>OX387348.1:11125000-17097500 GCA_947563465.1 Archips xylosteana
ATTCATCCATACAACCATCCATCCATCCATCCATCCATCCATCCATACATCTATCCATACATCTATACATCCATCCATACATCCATTCATCCATACATCCATACATCCATTCATACATCCATACATCCATCCATCCATACATCCATCCATCCATCCATCCATACATCCATACATCCTTCCGTACATCCATACATCCATACATCCATCCATACATCCATACATCCATTCATACATCCATCCATCCATACATCCATCCATCCATCCATCCATACAACCATACATCCTTCCGTACATCCATACATCCATCCATACATCCATATATCCATACATCCATCCATACATCCATACATCCATCCATCCATCACCAGTAGTTTAGGCGGTTTTATAGAAATAAAAGAAGATAGATTTTTTTTATGTCTTAAGTTGGCTGTATGTAATTTTTCCTTTGTCAGTTTAGTGTTAGTAAGCAAATTTAAAAAATTACAGCAGCGGACAGTAATGGTTTTTCATACTTACTTTTATGGCCTAGGCCAAGAAGTAATGTAGGGAGCCATAAACAACAAACTTCATGGCTTCATTTCGTGACATTAACGCATACATTTCAAAGCATGTTTGAGAAAAATAAATTATTGTTGCTGATTAGCAAATATTGAATAAAAACACACCGCTTTGACACAATTTTTTACTTTTATGTATATAAACCTAACTCACAATAAAAAAAGCGAATTGGTAGTGATTTATTTGGACAGACCAATCAGAAGTCAGTAGGTATCGCCGCTTTTTTTATAGATTGCGAACGTCTTACAAATTTCTTTGTATTGTGATCAGAATAGACCTTCAAACATTAGACAATGATATTAAAGACTGTATTTTTGTCGTTTAAATTTTTTATTTTATTTATACGTTGAATAGGTAACGAAATCTTATTGTAAAATGACAAATAGTATGTTGACAAAGAATATTAACTAGCATAGCAGATAACTAATATAATATTACAATACTAGCTGCGGCCCGCGACTCCGTCTGCGAAGAATCGTTTATTGCTATCTCGCGAGAACTATGTAATTTTCTGGGATTTAATCTATCCTAGGTCCTCCCAGCCTCTCAAACTATCTCTATGCCATTTCTTCTGAATCGGTTCAGCAGTTTAAGCGTGAAGAGGTAACAGACAGACAGGGTTACTTTCACATTTATAATATTAGTAAGGATCATTCTTAAAAATGAACTTCACTGAGCCACGGCCCTTTTGTACTACTGCAGCGCATACAGACAATATATAATGTTTTACTTTTAAGTTTGTACTGACTTTTGTATTTTTGTTAATCTTGATTGTGTGTGCTTGCAGTACCAAATAAACGTCTTTATCTATCTATCTATCTATCTATCTAAAAATATCTAAATACATTAAAATGCACTAGTTACGTTTCTTAAGAGGATACGACGGCTGAGGGACTTTTGAGAAATAGGTATTTTAATGAAATGTCGCTGTCTCGCCCGAACCCCTCCGTGTCAGTACAGCGAGAGCGGGACAACTGCAGCTCAGACCGTTAATAGGCGCGTAAAATTGATCAAAACAGCATTTCGTAGTCCCCTGTTTTCTTCTCGAAAACTGGTCCAATAAAATTATTTATTTCAAAAATAATTAAAGGACAGATTTAGCTATGCCCCTATGTTTTCCTTTTTTTGTTTATATGAGGGATTCTTTTCTGATGAGTGTCTGAAAATGACGTTGAAATTGGGCAATTTCTTCAGTTTTTGAAAGCAAAATTTTTTATGTTAATTGAAATATGGAAAAAAAACGAAACATAGCGGCATAGCTGTGGTAGATACAGATTACACAGTAAAAAAAAATTTGGCCTAAAGCCATTATCCAGGGAGGAAACAGGGGACTACGTTTGTATGGAGAAATGGTGCGCATCGTATCCACTTATGATTGACCCTATCTTTATTCTTTCTATCTTTTATTTTCCTTTAGTAAATATGGCCGTGTTTCACGATAAGCTGTGTTTATACAGATGGAGAAAGACCACAATAGGGATTTGTACTTTCGTATTTGGGTTCTTGAAAATTATTAGGATTTGTAATGGAATTCGCCACATTTTAGTACTATATTTTGTTAAAATTTCAACTAGCGATCTACTTAAAAATCCGATATTCGCCCCCTTAAAAGTCGGACAGAGAGATAGACCGACAGACGACGTAGCCACAACATAGCTTTATTACTAGGGTCCCATTTGCACCCTGTAAAGAGCAATAAATATTCACTTAGCACAGTTTCATATTTCTTGTTTATGTTTAGATATGCACGCACCTCCCTATTTATTATTACACGCTAAGCAATAAATCAAGCAATAAAATCTAAGAAAACAATAACTAAAATTTAAATAGCCTATGCCGTGACTAGGAAACAATAATGAGAAAAAAACAAGGGCCTTTTATGTTGGCTTTGTGTTATTTGGTTGATTTTTACGACTGAATATCAGTAGTCCCTTTGATATCGTTGAGAAACTTTGACTTGATATAATGAACCAATTTTCTTATGGTCAAATACAATAGGGTAGTGTCCTGGGTAAAAAAAACACTATTACAATTAGTCCGACATTTAAATTATCAAAAAATATTGAACACATTTTTTTTCTTTTGTCAATTGAACAAAAAACGACAAAGATAAAGCGCGACAAAGTTCGGGAGTGGGGGCTCGTGACGTCACGGTTCGCTAAAAAGTGTAGCGAATCGTGACGTCACGCGGAACTTCAACATACAATATCTCCGTCATTTTTTGTTCAATTGACAAAAGAAAAAATACGTGTCCAATATTTTTTGATAATTTAAATGACGAACTAATTAGATTTTTTTAGGAAACTAGCCTATTATATACATACATATATACACACATCACGCCTATATCCCCAAAAGGGGTAGGCAGAGCACACGAAACGCCACATTTGTTTTGGGCCTACTTTTAGCAATTACGTTACATTCATAATAATAGTATAGATGCAAAAATGACTCTGTCTGTCTGTTACATCCCCACGCCTAAACCGCTGAACCAATTTAGACGAAATTTGGTATAGAGATTTTAAATTCAATCGAGGGCATAAATATCTAGACATCCATCGCTCCAAATATACGTAAACACCGACCGTATGATTTTAGTGGTATAGAGGTATATTTATTTATGACCTTGACTGTACGTAGCAAGCTAAATCCCTTCCCATTTTTAAAAACCTCCTCAAAGCTCACTATTTGTCATTAACTTTTTTAACCTCTCGTATGCTTTGGTACAGATCTGCACCAGATTTAAGGCTATCTTTTTTGCATTTTTTTTTAAATCTGTATCACTAGTTTTATTGAAACAGTTGAGACTAGAATGCACGATTTTTTTCACTTCCCGCATACGAGGGGTTAATCCTCAGTCTTCGGTCCTTTCCTGTTCTTTTGTTTAAATTATTTCTTAAATCTGAATTCCTTTTTTCACGTGCGGCCTTTTGACATTTTCTCATTGATATTCTGTATAAATAGTATATAAGTATTATATTTAATGTCTTTATTTGATTAGTGAAAATAAACGGATCACTCACGTCTCAAAACGAGTTTAACTCGACATGTTTCGGGCTAATCCGTAGCCCTTCCTCTCGGAGTCGCACGTCACGGCGGCTGCCAAACGTGCACTGGTACACGCACGTTTACCGTGACGTGCGACTCCGAGAGGAAGGGCTACGGATTAGCCCGAAACATGTCGAGTTAAACTCGTTTTGAGACGTGAGTGATCCGTTTATTTTCACTATGAGTGAGTCTCACGGTAGTTTCATGTTTAAAGTCCTTATTTGATTATTTATGTATGTAAATATTGTATTTTTTTAAATATTTATTGATTAATATTTCTTCATTTCTTCTGTCTGTTGTTTTCGCCACCTACAAAAACCTGTTCATATTTCTACATGTATCCAACATTGGCTGTCTGGAAGAGACCGCTTTTGAGCGATAAGATCGACTATTGTCTGCCTGAATTTTTATTGTTATTAATTTTCTTCTGTACTGTTTTGGTGATCAATAAAGAATATTTGTATTGTATTGTTTTGTAGGTAGGTACGTACGTAGAATACGATGGTTTCAGACCTTGTAAAGGACGTAGGTTAGCTTTTATCCTGGGAAATAGCATTTTGTCCTCGGAATAGCGAGAAATCCACAGGCTAGTTTGTTATAATTTACTTTGATGGTTGTTTCAATGCGGCTATAATAACAAGGTAGGGACTTTCACCACGGCTCCATATAGTATCTAGATATACTGAAATTGCACAAGAACCACATGTCGTGTCCTTATTACCTTTATTATAAAAGATACATTGCTTCACGCTGTCCATATTTGAACAAACCCTTACCTATTGCAAAATACACTTTATAAGTTTTATTTGATGCAATCTATGTTATTATTTACCTACAGTAGAAATACAAGAAACTACGTTAAAAATCTATGAACTTTGTAAATAAGAAATTTGTAAAAGGAATAAGTCTCTAGATATCAACTTAATAATTAATCAGATATTATTTGTGAACTTGGGCCTCATCTGCACTTACCATGAGGTGAGATAGAAGTCAATCGCGGGTAAGTTTTAAATACAAAAAATACTTCATTATTGATATCATTTAAAATATAATATGTAAAAATAATAATAATATGTAATATGTGTAATATTTGGGCATTTTGAAATAAACTTGTTACTTTTTAGAATTAGGTAGTTTTAGAGTTTTCTTACTCAAAATCAAGAGCGCTATTATTGAATTTGATGATCAAAATGTCCCTAATTTTCCATACCAATTTTTTATCAGCTGTATGAAAAAAGTTCAAAACTGACTCAAAAAACAAGGACACTTTATGTCTTTATAAAAATGAATAATACTCGTGATTTAGAAGCACAAAACGCCAAAAGTCCCTTTAAACAAAAGCAAATGGTACACTTTAAATTGAAAACGCCTATTTAGTGACTTTACTGGGGGGCTACTACCAAATAGGAATTTCGATGTTCGTATGGTGCCATCCCTTTCACTATTCTATTTCACAATATTAGCGTGAACGGAACGGCACGATACGAAGTTCGAAAATAGAATTTCGTAGGTAATATAAGGTACTTTACCCCCGCCATTAATAATAACAGTACGATAAACGAGTAAACGGGTCATTTTCAAATTTTGCGCAGAACACTCTGTTACTAATTGCATGGAGGTACCACTCTGTTACCCTAAACATTACATAAATACTAAGCATCTTTTTTGTATTCCGATAGTCAATAGTTATCTATGATATAATAATACAGGGTTATTTGTAATTCACTAGCATCCTTTTAACCCTAAACTCCTACCACTTAAACAAATGTTTTTTGTTTTACGGCTTTTGTCATAACTTAATATTTTTGGTGTAATAACGTTTTGAAAATTTGATTCTGCCTCTTATTTTTACGATACTCTGTGTATTTGTATGGGAAAAAAAGTGCTTCATTTTAAAAAGTCGTAAAACAAAAAACATTTGTTTGAGTGATAGGAATTCAGGGTTAAGAGGATGTCAGTGAATTAAAAATAACCCTGTATAGCTGATTGCCATCATCAATCATTTGAAAACGGAAACAACTTATTTTAGGTTACCTGCACAAAATTTGAAATGACCCAAACACCGTAGTTGAAATAATGGATAGCTCAAATTACACTAAAACTTCTAATTTTTATTTTTAAAACACTTACCATTTATCTCTTTGCGTTTTGATCCATATGCATAGTCGGCGGTATCAATCGCGTCCTGAACGTTACGCAATTTATTTCTATCACTGTTCCTAAAAGTGTTCACTTCCCACGGGTTAGTCCGATCATGTTCAAATTTATTGAACCGTTCATTTACTTGATTGTATCGACTAGTGATGTCTGCATAGATCATGGACGGTGGCGACCATTGCATGAACCACTGATGTGAAACCGCCATAGCTCAGGTACGGATCTAAAACGTAACATTGGCGAAGTATAAGTTAGTCAAACTTTTACGACTAAAGAACGATCGTCTGTGGTACGACCGCGCGCGTGTACGCAAGAACTGTTGCAAAGTTATTCTGCGGGTGAATTGTGTGCGCTGGTATGGACAGAAACGCTCTGCCCCTCTAGAAAGCACATCCACGAGCTTTTGTAATGGATGATGCATCTCCTTGACAACCATTCAGCTTTTGATAGGCCCTTGTCGCAATATTACTTATTGCAAAAATGCCTAAGCTACCTAACGCGAATTGCTTTTAAAGAATAAGCTAATTTAAGTCATCATTAATAATATGGCAGTTAAGATATTTCTAAGATAGCATTATTCAAACTCGAGATTTAACGGATTTTGTTGATCTAATCCTTCAGAATCATTTAAAAGTTTTTCACGAGCCGTGTAGTAGTCAAGTACCCCGTTAAGATGGTGCAAGAGATAGATTCCGGTTTCGGGTTTAAAATAATGTTTTACCTTATCAGCATATGTACATATATGTTTAAGTATTTTTGATTTAACTATTTATGTTCTTTTACACGGCAAAACAAAAATGGAATTCCTAACGTCTGACAGACGACCAAATCGGTGTGTTAATATCCATTTATCAACTGACTGTGAGTTTAAATTAAATAATTACATTCTAAAAAAATGAGGACTTAGGCACATTACGATATTTTTATTATGACTACTTAAAGTGTAATTGATCAATAATTTTAACCGACTTGAAAAATAGAGTATTATCTATGTTCCACTATATGTATGTTTTTCTTTTTTATCCGAAAGAGTATACTGCTGAGGTACGTCTTATTGTCACCAAAATTTTGATCTGGTGATGCACTTATGTTGATCTATCCAGCCGTGGTGATATATCCACTATTTACAAGACAACCTGTTTGTATAGTCATTATTCGCTGTATAATTAAATCAAAATACGATAACTAACTCATTAGCCGAGGTTTTGTTCCAAATGAGGCTCCAGTTTTTTAAGTACTGGGGGCCGAATAGTGTAAATCATATTTCGTGAAGAAAAACTGTGTTGAATTGAAATGCTGGTGGAGCAGAAGAAATTTACCGCCCTAATTAGTTTACACAATTAGTCAAAAATTTAATTAAATTTTCACCACTGGAATGAAATTATGTTTTGTCTAAAATAGGTACCAACATTTATTTACACCATTTTAAGTTAAAGTTCAGTTCAGTTTAAGTTTTAGTTCGTAGTGGTAGAGCCATGTTGTAGCTAGCCGCTGCATCACGAATGGGCCGGCTCGTCCGGGGCAGTACCACCCTCTCACAGAACACCGGTGTGAAGCAGCAGTAATCCTGCTTGCGTTTCGTACGGTCAGTGAGTTTGCCGGGGGCCCAATACCTCACCCCTTCCCTCTCCCCCTCCCCTATTCCCTCTCCTTTAGGGCCGACAACGCACTGGCATCGTGTAAAGCGCTGCGGGTGTCTATGGACAGTGGTGTTCATTTAACATCAGGTGACCCACTAGTTCGTTTGTCCGGCCTATCTAACATAAAAAAAAAAAAAAAAAAGAATAGGACGGACTCATCTCTTGCCGTAGGTATCGTAAAAGGCGATCAAGGAACCTAAGGAATTCGATTTTCCAACTTCATTCATATCGTGCCGTTCCGTTCACGCTAATGGTATTAAACAGAAGAGCGAAAGGGGTGGAACGATACGAACTTCGATTTTCGAATTTCGTAGTAGGACCCTGACGGTGTATTGTCTAACACGCGGATGCTTGCAATTGCATTCATCATCTCTTCCTACCGTTATATTATAATTTGCGACCGAAAGAAATGGTGAAAACGATGGTGATTCCGAGTGCGTTAGACATTATTGTCCCTAATGGTTTCTGATGGGAGAATGGCAGCAGCAGCTATTGCTGACTATGACCTCCAAACTTTTAGCACTGCGGTGTGGAAGGCAAGAGGAGATCACCACATTATTTTCCTATGAAAAATGTGATGAAGTTTTGCTAGCAATCCTCACCTGACGACCACGACCACTGTGTCAAGAGTGTAGCGACTTCATTATCATCATTTAACGACACGACGACGACGACGTCCACTGCTGGACATACCTAAGCTTGCGGCTTGCATCCACCGTGAACCTGCGGCCTTTACCAAATCATCCATGCATCTGTTTAGTTGGTAGACAGTGCACGCTGCACTTGCAAGTCCGTGGTCTCAATTTGAGAACTTTTTGGCCTTATCTTCCATCTATTCTGCGTGCTATATGGCCTGCCCATTACCATTTCAACCAGCTAATCCGTTTGTCTATGTCGGTGACCCTTGTTCTTCTACAAATGACTTCATAGAGTCAAGACAACAAGCAACATAGAAGAAGAAGAAAAACTAGACCGCTGTGCAGAATCTGCACAAATGTTGGTATTAGTGGAAATCAAAAAGATGTTTCTTTAATATCATTGCCGCCAAAATTACGTTTTTATAGTACCCAGTTTTATAACAATCGTGACAATGCTGCAAAGTGCGTAAGAAATTTGGGAAACTTAAGTTTTGGTAAAATTGGCCTAATGGAAGCTTAATTATCAATTTGGTTACGTCACTTTCAATCAGACTAAATGGGCAAGTTTGCGGCACGGGCCATAACAATAACAGCAATAATATCACCGACTCGCAAGTGAAAAAGCAATAATGTTGAATTTTTCACTCAGTATTTGAAAACCGTATCAACACATTATAAGTGGTCTACAGTCGATCGAGAAATTCTTTTACCATTCTAATGTATTATTTACCTAGTCCCAAACTAAGCAAAGTTTGTACTGTGGGTGCTAGACAAGGAATTAACATACCTACTTAGATACCTGCATAGATACAAACATAATTAAATACATATGAAATATCCATGACACGAGAACTATTCATATTATAGGTACTTGTCGCAATGCTTAAGGTAAAATTAAACTGATGGCGAAGCACCAGGGAAACTCCTCAACAAAATAAAGTCTCTGAATCGGGAAGAGCAATATTTTGTAGATAATTTACGAGCAGTTGACATTACGCTGTTTGTAGTTTAGACTATACCCTGTCTATTTAACAGAGTTAGCAAAGCGTTCTCTCTGTTGCTCTTTTGTGTGCAAATGAAAGGGAAAAGAAACTGTCAGTGGGCGTCAACAATCGCACGTCGATGGCGTTTGTTGGAATTTTTTCATCTGTCTCTCGTACCATCTGACATTGAATTTTCTCAAGTAACAAAAGCTAAACGAGACAGGGAACCGGAAGCTTCAAACTTATTGACGTAAACCTTTGACAGAATTAAATAAGTTCTACTTACTAACAGTAAAGAGTATTGCATTCTAATTGCCTATTTTAACAAAAATTAGTAACCAAAGATAAGCACTTGAAAGCGTCCGCACCAGTGTTGCCAGTGACAGATAGTCAAATATAACATGAGACAGCTCAAAAAGTAACATTTTCACGAGAAAAGTAACATTACCTTATTTATTGTGGAAACGACACAATACTTTATTATGGCACTTTTTTACACAAAAACTAAAACAAGTTTCCTGTCCCATTTGTTAAACTTCGAAAAAATCGTAATAATTGTTGATCGATTAATCGACTGGCGATGCTGAAAAAGAAAAAACATACAGTCAATGATGTGTGTCTAAATAATATACCAACCAATTTAGTAATCTCTTTTAATACTACTACTACAACTTACTTTGTCATCAATAAATATGCCCAAATACCCATAGGCATTTAAAATTTAAAATTTTTAAAATCGATTGTATATTCGACGTCACTGTCATTCACATAGACAATGATAGAGAGGTCGTAGAATTATTGGCTCATTAAACTCATTAAGAGCTTTTTATCAACTTGCAATGTATGTAAGTATGCATGTACGGATCACATCTTGGAAGATGGATTTGACCCACTTCTAGTGGTCGGATTTACTTAAAATTTGGCATACTTATGTAGGTTGGATGACAATGTTAGTACAGTCAACAAGAAGTACACTCAGCGAAAAAGCTTGCATTGAAAATGAAATTTTTAACAAAAACTTATTTTAACTTAAAATTGTTATTAGTATTATATGGAAAGCTAATTTGAACTGGTGGAACCTGAAAAAAAAAGCGTTTATATTAGCATCGTATTATGAAAAATAGTTACTTAAAACTTTTTGAGATTTATAGAATATTCTGCAAATTAGTACCTTCACCACTATATGTTATTTTTGCATGCATCATTGCTTTCGAAGGCTCAAATTTTGTGGCGTTTACAATGTTTGCTTTAGTAGCCATCAAAGAAGAAATGGTTGCAGTGTTTAGCCTGTTCCTGTTTTCACATTTAATTAATTTTAGCTGACTGAAAATTCTTTCCACGCATGCATTCGAAAAAGGTAACACAAGCAAAAGCCCGATAACCTTTTTTAAATTCGGAAATATTGGAGTACCAGTCAAATCCTTTAGCTTCAATATTTGTCTCCAATATTCTTCAACATTTTGAGACAAATCTAACTCACTATGGTCAAGGAATGCATGCTTTTTCCATTCTTTTTGCAGCTCCACATCATTAACATCATCTTTAATGTTTGGGAATCTCTTCACCACGCTAGATAAATCTTTTACTTCAAATTTTTGTGCCACGCTTGGTTCAATGACTTCTATAATGCCGTATATTGCGTCAGAAAAATCGTATCGTTGCGTTATTTGTTTTATTGACTCAATGTAAAACATCAGACAGGTTCTTTTGAAGTCTGTGATTGCGGTTTTCGGTTCAGGGATTTCTATAGACAATTCTTCAATAGATGATTGTGCAGCTACTCCTAAATATATTTTCTCAAGGGGCACAAAAAATCGTGGATTAGCATATTCTATTTGGTAGGCATCGGTAGTTTTACAGTAATTGAATTGCATGTAGTTGCTGGCTATTGTTTTTATTAATTTTTGTGTTTCAGGTTTTAATTGGTGGAGTAGTGGGTTTTCAGACTGGAACAGGCGGTTGAAATCGTTGAATAGATCTAGAACGTAAGACATAAATTCTAGGTAAACTTTTGTGAGTTTGTTATCAAGTACGCCAATTATTTCCTCTGTGATTTTACTCGGATCTTCTAAAACTTCGAGTCTAAAGTATTCAGACAGTACATCGTATTGTTCTAATACTCTATTGACGCAAGCCTGTAGGGATAACCATCTTGTAATCGAAGGACTCAAAACTTTATGGACATCAACATTAAAAAATATTTGTAATTCTTTAAGCTTCTCTTGTCTGAGTGAACTGCGGCTAAAATGTGATCCCACGTTTCTTAAAAAATCTTCCACAAATCTCGGAAGCTTGAGACAAGCTTTAGAAGCCACCAGATGGATCATATGGCAGCTACACTTTACACATGCAATGTATGGTACTTTTTCTTTCAAATGGCTGAAAACGGAATTATGTTGCCCAACCATACTGTTCGTGGTATCAGAAGCAAAGCCAACGAAGTTTTTTAAAGGGATCTGTTTATTTGTAAGCCAATTCAATAAAGCATCTGTGAGGTCTTTGGCTTTTCCAGAAGTAACTTCATACATGTCAAGGAATTGAGTACGAACCAAGAATTCATCCTCGTCAAAAAATATCACTGCCAGTGCACATTGCTTTTTAACGCTTATATCTGTAGTTTCATCCATGATTACACTAAATGTTGTTTTCTTAAGTTTTGATACAAGTTCTTCTGTCAGTATTGGACCAAGTACAGTTTTTACAATATTTGTTGCTTTTGTTCTTCCTAAATTAACAGATTTTATTATTGCTGAATCAGGAAATGTATTGGCCAAAAAAGGAATTAAGTCGTCTGATAATAACAAAGGCAAATTATGCTCAGCGAGAAAAGCACATAGTTTTAGTTCAGCTCTTTTCTTTAGCTCTTCTTCTTTTTTCGGCTTAAACGCTTCGTCTATGGATGTTGTTTTCCTAATAGCGTTAACGTTTTGTGTATGTTTTATTGTACTTTGATGCTTTATAAGAGCAGGCCTATGGTTTAGTATGTTACAATTACAAATTCTACAAAAGGCCGTGACTGAGCCGGTTTGTTGTTCCTTTTTTGAGATCCAATTTTTAAATGCAATGTTTAAAAGCCATTTTTCGTTAAAATGATAAATTTGCTTCTTTTTTTTTTCCGGAGGTGCCTCATCAAATGAGCTATCCATATTTTCTCGATCGTCTTTTGAAGTCGAGGCTTTAGCAGTCAAAAACCTCTCCATTATCTTCAGATACATGTTAATTTTGTTATCATAGCAAAACAAGCAAAAAAACATGCATCATTCACCACCACACCATACATAAAAAAAAGAAATAGACAAAGTTAGTGCATTAAAAACAAGACAAAAACCATGCATCCCAGAAAAATCGTATTATTCGATACTGTGAGTGCGTGCGTGCGTGTGTTTTTTCCTTCACCATTTTTGAAAAAAGCTTTATATTGTTCTCGGCTGGAATAGCAATTGCTGGCTTCGTATTAGTTAAACGGACTCGCAAGCTCATCCGTTTAATACTCATACTCAGCCAGCAATTGCCTACTTCCAGGCCACGACAATAATGTACTATTTCTCAAACATGCTCGGAAATGTATGCGTTAATATCACGAAATTAAGACATGAAGTTTCTTGTTTATGGCTCCCTAAATCTTGGCGTAGACCAAAAAAGCAAGTATGAAGAACCATTATTGTCTGTTCCTCTAACTTTTTAAATTTTCTTACTAAACCAGGGGGGCTGCACTCCGCAGTTTAGGTATATTCGGCCGGCTCTCCTCCTGGGGCGGAGTATCAAATCAAGTATGGCAGTACTGGCAGTAGGTTGCCGCTCAGGCTCGGCCTTCAGTCCGCACGCTAGCCGAGTCGCGCGTATTTAAGCATCTTTTTTCTGTGATTTTTGCTACAAACAATGACTTCTAATCGATCTTATAAATAACTTACTTATTTACTTACTAAAGCCAGTTTACTGAAATAATACACACTGGTATCTTTCTTCATTTATATACCTACCAAATATCGGCGAGTGGAAACTCTGTGCCCTTGGTTACGGATCAACGGTGCCGAAAGGAATATGAACGCTCGTATCACACGATAAGTTTCAATTTCGCCTGCAAGCAGAAAGAGTAGGTAAGTTTTTATACCTAAAGTTGAGTTTTGTTTGAGAGTGATCCTTCTGTACGTTACTATTACTTATTCTGTGACTAAACTAACATTAAACTGTCAAAGGAAGAATTACATACAGCCATTACCACTAGACTATGATGTAAGCATACTTGCAACATTAATAAAAAAAAAAACAAAATCTATGGTACTATATTTATGTGCGGTTAAACAAAGTGCTCGAATAGCTCGTTCAAATGGCATGTAAAAAAGGCGGCAAATTAACTATTATTATTATTTACTTCATTACCTGGTAGTTATTTTAATTTTAATATTTCCTCATAGGCTCATATAGTGTAAGAATAGCACTTGCAGCTTGCGGCTTGCAGGACTCCTTTTATCCAGCGTCGTCTACGACTAGTACTAGTACGACTCGGCCGTTTATCCCAAACTCGTCCTTCAATCCTTTACTTCACGGCCTCTGCAGTAATGTACTATTTTCGAAAGAGAGATCAACATGAATAAGCATAAAAAATATACACTTATTTCAGTTGCAAACACGACTTGTTGTTGAATTAATGATTCCCTAGCTAGATACCTATTCACTTATTAGCTTCTTATTAGATTAAAATTACAATAAATGCAACATTTACTTACCAAGTATTGTTAGAAATACATCCATATATTATATCCATACAACTAACCCCGCCAAAGTTGTTTGTATCACAAGTTCACAACACAAATCACTTGAAATCACAACAGAAACAAATCAAACAACTATTCGAAAATTCGAATCGAAGAAAGAAACGATCAAGCGAGCTCGTTCCTACGTTCAGTCAGTACGTTACGTTCGCGTTCTACCAATGATCGATTCGGTACTAGTCTCCACTCGACTCACTTTCTCGCACGCCTAAGTAAGCGAGATGGAAGATGGAGAAATACACACGAGCGAGTGAATATGCGGTACGACGAAGTCGACAGATTTTCGTGTTGACGCGACATCGAATCAGTCAGTCCACAAAATCAAGTGCGCCAAAATAACGAACAAAAAAACATTCTTGGGTGCGTTCCGTTTCACGATATTTATTTTTTGCTGGAATATCTAAAAAGTAACACAAAAGTAACATATTGAGTCGTGTAACATGGAGGTAACATAAGAGGGTCAAAAGTAACGTAAAATGTTACTTTTGTAACATTCTGGCAACGCTGGTCCGCACCGTACGAGAGACAGATGTTGACTAAATTTTGACAGGCATGATGCAGGCAAGTAAACCTATCTTGTGCCGGTGCATCGTCCTTATCGCTGACCAATTACGTGCATTCTCTGTTTTCTAGTACTAACTCTGTTAAATAGACAGAGTATAAATACGCTAAAAAACGTGAAACAAAAAAATATTAAAAAAAACAACTATAGGTACTGATCAGTTTGAAGTCGTTGCCTCAGCATGAGCCAGCAGGAGTGGACCTGACCATGAAATAAAGGTATCTGTAGGTATCTATTGGGCTTCTATTGTTCCTACTGACTCGTGCTCGGGCACCGACTTCAACCAGATCATCATCATCATCATCATTTCAGCCGAAAGACATCCACTGCTGAACATAGGCCTCCCGCAAGGCTCGCCAAACACATCGGCCCTGCGCCATCTGCATCCAATGCGTTCCCGCCACCTTCACCAGGTCGTCGCTCTATCTTGTTGGAGGCCTACCTACACTGCGTCTTCCGGTCCGCGAACGCCAGAAACAGATCAATAGAAAGATATTTTCGTGGTTTTTGATGTCTGTTCTATTTTTACTTTACAAATTTTCATATTTTTATATATTTATGCCCCGACCCTGATTGAACATGGCACCTCAAGTTTTGCAGCCAGGCTCTCTAACCACTAGACTATCCGGTCAACCATATAATTGTAGTAACTTTCATATGGTAAAGCACTTCATTATTCAACTAGTTATACTTACCTATAGCGTAGTAGTGCCTACTCACAACTCACCAGGTGTTTACAACTCTGCTTCCAATTTGTAGAACTGACTGATTAAGAGCTACCCAATCAGTGGTCCCCGAGTGGCCTATATAGGTAAATTTTAACGATGCCGATTGCTCTGAGCAGCTCAATCACCAGTATTTCACAATATGTTTTCCAAATACATCGTCGTTTTAGTAACTGTAAAAGTAGCTTTAGCTATTTACCCGTATTTTGATACCCAAGACTTCATTTACAATGTGCCTAAGGTGTACAGGATTTCGATCACTTTAGATAAAATGTTGGAATACTATGAGAAGAAACCTTCGAAGGATCCAGAATGGTTTATTGCTTTGGGTATGGCAAGAGGTAAGGACATAAATAAGTTTGAAGAGTTTACTGTCTGGTGTATAGGTAATCATTATTGTGTCCTCACAAACATGCAAGTCTATAATAGCATTTATTTCCCATCGTGTGTTATCTGTACTCTCATTCTTTCATTATTATGGCTACCTATAATAATTTAAAAATATTAAACAGTATTAAAATAAAACACGCTTTTATAATTAACACATTTTCTTACGAATTAAATTAATAAAGGCCAGCTGGAATACACGATCAATGAACTGGACAAGTCCGTACCTCCCAAGCTGAAGGAGAATTTGCAAAACATTACCAAGCGGATGGATCGAATTCGCAATAATACTGACGTCACCTCTCTTGCCTACCGCAGCAAGGATTACGAATATGGTAAGTTTGTTAATCGTCAGGCGCAGCGTGGCGAACGCTTAACATGATTATACAAATTATTACAAAAATACTTATGAACGGGCTTCGAAGGAACAAATAAGGAATAATGTTATCTAGTCTAGATAAATATACTATATCTACAGAACCCAGGTTGTGCAAAGATTAGGTATATATTAATTAACTTAATTAAGTCATAAATCTTATTTCTTAAACGTACATTCCTACCTAGTTACTAAAATTAAAATGTAACTAGTTAATTAATCCAAAAAATACAGTGCCACTTAAGGTGCCACTCTAGTCCTCGTTACGTTATGCTAATAATGAAGAGACCTAGTTTTTTTAGTTTCAGATTTTTAAAGTGTGGCATTGTGAAACGCGATTAAAACTAACTCACGTCCGTTTACCTAACATGCGACATAACGTGGTCGTGTGCACATTATAATGCTGATAAATGTCCGAATGACTGGAATATCGACCGAACGGAACTTTCACAGAATGTGCCTAGAGTCATGGAACAGTCTGGGCTATACTAGCAAAATTATTCAAATACAGGATTTTGAACATAAGACTACCGCGAGACCACAGAAATAATAATAAAGAGGACGCGAGACTCACTCATAGTGAAAAAAAATACGGATAACTCACATCTATTATCGAGTTTGGCTCGAGATGTTGTTGTGTCGTGTTGTGTTGTGTGAGCTAAACTCGATTAGGTATAGACGTGAATTATCCGTATTTTTTCACTATAAATACAGAATTATTACAAATAAATTTAAAAAAAAAACTGGCTACATAGTAATTCCAGCGCAAGCCACCTTGTTCGAGATGGAACTTTTTTGGAGCTTTGAGGACCCAGATTCTTGAGGAAACCTTTACAACTTTTTAAATCGCTAACATAATAACATACATAACTTACAACATACGTAAGTATTAGAGCGATCCTAGGCTTTGCAATATTTCAGTAAAAGTAGCCCCTAATTAATTACATATGACTTTGTAGTGTAGAAAGTATGTAGTGTAGGCGTCCCAGGGCATCACAACATTTCTAACCGAATACTTAGTTGCACTGAACTCGTACATGCAAAGTTCTACGTAACTTTTAGTTGGCAATTAATATAACATGCCAATCGAAGCCACGCAATCGTGTACAACTTTTAGTTACGCATGTAATCTTATGGAGCATCAGCTAAGCTTCTTTTTGTAATTGATGCTTTATACCTATGAAGTATTGCAGTGTAGTGAAGCTTAGTTAGTCTATCATTCACTCTGTTAGTCTCTTTCTCACGATCAAATTGAACATTCTTCATCTTAATTGCATATCGTCGGGGATAGTGCAAATCGATTGTCTGCCATACCTAAATACCGCGTATCTGCACTACATGTAGTTTTACAGGGGATGGTTTTAACCTCATAGTTGTATTATATGATACAACTCAGGTGGTAGGCTTTGACCGCGGCTGGTCATCACCCATAGGTTGAGCCAGACCGCCAAGCGACTCTAACCTTTCGGCCTATTGCCTATAGAATCCATTCTGGAGGAAGGGTCTGGGCAGTTGTGCAGCACGCGCGTAGGTACTGGTTACAGTTTGTTGTACGGTTTGCACGGCTTGGGGGCTCGCGCAACACCACGCTCAACTGCCTCTCATTCTTCTCTCTTCTTTTCCTGCTTATTCCCCTAAATTCAAGTCTAGGGTGAATGAGCATTTACTAGGCGAGTGTGCTCGATCGTAGACCTCATCTTCGCTTTCCATCAGGCGTGGTTGTGGTCAAGCCTAAGATATTGTATAAAAAAAAACTTAAAGAATTTAGAGTAAAAATTGGAAATAGGCTAAATTTGTCAGATGCGCGGTATTATCCAATGCCAGTTACGCGGGTTTCTGCTATCCCCGACGATATGGCTGATGTGAAGAAAAATGTACCTACTTATATCTCACGAAAAAACCTACAATATGGAACGAACACTAGGTACCTAAACGAGTAAATGGGCATTTTCAGAAAAAAGTGTACCTACCCTGTACTTTTTTTTTTTATAACCTAACAAATTTTGGGTTATTACTACTCAGAATCACAAGCACTATCGATTTAAGCAATAAAAAAAAGTGTCCCTCTCTTATTAATTGTCAGTTTTGTGACGCAGTTAACCATACCTACATGTCGTATGGACCGTCACAAAACTGACTAATAAATTTTGTATGGAAAAATTAAGGATAATTAAAGGGTACATTTTTTTCTGAAAACCCCCAAATATGGCATTAATATCCCTAATATAAATCCAATCTCATTTCTACTTAATAATAATAATACACATACTTTATTTCGACCAACATAGGATCATAGTGTTAGTAATACAATACATAAAAGCTTAGATTCTAATTGTTAGTGACGCTACACTTTAGTCAGTACATGAACTATACTGCAATGATTCATGTACTGACAGTCGAACCTCTGCGCGAATGCAATGTTATAAAGACGAAAGTTTTGATAGTGTGTTTGTTTGCTGGTCTTAACTATTTAATTTTAACTAAAAACTAAACAACTAATTTTTTAAATTCTTTCAGGTAAAGAAAGCTATGTATTATTATCACTATCAGCGAGTAACAGAGAGTATATTTTATACCGGGAACGTGTAATTTTCAATCTATATATCTTATCTATTATTTAATTTTATCTATTATTATCACACACAGGCCTCAGGTTTCAGAATGAGAGGGCTTGGGCCGTAGTTCCCACGTGGGTCCAAAAATTAACTGAACTACTAGCTTTTGCCCGCGACATTGTACGCGAAGACAATAACGAAAGCTTACTATTGGTGAAAGAAAATTTAAAAATCAGCCCCGAAGTTGAATTCACTTATTTCTATCCCGCGGGAATTTTGCATTTTCCCGAAGAAGAGTAGTCTATACCAATAAGGAATAGTGTAGCTTTCTATTGGTGAAAGAATGTTTAAAATCAGCTCCGAAGTTGAATTCAGTTTTTTCTATCCCGTGGAATTTTTGTATTTTCCCGAAGAAAAAGTAGCCTGTGTCAGTCGGGGATAATCATAATCACATAATTATGTAGGAATTTTTGAAATCAGCCCCGAAATTGAATTAATTTATTTCTATCCCGTGGGAATTTTGCATTTTCCCGGATAAAAAGTAACTTTTGTCAATCAAGGATAGTGTAGCTTCCTAATTTAGAAAGAATTTTTAAAATCGGCTCTATAGTTTCAGAGATTCCGCTACAAACAAAGAAACAAAGAAAGTCTACATATTTCCCTATCCCGTGGGAATTTCGAAAAATCCTTCCTTAGTGCACCTCTGCAATACTCAAGATACATGTATGCCAAATTTCAAGTCTTTAGTACGAGTAGTTTAGGCTGTGCGTTGTCTGTCAGTCAGTCAGTCAGTCACGGTACTGTTTTATAGGTATAAGATACAAATACAAACGGGACGCAGCTTGGACGCAGACAAAGTTGCGAGCAACAGCTACTTAGTTGTCACGATATCAGGACATTAATAAATCCGTTTATAGTCTTCGCAGTCGTGACTCCCTACTAAATTGTATGTAGAACAGTACGCTTAGTATACGTTTTACCTCACCAAATTACTTCTCGATCGCGTTTACGTAAAAATTTCAATTCTATGGAAACATACCCGCGCGCGCGCGGAGGCGCTGTCCATGTTTCCCTAGTAATTGAATTTTTTACGTAAACGCGATCGAGAAGTATTTCGTGAAGTAAAAACTTATACTAAGCATACAGGATTTACTGTTCGACGGTGCACGCTCGACGCTCTTTGGCGAAATATTTATTGTACCTAAACTAAATGTACATATGTGCTAGATCAAGTATCAATCAATATACCTAAATAGTTAAGACTAGACATGTATCAATTTCAGTTATTAATTGTAGGAGCGGCCTTCAAAAATTGAAAGTTACAGATTGCAAATTAGTGTATAACTATTTCGTAAATTATGTTGTCGGTCTAGATGTGACAAGGTCATTTGTTACCGGATCGTTGCGTGAGTTAATCATGGATTATCTGGATTTGTTTTGATTAAAACCTAATTGATCTAGTATTCGTCTCAAAATTTGAGCGCAGTAGTGTTAGAAATGCAGAGACTGTTAGAAATGTTAAATCTTGCGAGATTACATTTAACTAGCTGATGCTAACGGCTTCACCCCCCTGAAGTAGATTAAAACGTGATTTCCTGTGAGAATGACATATTTTCCCGTGGTAAAAAGTAGCCTATGTCACTCTCCAGCCCTTTAACTATCTCCATACAAAAATCACGGCAATCCATCGCTCAGTTTCGACGTGACAGAAGGACAAACAAACAAACATACTTTCACATTTATAAATTACTATGGATTACGGATGGGTACGTATCAAAATATATAAAGTTTAAAATTAATAATAGTCATTTGGTATAATGCAATTTTCTTGGAAATTCTCAACTTTACAGGATTTTCATAAAATAAACCTAACCTAACCTAAACCAATCTATAGATTATTAGATTAAAAAAGTTGGTTTTATCAATAGTTTCATAGAAAATTTTAGTATATATTTTGACAAAGGTCTTTTCTTTATGTGTTTCGTCCATTATTCGTTTTAAACTTTATATATTTTGATACGTTCCCATTACGGATAAATTCATGTTTTTTTTTATTATTATCATAGTGGCAAAGGCGATATTTGAAAATATGGATGTGCTGGCTAGCGTTCTGGAGCCGATAACACTTGGCACGATGGGTACCCAGAAACCATATCGATTTGACTTTGAGCAATATGTCCAAGAAGCCAGAACTAAAATGCCTGGAAGGAAGGCTGCAGGTAAAACTCTATAATTTTTCATGTTGATGTTTGAAATGGTTGTCTTCTTAATAAATATCTAAGTCATCATGTTGTGTCTAAGTCCAACTGCCGGTGGACCTAAGAATATATTGGCCCCGCTTAGCTACGGGGCGCCTACAACACATAGCTGATGATGACGACCTAGTGGTTATAGAAACTGACTACAAAGCTCGAGGTCCCGGGTTCGCATCCCGGCCGGGGCAGATATTACGTATGAAAAATACGAATGTTTGTTCTCGAGTCTTGAATGTTTAATATCTATTTAGGTAAGTACCTATGTTAATCCGTTGTTTAGTATCTATAACACAAGCTTTGTTTACTTTCGACTAGGTCGATTGCTCTGTATTGGATCGTGATATAAAAAAATATATAGAATTCATAGTGAAGTAAAATGTTTTTTGTTATTACAGATGCATGTACGATGCAGCTCCTGATATCAGCGATGGAGACACAGACAACTCAAGCAGAGGGGGCATGCGAGCTGACGCCCGAATGTAGCCAGCAGTTGATAAAAGGCTCTGGCCTGGCCTTTCAACAAACCAGCCGGCTCCGCGCGGCAACGTTAGCTCGCCTCTTCGATTGCATGGAAGGAATAGACCTTTCTGCACATATATACAAGCTGTGTATACAAATTTACAAAGAAACAAAGTCACTTGAAGCATGGGATCATCCTGCAGGAACGAAAACTATATTTATGCAACAAAGTAAGTGTTACTGGTATACCTTGGGAATACGTTAATCAATCAATCATTTATTTGATAAAAATACGTGTTACAATAATGATTTGTGAGTAGGTATCATTAATTACAAACTATTATTACGGCTGTGCCTATGGCAATCTTATGTGTTTCGGTAAGGGCAACCATCAAAAAAGATGTTTTTATTCCTTTTGCAAAATGTATTTATTTTGCTTTTGAAATGGTTTTGGATGTAACAGTTAATCTTATACGTCTTTCATAAAATATCGAAGAAGTTACGGTCGGTAAAAAAATGATTTACTTAAGTACTAGTACTAGCTGTTTTGGCTAAAGTATTAATTAAAAAAAATAAAGTTCAATTGTATTATTATGCTATATGTTTAACAAAACAATTTTTTTTTAATTACAGTTTTGTACTGTGCAACACAAGGCTACGGTGAATTTATCAAGCCCCGGTGGATGAACAAAATCTTGGCTTGGCAGGAGCCGAAAGGGTGCTATGCAGATGACCGGCAGCCGTTCATGAGACTTACTGGATTCGTGGGTCCTGCTAGTGCGCCACCGCCAAAGGAGCGAGCGGTAAATATCACACTTTTACGCCACACAAAGCTAGTAAGTAAATCGCTTAGACTAAAATTGTCGGGTATAGAAGATTTACGTAGCCTTGTGTTCGAAGGGCTTTATGTTAAACGCATCACTGTCTTAAATGTAAAATGCGTATGCATTTGCCTTATTTTAGAACTTTTAACACACTGTTGTGCGCGACATTTATGGCAGTCTTGTGACACGATTTGTATTCCAAATTTGTCTCAAATCGTAGCATAACGATTTATCGAATTTACCTGTCATAGAATAATTAGATAGGTATTCATAGTATCAAATTTTATCGAAATCAAGCAAATGTATGAGTGATCTAATGAAGTTCGATGAATGATTATCGGTGAATAGTGCTATGGGAAACGATAATCGATGAATTTTTGGTAAAATGATGTACCTATTTTAAAATATGACAATTTTAAAATGACATTCCATCCTTCCTAGGAGGAGTACAGAGTGAAGAAGGCGGCTGAATCAGAAGGAGGGTCCTGCAACTCACTGGCTTCGGCAATGGCTCTTGGTTCCATGGTCATGTATGTTCGCGCTTTGCTGGAAACCGATCAAGCATTCCAGTATGACGTACTAGTTTAATTTTTGTGTTATAGGTACCTATCTAACTTCATTAGCTCGTGAAAGTTGTTTTCAATAAAACACTGCTGATTTACAAAACCAACGTTTTTTTAGAGCCCTTCGTCAAAATAGTGTAAACAGTACCCTTGGCCTTTATAATATCGCCATGTCTGTCTGTCGTCCGTCTGTACGCTCAAATACCTACTCTACGAGGTACAACTAGAAAGCTGTAGCATCATTAAAATTATAAGTATACTTCAAAAGGCTGTTGATTCTAATCATAGAACTTAAATAAAAAGTTTTGAAGAATGTGTACATGGTCACCCTTCTGATATCCTACTAATATTATAGTGTTCTATCGCGTATGAATAGGTAAAATGAAAAATTGGAAGAGTAAGAATCGAGAACTTCACATATTTAAGTAGATGACAAGAAAAACCTTTGTGACAAAATGGACGTACACGCTTTAAATGTATTTAACTAGGTTTCCTTTTGTCTCTCAATTTAAGGAATAAAAATCCAAAAGAATACTTAAGTCGCTTCAGACGCGAGAAAACTTATGACGACAATACGTACTTTCACATACTTTTTTGCTAAACTAACTTAACCTTTATGTTTAACTTTTTTAATTTACAGCCTGACATTGTTTGTCATTTGGCAATATAAAACAAAGCATCTTTGGCTTGTACTCAAATAAATTAAATTACTTATCTTTAACCGTTTATATAATGTTTCGCGTACTTGCAAGACAAATGTGTAGTTCTGCCGGAGCATCAAAAAAAACTCCTATACCAGTGTTTGGTAAGTTCACAAATTCCCTTATTTTATTGAAGGTTGATAATATTTTAATCCTACAAGTTATTTCATGATTATTTTATTTTATTTTATTTAGGAATAGAAGGGCGGTACGTCACTGCGTTGTATAGTGCAGCCAGTCAAAAAAACCAGCTAGATGAAGTGGATAAACATTTACGTAGCCTACAAAAAGAACTGCTAAAGCCAAAAATTGTTGACTTTATCGAATCTAGCATGGTTTCTTCTGCCGAAAAAGCCAAGCTCCTAATAGACGTCGCCAAACAAGCCGGTCAGTGCGCTTTGCTATGATTATCATGCAAGGCACCTTTTATACCTATTTAACTTATTTTTATATTGTTTGCAGGTATGCCGGATACTGCTGCAAACTTTTTAGGAATAGTAGCGGAAAACGGACGGCTGAAAAAATTACGACGAATGATAAACATGTTCATGGCTGTCATGGTTGCCCACAAGAATATGGCGCTTTGTGAGGTGATCACCGCTAAGCCCCTAGACGAAGGCACCCGCAAAAGTCTCATGGATGCTCTGCAAAAGTTTGTTAAAGGGGAGAAGAAAATCGAACTCACGGAGAGAGTGGATCCTTCAATAATAGGGGGGATGGTCGTGGGAGTGGAAGACAAACATATCGACCTGAGTATTTCGAGGAAAATTCAGTTATACACCGAATTATTGCAACAATCAATTTAACATTTTTTTTTTCAGCCGATACGTTTGTTTTATAATTTCTCTACAAGATTCTAAAATCAGACATGTTTCTTTGTAAGAAATTTCAAGTTTATTTCAATATTGTAATAATTTATTAAAAATAGTTATACATACATGAAACATAATAGGTAGGTACCTTTAAAAATAATCACGTCTGTATGGCCAGTTATACCACATAAAAGTGCTGAGCAAATGTTCAGACATTGCGCGTATTTCTAAAGATGTGACACAACGCCATATCTGGGAATAATATGTCTGTAGCCCGTCGGCGTAATAAGATTCGCATGGTAGCCATGGTTCCGATCCTTTGGGGGACTCTTGCAATGGGAGTTTTCCAGAAGTCGTGAAATGTTTTGTGCGTGGATTCTGAAGTTAACTTTGTTAGAACTGAGTGATCCTGTCATAACCCTTTGGAAACTGGAGGTTAGAATCCAGAGTTCCTGATCACCTTTCAGGTTATTTACAATCTTCATGCCACTAGCGAACTGTAACGTTTCTCGGTCAATAGCGATCTGGTAGAAGTTGCGTGGTGAGTATTCGGTTGCGGAGTTCCAGCACCAAATACTTGGTGGTTCCATGAGCCCGAAGAACAAAATGCCGTCACGATCCATGGCTTCAGCTGCTGACTGAGATGTGCGCTCTTCTGGGAATACCTGCACATTAATAAAATTTTGTTATGTATCCAACAGTTGTTAATAGTCAATAATATTTGTCCAGGTACTATTATTTCTTATCTTATATTTTCTTATTGAACAAAAATCAGCTAAAAGTACCTACAGTCAAGGATTTTAATTGTTAGGCCACTGTTCTTCCACTGTTCGTATTTTAGCCGTGTACTTAATGCAAATCGGGTGAAGCCGCTTATACTCGTATATGCTGATTTGCATTACACGGCTAAAATACGAACAGTGGCAAGTGGCCTAACAATTAAAACCCTTGACTGTACCTATATTATAAGCCGGTTTGGCATATTTTACTTTATGAAATGGTTATTGTTACTTATTGCTTGCACGTAGAGTCCACGATCATACTTCTTGGATATTTGTGTCCATAGACAAATTGCCTTCAAATATTGACGATGGGCATCACAAATAGAATTCTACATTTATTACTCTTGCTAATAAGGCTCGAGTAAGTACTTATAGTAATAAAAAGATTTTAAATTTCGCTCGTAAAACTCCTTTAACTACTACATCCTGTATCGGACTGAAGTTTCTCAACACAGCTGCATATAATTCTTCTATCGGACTTTGGCCCCCAGGCAAAACATCAGCATGGAGAGAGATCTCTATGTCTGTTATCCCCACACTAGTCTAGGATCGCGTGTGGAGACTTACGAGTCACACTTACGTTAATAGACTTGGCATCAGCATTCTCATCGTCAATAAAGGAGTCGTTGCGGAGAACGCCAGTTCGCACGACGTTCTCGGTGGTTGAGGCGAGTGCGTGGAAGTAAAGGTAGCGGTCCCGGCCGCGACGCCACGGCGAGAGCGCCATGCCCAGAACACCGTCCATCAGCTCAAAGCTCTCTCCTACAGCAATAAGGCTAGTCGGATTACTGTATTCATTGTTAACAATGCAAATATTCGAGGGTTGTGTGGTCAAACCCGATAAGTTGAGCTAAAAGTTTTTAGGAATTTGAACGTTTTACATAGTGTTATTTTTCAATCGGTCCATTATTTCGTCTTTAGCGTTTGACCCCGCAGCCATTATTAATTTTTGTGACTTTTGCCCAATTTTACAACATAAGAATAAGTACATACAAAATCAAATTTTCGCAATTTTGGTAAGCAGACACCGCTGAAATTGAAAACCAATTTTAAAGTGTTTACTATAATGTATCCCTTTCTAAAGCTGATAAGAAGAAATATCGATTAGAGATAAAACTGCACAGGTTCGAAAAATATACGAAATACGCAAATGCAAAAATGCAAAACAAAAATAATTAAAAGACTGATCGAGAAGGACGAAAAGAGTTTTAAAGGAGATTGTAAATTTTCTCGTACTTGGAATAGACGTTAGACTCTTTAGTTATCAACTCAAACTAAACTTAAACATTATGAGGCAGGTTTTACCGTCAATTGTAAATGTTCCTCGTGATGGGAAGGGGAACATGAGCCGGTGGGTGACGCGCCAGGAGCGGTCTCGTGCCACGTCAACCACCAAAATGCCGAAGCCGGTAACGTCTGCGATGTACACGTATGTGTCTGAACAGTCACTGGAGCTCGACCTTCGGACATCTACCACCTGGAAATTAGACGAGAATTATAATATCTAGTCGTGAACAAGTCGGTTGCGGCTGTTTTTGATGTGGTTGGGATTTAAAGCAAAGTCCATCTGGGTAATTTACACTATCTTACTAGTAAATCATGCTGCTAAGTATTTACACATGAGAGTAAGTCAAACAGTTTTTTTTTTAATTTATTTACTAAACAGAAAAAGAAACAATATAAAATTTTACAATTATGCAACGTGCAAAACCATACTAAGGTTTAACTGCCGTTGAATTCACTCACAAAGTAGGTAATTATAGTAATTAATCAATCATGCACGATTTAACTTTAGGCTAGGTATATAGAGGTAAGCTTAACACAAAGTTCACGTTAGGTAAATTGCTTCAACAATACGTTTACAGTGACAAGAAGACAAGGGACAAGAAGGACTTTTCCTTCTGGTGTTGAATGCATGTACATCCATAGGTACCTACCTGGACTGGACATCGGTTGATCACTTACAACTAAACTCTCTTGCTAGTTTTCTACCTTTCATAAAGTAAGTTTTTGTTAAAAAATCGTTTTTACTAAGGTTTATTTGCTGACTGTACTTGAATATCATCCAAATGTATATAAAATTTCAAGTCAATTCGAGCACTGGGAACAAAATTGATTTGCAAGATTTGAAGCAAACAACAAATATACGAGGTGAAGTTAAATAAAATCTTGTAACAAAACTTTACAAAAAGTGAAAAATATAACTGTATTCTGGCATGCATAACATCAACAAATAGTAGGTTGGATGAAAATTATAATCCCGAGCTCACATCTCAAGAATGTATCTCAGAGAAAACACTCCGCAAAAACAAATTACTCTCGAAAAACAAATTGATACTCTGTAAACATTTTCAAAAATATTGTGAGTTTAAATCGGAATCTCACTGTTGGTATTTTAAATACAATAAGTATCTACGAGTAAGTGCTACTTACGGGTGTTATAAGCAGTGAAGAATCAATATAGTTTGACGCATTGACCCGGTGCCGATAGATGAGATTGTCAGTAGACAGGTCGAAGGCAAGAAGTTGAGGCGGGCAGACCTGTCTGTCTCCAATCTTACCGGCATCTATCACCCAAAGACGGTTGCATTCGTCGATCTACAAATAAAAAAACTCAAGAATATTAACAGTCCTTCCTTAAATTACAGTACCTAAGGGTGATTCCGTCAAGAAGTGGTAGCCTAGTAGTGGTTTGAGCTATGGTCTCTCAAGCAGGTCGTGAGTTAAAACCCGGGCCAAGTTATTTGAAATTCATATGCGGAATATAAATTTGAAATTTACCATAAGCTTTGTTTAATGAAAACGTCGTATTGTCTATGGCACTTGAATTCTTAAATGTACAATACTATTTTAGCTTGCTCTTGTCTAAAATTTTTTTATTTATCACTCATTCATCAGTTCGGTTAGGTTAGTATTTGTGAATTCGTACCATCGTGCACCTTTAGGGAAAACAGTATTCAAATATTCCTATGAATTTGCAACTTTATGGAAAGGAAGTCCCTGAATAACCAAAATGTACATGAGGATGGGTGATGCGAATCGTGAACAAGGCAAATGATTTCTCTATTTCACCTGGCAGTTAGTATCGGGAACGAACGCGATTTGTTACACATCGTGTGGATATCCACACTATCATGCCATGTCATGTCGCAATCAGTTTAATTGCACCAAACCTGCCGTAATGATTAAAACGATTCTTCCTTTAAGGGAGACTGATGGCGTTCCATTGGTTCTAGCGTATTTGGCTTTGAAAAAAAATAAGAAAAAAGAATGGAGTAAGCATCAAAAAGCACCATGGAAAATTTGTCAAGCGTCTTGGTTCAACATTTAGCGTCACGCACCGCTTGCCCGTGGTGATGGTGGATCGAATTATGTATCCATAACTTATTGATTCGTCTTGACTACCTATATAAACCCATAATCTAAAAAAGTGTGACTTTCATTTTGGTTAAAGTGTCTGTAAGTTGGATTTCTTTTCACAAAGGGCTATGTTTTGTAAGACGATAATTTATTTTTATTATTCAAATAAAATGGAATCATATTATAGTCCCATACGTCAATGTTTTATATAAGTAAAGATACGTCATATTCTCACAAAACAAACGAAAAACATGCTTCTGCACATAAAAAACTAAACGTTATGTAGGTATGAGAGGCATACTGTTGTACTTTTCTTCGACGTCACGTCAGCATGGCGAAGAAAAAGGCGAAGAATATAATTTTATTGTTGACTTTTATATGCTTTATTTTCGGCGCGCTAATAATAAATCTACCTACCTAATTTTATACATAATATATGTGACTGTGTCTAGTAAAAGGGACCACTTTGAGGATTTTAGTTTCCGAATATATGCATTTTTAAAAATTAGTCGAAAATTACGTAAAAGGGTTTTTGTTACTAATCGGTTATTAACCCCTTAAATATTCAATATTCTAATAATCAGTATTCTAATAGGTCACGAAGTTTAGTAGGTACCAAGGGTACCACTTTGAGGTAATATTTTACAAGCGAAGTATTTTCATTAATCCCGATCGCTGGCATACAGGGAAGTACCTAGCATTGACTTGACGGTAGGATAGTTGTATTTAAATTAATTTAATTTGACAAGTTGCAATTTTTTTATTTTTGTTGCAAGGGTAAAGTTTACTGACAAAGTGGTACCTGACTTAGAATATTAATTATTTTTTTCCTTAGAAATGAATATAATGTAGAAAAAACTTACTTTAATATTGAAAATATTTACTTCACTATTTAACATAGTAACAATACGTTATTTTTTATTTCTTGATTTTTTTCCACTCTTGCGAATTCTTCTTTGAATACCTTCCAAATCATTATAGTTATTGAGACCATTGATGTCTGTATTTAATTTTTGATGATAGTAGATTAATTTGGTACCAATCACTCCATAACTTCCTAGTAGAAGTGTACCTATTTTTCACGAGCATAAACTTTAAAATTAATTTTCTCAACTCGTGCATTTTGCCTACTGCATGTTTAAAAATTTATAAAAAATAATGATCGCACCTAGGAAAATGATTCTTTTTTCACTGAATAGCTAATTTTACCTAGTTTTAGGATATATCAATAACTCCATACCGCTAAAGTGGTCCCTTTTCCCAGACACAATGACATACATTTAATACCCTTTTCCAGGCCCCGTCTATTTAGATGTGCTACTACAACAAAACTAATCATTGTGTTATAATGTTTACCTATGCAGGATTAATTTAAAAGTATAGCATATTTTAAATAAATTCAATTGGTTTTCCACCATATTGTAAAGGGAGCAAGGTCTAATCTTTGTGTAGATTTATGTGGTCGCTATATACACGTTAAAAGGGATCCAGGGAAAAGGGTTAATAGTTATTATCGAGTTAGTCCATAACATTCATCATCATCATCATTTCAGCCGAAAGACGTCCACTGCTGAACATAGGCCTCCCCCAAGGCTCGCCAAACAGATCGGCCCTGTGCCATCCGCATCCAATGCGTTCCCGCTACCTTCACCAGGTCGTCTCTCCATCTTGTTGGAGGCCTACCTACACTGCGTCTTCCGGTCCGCGGACGCCACTCGAGAACCTTTCGGCCCCATCGGCCGTCAGTTCTACGAGCGATGTGCCCTGCCCACTGCCACTTAAGTCTAGCGATTCTTCGAGCTATGTCCGTGACTTTAGTTCTCGCGCGGATTTCATCATTTCTAATGCGATCCCGCAGAGAAACTCCAAGCATAGCCCTCTCCATCGCCCTCTGAGTGACCTTGAGCTTCCTTATAAGACCCATCGTTAACACATAACATTACTGTTTTAAATCTAAAGTAGGTATGTGACGCATATAGACTTATTGTCAGCTTCTCTGAACATTGTCATTCTCACACGTAACTTTAGCAAACGCATCAAAGAGTCTATAAAGGTGTAGTGTAGCTATAATACATATTATTGGCCAGAGTGATATCATTATGGTATAGCTGGAGTATGACAAGCAAGGTCATTTTGCGGGTGTTTTCAGCGGCTGTGCTTGCGCTGCTGTGTTCCAGTGTGAAGAATAAAACAGCTAGTGTAATTATTGGCATTATAATTTACCTTCTTTCTTAGCCCTCAAAGGTTTAGCATGTATCTAATTTACCTCTAATTCGTAAAAAAAGGAAATCAGTGCATAGATACATGTGCATAACCTTTCGTTATGTTATGAAAGTGTTTGGGATACCAATTTCGGATGGCCGTTTTACGGGTTAAAAGGAAGATGGTGTAGGTAGATACTCACTGCTACTCTGAATACAGAGGTCATGCCGTCGCAATTGTAACCCTGATTGTTGTGCCAGCTGTAGTCGGGGTATGCGGAGATTCGGGCGTTCTCGTCCACGAGGCCCAGCGTTATGGGGCGACCCTCGTCGAACCGCGGGATCGTCACGAATATTCGGGATTGAAGAGCACCTGCACATTCAAATAGGGATTTTTATCGATATGTTTCATACTCAATAGGAGGTTCCAACCTTTACTATTTATAAAACATTGAGACCAATGAATATTTTTGTATTTTTTGTATTTTTGTACCTATTTAAGTGTGTAACAAAAAAAATGGCAGGTGGAACTCTGCGTTTTTAGGGTTCCGTACCCAAAGGGTCAAAACGGAAACCCTATTACTGAGGCTCCGCTGTCCGTCCGTCTGTCACCAGGCTGTATCTCGGGAACCGTGTTAGCTAGAGAGTTGAAATTTTCACAGATGATGTATTTCGGTTGCCGCTATAACAACAAATACTAAAAAATGGAATAAAATAAATATTTACGGGGGCTCCCATACAACAAACATGATTTTCTTGCTCGTTTTTGCTCGATATTGATAACGGCAACAGGTATACACTAGAAATATTCACAGAATATTTAATTATATATTGACTTTAAAAATAAATCATTAATTAAAATAAAAAAAATATTTAAGGGGGCTCCCATAGAACAAACGTGATTTTTATAGATAATTGTACGGAACCCTTCGTGCGCGAGTCCGACTCGCACTTGGCCGGTTTTTTGCGGTTTGCGGTGGACGTTTTGCGAATGGATACCAGAGTTGGGTGTTATTTAAATAATTTACTATCTAAGTAACTAAGTAACCATTATTTAAAATAAAATCAATATTTAACTTAACTTTATTTAACTTTGTTCACCCGCGAACTTACGCTGAACTTAAGCCCTGATGAAGTTCATTAATTTTTGTGGGGTAGTTTTTTTGAGAAAAATAAAGTTGGTACCGGTAAACTTTAGGAAATTTTGGGGCTACTTTGATAGATTTAAAATGGTTACAAAAACGCAAATATTCATAGCTCGATAGAGCAAATGACTTAAAAAGTTAGGTAATTTATCAAGGTACCTAGGTAGTTATTTCACTGCCACAGATGGTCTAAAAAAATAAGGACTCGGCGTAAAAACTGTTTTCTAAAGTAGCCCCTGCATTTGAAAGTAACCCTAGTTTAAGGTACTAGAAAAGTTATTGTGACAAATTAAAACGTTTGTTTTGGTTTAATAGTCTAACATTTGGTAGCACAGTGATCGGTTGCGGTACTCTGAAGATGAGCTCTGGTTGAGTTCGTTTTTTATTTTATTTTAATAAATTATGTAGTAGCGTATCTAAATAGACGGGGCCTGGAAAACGGCTAAAACGTATGCCTAAGGTTTATAAATTTTACATCAAATGTTAAACAGTGCGTAAGAAGCAATGTTTCAAATACGCCTACGTAATTAATTACGTACTAATATTGTGTGAATATTATTAAACTTTAATATTACCTATTCACATGTGGTTGAGGAATTTTTTATAGCTGTTGTGTTACGAGTAAAATAGCTTGGGTAGGTAAATAAGAATGGCAGCACGACCTGTGGCGAACATAAAGATGGTTTTACATCCGCGATGGTGTCATCTAGGGTACCTATTACCATAGATTAACAGGAAAAATACTTGAACATGTGTACTTGAACAGCTGTACTGTTGTTATGTTTACCATGTGTGTGTGTCAATAATAATAATAATGAAGTACTATGTTATAAAAAATATTCATAGCAATTAAAATAATTAGTTAAGGAAATTATCTAATTTGACTTTTACGAAATGTTCTAATCTCTTTGCTACTACTTCAACTAGTAGGACTCGTATACGTACCTATACTCGCTAAAGTCTATCATAGCTAGCAGTTAGTGAATTATTCGTAGAGCTAGAGGTTCCAGGTTTGAATCCTGGTCGGGAAAGGCACACATGGGGTGAATACCAATATCTGTAGGTACCTGAGTAATGGATGTTTTGTTGTATTTAAGTTTTTATGTATCTACACAGTGTAAGTATGTTTATCCATTGTCATATACCTATAAGTAATAGGGTTTATTTAGTTTGAGACTATACTTGAAATGTTTAGGTAGTTAACTAAATGTAAACAAACTTCAGTTTCTAAATATGCCACATTCAAGGATTCAAAACATTTTATTTATCTATCATAGCAATACAAACTAAAGTTGACATTGTTTTGTTTACATTCAGTTAATTACCTAAACCTTTCAAGTATATGCGCCCCGTGATATTAATTTCCTAATATCTATTTAAAACAACATACAATCTGCACAAGGTTAAATATCTAAAAAAAGTCAACCAATACCGCTTCTATGTTGCACATCGACGTCAATAGGCACTGAGTTCCCGGGCACGTAGTATCGCTGGGCCAGGGCATCCTGGCGAGCTGCCTCCGACGGGAACTGGAAGTCTAGTTCAGCCCACTGGCGCACGATGCGGAGACCAGCCCTGGCTCCTTCCCCAGACACCTGCAGCTGAGGCCAGCAGCATGCCAGGCAGTAGGACAGCAGGAAGAACCGCTCGAAACCATGCGCCATCTCCAACTTGAACGCGTCCAGTAACGCTGGGTCTGTGGTAAAAAGTATCAGAATAAATTTCCTTCAATATAAAAACATTGATGAGGCTAATAGGGTATTTTACAGCGACAGTGCGACGAAAATGAGGATTGGTTTTGTTTACTACACTTGGAATCACAATCACATACATTGCTTCTCTCTGTCAAACGGTATCAGTTGAGGGAAGAAAGAATCATGAATGGGATAGCAAAAGGTCCGCGCGTTAGACAATACGGCCTCTGGCCCCTATTTCACCAATGTGACTATTGTAGGTACCACTAGTCACTTAATAACAATTATGTTGTGAAACGAGAATATTTTTTTCTAGCCGACATGTTTGTAGATTTTGTCTGTAAATCTTGGCATGAGATCAAAGCTGTATCATTTTTGCGTTACTATTGTAGTATTTTGCGATTAACATAAGCGTACCTATGTCTTATTATTATTCGCATGTAACTAAGGTGCGACAATTGTCATGTTGGTGAAGTAGGTGACTGGTCAGTACCTTTATTTTTAAGGTAGGTATATCTACCGTCCGATAAGAGATAGGTACGATGTAAACTTCAGGGATTTATTTACCTCAAATAATCAATGGGGTGTTGAATAAATTCGAGGTTTGGGATCAAATGACTTTTCGAAACACGCCGTTACACGTGATATTTAGTACTGCTTTTCGAGATTTAAATAATAACCCTTCCCATACTGGTAGTCTACATCTACACTAATATTATAAAGAGGAAAGATTTGTATTTTTTTATGTAACGAATAAACTTAAAAACTAGGTACTGGACCGACTTCAAAAATTCTTTTACCGTTAGAAAGCTACATTATCACTGAATGACATAGGCTACTTTTTATCGCGGGAAAATAACTTTTCCTTCGGGAAAATTAATTTATCGCGGGCGAAGCTGCCGACGGAAGGCTAGTGGTTCTATAGTCTAAAATGAGTGAGCCTTGGACTAGCTGCTAGGAATGTGATGGATGATGATCGTTTAAATTTTATACCGAGATGTTCTATTGAACAAAACATGCCTGCCATTTCCTGGATATTGCGGTTGCCCATTGGCGGCGGTGATTGCTTACCACCAGATAATTATCAGCTTGTCTTTTTTTATTAGGTATAAGTAACTAATTTTAAAAAAACCGACACTTTCAATATAAATATACAATGTACCTAGTCTCCATTACTTACACCAATGAGTATTAGTTTTATAGTCGTCTGAATGAAAATAAACCGGTTAGTGATTAGATAGTAAATGCTTTTTTTTTTCGATAAACTACGCATAATTAAGCACTAATAATTAACTTCTTTCTGAGCAATTAATTACCTACCATATTGGCTAAGTAGAACTCCACAAAACAGGCTTTGTCGCTCCTCCAACATCTTGTAATATTTGTGAAGCACGAAAAATATAATTACACTTAAATAGTCATAAATAGTCACTAGGTTTCACATTCACAAAATGGTATGTATGTAACTAACAATAAATAGTATCTAGCTTTTTATAGAAATAGATGAAAACTTTATAATATAATTTTTATTTTATTTAAGAACTTTTTTTATTATTTATGTTTTATTTAGCTGTGGCCCACGTATAGTATACTGCACGCATGTCACTAGTAAAGAAAATTACTCGGGCTACAGCTTTATATCGATTAGTGCATTGCATACCTTAAATACGACCAAGTGTAAATATTTAGGGCACATTAAGCATTACAAATTAAATCTACCAACGAACGCATTAAAAAACATACAACAATCGAAAAATTCTCTGAGAATTGGATCAAATAATCACGAAGGTAACGTTTCTTAGAAACTGGAACATTTTAATCGCGGGTGCAACATGCATGTACACCATATACGATGGCCGGCTTACATTAAAACAACTTTACCATATTAAAGATTCTCGTTTATAATTCCTAAAGTATGCATATTTTATTTTCAACACGTCGCTTAGTATGAACCCAAACTAAATTTCCATTTATAACATGGTTATTCAAGATAAAGGGTGCACTCAAAATAGTGTTTCATTTTAAAAATAACGCGGTCGCCGTGCACGTCAACGCGGATACAGTTAAATATGACACTGCTCGTCCTCTTTCCTGCGATATCTATGTGTTTTACATTGAGCCAATATTTACTAACGGTATCTGATTTTATTAAGTTTGCCTTCTTAGTATGCGAATTTCGTTTAAGTTGCCTATAACAAGAATGGTGAGCGATGCGATATAAGTAATAGGTATTTACTTAAAACGTATGTGTACAAGATTTTTAATTGAATAAAACAGCTTATTAGCTACCTATACTGGTAAAAGCTGTAACTATACGTTAACACGATTGCATTAAGTTTTTAGATTAGCCTAAAAATTGTGAACGCCAAATATAAAAAAAAAATTTGTAGTTTCTAGCCAACTTACTAAACTGTTCAAGTTTCTTTTAATTCTTTACCAGGAGACTTTATATATATTTGCATCTAGATTCACTGTTAACGACGACAGGAACTGTTTAATGTCGTCGCCATTAGTATTCATTTGATAACTTCAAATCGGGTAAGTACAAGTTAAACTCACAATAAAACAGAACAAAAAACAGATGGTATCTCATCATAACAACCTAATCATGTTTTTGTGAATCCGATGCCTTTGCAACACAAACCACAAAACCAGTCACGTTCCACGCACTGACCACCGTGATAGAGATTAGTTGGAAAAACAATTCTGGGCCTCCTATGATGGCTGATCAGTGATACAACTCGCTATTTCACATTAAATTGTCTCCCATATCCTCATGAGTCCTAGCGTACTTTATAAAGAACAAATCAATTGTAAAATTAACTGCCGAGTGTACTACATGAAGAACTTTAAATAGGTATGCCTGAATTGCTCTTAGTTCTAAAATTACATAATGTACCTATGATTCATAACTGGGTCTTAAGCCCTACATCAGTTAGAAATAGTATGGGCTCAAGAGGATATAAAACAAAACAACTAATTAGGACTAAGTGGGTATGTATATTCCATTACTATTGCTACACTTCTCTTCATTATGTCTGATTGGGGGTAGTTTCATTTTTAATATTTCTTCTACGCTATCTACAGGATGAAATCTAAATGGTGATACAAAATTAATGTTTCTAACACAGTTAATGCTGGGTAACATAAAGCATTGACTCAGTTGTTAAAATTGTTCTGATAACTGCAAGATCTAATGGTTTAAGTACGCGAAATTAGCCACGCGTACCTAATAGCTAGCTGGCCGAAGACCGCGCGGAGGCGGTTACTCCACCGACAAGAGCATAGCTGGAAGAAGACCTAATAGCAAGTTCAGAATAATTTAACAGGTGACTGGGTGTAGGTACATATGTAAATTGTTCTGAACACCTGCGAATATTTTTCTTTAAGTTTTCATGAATGGCATTTATTTGCCTTCGTTGAAAAAAAATATATTACACAAAAAAATAATATTCAAGAAAGCACTTTACAGACTTTTAGATCAATTCATTACTTTTATGGTTCGACTTAAAATAGTAATTGTTCAAGATAGAACCTTTTAAACTGAGTGTAATGGTTTTTAGGGTTCCATACCCAGAGGGTAAAAAAGGGACCCTATTGTTGAGACTTCGCTGTCCGTCCGTCTGTCCGTTTGTCCGTCTGTCTGTCTGTCCGTCTGTCCGTCTGTCAGTCTCTCACCGCTGTATCTCAGAAACCGTGATAGCTAGACAAATATTTAAGGGGGTGTTCCCATAGAGCAAGCCAAGGTATTTTCCGTTTTTAGGGTTCCGTAGTCAACTAGGAACCCTTATAGTTTCGCCATGTCTGTCTGTCTGTCTGTCCGCGGCTAAGCTCAGAGACTGTTTGTAGTAGAAAGATGTAATTTGGCATGAATATATATATCAGTCACGCCGACAAAGTGATTATATAAAAAAAACTAAAAAAATTTTTTTTAGGGTACCTCCCATAGACTTAAAGTGGGGGTGATTTTTTTTTCTCGACTAACCCCATAGTGTGGGGTATTGTTGGATAGTTCTTTTAAAACCATTGGGGGGGTTGCTAACATGATTTTTGTATTCAGTGATTTGTTTGCGAAATATTCAACTTTAAAGTGAAAATTTTCATTAAAATCAACCGTCCCCCCCCCTCTAAAATCTAAACTGTTGGGAGGAAAAATTTGAAAAAAATTCAAAATGGTAGTAAATATATTAAATTTACAAGGAAAATTATAGCGGCTAAGATTGCTTGGGAATTATTTGTAGTTTTAGAGTAAACAGTAGCCTAAGGTATAAAACATACCGTCACTACTTTGATAAACTCGTATCTCAAATCAGCATGTAAACAAAACTGAACCTTGATACGCGCGTAATAAAGTTCACTTTGCCAGATTATCGATTTTGAGATACGAGCTTTTTTCAAAGTATTGACGATACCTAACTTGGAAGATTCCGTACACATACGAAATCCTTAGAAAAATATTACTTGATTTTTTCGTAATGGCTACGGAACCCTATCTTGGGCGTGTCCGACACGCTCTTGGCCGGTTTTTTTTATAGAAAAAGGTACGGAACCCTTCGTGCGCGAGTCTGACTCGCACTTGGCCGGTTTTTTTAACACTGATGAAGTTTATAACATAGGTATATACATTTTGGTAAAACTATAAGATTTTCTTCGATTATGTAAAAATATTTATTTGTTTAGTTTTAAGTTTATACAACCTACATAGGGCGTCATGTTCTGACTTGTACATATTTTGTAACATCCTGATGCTGTGTACATGACTTTACAATGATTAAATAAATAAATAAATAAATGTATTAATTCCAAAATTAAACTATTAAAAATTTTTACTTTTAATGTCAAACCCATAACTAATGATTGTTTTACTTTCCTACTAAGGAAATATACTATTTAAATCAATTATTAATCATTATTTAGCCCAATTTTATTCAGTAATGATTGCATTAAGTACCTACCTAAGGAGTAGGATACGTAACACTTCTGATTTTATATAATTTGATTTTTAATACTAGAGTACCTAAACAAAATTCTTAATTAATTTATCTTCGCCTACCTACCTAAGTATATTTATGTTTCACTGCTAGTGGTTTTCAGCTGTTATTTCGCAGGTTCCTCACGATATTTTACTTCACCAAAAACTCATGTTAAATTTCAAATAAAAGTTTCCACATAATTTCCATGAAACTCAGATCGAGTTGTGTCCGGGTTCGAAGCTACGATCCTCTACTTGAGAGGCCATAGGTCACAAACCCAGGCGTCGAAAACCGTCAAAATTCAAACTGTGGTATGCCAAATCCGTTGCTTTGAGTAAAACTGGTTTACTTAGTATTGATTAGCGCGAGCTTAAACATTTCATTATTTGTATTAACCGGTACCTAATCAGAATCGTTTTGATTTAATTCTCTTCATTAACCTGTTAGTCAAAGAAGAGGACTATAAGAATTTTCTGAACGATATTAACCGATACTTCAAAACCGGTTTCCCACCAATAATCTACTACGGCCTTTTGTGCTTTGGGTGGTAAATAAGTTTGAAATAATAATAAATAGTTGCATAACCTTATCGTCTTCTCAAGCGTTACGGTTTTCCTCTAAGGGCCGGTTGCATGACAGTTCCATACATTTTGACACTAAAGCCCTGGATTAGCACTTAACTCAAAGCTATGTAGTTGACTCGTCCATGCAAGTCCGCCTATTAACTAAATGGTGGAAGGTTAACGTTCAGGCCGTAGCTCCCAGACCAACACTGGTTAAAGTTGACGATATCCGATAAAACAACAACACATTTTTTTCTTTCTGTCGAGTAACATTTAAACTGATAAAATAATAAGTTTCTTCTCCAATCTCGACAATGGTAAACGTAGGCACATTATATCAAACAACGGAGCAATATTTGAAAAACTTATCATTGTGAAAACAATAAAAAGTGGTTTATAACCAGACAGTTTTCGAATATGTAAGAACAAAGTCACGTCCGCGACCACTACTAGATAGCACTAGCATTGAAAATAAAATCTGAACTTCAGTTTCAACTCTACTGTAAATTTCTCAATAAGGAAAATCTCTTGATAAATGCGGCGGACATGCACGGATCAGAGTTAACAATGGAACTCAGAGTAAAGTGCTAACCTAGGGTTACGTATTGTTAATATACATGGAACTCTCATCCATAACTCAGGGTTAACGATTTTATTTTTATCCCTAGAACGTGCAAGCGACCCTAAGTCGTTTTATGTCGACTTGCACATAACACAGATAAATAGTTAACTCCGAGTTAACAGCTAACCCGGGGTTAAGTAATCTCAAAATTTTTGGCACTAGGCACATGCATACCATAATCCATAATCCAAAGGTAAAGAAGATTATTTTAATGTTAAGGACCTGCAAGAAAAACCGTGCAAGTTGCATTCATTGCGGCGTTCGAGTGACTAAAACTCGTTCGCTTTGCGGCTTCACAGATTGCGCAGTTTTTCTTGCCGGCCTTAAATTTACTACTAGCTGGTGCCTGCGACTTCGTCCGCGCAATTAAGCTTCTTCATTTCTTTCATTGAATAAAAAAAAATCCGGCAACGGCAACATCCAAAAATCCATCGTCTCATCATCATTGATATTACTTAGTGAAATAAATCCCGTTTATTCCCTATCCCGTGGGAATTTCAACAAATCTATCCTTTTTTGATGCTCGATATTGATAAGGGCAACAGGTAGACGCTTGAAATAGGTACTCATTCACATAATATTTCTCCAATATATTTATACATTAACTATAAAAATAAATTATTAATTAAAATAAAACAAATACTTAAGGGGGCTCCCATACAAAAAACGTAGTTCTTTGGTTAAAAGAACAGTATACACACCCAAAACACGTGTGGTACGTTTGTTTACCTCGAACTCTCTTGACGGCACTTCTGCCGACTACCAACCGTATTATTGAAACTTACCCTCATATTAAAAGATAGATTACAATGCCCGAACAGTATAGATTAAACGAAGATAACTTTATTCATTGAAACCCAATTTTAATGAAACAAAGCTTATATGTTGCTCCAATGTAAGCTTCATCTATCTGCCAAAACCGCAAGAAAATCCGTTCAGTAGATTCGGAGATTAGCGATTACATATAGACAGACAGAGCTCTACTTTTACTGTTTTATTAATAAAATAAAACAGTAAAAGTAGAGTTATAGTATAGAAGATAGATGAAAACAAAATAACTATAATAATGTCCTTGCTAATTGATACATATTTGCTGTGATTTATTTTTCAAAAGTGTTTTTTAAGAAAAAGTCACGTCAAAATCGCTTACCTTCTTTCTAATGGTAAAAAAAAGATGTAAAGTTCGTGTTATGCCAATGGATTTAATTATTAATATTATTATTATTACTATATTTTTTTAATTATAATTCTTGTTTGCAATTAAGCATGACTTCTTATTAAAAAAAAAAATAACTTTCATATTTTTTTTTACCCGGCTGAAGGGCTCTGCAACCATGACCACAAAAAATAAACTAACAAATTAAGAAGTTATGTGACGGATAAAAATGCTAAATGCCCGAACAGTATAGATTAAACGACGATAACTTTTTTCATTGTGACCCAATTTTAATGAAACAAAGCCTATATGTTGCTCCAATTTAAGCTTCATCTATCTGTGAAAACCGCAAGAAAATCCGTTCAGTAGTTTCGGAGATTAGCGATTACATACAGACAGACAGACAGAGCTCTACTTTTACTGTTTTATTTTATTATAGTACTAGCTTTTGCCCGCGGCTTCGCTCGCGTGTACCAAGAGTATTCCAAAGAACCAAGATATCAAGCAAGCAAGCATACAGGCAAGCAAGCAAGCATGCAAGCATGCCAGCAAGCATGCAAGCAAGATGCAAGCAAGCCTTATAATCGGTCCACAATTGACCGAGAAATCGGTGAACATACCTCCTCCTTTTTTTGAAGTCGGTTAAAGAGCCATTTGCGGCCTACTCACAGTTTAAACTTATGAATTTTGAAATTTTAGCTTTCTACAACCAGTAAAACGCAAAATCCCGTTTTTCCCGTTCCCGTAAGAATTTCGGGAAATGCTTTCTTAATGCTCCCCTACACTCCCCAAGGAACCCACTTGCCAAATTTCAGCTTTCTATGACCAGTAAAACGAAAAATCCCGTTTTTCCCGTTCCCGTGGGAATTTTGGAAAGTCCTCTCTCAATGCTCCTCTACACTGTTCAAACAACCTACATGCCGAATTTCAGCTTTCTGCGACCAGTAAAACGAAAAATCCCGTTTTTCCCGTTCCCGTGGGAATTTTGGAAAGTCCTCTCTCAATGCTTCTCTACACTCCCCACGCAACCTACATGCCGAATTTCAGCTTTCTACGACCAGTAAAATGAAAGATCCCGTTTTCTCCCGTTCCCGTGGGAATTTTGGAAAGTCCTCTCTCAATCCTCTTCTACACTCCCCAAGCAACCTACATGTTGAATTTCAGCTTTCTACGACCAGAAAAACGAAAAATCCCGTGTTTTCCTTATCCCGTGGGAATTTCAGAAAATCCTTAAAACAGTTTTATACTATTATAATTATCTACTTCTATGTCAAACTTGAAGAGTCTAGTAATTATAGTTCATAGGATCCCGTTGAACTGAATATATAAATCCCGTTTTTTCCTTATCCCGTGGGAATTTTGAAAAATCCTGAAATTAATGTTTTTACTAATATAATACCTACTTGTGTATCAAATTTGAAGAGTCTAGTTATTATAGTTACTGAGATAGGGTCACTCGGAATCGAATTTATAAATCCCGTTTTTTCCCGTTCCCGTAGGAATTCCCAAAAATCCTTCTTTAGTGGATGCCTACATTGTATAAGGTATCTATGTGCAAAATTTCATGTCTCTAGATCCAGTGGTTTGGGCTGTGCGTTGATATATCAACAGTCATTTATTTATTTATTTATTTATTTATTTATTTATTCATTGTATAGTCATGTACATATCATCAGGGTGTTATAAAATATATTATATAAGTCAGAACATGACGCCCTGTAAGGGCACACAATACTTAGGTATAAACTTAAAACTAAACAATATTACATTATAAACTATCATCATTAAGAAAGTCCTTAACCGAGTAATAACATTTATCAATCAATAATTTCTCCAATTTGTTTTTAAATAATGTGTTTTGGGATTCCGATTTTATTGTATTGGGGATTTTATTATTAATTAAAATACATTTATAATGGGGGCTTTTTTTACATATCTGTAGATTAGTTTTAGGTAACAATAATTTATTCCTATACTTCGTTCTAGTGTTTTCTTTATCTTGTTTTAGTTGGAATAAATGTGGATTCTCACGAACAAAAAGAGCGGCTTGTAATATATAGATACAGGGCAGGGTTAGTAGTTTAAGCCGGACGAAGTGTGGGCGACAACTGTTTGGGATACGCACATTTGCTAAAATTCGAACACATTTCTTTTGCATCACAAACAATTGTCCGGCCTCGGTGCTGTCACCCCATAGCAAAACGGCGTAGCGGAGCCATGAAAATGCATATGCGTAGTACGCAGATAATGCACATTTTACATCTGAATTAGTTTTTAAAATATTAAGCGCATATAAAAATTTACACATTTTTGTTTTAATGTTTTGGATGTGTGCTTTCCAATTTACAGCGGAGTCTATTGTTATACCTAATAAATTGAATTCTTGAACTTCTTCTATCTTACATGAATTTATTTCTAATTTTAATTCTAAAGGTTTTTTTTGTATAGGTTTAAATTGTATAGTTTTGGTTTTCTTTAAATTAATCTCTAAGTTATGGTCACTAAGCCAATTTTTCACAGTTATAAAATTATTTTTAAGAAAAGAGTTACTATCAGAACTGTTTTTGCAATTAAATAAAAGAGAGATGTCGTCGGCAAACATATTCGTAGGGAGGAGCCAGCAGTAGTGAAGAAATAGGTGAACGCCGCTGATTGGAAACTTGTACGGAGCTTACTACAGGTCAGATCCAACCTATTAAGTGTGGTGTCCTTATAAACTAAGTCTAGGCTGCTAGGTGTTCCTTTACTCATGTAGAAGACTATTGTGGTATGATTTTCTCATAAATTTAGTTGTTCTGGTAGGAAGCGAGTTTGAGCCAAACCTTAGAACCCAATTACGACCTCTACCGTTTATGGTTTAATGTTACTGTACACCTAAGTTCGTACCTACTGAAATCCTAGAAGTAATAAAAGAATTTCAACCAGAACTTGGGTATTATTTTTATATTTCATAAAATTTTTGTCACCGACCCTACTGAGCGAACCGGCAACTCTTGCACTAGAGTTATTTAGGTGACAAAATGGCTTCCCTATTTAGTTTGTTTAGACATTTCAACCCCATCGCACCTCATCCAGGGAGATGGTATTTTACGTCCGCCACGTCGGATTTTAAAACCGTTGTTGTTTTCATAACCAGCGACCCGATAAACCATAGAAACAACACCCATGTTGATTTTCAGACTTTGTTACCCCTTTCCCCCCTTTTAGGGGTTGAATTCTCAAAAAACCTGAAACACGTGTTTACTCTTTTACCATTAGGAGTACTTCTGTGAAGTTTCGAATAAAATAGTCGAACTAATCTTGTTTCCCCATACAAACTTTGGACCCCCTTTTCTCCCCCTTAGGGAGTGAATTTTGAAAAATCCTTTCTTAGTGCACCCCTAGACCTTATAAGGAACCTACATGCCAAATTTGGAATCTCTAGGCCCAGCGGTTTGGGCTGTGCGTTGATATGTCAGTCAGTCAGTCAGTCAGTCAGTCAGTTTCTTCTTTTATATATATAGATAGTATAGTATAGATTCGATTTTCGAACTTCGTATCGTACCGTTCTGTTTATGCTGACAGTACCTACTAGATGGACGAGTGAAAGGGACGACATTTATTTTCGAATTATAATTTCGTATTGTCCCTCTTGGTCTATCTGGGCTTAACAATTGTACTAAAATTATATGGTTCCTGTGGATCTGAATGCCGTCGTACAAGTACCCTTTATGTCCGGTCTTCTTGATGGCAACCTCACGTTTCTTCGTTTATCTTGTGCATAGAGAAAACATGACGACACTGTACTGTATGTAACCTTATTGAGATTGAGACCATTGTGTTGACTAATTTACGTACCTACAATACACGAGTTATTAGTTATAATACAGTAGAATTAAATTACAAATAGAATTTAATTGAAATAGAAATTAAACTAACATAAATCAATTCATTCCAGGAAACGACAGGTTTAATTTTCGAAGAGAAATAAAAAAAAACGGCCAAGTGCGAGTCACGTAGTGTTCCATGCCAATGTGTAAAGTTGTCGCTATTGAGAAAAGCTTGTAATATAATATGCCTACATGCAATGAAAGATATCCCATACTTTGGGGTCTTAGATTAAAGATCAATGTGACTCCTGCCGCTGCAGTTTTTACGTCACAATTTTTCTTGCGACCTTGCAGTTTCTCATTAAGCCACAATGAATAACCAATAACCCTGTTGTGAAACTTTATTGCGTTATCCTTATTTTTTAGGGTTTCGTAGTACTACAAGGAACCCTTATAATTTCGCCATCACCATATGGTGACAGAGACAAATGTCTGTCCGTCCGCGGCTTAGTTTAGAGACTGTTAATGCTAGGAAGCTATAATTTTACATACATAAGTATCTTATATTAATCATGCGGACAATGCTGCAGAGCGGTAAAAGTAAGAAGAATTACAAAAATATTTTTCTCGCCTGAGCCCGTAGTATGTTTATTGTTGGATTAGTCTTTCAAAAACATTAATTGGTTTGCTAAGATCATTTTTCTATTTAGGAATCCGTTTGGAAAATATTAAGCTTTCAAGCGCTAATTTTTGTGAGTCATTTACCTTCCACAAGCTAAACCGCTGCCTTGAAAAATCTGTAAAATGATAATAGTAAGTATGTAGTTTTATATTTATAACGAATTTAAAAGGAAAACTGTCAGAGCTTTTGTAGGCTTTACAAGTTAACCAGTAATAGTCGATCACAAATTGATACTGAATATTTGTCCCATGTTAGTACGGAACCCTACACAGCGCGTGATCCGACACGTACTTGGTAGGCTTTTCTAACTAGGTACATAGTGTGCGTGATTATACACACTGATTTGTGCAACAATTAATAAAAGTCAGGCGCTTGATGAGCGTCAAACAATGAGAAGGATTTGTCAATCAAGGAAATGCAATTAAATGATAAGGTTGTTGACATTGACCTTGGTCTCATTATCTATGATACTAGAGGTTTAATAGCTCCACTTTGTAGATCTTATTGCGGATACTGTTTGCTAGGAGGCATTTTTTTAAATTCCTTATAAGGCGCAAGCCACACAGAAACGACGTGCGACGGGGGCGTATCGCAGTCCTCTGCCCCGTCTCTTCTGTCTGCTTTGGATAGCTACGCTTCTATACATTTACTATGAAAACTAAATCAAGGGGCGCCGCGACTGCAACGCGCCCTCGTCCCACTTCTCTCCTGTGTGGCTTGCGTCTAAGGGTTCGACGGAATCCTGATTCTTACCACCAGAGATGTGCTATGCAGCTATGCTGCGAGGATGTGAAGGATCCGCTACAAAACTATACGTATGATCGTTTTTAAGCTATGCAGCTGCTCGAGGAAGATCCAGAGCAACATCTTTCCATGTAAAAACCGGCCAAGTGCGAGTCGGACTCGCGCACGAAGGGTTCCACTGGGTTCGTACCATCTTAATATATAAAAGAAGAAACTGACTGACTGACTGACATATCAACGCACAGCCCAAACCACTGGACCTAGAGATTCCAAATTTGGCACGTAGGTTCCTTATAAGGTCTAGGGGTGCACTAAGAAAGGATTTTTCAAAATTCACTCTCTATGGGGGTGAAACGGGGGTCCAAAGTTTGTATGGGGAAACAAGATTAGTTGGACTATTTTATTCGAAACTTCACAAAAGTACTCCTAACAATAAATGAGTAAATACGTGTTTCAGTTTTTTGGGAATTCAACCCCTAAAAAGGGAAATGGGGTAAAAAGTCTGAAAATCAACATGGGTATTGTTTCTATAGTTTATCGGGTCGCTGGTTATGAAAACAACAACGGTTTTAAAATCCAACGTGGCGGACGTGAAATACCATGGATTTTTGGAATTTCCCGCGGGATTGGTGTGAATTGTCCCGTGATATTTATTTATTTATTTTTATTTATAAAGATCGGGAGTTAACTTAAAAACTTTTTGTGCGCGGACGAAGTCGCGGGAAAAAGCTAGTTATCTATAAAAAAAGATAAAAACGGCAAAAAAATCACGTTTGTTCTATGGGAGCCCAGTTAAATATTTATTTTATTCTGCTTTTTAGTATTTGTTGTTATAGCGGCAAGCGAAATTTATCATTTGTGAAAACTTCAACTGTCAAGCTATTACGGTTCATGAGATACAGCCTGGTGATATACGGACAGACGAACGGACAGTGAAGTCTCCCGTCGGGTCCCGTTTTTACCCTAAGAGTGCGGAACCGTAAAAACATAGCTTAGTTAAACCCTTTTCTATCAGTGCTATGCTATGCGGACCAATGAATATGATTGGTGGACATCAAACGCATCCATAGCAACGTAGCACATCTCTGCAAAGAGAAAAAAATATTCCACAATATTACCAGATTGTATAGTAATTATGATTCTGGTGTCGGAAAACAGATTTCAGCATTGATTATCAGATTTTTTTTTATAACAACAAGTCATATTTTATTTAGTACTAGAATATTCTAGTTAAAATATTCTAGTACACGAAAACTCTGATATAGTTTTAGTAACCATCTAATTGTTACAGAGTAAAATATGCATGTAGCTTACAACAGGTTTTGTATACTATACAAAAATTGTTTTCTGCGATACCTACTAGGTAACTGGGTAATAGGAACTAGAAATGATGTTGCAAGAAGTAGACTTTTCTATTAACGTGTAAAAAAGTATAAGTAGTTGTCACATATAATACAATAAAATCAAGTCGAATTCACAATATTCTGTTTAAGGAAACTAGATTTTTCTCTCCGTGTGGTGGAAAGGCACCCTAAGTTTTTGCTATCCATCCATGTGTCACATGCCTTAAGCTTATGACTCGTAATCATTTATTTCGTTGTATGCCACTGGATCTGCCACTGATGGCACAAAACGGAGAAAACTTCCGTCTAGTGCCACTGTCAATTTTTAATGGGTTTAAGTATATTTCTACTAAAGTACTAGGTAAAGTACTGTAAAGTACTGTAAAGTAAAAATAAATAAAATAATTCATATTTAAATTTAAAAAAAAAATATTTTCCACAAGCTATTAACACATTGCTTGCAAAAAATTACCAAAAAAATCTCATTAAAAACTGACACTGGCACTAGACGGAATTTTTTTTCTTTTGGTACCATCAGTAGTAGATCCAGTGGCATACAACGGAATAAATGCTCGTAACAAACAGACAGTTGAGATTTCTGCGGAGTACCTACGGAGTGTATACAGGCTGAATCCTAAGTCGTGAACAAAAATTATTGTTTCTAACTCAGTTGATGTTGGATAATATAATGCACTAGGTATCTCATTTATTTTGATTAGTCTTATTAAATTTGAGGTGTCAGATGAACATCCCAAATTTTAACGGACTAATTTTAACAATTGAGTTAATGCATTATGTTACCCAGCATTAACTGAGTTAGAAACAATAATTTCTATTCACGACTTAGGATTCACCCTGTATTACTAGTGGCTGCTATGACACAAAATAATAAACCGTACAAGAACTGTGGCTTTCTTCGGTACAGTGGTACGGAACCATTCGAGTGCGAGTCAACTCGCACTAGACCTATTTTTTTATCATAATAAGTTTTTTATGATTTTGGAGGAATAAAAGTTGCGGTTATTATAATTTTAACATCATCAAAATCAAGTTTTAAATAACAGCCGTGGTAGCTTAATGACAAATGACCCATCGTCTTTTAAGCAGTGGGCTCGAACCTCGACTTGGTAGGTACGTATCTGATTTTTTTAGGATTTTATTTTTATTTTAGTAGTTATTTTTATTCTCTCTTCTTAGTCGTTCACTCTTGCTTGGCAGAGTGGTCGTGGTCATGAGGGGTCGCTCTCCGCTGCGGTCGCTGCCTTCGCGATCCTTCTCCACCGGTCTCTATTGGCTGCCTGGCGAGCGCACTCCGCCACAGAGATCTTGGTTATGGACTTAATGGTATCTGTCCATCGGGTTGGTGATCGACCACGTGGTCTCTTACCCTCAACCGCACCCTGAATCACCAATCGTTCCACTGCGTTGTTTTTGCGGCTAACGTGTCCATAGAACCTGAGAATTCGTAATTGCACAATCGACGACAGTCTTTGTTTAATGTTTAGCTCCTTAATTATGGACACGTTAGTGCGATGGGCGGTCAAACTTATTCTGAGCATGCGTCTCCAACACCACATCTCCAGAGCGTCGGTCCCTCTTCGGTCCTGCATCCTCAATGTCCAGGTTTCGGCCCCATAAAGAAAGATCGGGAAAACTAGGCTCTTCATAAGGCGTATTTTGGTGTGTTTCGTTATTCGGCGGTCTTTCCAAATCTTATCCAGCCTCTGAGCCGCCGACCGAGTCATTGCGCAGCGCCGCCTGATTTCGAGCTCGCAGTCTCCGTAACTAGTTATTGTAGAGTCCAGATAGATGTAGTTGGTGACGACTTCACAGCTGGAGATTGGAGTACTGTCAGGGTTGTTCTCATTTGCTCTATCCACTACCATCATCTTTGTTTTGTCGCGGTTCAGAGCGAGTCCAAACTGTAGGCTAGTGGTTTCGGGTATTTCTAGGTTATTTTTATTATACACTTGAAATTTATCATGAGTTTTCAGTAAAGGAAAATCATTTTGAGGAATTCTGCATTTATTTGCGAAGCAATTTAACGGTGTGTCAAGTTCCCAATCCCTACTGCGTCCGTGTGAGAACTACAGTTCAAGCCCTCCAATCTTTGACGAGACCTGTGCCCAGCAGTGGGGCGTATATAGACCGGAGATGATTATCAAAATTAAAATTACCTAAATAAAACAATAATAGACTATTTAGTGACAGTGAAAAAGTGGCAGATTTTTCTTAAATCATTGTTCAAAGGTCAGCATCAGCCGCGATGGCATTTATATAGGTACGCGCACATCTGCATTTAGCCAGTATCGTCATGATAATTAAAAATAAATACAGTCCAAGCAACACCTAAATAAATCTAAAACAATAAAACTGATTTTATGCAACCTTCAATGTGTGCCGAGTTCCTTTGATTCATCGAGTTAAAGTATGTAGCAGCATGATTCATTAGACAAATCCCTTGGCAAAATCGAGTTCAACGTATTATGTTATAAACATACACCCACCTAAGGCATCATAGTCAAGTCACCTACGTCAGCAAAAACAAGTTTTCTGACCGCTAAAATATGTAGTAGGTATGGCTAGCTAATACAAAAAGCAACCAACGAACACTTCACTACAATTTAGTTAAATTACGTTCTTTTGTTCTTCAACCGTCCGGAAGATTTTAAACCAATTTCACGAATTGCTTATAATTAGACGAACTGTTATGGCGTTTATGGCGTCAAATGCCACCGTTAAAAGTGTCGTTACTTTCCATATTTTAGATGACTTTGAATCTTAATAATTATCAGTCTTTACTGAGCAATAGAATACAATACACATACTAAAACACATAATAAAAAAGTCAAAAAGATAAAGCCTAAACTACGTAGTATAGGAACTCTGCGAAGCGGGCCTTCTTCAACTTAATCTGACGTATTAATCTCATAAATGAATTTTAGTAGTCAGTTCTAGTCAGTTAAACACAAACACGTACGTCACGTAAATAAATTAATTTTAAATTTAGGGCGCACTTTTTCGGGGCAAAGCATAAAATACATACATATAGGTAACGCCACCAGAGTTGAGGCCACGCACACAACCACATCTCTTGTAATGACAGCGGGATTTTGACGTTGTGTTGTCGTTAAACGTCAACACAACGTCAAAATCCCGCTGTCATTACAAGAGATGTGGTTGTGTGCGTGGCCTCAACTCTGGTGGAGTTACCTCTACCTATTATGTTAGGTAGACACGATTGGACAAGAACTGGGGCTAAATACAGGAACGGCCCAACACGGTTTGCGAGCGGTAATTCAATCGTTTGGGAGAGGATATGAATGGGCTGAGCTTTATTTTCCTGTTGATTCGCTTTGTAAATAAATAAATTGCTGTTCGGTGTGAGACGCTACAGGAAACCGTTGTACCTCTTCAATAAAATTGTTTGGTCGAAGAGTGAGCGCAGGAGTGCTATGGTTCTTGTGCCTAAACACCGGACCGCGGCATTTCGCGGAAGTTTTAAGTTCGCGGCGTCCAAGTGCTGGAATGATATTCCTCCCCCTATCCAAGGAGCGTCTAGTAGGTACACCTTCAAGCGCAAGCTGAAGGATCACTTATTAACGCTCCAAAAATCCTACCTATAAAACCAGCACTTGATATGCCAACCTGTTGTTTTACCGGGTTATGTTTTCGCAGTTTACTTTTTCTTTATTGTATTTATTTACTTACATATTATGCTACGCAATAATAAATCTAAATTATTTGTTAATTCATTATCATTTTATTAATTTATCTTTTTATTAAGTAGTTTATATAGTATATTTGTGTATCGTTCCGTGAGTCACAGACGGTTCTGGCAGAAAATCAGCGCTGCAGGCGTCTAACGCCTCAGCATAATGCTGAGTCAGCGACCGTTTCACTTTTGCATGGACGCACATGCAGATCTGTGTATTTATTACTTCGTTGTTTTGTGAACTTTGTTTATTTGTATGAATTTGTGTGTACTTTCTTGTATTTGTATGTCTTGTAAAAGTGAATAAATGTCTTCTTTCTTTCTTTCTAAATGAAAAATTAAATAAATAAATAAATAAGGCTCATCCCAATCTCAGCCCAAACCTCTCGCAAACCAGTGATTTTTGGCGTTCCTGAATAGCAGTTCATCCCTATCCTCTTGCAAACGATCGAATTACCGCTCGCAAACCGTAATGGGCCGTTTCTGAATTTAGCCCCTGACTCTACAGGGTTATTTGTAATTCACTAGCATCCTTTTAACCCTAAACTCCTACCACTTAAACAAATGTTTTTTGTTTTACGGCTTTTGTCATAACTTAATATTTTTGGTGTAATAACGTTTTGAAAATTTGAGATTTCCTATTATTTTTACGATACTCTGTGTATTTGTATGGGAAAAAAAGTGCTTCATTTTAAAAAGTCGTAAAACAAAAAACATTTGTTTGAGTAATAGAAATTCAGGGTTAAGAGGATGTCAGTGAATTAAAAATAACCCTGTATAATACTATGAAACACAAATTTATTCATTGCTTGCTTTTAAATTTTTACTAAAGGCTCAGCCGGACTCGCACTTGGTCAGATTTACTTTAGCTACCTCACATAGCTCTGTTGGATGCGCTGCCTTCTGGGTGACCATGTTGCGGGTTCCGCTTCTAGTTTATCGTACCGGGTTTTCCACAAGACGAAACGTTTGATTTCTTCTACGTAATAGAAATTGCTATTAAAGGGTAAAGGGAAAATAGATCGCATGATGAGTCGTTTTGACGCATTATTAACCTCTTGACCGCCGGCATGCAGTCATTTAGTCGTGACAGCCAATAGAATGCCTTACACGCCAACGTCATCTATACATGGCCAATATTTCAACTTGAAATAAACCCTTCTGGATTGTAAGTAGAAAATCGGTTTGTCATGTAACGTAGCGTGGCGTACAGAGCACGTCACTTCGTATGTTTTGTGGCGGTGAAGAGTTTAAATGGAACTATAGACGATTTCACAACTTAAGGAGTATTTAACTACTTTCATTTTATAATCATAAAATAGCAAGTGTTTTAAGAATGTCTATTTATTCCTTTTTATTGCAAATGCTGCTTCATGTATTATTTCTAAAAAATATGATAACACAACGACCTTGTTCACGTCCATTTTATTACCTATTCATAAATAATTTGCAAGGTTTACTAATAAAAAACGCTTCATAAAAATCTTATTAGTTTATTCATACAGTAACAAATTCAACGTCAAACCGATAGGTCACACAGTTCACGAATCTAGAAAGTAAAATCGTATTCCACTAACCTTTGCAAATTGAAATTAAAGCCATAAAAAGAAAATAGTTTTGTGGTTAATTCATTATGTTTAGTCGAGCATTTCGCTGCAAAAAGTTAGTTTTCTAACCATAGGGCTTTCTAAAAAGAGAACGAATGTAGGTAAGATTGACATCCGCGAAATCCGCGTTGAGTCAATTCTTGCAAAAAACGACAAGGCCGTTTATAATTAGACTTTCACTCATAAATAAACCCTAGAAAAAATTAAGTAAGTTCCTAAATCGCCTAAGCGCTGAAACGTGCAATACTGTTCCGCGAGTTATTTTCCGTTACTCTACAACAAATATTTTCTTGGCTAGTTTGGCTACGCTAAAGTTTTTCTTGAACTCACTCGTAACTTCATCGTAGTTGCAACTCGCAGAATATTCCATTATCCTCTTACTTATAATGTACAGTCAGCTGCAGAGAAACATGACCCCCACTGCATACAAACTTTGGTTGCAGGGGGTCACGTTTCTCTGCAGCTGACTGTACTATCAAACAAACAATATTTTGTATGTAAATGTGTATATAGGTGAATATGTATTCATTAAGATCTAATAATTTATATGAAACTGGCCTCCTAGAACTTTTTGAGTTGGAAAATCGATCTAGATATTTAGAAAAAAAAATTTGAAAAACAATTGGTATACACGTGCGCATTTTTACTTTAAACTGTACCATTTACTTTTTGGTTTTTCTTTCTAACAATCACAAGTAATATATAAAATTCTAATATATAAAATTCTCGTGTCACGGTGTTTGTTATCGAACTCCTCCGAAACGGCATGACCGATTTTTATAATTTTTTTTTTCTATATTCGGTAGGTCTGTGAATAGTTCGTAGGCCAATTTTTATACCCCTATTCTCCGCAGTCAGAGTCGCGGGTAACAGATATAATGATATAATTATAACGGTGTTATTTTTTTTTACAGTCGGTTATGAGATATTTTTTTACACAGTTTAGATCGCTCATCACTAACTGAGATATTACATTGTGTGAACACTAGAGAACATTATTTCTACGTCAGAATCTATAGTGCCCGTCATCTATAATATAAAAAAATGAATCGCTGAATGTGTTGCTAAGCGCATAACTTCCGATCGTTTGCACCAAATTGGATAATTCTTTTTTTATTGCGTTTGTTATTGTCAGGAGAAGGTTCTTATGAAAGAAATTTAAAAAAAAATACATCGGGGGCGAAGCCGCAGGCATCAGCTAGTTTTAAATAAGAAAAACTTAAATACCTAATAGGTCGGGGCAAAAGTATTTTCGTATTTTTAATGTATTATTAGAAATCATACCTCTTTGGCTGTGCTGAATGTAACTGGCTGGTTTTAATACCATTAAATGTTGACATTCTGAAGATGCAATAAATAAAAAAAACTAGTTCCCGCACTTTTTCAATTGTTTCTCAAGCAAGCAAAATGAACGTAGGTAGGTATGTGAATGTGACGAAGAAATTCGGTACATTTTAAAGTTTAAAAAAAAAGGTAAAAATGCGACGAACGCCGCGAATAAAATTTGTGCGGTTTATGGACATAATGCGGTATCAATAAGAGTAGCACAATTGTGGTTCAAGCGTTTCAAGTCTGGAAATTTTAGTGTGAAAGATGAGGTTTTTAGTAAGAAAATTTTCCTTTGTATGAAAAATACGAAAATACTTTTGCCCCGACCTTATACACTAATCCTATTAAAAAAATAAAAGGTATACTTTAATTGCTACGAATAATTATTTCTTATTCTTAATTAAAGCTTTATTGTGAAAATTCTTCGGTAGGCGCGTGACATCCATACAAATACATATGTTGACAAATTCTAATCACGATATAATACTCTTCACTTCTCACTCTTTTTCTTTCTTGCTCTATTAGGTACTTTAGTCTCTGCATATCGGGACTAAAGACTAAAGCATTTTTTTTTTAAATTTACTTTGGAAATACCAATCACGGTGTTTGTGAATGGAGGATTATCGCCATTTCCAGTGACAGTGTGTAGACAATTTTAAAGCCTTCCACAGACAGAAGCGCGCTCCGGTAGCTCGGTGGCTTCGCGCGCATGCCCCGCGCTTCGGTTTCTGAAAGCCTTTAGGGCGTGGAAATAACCCCAAAATGACAACTGTGCAAAATATGAAGAAAACGATATAATTTCCTAAAACACGATGAATATTTACAAATATTAATCTATTCAATTATATTAAAGATGAATTCATTTTATTATGCATACTTCAATTAGTTTTAAAATAGTTTTCAAATTTGAATCTGTTGGCTAAATATGCAAACAGTTAAAGCGTCACTTTAAAAATAAAAACCGCGGAAAATTTTTTATAGCTATTTAAATTTTGAATAGATGTCCATTGCTCGTGTTGAGCGTACGTTGTAAAAAAGTTATATTGAAATTTAGTATAAAGCGTCGTTATTTCCTCGCATTCAAAGTGAAAAGTAGAGTGTTTAACGCGAGACTAAACAAACATAATGACAACTCGAACTATAGCCACCCTCGATCACGCTCGGGTGGCTAAATATCGTGTCTTTGTGCCTTGTTTTAGTCCCTTGTTGAACAATATAACAATAAAAATATCAAAAAGAGGGTAGGTAATCATTAAAACAAAGTTACATTGAGTAATTCATTCAGTGTCTTAATGGTGATTTTGAAACATCTCTTCTAAGTGCACATTTATGACAGACAAGAAATACATCTGCCAAACAAATTTTTAGCTCCACCAGCTTGTAGTTTAGGCTGCGCATTGTCAGTCAGTCACGTTACTGTTATAAGTATTATAGCTATAATTTTTTTCTTCTCAAGTTAGGCAATCTGTTTGTATTTTTAAAAGTTTATCATTATACTGTCAGTAATAAAAGGTAGATGTTTTGATTCTACGACCTGGTGGCCATACTAGTTAGTTGATTAGGTATGTTAATAACATGTTCATTCTGCGCATTAATTTCTAACCGACTTTTAAAATAGGAGATTTTTGTTCACCTTTATGTTCTTTTGCTTGAAACGTCTGTATATCTGTCCATATTTTCGTCACCCGTGAACCGATTTCGATTACTTATATTTTGTTATATAGGTATGTCACAGGGAATGACCAAAACAGAGATTTGAACAAATCTGTAAGAGATATGATCAAATCAGGCAAGATCTTAATTTTATCATTTTCCTAGAAAAAAAATCGGTCATAATTTTGATCTAATTCTAAAATTAATAAAATTAATATTATGTTTAGTGAAATGACAAAATCAGCCAAAAAAGGCAACTCGTTTTTTTCATTTCACCAAATTTGTTGCCGAAACTGTTGCACGTGTTGACGAAACTAACTTGCAAAGCCAACTCGTTTATTATTTCACTAGATCACAGTCACGATCAAATGTCATCAACCAATCTCTGTTCAAAGTTCTGTTTTGGCCATTTCCCTGCGACATATATTATGTATGTCCCTAGTGTTTACCTACCTCAGAAGTGGTCCCACATACATTTTATTAAAATTAATTCAGTAATTATAGTTTTACTAGCTATTGCCCGCGACTCCGTCTGGGAAGATAAAAGATAGTCTACTTCCTATTCTCAGACCTAACGAAAACAAAGAAAAAGCTTCATAAGATTCGGTCGAGCCGTTTCGGAGGAGTTCGATAACAAACACCGTGACACGAGATTTTGTATATTGGAAAATTTACATCTTAAGTCGGTTAATGTCTTTTTATTATGATAGGGAATGCCCTGCGCGTTATTTTTCTTAATCATTCGGTTGCTTTCGGCGACACTTTATTCGGTGACATCTTATTTTCTCAATTTAATTAAGTACTCAATGCAACTACTGAAAGCAGTTAAAATATTTCTAAAAACATTAACAAGAGGCTCCTACTTAGTTAAGCAATTGTTCGTAGATACAGGTACAATGAGCAAAGAGAGCAAAATTACTCCTGACACTCAGTTTTATCAATCCCTGCTGTTCCGAGAAGAGATATTTTTTAGGTAGGTATGATACTTACTATAAATTGAATTGTATGTTTTGTGACATTAACTAAAGTTACCTGAAAAGTTAATGATAAGCTACTTTCAATCTTTTCTTGGAAGTTATAAGACAAATAATTAACTTCTGACCTCATACGGTTATGATATTGAAAAAAAACATCATCATTGATAGATGATGACAGTAGAAATACTTAGTTCAAATAGTCTACGGATGTTGTAAGAACTTTATGGAAAATAATTATAATTTATTACGAGTAGTATAAATATCATAAATAATGTTATTCAGAATAATCTAATTTAACACATCTAGAAATGAACTGGCTGGCATTCTCATTTCAAAAATGAACAGCTTTAATAAAATAGCCCTAATTTTTAAATGTAAATAAGTATTTCGAATCGAGTCTATTTATTTTAATTCTGAATATGCGATATAAGCAATAATAATAAGCAAATAGTAGTTATTATTTATTAAAAAATAGTAATTAGTGAGCTTTTCACCCCAATGTCATTATTAAATAAAATACGATTTTTAATTCAACATTCAAAAATTCTACGTCTAAGTATTTACAATAAAGTTTTGTATTATGGGTTTGATGTTATGTAAGCGCACAAATTAAAATCTAACTTGATACACAGAATTAAAAGCGGCACTTTAAAATTCACACTTCACTTTAAACATACCGGTTTTCGCTGAAATATTAGGCAGACTAAGTACTACATTAATTTGCCTAATTACACGACTTAATATTATTACAACAATAACATACCTGAGTCAGATACCGTGGAAAATGCTTAGAAAATACCAGTTTTTGTAAACTTGAAGGTAGTAAATATTTTTGGTAACAATATCAATTTAGAGGCGGGCGAGTGCCTGTTGAGAGAAGCACGACAGCACTGGTTGTGGTTGCGAAATCCGACAGAGCATCTCTTATCATTCACGGTTTAGGTATCGACTGACAGCAGCCAGCCGCATCCACGAGCTGGGTAAACAATATTACCATAACAGCTATAGGTACAAATAACTGCATAGGGTATAGAAAAAAGAATTAGAAAAAGCAGAGCATAAACACATTGGAACGACCGCTTTAGCCTAGTTGGTAGTGACCCTGCCTACGAAGCAAGAGGTCCTGGGTTCAAATCCCGGTAAGGGCATTTATTTGTGTGATGAGCACGAATATTTGTTTTCTACGTATTTAAGTATTTATTTATTTATATAAGTATGTTTATCGTCGTCTAGTACCCATAGTACAAGCTTTGCTTAGTTTGGGACTAGGTCGATTTGTGTAAGATTGTCCCCTAATATTTATATTTATTTATTAGAATGATAAGTGGGATTATTCGCGGTAGTTCCTTTGGCTGTTCCTTAAAAGTAACAACCTTCACAAGAGATAATGGAAGAACTGCGTTTATTTTTTCGCCTTTGTTCCTTGTCGCAGTAACACCTTCAGTTCTTGCAAAGGAACAAAGGCGAAAAAAAACGCAGTTCTTCCTTCATCCCTTGTGAAGGAACTAGTGTGGAAAAAACCCAATAGTTCCTTCGAAGGAACAGCCAAAAGAACTAGTACCGCAAATAATCCGAAAAGCGGCCGTATTATAATATCAATTTCATATTTTATTTGTCACCATCGTCATCTCGCCATTCCACGACGTTCCACTGCACTGCACAGGCCTCCTCTCGGAATGAGAGAGCTTGGGCCATAGTTTTACGCAGGGCCAGTGCGTAATGGGAACTTCACACACACCATTGAATTTCTTCGCAGATGTGTGCTAGTTTTTTTCAAGACGTTTCCTTTTACCGCAAAGCTCTTGGTAAATTTCAAATGTGATTTCGCACACAAATTCCGAAAAGCTCAGGTGCGAGCGAGGTGATGTTTTATTTGTAAATATACCTACATACAATAAAGCTTCGGGTAGGTGATAATTTATTTAACATATACATATGTAGTATTTCCAATTACACTATCTCTGTTAGATTAGTAGTATAGCACTAAGGGCATCGATCGGTGCGGATCATTTAATTGTGTTCAGAAAGTATTACTCAGGCAGTAGGTTAGTTTTTTTAGGGTTCCGTACCCAAAGAACCATCTCGAGAGGAAAAACCTGTACGTACCTATAGGATCACTTTTTTGTCCGTCTGTATGTGCGTCTGTTTCCCTGTTCGCCACGGTGTTGACTAGAATCTAGAATCATAAAATTGTCTTACAACACAAGCAAAAGGAAAATCAAAAATAATTATTCAGTTTTTTTTTCAGCGGTTATACCTATAACTTATATTTGTGGCCAATTTGAAAATCGACCACGCGTTTAGATAACGTTTAAAATCGGATTTTACTATTCTTCTGCATAGTTGAGTTTCTCTTTCAGTCTGATGATTTGTCAATTATGTACAACAATATTTAATGATTTCATAGGTACCTATTGAATTTTTACTTCATAACCACAAAAAAAGTGAAAGACGTGCCTAAAATTAGTGAAATAGTTTATGAGGGTTTATACCTGCTGAGCTGGCAACGTTGCATTTTTGTTAGTTTTTCTCAATTATTCCATAAAAATTGAATGAAAATTAAAAATGTTTTGTATACAATTTGTTCTAATATATAAGTTAAAGTGTCTACTGCAGTAATAATTCGTGATAAGACTTTTATTTTCTTTAAAAACCGTTAGGTAATAATTTGTTCGTTTTTAATGAAAATAAAAGTCTATCACGAATTATTATTGCAGTAGACATAAAAACTTATATATTAGAACAAATTGTATACAAAACATTTCTAATTTTCATTCAATTTTTATGGAATAATCGAGAAAAACTAACAAAAATGCAACGTTGCCAGCTCAGCAGGTATAAACCCTCTTAAGACATTTACATATAAGTACTAAACGACTGTTTAAGTTTTTATGGCAAGATGTTTAAAGTAATGTTATAATGTTAGGCATGGAACCCTAGGCGTACGAGTCTGACTCGCACTTAGAAGGGTTTTTTTTATTTAGCTGCCCTTGCACCCCAAGTTTTAATTTTTACTTGTTAGTTTTGTATTTTTTAATTGCGGAAAAAATCAACATTAAGACCTACTCGTAATTCCCCGAACCCCAATACTCTAATCTTTTCTTGGTAGTTGTATATTTTCGGTGGTGGCCGATATTACGTATGAAAAATACGAATGTTTTTCTCGAGTCCGTTGCCTAGTATAGTCGACCAAGTAAGTGCTTTACCATTTTTATGACAGTTCCTGCGTGAGAATAAAAACAAAAAGGCTAATTGTCACATTGACTTGTAAGTGAAAATAGCCTTTGATGTTTTAAGCCATACAAACTGACATAGAACCATAACCTGCAAGGAATTTTTTGGTCGACTATTATATACCCATAACACATGGTTTGCTTACTTTGGGACTAACACAATTGGTGTGAATTGTCCAACGATCTTTCAACTTTTTATATTTTATAAATATAAGGTAGACGTTCGAGTGCTAGTCACTGTCCTAGTAGTTGCCATCTATAATTTATGTCATTAGCAGTAGAAATGACAGCAGTGTGTCATCTATTGGGCATTAGGTAGTATGCCAAACACTAGACGCAATCATTATTTTTTTGATACAAAACTAAAACAAGATCAAAGGTTTGCAATGCCTACTATTTACTAAACATATAACTCTACAAACGTTTCAAATTAATTTTACCATAATAATTATCATTGAATTATTTCCTTTTTTTATAAACATAGATACCAATCGTGTCTATTAATCACTAATAATAATAATATTATGCGCACATGTGAAAGGAAAATAAAAAAAAATTAAATTAAAAAAAAAATTGGGAAGTTCATTAGAACAAAAAAAGTAACCGCTGACATCATTCTCATTTCGACTTTTTAAGCTTTAAGCACCACTACAACACAACTCAATGTTCACATAAAGGTGTTTTTTTACACAGACTTATTCCACTCAATTGCAATATTATGCAATAACCAATCAATATGCCGACAGCACGTCTGTCCACTAACTGCCCGCAGGGACCCCTGCATTATCGATCCAGTACCTCAACAAAGACCGGAAACAGGCCTTAGGAAACCACAAAATGGTATTAAAATTGGCCCGTAACAAAATGGGCAATGCTATTTGAGAACAATGACATTGACAGAAGAGAGACCTATCGTTTTTTTTAAATGTAAAATTATAAAGTAATACAACACAATAACTACTTTTTCTCAAAAATATCCGTAAAAGTTGACAATATTCTTTACATTCATTACCATTGATTCATTCATTATTTCATTATTGTTATTTCTGTTGTAATAGATATTTATGTACAACTAGCTTTTGCCCGCGGCTTCGCTCGCGTGTACTATGAGTATTACAAAGAACCAAGATATCAAGCAAGCAAGCATACAGGCAAGCAAGCAAGCAGGTCCACAATTGACTGAGAAATCGGTGAACATACCTACATAAAAAAAAGGTGGAATGCATAACCTCCTCCTTTTTTAGAAGTCGGTTAAAGAGCCCTTTGCGGCCTACTTACAGTATAAACCTATTAATTTTGAAATTTTAGCTTTCTACAACCAGTAAAACGCAAAATCCCGTTTTTTCCCGTTCCCGTAAGAATTTCGGGAAATGTTTTCTTAATGCTCCCCTACACTCCCCAAGGAACCCACTTGCCAAATTTCAGCTTTCTATGACCAGTAAAACGAAAAATCCCGTTTTTCCCGTTCCCGTAGGAATTTTGGAAAGTCCTCTCTCAATGCTCCTCTACACTCCGCAACATACCTACGTGCCGAATTTCAGCTTTCTACGACCAGTAAAACGAAAAATCACGTTTTTTCCCGTTCCCGTGGGAATTTGGTAAAGTCCTCTCTCAATGCTCCTCTACACTCCCCAAGCAACCTACATGCCGAATTTCAGCTTTCTACGACCAGTAAAACGAAAAATCCTGTTTTTTCCCGTTCCCGTGGGAATTTTGGAAAGTCCTCTCTCAATCCAGCTCTACACTCCCCAAGAAACCTACATGCCGAATTTCAGCTTTCTACGAACAGTAAAACGAAAAATCCCGTTTTTGCCTTATCCCGTGGGAATTTCCGAAAATCCTTAAAACCGTTTTTTACAATTATAATTACCTAGTTCTATGCCAAATTTGAAGAGTCTAGTAATTATAGTTCATAGGATCCCGTTGAACTGAATATATAAATCCCGTTTTTTCCTTATCCCGTGGGAATTGTGAAAAATCCTGAAATTGATGTTTTAACTAATATAATACCTACTTGTGTATCAAATTTGAAGAGTCTAGTTATTATAGTTACTGAGATAGGGTCACTCGGAATCGAATATATAAATCCCGTTTTTTCCCGTTCCCGAGGGAATTCCCAAAAATCCCTCCTTAGTGGATGCCTACATTGTATAAGGTATCCATGTGCAAAATTTCAAGTCTCTAGGTCCAGTGGTTTGGGCTGTGCGTTGATATATCAACAGTCATGTAGTTTATTTAGACATTTCAACCCCATCGCACCCCATCCAGGGAGATGGTATTTTACGTCTGCCACGTCGGATTTTAATACCGTTGTTGTTTTCATAACCAGCGACCCGATAAACCATAGAAACAACACCCATGTTGATTTTCAGACTTTGTTACCCCTTTCCCCCCTTTTAGGGGTTGAATTCTCAAAAAACCTGAAACATGTGTTTACTCATTTATTGTCAGGAGTACTTCTGTGAAGTTTCGAATAAAATAGTCGAACTAATCTTGTTTCCCCATACAAACTTTGGACCCCCGGTTCACCCCCTTAGGGTGTGAATTTTGAAAAATCCTTTCTTAGTGCACCCCTAGACCTGATAAGGAACCTACGTGCCAAATTTGGAATCTCTAGGCCCAGCGGTTTGGGCTGTGCGTTGATATGTCAGTCAGTCAGTCAGTCAGTCAGTCAGTCAGTTTCTTCTTTTATATATATAGATAGATAAAGAAATTATGAATTATGAATTACATAATCAGAACGTGAAGTGCATAGTTTATGGTCAGTAAAAAAATTAAAAAGTTAAAAACTTTGCAGGCTCGATAAACTCGACAACAATGTCGCATACAAATTCCATTATTGTCGAATCTCAAACTTTTTAAAAAGTTAAAACGGCCATAGTAATAAGTTGGCACTATTCGTATACAGCCTACTCAAATGACCGGTATCAGTTGTTTTGTTGGAACTCCAGACTTTTTTGTTGTGTTTGAAACAGCTTGTGGTGTTTTCGGTAGAAAAATACACCTGCAGTTTTTTTTTAATGATAAAAGGCGGGAAAGGGTTTAATGACATTTAATTTCAAGTGATTTGCAATTCTTTATACCTATTTAAGTTAATAAAAGTTTGTTCTATTTTTTTTTCCTGCACCGTTTTTGAGAAAAGCTTTACATATTTAGTCTCGGCTGGAATAGCAATTGCTGGCTTCGTATTACTCAGCCAGCAATTGCCTACTTCCAGGCCACGACAATAATGTACTATTTATAGACGAATTTCCAGAGATAACAATAAAAAATATTCGTATAAAAAAGACGTCATTGACAATGAAAAATTTGTCAACTGCATAAAAAATATAGGTAACACTGGGTTTGTCCTTTTCCTTATGTCAGTTGCAATCCGTCATCCAATCCCTACCCATCACATTACACGTACAAACGTAGATAAATATATCTGAATTTATTAGAATTATTAGCAAATAATCCCTTATAATTTTAGATACGGATGTGGCATTTAATTATTACTTTACATATATCATTTATTTTTATCATACCACTTAAACTTGCTTTTAATTAATGTATTTCTAAGTAAATATAGAAAATACGTGACCACCTCGCTACATGCTACTTTGTAGTATTACGTCATAGCCAACAATTAACCTAAGTAAGAAGTTGTTTGTTTATACATAAGGAGCTAGATTTCTAGTGACTAGGTACACCCAGTATTTCTCAGGAGCACCTTGATAGAACCTTGTCTATTTTGGCCAAGACAAACAGGATAAACTACAGAATTTTAGCAATGAATGACTACTAAGTAACATGAATAATCACATGTCATGATCATCATGTTCATGATCTATATGTTCCTAGAGGCCAAATTTGAACCCACTTTACAAGATACAAGATGCTTATATTATAAGTATTGCAACTTTGCATGTACAGTCAGCATCAAAAGAAGCTGGGCACTTTTGTACTTTGTCTCGTAATAACACAATTGTCAATTATGTATGACATTTCACCTGCAAGCGACAAGGTACAAAAGTGACCAGCTACTGTTGATGTTGAACTGTACCTATGTGTGTCGGGTCAAATATTTCAAGCGAATTTTGACTCGCTTCCAATGATTGCATTGACGTGAAATTTGGTAAGTATAAATAAATGTAAGTTCGCTCACGATATTATAATCTGGACCCAATTGCATAAATACAAGGAAATAGTATCAGTCAATTTCAATACAAAATCGCTAATAGGTACTGTTTACTTGTATTGTAGGTACTTTATTATGCAATTCGACCTTACTAGTAGTGGTTTGGTTAAAATTCGTGCTCCGTCGTAGACTTCATCTTCGCTTGCCATCAGGCGTGATGAGGGAACTCCTCAATAGTTAACCATTGACAGCCGAAACACAAAACCTCGTAGGTACCATCAATTTCGATTACAATGCTTTTATATGATATACACGACTTGATGCTGCAGCCAGGGTCTCTCATCATGAAAAAACTCCTCAACAGTTGATAGCACAGACACAAAACTTTACATGTACGTTCAGTTTTGATGACAATACTAACTACTTATTATGATGATACACATGACTCGATGATAGATCTTCTTATATATAAAATTCTCGTGTCCAATATTCGTTCCCGTACTCCTCCGAAACGGCTTGACCGATTCTCATGAAATTTTGTGAGCATATTGAGTAGGTCTGAGAATCGGCCAACATCTATTTTTCATACCCCTACTCTTGACTTCGCAGACGGAGTCGCGGGCAACAGCTAGTTAGACTATAATATAGTGTAATCTATCACCAAGTCATGTGTATCATCATAATAAGTAGTTAGTGTATGACTTTTTAGTTTAAATCACCAATTCCATTAAACAGATGAAAATAGTTAAATCAAAAGTCAAAATTATTTTTAAAAACGAGTTTTTGTTTAAAAGAAGAAAATATACTTTCAATGAAATCAAATCCATCAATTTTTTAAGCCTGAAGCCTGAGCCTGAAAATAGTGAGCTCATTTTAAGACTTAAACTTAGTGTTAGTGCAAAGATTCAAAGAATTTGAACGGTACATGCAAATGATGAATTGGAGCGCACTTGCAAGAAGTACAGTGAAGATTAACAAATTAAGAAACATTGACAGTTCTTTTTGAAATATTCTAAGTACCTATAATTTCCAAGTTCTATCAAAATGTCTTCTGCGTAATAGATTTGTGTGACCGGTTAAGGTAAATAGGAACCCCAGTGCTCGACGCTGCCCCAATACCCCAATACTTTCAATCTTAATTCGTAGCAATTCGTGTCGATTATTGGAATGAAAGTGTCGAACATTGGGGTATTTACCTTACATTTTTTGGAGTGGTAGAGTCATTTTGTAGCTAGCTGCTGCAACACGAATGGGCCGGCTCGTACGGGGCAATACCACCCTCTCACAGAACACCGGCGTGAAGCGGCAGTACTCCTGCTGCGTTACGTACGGTCAGTGAGAGCGCCGGGGGCCCAATACCTCTCCCCCTCCTCTATTCCCTTTCCTTTTTCCTCTCCCTTTTAGGGCCGACAACGCACTGGCATCGCGTAAAGCGCTGTGGGTGCCTATGGACAGTGGTGATCATTTAACATCAGGTGACCCACTAGTTCGTTTGTCTGGCCTCTCTAACATAAAAAAAAAGATGTTTCATTTCCATTTATCATTAATAGACATAGATATTATAGATAACAGATACAATGATGACAAAAATAAGTTAGTTTGGCCGGAGATGATTTATCATCACTAAACTAAATCAAAATTTCATACTCGTAGTCATGACATGAGGTCAATTAAAATAAGGAAAAGCACTCTGCGTACGATCCAAACATTTTGAAATAAACTTGTTTGCATAATTTATGTTCATCCTTGCTTATAATATAATCAATTTGTACCGGTGCTGGGCAAAAGGTTTTTCCTAAACCACGTTGATTAATCGCAGCGTCACGTCACTGATACGGGTGTATGCTCAGATCATACGGGGTGTATGTATCGTGCACTACAAAGGTATTCCCCGAAGAACACAAGCATAGGTTTTGACGACCAGATGGCCTAGTGGTTGGAGACCCTGACTATGATGCTCGAGGTCCCGGGTTCGATTCCCGCGTCGGGGCAGATATTTGTATGAAAAATACGAATGTTTGTTCTCGGGTCTTGGGTGTTTAATATGTATTTAAGTATGTATCTATCTATATAAGTATGTTTATCCGTTGCCTGGTACCCATAACACAAGCTTTGCTAAGCTTACTTTGGGACTAGGTCAATTGGTGTGAATTGTCCCGTGATATTTATTTATTTATTTTTATTATAGGTTTAGCGGTGGTAATATCAAAATCCGTTTATTTCAATGCGTATTCTCTTAGAACTCTGTCTTATATTTAGCTAATTATTGTTGCGAGCAAAAGCTAGTCAAAATAAAGCGATAATCCGGAAAATATTATAGCGGAATGTATTTGTCTAAGGTATAGAATTAGAATTTGACCTACTTTGCCCGTGATCCTACTGCGTAGTTCTACTGGTTGTACCAAGGGCAATATTTTTTGTCCGTGGTCCTATCAGTAGGGCTGTAACAATAAAATTATTATATTGTATGAGCATTGGTCCTACTGATCGGTTAGTACAGTCACTGGTATCGACGATAAATAAGTCTTCCTCATGGTTCCAATGATGGGACAAAACAATGGGACTACGAGAAAACAGGGCTAGGAATATTTTATCCTACATGAAGGAAAATCTTTTTAATATAGGTAGGTACAGTATAGAACCAGTACTTAGTACCTTAGTCGAACTACGGGCCATTTTATTTGTCCAGAGTCTTCCTACCTATAGAACCACGGACAGAAAAAATGCCCTTGGCTAGTTGAACCACAGGCAATGTTTCTTGCCCGTAGTCCTACTGATAGGACCACGGACAAAAACATTGCCCTTGGTACAACCAGTAGGACTACGCAGTAGGACCACCGGCAAAGAAGGGAATTTGAAAAAAATCCGCGGAGAATTCCATTTTGTGGTAAAGCTTCTTCATTGAATAAAGCTAAATTCAACAAAACTAAATCTATATTTAAATCCTTCATCGTCATCGGTACTAGTTAGTGAATATATAAATCCCGTTTATGTATTCCTTATCCCATGGAAATTTCTAAAAGTCCTGAAATTAGTTTTTTACTGTTATAATAACGGTATGCTAAATTTGAAGAGTCTAATAATAAATATAAATAGTCTAGTAATCAAAGTTACGAGGATAGGGTCACTCTGAATTGAACATATACCTACCTACATCCAGTTTATTCCCTATCCCGTGGGAATTTCAACAAATCTGTCCTTATTACTTGCCTATATCATAAAGGCGACCTCTATGCAAAATACATCTTTCTAAAGGCCAAGGGTCTATGCTTTCTATTGATGTGTCAGTGAGTGAGTAAGTCAGGGCTTTTCTTTTTATATGTATAGATTAAGGTAGTTAGTGTCCTGTTTATTTATTTCTTTACGTGGAAATTCCTTTGGCGTTTTGACCACTTTGATATTCGAGGCATCATCTATTGATTGAGGAATGTAATAAATAGGTACGAGTAGTAACAATAATTCAATCTAAGCTCCACCCAATTAGTAACACATTCTTCTAAACAAAAAGCTATGCAGATTTTATGATAGGGGGTGTGCTAGGAGTTGTAATTAAACTTAAGGATCATAGGACTAAAACCTTCGAAGACCGATTATAGGTTCCATATATTATTGGTAAGGATGTAACAGGTATCTAATATTCTGCTGTACCTACCGGTAGTATACTGCTGTTCGGTATGAATACGTAATCGAGATAGGCTTTTTCAAATTACCCATTGATATTACAGGTAATATTCTTGCTGCTGATGCGCTTTATGGTTTGTGGTAATGTGAATAGTGTATTATTTTATTGTTATGATGATTAAGTAAAAATATTTTCCCCATACATACTCGTATTAATATAGCAGTCATACATTATATTGAATATAGCAGTCTTCTATAAAAGTAAATAATTCCACCTTTGGCCTCATCTACACTTTTCATCAGGTGAGATAGTGGTCAATCACGGGTCAGTTTTATGTAAAAAAAAAAAATGATGAATAATAGAAGAATATTTTAAAAGACATAATTTTATTTTTATTTACAAAGCTGAGAATCATTTATAAATAAGTAGAAAGTAATGGCCTTAGAATAAAACGGTACTTTGTGAAGCAAGCCTCAATAGCAGCCCCCAGTGGCAGAGTTCGGTGGTTAACATTACAAAAACTTATCGTTTTGCTATTTTTGCGGAGTAATCACATTCACTCCTATAATAGGGCATCAATACATTGTATTTTTAAAACTCGTTACGGGCTTAAATAAGAGTATTTTAAAGAAAAATTAACGTCACCTTGCATAAGCAGATAAAATAATTAGACTAGCAATTAGGTAAGTGTGATATTCGATTGTATCAGTTATTTTTTTTACAGTCCACCTGTCTATGTAACACTCTTATATTATATAGTACATATAAGATACTTCACATAGGTAAATACTTTAAACATAAATGTGCAGATTCACAAAAATATACATAAATCGAAATTGGCCAAACGCGTGCCTGACCAGACCAAGCATATAAATATTTTTACAAAATTCGAGTAATACATTTTAATGAATTATTAGTTTCGGTAATAAAGTTACATTAACGTCAAATGCCTAAATAAAGGGAAATAAAAGAAATTCTACTTTGTTACATTGTCATAGCTTCATAACATCATTTCCTTGAGCTTAATATGTACAAATGGAAGGATATATATCCTTACTTGCCAAATTTTCTTATATTTTATCGAATAGAGGTCCAAATATCAATTCAAAATCCAATAATAGTTCTCATCAGGCGGGTCACTTAAGAGTGAGGATCTTTACAGAACCCAATCGATAAAAAGTAACGTACGTAAAAAAAGGGTCAAGTTAATTTACTGCCGATTTTTGCCGCTGAGTAAGCTTGTGTTTCAACGTGAATGGTACCTAGATGATACATGTACTCGTATTCTCTTATTTCTACTTGATGTGATGAGTGCCAGTAGCTAATGCAATTTTTACACCTAGACCGATGTAAACTGTGCATTTAGAGGCAAACTTTATTAATAATTGCAACTCTCCTAATGCAATGTACGTAATTTTACTATGTAGGTATACTTAAAAACCTTTAATAGACAGAAATTACACAGATTTATTTAAAAGGTAACTAAGGAATTGTCACTAGAAAATTTAAGAGCGTGGAAACAACGAGTTAAGTTCGATGTATGTTCAATGAATACATCTTGTGGTAACTTTCATATTACGTATAATTATTATAAATAAGCTAAGTTTCCACTCTCCTATTAAACTAAACAATTAGTTCAGATAAATAAGTGCTTTAGTATTTGAAGCACTTTTTTCGACGTTCATTCGATTTCGATATGTTATAAATTTTTTTTTGCTTTGTTTCATCGTTTCATTGCAGCAAATGGCTTAGCAACAGCAAATACACTGGATTTCATTAATTCAAAGTTACCCTAAACAAACACAGAAGTGTAACGGGCAACGTAGTTTTTCTTTTCTTTGCCTACTGCCGGGTTTCCGCACACGAGTATAATAACTCGAGTGGCAATACGTTACGGGATTTCAATGATCCATTATACCTACTTCGATGTCCCCGCAATCTATTGCTAGGCATTTTCATTAAAAAGTGTACAGTTTACTTTTTAAATGAGGAAATTTTGGGGTATTCTTATTCAAAATCACAAAGTACTATTCATTTTCACAAAGAAAAAAGTGTCCTTAATTTTTGAGTCAGTTTTGCGGCTATTATTAATCATCCACAGTTTAAATGTGGATAACACAAATCTGACTCAATTTTTTTTTCATGAAAAATTAGGAACCTTTTTTACTCTTCAAAATCAATAGCGCTCTTGATTTTGAGTAAGAAAACTCCGAAACTACCTACCTAATTTTGAAAAAAATAGCAGGTACATTTTAAATTGAAAATGCCCAGCTATTACTCGGATAATTTTACTCGTGCTTTGAACACCTGGCTACTAGATGCCATTTGGCAGTCGTTAGTGGCTGTCAACGTGACAGCGTCAGTGCAACGTGACGTTGGCGGCGCCGGCGTGCGAGCGGCGCGCGGCGCGGCGCAATACGTGCGGCGCGAGCGAAGGGTAACCCCCTTCTACTACGCGCACCACACGTATGTGGATCTAAAATAAGAGAAATACAACTGATTAGATGCAATTAAAAAAAGCTCGTTTATACAAGCCACGTCTCCAATCAAATACATATACCTACATTCACGCCTTCCCAGCAAAGGGATAGGCAGAGACTATTTGTTTCCTCCTGCTACGACCATGACATACATCTTTCGCTTTCACAACACTCATTAGTTGACATAGTTTCGTTTAACACAAGGTATCCCGATCGATTAGTTTTACCAAGGATGCATACAACAATGAAAAGGAAAAATACTTAACCCTATGTGCATAAAAATCTACAATAATTTACCAGATACCATAAAAATACTCCCATTGACTTCCTTCAAAACTCAGCTAATCTATTGGCTTCACAAAAAATGTTTCTACTCTTTGAAGGAATTCTTGAATAATACATAGATAGATTCTTAAGGCATTTGTGTTATTGTTGTTATTATTAGGACAGTAGAAGAAATAGCATGGTTGCATGAATCACATTTCAATATTTGCATGGCTTATGAAGCTTAAATGTATGAAACTGGTTTTTTTTTACCACCATTAATTGTACCTACTACATTTAAGGCAAATAAACATATTTCATTTAATTTCATAGTCTTTTCATACATGCTCGTCAATTTTGGGTACTCTTGACCTGACCTGTCTTCAAGACATCTCCAATCTGATTATGGAATGTCCTTCTTGGTTTCCAGCATTTCCATCTATCCGCGCCTAATATATTTCTTTCGTTAGTTTTACTTGATCCACCCTCTCCACATGCCCAAATCAACATGAAAAGCCTTTCTCTATACGAGTCACAACATCATCTTTACTCTAATGCTGTATGTTTACCTCGTGCTTGTTGACTTGTCTCCGGAAATACTTGTGGAAGCGCGTGGAGAGCGCCCAGACGGCGCCGTTGTCGCGCTCGGCCCATCGCACTTCCGCGCAGAACTGGAGCTTCTCAGAGTCTTGGGCAAGTACTCTGTAACATAATTACATGAGTATTTAATAGTAAGACAATCATATTTTGTTGTTCGTTAAAATGGCAATGGGCAGGCCATTTAGCACGCAGAAAAGAAGACCGTTGGGGCCGAAAAGTTCTCGAATGGAGACCACGGACGGACTGGCAAGCGCAGCGTGGGACCTCCACCAATGGGCATGGGCGGATGATCTGGTAAAAGCCGCAGGTTCACGGTGGATGCAAGCCACTTCCAACCGTAATGATTGGATATCAATGACAGAGGCCTATGTCCAGCAGTGGATGTCCTATGGCTGAAATGATGATGATGATGAATTCGGCTCTCCAAATGATCTACACATTTTTAAAAATGGTTTCTAGGTGCAAAACTTGTTTAGTCGCTTTCTAAAGTAGGCTTCCGAGTTCATTCATTATTGGCAGGGGTAAGATTAGATAACTACATGACAATACTTGTATTACCCACCTACCTAATTTCTTCTCGAATTAGCTACATAGGCATTACATGCTTTGGCAAACATCGTATTTTAAGTCATATACCTTCTTGTAAGTTTACCATTACCGTTTGCTAGCACTAGAGCCTGAGTGATTTAATAAACAGAGAGGAAGCGTCCAGAAATTTCCCACTGGTCGAGCTGGTATAAACCGGTTGTGTTTTTGGAAAACTGAAGGTTCAAAACCATGACTTTTCTTAAGACTCTTGAGAGATAGCAAGTTAAACTATTGGGCTGCCATAATTTCTGTTTATCACTCTAGCTAGAACATGGTCACGATGCATTCTCAAGAATATAAATACGTTTCCGCGAAGGTTTCCGCTGTCAATTTAACTTTGTATCCTCGTTATGCTGTGATGGAGCTAAACTGACCTGTGGGAGTTGGTGATGGGATTCCAGGCCGCGATAGCAGTCTCAATGATGGGACTGAAGATGATAGTATCGTCGCGAGGGTCGACAGCTAGGCCGAGTCCCTGTGAAGACTTGCGGCCGACCAGGTTCACAGGCAGATCGGTGCCCTCGGCTGGAGGGCCGGCGGCAAGCACTGCGGTTGACACGCTAAAAAGTCTGCAAGGAAAATATAGAATACGGATATCGTGATTGAACGAGGCAGTAGCTTTATTTATTCGTTTATCGCTATCCCGCCGGAACTATGCAACTTTCCGGTACAAAAACTTTACTATGTCCTTTACTGAGACTTAAACTATCTCTATACCAAATTTCATGAAATCGGTTCAGTGGTTTAACCATGAAATAGTAACAAACAGACTGACAGATAGACAAACTGACAGACAGACACACTTTCGCAATTATGATTATGTAAATATGGATGAGCAAAAATGTTCGTTCAACGTAATATAAGATTGTTAAATCGAACAAATTGTGCGGTGACGCTATCCGAGATACCTACCTCCAAAAGCAACCATGACCAACATGCATTGCCCGACTATGCCATAAGATATGAGTTCGAATAAATCATTTATCTTTAGTTCAATGATAATACCCGATATTAAAAATAAGTATATTAACGTCTTCTTTAAAATTGTAATAAAGAGAAAGACGAATCGTCTTACGTAGGTATGTAAATTATATTTTTATGAAAATTTTCCTGTTTCTCTACATATCTTTTGTCCATTACACCTTATACTTGTCGGTAAATAAGTTACAGAATAAAGCGTGTCATTAAATTTAATACGCTTTCGATTAATCAAATATTGCGCACTATTGCGTACGAGTTGCGATTTTCTAGCATTATGAATGTAGTGAACCACATTACCGATACATTGAGAAAGCCCATGTCCAGCAGTGGACGATTCTGGCTAATCATGACGATCATGATGAGATGAATGTCTATGTCTAAAAACTATTGTCTCGCAGGTGCTAGTGATGCCAACCTGTCAGTGGCCAAAGGCTGGTAGTAGAGCAGTCCCTGAGCCGGCGAGTGGGCCAAACCCACGATCCCGTCCATGAGGGTGAAGCGTTCTCCGTTGATGTCGTACTCTCCCATGTCGGGGTCAGGGTACATGGAGGCATGGGTCACACGCCACGCATTGTCGCGGTGCCCGTCGTATACGATTATCCCTGGAAAGAAGAGATATACATTACATGAAGCGTGAATTCAATAATGCAATACCTACATAAGCACAAACGTCTCAACGAGCTGCGTTGCGACTTCAATCAATTTTTTTTATTTAGCCTGTCATAGTGTCCCACTCACGCTCTCCGGCACCCACCAACTGACTGTGCTAGCCCACCTTAGTGGGTGCATAATTATGAAACCCGTGTCCAGCACAGTCTCATTTTAGATTATTGTTAGTAAATTTTTCCCAAAGTCGGCTATCTATGCGTGTTTTTGAGCGCAGCGTGGTGTTCCGGATTCTCTATCGCTCTTTGGCGATATTATCTATTTTAAACAAAGAAAGAAAGAAGACATTTATTCACTTTTACAAGACACACAAATACAAGAAAGTACACACAAATTCATACAAATAAACAAAGCTCACAAAACAACGAAGTAATAAATACACAGATCACAGATTTTACAAGCTTTATTTAACTTGTTGTGTTAGTTTGAGTCAAATCCTAGAATTAGAATTAAACCCACTTCCAGTGGTCGGATTACTTGAAATTTGGTATTCATATTTAGGTTGGATGACAATGCAAAAACATAGAGAAACCATAGGTAAGTAAAGTCAGCTAGAAACCTGTTATTTTTATATTACAAACTTATTTCACTTTAAGTACACAAAGTTATGATGAAATTTAATGGGGTGAATCAATTAAACTGCACGAGTTTTTGAAGTGAAACTTCTAATGTAACTTCCAACAAGGTTGCGTTAAACGTTTAACGCTACCATGGAGGGGGTATGTATGTGTACTGCCGGAGCAAGTACACTTGGTACACACATCTCGCATTGTATAAATACTAACGGATGTTAAAAACTTCGATAGTGCGATGCAGAACTCATACTTTCTGTGCAAATGTATGAGAGTTGATAAAAGCGCCATCTAGTGAGTAATTTAAACACATAGATGCATAAGTTGCGACTTCCAACAAGGTTGCGTTAAACGTTTAATGCTACCATGGAGGGGGTATGAAAGCATTAGTATATGTACTGCCGAAGCAAGTTCACTTGGTACACATCTTGCATTGTATATATACTAACGGATGTTAAAAACTTCGATAGTGCGATGCAGAACTCATACTGTCTGTGCAAATGTATGAGATTTGATAAAAGCGCCATCTAGTGAGTAATTTAAACACATAGATGCATAAGTAAATTTAGTTCTTTAAGATATTGCAATAAGGTTCATATTGATGTATAAGTGCCTTTTTCATTTCCACATAACGAAGTTTCACTTCTGCCGCGCGGAGGAACTGCACGCACAATTTTTTTGTTCAGTAACTCTTCATGAGCTTAATAATGCAACTGAAATATATCTGTTAGTGTTCACCAAACCCATTTCTCGCATATATAAGTAAATAAATCATAACTATTATTAATATCCGTTGCTCTACTTGCTGGAGTTCCTACCTAATATACTAAATAAGTAACTGATTAACATTAACAAGAGTAATAAGAGTGCTATCGTGAGAAAGTTAAAGTGATTCCTGAACAAGAAAATTGATTCAACAGCTGTATTGTTTGTATCGTGTTCCTGCTTATAAATGAATGAAATTAAAATCATTTCGTGCAACGTAACACGATTGTAGTCATGCACCCGTAGTTCGGTAGTCAATCACGTACTACGCAGCACGTATCACCCTTGGGCAGATATTTATTCCAAATACGCTAGAAACTTGAACTATCCTCTATATGTGAATAGAAACGATCCACAAGACGCTACGCCTATCTACTTCTAAAGTTTTTAAAAAGTAATACTAATCACATTGTTTGCCATTCGCAAACACGCGTTGCCAAATTTCAAACGAACTCAATGATTCATTATTTTTACAGTTGGCATGAAAATAAGGTTAATGACCTAGTACATCCCCGGTATATTACTCTAGTCTAATCATTTTAGTCGCGCACGTGCCGTTAACTAACCTTGTAGGTAATTGACATTGGTTACACCTTGTATTTTGTTAACGACTAAGGTCCTACAAGGATTAAGATATAATTAGCTGGGCGCTACTTGAAGCATAATAAAGCTTACAACCTTTTGTATTCAAATTGGAACTCTTACATCACTTATTATTATTATGGTAGTGTCATTTTACTATAATCCCTGTGTCACCAGCAACTATAGCTCTGTACGCTTAGTATAAGTTTTACTTCACCAAAATACTTTTCGATCGCGTTTACGTAAAAATTTCAATTCTATGGAAACATGGGCGCGCGCGCGCGGAGACGCTGTCCATGATTCCATAGTAATTGATTTTTTTACGTAAACGCGATCGAGAAGTATTTTGGTGAGGTAAAACGTATACTAAGCACTCTGAACCTCTACCATGAGTTACACTAGTTTACAGTGACCGTACTCGCTAGCGACGGCGTAAATGAATTGTATGGAGAATTGTGCTTCCGTAAGTGACCGCTAGAGGCGCTGTACACAATTCTCCATACAAATCATTTACGTCGTCGCTAGCGAGTACGGTCACTGTAAACTAGTGTAACTCATGGTAGAGGTACTGATTGATTGATGCCAAAAAGTCGATGATGTTTTTTTAAGTCGCGTCACCAAAAGTCCATCATGATTATTATTTATTTACAACGACTTCTTTTAATTATTATACCAAACGGGATTTGTTAAACTAAATATATTGTTTGCGTGATAAGTCCCGTTTAGTATAATAACTATGAGTGAAAATCACGAAAGTTTAAAACGAGCCGATTTCTTTGTTAGAGCGTATTGTCGAAGATTTTTTTTATCAAATACATACGTATCGCTCTTGAAAACGTTGACCAAAAATGGTAGAACGTAGAAATAACATTCACTGACAAGCAATCGTTAACGCTCGCTAACTCGCAAAAATGGTGATCGTGGCCTACACTACGCCAGTTAAGTGATATCGCAGCGACTTGCACCCAAGTCGCATAAGTACTTTGCTTAAAAGGTAAATTCGCGATGGAAAGAGATTTGCGAAAATATCAATCAATGAGAAGTACATATATCATATATGTCACTGCTTCTGACTGGTTTATATAAAAAATGCCGCATTCTTTGCATTTGTGAACTAAACCGAATACATTACGCAATGTGCGTGAGAGTATCATACGAATCTGGGCCGGTGTTCGAGACAAACATATCCGATATGCATATCGCAATTCTATCCCATTTTTAGGCTGTTTCTTCACCAGATATGTCTTAAGCAGTTAAGGTTAGGGGACCATCCATAAATTAAGTCACACATTTAAGGGCTGGTGATACGCGAACAAAATAATTGCGATTTACTTGCGATTTAATAATTCAAACAAGGTTGCCTAAAAACATTAAAACCGATGTGACTTATGGATCCACCAATAAGGTTCATTATTTTCCATGGCTTATCTTAGTCCATCATCATCACTTATGTAAATAATAATAATAATAAATAAATAAATATCATGGGATAATTCACACCAATTGACCTAGCCCCAAACTAAGCAAAGCTTGTACCTACTATGTGTACTAGACAACGGATAAACATACTTAAATACTTATTAAACATCCAAGACTCGAGCACAAACATTCGCATTTTTCACACAAATATCTGCCCCGACTGGGAATCGAACCCGGGACCTCAAGCTTCGTAGTCAAGTTCTCTAATAAATAGGCTATTATCAGGCCTCATGCATGCCATGTACTTACGCGCGATATTTACCTACCGCGGGGACGATCGCCTGCGATCGAAATTCCAGTAGGTTGTCACAAGCGCGCGCCGACGCACGTTCATTCGTGTTCCACGGAAAAAATATGCCGCCTGAACTTTTATAAGTGAATGGTGAAACAGGGGGCAAATTTTAATATGACTATGCTAGAATTAATAGCTAATATAACAATTTGGAAGTTCGTATCGTGCTGTCCCTCTTACTCTTCTATAAAAAGCTATAAGCGTGAGCGGGATGGCACGATGCGAAGTTCGAAAGTTAACCTTCGTATTTAGTATAACGCTAGGGTACTATGAGCATGGCAATGTGTTCTACGCATTACAATAAATATCCTTTTTTGTTAGGATTCCAGAGCTAAAATGGCAAAAACGGAACCCTTATAGTTTCGCCATGACCGTCTGTCTCTTTGTCCGTCCGTGGCTTAGCTTAAAGAATATTAGTGCTAGAAAGTTTGCATGGATATAATATATAGCAATTATCCCGACAAAATGGTAAAACAACATGTAGAAAAAAAAAATTTAATCCAAACTGCCAGCCCTTGTCACTGTCGGCACGCACACATTCTTAAGGAGACAGAGTAGTATAATCTGTGGCTACAATCGCGGTAAGTACCAAGATTTTGTACGGGATGCAGTATCTGTTACGAAGTAACTATTAAGTAATCTGTGCTATTATGGTGATTTTTGATCGGTGATCAGGAGTTGAAAAAAAAAAAATCCCAAGTTAAAATGGAATTTAATAGATGAGGTATCAAGCAATTAAGTCTTTGTTTAATTTAAAAAAAAGTTATTGTTGTAACTTCCTCCACCCACCGAATGCAAGGTCATCCTACATCAGTTGAAGTTAGGTAGTTTCGTGAAGTGTCATCGCTTTGGCGGGGAATTTGCCAGGTCTCACGTCAAAGTTTGCTTAAGAAACTGACTTGTCAAAAAGTTTTTAGGCTTATAGACTAAACCATATGTAGGTTGACAATTTTCCACGTAATTGCGACTTAAACGTGATCGCCACCGAATACTGATCTAAAAGAACTGGTTAAAAGTCATCGTGTATACACGATGGGTTCAATAACTAAAATAAGATGTATTTCATACTAAATACAAACTGAAATATAGATGCACGCACAGAAAAACCCCAGATAAAAGACCAATGCTGGGAATCGAACCCAGGTCCTCAGCATTCCGTGCTGCGTGCTAAACCCCTACACCACCACTGGTCTAGAGATTAGACACGATGTTTTCCTATACATCATACATTTCAGTCTGCTAAATCATCACCTTATGCAGTGACAAGCGCACATCTATGTTACACCCTCTATCGTGAAATTTCAACACTCCTTCGGAACTAACCGCTCACCTGGACGAGAGATGGCGCTACTGTGCAACTTTAAACAAGTTAGCTATGAAGTATCTTTTTGTATTTATTTTTTCAACTTCATTTTTTATTACTTTTACGGTCATCCCGTGAAATCATATATTTCATACTAAATACAAACTGAAATATAGATGCACAGAAATTTTCTGTGCATCTATATTTCAGTTTGTATTTAGTATGAAATATATGATTTCACGGGATGACCGTAAAAGTAATAAAAAATGAAGTTGAAAAAATAAATACAAAAAGATACTTCATAGCTAACTTGTTTAAAATAAGATGAGTATCTTAGCCCTTCTCTGTTGGCAATGCAATATACATAAAACAATACAATATATATATAATAAAATTTTAAATTACTGTAACCTAAAGGGCTGCACTTTAAGTGAAGCTAAGAAGCTTCTTTTTGAACTGCTCCATTCTATGAGCTACGATGAATCAGAAGCAATATTGGATAAGATGTCTTAAATCTATACTAATAATACCTATAAAGAGGAAAGTTTTGTTTGTTTGTTTGTTTGCATTGAATAGGCTCCGAAAGTACTGGACCGATTTCAAAAATTCTTTTGCCGTTAGAAAGCTACATTATCACTGAGTGGCATAGAGTACTTTTTACCGCGGGAAAATACCTTTTCCTACGGGAAAATTAATTTATTGCGGGCGAAGCTGCGGATGGAAGGCTAGTAACTGTATAAGCACATTTACCTGCGTTGTTCAACCACTTTTTTTTTTAGTTTTAAGTAGAGTAAACTTTGTTTATTTTTCTCTCTTAAGTTAATTACAGAAGTCTGTTATTATTTAATATGGTGTTAACTAGACTCTGCTATAAAATGTTATCTGGTTCTCCGCGATACATGCGAAGCCTAGTGCGGGGACCCCTGGTAATTATTGTCAGACATTATGTTTTTCAAATAAACGAATTTTTTTTTAATGCAGTCTTACGCTTACCTATTCACAGCAGTGGTCAACACCTGCTCGTCGCTTTGATATCACTTGGATAGCTTCGAATAATAATAATAATAATAATAAAAGGATTTATTGTACAATCAACATCAAATTAGTTACAGTGCTCAATACATAAAGTAGGTTTGTACAGAGAAGTCACAAGAGTTGTCATACAATCTGACCCCCCAAACTAGGTAAAGACCTGTGTCTTGGGGGACTAATTTTGAGTATCTCCGGCTTCGGCGATCGACGTACAATATTTACAGTGCAGATGATCAACAGCAATGATAACTGAAGTTATACAATAAAACAAAAATTTAACATAAAGAATATAGATACAAGGCTGCGAAATATTACCATTTCACCTGTATCTGTAACTCGTCGTCAATTTAATTAGAACTTGCATGGTGGCCGTTGCGTCAGTATTTCGGAGAAAGCTTAACTAGTGATACACAACGATAGGTTTAGAGTTGTGAAAATATGTATTCCGCGCATTGTACTTTATGTAATTTCCCTGTCGTTGTCAAATTTTCAACGCTAGAATACAACTGTGCCGTAACTTACTATAATTTATAACATGCGACTTCTTTTTTTGTATTAGAGTAATTTATGCTGTTTACTTTGGGAATAAAATTGTGTGTTCTGCTGTGATATTTACTGACTGCCATAATATTAAAATTCCGACTATATCGTTTGTCATAATTATCTTTTAACAGAACATGTTTTTTACCTAAAACTGTATTTTTAAGAGTGTAATAAGATAACCTGACCTACTAGGTTCTTGCAAAATTCGTTTTAAAATATTCTGATAACTCACGATTTCACACTTTTTATGACTAACGATATTACTATAGTCAAAAATAGGAAAAATTCTATCCTATTCTATCCTATCCTACCTACTTAATCTAATATATAAAATCTCGTGTCACGGTGTTTGCTATCGAACTCCTCCGAAACGGCTTGACCGATTTTTATGAAACTTTTTTCTCCATATTCGGCAGGTCTGAGAATATGTCGTAGGCTATTATTCTACCCGTATTATTCGCCGACGGAGTCGCGGGCAACAGCAAGTCTAATATATAAAAACTATAAAGCTCGTAGGCATTTCAATTCATATGAAGAGAGTTGCAAATTCCATAAGCTAGCTCCCTTAAACCATCGGCGAACTGTGTCTGACATGATGCTGCTCCATGACGTGACGAGTGGCCGGTTGAACTGCCCCTCTCTGCTCGCGCAAATCGGGCTTTGTGCGCCTGGTCGCCGCACTCGTCACACTCCTCTCTTTAAAGTTCCCTTTCGTCGTACCAACTACGCCCAGAACTCAACACTAACTAGGGTTGTACACACTTATAATAAGTCATTTAAGGATGTGGACCCATTTGTCACTTCGAGGAATAAATTCAAGGTTTCCATTGTGAGAGAAATTTCCTGGTAATACAATGCACACACGCACGCACATACGCACACACACGCACGCACATTCACACACACTCACACTCACACACACATACACACACGCACACACACACACACACACACACACACACACACACACACACACACACACACACACACACACACACACACACACACACACACACACACACAAAAACATGCTTAGAAGTGGTAGGAGTTTAGGGTTAAAAGGATGCTAGTGAATTACAAATAACCCTGTACATGCGCTCCCTGGGCGTCAATATATATATACACTTCTATGCCATTATGAACCATAAGGTTGATGATTGCATGTATTTGACGCGTTGGGTGTGTGGATGTTTGTGCTTTCGATTGTACGTTTGCTCCTACTCAGGTTTATAAAATTATATCATTAGGGGAGTTCTGTTATTGGCCTTAAGAATCACTCTGTAATTTAGGATAAACTTGATTGTATCGCTGTTGAACACCTAAATAAATAAATAAAAATCTCGTGTCACGGTGTTCGTTACCGAACTCCTCCGAAACGGCTTGGCCGATTTTTGTGGAACTTTTTTCTCTACACTCGGTAGGTCGGAGAATAGGTCGTAGGCTATTTTTTATCCCCCCCCCCCCCCCCCATTCTTCGCGGACGGAGTCGCGGGCAACAGCTAGTCTTCATATAAATGTGAAAGCTTGTGAAGATATGTGATGTGTGGATGGTTTGTTAGCCAATCACGCAAAAAATCGTTGAATGGGTTTCGATGAAACTTGGCGTACAGATATCCCACTAGCGATAAGGCGTTCCCACAGAATAATATTTTAACTTTAAAAAAATAGAGGGCGCTGTCCAAGATCTTTGGAATAGGTAGCTCGGCTTTCAAGATGACCCGTTTGCTTCGTCTGCAATCAAAAGCCATGGTGGCTTAGTGGTTTGACCTAAGGACTTTCAAGCAGAGGGTCGTAGGTTCGAGTCCAGGCTCGTACCTCTGAGTTTTTCGGAATTTATATGCCAAATTACATTTGTAATTTACCATGAGCTTTACGGTGAAACCTGCACACACCTGAGAAGAAATTCAATGGTGTGTGTGAAGTTCCCAATCCGCACTGGGCCCGCGTGGGAACTACGGCGCAAGACCTCTCATTCTGAGGGTAGGGCTGTGCCCTGCAGTGGGACGTTATATAGGCTGTGATGATAATGATGAATCAATAGATGGCGTTGTTTGAGCGTACTTTGCGCTCAGAAAATGTTACCATAACCTTTTTTATGTAAATGTGTGAAGATTCGATATAGTAAATAGTAAAGTATATCACACACTCACAGAAATCCGGTTTTACTTGCATAACGTTTTAATCGTTACAATGAAAGACCAAATTGATACTTGCCGACAAGATAAGATTTTTGATAGTTAACCCTATAATTACCTAAGTATCTTCTTATTGTTTCTACGGTAGTGGTTATGTGTTTCATATTCCACATGTATGTTTAAGAGCAAGATGTTCTGTCACAGGCATTATGTATACCTACTAGAAGGTCTCAACAATGGTTTTGTACACCATTTTGTTGTTAACAGAAATAAATTATTATTATTATACCTATTGAACAATTAAAACATCTTTTTTAAACGCAACGTCCCATTTCTGTTACTGACCATACTAAATAAAACTGTTACTATAACTATTAAAATAAGACAATTTTATATCTATCATGAGGTACAGTCACAGCAGAAGTGGATGGACGACTCTATTTCCAAGGCGATAAGAGATTGTGTAGATAATTTTGGCACCACGACCTTCATTCACTTTTGCTGCTGATTGTACAAAACATCGACAATTCCAAATTTGTACGAATGGTTTCTTAACTACGGTACAATTTCAATCCGTTTAGATCGTAATCAGCCATGATTGTGGCACCGCCTTTGGTCTCACACCTGTATTATTAACTTTTTATGGTGTCCGCGCATTGGTGTGGCGTGACTACCGTAAAATACTGTCCGCTCCATTAGTACGATTCGATGTCTTGACATGATAACGCGTGAAATAAAAACTTAAAAGGTGTTACATTAGACGTGTCACCTTGGAGTTCAAAGAAAGGCTGTATTAATTGCAAATTGTAATAAGTAAAACATTGTTTCATATGACTAATATGAGCTATAATTAACTTTTTATAAAAAGCTTCCGGGACTTTTTAATTGACATTAAATATTCTTTTTTTTTCGAAACAAACAAGCAGAGGATAACGTCCAAATATCACTGATCTCCATTTCCAATGAGAATAAAAAGTAATAATAGATATTAATTTTAATTTTGCAACTTGTATGAAATCCTCATCGCGCCAGTCTGACTCGCAATTTCATTGGCATGTGGCCATGTGAGCCTTGTGGCTCGTCTGCTGGTAAATAACACCACAATAAAATATTTAGGGCGCTTTTCCACCAAATATGTGCTATACAGCTATGCTGCAAGGATGCGAAAGCTACGCAACGAAACCATGTGATTGTTTCCATTTCCATTAACGCTAGCTAAGCTATGTAGCTGGTTCGGTGAAGATGCGCTATGAAGATGCGCAGCTCATGCTATGCGATGTATCGACATTAGGATGGTAATATTAAAATAAAATATAGCTTGTAATGGTAAACGCTGTTTATTACACGGCAGCACTAAACAAACATTAAAACCTTAACCTGTGCCTTAACAGAGGGCCATTCACAGCACGCATCCAGAGTACGCATCTACAGCACGCATCCACGGCGCGCATCCACAGTACGCATCCAGAACTCGCATTTATCCATATAAAACATAGCTTAGTTGAACCCGTTTTTATCAGTACTATGCTACATGAACCACTTAATATGATTACTACTCTTAACATACCACATCTCAGGTGGAAAAGCACCGTTATACTAGGTAATAGAAATATTAATCATTATTTAGGTAATCAAGATCTTTATTACATCATAAGTGGCCCAGTTACCTCTATTAATTATCCCACAGTGGGAACTAATTCATTCATACTTCGTTACAAGAGAAAAATGCGTGACAAACAAATCATGTCATAGTAACATATTGAATGAACGCATTGAATGATCTTTAAATAGATATAAATTAACCTTAATCCAATTTATGACAGTCATTACTCATTATTTGTAAATAATGGTTCGTTGTTCAAAATTGAATCGATCATGGTTATATAAATTATGGGTTTTGATTGATATTATTATTACAATGTCGAGGTAATTTTAAACATATTTTTTACGTGTTTAAGGCCCGAGTACTGTAGTAATTGTGATACTATTATTGTTCACGATAATGATACGTTTGAGTGAGAATGACGGCATATTACACGTCTTAATCTTTGACAGTTCTTTGTCCGATGCTGATGACATTTTTGAACCGTTTAAAGTGAATTTCTTGCTGAAAAGTTTTATGAATTTTATGAAAAGAAACCTCGAAACTTATGAATTCTGAAATGATTCATTATTCTTTAGTCTTTCAAGTTCTCGTACCCGCAACAAATCCGCTGGGTCTAGTAAAAAGATTAGATCAATAAGATATCTACTTTAGACCACTAGTGATAGCGTCATCGTGAAATGTGGGTCCAAGTAAAAACAGCTTGAATTGGATGCTAACCCAAAATACCTCTAATCAGTTTTTTAGGACAAGTGACTCTGGAAACGTGCTTGGGATGGAATCTAATCGTTTTTTTTATCATTACTCTCACTAAAGCCAGGGATTCACTAGGAGACAAATGTCCCGCGACACGTGTAGCCAGCGACGCAGATTGAAGTGGCACAACTTTGCAGGTCTTCGCTCGACATTCCCCATATAAATAATGTCACAAAACATGTCGAGCGAAGTTTGGCAACGTTCTGCCACTTCGCCCGACGCCGCTGGCCACGCTGTCATGGGATATTAGTCCCGTAGTAAGACCCCGGCGTAGCTCACACCTCATACGATGAAAAAACTAAAAATAAAAACATTAATAAATATCACTAAGTACTGCTACATAACGCTATAGCTAAACCGTTTAACTGAGTTCGCGCCCGTGGGGTACAGAGGCGCGGGGGTAAACGACAAAGGGGGCCGAGAGAGTTGCGGGCGGCAGGCACACGAGGCGCGCTCGCCGCCCACACTTCTCCCGGTCCCCTTTGTCGTCATACCCCCCAACCCCTGTACCGCGCAGGCGAAGACTCGTTTAAACGGTTTAGCTATAGAGTTGATTAAGGTTGTTTCAGTACTTTCGCTCTGTATTTTGTCATTTAGAAGCCTCACCTGGTGCAACGGTGTCACTGATGTACGCGAAGATATGGTCGCAGGTGGCGGTGAGGCGAGGAGACGAGGATCGGGTCTCGTCGAGCACCAGATTTGTCAGCAGGGAACTTGGGCGTAACAGCTCGCGGGGGAAGTATACGCTGCGCACCTACAACCAACAGCAATGAGACGGTCAATAAATAAATAAATAATCATAGACGATTATCACCAATTGACCTAGTCCCAAACTAAGCAGAACTTGTACTATGGGTACTAGACAACGGATAAACATACTTATATAGATAAATACATGCTTAAATGCATATTAAGCATCCAAGACTCGAGCACAAATATTCGCATTTTTCACACAAATATCTGCTCCGACCGGGAATTGAACCCGGCACCTCAAGCTTCATAGCCGGGTTCTCTAACCACGGGGCGATCCGGTCGTCAATAGGGTTGTCAAATAGGGTGCATAACACCATAAAACAATAATTAAAAGACGCGACTCTAATAAAAAAACTCCTTTATATTGGCCCTGAAAACCAGATTAATTTTCAATTAACTGCAAAATTAGATCTTTGGGTCTCACACATTTTTTTGTTAGCCTCTCTCCTGTGTATATGGCAAAAGGCCATAATTTTTAGTCTTTATGTGGGATGCTTGGCCAATTTGCGGCCCATTTAAATAAATCTCAAGTTTGCTGACTCGGGGAGTTGCTAATATATGTCCACAGAAAAGATAACTTTACTAACTTACTTAACTGCTTTAAAAATATAAATAGTTAGTCTATTGAGTTCGCAAAGAAATGACGCGATAACTAACTATTACCTTACAAAATATAGTACCTGGGCGACCGAGCTCCGCTCGGGCTGAAACTCGGTACCAAGCGTTTTCCCAGAGATAAGACCAAGCTAGATCATCCAATTTTTCATCCTCAAAAACCCCCACATACCAAATTTCATCGAAATCGTTGGAGCCGTTTCCGAGATCCTGATTATATATAAGGTATTAGATAGATGAGAGAAGGGTCATACACATTTTTTCGTTCGCGTCTCTCCTGTGGACATTGCAAAAGTTAAGGGTCTATAGTCATTATTTCTAGTCAAGTCTACATTAACGTGTGGGACGCCTGCCCAATTTGCGGCCCATTTAAATCTTAAGTTTGCTGACTCGGAGTCCCTAATTATATGTCCACAGAAAACTCAGAAAAGAAACCTTTCCTCAGAAAGTCTTTACTAACTTACTTAACTGCTTTCAAAATATAAATAGTTAGTCGATTGAGTTCGCAAAGAAATGACGCGATAACTAACTATTGCCTAACGAGAATCGTGTTTTGACAGCTCATGAAAACACGTCAGTTAATTGGTGGTGTCCTCATTCCTATTGTGGACAAATTTTAAGATATTTATTAATACTACTATCATCATCATTTCCGCCAAAAGACGTCCACTGCTGAACTTACACCTCCCCCTAAGGTTCGCCAAACGGATCGGTCCTGCGCCATCCGCATCAAACGCGTTCCGGCAACCTTAACCAGGTCGTCGCTCCATCTTACTGGATTAATACTACATCTATACACTTAGGAAAAATTACACTTAGGATATCAGCACTAAGTCCATTTTTAATCTTTGGCAAAATTCGACTTACTGCTAATATCAATAGCACGGCAGTACTACTACATTGATATTCAAATATTATTTATTTTTTATTAGCAGTACGGCTGCTCACCGAATCTAAGATTATTTAAAAGCGAAAAAGTTTTTCGGGTGCGCCAGTGGGATTCGAACCCACGTCTCCTGGGTATGCGCCCCAACACGGGTGTTCTACCAACATGCGACGTGGTTCAATTGGTAGAACACCCGTGTTGGGGCGCATACCCAGGAGACGTGGGTTCGAATCCCACTGGCGCACCCGAAAAACTTTTTCGCTTTTAAATAATCTTACATTGATATTAATACCACACACGAAATTTAACCGTGATTTTTCAATAAATTAATCTATTCGACTAATTTACCTACCCGTGATGCGACCATGAGACTACTCAAAACTACGACCTTCCTACCCGTGATGACCACGAGTAGACTCTACTCAACTCTACTACCGACCTACCCGTAACGCGACCACTAATGACTCTACTCGACTCTAATATGCCGCCTACCTCTACTCGTAACGCAACCGGGCATTTTTATTTTTCGTTGTACCCAATTAAGAAATTGTTAAGAGGGAGTTAAAATTAGTCCGTTTGGTTACGCACTTTTTCAAGCCTTTACAATAAAAAAAAACATAACAAACCGGACCATTCTTCACTTCTTGTTAAACATGGTTAAACTTGTCCGATTTGTTACATTGTTTTTTATTGTAAAGGCTTCAAAAAGTTCGTAACCAAACGGACTAATTTTAACTCCCTGTTAACAATTTCTTAATTGGGTACACCGAAAAATAGAAATGCCCAACCACGTGTAGGTTCTACCCAACTCGACCACTTTCTCGTAACCACGTTTAGAAAAGTTTATGTGCTCACATTGGACGACGCGTAGGAAATTCTTAATTCGTTAGCACTAGTTTTTAAGACTGTATTTTCGGTTATATCATCCGAAAGTGGTGTAAATAATTATGTGTATTGCTAATAAATTACCACTCGATTTAAATTTAGTCAGACATATTTGCGACGAATCTGTTTGGACTGGATACAATGCAATAATTCTCACAAATAAATTAAATATTGGGACAATTTTAACTTTGTGGCCTTTTTAAATATACTTAGTTATTAAACTACGTTTGTGTAGATTCAGGCGTTACTTTGCGTTGTTACATTTATTTTAACTAGAAAAAGTTAATTAGTCATTACATATTAATCGATATCACTTTCATTATTACATCAATCGACTATGTACCTAACATTATTACAATTCAAAAACTATAGATTGGATGTGGATTAATATTTACTAGGTAATAAAACCGGACTTAGTGTTTGAGGCTGTCATAAAATTGAAACCACTTACGATTTATGAATTAAGAGAATAAGTTTCGTGATCGATCACTCTATCTTAAGAACCTAAACACTACTTTAAGATAACGAACGGTTTATCACTGCGTCATTCTCTATTTATTGGTTCTACAACATAGTTGAACTTAGAGTTGTATCAATTTTATTCATATTTAATGATGACATTATGCGTATAATGTTCTTGCTAAAGAGTAGGTTTCATCTTGTTTACCCTCAGCGTTTTAATACGGTTGTTGGATTAAAGACACTTTGTAGGTAATTGTGATCCAAAAGTCTTGCAATGGAGAAGTTGCGAAATTGCGTAAAGGTTATCCACCTTATTGATGCTTAAAGAAAATTGGAAGTAACTTCTTTTTTAAGCTATAAGATTTATCGTCCTGTCGGTAATTACTTACTTGTCAATAAAAATTATCTCACAGTGCAACTTGCACTGTGTGTTAATTTTTATTGCACTGTGCAAGTCGACTGGGCCGGTAGTTGACTTGGGTGCAGCATTGGGTACTAAGGCCAATAAGGTGTCAAGCCTTTTAAATCGATCAAAGTGAAGAAATACTTACTTATTTTTAAGAAAACGAGCAGTCTTTACACCATTGACGCGGTTATCTAGGACAGAGCATGCCTGAATATATAATGCCTATAGATTGCTTAGTGCCAGTGTGCAGCATTCAGGGAAAACCACCGAAGGCTAAATGCCTAAGTTTTGCATCATTAAAGGAGAGCAAAACCACTTGTGCAAGCAAAACTTGTAAAAACTAAAAGCCGTAGTAGCCTAGTAATTTGACCTACGGTCTCTCAAGCAGAGAGTCGTGGGTTTGAGCCCGGGCTCGCAACTTTGAGTTTTTCCGAATTTTTTAAAATTTACCATGACCTAAGGAAAACATCGTGAGGAAACCTGCACACACATAAGAAGAAATTCAATGGTGTGTGTGAAGTACCCGATCTACTGGGCAACTACGGCCCAAGCTCTCTCATTTTGAGAAGAGTCCTGTGTTTTGCAGTGGAACCTATATAGGCTGGGATGATGATGGATGATACCTAATGAAACTTTTTAAGTTTTAACAAATCTGTTAGTTTAAAGCTGTCTGGGTTAGTTTAAATTTGAAATACCTATAATTTTGACGACCAGATGGCCTAGTGGTTAGAGAACCTGACTACAAAGCTTGAGGTCCCAGGTTCGATTCCCGCTTCGGGGCAGATATTTGTATGAAAAATACGAATGTTTGTTCTCGGGTCTTGGGTGCTTAATATGTATTTAAACATGTATCTATCTATATAAGTATGTTTATCCGTTGCCTAGTACCCATAACATAAGCTTTCCTTAGCTTACTTTGGGACTAGGTCAATTGGTGTGAATTGTCCCGTGATATTATTATTATTATTACCTATGGCCAAGTCGGCAATGTCTTATACAACTTGATACATATCAAGTTGTATGGTGACATCACCAGAAGTCTTTGACTTGTGCAAAGCGCCATCCGGATTCCGATTGTACCGACACCGACTACCGATTTATTTACTAGGCGGTATATTCACGGGTGTCGGACAATTGCAACAACGCGATCCGAAGCGTGCGGCCACGCCCGCCGGTAATAAGAACGCGACCTTGTCGGCCCTGAGCCGTCGATCGCAGGACGACCGACATGACCAGCGCTTTCAATCAACACATTTGTATCCGTGTTTCATTCTCTCTACGCTCACAATTTTAATTATTGCAAATGCCATTTGGAATGTTAATCTCCGATATTGGGATTTGAGTACGACCACAGAACTGGGACAGGCTAAACAGCCATAATAATATATTTTTAACCGACTTCATTATTTTCCCAGCTAATGAAGTTAATTGCCCAAAAAATGTGTTATACGTTCCACTGCAGGGCACAGGCCTCCTTTCAGAACGAGAGGGCTTAGGCCGTAGTTTCCACACGACAGTGCGATTTTTGAACTTCTTATGCGCAAGAATAATTAACGCGGAATTGTGCGGTAATAAATCGCATATTTGCGTACCTATCTAATGAAAGCTTAGGATGTAGGTTTGGAGGTATCACCGGGCTAGAATCGCATGATTGGATCTCATCTTATTGTTATCTAGCTTTTTCCCGCGACTTCATCCCTGCACAAAAAAGTTTTAAAGTCAACTCCCGATCTCTATCCCGCGAGAAATTCCAAAAATCCCTTTTTACTGCACCTTTATAATCCTAAAGAAACGATTATAGAGATAGGGTCCCATTGAATTCAATACATGAAACTCGTTTTTTCCTTATCCCGCGGGACTTTCCGAAAATCCTAAAATTAGTTTTTTTCTTTTATTATACCTACTTGTATGCCAAATTTGAAGTCTCAAAAATAACTATAGTTACGGATTTAGGGCCACTTAGAAGCGAAAATATCATCATTTCAGACAAAAAACGTCCACTGCCATCCGCATCCAACGCGATCCCGCAACCTTAACCAGAAAGCAAAAATATAAATCCCTTTTATTCCCTTTCCGGTGGGAGTATCGAAAAGTCCCTTCTCAGCACTGTACCTATATGACACTCAAGGTGTGTGTAATTAAAGTCCCAAAAAACCATAAAAACGACACCCATATTGATATTTAGACATTTCAACCCCATTGCACCCCAACAGGGGAGATGGTATTTCCCGCCCGCCACGTTGGATTTTAAAATCGTTGTTGTTTTCGTAACCAGCGACCCGATAAACCAAAGAAACAATATACCCATGTTGATTTTCAGACTTTTTTTAATATTGTTTCTCCATACAAACTTTGGACCCCCGTTTCACCCCTTTAGGGAGTGAATTTTAAAAAATCCTTTCTTATTTAGTGCACCCCTAGACTTTATAAGGAACCTACGTGCCAAACTTGGAATCTCTAGACCCAGCGGTTTGGGCTGTGCGTTGATATGCCAGACAGTCAGTCAGTCAGTCAGTTTCTTCTTTTATATATTTAGATTACTCAATAATTAATTATCTTTAAACTGCACATTAAGTTCTAATTAATTTTGTTACCATTGGTGAAAAAAATAATTACGATTTTTTTTCTTTATACTCGTAGCTGCAGGTCAAACCAAAACAATGAGCTACTGCTGTAATAAATATCCCGTAATTACATTGTTAGTAAGAAATGAAAACGTACCTAAACCTAAACTAAAACTTAGTTTTAATTGCACTATTTAGTTTATAAAAAACTGTAGTTTCCTGCCTTGTTTTTAAATAGTCTCATTAGCATCGTTTTATATTATTTACACAATATTTGACTTGCAGTTTATTTACAAACGAGCATTAGAAACAAAACTTCAAATAATAGTTTTGACTCATTAAAGTCTGGGCGTACGTTAGAATTTATTATAATTCGCTTTAGGACATGATATAATCAGTATGCGGAATACTCAAGTACGTTGTAATAAGGATGTTGAAATAATCTAATTTAGTTTTGAGGAACTAGAATCTAGATCATATTTTAAAGCCTGTCATGACATCTCAAGGTACTAAATTAAAACGAATAAACAATTTCTTTGTTTTCTAAACGACCGGATAGTCAATAGCATAAGATACCATCAGAGACTGCTGTCCCTTATAACACTTCCAGTCACGACGTGGTTTTACTTCCCTATTTACTTCAGTAAACCTTAAAATATTACCAGAAGTGATTTGAACATTTAATATTGGCAACAGGATTTCAACTGCAGGTAGGCCCCTTTCACTTGGCTTGGAAGTGGTTTAAATTTATAGTTTATCGTTACCTGGACTACTAATTCGGATTGTGGTATTTAAGATCGTGTTGTGTTAGTATTTGAAGAGCCCATTTCCACTAGGACACATGTGACTCTAAAACAGTTCATCATCATTATCCCAGCCCATATACGTCCCAGTGCGGATTGGAAACTTCACACTCACACACACACACACACACACTCACACAAACGGTTTGTGCAATTATTTAAACCATGGTCAAAATTATTCTTGCTTCAAGATAAAATTGCTCAGTCACGAACAAACCATTCCAAGTTGTCCAACAACGTTAGTGATATGGTTATATTGTGAACAATCTATACTTAACTTATCAAAATGGTCTTGGTCTTGGTAGGCAGAGTTTATGTTAACTTATGCCGCTAATTACGTAATTTGGACTTGTGATATAATTGATTCAAACAAAACTATTAACTTAACAGGTATAGATAAAACGGAAATGACGTAATCAACCCAACAAGATATTAAACAAACGTAAAGCAATAATATAAAATTTAATGACCATGAAATGAGAGCTATGAATGTCAGGTAGTGGTGTGAGCGCAGTGCGTAACAGAAAGAAACAATAAAATGAGTGCCGTAGCCTTGACAGTACCAACATTTTGATCTTGAACGCGATGTGAAAGAGGCGCAAAAATTTACGCGATACAAATCAAATTAATATTTCGAATCAAGTTTGACAAAATTTTTTTAAGCTGCAATTCATATGAATATTGCACTGACTGCCAAATCATCAAAAATACAATTTTTACCGACAATTATAATTCTTCTTGTCGTTTTTATGAAGTTTTACACTTCATAAAAACAACAATTTGAATAAATTTATCTCATTACCAATAATCATTTTATACTAGCTGTTGTCCGCGACTCCGTCTGCTAAGAATACGTCTATCGCTATCCCGCTAAATTTCATCGGAATTCGTCGAACGGTTTGAACGTGAAAGAGCATTTAAAAGACATCCAAGCAAAGTTTTGTTGTAAATAAATGTGTATATTTTCTTTCTTTCCTCCAAACAAACTTTCGCGTCTACAATTTTGGTAAGATTGTTAATTCGGGATATTTACTCTGTTGCTCGAGAAACCTGCGGTAAGTTAGCAGCTTTCTAAAATCGCCCTTCGAAATAACTGGTTCATTGTTATCACACACGTTGCGCAGGGTATCCTATCTCTTAACCGAATAATTTTTGTGCAAAGTAACGTTTACTTAACAAAAATTTCTGTTCACAAAAACTGATTTCTGACGACTAAAATTTGGGAGGATATATTTAATCTCTACAATAAAACTTTTAACTAACGGCTTTCCTAACAAAACTTCCTTCTCGATAAATAGAAGGTAAAGACAGATAGCTAATTTCCACACAGGAAAAATTAAAGATATACTTAGTTACAACCTGGTAGAAAACACCAATCTGTCCAAACTTAGATTACTTCGGGCAAATGCCCCTCTGTGCGTCGGTCATAACCACGGCGCATATACTTACAAGTCGGTCAGTTGCCATGTCAAAGATGAGTATCTTGGGCGGACAGACTCGTCGGAAGTCGTCGAGGGAGGTGACCACGCCAGCGTCGAGGACCCACAGCCGGTTGCAGCGGTCAGCTCGGATGCGGTACACGGAGACCAGACCGGTGCAGTTGATGTCCCCGCGACCAGCGGTATGCCACGACCAGTCTGGGTATGCCTGCGAATAAAATAAAAGGTTAATAATTAATATTTCATTATAGCAGTCGAGTTACTAGTATCCTAGTAGTTTGACCTGTGGCCTCTCAAGCAGAGGATCGTGGGTTAGAGTTTATCGGCATCTACAAGCAAAGTAAAATTTAAAATTTAAGAGCTTTATGAGGAAAGCATCATGCACGGGAAAACCGCACACTCGCACACACCTAAGAAGAAATTTAGTGGTGCGCGTAAAGTTCTCGACCCGCACTGAGACCGCGTGGGAACTACTGCTCAGCAAGCCGTCTCATTTTGAGAGAAGACCGGTGCCCTGCTAGTGGGACGTAAATAGGTCGAGATATATAGCAGTGATTTTAGAAAACAAAGAGGATGCAATAGCATTTTGTTTGAGGTTCTCGTGAGGAGTAGGTTATTTACTGATTGTAAAGCAAAATAGCGTATACCTGAATAGTAATAACAACTGTACATAGAGATATTAATTAAATATAATTAATCATAAGTCAAGGAGTTACGCAGTATATTTAGTAGGTCGTTTAAATTAATAGAAATAATAAATTGGTTTGTTTCGTGTTAGGGCCTTTTTATTGCGCTTATTTGAATAATGCTTTACTTTATTGTTCTAGCTAAGCATTAGCTCTAAGTTAAAAATAAAATGCATAATCGATTATCAGAGTCGCCAGGATAAGTGAAAACAAAGGCCGTAGTTGTAGTTGATATTATGATAACAGGGAATTCTAGTTGTGAGTTATGCGATATTATGATATCACTCCTCAAGAATGTGTAGAGATTAAAGGCTTAGTGCAAGCATGGGTATTTGTAGTTACTTATTAGTAGGTAATCATCCCGGACCTTTGATTTATTTAAATTTGAAAGACTTAGAAAAAATATATAATTGTAGATTTAATTGTAAACATTCTAGAAAACGAAATATGCGCGAATCCAACTACTAATTAAATATTATCATCGCACCATAATTGGATCTTAGTTGAGCTATAGTGTCACAACTGATGACGATTGGTGAAGCTGCTGCTGCTGTTAATACGTTGTGTGTAATTAGAGCATAACAATAAGGTACCAGCTAGCTAATTATGTGCAATAAAGTAGAATTATTATTTAAGTTAACAACCCAATAATCCTACAATAAACAAAAAACAATTGGGTCACTGTTGTCACAATCATAATGTTTGTTTTATATATAGTTTCGTCGCTTTTCTCCTCAAGAGACAAAATTAGAAATCTTAACAATATATTTAATACACTGACAAGTAAAAATAGCGTTCACTTTCTTTGTAAGACTAAATGAAGTGATCTTTTATTTTTGCTCGTCGCTGTATTAATTTCATCGTCGCAACACGTGGCTATATTAATACCAAAAATTTAACTGAAGCATTTTAAATATCATCTAACTGCATTTGCCGTCTATGACTGATTTATGATTTGGTTTTTTTATTGAAGCTATCTAGTACATTATAATGTGGACGTATATGAAAACAGAACTCTTCTGTCAGTTGCTATGTGTTTAAACTAGGTGCTTTCTTAGGACAATAACTGAAAGTAATATGAAAAAAATGTGTTAAGTATGCTAGCTGCTCAATAGATAGTGACAACAAAAAATAATGTGATTGTATGTAATGTGATTGTATGCCGTCCTTTAAAAATAACGACGTGACTTAGCAACTGAAAATCTCATTCCATTCAACTTATTGTACCTATACAGAATACAAATAAGAATACAGAAACAAAGAATAAAATCTTTGGGAATCGCGTTTGTATTCCATGCAGTTGTAATGCAGTTTTATGATTTTCAATAACATTTTTGTGTTTTAAAATTATCTTATATCGTCAGAGTTACAAGTACAGCTATTTTAATAGTAGATTGTTCAACAATGGACTAAAACAAGCCATAATGACACTGGATGTTTAGCAACCCGAGCAGAGCCATGCCATGCCAACAGATTCAAACTTGAAAACAATTCTAAAAGTAATTGGACTAAGCATAATAAAATTAATTCATAATTAATATAATTAAATAGATTCATATTTGTGATCATTCAAAACATTGTGTTTCACGAAATTATTATTTTTTTTTTTTTTTTTTATGTTAGAAAGGCCAGACAAACGAACTAGTGGGTCACCTGATGTTAAATGATCACCACTGTCCATAGACACCTGCGGCGCTTTACGCGATGCCAGCGCGTTGTCGGCCCTTAAGGAGAGGGAATAGGGAAAGGGGGAGAGGGAAGGGGTGAGGTATTGGGCCCCCGGCACTCTCACTGACCGTACGAAACACAAGCAGGATTACTGCTGCTTCACGCCGGTTTTCTGTGAGAGGGTGGTACTGCCCCGGACGAGCCGGCCCATTCGTGATGCAGCGGCTAGCTACAACATGGCTCTACCACTACTAAAAATCTTTATTTTTAATATTTTTGCACAGTTGTCAGTTTAAGGTTATTTCCACGCCCTAAAGGCTTCCACAGACCGAAGCGCGGGACGTGCGCGCGTCGCCAAAGAGCGTGCGCAGCGCACTTCGGTCTGTGGAAGGCTTTAAAATTATCTATACACGGTCACTGAAAATAGCGATAATCCTCCATTCACAAACACCGTAATTGGCAGTTTAGGGATTTCCAAATTAAATAAAAAAAAACTTTAGTCGTTAGAATTTAAAGAGAAGCTTTAGTTCCAATATGCAGAGACTTAAAGTAACATTTTATGAGCTTGAGAAGTGACAAATACAAATACAAATACAAATTGTGTCACTATGCTGCGCCCAAGGGCATACAAATATGAATATTCACATTCAATCATGCACAAATCAATAAACTAATAGTCTAAAATTCTGATAAACTATCACGCATATACTCATCCAATGAATAGAAAGCTTTATCCGCCAAAAAGTTAAAAAGTTGTTTTTTAAAATCATGAAAATCCTCGGTCATCAGTATATTCTTTGGAAGCTTGTTGAAGATCTTGGATGCCATGCCGAATACGCTTTTGGCAAGTAGTCCTTTTTTTATGGTCTTGTGTTTATTTTAACTTTTTGGCGAGCACTTCTAAAAACAGGAAATTGGTCCTTGTTACATTTCACGTAAGTTGAGATTTCGTTGATGTATATGCACGGTAGGGTTAGTATACGTAACTTAATAAAATGAGGCCTACATGAATCGGTGGACGAAATACCACAAATCGCACGAATACATCTCTTCTGACCCTTGAACACCATATCTCTGTCCGTGGAGTTACCCCAGAACATAACGCCATACTTAAGAGTGGAAGATACATAAGCATGATATGCTGTAAGCACAACAGGGCGGTTTATTATAGTATTGTTATAGTATTTTATACAATCGTTGCATAATGAAGGCTCTTAAAGTCGAGTACCGTGTTTAGGCCACGAGATTTTAAGAGCTAATTATGTAACTATTGTATACAATACTTTTTCTACGAGTCATCATCATCATCGTCTTTCGAGGTACATACATAACCTTTTTTCGTCCGCCATTCCATGAAGTTGGCATAACTCCTATTGTATAGCTTCTTAGATTTTTCTGGCAACAAGGTAAGCGTTGCTTCCTCTGCAATAGTAGTTATCTCCTCTGGAGTAGCGGCGAAACTAATCTCGTCACTGTCACTCATGTTTAATTCGAATTAGGGATTATTTATTTAACACCATCGATTTCGCGTCAAATAACAAACAAAACTTTTAAATTTTCGTAGCACAAAAAAGAACTAATGAGAAGTCGTTATAAAACTGTTTCTGATTGGCCAATTACTTCAATTACTAACCAATCACGTAACAGAAGAAAAAAGTTAGTGTGTTCAAATGGAAGCAAATTTTCCAGATATTTCCAACTTTACATTGGGTGCGTTCCACTAAGCGCTCACGACGCTCAATCGAAGTACTAAGTTCTAATTTTGAAATTATTATAGTCGTCTAGAGCGTTGTATAATAATCATTATAGTTGAGTCCGAAGTGCCATAGACTATCCAAGATTAAAAAGTATGTGATTGCAATTTTGTCTATAAACACATAATTGACAGATTAAAATCAACGAGTAGAAAAATATTATTGCATACTTATTTATTTCAGACGTAAACAATATAATTTTGAGGTTTAGTACAGGTATTCTCAGTTTGAACAATTTAATCACCCACATTTGAATTCATAATTCAAGGCAAATTGATGAATGTCTTGACACATGAAAGCAGTATATAAATAGCGTGTGTGATTAGAATAATTAAAGAACAATTAACTGCACACAATCGTGTCAGCCTAACACAGTAGGTCACGATCGCTGATTGGTTACAGTATATAGTCATAATCACGATCATAACATGTGCAGCGTTGCCTGCTATTTAATTAAATAAATGGGGGAAAAAATGGCCATACAATTGAAAAATATAAATACATACCAATATTGCCAAAACAAAAGGGAGCGCGTTGTAGCATTCAATTATTTAATCGAGAATGCCATGGCCTGACCCGCGAGATCGTTCTGCCAAGGCCACGATACACTTCACTCTCAACCTGATCCATAATATCTTTTCCTCTATAACGTTAACATGTAGGCTCGACTAGTTAATAAGATACCTTACTGTTACACAACAGTGAAACCGTGAGCCTTATCGTTTTAAAGCTGGGTGGTTGTAAGAGAAGTCACATAGAGGAGCAGGTGTAGTTGCTCATTTGTTTGCAATCTGCTTAAAACCAAATTGGAACACCTTAAAAAATGGATATTTAAATTTTTGAGGAGAGAACAAGTGGTTGCGTAAGTATATCAGTGCAATGTTGCAGAAAAATACCTTAACGTTGATTACCTATGGATTTGGCAATGACAAAAAGCATCCTTAAAATTTATTAGAGTTTGACGACGAAGTTATGAGTATTTTATGCCATTAAGCCAAATTTACGTATAAAAGGAGCAGTTTTGGTGACGTTCTTAATATTATTCACGGCCTTGTATAAAGTTCACATTGGACTGGTTACTTCGTAAGTGAACTTTACTTTAGCTTGGCGAAATGTTTGTAACGGGGAAACATAAAAATCCTGACGATTAAGTAAAATGTTTAATTAATGAGCTATATATACCTACTATGTAGTAACTGGTATTTGAAAAATTGCTTTTAGTTTAATTATTGGCACCACACCATGTTGGCCAACGAATTTTACTATCGGCAGGGTGCCGACACATACTCGTACCTATAAAGTAAGAAATAAAGTGTCGAGTATACATTTGCAAATTTCAGGGCAAACCTGTTAAATACCAAACACAAATGGAACTAAAGCGTGCGTCAGGCCTGTACTAGTACGTTGAGCAATATCAAGCTGTTGCACTTAACTGACGTTGTTGGGGCACATTGTTCAAGTCAGTGATTTTGTGACAAGGTACGGCTTTAGTGTTGGAAATTTTTGATGACTTCGTCGTTAAAACACCGATAAAAACCAACAGTACCTGCGTTAAATTGGTTGATAATATCAGTTGGGTGGGTAAAGCCGTTATTTAGATTTTATTTAACGTGGAGGACTTTCACGTTATGCGCAAATTGTCTTTAATAATTTCGAAATTTGCGAATGTGATTTATGAAGGTGAAATCACAGAGGAGCAAGCTTTTTAAAAACGCCAAATTAAAATGTGCCAAACATTATTCCAAGGTTTGTATGATTTTGAAAATAAACTATTAGTTCCTTTCTAGTTTTTCAATGTACAGTCACGAGCATTAATATATAAACGTTTCCTAATTTGCAAAATAATATATCTATGTAAGATTTCCTAACTAAATACACATGCTAACGTTCAAAATATTGTACCCAAAAAACCCACCACAGTAATGTACACGATATTTGTAGCAAAATTAAGTCAACAACCTCGATCACAATATTGTATACGCCATTGCTCCCTTTTTGAAATATACGTTATAATTTCAAAATAATGTCTACAACGCAGTGCCATTAATATGTAAACAATTATGTTTGCTCAATATTTCATAACAATGTATACCAATACAATGATTGGAACATTTTTATTCATTTCTTAAGTCGCCTATGTACATGCATTTCAACGGTTGTCAATAATGTTTTTTTCTTTCCTTATTTTTGGACATTAAAGACTTTACATACTTACATACATAATTTGTCTAGGATCTTAATACCTACATATAGTCACGTAGACTAAAAGAGAGTGATGTCAAAGAGTCGTTTTCAAAAATGTACCTAATTAAAAGCTTTAATTAAAACAAAACTTAATTGAATCCTTTATGTAAGTACCTAAGGAAAGTTACCCAGGTAGTTCGTATGATAACTTTCGTTACAGAAAAGACGTGATCGTGATTTTGTTTTCATTAAACCTTTAATGAATGTATTTTTTTTTAAATGATTCAGAACACTTTTGATTACAAACCTTTACCTATTTCTATTCATAATTTTGTTTTAATGTGATTTGACACTTGACAATAAAATGCTGAAAAATATCGAATAAATTTCACTGAGGTCTTTATTTAGATACATAGTGAAAACACAAAAGCTGGGTGTGACATCCATTTGAAAGTGAAAATAGAAAAATGAAATTCTACAACGAAACGATGACATATGTATTTTCAGATGTCATTTTAACCTTGGGAGAGGGAGGGTGGGCAATTGGGCATCCCTCGTTCATCAATATAAACATTTGTAAAGTCACTATGGGATATAAGGGAAACGGAAAAGTGCCCATGACTCTACTTTGACTCTAGTGTCATGAACCTTAAAGAGTAGAGCGTTCATTTTTTTTTCACACCTTTCATTCGGAAAAGTTGTTTTTGCTCCCCAACGACAGGGATCAAAATGCTACTTTCCTGTTTATGCAACTTTTTTAATTTATTCATTGGTATGTATCATTTACCTACGCAATGTGCCAATTGTATACAGATCTTAATAAAATAATCGATTGTAATTTCATCGTAAAAGATTAAAAACGAACATATTTCAAGTTTTAACTTTAACAACGTTATAATGAAAGTTGATGAATTTTTCGTAATAGTTAAAAAAAATTCACAATAAATTATAAGTACCTACGTATGTATGTATGTATGTAAACACTTTATTGTAGAGGTACATAAAACACAAAAATAATACAAAACAACAAAACTAAAAGAGTACAAAAGCGAACTTATCCCTAAAAGGGATCTTTTCAAGCTAACCTGGCATTCATGAAAGGACATAAAAAAAGATAGGCAAACAATAATTTATGTACAGAGAGAAGAAAGGAAAATATAACTAACACAAATATAACTAGTACCTACATTTTACTGTTCAGTTATTGTGATTTAATAGTTATTTACTGCATTTTATTTAAATTTTCCTCATAGTCGGTGTGAAAAGTTGTACGTGTCACTCAGGACCAAAATTATTTTCGTCTTGGGCGTTAACACTTGAATCCCTCGTTACGCTCAGGATTCTATTGTACAATCCTTCGCTTCACTCTGGATTCAATGTACCGCCCGCGCCGTAAATACATAATTTTGCTCCCTTGTGACACAAATAACTATTCCTGAACTAGCTAGTACTACATATAATTGAAGGATGACTACATCGTTAGTATTACATTAATGAAAACAAAACATCTTCATGTGCAAAACAATGTGGAACAACTATAGTGGGCGGTCGATCATTGAATGAATGAATGAATGAATGAAACACAATTAACAAGGCGCTACTTTTTTCGCAGAAAAATTGCATAGTTTCCTCAGATTGTACAAGAAGTTATCAGCAACAACTATTTTGATATTGTACGATACATGGTAGAAGTAAAAATAACTTTTTTTAAGTAGCCTATTTTGCATCCTACTGCTGGGCAAAGGCCTGTCTATTTTCGCTCCAATGGACTAAATAATAATATGACTTAAACGTGATTTATTGTGACAAATGTTACCTGGAGTACGGGGCTGACACCAGGTGGTAAGCTCCTCGGGACCCAAGCGAGCGTAGCAGGCACACCAGCGCGTAGCCGCGGAATGCCGAAGTAAATCCTGTCCCACCCAATCTCCAGGCCAGTCGGCACGGTATTCTCAGGCTGGAACTTCTCCAGAAGTACGGGATCCGGTGGGAAATCAAACTGCATTACATTCCATTGATTTACCACCTCCAAGGTGGCGCTGGCTGACGCTAACCAAGCGCATAGCAGCGCAATGTGGATACCCATGGTGATTTTCTGGAAAACAAACGTTATATAAGTTTAATGAAGTAATGACCGATCCGAGTCACGGCCAACTAAGCATAGTTCAAGGACTCTTGCATACCACTGTCACGAAAATTCAGCCAAGGCCGTTTCTATTTTGTGACACACGTGGAAGATACCTTTCCATTAAAAAAATATAGCTTTTTGCCGACGGTACTTTATTATTGCGTTGTCATCGGCCCTCTAGACATGTTCCATATTTCAAGTAAATCAAACCACAGTAATAATTTTATTTGATTTAACCACCAGTAAGTACCCCGTTTGCTCAACAAAATCATTTTAATAAAACGAAAAAGTTTTTCGGGTTTTCAAAATTAATCACACGAGTAGGTACCTAGTGTCAAAATCACTTGTAAGATTGTAAGCTACCAAACAAATAATCAAAGCTAAAAATAATAAAACGGTTATAAAGATATAAGGCAAACTACATACATTAAACTAAACACAATTAATTCAAAAAATGTAATCGTAAATATTCCATTTCATAAAAGCTGACTAAACTGGGGTTAATGAAACTGTTAAATTGGCTTAAATGACAAAATAAATATCATAATCAAATAATACAAGTACCGACCCACAGCTCCACGCTTGGATGCAAGAACTAACTAGGTAAACCTAATAGGTACATTTTCATCATAACTAATAATCCAAACACGACACGGTTTGTACCTGCTATCAACGGGAATTAAACATTTAATACCGAGGAAACACCTCTTAAATTTTATGGTCATGAGATTGATATCTATATTTTGTATGCAAAAGGTGTCAGTTGTTGGCTCCCAGACAAGTTTGTGCAATAATGAAAATGAAACCATGTGTACAAACTGCAATTGTCTGAGGTCGGTTTGGTATTTAAGGTCAGTCGCAGATACAGTTCGCTTTGCTGATTTTTATCTCCTAAGTCGGAGAAGGCTTACCGGGTAACAAGGACTTGTCACTATAAATAGCGGTATGGCGATGGCATTTGACTGTTGAGCTACTTTGAAGCTTTCTAACTTAATCGTATAATACGATTTTATCATAGAAAAACAGAAGTGTTGCTTTAACGTTTATTGGATCAACCTAACAAATATTTAAATTTGTTTTTAATAGTTACCTACGATTATATGATTTCTTGTACCTACAATGGTCGTTTGTTCGATTTACAATTAAGAAATCATAGGAAAGACAGTTAACTGTGCAGAATAATCAAAATCTTATCACACTTATGTAAGACTTATCTTATCTAGTAAGCATACACGAAAGTAATTATTGCTTTGGGTAACAGGCTTGAAACCTGATTTGCCACTCTCGTTTTCTTTTGACAATCAATCTTATCTGTTCGAAAATTAAAATTGGTATTATATATTGTTGTACATGTACAACCTACTAAGCTTAAGTAGTTATTGCGACACAGGTCACTTATATAATGGATTAGGGACCTGAGTAAAAAATATAATTAGTCCGTCAATTAGATTAACAAAAAATATTGGACATGTATTTTTTGTTTTATTAATCAAACAAAAAAATACCAAAATAAAGCGCATTAAAGTTCGGGAGTGGGGGCCCGTGACGTCACGTCTAAGTAAAAAGTGTACATAAAACTTGAACGGGTTATATTTTCAACATTTTTTGTTTAACGGACAAAAGAAAAAATACTTGTCCAATATTTTTTAGGAATCTAGCCTATTAATTAGCTATGTTCGTAATTAAATAAAAATTAGGCTATAAACCTATTGTAAAGTAAAACGTCAAAGTATGAATAACTAAACTTGGTACCGAAAAATTGTGTCTATAATTTGTTCTCGACTTATATGAATTTGTAGTAAAACATTGTGCAATATCTTAGCCATTGTGCATGGGCGTGTTGCTAAGGATTGAAACTTGGTTATAAAAGTGTCTCAATTTGCCCGTCAGAACTCGCTCAGCGGGACAACTTGCGCTGCTTGAGCAAGTCAACATAGTATCTTTTGTATTGTATCCACCTGCATTACAAAGTCACTTAATAGTTGAAATATTTACAAAATATTTTATAAATACCCCAATTGTCTATTTTTCGCATTTTTGAGTTACGTACTAAAAGTAAGTATGATAGATAATTTAGGCAAGTACCTATGCGCGCACAATAAGTTTTTCTATTACAGTTGAGAAAAGCGTGTCTAATACGTAACGAACTACTCAAATTTAATTATATAGTAAAGGGATGTTTTATAGGAACATGCTTGTAAACCTTCCGCGTCATACTTAACCATAAATGTTAAATATACAAAAGCAATGTAGGCAAATTGCGTTGGCTTTTCAATCCAAGTAAAACCGATCACAACTGCAATTTACAAGGCCAACCAGCAATGCGACTGTCTAAGGAAGTTTAACTAACAACCGAACATTGCAGCGACAAAAAAATACTATGAATAAATGAAAAGACCAATCCAAAAAAAATTATATCCATATCCACACTACTATTATAAATGCGAAAGTGTGTCTGTTTGTCTGTCTGTCAGTTTCGTCACCGCTCGTAACCGCTGAACCGATTTGAATGAAATTTGGTATGCAGATAGTTTAAGACCCTGGGAAGGACATAGGATTTTTATCCCGGATTGCATAATTCCCGCGGATTGCGATAAACTAATTCTTTACAAACTGAGTCGCGGGCAACAGCTAGTAATACAGGGTTATTTTTAATTCACTGACATCCTCTTAACCCTGAATTCCTATCACTCAAACAAATGTTTTTTGTTTTACGACTTTTTAAAATGAAGCACTTTTTTTCCCATACAAACACACAGAGTATCGTAAAAATAAGAGGAAATCTCAAATTTTCAAAACGTTATTACACCAAAAATATTAAGTTATGACAAAAGTCGTAAAACAAAAAACATTTGTTTAAGTGGTGGGAGTTTAGGGTTAAAAGGATGCTAGTGAATTACAAATAACCCTGTATATGTTTCTATATGTGTTCCTACTTTATGTCGCGAATTAAAACTTCGCAAACACAATTTCAAAGGCACTCTTAGTGCTGAACCAGAAGTATATTCGTATGATACAGGCTAAAATATTGAAGTATTTGATACTAATTTCCAGAAAAGTGCAACTTACCTACCTGATTAAATAACGTTTTATTATTTTTTTATATTTTTAATTTTGTACCTAGTTGACAACATTTCATATTTCTAAGACTATAATTTGATTCGTTCTGTGTATTCTGTTTGGAAAGAGAAAGACGCTGATAGTTTTAAATTTTCACTAGGATTATTAATTAATTTGTTACAACTTTTTAAAGATGTGCTTATTCTAAAAGAGCGCAACGTTAGAATAGATCCATTACTTTTGTCTAGTCTCTATTAAAAAAAAGTGTATCTAATTTAAAATTATGACAGCTCTTTTTTCTAGTGAAAAGGGTAAAGGAAACATATCTAATCTGTGGATGTATTTGTAAGTACATATTATTATATGTTTTTAAATTTGTTGTATTTTTTTAAATATGGAGAAATAAATTATTTAATAAATATTTTTCCGTGTTCAGGAGGCGAAACTCTTTCGATTCCTGCAGTAATTTTCAGGTGTTAAAAAAATGAAAGGTTGTCAATTAGGTATTACCTAATTATTATATACCTTATTATCCTACTCAGCAAAGCGTCGTCGTCGTGGCCTAATTACGGTACCCGACTTTAAAAACCCTATATACATAAAATCAAAATAACAACGGGATTCGAGAGTACCGTTAGCACAACAGTACTTATAAATGATTAAATATAATCATAAGTCAATCTTTGATACCTTCATAAGTGCAGACACTTATTGATAATAGAATTTGGACTCTATTCTCGGTAAATGTTGTCATTTGTTTTATAAAAAATATTAATATCATATCTGACAAATCTGTCACTAATTCACATCATTTTCGCGTTAGCAAATTGCCGTAGCAGTTAAAAAATACGTATGTATAATATGAATCGTGGTAAAGTATTAAACGGTCGGTGCCGAGAAATTATCTGCAATGTACTATTTCAATAAAGAAAAAGATAACGAAGGTTCTTCTGAAAACTTTGATGGCCATTTTAAGCAATTATTTACAACATTCTTATTTTATTTAAGTAATATAATTTGAACCTACGGCCTTCACCAAATCGTCCGTCCATCTCGTTGGTGGACGTCCCACGCTGCGCTTGCCAGTCCGTGGTCTCCATTCCAGAACTTTTGGGCCCCAACGGCCAAGACAGGCACAGACGACAGGGTAGATGCAAATCGCTTCCAATCGTAATGATTGGGCATCGATGAGGGAGGCCTATGTCCAGCAGTGGACGTCCTACGGCTGAAATGATGATGATGATGATGAATATAATTTGATGTTTTACCTTCTTTAGAACTTCATTGTACTAAAATAACAATTTCATTTGTCTGCACACTCTACCACTGACAATGTCATATCATGCATTAGTTCAAAAATGGCATATTAGCTCAATCCCTTTCTAAACGCGCTTTGATAATATCGATACCGGAAATCTCAAATGGCGTAAAGGACAAAAATGCGAAAATGAGTCTTAAATGCCATTCGATAGGGAAAAAAAAGCTGTATACGATGGCATTTAAGACTCATTTTCGCATTTTTGTCCTTTACGCCATTTGAGATTTCCGGTATCGATATATGTACTAACGATTGTTGTTATTTAATACCATTTTTCTCAAACATGCTATGAAATATTGACGTTATGTTCCTTATAGTACGCCACGAAGTGTCACATTGCAGGTGCAGGTGCAGCCGGTGGTGGAGGACGACGAGACGAGAGGTCAATAATGGAATTTCATACAACTTTGCTGGCCAAGGCCAGCAAAGTGATCGTCTATTGTTTCATACCATGACGTTTATAGGTCTATGGCATCATAGCATTTAGCCATTAAAAAAAACTATAAGCAATATTTGCGTTTTGGTTCATTAAGACATTCTGCCACTACGCTTATTTAAGGTAAGGTAAGATGATGATGATGATGATGATGGTGTGATGATGATGGTGATGATGATGGTAATGATGATGATGGTGATGATGATGATGATGATGATGGCGATGATGATGATGATGATGATGGTGATGATGAGATGATGATGATGGTGTGATGATGATGGTGATGATGATGATGATGATGATGGTGATGATGATGATGGTGATGATGATGATGATGATGATGATGGTGATGGTGATGACGATGATGTTGATGATGATGTTGATCATGATGGTGATGATGATGATGGTGGTGATGGTGATGCATGTTTGAGAAAAACTCTATACAAGCCTTGGCCACGAACAGGGATTGCCGGCCTCGTATCTCTAGATGGCCTCGTTAACACTCGGCCATCTATAACTACTCGGCCGGCAATCCCCTATTTCGCAGCCGCTGCAGTAATGTACTATTATTTCATTCGTCTGTTTGTTAGAGCCCATCTTAAAAACTGAGATCCTCAAAAAATGTTCATACCTGTCTATGTAATATACCTAACACATATACTTATTTATAAGATTTCAAGAGATCTAGATCGATCGTAAACGTCAACAAAAATGTTATAAGAGTGTTTCGCATTAAAAACCATTGTAATTCAGTTATATTTGTAAGTAGGTATTCTAATAATTTGTTTCAAAGCACATGATACCTACTTGTAAAAAGGTTCATCGTCAAAAAACGTAGTGGGTTGAATTATGCACTTAAACTTTTTTTGAAATTTGTCGGAAATATCAGGTATTCGTACGTAAACAATGATAACTGGTTCATCCGCTTCAATTCAGAACAAGGAAAATTAAAAACTAAGATAAGTACATAATGATGATAATGATCAGCCCTGATGGGCTATAAAAAACGGATATTGTTGGTAGATTGTTAAACCAGGGAGGAAAAGCATCCATATCACACGAAATTATCTTGGCACCCGAGCATTACGGGATACTCCGAGTGTAATGTAGGTGTTTTTAGGGTTCCGGAGCCAAAATGGAACCCTTATAGTTTCGTCATGTCCGTCCGTTCGTCTGTCTGTCTATTAGTGCTAGAAAGCTGTAATTTTGCATGGATACTTAATAGCAAATACCCTGACAAAGTGATAAAATAAAATGTAAAAAAAAAAATTTTTTAGCGTGCCTTTTTTTCTCGTCTAGCATTATAGTACCTATGGGATATCGTTGGATAGGTCTTTTAAAATCATTACAGGGTTATAAAGACGATTTTTCGTTGCAGTGATTCGTTTGCGAAATATTCAACTTTAACTAAAAAAAAATTAAAATCGAGCGTCCCCCCCACCTCTAAAAGCTAAACTGCTGGTATAAAAATTTTGATAAAGAATCAGGATGGGAGGAAATATCTCAAATTAACAAGAAAAACTATAACGGCTAAGTTTGCTTGAGAATTATTATTAGTAGTAGTAAAAGAGTAAATAGCAGCCTGACCTATAAAATATTGCTTGTTTAATACGGGCAGTACTTATAATTAATAGTAAAATTAATAAGATCTGCAAGGATTTTTTCGTAACAGCTGCAGAACACACATTCATTTCAACTACAAGGAAAGTAAACGAATGAAGTTTTACAAGAAACGTAATGGTTTTGTTAAAAAAAAAAACATTTCACTAAGAACAAAGCACTTGTTTTCCTGAATTGGTCACATTGGCATCGTGGTGTGTATAATAAATTTTTCACTTCTCATGCTCTTAAAATGTTACTTTAGTCTCTGCATATCGGGACTAAAGCTCTTTTTTGATCTTTAGGGATTAAAGTAAATTTTTTTTAATTTACTTTGGAAACCCCTAAACTGCCAATCATGGTGTTTGTGGATGGAGGATTATTGCCATTTTCAGTGACTGGGCATAGACAATTTTAAAGCTTTCCACAGACCGCAGCGCGCTGCAGACGCTCCGAAGCGCTCCGTAGCGCCCTGCGCTTCGGTCTGTGGAAGCCTTTAGGGCGTGGAAATAACCTCAAAATTACAACTGTATAAAAATTATTTTAAAAAATAATCATAATCATCATCATCTGGATTAAGTATGCATCATTTTATTATGCATACTTAATCCAGTTAGCTATGAAATAATTTTCAAGTTTGAATCTATTGGCTAAATATGCAAACATTTAAAGCGTCACTCAACAAAAAAAAACCGCGGAACAAATTTAAATTGCTATTTGAATTCTGAACAGACATCCATTGCTCGTATTGAGCGTACGTTGTATAAAAGTAATATTGTAGATTAGTATACCTAAAACATCGTTTTTTTCCTCGCATTCAAAGTGAAAAGTAGAGTGTTTAACGCGAGACTAAACTGCCATAATGACACGCGAATTATAGCCACCCTCGCTCTGCTCGGGTGGCTAAATATCTTGTGTCATTATGGCTTGTTTTAGTCCCTTGTTAAACAATCTACAAAAATTTCATATTCATCTCGGCCCTCCATTTCATTATTGTCAAATTAACGCCGATTTTATATATTTTTCCTTAGAAATAGTAGGTTAAAAGATTTCGGGACACAACCTTTTCCTTCGATGATTATAAATATCAGGCCAGACATCAATTCGAGTTCTGGATCGCTTGATTCAGACATGTTATTTTTGTTAAAAGTTTTAATGAAAGAAGATATCTTAGGGCCAATTTCGAGCTGTTTTTCTTTTTCGTGTTTATTTTGGTTGATTCCTTTTACGTCAGCTGCCATTTAGGTCAGATTTTCTTTAAGAAATTCCATATAGGTCAGAAAATAAAAACGGCTGACTTAAATGGAATGTTTTAATGCCAAATCGCGTTTTTTCCCAATTCTAATGGACACAGAAACATAGGTAGGTTTAGGTTATGTTAAGTTTTCATCGGCCCGAAGGGCCAAAAGCACACAGAAGAACTGTTTCTGAGTCAATTCAAATTGGGAAAAACGACATAGGAATCCAACTAGGTCATAGATGACCTAAATGGAACAAATTTTTTTCTGACCTAAGTGGCAGCTGAAGTGGAATAAATCTTTATTTTGTAAGCTGGAGCACCAGCACGTACTAGCAACATTTTTTTTAAATCTAAATAATAAGTCAAGGTGGTCGTAATTGTTATTGTAAAATATTTTATTTCATATTATATCTTAATTAATTTAACAATAGTAAATGGGTTTTATAGTAAAGTCCATAATGGTAAATTACCCTGTAAACTAACGTGCGTTTAAAATGATTCTGTATTTTTACGGTTTGATCAATTTATAAAGGGTTCGTACGTTTTATTGAAGAAGCCTATTTTGCATCCGCTCATTAAAGTATCATCATACAAAAAGTTTGTGGGTCGGATCTCGTTAAGTCGATTTCTTTATATGTAAATATGTTGGGGAGCATAGTTAGGTAACCGCAATGCCGTGGTTTCATAACATTGGTAAACGTTTATATATTTGAAGCATCACATCTAATCTTTGTGACAGGCTGCGTCACTTGCATTTTCTATTATTTTTAACAAATTATAGAAAAAAATCGGTCTAGTGCGAGTCAGACTCGTATATAAAGGTTTATGTACCTTCGTACAATGTTTTAAAAACTTTTTAGTAAAAAACTTATTAAAAAAAGAACGAGTTAAAAACGCTAAAAAACACGTTTCTTGTATGACCACCTCCTTTAATATTTAACTTTATTTTATTTGCACTATTTCTTGTTATAGCAGACATAGTAATACATAATCGGTGAAAATTTCAAGTATCTAGTTAATGCCATTGAAAAATCGAGTTTAAAACGCTGAAAAAAAAATACGTTTCTTGTATGACGATCCTCATTAATTTCTTACTTTATTTTATCTTTTGTATTTGTTTTTATAGCGGCCATAGTAATATATAATTAATTGGTTGTGTAAATCGGTGAAAATTTTAAGTGTCGTATTAAGGTTAAAGAGATAGAGCCCTGTGACAGACGGACGGACAGACTGCGAAATCTGAGAAATAGGGTCCCGATGGCATTTTGGGTATGAATTTATTTTCCTCCTCTTCTTCTTCCTTCTTGTGTATGAATGTCCAGCGATATCTTCACACTGTTTAAGAATTGGGATGCACCAAAAAAAGTAACCTATAGTTTTTATATTTTTTTTTGGAAAGAATAGGATATTTTAAGATACCATTTTCATCGATTTTGAATTTGGTTGAGTATTTAATTTTTTATTATTTTTTTTAGAAATACGTTGGATGACGTCACAGTGAGAGAGCCACGTTCCATTGCCTAGGAAAATTCAAGTCGTACATAACATAATCTGTGGTACTACTGATTTGTCTTGTCACTGTCAATAATACAAGCACGGTTTAGGGTCCTAAATGAACCATGACAAATAGTTTTATTTATTTCTCTTCTTTTAGCTTCGATTATTCCTGTTTGTTTAATGGTGTGATAGTAAATAGATATTTTTTATTAAAATCTGATATTTAAATTCTTTTATATTTACTTGTAACGTAGTAATTTACTAGTTAAATTTGTAAAAATACATTGAAAATACTCGTATACATTTCGGACTTTACGATAAATGACAACTGTTTAAAGCCAGGTGCGCATCATGTGATTAAAGTTCTTTCTTTGTCACTCTTTGCTATTATAAGCAGGACAGCAACATTTCAAACTGTCAGTTTGCTTTAGAGCAGCCATACTCAAAGTGTGTTCCGCGGAACCCTAGGGTTCCGCGATACCCCTGTAAGGGTTCCGCAAGACTTGAAAAAAAATTCAAAACACCTGCCTCTGGTCGACCGTTCTGACGCCTATTAATAAAGAATACACTTTTAAAAACTATTGTTTTATTGTAGGGTTCCGTCAAGTATTTCGCTTTCCAAAAGGGTTCCGTCACCAAAAAAGATTGAGAACCGCTGCTTTAGAGTGTAGACCTGCTTTGTATCTGCCTTTGTGACGATTCACTGCAGGGGTCAAATAAAGGTCTTTACTTAAATTTTCTTTATTTAATTCAGTTTATCATATTTTTGAAATCTGATTTCTGAAAACGCTTCACAAAGCCTATTTCTCCAAACGGTTTTCGATTTATTTATACGTTGTCAAAAATTGGGACATTCCAATTGGTTACGATATTTTTTGGTTCCATATGTAGCGTATGTCTCAAAAGAAGTCCCATAGGTATAAATTTTATTAAAAAATTTCCAGTAATAAAGCAGAAACAAAAATTACACCCAAGCAGATGACATGCGATCTGATATTGTTAGCTCCAGGTAAAACAATAACTGAGTTCATTTTTTCTGCCGTATTTAGTAGGTACCGCGAGTGAATACGGTGAATCAAGATTAACACCAAGTTAAAAAAAATGTTTTGTAAATTACCGTAGAGGTATATTGTCTTACGTAGTAGTATCTTATTACCCTAGAATTTTATTACGTTTCGTATACTTACTACGCGTATCATCTATTCGAGTACCATCATTTCCCACGCACTGACATGTAACTCGCAGGTTACATGCTACGTGGTTATATAATTTCTAATAAATAATTAACATTAATATTCGTTGCGACATATCAAATACCTTAACGGAAGTAGCTGTAACCAATAAACCAAAGAGCATTAACTTTATACCTTATCTTACTTATTATTGTTTTATTATTTAATATTATAAACGCGAAAGTTTATATGGATGTACTAGCTTTTGCCCGCGGCTTCGCTCGCGTGTACCATAAGTATTCCATAGAACCAAGATATCAAGCAAGCATACAGGCAAGCAAGCAAGCAGGTCCACAATTGACCGAGAAATCGGTGAACATACCTACATAAAAAAATACATAAAGTGGAATGCATAACCTCCTCCTTTTTTAGAAGTGGGTTAAAGAGCCCTTTGCGGCCTATTTTCAGTATAAACTTATGCATTTTGAAATTTTAGCTTTTTACAACCAGTAAAACGAAAGATCCCGTTTTTCCCGTTCCTGTGGGAATTTTGGAAAGTCCTCCCTCAATGCTCCTTTACACTCCCCAAACAACCTACATGCCGAATTTCAGCTGTCTACGACCAGTAAAACGAAAAATCCCGTTTTTTCCCGTTCCCGTGGGAATTTGGGAAAGTCCTCTCTTAATGCTCCTCTACACTCTCCAAGCAACCTACATGCCGAATTTCAGCTTTCTACGACCAGTTAAACGAAAAATCCTGTTTTTCCCGTTCCCGTGGGAATTTTGGAAAGTCCTCTCTCAATCCTGCTCTCACTCCCCAAGCAACCTACATGCCGAATTTCAGCTTTCTACGACCAGTAAAACGAAAAATCCCGTTTTTTCCTTATCCCGTGGGAATTTCCGAAAATCCTTATAACTGTTTTTTACTATTATAATTACCTACTTCTATGCCAAATTTGAAGAGTCTAGTAATTATAGTTCATAGGATCCCGTTGAACTGAATATATAAATCCCGTTTTTTCCTTATCCCGTGGTGCGAATTTTGAAAACTAATGTAATACCTACTTGTGTATCAAATTTGAAGAGTCTAGTTATTATAGTTACTGAGATAGGGTCACTCGGAATTGAATATATAAATCCCGTTTTTTCCCGTTCCCGTGGGAATTCCCAAAAATCCTTCCTTAGTGGATGCCTACATTGTATAAGGTATCTTTGTGCAAAATTTCAAGTCTCTAGGTCCAGTGGTTTGGGCTGTGCGTTGATATATCAACAGTCATTTAGTTTATTTTGACATTTCAACCCCATCGCACCCCATCCAGGGAGATGGTATTTTACGTCTGCCACGTCGGATTTTAAAACCGTTGTTGTTTTCATAACCAGCGACCCGATAAACCATAGAAACAACACCCATGTTGATTTTCAGACTTTGTTACCCCTTTCCCCCCTTTTAGGGGTTGAATTCTCAAAAAACCTGAAACACGTGTTTACTCATTTATCATTAAGAGTACTTCTGTGAAGTTTCGAATAAAATAGTCGAACGAATCTTGTTTCCCCATACAAACTTTGGACCCCCGTTTCACCCCCTTAGGGAGTGAATTTTGAAAAATCCTTTCTTAGTGCACCCCTAGACCTTATAAGGAACCTACATGCCAAATTTGGAATCTATAGGCCCAGTGGTTTGGGCTGTGCGTTGATATGTCAGTCAGTCAGTCAGTCAGTCAGTTTCTTCTTTTATATATATAGATAGATGTTTGTTACTCTTTCACACTAAAATGGTTTGACGGATTCTGATGAAATTTGGCACACAGATAGTTTATAACCTGGATTAGCATATAAAATACTTTTTATCCAGGAAAATTGCATAGTACCCGCGGGATAGCCATAAACGAATTCTTTGCAGACGGAGTCGCGGGCAGCAGCTAGTATTACATATATATTTAAGTTTTATTAATCCTACCCTCTTACACAACCAACGTATCTTGACATAGTTCTTAGTTCCCTCGGAAAACTTTTGTACCCACCCAAATCCTACTTATGAAAATTCAAAAATAGTAAAAGTGAAAATGCATTGTTGACAACAGAGTATTATAAAGCAGTTGGCCTCAATCCATTAAAATAACTTAAGTATTAAATACCTACATCATTTCCGCGTGTCTTGCCTTTCGCTTATTGAATTCAAAAAAATGCGCTATGTTAATTTAATTATAGACAGATATCTTAAGTAATTCCCAGGTGTCATAAGTGGAAAAACTTGAAATTATCCTGATTTTTTTTTCTCACATATGCGTTTGGATTTATCCGGTAGCAATTATCACTAATTTTATATTAATTTTAAGTACTACTTAATAAGTAGTTTAATCACTACATAGTATAAAACAAAGTCACTTCCCGTCTGTCTGTCCCTATGTATGCTTAGATCTTTAAACTACGCAACGGATTTTGATGCGGTTTTTTTAATAGATAGAATGATTCAAGAGGAAGGTTTATATGTATACATAATACATGTATAATTGCACCCATGCGAAGCCGGGGCGGGTCGCTAGTAAATTATAAATAAAACACCATTTAGTGGTAAATCGAATGGTAAATCTGCCTGATTACATCAACATCAGGCTCTGAATATCATTCTTGGTCAAAGTACATCCTAAAACTATTCTAACAAGCCCAAATACGGCTAGGTCACGTTGTTCTGTCTTGGAGTGTTAGTGTCTAGCTTCCGGCTCCATCATCAGATCACTTCGATAGTACCATATTATTTATTTTCATGAGAACTACTTGGGTATAATTGCCAAGTTTCATGTCAATATCACGATAAAAAGTAAGTGAAAATCAATTTCGAAGATTCCGTTATACATACAACATAGATAATTAATTACAACCGATTATTTATATAAGCGTGTTAAAAATAAATCGTGGGATAGTTAAAATGTACAGTAATGACACATTGAAGTCCAACATAACGTAGACCTAAAACTGGGTTATGCTTTCATCATATCATATTGTAGTGAAGATATTTACATAATATCAACTGGTGGAATCACACGCAACGTGCAAGGTCGTAATGAGTGAAACTGGTCGCGGAATCTTTGGTGGGACCTTTATGCAATGTGCGTACGACTGGCCACAAACTACCTATACATAACTGTCACACATCCATGGTGCCATCATGCCAATATCCTACTACTTAATATTTATTATAAATGAGAAAGTTTGTGAAGTTGCTTGGATGTTTGAATGTTTGTTAGTTAAACACACAATAACGGCTGGACGTGTTTAGATAAGACTTGGCGTACAGATAAAGAAAGAACTGGATTGAGACAATACTCAATATGCCGCAACTATGCCGTAATAAGTTGCCGTGGGATAATATTTTTACTTTAAACAAGAATAGAGGGCGCTGTCCAAGAACGTCAAAGTACCTACCTTGGCTTTCAAGATATAAATGCCGTTGTCCGAGCGACAGTTGTGTTTAAAAAAAAATATCATAAACTTTTTTCATGAATTTCTAAGCGAGCAAAGCGGGATATAGCTAGTAGTAAATATAGGCATATTAAAAAAAGGGAGGCCAGAGTAACTTACTTAAATTAGTAATGGTCTCAATAATCAATCAATGGGATGATTGTTTCTAGGTAATCTGTGAAAATGTTACTGTTGATAGCGAAAACTATCCCTGAATTGTTTTTTTTTAATGATAGGAGGAAAACGAACAGGCGGGTAATTTTATGGAAAGCGATCACCGCCGCCCATGGATATCCATAACATAAGTTGAGTTACGGATGCGTTGCTGGCTCTTCGAGAAAAGAGTAGGATCTTTTTTGTTTTTGACGAAGCAATGCATTGACGTAATTTGTATCATGTTTCATTTATATTTTGTCTTTTTATTTATATTTTTTCTATTGAATTGTAAGAATTTTTTATAATACTTAAACGATGTACCTAATAACATTCCGAGGAAAGCACTCGTCACGAAATATTTAGTTACACGGGTATTATGGTTTATTAGCTATCAATGATGAGATGGCTATAAGGTGGACAAAAAAAGAACTGGAAAGATCGAAAAAACCTTTTCATCGTATCAAATGTATCAATTCATCATAAAAAAAATATTATTAACAAGTAAACTTATGATTATAAGACAAGCTTAATGGTGTTTATAACACAATACATGAGTTAAGCGCCTTAAACGCAATCTATCATAATTTGTGCCATATAGTCATGTAGTACACTTCATCATATTTGACATAACTCGTTTGTTTACGAGCTCGTTTACTGTCGTAATATGTTATGTTTACAAATTACATTTTATGCCCATTGTTTTTATACTATTCTAGTATAATGACGTACGTACCGATGCTATCTAAATACGTATAATTAGTGTTCCTTTTTAATTGTTTTTTAGAATAATATTTTGTATGGTGTAGTAAGATGCGAAGAAAAAACACAAATATATAAAAACGACATTTTTCTTTACGATATGTCTACACGTGGCTTGTTTTTAAAAATATATTATCATACATATATGTATTTAGGAAAAAAAATTGTATAACTACAACTACTACAATTATTGACTTTAAAACCGAGACTTAATTGGCCCCGAAACTCCTGCTTCACTTTTTAAGTGTGACCAGTACCCCTACCATGAGTTACACTAGTTTGCAGTGACCGTACTCGCTAGCGACGGCGTAAATGATTTGTATGGAGAATTGTACTTCCGTAAGTCACCGCTAGAGGCGCTGTACACAATTCTCTATACAAATCATTTACGCCGTCGCTAGCGAGTACGGTCACTGTAAACTAGTGTAACTCATGGTAGAGGCACTGTATGCATCACTTTCATTTTAGACTAGCAAGTAAGAGACAAAGGCAGTTTAGTACTGCAGTAAATTGCATGTGCGTGCGGTAGGTGAGAAATAGGATTCCATTCCATTAGTCATGCTTCACAAGACAATACGGTCGTAGTCATTAATACAGTTAGACACCCTTTTACGATTTATGGCAGCATTATGAAAATTTTTGTCGGAAAATTATACTTACGTACCTATTATGTTTCGATCATGTTCAAATTAGAACTTTTGTAAGAGGGGCTTTTTAACCCAACAGAACAATAAAAGGTAGATCTTTTATTTATTGCAGGTTTAATACTTAAGGGTAAAGAACATCCATCATACAATCAAGTTTTCGTAAAAAAAATAATTTTAATAGAAGCTTTTTGCTGCCTGTACTTTTGATAATCCTTGCAATATCATCCAAACCCAAATCCCAAATCCAAACTACATATCTGAACCACATATGAAGTAAATTACTAGAAGTGGCTAAAACTCGACTTTAAGCTACGATTCGACTTCAATAAATTAACAATGTACATTGTCAGTTAAACAAAAAACTGAGATGTGATATTTTTGAACGGCAACTCAGTAACAAACTGGCACAGAAACTGATACTTAATTAAGTGTTCGATGTCAGAACGCCACCCTAAAAAGAAAGGCTATTAAACCAACCAACTTCACTCATTTACATGTCGAACGACGATAATATTTTAGTTAGTAAAATTCGATTAACGATCTTATAAACTTATTGTAAGCATGATGAAATAAAGATATCAAACTATTGCAGGGAAGTTGCTGCTCGAAAAACTGGATATCAAGTAATAAGATATTAAATAACAAGATACTAAAGGTACAGTAAAATGCACATAAGCAAAAAGCTGTTAAATAAATTGTGGTTTTCTAAATGTAATTGTTTTTCTCTGTTATTTTCTATGTGATTTACAATAAAGAGTCATCATTTTATTGTATTATTTTGAACAAAACAAACCGACAAATAGTAAGTATCCTGTCGTTGCCCAAAACGTAGAGCCGTAAATAACGTAGTCCCTAGCGCAACAGGTACTAAAGATCACTATCTTAATTGTTTTCATACTGCGTAGATGTGATCGAGGTACTAACGCACGCCCTAGTTTCCTTTAGTGAGCCATATAAGGTATTTCTGCAATACAGTTATTTCCTCGCTAATTTCAATAACCTGCAATAGACAATATCATGGTATGCGTCGTATGTAGTAAGAAGTAGGTAAGTTTTGGAAACAAAACGGGCGAGAACAATAGGCGATTCTATTCTTGAGAACCGTTGACGGCGAAGTAATTAAGTAATATATTTACCTTTAATTATCACTCGTGTATTTAACCGTCAGGTTTGCAATAAGTACTTACCTATATGAAACTTTACCTAAACACGAGAAGCGTTATAATTTCAAAACGATCTAGATAAAAAATATGGCGGTTTTATGATTTTCCGCTTATGATACGCCTCTTTAATTTAATTAGCTAATTAAAGTAGACATGACCGTGATATGACACTTAAAGATGATTGATAAGCCGTCAACTACAAACGTAATTATTGACTTAGCTTGATCTTGGTTAATTGTTTGGATGTTAGGATAGGTCATGGATATTTGGAGATATTTTCTTAACGCGTAAGTCTCGGGTAACCTCATACCCTTATTACGTACATCTAGGTAAATTGTAGTATGATGTTTGGCACTGTACCTATAACATGTAGTAGATAAGTACCTAATCTTTATTTGCTACAGATCACACCCTTTTATAACAAAACCTATAAAACGCTAAGATAATATCTATTAGGTAAGTAAGGCAAAGAGTAAATTGTCAATTTTTTCATTGGTTTTTGTCCTTTCTATTGTTAACCAAACAATTACAATTATTTCACTTGGGAATAAATTTTCCACACTATACCACTATACTATTGGGCGCTCGGCGGAACCCTGTCGCAGGGAGCCTCTGCTGTCCTTAACAAGATTGTTTTTGATAAGTGCGGCAAACGCTGACTGCGACAGGGTTCCGCGGAGGGTCGCGCACGAGCTTGTCTACACTAATATTATAAAGAGGAAAGATTTGTACCTATTTTTGTATGTTTGTAATGAATAGGCTCAAAAAGTACTGGGCCGATTTAAAAAATTCTTTCACCAATAGAATGCTACATTCTTCCAATTTGACATAGGCTACATTTCATTTTGAAAAAAATTAGGGATCCTTGGTAAAATTTGAACAATGTAACCGAAGGTGTAGAAAAATGACTCTTAAAATGTCTTTCGTCGAATGCGCTGCTGAAACTATTAGCGATAGAACAAAATAATGTACAACAATATTGAAGAACATCATAATGTCTACAAAAAACTCCGCGGTAGCATATGTCCAACTATTGTAGTTATGTCACTACAACAACTTTTTTCATTTTAAACATTAATGAAAATGCTAACCAATGTATAATATATAGTTGTACCCGTGCGAAGCCGGGGCGGGTCGCTAGTCGTACTATAAAATTTAAACAGATAAATTAGATTTTAACGCTTTGCCCAAAGAAGGATAGTTATGGTTTTTAATAAAACATACCAACCTATTATCAGATAGCACAAAAATCTAAAAAATCTAAAATCTTTGCTGAATCGTATTCAGGGAAAATGAGGTAAGGAAACCGGCTGACCAAAAAAGTTCTCAAAATTATTAAAACTTGTGTCATCACCATCCCAGCCTATATACGTCCCTCTGCAGGGCACAGGCCTCCTCTCAGAGTGAGAATGGCTTGGGCCATAGTTCCCACGCGGGCCAAGTGCGGATTGGGAACTTCACACACACACCATTGAATTTCTTTGCAGGTGTATACTATACAGGTTTCCTAACGAAATTTTCCTTCACCGTAAAGCTGATGGTAAATTTCAAATGTAAATTCGCAAAAAAATTTCGAAATTCAGAGGTGCTAGCTGGGATTTGAACCTAAGACCCTCTGCTTGAGAGGCCATAGGTCAAACCGCTAGGCTACCATGGCTTATTGTTTACTATTCCTAAATTACCATTTTATTTCAATTTTCACCGCTTCACTCGAGGTCCTTTTATTTATTTTAAATACGTGTACAGTAAGATTATTACCACTTTGACACTCGGGACGTCTCAGTGATAACCGTAAAGGATTCGTGTTTTCTCATAGGGTACTTATATAAAATCCTAGAATTTAATCACATAATGAACTGAAACAATTACTTTGCTCACCCGCGACCTTATGATAGTTACGTTTATGCAAGAAATGTGTGTTCATGCAGTTCCTCCACCGCCACACTGTACGAACACACACAAATCACACAAACCCAACCATCACCACCACCAGACTACACTGACGCATTTCGAACTCAACCAGAGCTCATCTTCAGAGCCAGCACCACAACCGTATGCTATGCTACCAAATGATAAACTAACAAACCAAAACTAATGTTTTAACTTGTCACTGTAACTTCTCAAGTACCTACCGGACCTACCCACTTTATTTTACGGCATGAACACACATTTCTTGCATAAACGTAACTATCGTAAGGTCGCGGGTAAGCAAAGTAATTGTTTCAGTTCATTAGTATGGACCTCCGCAAAGTAACGCCTGATTCAATAAATTAATCACATAAGTAAAATATCCAAACCTATTAAATGTAATGTAATTCATAACAAAACCTCTGCCTCAGTATTGCACCTCCGATCTTTCTTGATGTATGTCGAAAATTGCCGAGTGCCAAAGTGGAAAGTGGACGAGTGGCAAAGTGGTGGCTCGATATCAGAAATTAGCTCCATTTATCATTTTCAAGGGCGGATCCACCGCTGTGGGCACGATGGGCATGCCCACAACCCTAATAAATTTGTGACGACACACTTTCACGGTCTATTGAGATCGATAGGCTGATGATTTCTGCCAAGTTTCTTGCGGCGCATTCTTCATTGCAACGACGGTCCTTGCGAAAACACGGTAGTTTTAAAAAATTGTCATGTGAAAGAGCCCTTTGCCGGTTGCTTGCAGAATAAACTGTTTTGATTTTGATTTGATTTGATAACTCCGAATCGCACTTGGCCGATTTTCGGGTGGCTGTGACCGCAACCTTTTTTTGAGGGCTGGAGCCGCGCCGCGCCTGATCATTTTTAATGTAATTACGTGTCGATTATATTGATCGCGGGCCTACAATTTGCAAACATACTCGTAAGGTAAATGAAATTTGGTCTCTTATCGCCAAAGGATAGGGACGAATGGCGAAAACTAGTGTCGGAAGCCAAAATCCACTTTCGGTTATTGAGTCAGCGCAGTGAGTTTTGTAGAGCTCGTTTACTAAATTCCCTATGTCTAGTATAAACTCGTGTTTCCTAAATTTTTGCTGGTACTTCGTACAATGGAGGCAACGTTCCAATGCTTTGGTATAGAGACAACTTCCTCTCCCCAGTACACGGGTATTGTTACCACATATGTATTAGTAAACTCGTAGCTGGCGAATTATCAGACAATGAACTATTGTTTACGTCGCAAGACGAGTATTAACTTAATTAACAACATTTTACATGTTTACTAACAACGATCATGGTTGTTTCACAATTATTATTAGCAGTAGCGTTATAATAATAACGCGCCATTCTACAACTACGGATAAAATAGGCAATATTAGATATAGCAGGCTTGCGTATAATATACATAATAATATGGATGATAATGTACAGTCAAGGGCATAAATATACGTTACTAAGGCGTCAAAAATATCTATACGAGTACACCACTGTGACATTAACCATAAGGTTTATGTTTACATATATTTGACGCGATGGATGTATAGATAAATTATGCCTTCGACTGCACTAATTTTTAAATTATCTTTAACTTATCATATCAGAAGTGCCTGTCCCATAAAAAGTAATTTCTGTTTTATCCCTATATTTTTTACTAAGTTTGTAAAAAAATGTGGTAGAATATTTATTACTTACTATATATTTTTTGGTAGAAACAGCACTTTGGGTTAGGTATCAAAAGTTTTAGCCCACTTGATCATATAAAAATAAGTATGTGTTTATGGGGACTAAAGTCCAAAGTACTCGTTTAGGTATATTACAATCACATCAGTTCATGCTCACTATAAAATGGCTAGACTTTACGCGGGCCCAGTAAGCATCAGGGAACTTAGGCAACTTCACAATAACACGATCAAATTATTCCACAGCTGTAGCTACACAGTATTAATCTTTAGTTTCACGGGAATATCATAAATAAATGCTAAAAATTATAAGAAACCCTCTGCTGTAAAATAAATATGTACCTAGGAGACTTACACTTTAAGGACCACTTGCACATTCTAGAGTTAAAAAGTTAAATCGTTAATACTGGATTAGGGATGACAGTTCCATACATTTTGACAGCACTTAACCCTGCGTTAGCAGTTTAGTGAACTCTAGTCCGCACACCCGCCAATATCAAAAGTAAAAAAAACTTTTCGTTTTTTATTTGAAACTTATAAACTCGATACTACCATTAAAAATACACAAAATAACAACCCTTACATAGTCTTTTTCTTTTTAAGAATAAAATTTTTCTACTCGTTTTATTCACTAGTAATCCACAAATAAAACCGCAGTACTAAAATGAATCAACACTACATGTTCTAACTAATGAAACGAGTAACAAACTCTTAAGTACCTGATAATGATGAGGTGACATGCGCCGGCGATCAGATTGATATTCGACACGTGCCCAAGCGCAGGCGGGCGTACAACGACAGTTGCTGCCTCTACTGGAGGGCCAAGCACTCGGCGCGATACATACTCGCCCCTCTACAACCTCAAAAGTAAAAGTGTTCAATCCTGGAGGCGTGTCTGCATCAACAACAGCCGTGACTCGATTATTACGCTAAACGGAGCTGTATTATCAAATGCGTGGACTCGATACAAGATACGAACTCACGAGTTCTTTTTCTTTAGACCGGAATAGCTTAATAGCGGTCTCAAAGTTACGTTGCGAATTTGATAGCCGCGGGTGCACGTTTGTTTCATTTGAATAATGCAAGTTCAGCTGTATAATTGCACATAAGGTCACAGTTGTAATTAGCACTGTTCCGGGCATGGTCGGATCTTAAAAATGCTGTCAAATAGGATAGGTTTTATAGGTTCATTAAAAAAGGTTACATAAACAAATATTTTTTACAATATCAGTTACATAAAGTAATATTTTTAAAGCCTTCTATTTTTGTTTAAAGTTAAATGTAATCCCACAGGAACCCATTACCGCGATGTTTAAGTAACCCTTATCTCAATCCAGATCTTTGGCTATATGTACACCTGACACCAAGTTTCATCTGAATTCGTTCAGCTGTTATTGAGTGATTAGACTAACGAACATCCAAACATCTTCACAAACTTTCTCATTTATAATATTGTTGAATTACGATAGCAATTTGGTCAGAAAAGAACCTGTTCCGGTTCACATTGCGAAGTATGAACACTGTCTACACCTACTTGCAATCGTTAGATCTCTTTACATCAAAACTACTAGGTATACCTAGTCAATCCATACTAATACTCTTTGATCAATTATAACTGAAGATACACATTGCCGAACAAAATCCCCTTCAAAAAATGTCCGAACTTTTTTATTTGTTTGCATAACAATTAAAATCATCACCTACACAGAAATTTGAACCTAGTCTTTACTTCATTACAGTCGAATTTCGGTTGACACTTGACAGCTAAACTTGACAATTTCACGCAACGTACTGAGAAAAAAGAAGGCCACTTTTATCAAAGTGGCGCTCATTTGGCTCAGACATTTTCGGGCGCGCGACTGTGGATCTACAGTTATAATTGATCAAAGCTAATACTATAAATGCAAATAGGTATAACTCTAAGGCTAAAACGTGGTGTCCTAGTGGTTTGACCTATGGCCTCTCAAGCAGAGGGTCGTGGGTTCAAATCCCGGCGCGGACCTATGAGTTTTTCGGAATTTATTTTGTGCGAAATTACATTTGTGCGAAATTACATTTGTAATTTACCATGAGCTTTACGGTGAATTAAAACATCGTGAGGAAACTTGCATACACCTGCGAAGAAATTCAAAGGTGTGTGTGAAGTTCCCAATCCGCACTGGGCCCGCGTGGGAACTACGGTCCAAGCTCTCTCATTCTGAAAGGAGGCTTGTGCCCTGCAGTAGGACGTAACCTCTTCACGCTTAAACCGCTGAACCGATTAAGATAAGATTTGGGAAAGAGATAGATTGAAACTCGGGGAAGGGTATAGAATAGTTTTAGTAGTTAGGGCGTAGGCTATTTTTATACCCCTACTAGCTGTTGCCCGCGACTCCGTCCGCAAAGAATAGTAGCCTACGACCTAGGCTCAGACCTTTCAGACCTACCAAATGTAAAGAAAAAAGTTTCATAAAAATCGGTCAAGCCGTTTCGGAGGAGTTCGATAACAAACACCGTGACACGAGATTTTTATATATTAGATTCTTCGCAGACGGAGTCGCGGGCAACAGCTAGTCTAGTAATAAATAAATATCATGGGGCAAAAGTCACCAATTGACCTAGCTGTAGATTTGATATTTTTAATTTATTTTTAATCATAGATTTAATTTGTATAAAGATATAACTGTAAATTATAGCCTAAGTATGTATATTTGTTATTTATAATAAATTTTGATGTTACTCGTTTAATATTCTTATATAAGGATAAATAAATACTTAATACAATTACTTAAGTAAACGCTCAAGACTCGAGATCAAACATTCATATTTTGGATAAGAATATCTGTCTCGACCGGTGATCGAACTCTGGACCTCAAAGCTCATAGTCAGGTTCTCTCAGCAGTTGGCTACCCGGTCGTCTAATACCTATTTATTATAATAGAAATTTCGTCAGGGATAGAGCAAATCCGGTTAGCTGGCATTGGATTATTCCGCGTATCTGACAAATTTAGCCGATTTCCAATCTTTACTCCGAATTCGTTAAAATAAAACAAAAATTAAGTTAAAACCATCCCTTGTAAAATTACTTTAAGTACAGATACGCGGTATTTACGTACAGCGCATTTGCACTATCTCCGACGATATCGTATTATAGAGTTTTTTTTTGTTTGTATGTAGACGATAACCGCTGAAACTATTGAAGATACACTAATCAAAATTAACATAAGCTACTTTTTATCCTGGAAGTGTACAAAGTTCCTCCACAGTGCTGGCGTTACGACCACTGACACCCCGGGCAAGAATATGAAATTTGGCGCCCTAAGCCGTTGCCCCATCGCCCGCCCCCTCCCCCCCCCCCCTAACACCGGCACTGTTCCCGCTAAACACTTGATGGTGGATGTTCTTTCCGTGGACCCTTCACTTAGTACAATATAGGTACAAGTAAAACAGAATAGTTTTTAGATTCTAACTTCAACTAAGTGTGTCTGAATAGTACTAGTTTGTATTTGATTTCGGTGCGGAAGCGTCTGCTCGACAAACTAGGTAAAAGATTTTGAAAAGCAATTCGGTTTTCGCAAACCTTATTTCGTATGCTTTCAAAAAGTTTTGCCCTCCTTTCAAACAGACTAACGAAGTAGGCTGAGTACCTAGTAAAAATGTAATCAATTTAATTTTAATACCTATGTTTCAACATGCTCCTGAAATTTCATGAATATTAATCCTGTACCGTATGTACTTATACAGAGAATTTCGAAAGTTATCTAAACAAACTCAAAATAAAATAGACACGGTTTTTTTATTTCATTTAGTTTTAAGAGCCAATTTAAATACAAAAATACTTCTGATGATGGTGGGTGCTACAAGGTTTAGAGCAAGTTAATTTTAGTTCTCTTTTTCATTTAATATACCAATTGAGTTGTTTTATTTTGTAAATAATGTGTGTAAATAACTAAGTATACTGATGAACTACTAATTCTTAATAAATATGTAGATAAAAGAAATCATTTGTTAGTGACATAAGTGTCGTGAAATGTTATATTAAGTCGAAAACTTATTTGCATATTTATTTAATGGTCTACAAGCGTTTTAATCGTTTAAAAAGTAAGATTTAAATTTATCTGCTGATTAATTTTAAATAAATTTAAAAAACTAAACCATCTCAGTCACTGGGACTACGTAGCCGTCGCAAATATAAATAAATATTAATTTTATTGTAACAGTCTTTGTCGGTCTTCGTGTCTCAAACTATCGTGTGATTATTTTGGCTACTGTGGAGTGACAAAAAAAACAGGACAGCATTAAAAATAAACTAACGTGAAAAAAAATAATTAATTGTGTACTTTGTATTGTATACTTTACTAGCTGTTGCCCGTGACTTCGTCTGCAAAGAATTCGTTTACGGCTATCTATTGAAAACAATGCAATTTTCTTGGGCAAAAGCATTCTTGCATTAATCCAGGTTATAAATGAATAGTGAAAATCATGCCAACCTATATAAGTTCCACTGCAGGGCACAAGCCTCCTTTCAAAGCCCAGTAGGTACGAATTGGGAACTTTACACAGGCCATTAAATTTTTTCGCAGTTGTGTGCGGGTTTTTTCACGATGTTTTCCTTCACCGTAAAGCTCATCGAAAATTTCAAATGTAATTTCGCATATAAATTCTGAAAAAATTAGAGGTGCGAACCCGGGTTTGAACCCACGGCCCTCTACTTGAGAGGTTATGGTATAGGTCAAGCTACCACGAATTAGTGGTAATAAACATATTGTTTCTTTCTTTCAGATATCTTCTGTAAGTAAGGTAAACGTACCAATGCTCGACACCTCAACGCCCAGTAGATGACACCCGTCTGTCAACTCTCTTACTATGACATAAGATTGAAGGTGCCATGTTTTGGGTCAGTGTCGAGCACAGGCACGTTTACCTTAAATTTCTCAAGTACCTACACACCTACTAACTGTAGCTGTTATCAATCGAAGGGTACATGGAAAGAAAATGTCTTCACCTTTTTGAAAAATAAGATTTTAATCTCAAAATGGTGAGCTCGCAGAGTACTATAAGTTACCTTTGGATTCAATATGGATTATCTGAAAATAATATATGTATGTGTTTTTCACTTTTAAAGAAATGGTTTCCATAAACTTGTTTGTGACACTTTCAAACCGCCATAACTCAAAAAGTTGCTTAGGTGACATGTTCCTTCCGTGTACCCTTCAATTAGACTTTAGAAAATACACACCGTACTTAACTAAGACAAGGCTTTTGATAATTAACTACAATGCAGGTACTACTTATTTGTAATACCTAGTTCGCAGTAACCCAGTAATTTACCCAGCGCTAGCCAATCGATCAGATGCCATTCCCAGGCTGTGCACAATCAGATCTTTTTGTCCTCGATCACAATAAGTAGTGTGAGAGCAGGAAATACGAACCCAGCCCGTATGTCGGAAGAGTGCATGTACAGTGGGCTGCAAAAGTGCATGGACAAAGCAAAACAAAAATCCTATGAAGGTAAAATGAGTGCCAGTAGCTACCATATAAGCCGTACTAGTTCAACCGGATCTTACTAGATGGCGTTGTAATTATCATTCAATGAAAAAAAACTCGCTCGGAATCTTCTTTCTTCTTCACAATTAATATTAATTTATAAGTATTGTAATAATTCGTCATGTCAATGTTTAACAATTATTTTGCTTTTTGTAGTTTTTCGGAATCTGTAACATTGATACAGACACGCAGAACATTGCCAAGTATGAAATCTAACAAAAACATTTTTCTTAACCTCAAGCCGGGGGGATCGAACCCTATTCACTCTGGCCAGCCAATGCATCCGTTAGCATTTTCGCCCGCTCTCTTAGCCACTCGGCTATGGAGACATTATAACAACTGGTGAAACTAATAATCTTATATTTTACTTAATCTTTGCATCCTTGTCTAGTTAATGCGTATAGATTAGATACAGATAGATAGATTATGTTTGTTGCCGATTGTTGGACTACCGTAATTTAACTTCAGAGATTTATTGAAGACTGCTGTATTTATGCGCTACTTAAGGTTGAATGTTGAATAATATACTTGGATATGCTTACACGCCTCGTTTGCTAAACTGAGGGTAATTTTTATAATGACTTCACAAATCGTTAGATTTCTTGTCAATCACCTTGTGTGAGTATCCAAATTATCAAGTTCTCGAAAATATTTTACTATGATTCGATTAACAACGTTTTTGAAAGCAAAAATTATTGTTCTCTGGGAACAAGAAAACTTATAAAGAAAATAGCTCGAGATATGAGCATAACGGTAAGATTTTACATATATTAATATTTCTTAGTGCAATGTTGCTTACAAATTGCACTATTCATGATCTAATGTTAAGTATTTATTATTTTGTTTTTTTTTTACAGAGAAACACAGTCAACTTTGCCATTCGACATTTAAATTTCGATTGGGAAAACGAAATCGTTATATTTACCGACGGAAAGTGTCGGATAAGAATGGACGTAAAAATTTGTAAAGTCAAAAAATAATTTGGACACTGAGGTAAACAGAACATGGGATGGTAAACTGATGCAAAATAGTGATATTATGTTTCAATATATTATGGTTTCGAGCATGAAAACTCGACTTCAAGAAGTGATAGATAGTGTAACGGCTATCTTCTCCGTTACTAAGAAACAAATTGACTTTGTAACTTAAATTGTTAATATTTCCCGATACCATTATTTTGTTATTAATCTGTTATGAACGAACCTTTATTATTTATTAATAATCCAGTTACCAATGTTTACTTATTGTTATTCTTATAGTGAATGATTCACCATCTGATCTCACATAGGTATTGCTTTTGAAGTTGTGTTAGAAGGGTTATTAGAAATTGAGATAAAAGAGAAAGATATAAATTGCTAAATATATGCATGTTGGTTATTTTTCAGTTAGAAGCACAATTAATAATGTTACAATTAATGTTAAGTAAACTGTTACTTGACATTTAGTGCAGACCGGGTTAATATCTAGCCATTATGTTAGTAGTTATAAGTGTATAAAATTGAATGAAATTTAGTTTTCAATTCTTTATGAGTACTTATTTGTTCCCTATTTTTTAAGTGTAAATTGTTTTTTTTTTGCTATTTTTGAAACACAACACACTATGTTTTGAAGTTACTCGAACATAAATTATCGCCAAGTAAGTGTTCAATACTTCATACTGAACATAAATTACATAATTAATATTATGCATTCATTAATTATATGTTAAACCCGGTCTCTAATTTAAAGATCTAGTTGCTAATAATATTATTTCTTTTTATTGTGGTGATGCTTCAATCTTCTTTCCAATAAATTTTGGAAACGAATACTTAAGCTAAGAATACCTCAATAATTTTTTAGATGGCTACAGGGAATGAGCACATAGACGGTGCTGCCAACTGGTGCCATAAATTTTGACTTGATAAGTTTCTTTTACTGTTCGCATAGTGTCTCTTCTGTTGCACAAGTGCTGCCGCCTATAGTTTCTGCACGTTCCCTTACATCGGTGAAAACGAAATAATATTAATGATTGAGAAATTGCTCTTTTATGTTTTAAATAAAATGTTTGATATCAAAAGGTTGTATTATTTTATTTTCTGATCAAAGATATTTTTTAATTAAACAGATAATTAAATACATATTTAAAAAAAAAACAATAAATAAAAAACAAAAATAACACTCTGACCTGGGATTCGAACCATAAACCAACTCCACATACCAGTTCTTGACTCATGCGTATAACCGTTAAGCCACAGCTGCTAATAGAAGACCATTCGAAATAGCAGTTTAGTTTGGTATATAAACTAGATGCAGATAACGGCCACTACGCTGCATCAATTCACAACGCCATCTAGTTAATTCTCATCGAAACATGAACACAAACGATCAAACACTGCTCATGCGATTATCGCCCCGAGATGTCCATGCACTTTTGCAGCCCACTGTATCTATTAAAACAATCAGACCGAAACGAAATTTAGATCCTTTATTTTGTACTCAATTATTTAGCAACTGATAGCTAGAGCTCATATTACCTGCTAAGTATCATGTTCCATTTAGTTACAAAACCAAACTAACTGGTTGTACTTCTTTTGTCGCGGTGTCCTGCCTTTTTTAGTTAAAATTATAAGAAAAGTAGAGATACTATGACCGAATAGCGATAAATGGGAAAAAAGACCTACAATCTTAACATAACCACAACCACAAACCAAACCACAACTTTACTTTTAAACATTTACTCTCTCAGTTTGCAATATATATTGAATAATTTGGTTAATTAACAACTACTGTAAGTACTTACTTAATATTTTTTTTCACAGAAAATTTTACTAAATTGTGCTCATTACCGTAAATAATTTCAATTGGCTTCTGGGTGATCAGCCCAACAGCAAACGTAAATTATTTTTTAACTTCTTTTTTTTTTTTTTACAACTGCTGCAGATTAAAAAAAAGTCAATAGAGCATTCCTATTAATTTGATTTACTTACCTAAATCTGTATGAACATATCTTTGATAAGTACTTATTACGTAAATTATCATTCCGAATTTAACATAGTCCTTAAATGAATAATGCTGATAATGTGATTGTTCCTAAAACGGTACTCGATTCCTAGATACGCGTCGTGTTATCTGAGACGAAATAACAGACGCTGCATGCTTTACCTTTTTGGTAGCGCCTGGCGTAATCGAGACCACACAAGTGCTAAATTTATAAGATAATGTTAACTATATGAATATGAATTTGCAAATAATTGTGTATAGGTTTGTGTTTTAAATAATAATATTAAAATAAAAAAATATCGCTATGGTTGACCGTCCAAACTACGGTCCTACGTTGACTAAACATAAAACAAATAATACCTAATTTTATACGTGCTAATAAACTCGTCATCAGCGGCATATCAATGTTAATGGTGCGTTATTATAATTGCACTCATAATATAATCAAAATTAAACATAGTACTAACCGGTACACTAAACCCGACAACAAAAAAAAATAAGTCCAGCTCCCAACTCGATCAAACCGATTCCACCTAAATTAGCGTCAATTCACTTTACCAACACTTTCACGTAACTTGCACGGTAGTCAAGCATCCTATGAACACCGGCAACTCCCGGCCGCATAACATCATCCTCTGGCACAGGTCGTATGATGTCGAAACAGTCTCCTGGCGGCAAACCTGGTTTTCTTCTCCGATTTAGTCATTTTTCGTCATAATTATATTTTGTTCTACTTGTACTCTTCTTTCTTGGTTTCATTTCATACTTTGTATTTTCTTTCTTACTTTTGTGTCTTCATTTTTATTTATTCTTAAATTTCTTTATTCTTCATTTTCATTGTTTTTATTCTTCTCTTCTTGCTTCATTTTATTTTATTCGTATTTTCATCATATTTTATATCGATTTCTTTTTATTCTCTTCTTAGGTACTTCATTTCATTTTATTCGTTCCTTTCCTTCTTCAATTTTATATATTCTTCGTATGTATTTTATCTTCGTTTTCTTTTTTCATCTTCTTTCCGTAGTCTTATTTTTATTTTATTTCTTCTTTCTTCAATTGTCTTGTCTTCTCACATTTATTAATTGTACATATAAATCTGAACTGTACTTCTGTACGTACTGCACACACTTAGTACTAATTAAATTGTCATTTTCTTTCCATTGTCCACACTTTCACTTAAAAAAGTTTTAAACAAGTCCGTTAACTGGTCGGCGCGGCGCGCCGCCAGTGCAGCGCGAAGGCCGCACTGGCAGGATCGCCATGTAAGGATGGCGTTAGGGAAACAACCGATAGGTCTAAGATATGATTTATTATTACTAAGCTTAAGCTAGGATACATGGTTATATAGGTGTTTGGAATGAAGGTGTGTGTCTACACTACAAAGTTTATTTCAATAATCTGACAATCTCTTAATACCTAAAGCCAACTAATACCTACCTACCTACCTGATTGTTTAGGTTCTTGCAAATATTATTATAATTGAAAACTAATTTAAAAAGCTTATTTAAAAAGTGTCCGTTCCAATTTAGAAAAATTACTTAAGCTCCATTATTAATTTTGTGCACTAAGGTACTACACAACAGGTCATCTTCTTAAAGTTTTTCGCCTATATCCATGTTAGTTGGCTAAACTCTAGAGGCGTATAGCTAGTAGCTACAAGATTATCAGATTCTATTGAAATGAAGTTTACGGTCAGATGGGAATTGTCCTTGGTATTTAAGGAATACATAATTTAATCAGAAACGATACATTTGAACAAAAATAAGCCAAAAGTTATTCAAAGTAGGTAAAACTTCAACGAAATGCGGATTGTCAATGGAAATTCTAACAAAAACGATTCCCCGAAAGGTCGGCGTCACCCACAATTAAATTATGTGCTTGCCATACAATACAATGTATTTTTCTGAGTAAAACATTGCTTGCGATGTATTTTTGAAAAAACGCGGTGTACAAAAGATCATAACTTCATTCGATTAGTGGTGTATCCATATAGGTAGCAAACAAGTAAAATGCTGTTGCTTATTCTTTTAACAATAGTTTGGAATAGCCTGGCCCATCCCCAAGATTTGGCTTGGTACGGTGGGCCGTGGCACTTGGGGTGCGAGCATGGAGCACATTTGTTAACTAATAGTGGTCAATACATAAGAGACAATGCAATCGCAATCAAAGCTGTGTCTTTCAATCATGAAATCTACGTGATTACTCCCAGGTAGGTTCTTAAATCTTGTTACCTACATCTAATATATCAATACATTGGCGTAACTCCGAACATTTATCAATGAATTATAGAGGTATCGTTTTATAATATAGTGACAAGACGTTACGAAAGGTTACCTATACACTTACTAGCTTATGCCCGCGACTCCGTCTGCGAATAAATAGCCTTAAACCTGCCAACATGGAGAAAAAATTTGATAAAAATCGGTCAAGCCGTTTCGAAGGAGTTCGATAACAAACACCGTGACACGAGATTTTTATATATTAGATTTGGAGGACGGTATATAGTACCACCACCACCTAATGGCGTCTAGTTTAAATTCAATAACTATCTGGCTAGAATAAATTCATTTTAAACTTTGTCATAAACATTATTAAAAGAAGTTACAGAAATACAAGCGGTAATCATTTCACTTACATAGGAACTTATTAAGTACCTATGTTAAGTTTTCAAAATTGAGTAGGTACTTGCAAAGATTAACATAATAAGTGGATCATTACATAACGGTAAATTCAAATACAATTTAACCTTGTATCAAATCTGGATAATTAAATGGGTATTATAATCGATTTCCCCACTTAGTTTTAAAATTAACACACTAGGTAGTACCTTCTTAGTGTACCGTGGTCCTACAAGGATGCTATACATATATTTTCGCCATGTACCATCGCCCCAGACGTCAGATACCCATTTTCATAACAAATTTGCTTGCAGCCGTTGATGTTTATTGCTATGGATTGTTATGGACAGATGTTTAGCCACTGCACGCAAACTGGGCCTTTAAGGTGGTTATCTGGCGCTTGGGGCGATAGTACGTCCATTCGCGTTCCGATCGCTTAAAAGTGCTAATATTGTTAGAGTTGACAAATAATAGGCGTGCGTGTGGTACAACGTTTATTACAAGACTAAAAGCTACCCTCACATTGTACATATATACCAATACCTCCACCCTTAAATGATACTTAAAAATAAAATCTTGACGTAATTCCACAGTGGTAGATGCATGTTAATTAATATAGATTTGTAGATGGATGAGCTTACATCTCAAAGGCTTACATACAGATTATTTATAGATCATTCATTCTTAAATATTATTGCTTGTAATTTAATCTATACATAGTTATCAGTTACACATATCAGTGATGTATAAAACTAGTAACAAAACAACAAAACAGGTATACCTCCTGCATCTACAGAAGGACATGACGTCCGAGTGGATTGGTTAGAAATTATAAACTACACAAAGCATACAATTATTTAACACATTAACTTCAACAGATCATGTAATATTAAAACTATGGTTTAACCCTAGTAATATACATAATTACAAAAACTCAAAAGTATTCTTCAAATCCAAAGCGGATAGGAGGTTTTCGTACTCTTTTAGAGGGATCAACGGTAGCAACAGTATCAGGTGCACCCTGGGACGGGGCGGGCGGCGGGCCCCCCTCGGCGCCGGCGCCATCCCTCGCCAGCTCCGCAGTACACTCCTCTGGCCCCGACTCGTTCCTCTCGAGTAGCGGAAGTATTAACGAACTGTTCCTACGATGGGGGGTGTTTTTGGACTGTGTGCGTACTTCCTCCGTACCTATTGAAATTCTACGTCTTATTTGGTCGATATGTCTGTGTACCTCGGTTCCCTTATGATCACACTTAACTTTATAGTCCGTATTACCTAGTACGTCTGTAACCCGGCCCGGGACCCACCGGTCGGTGGAGCGGTAGTCGCGACACCACACATCATCGCCGCGCTCGAACGCGCGCGCCCGCACCCCTCGCCCCGCGTCATTCCCTTGTATCTGATGTTTGTATACTCGATCAGAACGATCCGGTTTTAACTTATCTAAACGCATTCGTAAATTCCTGCCTTGTAAAATTTTAGCCGGGCTTTCGCCCGTTGAGTAATGTTCCGTATTTCTATATGTTAATAAAAATCTACTTAAGGCTGTATCAATGTCCAACTTTTGTTTGATAGCTTTCTTTATAGCTCTTTTACAAATTTTGACAATGAAAATATGTGTTCAATTTTATTTCTTTTCAAAAAAGTCTCAAATTCAGCACTGGAAAATGGGGGCCCGTTATCTGTAACCACCTGTTTTGGTAGGCCAAATCTCGCCCACATAGGTCGTAACTCTGCAATAACTGCAGCTGCCGTTGTATTTTTCATTCGAATGGCCTCAATCCATTTGGAGCCTGCATCGACTACAATTAAGAAGGAATGGCCTAACATGGGCCCTAAAAAATCGCAGTGCAATCGTGCCCACGGACGATATGGAAATGGCCAGAGACTTGGCACATGCCCCGGCGGTGCACTGGCTACGCTGGCACACACGGCACAGCTGCCGCAGGCTGCCTCCACTGCTTCGTCTACACCGGGCCACCATACGTAGCTTCGTGCTAACGCCTTTGTTTTGACCACGCCCATATGCGCATCATGCAATTCATCCATAACCCTAGCCCGACAAGATAGGGGAATAACTACCCTGTGTCCCCACATGACACATCCTAGCTCTGTATATATCTCTTTTTGTCTATTAAAATACGGTTTAAGTTCCTTTAAATCCGCGTCATTTGGCCACCCATCAGCGACATAACTCAACACCCTACTCAAAATCGGATCTGCAGCGGTTTCTTTTTTTAGAGCTTTATAGTCTAATAAGAGGGCTTCCGATGCAAAGTGTAAGTATGTCTGCTCTGGTAACTCTTCCTCGGTTTTGACCGATTCATCCTTATGGGCTTTAATTAAACGCGACAAGGCATCAGCAGTATTCTTATCCGTATTTACGTATTCAATTTTAAAATCGTAAGCGGAAAGCTTGATCGCCCATCTCTGAAGCCGACTGGCTGCTGTAATAGGAATACCTACATTCGGGCCAAAAACACTTACTAAAGGTTTATGGTCCGTGCGAAGAACGAATTTCCTACCGAATAAATATTGATGGAACTTATCTGTGGCAAAAATGATCGCTAAGGCTTCCTTGTCTATTTGACTATAATGGGTTTCGGCGGGCGTGAGGGCGCGCGACGCGTAGGCGACGGCTCGCTCCGAGCCGTCGGGCGCGCGCTGCGCCAGCACTGCGCCGACGCCGCGGGACGACGCGTCGCACGTCACCACGCTCACCCGCGACGCGTCGAAATGGACCAATACGTCCGCGCCACAAAGCTCTTTTTTAACCTTAATGAACGCCTCATTCTGCTCTTTACCCCATACATAATGTTTTCCTTTCTTTAATAAGGCATAAAGCGGTGTTAAAATATATGATAAGTTTTTAACAAATTTCCCGTAAAAATTTATCATACCTAGAAACGACTTCAAATCATGTGCATTCCGGGGTGGAGCCATATCTATGATGGGTTTGATTTTCTCCGGACTAACCCTTAAGCCTTCCCTATCCAAAACAAAGCCTAAATATTGAACCTTTTCGGTCAAGAAATGGCACTTATTTTTTTTTATCTTCAAGCCATTTTTCACCAAGATATCTAAAACTTGCTCAATTGTCTTAATGTGACTTCCTAGGTTTTGACTAGTAATTAAAATATCATCGTAAAAAGTAACTACATCCGGGACCCCTTTAAAGAGATCTTCCATAAATTTTTGAAAAATTCCTGGACTAGATGCAAGTCCGTAAACTAAACGAGTATATTTGAATAGCCCCCTGTGCGTGTTAATCACAGTATATTCAGTAGACTCCCCGTCTAGGACTAGCTGGTTATAGGCTTGTGACAAGTCTAATTTAGTGAAATATTGATGTCCGCTGAGGTTACTAAGCAGGTCATCGACCCTTGGAACCGGGTACCTATCGACCAATAAGTGAGGATTGAGGGTTACCTTGTAGTCCGCACACAGTCGTATTCCGCCGTCTGCTTTACGAGCGATGACCAGAGGAGTGGCCCAGTCGGAGCGACTGACGGGGCAAATGACGCCCGCGTCGAGCATTGCGTCAATTTCAGCGTCAACTCGCGGACGTAGTGCGAATGGTACCGGTCGTGCACGGCAAAACACGGGCCCCGTGCCTGGGCGCACGTGCAGACGCACCACGCCGCCAGTGTACCGCCCCAGGGTGCCGTCGAACAATGACTCATGTCTGGAAAGGATTTCGTTCACAATATCAGTTTTATTTACTTTTTCTGCGCTTAGACTATTTACTGTCAATGTTGGGATTTCTATACATAGTTCCGAGAGCCACTGTCTACCTAAAAGATTAGTGGTACCATGATCTATAACGTAAAGGTCTAATAATTTTTTATTATTTTTATATATCACTTCTACTTGTAAATAACCCCAAGGTTGAATCATCGAACCATCGTAAAATTTTAATTTTAAATGACAAGCCTGTACTGGTACATCACTAAAATGTTTACGATATGTATTTAGTCCAATACACGACAAGGCCGATCCCGTATCAATTTCCATTTTTAAGCACTGATTTTGTACTAATAACTTAATACATACCGGCTTATATTTGGCTAAAGACATTTGAAACATTGGTTCCTCGTCCTTATCGTCGCCGCAGCTATCCTCTCGCGCTGACGTATATCCACTATTATCGCTTTGGCCACCATAATCCGCTGATGTCTGGTGCTCGTGCACCCAATAGTTATTCATGCCGCGCCCGCGGCTGCGCCCCCGGCCGCCCCGCCAGGTTGTTCGTTTGCCGCGTCCTCCATTAGCGCTGAAGGTCACGCTGTTGCCGCGTGACTGTGACTGGCTATCCGCCGTTCCCGTCACTCCGAGTCTTGCGTTCTTCTCTGGGCACATTCTTCTTAAGTGGCCTAAATTCTTGCAGCAACTGCACTCAAAGTTTTTATATTTGCAGGTTTCTGTTCTATGCCCTATTTCCCCGCACGCCATACATTTGTGGTTCGATTGAAGTTTATGTACACCTGTCATCACGCTCGTTTCACGATCCACTGCCACCGCATTCCTCTCCGCCGCTTCGAGTGTCGTAGCTAATCTGAGCGCTCTAGAATATTCGATACCGTCCTCCGCGAACAATCTTTGCCGCGTCGACTCGCTGGTAATGCCACAAACTAGTTGATCGCGAATATTTTCCTCTAAGTTAGTGCCAAAATCACAAGTCTTTGCGAGCTTCTTCAACTCTGCTACATATTCAGCCACACTTTCTCCTTCTGCCTGCCGCCGCTGCCTGAATCTGTAGCGCTCCGCTAAGATGGATGGTTTCGGTTGCAAATGATTCTTAAGCAGCGATACCGCTTCATTGAAGGTTAAAGATGAAGGTCGTTTCGGGCTTGCCAGCGTAGACAACAACTGATACGCGTCCTCTCCCATCACTGCTATTAACGTAGGTAGCTTCACCCCGTCGTTAATATCATTCGCGAGAAAGTACATTTCCAACCTTTCGCAGTACACAGTCCAGTTTCCCGTTTTTACGTCAAACTCGTCTATTTTACCGACACCCATTGTTCTAGTTCTTATTATTACGCGCAACGACACAAATAACGGTAAAAAACCAAGCCTCGTTCGCCAGTGACAAATAATAGGCGTGCGTGTGGTACAACGTTTATTACAAGACTAAAAGCTACCCTCACATTGTACATATATACCAAGAGTCAAGTGTCTCCCTCTGCAAAATAAGTTGTTGGATTGAAAATTATGACAAAAAAGATAAATAACGAACTTCTCACAGCTCAGTAGGCTTTACAAGTTAACGAGTAATAATAGTAGGTACATATCAAAGCTGAATATTGAGTATTTGCTGTATGTTAGTACGGAACCCTGTATTACGCGTGCCCCGATACGCACTTGGCCGGATTTTTAAAGCCATGAGATTGTTTAGATAAATTATATACTATTTATATAGGCTAATTAGAATACATAAGTTTTTTTTTGCTTGCTGGCAAAAACATTGGGTAAATTAAAAATTCTTAAAGGGCCTGGCCGGAATGCCATAGTAAAATCGCCCCTGGCTGAATATGAAATATTCTTATGTACGTTTATTTGTCTTATTGTTAGATATATCTGTACCGAATATTAGGCCTTACTTAAATAATTACGGTTTGCAAAAAAAAATTTATAAAATATCATTTTTTTTACCCAAACTATGAAACTGATTGACTTGTTCTTCGGATATTTTATACATAATTACTAATTTAAACTAAACGGGACTTATCACTCGTGACCACGGTTGCTGCAATGTGGCCGAAACGTCGAGGTAAATAAAAAATATTTATTGCGTGATAGTGATAAGTCCCGTTTAGTTTAAATTAGTAATTATATGTGAAAATCACAAAAGTTTAAAACAGTATATTTTATACATTTCTTTAAGATACATTTAATAAAAAAAAATAAGAGTCCTAACGTTTTTTTTTAAAGTGGATGTTTTTGGCTATTTAAGGTTTTTAATTTTTTTATTATTACACACCTACCATATTTTTATATAATATAGGCACTTTTATTTATTTATTTTATTTATTTATTTATATTCTATTAAGTACATTTTTTTTTTCAAAAAATTTTAGTTTGGTTCAACAAGGTCTAAAAAGGTTATTTGTTTATCCCTACTAATATTATAAATGTGAATGTCAGTTTGTTTTTTACGCTTTCACGCGAAAACTACTTAACCGATCATTATGAAACTTTATACACGCACCTATTTAATTTGTTCGATACATCGACCTGTCAATAGGAAACGCAAGTTTTTGAATTTCGAACACGGTAATAGACTTCTACAACTATCACAAAAGATATAGAGACGTTATTAATTTGATGCTTACATTATTTGTCAGGTACTGGTAAAGGTCGTGCCAGGATAAGCTAAGTGATTCTGCCCCCCTCGAGTTGTAATTTTTATGGACGGTGTGGCTCTACATTAGTAATTAATGTGCAAAATTTGAGCACCCTAAACTTTAAAAAAAAAGTTAAAAAAAAAGAAGAAAATATGATTTTTCTTCGATATTTTTTTCTAGCCAATCGATTTTAGTGTGCTTCACAAATATTATGTACACTTACTAAAGATGATTATATGACATACATTATATTTTCATTATGCCATAGAAAAAAAGTTAAAAAAAGCTGACTAAACTTTTCAGGTATTTTTTTTATGTACTTCCACGTTAGAGATCGCTCCATTTTTATCACCAATAATACACCCACCAATGACCTATAATATGTATTTTTTTCGAAATTATAGCAGCAAAACAATAATTCCGAGACGCGACTTTAGTAAAAAAAATTACACTTTTAGCTCTAAAATATTATTAATAAATAAATAAATATCTCTAAAAACTTGACTTAATTTTCAATGAACTGCAAAATTAGATATTAAGTAGTTCATCATCATCATCCCAGCCTATATACGTCCCACTGCAAGGCACAGGCCTCCTTTCAGAATGAGAGGGCTTGGGCCGTAGTTCCCACGCGGGCCAGTGCAGATTGGAAACTTCACACACACCATTGAATTTCTTCGCAGGTGTATGCAGATTTCCTCACGATGTTTTCCTTCACCGTAAAGCTCATGGTAAATTACAATAGTAATTTCGCACATAAATTCCGAAAAACTCAGAGGTGCGAGCCAGGATTGAACCCATGACCCTCTGCTTGAGAAGCCATAGGTCAAACCACTAGGCCACCACGGCTCGGCACGGATATTTAGTTGCTTTAAAACAAATACCTACATAAATCGCTATTCGATTGAGTTGGCAACGTTATCAATCAATCAATCATTTATTTGCTTAAACATGGTACAATAAAGATGATTTACAGACAAGTTAAATAGATTCACATGTTTTATCACAAGGACATGCAAATATTTTATAATTACCTATAGTTAAGTGTATTGCATGCACAAAGTTAGTTACAATCAATAATATCGTTTGAGTATTCTTGGATTGAGTAATACGCCTTAGACACTAAGAATTTATATTACATATTTTTAAATTCATTCATATTTTCCAATTTAACAATTTTTGTTGGTAATTTATTGTATATTCGGGGTGCCATTCCAAAAAAACTTTATAAAAAAAGCAGTTCTTGATGGGTTACAGCAAATCTTTTCATGGTGACGGAAGGGTTACCTATCATATTCTCGAAAAGCTCATTTCCGAATATTAAAATTCCGAAAAAAAAACTCCTTTTTTTCATTTTCCAAATTTTTGTTTGTCTGAAATTTTATTTACCATATTTTCTTTTGCCAAATGTTTTAAAATCCATTTTTTTATTTTCCAAATGATTCAAAATCCAACTGCATGAAATTCCATAGGATCATTTGCCAAATATATATTTATTCCGCAAAATTATTATTCCGCAAAGGTCAGGGGTACAAAAGGCGACCATACAATTATGTGTGGAGCGTAATATTCATTTTGTTGTTTAATGTTGCCCAAATATTTTATTGAGTTTGCTATGTGGGTAGGGGGTTTTGTAGGTGGTTATAAAAAAAATAACTAACACCAAAGGCTAATGCGGGAGCTTCGCTCCGCTACGCTCCCGCATTGGCCTTTGAACCTAATCTATCCGAGTCGCTTCCGCTCCGAACCGTCTTGCTCGCTCGCTTCGCTCGCTCGCTAAAAATTAAGCAATGTTGTCTTACTCTGATGTTAGGTTAGGTAGATAATAAAAACTTACTTTCGGCTTTTCGTTACATTTAGATTATGAAAATATGGCAACTGATTAGGTTGGCAAATAAAAAAATTGATTATTGTAATTCGGGATTTTGAATTTGTTGGCAAATAAAACTGTGATTAAATGAATCCGTGGCATTGTGAAGTTGTGGAAAACAAAACATATGGATTTTAAAAAGTCGGATAACCGTTTTCGGATAAATGAAATTCGAGTAAAGGAGTTTCTAAACATCGATAGGTTACCTGACGGAAGCTATTAAATTTTGAAAATTGGTGGATGTTACATTTAATATATAATGAAATTTCATAAATATAGAGGCACGGCAGAGTAAGAATATTTAATTTGATGAAATGGATTTAATGCCACACACAGATCTCAAACATTTCTTTCGGCTTCTAAAAATGATTTCCCTGTCCGTAGCATTTCCCCAGAATATCACGCCATATCTTAAAGTTGCCGTAACATATGCGTGGTAGGCAGTTAAAATTGCTGATTTTTCACAATTTTTCTTAAATAATACAAAGCATAACTAAACTGATTAAGTTATAACTAGATATTACCAAACAAACTCTATAAGAGAATCGTGTTTTGACCGCACACAGAAAAAACGTCAGCTTAGGTCAGTATGGGTGGTATCGTCATCACTGTCCCTATTTTATTTATTTTATTTAAAATATGGCTTCTGTCCTATTTAAGGACAATTTCGCAAGTGTCAAAGTAAGCTCTCTTTGGGAGCGACGTTGTACGGTGATTGTAGTTTCTGCAACTTGATAGCAAAATTCCAGAAACCATGTGGAGTCAACTTGCGCATTAAAAAATGTCAGACACAAGAGCAATATAGAATTTTGTGATCACTGTTAATTAAGGTTAATCGCCGCATAAAACACTATCAAAATTATACTTCAACTAGCCAAAGAAACAGAAATACCAAAATTAGATACTGTCTACATCCGTCATGTTCGAATGCTACAAATCGAATCCATCATCCCTATTTAGTGTCATGACTTGAGATCTGGGATATTAAACGAAGGTTGAATATATTTTTTAAATTACTCCAACCAGATACTCTACCGATAATGATAGGTATCCCCTGGGATACCAGTTGTAATATTCTAACTTGTATGAACGAGTTCGCGGTACGGTACCGCACAACCGTTTATACGAGTTAGAATGTTACAACTGTCACCGCCACCGCACCGCCGTGCCTCCGCCGTCTATAGTATAAATCTTCCCAGATGAACTTTTCGCTTCGAGCCCTTATCTTTCAAAACAAACTGTATCGTCATAGTGTTAAGGTTCAAATTTAATGTAATGGCTCGAAGCGAAAAATTCACCCAGGAAGATTTATACTATATGAGTTTGGAGCTTTAAGCTATTTTCAACCTATTTGCTATTTCTTATACTCCGTACACCGATTATGGGCGTGATTCTAGGCTGCCAGAAATACCTAAATTAGAAGTCCGTCGGGTGGATTTGACATTACTTTAGACAGTTTGTTTGACCCGAAGTTGAATTCAGTTTATTCTATCCCGTGGGAATTTTGCATTTTCCCGGAAAAAAGTACCCTATGTCAAACTGAGATATTGTATCTTACTATTGGTGAAAGAATTTTTAAAATCAGCCCCAAAGTTGATTTCAAATTTTTCTATCCCACGGGAATTTTGCATTTTCCCGAAGAAAAAGTAGCCTATGTCAATCGGGGATAGTCATATCACATAATGTGTAACAATTTTTAAAATCAGCCCCGAAATTGAGTTAATTTATTTCTATCCCGTGGGAATTTTGCATTTTCCCGGATAAAAAGTAACCTATGTCAATCAAGGATAGTGTAGCTTTCTAATTCTGAAAGAATTTTTAAAATCGGCTCAATAGTTTCAGAGTTTCCGCTACAAACAAATAAACAAAGAAAGTTGAGATATTTCCCTATCTCGTGGAAATTTCGAAAAATCCTTCCTTAGTGCACCTCTACAATACTCAAGGTACATGTGTGCCAAATTTCAAGTCTCTAGCCCAAGTAGTTTAGGCTGTGCGTTGTCTGTCAATCAGTCAGTCAGTCAGTCAGTCAGTCATTCAGTCAGTCAGTCAGTCACGGTACTGTTTTATAGGTATATATATAAATATATAATATATAATATACTTAGACTTAGATTACATTTTTCTTGTAGTAGATTGACCATACTGAAGATAAAGACGGGGTGCCGCGCGCGCGCTCGAATTAGCTCAATTTTATTGTAGGTTAAACTTGGCCGAATATCCGGCTATCCGGCCATAGGTTTCGCCAGATATTTGGTGTCCGGTATCCGGCCAAACAACTATCCGTTATATCTCTACTCTGTACACAGCGTTACGCAGGTGGTAAAGTTGGGTTCACATTTGTATTATTATAGCGTAGGTAACGAGATCAGGCGTATCGTATGGAGTACGGGTACCTATTCTAATTATGGACACTCACTTCAGGCATGATGATCACTAGCGACATCGTGTAAAAACTAGCAGTGTAGGTATCGTGTCGCGATACCGTATCCCATCCCCTTTACTGATAGGGGAATATCGAGATGGATTGTGGTGTATCACGTCATGTATCGAATCCTGACTTCGAATCATGCATGATACAGTATCATAATACTTATGACCTTACTTACGGCCTTACTTACCAATTGTGATATTATTGTATCAGATATGTTAGTGATACGCGAGGTATCAGATACGGCGTGTTGCATAGTCGCATCCCTAACAGTCATGATCGTAGGTGCTACAGTTTCTTATCGTTGTTTTTGACAAACAGGCTGAAGCATGGTGTGCTAGCGACAGTCTGGCGGGTGGTGCGCGAGCGCAGCGGGCCAGAGCTTGAGCCCTACCCTTCTTTAGCTGCGAACGCTGTTGGAGACTGCCGTGAAATTCAAAACGCGGTCGATTTCCATCTAGATTATCTTGTAAGTTACCCAACAATGTATGTACTTACTCTCTCCATTAGGCTGCGTATCCACCGGAGCTATGCGAGGATGCGTTGCGAGGGATGTGTTTGTCATGAACTAATAGAAACCCTTCATTTAAAAGGTCCTAAGTGAATGAAGTGTTTCTATTGGTTCATGACAAACACATCCCTCGCAACGCATCCTCGCACATTTCTGGTGGAAACGCAGCCATAAAAGCCCAAAAATAACTGTAAAATTGGGGAAGAGGTATGTGGACGTCTGTCAGCTGAAATGAATGATGATGATGCTGAGTTTAATTGCAATACCAGAAAGTTCTGAAATCCTGTAACGAAAATTATATTATGTAACATTTAGGACATAACATTTTAGCTGACTACTTGAAGTCTCTAAGTGTGCAGTGCTCAAATACGGTAAAATGCATCTATGTAATTTTGTTTGTGAGCCTGTTGTTGAGCGTATTCCTCTTCTGAATACAGTAAGCATTATGCCAAATAGGTAGACGAGATAATGAATACACTATTGCACAGGATGTAGAGCATGTCCGTGTACCTAGAATATTTTCGAGCATTAGATTTGTTTTAAATATGAATGCAGGCGATAATTGTGTAACCAAACTCACAATGTGAAATCTTGTCGATTAAATTAAGTTTTACTTAATTAATATGGTTTCGCAACTTCCTAAATTGGGATTGCACTTCGTTATTCATGTTAACTAGTTTACGAGCGAAAATTCGGCTTCGGCTAAAATTTAGCTATAAAAGCTCCTTCGGCATCGGCCTAACATTACGTAGTCATAAGCTCCTTCGGCCGAACTTTAGTCATGCCAAGTCAATGCTAGACAAAGTCACTTACACGGTTCCGTTTCAATTTTTTTAGATAATTTTTTTTTTGTGTTTTTTTGTTGTTAAAATAAGTTAATATTTAAATTGTTTTTTAGACGGTTTTTTATGCAGTAGGTACTTAAGACATTGGTAATATCGCATAAATAATTTGTGGAAATTTAAACTTAAACAAAAAGTACTTAGTCAATAGTAAAGGATCACTGAATGTCGTGGTATGTTTATGTAAGGATTTTATGATGTTACTTAATTTCCGTATTTTTACTTGTAAAAAAGTATTGTATACCTACAACCTTATTTATTTTCAACCTTAGGTTTTACCTACATAATTGCCTTTGGTTAGAAAAAAAAATGTATTTTTTTATATTTTTTTCTTACAGATTAGGCCAATTTAAGAAACTAATTTGAATATTTTAAAATTAGGTCGCGTATTTTTTTTTAAATTTAATTTGTTAAATACCGGATATGGTTGACCGGATATACGTCATCCAGTAGCTCGAAACTCTTGATTTCCTTTGCCCATCTGCTAAGAGAAAAAATACTGTTATCTGTCATTCGTACGTCGTCATGTCGTCAATAAGTTTCTAACCTTCTGGTTCTGAAAGTCTATTTTCCACGATAATTTTTGAAAAAATGCTTACCAGTGGAAACTCCGGTGAAAAATTTGTCAAGGCTGACACGCTCAATCTACCCAAAATGCGAAATAGGTCCATTTACATACATCAATATGATCTTCGCAGCAGTACAAGAGAGATATCCTAAAATATTCGACATTTGCAAGACGACACCAGTTCTCACGTAGATCTTCTCTAACACAGACGAATATTTTGCCGGGGCTATTCATGGAGTAATTTGAACAAATAAAACACTTTCTATAGTCCATTTTTTAGTTTCAAAAATGAAAATAGCCTTTTTGTTTTGTAATTTATTGAATCAGGCGTTACTTTGCGGAGGTCCATATTAATGAACTAAAACAATTACTTTGCTCACCCGCGACCTAAGGTCGCGGCGAAGGTCGCGGGTGAGCAAAGTAATTGTTTTAGTTCATTTTTGTTTTGTTTCCTATCCTATTGACATCAGTTAAATTTAAATGATATTTTGACAGACATTGACATTTTTTTTATGTGAAGCGTGAGAGCAAAGGTAAAAGAAAAATGCCTTTGAACCTTTGATGACGTTATTTGAAGATCAAATGAAAGACATCAGTTTTTTTGGAATATCTCCGCTATTAGCTGTTTATTTTTAAGTCCGACTACAGAAAATGGTTGTACAACATTATTCCTCAATGATAAAAATATAAAAAAATTACAAAAAAATATTTAACCAAAGGGAATTAGTTCCTAAAATCTCGTACCTTTTTTAGGCCAATCGGGGAAGCCTCGTGGACTAATCATGGTACTAGACTTCAAGAATCCCTATTAGGTAATCTTCTTATGTATAAAAATCTCGTGTCACGGTGTTTGTTATCGTACCCCGCGGAGACGGCTTGACCGATTTTTATGAAACTTTTTTCTCTGTACTTGGTAGGTCTGAGAATATGTCGTAGACTACCTATATTATTCGCAGACGGAGTCGTGGGCAACAGCTAGTGGTTGTATAAAATTCTATTTCGTGTTCGGTCATATAATAGCTATTTATGCAACTGTATCGTCATAGGGGTCCTTAAAACACGAATGTGGTTTCATGAAACGAGGCGTAGCCGAGTTTCATAAAGGGTCACATGAGTGTTTTAAGGCCTAATTACGTACAGTTGCATACAATATTTTATCTTCTCTCACACATTTTTCCAAAACCGAAGTAGCCTTTTTGCATCTTCCATGCCATAAAATCTTGATAGCATTTATCGTATTATTTTCTGGGCTTTGCTAGTAATAAATTATGAGTCATTTCCTTCGCAGCATTTAAAATATCGGGAGGAGTCAAATTTTCTTCGCATTCACTGATATCAGATATTTTTAAGCAAGAACATAATTTTCCCACGAAAATTCGTACAACAAAACGACACTTATGAATGGAATGGCCTTTGGGAATGGCGCTAAAACCTAGTACATCACCGCGCATGTTCGCGCATGCGCTAAAGCGGGCGCTGCCACAGACAAGTGAAAATTGGAATCAAAACTTGGTCATTTAAACTTTTTGGATTTGCCCTGTATCGTAATGGTAAAAAAAATTGTATTATAACATTATTTCGTTAGAAGAAAAGTGTTATAATGTTTTTTTTTTAATATTTCGGTATTGTGTTTAAAAAGTATGTCAATATAAACTCGTTTTGAATTTTATAATTCGAATTTTACGATATGAGAGTAGATAAAATCTATATAGCCTCAGTATTAAATAGACAACCACGTAAGGAGAAACTTTCAGATTTGTATTTTATTACCTTGGATTAATTTTATTGCAAGCATGTGAAATCTCATAAAATTGATTCATATCCTTTTTTGAGTTACGAAACACGCAGCTAGTCTTACGCGAAGGCGTAGACTTCGCTCATGTAAATTTTAGTGTAGATTTTAGCACTTCAATGAGAAGTTGTTAATTACCTAATACCTACCATGCTATAATAATAAAAATGTTCGTCAGGTACTCGGGTCGGGGATATAGGCCACGAACATGCTGTTTAATTAATGAAACATGCACCTCTAAGGCTGCGTTTCCACCAGAGATGTGCGAGGATGCGTTGCGAGGGATGTGTTAGTCATGAACCAATAGAAACACTTCATTCACTTAGGACCATTTAAATGAAGTATTTCTATTGGTTCATGACAAAAACATCCCTCGCAACGCATCCTCGCACAGCTCTAGTGGATACGCAGCCTTACATAGGGGTTTTTATTTTTTCTTCAAATTAAATGAGACCAAGCGGGAAACATTAACAAACAAAAAAATAGTTTTCTAAATCGGTTCATGAATAACGGAGTTCGGAGATAAGTATAACAAGCGTAGAAAAATACAACAGAATCGCGAACTTCCTCCTTAGCTGAAACTAAGAATTGTTTATTTAACGACCGCTTTAGCCTAGTTGGTAGTGACCCTGCCTACGAAGCAAGAGGTCCTGGGTTCAAAACCCGGTAAAGGCATTTATTTGTGTGATGAGCAGGAATATTTGTTCCTGAGTTATGGATGTTTTCTATGTATTTAAGTATTTATTTATTTATATAAGTATCTTTATCGTCGTCTAGTACCCATAGTACAAGCTTTGCTTAGTTTGGGACTAGGTCGATTTGTGTAAGATTGTCCCCTAATATTTATTTAATATTTATTTAAATCGGTTCTTGAATAACGGAGTTCGGAGATAAGTATAACAAGCGTAGAAAAATACAACAGAATCGCGAACTTCCTCCTTAGTTGAAACTATGAATTGTTTATTTTACTCCCTATGCAACCAATTATGAAACAATGTATAAACAAATCTTGCAATTAGATTTTCACTGGCCAGATTGACTTGAAATTTAATTAGGTACCTAACTACCTACATGTAAAAAGATAATTAAACACATCCGATGACAATACAATAATCAATTATTCTCGGTAAAAACTTTGTAGGCGTACATATTAGACAAAAAAACTTCTACGTAAAAGAAGTACAAACAAATAAGCTCATAACTAAAAAAAATATAAAAATAAAATACACCTACACCCCACACTATAAAATTGGTGCCAAAATGAAAAAAATCCTCTTAACTTTTGGCATGCCCGCAATTCGTGCCACCCGACCCAACTTAATCACGACATTATTGTAGAAAAATTAGCTCGACGTTTCAGCGACATCGCAACGGCCGTGTAGGTTACGAATAGACTGGGAAGAGTATGGTATCACGTTCGTTCAGCTATGCGAGTTTTTCAAACTACCCGCATTTGATCTTGTAGCGGCACTCTAAACCGCGAAAGTTTAAAACAATGTAGGATAAACTACCTATGCTTTAGACCTTTAGGTATTTAAAAGAATGTAAACAAACCATTAAAGAGGTTATTTCTAAGACAATGTTTGGTTCCTGTTCAATATTTATTATTTTAAAATAATTGAGCAACCTACTTCAGTTCGTTCAATTCTAATAACATATAATTACGCTTAATTTTACTGAATATGTTTACATTTACGAATACAAAAATATTTTTATCATGTTAAATGAATATTTAATTTTTTTTTGTAAATTGTCACTAAAAAATACCCAATCTTGCAGAGGTTTAAAACGCAAGGTTTGATCTAATCAGAATGTTATGCGACTAAAATAGAAAGTGTCGTATTTAATGTAGCAACACCTACCTTACGTGATTTTTAACTTTGTCGGTTTGACATTTGCCATTGCTTGTTGTCATCTGATGCGAGTGCGATATTTGTGGTGTTTTCGAGATTTCATTTATTGTTATTCTTTGTTTAGTTTGTTGTTTTCTGTTAATTTTTTGTTGAACTTGTTTGTTTTGTTTTGTTACGGAGTTGTGTATTTTAGGCCCATACTACACGGGCGGTTTTCCGCCGCGGGAAACCGCTCGACGGAGCTGCGCAGTGTAGTTTGCACCATACAACTTCCATATAAAATTGTGTCTAGTGGCGGTTCATAAGCGGTTTCCCGCGGCGGGAGAACCGCCCGTGTAGTATGGGCCTTACGAAGACATGGGTGATGGCGAGCCGGGAACTAGCCGGGCTAGTTCCATGCTTACATTTCCTTCTCCGAAGAAGAAGCGGACTAAGACAGGACATTTTACATCATCGGAAAAGAATGTGCTTGTGTACATATTTAAATATGTTGAAGAAACGTGGCCAAAAGATAGATATCCATCCAAAACCGACATAACCCAAAAAACGGCAGAAATCATGGGTCTCGATTCCTAGACTAGCAATGAGACTACTTTATTTACCAGTGATTAATTATTGATTATTCAACAATGCTCAGATTTCATGCTTTTACATAAAATGGGATCACTATAAGAAGTCTAATAGCGTATTTAGTGCTAGCTACATTTTCAATTTTTATTCTCGTCATAAAGGTTCACAACCTCTGAATCTGTCATTTTTGACAGCTCCCGTTTGTTTACATTCTTTTAAATACCTAAAAGTCTAAAGTATAGTTATTGCCCATGCACCAGTGATTGAGCACCTTCAGAAAAACACTGCCAAATGCTAACTGTCTAACATTTGCGTTCATCATCATCATCATTTCAGCCGAAAGACGTCCACTGCTGAACATAGGCCTCCCCCAAGGCTCGCCAAACAGATCGGCCCTGCGCCATCCGCATCCAATGCGTTCCCGCTACCTTCACCAGGTCGTCGCTCCATCTTGTTGGAGGCCTACATACACTGCGTCTTCCGGTCCGCGGACGCCACTCGGGAACCTTTCGGCCCCATCGGCCGTCAGCTCTACGGGCGATGTGCCCTTCCCACAGCCACTTAAGTCTAGCGATTTTAGTTCTTGCGCGGATTTCATCATTTCTAATGCAATCCCGCAGAGAAACTCCAAGCATAGCCCTCTCTATCGCCCTCTGAGTAACATTTGCGTTGATTAGTACCTATTTACTAAAATGGTGATGTGTTTTCGTTGTAGGTACTTGGTCAAGTTTTGTAGCTAATCAAACGTAAATGATAGACAGTTATCGCTGGATAATGATTTTCTTAAAGTGGTCAATCACTGGTGCATGGGCACTAACTGGGTAGTTTACCCTATCTTTACCCAATTCCATGGACTTATACCTAACCTGGATTGAGTACTGCGACAAAAAAGTGAGGCCGAAAAAAACAAACCAGAGAGTTGCATCTCGTTCTAATTAGGGTGATCAAGTACTGGTGCGAGTGGGACACAATTCTCTAGTTTCTCTAGTTTGTTGTTATATCTCGGACCGCTGTCTCTAGTTGCCATTATTAAACTGTATAGCTTGGTAATATGGGTCACTTTTGATTGACTAATAAAAGTTAGTACTCAGTCCAGGTTAGGTATAAGGCCATGCCCAATTCCAATTGCAGGGTAACCTCTGGGTGTTGGACAGCGGCGTTGTGGACGCGCTCGAATCCCCACGCTGCACGTGCAAGCCGAAGGTCGTGGTCATCAGCACTATCCTGCGCAAAATTACCAAACTTCTGGATTTGTCGTCGTTGTCAGACTCCTCCTCTCTTCTGCAGTACATCATCGTAGAATATCTGTTCGGAAGGAAGCCATTTATGTAAGTATTTCTTACTACTAGAAGTAGTGTTGCCCGAGTTAAAGACGGGCGTTATTTTATTTTATTAACATTGGAAATTGACACTCTATTGACAGCTTTGTAGTAACGTCATACAGGATTGAAAAGTGTTCTTGGGGTACAGTAAAAAAATGATTCGTTACTTATGACGCTGACTGTACAATAGGTAATCAATAGTTTATTATTTACAAGAAATAAATTATAGTAACTAATGTTTTCTTTTAAATCATCGTTAAGTATTTCTTAAAACTACTTTTTTTAAAACTGAAGGGGAAATTGTATTTGACACTTCTGTAATAGGTATATGTATTTGGTCCACATACACAGCAATTTAGTAAGGTCGGTCACGATATGTACCTATACTTAAATTCGTCCAAGAACCAGACTAATAAGCGCACTGAGGGTTCCTTAAAAACCATTGAAACAATAATATGTAGGTACCTAAGTTAGTGCGGTCAGCTGCAGAGAAAAAGTACGTACCTACCCCTCGGTGTGGTTACATATGGCTATACCATAGTAGGTAGATATTCTATGAAAAATAAAGTTATTTATTTATTTAATAAAATTACAATTATAGACTTACAGTTAGATAACCAAAACATCTATAATGTTACACACTAGTATACTTAGTAGCTTAAAAACTAGCTTAGGTACTAACTAACTGCTAAAAGAAATTATTACAATGACAGCAAATTTTACAAAATAATAGGCTCCACCTGTCTGCAAACACGTCTGCATCTTGGGATTGGACCAACTGATTTAGCAGCGCCTGCGCACGCACCCCGGGCGCGTTGCGGGCGCGCTGCGTCTGCAGCCCCGGCGCCGCGAACAGCCGCCGGGGCCGACGCCGCGCGTGCGAACACTGCTCGGGGACCGATAAGCCGATGCGTTCTAGAGCGGAGGGATTGTCTACCTCACCTCTCAATAGCGAGCAGTAATGCATTAGTAGGTGCATTTTGCGTCTATAAATGAGTGTCCCAGACCAACCATCCCCGAAACGAAAAGGGATGGGTACCTACAAGTACGGATAATTTATCCAAATTTCCTCTTGTAGAGGTATTCTGGCAAACTTTCGTTGAAGTCTCTCTAGAGTGAGCTGATACTTTTGGTCTAATGGATTCCATATAAAATCGAACAATACTCGAGTCTACTTTGGCACGAATGCATTGTACCTATAACGTGATAGATGCATTCGTGCCGGAAAACAGTGATGCCGTTCTCATTATAAATCCCAGAGTTTTACTAGCTTTCTTGACGATTGAATTTACGTGTTCATGAAAATCAAGTCTATATAGTATCGAGATAGTATCGAAATTTCAGGTGAATCCAACCACTGGAAGTGGGTCAAATTCGACATCTAAGATTTGACCCAAGAATAAAACAAACGGGGTGAGCTAATTAAAAGCTTTTATTAAGTTTGTAAAGATAGAGTCGGGCCGAGCGTACTGCCCTGACTGACACCAGATCTAGTAGGTCCTGTAGGTAGATCTTGAGATTCGTAGCCAGACTTTTATTGCTATTCAAATAAATAAAATAAATGAATAAAATAAATAAATAAATGATTTTTGGACTTTCTTCTTTGGTTTGTGAGACCTTACTTCGCGCCATTTTTTTTAAATTCAATGTCAACGACAAGTACCCTTCCTTATAGCTTTTGAATCCTATGGTTTTCCAATTAGGTAGTACAATTAGTTAGTATCGTGTACCTAATAAGTACACGAATTAATGTTGTATCTTTTGGTCGCGTAACTTCAGAAATTTTATTTTTTACTATTGAAAGAGGCGATAGTCCTTAGTTTCAAATTAATTCCAACTTGATACCTTCCCACGTTCGCGTTCCTGAGAATATGAGTCTTGGCCAGAGGCGGATCTATGGGTATAAAGTATACTTTGGGCTGCAGCCGCAGCAGGTAACCTACATCATCATCGAATACAAAATTGACAAAATGGGAATTAGCTTAGTAATCTAATTAATTAGATAGGCCCCAAGTAGCATACTTGCCAGATAGAGTCACGCTGTGCCCCTGGTTTTCACAGACACAGACAGACATAGAAATGATCCTATATAATTAATTCCTTTTGATGAGTGGAACCCTAAAAAGTCTAGTTTATTGCAAAACGTCGTTTTAATTGCTAATAAATCTGTTCAAGAAATCAATTTATAGAACGTCACTTTCGTTTTTTTTTAGTGTGCGTATGGACAGCATCACCTTGGTCAAGACGATCGAGTGTTTTCACAAAATGATCTGGGTGTCGCAATGTCGTTTAGGAATTGCGAAATACTTATACCTAGCTAGCAAGTATTTATTAATATACCAAACTATTATAGCAATAGCTCTTGTCGTTATGTCATCTGGAATAATGAGATCTAATTCCCAAGTTTTACTTCAAATTCGTTAAAATAAAACATTTATGAAGTTAAAACCATCCCCTGTAAAACTATATATTGTCCAGCCAGATAGGTATGCGATGTGTACTTCTAGGGTTCCGTATCACAAAACGAAAAAAATAATCCTTATCCTTACCTATTATACAGACAGGGTAGGTAACTTAAGAGGATACGATGGCTGAGAGACTTTTGAGAAATAGGTATTTTAATGAAATGTCGCTGTCTCGCCCGAACCCCTCCGAGTCAGTACAGCGAGAGCGGGACAGCTGCAGCTCAGACCATTAATAGGCGCGTAAAATTGATCAAAACAGCATTTCGTAGTCCCCTGTTTTCTTCTCGAAAACTGGATCAATAAAATTATTTTTTTCAAAAATAATTAGAGGACAGATTTAGCTATGCCCCTATGTTTTCCTTTTTTTGTTTATATGAGGGATTCTTTTCTGATGAGTGTCTGAAAATGACGTTGAAATTGGGAAATTTTTTCAGTTTTTGAAAGCTCATATTTCTTATGTTAATTGAAATATAGAAAAAAACTAAACATAGGGGCATAGCTGTGGTAGATACAGATTACACAGTAAAAAAATTGGCTCTAAAGCCATTATCCAGGGAGGAAACAGGGGACTACGTTTGTATGGAGAAATGGTGCGCATCGTATCCTCTTAAAACTCAACGATAACTTATAGGTAGTTACCGGGTGAGAAGCGAAGATGTGAACTTCCGAAAAAAATAAGAATATAAACCACTAGCTTTTGCCCGCGACTCCGTCCGCGTGGAATAAGTAATTTGGGCAGCTTATTTTTTTTATCCAATTTGCTTTTTCATCAATTATGGCTCTCCTTAGTTCCTTCCGGAAGAAGTGAAACTTCATAATAAACCAACCCGCTCCCAATCCGCCCCCAGCCCGCTCTTAACCCGCCCCCAACTCGCTCTCAACCCGCTCCCAACCCGCCTCCAACCCGCCCCCAACTCGCCCCGCATCCGCTCCCAACCCGCTCCCAACCCGCACCCAACCCGCCCCAACCCGCTCCCAGCCCGCTCCTAACCCGCCCCCAACCCGCCCTATCTAACACTGAAAGAATTTTTCAAATCGGAGCAGTAATTCCTGAGATTAGCGCCTATGGAAGTTTTACTTCAAAAACCCCCGATTTTGAAACATTCTTCCGCTCCGCTCCGCTCCTATTGGTGTTAGCGTGATAATATATAGCCTATAGCCTTCCTCGATAAATGGGCTATCTAACACTGAAAGAATTTTTCAAATCGGAGCAGTAGTTCCTGAGATTAGCGCGTTCAAACAAACAAACAAACAAACTCTTGAGCTTTATAATATAAAAAAAATAGTGTAGATTTCACTTTGTTAAGTAAATAGATTTTTCGATAATATATAGCAAGTATCTACTGAAAGGACCTAATATGTTAGTGATTCTATTATCGCTTGGCTTGTGTGCGTGCGATCGATATCAGTCTGATTTTTGATCTTAGGCAAAATCAGGCTGCTTGTAGAGCTTGTCTAATTTAAAATGACGCGCCCCACCACCGCATTTACGCACAGGATTTTGAACCTATTTACGCTGTATTTAGGGCCATTTTCTCCTTTTAAATCCTGTGCGTAAATGCGGTAAAGGGACGCGTCATTTTAAATTAGACAGGCTCTATCAATAGTTCGGCACATACCGAGTGTTTATCTGCAACAGGAACAATATAAAATAAATAAATAAATAAATAAATATCACGGGACAATTCACACCAATTGACCTAGTCCCAAAGTAAGCTAAGGAAAGCTTGTGTTATGGGTACTAGGCAACGGATAAACATACTTATATAGATAGATACATACTTAAATAAATATTAAACACCCAAGACCCGAGAACAAACATTCGTATTTTTCATAGAAATATCTGCCCCGACGCGGGAATCGTACCCGGGACCTCAAGCTTCGTAATCAGGTTCTCTAACCACTAGGCCATCTGGTCGTCTAATATACTTATTAAAACGACAATTTCTTTAGATTAAACGCAATCACACTTAATTAAAAAGTCTAGAATTTGAATAAAATCGCCATATTTTTAATGTTAGTTTTATTTCTGTTCACATTTAATTTTTATTTAATACTTGTTATGTAATTTAATAATCTCTATATATTACATAAATTTCACCTCACATCACAGGCGAAGCATAGCGTTAAATACCTACCTGTAACTTTGAACACCACCGTAACCAGTCTCACCTAACAAAGAAATCATGTCTTTATCTATAACAGATACATCTCAGATGCTTCACGTGGCGCGATCCTAGTCCACGACACGTCGTCGGAGGCCGAATGGTCGGTGCTTGCGTGCGCGCCGGCGGCCGGCCTCCAGATAGCGTTGGTGAGGCGCGGGACCCACGCCATGCTAGTGGCCGTCAGAATAAACTATCCTGGCATCTTTGAGATAGACACCGCCGCTCTAAGGAGACGGAATTCAGCAACACCGCTTAGAGGTAACTGAATTCAGGTCTCCCCACTTCTATCGAAGCGGAATCGGCTTAAGCAGATCGAAAAAAAGCTTTAGGTACCTATGTCTACGCAATAAGCGCGAGAAAAACGTAGATTTGGCTCGACTTAATGCGGCGCGCAAAGCCAAGCCGATCAACTTTTTTTCCCCTCTTATTGCGCGCACATAAAGGCTTCTTTGATCGGCTTAATGTTAATAAAAAAAGCTTTATGTCCACGCAATAGTAGCGAAAAATTAAGTACAACTTTGTGGAAACTTTTTGTGATCGGCTTAAGTAGATTCCACGTCGACAAGATGTGGGAAGACTCTTAATGTTGGGACCGTCCCATTCATTCCATACCAATGATTCTACCTGTCTCCATCGTCATCACCGAACTGAATTAGTATTGTTATAGGGCAGATGCCCCGGTTCTGGCCACTGGGCCGGTTTTGGCCATTTTCAACTTTAAGTTGAGTTTACTAAGGTACAGGCATTTGAATAGACAATCAGTTTTAAAGTGGCCAGAACTGGGGCATCTGCCCTATATGTATTAGCATTGGTGAATTAGTACGTACCTATAGCAAGATAGAATCTCGAAACGAAGGAGGGAACAATGACAGTTTTAATGTGGTTTTAAGGTCGATTCTTATCTACAGACACCGAGCGTGTCAGACACATGCCTTATCTATAAGACACCGACCAAATATTCTTTCCGCGCAAACTGGCCGGGCACTGCACGTGCTGTCTGTCAGTGTCTGCGCGGTCATGTTACAATGAATATGAATTCGTTAATAGAAACTGTATAGAAGATTATAATACTGTCTGCCACGGCACGTAGATATGAATCGACCTATACTGATACTGATAAACTAAAATCTGGACAGGTACCGCTTTGCTTGCCCAAATCAGAATCTGGCTAACCACATACCGTCGCCAAATCAGTTTGTCATTAACAGTATTTTTTTTTAGTATTTGGCGAGCAGGCGAACCCAATCTACCTCCTCGGTTCAGACGCTCACCACGTTTACCTGCGAGCTTCGGACAGTGCGGACGTGATGGTATGGGACGCACGCGAGGGCTTCAACGCATCACGTCTCATAAGCATCCACTCCCCCGCCCCGCGCCTCGTCCCGACCTCTGCCACCGTAGACCCCTTCAAACTCACACTGCTGATACTAGACTCGAATTACGCTGATGTCGTGCATAGCCATTTGCCTGCTTACCAAAGGATTTCTTTTATAGGGCAATTGTAAATAAATGGGAATTGTTGGATTGTCTCCCAAAAATTGTTCCGTGCCGTTTGTTCTTCGCAGAGAATTTTCTTTTTATAATTTTTCCGATTTGCAAAATTGGCCAATCGCAGTTTTTCAAAAAAGTATTTTATTGAGTCAGTAGATTGGCTTTACACACCGATTTCAACGGCCCGCTGACGTAATGTCGCACAGCATAGTCGGCGGCCTAAATTCATTTAAATGCACACTAATGGCGCCGACCATGTCGCAGACTAAGGTGTATAGGCGACTTTGGTTGCCAGAGACCTTTAGAGCGATTTTGCACTACGTCCGATTCGAATCCGATTCGAATCCGTGAAAATAAGTTCCGGAACAATTTGTATGGCGGATATTCCACGAGTTCCATATTTGTCAGTTCCGGAACTAAAGGGGTATTCATTTTTAGAGGGTTTACACCAGCTGAGCTGGCAACGTTGCAATTTTGTTAGTTTTTCTCGATTATTCCATAAAAATTAAATGAAAATTAAAAATGTTTTTTATACAAATTGTTCTAAATATATAAGTTAACGTATCTACTGCAATAATAATTCGTGATAAGACTTTTATTTTCTTTAAAAACCGTTAGGTAATAATTTATTCGTTTTTAAAGAAAATAAAAGTCTATCACGAATTATTATTGCAGTAGACACATTAAAACTTATATATTAGAACAATTTGTATACAAAACATTTTTAATTTTCATTCAATTTTTATGGAATAATCGAGAAAAACTAACAAAAATGCAACGTTGCCAGCTCAACAGGTATAAACCCTCTTAAAGGGAAATATCCCAGTAGTACCATATGGAACTACTACTGATACATATTCATATCTAACGTCTACCTCTGTAATTAAATAGGTAAGTACGACTTTTAACAGACTTCAAAAAAGGAGAAGGTTCTATGTTCGGCTGTATGTATGTTTTACGATAAAAGACCCGTTTTTCGCACAAGTTCCTTCGAAGGAACTGCCAAAGGAACTACTGCGAGTAAACCAACGTCTTATTTCAAACTCAATATTCATTAACTTTAAGTTTCATACAGCTCGCGCGATAAGAGTTTGGCTTTGACATTGGGTATCAACGGGGGTGCGGGGTATGCGCAGTAATCCCCTCCACCCGAAGGTCAAAGCCAAACTCTTATCGCGCGAGCTGTATAACTCGCGTATTTTTGCCAAAATTAGTGTCAAGCCAAAGTCAGGTGTAAAACTTAGTATGTAGTTCCATATGAAACTATTGGGATCATTTATTTGACATTTACATATGTACTGATTTTTCCATATGGAACTGGATAATATGGATCTCGAGGGATATCCCCTTTGTATGGAGATTTACGTTACGTTGCACTGAATCAGATTTTACCATAGAAATTGTTCCAAAACTTATTTTCACGTATTCGGATCGGATTCCGATCGGACGTAGTGCGAAACCGCTCATAGGGAACGAATAAAAGCTTCTTGGCAATGATTGCACACATATTTTCTAAGTTTTCGTTTCAAACTTTATAGGAAATCAACGAGCTTAAAGGTAAGAAATGACGAGACAACGGTTTGTGTAGGTACATAACACTTATATTTTAAATAACGTTGTGAAAGTAAAATAAACATCTTTAAATTAAAACAAGTAACACAATACAAATTCGGAGATGTGACGACCATGTCGCAAAATCGGAATAATGAAAATTACTTTCTATTTATGTTAATATCCGTGGATTATATTGATATGAATATTTTATGTTTATGCCATCGCCGCTTAGGTCTGCATACAAATATGCATATTAATACGAGTTTAAAGATGCAGATCGAGTTAGGCAAATAGGTACAAACTTTTGGAGCTGCTATAACGAGTAGGCGATTTCTAAATGTTAATATTTTATTGTATAACACTGGTCGTCTGTCTTCGAAATTATCATAAATTATAAAATTATAATATTTAATAATGAGAGCCAACCTTAGAACGCAAGAATCACTTTACAGAGTATTCGGTAAAATATATTAAAGGTTTTTTTGTTAAGCACAGTGTCCCGCCAGGGCGTCGCAGGAACCGTTTAGGCCTTAGTCTGCTTCATTTAACCTTATATCACTTGTCTTTTATAAATCAATTTCAATATAAAATACAAACAAAAACTTCACATTCAAGTGCGACGTAAACTAAACTATGTGCAAATATGAAAATATAATTTTCAGTATTTACATATTTTCTAAAACAGTAAGTAATTTGTGATCCGTAGAAACAACGTACAAAAGCCAATATATACAATATCTCGTAAACCATTAGAAAATATTCGTAAAATCACATGATACCTTGCAAGACATTCCCGGTGGAAGTGGCTACCGCGGCCATTTTTTTTGCAAATACCAAACCAAAACCTGTTTACCGTTTCAATAAACCATCATTTGGAGATAAAAATGTGTATTCATTGACCCTAATTAATTATATAATACCTACTACGTACCTATTGTAAACTATCAATTGTGTTTTATATTTTTTTAAATCACAACATCCCATGGGCCAAGGCACTAGTGTGGTATTTGTTATGAAAATTTGATAATTACGCCCGCTAACTACGGTACAATTGGTATTCATTCTGTTTACCTACTGTCTATACACAATACAATACACCACAACAATGCATTACTTCACACAACGATCAAAACTGTTCCAATTCATATCGGTTTTGAACCAATCTTTGGCATGTGTAATTAATGAATTAATCAAAAATAATTTCCATTTTATAATCCCAGTTACTATTAGGTATAGGTACTTTTAGGCATAATAATGAGCTACAGTTGGGTACTTGACACCATCAGTAAATTTTATTGACATACTTTTTATGAGCTATCAAAACGTGACTCCCTCGTAAATTTTGTATGAGAATAGCAAGCTGTGACTTTATTTATTTGTCTCACTATTTATGTATTTCAAATTAATGTAGAATCTAACTTACCTCCTTTTGAGAAGTACAACAAAATGTTTTTTCACGCCTTTCATTCGGAAAAGTGGCTTTTGCTCCCCAACGACAGGGATCAAAATGCTACTTTTCCGTTCAAGCTACTTTTTTAATTATTCATTGGCATGTGTCATTTACGCAAAGTGCCAATTGAAAACAGATCTTAATAAAATAATCGATTGTAATTTCATCGTAATTGATTAAAAACGAACATATTTCAAGTTTTAACTTTAACAACTTTAAAAATATGAAAATTGATGAATTTTTCGTAATAGTTAAAAATGTCACAATAAATTATACGTTTTACTGAAATCAAAACTAATTTCATGAATATCGATATTCGATACCATTGTAATATTCGATTCGATTATTAATTATAAGTTGTTTCATTATTTTTACAGCATTTTATTTAAATTTTCCTCATAGTTCGTGTGAAAAATTGTATGTGTCACTCAGGAGCAAAATTATTTTCGTCTTGAGCGTTAACACTTGAATCCTTCGTTACGCTCAGGATTTTAACTTAGAATCCTTCGCTTCACTCTGGATTCTATGTACTGCCCTCGCCGTAAATACATCATTTTGCTCCCTTGTGACACAAATAACTATTTTTTGTATCAAAGTTGTGTCTAGGAATTATTAGTTTAATGGTGTCAACTACTCAATACCAGGTCCGGTGTTAAATTTATGTGACATTACATATTACCCTCATTTGAAAAATGAAGTCGCTCACTCTCCTAGTCACGTAGGATACGCATAATAATAAATTAACTGTCAACTACAAAAAACAATCAGATCTACAGTAAAATACAAAATAAATAATGAATAGGACTGTGTGTGACCCTTCAATGGTACCTCCTGCTGTTCTCATGTCGATATTCGAGTTTTCCAAGCGGAAGACTTTTCACCTGTAATGCGAAAATGTTTTGTACACTCAAACAATTAACGGTAAGTACTCAAAATAGGTTATATCTTCATTTCGAAAGGATAATAAAAAAAAGCAGTTTCTATTACGTATTCGTCCGTATTCGGAGTACCTGGGCGACTGAGCTTCGATGGGGTTAACCCTTAAATGCATAGCGTGTCCAAAAGGCAAAGCTGTGTCTAAAGTTCATTTTCAAACATATTTTAAGTAAATTCAAAAACTTATAACTTGTGCAGTAAGGTTTGAAATTTTGTCAATACTTAAATTAAGAAATGTACTTTAAAGGCAGTGTTTTTTTGGACACGCTATGCATTAACCTTTCGTATGCCGAAAGTAAAAAAAAAAAGTCTTGCATTCTAGCCTCAACAGTTTCATATAAATCCAATGATACAGATTTAAAAAAAAAAAATACTAAAAGAATGCCTTAAATTGAGTACGGATCCGGTACAAGGCATACGAAGGGTTAAAGGGTTAAAACTTGAAAATATGCGTTTTCCCCCCTGACTGTTTGCCCCCGAAATTCCCTACATAGCAAATTTCATCAAAATCTGTATCCAAGAGCCCCGAAAGAGACAATACAAAAATTACTCGTCAAAGGATATATTAGATGTACAGGTTGAATCACAAGAGCAAAATGGATTGAACGAAAGTAATGAAATTCTCAAAGTAATGAAATCTTTGTAGGAAAATGACTGATCCATGTCTTTTTCATATTTGTGTGAAGTGTATTCAAATAGGTAACACATAGATACTTTCATTCACTCATTCGATCCATTCATGCCAGCTCTTGTAAATCGACCTGTATATATTCGTTCAACCTTGGCATCGACTCTGATGAACCCTAATATAAGTGTGTGCCACGAATTAATGACGTCGATTACGCTGTGGCATTCCTTAGGAGCATAACATCACAGTTCAAACTGGGTGACTCATCGCATACCGTGTACAGCGGGCTGCGGCTGTGTACAAAATCGAATTTATAAATACTTTGTTTCCGATAATTTCATTTGTCTTAATTTCACTTGCCATACCAACGTTTGCCATAAAACATATAGAAGCATTCTATTTTCAGGACTTTTTGAAATGCAGAATGAATGAATGAATTAATGAGAATGATTTTTTATAGAATGTAATAGGTTAAGTTAAGATTTATAGTTGTGAACGAAACACTGAAACATTAGGCATTGCATATGAAATTCGGGCTAACGATATAGAACCGTACACAATAAATTCACGTTTCAGAGCGATACGGTCCTAATACGATAGTCTAATGGGTGGAGACCTTAAGTTTCCGTGACCGAAAAAATCGTAGCCAAGCGATAATACTAACCTGTCCTATGAGATTCCCCGGAGATATGGTTGGTGTGGCGTGGCACGATATATTTGGACTCTTGAAACATAGACAGCATGAGGTCTTCGGTGGTGGGATGGTATTCTACGCCGTTGATGCTAGCGACTAACGGCGAGCTCTCATAGTTCCTATTGGCATCCCTAGTTGCAGAGCCCGCCCGTGCGGGGTAGTCTACCGATCGCGGTCTTCTCGTATCCACGGGAGTCATTTTAGGGTTCACATGAACATCTTTGTGTATATACGGCTCTATGGACACGCTGGATTCATTGTCACACTCACTCGTGCTCGCATTCGGCCTGTTGCCGTTCACTTCAACTATCAGCGGCCTTTGAAGAGTAGGAGATTGTATGATGGTAGTGTTGTGAACGACTGGAGTTGTTTGGTTAGCAGAATAAGTCGCATCGGCCATGCTGTCGTCAGGAAGGCTAGCAACGCTTCTGGAGAGCGACGGACTGTGGGTCGGCGGCGTGATCTCCGACTCGGACTCGGGCTCGTTGGGTGGTTCGATTTTAGCTTCTTCGACCTCTTCTTTGACTTCGGTGAGTTCGGTCGCAGTCTCGCTGGGGCGTTTTACGTATTTCGGCATGCGCAGCGCCCAATGCCCGCTCTGGTCGTCGGAGCTCCACGAATGAGAGACGTTGGATTTTTTCCGCTTGTAGAACAACATGTAGGCGGTGTTGTTCACTAGTTCGCTGTAGGCGTTTTCGTCTTCGACCGGGGTGACGCGCCAGTCGTCGAACTTGTACCACTGTCCGTCATATGGGTTTTTGCAAGCGGCCGTGTAGTGGCCCGTTTCTAGGTCATCGCCGTGGTGGTAACATACGGCGTATAAGTCGTACGTGTTGTCTAAGGGTGGGGTGATGCTGACTCGGGATGGGCGGCGGCGGGGCGAGCGCGGGGAGCGGGGCGCGCGGGGCGAGCGCGAGTGGCCGGCCGACTCCGCGGCGGCGCCCCGGCGCGCCAAATGCGGCGTCATGTCTAAATCGTTCAGAGGGAACTCCACCATCGTTGTTAATTTCGTGCTCGTTCTACACTTTGCTTGCCTGCAACAATATAATGTGATTATAAACTTTGAAAAAATCGAGTTCAAGAATACGAACGAAGATAGCAAATAAAGAACCTATGAATAAATAAATAAATAAATAAATAAATATCACAGGACAATTCACACCAATTGAACTAGTCCCAAAGTAAGCTAAGCAAAGCTTGTGTTATGGGTACTAGACAACGGATAAACATACTTATATAGATAGATACATACTTAAATACATATTAAACACCCAAGACCCGAGAACAAACATTTGTATTTTTCATACAAATATCTGCTCCGACACGGGAATCGAACCCTCCTCAAGCTTCGTAGTCAGGTTCTCTAACCACTAGGCCATCTGGTCGTCTAAATAATTAAAATAATTAAAAATATAATGTAATACTCACTGGCGAAACCTTTTCAGGTGTATCACCAAGATGTCTGGTAGTGACCACAGGCCGAGTGTTTTCACGACTGGCATATACCTCTGGCATTGAGGACATCTGCAGAATTAAAATAATATTGAATTATACAAGTTTCTAAAATTGTAATCAAAATATCCATTGAAAGCAACTGCACAGTCATTATAACTGAATTAATCAGATTATGTCTGGTTTATAGTTTAATGTAGAAATTGTAGCCGCTTTGTGAAGTTATTTGAATACAGTAAGTAGAGTACAGAGTAATTTTACGGGAAATTATTTCAGATAATATGTCGACTTAAAATTTCCTTTACCCAGAGGTTATCAGGAAGAGATCGCTCTTTAGCGACAAGACCGCCTGTTGTTTACTTCTACTTTTAATCACCTTTTGAACTTTGTGTTTTGTAAGCTGTATTATCTATCTAATCAGTAATCATCTATCTAATAAATAAAAATCTCGTGTCGGTGTTTGTTATCAAACTCCTCCGAAACGGTTAAACCGATTTTTATGAAATTTTTTGTCTATATTTGGTAGGTCTGAGAATAGGTCGTAAGCTATTTTTTTTTAGCCCTATTCTTAGCAGACGGAGTCGCGGACAGCAACTAGTATCGATATATGAATATTAAGTCGATAAATAAGTCACTATGACAGCTCAAGGGTACCATGAAAATTCAGATTTATGATGATGATGATGACTGACCTCCAGGCGTCCTCTTGAGCGAGATGCTCGGCGCGCGTGTAGTGCGCGAGGCAGGCGTGCAGAGTGAGCGGCGCCGCAGAGCCCGCCGCAGACACGTGTACCTCGCAGGACTCCGCCGGGTCGCGGATTATACTGACAACACAAATCCTATTATTAGTATAAAATTTTAAATAAAAAATAAAACCTCCTTCAAAAAACATTCAAAAACCATGAAATAATAATTGAACTGAACCGACTACAATAAGCATGAAAATATCTTTCTTCTAATCTGTTTTAAGTCGGTGCCTCAGCTCGAGCCAGCAGGAGTGGACCTAGTAATCTAACTTACCTACATACCTTACTATCTATAGGGCTTCTACACTCCTGCAAGCTCGTGCTGAGGCACCGACTTAAAACAGATTAGAAGAAAGATATTTTCATGCTTATTGTAGTCGGTTCAGTTCAATTATTATTTCATGGTTTTTGAATGTTTTTTGAAGGAGGTTTTATTTTTTATTTAAAATTTTTTATTTTTTGCTTTTTAGTTGTTTCTGTATAAAATAGATGCGTAGGACAAAATCATCAGTTTGACTTCGATATAAGGTTATGTTGAAAATTCTATTTTTAATGCTCGACGGGGTTATGTCGTTTTATTACAGAGTTCCATGATACTTTCTGAATGCAAATGCTCGACTTGTCACCGAAAATACTCTAATCGCTATAAGTTTCTCTTGAATTTTTGAGGAGTTTCTTCAATTCCTCATGGATCCCATCATCAGAACTGGATTTTGGTAACAACGGGACCAACCTTGAAGCATGTGCTTTCAAACAACGAAAAAATTTTCCAAATCGGTTCATAAATGACGGAGTTCTGAGGTAACACACGACAAAAAAAAAAAAAAAAAAAAAAAAAAAAAAAAAAAGAACATACAACCGAATTGAGAACCTCCTCCTTTTTTTGAAGTCGGTTAAAAATCAAAATAAGAATACGATGCAAAAGTACCGTTAGGACAACAGTATTTATAATTAGGGTTGTAACGGAACTTCGCCTCCGCCTCCGTTACTGCGGAAGTTCCGCAAGAAATCGTACCTCCGCATCCGCCTCCGCCTCCGTATAATTTTTGCGGAGTTTTAACGGAGGTTTGTTTACGTAATCATAGTAGAATAACGCGCGAGCAGCGAGCGACGCCCGACAACGACTCAGCCGTCCGGCCGCGTGCTGCGCGCGAAATGGTCGAGGACGAGAATCAACGATTATTTAGTTCAGCTGGCTTAATTTATGAACCCCTTAGAAATCGTCTGGAAGGTGACAAAGCCGCAAAACTATTGTTTGCCAAATATAATTTGCCTCTCCTTAATTTTGATTACTAGAAGGTAATGTTTCTTTATAAAATATGATAACTTAAGTGTACTTTAGTGTACTATGAATGTACCTACATATTTGAAAAATTTTGTAATTTTAATAGTTAATTTAATCATAAATTACTATTTTTTCTACATCCACTTTCACCTCCGCCTCCGTTAACCTCCGCATCCGCGGAGGTGAAACTCGTCGCCTCCGCATCCGCCTCCGCCTCCGCTAACAAGGCCTCCGTTACAACCCTGTTTATAATCTATCTATAGAGTTTATCAAGCGAGTCGTGTCCCTTGAAAACAGGCGGCATTTTCAAAATACTTATACAGTGGTGGTCATACAATTAAGAACGATTTGAAGTTTCCGATTTTTTTTTATCTAAATCATGTCATATGTCTAGTTGTGTTCCTTCTTAGAAGTAACAAGTTATGTTATAAAATAGCCACATGGATAGAGCAAACAGGATTAATAATAATAGTGTATAATTGCTAACATTTTTTTTTACAAATTTTATTTGTTCTCTATACTAATAAATTCAAATAGTAATGAAGCTGGACAAATAATTAAGAACGATTTATTAAACTGCTCGAGAGTTGTTTTATATGAAACTTAGATTAAATAAATCATATTAATGTGAAGTTGGTATAGAAAAAAAAGCAATTTAATACATTTGAACTAAAATTAATAGTTAGTAGCATGTCCACGGCTTTTAATTACGGCTTTACACCGGCGAGGCATTGAATCTATCAATTTTTGACATTTCGCAAGAGAAATAGAGTTCCATTCTTCTAAGAAAACGTCGTACAGCTCTCTCAAATTGCCACACTGTCGATTTGAAACCTTTTTCTTGACTTCGCACCAAAGATGATCTATTGGGTTAAGATCTGGGCTGTTGGCTGGCCAATCTAAGACTGAAACTGATTGTGATGTGAGGAATTCCTTAACGGTGCGTGCAGTATGCTTTGGATCATTGTCGTGCTGGAATGTCCAAATAACCGGAAGCACGTCTTCGGCATATGGTAACATTGTTTCTTGCAGTATATTTTTGTATTGGAATTGATCCATGTTTCCTTCTATCAGCCTAACAGGTCCAACGCCATGTCCAGAAAAGCACCCCCAAATTTTCACATTTCCCCCGCCATGCTTTAATGTCACTTTTGTGTACTTTGGGTCGAATGATTTATTCGGAGGGCGTCGTACATATCGTTTTCCATCAGAACATACCCTATTTATTTTTGTCTCGTCAGAAAAAAGAACGTTTTTCCACTGTCTGACTGTCCAGTTTTCATACCTTCTTGCAAATGCAAGTCGGGCTTGCCTATGACATCGTTTCAACATAGGCACCTTCCTTGCTATCCTTCCGTTAAACTTATTTTCTACCAAACGCCTTCGAATAGTGCGTGCAGAGATTGCTGAAGGGTTGTTTTCGCCAAAATATTCTTTTCTCAACTCATTAGACCCTTTAAAAGGATTTTGTTTTGCCAAACGAACGATATTTCGATCATCTCGACGAGATGACTTTCTCTGTCTAGGTCCACGCGGAACGTTTGAAGTAGTTTGATACGTGGAAAAATGCTTTACGGCATGGAAAACCATTGTTTTTGAACATTGCAGATGGTCGGCTATCTTTTTATACGACCAATTCTTCTCGCGAAGTTTTATTATTACTTCTCTTGTAGATTTATCACAACTTTTATTTTTCCCCATTGTTTTTATACGAAGTAATCACTTTTAAGACTTTAACAGCACGAAATGGCGCCAAAATTATACGAATAATAATCTACAACCACAGAGCCACACAGTGTTCTCTATTTAAATTTGAAAAAATAATAAACTATTCAGCGTTCTTAATTACGTGACCAGCCAGTAAGTACCAATACTAGGTTCAGATCGAATGTATAAAGTTTCTCTATTAATTTTTTAGCCAACAATGTTGCATAAATGAATGTACCGGTAGTACGGAAAAGTTTTGCAATACCGAGAGAAATAAAAAAAATACGGGCAATTAGTTATACTTGTTACTTTGAAAAAATCATCTCAATAAATAATCGTTCTTAATTATATGGCCACAACTGTATATCAACAATAATAACGCTTTGAAACTATGATTTTTACTTGTATTTATGTAGCTGCCTTTTTAACTAATTACTGATACATAAATTCGAGTATCAATCACAGTTTTCAGTATTATTTATTAGTGTTGAAATATGAAAGATTTTTGAAAATGCTGCCTGTTTTCAAGGGACGCGACTCGCTTGACAAACTCTATCAGGGGAGTTGTAAATATTCGCATCCGGATGCGGATGTTGAAGAAGTCTGTACAGGAACGACTCAGCGGCGGCGCATGTAGTGCACGTGCTAGGTATTTCGCCTTTAACCTTAGACAATATACTTAGTTTCTACTTATTTATTGATGCTGGACTAATTTACGGCCCTTTGCAAAATCGCTTAGACCCAGAAAAGGCAGCCAAGTTGATGTTCATTAAACATAATATAACGCACCCATTTTTATGTTCAAATATAAAGTTTGATTTATTTAATAATAATAAGTAAAAAAGTAATATTTTTTGTTTTTTTTTTTATGTACCAAATCTTGTAAAAGCCGCATCCACGTCCGTGGATGTCAAAAATTCTGCATCCGCAACATCCCTGACTATATAAAAAACCGGCCAAGTGCGAGTCGGAATCGCGCACGAAGGGTTCCGTACAATTATCTGTAAAAATCACGTTTGTTGTATGGGAGCCCCGCTTAAATATTTTTTTATTTTAATTTAAAGATTTATTTTTAAAGTTATATATTAACTTTAAAAATAAATCTTTAAATTAAATGTCGGAGTATAGCTATAGACCATGGCGGTCGGAGTGTAGCCATAGACCATGGAACTACAAGCGCAAGTAACACAATATGACAGCCATAAGTGTTGCTTCGGCAGAGTCTTGGTACAGTGAAGCATTGGAGCGAGCATGCGACAGACGCATACCGAGGAACTGTCTTACGTTTCGTAGTGTCCATTAGAATAATTAGTTTACAGTAGTTATTGATAATTAAGACATTTACAGTAGCTTATAGTGTAATTAATAAGAAGCCCACAGTGAAAGACAATTAAAACTGTTATTTAAGATTACTGTGTTTGACAATATGAGTGATATCCAGCAAGAGAGACCTCCTTCTCCGTCATCAGAAGTGGGATCTGTTCCAGAATTACCTTCATTGGAAGATAATCAGAATGACGCTCGGTGGCGATTAATGTTTAAAGTACAGAGTGAGCAGATGCGTGCACTTATCCATACGCTGAGGACACCACATGTGAGTACCCACATCACGCTGCCAGAGTTTGATCCCGATAATCGAGACGCAGACGCTAAATCATGGTGCATTACGGCTGATTTATGCTTCAGTGACTGCCCACTTAAAGGAAGCCAACTTATAATAGCCATAAGTAAGGCCTTGAGGAGCGGCATCTACTTGGTTTGCTCGCGTCACTTATCCCGGCATAACGTGGGAACAATTCAAGGACATATTTCTTGAGAGGTTTGTAGCTTCCGAAACTTAAATAACGATAAGCCAAACGAAAACGAAAGCTATGCTGCTTACGCGAACCGGCTAATATCATCTTTAACTTCTCAATGGAAGAATGTGAGTTCTGAGCAAATCATAATTTCTACAGTTTTATCACATTTGGCTCAAATGGACACTCGACTACAACGTATGGCGTTCACAACTGAAATTACTACGCGCCAAAGCTTGCAGAAAGAGCTACAAGCGTTTTCATACAGAAAACAAAAGGCTGAAGATACGCATGGTAAAAACGGACCAGACACTAAACGGATGCGATTCACTCAGCCCAATATGATAAAATGTTACAATTGTGGAAAAATTGGACACAAACTGGCAGAATGCCGACTGAAGGCAACGGATAAGAAGATAATTTCATCAACATCATCGACTTCGACTACAGCCAAGCGAGGAGGAATCTATCAACGGCAACAGCGGCGGGCGCGGCGGCGGCGCCAGCGGCAACACCGTTAGCTGAGCACGGAGCAGCGCAGCTGGACACGCCGAGCGGCGCGTGGACATGTGAATGGTGCAGCCCCCTACCGGAAAACTTGATATAAAAGGTGATGTAATTTTACTGTAAACGAATATTCTATAGAGATTTTATTGTCTTGCCGGATGTCTATATGCGTAGCAACATAATGTTGAGGAAGAAATTTTTACAAAGAGCTTTGTAGTTGGTTTATCGGAATCTCAGGTTACGATAACAAAGAAAAGCATACACGTGAATAGTTTAACTTCTAAAGAGTTAAATTGTTATGATATCGATACGGACGTACCGTCACAGTATAGAAATGAACTGCAGTTAGTACTAGAAAATTTTTCAGCTTATTTCACTACAGAAATGCCCAAAACACGAGTAAATACGGGTGAGCTTCAAATTCGATTAATTGATAGTAACAAAACAGTACAGAGACGACCATACAGACTGACTCCAGACGAACGTGAATCAATGCGAAAGAAAATTAATGAGTTAGTACTGAAAGCCAATTTCATTCCTAAATTCTCCCAAATTATGGAACCACTCTAAAACTTGACTTCAGAAAAAGTTCCTTTTCAGTGTTCATTGTGTCATGAACAAATACGTTAGAATGTTATCTCGATTCTTATCAAAGAGCCGATTCTCATGATATTTGACCCCCAGCTTTCTATAGAATTACATACTGACGCCAGTGCTGAAGGGTACGGCGCAATACTCTTTCAAGTCAAAGGCGGCAAACGCCACGTAGTCTCTTATTACAGTAAACGAACTTCGGCGGTGGAGTCAAAGTGTCATTCTTTTGAATGAACTCGACACACTCGCCGTTGTCAACGCAATCAAACAATTTCGACACTACTTAAGTGGCCGTAAATTCACAGTCGTAACGGACTGTAACTCATTGAAGTGTTCCCGTACAAAAAAAAAGATCGACTTAACACCACGTGTTCACCGTTGGTGGGAATTCTTACAGTCATTTGACTTTGATATTGTTTACAATTCTGGCAAAGATATGGCTCACGTAGATTTCTTGTCACGAAATATTCCTGAACTGCAACAGACTCAGATAGAATACAATCTAGATAAGAAACGCATAGATTTGACAAAAATAAAACAAGACTTAATAAATTCTCTATAGATGATTTCGTATTAATAGAAAACGAGGAAAGGAATCAAACAAAGTTGGATCCTAAATATCGTGGACCTTTCAAGGTGATAGAAATTTTAGATGGTGACCGATATACTTTACAGGCTTTAAATTCTAAGCGCACTTACAAATATGCACACGATAGACTGAAAATAATGCCTAGTGATCAAAGAGACATTGACGAACTTAATATTGAACAGAGTTTTGTTGAAAGGGAACAATCAGGTTCCGAGATGATAGAATAGCTTTGCATTCTTTGCGATGTGTGTTTGCACCAGTGGTATTCCGTAGCCGTAGCTTAAGAGAAATCGGTATCTACATCTGTAGTCCGTGAGTACGCGGTGCGCGGTTACCATGGTGGAGAGTGATTACGAGGAAATCGTAAGGTGGTACAGTCTCGAGGGAGATTGTGAAAGTGTGGTGATCTCGAGGAGATTGCGAGAGTGTGGTGATCTCGAGGAGATTGCGAAAGTGTGGTGATCTCGAGGAGATTGCGAGAGATGGCAGTTTGAGAACTGCTAGTGAAAAAAAAAGAGAAGCCATAGAGTTGAGAATGCAAAACGTTTACATTATAGTAATGTGTTTTAGTACATGATGTGAAATACAATGTGTTCCAATGTGAAAATGTTTGTCAATGCGTCTTTGAAAAGTCAGACTTAGTCTGAAAGAGAAATAAAATGTCAAGTTGTGATCTAAAACGATTATATGAGGAAACTATTGTTTACCTCAATGGGTCAGAGTTGGCCGAGCGGATAATACTTTGGAGAAATTGTTTCTTTTGCAGAGTAAACACACGAGGACGTGTGTCTCGCAGGATGGCCGTGTCGGAGTATAGCTATAGACCATGGCGGTCGGAGTGTAGCCATAGACCATGGAACTACAAGCGCAAGTAACACAATATGACAGCCATAAGTGTTGCTTCGGCAGAGTCTTGGTACAGTGAAGCATTGGAGCGAGCATGCGACAGACGCATACCGAGGAACTGTCTTACGTTTCGTAGTGTCCATTAGAATAATTAGTTTACAGTAGTTATTGATAATTAAGACATTTACAGTAGCTTATAGTGTAATTAATAAGAAGCCCACAGTGAAAGACAATTAAAACTGTTATTTAAGATTACTGTGTTTGACAATATGAGTGATATCCAGCAAGAGAGACCTCCTTCTCCGTCATATAATTAAATATTCTGTGAATATTTCAAGTGTCTACCTATTGCCGTTATCAATATCGAGCAAAAACGAGCAAAAAAATCATGTTTGTTGTATGGGAGCCCCCTTAAATATTTATTTTATTCCATTTTTTAGTATTTGTTTTTATAGCGGCAACCGAAATACATCATCTGTGAAAATTTCAACTCTCTAGCTATCACGGATCCCGAGATACAGCCTGGTGGCAGACGGACAGACGGACGGACAGCGGAGCCTCAGTATTAGGGTTTCCGTTTTTACCCTTTGGGTACGGAACCCTAATAAAAAATTAATCGCCAAACGTGCGCAAAACTCGACAACCACTGCACCAAATTGGATTTATTTGGATTAAAATGTCTCAGGGTCAAACACTTTTAACATTTCAATAATTTTAAGTGTCACCTGTCCCTGTGAGCCGGGTCCCATAGCAGCTCTAGCCGGAGGTGTGGATGTTTGTCATGGGCACATAGCGCTTGCTCGACGTCCAAAGCAAACAACGGATGTGGTAGCTGAAATTTTAAAAAAAATGTTTAATACAACCTAGATGAGATCTGCAGGACCAAAGTTGCTGATACATGATATAGCTCGGAGAATTGCCAGACTCCGACCGCTACGACCGCTTTAGCCTAGTTGGTAGTGACCCTGCCTACGAAGCAAGAGGTCCTGGGTTCAAATCCCGGTAAGGGCATTTATTTGTGTGATGAGCACGAATATTTGTTCCTGAGTTATGGATGTTTTCTATGTATTTAAGTATTTATTTATCCATATAAGTATGTCTATCGTCGTCTGGTACCCATAGTACAAGCTTTGCTTAGTTTGGGACTAGGTCGATTTGTGTGAGATTGTCCCCCAATATTATTTATTTATTTACTTAAGTGGCAGTGGACAGAGCACATGGTTCGTAGAACCGACGGACTATGGGACATTATGGTTCTATTATGGCGACCGCGAGCCGGAAGACGGGGTGTGGGAAGGTCCCCAACATAATGGGCCGAAAACCTAGTAAAGGTAGCATGAACCACTTGGATGCCGTTGCCGTTTATCTAGCAGCGAACGTCTTTTGGTATGATAACAATCCAGACGTAAATATATGAGACAAGAAAAAAACAACTTACTACAATACGTTTACTTTTAGTTTACCACTGACAGATTGCTTGCCTTCATTTCTTTTCCAACTTTAACACCATACAAATAAAGTAATTATTACAAAATCTGCAAACGTGGGTAACAGTATTCTAAAATTGGCTTTATTTGTAGGTCGTAAACTTTATGTAATTTTAATGTAACATACTAATAATAGATCTGAATGTAGCAAGCGAAGAAACCGCTTTCCTAAGCTATAAGCCACCAACTAGTACAAGAGACGTTTTATATTTATTCGCATGTTATTTTATTTATTTCAAAGAAAAACATCACGATTTTAAGATCAATCAAAATTAAATAGTCTCTGTGTGCGATAGGAACAATATGGTTCGCGTATCTTTCACCTGAAGAATTATGTATGTGTGTAAACCTTTTACTGTAAGAAAATAAGAGAAAAAAAACACTATAGACAATCGTTCAGATACATGTACAGAGACGAACTTATTCCTTTAAGGGATCTCTCATAATCATTAGCTTAGCTATTCAAAGAAGGAACGCTGCCAGTATCTTCGCAAGCTTGCCTAAGGGCCTGTTGTTTGATCAATAGTTAAACTAATAATTAAAATGTATGGCAAAAATAACAATAGTTAACGCATTTCAAAGGAAATTTGACTATCAGTTAGTTTAACTATTGATCAAACAACGGGCCGTAAGAGGACTCCTTTTAATAACATATTTTAGTTTTATTATTTTTTATGTATATGTTAGTATAATTGTTTACAAATTAGTATAACAACATGCTTATAGATTGTTTCTAATCTTATTTTGGATCATTGACTATAAAATATTCCAGGTGTACTATCATGTTTTCCCTTAGGTTTACCTCAGGTTGCAAGTAAGCCGGGTCCTTGGGTCGGTGCGCCTCCGCGATGCGAGCGCGGAATATGTCCGCGCCCTGCGATCCTTCGAGCACTCTCTCGGCCACGACTTGGCACATCTCCTTCAGCATCAACTTTTGGAGGTCATCGTACGAAATCTCGCGAGGCACTTGCATTGCGTAAGGTGACCCTGTAAGCCAATTTTACGAAGGAGTTAATTTTAATAGTTTTCCTGGCAAGAATATATCTACAGAAAATTGTTAACAAGTTTGATATGAAGTATCTTTTTGTATTTATTTTTCAACTTCTTTTTTTTTATTACTTTTACGGTCATCCCGTGAAATCTATATATTTCATACTAAATACAAACTGAAATATAGATGCACAGAAAAAACCCCAGAAAAAAGACCAATGCTGGGAATCGAAACCCGGTCCTCAGCATTTCGTGCCGCGTGCTATTCCCCTACACCACCGAGTGATGCGCTGTATCACTGCAGAAGGTGATTATTTAACAGACTGAAATGTTCGGTGTATGGGAAAAATTCGTGTCTAAACTCCTGACCAGTGGTGGTCAGGAGGACTCGGTAGGTCTGAGATTAGGTCGTAGGCTAATTTTCTTCGCAGACAGAGTCGCGGGCAACAGCTAGTAATAAATAATCTTACCAAATCTCTCTCCCTCGAGCAAGTTAACCCAGAGGATGAGTAGATAGGGTGTTGTGGGAGTTTGAAGTAGCGGCGGGGCCTCCACGCAATAGAGAGATCCGAAATCGATTCCGGCGGGCTCCCAGCTAGAGCGCGCATTACACCATCCTGGGAGAACAAATAAATATAATTAAATACCTATATATCGACGGATCTCTGACCTGTATTTTTAGCTAATATTTAACTTTCAACATTCTCATACTCGCTTGGACGACCTGGTGAAAGTGGCGGGAACGCATTGGATGCGATGGCGCAGGGCCGATCTGTTTGGTGAGCCTTGGGGAAGGCCTATGTTCAGCAGTGAACGTCTTTCGGCTGAAATGATGATGATGATGATTCTAATACTTGTAAGTATGTAAGTTGTAATTTCAAAATTTGCAAACCATTTTTCGACCAGTTCCTTATCCGATTGAGCTGTAGTATTGCGTAAATCCAGTGACTATACAATATTCTGGTAGTGAAATTCTGATGGTACGGCCTATGATCTCCACAGAAGGGAACTAATCAACACAGTTAATGGCATCAACTTGAGACTTGATACAGATTATGTAAGTATTGTCATTTACTTTCTTAACAAAAACGTATTTTATACCCGTCTCGTTGATTTCTGCCAGTATGATGTGATCGCGATCAATGCCCGTGTCGGCGTGTAGAGTGGTTCTGAGCTCGTCCATCGTGGAGTTTGGCAGTAACTCTACACCGATGCGTACTTGTCTGGGTTGCTGGTTCACATACACAACCTGAAAAAATAAATATTATTTATACATATCTTGTGGGAATACGAAAATCCCTGCCAAATTTTTAAATTCTACTGCCTGTGATTTAGGCTGTCCGTTATCTGTCAGTCAGTAAAATTATGTAGGTACTCTTATAAATAACTACTATAAATAAGTACACAATCAATTGCTGAGCAGAAAACTTTAACTATGAAATGGCAGAACTTTTTGTAGAAAAATCTGGCAAATACAAAATTTACACTTATCACATTTAAAAACAATTAAGTATTGACTCACTATCAAAATTCCTGTGCATTTTCCTTATGTCGTCGAAAATCAATTTCAAGATATAAACCAATCATTTTTCTATAAATAAATCAAAATTTAACCAACTCAAAAAACTGCTTTCCCGATTCCGAGATAATTATTTAATTGTTGAGTAATGTTTAAGCAATCGAATAAAAACCCATGAAATATTTGTTATTGAGGAGTTCCAGTGGCCAACTGTGATCTTCGTCATCAGTTCTACTTCACCAAATGATGATTTTCAAGAGCAAATACACAAGTTGCTTTAATAACCCAAAATAACTGTCCCTACAATACTTGAAGAGTTTCCTTTGATTTCCCTGGAATCCACTAATTAGATCCTGACTTTTGGGATCTAATAGGAACTATCACTGACCAACCAAAAAATTTTTTTAAATTGGTTCTTAAGAGGGTTTATACCTGCTGAGCTGGCAACGTTGCATTTTTGTTAGTTTTTCTCGATTATTCCATAAAAATTGAATGAAAATTAAAAATGTTTTGAATACAAATTGTTCTAATATATAAGATAATGTGTCTACTGCAATAATAATTCGTGATAGACTTTTATTTTCTTTAAAAACGAACAAATTATTACCTAACGGTTTTTAAAGAAAATAAAAGTCTTATCACGAATTATTATTGCAGTAGACACATTAACTTATATATTAGAACAATTTGTATTCAAAACATTTTTAATTTTCATTCAATTTTTATGGAATAATCGAGAAAAACTAACAAAAATGCAACGTTGCCAGCTCAGCAGGTATAAACCCTCTTAAATGACAGAGTTGTCAAGTAACATGATAAAAAAACATACAACCAAATCAATAACCTCCTCCTTCTTATACATATAGTCAAATTGAAAAAACCGGCCAAGTGCGAGTCGGACTCGCGCACGAGGGGTTTCCGTGCCATTATCTAATCTATAAATACGGCAAAAAAATCACGTTTGTTGGGTGGGAGCCCCCCTTAAATATTAGTTTTATTTTAATTTTAAAATTTATTTTTCAAGTAAATATATAACTAAATATTCTGTGAATATTTCAAGCGCCTACCTGTTGTCGTTATCAATATCGAGCAAAACGAACAAAAAAATCACATTTATTATATGGGAGCCCCCTTAAATATTTATTTTATTCTGTTTTTTAGTATTTGTTGTTATAGCGGCAACCAAAATACATCATGTATGAAAACTCCAACTGCCTAGCTATCACGGTTCACGAGATACAGCCTGGTGACAGACAGACAGACGGCGGACAGCGGAGCCTCAGTAATAGGGTCCCGTTTTAACCCTTTGGGTACGGAATCCTAAAAAACAACCAAAGTTTTGGTTTGGTTAAGTCAGGCCTAGGGTAGTAAAATTAAACAAAATCATGGCTCACATTAACAGGTAGTGGAGAAGGCTGGGCCGTGGCCTGCCGGGGGGGAAGCTGCACGCTCACGCAATGGAACGGGTCGAATGTACAGGAAGTCCGCTCGCATTTCGCACATGTCAACGCTGATCTATAAAATAAACACAAACATTGTAAATGCGAAAATGGATTTAATTATTAGGGCTCTGTAGGTAAAATGGCAAGGAAGGAAAATTTATATAATTTCTCCAATGTCGTATCGTACAGGCAACAACTTGTAATTGTTGAACAACTTACCACTCTACACGAACATACGAATATAAGCAGCTAAACCCCATTTGTCTTACACGGCTAAAATACGAACAGTGGCAAGTCACTCAACAATTAAAGTTGTTGACCGTACATTAAAATCGCTAACTAACAGATAGTTATAATTTTTTAATATGTTATTAGGACCCATAGTAGCACAGGTCTTTTGAAGCTGTAAACTTTAAAAATAAGTACACTACCAGTAGTGGTTCAAGCAACTCATTAAAAAATCAGAAATAGCTAGTACTATTTGACTGGCCTAACTGTGCTACAGGTAAAATAAAAATAAGAAAAAGTTTTTTTGAGTACCTACTCCCCTGTAGTATTATATCCATGGTTGATTTTTTCATCTATCACATGGTGTGGGAAGCCGTTCAAAAATATTATAGGTTTGTGAAAATGCAAACATAATAAAGAAAATTGCTTTAAATAAAAAGTACAACATTATTCAATATAAACTGGACACAGCAAATTTAATACCATTTTTAACTACTACTTTTAGATTATAAAACAAACTGTCCACTTATCAGTTCTGGGAGATTGCAAGTGACCTTGAATTTAATCTCACAATGTGATGCACGAATACAGAGTCCCCAGTATTTAGGTTACAAGAATTACCTATATTGAGCTTGAAACACTGCCTGGACGAATGAACTATTTCTTCGAGCGTGATTGGCCAATGTTTCAGCAGCAACAACTTCATCCGACTTGCCTCCTGTGTTCTGTAATTTTATTAAAACATTCTAGAAATATTTAAAACCACATACACAACATGCAAAAGGTACAGTTAAAAGAGTTAGAACTGCATTAATTAACCCATATGCAAAGGTAAGTTTTAACTCTATGCATTTACAGTACAATGTTCGAAATTGTTTAAAAAGAATTATAATCACCGGTTTTATTAATGTTCCTAAATAAAATTTAACAACAATCAGCATCAAGTGTTGACAAACTCAACATTATCATTATTGAACAATTAATGGTGCAAGTTTCAAGAGTGTTTGTACATGTTTACATACTTTAGGTATTTTGCAACTCCACTACTTTGAATTTCTAATAATTTCTAGTAATGCAACTAAGTGAATTTTATTTATTGTTGATAATTTTAAAAAATGATTTTTTATCACTATTTCTAATAAGAGAAATGTAACAAGTTTAAAATTATAAAAGCAACGGAATTATACCTTAAGAGTCTTGTATTTCTTTTTAGTGGCAGTGTTTAAGTCTTCATGGACTTTGTCTAATAACCAGAACAGGAATTCTTGTGCATCATGTTGACTGTTCCCTCTGTACTGCATACCATGTCGTTCCACTGCTCCCTAATAAACAATATTCATAACATAGATTTAATATTATTTGCATATAACTACTATTTTTCAACCAATCTATGGAATTTAACCTGTCATCTACACTGTCAACATATACAAATTCACATCATAAATTGTCACAAAATAGTACAAAGGAGCACAGATAAACAAAGCTCAAATATCCTTACTTACTACATTAATTAATTAATTGGGTCACCCTCAAAGAAACTGCACATAACCCAAGGGCCCAACAAAACAAAATCACAATTGAGTTTGTGTTCCTTGTGTAGCGAAAGCTAGCCATACAACTATATAGGTATCTTTGACCACACAAAGGAATCAACAAATTTTTGCCCTAATAATTAAAGCTCTCAATCATGCACAAATGAATATATTACAAATGCATATTGAAAAATATCAAGGAACTTATTAGAATGATTAATAAACAAGATACAATTTAAAGGATAATTCATTACACCTGAGGCCAACATTTTATTTTAACCCATAATTAGCATTGCCAACAATAGATCGAACTATCGATAGTATTGGCTATACTATTGTGACCTCGAAAAATAGTAACAATATAGATAGGCCTATTGATAGTATCGATAGTAATTTCAGACCAATACTATTGATAGACATCAATAGTATCGATACTATTACATTAACAATACTATTGCATTTTTACAAACTATAGATAGTGCAATACTATCAATAGTATCGATACTATCAATAGTATTGATAGTATTGATACTATTGAAAACAATACTATTGATATTATTGAAACTATCGATAGGCCTATTGATATTGTGACTATTTTTCAAGGTTGACTATCGATAGTCAAACTATCGATAGTTATGCAACGCTACCCATAATAGTATCCACGGGGATTATAATTAACAGCTAATTCACACTGAAGGTCACATTGTCATAGACAGGCATTAATTGGTAAAAAGTGTGTAATAAAAATTAAATGATGATGCAACAATTTACCTTGAATGTAGTACTCATGTCAGGTGTGTACCTACATGCCCAGAGAGCTTTTAAAAGAGCTGCCAATTGTTCCGTTACTTCACCTCTTGTTCCATATTTTTTTGAATTAATTTTATTCCTCTTCTGTAAGTCTATCTGAAATACATAAAATTAATGCTATAAAATTTATTCTATAAAAATAATACATCCATACAAAATATTACAAATTGCATACTTACCCTGTAATGATCTAATACAAAATATTCAGCTATAACATCAGTATGGGAAAGGCACTGCAAGACAGCATTCATGTAACAAGTGTTGCCGTGATTTTTTATGCCTGTAGCAGCAGGGGTCGAGCCTGGAGGCCAGGGTGGTTCTCCGCTGCATGGAACCCGCTCACCATTCATCACTGCTGGTGCAGATTTTACCTGCAAATGTTGATTATTGCTGTTTTTGGATCAATCCAATTAGATCGTATAAGTATGAACTACTTCATAATTGAACTACTAAGGAACAGTTTAACGACATTACTTACCCCAGTTACGTTTACAGTACTCATATGCTGCGCTATTTTGTTCAGAAATCGTTTCCATGATGGCCTTCTGAATAACTTCCTCTCGATACCACCATCTTCCTTTGCAGACTCTGCAATTGTACAGCTAGAACTGGCTTGCTTACTATCGCTGTCGTTACTCTTAATCTTGCTTGAACTAGGCTTCGTCGTTCCAAAAGGATTACGAGGCAACGTAAAAGTCCTTTTTAATCGGGATCCTTCCACCTGTTTTGGTGTCATATTATTATCAGTCACTTCGTTGATTAATTCACTCTCCGAACATGATTTTAAAACTGAGGACAAATTATTAGTAGACATAATTACTCTAAAATGATATAATTATACTTGAATAAAGCTATTTTAACAAAGAAATGTGATTATAAAACATTACAATAGATATGTCAATGACATAGGCGCCATTTTGATTCGATCGAATGGAATGAATTCAATGAATGAATGAATCAGTGTTGCCAACCAACTCTAAAAGACGATAGTTTATTAAAAGCTAAGACGACGAATGGCTAGACACGTCATATTTAAGACGAAATATAACCATCGGTATTCTCTCTCGTTCTAAAAGAAAACATCATCTGCAAATAGAGACAGATATACGTTTGTCTGTATTGGCTTTCAATTCAATGAAGCCAGTTTACTATAGTGTATTTATAAATCGATATATATATATCCTAGAGATGTGCTACTTTTATATCGATAAACTTTAGCTGTCAAAAATAATTATCGTGTCATAATTTGAAGGACCAAATTGGATTCGAAAAATTACTCACAAGCATACTATTCAGCATTTTAATGATTCTTTTTATACTCTTTTTCTTTAGTTCTAAAATTACGAAAAGCAGTTTGATATTGGAATGAGTAGTAGTAGTTGTAAGTTGTAAAATAAGAGTCTGCGAGTTTAAAAATAAGCATACTGAGGCGCTCTTGGCAGGTGGCGGGGCGGTGTGGACTTGTCAAATCTAATAACGACAAACTCGAAAAACGATACAGAATTATTAACAAAAACAAAACGCAAATTAACCTCCCTGAGCCTTACCGCCATCTGCCGATCGCCTAAAATGAACCAAATAATACGTGCAACGTACAATTTTTTTAACGAGACCATACTTAGGTCCCGATAAAGCGTATCAATCTTCAGTCTAATATATAAAAATCTCGTGTCACGGTGTTTGTTATCGAACTCCTCCGAAACGGCTTGACCGATCTTTATGAAACTTTTGCTCTATATTCGGCAGGTCTGAGAATAGGTCGTAGGCTATTTTTTATACCCCTATTGTCCGCAGACGGAGTTGCGGGCAACAGCTGGTTATTTATATTTATTTGTATATTTATGTACGAGTAGTATAATGGAAATAAGGGGAAAAGTAAAACGACAATTATGAAATAATAATTGTGATTTTATTTTTCGTAGTTTTATTATTTATTGACCACTAAATAAAACCATTTTTTTTATTTCTCAAAAAAACAGAATACATTTTTGATTATTTTTCTGCCAAACTTTCATAAATCAGGATCTTTAGGTAACCTGAGAACAATACACATCAACAATTAGCATTATATTAGCCATAATACAACTTAATTAGTTTTTCTTGTAGTGCTTCTCAGAGCCTATAAAAAGTTTAACTAAAATATATATTAATTTTAAATAAAAGTGACAAAAGCTGAACCTGAAATACAATGATGATGACATACAATATCGATTTATTTAACCACATCCCTATTATCAAATTTTACGTACATGAACTGTCATAACGGCCTGAACAGATGTTTTGTTGTTCATTATTTTAATAAATCTTTGGCCTGACGTGATCTTTATGACTTCACAATATTTAGAACGGCAATTTATTTATTGAGAACAGATCATATAATCTAAACATTGCGCAATAAGTTCATAATGATAGTCGATAACTTACCGATGGAAAGATATTCTTTGGTCACTTTCTGTTAATACACCCATTCTACTCTTGCAACCGATAGCCACACAATCCATGGTTATAGTGATATGAAATTAACTAAATTTCACTCTTCAAAATGCCATAAAACACATAAAAACAAGGGAAAACTGATAACAACGTTTGGTATCCAGCTGGCTACCACGACGACTCAGAATTTGACACACTGACGTTTAAGATGGCGGTGTTTGTCTATGCTTCACTCTTTTTTTCACAGTGAGATTTTGCATGTGCTAGAAAGAGACACATGACGGTTTTTTGTTCGACTTAAATAGAACTGGGGGGTTACCACGAAATCCGAAGTTCGAAGTTACGGGCTTCGAATCGAAGATTTGCTACCACGAAGTCACTTCGTTTCGTTGACGGATTCGAAGTTCGTTTCCATTCGTTCGATTCGAAGTTAGTCACGTGTTGTCTACTACGAAAAACGAACTTCGAGATTGATATCGAATTTGGCCTACCACGAAAGTCAAACTTCGTGAATGATTTCGGAGTTTGACGTAAAGTTTTTCGCGTAGAAACGTCAAAATCACACGATAACTAAATAGTTGTCGTTTTGCCTTCGTTTCGATGAATTTTGTAGGAAAAGCGACCTTGTGGACGATTTTGTTATTTTTGTTTGTTGTAACACTTGTGACGTATTATTGCTGATTGATATTGAGTAGGTATTGTGATTTGCCGTATTTATTCGTTAATTCGAAAGAGTTTCAGTGTTCAATTGATTTGGTTTTGTTATTGTGCCATCCTACAGTTCGAGAGCCTGCTTTTTCAATGTAAGTATTTTTGTTTAATATCAATTTCAAATAGGTATCTTAAATCAAAAGTTACTAAGTAACATGCAGTTTTTACTTTTAACCTTTGATATTTTATTTTGAAAGTTTCTTAGTTAAAATAGTCATCTTAAGGCATGTTCTCATTAAGTTACAACCGCATATTTCTTTTGAGATATGTAATTAAGTACCCAAAAGTATATGAGAAGTTATGAAAATACCGCAAAATACTTTGAAAATGTACACTTCTAAAGAAAGCTAAGCAGTGAATTTGGTAAATTATGTCAGAGTGTTGGCTAGTCTACTAAAGCAAGGCAAAACTCTTTTTTTTCTTTGGGCGGTTGTGTAGAGAATAATATAACTGATAGAGGACTTACACTCTCTGCAAGCAAAGCAAGTCTACAAGCATGAAATTTTGCACAGAAGTTGCCTGTTTGTAGCAGACATTTAGAAAGGATTTGAAAATTCGTTTATTTAATGGGTGAAACATTGTATGAAATTCCTATGTACTTAAACTAGTTTTTTAATTTATTTTAATTTGTTTTTTAGATTAGAACTAATTGCAAGATTTTAACTTGTAGAAGAGGCTTTAGCTGATGAGTTAACAGAGCGTTAAAGTCAAAGACGCGGGACTCGTGAACTATTTATTTCCCTGTACCTCTGGACAGAGAGTTTTAAAATACCTTCCGACTGACTTTGGAGGTGTTTGAGGCCCTCTGCATGGAGGTGGTGCCCTTACTTCGTCCCAAACTAAATAACCGTGGAATTGACCCTGCCTTAAAGGTAAGCCCTTATTGTATCCATACTATATTATTGTAAAAGCAAGTGTGTCTGTCTGTCTGTTACTTCTTCAGCCTTAAACTGCCTAAGTGATTTAGATGAAATTTGGTATGGAGATAGTTTGAGTCTTTGTATAGGTCTTAGGACAGTTAAATATTGCAAAGTTCCTGCGGGATAGCAATAAATGAATTCTTTGCAGATGGAGTAAGGGGCAACAGCTAGTAGCTTATATAAATATCAACTAAGGAACAAAAATGGTTACAAATGTGAAAAATTACACAGAGAATTATACTCTGATGTCTCTGATGTACCATACAACACATAGATACTGTAAAAGATCCCCGGCAAAGAATCATTATACTTATTACATTGACCTGCAAATGGCCTGCAAACTGGCCATTCTACATACATACATACTTTGTCTTCATGGAATTTGTTTATCGTATTGCATTTGAATGGGTCTTGTCACAAAGAGGTAATAATTTGATACAGCTTGTAATTTAGTATTGCTGGTACCTATTTACTTGGTTAAGAAAATACCATCATCATCATCATCATCATCATCCTGGTACAGTTGGTATTTATTCACAAAACAATACCCCTGATTATAGTGATGTTTAAAAAAATAAATTGTTGATAGAAAAGTTGTTATTCACGAATTTGTATTAATTAATCACTGTAATGCATTGGCATATTGGCAATATTCTGCCTATTTTCAATCCTCAACACAAAAATAGGGGTGTTATGTTTTAATGCTATATATTATATGCATTGAATGGTTGTGCATAAATTTTGGCCAGTGCGATGCATTGATAACTTAAAATAAGACCTTGTAGGTCAGTCATTAACATACTAGGTGTATCAATAACAATTTATGTTGCATTTCAGCACTGTGATGGTACCATGGGCATAAAGAAATACTCACCATACCACTAGGGGAATGTACATGCAATTACTTTTTAATTTAACAAACTTTCTGAACTGACAACAAAACAAAGTGTGGAGATCAAAGTAATTATATAATTTCTTAGGTACTTTCATATTGATTTCAAACATTGCAAATCTGGGTTACAATACATTAATTTAGTGCCTTAGATGATCTGATGACGGAGCCAGATGATACACAGTGAAATTCCTTAGTGGTCAATAGTATAGCTGTTAGAGTTTAGGCTGCTTTCATAATATGTTGTGGAAAGTCCAATTTAAAAAAATCTTTAACAAATAGTTATTAGTTCTGTACTTTAAAGAGGCGGAGATTAATAAAGGCTTTTTATTTTTATTTATTTTTATTTATTAGTTCTTTTAAATCACTATTGACACCATTAACCTTTTCAACGCCAACAACACATATAGGTGTCACAAAGTACAGTGTCAAAGTGATCTTGACACAATGACATAAGATTCAAAGCAGGTTTACGTTTTGTCGAGGCGCGGCGGTGAAAGGGTTAAACATTCACTTGGAACTAACAATTAATTTATTGTGATTTTCAAAGAAACTTTAATGTTTAATGATTAATGTAGATTTTTTTTAAACCACACTGTATAAATTTATCTGCTTTTCAGATATGTTGCCTCCAGCCGCTCGGCCTCACGGAGCAGGAGCCTGCTGAGGAGCGCCGCCCCGCCCCCCGCCCCCCGCCGCTCAGCGCGGACAGGCCCGCGCGCAACTTATATGCGATTTGAATCGCCGATACCTGATAGCCCTGATGGATCACAAATTGTTATATTTATTTTGTTTGATTGATTGATTGTATTTCATACTACTAAAAAAGCCGTGGTGGCCTAGTTAGACCGGGGGATAGTGACACAAAATATTAGGTCATTTGTACCAGTATGGCGGTTCTTCAGGGGTCTAAAAAATCTTTCGAGCGGTGGTAGCCGTACAATATTATACAACATAACATCTGGTTATAAGATAAGATTGCCGCCACCTAGATGTTTGAAATTTTGTATTTATATTTTTCAAACCTCAAACTTACAGGAAAAATTAGTGCCATACTGGTACAAATCGTTTGAAATACGAATAAAAACTTAGAGTTTTGAAAAAATATTGTACACATTCGCCACCTCCCGCAGGTATGGCATTATCAGACTTCTATTTATAATCATATGGAGAACTGTTGAAAAAAGTTTTAGGGTGGTACAAATCGTTTTGCATAAAAAAAATTACTTTGCGGCGGTATGGCGCCCATTTGAAATCGTCAGAAAAGTATGGCATGGTGATTTTCGCGAATAGCTACTCGACGATGATTAGCTGTGCAAAAATTAGCTTGGTACAAATGGTTGAAATGTTGTTTTTAAATTAATGTGTTTGCGTCGGTATGGCGGGCTGTAAGCCACACCGGAGAAGTATGGCATTACGCTACCGCCTTCTGATTTTTTATCGACTATCGGAAATTCAAGAATTTTTGTGGAAAAAATCGTTCGACGCTCGTTATTTATCCGACACGTTCGATTAACGCCCACGCGATTGGGCCGCCGGTACCAGCGCTATGACCAACATTTTCCTTTTTGTCATTAGGTAATTAGACCCCTGAAGAACCGCCATACTGGTACAAATGACCTAGGTAATATTTTGTGTCACCATCTCCCGGTCAAGTGGTTTGACCTATGGTCTCTCGAGCAGAGGGTCGTGGGTTGAAATCCCGGCTCGCACCTCTTGAGTTTTTCGGAATTTATGTGCGAAATTACATTTGAAATTTACCATGAACCATGAGCTATACGGTGAAGGAAAACATTGTGAGGAAACCTGCATACACCTGCGAAGAAATTCAATGGTGTGTGTGAAGTTCCCGATCCGCACTTTGCCCGCGTAGGGTCTGTTACCTCGGCTCTTCACGCTTAAACCGCTGAACCGACTTAGATAGATGAATCAACTTTTTTGCGTTGTTTACTCTATCCCCGGTTGTCCAAGTGACACTTCATACTGTTTCATAGACAGACAAATGCTTAGGTTGTCAGAAGGACAAACTTTGTGTAACCATAGCAAAAGTTGATAAACCCAGATGATATTTGATATAGAGATAGTTTAACACTCTGGGAAGACACACGTGAAAGAGAGTGCGGTAGAAAGTAGAAAATAAACATCTCATCTAGTTTTAATTTTTAGTTTTTATTTTAACTTTTAAAGATGATTTACATATCATATATATTTATCAACTGCATTGTTTGCTTGTAAGTGGTACCCATTAGTCGTTAGTGGTTAACTGAATTGCATTTTTAAATTATTTATGTTAAAAAAAATTTTTCAAAAGCGTTTTTCAATAAAACGACTCATCAAGATCGCTTACCTTCTTTCTAATGCTAAAAAAAACGAAGTATCTCTGACTGGATAAATCCGCTGTTATGTATGTTCCTAATCACAACTTGCTGAACATGTGCTACTTACCTACTCATCTGATTTTTTGGATTATCAAACATTGGGTGAACCTTTCACATGTCGATATTTGTATCGGTAAGGCTCAGTATATTGGAATGATATTTAATGATAATTCTTTATTTAACTAGTATCCCATTTTAGTCACACTATATAAGTCCCGCTGGTGGGCACAGGCCTCATCTCATAGGCTAGAGGGAACGGGCTAAGCAGTAAGCACTCTAGCCCAAGATGGATTACGGACTTCATATACGGACGCCTTTGAATTTCTTCGCAGATGGCTGCAGGTTTTCTCACGATGCTGTTTCTTCATCGAGAAGCTCATAGTAACTAAACTATCTAATAGAACCATTTCGTAATGAATCGTTTAACAGTGATTATTGCGTGATGTACGTCATGATGACATCTCTATCTTTTCGAACATGTGTCAACAATAATGAATAGGAAGGAAAGGAGTTTGCTTGTGTATTAATAACTTGAATTGCCACTGTCCATCGTCAAAACTTCTTTTTTTCCCCTTATTTCATGGAGCGAAAACGTTTATTGCATGTTGTGTTCGGAAAATTGATAATCCTTTGACCCTCACTGACGTTGTAATTATCTAGAAGTTAATGCGACAAGGTTCTATAGTGGCCTAGGAATTAAATTGTTTGACTGTACTGGGACTTGAGATGAAGTTGGTGAGTAGAAAATGACAATGTCAATGTTATGCAATGTGATTTGTATTTTATTACACCTCCAATCCTCAGATGTAGTATGTACCTAGTCTTATTAAAATATTTGTGCTAAAATTAAGCAGTTTTTTTTCTTAATGGACGTAAGTAAGTAAACGAAATTAGATCACGTGATTTTGTACCTTGTCATTTTAAATTGTCTGAAAAGTCATTCGAAAGTATGTAACGACTGAAAGCGGCAAGGTAGAAAAGTGATCACTGATTCATGACATGACGTTGACTGAACATGGATAAAGTGGATAACATTTGTTTCTTTTTTCTTTGGAACAAATAGATACGTTTTAAACATTAAACTACCGTGAGACTCACTCATAGTGAAATATACGAATTAATCACGTAAAGTAACATGGTGGTGCATTTTTGGCAGAGCCGCCGTGACGTGTGGCTCCTGGAAGAAGGGCTACGGAGATTAGCCCGAAACATATCGAGTTAAACTCGTTTTAAGACGTGAGTATTTAATTCGTACGTCGTATTTCACTATGAAATAAATAAGTTGATTATCTTGCTTTGCTATACTTAGTATTGGTAGTACCTACCATTGGTAACGAGGTAATCCACGGGAGATTTCATAATATCCGTTTAATCAGCCAATAAGAATAGTAGTGTCACGGGAAATTAAAATTTCCCTTCACTCTACTGGTAGTGCCTAAGTAAAAATATGTCATATAACATACGAGTACATATAGTTCCGCACTGGACCCGCGAAGGTAGGCTGGGATAGTGATGAGATGATGTGAAAGCTTGTCGGTGTGAGGGCTTGTTTTTTTACTTTCGCCCTAAAACGGCTTGACGTATTTATCTATGGAATAACACATACTTGGGCTACTTTTTGTCCCCATGGATCCATGAACTAAAACAATTACTTTGCTCACCCGCGACCTTACAATAGTTACGTTTATGCAAGAAATGTGTATTCATGCAGTTCCTCCACCTCCACTGTACGAACACACAAATCACATAAACCCAACCATCACCACCACCAAGCTACACTGACGCGTTTCGAACTCAACCAGAGCTCATCTTCAGAGTTACCACAACCGTATGCTAAGTATGCTACCAAATGTTAAACTAACAAATCAAAACAAATGTATACCTCCCAATTATTATCTAAATGATAATCAATATGGATTTCAACAAAATAAAAATACCTCCCAATTATTATCTAGATTTACGATCGAAGTAAATGGCCATCTTAATGAGAAAAAACAGGCACTTGCTCTATTCATTGATTTCAGCAAGCCATTTGATACCTTGGATTATGTAACGCTGTACTCCAAGTTCGAGCAAAATGGTATACAGGGACCCTTGCTCAAGTGGTTCCAGGATTATCACGAGAACAGACACACGATGGTAAAAATAGCAGACAAGTGACCCCGTATCAACAGAGGAAGGCACGGCCCAAGGTTCTATAGTCGGTCCCACTGAGTACTTAATTTATGTCAATGACATGTGCAGTATATGTAGGGGGGTTTCTGTATACCAGTTTGCGGATGATACATGCATAGTTTCCGCCCACAAAGATTTAATTCACGCACAAGAAGCCATGCAACATAACTTCGATCAGTTGTGCAAGTGGGCTCACGATGTGGGGCTAGTGATAAATGCATCCAATACTAAAATGGTCCATATAAAATCCCCTTATAAACAAGAAACACGAATCCCCAGCATCGTAGCTCACGAGCACCATTGCTTGCATAATCCACTAAATAATAATAATAATAGATGTAAATGCCGAGCTATAGAACTTGTATCGCACCACACCTACCTCGGTCTGATTGTGGATAGTAAATTGAATTGGAAACCACACATAGACCATGTATGTTCCAAACTACGGTCTATTGCAGCTAAACTGTCTATACTGAAGTATAAATTCCCTTATAAAATCCTGCGGACTCTATACCTTGCTATGGCAGACTCTGTAATTGAGTATGGGCTAAGCAGTTATGGTAGGACATATAAAACATATATAGAACGAATATATAAACTTCAAATTTCATAACTTAAGACGATAGTACCTAACCATGTGAGAGTTCGCTGCGTAGATAACTACAGTAGCTTATTTAATCACTGCAGAATAATCAATGTGTTTAATAAGGCTAACATATCCCTACTCTCAGAGGAATGCGCTGCTATACCCACATTCGAACAAAAGACCCGTTCGCAACAACTGCGCTGTCTGCATTACCTGCCGGCTTATAACTTGCCATGTAATAGTAATTCCTATGGAAGAAGAACCAACTCTTATCTAATACCCGCGACATTGAACACCCTCCCAAAGGAATTGCTCAAAGTTATTATTAATCAAAGTTGTAAACACTGCCACCAACCCCTTTGAATGTAAAAAAGTTCTCAAAAAATACTACCTAGAGAGTGACAATAAAGTACCTACCTAGTGGTACTTTAGTTTAGTTAATTAAAACTTGTACTGAACCGCTTTAACTCGCCTACTATTACATAAACCTCTAGTGGGTTTTCCAATAGTGGCATAATAATTTCAACCTTATTTATATGTGCTCTTGATTATATTAAATAAAAAAAATAAAAAACTTGTCACTGTAACTTCTCAAGTACCCACTTTATTTTTCTTATACTCAAACTTCTCCACAAAAATTAACTTTTATTGACATATTATAAAACTACCTTGAATTTTTGTTTATTTATTTATAAGGCATATTTTATTAATACTAACTGTTCAAATTAGACCCAAGCCGCAGTAAAGGAGAAGATACTAAATTTACCTGTTCATTAATAATAGACCCCAATAGTGTTGTACCTAATTATTTCCATGCATTCCAGAGCATCCAGACGCAACCCCTTGCCGCAATAATGTAACACTTCATAAGAATCTGAATCTAACAATGAATGATTTGCAAAATTCGATCTATCTGGATGCTCATTCCTATATGCCGAAACAAGCTCTAGTATTAAAACTTCGGCCTGTCTGTCCTACGTATATCCCATTGCAGTCATTACAAGTAAGCTTGTATACCCCCGATCTAGTTCCCTTATCTACCTGTTCATTGTGGTTACATAGCCTAGAGTACAAAGAGTTGTTAGTCTTAAAGGCAACATTAATATTGTTTGATTTTAAAATGCCATAAATCTTATCAGACAAACCCCCAACGTAAGAGATGCTAAATTTATATTTGTTAGTAGACTGAGAAGATGATCCATGTTAAATTCCAAAAGTGACATGAAACCTTGCACACGAGTATTCTTCATACAAAATAATTAAAAGTCGTAGACGACGATGTAAGTTTCGGAATTCCCATGGATATCTATTTTTTTTTTGTCACATAAAAGACACTGTCTTAAATTGTCAGAGTTGCACAAGGGAGGGCCCCATCTGAATGGGCCACCACCGGGGAGTGCCACTGAGACATAGTGACATTTTAGGTGCGGATGTGTTTAACACTAGGAATATGTGCATTTCCCCCGCTAAAAGTGCCACACAGTTTTGTATTGCTAAAAACACTTCAGCATCTTTCCCGGTAACTGCAATTCTCCAAAACAATATAAATTATACTTACACCGGTATAAGTAGATACATTATACCTACCTACCTATCTTACACAATGTTTTTATTTGGAAATACTTAAAGCTATAATAAAAAAGATAATGAGTTTTCATTCTTTAATGTGTACAATATAGGTAATACAGGGTGAAATTTTGAACGTGATACAAAAGTAATGTTTCAAGCTTAGTTAATGCTGGACAACATAATGCATTTACTCAATTGTTGAAATTTGTCTGATAAAATTTTGGATTTTCATACTTTGTTGTAGTTAAATTATGAACTAAATGTATGGACACCTCAAATTTAAAAATATTAATTCTAACAACTGGTTAAGTGCATTATGTTGTCCAGCATTAACTAAGCTAGAAACACTAATTTTGTATCACGTTCAAAATTTCACCCTGTATAACTTGGACAAAATTATATAAAATCAGTTCCTTCCTTAAAACTTACGTTTAGATACGTACTTATTATGTATTAAACCTAATCCTAAAACTAAAACGCTACATAAATTTTCGACTAGATTATAAAATCAATCATCTCGGCCTAACATGGCGACTGCAGAATGAGAGGGCTTGAGCTATAGTTCCATTATAGTATAACTAAAATTGTATTTTAAAGTTGAATATTTCCCATTTTAATATTTTCTAATTATTCCTGGTATTTTCCAATATTTAAGGTAGTTGCCCTCCACGTGGCATCCCTTTTTTCCACCTTGTGCCTATACTTCATTCTTTTAGCATTAGAAAAAGGGTAAACAATCTTGATGAGCCGTTTATTCAAAAACGATTTAAAAAAATTAGTAATTACCTATTACTCATGGAATCAAAATAATGTAAATGACCATATTTTTATATTTTTGCTAATTGTTACATATTTGTTGTAACTTATTTTTCAAAAGTATTTTTCGATATAAAAAAGACAAGTCAAGATCGCTTTACCTTCTTTCTAATGCTAAAAAAGTATAGTGCAAAAAGATAAAGTTAGAGCTGTGAGTGCAACTAAGAGCGCGCGCAGACAGAGAGCGGTCTGGCGTTCCGCGTTCCGCGTTCAGAGTTCTGCGTTCTTTCAAATGTACTGAGTCCCTTACGATAACGCACACAGCAGGCGGTCGGAACTCTCGAGCGGTCAATACACAGAACTCTGAACGCGGAACTCGGAACTCCAGACCGCTCTCTGTCTGCGCGCGCTCTAAACACGTTACGCGGCTCTAACTTCTTCTTTTCAGCTCCTCAGCGAGCGATATGACGGCTCGAGTCATGTCATGCAAGTCTGTCCGGAGCTCTGCCCCTCCTCCCGAATGGCTGCCAGCTCCGCCGGCTGCTGCCCCTCGCTGTCAAACAGCCGGCTTCGCTAATCCAAGTGGCGGGGCCGCGGCGCTGTGAGCTCCACCACACGTCGGGCTCGACTGCCTGAAGGAAACGATACAACATGTATTATTAACAGTAAATAAATAATATCGCACGTTAAATCCAATACCGTCACTATAAAAAAAATGCATTTTTTTTGTTTTGTACACCATCTTACGACACTTGTGATAAGCTACACTGTCATTTGAACGAAACACTCTAATACGCATCGGTTCCGCCAGATGGCGTAGGTACCCAAAGGACATTTCGCAAAATTTGATCGTCGCTTATAGTTCAAGGCTGTCCTTTTGCTGGTAACAACACGTCACTTGCGGCAATTAGGAAAATAATAACAGGAACAGTGTCACTTTGTGTTAAAAGTTGGTTTCACTCAGCGATATTTAGTAAAATTATAAGTGGAACAGTGCCATTATTGTGTTTAATGACGGTGTGCCATAGAAGCAAAAGGTGAGTTTTGTGAGTTTTTTGATAGAATACTGTCATCTTGGTCTTAATGTCATTTTGTAGCTTATTCATCTATATAGTTTCATAGTGTAATTAATTGTAATATGGACAGGTAACGGAAAAAAACACTCTTGCGGTTATTTGAATAAAAACTAAATACCAAAATATGACTGACGATTCTCGAATAAATACATTGTTGCAGTTAATTTAAAATGGAAAAACGCAAAAGTTATTAATCTTATTCCTAAAAAGACAAAATAGTACTCTTTATTTTGTTATTATTTATTCGTTATTAACAATTTTGAGTTCATGGATAGTTTTTTCTTTTTATTAATAGTTAAAAAACTAATGTTTTATGACATTATGGTTTTACAGTGTTAAAAAATAAAGCTTTATTTTCTTTGTTAAAGGATCAAGCATGTACAGAGCTAGTAAAATATTGAAACTAGCACAAGAAAGTCGACAAAACAAAGAACATGCGAAGGTTTCAGCAAGGGTATCCGAGTTTAATTGGAATGATTTTTCCAATTCTACGGAAATGCACATTAATGTGAATGCAAAACGACGAAGATCGGTTAGCTCTTCAAGCTAAAATGCTCCAACAGCTTATCCCTTTCTCTCAGTTTTAACACTTTCCAAGATAATATAAATTCAATTACTAATCCGGAACTAAAAAAACAAGATCATGCCTGTACGTTTTCAAGTTCACTTCTTACAGAAACGCACGCAAAATTGTGGAGGCTTCAATTTCCAATACTCACAAACGAAGTCAGTCAGTTAGTTCTTAAAGTTCTAGCTCTACTTCTTCCTCTTCTTCATCTTCGGCTTCCAATGTTTTGGATCGTGGAATTGTTTTTTCGAACAGCCTTTGTCAAATACGAACTTAAATATTTTTTGTTAAAGTACTTCTAAGTGCAGAACTTATTACATTTTTAAGCTGTTTTTACTAGATAACTTATTGTTTTCTTTTTATTTAATGACTAGCTGCTACCCGCGACTCCGTCTGCGAAGAATAGGGGTATAAAAAATAGCCTACGACCTATTCTCAGACCAACCGAACATGGAGAAAAAAGTTTCATAAAAATCGGTCAAGCCGTTTCGGAGGAGTTCGATAACAAAGACCGTGACACGAGATTTTTATATATTAGATAAAAATTGCTAAAATAACGTAAGCTACAAAAAAAAAAACGATTATTCATATATTTTAGTAGAGTCAGTAACAGTTTTAGCATTAAACGAAAAATGTTAAGTGGAAGAATGTCACAAGCATTTTGTTTATTTAAAAAAAATATCTAAGAAATGTAAAATGTTTAATTTTGTTACATAAAATAGACAATCAACCATTAATCCTTAAGATAAAAATAATATATAGTATTACATGTACATAACGAGTTCGCTGTAACTAATCTTATTCATCAAAAATCTATTATTGTCTCTCCTGAACAAATATACATTTTTGGATAGTGCCGGTATTGGATTTAACGTGCGATATGTTAAGCCGTGCCCGCGACCTTAACACCTTCCCATTAACGTCGATAAGCCAAAGGCTACTAGAAACACAAGAAAGCTTAAAGTCCCATCTTACAGTCTGACTACAATTAAATCTTTGCTGTGGGCCGCAGCACAGACCCAAAACCCACTAACGTATGTAAAGCAAAACAAGAGCGAACAAATTTCGTTCAAACATCCATCAAGCCAATAATTCGTCGGCTTACTGCAAGAAAGAAATCATCATCATCATCATTTCAGCCAAAAGACGTCCACTGCTGAACATTGGCCTCCCTCAAGGCTCGCCAAACAGATCGGCCCTGCGCCATCCGCATCCAATGCGTTCCCGCCACCTTCACCAGGTCGTCGCTCCATCTTGTTGGAGGCCTACCTACACTCACTGCGTCTTCCGGTCCGCGGACGCCACTCTAGAACCTTTCGGCCCCATCGGCCGTCAGTTCTACGAGCGATGTGCCCTGCCCACTGCCGCTTAAGTCTAGCGATTCTTCGAGCTATGCCCGTGACTTTAGTTCTTGCGCGGATTTCATCATTTCTAATGCGATCCCGCTGAGAAACTCCAAGCATAATCGCCCTCTGAGTGACTTTGAGCTTTCTTATGAGGCCCATCGTTAGCGGCCACGTCTCAATGACATACCATAAGTCATCACTGGCAACACACACTGGTCAAAGACTTTTGACTTGAGACACTGCGGTATATTGGATGACAAGATATTTGCGGAGCTTCCCGAACGCTGCCCAGCTGAGTCTAATTCGTTGATTGATCTCTTTCTCAAATCTATTATAATACAACTAAATTAAAAATAGTTTTGATTACTTACTTCTCTCACTTCAATTTGAATTTAATTTTTTAAAATATAGCTCTGTCAATACTATCAATGATTCTGCCAATATTGAGGTTGAGAAAGACACTATTGGCTGTCCTTTGTTCAGTAGCTTTGGTGTGCGGTACTCTGCTGTGAACCTAAAATAGACAACACAAACATAAATTTTGTTAAAATACCACACTACCTCTGTTTTATGTTATTCTAAAACTTTAACTGTTTTCGTTGGTAACGAGGCCTGGACCTAATTTTGTGTATTTTTGATCTCTTAACAAGGCTGGTTTGATAATAAGTTCCTAATTAAGAAATAAGTTAAAAGTTCAAAGTAACTATACATAAAATTATGTGAAGAATATGTTAAAACTATTAGAAGTTTTGATACTTTAAAAATCCTTTAGTTTAATAAGGCCTTCTCTCTAAGATTTTGGTTAGATGAAAAATGATATCTTATTATGTGTTAAAAGTTTATGTTATTAAAAGACCTGTGACTTATGAAGGTTTAAATTTTTGATAGTCAGAAGTGTGATGAATTGACCCATGTGTTGTTAGAGTCTGTGTCTGGAATTCAGACTTGAGAAGAAGAGTTCTTGGGGGTTTGGGTCCATGCACAATGGCCAGGTCAATTTTTGGCTAACTAAGCCGTTATCTTATCAGACAAAGCAATCAGCATTTACCAGTTCATTGATATGTCCCTTGAATAGGGAATTGAGTAAGCATCCATGAGGCTGACATGATCACCTGGAGTGTTCAAAGCCTCAACAAAAATAAGAAAAAAAATCCTACTGTTTTAGAATTAAATTGAAGATTGATTGATTGATTGGATTGGTTGATTGAATGCAAATGACATAAGGAACAGGAATAACCTCCTGCCGCCCACGTCAAGTTTTGTTCAATGAAATTTATACTTTTTCACTAATAAGTTGAGTTCAATGTCACATTAGAATAAGTCCTAATAATAGGACATTGGACCTCAGGAGGCTAATGGAGTAGAAATCAGTGCTATATTTTTTATGCAGTCAACAAATTTGTCATTGTCAATGAGGTCCTAGTAAAATTTCTACATAATTATTTTATTGTTAACAACCGCTTTAGCCTAGTTGGTAGTGACCCTGCCTACGAAGCAAGAGGTTCTGGGTTCAAATCCCGGTAAGGGCATTTATTTGTGTGATGAGCACGAATATTTGTTCCTGAGTTATGGATGTTTTCTATGTATTTAAGTATGTATTTATCTATACATATAAGTATGTTTATCGTCGTCTAGTACCCATAGTACAAGCTTTGCTTAATTTGGGACTAGGTCGATTTGTGTAAGATTGTCCCCAAATATTTATTTATTTTATTTATTTATTGTTATCATCTGAGATTCATCTATAAAAAGAAGGTGTAACCTTTTTTTAGGACCGGTCTATTTGACGAACCTTGAGTGAGCCCTATGTTCAGCAGTGGATGTCTATTGGCTGAAATGATGATGATAATTGTGATGAACTAAATGTAACAATTGTTTTAATATGTTAATTAAAATCACTTTTATAGATTTTATGTGTTTAATTTATACAAAAGGAAGCCAATTTACAATGCTGAGCCTTGCGACGCCATGAGCTCCGGCAGGTCTGTTTTTTATAAAAAAGTCAGTCCAAAAAAGGCAAAGGCATATTGGCCATTATGCCAACACGCTGTCTTTTTTATAAAATACAAGTAATGTCAACTTATCCTATAAAAACTTAAAAATCACTAAGTAATGTAATCACAACTTTGTACAGAGAATTCTGTACCGCAATTGATAAAAAAATCCTAATTCACAAAGTTTGAGAAACACTGTAATTTAAAAAAAATGATAAGCATATTAATAATAAAACAAAGTTCTTATATTTGTCAGCATGTTATGTTATCTAAAAACAAGGAAGATTATATTTTACTCAAAACTACACCTACAATTCTTTTTTTAAGAAAAATAAAGAGAAACTTACAAATTAACTTATATATAGTCTTTAAGATAGTAAGGCTTCTTTATTTTTCTCCTAGGTCTGCTATCTTTAGCATCAGAAATAGGTAAATTACCGACAGGTGTATTTGTCAATGAAGTTGGGGGTTTAAGAGAGGAAGTTTGGCCCTGTGTTTCAGGTAAGTTTAAAGTAATATCTATACCGTTAGGAGAGGAACAAACAAGACTTTTTGGTGTATTTTCCAAAATACTAATGTCATTGTCTTGGTCATTGTTAGTGGAAATTAATTTATTTTGCTGTGGGTTTGTGTCAATACTGTGATGTGGATGTGATCCTATGTCAGATGGGTTCCCTGAGCTCTGCAAACGAGGACGGATATGAATAAGATCCCGTCTGTATGTTGTATCATTAACATCAACTAGATATGATCGATCTGAAAGCACATCTGTAACTATTCCAGGTGTCCACTTTTTATTTATAGATGGATTCATTTGCACTGACACGGCCTGACCTATTTCAAGCGTGGTTGCTTTTCTGGCTCTTTTGTCATGTGCATATTTCACCTTTTCCCTTTTTTTTTTAATGTCTTCAGGAACATTATTTACAACATTTGGTTTTAATAATGTTTCGATAGTAGGCAAGAAACCTCTTGTTCTCCGTGAAAATAATCTCTGAGCTGGACTTGAATTTAATTTATTAGGAGTATTTCTGAGACATAGCAGGCTGAACCAGAAATCTTCTCCATTTTCTGTAGATTTCTGGAGTAATTTTTTAGCTATTTTCACAGTAGATTCTGCTTTGCCATTTCCTTGTGGATGATTGGGCGATGAAACAACTTGTGTGAAGTTCCATTCTAGGGCAAAAGCTGAAAAATCTTGGTTAACAAAGTTTGTTCCGCCGTCTGTGATTACTTTTTCTGGAATGCCATGTCGCGAAAATATCTTTTTGCATGTCTCAATTATCGGTTTTGATGATAAATCTTTTAATTCTTCTGTTTCAAAGAAATCGGAATAATGATCAACTACTACTAAATATTTTCTTTGTTTTCCTTTAAGAGTGAAAAAGAAAACATCCATTGACACTATTTGAAATGGGTATTCAGGTATATTGTGACTTTGCATGGTAAACTTTTGCTGACTTGGTTGGTATTTATTGCATGTTGGACAACACTGAACCATTTCTTTAATGTCTTTGGACATTGATGGCCAATATATAGCATCTCTAGCTAGTTTTAATGTATTTTCAATTCCTGAATGTGCTCTGTGTAGTTTTTTTAACATATCTCCCCTTAAACCTTCCGGTATCAGTATAGCTTGATTTTTTAGTATCAGCTCTTGATAGACAGTTAGATCACTTTGAATGCTACAGTATGGTTTAAGGGCATCTGGTATATCCCTTATGTACTTTGGCCAGCCATGCTGAATAAAGTCTTTAAGAACCATAAACGAGTTGTCCTTTGACGATGCAATCGCAATTTCTTTGATGCAGTTATCAGAGATAGGTAAATTATTTAAAGGATTAACTTTTTCAATTATTTCAAATATTTTTAGGTTTTTTGACTTATCAACATCTTGACATTCTAGGTAAAATCGAGACAAAGCATCTGCCATGATATTTTCTTTTCCTGATACAAATTGCAATTCTAGGCTGTACCTTTGCAATGTCAATAGCATGGACTGTAGCCTTTTTGGAGCATGAAGAAGTGGTTTTTTAAATATGTTAAGAAGTGGTTTATGGTCTGTTTTAATAATTGTTTTAGTATTACCTATAATCAGCTGATCAAACCTTGTACAAGCAAAAACCACAGCCAGAAGCTCCTTCTCGATTTGTGCATATTTTTTCTCAGTCGGAGTGAGGCACCGTGAGGCATAGGCAACTGGTTGGTTCTGCTGGAACAAAGCCACTCCCAAAGCTCCTTCGCTGGAATCACATTCAACAACAAGTGCTTCATTTTTGTCATAATATTTTAATGTTTTTAGATCACTGATTGCACACTTGAGTGTATCAAACTCTTTTTGTGTTTTATGGTCCCATATCCATTCAGTTTTATCGTGAGTTAACTGTCTCAGGAATGTGGATTCTGCACTTAAATTGGGAATGAATCTACTGAGATATGTGACTACACCAAGAAACCTTTGTAATTCTTTTTTGTTCTTTGGTACTGGTATATTTGAAATGGATTTAATTTTGGATGGATCTGTTTGAAGACCTTTATTAGTGAAAATATGGCCATAATATTTTACTGTTGTTTGTAAAAGCTTAGTTTTAGATTTATTCAGTTTACAATTATATTTGACTAGTCTACTCAAGAGGCATTCGAGGTTTTTATTATGATGCACAATGGCTTCGGACATTGTATCACCCACTCCATATACTAACAAGTCGTCAACTAGCGCCTCAACACCCGTTAGACCTTGTATGATCTCATTCATTTTTATTTGAAAATAATCAGGAGATGAAGATATGCCAAAGGGGAGAACATTCCAGCGGTATTTTCCGAATGGTGTCCAAAAAGTGGTGAATTTGCTGCTGTTTTCAGACAGATTCAAATGCCAAAAACCTTTCTTTACATCAAATGTAGAAAATATCTTCGCCTTACCCAATTGAGGTAGAATTTCCTCTACTGTAGTAAACTGATGGTTTGGTCGTTTTATAGCCTTGTTTAATGGGATTGGGTCTAAACATATTCTATAATTATCTTTTTTTTTTATAATTAAAATATTGCTTACCCAATCAGTGTGATTGTCTTCTTTTGTTATGATGCCCTCTGCTTCTAACTTCTTTAATTCTTCTTTCAGGACTGGCCATAGAGCTATGGGAACACGACGAGCTTTCTGGACAACCGGTGTTACTTTTTCATCAATTTCGAGATTGATCTCGCCTGAGAAACTACCTCGACCTTCAAACACCGAGCTGTACTTGTTTAGTATGTTATGTGTTTCCTGTGAATAATTACATCGAACCTCTTTGCAGAACTCAACGAGGCCCATCTGTGTGCAGGCTGTACATGACAAAAGTGGAATGTGTGTGTTATGAACAACTTGAAATGTAACCATGTATTTAGATTTGACACCAGAAATGTTTGTTTTTAGAGTTATATCCATCTCTCCATGAACCATGACATTATTTCCTCCAAAACCAAACAATGTTTTTTTTGACAGTCTCATTTTTTCTTGCACATATTTTTTACCAAACATTTTTTCCGCATTTTGTAGACCGATTAAACATGTATCCGCTGCAGTGTCCATTAGACATGTAGTTGTTTTCCATTCTTTATTGACTCTGTATTGTAAGTTGCACTCTGCTAAATTCTTGTTTTTATTTGTAATTATTTTATTGATGAAATATTCTGCGTCCGAATCACTGTCTTGACTGTTATTGTCTTCATTAATCTTATTATCTTTTACTTCTTTTACCACTTTCTTTTTCTTGCAAACCTTTTCTAAGTGGTTTCTACCTTTACAGTTGCTGCAGATAGTACCCCAGGCTGGACAGTTTTCCTTCTTGAAGATGTGATTGTTTCCACAGAAACGACATTTACCATGTTTTTTACCTTTTTCTTGAATTTTTTTAATATTATCTGCTGGTGCAGTAAATTCCTTGATCTGTTTTTCTGTTGCCTCTGCTGCACGACATACGTTGATTGCTTCTTTTAATGTTAGGTTATCTTTTTTTAGGAGCTCTTTTTTAAGTCCCATGTCTCTGATACCTAGGACAATTTTGTCACGCAACATTTCCTCTGCAAAATTAGTATTGTACTCACACTCCTCTATTAGTTTGTTTAAGTCGGTATAAAATATATCAAACGGTTCATATTGGCTTTGATTTCTTCCTAAGAACAAATACCTGTTGTATATTATATTTTTCTTTGGAACCATTTTTGTTTTCATGACGTTTAGTATATCTGTGCATGTTTTTGTTTCTTTATCGGAGTCTGAGAAACCAAAATTGCTATATTTCTTCAAGGCTTCATCGCCGACCGCGCTGAATAGTATGCTGACCTTTCTTGGTTCGTCTTCCGGCGACCACGTATTTATTTGTGTCGCGCGGCAATAGTTTTTCCATGCTGAATAGAAAGATTTGAAAGCATCTTCCGGATCTTTATTAGTGTCGATCGGCGATGGCCAAGGTACGCTTATGCTCTGTGAGGACGTCGGCTTGGGTTCTGAAAGCCTAGCGATCTGTTCCTGCATAGACTTTAGTAGCACCGTTTGTTGCTGGACGACATCTGCTAGCGCTGCCATCTTGGTAACTACTCAAGCTGCCACCATGTTTTAATATGTTAATTAAAATCACTTTTATAGATTTTATGTGTTTAATTTATACAAAAGGAAGCCAATTTACAATGCTGAGCCTTGCGACGCCATGAGCTCCGGCAGGTCTGTTTTTTATAAAAAAGTCAGTCCAAAAAAGGCAAAGGCATATTGGCCATTATGCCAACAACAATTTTGGGGCAATGATAAAACATGTGTAATAATAAGTAATATGGAATGGTCTCTGACCCCTATTTTGGCAAGAAAGACTGGAGTGCATACATGTCCTAATCGTAAGCAGGTAATAGTGGATGCAATGTTTTTGGGAAACAATCTGAATATGGAGAACCATGGATTAGTGGGCAGATCTGGCTGAAATTTCCCATAATGTTTGTTTTATATATTAGAAGAAGAATATTAGATTCAAGACAATACTTGTCACACTCAACTAGTTACTTGTTATTATATATATAGACAAAGGTTTAAAGATGTATTATATTATAACAGAACTAAAATAAAAATTGATTTTGATAACTTACTTCTCTCACTTCAATTTTGAAAAATATAGCTCTACCAATTCTATTGGTGATTCTGAAAGACACTATTGGTTGGCTAGTGTTTGGTAGCTTTGGTGTGTGGTACTAGGCTGAAAACCTAAAATAGACAACAGAAACATAAATTTTATTAAACACAATTATAGATTATTTTTAATAAACTTACATAATACATTTGTAACAATTTTTGGGCAATATAATAAGCCACATTCACATTATGGAATGGTCTCGGACCCGTATTTTGGCACGGAAGACTGGAGTGCATACATGTCCTAATGCAGCAGATAATAGAGGACGTGATGTTCGTGACGATCGATCTGAATAATATGAAGAACCCCAGCTAATGCAGTAACGTCCAACCCACCAAACCAACCCACAAGTCATCCAAAATTGAGATAACATAGTCAGTATACCCTTTTAGACATAAAATATTAAATAAAAGAAAATTAGATTCAAGAAAAATCTCATATCATATGAATTAATTACTCCTCATTACATGTAACAATACCCGTCGCACAAGATTAGCTACTTGTTATTATAACTATATTGACAAAGTTTTAAGAATCTAATATAACACAAAACTAAAATAAAAAATACATTTTGATTACTTACTCTCGCTAAAGTTTTCAAAATCGACTTCGTTAAAGAACGCATACGCACGCAGTTTGACATTTAGTCTGACGTTTGTATCATTTTCATTTAGGTATGTATTGTGTGAGAATAACAAAAGCACAAAATTTCCTTGAATTCAGCATTAAAACTTGCTTAAAACTATATTGTGATGAAGCGGAATGTTGGAAATGTATAATATTAATTATTTAATGGAATTTTAGGTCCATTTGAAGCTAATAATCCATTTACCGGTTTTTAAATGAAATTGTGCAAGACGCTTTATTTATCCATTCGGTCTTTCCCATTTATTTCCATTCACGAAGACTCACGAAGTTCGATCGAAAGTGGTCTATGGTTTCGACACGAAACTCACGAATCCGAAATTGCTTCGTAGTAGCGATCACCGACGAACTTCGTGCCATTTTCGTTGCGGGCTTCGTTTCGAACTTCGGATTTCGTGGTAACCCCCCTGGTCTAGCCATTCTTCGTCTTAGATTAAAAGAAGGTATATTTATAAAAATGTTTACCGTTGGTCCCACACAAGGCAATGCCTGTCACGTGGCAACCAGGCCCTATACTACGAAGCGCGAAATTCGAACTTCGTTTCATGCCGTTCCGCTCACGCTAATGATATTTATTACGAGAGTGAGAGGGACCGCACGATCCGAACTTCGAACTTCGAATTTCGTAGTAACCCCCCAGGACTCGTTATCGTTTTGACTATTTTGTATGAAATACGGACACCTGGGGGGTTACTACGAAATTCGAAGTTCGAAGTTCGGATCGTGCGGTCCCTCTCACTCTCGTAATAAATACCATTAGCGTGAGCGGAACGGCATGAAACGAAGTTCGAATTTCGCGCTTCGTAGTATAGGGCCTGGGGGGTTACCACGAAATCCGAAGTTCGAAACGAAGCCCGCAACGAAAATGGCACGAAGTTCGTCGGTGATCGCTACTACGAAGCAATTTCGGATTCGTGAGTTTCGTGTCGAAACCATAGACCACTTTCGATCGAACTTCGTGAGTCTTCGTGAATGGAAATTAATGGGAAAGACCGAATGGATAAATAAAGCGTCTTGCACAATTTCATTTAAAAACCGGTAAATGGATTATTAGCTTCAAATGGACCTAAAATTCCAATAAATAATTAATATTATACATTTCCAACATTCCGCTTCATCACAACATAGTTTTGAGCAAGTTTTAATGCTGAATTCAAGGAAATTTTGTGCTTTTGTTATTCTCATTTGTTCTCATACATACCCAAATGATACAAACGTCAAACTAAATTGTCAAACGTGAAACTGCGTGTGCGTACTTTAAAAACTTTAGCGAGAGAAGTAAGTAATCAAAATATATTTTTATTTTATTTAGTCATGTATTATAGTACATTTTTAAAACTTTGTCCATATAGGTATAATAACAAGTAGGTAATTGTGTGCGACGAGTATTGTTACATGTAATGGGGAGTAATTAATTAATTCATTTGAGACTTTTCTTCAATCTAATCTTCTTTTAATATTTTATGACAAAAAGTGTATACTGACTATGTTATCTCAATTTTGAGTGACTTGTGGGTTGAAACGCTACTGCATAACTATGTCTATATATGAAACAAACACTGGGAAAGTTCAGCCAGATCTGCCCACTAAGTCGGGGTTCTTCATATCGTCAAGAACATCACAACCACTATTATCCAACTTATGATTAGGACGTCTGCACTCCAGTCTTCCTTTCTGAAATATGGGTCCGAGACCATTCCATATGTGAATGTGGCTTGGACGAGGATATCCTCGAACACATGTTTTTATACTGCCAAAAAATTGTTATGGCCTCCCTTCCAAATTTCCTCTCACTGTAAACTTAACTTCCTTCTTGCACAAGCACACACACCCACCTTATAAATGTAGGTATTATGTAAGTTTATAAAAATTTATTTATGTTTGTTAGTTTAATAAAATTTATGTTTCTGTTGTCTATTTCAGGTTCTCAGCCGAGTATCACACACCAAAGCTACCAAACACTAGCCAACCAATATTGTCTTTCAGAATCATCAATAGTATTGGTAGAGCTATATTTTTAAAAACTGAGGTGAGAGTAGTAAGTAATAAAAATCAATTTTATTTTAGTTCTGTTATAATATAATAATAATAATACATCTTTAAACCTTTGTCTATATATAATAACAAGTAACTAGTTAAGTGCATCAAGTATTGTTACATGTAGGTAAAGAGGAGTAATTAATTCATATGAGATTTTTCTTGAATCTAATATTCTTCTTCTAATATATAAAACAAACATTTATTTCTTAATTAGGAACTTGTTATCAAATCAGCATTGTTAAGAGATCAAAAATACACAAAATTAGTTCCGGGCTTTGTTTCAATGAAAACAGTGAGCCTTCTAAGCTATAGTACAGTTCTAGAATAACATAAAACAATGTACCTAGGTAGTGGTATTTTAACAAAATTTATGTTTGTGTTGTCTATTTTAGGTGCACAGCCGAGTACTAGAAGCTACTGAACAAAGGACAGCCAATAGTGTCTTTCTCAACCTCAATATTGGCAGAATCATCGATAGTATTGATAGAGCTATATGTATTTTAATAAATTGAATTGAAATTGAAGTGAGAGAAGTAAGTAATCAATCAATATCTATTTTTAATTTAGTTGTAGGTACTATAATAGATTTTTAAAACTTTGTCCATATCCATAGGTACTCTAATAGTATAAATGGGAAAGTGTGTCTGTCTGTCTGTTACCTCTTCACGCTTGAACTGCTGAAACAATTTTGATTAAATTTGTATTTACAGATAGTTTGAGTTTGCGGAAAGGGTATAGGATGGTTTTTATCCCAGAAATCACCCTTCAAAGGAGTGAAAGTTTTTGTAGGGAATCAATAACCGCTGAACCAGTGTAAATTAAATTTGGTATAGAGATAATTTGAGATGTGAGAAGGGGTAAAGTATAGATTTTATCCCCGAAATCATCCCTTAAGGGGGGTGAAAATTAGAAAAGGGAGTCAATTAAAAAGGACTAGAACTTTTATAATTTATATGTGATGATTGTCAGAAGTGTGAGGACTTGATCCATGTATTGTTGGAGTGCGTCCAAGATTTGGAATTGAGAAGAAGAGTTCTTGGAGGATTGGGTTCCATGTACAATGGCCAGGTCAATTGTTGGCTGACAGAGCCGTTATCGTGTGAGGCAGTCAGCATATACCATTTCATTGATCTGTCCCTTGAATAGGGAAGTGAGTAAGCTCTCATGAGGCTGACATGATCACCTGGAGTGTTCAAAGCCTCAACAAAAATTAGAAAAAACTTATAATTTAACTTTTCATTTGAAATAAAAAATGTTTATGTATTTTCGACCTATTCATCAAAACTTACAACTCAACAAAAATTAGAAAAAAAAACTTCAGTATAATTTAACTTTTCATTTGAAATAAAAAATGTTTATGTATTTTTTGACCTATTCATCCATACTAATAATTATTATAAATGTGAAAGTGTTTGTCTGTCTGTTACTTCTTCACGCTTAAACCGCTGAACCGATTTTGACGAAAATTAGGTACAGAGATATTTTGTATCCCACAAAAGAACATAGGATATTTTTTTCCAGAAATCACTTTGTTAGAAATATAAAGAATGTTTAAGTATGTACATATGTACCGGTAATTCAATACATCATCATCATCATTTCAGCCAAAAGACGTCCACTGCTGAACATAGGCCTCCTCCAAGGCTCGCCAAACAGATCAGTCCCGTGCAATCCACATTCAATGCGATCCCGCAACCTTAACCAGGTCGTCGCTCCATCTTGTTGGAGGCCTACCTACACTGCGTCTTTCGGTCCGTGGACGCCACGCTAGACCCTTTTTGGCCCATCGGCCATGAGTTCTAAAGACGATGTGCCCTGCTTACTGCCACTTGAGTCCAGCTATTCTTCGAGCTATGTTGGTGACTTTAGTTCTCGAGCGGATTTCATAATTTCTAATGCGATCCCACAGAGAAACTCCGAGCATAGCCCACTCCATCGCCCTCTGAGTGACTTTGAGCTTTCTTATGAGGCCCATCGTTAGTAATACACACTGTTAAGACTTTTGACTTGAGACATTGCGGTATAAGTATTGGATGACAAGATATTGCGGAGCTTCCCGAACGCTGCCCACTGCCCAGCCGAGTCTAATTCGTCGATTGACCTCCTTCTTGAAGTTGAACCAAGTTGCCAATAATACCAGAGGCCGGGCAGCAGCGTCCTTCGATATCTTTCGGTATCCCACTGCGGTCGCCAACCCGCCTGCCAAGCGTGGCGACTATGGCAATAACATAATCCCCTAAACCCCTAATGGCTAGTCAAACTAAAATTCAATACACTCAAAAGTAATTAACTCTTTTCTCAAGATTTTGGTTTTGTTAGTTAGTTAGTGATTTCTTTATTGCAGTAAGCCGACGAATTATGGGCTTGATGGATGTTTGAACGCAATTTGTTCGCTCTTGTTTTGCTTTACATACGTAGTGGGTTTTGGGTCCGTGCTGCGGCCCCACAGCAAGAGATTTAATTGTTGTCAGACTGTAAGATGGAACTTTAAGCTTTCTTGTGTTTCTAGTAGCCTTTGGCTTATCGACGTTAATGGGAAGGTGTTAAGTTCGCGGGCACGGCTTAACAAATAAAAATTTAAATAAATATTAGGGGGACAATCTTACACAAATCGACCTAGTCCCAAACTAAGCAAAGCTTGTACTATGGGTACTAGACGACGATAAACATACTTATATAGATAAATAAATACTTAAATACATAGAAAACATCCATAACTCAGGAACAAATATTTGTGCTCATCACACAAATAAATGCCCTTACCGGGATTTGAACCCAGGACCTCTTGCTTCGTAGGCAGGGTCACTACCAACTAGGCTAAAGCGGTCGTTAATTATTTATTTACTGTTAATAATACATGTTGTAACATTTCCTTCAGGCAGTCGAGCCCGATGTGTGGTGGAGCTCACAGCGCCGCGGCCCCGCCACTTGGATTAGCGAAGCCGGCTGCTGGACAGCGAGGGGCAGCAGCCGGCGGAGCTGGCAGTCATTCGGGAGGAGGGGGCAGAGCTCCGGACAGACTTGCAAGACATGACTCGAACCGTCACATTGCTCGCTGAGGAGCTGAAAAGAAGTTAGTGCCGCGTAACGTGTTTAGTTGCACACACAGCTCTAACTTTATGTTTTTGCACTAAGTATACTTTTTTAGCATTAGAAAGAAGGTAAAGCGATCTTGACTTGACATTAGTTAAATTTATATTTGTAGGTACTTTTGATTTCACCATCACAAAAGAAAGTAGGCACTTGTTTTTATTAAAGTTTTAATTCAACTATTTAAGTTAGTAAAAAGTTTTTCGTTTCACTAAGTTGCGTTATGAAACGAAAAGGTGATTTACGTTAATTAGCTCAATTTTATAATTTTTATAAGTAGTGTACTTATTTACTCTAGTTTCTCTTCTAACCTTATAGTGTGGGGTATCGTTTGATGGGTCTTTTAAAATCATTTCAAGGTTGTGAAGACGATTTTTCGATATAGTGATTATTTTGGAAAATATTCAACTTTAAAATACAATTTTAGTTACCATATAGGTACTATAATGGAACTATAGCTCAAGCCTTCTCATTCTGCAGTCGCCATATTAGGCCGAGATGATTGATTTTATAATCTAGTCGAAAATTTATGTAGCGTTTTAGTTTTAGGATTAGGTTTAATACATAATAAGTACGTATTTAAATGTAAGTTTTAAAGAAGGAACTGATTTTATGTAATTTGGTCGAAGTTATATTATTATAGTGTACACATTAAAGAATGAAAACTCATTATCTTTTTTTATTATAGCTTTTAAGTATTTCCAAATAAAAACCTTGTGTAAGATAGGTAGGTATATATGTATCTTATTATACCGGTGTAAGTATATAATTTATATTGTTTTGGAGAATTGCAGTTACCGGGAAAGATGCTGAAGTATTTTTAGCAATACAAAACTGTGTGGCACTTTTAGCGGGGGAATGCACATATTCCTAGTGTTAAACACATCTGCACATAAAATGTCACTATGTCTCAGTGGCACTCCCCGGTGGTGACCCATTCAGATGAGGCCCTCCCTTGTGCAACTCTGACAATTTAAGACAGTGTCTTATGTGATAAAAAAAAATACATATCCATGGGAATTCCGAAACTTACATCGTCGTCTACGACTTTTATAATTATTTTGTATGAAGAATACTCTTGTGCAAGATTTCATGTCTCTGCATTTACTTAATTTAGTTAAGATTTTGGAATTTAACATGGATCCATGGGGACAAAAAGTAGCCCAAGTAGGTAGGAGTTATTCCAGAGATAAATACGTCAAGCCGTTTTAGGGCGAAAGTAAAGAAACAAGCCCTCACACCGACAAGCTTTCACATCATCACTATCCCAGCCTACCTACGCGGGTCCCGTGCGGAACTATATGTACTCGTATGTTATATGACATAATATTTTTACTTAGGCACTACCAGTAGAGTGAATGGAAATTTTAATTTCCCGTGACACTACTATTCAAATTGGCTGATTAAACGGATATTATGAAATCTCCCGTGGATTACCTCATTACCAATGGTAGGTATAGTCGGGGTAAGTAAGTCGATAGAGTCGAAAAGTGACGAACCTTTTTTTACCCCGACTATACTATTCAATACTAAGTATAAGTAAGTATAGCAAAGCAAGATAAACTACATATTTATTTCATAGTGAAATACGACGTAAGAATTAAATACTCACGTCTTAAAACGAGTTTAACTCGATATGTTTCGGGCTAATTTCCGTAGCCCTTCTTCCCGGAGCCACACGTCACGGCGGCTGCCTAAAATGCACCACGAGCTACCGTCACTTTACGTGATTAATTCGTATATTTCACTATGAGTGAGTCTCACGGCAGTTCAATGTTTAAAACGTATCTATTTGTTCAAAAGAAAAAAGAAACAAATGTCCACTTTATCCATGTTCGTTCAGTCAACGTAATGTCATGAATCAGTGATCACTTTTCTACCTTGCCGCTTTCAGTCCTTACATACTTTCGAATGACTTTTCAGACAATTTAAAATGACAAGGTACAAAAACACGTGATCTAATTTCGTTTACTTACGTCCATTAAGAAAAAAACTGCTTAATTTTAGCACAAATATTTTAATAAGACTAGGTACATACTACATCTAAGGATTGGAGGTGTAATAAAATACAAATCACATTGCATAACATTGACATTGTCATTTTCTACTCACCAACTTCATTTCAAGTCCCAGTACAGTCAAACAATTTAATTCCTAGGCCACTATGGAACCTTGTCGCATTAACTACTAGATAATTACAACGTCAGTGAGGGTCAAAGGATTATCAATTTTCCGAACACAACATGCAATAAACGTTTTCGCTCCATGAAATAAGGGGAAAAAAGAAGTTTTGACGATGGACAGTAGGGTGTTTCACTTTTGTAGGTGAAAATAATTTTTGTGATATTTTTTCTGACGTTGCTCAGCTTCCGGTTCTAGCTTATGTTAATAGAATATTTTACAAATTTCAAGTGGATTGGACGATGTATAGAGGTTGCACAGAATGAACAACTCTAAATAAGAATCGAAAAAAAGAAGTAATTACTTTTATTTAAAGATAGCACAATATGGTAGCCACACATCGTTTTTAAGTGAAAGAAAATTAAATTAACCATAAAATAGAACATTAACTACTCAATAAATAATTTACTACTTAGACTACACAAGTTACAACCTCATATTTGGTTCGCTTGACCACGCATTTTCTGTTGCATGCTTGTTTCTGCTATTCGTCTCGGATCGAATCATTAAATAAAGAATAGTTACTCTGTCTTCTAGAATCTTACAGGCTGCGATTGATGGCAACAATTTACAGTTTCAATGTTAGAGTAGAGTAAAGGTTAATGATGCTTAAATTTTTTGAGCCATTTCGCTTCTTTTGGTCACCAGAGTTCGATGAATAGTAGTAGACGGCGATATAGAAACATCTGAGACATCGTGACCAAGGCTTTTAACAACTGTAATAACCGAAGTACTAGCTTGCCGAGTGGAGAGTTGTTCGCGGTCCTATGCAGCTATGAGTGTCCAATCGAGAGATTTTAGTTTACTTATAAATAGGACGTGATATTTTTGCTGGTGGTACAGAGAATAGAATTATTTTCATCGTCTTCATGACTTGATGACTACTTAATGAAGAGCATTCTTGGTCCAAGGTCACTGTCATGTTGATTTCTTTAATCGATTTTAATGCTACATTTTATAAGTATCCACATTGTCTTGTCTCTTACGCTTTCGGATAATTTCTAAGGAAAACGTTAAAAAATTACGGTAAGTGTTCCTTATAAAGTTATTAAATTTTAGCCCAAACGGTTACTGTCTTGACATATATATTAGCCTTCTTCCACACTTCTTGCAGTTTAATACTTGTCTACTTAGTGGCGTCCGAAAGAGTTTTTTTTTCTTTGTGATGGTGTAAAAAAAATTTTAAATAAAAAATAAAACCTTCTTCAAAAAACATCTGTTCTGTTTTAATAATAATAATATTTTTTTTGTTGACATTGAATTAATTTTGTATTTAATTTTAATTTCCTGTTTTGTTCGTTAATTGAATTCCACGGTGTGACATCTTGTTTAATTTTAATAGAAATGACAATGATTTTAGATTTAAGATTGTCAAATAGTTGCAATGCCCTTGCAGGGTTCACGTCTAACTGTGCTTATGTAAGACCTTTACACTACGTGTGAGCAATAAAGTTTATGATTATGATTATGATCATCCAAAAAACTATGAAATAATAATTGAACCGAACCGACCACAGTAAGCATGAAAATATCTTTCTTCTAATCTGTTTGAAGTTGGTGCCTCAGCTCGAGCCAGCAGGAGTGGACCTAGTAATCTAACTTACCTACATAGCTACCTACTATCTATAGGGCTTCTACACCTCTGCTGGCTCGTGCTGAGGCACCAACTTCAAACAGATTAGAAGAAAGATATTTTCATGCTTACTGTGGTCGGTTCGGTTCAATTATTATTTCATAGTTTTTTGGATGTTTTTTGAAGGAGGTTTTATTTTTTATTTAAAATTTTTATTTTTTGCTTTTTAGTTGTTTCTGTATAAAATAGATGCGTAGGATAAAATCATCAGTTTGACTTCGAAATAAGTTTATGTTAAAAATTCTATTTTTAATGATCGACGGGGTTGTGTCGTTTTATTACATAGTTCTATGATACTTTTTGAATGCAAATGTTCGACTTGTCACCGAAAATACTAAAATCGCTATACATTTCTCTTGAATTTTTGAGGAGTTTCGTCAATTCCTCATGGATCCCATCATCAGAACTGGATTCTGGTAACAACGGGACCAACCGTGAAGCAAGTGCTTTCAAACAACGAAAAAAATTTCCAAATCGGTTCATAAATGACGGAGTTCTGAGGTAACACAAGTTAAAAAAAAAAAAAAAGAACATACAACCGAATTGAGAACCTCCTTTTTTTGAAGTCGGTTAATAAACCAACAGCACTTGTTCCTTGGAAGGAAGTCCAGCTCCTAACAAAATATCACAAGGAAACATTATTTACGTTAAAATATGCTTCAATCTTTTAAACGACACACTTAAATCACTTATAACCCTCCAATTCAGATAAAAAACTTGAAAATTTTGCTAACCTCTAATACACCGATATCAATTACTTGACATAAAAGTCATCAAACTGTGCAACCTTTAGATGATAATCGATTTTACTGATTTTTGGCGTATGAACTTTACATATGAGTGGAAACAAGAATTCGAGCAAAGTCAAAGAATCAAAAATTTTGAAAAATGATGCACCCTAATGGACAGTGGCAATTCAAGTTATTAATACACAAGCAAACTCCTTTCCTTCCTATTCATTATTGTTGACACATGTTCGAAAAGATAGAGATGTCATCATGACGTACATCACGCAATAATCACTGTTAAACGATTCATTACGAAATGGTTCTATTAGATAGTTTAGTTACTATGAGCTTCTCGATGAAGAAACAGCATCGTGAGAAAACCTGCAGCCATCTGCGAAGAAATTCAAAGGCGTCCGTATATGAAGTCCATAATCCATCTTGGGCTAGAGTGCTTACTGCTTAGCCCGTTCCCTCTAGCATATGAGATGAGGCCTGTGCCCACCAGCGGGACTTATATAGTGTGACTAAAATGGGATACTAGTTAAATAAAGAATTATCATTAAATATCATTCCAATATACTGAGCCTTACCGATACAAATATCGACGTGTGAAAGGTTCACCCAATGTTTGATAATCCAAAAAATCAGATGAGTAGGTAAGTAGCACATGTTCAGCAAGTTGTGATTAGGAACATACATAACAGCGGATTTATCCAGTCAGAGATACTTCGTTTTTTTTAGCATTAGAAAGAAGGTAAGTGATCTTGATGTGTCGTTATATTGAAAAACGCTTTTGAAAAATTTTTTTTTACCAAAAATAATTTAAAAATGCAATTCAGTTAACCACTAACGACTAATGGGTACCACTTACAAGCAAACAATGCAGTTGATAAATATATATGATATGTAAATCATCTTTACAAGTTAAAATAAAAATTAAAACTAGATGCTTTGATCAATTATAACTGTAGATACACATTGCCGAACAAAATCCCCTTCATAGAATGTCCGAACTTTTTTATTTGGTTGCGTAACAAATAAAATCATCACCTACACAGAAATTTGAACCTAGTCTTTACTTCATTACAGTCGAATTTCGGTAGCGGCAAACTCCACTTGACAGCTAAACTTGACAATTTCACGCAACGTTCTCAGAAAAAAGAAGGCCACTTTTATCAAAGTGGCGCTCATTTGGCTCGGACATTTTCGGGCGCGCGACTGTGGATCTACAGTTATAATTGATCAAAGACTAGATGAGATGTTTATTTTCTACTTTCTACCGCACTCTCTTTCACGTGTGTCTTCCCAGAGTGTTAAACTATCTCTATATCAAATATCATCTGGGTGTATCAACTTTTGCTATGGTTACACAAAGTTTGTCCTTCTGACAACCTAAGCATTTGTCTGTCTATGAAACAGTATGAAGTGTCACTTGGACAACCGGGGATAGAGTAAACAACGCAAAAAAGTTGATTCACCCATCTAAGTCGGTTCAGCGGTTTAAGCGTGAAGAGCCGAGGTAACAGACCCTACGCGGGCAAAGTGCGGATCGGGAACTTCACACACACCATTGAATTTCTTCGCAGGTGTAAGCAGGTTTCCTCACAATGTTTTCCTTCACCGTAAAGCTCATGGTTCATGGTAAATTTCAAATGTAATTTCGCACATAAATTCCGAAAAACTCAAGAGGTGCGAGCCGGGATTTCAACCCACGACCCTCTGCTCGAGAGACCATAGGTCAAACCACTTAGACCGGGGGATGGCGACACAAAATATTACCTAGGTCATTTGTACCAGTATGGCGGTTCTTCAGGGGTCTAATTACCTAATGACAAAAAGGAAAATGATGGTCATAGCGCTGGTACCGGCGGTCCAATCGCGTGGGCGTTAATCGAACGTGTCGGATAAATAACGAGCGTCGAACGATTTGTTCCACAAAAATTCTTGTATTTTCCGATAGTCGATAAAAAATCAGAAGGCGGTAGCGTAATGCCATACTTCTCCGGTGTGGCTCACAGCCCGCCATACCGACGCAAACACATTAATTTAAAAACAACATTTCAACCATTTGTACCAAGCTAATTTTTGCACAGCTAATCATCGTCGAGTAGCCATTCGCGAAAATCACCATGCCATACTTTTGACGGTTTCAAATGGGCGCCATACCGCCGCAAAGAAATATTTTTTTTTATGCAAAACGATTTGTACCACCCTAAAACTTTTTTCAACAGTTCTCCGTATGATTATAAATAGAAGTCTGATAATGCCATACCTGCGGGAGGTGGCGAATGTGTACAATATTTTTTCAAAATTCTAAGTTTTTATTCGTATTTCAAACGATTTGTACCAGTATGGCACTAATTTTTCCTGTAAGTTTGAGGTTTGAAAAATATAAATACAAAATTTCAAACATCTAGGTGGCGGCAATCTTATCTTATAACCAGATGTTATGTTGTATAATATTGTACGGCTACCACCGCTCGAAAGATTTTTTAGACCCCTGAAGAACCGCCATACTGGTACAAATGACCTAATATTTTGTGTCACTATCCCTCGGTCTAACTAGGCCACCACGGCTTTTTTAGTAGTATGAAATACAATCAATCAATCAAACAAAATAAATATAACAATTTGTGATCCATCAGGGCTATCAGCTATCGGCGATTCAAATCGCATATGAGTTGCGCGCGGGCCTGTCCGCGCTGAGCGGCGGAGGGCGGGGGCCGGGGGGCGGGGCGGCGCTCCTCAGCAGGCTCCTGCTCCGTGAGGCCGAGCGGCTGGAGGCAACATATCTGAAAAGCAGATAAATTTATACAGTGTGGTTTAAAAAAAATCTACATTAATCATTAAACATTAAAGTTTCTTTGAAAATCACAATAAATTAATTGTTAGTTCCAAGTGAATTTTTAACCCTTTCACCGCCGCGCCTCGACAAAACCTTAGATTATTTAACGTAAACCTGCTTTGAATATTATGTCATTGTGTCAAGGTCACTTTAAATAAATAATAAATATTAGGGGACAATCTTACACAAATCGACCTAGTCCCAAACTAAGCAAAGCTTGTACTATGGGTACTAGACGACGATAAACATACTTATATAGATAAATAAATACATAAATACATAGAAAACATCCATAACTCAGAAACAAATATTCGTGCTCATCACACAAATAAATGCCCTTACCGGGATTTGAACCCAGGACCTCTTGCTTCGTAGGCAGGGTCACTACCAACTAGGCTAAAGCGGTCATTGACACTGTACTTTGTGACACTTTAACACTGTACTTTGTGACACCTATATGTGTTGTTGGCGTTGAAAAGGTTAATGGTGTCAATAGTGATTTAAAAGAACTAATAAATAAAAATAAATAAAAATAAAAAGCCTTTATTAATCCCCGCCTCTTTAAAGTACAGAACTAATAACTATTTGTTAAAGATTTATTTAAATTGGACTTTCCACAACATATTATGAAAGCAGCCTAAACTCTAACAGCTATACTATTGACCACTAAGGAATTCCACTGTGTATCATCTGGCTCCGTCATCAGATCATCTACGGCACTAAATTAATGTATTGTAACCCAGATTTGCAATGTTTGAAATCAATATGAAAGTACCTAAGAAATTATATAATTACTTTGATCTCCACACTTTGTTTTGTTGTCAGTTCAGAAAGTTTGTTAAATTAAAAAAAGTAATTGCATTACATTCCCCTAGTGGTATGGTGAGTATTTCTTTATGCCCATGGTACCATCACAGTGCTGAAATGCAACATAAATTGTTATTGATATACCTAGTATGTTAATGACTGACCTACAAGGTCTTATTTTAAGTTATCAATGCATCGCACTGGCCACAATTTATGCACAACCATTCAATGCACATAATATATAGCATTAAAACATAACACCCCTATTTTTGTGTTGAGGATTGAAAATAGGCAGAATATTGCCAATTTGCCAATGCATTACAGTGATTAATTAATACAAATTTGTGAATAAAAACTTTTCTATCAACAATTTATTTTTTTAAACATCACTATAATCAGGTGTATTGTTTTGTGAATAAATACCAACTGTACCAGGATGATGATGATGATGATGGTATTTTCTTAACCAAGTAAATAGGTACCAGCAATACTAAATTACAAGCGGTATCAAATGATTACCTCTTTTTGACAAGACCCATTCAAATGCAATACAATAAACAAATTCCATGAAGACAAAGTATGTATGTATGTAGAATGGCCAGTTTGCAGGCCATTTGCAGGTCAATGTAATAAGTATAATGATTCTTTGCCGGGGATCTTTCACAGTATCTATGTGTTGTATGGTACATCAGATCAATCAGAGTATAATTCTCTGTGTAATTTTTCACATTTGTAACCATTTTTGTTCCTTAGTTGATATTTATATAAGCTACTAGCTGTTGCCCCTGACTCCATCTGCAAAGAATTCATTTATTGCTATCCCGCAGGAACTTTGCAATGTTTGTGCATAAAAACTGTCCTATGACCTATACAAAGACTCAAACTATCTCCATACCAAATTTCATCTAAATCACTTAGGCAGTTTAAGGCTGAAGAAGTAACAGACAGACAGACACACTTTTGCTTTTACAATAATATAGTATGGATACAATAAGGGCTTACCTTTAAGGCAGGGTCAATTCCACGGTTATTTAGTTTGGGACGAAGTAAGGGCACCACCTCCATGCAGAGGGCCTCAAACACCTCCAAAGTCAGTCGGAAGGTATTTTAAAACTCTCTGTCCAGAGGTACAAGGAAATAAATAGTTCACGAGTCCCGCGTCTTTGACTTTAACGCTCTGTTAGCTCTTCAGCTAAAGCCTCTTCAAAGTTAAAATCTTGCAATTAGTTCTAATCTAAAAAACAAATTAAAATAAATTAAAAAACTAGTGTAAGTACATAGGAATTTCATACAATGTTTCACCCATTAAATAAACGAATTTTCAAATCCTTTCTAAATGTCTGCTACAAACAGGCAACTTCTGTGTAAAATTTCATGCTTGTAAGACTTGCTTTGCTTGCAGAGAGTGTAAGTCCTCTATCAGTTATATTATTCTCTACACAACCGCCCAAAGAAAAAAAGAGTTTTGCCTTGCTTTAGTAGACTAGCCAACACTCTGACATAATTTACCAAATTCACTGCTTAGCTTTCTTTAGAAGTGTACATTTTCAAAGTATTTTGCGGTATTTTGATAACTTCTCATATACTTTTGGGTACTTAATTACATATCTCAAAAGAAATATACGGTTGTAACTTAATGAGAACATGCCTTAAGATGACTATTTTAACTAAGAAACTTTCAAAATAAAATATCAAAGGTTAAAAGTAAAAACTGCATGTTACTTAGTAACTTTTGATTTAAGATACCTATTTGAAATTGATATTAAACAATAATACTTACATTGAAAAAGCAGGCTCTCGAACTGTAGGATGGCACAATAACAAAACCAAATCAATTGAACACTGAAACTCTTTCGAATTAACGAATAAATACGGCAAATCACAATACCTACTCAATATCAATCAGCAATGATACGTCACAAGTGTTACAACCAACAAAAATAACAAAATCGTCCACAAGGTCGCTTTTCCTACAAAATTCATCGAAACGAAGGCAAAACGACAACTATTTAGTTATCGTGTGATTTTGACGTTTCTACGCGAAAAACTTTACGTCAAACTCCGAAATCATTCACGAAGTTTGACTTTCGTGGTAGGCCAAATTCGATATCAATCTCGAAGTTCGTTTTTCGTAGTAGACAACACGTGACTAACTTCGAATCGAACGAATGGAAACGAACTTCGAATCCGTCAACGAAACGAAGTGACTTCGTGGTAGCAAATCTTCGATTCGAAGCCCGTAACTTCGAACTTCGGATTTCGTGGTAACCCCCCTGACCTGGCCTTATACTACGAAGTGCAAAATTCGAACTTCGTATCGTGCCATTCCTCTCACGCTAATAGTATTTAATACAAGAGCGAGCAAGACGATGCGATACGAACTTCGATTTTCGAATTTCGTAGTAGCCCCCCTGACAACCCCACATGAACCATCCAAGCAACCAACCATCGCCAGAGAGGGATAAGAGGTACAGTTACTGAGCTCTCGTTCGGCTTCAATTTTGCGACAACAGCTCGTTCCCGTACTTATTACTTCCATGATGTATCTATTGTAGAATATTGCTACTCCAGTTACCTCAGTGGTCCAGCCACTGACCTGACCCCACTGTCACTGTCAGTCAGTCAGTCAAAGTCGTGAGTGGAGTGAACTGTCAGTGTATAAGTAATGTGATGTCATGGGAGTGGTGGTAATAAGAAATGTAAAGAAAAACTCTGAAAACTGCGAAAAACACTATTTAGACTAATAAAAGGTAGGAAGTTAGTGTATTTTAAATAATTATCCATTTATTGGTCTCATTTAATTACGTGTTTACGTTTTACGTTAGTGCGTGTAATTAGGATAATTATTTTCAACAAATAAATAGCAGTTGAATTAACTTTACGTACGTATGGCTTCTTATTAATTTTAAAAGAAGAATTATTTGTACGTTAATGCTACCAGTGATTGCCAATTAACTTAGAAGAAAATTGATCAGCATAAATAGAGTAATTTAAACAGTAAAATAATTCAAAATAATACATGAACTAACTCAAACGAAATTACCGAAGAAATAGCCGAATTCGCTACCAGAATCCAATTGTTACTTTTAATTTGTATTGAAATTTACTAATACTATTTGCTGGTACTTTATTATGCAATTGGAGCCATATAGGTAATCAATAACCATCAGGTAATGGAAAAATATCTGGTTTTTATTTTCTGCATAAAAAAGTTTTTAATTTTTTGATTGGGATGAAACAAGTGGTATTGATATTATTTTATGCTATTTTTATTTTATGTGCCTGATATTTAATTGCTTGCATCCTTTTTTTTACTATAATTTCTATGTCATAATTAATAATTTCTGAAATATACTTAGCTTCTTTGTAGTGAAAAGCTTGAGTGCAGCTTTCAGATTACCGATACTTACATCATGACAATCATGCTTACTCTATGCACAATTCAGCTACTAGAATATTTACTCATGAAGGAATTAATATGAACCATGAGAATGAATGCTTGTCGGGAAACATGGTTTGCACTCACATACTTTTAATTTAATTGATATTATTTATTTGAACAAATTGTCACTTAACTTTGCTAAATGTCCTTTTTTCAAGGTACACAAGGAGATGGGTTCTTTCCAAAAGCTTAAACTTCTCATTTGGAAGAATTTCCTACTACAAAAGAGGCATAAATATCAAACTATATTTGAGATAGCCTCACCTGTGATATTTTCCCTATTTTTAATTTTAATAAGATGCCTAGTGGATCCAAAATCTCAGCCAGACGTAACTTATCCTCCATTCTTGCCAACATACTTCAACACAAGCGGGAAAATGCAGTAAGTATGATTTGTACACAATCATTTCTTGACTTATAATTAATATATTTAACTAAAATCCCTGCAACTGGTTCTTTGTAAATTAAAATAATGTAAAATATTATGTATTGATCCAGGCAAAATAATGTACCATATATCCATGATTTCACATATCGCACCCCCAACCGAATAAAGCGGTAATATGAAATGCCTTAGTTTACAAACTAAGCCATAAAGCGACCGGATAAAGCTTAGTTTAGAAACTAAGGCATTTCATATTACCGCTTTATTCAGTTGGGGATGCGATATTTACAACTAATAATAAATCCTTTCTAAAACACAACATCTTAGGTCTGTAGAAAATATGACAGAAGTAAGAAACAAAGGCACACTAGCATTTTCACCCGAGTGTCCATTAGCTAGGAAAGCTTTAGTGGATGCCCTGGAAATAGTGGCATTAGATAACCTGAATAGTTTTCTTGCACTTCTATTTGATCCTGAAATGCTACCCAAACCTAAAGGATTCAAGAATGCCAAAGAGATGGAAAGAGCCCTAACACAACCAAACGCTATGACTTTGATACTTGTTGGAGTGCAATTTGATGACAATATAGCAAGTAAGTTTATGAAATAATTTACTTCAATTTATAGTCTAATGGAAGTTATATGAGCTCATATACATTATAACAGACAAACCTAAATTGTATAGTTAAGAGTTTAATCAAAACAAAATCACAATCACTTCCTCTGTGTAACAAAAGTTAGTCATACAAAATAATATATATGGGTAACTTTTTACACACTTTATATTAGCTTCACTTGTATGTTTGTATGTTTGTAACCGACTCCTTAGGGCGCGATTTTGACCCACTTCCCGGTTTCTGATTGAGCTGAAATTTTGCACATATGTGTAAATTGGATGACAATGCAATATTATTTACACAAAGGAATCAATTAAGTTACTAGCTAAATAAAAATGAATCAATGATTTTTTGTTTGAGTAAAATTCTGAATTTGATGGTTTTTGTACTTGTTTTTCTGTATTATATTGTTCTTAATTTATTAATTATAATTTTGATGATTCAACTTGTAACTTTGATGTCTAAGATATTTCTTTAAATAGTACTTTTCTATGCTCAAGTAGTTTTTTTTTACAAAATCACCCATAGGTACATTAAATTCTCTGTAATTTTCGAATAGCATTTGGTGCAGCGATTATAATATTGTCAATACTCGATGAAGTAGCGCTATACCATAAATACTGCTGTATGCTTGATTGCAAGTTTAATTGGACAAGCCGACTTTGCTCTTAACTGGTTTGGACCACAACAATTAACCTACTTTCATTCCTTGTATTCAGATGGTACCAAGTGGCCCGATGATGTTGTTATTACTTTACGATTCCCTGCCACTATGAGGAGGCCGATGGTAGACAACCCCATAAGACTGAGTTGGAGAACGAATCTCTTATTCCCATTGTTTCCGAGGCCAGGCCCGCGAGAACCTGACGACATGTATGGCGGAAAAACACCAGGTTCTGTTTTTATCTTTATTACAGTACCTATATCGTTTCGAGGCTGTATCGTGATTGATCGCAAAATGGACATTTGCTTCAAGACCGGATCGCAATTGGTTGTGAAATGGGCATTTTATCCCTTGGGGTCAAAATTCAAAAAACCCGTCCTTAGTGATAAAAAGGAGCCTTGTGCTAAATTTCAAGCTCCTAATGCTGGTGCTGACCTAAACAACTGGTATTTTGATCTGTACGTCGATATGTCAGTCAGTCAGTTATTTATATATCTTTTCGCATATAGCAAATTTCCTACCTAGTAGCTACTGCCATCAGCAGCGTAAAGTTAGGTACCTAATACCTTTTCAACGGCAACGTCGAATATATGCGTCATAAAATACAACGTCAAGCAATATAGAATTCAAAGTATATTCAGCACTGTATATTATAGAGCTCTGTAAACTAGTTAGCCGAAATGTAAATAAATTCCCTGCAAGAAATAATTTTAATAGCGACAGACTAAAATTGAAGTTTGCCCACGATGTCCGGGCCCCTACTGCTACGACAGCAATATACCAGCACAGCACTATCTATATTGCTGCAAAAGTGTATAATTCATTGCCTGCAGAAATTAAGACACTTAAATATACAAAATTTTTGACAGCCTTAAAAAAATTTGTGATCGGGTTATGTCCCTACAACTTAAATGAATACTACGAGTATGATTCTAGCTGTTAGTCATTATCATTAAGTACCTACAAGTATATTGTGTAGCTACACCCACTGGGTAAAATTGTATTGTTTCCTCTTTATATTGCACAACATCTGCATGTACTTTACTTTATACATACAATTTATGGCTTTTAAATAAAAAAAAAAAAAAAAAAAAGTAGTACTTAGTATGTTTTGGATAGGCTACATACATATAATAAATTTTAAACTTAACTTTTTTTGTTGTTTTGGGTTAACAGGATACTCTCCGGAAATGTTCCTTGCCGTACAGCATGCTTTATCTCAGTCCATAATAAAACAAAAGTTGGGGAAACCCGTCAACACCAAAGTGTACCTGCAAAGGTTTCCACAACTGTCCTACAGAGATGATAAGCTGCTTATAGCCCTAGAAAAATTCATCTCCATGATAATAATGTTGTGCTTTGCGTACACATTCGTCAATACAGTAAGGGTTGTGACTGCTGAAAAGGAATTGCAACTAAAGGTAAATTAGATTGTAATTGAATACTGTTTATTTAATCAAATTGATAAAATAGTTTTTCATTATACATATTTTATGACACAATTTTTCGGTTAATAGTAAGTTGCACAGCATATTGTTCGACAAAATAGGTCCCATTGAATAGACTAATTAAGAGCACGGTTCTGAATCTGAAAGTTAATATATTGAATGTGTTATATTATAAATAATATCTAAAAGATTTTTTCTGAAACCATGAAGCACTTCTCAGGATTTATTAAGATGGCATCATATAGAACTCATTAGATTACTTAGGTTATCTTTATTTATACCTTACAATCTTAAAAAGTTTACGATTTCGCAAAAAAATACCTACTTATCGATATTATAATCCATTCGGTATTTTACATTCGATATATTAACTTTCGATATTCAGATACGATGTTTTTCCTTAACCGTAAAGCTCATGGTAAATTGCAATAGTTATTTATGATACAAGTGCGGAAAGTAGGCTGTTCCCAACGAATGGCGGAGATCTAAACAAACGAGCGAAGCGAGTTTGGTTTAGCCGACATGAGTTGGGAATTTCCTACTTTCGACACGTATATCATACAACATTTTACAATGCATTAAGCGAGAAAAAAAATTGGGGCTAAGAGCGCGCGCAGACAGAGAGCGGTCTGGAGTTCCGAGTTCCGCGTTCAGAGTTCTGTGTTTTCATCGCTCGAGAGTTCCAGTCGCCTGCTGTGTGCGTTATCGTAAGAGACTCAGTACATTCGAAAGAACTCGGAACTCCAGACCGCTCTCTGTCTGCGCGCGCTCATAAACATTTCCGGAAAAAGATGTTGCGTTCTTATTTACCTTTCATTGAGGGAAAGTCTCGTAGATGTTTACATATTTCAGCATCTGTTTAGTCAGCAGGAGGCTATCACATTTAATTTTGTGCTTGGTCTCTAGGACGTCAGACGGCGTTAAGTCCTATGTAAATTCATCACTTGAACTCTCCATTTTAATTTACTAAACTTAAATTAATTCTCCGGACTGAATTCATGAACATTACTGTGGCGGGTTTTCATGACAGGCGCGAACGGAACGAACCATGATTGGTTCGTGTTACGCCATGCGCGCGCACTGAAAACTCATTGGTTGACAGGCGCGAACGGATAACCGTGATTGGTTCGTGTTACGCCATGCGCGCACACTGAAAGCTCATTGGTTGACAGGCGCGAACGGGTAAACATGATTGGTTCGTGTAACGCCATGCGCGCGCACTGAAAGCGCAGATGTCGTACGGTCCGAAATGGACTCAAGGAATTATTTTAGTACTAAATTTTTTATTTCAAAACTTTTGACGAAATTAAAATTTGGGTGTTTTAATATTAAAACAATCTGTATTATTATTTTATCAGTAAATATTCATTTGGTTGCATCAATCATTTTCTTATTTGTGCAAAGCTGAATTATGAAGACACAACTCTCTAGTCTTATTTTTTAAACACTAGTTTGGACACAACTTTTTGAGAATTGGCAATTTAAAAAGTTACTTTTCCGCACGCGTGTGGAAAGTAAAATCCATACAATTTTTTTTCACACTTGGGAAGTGTGCTGGGATGACTAACTTTCTATAGATATGTTGACTCGCGTCAAGAGGCACTTTCCGAGCATATGCATTGTAAATGTAATTTCGCACATAAATATTAAATTTCATTCTGAGAGGAGGCCTGTGCCCTGCAGTGGAACGTATATAGGCTGGGATGATGATGATGATTCAGATACGTACCAAAAATTAAGTAAGCACCATTTTTTTTTACTTTTAATTATTGGGTAAGAGAAGAGGCCAAGTTATAATAACAGTTCTGGACAAAATAAGAATAAAATCCATCACATTTTTCATTTATCGATTTAGGGATCAATTTGCAAAATGTTTAGCTTTAAAGGAGTCTAGTGTCCCCCTCTACTAGTTAAACTTTTGGCTTGAAAAATCATAATAGCAGTACTTATGTATAACAAATTCAAAAGGAAAACTATCACAACTTAATAGACTTTAGCAAATTAAGGAGTAAAAGTCGTTCGAAACTCTAATTGAATATTTAACGCATGTTAGTAGGTATGGATTCCGACATGCGCTTGGCCGGTTTTTTGTAATAAAACTTCAAAATTTCGCAATAAGTAATTCTTCGCTAAATTCACTCATTTCGGCGAACGTAAAACCAATTGAAAAATGGCGGGAAACTGATTTAAACTTTTATTTTTTAACCCAACTATGTAGAACCAAAGAGATTTTATTACAGTTTATTACATAATAGTAGATTGTGCAACAAGGGACTAAAACAAGCCATAATGACACAAGATATTAAGCCACCCGAGCAGAGCGAGGGTGGCTATAATTCGCGTGTCATTATGGCAGTTTAGTCTCGCGTTAAACACTCTACTTTTCACTTTGAATGCGAGGAAAAAAACGATGTTTTAGGTATACTAATCTACAATATTACTTTTATACAACGTACGCTCAATACGAGCAATAGACGTCTGTTCAGAATTCAAATAGCAATTTAAATTTGTTCCGCGGTTTTTTTTTTGTTGAGTGACGCTTTAAATGTTTGCATATTTAGCCAACAGATTCAAACTTGAAAATTATTTCATAGCTAATTGGACTAAGTATGCATAATAAAATGAATTCATCTTTAATATAATGGTGTTTCACGAAATTATTTTTTTAAATATTTTTTATACAGTTGTCATTTAGAGGTTATTTCCACGCCCTAAAGGCTTCCACAGACCGAAGCGCAGGGCGCTACGTAGCGCTACGGAGCGCTTCGAAGCGTCTGCAGCGCTTTGCGGTCTGTGGAAAGCTTTAAAATTGTCTATGCCCAGTCACTGAAAATGGCAATAATCCTCCATCCACAAACACCGTGATTGGCAGTTTAGGGGTTTCCAAAGTAAATTAAAAAAAAATTACTTTAATCCCTAGAGATCAAAAAAGAGCTTTAGTCCCGATATGCAGAGACTAAAGTAACATTTTAAGAGCATGAGAAGTGAAAAAATACTTTTTCCCCTATCGAAACCTCGTAACCGTAAGAAAATCCATGTCTAGGATTTGCTTGTTTTCATAAGTAGGTATTTTATTTATATTTTGAGAAAGATGATTTATTTTCTTCCTTGAAATAAAAAAAATTCACTCGAAAATACATCGGAAAAGAAAATGACAAAATTTATGCGCCTTTTGGCTGTCGATAATCGGTAGTAATTTAGCACAGATAAAAACTGCACCATTAAGTAGCTGCTGTTATGTAAATTGATAACTTAAAATGGAACTAGGTAAACTGGAATTTCACATACTCGCTTCCGTTGAGTTATAGGTAACGCTATGAGAGTTGAGGCGAATGATTACACTCACAGCTAAGTACATAAAGTACTGATTGCAAAAACGATAGTGAATGAATGAAATTACTGAGTGAATGAAAATGTGAGTTATATTATATTATATGATCTTATGATGAAATACTTATCTACGCAATACTATAAAAAAAAAAAAATCACGGGAATTGTCCCGTGTGAATTGTCACACCAATTGACCCAGTCCCAAAGTAAGCTCAGCAAAGCTTGTGTTATGGGTACTAGGCAACGGATAAACATACTTATATGTATAGATAGATACATACTTAAATACATATTAAACAACCAAGACCCGAGAACAAACATTCGTATTTTTCATACAAATATCTGCCCCGACACGGGAATCGAACCCGGGACCTCAAGCTTCGTAGTCAGGTTCTCTAACCACTAGGCCATCTGGTCGTCTAAAACTACTACTATGCATATTATAATTTTTATTTTTTCATATCACCTATTTTTGAAATAAAACAATTTGAAACTGATAAGAAATATACGCAAGAAAAAATCGGTATTTTATAAATAGCGAAAAATATGCTTATCTGATTTATATAAAATGGATCAAAATATTTTATTTTCTGTTTTGTTTTGTTTGAACTAGATGTATTTTCCTAAATTATTCTTAAAGAAATAGGTTGAAAAAAATTTTAGTCAATGTTGAGTCTGTTGAACTTGCTGTCGGTACGAATAAATGTCAAAATCCCGCTGTCTTTACATGATTTGTTATTGTGTGCGTGACCTCAACTCTGATGGCGTTACCTATACCTAAATATTTTTTTGTTTAAAAATTTTTTCATGCCTTAAATCAGCTTCAGGTAGTTAGAGTTTAGTAGAGGAAGCACGTGCGAAATACGCTGTTTTAGATTTTTTATTAAACAAAAATATACATTTCTGAAAACTTTATTTGTGCATTAAGTTCACTTTAGGTAGTTAGAATTTGGTTGAGGCTTCTAAGCACGTACCTACTAAATACGCTGTTTTTTTAGGGTTCCGTACCCAAAGGGTAAAACGGGACCCTAATACTGAGGCTCCGCTGTCCGTCCGTCCGTCTGTCTGTCTGTCTGTCACCAGGCAGTATCTCGGGAACCGTGATAGCTAGAGAGTTTCACAGATTATGTATTTCGGTTGCCGCTATAACAACAAATACTAAAAAATGGAATAAAATAAATATTTAAGGGGGCTCGCATACAACAAACGTGATTTTTTTGCTCGTTTTTGCTCGATATTGATAACGGCAACAGATAGACGCTTGAAATATTCACAGAATATTTAATTATATATTGACTTTAAAAATAAATCATTAAATTAAAATAAAAAAATATTTAAGAAGGGCTCCCATACAACAAACGTGATTTTTATAGATAATTGTACGGAACCCTTCGTGCGCGAGTCCGCGACTCGCACTTGGCCGGTTTTTATAAAACATAAGGCCACAACAAACCGGGAGCGCGTTGCGTATGCGTATGCGGTTGATAACACTGAATCAAATACGGTGTGCCGCGCTGCCGGAGTGCGTCACCGTATATTTGATTCAGTGTTATTAGAGCGCGCTAGGCACGCTCCGTCGGCGCCCCGCGCTCCCGGTTTGTGGTGACCTTCAAAGATATACGTTTTGATTAGGTAATGGTTAAGGATAGTAATCAATAAGTTTATGAACGAACTACGGGACATCTTATATTTTGTTTAAAAATACCTATTAAATGTAGCTAGCTATTTTTAGCCGGATTAAGCCAATATCGCGACGATCCAGTCGCGTGATCGCGAAATGAATGTTTACATTTCTGATAATGGCCGTGGGCGCTTTTGCTTTTTGAATGAAGTCATTTTATTTACCTACTCTACGCTCTCTTAGTTCGTTTAACATGTCATTTCTCAACCGATTGAAGAGTTAAAAGCTACTCACTGTTTACGAAGAAAAAGGACATAGCACAAGTCATATTATGTACTTAGTTACAAAAATACGTACAGTAATATTACTTTTTTGCTATTTAGATAGCCGCGTCAAGTAAGCGGTTGAGATATGATATTTTACCGCAATATTTACCTATATCGATTCCTAATTTGCACCCCATTCTACAGGAGACCATGACCATAATGGGTTTGCCGTCGTGGCTGCATTGGCTAGCATGGTTCATCAAGCAGTTTTCATTCCTTACAATTTCTGTCCTACTCATGGTGCTTTTATTCAAGGTAAATTTAAAAATGATTTGGTACGCAAATTTATCACAGTTCTAATCAATAGTGTTAATTTTTGTATTTTTTTCTAGATTCCGTTTAAATCCACAACATCTGGAGACCGGTTCTCAGTGCTCACATTTACACCTTGCTCGGTGCTTTTCTTTTTCATGATGCTATTTGTTGTCGCTTCATTAGCATTTTGTTTTATGGTCAGCGTCTTCTTCACTAGAGGTAAAGTGCACTTTGAGTTTTAATGAAATTACTTCACGCAGCATTGAGCGATAGCGTCGTTTCCGACGAATTATCGTTGATTCATTATTTAATCGATGAACCTTGCTCGGCTTCCCTTACATTCGCAACTCTACGGACGTATTCTTTCGATGATTGTTTAATTACTGCGGTTGTTGCAGCGAACACTGCGGCATCGTTTATGGGGCTGGCTTGGTTTGCCACATATTCGGTGTTTATGCTCAGTCAGATAATTTACGAGGATACCAGTCTGACTGCCAAATTATTATTGAGCTTAATATCGAACGCCGCCATGGGATTCGCGTTTCAAATGATCGTCATTTGTGAAGGCACCACGAGAGGTAACGTATGCTATTGATTTAAATAAAAAAAATTAAGTCCTATGTTCGGGATAAATACAACAGCCGCCATTGCCTAGCCATGAGATTCTGTCTAGAGAGCCAGATTATATTATAATCCATAGGTGTCATATACCCCACCCTGTCATATACCCTATCGGTTAAAGTATGTATAATTCGCAATTACGCGAATACGGGCCGAGAGAATGAATTTTGTTAAATAGGAAAATTTACAAGTAGATAAAGCAAGCTTTATTTTGATGATAATTGTTTGACCATCGCGCATCGGTCAAAACAAAACTAAAATTTATGTACCTACCTAATGTCCTTAATCTAATATCTAAAGTAACTTAAAGCTGTTTCAACTTTCAGTTTTTCGCTTTTCCGCATTTTCTTCTGAAGATTATACATATAAAGTTCGCTAAATAGGAATCTACTTGTAATACATGTGTCTTTAATGCCATATCATCGGACATGACTTGTACAATTCATGGACACTTTAAAAATGCCGTAGAGTAGGTAGGTACGAGAAGTGAAGTGTGTCATGCACGCGATGCGATACAGCTAAAGGGTTTGGTATAATTGATGTCCGTAAATTAGTAATCTGAGGCCTCGGCTTATAAATACGCCATAAAAACATAAAAAACGTCACAATGAAGACGACTAGAATATATAGTGAATGACCTTGCCGTTTTTGTTGATGTTTTGTTTCTAAGCAACTAAGTAAATTTAATGGTATTGATATGTTAGATCATACATTTGAAATAAAAATATTAGTAGGTAATAAGAATTCGAGTACAATCAGTATTACCATGTTGAGACAGACTATATTTACCAATCCATGCCTCGACATACATCAAGTAAAATACCGATGTCGTCTGTGTCTATTCATGATGATTCCGAACTAGGCGGTTATAGCTTTTAAAGTCAAAGTCAAAATATTTTTTTCACCTCACTAGCTCGGAAAGCCCTTTTTGTTTGTTTGACATCTATTGAGAAAATCGCTTTTTATCCACATGTGAAGAAAGAGTTTTGACATTTGAGGTCAGCTTAAGTGATATTTGACAGCTAACGAAACGTAAAACGTTAAAAGTGCTGAATTTTTAAAATCACAATTAATGAATTGCATCGAGTAAAAAACACTAAATACAGTCTTACAACTTTATTTTAATTCATAAATATCAGCATTCAACATTAACCTTCATTCTTGTTGTAAAAACGGATAAAATGTTATGACAGTCCAAGTAAGTCGATGTGCGAACAAAACGCACCCGAAATAATAAAAAAAAAAACTTAAGTCAAAACTTTTCAATTAAATATTCGCATGTTTTTCTAATTATTTTCCTCGCTTTAGTGAGGTGAAAAGTTTTGTGTTATACACGGGTGAAAAGTTATTTTACGTCTCGTGTGTTGAAACACTCACTATCGAAAGGATTCTATTTTTGAACCACTCGCTTCGCTCGTGGTCAATCATAGAATCCTTTCGATAGCTCTTGTTTCAAATGAACACTCGCTGGTAAAATACAACTTTCCCCCCTTGTATAACAAATAACTATTAATAGTCCTTACTCGTACTTAACCTCCTGAGGCCCAACGTCCTATTTTCAGGACTGTAAAATGTAATCCTTTCAGCCCAAGTAAATGTTAAGATTCATCAAATAGCGTCCCAACGTCCCAAAATAAGGACACGCACTAATTAGCAATTACAATATTGTCTAAAATATATATATCCATACTTATACTTAATATTATAAATGCGAAAGTGTGTCTGTCTGTCTGTTACCTCTTCACGCTTAAACCGCTGAACCGATTTAGATGAAATTTGGTATGGATATAGTTTGAGACCCTGGAAAGGACATAGGATAGTTTTTATCCCGGAAAATTGCATAGTTCCCGCGGGATAGCGATAAACGAATTCGTTGCAGACGGAGTCGCGGATAACAGCTAGTGTAATATAAATAATGTATGTTAGTCTTTAAGGTATTTTTATATGGGCCTATACAGCCTGAAATAAAATTATTCTATTCTATAATGATTTTGTAATAATTGAAGTCCTGGGCTACCAGTATAAGTGCCTATAAATAGGACACTGGGTCGTTATTACAAACGCCCTAAAAATAGTTGGACATACTAAGAATGTTTTACCCCACGACACCTTTTTTGTAGCAGTGCAACGCGCTTGCAATACCTACAATATCTTGATCTTTTACGAGGGTTGAATCGCGACTGAGTTTCCATTACTTAAGTAGATCTAAATATAACGATGTTCAAAATGACATACTTACGTAATGAAATTAATTTATTTTTTATACAGGATTGCAATGGGGAGATTTTTTCACAAGGATATCGTATCACGACGATTTTATGCCAGGCCATGTGGTGCTTATGATGATTTTTGACACCATGTTGTACATGTTGATGGCGATGTATGTTGAAAAAATAAGTCCAGGCCTATACGGAGTGCCATTGCCTTGGTACTTCCCACTGACCAAAAGCTTTTGGCTGCCGAAAAAAATCAAAATTGAAGGTAAGCTGTGACATAGAAAAAGTTTTCTTGTTTGTATTATAACAAACTTTTTTATTTTTGAAATTATAGCGATGTAAGTAGTAGTAGTAGCGAGCCAAAAGCTAAAGACTGATTCTGGGTTTTTCTCGTAATTTTATTATTTGTATCTACTACATGGCGTTATGCCAAAATTAGAAGACAGACTTTTGTTAAAGATGTCCTTGACCGATTAATAAGAAACTACTGCGAAAATGTGTGGTAATTGTTTATTGAACAGACTTCATCATTTCAGCCGTAGGATGTTCACTGCTGGACTATTTATACAGGGTGCAGGGTGCTAAAACTACCCCTAAAGTGGGTTAAATGGCTATTTATAAAGAGTTAGACCGGGAGATGGTGACACAAAATACTAGGTCATTTGTACCAGTATGGCGGTTCTTCAGGGGTCTAATTACGTAATGACAAAAAGGAAAATGATGGTCATAGCGCTGGTACTGGCGGCCCAGTCGCGTGGGCGTTAATCGAACGTGTCGGATAAACAACGAAAATCGAACGATTTGTTCCACAAAAAATCTTGTATTTTCCGATAGTCGATAAAAAAACAGAAGGCAGTAGCGTAATGCCATACTTCTCCGGTGTGACTTACAGCCCGCTATACCGACGCGAACACGTTAATTTAAAAACAACAATTCAACCATTTGTACAGCTCGCGCGATAAGAGTTTGGCTTTGACCGTTATTGCGCATTGGGTATCAACGGGGGTGCGGGGTATGCGCAGTAATCCCCTCCACCCGAAGGTCAAAGCCAAACTCTTATCGCGCGAGCTGTACCAAGCTAATTTTTGCACAGCTAATAATCGTCGAGTAGCCATTCACGAAAATCACCATGCCATACTTTTCTGACGATTCCAAATGGGCGCCATACCGCCGCAAAGGAGTAATTTAATTTTTTTTTGCAAAACGATTTGTACCAGTATTGCATTTGGATTTTTGGAAAGTACTTGATAAAATGTGACCGTTATTATAATTTGCCTTACTTCTAATAAGGGGAAAAGTGCTGCCATACTTGAAAAATTTATTTATTCGACGAGTTTTAAATATACGACTGTAAAATACATGTGGAACCTAAAGACCTCTACAATTCGAGAAATCTTTCGAGCGGTGGTAGCCGTTCAATATTATACAACATAATATCTGGTTATAAGACAAGATTGCCGCCACCTAGATGTTTGAAATTTTGTATCTATATTTTTCAAACCTCAAACTTACAAGAAACATTAGTGACATACTGGTACAAATCGTTTGAATTACGAATAATACTTAGAAATTTGAAAAAATATTGTACACATTCGCCACCTCCCACAGGTATGGCATTATCAGACTTCTATTTATAATCATACGGAGAACTGTTGAAAAAAGTTTTAGGGTGGTACAAATCGTTTTGCAAAAAAAATAAAAATTTCTCCTTTGCGGCGGTATGGCGCCCATTTGGAACCATCAGAAAAGTATGGCATGGTGATTTTCGTGAATGGCTACTCGACGATTATTAGCTGTGCAAAAATTAGCTTGGTACAAATGGTTGAATTGTTGTTTTTAAATTAACGTGTTCGCGTCGGTATAGCGGGCTGTAAGTCACACCGGAGAAGTATGGCATTACGCTACCGCCTTCTGTTTTTTTATCGACTATCGGAAAATACAAGATTTTTTGTGGAACAAATCGTTCGATTTTCGTTGTTTATCCGACACGTTCGATTAACGCCCACGCGATTGGGCCGCCGGTACCAGCGCTATGACCATAATTTTCCTTTTTGTCATTACGTAATTAGACCCCTGAAGAACCGCCATACTGGTACAAATGACCTAGTATAGTGTAAATCTTCCCAGGTGAATTTTTCGCTTCGAGCCCTTATCTTTCAAAACAAACGGTATCGTCATAGTATTAAGGTTCTAATTTAATGTAATGACTCGAACCGAAAAATTCACCTGGGAAGATTTATACTATATTTTGTGTCACCATCTCCCGGTCTAAGTTCATTCTTCAATGGTTCTGAATTACGCAAAAGTAAAAGTATATTTTTTTTTCAATAAAAATGCAGAGTGCAACCCTATTTTTAACCGACATCAAAAAATGAGGAGGTACTATGTTCGACTGGATCTAATTTTTTTACGTATGTTCACCGATATCTCCCCCAATAGTGGAGCGATTTTCAAAATTATTTTTTATTTGAAAGAGTCTAAACACAGACAGTCTGTTCACACCAATTTTGACATCGACATGACATTGTTACCAAATAATCGCGGTGTAACAAATGATAAAGATCATAGAAACAACTTTTGTGAAACCCTTCTGTGAAAATAGTATTATCTGTGCCGATTCGGGTTGACTGAAAACACAGCCAACAATAGTCCGACAAGCTCGTGCGCGACCCTCCGCGGAACCCTGTCGCAGTCAGTATTTGCCGCACTTATTAAAAACAATCTTGTTAAGGACAGCAGTACCTCTACCATGAGTTACACTAGTTTACAGTGACCGTACTCGCTAGCGACGGCGTAAATGATTTGTATGGAGAATTGTACTTCCGTAAGTGACCGCTAGAGGCGCTGTACACAATTTTCCATACAAATCATTTACGCCGTCGCTAGCGAGTACGGTCACTGTAAACTAGTGTAACTCATGGTAGAGGTACAGAGGCTCCCTGCGACAGGGTTCCGCCGAGCGCCGCGCACGAGCTTGTCAAGGTATAAGGGCCATCTTTAAATTACGTCACACCAATTTGGATCATTTTTAAGACTCCCTCTCCCATCTCTTGTTACACTTATGAAAATCGCAATTATCTTGTTCTTGTATCACAAATTGCCAGAAACCAAACTAAGTGTGTGATGTAATTTATAGATGCTTCCCTAGACTTGACCTTATTTTTGGTAATGATGAAGATATTTTTTCTTTGTAACACATATTAAAATTAAGTTTGTAAATTTCATTCAATAAGAGCAACAATTCAGCTATATTGCAAAGTGCACTTGTTTTTTTTAGACATTGAAAATACAAAGCGAGGCTCTGACGCCGAATACAACGATGCATTGCTAAAGGTTATCCATGACGAAGAACCGCAAGGCGTCCCTATGAGCGTCAATATACAAGTACCAACTCTAATTGCTAATTTTTGAAAGAATTAATCTGAATTGAGTATCGATTTCGTTTGTATTATTTTTTTAGTGCTCGTAATCAGTATTTATTTGCATGTTTGTGTGCAATTACACTCAAATACACATACGTGTAATTAAATTACACTTTTACCAACTTGCACTGTGTTTGAGGATTTAGTACGTATCTGAAGTTCGAGTTTTCTTTTTACAGAATCTAACAAAAGTGTATAAAGGTCGTAAAAAAGCAGTAGACAATTTGAATTTGCGAATGTATGAAAATGAAATAACAGTATTACTAGGCCATAATGGAGCTGGGAAAACTACTACTATATCCATGTTAACAGGTAAACAAAAAACAAATTTTGATCCACTTTTTGTCCATTACCTGGACGACCAGATGGCCTAGTGGTTAGAGACCCTGACTATGAAGCTTGAGGTCCCGGGTTCGATTCCCGTGTCGGGGCAGATATTTGTATGAAAAATACGAATGTTTGTTCTCGGGTTTTGGGTGTTTAATATGTATTTAAGTATGTATCTATCTATATAAGTATGTTTATCCGTTGCCTAGTACCCATAACACAAGCTTTGCTAAGCTTACTTTGGGACTAGGTCAATTGGTGTGAATTGTCCCGTGATATTTATTTATTTATTTATTACCTAACAATTTATTAACATTCATAAATTCATTTAATATATGGCCCTATTTTTCTTCCAGTACTTATTCACTTTAAGTACTGTGTAGGTATAGTGCGTACCTACCTTCCTTAATACTAGTGACCATGCGCCTTACGATGTCTATCTTATACCAGATGGCCTAGTGGTTAGAGAACCTGACTACGAAGCTAGAGGTCCCAGGTTTGATTCCCGTGTCGGGGCAGATATTTGTATGAAAAATACGAATGTTTGTTCTCGGGTCTTGGGCGTTTAATATGTATTTATGTATGTATCTATCTATTGGGACCGTGCACGACGGTGGCGCCGCGTAGCGTTGACAACATTTCCTCCTCATTTACTTCCAATTTTTGCCATGTTGAGCGCTGCGATCGTTTTCTGTACCCCACCCTACCACCCGCTTCGCACATAGCCAATATAAGTATATTTATCCGTTGCCTAGTACCCATAACACAAGCTTTGCTTAGCTTACTTTGGGACTACGTCAATTGGTGTGAATTGTTCCGTGATATTTATTTATTTTGATTTTATTTTTATTTATGCTACATTTTGACGCTTGCCGAGACTTGGCAAACGTCTACAAGCTACAACCGATTGAAAGCCATTTACACGCTTGCCAGGTGTTTCATTGTTCCGTTACAGCTTCCTTTGATCTGTGTTCAAAAACCGGCACTGGCCTGGATCGGCGACAAGCTCTTGCAAGCCAAGCCAAACATCCACCTCTGCTTGTGAAAGGTTCTCAAAGCTTCGCAAGCGTGTAAATGTAGCATGTTTGCATTGGCGAGAAATCATTGCTGTACGTACAAATCTTTACATATTAATAAAGTTTTTCTGTCCACTCAGGCACAGTACCACCATCATCAGGCACCGCCACGATAAACGGCTACGATATCGTGACGGAAACGGAACGCGCCCGAAATTCAATCGGCATCTGTCCGCAACATAATGTACTGTTCCCCGACCTTACTGTGGCAGAACACCTCATATTCTATTCGCGGTTAAAAGGAGTTCCTGCGAAAAAGTTATCTAGCGAAGTTGAACATTTTGTAAAGCTATTAGAGTTGGAAGAAAAAGTAAGTCTTTCTTTAAAAGTACAGTTTTTAGGGTTCCGTAGTCAACTAGGAACCCTTATTGTTTCGCCATGTCTGTTCGTCGGTCTGTCTTGTCTGTCTGTCCGCGGCTAAGCTCAGAGACTGTTAGTACTAGAAAACTGTAATTTGGCATGAATATATATATTAGTCACGCCGACAAAGTGGTTAAATAAAAAAAACTAAAAAAATTTTTTTAGGGTACCTCCCATAGACGTAAAGTGGGGGTGATTTTTTTTTCTCGACTAACCCTATAGTGTGGGGTATCGTTGGATAGGTCTTTTAAAACCATTGGGGGGTTGCTTACATGATTTTTGTATTCAGTGATTTGTTTGCGAAATATTCAACTTTAAAGTGAAAATTTTCATTAAAATCGACCGTCCTCCCCCCCTCTAAAATCTAAACTGTTGAGTGGAAAAATTTAAAAAAATTCAAAATGGTAGTAAATATATTAAATTTACAAGGAAAATTATAGCGGCTAAGATTGCTTGGGAATTATTTGTAGTTTAAGAGTAAATAGTAGCCTAAGGTATTAAACATACCGTCACTACTTTGAAAAACTCGACCTTGATACGCGCGTAATAAAGTTCACTTTGCCAGATTAACGATTTTGAGATACGAGCTTTTTTCAAAGTATTCACGATACCTAACTTGGAAGATTCCGTACACATACGAAATCCTTAAAAAAATATTACTTGATTTTTTCCTAATGGCTACGGAACCCTATCTTGGGCGTGTCCGACACGCTCTTGGCCGGTTTTAAAACTATATATAGGTATGCGATGATTGAAGGTGCTCTGAGTATTTAATTGCGATCATGGTGTATTTTGGTAATTTACTAATTTATTTATAAATGATAACAAGATATCACAAATAAAAATCATTATAGCCCAGTTACACTCGCGATGTTCGCGTCGGTTGGCGGTTTTTTTGGGCCTCCTGGGCCTGAGTCAAAAGAAAGGTCTGTCAATCGCCATTTCTGTCTGGCAAACGATATAAGATGGTGGTACAAAAAGATGATTGCTAGCACGATAGACAATATAGATTCTGACTTGTGGTATTTTCCTTCGCGCTCTTAAGAGAATCTTAAGGCTTATAAAAATATTCAACCAACAGGTTGAATTGATTATCTCGCTTAAGGTTATCAAATTATTTATTTATTTCCAGAAAAATGTATTATCGAGTAAGCTATCAGGCGGGCAAAAGCGCCGGCTCTCTGTCGGGGCTGCTATGTGCGGGTCGTCCCGAGTGGTGTTGTTGGACGAACCTACGTCGGGTCTCGACCCCGCCGCCAGACGCGCGCTGTGGGACCTTTTACTGAAAGAGAAGAAAGGTTAGACAGCATTAAACGCGTTCTATTTAATGCGCTTTTTAGCGAATTGCCTTTGAACACTCTGTTATTCTACTTTAAATACCACCAACGCTTCAAAAAGCTGTAATTTTAAATTTTAATTGCACAAAATCAATAAATGCAAAAAATAAATAAAACAGAGTGTAGACCTGCAAGAAAAAACGTGCAAGTTGCATTACATTGCGAGGTATTAAAGTGAACGAGTTTGAAGTGGTCAATCGAGCGCCGCAATGTAATACAATTTGCACGATTTTACTAAACTGGGCTTAGTTCAAACCTTGTTTTAAATATGGAGCTCTAAAACTTCTTTAACTTTATAAAAAATATTTAAAGTAGCGTTAAATAATACTGTAGTGAACTTTATCAAAATAAAGGGTAATCTATCATTTTACCGAAAATCGTTTCATCGATTATTGTTTCCCATAACACTATTCGCAGAATTTTATCATCACATAGGAATCATCTATCGAACTTCGTTCGATCGCTCATGCATTTGCTCGAATCACCTTTCACACAATAATCAATTCGTTAAGTTTTACTTCAGTATTTTATTTATATGGCCTGCCCATTGCCACTTCAGCGTGCTAATGCGGTGGGCTATGTCGATAACTTTGGTTCTCTGTCGGATCACTTCGTTACGAATTCGATCTTTTAGAGAAACTCCGAGCATAGCCCTTTCCATAGCACGTTGAGCAACTTTAAATTTGTGGACCAGCCCTACATTGAGTGTCCATGTTTCGGCACCGTATGTCATGACGGGTAGGACGCACTGTTTGAAGACTTTCTTTAGACTCTGTGGAATTGGCAACGTGAAGACTTGACGCAGTTTCCCATACGCTGCCCATCCCAGCTGTATTCTTCTGTTGGCCTCTTTCTCGAAGTTGTTTTTACCCAATTGCATAGTTTGCCCGAGGTAAACATACTCCTTAACAACCTTGAGAATATTGCCTTGAACTGCAATTGGTTCCGGACTTACATGTTCATTGTTCATGTTCATTGATTGATTGATTAACGACCGCTTTAGCCTAGTTGGTAGTGACCCTGCCTACGAAGCAAGAGGTCCTGGGTTCAAATCCCGGTAAGGGCATTTATTTGTGTGATGAGCACGAATATTTGTTCCTGAGTTATGGATGTTTTCTATGTATTTAAGTATTTATTTATCTATATAAGTATGTCTATCGTCGTCTAGTATCCATAGTACAAGCTTTGCTTAGTTTGGGACTAGGTCGATTTGTGTGAGATTGTCCCCTAATATTATTTATTTATTGAACATAACCTTGGTTTTATCCATGTTCATCCGAAGACCAATGCGTTGAGAAGAATCAGCTAGGCCATTCAACATATGTTGCAAATCTTGCAGCGTTTCCGCCACGATGACGATATCATCTGCAAATCGCAAGTGTGAGAGGTACTCGCCACTTATGTTAATGCCGCGCCCCTTTCCAGTCCAGCGTCTTGAACACATCCTCCAATGCATTTGTGAACAATTTGGGGGATATTACCCGAAAAACCGATAACCGTTGGGGTAGACGAGTTCTTGAGTGGAGACCACGGATCGGCAAACGTAGCGTAGGACGACCTCAGACTCGGTGGAGCGATGATCTTCGCAAGGCGGCTGGCAAGAGCTGGATGAGAGTGGCCGAGGATCGTGCTCAGTGGCGTGCCAAGGGAGAGGCCTATGTCCAGCAGTGGACGAACATAGGCTGATGATGATGATTTTATTTATACATCGACATAACCGTAATCGTATAATCCTATGTCACTATGACGTTTACTGTGAAATGGTTCCATGGTGGCTCATGAATTAAAGACCTTGACCATACACCGCACTAAAACAAGAATACCTACTTATTTTTCGAAATGTAATTGCATCAAAACACGCATTTTGCAACGCCATGCATGGCCCACGATTCGATATAAACAGTCGTGAAGTTATTCATCTCGCCCGGCGCACTCGCGTTCCAAACCAAACGCAACAAACTTCACACCGTAAGCCAGATTCAAAATTGCAAAGAAAGTGCTATGCATGCAGCTATACATAGATATTTGCAAAACTAACGTTTTCCTAAGGCCGTGGCCGCACTGGTAAGGCGACCGGCGACGCGACGCGACGGCGACTGAATCAAACATATTTGATTTATTCGCCGTCGCCGCTGCGGCCGCTGCGCCCGCTCACATAACTTGAACTCGAACTATGTTTGATTTAGTCGCCGTCGCGTCGCGTCGCCGGTTGCCTTATCCACAGAGCATGCTCTGTGGCCTTATCAGTGCGGCCCCGGCCTCAGTATGAAGAGAGCGTTTGGAAGCCCCGTAAAAGCCCACAAGAGCGAGTGAGATGTCATGCTATTTATAACGTACTTACGCTACTATCGCTTATCGTCGCCGTTCAGCACCGCCGGGCCGCGCAGCGGATTAGTTATGCAGTTCTTGGTATTTTACGTAAAATAAAGCGCGTTGTTATGAAAGTGATTTTATTAGAACTTTTTCGTTTGGACGATGTTTGGTTTTATTATTTTTAATCTTGATTTTAGATTTATAAGGCAAGCCCGGCTTATGGGCTTCTATGTAAGGATCGCCACTGGGTCTATCGAGCTTGATAGGTTAGGTTAGGCTAGTATTGCGTCAAGGCGCTAGCGCCTTAACTACGCGGAAAAGGAGCTCCACTTTTGCGGAGCAACTCTGTCGCGCGATGGTTCACAGTAGTCTTCAATTTTTTGAATACTTATCTTTTGCCACATGAAATTAAGGGATACATTTTTGAATTTTGTTTTATCGAATGTACGCTTGCGACAAATTATAGGTAACGCCATTAGAGTTAAGGCGAATTACACACAGCTACATAAAGTACTGATTACAAAAAAAGCAGTGAATGAATGAAATGAGTGAGTGAATGAAAATGTGAGTTATATGATGAAATACCTACGCTAATTTGAAACTGATAAGAAATATTCGCAACAAAAAATCGGTATTGATAAATAGCGAAAAATTTCCTTTTTCTGATTTAAATAAAATGGATCAAAATATTTTATTTTCTGTTTTGTTTGAACTAGATATATTTTCCTACATAATTCTTAACGAAATAGGTTATAGAAATTTTTAGTCAATCTTGTAATTCACTGCTGAGTCTGTTGAACTTGTTATCGGTATAAATAAATGTCAAAATCCTGCTGTAATTACATGCCATGTTGTGTGCGTGACCTCAACTCTAGCGGCGTTACCTATAAATATTTTTTACATAAATCGCCCAATTCATTAGTACGTTAAGTTTCCAAGTTTCGATGAAGCGTTAATGCGATGAAATTTTGTTCGTGGCAATATTAAATAACATGTGCAATGGGACGTACCATCTGTGAATCATGTTTCGATAATTGATACTATTAATAACTGATTATTCTATCAATCAAAGTCAATCAAAGTATAATTATTCTTATCTATGACAGGTAAATTCGACGAGTCGTTACGCTACGATTTGAGACAAATCCGAAACGATTTTCGATTATGAGTATATAAAAAGTAATGAATTAAGATTGTGATTAGGAAAAAAATGTAATGAAATCCGTGGGATAGTTTTCGATGAAATGAAAATCGACGTAACTAATTTCGATATAATGTTAGCTACCCATTCGTTACGTAAATTTTATTAAGTATGTAATATCTCGCAATACTTTGCAGTATCGCGGATGATAGCTTAGTAAAGGATACATTACACGCACGGAACAGAAAAAACTAGTGGAAGTGCCATGAGTCCCGTTTTGTATCGAAACCAGGTGTGGCAAAACTCACACATACACACTCTTGCAATACATTGAAATCTTAGCAATCATTGGTCGTAGCTTCTATTCAAAAAAGTCATAACTACTGAATCCGGTAACACAATTTAAACTTTACTACCACGGTATATCGTTGAGAGTACATTACACGGGGTCGTAAGTAAAATTGCATACAAAGTGCTGCCGTCTTTCATCGAGTAACTGAATTAAAATGACAGGTGTCAAAAAAAAATTCCGCTACTCGCCGTCAGAGGTCGTTAAAATATTCCATTGAATAATGAACTCTATGAGATAGGGTTTGGGTTCAACACGAGTGAAAAATATTATACGTCATAAATCGTAAGTATTAGAGATGGGCGGAGTGCATTTATGAGAATATCGATGTAATTCATAGGTCAATAATCTCTATATATAAACATGAATCCCTACTTCCCTTGCACGAACGGTTGCACCGATTTCGCTAGTTCTTTTTTGTTGTGTTTGTTATTGTCAGGAGAAGGTTCTTAGAAAATCGGGATGCCGAAGGATCCTTTTCCTTGCCGATGCCGATAATGTGCGCCGGGTCTTACTAAGCTGTTCCTCTTAAATTGGTTAATTATTTAATATCATTACAATTTAATCCGATTTTGTTCAGTCATGGTTAAAATCTATGCATGTATAATGTGAGAGCTCACGTAATCCCTACTTAATATTATAAATGCAAAAGTATGTCTATCTGTCTGTTACCACTTCACGCTTAAGCCGCTGAACCGATGTAGATGAAATTTGGTATGGAGATAGTTTAAAACCCCAGAAATGACGTAGGATAGCTTCAACCAAACAAACAAACAAACTATTCAGCTTTATAATATTAGTATAGATGGTACGGAACTCTTCGTGCGCGAGTCCGACTCGCACTTGGCCGGTTTTTTTTAAGATAACTAGCTGTTGCCCGCGACTCCGTCTGCAAATAATTCATTTATCGCTATATGCCCATACCAAATTGCATCTAAATCGGTTCAGCGGTTTAAGCGTGTTACAGACAGACAGACACACTTTCGCATTTATAATATTAAGTATGGATGGTACGGAACCCTTCGTATGCGAGTCCGACTCGCACTTGGCCGGTTTTTTTCTAAGACACAAGAAAACACCGTGTAGATTAGTTTTAATTTTTATGCCCGACAACTAGGAAACGGAATGAAAATTCAACTCTAAAGGCCACCACAAACCGGGAATAAAATATACGGTGGGTGACACACACTGGCAGCGCGGAACACTGTATTTGATTCACTGTTATTAACCGCGCTGTTGCGTCAGCGCCCTGCGCTCCCGGTTTGTTGTGGCCTTAACACTTAATACTCAGAAATAAACATCGATAATTTTATCGACAACACCTCCGCTCTTCGCGAGTAGCGGAATGTTCCGGTCTCACAAAGTTCTGTGACACAGACAAAAATTGACGTTATCGTATTAGAATAAAGTCTATTTTTATATTACGCATTTCTAAAAAAATGTCTTACGGAATAGAAAAAATATAAATTAATCAAAATTAAAATGAAATACTACTTACCGATGATACGAAATACCACAATGAGTGACGTTTTTGGTGCGGCTATCATTTTTACACTTTAAAACTGAACAATAAGGCATATTTTCTCAACTTTTCACTATAATTGTCGTTTAGATTGCACAATCGCCCGACACAGCCTCTGCGCGCAACTGAGCCGGTTGCGCGCAAGTTATGCGGAACTCCGCATAATTGTGCCACACTCGACATGACTGCATAACACTTCTATAGTTTTTTCTGTTCTGTGATTACACGTATCATATTAAAATGCCACTCAGCAGTCTAATTAAAGTATGGTTTTTACATAGGTCGCACAATGATTCTCACGACGCATTTCATGGATGAAGCGGATGTTCTCGGCGACCGGATAGCAATTATGGCGGGGGGCAAACTACAATGCGTGGGCACGCCTTACTTCCTGAAGAAACATTACGGCATTGGTTATAAATTGTCTATTGTTAAATTGGACAGTTGCAATGTTGAAAATGTCACAAGTTTCTTGAAATATTATGTTCCAGATCTAAAGGAAAATACCAATATTGGTAAGCATCGTACTTTTAAACAATTGGGATTGATAATTTTTTCTAACCCCCCTTTTTATTTTTTTTATCGAAAATATAATAGAGCATTTTAAGAAACTTTTTGAATATTTCAGCAATTCATCACTCCAATCCAAAAGTGATCAATGCCAATTAATGTATAGTCTTGCTTTTCCCAATAACCTCTTGATTTCTGTGGTTTCGGAACAATCTTTATGAATACTCTAAAAAAACCGGCCTAGCTAATGGGACTCATATTAACAAAATTAATAATACAAATTTTGCTTTGCAGTTATATAACACCACATCGATCAAAAAAAAAATTTTAAAGTAGGGTCGGTCGGTTCCCTAACTTAAGTATCCACTTTTCCATACTAACTGCATAGAAAAGTAAAGTGGATACTTATGTTAGGGAACCGACTGTTCAAATTAACGATTTTTGCTGTGAGACCTTGTTGCTTCTTGCCACATTTCATGATTAATGTGCTCCACATAGATTTTGATTTACCTACTTGCAAGTGCCAAAACTTGACGGACAGACAACTAAGTTATTCTACAAAATAATACTAAATAGTCCCAGAAAAAGTAAAATCAGAGGGGCAATGCGGCTAGTGTGTTGGGCACATTTGCGCCTGGTGCGATCCGGGGCGGTTTGTTTGACTGACTTTATATTTTGATTTTTATTTTATTGTATTTTGTGTGTATTGACATTTTGTTTTATTTCGAATAGTCCATAAAATATACTGAAATTATAATATAAAATTCTATTCCTATTATTATATTTCAGGGACGGAGTTGACTTATATATTGCCAAATGATAATGTCAGCAAATTCCCAAACCTGCTTAAAGAATTTGAAGAAAAGAAAGAGTCACTATTCGTTTCGAGCTATGGACTATCAGTTACGAGCCTCGAAGAAGTGTTTATGAAGTAAGTATCTTTCCAACGACCCTTAAAATATCTTCCACACATAACTCTGTTGAGAAGCTACTTTCTGTTTGTTGTTTGGATTTTTGTTCACCATTAATTTCACTGTTTTTTTTTTTTTTATAAATCATAGAGCGGGGGCGGAGAATTACGCAGAAGTTCCACAAGGCAAAAAAACAAAATCTACTATGACGTACAATGATCACGCTGTATTTCCAATGGAAAACCATGTACATAATAGTAAGTTTATTCTCCTTACTTGTTAAACTTTAAACTTTTTTTCTAAATTAAATTATTACATTATCACAGGGACTAATATGTACAATTATTTTAGATATCGAAGCTGATCTTATACCTAAAGAAAGAGGCCTCAAACTATTAAAGAACCATATAAAAGCCATGTTTCTCAAGCTAGCGTACAATTCCACAAGAAACAAGCTAGCTGCGTTAATACAGTTTTCTTCACCTGTTATAAATATAGTGATATCAGTAATTATATCAAGATCTTGGAATTTCATATCTTCTCTACCACCGTTGACGCTTAGTTTAGAAAGTGGGTTCAAGTTGACACAGACGCTTATTTCTGAAAAGAACTTGACGCCCAATTCCACTGAAAACAAATATTTGACTGCATATAAGGATTATTTCATACAATCGAAATACCCTGGGATGTTTTATACCGACGTAGGCACGATGGATATTGGAAAATTCTATCTCAAATTGGTATGTCATTTCATTATATTCGTTCTCTTCAGGAAGCGATAAACAATAATCTGATAGGTCCTTGTTTGTTTGTTTACACATGGCCGGCGGATATTTTTTTTTCTTAGTTCTGTACCACAAAATTAATGACGTCTTTGGTTTGAAAGTCTTTGAGGACACGTCGTCCGCAGAGGCGCGAGGGTCATCCATCATGGCCTGCCTGTACAAACAAGAGGCATTCAACCCCAAATTATTATTATTAGTTAGCCTGGAGAAGTGTCCCACTGCTGGGCAAAGGCGGAGTCCTTCCATTCTCTAAGGAACACGTCTAGGTCGTCCCGTGAACGCCTCCTGGGCCTACCTCGTCGCCGCCATCCATCCTGTGGTATCCAGTCCGTGGCTAACCTAGCCCACCGATTTGGATCCATGCGGCTGGCGTGGCCTGCCCAGTCCCACTTCAGCTTGGCAGCCTTGGCACCCACATCGGTAATGCATGTTTGGGTGCGCATTGCTCTTTGGAAAACCTTCAATTTGGTCTTCTGTAACTCCGTCAATGACCATGTTTGAGTACCGTAATAAGTTAGGACAGGCAGTATATACATATCAACGAGTCTCCGTTTTAGGGTTAGCGGAAGATTCCCTTCATTAGATCTTTTATTGACCAATAGCTCTTCCAGCCGTTTTGGATCCGTTCAACACCAGAATAAACTTATATTCAGGAAACACTTTAACTTCCTTGAAATCTGTGCGTGCTTTTGTCATCGATCTCCTAACGAATGGAAGACATATTTGATAATCAACACTAGCATCAGTTTCACCAAAGACATCCAAACCAAGGCGTATAGGTTAACGGTACAAAGGAGTAAATAAATATGTTACCCGCTGCCCGTTTAACCAGACTAGCCAACGGTACCGTGGGCAAAAAAGAGATTTGAACAAGACCACGTTCTTGGTATTTTAATGATGAAAAACAGTATTTTATTTGCATTGTCGTTATCAGTGACTCGGCCCACGAGAGGTAAGATTAATGATGAATTTTCTTCTAGAGTAAAGACAATCCTCTACGAGTTCAATATGAGAATGTCATAGGCGCGACATTCGCTCCTAACTCGATTACGTGCTGGTTCAGCAACTACGGCTACCACGACTCGGCCATTTCTTTGGCCCACGTGAACGACGCGATCTCTCGCGCCGTCTTACCGGGGAGCTCTTTATCAGTTGTGAACTATCCACTACCATATTCAATAGAGAATCTTGTAAGTATACTTAAGTATAATTTTATTTATTATTTATTACCCAGTAGGTACTTTACTTAGTAGTTTTTATTACATATCTCTATCGGCGAATGCGCTGGTAACTCTAGCGCTGTATTTCTGTTTTATATTGCGTACAGTTGGGGTAAAAACGTTCATCGCCTTAAATTTGACATTTGCTTGCGCCGAGGCAATTGTCAGTCCTGTTAACATTTTATTCCAAACGAACTTTGATCAATTATAACTGAAGATACACATTGCCGAACAAAATCCCCTTCAAAAAATGTCCGAACTTTTTTATTTGTTTGCATAACAATTAAAATCATCACCTACACAGAAATTTGAACGTAGTCTTTACTTCATTACAGTCGAATTTCGGTTGACACTTGACAGCTAAACTTGACAATTTCACGCAACGTACTGAGAAAAAAGAAGGCCACTTTTATCAAAGTGGCGCTCATTTGGCTCGGACATTTTCGGGCGCGCGACTGTGGATCTACAGTTATAATTGATCAAAGCAAACGAAATAAAATATCGTTTTGACGTTTCCCATTTTTCAAAAGGTACTAAGAGTTTATGACTTGATAAAGGAATAAATTTAATAACTGACGTAGGTTTTCGTTCCCTGACTACATTCCTGTTGGGAAATGTAAAATACCGCATGGATGCATACATAATATTATGGTTGCTCCGCTAAAGTATTGTACTCCGAATATTTTCTGCTGTGTGATTTTACTGAAGTTTTAAACCGAAGTTTTCATCTCCAATTTTAGCTGAGAGTGATGGCGACTGGCGGCACCATGGGTTTCCAGTTTGCGTTCAACATGGGATTTTGTATGGCATTCGTATCGTCGTTTCTCGTACTCTTTGCGATAAAGGTAACTAAAATATAGCAGTGATAATAGTGTCAATAGACCCATCGGATGTAGTAAATTAATGGTTATACTAGCCGCTATTGTTGTTCTATCCTCAAGTTCCTTCATTTATAATATTGTTATAAATACAAACTTCTTCTGTGTACCGCGTAAATTTTGCACTTTCCTCTTTCTCGGGATATAAAGTAACCTCTGTTAGTCAGAGCGATAGTGTAGATCTCTATTATTTTAATTTGTGCAGTATGTTGCTCCAAAGATTAGGTAGGTACTTACCTGTTTATTATAATAGAGGTAGTATAGATTAACTCTTCACTAAAGTTTTTCTTCTGTGGTTCATCGATTTGTTATACCAGGAGCGCATAAGTGGTGCGAAACTGCTTCAGCGCGTGGCTGGCGTTCGACCGGCGGTGATGTGGGGAAGCGCGCTCATGTGGGACTGGGTTTGGATGTTGATGATCTATATTTGCATCATCGTCACGCTTGCCGCCTTCCAGGAGGTCACGCTGTCCACTCCCAGTGAACTAGGTAAGGATTAGATCACTTAAAAATTATAAAGATGTGATCGTGATAAGCGATTTAGAGGCGTTGGGCCCTTATGGCCACTTTCGTGAAAATAGGAAATAAAATTCGACTTAGTGTTAAGCTTAATTTACTTAGTAGTGTTAAAATTTATGGAATAGTCAAACTTTTTAACAACGCGAACGGTCTTAAACTTAGCCAAATGAGAGGTAGAAACAAGTTATTTATTCGAGTACTGTACACTTAATAGCAAATTACTAATTTCAAATAAATTGGTTAGATAAATGGTGTCTTACAGCGCTAATTAGAACAACGCTTAAAAATACTTCGGCAGGAGGGGGGGGGGGCTTTGTTCATTATTCATTTATTTGCCCAGAAATTTAACACTACGACTTTTGACTCTATTTAATTAAACAGTACATTTTCTAAATTTATTTTGCAGGAAGAGTGATGTTAGTTTTCATGGTATTCTCACTGGCCATAATACCACTGCACTACTGTGCTTCTATGTTCTTCGAAGCACCAGCCACGGGGTTTTCAAAGATGTGTTTCATAAATATATTCACAGGTAAATATTTCTCACTGTTCACCAAAAATTAACGCTATTTTTAATAATTTCACATGCATAATTAAATTATATTATACCTAGTCTTTTAAATTCTAGGATGCATGCCATTTTTAATAACTGAAGTGCTGAGATTGCCGGAGGTGGGGAGTCCATTTTATGCCAACCTCTTTGACTGGATATTTTCTGTGCTGCCAATTTATTGTTTAAGCAGGAGCTTGAGGTAATCAACTAATTATCATTCAAATTTTATATTTAACCATTCTTGTACCTAGTATGAAACATATAGTATAAGAACTGATGGTAACAATACAAAATTAGATTTAAAGCTGGTCTGTCACTCAGTTAGCTGGTGTCTTAGTAGCAAAAATCAAGACTTCGTCATTATTATCCCTGCTTCTTATACCGAACACATTAAATAGTAGATTTTGATTTATTGACCACACTGAAGTTCGAACTTTCTATTTAACACGGATGTGTCTTTTTTAAGGGATATGAGCGTTTCTTCGTTCGCGATTCTAGCGTGCGACGGACTCTGTGGACAATTTACGAACATCGCTAATTGCACCCGTACTAAACTTTGCAACAAACACAACATCAGCGTGTGCTGCAGTAAGTTAACATCTCTGTTTCCTAGTAGACCTTAGCAGACTCATAGTTAGCAATTATCTGTTCATGGTTCCTTGCTCAGTCTAGCTCATTGTGGGTTTTTTTAATGTTTTTTTATTTATTTTTACAGTTGACGACGACCCGTATCTGCAATGGAGCGAGCCTGGCATAGGACGATATTTGTTGGTGATGAGCGTTGTAGGAGTGGTTGCTTTCGTAGTATTGCTCATCATGGAATACAACGTCATTTACGAGGTTGGTAGTCAAGACAACTTCTAGTCGGGGGCGGTCTCGGCGAGTGGATCCGTGATCGGCCCTTGTCTTTGTTTAATTCATTTTAATGATGATGCTTGACGAAAATGCTAAGTGTTGAAAAGCGCGTAATTCAATTTAAACATTAGAAGTATTACTTAGTACTTAGTATTTTTCCATTTGCGGTTGCCTTGCTCGTTACTCTCAAAGGCCGTCCCTGGTTGTATTATAGGTACAACACAGTCGTGGAATGAACATATGTGAACCCAGAGAGTGCGAAAAGAGTGAAATACTTAGGTTTGTCTGCAGTTGCAACACATTACTAAAGTCACGAATAAAATTTAGGCAATAGAACACATATTTATAAAATTTATACTAATTCCAAGTGCATAATGGAATTGGTAGGATTGGTTGATGCTGTGTAGGATGTTTACGGAGTCGAGGATTGATAGTTTTAATGCAATTCTTCACAAGAGAACTGCCTCCTTGATATGCGCGACAGTCCCAACAGCCTCTTGCAGCTGGTTTGGACTGACCCTGCCTGTGCGATGAGTAGGCACTGGAACTCTGTGCATATGGAGGCCAGGGGTTGTATGTATAGTTTAATGTAGTATTATGCCTAATTGTACTGTAGACACTGGCCACCGAGACCGTGTTGCTGTTTCGAATATTTGAATTTACGGCTTCTGGAATTTCGAGTATGTCTTGAACAAACCAAAAAATTTTTCAGTTGCCATATTTTTTCAAGCAAATATAAAATAAATTTCACGAGGCGCTTCTGCCTTTTATATTAAAATTGTGGGCTTCTCTCCTATTAAATATATTTCATTCATAATTATGCTAATGGGTTTCTATATTTAAAAACACTTTCTTTTTATAATCTTTCTTACACAATTTTCTTGTCGATATACACTTTATTTAGGTACGGGAATCTTCTTATATTTGCCTTTTCGATACGGCACACTTCGCACCTTCACCAATATGTGGTGGGGGTCCCTACCCTAAGCTCTGAAAGGGAAAATACTGCCTAAGATCCTAACTTGACCTTATTCAAAAGAAAACTTGGATTTCCACTGTAACACTTCATTTATTAATCATACAATATAAATTATTAAAACACTCGCGAGGCACGGCGTAGCCAAGAATGGATGCCCAGACCGCCCGCTGTCCGTCTTTCATTTCTCGATTCGAATTCCAGAAGCCGTAAATTCAAATATTCGAAACAGAAACTTGGTCTCGGTGGCCAGTGTCCACAGTACTTATTTAATAACTAACATATTCAATAAGTCATGCAAACTAACACAATGTGGACTTGTTCTGAAATAAATTATTATTATTAAATATCTTATAACCGGATTTTTTCTCCATATTGATCTAGCTATTCTGCGGTTCGAGTCCGATGCCACCACCGCCCATTGCTTGCCAAGAGGACAGCGACGTCGCGCACGAAAGGGAGCGCGTACAAACTCTAGCGCTATCGCGACATAGCCTCGTATGCCGCGACCTATCCAAATACTACACCAAGTTCCTTGCAGTTAACAGACTGTGTTTTGGTAAGTCATATCATTGTAATTGAAATCTTTATTTTTACCCAAACTTATCCCTCCTCCAAATCATCCAATAAACTAGTAGTAAAATAAAAATTAGACCATCTCGAGTTCCAACACTTGCCAAGCGCCACGACCTGCCCAAGTAAATAAAATGGATTTCACTCATTTTTAGACAGAGCGGTCGTACCACTCGTACCTAGTTATTTGATTTTTGTTGTGGCACTTTTGGATCCGTAAATAAAATATTTTTCTTTCTGTCGTTCTTTTTACTTTCCTACGTTAAATTTTGCACAAATTCAGCGCTTAGTAAAAACCTTAATAAAAAGCTAGAGTATATCAGAGAATCGCATATTCTTTCTTTCTTTCAATGATTTATTTACGCAACATATACATATTTACAGAAAATGTATAATATGGATTTATATACCTTAAGCTCAAGCAAGAAAAATCGTGCAAGTTACTTTACATTGCGAAGCTGTGGAGCGAATGAGTTAGAAGCGGTCGATTGAACGCCGCAATCTTCAATGCAACCTCCACGAATTTTCTTGTTTGTGCTTGGCTTGACTTTATAGGCGAATTTTAATTCTGAGTAAAGGTAAATTGGTTTTCTTTGTTGATTGCGTGTGCTGACAAGACGACTGTGCGGCGATCGTCTCAGCCGCACAATGAACAGGAAATGCTCGTCACGTCGCCAGTCGCGCTTAGACGTGGCTGGGCCGCCACAGTCCGGTGGAGACATATGAGTCGTTTTCAAAAAATTTGTACACAATTAAAGGGATTAATTAAAAACAAAATTTAATTAATTATTTTTGTGTAACGGAGTTAGGGTGCGACCAAACCGCCGCTTAAAAAAACGGTTACGGTATGGAATCGCAGTGACGCACCGTAAACGTCAGAATTTACCGCATGCTCTCCATAGTAAAGTTTTGACGTATACGGTGAGTCACTGCGATTCCGTAACGTCGCCGTTTTTAAAGCGGCGGTTTGGTCGCACCCTTACCCATATACTTTGTATGACTAACTTTCGTTACACAAAAATAGCGATCGTGATTTTTGTTTTGATTAAGCCGTACAATTGCCGTTTGTACAATTTTTTTGAAAACGAGTCATCTACTACAAAACAAATTCTGATATCAATTTTAAAACACATGTGGAGAGAGGTTGCGATAATGGAGAGATTTCTCTCCAGGCAGTTGTTCTGCCTGGGGTCCGAAGTCCGAAGGAAGAGAGTTGGAAGTTGCATTTGTAGGTACCTCCCGAGTTAAGAAACTTCGCTAGCGTGGTACGTTCTATATTGGTTCTATACGTATCGGATTCTCTAATTGACGACTAGATGGCGCTAGAGGTCGCTACATGCATATGCATAATGTGTATTTTTGCAGCGGTCCGGAAAGCAGAGTGTTTCGGGCTTCTCGGCATCAACGGCGCCGGAAAAACGACCACGTTCCGTATGCTGACTGGGGACGAACACATCTCCAGCGGCGATGCTTTCGTCCACGGACTGTCCGTTAAGACCAGCCTTCAGAGTGTCTACCGCCACATAGGTGAGTCAAGAATAGTCTTGAAATTTACAGATATTTCTTCATTATTTCATAGAACGAGACAAAATTGAAAATGAAAACCAGATTGTAATGTTCTATTAAAGATATTGTCTGACATATCATATTGAAGATCCAATATCCTACTGGTTAGTGATCCTTACTGAAACTCGTCTTAGAGTAAAATCCCGGTAGGGGCAGATATTTGTTTGATGACTATGAATGTTTGTACTCGAATCATAGATATTGTGTGTATAAAATAAATGTATATATTTATTTTTATAAGTACCCATGTTTATCCGTTCTCTAGCATCCATATTACAAGCTTCGCTTACTTTTGGGATTAGGTCCGTTGGTGTAAATTGTCCCACGATATTTATTTATTACTGGCCTTTACCCGCCGCTTCGCTCGTGTTAACTAATTTACAGAAATTAAATCCTGCTCTTCGTTAACGTTGCATAAAAAACACCCATGCCAAATTTTATGTCTCTAAACTTACTTAGTTGAGATTTCGGGATTTTATCCCGTAGAAGTATCGGAACCTATGTGTTATTCCAAAAATCTAGCTATTGACATACCAAATTTCATTCAAATCCGTCCAGCCGTTAAAGGGTGAATGAGTAACAAACACACACACGCCCGCACCCACGAACACACACTCAGAAGCTTCGCATTAATAATATTAGTAGGTTTATATTGTATCGAAATTTTAAAAAATCACCTTGTATGATAATTTATACCGGATCCTTGCATTTGCCATAAAATATAATGAAGCGTGCATTTTCAGGATTATTTGAAATGTCATCTTATAGAATACAGTAGGCCAGACTAGATTTGTTTTATAACAATTCTGAAGAAAATACTGTTTCAGAAATAAATTAAACTAAGTCAAATGAAAATTATGGAAAACGATAGATTATGACAAACGATAGAATACCGTATGATACACGTTTGCCTGCAGGCTACTGCCCGCAGTTCGAGGCGTTGCTGGACAACCTGACGGCTCGCGAGAACCTCCGCATCTTCTGCCTGCTGCGCGGGATCCCGCAGCGCGCGGGCGCCGAGCGGGCCATGCAACTCGCCAACGACCTGGGGTTCGTGCAACACTTCGACAAGAAGGTAAGGCCGAAGTCCAGTCTAGATCTGCAAGAAACACCGTGCACGTGAATACATTGGGGCGCTCGAATGACCACTTTATTGTCATTCGCTTTACGGCGTCGCAATGTAACGCACTTCCACAATTTAAACTGGGTTTTACAGGCTGACGTGCAGTAACGTGTGATATAATATCACTAAATGACGGATAGTGAGGTCTTGCTTGTGATTGGTTCGTTTAGTTTAGTTGTAAACCAATCCCAAACGTGACACAAATGTTAAACATGTCAAACGGACCTCACGAATCTCACGATACTAGCGCCTACTAGCCTGTCACAGAAATTCGACTGTATGTTTTTCCACAAAATTTTGTTTAACTTAATGCAATTCCTTTCAAAAAGAGGATAAATAGGGTTGTTTTTAGGTTTATTTTTTGCTCCGCCTTTACCGGCATAATTTTTCACGCCCAGCACTGGTACCTACCGTGTTGTTTAGTTAGATGTATGTAATTGTACGCCTCAGAGATTATCTCAATTTTTTTATCGAAATCGGTACTGTAGTTATCATCTCGCACTTGAAGTCTTTCCCATTGTAAATAACAGCATGCTTAGGTGCCTTTAAAACTTGCGCAAGCAATGCCATTTTCTTGCCGCGTGAAAACTAGAGTATGGTGGCGCCATAACTTGCCATGTGTAGGTATAGGTATTCTATACTAATATTATAAAGAAGAACGATTTGATCGTTTGTTTTTTTGTTTGTTTGCATTGAATAGGCTCCGAAACTACTGGAGCGATTACAAAAATTCTTTCGCCGTTAGAAAGCTACATTATCACTAAGTGACATAGGCTACTTTTTACCGCGGAAAAACACCTTTACCTACGGGAAAATTAATTTATCGCGGTCGAAACTGCGGACGGAAGGCTAGTAGGTACTATATTTATACACTAATTGAGAAAAGGCATTTTGTTTCGTGCGTAAACTAAAAAATAAACACCATTCAAACATTTTTTTATTAGGTTTACGAATGCAGTGGTGGTACGAAGAGAAAAATTAGTACCGCCGTCGCTCTCATGGGCGATTCTCCGCTAGTTTTCTTAGATGAACCCACAACAGGTATAAAATTAGTTTCTTATGTCTGTTATACCGCCGTGGTGGCCTAGTGGTTTGACCTATGGCCTCTCAAGCAGAGGGTTGTGGGTTCGAGCCCAGTCTCGCACCTCTGGGTTTTTGGGAATTTATGTGCGAAATTAATTACATTTGAAATTTAACATGAGCTTTACGGTGAAGGAAAACATCGTGAGGAAACCTGCACACACCTGAGAAGAAATTCAATTTTGTGTGTGAAGTTCCCTCCTCTGCCCTGCAGTGGGATGTGAATTCCAAAAAAAGTCGCACGTAAATTTCCGAAAAACTAAGGTGCGAGCCGTGGCTCGAACCCACGACCTACTGCTTGTGAGGCCATAGATCAAACCACTAGGCTACCACGGTTTTTTATTTTAGATTATTATGCGTGTAGTATTATTTATTATTAAACTTAATAATGCTAAAAGTAGCCCCGAAACGTAAATGTAGCGTTTCGTGTGCTCTGCCTACCCCCCTTGGGATACAAGCGTGATGTGCGCATGTGTGTAGTCCTCTACATATTGTACATAATCTACGGATTATCTTACACTGAGATGCAAAGTAATGCTGCACGAATACGTCAACGATTACTCATTTTACAAATTCTCTCAAAAAGCGAGTCGCATCTCGGTGCGAACTGGCCCTTATAGCGAAGCAATATGTCATAGGTATGGACCCGGCGTCGAAACGTCTCGTATGGACGTCTATAAGCCAGGCCGTGGCCTCCGGGCGCAGCGTGGTACTGACGTCTCACAGCATGGAGGAGTGCGAAGCGTTGTGCTCGCGGCTTACCGTCATGGTGGCCGGCCGACTGCACTGCCTTGGCTCGCTACAGCATCTGAAGAGCAAGTTCTCGCAAGGTAAGTAGGCATTTAAAAAAGTGTGTCCTTTATCAGTATCATCATTCCACTACTGAACATAGGGCACCCCCAAGGCTCGCCAAACAGATCGGTCCCGTGCCATCCGCATCCAACGCGATCTCGCAACCTTAACTAGGTCGTCGCTCCATCTTGTAGGCGGTCTACCTACACGGGTAGCTATCATTTTATCGAAAAACGTTTCACAATTGATTCGTTTCGCAAAATTATCAACAACAAACCTAATCTAACCTATAGGGTTCTACACGATGGTCTTGAAATAAATCCTGAAATATTTACAGTTTCAGAAAAAAATGCATTCGTTGAAACGATAGTTTTGCGAAACGAATCAGTTGTGAAACGTTTTTCGATAAAATGATGAGTTACCTACCTACACTGCGTCTTCCGGTCCGTGGATGCCAATCGAGAACCTTTTTGCCCCATCGGCCATCAGTTCTACGAGCGATGTGCCCTGCCCACTGCCACTTGAGTCTGGCGATTCTTCCGAGCTATGTCTGTGACTATAGTTCTTGCGCGGATTTTGTCATTCCTAATGCGATCCCGCAGAGAAACTCCGAGGTTAGACCTCTCCATAGCCCTCTGAGTGACTTTGAGCTTTCTTTGAGACCCATCGTCCATTTATTTTTTGCTATGAGGTAATTTTGGGATTTTCTTATTCAAAATCGCGAGAAAAAAGTGTCCTTATGTTTTTGGGTCAGTTATGAACTTTTTTTCATACAGTTTATATGGGTCGTCACCAAACTGACACAAAATATTTTTAAAGAAAATTAGGGTTTCTTTTTTTGATAATCATTCAAGATCAATAGGATTATTAATCAATTTATTACAATTTTTTAAGGACTGTATTCTAAAAGGGCGTAACTCCAAAACCACGATACGATAGATCCATAACTTTTGTCTAGTCTCTATTAAAAAAAAGTGATGACGTAAATTTGACTTAAGGTTATTATCAAATTTAAAATTATTACAGCTCTTTTTTCTGGTGAAAAACATCTATTCTGTTGTGGTACTGTGGCCTCGACTGTATATGAAAAACTTTTCTCATAGCACACTGAACGCCTAAGATTTTTATTATGCGGTTTCTTCCTTACAGGGTACACTCTCGTGGTAAAATGCAAAGCCGGACCTGAAAGAGACACAGATTTAGCAAAAGTCAACACTTACATTTCGGAGCATTTCAATGAAGTTAAACTTATGTAAGTGATATTTTTGTAATTTTAACTTAATCATAAAAAAACTTCTGCTTTAGTAGATCATTCGATAGAATTTTTTATTTTACAGAGAATCATACCTCGGCATAAATACTTACTACCTGAATGACGTAGAACTTCCGTGGTGGAAGGTGTTCCACATCATGGAAGAAATGAGATCCGAGTTGCCGATTGAAGATTATTCCGTCAACCAGACTTCTCTCGAACAGGTGTTTCTTAGGTTCACTAGAATACACTCCACAGAAGCTACGTAAACCTTTACCTATAGTTCTAACACCATAAACTACTTAAGTACAAAACCTTGTTGCGCCAAAGTCGATTTTATAGATAGTCAGTTGGCCGGGCCCACACCTTGCCTTTATTACGAATGTGAAATTAACTCTAAGGCTGCGTTAATCACAAAATAAACCAATTTTTTTTTAAATATTGTACTAATTATTAGAAACAGACTGATGAATTTCAGTTTCGTTTTCATTAATCATTAACTCCAGTTTTCGCTGGATAACTTGGCAAAGTTTTAAGTTACTAACGCAATGGACAATTAAAAAATGGTCGTGATTAGTTCGGCATTAATTTATGCAATACAGTGCAATAGAAACTTTTGTATGCGTTTTTGGCGTCGAAAAGATATTAACTGGTCATTATTACACTTTGTCGCGTTGTGATAAAGTTTAGAATGGCCGAATAAGAGTTAGCCACTCATTTTTCATAAAATAATATGTTACTTATTCAATTATACTTACTTACTCATAAATGTTTTAGTTTATGAACCAGGAAGTACTTAAGGTAGGTCTATCTTAAGATAACTAGAGGTAATAATATATACATGGATGTTCAGTATTTTATTATAATTCGTATACGTGTATTAATGTTAGGATATATGTTTAGATAAACGTATCGTTATCGTTGCTGTATTTTGATACTGAAATGGCAATCTTCTCAATATTAATCACTCGTAGAATCTCTTACGATCTTATTTTCATAATAAATGTTTTATATATACCTACTACTTACAAAACACTTTCAAATAGGGAGGTAATAGCATGGTGTAACTATAACTATGTGTACTATATTTTTACTATAGCGAATATATTAATGTCCTACTAGTTTTTGCCCGCGAACTTCGTTTACGCGAAATTATTTAAAGGTAATAATAAAGTATTATTATCACGCACTCAGGGACATTAAATAACATACTGATAATAATGTACAATTAAATGTGACATTTCTGAGTGAGACAACTGTTATTAATTTTAGGTAGTAAACAACAGTTGCTAAGCAACAACGACCTAATAATGTGTATTAATGAATATTTTTTCTCGATCTCTGGTCGAAACTGTGCAATTTTCCAGGATAAAGTAAACTATTTTTGACTCTTGTTCATAATCTATCAATATACAAAAGGTCATCAAAACTGTGCATCAAGCTGCGCTTGATTTAGCCGCAAACCTATTGTTTCAGTTAAAATATTATTTTATAAAATTTACTTAAGGGTAGTTTTCAAAAACATTGTACATTGTTAAGGGATTAATTAAAACAAAATCACGATCGCTTCCTTTGTGAAACAAAAGTTAGTCATACAAACTATATGAGTAACTTTCGTTACACAAAAGAATCAATTAAGTTTTGTTTTTATTAAATCCCTTAATTGTGTACATTTTTTTTCAAAACGACTATTAATCGAGCCCTACTCAAATATATGCATCTAGAGTGGTTTTCAATCATATTGTACACAATTAAGGGATTTAATAAAAAAACTTAATTGATTCCTTTGTGTAACGAAAAATACTCATATACTTTGTATGACTAGCTTTCGTTACACAAAGGAAGCGATCGTGATTTAGTTTTCATTAACCCCTTAACTATGTACAATTTTTTAGAAAACGATCCTACCTAGTTTAATTTTAATTTTTATTGTGATAAAACTGATATAACATATAAAGTACCTACTTCCTAAATGCCTCAACTCTGGTTGTTAGATCAACTTCAAACATGTTTTTAATGTGATTTAAAATTAGTAATTTATTTATTTGTGTTATATACGTGATATTTATTTAAAATTATTATTAAATAACAGAAATAAATATGCGATGAGAAAGTTCCGGCAGGGCCCAATTGCATAACAAAGTACAACTTAAGTATATTACAAGTGGAACTCCCTTTCTAGTTAATATAAGAGAGTTCCGCTTGTAATATTAGTTGTACTTTGTTATGCATTTGGGCCCAGTCTTCTAAATTACTGATAATAAATGTATGAACCAATTTATTGAATTTATTGATAAACTAAACTTTTCGGGAATGTTTCTAAATATGCCAGTGAATATGTTTACGATTCCATCAAAAATTACAATTGGAGCAAAGCTTCATCAAAACATAATGTTAAATATGGTTAAAAGTTAATATCTACCTGAAAACTAACATTGACAGTGACAGCAAACACATGAGTACTTATAACGCCAAAGTGAAAGAAACTTATTCTTTACCAGTCTATTATATTTTAGATACGAAGATAAACAAAAGGCCTCTCGAAATTGGAATGCTTCGTTTTCTCATTTACCTAATGTAGCACCACTGTCCTTGGTCTTTACGAATTTACAAGCTAAAAGTACATCTAGCTGTAATTTTAACATGTTGCCGTCGTAAATCCTTTTTACCTCTTAGTTTATTAAGGTTCCAACTAAGCTGAAAACATGAAGGATCTGTATTATGGTCTGTTTTGTTATGTTCGTACAGTCGAACCATTTGATTTCTGACCCATCGTAGAACATTTTCACAGTAAGCGTCATAATGATTTTTCTTGTCAAGCAATGGGATGTCACTGTGACATTTTCTGTGAAAAGGTTCCGCAGTGGGTCACGATTAAGTTAATTTGACTGTACATATCGTACTAGGATTAATAATGTAATACTTTATAAATGTGGCAAGAATACTTACTTTTTGCCTTAAAAATTGTGTGATGTAATTTGTGATCGAATTGTACCTTTTATTATATTCCATACATTAAGTTACTCGCAGTACTATTTTAGGTTCTGCGATAGCTATGTACATAGGTTTTTATTTATTAATTTCTCCAAGTATTTCTTTGCGGATTGCACTTGGTAATTCGCATTAATAATTCATTTGATGCAATCGAAACTAGTAACAGTTAACGCTGACGGACTTGAATCTTGTATTCGTTAATAAGCTTTTGTTTATGCAACTTCATATTTGTTTCCTTACTCCAAATTTCACCTGAGTGGTCACAGATTGACTTGAAATTTGGTTTGTGCATGTACATAATATTAGATGAATGACAATTTATATACACGGTAATTTTTAATCGGTGATGGAGTTGGAATAGTTATTTGTTATACAAGGGGGGAAAGTTGTATTTTACCTGTGAGTGTCCATTTGAAAAACAAGCTATCGAAAGGATTCTATGATTGACCACGAGCGAAGCGAGTGGTTCAAAAATAGAATCCTTTCGATAGCGAGTGTTTCAACACACGAGACGTAAAATAACTTTTCACCCGTGTATAACACAAAACTTTTCACCTCACTACAGCGAGGAAAATAAGAAAAAGGGTTTGTACTATTAATTATTATTTATTTATACACTCAAAATAATTAATTGAAAAGTTTTGACTTAAGTTTTTTTTATTATTTCGGATGCGTTTTGTTCGCACATCGACTTACTTGGACTGTCAGAACATTTTATCCGTTTTTGCAACAAGAATGAAGGTTAATGTTGAATGCTGATATTTATGAATTAAAGTAAAGTTGTAAGACTGTATTTAGTGTTTTTTACTCGATGCAATTCATTAATTGTGATGTTAAAAATTCAGCACTTTTAACGTTTTACGTTTTGTTAGCTGTATCACGTAAGCTGCCTTCAAATGTCAAAACTCTTTCTTCACATGTGGATAAAAAGCGATTTTCTCAATAGATGTCAAACAAACAAAAAGGGCTTTCCGAGCTAGTGAGGTGAAAAATACTAAGCGCTAGCCAAAATTAATTTAATAGATGATGTTTTAAGCAATTCAGTCTCTGTTTAATAAAAATATTTTTTTGTTAAAACTTCGTTCGTCCACCGAAGGCATGTTTATCCTACATTTGTTAAAGTTAAGTAGTTTCGTCAAGTGTCATTGCTTTGGCGGGATAGGTGACAGGTCACACGTCAAAGTTTGTTTAAGAAACTGACAACCGAAAGAGGTTTTTTAACTAAAAAGTGATTTTCCAAATAATCGTTGTTTTAAAAAAAAATAGATTCCATTTCACGTAAAGAATTGTGACTTAAACGTTGTCGCCACCGAATACTGATCGGAAAAATTGGTTCTTGATCACCGATTAAAATCATCGTGTATAGTCAACTACAAAAAGTACCGGTCATCATAAAGGCTTAATTATATCATAAATTAAATTACTTAGTAGCTACCTTGATAGAAGCTTCTGACGTACATAGTGCCAACTTGGCATGTAACTCAATGAATTTCAATGTGACTAAGCGGTCGTCACAATAAATCGTCATAAGTATAGAATAAATAAAATACGCAGCTGACTTACCGCTGACCAAAACATTGTTTTGTATTACTGTGGCTTTAATGTTTCTTATATTCTCATTACCTATTGTTAATAGCTTTATGTACCTATATGTACTTACAACTGTGACTGTTTTTGTATCAAACATCTTTGTGCGTAGTGTTTATAGATTTTATTGAATAAAGTAAGGATATTTTAGTATATGTTGTTTTTATTAATTACTATTTGTTATCACATTTTGCGAGTATTTAACTCGTCCAACCTACCTATTAATAGCGTATACTTCCGGGGTTCACGATCGGTGGGTAGTTTTTACTATCGAACGTATAGTCGAACCAACTGAATCGTGACCCACTAATGATGATGATGATGATCGATCCGACTGATTTCGGCCATGGTGACCACTTCGACTCCTAGTTGCATTGGCGCTCATGCGCACACGATATTAGATGAAGGTAGAAAGGAATGATAAATGCGATCGCTAGCTAACGCTAACGCGCGTTCGACAAGACGGCCCCAGGTTTAATTATTGCATTGAAAATTATTTATTTATTTTCACATAATAACTATCATTATAGCAATTATCAAATTGTGGCACATCGTCATGTGGTTGGGTTGCTTTTAGCTGACTGCTCATGTTTTTACGTTTTCATTAAACTACTAGCTGTCCAGACAAACGTTGTTTTGCTATATACCACCTAGGGGCATAAAAAATAGCCTACGGCCTATTCTCAGACCTACCGAATACAGAGAAAAAAAGTTTCATAAAAATCGGTCATGCCGTTCCGGAGGAGATCGATTAACAAACACCGTGACGTGACACGAGATTTTTATATCGCATATTTTTAGTGCGCCGCCTAGCGGAGAACGCGGTATAACTAGGTTTTGGCGCGCTTCGACAAGAGTCGTGATCGTGACGTTACCAGCAGCTTCGGGCAGCGACACTCTTGTACGAGCCGCCAAGCAGCTAACACGTCGTCACGGAACTGTCCCGCGTTTTGCTTAGTGTTACCTACCTAAACCTTGTACGTATTTAATCTAATTTGAGTAATCACTACAGTAAATCATGATTCAAATATTAACGTAGTATTCGTTGCGCGATACCCAGCTGAGCCCACAAGATGTCTGAAAGTTCGAGCCTGAATCCTGACGCCCTACGACATCAGAAGCGGGATCAAATCGTGCGAATGAAATTCGTAATGAGAACAACGAAGATCAAGTGCCATGCCTGTGGCAAACTCGGACATAAACAAGCGGATTGCCGTACTAGGAAGATTGAAGCGAAGAAACCACCTCCTGCTCCGGCCGCAACGAGTTCTGGTTAGCGGCAACAACCGGGAGGCAGCGCTGTGGTTTACCCAGGGTCACATCGCCAGCCGCTGCACAACCAACGTGACCAGCGTCGCAGCCTCGGCGGAGAAGCATGCCAACCTATATGAGGTTTAGTCCCCAACCGGAACGTTAAATCACTCGAGCGAGTCTTTCAAATTTCATTTTGACTCTGGAGCTGAGTGCTCGTTGATGAAAGAGAGTTTTGCATCTAAGTTTAGAGGCAAACGAATTAATAATGTGGTTCCATTGATTGGTATCTGCAACAAAAATGTAAAAAGTACTTTGCAAATTTTATGTCGGGTAGAAATAAATAATTTTGCTGCCGAAATTTTATTCCACGTTTTGCCGGATGCTTTTTTTAGGCAGTACTTAATATCTTGATAGGACGTAAGATTTTAAATAACGGGTTTTGTGTGAGCATGACTTTGGATAAACTTTAATTTTTTTCGCACTAAAATCGTCAATAATTGTAAAACTACTAAATCCAACATAGATCTTGATTCTATATTTGACAGCAATAAGGCAAGCGTGAATAAATTTTCCGTTGGCGAATTCGTTTTGATTGAGAACGAGGAACGCAATCAAATGTTAAGTTTAGAGGGCCGTTTCAAAAATAGAAATCTTAGATGGAGACAGATATGTTTTAAGGTCTTTGGTTAATAAGCGTACTTACAAATACGCGCATGACCGTATTAGGAAGATGCCTGAGGGCCCGGTACCCATTGAGATTGTAGATGAAGCTGAGATATAATGATTAAGTGGCAGACAATTAATTACGTGCCCGGAGTATCGATTCGTTTGGTTGGAGACTGTACCACGATAGTACTGTAGCCGTAGCCTGATAGAAATCGGCATCTGCCTTATAAGGTAGTCCGTGGGTAGGCGGTAGGCGGTAGTCCTGGGTAGTACAGTCGGATCTTGCCTTGGAGTAAAGATCATAGATTCACGGGTGGACTCGTACTTCCCGTGGGGAAGGGAGTACAGCATTAATAAGTTTGGTTTGAAGTATCTTTTTGTATTTTTTTTATTTCTTCAACTTCAATTTTTTTACTTTTACGGTCATCCCGTGAAATCCACATAGGTATTCCATACTAAATACAAACTTAAACATAGATGCACAGAAAAAACCCCAGAAAAAAGACCAATGCTGGGAATCGAACCCAGGTCCAACTTAAACCCGATCACACACATCACATTATTTAATGTTCAACATGGCGATCCATTCTTATATAGCATCTGAAATCTTCAGGTTCTAAATATTGGTTATATTTATTGTTGACAATTTGTTCCTCAACAATAAAATATTCCTTGACCCAAGTTTTTTTTTTTATTTTTTTTAACTTGCAAGGATGCTACTGTCACCTCCTGCAGTAGATGCACCACAGTTGTCCCTGCCCGGAAGAGGGAACGCCGGTGGCAATACAAAATGATACAAAAAAGCTGAAAGTAGCCTTCACTACACTGAAAATAACGGAATATTGTCTGGAGGCGTGCTCTGAGTGATTAGGGCTCTAACTGAAGGATTGGAAGGAAAAATGTTAGTATTTAAGCACAATCTTTATTTCTGTTTTGACTCTATACAGCGCAAAGTTAATATAAATGTGAAACCACTTGTATTTTGATACCAGACAATTTACAAAATTGGTTTTAGCTCAGCCGCAAGCGGGTGTGACGCAGAAGGCGGTTCTTAGATGCTAGTTTCACAATTTATTTAAGCCTAAAGATGTTAGTCCCTAAGGAAATCAAAACTTGCCATCAATTTCAATTCTCAACTAACAAAATTTAAATCATAATTCCCTAATATAATATGTACTTAAAGGTTTCACCGACCTGGCCAGAGGCTACCTTCCTGTGACACCTGTCCGGCAGCAGAAGGATGAGCACAGTGTGAGACGAGCGCGATGCTGGGGCGTCGCCTCTATGTGCCAACACCGAAGATGGCCCGCACGGATCCCACAGGATGGAGATAAGTCTACTGGTCTCAGCAATGGAAGAAACGACGTGGCAAAAGCTAGGTGCAGATGGCACAGCTAAGGCAATGATGCTCCACAGAGAGGCTAGTTCTCAGAACACAAAATGAGATATATCTAGCCCTGAAATCTAAATCTAACTAAAGCTTAAGCTCCCAGATGGAGGTGCAAAAGGACAAAATCTATGTGAAAATGATGAGCATCAATTTAATCAAAATATTAAAAAGAATTCAGAATAAAAGAAGAAAAAAAATAAAAACCCTAACCGGCTGGAAAGAAGAAGAAATTGCTTCGATTAGATACTTGCAAAATGCAAAAGCATGTGGCAGAGAGGTTAAGTGATGTGGATGATTCTTACCGGAGTAGATCAACTGAAGCTCAGGATTTACTCGACGCTGGCTTTCCCACCCTCAGCCGCATGCAATGAATTTGATGCTGAAATTAACCACATGGATGAGAAATAATGCCTCGTGGATTATACAGAATCTATCCAAAATCTCAGTAACCACATTTACTTACAATTGTATTGCAGCAACAAAATAAAATTCAAATGGGCTGCTTTTGAGCCACATCAGCCATAACAGCTCAGAATGGAGGCTGCCACCTTCGTCTCTTCTCGGATGCAAAATGATCTGTCTCTCACACATGATGGAGGCCTACGTCAAGAGAGATGGAGGCTCCAGTACAGCCCTACTCAAAGCTTGAGTGCACAACACTTGGACTATAAAAAACCCCTAAGAATTTCCCCCCAAATACCACCAATTTTGTGAATAACATTTACTACACCAATTTATCACTAGATGTTATTAGCCTTCGATTCTGTATCAAATTTGTTATGTCTCTTTATATTAATAAATGTTATCCAACCATGTCCAAAATTACTTCTATTTCCCCTGAATTTAGATCAAAATCCCTGAAGTGACATCTCTACTATCTTGTTATAAAAACGCTCCAATCGGAGATGACCACATCCTCCCTCCAGTTACCAGCTTTAAAAAATAACGAAATACTTGCCAGATTAATCAGATCTTGGTCAGTTCGAGTCATTGGAGAAAACACAACGTTACACTACGGCCAAGGCTACTCCAAGGCCATTTTTTTGATTTTTGGACAATACTGGCGGCATGTATCCGACACGTCCGACACCGATAAGCTTAAAATGCTAACTGATTCAGTAACTAATTTAGGATAAGTGTAATCTAATCAGGAGCGTCCTTCCTATCCCCTCTCTTGCAGACTAGTTAGGATGACTAAATTTAGCCAAGTGTAATAAGCCCTTTATGTAGAGCTTCATTAAGGTGGAACGGCACGCTCTAGGCGCGAAATTCAAAATGTTTACAGGTTTTAATTTATTTTGGGTAAACGGTGTAACTGATTAACTTCATATGGTACTTGCGGTTGTAAAACAGTGTTCTTTATATTATTGTGTAAAGCTTTTTAAGAAATAAACTGTTAGCTTGATATTAAAGTTGTCAAACATAGAAATTCGGACTTTCAACGTTTTGACAACTTGTATTTCAAGCTATAGCTTTATTCTTAAAAAACTTTACACAATAATATAAAGAACACTGTTTTACAACCGCAAGTACCATATGAAGTTAAGCAGTTACACCGTGTACCCAAAATAAATTAAAAACCGTCCATGAGCGTGTCGGACACGCCCAAGATAGGGTTCCGTAGCCATTACGAAAAAATCAAGTAATATTTTTCTAAGGTTTTCGTATGTGTACGGAATCTTCAAAGTTAGGTATAGTCAATACTTTGAAAAAAGCTCGTTTCTCAAAATCTTTAATCTGGCAAAGTGAACTTTATTATGCGCGTATCAAGGTTCAGTTTTGTTTACATGCTGATTTGAGATACGAGTTTTTCAAAGTAGTGACGGTATGTTTAATACCTTAGGCTACTATTTACTCTTAAACTACAAATCATTCCCAAGCAATCTTAGCCGCTATAATTTTCCTTGTAAATTTAATACATTTACTACCATTTTGAATTTTTTCAAATTTTTCCACCCAACAGTTTAGATTTTAGAGGGGTGGGGGGGGGGGGGCGGTCGATTTTAATGAAATAGATGATTTCACTTTAAAGTTGAATATTTCGCAAACAAATCACTGAATACAAAAATCATGGGTTCCCCAATGGTTTTAAAAGACCTATCCAACGATACCCCACGCTATAGGGTTAGTTGAGAAAAAAAAAAATCACCCCCACTTTACGTCTATGGGAGGTACCCTAAAAAAAATTTTTTTAGTTTTTTTTTATTTAACCACTGTCGGCTTGACTAATATATATATTCATGCCAAATTACAGTTTTCTAGTACTAACAGTCTCTGAGCTTAGCCGCGGACAGACAGACAGACAGACAGACAGACAGACGGACAGACATGGCGAAACTATAAGGGTTCCTAGTTGACTACGGAACCCTAATAAAAACTGTAAAAAGTTTGAATTTCGCGCCTAGAGCGTGCGCTTCCACCTTAAGTTATTTTGAGAAAATGCTATAGTCATCGCAAAAGCTCTATTTCTCAAAAAAAAAAATTCGTTATAACTAGTGGATCTAGTTTCTTAAAGCGATCGAAACCTCCACCTTTTCCTTTAGTTTTTCTTTCACAAGCTCGTACAGCACAAGTTGACGTGCGTTTTCGTATTACGAACACTCAAGTCAAAATCATCACACAAGGGCGTTTTCACTTTTTATTAAATGAGGAAATTTTGGATATTTTTACGTAGAATCAAGAGCTCTATTGATTTGATGATTAAAAAAGTGTCCCTAATTTTCCTTATATATTTTTTGTGTCAGCTTTGTGGCGACCCAATATACTTAAACTGTATAAAAAAAATATCACAAACCTGACCCAAAAAATAAGGCTTTGGGCTTAAAACCACTAAATTTCATAATACCTTATTCACTAATACCCCTAATTTTCAAATTACCTTGGGCTCATAATACCTCATCCATCATATACGTCTCACCGCACGGCACAGGCCTCCTCTCAGAATGAGAGAGGGCTTGGGTCTTAGTTCCCACGCGGGCCCAGTGCGGATTGGGAACTTCACATACACCATTGAATTTCTTCTCAGGTGTATGCAGGTTTCCTCACGATGTTTTCCTTCACCGTAAAGTTCATGGTAAATTACAATTAATGTAATTTCGCACATAAATTCCGAAAACTCAGAGGGTGCGAGCCCGGACTCGAATCCACGACCCTCTTATCTGCTTGAGAGACCACCATGACTAGGCCACCACGGCTTACTCATATATAATAGCTAAAATTTCAAATTGTCTCATTCATTACCATGCATGCATAACCAGAACACATCTTGTGAGTGTGAGCCGTTAGAACTCGTCAACTTGCATACCTACCTTGGTTTAAAAATAGATAGCAAATTTAATTGGGAACCTCATGTAACTCATGTATGTAATAGACTAAGGTCAATACTCAGTAACCTCAGTATATTGAAATATAAAATGCCATACAATACTCTTAGATTGTTGTATCTGGCACTGGCAGATTCAATAATAAATTATGGTATTTCTAGCTATGGTAGAACCTACAAAACATTTTTACAGCGTATTTATAACTTGCAAATAAGAATATTGAAAACAATAGTTCCACTCAAAGTTAAATACCTACACAGAAATAACTATAATAAATTGTTCCAATATTGTCGAGTCCTGAGTGTATTTGATAAGGTAAAATTAGCTGTGATATTAGAGTATAAGAACCAAATAGAGAAACTTGATAGGTATACTAGACCAGCCAACCTCCGGCACTTAACCAATCAATCCTATTTCAAGATACCTAAGAGCATAAATCAATATGGCAAAAGAGTGTGGTCAAATTATTTGCCACATATCCTAAACAGCTTCCCTAACAATACCATAAATTGTATACTTAATAAGCCTACACAGCTGACTAAGAGTATTGTGAAAAAGTACCTATTAACTAATATTAACTAATTATAATAAGTTAATGTAGTGTTAATGAAAGTAAGTTGTTAGTATATAATCTTAAAATTTAAAAGATTGTACTAATAATATTAATAATTTATTTGTATTCTTTGAAAGTAATAAACAGTTTAAATTTTAAAAATTTTTAATTTTTTTTTTATTAAATATGAGATTTTAAACAAGTTAGCTATCATGACCGTGATTTCAGACTGAAATGTATGATGTATAGGAAAGATTCGTGTCTAATCTCTAGACCAGTGGTGGTGTAGGGGTATAGCACGCACGCTACTTCAAACTCCCACAACACCCTATCTACTCATCCTCTGGGTTAACTTGCTCGAGGGAGAGAGATTTGGTAAGATTATTTATTACTAGCTGTTGCCCGCGACTCTGTCTGCGAAGAAAATTAGCCTACGACCTATTCTCAGACCTACCGAGTCCTCCTGACCACCACTGGTCATTTCAGTCTGTTAAATAATCACCTTCTGCAGTGATACAGCGCATCACTCGGTGGTGTAGGGGAATAGCACGCGGCACGAAATGCTGAGGACCTGGTTTCGATTCCCAGCATTGGTCTTTTTTCTGGGGTTTTTTCTGTGCATCTATATTTCAGTTTGTATTTAGAATGAAATATATGATTTCACGGGATGACCGTAAAAGTAATAAAAAATGAAGTTGAAAAAATAAATACAAAAAGATACTTCATAGCTAACTTGTTTAAAGTTGCACAGTAGCGCCATCTCTTGTCCAGGTGAGCGGTTAGTTCCGAAGGAGTGTTAAAATCTCTCGATAGAGGGTGTAACATAGATGTGTGCTTGTCACTGCATAAGGTGATAATTTAGCAGACTGAAATGTATGATGTATAGGAAAGATTCGTGTCTAATCTCTAGACCAGTGGTGGTGTAGGGGTTTAGCACGCAGTACGGAATGCTGAGGACCTGGGTTCGATTCCCAGCATTGGTCTTTTTTCTAGGGTTTTTTCTGTGCATCTATATTTCAGTTTGTATTTAGTATGAAATATTTGAGATTTTAGGTATTATGAGCCCATGGTAATGTGAAAATTAGGGGTATTAGTAGTGAATAAGGTATTATGAAATTAGGTGGTTTTAAAATTTAAGCCCAAAGCAAAATAAGGACACTTTTCTCTTTATGAGAATGAATTGTGCTCGTGAATTTGAACAAGAAACCCCGAAATTATCTAATTAAAAAAAAGTAACCGGTACACTTTTTTAAATTTCCCGATTTTGCGAAATTTGACATTTCACATGACCACAACCATGGCAGGTGCAGAGGAAAAATGCGCGTTGTGACTATTCTTTAGTAAGTAATTATGGGTAAAGGTTACAAGAAGAGATAACAGAAAAATATGTTATAGTAAGTAAACTTTTATTCAATAGACACCTATAAAACGTAAAACACCGTATAAAAATAGCCAAGGCAATATTAGGTATCATTGTCATTAAAAAAATTGGTCCCTACACACTGACAATAATCTATCTATTGTGTAATAGCAAAAGGAAGTAAATTAATTAATGTGCAATGGGCTGATAAACATCCAACCAGAGCTCAAAAAATATTCAGCGGATTTTCCCATAATGATGTCGATCAAACTGCTGTCAACATTTTGACAATAATGTTGTAATTAAAAAATCAAAATAAAATAATAACACGCCAGATTTAGGTAGATACGTTCTTTTCGTTTTTTTTTTACATATACGTAGTTATTGTAAGGTCGCGGGTCGCTTTTTTCGTATCGAAATGAAAGTGACAGATCAAACTGAAGTTCAAATCTTTCGAAATCAGTGAGTCTTCATTGTCCTCGACATTTAAAAATAATAATTAAAAAGCTACTTTGTCTCACGCAGTGAGCAAAATCGGATTTTGCTCACTATTTTTTAGTAGCAAAACCTGCCTGTTTGAGGTGCTGAGGTGAAATAGTAGATTGTTCAACAAGGGACTAAAACAAGCCATAATGACACGAGATATTTAGCCACCCGAGCGAGAGCGAGGGTGGCTATAATTCGAGTTGTCATTATGGTAGTTTAGTCCCGCGTTAAACACTCTACTTTTCACTTTGAATGCGAGAAAAAAAACGACGTACAAAATTACTTTTTTACAATGTATGCTCAATACGAGCAATGGACATCTGATCAAAATTCAAATACCAAAAAAAAATCCGCGGTCTTTTCTTTTCTTTTATATTTTTTTTGTAAAATTACGCTTTAAATGCTTGCATGATTGATTACCCAACAGATTCAAACTTAAAAACTATGTTAAAACTAATTGGACTATGCATATAAGAATGATAATTGTTCATTCATTAGAATCGGCAAATAAATTAAACTAATTGAACTAACTAAGTTCACACACAAAATATATTGTTAACTGAAGCACTTACCTGTGAATAAAGAAACGACATTTTAAGTTTATTTTTTATATGCCAATTCTTTGTTAAATTATATCTAATTATTAATTATACTTTCTATTTACTATTAAATGCAACTGACATTGCATCATTTTGAAGTCACGCCATATTAACTTTCAAACGTAACTGCTCTATCTACCGTACACTCCAGCACTGCTTTGCCGACAGTGCGGATTGCTATTTTATCGACAGAGCAGGGAACTGCTTTGCCGACAGCGCTTTTTTTTATGTTAGTGAAGCCAGACAAACGAACTAGTGGGTCACCTGATGTTAAATGAACACCACTGTCCATAGACACTCGCAGCGCTTTACGCGATACCAGTGCGTTGTCGGCCCTGCAGAAAATTTTACACTCGCCTCTTAAAGGCACCCAGGTCGTAACTCGATGGGAAGACCCCAGCGGGAAGCTCGTTTCAGATTTTGCAAGTTGCTTTTAAAAAAAAACAAATTAAAAACACCTAAGCTAAAGGAAATCTTTCTTTACATGCAGAATTAAATGAATTCATCGTTAATATAATTAAATAGATTAATATTCGTAATTATTCATCGTGTTTCACAAAATTATTATTTTTTAAATATTTTTTATACAGTTGTCATTTTGAGGTTATTTTCTCGCCCTAAAGGCTTCCACAGATCGAAGCGCAGGGCGCTACGGAGCGCTGCGGACCGTCCGCAGCACGCTTCGGTCTGTGGAAAGCTTTAAAATTGTCTATACCAAGACACTGAAAATGGCGATAATCCTCCATTCTTAAACACCGTGATTGGCAGTTTCGGGGTTTCCAAAGTAAATTAAAAAAAAATTACTTTAATCCCTAGAGATCAAAAAAGAGCTTTAGTCCCGATATGCAGAGACTAAAGTAACATTTTAAGAGCATGAGAAGTGAAAAAGATATTGATGGCAAGAAAAAATGCATAAAAACTGGGCACTTATTTGTGCACTTGCTTATAAATCAGCCTCTTGCCCAGTTTTTATGCATTTTTTCTGGCCATCAATATTATTTAATGTTTTTTCACAAGACTTACACTTAATGTTATCCATTTTCTAACACAAAATGCAAATAAAACAAATGCAGATAATATTATGTGTCAAATGCTATCAAGGTTGACATGTCATCGCCGATGCATTATAAATTGGTTTATTAGAAGAGATTATATATCTACATACTAACTTATATACACTCTGCACTAGTACTTTATTTATATATGCTGGTAACTACTTGTTCAATAATGTTTTTTTTGACATGACGCACGAAGATTTATGCAAATATTTTATATGAGTATGTAGCGGGTACTAGTGGCTACTCATGCATATATTTTCTGAAGGTGTATCTCCGCGAGAAGTAATAAAAAAAATCAGAAGAATATTAAAATTATTTTTTACGTACTGAAGTATAAGGACATGATGCGGGTTAAAAATATGCATTTTGTAGCCTATTTTATTATTGTCAAATATAATTTTGTTCGGTTAATCTAACTCGAATAGTTTACAAAATATGCCACTTTCCATGATACGCTGATTACTTTACATTATCTTGAATAACTCAAAAACAAAAGAAGATCGAGGAGAGGACTGATATTAAGCATAGTCTTCTTAGGACTTGCCAGTACACCACCTGAAAGAATGACCAAATCCGTCGTTGGGGGCACTTCTTATTCGCTTAGCCTAGCCTGCTAGACCCTTTGTTAAAATACCTACTTTTTACACATTTTTATATTTGGCAAAATGGGCTGATCGAAGCAGTATCACGCATGCAACGAGACAATAAATAACATACCTAACGTTAACAATAAATAAGAAAATGTTAATTACTTTTCTATCAACTTAAAACTATTTTGAGCGGCCCAGCAATTAATGTTAATAAATAAAAACCAGATCTCTTCCTGAAACCTATCGATGTCACCTAAAGCTCGAGATAAGGTGGAGCAATTTACGTAACGGATAGCCTAAAGGAGAGTTTAAAAGGTTTTTCAAACACATTTAGGCTACAAAAGTTAGTTTTCTTAAAAAGTTACCCAAGATATCAGCAGGGCCCAGGCCCATACACTTCATTCCTGTGACGCGAAAATGTCGTAATTTCACATACTTACAGGGAGTTATTTCATAAATAACACAACACAATAATTAACTAAAACAAATGTATAAATAAAAAAAATATTTTATGTCGATACATTTTTCCATTTTATTATATGGTATTGTTACCACATTCCAAGATTAAGTACTTACCAAATAGTGTTCCTCGCTAACCGGAAACATGCTAGCCATTTTGGTTCAAATGCCATGCAGAGAAAATCTCCATCATTTTCGATTTCATACGTAATAAAATATTGATAAACACGTGTAAATATGTTTCATTGTTACGTGGGGCATACTGAAAGTTTCTGGAACTGGCCACTTATAAAAAGAAAATTAAAAAAGCAATAATAGGATTTGAAAAAATAACTCTCTGGCAGTATATTACTTCTTAATTTACGAGACCGTCATTTGTTTTTTCATCGTGGTGTTGGATTGAAATTTGTGTGTCGCTGTTGCAATAAATTTAAGTCGTGAAAATTTTCGATCCATGATTTTTTACGATTTCCGATGTGGATTAAGTCAGCAAGAGAGTTGTCAAAGACTTCTATTAGCATTTGGTGATGAAGCCCCATGTCGTAGCTCTGTCTATTCGTGGTTTAGTGAGTTTAGACGAGGACGTGACCATCTCTATGACGATGAACGTGAAGGCCGGCCAGCAACTGCGGTTACCGATATTAATATTAATACTGTACGACAACTAATTGAAACTGACAAATAAATTACATGTCAGCAAATTCGTACTACCTTAGGAATTGGAATGAGCCAGGTCCAAAAGATATTGCATTTGCATCTGAAGGTTCGGATACTTTGCACCCGATGGATACCGCATGATTTATCGGAAGACCAGAAACGACTGCGTGTAGAGTGGTGCTGCAAAATGATAAAAAAATTGACGGAGGGCAATCAATGGCTGTATATAACATCGTGACAGGTGAAGAAACCTGGGTATACTGCTTTGAACCGGAAAGAAAAAGTCAATCGGCTGAATGGGTCTTTCCTTTTGAAGACTTGCCGACGAAAGTAAAAAAAGAGTCGAAGCACTGGTAAGAAAATGGTTGCTTCGTTTTTCGGCAAATCGGGACATTACACCACTGTGTCACTTGAAAACCAAAAGACAGTAACTGCAGATTGGTATGTGAATACGTGCTTGCCCAAAGTGTTTGAAAAAATTCGTAAAAGCGTCCCCGTAGCAAAATAGTCCTTCATCACGATAACGCATCGGCACATTCCGCTAAAGCAACGAATGCGTATTTGGAGGCTTCAAATGTAGAATAATGACTCATCCGCCATACAGCCCTGATCTTGCATCATGCGATTTCTGTTTGTTCCCAAAGATTAAAGATAAACTTAGAGGTTTACGGTTTACAAGTCCGGAAATGGCAGTGAATGCTTTCCACGAGGCCATCGAAGAAGTCCCTAAGGAAGACTGGACCCACTGCTTTTCACTATGGTTCCAGCGAATGCAAAAGTGTGTAAATAGGGAGGGTATATACTTTAAAAAACAATAAATGTGTCATAACGATAATGCATAGTCTTATTTTTTAGAATCCAGAAACTTTCAGTAATGACCTAAGTATTCATATAAATTATGACAGTTTGCATGTACTGATAATTTCAGGTATCGCTATACGGTAGGCTAAAGAGGTCAATAAATAATTAATTACTATGAAAAGACAAATTGGAATCAGAAATCATACTCTATGTAGCGTGATGTCAATTTTGTGTCAACGGCATGAGATATACGCTCCCTGAACATGAGTTATGTTAAATTATCTTTGTATGTTGGAATGCCCTTTATTGGTTAATAAAGCTTCATTGGTTCATTGCCAAAAAACTGAAAGTCTATCTTGATTAAAACTGCTTCAAACTAGAAGTTGGATAAATAGTAACCAAAACATTCGTTACTACTGAACTACAAAAATAGCTTAACATATTATGGGGTGATTTCAATAGAACATAAGACAAAGTACCTATACGTCTTTTAAGTACTGACTTCAATTGCTGGACCACCCTCTATATAAAGTTTAATTAGATCAAATAGAAAAATGTGTGTAACAAGGCCATGTAATAGCCTAGGATCCGCCTATACAACGACCTTCACCGATCTGGTTAATGGATGAAAAGTATTTTATATTAAATTAAATATGTTAATAAATATATTGCAAGTGGGTTGACTAAAAAATTTCAGTTCAGAATATGATTATTTTTTTTTAAACATATTACAGTTTCGGCACAGAATATAAAAGTACTAAAGTACAGAATGGACACGCTCCGCCCCGCACCGATTCGAGTTACCCCACCCCTCAAGGCGCAGATTGCCGGACCCCGCCGGAATCCAGAAGAGTGCGCGCGCGATGTATGTAGGCGTACGCGTGTACAGACGTCGTCGTGCTTATGTAGATTCAAGAACGCGTATTTGTACGTCGTGTTCGCCGCGTGGTTTGTGCAACAAATGACGTACGTACGTACCAATCAAAAGTATAAAGCCTATAGAATATGCAAACGTTAGGTTGACTAACCAGACCAGTGCAAATATCGATTTACCTGTTTTTACCTGTTAAAGTTTAAAAGTTCCATTCCGTTCCGGTCAAAAGTTATGACCGGAAAAAATAGTCAACCTAACGTTTGCATATTCTACAGGCTTCATACTTTTGATTGGTAGGTATTGCATTTGTCTATTAACTGAAACGTTGAACTGTATAAAAAAATTATACCTACTGGACTGAAATTTTTTAGTCAACCCACTTACAATGTATTTATTAATATAATTAATCTAATATATAAAAATCTCGTGTCACGGTGTTTGTTACCGAACTCCTCCGAAACGGCTTGACCGATTTTTATGAAACTTTTTTCTCCGTATTTGGTAGGCCTGAGAATAGGTCGTAGGCTATTTTTTATACCCCTATTATTCGCGGACGGAGTCGCGGGCAACAGCTAGTCTTATATATAAAATCCTCGTGTCGCGGTATTTGTTACCAAACTCCTCCGAAATGGCTCGACCGATTCTCATGAAATTTTGTGTGCATATCTGGTAGGTCTGAGAATCGGCCAACATCTATTTTTCATACACCTAAATTAAGGGTGGTGGTTTAAGGGTGGTTCACCCCTTAATTTTTGACGTGCTAACGTCTAATAAATCGATGAACGCCGGCTGCATATACGAAAAAGGATGACGCAATGCAAGTACATGAGCCGCGAAGCCCGCGAAGGCCAGTTGCAAGAGAGCGGCGAACACGTTGCAAGAGGATGTACAATGCGGGGTGCGGGCGGGGGAGGTGCGGCGGTATTAAAGGGATATCATTTTTTTTTGCATCTACTCTAAGGCGGAACAAAGTTCGCCGGGTCAGCTAGTTTAATATAAAATACTTTTCATCCATTGACCATATCGGTGATGGTCGTTGTATAGGCGGATCCTAGGCTTATAAGGCTTTTTTTAAAGAAAACAGTTGATTAGACAACTTCTATGCAATCGTTTTCTTGAATATTTTGCAATGATCCTGAAAGACAGGTTAAACAAAATAGTAACAGATTTAAAAATGTTGTTCAATATAATATTGGCACCACTCAATATAAAGCAAGAGCCAATAATAACTACAGCGGACTAGATACTTGACTCAGAGACTCCCGTATAAGAACATTTAACAAACTTAAATAATTCGGATAAAATGAACACTGGTCAAATTTTAATTTGTAATAGTTTCACAAAAAAAACTCCTGTGGCTCAGAACACGTTCACGATAGTATCACGATATTTTTAATACTTAGATAATTTTTTTTCACAATTTGGTTACACTTATAATTTGATCTACATAAATATATGTAAGTACACGTAAGTAAGCTTAAATTTAAATGTCACTGGAGCTTACAGTCACACCTTAATCATTATTGATATTATCACTATAATAGCTTTGGTTTTTGTACGTAATTCTGTCAACTCACAAAAGCATCTCTCCATAAGATGCCCCACGGATGCAACTATAGACCTTCCCTTTGGTACTTTGTGAACTGCAAGAAGATTTGCTCGAGGGTTGTTTGGGAGATGGTGTAATCCTCCACGTCGTATTTCTGCCGACATCGTTCCATAGTCCCGAACATGTTGGACCAAGCAACGCTCCGGTCTGGCAAATAGTACGTAAGCAATCCTTGGTACTCCTCCCTAGAGAATAGTTTAGTGTTGTTATATTATAGTTGGAATAATCTCTTACGTACTACCTGATCACCTACAATAGCATACGTAGGACGTAATGTATACTTACATCAACTTTGGCGTTGTGAAATTGGATTCCACATATTGTTTGACTGCCGTTATATCACGCTCGCCTGGCGTGGAATTAGTGCATTCTTCGTCCATCATCATTTTGATAGTCAACGTAAAACCTGGAATAACATTCATTTAATGAAGTATCCTTGAAAACTCGAAACGACATGCAAATTAAATCATGAAAAGGGAATCTAGTGGCGGAAGAAAGACATCCCTCCCTATCGAACCTTTAGAGTACCTCAGTTAGGTGCTGGTCATTTCAGAACAAAATTTCAGTAAATTAGTCGACAGTTTCCCGAAATATTCACAGTGACAGTCGTTGATGAACACCGTTGACTTTCTTTAGCTTTTGGTATGGCATGTTACCTAGAAAAACGGACATATTCATTCATAGGAACTTACCTTCAGAGAACTTGGTCTTGAGATGCTGTGGCGTGCCGAGGCACTGGAACTGTCCGTTGACCATGATGGTGAGCCGGGAGCAGAGCGCCTCGCACTCCTCCATGCTGTGCGAGGTGAGCACCACGCCTCTGCCGGCGCGCCGCGCGCCGCGCACCGCGCGCCACACCTGCCGCTTGGCCGCCGGGTCCACGCCCGTCGTGGGCTCGTCCACGAACACCAGCCGCGTGTGCCCCAGCAGCGCCACCGCCGTGCTCAGCTTGCGCTTGTTGCCGCCCGAGTACTGCTCCACCTGCCGCACCAGACGCACCGTCAGCACACCCCGACACCCCGTGCCGCGCCCGCACACGCCAAACACTAGCGATAGCTCGTCAAACATTTTATCCTTAACGCAACTGGACCTTCATTTACGTTCATCGACTAGGCCAAGACTAGTTGGATTCGACGAGTAGTCGACGATGTAGATGTTCAACTTAACAGCACGTCGATTTCTACGAATCACTGGTCTGGTGCAGTAGTCTACAGTCTACAACTTTTATTCAAGTTATGAACTATGTATATGACATATAAATAAATAAAATAAATAAATAAATATCACGAGACAAATCACACCAATTGACAGTCCCAAAGTAAGCTGGCAAGCTTGTGTTATGGGTACTAGGCAACGGATAAACATACTTATATAGATAGATACATACATAAATACATATTAAACACCCTAAGACCCGAGAACAAACATTCGTATTTTTCATAGAAATATCTGCCCCGACACGGGAATCGAACCCGGGACCTCAAGCTTCATACTCAGGTTCTCTAACCACTAGGCCATCTGGTCGTCAAAAATGGAATTGAGGATTATGTTTTTGTGTCGACGTTGCGTGCGAGTTAGGGTGGGAGGTGAATTGACCGAAGAGTTCGAAGTTCTGACCGGACTAAAGCAGGGTGACGCCCTGTCGCCTATACTGTTCAACTTGGCCCTCGAATACATCATCCGTAAAGTCCTATTGATAGATGGGGGGGTGGAGATGAATGGAAGGCATCGAAGGCATAAACTAATTGGGTACGCTGACGACCTTGAGCTAGTGTCTGAGCCGAATATCATCGGGGAAATAAAGGCTGCCCGACTTCGATGGCTGGGGCATGTGGAAAGAATGGGAGAGGATCGAGCTGCCAAAAGAGCGTATCTTGGGCGACCTTCCGGATAGCGTCCGGTGGGTCGACCGAGATACCGGTGGAAAGATGAAGTTGCTAATGATCTGAAAGAGCTGGACGTGTCCGATTGGTCAGACTTGGCACAGAGCAGGAAGGAATGGCGCACTTTGATTTCGGAGGCTAAGATCCACTTCGGGTCGCTGAGCCAGCGAAAGTAAAAGTAAGTAAGTCGACGTTGCGTTCCTAGTAGATATGAACGATTGTGAACTCTTAGTTTAGCCGTCTAAGAATTCATCTAGTCGACGCTCGGTCGATGGACCATCCAAACGTTGTTTCTACATGGGCTGTTCAATCAAGTAGTCTGTTCATCCAACGCCCATCGCTACCACTCACGCGCTTGTCCAGGTGCTTGGTGAATCCGAGCGCGTGCGCCAGCACGTCGGCGCGCAACGCGGCGTGCTCGCTGCGCAGCCCCCGCAGCAGCGAGAACAGCTGCAACGTCTCCCGTCCCGTCAGCTCGCCGAACACCGCGTCAAACTGCGGGCAGTAACCTGCAAGACACCATTTGTTACTACATACATTTGTTCGTCTGGCAGGAGCCAACCAGAGATAAGAACATTACAACTACTTTTAAGAAAATAATATTCGTTCGTGAAAAAAAACAGTATAAAAAAATATATAGGTAACTATATTATAGGAACAAATGCCCCAACACAGCATTCAGCAGCAACGTTGTCCCTACAGCCGGCTCTGGTCTTCCGTAGAGAGTGTTTTAAACATTTCAGTTTTTTTTTTCAAAAGCAAATAATTGGGACGGTACTACGTTTCTAGCTAAGTATGTTTTGTTACTGTCCCTGGTACTGTTATAAATGCAGTGATATTACAAAACAAGGATTTTCTGGAGTACCAATGGCTATAGATAAGATGTTTAAGTACAATTACGAAATGAGCTGATACTGATATTATTATACGTATCTAAGGCGAAACAGGGTCAATTTCCTCATAATTTTAAAATTAAAATACCTATATTCTCGTGCACTTTAGTGATGTCCCGTTTGACGGAGTACCCGCTGACGAAGGCGTCGCCGCTGGAGATAGTCTCGTCGCCCATCAACATCTTAAACGTCGTTGTTTTGCCGGCGCCGTTCACTCCCAGCAAACCGAACACTTCAGCATCAGAAACAGCTGCAAACATAAAAGATTTTAAAAAAATATTTTTATCTTCAATGCGTGGCATGGGAACGAGTTAAGGTGGGTATCAAAACAGCGAGGCAGAAAGAAACGAGTGGATGGAGTCTTAATTTCTTAAAATAATGGCAAATTTGCGTAGTGGCCACAGACAAGTAACTTTATCATAAACTTATTTTATAACACATGGTTTTTTGCTGACAGTACTTTGTTTATTGCATTGTTATCGGGTTTAGATACATACATCTAATTTCATACTAAATACAAACTGAAACATGGATGCACAGAAAACCCAGAAAAAAGGCCAGCTCTGGGAATCGAACCCAGATCCTCAGCATTCCGTGCTGCGTTCTAAATCCCTACACCATAAAGTGGTCGGGACTTAGACACTAATTTTCCTATGCATCACACATCTCAGCTTGCTTAATCACTTATTGCAGCGATACTAGCGACATCTATGTTAATACTCTCAACGAGAGACGGCAACACACTCCTTCGGAACTATCCGCTCACCCGGACCAAGAGATCAAGATTGTTTTTTTTTTGGATACCAGGTTAGTAGTAAATTAAATTTATTATAGTTGTAACTTAGGTACCCTCTTATTCATGAAATGTTAGTCTGTGTGTGATAAGTAGGTAGAGGCAAATGTTAAAGAGACCGATATAGGCGAACGAATATTAAGATAACATGAGCTCGGCATGGTTTTATGAATAATGTAAGGGATATTTAACTACAAATGAAGCTAATAAACGCGTGCTAAAAAAACTTACTGAAAGAAACCTGGTTGACGGCCAAGTGTTTCCCATAGTACTTGGACAGTCCCTTAGCGACAAGGCTGTGCTCTGCGAGCGAAGCTCCGCCCACTCGTTCGACGTGCACCATTTCATCGGCTACGTCAGCATCCAGGGTTGCGGTGTCCAATGGTGGCGGAGCCTTCGTTCGGTTGAATATCTGAAGGATACGAGATATGGTAAGGATGGTTTGTGACCGAAATGCCTGTTTATAACATAATGTTTTAAACATTCTCAACTTCTCACTCATAGCTAATGCATAGTAGACTCGTGACCACGGCCGCTGCAATGTGGTTGAAACGACGAGGTAATTTTAGCAATTAAAAAATTTAGTTCGTGATTAAGGCTGCGTATCTACCGGAGCTGTGCGAGGATGCGTTGCGAGGGATGTGTCTGTCATGAACCAATAGAAACACTTCATTTAAAAGGTCCTAAGTGAATGACAGACACATCCCTCGCAACGCATCCTCGCACATCTCTGGTGGAATCGCAGCCTTAGTCCCGAAAAATATTACTTAGCTATGAAATAATTATCCAATGGAGTGGAAATTTCATACATTTTTTAATCCGCCAAACCACTGCACTGCAGCAAGCAGAAGCAGTTCATTAGAGCTATGCAAGAAGATATTATGTTCGATATCGATGGTACATGTTTGGTCATTACGTAGGTAAATAGAACTCACTTGTTATTATTAAAAAACCTGCCAAGTGCGAGTCGGATTCGCGCACGAAGAGTTCCGTACCATTATCTATAAAAACGGCAAAAAAACACGTTTTTTATATGGGAGCCCCCCTTAAATATTTGTTTTATTTTAATTTAATCATTTATTTTTAAAGTGAATATATAACTTTAAACATGAAACTACCGTGAGACTCACTCATAGTGAAAATATACGGATCACTCACGTCTTAAAACGAGTTTATCTCGACATGTTTCGGGCCAATTCGTAGCCCTTCCTCTTGGAATAAAATAATGAATATATATATACATTGCTCGACTGTGCTGTGCGACGACGACGGTAAAATAACGTATTTTGATGGATTTTTTTAGATATTATAACTAAATATTCTGTAAATATTTCAAGCGTCTACCTAAAAAAAAATCACGTTTATTGTATGGAAGCCCCCTTAAATATTTATTTCATTCTGTTTTTTACTTTTTGGTGTATAGCGGCAACCGAAATACCTCATCTGTGAAAATTTCAGCTATCTAGTTATCACGGTTCATAAGATACAGCCTGGTGACAGACGGACAGACGGACGGACGAACGGATAGCGAAGTCTCAGTAATAGGGTCCCGTTTTTACCCTTTGGATACGGAACCCTAAAAACCGGTTGTCTGTAAAGTCGGTTTACGGACGATAGTTTAACGTGACAACGTCAAACCGAAACATTCAAAAATCAAAATTGACACCATCGGTCACCCATCCAAGTACTGACCACGCCCGACGTTGCTTAACCTCAGTGATCGGACGAGAACCAGTGTTTTGTCAAATATCTTGAAAACGGTGCATCCTACGGCAAAATCAATGAAATTTTCATCCCCCTTTAATGTCCCCTCACCCCTCTCCTGCACTCCCTCCGCACCTCCTCAATCCCTCCCCCCGTATTGAAAATTACCCGAGCGCGCTAGTACTAAGATTGTATATCCTGGCGTTCGCTGCTCTCTTGTACATACTGGCCTTCACTGCTGCATGTATAGTCGGGGTAAGAAAAGTTTCGTCACTTTTCGACCTTAACTCGTTGACATAGAGTCGAAAAGTGACGAACCTTTTCTTACCCCGACTATACCTGTACGTTACATTGCGTCATCCTTTTTCGTGCATGCAGCCGGTGTTCATCGATTTATTAGACGTCGTCACGTCAAAAGTTATCATCTATATATATAAAAGAAGAAACTGACTGACTGACTGACTGACTGACTGACTGACTGACTGACTGACTGACTGACTGACATATCAACGCACAGCCCAAACCACTGGGCCTAGAGATTCCAAATTTGGCATGTAGGTTCCTTATAAGGTCTAGGGGTGCACTAAGAAAGGATTTTTCAAAATTCACTCCCTAAGGGGGTGAAACGGGGGTCCAAAGTTTGTATGGGGAAACAAGATTCGTTCGACTATTTTATTCGAAACTTCACAGAAGTACTCCTAATGATAAATGAGTAAACACGTGTTTCAGGTTTTTTGAGAATTCAACCCCTAAAAGGGGGAAAAGGGGTAACAAAGTCTGAAAATCAACATGGGTGTTGTTTCTATGGTTTATCGGGTCGCTGGTTATGAAAACAACAACGGGTTTAAAATCCGACGTGGCGGACGTAAAATACCATCTCCCTGGATGAGGTGCGATGGGGTTGAAATGTCTAAATAAACTAAATGACTGTTGATATATCAAACGCACAGCCCAAGCCACTGGACCTAGAGACTTGAAATTTTGCACATAGATACCTTATATAATGTAGGCATCCACTAAGGAAGGATTTTTGGGAATTCCCACGGGGACGGGAAAAAACGGGATTTATATATTCGATTCCGAGTGACCCTATCTCAGTAACTATAATAACTAGACTCTTCAAACTCATAATTCAGCATTTTTCAAAATTCCCACGGGATAAGGAAAAAACGGGATTTATATATTCAGTTAAACGGGATCCTATGAACTATAATTACTAGACACTTGAAATTTGGCATAGAAGTAGGTAATTATAATAGTAAAAAACCCTTTTAAGGATTTTTGGAAATTCCCACGGGATAAGAAAAAACAGGATTTTTCGTTTTACTGGTCGTAGAAAGCTGAAATTCGGCATCTAGGTTGCTTGGAGAGTGTACAGGAGGATTAGGAGGGGACTTTTCAAAATTCCCATGGGAACGGGAAAAAACGGGATTTTTCGTTTTACTGGTCGTAGAAAGCTGAAATTCGGCATTTAGGTTGCTTGGGGAGTGTAGAGGAGCATTGAGAGAGGACTTTCCAAAATTCTTACGGGAACGGGAAAAAACGGGATTTTTCGTTTTACTGGTCGTAGAAAGCTGAAATTCGGCATTTAGGTTGCTTGGGGAGTGTAGAGGAGCATTGAGAGAGGACTTTCCAAAATTCCTACGGGAACGGGAAAAACGGGATTTTTCGTTTTACTGGTCATAGAAAGCTGAAATTCGGCATTTAGGTTGCTTGGGGAGTGTAGAGGAGCATTGAGAGAGGATTTTCCAAAATTCCTACGGGAACGGGAAAAAACGGGATTTTTCGTTTTACTGGTCGTAGAAAGCTGAAATTCGGCATGTAGGTTGTTTGGGGAGTGTAGAGGAGCATTGAGAGAGGACTTTCCAAAATTCCTACGGGAACGGGAAAAACGGGATTTTTCGTTTTACTGGTCATAGAAAGCTGAAATTCGGCATTTAGGTTGCTTGGGGAGTGTAGAGGAGCATTGAGAGAGGACTTTCCAAAATTCCTACGGGAACGGGAAAAACGGGATTTTTCGTTTTACTGGTCATAGAAAGCTGAAATTCGGCATTTAGGTTGCTTGGGGAGTGTAGAGGAGCATTGATAGAGGACTTTCCAAAATTCCTACGGGAACGGGAAAAAATGGGATTTTGCGTTTTACTGAATGTAAGCTAAAATTTCAAAATTCATAAGTTTATGCTGTAAGTAGGCCGCAAAGGGTTCTTTAACAGACTTAAAAAAAAGGAGGTTATGCATTCCACTAATTATTTTTTTATTCGAAAGAATACAATATACTCCTGAGATGGTCCCATTGTCACCAAATCGGGATCTGATGACGGGATCTCAAGGAAATCGAGGGCAACCCTCAAATTTTGTAGGCACGCATTACGTTTTTCATATATTTTCTCAAGCTATTTAAGTGTTTGCGTCTGGTAGACATTCTCATGTTGATGAGCTGATGATGGAAGGTAAATCTCCTTAACGGTTAGGAGTTGAGGATATTTTTTCAAATATTATAGGTACGTATAGACCGATTGTTGTATTCTTTCAGGTTATCCGGGTGAGCTGATGATGGAAGGTTAAACTCCTTAACGGTTAGGAGTTTTAGGAAGTTTCTTTAAATATCATATGCACATTTAGAACTTTAGTTGTATTCTTTCTGGTTATTCAGATGAGCTGATGATGGAGGGTATAACTCTTTAGCGGTTAGGTCACACAACACCTTTACAAAATACTATAATATGTATAATATCAATGCTAAGTAGGTACACAGCGCTTCCAGTTACTCAAGTTTCCGTAGAAGGTAAGAAAACATTGAATAATACCTAATGCAGGACAGGGGAAAGTAATAATAGGTTTTATATTATTAACAAGCCTGGTTATTTTAGTGCCCGCTTCCGAATTAGTGAAAAACATTGTATATAAAGAAATATTGTAAAGGACCGTATCTACCTGAAGTTTAGTCGGGCTTGCTTGCACGCCTGCTTGCACGCTTACTTGCACGCTTTCATGCACGCTTGCTTGCTTGCGTGCATGCTTGCTTGCTTGATATCTTAGATCTTTGGAATACTCGTGGTACACGCGAGCGAAGCCGCGGGCAAAAGCTAGTCTAATATAAAAATCTCGAGTCACGGTGTTTGTTATCGAACTCCTTCGAAACGGCTTGACTGATTTTTATGAAACTTTTTTCCCCATATTCTGCATTCTGTAGGTCTGAGAATAGGTCGTAGGCTATTTTTTGTTTAATACCTACCTACCCCTATTCTTAGCAGGCGGAGTCGCGGGCAACAGTTAGTGTATTTATACAGCTAAAGAAAAACTATCCCGAGAAACTAGTGTTAGTACGGTATAAATGGCAAGTCACTTAAGTGTTGAAGAATTAGATAACTCGTCTATGTACAATCGAAAAAACTGAATCACGTACCAGGGTGACCCTTTTCATTGCAAATGTCATGTTAATATTCCATACACCTGCCAAAGAAATTATCGTGAAATTGGTTGTGAAAAGGTACCACCCTGGTACGCGATTCAGCTTCCTTGACTAATAACATAGTGCACAAAAGACAAAGACGAGTACACATCACACTAATATTATAAAGGCGAAAGTTTGTGAGTGTGTATGTTTGTTACTTCTTCACGATAAAACGGTTTGACGGATTGTGATGAAATTTGGCACACATAATAGTTTATAACCTGAATTAACATATAGAATACTTTTTGTCCCGAAAAATGGCATAGTTCCCGCGGGATAGTGATAAACGAATTCTATTCTTTGCAGACGGAGTCGCGGGCAGCAGCTAGTACACAATAAAAATAAATGACGTGCTAATATTGTACCCTTCGATTATTTGCATTAGGTAGAAGCTTACCTTCTGATAGACTCTGTACTCGATGAACATGAGTAGCGCCCACAGAACCGCTCCGCTGGCTAACATGCATGTCATGTAGCGCATAATACCAGGTTCTTCCCAGTCAAAATACGCGTTCTCGCGAACTGGAAACGATTTATACATCATTAAAAACATATCTAGCAATATTTAGCTTTTACAATACTGTACGGTTGAAACTGAATCGCGTACCAGGGTGGAACCTACTCACTGCAAATATACCTCTGTTGAATCGTATACATAAACATCTTGTATTTTATAAAGTAATTGGAACAAAACAACAAATTAAACAATGTTTACTACCTAGTTTCGTGGAGTGCACCAACAGGTGGCGCTAGGTGTACTGATTTCGCAGATATATTTTGACAATTCATCATTTTCAAAAATACCACAATGTAATAAAAAAAATATAAAAACAAGTGTTCTAAATTCCAGCATCATTGAAACTGTAAATGTTTGTTCCATAAAGCTCAGCTAGATGGCGCTGTTACCTTGGCATACCTAGCGAACGACTTGCTAACTTAGTTAATTTAACCGTCTCGGTGACCGTTTGTTTTTTAATTAAAAATTATTCTCTCAAGCATCTTTACTGTGTATATGTATTTGTGTAGTAAATACAGTGTTGTAGTTTGAGTTGGTGTTTGATTTTGGGCCCTTTACATGGTCCTTCGAACCGGATGATTCGGATTCGTGCACGGATTGGACGACAGAGGGCGCCAACCAGCACTGCTGTGGATCGCAGCTGAGAGTGCGGTTGAGGAAGCATCATCGGCGTGACGCAGTAGTGACATAGTGTGACGTCACAAGCGACGAAAGGTGAAGTGTGAGTGCCGTGGACAAATTGTGAGTACTTTAATTTCTTTCTATTGTGTCAGGGACTTAGTACAATTTAAACATAAATGGACTTAGAAAAAATTCATCAATTCTTGGACTTTGAAAATTTCGTCAATTCAGTAGTCAGGACTTAGAATAGTTGCAACAAAAGTGAACCAACGGGGAATCCACGCCCGTTTTAAGTCCGAAGTAAACAGTTTTCAAACACTTAGAAAATTTTACGATGGATTCATACATTAAAGTTCAAGAAGATTTACAACATAGAATAAAACGTGCATTTGAAAATTTTACGAAGTCCCCCAAAGAGCGACGGAATTCAGTTGAATATCTTCAAGCTAGATTGGAGCTGTTAGAGAATTTATGGACCCAGTTTTCACAAAAACATACGCAACTTGTATTAGACAGTGATCTAAAAGAATTGCATAAAAGTACTTATGTTGCAAACAATGTCTATGATAATACTGAAGAGTTGTATGTTGATTACAAAACACTTGTCAAATCTATACTGAACAAAGTTAGCCTCACAACAAAAAGTACGAGTAATAGGCATGAAGACAATGAGTCCAAGCAAATATCAAGCAAATCGGATGAACTGATAAGATTGCCTAAAATTTCAATACCTACGTTCTCTGGCAAGTACTCAGAGTGGATAAGTTTTCGAGATCTATTTATTTCGCTGATCCACCAAAACAAGGCTTTAGATAACGTCCAGAAGCTTCATTATTTAAAAGGCCTCTTAACGGGAGAAGCTGAGCAGTTATTGAGGCACGTTGCAATCACTCAGGATAATTATGATTCAAGTTGGGAACAATTGGAGAATCGATACAACAACAAGAAATATTTATCAAATAATATCCTGAAGCGACTTCTGAGTCAACGCAACTTAACAAGTGAATCTGCAAGTGCTCTCAAGGAGTTATTGGATACTACAAACGAGTGTCTACAAGGGTTGAAGAACTTAGACATAGACGTCAAGGGTTGGGATATTATCATTGTACACATTATTTGTTTAAAACTAGATGCTGAGTCGAGGAAGCAATGGGAACTCAAGTCAAGTGAGTTAGGCAATGAATTGCCTACTTATGATCAATTTAAAACTTTCTTGGAAACACGATTTCGCGCTTTAGAATTTATTGATCCCAGAGCTTCTCGACCCAGTACTAATGTAACTAAAGGTACTGCCCATGTACATTCAAAAGTTCATCACGTGACAACTGTGTCCTGTGCTTATTGTTCCGAAACCCATAGAATAAGTAACTGTAAGAATTTTTCAAAAATCGATACTGACGCTCGTCGTGATTTTGTCCAGTCACATAACTTATGCTTCAACTGTCTCGGGTCCAATCACACAGTTTATTCGTGTCGCCAAACATCTAGATGCCGAATCTGCAATCGAAAGCATCATTCCTTATTACACCCCAAAAATGTTACACCGACAACTGAGTCTCAAGAAACTACACCTCATTCATCATCTCATGATGAGCCCACTACTAACATCAAAACACATTTTTCGACAACTCATAGTCAGGTTTTGTTAGCAACCGCACTAGTAAATGTCACGTCGAAATCTGGTAAGGTCATAACCCTCAGATGCTTGCTTGATCAAGGTTCACAGGCTTCGTTGATAACGGAGTCTGCAGTCCAGCTTTTAGGACTTCGGAAGGTAGCGCACAAAAGCACAATATCAGGTTTAGGGAGTGACGAGAGCGCTGTGATAGCCTCTAAGTCTATGGTTAATTTTAAAATTCAATCACTCCTCGATGCCTCACTTGAGTTTGAAGTCAATGCTTTTGTGCTAAACAAACTGACGTCGGTTCTCCCAGAAAGAAGAATTACCGTACAGTTATGGCCAGAGTTCACAAATTTAACTTTAGCAGATCCTTCATTTGATCAACCCAACAAAATTGACCTCCTTCTAGGAGCAGATATCTATGGTAAGATATTACTAGAAGGAGTCATAAAAGGATCCCCAGGGGCACCCACAGCTCAACAAACTGCACTAGGCTGGATTCTTTCGGGTCCAGTGCAGAATGAGAAGGCGATGTTACACAACAATGTCAGAGTAAATCACGTTAACGTAAATGATAACGATCTCCTGAAACAATTTTGGGAGCTGGAATCTGACACTTGTATTCTCTCAGCTAAGGATGATTATAGTGAAGAAGAGCGAAGGTGCGAAGAGATATATGCTACTACTACTAAACGGGATAGTAGTGGTAGGTACATCGTCAAACTGCCTTTTAGAGAAGAAAATCCAAGCTGCAAGGAAGGGAATTTTCACCTTGTAGCTGCTAAACGTTTTAAGCAGTTAGAAAATAGACTTGATAGAGATCCTCAACTAAAAGAGCGGTATACAGAAGTTATCAAAGAGTATCAAGAACTTGGTCACATGGAAGTTATTCCAAAGGAAGAGCAAAACAAATTGGATGCAGTATATTTACCTCACCATGCCATAATCCGAGAGGATAAAAGCACATCAAAACTCCGAGTAGTTTTCGATGCCTCTTGCCCGGGAACTAATGGTGTTTCTTTGAACCAAGACCTGTTAGTTGGTCCTCAGCTGCAGCAAGACTTGCGCCATATTCTCATGCGTTGGCGTTGTTTTCCAATCAGTCTTGTTTCTGACATCGTGAAGATGTACAGACAGGTAAAGGTTTATGAAGAAGATACTGACTTCCAACGAATCCTGTGGCGTGACCACAAGGACGAACCTTTGAAGCATTTAAGGCTTCTCAGAGTTACCTTCGGGACAGCCGCCGCACCTTATCTGGCTGTTCGAACATTGCAACAAGTGGCATATGATCATGGTGACTCTTATCCGTTGGCAGCTGATAGAGTCCTAAGAGATTTTTATATGGACGATCTCCTTTCAGGCTGTGAGACGGTGAAAGAAGGAGAGCAGATATACAGACAATTAAACGAATTACTAGAGAAGGCTGGTTTTGAATTGCAGAAATGGAATACTAGCAATACACAATTGATGAATATTATTAACAAGGACACAGCAGATGGCGAAAGCAATGTACAATTCAAGCTGGATGAAGTAATGAAGGTTTTAGGTCTCACCTGGAACAGAAAATCGGATATGTTTGAATACACAGTTCAGCTACCTCCTCTTAAGGTTCCTATAACCAAGAGACGGATGATATCAGACATTGCTCGTTTATTTGACCCGCTCGGGTGGCTCGCACCAGTCATCATCTGTGCTAAGGTCTTTATTCAAAAGTTGTGGTTATCAGGGATTGACTGGGACGACGAGGTCCCACAACAATTGATGTCAGAATGGCTGAACTATAGAGAAAACTTGAGTCAAATCACCATGTTCAGTATTCCAAGATGGGTACACGTAGAGAAAAGCAGCAAAGTATTGGAATTACAGGGCTTCTGCGATGCGTCAAATGAAGCATACGCCGCAGTAGTTTACTTGCGTACCGTAAGTGAGGATGGAAGTGTTCATGTTTCCTTGATCACAGCAAAGACGAAGGTAGCGCCGATAAAGCAGGTCTCAATCCCACGCCTGGAACTATGCGGTGCGGTGCTGCTTACGAAATTGCTAAAAGAAGTATCGCATATTATGAAGATAGATAAATCAAATGTTCACGCATGGACTGACTCCACCATCGTGTTGTCCTGGCTCAACAGCAGACCCAACAGATGGAAAACGTTTGTAGCTAATCGAGTGGCAGAAATACTTACCTCACTAGATCCTCATCAATGGTCGCACGTTTCTTCTAAGGAAAACCCAGCCGATTGTGCTTCGCGGGGTACGCACTGCATACACGATGAACATTTATGGAAGGAGGGTCCGATGTGGCTGAAAGAAAAACATATACATTATAAAAAGAACATACACCAGGATACAAATCTAGAAGTTAAAGCAAACAAGATATGTTTAATAAATACTTGCATACCAGAAGAAGAATTAGACATCATCGGAAGATTTTCCTGCCTCAGACGACTTCTCCGAGTAGTGGCTTACTGCAAGAGATTTGTTAAACACATTCGAAAAGAAGCAACAAAGACATGGCTCACTACAGAAGAAATTCAAGAAAGCTTAAACATCTGCATTAAGCTAGTACAAAGCAGTTGCTTCCAAGATGAGCTGATCAATCTGAAAAATAAAAAAGGTATAAAGAAAAATAGCAAACTTACCTCATTAAATCCTTTTATTGACGACATGGGAATCTTGAGAGTAGGTGGACGCCTGCAGCATGCTCATGTGAGTGAGCAAATGAAGCATCCAATTATTATTCCGGAACGAACGCATTTTACTAATCTTCTTATATCTGAAGCTCATGAAAGAACGTTGCACGGAGGACCTAATTTGATGCTCAACTACTTGAGATCCAAATACTTCATTCTAGGTGTCAAGAATTTGGTGAAGTATTATGTACGGAAGTGTGTGACTTGTGTCCGGTATGCCGCTTCATCCAACAACCCTTTAATGGGACAACTGCCTGCTGCCAGAGGGATGCCTAATCGACCCTTTCGTAACAGTGGAGTCGATTATGCTGGCCCTATAAGCATTCGAGCATCAAAGGGAAGAGGCCACCACTCCTATAAGGGCTATATATCCCTATTTATTTGCATGTCTACTCGAGCGATCCATTTGGAAGCAGTGAGCGATATGACCTCCCAAGGGTTTTTAGCCGCATTTAAGCGCTTCGTAGCTAGACGTGGCCATTGTTCGGACTTATGGAGCGATAATGGCACTAATTTCGTGGGTGCCGCTCGAGAGTTGAGGCATCTATATATCGAGGAAAAGTCAAGTTTAGCAACTGAAATAGCCGATCATCTAGCAACTAATGGCACGACCTGGCATTTCATCCCGCCTCATGCACCTAATTTCGGAGGACTCTGGGAGGCGGGTATAAGATCGACAAAACACCATCTGAAGCGGATAATAGGCAACTCAACCCTCACGTTTGAGGAATTATCAACGGTTTTAGCTCAAATCGAAGCTTGCCTTAATTCAAGGCCCATATCTAAAGGTAATGATTCAGCTGAAAGCCCTGGCCCATTGACCCCAGGCCATTTTTTGATGGGAGAACCCCCAGTGTTAGTACCTGATTCTAATTACGAGACATCTTCTATCGGCAGTCTTAGAAGATGGCAGCTGACTCAGAAACTTGTACAAGATTTTTGGCGTCGTTGGTCAAGCGAGTATCTGACGCAGTTCTACCACCGATACAAGTGGGCTCATCAGAGTCCTGAGCCAACTGTCGGGGATGTTGTTTTGATTAAGGAGGATGGCCTTCCGCCGTCTAGGTGGTTGTATGGCATTATAGTGCAGAAACATCCAGGTGCGGACAACATCACACGAGTGGTCAGTTTAAAATGTAAAGACAATATCCTTAAAAGGTCTGTAAATAAACTGTGCTTTCTGCCCGTTAATTAAGAATATTTTCATTTTTTTATTTTTGTTTAACTTAGTGTAAATAAGTGCAATGCAAAATGCATTTAACATTATACTTTTAATGTGTTAGCTATAAGATTATATGAGATGTGCCATGGTGGGCGGAGTTAAGGACAACTGTCTCATTTTGTCCTTGGTGGGCGGAATGTTGAATCGTATACATAAACATCTTGTATTTTATAAAGTAATTGGAACAAAACAACAAATTAAACAATGTTTACTACCTAGTTTCGTGGAGTGCACCAACAGGTGGCGCTAGGTGTACTGATTTCGCAGATATATTTTGACAATTCATCATTTTCAAAAATACCACAATGTAATAAAAAAAATATAAAAACAAGTGTTCTAAATTCCAGCATCATTGAAACTGTAAATGTTTGTTCCATAAAGCTCAGCTAGATGGCGCTGTTACCTTGGCATACCTAGCGAACGACTTGCTAACTTAGTTAATTTAACCGTCTCGGTGACCGTTTGTTTTTTAATTAAAAATTATTCTCTCAAGCATCTTTACTGTGTATATGTATTTGTGTAGTAAATACAGTGTTGTAGTTTGAGTTGGTGTTTGATTTTGGGCCCTTTACACCTCGAAGAAATAATCGCGATATAGGTAGATTAGGTATGGAAAACTTTCACCCCAGTATGCGATTTAGTTTCATTGAACTTTCTATACATTGAAAGCACTTTTAAAGCCTTACAAATGTAATTATAAAATTATAGATTTTTTAATCTTTATCTATCTTTATCCTTATAAGAAAGCTCAAAGTCACTCAGAGGGCGATGGAGAGGGCTATGCTTGGAGTTTCTTTGCGGGATCGCATTAGAAATGATGAGATCCGCGCAGAGCTTAAAGTCACGGACATAGCTCGAAGAATCGCTAGACTTAAGTGGCAGTGGGCAACTGACGGCCGATGGGGCCGAAAGGTTCTCGAGTGGCGTCCGCGGACCGATAGACGCAGTGTAGGTAGGCCTCCAACAAGATGGAGCGACGACCTGGTGAAGGTAGCGGGAACGCATTGGATGCGGATGGCGCAGGGCCGATCTGTTTGGCGTGCCTTGGGGGAGGTCAATGTTCAGCAGTGGACTCTTTCGGCTGAAATGATGATGATGAGATTTTTCAATATCCCGCATTAGGCACAGAAAATGAAAAAAATCCTACCACAGCAGGAAGGGAAGTTGTTGTTGCACATGAGTTCCATGCTGCATTCGTTGATATTCGGCAGCACCGCGGACAGGTAGTCGCAAGCCTGCATGCACGACCACTCGGTGAGGCCGACCATGTTCAATGCACTGCAACACATAATTGATCGTCCACTTGCGAAGCAAAAAATTGAATATTCTGTAGCGCAATTAAACCCAATGGCCCATGCTATTAAATTCTCTTGGGTGACATACCAAATGGAGTGAGATTTAATAGATTTGAAGGGATTTGCCCTAGTTGAAATTTAAGACAGATATTATTATTATTGCTAAAAATATTTTTCTCTTTTTTAGTGTTCCGTCTCAGATCAAATAAAAAGTAAAGATATAGCGCTGCGAACAACGAAGTGAGGCCGGTCAAACTACACCAATCCGTGTGCTAACACAGTGGCACGCACACACTTGCAACCAAACTACACCAAATTTTGCTTAGAACCCAAACCGTCCACACTAGTGTTGCCATTATAATGTTGTAGTTACCCTATTATTACAACTTTTTCTTTTTACATTTTAAATTCTATTCTTTATTAGCATTGCTTAAAACGTGAGAACGTGACACGCAACGTAAAGTTATTTTCCTACTCCTGTACTTTTATCTGTTTTTTACATGGTCGCGAACAAATATTTAAGAACATAGATAATATGACTTCAGAAAGTCTATACTTAATCTATTCGCCATAACAGCACTTGTGTCGTAATGTCGTTATTACGATACACCTAGCTGCCACATAATATTAAATGTAGGGTACACTCAACACTAAAGCCCAGTTTAGACCTGCTGAGTTGAGTAGAGTAGGGTACAGTCGGGTACAGTAGGGTAAAATAGGGTATAGTAGGGTACAGTCGGGTACAGTAGGGTAAAATGGGGTACAGTCGGGTACAGTAGGGTAAAATAGGGTACAGTAGGGTACAGTCGGGTACAGTAGGGTACAGTTGGGTACAGTCGGGTACAGTAGGGTAAAATAGGGTACAGTTGGGTACAGTCGGGTACAGTAGGGTAAAATAGGGTACAGTAGAGTACAGTCGGGTACAGTAGGGTAAAATAGGGTACAGTAGGGTACAGTCGGGTACAGTAGGGTACAGTCGGGTACAGTAGGGTACAGTCGGGTACAGTAGGGTACAATAGGTAAAATAGGGTACAGTTGGGTACAGTCGGGTACAGTAGGGTAAAATAGGGTACAGTTGGGTACAGTAGGGTAAAATAGGGTACAGTAAGGTACAGTCGGGTATAGCAGGGTAAAATAGGTTACAGTAGAGTACAGTCGAGTACAGTAGAGTAAAATAGGGTACAGTCGGGAACAGTCGGGTACAGTAGGGTAAAATAGGGTACAGTAGGGTAAAATAGGGTACAGTCGGGTACAGTAGGGTAAATTAGGGTACAGTTGGGTACAGTCGGGTACAGAAGGGTGAAATAGGGTACAGTAGGGTACAGTCGGGTACAATAGGGTAAAATAGGGTACAATAGGGTAAAATAGGGTATTTTACCCTACTGTACCCGACTGTACCCGAATGCACCCTACTGTACCCTATTTTACCCTACTGTACCCGACTGTACTCTACTGTACCCTATTTTACCCTACTGTACCCGACTGTACCCTACTGTACCCTATTTTACCCTACTGTACCCGACTGTACCCTACTGTACCCGACTGCACCCTACTGTACCCTATTTTACCCTACTGTACCCGACTGTACCCTATTTTACCCTACTGTACCCGACTGTACCCGACTGTACCCGACTGTACCCTACTGTACCCTATTTTACCATACTGTACCCTACTGTACCCGACTGTACCCTACTGTACCCGACTGTACCCTACTGTACCCCATTTTACCATACTGTACCCGAGTGTACCCTACTGTACCCTATTTCACCCGACTGTACCCTACTTTACCCGACTGTACCTCATTTTACCCTACTGTACCCGACTGTACCCTACTATACCCTATTTTACCCTACTGTACCCGACTGTACCCTACAGTTTAGTCGAGTCGTAGAAAAAATATTGTATGCAACGGTGTATAATTTGGTCTTAACGGCTCGTTCCGTCTTCCATTGCGATACTCGCATTCGCTCGTATCGCAACTCACGTCACTCGCCTTTTAAGACCTCACTTATACAACCGTTGCATAAAATACTATTGTTTCTTGTAAAAGTTTATCAACGTTTTTTATTGTAGTAACGGTATCAACGTGACACGCAACGTAGAATCGGGGTATTAAGAATTATTATGGCAACACCGGCCTACGCACACATGTTTATAAAACCAGCCTCACTCGGCTGTTTATCGCGCTCTATCTTTACTTTTTATTTGATCTGAGTGTTCCGTACTCAAAGGGTAAAAACGGGACCCTATTACTGAGGCTCCGCTGTCCGTCCGTCTGTCCGTCCGTCTGTCACCAGGCTGTATCTCATGAACCGAGATAGCTAGACTGTTGAAATTTTCACAGATGATGTATTTCGGTTGACGCTATAACAACAAATACTAAAAACCAGAATAAAATAAATATTTAAGGGGGCTCCCATATAACAAACGTGATTTTTTGCTCGTTTTTGCTTGAACAGGTAAACGCTTGAAATATTCACAGATTATTTAGTTATATATTCACTTTAAAAATAAATAATTAAATTAAAAAAAAAAAAATTAAGGGGGCTCCCATGGGTACGTATCAAAATATATAAAGTTTAAAACAAATAATGGACGAAATACATAATGGTCATTTGATATAATGCAATTTTCTTGGAAGTTCTCAACTTTACAGGATTTTCATAAAATAAACCTAACCTAACCTAAACCAATCTGTAGATTACACTATTAAAAAAATTCGTTTAATCAATAGTTTCATAGACAATTTTAGTATGTATTATGACCATTATGTATTTCGTCCATTATTTGTTTTAAACTTTATATATTTTGATACGTACCCGCTCCCATACAAAAAACGTGATTTTTTGCTGTTTTTATAGATATAGGTACGGATTTTTTTGCCTTCATTAGTGGCAATGAATCTCTCCTTTAAAGTTTTTGCATCAGCTCAAATAATTTTATCAAAAAAGAAATCCAAACGAAAAAGGAATCTCTAAATCTGTTAAAAAATTATGGAGTTCCCCTACCTCCTCATTTTATTCAAATCGGTTAAAAACTGACTTGCTTTAATTTACTAACCTAACAGCTCTAACGAGACTGTAGAGTGGAAAGAATTGAAGGATGGCATCCATAATGTCGGCTACGTGCTGCGTGTCCAACTGCGGAGCAGACAGCGCTTCTACTATTTGCGCGCCCATCATACCTGAAAATCGAAGAATAAAGTAAATAGGACTGATCGATTGGAGTGAGAGCTGCCAGTGAGTAACCACCAACTGAATATTGGAGGTTACTATTATTGTGATTATAACAAAAAACTATAGTTTACCAAATAAAACATTAACGAAGAACATAACGACGAATCCAAGCGCCGGTCCCTTAAAGACATGGGACATGAGGTAGTGGAAAGGCAGCATGGCGAAGCCGTACACCATAAAGGCAAGGTACATCCGACCTAAGGAACAAATAGAAAAATTATGCCATAAGTGCTACATTTTAAAGTCCACTTTTCCTTCATTCGACCTTATTATAATGTAATAATCTTCTATCTATACATATAATAAATCTGTAACAAGTCGGTGTCGTATGTACATTGAAGATATTTGAGAAAAACTGTCACTAGGGCTACTTATTAGCGCAATAGAGGTAGAACCCAAAACAATGATTTTTAGAATTATTGTCTGTTTGTCTGTTTGTCTGTGCGTTTGTGCGCGCTAAGTGATATTTTCTTGGATTAACATTTAGTGTTTGTTTCATTTGAATCGGTTGACAAATAAGAAAGATACGATACTTTCATTGTTAGATAGCCCATTTATTGAGGAAGCTGGGAGTACGGTGGTGAATGTGAACGCGGGTGTGCGGGGGGGGGGGGGTTCAGTGGGGGGTTGGGTTAGGGAGGTGGTGCGGGGTTAGGGGGGGGGGGGGGGGGGTTGGGGGTGCGGGGGGAGGTTAATTTATTTTTTTTATATCGAGGAACTAAAGAAGAGCCATAATTGATGAAAAAGCAAATTGGATAAAATAAAATGATTATCGTAAAATATCTGGCGAAAATTGAAGAACTCGATAACGTTTTTCACCCTACAGAATCGGCAACATTTATGCGATTTGAAATTCATTAATAGTACATTACTGCAGAGGCCGTGAAGTAAGGGATTGATGGACGAGATTTGGGGTATACGGCCGAGTCGTAGACGAGGCCGGATAAAACGAGTCCAGCAATCCCTCTTCCGGCCGAGGATTGTATAGAGCTTTTCTCAAACATGCATCATCATCATCATCATCATCATCATCATCATCATCATCATCCATCCATCCAACCATCCATCCATCCGTCCATCCATCCATCCATCCATCCATCCATCCATACATCCATCCATACATCCATCCATACATCCATCCATACATCCATCCATCCATACATCCATCCATCCATCCATACATCCATCCATACATCCGTCCATCCATCCGTCCACCCATACATCCATCCATACATCCGTCCATCCATCAGCCCACCCATACATCCATCCATACATCCATCCATACATCCATCCATACATCCATCCATCCATCCATCCCTCCATACATCCATCCATCCATCCATCCATACATCCATACATCCATCCATACATCCATACATCCATCCATACATCCATCCATCCATACAACCATCCATCCATTCATACATCCATCCATACATCCATCCATAGATCCATCCATACATCCATCCATCCATCCATCCATCCATCCATCCATCCATACATCCATCCATCCATCCATACATCCATCCATACATCCGTCCATCCATCCGTCCACCCATACATCCATCCATACATCCGTCCATCCATCCGTCCACCCATACATCCATCCATACATCCATCCTTACATCCATCCATACATCCATCCATCCATCCATCCCTCCATACATCCATCCATCCATCCATCCATACATCCATCCATACATCCATCCATCCATCCATTCATCCATACATTCATCCATACATCCATGCATACATCCATCCATACATCCATCCATACATCCATCCATACATCCATCCATACATCCACCCATACATCCATCCATACATCCATCCATCCATCCATCTATCCATACTTCCATACATCCATCCATCCATACATCCATCCATACATCCATCCATCCATACATCCATCCATCCATAAATCCATCCATCCATCCATCCATACATCCATCCATACATCCACCCATCCATACATCCATCCATACATCCATACATCCATCCATACATCCATCCATACATCCATACATCCATCCATCCATACATCCATCCATCACCAGTAGTTTAGGCGGTTTTATAGAAATAAAAGAAGATAGATTTTTTTAATGTCGTAAGTTGTCTGTATGTAATTTTTCCTTTGTCAGTTTAGTGTTAGTAAGCAAATTTAAAAAGTTACAGCAGCGGACAATAATGGTTTTTCATACTTACTTTTATGGCCTTGGCCAAGAAGTAATGTAGGGAGCCATAAACAACAAACTTCATGGCTTCATTTCGTGGCATTAACGCATAAGGTATATGTCCCATATTTCGGCATGTTAAGGCTCTTCAGAATTAGTTCTGTTTTCTGAATATTACTAAACATGATAGTACTCTGAAAGTTTTTAGTGATGGATATTGATACTTTGGCAGTAATTTAATGCATGAATTATATAATTTTAGTTTGAACTTTTTTTTATATAAATTTATTTGTGGACCTCTTATTTGGCGCCTATTTCGTGATAAAATTTGGCTCTGCTCTTAAGTTCGTGAATTCGTGGCCCGTGGTTCGGTATAAAGTACTGCATAGTAAATTATGATAATTTCTTGATAAAATAAAAACAAATATTTAACGAGTTATTAGAGATTTAAGAAAGTAACTATTTAAATAAAAAAAGATTCACTTGAGAGTGAGATCGAGCTTTTATTGATACTTATAGCTTATAAGTAGGTACTTTATCATTAAAATTAAAAAACAACTTTATTTAACTTTAACATTCAAAAAATAAAAATAATGTACCTACCTCTTTTTCACAAATAAAACAAAATCTTTTTTCATCATCATCATTCAGCGGAAAGACATCCACTGCTGAACATAGGCCTCCCCCAAGGCTCGCCAAACAGATCGATCCCGCGTGCCATCCGCATCCAACGCGATCCCGCAACCTTAACCAGGTCGTCGCTCCATCTTCTTGTATGGCATTATTGTATTTTATGGCATTCTGTACGTTGCATGCCCAAGAAAAAAAAAGAACCAATGGAATCAATGTTTGAGTAAATTCTTAACAACTTAAGATTCTTACCTACTTAATAAAATCAAAATAAATGTACCTGTTTAGGTATTTCACATCTATTGCATATTGTTTTACCTACCACTATCTATCACGAACTTAGGAAAAAGTACCAAAAACCGGTCCCTTATTTCGTGTCACTGTTTTATTTTAAATTCCTGTCTTTAATTTTGTAGATGAAGCTTAAAGTATATAAATTAATCAATAACTATCCTTTACGTCACAAATATACCGCGAAATAATTAAAATTAACTTAATTATAAATAAAATTGTTCGGAAGGTACATATGCGCATTTACCTTAAAAATGTAAACTTGGGTCACGTTCCAACCCGATTTATGAGAATTCTAGTGAACAAAACATATAACGAATTTAGCTCATACGAAACTTCATTAACTACGTTATATGTTTTATAATGCACATTTAAATTATCTTAGTTATTTATATAAATATATAAGCAAGTTAAATGTATCAATAAAATCCTTGATTCGGTAGTGACACGAAACAAGGGACACACGAAAAATAAAATGTCCGCTATTTCGTGAGTCGATTTATTGCAGTTTTAAGGGATTTCTATGCTTACATATGACCTTTTCCTATGTCAAATTAATTGTATAGGAACCCATACAAACACTGTCAATATTTTTATTCAAATGGACTAACCTTTGCCTTTCCATATGCTTATGAAGTCGGAGAGTAAACCTTACGACAACAAGGAGTGTGCGCACACCGCACAGCTGATTGTAGCCGGCTGACAGTTTCGAGCGTCGTAGTAATTTCAGTTTTGACGATAAAATATAAGTACTTGGTTTTTTAAATAGATTAAAAGTCACAGATGTTATATTTATGTATTATTTAAATAAAAAATATCACAATTGCTTATATTTTGCGCTAGAAAAAAAACTCACGAAATAACGTACTAGCACGAAATAGGGTGCATTTACCTTACATTTCAAAGCATGTTTGAGAAAATTACATTTTTACAAACTTCAGTTCCGTTGAGTGTCAACATAAGCGGCACAGTAGCGGTTTAAAATTTCATTGTTAACCCTTTCTGGAAAGGAGTCTCCCATAATGTTTGACTATAAGATTTATTTTCATAATTGAACAATAATATTTAAATGATCGTAATTTCATAATATTGACTTACCTAATTCGGCAAACGAACTAAGGCCGATGACGCTAAAGGCAGCGCAGGATATGACGATGAATATACAGATGATGAGAAACCACGCCCAATCGAACAACGCCGCGCTGCCCCACATGATCACAGGCTGAATGCCGGCCGCCTTTTGTAAAAGATTTGCTCTCGATACACGTTCCTATAAAAAATAATACCATGAAAATATTCTAAATTGAACACCACAAAACAAAATGATACAAAAATCTCATATCACGGATAAGTTCGCCTTTGTAATATTTTTAGTTGTATTCTGCATTATAGTTTTAGACCAATATAGGAGCAGTGAGATTGAAAATTTAGTGCACGAGTTTTCTTTAATTGTGACTGTATAACATAAATTATAATTGAGAGATATAACGGATTATATGGTACTTAATTATTTTTATATTTTAAACTCAAGATTGCACTATGAAAACATTTTGGAAATTCGCTTCATTGGCAAACACATTCCTTTTAAAACTTACTTTGATGTAGAACATGATGAAAACTGCACTGACGATTCCAAGACTGTTTCCAATTCCGGAGGACAATTGCATCGACAGCATTGTCACCACCATCTGCATGTTGCTCTGAAAGTAACAATTTTGATAAGTAAGGGCTCTGCTTTTGCTTAGTGAGCAACTACTACTAAATTGGGTAGGTAATGGTTCATGGTTCGGGTAGTTGTAGACGCTGAGTTGTTTGAGTGGCGGCTTGTGCACGACAGCGAGCGAAGTGACCACGTCGTTACCAAAGTTACTGAACCTCGCAGCCGTCGTGCTGCTATTACCTGGTCCCTGTAGTTGGCCCCGAGCGGATAGTTGTAGACATTGAGGCTGGCCTGTGGGCTGCGCGCCTTGAGCAGCGCCTCGTGCACGGCAGCGAGTGAGGTAGCTACGTCGTGGTAGCCAAAGTTACTGAACCACGCAGTTGCGCTCTCCGCAGCGAAGGATGCGCCCGTCAGCAACCGATGGCGAAGCACTCCCATCTGCGCGGGGTCGTTTGTCTGAGCACATAAACAATGAAGTTAAGATTATGCAATCGTAAATAACTTTTCTAGCATGCTGTCTAAAAATGTCTGCATCAAAAAGCAATTAATGTAAAAAAAACTTACCCTGTCTAGATAATAATCATCAAGGGGTCGATTCTCCACTATCGTGAGTTTCATGGTCTCAATATTAGCAGAGCTGAACATATATTCGTAAGCTGCGTTCGCAAGAGCCCCGAGTGAAGTCGATGAGCCTGTACCATTGTAGGTTAGCACTGTTTCTGTTTCCGAGTACCTGGAAATATTGAATGCTACATCAACGATCGGCCGACTAGCCAATAGTCAAGTAGAAGCATAGAGTATAGAACACACACAACTCAATCAGTCAGGTGTAATAATTCTTACCCATGTCTGAGTGTTAGGGCGCGCGGCACGACGGCCTCTGAAATTGACATAACCCACTGCAGAATACCGAGCGTGGCGTTTATTTGGAGCACAGGTACTAGCACCTGCAGCAGCAGCAGCATCCACGAGCGCTTCCACACCAACCAAAGCTTCAGCCACATTGCCAATACATGCTGCACCCAAAGCCTCGGCCCACTCAATGTGGCACTATCCTTATCCACTGGAAAAGTTCAATAGCTATGAAGATGTGCAAATGTAGACAAAAGTGCGTACATTTGGGAATATACCACCGTTCGGATTTCTAAGATATTTTCAAGAGCCATTTATTTTTTAGCCATAACCTAATATTACCATATATATGGGCATGTCTATTTTTCGTTGTACCCAATTAAAAAATTATTAACAGGGAGTTAAAATTAGTCAGTTTGGTTACGTACTTTTTCAAGCCTTTACAATAATAAAAAAAAGAAGCAAATCGGACAAGTTTAACTTTTTCAACGCCAAGTGCCAACGACACTTATAGGTGTCACAAAGTACAGTGTCAAAGTGACCTTGACACAATGACATAAGATTCAAAGCAGGTTTACGTTTTGCCGAGGCGCGGCGGTGAAAGGGTTAACAATGTGCAACAAGAAGTGAAGAAAGGTCCGGCCTGTTAAGTTTTTTTTTTATTGTAAAGACTTGAAAAGTGCGTAACCAAACGGACTAATTTTAACTCCCTGTTAACAATTTCTTAAAAAATAGAGATACCCATATATTTCAAGACACTGAACAAAACTTAAGGAACTCAGATAAACGGTTTAGCTATACATACAAAGCTAAAGTTTTAACTGTATTTTCTAATAATTAAAATAGCCACACGTACGTTGATCAATAGAAGATACATCGAAGTCTGGCTTCTGCAAATCGTCGCTTATCAAGGAACCCGCGGACGTGGTCGCGTCATCTGATTCAGAGTGTACGGGCGCCACGTCTGAACCCACGCTAAAATCATCAAAGCTTTTAAATGTATATCATATTTTTGCAAATTTAGAAGATAGTAGGATAGGGAGTACCTACAAATAGACCTTAAAAAGTAATGTTGATTCATAATCATATTGATTAATCCAGGTGCTCAGGTTTATTATACATACCGTACCTAGACTAGAACACATTGAAAAAACCAGAAAAGATAAATTGGGCACGGGAATCGAACCCTGCTCCTCATCATTCCGTGATGCTGAAGCAAGCATTATATTCTCGTATCATATACCCCAAGCAGAGCTATGGCATATATACCTAGTGAAGTTTCTCAATGTATTGTCGAGACGGTTATTTTAAATTTACTTTGGGAATCTTTTTGTCGCTAAGCGCCATCTATCCGCAAGTCTGCACGAATGTCTGTATGTCTGCATGCGAAAATAAATAAGCGCAAGTAAAAGAGCAGATTTGATTGATTACTAATCAAACTTAAAAATTGGTAATAATAATAATACTAAATGCTTCTTTACCTGATGACGATAATCTTACGCAAATATTGTATAGTTGCGTAAGATTTTTGTCATGACTCATTTTAGGCAATATTTGAACAATGCCCCTTAAGATATTATATTACCTTCTACTCGAATCTGGTGATTAGTGTGATTATATTAAATTACATAACAGTAAATACAAATATAACCAACATGACGAATAACCTTGTTTATTGGACTGAATTGCAATAAACTTATTTCAGTGCATATGCACTAATCACAATTAGAAGTGTTGTAATCACGATTTAAATCGTTTCAACAAGAAGGTACAAGTATTTATGCTCCCTTAGGTAAACATATTAATTAGTTAAGTGCTATTGTACTCACGACATGAAAACATCTTCAAGTGTCGTTGCCGTTAAACCATAGTTTTGAAACTTAACGTTATCTACGTTGCGCTCCAGATCGCTCAACATCGCTTCAAATAAATGAGACTGCTCATTAGTCAGCGCGTACGTTATTTCAGTGCCTGGAATAATAAAAAAACTTTTGAAGATAGCATTCATTACCCTGGTAAATCATTTTCCTACTAGATACTTAATGTAATAAATTGAAAATTACTTAGATCAAAACTCAATGACACAAATCCGGCTGATCAGCGACCAAGTAGGTAATACAACTGGATCTATTAAGTTTAGTCATGTAAGTTTGTTACTAACTAACTCGATACGGATCACGTCGTAAGTTATCCGAAAAAAATGTTTTTTTTAATTTTTTTTTTGAAGCTTATCTTTTAAGTAAAAATACCTATATAGTTACTTATGTTTAGCATTGAATAGATCGTAGCTAAGGGTCTATGCTAGGGGTAGGTACTAAGGTTTCACAAGATTATGAATGCCGATATAGGACTTACCACGATCTTCTTTAATCGTTATATCGGGGATGTATTTGTTGATAATCTCAGTGCAAGCCTCGTACTGGAAGCCGTGTCTCTTGACCACGACGAGAGTGTAGCCGACGCCGTAGTGTCGCTTGAGGAAGTAGGGCGAGCCGACGCACTGCAGCCGCCCGCCAGCCATGATGGCCACGCGGTCGCCGAGGATGTCCGCCTCGTCCATGAAGTGCGTCGTGAGGATCATGGAACGACCTGTAAAGTATTTACGTAAGTATAGAAATGGTCGATAAAAGCACAGTAATTACTATCACATTCTACTTCACACACCCAGCCCGCGATGAGAGCTCGGCGCTTCAGGGAGTTCTTGAAGTATAAAGTGTACAACTTACCAGACTTCTCTCGCTGTAACAGGTCCCAGAGCGCGCGGCGCGAGGCGGGGTCCATGCCAGAGGTGGGTTCGTCCAGCAGCACCACGCGTGGGGACCCGCTCAGCGCTATACCCACAGACAGCCGCCGCTTCTGGCCACCCGACAGCCCAGCCGCTTCGTAGTCACGCTGTCATAACATAGTTATGTATTAGTTAATATTTAAATTTTATTTTCACTCGCAGGGGGAAACGGATCTGTACGTTTTGTAGCACAATAAGTAGTAGAGTGGGCCGCAGCATTGATTGTCAACAGAATTAAAAGTCATAATTAAGGCTCTACCGAGCTTTTGGCGCATTTATTGCATTCATTTAATCTCGTGCTACAGCATTATTACTAGCAAAGCTTTAGTCCCGAAATTCATGTGTCAGATATTGGAGGATTCACTCTAATTACCAGTGTTTATCGAAACACGATTACCTGTAGTTCGCTCTATAGAAAAAAAAATCCAAGGTAGTCTCTAAAAATAAAATAAATCCTTAGTACGATGTAAATACTGCACTTTTTGAATCTATCTATCTAATATCTTTAAACGAGAAATTCTTATATAATATAAATATAATAATTACTAATATAAAATATATACGAATATAATATATAATCTAATACCTTTAAATGAGCAATTCTTGTGTATATATATATATATATATATATATATATATAATCAGAATCTCAGAAACGGCTCCAACGATTTCGATGAAATTTGGTATGTGGGAGTATTCGGGGATGAAAAATTTATCTAGCTTGGTCTTATCTTATCTCTGGGAAAACGCTTGGTACCGAGTTTCAGCCCGAGTCGAGGTCGCCCGGGTATTATATTATTAATAAAGCAAGATATTTTCTAGGGCGTAGTGTTGCTACATTTTTAAAATATGTATTTGTTTTAGTAATACCTACGATGAAAATACCTAAATATACGCGCAGTCTAACCAACCTATCTTGAGCCATCGTGCTTCCCCTTGTCCGATAGTAAGTTGCGTTAGTTTTGTATGTATGTATGCATGTAAAACTCTTTATTGTACGTAAAACATGAAAAATAACAGTTAACAAGAAAAACAGATGTACAAAGGCGAACTTATCCCATAAAGGGATCTCTTCCAGTTAACCTTCCAGTTTTCCTTCGGCCATCGGACGGGGAACTTGTATCGCTTGCGCTTACGCACGGCTTTTATTCTAGCCGCTCTCACGCACAAATTCACCTAAAATCGATTAACGCCAAAAGCTCGGTAGGGCCTTAACATAAATTTTATACGAGGCGGACCACTCCTAGAAACTCGGTGGGCCGCAGATTGTGTACAGATGTATCAGATCATAGGATATCAAACTTCCTTTGGGATTTTTTGAAAAGCCTTTGAACCCTAAGGTTGTATTTTTAAATATCAGTACTTGGGTCCGTGTATCATGAAAAACTGGAGGAATAAATAAAAATATGCAGGACTAAAATGAACTTGAGCCTTGATGGAACTTGATAACGCTGTTTCTTTTTATCATGGCATGATGCAATAAACATTGGATTGGATTGGATGCAATAACTTGGTATTAATTAAATTTCAATAGCTTATCAGTATTTAGTAATTTAAAAACAGTATTTGCAGCGTCAAGATAAGACGTCAAGTCATGCTATGTTTTTTCGGCGTGGAAATCATGAAGAGCCAAGAAATAAAGCCTTTTAAGGGTTCCAAAGAAGCCGTGGTAGCCTTATGGTTTAACCTATTACCTATATGATCGTGTGAATGTTTAAATATCTTCTAATATATAAAAATCTCGTGTCACTGTGTTTGCTATCGAACTTCTCCGAAACGGCTTGACCGATTTTTATGAAACTTTTTTCCCCATATTCGGTAGATCTGAGAATAGGTCGTAGGCTATTTTTTATCTTCGCAGACGGAGTCGCGGGCAACAGCTAGTTATTTTATATAATCGTTTAGCCCAGTTTTGACTTACAAGAAAAATTGTGCCAGTTGTATTACATTGCGAGGCCGTAAAGCGAACGAGTATGGAATGGTCAATGGAGTACCACAATGTGATGTAACTTGCACATTTTTTCTTGCAGATTTAGATCTCGACTTTAAGAAGCTCTAATTATATGATGCCTAGTTTAGACTAGGCACTACTAGCTTAGACTTTAAGAAGCTCTAATTATATGATGCCTAGTTTAGACTAGGCATCATATAATTAGAGCTTCTTAAAGTCGAGTACCGTCATTAGGCTATGAATCTTTGCCGAGTGGGCTAAATTGAGTGAGAGGTTTTTCTCTACGAGTATAAATGAAAATAAAGATACTGTGACATTCTCATACCCTTTGATATAGGCACTTATAGTTTGTTTGAGCAGATAGGTAATTTATTTTTTCTGGAAGTAGTTCCATAAAATGAATTCCTTCAGTGAGCATTGAGAACTCTCTTAGCGCGCTCAATAATATTAGTTTAAAAGAAATGAAATCGATGTCCGGAAGTGTGAAGAATACCGATGTTCTTCTTAATCTCGATATTGCGCCCTTCACAGGTGTTATCGTTTATCGTGCATTGCGCCGCTGAGTAATGTCGTGTCATAACAATTTAGGTAGGTACTTAACTTGTAACGATAAATAAAATCTGTGACTTGTAAAATTCTTTTTATAACCTTTTACTTCATACTTCATCTGATAATAAACAGTTTGTGGTTAAGTAGGTAATCAATTTTGATATTTATTTCAAGAGGATCCTACCCAAATTGAATCATATCAATCAATGTCGAATTCCGCATAGTATACAACTAAGTCAACCGAGGCAAACATATAAAGCCTACGTAAGTGGCATTGTTATGGACCAAGTGATAAATCGGGAATTTTTCATAATGCCTGAGCATTATGAAAAATGCCCAATATGAGGGGGCAAATTGATAATAATTGTTCAAATAATCAAATTGACCGGGCATTATAATAATGCCCATCACCTTTTGGGCAGAGTAATACAAATTAGATTTTCCGGGTGGTCATAAAAAAAATAACTAACACCAAAGGCTAATGCGGGAGCTTCGCTGCGCTAACGCTCCCGCATTAGCCTTTGCACCTAACCATACCTACCGAGTCGCTTCCGCTCCGATGGGTCTAGCTCGCTCGCTTCGCTCGCTCGCTGGCTTTAGTTTAGATCGGTTATTTCCAAAAAAGTCCGCGGGGACCCCCAGGGGCCCACGGGAGACTCGACGGGATTTAGATTTAAATCCAATCTTCACATTTTTGTCGAGTTTTGGGAATATGGTATAAATGTAGCAGCAAGGGTCCACCGGCACCAGCTAAATTTTGAAAGTAGTCTATGAGAAAAAAAATTTGGGAAACTATAGTTTAGAATCTAAACTATAGTTTCCCAAATTTTTCTAATCTCTAAACTTTAGATAGTAATTAATCACTTTGCCCAATAGAGCTAGACATTATTAATAATGCCCGAGCATTAGCAACGGCGGGAATTAGCAACGATAACTTAGCTTTAATTATCAAAATGCCCATTTGTCACGTAGCAGTATAATAATGACCGGGTAATGTGAAAAATAATGAAGTTTTAGTAATTAATCACTCTGCCCGATAGAGCTAGACATTATTCATAATGCCCTGGCATTAAGAATAATGCCCGCGTTTATCACTTAGGTCCATGACAGCATCACAAAGATCGTCTAAGGCTTTCACAACCCTTGCCACCAATTTTTGCTTCTCTCAAAAAATCCTGATCAAAATTAAAATTAAAATTCAGTAAGTAGGCCGTTAAGGGCTCTTTTACTTGTTCTTTTTTTTTTAGTCTACCAGGGCTTTCGGAAAGACCATGATTAGAGCAAGAAGAATGTGCCGAAAGAAACATAGCACAATTTTTTTTCGTGTTTTGTGTCACCAATGAAATGTAACCCATTTTGAACCACCATCTCTGCATTAACCCATCTTTTACAGTTACAGACTAAGCTGGGAAAATAAATAAATAATCATGGGACGATTGACACCAATTAACCTAGTCCCAAACTACTTAAGCAAAGCTTGTACTATGGGTACTAGACAACGGATATAAATAAATAAATAAATATCACGGGACAATTCACACCAATTGACCTAGTCCCAAAGTAAGCTAAGGAAAGCTTGTGTTATGGGTACTAGGCAACGGATAAACATACTTATATAGATAGATACATACTTAAATACATATTAAACACCCGAGAACAAACATTCGTATTTTTCATACAAATATCTGCCCCGACGCGGGAATCGAACCCGGGACCTCAAGCTTCGTAGTCAGGTTCTCTAACCACTAGGCCATCTGGTCGTCTAAATACATACTTATTATTACTTATATAGATAAATACATATTTAACATCCAAGACTCGAGCACGAATATTCGCATTTTTCACACAAATATCTGCCCCGACCGGAAATCGAACCCGGAACCTCAAGCTTCATAGTAAGGTCCTCTAGCTATTCTCGCAGACGTATTTTTAGCTTCGCGTGACATATCTAATCTGTATATTATTAGTTCTGCAATGATAATTATATATACCTTTTCCTGAAGCTCCAACTTGGCGATGAGCATGTCGATGTCATCCTTCAACTCTTGGCCGCGTAGACCCTTGAGCCGCGAGAAGAACTCGAGGTGTTCCCGTACTGTGAGCTCGTTGAACAGCACGTTGTGCTGCGGGCAGAAGCCGAGGTGCGCGCGCGCCGCCGCCGTCTGCTGCGCGACGTCGTGTCCCGCCAGCCACACTGAACCGCTGCTCACCTTAACGTTACCTAACGCGTAATTTAAAAACATTGTGCGGGATGCACCTATGACTGGTTGAAGTTAATGATGGAGTGAAGAAAAACAATACTTTGTAGAATGCCAGGTAGCGGGAGGCGTTGCAGTTCGGCGATGTTTATCGTTTGGCGGCGTACGGAAGAGTGTGTCGTGGCGGGCGGCCGGCCTCATTTTATTGCCGGCCGTATCCCCTCCACTTCGCCGGGCTACCTCACCCCCGCGCGGTCTTTATTTTATTAAATATAGAACTAACATTGCGTTTTATTAATCACGCTAACCTTATGCTAATCCTTATATTTATTTACATATTAATTTATCATTCCTACGTACGGCATGGCGTGTGTCGTCGATCTACGACCGATTTTCCCCCGCGACGCTAGTATATTACCTCGTCCCCCACCTCAGGGGTATAAATACTCGCCTTAGCATCGCGGGAGTGATCAGTCGTAGATAACGCGCATGCGCGGCGGATCGAATAGGTTCTGTTTGTTTACATTTTACGTGATCTTATTGGAATCTAATAAGAACCTATCCGATCCGCTATGGAATGATACGCTAGACGTGAGTATGTTTATTTACAATTAACAGCTATACTTAAATGTTTACATTGCACGAAACTATTATAAAGACTTAACTATATCGCAATGTTTTCTTAAGTTTACGACGCGCAAGTCGCTACTCGGTGCGTGTGCACTCGATAACGCTATTGTCCGGAACATTTCTCCCGCCGTGCAATCGCTCGGTCGAGCGTTGCAGAATCGTTGTTGTGTAGGACGTCTGGCTGCGTCGGTAGTATCACCAGCTTCTTCGTAGGCCTCCTCAGGACTCCTCCCTTCGTCTGCACGTCGACCACTCGAGTGACACCGTCTGGACCCGGGTATCGGGCGATGACGCGCCCCCGCGGCCATGTGTTACGCGGGAGCGTGCCGTCCACGATGAGCACGATGTCACCCACGGCGATTGGCGCGCCGTGTCCGTGGGGCTCCCGCCGGTATTGGAGTGTCGGCAGGTACTCCCGGAGCCATCTACTCCAGAAGTGATCGGCGAGGCGTTGACTCGTCTTCCACGTCGCTCGGCCGACGAGTTCGGAGTCGTCAAAGGTGCCCGACGTGGGCGCACGCGCGGAGCCCCCGAGTAGGAAGTGGTTCGGCGTGATGGACTCTGGCTCCTCGGGGTCTACGGCCACGTGGGTGAGGGGGCGGCTGTTTACCGTATATTCTGCTTCGGCGAGTAGAGTGGCGAGAGTTTCGTCGTTTGGTCGGCGTTCCTGTAGCACTGCGCGGAGGGCGGTTTTGGTTACGCCCACCAACCGTTCCCATGCGCCCGCCATGAAGGGTGCGGCCGCTGGGATGAATCGCCAGGTGATTTGGCGCTTCGTTGCCTCTTGTTGCGTCGCCTGGATGAAGGCTTCCCGAAGTTCTCTCTCTGCGGCGTGGAAGTTGGTCCCGTTGTCGGACCACAGCTCCGTCGGACAGCCGCGGCGAGCGATCATGCGTCTGAGCGCCATGACCGCTGAGTCCCCGCTGAGACTGGGGACGACTTCTAGGTGTACCGCGCGCACGGTCAAGCAGGTAAAGAGCGCCACGTAGCGCTTCTGTGTACCACGGCCGACGGTTACGGTGAGGGGGCCGAAGTAGTCGAGGCCCGTGTAGGTGAAGGGGCGCTCATGGTGCGCCAGCCGGCTTCGCGGATGGTTCCCAGTGGGCGGGACCGTTGGCGTTGACCTCTTGATGCGGCACGGTAGGCAGCGATGTAGTACCATCCTCGCCACAGGACGCAGGCGTAGGATGGCGTAGTGTTGCTTACACTCATTGATGGTTGCCTCGACCCCGCTGTGCGCCAGCTGACGGTGTACGTAATCGATGTACAGCTTGACGGCCGGGTGGTTGCCGTCAAGCACTGGCGGTCTCTTCTGGGCTTCGGTGATGTCCGTTGCGGCGTCGATTCTTGTCTTGATTACGATGACCCCGTTGACGAGTTCGACCGCTAGGGGGCGCAGTCGACTCTGTAGCGTCGGTGGTCGATTTTTGGAGAGGTTTTTTCTCTCTTCGGTGAATGCTTCGTCTTGTACGGCGCGTACGACGAGTTTCTCCGCATTTCTTATGTACTTCGCTTCGAGAAGTATGTATTCGTCATTTTTCTTAATCGTTTTCGCCGTCGTCCGTGGCGTCTCGCGACTCGGTTGGCTCTTCCAGTCGGCGTCGTTTCGTTTATTCGCCGCCGTGCGTTTATAAAGTGACCTCGCCTTGTGAGGTCGGCAGAGGTCAACGAACTGGAGTACGCGGGCGATCACGCGCAACATTTTTTCCCATTTGGAGAAGCGCTCGGGTGACGGTAGCCACGTCTGTGGCGTCTCGACTTGTGATGTCGTAACGTGGACCCGTTCTTCACCCGTTTGTTCGATATCTTCGCGTTTTGACTGTGGTGGCTCCGCCGGCCATGTAGAGCGTTCGTTGTGCAAGAAATCCGGCCCGGTGAACCACCGGTGTCTGTCATTGAACTCTCGCGGCGCCTCCCTCGTCGCTTCGTCGGCAACATTCTGTTTTGTCGGCACCCACCGCCACTCATTGACTGCCGTCATTTCCTCTATTGCGGCGAGGCGATGTGCGACGAAAGGGCGATATGAGCGCGCGCCCGTTCTTAGCCACGTGAGTACCGTGCGGCTATCTGTCCAGAACGTCTTCGATTCGGGCTTCTGCTCGTGTTCTTCGATGACTGCGGCCGCCATCTTGGTCCCCAGTACTGCTGCCTGTAGCTCGAGGCGTGGGATCGATATGAGCTTCAGGGGGGCGACTTTTGCCTTCGCTGCCACTAGAGTCACGTTCACGTGTCCATCCGCCGCAGTTGTGCGCCAGTAGAGAGCGCACGTGTATGCAGTTTCGCTTGCGTCGACGAACACGTGTAGCTCGCGTTGACTTGCTTCTGAGTAGTTGGGATAACATCTCGGGATCGCCATGTCGCGTAGAGCCCTCAGCTGGAGTGTCCACTCTGCCCACCGTTGGGCAAGGTCGGCTTCGATCTTCTCGTCCCAGCCAGTCCCGCGGCGCCATACTTCTTGCAGTATTTTCTTCGCTATGATGGTGACGGGCGTCGCGAGTCCGAGTGGGTCGAACACGGACATCATAATTTTTAGCACTTGACGCTTCGTGGGCTCGATGTTATCCAACGCGTCGGGTGGCAGGCGTGTGAGGTCGAGATTGAAGGCGATTTCGTCTGTCGCTGGCTTCCAGATTTGCCCCAGTACGCGTTCCGTCTTATTTTCGCTCTTGTTAAGGTCGACGGGCGTGAGGCATGCAGGTTTTTCCACGATGTTCTCGACGACTCGCTTCGAGTTCGACGTCCATTGGCGTAATTCGTAGTGCGCCTGGCTGTGTATGTAGCGGACGTCACGTGACACTCGGATGGCGTCTTCTTCGGTCTTGAAGCTCTTGAGGTAGTCGTCGACGTAGTGGTTGCGGATAATCGCTTCTGTGGCCTCGGGGTGAGTTTCTTCGTATTTTTTCGCGTTTATGTTTTTGACGTAGATTGCGATTGACGGCGAACACGTAGCACCGAAGATTAGCGACGTCATTCGATACTCGCTCGGCGGAGCGTCGTCGCGGCGGTCGCCGCGCCACAGGTAGCGCAGCGCGTCTCGATCTTCAGGCTTGACTTTTACCTGCATGAACATTTCTTTGATGTCGGCTCCGACTGCGATTGGATGTTGGCGAAATCGCATTAGCACGCCGGGCAACGATTGTAGGAGATCGGGCCCGGTGAGTAGGCGGTCGTTGAGCGACACGCCTCGCGTCTTGGCAGCGGCGTCGTGCACGATTCGCACTTTGTCGGGCTTCATGGCGTTCAGCACGGCGAAATGTGGCAGGTACCACACTCTGGGTGACTTGTGTGATGGCGCAGGCTCGGCGTAGCCCTTCACGATTAGGGCGTCCATTTCTTCGTTGTAGCGTTTCTTGAGCGCTTCGTTTTTGTCGAGTTTATTCTCGACGCCGGTCAGGCGCCGCAGGGTGTTTTCGTAGTTGTCCGGCAGCCGTGAATCTTCTGTCTTCCAAAGTAGCGGGGCTTCGTAGTGGCCGTCGCTCCTTTTCGTTACGGCTTCGTTGAGGATGGCGAGCGCCCGCTCCTCTGGGTCGGAGTGGGGGCGCTTTGGTTCGACGAGAAGATTTTCTAATGCGAAGTAGTCGCTCAGCTGACGGTTCATAGGGTCATCGACCTCTTGTGTGGTCACGTGGTACGTCGAATGGGTCTGTCTTCCGAGTGTACGCGTGTGCGCGCCGTGTAACACCCAGCCGAGCGGCGTTAGGGATGCCACTGGCTGGTGTCGTTGACCTCGACGTACTTCACTGGCGATGAGGAGATGCCAGTTATCTTGACCGATGAGTACCCTGGGTTCGGCTGACTGGTATGTGAGATGGCGCTGTATGTCTTCTAAGTGTTCACACGCGCTGACATCTTCTTTCTTGACGGATTGTGGCGATAGATGAAGATCTTGTATAGTACGGGCGTTTATTTTGTGTTGCTTGTTTGTGCCGCGTACGTCGAATTTGACTCGACGTGAGTTCGAAGTCACTATCTTCTTGTCGGCTATCGCTTCTATCTTCAGAGGCTCCGTCGGGCCCTCAATGCCCACTTCTCGGGCTAGTTGCTCATCGATGAGCGTGATCGTTGATCCATCGTCGAGCAGTGCGTGGGTGTGCACCGCTCCCGCCGGTCCCTTGACCTCGACCGGAACGATCTTCAAATATGTGCGTGAATGTTTCGGCATCCACGTCGATGCCACGGTTTCGTTGACTTCTTCAATTTTCTTCTCGTTGTGAAGAAGTTTGTGGTGGGAATATTCGCAGCCGTCTCGCTCGCACTTCACTCGTTTGCAGAAGTGCGTCTTGTTTCTGTAGCGTAGACATCGGAAGCAGAGTCGTTGATTCTTCACTGTGATCCATCTCTCGTTCGTTTCTTGCTCTAAGAATTTTGTGCACGCGTCGATGTGATGGCCGATTGTGTTGCAGCACGCGCATCTCGGTGTCGATTTTTCCGGTTTCGCTGTGGTGGCGAACGCTCGTTGTGTCCTCTTCGGTGGCGGTGTTGCCGTGCGATCGATGTTTTCTGGTGCGGCGTACGGCGCGCAGTAGTCGGCCTCTCGCTGAAGGAATGTTGATAGTTTCAGCAAGTCTGGCTCGTCGTTGTATGTTACTGCGGCGGCGTAGTCAAACCACCTGTATCGTAGTGTCGGCGGCAGCTTTTCCAGCATCGATTTGGTCGTTTCAGGACTGTATAGGTAGTGCGAGCGATTTAGGGCCTTAAGCGTAGCCATTGTGTTAGCTACGCGACAGGCGAAACTGCAGATGTCGCGTGGCGCGTCGGAGAGGCGTGGCATGGCGCGTAGCCGCTCTAACTCGGCGAGTGCGATGGCGTCCGGTCGTCCGAATCTTGATTCGAGCGTTTTCATGATGTCGTCGGAACGTGCGTTGAAGATGAGAAGGTTTTCGACTGCTTCTTTGGCTTTCCCTTTGAGGCTTCGTCGTAGCCTCGCGACGTTGTCCGCTTCGCTGTAGCTCGGCGCGGACTCGTTGTATGCGGCACGAAAGGAGAGCCATTCTTGATAGGCTCCTGTGTACTGCGGTAGCTCGATGTGATAGCGTGTACTATGGCTGCCCCGCGCGGCGATGGCGATGGCGGCGGCGAGCTCCGATATGTCGACGCTTTGTTTGTGCGTCGCGACGATCTTCTCTTCGGTTGCGTCCAGCAGAGGTTGACGCGGTTGAAAATGAGAAGGTATGTGAGCGCCTTCGTGTGGCGCGATGTATGAAGAAGCGGTGGCGTCGGCGCGGGGCGCAGCGGCGTCGTAGGGGGGGGCACGGGTCCCGGTCCCGGCGTGCGCGGCGGTGGCATCGGCGGGAGGGGGATGGCGGTCCCGACGCGCTCGGCATTGGCGTCGACGGGAACGTCTTCGTATATGTGCTCCTCTCCTGCTGGACTCGACTTCGGTGATTCTTGATCGGCGTTGTGTGGCGTGTTGGTGATGGCGAGTCTTTGATTCGTTTCGAACCATTCGTCGACACGTTGTCCATACGCTGATAAGACGGTGGCGTCCTCATCGCCGCTATCTTCGGCTTCGATAGTGGCGATGCGCGCTTGTACGAGCTCCAGCTTGATTCGTAGTGCTTCTTCTCGCGCCTGCGCTAGACGTAGCGCACGGCGGCTCGTTGTCGTTCTGATTGATTTGGACGGCGGCGGTGCAGGGGGGCGAGAGCTCGAAGTCCCCTGTGCCGTCGACGTGTGTGTCTCTTCTGTCGCGCCCGTATTTGTAGTCGACGTGTGCGTCGATGATGTTGCGGTAAGCGTGGCTTCGTCCGTCGTCGTTGGTTCGGCGGACGTCGTCTGTACTCTCCCCGTGGATCTTGTGACTGGCATTCTTGATGTTGTGAAATCTTGAAACGTTGATGTTGAAATCTTGCAATATTGATGTTGAATTCTTGAAATGTTGATGTTATCCGGTGAACGAAGGACCACAATGTGCGGGATGCACCTATGACTGGTTGAAGTTAATGATGGAGTGAAGAAAAACAATACTTTGTAGAATGCCAGGTAGCGGGAGGCGTTGCAGTTCGGCGATGTTTATCGTTTGGCGGCGTACGGAAGAGTGTGTCGTGGCGGGCGGCCGGCCTCATTTTATTGCCGGCCGTATCCCCTCCACTTCGCCGGGCTACCTCACCCCCGCGCGGTCTTTATTTTATTAAATATAGAACTAACATTGCGTTTTATTAATCACGCTAACCTTATGCTAATCCTTATATTTATTTACATATTAATTTATCATTCCTACGTACGGCATGGCGTGTGTCGTCGATCTACGACCGATTTTCCCCCGCGACGCTAGTATATTACCTCGTCCCCCACCTCAGGGGTATAAATACTCGCCTTAGCATCGCGGGAGTGATCAGTCGTAGATAACGCGCATGCGCGGCGGATCGAATAGGTTCTGTTTGTTTACATTTTACGTGATCTTATTGGAATCTAATAAGAACCTATCCGATCCGCTATGGAATGATACGCTAGACGTGAGTATGTTTATTTACAATTAACAGCTATACTTAAATGTTTACATTGCACGAAACTATTATAAAGACTTAACTATATCGCAATGTTTTCTTAAGTTTACGACGCGCAAGTCGCTACTCGGTGCGTGTGCACTCGATAACGCTATTGTCCGGAACAAACATGATATATTATATGTATAAGCCAAACTCTTATTTTGTTTCCCTATATAGATAAATATGTGTTCTTTCACAGGAAGTACACGCTCGCTATCATTGTATGAAAAGACTATTGAGTGTTATGAAAGCGAAATTATGTCTGTCAGGATTGTAGCAGAGAAAAACACATAGTCTCTTCCCACCGCTTTGCTGGAAGGAGCCGTGATCGTATGTAAGTACTTATGTATGCTGGCTGAAGTAATTACATAATTCAAAACCCAATGACCCTGTTTAACAATAATAATAACTAACTGGTATGGCTACCCTATATTTTTATACATCCATTTGACAACTTGTCTTAACTTAAAGTAAGAAATTGTAAGAAATATGTTACGGTTTACTTTAGGTATTTGTTTTAGGAAAGCCAAATTAACTTCTTAGACAACTAAACGTAGGGTGACAATAATTTTCGTTAACGGGTCGTTTTCAAAAAAAAATGTTAAACTTTGTTGCCCATATTAGTTTGTACGACTAACTTTCGTTACACAAAGAACGCGTTCGTGATTTTGTTTTCATTAGAACGCTTGCAGACAGAGCGCGGTCTGGCGTTCCGCGTTCCGCGTTCAGAGTTCTGCGTTCTTTCGAATGTACTGAATCCCTAACGATAACGCACACAGCAGGCGGTCGGAACTCTCGAGCGGTCAATACACAGAACTCTGAACGCGGAACTCGGAACTCCAGACCGCTCTCTGTCTGCGCGCGCTCTAAAACCTTTAACCCATATATGCCCAGTGGGTCGTTTTTGTCCCGAAAAATAGGTATCAGTTACCACGCGAGTTTGCAAAGTAAAATGCTCATTTGCGACGTCTAACACTATTTATAAGATAGAACTAAGTACCTTTTTCTAAAATAAATAGATAATTTACGTTGGTCGGTAATTTTGCGATTTTTGTTGTCATTGCAAGTTAGGACTTGTTTTCTGATGGCAAAAAAATGCATCTTTCCTGAAAAAAATGTTAGTAATATTTTTTTCTTCGTAGGTTTACCTGTTATATTGCTATTATTATAAAGATAAATAGTTAACCTATCAGTTCGTATAAAAATGTCCTTCAATAAAATTGTGTTTGGCAAAGAGATAGTCATCATAACTTTGGTGGGTCGCTAACGACCCTGTGGGCAGAAGTATATTTAATTGCTATTTAATATTTACAACGAATGATATAGCTGTTATATATAGGTGTTAGATAATTTCGATTTCGATGATGATATTCAAGGAGCTGATACTTATATTGAACCTCTTGGCGATGGCAAAGTATCAGATGTTGATTTTAGTGATGGAGAACAGGAGTAGTATAAAATTGGTGAACCTGGATCACAGGAGATCCAAGTTCACCAATTTTATTCTAGATCTTCTATTCAAAAACTCATATATTCGAATACAGTAATCTATTCAATAAACGACATTTCAAATAGGTTATCTATTCAAAAACATTCTTGTTAATTATAATAAGCCGCTTTTAAACTCAATGCCTCTATTAATAAAATTAGGTACTTATTAACTTAATAAATTTACAGTTATCAGTTAACTAGAAATAAAAATCTGGATATTTTCAATAAAACAAGGATTTTTAATACAAACTCATTTTATTTACATATTACCATCAATTGAGTCATGTATCTTATTAATTAAATCTTTCGTTTGTCTATAAATATCATCCATAATTAATGATTTTGCGACATATTGAGCACATAGTTCTGCATCGCACTCGCACATATCGTTGGTTCCCTGGAACTTATCGACGTCATGAATCTCTATTCGGATGACTTTCACACCGCGAGCAGGTTTCTTCACAATGGAAAGCAGTGATGATGTAGCCTTTCGTGTCCTTTTTCGGGATCCATCATCTTGATTTTTTGGATGAGTATTTGGTTGAGTTATCTTGTCAGGTATGAAATTGAAAAGGTCTTCAGATCCCTGAAAGTTAAACACAATGCGTATTACATATTTATATAACTATAACTAGCTTCGTCTACGACTTCATCTATGTGAGACTTCATTTATCGCTATCTCAGATAAAAAGCAAACTATATCCTTTCTGTAACTTGAAAACATTATGCAAAGTTTCATGAGGATCGGTTAAGTAGTTAAGGTGTGAAAACGTAACAAAGGAACAAACTCACTTTATCACAGCTTTATTGATAATTGTATTATTTTAAAACAAATACTTACTGAAAGCGACATCATTGATTTGTGGTAATTTTAGGGTATAGATAAAAGACGTGCTTCGAGTCTGAAATCCAGGGAGTGTATAATTTAAATTATTTTATAATTTTAATTTCCCTGCTTCTTACTATATTTTACTCTAGCAAATAAGATTCAAAATCGAGCTAATTATTTTTCTTACACCTACATTATTAAAGTTTACATTCATATGCTCCAGAAAAGGAAAGGTGACAGACGACTCCGCGTCGGACCGGCGCCGCGAGCCGGAGGCATCATCATATTACGTAATGATTACTTTGTTCGTCTGTATATTGTATGGTACCCATCGCTTATAATCACACGAGTAAACTCGAGTGTAAAGCCTGTAGCAAAAAGCGGCTTACGTTGCATTTATGATAAAGTTTTTTAACAAACGATATTGATCCTTATTCGTTTAAGAAAAAAGAAGTTGGTTTTGTAAAACTTTTGTTTATTACGCACACACATACCTTTTAGTTAAGGATAAAATTGGGAGTTAGCAATTTCCACACGAATGCAGGTGTACAGATATGTGCATACATTCAAACGTTTGATTGCATATAATTATCGATGAAAATAAACTTTGCTCAGTTTAAACATAGATAGTAGTGTCTCTCTTGGTGGTGAAAGTGGAAAGTGGAAAAGTGTTTTGTGAACAATTACTTATTCGGGTGAGTTATGTTATTTCTTATTTCAAACAACTTTATCATCCTCTCTATTTTTAGATCTCATAGAAATGCAGTCAAGGTTGTTGAGCGCTAAGCACCTTAGTTTATAAGAGCACTAGAATTGAAGTCTAGGGAGTGTGCGGGTTCGATTCCTGAATTAAGGAAAAATAATATAGTTTCCTTTACATTATTTTTTATGGTTTTTCATCATGTATATTAAACACGCTATTCGAATTTATCACTTTTAAAGAACATTATAATAACATTGATTATTTTTCTAAAGCCTCAATTTATTTATTTTACAACATTTAGGTAGATACTTCATCTCAATTAAATATAGTATACTCTGAAACCAAAGTTTTATTTAAAAATAAATCAATTTCATTAAACGCTTTTTATTATTTTTTTTATACCTCATCAAAATGCAGTCTAGGTTGTTGAGCGCTTAGCACCTTAGTCAATAAGAGCACTAGAAGTGAAGCCTAGGGAGAGTGCAGGTTCGATTCCCGCCCTGTGGAAAAATAATTATGGTTTCCTCTACGTTATTTTTTGTGGTTTATCATCATGTATATTAAACGCACTATTCGAATTTATCACTTTTAAAGAACATTCATACTAACATTGATTAATTTTCTAAAGCCTTAATTTATTTATTTTACAACATTTAGGTAGATACTTCATCTCAATTAAATATAGCATACTCTAAAACTAAGGTTTTATTTTAAAATAAATCAATTTAACTATACGCTCTTTTATTATTATTTTTTATATTTTTTTTATGGCGTTCGCTAAAGATTATTTGTTCTTGTTATAAATTAGGTACTATGCAAGGGTGAATAGATTATTGTGTGTTTTACTTAAAACTTGATCGCTAATCAAGCTTTCTAAAATAATGTTGACTTACTGTTTACTTATTAAGCATTTATTACATTTCAGATTTCATTCATTCAGCCCCTCGTTTGGAGAATACTACACTTTACTTCAGGAAACTACTAAGAAATCTAAAATGTAAGTAATTTGAGTGATCGTTTAGTCTAGTAGTTTACCTAATAGCGGATCCACATTCACAGCGGCGTGAAGAGTTGTGAAGGGGGCATGAACGTGAATGTGGATGGTTTTCACACCTGTTCCTGTTTCACGAGTTTGTAGCTGTTCTCGGCCTCGACTCGGTTTCGGGGTCGCTTCAAAGGGTTCGCGGTCGTGAACCGCGAACGCTTTTCAGATTCATGTCGTGAATGCAACGATCATGCGAGAAGTGGTGGTGTATGAGCGTTGAGCGATGTATCCACCATTCTAAAGAATTAATTTTAAAAAGAAATCAACTTAATAGACGCTTTGTTTAGTTGTTTATAGTTATTGTGGTATTCGATTAAGAGTATTCGTTGTTGTTGTTGTTGTTGTTGTACATTTATATGCAAGACTGAATAGATTATTGCGCATTTTATTTATTTATTAAATAATTTTGACTTACTGTTTACTTATATAAGCATTAATTACATTTCAGATTTTATCTATTCGACCTCGTTTGGAGAATACCGCAGACTTCTTCAGAAAACTACTAAGAAATCTAAAATGTAAGTACTTTTCCGATATATTCGAGTGATCGTTTATTCTAGTAGTTTGAGAAAGCGTCTATGTAAGATGTGACCCCATTCTAGAAAACTGTATAGTAAAAATAGTTTGACATAAATCTCATCACCAAAAGCGTAGTAGGTATTCATCTTATCTCACATCTCCACTTTACATACGCACCCACCCACTACTGGTGGGTGCTGCTGGGTTGCAGCATTATTACTCATGTTGTTTTATATAAACTATTCTTAGTCAACGTTCCAATCTTAGTTAAACATATTTAAAAGCTATAAAATTATTTTTTCAGGTCCCATAAATGTGAGTCGGCTTCATCATCATCATCGAGTTCAAGCAGCTCGTCATCTTCTTCATCTTCGGATGAAGAAATGACTGTAGTTGCTGCACCCACAATCGAGAAGAAGAGCACAAAGAAACGTCGTCATGATGAGAGCAGCTTCCTCGCCCCGTCTACAAGCATGGCTCCAGTGCAGGAATTACTACAACCATCGCGACAGCTCCAACAGGAGACTTTGAAGAAAAAACATAAAAAAGATAAAAGCTCAAAGAAGTCTTCAGGAAAAACCCGCGATGGAAAAAATAAACAAGAAAACTTGATTAAAAAGCCGAGACCAGAAAAGATTATCGAAAAATCTAAGAACGAGAAAGAAGTGAACGTATGCAAGAAGAGGGCCACTGCTAGCGACTTATTTGGAGGTGGTGATGATATCAATGGTAAAGATACTAAGAACTCTTTATATTCGTACATTACACGACGGCTAGGGAATGGTTATTCAAAGCAGTCGTATGATGATAAGAATGGAAACCATTACGTGGAACTGAAAATATACAATTGCGACGACATTGAAAAGGTTTCACCAATGAATCGTTGGAGGCATGCGATTGTTGCTCTTAAAAACAGAACGAACACAGATACACCGGCATGGGGCTTGTTGTCTCAATATTTGACTGCAGTTCGTGAAGAATTTTCAGATTGCCCCTCAACCTTTCTTAATTCTTACTATTAAACTAATACTCATTTTGAAATATATTCATTTACTTTAGTGTTTTAATTAACCGCTATAATTAACTATAGGTACTCGTATACTAATGTAATGTTTTTAAGTAAATAAATACTCTATCTATATAATGAGTTCCTAATATGCCTTTTTATTTACAGCTACATCAAACACCATGTCTATGCCATTGAATTCACACCAAAATCGAGATCTTATTGAATGTGATAAATGCTTGATAATATTACCGAGAAGTAAATATCATTATCATAAGAGAACAAATTTACATAAGTCTAATTGTTTATTGAGAACTGAGTTTGAAAATATTCAAATTATATCAACAGCATTTAAAAAGAGAATTACAACATATCGTTTAAATCCTAAGCTCAAATATTTAACTCCTGAAGCATTTCTCTATGACAATTTGATTGAAATCATGAAACTTATTAAAATGACATTAATGAAAAATAATTGTATAAAAATAAATCTAGAATTATATGCTCATTTCATTCTACCTGATGTGGGTGAAAAGCAGCTTAAGTCTTTTAATACCAAGTATGATGTCATTCTATCAAGCAGCAATTTAAAAGAGTGGTGTTCAAAAATGGTTGATGTAATGAAGGAAAAACTTACCGAATTTGAATGCTCTCAATCTGGTTGGACCTTTCATTCAGTAAATCACTTGGAAATAAATATAAACAAATACTGTCCTATGAGAGGAGGCACTTATTTACCATTACCGCAAATAGTAAAAAACACGAAAAGTTGTATAAATATTCAGAATAACGATGTATGCTGTTTTCTATGGTCTATTGTAGCGGGTTTATATCCAGCCAATATGAACGTATGTAGAACATCTTCTTACCCACATTATTCTGAAGTACTTAATATTGAAGGTATGTCTTTTCCTCCATCATATAATGATATAAAACTATTTGAAAAAAATAACTCCAATATCAGCATAAACATATATGGCTTAGATAAATACTCCGTAGTCACAGGACCTTTGTATCACACGCAATTAAAAAAAAATGAACACATAAATTTACTTTATTTCGAAAAGTCAGGAAAAGGTCATTATTGTTTAATAAAGGATATAATTCGTTTAGTTCGACGTCAAGTTACAGCTCACAAGGGAAAAATGTATTTTTGTGATGCATGTTTACAATTCTTCTCATCTGAAAACAAGTGTGAGAAGCATTTGTGCTCTAAAGTTTTATCTGTTTTACCTGAACCAAATAATACATTACAATTTGAAAACTTTGAAAGACAAGAAAAAATGAACTTCATTATTTATGCTGACTTTGAGAGTCTATTATTAAATTATTCTAAAAGCATCTCAGAAAACACCCATACTCTGAAAATACATGAACCATCGTGCTTTGGTTATTATATATGTTGTTCTCATGATGAATCCTTAAACAAATACGTTAGCTATAGAGGTCCTGATTGCGTTAAAGTGTTTGTAAAAGAATTAACAAAAGATGTTATTCAGATTAGTCAAGTTTTAAAAACCAAGAAGCCAATGATGTCGTTAACCAAAGAGCAAGAGATTAATTTTGAAAATGCTACGATCTGTCATATTTGTAAATTCTTCTTAGTAGGTGATAAAGTTGCTGATCATGATCACATAACATCTCAATACAGAGGTGCTGCGCATTCACTCTGCAACTTAAAATATCGTGTGTGTCGCTTCATACCTATAGTTTTACATAATTTGTGTGGTTATGATAGTCACTTTTTTATTGAAGAACTGAGCAAGTATGGGGACATACAAATTATCCCAAAATCAAAAGAAAAGTATTTATGTATTAAAACAACATTAAAAGATCTTGATGTTCAGATGAAATTTATAGATTCATATCAATTTTTAAGCTCGAGTTTAGATGATATCTCTAATACTCTGAATAAAAATGAGTTTATTCACTTATCAAAAGCTTTCCATGATAAAGAGTTATTTAATTTGATGCGACAAAAAGGCATTTATCCATATGATTATATGGATTCTTGGGAAAAGTATGAAGAAAAAAGTCTCCCAGGCATAGAATTATTCTTCAATAATTTAAAATTAGAACATATTAGCGATGATGACTACTTAAGAGCACAAAAAGTTTGGAACAAATTTGATATTAAAACTTTAGGTGAATATACAGACTTATATTTAAAATCTGATGTATTATTGCTTTGTGATGTTTTCGAAAACTTTAGAAATACTAGTTTGCATTATTATAATCTTGATCCTGCTTACTATGTGACTTCACCCGGCTTAAGCTGGGATGCAATGCTCCTGTATACAAAAGTACAGCTTGATCTAATAAGTGATTTAGAAATATATGAATTCATTGAAAAAGGAATTCGAGGGGGCTTAGCTCAATGTTCTTTGCGACATGCGAAAGCAAACAATAAATATCTACCAGATTATGATGTAACGATACCATCTACATTTTTGATTTATCTTGATTGTAACAATCTTTATGGATATGCTATGATGCAAAAAATGCCTATATCAGAGTTTAGTTTCTTGCATGAAGATTACGTGAACTCATTTAATGTGTTGACTAAGCGAGATGATGATGAATATGGTTATATTTTAGAAGTTGACTTGAGTTATCCAGATCACTTGCATGATACTCATGCTGACTTACCATTTGCACCTGAAAAATATATTCCACAAGGAGGAAAGACTTCTAAACTCATAGCTAATTTGTATGATAAGCATAAATATGTGATACATTATGTTCACCTAAAAGAATGCATAAAACAAGGACTTGAACTGAAAAAAATACATCGCATTTTGTGCTTTCGTCAGGACAATTTTTTGAAAAAGTACATAGAGCTTAATACCACTCGACGACAAGCTACTAAGTCTGCTTTTCAAAGCTCCTATTTTAAGCTTCTAAATAATGCTATTTTTGGGAAAACTATAGAAAACAAGCGAAAACAAGTGAATGTGAAACTAATTAGAACTTGGAATGATGTTGAGAATAAAACAAATAAACGTCTTGGAGCCTGCCAATTAATCGCGAAACCAAATTTAAAGAGTATTTCTATTTTTTCAGAAAATTTTGTGGCTATTCAGTTACACCATGAAAAAGTGAAATTAGATAGACCAATATACATTGGGTTTACAGTTCTAGAATTAGCTAGAAATCATTTATACAAGTTCCACTACAATTTTATTAAGAATCAATATAATCAGAATGCCAAATTATGTTACACAGATACAGACAGTTTGCTTTATTCAATAGAAACGAATGATTTTTATTTTGATATGAAAAAAAATATTAAACAGTTTGACACAAGCAACTTTCGCACTAGCAATCCATTCAACATGCCTAGATTAAATGCAAAAGTACCAGGTCTTTTTAAAGATGAAGTGGCTGAAGATGTGATATCAGAATTTGTAGGACTGAGAGCTAAGCTTTACTGCATTAAGACACTTAAATCAAAAATAACGAAGGCGAAAGGTGTTTCAAAACCAATTACAAATAGATTAGAGCTTTCTCATTACAATCATACATTGACTACTAATACAAAGTTGAGAAGTGAAATGAATATGATAAAATCAATACGACATACATTGTACTCACAAAAAGTAAATAAATTGGTGCTTGATAGATCGGATGATAAAAGACAAATACTTGAAAACCAAGTAAATACTTTACCATGGGGTCATTATAGCAGGATCTTTTAAATAAATCTGAAAGTTATATGTTGTTTACACATATTGTTGCAGTAGTAAATAAAAAATAGAAGAAATATGTTAATTTACTAAGAAACTAATAAGCAGTATTATAGAAATGTAAAATTAATACGTTAGGACTAAGAAAGCATTGATCTTATTTTTATAAGAAAAATACACTGTACATTAATTTAAGTTTATATACCCAATAAAGTTTTGAATTTTTACTTTTCTTTTATTTTCTTAGAATTTTACATTTTTATCATCTTTATTTTATTCAGACATATCCTATATAAAGCATTGCAATGTTTTACTTGAGTCATATTCATGATGAAATTCGTTAAACATACACAAAGTCTGGAAGTAAATAATATAAAAGTAGAAAATGAAACGCAAAAAGTAAAGCATAGTACATTATTCCCTAATACCATTCGTTGCATCATATGTGGTCCCTCAAACTGTGGTAAAACAAATATTATGTTAAATTTATTGTTACATGAAAATGGTCTAAGATTTAAGCATATTTATTTATATTCAAAGACAGCCTTTCAACCTAAATATCGCTTTCTTCAGCGTGTAATAGAGACAATTCCAGATGCTAATTTTTTTATATTTTACAACAATAATGAAGTCGTTCATCCGAATGATGCTTTGTCAAATTCAATCATGATTTTCGATGATGTTGCTTGCGAAAATCAAGTAAATATCCGGAATTACTTTTCTATGGGAAGACATAGAAAAATTGATTGTTTTTATTTATCCCAAACGTATTCAAAAATCCCAAAACAACTACTAAGAGATAATGTTAATCTTTTGGTTGTGTTTAGACAAGATGATACTAATTTAAAACATATATACAATGAACATGTAAACACAGACATAGATTGGATAAAATTTAAAAAGCTGTGTTCTATTATTTGGTGTGATCAATATAGCTTTTTATTAATAAATAAAGATTGCGAAATAAATAAAGGTAGATATAGACGAGGATTTGACACGTTTGTTTACTTTTGAGTTTATCATTATATAAGCATTTCTATTCGACTAACACCTCACTTAAAATCAAGTGTTTGTATTAAACGGTTTTTCGTTAACGTTGCTAAAATGGATAAAAATATAAAAAATCAACTCATTAAATCAGTGAATAATATAAAAAATAAAATAAAAAAGATTCAGAATGAAGAACACGAGACCAATATACAATTGAAAAAAGTTTTTAAACCCATAACAGACCCCTTAGCAAGCCTAGTTAAAATAAATGGGAACCCAGCTTTTAACACATCCGACATAGATAAAAATAATACGTCCTTGGGTTTAAATTCTTCCATGGGATATGAAAAGTTTAAAGATCCAATTGATGATAATACGTCTGTGAGTTTAAATTCTTCCATGGGATATGAAAAGTTTAGAGATCTAATTGGTAATGAGTCTGCTCAGCATTCAGAATATTTCGAATATCCTAATAACGATACTCTTATTTTAAATGAAGATGAAAAAAAAACACAAAAACAAAATAATGACACTCTTTTATCCCTGAAAAAAGACGACATGCTTGACATATATGAAAATATGAACGTACCATTTGGGATTCGGAGAACTAACAAAAAACTAATGATGGGAAATGCAGATGTTAAATTATCTTATATAAATAATCAGTCAAATAAGGAAAAAAAATACGTAATTACCATCAATAATAAAAATTACGAATTAACAGCGGGTTTGAAGGAGCTTTTGATGCGCAATAAACCTGATCTTAAGCTTGTAACTGAAGAAGACAAAACTGAATACAAGGAAATGCTTATCAGCACGAGCGCACACAAACGGGACTATGACCCGAACGGGCAATTAAAAGGAGACAAAGGATTAAAATACGGTACTATTATCAAACCTTTATTTTCCCAACTAAACGAGCGCAATATAGAATCTTCTGAAGAGCTAGCGGAATTAAAAACAGGTGGAAACTTACCCGAATTGAAACAGTACAAAAGTAATACTGATTATATTTATTGGGATGATCCAAATGAACTGATAGAAAGGTTGAAACTTTTAATTGCATCCAAAAATGCTGGTAATACCAACCATGATAATGAAATTATATCAATTATTGAAGAGTTAAAAGAAGCTGGTATTATAAAAGAATAAAATTCACTAAAAGAGTAACATTGTGCTCAGTATTGAAAACCGTATTAGACATGAGCATGGAAAAAATAAAATTAAAAAACAAACACTGGTAATTGTAACACGAAATTAAATGAGACCTCTACTTCGAATAGGCTTTTATTACGTGATACTGTCAATCAAGAGGGTATCGATACAATTGTAAAAGATTGTGTGAATAAAGTGGAATATCTTAACAAGCTAAATTTAACTTACTGTATCGCATAAAGAAAGTTGAAAAAGACATTAGAAACAAAGATTTAGAAGAAAACTTGAACAAGCATTATGAGCAAATCAGACGTCGTAAATGAAATTCATAAAAATGTTAGAGTGAATTTCCCTCGGAGAAGTGTAATATTAAGAGATATAGACGATCTATGGCAAGCTGATTTAATAGATATGCAAGCCTTCTCCAAACTGAATGGTGGTTATAAATATATACTGGTGATTATCGATTGTTTTTCAAAATATGCTTGGGTATTTCCAGTCAAACAGAAAACTAAAGAAAATATATCTAAAATATTTCATACATTGTTAGCAAATGGCCGTATACCAAAAAATTTACAAACAGATATGGGTAAAGAATTTTATAACGATAAGTTTAAAAAAGTTTGCGAAAAGTATAACATCAACCACTATTCAACATATTCTACCAAAAAAGCGTCAATCGTTGAGAGACTTATAAGAACTCTGAAAGCTAATTTGTACAAGACGTTTAGTTTGAAAGGAAATTATAAATGGATCGATGGAACTCTTGATAAGAAAGTTTATGAGTACAATCACACTTTTCATAGAACAATAGGTCAACCACCAGCTGCAGTCGATCATAGTAACAAAGAAGACGTATTACAAAGATACATTAACAATTTATTATCTAAGAAGATACCGAATTGCAAAAGGTTTAATGTTGGAGATTTCGTTAGAGTCAGCAAATATAAAGGCTGCTTCGGAAAAGGGTATACACCTAATTGGTCAACAGAAATATTTAAGATAACGAAAGTTCAACATACTAATCCTACAACATATTTATTAAAAGACTCAAGATCTAGACCCGTTTTAGGAGCTTTTTATGCACAAGAAATTCAGAAAACTTCAAATCCTGAAATTTACCTTGTTGAAAAAGTTTTGAAAAGTAAAGGAAACAAGGTATATGTTAAATGGTTAGGTCTTCCATCAAGTGAGAACAGCTGGATTGATAAAACAAATCGCTTGTAACCATTTAAAAACTATTGAATATGTATAAATAACCTATTTATTTATTCATTTAGTCATTTCTATGTAGCTCTTTACACAATAAAGACGGCTTATATAAAAAATATATTTTACCTATATTTTGAAAATGAAATCCATACAAGATAATCCTGATAAATTAAATAAGAAAGTAAAAATTGTATCCGGAACTAAATCGAAAACAGGAAGCGGTCTAAAGAAAACTTTCAGTAAAATTGTTTCTCACACTAAAAAACATATCAGTAATTTGAAGCCAAAATGCAAGAAGATGTTAATGGAACTAGCTTACGCAGCCGCTCAAGAGTTGGCTTCAGACTTGCCCATACAATTACCGAGAGTGATACCTGTACCCAAAACTGGTGGATTCCTACCATTGATTCCTATTTTTGCCGGCTTATCTGCTGCAGGCAGTTTAGCGGGAGGTGTTGCTGGAATAAGTAAAGCTGTTAATCATTATAAATCTGCTATAAAGCAGCTAGCTGAATTAAAAAGACATAATATGAAAATGAAGGGAATGTGTATTGGAAAAGGATTGCATCTGAAACCGTACAAAGGTGGTTTAGGAATTTACATTTCAAATGAAAAAAACTAAAGGCTAGGCTACCTAACAGAGCATTAACTAATAACGATATATTAAAACATGCGAAAAATATTCCATATTTTCGTGGTGTATTTATGAGAGATGAATTACCAGAAGAACCATGGTCAATGGAATGTGGTGTGATCAATTTAGATTCGTCTAAAAATTCTGGTACTCATTGGGTAGCCTATGGAAAAATTAAAGATTACATTGAATATTTTGATAGTTATGGTAATTTAAAACCATCGAAAGAATTCATAGAATACGTGGGAGCGCACATTCATTATAATTATACTAATTTACAAAAAAAACATTTATTTAACTGTGGACATTTATGTTTAAAATTTCTGAAGTCATTTTGGATAACTAACTCGAAACTAATAAAATGAGATGTTTAACCAGTACAGCACACTCTTAGATGGACCGTGTTCTGAATAGGGCATTAAGTAAATATTAAATAAAAAAATCTACACACCTATTTGTGGAAATCAATATGTACGTTTTCAATAAAAACATCATTACTAGTCAAAAACCTAATATTCATCTCCCATCGTTCAAAGGAAGAAGACGATTAAGTGCGATAAAGAATATTACTAAAAGTAATAAGATCTTTCTGAATTCTCTTGGCTTCAAAGTAAAATAAAAATTGAAAATGCTACAAATTACGGACCTCCCACAACAAGACAATTCAATTGAAAGCTATGAGATCCACAGCTACAATCCGTACAACCATAGCTTTAAAGAAAACGATGAAATCAGAATACCCATTAATCAGCAAGACGTTTATGTATTACCATCTGCAAGTTCCATTTACATTGAAGGTTACGCAGGTGTATACGAACTAGATGCAGAAGGGAAAAAAATATTTAAGGACATTAATTTTACAAATAACCCCATTTTATTTTTATTTAAGGATATAAGGTATGAATTGAATGGTGTTGAAATAGATCGAATTAAAAATTCTGGAATTACAACAACGATGAAATCTCTTATCTCAATGAATGAAGGTGAGAGTAAAAGTGCTGCATTGTGGGGTTGGGATTTCAACGGATTCACTCAAAAGCATGGTCATTTCTCTGTCATAATTCCGCTAAATAAAGTACTAGGATTCGCAGAAGATTATAATAAAATTCTCGTCAATTGTAGGCATGAGCTTATTCTACATAGAAGTAATTCAGTTTTGAATAGCATCCTAACTGATAATAGTAACATTATTGAAGTAGACATACAGAAAGTTCAGTGGCGTGTGCCACATGTTCGAGTTTCAGATCGTAATAGATTATTACTGCTTAAGTATTTGGAAAAGGATCGTCCCATACAACTAGCTTTCCGAAATTGGGATTTATATGAATATCCACTTTTACCTAGAGCAACAAAACATTCATGGTCTGTCAAAACTGCTTCTCAGTTAGAAAAACCAAGATATGTTATATTCGGGCTACAAACTGATAGAAAATTGACTAAAACAAGAAGTTCATCACTGTTCGATCATTGTAATATAACAAATGTCAAATTATTTTTGAACTCACAATACTTTCCTTATGATTCACTAAATTTAAATTTTAGTAAAGAGAAGTTTAGTATATTATACGAAATGTATGCAAATTTTCGTCAGTCGTATTATGGCACCAGCATTGATCCTCTGCTAAATCTAAAAACATTTGGAAAAAATGCTCCACTCTTTGTCATTGATTGCTCAAGACAAAACGATTCACTAAAAACTGGGCCAGTTGATGTTCGTTTAGAAATTGAGTCTTCAGAAGATATACCTCATAATACGACAGCATACTGTTTGATTATAAACGATCGTCTTATCGAGTATAAACCTTTGAGTAACATAGTTCGAAAAATATCATGAAGGTGGTTTTGGATGTTCAAGGATTTAAAAACGAAAACAATCAATTTATAGCAAAAGAAATAGCGATTATTCACAAGAAGAGTATTCTTGTGTTGCTGATTAAACCACCCTATCCATTTTATAATTTGACAAAAAAAGAACGCTTACAAGTTTCGTGGATTGAAAGAAATAGAGGAATATTATGGAATGAAGGATTTGTACCATACTTTAATTATAATCATTTGATAGTAGATTTCTGTAAAAATAAACGAGTTTATACAAAAGGTAGCGAAAAAGTACAGTGGGTGAAGGAGTTATTAGAAAGTGAAAGTGTATATAATTTAGAAGATTTTAACTGTCCTAGTTTACAAACGCTTTGTAAAAAATATGCAATGTCGTCTAATATTCAATCTTGTATATATCATAATAATGTTTGTGCCTTTAAAAATGCATGCTGTATGAATAAGTGGTGTAAAGAAAGTAATTTTTTTACATAATAAATAAAATAAATTATGTGTACTTACTTAATCCTTGTTTACTTTCCTCCTAAAGTTAAGAATAATCCATAAAAGCGAGTTGATGAATTATGCCTATCGCACTTGAATTTAATCACAGGAGAAGTTACATCAGACTAAGTGATATTAAATTGATTATTAATAATTAAATAAAATAGAAATCATTATATCTGCCTCTTTCTCTGCAATCATTTTAAACAATTGTTCAGACTAAAGAGTATATAAACACTAAAAAAATATCAGAACCCTCACTACGATCTTCGATAAACAAACGCAAACTTTAGAACCACAACAACATACGGAACAGCCTCAACAACAGCAGTCACAACAACAGCAGTCACAACAATAACAACAACAGTCGTCGTTACAACAACATCGGATGAAACAGCACCAACAACAGCTCGAAGTTTACCAAAACGAGTCTTATTAAGATGATGTCTAAAAGGTTATTTTTAAATTATATAGAATCGGATGAGATTTTAAAAAGGTGGCGTACACCATTACCTTTAAAATTATTTAATAACAGAGTGAATGAACTACTTTTTCGTGTGTATCATAACGAGCAAGAAGCTAATGAAATATTTGAGCTGTCTAACACTCAGCTTTTAAAAGATATTTGGAATAATTTTACTATGTTATTGGAAGAACCTTATGGAGATGTTAATGTAAATTTTGAAAAATGGATTATGTTAATTAAGCTATTACCATCTAAGTGTTTCAAAGGAGTTGATAATTCAGATGATGATATCATTGTTAACAAAATCATTAATTTGATTATAATCGCAGTCAGTGATTACTTAGTTGAATAGATTAAGATTTTAAGTTCCAGTTTACTGATAACCATAATTTTTTTAATAGAGGTATTGCGTTTAAAAGATACATGACTCAATTGATGGTAATATGTAAATAAAATGAGTTTGTATTAAAAATCCTTGTTTTATTGAAAAGATCCAGATTTTTATTTCTAGTTAACTGATAACTGTAATTTTATTAAGTTAATAAGTACCTAATTTTATTAATAGAGGCATTGAGTTTAAAAGTGGCTTATTATAATAAACAAGAATGTTTTTGAATAGATAACCTATTTGTAATGTCGTTTATTGAATAGATTACTGTATTCGAATATATGAGTTTTTGAATAGAAGATCTACTATAAAATTGGTGAACTTGGATCTCCTGTGATCCAGGTTCACCAATTTTATACTACTAACAGGGGTATTCCCATAATTACGACCGCTTTAGCCTAGTTGGTAGTGACCCTGCCTACGAAGCAAGAGGTCCTGGGTTCAAATCCCGGTAAGGGCATTTATTTGTGTGATGAACACGAATATTTGTTCCTGAGTTATGGATGTTTTCTATGTATTTAAGTATTTATTTATCTATATAAGTATGTTTATCGTCGTCTAGTACCCATAGTACAAGCTTTGCTTAGTTTGGGACTAGGCCGATTTGTGTAAGATTGTCCCCTAATATTTATTTATTTATTTTAATTTATCTTGTTGCCAGCTCTTGCGCCTTTCTGTCTAGCTTTGGGACGTCCGTTTGCTGAAGGATCTGCGTCCAGTGACGATGAGGAACCGAATAGTACACCATCAATATGTCACTGGAACTAGACAGTCGTAGGACGGGGCATGGAAGAGGACGCGAGAAGGCGTGTGAAAGAGGGCGTGTGAAGGCGTGGAAGGGGACGCGGAGTATCGGTCAATCGTCGTGAAAGTAAAAGTAAAAAAAAGGAGAGAGGGTACTTCGATTATCAATTAGATGAAGCAAACGGGATATGTGCCATGCTGTTAGGAGGCAGGATAACAGTGTTGTGCCTTTATCATCGACTGAGCACGGGGTAGAGCCTATGCAAACAGCTAGAAGATGTCCTGCTGCGATGAAATCGAGGATATGTCCCACAACCACATGTCATTTTCCAATACAATTGATTCGCGGGGAGACTGAATCGACTGGACACTAACGTGGGAGTATACCTACAGAATCGGAATGAGAAGGAAGAATGGTAAACGCCGGTTCTTTTTTGGCTCATTGACGTCGCGGTGAATAATGCTACACTCTGACTGAGCTCGCCAGTATCGCAGTGACATTGAAGTTTTGAAGCAACATTGCCCATGTTTTGCTGCAGAATAATGCTTATCGAGCTTTAATTTTTACATTTTGTCCAGAAATAAACAATTGAAACAAATTTACTGAACACTAACTCACATGCCATACAGTGGGTCGAAAACGACCCCAGGTAACGCATTCGCCCTAGGGGTCGTTTACGACCCGTTAAAAAAAACACCTTTCCCCCCCTCCCATCTCAAACCTTTAAATGAGGTTTTTATAAGAACCCCTCAGGTACAAACATATCCAAAAATGGAAGAAATTGGAGACCAAAAACAGTTTTGGGCATATATGGGTTAATATCTACAAATATATTTTTTTTTTGGAAACGACCCTCATACTTAAATTTTAAATTAAAAACAAAGAAGTGTAAAAATCTTATTTGTTCTATGTAATCTAACTTAAATATACCGCAAAGTAAGAGAAATTGGCACGTGAATATCAATTATGTACATGTCACCCTAAGTAGGTTGGTACGTCACAATTTTTATCAATCGGAATTAAGCCGTACATTATAGCCTGATTAGTCAGCCGGTAACACAGCAAGAATAGATAAGTAACTAACCTATTGCCTTACTGACTAACCTGTGAGCATGGAGATCGTTGTGGATTTTCCGGCACCGTTGTGTCCGAGCAGGACAGTGATCTGATCATCGTAAATATTCAGAGACAAATTATTTACGGCTACGTTTGCTCCATATACTTTAGTCAAATTCTGTAAAGAAAAATGGTCATGGATCGTTTTTCCTAAAAATAATTTAGGTATGAAAACGTTTGTAAACGTAGGTACGAAAATTACGTACCGTCATTTTCACTCCAATTGCGTGATCGCTGGGATCAGTCTCCATTATGACATCTTGAGTATTATCGGTGTCGATACCGATACCCACTAAAAATTATAAATGAGTATTATTAACTTGTTATGTATTTTAAAAGACTAATTAAGAATTTCTTTTTCTCTACCTTAAAAAAAGGTTTAAAAGGTTAAAAGGTTAAGAGTTTAAAAGATTGAATAGATTTTTAAGTTCAAGCCCATATGCCGAATTGCAAAAGGTTCGTGCGGTCGACTCGCCAGTTTAGTCCACGGTTTGCACGCCTACGAGATTAATTAGTGTAAAATTAGGGCTTATAGATTTAGAGCTGGGCACGTAGGGTTAGAAACTTGGCTCTACAAGAGATCTGATTACTTTTTGACAGTGCGAGCTACATGGTCTCGTCTTGACAATATTTAACATGAAATGTTTTTGTGGGTTATAATTACCCTTAATATTAGTATGCTATTTTTATGCCCCGTTGTTTAATAAGATAAATCATTTTGTTTTTTGCTAGACCCAATTTCCATGTCCTCGAAATTCTAATGTAATTGTACATTAACGGGTACTACGGGTAGGCCATATAAGTAACTATGTACCGTTTTAAATTCTAGTTGAGTTGAGAGCATTATCTTTTATCAAAACCTAGTCTTATCATTCTTAAGGATGTGCTAGTAATTGCGTATAAAGATAACGATCCCAAACCAAGGCTCAAAATCCGTTTGCCAGATGTATAGGAAAATTGAGTCATCATACACGGAATCGATTTGTTGATAAGAGGTAGATAAAATTTGGAGATAAAGAATTTAATGAAACGCAATCTCTCTGTGAATAATGTGTACTTAAGTAGAAATCATTATTTTTGTTGTTAGTACTAGTACACCAAAGAGGATGTGCGAAATTAATAAGAAGTTTCTGTACTTTTTCTAAATTTAATAAAACTTTCAAACAGGTATACTTTTGCGCGCTCCCGCTTGGGAACTACGGCCCAATACCCTCTCATACTAAGAGGAGGCCTTTGCCCTGCAAAGGGACATTTATATGGCAAGGTGATGATGACATTTGGCTCTTATATATTGTTTTATCCTATAATTTATTATTGTTTCTGATCTTTAGTTATTGTTGCAGGCTGATATTAGTTACGAGTAAGTACATAATGTTTCAATGACTCACCTGGCACAACTTGACTGTTCGGAAGCCAGAAGCTCTTCTGTACTATGAAGTACCAGGGCTTGGGCGCTCCGTATGGCCCCGGCAGCACCTGCTCCAAGTACAGCGCTACCAGCATGTACAGCACGCAGTCCACCGTCAGCATAATCACCACGTGCCCGAACGAGAAGCGGTTCGAGTCCGGAGATGGCGACTCCATGAACTCGCCCCATTGCATGCCTGATGATCAAGTACCGAGAGGTAGGTTCAAAATTCGACATGCAAGATTTAATACCACCAAGTTTAAATATTTTTTTCACTTCTCATGCTCTTAAAATGTTACTTTAGTCTCTGTATATCGGGACTAAAGCTCTTTTTTGATCTCTAGGGATTAAAGTAATTTTTTTTTAATTGACTATATAAACCCCTAAACTGCCAATCACGGTGTTTGTGAATGGAGGATTATCGCCATTTTCAGTGACTGGGTATAGACAATTTTAAAGCTTTCTATAGACCGAAGCGCGCTGCAGACACTCCGTAGCGCCCTGCGCTTCGGTCTGTGGAAGCTTTTAGGGCGTGAAAATAACCTCAAAATGACAAATGTATAAAAAATATTTAAAAAATAATAATTTCGTGAAACACGATGAATAATTACGAATATTAATCTATTTAATCATAAAATATTAAAGATGAATTCATTTTATTCTGCATGTAAAGAAAGATTTCCTTTAGCTTAGGTGTTTTTTAATTTGTTGTTTTTTAAAAGCACTGTCACCTAAGCATCAGTTCTCTGCTCTGTCGATAAAATAGCAATCCGCACTGTAGGCAAAGCAGTGCTGTAGTGTACGGTAAATAGAGCAGTTACGTTTGAAAGTTAATATGGCGTGACTTCAAAATAATGCGATGTCAGTTGCATTTAATAGTAAATAGAAAGTATAATTAGATATAATTTAACAAAGAATTGGCATATAGAAAATAAACTTAAAATGTCGTTTCTTTATTCACGGGTACTTACTAAACACTTGTTTCAGTTAACAATATATTTTGTGTGTGAACTTAGTTAGATCAATTAGGTTAATTTATTTGCCGATTCTAATGAATGAACAATTATCATTCTTACGAAAGTTAGAATCTGTTGGCTAATTATGCAAGCATTTAAAGCGTCACTTTACAAAAAAATATAAAAGAAAAGAAAAGACAGCGGAATTTTTTTTTGCTATTTGAATTTTGAACAGATGTCCATTGCTCGTATTGAGCATACGTTGTAAAAAAGTAACTTTGTACGTCGTTTTTTTCCTCGCATTCAAAGTGAAAAGTAGAGTGTTTAACGCGAGACTAAACTACCATAATGACAACTAGAATAATAGCCTCCCTCGCTGTCGCTCGGGTGGCTAAATATCTCGTGTCATTATGGCTTGTTTTAGTCCCTTGTTGAACAATCTACTATTGTTACCTAATACTTGAAAGGTTTAGGTAATTAACTAAATGTAAACAAAACAATGCCAACTGATGTCTTAAATACTGTAATTCTCCCAGTAAACTATCTAAACATTTACGTTTCTGTATTAAAATACGTTAGTCTAGTTTGTATTACAATGATTGATAAATAAAATGTTTCGAATCCTTGAATGTGCCAAATTTGGAAACTAAAGTTTGTTTACATTTAGCTAAATGTAATCAAGTATATGTAAATCTTTAATTTTTAACAGGTAGAAGGTACTTCAAGCCTTTTTGCCAACAAAATTTTTCTTGATTTATAAATTTTATAATATTATAATTGTACTTATTGCTAAATTGTAGCCCCCAAAAACAAAAATCTAACAAATGAGTTAACAAAACAAACCTGACCAAACCTGTGATAACAAAAAGTAGTCGTATCAAACATTGGCAGATTGGTGCCAAGTTAAGATTGACTGTTTATGGTGAAATCAATCGCGCTCAAAAGATTTCATATGTAAATTCACTGATATAAAATATCATTATGGTATTCGAAATTCCTAGGCAAGCAGGTAACATTCAATATAATGAACACCCAGAATTGACTACCTAGGTATATAGATAACTTATATAGATAGATAGTTTATTTACAACACACGACATGCGTTATTATTAAGTGGAAATAAAGTGACTATCTTCAATTAGACATTGATTTTTGAAATTCGTAGCTGTAGCCTATCAAGCGGATACATTAATATTATTATCAAAGAACTCCCAATAACTATTGTTGTGTTATCTGTGGTTGGCTGCGTTCGATATAAATATAACTGTTTGAAAATAAACGTTATTCATTTGCTAACTACCGCAAGACAAAAGGTTGTTTCATTGTGTGTCCATCCAATTAGTATCTTAATCTCCCAAACCCGCGTCTAATACATGGTGTCAGAGTGTGGAAGACAAGTCGGAAAAGAAGAAAAAAGTCTGAAAAAAAGTCGAAGAAGTCTAAAAAAGTCCAAAAGTCTGAAAAAGTCGAAGAAATCTGGAAAAAGTCAAAGAAGTCTGAAGAATTTTAAAGAAGTCAAGAAACCAACAGTAAAATGGGAGAAAAGGTACATAATGTCATACTAGCTAATAATTTAAAACCTTTATGCTTAACAAAAGACTGTCCTAATTCCGAAAAATGGAAGTTGTGGAGACAAAAATTCCTTATTTATTTCGAAGCCAATGATTTGGAAAAAGTACCAGAGCCTAAGCAAATCGCTATATTCTTAAATGCAATAGGCGATGAAGGTCTGCAAATATATAATTCTTTCAATGTCGATTCAAAAACGGAAACGTTAACGTCCATTATTCAAAAATTTGATTTAAAATTTAACGAACATAAAAATGTAACGGTTGAAAGATATAATTTCTTTACCCGTTATCAAGAACAAAATGAGAGTCTAGATGAGTATGTGACTTATTTAAATAATTTATCCTCAAGTTGCAAATTCGAGACACTAAAAGAATCTCTAGTCAAAGATATGTTCATAATTGGCATTAAAGACAGTCAAATAAAAGAAAAACTTCTTCAAAAAGAATTAAAAGATGTCAATGAAGCAATCGAAGCAGCCAAAACAATAGAATTATCATGCCAGAGATCAAAAAAGTTGGGAAATAAGGAAAGCGATCTTCAAGTACAAGCCATTGTAAAAAGAAGTCATGTAAGCAGAAGTTCAACACCGACGAGACAGAAATCAAGACCTAAGTTCGACAGCCAGCGAAAAAATAGAAATAATAGTCAAAGTCAAGAAAGAAGAACTAATAATTTGTTTTCTAGCAATTGCAGGTCAAAAAGTAATTCCAGAGGCAATAATTCAATCTGTAAAAGATGTGGTCAACAGCACAGAATAAGATGTCCAGCTCAAGGAAAAATATGCTCCAACTGTAAGAAACCAAACCACTTTGCAGCATATTGTTACTTCAGCGACCGAACTAAAAACATTAAAAATGTAAGTTCTATTAATTCCAGTAATTTAAATGTAAATGAAACTGACATGGAAGAGACTAATAATTATTCTAATAATTTTGTAATTAATTCATTAAATAATAGCCAAAATGATAATAATTGTAATTCGTCTAATAATTGGAAAATAAATGTAAAAATTTTTGAACAGATAGTTAACTGTCAAATTGACACAGGAGCTGACATAAATGTAATTTCTTTGAATACGTTGTACCATTTAGAAAATGTTTGTAGCATTAAAATCCCTATAAAAAGAACAAATAACAAAATATTCTCATTTTCAGGTCAACTTATAGAAAATGTGGGTAGTGTTACATTGACATGTATTTTCGATAACGGTCAAAAGTTGAACATTGATTTCATGGTAGTAAATTGTAAATGTGCAACAATACTAGGTTGGAAGACTTGTGAGGAATGTGGCATTGTCAAAAGAATGTTTAAATTAACAAATAGTCCAATCACTAGTGAGAATCAAAGGTCAGTACAATTTATTCTTGACAACTACAAAGATACATTCGAAGGGTTAGGATGTTTGCCATTTGAAGCTCATTTAGACGTAGACACTACTATTACTCCTAAAGTCTGTCCGGTTCGTAGAATTCCTTATGCATTGCACCCTAAACTTAAGTCAGAGTTAGACAGAATGGTAAAAATGCAAGTCATTCAAAAGGTAACTAAACCAACTAATTGGGTTAACGCTATAGTCCCTGTTGAAAAACCCAATGGTTCATTACGAATTTGTCTAGATCCAAGAAATCTCAATAAAGCTATTAAAAGACCTCATTTTCCATATCCAACTTTAGATGATTTACGCTCAAAAATGGCTGGTGCTGCTATATTTTCAAAATTAGATGCAAATTCAGGCTATTGGATGATTAAACTCGATGCAGAAAGTAGTGACCTCTGTACATTCAATACACAATTTGGTAGATATAAATTCCTTCGTTTACCTTATGGCATAAATTCAAGTGGTGAAATTTTTCATCGTGTTATGACGGATTTATTTGGTGAATTGCCTGGTGTTTTAATATTTGTCGATGATATTTTAGTATATGGCTCAGACGAAGTAGAACATAACAAAAGGTTGGAAAATATTTTAAGGAAAGCTAGAGAAGTCAATTTAAAATTCAATGAGTCAAAATGTCAATTTAATAAGACTGAAATTTCTTATGTAGGGCATATCTTTAACAAAAATGGTATATCGGCAGATTGTTCAAAAGTAGAAGCTATAATGAAAATGCCAAAGCCGGAGAATGTCAAAGACCTCCAGCGATTTCTAGGTATGGTGAACTACCTGGGTTCATATATTCCTAATCTAGCTCATGAAACAAGTCTACTTCGAGATTTACTTAAAAAACAAAATATTTGGCAATGGACAATCAACCATGATAAGCAATTCATAAATTTAAAAGAACTAATTTGTCAGTCACCAGTCTTAGTACATTATGATGTAAATAAACCAGTTAGAATGTCAGTCGATGCGAGTCAAAAAGCAGTCGGGGCAGTCATATTTCATGGAAAAAACCCCATAGCTTACTCGTCCAAATCTTTAACAAAAACTCAAGAAAGTTATGCTCAAATTGAAAAAGAATTGTATGCAATTGTTTTCGGGTGTAAAAAGTTTCATCAATACATCTATGGCAAAACAACACATGTCGAAACTGATCATCAGCCTCTTATCACGTTATTTAAAAAGCCATTATCAGATGTTCCAGCACGGCTTCAAAGGATGATGATTACGTTACAATCATACGACTTAATTGTGTCATACACAAAAGGTTCTGAAATGTATATCTCAGATACTTTGTCTAGAGCACCTGTCTTAAATACTGAGGTAGAAAAATTGGATTTGGATGAATTTGAAAACAATATTATTTGTCAAGTCAAATTATTAACTTCAAATTTATCAATAAGTGAGGGTAGATTAAAACAAATTGTATCTCATACAAAGTCGGACGAAATTTTACAAAAACTAATAGAATATCATAAAATGGGTTGGCCCAATAATAAACAACAATGTGATCCATTAACCTTACCATATTGGAATATTAGAGATGAAATTCATGTAATTGATGAAATAGTATTCAAAAATCAATCAGTAATTATTCCAAAGTCAATGAGATCAGAAATACTCCAGCAGTTGCATGAGGGTCACATGGGCATGGAAAAAACTAAAAATTTAGCCCGTGGTATTGTATTTTGGCCAAACATTTATCATGACATAGAAATAAAAATTAGACAATGTGAGACTTGTATGACATACAGTGCAAATAAAACTAAAGAGTCTTTATTAACTCATGAACAGCCAATTTTGCCATGGCAAAAAGTTGCAACAGATTTATTTGAGTACAATAACAAAAAATATTTACTAGTTGTTGATTATTACTCTAATTATATCGAAATAGCTGAGTTAAATACTGATAGTCGAAGTCAAACTATAATAAAAAAATTAAAGTCTATTTTTGCCCGTCACGGAATTCCAGTGCAGTTGGTGAGTGACGGGGGTCCGCCGTACAATTCCCATGAATTTCTTAATTTTATGAAAGATTGGGATATTGAACACATTATGTCTAGTCCTTATTTGTCAAGGTCGAATGGTCTTGCAGAAATATCTGTAAAAATAATTAAAAACATATTAAGAAAATGTGAAAAGTCAGGCACAGATATTTACATAGGTTTGTTACAATATAGGTCAACACCTAGAGGTAATTTAAAGTCACCGTCAGAATTATTAATGTCAAGAAAATTAAGAACAAAAATACCCATTAAAACTAGTCAATTAAAGCCAAAAATTGTCAAATTTTTTAATCATTTCAAAAATAAGTCTGAAATGATAGAAAAAAGAAAGTCATACTATGATAGAAATGCTATAGAATCTCAGGATTTTCAGCTTAATGATCAAGTATATTTTAAGAAAAACCCCAAAGATCTAACATGGTCTAAAGGTTATATTTTGTCAAAGTCTAAATTTCCTAGATCATATCTAGTGAAAGATGAAAATGGTGTAACATATAGAAGAAATTCTCAGCATATAAAATTGTTTAAGTCAAGCATATCATTGCAGTCAAGTCGTCATAGTCAAATTAACAAAGATCAAATATTGTCGAAGTCACATTCTAATCAGTCTAGCCAAACACTTACAAACAATAAAAATAAGTCAGATTTCAATGTCAGGTCGAAAGGTCAAAGTCCAAGTCAATGTGAAAAAATAAAGGAGAATGATAATGTGAAATATTATTACATTCCAGAGTACATTCTTAAAGCTCAAAACGATTTGATGAATGGTACAAATGATAGTCAAAGTAGCTCTAAAACTAACTCCATAAATGAAAGTTTTATGTCGATGGAGTCAAGTCAGTCGAATGTAATTAGTCCATCAAATGATAACAATGTATCAAGTCATATTAATATTGAAAATGAAATGTCAAATATGTCTAATATTGTAAGTCCTTTGTCAGAAATAAGTAATGATGAATATACAATATTGTCACCATTGTTTGTGGAAATAAATGATAGAAATCAAGAGACAGAATTCTTGAATGAAAATGAAATAGTCATGTCACAGTCAGAAAGTCAGTCAGAATCAAGCAATAATGTTCAAAACTTACCAGAAATGTTAGATATGGCAATTAGTAGCAATACTCCTGAAATAAGATACAGTTCTAGAGGCAGATTGCTAAAGAAAACTAACAGGTTGGATTTGTAAACATTTAATTGCAAATTGTAAAATTATTGTACATAATTAATATAAGACAGAATTATCGATGTAAATAGTCTAGTCAAATAATGTCTTATAATTATAATTGTATTGTTAATATTATATTCTAATTAATTGTCTAATGTATTTTAAAAATCTTGCATGTTATTGTTAATAATTAAATGTCATTGTCTGTCAGTCAGTCAAGTCAAACGTCAGATGTCACAACTGTCAGTCTGTTGTTTTTTTATTAAAGAAAGGGCATGTTGTGTTATCTGTGGTTGGCTGCGTTCGATATAAATATAACTGTTTGAAAATAAACGTTATTCATTTGCTAACTACCGCAAGACAAAAGGTTGTTTCATTGTGTGTCCATCCAATTAGTATCTTAATCTCCCAAACCCGCGTCTAATACAACTATAATACCTGATTATTATCAGCATAAAATAGCTACGTCAATAAGTTAAAATCGAGATTAAGAAATATTATTTCGATAAAAAAAATCCTCCTCTACCTTCAAAAACCCCTTCACAGTTAATTTCCCGATGATTTCTTAAGCAGATGTAGAGAATTTCAACATGAAATTTGCAGCCAAAAGGTTCCATCAGGTAAACAATTCAGTTTCCTCGACTGTAGAGTGTCTAGTTTGAAATGACGCGCCCCACCACCGCGTTTGCGCACGGGATTTGGAGCTCAATTTGGGCTGCCAGATCGTATATTTGGATACAAAATATGTATAATCGGACGGTGTATTGTATCCATGATCGATTATTTCGTATAATTCGATATGATGTGTTAGTTTAGTTTTAAGAAATTATGAAGAAAAATTGATTTATAGAAAGGTTCTGCATAATGCGATCAAATTTCGTATAATTGCAGATACTAAACCGTACAGCCGCGATTTATTTGCTGGCAGCCCTACATTTGAGCTACAATAGAGTCTATTGTAGCTTGAATTGAGTTTCGAATCCTGTTCGTGATTGCGGTGGTGGGGCGCGTCATTTTAAACTAGACCAGCTATACCTACATAGGACAGTTTTCTCTTTTTTTTTTCAAGTGGCTACCTAGTGGTCCCAGGTTTTTGAGAATATACACATATTTATGAATAAAATATGTAGTTAATTAAATGATCTTTACATACGTGCACACTGGACAGGTGTAGCTAGCACCATTTTTTTTAAATCAAATTTCATAAAACTGGTCTAGGTATTTTTTTTTGATTTGGATTTATTTTGATTTAATGCAATTTGTATAAAATTTTTACTTTTGTTATTGTACTACTAACATTCGTATCACCTATTGCAGCCATACTCAAAGTGTGTTCCGCGGAACCCTAGGGTTCCGCGATACCACTGTAAGGGTTCCGCAAGACTTGAAAAAAAATTCAAAACACCTGCCTCTGGTCGACCGTTCTGACGCCTATTAATAAAGAATACACTTTTAAAAACTATTGTTTTATTGTAGGGTTCCGTCAAGTATTTCGCTTTCCAAAAGGGTTCCGTTACCAAAAAAGATTGAGAACCGCTGACCTATTGTAACTAACAAAATATGGACCTAGTCTGAAGTAAATTTGTTATTATTATTATTATTATTACAGGTTCCCCTACATTTTTAGATTTGTACTTACAATAGTTAAAAGGAATCAAGTGAAGCAAAATGATAAAAGCGTGTTAAAAATAAATAAACTTAAGGATTTGCCACACTGGATGCGTTCTGCGGTCGCGGTCAGGTCAAATTGAACGCAGCCCGCATTATGTATGAACAACATTGTCGGTCTCTATATATTTTGTATAAATATGCGATCTGACCGTCACGGCGGCGGTTATGAGCTTCTTGTGGATTGTTGATGTAACTTTAGGTTGGGTATACTAAGCAGCTACTTACATTATTTATTCCTCTCTGTGTACTTGTATTTTTATTTTTATGTGCAATAAAGAGTTTACATACATACATACATTATTCATTCTCTTTGATTTTATGCACTTTTTGAAGTGACTGAAGTAGGTAAGTAGTATCTACAATCTAATAAATAATCAAAGGCCATAAAGTCTACAAAGAGCTACAAAGAGCTACAAAGCTACAAAGTTACGTTTCACATTTTAAACGAAGACCAATGTGTCTAATTTAAAGAACCCTTAATGCGCTAGAAGAATTGGGACACCTCCTGGATACGATAAATATGTATGTAGCTTTACTAGGTAACTTTTGTGGTTTCGCCTAACTAAGAGTTAGGACAGACACTTAGAATACAGAAAGCTGGTGCAGTAGACCATTATTACTCCCTAGTACTTAGAATCATCTGTGAAATAAGTTTTGTTAAAAATTCCAGTTTGCTGACTGTACTTTTTGCCCCTGGTTACCATCTAGGACCAAAGTACTCGTCAAGACGAATCGAACGAGTCCAAACTCAAAGGGGTTATGTCGTTTCATTACAGATTTCCTATCGCCGCCTTTCAACTCCATCATCAGATCAGCTCCATGCCATAATAACATGCATTGTCACCCGACTTATACATACATGTAAAAATTCAGCGAAGTGGGTCAAATTTAACTTGCAAGTTTTGATGACACACAGACAACGGGACAAGTGAAGGTAAATAAAGGTTTGTAATAAAAACCCTTACCTCCAGTACTCTCCTTAGCGAGCAGCAGCTGGAAGCCGTAGGACATGGCGGTGTTGATGCTGAGGCAGGTGAACGCTTGGACACCGGCGGACACTTCCACGTCCATCGCCAGCAGCGTCGCAGGGATGTATGAGACGAACCAGATCACACCGGAGAACAGAGCCGCCGTACTCGCTGCATTCACAAACATTAAAACTTTTACCAACTTTAAATTCCTACTCATACTTAAGACACGGATCCGTGCCAAATTTTAGGCATTCTTTTCAATTATTTTTTTACATAAGACTAACCCGTGATTGACCACTATCTCACCTGATGAAAAGTGTAGATGAGGCCAAGGGTGTATCTCACTGGTTCAGTAATAGCCTATTCACTCTAACCTTTAAGAGCCCTAGGTTGAATTTATCTGGAAATACAGACGACGGGAGCGAATTCCATTCCTTAGCAGTTCGCATTAGGAAAGATGAAAGATGAACCATATAAGGATGAAGGATGAAGACGCTCCTCGCGCCTGGATGTCCTTTGGAAAAACGTTGGCACCGTTTACTACTTACATAGGGTATAAATATTAGGTATCCTTATCTAAAAGTACATTGCGAACAATAATCTTGTTAATGACATTGCATAAATATAAATATCTAACAAGTGAAATCTTTTCTTGTGTCTATATTAAATACAATCAAGGTCACCAACCAATATTGCTACAAAGTTTACAAAAATTATGTAAGCGTCATCCTTTAGTATCTCAGTACAAATAAGATCTAAGTATAGTAAGTGGGGGTCAGATGAAAAGCAGTGTAAGATGAAAAACTACTCGTAGCACCCAAGTGTTTTTCATCTTACCCCCACTCACCCTATGTACATTTTAGTACTTTCAGCTTGGTTACTTCACATCGTTGTAATCTTACTGATTATCATTATTGCTTTATTACTGGATCGAAATTTTCACGACATTTTTGATCTGTCATAGTCATAGTGACTCGCGTTTATCGATTTTCAATGTACATACACATATCGTGTCATGTAGGTGATGACGATGACGATGACTATTGATGTGCTAACTTTGATTATTGGGTAGTAATTTACGAATGCAAATCATTCACAATTTCCTGTTGTAGTTTCCTCTTAGTGATAAAGTCGATTTAATTTCAATTTTCTCTACCCGAAGGTTAAAGTCACGTTGACAGCACAAAATTGTGATATCTACCTTTCGAGAATAAGCCGCTGATCATGAAACAGAAGAATATTGTACATGCTAAGTACAGAAGCACGAAGAAGAAAAGCACTGTCCACGGAGTGTGAGTGAACACAGCGTAGTCACTGAAGCCTTCTTCATTCGTGAACCAGTTCACCTAAAAGGGAATAATGAAAATACATTAACTTCGGGCACAGGTAGGAGTAGGTAGGTATACCTACTCCTACCTAACGATAACGACGCACGTGACATGAACGGCAATTAGTCTTTGATTACTTATTTTTTTAACGACCGCTTTAGCCTAGTTGGTAGTGACCCTGCCTACGAAGCAAGAGGTCCTGGGTTCGAATCCCCGGTAAGGGCATTTATTTGTGTGATGAGCACGAATATTTGTTCCTGAGTTATGGATGTTTTCTATGTATTTAAGTATTGATTTATCTATATAAGTAGGTATGTTTATCGTCGTCTAGTACCCATAGTACAAGCTTTACTTAGTTTGGGACTAGGTCGATTTGTGTAAGATTGTCCCCTAATATTTATTTATTATTTATTTTATTGATTAACAGTAACTAAGTAAAGAGATATTGAAAATTATGTAAAAATAGTAATTCAACTAACCTTTACAAGAATAACGATAAGAACTGCTATAATCAGAAGATATATGAACTGTTTGCAGAACCATGCTGTCCAATGAAGCCACGTCTGTAGACCCATTATTTTCATTGTTTCCTAAAATACATCAAAAATGCAATAATGCTCAGTATGTATAACATACCTATAATATAAAACAGGCTTAGTGGGAATCGGGGTCCTGCACTGAGGATACCGGACAAATAGAATTAAAAAACCGGCCAAGTGCGAGTCGGACTCGCGCACGAAGGGTTCCGTACAATTATCTATAAACATCATGTAAAATAGGGTGCCCAAAAATGAGAGATAGGGTGGTTTTTGGGAGCTTATAATTCGAAGCCGATTGCTCGGGAATAGACAGACATAGGTAGCCTCAAACCTTAATTTATATACATAACTATATACTAGCGCCACCACAAAATGTGTGCAAAATTAGAACTGCTGAGGTGATTGGTTGTCAACCGGCATCGATTGTTAGTTAATTAGCAAGCCATCTAGTTCGGCAAATACATTGTAGATGGCGCTGTAATAAACAAATCATGTTTGTTGTATGGGAGCCCCCTTAAATATTTATTTAATTCCATTTGTTTAGTATTTATTGTTATAGCGGCAACCAAAATACATCATCTGTGAATATTTCAACTCTCTAGCTATCACGGTTCCCGAGATACAGCCTGGTGACAGACGGACGGACGGACGGACGGACGGACGGACGGACAGCGGAGCCTCAGTAGGTAATAGGGTTTCCGTTTTTACCCTTTGGGTACGGAACCCCAAAGAAGGTTGTTGTATCTTTTGATTATATGAATATAGAAGAAAGAAGACGAACAAAGAACTGACACTAACCTTTAGTTGTAATTCCTTTTCGACAGTAACGGCTCGAACAATATTAACGGCGGTGTAGCTGAAGCTAAGCATTATGAACATGGGAAACAAGAATTGCAAAGCTTCTACTGCGAAATCTTCCATATACGACGGGTGTGGAAATCTTTGTACGTTGACACTGAACCCATTCAGGTTTTCGCCAGTGAGGTGCGAAATAAGTTGCATGGACACCTCGTGCTGTATCGCTATGAACATTTCGTTGACGTACCCTGTAATAGTAAACAAAAGTGTAAATCTACCTCAAAATGCACAACTGTCAACCTGGCTAATTTTGAACTGGAGCGGCTGTATGTAAAAGTAGTTAGACGACGAACGGCGATATTTTAAACTGGAGCGGCTGTATGTAAAAGTAGTTAGACGACGAACGGCGATATTTTGAACTGGAGCGACTGTATGTAAAAGTAGTTAGACGACGAACGGCGATATTTTGAACTGGAGCGGCTGTATGTAAAAGTAGTTAGACGACGAACGGCGATATTTTAAACTGGAGCGGCTGTATGTAAAAGTAGTTAGACGACGAACGGCGATATTTTGAACTGGAGCGGCTGTATGTAAAAGTAGTTAGACGACGAACGGCGATATTTTTCCCAATATCGTTTTTTCCAGATAGCAAAATCCCAAAAGCAATCGCATTTTATCCCAAAAGTTTTTTTTTAACCCCCGACACAAAAAGAGGGGTGTTATAAGTTTGACCGCTATGTGTGTGTGTGTGTCTCTATCTGTCTGTCTGTGACATCATAGCTCTTAAACGGGTGCACCGATTTGGATGCGGTTTTTTTTAATAGAAAGCAAGTTTCTTGGCGATGGTTCTTAGATATGTTTCATCAAAATCGGTTTAGCCGTTTCAAAGTTATCAGCTCTTTTATTAGCAGCGGAAGGGATCTTAGACGCATATCGGGCATTGACTTAATGTTCAAACACACGAGTGACATAATTGCGTTGGGGGTTTTTAAATTTTTAATTTATAGTTATTCACTATGGTTTTTACTGAAGCTTATTTTCACAATCGCGTTTTTTTTCAAACTTAAATCGACACAGAAACATAGGTAGGTTTAGGTTATGTTAAGTTTGCATCGGCCTGAAGGGCCAAAAGCACACGAAGAACACGCGGAGCTCCGTCGATACTGTTTCTGTGTCAATTCAAAATGGAAAAAAACGCTACTGTGACTTTTACTGAAAATTACCAGGGTCATTGCCTCCTTCCCATGAAAAGGGAAATCTAGGTCCAGGAGTTTCAAAATATGGAAATATTATATCTGTTCGCCATGATTGCCCTCCCTGGCCGTAAAACGAATTCTGCCTCGGTCTTTCAGGAAATCTCAGTGAATACCTTAAGTCGCCGGTCAATTCTGTAGCTCCTGTGAACAGATGAATGATATAAGCAATGATGGGCACAATCACATTAAGTTGTATGACTGTTATAAATAAACGTACCAAAAAGATCATCGTTAAATTCTACAGCAGCTATGACTTCTCTAGTAATTTCTTCTGATGCATAAATACTTCTTAAACTTTCACTGTTATTATAAGCTTGCACTCTTATGAGTCTTTTAATTATATCTGCAATAATTGTCCCATTTATTGAATCAGGTATATCGGGAAGATCTGGTAGCTCTGGTAAATCAGGTAGGTCTGGAAAATCGAACTCTGGGAAAAGCTCCAAGATTACGGATAGAAGACTTCTTAGGTTTCTCGTAATTAAATTAGTAGCTGCGCTTCGTATCACATCATCCAAGACTGGACTTTCTGGTGAATATGCTATCGATAGCCGAGTCACGTTCATTCCTCCTCTGAAAGCAAAGGAGGGAATTGTAACACAAGCACATGGTGTCGGTTTTCATAACGTTTCATGGGAAAAGCAATAACCGCCACCGATGGAAACCCATAACATAAATAGAATCACGGTAAAAGTCATATTATCTAGAGACTCTGACTGAACGTGTTAAAAATAAGATGAAGATAATGATCCGACAATTATCGAAGTAGATATATGTATGTTTAACTACTGTACTGTATGTTGCATTCCTTTAATGTACCTATCATGGATCGAAAAATATTACTTACATGACAGGTAATGAGTAGTTGAGTGTGCCTGCTGGTATGGCTGGGTAAGTCGTCACGTCTCGCGTGGCAGGTTCGATCTCTGCACGGAGGATGAGCACCAGGGCCATTGTCGCGACGGGTAGAATCACCTCGGCGAAGGTTTGGATGCGGTGCCGCCATTGCTGCAGGAAGTTCTTCCACATCAGCAGGCGGAATTTGGTGCCAGCACCAGTTGTCCTCACCCCACCGCGCGCCCTCATCGCGCACTGAAAGTTAGATTCGTTGTTATACGCGGAAGTACTGAATGTAGAGAGGCGAGTTTTTGGTCAAACTAACCGGAATTCGAACTCGCATCTCAATTATACGTTATCAATGCCAGCACACACCCATCACGCCAGTCCAGAACGATACGCACAAATATCCCGCATAATGCCAAAAAAAGCATCTACTTTTGTGTGTAAGAAGCTATAAGTAGATTTTGCAAACATTAAACTGGCATTGACTAGGTACTACACCAGTAACATTAGGACACCAAACCCTACTGCGAGGTCTGTGAGTCAGTGTTACGGTAGAGTTGCTTATCTGCCAAAAATCCATATTGATAGGAGGGTATTGTTATCTCTTTTATCTTATGCGTTATGAGAGTTATGAAGGCGCAAACATTATTTATTTATTTTAGGGATAAAAAACAACTGTACACAATGTATTACAAACTAAGTTACAATAGTGTGTTATTCTATGTACAATCAACAACATTATCCACAGAATACTATGAAACTATAACGGTTGTCGACGTTAGAGTGCCGTACTACACTTAGCTCAAGTTACTTAAGTCGGTACACATTACATAGTCTGTTAACCTAAAGAAAATTTCAAACTGAAATACTTACACAAGAATTAGCTATATGTAACAATTATGGTTCATTTTATATATAGAAAAGATTCCGAGAAATCAATGATAGATTTTAGATGTAAATGTTCATAAGGACTCTAGAATTAACTTTTTATATCTAGCGGTGGGCAGGTGAAATATGTCAATCTACATCTACATCTACACTAATATTATAAAGAGGAAAGATTTGTATTTTTGTATGTAATGAATAAACTCAAACACTACTGGAACGATTTCAAATATTCTTTTGCCGTTAGAAAGCTACATTATCACTGAGTAACATAGGCTATATTTATTACAAGAAAAAATTAGAGATCCTCAGTAAATCTTACTAAAACCAACCCAAGGTGTAAAAAAATTAACCATAAAATGTCTTTCATCGCATGCGCTGCGGAAAGTATTGATGATAGAACAATAAAATGTTCTACAATATTATAGAACGTATCAATATCTACAAAAAACTTCGCGAGACCATATGACCAACTATTGTAGTTACGTCACTATTACTACTTTTTTACATTTTAAAAGATGATAGAAATGCCTATCAAAATCAGACCATGTTATCCACACCTTTGTATTAATTCTTATCCAAATAAATTATTTCGTATTCAAGACTGGTTCAATACCTGTTGATTTCTTTTTGAATTATCGAAATCGGACATTCCGTTCAAAAAATATTACGAAATTAAAAATGTCAATATAAATAAATGCCTTAGTTTTTAATTTTGGAAATTTGGACAAACTAGCGACCCACCCCGGCTTCGCTCGGGTGCAATTATGCATGTATTATACATTATAAACCTTCCTCTTGAATCACTCTATCTACTAAAAAAAACCGCATCAAAATCCGTTGCGTAGTTTTAAAGATCTAAGCATACATAGGGACAGACAGACAGACAGCGGGAAGCGACTTTGTTATACCTATTACTATTTGATATGATACTATGTAGTGATTGAGTCATGTACGTTATAATTAGCAAACTTATATATAAGTTTAATTATCTTTATTTATCCCAAAATGTTTATAAAGATAATAGATTAGTGTAGATAAAATAAACATTCCAAATAAATTACAGATCATTTCGTTGGGACCTGCCTGCCAATAAAAAAAATTAGGGTCAATTGATGATTGCTCACGGACATGAGGTTCAAAGTAGCTTTACGTTTGGCTAAGCTTGACGTTGAAACGGTTAAAAAAGCCACTAGAAAATTATAAGAGTAGATTATTATAGCTAGACCGTTTAAATGTGTCTTCGCCCGCGCGGTACAGGGGCTGGAGGGTATGATTAGAAAGGGGCCGAGAGAGGTGCGTTTCATAAAACAATTTCATAAAACTCGCGAGTTCTACTACAGCTCACAGAGCCAGCAGTCTATCCATACTAATTCCATACTAATATTATAAATCCGAAAGTGTATCTGTCTGTCTGTCTGACTGTCTGTTACCTCGCGCAGGTGTCAGTGTCATCAGATGAAAGATGGCGGTGGCGCCGTAAAATTCAAATTTTCGATGCGTTTCCGAATAATGCGTTTGCCATCATACAAAATATTATTTTAAATAAATTAAATATTGAAGTTACTTACGTAAAATCTATATTGTGACAAAAATAATTATATAAAACATGTTTAATAATTTTAATTAGTGGTCCACCTAGGTCCTGGAACCAGCCCAGGGGGGGGTCATGACCCCCATTACCCCCCCCCCCCCCCTGAATCCGCGCTTGATTGGAAATATGCAAAAATTTGTACAAAATGGTCTACTTGGAAGTGTGTGGTGTCAAAGATATTACAAGCAATTTAAATATTTGTTGTTTTTACAGAAATTATGACAAGAAGTTTTTTGACAATTTCATGGAACATCTTGAGAAACTTCTTGAACATTTTTTTAACAAAGATTGTATCATATGCGGTGATTTTAATGTAGATTTGTTAAAAGATAATTAACAAAGGAGTCAATTTACAACGATGTTACAATGCTATAACTTCAGACCTTTAATCTCATCGACGACGTACAGTTGTCGTCGTAATGCTCAATCATGTCTGGACAATTTTTTATCAAATCTTTCCGAGTCGTCTGTAGATGATATTAAAATTGAGTTTAACGGACTGTCAGATGGCCATGCAGGGTTATTTTGCAATGTAACTTGTTCAAACTTCAACAAATCTAATAATAAGAAAAGAAGCATCGTTGTCAAACGACGCATTATTAACCTTTTCAACGCCAACTACACATATAGGTGTCACGAAGTACAGTGTCAAAGTGATCTTGACACAATGACATAAGATTCAAAGCAGGTTTACGTTTTGTCGAGGCGCGGCGGTGAAATGGTTAATAGCAAAAACAATGATAATTTTCGAAAACGTATTATAGGAGTAAAATGGCATAATTTAGGAGTAAATGCTTTATTAGAAGTATTTCATGATCTCTTCAGAAAGAGTCTTCCAAAACAAATTGTGAATATTAAAGACAATAGTAATAATAAGTTAAGTTGGATTACACGAGGATTAAAAAAATGAAGCCAAATGATACGATTCCTAATGAGTAGTGATTCAGCCATCAATCATGAAACAGTTATCACGTACAAAACCAACTAAGTACATTAAGATTTACAGGAGTGTTATTTTAAGCTTGCAAAAAAAACTCAGTCCAAGCTGCTATTAATAAATCTAAAAACTCTGCTAAAGCTATTTGGAAAGTTGTCAACAAACACCGGAATAAAAAAACTTCAAAAGGACGAGAAAAAATACGTCTTAAAATAAACAATAAAATCATAGAGAACACGCAGGAAATTGTTGAAATTTTTTCATCCACTTTTCGGGGGGATGTAGGTCTGCCTTCTAATGCTAATGTTAACAAAGTCAAAAATGTTTTACTTCAAAACACTACTCCTGTACTTTCCGATATGTCGTGGGAATACGTTACACCTTTAGAGATAATTTCTATAGTAAAAAGCATGGAGATTAAAAAATCGACCGGTACTGATGAACTTCCAATATCTGTAATTAAAGACAATATTGATATACTAGCAGTGCCCTTGACAATTTTCTTTAATAATTGCTATGAGGAAGGTATTTTTCCTGAACAATTAAAACAAGCCAAGGTAGTACCAGTTCACAAAAAAGGTTTAAAAAGTGACCCTCAAAAATACAGGGCTATATCACTTTTATCAATTTTATCGAAAATTTTTGAATAACTTATTAAGTCGCGACTTCTTAAACATTTGAAGAGTAACAATGTAATTAATGATAGACAGTATGGGTACCAAACAAATAAAGGCACAGGTGACGCAATTGAGAAACTTATTGATGATGTCGTTATTGAAATAAACAATAAACGTAAAGTGGCTGGATTGTTTCTAGACCTAACTTCTGCTTTTGATACTGTAGAACATGAAATCCTTCTAGAAAAGTTAAAATATTATGGTGTAAGAGGTAAAGTATTGCAGCTTTTAGAGTCATATTTAGAGAACAGAAAGTTTCTTGTTGAGATGAATTCAATTGAAAATAACTATCAAAATGTTTACAGGTCAAAATCTGCTGATGTGGAAAGGGGAGTGCCACAGGGCTCAATTTTAGGTCCTTTGTTTTTTTCTATTTTTGTTAATGACTTAATTGATTATGTTAGCAGACAATTTAGAGATATTATTGTAGTAGTATTTGCAGACGACACAAATGCTATTATATCTGCGAACAATATTGAAAATCTTAATTCTAGAGTAAATGAAGTTCTTAGAGGATTTCAGTTTTGGTTCATTATGAATATATGAATTCACTTGAATATGAACAAAACACAAGTAAATTATTTAAAACGACGTCTAGAAATAAAGAATCTCTCAATGTAAATTTAGATGGTACTGATATCGTGACGGCAGATTGGATCAAGTTTCTTGGAGTACGAATTGACTGCAATCTTAACTGGAGAGAGGAACTAAAGGCATTAGAAAGCAATATCAGCTCGGCTTGTTATGCGCTGAGGAGCTTAAAGACGAAGTTACTGTAAAACAACTTATCATGGTCTATTATTCTCTAGTAGAATCGCGCTTACGATATAGTATTAGATTTTGGGGTCAAAGTTTTACTTACAATATCAAAAAAGCATTCGCTTTACAGAAACGAGCCATAAGAACCATAATGCGAATCCCATCCTGGAAATCCTGCACAGAACATTTCAATAATTTAAATATTTTAACCGTACCCTCTTTTATATTTTAACTCTGTTAACGGATGTTGTTAAACATCCAGATAAATTTGAAACACACGATGAAAGAGTATATAGACAAAATACTCGTAGAAAAGATTTAATTAAATCCATTGCACCAACCCTGTACAGCATAGCACACGAAACCAAACTGCAAAATTGTACAATAGCCTTCCCACTGATTTAAATTCCATAAATAGTGTAAAACTGTTCAAACAACGACTGAGGCTTTATTTGTTGAGTAAGTGTTTTTATGATATAAATGATTTTATTAATAATAGTTTAAATTAGTTTAGAAATATATGTACCTATAGTTCCTATTAGTTGCTCAATTATGCAATATTGTCTCAAGTGCAATGTAAATTATTTTAGTTAAAAGTTATGTTTGTTACATTAAGTTAATTAATTAGTTGCTCAATTATACAATATTGTCTCAAGTGCAATGTAAATTATTTTACTTAAAAGTTATGTTTGTTAGATTAAGATTTAGATTAATTAAGATTTTTAGATCGAGACTATATTCCATAGTCTTTAATATCCGACACAATGTAAATTGTTATGGAAATAAATTGAATTGAATTGAATCCATCTTTCAAGCCATTTTCGGAAACTAAGAATAATGTTAAAATCTTGATAAGTATATGAGGTTATAAAGTCAGTTCACGACTGTACTTCCCAGTTAACAGTTAAAAAGTTACTGAGGTGGAAATAAAGCTCAAAAGGGCTCGCGTAATTTATACCCAGCGCAGTGTTGCTCGGCTATTTATTTGAACTTGGCCGGACACACTCGTGTGTCTTGATAAACATTTAAAAAACGATAAAAAGGTTTGACGTCAATTGTAAAAACATTAAAATTCGACTAAGGTTGGCTCTTTGTAAAGTAATATGAAATATCTACTCAAATGTATTAAAGCCAGTAAACGAATATCGCTCGATCAATCCTATTCATCTGTTAAAGCTTTTATTTTGATTTAATCTAAAGTTCAAGTGGAAACTGCTCTGACCGCAAGACCCCAAAAAGAAATAATACATTACCATTCATTTAATTTTCATTACTTTCCGTTTTCATGTTTGATTACATTCTCTTATTTGTCAACAGATCGAGGCATGAATTTTACAAAGCCAAAACCTTACTGAAAAATACTTTATTCGTGTCAAATGCACTATTTTCTTAGACGCATCTCTATCTGAATTACTTCATTAGTACAGTTTTAATAGTAAAGCTGAAAAATATAATCTCGCTATCGTAATTGCTCATTGCGCTATATTTGACAAGCGTGTTGTGACAATCATTGTCATAACTATTATGACAAACAGATGCAGAGTGATATTATAATGTTCTTTTTCGCAAGACACCATAAAGGTACAACATGGAACAAATCGTAAACCGTAAATCGTAACTTCATCGATAAATTCCGCTAATTGTTTTCTATTAATAACGGCTGGTGAAGCCAAATTCACCAACAATTTTATTGTTGATGTATAAAAATAGTCACTCAAAGTCGATGAGTTTTCACTGTGCTTCATCCACCACATCCTCACCATGTTTTCCTTCATCGTAAAGGTCATGGTAAATTTGAACATTGACTGTGTTTAGCAGCAACCAAAGGGTGGATGTCGGGTGACTTCCTCTGGTGCCTGATAGCTGCGGTTTCCTTCTAGATCCGTCAACGGAGAAGAGCAGTGCTTGGGCCGGTGCACCTGGGCAACGGTCAAAGATGTCCTGTCCAATTATGAAATGGGCTGATGGCCAATAAGCCGTCAAGGGAGAGGGGTTCAACAGTTTGACCTTCCGACGTGCTTTTCTGCTCTGTAATTTTTTAGGATTCCGTACAGGAGCAGGAACAAGGAACCCTTATTTTTATAGTTTTGCCATATCCGTCTGTCTGTTTGACTGCTTATCCGCCCAAGGCTTAGCTGAGATACTACTAATGATAGGAGGCTGTAATTTAGCATTTATCAAGCGAAAAAATGGTAAAATAAAATCTAGAAATAAAAAGGTTTTGTGGGATACCTCCCCTAGTTATACGTTTAAAGTGCGGATTTTTTTTCTCGTCTGAACGTACAGTGTGAAATATCGTTGGATAGGTCTTTCAAATTATAGGTTTGCTATAGTAGTTTTTCGGTTTAGGGATCCGTTTGCAAATTATTTAGCTCATCTCGAAAAGGGGTGTGTAATACGAGATATAACAACTTATTATCTAATATTCATAATATATACGCTCACTTTATATAAACTCGTTTAGTATAACGTTCACTGGATATAATGAACGAAAAGTATAATTATAAAATATCTAATTTTGTAATGTATAACGTTGTTTATATATATTATCAATTGATATAACGATCAAAGCGTATAATGTTCATAACACCTAAGATTTAAAACGTATAAATTCATTAAAAACTTTAATGCAAGCAAACAATCAAGCAATCCATTCATTTCTTCTGCTCTGTTACAAAAAAAAAACCTAACATCGAAGGCTAAGGCGGGAGCTACGCTACGCTTCGCTCCCGCCTTAGCCTTCTGAACCTAACCTATCGAAGTCACTTCTGCCCCGAAAAGTCTTGCTCGCTCGCTTCGCTCGCTCGCGCCACTTAATTTTACATTTACACATATTATTATATATCATGACTGTTATACCTAATGTTTGTTATGTTAAAAGAAATTAGTCCATATTAATCTTATACAAATTGAAGTTATATAAAAATAACGTTATATAATTTAAGCGTTATAGGTTTAAAAATTTTTGTTGTTATAGCTAACGTTCATTATATCTTCTGAACGTTATTAAAATGAAAATAGATATTTTGTAGTTATATCTCGTGGGACGCACCCCTCGAAAAGTTAAGCCGTTGGCTTGAAAAACAAATAATGAACTCAAAAGGAAAACTAAGCAGGTATCACAGTTTAATCAAAAATTACTCTACTTATCTGTATTCTACTATATGTATAGGTAAAAATCTCGTGTCACGGTGTTTCTTATTGAACTCCTCCGAAACGGCTTGACCGGTTTTTATGAAACTTTTTTCTCTACATTCGGTAGGTCTGAGAATAGGTCGTTGGCTAATTAGGGTTCCGCACCTCGAAAAGAAAAAGCGGAACCCTTATAGGATCACTTTATTGTCCGTCCGTCCGTCTGTCAAGACCCTTTTTCTCAGGAACGCGTGGAGGTATCAAGCTGAAATTTATATCAAATACTCGAAGGTCTACTACTGTCCCTTGGAGCTGTGAAAAAATCAAACTTCTAAGCCAACGCAATCAAAAGATACAGCCATTTATGCCGCTAATTTTCGACACTCGCAAGGGAATTAAAACCTACAGGGTACTTCCCGTGAACTCAGAATCTTGAAATTTGGCGCGAACAGATAAAGGAAAAATTGCGAAAACGAAGGTGTTGGATCAGTGCGTGCTTCCGGCTATGACGTATGCTTGTGAGACATGGACGTTGACTGCTGGGATAATCCACGAGCTGAAAGTGACGCAGCGTAACATGGAGCGAGTCATGCTCGGCATAACGCTACGCGATTGAGTCCGGAACGAGCTTATTAGACGACGCACGAGAGTGGTCGATGTGGGACATAGAGTCGCGAAGCTGAAATGGGCTTGGGCCGGCCACGTGTGCCGACGACACGACGAACGGTGGAGTAAGCGCGTTTTGGAGTGGAGACCCCGGCTAGGCAAAAGAAATGTGGGCAGACCGCCTGCCCGATGGTCTGATGACATTATGGAGACAGCAGGACCAGGACCGGTCTGGAAGAGAGAGACAGATAGTCGATCTAGATGGAAAAAGATTGGAGAGGCGTATGCCCAACTGTGGGCGAAAACGCGCTGAAGAAGAAGAAGAAGAAGAAGAAGATATATATATAAAAGAATTGCTCGTTTAAAGTAAAGTTATTAGATAGATAGATTAGATACATTTCCTAAAGAAGTCATCGTAAAATTGATTGCGAAAAGGTTCCATCCATGTATACGTGATTCAGTTTCATCGACTGAAAACTGATTGCGAAAAGGTTCCATCCATGTACGTGATTCAGTTTCGTAATTTTATTCAAATCGATTAATGTAGGTACTTACCATTTTCCGATTTCTGGATTTCAGGCGAGAACAATTTTCAGTGTCTTATTTTCACCCACTAACTATTATTTATTACTTAGTGCCCACCTCAAGGCAATGTACCTACCTATACGACACTGAACCAATTTCTATAAATTGTTTTAAATTATTCTATTTTTTTTTTACTGTTTGAACTAATTCTAATTTTTTTTTAGTCTCCCGTTTATTGCTTTAAATTGCCATTTTTAATGTATTGCCTAGATAGGTACCACGGCGCAACTCAAACGTACAGTGACTACCTTACACGTGCTAGGCTACATCGCTGATAAATTCCGCCAGTGATAAGCCACCACTGATTAAGTTGATGGCGATTATTTTAAATATTCAGTCGATATAATTATATACATGTAAATAAGTATCTAAATAGACTTACGCCATCTTGCAATAGTACATTGTGCATCAAGGGCCGTAAGTAGGGGATTACTAACGAGAGCCTATTAGAAGCCCGACGCCGGAGGCGGAGGGCTTTTAATGACTCAAGTTTGTAATCCCCTTACTGCCCGTGATACACACAATGATTTTCATCACACTGCAAGGAAAAAAAATCCAAAAATGAAATTATTTCGTCTCTAAACACTTAAATTAAATAAATAATGACTACCCGCCAATACAGATTGTCACTTTTTTCAAGTCATCTACCATAGATAATGTAAACTGTGTTTAGAATTAGAATGGCCATACGGCCACATTCTGCCAACATGTTAAAAAAATACTTACTAAAATTATTGCAAAACTATTTGGTATAAATTTAAAATATAAAAATAACGAATTTTTATGAAGCGTAGATAAAGCGATAAGCGTAGTTTTGTGTTGTAAAATTGGGTTATAGCTAAGTTTTAAAGATATAAATAAAACGTTGGCTGACTTGAAACCTCCTTAATCTGAAATGTCTTGTTTGCATATTTTAAAACTAAAGTCAGAACTCCCTTGGGTAGAAAAACTGTACGTAAATCCATAACTCCCTTAAGAACAAATTAGGCCTTTGACATTTAGTATACAGGCATGGAATAACATCATTGACGAGCAAGTGTGATGAAAAAAATATTGTAAAGTGGAAGTAATATATGAGAGGTTTGTTAGAAGAGGTTTCAAGCAAACTCTTCGGCTCTATATCAATACTGGCTGTATCTCTGTCTATCTGATTTGTTGTCATGTTTGTTTATTGTCAAATTAAATTTTCACCTCAACATGGTAGCAGAAGCGTATCGAAAAGTATTTTAAAATAAAATATTCGTAATGTTATATTTGTAACGAGCGAAACGTAACTATTTATCCAAGAATAATTAGTAACAGTTTTCACAAGTTTTTCTAACAAGGCCTGTCAAAATGTCAACTTCATCAACGAGCTGCAAAATTGATATCGGTCGTTTAGAAGGAAAAGAAAATTGGTCTACATGGCGTTGCAAGGTACTGTTATTGCTAAGAGGAACGTCTGGAGGATTAGACGCTATCAACGGCAATCTAAAGCCACCTACGCACCCAGATGCAGCAGCGAACCCGGCAGCCATGGCTTCTTATAAACAAGCTCTACAAGACTATAACGAAAAAGATAGCGCCGCCATGCTTATTTTAATGGCTAATATGTCAGATGTTACTCTACAAAAAGTAATGAGGCTAACAAGTGCGAAACAGATTTGGGATGAATTACACACTCTGTTCGACGGCACATCTGAGGATAAAAGCTATAACCTTTGCTACAGCTTCTTCAGTTATCGCAAAGATCCCTTACATGATATGTCCATGCACATATCCAAATTGAAAAATATATGGCATGAATTAAAGGTTGAGCTACAAAAGGATGAAGCTAAATATGATCTTCCAGAGATTTTAATCATATGCAAGATTTTAGAAACGCTACCCGATGATAGTTACTTCCCGTTCAAATCAAGTTGGATGCTCATGTCTAAAAAGGATCGTAACATTGATAATTTGACTGCCCAAATTTGCAGTTACGAAAGATCATTGGCGAATAAAGAGGAACCTGATGCTGAAGCGCTAGTAGTACAGAACTTCCGTCATATAACAAAGAAATGTGGATACTGCGGAAAAGTCGGTCATAAGGTCAGACAATGTCGTAAATGGAAAGCTGACGGGAAACCAGCCAAGCCAGAAAATAAACAGACACCAAGCAATTTGAACTTAATGCCAGTTACTACGGATGTAAACACAATGCTTATAAACTATGATGCAGCAAGTTGGTTTGTTGACAACGGAGCAACTAGTCACGTCACTTGCCGGAAAGACTTTTTCTCTAGTTTCGAGCATTTTAAGGATACTCGTACAGTGACGACTGCTAATGGAGCTACTGTCAAAGCTATTGGCAAAGGTACTGTTGACTTGAAAACTGTTATTAAAGGCAAGGAGTCCAGGCTAAGACTCTGTGATGTCTGGTACGTACCTGATATTATGCGAAACCTATTCTCTGTGCTGGCCACTCAAGACAGACTAAACAATAGTGTTTTCATGTCTGAAAGGGAACACTGCTCGCTGAAAGTTGATGGACATGTAATATTGACTGGCAAAAGAACGAAGAACGGAGGCTTATACAAGCTTAATGTAGAGACTATTACAAAGACAACTCCTGATCTGAACGCCTTGTCAACAGATAACATACTACAACTTTATCACGAACGGTTAGCTCACCAGAATAAGAAACACGTGGATCACTACCGGGATCACCTTTTTATGAAGATGCTTTAGATGATGATGACAATGATGATACTGAGGCTCCAAGAAATAATATAGATGATATAGCTGAGATAGCTACAAGAATGACTTTACGGGACAGAAGTCAGATTCGACAACCTGATCGTTTTGAAGACTATGTTATGATGTCAGCTGATGACGTTAACGAGCATGAACCCACAACATATAAAGATGCCATGAAAAGTCAGCATAAAACTGATTGGATGAAAGCAATGAAGAGCGAAATTAAATCTTTAAATGACAACAAGACTTGGATCTTGGTAGATCGCCCAACAGACAGAAAACTAATTTCTTGTAAGTGGGTTTACAAAAAAAAAGTTAATGCCGATGGAAGTCTCGATAAATACAAAGCTCGACTCGTAGCGAGAGGTTACACGCAAGAAAAAGGAATTGATTATGACGAAACATTCAGCCCCGTTGCTAAAATGGCTACAATAAGATCAATCCTAAGTATTGCAGCTAACGAAGGACTATCTCTCATGCAATTTGATGTAGCCACTGCCTTCCTTAATGGCTCAATAAACGAAGACGTTTACATGAATCAACCAGAAGGGTTCAGTGATGGCACAAACAAAGTCTGCAAATTGAAGAGGAGTCTGTATGGTCTCAAACAAGCTCCACGATGCTGGAATAAATGTATTGTTGACTATTTAAAATCGATCGGATTTAAACAATGTGACACAGATCCATGCTTATTTATTCGACAAACGAATGGAAAAAAAATCATAATCGGTCTTTACGTTGATGACGGTTTAATAGCCTCAACGAATCCAAAGGAATCTGAAAAGTTTTTGGCTGAATTGAAAAGAAGGTTCAAGATAACCACAAAGCCAGCTTCCTACTTTCTTGGACTAGAAATCTTTAACGGTAAAGATGGTTCTATAAAAGTGTCTCAAAAACACTATACAAACAAGCTTCTAGAGAGATTTAAAATGAGTGACTGCAAGGCTATCAGTACACCAATAATTAAAGAAGCACAATCAGATACGGAAACGGAGAAGGAAGTAAAGTTCCCCTACCGCGAAGCTGTCGGTGCACTGGCATACCTTCAGACAGGAACCAGACCAGACATATCGTACGCCGTAAGCGTCGTATCCAGAACACTAGACAGTCCATCAAATGAAGACGTTCTCAAAGTTAAACGAATTTTTCGTTACCTGAAAGGAACTATCGATTCAGGGATTGTTTACAAAAAAGGACACAAACCCGGAGTGTTGGAATGTTATAGCGACTCCGATCACGGCGGAGACACAAATACAGGACGTTCTACATCTGGAATTTTGTGCATCTATTCAGGAGGAGTAATCTCTTGGGCAAGTCGCAGACAAACATCTGTAGCGATCTCGAGCACAGAAGCTGAATTAGTTGCGGCTAGTGAAGCAGGACGTGAAATAGTTTGGCTGAGAAGACTTTTCAATGAGATTGCCACACTGAAAGATATCCCAACTCTACAAATTGACAATGATGCAGTTATAAAGCTTGCACAAAACCCAGAAATGCATAGAAGAACGAAGCACATTGCGATAAGGCATTTTTATGTCAGAGAACTTGTAACTGACAAAGAGCTGCAAGTTAAATATGTTCCCACAGAATACCAATGTGCAGATATTCTCACAAAAGCTGTTTTTAAGCCTAGATTGGCATTTATTAGTGGGTTAATTGGTCTAACGCTGTAGATAGAGTTTGCCAAAAAGGGAGGATGTTAGAAGAGGTTTCAAGCAAACTCTTCGGCTCTATATCAATACTGGCTGTATCTCTGTCTATCTGATTTGTTGTCATGTTTGTTTATTGTCAAATTAAATTTTCACCTCAACAAGGTTTTCAAAAAAAGTGTAGGTACACAATTAAGGGATTTAATAAAAACAAAACATAATTGATTCCTTTGTGTGACGAAAGTTACCTATATATTTTGTATGACTAACTTTCGTAACACAAAGGAAGCGATCGTGATTTTATTTTGATAGCCCTTAACTATATACAATTTTTTTGAAAACGGCTCAAATACCTACGTAACGTTAATAGCATCTTCATCATAAACACGGGGACCGATATTTAAATCATGTCTACGAAACTACTGTTTGAAAATAGAGGATAACTGTGTCGAATTTAAAATACACAAGTACACCTACCTTACCTTTAGTAGGCAGGTACCTATGTAGTCAAAAATTGTATTCGATCGGTAGCATTGTAGCAATAAGATTAAAATAATTTTCGAATGGTATTTTCACACGTATGATTTCAAAAATCGCCCCCCTATGTGCAGTATCTTGTGATTATGTAAATAAATGAAGATAGGTACGTTAATTTCATTGAAATAGAAAATGGAACAGATATCTATCTACTGACTGTTTCTGATAAAATAATAGTACTCAAGAGCAAAAAATAACGGTATCTCACAAATATATAACAATCTGTCAAATGCGTGTCGGACCACACTTAACGAAGGTGTATTCGAAATTAAGTTAAAATGGACGTGGAATGGTCACCAACGATCACTAAGCCGCTAACACAAAATCGGAAAATCGTGGCGGTTACGTATTTTCTTTGCAAGAAAACAACTTATTATATTATAAATTATAACCTGTATTATGCAAAGCAATTTTCGTTTTATAGTAATTTAAGGTTACAGAAAAATGTACATTGACCCTAGTCCAAACATATGCCCCAACATCAACTCATAGTGATGATGAGGTGGAAGAATTTTACGATTTGCTTAACAAGGCTTGCGACGAACACCGAAGCACTTGGAATATAGTTCTCGGCGATTTTAACGCTAAAGTCGGTACAAGGCAAGAACTGGACAACGAAGACGTTATCGGGCCACATGGATTGGGAGCCCGAAATATATACGTGGTACTCGTTTAATCCAGTTCGCCTTTGGACAAAACCTCAAAATAAGTAAGTTTCTTCCACAAAAAACATCAGAGACGCTGGACCTGGGTTTCTCCAGATGGTAAGGTCAAGAACGAAATTGATTATGTGCTCACTTCGAATCAGAATAGTTATTTATGATACAAGTGCGGAAAGTAGGCTATTCCCAACGAATGGCGGAGATCTAAACAAACGAGCGAAGCGAGTTTTGTTTAGCCGACATGAGTTGGGAATTTCCTACTTTCGACACGTATATCATACAAAATTTTACAATGCATTAAGCGAGGAAAAAAATTGGGGCTAAGAGCGCGCGCAGACAGAGAGCGGTCTGGAGTACCGCGTTCAGAGTTCTGTGTTTTGACCGCTTGAGAGTTCCAGTCGCCTGCTGTGTGCGTTATCGTAAGAGACTCAGTACATTCGAAAGAACGCAGAACTCTGAACTCGGAACTCCAGACCGCTCTCTGTCTGCGCGCGCTCATAAACATTTTCGGAAAAAGATGTTGCGTTCTTATTTACCTTTCATTGAGGGAAAGTTTCGTAGATGTTTACATAATTTCAGCATCGGTTTAGTCAGCAGGAGGCTGTCACATTTAATTTTGTGCTTGGTCTAGGACGTCAGGCGGCGTTAAGTCCTATGTAAATTCATCACTTGAACTCTCCATTTTAATTTACTAAACTTAAATTAATTCTCCGGACTGAATTCATGAACATTACTGTGGCGGGTTTTCATGACAGGCGCAAACGGGTAACCATGATTGGTTCGTGTTACGACATGCGCGCTCACTGAAAGCTCATTGGTTGAATTTCGATTGCGCGCGCATGATGTCGTACGGTCCGAAATGGACTCAAGGACTTATCTTAGTACTAAATTTATTACTTCAAAACTTTTGACGAAATTAAAATTTGTGTTTTTTAATATTAAAACAATCTGTTTTATTATTTTATAAGTAAATATTCATTTGGTTGCATCAAACATTTTCTTATTTGTGCAAAGCTGAATTATGAAGACACAACTCTCTAGTCTTATTTTTAAACACTAGTTTGGACACAACTTTTTGAGATTTGGCAATTTAAAAAGTTAATTTTCCGCAAGCGTGTGGAAAGTAAAATCCATACAATTTTTTTTCACACTTGCGAAAGTGTGCTGGGATGACTAAGTTTCTATAGATATGTTGACTCGCGTCAAGAGGCACTTTCCGAGCATATGCATTGTAAAATAATAAAAGATGTAGGAATAATAAATAGGATTAAAATCAATTCAGACCATCGACCCATACGCACCAAACTCTTTTTCAACTTAAAAATACACAGAAAAACTTTATTTAGCCATCGCATCAGAAACTTGGATAAAACTACCATAATAAATAACAGCGCCAAATTCAACTTGGAATTAGCGAATCACTTTTCTGATTTAGAAATGGATGCCAACGATGTCGAAGTGCAATATAAAAATACTAGCTTTTGCCCGCGGCTTCGCTCGCGTGTACTATGAGTATTCCAAAGAACCAAGATACATATCAAGCAAGCAAGAACCGCATAGAGGAGCATTGTGAGAGGACTTTCCAAAATTCCCACAGGAACGGGAAAAAACGGGATTTTTCGTTTTACTGGTCGTAGAAAGACGAAATTTGGCAAGTGGGTTCCTTGGGGAGTGTAGGGGAGCACTAAGAAAGCATTTCCCGAAATTCTTACGGGAACGGGAAAAAACGGGATTTTTCGTTTTACTGGTCGTAGAAAGCTGAAATTCGGCATGAGGTTGCTTGGGGAGTGTAGAGGAGCATTGAGAGAGGACTTTCCAAAATTCCCACGGGAACGGGAAAAAACGGGATTTTTCGTTTTACTGGTCGTAGAAAGCTGAAATTTGGCAAGTGGGTTCTTTGGAGAGTGTAGGGGAGTATTAAGAAAGTATTTCCCGAAATTCATACGGGAACGGGAAAAACGGGATTTTGCGTTTTACTGGTTGTAAGCAAAAATTTCAAAATTCATAAATTTATACTGTAAGTAGGCCGCAAAGGGCTCTTTAACCGACTTCAAAAAAGGAGGAGGTTATGCATTCCACTTAATGTATTTTTTTTATGTAGGTATGTTCACCGATTTCTCGGTCAATTGTGAACCGATTTTAAAAATTATTTTTTTATTTGAAAGAATATAATATACTCCTGAGATGGTCCCATTGTCACGCAAGCAAGCAAGCGTGCATGCATGCTTGCTTGCATACTTGCTTGCATGCTTACATGCTTGCTTGCTTGCCTGTATGCTTGCTTGCTTGATATCTTGGTTCTTTGGGATTCTCATGGTACACGCGAGCGAAGCCGCGGGCAAAAGCTAGTAGAATATAGTATATTTGACAGAAGAGTAAAACGCAACATAAGACAAGACATCCATCGTTGCAACACACAGTTAGTTGAAGAGGCTCTCACGAAGAACCGTGCTCTAAGAATAGCCAAACAAGGAATTACAAAATCTAAATCATGGATCTCTAGTTTAAAGGATGAAAATGGCACGCAGCACCGTGATCGAACCAAAATTCTTGAGATATGCACCCAGTTTTATAAATCGTTATATTCAGATCATTCCAAAGACAGGCCTGTTTTCGAGTACTCCTGTCCTGATACCGTCCTCTTGATAACTGATGGAGAAGTTAATGCCGTCCTTAAGAATATGGCGTACGGCAAAAGCCCAGGTGCGGATGGTGTCACTACGGAGGCATTGAGACTGGGGAAAACAGTTCTATTACCTCACATTACAAACTTATTTAATACGATTTTGTTAACTGGAAAATTTCCATCAATGTTTTGTCATTCTAATATAGTAGTGCTGCATAAAAAAGGTGATAAATGTGACATTAGCAATTATCGTCCAATAAGTCTAGTTTCCCATCTTTATAAGACATTTATTAAAGTAATCTAGCGTCGCATTGCCGGGCAACTGGACAAGAAACAGCCAGTGGAACAGGCCGGCTTCCGCCCCGGGTTTTCCACCACTGATCACCTCCACACCCTAAACCAAATAATAGAAAAAGTAAACGAATTCAATAGTCCTCTGTATCTTGCGTTTGTAGATTACTCTAAAGCATTCGACAGCTTAACACACTCTGCAATCGTCACATCCCTACATAATCAAGATATAGAACCAATATACATTAATCTCCTTCAGTCCATCTATAGCAATAGCACAGCAGATATCAAACTCCAAACTTTAGGTCAATCCTTTCCTATAGAAAAAGGCGTTAAACAGGGCGACCCGCTGTCTCCCAAATTGTTCACCAGTGCCCTTGAAGATCTCTTTAAAAGCTTAGCGGCCTTATGGGAAAACAGAGGCATAGGTAGTTGTCGGCGATAGGAGATTAACTAATCTCCGGTTCGCTGACGACATTGTCCTCTTTTCTCAAACAGCCCAAGACCTCGAATTGATGCTGCAAGAACTCAGCGCGGCAAGCCTTAAGATTGGACTAGCGATGAACAGGTCAAAAACCCAACTTATGACCAATAGCACGAAACATAGGGTTATGGTAGATAGGCAGATAATACAATATGTTGACGAGTACATCTATTTGGGCCAGGTAGTCTCTTTCAGTAATAGACAAGATAAGGATATCGAAAGACGCGTCGAAAACACCTGGAAGAGCTACTGGTCCATGAAAGAGCTTATGAAGGGAAACCTTCCATTAACACTTAAGCGCAAACTCGTTGACATGTGTATCCTGCCCGTCCTAACCTACGGTGCGCAAACATGGTCTCTGACCGAAAATCAAAAGTCCAAACTTAAGGTTTGCCAACGAGCGATCGAGCGCAGCATATTAGGCGTGAAGAGGATAGATAGAATCCGGAACACCACGCTGCGCTCAAAAACACGCATAGTCGACGTTGGGAAAAAGACTGCTAAGCTAAAATGGGACTGGGCTGGACACGTATGTCGCATGCACCCACAAAGATGGGCTCACACAGTTACTTGGTGGGTGCTGGAGAACGTCAGCGACGGCGCGGCAGACCAAGAAGGAGATGGCGGGACGACTTGGACGTGTACGCAAAGGACTGGCCTGATATTGCGCCGGAACGGGAGTTGTGGAGGTCAAGAGGAGAGGCCTTTGCCCAGCAGTGGGACACTATAACGGGCTCATAAAAAAAAAAAAAGTATTTTATGCAACGGTTGTATAAGTGAGGTCTTAAAAGGCGAGTGACGTGAGTTGCGATACGAGCGAATGCGAGTATCGCAATGTATGACGGCACGTGCCGTTAAGACCAAATTATACACCGTTGCATACAATATTTTTTCTAGGACTCGACTCAACTGTACTGTACTGTACCCTAATGTAGGGAACAGTAGGGTAAAATGGGGTACAGTCGGGTACAGTAGGGTACAGTCGGGTGAAATAGGGTACAGTCGGGTACAGTAGGGTAAAATAGGGTACAGTCGGGTACAGTAGGGTAAAATGGGGTACAGTCAGGTACAGTAGGGTACAGTCGGGTGAAATAAGGTACAGTAGGGTACAGTCGGGTACAGTCGGGTACAGTCACGTACAGTAGGGTAAAATAGGGTATAGTCGGGTACACTCGGGTGAAATAGGGTACAGTAGGGTACAGTCGGGTACAATTGGGTAAAATAGGGTACAGTTGGGTACAGTCGGGTACAGTCGGGTACAGTAGGGTAAAATAGGGTACAGTAGAATACAGTCGGGTACAGTAGGGTAAAATAGGGTAAAGTAGGGTAGCTCCTGTGGGACATATTTTACATCATTGTTGTCATCCTGGCTACCGTCATTAGTGTCATTACCTACGTTAAAAACTCAGTAGGTATACCTTGTAGACACACATTTGTCACATTTAAAGATGTCACGTTTCTTTATACTTAGTCGTCACTAAACGCGGGTTTCGAATTATTTAACAGACGAAGTTGCAGGTAATAACTAATTAATTATAAGAAGTACGTATGCGTAGTAATATAAAGTTATCACTACAATCTCACGATTTTCGAATAAACTAAACTATATCGATCACGAAAGCCACGCTTTGTTCAGAGGAAGTTCTTACAAATTGAAACCCTCGTGCCTGCTTTTACAGTATTTACCATTCTGTGAATTTTATAAAGTCAATTAGCCGTGGTAGCCTAATGGTAAGACCTATGGCCTCTCAAGCAGGGAGTCGTGAGTTGTCGAGCCCGGGCTCGCACCTCTGAGTTTTCGAAATTTATGTGCGAAATTACATTTGTTATTTGAGCCATTTTTTTAAATTTTTGGGCCATTAATCTTTTGTGAAATATAAGGCATACCTGGTGATTTTTTCAAGTGTAAATAACTTAAAAAAACTAAAATAACTAAATTTAATCTTTTAAAGCAAAAAAAAAACTAAAAACACGCTTTAAAAAAATAAAAATAAAAAATAAAAAAATAAAATTATAAATTTCAATTCACTATTCTTACAGTGCAGTACAAAATCTTAATAAGCAATTATTATATTGTTATATCCAGATCAAAATTTGTAAACAATTCTAAATATTGATAAAATAAATAATAATAGTTTAAAATATTTTATTGTAAAAAAAGCGTGGGGTGCTTTTTAAGATGTTATCAAAATGATAATCCTTGACAATTGACACCATGCACCCCACGCTTTTTTACAATAAAATATTTTAAACTATTATTATTTATTTTATCAATATTTCGAATAGTTTACAAATTTTGATCTGGATATAACAATATAATAATTGCTTATTAATATTTTGTACTGCACTATATATATGGATTACCTAAAATTCATAAAGATGATGTGCCTGTTCGTCCAGTTGTCTCATACGTGAGTGCTCCAGCATATAAATTGGCGAAGAAATTAAATAGTATTATTCGTGTGAAGGCTTCCTTTAAACCTTCTTATAGTTTAAAAAATGGTTTAGATTTGGTTAGTAAAATTAAGGACATCAGCATACCGCCGAATGTAACGTTGCTTTCTTTGGATGTAGACAGTTTATTTACTAACGTACCATATAGTGAGACACTAGAAATTCTAAAAGACCATTTAGAAAGGAAGCGGTTGCATCCGGGTGAAGTTTGTGAATTAGTAGATTTGGTAACTTTATGCATGAAACAAAATTATTTCCGGTCAATGGACTTTATTACTTACAGTGTGATGGTTTAGCTATGGGTTCACCTCTGAGTCCTTTAATGACAGATATATTTATGGATCATTTTGAGAATCAGTATATTGTGGGTAATAGTAATATTGTGTACTATTTTGGTAGGTATGTTGATGATTTGATCCTATGCTGGAGGGGGAGTATGAGACAGCTTGACGTGTTTATTAATGGTTTGAATAACAAGCACGTAAAGATAAATTTCAAAAAAGAATTGGAGGAAAATTGTTCGTTGAACTTTTTGGATTTAACGATTTCAAAATTAAATGGTAAACATCAATTTAAAATATACCGTAAGCCCACGTACACAGATGCTGTTATACCAGCATCTTCTAATCATCCGTGGCAGCATAAACTGGCTGCTTTCCATTGTTATGTTAATAGATTGCTGACTGTGCCTCTTTCTAAGGAACATTTTGATTTAGAGTTACCGTAAGTGGGTTATGGTAGTTAGAGGTACCGTATCTCTGTAACTATAAAAACTAGGCTCTTCAAATTTGATACGCAAGTAGCTATTATATTATTTAAAACACTAATTTCAGGATTTTTCAAAATTCCCACGGGATAAGGAAAAAAACGGGATTTATATATTCAGTTCAACGGAATGCTATAAACTGTAATTACTAGACTCTTCAAATTTGGCATAGAAGTAGGTAATTATAATAGTAAAAAACTGTTTCAAGGATTTTCGGAAATTCCCACGGGATAAGGAAAAAACAAGATTTTTCGTTTTCTGGTCGTAGAAAGCTGAAATTCGGCATGTAGGTTGCTTGGGGAGTGTAGAGGAGCATTAAGAGAGGACTTTCCAAAATTCCCACGGGAACGGGAAAAAACGGGATTTTTCGTTTTACTGGTCGTAGAAAGCTGAAATTTGGCAAGTGGGTTCCTTGGGGAGTGTAGAAGAGCATTAAGAGAGGACTATCCAAAATTCCCACTGGAACGGGAAAAACGGGATTTTTCGTTTTTCTGGTCGTAGAAAGCTAAAATTCGGCATGAGGTTGCTTGGGGAGTGTAGAGGAGCATTGAGAGAGGACTTTCCAAATTTCCCACGGGAACGGGAAAAAACGGGATTTTTCATTTTACTGGTCGTAGAAAGCTGAAATTTGGCAAGTAGGTAGGTTCCTTGGGGAGTGTAGAAGAGCATTAAGAGAGGACTATCCAAAATTCTCACGGGAACGGGAAAAACGGGATTTTTCGTTTTACTGGTCGTAGAAAGCTGAAATTCGGCATGAGGTTGCTTGGGGAGTGTAGAGGAGCATTGAGAGAGGACTTTCCAAAATTCCCACGGGAACGGGAAAAAACGGGATTTTTCGTTTTATTGGTCGTAGAAAGCTGAAATTCGGCATGAGTTGCTTGGGGAGTGTAAAGGAGCATTGAGAGAGGACTTTCCCCGTATTAAGAAAGTATTTTCCGAAATTCTTACGGGAACGGGAAAAAACGGGATTTTGCGTTTTACTGGTTGTAAGCTAAAATTGCAAAATTCATAAGTTTATACTGTAAGTAGGCCGCAAAGGGCTCTTTAACCGACTTCAAAAAAGGAGGAGGTTATGCATTCCATTTTATGTATTTTTTTATGTAGGTATGTTCACCGATTTCTCGGTCAATTGTGGACCGATTTTAAAAATTATTTTTTTATTCGAAAGAATTTAATATACTCCTGAGATGGTCCCATTGTCACGCAAGCAATCTTGCTTGCTTGCTTGCCTGTATACTTGCTTGCTTGATATCTTGGTTCTTTGGAATTCTCATGGTACACGCGAGCGAAGCCGCGGGCAAAAGCTAGTTCTATACAAGCCTTGGCCACGAATAGGGATTGCCGGCCTCGTATCTCTAGATGGCCTCGTTAACACTCGGCCATCTATAACTACTCGGCCGGCAATCCCCTATTTCGCGGCCGCTGCAGTAATGTACTATTTCTCAAACATGCTATGAAATATTGACGTTATGTTCCTTATAATACGCCACGAAGGGTCACGTTGCAGGTGCAGGTGCAGCCGGTGGTGGAGGACGACGAGACGAGAGGTCAATAATGGAATTTCATACAACTTTGCTGGCCAAGGCCAGCAAAGTGATCGTCTATTGTTTCATACCATGACGTTTATAGGTCTATGGCATCATAGCATTTAGCCATTAAAAAAAACTATAAGCAATATTTGCGTTTTGGTTCATTAAGATATTCTGCCACTACGCTTATTTAAGGTAAGGTAAGATGATGATGATGATGGTGTGATGATGATGGTGATGATGATGGTAATGATGATGATGGTGATGATGATGATGATGATGATGGCGATGATGATGATGATGATGATGGTGATGATGAGATGATGATGATGGTGTGATGATGATGGTGATGATGATGATGATGATGATGGTGATGATGATGATGGTGATGATGATGATGATGATGATGATGGTGATGGTGATGACGATGATGTTGATGATGATGTTGATCATGATGGTGATGATGATGATGGTGGTGATGGTGATGCATGTTTGAGAAAAACTCTATACAAGCCTTGGCCACGAACAGGGATTGCCGGCCTCGTATCTCTAGATGGCCTCGTTAACACTCGGCCATCTATAATTACTCGGCCGGCAATCCCCTATTTCGCGGCCGCTGCAGTAATGTACTATTTCTCAAACATGCTATGAAATATTGACGTTATATTCCTTTTCTCTAAAATGGTATGAAATGTTGCCATTACGTCATCATAAACGTCGTAGAAAGTAACGCATCCTGGAGACTAGCTGCTAGCTGCCAGGAAGTAATCTCGAGCTGCCAGGAAATAAGTATGAAATTCCATTACATATCAAGTGTTTAAATTTGGAACCCGTGCTCTACTCTCGAACTGTCCACGAAGTAAGTATGAAATTCCATTACATATCAAGTGTTCAAATTTGGAACCCGTGCTCTACGTCTGTGAAAAACTGAAACTATTAAAAAAGTTGACACTTAAGAGGATGTAATATGCAAATGTGAGTTCTCTGGTTAAATAACTGGAACATTTTCCACTAATCAAACTTCTTGGTGTAAGTAAGCCATCTTGTCTACAAACAGGATGGCTTACTTACTGGTCTCTGCAGTAATCTATACATATAATAAATCTGTAACATTCTGTGTCTGTACATTGAATATATTTGAGAAAAACTGTCACTAGGGCTATTTACTAGCGCAATAGAACCCAAAACAATGTTTTTTAGAATTATTGTCTGTTTATCTGTTTGTCTGTGCGTTTGTGCGCGCTAATCTCAGAAACGGCTTAACCTAGAAGGATTCGGTTTTCACTGATATGTTGGTATTTTCTTGGATTAACATTTAGTGTTTGTTTCATTTGAATCGGTTCACAAATAAGAAAGATACGTCTATTTTAAGAATTTATAGAACAGTTTTTAGAAGTAGTGACTTGGGAGTAGGTACGGTGGTGAATGTGAACGCGGGTGTGCGGGGGGGGTTCGGTGGGAGGTCGGTGAGGGGGGGGGTAATTTTTTTATATCGAGGAACTAAGGAGAGCCATAATTGATGAAAAAGCAAATTGATAAAAAAAATAAGCTGCCCAAATTACTAATTCCACGCGGACGGAGTCGCGGGCAAAAGCTATGTACTATATAATACGCCACGAAGTGTCACAATGCAGGCGCGGCGTGGTGTGCGGCTAGACAAGAGGTCAACAATGGAATTTCATATAACATTGCTGGCCTTGGCCAGCAAAGTGATCGTCTTTTGTTTCATACCATGACGTTTATAGGTCTATGGCATCATAGCATTTAGCCATTAAAAAAAAAAACTATAAGCAATATTTGCGTTTTGGTTCATTATGACATTCTGCCACCACACTTATTTAAAGTAAGGTAAGATGATGATGATGATGGTGATGATGATGGTAATGTTGATGGTGGTGATGGTGTTGATGTTGATGATGGCGGTGATGATGATGGTGATGGTGGTGATGATGATGATGGTGTGATGATGATGGTGATGATGATGATGATAGTGATGATGATAATGATGGTGATGACGACGTTGATGACGATGATGATGGTGATGGTGATGATGATGATGATGATAATGATGATGCATGTTTGAGAAAAACTATACAAGACTTGGCCACGAACAGGGGGGCTACTCCGAAATTCGAAAATCGAAGTTCGTATCGCATCGTCTTGCTCGCTCTTGTATTAAATACTATTAGCGTGAGAGGAATGGCACGATACGAAGTTCGAATTTTGCACTTCGTAGTATAAGGCCTTGGATTGCCGGGCTCGTTAACACTCGGCCATCTACAACTACTAAGCCGGCAATCCCCTATTTCGCGGCCGCTGCAGTAATGTACTATTTCTCAAACATGCTTTTAAATGTATGCGTTAATGTCACGAAATGAAGCCATGAAGTTTGTTGTTTATGGCTCCCTACATTACTTCTTGGCCTAGGCCATAAAAGTAAGTATGAAAAACCATTATTGTCCGCTGCTGTAACTTTTTAAATTGGCTTACTAACATTAAACTTACAAAGGAAAAATTACATACAGCCAACTTACGATATTAAAAAAAAATCTATCTTCTTTTATTTACATAAAACCGCCTAAACTACTGGTGATGGATGGATGGATGTATGGATGTATGGATAGATGTGTGGATGTATGGATATATGGATGGATGTATGATGGATGTATGGATGGATGGATGTATGTATGGATGGATGTATGGATGTATGGATGGATGTATGGATGGATGGACGGATGTATGGATGGATGGATGTATGGATGGATGTATAGATGTATGGATGGATGTATGGATGGATGGATGGATGGATGTAAGGATGGATGGATGGATGTATGGATGGATGTATGTATGGTTGGATGTATGGATGTATGGATGGATGTATGGATGGATGTATGGATGGATGTATAGATGTATGGATGGATGTATGGATGGATGGATGGATGGATGTAAGGATGGATGGATGGATGTATGGATGGATGTATGTATGGATGGATGGATGGATGTATGGATGGATGTATGGATGGATGGATGGATGGATGTATGGATGGATGGATGGATGGATGTATGGATGGATGTATGGATGTATGGATGGATGGATGTATGGATGGATGGATGGATGTATGGATGGATGGATGGATGGATGGATGGACGGTTGGATGGATGGTTGCATGGATGGATGATGATGATGATGATGATGATGATGATGATGCATGTTTGAGAAAAGCTCTATACAATCCTCGGCCGGAAGAGGGATTGCTGGACTCGTTTTATCCCAAATCTCGTCCATCAATCCCTTACTTCACGGCCTCTGCAGTAATGTACTATTATTTGAAAGAAGATACTGGTAGCGTGATCTTATAGGTACTTAAATAAATAAAATGCTTGCAGTGGCGGTTAAATTACAATCTTAGTTTAGAAATATCTTTTTACAAAAACTTAAAAACTGCTCAACTGATTAAGTTGAAAATAATTTTCCTAGAAAGTATTTATTAAGTTTAACTTACGTGATTTTTTTCATGTTTTTTAGACGTGCGGTTCAAAAGTTACAGGGTGGACACATTATTTTGAACTTTCGGAGTGAATATCTCCGAAAATATTCACTTTATCAAAAAATGGTTTTAGAAAACCCCTATTTATTTTCAAATACCTATCCAATGATACCCCACACTATAGGGTTAGTCAAGAAAAAAAATCACCCCCACTTTACGTCTACAGCTATTACAGCTTTCTAGTACTAACAGTCTCTGAGCTTAGCCGCGGACGGACAGACGGACAGACATGGCGAAACTATAAGGGTTCCTAGTTGACTACGAAACCCTAAAAATTAATCACCGAAAAGTATGTAGGTACGCGTATAACTTCCGATCGACCGCACCAAATTGGATAATTATTATTTGTTGCGTTTGTTATTGTCTCATGAAAGAAATTTTAGAAAAAATACAACGGGGGCGAAGCCGCGGCCATCAGCTAGTTTACAATAAATAATTTATAGAACTATGGTTTAAAGCATTCATTCCCAAAGTGGTCCAGGTGGACCCCCCCCCCCCCCCCAGGGATCCACAGGAGACTCGAGGGGGGTCTACGTTGGCGAGACAAAAATGGGGGATTTGGAAATATGGGCCCAATTGCATAACATAGTACAACTTATATTACAAGCGGAACTCCCTTTCTAATTAATATAATTGAAGCGAGAGTTCCGCTTGTAATATTAGTTGTACTTTGTTATGCAATTGGGCCATGGTAGAAATCATGCAGGTAGCAGGGCCGCAGGGGGTCCACCGGAACCAGCTAAATTTTGAAAGTGGTCTATGTGAAAAAAAGTTTGGGAACCTCTGGTTTAAAGTTTGGCGGCTAAAGTTGCGATTTTTTTTCATAAAACCCGCCATTAAACTTTGCAGTGGTTTGGCTAAAATTACCTCGACGTTTCGATCACATTGCAGCGGCCGTGGTCACGAGTCGAGACAACGTGGATAAGTTATGAGTGAGAATCGCCAAAGTTACATTATAGATCTGTAGAAAGGTATTTTCGTGATTTTTAGGAGTCGATAGAATTTTTACTTTGTTTTTTTTTGTATGTTCCTATCCCGTGATTCGACAATTCCGAAAAACCCGATATTACACCCGAATAGGATATACAGGCACCTTATATGCAAAAAGAACGTGAACAAAGGCTTTATGCAGATCTTCTCTTCTTTGTCGGTATCAGTCTTGACAGAGTGGTCGTGGTCATCACTTCAGGTGTTGGTGGCGAGCTTAACAACACGCCGCCACTCCTCTCTGATGGCTGCCTTCCTCGTGCATTCATGCAGTGATGATGAGCCAATTACTGCCGCTTTTATTTTGGTTTATGCAGATACGCGGTATTTAGTTTACCATATCGTCGGTGCGAATACAAAAATCGCTATGTGTTTTTTTTCGATTTTACGATTATTTGATAATTTCATTTCTTTTAATGTCCTACGTTAACCCACAAAACCGTTTTTTGATATCTTTATTGGTTTTGAAAATAACAAATTCCGCTATGTGCACGCGGAACAAAGTTTGGATGGAAATAAATCGCTTTGTGGTTTTTAGCACATAGCGATATTATGCGTGAGGTTCTCCATCAAAATCAATAGTTTATTACAATAGTATGTTGCACATGGCGATTATTTCTTGATTGAATTACCAGACAGTGAGACTAATTTTAAGAAATTAATGTTAATAAGTGCTTTAATTTCACATTTTATCAAGTAAGTGCTACCAGGTTCTATTAGATTACTTGTTTTTGCCTAGTAAAATTGCACGTATCATTTAATATTGAATACGTTTATGACCTAACTATGCTATTTTCTGATTACTACAGTATGGATATTTTGTCAAATCCTGTCCGCTCCGTTCAAGTGCATGAAACATCACCGAGAAATGCTTCAAGGGATTTAATTGGCAATTCTAATGACGATAATCTGACTGATATATTATTATGCGAAAATGTTACTAACGAAATAAATTTGAGTATACCTACCCGCTGCCTGGTTTGAGCAAAATTCTCTAAATAATCCTACGCTCACTTCAATGTTTCTGGATAATGACAATAGGGATATAAACGTTGACCATGTGTCAGAAATATCAATTATCTGGAACTATTATTGAACCCCATGGGCCGTATCGAACAGGCTAGTTGTTCTGTCGAAAAGTTGTCAGATGACAGAACTGCTGAGGACAATATATAACCTTTTTGTTGAATCATGAAAGTGGTATAACTATTAATTTACCATTTGAAAAAATTGCCACTGGCCCAGCAAAACATGCTATTGTAGACCCTTCCGCATTTCCATCAAAAATAAGGGAAAATCAACATTTGCGACTTATTGGAAAGACTTATAAGGGTAACAAAAGACAGCGGGATCCATCTACATTTAAAATATTTAGTAAATATGTTGTTAAGAAAAATCGTGCTATGACAGAAAAACCTTGTACTCATGGAGCGGAGCAAAAGTCTTATAGGAGTTTTATTTGCAGGGCTATAAGTGATGAAATCCGAAGTGACATTTTTCAATATTTTTGGAATCTACCATCGTGGGACGCTAAAAAATCGCATATAAATGGCTTAGTGCAAATTTGTAGCACGTTTAAACGTCGTTAAACGTATCTGTGGAGCTATGGCTTGAACAAGTACCTGTTGTACCTAGTCATTATTGTAGAGGAGATAGTAAGGACATAATTATATTGAGGACACCTTTCACAGTAAGACCCATATGCACAAAAGTGTACACACTTTGGTGCAAGGAGAATATTTAAAATTCTGTGACACGTAAATTATTAATAGAAAAGTTGGAGGAAAGAATGATTTCTGTTTTTAAACCCAGAAAGACCAAAGTTCCTTGTCTATGAGCAATGTTATAAGCAAAAGCCGGCAGTACATAACTACACTTTTTATGTCAAAAATTATAATAACGTTTATTTATTTGTAGGTATGGCATGAGGGAGAATGCGGTGTGACAGCCAGTACCATCATAACAAGCTGTATTATACAGTTTTTAAAAGAGCACTGCTGTACTTAAAAAAAAGTATACCTTACATCTGACGGCTGCTCTTACCAGAACAGAAACAAAGTTTTGAGTAGTGCTTTGACTAATGCGTCAACTTCTTTAGGTATCGAAATTGAACAACTGATATTGGAGAAAGGTCACACCGTGATGGAAGTCGACAGTGTTTATTCAACATTAGAAAACCAGTTCAGGCCGCCAATATGTGCACTTACTGACTATTTAACTCGCATGAGACAGGCAAGGCAAGGCCGACGAAACCGTATGTTGTGAATTATTTAAATAATTCATTCTTTAAAAATTACGAAGAAGTGCCGTGCAATTTTATAAGTATTAGGCCTGGTTAACGGTCCGGTGACCCTACAGTGACCGACATAAGAAGCCTGTGGTACAAAGATGGCGATGTCAAATACAAACATGCTGACATATTCACTCTTTTACTGCAAAGGCAACCTGAACAGCGTGAACATAATGAAGCACTATCATTATATAATAGCGGTCCAAAAATTGATTTAGCGAAATCCTCTGCAATCTTTAAAGGTCTATATGCACAAAGATTATCATAATTTCTACGACAGTGTAAACGTACAAATTATTAAGTGATTTCAACTAATCTTTGACTAGGCAATAAAATTATTAGAGGCAAGAGTAATGAAAAATCAGTACAATACTAGTATAACTTAAACGGCATGATTTCATAAAGTTTATGCAAATCAATTAGTGTAATCGAAAATGTAGTACAGTTTTCTTCTTTATTACACTTGCTTGATTTATTATTGATTAGGTTTAACTAATAAACTAACTTGTGAGCAGATAACAATAAAGATTCATGTTATTCATATTTTCAATATTTATAATAGTAAAAGTCGACTCACATTACCAAATTTAAACATTTTATAACCCGCTATGTGTCGCCTTCCACGTTATAAAAACTACGCTATGTGTACATTTGGCACATGGCGATTTAAAGTAAGCCAAATCAAAGTCGCTATGTAGCTAAATTCTGGTTTTTTGTTAATATCATAAAAATCTACGAGGAAAAATTGTTTATTTTTTCGTAAAAATCATGTAAATCTTACTACTGTATTATTTAAAAAAGTCAGATGTGACAAAAGTTGTATATACTATTAGATAAACAGTTTTTTTTGTCTCCTGTAAAGTTAGTCAAAATTACATAGCGATTTTGTCATTCGCACCGACGATATGTATTTAAATACCGCGTACCTATCTGCACTAAATGTAGTTTTAACTTCATATTTGTTTTATTTTAACGAAATTGGAGTAAAAATCTGAAATTGGCTAATTTGTCAGTTACGCGGAATTATTCATTCCCAAATTAGCGGATTTGCACTATCCCCGACGATAGAGGTAACGCCACCAGAGTTGAGGCCACGCACACAACCACATCTCATGTAATGACAGCGGGATTTTGACGTTGTGTTGTCGTTAAACGTCAACACAACGTCAAAATCCCGCTGTCATTACATGAGATGTGGTTGTGTGCGTGGCCTCAACTCTGGTGGCGTTACCTATATGTTGTTGAAAAGGCAAACAATAAGTAATGAAAACTAACAATGATAATGAATGATAAGATAAAAAAAATGAAACAACACCATGATTAATATTTCTATAATCTACATTAATTTATGTTTATGACTGATACAAATGTTATATTGCAAATAATTATGATAATTTAAAAGAGTTTCACTGCCACCTGTAGTGGGCATAGGCTCGGTTGGCTTCACACTGTCGGTGCAAGTCTTGTTTCCGTTTTACAACCTTGCCTGTATTGTTGGCTGCATCAAGCAGTTCCCATGCAAATGCTTGCGGAAAATGTACTGTCCTTTCTTTTTCATTTGTGGCATCTAAGAGCCATTTTATCGCCAGGAACAGAGATCTTTTTTCTGTTATGGGACCAGGAACCTGAAATTTAAAACATAAGAGCAAAAATGTATTCAAGTTTTCAATTAAATTACCATTTCAGTGGCTCAAGGGATTCCATATTAGTTGTGTGGTTGTGTCAATAGGTATGTGGACATGTTCTTTTGATTTGCAAGGCATACTATACTCCAGAGCGTTACAAACAACTAGCTGTTGCCCACTACTCCATCTGCAAATAATTTGTTTATCGCTAAACCAGATAAAAACTATTTTTTCTAGGGTCTCAAACTATTGCCATGCCAAATTTCCCCTAAATTGGTGATGCGGTTAAATAGCAAAGAGGTTTTTTTTTATGGTATAGGGGGCAAACGAGGAGACGGATCGCCTGATGGTAAACAATTACCGTCGCCCATGGACACCTGCAACACCAGAAGAGTCACAAGTTTGTTGCCGGCCTTTAAGGTAGGAGTACACTCTTTTGACAAGATAGACAGACAGACAAACACACTTTTGCATTTAATATTAGTATGGATTGACAAATATACCAGGTGATTGGTGATGTTATCTTCCTTTAGAGGAGGGTGTATTGTAGAGCCCATTTGGAGTAAAATTATTCATTCATGTACTTAGTATCCCAACATTAGTAGTTATCAAATCAGCAAAAAATAATTCTAACATAATTAACATAGCATTTTTGTGTTTTATTTTTATACTGATGGTTAACTGTTTGTGATGTAATCTACTATATAAAAATAAGTCGGGCTTTCCTTCCTGACGCTATAACTCCAGAACGCACAAACCGATTTCCACGGTTTTGCATTCGTTGGAAAGGTCTCGGGCTCCGTGAGGTTTATAGTAAAGAAAATTTCAACAGAAAAGCGGGAAAATCTTTTTTCACATACAGCGCCATCTCTGATACATAGCATGTACTACAAACCAATACTATTCTCTGCGGACGGAGTCGCGGGCAACAGCTAGTGTGTTAATAAAAGAAAGTAAAAAATATATATACATACTTAAAAACATATTACTGTTTTATTCTAAAATAGCATAAGCTAACATCTATCTCTTCCAAGGGATTAGCAGTGCTATTCAACAATTCTGCTAACATATTCATATAAATATATTTACGACCGCTTTAGCCTAGTTGGTAGTGACCCTGCCTACGAAGCAAGAGGTCCTGGGTTTGAATCCCGGTAAGGGCATTTACTTGTGTGATGAGCACGAATATTTGTTCCTGAGTTATGGATGTTTTCTATGTATTTAAGTATTTATTTATCTATATAAGTATGTTTATCATCGTCTAGTACCCATAGTACAAGCTTTGCTTAGTTTGGGACTAGGTTGATTTGTGTGAGATTGTCCCCTATTATTTATTTATTTTTACTTGTCCCCTAATATACCAGCCTTCTGTTAACTTTACCTGATAAGTAATGCCACCTCTTTTAATAGGTGAAAGAAGCAATAATGGCTTGGCATTATCCACAGCTTTGTACAATATAGCTTTAGGGCTTAACTCAATCTTGGCTTTAGCCTCCTGTGTGGTAGCCAAGTGATACCTTTCAATTTGTATCCTCTTTATGTTTTCAAAGGCTTTTTCAACAAGGCTACGAGCAAGCTGCTTCTTGCCCATTTCCATGACATGATTGATGACTTTACTGAAAAAAAAATAACAGTTCTCTAAATATGTAGGTATATTTTTATTACATAAATTTATCATAAATATAAATAGCATTGACAGGCAACATAAATCAGACTCCAGGTTGAGGTTGTGAGCAAAAATCAGAGAAAGTGACTCTTTACTCCCAACTAATGCCTAACATTTTATGTAGTGTGTGTGTGTATCTATTTACATCTTTATTAACACGTGGAGTGTCTGATGGACACCATATGCTCTCAACTTTTTGTCCCAGTAGTGTCCAGTGGTCAGTGGTAGTGGTGGTGGGAAAAAGTTGAGGGACAAAATAGTGTCCATTAGACAATTCACTGGTTAACAAAATCTATTGACTAAATACTTACTTAACTAGTGGATCATGATAAACGGAAGAGGTTTCATGTGACCCTGGTGGTTTCACAGGCACAGCAGATAATTTAGCTAACTCCCCACTCTCTATGAGTTTAGATTGGTCCTCTTTCCTAAATATTGGGTTCTGGAAATAGTCTGGGAAACTGGTTGGACGAGAATAGCCTCGACTCTGCAACACTGTACATCCTCTGAAATAGAATGATAAATTCAAAGCTTATATTCATTTATTAATTTGTCAACACTGTAAATCACAGAATAACTGATAAAATTCTATATGGATATGTGATATATATCTTACTAACCGCAGTGAACACGATGAAACAGATACCAATTTATTAAATAAAAATATTTTAATGGTCAAGTTGTTCATTCTACAGCTGGTTATTTTATTTTGGCAGCTCAGTTGACCGGTATTATACCGCAAATGTTGCGATTTTATTTGTAGTAATCTTATGTAGACTGATAGATGCCCATAGATTTGATATTTAGTTTAAAGTACTATTTTAAATAAACTAAGAATAACATAACCTAAATACCAAGTTAAATCAAAATCAAATTTGAGAATTTGATTGACATTTGACATATTTTTTTGGGCCATGAAAAATTTTTTTTTTTCTAACTCGCGTTAGGGTATGCGCGCACGAGCAACTTTGTCTCCGCGACTATTTTATCAAGTCTGTGTATTTGTACCCTGCGAAACGCGGCGCTACGTTTGCGCACTTCCATACTAACCCATAGATTTGATAAAATAGTCGCGGAGACAAAGTTGCTCGTGCGTGTTTACTCTTAAGGTCTATTTACATGATGCAAGTCGAGTGCAATTGTACCTGTCCACTAGCATTACATTGCGGGGCCGCATGGCTAGGCTAACAGACCAAGCACCGCAATGTAATATTACTGGCATGACTTCACTTTACTAGCCTTGTCTCTATTACTGGCTGTTGCTTTTGGCTTGGCTTTGGCTGATCCAAACTTGGCTAATTTGGCTGTAAGTTACAATTCTTTAGCCAGATACATGCAAAAATAAAAAATAAAGACGAAAACAAATGTGATCGATCGCGAGAAATGTCAAACGTGGACAGACACCAGACGGACGTAAATCATAAATTTCATATTTTCTAAAATTAAATTATTTTGTTATGCACGTAATGAACGAATTTCTGTAAATTTATAAATGCAGTAGTTAAAATGTCGACTATCATAAAATTTGACCTCAAAGAGTTACGAAAATTAGCTACCGACAAAAACTCGTGTGTGGTGGAAAAAAAAGTGACTCAAAACCTAGCACTGCAGCCTTGGTGTCTTGGAAACCTGAAGGAATCTATTAAAAACTTGCTGGACTATAAAATTGGCAAATTCGATAAAGAGTGTGTGTCAAGTTGTATGTATTTTAAAGTGAAGATCGATAAGGATCGATTTTTAAAACTGGATTATATTTGTTTCAGATTGAATGGAATTCTTCTAAGTTATAAGAATTTACGTGTTTTAACAAACGTAGGCTCCATTAGAAATGACAGTGCAGATATTCAGTTCCAAATACAAGCAGACTACTTCATATTTCGGCCTTTTGTGGGAGCCACCTTAAAAGGACTTGTAAATAAGAAAAGTAATACACATTTAGGAATTCTAGTGCATCGGTGAGTGAAGTATTAATGCAACCTCCAGCCAGCCCTTTATCACTACATAGTATAAAACAAAGTCGCTTCCCGCTGTCTGTCTGTCCCTATGTATGCTTAGATCTTTAAAACTACACAACGGATTATTTAATAGATAGAGTGATTCAAGAGGAAGGTTTATAATATAATACATGCATAATTTCACCCATGCGAAGCTGGGGGGGCGGGTCGCTAGTAGACTTTAAGCTAGACAACTCTGACAATTGGATAAGGCTTATGATGGTGTGTAGGGCATTAACTTATAGTATAGACATTTATAAGGCACTGTGTCACTTTACCTTAATTAAGCCTCCTATGTCAATTTTTCTTACTAACTCTTTAATCTTACTAACTGCAACCTAGTATCTAATCTCAAAATTAATCACAGAAAAAACAAAAATATGGAATAGTGATGGTTTTCATTTTATTTACAGTGTGTTCAATGTAGTGATCCCTCGTCCAACAGAAGAGCCAGGCAATGAATGGATTGGGTCGGGCATCCAGGAGGGACAAGAAGTAACATTCCGTGTGGTTGTGTTAGACCTCTATGGTGCTTTACCTTACATAAGAGGTGAATTGGATGAAAGGCAAGTATTAATTCAGGAACTCTAGTAAGTGCATATTAATACTCTTTAGTAAGGGTCCATGAGAGCCTGAGGCCGTATTGTCTAACGTTTCTGATGCTTGCCTTTGCAATCACTATTTTTCTGTCAAACGGTGTAAGATGATGACAGAAAAAGACGGTGAAAGCAAAGGCAAGCGTCAGAAGCGTTAGACAATACGGCCTCTGGTCATTTAGAAGGCATTTATAGGGATGAAGCTAATATATAGTGATGATAGTAAAGTGAGATGGGTGCAACTATGGAGGTCTATTCCCTAATACACCAGTAGGATGTTCTAGCAGATAGTCGTCCATAGTTACTAAACTATTACTAGGCAGGAAGTGACATGGAATGGGGTTGAAGTGTAGTGGATACATACTAATCCAATATCACATTCACTGCCACCGATGCATATGGGCCAATCAACTTTTAAACCGACTATAATCTGTCCGCAACATTTTTCAAACAATTGCAGATTTTTGTAAGTAAACATGTTTTTTCTGTAATTTAATAGATGAATAGCATGAATACATGCCGTCCTACGTAAAATTAACCTATTAAACCGTGAAATATCTTGTTGGAAGTACGATTTTTTGGTAACGCCAGAGACAATTTTGGTAACGCAGGAGATGCCAAAAACGTCGGTTTAAAAGTTGATTGGCCCATATATGCGTTTTCGAGACTTCGCCCAGTGCCGCTGTCATAATATTATTCATACATTTTGAACGCACATGTGCGTCGGTGGCACCTATGGAAGTCATTAGGACATTAGCAGTTTTTTTTTGTTTTTTTTTATTCTCTAGCTACCTCAGACAATGCCTGAGCCTATGTTAACCAAACCTTATTACATACCAGTTCTCGCTACAGATTGCCCTATCATGCCACGTACTTGGTCTTTCTTCTTTCTGTCCACATTCTATCTCATGGGTTATTATTATTATTATTATTATTAAAGCTTTATTTATCCATACAGTACAATAAGTTTCTATACATTTTTATTATATTAGTTCTATTGTATGGCCCCTCTAGGGTAAAAAGCCTCCTCCATCTCTTTCCACTTTTGTTTTTCTTGAGCAGTGCTCATCCAGTCATTTCCTGCTGTTTTTATAATTTCGTCAACCCATCTCTTCTTCTGCCGTCCTCTATGTCGTTTTCCAGTAGGACTGAGCCATTTTGTTGTTTTTAATGTCCATCTGTTATCCTGGTATCGAGCTATATGACCTGCCCACTTCCACTTCAGTGTCAAGGCATGCTGTAGTGCGTCCGTGAGTTTTGTTTTGTTGCGTATGTCAACATTTCGTATTTTATCAATTCTTCTCAGTTTCAGGATGCTTCTTTCCATAGCATGTTGACATGATAGTATTTTGTTTTTAATCTTGTTAGTGAATGTCCAAGTCTGGCTTGCATATGTTAAGCAGGGCAAGATACACGAGTCCATTACAATCTTCTTTAGCTTCAGACTGTAGTTACCTTTTAAGATTTCTTTCTGTGCCCAATACTTTTTCCATGTTGTATTTATCCTTCTGTCTACTTCATTTTCGTTTCTATTGATGTCGAATTGCACTAGTTTTCCCAGGTAAATATATTCGTTGACATATTCTATTGTCTTCCCATCTATGTTAATTGGACTTTGGATATTATTGGTCATTATTTTAGTTTTCTCTGTATTCATTTTCAGTCCTACTTTTTGGCTTTCATTGGTGAGGTTTTGAAGCATTCTTTCTAGTTCTGTGGGAGTTTCACTAAAAAGAGCAATATCGTCCGCAAATCTAAGATGAGTTAGTCGGCTGTTAAGTATCCACAGTCCTTTGTTCTTCCAATCTATATTTTGGAAAATATCTTGCAGGACTGCAATGAATAGCTTTGCCGAAAGCGGGTCTCCTTGCTTTACACCCTTTTCTACTGGAAACTCTTCTCCATTCCATTCTAGTTTTATTGTGCTAACACTTTCAGTGTACACATTTTTTATAATATTTATGTTTACCATGTATATCATTATTCTCAAGTGCTTTCCATATGGGTGCTACATAGCCTTTGAATAATCAACAAAAGCTATGTAGAGTGGTCTGTTAAATTCCTTATACTTTTCTATTAGTTGTTCAATAGTGTGGATATGATCATTGGTGGAATAGTTGGGTCGAAACCCTGCTTGTTCTACGGGTTGATTACTGTCAATTTTGGATCCTATTCTGCTGAGCAAAATCGATGAAAACAGCTTATATATAGCAGATAGTAGACTAATAGGCCTGTAGTTTCCTACATCTTGTGGATTTCCTTTCTTGTAAAGTAGCACTATATGTGATTTACGCCATTGTTCTGGCACTTGTTCTGACTCAAGTATCCTGTTAAAGAGTGTTGTCAAGTACGGGATTAATACACATCCTCCGATTTTTAATGTCTCGTTAGTTAAGTTATCTGCTCCAGGGCTTTTTTCTGTCTTAAGTGCTTTTATATGTCTCAATACTTCGGCCTCGCTTATAGGATCCACTGTTACTTGACTTTGTCCTTTGTCTTCTGTATACTTGCTTTTGCTTACATCTATAACTGGTTCCTCTGATGTATTTTTATAGAGCTCTCTATAGAAATCTGTAGCGTGTTTAAGAATATCTTTCCTGCTCTTTATTTCTCTTTGGCCATCCTTCAGGTTTTGAATCCATGTCTTGTGTGTTAACAGTTCCTTGTTCGCTCAGTTCCTTGTTTCTCATGGGTTACCGACCCTTAAATCTTCACTAACTATCTACAATTAATTGCTAATTTATACAGATACATACTTTTATTTCTCATCTACCATTCCGGCCTCTATTACCATACTCGTCCATCACACAATCCGTCCACTTTATCACACGTCTTCTCATATTCTTTACTTAAATCTATTAGGAGAGCGGGTTATGGGGTACATTTATTGACTTTTACATTAGCAGTTTGTAGATGTTGTTATATCACTGGACTTGTATTTTTAATCTTTGAAAATCAAAGCCCTCATTGAAAAATATGGACATTAGCAGGGGAAAATGATCTAGTCTATTTTAATTTAAATAAATTCTACACTTTGTTTGTGTACCAAACATTGGTGATAGGAGATGGTAGATTGGAGGCAGCTGCCCTGCTGAATAATTGAACAGTCAGTGTTATATGGTATCAAAATGGACAACTTACTTTTGCTTTTTTTTCCAGATGGGTGACACTAGGGCCAGATGGTGATGATGAAATGGTTGAGACAAAGCCAATAGAACCAGTGTCAGTCACTTATGTAAATTTTGACAAAACTAAACCATATTATTCTAAGCAAATTGGAGATGACTTGCCCCAGACTTCAATGAAGAACCCGACAAAGAATAGTGTGAAATGGCCCACTCCCAACAAACAACAGATTAAGAACAAATCTCCAATATCCAAAGACGAGAATTGTAAAAGTGACGCTAGTATTGTAACAAAAAAAGTTAAAAAACAAAGTAAAATTTTAGATGCTGATGCCACTGATACCATACCAAGACAGTCAAAAAAACACAAAAGAGATTCCTAATTTTATATATTTTGCAAATTTTAAATATATGATTTGAATAAATTAAATGTTTACATACATAAATGAAAATGAATGAAAATAAAAATGTTTTATTTGTTAGGTAACAGGACTATACATAATAGTGGCCGGAGCCACCTTTTAAGCTTGAAAAAGCCTCCTTCTCAACATCCACACACTACACTTATACACATACTTATAGTACATTGTGCATCAAGGGCCGTAAGTAGGGGATTACTAACGAGAGCCTATTAGAAGCCCGACGCCGGAGGCGGAGGGTTTTTAATGACTCGAGTTTGTAATCCCCTTACTGCCCGTGATACACACAATGATTTTCATCACACTGCGAGGAAAAAATCCAAAAATGAAATTATTTTGTCTCTAAACACTTAAATTAAATAAATAATGGCTACCCGCCAATACAGATTGTCACTTTTTCCAAGTCATCTACCACAGATAAAGTAAACTGTGTTTAGAATTCGAATTGCCATACGGCCACATTCTGCCAACATGTTAAAAAAATACTAAAATTATTGCAAAACTATTTGATATAAATTTAAAATATAAAGTTTCATGAAGCGTAGACAAGTGTTGTGTAGTAAAATTGGGTTATAGCTAAGTTTTAAACATATAAATAAAACGTTGGCTGACTTGAAACCTCCTTAGTCTGTTTGCAAATTTTAAAACTAAAGTTAGAACTCCCTTGGGAAGAAAAACTGTACGTAAATCCATAACTCCCTTAGGAACAAATTAGGCCTTTGGCATTTAGTATACAGGCATGGAATAACACCATTGACGAGCAAGTGTGATGAAAATGACATATTTCTTTTAATATGCTAGTTTAGTTAGTACTATAATATTTTTTCCACTTAATACTTCCTCATCCCATTTATTGGAGCATGCTACCACAGAATCAAAAGCAGCTATCAAATACATAACTGACAAAGTATATTTTTAAAGCTAGTAGTATTTTCAATAATCACAATAGATTTTGTAGCTTATTGCTAAAATAATAAGGTTGAATTTCCAAGTCAATGCATGTGGCCGCTAAATCGCCTCTAACTACCTTGTTAAGGGTAAAGGGGGCAGTGAAATGGGAATTTCAGTTTGGTTCACTGTCACTGACCACCAAATGAAATTAAAATAATATTATGGCCAATAATTAAATAAGAAAGTTAAAATTTAGTCAGGGCGACACTTTTTCGGTGTAATATTTTTCAGTGATCAAATGAAATTGCTTGTGCCACAATACTACATTACCTATTTACCACATTTACATTTACTATTTACCACAAAATCGAAGATTGCTCAAGGAATTGTCTTATTTTATACATCTCGTATAATGGGAATGTAATAAGTATAATGGGAAGGTAATGTAGTAAGTATTTCAAAAAATTCGGTATTTTAGGCACGGGCGAATCAAATGGGTCAGTTTGGAGAAGCCAGAAACGATGAGAGAGCGAAGTCTGTTCTTTAAATTGGAACCATGGCATCAATTTTATAAAGCCCAACACACACAGAAGGCGGGTACGAGTCGGTAGCGGGCCGGGTATTGTATTGGCGGTTTATGGACGACAACACACCCACAGAATACATTATTATACCCTTCCGCGCTCGCCGTCGGTGTGATTTTCATTTTCCGTATTCACTAATACGTAGATTTAACACTTTTAGGACGTCTTTTTTCATCATCATTTCCGCTGAAAGACGTCCACTAATATAACGAACCGCGCGGCTCACGCGTCGTCGGAAACGACCCGACCCGCGCCCACTCTCTGTGTGAGTTGCGCTTAAAAATAGTATTTTTTTAAACTGTTATACTTAACCCGGAATCGAACCTGGTTAAAATTCTGTAAGTAATCGCATTTCGTATTTCTTATTATTTACTATAGTTTAAGCTGTGAGTTTATGGACCCAATTTTGTTACGAAAACTTGTGTAAGCGTTAGACGGAAAAAAATCAATATGATTTATCTGAAGAGACCACTTCTGCATACCTTACCTTACGTACGATCGATGTTTATTTAAAATTAGAACACAGAGGAACGTTCACTGGGCGTGCTAATTTATTTAATACTAGCCTTCCGTCCGCAGCTTCGGCCGCGATAAAATTAATTTTCCTGTAGGAAAAGGTATTTTCCCGCGGTAAAAAGTAGCCTATGTCACTCTGTGGTAATGTAGCTTTCTAACGGCAAAAGAATTTTTGAAATCGGTCCTGTAGTTTCGGAGCCTATTCAATGCAAACAAACAAACAATCAAATCTTTCCTCTTTATAATATTAGTATAGAAGATATAGATTTAAAATGGAATGTTACCAACGAATAAACTTGCAGAATTCATAAGATTGCTTGCAGATATAATGATTGAGTTAGATTAGACTTGGATTAGACCCTAGGTCGTGTGAAGTTAAAAAAATTATTGTTCTTACATAATCTAAAATCGGTGACAATTTTTTTGAATGGTTTTAAATTCTAAGAACAGATTTACCTATCTCTTATAGTTTCTGATTTCTCCCTACTACCCTACTGGCCCATTTGGTTTGATCAATCTCTAATATATAAAAAACTCGTGTTACGGTGTTTGTTACCGAACACCTCCGAAACGGCTTGACCGATTTTTATGATTTTTTTTCTCCATATTCGGTATGTCTGAGAATAGGTCGTAGGCTATTTTTTATACCCCTAGGTGGTACATATATGGCAAAACAACGTTTGCGGGATCAGCTAGTTTGTATATAATCAAAGAGTATTGTAATATTATGTATATAATATAATAGTTCTCTTTCGTCCGTTCTCTACTCCAGATCGGAGCGTGCGCTGCGTAGCAATGAATCATAACGACGACCAGATGGCCTAGTGGTTAGAGAACCTGACTATGAAGCTTGAGGTCCCGGGTTCGATTCCCGTGTCGGGGCAGATATTTGTATCAAAAATACGAATGTTTGTTCTCGGGTTTGGGTGTTTAATATGTATTTAAGTATATGTCTATCTATATAAGTATGTTTATCCGTTGCCTAGTACCCATAACACAAGCTTTGCTAAGCTTACTTTGGGACTAGGTCAATTGGTGTGAATTGTCCCGTGATATTTATTTATTATTATTATTTTATTTAAATGCGCTGTGCCACGCCGCAGTTCTATGTCACCGTATTTATGATTCAGTGTTATGGACCGCGCTGGGCACGCTCCGTCGGCGCCCCGCGCTGCGGTCTATGTTGGCCTTTTCTCTTCATTGATCATCTTAAGACTTTGTCACACTTGATCCAACTTAACCAAATTGGACGTACAAAAAATAAAAGTTGGCACCCCTACTCATGGAAGTACTACTTGTAGTAGTACTTATACTTCTATACCCCTACTTTGCCCTTACTGTATATAGGCAGTCCTTTTATTAATATGGCTACTCCGACAAAGCATCATTAGTTACTCTGGCAACACCACTAATAAACTGTCAAACGACGGCAAAAGTACGTTTATCCGTGTCACTTTTCTGTTGTCGATAAATACGATGCATAAATTGAACAAAACAGATTTATATTGGTCATTATGAAAACTTGACCTGTTTTAATATTCAAATCTTCAAATGGAGAATTGGGAATTCATTAGTTACACCAAAGAATAGTGAAAACAGTAACTAGTACATCCATTAAAATGTCGAAGAATGGTGAAGTGTCATCAAACCAAGGTAAAAAATAAAAAGCTCCGGTAAATTCCATATGGTCTAGACGAATTGTTTACGAACGGTATAGTTTATTTGGGTCGTGAATCACGATGATCCGGCTCACCGTGATCGTTAATAATATTTCAGGGCCTAGTAGACCGAGTATGCCGAAACCCGATTTGAATTTATTCAATACTGAGAAGCGTAAAATAATGGATCTCCAAATCGGAGGGCCGTCGGGGGATGGTGCTGCGTTTTTGCCATTTCCCGCGAACAACACTGCGGCGTCGCGGCCCCGCATGCCGCCGCGCACGATCAGAGATGTGCTGCCTGAGAATACGAGGTAGCTGTTACCCATTTACTTACGTTATCTTTGTAATTACTAGAAAAATGTTTGGTATATTAAAGAAATAGCTATATAAAAACCCTTGATCAAACATTTTGTCAGATTTTCTAATAGACACCAATAAATGCTACAATGACTACAGTTGTGATTTTTATAGGAAAGTATCACTGCCCATCATAAAATTTCTGATTTAAACACCATATGTATATTGATGAAAAGGAAAAGGGATTTTAATGTGCTGTTGCTTATGCACTTTTTCTTTGCTCTACTAGAAAATTGTTACTTTCAACCCTCGCCGTCATTTGTAGGGACAGATGCAGGATTTATCCGTCCATGCAGTCATCAGGCAAGTTACAGCTGTCTGCAACAGAGATCTATGATTTCACTGCTGATGACTTGCTTGATCTTGGTGAAATAGGCCGGGGTGCCTTTGGAGCTGTGAATAAGATGGTCCACCGAAAGTAAGTAACAAAATGAAAATTTTTGCATGTTCACCAATATCTGTATAAAGAAAAAAAAATCATGGTAAATTACAAATTTTATTTTTAACATAAAATCCAGAAAACTCAGAAGTGGGGAAAGGCCGGGTGCTAACCCAAGACCCCCTGCTTGAAAAGCCATAGATCTAGGCTACCATGACTTACTAACTTATAAAATGTATACCTAATCTAATATTTACTAACTAATAAAATGTATACCTAATCTAATATTTACTAACTAATAAAATGTATACCTAATCTAATATTTCTATTTTACTGTAATCATGACATTAGTTCAATTATTTGTTTTGAGTTTTGCATAAATTTCACATTTAAATTATATTTGAAAATACTGAAATTAATTTTTCTTCATACTGCCAGAATAAGGAACACACCTGATTTATGAGATGTGGACAATCTTTCATAATTAATTATACAAGTTGAATGAAAAATAAACATATAATGTATATACGTCACAAAGATCTATTGCATTTTTTATTTTAGAACAAACCGTGTAATGGCTGTGAAACGCATCCGCTCCACTGTGGACGAGAAGGAACAGAAGCAGTTGCTGATGGACCTGGAAGTAGTCATGAAGAGCAATGACTGTTTATATATTGTCCAGTTCTACGGAGCACTATTTAAAGAGGTATGTACAGTAAGCGTTGGTATGCAAAATTGCCAGTGTAATAAGTAATTGTGAGAATGGAAGCAATATCAGGAATAGCAATGCCTCAAGAGTCAGCAAAGAACGTGGCTAATTTATTGTTATTAGTTTTGTATTTACTGCCATGTTTTCTTATGATGCTACTGTATTCATCTGCCAAATTACAAAGATCCCTTGGGCACTTCTCTTAGTCATTAAATGTTTTAGTATCAAGTTTAATTATTGCATTCAAATATCATCAAATTTCAGGGTGACTGTTGGATTTGTATGGAGTTAATGGACACGTCATTAGATAAATATTATAAATTCATATGTGAGCGGATGCAAACTCGAATACCTGAAACCATTATAGCCAAAATAACCCTTGCTACAGTGAAAGCTTTAAATTATTTAAAAGAGAAGCTTAAAATTATTCATAGGTAAGTCAACATAGTAACAATATTGAAAGAGATGCACACTTATTTTGGTGAAGTTATTGATTAATATTTTTATTATCAAAAAATTTCCGTTTTTTAACAGGGATGTCAAACCATCTAACATCCTTCTGGACAGAAGGGGCAACATAAAGTTATGTGATTTTGGTATATCAGGTAAGCTTGTGGATTCGATAGCCAGGACTCGCGATGCTGGATGCAGACCATACATGGCTGTAAGTATGTTCATGGCTCTTAACAAAATAATTGTACATCATTCATATGACAGTTCATCACAGTTCTTGAGACAAAAAATAGCCTATGTTAATCAGGGACAGTGCAGTAAAAGAATTTTTAAAATCACATCTTTATTTCCACCCAGAGGCTGTGTTTAAACTTGTGCAACCTTTTAACACAATCACTGCCACCTGACTTCCACAGGTGCCACCGATGCACATGTGCGTTCAAAATGTTTGAATAATTATGACAGCGGCACTGGGCGAAGTCCTGAAAACACATATATGCGTCGGTGGCAGTGAATGCGTTAAGTCTATTAATAATGCCATGGGGGCCTAGTGGTTTGACCTATGGCCTCTCAAGCAGAGGGTTGTGGGTTCAAATCCCGGCTCGCACCTCTGAGTTTTTCGGAATTTATGTGCGAAATTACATTTGAAATTTACCATGAGCTTTATGGTGGAGGAAAACATCGAGAGGAAACCTGCATTCACCTGCAAAGAAATTCAATGGTGTGTGTGAAGTTCCCAATCCGCACTGGGCCCGCGTGGGAACTACGGCCCAAGCCCACTTTTTCTGAGAGGAGGCCTGTGCCCTGCAGTTGGATGTGTATAGGCTGGGATTATGATGATGATGATGATGAAATAATGTGATGAAAGTAGTTTAGAAAAAAGATACATACAGTCAAACATATAACCTCCTCCTTTTTTTGAAGTTTGTTAAAAATTAGCAAACGCATAAATGACTGTCATGTTCAATGCATACTTTTGGAATTGGGAACTTCTATTGAAAATTTAAATAATTTCATAAACTTTTATTACCCTGTTTTGTATAGGATGAGATTATTTTGGCAATAGATATAGATATATTATTTGGTTCTCAACCATATTTTGACCACTGACCACCTTAAATTTTTTCTAAAGCTTCCCATTTTCTTATTATATTTTTTAGTCACCGACATAGCTTGAAGAATCGCTAGACTCAATTTTGGCCAATGGGGCCAAAAGGTTCTCGAGTGGCTTCCATGGAGTGACGACCTGGTTATGGTGGAGGGAACGTTTTGGATGTGGATGGCGCAGGGCCGCTGTTTGGCCAACTTTGGGGGAGGCCTATGCTCAGCAGTGGACATCTTTCAACTGAAATGATGATGATAACTAAGAAACGCATGCTAATTTTGTCTGAAGTTTCTATTGCCCAATAGAGGGCGTTGTCGCCCACGTTGAGAATCTATGGATTAAGCTAAACCAGGGTTCGAGGATATATATCAACGGATATATATCATGATCAGTGATCGTAATTTTTGTAGCATTTTTGGTGCAGTGCTAGGGTTGTCAGTAGTGCCCAATATAAAATGGTTTGAACCAAGGATCAAATAAAATCAAAGGCATTTAGAACTAAGTAATAACAAAAAATTAATAATGTAGAGATGGTTGGTAATTAAAAAAAAAAAACGATTCAAATCTCGTCTTGAAGAACGCCTGTTATCTACCTCTATTTTTATTAAGTTTTATGTTCTGTATTGTTTGTGTTTTTTGAGGTGTGCAGTAGAAAACGAAAACACAGAAAAATTTCTTAGAACATGTAAAGCCCAACCCAATATGCATAATGAAATGAAGGGTTAATTTACTATTATGAGAAAATGTGTTACAATAAATCCTTATCTGAGGTTATAGTTATTATTTATGATTAGAAATTGATATACTAACTTTTCTGCTGTATATTAGCATTGACAGTATAACGCGTAATGGCAGTCCATAAATAAATAAATAAATAAATATCACGGGACAATTCACACCAATTGACCTAGTCCCAAAGTAAGCTAAGGAAAGCTTGTGTTATGGGTACTAGGCAACGGATAAACATACTTATATAGATAGATACATACTTAAATACATATTAAACACCCAAGACCCGAGAACAAACATTCGTATTTTTCATACAAATATCTGCCCCGACGCGGGAATCGAACCCGGGACCTCAAGCTTCGTAGTCAGGTTCTCTAACCACTAGGCCATCTGGTCGTCTAAACAAAAAAAAATAAATACATATAGAAGTCATTGATTTCTTCAATGACGTCCCGTCAAGTGATAAAAAACAGTTGCGTTGATTTTGTGTGTGAAAATAAGCAATAATTATTAACTGATTAAACACAATGGAGAAACTGTTAAGTAAGCACAGTTTTTTATTAAGAAAAATTCTTCGATATTTATTGTGCTAAAAAAATGACACGATTGAAACATGTTTTGACGAGATACATTAAAAGTATTAAAACATATAATAATAAAAACGAAATGATGTTAATCAAAAGATTAAGTAAAAAATTTAGCGTTTTATTTTCAACGACAACATAATATTACATTATTTGAAACGTCAATCATATTATACACGTCGACAACCCTAGGTCGCTGTCGTGTGTCATTTGACGTCATCGCACCAAAAATGCTACTAAATCTACGATCACTGATCATGATATATATCAGATGTATATCTAATGATTTTTTATGATATATATCAATACAAAAATTGGTTTAAAAAAATTATATTATTAAGTAATTTTTGGCGTTTGTTACTGTATTTCTACTTCCCAAATGTAGATGGCGTTGGAGTAGAGTTAAAAAATACTCTCTAATAGTACTCAGTCTCTATAGTAGTAGTAGTTCTAATCCATAAATGACAATGCCAGAAAAATTTTGTTACAAAAGACTCGAAAGAGTAAGTTTGTTTTGTGTTTATTCTATTTTTATTCCCAAGAAAGTAATTGACAAAGTGCAGAAACGATGTAACCCATATGCAAATAGTATACATAAATAATACAATAAAGTAATAATATGGCTTTCATACAAAATGTATATATATCACACTTTTGATATATATCGGAAATATATCATAAATATCCGATATTTTGATATTTATAATAAATGGGCCAATCAACTTTTATACCGACGCTAATCTGTCCGCGATTTTTTTCAAACAATTGCAGATTTTTGTAAGTAAACATGTTTTTTCTGCAATTTAATAGATGGTGTACATGAATACATGCCATCCTACGTAAGTTCAACCTATTAAACCGTGAAATATCTTGTTGGAAGTACGATTTTTTGGTAACGCCAGAGACAATTTTGGTAACGCAGGAGACGCCCAAAGTGTCGGTTTAAAAGTTGATTGGCCCAAATATCGGATTTTTCGAACCCTGAGGCCTATGCTCAGCAGTGGACATCTTTCAGCTGTAATGATGATGATGACTAAGAAACGCATCCTAATTTTGTCTGAAGTTTCTATTGCCCAATAGAGGGCGTCGTCGCCCACGTTGAGAATCTATGAATAGGGATGTTGACACCACCAATCAACTGACGTTCTTTTTATGAGCTGTCAAAACAAAATCTATAGAGTTTGAATGGCAATAGCGACATATGACGTCATTGTTCGCATACTCAATTAACTTAATTACTAAACTATTATTATATTAATTACTCAACTATTTATTTGTTTTAAAGCAACAAAAACTCTAATTTTGCATTTAATCGAAAATTAATCTGGTTTTCAGCGCTAAAATAAAGCGTTTTTTTACTGGAGTCGTGTCCTCGAATTCTTTTTTAATGGCGTCAACATCCCTATTAAGCTGAACGTGATTTCCAGCCGGAGCGGATTGACCCGGGGCGCGCGCGCGGCTACGACGTGCGCTCGGACGTGTGGTCGCTCGGCATCACGCTGATGGAGGTGGCCACGGGCGCCTTCCCCTACCCGCGCTGGGGCTCCGTGTTCGAGCAGCTGCAACAGGTGGTGCAAGGAGAGCCGCCGCGCCTCACCAACGGCAACAACGCCTTCTCTAACAACTTTGTCAACTTTGTTAATACTTGGTAAGTAAAAGCAAGGATGATTTAGGGCCTACGCTAGCTGACGCGGATTACCCGGAACGGACGCCCGTCGTGCGCGCGTCTAATAAGAAATTGTATGAACAGCGCTAAGTGGCGCGGGCGCGTGCGACGGATTTTCAGTACATTTTAGACCCGCGAGCGGGCGTACGCGGCGGGCGTCCGCGTCAGCTGGCGTAGGCCCATAGACTGGATTGGCAGACGCCATAGTACGAATCGGCCGCGGTTTTTGTAGTTTGATTATTATATCTAGATGGCGCTGTAATATAGCCAGAAGCTTCGAAGGCAAAACAATAAGACTACATGTGTTTCATATTACTACAAATGTATTATTTTTCAAAAATATTGCATAATAATACATTTGCAGTGATATGAAATATCTATAGTCTTATCACAGAATAAGTAATATGTAACCAGTAATCCAACTTCATACTAGAGCGCCCGATCGATGCACGCACACAGCCAAGCGTCTTACACGGCCGCTAACCAATCTTCGCTAGACAAAACAATACAGTTCCCACGCTCGCGCCGTGTAAGAAAGACGCTTGGCTGTGTGCGTGCGTCGATTCGGGCGCTCTAGTATGAAGATGGATTACTGCTTACATATTAATTATTCTGTGGTCTTATTGTTTTGCCTTCAAGCCAGAGGCTATATTTCAGCGCCATCTAGATATAATAATCGAACTAAACCGCGGCCGATTCGTACTATGGCGACTGCCAATCCAGTCTATATCATCCTTGGTAAAAGCACGCGTTTTTTGTATTGACAATCAATAGAGAAGGGGACTTGCGACCGGGTTTTTAGTCCGTGCAAGTTGGGCACTGTCAGCCCTCCATTCCCAGTTCGTCCGAAGGGATTTTTCCCGAGCACAAGTCACCCTTCCAACCCTAAAGTTAAAAACAGCAAAGACTTCGCGTCTTTGGCCCCTCAGGCGACTCATTCAAAAAAAATACTTGATAAGTTTTGTGCAATTTCAACTTTTGATCGATCTCTATCCATCTATCTATAAATTATTACGTCATACAATTTGTCGTCTTTTTAGACTGTTAACGAGAGTAATTGATATTTTATTGAATACCACACCTTAGGGGCCATCCATAAATTACGTCATACATTTAGGGGGACGTCGGGGGGTCAAGCGATCTGTGACACTAGAACTAAATAATGGCGATTTTCATAGTAATTTGTGTGACAAGGGGGGGGGAGTCCAAATTGATTGAAATTGGTGTGACGTAATTTCTGGATGGCCCCTTAACAATCCAGAAAAAAATATTAAGAAATTATGATGGATGTGATAATTATGATCAACACAAATGAATAACGATAGCAAATGATTAAAAAATATGAAAAAGAAATAGACAACACAGAAAAACAAAAATATTCTAATTTTAATATTAGATATTTAAAATTGACTATCTTATTGGAAAAAAACAGAACTTTAAGATTTCAGGCTTCAGCGAATTTCCCAAATTGGTATCTGTTAACCTTTTCAACGCTCTGTCAAATACAACAGCTCTCACTCATACGCCATGACATCGGAATGTCAAACGCGAAGTTGAACCCTACAGAAATGCATGTAGGTAGATATCGCTCTGCATACCGTGACTGATATATGAGTTGTTGGCGTAGAACCTGTGGTGCTGATATATGTGTCGTTGGCGTCGAAAAGGTTAATTAGGCAGTTGAAAACAACCTCTCTGATAGAACAGTCACCGGAAATAATGATAAAACTTTCAGAGCAAGCTTCCTCAGATGAAGAAAGTGTTGGTTTTGGTGACTATACTCAAAAGGATCATTATTAATTAACAAATAATGGTTGTAATGCATCATTAATGATCCTAATGATAATTGCAATTAATCTGTAAATTATTATGATACTGACAAATCGTAAAACAACAACACTTGCAACAAGATGGAGCGACGACCTTGTTAAGGTTGCGGGATCGCGTTGGATGCAGATGGCACGGGACCGATTTGTTTAGCAAGCTTTTGAGCCTTGGGAGAGGCTATGTTCAGCAGTGGACGTCTTTCGGCTGAAATGATGATGATGATGATGATAAATCGTAATAGCCACGTAGTTTAACAATGCATTGCTTCAGCATCGTTTAAACCCTAATTAGAACTCATTTGAATCAAACCAAATGCTTGTTCTTTTATTCCATTAAAAATAATTCAAACAATGATACTTGATACAAAACTCATGATTCACAGCCTCATTAAAGAAGAAACTCAGCGCCCAAAATACAACAGATTACTGGAACATCCATTCATCAAGGGTATAGACCAGAGCCGAGCCGAAGTAGCGGCACACGTATGCGAAGTATTGGACGCTATGGAGCGCAGCGGCGTCAGCCCCTTCACTGCCGACCAGCCTGCGCAGGCTTGGGCCGATTAATCCGAAGCACCTTTTGTTAGTGTTGTGAAAAGTCTGAGCCCTCCAAGTCTTGCTGTTCATAGCAGTGCTACTAAACTAGCATTCAGAAGTATGAGCTTAGAGGAGTCTCCAAGCTATGATAAAAAATATTTAGCCCAACAGTTGACAATAGCAACTCCAGAGGCTCAAATTTTCTCACAATACTCAGCAATAATGTCATGTTTTGTCAGTCGCATTGTTTAACAGGCAAATGCTAAAGGAGTATTAAATTGAAAAAATAATAACAAGATATGTCAATAGAATAAAACAAAATGACACCTTAAATGAATGTATTCTGTGACTTTCTGTAATAATCAACTTCACGCTGGCACTGGCCTCACAATTGTCTGCTAAACTTCTTCACATCTGATACTAGCAATACACTTTGGTGTCAAACTTTCTACTTTTTACCATGAGTGAACACAAATATAAGCAAGAGTTATTAGTTGATGCATTGTGAATGGTTTTTGGCTTACCTTGCACAGCCCAGCTCTTGATTTTTATTGTTGAGGATGGAGTTGCATTTCAATAAATATAGTATTTCCAAGTGAAAATGAGGATGTATAGTATAGTAATTATGTTAGAGCAAGTAGTAAAAATTCTTAACTTATATAATCTATCAACAAGTTCACAGTAATGAGAATATTTTGTATGACATCTAGGCTCCTGTAACCTAATTATCTGCACCAGGTTCTCTGTTCTATACTGTCCTTGTTCTTTGCAACATGTAAATATTGAATATATTCAATGCTGTCTCATGTAAGTATGTACTTTTATATAGCCTATTATATAATATTATGCTTTAATTAATGAATCCTAATATTGTAAACAGTTGACTTGAACTTGATTAAGCAAAATATTGAAATAATAGTTTACACTACCTGGGGAACCTGGCAACTAATACATCATGTTTGTAAAAAGTTGTCTGTGTGTGTGAATTGCTTGTAATTAGTTTCTTTGTCTGATTAAAACTCTGTTTAAGTCTTAGGGCATACTGTATGCAGGTAATTTTATAAAATGTGTATATACAGACCGATAATAATAATAATGACTCTGAGCTATGACATAAAGTTGAAATTAGTTTATTAATTTAAATGCAATAATTTATGGCAGCATAGAGCACTCAAAGCTATCAATTATAACCTGCAATAATGTTTCACTATCTATTTAAACTATCTTCTATATTATATTTGTTTTGGGTCTCATTACTATTGTATTATGAATGGCATAGATTGAATTAAAATAGATAATGAAATAAATTAGTATTTTACAATACAAGTTTTATTTTATAATGTTATTTTAACTACCACAAATTCATACTTATCACTCTAAAATCTGTCCCATCTTTGAGGAGTTCAGTTCTTTCCCGAATTTCACAAAAAGTTTGTATTTGGTGCCATCTGTAAGCTGTGGCGTAAGATATATTGCATGCATTGTCTTTGGTTTCATATCAAGAAGAGGTATCCACATATCTACTGGTATTACTCTGTCTTTTCTTCTGCCCCAGAAGTCTACAGCAGATATTTTAATATACTTGTCATCTTCACTTATGTATAAAAATCCAATTGTGTTGTTAAATGGTAGACTAGCTAGTGAAAATAGAACTCCTCCTGTCACACCTGTGAAAAATAAAGATAATAAAAACCAAAAGGGGCTTAAACTTAACCTTTTTCGATTCAACTTCAAATAGCTACTAGCCTATATATGCAGCTGCAAGAAAAGAGTATTCAGAAAAGGCTCCTAGTGATTCCATTAATCCACAGCTGGGTACTGCTAATGCGGTACCGAGAAAATGATACATTTTTATCCTATTCAAAGTAGCAATATGCCTAACAAATGGAAAAGAAAACACTGTTTCAAATTTTTGAGAACATTCACGGTCCTCTTTTTTTGTGCTGTATTTGTTTATACTTAGGGTTAGAACTGATTTTAAAATCGCTGGCCATTTTGTTCTGAATAGACTTATATTGTTAACAATAAGGCTATTAATTAGCATGGTAAGAAAATCAAGATCTGATCAAAACTTGTCTGTTTGACATAAGATCCATTAAATTCTAACCTCAAATAATCAAACCAATGTCACGGCTGACACTTTCCCTTGAAATGTTTTTGAGATACAACAAAAAACGCGCATTTAAAGTCCAGTTTGTCTCGCGTTCGGCCAATATTGAACTACAAATTTAGGGCGGTTAGGAAGCCCAGTGTCGACCATATATAGGCGGATATATGTGTAGTGTGCATAAAGTTTGTTCACCCCACTTTACCATTATGGCGTGTAACACACAGAGATAATGTTTATTGTGCTCGATAGACGCCTACAATATCATCCGCTATTTTGGAACAATGATCATCAGAACTTTCTAATTAAATGCAATGAATATAGGGTCCAATTGCTAATGTAGTGTAATCATAACATAATACCCCTTTTACCTGTCACTGTCAAAAAAGTTGACATTGACAAGTGACAACAACGTGAGCTGACAATCTTCCTTGACAGTTCAAACGGCGCGTGTGGATTTTGGTGTTGTTTTGAAAAAGTTGAATTAAAATTTATCATTGTCTTAGAAATCATTGAGGATACGCTATGTGAAATGGCTTACTTACTTAAAGAAATGTAAGTAATCGAAGTACTGTCCGTTGTCTTTTCTTAAATTGTTTTATGTATTCATAACCTGTGAGCCTTTGTATAAATTTGGGCTCCACACACCTTAAAGTTTTTCAGAACGTATGTGTAAATTTAATTTTACCTGTCACGGACACCTGTGCACCACTGCGAAGCAGTTTGTAGAGATGTGTGTAGAATAGCCCTTTCTGTGTGCCCGCGTGTGACTAAAAGTTCATTGTGTGTGTGTGAGAGAAAATGCTACCTTACAAAATCCTTAGATATTAATTATTTCGAACTAAGATTTTAAATTTGGTGTAAATCATGTGTAAAGTAACTAAAAGCTAATATTATTTATTACAGATATGAAAAGGAGGTTGAACATTCAGCTTTTTACACTGGTGGAGATATTTATTGGACCATAGATGGCTCACATATCCTTTGTCAATGCAATGATGTCATTCAAGTTATTGATATCAACACAAGTTCTCAAACTTTGGTCATAGGTGAGTCTGATGAAGATACAGAAGGGGATCCTATATACACTTTCAAACTATCAAAAACCAATGATGTTGTAGTCACTGCACATAAAAGTGGATTAATGAAACTATGGGATAGGCACACTGGCAAACAGCTGAAGATGTGGAGGTCAGGCCACAAGGGACCAGTTGCGAGGCTTGCGTTTGATTCCCTAGATGCCAGTATTGCCTCAGGAGGCTCTGATGGAAACATCCGAGTGTGGGATCTCAGCCACAACACATGCACTAGTAGCTTGAGAGGTGCGACAGGAGTGTTTAGTGTATTAAAATATCATCCTGATGCATCAAAAGAATTAATTTTTGGAGCTGCTGATGACACCAAGATCCGATCCTGGAACTTCAAAAGTGGTAAAGAACATGTGCTATACTCAGGACACTTCAGTAAAATAACTTCATTGCAATTTTCACAAGATGGTGAACACATGGTCAGCTCCGGACGAGACAGAGTTTTAATTTTATGGAATTTGCATGAGGGCAAGGCACTACGTACTGTTCCTGTCTATGAAAGCATTGAAGCCATGATAATGTTGCCTCCAACCTTCAGAGTACCCAACTTTAAGAAAAAAATGGAAACTGATGGCATTTATGTAGCCTGTGCAGGGGAAAAAGGTATTGTTAAAGTGTGGAATGTGCAAATGAGCCGAGCAATGTATGAGCAAACTGACAGCCTCGTGTCTCCTGCAAAAGAGGAAGGAGGATTAGCTGTGACACATTTATTATTCAATGAAGCAAGAAACTTGCTGTCTGTAGTCACTGTTGACCACAATATCATTATTCATGAACTAGAAACATTTAACTGCATGAAGCAGATGGTTGGATTCACAGATGAAGTTTTAGATGTAATATTCATAGGTAAAAATGAAGGGCATTTGATTGTAGCTACCAACAGTCCTGATTTGAAATACTATGACTTGGACTCAATGAATTGCAAAATTGTCAAGGGGCACACAGACATAGTTCTAGCACTTGCAGGTTTTCCAACAAAACCTGAACTGTTTGTATCATCTGGAAAAGATAACTCAATCAGGGTATGGCTCCAAAATAGCAACAATGAAATTGTATGCTTAGGAGTTGGAGTAAGGCACACAGCATCTGTAGGGTCAGTGTTTACTTCTCAAACATCAACTGAATTTTGTACCTCTGTAGGCCAAGACAACTGCTTAAAGGTTTGGACTGTACCCAAGGACATTGAATCTGTTAATCACAAACTGAAATCAAGTCACACAGAACTGGCTCATCAAATGGACATTAATTGTGTTTCCGTTTCACCAAATGACAAAATGATTGCTACTGGTTCTCAGGACAAAACTGCTAAGCTGTGGACAAGTGACTTGAGCTTACTAGGTGTCCTAAAAGGTCACAGGAGAGGTGTGTGGTGTGTGAGGTTCTCACCTGTGGACCAAGTAATGCTTACATCTTCAGCTGATGCTTCCATCAAATTGTGGTCTATAGCAGATTTGAGTTGCTTGAAAACATTTGAAGGTCATGAAAGCTCAGTGCTAAAAATTGAGTTTCTGTCCAAAGGGCAACAGATAATTTCGAGTGGAGCTGATGGTTTGCTAAAGTTATGGAACATTAAAAGTTCAGAATGTAAAATGTCTTCTGATATTCACGATGGTAAGGTTTGGGCAATGGCAGTCAGTACAGATGAATCAAAAATAGTAACAGGTGGGTCTGATTCAAAGTTAATCAAATTTCAAGATGTAACTGCAGAAAAAAGAGAAAAAGCAGCAAAAGAAAGAGAAGAAATGATTTTGCAAGAACAAGAGTTGACAAATCTTTTACATGATAAAAAACTTATAAAGGCTCTAAAATTGGCATTGCGTATGGAAAGACCATTACATGTATTGAAAATAGTAAACGAAGTTCTGAAAACAGGAAATGACAAGCTCTATGAGACCCTTAAAGAAATAAACCACACACAGAAGGAGACATTACTGAAGTTTGCTTCAGAATGGAACACTAATAACAAGAATTGCCATGCTGCTCAGCTAGTTTTTAACATTCTAGCTCCAGAAATTATCTCAGGCAGTTTAAAGTTGCCGGCTCTAAACAACTTTATAGAAGGTGCACTCCCATACAGTGAGAGACATTTTGAAAGATTGACCAATTTATTGCAGGATCTTAACTTTATTACTTACACTGTAAATTGTATGCAACCACATGCTATCAAGAGTGACTAAATAAAATTATTAGTAAGCAACCAAATTTACTCTTTTTCTTCATAATGAAAATTATCAACTTCCCAAAACGCCATTAACAACAATATGACAGCTGAAACCCTGTATGGTTATTTTTTATACAAATCCTGGAATTTATAGGTGTCTGATTAAATTGAATTAGTAATGTAATCATAGTAATCATTATCTCGAGTCTCTTGTATCGTGTAATAATAGATAATTAGGCAGGTACCATGGCATAATCCTGTGATCTTGCCATAATACGAGTACCTACTTGGTAACTAATCGATTTAACAAAGCTTAGGTATAAAATATCACCCAACATTTACCAGTAGCACGTGACAAGTTACTCATCACGTAAGCTTTAGAAATGTCTAACCGATGCGGTAAAAGCTTGCAAAGTGCGTCAAAGGTTGCGCCCGCGCAGCCTCGGCGGAGGCTTGATCCAGCAGTAGCGGCAAGGCGATCTCGCGCAGCGGTCGGTTCGCACAGGCGCGATACTTCTCGCGTTTTACTCGTAAATATTAAACATGAATATAAGAACTATATTAATTATTCCGTTATTCGGAATTATATGTGAATATGCTGAAGGTCAAAAACAGCCGATGTAAGTTTAATAACTGTTAAGTATTATTATATGCAATGTATTAAATAAGTGTAAGTGTTTTAACTAAATAATTGATTATTTAACAACTTGCTCACCTGCCAAGTGCCAACCTATCCCAATGTGTTTTCATACCTACGTACCTATTTACACGTAGGTCGGTAGGTGCTAGGTAGGTATATACGAATAATTATATCTAATTTTAATTCTGACACGGGGGGTAGATTTATAAACGTCTGAATTACTAAATTATGTTTAGTTATTTCTTCGCTTCCGTTGTTTTAACTAATTCAATTTAAGTGATAAAGGAACTGCTGAAACCTGAGCGGCATATTAAAATTCGAATTCCACTAAACTATTGGTAGGTAAGTAACTAACGAATTTATTCAGACAGTTGTTACAAGACTTCAAACAAACCTTCTCGGAGATATCATGTTCAATTATGTTAGTATCTTAATTCGCATTTTACAGTGCAAACCTATTACGATCAGTGTTGTGAACGGCACACGTCCAGGCGACACGACTCGAAATTTAATTTATACGAGTGTCATTAAGAATCAAACAAAACAATAGGCAGTAGACGCATCCGCGGATACATTAACTTCCAGAGTATTAGGTATAGTTTAAACGTGAGAGAGATGTGCAACATAATTAGCTCCCGGTACAGTCAACGTCATAAATAAGTGATCACTTTTGTACCTTGTCGCTTTCAGTCGTTACATAAGTTCGTATGGCTTTTGAAACATGACGTTAAAATGACAAGGTACAAAAGTAATGTCATTTATGTCGTTGACCCTACCTATAGGTTTTATTAAGTATAGGTACCTAATGTACATACAACTGAAATACCGAGATTTTACTAAATTCCCTAAAATTACATCGTGGTACCTATTCATTTAGGTAGGTACGTTGTATGGAAGACACCCAAAATGTCATGTGTCTATGTTATGGAATGGACTAAATGATAAATCGGACATTTTTCATAATGACCGGGCACTATAAAAATGCCCAATATGAGAGGGAAATTTGATAATAATTATTCAAATAGGTAATCAAATTGACTGGGCGTTATACATAATGTCAATCACCTTTTGGGCAGAGTAATACAAACATATTTAATTACTATTTTTTTATTATTGTAGTCATTTAACTTAAAATAAACTAAATGTTAATCAATTTAATAAATAATCAGACTCATTATTAATTAGCAATATCGGGATAAAAATAGTAGGTATTATTCCAGATGGCCAACTATCTAGGTACATAAGTACCAAATTTAATCCAAATGCGTCCAGCCGTTTAATTTGAAGGAGTAACAAAAAAAAACAAACGCACACACACATACATACACACACGTCGCACGGTACATGCTCACAAACTTTTGCATTTATATGAGTAGTACTAAGACTGCTAAGACTAAGACTGATGTTGAAGCTGCATAAATATGGGTCTGGTCCTAGGCACATGAAGGAAATCAATACAAACTGAACTTAGTCGCCAATAGAAATCTTCGGTTTATCCCATAAATGTTTCACGTTTCGCGTCAAAAGTAACGAAGTACCTAACTAGGTATTTAAAAAAAATCGAGCACGACAATGTAAACACATTAGCAGCGACGTATAACCAACGTCATGTTTTCGATGAAATCTTCAAAATCTTGATCTCTAGAACATATTTACTTAAATACTTTTGCGAGCATGACTAAAATCCATATTTGTCATAATTAATCACTGTCTCAGGAGATGCTACTGTACCGGCAGATAAGGCTTATATTATGCCTTTGTGATGCAGAGCAGTAAAGGACGGTTGTAAAGTTTTACCTAACATAAATTTAATTACCTAAATTTTATGGCTTTACATTTATTAGATTGGCCGATAAACACTTTCTTACTCACGTATTTCTGTCTATAAGTGTCGTATCCTACGCAGGTAGATAGACAATCTTTGCTCTTACATTTTACGTTGTTATCTCTTTTGAAGGAAACCCCATTATGCAAGGTTTTATAGTTATTAATTTAATTGCATGTCACTGGTGTGATGACATAATACCTATAGGTAAAGGCACTTCCAACGATGCTTCATTTACTAAAATCGCGTCCATGAGTTACGTCTCTACTAATACAATCAAACTCAAGCCCGCACTCATCTGAAACAACCATAATGTGAAGGTTAGCAGATATAGTCAAAAGATGATATACCTAGTATGCTAATCGTATTAAGATTGTTTCGTAGATCTATTTGAAAATTTCATCCGATTAGCTACTTTCTGTAGGTGAATGTAGTTTCACAAGAATTAAAGTGCGAATAAGTACAATTTAAATCGTCTGCCCAATCTAAATGATCGTATTGTAAGTAAGTAAACAGCCTTCGAAAGCGTTGCGCTTTTTGCATCGTCTTCGGTCGCTTCACCCGATAACTAAGTAAACGCTCGTGACGTACCGAGCCTCACTGATATTATTGTATTGATTCTCACATTAAACTATTAATGAACCGTGGTCACGAGAAATTATCATAATTAAGAGAGTGGTGATTGTTATCTCAACTTTGCATTGAAAATCTTGGGTAATAGATATTAGGAGTCGGTGATGATTATGAATGACGTCGCCAAATTCATTATCAATTGTAACAATTGTCACTTTATAACCCGCTCATTACCATTGTCATCAGATGTAAGTGTTGTATACGTGTGGAGAAATGTATCAAGAGTATACTTACGTATGTACATTTGAGGCATTTTATCCTAGGATTAGTTCCCACACTCGTACTCGACACAAGCAGATTAGCGTTTGTCAGGTCAGCTAATCTTTTAATTAGGTACGTCTTTGAGCGTCACCGTCGCGCGTCGCCTCATCTAGGTATAATCTAATTTTTTGACAACTGCATAATCATCTATACACGACACTCTTACAACATTTACTTCAATCATTTGGTTATTGTTAAAGGGGTTACCTGGAAAGTTTTCCGGGAGTTTTGAAAATGGGTAATTTGCTCTTCGAATTTCAACTTTACCACCTCGTATGTTTGCCGCTCGCGCCGCCATATATAAGACGCAAAACCAACGTCATAAATGCGGGAAAGCATGCACAGCGGTTGAAGTGGAAATGGGCTGGCCACATGATACGAACGGCGGGAGAACGATGGACGAAACTGGTCACAACATGGAAAGGTCCAAAAGGCAAGAGAGCCAGCGGCAGACCTATAGACCGTTGGGCTGATGACCTACGAAAGGTGGCAGGAGATAATTGGATAGAGACAGCAGGAGATAGAGTACAGTGGAGACAGTTGGACGAGGCCTATACCCGAGAGGGGCTATGACTTAATTTAATACTATAATTTAGATTTAGTTTTTATTGTATTTTGTTATGTTAGGATTAAGTCAAGGAACAAATAATGGTTTATTATTATTATTATTACGTATTTATTTTTAATTATAAATAACGTGCTCTTAAAATTTCAGCGTGCCTCAATAACATTTTTTTTTTTTGCAAAATTTGCTTTGCAAGCACCAGGCAATGTCTAAGCCCCGGCAAAATGATATGACTTATTTATTTTCTCACTCTTTAAATGTCAAATTTAAAGGTATAAAAATTTCGAAACGCGTCAAAGACACTTTTGCAAAAAATATGTCTTTAAAAACATGAGGGTTCATTTAGCCTCGCTACCCGTCAGCCAGGTCTGTGGTACTGTGCTTATTATAGAGGAAGCATTACACAAGTTTTCAGCCTGCCTCAAATACCTACCCAAAATTTGAAATAAAAAATTTCATAGTGTACGAGTAGATAGGTACCACCTTTTTTTTTTTTTTTTTTTTTTTTTTTTGGTGTGGAAAATGCACCTTATGCATCGTCTCCGTTCGGGGAAACGGAGGTATGTGGGGCTCTCCTCTCAACAGGCATACCCACTAAAAACCACACGGATTCCCTCGTTTGCCATTGTGAACGCCACGGGAGCACAAAGAGTCACCGCAACGCCCACTGGCCGCCCCGGGATGGGGCTCCTCTGTCGACACCGTGCAATGCGGGCTCGGCACTCCCCGGCCTCCCCCGCTGGTGAAGGATTGTTTAAAGAGGTTTACTCCTCGTGGCTTCCGCAGATGCCCACGTTCCCGGCAAGCCGGGGTTACGTGCCCTCGCGTTAGCTTCCGCGCCCTCATGTCCCGCTCTGAAAGCAGAGCGGAATCGAGGGCACGGTCGCCTCCGCCACCAGGCTCCCCCTCGCCTTTCCCTGTCCGCCGTGGCAGAGCAGGTACTCAGCTCGGGTTCGCCGACGTCAAAGGCGCCCGCCCAATGGCGAGACGCCGCCCTCACTGCGGACCCATGGATGGGCCCGCTGGCTCGGATCCCCCGCAACTAGTTGCGGGTTCACCTCACCACCCCTCCCCCCCAGTCGGATATTAGCCACCGGTAAGATAATGTACGAATACATTAGCTTACCGTTGTTGCCCAGGGTGCACCGTCCCAGGCGTTACCCTACCCCACCCCATGAGGCCTACGCCTCGGATAGAAGGGAGTGGTAACGCCCGGGCACTCGAGGAGGTTTCCGACATCGCACCCCAGATAGGTACCACCTACCCTCCTCTAGGTATACGTTTAATTTATATGTAAAATGGGGATGATTTTTTTTCCACTTTCCATAGTGTGAGGTATGTATGATGGGTAAGTATTTCAGAATCATTCAAGCTTTGCTAAGCCGGTAATCGATATAGGGTCCCGTTTGTAAAATAACCGATTTTCGAATAACCCTGTAACGCACGGGCAGACAAACAGATAGATGGACGGGATGAAATTTAAGGGTTAAATTTTTGTGACTTTGGCTAGCAACTTTAATTCACTATTTTTAAAACATGTAGCATAGTATGAAGTAGGTTACTTAGACTTACCCACATTTCTAAATGAATTTGAACGAACGAATTTGAAGCCTTCAAGTTTATCTCAGTTTCTATGTAAATAAAGCAATTACTGGAGTTTCAAGCAATTAGTTCGATAAAAAGCAACTAAACTGTGTGACACGGTCCGGTAATTCGCCGTGACCGTGTATTAGACGTCGCTTGCAAGTTCCGGGCTTACTTACTACTCTTGTAAGCATTATTTGATGATAAGTGGTTTAAATACATACTTAGATAATTTAATACTAGTCCAAACGGACTTATTAAAAAATCTAAACTCTGAGACACACCTTCTACTCATATGAGTAGGCTTGGTAATGTTGGCACGTCGCTGGCTATTGGATATTTTTTAGCAGCCTATTGGTTTGACTCATGTCCTGTCAAGCAGATGATTGTTTGATGAATTCAAGTCCGGGTTTTCGCCTCAGATTTGTGTTTACACTTCAAATTTTCGATGAAGTACCTACTTAGTATATGACAAAGTAGTTCAATGGTGTATGATAAGTATCGCGACAATACTGGACTCGTGTAGACAGGGACTAAAGCCCAAGCTCTCCCATTCTGAGAAGAGGCCTATGTTCAGCAGTGGGACGTCAATAGGCGTTGATTTGGAATTTCAATTTTGCCTCTTTGTTGCTTACAAGCTTTTGCCCGCGGCTTCGCTCGCGTGTACCATGAGAATTCCAAATGACCAAGATATCAAGCAAGCAAGCATACAGGCAAGCAAGAAAGCATGCAAGCAAGCATGAAGCAAGATTGCTTGCGTGACAATGGGACCATCTCAGGTGTATATTATATTCTTTCGAATAAAAAAGAATTTTTAAAATCGGTCCACAATTGACCGAGAAATCGGTGAACATACCTACATAAAAAAATACATAAAATGGAATGCATAACCTCCTCCTTTTTTTGAAGTCGGTTAAAGAGCCCTTTGCGGCCTACTTACAGTATAAACTTATGAATTTTGAATTTTTAGCTTACAACCAGTAAAACGCAAAATCCCGTTTTTCCCGTTCCCGTAAGAATTTCGGAAAATACTTTCTTAATACGGGAAAAGTCCTCTCCAATGCTCCTCTACACTCCCTAAGCAACCTCATGCCGAATTTCAGCTTTCTACGACCAGTAAAACGAAAAATCCCGTTTTTTCCCGTTCCCGTGGGAATTTTGGAAAGTCCTCTCTCAATGCTCCTCTACACTCCCCAAGCAACCTCATGCCGAATTTCAGCTTTCTACGACCAGTAAAACGAAAAATCCCGTTTTTCTCGTTCTCGTGGGAATTTTGGATAGTCCTCTCTCAATGCTCCTATACACTTCCCAAGCAACCTCATGCCGGATTTCAGCTTTCTACGACCAGAAAAACGAATAATCCCGTTTTTCACGTTCCAGTGGGAATTTTGGATAGTCCTCTCTTATTCTCTTCTACACTCCTCAAGGAACCCACTTGCCAAATTTCAGCTTTCTTCGACCAGTAAAACGAAAAATCCCATTTTTTCCCGTTCCCGTGGGAATTTTGGAAAGTCCTCTCTCAATGCTCCTCAACACTCCCCAAGCAACCTCATGCCGGATTTCAGCTTTCTACGACCAGAAAAACGAATGATCCCGTTTTTCACGTTCCAGTGGGAATTTTGGATAGTCCTCTCTTATTCTCTTCTACACTCCTCAAGGAACCCACTTGCCAAATTTCAGCTTTCTACGACCAGTAAAACGAAAAATCCCATTTTTTCCCGTTCCCGTGGGAATTTTGGAAAGTCCTCTCTCAATGCTCCTCTAGACTCCCCAAGCAACCTCATGCCGAATTTCAGCTTTCTACGACCAGTAAAACGAAAAATCCCGTTTTTTCCCGTTCCTGTGGGAATTTTGGAAAGTCCTCTCTCAATGCACCTCTACACTCCCCAAGCAACCTTATGCCGAATTTCAGCTTTCTACGACCAGTAAAACGAAAAATCCCGTTTTTTCCCGTTCCCGTGAGAACTTTGAATAGTCCTCTCTTAACGCTCTTCTACACTTCGCAAGAAACCTACATGCCGAATTTCAGCTTTCTACGACCAGTAAAACGAAAAATCCCGTTTTTTCACGTTCCCGTAAGAATTTTGGAAAGTCCTCTCTCAATGCTCCTTTACACTTCCCAAGCAAACTATATGCCGAATTTCAGCTTTCTACGACCAGTAAAACGATAAATCCAGTTTTTTCTTTACCCTGTGGGAATTTCTAAAAATCCTTAAAACTGTTTTTCACTATTATAATTACCTACTTCTATGCCAAATATGAAGAGCTTAGTAATTATATATAGTTCATAGGATTCCGTTGAACTGAATATATAAATCCCGTTTTTTTCTTATCCCGTGGGAATTTTGAAAAATCCTGAAATTGATGTTTTAATTATTGTAATACCTACTTGTGTATCAAATTTGAAGAGTCTAGTTATTATAGTTACTGAGATACGGTCACTCGGAATCGAATCTATAAAACCCGTTTTTTTCCCGTTCCCGTGGGAATTCCCAAAAATCCTTCCTTAGTGGATGCCTACATTGTATAAGGTATCTATGTGCAAAATTTCATGTCTCTAGGTCCAGTGGTTTGGGCTGTGCGTTGATATATCAACAGTCAGTCAGTCAGTCAGTCAGTTTAGAATTTTATATATATAGATAATGAAGGTACATCCATACCTATACTCACGGCTTCCTACGATTAAGAACCCCTACAAGATTATTTGATCTAAGCCGCGGAAAAGTAGACGGATGGTTATATGGCGAAGGCGAAACTAAGGTAAACGACCAATGCTCGACACCTCAACGCTCGACTCTCGGTAGATGACACCCAGCTGTCACCTCTCTTACTATGACATAAGACTGAAGGTGCTATGTATTGGGTCAGTGTCGAGCACAGGGACGTTTACCTTGTAAGAGTTCCGTTTTTGCCTAAAAAGGCATAGATATATATTTGATAATAAAAATACAGCACCTAACGCTTTAGTCTATTAATAAAATTGTAACTTTCAGATTTTGTAAACAAACTTAAATTTTCTACGCATACCAAAAAAAACACACATACCCATTTACTTAAAGCTGTAAAATTATAACTTTAAACAAGTAAAATATTCCTTGGCTAAAGTAATAGTAGGAAATTATTCCATTAACCTTAACGATTGCATTAAAAACTGGCTGCTTAGTAAAAATTAATGTGAGGAAGAAAATACAATACCTACATAATTATTTTTACACTTGGCCGCTTTGATCAGTTATTGATCAAAGCTTAGCCGTACTTGAAATTTTCAGTATTTATTACTATGGCCGCTGCAACAACAAATAAAAATGTACTTACCTATTATTATTACTTAGCCTATATCTTTAGACGACCAGATGGCCTAGGGGTTAGAGAACCTGACTATGAAGCTTGAGGTCCCGGGTTCGATTCCCGTGTCGGGGCAGGTATTTGTATGAAAAATACGAATGTTTGTTCTCGGGTCTTGGGTGTTTAATATGTATTTAAGTATGTATCTATCTATATAAGTATGTTTATCTGTTGTATAGTACCCATAACACAAGCTTTGCTAAGCTTACTTTGGGACTAGGTCAATTGGTGTGAATTGGCTAAGTAAAGTTTTTTGAAGAGGTGCTAAATATATTTTTTTTCGATAGTAGTCTTCTTCTAGACCGAGAAACTGCAGCTGTTTTATTTTTATCTCCTATTGTTTACTGGAAATATTTTTTTAAGTGTTCGAGATGACATTTGTGAGATTTAATGGCTGAAAGCGGTTCGTGCTCAGTACTTAGCAGAAATAGAAAAAAAAACGAAGTCAATTGTCAATGTCAAATGAAATCTAACCGTTTGCGTTTCGTTTACTTTGCATTGTCCAAAAAGCAGTTCCAAAATAATGATCAAAAATATTCAATCGTGATTCAATTATCGTGCATAAGTCGTGGAGAAATGCGGTAAAATTGTAAATCCGGATTTTGTGCGGAGGTTGTTAAAAATAGTCCAAAAATCACACCAAAACGCAAAGCAAACGAAACGCAAACGGTTTGACATGGACAAAAGTGACAGTTAACTTAGTTTTTTTTCTGTTTCTACTAAGTACTGAGCACGAACCGCTTGTCAGCCATTAAATCTCACAAATGTCAACTCGAACACTTAAAAAAATATTTCCAGTAAACAATAGGAGATAAAAATAAAACAGCTGCAGTTTCTCGATCTTCAGAACGCCGACTGTCGAAAAAAAATATAATTAGCACCTCTTAAAAAAACTTTACTTAGCCAATTGTCCCATGATATTTATTTTTTACTAGCTTTTGCCCGCGGCTTCGCTCGCGTGTACCATGAGTATTCCAAAGAACTAAGATATCAAGCAAGCAAGCATGCACGCAAGCAAGCCCGACTAAACTTCAGGTAGATACGGTCCTTTACAGTATTTCTTTATATACAATGTTTTTCACTAATTCGGAAGCGGGCACTCAAATAACCAGGCTTGTTAATAACATAAAACCTATTATTACTTTCCCCTGTCCTGCATTAGGTATAATTCAATGTTTTCTTACCTTCTACGGAAACTTGAGTAACTGCAAGCGCTGTGTACCTACTTAGCATAAATATTATACATATTATAGTATTTTGTAAAGGTGTTGTGTGACCTAACCGCTATGGAGTTATACCTTCCATCATCAGCTCATCTGAATAACCAGAAAGAATACAACCAATGATCTATACGTGCATATGATATTTTAAGAAACTTCCTATAACTCCTAACCGTTAAGGAGTTTAACCTTCCATCATCAGCTCACCTGGATAACCTGAAAGAATACAACAATCGGTCTATACGTACCTATAATATTTGAAAAATTATCCTCAACTCCTAACCGTTAAGGAGATTTACCTTCCATCATCAGCTCATCAACATGAGATGATGTCTACCAGACGCAAACACTTAAATAGCTTGAGAAAATATATGAAAAACGTAATGCGTGCCTACAAAATTTGATGGTTGCCCTCGATTTCCTTGAGATCCCGTCATCAGATCCTGATTTGTTGACAATGGGACCATCTCAGGAGTATATTGTATTCTTTCGAATAAAAAAATAATTTTTATAATCGGTCCACAATTGACCGAGAAATCGGTGAACATACCTACATAAAAAAATACATAAAGTGGAATGCATAACCTCCTTTTTTTAAGTCGGTTAAAGAGCCCTTTGCGGCCTACTTACAGTATAAACTTATGAATTTTGAAATTTTAGCTTTCTACAACCAGTAAAACGCAAAATCCCGTTTTTTCCCGTTCCCGTATGAATTTCGGGAAATGCTTTCTTAATGCTCCCCTACAATCCCCAAGGAACCCACTTGCCAAATTTCAGCTTTCTATGACCAGTAAAACGAAAAATCCCGTTTTTCCCGTTCCCGTGGGAATTTTGGAAAGTTCTCTCTCAGTGCTCCTCTACACTCCCCAAGCAACCAACATGCCGAATTTCAGCTTTCTACGACCAGTAAAACGAAAAATCCTGTTTTTTCCCGTTCCCATGGGAATTTTGGAAAGTCCTCTTTTAATCCTCCTCTACACTCTCCATGCAACCTAGATGCCGAATTTCAGCTTTCTACGACCAGTAAAACGAAAAATCCGGTTTTTTCCTGTTCCCGTGGGAATTTTGGAAAGTCCTCTCTCAATCCTCTACACTTTCCAAGCAACCTAGATGCCGAATTTCAGCTTTCTACGACCAGTAAAACGAAAAATCCCGTTTTTTCCTTATCCCGTGGGAATTTCCGAAAATCCTTAAAACTATTTTTTACTATTATAATCACCTACTTCTATGCCAAATTTCAAGAGTCTAGTAATTATAGTTCATAGGATCCCGTTGAACTGAATATATAAATCCCGTTTTTTCCTTATCCCGTGGGAATTTAAAAAATCCTGAAAATTATGTTTTAACTAATGTAATACCTACTTGTGTATCAAGTTTGAAGAGTCTAGTTATTATAGTTACCTACTGAGATAGGGTCACTCGGAATCGAATATATAAATCCCGTTTTTTCCCGTCCCCGTGGGAATTCCCAAAAATCCTGCCTTAGTGGATGCCTACATTGTATAAGGTATCTATGTGCAAAATTTCAAGTCTCTAGGTCTAGTAGTTTGGGCTGTGCGTTGATATATCAACAATCATTTAGTTTAATTAGACATTTCAACCCCATCGCACCCCATCCAGGGAGATGGTATTTTACGTCCGCCACGTCAAATTTTAAAACCGTTGATGTTTTCATTACCAGCGACCCGATAAACCATAGAAACAACACCCATGTTGATTTTCAGACTTTGTTACCCCTTTTCCCCCTTTTAGGGGTTGAATTCTCAAAAAACCTGAAACACGTGTTTACTCATTTATCATTAGGAGTACTTCTGTGAAGTTTCGAATAAAATAGTCGAACGAATCTTGTTTCCCCATACAAACTTTGGATCCCCGTTTCACCCCCTTAGGGAGTGAATTTTGAAAAATCCTTTCTTAGTGCACCCCTAGACCTTATAAGGAACCTACATGCCAAATTTGGAATCTCTAGGCCCAGTGGTTTGGGCTGTGCGTTGATATGTCAGTCAGTCAGTCAGTCAGTCAGTCAGTCAGTTTCTTCTTTTATATATATAGATTTGATATTTTTATATCTGTGTCCCACTGCTGGGTAAAGGTCTCCTTTTGACCTCCGCATCTCGATATTCGGCCATTCCCTCATACCGCGTCCAGACATTGTGCTACGAAATTCGATTTTCGAACTTCGTATTGTGCCGTTCCTTATAGTATAGTATTAAACTGAAGGATAAAAGGTTACGGCAACTGAAGGATAAAAGGTTACGGCACGATACGAACTTCGAATTTCGTAGTAAAGTAAGTCCCCTAGGTCTTCATACCATCTCCGCCTCGGCTTGCCTTACTGTCGGGTGCCTGTCAAGTGGTACTCAACCACCATGTGGCTGAATGCTCCTGCCCCTATCTTTGAGGGTGCACCCGGCGGATATAAAAAAATAATTAAAAGAATCCCCAGGCACAGGGCCGGATTTAGAGGTCTGGCGGCCTCGGGGCATAAAAGGAGTGGAGGCGCCCTGCCCTGTCCACAAATTATTTCCACATATCCAAATAATAAAAAATCCATGATGGCCTAGTGGTTTGACCTATGGTCTCTCAAGCAGAGGGTCGTGGGTTCAAATCCCGGCTCGCACCTCTGAGGTTTTCGGAATTTATATGTGAAATTACAATTGAAATTTACCGTGAGCTTTACGGTGAAGGAAAACATCGTGAGGAAACCTGCATACACCTGCGAAGAAATTCAATGGTGTGTGTGACGTTCCCAATCCGCACTCGGCCAGCGTGGGAACTACGGCCCAAGCCCTCTCATTCTGAGAGGAGGCCTGTGCCCTGCAGTTGGACTTATATAGGCTGGGATGATGATGATGATCCAAATAATTACTCGTCGGAATTCGACAATTTTTTTTCGAAGTTTCTATTAAGGGGGCCCCTCTATTGTTGGGGCCCCGGGGCTCCGGCCCTGCCCTAGCAAGAAACTTGTTAGACACGGATTTCATATTGCATCTAGAGCAGTACGAAGCCTGCTTGCTGATACGTGAGTCTAATTTAACACTTACTTATCTATTTCTTAACTAGAAAGTTAGCAATCTAACAGTAGCTAAGTAACTAATAAGTTAAAAAATAAGCGGGCAAGTGTTAGTCAGACTCCAAAGTGGCATGAAACGATGTTCGGGTTTTTGAGGGGGGATATTTACTGTATATATGCTCTTAGGTATACGGCAAATAGTCAAACGCATTATTGGACCTAGTTAGTATAATGTCCCCAGTCCCCCATTTATACAATGTCGATACGCTTTTTAATAGCAGTAATTACAGGCTATTATGGCACCTAGCCTTAAACAAATTACACAGGTGGTGAGGACTTAAGGCCCTGGGACATGGTCACGTATCATGCATGTGACTTGTAAGATACCAAACGCTTTTGTGTCATAGTATGTACAGCCAAGTGTAAAAATATGGGTGCACACAACTTGCTCATAAATATGTCCCATAGCTCTTATGTCGTCGAATTAAGGTATAGGTATATATTAAATCGATACTTATTTTTGCACTTGACCGTACATACCTACATATAATAAAATGTATACCTAGACAAGAGATGGCGCTACTGTGCAACTTTAAACAAGTTAGCTTAGCTATAAAATAAAAAATAAAAAAATAAAAATAAAAATCATTTATTTTCAGACTGTTATGTCCATAGTTTGTTAGTTACTAGCTTAAGTCCTATGTCAGTATCACAATTTATAGATAAATGAAAATGAATTACAATGTCAGAAAGAATTAATTAATTAAAAATATATATATATATAACAATCAAAAGAAAATACACTCACTAGTTAAGAGATTCCATGTCTGAGAACATGCAGCTCAGTGTATCGGCTGAGTATGGCGGTATCGAACCTCCCTGCTATCATCTTCAGGATACCATTGTTACTCCCCCGCATTCGTAATAAAACTGATGCTGTCTTTTTGCGCATAATGGCATAGAAGTCATCTACACTGGCGGCAGCAAACATGCCGGACGCGCTACAGAAACGGGGGAGCCTCAATAGTGCCCTAAAGGTGTTATTATATTGAATCCGCAAGGAGTCGTAAGATCTTCGCCTGAAACTGGCCCACAGACCCCCCGTATAGAAACTTTGGCAATAAGCTCGAAATAATGTTAATTTCACTTCATAACTACAACGAGCAAATCTATGCGCCAGCATCCCGCCCCTAACCGACAACGACCTGCGTTCCCGCTCCAGGTCCATATCATCCCTGAAATCCTCAGTAATGAAATGTCCCAGATATTTGAAATGTGACACACGTTCCATAGGAGTCTCGTAAAGCATTACAGGGGGCACGTTAGTGGGTCCTTTATTTTTACCTTTTATGACCATAATTTTGCTCTTAGACACATTATATTTTAAACCATGCTCATTTGCATAAGCCTCGCACACCTCAAGTAAAGATCTTAAACCCGCCACCGATGGGCTCAGCAGCACCATGTCGTCTGCGTAACTAATGTTATTTAAGCTGACATTGTCTATTCTACACCCGACATGCATGCTGCTGAGCTCACCGATTAGCTGATCGACATATAAATTGAAAAGTCTTGGTGAGGTCAAACCCCCCTGTCTAACACCACAATCCAAAATATATGGATCCGAATATTCATTCGCCCATTTAACCACATTAGTTTGACTTTTGTACCAATATGCAAGGATATTTGTAATTTCAGATTTTATACCTACGTCCTTTAGCTTTAACCATAATTTATCATAGGACACTAAGTCAAAGGCTTTCGATAAATCCAAAAAACATGCATATATTGGCGTACTTCTCTTTAAGTAATAATCGATTGTATGTTTCAAAGCCAGGATCGCACTTTCTGTTGACAAACCTTCACGGAAACCAAACTGAGCATCTTGTAGATGTATCCGGCAATTCAAAAACCCATCCAAAATCCTGTCCAAAACTTTAGCAATAATTGTAGCCAATGATATTGGCCTGTAATTAGATTTATCAATGCTAGCTATGAAGTATCTTTTTGTATTTATTTTTTCAACTTCATTTTTTATTACTTTTACGGTCATCCCGTGAAATCATATATTTAATACTAAATACAAACTGAAATATAGATGCACAGAAAAAAACCCCAGAAAAAGACCAATGCTGGGAATCGAACCCAGGTCCTCAGCATTCCGTGCCGTGTGCCATACCCCTACACCACCACTGGTCTAGAGATTAGACACGAATCTTTCCTATACATCATACATTTCAGTCTGCTAAATCATCACCTTATGCAGTGACAAGCGCTCATCTATCTATCTATGTTACACCCTCTATCGAGAGATTTTAACACTCCTTCGGAACTAACCGCTCACCTGGACACCTACCTATACCTAGTTGAGGTAGGTAGTATAGTAAAGGTATTAAAAGGTCTAGCTAGAATACTTATGCTTGCGTTTCACCACAATCATAGATACATATTAATTATTATACACATTTTTTTATATAATACTAGCTGTTGCCCGCGACTCCGTTTGCGAAGAATAGGGGTATAAAAAATAACCTACGAACAATTCTCAGACCTACCAAATATAGACAAAAAGGTTTCATAAAAATCGGTCAAGCCGTTTCGGAGGAGCTCGATAACAAACACCGTGACACGAGATTTTTATATTTAGAAAGATAGGCTTGCGTTTAACCACAATATATTAACACTCTGAACCATTATCGCATTCACCATTTAATTCTTTGAAACGGTATAAAAGTAGGGTAATCTAGGGTAGAAAGAGATGATAAATGATTGCGATTGCGCGCGTTAGAGAATTGGACATTGCCTAGTCTGCTCGTTCATATTTAACCTAGTAAAATAATGCGTAATTAATAATTACATTTAAGGGATAAGTAAGTACTAGACGCAAGCAGACGTTTTCACTCGTTAAACTTTCGATTTTAAAAAAACTTGTTTAGATAATGTTTTGAAAACGACTAAACTGATTTGCACCAAGCAAAGCTAAGGACGATCTCGCTTAGTCCAGCTGAATACCTTCCTACTAAACTAGTAAACTACACAAATCGATTTATCCCCTTGGTGCTAAAAGACTACAAGCACATACAGAAGACTTCAAGTTTATAATAGGTACAGTCAAAGGCATTAATCAACAGCATCAGTCAACACATGGAAACACCTACCTTATAGTTAGTGAAATAGAGTTGAATAAACAATGTCAACATAGCGTACATATATTTAAGACTGACTGTACTTACTCATCTGTGTAGTCTCGGGGGTTAAAAGAACTTCATTGTTTATTTGTTTTATATGAAGTTAACTTTGTTTCCTTAAAGTTATTCTTGTGCTCAGAATAATTAAGGATTAACCTCTACCACAATACTTACCTACAAGGAAAAGAAAATAAAACGATCAACAGCATGTAAGTTTGCGTCTGTAAATTTAACCAACTTAAGTGACGTCGGGGGTTTCTAAGTTTATTATTTATACTTGTTTTGCTTATTTATTAATCTTGTCGTCTTCTGTTTCCTTATGGTGTAAAATGCAAATGCTAATGAGCAAGATATATTATTATATATAACATTACTTAGGGACCTCCTTATTCATCAACGCTTGTAAAGCAATGTTAGCTTAACATTCGATTGCCTTTTAACTTTACGTTTATGGAAGATACATTAAAAAAAATTGTACATTTTTTTTATTAAAGAAATGATTTCATTTTAATTCGTACATAATTAACTAATAAGAACATAAATGTAAGCATATACATAATTTAAAAAAAATATTAAATTTTTGTATATCTGCAAAAAAATAAGCCGTGCTGGCCTAGTGGTTTGAATTTATGTGCGAAATTAAATTTGTAATTTACCATAAAAAAACCTGCATACACCTGCGAAGAAATTCAATGGTGTGTATGAAGTTCCCAATCTGCACTGGGCCCGCGTGGGATCGGTTTCGATCACGTTCAAGTCGCAGTTACAAGAAACAAAAGTCTATTTTTTTAATAATGATTATTTAGAAAATCGCATTTTAATTAAAATCATTCATTGTCACCCTAACATGACTTAGTCTATGAGCTTAAAACCTCTTTGACAAGTCAGTTTCTTAAATAAACTTTGGCGCAAAACCTGATAAATTCCCCGCCAAAGCGATGACACTTGACTAAACTACTTAACTTCAACAAAATGTAAGATGACCATGCATTTGGTGGATGGAGGAAGTTTTAGCGATAAAGCTTTTTTAAAAATTAAACGGAGACTTCATTACTTTTAGACGTTGTCTATCAAATTCCATTTTCGCTAGGGGTCAATATTTTTCAATTCCTGATCACCGATTAAAAATCACCGTGTATACATGCAAAATTACAGCTTTTTAACACTAAAAGTCTACAAGCTAAGCCGCAGACGGGCGGACGGACAGGCAGACAGAAAGACATGGTGAAACTATAAGGGTTCCGTTTTTGTCCTTTTAGCTCCAGAACCCTAAAAAGGTTGTATCTTTTGATCGCGTAAACTTAGATAGAAACTTTTTTTTTAATCTGCCTTAACGCTTGCTTGGGAAAAAAGTGGTGACATACTGAACAACGAAGTGATCCTACGAGGGTTCCATTTTTTTAAGTTGGTACCTTAAACCAGATGATGCCCTGTTGTTATAAATGCTCTCACTCTATCCTGTCCATCAGGGATTCAGCTGTTTAAATAGTTAATACACGTAAAAGCAATCCCAGCTTAATTTTTAAATACTTAGAAAAAAAACGTTGGAGGTCACGTATAGAGCTTTTGTTTCCATATTGGTGATTAAACTTTAATTAATAATAGTCCTGAACTAAAAAAAAAAAAAAAAAATAGGTGTACGTAGGAGTGTAGTAGGTGTAGTTAATCTCATATAAGCTTGAGTTAGTGAAAAGGTGATGAGAACTAAACTTGTAAGCTAGTCACAGTTAATAACTATATTTATGTTTTTTTTTTCTCTATTTGATTGCACGCTGTGTTTACATGTAAGTGATTGTTACACTTTGCCCGTATAAGCTAAGTGAAATGTATTTATTGCCATTACTAGTGTAAACAATTGTTGGTGAACCAAATAAATAAATAAACTAAGTAGTGAGTTTACTAGATTGGCGAAAAGGTAGAGCGTATGCATGCATGCTGCCAACTGCACCATAGTGCAACTTTTTAAAGCAAACATTTCCCGCTAAAAAGTTGATAAGGGTAACATGTAACAATGTTTTAATTCAGAATTTTCAGAACAACACAATTAAAAAAAATATATGTAATTTTCCCACTAACGTCGATAGGCCAAAGGCTACTAGATACATAGGGAAGCTTAATAGGTTATTTTTTTAGGATAGGGGTTTTTTTAAACTTTCATGCTACTTTTAGTGTTAACAGAGACCCGAGAAAATTTAGTTAATTAACAATTGGATAAATTTTTGAAATATAAACATAAAAAAAATTCCAACCAGACGTTATTCTTTGAAGTGCTCTGAAGATACCATATATATATATATATATATATATATATTTTTTTTTTTAAAAATTTATATTAATATTTAATAGTATAAAAAAAATGTATAAGACACTGGTGGCGTGGCGGCGCGGTTTCGCTGTCGACGTAAAGGCCGCGCGAAGCACTCTACATAAAATATTCGACGTCAAATTAGTTGAAATTTTTTAATGGATATTTCCTCCTCTTCAAGAACTTACAATTTACATTAAGTAATTGATAAAAATAATATTTATCATTCCATTGAAATAAAAAATAATAATTAATAAGGCCACGATGCTGGCCAATCGCCAACCAAATGGATCAAACATTGAATGAATTCATACCATGTATCGTTTACCGAGGTGAATCAAGAGGATGGTGGCGATTCAATTAAGAGGTAGGTACTAGGTACCTATTTGAAAAACCATTGCTTAATCTTCAGACCGGCCCAGCCCCTGGCTGTTGAGCGATAAGGATTACCGCAGCTTATGTGAATATTGTCGTTAAATCAGGTGAAATTCGAGGTCCCGCTTTCGACGATTTCCTTTTATACTTATGCAAGAAATATTACATAAATAGAATAAGAAGTAGTCTACTGGGACTCTTCCTGTTCTTCTTTAACACTACTTTTAACTGTTTTCTTTTTGTTCTTTTATTTGTTTAACAACAACAATGTTAACACATTACTTGCGAAATTAGTACTGTTATAGCGTATGGTTAACGGTAATAAATGTAGGTAATTTAACGTAGAAATTTAGGTAAAATATTAACGTTTTTGAAAGGGTTTAAATTATAATAATATTTCTGTACAATCCAGGGCAAAAATACCGTTGGAGTCCCTAGAGACATGCTAGATAAAAAGGATTCAGCCCTTGCTAAGTTGTGTTGCAAGTTAAGTTTAATTCTGGTTCTAGTTTCGTAGATCCAGTAGCAACAAAATCGAAATTAAGAATAACCTGTTCTAGGATTGGATCCTTTTTGCTAAACTAGGTCGAACTAGATTTAAATTTTGTAAAGCGATAATTTTAATTAGAAGTCTATGTGTACGTAAGCGGGGGTAAGTAATTAGCGTGACGAAACGACGCCCGCGTCACGAGTACTGTTTGCGACATGGAGCCCGCGGGCGCAGTCACATGACTCTGGCGGTGAAGGCTGCAAGCGTCGCGTCAGGCGCTGCCCGGCCTGACCCCATCGCCAACTGTCGCTGTTTATCGCCCATTTAATTGGCTTAAAAATAAGTTCTTTCTAAAAATTCAATATTTAATACAATTTTTTTTGCTGACTGTAGGTACATGCATTGTTATCCGAACTTATTATTATTTAAACTTAAAATTGCTAAAAGTAGCCCCGTATCGTAAATCTAACGATTCCTGTGCTCTGCCCACCCCCTTTGGGATACAGGCGTGATGTGTGTGATTATTATTTATATGTACCAAAATACTTAAAAACATACATAGCTAGGTACATTGCAATCTAGATAAAAGCTTGTAAAAATAGAGCTAAGGATCGATTTTTGAAATATCGTCACTCGATTATACCATTTGAAAGTGAAACTACAGCTCAAATATTAATATTTTCGACCAGTAGAAAAAAAAATTACACCTGAAATTTCGAGTCTTTTTTTTAATTTTTTTTTATTTCTCGCTATTTTCGAAAGATTTTTACTCGACTGCCGAAGGAATATTTTCCGCTTATATTAGGAGGCCTTTGCTTAGCAGTGGGACGTCAATATAGGTTATTTAAAGAAATCGACTGATGAAATTCAAAAATCGGTCACCAAGTAAGTAAGTAAGTAAGGTTTTTAATTCGGAATAGAGAAAATCATTTAACATTCACTAAAAAAAAAAAAATTAAAGGAGTTCGATAGAGCCGAATGAAAAAAGTGTGTACCTACATATGCAACGCTTCAAAAATATATGTAGACTCGGCCACACGGCACAAGGAATAAAATCATGAGCTCGTAGTTACATAAGTATATTTTTGAAAGGTACGAACCTAATCTTTGACCACATGGACGTGGATTTTACTAGAAAGAGGTAAACAAAGCGTTTAAGGTGGAAGCGCACGCTCTAGGCGCGAAATTCAAATTTTTTACAGTTTTTAATTTATTGTGGGTAAACGGTGTAACTGTTTAACTTCATATGGTACTTGCGCTTGTAAAACAGTGTTCTTTATATTATTGTGTAAAGTTTTTGAAGAATAAAACTATTAATTTGAAATAAAAGTTGTCAAAAACGTCGAAAGTCCGAATTTCTATGTTTGACAACTTTTATATCAAGCTAACAGTTTTATTCTTAAAAAGCTTTACACAATAATATAAAGAACACTGTTGAAGAAGATTGATAATGGACGGACCACTAGTGAAAACCTCATGGATAATGGTATCCAAACATATATGCAGGGCCACTTGAAGCAAAAGTAGGTACCTATACTAAATTCGATTAGCATTTAGTTAGCTCTAAACTTGACTTAACTTTAATTCAGACTACTGAAAATTGGCTTAGTGTGAAGAAGGCATAAGAGAGATGGAAAAACCAACATTTTAAAGTTTAGAGTAATTTTGTATTGTACTTTTATGAAGCGATTATTGGATATTGTCGTGAAAACTATGAAGTGACCGCATCATCAGCGGCTAGTCGATCGTACAATCGACCACGGCGGCTATTCAGATGCAGATCGCTACATATTACATTTATGCGGGCAGCTCGAGCAACTCGCATATTATCAGTCTCAGTTGGATCCGTGGTCAGACTAACCTTGTACTACATCATCATCCCAGCCTACACGCGGGCCCAGTGCGGATTGGGAACTTCACACACACAATTCCAATCATTCAATTTCTTCGTAGGTGTATGCAGGTTTCCTCACAATGTTTCCCTTCACCGTAAAGCTCAAGGTAAATTTCAAATGTAATTTCGCACAAAAATTCCGAAAAACTCAGAAGTGCGAGCCGGGATTTGAACCCACGACCCTGTGCTGAGAGGCCATAGGTCAAACCGCTATGCCACCGCGGCTTTTTTAAAACGTACTACAGGGTAATGTGAAATTCGGAATTACCGAACCACGGTATGAATCTATTTGGAGACTTTGACAGGGCCTTTTATAGATGAGTCGAATGAAAACTCAACTGGTTTATTAGTAACTATTTTATTCCACAGAGTGACAGCGGAATCCTATTAGGCTGCGTTTCCACCAGAGATGTGCGAGGATGCGTTGCGAGGGATGTGTTTGTCATAAACCAATAGAGAAACACTACATTTACTTAGGACCTTTTAAATGAAGTGTTTCTATTGGTTCATGACAAACACACCCTCGCAACGCATCCTTGCACAGCTCTGGTGGATACGCAGCCTTAATGTCGCTATTCTGTCCATCTGTCTGTCTATCAAAAGGCTGTATCTTAACAACCGTACTATGCTATTTATACAGGGTTATTTGTAATTCACTAGCATCCTTTTAACCCTAAACTCCTACCACTTAAACAAATGTTTTTTGTTTTACGGCTTTTGTCATAACTTAATATTTTTGGTGTAATAACGTTTTGAAAATTTGAGATTTCCTCTTATTTTTACGATACTCTGTGTATTTGTATGGGAAAAAAAGTGCTTCATTTTAAAAAGTCGTAAAAAAAAAACATTTGTTTGAGTGATAGGAATACAGGGTTAAGAGGATGTCAGTGAATTAAAAATAACCCTGTATAGCTGAAATTTATAGGTACTTTATTTATTTTCTATTACCGTTACAACAACAAATAATAAAAAATAAGTCGTAAATTAAGGGCGGCCCCAGCTAACCAATATAAGATGAGCCCATGTTGCGTACATTTTGCTTGGAAAGCAGGGTTCTGCTAATACTGGATTGATATTTATGGGGTATATTTTGATGACATATTACCTACCTAAAAATTTGTATAGAAATCTCCGTGCGCAAGTCCAATTCGTACTTGGCCGGTTTCTCGTGTAAGTAGCTAGACTTTGTTCATAGGATGTATTTGCACATAGGATGGGCCTAAAGCAGGAGTCGGCAAACCTTTCGAGTCGGAACAGTCAAAAATTACAATTTACAAAATTTCTAATTTTTAAATAATAATAATAATTCATTTATTTCAAACACATGTCCATAGATGGTTAGTAATATTAAATATGTTGTACCTACAACTATCTTGGTAAATTAAAATCCATAACATTACAAATATTACAATACATCATTTAAATTAAATTAACTCATTACAATATTAAATGTCACAATTAAATTAAATTAATATTATATTGTTAATTTAACTGTAAGTACATAATTTATCTATCTATTGTTGTCTTGAACCTTTATGGATAGAATTCCAGCATCGTACAATAGGGCAGTCCACCCGATCCAGAATAGTAGGAGGCTGTTCGGTTAAAGAGCCACAATTTTTTTTCTTGCCAACAATAAACTGTACTTGCATAAATAAAGTTTTTTGATAAAAAAACTAATCTATTTATTCATAAGAAAAAATATCTATTTTTTCATATATATGTTTCTTATGTCATTTTATGTTTTTTCACAACAAATTAGATAAAATATATATGGTATTATTAGATAGGTAATTAGTAATTTAATTACTTATTAATTAAGTAAAAAAATAAAAGCGAGTACATGTGGCTGAGAGATAGAAATGGTGCCTAATCCTTGTTAATCGATTCAAAACGGTTTTTTTTAATAAAATAAATAATATTTGCATATGGAATGAAAGAACCGCAGCTTCACATCCAAAGAGCCGCATGTGGCTCGAGAGCCGCTGGTTGCCGACCTCTGGCCTAAAGTACTACATGCCAACAACACGACCAAATTACAATAAACAGTAGTTTAATTAAAAAAAAATACGTCATCAATCCTATCCTGACCTGGGATTCCCAGGATGTTGCTTATATTGCGCGATCTCGATCGATATTATGTAAAAATAAAAACCGGTCAAGAGCGTGTCGGACACGTTCAGGATAGGGTTCCGCAGCTATTACGACGTGTACTATCTGTATTCAACAAGTAATATTTTTTAAGGATTTTGTATTTTGTACGGAACTTTCCAAGTAGGTATATTTTATAGGTCAGGCTGCTATTTACACTAAGGTAAACTAGTAATAAGTAATTCTCAAGCAAACTTAGCCGTTATAGTTTTCCTTGATAATTTGATAATATATTTGTAATTATGTACCCACCATGAATTTTTTCATAATTTTTAAACCAACAGTTTTAGAAGTAGGGGGACGGGATAAGGTTAGACGAGAAAAAAATCTTTACGTCTATTACGGGAGGTACCCTAAAAAAATTTTGTTTCTAGATTTTATTTATCACTTTGTCAGGGTAATTTGCTACAGCATTCTAGTGGTCTAAGAGCCGTTGAAGATCGACCTTCACTGATCTGATAACTCGATGAGACATATTTTTTATCGAATATAATTTATAAACAAATACGCCTATGATAACTTGCCTATCGAAAAGTGTTCATAGCTATTTTTTTTTGTTTTATTGTGGAGTGCCTTTAGCCATCTTTCAGCTCCATCATCAGACCCTGGTTACCATTTGGGATCAAAGTACTCGTCAAGACGAATCAAACGAGTCCAAACTCGATGGGGTTGTGTCGTGTTATTATGGAGTGCCTTTGGCCATACTGAATTAATGAAATTACGAATTACCCCATTGAGTTTGGACTCGTTTGAGTCGTCTTGCAATTTATCATAGGCATATTTGTTTATAAATTATATTTAATAAAAAATATGTCTCATCGAGTTAACAGATCGGTGAAGGTCGATCTTCCACGTCTCCTCTACTATAGCACTAATAGTCTCTACGCTAAGCGGCGGACGGATGAACAGACGGACGGACAGACAGAAATGGCGAAACTATAAGGTTTCCGTTTTTCATTTTGGCTCCGGAACCCCAAAAAAGATCCACCTGAAAAAGCGTAAGGCCCATACTACACGGGCGGTTTCCCGCCGTGGTTTCCCGCTCGACGGAGCTGCGCAGTGTAGTTTGCACCATACAACTTTCATATAAAATTGTGTCTAGTGGCGGTTCAGAAGCGGTTTCCCGCGGCGGGAGAACCGCCGTGTAGTATGGGCCTAAATATTTAAAAATCACGGTTGATTTATGTTAGGTAGCGCTACTCGTACCTACAGTTTGCTGTTAGTTAGATATTATTAGTATCTGAATTTATATTAGGTGTTGCATCTCTTTCGTTCTCATGAACATTTCGGTGAATACCTGATGTGAATACCGGAACTAAGGCCTTTTCCACCGACCTTTCCACAGGCTTGCGTAAAATGCAAATACCCTCGCAGTTTCCAAATCGATTTCCTCTTTTTGCGTCCTTGCGTATGAGGTAAATCAATATGCGCAGTAGTACAATGCTTTTAAGGTGCATTTTTGTGCATGACACGCGTGCACTATACATGTACATATGTAACACAGAGGTAAAAAGCTGAATTTGATGTATGTCTAAAGAGGAAGCCAAGTGACCAATAAAGACGAAACTGTCAATAGAATAATGTGGTCGAAAAGTCGATAGGTACCTTTGCTTAACTTCACAGAACTGAAACAAGGTCTCTATTGCATTAATAGTGTTTTAAAAAAAAACTAGGTAGAAACATACTTAATAAATATTAAATAGAGTCAGCCAAGTCGTGCTGAAAGAATTAGGTATTCTGCCTAGGATTAATGTTTTCTCAAGACATATCCTGAAACATGTTTAACAATGATCGCTAATTAGTAGGTATGTCGGTGAATACGTGCGTGATGTGCCTTATTTGCTGTGGATCGTCCATATTATCGCTTATTACTTTATTAGCAAAGCAAATAAACTTCGTCAAAAATTAAATTGTAATATAAGCAACTAACTAAATACTAACGGACGATTTAGTGAAGGCCGCAGGTTTAGGGTGGATGCAAGTCACTTCCAACCGTAATGATATGGCGTCAATGAGGGAGGCCTATATCGAGCAGTAGACGTCCTACGGCTGAAATGATGATGATGATGATGAAATATTAACTAATATTGTTAAATAATATGCGATGGATTACCGTGGATTCATATTTATTACAGTCATCATACACAACACAAATCATTCATGTCAAATCAAATGTAACGACGTCAAGTCTTCTTCTTAATACCATAGATATTTAAGCTATATGTAAAGAGGTTACAAATCATTACTTTAACAAATATATTGCACTGAGGCGAGGTCCATTTACGAATTCAAAAAAGTGATACCGATAAACGTTGTGTAAAGTAAACTCTGATATTTATAACACGAGAGCCATGTCAAGTCATTAAAAAACATCAAAAATGTATGTGATATCGATTTGGGCAGTATTAAACATCTTCTCCTTAATGGCGGCCAACAGCTTTATTCACGTGATGACTTTTGTTAATAGATAGGTAGATACGTAATATCAAGCAAGTTTGTTTTATTAGACCGTAAGAAATCCATTTATTTAGGAAACTATGCGCATTGTATCGGTTGCGATCTTTAACGATGTCAAGGCTTGGCGCGCGGAAGCCGGGTGGCGGAGGCTGTGAGAAGGTAATTAATCGTGAGCCGACAGATACCAGTCGTCTCTAATATTTATGATAATCATGATGTTTTATAGGAGCACCGCGATAAAGTTACGTATTATCTCCGTTAAACAAACGACGTTAGCCGTATTAACAGTCAATATAGACAGGAGACGTATGAACGAATTTTTGTCATCACAATACGGTACATTTATTACATCATTTTCGCTGAGTGAACACGATTTTTATTTTATTGTTTATTCTACCAATGTATTAGGTACATTATGGATTTACATGGAATTTTATCACATAATAAAAAAACAACAAAAAAAACTTTTTGAAATTGAATTAAATTATCTACATAATAACGCGTATTCTTGTAATTTATTCCCTTCGTATTTAATAAGAAATATGTTTCAGCGTTCTCTTTCAACCGTAAATTCGAATGAATGGCAGAGTCATCTATTCTTCTATATCTATCTATACATATAATAAATCTGTAACAAGTCGATGTCTGTACGTACATTGAAGATATTTGAGAAAAACTGTCACTAGGACTATTTATTAGCGCAATAGAACCCAAAACAATGATTTTTAGAATTATTGTCTGTTTGTCTGTTTATCTGTTTGTCTATTTGTCTGTTTTTCTGTGCGTTTGTGCGTGCTAATCTCAGAAACAGCTTAACCTAGAAGGACTGATATGTTGGTATTTTCTTGGATTAACATTTAGTGTTTGTTTCATTTGAATCGGTTGACAAATAAGAAATACGATACTTTCAGTGTTAGATAGCCCATTTATCGAGGAAGGCTATAGGCTATTATATCATAACGTCGGGATTACGGTGGAGAATGTGAACGCGGGTGTGCGGGGGGGCGGGGTGCGGTGGGGGCGGGTGTGTGGGGGGGGTTGGGGTGGGGTGGCTATTTTTTTTTATATCGAGGAACTAAGGAGAGCCATAATTGATAAAAAAGCAAATTGGATAAAAAAATAAGCTGCCCAAATTACTAATTCCACGCGGACGGAGTCGCGGGCAAAAGCTAGTTTCATAAATATACCCACAAATATCTGTTTCGTTTTATACGTCAGAGTTAAGGTTATGAGCCCGTCGGGTTCCTGAATATTTAGTAAAATTTTGCACTTGACAAATTATTTTTTATACTGTTTACACAAATAAGCGATTACTGAACCGATTAGTAGTAATAACACGCTCATTTCTCATATGAGCTTCTTAATGCTACGGTCATTTCTCATTATACCTTGTTATGATACGACATTTAAAAAACAATTACTATGGATGCTACCAGTTGTTAATTTTGCATTCTAATCAGTCAAACACTAAGGCAGACCTTGCGTGTCTGTGTATATATATGTAAATAAAGTAGGATTTTTCCAAATGGTTCTTCATATGGAAACAAATACCTCCTTAATAAGCCAAAATCTCCAAAATGACTCTGATGTTGCCATGCACAAGCTTTGCATTTAAATGTGGTTTCCAAAAGGCGTCTAAGAATCCATTGTACTGTACCTACATCCGAGGTCTTCATTTAACTGAAGTTAAAGTATTTAATCCTTAGGACACCAATACCGCTTTATCAATGTAATAAAACCTTTTTGTTTCCTCAGCCCGCTTGTGTTTGTGCCTTGTTGGTCGAGGGATCGTTTATAGCAAGGCCGTTCTAAGGTAGTGATCAAAGGGTTGTAGTTTTTACTACAAATTTGGCCAGTCGAGCGTGTGCTGAATGGTCAGTACAAGAAAAAATACGAAGTTTAATTTAATTCAGGATGGGAAACAACTCATGAAGCCACTTAGGGTAAGCATAAAACTCTGGCATAATAATCGCTAACTAAAAAAATATAGCAATGCTTTTTATATGTTAGTAAGTAGGTACCAAATGACGTACATGCAGTGTACACAGTCCAGAAACTAAATTCGAACAATATTTATTCCCGATTTGTGAGATTATCATACCACACATTGATAAAGTCTTTGTTTCGTGTTATTTGCGGAGGCTTCGCCGCCGTTGGTCCGCAGCAAACATCGCCTTTGCCTGATTTCAAACTTTCAGTGGTAAACGCTTATCTGGTCTTCGCCCTGGTTTTATTAGAGAAGTCTATGAAAAAAATGGTATGTTATTGTTTCATAATCACTACAAGATTTCGATTGAGGTAGGTTTTAAAGTGAAATAGATACTTAAAAGATAAATACTTTTATAAATCACAAATCGGATCAAAAATACGCTAGGCTTTTACAAATAACTATTATGTGTAGATAAATAAATTATATAAGAGCTCACAGAAAGATAATAATAACTTCACTGTGACAGATAGAGTAAATTGTAACTCATGATGCAATTCGATTCTCTTCATACTTAATAATGTTAGTTTCTACGGTTTCTGCCTCTTAATGATAAAGTTAATCATATTTCATAGGAATACATTATAAACGGATAGCTTCCGCTAATAATTTTAAACAACGATACGTTTACAATGCTACAGACTAACAAATACTCTGCATCTTTAACAATGGGTATGTATTACAATACCGAAGTACGAAAGACCGAATGTATTAAAACATCGAATGGGTCAAAAGACCGACACGATTTTTTTCTGAAACCGTTAACTTTTTAAGATTGTTATAAAACAAACCTAACCTAACCTAATGGGTTCTGTATGATACCGTTTTAATAAATTCTGAGAAGTTTACGGTTTCAGAAAAAAATCGTGTCGGTCTTTTGACCCATTCAATGTTTTAATACATTCGGTCTTTCGTACTTCGGTATTGTAATACATACCCTTAACAATAATTTATTTTGTTCAATATGTAACATAACCATATGTATGTGTAACAAAACACATTAATTAATCCTGTCAATGCTCTATTTTCATTAGCACTAAGTTACCATAAATAGTGTTAGTTTATTGTGGAACACTAATAGTAGATCTCACGTTTTATCACGATAATTTTCGGAAAAATTAAACAAAATGAAACTTAAGGGTTTTAAATAAAAAAATAGGAAGCTTTAGCATCCCTCTTAATGATACTCAGGATAAGGAAAGAGCGAGGAATGCACTCAGTTCACACATGTCTATACAGCAAACTTTACCTAATGTGTACGTAGCTGGCGGCTTAACTCTTAATCTTAAAGCAAATCTTAGCAAATTGGTTCATAATGTTATCAGGCACACCAAATATTAGCATTGCTGTCGTCAGTGGCTCCCTCACCGACCTTGCCGCACCATGAATCCATATATTAATCTGATACACCTTTCAGCAAACACGTAGGTATTGTTATTGAAAATAGAGCTGAACTCACAATTACTGTAACAGTGCACGTTCGTGATAAAGCATAAATGATATGACTAACGACGTGAGTTAGTTGGTTGCCCGCATGCATCCTTAATACTACTTACTGAGTAATTCAACAAATATTAGTTGCATTGAGATACGAGGAACACTTATTCATGAACTCATTTTGTATTATTTATTTGTAACTTTTTTTTCCTATTGCCTACGTGCTTTAACTTTCAGTGCAAGTACATATCAGTCAAATCCAAATTAATCATATACCATGCAAGCACCTACTACTATCAACTCATATCAAGCATGCAACATGTTTATTAATCTAACTTTTGCCTTGTAACACTTACCTACCTGCTATGATAGTACATTAACGTGTGAACTGCTGAAAATATCGAAATGTAAATTTCGTCTCTACATTTTAACATGTTACTTCCTTATGCCCTTTATTTCAGGAAATCAATGTTGAGTTCACCTGAACAACTTATTTGAGATTTGTTGGTGAAGCAGGACTTTATTATCAAGTCGGTTAAAAATTACTAAATAATACGTAGAGTCACCACCGCAAACTTGCTTTTCAAATCAGTAGAAGGCAGTATCGCTTACTAATAAAATAATACATGTATCTTTCTCAGTTAATGCAATGGACCGAACGTGTGTATTTATTGTTATTGAGTTACGTCGGATGGATAATTCAATCACTATTTACGTAGGTAGACAATCTTACCGCAGAGTAAATGGTTTATTAAGCTGAATCATGTGGTTAACAACCTCACAATTACTGTAAAATGATGCTGTAGGGGCGTAATTTAGTCACCCGCTTCGATTGTAATAGGTATCGGAAATTCAGATACATCTTTACCTAAAGTTGACGAAACCCCGGAGAATGAAGAGTAAATATAGAGTCGGCATCTTAAAAATTTTACTTTTAATCAGTTGAGCTCCGGGATTCCGGGATTGAACAAAATGTCACGAGGGTAACAATTCGCAAATAAATTTAGCTTATTGCTATTTTTAATCATTTTTGTAATCACACAAGTTGTTATACACAGATTATCAATTTTATGTGCTTAATGCAATATAGTATCCACAGAACACAACTTCAAATTGTTTGTTGAAATACTTGAATATGCGTTTATTTTGGCCTTATTATACTTAATTTAAAAATCCCGGGAATCAAATTAAATTGAGTCCCTTCCATACCGCTCAACATAACCGTCGCCGCCGAAGTTTAGGTAAATTTGTATCCGAATTTCCGATCCCTAATTGTAACACATTTAAGTTTAATTTTTCATACATATTTTTATCAAGTAAATATATTTGATGCTGTGACAAGAGCGGTACATTTTGCTTCAGAATTATTTGTAGTTTAAGAGTAAATAGCAGCCTGAACTTGTAAAATATAATATAATACTTGGGAAATTCCATACAAAATACAAAATCCTTAGAAAAATATTACTTATTTAATAGTATAATTTTATTAATAGTAAAATTATGAGAGAATAAAATAGTAGCAATCATTATAAACGAAGTTGACGATCAAATAACAACACATTGGAGTGTGCGGCGTTTGGTAAAGGCGATGACGGTACGCAATATATGCATAGTCGGGGTAAGAAAAGGTTCGTCACTTTTCGACCTTAACTCGTTGACATAGAGTCGAAAAGTGACGAACCTTTTCTTATCCCGACTATACCTATGCAAGTATTTTCTCGTATCGGTTATGGAACCCTATACTGGGCGTGCCTGACACGCTTTTGGCCAGTTTTTTTAAAGAGTGGGCAAACGAGAACGCGGGTCACCTGATGGGAAGCAATCACCGCCGCCCATGGACACCTCACAGGTGCGTTGCCGAGCCTTTGAGAAATAGATAGGCTCATTTTTTAAAGACCCCTAAGTCGTACCGCACCGCCAATGTTGTTTTAGGAAGCTGGTTCCATAACTTCGTCGTGCGTGGGAAAAAGTTCCGCTTAAAGCGGACGGAGCTAGACTGCCAACCATGGAGTATGGTAGTGGAACATAGCTGCTTATAACCTGAAAAAATTATCAGCCTAAACGTTATAAAAACACTAAAAGGTCGATTTTGTAATATTCCAGTCCGACGGTGCCGGCGCCGGTCGAGTGTCCGTCGCTGGAGAAAGGCGACAGCTACACGCAGTCGGAGTTCCTGTCGCGGCTTGCGCACGAGTGCCGCTACGACCGCCTGCTGCTGCCCACCTACCAGACCGGGGATGTCGTCTATGTACACGCCAGCGCCTATGTGTACTTCATCCAGCCGGCAGAAGCGCACGATTTGGTAATAAAAAAAATCAAAAATTTAAAAGTTTATTGCAAATTAAAAAGAATTACAAGTTTTCCTTAAGATAGTTAGTTATAATCTTTAATTATTTAAGATTTTATAAACTAAGGAGTGCGAAGGGGGCGCCTATCGTGATTGAACGAGGAGCAAAGACAACACCTTATCAATGGCAAAGCTGAACGCGTCTTAATGTCACACCCCCTATTAGCCCTCAGTACCTTCTCTCCCGCCCAGTCCATCAAAAACGGTCTAATTCTAAATGGACCAATCGAAAGGCAGGCGCTAGAGTTAACAGGAAGTATGCCACCTCTTAGCACTCCACTCCGCCACCGCCGCGCTTTCATCATGTCATCATACAGGGTAATCCAAAACTCAACGATAACCTGGTACCGAGCGAGAGGCGAAATTATAACAGCTTTGGATAAAATACTTAAAAAAAAAAAGTCATGTCACTTAAGAGATAATAGACATCTTTTCGTAAATATCAAATATTAAAAGTGATATGTTAGGGGACTCTATTATGTATGACAATGTAGGTATGAGAATAGGTCATAAAATATTTTTCACTCTCCTACTAAAATTAAGTTCGATATTTATGAACTAAAACAATTACTTTGCTCACCCGCGACCTTACAATAGTTACGTTTATGCAAGAAATGTGTGTTCATGCAGTTCCTCCACCTCCACACTGTACGAACACACACAAATCACATAAACACAACTATCACCACCACCAAGCTACACTGACGCGTTTCGAACTCAACCAGAGCTCATCCTCGGAGTTACCACAACCGTATGCTATGCTACCAAATGTTAAACTAACAAACCAAAACAAATGTTTTAACTTGTCACTGTAACTTCACAAGTACCCACTTTATTTTTGTTATTCTCAAACTACCCCACAAAAATTAACTTTTATTGACATATTATAAAACTACCTTGAATTTTTGTTTATTTATTTATAAGGCATATTTTATTAATACTAACTGTTCAAATTAGACCCAAGCCGCAGTAAAGGAGAAGATACTAAATTTACCTGTTCATTAATAATAGACCCCATTGAACACACATTTCTTGCATAAACGTAACTATTGTAAGGTCGCGGGTGAGCAAAGTAATTGTTTTAGTTCATTAAGTTCGATATCTTTGAAGAAAGTTTGCTGGGTCAGCTAGTAATTAATTATTAAAATAATATTTATGTAATTACTTATGTAAATTGTATTACGTTTTAGAATTTCAAATTGCACTTCCTTCTGCAATTAAGATGGACAGACGCGCGGCTAGCCTACGCTCTATATTCACCAGAGCGCACCAAAATCATCGGTGAGAACGACCTGCGTCAGCGTATATGGGTCCCTCACTTATACATGTCCAACGAGCAGTCGTCCAGTCTTATGGGTACAGACAGCAAGGACGTTCTGATCTCCATAGCACCTGACGGAGAAGTACTCTTCAGTCGACGCATGCAAGCCGTGCTCTACTGTTGGATGAATCTTCAGAAATTCCCATTCGACGATCAAACTTGTTCAATGAATCTCGAAAGTTGTAAGTATAAAGCCTTTGTTCTTCGAACGTGAGATAACTCCTAATTATTTTTAATCGTGCCATGGTCACTATGATTCATTTCAGGGAAATACAATGCATCAAATTTGCGTATAATGTGGGAGAGAGACAATCCAGTGCATCTGTCTTCCGAATTACATCTCACGGAATATTCGTTGATTGATTTCTGGACCAACGAGTCGGTGGTGCGCGGCGATATCGTCAACATGCGGCTCGGGGGAGGTAGATGTAATGTCGTCATTATATTATATGTTGTGTTGTTTGCTTCTGTCAATGATATTTTTCAACGGGAAAGATGTAATGTTCACATTCTATTTATTCTTTACAGCGGGAAACTATAGTGCCTTAAAATTCACATTTAAACTCGGCCGAGAAGTGGGCTACTATTTGATGGATTACTTCATACCCTCCATGATGATCGTCGCAATGTCTTGGGTGACTTTCTGGCTACAGGCTGACGCTTCGGCTCCAAGAATCACATTAGGTAAAATAAACGCGTCCATCGATATACCTAACAAAGAAATATATGAAAACCATTATTCAATTCTTAAATACATACGATGATATTGGTTTCTCGGCAACTGCTCCTAAAAAAATATTTTGTGGACAGCAGGCGTTTTCGAGATACAACTAAGTTTTATACTATGGTTTTGTTTTTAGTAGATATGTCATTTAATAGAGCAGATTTTGCCTGGCGCCCCCCGTTCGTAGACGAATCGGAGAAACCTGGCCAATGGTAAATCTACTTACAAGCTAAACGGTTTTTTTTTTGTTTCAGGTACAAGCACGATGTTGTCGTTCATCACCCTGGCATCTTCGCAAGCTAAAACTCTACCGAAAGTGTCATACATCAAAGCCAGCGAGATATGGTTCCTGGGATGCATTGGTTTTATATTCTCTGCTCTAGTCGAGTTTGCGTTTGTCAACACTATTTGGCGAAGAAAGTAAGTTATATTGCCTTGCAGACTTTTTAACTCTTTTATGTATTGAAATCTCTCATTTAACTTGCAATTTGAACGAAGTTAATGTGTAGTGTTAGGGTGCTTGGTGTTGTAGAACATTTTATCCCAGCGGGGATGAAATAGTGATTCTGTTTGTTACTAAACGTCGTCAAAGAGATGCTTATGTTCTGATGTCTCTAAAATCAAGACAGATATAGGTAAAAAACTTAAGTAAATGACCTCTTGTACGGTCGCGTGCTTTAATTTTAGGGACCCATTTCGAAAAATTATCTTTGAATTCCTAGGTATACAATATGACAGGACTATCAGCCATAATTTTGAAATTGTCTTAATAATTCGCACTGGAGATTTTCGTGGGGGCGGTAGCGGGTACAAATAATTTTAATTTGTGTTTATATTAGATAACTAGCCTTCCGTACGCAGCTTCGCCCGCGATAAATTGATTTTCCCGTAGGAAAAGGTATTTTCCCGCGGTAAAAAGAAACCTATGTCACTCAGTGATAACGTAGCTTTCTAACGGCAAAAGAATTTTTGAAATCGGTCCAGTAGTTTCGGAGCCTATTCAATGCAAACAAACAAACAAACAATCAAATCTTTCCACTTTATAATATTAGTATAGATAGACAGACTTATAAAATTTATATTACTAACTATTATGTAAAATGGGCGTTGGATTGTTTTTTCTTGTAAAGGTGGTAGTCTATAAAAGATTGGGATCCTATGCTATAAATGCATTGTGCCATGCCACCTTTCGGTGTGAACTAAACTTAAGTATGTACTACCTACAACCTTTATACCTTGCTCTTCCGCTACCATAACTGCTGCCATAACATACTACTTGCTTGTGATATTATCTTACTAGCCTTAACCCGCGGCTTCGCAGGCATAAACAGTTGGCCGTGCCAGTTAATTTATAATTCCAGGACTTCCCAGAAATTGGCTTGTGAATTAACGTTGCATAAATACGTCTGTGCCAAATTTCATGTCTTTAAACCTTGCCGTTGAGATTTTAAGGTTTTATCCCGATCCCGTGGGAATATCGGTAAAAAAGTAACCGATGTGTTATTCTAGACATCCACATACCTACATAAATACCAAAGATCTAGTAGTTGAATTAAAATTCCGGTACTTACCTATTTCCCGAAAATTTCCGTGAGAATTACCCAAAAATTACAATGTGCTCTTCATTAACATACTTAGCATAAAAATACCCGTGCCAAATGGCTCTTAAGCTAGCGGATAGAGGTTTAGATTTGCGGGTTAGCCTATATGTGTTATTCCAGACGTCCAGCTTTCATTTAAATTAGTCCAGACGTCTTGGTGTAAACACGCGCGCGCGCGCGCGCTCGTACGCACAATTTTTGTTGCATTTATAATATTAGTAGGACTAGGAACTTATGATAGCGGAGGAGCAGAGTAAAAAGGTAGTTCGTTGATATGAACCTACGCATATTATATGTAGTACCGCCTAAATCAATGAATTATTACCAATCTGTCCATAATTTTCCAGGAAAGTGGTGAGCCTGAAAAAGGTGAACAGTAAATACATCCTAAAGAGCACGCTGACGCCGCGTTTGGCACGCAAGGAGCTGCAGAAGGAGCTGCAAGAATCGGCGCCGCAGCTGACCAAGTCCCGGTCCTGCTCGTCGCTGCAGCGGGAGACCAGTACTGACCCTGCTGGCCCTGGATACAATAACTACCTCACTGTCCATGTAAGTATTGCTAGGCATGTTTTGTTTTTTAATTTTACGAAATAGGATGGCCATCGAGCTAGTGGGTCATGTGATGGTAAGCAACCATAGATTACGCACTAGACGCAGATTTGCACACCTAACCATACCTAACCTAGCTCTGAAAGCAGAGTGGTACCGAGGTGGTGCTCCCAACAACCTTTATACGGGTACTGCTGCCCCGGTATTGGGCTTGCGTCCTCCGCCAGATGAGGCTGACAAGGATAGGTAAGGAGGCCGCACTGTCTACGAGCCCACGAAATTGCTATCATCCGCAACCGAAGTTACGTCACCACTCCGCCCCATCGACTAACTAATTTATAAATTAATTAGCTAGTCTTTGTTGCCCGAGCCCAGGCGTTACCCTTTCCAACCCCATGAGGCCTACGCCTAACTAGGGAATTTAACGGCCAAGCACTTTAAGAGGTTTTCCCATGGCATCCCGATCAGAATTCGTCCCGATGTGCGAGGTTCACCTCGCACAAGGTTCTATCACCCGCAAACGAGAGTATCTTTAATAATATATGATATGTCGTTTTTAACGATATTTTTGACGGAATTATTCGCTGATATATTTCTACATAACATACATAAACACAAAGCTTACCTACGGGCACCCTACCCAATAGCATTCTACGTAACTCTTTAAAGTAAGTACCTATAGGCTTTTAGACTTAGAGTAAATAAGTTAAAGATTTTTTTTACTCCATTTATTTACCCATCCGTTAATAATGCGTGTAAATGAATGAACCGAAATGTAAATGATCCATAGACATAATACTTTGAGTTAAGTTACAAATAATTAGAAGTAATAAGGTTGTTCCGCCAGCGCAGAATGAATTACTTAATTCCCTCTAAACTTCATTACTTGAGTGAGCTCTCTACATATCTCTCTCTATCTTTGGAACAGTAGTTTACCTATTTTAAAAATATACTACTTAGATACCTATCTAGTTTTACCGCGAGTAGGCACCACACTCAATAAGCGACTTTCGTCTTTTGTTATGATAAACTCCTTTTAAATGATTAATCAATGATCATTTTTTTGTTCCTCTTAACGCATCATTGGTTTAAAGTCTCAAGGTAAAGTAAATTCATTCAGTTTCGTAGGTTTGCTATTTAGACGCTAGAAAATTCGAGTTACGTAACAATGGAAAATTGCACCGCATTTTAGTTCGTTAAAAAATACCTTTAGCTACCTTACTGTCATCAATTAATTCTGCTAATTGCTTGACTGCAAGTTCAAGGTGAAAGTTATTTGATGTTTTAACTGCGCTCACAATTACTCAATTAACTAAGCTAATTGGACCGTCGATATCCGTACCACCGGAAAACTGATATCAAAAAGACAATTAATATTGTTGTATCTTAAGGCCTAAGCACACGGCGTTTTTTGAACGCGCCGTTGACGCGCGTTTTAGGAACACGCGTTTACAGCGTCGACAGCGCGTTAAAAATACGCCGTGTGCTTAGGCCCTTTCCCTTACGAAATTTAATTTTAAATTGTATTATTAATTCTTGTTAATTTTATTAAAATGTGTAGGTACACCTGTAAGACACCTGTGAGACCTGTGAGACGTGTGATGCATAGGAAAAAAATCGTGTCTATATCCCGACCAGTTGTGGTGTAGGGGTAAAAGCACGCAGCACGGTATGCTGAGGACCCGGGTTCGATTCCCGGAGCTGGTCTTTTTCTGTGTTTTTTCTGTGCATCCATGTTTCAGTTCGTATTTAGTATGAAATGTAAGGGTAATATTTGGTCAAACCATATTTTGTACATTATACCTATCTGCTTAGATTATTTATACACTAGATAGAGCTTCGCCGGCATGAAAACGTCCCGAAAAATATAAGGCTTATATGTCATTTGCCTCCCTTCAGTTTGAATGACGTAACGCGATCGTAATATGAAGCTGTCAAATATATTTTTGGACGTTTTCTATCGCAATGTTTGCTACTGACACTATCTAGTGCATAAATAATCTAAGCCTATCTGTATTTGTTTCCTGAATTCCATGCACAATAAATGATTATGAATGATTATAACAAAACTAGCTGTTACCCGCGACTCCGTCTGCGAAGAATACGGGATATAAAAAATAGCATACGACCTATTCTCAGACCTACCGAATATAGAGAACAAATTTCGTAAAATCGGTCAAGCATTTTTGGAGGAGATCGATAACAAACACCGTGTCATGAGATTTTTATATATTAGACTAGCTGTTGCCCGCGACTCTGTCTGCGAAGAATAGAGGTATAAAAAATAGCCTACGATCTATTCTCAGACCTACCAAATATAGAGAAAAAAGTTTCATAAAAATCGGTCAAGCCGTTTCGGAGGAGTTCGAGAACAAACACTACTATTTGCCCCATTTCAAATAGAAACGTTAACAATGTATGTACTGTCTTTCTTTTTTGTAATTATAATTGAGAATGTGCTCTACTTTTTTGTTTGATTGTACATTTAAATGTAGGTTCTGCGTTTTTAATTTATGAGCCACTTACTGAAATTAGCAAGTTAAATGAAAAAACGTTTTTATGACTTTGCTAGACATAAAGTCGAATTTAAAATATTTTTAAGACTTTAGGAGAAATATAATAGAAGTTGGTGTTTTTACCTGCCCCTAACCGTCTTGACTTGTGACTCAAATGTTCCATTCATATATTATATACAGTCGAGGGCATAAGTATATCTATGTATACAGACATTGTCAAAAGTATATGTAAACCCAACCGTATGATTAGCAGTACAGCTGTGTATAGATATTTTTGACGTCTTGGAAACGTACCTACATATATTTATAACCTTGACTCTACATACAAGGTGTCTTACAATTTATCTGAAATATTTCAGCAGGTGGTTAGGTTAGTAGCACTAAAAACCTCTGTACTTAAATGTATTTTAGGATTTTAAAATTGTAGTTAATTAATGTTTCCATACCAATTTATACCATACCATCAACCAATGTAAATGTTCAAGTTTACCCCATCAAAGATTACATGTTGCTGCATTATTTCGGTTCACTTTTCAAACTTCTATACCATATCAATTATAAAGCAATGCTAATCCAATGACTAATGAAAGCCAAATGGTAACATTCCAGAGTTTCCCATCCGCGCTGAATTTGCCGACGATTACGACGCAGAGCTACGACGAACTGGTGGGCGGAGGCGGTGGCAAAGCCGGCAGCGAGGGCTCCGACGAGCCCCCGAAGCACCACACCTGGACCACCATGACGCCGCAAGAGATCGCCACCTGGATCGACAAACGCTCCCGAGTTATGTTTCCCCTCCTCTTTTTGCTCTTCAACATCGTCTATTGGACGTTTGTCTACTGTCTTTGAGTTTTTGAAGGATTGTATGTACTCGCTGATCTAAACTCGGTCAGAAAATCAGTATTAATTTGTACTTTCATAGAACTGTCGTCTAACCATAAAAGCAAGCTTAGAAGGTACTTAGGTACTTGGAAAACTTTTAATCGAGTTTTCGTAAAACTTCATGCAAATATCATTATTTTAAACTTTATAAAAACACGAATAATTTTCATCTGACGTGGAAAAGTAGTTAAGTATGTCACAGTAAATATATCCATCCGCAACTTATGATTACATACATATTTATTTACAAACTTGGTTACAAGTGAATCCATAAAAGCGTGTTAAAAGAGTCCATTCCGTATCTCTCTATTTTAAAGTACTTACATATTGTAGTGGCGAACTAATTGCGACTGACCAATGTAGAATACGAATGCAGTGAGAGAACATAAACATCATTTTTAATGCTTACGACATAATGAGCTTGCTTTTCTTGTTCCTAGACAAGTGACTTTTCTACTTAAAATAACGATCGCTAGGAGAAATTTATTGTATACACATATACATGTAAGTAAATGTCACGAGATCGAGTAGAACTAAAAATAGTTTGCTACTTTACTAGGCACACAAATTTTTTATTTCATTGATGCATAAAGATGCTAGAACAATTATATAAAACGAGTTGGTATATACAGGAGCCCTAAATCGCATTCTTGTTTTCGTTTCTCTCGAATGCAAGCTATAGATTCTTTCTATGCATTTTACCTCTATAATCTATACTCTCGAATGCGTAGGTACCATAATATGAAATTGATGCAGTTTGTAAAAATTGGGTTTTTAGTGTTCTGTGGCCAAATGGCAAAAAACGGAACCCTTATGGATTCGTCATGTCTGTCTGTCTGTCTGTCTGTCCGTCTGTATGTCAGCCACTTTTTTCCGAAACTATAAGAACTATGCTGTTGAAACTTGGTAAGTAGATGTATTCTGTGAACCGCATTAAGATTGTCACACAAAAGTAGAAAAAAAAACAATAAATTTTGGGGGTTCCCCATACTTAGAAATAGGATAGGTCTTCAAAAATGATGTTGAGGTTTCTAATATCATTTTTTTCTTAACTGAATATTTTGCGCGAAAGACACTTCCAAAGTGGTAAAATGTGTGTCCCCCCCCCTGTAACTTCTAAAATAAGAGAATGATAAAACTAAAAAAAATATATTATGATGTACATTACCATGTAAACTTCCACCGAAAATTGGTTTGAACGAGATCTAGTACCTAAGTAGTTTTTTTAATCTATATATATAAAATTCTAAACTGACTGACTGACTGACTGACTGACTGACTGACATATCAACGCACAGCCCAAACCACTGGGCCTATAGATTCCAAATTTGGCATGTAGGTTCCTTATAAGGTCTAGGGGTGCACTAAGAAAGGATTTTTCAAAATTCACTCCCTAAGGGGGTGAAAAGGGGGTCCAAAGTTTGTATGGGGAAACAAGATTCGTTCGACTATTTTATTCGAAACTTCACAGAAGTACTCTTAATGATAAATGAGTAAACACGTGTTTCAGGTTTTTTGAGAATTCAACCCCTAAAAGGGGGAAAAGGGGTAACAAAGTCTGAAAATCAACATGGGTGTTGTTTCTATGTTTTATCGGGTCGCTGGTTATGAAAACAACAACGGTTTTAAAATCCGACGTAGCAGACGTAAAATACCATCTCCCTGGATGGGGTGCGATGGGGTTGAAATGTCTAATTAAACTAAATGACTGTTGATATATCAACGCACAGCCCAAACCACTGGACCTAGAGACTTTAAATTTTGCACATAGATACCTTATACAATGTAGGCATCCACTAAGGAAGGATTTTTGGGAATTCCCATGGGAACGGGAAAAAACGGGATTTATATATTCGATTCAGAGTGACCCTATCTCAGTAACTATAATAACTAGACTCTTCAAATTTGATACACAAGTAGGTAATACATTAGTTTTCAAAATTCGCACCACGGGATAAGGAAAAAACGGGATTTATATATTCAGTTCAACGGGATCCTATGAACTATAATTACTAGACTCTTCAAATTTGGCATAGAAGTAGGTAATTATAATAGTAAAAAACAGTTTTAAGGATTTTCGGAAATTCCCACGGGATAAGGAAAAAACGGGATTTTTCGTTTTACTGGTCGTAGAAAGCTGAAATTCGGCATGTAGGTTGCTTGGGGAGTGTAAAGCAGGATTGAGAGAGGACTTTCCAAAATTCCCACGGGAACGGGAAAAACAGGATTTTTCGTTTAACTGGTCGTAGAAAGCTGAAATTCGGCATGTAGGTTGCTTGGGGAGTGTAGAGGAGCATAAGGAGAGGACTTTCCCAAATTCCTACGGGAACGGGAAAAAACGGGATTTTTCGTTTTACTGGTCGTAGACAGCTGAAATTCGGCATGTAGGTTGTTTGGGGAGTGTAAAGGAGCATTGAGGGAGGACATTCCAAAATTCCCACGGGAACGGGAAAAACGGGATCTTTCGTTTTACTGGTCATAGAAAGCTGAAATTTGGCATGTGGGTTCCTTGGGGAGTGTAGGGGAGCATTAAGAAAAAATTTCCCGAAATTCTTAAGGGAACGGGAAAAAACGGGACTTTGCGTTTTACTGGTTGTAAAAAGCTAAAATTTCAAAATGCATAAGTTTATACTGTAAATAGGCCGCAAAGGGCTCTTTAACCGACTTCTAAAAAAGGAGGAGGTTATGCATTCCACTTTATGTATTTTTTTATGTAGGTATGTTCACCGATTTCTCGGTCAATTGTGGACCTGCTTGCTTGCTTGCCTGTATGCTTGCTTGCTTGATATCTTGGTTCTATGGAATACTTATGGTACACGCGAGCGAAGCCGCGGGCAAAAGCTAGTACGTCATAAATCGTAAACCGCAAATTTTTATAGATAATGGTACGGAACCCTTCGTGCGCGAGTCCGACTCGCACTTGGCCGGTTTTTTATTAACTGTCGTTCATTTGTCACCATACTGAGTCTCAAAAATACTTATAAAGCGGTTGCATTAACGACAATTAGTGATAAGTATGAAATTTATAGGTAGGTATAAAAGAAATATGCACAAAAGAAAACACGATGAAGATGATTCATGAAGTTAATAAGGATTTGATTTGTAATGACAAATCGTAAAAATTGTAAAAATTACTTACCAAATATAATCGAAAAATATATGACACAGCGGCCATAATTACGTATACCCAAAGACTTTTGTTCCTTTCGTAAAATTCAGTACCTTGCCCAGTAGGTTGTATATTTTAAGTATAACTATTAGTATTATAATAGCCACCCTGCAGCAAAAAATCATCTAGTAAAACCTTTTCCTTTAGTTTACTTAGTATTTACAAAATACATGGAACTGTCAAACTTAAAACTAGTTTATCAACTTAAAACGATTTGTTTTTTTGCTGCAATTGGCGCCAAAATTATCGTGCTTAATCACTTATGTTGTTTAAGTTTAAATTAAATTAAATTTTACCATGGACCAAAAGATGGCCATCTTTTAATGTGACTAATAGTGTTTTGATCACTTCGACTGAATTGATCTGTTTTAAAACTTTAACATACATACTTAGATAATTACAGCATTTATAACTGCTAATAAGATTAATTATCAGTTTAGTTATCAAAGTTAAGTAGGTACTTAAGACCGATTTTAATGAAATATATTATTTATGAGATTATAGTGTAGTACCCAGTCAATACGTAGTTAGGCATAATATTGTGATTTGTAGATAGTCATTTATAGGTACTATAGTGAAATATTTCATGAAATTTGTATATAAACAAGACATTTGAATAAAAGTGTGTAAAAAGTTTGTGTACTTTTGCCTAAGCACTGGCAGTGCCGTGCTTAATAAGTAGATAAGTAAGTACCTTACCTACCTAGATTACCTAGACCTACTTTAGACTGGTCTGATATGTATTGATTCTGTTCGCTTCAAATCAAGAGTGTTCTAAAGCAGTGTTCCGCAAAGGGTGTTCCGCGGCACACTGGCATACCGTGGTCATTAGTTGGTGTGCCTCGGAAAAATAATATCTCATAAACTTAGACGAACGGAAGAAAAAAATTTTAAATAAAAAATACCTAAAACCTCCTTCAAAAAACATCCAAAAAACTATGAAATAATAATTGAACCGAACCGACCACAAAAAGCATGAAAATATCTTTCTTCTAATCTGTTTGAAGTCGGTACCTCAGCTCGAGCCAGCAGGAGTGGATGGATCTAGTAATCTAACTTACCTACATACCTACTATCTATAGGGCTTCTACACCCCTGCTGGTTCGTGCTGAGGTACCAACTTCAAACAGATTAGAAGAAAGATATTTTCATGCTTATTGTGGTCGGTTCGGTTCAATTATTATTTCATTGTTTTTTGGATGTTTTTTGAAGGAGGTTTTATTTTTTATTTTTTGCTTTTTAGTTGTTTCTGTATAAAATAGATGCGTAGGATAAAATCATCAGTTTGACTACGAAATAAGTCTATGTTGAAAATTCTATTTTTAATGCTCGACGGGGTTGTGTTGTTTTATTACAGAGTTCTAGGATACTTTTTGAATGCAAATGTTTGACTTGTCACCGAAAATACTAAAATCGCTATACATTTCTCTTGAATTTTTGAGTAGTTTCGCCAATTCCTCATGGATCCCATCATCAGAACTGGATTCTGGTAACAACGGGACCAACCTTGAAGCATGTGTTTTCAAACAACGAAAAAATTTTCCAAATCGGTTCGTAAATGAATGAGTTCTGAGGTAACACACGTAAAAAAAAAAAAAAACATACAACCGAATTGAAAACCTCCTCCTTTTTTTTAAAGTCGGTTTAGGGTTAGTATCGGATTGTCGTAAACGCAACTCGACTACGTCATCAAGTCGTCCTAAAATCATCTCGACGAAATTGCAACTAGCCTAAAAAGTAACTCTCCTGTGAAGCAGCTCGTCAGAAAATTATTTTGTCTACTGCCCTATTAGCAATTCGACTTAAATGTATGTGGTCTAAATGGTTGGTCGCCTATTAAGCAACTCGTCTTAAAAAACAAGTGATCTATATAGTTGGTCGCCCGTGAAGCAACTCGTCTTAAATTCGTGTCAAGCCTGAGCGGTCAGGTTAAGCAGTATCACAGTATGACAGTAAATGAGTAAAAAATCGGACAATATAAGGCAAACATATGTACATAAACGAGCTACATCTGTAAGTCATTAAAGTAACATACATTGGATATACCGTCCTACTGCCAAATTTCATTTTCAGATATCACTAATTTTGATGGCAGATGAGAACTTGAGTATTACAAGGAGAGTAATATAATGACTTCATATATTACAAGGAGAGTAATATATTTACATTTGTTTTTGGTGGAATAAGGTCTACGAGTGTCAACTATTATTTCTGACGAGTTGCTTTTTAGACCAATTATTTTTTAACCGAATTGCGAATTTGTCCAGGTTATTTTAAGACGATTATCTATAGAGTCCAGTTACTTCACGGGTAACCTGATAATTTGTCAAACTGACGAGCTGCTTCATAGGCGAGTTACTTTTTAGGCTAGTTGCAATTTCGTCGAGATGATTTTAGGACGAGTTGATGCCGTAGTCCAGTCGCGTTTACGACCATCTGATACTAACCCGGCTAGGTGTACCTACCTTGAACACAAAAAGTTTGCGTAACACTGTTCTAAAGCCTTCTAGCTTTAGCCCAGGAACTGTGATTAGAAGTAATTGAATGCAGCGAAATGAAACGTCACGGAGTAAAATTTTACATAAACCACATTTATTTAATGCAACAAAACACTTGGTACCTACTCAACGATAAGTACGGTCGGCCTCAGAAGTCGCTGAACACTTTATTACTTTCACTAACGTGACATATTTCAAACTTCACAGTATAATTAGATATTGCGACAAAGTACTAAAGTTTTCAGCGACTTCAGGGCTGACTGTACTTGCCACCTATGTATGGGTATGACAATTACAACTTAATTCCTACAGCTATTTATTAATGCAAGAAAGGAAGGAAGGCGTAAGTAAGTAAACAGTTTCTGCAGTAATTTATTGAATCACCACAGTTCGTCATCAAAGTCAAGAGGATTTAAAAACTTTGAAATTAATCCCGATTAAGTATAGAAATATTTATGTAAGTAATGTATAAACTGACGCACTTAAACATTTGCTTTAAAGCAGCATGTTTGTTATATTAAACAATGAACAAATACTTTTTATCAGTTGGGAAGTTCACATAACACTCGACAGAGCCTGAAACACGTTTTACTTGCATATTCTACACACAATGTTGACTTTTAGTCATCGACACAGAATATTCCGACGAAAGTCTACTATTGGGTAGAAGTCATCCGATACAAACAACATTGATATGTCTTGACATGACTTTCGCTCGTTTACGCACGTCCTACGTACGTTTTACGTGCGTGCGCTCCGCAAGTTTCGTCCGCTCGGGACCATGGATGAAGGCCGGAGGTTTTTGCAGAGGAGTCAGGGGGCGGCGTCGCCCCGCGGAGCCACCATAACCAGGCTGTCGTCACTCGAGTAGCGCTTCATAGTGACTGCACTCGCTTGACTGTGATGGAGAGAGTTTTGTAAATTTTAGAACATGTTGAAATAATCGCACAGTCGAGCAATCTTCCAAAAGCGGGACTGAGCCTGTCCCACGCGGGACATTTAATTTTGGACCAAAGATCGGGACGTCTGGCAACGCTGTCCATTATATAGTAGTACCTGGGTGGCCGAGCTCAAGATAAGACCACAAACCCCCACATACCATGCAAATTTCATCGAAATCGTTGGAACCGTTTCTGAGATTTCTTGTATATATATATATATATATACAAGAATTGCTCGTTTAACCCTTTCACCGCCGCGCCTCGACAAAACGTAAACCTGCTTTGAATCTTATGTCATTGTGTCAAGGTCACTTTGACACTGTACTTTGTGACCTATATATGTGTCGTTGGCGTTGAAAAGGTTAAAGGTATTAGATTAGATAGATGTACTAGTGTACCTGTATCTGGTCCGGGGGCGCGGCGTGGGCACGAGCCGCGGCAGGCGGTGGTCGAGCGCCAGCGTGCCGGAGCCCGAGCTCGACCCACTCGAACTCTCCGACCACGCCAACTCCGACAGACTGCCGCCAACAAGTTAAGTTAACATTACAATCTAGGTGTTCACGAATTTCTACTTTGACAAAGAGTATGAAATTTCCATGGATCAATCGATAAGTTAGACAAAAATATATATAGGAAGTAAAAGTTCATTTTTTATTTTTAATGTAACGTGTTTGTTTTCAGTGTTTTTAACTCGATCTTTATAAGATTTCTACTGCACAATTTTAAATCATTATACGGAGGTACGGAACCCTTTATGTACGAGACCAACCCGCACTTGACCGGTTTCTTTCGTCTTGTGAGATGTGGGTTCCAGTACCTAATACTAATTAAAAAAGAAAAAATTACCTAAATGTTTCACGTACATGCGGTTTACTAATGTTTCGGCGAAAAACTTTTCAAGATTGTTATAAAACAAACCTAACCTATCCTAACCTAACCTACAGGATAGTCCTGAAATATATCCTGAATAGTTTACAGTTTCAGAAAATAATAACATTTGGGAAATGAAACATTTGCCAAGTGAATCAGTTTGCGAAAAATAATTCGCCAAAAAGGCAGTACACGCGTACATGCATACTTATAGTATGTGTAGTGTTGATCCCGATCACCTCCCCAGAATCAATCCTGTAGAGAGTTAAATAAAGTTAAAGAACCGTATTAGGTATCACCTGGTAGAGATTGGCGGCAATCTGTTCGGCGCGTACGCATCGTTGCTCTCGGTGTAGGTGGAGGCGTGGATCTCCTGCTGGTACAGCTCGTACAGCTGGCCCAGCTCCGGGGCCACTGATATACCCATCTCTGTAACACATTCACTGGCTTAACTTGCTTTCTTGCTTTTTTAGGGTTCCGTACCCAAAGGGAAGAGAAGTGGAGAGCCATTCATCGGCTACACCGACAAGAGTTTAACTCTTATATAAGAATACCCAAAAGGTAAAAACGGAAACCCTATTACTGGGGCTCCGCTGTCCGTCCGTCTGTCCGTCTGTCCGTCTGTCACCAGGCTGTATCTCGGGATTCGTGATAGCTAGAGAGTTGAAATTTTCACAGATGGTGTATTTCGGTTGCCGCTATAACAACAAATACTAAAAAATGGAATAAAATAAATATTTAAGGGGGCTCCCATTGCTCGATATTGATAACGGCAATAGTTAGACACTTGAAATATTCACAGAATATTTAATTATATATTAACTTTAAAAATAAATCATTAAATTTAAATAAAAAAATATTTAAGGGGGCTCCCATACAACAAACGTGATTTTTATAGATAATTGTACGGAACCCTTCGTGCGCGAGTCCGACTCGCACTTGGCCGGTTTTTTGCTTTTGCTTGCAAGGTTGCAGTTTGTTTTTACGGGGAATTAAAATAATTGCTTTTGTTAAATTAACTAAAGTAAAGAAAGTTACCTGGACATAAATAAATGTAATTTGTTATTTATCTCCAAATAGAGAATATTGATGTCATTTGTAGTTAGGTACAGTTAAGTTAATTTATTCAATCAAGCTCAGTAATGCAGCGCGAGCGGCGCGCGCTTGCCTGTCGCTCGCCCTGCGGCGCAGCTTGTACGGTCAGCATCAAAAATAGCTGGTCACTTTTGTACTTTGTTGTAATAACACAATTGTCTATCATGTATGACATTTGCACCTGACTGTAAAGCGAAAAGGTACAAAAGTGACCAGCTACTTTTGGTGCTGACTGTACGTGTGTGTGTGTGTGTGTGTGTGTGTATGGTATGTTCCAGTTAAAATGACGAAAATGCACTTAACATGGGATTTTACAACTTCTTTTGTTGCTGAATATGAAAGGAAAAGATAACAAAGAGACGTAATAAAACTGACCGAAGTATGGCCTACCGACCGATACACCTGTATAATTGTTTTACAACCCCACTTGAAGATAACAATTAAATAATAGATGTTGGTTTTAAGTACTTTTCGTCATTTTAACTGGAACGTATAGTATAAATCTTCCCAGGTGAATTTTTCGCTTCGAGCCCTTATCTTTCAAAACAAACGGTATCGTCATAGTATTAAGGTTCAAGTTTAATGTAATGGCTCGAAGCGAAAAATTCACCTGGGAAGATTTATACTATACTATACTATACCAGCTAAAACGATTAAATCTAGTGGACTGTCAATGTCTTTACAACGTCGCGTCCCTTTAAAATAATAAACCTGCTGCAGCTATTATACTACAGAGATCTATGTACCATTCATTTCGAAAGGCATTTTAAGTTCTGTTTAACACACAATAGCTCCATCTATGAAATCAATGAAGAAAGTAAATAGAGATAGCGCTATTGTGTTAAGCAGAGATCTATGTATCATACAAAATTAATTCATTTTGTATGATACATAGCCCTCTCTTTAGCGAAACTACCTACAGCAGGCTTATTATTTTAAAAGTTCGTGATCTTGTTAGTCTAAGATCCGGCTGCAAAATTAGTACACTCATAACGTAGATAACCAAGATTTAATTTTTACATATTTTTATAAATGGGGGAACCCATTTCTCATGAGGTGCCAATTAAAAAGTGGCCGCCATTACTATTAATTTAAATATTATTAATTGGCTTTTCGTGAAACATTTATTGGCACTGGTTGGCAGTCCTCTCAATAAATAAATAAATAAATAAATATTAGGGGACAATCTTACACAAATCGACCTAATCCCAATCTAAGCAAAGCTTGTACTATGGATACTAGACGACGATAAACATACTTATATAGATAAATAAATACTTAAATACATAGAAAACATCCATAACTCGGGAACAAATATTCGTGCTCATCACACAAATAAATGCCCTTACCGGGATTTGAACCCAGGACCTCTTGCTTCGTAGGCAGGGTCACTACCAACTAGGCTAAAGCGGTCGTTAAAAAATTGAATCGCCCTTGGCAGCAGTTACCCTCGAGCGCGCGGCGCTGGCGAGTGATGATCTCGTCGGAGAGGCGTCGCTGCGCGTCGCGGCGCTGCAGCGCGAGGTCGCGGCGCCGCAGCTCGTGCGCGCGCGCCGCCCGCTCGCCCTGCAGCGCCAGCTTGTCCGCTTCCAGCTCGTGGACGCGGCACACCAGCGCCAGTACTTCGCGCTCCGGCCCGCTGCTGATGCGCGCTGGTAACTCCTGCATAACACGATACAACACAGTCAATAAAATATGGAGTGATGAGTTGATCATTGGTGGTGGATACATATTTGAGAGGCCTCGATAGAAATCAGTGTTTTTCCAAGCTTTCCCCCCCCCCCCTCGTTTATTGTCCTGCTTCAGCTGGCGCTCGAAGCGGTCTCACTCGGCGCGCGTGGCCTCCAGCTCAGCCTAGGCCCACTCCCCCCTCGGTTACTGACCTGCTCGAGCTGGGCGCCTCGCAGGCGCACTTGCTCCAGCTGTCGCTCAACGCGATCCCGCTCGGCGTGTGCGGTCTCCTGCTCACGCTCCACCCCCGCTAGCTCAGCCTAGGCCTGCTCCCCCCTCGGTTACTGACCTACTCGAGCTGGGCGCCTCGCAGGCGCACTTGCTCCAGTTGTCGCTCATCGCGATCCCGCTCGGCGTGCGCGGTCTCCTGCTCACGCTCCACCCCCGCTAGCTCAGCCTAGGCCCACTCCCCCCTCGGTTACTGACCTGCTCGAGCTGGGCGCCTCGCAGGCGCACTTGCTCCAGCTGTCGTTCAACGCGATCCCGCTCGGCGCGCGCGGTCTCCTGCTCACGCTCCACGCCCGCCAGCTCGGACCAGGCCTGTTCCACGGCCACTTCGGCCTCGGCGCGCTCGTTGCCTACGCTGCTCGTGCTTGATGCGCCCGTGCCACCTCTGAAATAAATAAGTTTTCTTTTAAAAAAAACGCTGATTGTACTTAGGTACACTTTGTTGACTTTACCAACAACAAGTAAGACGTGTCATTTGGACACGACCCGATGAGTATCCTAAATGTTACATACCTGTAACTTTGATGCGTGCTGAGTCTCGAACTCGGCATGTTGATGGGCTTGTAGAGGCGGTTGAACCGCGCCTCCCAGTGCGAGATAGCGGCGTGTTGTCGCTCGGCGTCCAGCGCCAGCCCCAACAAGTGGCTGTCGAGTTCCATGAGCCGCCGCCGCAGTCGCATCTGCTGCTTGAACGTGGACACAATAGCTTCGCGCAGGGACTTCAGGTGCGCGGCGCTTTCTTCTGTTTCTTCTTGAGACACTTCCAATGCTAGCTGCTGTTGCTCCTCTTTTGTTTTTCTGTTTACGTTAAAATAGTTAATATGATTGTGTTTTTTTTTAGCTATGAATATATTAATATAACTATTAGATAATCAAATCTCGATAGCAAAATTTCAAGACCTATAATCTAGTCTATACAGGGACGTTCAGACTGATAAAAATTGTTTTTTCACCTCACTAGCTCGGAAAGCCCTTTTTGTTTGTTTGACATCTATTGAGAAAATCGTTTTTTATCCACATGTGAAGAAAGAGTTTTGACATTTGAGGCCTTAAGTGATATTTGACAGCTAACAAAACGTAAAACGTTAAAAATGCTGAATTTTAAAAATCACAATTAATGAATTGCATCGAGTAAAAAACACTAAATACCTACAGTCTTACAACTTTATTTTAAATCATAAATATCAGCATTCAACATTAACCTTCATTCTTGTTGTAAAAACGGATAAAATGTTATGACAGTCCAAGTAAGTCGATGTGCGAACAAAACGCATCCGAAATAATAAAAAAAAACTTAAGTCAAAACTTTACAATTAAATATTCGCATGTTTTTCTAATTACTTTCCTCGCTGTAGTGAGGTGAAAAGTTTTGTGTTATACACGGGTGAAAAGTTAATTTACGTCTCGTGTGTTGAAACACTCACTATCGAAAGGATTCTATTTTTGAACCACTCGCTTCGCTCGTGGTCAATCATAGAATCCTTTTGATAGCTCTTGTTTCAAATGAACACTCGCTGGTAAAATACAACTTTCCCCCCTTGTATAACAAATAACTATTATACAATCTATACTAATATTGTAAAGAGGAAAGATTTGATTGTTTGTTTGCATTGAATAGGCTCCGAAACTACTGGACCGATTTCAAAAATTCTTTTGCCGTTAGAAAGCTACGTTATCACTGAGTGACATAGGTTACTTTTTACCGCGGGAAAATTGATTTATCGCGGGCGAAGCTGCGGACGGAAGGCTAGTGTATCATAAAATTAAGTACCTGGGCGACCGAGCTCTGCTCGGGCAGAAACTCGGTACCAAGCGTTTTCCCAGAGATAAGACCAAGCTAGATCAATTTTTCATCCCCGAAAACCCCCAAATACCAAATTTCATCGAAATCGTTGGAACCGTTTCCGAGATCCTGATTATATACACCGGAGGGGGGGGTGAGAGGGGGGAGGGGATGCGGGGGAGGGAGCGCGGGGGCATTAAAGGGGGGATGAAAATTTCATTGATTTTGCCGTAGGATGCACCGTTTTCAAGATATTTGACAAAAACACCGGAGGGGTGGGGGGGTGAGTCACGTTAAACTATCGTCCGTAAACCGACTTTACAGAACCGGGTTTTCCTGTTCTGTGCTCCCAATCCCAATAGAGAACGTGCACATAGACGGTGCTGCCAACTGGTGCCATAAGGGTGCCATCAATTTGAATGTTTTACCTTGATAAGTTTGTTTTACTGTCCGCATAGTGTCTCTTCTGTCGCATTAGTGCTGCCGCCTATAGTTACTGCACGTTCCCTATAATACTTTTTCTAACAAAAAAGTAACTTTTTCTCACAAAAAAAGAAACTTGACGTTTTCTCATGAAAATAAACTATATATACACACATATATATATATATACATATATACCAGAATTGCTCGTTTAAAGGTATTAGATAAAGAATAATTCAGTACATGGTTAAGTTAGGTAAGGTTAGCTAGATTGAACACACCTGTGGAGGGTTTTTTCTATCAGATTTTTTAAATGAAAAGGCTTGAAATTTATCACATTACGGTGATGGAAAACATCTGGATACACATGCGAAAAAATTCAATCGTGTGTGAAGTTCCCAATCCGCACTGGGCCCACGTGAGAACTACGGTCCAAGCCCTCTCATTCTGAGAGGAGGCCGGTGCACTGCAGTGGGACGTACGTATAAACACTAGGATAACGATGACGATGATGAAAAAAACGTAAAGATTTATGTAAAAAGTTAAACACTTTCTGTGACTTTAATACTCACATGCTACGATCATCTTTCATCTTCAGTTTCAGCCGAGCTATCTCATCCCGCAGGTCGTTTATGACCGACCGGTACTGCGATAAGTGCATCGGCGTTGCCACTAACTCCCTTTCCACCTGAATCGTTCACAAAAACAATAAAATGAACAGTATGCTTAGTATAAGTTTTACTTCACCAAATACTTCTCGATCGCGTTTACGTAAAAATTTCAATTCTATGGTAACATGGACGCGCGCGCGCGGAGACGCTGTCCATGTTTCCATAAAATTGAAATTTTTACGTAAACGCGATCGAGAAGTATTTTGGTGAAGTAAAACTTATACTAAGCATACAGATCACTCATGAATAAGGGTCAATTCACACCGAGACGCGACGCGACGCGATACTGTACGTTTCATTGATAGAAATGTCTAATAAGTGCTGGTGCTCTCAATGAAACGAGACGGTTTCTGTATGAATTAAGCCTCAAATAAATTTTCCCCGATATGTTTCGCACCAGTCTGTTACATTATCAAAACACAAGCCAACATTCTATCTAATCAACTAAAATTTTTACATTCACTATTTAATTAACGTTTAAAAACTGTTTACATTAATAGTACTAAATCAATAACGCAATAACATTAACTCCTACAAAACCTTGAAATGAAACGCGTGATCTAGTCCACCACATCCACGACGACAATATTTACTTAACTATTTTGAACTACTTAGAGGCCAAGACGCGTCCGATGACTTTCAAATAATAAGACTAAGTACTTGCTATAAAGACCCTGTTTGGAGACTGTTAGTGCTTAGGTATGTATAGTAGACTAAACGGTCAGTGACCTGAGTTCCGAAGTACCTAACTCGGCAAGAGGTACGTTAAGGCCGTCAGAATTGATGAATCAGCTCTTTTATACTTCGGTTTTATTGTACTAGGTGAGTTTACTTATTGACGATGTAAACTAAATGTCAATTTAAATTTTAGTCAAATTTTTTACCCTAGTTCCGTGAATGACGAGCTGACGCAATCAAAGACGTCAGCTCATAATTAACTGAATGTAACGTGGATTTTCATACAATAGGTATTCAAATAATTTATCAACTTTAGGAACCATTTGCAGATAGGTGGTTGTTTCTAAATGTGTTTTAGAATATTTCAACGATTCCTCTCAATTTTTAACATAAATTTCAATTTTCTTATCCGTTCTTATTCATACGTGAAATAAAGTTTCCTAGAATTAACGCAATCTGGTCTTTCGAACTGGACAACTGTATAGTATCGTTGTAGTTGCCGGCAAACTACTTTTAAGCATTGCTAGCGACGTGGCGGGGTTAGATAATACAATTTAAGAACGTTAAATTGGCTCCTGCTCATTCAAGGTCATTACTGAAAAAAATTGCTGGCATCAGGCTGCGCGTAGTGCAGCGTAGAGCGCGTAATCTAGCGGTGCGCGGCGTTACCATCGTTACGGGCCATACACACTTTTTCGTTTGCATCTCTTCTGTGGGCATGGCAAAATGTAAGGGTCTACAATGTGTCTCTACCCTCTGGACATAGACAATAGGACGTGTTGTTTAGGGTATTTCTAAGCTATGTACAAAGTCTCGCACCAAACGCCACCGTATTAACGGAGAAATTACTGATTTACGATTTAATACTTTGGAACAACCTGTATGTAGATACATACATGGTAATTAAACAGTTTTTCAACTTGATCAACCTCTGAACTGCAAAACTCATTGCGAACAACTGATGCAGTATGTTCCTACTTATTGTTGATTTGTTAATAAAAATGTATTTTTCATCACACTTGCTCGTCAATGGTGTTATTCCATGCCTGTATACTAAATGTCAAAGGCCTAATTTGTTCTTAAGGGAGTTATGGATTTACGTACAGTTTTTCTTCCCAAGGGAGTTCTAACTTTAGTTTTAAAATTTGCAAACAGACTAAGGAGGTTTCAAGTCAGCCAACGTTTTATTTATATGTTTAAAACTTAGCTATAACCCAATTTTACTACACAAAACTTGTCTACGCTTCATGAAACTTTATATTTTAAATTTATATCAAATAGTTTTGCAATAATTTTAGTAAGTATTTTTTAACATGTTGGCAGAATGTGGCCGTATGGCCATTCGAATTCTAAACACAGTTTACTTTATCTGTGGTAGATGACTTGAAAAAAGTGACAATCTGTATTGGCGGGTAGCCATTATTTATTTAATTTAAGTATTTAGAGACAAAATAATTTCATTTTTGGATTGTTTTCCTCGCAGTGTGATGAAAATCATTATGTGTATCACGGGCAGTAAGGGGATTACAAACTCGAGTCATTAAAAGCCCTCCGCCTCCAGCGTCGGGCTTCTAATAGGCTCTCGTTAGTAATCCCCTACTTACGGCCCTTGATGCACAAATGTACTATTGAAAAAAAAAAGAAAAATTACCTAATCTAAGAATTTTACAAAAGTAGAACATTCCTGAGAAGGAACTCTACTCAGGATTTCGGTCTTTGTCCAGAGAGTAGAGACACGTTGTATAGCCAATATTGTTTAGTCAAGTCTACATCAGCCTGTGGGGCGCCTGGCCAACTTTCGGCCCATTTAAATAAATCTTAAGTTTGCTGACTCGGAGTACCTAATTTTATCTCATCCAGACAACCAAGTATTCAGAATTTAATAAAATATGAACAGGCACAACACCAGCAGATAGTCTACGCTGCACAACGCGCAGCCTGATGCCGGCAAACTTTTTCAGTAATGACCTTAAGTAAATGCGCAGAAACGACTTTAATGTTCTTATACTACATTGTGCTTCAAGGGCCGTAAGTAGGGGATTACTAACGAGAGTCTATTAGAAGAATAATGAGTCTAGTTTGTAATCCCCTTACTGTCCGTAATACAAACAATGATTGTCATCATACTGCGAGGAAAAAAAATCTAAAAATAAAATTATTTTGTCTCTAAACACTTAAATTGAATAAATAATGGATACCCGCCAATAAAGATTGACACTTTTTTCAAGTCATCTACCACAGACAACATGTTAAAAAAATACTTATTAAAATTATTGCAAAACTATTTGATTTATATTTAAAATATAAAAATAACGAAGTTTCATGAAGCGTAGATAAGTTTTGTGTAGTAAAATTGGGTTATAGCTAAGTTTTAAACATATAAATAAAACGTTGGCTGACTTGAAACCTCCTTAGTCTGAAATGAAACTAACTTTTTTGCAAATTTTAAAACTAAAGTTAGAACTCCCTTGGGAGGAAAAACTGTACGTAAATCCATAACTCCCTTAAGAACAATTTAGGCCATTGTTATTTAGTATACAGGTATGGTATAACACCATTGACGAGCAAGTGTGATGTAAAATACATATAATGACCTAACCCCACCAAGTTTTTGTTTCTTACGCTGTGTTAGCCTTACCCGGTTGGTTATGGACGAGGCGCGCTGCGCGTAGTGTAGCGTGGAGCGCGTCGTCTCGCGGTGCGCGCCGCCGGGTGCCACGTGCGCCACCATGGCCGTGCGGCAGCGCCCGCCCAGTACCTCGCGTAGCAGCCGCGTCAGCTTAGAGTCGCGGTAGTTTACGTATCTGCAACAATAGTAGATTGATAACCAAGGGTGGAAAGTGACCCATTGAACCGGAGATATTTCTGGCGCTCGGACGAAGTGAGAGCGCCAATAGTTCGAGGGGAAATGGGTAATTTCACCCGAGTTAGACACTCTACTTTTCATTTCGACTGTGAGGAAAGTAAAATACTACAAAAAATGACAATAATAATAAATTGAATTTACTTGTAGCCAACCTCCAACCTTTTCGCCCTGGGCACTTGCCATGGCCGAAAAATCGAGTTGGTCACGACCAAGGAGCTTATATACAAAACTGGAGGTTGAACGCCAAACGAAGAAGTTTTTTCCTTTATTATTACTTATTTATTTTTTTCTTTAAAATTTTCGCGAATGACTTCCATCTCTTTCTTAACCTAACTAAAGAAAGAGATGGAATATTTTCGTGACGTAATAAAGATCAAATTTCTTGTTTCAGTGTTGTATATACATAGCTCCTTGGTCACGAGTACGACGTGCATCTAGATGGCCATGCCGAAACGTGAAAAAAAGTGTCATTGACGTAACTGAATTATCTTCGACTCCGTGGCTAATCACAAAAATTAAAAAAAAATTACTTTCCACCCTAGAGATGAAAACGTAATTTTCCACCCGGCTATCTACCTATGAAAATTTAACTTACTGAACACAAGAGATGAAAAGGATACTTACCTCTAACTATTGTCTAACATTCGAACTTTCAATTGGTGTTGTTGTTGGTGGAATGACCGTAAAAGTAATAAGAAAACACATACAAAAAGATACTTCATAACTAACTTGTGAAAAGTTGGCCCAGTAGCGCCATCTCTTGGTCCGAGTGGGCGGTTAGCTCCGAAGGAGTGTTAAGTATCTCGATAGAGGGTAGGTATAGATGCGCGTTTATCACTGCATAAGGTGATTATTTAACAGACTGAAATGTACGATGTGTAGAAAAGATTCGTGTCTAATCTCTAGACCAATGGTGGTGTAGGGATATGGCACACGGCACGGAATGCTGAGGACCTGTGTTCGATTCCCAGCATTGGCCTTTTTTCTGGGGTATTTTCTGTGCATCTATATTTCAGTTTGTATTTAGTATGAAATATACGGTGTTTTACTGTAAATAAAAACGGTGATTTAAACCAGCTGAATCCGAACCTTCCATCGCTGACTACTTCTAAGTAAGATTACATTTAACCAAAAATACTGCCTGCGGTACTCGAAGGGTAACTATTACATTTAAGCGACTTGGACGGTCGCCGATCTTCAATAGAATACGGGCAACCAGCAGAAGTAGGAACTTCAATAAGGCCGCAAATCAGTCTGCGAAGAATTAGATTATCGCTATCTCGCGGGAACTTTATAAAGTATCAAACCGTTTTAACGTGAAAGTGTAACAAACACTCAAACATTCAGCCATACAAACTTTCGCGTTTATAATATTAGTAAGATCCGCTAATTCACACCTGGCTCCCCCGGATAGCGCCATGATACAGTTGGCGAGTGCGAGCAGCGAACGGTTGATGTGCGCGCCTTCGAGCCGGCGCGCGCGCAGCCCGGCGCGCTCCGAGCCCGCCAGGTCGATTAGGAACAGCCGCCCGCGCTGCACCCCGCCCGCCACCGCCGAACTCACTGTCACGCTGCAGAGGACAACACGATACAAAAACTGGGCATGTGCGAGTTGGGGTCGTACATGAGAGATTCCGGGCCACCGTACCAAAAAAATATAGACACCTCTTGTGTGGAAGAGGCCTCCCCTTTACAGGAGCCATAGTTATGCACACCCTACTACGAAAAGTTCAAGAATCTTTACTAAGATATTAATTGATTCCTTTGTGTAACGAAAGTTACCTATATAGTTTGTACGCAAAAGACGCGATCGTGATTTTGTTTTCATTACGCCTTTAACGTAACATTTACATTTTTTCTGAAAACGACTCTACCTCGTCGTCTCTACTCTCTTTAGTAATAAGATCGGAAAAAAACATTAATAATGTATTGGGGATCCTCTCTTATTTATAACTTTATTTTGTTTTTATGTCGGTTAAAGTAACACGCGCTCTGTGATAAATTCAAGCTTTTACTATTACGGTTCAAAAAACGCAACCCTATCTATAGAGCGGACGCTTAGCAATAGGGTCCTTGAAACTACTATAGAGCCCTAAAAATTCGTATATGTGTAACTAAAGAAAATTTCCAAAGTAAGCACATTACTTAGACACTTCGAAGTATTGGGATGTTTTGTGCACCATTTGTTACCTTAGCAAAGCATGTCCCCGCGACGAGTGTTCGTTCGCGTGCGTGGCTTCGGCGGTGCGCGCGCGGTCTCCGCGCGCCAGCAGCTCCGACACGTGGCCGGCGCTGGTGGCGCGAATCTGCACATAACAGTGTTAAGGTGGCCACAGTCAGAGCTACCTCATTCAGTTTACATGCGCAAGGTCACAGAATTTAGGCTATTGGATACCAGGGTCATACGCAGCATAAGAAACAAAAGTTGTCTCTCTTATGGACATAAAATTAGCAACTCTGACTCACCAAACTTAAGATTTATCTAAATGGACTGATAGTTAGCCAGGCACGCTGATGTAGACTTAACTAAAAATATTGGCTATAGACCCTTAACTTTTCTAGGAAGACGCAAACAATGTAATGTGTATGACCTGAGAGCTGTTTAAAATTCCTCCATAAATTTTGATTGATAATTACTTCAGTCATTTGGTTATGTTATAATACATGGTTATGTTGGAATTTCAACTTTACCACCTCGTATGTTTGCTAATAATTTGGTAAATACTGAAATGGGAAATCATTTCTTATGTTAGTCAACTTAATTGAATATTTATTTATTTGAAAGCTACTAAACACGGTTTTACAATTAATTGAATATCTATCTGGTTTTCCGGGTTAAAAGTAAATAGTTTTTATTAAGCCGTGTACCTATTGTAATTATTTGTTAATGGTATATTTTCTAGAGCCATCTTTGGTAACAAAAAAGTTGCTCCCGTCCCCTAATCGGAAATCCTTATACTTATAATAATAAACTAGAATCAAAAAATGGTAACATGCGAGTGCCCTGGACGGCGGAAACTCACTCTCCAGCTTTGTATACCTCACTCAGGCCGGCCACCACGGGCGCGCCACTGCCACCCTCGTCGCGGAGTTCCAGCGGCCCGACGCTCGGGTTTAGAAGATCACGGATGTTCTCGTTGTAGATCTCGATATAGGACATCTTCACCTGGAATATCGAAGGTAACTGAAGGACTATACCTGTAAGAAGGGCTTGCACCCCTGAGTTTCTCGGAATTCATTTGAAATTGATCAGATGAAGGAAAACATCTGAGGAAAGCTGTACACAACTACGATGTAATTCGAAGTTTTCAATCCGCGCTAGGCCCGCGTGGGAACTAAAACCCAAACTGTCTCATTTTAAAAGCTTTGTCATACCCATCTGTGGGACATAATTTTAGGCCGGAGATGATGAAGTGTATCCAGAGACCACGTGCAATTACTGTTGTTTAACTTAATTGTATAACGCGTTTACTTCTTTCACTCTTAGCACAATGCCCGCAAGAAAGGGTGACAATGTAGAATGCAGTAAGTATTACAGTAAGTTTGCGCTCCAAATATAAGCTCTGTTGAGATATTTACCTATGAGCGTAAATTAACTAAACTATATCGAAGGGCATCGGTTTATATCAGTTCATAAGTACATAATGAACTCTTTCCTTTTTTTGCAATATTTAGGTACTTACACTAAGTAATGTTTGCATTTGAAAAATGAGGCCGGCGAGTTCATCAACGATCAAAGCCCCTAACCAAATAAAGATTAAAGAAAGCGAGGACTCATTGTTTGTCGAGGAATAAAAGTCATAGAGACTAGAAGATTAATTTGAAAACGATAGGTCATTAGTGATAGTCGCCAGTCATTATTCATTAGGCAGCCGGGGTATGTACGTATGTGGCGGCATGTTACCCCCATATTGATTCCGCTTTCAGCGTAAAGCAAACATCCATTTGAGGCACGTTACAGAATCTATGAATATTCAATGCTTCAGGGTTCCGCATGTACTAATGTAAATTACGGTACCTATGACTCATACGTCCTTGCGTGAGTTGCAAAAGAAGCATTTACATATTTCTTTTTACTAAGTTTTCGCATCCATCCCTCGAGTAGGTGTTAAAACCTAAAAGCTCTGACTCACAAGGTGATTGTCATGGGTCAGAGCGGGTAGGTAGCCAAAAAGTTCAAAAATGCAATACCTAGCAGTATTGACGAACAAACATCTGATAATAGTTTCGTGTTAATAGCCTCTTAGGGGCAAGAATTATACTCGTAGTTCACCGGGGCAAGGATTTAAGTGCCAAAACGAGGACGGTGGTGCAACGCCAGCCTTTGTTATCAGATGGGCGGCAAGGCCGCCCTATCGCTACGAGAGTGCCTGCCCACGTAAACGACCTGGTACTTACACCACTATCTCCTATCTTTTTTAGTATCCACTAATTAAAAAAGGTGCGTCAACAAATTGAAACTTTAATAACCGTTAATGTTAATGTTTTCTGTAAGGTTTGTCACCGGTAAAATACCTAATCAAGAAATAGAAAGTTCGGTCTAGTTTGTAAACAGCTAAAATATTCAATTGGATATATGTAACGCTTCCGGTTTTCAAATCATGTGAATGCCCTTCTCGACCTTTGTAGAGTTTAACGAGTGATTTGAGTGATCAAGTAAATGGGACATTGACATAAAAATTAGGTACCACGCTAATATATATGGATCGTCCGGACGAACGCCTGCGCAATTAGATGATAGTTGCTAAATTATAAGACCAATACATACTTACTAAATAAATAAATATCATGAAAATAATGTAAATACCTATTTAATTGTGTGTCTAGTGGAGCAGCAACTTGAAAACATGTTGTTGATGTTCGAGGTTTCTAAAAGCTATAAAATAGCTTCGTGTAAATCGTGTCTGTTACCTGACTTCGCTCCGAAAAAGCAATTTAGTAATAAAAGTTAGCTTTCAACATGAACTTGAATCTTATCTAGATTAAATATGTCTAAATCCTTTTAAGAACATTTTCATCAATCATTTCATTTCATTCATTCCACTTACGAAATTACTCTTTTGAAGTTCCACGTGAAGTTCTTATATTCGTAGTAGAAATCAATTAGGCCATGCGAGAAACAGACTAATCGTTTGAAACCAAGTTATGTTAAAACAGTTTGTTAAACTTTTACTTCCACGTAACACGTAATTAGCAATGATTGTGTCCTTAAAACTTTTAGCAAGACACGTAGTTTTTTTCTTAGGGATCTCAACTGCGATTACTTTTGATGAGCTCCCTATAGACATTAAACATAAATAATATTATGTCTAATGTAATTAACAGTGAATTTAAAACCGCTATTTTAAAAAGAGGTAGATAGTTACTTATTTTTTGTAATAAAATCTCAATGATCAAATTACCGGTGGTAAAAACCAACGAAGCAACTATAGGCAAGTTCGTTATTTTCTTCTTTACTGTAGGGTTTAGGATAATTCTATTTATTGAGCCATAGGCAGCAATTATGTATTTGCGAGGCGAAGCTTGCGTAGCGTGCGAGAACTAAAGGTTAATAAATACCCATCGTCTTACCGTGATAGCCCTGAATATTTTATTTAAAGCCTTCCTCCAAAATGACGTTAACAAATTAAATGAGTATTAAATTTTCACACCACGATGTGTCTGACAAAAATAAATTATAATATGTATAAGCAACCATTTTTTTGGGTCGACCTACACTAAACAGAGTGAAATTAGAAGTTAGATTCTCGTTGATAAAAAGATCAGGACAAATTTTCGAAATCACCTGTCTGAAAATAGGTCATAATAGATATATGTAGATAGGCGATAATAGGCCATTCTAAAATGGTGCAAATCTGTGTATTGCAACAAAATAACCGGTGGCAATTGCAAACTCTACACTAACAGAATAAGTTTTTCTTAAAATTTTCATTTTTAAAGCAAGATTTTTAGCGGACTGTACTTTTTGCTGACTATACTTGTATTGTCATGCAACCTACATAAGTATACCAAATTTCAAGTGAATCCGACCACTGGAAGTGGGTCAAATTCGACTTCCAAGATTAGACCCGTACATACATAGATACATACTTAGGTATAGTCAACAAAAGCGAGGCCTGCCCAGTTTCAAAACAAATTTGCTTGCAGCCGTTGAAGTTCATTGGTATCCATGGATTTGTATGGACAGATGTCTAGCCACTGCAAGCAAAATGGACATTTAAGGTGTCAAGGCGACCTTTTTGTCGATGGTACATTGGAAGTTAAAAATAAAAGCTTGTAAAAATGTATTACTATGGCGCTGCTAGTTCCAAATAGTTATTAAAAAGAACTTAAATGATGATGCCTAAACACTAAGATCATTATTTTAGCAACAGTCACCCAGTGCCTAAATGTCGTCCTAAATATAAGGACGACAGCCCTTAGTAACACTAACACCCACTAAACTCTCGAAATGTCTGTATATTAAATGTTGAACGCAATCCCCTGGTGGCTTGATGGTTATCCCGCTGTCAATCACGTGAACTGGCAGCGTGCCCTCCGTGTCGGCATTGACCTTGTGGCGAGGGGCGCGTGCCGTGGTAATAGCAATGTGGTGGCAGTGGCACCCACCCACGCCGCCGAAACCACAGACACCCTCTGATAATAGCCCGCTGATAGATATGTGGGATCTACAATATCATTCTCACTATATTGTGACGCGCGAACCCTTCAATCAAGTACGTACCTAGTAGTCGAGTATGTCATGTTTAGATTTAGGTAATTACAAAAAGCAGTTCATTTTGTAACCTAAATTACTGTTAACATTACTCAAAACTCCGCCCAACAACAACGTCCACCTACGATATGAAGTAGGACAAGAAAGAAATTTTGCATCATCATCCTAAATGTTCAACGACCGCTCAGCCTAGTTGGTAGTGACCCTGCCTACGAAGCAAGAGGTTCTGGGTTCGAATCCCGGTAAGGGCATTTATTTGTGTGATGAGCACGAATATTTGTTCCTGAGTTTTGGTTGTTTTCTATATATTTAAGTAAGTATTTATTTATCTATATAAGTATGTTTATCGTCGTCTAGTACCCATAGTACAAGCTTTGCTTAGTTTGGGACTAGATCGATGTGTGTAAGATTGTCCCTAATATTTATTTATTTATTTAATGTCATATAGTGTGGCTAGAGCCATAAATTAATACTTACCATCAAATGGGTCGGAATCTTTTGACATGACCTTTTCTACTAAGCTGTTTTTGATCACCTAACAGTGACATCAGTCGTTGAGAATCTTTGATCAGTTATAATTGATCAAAGTTGAGAATAAATGAAACCTAATTTTCACATACAATGAGATGCTTATTTGTGATTGGTAACAGTTCTAACAGTAAACTACGAAGATCGAGATTAGCACTGTTAACAAAGGCCTATGCCTTTGCGTTCTTAATTATTCTCAACAATATATGTATGTCAGCAACTGTTGCTTTTTTTATCAATGACACATTCATGTTCCAATGGCTTAGTGCTCCTGCAATTAAATAATAAAATAAAAAATACATCTTAACCTAAGTATTACATCGTCTAAATCGTCTTTGTTATGACGTATGCATTTTCATATATCGCTGTACAGGTAGTCGCTACCCTAGAAAATGTATTTTAGGATGCTTCCGGTCGGCCAAGGCCCACCGTTTCATTACCATAAACCATGGGTTCTTTCGTAATAACTTACAATATTTTCTAGTGTTAATTGCCACTAAAAATTTACGGCAATGATTCTAAAATGTAGGTGAACATTCACGTATTTGTACCCGTAAACAATTCAAAACGGAAAATAGTTTGTTTCACCAACAAATTCTGAATGGCGAGCCAGTGAATTTAACTCTTAGCTTTTCAAGAGTATATGTATACTAAGTACGGTTGGTTTTATTTTATAGCGTTTTTCTTACAAATTTATTAAAGCTTTACCTTAGCAGGATGCATTATAAGTATTCAGTTTCACAGAGTGCTTGTCTGTTTATAGAAAATACCTACTCTGTAGTTAACTGTTAGTGTATAACTCTTGTTGCAATCTCAACATCCTCAACGTCCACTATGCTCCGACCTCCTATACACATAATTATTATACCTAATCCATACTACGAGTATACTCATTTCATTACTTACTAATATTGCAAATACGAAAGTAAATCTGTCTGTCTGTCTAAAAAAAACCTACGCCACGCTGATGGAGTCGCAGCCAACAGCTAGTAATATTATAAATGCGAAAATACTTAATTCTGTCTACCTACCTCTTCACGCTCAAAACGCTTAACCGATGTTATGGAGATAGTTTGAGTCCCTGGAGAGGGAACATAAATTAGTTCTGTTCCCGCGGGACAGTGATAATCGAATCCTTCGCAGACGGAGTCGCGGGCAATAGCATGTTGCTTATAAATCACTTTTTACAATTAATCATCAGTAGGTACCCCGTGTCTGCACGGTGAATTTATGGTTAGAACCTTGTTGAAATACCTATCCAGGACAGCTAACCTAACCTTTACCCTCCCTCTAAGTACTTAAATATATAAAGCAATCAGTGACACAAAATAACACCTAGGTCTTATTTACTAGTTAAGTAAGCAGTTAGGTATTAAAGTAGTACGTACTGTTCGTAGCTTTCTCATAAAAGAGCTACCTAATCGTCAGTAGGAACTCCGTGCCTGCTCGATGCAATAACGATTAGGACCGTTTTAAAATACCTGGACAGCTGATCTTACCTTTACCCACCCTCTACGTACGTAAAGCAATCAGTGAAGCAAAATAAGACCTGGGTCTTATTTACTAGTTAAGTAATGTAAGTAGTTAGCACTTAAGTAGTAATTGTAGGTATTTTTAGTATTCTTATAAATAGACCTAGCAGTTACTCAAGTTTATGCCTCTAGTACGCAGCATTGACTAGAAATATCATCGATGGCCATTGCAACAAACAAGTGACACATATGACACAATATATTGTTCTAAGGTTCACAGTTCTGGTACTAAGTCATTTACTTTACGATGCCGTGAATAATAGAACTCGGTGGCTTTCACAGGTGGAACGACCTCGGCGAAAGTATCTGAACTGAACTAATGAAAGACACACCAGACAACCTATTCAATTCATCTAATACCTTGCTTTGAAAAGACTTATTGCTGTATTAACGCCGCACAAAAGGGCTTCCTGAACGCGAAATGGTAGTTTCATGTGAAGGCCTTTCCTCTATTTACGTGTCGCATCATAATCTAAAGCTTTCTTTTTGTGTTTTTAACCTTGTATAGCGTAGAGTTTTATTTGACCTTTCACCTTAGAACATAGAGTAATAATATAAGTAATTCTATATTCTAAATCTATTCTTTTACAGAGAAGTTTAAATTTCGTTCAGTACTCGACTATTTAAGATATCAAAGCAAAACCTTTTACAACACGTAGAATAACTACCTATACCTACGCTGGCCGGTTATTTCAAATTGACTTAAATTAGTGGCGTGACAGCAACAAACTACGGTTTGTTTAATGAGTTTGTGTAAAATAATGCATCATGCTGTGACAGAGTGCAAGCAGTGGCTTGCACTTTAAATCACTGCACATAATTTAGCTGACACGGCATGCGGTTAGGTACTCGCTATTAATAGGTAGAGCGTCACGCGTTGCCTTGTGTTTCAGTGGTTGGTGTTAATAATTATGACTGAACTAAATGAGTAATGTAAATTGGACGGTCGACTTGGCTATTGTTTAAGTGTTTGTCTTCCAACTGTAGAAATCCTACAAGTAGTTTCTATGTGAACCATATCGTATACTTAGATAAGTTTAATAGCATTAGAAAGGATTAGGATTTACTATTTAAAATGACTCAATGAAGTGATAGATGTAACTGTCAGTGGCGTGGTGCCAAAACAACTGGGTTCCCACCGGGTTCCGTATTTTTATTGCGTGACGTCAGTGATGAAAAGTATAACAAGGCTAGTGTACACTAACTGCGTAGGGTTGCATCCGAAGACATACCTAACAATACACTTCTCTCACTTTCTGGGATGGCTAATGAAAATGATCAGTCCACGCCACTGGTAATTTGCCACCTAATAATGAAAAATACCCACGACAAATAAAACAAAACAACAAGGTTCAAGGAGAAACTTCAATAGCCAGTGCTGCATTGCTGTTGAAATTATTATGACTACGACAGGAAACGGTGGTTTTAAAATTTAATTTGCACTGCGCTGATGGTAAGACTCGCTCGATCAACAGCATTAGGTGGAGGTGGAGTGAACTAAATTTTGATTCATATTCAAAGACTTGATAGCTAGCGCCTTTAACCTTCGATCTAAATAGTTTACTTATTCGCAACCTTTGCCCTGTACCGTGCATGATATAAAAAACCTACTCAATAAACCAAAATTAAAAATGTATGCCTTTAAGAAGGCCGTTAAGAGGGGGTTTATACCTGCTGAGCTGGCAACGTTGCATTTTTGTTAGTTTTTCTCGATTATTCCATAAAAATTGAATGAAAATTAAAAATGATTTGTATACAATTTGTTCTAATATATAAGTTAAAGTGTCTACTGCAATAATAATTCCTGATAAGACTTTTATTTTCTTTAAAAACCGTTAGGTAATAATTTGTTCGTTTTTAAAGAAAATAAAAGTCTATCACGAATTACTATTGCAGTAGACACAAAAACTTATATATTAGAACAATTTGTATACAAAACATTTTTAAATTTCATTCAATTTTTATGGAATAATCGAGAAAAACTAACAAAAATTCAACGTTGCCAGCTCGGCAGGTATAAACCCTCTTAAGGGCATACCATCTGTCTGAATAGTTACTATTGATTGTGACCTATACCAATATTTGATTCTTCATGTAAGAACATGTCTTTTTTTTAAACCCCCGACACAAAAAGAGGGGTGTTATAAGTTTGACCGCTATGTGTGTGTTTGTGTATGTGTGTGTCTGTCTGTCTGTGTGTGTGTCTGTCTGTGGCATCATAGCTTTTAAACGGGTGGACCGATTTGGATGCGGTTTTTTTAATAGAAAGCAGGTTTTTTGGCGATGGTTCTTAGATATGTTTCATCAAAATCGGTTCAGCCGTTTTAAAGTTATCAGCTCTTTTGTTAGCTGCGGAAGGGATCTTAGACGTATAGGCATTGACTTAATGCTCAAATATACGAGTGACATAATTGCCTTGGGGGTTTTTAAAATTTTTAATTTATAGTTATTTTGTCTACCAGCCACTGTAAACTAGACACAAAATATTTTTCCACTTCTCATGCTTGTAAAGTTGTTCTTTTATGTCGAGAGAATGAAGCATAAAATGGCTTTTTATGCTCTCTAGTGCATAAAGTAAAATAGTAAAATATTCGTCTACGACTAAAGGAATTAGGCGCAAAACAGCCACAAACAGTAGAAATTAATTAAAATAATAAATTATTTCTTTTTACACATATATATATATATATATATATATATATATATATAGTACATGACAATGTAAATAAATGTAATTTACATTGTCATGTACTCGTAATCTACAGAACAATAAAAAGTGTTTATTAAAGGATATAAGAAAATCAGATCCGCAGCGCAGGCTTCGTCAGGCAAACATAATGTTATCCGCAACAAGCTTCGTCATAACAACAGATTGGAATCCGCAACAGGCTTCGTCAGCTAATATATAATTATATGTACTATAACTGGTAACTGGTGTTTTATATTACGAAATTAATAAAACTAGGTAAATCTAGTACATTATTATAGAAATTGTAATGCATGATAAATAAGAGCCTGTAAATTTTATTTTCAATGTTTGCTGTTTAATTTTTTTCCAATCGAAGTGAAAAGCAGAGTGTGAAATTCGATCATTAAACCCATTTTCCCCTCGACGTGTCTGTCTATACACCCTCGCCTTACCGGCTCGGGTGGCTATATGAACGTCTGGCGTAAAATGGCTCGTTTTATGCTCTTGTTGACAGTCTACTATTTTTGTAAAAAAATTGATTACGATATTAAACTATAAAAAAATATTAACGAGACAGCATTTTATAACCTACAAAACTTACCTCGTAAGCGCTCGGATGCGTGCTTTCAGCGATGCTAGTGAAGAGATGGCTGAGCGCGCGGGACATCAGCCCGGTCATTGTGTGCGTCTTGCCGGCGCCGGTGGCTCCGTAGGCGAACACAGCGCCAGCGAAGCCCTGTAGAGTGCCGCCCACCAGCGGGGCGCACACCGAGTCGTATACTTCCTCCTGCGTACGAGACTCTCATTAGGCACTCAGTGGCGTAGCTACCGGATGGCAAGCCGGGGCAGTGCACCGGGGCCCCCAAGCTCAGGGGGCCCCTCGGACTCTGACTTACAAACTTTAAACGTGGAACTACGAGTATGAGAAACGCGGCGCGCTTCAACAGTGTGACTATAAGACGCTACTAGTGAATTTACAAGCGCGCGAGTCTAGTGAATTTAAAGTGCATCCAGCCTCACTTGTCTTATCATGTAAACAAACACGGGTTGAGGCCCTAGTTTATTTTTTTGCCCCAGGGCCTTTGGTTACCTAGCTACGCCACTAGGCACTGGATCACCCTGTGAACTCCTCAGTATATAAGGCGTGTTAGAGGCCTACAACCCGTTAAGGGCATTTATTCGAGCTTTTCAACCGCCTCATTTAATTGGTCACATTTTTTAATAGATAACGGAAGATTCTGATACAGTTTCCAGTTATGTGGTAGACGTACAGGATCTCTAATATACAACCGAAAGTCCCATCAAAATAAACAGCCATTTCTTAAAAAATGTAACTAGATAAATGAGGCGTTTGAGACACTCGAATAAACGCCCTCAAATTAATCCAGACTTAACGAAGTTGATGCAAATAATATTTATGACTCTTTTATTATGGGCGTAAAGCGAATAATATGGGCTGGATATTTAATTCTCGGCTGCATTATGCATGGATGCATTACAAAGCGGTGTGATTGTATAATAAAATAAGTAAATGACGTAGACCTGCTGGTAGTTAAATCAAGGCGTTTGAAAGACGCTGTATCTAAGTTACTCAAACATTACTTAAGCCCAGTTTAGACCTGCAAGAAAAACCGTGCAAATTGCATTAATTGCAATAATTGCATTACATTGCAGCGTGAAATTGACCACCTCAATCTCGTTCGCCTTCATCATTTCAGCCGAAAGACGTCCACTGCTGAACATAGGCCTCCCCCAAGGCTCGCCAAAGAGATCGGTCATGTGCCCAAAATCCAACGCGATCCCACAACCTTAACCGGTCGTCGCTCCATCTTGTTGCAGGCCTACCTACACTGCGTCTTCCGGTCCGTGGACGCCACTCGAGAACCTTTTTGCCCCATCAGCCATCAGTTCTACGAGCGATGTGCCCTGCCCACTACCACTTGAGTCTGGCGATTCTTCGAGCTATGTCGGTGACTTTAGTTGTTGCGCGGATTTCGTCATTTCTAATGCGATCCCGCAGAGAAACTCCGAGCATAGCCCTCTCCATTGCCCTCTGAGTGACTTTGAGCTTCCTTATGAGGCCTATCGTTAGCCTTAATGCCTCGCAATGCAATACAAAATAAAAATCAAAATAGGTGTTTACCTATTATTTAGTTATGCATTTTCTTTACATTACCCAGCTAGAGTCAGATCGGCCTTAGAGCTTACCTGTGTGCTGTCTTCGCCAAAAACATGATCATAGACATAGTGTTTGTCGTTCACTCGCCGTTGTCGCAAGACATCCCGCCGACTGTCAGACTCCTCCTCCAGAACTAACATCTGTATACATTAATAATTCAATTCATCATTAATATACAAGTTGAATGCTGAATACAAATTGTTTTTTAATGTTCCGTGGCCACACCCAAAGTCATTACCATGGGCTTTCTCCACGAACGATGAACGCGATGTTTCAATATGTTGACCAGCTCGATCAAGCTACATTCAATGCTAACCGCGATAGATATCGTTTTACTTTAATTAAATCCTACTGCATCTTCTGTATTTATTGTCTTCAATAAGATGGATTTATTCTGACATTAATACACCATCATCATTTTTATTTATTTATACCTATTCTTACACGCTATGACAATTATTATTAGAAGAAAATCTCCAAAACAAACAATTGAATGATATCTTTGCTTTATATTTTTAGGGTTCCGTACCCAAAGGGTAAAAACGAGACCGTATTACTGAGGCTCCGCTGTCCGTCCGTCTGTCACCAGGCTGTATCTCATGAACCGTGATAGCTAGACAGTTGAAATTTTCACAGATGATGTAAGTATTTCGGTTGCCGCTATAACAACAAATACTAAAAAGTAAAATAAAATAAATATTTAAGGGGGCTTCCATACAACAAACGTGATTTTTTTGCTCGTTTTTGCTCGATATTGATAACGGCAACAAGTAGACGCTTGAAATGTTCACAGAATATTAAGTTTAAAATAAATAATTAAATTAAAATAAAACAATTATTTAAGGGGGGCTCCCATACAACAGACATGTTTTTTTTGCCGTTTTTATAGATAATGGTACGGAACCCTTCGTGCGCGAGTCCGACTCGCACTTGGTCGGATTTTTTCGTATTAATAGGTATTTCTGTGGTCTGGAAGTTAATACCTATGTAATGCTTCAAAATCTAAAATTCACTTATTGCTTTTGTGCAATGGTAGCTATCCATGTTTTTGGATCTATGTTTGTAGGTATGTAGGTACATAAGTACCAACCTACTACAAATAAATTGATGGTTTGAGTATTTACTTTGTATTTCACTTTATGTAGGTACCTACTCATATTATAATTTCAAACGACGCTTAGACTAAGTGAAGATTAGATGTAACAAAATTTTAGAACAACTCTATGAGCTTTTTAAGATAAAATTAAAGACGCTACATTTTTTTTGATAAAGATATATTCTCTGAGAGTCTCAGAGACTATATACTTAGTACTTATGAGTGTTTACTTATTAGTGGAAGAACATCTCCTAGATCCTAGATTGTGAACTTTATAATTAACAATTAATGCACCGTATTAAATTGCATAAAATGAAAAACTATGGTAGCTCATCAGTTAGGTACTATAGGTAAATCTGTATCTTCATCCAAAACCAATTTACTATATTACCGCGCTCATATATAGTAGGTATTATACGTATACATAAGTATACTGAAGTAGGTACCAACAATGCTACATTTACCGGGCAAACTCATAATGGTGGCTCCCAACAACTTTTTAAAACTTTAAAATGCTAACTACCTTTGTAACGACCGAGAACTTAGACAATTGATAAAACTACCGATCGTATCCATACCATAAATATGAACAATTTAAAATTAAAAACTTAATTGTCGAACGATTATACGATGTATGACACGTGAGTAATCCAATGTAAGTATTGCTTTGTTAGGTATGGTACCCTTTGTTCAACATTTTTTCCACATAACACTGCTTGATATGCAAATACTATAAGATTCCTTAGACCAGTAGCATCATCATATCTAAATAACGTTTGTAAACATTGACCATTACACTAAATTAAATCATTATTTTTATAAATATGTATTCGTAACTGTTTTGTTTTTGTGTGGTAAATCAAAACAACAGTACATTCGTAGAGCACTTTTATGTACAGTAAGTTACATTTGCCAAATGCTAATATGAGGGTAATACAAATTGCTGTCGTAAATTGCGACAAATCTAATTATGATCAACGTAGGTAGAACCAATGGGGTAAACAACGAAGCATTAGGCGAGGGTTTCGAAAAAAAACGAGGTTTGCACTTCTATTTTCCTCATTTGTAACTATAAAGTACGGGTGCCCCTTGTTTTATAGACAAATATTTCATAGAACTTCGTTTCATAGAAAATGTTTCACATAATATTTGGTACACATATTTTCATTTTTTTTCTTTCAAGGAATATTTGTTTTAGCGAAACTTATTTCATAGAAACACAATTCAATGAATTTTATGATCTCATATTTTCATTTCACAAAGTTACAAATAAATAAATAAATATCATGGGACAATTCACACCAATTGACCTAGTCCCAAAGTAAGCTTAGCATAGCTTGTGTTATGGGTACTAGACAACGGATAAACATACTTATATAGATAGATACATACTTAAATACATATTAAACACCCAAGACCCGAGAACAAACATTCGTATTTTTCATACAAATAACTGCCCCGACACGGGAATCGAACCCGGGACCTCAAGCTTCATAGTCAGGTTATCTAACCACTAGGCCATCTGGTCGTCTAATACTGGTCGTAGTTATCAAACGATAAACGGCAGTTTGCCTTTGCGTTCAACTTGGTAAGAGCAATGTCGTGTCCCCAGATGTATACAGCTACACAAATTTCGGTTTAAAGATCTTTATTTCTCAAAAGAATAACAATAATTCACTTACTTGAGAAAGAAATATTACATGCATAAACTATAAACTAAGCTAGTGAGCGTAAATATTAATACAATCGCAAAAACCATAAAAGTAACAATTTGCCGGTAGGATTATAAAAAGCACACAAAACAAGTTTGTACCAATCAACTACGACCGCTATCTGCTTAAGGCGCGATGCGTTGTGCGTCGCGAGCGCAGTATTAGAAAATTAAATTTAAATTTAGAATTTTATATAACTTAAAATCAAAAACTCCACAATATGTAGAATAATGTGGTAGAGCCACTAAGTAAACAATATCAACACTTAAAATATTAGTAGATAAGGGATGGCGATAACCTTTATTAGTAAATGTGGTATTTTTTTATGAAAACAATAACAATCCTACTAGGTACATTTTGAACATGAAACTACCGGAGACTCACTCGTAGCGAAAAAAAAACTGCTACAGTTTACTCGTGGCCACAGCCGCTGCAATGTCGAAACGTTGAGGTAATTTTAGACCCGGGTAACCTATTAGTTGTTATCGTGAAAGTTTAGAACATATTTATAATAATCTGGCTATGATATGGTATCAAAGATTCTCAATTTAATGATTGCCTGGATAGATGACTAGGGACGTGCTCGAATGATTTTTTTGCGTGCCACAATTCGCACGCGTGAATTGCGATCGCCTTTCCTGAGGCCTTAAGGCCAGCGCAGACCGGATACGTGTGAGTCTCACGTCACGCAAACGCACCAGTTTTAATAAATTAAACTGTAAGAAAGTGACGCACTAGATGCGTGCTCATGGTGTGCCGTCTATCATATAGTTTCATTCATTACAACCGGTGCGGGACATGCACACGCATGGTCTAACGCACTTTCACACTCGTTTTCAATTTTCATCAATTATTTCCGTCACACGGTACAGATGAGGGGCGAACGAGATGGCTAATGTGATCAAATCACGGAGCGCCGTGCTTTAAACAATAACGGCCTCTGGTCTACCTAGACCCTAGAGGAAAGTTCATGTATCCGAGTTTAATAAATTCTAACCCAGGGATTCCCAATCTTTTTTAGGGTTCCGTACCCAAAAGGTAAAAACGGGAACCCTATTACTGAGGCTCCGCTGTCCGTCCGTCTGTCTGTCTGTCCGTCTGTCACCAGGCTGTATCTCGGGAACCGTGATAGCTAGAGAGTTGAAATTTTCACAGGTGATGTATTTCGGTTGCCGCTATAATAACAAATACTAAAAAATGGAATAAAATAAATATTTAAGGGGCTCCCATACAACAAACGTGATTTTTTTGCTCGTTTTTGCTCGTTTTTGCTCGATATTGATAACGGCAACAGGTAGACGCTTGAAATATTCACAGAATATTATAATTACATATTGACTTTAAAAATAAATCATTAAATTAAAATAAAAAAATATTTAAGGGGGCTCCCATACAACAAACGTGATTTTTATAGATAACTAGCTGTTGCCCGCAACTCCGTCTGCGAAGAATAAAAAATAGCCTACGACCTGTTCTCAGACCTACCGAGTACAGAGAAGAAAGTTTAATAAAAATCGGTCAAGCCGTTTCGAAGGAGTTCGGTAACAAACACCGTGACACGAGATTTTTATATATTAGATTGTACGGAACCCTTCGTGCGCGAGTCCGACTCATACTTGGCCAGTTTTAAAAAATACAACCGAATTGAAAACGTATTCCCTTTTTGAATTCGGTTAAAAAAGTAACTTTACAGAATGGATGACTTTCTAACATACAATAGCTAGATATTTGTACTTAGTTTGGTAGTCATTGAGAATCATAGAAGTGCATTAAGAAATTTATGAAATTTCCACGGAATCCATGGGAAAACTAGTTTTACGTTATTAGCCTAGTTCGCGTATGGTATCTATAGACGTAACTATCACTAAGAGAAGGTTACCTTATCGCTGACCGCGTGAACGATGCGGGGACCTTCATCCGCGCGCAGCGGGCGCACGCGCACCGCCACCTGCGGTCAAGGTTGCTGATAATCGCTGGACAACTTTGGCTTCACATATACTTAAACTTCATTACAATATAATCTGACAATCTCGTAGACACTTTGCACTCCTAGATCAACAAAGTAACTCGACATAACCCTTTCCAACCCAACTGAGTATAAAAAGAGCTACGACAATGGACCTTATAAAAATAAATAAATAAAATAAAAATCCATTTATTGCCACAACCATACAAAATAAAAAGAAACACAAAGAACACAAAAAAACGAAGAAGAACAGAAACACACAAAAAAAAACTTCGTGGCAATAGGCTCAGGCTCAGCATAAATGCTGCCGGTTAGGAAGCCGGCGGCGCTGATTTTCAGCCTGCGCCCTCCCGCGGCGCGTTAAACACAGCAATAATACGGGAAGGGCAGAGCTCACAATATTACGTTAATACAAAATATTTAATTTACCAAGATTAGTTTTTTGGAGTCTTTTTGTATTCATATTTTGAACTCCAAATTTTACTTTTACGGTCATCCCGTGAAATCCTAATATTTTATACTAAATACAAACTGAAACAGAGATACACAGAAGAAACCCCGAAAAAGAGACTAGCGCTGGGAAACGAACCCAAGTCTTCAGCATTCCGCGCTGCGTGCCTATACCCCTACACCGCCCCAAAAATTTTCCCCATATATCAACATTTTTCAGTTTGTTTTCTATAGTCCCTTTACGCAGAGAATAATTACAACCAAAATATTACAGAAATAAAAATCAAAAAAAAAAAAAAGAAAGAAGAAAGGGAAATCTGGCAGTTCTTTTCTAAGGAAATGGTAGGGCATCACAGTCATATTCATAGCCTTTGGTAATCTTGTGGTCTTTGGGGAAGTATCAATTTCCATCTACTTAAATTCCAATTTGGACCGCCATTAGCACTTTCCTAATTTTCTGTTTAAAGACCGGGAAAGACATGTGGGCTCGCAGCGGGGGAGGAAGATCGTTCCATATCTTAGAGGCACGGAAACGGAAACTCCCTCTGAACCCCACGGACCTGTGTTTGGGGATGATAACTTTATTGGCGTGCATACTCCGGACACCGCGATCGCGACCCGCACGTGGCCATGTAAACTTGTCATACAAGTATTGCGGTCGTTGTGTATTTATTATTTTATGCACTTGAGTCGTCAGGTGTAAGTCCCTCCGGGCCGACATATTCAGTATTTGTCTCTCGTTTAGGTAAGGCGTAACGTGCGCGCGTCTAGGCACCCTATAGCAAAATCTCATACACGCATTTTGAACACGCTGAATAGCTCGCGCTGACTTTGCAAAGAGCCGGGGCCCGTACACCGTATCACAGTAGCTGAATTGGGAGAGAACCAAGGCTTCAACCAGTAACTACCGCACTTCTTCTGACAAGTACTGTCTTAAGGTGTAGAGGATTTTTAGCCTGTAAAAAGCGTTTCTTATTTTTAAATTTACATGTTCAATATAACGCAGCTCACCATCCGTCAGAAGACCCAGATTTCTCGCTACATCAACTCTTTCGATAGTATCCTGATCCAGTTCTATCGTCGGATCCATTTCCTTAATTTTCTTACACTGATCCCTTGTGCCCAGTATCATATACTTTGTCTTAGATGGATTTAGTACAAGTGCGTTTCCCCGCGACCACTGACATATGGCGTTCAGATCATCTTTGATCAGGCGTTCCGCGGCTATTAAGTCATCAGCCTTAAAAGAATAGTAGACCTGTGTGTCATCTGCATATAAATGCACTTTACAGTGCTTAACGCAGCTTAAAAGGTCAGCTGTAAGCAAAATAAACAAAACAGGACTCAAAATAGACCCTTGTGGTGTGCCTTGATGGACGTTCCTTATCTGTGACTTGGCGAGTTCTCCGTCACCATTTTCTATTTCCACGTACTGACAAATCCATCCATGTCAGTACCGGTACACACGAAAGATTACTCGGCAACTTGAATTCGTATTTCAATAGTATATTTTTTGCTCCATTCTTGTCCCTGTGAATACCTTTACGACATATACCTTCAAGAAAATAAATCAAATCTAAATTAAAATGGTGGATTGTCCAGGTCCTTAACGATATGATTGAATTTTTTTTATTGGTTTTCGATTATAATCATACTTTTAAGAACCTAGAATAATCAGGTGTCAGTCAGTTGGGTATAGGTAGTTATATTATGTACCTAAGAGATTGTCAGATTCTATGGAAACGAACTTTACAATATACATCATGAATGGATATTTCGCGCGAAGCAAAAATTTGGAAACCAATTTGATTCCTAGCCACCATTGAACCTTCTCATTGTGAAGCTTTACGTAATTCGATAAGCATTTTTATAGAAAAATAAAATGATTTACTATGATAAGGTTGGATTGTGGCCCAGGGATCAAATTGACTGACTGTACAATCAAAAATTGAGTAGGTATTACAAAGATTATGCTTTAGTCATTTTAACAGAAACAAACTGACTGATAAGCAACTGCCTTTAAATTTAAATGGCACCCAACGAGAAATATACTGTTCCAAATAAAAAAAGAATTGTCCAAATCGGTTCATAGGTAGGTAAAAGAGTTCTAAGGTAGTTAAAAGAGTTCTAACAAGAAGCGAAAAAGAAGCGACTACGGTTCTTTGAGGAATTACATCCTTCTTATTTTTATTCTACGGCAGACATACTTACTTTATTTCAACAATCTACCTATAACTGACCAGTTAGTTAAAGATAGATATTTTTTTAATTCTGTGGTCGAGAGTGATAGGTCGTACCTACCTACTAATATCAGGTAAAAGTTTGTGAATGTGTCGTGTGTATTTTGATAATCTTTCATGCTAAAAGGGCCGAACGGATTTTGATGATAGTTAAACTATATACATATATAATAACTTAATAAGTAAGCAAGTTTGGTTACTAGAAAATTAATGGCAACGTTTAAAGAAACTGCGGTTATTACTTAGCAATTAATAGCAAGTAAGTAATAGTATTAAACTCTCGTGAGATATTATTTGATTTGAAGATGCTAACATCTAAAGTGGGAGCCTAAAATTTAACAAGTGCCGACTACAACAACAGTTGCTTACTTACAGATGAATTTAGTTGATACGTCAACTAGAGTTCTGTTATCAGCTTTTTGTTTCTTATCTTACTAAATTGCCTGAAATAGAACGCTTACCACGCGTAATAGGTAGGTAGTTCCCTGAAACACCTCACATTTGCAACCGTTAAATAATGTTTTCCAACTTTTCTCAATAATCTTTTGAATCACTAGTTGACTGGTAGAGATAGTCGAGATCGCCTTTGTATCATGTAGGTGAGGTATCTCACTTAATGGTTATCAGTAGTGTTTTTTTCTTTATTTTTGAACAATAAAGGGTTTACATACTATAAAAGAGTTTTTCTCTTAGTGTGTGGTAATTTCGGTAACTATTAAACCGTTTAAAAAAACCATTGGCGTGGAGTGAACATGTTTTTAGATAACATGGAGAGTAAGAAGCGTGAGGTGTATCTTCAGATGCAACATAGTGTTTCACAAGCTTTGACATACCTACTGACGTCACGTTTATAACTTAGGAAACCCGGAGGGAATCGAATTGTTACGGCGCCACGCCACTGAAACTAAGTAGGTACAGTCAGCATCAAAGTAGCTACATAATCGCTTTACAGTCAGGTGCAATGTCATACATGATTGACAATTGTGTTATTACGACAAAGTACAAAAGTGAAGAGCTACTTTTGATGCTGACCGTACACTATCACTAATATCCCTAATTGACGTAGGTTAATTTCTATCCTCGGAATGCGCAAAGTTTTCACGGGAAGGTGTCGATAATAAGTTGTTGAAACAGTAGTAAACTGTATCAATATTCAGTATTTATTCAATTGGAATATTTCTTACAATAACTGTATAGTGTGCATAACTAATTACTACTAGTGTATACTATTACTGTAGGTAGTCATACTTTATTGACAATTTAGTTTTTAAAAGAGAATTTGGCATGAAGAGTATGTTTTGGTATTGTTAGTTCATTTAGATTCAGTCAAGTCATTAGAACAATACCTACCATCAATTTCTCCTCGGTGACCGTGGGCACCCCGCCGTGGTGCTTATCCGGCGTAGCCAGATTGCTCTGAGTCATGGCATTGCCTGTGATCCTGTACTCTAGCCTCAGCAGACGCACTCTCACTGCCCTACTATTCAAACTGTTCACAAACACTCAAAAATAACGAATTCATCCACTTAAAAATGTTTTATTAAGACACAAGGTAATCAATCATTTTTCAAAGCTAACGAATTACGTGCCGTATATAATGAATGAAGTGGGAAATGCGTCAAACGTTCCGACATGATAATTGCAGGTACGCGGTCTTCAGCCGTACCACCTCACGTGGACTGAAGCGGTGTTCAAAATATACCCTTCGCTCGGGGCGGTCGCTGGGGCAACAGCTAATCACCACAAATAAAACTTTCATGCGCCATTACGGATGTCTGTATTAATTGCTTTTTAAGGACTAGCCTGGCTGCTGCCGCTGCACAGCATCCCTGATTTTACGTAGATTACCTCTTAAATAGGTATGGCATAATTTATCCTATAATTTTGAAGGAGGAAAATTATTGAAGTTTTAAGTGATTTGTTTTATGTAGGTAATGTATTGTATACTTTTCCTATGAATTTTATATGTCGCTTGCGCGTTCTGTAAGTGGAGAACTGAATAGATATAGTATTATATACCAAGGTAAGAAATTAAAGAAAGCATCATGAAAAACTCCAGGTAGGTTTTATTTTCATAAATTACATAGTAGATCTAAACTTAAGATTCAAAATTAGATACATAATTATGTGTGTGGTAACAAGTGAGGTTTTTGTAATACAGGATGACAGATATTATAAATTTACAAATTAGTCTGCTAGCAATTTTAACAACAAAAACTGCCTCCTAATCAATTAATATACTTAACACAAAGTCCAGGCCAGCAGTAATTTAATAAAACTATATTCTAATATATGCTGTTGCTCATCCTATATTGGAGTCATTCTGTATAATATGGATAACTTAATGCCTCAACAACAATAAAAAGTATTTTATTTCAATATTTTTAATAGTTTTATCTAAAACAATTGGAATGTCAACTAAAAAAAAAAACCATGAAAACTAATGAAAAGTCACACTGTGCCAGGGGCAAATAGTTTAACACCCCTATCAAATAATTTGAAGAGGTATCTAGAGGGTTTCATATCAATAGTGTACATGTGATCTAGAGCTAATTTTTGTCCAGGATGCTTGATTGTCAAGTGTCCTGACACGTCAGCACTCCAGCCTGAAGATAGATTTCCAACTTCCAAGATTGTGTGAGCCGTGTGACACAGAAGATTTGTCATCACATGGGTCACATCATCTTCACTTGCCAAGTTACAGTGAAACAAAACAAATGCATTGGAGTCAAGCCTACCCAACTTAATAATGTTATTACAAAACTTATTTACATTTCTTAGACTGTGCTGCATATCAAACAAGTGAGAAACACCATCGAAAATAATATTAACTGCTCCATTATTTGCTTTAATCAAATTCAAATTTTCTTTTAAACTACCAAATATGTTTTCCAGAGAATCAGGTTCATTTGCCAACAAAAGATTAACAAGTACTTCATCTAGTTTAAAGATATTGACGAGTCCTGAGTCTATATATTTGTGCAAATTGTAATTCATCTTGAGCCCTACATTCTGGTAATGAAGAAGGGAATTGTGAGTTGTTATTAACAACACAGCATGTTTGTTTTTTATGCAGTGACCAAGTATGCAGCTAGTGATAAATGAACTATCACATCCATTGATCTCCTTAGCAACAATAACTCTGTTGGTTGTTATAGCTTTATCCAGCTGAAGACACGATATTATATCTGACGACATCCTGCGAAATAACAATGAGATTAATCAAAACAAAATTTTAATGATTTTGCATAGAATTATGTAACATAAATATAACAGACAGTGATTACGATCGACGATAAGCGCCGCGCCACCGGTAGTAATTCATTTCAGTCGGAACGTAACTCACGCCTCGCGGTCCAGTGTAAAACAGTAATAAATTTAAAAGTATATACTAAAATAACTGGTTCAAATCCTGTTTTCTTAAATTTAAAGATGACGCTGGATTCAATCGGCGAATAAAAAGAGCAATTAATCGTTCTATTTTTGAATAAATTGCTATTTTATTTGAAAATACAATATTTCGCATACTTAATTTGATAATTTGTATTTCATAACATAAATTCCTAATTTATTAAATTTATTCGCAGTTTGAATTTCGTCTGTATTACATTTTCGTAGCTCAAACTTAATAAGTGTGTGTTGTGTGTATCCGATCTGATAGAAAATTCTAAACTGAATAAATGCGGCAGTAGATTGGAATGGAAACATATTAGCTGAACTTCTTATAAGAAACAAAACTAAAAAATGTAAGTACTTACCTGCTGTACAATAAAGCAGATAATTTAATTAAAATATTCCACACAAAACCTGTATTTAATTTACTTAGAATACGGAGATGCAATTATTTCGCTTGTCCTTGGCCATACGAAGTATTTTTTATCCATAAAAACAATAAAATTTTGAGGTTAGAGTAATGTTTGTTCAAATCCCATAGTCTTACGATAACTTGTCTTTTATGTCGAGTAACCATCACCTTACTCGTAACTATCAAGGTGATTGTTTAAAAATAAGAGTTATCATGAGCAATATATATATTCGTATGGTCTATTTATAATAATAAAAACTAAAATATTTGAGACAATATCAATATCCTTAGGATTGGTGAAATCGAAAAGGTTTTTGAACAATTTTTGTTGTTATGACAGTGACATTGACAGTGTTTCGGATCATTTTTTTTTTTTTATTTATTCAAAGCATTGGCAACACGGCCATCAGCTTAAACCAAATTTACAGTACAAAAGTGTGTTTCGGATCACATGAGAATGCGTTTAGAAATATAGTTTTAAAAATGAAAGTTGAAAGTAACGACTCTAAAGTCACGTTTTAATAGAGGTTAAGAAGTCAAGTGTCTATTTTTTTAATTATTTTAACTCTATAGTTGTTAATAATAGTACTATTTGATAAATTACATTATTTGTCGAAGTGTGATTGTGACATGGTTTACATTTACCGGGTTTCTGAACACGACCCAGAGCAGAGAACAGCTGCTTTGCTTGTGTCAACGTCATACGTCATTTGTCGTTGAGTTGACTTGAAGCAGCGCAGTCGACATTCGACTTGCCTTGCACACGACCGAATAGATAACACGTTGTCTGTAGGTACCCTGTAGAAACCGTGCCGTATTCCAAACCCATACAAACCTCCAATCAATGAACCAAATCTCTTAAAACTTTGCTACAGCTTATTAATTAAATTACAATTATGAAATGTCAGTGTCTACTTAAATTTACGCAAATAATAATTGAAAAAATGTCTGTAATTCGATATAAATGAAATAAAATACTTGCTTTATAATCATATCAAAATAAATCTTGGAAGCCTCACAATGTTGGAGTAAGTTTACTTAATACTTACAATGCACATGCGAGGTAAAATAGGTATTAGATTAGATAGTGGTAAAGTAGGTACATTAGACTTAAGATTTTAGAATATTTGTGATGCCTTTGAGTTCATCTGAATTCCTTAACTTTCAGAGGTATGACGGTGCAACCTGTCCTGTTATCAAAATGGTATTTTGGAGGCCTAGCTTCTGCTGGAGCAGCCAGTATCACTCACCCACTGGACTTATTGAAGGTCCAGATGCAAACACAAAAAGGAAAAGGAGATTCACTGTTTAAACTCACTGCACATATATTAAAAAAGCAAGGTAATTTTTTTAAATATTTTATCACTAAGTAGTTTAATTCTTATAAGAAGTAATCATCAGTCATTCATTCAGATTTAATCCTTGGTACAAATAGTAAGTTCACCACATAGGATATTGCACTTGATTGGACAACAGCTTTTGCCTGCGACTTCTAGGACTTCTGCACATAATTCATATTTGTGGTAAAGCTTCTTCATCTCTTTCATTGATAAAGCAGAAATCCTAGAATACATTGTCACCATCTATAAAAAATATCAGTTAGTTAATATAATATATACCCTATTTTTTCTTTATCCTATGGGAGTTTCCAAAAATCCTGAAAGAATTTTTTTACTCTTTAGTTACCTACTTGCATGCCAAATTTGAAGAGTCTAGTAGTCATAGTTAAGGAGATAGGGTCATTCTAAATTGTACATATAAATCCCGTTTATTCCATCCTTTGTGCTTTCAACAAATCCGTCCTTACACCTTGCCTACATCATAAAGGCATCCAATATGCAAAATTTCAGCCTTCTAGGGTCAAGGGTTTCGGCTGGGCGTTGATGAGTTAGTGAATCAGTAAATATTTTTATGACAAAACAATAAAACAGTTGATATGAGCAATTTCAATTTTCAGGCATTAAGGGCCTCTATGTGGGCATATCTGCATCCCTAACACGTCAGCTCAGCTACTCCACTGCTAGATTTGGAATTTATGAGGTTGCTAAGCAGCACTTCACTCCCAAAGATGTGAGTTGATACTTTTTAAAATTTATCCTCCTATTTGATGTAGGATTTGTAAATAGCATAAAACAACTAAACAAGGCGGAAAAAATTGTCATTAGCAGGTTCAGTGACCATGACGAAACTGAAGGTAACTGTAAAATTAGCTGTAATGTGAAAGATTTGCCACTGAGTGTCTTCAAAAGTGTTAAAAATATAAACTGTACTTAAAAGTCGGACGGAAAATTTAAATTTTATTTGGATAGAAAATAAGCACTATTGAAGACACTAATTATTCCATTCTTAAAATGTAAATAAAATTTATACATTTGCCAGGTGGCTAACTAAATACATCATGCCTGTTTCAGGGCAGTCCACTACCATTCTACATGTCTGCATTCCTGGCAGGTCTGGGAGGGTTTGCTGGTGGCCTTGTTGGCAACCCTGCTGATTTAGTCAATGTTAGAATGCAAAATGACATAAAACTCCCTTCTGAGCACAAAAGGAAGTAAGTGAATATTTGGCACTTTCCGAGGCACTCTCTCAACTGCTATCACGTTGCAGACGCATAAATTGAAGAAATGAGCTATTGAAATTTTAATAAATTTATGTAAACAAGCACACTGCATTGTTTTATGAAATCCTTCCTCTGAATGTGGATCATTTCAATATAAATGCTACAGGATATTGGTAGCGGATGAGACAGTAGTAAAAGTACCCTCTATTTAAATGTCTTTGTCACCTCAGATCTTGGGGGGGGGGGGGGGGGGGGGGATAAACCGGGGCACCTGGCAGCAGTTTCAGGGAGCTCCAAAATCATAACATCATATGATTGAACATAAAAACTTGGTCCACTAAGCACCTAGACTCAAATTCTGGAGAGAGGGGCGCCACTATCTAGTTTCTGCCCCAGTTCGAAAACGCTGGAGAGAGGGCCACTACCAAGCTACTACCCCGGTTCGCAAAAGTCGTAGATCTGGTGCTGTGACTTTGTGACTGATTCTTGACTGCAAAACCATTTTACTGATTCTAATATTTAGAATTCAGCACAGAAATACTCGTAGTTTGCATATTGAGATGGAAAAGTGAGACTACTTTTACCCTGGAAATTTTAATAATTACTGTGGGATAGCCATAAATTAATTCTTTGGAGAAATCTCAGACCATAGATTGTAAACGTAACATATATTTCTAAATTTATGTAATTTTAAAAATTGTGTATTTTTTTCAGCTACAAAAATGTATTCCATGGTATGTATTCAGTGGCAACGAAGGAAGGTATTATGCAACTTTGGGCTGGAGCCTCTATGAACTGCAGTCGAGCAGCGCTCATGACCATCGGCCAGCTCTCCTTCTATGACCAAATTAAAGCCTTACTGCTTAGCACACCATACTTCGGAGACAATGTGGTGACGCACGTGACTTCTAGTCTTTCAGCTGTAAGTATTATCATATCATGTATTTATCTTTTTCATGGAGATCTTTTTATACTTTGGCATGGCTACCATCTTTAGATGTTAACGAAATTAAGAGAGCAGAGTTTAGAGGGAAATGATGATTAATCATTAGAAAAATGTGAGGATTACATTCTTTCACGTTCATAGCATAGCAGATGGACAGCAGTCCTCAAATTTTACATTTACTAAAAAATATTATTTTTTTTTGCCTCAGTTAATTAATTATGTATGACTAGTAATGAATCGTAACTGTGATTGCCCTGATAAGAAGTGAGAGTGAAATCTTGAAACCTAAATAAATATTAGCTCATATTGATTTTACCTACAGTAAACTTATATTTGTTTTGCATTTCAGGGAGCTATTGCGACAACGTTGACTCAACCAGTCGATGTGCTTAAGACGAGGGCAATGAACGCCAAGCGCGGCGAAGTGAAGAGTGTGCTTAAACTCATCATCAGCACGGCCAAGGAGGGGCCAACTGCATTCTACAAAGGATATATTCCAGCGTTTGCAAGGCTCGCTCCTCACACAATTCTTACATTTGTGTTCCTAGAACAGTTAAGGATAAACTTTGGGTATGTAAAAGCCTAGAATTGAATACTTATATGGAGCGAGACCAATTTTAAAAGCATTCATAAAATGATAATTTAAAAATTTATCGCCACGCGGTATTCGTATCTTGGATTAAGTAGTGAATGTTACAAACTAGACAATTTGTGATCTAACATGTGTAGATCTTTTTAGGACAATTTAGACCAGTCAAGTTAAAAGGCATTACTCTAAGAAATGAAAAGTTACCGGAAGTAAAATGTTACAGTTTGACAGTGTTTTAGGACATGATTATTTTTTTTATCAATTTTATCATCCTATAATTAGTTAGCTTAACTCTAGTCTTCCTGCTGTAAATATCAGCATTCAACAATTTTATTAAAAACATGTCCAAATCAGTTTTAGATAACTAACGATCTGTCACAATTTGAAGTATATTAAGATATTTATTTTGTTAAAATTATTTATCATTTTTGACCATAGTCTGTTATTTGTTTTGTAAAATCTTTACACATTGTTGTTTCTGCATTTTTTAAAGGAAACTATAGATAAATAAGAAAACATTTTTGTGGTGTCTCAATTGAATTTGTTAAAAGTATGGTTTGATGAACAAACATATTCCATAATTTATTTTATATAATATTATCATAATGCCGTAAGTACATATATTTAAATTGAAGTTATACTTAACATGGCCAAATCAAATGTAATAATACTTAGTCCAGTTTTAGCGTATTGTTTAATCTATCATGTCCATGCCGTTTACATTGTCATTATTATTAAGTAGCTAAAATACTACGCAAAGTGGCAGGAAGCGCCCTCAAATGATTCCATTACGATCTGTAAGGGTTTGAAATGTTTATTTTTGATATGTTTACTTGCGTCTAAACATTCCTGTGAAAGTAGGCGAATAATTACTTATAATGGCCTTGTATAAATTGATAGTTGTTGGATTATGCGACGATAGCATAGCGTTAGTCGGGTAAGCGCCATCAAACATAATTGAACTAATTTCGGAGTGACCTACTTCTAGTTGGCTGTCGCGCGAACAAATTTTGTTAAAATAATTTTTGCCACATCATTTAACGGTACAGTTAATTATAAATGCTAGATAAACTTTGTAGTCTTTGCAGGCGCAACAATTTCAGAACATTAATTCGTGCCAGCAACCTTTAAATATTCCTAGACCATTGCGATAAATGGAAACGGGTGCAGGCCTTATACTATGAGTTTCAAACTTCGTATCGTGTCGTTCCGGTCACGCTAATAGTATTAAACAGAAGAGGCAAAGAGACGGTACGATACGAACTTCGAATTTCATAGCAACCCCCTGTTGACATGACGTGTTGCCGTCTTGCACGACGGCTTACCAATTTTTACAAAATTATGACGTTTTGGATTTTTTTTTTCGCGCGATGTAATAATGCCAAAAATACCTACCAGTGCGCTAATCAAGATGAGGTTATCAAGTCTGACACACGCATTGCGTGTGACAGTCCGCGGTCTTGTTCTACACGTAAACAGTGGCGCCGCTAATCAGCGTTTCATCTGCTAGAATTGCTAGATTATTCTAGTAGATGATACACTTGGTAATAGTCGTTTCCATGGGTAAAGTTATACCTAATAAAATCCCGTGTTTTAACTGCACCCATTTCCATCATTAGTAGTTGGTAGTTAACATGGTTCAATTACATTGATCGGGCCTGTACCTAAGTCTCAAAATAAAACAGCCGTCATGCGTTTTTTACAAGTTTATAAGTATAAACGTAGCGTTTACACTCAGCCGTCTATGTGATACAATTACTTTAACCGTGTCAAAGGTCCAGTCTTATGTAACTGAACCATCAAACAACTTAGATTTTGCGTTCTGGTTGTGAAGCTGGTTAGGGTAACTAAATACGACAGGACTTTTAACTTCTATGTCGTAAGATGTATATTCCGTTGGCATCCATACGTGCCCTTATAACTAGTGTTGGTATTTATTGTTAAAAATTGAACAAAAAATGTAGTTACATTTCTTCGAAATATCATTCCTAGTTTTATATTTCTTTTGATTTTGTAAACTTCGAATTTTTGACATGTCTACTTTTTAACTGCCTTTGGCACGACTAAGTGTTCTTTTGAAATGTTTTATTTGTTAAGTTTCATTTAATTGTTTTAAGAAATAGTTCTTCGTATCCAAAGGTACATAATGTTCATAGCAAATTATTGACTATTAGTGAAAACTAGTTAATGAATGTTGAAATATATATCTTAGTTAAAGAAATGTGGTTACTTAATTTTCTAGTGAACCCAATTAAGTTTCCTTAAGGCGTTACCACACCAATCGATCGATGGTAGAATGGATTGGTCAACTTCGATAGACAGCTTCTACCACACCAACCAATAGATCGTCGATCGATGGTACAATGGATTGTTCGACATCCATCGACAGTTTCTGCTACACCGAAACTTACTATTACCAATCACCATTACCATATAAATCGATCGATATCGATCTATTGGTGCGGTAACACCCTTAGGGGGGCTGAAAACGAGGTAAAATAAAACAACTGCGCATAAGACAGATCACATTAAAATGAGATTCAATATTTTACATTATAATTTGATTTGATGACATTTTAACAACATTATTACTAATCTGTAAGTTCGCAACATTGACAACATTGAAACATTTAAGGCAACTACAAGTAATTTTTCATTACTTACTGATAAAACATAAAAGTCTAAAATATAATATAAGGACCTCTCGTCTTTTACATCCATAATTATGTTACTGCCTAAACTTTATTAGGCACCTACTAAAATTTATCGAATTTAAGATTTAAGTAAGTACAACTTGTCATTTAATACCCATAAAATTACTTGTGCATCACACTAATATACTGAGTGCTACCTTAAAAACTAAGATGGACGTATGCAGGTCCCTTTTCCGAATTTAATTATACGCTCAAGATTAAAGTATCTAACCCTAATCGAAAGGCAACCGTGAACCAACTGACAATCCGAAGTTATTCAAACATTAATTTCAAATTGGTGTTTAATAATAATGTTTTAAACCACTAGCGCGGATAAACGATCTTGATTCAGTCTACACGCGACTTCGGCCGCTATAATGTTAATCATATTTTTAGAGTTAAATTAAACTTTGAATTAAATAAACTTTGCGTAACATACTAATTTAGTAAACTAGACTGTCAACTGGCGTGATCGCAGTGCCTATTGGATCAGAGGCGACTTAGAAAAGTGTCATCTAGCGGTAGAGCCGCGAACTGTTAACAAATGTCTTCTAATCAACGCTGGGGCTAGTCGGTTCTGGCACGTAGCATGCGGCACTGTCCCGCGTGCTCGATCGTAATAGTAGATGGGCCTTGCATCCACGGCTCGCCGTCTACTTGCATCGCGCACGAACCGTTCAATTCAATCTGCAATTTATATTATAAGACTACAATTTATTGTTTAAGTAAAACCGGCCAAGAGCGTGTCGGACACGCCCAAGATAGGGTTCCGTAGCAAGTACGAAAAAATCTTTGCATACTCTTTATTAATGTGGTTGTTTTGGTCCCAACTCGTACCGCGCGCAGAATACCAACGTCGGCGGTACAGCGCCATCTATCAGCGAATTGGGTAACTAATCTAATTGCATCTACTAAAAACTAGTACTTATGTATGTTGATGGTTTTTCAGATGTAATTCTTAACCGATTTCAATTTTATTTTTTTTATTTGAAAGAAGATACTGTTAGCGTGATCTTATAGGTACTTAAAGAAAAAAATGCTTGAAATGGCGGTTAAATTACAAAAACTTAAAAACTGCTTAACTGATTAAGTTGAAAATAATTTTCCTAGAAAGTTTTTATTAAGTTTAACTTATGTGATTTTTTTCATATTTTTTTAGACTTGCTGTTCAAAAGTTAGAGGGGGGGACACATTATTTTGAACTTTCGGATATCTCCAAAAATATTCACTTCATCAAAAAATGGTTTTAGCAAACCCCTATTTATTTTCAAATACCTATCCAATGATATGCCACACTATAGGGTTAGTCGAGAAAAAAAAATCACCCCCACTTTACGTCTATGGGAGGTACCCTAAAAAAATTTTTTTTAGCTTTTTTTATTTAACCACTTTGTCGGCGTGACTGATATATATATTCATGCCAAATTACAGCTTTCTAGTACTAACAGTCTGAGCTTAGCCGCGGACGGACAGACAGACAGACAGACAGACATGGCGAAACTATAAGGGTTCCTAGTCGACTACGGAAACCTAAAAAAAGGCCCTCTTCTAATGTAGTAGTAACGTGTCCGTATAGTCGACCAAGTAATTCCTTCACTACCCTAAAGTTCAATATTGACAGTTGCATGGCTTAAAATATTAGACTATTTTCACTAATTACTCAATGTGCCAATGGAGGGTTAGTTAAATTTACCAAAATCGTAATTTCCTTGTAGCAAAATTTCCGTTCGCAGATTTTCCTATATGCTTTTTTTCTCACCATAGTTTTTTACTGAAGCTTATTTTCACAGTAGCGTTTTTTCCTAATTTGAATTGACAAAGAAACATAGGTAGGTTTAGGTTATGTTAAGTTTTCATCGGCCCGAAGGGCCAAAAGCACACAGAAGAAGGAGCTCCGCGTGAGCGGAGCTCCGTCGACACTGTTTCTTGTCAATTCAAATTAGGAAAAAACGCTACTGTGAAAATAAGCTTCAGTAAAAAGCTATGGTGAGAAAAAAGCATTTAGGAAAATTTGCGAACGGAAATTTTGCTACAAGGAAATTACGATTTTGGTAAATTGATCTAACCAGCCGTGCCAATCAGCCTCTTTTTTTTATTATGATCTTGGAACAGTCATAAAAAATCGTTAAGCACTTACTTGGTCGACTATACCTAAACAAGTTGACGCTCCAAATTATAAAAATATGTTTTGGTTATTTTTTTTTATTGTATGTACTTTTATTATATTATAATCCCATCAACAGATTCAATACCAATTTACAATACAATACAATCACTAAAAGAGGGTGAATTTCGACTTAAAAGATTTGACTTTAACAAACATACAGACAAACATTGCATGGTAAATAAAAACTAAGTTAATTCTGTGCACTATTACTTAGCTTACTTAACTTTTTTTACCTACAAGTAGGATATTTCAGTGAGATGCCAAATAGCGAATAAAACTTTCACAAAACAAGCACTTACCTTTATTTTCGAAGCTTGTGCAAACCGATATGGTTCTGCCAATCCGCATTGCAGTCGCGCTATATGGAATGACGACGATATCCCAACGACCTGCCGATATTCAGTCAGCTATAATTAATAAAACTGGACATAAAATACCAAGCCAATTGAAAGGTATTTTATTTCAAATTTACCTCCAGTTTTCCATCTTCTATGCTTTGTTCTTCTACGTCTCCATCGTTTCCCATATCTGAAAAAAAATATATATTTAGAACTATTTTTCCATCAGCTTATTATTGAATGAAATGGAGCGGATAATCTTTAAAATTAACTTGTAGGTTATGGTTAGTTTCGGTGAATATCGCTGACAACGGACATCTTCTCACTGTGGTGGAGGTTATCATCCGAGAAAAAATGTCTCTTACGGTTTATTTACTAAGTAAGCTAGACCCTGGTCCGTAAAGTACATCTACGCTTAGTACTATGGTCAAATGCAAGACGAACAAGGCACGCAAGGTCTTTATAAATAAAAATCAATTTCCTAATGTATAGTCGACCAAATGCTTTACCATTTTTTATGACAGTTCCTACATCAGAATAAAATCAATAAGGTTGATTGTTACATTAACTAGTAAGTGAAAATAGCCTTTGATGTTTTAAGTCGTACAATTGATATTGAGCCTTAGGGTGGTAAAGGAATTTCTTGGTAAACTACACATATGCGTATCACTACAGAACGCCTGCACTTATTTGGTTAATTGTTTTTTTTTTGTCGTGTTTCTGGAGACTAGGTTTGTGTGAAAATGTTTGAAAAGTGCAAAAGTGAGCTTGCTGCTTACAGGGAAGATTTGATCTGATCTTCATTAGTTCGAAGCCGCACTGCGGGCGGAAAATTTGGCTTTCATAGAAATAGAAACAGAAGTCGTAAATGTTTTTTTTTTCTTGAATTAGCTTTTATTGGCCATATTCATATTAGAAAATGAGCCTGATATTATTTGGATTGGTTATTATTTGGGCGGGCAGCTCGTACTGAATAAAAAAGAACTGATCAAAGTTTGTTTGTCACTCACTCCATAGCTGCACGCCGGCGCCCCAGGAGGGTATGTTGAGCGCTACGAGCGCCTGCAACGGCGGCAGCGAGAGCGGCGCGTCGTCGACCCTTACCCGCAGCCGCCGCTCTAGGCCGCCGCAGCCGCCGTCGTCCCACGCCCGGCCCGCGCCCAGAAACACGTACGCCATCTGATTCAACCGCGCCATATTATAACAAAACAGCAGAAACTAGTCACTTTAAGAAAAACATGGCTTTGTCGTACTGTCCAGCTTTACGTGACTTAACCTCCTGAGCCTTTTCGAACTGATGTAGAACTTAAGACCTAGATAAGAGTCATACGTTATGTAATTTTGGAACTTATTTAAGCATCTTTGAAGTTCTTTATTCATTGAATAATTTGTACTCTATATGGAACATTAAGCCGTTATTCTTACTGATGATTTGGTCTTTGTTAAGTACGCTGGGTCTCACGAGGTCAAGTCTGTTTTTTTCTTTTTAAAATTTCCAAAGATTGCCTGGAAGAGATCGCTTTGTAAAAAATATGGATGCACACAACTTGCTATGAATATGCATAGTCCGGGTAAGAAAAGGTCCGTCACTTTTCGACCTTAACTCATTGACATAGAATCGAAAAGTGACGAACCTTTTCTTACCCCGACTATACATAATGATAAAAGGATTAAATCGGTAATTTTTTTTGCACTTGACCGTGCTATTTTTCGAATTGCTTAATAAAATGTATTCAATAAAATGTCATTGTATTATCTGTGGTATTGGTACACGAATGCACATGCACACATACACACACACACACACACAACACACGCACAGGCATAATTTTAATTTATCTTACTTAACTTAAGTTTAAGTTAGTTAATTGGTTTATCTATAGTTTCCCAAACTTTTTTTTCTCATAGACCACTTTTTTTATTTAGCTGGTTCCGGTGAACCCCATGCAGCTACATTTGTACCATGTTCCCAAAACTCGACAAAAATGTGAAGATTGGATCTAAATCTAAATCCCGTCGAGTCTCCCGTGGACCCCTGGGGGTCCACGAATTACACTTTATACTCATGAATACTCTGAGTGGAGGAGCGGAGTCTCCTGGCACAAGCATTGTTTTTGCTTAAAAGGAGATCCCAACCCTATTTTGTTAAAACTGTTTCTTTAAACCAATAAACATTTTTCATTTTTTTTATCATTTTACTGACGTAGTTGAGCGTGCGGCTGGCGTAGCGGTAGAGGAACATGGTGCGCGCGCGGTGGAAGTCGAGCGCGACCTGCGCGTCCACGCCCACGCTGGCGTAGTTGTGCGCGAACAGCACGCGCTCGCGCCGCGCCACCCGCGCCAGCCGCCCGCGCGACGCCCGGATGGACACCTTCCACCTGACACACATTGTCAACAAACCTATTTATAGTACGAATTTTTTGAGGTGTCCCGATCTCGTTAACGGCCCACCTTTCGAACAAAGCCAGTGTAACTTATTGAATCAGGCGTTACTTTGCGGAGGTCCATATTAAGAGGATACGATGGCTGAGAGACTTTTGATAAATAGGTATTTTAATTAAATGTCGCTGTCTCGCCCGAACCCTCCGTGTCAGTACAGCGAGAGCGGGACAACTGCAGCTCAGACCGTTAATAGGCGCGTAAATTGATCAAAACAGCATTTCGTAGTCCCGTGTTTTCTTCTCGAAAACTGTACCAATAAAATTATTTTTTTCAAAAATAATTAGAGGACAGATTTAACTATGCCCCTATGTTTTCCTTTTTTTGTTTATATGAGGGATTCTTTTTTGATGAGTGTCTGAAAATGACGTTGAAATTGGGCAATTTTTTCAGTTTTTGAAAGCTCATATTTCTTATGTTAATTGAAATATGGAAAAAAACGAAACATAGGGGCATATCTGTAGCTGTGGTAGATACAGATAACACAGTAAAAAAAATTTGGCTCTAAAGCCATTATCCAGGGAGGAAACAGGGGACTACGTTTGTATGGAGAAATTGAATGAATGCTATGCAACCAAATGTTAGACTCCAACATTTAACACACACATGTTTAACATTTGGTAGCATAGCGTACGGTTGTCGCATCAGTGTAGTTTGGTGGTGGTGATGGTTGGGTTTGTGTGTGTTCGTACAGTGTGGAGGTGGAGGAACTGCATGAACACGCATTTCTTACATAAACGTAACTATCGTTTAGGTCGCGGGTGAGCAAAGTAATTGTTTCAGTTCATTAAAGCCATTGTATTCTATTATGTCCTCAAGTGCATAACCCTCGTTTAAAATGAACGGATATATAAGATAAAATAGTTGATTGAAATAACGACTTTATTATTTACTGTAGAGAGTTCATTTTAAATGAAACTTTGTTCACGTTGCGCTATTGCCATCTCCGTCTTTCACGCTAGACTCGGCATAGTGTTCCTCTCTCACACACGCAACTATTTCGTGAAATACGCCAAGTGAAGTGCCAGCATTACAATTTCATTTATTACAACTGGTGCGTGACACGCACACGCATGGATTGCGCCGGCCTTCATGCTTTTTTTGTTCAACAGGTTACCAGTTGTGCCTTTTTATCGTACAACGGCAGTGCTACTGCCCACAGTTGGGCGGGATACTTGCCTGTCCAGCATCTGTGGTTCGGCGCGACGCACGGCGGCGAGGATGGCGTGGGCGTCCAGAGTGCCGCAGCCGGCGCCCCAGCCCAGCGTTCGCGACAAGTCGTTGCCTGTGCCCATTGGCAGGATCGCCACTGACGCCTACATCAAAGTACATAAGGCTAATACGATCTGTAAAAACAGTGACGGGTCCTGAGGCCGTATTGTCTAACGCTTCTGACGCTTGCCTTCGCTTTCACCATCTCTTTCTGTCATTATCTTATACCGTTTGGCAGAAAGAAATAGCGATTGCGAAGGCAAGCGTCAAAAGCGTTAGACAATAAGCCTGCTGTAGTGAAATTTGTTAATGGATCACATTTGCGGGCGGCTTACACGGATTCGGGACCCCCCGTCTCTTTGATAAGCATTTCTTAAACACTTTATACTATATTTACTCTAGGACTTCCTTCTTGCATAGAACAGGAAGACAAGTAGCGTGAATACAACTGAGCGGAACTAACACAGCCTCCCAAAATGTCCTGATTTGTATGGAAATCACTTTTTTGTTACCCACCGCGAACTACATAGTTTTGGCAATAATTGAAAAGTGACAAACAAGTCAAGTGAGTGAAAAACATGAAATTTAAGGCCGAATAAATCATTCGCGAACCACCACGCTCACCCATTGTAATAAATGAAACTGTAAGTAAAATGACACACCATGTGCACGCATTTAGTGCGCAATCTTTCTTACATTTACATTTATTACAACTGGTGCGTGTGCGTGAAAGTGACACGCACACGCATCTGGTCTGCGCCAGCCTTTATTCGAATAATGGTCGTCTCTGCTTAATGCTAGGTTTACACGGAGCTTCGTAGCTAATGCTTAGTACTTGTCACTTACACTTGTCAGAAGTGTGTAAACATATCGTACAAGTGCTTAGTATTATACAATACACGCATCTGACAAGTGTAAGTGAAAGTGACAAGTGTACTAAGCATTAGCTGCTAAGCTCCGTGTAAACCTAGCATAAAGCGCAAACCACACAGAAGAGAGACATGAGACGGGGGCGCGTCACAGTACGCGTCTCCACCCCATCTCTTCTGTTTGACGACCGGATAGCTTAGTTGTTAGAGAACCTGACTACAAAGCTTGAGGTCCTGGGTTCGATTCCAGGTCGGGGCAGATATTTGTGTGAATAATACGAATGTTTGTGCTCGAGTCTTGGGAGTTTTATATGTATTTAATTTAAGTATGTTTTTATCTATATAAGTGTTTATCCGTTGTCTAGTACCCATAGTACAAGCTTTGCTTAGTTTGGGACTAGGTCGACTGGTGTGAATTGTCCCGTGATATTTTTTTTTCTGTCTGCTTTGGATCGCGACGCTTCTATACATTTAGTATGAAAACTGATTTAAAGGGCTGTGCGACTGCGACGCGCCCCCGTCCCTCGTCTCTTCTGTGTGGCTTGCGCCTGAGGCCTACCTTACCTTGACGTGCGGCGCGTTCTGCAGCGCGCTGAGCGCCCACGCGACGGTGCCGTCGCCGCCCGCGACCAGCACGCGGCAGCGCGGCGGCATCCAGCGCGCCACGCTCTCCGGCGCGGTCGCGCTCATGTCCACCACCTGTACACAACCCCCGTTAGAAAGAACCTGACGACTGCTTTTAACTACCTTTTGTAATGTAAACTATTAAAATACAAAAATTCCTAGTGCCTTTACAACTAACGCATTAGTAGAGCTGTTTGGGAACTCACTGGTTTTGTACAAGTACAAAATGGGGTGCTATACTTACTACGCGCGTGGTTAGCGTGAGTGACTGCTCGCTCACACACAATAATTGCCCAACACGATACCGGGGAAAAAGAAATATTGAGCTTTGATCTATTATTATATAATAAGTACCTGGGCGACCGAGCTCTGCTCGGGCAGAAACTCGGTACCAAGCGTTTTCCCAGAGATAAGACCAAGCTAGATCAATTTTTCATCCCCGAAAACCCCCAAATACCAAATTTCATCGAAATCGTTGGAACCGTTTCCGAGATCCTGATTATATACACCGGAGGGGTGGGGGGGGTGAGAGGGGGGAGGGGATGCGGGGGAGGGAGCGCGGGGGTATTTAAGGGGGGGATGAAAATTTCATTGTTTTTGCCGTAGGATGCACCGTTTTCAAGATATTTGACAAAAACACCGGAGGAGGTGGGGGGGGGGTGAGTCACGTTAAACTATCGTCCGTAAACCGACTTTACAGACAACCGGCTTTTCCTGTTCTGTGCTCCCAATAGGGAACGTGCACATAGACGGTGCTGCCAACTGGTGCCATAAGGGTGCCATCAATTTGAATGTTTTACCTTGATAAGTTTGTTTTACTGTCCGCATAGTGTCTCTTCTGTCGCATTAGTGCTGCCGCCTATAGTTACTGCACGTTCCCTATAATACTTTTTCTAACAAAAAAGTAACTTTTTCTCACAAAAAAGTAACTTTTTCTCACAAAAGAAGAAACTTGACGTTTTCTCATAAAAAATAAACTTAAAAAAAAACTAAAAATCTTGAAAAAAAACGTGGAATCGAACCGAGGTCGGCTGGATCCGCGACCACCCGATTCCTAATGTGCCATTATGATCTGCTCGAAGTCGGCGAAATTTAGCTTTATATTCTAATGCAAACAAAAATAGCCGGAAAACACGAGTAAAAGCGATTTTCTGAAAATGAAACATAGCTAGATCAGTTTTTCATCCCCGAAAACCCCCACATACCAAATTTCATCGAAATCGTTGGAGCCGTTTCCGAGATCCTGATTATATATATACATATATATATATACATATATATATATATATATATATATATATATATATATATATATATATACATATATACAAGAATTGCTCGCTTAAAGGTATTAGATAGATAGATAGATTCATTTTTTGAACTAGATATTTTTAATCTTTCACTTGGCAGGTTTAAAGGTGCTCTGTCAAAACTTTAGATTTATACATACTTAGTATTTAACGCCCGTTTCACTTTTTCTCATTTTTGGCTGTTTGTATTTTTACGTGTTACTTCATTAGCATAAATTAACTGTGGCATATTTGCTGGTCTATGTATAACTTAAGTTTTTCTTTAAGTTCACTCATTATTTTGTGCCGTTTTTTACCCAAATTAACATTAAACATTATTAGGTACTCGTTAACTAGCAAAATTTATGTAGTTGTGATAGTTTTTCTTTAAAAAAATATATTATAATGCACTTAGGTACTTTTCACATAGATGAAAAACTTAAGTAAAGGACCTGTTGTATGTAGTAGTGCGTAGTTAGAATCGATACAGAGATTAAGTCATTTTTCTAATTTGGTACGTCAATTTCTTTATGTGGACATGTTACCTTGTTACCAAGGATGATATAGACTGGATTGGCAGTCGCCATAGTACGGATCGGCCGCGGTTTTTGTAGTTCAATTATTAAATCTAGATGGCGCTGAAAATAGCCAGAGGCTTTGAAAGCAAAACAATAAGACTACAGATATTTCATATCACTGCAAATGTATTATTATGCAATATTTTTGAAAAATAATACATTTGTAGTAATATTAAACATATGTAGTCTTATTGTTTTGCTTTCAAAGCCTCTGGCTATATTTCAGCGCCATCTAGATTTAATAATCTAACTACAAAAATCGCTGCCGATCCGTACTATGGCGACTGCCAATCCAGTCTATATCATCCTTGCTACTACATACATACAACTGCACGCTTATTGTCTAACACTCCAGCGCTTTCTATCGCATTCACTACTTCTTTCTGTCAAATGGTATAAGGTAGTAACAGAAAGAGATGGTGAAAGCGATAACGACCGGCCGTGCGTCAGATAATATCACCTCAGGCCTTTTACCGAAACCAATTAATTAGATATGTAAGTCGAGCGTAAAACAAACTATTGTACCATCCTTTTCTGAAAGCATTTCGGCGTATTTTCATGCCTATGTGTAGGCTAAGACGAGTATTTTATCGTAATCTAAATGGGTGATATGTCTATGGTGTCTATAATGTTAACTTATATACTTGCTCACTTAATTGCGTCATTCTTTTGTTTATGATTAAAAGACAGCACAGTTAAACAATGCATCATTTGCATTGGGCATGTCAACCTACGAATTTACGCATTTTAAATAGTCATTAAAAGTAATTTTGCATGCTTGATTTGATTACTGCTCCTCAGACATAAAAATACACGACAATGTGTAGGTACGTAATTTTAATTCCTGCTTTTTCTTACCTGAACAGGATTAAGCAGGCCCCTAAAAAGTGATAGCACCTCATCACTCCTATTGCTGCCCGATTTGCGATTGGCTGCAATTACAGTAGAAATGTGTAAATAATATACCAGTATACATAGTTGTCAGCATGTATTTAACATGGCAAAATATGGTTGACAAAAAAATATTATGCAACAATTATTAAAATATTTAAGACATGTGACATAGACGGTTAAACAGTATTGATAACACATTTAGCCATATTATTCTGAATAAACAAATTAGTTATTGATATCATTCAAAAAAGTTATTTAGTGTTTAAAATATTATAAGTTTGAATATTAAGAAAACGTTTTGCTATTGAATATTAAGAAATAGCATGTATTGCTTTACTTGCTAGCCATAATAGGTGAAACACTGCATTTTGACAAAAATCTCTATTTATCAGTAATACTTTTAATAATTCAGTGATTTAATATTTATTACCAAAAATAAACAATGGCTCCCAATCATCCACAGGAGCTGGTTTGATGTTGGTTATAACACCTTTTTCAACTTGTACACAAGCTGGTGGAATTATTATGCTGCGGTACTTTTGGAAATCACATATCTGAAACAATATGATTATTATAGTTGTATCAAAGCAGTTGTAGGTTAAAAAGCAGTTGTAGGTTAATTTTTGTATTACCGTATTGTCATCTATTGCCAACACTGGCATTCAAAAGATTAAAGTACAAATCAGCAAAATAGTGGTGAATTCCTACTTCTGAGTCATTGAAAGCACTGTCATTGCACAGCTTGGTCCGTTGGCACCAGCAACAGTAGAACCTCTTGGCAAGATCTTCATTGCTGTCAGTAGATTCTCCCCGACCAGTACCAGCTGGAAAAGTTAACATTTCATGTAAAACCAGAATATAGTAGATAAATTAAAAATTATATTCAATCTATAGTGTCCAATCTAAGGTTCGGTTTTGGCCAGCTTCAGCCAACAAAGTTTCTGTTTCAATTTCGGTTTCAGCTGAAATTGGGACCGTGGCCAAAGGTTTGGTGGTTTGCGGCTGGAAACCTTATTTCAGACAGACGCTAATTGAATTCACAAATCTCATTTTTAAGATAAAAAAAAAAATGTTGTTTTTCTAATAAAAATAATCAAAAGAATTTAGTAGTTTTTTTAATTTTCATTAATATTTTTGAGAGGAAAATACAAACATATATAAAACATATTTGAATTTTATGAAAATTACTAGACAGGTAGATGTTTTATGATACTTACTCTGGACCCAATGATGGTGAAATGGTTTGTCAGCTGGCCAAGTAAACTGTTTACAACGGAACTTTTTGTCAACAACGCGGCGGCATCTCTTGCAAGCGCTGACCGCGCAACACTCACAGAACAAGCCAACTAGAGGCAGCATTAACTTACCGCATACTGTACACTGCAATATCAACACAAATAAATAAATATTACGAAACGCACCGCAACTTACCAAAACACTCTACGTGCCACTTTACTCACGTAAATATTATAAGGAACCGATTTGTTACATTGTATACTTCTCCACGTGTGACCTCGAGCCCTATATTTGGTTTGTAAATAATTATTATCACCGAAAAGTGCGTGAAGTATTCGGTAAACTAAATAACTCAGAAATAAACCACCAATCAAAAAATAATAATTAAATATAACGTCATTTAATTTCAAAAATGTATCCATAACTGTAATTTATCATGAGATTCAAGATTCATTCATGTATTACATCAATAAACTAATTTTGAAATTTATACAGAAAGTCCGAAAATCAATCAATCACACATAACGACATGAATGTTTATTTTTACTAGTTTTGCTATTATATTACAACATAATTCTAGTTAACATAATCAAATTTGAGATCTATTTCATTGCGAGTGTTGTAATTATTCGTTGTAGTGAAGAAGAAAAATGTGAGTTTATAATGAAACTAGCCTCAACCAAAACGTATTGAAGGTCTAACTGATCTGTCAAATCAACTTCATAGTGTTGTGCCTGCCTGAACTTGGCGGAGTAGAGTAGGTAGACAGACAATGAGCGACCGTGAACTTGGCCACACCGGCCCACTTAAAAATACGATATACGGCTGGGCTAAAGGCAGGTTTAGGCAGGGTCAGTAACTGACTTCGAATTCGAGACAAGTCAGCGCTGACCCGAGAAATACCCAATGTAAATTGATATGATGTCAGTACAGCGGTGGGAGGTCAATTCTGTGGCTCTAGCGAAAAAGGGGTTAAGTCTGCAGAAATTAAACAGCTATTATCTATTTTATGTGTAAAGGGGGCTAAGTCGAAATCAGCTGTTCAACTTCTGAAGACTTAACCCCTTTTTCACTAGAGCCACAGAATTTACATTGGGTATTTCTCCCGCCAGCGCTGACTTGTCTCGAATTCGAAGTCAGGTTCTGACCCTGTCTAAACCTGCCTTTATATGGCCAGAAAAAAAAAGTTATTATACGATACGATGTGCAAGATCCTGGACATCTATTATCCAATAGTTTGTTATATTATAATATTTCAATTCAAGCACTCTATAAGCTACAAGTAATAAAGTCTCAATATTTTAATTTATTGTACCCTTGACTGATAGTGATAGGGTTCGCGAGGGCCGGAGTTGGCTCATAGACAATGAATGAAATTGTGTAGTAGAAAGGGACAGAGGAAGAGCCTACAGGGTAGGGTACACTGCTAACATTAAAAAATTAAAATGTATCTTGGATTTTTTTTACACAAATTGCATATAACAAGACATAGTTATGATTATGAACCAAAATAAATAAGCTTAATATTTTGTGAGCAAAATATAATTATCTTTAAATCACTGTTCTTATGTATTTACAATGTATTTTTAAGATTAATCAACTCATTTTTTAGTTTAGATGAGCACATTTCCAGAGGAGTTTTCTTCTCTTTATTCTGAATGTCTAAGTCAGCACCTGCCTTAACTAACATCAATGCTGCAGAGTCCCTGTCTTCTTCACAAGCAAGGTGTCTGTAAAAATATATAAGTTTTATTATATGAACAACAAAATGCATAGAAGTCTAACAATACAAATATCTACAAACAACACAATAATGTTTTCTTCTCTCCTGGGTTCCTAATTTGAGTTTAGAACAACAATACCAAATGCCTTCCCTTACTAAATGCTCCTTTCATCCACTCAAAGGTTGACTGGTAGAGATCCCTTAAAGGGATAAGTTCGCCTTTGTACATGCATTTCAATGGTTGACAATAATGTATTTCTTTTTTTTTTTCCTTATTTTTGTACAATAAAGAGTTTACATACATACAATATAATGATGATGATCAGCAAAGTGCCTAAGTGGCACAAGTTGTATTTATTTTCCTTTAAAACATAAATCACTGTTAAACCAATTACCTATTTCTTAGCAAAGAAACCTAACGTCTCTTATTAGGAATTTTTAATTTCCACTGTCAAGAAACATTTAGGGAGACCTTATGTATGAAAATTACTTTATTAATTTGTGACAATTAAAAATAAACAACAAACACCAAATAAATAAAAAACTAATACAATATGATATTCAAAAATGTTGAAACTCTGAATTTCCCCTGCCCGGGGCAAGATTTAGGTAGATACTTACAAAGGTGTGCTGCCAGTAGAATCTTGAGGGTTCACTTGTATGTTAAGACTACTCAGAAGCAGTTCAACAACATTATTTCTCCCTAGCGACGCTGCTCTGTGCAGTGGAGTGGCGTGTAGAACATCTGCCTCATTCACATTAGCCCCAGATTCAATCAGCAACTTCACTATCTGGAAATATATAAAGACATATCTCATAGAGGCTGCAATTACGTAGTGTATATAGGTAGGCTCCAAATAGTTTGTGTAAAATTACTCATGGTGCTGCTTTGCCAGTTCCTTTTGCTTGAACATGGCTTAATATGCTGCTGTTTGTCTAGATACTTATGTAAGTAGTGTAGGGCTTGGCATGCGTGATTTGAAATTGCATGATGATTGCAATGCTACATACAACTAGTTACTTTTAGAAATAATTTCAAATTAAAAAATATAAACATTATGCAACTAGAATTACCTCTTTGTGTCCCTTGGAACAGGCATAATGTAATGAAGTCTGTCCACGGTTGGTCTTGTGGTTGACATTGGCCTTTTTGCCAATAAGCAACCTTACAACCTCAAACCTTCCTGCCGAGGCCGCGAGTATCATTGGAGTAGAGTTAGTGTCATCTACAGGATCTACTGGACTACCAGCCTCAATTAAATGTTCAACCAAGTTTTCATTACCACCCAACGCAGCCCAGTGAACTAGAAGACGATCATTCTGTAAATACAGTTAGCATTAGAGATAACTAGTCAAAACGAACTTGTCTTACGTTGATAGAAGCAAAAGTTAGCTTAGCTATATACTTAGTTACCGAATCCCGAGTTGTCACCAAAGATGCCTCTTGATCAATTTTTACTTTGACTTGATTGAAATCACCCTTATAGGCGGTTTCATAAACTGAACCAATCGACATTTTTTAAATTAAATTTAATTTAAAATGTATTAACGATTCTGAAACTAATGTAGGTATCTGAAAATCGAGCTGCAATATCTTAGTAATTTTTACACTTAGCAAAAAATCACAGACTACTAAGGCTAATAAATACTAGTTGTTTATTTTATTTAGTTATTTCAGTTTTTTAAAAAAACAAATCATCAACACCAAATCGGCATCGACGTGAAATGACAGACAGTTGAATTGAATGATTGAATGACAACTATGACAAGACAGTTATCAATTTTTTTTAGTTAATCTTTTCCTCTCTGGGAAAGACTAAGGAATCTTAGCCCATACTAATAAGTCGGCCTTTTATTTACGACATTAAAATGCTTCTGCATTTGGCACCGTGTAAAAATAAAATTTCCGTACTAATTTCCAAAATATTAATTGAATGTAGTTAACTTTTTTTAATTAGCTTAGCAACTCCCACGGCTAAGCGACGACCTCTCCTTTTTTGCTTCAGTCTCACCTATCAAACGCAAACTCCCGCTGTGTCCGCGTCCATCCATATCCACTTCCGTCTACCTCTATTACGATTATCCATCATATTAAATAAATAAAGTAAATATTTGCACAACTTATGCCTTGCGCTAGCAAATTAAAAAGAATAATGTCACATTGACAGGCTATGCTGCTCCTGCTGCTTGATAGGCTCAGAGATTTGTTAAGTGGGACTGTCAATAGAATCAAATCAAATCAAGTTTTAAAATTGACCTCACCTCACCTCACTTCACTTCACTCGCTCACACACAAGAGTCGTACGTAATCTTAAGCAACTAGCTAGTAAATAAAAGAAAGGTGTATGAGTATAAGCCTTAACTGTATAATCATGAAGACATGAATTGATATGAGAGTTGAACGCTAATTTTATTATTGTTTAAAGAAATTCATCAGGTAAGAGTATGACGCAGTTTTATTTATGTTCTTTGCTAACAACGGATAGTCAGACCGTGCTACTCAGAATCGGGTTAAGTTGAGATGACACTGGTTCTAATCACATTGGATTATTTTGTTTCGTTTTAGGTCGGACGTGAAAGTAACACCTGCTTTATTTTAACTGTACGCCAAGATGAGTTCGCCGTATTTCGATTATTACGACGGCAGTAAACTGTTTCAGGGATTAGCTACAAGAATTGGTTTACCTTTGGATCTAGTGAGTATCTGTTATGTTTTCTTGGAATCATGTTGTGGCATTGTGTTTGGTAATAGTGGCCCATCATCATAAATCACAGTTAATTTTTGTCTTGACAACACATTTAATGTTTCAAATAGCCCTCTAGGTATGACCACAAATTTATGAAAAAAGCATTGTTTTTAACATGATGTACTCTGGAGTGACCTGAAGTTACACAAGCACAATTTAATGACATACACCATAAGGAGTGTAGCACCACCAAAACTTTTTCTGTCAGGTTTTTTTGTAATATCACCACATGTACTCAAACATAATGGTATTTCATAATGACAATTTAGGCAAACGTTGCTGTCACTGTACAATACCATTTATTCCACAGTGACTGCTTGACTTTATTTCAGTTCAATAATTGGAGTTGCCTGGTATATCAGTTTTTATTCTTTTATGACACTCACAAATAGATATTGATGGCTTTACAACTTAGAACCTAAACATGGCTTGGACATGCCTTAAATGACAGTTTTCTGTGAACTGTTAGATAAATGTTCAACAGCTGTCTTAAGTTTTGGTAGTAACATGGCTAGTGTGTTCTGTACACAAAGGTAGTTAAAAAAGTAGTGTAGCAAGTATTGTTTTAGTACACTACTCACTACACTTCAAAGCATCAACATCACACCAATTGTCACTCAATCAATTCATAAGATGACATCACACACTGGTATTGTCATGGCCATTGAATTGAAAGAAGTTAGTGGCCTTATTTTGTAATAGACATGAAAATCAAAACTTAGAGCTTAGAATTTAAAATACCTACTTTTGGTTATATTGTAAATATTTTAGGTATGAAACTTGCAAATAATGTGCATCTGAATCACTGATCCTTTTATAGCGCTCAAGCTGAAAAGCATCATTGGCTGCATGCCAACATGTCTATTTCTCTTTAGTTAAATACCTAGCAGAATAAACAACATGTTAAATATAAATACCTAGTCCACTTGTTTTGGACTTATTAGTTTAATTATTCAGGATGTCCTTAAAATCTATGCCAAAACTAAGAGCAAAGATAGAGCAGTTCATAAGCTTTCAAATTTAGTGATTTTGGCATTAATGAAAATGTCATAATTTTCAAGATTGCTCTAATCTTGGTTAATTGTTTCTGTATAAAAGTGTCAATATCTTGAAAACTATGACATTTTCATTAAGCTAAAATTTGCATAATTATAAGCCTTTCTAACATCTAAGGGGGTTGTTAGAAAGATTTTGGCATTTATTTCAGGTACACCCTGTATAACATTTAAATAAATTTATTAAGTATAGCCTTTTATAGCAGGGTGGTGCAGGACTTATTAAAAGCACAAATAATAATTGGTAATCCCTGGTTTTGCCCATGGTTTAGATTATACTAGGAACTGATGATTAATTTGATTCAGTATATTCTGCTCCTCCATATAAATAAATAAATTGCACAGTACAATTCACACCAATTGACCTAGTCCCAAAGTAAGCAAAGCTTGGAATAGCTATTTCATTTCATTATCCTTTGACTCTCACATTTGCCTCATAGGTACCAGGTATATTGGTTGGTGTACAATTAATGTTATAACAACTTTTTCCTTAAATTGTATGTTTGATTTGTTTATCAATATCGGGATTTTTTCATTTAAAAATATTCTGCAACTACGTTTGTAAAATATGTTTAGCTTAATGCAACCTTAGGATGCAACAATAATGGCTAGTGAATAATTTCTGAACATATTTAGATATTTTCTTCTTTTAACATTCACTTTATCTAAGGCAAAGTTAAATCACTGCACTTAAAACATTTTTTGTTGTCATAGAGAAATCAATCAATAGAGTCTGAATGTGATATTATTTAGTAAAAAATTTAAAACCCCCAACGCAATTATGTCACACATAAGTTTGAACATATAAAGTATATGCCCATTATGCGTCTAAGATCCCTTTCGCAGCTAACAAAAGAGCTGATAACTTTGAAACTGCTGAACAGATTTTGATGAAAAATATCTAAGAACCATCGTCAAGAAACCTGCTTTCTAATAAAAAAACCGCATCAAAATCGGTTCTCCCGTTTCAGAGTTCTGATGCCACAGACAGACAGACAGACAGACGCGCGCACACACACACACACACACACACACACACACACACACACACACACACACACACACACACCCTCTTTTTGTGTCGGGGGTTCAGAATGTTTCGGGAAACCACTGCAGTGATTGCTGCACTTTGATTCGCTGGCCCAAGGTTAAGGATTAGGCAACCAGTATGCTTAGTATAAGTTTTATTTCACCAAAATACTTCTCGATCGCGTTTACGTAAAAATTTCAATTCTATGGAAACATGGACAGCGTCTCCGCGCGCGCGCTTCCATGTTTCCATAGAATTGAAATTTTTACGTAAACGCGATCGAGAAGTATTGAAGTGAAGGAAAACTTATACTAAGCATACAGATATGATCGATATTGACAATAAAGGACCTCGCCCACGGCGACTTTTTGTAGCGATGCAGTAGCGATGCTGTCGCGCGTTCGCATCGATACAGTCGCGATGCGGTCGCTAGCTGTGTACCCTCGCCCACATAACACGATAAAGTCGCGATGCAAACGCGATACCGTCGCGCTTCTGACGCGATGCAAACGCGATACCGTCGCGCTTCTGTCGCGATGCAAACGCGCGGTTCTCTAACTAACGCGCCACCCTCCCTCCGTTCCCTCCCCGATGTCGACCGACTCGGTCGCGCGTTTGCATCGATACAGTCGCGATGCTGTAGCGCGTTAGTAGCGCGTTGGCATCGCTTCTATAGCGCGTTACAAATGCGACTAACGCGCGTTAGTAGCGATGACAGCATCGCTACAAAAAGTCGCCGTGGGCGAGGGCCCTAAATGTTTAATCATCGCGTGACGTAGTGAGTAAAATTCGCTTGTTTTTTACGACAAAAAAAATCGCAATCTATTCAAAAGTTAATTTGACTGATGTAGGAGATGAGAGAGAGAGAGAGAGAAAGAGAAGCTGTCGCTAAAAATCATATTCCAACAATTTATTCATTGCAGTTTTCGTATCTTGACAGTGTCCTTATTGTCAGTTTATGGTGAGTTTTAAACAGTATGTTACGTTACTTATTTAATTAATGAAATACCTAATGAACAATTTAATGAAGTAATTTTGAGTAATTTATGTTGTAATAGTGAGTATTGAAGGTGAATTTAAAAAAAATAACGTTAAAAAGGTTACCAGAACACTAACATTTTCAGAAATTAATTTCTATTTATTTTTGACAAATACTCCACGCTTTTTTATCTCAGACATTGAACAGACGACATCATTTAAGCATAATAATGTTGACCTTGAGACCTTTGCTCATGCGCAGAATACATTATATTAATTATAATGGCGACAAACATTATGTAAATTAGGTATATTATTTTTAGTATGTAACCGGTAACAGTGTATGTTTTCAGCGTTTAAAAAAAACAATAACCAAAATTATTACTTTTGCCGATAAATTAGCTAACTTTTTTTACTTTAAATAAATTTTGAGGTGGCATTTTTTCCATTTCGGTTCACGCGTGTGTATTTCAAACTGCCTTGCCTGTTACATTCGAGCAGTCGAATTAGTCGATAAAACTAATCACATGATTCCAAACTCGAAGGTAACTAGTAGACATTGAAGAGTTTCCGTATCCATCTCCTGACTCCATCTTCAGGTCAACTCAGTGTACCTATTGTCTGTCATTTGGTTTACATATATAGGTATGCTCAAAGTTTGATATCGATTATAACATAACAATTAGACGTAGGTTAAAATCTACTTCCAAGATTTAATTTCATACCAAGGTTCTAGTCGGTGTCATTAACCTGTATTTCAATTAAGAGTTCCGTCCTACGCAGACGATTATAGCCTGACTACCAGATTTTCACTACCAGATTATTGTTGCCAAACTTACATAAGTACTTATGCCAAATTTCACCACAGTCGGATACCATGAAGTGCTCTAAAAATGGATTGCAAATTTTGAAACCATAGCTTACACACACACATGCGAACATGTTGCGAACAAGTAAAATAAAAGCTTGTAAAACAACTACAATGTCAACGCAATATTTTTCATCTATACACACAGTTACATAGTCGGTATTCCCTTGACTTGTCTAAACTTTTTTTGCCTAATTTCACTTTGTCTACCAACTTTTACTATAATGAATAGTTTGTCTAAAGTCAATTTGTATAATTTCATTATTTATAATTTTTATTTTGTCGAATTTTCATTTTTACTAAATGATCATTTCATAACTCTTGTTTTGTCGAGATATTATTTTATCGAAAACTCACTTTGTCGATTCTTATTTTAACTAATCATCATATAGCCGAATAACGTTTTAACTAACATCATTTGCATATGTCTTGTTTTGTCTAATATTATTTTAACGAAAACTCACTTTGTCGATTCTTATTTTAACTAATCATCTTATAGCCGAATAACATTTTAACTAACGTCATTTGCATAAGCCTTGTTTTGTCTAATATTATTTTATCGAAAACTCACTTTGTCGATTCTTATTTTAACTAATCTAACCATGCCGAGTCGCTTCCGCTCCGACAGGTCTTGATTGCTCGCTTCGCTCGCTCGCTGGCTTCAATCGCTATCATTGGAGTCAGCGAGCGAGCAAGACCTATCTGGGCGGAAGCGACTCGGCATGGTTAGTTTCAAATGCTAATGCGGGAGCGTAGCGTAGCGCAGCTCCCGCATTAGCCTTTGGTGTTAGTTATTTTTTTTATGACCACCCGGAAAATCATTATCAAAATTAGTTTATTTTTGAACTATAACTTCTATAGGCATGCTTGACTTTGGGACCGCGCATAGCGCGATGTACATTTTTCCTTATTTCTTAGTTCACAACACCAATAATACTTATTATTGACATCCTGATCATCTACGCTCCCGCTAGCATTATACCAAATAAGTTTATACAAAATGAAATTATGCAAAATGTACGTTAGGTAAAATACAATTATGTTAGTCAAACATTATACGAAATAAGTATATACAAAATGAAATTATGCAACATGTACGTTAGACAAAATATAATTATGTCAGTCAAACATTATACGAAATAAGTTTATACAAAATGAAAATTATGCAACATGTACGTTAGGCAAAATATAATTATGTCAGTCAAACATTAAACGAAATAAGTTTATACAAAATGAAAATTAGGTCATTTAAAATTAGATGGAACAAAATTATATAAAGTAAGTTGTACGTAAAATGACTTTCACTAAAATGAAAATTAGGTAAAATTAAACATTAGGTTAAGTAATATTAGTTTATCTAAAATTAGGCAAACTGATAATAGGCAAACAGTTGTTAGGCAAAACAAGGTACAACCTACATAGTCACTAGTCTAGGATAGTTATAGTTTATTACTCATAAAATATTTGCTCGTTCTTTGATCAAACCATTTTTAACGTGTATTGAATTACGCAGTAAGCACTATTAAAATAATTGGGGCATCTAACCGAATGACAGTTAGTTCTGTCATCCTACTATAGTGAATTAACTGTCGAAATATAGTGCATAGATATTGGTATAAGTTACAAATCACTAAATCTGTTGTAGATTTGTATTGCCCTTATTCTAATACTCTATTGATTAATACCTCTATGTTTTTTGATAGTGAAATATAGGTATACGCATTTCGAAACACGCTCGTTGACTTTTTTACGGTTATAATTTAACTTGGTGAAACGAAACTGGTAGAATCCGCGCCTTAAGTTCCAGTTCCGTTTCGACATTTACTGGTCATCTTCATTACCATACGAATACGGGTGGTGAAATAATGGAAACACGAAAATTTACGTATTACTGCTAACTAACGTTATTAGTGTTATTACCAGTTAAGTAACTTTGAATAATTGAAGCACAAAAACTTTTTGACTTCACAAAAGGAGGAGATTATCAATGTCTAGTCTACGGTTGTTTTTTTTTATGTTAATACTTCAGAACTCCCGTCATTTATAAACTGAAACGAAAAATTATTTTGTTGTTGGAAAGGGAATACTTCCCGCGGAAATCGAGGGAACTCTTAAAATGTTGTGGACACCTGAGGGCGTTTGTGCACTACAAAACCGGACCGGAAAATTCCGGTCCGGAATGGGGAAAAGTCTACAAAAGTGTCCGATTTATCCACAATCAACCAACGCCCTTGGTGGTGTTGGTGATTTTTATGTACAATAATAGTGGAGCGCCGTAAGGCATAAAAATGATAAAATCTCGGAATCCAGTTATTGTGAATAAATGTTCATAAAAACAGTTGGATTGCATTGTTAAAAGCTTAAATTAAAATGTTAAAAAAACAAAAATTCCCGATCTTGATTACAACAATTTATAACAACAATTTATTGAAAAATATGCGGGACAAGAGGAAAAAAAATGTTTGGAGTATAGGTTTAAATTTTTTATCTAATAAATTATATTTCTATAGTAACTTTAATGTTAATTTATTAATATTTAACAAAAAATAACAAGTTACAAAAGAAATTACTATACACTATATACATTTTTACATTATTGTTAATTATTGTCGTCGTCATCGTCATCGATCTCATTGATGTGGATTGTAGGTGAAGGATTAGTACAGCTGTTACCATTGCATTCTAAACAAGCTACAGTGCAATGTAATCCACTTTTCCTGCACCCACAAGATGCTCCGCATCCTGTTTTGCATGTGCAAAAAATCATTTTTAATAATGCATCTGGAGCGGGTGGCTGTGTCATTGTTTGCGGCATCAGTATTCCGCATTCATATTTCCAACCCCATTCTTCTGGCAATATTTCCCTTCCGAGCCATGTTTGAATTTGCAGATATACTCTTTTGAAGTGTCCAAAAGCAGCGTCTACGGTAGGTGGCAAAGACGGTAGCTTAACGCAGGTATTTTTACCAGTTGCTTTCAAAAAAGAATTATATCTCAAAGTATTCAAATCTTTTATTTTTTGGGGGGCACCGTATAACGCAAGAGTGCATGTAACACCAGCTTTCAAAATATCATCAACATCTTTGCATTCATTTTTGAAAATTGTCGCAGCATTTTGTAAGTCCAGCCGTTTTTCAAAATTGTTTGCAAACACATTTTTGCCACGTTGAAAAAAGGCTGACGTCGTGTCACAGCCAGTGAAAGCATGTAAGAACAAAATATGCTCTTTACACTTAGGTAATATCGTTTCTATGCTTTTAGAAGAGTACACTTTTTGCGGTATTTTACCTTTGGGTGGTTTTCGAAAGTAAATTTCTCGGTCTATTGGTGAGAGCGCAGTTAATAAAACTAAAACATCTACATCTTCAGACACTACAACAATGTTTTCGGATTGAAGGTTGATAGCGGTTTCAATTATTAATCTGTCGGCATCAGCTTCTGCTTGGCAAGAAAATATTTCATTTTCGGCGAGTGTTTTTTCCAATTACAATTTTAATCGAAATTTATGAACTGTTAAATCGAATTAAACAATAATTAAAATCATCACACGAACGCGAGGTCCAAGGATAAGTTTGTAATAGTTTTCCTTTTTAAAATATAATAAAAATAAAATGAAGCTTCGAAAAATTGATAATTATTTATTTAAATAATTAAAAAGTTAAAAGTTTAAACGACCGCTTAGCCTAGTTGGTAGTGACCCTGCCTACGAAGCAAGAGGTCCTGGGTTCAAATCCCGGTAAGGGCATTTATTTGTGTGATGAGCACGAATATTTGTTCCTGAGTTATGGATGTTTTCTATGTATTTAAGTATTTATTTATCTATATAAGTATGTTTATCGTCGTCTAGTACCCATAGTACAAGCTTTGCTTAGTTTGGGACTAGATCGATTTGTGTAAGATTGTCCCCTAATATTTTTTTTTTTTTTTTTTTTTTTTTAGTTGAGAACGGGAAAAATATTTTTTTTAACATTGTTCTATATGCTATTAAAAACACATTCCAAAAATTCATATGAAGATTCATTGACAATGACTGGATTCCGAGGTATAAACCTTACGGCGCTCCACTATAAAGAGTTTTCCATATTGCACCGTTAAAAAATCGGACACTTTTTGTAGACTTTCTCCTATTCCGGACCGGAATTTTCCGGTCCGGTTTTGTAGTGCACAAACGCCCTAATAGTGATTCTGATTGCGGTATATATTGTAGTAAGGTTCGTTTATTTGCTCTTCACCATCAGTTCCAAATCATCATTTTTGACCCGATGGTGAAGCACCAGGGCACGATCACCTCAACAATTAACGTCTCTAAGTCGAGAAATGCGATATTTTGAGGTTAACTTTTTTTAAGTAAGTGGTAATTTTTGCCACTATCGATTTACATTTTAAAATGCTTAGGCCTTGCTTGATGGAATCAGATGGAAATAAAATCATAGAGAGATTTCGTTTTTTAGAGTGGGTAAAATAAAGAAAGTATTTAGTTGGTACCGGAGTACTAAAATAGATAATTTTAAGAATAGTCCATATTCCAGAAAAGATTTATGACATACTAACCCCGTGTTTCACCATTGATAAAAATTATTTGATGGATAAATATGATGCCGTCTCTGTTTGTTTTGTTCGAATAGACGGAGACGGCATCACATTTATCCGTCAGTTAAAATTAATCAATGGGTGGTGAAACAGCCCCTAAATCGTGAGGGCCTCACGGCGAGGCAGATAAACTGCTGGAAAGCAGAAAGTCAAACATTATTACATCATGCGACACTCAACTAGACTATAATACCTACACATTTTAACACTCCACTCATAAATGACAATAAAGAGCACTTCACCGCGCACCATTGTGCTCCTCATTCTGTAGCGAAAGCCAGCATTGTCGTTAATTGGTGAACAATACCGTACTCTGTAGCCGTACCGCACTAGTTGTCCCTGACATAGGCGTATACCACTTTAGAACCTGTTGGTGGTCATCTATTTGGCACTCATCACCATCATCATTTCAGAGAAAAACCTCCACTGTTAAACATAGGCCTCCCCAAGGCTCGCCAAACAGACCGGTCCTGCGCCGTCCGCATCCAACGCGTTCCAGCAACCTTAATCAGGCCGTCGTTCCATCTTGTTAGAGGCTTACCTACATTGTGTCTTCCGGTCCGTGGACGCCACTCCAGCAGGCTTATTGTCTAACGCTTCTGACGCTTGCCTTCGCAATCACTATTTCTTTCTGTCGAACGGTATAAGATGATGACAGAAAGAGATGGTGAAAGCGAAGGCAAGCGTCAGAAGCGTTAGACAATACGGCCTCAGAACCTTTTGGGCCCATCGGCCATCAGTTCTGCGAGCGATATGCCCTGCCTACTGCCACTTGAGTCTGGCGATTCTTCGAGCTATTTATGTCGGTGGTTTTAGTTCTTGAGCGGATTTCATGATTTCTAATGTGATCCCGCAAAAAAACTCCGCTTTCTTGTGAGGGATATCGTTACTGGCCACGTCTCAGTGCCATAAGTCATCACTCATCACTGCAACACACACTGGTCAAAGACTTTTGACTTGAATGAGACACTGCGGCACTGTCCAAGCGGAAATAAACACTAAGCTAACTTGGCTTGCTTGAATATTTCATTTGGTGGTTGGGCTCGAAACACCTCTGTCTGTGTTTCAGGATGTTTTAATTGTTGTTCACAAATGTCTCCATGCCATTGGTCGATGTTCAAAGTGTACCGTGTCAAAGGCGTGACTACATTCTGAATCAAAACTTCCGACGTAACCCCTTTATTGGGATGTTCAGTCAAACTAACCGAACCATTAGCTGAAATATTTCGGATTAATTACCTTGTAGAATTACAATAGTTAGAATTTTCTAGTTTATTTTGTCATGTGTTGTCTGAGTAGAAAAAAAACGTAAAATTTAGCTTTGATTTATGTATGATTTCACTATGGCACACGATTAGTTTCATAACATCATATTTTCCTTCCATTAGGTTAATTTTTTGATCGCACAAATAGCTGCACTATGCCTGGCCAGACTATTTCGGAAACCATTGAAGCTTGCTTCGCCAGAATTTCGTCATTCTGTGTGCCTTGTTATAGGTCTGATAATGGGATATTTTTGCTTTGGGAAGTAAGTTATTTCATGATTTTTGAACTAACTAGAATAACTGCACTATTACTATTATTTGCTATAATTTCCTGCCAGATTTAATACTTTTGCCTGTCTTATCCAAACAGAGTAAACTCTATGAAAGCGAAGACTAAAGTACCTGAAGTTCAGCCTAAAAAACTAAGTTACAAAACAGTTCAAAACTTTCAGAGTTTATCCTGGCTGCTTTCCTATTAGTATATTATTTATATGATGAGCGAGATTTGTTAGTACTTATCGTTCCCGTCTGCATAACTGTACGAAACATTTTTGTTTAGGATGTCCATTCTGGCGCTTACTGTACACGTGTTGTCACAATAGTTACGTAGAAGCGACACTCCTTTTTAGGGTTCCGTACCCAAAAGGTAAAAACGGAAACCCTATTACTGAGGCTCCGCTGTGCGTCCGTCCGTCCGTCCGTCACCAGGCTGTATCTCGGGAACCGTTATAGCTAGAGAGTTGAAATTTTCACAGATGATGTATTTTGGTTGCCGCTATAACAACAAACACTAAAAAAATGGAATTAAATAAATATTTAAGGGGGCTCCCATACAACAAACATGATTTTTTTGCTCGTCTTTGCTCGATTTTGATAACGGCAACAGGTAGACGCTTGAAATATTCACAGAATATTTAATTATATATTGACTTTAAAAATAAATCATTAAATTAAAATAAAAAAAAATATTAAAGGGGGGCTCCCATACAACAAACGTGATTTTTATAAATAATTCTACGGAACCCTTCGTGCGCGAGTCCGACTCGCACTTGGCCGGTTTTTTTACATAGAAACTTATCTGTGCGAAGCGTATCTACCTACTCTATCTATTACAGGGCAGCGAGCGTAGCGTAGGTGGGTACTACAATGATTACGCGCCTACCAAAGTTCGGTGCCTCTACCATGTGTTACACTAGTTTACAGTGACCATACTCGCTAGCGACGACGTAAATGATTTGTATGGAGAATTGTACTTCCGTAAGTGACCGCTAGAGGCGTTGTACACAATTCTCCATACAAATCATTTACGCCGTCGCTAGCGAGTACGGTCACTGTAAACTAGTGTAACTCATGGTAGAGGTACGGTTTTGCTTGCTATAAGACTGCGGTTTCACTGAGGCGGAGCAGAGCGGAGATGTTTAGAATCGGCCAATCACATTAGCTTAATTAAACCCATGCACGGCTTGCCCCGCTCAGCTTGCAATATGATAAAATGATAATGTGATTGACCGATTTCTGCATGTCTCCTCTGCTCCGCGTCAATTGGGAAGAGCATGACTAAGGGCCTAAGCACACGGCGTTTTTTGAACGCGCCCTTGACGCGCGTTTACAGCGCGTTTTTCATTCCATTAGAACAACCTTAAGGCCCCTAGCACACGGCGTTTTTTAAATAACGCGCCGTCGACACGCGTTTGTATCGATACAAACGCGCGTCGACGGCGCGTTAATAATACGCCGTGTGCTTAGGCCCTAAGAAAGCCTGCCTTGTATTACCTTAATGAAAACTTTGAGAACGTGTAACGAACGGATTCTTACGAAACTCTCGGAAAATTTTCTTGTAATCTTACTGTACAGTTTAGCAGAAAATGTTGCTTAATAATAATCTTTTGGATTAATTTAGGAGTTTCACATCTACGTAAATTATAGTTATTTTAGTAGCATTGTAAACATTTTTATGAATTTATATTTCCACGATATTATGTATGTAGACGTATATTGCTGTGTTAGCACTAGCATTAACTGTAGATTATCTCGCGTAGCTTTAGATAACAGGTATTATATTTATTATTCCACTAAACGTAAAACTAAGTTAAATAATGTCCCAAACCAAAAAATGCTAGGTCATGAGTTTTTGTAAATTTTAAATTGTTTTTTGCAGGCAATCAATACATTTATCCGTACTAGCAATGCTGAGTTATACATTGCTAAAGTTCCTGCCTCAACATTTAGTAGGAAAGTGAGTATTTTTTAAACAATGTGTATGACATGGTAACTAATTGTTCAATAAAATCAATAAAGCGTTGGTGAGAACACTTACGTGCGCGATGAACCTAATAAAATATATATACATCGCCTTGAGAATAATTCATACATTTTATTGATTGCAGTTGCCATCAGTTGTAGTGTAGTCACAGAGGAATTAACCTACAAAGTGGTAATACGGCCGATTTGTCACTTCTATCGTACAGTCGGTTCCCTAGCTTAAGTATCCACTTTTCCTTACTAACTGCATAGAAAAATGGATACTTATGTTAGGGAACCGACTGTACTATGATAGAGTTATTTTACAATGATCTCTGTGATATTTGCAATTATACCTCTTATAAATAGTAACATCAATAAGTCTACAAATGTTTTTTTTTTGACAAAATTTTACGTAATTACTGTCATGGGATCATCGTAAAATGACCTAAAGCTCAACGATAACTTGATACCGGGCAATAGGCCAAGTTATAATAATTCTGGAAAAAAGGGAAAAATCCATGTCACTTTGTTAAGCCATAATTAAAAGATTTTTTTTTCGGAAATATGTAATACTAAAAGTGATACGTCATGGCAGACATCGAAATTTAGAAAGTAAAATTTTATTAAAGAGGTAGAGCTTTTTTTCCCATGTATAGTCGGGGTAAGAAAAGGTTCGTCACTTTTCGACTCTATGTCAACGAGTTAAGGTCGAAAAGTGACGAACCTTTTCTTACCTCGATTATACCACCATCGCCCCCAGCTTTTGTTTGTAAATGTTTATTTTTTTTGTAAGTATTATTTCGGAGACGATGTTAAAATTCACACAAAGCGTTTTATAAATGACTAGCTGCTGCCCGCGACTCCGTCTGCAAAGAATCCTTTTATCGTTATCCCGCGGGAATTATGCAATTTTCCGGGATAAAAAGTATTCTATATGTTAATCCAGGCTATAAACTATCTGTGTGCCAAATTTCATCAAAATCCGTCAAACCGTTTTTGCGTGAAAGAGTAACAAACATCCATCCATACTTACAAACTTTCGCGTTTATAATATTAGTAGGATAGCTGGGTAATGAAATGAGTACAATTGCACTATAAAATACTTAAAATAAAGAAGAGGTGAATTCGAGTTATTATTTTGTTTCGTTTTTATAAATGCGATAAAATTATATTTTTAATGACAGAACTTGGAGTGATCACTAGTGAGAAAAGCATCGATAATTGAGTTTATCGATGTAGGAACTCCTTAGCTGTTATTATTTTTTTCTTTTATCGCTTAACTTAGTGACATGGATTTTATTTCTTATTTTATCCAGAACTGTTGTCTTTGTGTTTTGGGACACCTTGCGATATCACTAGTTTTTTTTGCTATAGTTTTTCTCTTGTCTAGTTACATGGAACAAAATTATCTTAGTCATTAGAATTCTGATTATACATATAGGTACAAGTTGTCCCATTGTTCCTTTTTTTTCATAAAATAGCGAACGAGTTTTATTCACTTTGCCACGCAATAAGTAAAAATTTACTACACCATTTCGACCATAATACCTGTTTGCTCGCCTATAGTTATAGTTACTGTTAATAGGTCATGCTTGACCGGCCAAACTGAAACGAAACTATTAGTTAATTCCTCTATAGGTGGCGACTACATGTTACGCTAGTTATGGAAGCAGTGGCGTAGCTAGTTAACCAAAGGCCCTGGGGCAAAAAATAAACTAGGGCCCCAACCCGTGTTTGTTTACCTACATGATACGACAAGTAAGGATGAATGCATTTTAAATTCACTAGACTCGCGCGCTTGTAAATTCACTAGTAGCGTTTTATAGCCGCGTTTCTCATAGGTCCGCGTTTATAGTTTGTAATTCAGAGTCCTAGGGGCCCCCTGAGCTTGGAGGCCCCGGTGCACTGCCCCGCTTGCCCTACGGTAGCTACGCCACTGTATGGAAGTACATGCTAAGTGCAAAGATGTACATTTCCTAATTCTGGGATTTTGTTTCAGCGCTATTTTAGCAGCATCCATTTTTTATCTGTCGTGCTTGCATTTACATCGGCAAATCTACCATACGGCTGATTACACACTGGACATAACAGGTATGAAAATAAATTCTAGCGGAAGAAAAAGGATAGTGGCGTGGTTTAAACTGTGTTTTCTCTGTCTATCAGTCACAATACTAACTAATATGTCAAGTTATTGGTATTACTAACATATACGAGTACAGGGTGATAGATTTAGATCGGTCAGTATGGAGAAGTCTGTAACTATAAGACGTACAAAGATTTGTTCTTAAGCGAGGTTTAGACTTGCTAGAAAAATCGTGCAAGTTGCATTACATGCGGCGCTCGATTGACCACTTCAAACTTGTTCACTTTACGGGCTCGCGATGTAATGCAACTTCCACGATTTTTCTTGCAAGTCTAAACCTCGCTTTAGGAATTTTATTATGTTATCGATTTTGGTGACAAGAAAAACTGAGTTGATATATTTAAAAAAAAACTAAAAAAGGTTTTTGCTGACTGTACTATTGGTATTTTTATAGATACTTACCTACATCGTAACTACTATATCTATACAATGTATACCATATTTAAAGTCAATGCGACCACGAGGACGGGGTCAATATTGATTTGGTTACCGACAGACGGGTACAGTGACTGGAATGTAAATATTTTTCTTCAATATGACCGGGTTTGATTCCCGAACCAAGTAAGTTTTTTTTTTGAAATCTATGAATACAGTTTTTCTTGTCACTAAAATCGATGACATGGTTCCTTAGAACAGATCTTTGTTTGTCTTATAGTTACTGACTTGCCCATATTGACCAATCTAAATGTACCACCCTGTACGTTTTTAGACGCTGATGGACTTAAATTCTATTAAATAGGGATTTTGACACCACCAATCAACTGACGTACTTTTTATGAGCTGTCAAACACAATTCTCCCATAGAGTTAGAATGGCAATAGCAACTTATGACGTCACTTGTTAGCCAACACAATCAACTAACTATTTATTTGTTTTAAAGCATCAAAAAATCTAATTTTGCACTTAATTGAAAATTAATCTAGTTTTCAGGGCTAAAATAAAGCTTTTATTTACTACTGGAGTCGTGTCTTCGAATTATTTTTTAATGGCGTCAACATCCCTATTGTTTGACAATCTTTCCGAGTAGGCATTTAATGGCCATACAAAAATGGTATGAATTAGGTAGATATGTATTAAAAAATACTTGTCACGATTATAAATATTTTATGAGGAGATACTTTGCAAGGTTCAAAAACTGAGAATGATGAAAGAAACAAAACATCTATTCGAGTCGTGACGCAGGTATACGAAAAATAAAAAGAAGCTCCTATGTTTATAAATATTCATTTTATTAATTGAACTGGTAGAGATCTCTTTAAGGGATAAGTACGCCTTTGTACATCTGTTTCCCTTATTATCTGTTAATTTCATGTTTTTATGTACATTAAAAGAGTTTAACATACATACATATTAACACTAATCAATACGTGTACTTCTGTATCAACTTGAACTTTATCATTAGGTAGTTTATCCTTAATACACAAAGGCAATTAAATATGTACTTATAAAGAAAAATATTCATCATCTTTAGAAAATGCATTTGTTATCTATCAAGTCGGACGATAAACATACCATTATCGAACGGATCCAGCAAGAAATGGCTGATATAGTTGTTTCTTTTATTGTTTCCTTTGTTGTAATAACAATAACAGTTGTAAGATGTAGGTAGGTAAGTTCACTGTCCCTGGTAGGTGTATGCTTCGAAGGAGATATGTCGTAGAAACTTGCACAATTATTAAAGTAAATATTCATATTACTATGTAGGTATGTGTAGGGACTGTAGGGGTCCTTGCTTTTCGCCGAAAATATTTTTCCAACTGTTTCTTAAGAACAAACGTATTTTTTTTTCTGAAACTGGAAACTATTCAGGATATATATTTCAGGACTATAGGTTAGATTAGTTTTATAACAATCCTGAAGTACTTACAGTTTAACAAAAAATCAATCGTCCATGTAAAACAGTTGGGAAAAATATTTTTAGCGAAAAATTAGAGAACGTTATTGTGTAATATTGAGAGTATAAGAAGGAAGGAATAGTAGAAGTGACATCGGTTCTTGAAGGAAATAGAAGATAAAATTTCTATTAAATAAATAATAATAAATATCACGGGACTATTCACACCAATTGACCTAGTCCCAAACTAAGCAAAAAAAAAGCCACGTGGTCATGGAGGGCAACTACCTTAAATACAGGGTAATTTTTTAATAAGTGCTCAAATTTTAATAAGTGTTTCAGAGTCGTTAAAATAACAAATTTTTTTTTTTTTTTTATGTGAATGAAGCCAGACAAACGAACTAGTGGGTCACCTGATGTTAAATGAACACCACTGTCCATAGACACTCGCAGCGCTTTACGCGATACCAGTGCGTTGTCGGCCCTCAAATTTCAGTATTTTTCGTTATAATATTTATCACTTATTTTTTTTATTTTTCATAGTAACTCGACCAATTTATTGGATGAATTACTATGAACAATCCAAATTTCAAAATGTAAACAAAAAAATCTTGAACATATAATCGTGATCTTGATCTATCAACGTTACTGAATCACGTATCAAAATTTGTGCACTGATTAAAAAAAAACCCTGTATTGAAAATAGTACATTCTATGGAAAAGAGACGCTACTTTATTTTTAAAAGCAAAAAATACTGTAATTTATTGAATCAGGCGTTACTTTGCGGAGGTCCATATTAATGAACTAAAACAATTACTTTGCTCACCCGCGACCTTACAATAGTTACGTTTATGCAAGAAATGTGTGTTCATGCAGTTCCTCCACCTCCACACTGTACGAACACACACAAATCACATAAACGCAACCATCACCACCACCAAGCTACACTGACGCGTTTCGAACTCAACCAGAGCTCATCTTCAGAGTTACCTCTCTAAAGATAACTCTGAAGATGAGCTCTGGTTGAGTTCGAAACGCGTCAGTGTAGCTTGGTGGTGGTGATGGTTGTGTTTATGTGATTTGTGTGTGTTCGTACAGTGTGGAGGTGGAGGAACTGCATGAACACACATTTCTTGCATAAACGTAACTATTGTAAGGTCGCGGGTGAGCAAAGTAATTGTTTTAGTTCAAAAAATACTGCACATATATGGATTTTGAAAAATGCTTGTCTTAGTCGGGACTTGAACCCGGTCAAATGCGACAAAAATAAAATGCCGTATTTTATTATGCAGATCGAAAGGGTTACTGATAAGGTCCATTTACCCTGTATGTAGTTCTATGCGTGTACGTGTATACATATCCACTCACGTGCTTTTTTGCATTTACTGTCATTTATTGACAAGTGATTTCAAACAAATCAAAAATAATACTATGCGCGGGAGTGCCTAAAAACTGGTGTTTCTTTGACATCGAGAGTCCAAGGAGCACGATGTCAGCATGACACGAAGTCTGTCGATGGTCATTTATTTATTTATATTAAAAAATAAAGGCCATTAAAATATACTTAGTTTAAATTGATAAAATAGTAGGACTGTAGTCACCTTTTACTTCCAGGACCTTTAATGGTGATCACACAAAGAGTCACCTCTTTGGCTTACTCGCTGCAAGACACTTTGACGCATAAAGAAATCAACGCAAACGGAAGTCATTCGAGCGTAGGCCAGCTGTCGACGAAAATTGAAAAAATCCCGTCTCCACTAGAATACTTTGCATTTACATTGGCTTTCCAAACGTTGATGTGTGGACCGGTGGTATTTTATTCAGACTACATCGACTTTATAGAAGGTGCACGGGTTGACGCAGTGAGTACAGGGTTATTAGAGAGTACTAGTAGGGTCAACGGCATTAATAAGTGATCACTTCTGTACCTTGCCATTTTAACGTCATGTTTGAAAAACCATACGAAAGTATATAACGACTGAAAGCGACAAGGTACAAAAGTGATCACTTATTTATGACGTTGACTACTTGACTGTATTGCTTGCTTGATGCTGGTAAATACCAACTTTTTTCTCGTATTGCACTGCTTGGTCAAGATACTGAAAATAAATTGTTAAATATTTATTTCAGAAAGAAAAAGAAAAACATGAAGTGGAGCCTTCCCCTCGAAAAGCAGTTATGTATAAAGTGGCGGGATCTCTGGGGGCTGCTCTTTTGTATTTAACACTGGCAAAGAAATACCCTCTGTCAGTTTTAGGAGGTGAGTTTTTATCTTACATCTATAGAGTTGCAACGCATCTGTACCTAATCCCTCCTGTATCTATAGTATTTTTATCTTTGGGCGGCGGTAATCGGGTGATCTATTTCTTGGGAGCCCCTTTTCTCCCATAATCTTTTTTATCCGAATTTTGAAAGTCAGAAATCGATGTCCATAATATTCTTGCTCATAAATATCGATGGTCATAATTTTTTTAAAGCATATCGCTTAATAGTACTAACTGCAATGATCCATAATCCTATTGATCATAACTTTAAAAAGTCATAATATTGATATCAATAAAATTTAACGGAATATCGTTGATTATTCAGAAACATTGTAAGGCATATATCTTAAAGTAATAATTGTTTTCAGTCATAATTTTGCATTACCTAAAATGCACTAAGCATATACATCGAAATCTATAACATCTAAAGGAATATCGATAATTATTCAGAAACATTGTAAGGCATATCGCTGGCAGCGAGCGAGCGAAGCGAGCGAGCAAGACCTTTCAGGGCAGAAGCGACTCGGACAGGTTAGGTTCAGAAGGCTAAGGCGGGAGCGAAGCGTAGCGTAGCTCCCGCCTTAGCCTTCGATGTTAGGTATTTTTTTTATGACAGCACAGAAAAGGATTATTACCTTTAATATTATGAAATGTCATACAACCATGACACTGAATGTTATTACAAAGTAATATTATGACTAAAAATAATTATGACCTGCGAAAAAAGACCATGCATTAATTATTATGAGTGACTTTATTACCTTTAACATTATGAAGAGTGATGCATTCATGACACTGAATGATATGACTTTACTTATTGTTCCTTACAATAATTATGACTTAAGAAAATCGTAACTCCAATTTATGTTGTTTAATATTATGACTTCCGATAATATGACGAAGAAAAATTATGACAGAAAACGTTATGGGCTTGAAAATTCGGAACAAAATTTTTATGGGAGTCATTATAGACCCCTATTTCTTATTTCCTCACAGTGTAACATTCATATCTATGTATCTATCTATCTAATACCTTTAAACGAGCAATTCTTGTATATCTATTATATAAAAATCTCGTGTCACGGTGTTTGCTACCGAACTCCTTCGAAACGGTTTGACCGATTCTCATGAAACTTTTTTCTCTGTATTCGGTAGGTCTGAGAATAGGTCGTAGGCTATTTTTTATATCCCTAATATGGCAAAACAACGTTTGCTGGGTCAGCTAGTATATCGCACCTTTAGAATTAGACTGGCACAATCCAAATTATTCTCATTTCAGAAATAAACTTACTGTCAAAAGAAAATCAGGTTTATTTTTGAAACTAGAATAATTCGAATTGTGTCGCTCTAATTCTAAAGGTGCGATATAATATATATAATTCAGAAACGGCTCCAACGATTTCGATGAAATTTGGTATGTGGGGGTTTTCGGGGATGAAAAATTGATCTAGCTTGGTCTCATCTCTGGGAAAACGCTTGGCACTGAGTTTTAGCCCGAGCGGAGCTCGGTTGCCCAGGTACTTATACTGATTATTCGGATAGATATCCATTGGCCATGGTAAAACATCTAGCAGTGAGAAACTTGCTAGTTTTGTGTGTCGTCAAAAAAGCATAAATTTCTTTTTTTTTGCGTGTAATTGTCAAATCGAGGATTATACATATAAAAGAAAACGACTGAAAAATTGGTTGAAAAAGTATAAATCTTCATACAAAATAGTGAGTGAGCGAGACAAAAGATCTGAGGCCTTATTATCTAATGCACTTGGAATCACAATCGTTTTCACCACTTTTTGTCACACTGTTTAACATGAAGACAGAAAGAGAAGGAAAATGCCATCTTAAGTGTCTAAGCGTTTGAAAATACGGCCTCTGGCCTCTGGGTCACATTTTCTTCATATCATACGGGTGATTTCCCACTAGAGACTAGAGAGATGTGAAAACTACGCTAAGAAACATGTGACCGTTTCCACTAATGTTAATAATTTTCAACTCCTGATCACCGATTAAAAATCACCGTGTATATATATATATATATATATATTTTTGACTTTGAAACGATTGCCATAACCGGTTACCATAGTAATTGTTCGTGATGACGTGATGACTAACTTACAAACCGCTGCAACAGTCGTTTTTAAAAAAATGCACATAATTAAGGGTTCAATGAAAACAAAATCACGATCGCATCCTTTGTGTAATGAAAGTTAGACATACACACTATATGGGTAACTTTCGTTACACAAAGGAATCAATTAGGTAAGTTTTGTATTAATTAAATCCCTTGATTGTGTACAAATTTTTTGAAAACGTTTCATCTAAAGAAGTTGCTTAGGTGACTAGACGTATTCTTGCCGTGTACCCTTCAATTATTATTGCACTTTTATACTTTTTATTCTGTTTAAGGTCTAGTCGATCCGGCATCAGAAGTATCTCGGTCGTGGTCGGCGGTTTACCTGCTCTGGTACGCGTACTTGTCGACCCTGGTGGTTCGCTGCAAGTACTACCACGCGTGGTTGCTGTCCGAAGCCATCTGCAACAACTGCGGGATGGGTTTCAATGGTTACGACAACAACGGGACGCCCAAATGGGACAAAATGTCGAACATTGACGTCTTTGGATTTGAGGTATGTATTATTTAAATATTTTCTTTGTCTATGTAAAATTAGTTTGTCACCGGAACTATATATTTTTCTTGGGTAAAATATTACAAAACTAAAGGCGCTTTTCCGCCAGAGTTGTGCAATGCAGCTATACTACGTGGTTGTGAAAGCTGCGCTCCGAAACTATGTGATCGTTCCCACTCTAGGTTTACACGGGCTTAGTATTAGTATTTGTCATTAATGTAAGTAATTAGGGACTTATCTGCAGTGTGAAAAGTGACAATTAAGTAGCCGTCTACACATGGGTGTTAGAGAATGGTATTAGTACTTAAAAATATCTGGGATAATAAAGGACACAAAACACTTAGTAATCAATCAAATTTCACTTGACATGAATGTTCACACCACTCAACAAGTGACTATACTCTGTCTATTTAACAGAGTTAGTAAGTACTATAGCCTAGGATCCGCTTATACAACTACCTTCACCGAGCTGGTTAATGGATGAAAAGTGTTTTATATGAAATTAAATATGTTGATAAAAAAGTCGGCAAGTGGGTTGACTAAAAAATTTCAGTCCAGAATATGATTATTTTTTTTTTAAATATTTTACCGTTTCGGTTAATAGATACCTAAAATCAAAAGTATAAAACCTATAGAATATGCAAACGTTAGGTTGACAACAAGGTTGACGGTTGGTTGCAAATATCGATTTACCTGTTTTTACCTGTTAAAGTTTAAAAGTTCCGTTCTGTTCCGGTCAAAAGTTATGACCGGAAAAAATAGTCAACCTAACGTTTGCATATTCTACAGGCTTCATACTTTTTATTGGTAGGTATTGCATTTGTATATTAACCGAAACGTTGAACTGTAAAAAAAAAAATTTACTGGACTGAAATTTTTTAGTCATCCCACTTGCAATATATTTACCAACATATTTAATCTACTATATAAAAATAAGTCGGGTTTTCCTTCCTGACGCTATAACTCCAGAACGCACGAACCGATTTCCACGGTTTTGCATTCGTTGGAAAGGTCTCGGGCTCCGTGAGGTTTATAGCAAAGAAAATTCAGGAAAAATTTCAACAGAAAAGCGGGAAAATCTTTTTTCACATACAGCGCCATCTCTGATACATAGCATGTACTACAAACCAATACTATTCTCCGCGGACGGAGTCGCGGGCAACAGCTAGTTTCATATAAAATACTTTTCATCCATTAACCAGCTCGGTGAAGGTCGTTGTATAAGCGGATCCTAGGCTTCTAGAAAACAGAGAATGCACGTAGTTGGTCAGCGATAAGGACGATGCACCGGCACATACGTCTCACTGCAGGGCACATATTTAAATATTATTATCTACTACTTTAAATTACATAATTATGATTAATAGATGTATAAACATGACATGTAATTATTTGAGGTGCCTCTAACTACAAACAAAAATCACGAGAAATATTAGGAATATTCCAACAAACGGCATTGTAAGCCGAGCCCGCCACCGATGTGCGATTGTTGACGCCCACTGACAGTTTCTTGTCCCTTTCATTTGCATACAAAAGTGCAACAGAGAGAACGCTTTGCTAAATCTGTTAAATAGACAGGGTATAGTAGATTTTTATATGGTAGTAGGCACTTATCGCTTAGTAAACAGGATCGGCTTCTATCACTTGCGCTTGCATTACACTAATACTACACTTGTGCAATTTGTTCACCCACATCTGACAAGTGGAAGTGACAAGTACCAAGGATGATATAGACTGGATTAGCAATCGTCATAGTACAGATCGGCCGCGGAAAAATAGTTCGGTTATTAAATCTAGATGGCGCTGGCATATAACCCGAGGGTTTCAAAGCAAAACAATAAGACTACAGATATTTCATATTACTGCAAATGTATTATTTATTATGCAATAATTTTGAAAAATAATACATTTGTAGTAATATGAAACATCTGTAGTCTTAATGTTTTGCTTTCAAAGCCTCGGGCTATATTTCCGCGCCATCTAGATTTAATAATCGAACTATTTTTCTGCGGACGATCTGTACCAAGGGTCTTCAACCGGTGGCCCGCGGTTGCGTCCATGGCGGCCCGACATTGTATTAACAAAATTAAATTCACTGTCTACAAATTATACCTATTTACAGATTAAAAAGAATAGAAATTAAAACGATATAGAATATAATTATGTTGCGGCCCACCGAACCAATATCAGAGTATACTAGGCCCTTGACTTCAAAAAGGTTGAAGACTCTTGATCTGTACCTACTATGGCGATTGCTAATCCAGTCTATATCATCCGTGCAAGTACTAAGCATTAGCTACCAAGACCAAGCCCGTGCAAACTCGGCATGATGCTAAGCTATGTAGCCATTCGAGGAAGATCCAGAGCACACATCCACAGCACGCGTCTTTCCATGTAAATACTTAAAGATAAAGATAATTTAATATTCAACATGAGTTAAAAATAAATACAGATGTTACATAAAATTAAAACAGTCCTCCATGTTGTGCCTTGCGACGTACATTTTTGTTTTCTTCCCTATTTTTACATCAAATTTCTGAGTCCATTAAATTTAAAATTAATTACAGCAAATTTATTATAAAACTAGCTGATGCCCGCGGCTTCGCCCCCGTTATATTTTTTCTAAAATTTATTTCATAAAAACCTTCTCTTAACAATAACAAAGGCAACAAAAAAATAATTATCCAATTTGGTGCAGTCAATTGGAAGTTATGCGCGTACAAACATTTCGGTGATTCATTTTTATTTATATAGATAGATTAGAGTTGAACCCGTTTCCAACAATGTTGTTTTATGTGGACCAATGACTATGATTAGTGGGTAACAAATGAATCCATAGCAATGTAGCGTAGAGTATCTCTGAAAAAGCACCCTACTTAATTCCAATCCCTTCCCTGACTCGGAAAAAATCACTTTTTGTGCTCTGTTGTGACAAGAAGGAAAGAAAAACGAACACAAGCGTATAAGTTTTAATATTGTACGTTTCTTTTTTAGTTATAGTTATAGTTATAGTTTCTTTATTGCAAGTCACATTACAGACAAGGATCTTAAAAATAAATTGGTATACATGAAAAACAAGAAAGCAAGGGCACAGCAAAAACAACAAAAGATGATAGATTTCATTTTGGAGTCACTATTATCAAATTATTATTCAAAGTCAAAATTTATACAATATTCATACAAACATTTTAATATTTGTTAGTATACTTAATTATTATAGTAATGTCATAAGTTATTTACTTAATTAATTTAAAACTAAGAGACATCGAAGTGCTTCGGCAGATTTATTTATTATGACTATTATTTTCAAATTTATCATCAAAAAATTCCTTTAAATTGTAATATCCTTTTTTCAGTAGTAATTTTTTTAACTCTACCATGTAAGTAGTTAGCTTCTGTTGGTTTTTAATATAATTCGGGATATGATTGTATATTTTGATAAGCATGGATGGGGCGCACGACGAAACCAATTTCAATTGGGTAGAAGGTACCTTTAGTTTATTTTGGTTCCTATTGTTTCTTCTAATAGTTTTAATCGGGGAATATAGATCTGGGTGTTTTCTAACAAATTTGCATGACTCTAAGATATATATGGATGTGAGGGTTAGTATTTGTTGACTAATAAAATGTGGTTTACAGGATTCAAACTTGTTTATGTTCATTAACATTCTAACACATTTCTTTTGTAGAATGAAAGCTTTGTCAGCATAGCTAGAATTTCCCCAAAGAATTACACCGTAGGAAAAACGTGAGTATGCGTATGCGTAGTATGCCGTTAAGGATGTTTTAAAGTCCGTTACGCGTTTAAGATTTTGGAGAGCATAGACGAAAGAGGACATTTTGGCCAATAGTTTTTGGATATGCTGTTTCCAGTTGAGATGTGTATCGAGCTGTATTCCCAGCAGACTATCAGAGTCTACTGCCTCTAATTTTGTTTGTCTGTAATTGTATGATATTTTTAACGCAGTTCTTTGATGGGGTCTAAATTGGATAAGTTTTGTTTTATTTGAGTTGTAGATTGTGTGAGTCCAGCCAATTAGTAATTTTGTTTAGAGTTGAGTTTAGTTTAAGCTTTAATTCCTCTGCGCTTGAGCAGGGGATTAGAATAGAAATATCGTCAGCGAATAATATACACTTTTCATCCAATATATTTGGCAAGTTGTTAATATAGATAAGGAACAAAAGACATCCCAAAACGCTGCCTTGAGGTATGGAACCTGTAACAGGAATTCTGTCTGACCGAGTGTATGTTATTTTACCCGTCTCAAAGTTCGTGAATTCGATTTCTACATGTTGGTAGCGATTAGTAAGGTAAGATTTAAGCCAATCATGAGCTATTCCTCTTATTCCTGTCTGATACAATTTCTCTAATAGGTATTTATGAGAGACTCTATCGTAGGCTTTACTCATATCGAGTAAGAGGCCCACGGCAAATTTTTTCTCGTTTATTGCATCTAAAATTGTTTTGATATATTTGCGATTTACAGTCTTCAATTGATTTAATTACTTGTACATTTCCACCCTATTGCAATCGCCGAGATTAAATCAATTATACGCTTGTGTTCGTTTTAGTTGGTCTGATAAGTTGTTTAGATAATGCATATACTATTTAAATTATGATGTAGGTATCATTAATATTCTACGTATTATGTGGTATTATGTACCTTCTTCACTATCACTGTTACGAAGGTTAATTAAAAACTAGTTTACGTAGAAGCTGTCATACACAATCCTTACTAATATTATAAATCCGAAAGTACTAACTCTGTCTGGCTGTCTGTTACTTCTTCGTACTTAAACCGCTGAACCGATTTAGATGAAATTTGGTATGAAGACAGTTTGAGACACTGCGAATTTTTGCGGGATAGCGATAAACGATAGTAGATGTTTAAATATGAACAATAGTATAATTAGTCGTTACAAAAAACGTGAAATGCTACTTAATAATGCGTATGACAATGCGTTGATTATATTTTTAAATATGAACAATAGCATAATTAAATTGGTCATTCATTACAATGGATAGCGGTAGGAAATTGTAGGTAGGTTCAACGCCAACGACGAATATATGAGTCACGGCAAGCAGAGTGATATCTACCAAAATGCATTTATGTAGGGTTCAACTTTGCGTTTGACTTTCCGATGTCATTGCGTATGAGTGAGAGCTGTTGTAGGTACTTAAGAGGCTGACAACACCTAATTTGTTGAAATTGATGTCATTTAAACAGTTTTTTAAGAAAAACTGCTTGTTCTAGCACATCAAAAAAATTATTATGTTAATATTCATCATATTTCAAAGACCGTGGACGGACTCGATACATAATTGGACGAAATCGGCTCGATAGAAAATAATTGCAAAGATAGGTCTTAAAATCATCATTAAACGGTTCTATGTCTTTATTTTTTTGGCGTATTCGTCTGCAATTAAAAACATGAAGTCAACATATTCATACCTAAACCGCTAACGAGTCATATTTCACAAATAATCCACAGTTTTTTTTAAATTAAATATTTGCCCGATAAATTTCAATATACCCGGCTGCCCAATAATAGCGGCATCGTTTACTCCGATACAAATAGACAGTGTGCGCCGACGTTGGTGTTGACAGCGTCTTAATTGACAAAACGCTGAAAAAAGTAAGGAATAGAAAATTACTACAATTGCTACATACATACATACATAATCCGCAGAAGCCGTGGTGGCCTAGTGGGTTGTAGGTTCGAATCCGGGCTCGCACCCTTGAGTTTTTCGGAATTTATGTGCGAAATTATACTTGAAATTTACCATGAGTTTTACGGTGAAGGATAACATCGTGAGGAAACCTGAGATGAAAATTCAATGGTGTGTGGGCCAATTGTAGTTCCCAATCCGCACTGCGCCCGCATGGGAACTACGGTCCAAGCCCTTTCATTCTGAGAGGAGTCCTGTGCCCTGCAAGGCTGGGGATAGTGAGATTACATACCTACATACTTAATATTATATCCTATTGGAGCAGGCAGAGGCTACAGAATGTTAAACGCTAAGATCCTTACATCTCTCTATCTATAGCTTCAATTACATTATCTTTTCATACAACCCTGTCGGTTACGGGTAATTAGGTATTCCTGAACTGGCCTTTTCTAATACCTCTGAAATTGATCGGATTTGACCTTGTTCACCCGCCTCCGTGTGCTCAACTCTACTTTCACGCATTTTCTCAACATGTCCAATCCACCGAAGCATACTTTGTTATAGTATAAATCTTCCCAGGTGAATTTTTCGCTTCGAGGCATTACATTAAATTTGAACCTTAATACTATGACGATACCGTTTGTTTTGAAAAATAAGGGCTCGAAGCGAAAAATTCACCTGGGAAGATTTATACTATAAATCTTGGTATAGATCAGAGGTCGCCAAATGGCGGGTCGCGGTCCGCATCCGGATCGCCGACCCATTTTGTGTGGACCGCGAGAACACAGCAACTTGCACTACAAAGTACTTAATTTAATAAAAATGTATCCCCGCATTATCTTTCTTGACGTCTTTTCGTAAACGACCGGGAAGTAACGAGCTAACAGGCGAGAAAGACATCAAAGACATCAAACTTACTTCAAACTTCAGACAGATATTCCGCAACAAAAAATGTAATTTTTCTCATCATTGATATGTAAAAAAAATACCTTTGTTATTTCCGTAATTACATTTGTTTAATAATTTTTTTTATGTTCTTAATATGATTTGCGGACCGCGATGGTAATTTAATTTCTTAAAACGGACCCCGAGCAAAACTAATTGGTGACCCCTGCCTGGTATAGATATTTCTTTATCTAATTATCTTTATTGGTGTTATGAAACTTATGAAGTTACCAAATTTGTTTGTGTATTTTATACCTAAGCGGATCTCGACGCGAATGAAAACATGTTTGAACAATCGGTCTCCATATCGCTTCGCTGTTAACGTAACCCTGTGAGTTTGACGTCAGTTTTTGTAACTTTTGATCTTTGCATACTGAATACAAAAGATAATCTTTAATTTTGCCCCCTGAAAATGTACATTACAATGTGACATGCATGAATTATTAATGCATTGACGTGAAGTGATGTACCTATATGAGTAGTTTTCAAAAAAAGTGTACACAATTAATGGTTTTAATAAGGGATTTAATAAAAACAAAACTGAATTGATTCCTTTGTGTAACGAAACTTACCCGTATATTTTGTATGACTAACTTTCGTTACCTACACAAAGGAAGCGATCGTGTTTTGGTTTTGATTAAGCCCTTAAGAGCGGTTTCGCACTACGTCCGATCCGAAATCCGAATCCGTGAAAATAAGTTTTGGAACAATTTGTATGGTAAAATCGGATGAGGAAATCGAATTCAGTGCGTAAGCTCATCCGATTTTACCATACAAATTGTTCCAAAACTTATTTTCACGGATTCGGATCGGACGTAGTGCGTAACCGCTCTATGTACATTTTTTTTGAAAACGACTCATATACCTAGGTTGGCTCCGAAAGAAACGCGGAATAAAAAATTTTAATCGCACTTGTTCTAGGTGTTGTGTTCCTATCTATTTATTTATAATTAGTGACTCATTAATTAGTTTATAAATTGATGGTAAACTCGAATATTTAACTTGTAGCTACTTTTCAGCGGTAAAATATAAATTTCGTTCAAAGGGACGGCTACCAACTTTTTCAAATACAATTATCCACTTTTACTCAATAAAATAATTATTATATTTAAATCCGCCACTCTGGGTCGTCGCGTGGGTGGTTCAAGCTTTCTTTAACTCATATAATGCCTCCTGATTTTCTCGAAGTGCCTTGCCACTGCCCTTTGAACATCTCCACCGCCACCAACCGAGGGGGCGTTATCGCTCACGTTTAGAACCCATGGTCTACATAAGCCCGTGGGGTATTTTATTATTTATTTATTTACTAGCTGTTGCCCGCAACTCCGTCCGCGAAGGATAGGGGCATAAAAAATAGCCTACGACCTATTCTCAGACCAAACAAATATAGAGAAAAAAATTGATAAAAATCGGTCAAGCCGTTTCGGAGGAGTTCACCGTGACACGAGATTTTTATATATTAGATACAGATATGTGATTGTACAAATATTCCAGTTCGCCCAGAACTTCCGTTCTGCCGTTACGAGCTGGAACAAGAACACGAATGCGTGGCTGCGCTACGTGGCGTACGAGCGCGGCGGCGCGGCGTGGCGCACGGCGCGCGTCTACGCGCTATCCGCCATCTGGCACGGCTTCCACCCCGGATACTACCTCACCTTCCTCGCCGGGGGCTTGTTCACCGTCGCCGCTAGAAAGGTACCGCAGTTTTATTACAATCCACAGGTTGAAATGTATGTATGTATGTAAACTCTTTATTGTACAAAAATAAGGAAAAAAAGAAATACATTATTGACAACCGTTGAAATGCATGTACAAAGGCGAACTTATCCCTTTAAGGGATCTCTACCAGTCAACCTAAAATGTGGCGTCCAACCAGACAAACAGACAACCAGATGTGCACAATTCCTTAGTGCGCATCATAGATATGATTCTTAAAGAATGTGTCTGCAAAATTTCAAGCATCTAGCTCCAGTGGTTTAATGATCTATAGTACATTGTGCATCAAGGGCCGTAAGTAGGGGATTACTAACGAGAGCCTATTAGAAGCCCGACGCCGGAGGCGGAGGGCTTTTAATGACTCGAGTTTGTAATCCCCTTACTGCCCGTGATACACACAATGATTTTCATCACACTGCGAGGAAAAAAAATCCAAAAATGAAATTATTTTGTCTCTAAACACTTAAATTAAATATATAATGGCTACCCGCCAATACAGATTGTCACTTTTTCCAAGTCATCTACCATATATAAGGTAAACTGTGTTTAGAATTCGAATGGCCATACGGCCACATTCTGCCAACATGTTAAAAAAATACTTACTAAAATTATAGCAAAACTATTTGGTCTAAATTTAAAATATAAAAATTACGAAGTTTCATGAAGCGTAGACAAGTTTTGTGTAGTAAAATTGGGTTATATTGGTAGCTAAGTTTTAAACATATAATTAAAACGTTGGCTGACTCTGAAACCTCCTTAGTCTGTTTGAAAATTTTAAAACTAAAGTTAGAACTCCCTTGGGAAGAAAAACTGTACGTAAATCCATAATTCCCTTAAGAACAAATTAGGTCTTTGACATTTATTATACAGGCATGGAATAACACCATTGACGAGCAAGTGTGATGAAAAAACAATTGCTTTGCTCACCCGCGACCTTACAATAGTTACGTTTATGCAAGAAATGCGTGTTCATGCAGTTCCTCCACCTCCACACTGTACGACACACAAAACACATAAACCCAACCATCACCACCACCAAGCTACACTGACGCGTTTCGAACTTAACCAGAGCTCATCTTCAGAGTTACCACAACCGTATGCTATGCTACCAAATGTTAAACTAACAAACCAAAACAAATGTTTTAACTTGTCACTGTAACTTCACAAGTACCCACTTTATTTTTCTTATTCTCAAACTACCCTACAAAAATTAACTTTTATTGACATATTATAAAACTACCTTGAATTTTTGTTTATTTATTTATAAGGCATATTTTATTAATACTAACTGTTCAAATTAGACCCAAGCCGCAGTAAAGGAGAAGATACTAAATTTACCTGTTCATTAATAATAGACCCCATAGTGTTGTGCCTAATTATTTCCATGCATTTCAGAGCATCCAGACGCAACCACTTGCCGCAATAATGTAACACTTCATAAGAATCTGAATCTAACAATGAATGCAAAATTCGATCTATCTGGATGCTCATTCCTATATGCCGAAACATGCTCTTTAAAACTAGTATTAAAACTTCGGCCTGTCTGTCCTACGTATATCCCATTGCAGTCATTACAAGTAAGCTTGTATACCCCCGATCATTGATCTAATACAAACTAGATTTGTAGACAGATCGCAAACATGAGGAACCACAGATGTAGACTGCAGTCTCGAACTCAACTGACAGCTAATCAGTCGTCGTTGTGACACCGACCGTTACATACCGGGCGTAAAATGGGGAAATACACGGTAAAATCTTGCGATTCCGCTATCAACACACACAATAAAACAAGTGGCATTACTTTTCATGCGTAAGTTCAGTTTTCAGTTACTCATATTATTCTGTATGTGACCAAAAACTAATAAAAATATCTAATATCGCACTGTAAGTTCAGTGTGGCCAGTATAATCATAGTTTGGTTTTTCCAACCTTTAGGGGGAATTTCGCATATTGTATGGAATCTCTATTTAACCTGTGCTATACTTTGTAGGGTACCGAAAAATGAAGTGCGCCGTCGGATCTGGATAGATAAAATCAGATTACTAAGACGGGAAACCGACTGGCTACCTACAAAATCAACAAAAATTTGCTCGAAACATTTTCTTGAGCAACATAATTAAAAAACAACAACAGATGGTGGTTACGTTCACTCATGCATAAGTGAACGTGAAGCGAACTCGAAAGTGCGAGCTTGGATTCGAAACCAACGAACCTGTGGTTGAGACGCCATAGGTCGAACCACTAGGCTACCTCGGGTTTGAGTATAGGTATAATAAATAAATGATTAAAATAAATTGTACCCAGAAAAAAATAAAAACAAAAAAAATTAAAACGTCCGAGACAAAAATACTTGTACATATATCTATTTTAATGGTCGTTGTGTTTTCTATATTGTGGTTTTATTATATTATATTTGTGTTATGAAAAAAACTTTCGTTTTATTTTACGCCCTTCAATAGATATACTTAATTCGCACTAATATTATAAAATGGCACTGGCAACAGCTGCTAGTAGGTGCAGTAGTAGTAGTAGTATTTGAAACCCAATTAATTATGGTTTTGTCCACCCAGTTAACATTATGAACTAATAAAAAATTTCTTCGTGTAATTTATTATTTAGGGGGAAATTTGCGTAAGGTAAGCAACACCAAGCCTTAAATATCGTCATCTTTATCACATTCATAAACGGCGCAATGCGAGCATACTAGTGGAAGAGAGACAAACATATGTTTCATTTATTATTTTGTTGATTTCAAAGCTACGTTGTCAAATTTCAAAACTGGCACGCGTTTTGTTGAGGCGGTAGTATGAAGTTTGTCACTCTAGATTATATAACTCAGTGCCCCCGATCTAGTTCCCTTATCTACCTGTTCTTTGTGGTTACATAGCCTAGAGTACAAAGAGTTGTTAGTCTTAAAGGCAACATTAATATTGTTTGATTTTGGCCAGTGGTTTAGGCTGTGCAACTGTCTGTCAATAAGTCAGGTAACTCTTTTATAGTATAGATATATGTATATACAAGAATTACTCGTTTAAAGGTATTAGATAGATAGATAGATAGATACTAGACCTTCCTAGACTAGTCCTTCCTTCTTTCTGATAAAGGGTTGCCTGGAAGAGATCGCTCTTAAGCGATAAGGCCGCCTATTGCTTACCTTGTAACTTTCTCTCTGTTTACCTGTTTTCTGTATTGCTTACTATTCCTGGTGTACAATAAAGAGTCATTGTATTGTATAGATAGATGAACCAGTTTCCACCAGTGCTATGCTGTTCCAATTAATATGATTGGAGGATATCAAAGCGTAACATAGCACATTTTTGGTGGAGTGACACCTTGAATATAGTTTAAGGCCAACTTAACAATGCCAGCAAGCTGTAGCTTTACAAATCTGCATTATTTTACAGATCCGGGGCGTGGCGCGGCCCATGTTCCTGGACAGCCGGCCAAGAAAACTTTTCTACGACTTTCTGACGTTCGTGACGACGCGAGTGGCGATGACGTATGCCACTGTGCCCTTCGTGCTTCTACACCTGGCCCCGAGCTTAGCATTTTATGGGTACGTACGCATTTGTTGCTGCAGTCGCAGGAGAGGGGCATGCCCTTCGTTTGTTTAAGATAATACTCTCGTGGCTAAGAGAAATTGAAGGAAGCCGTGGCCAAAGAAATTAGCTCCTTCCATCAGAGTAGGTATGTGCGTACTTCTGCGGTCCCTAATTTGTTGTTTGTCACTGCCAGCCCGTTTCGCGAAGGGACACATTATTCCTAAACTGTGCGGTTTATGCACTATATTTTCAAAACACTAATCGATCTACAGTGTTCTCCGAGTGCGATAGTACGATCTTAATTAACATTAAGAAGCTTAATAATTAAATATGATCAAGTAACCGATTTCATTTTAAGTTGCTATCATAAACATCGAACCGTTCAAGGTGGTCAAAAATATAAACACGAATTGTCATTCGAGTACGTGCGTGTTCAGATATTTTTCACACATATTGATAGCGTCATAGGATTAGTTGCTTCCCTCCTACCAAAATAATTTTATGATTTTTTTATCATAAGACTAATTTTGTCGTTAATTTCTTAAGGCCAACACAAACCGAGAGAGAGCGCGGGGCGCCGACGGAGCGTGCCCGGCGCGCTCTATAACACTGAATCTACGGTGACACACCGGCAGCGCGGCACACCGTATTTGATTCAGTGTTATTGACCGCGCTGGGCACGCTCCGTCGGCGCCCCGCGCTCCCGGTTTGTTGTGGCCTTTAGTGTAAGACTACATTTTCTGTTCAGGAAACTATACTACTCTCTGCACTTCATCGCTCTCGGCGCGCTGCTGATTCCTGAACGACGAAGGCCTACTTCCAGCACTTCTGTGATCACCGAGCTTCCGCAAAAATCTTCCAACGTTAATAAGGACAATACACCTGTACGTGAAACTAACCGGGAAACTAACGGGAAACTAAAATCTTCTTAAATGATCTTTACAGTATAAATATTTCTCCGAAAATACTATTTTTATAATAACATTGAAGCTTTTAAAAAATATTCGAATAAATCTTAGTAAACGCTATATTCAATTTGAATGTTTGTTTGTTAAGGTGTTTTTTTTTCCAAGTGTTTATTTGACACTTTTGCACAAAGTAATATTGCATTTAATTCTCATAGAGTATAGAAACAATACTTGGACCAAACGCAAGGCAAGTACCATGCATGATGACCTTTATGGGATACCCAGTTACATAGCGTAAGGGGAGGCAGCGGATTCCAATCGAAAGGGGGCGGCGGCAACGGCACGATTTTTTCAAGTTGAAATTAAAAAAAATTAACTCCCAAATATGGGGAGGGGGTGAATTTCCGGGCAACCAAAACCCACGCTACTCGACTGGGGATACCTATTTATCAGTATTGCTTTCATTTATTTTTAATAAAGATAAGAATAATTTCTTTACTGGTTGTCAAAACAAATCTTAGTCGTACAAAGAATTAAAGGTAGCTTAGTTGTTATAAGTTGTTATTTAATACAACAGTTAATATTATTTTTAAAGAATAATCTCGCACAGTTCTAAATATTATTTTTCCTTGCGGAAATTTGTTACCTGTCAGGAATATTTGAGCTTTAATTGTGTCAAAAGGTTTCGAAAGAACATTGTGTTCACAAAAATCCAATATATTTTTTAAGAATGACCAGCCTTAGCTCACCAACACGAAAACCTAACTTCCATTCATCACATTTTTCTAAGTTTAAAATTAAATGTTTACGGCCAACTCGCCACTGATAGCCTAATGTATGTACTCCATTTATTTTAACATTTGAAACTTGACGGCAAAATTTGCACACGTTTTTAAATGAAACAACGAAACTATTTAAAATTGTGGTAACTTCTATAGTGAAAACAATAAATACCGCTAATAAATGTACATGTAGGTATTTCTAGTCCATTTGTGTTCGAAATACCGAGAAACGTGTTACAATTTGACCGTTAATTCAAACCTTAAATTAAACGAAGTATGGGTTTATCCAAACTCTAAATTTTAGAGTCTAAAACAGTCATGTTAAGTTCTTGTGTGTGGTAAGGCCAATTATATTTATATCATTCGGTATGCGGCTTGTCACTCGCTTTATCGCGGCTGCTATATCACTTAGCTTGTCTCAAATTATGGCCTAGGTGTTCTCTATAAAGCATTCCTGTCATATATGTAAAAAGAGTGTCAAACGAGATGTAGACTGGAATTGGATTATTTAATATGACCTTGCAACGTGTTAAATTCCACGGAAAAAATATTGCGCGAGATAGTCATTTTAGTAAAGTGTATACATACATCATGGGCGTACCCAGGCCAGTTCTTCGGGGGCGGTCGTAATAAAAAAAACTCTAATTATACTGTTTCTTAATGCATTTACACCTTAGCGTCTAAATATTTAAACCGCCCCTTCCCCCCCCCCCCCCTCCCTTGGTACACCTATGGTATAGATAATAAATTGACTTTCCATATGTTTGTCTAAAATGTTTGGCTATTATTATATTATAGATTTAGTTCATATCAATTTATTCCGCCTGGCAGGTATGTAATCTGTTTATAAAATTAAATTAACTGTTAAGTACCTTAAGCGGAAATGAAGCATCTAAATTATTAGTATCGTAATTTTATTTTTTATTGATGACGACAGCGTAATTAATTTAATTTGATTATAATGGAAAATAAGTAACCATTTCACATTCTACTTATTGTAGTGCCTTTATCAACAAACAACACTTGTCCTTATCAAGGCCAAACAGTTCAGCGGCATTGGCACTCCGTTACGTAAGCCAGGATAGTTCCCCTCAGTAATTTGCAAAAGCTGTTAATTATGGTGCCATAGTATATGGCCTAGATATACAACTTTCACTTTGATGGTCTTTAATAGCTTGCCAAACACAATACAAAGATCTTTTTTCTTAACAGGATATACATTTACAGTTTCACTTCTTAGGTTTAGATAATAAAACATATTTCAACACATGTCATTAAAACTAATTTATATTTATTATAAATGGGAATTTCTATTTTTCGTTATACAGAAAATTAAGAAATAATTGTTAACAGGTAATTAAAATTAGTCTGTTTGGTTACGCACTTTTTCAAGCCTTTATAATTAAAAAAAAAAAATAACAAATCGGATAAGTTTAGCAATCTTTAACAAGTGAAGAATTATCCGGTTTGTTACGTTTTTTTTTATTGTAAAGACTTGAAAAAGTGCGTAACCAAACGGACAAATTTTAACTCCCTGTTAACAGTTACTTAATTTTGGGTACAACGAAAAATAGAAATGCCCAGATATCAAAAAGTACTTCACAAATATAAGACTTAACATGATGAATGTAGTCGGAAATATTTTAAAAAATTTATCATGTAGACTAAAGATAGAGAGGCGTCATGTAAAATGATACAATATCTACCCTTTGGTCATGAAGGGTTGAGTGAGACTTTTAAAATGTGTTTGGTATATTGCAGTATTTTCGGTATCCTATTATCTCGCCTCATTTGTTTTTCGTGTAATTCTTATTTCGTCTCATTCTGTATTCGTTTTCGTCTTGCTCGCTCTCTTCTCACTATCTTTTTTGGTCAAATTTTGCAACTTGTCTGTTTCTTAATACGTTTTATTGGTTTTTCGTCACGGTCTTCCTTGGACTCATTCGTCGTTCCTCCCTTTCGTTTTTTGTCTCATTTACTTAATCGCCAAAATTATTTCGATACGTTCGGAACTGGTAAATAAGTAAATGAGACAAAAAAAAAGAAAGGGAAAAACGATGAATGAGTCCGAGGAAGATCGTGACGAAAAACGAATAAGACTTATTAAGAGAGACAAGTTACAGAATTTGACCAAATAAGATAATGACTGATAGCAAACAAGACGAATAAAGAATGAGACAAAATAAGAATTAAACGAAAAACGAATGAGGCAAAATAATAGGATACCGTAATTTCATTGTTTCATTCAGAGGACCTCATCCTGTGCACTTTGTGATTTTTACCTACATATAACGGGTTTTAACAGAACAGATGTGTTAATTAAATCTAGAATAGTATATTTTATAGTTATATGAGTATTACAAGTTAAAAATATATTTTATTTATTTTCTTTTTGTCTTTTTTTTTGTTACCCAGTAATAACAACCCCAAATAAGGCAAAACATTTTTAAAAACACATCCTTAATGCTGGCACTTCACTTCACGTGTGCGAGAGAGGAGCACTATGCCGATTCTAGCGTGAAAGACGGAGATGGCAATAGCGCAACGCGAACACGCAACGCCAAGTGAAGTGCCACCCTAAGAGTCTATGCACATGGTGTATGTTTTACGCACAGACGACGCGCGATAGCGTTCTATTGCCTTTTTACTTTTACTATGTATATGTATGTAGTTTATTAGGTAATCCAAGCCGCCGTAAACGCGCGTCGATTGCGCGTAATAAATATGCTATGTGCATTGCCTAACCTTTCATAAAACAGCTTAAGAATTCATAAAGTATTGGCTAAGGGAGAATAGTAAAAGCTTTTACTCCTAATATTTAAGTGAACTACTTTGTCAAATCCATACATGTATTAGCATTTGAAAATGTTGATAATAAAAATTTGCTTAAAATATTAGTAGTAAAACTTAATACTTTTCTTATAGTCATTGTGATATAATTTTTTGTCCAGTAAAAAATTAAAAAAGAAAGCATTAAATCAAATCAACATGAAATTATAAATAAAATAGGATTTCCACCATGTTAACAATTTTAACCCCTTTATTGGAGACACATGCAATCTTTCTATTAGAGCTTGGGCACATGATTTAACTTAGAAACTTCTTTATTTGCTCTTTTTATTTTTCAGGAATGCTTGTCTGATATAACAAAGAGCTCCAGGCACATCATTTGTGATTTGCAGTTTCTGTTGCACTTCCTTAAAAATATCCAGGCTTGGGTTAATCTGTAACACTAAACACACAAACATAATATATAAAAAGTAAATTTGGTAGGTATGCAAATTTCTGATCACTAGTGATCAGTCATAAATAAATAAACGTAATAAACATACCCTCATAGCATTTTGTGTTGGTATCCTTAAGTAATTGTACTGAATATTCTTTTGATTCCTTCTTTACTTCTGTGAAGAATTGCAAAAATATCTCTTGCTTCCCATCTTTTCTTGCTTCAACAGTGAAATATATTTTTAAATATTTCTTGTAATATTTTTTTGCCATGAGAAATGCTTCATGAGTATCCTTGATTTCTTTGGCTAAAAGCTTTTGGTCTGAAACAATTAAGGTAAAAAGGCACAATGCTCAAACAAAAGTTAAATCTTTATAAGGTGTCCCAAACATGGTAGGTATGTCAGAATGAAAGAGGTAGACCAGTGTAAGATACTCAATGAATTACAGTCTGATAGTATATATGACAATCCTGTATGCTTATTGTCTAACATGCTGATGCTTGCTTTCACATTCACTATTTTTTTCTGTCAAACGGTATAAGATGGTGACAGAAAAAGATGGTGAAAGTGAAGGCAAGAGCCCGCGTGTTAAACAATACAGCCTCTGTTTGATGTAAGAAAATTGTCATGGCTTTATTTTTATGTTCTAAAGCTTCATAGCTTTTATTATGTAAAACAAGCAGTTGACAGCGGCAAATAACTTCTGTTGACTTTTCACCCAAAGTTTTTAATATTTAATATGTAGGTAATAGGTAAAACTCGACGTCTATGCGCGCCCATTTTGCGTAATTGGCTGTAGGCACTAGATGTGCCAGTCTAGCTCCTCGAGGAAGCCTAGCAGACCCTTCACATTGCCAATGACTTTCTGGAGCAACCTCTGTGTCCCAAGGTGTAGTGCCCATATTGATAATATTTAATGTAATAATTATTTCTTTATAAATAAATTAAAAAGAAAGATGCACTGAACCAGCCCAAAATTACACTAGTAAAAGTCGCACGATTATCAAGATATTGACAATCCAAATGAATACACAACAACGTTCAAAAGAATAATTACAAAAACTTTTAACTGGCAAGTCTCTGGTTTCTATGTGTTTGGGACACCTTTATAAAAAAACAGTAATTCTATTGTATTGACTGACATGTAATGCACAGCTTGAACTAGGGACATGAAAATGATTCTTCAACAGAGGCGAAGCTACGGGAAAAAGCTTATAATAGGTTACAAAATAGATACAAACCTGATTTGAACTTCCCATATTGGCTCTGCTGCCGTTCGTATTCTTCAACTTTAGTTTTTATTTCCTGTACCAATTGTTTATTTCTTTCTGTGATGATTTTCAGTTCGTCGTCACTGTTCCGGGCTGCGCTACCGGAGTAGTTAAAATTCTGAACTTGAAATTCTTCTAACTGGTTAGAAATTTGTTTTGTTAAGTGACACACGTTTGCTTTGAAATCACAAAGCATCTTACTTTCAGATTCAGCCAAGTCTAATCTGAAGTCCCAGGCTTCATCGAAAACACTCATTATTATGTTTTATGTAATAAACTTAATTACACAGAAATTCTTATTCTTTTAGTAACACCATTTAAATAAATATAAATACAATAACAAAGTTCGCATCGCTCGCACCACTCTATAAACGCTCAACTGACTTTCATTCAAATAATTATTTTTTATTTACTTCTATTAGGACACGTAAGGCAAGGGAGTTGGTATCCATACATGACAGATAAAAATGATAGCTACATGCACATTTTAAGATACTTTTGGCAGAAGACGGTATAATATATTACTATTATATTGGTTTATATTCATAATAAAGTTTCCCTTGTATACAGTTTTGGCTCTACTACAATTGGCAATCGATGAAAATTTTAAATGTGCTTGAATATTTTTATACAGGTAGGAATAACGTTCCTTATTAACAGGAAAAATTTACAGATTTTTTGGTTGCGTCATATAATTATAAAAAATAAAAACGATTTTTTAAATCTGGGGCAGCTTAATACGGGCACGAACCTTAGTCCCGTCGCATATTGAAAAAAAAAAACCAAATGTGACATTGACAGCTTAGCTTGTCATAAACAAACGTACATAACATAACCTTAGCTTGCGATCTTGCGCCCGTGTCTTTCTCCAAGTTTTCGGTATTTTCCCTGGATATCTTTTAATTTTTCGACTGCTTACCCACACCGGACCTTTGATATTGCCTGCTACGACGAAAACTCTTGATTTGTACACTGGACCTGACCTTTATAGCTGCTACGACGACTTGGAACTGATATACTGATTAACTCGAACTCTGTACTCTGGACTGAATTTCCGTTTTATTCAATTGTTTTACAATGGATAATAACGAACATCAACGATGGAGGGAACCTAAAATGTGTTTTTTACCAACATGCACCAATAACGATATTAAAAACCCTGAGAAGAAGTTTTTTACTATTAGGAAAGAACTAAAGGAAAATTGGTGCGACATGGCTGAGAGAAACTGCCCAAAACGACATCTTTATTGTTGCGAAGACCATATTAACGTAAGTTGCCACTTACTGTTCACTCACTATTACTGTTTTGAGCACTGCACCTACGGCTGCAGTCTGTCTGACCATACGTCGACCGATGATTTACCGCTGTACGCAAATGTCGAATGTTATGTTCGTAAATGTGTAAGCGTGATCTGCCTATCTGCCACCTGCTATTGCAGTTGGAGATATCATCATACATTCACAAACACAACTGGCGATTGTCTGCATGCCTGTTATATTTTATCTATAAATTTGGGGTACAAATTACACTCATTCTCAACAGCGTGATATATGTAATGCAGGCACCTATAAATTAGTATGTAGCCTAAATCTGTTTTTAATATTTTCAGGTTGAAGAAGACCTAGAAAATTACAACAAATGGATATGTGGTGCGAAACCACGGCTGAACTTAAATGCAACTCTAAAAAATATACCATTTCAAGCAACAAACCCAACTTCTTCAAATATAAGAAATATTGGTATGTCATCATCATCAACCTCCAATGCGAGTGGCACTTTTGTCATTCAAACTGCTCGCAGTGTAAGTATTCAATTTATTATTTCATTTCAAGGAGGTCTTAGTTCTCGCTAAACTTAAAGGCTGATCTGAATTCATATATGATTCATTGCACTGTAGCAGTATATCTGTATGACCCTCTGGCCACATGGTCTGACTGCCTTTGTCCTACTGATTGGACCACATGAACTTTTTATTCCTATTTGTTTGATTAATCGGACTACAAGAAATTGTAATTCCGATTCGTCCTACCGATCAGATAATATGAAGTTTTTTTTCTGTTTTCGATTAATTGGACTACAAGGAATTGTGATTCCGGTTTTTCCAACCGATCGGACAACATGAGCTTTTTTTTCCAATAACCTAGCCGAGCAGACTTGTAGTACATTCCCCACTGATATTCCAGTTCAATTACTTGTTGAATTCCTAGGACACAAATGTGTGCATTTTGTGTTTCATATGTTTTATTTTTTCAATATTTTTTTAATGCCGTTTAATTTTTTTTATACTCTGTGGTTTAATTTTAAAGTGCTAAATCCCCGTTGCATCCGAATCCAGTGATTTTCCCCACAGCAAAAATAAATAGAAGGTAGTAAAAAAAAAATACAAAATTTCGTATTGCATCCTGGGGGTGTGGGTGTAGGGTTCCAAACTTTTTGAAAGTAAGAATGACTGTCCAATCATAATTTCATTTGACTACTATTTTTTGTCATAGCGTATGACAATGAAAAAGTGTGAATGTTGAGCTATTTAAGAATGAAACTGTTAGCTTGAAATAAAAGTTGTCAAAACGTTGAAAGTCCGAATATCTATGTTTGATTACTTTAATTTCAAGCTAACAGTTTTATTCTTAAAAAGCTTTACACAATAATAACCAAATAATAAATATATTTTAAAAACCGATTAGACCAACACATTAGCAGTACGAAGAATACTTGACCAAGGAACAGCAAGGCATCTATCTGTTGCCCTCAACTGCCTGCCTGATAATATAAATATAAATAATAATAAACTGCAAAAAATTTCAATTTCGCGCCTAGAGAGTGCTGTTCCACCTTAAAGTAAATACTTACATTTGACATTGTCTTTAAATATTATTTCCTAAGAAGGTTACCTAATATGCAGTATGCAAGTCGCGTTACTCATGCCTAGAATGCGTGGACCGATCAGTGGGACCACATGGTCTAAGAAAATGATAGTTTCTATAGTCCGATTAGTTAATCAAACTAACGGGAAATCAAAATTTCACGTTGTCCGATCAGTGGGACCACATGGTCTAAGATAATGGTAGTTTCAATAGCCCGATTAGTTAATCGAACCAACAGGAAAAAATGTTCTTGTGGTCCGATTGGTAGGACAAAGGCAGTCAGACAACGTGGCCAGAGGGTCATTTCAGGGTAAAAGACTGGAAATAGGGCTCTATGTAAGGTAAACGAGTTCCATGCAGATAAATAAAAAATAAATAAATATCACGGGACAATTCACACCAATTGACCTAGTCCCAAAGTAAGCTTAGCAAAGCTTGTGTTATGGGTACTAGGCAACGGATAAACATACTTAAATACATATTAAACACCCAAGACCCGAGAACAAACATTTGTCATCATACAAATATCTGCCCCGACACGGGAATCGAACCCAGGACCTCAAGCTTCATAGTCAGGGTCTCTAACCACTAGGCCATCTGGTTGTCTAAATGATAAAAGAATATTTTATACTATTGTATACTATCTATCTATCTAAATGTATACTATTTTTTTTGTTTCAGGCTGATGTTGCTGTGCAGTGTGATAGCATAGTAGCAGTTGCAAATAAATATGTGATGGTCAAACCAACAACTGAAGAAAAAACTACTAACTTTCGCGCTCGGAAGATAAAACAAAAAATGATGCCATCACTGATGTCACATTTACCAGATAGTGATGAGACTCCTGGTCAATCTTCTTATCTTTTTGGAACATCCAATTTTGAATCTACATCATCATCTAGTGTTAGAAATTATGATGATAAATCTGGTAGGGAACACATCATGAAAAGGATTAAAAATAAGCCTAAAATGTATATAGGTGTGCCTAAGAACTTTTGGTGGATAGTAGATTTCATTGCACAACAATGTTCATGTATCACTCTCCACATTATAATGACATTATTCAAGTTAAAAACTAATGACACATTTGCAAGAATGAGTGAAGAATTTGAAATGGCTCAATCAACTATCAGATTATTATTTCAAAAGAATGTTGTCATACTAGCTACATATTTTCAAAATTTTATATATTTACCAACACCTATAGAAATAAAAAAAATCTACCACTTGTGTTTAAAATAAGGTACTCTAATGTACAATGCATAATAGATTGTTTTGAAATTCAAATTCAAAAACCTAGTAATCCCATTAGACAAGCACAAACTTGGTCCTAGTATAAATCTTGCAACACTGTAAAATATTTAATTGGTTGCACTCCCGCCGGATTTATATCCTTTATATCTGAGGGTTTTGGTGGAAGAATATCAGATAAAGCGATTACAGAGAAGAGTGGCTTTATAGATATTCTTCCATCTAATGCTGTCATTATGGCAGACAGAGGGTTCAAGGAAATAGAATCTTTATTGAGCTCAAAAAATATTAAACTGTTAAGACCTCCTTCTGTTTTCACAAATAAACCATTAACAAAAAAAGAGGTGATTCATACCAAAGTAATCGCGAGCTTGAGAGTTCACATAGAAAGAGTTATAAGGAGAGTTAGGGAGTATCAAATGTTGAAACCTCATTCGGTAATCAATAATAAGCATCTAAAATACTTGGACCAATTAGTAACAATTGCATGTGGCTTGATTAATCTTCAGGATCCTATAATAAAAGATATTTGATAGAATTAAATTGTTTTATTTTATATTTAAAACCTATGTGATGGCACTATTCAAAATGATAGGAAACACATTAGTTTTCCAGAACTCTTCTGCAGCACCCATCACATTTTCTATATAATTTGCATCAAAGTTCACCACCACCTTCTCTATCCTACCATTGGTTTCAAACTTTGGGTCTGCCACACAAAATAAACATTTTTGTTTTCCTGTGGCTAACATTTCTAGCTGAACTTGGGAGTTATATTTATTACAAATAAGCCCATTGTTTATGTAATTTTGTTTTGTTTTTTCTGAAATAGGGAATTTAATCTCTATTACAAAATCATTACTAATGCCGTCAGGTGATGCACCAAAAATTCCATTTATCAATATTAGTCCCGATTCATTAATTTTTTTGTTTGTCTCTTCCTGAATTTTTTTCAGAACACTTTTCTCTAAAATTTTTCCCCTTTTCATTGCCTTCGTTTCCTGCACCTTGTGCCCCCCCAATATCTCCTCTACTAGACTACCGGCTGGAGTTTTGCAATGAGCAATTTCATGTAATTTGGAGCCAGTAATTCGACCTTGCCTCATGCTATGCCATAATTTTGAATTGACCTGGCTAATTGTTTCTTGGCTTATTTTATTTTCTTTACCACTTACAATTTTGTTGATAAATATCTTGTAATTTTTAAAACTATGATCAGTTTCTTCTTCTACAAACTTAACTGTCATATCAAAAATGCAGTAATTTGTTAATTTTTCTATTTGCTTGTTCTGATCATAAGTCATGATCAGACTCTTTCCACAAGCATGTTTGTGAGCTTCATTGCGGAATTTTTCTAAAATGCTCGCATCCTTTGGGCCCCTCCGTGGCACCTTGCTGTTTATTAAATCTTTAATAAATATAACTCTGTCTTGAGCTCGTTTCAAATTTGGCTTCATCCAATAACACTCCACACTTGTAGGTGATGGTTCCGCACTACGTGTTTGCAGCCAAAACAGAAAGACAAATGTATGTTTACACCCACCTGAAAATTCACAAGATAAAAATAGTATTTTCATAGTCAGGTAAAAATAACAGGTACCTAGTTGCAAGCAGCGAGAACAAAGTAATGCAACAGTTTTTTTTTTTGTATTTTAACTACTTAACTAAGAGCCAGTTATACCAAACTAGCGGTTTAGCTAGTTAAATTTAACTAGGCATAAATTAGTGTTTATTTCATTTTAGGTTGTAAGTTTATTTAAAGAAGCCTTATAATTTTAAACATGAAACTACCGTGAGACTCACTCATAGTGAAAATAAACGGATCACTCACGTCTCAAAATGAGTTTAACTCGACATGTTTCAGGCTAATCCGTAGCCCTTCCTCTCGGAAGCCTAAAAATGCCTTATAATGTGATAACTTGCATATATCATTGTACAGTGGTGGTCATACAATTAAGAACGATTTGAAGTTTCCGATTTTTTTTTATCTAAATTATGTCATATGTCTAGTTGTGTTCCTTCTTAGAAGTAACAAGTTATGTTATAAAATAGCCACATGGATAGAGCAAACGGGATTAAGAATAATAGTGTATAATTGCTAACATTTTTTTTTACAAATTTTATTTGTTCTCTATACTAATAAATTCAAATAGTAATGAAGCTGGACAAATAATTAAGAACGATTTATTAAACTGCTCGAGAGTTGTTTTATATGAAACTTAGATTAAATAAATCATATTAATGTGAAGTTGGTATAGAAAAAAAAAAGCAATTTAATACATTTGAATTAAAATTAATAGTTAGTAGCATGTCCACGGCTTTTAATTACGGCTTTACACCGGCGAGGCATTGAATCTATCAATTTTTGACATTTCGCAAGAGAAATAGAGTTCCATTCTTCTAAGAAAACGTCGTACAGCTCTCTCAAATTGCCACACTGTCGATATGAAACCTTTTTCTTGACTTCGCACCAAAGATGCTCTATTGGGTTAAGATCTGGGCTGTTGGCTGGCCAATCTAAGACAGAAACTGATTGTGATGTGAGGAATTCCTTAACGGTGCGTGCAGTATGCTTTGGATCATTGTCGTGCTGGAATGTCCAAATAACCGGAAGCACGTCTTCGGCATATGGTAACATTGTTTCTTGCAGTATATTTTTGTATTGGAATTGATCCATGTTTCCTTCTATCAGCCTAACAGGTCCAACGCCATGTCCAGAAAAGCACCCCCAAATTTTCACATTTCCCCCGCCATGCTTTAATGTCACTTTTGTGTACTTTGGGTCGAATGCTTTATTCGGAGGGCGTCGTACATATCGTTTTCCATCAGAACATACCCTATTTATTTGTATCTCGTCAGAAAAAAGAACGTTTTTCCACTGTCTGACTGTCCAGTTTTCATACCTTCTTGCAAATGCAAGTCGGGCTTGCCTATGACATCGTTTCAACATAGGCACCTTCCTTGCTATCCTTCCGTTCAACTTATTTTCTACCAAACGCCTTCGAATAGTGCGTGCAGAGATTGCTGAAGGGTTTTTTCGCCAAAATATTCTTTTCTCAACTCATTAGACCCTTTAAAAGGATTTTGTTTTGCCAAACGAACGATATTTCGATCATCTCGACGAGATGACTTTCTCTGTCTAGGTCCACGTGGAACGTTTGAAGTAGTTTGATACGTGGAAAAATGCTTTACGGCATGGAAAACCATTGTTTTTGAACATTGCAGATAGTCGGCTATCTTTTTATACGACCAATTCTTCTCGCGAAGTTTTATTATTACTTCTCTTGTAGATTTATCACAACTTTTATTTTTCCCCATTGTTTTTATACGAAGTAATCACTTTTAAGACTTTAACAGCACGAAATGGCGCCAAAATTATACGAATAATAATCTACAACCACAGAGCCACACAGTGTTCTCTATTTAAATTTGAAAAAATAATAAACTATTCAGCGTTCTTAATTACGTGACCAGCCAGTAAGTACTAATACTAGGTTCAGATCGAATGTATTAAGTTTCTCTATTAATTTTTTAACCAACTATGTTGCATAAATGAATGTACCGGTAGTACGGAAAAGTTTCGCAATTCCGAGAGAAATAAAAAAAATACGGGCAATTAGTTATACTTGTTACTTTGAAAAAATCATCTCAATAAATAATCGTTCTTAATTATATGGCCACAACTGTATATATAAGGAATTTTCTTGGTACACATTGTAGAGATTGTTGAGGTGATAGTTATTAATCAATGAAACTTACCAGCTGCTGCTGCACAACTATCACATGATGTGTCTGTGATGACATCCTCTATTTTTTTTTTTTTTTTTTTTTATGAAATAGGGGGCAAACGAGCAGACGGATCGCCTGATGATAAACGATTACCGTCGCCCATGGACACCTGCGACACCAGAAGAGTCACAAATGCGTTGCCGGCCTTTTAGATAGGAGTATGCTCTTTTTTTGAAAGCTTGAAGGTCATATCGGTCCGGGAACACCGCAGCAGGTACTTCATTCCAGAGCTTAGCTGTGCGAGGCAGGAAATTTCTGGAAAAACGCACAGTAGAAGACAGCCAACCATCCAGATGGTGAGGATGGAAGTGTTGTCGCGTAGGGCGATGGCGGAAGGATGCGGCAGGGATCAACCCGAACAACTCCTCGGAGCACTCTCCGTTGTACATGCGATAGAAGATGCACAGTGAAGCTACATCTCTACGCAGCGCCAAGGAGTCAAGCCGATCAGAAATTCTTTGGCAGCCGACTATTCGAGTCGCTCTCCGTTGTATGCGATCCAGAGGGAGAAGCTGGTACTTGGGAGCCCCCGCCCACAGATGAGAGCAGTATTCCATATGTGGGCGAACCTGCGCCTTATAAAGCTGGAGGCGGTGGGCTGGAGTGAAATACCGTCTCGATTTCATTGAGATGGACCGTCACAGTGTAGTACTTGCTGTTTATTCTATGTTCAGGAACAATTTTTGCTTGTACATCACACAGGCTTCCAATTCTTTTCACTTCAACATAGCCAACTGCACTCTCCACATAAGACTGCCGTGATGACCTTAAAAGCAAAATAAAATTCGTTTCAGAAATTACTTTACACATAATAGAAATGAAACTCGTGAATACTGAGATAAACACGCGATTAGGTTGAGTACAGTACTTACATTAAAGCTTTAGCACCTCTAATTTCAGCGACATTATACTTGTCACTACTCTTCATAAATTCCATGAGCATAATCATATCTACTTTTGGCAGATTTGATGAGTCCGCTCTAACAAAATCAGTGTTTCAGTATATCAGTTTCAAGTCGTCGTAGCAGCTATAAAGGTCAGGTCCAGGGTTCAAAGCAAGAGTTATCGTCGTAGCAGGCAATATCAAAGGTCCGGTGTGGGTAAGCAGTCGAAAAATTAAAAGATATCCAGGGAAAATACCGAAAACTTGGAGAAAGACACGGGCGCAAAATCGCAAGCTAAGGTTATGTACGTTTGTTTATGACAAGCTGTCAATGTCACATCTGGTTTTTTTTTTCAATATGCGACGGGACTATGGTTCGTGCCCGTATTAAGCTGCCCCAGATTTATTAAATTGTTTTTATTTTTTATAATTATATGACGCAACCAAAAAATCTGTAATTTTTTCCTGTTAATAAGGAACGTTATTCCTACCGGTATAAAAATATTCAAGCACATTTAAAATTTTCATCGATTGCCAATTTGTTGTGTGCGAGATCACAAATTTTCTGCGGCACTGCACGCAGAGCCCTACTGCTAGGCCCTTAAAAGGAGAAGGTTAGGTATTTATCAGAAATACTCCCTCGAATAAGTTTTTGATAATGTGAGCAGATAAATCTGTGTCTTGAACGAGACCGACTTAAAACCGTCCCGTCTGGTAACACTTTAATATACTATTGCTATGCTATGCATCATATATTTTTCTGTCTGTATATATATATGAATCTAGTTGGTGAAATATAGCTGTTAAATAAAATGAAGAAAATAACCACCATCCCGTATAAGGAAAATATTGGAATGAATTAGAATTACGTTACGGGTAAGCGTTCTGTTTTTGACCGCAATTCCGGTAAAAACATGTATCTATCGTCCAGTCAAATTTGTAATAGCAATGGTTGTTTCAGGGGTCTTCTTAATTTCAGGTTTTTGACGACAATATTTCACGGGACTGTTTGTCATTATGTTTTATAGCATTCATGCAACATTTCATAAGTGTACTTGGACTGCTCGTCAAATCAATGATAGTTTTATGTCTATGAAGACTCAGAAATTGTCCAATGGGCCATTGTCTCAGCTGTTTCGAAAATCAAGCTAATGCTGATATTACGGCTACCCATAGGAGTAAAGATGGTGAGTACTTGCAATATTCTTTCCCGAATTATTTTATTGCTTATTGTTTTACACTCTTAAACAAATTTTGCCAGCAAGCAAGTCAGTATTCATCATTACTATTAATTAAAATTAAGTAGATTTCTCCTCTTTATACTTTTCTAAATTGTTTATCTTATCCGTGTCTGTTTTTGTGTTTACAACATTTCAAACAACAATATATATGAAAGTTCATAACATACATAACAATCACAATGTCTTTGACCCTGCTGTGTTACTCATATAGGAGATATAAAATTACATTAATATGAAATCAGTTGGCACTAGTTAAAGTGAAAATAAACGGCTCACTCACGTCTCAAAACAAGTTTAACTTGACATGTTTCAGGCTCCATTTATTTTCACTATGAGTGAGCCTCACGGTAATATCATGTTAAAAGAGGCACTAACTAGTTAAGTTTAACACACTAGGAGGAGTCATAAAAATTACTTATTGAGGGTGGTTGATTAAAATTTAAATATATTTTATTATTTCTTATTCTATTTTCTCTAATGATCTTAGCTTAGCTTAGATTTTACATGAATCTCTTTATTTTCAGAAGAATAACTTTAATATTTGTTTGACTTCTAGAAATTACAGATATTGTGACCAACCAGGTGCCAGCTGTCATTGTCTCAGACTACCTGCAAGAAGAGCCCCTGCTTCCTGACAATGAGAATACTATGAACAACTGTAGACAAACTATCAATTTACAGAATGACAACGCCTTGAATAGTTTTGGAGAAACTTGTTCACCAGAAATGGCAAACTCACAAAGGGCCTTTATCAACACTGAAAAGGTAGTTAAACCTTTTTACCAAAAGTTGCCTTCCATTCCACGAACAATGTCGTCTCTGGGATCAAGTGAACCCCGTATTTCAGAATCGAAGATCAATCAACTGTTTGACCAGTACAAGGACTCATTGGAGGATGCTATTCTAGCGGAAGGCATTGAAAATTTGTGCAATGATTTACAGTTGAATCCTGATGATTTTAAAGTTCTCGTTCTTGCTTGGAAATTGAATGCTAGTCAAATGTGTAGATTCACAAAAATGGAATTTATACAGGGCTTAAAGAATATGAAAACAGATTCCATTAAAGGCATACAATATAAATTAAACGAAATAATCAGTGAATTGAATAGAGAAACAGAGCAATTTAAAGACTTGTATAGATTTACTTTTAAATTTGGATTGGATGTAAGCACTGGCCAGCGCATACTGCCTTCTGATATAGCTGTAGTGTTGTGGAGGCTAGTTTTTACTAACAACAAGCCCCCTATACTTGATCGATGGCTTGGGTATCTAGAGAAGAATGCTCACATCAGAGGAATACCTAAGGATACATGGTACATGTTTTTAAATTTTTGTGAATTTGTGGGAGATGATCTCAGCAGTTATGATGACACAGAGGCTTGGCCAAGTCTTTTTGATGACTTTGTAGAACATGAAAATGATCAAGTTAATCAAAATGTCACAAAGAATGACATGAACATACAGGATTGAATTCCTACTTTTGCCAAAACATAGTATAGGTACTTAATGAAAGATTATTGATATTGAAGAGACTGATATATCCTGTATTGGTTAAACATAAAATTTTGTGAATTAATGCAGTTTATGATCTGTTGTAAATCACTGATGTATTTTCAGAAGGGCCTGTTTCATATTCGAAGCCATGTTTTGAAGAGCCATCATATATAAGGGAATGTTAGTTTTAAATTACAAATAACATGTGAAATTCAAAAAAAAATACAGTATATGGGTTTAAGACATTGTCAACCATAGGTTCAATTGAGGTAAGGGACAAAATGGGCAAAATGAGTTGAGTGTACAGTTTTGTTCAGAATTTTCCGCTCTTTCGAATGGTATATATGAAAAAATTCTAGCTTAGAAAAAATGTCCCTTCATTTATTTTTTAGGGTTCAAAGTCGCATTAGCTCCAAAATAACACTGTATCTGAAAAATGATAAAAAAACAGGAACTTCAATTGGCGTAATTACCACCGCAGACTCACTTTGATTAAGGTAAGGGTCTAGACGCTCAAAGAATTACCTTTACATATGTAGAGGTCAATTTTGTGTAAGGGACATGACTATAAAGTACATGGTCTGTAAGGGACATTATAAACAAAATATGTGGTGTAAGGAGAATCTGTTTTCTAAAATAGATAAATTGCGTTACACAGGCTGATAGAGCACTAAAATATATGATAATAGGTCTAAAAAAATCCAAGAAAGGTTAATTAGAAAAAAAGTTATGAGGATTTAATCCGAAAAAAAACTTTGGCCTCCTGAAAAATCGTATTTTGTCCCTTACCTCAATTGAACCTATGGTCGACGATATTAAGGTTTTATAATGTTGTTTGTACAGTTTAAAAACTTGTTGATACAGAATCAAAGACGGAAGTTATCAAATTAAATGAAATACCTATCTTCACTTCAAACCATGTAAACGAAAATGAATTGACTGCTGTACCTATGAAAATGCCTCATTTATGCATAATTTGATAATTATATCAGTTCTTATAACTTTCAGCTAATAATGTTGTGACCAGCATAAGTAAGATTTGCATGTACATGGGCACCCTGAGTTATAGTAACTGGCTTTAGAAAACATTATTTGTAAATACAGTTCATTTAAAATAATTTTTGATAGTTAAATAATTATCAAGTAGATTAGAGTAAGGCTTGTTAAAAAATATGACATTCCAAGTTTGGAATTTTATTATTTCGTATAATTAGGCCAAAATCTGTACATAATTAATTTCACTTAGGTACCTACCCTAAAGTCTGTCGGTTCAAAATGGTCCCAGTTGTCCGTAGAACTAGTCTGTCTTTGTAATAAATATATGCAAAAATGTCAGTTTCAAGCGATTGATAGTGTTTTGCATAGTAATTTTCCTTATTGGTCATATTTCGATTTTGTCAACAATACTGGAACAAATCGTAGTTTAAAGTTACGCGACACTTTATTGGTTCATTGCACAAAATAATAAATATTGGACGATCAGAGCGCGCCTGCTTTTGAGGTAAAAGCTGGGTCCGTCCGTAATGACCACATCCAACGTTTTGGCAACAAAAAGGGACGTGATTTGAGCGTTTGGTAATAATACCAAACGCTCAAATCACGTCCCTTTTTAGGGTTCCGTACCCAAAGGGCAAAAACGGGAACCCTATTACTGAGGCTCCGCTGTCCTTCCGTCCGTCCGTCCGTCCGTCCGTCTGTCACCAGGCTGTATCTCGGGAACCGTGATAGCTAGAGTTGAAATTTTCACAGATGATGTATTTTGGTTGCCGCTATAACAACAAATACTAAAAAATGAAATTAAATAAATATTTAAGGGGGCTCCCATACAACAAACGTGATTTTTGTGCTCGTTTTTGCTCGATGTTGATAACGGCAACAGGTAGAAGCTTGAAATATTCACAGAATATTTAATTATGTATTGACTTTAAAAATAAGTCATAAAATTAAAATAATAAAAATATTTAAGGGGGCTCCCATACAACAAACGTGTTTTTTATAGATAATTGTACGGAACCCTTCGTGCGCGAGTCCGACTCGCACTTGGCCGGTTTTTTGTTGCCACACAGACTACGGGATCATTATAAAATGATTGTTTAAACCATGCTTTCATATAAAAAAAAACCTCTCGTATGCTTGAACGCGGATCCGCGTCATATTTAAGGCTATCTATTTGTATTTTTTTTGTAATCTGTAACATTGGTAGTATTTGAAACAAACGAGACTAGAATGCAGGTTTTTTTTTTACTTTTGGCATACGAGACTTTAAGTGCGCGTTGGAATCTCACAACAAAGGGTACTGAACAAATCATTACAATTTATGTTCGTAAGTTACGGAAGCACCAGCACCAAACAATGTTAATTATATAATATAATAATATGTATATCTAATGTAATTTGTCCATATTTCTGGCGCGCACCGTGCCCTCTATATCCCAACGTTCCGGGCGGCTGCTCCACTCGCCTCCCTTAAAGCAGGCGCAGTTTGTAGTTGATAAATCCAATCGTCCATACAGCGATATAGGGTAAATCGCCAATAACTGGCCACCTCATACTAAAAAACTCTTAACTCTATTCACCGATAGTAGAATTCATTTTTAGTATATAAGGTGTCAATAACTGGCCACGTTATACTAAATTGAATTGTGTTTGTAGAGGAACACAGTTCATTTTCAGTATGAGGGAGCCAGTTATTCGCGATTTACCCTACGTCTGGCCAATTCACAAATTGCAAATGTAATTAAGTAATAGAAAAAAAGATTTTGGTAATGTGATACTTGCAAATTAACGATTTGTCTGATTTTGTTTTCTATGCTTGTGTGTGTATACCTTGCTTCTTGTAAAATCTTAATTATAGGCCAACTTTATGATAGACAGGTAGACAGTTCTTAGGACAGACAGACAGATAGACGGACAACGAAGTGATCATTATAAAATATCTTTCTCTTTAAGATAAACATACCTACTAAATTATATCATTTGTTTTTATATGTTGAAACAAGTAAATATTCAGAATATTATATATATATTTTGTCAGAAATTTGCTGTGGACTTCAAATAAGTGTTACACATTTGTTACCCTTTGAAGAAATACGTATTAACCCTCTACTGCATAAATTACTGAAGGTGTTCAATAAAAAATACCTGACTCAAAAAATAAACTTTAATAGGCATTGTAATACACAAACATTGCATTACACAGGCATTGTAGACAAAATAACAAAAAAAAAAATTTTATGTTTATTTTCAAAAATATGCACCACGGCCATTTATGGCTTCGTATGCATTCACGGTATTAAACACGTATGCCGTTTGTGGCGTTGTATGCATATAATGAACTACAAATGAAAATGTTTATTTTTTCATTTAAGCATAGATAGACGTTGCATTTCTCGCATCTTAAGTATGAACGATAACCACAATTATTTTGACATAATAAAAGTGTTTTCTCGTGGATGGGGATGTGATCTAACCTATCAGACCGAACGTGGACCAAACAGAGTTTAGTGGCAATTCGTAAAAAAAAATTTAAAAACTGCTGGAGATTCAAACTCTTCTATAAAATTAGGTAAATCGACACAGCCGGTGAATTCAAAATTCTTTGCATCATACGGTGGCATTTTGGCTGTTGTCCACTTGTTTTTTTCCTTTGTATTTTTTTTGTTCAGTGCTGATAAGTTTCTGGAGTTATCAGGCTCAAAGTCTTCTTCTGAGGATTCAGGGTCGGAATGGGGAACTATAACAGGAGGCTTGGTCCTTTTTGATTGCCGAAAATTAGACAGTGGAATGTTGTCGTCCTCAGAATCGGACTCTAATTCATCATTACTAAGAGATCCATCTCCAGGAATAGGGTTCACTTGCTTAAAATTACCATAAAAGCGTGAAGGAAGCATAATCTGGAATACCAAACAATCAGGAATTAGTGTGCAGAACGCATAGGACGCCATTTATGGATTAGTACTTGGTACCTCTTAATGCATACGAAGCCATTTATGGCGTCGTAGAAAAACTGTCTAAAATACATCAAAATTTGTAATGTTTTAAAAATCATCATAACTATACAAGAGGAGAGAGTTAAAATAAGTCGTAATTATTTTTTAACTTTTGTTTACTTACGTTTTTTACGTTTATTTACTCCGGTGAAAACACTCAATAATCAATAACACCAATGCTCTGCACACGCGTCACTTAAAGGAACTAGTGCTTGGTAACTGTGTATTCTGTACCTTTTTTAAAAATACCCTCATTTTTTTAAGTTTATCTATTACCCTGAAATAATGTTTTGACTGTTTTACATAAATTTAGTATGAAAAAAAAATCCAGAAGTCTAAAGGCCAGATCTGGCTCCGCATGCGGTAAAGGGTTAACGTATAGTCAGTACATATTTCCTCAAGAGGTTGTCAAGCATGTATTTAAATTTTACAAAGTTCTATTATTTGACTATTTTAATTGAAATGTCTCAAGTAAAAAAAAACCAATATATACATGATTTTTCATTTATTTTGCACCACGTTATAGTTACTATAACGTAAGTAGCACACCATATATTTATTAACTCATATATTTATTAAGGCCCCATTTACTACCACAGAATCAAAAGCAGCTATCGAATACATACCTGGCAAAGGATATTTTTTAAAGCTGGAATATTGTAACTTATTACTGAAACAATAAGGTTGAATTTCCAAGTCAATGCATGTGATCGCTAAATCGTCTCTACCACGCGTTAAATCATCCATCAGTCACTGTTATGATGGCCCGGCTATGACAACGCGCGACGTAATAATCCGAATTCATTTCGAGGTACAGTCGCGGAATAAATATATAGGTTATCGTCACTTTTCGACTCTAATGTCAACGAGTTAAGGTCGGAAAGTGACGAACCTTTTCATTCCGCTACTATACTAGCGAAGCTAGTAAGGGTCAGTTCACACCGAGACGCGACGCTGCACGCACATTTTTAATAGAGCGACTCAAAATATACTTTATTTACTACACGAAAAGGTACACATTTTATTATGAGGATTCAGAATATGTTGCACCACGCAGCGTTGCGCCTCGAGATACCTCGCGGCGTAGCGCGACGCATCGCAACGCGGCGGTGCATCGCCGGTACGCGCGGCGTGTAAGACGCGTCGCGTGACGCAGCGCGACGCCGCGAGGCGCAGCCTGAGGCCACTGCGGGTGGATGCGGCGGGGCGGGCGTACGCAGCAAGTAGACACGTTCCGCTGCACCGCGCGACGTCTCGCTGCGCAGCGAGGCGTCGCGCTGCCAACGATTTTACGATGCGCCTCGCGACGTTGCGATAAGTCTCGCGGCGCAGCGCGTAAACACTGGCCTCTTCCAGTATCGTCGCGTCTTGGTGTGAACTGACCCTAAAGGCTAGACAATGGGCACAGTAGGTAGAGTCCTCCAATATCTATACAGCCAACCGTTCATGAATATCTAAACATGAACCTTATGTTACGGTAATAAGGTCTATGTATAGATATTTATGAACTGTTGGCTGTACAGATATTGGTGAACGCGACTCTACAGTCGCCATCATAAACATCGGAGCAGTCAAAGTGGTCAAAAATATCAACACGCAGAACGTGATTACGTGCATACGGCTGCTGTGTTGATATATTTTCAACCGACGAAAACAAAAGGAGGAGGTTCTCAAGTCGACGTGTATATAATGATATATATTTTTTTTTATGTATGAGCACGCATAACTTTTTACAGAGTAGTCCGATTTTGATGATTCTTTTTTTATTGGAAAGCGTATACCCCGAGGGTGGTCCCATTTAAATTTGGAAATAATATTCCTACCCTAAGGGTAGGAAAACAGGGGTGATTGATTGTTCAGTCACTGATTGTACTATATGACCACGCATAACTTATTACATAGTCGGATTTTGATGATTCTTTTTTTATTGGAAAGCGTATACCCCAAGGGCGGTCCCATTTAAATTTGGAAATAATATTCCTACCCTAAGGGTAGGAAAACAGGGGATGATTGACTAACTTTTTACAGAGTTGTCTGATTTTCATAATTCTTTTTTATTGGATAGAGTATACCGTGAAGTTGGTATTACATAAATTTGGAAAAAAAAATTACCCCAAGGATGGGAAAAAAGTATAAAATAAAAACTTTTTAACAAAAAAATTAAACCGCCGAAAAAACTGAAAAGCAAACAATAATACCTTTTTTGTTTGACCTTAATCTAGGTAAGTACCAGTTTGAAGTCGGTGCCTCAGCACGAGCCAGGAGGAGTGGACCTATAATCGTCTGTCTACCTGAGTGGCTTCTAACTATCACTCCTCCTGGCTCGTGCTGAGGCACCGACTTCAAACTGGTACCTAAATTAAGGTCAAAGAAAATTTGATGACGATGTATGACACCAGCTTGCAATACAAGTAAATTCAAACTATGTACGTGCATTGATATAAGCGTCTGGATCACTCTAATCTCTAAATCAGCCATACTCAAAGTGTGTTCCGCGGAACCTCAGGGTTCCGCGATAACCCTGTAAGGGTTCCGCAAGAATTGAAAAAAAAAAATCAAAACCTCTCTCTGGTCGACCGTTCTGACGCCTATTAATAAGGAATACACTTTTAAAAACTATTGTTTTATTGTAGGGTTCCGTCAAGTATTTCGCTTTCCAAAACGGTTCCGTCACCAAAAAAGATTGAGAACCGCTGCTCTAAATGTATTATTAAAATGCAGTGTTGTCTTTTATTAAGCATTTACGTATTCTACTATAGGTAGAGCTACTAACAGGCTGCAGCCAGGCTGACATTAAAAACCGGCCAAGTGCGAGTCGGACTCGCACACGATGGGTTCCGAACCATTATCTACAAAAACGACAAAAAAATCACGTTTGTTGTGTCTTAAATATTTGTTTTATTTTAATTATTTATTTTTTGTGAATATATAACTAAATATTCTGTGAATATTTCAAGCTTCTACCTGTTGCCGCTATCAATATAGTTTTATTGTTTTTTAGTATTTGTTGTTATAGCGGCAACATAAATACATCATCCGTGAAAATTTCAACTGTCTAACTATCACGGTTCATGAGATACAGCCTGGTGACAGACGGACGGACAGCGGAGTCTTAGTAATAGGGAGTGCTCATCCGCTTCTGCTGCCGACTGTGGATCTGTTAAAGTTAGACTGACTTATAAGTAAAAGATGAAATCATTTTATCGTTTGAATATTATTAGATCAGGCAAGTACGGTAACATACCTTATTCATAGTGAAAAAATGCTAATTCTTAGCCCTTAGGCTTTGTGCATACGCTACGGCGGCTGTTGCCAAATACGTACTACGCGCCACAGCTCTGCTCGCGCGTGGGCGCACAACTACCCACGTTTTCATCGTCTTTTTTATTGTAATTGTGAGTGATCGTTATTTTTTTCACTATGAGTCTCACGGTAGTTTCATCTTCATAACTACCTAATTTTTTGAAAAATAAATGGTTATTGTTGAATTATATTTTTTATGTTGATATAGATTAATAAAAACCCTATCCTGGTCTGATTTTAGTAAGCCTAGGAGAGGTGTCATTATTTCAGCTGAGGCGAAGAGTAAAACACGAGAATCTTAATAAAATTTTATTTAAACAAAATAATATAGTCGCAGCCTGCCAGTATCGCTCGGTGTGGAGGCGCGCGAGGCGCGCGGCCGCGGCCCCGCGACGGCGGCAACGGAACCAAGGCACTACAACGCGGCGGCCGATCCTGCCTCCGGCACTACAAGCGGTGTCGCATCTAACTACTCAGCAGACTATCCGTCAGGCTCGGGGGCAGCGCGCGCCTCGCCCTCTCCACCACAGATATACACAAAATATTGATAATAAATATACAAACGCCCCTAGATATTAATCGTTAACCTGATTATATTAAAAAAGCTGAAAACTTTATAAATCCATAATATACATTAATTTAACAACTCGGGCGTTGAGCCTTTAGGTATATGTATATTTCCGTTTTCTTGAAAAAAAAAATCTGAACCACCTTTATGCGGTTAGCATAACTGTCCATAAGTACTCGCAGTGTTCCTACTAGAGGTAGGGGTAGGACGAACGAGAAGCGCGAGCCGCATCGCGCGGCGCCGGTCGCCAAGGGAACAAGCTCTCGTTAGGGCTCCGCCCAGATATTGGTCTCTTACAGCAATAAATTATTATCTATCATCATAGTATGATAAGTATTGCAGATACAATAATTACAATAAACATTAAAACAGACATTACCGTTAAAATTTCCTGACTTATGAAAGTAAAAGTGATACCTCAGTACAAACGAAACGGAACTAACTTTACAATGCAACCGTCTTACAGAAATCAATAAAATTACTTTATTTTCCAAGTGACACGCTAATATAGTTTAAATAGTATGTGTACAAAATGAACGTAGCATTACACAAAAAGTAATGGTGATCACCATGACATTGAACTCTTAAAAGTAAAAAGTAACAGCATTTCAAATTAAATATATAGTCAGAAACAATGCTTACAGCCCTGCTACCTTTTACTAGAGCTAAAGGGGTGATCTTTCCGATTACGCCATCCTACACCATAATAACTTATGAATTGGTCTTACCAGCATCACAATGTCACGTGGGACGGCCATATTGACTTCAAACCAATATAAATATCAAGTATTAAGTGTCAAAAAACATAACCCTCCTTCGACAGTCGGGTGATAAAATAAGTTTAGATTAGACGCATGATGAATTCGTAAAATGACTCGTTGATAATGGACATGGTATAAGAATTAATACAAAAAGCATTATTCCGAAAAAGCAGTTGGCAGAAGTAAGTTTGTCTTATCATCAGTAGTAGTTATGTTATAATAGTCTCGATGTAAATTCTATAAATAAACTCAAGTATTTGTATTGTCCATAAGGGGGTTTTCAGAAAAAAATGTACCCGGTTTGCCTTAATTATCCTTAACTCAAAATTTATTAGTCAGTTTTTTGTGACGGTCCATACAACATGTACGGTTAACTGCGTCACAAAACTGAAAATTAAAAGTGGGCACTTTTTTATTGCTTAAATCGATAGTACTTGTGATTCTGAGTAGAAATAACCCAAAATTTATAAGGTTTTAAAAAAAAAGTACAACATACACTTTTTTCTGAAAATGCCCATAAACGTGAAAACAGTTGTGGTAGCATTTTACCCAAGTCTACATGAGGCTTCCTTTACTGCTATATGAAGCAATATCGGTGAATGCAGAGACATGAATCAGTTTTTAAATTGATTGAAAACACTAAATGTTTTAATTTTCAAAAAACGCATAAGCGTACATTTGAGGCATTTAGCAAAGCTGCAATTTATTCAGAAAACTTGAAGAAAAACAAACGTTTGCACATATGAAGTATGGTGCATTTAATTGGAGTTAACGAATTTTCACTTGATGGCAGTGGTTGTTCAAATATTTATTTTCTTCTTGAAGGACTAGCTGTTCTATATAATTATTACGAAATAAAAGAAGTTATCATTTCATCATAATGAAGCAATATAACACTTGAGGTCTCACGTGATACAGATCCCAAAATTCAGGATTACATTTTACATGTTTTCTCTGATAATATAGGTTTTGGAAAGGCCTATCCTAGCTAAATTACAAATGATAGTGCCAGTTTACTCGATCACTTTTAGGACTTTACCAATGGCAATTGTTTTATCTGAAACAAAAAAAACATTTCATAAGAAAATTTTAAAAATTAGTGAATCCAAAACAGCTCAACAGCACAAGTGTTTATTTTTCGTATTCAAAACGTGGGATGAATGCAAGATTAATCAATCATGTTTATAATGTCAACATACATGCGTTTTCGATTGAACTAGTTGTGATGAGTAATTAACTTTTTCATCTGGAACGATAGACATATTCGCTGTATGTATATTTCATAGGTGACGTCAAAATAAAAAGTTTGTCATATCCTTAACCACTTAAATTCGCTATTGGAAGTGGCGATGAGAAAATTAAGATATAGTACATCATATAATAATTCAATTAAAAACTTACTCTCGTCTCTTAATGTGAACCTGCCCATTTGAGCAAACTTCTTAAAGGGCTCTAAGCAGATGATGCCCGCGCACTCTATCCTCATGATAGCCACTTGGTCCTGCTTCACGAAGCGCGGCCGCGTCTTAGACTTATCTCCAGTTTTCTTATCCACAAGACAGATCAGTGCCTGGAAAAAAAAGTCAAATTACAACTAGTAATTGGCCACGACTTCATCTACGCAGAATTCTTATAATAGTAAAAATAAAGATGATCGCAAAATCCGCATGATCAGTTAACATACTATTGTGACATCTATGAAGGCAACAGATGTGTCAACGCAGCCGTTAAGAAGTCTTCCGAAAAACGAAACAAACAGGAAGGTCCCATTTGTTCTATAGAACTGAAATATTTGGTATGATTTTTGTATTTGGTTACTTCACGATTTCACAGTTCTATAGGAAAAATGGGACATACTCGAACAAGCAACAGTTTCTAGTCAAGGAACAACTATTTGAGACATGTTTATTGATCTTCCTACTTGGTAATTTTCCTCGGTATAAATGATCATCCGACCCCAACAAAATATTTATGTAAGCAAAGAGTCTCTAGAACTCCTGGAGGTAGTTATTAAGCCGCTAAAGGTACTTATAAAGTGAACTTGCCTTTTGAACGCCACACGTCGTTTTTGTTACGAACAAATTATTCTTATGCAGATGCGGGTAGGTTAATTTTTGTATTACCGTATTGTCGTCTATAGCCGACGTTGGCGTTCAAAAGGAACTTAAAACTACAATAAACATATTTGTGGTACCTTAACAGTAACTTCTTCAGCGGCGCAATGTATATGCATGACAGCGGAGTACCCTGCGCAAATGATGGACTTGTGCTCCAAAATCACAACTTGCGCATCAAATACCTGCACAAAATAAAAATAAATTACAAATATAACCGGAAGCCAAGCAGTGAGACTCCATGACAAGTATGACAACACAATGCAATCTAGCAGTGTTTGGGCTTGTAATAAGCTAGATGGCACCACCTATCAACTGACGTAATTTTTACGAGCAGTCCAAACACGATTCTCCCGTAGATTTTGTTTGGCTTCACCTAGCTATGACGTCACTTTATTTGACATCTCAATCGATTATTTATTTGTTTCAAAACGACTAAATATCTAATTCTGTGGTTAATTGAAAATTAATCTGGTGGTCAGGCCTAAAATAAAGTGTTTTTTTATTAGAATCGCGTATAGGAACATTTTCATCCAAATCCGTCCAGCCGTTTTAGCATGAAGGAGTAACAAATACACACACACACACACGCACATACTCACAAACTTTAGCATTAATAATATTAGTGGGATGGTGTGAACTACTCTATAGTATCAGGGTTTGATCAAGAATGGTATCCAGGGTTGATGATGAAGCAATGTTTGTTTTGTATTCTGTTAATATATACACACAAAAGCTTATTTTTTGAACTCTATTCTTATACTAGTTGTTGCCAGCGACTCAGTCTGCGAATAATTCATTTAAGGCCCTACCGAGCTTTTCGCACTAATCGATTTTGGGTGGGCGATTTCGGGCGTGGGGGAGGCACGATGGCTCAAGATAGGTTGGTTAGACTGCGCGTATTTTTGGGTATTTTCATCTTATTACTAAAACAAATACATATTTTAAAAATGTAACAACACTACGCCCTAGAAAACATCTTGTTTTATTAACATTCAAAAAGTCATGATCTGCCGTGCAGTATTAGCGTCGTACTACGAATTTATTTTATTTTTTAGAGACGACTTTGGTTTTTTTTTCTATCGAGCGAATTATAAGTAATCGTGTTTCGATAAAGACTTGTCATTAGAGTGAATCCTCAAATATCATACACATGAATTTCAAGACTATAGCTTTACTTGTAATGATACAGCACGACATTAAATGAATGCAATAAATGCGCCAAAAACACGGTAGGCCCTTAACGTTATCCCGCGGGAAATATCTAATTTTCCAGGCTAAAAACTATCCTATGTCCTTCCTAGGGTCTCAAACTATCTCCATACCAAACTTCGTTTAAATCGATTCAGCAGTTTAAGCGTGAAGAGATAACAGACAGACAGCTAGACACACTTTCAAAATTTTAATATTAGTATGGATTTTAACTGATGTATTACTTACTCTTCCCGTAGTGATGGGTTCAGTGATGTCGCACAGCACGAAGCCGGGTGAGACGTCTTCTTCTTCGATGCCTTTTAGCTTAACTTTCACGTTTTCACCGGGTCCGATCGACGTCACTTCGATGTCATCCGACCATAGCTGATCGACATTGACTTGCACCTGCAAATAAACAAGCAATGTTGTTAAAGATTGGTTGGAAGGTGTTTCTTTGTTTTAACAGCATATTAATAATGCAAAGCTGAGATATTCGGGGAAGTACTTCTTAAAAAAAGGTTCTTTCGTACAGTCGCTAACTTCTTAACTAAATATATTCATGTTGTGATTAGGTTTACAAAAAAAATAAATGATGGCAACTGGACATTTGAAAAACCAGTCCAGTGCGAGTAGGATGATTCGTACATGGAGATTTCCATACCTCCGTAAAATGTCTTAAAATCTGTTCAGTAAAAAAATCGCCAAAATGTATGCACTAAAATCGCAACCTTATAGGTAGGTTTTCGAAAAACGTCCTAATAGCATAGGGTCGCTGGCGCGTACGCGCGCGGCTATGGCTGTTAATCGTTGCCTAGCAACTGTCAGCTATCGCCTAACAATCAGCGCCGCAGTTGGAAGGAAACGCTGAAGACGTTACTTGTATGACGACGACCCCCTTTAATTTTTAAAATTATTTTTCTCAAACATGCTTTGAAATGTATGCGTTAATGTCACGAAATGAAGCCATGAAGTTTGTTGTTTATGGCTCCCTACATTACTTCTTGGCCTAGGCCATAAAAGTAAGTATGAAAAACCATTATTGTCCGCTGCTGTAACTTTTTAAATTTGCTTACTAACATTAAACTGACAAAGGAAAAATTACATACAGCCAACAACATTAAAAAAAAATCTATCTTCTTTTATTTCTATAAAACCGCCTAAACTACTGGTGATGGATGGATGGATGTATGGATGTACGGATGGATGTATGGATGTATGGATGGATGTATGGATGGATGGATGTATGGATGGATGGATGTATGGATGGATGTATAGATGTATGGATGGTTGTATGGATGGATGGATGGATGGATGTATGGATGTATGGATGGATGGATGGATGTATGGATGGATGGATGTATGGATGGATGGATGTATGGATGTATGGATAGATGGATGGATGGATGGATGGATGGATGGATGTATGGATGGATGTATGGATGGATGTATAGATGGATGTATGGATGGATGTATGGATGGGTGGATGGCTGTATGGATGGATGGATGGATGGATGTATGGATGGATGTATGGATGGATGTATGGGTGGATGTATGGATGGACGTATGTATGGATGGATGTATGGATGGATGTATGCATGGATGTATGGATGGATGGATGATGATGATGATGCATGTTTGAGAAAAGCTCTATACAATACTCGGCCGGAAGAGGGATTGCTGGACTCGTTTTATCCGGCCTCGTCTACGACTCGGCCGTATACCCCAAATCTCGTCCATCACTCCCTTACTTCACGGCCTCTGCAGTAATGTACTATTATTTTTAGTATTTGTTGGTATAGCGGCCACTGAAAATGTCTAGTGTCTAGCTATTACCGCTCAAGTGATAAAGCAGACGGACAGTTAGACAGCGGAGTCTCAGTAATAGGGTCCCGTTGACACCCTTTGGCTACGGAACCCTAAAATCGGTACCTATGTATGTACATGTTAAAAGCCGAATGTTTAACAAACCATTTAAAATGCCACTGATACTTTGGCACATTCCACAAATACCTTGATTGAATTAGACCTATGCTTGTAAGGAGTTATTATGGAAAAGACTTGTTGGTTTCGTTCATTACCAAAATTTACCAAAGTAATTACAATATTTTTAGGCTATAAAACTGGTTAGACCTTACTGTCTATCAGGCGGTTAACGCGCCAGGAGAAATAACTGCAACTTACCCTATTAGGCATGAGGAAAAGGGTGCTGCCCTTCCGGGTAGTTCCCGCTTCGACCTTCCCCATGAGCACGGTACCCATGTCTTTGTACTTGTCGACAACAGGCATAATGAAGGGGCCGTCCATCTTGCGGTTCAGCGACGGAAGCTCGTCGATCAGCTGGATGAAGGATGGACCAGAGTACCAGGAACAGATATCCTCAGATACCTGAAAAGAAAATTGGTATACATTAATGGTAGGTTAAAAGCCGTGGTGGCCTAGTGATTTGATCTATGATCTCTCAACCAGAGGGTTCGAGGCAGGGCTTGCACCTCTTGCGTTTTTCGGAATTTATTTGCAAAATTAGATTTAAAATTTACTATAAGCTTTATGGTGAAGGAAAACGTCCTATGGAAACCTGTGCACACTTAAGAAGAAAATTAATGGTGTGTGTGAAGTTCCAATCTACACTGGGCCCGCGTGGGAACTACAGTCCAAGCCGTCTCAATCTGAGAGGAAGTGGGACGTAGCTAGGCTAGGATGATGATGATTATAATGAAAAAGGACAAGAGCGTGTCTTATCACGCATAACGAAGGAATCCGTAGTCGAAGTTAAAACGGTTCTGATAGCGATCGCTAAGCTCAAGCTAAGCGCTAGCTAAGCCTAATTCGTCCTTTTGTGTAGTTTCTTGATATTTTACTAGTCTAGTAAGTCAAAGTAAACCCCAATGTTCGAAACATCAAACAATTTCAATTAAAGTTTCATTATGCATTATCTATCAAGATATGATTCCGAAGGTGACCATAGACCACAAACCACACTATTTTTTGCTATGGTTTTGTATAAAATACATCCAAATTCAAATACTGCTCCATTTAACTCCGCAAAGTGGACGTTGTAAATTGAATTCTGAATATTTTAGACACCTTTCAAGACTATTATCAACATTTTAATGCATGCAAACCAGTCTCTACTATTTAACAATATAATAGGAGTATAGATAGGGGTTGGACATGTCAGCCAGCAGAAGGATTCTGGTTTCCTAGTGTATCCTGATGAACATGAGCTGATCAGTTATTGAAGATTATGAATTAAAGAATACTTACTCTCTCCAACAAGCCTTGTCCAGTTTGGCCCGACACAGGTAAGAAGGATAAGTCTTTGGCAGTATTGAAGCCAAGCTTTTTAAGGTAGGGCAGGATTTTGTCTCTACATTCATTATATCTGTGAAATAGAACAAAAAGAAGTTTACGACTAAGTCAAATTCCCGATTGAAAAGAACCAGAGCCAAAACACGAAGTTGATGAAAACAATTTTACATCCGCCTGACTGTTACCTGCTATTTCATCTGTCTCCTATGGGAACTTTGTAATTTCTAGAATAAAAAGTAGCTTTTGTTAATGAAGGCTTTCAGACATGTGGAATATCGCTAATATCGCGCCATCCAGCCTGTCACAGAAACCCTCATTGGGGAGTACAGCTTTTTAAATGTTTTGGTAGTCATTTTTAGAATCGACTCAGTAATTTCAGTGAGTAAAATCGACGTAGCGGCATCACGTTTTATGTTTGTAGCAATGAATTAACTTAATTAACTTCACCATAGCTAACCTTTTTTCGTCCCAATTGACAGTAGGGTCGTCCATTTTGTTGACAAGAGCTACTAAATGCTTCACACCCGCAGTCTTTGCCAACATGGCGTGCTCACGAGTTTGTCCTCCTCTGTCAAAACCAGTCTCAAATTCGCCTTTACGCGCTGAAATTACCTGAAAACAAATAACTCTTTTGAAGATTTTATATTTGAGTAACAACCTCATCACAGTTAACTTTGTAATATGCTCCATATAGCTGAGGAAAAAAATCCTTTTCTTTTATCATTTTGTAATTTGAAGTAAATATTACTAACCCCCGTAGCAAAACATCGAGGTGTATATATACCTACACACTTATCTACGATATTGCTCATTTCATTACATAGAGAAACTGCAAGACATGTATATACAGGGTTATTTGTAATTCACTAGCATCCTTTTAACCCTAAACTCCTACCACTTAAACAAATGTTTTTTGTTTTACGGCTTTTGTCATAACTTAATATTTTTGGTGTAATAACGTTTTGAAAATTTGAGATTTCCTATTATTTTTACGATACTCTGTGTATTTGTATGGGAAAAAAAGTGCTTCATTTTAAAAAGTCGTAAAACAAAAAACATTTGTTTGAGTGATAGGAATTCAGGGTTAAGAGGATGTCAGTGAATTAAAAATAACCCTGTATAATACTTAATACGCACCAGCACGGCTAAATCGGCCTGCGCCGCTCCACCGATCATGTTGGGCACAAAACTCTTGTGTCCAGGGGCATCAAGAATTGTAAAATGCTTCTTCTCAGTCTCGAAGTATGCTCTCCCCACCTCCACTGTTTTACCTTTGTCACGTTCTGCAACAAGCAATAAATAATTATAGATGTATACTCACCTCACACTGGTTTTAAAGTATATTTTGAGGTCTACTTTTATAATGTCATTGACGCAATGAAAAATCATTGAATTTTAACCAAGATCTTGAACTTCCAAGACGAATGTAGTCAATTGCTAATGTAGTCTAATTCTGATAACTGTGCGTCCTATATTTGACTTAGCTGGCGTTAAAAAGGTTCTAAAGGTCAAACATTACCTTCTTGGTTAGTGTCGAGCGCCCAGGATAAATACCAGGACTCTCGAGACTTCTCTCGTGCTTCTCTTTCGTATTTGTCCAGAGTTCGTTTATCTACCATGCCCGTCAAGGACATAATCTGACCACCAATTGTTGATTTACCGGCGTCTATAAAATACAACAAGGACGACTGTAAACAAAAACCAAAGTACCTACGTACATACAGAGTAAGATCCCAAAGCCACCAGACATGGAAAAAAAGTGGGGTATTATGACATGGTGCTAGTATGTGTACTTTTTAACGCCTGCGTACCTGCTGGTGCCGAGTCAGGTGGATGGCTAATCTAAACGTATAAGGTGAGAAAGGTGAGCACAAATAGGCCCCTTCAACTTAAAATTCCATAGGCTGATTTTTGTACAATCTAATACATAAAAATCCCATGTCAGTGTTTTTTATCGAACTGCTCTGAAACGATTTTTATGAAATTTTTCATCTATTTGTGGTAAAGTGAGAGAGAATTAATTTTTAAAATTAAGATAATAGACAGACATATGCAATTGAAGAGGGCCGTTGGACATTTTTTTCTTGTAAAGGGAGCGGTAGTTCATAAAAGGTTGGGAACCTATGGGTTAGGGGGATAAGTTAAAGGCGCATCAAAAAAATTTCAATGTTTTGGTTATAAATTATAATTTTTGTTAGTCATTTTTAATTCAAATTTTGTCATAATGGAAATATACGGATGGAAATATATGTTTCGGGCTCGTTTTAAGACGTGAGTGTTCCATATATTTTCACTATGAGTGAGTCTCACGGTAGTTTCATGTTTAAAATTTTGTCATAATTTAGGTAGTTATTTTATATTTTTGAGTTAAAAATTAATAAGTTTGGTGTTACTTTTATAAAATTGGAGCAAAGCATAAAATATTTTTCACGACACACTGCTCGAAAATGTGGCTATAGATAACCTAAATCCAGTACCCAAAACTGCCTATATATGTACATTTAACAGCTGACTCATTTATGGCGCGCAAAACACGACAACAAAACACATTACGAAAACAGGACGTATATTTCATATAATACGATACGACTTTTTGAAAGATAATTTCTGAATTACATTCCCGGCGAGCTGAAACGACAATTGGACCAATCGAAAGTAATAGTGTACATGTGAAATTAAATTGACCAATGAGAATGCGTATTCATGACTTGAATGAGGTGTTTTTTTCCTTAAACGCATAATATGCACAAAATGCTTTAATTTTTTTAAGTATGAATAAACGCCACAGCATTAACTTTTTAAGCCTGCTGCACACTGCACTGCACTGGCTGAACAGCCAGGCTCGTCATGTTCATCGTTCTGCCGCAGCCAGTCTGCTTCAGTGCGTGAGTATACATCCTCGTCATGCCCGACTTGCTGCCGCAGGTCGGACATGACGAGGATGAGGTTTTTATTTTTTAATTATGTGGTTTTGGGTACTCGTTATTAAGAATGGCCTCACTTATTTAAAAAAAAAATTATGTCACAACAGAAAAAGTAAATTCGGCGGGAGCAACGCAGTGTTTCGATTGTTTAATTGTTATTTCCTCGCATTAGTCGTGAAAAGCACAATGTTTAGTCTCGGCCAAAAGTGCAATAGATGGACTCGTAGTTTCGAGTTCATCTATTGCAACTCGTCCATCTATTGCTTACTTCTTAGCATCTACAACAATGTACTATTGTTACAATTTTACATAATAATGGGATTCAATTTTCGTATTTTTGACATTATTCGGTGGTCCGGTAAAATACTAGTGATATTTTTTTGATGAACTTACCGACGTGTCCAATGAACACAACATTGACGTGTTCTTTCTTGCTACGAGTATCTTCCACTCGTGGTGGTTTCTTCTTGGGAACTTTCTTCGCCAATTCGCCATCCTCCTGACATAAGCAATGAAATATATTTGATTAGAATGATCTAATAGTATATTTCAATTAATTAACATTGATTTTGATTAATTTAAACAATATGTTGCAAAGGAAGGCCAGTCATAAAGTAACTACATTAAAATCGCAACCTAACGGATTGTTCAAATTTTTTAATGTTGTTAGAACCACTACCAGTGTGTATATGTAAGTTTACAGCTTCGAAATACCTATGCTACCTTGTAACATGTCTTGACTGATCCATTATCACCCAGCTGAAGCTAGCTACTGGAGTTGGAATGGAAATTTGGCAGACATTCTTTGAAGATTATAGTTATAAATGTAAAAGGGATTTTACTAAATTCCCATGGGATAGGTAATGAAAGAGATTCATATTTTCGAGTCAGAGTGGCTCTATCCAATAACTATAATTATTACAGATTTCAAATTAGGTATGCAAAATTTCTGAATTTTCCGAAATTCCCATAGGATTAATTATACTCTAACTGACTTGGGCAATCCACATCCTTAGGTACTAGAACTAGAGATTTACAGCTAATTAATTATATGCAATGAAAAGTTAAAAAAAAAAAACAAAATTTAAAATTACATCATTTTAGAAAATAATAAATTTTGGAAACTATTGTACAGTCAAGTGTAAAAATATGGGTGCACACAACTTGCTCATAAATATGTCCCATAGCTCTTATGTCGACGAATTAAGGTATAGGTATGTAACGATGGGAGGATTAAATCATATTTTTGCACTTGACCATACCTACATGAGCTAGTTCTGGTCTCTGATTGTAGCAAATGTAAACGTTATCAACATATTTCATGTAAAACGCATAGGCTTCACATAGGTTTAAGAGACATGGTGAAAAACCGAAAAAAAAATGTGAAAAATACGCAAGTTTTTGTAGTTCTGCGAGGTTAGCACTGGTCTTTTGGAGCTGCAAACTTGAATAAACACTACTGGTAGTAGCCGTAACCGTAACCATATATTAAGAATATAACCATATGTAACTATAGATTTTTAGTCTATTTTGTCTGGTCTAATCAATTTAAAAAAAAAACTTCAAAACAACGTCGGATTCGCGATTTATACATCGCTGATTACGACGACTAGAAGCGTTAATGATTAAGACAGTTATATAAGGTTTTTTTACTAGCCTATTTGACGTCCCTATCATTCTCAGAATCCCGCCAAAATGGATCATATAAGTTAGACATACTTTTTCCAAACAAATTATACTTATTGTTAATTGAGCATACATGAAATCTAATGAAAAGCGGTGCCCCTTTTCTCCCATAAAATTTTAAGTCATAATGTATCATTAGTCATAATCAACGTTTTTTTTTTTTGAATGAGTCGCCAGAGGGGCCAAAGACGCGAAGTCTTTGCTGTTTTTTACTTTAAGGATTGGAAGGGTGACTTGTGCTCGGGAAAAATCCCCATAATCAACGTTAGTCATACAGTGATTTATTTCTGAAACGGTATTTTTTTCAGGACTTTTTTAAATGCCATCTTATAGAATGCAGTAGGTTAGGTTAGGTTTGTTTTATAACAATTCCGAAAAATAAATTGTTTCAGAAATAAATCACTGTATGACTAACGTTGATTATGACTAATGATACATTATGACTTAAAATTTTATGGGAGTCATTATAGACCCCTGATGAAAAGTCATAGGTACTAATGATAATGATACACAGCAAAACAGCATAAAAAAAAAAACAGAACAGATTGAGGCAAAACAACTGCTGGAAATTTTCTGTGATAGTGTTAACAGTTAATGAAACAAAGATCTTGCATTCAATTCACATTTTAAATTAATTACAAATGAGTTTAAACACTGATCTTTTTTCTTTTTTATTCTTGTACATTTATTATTTATTTCAAAAATCAAGGAAATGGTTAACAATTTCGATGAAATTTGCTATGTGCACGCTATGTGGCTTTTTTGGGGGGCGAATAATCAATCTAGCTTGGTCTATTTCTAGGAAACCGCGTGTTTTCTTCCTTTTCGTATTTTAGTTTGTTATGCAGGTACTATTATTATTATAATGACATTCCTATTATTATTTTGGAATGATATTCACAGAATTGCAATCCGTAACTTCAAATCTATACATATAATAAATCTGTAACAAGTCGGTGTCTGTACATTGAAGATATTTGAGAAAAACTGTCACTAGGGCTATTTATTAGCGCAATAGAACCCAAAACAATGATTTTTAGAATTATTGTCTGTTTGTCTGTGCGTTTGTGCGCGCTAATCTCAGAAACGGCTTAACGGAATCGGTTCACAAATAAGAAAGATACGTCTATTTTAAGAATTTATTGAACATGGATCGTACATAGAAAAAAAAATCCAACATGATGAAATGAGCTGACAACAATATAGTAAACTATACTAAATAGGGTTCATCTTAAGTTGGACATGCACACAGGCGTGGCAGGGCCTATATAACACCAATAGGAGCGGTGCGGAAAAATGTTTCAAAATCGAGGGTTTTTTTGAAGTAAAACTTCTATATTCACGCTTGACTTGAGGGGTGTGCGGGGGGGGGGGTGCGGGGATATTTTTTTATATCGAGGAACTAAGGAGAGCCATAATTGATGAAAAAGCAAATTGGATAAAAAAAATAAGCTGCCCAAATATTACTAATTCCACGCGGACGGAGTATGGTCGGGGACGGTACGGACGGGCAAAAGCTAGCAAATAATAGAAAGAAAAAAAAACCATGCCAATTACTGTGTTCTGAACCTGCTGGTCAATTTCCTCCTCATCAGGTTCGTTGTTTTCTTCGGGGGTGAGCAGGGCGTCGTCGGCCTCCGCCTCCCAGCTGTCGACGGTGGGGGACACATCGGGCGGCACGGGCGGCGCGGCGGGCGCAGGCGCCGGCGCGGCCGCGGCCGGCGGCACGGGCGGGGGTTCCTCGACGCGCGGCGACGCGGAAGCGGCTCCGCCGTCGCCGCTGTCGCCGCGCTCTCCGCAACCTACAGCCATCAAAGCAGCAGTCAGCAAACATCCCTTGAACACTCACTAAGGGCGTTGCAGCTACTTCTCGATGAAAATTTGTCTGTATTTGAATGCAATTAGCACTCACAGGTGGCAATGCTGTTTGCGGCAAGTGTTATCATTGGATTATCAAAGTTCTCGCTTGTTGTAGTATGCGGTCAGCATGAATATACCTTAATGTGTGATATGTAGTGTTATGTTACGGACATAACATACATAAGAAGGCTGGGCTACAGTGGAAGAGCTGGTACAGATCACAGCCTAATGCAACCAATATTGCTCTGGCACAAATAATACATACCAGTAAGTTACCAGCAAGACGGCAATAAATAACAATGGTTCCAGGGTTTTTTTCTGGATTTTCTGTAGTCATAATCATACATGTGCTAACAATATGGGACTCAAATACTAAGTGATGTAGCCAAATATTTCTATAGCAAAAGATATATTGATATTAATACTGTCATCATCATCATCATCATTCCAGCCTATATACGTCCCACTGCAGGGCACAGGCCTCCTTTCAGAATTAGAGGGCTTGAGCCGTAGTTCCCACGCGGGCCCAGTGCGGATTGGGAACTTCACATACACCATTGAATTTCTTTGCAGGTGTATGCAGGTTTCCTCACAATGTTTTCCTTCACCGTAAAGCTTGTGGTAATTTTAAAATAAAAATAAAGAAAACATTTATTTTTTTTATTTCAAAGTGGTTTTCATTGTAAACAAACTGTTGATTTTATACATTGCGGTCTTAATAAAAACCGCATCATAATCCATTGTGTGGTTTCAGATTAGTTAAATGATAAATGGGCAGGCTACACAGAACGCGACTTTGTTTTATGCTTATTTATGCTTTGTTTGACATTGTGTTGAAATCTTATTTATCTATATCAAATCCCTAGAATGTGCTCAGGGTTAGCATATGTATGGTTCTAACTCAGCAATGATGAGATGATTAATGATATGTTGATGTGCAATGAGCACTAATGGAGGATGTCTTAGCAAAAAATCAAACAGCTTATTTCACAGCTTTAAATGAAAACATTGAACCTCTTATTTATTTACTTATGTACATACATCTGACACCTTTTCAACCCACAAAAACAAAAGGAGGAGGTTCTCAAGTGGACGACGTGTATATATATTTTTTTTATGTATGATCACGCATAACTTTTTACAGAGTAGTCCGATTTTGATGATTCTTTTTTTATTGGAAAGCGTATACCCCAAGGGTGGTCCCATTTAAATTTGGAAATAATATTCCTACCCTAAGGGTAGGAAAACAGGGGATGATCGATTGTTCAGTCACTGATTGTACTATATGACCACGCATAACTTATTACAGAGTAGTCGGATTTTGATGATTCTTTTTTTATTGGAAAGCGTATACCCCAAGGGTGGTCCCATTTAAATTTGGAAATAATATTCCTACCCTAAGGGTAGGAAAACAGGGGATGATTGACTAACTTTTTACAAAGTTGTCTGATTTTCATAATTCTTTTTTATTGGATAGAGTATACTGTGAAGTTGGTATTACATAAATTTGGAAAAAAAATTTACCCCAAGGATGGGAAAAAAGTATAAAATAAAAACTTTTTAACAAAAAAATTAAACCGCCGAAAAAACTGAAAAGTAAACAATAATACCTTTTTTGTTTGACCTTAATCTAGGTACCAGTTTGAAGTTGGTGCCTCAGCACGAGCCAGGAGGAGTGGACCTATAATCGTCTACCTGATTGGCTTCTAACTATCACTCCTCCTGGCTCGTGCTGAGGCACCGACTTAAAACTGGTACCTAGATTAAGGTCAAACAAAAAAGGTATTATTGTTTGCTTTTCAGTTTTTTCGGCGGTTTAATTTTTTTGTTAAAAAGTTTTTCAAAGTAATGTTTAGAAAAATATGTAAAATAAATAAGTTCATTACAAATCTCCTTTTTGGTTTCAATGTAGTGAGGAAAAAAATACATTTCATTAAAACAAAATAAAGTATTGGTTTGTTCAAAAGTAGCACAATTAGCACTTGCTGACATATTAAGTCCCCGTAAACCCAAATAAGTGTAGGAGGAAATAGATTTGATTTTCAGACTCCCAAGAATATCTGAGTCATGTATTGATGACTAATCATGATACATCATATTATCCTTCTTGACACAAGTATGTTGTAGTCCATTAACATTGCAAAACCTGAGCACCCAAAACTGTCAAAACCCAAGAACATTATGAATTGGCTCCATTTGGCTTGACAGTACTTTTTTCGCCGACTCCCCTGGTAGCCGGCGGGAGTTGAAAGGTTAATTTTCTTTTCTAAATGAACAGTGTTATCTGCTTTTATTTACTCCACTGACTGAAAAAGAGTGTAAAAGACGTAATTACTGTACAAGTGCCATATCTCAGCAATATTATTTACTGTGAATGTACTTTATCATCCCTCCACTTCTACATCTCCCGCTTTCTTAACAAAGTGTTTACAGCTTGATAAATAATTGGAGTGAGTGAGTGAGAGTGAGTAGCACTTAGCCTGGTGTAGATAATGTCACTGGAAAAAAAAACCCAAACAAATCCACCACAGACCACAACAAAATATATATTTAAATATATAAGAAAAGAATATGTTTTGCTTGACTTGGTGGGGGCACTGCCGTGCCCCACAGATCTGTAAAACAAACCAGTTCAGTTTACAAACTTTAGAATGACCTCACAGGGGACAGTGGTTTAGCACCATTGGCTGTGCCATATATACTTGCCGCTACCAACAAGACAGGAGTGACCAGATTCATCCCAATACTCAGTATCCACACAAAGACTCAACAAAATCAAACGAGGCTAAAAACAAATTTTAGAAATGAACGAAAGATATTTTTCAGGATTATTTACAATTTACTAAAGTACAATGAATATCATAACTGATCTACTTGCTAATCTCACACCATTGCAAGTAAAAAATAAACACATCTAAGAGGCACTACAAGCCAGCTCTTTTTTAAATCTGGTGACACAATTTGCAAACCACAACTATTATAAAAATCCAATCACAAAAGACAAAAGATGACAATTCAAAAAGAGTTACATACATGCTTACATCTTTTGAAAGAGAGTAAATAAAGTCAAAAGTCATGAAGCTTATTTACTCTCTAAGTTTACAGTTCACAAATATTCATGCACATAGTGAACTGGAGAACACAGAAAATATGATAAAACCAGACATAAACAAAAAAATATGTATAAAAATTATTCCAGTTGAGTAAACAAGTAAAGTTAAATGTCCGAAGATTGGGTTCGTGCCTTCATCAAGGGGGGGAACAGTTGACTTCGTGTAAGCGGTTGAAATGCAATTATAAACCAGACAAGCATTTACATCACACTGAACAAATGTTTGCAAAGATATCCATTAAAAGAATCAAGGTTATCTAAGTGAGTTTGTTTGCTAATAAAACAAAAACCTTGCTTTTTATTATGCTTCAAAGGTGGATAAAATAAGTTCATCAATTTATTTTAAGCATAGGTTATTATCTATTTATAAATTAACTGATTTAGCAGATCAAAAACCAGGTAAAAAAAATATCAAGGTAATTGAAATAAGATTAAGAATTAACAAGCATTATTTCATTAATTTCTTAAAAGAAACTATTAAAAGACTAGCAAAACGAAAGATTTTTTTACTTACGTATATTGCGTGAATCTTGCATTTGAGTTTCTTATCAAAATATACTTGTTATCTACGTCAGCATTGTGTCTATTGGCTCAAACTAGTGAGTAAAACTGATAATTTACGGTAATTTCGAAAGAGCAGAATTAAATCTTAGGTGAAAGTTACGAACTCAAAGTAGGTATAGGCGCCGCGTGTCTCGACATAACCCGTTAAAACTGGATTTGTAAAAAAAATACACATTGAATTTAACGTTACCGTACAAGAAAGTAGTGACTTAAATTAGTTTCGTGCGATCTTTATGAAATTATATCATTTTACTGAGCAAACAATGTTATAATTAGTTCTAATACTTCAATGCAGATAGCTAATATGACAAGACAACCGACTTACCGTTCAGGACGGGACTATCAGCAGAATTCGTAGAACCGCTTTCAGATTTTTGTGGTGATGAGGGGGATTCGGAGGTTTCGTTTGCCTGAGAAGGCATACAAAAAGAAGGCACGAACTCCACGGCATTTACATTCAACGTGGAAAATTTTGTAGACACATCATTGGAATCTTTTGCACCTTGTTCACCTATGACATCGGCTTGATTTTCCCAAGAGTCTGGAGCACCGATATTGGACATTTTTATAAAACCGACAATGTAAAGTTACTTAGTAAGTCTTTCTTTTCTAGTTATTTTTATAATTATTCGCGTTCTTTTCTCGATAGATCCGCGTGTGTCTTTATCCCCGACCGGAAGTTCATGGCAATTTGCCAAAATTTTTATAATACTTATACGCTCATTTATTGCAATAAAAATTAAACTTAGGAGTTAAGAAGTAATAATTATTTAATTTTTTAATATAATTTTAACTTTCATTCGTAAAACGAGGGTTAAAAGTGTATTTCAGGATCTTTTTTAAAATAAATGAACTTAAACTGATACACAACTTCCTGTAAATCAATTGCCAGCATTAAAATTAACATCGGGGTACAACACCATAGGCGAACGAAACAATACAAAAGGTAATAAATATTTGGCAGACACGACGCTGACCAAGTTTTTACACCACCGATCATCAAAATCGAAGAATATGTGGCGTGTGGCGTGTCTCAGTTTATAGTCGGTTCTTTCAAAGATATTCGTCTAAAATAATTATTATCAGTTAGTCGGATCATTTGTAGGGAACTAAATTAGACTGTAGGCGGTATAAGATATAGTAAAAGTACTTGGTTCTTTAAAATAAATCTATCAGAAATACCCCCTCACTTCAAAATCGTACCTTACTATGTGAGTTTAGGTTATGGACGTAATACCTAACCAGGACTGAGTACTAACTTTTATTAGTCAATCAAAAGTGACCCATATTACCAAGCCATACAGTTTAATAATGGCAACTAGAGACAGCGGTCCGAGAGATTACATACAAACTAGAGAAACTAGTGTATTGTGTCCCACTCGCACCATTACATGATCACCGTAATTAGAACAAGATGCAAACCACTAGTTATTTTTTTTTACGGCCTCACTTTTTTGTCGCAGTACTCAGTCCTGGTTAGGTATTAAGGCCATTCTCAGAATTGCAAACATTTGCGTGTCCGTGCTATTAAGTAGCTCTAAATATAATCAAATACGACTGAAAATATTTATTTCAAATAGTTTTTAACTTTATCTAAAGGTTTAAGAAGCTTTATATTGTTTATTTATCATACTTATTTTATTTTTTAAACCTTTGTTCTTCGATTACCGTAGCCTGTCCGCACGCTCAAACTACACGGGCGGTTTCCCGCTATTGCGTCACTCTGCGCGGCGCGGGGCTTTGCGCGAGGGCGCTCGTTCGTCGTGCGTATTTCGTTTTTTTAGCATTAGAAATAAGGTAAACAATCTTGACGTGTTTTTTTTATAGAAAGACGCTATTAAAAGAATATTAACTAGGTATTTTATGAAACCAAAAGCGTGCAAATTAACATATTTCCTTTCAAATTATTACATTATTAATTAAGCGCAGTTATCATTGGCGGATCCATGTTGAAATGAACAAAAGACAGCGGTAAACCGCGTTCCGTGTAGTTTGACGGTCTGCGGCAGCTCCGTCGAGCGGTTTCCCGCGGCGGGAAAACCGCCCGTGTAGTATGGGCCTAAACAACGATGTATTTGCACATCACTTTTGCGTCACTCGCGAGCTGTTAGTCGTAACGCGGCACCCAAACAGTGTGGACGTGGTAGTGTCGAAATATATGGCTACGACGCACTTAAGTTTCTAATCACCGTAACTTTGGTTTTAATTTTTCTAATTCCCGTTCCTCTATTTATAAATTTTGTTTGTAAGGTAAATGAGCTAATGTTTATTAAAATAAAAGAGCTATGTGGGCTCTGGAAACTACCATTTTCCAGTATTTTCTATTACTTCCAGTTTTTATTTTTTTTAGAAAAATGTCTTGTGGTCTGAGCACCGTAGTGTTAATTACCGTATCTTTCTAAGTACCGTAGCATGAAAATAGTAACAATTTTTATATATATATATATATATATATATATATATATATATATATATATATATATATATATATATTTATAATTTTTGACGACCGGATAGCCAAGTGGTTGGAGAACCTGACTATGAAGCTTACTTTTATGATAATGAGATAGACTTTCTAAAAATAAATATCCTCTTTCTAAGTACCGTAGCCATCTACAATGCAACTTTGTAATTACCGTATCCGTAAAAAAAAATAACCTCGATAAATCAGAAACTATTTTGTTTATTCTAACGCCGTTTTGAAATATTAATGGTTTAGCTCATAATTGTCCATATTCTTGTCTATATTTGGTCGTATTAACGAAAAAAAAATGACTACGGTAATTAGATGAAAATCGTCAAGAAGTGAGAATGGCCGTTATTAGGGTATGCGCGCACGAGCAACTTCGTCGCAAGGCGATTTATTTGTGTAGGGCTTATTACACTTGGCTAAATTTAGTCATCCTAACTTGTCTACAAGAGAGGGGTTAGGAGGGACGCTCCTGATTACACTTAGAGTGTACTCCCTATATAGTCTGTGCTAAAAACAAAATGGTGGTGCTTGGTGCTGTGCTAGACAGCCACCAACCTGCCTGTGAACTGAATTAAATACTTTGATGAATTCTATCAAATTCGGATAAGTGTGTGGTTTACATCTGATAAAGACTTTAAGTGACACAGCCTTTGTGCTTCACTAAAACATTTAAAACGTTGCTGTGTTTTCTTACGTCGTGAATTTGTAATTAAATATCTGTTCACCGCGTCATTAAGGACTATCTCATTAACTTTTCAGTTTAGTGAGGTTATTAAGTTAACAGTGACCTGTTTTTAAATAAGTTCTTACGCAAATGCTGAGTATCTGACATGGTAGAAACAAATCTAGCATATGTTTACTTTTGGAGATGTCTGTTCACTACAAGTTCAAAAGTGCTTTGGATTATGACACTGTCACGTTCGATGGTCTTCATATATCAGTAGGCGAATTGAAATCTGCTATTTCCCAACAGAAGCGAATTGGGAAGACCTCTGACTTCGATTTACAAATTACTAATGCTCAAACAAAAGAAGGTCAGTAGATTGCCAATAATATATAATATTCGCTATTTGCATGTTGTGAGGAACATTTTTGCATGGTCTTCCAGTGTCCTCTGGACCATTCTATAGATTTTTTAATGTAGTATCTTGCCTTGTTTGTTTGATTCCTGCAGTGTGTAAAGTGATTTCACAGTCGGCACAACTTATTATCTAAATAATTTTAATTTGCTGAAACTTCCATGCATCCCTTTAACGAGGTTAATATAATAACTAAATAATAAATATGTAAATACATATTTTATATTCTCAATATATATTATATGTTCACAGTGTACATTGATGATGGAACATTGATTCCTAAAAACACATCACTCCTTGTGGCTAGAGTACCACTGTCACAGCAACCTAAGAAACAATGGGAAGGTTCCAACAGTAATGCATCATCAATACACAAAGATGTCTCTGTTGGCAAAGGCCTGGCAGATCTGTCTCGCATGGAAGGTAGCGAACAGGATAAAATCAATGCTATGATCACACAATCCACTTTTGACTACGATCCAAGCAAGTAAGGCTTTAGAATATATTAATATTTATGTGTTTATGATGTAGTAGTGTGTGCTTGCTCAGGGTGGCCACTTTCTGGAAAAGTCAGGGAAGCTCAAGTGGTCCAGCAACTGATGTTAATAATTTAAAATTAGATGATTCTTCTTAAAATTAATCAAAATCCCCACATATTTTGTGATTCTTCATAGTTTCATCAATCTAAATCTTACTACTGTTTTAGTCAAAGAAATCTGAGTGCTTTATTAGTTTTGAGTTACTTACATTGAGTAATTACTAATTTTCATTGATTTTAATTAGTTTAAAAAACATAATTTCATACATATTCGCACCCCTTGGGCGTACAAAACAAAATAACTGAAACACATTTTCATTATTTTTTATTTTGTACAAACCCAAACACATTTTTCTTTCAAATTTTACAGCATTATGTTGCATGTAAACTAGCAGCCCTTATTTCTACTTCCTATTCTTTTTTCATCACCTAGTTCCAAAATTATGGAAGTTCCATACCAACTACTATTCCCTCTTTTCACCCATTTAACTTGTGGGGAGCACAATGGATCACAAGTATGAACAAATTTTTTTTTGTAAAACATTTATAGCACCATGGTTTAGTGCAAGGGTCCTCAACAGGCGGCCCACGGGCCGCAAGCGGCCCGCGGTTGCGTCCATGGCTGCCCGACGTTGTATTGACAAAATTAAATTCACATGTCTACAAATTATACCTATTTACAGATTATAAAGAACTTTTAGTTTAGAATGGAATGTTTTTATTATGTTGCGGCCCACCAAACCAATATCCGAGTATACTAGGCCCTTGACTACAAAAAGGTTGAAGACCCTTGGTTTAGTGGGTTTGGTCTGTCAGTCAGTGATTGCATGCCATTATTTGCATGTAATATTTTATTTATGTTAACTAAATGAACTGTAGTCACTTGTAATGCAACTTGCAACTTGTACTGTTTAAGTAGTTATCTGAATTGTATCCTGAAATTTAACCATAGCTGGCTTTAACGTTTTAACCCGTTAATTGTTAATTAACAAAGTTAAAATTTTGAGTAAAATTAACTTTTAAGTATATTTTTAAAAACTGTTAAATGACTCATTAACTTCCATTAAACTTCATCAAGTCCGTTAATTGTTACTTCAGTGCATACTATTTACTTATTGATTAGTTTCATTGTTTTATTACGAGTGTGTGTGAGTAGCAAACCCAAACCAACAGTTTTTATAAGTAGATTAGGTATTGCCCGCGACTGGCTGCGACTTCGTCCGCAAAGACTTATATTTGTGGTAAAGCTTCATCATCTTGCAAAAAAATAATCCAGCCACGGTATCATACAACCATTCAACATTATCAGTTAGTGAATATATAAATCCTATTATATCCTATTTATTTTATGCAAAATTTCAGTCTTTTAAGGGCTTGGCCTTCCCTTGGGAAACCACAATTTTTATCACAATGTTAACGGATTAACTATTAACGTTAACTTGTTTAAAATCTTTTGGAATGTAACACACCAAATTTGGAATGTTTCAAGTTTAACAAAGTTAACTTTTTTAGATTAGTGTTTATGAAAATTAACTATTTGATTAATGGTGCACAGCTATGAATTTAACTAGTCCATTATTTAAATAAAAAACCGGCCAAGAGCGTGTCGGACACGCCCAAGATAGGGTTTCGTAGCCATTACGAAAAAATCAAGTAATATTTTTCTAAGGATTTCGTATGTGTATGGAATCTTCCAAGTTAGGTATCGTCAATACTTTGAAAAAAGCTTGTATCTCAAAATCGTTAATCTGGCAAAGTGAACTTTATTACGCGTATATCAAGGTTCAGTTTTGTTGACATGCTGATTTGAGATACGAGTTTTTCAAAGTAGTGACGGTATGTTTAATACCTTAGGCTACTATTTACTCTTAAACTACAAATAATTCCCAAGCAATCTTAGCCGCTATAATTTTCCTTGTAAATTAAATATATTTACTACCATTTTGAATTTTTTCAAATTTTTCCACCCAACAGTTTAGATTTTAGAGGGGGACGGGATGGTTGATTTTAATGAAAATTTTCAATTTAAAGTTGAATATTTCGCAAACAAAAATTGGATACAAAAATCATGTTAGCAACCCCCCAATGGTTTTAAAATACCTATCCAACGATACCCCACACTATAGGGTTAGTTGAGAAAAAAAAAAATCACCCCCACTTTACGTCTATGGGAGGTACCCTAAAAAAAATATTTTTAGTGTTTTTTATTTAACCACTTTGTCGGCGTGACTAATATATATATTCATGCCAAATTACAGTTTTCTAGTACTAACAGTCTCTGAGCTTAGCCGCGGACAGACAGACAGACAGACAGACAGACGGACAGACATGGCGAAACTATTAAGTGTTCCTAGTTGACTACGGAACCCTAAAAAAGAACTTAAAATTAAGATATGTGATTCTTTTGCAGTACTAGGATAAGAAGATTCTGTATTCTTAAAAATACTGAATTTCTATTCATTACTGATATTAATAATTTATTTATTTACAAAGCAAATTAACAGTTAAGACGCTGTCAACACCAACGTCGGCGCACACTGTCTATTTGTATCGGAGTAAACGAGATGCCGCTATTACTGGGCAGCCGGGTATATTGAAATTTATCGGGCAAATATTTAATTAAAAAAAAACTGTGGATTATTTGTGAAATATGACTCGTTAGCGGTTTAGGTAAGGTGAATATGTTGACTTCATGTTTTTAATTGCAGACGCATACGCCAAAAAAATAAAGACATAGAACCGTTTAATGATGATTTTAAGACCTATCTTTGCAATTATTTTCTATCGAGCCGATTTCGTCCAATTATGTATCGAGTCCGTCCACGGTCTTTGAAATTATTATTATTATTATTATTAAAGCTTTATTTATCCATACAGTACAATAAGTTTCTATACATTTTTATTATATTAGTTCTATTGTATGGCCCCTCTAGGGTAAAAAGCCTCCTCCATCTCTTTCCACTTTTGTTTTTCTTGAGCAGTGCTCATCCAGTCATTTCCTGCTGTTTTTATAATTTCGTCAACCCATCTCTTCTTCTGCCGTCCTCTATGTCGTTTTCCAGTAGGACCGAGCCATTTTGTTGTTTTTAATGTCCATCTGCTATCCTGGTATCGAGCTATATGACCTGCCCACTTCCACTTCAGTGTCAAGGCATGCTGTAGTGCGTCCGTGAGTTTTGTTTTGTTGCGTATGTCAACATTTCGTATTTTATCAATTCTTCTCAGTTTCAGGATGCTTCTTTCCATAGCATGTTGACATGACAGTATTTTGTTTTTAATCTTGTTAGTGAATGTCCAAGTCTGGCTTGCATATGTTAAGCAGGGCAAGATACACGAGTCCATTACAATCTTCTTTAGCTTCAGACTGTAGTTACCTTTTAAGATTTCTTTCTGTGCCCAATACTTTTTCCATGTTGACCAATCCGGCTGGTCTTTGAAATATGATGAATATATTAACATATAATTTTTTTGATGTGCTAGAACAAGGAGTTTTTCTTAAAAAACTGTTTAAATGACATCAATTTCAACAAAATTAGGTGTTGTCAGCCTCTTAAAACCAAAGCACTCACAATGTTAAAGATATCATAAAATTAACTATACATATAAACATACAATTGGGATTGTTCATTTTTTTCTAACCCCCCTTTTTATTTTTTTTATCGAAAATATAGAGCATTTTAAGAAACTAATTTGAATATTTCAGCAATTCATCACTCCAATATTTTTTTATAATTTATTGAAAATTTAAGATACGACTTCTCGTAAATTACATGCCGCGGCTGAATCTGTGTCTAAACCACAGACATAATGACAAAAAATATGTGTCACAATCGATGGTTAGTTGTCATCTGACAATGTCACTTTACATAACAATAACAATAACACTAAAGTTGCCGATTCTTCCAAGAGAATAGGTAAAAAAAACGATTTACGGCTATAGTATTTTTGTACATATAAAATAAAATGGTCAGAAGTGTTCCCTTGAAAGTTCTTTGGCGGATTTAATCCGTAAGTACTTACATTAAAATAATCCTCGCAACAATAGTACATCTTGTAAACTTTGAATTAACTTTGCGGCACCACTTCTCTTGTAAATCTTCTCTAATGCAAACAATAAATTTGTTTGGGCTATTGACACAATCATTTCCACAAGTAGGTAGGAATGAAACACTTCCTGTATAAATCCATTATTAAAATATGAAAAACGTGAAGAATATTTTCAAAATAGTATCCTTAAGCTGACAGATGATAACTACGTCGAAGTGACAGAGAATAGTATAGAGAAACTAGACGGACTATTTTTTCTTGTTGCAAAGAATTTCAAATTTTAATGCCCATAGAAAGGTCAAACAAAGGTCAAACATTATTTTGCAAAAATACACACGATCATTTAATATTTTTTTACTACAATGTTATAAAATGATGTAATAAACCTATTCCTCGAAATGGTTTTGGAATTAGACCACATTGTAAAAAAGTGATCAATGCCAATTATTACAAAGAATTAGCATTATAATGACTATATTGATTATGATAGGTAGAAACTTAAAAATAAATCTAATTTAATTAGGTAAGTGGCCCACTCAACCGCAAACACATCAACATCCCGCATATCATTTAACATGGAATTAAGAAGAGCGATAGCCCTTGGGGTGGGAGCGTTGAGCGCGTGGCGCGTGCGCAAGCCCGCGGGTAAATCTGATATCTGATAGGGATATCTGATGTTGTTGAAATGAATGTACTCCAAAAGGATCAAAACATGTCAAGTTTCCAGGAATTGATTGTAAAACCCTAGCCTTATTATATTGCAATTTCTCCACAACCTCTCACACTGCCTGTTTCTTTGCTTTTGTAGTGATAACTAGTGATAAGGTACTTATTCGGGCTCCTTTTCTGAATGGTGATAAATGGAACCCTATTAATGGTTCCATTTATCACCATTCAGAAAAAAAAATTACTTACAAAAAAGTTCTATTCCTTTTTTTTCTTTGGCTTTCACCCTTGCTATTTTTATTTTAGCAAAGCGTATTTTGCCAATGTTGACATAAAGACATGACACGCATGAGGACTCTGTTTGGTTTAAGGTTCCCATTACAGCAAAAATAAAAATTAAATTAAAAATTTAAGGGGTCCTATCCAAATAATAGAAAATGGTTTAATTTTTACTGCATAAATTTTCATTAATAGAAAGGCCCTTCTAACACTGAATTTTGTAACACTTAACAATAAATTTGTATGGAACCCTTTGTGAGCGACAACTTGCATTTGCCCGGTTTTTTAGGGTTCCGTAGTCAACTAGGAACCCTTATAGTTTCGCCATGTCTGTCCGTCTGTCTGTCTGTCCGCGGCTAAGCTCAGAGACTGTTAGTACTAGAAAACTGTAACTTGGCATGAATATATATATTAGTCACGCCGACAAAGTGGTTAAATAAAAAAAACTAAAAAAATTTTGTTTAGGGTACCTCCCATAGACGTAAAGTGGGGGTGATTTTTTTTTCTCGACTTACCCTATAGTGTGGGGTATCGTTGGATAGGTCTTTTAAAACCATTGCGGGGTTGTTTACATGATTTTTGTATTCAGTGATTTGTTTGCGAAATATTCAACTTTAAAGTGAAAAATTTCATTAAAATCGACCGTCCCCCCCCTCTAAAATCTAAACTGTTGAGTGGAAAAATTTGAAAAAATTCAAAATGGTAGTAAATATATTAAATTTACAAGGAAAATTATAGCGGCTAAGATTGCTTGGGAATTATTTGTAGTTTAAGAGTAAATAGTAGCCTAAGGTATTAAACATACCATCACTACTTTGAAAAACTCGTATCTCAAATCAGCATGTAAACAAAACTGAACCTGTATTGTATTGTATTGTAACCTTTATATACGCGTAATAAAGTTCACTTTGCCAGATTAACGATTTTGAGATACGAGCTTTTTTCAAAGTATTGACGAATATTAGAAAAATATTACTTGATTTTTTCGTAATGGCTACGGAACCCTATCTTGGGCGTGTCCGACACGCTCTTGGCCGGTTTTTAAATATACAGACAGTAAAAAGATCTATTGTGACAATGCCACAGCCGTAAACATTTAGGTGGTATCAGTGAAAGTGTAAGAGGTTTCAGTTGGTATGAATTGCTTACAACATTTAAGAATTGATTATCTCTAAATGGTTCCAAAAGGTGTTAAACTTATTCTTATTATTCAGCTACTTAAAAATTATTTTCTTTGTTTTCAGTTACCAAAAAATTAGGGGACAGAATCAAAGAGGTATTGTTCCTCCCAACTACATTTGTTACAAGTGTCAGAAACACGGTCATTGGATCAAGGATTGTCCTATAGCCAATTCAGTAAGTTAAATATACTTAGTGGTTTTTCTTTATACATACCATCTTAACTAAGACTAAACCAACTGTGCTAACATACATTGAGAATTTTAATAGATTATTTTATAGGATAAGTTAAATAGGTTAATTATATAAAAACTGAGCGCGTCTCGCCCTCAAACGTAAGAGTACCTTAGTTGTAATTAAATTTATAAATAAAAAAATTACAGACTGATCCGATAGAAATAAGGCGAAGTACTGGAATACCTCGCAGTTTTATGGTGCCAGTTGATGGACCAAAAGCACCTGGCGCCATGATGACCCCAAGTGGAACCTTTGCAGTTCCTGCAGTTGATCAGTAAGTTTTATGAATGAATAACAATAACTATTAATGATTCTAATAACCTATGTTGGGTTAAGCTAAGATTAATCTATCTAATATATAAAAATCTCATGTCACGGTGTTTGTTATCAAACTCCTCAAAAACGGCTTGACCAATTTTTATCAAATTTTTTCTCTTTATTTGGTAGGTCTGAGAATAGGTCGTCGGCTATTTTTTATACCACTATTCTTCGCAGACGGAGTCGCGGGCAACAGCTAGTATAAAAAGGCAATGGTGATTGACTGCTCAATCAACGCACAGGTCAAAGCATTGAACGGATTGTGCTGAAATTTAGTACACAGACAGCTATTATGATATGAATTATTTTATCGAAATTCCCATGGGGTAGGGAATAAAATGGATTTATATTTTTTCATCACACTTGCTCGTCAATGGTGTTATTCCATGCCTGTATACTAAATGTCAAAGGCCTAATTTGTTCTTAAGGGAGTTATGGATTTACGTACAGTTTTTCTTCCCAACGGAGTTCTAACTTTAGTTTTAAAATTTGCAAACAGACTAAGGAGGTTTCAAGTCAGCCAACGTTTTATTTATACAGTCAAAACCGTTTAAGACGACATTGTTTAAAACAACATACCGGTTATAAAACTCAAAATCAAAGGTACCGGCTGAATTCTATTAGACCGCCTTATAAAAAACACCGCTTTTTACGACATTGCTTATTACAACATATCTCTTTAAGCGACTACATTTAACTGATATTTTCGGAGAATCAAATCTGTTAGAACGACCATGACCTTTTCGGTGAAGGAAAACATCGTGAGGAAACCTGCATACCTACACCTGCGAAGGAAACTATTATTATTAGATACTTCAATTTGGCATGCAAGTAGGTGGTTATAACAGTAAAAATTTAAAACTAATTTTTGGAAAATCCCACGGGATAAGGAAAAAATCCGTTTATGTATATTCAATTCAATTGGACCTTATCTCAGTAACCATTCCTTTAGGATAATAGAGGTGCAATAAAAAGGGATTTTTGGAATTTTCTGCGGGATAAAGATCGAGAATTGACCATACATATTAATTTTGCGCGAACGAAGTCGTGAGAAAAAGCTAATAAATTATAATAATAGTTTAGCTTTTAAAACCTTCCATCTTTATCCACAGTGAAGCGTACCTTGCGTCAGAGAACGCAGGTGCAGCGGACACGCCGGCGAACGCGCCCGCAGCGCCGGAAACCAACATCCCTGATGAACTCATCTGCAGCCTCTGCAGGGACTTACTCACTGACGCTGTGATGATCCCCTGCTGCGGCAACTCTTTCTGTGATGAATGTACGTTGTCTTTACTCTCTCTAGACCCTTTAAAGTGCACCTTAGGTTTATCCTTGGGCCACTATTGTTGGCGACCAGTGGCCAACGATGGCTAAAATTAGCCACTTAGCCTTATGCTAGGTTTACACGAGCTTAGTAGCTAATGCTTAGTACTTGTCACTTACACTTGTCGGATGCGTGTATTGTATGATACTAAGCACATGTACTATATGGTTACACACTTCTGACAAGTGTAAGTGACAAGTACTAAGCATTAGCTACTAAGCCCGTGTGTAAGGGCCTTTATGTAATAATTACTCCCGCTTGTGACTTGGACGCGGCGTTCTGACGCACAGTTTGTGTCGATATCAAATGTAAATTTTTAATTTAACCCTTCGTATGCCTTGTACCGGATCCGTACCCAATTTAAGGCTTTCCTTTGTATATTTTTAAAATCTGTATCATTGGATATATATGAAACTGTTGAGGCTAGAATGCAAACTTTTTTTTTTTTTTTTACTTCCGGCATACGAAAGGTTAAGGGCCGATTTTTTTTACCTTCTTTTTAATCTCTGTTACTTAAGTCTACCCACATCGCACATATGTATACTGGTGCACACATATATATAAAACCAAACCATATTATATGAGTCTGTGTGGGTAACTCTAAAACTATAAAACAGAAAGATCTGTCTTAAGTCATCGATTTTAGTGACAAATAAACAGCTTTTATTATAGATTAAAAAATTAAAGGGTTGTTTTCGAAATAAATGTACATAGTTAAGGGCTTAATGAAAACAAAATTACGATTGCTTCCTTTGTGTAACGATAGTTAGTCATACAAATTATATGGGTAACTTTCGTTACACAAAGGAATCAATTAAGTTTTGTTTTAATTAAATCCCTTAATTGTGTATTTTTTTTGAAAACGGCTCTAAAACGTTTTTGCTTATAAAAATAATAATATTTACAAGCTTTTTGCAGACTTTATATGAAGTATACGAGTTTCCACCAGTGTATCGACCTTGCAACTTAATGCAGGGTTCATATTGTTAACTAAGACAGCTTTTATTTTCAGGTATAAGAGGTGCTTTATTAGAATCTGAGGACCATGAGTGCCCAGATTGTCGCGAAAAAGAAATCTCGCCTACCACATTAATTCCCAATAGGTATGTTTGAAGATAAAACGCCTTACCACAAAAAACCTAAATAACACGTCTTGGACATGCTCATCACTCGTCTGTCTCATCACAGTTTTCTGTGAATGAGCTGACATGTTTTAAACATTTTGTAGTAACATTGCAATAACTATAGTTAAGATTCTATTACTAGATGTTTTTGCTGGTCTTTTCCTTTATTTTCCGGACTGCTCGAATTCCCAGCCTGTGTCTGTGATCCCTGAACGTAACAATCTGAACGTCGTCAAAGCAAGGGTGATGGGTATTTACAGGACACGCATGCTCCATCATAGACCACATTACCACCAGGCTTGATTGTGGTCTACGCAAGTTTATTTTGCATAAAAAAATACAGTAAGTGTAAGGTATTGAGACTAAAATTAAGATGTGTTTCAGATTCTTGCGGAATTCCGTGTCGGCGTTCCGGAATCAAACTGGCTATAGTAGGCGGGCTCCACATAGGCCTTCTGCGGCGCCCCCACAGATTCCAAACTTAGGTGAGTAGATCTTGAGTTATTCAATGCAGCCTTTCCAGTATGTTTTAACACTGACATTGTGCATTCCAGCGTTTACCGCATAAAGCGTAACGCTAAGTATGCTTAATTTAGGAACCGGCATTATAAACGAGTAAAACATCTCTATATTTAATAGTTTTTAGGGTTCCGTAGTCAACTAGGAACCATTATAGTTTTGCCATGTCTGTCCGTCTGTCCGTCTGTCTGTCCGTCCGCGGCTAAGCTCAGATACTGTTAGTACTAGAAAGCTGTAATTTGACATGAATATATATATCAGCAAGGATGATATAGACTGGATTGGCAGTCGCCATAGTACGGATCGGCCGCGGTTTTTGTAGTTCGATTATTAAATCTAGATGGCGCTGAAATATAGACAGAGGCTTTGAAGGCAAAACAATAAGACTACATATGTTTCATATTACTACAAATGTATTATTTTTCAAAAATATTGTATAATAATAAATTTGCAGTGATATGAAATATCTGTAGTCTTATTGTTTTGCCTTCAAAGCCTCTGGCTATATTTCAGCGCCATCTAGATTTAATAATCGAACTACAAAAACCGCGGCCGATCCGTACTATGTCGACTGCCAATCCAGTCTATATCATCCTTGATATCAGTTACGCCGACAAAGTGGTTAAATAAAAAAAAACTAAAAAAATTTTTTTTAGGGTACCTCCCATAGACGTAAAGTGGGGGTGATTTTTTTTCTCGACTAACCCTATAGTGTGAGGTATCTTTGGATAGGTATTTGAAAATAAATAGGGGTTTGCTAATCCATTTTTTGATAAAGTGAATATTTTCGGAGATATTCACTCCGAAAGTTCAAAATAACGTGCCCACCCCCCTCTAACTTTTGAACCGCACGTCTAAAAACTATGAAAAAAATCACGTAAGTTAAACTTAATAAAAACTTCCTAGGAAAATTATTTTCAACTTAATCAGTTGAGTAGTTTTTAAGTTTTTGTAAAAAAATATTTCTAAACTAAGATTGTAATTTAACCGCCACTGCAAGCATTTTCTTTTCTTTGAGTACTATAATGATTACGCTAACAGTATCTTCTTTCAAATAAATAAAAACAAAATTGAAATCGTTCATATAATAAAGAATTACATCTGAAAAACCATCAACATACATTCTAGTTCTAGTAGACTGCAGATTAGATTAGTTACCCAATTCGCCGATAGATGGCGCTGTACCGCCGACGTTGAAATTCTAGGTACAGTCGCCATCAGATACATAGTAGCGGGCGAGGTACTCAAATATTTCGGAGCAGCCTTAAATTTCAATAAGCTACGCTAATAAGGTTAATAATATCGGAACATGCAATCAGCCATAAATATGAGAGCAGCGACTTTTCAAAAAATTCGGAACACACAACGAGGCAAAAACATCGGAAAGCACAGAACGTCAAAGATATCGGCGCAGTCAGGTTGATCATAAATTTCGGAACATTTATGGAAAATATACCTTAAGTCAGTATCACACAATTTAAATTAGGTACACTATATTGGGCACGCATACGAGTACACATCGCTGCTTTAATTTGATAGTGACACAACTCAAAATGAAGGGAGCGTTAAAATTGAACTTTAATTGAATTGTGACATATTTCAAAATGTACTGCCCTAGAATTTTAAGTTGTGACGTATGGGGTAAATTTATGTTTTGTTTGGAATTCGAATCTACTCGTGAAACAAAATGATAACAAGATTTAAACATTTTATTTTGAAGAATTTTTAATACCTATATGAGAAGTTTTATGCTACGGTATGTACATATGTTCATCGATATTTCCGCTAATTGTAGGCCGCTTTTCAAAATTCTTTTTTTGTTTGAAAGAGTATACTCCCGAGATGGTCCCATTGGTCCCAAGTCAAGATCTGATGATGGAATCTTGGGGAAATCGACGGAAACCCTCAAATTTTATAGGCACACCTATGACAATTTTAGCATTTTTAGCATCAAGTCAAGCATTTTCATTCAGAAAATGTCATTTGGTAAACTGGATCTGATGAAGAAGATCACAGATGGCCAACGGAACTCCTTAACGGGTCAAATCTTGCAAGTTGAATTTGACCCACTTCCCAGTTTTTGATTGAGTTGAAATTTGGCATGCTTGTGTAAATTGGATGACAATGCAATATTATTGTAACATAGAGCTGATCTGATGATGTAGCTGGATGGTGGCCATGGGAATTCTGTAATAAAACGACACAACCCCGTCGAATTTGGGCTCGTTTGATTTGTCTTGACGAGCACTTTGATCTCAGATGGTAACCAGGGTCTAATGATGGAGCTGGAAGATGGCCAAAGGCACTCCACAATAAAACGACACAACCCCGTCGAGTTTGGGCCCGTTTGATTCGTCTTGACGAGAACTTTGATCCCAGATGGTAACCAGGGTCTGATGATGGAGCTGGAAAGTGACCATAAGAACTCCGTAATAAAACGACGTAACCTCATCAAATTTGGTCTCGTTGGATTCGTCTTGATGAGTACTTTGGTAACCAGGGGCAAAAAGTACAGTCAGCAAAAAAAAATTGTATTAAAAATGTATCTTTTAACAAACTTATTTCGAGGTCAAACTGATGATTTTGATTTTTTGACTGATGATCCTGCGTACCTATCTAATTATACAAATACAACTAAAAAGCAAAAAAAAAAATTGAAACGACTACAAACAAAAAGCATAGAAATATATTTCTACTAAGGATGAGGCCACACTAGCGTAATTTTGTGAGTCGTGAGCGGCAGAAAATCGGTTCGCGCACAATATGCGGGCCATCACGTGACACTCACGTAACACAATATATGGCCCAACCGAAATTCTGCCGCTCACAACTCACAAAATTACCGTTGGCATGAGTTGAGTTGTGTGCGGCAGACGGGCGGGGTACGACGAATTATATGCTCCGATATTATTGCCCTTATTTAGCGTAACGAATATATTGAAATTTAAGGCTGCTCCGAAATATTTGAGTACCTCGCCCGCTACTATATATCTGATGGTGACTGTACATCGCGCTGTTAACCTCATGCTGGCACTTCACTTGGCGTATTTGACGAAATAGTTGCGTGTGCGAGAGAGGAGCACTATGCCGATTCTAGCGTGAAAGACGGAGATGGCAATAGCGCAACGCGAACACGCAACGCCAAGTGAAGTGCCACCATCAGCGCGCGGTGGGAGTTGGGACCAAAACAACCACATTAATAAAGTATGCAAAGATTTTGTCGTACCTGCTACGGAACCCTATCTTGGGCGTGTCCGACACGTTCTTGGCCGGTTTTTTTTAATACTTTGAACAATGTGACTTAAATTTCACTATGAAGACTCGGTTACTAGTATAACTTACGATTTTGGATGTTGAGCACATAGACTACGTAGCAAGAACCAGATGACAGGGTGGATGTTTTCTTCTACCTCCTTTTGCTCACTGTCACGAGCCTACCCACATTGCACATATATAACAGTTAGAATTGAAGAACATAAAGCGTAAGATACAATGAATATTGCAAATGTGAAAAAATCAATTGGGGGCAAATATCTCTTGTCAAAATTAAACACACTTATTTGACTGACCTGTAACAAATTTCATAGTAAGGTTATCTATGTGCAATATTTACTAAAAACCAAAGATCATACAAAAGGCATAATTTTGTACGTAAACGTTTCCAAAGACCAACCTCCGCCCGGGCTTCCAGTATTGCTGCCTCCAAACGGACAAGTCCAGCCGCCGCTGGTCAACAACGGTGAGTATTTCATTTCTAACATTATCATCTAGACTAGACAAATTAGCATGTCATGGGCAGTGAGACACGGTGCATGTTCAAATTTTAAAATTATATTATAAGAAGGCAAAAAGTGTGTTACTAAGCCGCATCCAAACATTTCATGTAACGTGTAGTGTATCATATAATGTACGCGAACTCTTTGAGCTGCTGGCTTTACAACCGTTACATGTATTCTTTGCCAGTGTCGGCTATAGACGGCAATTCGGTATTACAAAAATGAACTTTCCCGCATTCGCATAAGAATCAATTTTGTTCGTAACAACAACGATGTGTGGCGTTCAAAAAGATGTTTGAAATAAATAAATAAAATAAAATGTAACGCTCAAGCCGGGGTTTTTACTTAATGTAAATAAAAAAATACTCGTATATGGTTATTGAAGGCGTATAGAATCGAATGTAGCTAAATGAGGTATCGCGTCAAATAGATTTAGCTGTCGTTGATTTAATATGTCTCATTGCTCGTTCGAGACAAAATTGCAATACGCTTGCAAGAATCATGAAAAGACATTAAGTAACATTTATTGTTACTAGAATTTGATAAATTTTGAACCTGTTATTTTGTCAACAAATTTTTCCGGTAATTTTTTTGCTGCGGCGTTATGCTTGGTTAAGACCATTTTGTGATGTTGTTTTTATATCTTTTTTCTATGATTTTGATATATTGTTGTAAAATCACGGATACTTTTTGTTTGTTTGTTTCTTTTCTTTCATTGTTAACTAACGTGACGTATTCTTGGGTCAGTCTTGAAATACATGACTATATTGATCTCGTTTAATTAAATCTAGTATTGCTCATATTCGAGATGTGGACATAGTGCTTACACATTTGAGATACTAACCTAACCACTCATCATAAACAACAACGCCATTACTTTTAGCTCAAGCAGTAGGCATGCTGTTCTTGTGACGGACCGATACATTACACGATACATCAAATCGCATGCTGCAATCGAGCGGAGCCGGTGTTAAGGTCTTCGCACAATTATCAATTCACACCACTGCGGCTCCAACTCAACTCAAACTTTCGATCCACCCAATGGTCACAAAGTGGACACCGTGGTGTCAACGAGTGAGCAATGTGTCGAGCACATAAAGTTCATTTCAATGGTAACAGGTCATTTTGGTACAAATGACAAAATGCATAAAATGTTGAGACGTAACATTGTCAAAAAGTACAAAATGTTGGTGCCACCCAGGTCATTTTGTATGAATATTTTAGGGGCAGAATATGCTTTGGCCAACATGTTATTTTAGTCAAAATGTTTCCAAAGCAACATTTACTATGGTCTAGATGTCCTTATGTCAAGAAGTTTGGAGTACAGAATACATCGGGGCCAAAATGTACAAAATGTTATGTGCTCATTGACATTATTATACTTTTTAACTTTTAATAATAATTTATTCATTTATTAAGAAAAATACGTCCATTTTGTTATTAAAAAGCATACGAATAACTTATCATCTATTGTTAGTAAAATTGCATAATTTGAAAAAGGGATGTTCAAACCCACTGAGTATTTTTGGATCTTGGCCATTTATCTTCTGTTCGTTTTCTCTGTCATACAATATAGGCTCTTGGGTTTTTCTGGCATCTAATTCTTTTGTATTTTCTTTATTATAACATGTTTACATTTACATACTTTTTGACCTTTGTACATTTTGATAATGAGACATTTTGAACCATTGTATATTTAGACATTCGTACCAAAATGACCTGTTACCATTTCAATAGAATCTGACAATCTCATAGATACTTATATTACAGCCAACTGACGTGGACAACTGATTATCTGGGTTCTTAAAGGTATGATTGATTACCAGTGATCGGAACTCTGGGTGCAAAACTTTAACAAAACTTGTAAAGCTGACATTAAGGAGAATTTTCAACCAAGAAAAATAAGAATATTATTTGGCAGATTAAGTATTCAATTTAACTCTATATCGAAATCTCAGATTTTCAGTAGTTTATTAATATTTTCATGTCTGTAAGCACTGTTTCATGCCCGCTTGGCAAGTTTTGTTAAAGTTTTGCACCCAGAGTTCCAATCACTGATGATTACAATCGAAAACCAATAAAAAAAAACATTACTAAGGACCTGGACAATTTGGTATCCATGTCAGTTGGGCTTAAGTGTCTACAACATTTTCAGATTCTATTGAAATTAAGTTAAGTCGCGGGGCAGACGTATGGGCATCGCATGGTAAATGGATTCGAGTTGATGTAAAGTGTACGACGCGGAGTCAACGCGTAGACCACGCGTCGTACACTACCTTTACATAAATTTTGAAAGTTGTATTGTGGGCAATACGACATAAGGCTTAAATTTCAATATTTAAGTTTGAGTCGAGTGGCTGTTGAGTTGTTATAGTGTGCGAAGACTTAATGAGCGCTAAAACCCGTAGATACTGTATCGGGCAGTGTAGGCGGGGCGGGCGGCGACTCGGACGGCTCCTCAGACGACATCACGGTGACGGTGCCGCCGCGGCACGCGCACCGCGCCGGCGACCGCGCGCCGCACGAGTCGCGCCGCCGCCGCCCGCAACATCACGGTACACACCTCCACCTCCATGCAGACTTCATCCACACCATACCGAATAGACCAAGCCTTAAGGATGCCTTTGGACCAGAGATGTGCTACCATAAACTCCATTTCAACAGAATCTGACAATTTCCAAGACAACCAACCAACATACTAACCAACCAACATGCCAACTGACGTGGACATCGAATTTTCCAGGTCTTTAATGATATGATTAATTTTATTTTTATAGTTTTTCGATTATTATGTGTCCATGCTATTAGCTAGATAATCATGTGTCCATGTCACTTCGCATTAGGTGTCTAAGAGATTGTCAGATTCTATTGAAATGAACTTAACGTTGCTATGGATGCGTTTGATAATTACCAATCATATTTATTAGTCCACGTAATGTAGCCACTGGTGGAAATGGGTTCAACTAAGCTATGTTTTTTTATATGGGAGATGCTTGCTGTGGAAGCGTACTCTGGATCTTCCCCGAGTGGCTACATAGCTTAGCATTAGTGGAAACGGTCGCATAGTTTCGTAGTGTAGGTTTCACATCCTCGCAGCATAGCTGGTGGAAAGACCAGGTTATTCGAACACACAAATTTGAAGGGATTCTCCCGACCGATTTTTATTATTTGCTGATATGCGTACTTAGGTATCTAATTCCGAGTTTGTGGTTTGAATGTTTAAACGTTATAAAGACAGAACGAAAACAAAAATAACACGTTTCATGTATATGCACTTTTTATTATTTGTTATTGTAGCGACCATAGAAATAAATACCTACACATTATGTATAAATTTTAGCTGTCTTATCTATTACGGTTCTTGAGTTATGCGACGCACAGACGAACGGACAGTGTAGCGAAATGATTAGGGTTTCTTTAAAAAGAAAAAGTCTTGACATATTAACTACCTGACTGAAGTCATGAATACCCAGTCCAAACCATTTAGCCATTGCAAAGAGGGCCTCTATGATGTAGACAAGAAATACGAACAGATTTATTAATATTCCTGCGGGATAGGGAATAAACGCGATTTACATATATGTATATTCAATTTAAAGTCACCCTTTCTGCGTAATTATAAGTACTAGACTCTTCAAATATACCTTTCAAGTGGGTAATTCCAACCAAAGTGATTTCCAGGATTTTTAAAAATTCGTAGGCAATCTGTTCTGCGTGTGTTATTGTGTTGTATGTTTTTAGCTGTTAAGCTAAAAAATATTTTCAGGATTTTCGATATTATTATATTACATGGGATAAAGCATGAAGTGGATTATTTTAAACTAACTGATTAGCTGTAGCTGTTATAAGAATTTGATATATTCTTTGAGGATTTTCTTTGACGATCATTTAGGTATACTAAGAAAGGATTTTAAATGTTCGAAACGAGATTCAAATTTTAGAGTAGCCTTAATCTTTTCCGCGGGAGTTTACCATAAATTCGTAACAAATACATTGCATAAACTAATAAACAGTGATCGGAACTCTGGGAGCTAAACTTTAACAAAACTTGTAAAGCTGACATTAAGGAGAATTTACTATCAAGAAAAATAAGAATATTATCGAAATCTCAGATTTTCAGTACTAGTTTATTAATATTTTCATGTCTGTAAGCACTGTTTCATGCCCGCTTGGCAAGTTTTGTTAAAGTTTAGCTCCCTGAGTTTCGATCACTGCTAATAAAACCAAGCTTACCATAGGATATACTACTAAATAGGTACCATAGGAGTATTTCGAAAAAAATAAAAAGATGGTGTAAGCTACATCTTAATAAACTTTATTTCCCTCAACGATGCCAAGAACGGAGAATGTCTGATTTCCTACCTTTTTTTTTTTTGTTGAAGATAGTAATTATTTATCGTCAGTAACGTCGATAGCTGATGGAAAGAACTTGATATATTAAGAGTACCTAGGCCAGTTTTTTGAATTTTGTTTTGTTTTTAAATAATGGTGCTAGCTACACCTGTCCAGTGTGCATGTAAGTAAAGATCATTAACTACATAATTCATCCATAAAACTGTATATTCTCAAAAACCTGGGACCACTATCCACTAGAAAAAAAAGAGGAAACTGCCCTAGGTCCAACAAACCAGATGTACCTTGGACCGTGTCTGTTGTAACTTGGACAGAGCAGTTAAAATCAATATATTTATTTATTCATTTATTAAGTCATGTGGGTGTACGCTATTTTATAGAAAAATATTTCATAGATTTTCATTTTGTAGAAAATGTTTCTCATATTATCATTTCACAGAATAATCAATACGCAGAGTATTTATTTGGTAGAATTTTAGTTCCTTGATTTTTGTTTCAAATATATTAATGTTAAGAATTTCACATCATAGAATTTTGATTCAAATATTATCTATCCTCATATTGTTTAGTTTATAAAAAACTTTTTACCAAAAAACACTTTCTACCGAATGACATTTTCTGAAATTTTCATTTCATATGTTTAACAAAACGCATACCAAACCTATAAGAAATAACATTCTTTAAAAAATAATTCTACAGTTTGATATTCATTTGAATGGGCATATTATGTTATTTAATTAACCTTTTTTTTTTTATGTGGGGAAATCCTCATGGAACACCGTTCGCGGGGGAGGACGATGGGTTATGTCAAACTCCTACTGACTAAAACCCCACGGTGTTCCCTCTCTCCGCTTAGGTAGGGGCTACGGGAACGGTTACGCCATCCGCGGCCCCCACCGGCGGTTGTCCTTGCGGGCCCACCTCTGTTTAAGGCGCTTCGGAAACACCTGGAGCGCCTTACAACCTCGGGACATCTTTGGCGGGTGACGGACCCCCCGATCCACCACCCGATGTCCATCTGATGGAAGCGGGGAAAGCTCGCCTCACTGTTGCCAGGAAAAGACCCAAGGAATCCTTGGGCCACCCGGGGCACTCAGGCCCCGGGATACTTTTCCTCCAGGAGGCCCCCGGAGCTACCCCACACCACACCAGACCACACCTCGGCCGCAGAGGATAGGGCAAGCGGCGCACCGCAATACCGACATGCCTCTTCCTCTGCGGCCCCACCAGTGCCGTTTCGACGGAACGGTCCCGCCAGCTCGCAGGGGGTAGGGAGAGTGGCGCACCGTAATACCAACACGCCTCTCCCCCTGCGATCCCTCCACGGCCGCAGAAGATAGGGAGAACGGCGCACCGTAATACCGGCAGTCCTCTTCTTCTGCGGTCCCACCTCCAGGCGCGTCCGCAGCGGACTTGTTCAGCCCGCTGGGAGCGCCCTCCTCGGGCTTGGATGACCAATCCACGGTTACTAAGCCCCCCCGCCATGACAAGGCGGGCAACCCTCGGGGGGGTTATTTAACTAACCTAACCTGATCGCCAGCGTGTAGACGTCACCCCGCTTCGCTTCGCTTTTTTTTTTTTTGTGTGGAAAATGTACCTTATGCATCGTCTCCGTTCGGGGAAACAGAGGTATGTGGGGCTCTCCCCAAGGGGCCTACCCACTAAAAACCACACGGATTCCTTCGTTTGCCATTGTGAACGCCACGGGAGCACAAGGAGTCACCGCAACGCCCACTGGCCGCCCCGGGATGGGGCTCCTCTGTCGACACCGTGCAATGTGGGCTCGGCACTCCCCGCCCTCCCCCACTGGTGAAGGATTGTTTAAAGAGGTTTACTCCTCGTGGCTTCCGCAGACGCCCACGTTCCCGGGCAAGCCGGGTTTACGTGCCCTCACGTTAGCTCCCGCGCCCTCATGTCCTACTCTAAAAGCAGAGTGGTACCGAGGGCACGGTTGCTTCCGCCCTGAGGCTCCCCCTCACCTTTCCCTGCTCGGGCCACAGAGCAGGTACTAGGCTTAGGCTCACCTCCATCACTCGATCCCTCACAAACCCCAAAAGCTATCCCTCCCCATAAGGCGTTTGGCGCCTCAGCAGGTTGCAGAGCGGTGGAGTTTTCGGTAGCCCAGGCCGTGTGGCGAGTACGGCGGGGCTACTTACTAGGTCCAAGGTTGCAGAGCGTGCACTATTGGCAACCGAACGCCTGTCCCTCCTATGCTATCCCTCCCCATATAGGGCGTAAGTCACATCCAGGCCTGTTGCAGAGCGCTGACACCTTTCGTATAGCCCAGGCCGTGTGCCCAGCACGGCGGGGCTACTTACTCAATCAGGGTGTCCACTTTCTGGAAAGTCAGGGAAAGTCAGGGAAAAGTCAGGGAAGCTCAAGGTGGTCAGGGAAAGTCAGGGAAAATCAGGGAAATTTGCTAGAAATCGAAAAAGTCAGGGAAAAACTCGTACTTTCCCAATGATTGTAAAATGAGGAAAATTTCATGCTCTAGTCTGACCCTTTAACCAGACTATTGAAGCATTTTTTTTCAGGTTTGGAGTGATCTACATTATGAAAAATACATTTGCAGTGAATTCCCATCATCGGGTCTAGCTTAGTATCTCGGGCAGTAAAAAAAATCATATAACCTACTTTGAAATGTACATGATTATTCAGGGAAATTTAGAAATGTGGTCAGGGAAAGTCAGGGAAAAGTCAGGGTTTTTTTTTAAGATTTATAGTGGACACCCTGTCAATGCAGGGATGCAGAGCAGCTTCCCGTCAGCTACCTTACGCCCGTCCTCTCAAAATATATACATATGAGACATAAATGGCCCATATAATACTTATATACATATCCCCCCTCATTCGGATATTAGCCAACGGTTAACTAATTCCTCGAAAGGAATAAATTAGCCGTTGTTGCCCAGGGTGCACCGTCCCAGGCGTTACCCTTTCCAACCCCATGAGGCCTACGCCTCGGATAGAAGGGAGTGGTAACGCCCGAGCACACGAGGAGGTTTCCGACTTTGCACCCCACAGAAGATAACCCTAACCTAACCTAAGTACTAGTACTACAAGAGTAAGGAGCATCCAGTTCTTATTCTGCGGGGGGCTTCGCCCCCCGAGCCCCCCTTGTGGGGCGCTCTGCCCCCCCCCCTCCCTCTTTCGATTACATTTGGTTAAAAAACTCGAACTACACATGATATTACATCTTCGAAATCATATATTTTATAGTTATATCTCGTGAGACGTAGCCTTTATAAAATTACGATTAGCTTAACGTCTATTTTGAAATTTTCAACGAAATAGAATACTATGAAAAAATACATCGAACAAATAATATTCTGTAAAAAATAATTCTATTCAAATTCAAATTCAAAAATATTTATTTGTCAAACATAGGTAAAAAAAGGTATGGACATTATATATAACAGGTCATAAAGTAATCTATTGTTTGATAACTTTGTGAAATGAAAATATGAGATCATAAAATTAATTGAATTGTGTTTCTATGAAATAAGTTTCACTAAAACAAATAGTACTTGAAAAAATAATATTAGAAATGAAAATATATGTACCAAATATTATGTGAAACATTTTCTATGAAACGAAATTCTATGAAATATTTGTCTATAAAACAAGGGGCACCCTAAGTCATGTACATATAAAATTAGGTGTTACAATAAATGTTTATGTCAGTCCATGACACCCTGTAAGGGCACACAATAAGATAAGCACTTTCATTAGCTGTAATTTATTTATTTTCTGTTGAAATAATATTAGTAATAATTAGATAATCATATTAAGATTTGCAATTCACTCAAAAAAGTCAGCCTTAGCAATATTTAGATCTCACAGAAACTTTTGTCAAAACTGTACCGTACAACATCGCGATAATTTCACATCACAAGCTTTTTAAACCCACTTGTGATTGAGGTTAGAATCTGACACTTATGCTTTCCAGTAGTTAGATATACTAAGATAAGTTAAATAAAACAAAACTAGTTTTCAAAAACATACATCACTTTAAATAAATTGGCATGACGTAAAGCCTTAAAAACCTACTTTTTGACAGTATAAAAATAAATTACCTTTATTAACTATGCTCACACAGCGCCGGCAAACCACAACTAATTTCACGTTAATGTTATCAAATAACGTACGTAAATAGACAACGGTTCTTAAAAGCGCGGGAGGTTTTTATAAAAAAAAAGAACATTTTTCTATGTACAACTCTGTCCAAGGTACAACAGGTTCCCCTATCTATATTTTTTTCTTTAACCTCAAAAACCGATTTCTTGTAGACTGTCTGCTCTCGTGCGAAACTTTATGCAACTAATACGGCTTGTGTGGTGTAACACATTAACTTATCCATCCTGTTAAAATTTGTTTTATTTAAAAGTAACAAAATAATACAGGGTGTCCCAAACGTCAACGACAAGTCAGAACCAGGCGATAGAGGACGAGTGGTAACAGTTGTCTGAAAACATAATAAGGAATGTACATACATTACTTAGCCTTTTGCGTTGTTTCTAGCTGGACGTTAACTTTTGGGATACCAGTAAAATAATCATATAACACCAGAAACCATATTTTAGGTATTATTCGAAAACTCCATGTTGAAGGATAAGCTGTTGTGGTTAACAACAGCTTATCCTTTTCAACGCCATACTTAGCCAAAACGTAAAGCAACTTTAACCTTATGTCATTCCGTGAACATCACTTTGACGTTGTACTTTGTGATGCATATATCTGTCGTTGGTGTTGAAAAGGTTAATAAAATATGTCAGTTCACCTAAAACTATTCATAAACGACGTATCTGCACCGTGCCTCTTCTGCATATTATCATTTTTTTATCATTTCAATGACAGTATCAGAAATTATTACAGAAATACACCTCTTTGATGTTTATAAGAGTTAACGCTGACGAATTACGAATGACGCTGTTATTGAAACTAAAAAGTTTTAATTATACGCGGCGTGCTATTTACAAGCTTTATTGAGATTCATTTGTTGATATTATGTGTTTGATAGTTTGTGAAGTCTTGTCCATTATCAGTAGTTAGACTGACTTGAAATTATAAGGTACAGATAACCCACCACGCTGTTAGAGTGATGCTGACGACTATTTTTTTTCTGACTATCCACAGAAAAACGGTTATTACATAAAAAAAATAATCTTCTATATTGTATGTCAGACCATTTTAGAGGAAATGTAAACAAATACGCCATTTTGCCGACAATAAACAATCTTGTTTTTGTTTGCTGATGTGAGAACATAATCAGTCAATCAGTTCAATAAATATATTAATTTAAAAAAAAATAGTAACTGACGATACGCGGGGCGTGTTAATACAGCTTAATGCCAACCCAACCTGACAAGATTCATGATTTAAGAAATAATGTCAGGCTACGATTAAATAATAATTTATTAAGAAAATCAAGTGACTATTGTCGGAAAAAGTGTTGAGGCATCAAGTTAAAATATACAGAATACGGATAACTGTGGTTTTTTTAAAATATATGGTTTCTAAAAATAAAATGCCTAAATAAATACGTTTATTATTATTATTATTGATTACGTCTAGTGGGTGACAGTGCAAGAATTTTAACAAAATCAGTTTAATTTTTTTCTAAAATGGTTCGGCATAGGGTATAATGAAATGACATAAAATATTTAATAGCTTTCACGCACTTGCTGCAGTAAATTTTCAAAGATGTGTTATTTTTTAAAAGAATGCATGTAATCTTAGTACTTTGTCGTAAATCAGCTGCAGATTATGATATCATAGTTTAGGTACCTACAGATAATTACAACAAGAACTCGAATTTAAAATTAACAATTTCCTAACGACGTATTTTTATTGTTATAGGACCGCCCCCTGTTTTGAAACCCCCTGGCCTGGAAACTCCTCCAAATTTATCAATGAATGTGAGTATTTCTCATGTGCAAAGTGTTGCTTGAAATTCCAATATTTTATGTGCGATATAATGTCACTAACAATAATGTAATGTTTGTAATTGATTCTTTGAAAAACTGCTTTTCTCACTTTAGATGCCAAGAATTGACGAGCAGCGCGCCAGTACTCCTACAATAGATGAAGGAAGGGACCCTATGGCATCACAGGTAAATCAAGTTAAACTAGCTTACTTATTACTGCCACAAAATAAACGCGTTTTAAACTATTGCTTTGCTATATTACTAAAATATATTTGTATATTACTGAACTTGTTGAATTATTAGCTGTTGCCCGCGACTCCGTCAGCGAAGAATTCGTTTATGTATGTATAGCTATCCCGTGGGAACTATGCGATTTTCCGTGATAAAAATAATCCAATGTCCTTTCCCGGGATTCAAACTATCTCTATACCAAATTTCATCTCAATCGGTGTAGCGGTTTAAACGTGAAGAGGTAACAGACGGATATACACACACTTTCGCATTTATAAAATTATATGGATTAATGAACTTGTTTGTTTTCAGGCCCCTTTTAACCGGGGACCGCCGCCATTTGTTGGGAGAGGTCCTCCTCCGGGGCACAGATTCAATAAGTGAGTATTTTGGTAAATTCAACCAATGTGTCTACTTAACGAGCGGTCGCCTAGTGCTTTGATCTATAGACTTTCAAGCAAAGGGTCGTGGTTTGGAAGCGTCAATTGCTGCACCTCGGAGTTTTTCGGATTTTATGTGCTAAATTATACTTGAAATTTACCATGTGCTTTTTGCTGAAGGAAAACATTGTGAGTGAACCTGGTCAAACCTGCGAAGCAATTTAGTGGTGTGTACGAAGTTCCTAATCCGCACTGGCCCCGTGTGTCCCCTTTCAATCAGAGAGTAGGCCACAGGCCAGTTGATACATTTAGGCCGGAGATCAGGGCCCAATTGCATAACAAATTACAACTAATATTACAAGCGGAACTTTCGCTTCAGTTATATTAACTAGAAAGGGAGTTCCGCTTGTAATACAGGGTGTATCCGTTAACACGATCAATAAATTAAATTATACATCTTTGAACTAATCAGTAATTAAGTCCAAGTGGTTTAAATTTTATAAAATGAAAAAAGAAGAATTTGTTATTTTCTAACAAAATTAATCGGGCCAGTAATGTACTGCACTGCAGACCGTCATGTCTAGTCGAAGTACATGACGTTGACATTTACTATCGTTTTAAATTGAAAATGTACTAAATACACCAATATTTTGCTTAATAAATATGCGCAGTTCTTAATTAAACGATCAGTTCTTTCAAAATTACGTAATAGTTTTCCTCATCAAGTACCTAAGTGTGGGCGAAATGATCAAAACACTAAAATAACTTTATCCTGTTTATTTAACGTTATCAACAAAATAGTGCATTATGATAATATCACTGACTATAGTAAAATTATGCCAATCTCACCAGGTGACTTCTTCGCTAGATAACTTGTACTTTTACAACGAAAACGCCCATGGACCGTATGCTGGCTGCACACGTCCTGCCTCATCAGTGATCGTGACAACTACACGAAATTATCAATCGGAGGATCCTCGTATGCGTTATTTAACTCAAATCTCGGCTTACATTTCCTCTTGTTTCGTCATAATTCACGTGCATCGTAATTTAATTTTGTTGATGCTATTTTAAATTATTATGATTTGTTTACCAACTTGACTTTTGTATTTGTCAATGTAACATTAGTAATAGAGTAATCAACTCATTCCTAAAGAAAAGACAAGGTTGCATTTGCAATGTATGGTTTATGGTCTGTGGAGGTCCGAGATAATAATATTGAACTTTTTGGAGTTCAACAACGTAAGGTTAATAAAAAGTTTAAATAGGCACAGATTGTAGAGATCTTCATGTTTATGAGTAAATATTTATAAAAAAAATAACATCGCCCCTGTACCAAGGAAATGCCCTGTACCAAGACATCTAACGACCGATAACGACAATTACGCAATGATGAAATTCATTGATTATGCATTGTAACTTTAAATTACAATTTTTCTGTGATTAAGCATTTTGGCGCATTAGGACCAGGTCAAGGTAACTTCGGATATGCTAAGGAATCATCGTTTAAATTTATTGTTTTACTTATAGACTACACCCGGTATAAGTTGTACTTTGTTATGCAATTGGGCCCAGATCTCAAAATATTTTAGTAATATAGCAAAGCAATAGTTTAAAACGCGTTTATTTTGTGGCAGTCCGTCGTACGGCCGTGGCCGACGCCCGGGGCCGCCATTCAACGACCGCTTCCCGCCGGAACCGTACCAGCCGCCGCCGCCCGGCATCAAGGACTCCCCTAATGGGTAATTATTTGCAACATTGAATATCTTGACAAATCATTTTCTTATTCACACGAGAAGTAGCAAAGTTACATTAAAAAGTAAAACATTTCAAAGCAATATTTTCCCATTTTTAGCATTGATCCCCACATTTATTTCAATTTCAATGCAACCTCACAAAGTAATGAATAAATATGTTTATTGATCTTGATCAATTAAACGTATTTTTTAGAGTGTTAATGTTAGGTAACTTAACTGCTGGACATTGTTTAACCCGGGACAAGTTAATCTTCCTATCCTTCAATTCTCTGTAGCTGACTGCTATACAGTTGTGGCCATATAATTAAGAACGATTATTTATTGAGATGATTTTTTCAAAGTAACAAGTATAACTAATTGCCCGTATTTTTTTTATTTCTCTCGGTATTGCGAAACTTTTCCGTACTACCGGTACATTAATTTATGCAACATAGTTGGTTAAAAAATTAATAGAGAAACTTTATACATTCGATCTGAACCTAGTATTAGTACTTACTGGCTGGTCACGTAATTAAGAACGCTGAATAGTTTATTATTTTTTCAAATTTAAATAGAGAACACTGTGTGGCTCTGTGGTTGTAGATTATTATTCGTATAATTTTGGCGCCATTTCGTGCTGTTAAAGTCTTAAAAGTGATTACTTCGTATAAAAACAATGGGGAAAAATAAAAGTTGTGATAAATCTACAAGAGAAGTAATAATAAAACTTCGCGAGAAGAATTGGTCGTATAAAAAGATAGCCGACTATCTGCAATGTTCAAAAACAATGGTTTTCCATGCCGTAAAGCATTTTTCCACGTATCAAACTACTTCAAACGTTCCACGTGGACCTAGACAGAGAAAGTCATCTCGTCGAGATGATCGAAATATCGTTCGTTTGGCAAAACAAAATCCTTTTAAAGGGTCTAATGAGTTGAGAAAAGAATATTTTGGCGAAAACAACCCTTCAGCAATCTCTGCACGCACTATTCGAAGGCGTTTGGTAGAAAATAAGTTGAACGGAAGGATAGCAAGGAAGGTGCCTATGTTGAAACGATGTCATAGGCAAGCCCGACTTGCATTTGCAAGAAGGTATGAAAACTGGACAGTCAGACAGTGGAAAAACGTTCTTTTTTCTGACAAGACAAAAATAAATAGGGTATGTTCTGATGGAAAACGATATGTACGACGCCCTCCGAATAAAGCATTCGACCCAAAGTACACAAAAGTGACATTAAAGCATGGCGGGGGAAATGTGAAAATTTGGGGGTGCTTTTCTGGACATGGCGTTGGACCTGTTAGGCTGATAGAAGGAAACATGGATCAATTCCAATACAAAAATATACTGCAAGAAACAATGTTACCATATGCCGAAGACGTGCTTCCGGTTATTTGGACATTCCAGCACGACAATGATCCAAAGCATACTGCACGCACCGTTAAGGAATTTCTCACATCACAATCAGTTTCTGTCTTAGATTGGCCAGCCAACAGCCCAGATCTTAACCCAATAGAGCATCTTTGGTGCGAAGTCAAGAAAAAGGTTTCATATCGACAGTGTGGCAATTTGAGAGAGCTGTACGACGTTTTCTTAGAAGAATGGAACTCTATTTCTCTTGCGAAATGTCAAAAATTGATAGATTCAATGCCTCGCCGGTGTAAAGCCGTAATTAAAAGCCGTGGACATGCTACTAACTATTAATTTTAATTCAAATGTATTAAATTGCTTTTTTTTTCTATACCAACTTCACATTAATATGATTTATTTAATCTAAGTTTCATATAAAACAACTCTCGAGCAGTTAATAAATCGATCTTAATTATTTGTCCAGCTTCATTACTATTTGAATTTATTAGTATAGAGAACAAATAAAATTTGTAAAAAAAAATGTTAGCAATTATACACTATTATTCTTAATCCCGTTTGCTCTATCCATGTGGCTATTTTATAACATAACTTGTTACTTCTAAGAAGGAACACAACTAGACATATGACATGATTTGGATAAAAAAAAATCGGAAACTTCAAATCGTTCTTAATTGTATGACCACCACTGTATATTGTTCCACTGTAGCAGTTGGAAAGTATGCGACCAAATTTGTGTAGCCTAAGTCCACGATAAACAGTAGTGCTTGGGCGAGTGTATTGCAACAGTAGTGGGCTATATGCTCTGGACAAGGCACTACAGAAAGGCGAGTGATCTTTTGAAAATAATGAGTGGATGGGGTCGAAATTACACACTTCTGTTTTCATACATGTAGTTAGGGAATGTTCGGCAGGCAAAAAAACAAATTTGATTGTTACCCAATAAAGGTTCGACTTTACGGACGTCTTTCTCGTATACTGTAAATATACCAAGTACTTCATTGTTTCCATTCTGTCTTCGATTGTTATTTTCATTTGAAATTCTCGAAATTGGGTTTCCCTGTTGTACACGTATTGCCTCACAGAACAAAAATAAATTGTACTGTGTTTTTTTTTATCCATAAAAATTGTCGCATTTGAGATGCTGATTTTACGTGCATGCATGATGTTCGTTAACGGTCCACAACGTGTTCCGTCTGTGGCGCGATCGTCGCTCACGCAGCTGTATTCTGTGGTAGGCACGGCGTGGATCCTCTAGAGGCGTTCAACCGAATGATCCGGGAGAAGGAGATGCGAGCCAAGCGGCGCGAGGAGGAGCGGCGACGCGCGCATTCGGGCAGCCGCTCGCGTTCGCGGACGCCTCGCTCGCCGCGCTCGCAGCGTGAACCACGCTCGCCGCGCTCGCAACGTGAACCCCGCTCGCCACGCTCGCCGCGCTCCCCTCGCTCGCCTCGCTCGCCCCGCTCGGTTCGCTCGCCGCGCAGCCTGAGCCGGCCGCGAGAGCCGCCGCAGCGCAGCCCTCGCAGCCCGCGCCTGCGGGTCCGGCCCCGTGGCGACAGCCGACTCCGTTATTCTAGGTTCGTTCTATCTTTGGATACTAACAGAGTCTCTTTATTTAAAGTCGTCACATAGCGCCTCGCTTTGTTTGCATGTTGTTTCACGCTAGTCTCTCTGTGCATGTTAAGTTCTTTTTTTGTTAATGTTGCGGTCGTTCATTTTTCAGTTGTATCATCTTGTTGTGTAGCCTTTTTCTTCTGTTATCAAATTTCATCTTGTTTAACAATTAGTTATTATCCTAATTTAGCATGTTGTACATACATACTTATAAAAAGTATTAAATTGTGGTGGTCGGTTTATGTAAGTTTAATTATGCTCGGCAAGTAATTGCTTATGTATTTGCTAATAATATTATATTTTTTTGTCTATTGGATAATATATGTTTAAATAAAACGTTTTATTTGTATTTGACAGATCTCGTTCCATTTCTCGCGGGCGCTTAAGGCGTTCCCCGTGGTCACCCAGGCGCCGGCGTTCCCGCGAGAGGTCACTATCGTTGACACGGTAAGATAATTGTTACCACCTTTACTTAACAACATTATGATTATACCTAGAGATTTTTCTAGCACGAACAACTTGTGATTAGTGTTTGACATAATAATAACATCGATTTGGTTTGGTATTATTGTTTTATATTTTAAACGTGTCTCATTGATATAATGCCACTTATAAGACATCGATAAACTAAGTATCAGAAGGAAAAATATTCGTTCGTGCTAGGAAAATCTCTAGGTATAATTACGATAAAGTTTGACTTATGGTAAATATTACTATGGCACAAAGTACTTAACGTACTAAGTAGCTGGATTAAAACTTTATCTAATGTCATGGCTCCTGCCTTAATATTCTTATACCTATCATCTGGTGTTGATTCTGTCTGAGTTTGCACTAGTTATTATGTACTGTTTTTATCAATTTAGATCGCCATCTCCGCGGCGCCGGCACCGCTCCCCACTGCGTTACCGTTCGCCGATGCGGTCGCCGCCGCGGTCGCCGCCGCGCTCCCCGCTGCGCACGCCGCTCCGCTCGCCGCCCCGCTCTCCGCTCCGCACCCCGCTCCGCACGCCGCCCCGCTCGCCCCTTCGCTCGCCGATGCGCTCGCCGCGGCGGTCCGCTTTGCGATCACCGCCACCTCGTGCGATGTCGCCCCATCGGTAACTATATTACCACTCGCTTTTTCAACCTTGTTCCATGTTTAGAAAGTACTTCGAAAAGAAATTACTGTCAATTTAATGTAATGTCTATATTTATAAAATTGTAACATCATGACTGCTGACTGACAGACAAAGCACAACTTCTGCAGCTGGGTGAATCAACTTTTTCTTGCCACCCGTTGCTATGGTTACACAAATTTTGTCTCAAGGACAACCTAAGTATTTTTCTATGAATGAGTATGAAGATGTCACTTGGACAATTGGGGATTGAGTAAACAACACGAAAAAATTGATTCACCCAGCTAGACTTAAAATTTGGCACAAAAATATTACATCATAAATGTATAGCTATATTCATAAAAAAATTAGAAGGACTTTGTCGAATGCTTTAGCTTTGAGTGAACGTGACTTTTACATAGCAAATTGATTTTTTGTGTTTAACAGTATTCTATGTTATTGGTTCAGGTACGCTGGAGTTTACGACGAACTGTTGTCGCCGCCGCGCCGTAACGTTGAGCCGCCTTACGGACCCAGGTACGATTGTAACAGTCTATCTAGTGTCGACACGCGCCCTTTACCGTCATCTATGAAAATGAGTTTGCTATATAACGTTATGAAATTGCCCAGCGGATTGAACCTGTTCGCGAAGTTTATCGTTACTCGGACTCATTCGTCTACGTATAACCTGTCTACAACAGTTGGTATTGTTAATTTTATAAGTTTCGTTGAGTTTTTATGCAACATGCCGTTTGGAAAAGCGGCAAGTATACAGTAGCGAGGAAGCGCAGCACGATGTAAAACGTCGATCAACTCTCCAGAAGCGGTGAAGCTTATACTAGTTAATAAGTTACAAATAAGACTGATACTTATAAGCGACTTGTTTGTCCTACTTATGGTTTTGTCATTAAGTTAAAAAATAAAACTTAAATTTAGAAAGTACTCTATACACTGTGATTTCGAAATTTTACATTACTATCGTTATTTTGTGTGCACTCAGAGACAAAAAACTGCATGAACTAATTGTTAAATGTAAATTTGATGCAAATAGTTTCTTTGTCTCTCAGTCTATTTTATATGCAATGTGTATGAAATGTTTTATTTTGTGAAGATTTTGATCAAACTAGCATGAAATTGAATGTCAAAGTTTTTTACTAGGAATTTAGTTAAGTTGGTCAGAAAGGTGCTCGATGTTAACAACGCCCAACGTCATTAAATGGTTGGGGTACTTATTATGACCTTCCGGCTCCTAATGTAAATATACATGTAGGATGGCATTCTAAGAGCCATTTGATAATCTCTTCTTTAGTATACGATGCCAAAGATCCGTTTCCCAAAACATCTCTTTTTGAAGTCACTTTTTTTCCAAAACGTCAGTAGCCTACATATTATATTAGAAATTTCCCATAAACACCCATTTTCCGATACGCCCCTGTTAAAGATCAGTTATTTAAAACGTACTTTTCCAGGAACATACAGTTGTTTTATACGTTTTTGTTGCGTAGAACTTATTTTTATCCTTTCTGGATTTGGATATCTGCCATAAAAGATGTATATGTGATTTGAGCGCGGCGCGCCAACAAACTGGTCACTCCATTTTGGCGCATTATATATGAATAAATGATTTCTATTCTATTCTATTCTATAGACCTGTAAAATCATGCTAATAGCATTACACTGCGGGGCCGCAGGGATAATGAATGAGTTAGAACTGAAGTGATCGATCGAGCAGCGCAATGTAATGTTATTGGCATATTGGAACGACTTTCGTTTGAAGCCATTCGTGTAAACCGTCAATTAAGATTGGGAAATGGGTGTTTAAAGCTGAACGCTTCAATGGGATATATTAAGCCTTATATAGTTATGCATAGTCGAAAGCATAAATACATAGTGGAGCACCGTAAGGCGTAAAAATTGTAAAATCTCGGAATCCAGGGCCAGTCAATGAATCTTCATAAAAACTGTTGAACTGCATTGTTGACAACACTTCCATCCTCACCATCTGGATGGTTGGCAATCTTCTACTGTGCGTTTTTCCAGAAATTTCCTGCCTCGCACAGTAAAGCTCTGGAATGAAGTACCTGCTGCGGTATTCCCGGACCGATATGACCTTCAAGCTTTCAAAAAAAGAGCGTACTCCTACCTAAAAGGCCGGCAACGCACTTGTGACTTTTCTGGTGTCGCAGGTGTCCATGGGTGACGGTAATTGTTTACCATCAGGCGATCCGTCTGCTCGTTTGCCCCCTATACTATAAAAAAAAATTGTAAAAAGCTCAAAAAGGTTATTTATTTATTTATTTCACTGTAAAGTCATGTACATTTTTATAAGTCGGTCCATGACGCCCTGCAAGGGCACACAATAATACTTAAAACTAAATATTTAATTATGTCATATTTATATTAAATTGAAATCATGCATTATTAATAGATTATATTATTACATACTTTGATCTACAAAGTGATGAGTGAGTTTGTGTTGTGTTGTGATTAACATTAGAATTAAGTACCTGGGCGACCGAGCTCTGCTCGGGCAGAAACTCGGTACCAAGCGTTTTCCCAGAGATAAGACCAAGCTAGATCAATTTTTCATCCCCGAAAACCCCCAAATACCAAATTTCATCGAAATCGTTGGAACCGTTTCCGAGATCCTGATTATATACACCGGAGGGGTGGGGTTTAAGAGGGGGAGGGGATGCGGGGGAGGGAGCGCGGGGGTATTAAAGGGGGGATGAAAATTTCATTGATTTTGCCGTAGGATGCACCGTTTTCAAGATATTTGACAAAAACACCGGAGGGGGTGGAGGGGTGAGTCACGTTAAACTATCGTCCGTAAACCGACTTTACAGACAACTGGCTTTTCCTGTTCTGTACTCCCAATAGGGAACGTGCACATAGACGGTGCTGCCAACTGGTGCCATAAGGGTGCCATCAATTTGAATGTTTTACCTTGATAAGTTTGTTTTACTGTCCGCATAGTGTCTCTTCTGTCGCATTAGTGCTGCCGCCTATAGTTACTGCACGTTCCCTATAATAATTTTTCTAACAAAAAAGTAACTTTTTCTCGCAAAAAAATAACTTTTTCTCACAAAATAGTAACTTTTTCTCACAAAAGAAGAAACTTGACGTTTTCTCATAAAAAATAAACTTAAAAAAAAAACTAAAAATCTTGAAAAAAAAACGTGGTGTCGAACCGAGGTCGGCTGGATCCGCGACCACCCGATTTCTAATGTGCCATTATGATCTGCTCGAAGTCGGCGAAATTTAGCTTTATATTCTAATGCAAACAAAAATAGCCGGAAAACACGAGTAAAAGCGATTTTCTGAAAATGAAACATAGCTAGATCAGTTTTTCATCCCCGAAAACCCCCACATACCAAATTTCATCGAAATCGTTGGAGCCGTTTCCGAGATCCTGATTATATATATATATACAAGAATTGCTCGTTTAAAGATATTAGATAGATAGATAAAAATAAAAAATAAATTAAAACAATCAAAAATTAAAAAAATAAATAATAAAAATTAAATTACAATAATCACATTAGGTACATCCAATTAAATTTGATTATTATATGTATTACATTATGGAGTATCTATGTATGTCATCAAGTGCAGCGCTTGTCATTGAATATTAAAAATTGATCTATTTACATTTATAGTGTTTTACACTCACATCATTAAGGAATTCATTTACAGAATAATAACATTTTTCGATTAGGAACGCTTTCAACTTATTTTTGAAATTATTATATTGTGTTTCTTGCCTAATCGATTCTGGGATTTTATTTAAAAAAAAAAAAAACTGCGATCTTGATTACAACAATTTATAAAAATAACTAGCTGTTGTCATTGAGCTGATGCGTGCATATCACTACCCTTGTGTTGTGTTGTGATTAACTGATTATGCAAGCAATCGGATTTTTTATGCTACATCGTTTCGGAAAGATTACGTTAGTCTCGACTGAGAAGAAACGACAAGAAACTCAGTCGGGTTGTGGTCTGATTGGAGAAAACCTACCCGGTACATGCTGGTATCGGTTAAAATAGAGGGGCCGCCCACGTGTTGTGTACCGTGGGGGACGTCGTCGTTGCCTCCTCCGGAAGGGGCGGTGCGGTGAGTTAAGAAAACTACGAGTAATGTTACTCTGTGGGCATTGACTATCGAATTCGGCACGGGCTTGGTTTATTACGGTAATATCGTCATCTGGGTCGGTGAGAACGTGGCGCGGATGTCTAAAACGAGGGGAAATGTCCTTTTTCGGACGATACTCCACCACCTCCCTAAGGTGGCGATTGGGATGATGAGGTGCGGAACGGAATCGAAGTACCTACGAGAGGTCTGCTTCATAACAGAGCGACGGTTGGAAGTTCGGCGTCCCAGTGTAAGTCGACGTTGCGCTCATACCATTGAGCCCCGATGGCGTTGCGCAGGAAATGATTCTTGAGAACCTGTAAGGAATTAAGTGAAATTTTTGAGGCGGCGTGCGCGAACACGACGCTCGCGTAGCTGAATACCGGTCTAACACGAGTCTTGTAGATTGTCAGTTTATTACTAAACGACAGTGTAATCGACTTGTTTAACATGGGGTAGAGACGGCCCATGATGAAGGCCGCTGGGTCCCTGACCAGCTTGATATGCGGGCGAAACGTCATCCTGCTATCCAGGGTGACACCTAAGTATTTGACTTTTTTAGTCCATGGGATGGGCCTATCGCAGAGCCTATTACGGGGGAATATGCGATGTTATAGGCTCCGATCTGAGCTTGCGCGTGAAAATAATTGCAGAACTTTTGTCAGGATTGACTTTAATCCTCCAAAGCCTAAACCAGTCGCCTAAAATCGTGATAGCTGATTGGAGTCTTCTGGAGATGAGGCCAGGAGATAGGGAAGATGTGAATAAAGCTGTCATCCGCGAATAATGCGTAATGCACGTTAGGAACTTTTGGAATAGCGTTAGTTAACAACGAAAAAAGAATGGGAGAGAACGGAGCCCTGAGGCACAGCGGCCCTAATGGGATGAGGGGCGGGGAGCGTACCCTCCACTTTATAAAGTTCTAAGTAAGTAAGATTTAGCTATAGCGAAAGCTGCGATCACGTAAGAAATCTTGTATTATGCGTAAAAGTCGGTCAGGAAGTCCCATGGCATAGAGCTTGTATATCAAGCCGTTATGCCAGACTTTATCGAATGCTTTCGCTACATCGAGGAAGATAGCCCCCGTGGGATAAGCTGAGTTTCTACCTATATTAAGTCTATTGAATATGTGCTCCGTTAAGCGGTGCACCTGTTGGATGCATGAGTAGCTGGATCTAAAGCCAAACTGCTTCTATGAGAATATTCGAACTATTTATGAATGCCCAGATACGCGTCTGAATGACGCATTCTAGGAGCTTTGCTGCTGTTGTCCCTTATATAATTCCCCCAACTCCTTACCTTTATACCTGCAGCACAGAATATATAATAGTACTAACGTACAGAATGGCCACGCTCCGCCACGCACCGATTCGAGTTACCCCACCCCTCAAGCGCAGATTGCCGGAAAACCGCCGGAAACCAGTCGGGTGCGCAACGCGCGCGATGCATGTCGGCCGCACGGCACTAAGTTCGGGAGCAATAATTTTGCGAAATAATAATATACTGTGCACTGTGTTTGTCAACAGCCAAATATAAGGAAAGGAGTTTACCTACCCTACCTACTTCCTGTTAAAAATATAAACAGCGAACGAAAAAAGCATAGAAGCACAACTAGCATCGCAAAACGACACCACCTAAACTGTGTCAAAGAAGGTGGGGCATCAAAACTGTGTCAAACGGCTGTTTAGTTTGCACATGGCGGCGCAGCGTATTCTAACTCCGCGGCAATTTCGAGAAAAGGACCTTTTTCAAAATGTGTTAGGGCTGTCACAAAAATTGACCTTAAATAATTCCGCCTTTTTAGGCTTTTGTGCTTAAAGGGTGCTAACGGGACATTATTAATATTATGCCTCTGTTGTCAGTCTGTCTGTCTAATAATAATTAATAATTTTATGATGTTACTCTTCTAGACTTGGTGTAATATTTTTTATTGTACGAATTTGTAGCGTCAGATTTCTTTTAAGTAGCGTACCTATAGAAGAAATTTTTTCGATGAAAGGTTGTGTGTAGCACGGGAAGGGGTCCACCCTCGTTAGGCTTTAGCTAAACCCCGTGCTAAGGCACGTAACCTGGAGAAACGGGGGTGAGGCACCATGGAGCCGTTACAGACCCATGGCGCCGCTTTGCCTCAGCAGGGGCTTACCCAACCTGCTGAGGGATGTCCGTCCGAGCCTCGATCGGCGGACTTAATGCTAGAGGGGCATGAGGGCGCCAACCCTCATGTTGGTACACGAGTGGCAAGTGAAGCTGTGGATGGTGCCACAGCCGGTACTTCTCAGCCTCTGGAAGTAGCCGCTAGTATACAAAGAGGACGCACTAGACTACATCTATACGAGTGCTTTTCGGAAGAAAGCAAAAAATTACGAAAATTAGGATCACCGGAAGATTTGACTTTCTCCGAATTACTTAAAATAGTAAAAAGAGAAATGGGAAACAGTTTAAAACCATCATTAACATCTACTGACGAGCAATGTCTCATTAACATAATCAGTTGTTTTCTGTCTAAAACCATGAAGATGTTCAGAAATTGCAAAAGCAACAAAACTCTGTTTAAAAAAAAGCATAAAGTTTACTTAGAAAATAATTTTCTTTCTGACATACCTGAAGAATTAAAAGCACACGCTGACAGCAACAATACGGGGACCACATGTTTGATTGTTGGCAGTACAAGTACAGAACCATATGTGGATTCCGAACCTAGTACTTCGAGTACTTGCCAGCCCAAAATCTTGACTTACAGACAGGAACTAAGAAACAAAAAGCGCCTAGCAGAAGTATTTGAAAATGAACCACCAAGTAAAATCGTAAAGACCTTCATTTCTGCCATTTCGACATCGTCTGAATCACAGTTGACCTCAAAAGCTGCTAAAGATTTAGAATCATTAATTAAATTATATCTTGAATCTCCATCTAAACCTACCGAGATTTGTAATAAATTGAAATCAGCGTCAGAACAGCGACCCTACACCCCGGATGAAGCTTTGAGTATCATGATAGACAGAAAATTTAGTGTAGAGACTTATAAAGAAAGGCAACAAGATCTCAAAAGTCGGGGGTTTAATGTTTATCCACCTTACGCACTAGTTCTGAATGCAAGAAAAGCTTGTTACCCAAATGAAGAAATTATAGTGTCCGATATAGAAGCATCAGTTTCATTGAAAGGCTTGCTGACACATACACTAAAGCGAATTCTACATAGTTGCGAAGAGAGTTTTACGGAGTTCTGCGATCGTAAAGGTATAAAAGAATTAACCTGCGTTTGCGAAGGATCTTGGGGTTTTGATGGCAGTACTGGACAGTCGTTTTACAAACAAAACTTAAGTTCTTCTGCTCAAGATCTTTCTGCTAATGAAAATAGCTTAATTGCAACCACTTTTATACCTTTACGAATCCTAGTAGCTGATAAAACCTACACGGCATGGCTTAACCCAACAACACCACAATCGTACCGTTTTTGTCGTCCACTGCACATTCAATACAAAAAGGAAACATCAGGCACTATTCTTTCTGAAAAGTCTTGGGTAGAAGAACAGATTAAAAATTTGCAACCGATAGCTTTGCAAACAACAAACGGCTACACTATAACATTTATTTGCGAATTAACTTTGAGTATTATTGATGGAAAAGTGTTGAATATTATAACTGGCACCGCCTCACAATTGCGTTGCCCATTCTGTAAATTAACGGCCAGTAATTTCAATAACATAGAACTATGTTTATCGACACTTACGCAAAAAGAAAATTTAAAATATGGAATGAATCCTCTACACGCCTGGATACGCGTTTTTGAATTTTTATTACATATCGGATACAAGAACGATCCTTTGGTTCAGAAATGGCGTATCTCTAAAAACACAGAAGAGAGCCGCATAGTTAACGAAAGAAAAGCTCGTATCCAGGGTGAAATAAGAAGCAGGATGGGATTGTTGGTTGACGTGGTAAGGCCTAATGCCGGAACAACCAATGACGGCAATACTGCCAGATCGGCTCTGTCCGATAAGAACAGGCATATTTTTGGACAAATTTTAGGTATTGACTCGTGGCTTCTGAATGACCTCTATCATATTTTGGTCACGATATCGTGTGAGTTACCAATTGACTCACAAAAATTTCGCATCTTTTGCCACGCAGTAGCTGAAAAGTACGTCAGGAGTTACAACTGGCACCCAATGACGGTTACTATTCATAAAATCTTGTTGCATGGTCATGAAATCATCGAGGCTAATCCCCTTCCCATAGGAATGCTTTCAGAGCAGGCCGCTGAATCGCGGAACAAGTTTTGGCGCAGTGACCGAGAGCATCATTGCCGCAAAATGGATCGAGAAAAAACTATGATTGATCTATTTCATCGAGCGTTAGAATCCTCGGATCCTGCAATCGCAATGCTTCGTTTCAATCGCCGTCAAAGATTTTCAAAGCGACTCCCACTGCCAATAACTGCGGTGAATTTGCTGAAGCCTTTTAACGATAATACAAACGTAAATACTGATGACGAAAATATTACTCCTCATGATGAAGAGTCTTCGTTAATCTTAGAAGATGACGAGGAAACAGTATTCTTGAGTACTGAGAGTAATTTATTTGAAAATACTTAAGACTAATAAAACACAAAATTAGAAAATTCATCATAATCATATCAGCCACAGGACGTCCACTGCTGAACAAAGGCCTCTCCCATTGATCTCCAGAGAGACTGATTAGACGCGGTATTTTTATTTAAATTCTTTAATAAAAATATTTTTGACCTTTCGGTGGCAACCCTAAATTTGAATATTGACCTTAACTTTAAAAAAAATATTTCTCAGAATTCCCGCGGAGTTAGAATAGAGAAAAAATATGGGTGATAGAGCTTATTTCAAGGAATCTATCTGACTTAAGCAGAGATTCTACTTCGGCGTAGAACAAGAGAAAAAAAAAATAATTTCTTAAAATTAAAAAATGCGTGTACTGCCGTCTCTATAAGTACTTTTAAGTAATTAAGTGAGCAATAATATACGCCATACATTAACGTATCTACCTGCAATACAGAGAGAAGCTAAGTGTGTACATTTTTTGAAATAATAATAAATTTCTAGTTTGACCCAGTTCAAGGTCAACTTTTTTAAATTTTTTTTTTTAAAACTGGCCTATTGTCACCTGGGTGTTTTAGTCTTACATAAATAATGAGTTAAACTTTGGATATTACTGATAAAAACAAAATGTCACTTTTTGGGGTCACAAAAAACACTGTGGAATAGAGAAAAAATATGCGTGATAGAGCTTATTTCAAGGAATCTATCTGACTTAAGCAGAGATTCTACTTCGGCGTAGAAAAAGAGAAAAAAAAAATAATTTCTTAAAATTAAAAAATGCGTATACTGCCGTTTCTATAATTACTTTTAAGTAATTAAGTGAGCAATAATATACGCCATACATTAACGTATCTATCTGCAATACACAGAGAAGATAAGTGTGTACATTTCTTGAAATAATAATAAATTTCTAGTTTGACCCAGTTGAAGGTCAACTTTTTTAAATATGTTTTAAAAAAAAACTAGGGCCTATTGTCACCTGGGTGTTTTAGTCTTACATAAATAATGAGTTAAACTTTGGATATCTATCTTAATATATAAAAGAAGAAACTGACTGACTGACTGACTGACTGACATATCAACGCACAGCCCAAACCGCTGGGCCTAGAGATTCCAAATTTGGCACGTAGGTTCCTTATAAGGTCTAGGGGTGCACTAAGAAAGGATTTTTCAAAATTCATTCCCTAAGGGGGTGAAACGGGGGTCCAAAGTTTGTATGGGGAAACAAGATTAGTACGACTATTTTACTCGAAACTTAACAGAATTACTCCTAACGATAAATGATTAAACACGTGTTTCAGGTTTTTTGGGAATTCAACCCCTAAAAGGGGGAAATGGGGGGACAAAGTCTGAAAATCAACATGGGTATTGTTTCTATGGTTTATCGGGTCACTGGTTACGAAAACAACAACGGTTTTAAAATCCGACGTGGCGGACGTAAAATACCATCTCCCTGGATGGGGTGCGATGGGGTTGAAATGTCTAAATAAACTAAATGACTGTTGATATATCAACGCACAGCCCAAACCACTGGACCTAGAGACTTGAAATTTTGCACATAGATACCTTATACAATGTAGACATCCACTAAGGAAGGATTTTTGGGAATTCCCACGGGAACGGGAAAAAACGGGATTTATATATTCGATTCCGAGTGACCCTATCTCAGTAACTTTAATAACTAGACTCTTCAAATTTGATACACAAGTAGGTATTACATTAGTTTAAACATTAATTTCAGGATTTCTCAAAATTCCCACGGGATAAGGAGAAAACGGGATTTATATATTCAGTTCAACGGGATCCTATGAACTATAATTATTAGACTCTTCAAATTTGGCATAGAAGTAGGTAATTATAATAGTAAAAAATTGTTTTAAGGATTTTCGGAAATTCCCACGGGATAAGGAAAAAACGAGATTTTTCGTTTTACTGGTCGTAGAAGACTGAAATTCGGCATGTAGGTTGCTTGGGGAGTGTAGAGTAGAGAAGGATTGAGAGAGGGCTTTCCAAAATTCCCACGGGAACGGAAAAAGGGGATGTTTCGTTTTACTGGTCGTAGAAAGCTGAAATTCAGCATGTAGGTTGTTTGGGGAGGGTAGAGGAGCATTGAGAAAGGACTTTCCAAAATTCCCACGGGAACGGGAAAAAACGGGATTTTTCGTTTTACTGGTCATAGAAAGTTAAAATTCGGCATGTAGGTTGCTTGGGGAGTGTAAGGAAGCATTAAGAAAGCATTTCCCGAAATTCTTACGGGAACGGGAAAAAACGGGATTTTGCGTTTTACTGGTTGTACAAAGCTAAAATTTCAAAATTCATAAGTTTATACTGTAAGTAGGCCGCAAAGGGCTCCTTAACCGACTTCAAAAAAGGAGGAGGTTATGCATTCCACTTTATGTATTTTTTTATGTAGGTGTATGTTCACCGATTTCTCGATCAATTGTGGACCGATTATAAAAATTATTTTTTTATTCGAAAGAATACAATATACTCCTGAGATGGTCCCATTGTCACAAAATCAGGATCTGATGACGGGATCTCAGGGAAATCGAGGGCAACCCTCAAATTTTGTAGGCACGCATTATGTTTTTCATATATTTTCTCAAGCTATTTAAGTGTTTGCGTCTGGTAGACATCATCTTATGTTGATGAGCTGATGATGGAAGGTAAAACTCCTTACGGTTAGGAGTTACAGGAAGTTTCTTTAAATATCATATGCATGTATAGACTTTTAGTTGTATTCTTTCTGGTTATTCAGATGAACTGATGATGGAAGGTATAACTCCTTAACGGTTAGGTCACACAACACCTTAACAAGATACTATAATATGTATAATATCAATGCTAAGTAGGTACACAGCGCTTCCAGTTACTCAAGTTTTCGTAGAAGGTAAGAAAACATTGAATTATACCTAATGCAGGACAGGGGAAAGTAATAATAGGTTTTATATTATTGTATATAAAGAAAGTTTAGTCGGGCTTGCTTGCACGCTTGCTTGCACGCTTACTTGCACGCTTTCTTGCACGCTTGCTTGCTTCCGTGCATGCATGCTTGCTTGCATGCTTGCTTGCTTGCCTGTATGCTTGCTTGCTTGATATCTTGGTTCTTTGGAATACTCATGGTACACGCGAGCGAAGCCGCGGGCAAAAGCTAGTTACTGATAAAAACAGAATGTCACTTTTTGGGGTCACAAAAAACACTGTGCAGCGTAACAGTTGTATGAAGTGGTCAGAAAAATAAAAAAATATGCCTTATTGTGCAGTGAAATGGTGTGTTAATATCACTCTGGAAAATATAAAAAAAAGATGGAATCACTTTTAATAAAGCCGTAAACATACATGTTTCATTTTTTTAATCGTAACAGATTTTGTATAGGGATGGTGTTATGCAACCTTACATCATCAAAATGTTTATAGGTGAATGAAAGGGTACCTAAGATACCTATTAAACATTTGAATCTTTATTTGTTGAGATACATGGTTTCATGCACGCACATAACAATTTGTATACATTGTTCGAAAAAGGTAGCGCAATTTCATAAGTTTTCACACAGTTTAGGAATATAGTGCTAACAATGTTTTTTTCTATTTATTGCAATTGATCTGGGTCATCCTAACTAAACTATTGATTATAATTAGACTAATTAACTATACGAGAAAAGTCAGAAATAAATTTATTTTAAAAAAAAAACAATAAAGGGACAAAAACTGCACTAAAAAGTAAGACTGTGAAATTTAGCTATCCAAATAATATTACAGTGCAACAACTTTTGATAAAAGATAAATTGTAAGTAAATTAAAGAAATGAAATTACGCAGTTATCTTTTTATCGTTTAAATGCAATTTTTTGGAGTAGGTTTTATACGCATAGTGTTTAAAGGTATTAACACCTAATTACGTTAGTTATCTTATGATATTTTAAATCAAAATAAAACTTTAAATCAAATGTAATTAATTACGACAATTTAGCCTACGAAAATGACTCTTCGTTGCATGCAACCATCCATCAGTTAAGCGTTCTCACTGTCACCGCCATTGTAGACACATAAAATGTCGGAGCTAGGATACAATCCCAGCCATTCATTTTGAAATTGACCAATCATGTTTATTTGTTTTGGGTAATAGAAAATCGGCTGATATTTTAACTATTTCTTAATGGAACTACAAGACGCATGCGTAGTTGGAATAATTGCCCCGTTTAAACTGGAATTTTGCAGGAAGCTCGCGTTCCATGCTTTTTTCGTTCGCTGGTTATAAATAATGCTTTCTGAAATTATCGCGATTAATACATGAAATAACTACCTACCGAATACTTAATTCGTTTAAGTTTGTAGTCGTATATCTATTGTAATATTTGTAATTGAATAATAATGCTTATTTAAATACACAGACGTACACATTTTAAGTAGGTTTAAATAAATAGATAAGATTAACGATTACATTTATTTGCACATATCTAAGCCATACCTAAATATTATTATAAGTACCTAAGTATACAGGGTGTTTGGTAGCTACGTGCAAAGCTTTAAGGGGGTGATAGCCGTGATATTTTTGAACATTTTTAGCCATATATGTCTTAGCCGAAATTTGTTTTTTTTTTTTTAAATTGAAGACTTGTAAATTTTAGGAAAATACCCAGAATTTGATAGTCACGAGTCAATATTGCCCCAATGAGCGTTAATTTGGAAATTTTAAATATGGCACAGAAAAATGACGCAGACTTGTCCTTTTCACATGCTATTTACTAGTTAAATTTCAAGACTAGTGCATTCTTAGCGAGTGCTCCCTGAGTTTTGTTTTTACTTCTTATCTCAGATTTAGCAAGCAATGTCAATGAGTGATACCTTAAAAGAAAGAACAATAAACAGGCATGTTTCTAAAAATGTTTGAACATTTCAAGGGTTTTTTTTTTATTTTTTTTTTATGGCACAGAAAAATGACTCTGTTCCAACCTAAGACATTTTTAGTAATTTCGAATGCCTCCATTTTGTTTTTGTGGCAAGAAAGACACTTAAAAATTATTTCATTTGGTCCAATACACATTAAACTATCCGAAATAAAAGATTTGGTTTCCAACTTAACGCTCATTGGGGCAATATTGACTCGTGACTATCAAATTCTGGGTATTTTCCTAAAATTCCTAAGTCTTCAATTTAAAAAAAAATATCAAATTTCGGCTAAGACATATATGGCTAAAAATGTTCAAAAATACCTCGGCTATCACCCCCTTAAAGCTTTGTACGTAGCTACCAAACACCCTGTATATGTCATTGGTAGTACTTATTAGCACTAGGTTTTTGCGATGGTCAGCCCTGTGTATCTTACGCACACATTGACGCGTGTACAGACGTCGTCGTGCTTATGTAGATTCAAGAACGCGTATTTTGTACGTCGTGGCCGCCGTGTGCCTGCAGTCCCTTGAGGCCCAAGGACAAGTTTGTAATAGTTCTCCTTTTCAAAATATAACTTTAAACTATTAAAAATAAAAGAAAACTCTGAAAAACTAATAATTATTTATTTAAATCATTAAGATCGGTTAGTTTTTTTTTTATATATTGTTAAAAACATATTTCAAAAGTTTATATAAAGCTTCATTGACTGGCCTTGGATTCCGAGGTATAAATCTTACGGCGCTCCACTATCGTATTGCGTCAAAATATGAAAACATCAACCTCATGGAACCCTTCTTTGCATGATTTTTTTTATTTCTGAACTTAATCAGGATAATGTTAATCGATCTCTAGCTTAAAGGAAACATATAAAAAAAAAATGTTAATATGAATGTTATGATGGAAAATTCCATCACCATGCCAAGAAGTGTGACTTAGATTTGTAAAGATGTTTTTGACACCTTGTTAACGTGTATATATACCGTGTATATATATATATTTTTTTTTGCACTTGACCGTACCACATCTGAAGCATTTTTAACGTGGTTTTATGAAGAATTGTATATTATTTCAAATAATATTTAATGTAACCCAGTCGTTGTTAACCTTTTCTTTATATGGGCCACAAATATATTGTAGCTATGTAATTTGTATAATTGTAATTGCTATATCAGGAGTACAATTTATAACAAACTTGGCGCGTCGCATGTGAAATTTCGAATGCAAAATTCGAACAAGTGTTCTTTAACTATTATTCTATTACTCAGGACTTAATCATGAAATATTAATTGCTAAAATAGTGATCTATTGGTTACACTGTAATTCTAAACTTGTTAGAATAAAAAAAACCTTATTTTGTAATTACTTGAAAATGTTTCCCAATCAACTACAACTTTTAATTTACTCCATAACCAAACAAGAATTTGCGGAGCAGGAAGTTAAAGAGTTGTAGTTCATTGATATATACCTCCGTCACCTGTCGCCTAAATCAATCAATTATTTAAATGGTTCTTCTCTTTGTTTTTGTTAGTTACAATCTACATAAAGTAAAATGCAATAGTCCCTAGTAACCTCATGTGCAGTCGTGTTCCACAAACGAAGTTGTGTACTAATTTAACAAAAACACGATTCACTGTATAAAGACATGACAGATTTTAATAATAACAATGTACTGTTTAAAAATATATACCTTGTTGAATAATAATAATATAACATGACATAATATGACATCACAATATCTGGCATATCAAAGGATTAGTTAGGCCATATTTATAGACAGAGAATGCTCTTGTCATGTCATAGTTGGTACTTATTTTGACAATCATGTTAGAGATTAGTTTTTACAAGCGTTTTTTGTTTTACTTTGTATATTCATGTATTTTTTTTGTTAGTTTGTTCGTTTTTTGTTTTTTAAGTTGAAGTGAATTTTGAACCCCTTTCCGTGGTCGGATTGATTGTGTGGCTTGAAATTTGGTACATGTACCTATGTAATTTCGATGCAGCAATAATTAATCACTGTCAAATATATGTCGTGTAAATAAAATTTTTAGCAATGCATTTGTTACTTGTCTTTGGATTATATATATAATAATATTTGAACTATGCTATATACATATATATTGTATCATTAATTGAATGTGATTTTTAATATTAACACGTTCCCTGTCCGGGTGCTCTTAATGATGATCGAAGAAGGACACAACTTCTTGCCAGGAGTTCGTGCTTAACCATGGAGTCATGGTCATGGCTTCGAATGCCTCAATTATTGGATTACGTTGTTATACTTTGTGCTTCCTAGGGTTATTCAATATAATCCTTTATACGACCGTATATTGTAGCAAAACACTAGGAAATACGTTATTCCCTCCCACTCATAAGTCCGTGCCCCAATCTGGACCCACAGTTTGACTTTTGATGATTTATTTATTTATTTTATTGTACAGGGACAGACAGGGATCGTGTTAAGAAATTTAGTGTAACCTATTTTGTTCTTTTGCTTGTCAATACAATACAAATATTCTTTATTGATCACTAAAACAGTACAGAAAAAAATAATAATAAAAATTCAGGCAGACAATAGGCGGCCAAAATATAAATTTTGTATTTCCAGAAATCGGGAAGGCAAGACTTGTTCGTGAGATCAAACTTCCAAAATTTGACACAACACAACGCCCATAGAATCATCCCCTAATATCCGTATCCCGCAAGAATCTTATATACAAACTTAATATTGCATGCCGAACATTCCTTTGAAGCCAGAAAAAATGACCTTGAATTACGTCACGCCGATCTTGCATCTCTTTTTTTAGGGTATCCATGATTAATACATTAGGAATATCCCGCGGAATTTGACATATTTTTATACAACAGATTGATTTTGTAATTTATTAAATTCAAATCCGATCAACCATTTTATAATGAAAGTGAACATCCATCCTCACAAACTCAAGTAAAAGGTACCAATTTGTCAGTCGTCAATAAGGTCCATTTCTGGTTGCATTTCTTTCTATGCCACTCTGCAGTTACTCGGCCTTTCTGATATCCGCCAAAAGGTTACCTTTTATCTGAGGACGCCACAAATACTTACTGCAAAACATAAGGGAAGTATTTGTCAATGGAAAAAAATAATTAAATACTAGGACGTTAACAGTTTCTTTATTTTCTACACATGTGAGAACAATATCGTTTTGTGGAGCTTCTGCCTCTTCGCACGAATGTCGCCCAACATCTTTTGGGTTTGATTTTTTTAAGTAAGAAGTTATTCTTATTTCAAAGAACTTATTAGATATACATTTTACAATTTCCGATTCATGTAAATCATACAAATGAGCGAATCCGTAATAGGGTGTCTAGGCACGAACAAGTCCTGGTTATTCGGGTAAAATTTCTTTGTCTTGAGACAGTTTGAATGTTAGTAGAGACTTCAACGGGTTTTCTGTTAATATTGATAAATCTTCAAACAACATATTCAATGACATCATATTTATTAGAAAACCTATCGCAAAAGTTTTCCTCACATGTTGAGTAACGGGTGTCCCAGAGATTTTCAAATCTCTTATATATTTTGCACTCATTGAAAAAGCTTTGCCACACTTCTTTATTTTGGTGAGAAAGCGGAGACTTGTAATGCTTTCCGAACGCGGAGCGACTTTTCATGAGGTCAAACAATCTATCAAAAATCGTAATGAATTTTGTCGTGGCTTCACTGTCACGAAAATTTTCATCCCCACTTTGACGCAGAAAATCGATAGCATCAGCCACCGAAGAGCTGAGAGTTTGTGCAGCCAGACGGACGTTCTTTTTTTTTGGTTATTTATTGGACAATTTCAATTCCTCTTTTTCTTGAATGTCATTCAATAATTTGACATATTTAAATAATATGTCTCCATGCGTATTCCGTAGACGTCTTTATGCACTCTGCAAAAGTGTTCCTTGCTAGTTTCAGCATGTGTGCTGCGTCTAATATGCAGTACCAATGGTCACTCCGTTCGGGTGAAGAAAGTAGGGCTGCAATTTGTTTACAGATTGGGAACACCCTAGATTTTGAAATGCTTTTGTGTTGCACTTTGCACCATCGCAGGTAATAGATCGCACTGTGATGTCTATATAATTAAATGGAAAGTGCAGAATACGTTAACTGCCCGAGTAATTCTCCAGGCAAATTGGCAGGGGTAAAAAAATCCGCGATGGGGCATTTAAAATATGTTGTGTAGGACACAATTTGGAAAACCAGCGCTTCGGTAGCTAACTGCTCGGTGTCACTTACGGGAATGTTACCCAGATCCACGTATCCAAATAACTTTCCTAATTTGTCGGCTATTTTAACGTCTGTCTTGAGTGACATAGAGTCAAAAATTAGAGCCACATTTGCTTAGTGTGGCTTTTCAGGGATTTGTTTTTTTAGGTACTCCATCACTTCAGAAATCTGTCAGAAATCCAACGTCACATTTAAATGACGAAATACTTCGCCACAACGTCGTTTTACGTGGCAACGAAAAAATGTTCCGCAAATATTCGTAGGCCCTTGGCGAATAAAAATGGAGCGTTAAAGCGAAGTCTTTTACTTCGTCGCTATAATTTGGCTGAACTTTGGCCTACGAGGGAGTTTTATTTAAAACATTACAAGTGTTTGCGTAATTCCCATTCAAAATATTTTCGATTTCCGATTGGCTGGTTCATTTAAATTCACAATCTAATTTTTCATCAAACTATAAATCGCCACCAGAGGCCGTATTGTCTAACGCTTTTGGCGCTTGCCTTCGCTTTCACTATCTCTTTCTGTCAACGTTTTATACCGTTTGACAGAAAGAGATAGCGATTGCGAAGGCAAGCGTCAAAAACGTTAGACAATAAGCCTACAGGTCCACGAGGTGTAGTGATAATAATATGTTAGTTGACTAAAAGGTAAACAAATCAGGTAAATGTCGAAACAATTTATGTTACCACAGGCCGGCGCCGGCACACTTACATGCATCGTCTGTATTTTTTGCGGTGGTAGGGATGATTGATAGCCATTGTGATGAGTTAGATTCAACTATTCTTAGGACACATTATTTGAGTTTTATTTGGTAATTTGGATATAATGTCTTTACTTGTTTGACTGACTTTCAATCGCCTCGTCAGTTTGCCTATGCTCATGGTTTCTGCTGCATGGGTTTGATGGGCTTAAGTCCAGGTTTTCAGCATTTTCGATTGCATGAATTAGTATTTTGTTTGATTCAAGGGATGAATTATAGCATTTAGTGTTTTTCATTGGATTGTTAATGCCGAGACCGCCTATATTCACTGGCAGATTGAATAGTTCTTGTTCCAATGAATTGATTTCTCTGTCAGGAATAAAAGGTATTGACATTATTGTTTCGTTTAAGGTGTGGAGTGTGGAATTCTTCATTTGTTTTATCCATTACTATTTGCAAATATTTCCATTCGCATTGAAGTGATTTTGTAAAGGCTGTGTACACATGTTGTGGGTATTTTTTGTTAGCTTTTGTGAGTCTTATTGACTCTTCGCTAGATTTATTTTTAGGGTTCCGTACCCAAAGGGTAAAAACGGGACCCTATTACTGAGACTTCGTTGTCCGTCCGTCCATCTCTCCGTCTGACCGTTTGTCTCCAAGCTGTATCTCACGAACCGTGATAGCTAGACAGTTGAAATTTTCACAGATGATGTATTTCGGTTGCCGCTATAACAACAAATACTAAAAAACAGAATAAAATAAATATTTAATGGGGCTCCCATACAACAAACGTGTTTTTTTTGCTTGTTTTGCTCGATATTGATAGCGGCAAGACACTTGAAATATTCACAGAATATTTAGTTATATATTCACTCTAAAAATAAATAATTAAATTAAAATAAAACAAATATTTAAGGGGGGCTCCCATACAACAAACGTGTTTATTTTGCCGTGTTTATAGATAATGGTACGGAACCCTTCGTGCGCGAGTCCGACTCGCACTTGGCCGGTTTTTTAATTATAGTTATAGCTTTTTGAAGGTTCCGGGAAGTAGCCGTATTTTGGGGCTTCGTTTCATAAGTTTTTCTAGCCAGTCTCTTAAATTTTTAAGGTTACCAAAGCAGGCGAAGTCATCAGCGTACCAATTTTGGATATATTTACCACGGTCTTTGCAGCTATGAATTAGCGGGAAATCCCAACTGCATACCTTAATATAGCCATAGGCTTGCGTTGTTTCTTGCTAAGAATAAAATCATAAGATCCTGATAGGCAGATCAGATGACAGCATATCCTCTATAAGTATTAAAAAGAATTATTGCGCAACTGGGCCAGTAAATTCTAGCATCCCAAAGGGCGATCGAGCGATGGCATTGCTGCGTCTATTAAAAGCAGGCCTTCATCATCACCTTCATTAAAGCATTTGGTCATAGCATGAATTCCACCTTCAATGCTTGATTTTATTCCAGCACAGAGCTGATCTGACCTACATGCTTGTTGAACGTCTAGTGCTGTTGCTGTGGCCACTGCTTTTGCTATTATGCGTTGTAATATTTCACCAATTCCGATTGGGCGAACACATAGACATTTGAATATATATATATATATATATATATATATATATATATCTAACTATGCCTCTTCTTGCCAATAGTGTTCTGATGCAGTCCCATTCGACATCTTCACTGCTAAGTTTTCTTGTTAGTGGTGTGATTCATTCCCGTAGATCGGAGCTTTGGTTTCCAAAACGAAGAAGTGACTTCCATTGTATTTCCACTCGGTCCGACTCCGCCAGACATTTTTCTAACAACTTTTTCCATATGGTTTGAAGTAAGTAATAACAACATTCACTATTATAGAAAGTTCTTGGTAATCTAAAAAATCTTTTAGTTGCGGGTTCGTTTTGGTCGAGATGTTTTTCTTTAAAAATTCGATAAGTATACTGTTTTATTTCCCAATTTTTCGTTCGTTCCTCCCCCTGATCTTCCAGTTATCCATCTATTGGCTTGTCTGATTTTTCCTTGTAGCATTTAGGCAACTAAATATTCAGACGTGTGAACCCCAAATAAGTAAAAAAAAAATACATTAACGTTTGAGTCTCTTTTTATTAACACGTTCACAGTCCACTGACCCATATGTGGGGCACGATAGCTCTTATTTCATTGTAATAAAGTTCTACTTTAAGGCACGGACAGGGAATGTGTTAATTACTAGCCTTCCGCCCGCAGCTTCGCCCGCGATAAATTAATTTTCCCGTAGGAATAGGTATTTTCCAGCGGTGAAAAGTAGCCTATGACACTCAGTGATAATGTAGCTTTCTAACGGCAAAAGAATTATTGAAATCGGTCCAATAGTTTTAAGTTTCCTCTTTAAAATATTATTATTAGTGTAAATCAAAATGTTGCTTAGATCACTTTTGAGCGAACTATGACGGTACAATCCCCAGTTTTTTAACTGAATTTTTTACGCTCTCCTTATTTTACGTTTTACCTAATAAGGTTCACGTTTTTAGCTAGGTTTTTTTTTTATTATGAGAGAGAGGGAAGCGGGTCATCGGATTAGGTTGTTAACTTAGATTATTTATGCACTAGATAGAGTGTCAGTAGCAAACATTGCGATACAAAACGTCCACAAATTTCTTTTGACAGCTTCATATTACGATCGCGTTACGTCATTCAAACTGAAGGGAGGCAAATGACATATAAGCCAAGTTGGCTTATATTTTTCGGGACGTTTTCATGCCGCTGAAGCTCTATCTATTAATCATAAAGATTTAGCCGCAGTATTATTTGATGTTCCTTTAATTATGATAGCAAATGTGTCATTGGACTAAAAATCCTATAAATCACCATACCTAATCAGAGACGTCAATTAATATTCAATCTTGCTTTAGTAATATTATGTATTGGAACAAGAATTAAAAAAATAATTGAAGTCACTGAGTGGGTAATTCTGTTTTTACTTATGTGGTTATCATTAGGCGTATCATTCTTTGTTTTGGTTTTCTTTAGTATTTATTTATTTTAAGTTTGTGACTTTTTTATGATTTTATTGAAATTCTTACGGTCAAAAAGTTAGATGTCTTTTGTTTTATTTTTATATTAACTGTGATCTGGTCATGTCTATCTGTGATATTAATTGTGATGAAAGAATAAAATACATTACTTCTAAAACTTGCGTTTTATTTTCTAGTTTAAGTTACATAAAACCTTGATTTTCAAAGCTAGTTTTTAATGTCACTCTGTGTACCTATGTCATATCTAATTTTTGATTTCGTACAACGATACGTATTGATTCCGAATTGTATCCTCAACAAGCCTTCCTTGGTTATGAATATAGTACTCAATAACCTTTCGATTACAAAGAAATATAGAATATTGTACGACTTATAAGATTTGGGGCATATAGTACGCCTGATCATGTGATCATGTTTGAGCTATCTTTTGTTACTAGCCTATTCTCGCTTTTAGAACTACAAGTTGAAGCATTTTTCTTTTATTAGTGCAAAGTGTATTAATGTCGTTAAAAATTGTTAAATTTCAAATTTATTACTTTACAACAGTTGTGTGCAATCCTTATATTTATTAAATTTACTTTTAGATAAGTATTGTATAAAATAACGGAATTTAAGTAAAATTATGTAAATTAATTGGTGTAGTTTTATGCAATCGTTGTCGTGTGGTTAACCCAATAAGTTGAGTTCATTATGAATTAGAGTTGCCATATTTGAATGAATGAAATAAAAAGAAGAATGTTGTCGCTTTAAAGATCCATTATACAAGATTTAATTTATTAGGTCTGACCACACTACCTCAAAAATGTAGCATTGTTACTATTACCGTTCCGTGATCAAAGTGGGACATAGGTTCATAATAATACAGAAACATCATAATGAACTAAATATGTTCAAGTTAATCTCTATTGTGCTTTTAATCGTGTCTTTTGTAAACGGTTAACTGCTTCAGTTAGTTTTTGAACGATGGACCGGTTGGCTCTGTTCTGTTTTTAATTTCTTTCGTAATCTTTTTTATTGTACGTTTTATACTTTCGCAATTCTCACTCATTAACATTACCGCTATGGTTACGAGTAGACTCTATTTTACTCTACCACGTCTAGTTGTGACCACGGCCGCTGTAATGTGGTTAAAACGTCGAGGTAATTTTAGCAATAGAAATAGTCGTGATTAAGTCCCGAATGATGTTAATTATCTTTATTTATTGTTTATTTTAATAAAGACAAATAGTAAATAAAATTTATTCGCCTATGTTTGATGTCGCACTTTCTGTGAATTTTGAATTTATTTTAGTAAGTTTTTTACTTTGATTAATGTATAAATCGGAACATGAAGTATCTACCAGTCAACCTTTTGCAAAACAGAAAAAGTAGGGGTGAATGTGAGTCTACCAGCCTAGCAACCGCAACGTTAGGTATTTTCCAATATTTGCATTGTGATCCTAAACCGATACTACGATGAAGCTTTATACTTATAAGTAATTGGCCGAATTAAGAAGTGTAATCGATAATTTTAAAGTTCAAGTTTGTAAGTGCCATTATTAAACAGCTCGTTTTATTTTTGTTATTAAACCTCTATTTTTTCTACATCGTCTCATTACTAAATGTCTCTTTGTTTTACTTGAAATAGTTTATAGTGTATGATCCCACTATAAAAATCTGTAGGTTCTTATATACTTGTTTTTTGATCGAGCATTACTTTAATAAAAGGTTACATATGGGGTCATACTGTATGACTCATACAACGCTGCAGCGATATATCAAAAACTGACAGGATGTAGGTACAGAATTTTATGGTGGGATCATAGGCTACGAGTTGACTAACCGTCTTTATTTATACGGCACTGTCTGATAATGTAACACTGTATACCTTCATTACGTTATGTTATTTATCTACTTTTTGATTACGAAATATTGTTTTAACCAAATGGTTTCTATAAATCCTTAACCAGCATTACTGCTGGTCCTCAATACTCTAGTCGTCGAGCTCGGATTTTGACTTCATGACGTCTGGAAACTTCAACGAAGGTAATCCTTTACATTAAGTACCTTAGACACAGAAACTGAAACCAGCATGCACCAGAAACTGAATTCAGTATTTGTACTAATTATTTGCGTAAATAAATAACACTAAGTTTTCAAAAAATATCCATTTAGTTGTTTTTATTCCAATTCACTACAATGTATCTATTGTATCTACGTTAAATTGCAACGCAGGCATTATTTTTGAGTTAGTCTCAGGTGATCTGAAACGCAACTGGTGTAAGGTATCAACTTGCCTATAAATCATCTGGATAAATTCGCAGATAGTCGAATACGTAATCTGTCCATGAACCAACTTGTCGTCACAAAATGATTTTGTCTACTGTCATATAATCACTTTGTCTTAAATGCATTTGGTCTACGAATAAGTCGCTGGTCGCGTGTGAAGCAACTGGTCTTAAATACGTGTGTTCTAAATAGCTGGTCACCTAGAAAGCAAGTCGTCTTAAATTCAAGGCGCGTATCCTTACCATACCACCACACAGTAGTCCCAGAAGAAGACAATATTCAAAAAAGTCGATTAACTATAAAACCATTTATTTTTACTAAGGATGGTAGATCAATACATGTAGTTTTAGAAAACATAAATTATTTGACATGTTTCGGAACAAAAATGTCCACTTGTATTCATCGGAAGTTGTCATACCGCAAGCACTCGAACCGTGTTATCACAAAACCGTAAAAACATTGATTTGTTTACGGATAATTTTCTCTACTATTTTGTTCAAGTGTGTCTTTAAATTTTATAATGGAGATTCAAAGAGGTATGTCTTGTTTTTTCTTAAAGGATACGTTTGATTTTTATGCTTTGTTTTATTGTTATAATTGTTTTACGCAAGACGTCGGAATAACTTATGAAAATTTAGATCTAGGAAATATATCGAAGCTTTTACTTTAGAAACCCCGCGAATCCCCTGATGAATTATATGTCATTTTGAAGCAAAAAGTATGAACTTTAATATTCTTATGACAAATTTACCGAAGACTTCCGAAGGTCTTGGTAACAGCCATTTTACGTCATCATAGTTTTACGGTGAAAATACTTCATGTTTTGTTTATTTTGTTTTAGACCAAGAAATCAATTATTCGTTATCACGCATGTTTGTATTTGAGCTTTGGATAGATGCTGCCAAAGATAATAATACTGAAAAATGCAAAAAAAAGAAAGAAAGAAAAAAGAAAAAATAACTACCGAAAGTCTGTATTTCTCTAATTTTAGTACAAACATAAGGTAATAAAACGTTTAGCATTATCTATTATATTTTTATTGCAACTTTTTTAATTTCGTCCGCTGTTGTATGAACGCGGGACCACTGTGCACCACCACCTCCCCGTACTCGGAATCGCCCTGGGACCATTAAGGCATGTAACGAAAAAAAAACTGTAAATTTCAAATGGCTATCATTTGGATTCCAAATTCGATGGCTACTTTTTTGTTGACAATCTAAGAACTCTTATTATTGACTTAGCGATTACTATATAAATTACCCGGATTTTAAATCCTAAGAAGCTGATACGAGGAACAGAAGTGAACATCGAGTAATGGTCGTTTCCAAATGGCTTGAAAATCCGCAACGTCTGACAAGTTTGATGACAAGGGACTTGAAACTACGTCGAAGCTCTGCGGATTTATTATTAAACACTATTTTAGCTCCTTATCTATACATATAAAATCCTTTGTCCTGACTGACGGATCAACGCACAGCCTAAACCGCTGATCGTAGAGACCTGAAACTTGGAGGGTGTGTTCTTTGTATGACGTAGGCATCCGATAAGAAAGGATTTTCCGTAGTTCTACTTCTAAGGGAGTAAAAAAGGGGGGCAAAGTTTGTATGAGACATCGTGATTCCTTGGTCCAATCTACTTCAAATTTTGCATAAACATTCTTTAACAAAATTGATGGAAGACGTGTTTCGTATTTTATTGAAATTCATCCCTTGACGGGGTCAAAAAGTAGTAGAAAGTTATTTTGGGGGTGATTTGCTTCGAAGTTGATATCAATACTCCTTAGTGCTTTTGATTTAAATTACATTTTATTTTGACACATGTTTGAATACTCGATCCGAAGACACGGCTTCATAGGAACGTAGAGTTCGAAATTTGAAATGGTAAGGACTAGACATCTTGGTTAAGCCGCGTTTTCACTTAGTGTTCTGAACAAACATTTGTTTAGAGCAAATATGATTGCGGTTTTGCCGATGTTCGCTCAAAATAGCATCAATGTAGCGTATCTACTGTGTTAAAAAATAATAATTTTATTAAATACTTAAGATGTATGTAATTTAATAACAATGTAGATCTGATTGAAAAAAATATACCTTGTTGAGTTTCTTGCCGGTTTCTTCTCAACAGGGTTTTTTCCGAACCGGTGGTAGATTCTTCGACGTTCATAGGAGCATCAATCGATGCCTAAATTGAATAAAAAATTTTGACTTTGACTTTGACTTTGAATAGAAAATGTCCGTTTTCATTCAACGAGAAAAGAGAACAGTTGTTTATAACAAAATCGTAAACAAAGATTGGAGACCCACCGAACACGTACAATGTCGAGCGAATGCACAGAGCAACAGCTCGCTCGCCACAGACGTCGTTTTCACTGGATGAATGAGTGAGCGACCCGCGTCCAGCCGATTATCACTGAATAAACACGTTCGCTCGCTCAGAACTGTTCAGGACACTGGGCTGATTTTTCAATCATCGAATAAATATTATCTGACGGATAACGTGTAAAGCGGCTAAATTGTAGCGTCATGCATACAGTGCAACTGACGCAGTGCTGTCAGTCAACTTATTTAGTCAACTTATTCTATAATTTAACCAGTTGATGACATTTATGCGTTGATTGAAAAATCGGCCCTCAGTGAAAACGCAGCTTTATAAAACATACAAATCATTCCATATTCAAAAAAAAACAATATTTAAATCGGTTTAGAATTCGAAATTTCAATTTTATTTGTTCTTGGATATTTGAATGAAAAACTTACCTTATACCTAGATTTTCTTTAGAAAATTCCTTGGAAATCTCTTAGATTACCTACTTAGCGAATATTTGCGAATATATACACGAATTACCGACATTGTAAACGAAACGAAACTTCAAATTTTGCAAACCATTTTGTCTACGTTTGTCAACCACTTCCTGATCTGATCTCTGATAATAACTAATTATATGTACATATAAGTATTTGCATTTCACCAAGCTTTTGCTTTTACAAGCGCAGCGTGGGACGTCCACCAACAAGATGGACGGACGTTTTGGTGAAGGCCGCAGGTTCAGGGTGGATGCAAGTCGCTTCCAACCGTAATGATTGGGCGTAAATGAGGGAGGCCTATGTCCAAAAATTCAAAAATGCAAAATTCCCAAGGGATAGAAAAAAAATCAACTTCGGAGCTCATTTTAAAATGTCTTTCACCAATAGAAAAGATACACTGTCCTTGATTAACATAGGATGCTATTTTCCGGATAAATGCAAACTCCCGCGGTATAGAAAATAGTAAATTTAACTTCGGGGCTGAGTTTAAAAAAAATTACCAATAGAAAGCTACACTATCCTTCATTGGTATAGGCTAGGCTACCTACTATTTATTCGGTAAAATGCGAAATTCCCGTGGGATAGAAAGAAGTCAATAAGTATCACTTGAGGGCTGATTTGAAAATTTCTTTCACCAATAGGAAGCTACACCAACCATTATTTACATAGACTACTTTTCTCCGTGAAAAAGCAAAATTCCCACGGGAAAAAAATAAGTGAATTCAACTACGGGGCTGATTTTAAAACTTCTTTTACCGGTACAAAGCTACACCTTTAAGGACATAGGCTACTTTTTCTCGGGGAAAATGCAAAATTCCTGCGGGACAAAAATAAGCGAAAATTTGCATAGAATAAGGACAAATTTGTTGAAATTCCCACGGGATAGAGAATAAACGGGATTTATAATATTCACTAACTGATACTGATGATGATGAAATGATAATAATGATGGATCTTGCCGTTGCCGGATTTTTGTTTTATACAATGAAAGGGATGAAGAAGCTTTACCACAAATTGGAATTCTACGCGGACGAAGTCGCGGGCAAAAGCTAGTCTCTAGAAAAGAAGCCTCGAAGCGGGAGACCTCGTGGTCCAAGTGCCCAAAGGCTTGATCAAAACATCATCGAAGTCAAAGTCGAAGCATGTCGGTCAGAGATATCGCGAATTAATTCAGTACGCTTAGTATAAGTTTTACTTCACCAAATACTTCTCGATCGCGTTTCCGTAAAAAAATCAATTACTATGGAAACATGGACAGCGCCTACGCGAGCGCGCGTCCAAGTTTCCATAGAATTGAAATTTTTACGTAAACGCGATCGAGAAGTATTTGGTGAAGTAAAACTTATACTAAGCATACAGAACGAAATCTATGGTGCAACGAGCTATGAAACGTGCTGCTGGTATACAAACACGCAAGAAAGTAGAAACCTCTAAATTAACTGAAAAACAGCGGTCTGTATTAAAAAGCAGAGCTCGAAAATTATACGATTTCCTCCGTTTAAAAAAGCCACATTTGATAATTGATGATGAAACGTACAATAAAGCGGATTTTCCTACACTACCGGGCCCGCAATATTACACAGCAAGCAAAGCCGAAACTCTTCCAGACTTGGAAGCGACTGTTAGCGTTGGAAAATTGAATGAAATTTCCTTGTGTGGCAGGCCATCTGCGAATGTGGCGAAAAAAGCTCTATTTTCGTAACAAAGGGTACTATTAACCGAGATATTTACATTAACGAATGTTTATATAAGCGATTTCTGCCGTTTTTCAGAATGCACAATGTCCCTACGTTTTTCTGGCCTGATCTCGCTCCAGCTCACTATGCAAAGGACACTAAAATTCTTAAAGGACAAAAACATAGATTTTGTACCCAAAGACCTCAACCCACCTAACGTCCCTCAGCGCAGCCCAGTCGAGCATTATTGGGTCCAAGACAAAGGTATCTTAAAGGAGTCGAGAAAAGTGACCAAAAACATGGACGACTTCCGCAGGAAGTGGAATGCTACAGCTCAGAAAGTTATAAAAAAGTTCGTAAAAAGCTGACATGGAATGGGTCCGGAAGAAGCTTTATATGGAGTATAGGAAATCCAGTAGCGTCAACAATCAAATTTGAATACTCCTTGTTGTTTTTATGCTAGAAAATATCGCTATCTAATTAATTTTATTAAATTTTTTCGTTTTAAATTTACAGTTTTTTTTTGTTACATGCCTTAGCTTCGTAGATAAGGTCACTATAATCTTTCTAAGGATTATTTTCTGTTCCTTCCTTATTTCCTACGCCGTCCGTGCAGAATACCTCAAAACGCGATAGACTATGTTGTGCAAGAAGTTATCAGAAGTGGGAAGTGGTTAAGTGTCAATCAAACATAACCGACCTCTTTTTAGTGTTAGATATAATGCAATGCTTTACAAATTTCAAGACGAGTTGCGGATTCATCTAGTTGCTTTATAGACCGATTAGGTACTCTTTGTTCTTGTAGAAAAGTTGTGTAGGTAGATGATTTTAAGACTATATATATATATCTAACTAAAGAGACCGATTAGAAGTGAGACAATTGTTGATTTGTTCAGTTGATTTCAGACGAGTTGCTTGGACAGATTACGTATACGTATTCGATTATCTGCGAATTTATCCAGATGATTTTTAAGCTAGTTGATACCGTAGACTTGTGGTGTTTCAGGCCACCTGAGACTAACCCTTACTTTTGTCAATGTTCCGTCTCATTTAAAAGTTTGATTAGCTTTTATCAATAAAAAATACTAGATTAACTTAGATCTGTAATACAAGAGGAGATAACGTTAGTAGGTATGTTAGAGGGAGATAGATAGACATTATGGCCTTTATGGTTTTAGAGACACTTATAAACCAAAATAATAAGTATGGCTCATTTGTCTTGCATACGCGGAATTTTTTTATCGTCTCGGTTACTTCAAACTCTATTATATATCTTGCAGCTGTACACACTCGTACCCCGTGTACCCCGAGGCAGACCGAGAGCGAGCGGGCGATATAAGGCGAGAACATCATGTACACACTCGCTCTCGGTCTACCTCGGGGTGTCTCGACGAGTGTGTACAGCCGGCATAATGATAGTGTATTCTAAATACATGAAAAATACCAACAAACGGAGAGACCATTATCATTGGTCGCCCTATCAAAGGAGAAGTTTCCGTACGTTCTTTATTTTTTTTTCCTTTCCAAAGTACAAAAATTAATTAATTATTGTTCCACTGGCTAGCCTTTTTAAACCCACTCTAGTCTGCCGCTCGTCATCGCTGGCCGCTCTCCGGCACCCCACTAAATGGCTATGTGAGCCCATCTCTGTAAGTGCATGGGATAGACGTTTACAGCCTAATTTTATGTAAGCTTAGCGGTCCATGCCTAATCATCCGCTGTTTGTTTACCTTAAATAAATATTAGACCCGACTTTTTTCGTTATGGGTTAAAAATAAAAAAGTACTATACTATTAATATAAGAGATATATTGCTATTAGCATTTCCATATCCATTTAGTTTTGGTAATAAAATAAAATTAAAAAACAGTTTGCCCTATTTATTTATTACAAGAAACATAAAATACAATTTTTTTTAACTCTAGGCGTTATTGAATAAATTCCATAAAAACGAACACTAGCTTCTATTGTTTGGTTTATGTTAAGTCCATATAATAATGACAGGCAGAATTTTATTATGTTAGTAACAATCTTACGACCTATAAAATATCTGCCCCTAAATTTGTATTCACATAACATAAGACACATAGATTGAGCCTGTTCTGAAAACCCGCAGCGGCTTAATGCAGCTGCCACATAATGTTTTTACTTTGTAGGTTCAGTTCGTAAGGCAATTTTCATTCGTTAGTAGGAAATTAATTTTCAGTTACTATGGGCGTGCCTTAAAGTATGAGTAATGGAGGTTAATAACCAACCGAACATTATCGGTTTCCATTATTTCACAAATTTATCTCTGCTCGCTTATTAATGTTTATGTCTGTATTAATAGTTATGTGCTTATTTACAGGTATGGCCCAAGAAACAATGGACCTCCGCCGGTATATCCCGCTATGGGAGCAAAGCCTATACCTCCTCTGTCAAGTATACCCATGATGGAACCCCCGCCAGGATATCGTGGGCGATATGAGCAGCCACCGTTCGAAGACATTCCTCCTGGCTTAGAACCAGCTGTTCCCGGATTTGAACCATCTCCATTTGAAAAGCCACCGTTTGGCCCACCTGGGACAATGGATCGTGACAGAATTCAACAACCAAATTATAGAGATCCTTATAGAGCGCCTTTTGTGGAAGGTCCTCCTGGGTATAGAGATATGTCGATGCCCCCTGTGCAAAATGAAATTCCTGTTCATGTGGGAGATCAACCCCGATATCGTGATAACTACAGACCAGGACATCCATATCGTGATCAAGGACCGATGCCATATAGAGATGGACAGCCTTTCCGTGATGCTGGACAACCGCCGTTTCGTGATCCTGGTTTCAGAGGTGGACCACCTTCCACATTTCGGGATAACTTCAGGAATGTTCCATTTAGGGAAGGTGCCTTTCGAGATAATCCACCTCATGGTTTTCGAGAAGGAATGGTGCCTTTTAGGCCACCGAGTGTTGACCCTAGAGACCCAAGAGATCCTAATTATCACGACCCAGCCTTTCGTGATGGCTTTCGAGAAGAAAATAATCCTGGTAGAGAGATGCGCCCGGGTTTCAGACCTGGTGTTCGCAGTAGAGGTACTTCTAGGCGCAATGTTAACGTTGAACACGATAGACACAGGGATCGTGAAGGCAGAGAACGAGAACGCTACGGTGATAATCGGGAACCCGTTGACAGGCCCCGTGATATGGAAAAAAGGCCAGGACGCGAAGATCGACCCCGTGAAGAACGACAACGTGAAGACCGACCACGCGAAGACCGCCCTCGTGATGATCGACCACGTGATCATGACAGAAATCGTGACTATGAAAAAGAAAGAGAACGAGAGTACGAGCGATCTACGCCAGATAAAAAAATTCGTGGATCTCCCAAGCGTAGCCGTGATACGCGTGAAAAGAAACGAAGTGAATCTAGAGGTCGGTCTCGTGATCGCGACCGTGACGGCCGAAGAGAAAAGAAGGAAGAAAGAGTTCGAGATAAAACTTCTTCTGAGAGAACCAAAGAACACAAAGACAAGGAAAAGAAGTTAAGAGATAGAAAAAAGAAAAAGCGTGAAAAAGAAAAGGAAAAAGACACAGACAAAAAGAAGAAACGGGAGAAAAAAGAGAAAAAAGATAAAGAATCGGCCAAAAAAGAAGACGATACTCTGGAAAATCAAGAAAGTAAAGAAGAGTTAAAAGAACCGAACAATGACGAGGCTGAGAAGGAAGATATTAAAACAAATAAAGATGATACGGATGTTGAAAACAATATTTCTGAAAAACAAGAGTCTCCAAAGGAGGAGGTGAAGGAAGAACCTAAAAACGATTTATATGGCGATGAAGCTGCAGAAGCAGTAGATAAAGAAATTATTCAAAATTATGTTAAAACTGAGGATAATGATACCAACTTAGACAATGATAATAATGATCCGGGGCATAAGGAGGAGCCATTCGATGGAATTGAATTACAAGTAACTGCCGAAGAGTTGGATCTCAAAGCAGATATTGAAAATACAACGGAAAAAGAGATGTTGGCGCCCTTGCCTGAACTATCAAAATGGGAAGTAGACGACGACAATGTAGAGAAGAAAGAGCCTGGTGAAATAACTTCGCCTGAAGAAGAGGACACTGGTAAAGTTACATCAGAAGTCTTAAAACGCGCAGAAAATGCAATTTTTGCAAAAGCCATTAATTCTCTCAGACCAATTGAAATCAAGAAAATAAGCAGCGATAGACTTAAACTTTATGACGATGATGCACAATCTAAAGGCTCAATGAATAACATCCAAATAACAGTTCCTGTGGCTGATTCCGAACAGAGATCTATAGAAATCAATGAAAAGAAAAAGAGAACTTCTAAAACTCCTCCTCCTAGGTTGTCTGTGAAGGAGCGATTAGGTGGTAAAGTGGATGACTTACGTAGAACGAGAGAACCTCGGATCGTACAAAGTACTGTCGAAAGGGTAAAGTCACGATCTAAAACACCTAAAAAGGAACAATCATATCGTAGAGTGACTGTAGATAGAGATAGATCCAAGAAACCTGAAGGCATCAGTAGGTTTGACCCTCCAAAAATGGAGAAGCATCCAGTGCCAGACTCAAGGGCATCCCAAGATAAGTTTTCATCCCGTAGTCCTAATAGGGACAAAAAAAGAAAAGATTTGGAAAAGAATATCAAAGAGGCAAAAAAGATCACATCGGAAGCAGGTGCTGATTCTCGCAGTCAAGACAAAAATCTACCCGTGACACCAAAACCTACAGCTATTGACCGAGAGAGAAAGAAGTCAACACTGGATGAAGCACATTTTGAACCTGACTATGACGAAACCGTAGAATCCGATCATGACTCAAAAGATGTGTCTAGTGCCAAAAAGCGGGAACGCTCATTTTCTCAATCTGGGCCTAGCGATATAAAGAAACAAAAATTGGATGACGAAACAATCAAACTGGACTTAACCAATGTCAAAAAGAAACCGGATACAGAAACAGAGTCGTCTAGTGATTCCTACTCTTCATCTTCATCATCTTCTGATACTCGTAAGCGTAAAAAGAAGAAGAAACGTAGCAGTAAGAAAAAGAAGAAACGAGCTGCTAGCGATAGTGAAAGTGAGTCTGATTCTGACTCGGACGATCACAAGAAAAAGAAGAAGAAACGCAAGCATAAGAAAAAGTCCAGCAAAAAGAAAAAAAAATCTAAACATAAGTAATTCCTTTGTAGCAAATTCTGCAAGTTTTGATTTAATAGGAAATGCTTCCTTGCTTGCAAATTTGCTAAGCTTGTTTTTTCTCATTTTATTGTTATGTTCCACTTTAGTCGGCTTTAATAATTATTTCAGCTCGGTAGCATAAGTAGTGGATATTATTATGTATTTTTTACAATTCTGCATAATAATACATAGCTATGAAATGTAATAAACTATTTAGTAAACATTAAACGTATGGAAGTGCCACTTGTATTTTTATTTCAACATAATTATCTATCTACACCAAAGTTGTCGCGAAGGATGCGAAGTATAAGTGGGTAAGGCCGCGGAGCGTCTCGACCGCCAGTACTTTTATGTAACAAATTACTGGTAAATAAAGTGAAAAATGCCACTGAGTTTTACAGTTTAGTTAGATGGAATGCATCTTTCCGTATTTTCTTTCGTACTTTATGAATCTTTTTACTTACAATGGACAACAATCGTTACATATAAGTGCAGCGGTTGAATACTTGTATTTGTATATAACAAACAACATTATTCTGAAGATTCAAATTCCCGCCATTTTATAGTTATCTATGGTAAGCTGTTATTTGCTTTACATTCGTTGCGCAGTTTCAAATGTTTCAATGTAAAGTAAAAGTGTTAACTAAATATAAATGTGATGATGTCCAGACTTCTGAGCTGATTTCAAAGCTAAGTGGTTCTTATAAGATTTTTTCCATACTAAAGGGTTTTATGTCCATAACCATTGTTTCATATGGTGTGAAATATATAAATCTGCCACTAATACGTGCGGAGTGGACGGCTTGCACGAGACTGGTATGGTAGCCTCAATGGTACATGTTTGTTATCCGCCTCCGTATAATACGTGCGGCCCGGCCAGCCCAAACTTTTGACCTTAGAAGGCTGACCTTACAAATAAATACACAGAAATTGTTGAATAAATTAGGAATTTTATTAATATAAAGTGATTGAGATAATGTGAAACTGACACAAACAAATACAAAGATTTTTAATTCTTCCTTCGATGCCCTCCGAAAAGACTGAGGAAGATGTGGTGGAACCAATTCTTAGTGTGCAGCTCTCGGTCGTACTTCGCTTCGCTCCGGAATTGGCGCCACTGCTCGCGTTTTTCCTCTTCTTGTGGACCATAAGTTGGCTTTTTCCCGAACGCGCGCTTTATAGTCTGCAGGGAACAAGAAATATATTATATTATCAAGTTCAATAAGAAGACTCAATTTCTCAATTAAGGGTGAGGCCACACGAGCGTAATTTTGTGAGTCGTGAGTGGCAGAATTTCGGTTCGCGCCATACAATATGCGGGTCATCATGTATGGCGCAACCGAAATTCTGCCGCTCACAACTCACAAAATTACGCTCGTATGGCCTCACCCTAATACGTGTACGCATTAAATCTAACAATAGACCTTGTAAATGAAGTGTTTCTATTGGTTCATGACATGATTAACACATCCCTCGCAACGCATCCGCACATCTCGTGGAAACGCAGCCTTGAGCCTTCCACAGACCGCAGCGCAGGGCGTGCGCGCGACACCGACCGACCGATGTCATCGATGTCATAATGAATCAATTTTGTTTATCTTTTACGACAGTTATAATTGGGATGTCCCAATTTTTGACAACATATAATAAATCGAAAACCGTTTGGAGAAATAGGCTTTGTGAAGCGTTTTCAGAAATCAGTTTCCAAAAATATGGTAAACTGAATTAAATAAAGAAATTTTAAATAATGACCTTCATTTGACCCCCATAAAGATCAGATTTGATCATCACAAAGCCAGATATAAAGAAGGTCTACACTCTAAAGCAAATTGACAGTTTGAAATGTTGCTGTCTTGCTTATAATAGCAAAGAGTGACAAAGACAGAACTTTAATCACATGATGCGCACCTGGCTTTAAACAGTTGTCATTTATCGTAAAGTCCGAAATGTATACGAGCATTTCCAATGTATTTTTACAAATTTAATTATAAATTACTACGTTACAAGTAAATATAAAAGAATAAATATCAGATTTTATAAAAAAATATCTATTTACTATCACACCATTAAACAAACAGGAATAATCGAAGCTAAAAGAAGAGAAATAAATAAAACTATTTGTCATGGTTCATTTAGGACCCTAAGCCGTGCTTGTATTATTGACAGTGACAAGACAAATCAGTAGTCACAGATTATGTTATACTGTAAGACTTGAATTTTTCTAGGCAAAGGATCGTGGCTCTCTCACTGTGACGTCATCCAACGTATTTCTTGAAAAAATTATTAAAAATAAATACTCAACCAAATTCAAAATCGATGAAAATGGTATCTTAAAATATCCCATTCTTTCCAAAAAAAATATATAAAAACTATAGGTTATTTTTTTGGTGCATCCCAATTGCGTGAAAAATGTCATGAATCATGATGACATCTCGATCTTTGTGAATCCCAATGTGTGTGCCGTGTTTGCTTGTGTATTAATAACTTCAAATTGTCACTGTCTGTCTGTCAAAACTTCTTTTTCTTCTCATGTTATGGAGTGAAAACGCTTTTAAACTTTTTACTTTTATTGCATGTTGTGATCGGAAAGTTATAATCCTTTGACCCGCATTGACGTTGTACCTTAGATTATTTATGCACTAGATGGAGCGTCAGGAGCAAACATCGCGATACAAAACGTCCACCATCCATTTGACAGCTTCATATTACGATCGCGTTACGTCATTCCGGTTGTGCTTAATGATACCAGTTAATTTCACATTCCCCAAAATGTGGGGAAAAAATATTAGAGGCCGATAGACGCGAGTAAAAGTGACTGTAAATGGTAATTAAATAAAGTATGAATAAATAAAACTAAAAACTGATTATATATATTTTTTTCTGTGGCAAAATCGAAATTGAGCGGCCGCGGGGAAATCTAAACACGCGGTAGTGTGTCAAGCTAATTTCAAGGAAATTAAACTGGCAAAGCAGCGCTGTGTGAATATTACACGAACCAATTGGAGCCACTTTTGACCCCTTCATAACTACAATACAAATAGATAGTAGATTGATAAATAAGGGTTGTAAGTAGAGATGGGCTGAGTACTCCTTTACTACTCGGTACTCGGTGTACTCTGCAGTTTTTTTGATACTCGTACTCGGCCGAATAACTCGGTTCAAATGCCGAGTATACTCGGTCTAAATAAAATTATTATTAATCATGCGTATTAAAATAAAACGGGCTTGTAAAACAACCAGATTCGCAATATTTTGCGTATACTCATTGTGTCAACAGTCACTGTACACAATCATCTATTTCCAATGTTTTTAAAATATTTAAGCAATTAATGTGTGGACCAAATGCGTATTACTCGTTAAACAAAAACTGACTAATTTGCGGGGAGAAGGCGGGGGTCCCCGCGACGGTCGCTCGCGGTGGCTGGTAGCGCCGCGCGAACCTGTCTAAACCCGTTTTCGCGCCTCAAAACAGAACCGAGTAACTCGGCCGAGTACTCGGTTTGAGAAACTTTGAACCGAGTATACTCGGTAATCGGTTACTCGGTAAAAGTTGTACTCGGCGCATCTCTAGTTGTAATTGATCATTTACTCTCGAGTTGAACACTACTTTTTATCATAAATGAGAGGAAATAAAGAAAAACCGTTATGTTAAAAATATAAACGCCATTTGTAAGAGAGCGCGTCGCGCCGCCCTTGCGGCCGGCACCGGCGTCACGTCGCCGCGGCTGCCTGCACACCTTGCTGAGCTCGGTGCGCAGGCGGCGAGGCGCTGCAGCTGCACGTGCAGCAGCGCACGCGCGCCACGCGCGCGGCGTGGCGCAGCACGCGGCCACGGGGTTCGTGAATACAAAGGAGCACCATTCGATTTTCAAATTTACTTACATCCTTAAGGATGTAAATCGAATTTACATCCCAGATTTCAAGCTGAATGCAACCTACTTTCAGAGCTTGAGTGGTGAAAAAGAATTTATTTCCAAAAATAATAATGAAACACGGTTACATTATATTTATTTATTACACATTTAGTCATTTTTATAACGTTTCTCGCGCTGTCACAATGCAGACTGAAGGGAAAATGACAAATGAGTGTTGCCAATGTGTGCGGCAAAACTGCGGGGAAAGCGAAGCTGATTGGGGAATGTGTGGGGAGAGCTTCAATTCTGGGAAAATGAGGGGATTTTAAGTATGAACATAAATACGCTACATTTGACATAAAATTTCTGCTAGTCTTGATTAATTTCCTACAATTCACTATTCGCAACAGCTCGAAACTAAGTCACTCGGCCCACATAATTTTTTATTCCCCACCCGTGGGGAATTTCGACAAAGCGTTTGGGGATTTTAGCATATTACTATTGGCAACCCTGTCATTCGGAATGACGCAATTGACATATAAGCCAACTTGGCTTATATTTTTATGGGACGTTTTCATGCCGCCTATGCTCCATCTAGTGCATAAATAATCTAAGCGTTGTACCTAATTGTCTAGTAGTTCATGCGACAAGGTTCTATAGTGGCCTAGGAATCAAATTGGTTGACTGTACCTATAACACTGAATCATTATACCTACGCTAAGCCGTGCTGTCGGTGTGTTACCGTAGGTATATATAACATGCCTCTACTCTCTGGACAAAGACCGAATTCCTGAGTAGAGTTCTTTCTCAGGAATGTTTACTTTTGTAAAATTATTAGATTAGATAAAAAAAATTCAAAATACAATTAATACCCACAAACAAATCAAGAATACTTAAATAGGAACATATTTCTGTATGAGTTGTTCACAATGAGTTTTGCGGTTCAGAGGTTGATCAAGTTGGAATAATACTCTTTAATTACCATGTATCTACTTACAGGTTGTTCCAAAGTATTAAGTCTTAAATCAGTCATTTCTCCGTGCTTTATTGTACCTATAATTATGTATTATTTTATTATGGCTGGACATTGATTTGTTAATATTTTACTTTTAATTTAGATTTTTGATTCTGTATTTTATTATTCTATGCAATGTAATGCATGCAACGATATTATGCTTACCCACATTTTAGATTTTAGGACATTGCAACACCCTACAAGGGTAGCATGTACGATCTTATTTTAATGTATCCTACCATCTGAATATTACTGTGCCTACTACATGTAGGTATGCAATTAATAAACAAATACGGTGGCGTTTGGTGCGAGGCTTTGTACATAGTTGAGAAATGCCCCAATCAACACGTCCTATTCGTCTACGTCCAGAGGGTAGAGACGCGTTGTATGATTCAGTGTTATGCAACGGGCTGGGCACGCTTCGTCGCCGTCTCGCGCACGCCGCGCGCTGCGGTCTGTGGTGGCCTTAAGGGGTGCGGTTGAAACACGTAATTAATGTTGATCGGAATAAACTACAATAATGCTCGACCTGATAATTCGAAATACATTATTGTCATTCATTCCCGGTCGACAAATACGGGGTCCTGTTTAACCTTGCGCCTATAGAGCGACAGAAATACGTAATAGTATAATGTATGGAGATGGATAGCCTTTCGAGTGCAGCGACATAAACGCCGCATCAGTGTGATACATACATGTCAGATATGAAGTATCTTTTTTATTTATTTTTCAACTTCATTTTTTATTACTTTTACGGTCATCCCATGAAACCATATATTTCAATTTTTTATTACTTTTACGGTCATCCCATGAAACCATATATTTCAAAAAAAGTTGAAAAATAAATAAAAAAGATACTTCATATCTGACTTGTTTAAAGTTGCACAGTAGCGCCATCTCTTGGTCCAGGCGAGCGGTTAGCTCCGAAGGAGTGTTAAATTCTCTCGGTAGAGGGCATAACATAGATAAGCGCTTTATCACTGCATAAAGTGATTATAACAGACTGAAATGTACGATGTATGGGAAAGATTCGTCGCTAACCTCTAGACCAGTGATGGTGTAGGGGTAAGCACGCAGCACGGAACGCTGAGGACCTGGGTTCGATTCCCAGCATTGGTCTTTTTTCTGGGGTTTTTTCTGTGCATCTATATTTCAGTTTGTATTTAGTTTGAAATATATGATACATACATAACATAACATACCGCCGTTCTGTCGCAGCGCCGCCGCTATTCGAAAATAATGTAAAACTTTTACTACTAAACAAAACTACCGCCCGAATTAAAATTTTGACTAAGTATATGCTAAGTACTTAATTCAGAAAATGAACTAAGTTGGTAAATTTCTCATACAGCACCCGCAATTTACTTTAACACAATTTAAGATTTAAAAAATTGGCCTACTGGTCCTTCGATCTTTCGCTTAAGACCCCGTAAATTAAAAAATCGGCGAGTTGCAACACCGTGTATAGGATAGGGCGCAAAAACGATTACGTACGATACTTACTTGCGAACAAAAATAATTTTACATCATCATCATCATTCTAGCCTTTATACGTCCCACTGCAGGGCACAGGCCTCCTTACAGAATGAGACGGCTTGGGCCGTAGTTCCCACGCGGGGCCAGTGCGGATTGGGAACTTAACATACACCATTGAATTTCAACTCAGATGTGTGCACACACCACAATGTTTTCCTTCACCGCAAAGCTCATGGTAAATTTCAAATAAGTATAATCCGATAAGGTTACGTACAAGTATTTATATTTAGATGATAAATAAATTATCAAAGTGCATATACTATCCAGATACTAAGTAACCTAAATCGTTGCCATTTAAAAACTTTTAAATAATATCTCCTATATCACGCCTTATGTGCAAGAATTGTGTTCGAGTTAAATTTACTACTCTTACCTTTTTATTTCTACGAATGTTATATTATTATTAATTCTCACGGGCTTGACTTAAAATATCAGGCCCTGACGTACAAATAGATAGGTAGGTACGAACCTCGGTTAAGCTAGAAGATCTACGCTTCCAAATTGCAATCCCAATGAATATGGGAATAAGCGCCATCCCAATATACTGCAGCATGTTACCCGCAACTATAATATAGAGGAAAAAATGTATTAGTGGATACAAAGATAACTTATTATAATCAGATGCCGTATTATCTAACGCGTGGACGCTTGCCATCGCTTTAGCCATCCCATCTCTTTCTGTCACCATCTTATACCGTTTGTCAGAAAGAAGCAGTGAATGCGATAGCAAGCGTCGGCCCGTTAAACGATACGGCTGCCGGTCCCTATTTCAAAAAGTGATATACCTACTTCAGTCATTTAGTCATTGTTAAGGATAGCTGGAAAGTTTTCCGGGAGTTTTGAAAATGAGTAATTTGATAGATTTTGATGTGCTCTTTTCGAATTTTAACTTTTGCCACCTCAAATGTTTGCAGCTCGCGCCGACTTGTGGGAAAAATGGCGTCTAATAGCAGTTTTTTGACGATATCTCTTTTCCGACTCATTCTACGATAAAAAACATGTATGTACAAATTAAACGAGAGAAAATTTTCTACAATTACGTCCTAGCAACTTTTTTGTAAAATCAATAGTTTCGGCGTACGAGCGCCGCAAAGTGTAATGTAACACGCGTTTTCGCTGATTAATTCGCTTCCACACCCACCACCTTCAGGTGTGGAGTACGCGGCGCGTTTTTGCAAGCTTTTATTTAACTTGCAATGGTCTTACGCACATATATAATTTTGTATGCATTTTTCAATCACTTTCTGGTCTCTGATCAGTGGTGGATTTACCAGCAGGCTGAGTAGGCTGGAGCCTAGGGCGGCGAATCTTAGGGGGCGGCAAATTTGGCTCATTTAGTTACGCAAAAATTAACTTTTAAATGCGAGATATAAAAAATACGACAACTGCCTAATTTTGTTTCTTGATCCCATATAAGATTCATCTAAGACACATTGAGTCCATATATGCAGTATTTTTTTTTAAAGTACGATAATTAATAAACGTTTTAATGAAGTTACATTCTATGGCAATACAATGATTATATGGCAATGTTATGATTGCCATAGAATGTAACTTTATTAAAACGTTTATTATTTATCGTACTTTTATACCTCGCATTTAAAAGTTAATTTTTGCGTAACTAAACAGTTACTTTCTACGGGAGCTGTCATCGAGAAAATAAATGATTGGAAATACTATTGTATACCGAATACTTACTCCAATGTCTGTAAGTATATGAAAAATTACTAAGTGTTTTGTAAAGTATAGGTACATTTGTAAACATGATTTTTTTAAACATTCCTATCCCATAAAAACATTTCATGTTAAATGTTGCCAAGACGAGACCATGTAGCTCGCACTGTCAAAAAGTAATCAGATCTCTTGTAGAGCCAAGTTTCTAACCCTACGTGCCCAGCTCTAAATCTATAAGCCCTAATTTTACACTAATTAATCTCGTAGACGTGCAAAGCAAACCGTGGACTAAACTGGCGAGTCGGCCGCACGAACCTTTTGCAATTCGGCATATGGGCTTGAACTTAAAAATCTATTCAATCTTTTAAACTCTTTCCGTGCGGCCGACTCGCCAGTTTGGTCCACGGTTTGCACGCCTACGAGATTAATTAGTGTAAAGTTAGGGCTTATAGATTTAGAGCTGGGCACGTAGGGTTAGAAACTTGGCTCTACAAGAGATCTGATTACTTTTTAGGGTTCCGTACCCAAAGGGTAAAAACGGGACCCTATTACTGAGGCTCCGCTGTCCGTCCGTCCGTCCGTCCGTCTGTCACCAGGCTGTATCTCGGGAACCGTGATAGCTAGAGAGTTGAAATTTTCACGGATGATGTATTTCGGTTGCTGCTATAACGACAAATAAAATAAATATTGAAGGGGGCTCCCATACAAGAAACGTGAGTTTTTTGCTTGCTTTTGCTCGATATTGATAACGGCCACAGGTAGAAGCTTGAAATATTCACAGAATATTTAATTATTATAACTTTAAAAATAAATCATTAAATTAAAATAAAAAATATTTAAGGGGGCTCCCATACAACAAATGTGATTTTTATAGATAATTGTACGGAACCCTTCGTGCGCGAGTCCGACTCGCACTTGGCCGGTTTTTGACAGTGCTAGCTACATGGTCTCGTCTTGGCAACATTTAACATGAAACGTTTTTGTGGGATTTCATTTCTTTTTGGTAGGGGATGATTCACTAAAAATCCTGATATCTTATTATTTATAACAAGGATAACAAAGAACCTCTATATCAATTTTCAGACCTCTAGCATCAAAATTTGCGGAAGTCTCATACAAGCTTTCACCCCCTATTTTCAAGTTTTAAGATTTTTTCGTTGTTTGTATACTATTACTTGCTTACATACCAAATTTCAGCTTTCTAGGACTTCAGGAAGTACCTTAAAAATTTTGATGATCAGTGAGTGAGTGAATCAGTGACGAAATCGGGGGTTTTAAGACATTGATAAAATCTAAAGTATAATAGCTACGACATCTTTGTATGTTTCATGTTTGTACTAGTGTCATTATATCTTGAAATTTTCAACTATTTAACATCATCCAAAGCAAAGTTATAAGAGTTCAAAAAAACGACGAAACGTTTCGAGAAAAGGTAGGTAGTGCCCTTGCGCTCCGCTTGGCTCGTCTTGGCGGGGGCACTCCCTTGCCCCCAGATAGCGTTCAATACTATAATATAAATTTAGGGTATCAAATTACAGAGCTTAGTAGAGTCAGACCAAGATAAGTCTTCAACAATTTTGATAGCACACGCAGTGTAAGTATTATATTATACGTCAAAATTTTATCAAATTATGACGTAAGTATAAATATCACATAGACTTCGCATGGTATCAAAATCGTTGCAGACTTATCTTGGTCTCACACTAGGGGCGGCTAAAATTGGAATAGCCTACTGGCGGCAAAAGTGTAAATCCGCCACTGTCTCTGACTGAGCTGAAATTTGGCATACTTATAAAAGTTAGGTGACAATGCAAGATTATGGTACCATTGAGCTCATCTGATGATGGCGCCGGAAGGTGGCCAGAAGATCTCTGTAACGAAACGACATAGGCCCATCGAGTTTGGGCTCATTTGATTTGTCTTCACAAATACTCTGGACCTGAATGATGTCCGGGTTTTTTTTTTACCATAACTAAAAAGGAAAAATAAATGTTTCATAAATGGGTAACTCGTACGCCGAAACTATTGTTTTTACGAAAAAAATTGCTAGCACATAATTGTAGCAAATTTTCTCTTGTTTGATTTGTGTCTACAAGTTTTTATCGTAGAAGAGTCTGAAAGGAGATATCGTCAAAAAACTGCTGTTAGACGCCATTTTTCCAATATGGCGGCGCGAGCGGCAAACATTCGTGGTGGCAAAGTTGAAATTCAAAAAGAGCACATCAAAATCTATCAAATTATCCATTTTCAAAATTCCCGGAAAACTTTCCCGGTAGATCTACTAGGCCCCCTATTTCACCAAAGTGACAGTTGTCAGTGACATATGTCGAGAGACTAATGTACCACTGGCGGGTTCTTGGCACTGAATGTGTTAATAAATAATAACAATTATATTGTGAAACGAGAATATTTTATTCTAGTCGACATGATTGTAGATTTGTCGGCAGGTAAATCTGACATGAGATCAAATCTGTGTCAGTCTTGCGTTACAATTCTAGTATTATGTGGTTAATATACGCGTATGTCTTAGTATTATTCGCATGTAATTAAGGCGCGACAATTGTCACGTCGGTGAAATGGGGGCCAGATGACTGAAGTAATAGGCGACAGGTGACCCTAGTAATTCGATCTAAATACTCAATATGAAGCCCGATTTAACGCACGGTAGATAGGTATTTACAACGACTAAACGAAAACAAACAAGTACCTAAGTACCTAATATTTTATCAAGCCTGACATTGGCGAAATCACCAATGGTTTCGATATTATTGAAGTCTACAATGTAATTCTTAGTCAATTGTCGCCTAACCGTGTTGCAGTTTATGAAATAGGGGACTGAACGAAGTACTGATACGTCTCTACGTACTGTAAGCTTCACTCGGATAGACATAATCGTCTCCGAACACGAGGGCGTCGGTTGCAATCATTGCGTACATGAAGACAGCAATCATTATAAATGGAGTCATTATAGACCAGCAGATACGCCAATAGAAGTTCGGCTTGACTCCCAACATGAATTCAATGTCCAGGCATAGGTTTTCTAATCCTGAAAACAATACAATAATACATAGGTATAATAAAATTCATTCAGGCGGAAAGGAAATGCGATTTAAAAACTACATAATTATGACCACACTTTGATACGTCTGATCGCGACGCTACCTACCGTAAATCCAGAAGATGCCGATGGTTTCGATGATTGCTGCGAAGAGTCTCATGAAAGTTCCTCCGTAATAATCTACTATCTCCAGAATGTACTGCCCACCCTGAAAAAAGCGAAGAAAGCGTCTATTGATAGGTTAATTGAAAATTGTACATTGCATTTGTGTTACAAATAAATACAATTATCGTATTAACTTAAAATTCATGTTATACCTACGTCGTTTAATATACAATGTTCGTTGATTTTCATGCCTACAACTTTGGTATGCGTTTGAGGTGGATTGTGTGATACTTATAAATTAAATTACTAACCGGTGTAACGTAAACTAGTCCAACAAGGAATCCAGATATGCAGACAACAGTGGCCATGTAAATGGTGGGCACACGAGGGAAGGCGTCGAGGAGTACTGTGTTTATCGTAGAGAGCAGCCCCACGCCCGAGCCAACACCGAGCACGGCCATCATCAGGAAAAATAGAACCGAGAACAGCTGCAACGACAAAAACCTTTGTGATAAAAGCAATACCTTAAGTTTTTCATTAAAATCTTCATCTTTAGATTTAGCATTTTTGTTAACGGAAATTCAAGTCAGTCCAACTAAGTACCTACTAGGAGATAGGTAAAAATTTACTTAGAATAATTTGAAGCATATGTTATTATGAAGAAACTAGCTGTTGCCCGCGACTCCATCTGCGAAGAATGGGGTATAAAAAATAGCTTACAGTAAAATTACATAAAATTTACCACTGACAGATGGTTTGCCTTCATTTCATATTCAACTTTAACGACCTACAAATAAAGCCAATTTTAGAATACTGTTACCCACGTTTGCAGATTTTGTAATATTAGCTATTTTATTTGTATGGTGTTAAAGTTGGAAATGAAATGAAGGCAAGCCATCTGTCAGTGGTAGGTAAACTAAAAGTAAACGTATTGTACGACCTAATCTCAGACCTACCAAATAATTATAGAGAAAAAAGTTTCATAAAATCGATCTCGCCGTTTCGGAGGAGTTCGATAACAAACACCGTGACACGAGATTTTTATAATATTAGGTAGATGTTAAAAAAATGCTTGGGGCGGACAATGAAGTAATTAAGATATTAGTTATTAGTGACAATATAGTGATTGTAAACATTAGGTATCTTTACTGGTGGTACAGCTTAGCTTAGGTAGGTACATAACTTTTTTAGGGTTCCGTAGCCAAAATGACAAAAATGGAACCCTTGTAGTTTCGCCATGTCTGTATGTCTGTCCATCTGTCCGTCCGCGGCTTAGCGTAGAGACTACTAGTGCTAGAAATCTGTAATTTTGCATGAATATATGTAGCAAATACCCCGACAAAGTGGTTAAATAAAATAAACAAATTTTTAGGGTACCTACCTACCTTGGGAGGTAGGTAAAGAAGGAGTGGTTTTTTCTCTTGTCTAACCTTACATTGTGGGGTATCGTTGGATAGGTCTTTAAAAACATTATAAGTTTGTGAAGACGATTTTTCGATGCAGTTTTATTACTTTGCGAAATATTCAACTTTAAAGTGTATTTCGACGACCAAATGGCCTAGTGGTTAGAGAACCTGACTACGAAGCACGTGGTCCCGGGTTCGATTCCTGCGTCGGGGCAGATGTTTGTATGAAAAGTAAAGTAAAGTTTAAGTAGGTATGTATCTTCTATATAAGTATGTTTATCCGTTGTCTAGTACCCATAGGACAAGCTTTGCTTAGTTTGAGACTAGGTCAATTGCTGTGAATTGTCCCGTGATATTTATTTTTCATATTTTTTTTAATCGAGCGTCCCCTTCCCCCATCCACTTAAAAAGCTATATTAGTGGTTTGAAAATTTTGAAAAAAATCATGATGGGAGTAAAAACATCAAATTAACAAGGAAAACTATTACGGCTAAGTTTGCTTGAGAAATTATTAGTACCTAGGTAGTTTAAGAATAATAAATAACTAGCAGTGCAATACTTGGGAAGTTCCCTACAAAATATAAAATACTACCTAATACGGAATAGTAAAATTAATAAGATATGCAAGGATTTTATCCTAACGGCTGCGGATCCCTATCCTGGACGTGTCCGACACACTCTTGGCTGGTTTTTTGATGTTCACGCCAGATAACTAATCGTAATATTATTTAATGAGGCCGGTTTAACGATCTTGAAAATATTATATCAATCTGCTTGTCTTAATCATCATTATTTGATAACATTTTTTGTATGCGGGTTATTTCCTTTTGATATTGAACATGCTATCTATTACACATCTACTTGGTCAGAAAGTGTAATCGCTAATGCAATCTTTTAGAAATTTCACTAATTAATATTTTTAGTTTAATGTAAGTCCAATAATAGTGAAAGGGAGAACCGCAGATTTTTAGTGGATAGGCTGACAATTCCGCAGATTTCCCATATAACCGTTTGAATCCTACAACCGAGTGGTACCTACCTTTCCATAAAAGCCAGCGTTTTTACGATTGTGAATGGAAAGCTCTTGGGCTAAGTGCACTTTGGCAATGCTATAAAAAAAACAAGTTGACATTCATACCTGTGGCGCAAAGGGAGACTTAGCAATAGCGTCAGGGTAAGAAATGAAGGCAAGCCCTGTTCCTCCTGATCCTATGACGTCCTCAATGTTGTCGTAGTTCAGTTCGTACGCCAGGTTGCCGAGGATACCAAAGATTGTGATGCCTGATATCATACTCGTGCACGTATCCAGAATAGAGACGATGATAGAGTCCCTAAAACACCAGAAAATATATGACTATTTATAGCTGTAGAGAATTTATTTTTTTCTTTTTTGGATTTCATCGTAATCATGATCTTTGAATTTCTTGATGTTCATATCTGAACAACTTACCTACTTATAAATATACTAGCCTTCCGTCCGCAGCTTCGCCCGTGATAAATTAATTTTTCCGTAGGAAACGGTAAAAAGTAGCCTATGTCACTCTGTGATAATGTAGCTCTCTAATGACAAAAGAATTTTTGAAATCGGTCCAGTAGTTTCGGAGCCTATTCAATGCAAACAAACAAACAAACAATCAAATCTTTCCTCTTTATAATATTATAGTGTAGATTTCTGATTCGTATTAACTTTGTCCGGTCAGAACGCTAACTCTAGCAGCTACCAATGTAAAAAGTCTACCCTTTTCCTGGGGTCGGAATAATTTGAAATTTTGTGTGGGAATGTAGATTTGATGACAGTACGTATCTAATACTTAATTACCAAGTACAGTCACCGGGAATTAAGTATATCTGATCAGACAAAGCACTCCCATTTTAAGCATTGTCATTTTGTTTAGTAACTAATTTGACATACCTGTAAACGTTCTGAGAAAAATTGTTGTACGAAGCAAACATAATAAGAGCACCAGAACACACGGAGAGTGAGAAGAATACTTGTGTAACTGCCGCATACCAGACCTATCAAAATAAGGGAAAATTATATTTGAGGTTCTTTCTTCTTTCAATTTCGTACTAGAATAGGTATTTAACTCTGGCGTAAACTAACCTCCAAAGTTAAAATCTTCTCCCACTCTGGGGTAAAGAAGAAAGCAATGCCATTACCGGCGCCTGGTAAAGTCACTGCCCTGAAATTCAACAAAACAATAAGATTGTTAGTAATTTATTCAGGCGCAATTCTGCACTCATTATTTTATTAGTGCACATTGTATTTTATTAACTGATAGTGGCTTAAGTAAGCTTACCTGATGAGCAGAATAAACAAGACAATATACGGGAAAATAGCCAGGAAATAAGCAGCTTTGCCCGAGCTCTTAACTCCGCGGGCCACAATCACGAAAATGATTATCCATGAGGCCAGAAGACAAAGTGTTAAATCCCAAAGTGGAGTTCCTGTATAACAAACAAATAAGCATTATCTATCTTTGTACCTAAATAGGATGAAAAATTAATTGGCCCTGGAGGAAAGTACCCTTAATATTAGAGATACATTTTATATATTCACTAGCTGTTTCCCGAGACTCCGTCCGCGAAGAATAGGGGTATAAAAATAGCCTACGACTATTCTCAGACCTACCGAATGCAGAGAAAAAAGTTTCATAAAAATCGGTTAAGCCGTTTCGGAGGAGTCCGATAACGAACACCGTGCCACGAGATTTTACATTTTAGATTACTAACCAGGTTAGCTTGAAAATATCCCTTTTAGGGATAAGTTCGCCTTTGCACTCTTTTTGATTTGTTGTTTTGTAGGTATTATTTTTTGTTTTATGTACAATAAAGTATTTACATAACATACAAACATACTAAGGGTGAGGGTGTGTAATTTAATAAAGCTGCGTAATTTTGAACAACTCTCTTAACCCTGTACCTACTGTACTAACCGATTCCATCTTCAATGCCATCTAGTTGCCGAAGCACCGTTTGACTGAAACAAAATATAAGAACTAGTTATTCTTTTTTTTTTTTTTTTTTTTTATGATAGATAGGCCAGACAAACGAACTAGTGGGTCACCTGATGTTAAATGAACACCACTGTCCATAGACACCCGCAGCGCTTTACACGATGCCAGTGCGTTGTCGGCCCTAAAGGAGAGGGAATAGGGGAAGGGGGAGAGGGAAGGGGTGAGGTATTGGGCCCCCGGCACTCTCACTGACCGTACGAAACGCAAGCAGGATTACTGCTGCTTCACGCCGGTGTTCTGTGAGAGGGTGGTACTGCCCCGGACGAGCCGGCCCATTCGTGATGCAGCGGCTAGCTACAACATGGCTCTACCACTACAAAAAAATAAAATATTCAAAAAAATAATTAAAATTCTTCACCTAAAGTAAAACCGAACACTTTTCGGTCTTTAAAAAACAAATTGTTATTCTTTATCTCCTATATTGTATAGTTGGGGTAAGAAAAGGTTCGTCACTTTTCGACCTTAACTCGTTGACATAGAGTCGAAAAGTGACGAACCATTTCTTACCCCGACTATACCTTAAGGCTGCACCGAGCTTTTGGCACATTTATTGTACTTATTCATTTATAACCTTGACAAGCTCGTGCGCGGCGCTCGGCGGAACCCTGTCGCAGGGAGCCTCTGCTGTCCTTAACAAGATTGTTTTTAATAAGTGCGGCGAACGCTGACTGCGACAGGGTTCCGCGGAGGGTCGCGCACGGCTAGTCGGACTATAATCCTGTGCTGTATTATTACTAGCAAAGCTTTAGTTCTGAAATTCATGTGTAAGATGTTTGAGGAGGATGTAATTTTTGAAACACAATTACTTATAGTTCGATCGTTAGAAAAGAAATCCAAAGTCGTCTCTTAAAAATAAAATAAATCCTTAATACGGCGTAAATACTAAACGGCAGGTCATGATTTTTAAATGTTAATAAAATAAGATGTTTTCTAGGGTCTAGAGTAATGCTACAATTTTTAAATATGTATTTTTTTTAGTAACACGATGTAAACACCTAAACACGCGCGGACTGTGCAACCTATCTTGAGCCGCCGTGCTTCCCCCCTGTCCCTGTTCTCCTTTGGCCATCGGACGGGGAACTTGTTTCGCTTGCGCTTACGCATGTCTTTGATTCACGCACACATAGGTACACGAGTGCATAGAATACCTAAAATCGATTAGCGCAAGAAGCTTTTGCGGCCTTAATATAAAGTAACTGTATTTCTTTGCATTACGATTCCTTTTTTCGAAAAAAACGGTCGAACGCATCAATAACTGAAAAAATAAACAACTAAATATAAATAACTAGATATACTAAATCCATGGCACGATTTAAATTAAATGGCTTCCTGTTCCACGAAAAACCGACTAAAAAGCTATGTGATAACTGATATGTGACGTCCTACTTAAACTAAACTTACCTTCATAAATATTTTACACTAGCTTTTGCCCACGACTCCGTCCGCGTGGAATTAGTAATTTGGGCAGCTAATTTTTTTTATCCAATTTGCTTTTTCATCAATTATGGCTCTCCTTAGTTCCACGATATAAAAAAAAATTACCCGCACCCCCCCCCGCAACCGCCCCCCGCACACCCGTGTTCACATTCACCACAGTACCTACTCCCAAGTCACTACTTCTAAAAACTGTTCTATAAATTCTTAAAATAGACGCAACGCATCTTTCTTATTTGTGAACCGATTCAATTGAAACAAACACTAAATGTTAATCCAAGAAAATACCAACATATCAGTGAAAACCGCATTCTTCTAGGTTAAGCCGTTTCTGAGATTAGCGCGCACAAACGCACAGACAAACAGACAAACAGATAAACAGACAAACAGACAATAATTCTAAAAAACATTGTTTTGGGTTCTATTGCGCTAGTAAATAGCCCTAGTGACAGTTTTTCTCAAATATCTTCAATGTACAGACACCGACTTGTTACAGATTTATTATATGTATAGATAAGTATAAGTACTTATTAAGTAGATAGGTACTTTTTACGGTTGCGAATAATCCTAATCCTAACTAATATTATAAATGCGAAAGTAACTGTCTGTCTGTCTCGCTTTCACGCTAAAACTACTGAACCGATTTAAATTAAATTTGGTAAATCATCACGCTAACACCAATAGGAGCGGAGCGGAAGAATGTTTCAAAATCGGGGGTTTTTGAAGTAAAACTTCTATAGGCACGCTTGACTTGGGAGTACGGTGGTGAATGTGAACGCGGGTGTGCGGGGTGAGTAATTTTTTTTATATCGAGGAACTATAAGGAGAACCATAATTGATGAAAAAGCAAATTGGATAAAAAATAAGCTGCCCAAATTACTAATTCGACCCGGACGGAGTCGCGGGCAAAAGCTAGTAATTTATAATTTCGCCATGTCCGTGTGTCTGTCTGTTCGTCCGCGACATAGCCTAGCGACTGTAAATAAATACTAGGAGGTTATAATTTTTCATAATATACTACTTTAATAAAAATTTTCACTTTAAAGCTTAATATTGTTTTTTTTGAAACAAATTACTGTATCGAAGAGTCATCTTTATAACCCCGTACTGATTTTAAAAGACCTAACCAATGATACCCCGCACTACAGGGTTAAACGAGAAAATAAAAACAACCCCACTATACGTCAATGGGACGCACCTTAATTTTTTTTTTTTACTTTTTATTTTATCACTTTGCCGGGATAATTGTTAAATACAATATATTCCTGCAATATTACAGCTTTCTAACACGAATAGTCGACGGACGGACAGACAGACATAGCGAAATTATAAGGGTTCCGTTTTGCCATTTTGGCTGCGGAATCCTAAAAAGACACGCTACGGCGAAAAAGCAAAGCCTTCCAGCTCATTAAACCGCACATAACGTGGGTTCAGGATATTCAACTATCAACACAATACTTTATCTATCGTGTGTTGATAATATTAATTGTATCACCTACCTGAGCCAATAGATAACTTTATCGAATTAGGTATGTTAGATTAAGATTATTGTTATCTTCAATTTCCCCTTTTTATCAGTTCGGTAATAATCGTAAACGTGAAATCTATGGATAATAGAATAATAAAATAATGGAGCTCACGTGAAGTATAATTCTGCACTGCTGACTGCGTCTCCATCCAGCTCTGTGCCGTTTACGGTTTCACCGGATGGCACACAGTTTTCCCATTCCGGCTGGCAGATAGCCCACGGGAGAGTGGATTGGAAACTCATCGCTAAGTAGTAGAGGCACAGGGCGATGATGGAAACGTAGTAGGAGAGCACATAGCCCGCGCCCAGCGCTTGCGCATAGCCAGTACCTTAAACAAAGATGAGGATGGTTAACTCCATAATATGCATAACGCTAAAAGATCAATGAATCCTCCTTAAAAACTTTTACGTATTTATCGTAAATAGGGTGATTATTTGTGCATGAGGCATTGGTTTTTTCAAGTTCGTGTTAGGTAAATATTATTATTATTTATGAAAATGAACGATTTTTTTAATAAATGGAGTTTGTGTTGACACACGCTTATGTATTTTGTACTACAATACAATAAAGTCAAATAAAATACATTTAGAGAACCTGACTACGAAGCTTGAGGTCCCGGGTTCGATTCCCGCGTGTTCGATTGCGGTGTTTAATATGTGTTTAAGTATGTATCTCTCTATATAAGTATGTTTATCCGTTGCCTAGTACCCATAACACAAGCTTTCCTTAGCTTACTTTGGGACTAGGTCAATTGGTGTGAATTGTCCCGTGATATTTCTTTATTTATTTATTTTAGTTTACATAAATGTATGAATTTGACCGCCGTAAACGTGATTCGTTGAACATCGGTGAACTAGCAAGTAAAACGTGACCACAGAAATATATCGAGATAGAAGGAAAGAGTTTACGTACGCCGACTGGCCAAATGGAGTTTATAAGCCCCAATGCTCGCCGCGAACTTCAGTCTGCTCCCGACCACGATCTGCGTGCGACGTCAAGTTTTAAAAATAAAATGACTCTTTTTTCTGTAATTAACTGTTCAAATACTACAGATAAAGTTGGAGCTGTTAGTCGAGGTATTTCCTTTCATTGGTAAATACTATTTGTCCTAAAATATCTATTATTAATTAAAAAACGATTTATTTTATTATTTTCATCAGAACAGTAGCGGGCGATAGTGTCCACGCTAGCTTTCCATTGCGGCTTTAATTTGACGAGCCAGACATGGCGTGCGTTCAAAACCAGCAATGTAAAAATAAGCTATTCAAACTATCGAGTCACGTCCAAGGTCAATTTATCATTTTTTCTGTCAAAAGTAAGAATAGTGATGTACAAGTACACTATCGCAGTTCTTACTCGATTAAAATCGATTTTGAAAGCAGAGGAAATGATAATTACGTTTTTATATTATTATGTAGCTATATAATGTACGTAGTGCAAAGCAAATATTATTAACAAACAGGTTATGGTTACTTCTACATATATTGCAATTTTATTTTAGTTTTCCGAATGATCCTCATATTAAAAATAAATGGATTGAAAACAACTGGTCGTAAAAAATGGTTTCCTACAAAAAACAGCAAGAATTGTTCTATACATTTCCACGAATACACCTTTACTGGCCCATCAAAGTACCGACGAGTAATCAGTACTGCTTATCCGACTATTGATGTAGTGATGATGTCATATGATGAAAAGGTACACATTTACATAAGGCTAAATATTATTTTAAAAAATGTGCGTGTGTTTGTGTGTGTGTGTGTGTGTAGTACTTACAAGATTATAGGTAGGTAGGTAATAACGAGCTATGGAGAGGACTGTGCTCAGAGTTTCTCTACGGGATCGAATTAGAAGCGAGGAGATCCGTAGAAGAACCGGGGTCACTGACGTAGCCAAACGGATTAGCTCGTTGAAATGGCAATGGGCAGGCCATATAGCATGCAGAACATATGGTCGTTAGAGCCCAAAAGTTCTCGAATGGAGACCACAGACTGGCTAGCACAGCGTGGGACGTCCACCAACGAGATGGACGGACGATTTGGTGAAGGCCGCAGGTTCAGGGTGGATGCAAGTCGCTTTCAACCGTAATGATTGGGCGTCAATGAGGGAGGTCTATGTCCAGCAGTGGACGTCCTACGGCTGAAATGATGATGATGATGATGATGATGAATAACTGCAGCGGCTATAGTAGGTACTGACAAATGTAAAGAAATTTATTGGTTAGGTAGGTACCTACCTACATTTATATTTTTCGATTTGAAATTCTGACCTTTCTCATTTCCTCTGTCGAAAATAATTATCATTTCCTCTGTGCATAAGAATCGGTTCCCTAATCGATCTGTGAATCGATGCTTTTGAATTGATTTCGCGCGGCTTATGTTTCCCATCACTAAATTACATTCGTGACGTCAAAGTACCTACGCAAGATTTTACAGGCTCGGTCTCGCTACAAATTGCCGAGCATTTTCCTTCTATCTCGATATATTTCTGTGAACGTGACCCAATTTCATGTCTGTAAGCTTGACTGAATTTTTTTTAAATATTTAAAATCAAATATGTTTAGTAAATAATGTCACCGGAATATTTATTATTAGGTACCCCGAAGGTTCCATCACATTGTAACAGCCCTTTTGGTCATATAAATAAAAAACCGGCCAAGAGCGTGTCGGACACGCCCAAGATAGGGTTCCGTAGCAGGTACGAAAAAATACTCCCACCGCGCGCAGAATTTCAACATCGGCGGTACAGCGCCATCTATCGGCGTATTGGGTAACTAATCTAAGTCTACTAGAACTAGTATGTATGTTGATGATTTTTCAGATGTAATTCTTTATTATATGAACCGATTTTAATTTTATTTTTATTATTTGAAAGAAGATACTGTTAGCGTGATCTTAAAGGTACTTAAAAAAAAATGCTTGCAATGGCGGTTATATTACAATCTTAGTTTAGAAATATTTTTTTACAAAAACTTAAAAACTGCTCAACTGATTAAGTTGAAAATAATTTTCCTAGAAAGTTTTTAGTAAGTTTAACTTACGTGAATTTTTTCATATTTTTTAGACTTGCTGTTCAAAAGTTAGAGGGGGGGACACATTATTTTGAACTTTCGGAGTGAATATCTCCGAAAATATTCACTTTATCAAAAAATGGTTTAGCAAACCCCTATTTATTTTCAAATACCTATCCAAAAATACCCCACACTATAGGGTTAGTCGAGAAAAAAAATCACCTCCACTTTATGTCTATGGCAGGTATCCTAAAAAAAATTTTTTTTACTTTTTTTTATTTAATCACTTTGTCGGCATAACTGATATATATATTCATGTCAAATTACAGCTTTCTAGAACTAACAGTCTCTGAGTTTAGCCACGGACGGACAGACAGACAGACAGACCGACGGACAGACATGGCGAAACTATAAGGGTTCCTAGTTGACTTCGGAACCCTAAAAAGTTCAAATGAGAACAGGGTAGGGGCTATTTAGGGAAGTTCCTAACCATAACGGTATTATTAAATAGCAATTTTAAGTTAGATTGAAACAACCACCCATAACTTTAAGATAAAAAATATTATACTTTATCCAAAAGCACTAACTAAGTAGAGTCATGTGGGGTAACTGTACGCAGTGGGTAAGTGTACGCAAACCCATGCATTTCAGTCGGAAATGAATGGGTTTGCGTACACTTACCCACTGCGTACAGTTACCCCACATGACTCTAAGTATTGAGGCAAATAGTGATTGATTTAAATTGATTAAGTAGCTATCTAAAGTTGCCAAACAGGGGAATTTGGCCTATTGTGTAAGTGAACTCAATTACGCAGATAGAATAGTTAGATAGTATTTACAACACATAGATAATATTCATAAAATTATAATACTACGTTAATCACGTGTTCCGATTACTGAAAATTTGTATTAATTATCAATTTAACTTCTATGAAAATAATAAAAATCTTATGCACAGTCCTTTAACAATAAGTAGGTGCTGTACCAAACTTTTATGCAAGCTCTACATAAGTATAAAATCAATACTTACAGGTGAAAAAGCAATATTAAAAATTATGAAAAAACTTACGTCAGTTAAAACGTAATTCACAAGGATAAAATAATTTAAAACCTCCGACTTAAAGAATCATGTAGCGAGAGATAATAAACGTAAAAAGAGATTCGGAGTTTATACCTATTATAAACAATACTTGGATACTCGTAGAGTATCAGTTTTCATAGTACTTCTCTATTTGGTTCTCGAAGATAAAGATGTGGCAATAACATATTCAACTACCTATGTACTTAATAAAAAACCCAATATTCTTATATCCGCCGGGGCTGCCATTAAATAAACCAAAGTTTTGCAGTTTTTTGTGTGTCTGTCTGTGGCATCATAGCTCTTAAACGGTTGAACCGATTTGGATGCGGTTTTTTTTAATAGAAAGCAGGTTTCTTGGCGATGGTTCTTAGATATGTTTCTTCAAAATCGGTTAAGCCGTTGAAAATTTATCAGCTCTTTTGCTAGCTGCGGAAGGGATCTTAGACGCATAATGGGCATTGACTTAAAGTTCAAACATACGAGTGACATAATTGCGTTGGGGGTTTTTAAAATTTTTAATTCATAGTTATGTAGTAACGTGAATAAATTGGAGATATTTTATTGCTATACTTAATACCATTATGTTGAAATTTAAAATAGTGATGTTTCAGTTCATTAGTAAGTTTATGTTAAAAAAAAAGTATGTTGACACAAGTTTTTATTGCTAAACTACTTTTCGTTGACTATAATTATGTTGTTATCTAATCTACATCATCTCTGACGATGCGTCATATCCTATTTTAAATATTAAACCCCTACCTACATCATTGACAAACCAACTAACTAACACGGCTAGTTAAATATATAGGTAGCTATACCTAAGCTGTAAGCTTGTAGAAAGTATTGCAATCACTCTACGAATAATAATTATTATTCGTAGCAATCACTCTTACTCTTCACTGTTTTCGTAAGGTAATGTCAATTGTACTAAGTAATAAAGTTTAAAAGTACCTTTCATGGCTGGTGAGAGAGCCCATACTCTCACGCAGTTACTACTGCTGAATTGTCCGAGCACTGTCTCCAGGAAGTACATAGGCATTCCTATAACCAGCAATACTATGAGGTAGGGGATGAGGAAGGCACCCCCGCCATTATTATATGCTACGAAGGGGAATCGCCACACATTGCCGAGCCCCACTGACATGGCAATGCAAGAAAAGAGGAACTCGATCTGGTTGTCCCATTTTGGACGGTTTTCTGTCCTGTTTTCACCCTGAAAATATTAAATTGTTTTAACAATTGTCCATGCAAAATTTGGTTTAACTGGCAGTGTAGTGTACCTTATGTACGAAGCCAGGATCTGAACGAGACTAGAAAACACACGACAGGGAGCAGGTACCCGTTAAGTTAAATTAATCTCAAGCAGCTACGAAAAATAAAAGGTCGCATGAAAGGTAAACAAAAAGGACTGTGCGACTCAGAGAAACAGCCAATCAAGTTGTGCCACAGATAAAAAATAGTGACCTGATTGGCTACTTTTATTAACGTAGTTAACTTTGTTTACATTTCATAATATTGACATTGTGACCTAAACTAACAACGCGACGCAAGTCAATACATAGGTATTCTAGATTGCTAAATGTCTATGAACTTGTAGGTATGTAGGTATTATAAAAGCATAGGTTAGCGGGAATTCGTTCAACTATTTTAGGGCCCAAATGCATAATAAAGTAGGTATTAAGCAAAAAGTGTTTGCAAGTTTTAATACAAAATCGCTAATAGGTAGGTTTTATTTAACTACTACACTACTGACCACCGGAAATACATTTATTTACTCCTACTCTACTCAACTAGTGAAATTGTCGTATCAGTCGGCCAATTCCTTGTGAATTTGATATGATTGCTATGATTGCTTAGTAATGCTTAGCGATTGGGCCGTAATTACTTTAATTGCACCTTTACATACTAATCTGGTATTTTGATGATTTGTTTAATTAGGAATCTGGTGATTCGAAGTTAGGGCTCTCCATTTTAGAATAGTTATACTGAATAGTTTTTCTCGTTTTTTGAGTCATTAAAGCACGAGTTTATATGAAAAAGTAGTACTCTAGTACTCTAATAAACGTTCAAATTTAAAACATTAGTACCTATTAGTGCGATTGTGACACGTTTTATGACCTGGTTTATATTTTTAATCCGTATCGCTGTACTGGTTGATTTATCTATGTAACCAGTATATGAACAGAAAAGTAAATAAAATCTTTGAATACGAATTGCGGTTACAGGTTACCAGTGATCGTAGATTTTGTAGCATTTTTGGTGCGATGACGTCAAATGACACACGACATCGACCTAGGGTTGTCGACGTGTATAATATGATTGACGTATAGAATAATGTAACTACTGCACACCTCAATAAAGACACAAAAAATACAGAATACAGAACATAAAACTTAATAAAAGTAGAGGTAGATAACAGGCGGTCTTCAAGACGAGACTTGAATCGTTATTTTTTTTATTTTTATTTCATTAACCATCTCTACATTATTATTTTTTAAGTTATTACTTAGTTCTTAATGCCTTTGCCCACTCAATGATTTCGAATTTCCCAATGCGCACTGGGTCCGCGTGGGAACTACAGCCCAAGCCCTCTCATTTTGAGAGGAGGCCTGTGCCCTGCAGTGGTACATATATAGGCTGGGATGATGATGATGCCTTTGATTTTATTTGATTCTTGGTTCAAACAAATTAATATTGGGCACTACTGACAACCCTAGCACTGCACCAAAAATGCTACAAAATCTACGATCACTGCAGATTACTCTACATTTTAGCCGGTTTTAAAGAAATATTATTTGTATTAATACAAATACTTAATATTTTTTAGGTTAAAACCTACAGTTCTTTACAAAAACTTTAAAACAGATACCCATAGTTAAAAAAATAATAACGACTGTGGTTGTAGCAAATTCGTTATTATTATGGTACCCACTTAAGTTGAAAATTTTGAACTTTTCCAACTTTTCCGAATACCTATCAATTCAAATGTTACTTACTTCTTGGGTTAGACAATCCTAAAATGGTTTGAGTAGGTAACTAAGTATTGTGGTATTGGTATGTTAACGTGACTCTACCTATCTATAGATGCTATTAAAAAAAACATCAGGTGTTTGTTTTGCTGACCCTGGATTACACTGGGGGCTGATTTTTCGTCGATAATGTCGAAAATATTAAAGTGCTTTCTTGCAAATCGTCGCTCAAATTAATTTTTGACTAAAAATATTTATTTAAACGCTCATTCGTAAAAATTAGCTCTCTAAGTTGATGCCTGAACTAACTAATCTTCAACCTTAATATTTAACAATTTGTTTTAAATGAAATAATATTCACCTGTTTTTTCCTCGGTTCATCTGTCACAAGATCGACTTTTTCTGGGAATGGTGGTGTAAACTTTTTTTCCCCAGGGCCATTGTCTACTATAGTTACTGTTGGTTCCTGAAAACAATATATAAATACGTTACATATCGCCGTAGTGTAAAGTAGTTATGCTTGATTTGATTCATGATTCATAATGGTTGCGTTTTCATATAAAACTATACCTACAACAAATTTAAATAAAACTTAGAAGCTGTAACATTAACGTTTGTTCATAATTAGTTTTTTTAAGTTGAGAAATAAAATCCAAATCATATTTGTATGTTTTGTATAAAAACGCGATTCTTTTGGTCCTCATAATAATAAGCTTTCCCATTTCTCTACGTCCCACTCTGCGGGTTGTGACCTAGATGGTAGGGCCAGGCGACCCTTAATCTTAGAGAATTATGATGGGTTTCACATGGTTCGTGTTCTTATTTAAATTACTTAAGTAAGTTTTTTAAGTAAAGAAACTTACGATTTTTGAGCTGTGTCCGTTCGCACTGGTCGGCTCTGGTGGTGGTTCTTCAATGTTGGTATCTGGCGCAGCATCAAAGGCTACGTTAGTTTGACCATTCTCGGCCGAGGTCTCTTGGCTTTTTTCCTGTACAAAAAAGTGTTTTTTTTATTCGTCATTGGAATCTGTTTTCTGAATTAAATGGTTTTTTTAATTGGTCGTTCGTCAGAAGGTATGGCCACCTTAACGCCGCGCTGATAGTTAAAATAAAAGTCAAAACTTTTCCAGTCGGTCGTTTTTTTGATTAACTACCATTTAAGGGGATCCAACTTTTTGATCTTTACTCCGTTATTGTTATTTTGACACGAGTCGGAGTTAATTTTCTTAAGAAAAAGAAAATAGAATTAATTCGTATGTTTTGTCAGTAAGTACACTAACACATTTTTATTTCAACGCAGTACTAAATCTCATGTGATAACTGATTTTTTGAATGATATAAATATTTTCAATAAATTTTAATACTTAAACAAAATATTAACGATAGAATAAGTAATCACCATTTAAACTTTATTGTGCACACCACCTAAATGTGCCGACGAAGTGAGAGTTTATTTGGCTATTCTCAACCTATTTATGGCCGATTGTATCTTTGGAATTTTAAGATATCAAGAGATATAAAGTTTATACAAAGGTTTTAAGTACAGTCACGATAGCAAATGTTCTGCTGGCGCTTTACTTTGATATTTTAATTCGGGTTTCAGTCGTCGCGACTCCGTTGCTCAGTTGCTCACATGTTGTGATGTTGTCATAGCATTTTTCTTTCACTGTCACGAATGCGTTGACTTTAATTGTACAGCCTAATAAATATGATAAATGTAATTAACAAACAAAACAAAAGATTTCGAAGAACTGAGACCGACATCCTTAATTACTTACTATACTAAACGGGACTTCTCACGCAATAAATATTTAATGCGTGATAAGTCCCGTTTAGTAGGTAGGTACCTATATACCTATAGTAAGGTAACGGCAGCGATTTCCGTGGTATTCAAAATCGGCATTCTATTCCGTGGTATTTTAATTTATGCGTTTTGTGATATATTTAAGAGACTTGCAGTAAATTTGCTCATACAGGAATAAAAAGTAATTTTTTGTCAACGAAATTAACAGCACTAGTGAACATATATCAAGCAAGGGGCCATAAAAATTGTCAGTAAACGCAACGTTGCCGCAGAAGCAGGTTGTGTCATACAAACGCAAGATACCTCGCGTAAGTACAACCGTGTTTCTAATTAGTGATTTGGATAATAAATATGACAGTTACTTTAATGTTGCGGTTTTGTAATGTTAGATAGTAGTTTCTTTTATGACTTAAGATCATAATTTTTTCATATTTTTGGACAGAAATACGTTAAAAACGGTAAATTAAATACAGCGGAATAAGCATCCATATTTTTGCAGTGGCAGATTATTCCGAGGTATGCCTCGGCTTAAGATGTAACAATACTTTCCATTCTGAGTTAATTTATTTTAAATTTTGCTTAGCACTTATATTAAATATTTATGCAAATGTAATCTTTAGCTAATACAGCAGGTAAAGAGCAATATCCGTACCGTGGTATTAAAAAGTGATCAGAACTCTTAATTTTTAAAGATTCGCTGATCACAATAAAGTATGTTTTCTTAGAAACCCTTAAATATACACGTCATTTTACTTTTATGAAAAATTGAAGTATTTTGCTTGTTAAGAAATGAAAGTTGAGTTTTTTGTGAAGATTGGAATATGAGCTTTCGATTTACATTAAAAAAATCTCTGTTTACTTGTTTTTTTATGGGTTGGAATTATGTTTTTTGATAACCTGGATTGAAGATAAATCCGATGGTGGGAAAACCCCAACACACGGAAATAGCATATATGGGAATCTAAATCCGTGTTACGAAAAATTTGTACCCCTCGGAATTATCTTCTCATATAATGTAATTCCGAGCGGTATTGCCAACAAAATTGAAATTTAGGGTACCGTAAAATTGGATATAAAGTCACTGTCAATTGAAATTGCAAACAATGTAAAACAAACCTTGTATTTAAAATGTCTTTAATTTCCATTTTCCCTCATCAAATACTGGTAAATCCATGTGTTATTTAATCTATACTTACCACAACATTATCCTAAACCATTAAAACTATAAACAAGTGCTAGAATATAGATATTTCATTAAATGGTTTATTTACATTGTTCGCAATTTCAATTGACAGCGACTTCAGATTTAGTCCATTTCAATGTTATGTGTAATGATGTGTTTAATCCTACTTTCTACTTATATTATAAATGCGAAAGTTTGTGAGTGAGTGATTATGTTTTGTACTAAGACTCCAATGTCTGTCTGTCACCAGGCTGGATCTCATACTATATGGACGATCGGATGGTCAAGTGGTTAGAGAACCTGTCTACGAAGCTTGAAGTCCCGGGTTCGATTCCCGGCCGGGCCAGATATTTGTATGAATAATACGAATGTTTTTGTTCTCAGGTCTTGGATGTTTAATATGTATTTAAGCATTTACCGTAAGGTCGAGTTACTTTGGCCCTGAAGGGTAGCTTTGGCTCATGGGATTAACTCTGTCCAGTTCCAGTAGGCTTATTGTCTAACGCTTCTGACGCTTGCCTTCTGTCAAACGGTATAAAAGGATGTTTTAATGTTTTAATGTTTTAATGTTTATTTGGGCACAAACGGTACAATTATACTTATATCTAATATGCATACATCTAACATTAACCAATAAAGATGCCACCATTAGTTAACACATAAATACAAGTTGGGTGAATTGGTGTTTTCAGACTTATCTAACACAACATACACGACAATCTAATAAAATTCATGTTCATGAAAGAGAAAAAAAAAAAATACTTAAAGAGGACAAACTAAGTTAAGCCACCAAAAAAAAAAAAAAAAAACCTAACGATTAATTAAATCTAAGAGGGAAGCCTTAAATTTAAACAAGGAGGTGTTAAACAAATCAATTTCAAAAAAGGATGAATTGTAACTATGACATGCTCTACCAATAAAAGAATTACCTACATAATTGGTTCGGGCAAAGGGGACACGAAATAAGCAATTAGTACGACGACTATTAAGCCGAGGAACTCTAAAATCAATTTTACCAAGAAGGTAAGGGGAGTCAATAAATCCACTGATCAATTTAAACAAAAATAATTGGTCTCTCAATGTGCGTCGGTCTTCAAGGGAAACTATATTTGTGTCATCAAATTTTTGTCTAGAACGGGTAGCTCTGTAGTTTAAATGCTTCAAAAGTTTATTTTGAATCCTTTCCAGCAAATCTATGTAAATATTGTATCGGGGATTCCAGACAGTGGACGCGTACTCCAAAATGGGCCTAACCAAAGACTTAAAGAGAATGTTGATTGTACAAACATTTTCAAATTCCCTACTGACTCTCAAAATAAAGCCTAAAATCCGATAAGCCCGAGAGACTATGTTTTCCACATGATCCCGGAAAATCAATTTACTGTCAAGGTAGACTCCTAAATCTTTCACAACATATTTTCTTTCCAATAACTCGCCATTCATGTAATAATCATAAACATTAGTATCCCTCTTCCGTGTGAAGGTGATAACATGACACTTGGCAACATTAATTTTCAAACAGTTGTTTCGACAATAAATGCTCAACCGATCAATATCATCCTGTAAAGCCCTGCAGTCTTCCACTGTCCTAATTACTTTAAAAATTTTCTTGTCATCAGCATAGAGCAGGCACTTAGCTGAAGCAAAACAAGACATGACGTCATTTATAAATAAATCAAAAAATAATGGTCCCAGGTGAGATCCCTGTGGCACACCAGACGGTACTGGGACAAAAGAGGAACAATAACCCTTGATAGCAACAGCCTGGCAACGATCTCTCAAATAAGATATTATCCATCTCAGAAGATCTCCATGAACTCCGAAATTTTCCAACTTCCGGACGAGTATAAGATGGGAAACCGTATCGAATGCCTTGGAATAATCGGTATAAATAACATCTACCTGATAGCCCTCGTCCATTGCTTTCAACACTTGGTCAACGAACTCACACAAATTAGACTCTGTGGATCTCCGATCAATGAAACCATGCTGCACTGGTACTAGCACGGGTCTCAAAACCGGGAAGATAGCATCATAAACAATCTTCTCAAAAAGTTTAGGTAGACAACTGAGCTTCGAAATAGGCCTATAGTTTCTTACATCGTGCCTATCACCATTCTTAAAAATCGGTGTAACAAAGGAACGCTTCCACACTTTCGGCATTACTCCCGTTCTCAAAGAAATCCCAAAAAGAACAGAAACTGGCACAGCCAAACCAGCACGACACTGTCTCAGCAAAATAGGTGGAATCCCATCAGGCCCAGCACTCTTCTTAACATCCAGTGATCTTAAATAGCCACATACTAAAGTTGCTGTTATATCAACTGATTTAAGATTTATTAAAGATTGCTCAACCTCATCCGAGACCGAAACACCTGACTGCGAGCCAGACCCAATGCTAGAGTGAGATTGAAATACCGAATGAAAGTACTTGTTGAAAAGATCACAGATGCTGACACCGTGAGAAGCCGTTACATCCTCAAGAAACATTGAATCCGGCATAGCGCTAACATTCCTTTTTGACTTGACGAATCGCCAGAAATAACTACTGTTATTCTTAATTTTTGATTCAGCAAATTTCACATAATCCCTGTAGCATGTCTCCTGCACCAGTTTCTGCCTAGAACGAAGCAAAACAAACCTGTCATAATCGCCCAAGTGGCCGTATGTCTTCCATTTCCGATGAAACTTCAGCTTCTCAGATATAATTTTTATTAAGGCTTTAGAAAACCAAGGGGGGTACCTACCATTATCATAAATAATTTTTGAGGGAACATGGTCATCAATAAATTTATTGAGCGTATCATAAAAACGTTGTACTGACAGATCTATGTCACTATAATCGAAAACATTGTTCCAATCCACTTCACCGAGAGCAGAATTAATTGCATCGTAGTCCGCAGCTCGGAACAAACGAACATATCGCGGAGGGGGGCGCAGTAGATTCACAGAAATATCTTTAATTTCTATAACAAGTGACGGATGATGAACATCCTCGCTAACCAAAGCAACCAACGCCTTAGAAACACAGCATTCCAAATTGGCCATAACTATATCCAGAAACCTACCGTTACGATTACAGATAAGATTATATTGTCGCAAACTATTAAATGACAAGAAAGCCTGCAAGGAGTTAACCAGAGGATTTTCAATAGTTTCTGTAAGCTCAGCGTAAGATGTACAAGGAGAAGCGGACCAATTTGCATGACTGACGTTAAAATCACCAATGATTACAATTTTATCACAAGGTTTGTCCATAATTATTCTAGATGTTGATTCAAAAAATTCGAAAGGATGACAGAAAGAGACGGTGAAAGTGAAGGCAAGCGTCAGAAGCGTTATACAATACGGCCTCTGGTTTTATAATTGCTTTGAGAATATTATGGCTCTTTGCCATGTGGTTGGTGTTAATTGATCAATCACGTCTTTATGATTTTATTTTATGTTTTTATGTGGGCCAAAATAAGCCTCCAATGGGCCAAAGTACCCCGACCTTACGGTATTTATCTATATAAGTATGTTTATCTGTTGCCTAGCATCCATAGTACAAGCTGTGCTTAGTTTGGAACTAGGTCAATTGATGTCAGGTGTCCCGTGATATTTATTTATTTATACACTTAACTTTTATTTTAACTGTTATTGTTTGATATAACAGCAAATGATAGAATAATAACTATGAGAATTTTCAAAGATGATTATTGTATCAAGTATAGCTTAAACAATTATAACTGACATGAGGACTGTACCTATCAAAAATAATTTTTATAATTACTTAAGATATAAGTAATTATAAGAATTATTTCTGATAGGTACAGTCCTCAAAATTAAATTATTATTCTTATTTAAGTATCTCTACCAGTAAACCTTTCTTTTCTAACCTTTCCATACTTTCTGGCCATTATTAATTTGATCTCTAACTTGTGTCCATAGTTCTGTATTTTTGTAGTAAATCATACTAAATATTTTTTTAATTTATTATGTGTATTTTTTTAGGATAGGTTATTAAAATATTTAAGTCTGCGCAAAATATACAGACGCTACAAAAAATATTTTTATTGTACGGAACCAAGCAAAATATTTAGTCGTTACCCACGGAATTGTCAGCCAAAACACACGGAATTAGATTTACTAGCTATGGATTACCACGGAATAAGAATTTTTCACATTCCTGCCTTTAAAAAATATTTTTTACTATTAAATCATCCAAGACAAACTACAAAAGTAAAAAAAATCAAAGTTCACTTAAGGTACTCCTAAAAAAAAATATTTTCTGACTCTATTTTATTCAGAAGTGCTTATTTTTTTGATGTATTTGAAAAATGTCCTTAAACCCCACGGAATTCGCTGCCGTTACCTTAATTATGAGTGAAAATCACGAAAGTTTAAAACAGCAAACCACATCCTTCTTTAGAATTCGGTTAAAATCAACTTACAACCTATTAGTACAAAATTAAGAGAGCAGTAAGCGGATATGACAAGAGTTCTAACAAAAATATACGACATTTTATTTCAAAGTACCTAATCATTTTAATTTATTTTTTATTTATGTATTTTTCGACGATTTTTTTGTGAATTCTTTATATTTATGACGTTTAAAATGCAGAATATACTGTAATTTTCAATCAGAAAATAAATTAATCTATCTGTCTATACAGTGCATAAGTATATTTGTTCTAGAATATAATCAAAAGGTAACGAAGTTAGTATATGTACCTAGGTAGTTCTATCATAAACGATAGAGCCAACAAATTGACAGAATCACAGATCATACATAACAGATTACCTTCATTTTCGCAGCTGATGAATATACATATAATATACATATATTGTAGAACAATAAATAATATTTTATTCGACTGCACGACTGAGAAGTGTTATATACTTGACTCTTCCTTGAAAAGATTACATCAAATCAAACAAGCGAGATAATACCAAAAAAAATAGAGACAACGTTTTCATCAATATCAGATAAATTGGACATATAGATATATTTTCGTCTCTTTTGCTCACGTTAATACAGGATGATGCAATGGAAATATGATGCATACTCGCAATAATGGAGCGGTCTATTATATTAAAATACGGCCTACTATTAATACAATACAATACAATGACTCTTTATTGCACACCACAAATGCAGAAAAACAAGTCCATGGAAAAATATATAAATGGTAAGCAATGGGTTATTTCTATTAATTATTAATAAAAAAAACCGGCCAAGTGCGAGTCGGTCTTGCGCACCGAGGGTTCCGTACAAATTTGTAGGTATGCCAAAATAGATATACGCCGAAAACAGCCGTATCTATTATAACCCAGTGTTAGCAGAACATTATTTTTAAGTAAAATGTACGCATTGTGGGATCATTCTATATTGGTAAGTCGGGATCCCCTTACAATATTACAAATGTTTAGTTTCAGATTTTTCCCTATAGGTACTTGTAGTATAAGAAATTTGGCAAGTAATACCGATAACTTGCCAAATTTCATAGTTCTAGTTAGGTCAACGGGAAATACCCTATAAATTTTGATTTCCTTAGGAGTGTTAAGTTTACAAACTTTGTTTGTAGTGTAATTGTTTTCATTGTAGAGATCTCTGGAAAGTTTAAAAGTTCTTTAATTCTAGTTGAAGTCTATCCTATCCCTGATTTGTGATTTGATTACCATAGTAGGTACTTTTTATTACAGGAAAAGAAAAAAAAAACACAAGATGCTGAAGAAGTTGCAAATAAAAACTAAGAAATAAAAAATAAATTCATATTCAGTTTTTGACCTAAATATACCTATTTAAATGTCGATATCATAAATTAGCATGTAATTATTTATCAATTGCACGTCATTCACATACGATACGTATGGGGTACAATCGCAAGCACTTTGTATAAGCACACGTACGATTATTTACAATCTTTTTTAGCGTTCACTCCCACAATAATATAATTAGTTCCATAATTTAAAGCTTTATAAAATTGGAATACCTACCTATCTAGGGACTATTTACACCAATAACTTTAGTCCCAAACTAAAAGCAAGACCAAAAGGTAAAAAAAAATATGATTTTTTATCTTGTTGTTCAACATCAATGACACAAAAACAGTAAATTTTACTAATACATATGGCGTGCAGATTGTAAAAAAAGCGTGGGGTGCTTTTTAAGATGTTATCAAAATGATAATCCTTGACAATTGACTCCATGCACCCCACGCTTTTTTTACAATAAAATATTTTAAACTATTATTATTTATTTTATCAATATTTATTTAGTATTGTTTACAAATTTTGATCTGGATATAACAATATAATAATTGCTTATTAAGATTTTTTTGAACTATAAGAAAGAATAGTGAATTCAAATTTATTAAAATTTATTTTTTAATTTTTAGTTGTTGTTTTTTGAAAGCGTGTTTTTAGTTTTTTTAAACTATTATTTATTTTCTGTTTTTTAGTTGCACTTTTTTCACAGTGAGAGTTTCCATGTGCTAAAAAGAGACACGAAATGGTTTTTTGCTCGTCTTAAATGGAATCGGTCCATCTTATACTTGATCTTTGGTGCGCGCGCACTGCTCTACACTACTAAACGTAAACCTCTCTCTTTCTAACTTTACCCCTCTCACCTACAACCCCCCAACCCCCCAACCCCCTAAACGCAGCCCCCCAACATCCCCCTCCCCATTTCCCCAAACTCCCCCAAACCCCTAACCCCAACCCCCACTCTCTTACCCCCCAACCCAACCCCCTAAAACCCCAACCCCAACCCCCATACCACAACCCCCCAACCTCCCTAACCCCCAAACCCCCCAACATCCTCACCCTATTTCTCCCAAACCCTCCAACCCCCTAACCCCAACCCCCCACACCCTTACCCCCAACCCCCTAAACCCCCGACCCCCAACCTCCCCCGCATTTCCCCCCAAACCCCCCATTCCCCCCCTCCCATTTCCCCCCAACACCACCCCGTCACCTACCCCCCCTTCCAGCTCCATCATCAGACCCTTGTTACCATCTAAGACCAAAGTACTCGTCAAAACGAATCAAAAACTCGATGGGGTTGTTTCGCTTTATTGTGGAGTGCCTTTGGCCATATTCCAGCTCCATCATCAGATCCTGTTTACCATCTGGGATCAAAGTGCTCGTCAAGACGAATCAAACGAGCCCAAACTCGACGGGATTGTGTTGTTTTATTACAGAGTTCCTATGGCCACCATCAAGCTCCATCATCAGATCAGCTCCATGTTGCAATAATATTGCATTGTCATCCAATTTACACATACCTGCAAAATTTCAGCTCAATCGGAAACCGGGAAGTGGGTCAAAATCGCGCCCTAAGGAGTCTGTTACAAACATACAAACAAACAAACATACAAGTGAAGCTAATATAAAGTGTGTAAAAAAACAATTAAGTTTTAAATTCTATGATGTTTTTATTTTATTTACATTTGATACCCATAATAGTAGATAATTCAACAAGGGAGGTAAATAACCAATATCACACGAGGTTACTTGGCACCCGAGCACAGCGAGGGTGCCAATATTTCGAGGGTGATATTTGTGTTTTTCCCGAGTTAAACACTCTGCTTTTAATTTCGACTACAAGGAAAGTAAGAAAATATAAGTATAAATAAATAAAAATGTCTAAACTGGTCAATATGATCGTTGTAAAATATTTCAATGGAGTTTATTGTTAAGGAATAATTAATTTAACAAAATTTAGAATGTCAATGAAAACAGTAGATAAAGTAGGTAGGTATTTTAGTAAATTTATTTATAAAATATGTAAGTACTTAACCAATTCGAACCAAGGAGTTAAGCTGTATAGAGATAGGTAGTGTGGACAATAACATTGTGTTTACCGTGTTTTTTTCTTAACATTTTCTAACTTTTCTGGTTTAAGTCACTAAATAAGAAATTAATGTAAATTAATAATTTAATTTATACTTAATTATTCCATGTAAGTATATGCCGTAATGCTTGGCTGAATGCGTATGTGTTCCATTGACAGCCAACCAGCCTTTATTTATTATTATTATTTATTTATTTTTGATTCATTTCTACTCTAGGGAAGAAAATAATAGTTATCCTCCCGTATGTCAGATATGATTTGCCTCACTTTCCGAGTATGAGAGATGAAAATGTTCTTTATTTGCTGCACTGGCCAAAAATATTCTAATAATCGTTGTTTTGGATCTATTACGCTTAAATCCGCCACGATTTATTCCGCTTTAGCACGCTGAAGTGGCAATGGGCAGGCCATATAACCCGAAGAACCGATAACCGTTGGGGTAGACGAGTTCTTGAGTGGAGACCACGGATCGGCAAACGTAGTGTGGGACGTCCTCAGACTCGGTGGAGCGAGGGTCCGTTGCCTTGTAGGGAATCAGAACCTACCAGACTGACTCAGATTGGTGGACACTCAGATGACTTCTACAGGGAGTATAAGACACGTGTCAAACGAAAGTCAAAGTAACTCGGTGGAGCGATGATCTTCGCAAGGCGGCTGGCAAGAGCTAGATGAGAGTGGCCGAGGATCGTGCTCAGTGGCGTGCCATGGGAGAGGCCTATGTACAGCAGTGGACGAACATAGGCTGATGATGATGATGCTGACGCTTAAATAGCTCTAGTGACAGTTTTCTCAAATATCTTCAATGTAAAGACACCGACTTGTTACAGATTTATATGTACTTATAGTATAGAATAGATGTATAGATAACCCACTGATAATCATAATCATTCATATCATAATCATTATGACACTTACCGTGAGAATGCGGTTTTTAACCCTCGCCCTCGACACATAAAGAAGGGTGGTATAAATTTGACCGCTATGTGTGTGTGTGTGTGTGTGTGTGTGTGTGACTGTCTGTCTGTCTGTGGCATCATAGCTCTTAAACGGGTGAACCGATTCGGATGCGGTTTTTTTTATTTGAAACCGGTTTCTTGGCGATGGTTCTTAGACATGTTTAATCAAAATTGGTTCTGCTGTTTCAAAGTTATCAGTTCTTTTGCTACCTGCGGAAGGGATCTTAGACGCATGATAGGCATTTACTTTATTTTCAAAATATGTGTGACCAAATTGCGTCGGGGGTTTTTATTTATTTTTAATTTATAGTTATATAGTTAATCACCTATGCATGCCAAATTTGAAGTTTCAAATAATTATAGTTATTATAGTTATGGAGAAGAGAAGAAAATATAAATCCCATTTATAGTTCCTATGACGTGGGAGTATCGAAAAATCCCTTTTTAGTGTACCTTTATGAACTATGACACTCAAGGTATACCTATGTGAAGTCTTTAGTTTCAGTAGTCTGAGCTGTGCGTTGCTTCGTGTAGCACCTTGAATTGTACTTATTACTGATGCAGGATGTTTCCCGAAGACTGCTCCTCCCATCCCGCCGAGCCACCCACACTTGCCCAGGTACCGATTGACGACGACCGAGATGGCGCCAAATACAAATTTTAAAATCTATTTGGATAAAGCGGGCCCCGTTCCATACCTCAAAAGCAAAAATAGAACCCTTATAGGATCACATGTGGCTGTCTGTCAGTTCTTCTGTTACAACCGATTGGCTCCGAAACTACTGGATCGATTGAATTGCAATTTGGCACACATAATTTCAAGAATTTTTATGTTCGCAATATTAAATTTCAAAATCGATGCCATTTTTTGTAATTAACGTCTCAGAAAACCATAAAAACGGGTACGTATCAAAATATATAAAGTTTAAAATTAATAATGGATGAAATACATAATGGTCATTTGATATAATTCAATTTTCTTGGAAATTCTCAACTTTACAAAATTTTCATAAAATAAACCTAACCTAACCTAAACCAATCTATTGATTACACGATTAAAAAATTTCGTTTTATCAATAGTTTCATAGAAAATTTTAGTATATATTATGACCATTATGTATTTCGTCCATTATTCGTTTTAAACTTTATATAATTATTTTGATACGTTCCCCATAAAAACGATACCCATATTGATATTTAGACATTTCAACATCGGACCCCAACAGGGGAGATGGTATTTCAAGTCCGCCACGTTGGATTTTTAAATCGTTATTGTTTTCATAATCAGCGACCCAATAAACTGTAGAAATAATACCCATCTTGATTTTCAGACTTGGTCACCACTTTTCCCCCTTTTAGGGGTTGAACCCACAAAAAACCTGAAACACGTGTTTACTCATTTATTGTTAGAAGGTTACTCCTGTAAAGTTTTGAATAAAATAGTCAACTAATTTTGTTTCCCCATACAAACTTTGGATCCCCGTTTCACCCCCTTAGGGGGTGAACTTTGAAAAATCCTTTCTTAATACACCCCCTAGACCTTATAAGGAACCTACGTTTAAATACCTCTCTAGAACTAGCGGTTTGAGCTGTGCGTTGATTAATGTCAGTCAGTCAGTTTCTTCCTTTCTTCTTTATTTAGATTAAGAGTTAATTACTTCTAATAAAGTACAATAGTCAGTAACATCTGATTTAATTTATTGTATAAGTATATTATTTCATCTCATTCTGAGATGAGGCCTATGTCCTGCGGTGGGACGTATATAGGCTGGGATGAGGACATATTATTTTCGGACCCTATTTCATCAGTTTCTTTTGCTGTTGACTGTACCATTAGCGCATGCGATTGGTTAATTAGGTAGTCTACAGTATTAAACAATTTTTACAAATCATGCAGTATTTACGCTTTTATGATTGATTGCTACATGTCTTTAAGTGTTAAAAAAAATATTGTATGAGTGCATAAAACGCGAGAGTATTTGTAATAATAATGAAAAAATGAAAGCCCAGCTCTTCTATATATATGTCTGGTCCACAGTGTCTTTTAATTTCGGACTCCGTTAAATATTTCTCTTTCCAAAAGAGTTCAGTCACCAAGGTGCCTTAAACCACTGCCTTAAATGTTTCATTCATGTAGTATATCTTATAACATTGCAGGCCTATGTATGGGTCATCATCATCATCACGTTACTGAAACAAGCAGTTATTTATTAAGTACCTATCTTCTTCTTCTAATATATAAAAATCTCGTGTCACGGTGCTTGTTATCGAACTCCGACCGATTTTTATGATTTTTTTTCTCTGTATTTGTTTGTTAGGTCGTAGGCTATTTTTTATACCTGTTTTATACTGTTCGCAGACGGAGTTGCGGGCAACAGATAGTATTATTATATTTACACTTCTCGCGCTCATAAAAGTATACTTAGTTGAAATTTTATAAGCTGGGGGTTTAGGACTGCAGAACTCATCTGGTAAAGATATTGTTCTCGTTTGTTGAAGCCTACCGCTAATAACAAATCAGAACAAGTAACAAAAAATGCAAACAAATAGCTACCGTCTTCTCTAAGTTACAAGGTTGAAATTGCCAAAGCTTAACTCATTAAGAAAGGCCTTTCGTCATTGTAAGCGGTACTCAGGTGGACCGTCGGCGTAGTGTGCGTCCATAATAGAACAAACGAAAACAATGTTATCTTTACCAGATAAGGTCTGCAGTCCTAAACCCCAGCTTATAAAATTCCAACTATACCTACCTAAGTACATCGATCTCACGATGCGGGTGTAAATCGTATCGTTAAATCTCTAGGGAATTAGAAACAAGTATCAATGTTGTTAATGTACTTATGTCTGTATGTATATAAAACTTTTTACTGTACATAAAACATATGAAATTAACAGTTAACAAGAGAAACTGATGTACAAAGGCAAACTTATCCCTTAAAGGGACCTCTTCCAGTTAACCTTTGACTTATAGTGACTAAGGCCAAACCGATTCAGCTGAGGAGATACCACCTACTCTGCATTATGGTGTGAGAAGTAAGTGAAATCACATTATATTTGTAAACTTAAAAAAACATTTGTGTACTAAGTACATATTGCTTTTTGTCTGTCAGTGATTTTTTAACTGTGCTTTCGACTATTATCTGCATATCATAGGTTAAATATTAAATAATAAAGAAGTAAGATGGTAAATAAAAAACAATCAGAACTAAAACAGGTATTTTATTTGTTCTTTATTTATGCTAAAATATGTACAATAAATAAACTATTCTATGTTATATTATACATTATAAATACATTAATCGAATTTTCTATAGCCGCCTGTTAAACTTAAGCCTAAGTGCTTGAGTTTGGACGTGGTCCGTTTTTCCCGCTCTGACTTCGCGTCCATCTTGAATAATTCCCATTCTCGCTTCGTGGCAATGTTGCGTGGACCCCACGAAGGCTTGGATTTGAATGCTTGTTTGAAGGTCTGGAATCACACGAGTAAAAATAAAATAAGTTGTGTTGGAATCGAAGTTCAAGACTGTCACTGCACTGCGCTTATGCCGAAGTAAGTATATAGTATACCTAATTGAATATATTCAAATTTTCAATTGGCAATACCAATCTTATTTAAAAAAAAAAACTAAAATCTCTTCGCACATTTACCTACAGAATTTAGGTAAAGGATCTTTTATTTGAAAGTTAAATAATTTGTTCGATTACTGGCCATCACGACTGTATCATATTTCAACACTTAGAAAAATAAAATGTTTATTTTTAATTGAGTGCACCCGCTCAATTACAATAGCCAGTAATATTTAAAAGGCGGGTTCGTAAATGGATTCGGTTTTTTTTAAATAGGTATACAATCTGGGTCGTAACATACAAAATTTTCTTGCTCTTGCCCACTCTTGATACTCACCCTGATGAAGTTCCCAGTTCTGTTTTTGTGCATTGTCACAACAAGGAACAATGGAACGAATGCAATCCCGACGAAGAGCATCAAGTATCCAGATACTGAAAGAGAAAAAAGTACGCGTCAAATACTAAGTTTAATTAAATTAAATAAGGATTATGGTATCTTGCTACTTACTAAATAGTAACTTTTTTTTTTATGTTAGAGAGGCCAGATAAACGAAGTAGTGGGTCACCTGATGTTAAATGATCACCACTGTCCATAGACACCCGCAGCGCTTTACGCGATGCCAGTGTGTTGTCAGCCCTAAGGAAAAAGGAGAGGGAATAGGGGAGGGGGAGAGGTATTGGGCCCCCGGCGCTCTCACTGACCGTACGAAACGCAGCAGGTAGTACTGCTGCTTCACGGCGGTGTTCTGTGAGAGGGTGGTACTACCCCGGACGAGCCGGCCCATTCGTGATGCAGCGGCTAGCTACAACATGGCTCTACCACTACAACTACTAAGTACTACAACTAATTAATTAAGTAATTTTCAAGTTACCTGCATTTGTTATTGACTAAAATAACAAATGCAGGTAACTTGAAAATTTTTAAAGACCAAGAGTTACCTACTATTAATAAAATGATATCTGAGTCGTTTAAAAAAAAAATTACACAGTTAAGAGATTTAATAAAAACAAAATCCTTTGGAAGCGATTGTGATTTTGTTTAATTTTATTCAGCCCTTAACTATATACCTACCTACACAATTTTTGAAAACGACTCATCTATCTAGCACCGGTTTAATACGGCTCCTCACATAAGAGATTGATGCAGATTTTAATACGTACTCCAGGGATTTTACTTGTCATTTTTCCCATAGATATCGGATTCATTAAAATGTGCAATCGCTTATAATCTAGATCGATGTCCAATCCGATGCGGGGTCGAGTATTATTTAATCTATACATATAGAGGTACTGATTAGTCAAACGTCCTTAGATAAACATAATAACATTTGATTCAACTTTGTAACCCATCTGTTGGCAATATGCGAACAAATTATTTAAAAAAATGCCTATTTAGTACCTATTTTGTTAAAGACGCATCTTAATGTTTAACGCTGCGTTAAACCAGATCTTGTCAAAATTATGCAAATGTATTTCTAGTATACCTAGAACTACCACGTTAATGACAATGACCCCCTTTTTATTAGGATTCCGTAGAAAAAATGGCAAAACGCAACCTTCATAGTTTCGTCCTGTCCGTCTATATGTCTGTTCGTATGTCATGACTTGAATTACGTAAGGTGGAAGTGGAACGTAAATAATGTTTGGTTGAGTGTGCAATAATATTGTAATGCCAACATTTTTTATTGTTGCTGGTGCTACTCTTTATTGTTAACATTAAAAAGAGTATGTTAGACAACAGAGAACGTATTTGGTTATGCGTAAAAATACTCCTAGTAAACAAGAAATTTCGAGTAAGTAATGGGTATTAAAAATCCGCTAAGAGATACGAGGAAATCTAGTACCTATAAATGAATTACATTAGGTGGAACTTACATGAAGATTTTGTAAACACAATTGTATTATTGGTGTGTTAAACTAGATGATGGTGAACAGAATAAATTAATATTGTAAACATCACAATTGGCTACTTTCCTAACTAGTCAGTCTTTTAGATTATCAAAAAATATTGGACACGTATTTTTTATTTTGTCAATTAAACAAAAAATTACGAAGATATGGCGCGTTGAAGTTTCGCGTGACGTCACTTGTATGAGCGTTTTAGGAACAAGTAACGTCACGCGGAACTTCAACGCGCCATATCTTCGTCATTTTTTGTTTAATTGTCAAAAGAAAAATTACGTGTCTAATATTTTTTGATAATGTAAAATACGGACTAATAAGAATTATTATTTTTTTACCTAGGAAACATCCCTATTATTGAAAAGTGTTGTAAGCTAAAGTGTTTAGGGGGAGATAGGCCTCCTTAGCATTGGTCTGCAATCTATCTAGGAGAAGGAAAACTCCGAAATATAACCCGGTACTGGTGGCCCGTTAGGCGTAAGTAGGATACAATCCGAAAGACGGCAGCCACCTGCAACTAACCTAGTGGCTCTGCACGTACTGGCTTGCCATTCCTGCGGGGTCAAGCTGGGTTGGTCGAGAGGGTGGCGTAGGTTCTGGGCAACCCTGCATCATCAAATTGCGTCCCAGGCGATGCAGCGTCTGTGGAGAGGACACTTCACCCACGTCGTTCTGCGGCGTGGAAAACAACACGGGGAGTGGCAGTCACCGGTTATAAGCCTGCGCGTATGGGCGTAAGCGCGGGTGCCAGGGGTCACTCTCGACAGTAGGAAGGCCCATCGTAGGTCTACTGGTCAGTTACCGCCTGCTTCAAACTGGGCAGCCCCCAGTCAATAAGGTACTGATCCGCCCCGGCGTCGTCGGTTCCTCTAGGGTGTTGGGAACTCAGGGCTTACCCGGACAACGATGCTGAACTGTTTTACACCCGCGATCAAGCAGAAAAATAATCTAAAACCTAAAGTTATCACTTCCATGCGCTTTGGTTCTTGGAATGTCCGTACAATGAGGACAGGTCTCCCGGACAGCTCGGAGACTTCTGATTACGCTCAAGATCTGCGTAAAACGGCTGTAATTGATTTAGAACTGGCACGTCTTAATATCTCGATCGCTGCACTACAAGAAACCAGGTTGCCTGATGAGGGCTCATTGCGCGAACAAAACTACACATTCTTTTGGAAGGGCAAGGACTCTAGTGAGCGCCGAGAGCATGGCGTGGGCTTTGCTGTCCACAACACACTCTTAAACGCCATAGAAACGCCTCGGGGCATTACAGAGCGCATAATGGTCTTGCGCCTCAACACTAAAGGCGGCTTCGTCACCTTGTTGTCCGCCTACGCTCCCACTCTTAAATCGTCAGCAGAGTCTAAAGATAATTTTTACGATATGCTCTGTGATACAGTTGCCGGTGTTCCATCCGGGGACCGACTGTACATTCTTGGAGACTTTAACGCTCGGGTAGGACAGGACAACACCGCTTGGCAAGATTGTTTAGGTAACCACGGCGTCGGTAAGTTAAACGAAAATGGGCAACGTCTACTAGAGTTCTGCTCTAAGTTTCGGCTGTGTGTTACCAACACCTACTTCAAGGGCAAACTACTGCGCATGGTCTCCTGGAAACATCCTCGTTCTGGTCACTGGCATCAGTTGGACCTTGTCCTGTCTAGAAGAAAGGATTTACGTGAAACCATTCACACTAGAACCTACCACAGCGCCCAATGCGACACCGATCACTCCTTGGTGGTTTGCAAAGTACATCTTTCGCCAAAAAAGATCCACTCCTCCAGAGTCCCTGGAAGGAAGTCACTTAATCTTTTTATGATCCGGGACTCTGAGTTGATAGAATCTTTTACGACACTAGTGCGACAGCAAACAGCCACCTGGGATGTGAATGCGTCCATGGAGGTGGAATGGGAATCCATTAAGGATCTTCTCACGAGGGCAGCTGGTGAGGTTTTTGGGTACAACCAGGTGAAATCACCGGATTGGTTTACCGAAAATAAAGATCAGCTTCAGCTTCTTATTGAAACCAAGCGACGAGCAGCACTCAATAATCGTCTTAACCCCTGTGTAGCCACCCACAACGAACTCAGCACAGCGAAATCATCCCTACAGCGAACTTGCCGCCAGCTCGCTAATGAGTACTGGATAAAACTGTGCAGCAGCATCCAAGATTTTGCGGCCAAAGGTAACTTTCGTGGTGTCTATGAGGGTATCCGGATGGCGCTTGGCCCCGTACAAAAGAAGACGGCTCCTCTCAAAGAGGTAGACGGGTCGATTATAACAGACAACAATCGACAACTCAATCGCTGGGTAGAACATTTTACAGAGCTTTATTCTCGACCAGCTGAGATCAGTCCTGTAACCGCGGAATCAATCTCAAAGTTACCAGTGATGACTGAACTCGATGATTTTCCCTCTGTGCGAGATCTTCGAACGGCAGTGTTGCAGCTCAAGTGCGGCAAGAGTCCAGGGGTAGACGGTATACTAACCGAACTCCTCAAATTCGAGTGCGTATTACCACTGCTGCATAATTTCCTTGGGAAATGCTGGGAGAGGGAGCAGTTCCCGCAGGATATGCGTGATGCTAATATTGTTACTCTGTACAAAGGGAAAGGTGACCGCGGCGATTGTAACTGCTATCGTGGTATTTCCCTTCTAAGCATCGTAGGCAAGCTCTTTGCAAGGGTCATATTGACTAAACTTCAAAGTCTTGCTGAACGCGTATATCCTGAGGCTCAGTGTGGCTTCCGCTCCCAGCGTTCCACAACGGATATGATTTTCACCCTTCGGCAGCTTCAAGAGAAGTGTCGTGAGCAGAACACTCCACTGTTGATTGCGTTTGTGGACCTAAATAAGGCCTTCGACGCGGTCAGCAGAGAAGGACTCTATACTGCACTTGAGCGAATAGGATGTCCGCCCAAGTTGCTGAAGCTGGTCAAATCCTTCCACGAAGGAATGAGAGCTTCGGTGGTCTTTGATGGTCAAACGTCTGATGCCTTCGAAATGCGGAGGGGAGTACGTCAGGGCTGCGTCCTCGCCCCAACCCTTTTTTCGGCATTTTCTTCTCTCTGTTGCTAAAAGCGGCTTTTGGCGATACGCAGCAGGGAGTTCATCTACACACACGAGCAGACGGGAAATTATTTAATATCGCCCTTCTAAAGTCTCGTCGTTACCGCGAGGACTTGTTTGTGGACAATCTGCTCTTTGCCGACGACGCAGCTTTTGTGGCGAAAACTTCAGATGAGCTCCAAGTATTACTGGACAAATTTGCTTACGCTTGTTCTCTGTTCTCCATGTCTATCAATGCAAAGAAGACCGTAATTCTAGCGCAGGGGTGCACCTCCCAGCCCACCATCTTGCTGGAGGGTGCACCCTTGGAAGTAGTAAACAAGTTTTGCTACTTGGGGTCGACTGTGTCAAGCAATCTATCGCTTGATGGAGAGATTGACATCCGCATCGGCAAGGCTGCGACGACATTCGGTAGGCTACGCACAAGAGTATGGGCTAATAAACACCTTACCGTTAGGACCAAGATGATAGTGTACCAAACTTGCGTCCTAAGCATGCTCTTGTATGGGGCTGAAACCTGGACGTCGTATGCCAAACAGGAACGTCGGCTAAACACTTTCCACATGCGCTGTCTTCGGAGCATCCTTAACATAACTTGGAAGGACAGAGTTACAAACGAGAGAGTGCTGGAGATTGCACAGCTGCCCAGCATCACCGCCCTCCTCAAACAGAGACGACTGAGGTGGCTGGGGCATGTGCATCGCATGAGCGGCACTCGTTTGCCCAGGCAAGTTTTGTTGAGCGAAGTGGCATTTTCGAAGCGTAAAGTAGGACGTCCCAGTCTCCGCTTCAAGGATTGCGCAAAGCGCGACATGGTCGCCTTCAACATCGATCACGGCTTGTGGGAGGATCTTGCTTCCGACCGCAATGAGTGGAGAAAGACTCTCGCGGAGGGTTGTGAAACCCACGACAACGCCTGGTTTCAGAGTCTAGCACAGAAACGGGCGAGACGGCACGGCTACGATGCAGCTTCTGCTTTGTCGCCGGGCCCTCAGTTCGTGTGCCAAAAATGCGGGCGAACGTGCCGTTCTCGGATCGGACTTTACAGTCACGAACGGCGTTGCCTCTCTCAAACAGACGCTGCTTAAATCATCTGTCAAGATGTAAGAGGCCTTGTGTGTGTAAGCTAAATGCATATTTTACTCTGTAGGTAACTATTAGATGGTTACCAAAACGATATTAGAGTTTTCGTGTACTAGAATATTCTAACTAGAATATTCTAGTACTAAATACAATATGACTTGTAGTTATAAAAAAAAAGTCTGGTAAAAAAAAATTGCTAAAATCTATTTTCCTACACCAGAATCATAATTACTATACAATCTGGTAATATTGTAAAATATTTTTTTCTCCGTGCACGGGTATTTTCCCGTGGAACTATTAATTACCAGTATATTAGTAGATTTAGGTATTAAAAAAAAAGAATATTTCAAGTTATTTTTGGATAAAATTTGCTTTTTAGGGTTCCGTAGTCAACTAGGAACCCTTATAGTTTCGCCATGTCTGTCCGTCTGTCTGTCCGCGGCTAAGCTCAGAGACTGTTAGTACTAGAAAAGTGTAATTTGGCATGAATATATAATATTAGTCACGCCGACAAAGTGGTTAAATAAAAAAAACCAAAAATATTTTTTTTAGGGTACCTCCCATAAACGTAAAGTGGGGGTGATTTCTTTTTCTCGACTAACCCTATAGTGTGGGGTATCGTTGGATAGGTCTTTTAAAACCATTGATATGCGGGATGTTGATGTGTTTGCGGTTGAGTGGGCCACTTACCTAATTAAATTAGATTTATTTTTAAGTTTCTACCTATCATAATCAATATAGTCATTATAATGCTAATTCTTTGTAATAATTGTATGTTTATATGTATAGTTAATTTTATGATATCTTTAACATTGTGAGTGCTTTGGTTTTAACTGTTAATTTGCTTTGTAAATAAATAAATTATTAATATCAGTAATGAATAGAAATTCAGTATTTTTAAGAATACAGAATCTTCTTATCCTAGTACTGCAAAAGAATCACATATCTTAATTTTAAGTTCTTTTTTAGGGTTCCGTAGTCAACTAGGAACCCTTATAGTTTCGCCATGTCTGTCCGTCTGTCTGTCTGTCTGTCTGTCCGCGGCTAATCTCAGAGACTGTTAGTACTAGAAAACTGTAATTTGGCATGAATATATATATTAGTCACGCCGACAAAGTGATTAAATAAAAAAAACTAAAAATATTTTTTTTAGGGTACCTCCCATAGACGTAAAGTGGGGGTGATTTTTTTTTTCTCGACTAACCCTATAGTGTGGGGTATCGTTGGATAGGTCTTTAAAAACCATTGGGGGGTTGCTTTCATGATTTTTGTATTCAGTGATTTGTTTGCGAAATATTCAACTTTAAAGTGAAAAATTTCATTAAAATCGATCGTCCCCCCCCCCTCTAAAATCTAAACTGTTGGGTGGAAAAATTTGAAAAAATTCAAAATGGTAGTAAATATATTAAATTTATAAGGAAAATTATAGCGGCTAAGATTGCTTAGGAATTATTTGTAGTTTAAGAGTAAATAGTAGCCTAAGGTATTAAATATACCGTCACTACTTTGAAAAACTCGTATCTCAAATCAGCATGTAAACAAAACTGAACCTTGATACGCGCGTAATAAAGTTCACTTTGCCAGATTAACGATTTTGAGATACGAGCTTTTTTCAGAGTAATGACGATACCTAACTTGGAAGATTCCGTACACATACGAAATCCTTAGAAAAATATTACTTCATTTTTTCGTAATGGCTACGGAACCCTATCTTGGGCGTGTCCGACACGTTCTTGGCCGGTTTTTTATTTTTGGAGCTGTAAGTTCAGAAAGTCTTAAAACATTTCTTTCTCATTTCACTTTTAAACGGTGCTATCGCCCCAAGCGCCAGATAACCACCTTAAAGGCCCAGTTTGCGTGCAGTGGCTAGACATCTGTCCATAACAATCCATAGCAATAAACATAAAACGGCTGCAAGCAAATTTGTTTTGAAAATGGGTATCTGACGTCTGGGGCGATGGTACCTACATTGAGGAAATGATTGATTATGCGATTAAGATAATTACAAAGTAGTAACATTACCTACTTCTGTTTAAGTACCTATCCACTTTAATTCTTTTTTATGGGAAAAACAACACATAATAATCTTAAGAATTTTATCTGAACTTAAAATAAATTAAATTGTTCTTTGTCATTGTGTAGCTCATAAATAAAGCTTACCGAGCAAGATGTTTCTTGCTCGTCTCTGTATACATCAGTTGAATTTGATATAGAATTATGTAGAGTCGACCAAGTAAGTGCTTTACCATTTTTTATGACTACATATACTTATACCTACAGATTTTTTTAGCACGAACGAATACTTCATTAATACCCTTAACACCCTTCCTTAATCCTTGTAATACTTAGTTTATCGATGTTTTATAAGTGGCATTATATCAATGAGACACTTTTGAAAATATAGAACAAGAATACTAAATCGAATCGATGTTATTATTATATGTCAAACACAAACCACAAGTTGTTCGTGCTAGAAAAATCTCTAGGTATATTTATGACAGTTACTACATCAGCAGAAAAAAATAGAAAATAGTCTTTGATGTTTTAAGTCTTACAACCTTTACAACTGACATTTAACCTTAGGGTGGTAAAGGAATTTCTTGGTTAACTAAACAAAGGTAGAGCTAGTTGTGCTAGACGCACACGACCTAATATTTAGGTAGTAAATTTTAACAACGACAGCGCACGGCCTGCGGCACGTCTGGCATTTTGTAAAACGTTGCGTGTGTACCATACTAACCGCTGTGTGGTGGAAGTGTCGACCGCGCAATGAACCGCAAATTCGCACTGCCAGTCGCACATAATCAAAGTCAGAGTCAAAACTCGTGGCAGGGTCTATAGGTTTCCTGTGTCCAATACCTATATTCTACTAATGCTTACCGTAACCAACTGTAGGATAAGGTTCCCCTCCAAACAGCAGGGTGTCAAAGGAGATGAGTGCGTAAACGAACACCACCAACATCATCGCTGGGGTGATGAGACCCCAACACCAGCGCCAGTACATTGAAGTCCTGATGCCCAACATGAACTCGATGTCTAAACAGACGTTCTCCAAGCCTGAGACCAAAATACTGAGTTAACCTTGCGGAATAAAATTTTTTTTTGAGTGTTTATACTAAACGACTATATCTTTTATTATTTTTTGTTTGTGAAACCAGTGAGATTAATTTTTGGCCTCACCTGCACTTTCCATCAGCTGAGATAGAGGTCAATCTCGGGTCAGTGTTAATTAAAAAAAAAACTAAAGACAACATTCAAGGAAACAAAATATTGGCAGCAAGTTACGTTACGAATGTTGTAATTTTTAATTATTAAAAACACATAATCATTTAAAAAAAAATGTAAATATCTACCAGTAGAATATACTAAAAATAAGGAAAAAGCAAACACGGAGTAAAGGTTTAATAGCAGGGAAAAACTTAAATTCGGCAAAAATTAATTCTGTCATTAAATTATAAAGTACTTCAAAATTATAACGTAGGTAAATCGCCAATAACTGGCCACCCTTTAATAATTGGCTCACTCATACTGAAAATGAACTCTATTTCCCTACAAACAGAATTCAATTTAGTATAACGAGGCCAGTTATTGAAGGGTGGCCAGTAATTAACACCTTATACTAAAAATGAATTCTATTAAGAGTGAATAGAGTTCATTTTTAGTACGAGGTGGCCAGTTATTGGTGATTTACCATATAAATATAAAAATACAGGTAAAGGTTTAAGGTTTTTAATACACTGTTTTTTATTTTTTACGTAGCAAAACGTATTTCTAGCGACTGTTCCAAGCATAAGTATAGTATAAATCTTCCCAGGTGAATTTTTCGCTTCGAGCCCTTATCTTTCAAAACAAACGGTATCGTCATAGTATTAAGGTTCAAATTTAATGTAATGGCTCGAAGCGAAAAATTCACCTGGGAAGATTTATACTATACATGGTGTTTTTCTCATAAAAAATCTTCGATAAAAATACCCAAAAGCCCACGCGGTAATCTCATGGCATTGAATGATCAAGCAAAACCTTATCAGCTTAAGTCCAAAAATTCATAGACTTATGGATTAATTACCTTCATTATGATACCGTATCATGCAAGTCTGGAGATAAAAGTAGAATCTAGCCAGATCTCGAAGTGATATGCAAAATACACGAATTGTCTATAAAAGACATGATAACTACCTAATAGCCAGTATTTGATGTTCTTTTACTACACAAAGTTTCATACGCAAATATAAACTTACAGTGCATTAAAATAAAAAAAATGCGAGTTAAAAATTAAATTATTTACCGTAGATCCACATTACTCCTATTATTTCAGTGATACCGCAGAAGAGTATTAAGAATGTACCGCCGAAATAGTCCACCAGGTCGAGTATCCATTGGCCACCCTGTAAGAAAACTTAATCGTTAGACTAAGGCGGTTTGGGACTATTCCCACTTGTTCGCACTGCAGATGGTCAACAACTTTAATTGTTGAACAACTTCGCACTGTTCACCTTTTAGCAGTGTAATGCAAATCAGGATATACGAGTATAAGCGGCTAAACCAGATTTGCATTACACGGCTAAAATACGAACAGTGGCAAGTTGCTCAACCGTTAAAGTTGTTGACAAGTCAAGCTGGAGATATCCCAGTAGTTCGCACCCGTGGCTATAGGTGTAGGTAGAGCTTGTCTAGTTTAAAATGACGCGCCCCACCACCGCGTTTGCGCACGGGATTTGGAGCTCAATTTGAGCTACAATAGAGTCTATTGTAGCTTGAATTGAGTTTCGAATCCTGTGCGTGAGTGCGGTGGTGGGGCGCGTCATTTTAAACTAGACAAGCTATAATGTGGTTTCGGGGATTGGGGATTTCATTAAAGGTATGTCTCATTCTGAGAGGAGGTCTGTGCCCTGCAGTGGGACGTATATAGGCTGGGATTTTTTTTTTTTGATAACTGAAAAGTGTTTCAAAAAAGAACGTCGTAATTGAAATTCGTTCTTGACTGAATTGGTCAATTATGACGCAAATGCTCTGCTGCTTCCTGATTGGTTCATCATCCTAGCTTACACGTCCCATTAAGTCCCATCTTTACTTGTCAGTGAACAGTGACAACACATAGCGAAGCAAAAGTGGTGGGTGGTGGTCAAGTGCGAGTCAGCCTCGCGCTTCGAGGGTTCCGTACTAACTTGCATGCTATTTAGCTCGTTAGTAAAAGTTTAGTTTACTTGTGCTGTAAGACCTTCCTTCATGCTAAGTTTCATGATTCTTGGTCTATGGGAGGAAAGTACCCTATTTGATTCCCTTGCGAAATGTTTGAAAATAAGGCTCAAATGGCGGGATCCCCTTTTCTCCCATAATCTTTTTTATCCGAATTTAGAAAAACAGAAATTGACGTCCATAATATTCTTGCTCATAAATATCGATGGTCATAATTTTTTTACAGTATTATATCGCTTAATAGTTCTAACTGCAATGATCCATAATCCTATTGTTCATAACTTTAAAAAGTCATAATATTGATATCTATACATCCAAAGGAATATCGATAGTTATTCAGAAACATTGTAAGGCATATCGCTGACAGCGAGCGAGCAAGACTTTTTAGGGCAGAAGCGACTCGGACAGGTTAGGTTCAGACGGCTAAGGCGGGAGCTTCGCTTCGCTCCCGCCTTAGTCTTCGATGTTAGGTATTTTTTTTATGACAACACAGAAAAGGATATTATGAAATGTCATACAACCATGACAATGAATGTTATTACAAAGTAATATTATGCCTAAAAATAATTATGACCTGCGAGAAAAGACCTTGCAATATTTATTATGAGCGACTTTATTACCTTTTACATTATGAAGTGTAATCATTGACGTACAATAAAACAACTAGACTCCCAATCACGCTCAAAAATTGTCCGAAGCAAAAGTCTGCACACGCGTCTATTGTGCAGAGTTTTGGTTCAGATGTGTTTCGACCGCGCGTTAATTACAACGTCACTTCTCGCCCCGTATTCGTATATGTCTCTTTCGCACCGTAATCAAACTCACGAGAAAAAAAGAGACAGACAGTCTAGCTTCCGCTTCGCATGACCACTCCTCTGCATTCTTTACTCTTTAGGCGGTTTCCAGCGCGTGACGTCATGTCACTACTTCTAACGATCGTATTCAATTGACATTAAACATTACTGCTACGAAATAAGGTGTTAATTTGAATGAATGCTGTTAATGATATCTGTATAAATTGATGTATACGTACACACAACGCCGCTGGGACGTTTTTTGAGGAACTTTTGTTAAGCGATTGGGAGTCTAGTTGTTTTATTGTACGTCAATGAGTGTAATGCTTCCATGACATTGAATGATATGACTTTACTTATTTAGTCCTTACAATAATTATGACTTAAGAAAATCGTAACTCCAATTTATGTTGTTTAATATTATGACTTCTGATAATATGACGAAGAAAAATTATGACAGGAAACGTTATGGGCTTGAAAGTTCGGAACAAACATTTTATGGGAGTCATTATAGACCCCTCAAATGGCCGTATCTTTTTTTTTTTATTGAGTCGCCAGAGGGGCCAAAGAAACGAAGTCTTTGCTGTTTTTTACTTTCGGATTGGGAGGGTTGGCCGTATCTTTGGATTGTGTTGACTGAGGGACCACAGACAATTTTTTGATGTTAATTTCAACTTGATACCGCCACGTGTTCCTGAGAAAAAGGGTCACACACACACACACACAGACGGAAAACAAAATGATCCAATTTTTCCTTCATAGGCACGGAACCCTAAAAACACCAGTTAAAACGCCTCCACGTGGCAATAAGCCATTATATATCACAATAACTCACCGGCGTCACATAGATCAGGCCTATACCAAAGCCGGCCGTGCAACAGAACGCCGACATGAATATGGTTTTCACTCGCGGGAAAGTGTCCATCATGATTGTGTTGATAGCAGACAGCAGAGCCACACCGGAGCCTATTCCGAGCACTGACATCATCAGGAAGAACAGGACTGAAAACAGCTGCAAACCAAAGAGAGACATTCATAATTATAACGTTCATTATATCATCCTCATGCCAGCCTAGATTATAACGTTAGCGCTAGCATAATTTAAAGTAGGTAGAGGTAACGCCACCAGAGTTGAGGTTATTGACGTTTAACGCCAACACAACGTCAAAATCCCGCTGTCATTACATGAGATGTGGTTGTGTGCGTGGCCTCAACTCTGGTGGCGTTACCTCTAACCCTACTTATAATTAAAACAGCCCAAAAATACCTTCCGAGAAAATAAATGTACTTAAATTGAATTTGTTTTCAAAATGTTTTTGTCGTAAAGTAGTAGAAGCCATAACCAAGCACGTTATGATTTCTTCTTTTTACAAGCTTTCTTGCCCAGTTAGTTGTATAGATACTTAATTAAGAACCGGTAGGTGTGGCAACTATACGTTCTCTGATCAACTTCTGCCTTAAGCCACAATATCTAGCACAATATTATATTTATTATAACAATTAAGTATCTTAGCTAGAAATATTTTTTTTTTACCAAATTTTACTTTTTAAATATTTACCTGCGGTATTGGCGTCTTCGCGATGGCATCAGGGTAAGAGATGAAGGCCAAGCCGCTTCCTCCGGACCCCACCACATCTTCAACGGGCTTCTGCAGCACATATCCAAGGTTACCCAGGATCCCGAAGATGGTGATGCCAGAAAGCAAGCTGGTGAACGTGTCTAGGGTTGTGACGATCATCGCGTCCCTGTCAACAAACAAAATCATGAAACCATGGATTTATGACTAATATTTCAAAACAATGAGATTCGTCTTTTTATCTTTTCTCTTCGTTTAGTTAGTTACATTATTCTAACGCGGGAGCCCTTCGTATTATCACTAGCTTTGTTACGCGGCTTTGCTTCCGTAGAAGAATAAAAAATTGGCTCGCTCTCTATCCCGTGGGAATTTCGAAAAATTTAACCGTAAACTTCTGACTTTTTTTTGGGTTAAACTTCGCCTTGTTTACATCTAGCCCAAGAGCGCGAAGACGACGTCGGTGCTCCCCTGTTCCGGCGCAGACGAAGGGGGGTAAGGCGTGGGCGATTTGCCGCCCGCCAGATCCTCCAGTAGAACCAGCGGACAGGTGACTGGGATCCCTTGCTTGCATTGCACGGTCCTACAAGTCTGGGGGAGGCGACCCGAGTTAACTCAACTAACCCCGAGTTAACTCAACTAAACCAGAGTTAATTCAACTAAACCCGAGTTAACTCGACTAAACCCGAGTTAACTCAACTAACCCCGAGTTAACTCAATTAACCCCGAGTTTAGTGTTGAGTGTAACCTACATTTTTAATAACCTGTGGCAGCTAGGTGTATCGTAATATAAGTAGAAAAAGGTATTTACCTGAAAATGTTTTGTTTGAAGCCGTTGTATGAAGAGAACATAATGATGGTACCCGTGCACACCGACAAAGAGAAGAATACTTGGGTGACAGCTGCGTACCACACCTGTGAATGGAATAAATAGGTTTATTATAACAATACTCCTAACACAATGTATACGACTCTTGTTCAAATTAAGCGTAGCAAACGAGAGACACGGTATTTCGTGATATCCACAGAAAATTACGTGAAAGGCGACGGTGAGGTGAAGGTCTATCATACATAGTATCAAGCTATACATGCACATTATTCACTGCTACTTCTAAAGGCCACTAAATATTCCGACGGCCTAAAAAATATGCTTTGAAGCGTAGAGATCTTTTGTGTGTAAATCGTACTAATCCTGCTAATATTAGAAAAGAAAAGAATATTAAAAACAGTCGTCCATTTGTTGGAGATTATCATTTGGCGAAGCGGAACTGATGAGGAAGACCACAGTTGACCACCGAAACTACTCAATAACAAGTACCTATTTCACGGGCTACGATTCGATTACTTTAACACACATTCTAAGCAATTTATACTTGTCGCAATGCATACGGTGAAATGGAACTAATGACAGGGGAGTACCAGGAGGGCTCCTCAACAAATTATCGTCACTGAATCGGGAAAAGCAATATTTTGTACAAGATGTCGAGCAGTTGACATTAGGCTAATATTGTAATAGACCAGTTACACTAAAAAGCGAGGGAAAAAATTAAACGATTCCAAAAACCGGCCAAGTACTAGTCCGACTCGCGCACAGAGGGTTCCGTACAAATTTTTAGCTATGTCAAAATATGGGTATATTGCTAAGTAAAATATACGCAGTGTGAGATCATTTTATACTGTTTAGTCAGGACCCCCCTTAATATTTAATATAATTATATTTTATTTTTAGTATTTGTTTTTATAGCGGCAACAGCATACATCATCTGTGAAAATTTCAACTGTCTAGCTATCACGGTTTATGAGATGGGTACAGCCTGGTGACAGACAGATAGCCACTCAGTGGAGTCTTAGTAATAGGGTCCCGTTTTACCCTTTGGGTATGGAACCCTATAAACCACGAAAATAACCTGTCCACTGATATATTTTAAGTCAGTGCCGCAGCACGAGCCAGCAGGAGTGGACCCAGTCGTCTAGATCATACCATAATTATACTATCTATAATCTAGGCTTCTATCTAGGCTTCTATCTTACTGCTGGCTCGTGCTGAGGTAAGACCTCAAAGAAATCAGTAGAAAGATATTTTCGAGAGTTTTTTGGAGTCGGTAAAATATTTAGTTTTTTAATTTTATGAATTCTTACTTCCAGTTTAATGAGTTTATCCCACTGAGGTGTTAGGAAGAACAGGACTCCGTCTCCAGCTCCAGGCAGAATCATTGTACTGCAAAATAAAATAAACTATTAATTTACCTATGAAGAAAAAAGTACTTATTCATTTAATAGTCAGTCAAATAAACCCCCCGCGTCATACCAGGCGCAATACAAAAAAAATGGAACGCTTATTTGGCTCCTCCGCGAAGTAGCAAGGCCAAGTCATGTACATGTGCGTTTCATGTGCGTTGAAAATATGTTTTTTCATGCAATTTTCCCACCCTCCCTCCGAATAAGAAATAAGTAATTCTCGACGAACGACAGTCGATCGAAGAACCGCCATAGCGTAGGATCAACAACCGTTGATGATACTTCGTAGAGAGGCGAAAGACGAATCCGCATTTTTGTTTGTGCTGGTGGTAGTTCTATTGGTTGTGGGTTTAGTTACTCTTGCGTTCGGTAATTTTATTTTTTATGCAGAGGGAGGGCGGGAAAATTGCATGAAAAGGCATATTTTCAACGCAAACGTGCATGATATGGCCTCACTACTACTCGGAGGAGCAAAATACTTAAGTTACAGTGTTGAGCAATGACATCATGACATGGCAGAAAAGTACATGTTTTAAGTAAATGAAATATGTAAATTGACTATACGAATGGTTGATCGCACCGAGTCTAGCCAGGAACCAGTCTAAATCCCTCCCTGATCTACCCCGTCAAAATAGCATGAAAAATAGGAAAGTAAATTTCTGATTTTGTGTACATTGTTAGTTCCTCTTTAATCCGTTTTTTACTTAGCATTGTCTGTTGAGTAACGAAAAAACGAGAGTTGAAACTTACGTAATAAGTAATATAATCATCACAACGTAGGGAAAGATGGCGAGGAAGTAAGCGGCTTTCCCGGAGCTCTTGACACCGCGCGCCACGATCAGGAAGATGATAAACCACGACACGAACAGAGCCAGTGTCAGGTACCAGATTGGAAGACCTAAGTAGAGAAATTGAAGGTGAATAATAAATAATAAATAAGTACAGTTAGAAGGTCCGTAGACGGACCACGGCACGAGAGCAGCAGTCGTGTCGCGGTTGGAGTAGACTTCAACCCGAATGCTCTGATTTTTGTATTGAAACTGCAGATCACCCAACAGCGACTGCTTGAAGCTGTCGGCACTGACTGCTCTATGCAGTCCGTCTATGGAGGCCCTTACAGTACATCTGCACCCGTAGTAGTAGGTACGTAGCAGTACTTAAGTACGTAGGCATCCGCTAAGAAGGGAATTTTCAAAATTCCCACGAGGTAGGGAATAAATGGGATTTATATTTACGCTTCAAAGAGACCCTATCTCCAGAACTATAATTATTAGAGACTTCAAATTAGGCATGCAAGTAGGTGGTTCTAAATTAAAATGTTATTTTAGATTTTTTGGAAAATCTTACGGGATAAGGAAAAAGCGGGATTTGCATATTCAATTCTATGGGACCTTATCTCAATAACCATTCCTTTTGGATAAAAGTGAAAAGTATTTTTCGAATTTCCCGCGGAAATGGAATCTCTATGATCGGTAATAGACCTTAACATTTTATTTGTGCGCGGACGAAGTCGCAGGAAAAGCTACTTTTATATACGTACTAGATGTTGCCCGCGACTCCGTCTGCAAAGAATAGGGGTATAAAAAATAGCCTACGACCTACTCTCAGACCTACCAAATGAAGAAAAATAGTTTCATAAAAATCGGTCAAGCCGGTCGATAACAAACACTGTGACACGAGATTTTTATATATTAGATATAGACCGAAGACAGTGGTAGTTTAAAGCATTAAAGTAATGTAACAACGCTGTAAGGTGTGGATCACACGGCTACAACAATATCGATGCCCCGAATATTGTCTTCCCGACAACGACTGGTTAATGAATAGTTAGAATTATTACATCTATATGTAACCTATAGGTTTTGATTGATTGTTTTGAAAACAGAAACGCGCTTTTATTTAGCTTAAGTCTTGATAAAAGACCAAGAAAATTGACAAAGAAGAAAAATTGTACCGTGAATAAGAAATTGAGAATAGGATGGTACCTAGTTACGCCTGTGTCTTTGCTTTGCTTGACTTGGCTGTACCCCCAGATACTTACACGAAAAATACAAAGAGGTTAGAAAGTAGTTTTTTTTTTCACTAGCAGGGAAATGTCAAGTACGGAATAAATTTGACAGGTTATGTTGATTCGGGATAAAAACACTGTGCCAAGTTTAACACAATGTTAATGCTAGTTATTAGCTAGTAAAGAATCGATAAAACGCAATTCGAGATATCGATAGGTCACTGTATCGCACAATTTACCAATCGAGTACTAACCGAGTCCACCAACAATGCTGTCACTCTGTTGCAGCACCGTCCTCCTGAAGACGAAAATTAATTTACTACAACATTTTGAATAAATTACGTTATGCAGTCAGTAGTAGAAGTAGCTGACGAAACAATGAGTTTAAGATAGGTAATAATTTCACGGCTCGTTGTCAAAGAGAGTAAAGGATAAAGAAGGACCTTTTTCCGAATCCTGTTATTCAAAATGTGACAGAAAATCCATTGGGATAGGATTAATGGTCGTGCCATCATTCTCAGCTGTGAGCTTTTGCAATTTTTAGAGCTCTTTAGCCTGACAGCCACTTCTTCTACTGAATGTGCATTTAATATTTTGAGACTTACACAAAATATAGCTCGGCACTACTTGTTCCGTTTTTCGTCTCATCGATGCCTTCAGTCTGGTTAGAGGGGACACAGTACACGTCCGTCCAGGCTTCGTCGCAGACGGCCCAGGGCAGCGTGTCCTGGAAGCTCATGACCAGGTAGAAGAGACAGAGCGCGATGATGGACACGTAGTACGACAGGATGTAGACGCAGCCTAAGGCTTGAGCGTAGCCCGCTCCTGAAATATTTGATGGAGAACATTATTCAACTATGTATTCTCTATGGAGATAATTATTTGTTTTTAGGGTTTTATAACCAAAGGGTAAATCGGGACCCTATTACTAAGACTCCGCTGTCCGTTCGTCTGTCTATCTGTCCGTCTGTCACCAGGCTGTATCTCATGAATCGTGATAGTTAGATAGTTGAAATTTTCACACATGATGTATTTCTGTTGCGGGTCTCATTCTAAATCCCTAATACCGTTTGTCCTAATGTAATGTTTGTCCTAATGATCGTTTGTCCTAACACTTTTTTTCTCGGAAACCGTGAATTTTTCAGAAACTTTTTTGTGATTATCCTCTAGAACTCTATAGGTTAGGTTAGGTTTGTTTTATAAAAATCCAGAACAATTAATAGATTTTAAATAAAAAGAGTTAGGACAAACGATCATTAGGACAAACATTACATTAGGACAAATAATCATTAGGGATTTAGATATACTTAGAGCCCCTAATAGTTTTTTTTTATTATTATTGTGCAAAGAGGTCGGGATATCCTTACTCTAGTTAGCCTTCATGATATTAGCTTAGATAAAGAGTACCTAGTCGAGCTAAGTAACTACAAAATCAGTATACATAGAAAAATACTAACCTTTCATACCAGGTGATAACGCCCAGACTTTCACCGAATTTCTAGAACTGAACTGACCCAGCACGCATTCGAGGTAGTACATTGGTTTGCCTATAAGGATTAGCACTATAATATAAGGGATGAGGAAGGCGCCGCCGCCATTGTCGTAGGCCACGAAGGGGAACCGCCACACGTTGCCGAGCCCCACTGACGTGGCTATGCAGGACATGAGGAACTCGATCTGGTTGTCCCATGTCGCACGTTTTGGCATGTTTCCTTCTGGGTCCTGAAATTAAAAGTTTTTATGAATAAGTTTTTAGGAAAAAAGGAGTATGATCTGATTTACACATACAGGGGTTACTTTGAAATTCGAAGTTACTATCGCACCGTCCCTCTCACTCTTCGCTCGTTAGCGGGACGACACGATACAAAGTTCGAATTTTGAACTAACTTAGTGCCAAAATACTCACTGCCAATATAGTCGAATTGACTCGAAACCTATACTACCAATACTTAGGTATAGCTATCGCCTGTAATTTGCCAAATAAACATAAGTATTTGTAAGTTGGGTTGAAATTGAGTCACATGTTGTTTACATTGTTACTTAGTTCGTTAGTTACATGTGAAACCATACAGATGTTATAGGGAGCCGAAAAAAAACAGTAATTCTCCCAGACCCCTGTTGCTATGTGCCATTTACAGACCGTTCACAAAACAGAAGGTATTTTAACTGATGACCTTATATTTGGCAATCATTCATGCAAAATAGTATATAACACATCTAGGCCGCTAAACTGAAAACTGTAAGTGAGATTTCTGGAATTCTTAACAGAGGGTGAATAGGATGAATGCTACTTATCTACTTACAGCCTAAAATTGACATAAGTTTAATGGGTTCAATGGATCTTTTAAGCGTCCACAACTTTTGTTAGCGCCCCTTTTTAGAATATTATCAAAGCATTCGTTAGTTATATTATTATTCCTTGATTAATCGTAAGTGGTTCTTGAGATAAAATTAATAAAATATTGAAGTAGGTACGTACGCAGCAGAAGTAAATAAAATTATAAATTAATAATTTTAATATCCTTAATTATACCAAACGTCCTTAGTGACTGATAGCCGGAATTACTGGGCATTATTTCATTATACTAATAACTTTAAATCTCTCCTTAAGATAAAAAAATATGACGCACATGTGTGTAGGTACCTAAATGTATTAACTTAACAACCAATTTTATTAATTATGAATATGAAATGAATATTGTAATTTGTGTGGTTTGTATGTACAAAATGTATACTATGTATACTACATCAGTACAGTACATCACTTACAATAGGTAATACGTAACAATAAAGGTAGTTATAGTATGTTCCAGTTAAAATGACGAAAATGCACTTGACATGGGATTTTACAACTTCTTTTGTTGCTGAATATGAAAGGAAAAGATAACAAAGAGACGTAATAAAACTAACCGAAGTATGGCCTACCGACCGATACACCTGCATAATTGTTTTACAACCCCACTTGAAGATAACAATTAAACAATAGATGTTGGCTTTTAGGGTTTTTAAGTACTTTTCGTCATTTTAACTGGAACATACTATAATAGTTTAAACCTGCTTATAGTATAAATCTTCCCAGGTGAATTTTTCGCTCCGAGCCATTACATTAAATTTGATCCTTAATACTATGACGATACCGTTTGTTTTGAACGATAAGGGCTCGAAGCGAAAAATTCACCTGGGAAGATTTATACTGTACCTATGTTTGCAAAATTTACAGTGCAAGTTATCTTTATAATCTTTCGAATTTACACCATATCGTCACAAAAATATGGATTGTAAAAACCTGCCAAGTGCGAGTCGGACTCGCGCACGAAGGGTTCCGTTCCGTACCACTATCTATAAAAACGGCAAACAAATCATGTCGTTGTATGGGAGCCCCTTAAATATTTATTTTATTATGTTTTTTAGTATTTGTTCTTATGGCGGCAACAGAAATTCATCATTTGTGAAAATTTCAACTGTCTAACTATCACGGTTCATGAGATAGTCTGGTGACAGACGGACAGGCAGACAGTTGGACGGACAGCCGAGTCTTAGTAATAGGGTCCCGTTTTACCCTTTGGGTACGGAACCGTAATAAAATAACACTTTCGTGGTTTTTCTTCTTAAAGTTCAAAATATTAGGAAATACTCATTGAGGCTACGCATCCATCATTTATACGTAGATGTGCGAGAAAAAATAAATCAACAGGAAAAATCAAATAGCTCTGATTGAGACTAGGGGCGTGAAGTATTAAGTACTTATTTCTTCCTGACATACTGCTTTGTATCGACGTACATCTTTGCGTATGCACAGCCTTTGCTCCCTGGAAAAAAATGGTGCAAATCTGTGTATTGTTAAAAAATAACCGCTGCAAAAATTTTCATCTTCTTAACTCGAATATCAAATGAAGAAGGTACAGACCTACAGTTTTTCCCATGCATGCACGCATGATGTCCACCAGTGAAAACGTGTCCACATCTTTGAAAAACCCTTTGATAGCGAAAACTTATGTGTGCAAACAAAATTTGCGCTTAAATTAAGTTTTTAAGTACCAAAAACCGGCCAGAGCGTAGGTATCGGACACGCCCAAGATAGGGTTCCGTAGCAGGTACGAAAAAATCTTTGCTTACTTTATTAATGTGGTTGTTTTGGTCCCAACTCCCACTGCGCGCTAGGGTTAACAGCGCGATGTAGAATTTCAACGTCGGCGGTACAGCGCCATCTATCGGCGAATTGGGTAACTAATCTAAGCTGCAGTCTACTAGAACTAGTATGTACATATGTTGATGGTTTTTCAGATGTAATTCTTTATTATAATTATGAACCGATTTCAGTTTTTTTTATTTGAAAGAAGATACTGTTAGCGTGATCTTATAGGTACTTAAAGAAAAAAATGATTGCAATGGCGGATAAATTACAATCTTAGTTTAGAAATATTTTTTTAAAAACTTTAAACTGCTTAAGTTGAAAATAATTTTTCTAGAAAGCTTTTATTAAGTTTAACTTGCGTGATTTTTCCATGTTTTTTAGACGTGCGGTTCAAAAGTTAGAGGGGGACACATTATTTTGAAATTTCGGAGTGAATATCTCCGAAAATATTCACTTTATCAAAAAATGGTTTTAGCAAACTCCTATTTATTTGCAAATACTTATCCAATGATACCCCACATTATGGGGTTAGTTGAGAAAAAAAAAATCACCACCAATTTACGCCTATGGGAGGTAACCTAAAAAATTTTTTTTTTGTTTTTTTATTTAACCACTTTGTCGGCGTGACTGATATATATATTCATGCCAAATAACAGCTTTTTAGTACTAACAGTCTCTGAGCTTAGCCGCGGACGGACAGACAAGGTTACCTATCTGAAACTCTAAAAACTATAGTCCGAATTTCGTTTCAGCAAAAACTATTCGTCAAATTCCGTTTTACTTTTTTTTTCGTTTGTCCGAAAATTCATTTCGAATTTTTACTATTAGGCATTTATTGTTTTGTTTTTGTGATCATTCGTCAAATTATGTTTTTCCCTAAATCGTACTTGTCCGTAATATCGGTTATCCGATGTAACGTGTCGATTTTTGAAGTGAAACTTCTAATACGACTTCCAACAAGGTCGCGTTAAACGTTTAACACTACCATGGAGGGGGTATGAAAGCATTAGTATATGTACTGCCGAAGCAAGTAATCTCGCATTGTATATATACTAACGGATGTTAAAAACTTCGACAGTGGGTTACCTATCATATTCTCGAATTTTTTTTTCCGAATATTTAAAATCCCGAATACTTCATTTATCCGAATGCATTTTTTTCTGAAACTGTAAATATTTCAGGATTTTTATAAAACAACCCTAACTTAACCTAAAGGGTTCTACACGATGGTCCTAAAATAAGTCCTGAAATATTTACAGTTTCAGAAATAAATGCTTTCGGACAAATGAAGTTTTCGGGATTTTAAGCCTTCGGAAATAAAATTTTCTAAACATCGATAGGTTCCCAATTTAAACACATAGATGCATAAGTAAATTTAGTTCTTTAAGTTATTGCAATAAGGCTCATATTGATGTATAAGTGCCTTTTTCATTTCCACATTACGAAGTTTCACTTTTTCCGCGCGGAGGACCTGCACGCACGATTTTTTTATTCATTCGACATTTTTTGATTTACTTTTTCATTTGTCCGATGTAACGATTCGTTTCTTTAACTTTTCGGCTTTTCTTAAAGTTTAAAAAAGAAGAAAAAGTTAAGAAATTAATAGACATGAAAGATAAATTGTCCGAAATTCAATATATTAAAAGTTTAGCAAAGTATTTCAAATTTTAATTGATTAATTGTTTACATTATTGAAATTAATAAAAAAATTAAAAGTGTTAAAGTATATACTGAATAGTATTATAAATAATATTAAATATTAAGTCCTAAATTTACAAAATGTTATCAAACAAATTATATTTTCCGGCTGGTCATAAAAAAAAAACTAACACCAAAGGCTAATTCCCATTAGCCTTTGAACCTAACCATTCCGAGTCGCTTCCGCCTTGTACCACCTTGCTCGCTCGCTTCGCTCGCTCACAGAGTGCTTGTCATTTTCATTACAAATATTATTATGGCAATTGAGAAATATATTAAACGTTATTCCAAACAAAATTATTGACCAGTGGTAGTGTAAGGGAATGGCACACTGCACGGAATGCTGAGGACCTGGGTTCGATTCCTAGCGCTGGTCTTTTTTCTGGGTTTTTTCTGTGCATCCATATTTCAGTTTGTATTTTGTATGAAATGTAAACAAAATTATGTATTTTTTTCTTATCTCATCCTCCTTTTCTACATCTCAACGAAAAATTTAGCTCAGCGGGTAGACAGTGTAGTTAATAATATTGTAGGGAAAAGTATCTCTGTCGAAAAATAGCTTGAGATATCGTTAAAAAGTGAACTGAAAATTTTTCTAAGCGTAGGTAGTGTCATAAGTATCATTGGATAAATGAAAAATTGGCTAAGAAACAATATACGTATCAAATCATAGGCCAAGCGAATTAGATGGGAAACATTTTTCGGACAAACGATACTTTTACTAATCGTGAAATGGTAAAAAGAAAAATTTACGAAACCTGTCATCGGACAAAAGATAATAATTCGAATAGTTTTCGTACAAATGAAATTCGGGCAATGATTTTTAGTGTTTCAGATAGGTTACCTGAATTATTACTTCGAGCTAAATAAGGCAAATAATCCGTCATTTATCATGGATATCATTAGGTAGATACGCAAGAATGTTTGTAGCGTTACTTCCTAATGAACTTACATTGATCTTAGAAATATATTAATGGTTACTGCTTAAGTGGACATTCGTGTGTAAATCATAAACATAAAATATAAGACGTAAATCCGAAAGTCTGTAATTAAAAAGTAACGCCAGTGTTGCAGAAACGAACAACTGAGTAATAAGAAAATATTTTAACAACATTTTTTGTCTTGACTCAATTTTCAACTTTACTCATTTTATTATTGGGTATGTTACGCGACGTAATATTAGGATATATACGTACAGCATATGCAAATTGTAACTATTTCTCGGCTTCGGCTCATAGTCCCTCTGCACTTGTACTTGAAACATTATCTAAACTCTAACTTAATCGAAGTCCCAATAAGTAAACTGTAATGGCTAATGTGACAAAGAAATTAACACAAGTTTAAATAGTTAACAAACGAACTGAAACAATTACTGTGCTCACCCGCGACCTTACGATAGTTGCGTTTATGTAAGAAATGCGTGTTCATGCAGTTCCTCCACCTCCACACTGTACGAACACACACACAAATCACACAAACCCAACCATCACCACCACCAAACTACACTGACGCGTTTCGAACTCAAACTTGAGTGGTGGTGATGGTTGGAAGGGTTTGTGTGATTTACGTGTGTGTTCGTACAGTGTGGAGGTGGAGGAACTGCATGAACACGCATTTCTTACATAAACGTAACTATCGTAAGGTCACGGGTGAGCAAAGTAATTGTTCATTAATATGGACCTCCGCAAAGTAACGCCTGATTCAATAAATTAAACAGTTAACATTTAAGTTTGCGAGCAATGACGCCAATTTGTCCGATCTCTGGTTATATCATAGCAGAGTAAATACGAAAAAAAAACTTTGTGAGATCTGGAATACTTACGAGTATTACAATTGATAAAATACACTTTTAAAACTGACTCACCCAAATTCACGTAATATTAGATAGGTACATACACAAGTAAATAGTATAAACTCAAAAAACGAATAAATATTGGTCAAAATGACTCTTAGGCGGTTCTACTTGAACTTAACTGACTGATACTGGTAAAGAGGTGCCTATCTAATAATTGAAGCCCAATCGTAACGACCTAAATTAAATATACTGATAGCGTACTGCGATATTTGTTAGTGCTTTCAGACTTTAGAGTATCACATCATCAATAAAAATAAGTAAGTAAGTATACTTACCATATTTTTTATTTATTTTTTTGTTCGAGACCTACCCATGACATACCCAAATATCTGGTTTTATTTTATCAAGTTTTTTATAACGGCTTACATCATTATATTTACCATTCAAAAGATAAACCAAGCAAAATAATATCTATAGATAAAGGGGACTTCCCAAATGGAATTCTAAAAAAGCTGAATGTGGCTTGGGTTACCTATCATATCCTCGAAAATATTTTTTTCCGAATATTTAAAATCCCGAATGCTTCATTTATCCGAATGCATTTTTTTCTGAAACTGTAAATATTTCAGGATTTTTATAAAACAACCCTAACCTAACTTAAAGGGTTCTACACGATGGTCCTGAAATAAATCCTGAAATATTTAGTTCAAGAAAAAAAATGCTTTCGGACAAATGAAGTTTTCGGGATTTTTAACCTTCGGAAAAAAAATTCTAAACATCGATTGGTTCCCGGCTAAAAGGCTAAAAAAAGCTAAACTGTTTAGAGGTTGACAAAGAGTCCTGGCATAGGGAATGCAAAGGAAGCCACATTTTAGCAACTTTAAAAATCAGTCCGGCAAGCAGCGATAGTGTAAATCAAAATTAAAAATTTATGTCAAATGTAAAGCTGCTTACTCACATTCGCACAAATACGCGAACCAAAAAAACATTGTAGAACGACACCTCTCTCCTTTAAATAATATTTGTGCCATGTACCTACGGTCAACTGCAAAAATATGTATCGATTTTATCCTCTCATAATTACGAACCTTAATCCAACGACATAAGAGCTATGGGACATATTTATGAACAAGTTGCACCCATATTTTTACACTCGACTGTACAAATATTTTCGCGCATGTGAGAGGCTCAGCTCTGTTAAAGTATTTGTGACGACAGATATTTTTTGGAACGCGCTTGTCTATGTCCTATTGTGACTGACTAGACTTTGTGCGAACTACGAATTGCACTCAATCTTTTGTTGAAATTTTATGGCCAACTGATACGGACACCGAATTGTCTAGGTCCCTAGTCATATGATTAAAATCTTTTTAATTAGTTTTCAATTATTATACTTAATCATATTTTTACCTAAACAATCTGTCCATATCAGTTGGCTTTAGGTATCTACGAGATTGTCAGATTCTATTGAAATAAACTTTATGCATGCGGGTTCGTCGGCCTAACGAGTTGATGTTAATAATTAAAAACCATCTATCTAGATCTCTCAAAATCACTTCCATATGTATGTTGATCGATTTTTGGTAATAAAAACTAAGAGTTCCGATTTGTCACTGATTATTTAACCAACCGTAAGTTTGAACCAGTTATTGGTTATAGCGACTGATAATAAAGATAAGACCTTCAGTTTTTTTTTTGTTGATGTAGCTCATTAATTGCGCTTGGGTTATCTAGCTACTGTAAGCCCAAACTGGGTACTAATACTAGATATTAGTAGGTACTAGGTGCGTATTTGAAAAAAAAATTAAACCTTTTCTGCCGTGCTGTAATCGACCAGTTGGCAAACAAATGTAGGTAAGTACAATTAGTGCGAGACACTGAACACTGAAAATATCAATGTATTACTTTAAAAAAATGCGAACCGGTTAGTTTAGTGAAAGGAATAGGTACTTTTGCGTCACTTTTCAAAAACTAACAGGGCCTCAGGGCATTTCTACTTATTGAGGCTCCACTTGCCTCATTTCAAGCGCTCCCTTAACTCATCTGCATCATCAGATATCTTGATGTTGTATCGAAAATGCACTCATGTATGTAGATTAAAGATAAAAGTAGACGATTAGTTGGCGTAATAGCCATCGGTCGTATAATCGTGCAAAATGGACTGATATTAATCGATTACGGACTTATCAATCTCAAGCAAATTAATTCCTGTAAGACCTTTCACGCTTTTATGGTGCACTATCCTTAACGTGCCAAAACATATTTAAGTTTTACTTTAGAGTAAGACAATAAAGAGAAAAAAAAAACCGCCGTTTTCAAGGATTATACATACGTAAAAGAATTACAAAAAAAAGTGGCGGATATTTTTCTATTCTACTCTTTGTTTGTAGTCGTAAACACCTGCAGACATTATTTGTAGGTAAGTACACTTAATTAATAGTTTTCTACTAAAATATTCCGGATTAATTTTAAAACACCTGATATATAAGTACAGCACAGTTTACCTTTTTCTCCATACTATTATCTTCTAATGGTGGCTTAAGGTAGGGTGGTGGTGGCCCAGGGGGCTCCGGTTGCGGCATCCCGTTCGCCGGGTGCTCCGGCGAAGGGTCGAAGGCCACATTGACATGTTCCCCGCTCTGAAAAATACAACATCATTTTCATTAGTTAATTCTTTGTATGGGAAAAAAAGAGATCAAAACTTAATCTGTAATAGGGAACGTGCAGAAACTATAGGCGGCAGCACTAATGCGACAGAAGAGACACTATGCGGACAGTAAAAGAAACTTATCAGGGTAAAACATTCAAATTGATGGCACCAGTTGGCAGCACCGTCTATGTGCACGTTCCCTATAATCTTCACTCTACTTTTCCTATAAAAGGTCACAGCACTACAATTGGAAAATGAATTTAATAAAATTATATTTTCGTAATTTTTAGACGTTCAAAAGCTGCAACCGCATCGCAGTTCCGATGTTCCATCAGAAGTCACCTTGGTTAAGACTTAAGTCGGTATGGAGGTTAGCAAAGGTTGTTGGACCGCCGAGTCAGCCAAGGCGACCAAGGCGACCTCTGCGAAGAAGTCGAAATTACGTACTAAGTAATGGCCACTTCAAAAAATTTGACAAGGAAGGCCTTTCAATACCTTTAGTAGGTAGTCATTCTTTAGTCTTTACTAGGAGGTACATTTACTGTATAGTAGCGGAATGGTAGCTCGTGTGATTAATAATAAAATTACAACAATAGGGGGAAGGTAACTTTTTTATCGGTAGTCCTATCAAAATAGATGCCCTGGCGTAGCGATACACCTGCCTAATATAAAAGTAGATTGCAATTAATTATTCTAGTAAACTAGCTGTTGCCCGCGACTTCGTCCGCGAAGAGTAGGGGTATAAAAAATAGCCTACGACCTATTCTCAGAACAACCGAGCATGGAGAAAAAAGTTTCATAAAGATCGGTCAAGCCGTTTCGGAGGAGTTTGGTAACAAACACCGTGACACGAGATTTTTATATATTAGAAGAATATACTAAGTATTTTTTTAAAATTTCGATAAATACATATTGAAATTCTAAATATCATAACTTCATAACAATATGGATAAACACTTAAGCAAATAAATTAGTCTATGATTTTACTTAGTTCTACTTAAATATTAACTTAAATAAATATTACTATAGGTAACGCCACCAGAGTTGAGGCCATGCACACAACCACATCTCATGTAATGACAGCGGGATTTTGACGTTGTGTTGTCGTTAAACGTCAACACAACGTCAAAATCCCGCTGTCATTACATGAGATGTGGTTGTGTGCGTGGCCTCAACTCTGGTGGCGTTACCTCTACACGATTATGAGATTTAATTGAAATGATTATGAGAACATGCAGGCGCAAGAAGAAGAAGTGAATCAGTATTTTCCATACGTTCCTAACTATTACAGTACCGAAAATAAATAAATAAATATCTTGGGACAGTTAAAACCCCAACTAAGTATAGCTTGTGCTTATAAATATTGGGTATCAGTTACACATGCTTTATACAGACAAATGCATAGGTACTAAACATCGAGAATAAGAGACATACCTGGTTCTCACACATATATGAATACCTGGCCCGAAAGAGGATCAAACCTGACTCTAAGGCTTCTTTATTAGTAACCAGATTTTCTGACGCTTAGACTACCCAGCTTTTAACTAAGTATCTGTTTTATGTGACGACGTTCACGTAGAATTCACTATCGCTATTCAAGCAATCAACATCTATTTGTCAAAATTCAACAAAATGGACTATGTATGCATATTGTCACAAAAACACATAACAAGCGGACAGTAATTTGATATGTGGGTACTCGTATATTCAGAGTTTAGGTGCATAAGGAGACTCATGAAGATCTAAAATAAAATTGACACTATAGTTTAATATTGTGATTTCTAATAACAATGCGTAATTTTGTCTTTTCAACCATTATGTATGACATAATTTTTTCTAGTACTCGTATTTATTACGTGACTTCAATTAAATGACATACTTTCATAATACTTGGCAACCTTTTACTTGGCAACCGTAATTTGTACAAGTTATATTGATAGCAATAAATACTTATGTGCCTCAATTACCTAAATTATAGCAACGTCTGATTCCACATAATTTCATGGTCAGAATAGAAAGGCGAGTGGGTTTTTTCGCGCATTCCATCTATGAAGTGCTATTGCGAAACCCCTGAGCAGGGTCATTTGGAGTTGCAAATGTGATATAAGAAGGTAGTTTTATATTTATGTATATTTGGATGTCGTCTTGACAAGGATGTGACCATGACTCCGGCCACCAGTATTCCGGAAAGTATCAGTAGATAACCCTGTTGGATATTATCTGTAGGTAGATATTAATTGAAAACCTTGTCGATAAGGTAAAGTATAAAAAGGAGGTCATATCGAACAAAGACTGCCTGGTTGAATGAGCCTTGGAATGAGTACGAAATGTTAATTATTATAAAATTAAGTGTAGTTTTAATGGAAAATCAAACATGTTACTCCAAGGACGTCGCAAAAATAATTAATACAGTTATCAAACGAATGGTAGTCTATAATTTGGCTATGCAAATATTTAATTTGCCGATTGCAAAGTTATACTTAGTCCAGTTGCCAAAAGAATGTGCCTTTGATAATTTTAAAGTTTTATTTTTTTGCTCCGTAGATAACTAAGGTGGATTCTTATGACGTTCAAAAAACAATAGAAAAAAGACAACAAAATTAATAAAAACCGGTCAAGCGTAAGTCGGTCTTAGAGAAAAAAACTTTGTAATTATAAGAGGGTAGAGGTACCTAGGTAGTCACTTTGAATTTTGAAGGTACAGAAATATGCGCGCCCTCGGCGCGCGAATCCGACTCACACTTGCCCGGTTTTTTTTGGAAGGTGTAGGTAGGTACTATTCAAATATCATATACCTATTATGGAACAACGGAACTCTGAAAATGTCCCGTAAGCCAGTGAATAAAAAAGTTCTTGATATAATTTATTTTTACACAAATGATTAGTTTATCTAATATATAAAAATCTCGTATCACGGTGTTTGTTATCGAACTCCTCCGAAACGGCTTGACCGATTCTTATGAAACTTTTTTGTTTGAATTCGGTAGGTCTGAGAATAGGTCGTAGGCTATTTTTTATACCTCTATAGGCATTCTTCGAAGACGGAGTCGCGGGCAATAGCCAGTAACTTATAACGACCGTGCTAACAATCAGATATTGTGCTGCACAAATATTTTTTCTTAGCGGATGAAATTGAATTTTATTTTATTAAGTATTTATATTTTTTTTAAAGGCAGGCAACAGTTCAGCGTGACTCTCTTTTAGTTGTTGATATTTACGGGCGGTGGTGATCATTTTCCATCAGATGACCCTCTTGCTCGTTTGCCTCCCTCTCATAATAAAAAAAAACCGGCTAAGAGCGTGTCAGACACGCCCAAGATAGGGTTCCGTAGCCATTACGAAAAAATCAAGTAATATTTTTCTAAGGATTTCGTATTTGTACGGAATCTTCAAAGTTAGGTATCGTCAATACATTGAAATACGGAACCCTAAAAAGCTCGTATCTCAAAATCGTTAATCTGGCAAAGTGAACTTTATTACGCGCGTATCAAGGTTCAGTTTTGTTTACATGCTGATTTGAGATACGAGTTTTTCAAAGTAGTGACGGCATGTTTAATACCTTAGGCTACTATTTACTCTTAAACTACAAATAATTCCCAAGCAATCTTAGCCGCTATAATTTTCCTTGTAAATTTAATATATTTACTACCATTTTGAATTTTTTAAAATTTTTCCACCCAACAGTTTAGATTTTAGAGGGGGGGGGGGGGGGGACGGCGATTTTAATGAAAATTTTCACTTTAAAGTTGAATATTTCGCAAACAAATCACTGAATACAAAAATCATGTAAGCAACCCCTCAATGGTTTTAAAAGACCTATCCAACGATACCCAACACTATAGGGTTAGTCGAGAAAAAAAAAATCACCCCCACTTTACGTTTATGGGAGGTACCCTAAAAAAATTTTTTTTAGTTTTTTTTATTTAACCACTTTGTCGGCTTGACTAATATATATATTCATGCCAAATTACAGTTTTCTAGTACTAACAGTCTCTGAGCTTAGCCGCGGACAGACAGACAGACAGACAGACAGACAGACAGACAGACAGACGGACAGACATGGCGAAACTATAAGGGTTCCTAGTTGACTACGGAACCCTAAAAATACACTTTCATATTCCTAAAAATAAACCCTATTACCACTTTAAGTATTCAAAAAATTCATTCTATGACTTTTATTCAAATTGCGATTGACTTAACTTGGGCCCTAGTGAAAAAGAGGTTGATTACTAAGTATACTAAACGGGACTTATCACGCAATAATTATTTATTTACCTCGACGTTTCGGCCAAATTGCAGCAACCGTGGTCACGAGTTAACTGAAGTGTAGGGTGTCAAGTTCGTTTAGCCGCCCGAGTCTTTCGAACTAACCGCACTTGATCCCGATTAGAATCAGCACTCGTATCTCGAACTACCCGCACTTGATCAAGATTTTTAAAGGCACCCCATCACACCGACACACAACACTCACAACATCGGACGATCTCTCCGAACACTCCTCCCGACGCCAACATTTGTTTATAACAGGATTTTACGAAGATGAAAGCTTAATATATCCATCCTCCCGGTTGAAATTTTTGTGTTTTTTTTAATTTCAACCGCTTCATGCACCATTCTAGAGTAGAAATGATGTTCCGTTGAGAGAATTCTGGGATTGTGCAGCTCAATCCAGTGGTTTGGTCCGTTTAGTATAGTAATTATGAGTGACAATAACGAAAGTTTAAAACAGTAAAAGGGGTTAGCTCTGCAGAAGTTGAACAGCTGATTTGGACTTAACCCCCTTTACACATAAAATAGAAAATAGCTGTTTAATTTCTGCAGACTTAACCCCTTTTTCACTAGGGTCCCAGTATTTTCGATAAAACGACATGAAAACAGAGATCCTAATAAAAGGCACAGCACGTTCTGTGGTGAAATTTACAGATGGTAATAACAGAGATCATTGTTACAAATGTTAGCCGAAAAATTATAAACTTGAACTCAATATTACGCATATCGTAAAGAAAATATAATTAGTCGTGTAGAATGAATATAGTGTAGTATGAATGAAGGAAAAACTAGATGTTTTAATAAAAGATTTACGGGATATTTTTAGATTTTCACTGTGCCACAGTAGTACCTGTCTGTTAGCTTTTTCTGTGATGTGCATTTTAAATAGTACTAGTAAATAAATAATAACGTAATTCAATTTAAATGTTATATTAATTAATGATTATACACGAAATAGTACGAAATACCTATTTCATACTATTGTCTAAGAGCCCCCGCAGACCCGCAGACTTTCTATAGGCTGATAGTTTGGTTGGGCTCTTTAATCAGTACGTATAAAGATGTATGCAAGTGCGCATACTACCTATAGGTATAGGCCGACACTGAATCGTTATAGCGTGGGCACTTGCATACAAAAGCCCGAAATACAGGATTTCTAGTTCGGGGTCATGGTCAAGTTTCAACATTTGAATATTTTATCTTTATCTTTTATATCTATCTAATCTAATACCTTTAAACGAGCAATTCTTGTATATATGTATATATATATATATATATAAATATATATGTATATATATAATCAGGATCTCGGAAACGGCTCCAACGATTTCGATGAAATTTGGTATGTGGGGGTTTTCGGGGATGAAAAACTGATCTAGCTATGTTTCATTTTCAGAAAATCGCTTTTACTCGTGTTTTCCGGCTATTTTTGTTTGCATTAGAATATAAAGCTAAATTTCGCCGACTTGGAGCAGACCATAATGGCACATTAGAAATCGGATGGTCGCGGATCCAGCCGACCTCGGTTCGAGTCCACGTTTTTTTTCAAGATTTTTAGTTTTTTTTTTTAAGTTTATTTTTTATGAGAAAACGTCAAGTTTCTTCTTTTGTGAGAAAAAGTTACTTTTTTGTTAGAAAAAGTATTATAGGGAACGTGCAGTAACTATAGGCGGCAGCACTAATGCGACAGAAGAGACACTATGCGGACATTAAAACAAACTTATCAAGGTAAAACATTCAAATTGATGGCACCCTTATGGCACCAGTTGGCAGCACCGTCTATGTGCACGTTCCCTATTGGGAGCACAGAACAGGAAAAGCCGGTTGTCTGTAAAGTCGGTTTACGGCCGATAGTTTAACGTGACTCACCCCCCAAACCCCCCCACCCCCTCCGGTGTTTTTGTCAAATATCTTGAAAACGGTGCATCCTACGGCAAAATCAATGAAATTTTCATCCCCCCTTTAATACCCCCGCGCTCCCTCCCCCGCATCCCCTCCCCCCTCTCACCCCCCCCCCCCCCACCCCTCCGGTGTATATAATCAGGATCTCGGAAACGGCTCCAACGATTTCGATGAAATTTGGTATTTGGGGGTTTTCGGGGATGAAAAATTGATCTAGCTTGGTCTTATCTCTGGGAAAACGCTTGGTACCGAGTTTCTGCCCGAGCAGAGCTCGGTCGCCCAGGTACTATATCTTTATACTAATTAAGAGCCTAACTAAACTATCGACCGATAGAAAATCTGCGGTCTGCGGGGGCTCTTAGTCTAAACTGTTAGCGTTTATGATAAAAAAGGAATTCATCTAAGTTATCCCTTAACAACATTAAAAACAAACTTTAGAATTATTAAAGGTTATGTGGATTTACTGGACTACTGAAAGCGACTATTAACTACAGCAAGGTAGATATCGATGCTATAATATCTGATAGGTTAAATACCTATTTAATTAAAACAGTAGTAAGTACATTTCCTTCAGCTTATTGACCGCAACAAGTTGCAGGTTTATTAAGAAACATCCGTAAACAAAGATGATAGTGAATCAACAAAACATTACTAAATATAACAAACAATGATGACTGTTTTAAATATCTTAAGCTTGAGGCATGGATTGCATGTTTCTCCGCCAGAACACTGCATGCATCAATAAGTGGGTCAAACCTATTGTCATGCTCTTGAACTACGTAAGCATTTGAACAAGATGTAATCCACTCTAGAACTTTTTCGTAATGAGTAATAACTAGGTAGGTACCTATCATATTTTATTTAGGTATTTAAATTTTGTTGAATAGTTAAGATAACACTTACTTAGGTATTAGTATTTACACAATTGTGTGCTTTTCACCATTTACAAAGTTAAATATATTTACTCAACTGAAGTTATTTAACTAAGAGTTTCTTGAATCTGTCCGAGTAGGTAAAGGAGTAATAGGCCTAATTTAACTTGTGCAAATCCCCACTTGCAAGGAAAAACAGTAAGTACATTATTCAATAAGGGATTAAATAGTAGATTGTTCAACAAGGGAGGAAAACAACCAATATCACCCGAGCACAGCGAGGGTGCCAATATTCCGAGGGTGATATTGGTATTTTTCCCGAGTTAAACACTCTGCTTTTCATTTCGACTACAAGGAAAGTAAGAAAATATAAGTATAAATAAATAAAAATGTCTAAACTGGTCAATATGATCGTTGTAAAATATTTCAATGGAGTTTATTGTTAAAGAATAACTAATTTAACAAAATTTAGAATGTTCAATATAATAATCAATGAAAACAGTAGATAAAGTAGGTATTTTAGTAAATTTATTTATAAAATATGCAAGCAACAAATTTGAACAAGGAGTTAAGCTGTATAGAGATAGGCTGTGTGGACAATAACATTGTCGTTTACCCTGTTTTTTTCTTAACATTTTCTAACTTTTCTGGTTTAAGTCACTAAATAAGAAACTAATGTAAATTAAAAATTTATTTTAATTATATTTCACTGGCATTATAAAATTTGTAATATGACTAATTAAAAAAAAACTCAATACTTAATTATATGCCGTAATGCTTGGCTGAATGCGTAGGTATGTGTTCCATTGACAGCCAATGCCTTATTTTTTTTTAATTCATTTCTACCCTAGGGAAGAAAATAATAGTCATCCTCCCGTATGTCAGATATGAATTGCCTCACTTTCCGAGTATGAGAGATGAAAAAAATCTTACGCCCCCCTATACGTTAATAGTTAATTATACCAAGATTATACCAATTTGATATACATTATGTATATATGTATCTTTTATGTATTAATAATAAAAATTGCTAGCAGTCTTTGTTTTTAACCGACTTCAAAAAAAAAGAGGAGGTTCTCAATTCGTCTGTATGTTTTTTTTTAATTAATTCTGTCAGCATTTTTGCTGTTGACGCTGCATCATGTAATTCATATTAGGCACTTTTCATAATATGTCATACGTTTCTGATCATTGTCTTGTTGTCGAGCTGCGTCAATTGGTAATAGGTATCTACTTAGTCATGTCCCGCCTTATCTACTTAATAAAATTGGTAATTCGCGTAATACCTTACTTTAGATACCTATATTGTTAATTAATATGTTATTTGATTAGATATAGCCACTAACATAACATTGCATGTCGGTTTGTCGCTCACATGTACAGAAGCAACGAGAGCCTATCCCCACTTTTGGGATTATTTAGAGTGAGTGGCAACTGCTTTTGTTCCTATATTCTATATTCAAAGTGAGTTTGTTTATCTGTTTGTTTAACTATTTTCTATCGGTTTGGTATAGGTAACGCCACCAGAGTTGAGGCCACGCACACAACCACATCTAATCAAATTGTGTTGGCGTTTAACGTCAACACAACGTCAAAATCCCGCTGTCATTACATGAGATGTGGTTGTGTGCGTGGCCTCAACTCTGGTGGCGTTACCTATACGTCTTTGCCTCCATGTAAAATAACGCTCATCGTTCAATTTATGTGTGCGCAGATACTCAAGATATTTTTAGCTATAAATCGACATATAAGTGACCTCCATAAATAATTGTAAATATTGTGGCTGTGGAAGGTAGTGGACTCAAAAATAAAAGTTTGGTAAGCTTCTTTATTTCCGGGAAAATTAAATAAATACACACTAAATTAAACCAAAGATAAATCATAGTTTAAATAACTGAAAATTCGTAATAAGATTGTATGAATTAATAATATGCTATATTGATTAGAGACCAGTGCAGGTTACGAGTAAGTTTGGTACCGAAGTCTACTCTTGCTTTATACTTTAATAAACATACCTGAATGAGATCGTAAGTCTGTAAGTACGTCATGTTATCTATCCAAATTAGCTATATTTCATGAGCAATAACCACGATAAAACATTATATTCGATAACCATTCCTACGAGTATATATCATGAAACACGTGAGCATGTAAATTTTTCGGGCTTTTACCATGCCATGTCGCGTATAAACTAAATTACAGGTACGGTCGACCAAGAAAGTGGTCTACCACTTTTGACAAAAGTTTCTGTGACATCTAAATATCCCTAAGTCACTGTCATCATGTTATTGCAAGGGAAAATCGACCTCGTTGTATCATGACGTGCAAATGAACTTCGCCCGTAGGGGGGTAGACCATATTTTTGGCCGACTGTACCTACACCCATAACAGTCTAAATAACCATCGGTTGAATTTATTGAAACGCCGTGTCTTTACCTCGACTGCGCTATATAGAGTCCCAGAAGAAACTTCTCGTCAGAATTTTTATTAGCGGGAATTCGCAACACACATCATCATCATTTCAGTTGAAAGATGTCCACTGCTGAACATAGGCCTCCCCAAGGCTCGCCAAACAGATCGGTCCCATGCCATCCGCATCCAACGCGAACCCGCAACCTTAACCAGGTCGTCGCTCCATCTTGTTGGAGGCCTACCTACACTGCGTCTTCCGGTCCATGAACGCCACTCACAACACACGTTGGGCGTCAATAACAGTTGAGTGTCGTTGAGTTGATGTTAGTTTTCGAAGTTAAGGCGTCCGCAGGAGGTAGACAAAGTCTCTTCCTTGTTGAGTTCGTACTTACTTATGTTATGTCGGTAAAAGTTACAAACTCGAAAAGTTCACTGCGGTCATCTCTTAATTTAGTAACTTACTATCAGATAGATCATATTTGAACTTCTGTTCAACAATTTTCTAGCAATAATAAAATGGAAAAAATTGCCGATAGGTAAGTATTGTGTTATTGTTTTTATTGAGGTACTTAAATATATCAGCATTTTCGTGCCGGACCTAAAATGTTAACAATACGTCTCGTGGAATGTGGAAGATAATATGAAGATAATCAAAATAATAGCTAATGATAATCTATCGATTATTACGACGAAGTCCGTGCGCCGTAATGATAATATTACACGTGAATTGATTTAAATAATAAATAAAACGTGCATCTACTGGAAAGAGAGTTATTTACAAACAATTTACTAAAAAATTAAAATGTTAGAGCTTAATAAGCTGTAAAATAATACACTAAGTTTACTCTTTCTATATTTTCAAGTTAATAATTCTAATTTGATTGTAAGTTTTAAGGATACTTAAAAGCTGGTTTTAAATGGCATTAAGCATAACAATTATAAAATGCATCCACATACACAAATTGTTTGTGAACCGAAACTTATAGTAGTAAACACAGAAATGAGAATAATGTGGATGAAAGACTTTTACAACACCTGTTAGACATAGGGACACCACAACACGTCTGACATAAACAACTTCTCACCATTTTCTTTCACTTTGTCACTTATTATGTATATGTATGTTTACGAGCGCGGAAACAAGCGTGGTGGTCGCTCCGAGCAACGCACTCAGACCGCAAGTGAGTGAGAGCGCGCCTTCTTTCTCGGTTTTATATAAATATATCGAGCGGCAGCCGAAGGATCGCTTCTTATAATCTACTGCATACCGTTCACCCTAATCATCCACGTGTTGAATGTTGACGCTTGGTCGCGCGAGCCCATCACTGAACAAGGTGCCTTCGCTTTGTTTGTAAAGTGAATAGCGGACACCCATGTCTTTGTGATACCGGCACTGTGACAGTCCTTGATGACACAGGTCTGCTTACTCAGGAACTAATCTAATCAGTGCAGAAAAAAGGGAAGGACAATGACACGGAAAGCAGAGTAATATCAAATATCAAGTAATATGCAGATTTACAACTGTCTTCTGTTTTTTCACGGCAATTAAAACTTTGATTACTTAACTGAAGTATATTTTGGTTAGATAAAGGTAGATTGGTAGATTGGTCTCTAAAACTGTATCCTACGTTAGTTGTAGTTATTTCTTAAATTCATATAAGTATGTGTAATCAATTTGGAAATTCTTAATTTTTAAATATCTAACAAAATTTTCATCTTTGATTTCCTGTAACGATAACAATAAACTAAGATATACATACTTAGATAAAAGTGGGTCAACGTCAAAAATACTTAAGTGATCCTGATCAGTGATCACTAAAATACCTTGTCACTTTAACGGCATGTTTGAAAAGCCAGGTTACCTACGAAACTATATGTATGACGACTGAAAGCGACAAGGTAAAAAAGTGATCACTTATTTATGACGTTGACTGTAGGTACAATATTGATATTTAGTTGCTTTAACCTCCTGAGGCCCAACTTTTTCTAACTGAAGTAGCGCTTAAGACAAAGTTAAGAGTCATAAGTAGGCGGTAGTCTAACCACTACTACACTTTGCAGCTTTACTCAATGAGGATTCCTTAGACCACCGATTAACCTTTTCAACGCCAACGACACATATAGGTGTCACAAAGTACAGTGTCAAAGTGATCTTGACACAATGACATAAGATTCAAAGCGGGTTTACGTTTTGTCGAGGCGTGGCGTTGAAAGGGTTAATAAAAGGTGGTCCGCGGAGCCCTGGGGTTCCATGAAAGGGTCACAGGGGTTCCGCGGTCTGTCCGAGAGTTAAATGAAACGTTTGTGGAAGAGGGTCATGACTAACCGTGCCGCACCATAATTATTTTACATTTCAAATTTGTTCTTCCTTTGAGTCTCATCATCACCATCATCCCAGCCTAAATACGTCCCACTGCAGGGCACAAGCCTCCTCTCAGAATGAAGTTCACACGCGGGCCTAGTGCGGATTGGGAACTTCACTCACACCATTGAATTTCTTCGCAGGTGTATGCAGGTTTCCTCACGATGTTTTCATTCACCGTAAAGCTCATGGTACATTTCAAATGTAATTTCGCACATAATCGATTCCATTCGATTATTTTTTAACATTGTTAAAAGTAGCACAGGAATACTTTATGTGTAGTGACCTTTCCCTATCTATCACAACAATCCATTTTCCTCATTGTTGGTGTGAAAAGTTGTATGTGTCACTCAGGAGCAAAATTATTTTCGTCTTGGGCGTTAACACTTAAATCCTTCGTTAACGCACAGGATTCTAATTGTAGAATCCTTCGCTTCACTCTGGATTCAATGTACAGTCGAGTTCACCTATATATGCATCGCCAACCTTTCATAAATATCTATACATAGATCTTATGTTACCGTAATAAGGTCTAGGTATAGATATTTATGAAATGTTGGCTGTACAGATATTGGTGAACTCGACTGTACTACCCTCGCCGTAAATACATTACTTTGCTCCCTTGTGACACAAATAACTGTTTCATCACACTTGCTCGTCAATGGTGTTATTCCATGCTTGTATACTAAATGACAATGGCCTAAATTGTTCTTAAGGGAGTTATAGATTTACGTACAGTTTTTCTACCCAAGGGAGTTCTAACTTTAGTTTTAAAATTTGCAAACAAGTCATTTCAGACTAAGGAGGTTTCAAGTCAGCCAACGTTTTATTTATTATCTTTAAAACTTAGCTATAACCCAAATTTTACAACACAAAACTTATCTACGCTTCATGAAAATTCGTTATTTTTATTTTTTAAATTTATATCATAAAATATAGTTTTGCAATAATTTTAGTAAAAATATTTTTTTAAACATGTTGGCAGCATCTGGCCGTATGACCTTTCGAAATCTAAACTAAACACAGTTTACATTATCTATGGTAGGTGACTCGAAAAAAGTGACAATCTGTATTGGCGGGTGCCATTATTTTATTCAATTTAAGTGTTTAGAGACAAATTAATTTTATTTTTGGATTTTTTTTCTCGCAATGTGATGACAATCATTGTGTGTATCACGGGCAGTAAGGGGATTACAAACTCGAGTCATTAAAAGCCCTCCGCCTTCGGCGTCGGGCTTCTAATAGACTCTCATTAGCAGTGATCGTACAGTCAAGGGCAAAAATATGTATACACTTTAGTACCTTGTCTATTTTCGTCATATTTTAACTGCCATACATGAACTGTCACAGTGGTTAAAGTGACAAAGTACTAAAGTGTATACATATTTTTGCCCTTGACTGTACATTTTGTAGCATTTTTGGTGCAGTGCTAGGGTTGTCAGTAGTGCCCAATATTAAATTATTTGAACCAAGGATCAAATAAAATCAAAGGCATTTAGAACTAAAGCAATAACTTTATGTTCTGTATTCTGTATTGTTTGTGTGTTTGTGGTGTGCAGTAGAAATCGAAAATACAGAAAAATGTCTTAGAATTTGACTGTAAAGACTAACCCGATATGCATAATAAAATGAAGGGTTAATTTACTATTATGAGAAAATGTGTTGCAATAAATCCTTATCTGAGGTTATAGTTATTATTTATGATTAGAAATTGATATACTAACTTTTCTGCTGTATATTTGCATTGACAGTATAATGCGTAATGGCAGTCCATAAATACATATAGAAGTCATTTGATTTCTTCAATGACGTCCCGTCAAGTGATAAAAAAGAGTTGCGTTGATTTTGTGTGTGAAAATAAGCAATAATTATTAACTGATTAAACACAATGGAGAAACTGTTAAGTAAGCACAGTTTTTTATTAAGGAAAATTCTTCGATATTTATTGTGCTAAAAAATGACACGATTGAAACATGTTTTGACGAGAAACATTAAAAGTATTAAAACATATATAATAAAAACGAAATGATGTTAATCAAAAGATTAAGTAAAACATTTAGCGTTTTATTTTCAATGACAACATAATATTACATTATTTTAAACGTCAATCATATTATACACGTCGACAACCCTAGGTCGCTGTCGTGTGTCATTTGACGTCATCGCACCAAAAATGCTACTAAATCTACGATCACTGCTCATTAGTAATCCCCTACTTACGGCCCTAGATGCACAATGTACTATTCTTGCCCTCAGGGGCTGCTGACAGTCCTGCAAATTTAATCAAAATTGCTTTAACCGTTTCTGAGATCTCAAAACATATATGTAATTCATCATCATCATCATCATCATCCCAGCCTATATACGTCTCACTGCAGGGCACAGGCCTCCTCTCAGAGTGAGAGGGCTTAGGACGTAGTTCCCACGCGGGTCCAGTGCGGATTGGGCCCTTATTCCCATTAGTTCTGTTGAGTAGTTCTGTGTACAGAACTAGTGGGACTTTTTCATTCCCAATAGTTCTGTTGGCAAAAACAACATCCTGTTACCGAACTAGTGGGACTGCCCTTATTCCCACTAGTTATTTTCTGTTGGCTGTCAGGTTTCGACGAGGTTTACGTTCTGGATGACACCTGATGACGACGAATCATGATAGATAAGTTGAAATGTTAACATATACTTTATTTTATTCTTATATAAACGTGTGTATCGGAGTTTTTCCATGAATAATGGAACTCCGATATCACCGTTAGCGAGTTGCATTTGGTAAGTTCGAATAAGGGTGAAGATCAAAAAGTCGCACACTGTGTTAAAGCTGCATTAGTAGGAAGTTAAAATTACCATTAACTTTTTCCATTGTGACACGAAAATTAACCATACATTTGTATATACATATATTTTGTTTTTCGTGTCACAATGGAAAAAAATAATAGTAATTATAAATACCTGCTAATGCAGCTTTAACAGATGTGCAACTTTTTGGTCTTCACCCATAAATCCTTCATTTTCAATTTCTTTTTTTCTACGTTTCTTAGGCATGTTGTTCGTGTCTCCTAAACGAATAACTGTAACAGAAGATTATGCCGCACCGTCTTTAATTTTTCTTATAAATTCGGCCACTGTGGCCGGTCTTGATTTGCATGAACCGTTTATTGACCGGTGCCACCCTTCCACAAAGTTCGTAGTTCGATGGCAACGACAAAACGTAGACCACGATTTTACACGTTGCGGTTTCATCTAAAATCGTATGTAAGTCATCTGGTTTTTTTAGGTGTCACCCAGAACGAAAACCTCGACCAAATCTCTGTTTAGTCTGACAGCCAACAGAACAGGGCTAGTGGGAATAAGGGCAGTCCAGTCTCACTAGTTCGGTAAACTGGATGTTGTTTTTACCAACAGAACTATTGGAAATGAAAAAGTCCCACTAGTTCTGTACACAGAACTATTGAAGAGAACTTGTGGGGAAACGTTTGTGGAAGAGAGTCATGACTAACCGTGCCGCACCATAATTATTTTACATTTCAAATTTGTTCTTCCTTTGAGTCTCATCATCATCATCATCCCAGCCTAAATACGTCCCACTGCAGGGCACGAGCCTCCTCTCAGAATGAAGTTCACACGCGGGCCTAGTGCGGATTGGGAACTTCACACACACACCATTGAATTTCTTCGCAGGTGTATGCAGGTTTCCTCTCGATGTTTTCCTTTAACCGTAAAGCTCATGGTAAATTACAAATGTAATTACGCAATAAATTCCGAAAAACTCAGAGGTGCGAACCGGGATTTGAACCCACGACCCTTGGCTTGAGAGGCCATAGGTCAAACCACTAGGCCACTGCAGCCTCATGTAGCTATAATTAAGTGTACTTACCTAATTAGTTTAGCTATTCAAAAGGGGGAACGCTGGCAATATCTTCGGAACCTTGCCTAAAGGGACGCCTTTTCATAATAATTATATTTTAGTTATTATTATATGTATTTCTTAAGGTTTTTAGATTTAGGTTAAGTGTAAATATTGCTCATTGAAATGGGTTATTCGTGGTAGTTCCTTTGGCTGTTCCTTAAAAGGAACTACTTATTGCGTTCGTTTCGCACTAGCTCCTTCACAAGAGATGAAGGAAGAGCTATGTTTATTTTTTCGCCATTGTACCTTGTCGCATAACCTAACACCTTCAGTTCTTGCAAAGGAACAAACGCGAATAAATAAACGCAGTTCTTCATTCATATCTCCTGAAGGAACTAGTGATGAATAATAATAAAAACGACATGTTAAAATCATTAGTGTATTCATAGAAGCTACGCTTTTTAGAAACGATAAACAATAGCGTTTATAATATTATAATCATGTGTAATAATTAGTAAACTACTAAAATTGCTATATAAACACCACTAACTATCAAAGAAACCATAACATCAAATTGACTATCATTAAGCATTATACATGGTATTTTCCTTAATCAGTGCAGCAACGTTAATATGAGATTCAGTGTCGGATAGATAGATAACATTACATTAAACATATAATAGAACATCTTTACCTATTTTTCACTTTTGTGCTATTCTATGAAATTCAACAAACATCTATTCAAGTCAAGAAGACAAATCAAACTTTAAAATAGTTATAATGAAATGAAGATTAGTTAAACATGCTCTTTTAATATTGATACTGAATCATATAAGTACTTACCAAAATTTGTGAACTAACTAAAATTTCTTCCTGTATATCTAGTCGCCATTTTGTATAGATCGGAGCAGCCATGGTGTTCCAAACTCACTCACACCAAAGCCTTTCAGCTATTGGTCTTTATTATTAACAAAGATAGCATCATATTTAAATGTCAAAAAATGGTCTAATACCTACTATAGAAACAGCATTGCGATGCAGTTGCATGACTTGGAACCCTGAGCTAAGTTACATACAACCATGTCTGCTCGGTTATATAATTCACTTATATAAAAGTATGAGAGATTTGCTTCGGAAGATGAATTGGCATGTCCGTTAAGACCATTTGAACTAAGGCATACAAGTCAGCTAAAAATATTCATGGTTGGAACCTTGACACATTAGCTCAAATTTTGAGGACCCTCTTTTATGGTTTCTCTTATCGTGTTTTACCTATGTGATGTTACCGTCATTTTTTCCCACATTTAATCGACTCGCTATAGACTTCAGCTACCACGCATGGTTAATATACACGCAGCCAGGTTGGTAAGTAAAGATGGTGTAGTTTTCGTGGAGCTGATACTTCGGACTTGTCGGAGTATCTGCGTGTTGTATGGCTCGAGACTTTGCATCAACAGCGTATCCATTGCCGCATATGCTTCGTGGACGACGCGCTGTTAAATATAAAATCTATTAGTGACACAATTTATCACATGATTTAAAGAGCACATTAGAATATTCATGCACCTTTGTAATTGATTGGTAGGTAAGTATTATTTATTTATTAGGAAAAAACACAAAATAACATAAGACCTTATGCTGGCTTTTAGCTTAACGTGGTGTAACAGAATCCCCAGGGGAATTTGGAACTATAGCACATGAGAGGGCCTGTGCCTACCAATGAAATGCAAAAAACCAAATAAATAAAAATTAGTTTCTATCCAATTTATGATCATAATCTGATCTTCTTATCTGCTACATTCTTGCAAAGAAATAAATGATTTATGATTTATCTATTATAGATAGATAAGTAATCGGTGCTATAGTTTCCACTAGAGTAGAAATACATATTTACACGACGTACATGTTTACTATTTTAATACAATTTTTGTTGATTGATTTTTCAACAGAAGGGTATTAATTTGTAATGATACGTAATTGATTTATTAGAGTTATCTCTTTTCCTTACGAGTTACTAAAGCCTAATACAACAGCACAAGAATGACCTTACCTCCGTTGTAACTCTTGGATTATTCGTGTCCGTCGGTCGAAACATCATGACGGAATAGGTATTGTCTATTCCTAAGTGGCCGTCGACCCAGTCTTCTATTCCACCAGCATACAGCGCTGTTATCAGGAAAATATGACGTTTAAAACTGCGAGTCAACTGTGCTACCTACAAAGCAGCAATTACTGAAGGTATAGTTACAGGTGAATACATTAACATGCGTCTAAGTTATACAACAAATTTCCTGTGTGATGCTAGCCATTCGTTTCCGGCGTTTATACTTCAATTACTGATAAAAATATACCTAAAACAATATTTATCACGACGTGCTGTTAGGTACAATAAGCAAGTGGCGCGGTGCCCCGCTGGCGAGTGTGGGCGGAACTCGTATATTTGTGGACGTCGTTATTGGCGGTTCTTATTAGCACTGGTGGAAAAGAAAGTGTCAACTGTGAGCAATGGGTTATTTATGCACTCTCATATCCTTACGTAGAAACTCCGAAGTTTGTCCGGCCACATAGGGACGCCCGCTGATGCTGTAGGCCGCGGAGGCCGCCCTGGATGCTCTTTGCCTCTGTAACATAAATTAAGAAAGTAAATCAATTAGTAATTGATTGATTCAGGCGTTGCTTTATATAGATCTATATCAGTGATCTACAATATGTTTAAATTACTTCTCCGCTAACACGCAAGATAAACCAAAAAAGGAAGCAAACATGTTAAAAATGTTGTACTTAGTTCATTAAATCAACTAGGCCTGGAGGCAGTTCACCGCCTCCTACGAGTAGGTACATTGTTTGTTGCGTCGAGTGCCGCGTGGGGTTCTCTAATTTTATGCCTAAAATATGTTTCCCAGATGATTAATTTCCCAACTGTTTTTTTTTCTGAAACTGTAAGTAGGTACTCCAGAATTGCTACCTATCGTAACCTAGAAACTAACGTAACCTAACCTATAGGGTTCTAAAGGATAGTCCTGAAATACCTATATTGAATAGTTTACAGTGTCAGAAAAAAAAATCAGTTGTCATACATTATTTTTATTTTACTTAGTTATAATCTTGCGAGTCGAATTTCACCCATTTCCAGTGGTTGGATTGATTTGTAATTTGATGTGAGTAGGTACTTACATATTACAAATACCTAATGAAAAAACGCTTGTAATATCGACTGGGGGTTTTGCGTTATGATCCTTGCAAGTTAATTTTCATATTATAGTCATTACAAAAAAAAAAAATTACCGATCAGTTAAACAACGTTCACTTATCTGTCTGCCAACTGTGTGTTCTGTTGATAATACTTACTCTGACTTGGTGAAATAGTTGTATTTTGTCTTGAATGTGTTTAAGTGTTTCTATAAGGATAAGAGTGAAAATAGCCCTTGTTATTCGTACATAACCGTGTTACATTACCAGCCATGTACAAGGAAAAAATATTCTTCGCACAGAACCGCGAACCTTGTAGTGTATTAAGAAATATTTATTCTTTGCACATTACCGATTACATTTCCAGTTTTTATGAGGACGTAAATATTCTTCATACCTACATTACTCGGTTTTGTTCAATGAAATCGTTGTTAATTCCGCGTTTCAGAGCCACTGTTGCAGTTCAAAAGCATTTACAAAACCTGAGCTATCGATGCAAAACCGTGGACTCCTATGCGAATACGCCTATATTGACTAAACTTTTATGGACTATTAATTGGACAGAGCGAAAAAAATTATTGTACCTGACTGTTTTAAAAATTGTTAGGTAGTCCATGAAAGTTTAGTCACCAACTAAACAACGATTTCTTTGAACAAAACCGAGTAAGTAATGTAGGAAGAATATTTACGTCTTCATAAAAAACTGGAAATGTAATCGATGTATGTACCTATGTTTATTTTATTTCTTTATTTAATGTGCAAAGAACAAATATTTCTTAATACATTATACCTACCCGGTTCTGTGCAAATAATATTTATTCCTTGTACATGGCTGGTAATGTAACTCGGTATGTACGACTAACAAGGGGAAAATAGTCAAGTTTCTAATTTTTTTGCTAATTATGATCAAAATATACCTAGCTTAGGTAGGTAACTACAATGATCATATCTACATATGAAATGATAAAGCGATTACACTTATATTATAATTGTGCGTAGCAAAAAGGTATGTACGAAGATATGCAAAACGACAAATTCCTAAAGCATTTAGACAATTAGGTACGGCACAAACACTATGCCTCATAAAAAAATAGTTACTTTTTCAAAAACCACGAGGTAAAATTATAGATATTGAGGATAAAAATATGGTACGATACATATGCTAACAACAGTAGGTACTTAACTAAAGGACAAGAGATTTAGCAGAAATCAGGCATTTGTAATATAATAATTAGGGGATTAATAAAATTGTAATAGCAGATTTTTGTATGCATCGTTTTTCCTTAGACTTACACTTACTTTTACAAGCTTTTAAATGTTTGAATGCACGTAAAAATTTTATCGCTTGCGTTGCACGGGATTCGCACCCGCATCACCTGGGTATACGCGCCAAGTGTGCTACCAACTGCACTGCAGATCCCCATACCAACACACACAGAACTTTGATCACTTGCATAGCCAATAGTGGCTTGTAGCAGCTCTCTTGAGTCACGACTGCTACGTTCAAAATTGAATTGGAAAGGCGAGAGAAATAATAATGTAGGTACTACTTCTATTTTTCTAATATTTTTTTTTATCAGCCAGCAGTACGTTTTCTCAACGAAATCTAAGGCTTTTTTTTAAATAGCTCGAAACCCGTCCGGCGATTCCCAAGAGCGTCCGGCGCACCTGAAACTCCTATAGTTGATTTAAACTACGGAACCCTAAAAAAGGAGGACGGTTATTAAAATTTGTTATTTATTTAACGATCTCACTTTTTTTGTTTGAGGTACCATTGTCACCAGAGTCAGGATCTCTTTTTTTATTTTTTTTTATTATGAGAGGGAGGCAAACGAGCAAGCGGGTCATCTGATGGAAAATGATCTGATCTCGGGGAAATTGAATTGAATTTTTAAAATATTGTATTGACACCTATAGTGATTTTAATTTGGGTATATTTGTACCTAGTAGAACGTGCAAATGCTCTTGGAAATCATCATTTGGTGTTGTAGGTGGTTGACCACCGGACCTACTCAATAACAAGTACTGTTGCGATCGATTCGATTAGGTACTTTAACATAGTTGCTAAATAATTTATGCTCGTCTCAAAATTTATATGGTGAAGTACTTAGAACTGATGATGAAGGGCTAGAAGATCTCCTCAACAAGTAAAGTATCTGAATCGGGAAAGTAATATTTACTAGGGGAGACCGGGGACAAAAGTAACAGCGGGTCGAAAGTAACAAAGGCTCTGTAATTTTATCCAATAGTCGAAACACCTCTTCGCTGCAGTCATATGACAGTCGATTCCACCCCTCTTACTTGCATCCAGCCGCTGTCGGTGCTCAACGCTGCTACTTTGAGCTAGAGGACAAAACGTGATTTCATGAACTAAAAAAAAACTTTCTTGACTTTCATTCATGTCACGTTTTCATATTATTAAAAAAATGATTTTCATATGAATATTTTTATAAATGAACTAAAACAATTACTTTGCTCACCCGCGACCTTACAATAGTTACGTTTATGCAGTTACACGTAACTATTGTAAGGTCGCGGGCGAGCAAAGTAATTGTTTTAGTTCATTAATATGGACCTCCGCAAAGTAACGCCTGATTCAATAAATTAAATATTTTTATAGTCATTCTTGATTAAATGGATTACACGGTGTTTGAGTTCGTTTGTGTCAATCACGTTCCACTTCAAGGCTAGCTTTAATTTTTTGACAAAAATGTGGCAGGGTACAAAAGTAACATAGACAGACATGATGATGAAAACTGTGTGTGTCCGAAACAAACACTGTTACCAAATACTTAGTTTGAATAGAAAAAATAATTCTCACGCCAAAAAAACATGTCATTTCCTAGACTGAAAATAAATCCTAACAAAATGTTATTTTTTTGATTATTTTCATAAAAAAATACTTTTTCAATATTTTCATACACTTATAAAGTGCAAATATTTTTTTTTTGCTCATTCAATGTTTTCTGATACATAACTTATTAATTTAATAATTCATCTCATATTTAAAACAAACTTCTTTATCCTGTTACTTTCGGCAATGTATCGGGGTCGAAAGTAACAACAGGCGAATTTTTTTCAAGTCCCTATTTTTCACACAAAATAAGTAATAATTAGGTAAATAAAGACATCAATTTGAAGAGCATGAACGAAATTTATAGATAGCTATATTAATTTCATCAAAAATACGTATTACGCTTAACCAGATAATGAAGTAAAAGTGCAAAATGTTGCTTTTGTCCCCGGTCTCCCCTACGTCGCAAAAACAACTATGTCGTAAAAAGAAGCTATGATAAACCGAATAGTGACGAAAATTAATACTCTAATCCAATTTCCAATCTAGACCTACGTTGCTCTACATGAACCATAAAATACTACTACAACATTTTATCTTACGAAAACGTGATCGAAGGCACGCTTCTTTTTCGTATGCGAGTATGGATACATCACTCCCTGAAAAGGAAATTAGTTTTGGTTGGTTTATGAACAGTGAACCGGAGTTCATATACATAATATCTTAATGCAAATCTAATCATCCAATTTTTGAGTACCCACTTGATGACGAAGGGACTTACGCTACTAATCATTAGTTTTATCACGATTCAGAGTGAGGAGTAGAAAGATGTCATAAGGATATACATAGAGGTTCTCTGTTTCATGTAGTATCTGAGATATCGATATGTCTCATGCACGCCCATTGGTCTCTACCAGAAATAACGGCCATAGTAGCCTAATGGTTTAGCCTGGACTCACTCCTTTCGAAATTACATTTGATAATTTACCTTGAGCTTTTCGGTAAAACCTGCATACACCAGCGAAGCCGTTCAATGGTGCGTGAAATTTTCAATCCGCACTGGAGCCGTGTGGGAACCACAGCCCAATCCCTCTTGATTAGTGTGACATATATGGGCCAGATAGACATAGTGGAGGACAACCATATTTTCTACTAACGAGAACATCCCCCTCCTTGAAGGCGATGAAGGTGTGAAGCGGCGAGCCCTGGACGTGCAAGAAGTGAGTAATGGCGGCGGTTTCCAGCTCGCTGAGTTGCCGGGGTCCCGCGTACAGGTCCCCGCACGCATGCTCCGAACGACGTTCTTCCGCTGCGGAAATAATGGTCCGGTCAATAGTTACTGGTAACAAGAAACTCAGCTACGTTTTATCGGTATTGCAAAGGCTTATCTCGTATGCTCTCATTCTGAGAGGAGACTTGTGCCCTGCAGTGTCACGTATATAGGCTGGGGATGATTTCGTATTCGTCAAACGTCGGTACAGTTGCAAATTCTCACCCTAAGAAAGAAGCTCGTTCCCTAAATATCAGAATTGCACAATACTAGATTGCCGACTTACCCTATTTCTAAAATACCCAATTCCCAGAATGTCAGACTTTCCTGTCACCGTGTTTTTCTCTATATCGGATTGCCAAAAAAGCTTGTTTTCAATACACAATGCTCCATTCAAAACCGAATTCCCATACCTAATACCAGATAGTGAAATCACCAGGCTCGTCAGGCAGGTCGTGGTCGTCATGGGGAGGCCGGGGGGTCGTGTTTTACGAGCGATATTTAGGGAACGAGCGGAAAGAAGGTATGTACGGTCGGCCTCAGAAATCCCTGAACGTGACATATTTCAAACTCCACAGTACTAAAGTACGACAAAGTACTAAAGTGTTCAGTGACTTCTGAGGATGACTGCACCTACCTATTGTGTATAAGCTCTAGTCTAATATGTATTAAGAAAAAATAACAATGAATAAAACTTAACAATAAACTAAATATGTAATTTAAAAACTACTAAATTAAGTCTAAATAAAAAAGGCCCCCGTGACATCTTGCCCAAACGGCTGGCAGCATTCCCTCGTTGAATGGCGATAGAGCGATTCGTTGAGAGAGATAGCTCGCCCTTTGGTCTCCGGTGGGTAATGACAACAATATAATCATATAACAATTTATTTTTATATCCTTCCTCACAACCTTATTTCATCTAATAATTTAATTGGTACAGCGGTTATTGATTCCCCTCCCCTTACAAACTTCCACCCCGTTTTTCACTCTTTTAAATGATGACTTTTGGGGAAAAGCTATCCTATGTAAGGACATTAAGGGTAAGGTCCCGAGACTCCAAACTATTTCTATACTAAATTTCATCTAAATCGGTTCAGTGATTTAAGCGTGAAGAGGTAACAGACAGACAGACAGACACACTTTCGCATTTATAATATTACAAGCTTTTGCCCGCGGCTTCGCTCGCCAACCAAGAACCAAGATATCAAGCAAGCAAGCATACAGGCAAGCAAGCAAGCGTGCAAGAAAGCGTGCAAGTAAGCGTGCAAGCAAGCGTGCAAGCAAGCACGACTAAACTTCAGGTAGATACGGTCCTTTACAGTATTTTTTTATATACAATGTTTTTCAGTAATTCAATTCATAATTTTGACGACCAGATGGCCTAGTGGTTAGAGACCCTGACTATGAAGCTTGAGGTCCCGGGTTCGATTCACGTGTCGGGGCAGATATTTGTATGAAAAATACGAATGTTTGTTCTCGGGTCTTGGGTGTTTAATATGTATTTAAGTATGTATCTATCTATATAAGTATGTTTATCCGTTGCCTAGTACCCATAACACAAGCTTTGCTAAGCTTACTTTGGGACTAGGTCAATTGGTGTGAATTGTCCCGTGATATTTATTTATTTTATTTTATTTATTTATTTAATTCGGAAGCGAGCACTAAAAATCTGAATAACCAGAAAGAATACATATATATGATATTCAAAGAAACTTCCTATAACTCCTAACCGTTAAGGAGTTTAACCTTCCATCATCAGCTCACCTGGATAACCTGAAAAAATACAACTATCGGTCTATACGTACCTATATAATATTTGAAACAATATCCTCAACTCCTAACCGTTAAGAAGTTTTACCTTCCATCATCAGCTCATCAACATGAGATGATGTCTACCAGATGCAAACACTTAAATAGCTTGAGAAAATATATGAAAAACGTAATGCGTGCCTGCAAAATTTGAAGGTTGCCCTCGATTTCCCTTAGATCCCGTCATCAGATCCTGATTTGGTGACAATGGGACCATCTCAGGAGTATATTATATTCTTTCGAATAAAAAAAGAAATTTAAAAATCGGTCCATAAAATTGACCGAAAAATCGGTGAACATACCTATATAAAAAATACATACAGTGGAATGCATAACCTCCTTCTTTTTTTGAAGTCGGTTAAAGAGCCCTTTATGGCCTAATTACAGTATAAACTTTTGAATTTTGTAATTTTACCTTTCTACAACCAGTAAAACGCAAAATCCCGTTTTTTCCCGTTCCCGTAAGTATTTCGGGAAATACTTTATTAATGCTCCCCTACACTCGCCAAGGAACCCACTTGCCAAATTTCAGCTTTCTACGACCAGTAAAACGAAAAATCCCGTTTTTTCCCGTTCCCGTGGGAATTTCATAAAGTCATCTCTCAGTGCTCCTCTACACTCCCCAAGCAACCTACATGCCGAATATCAGCTTTCTACGACCAGTAAAACGAAAAATTCCGTTTTTTCCTTATCCCGTGGGATTTTCCAAAAATCCTTAAAACTGTTTTTTACTACTATATTTACCTACTTCTATGCCAAATTTGAAGAGTCTAGTAATTATAGTTCATAGGATTCCGTTGAACTGAATATATAAACCCCGTTTTTTCCTTATCCCGTAGAAATTTTGAAAAATCCTGAAATTAATGTTTTGAACTAATGTAATACCTACTTGTGTATCAAATTTGAAGAGTCTAGTTATTATAGTTACTGAGATAGGGTCACTCGGAATTGATAATATAAATCCCGTTTTTTCCCGTTCCCGTGGGAATTCCTAAAAATGCTTCGTCAGTGGATGCATGCATTGTATAAGGTATCTATGTGCAAAATTTCAAGTCTCTAGGTCTAGTGGTTTGGGCAAAACCTTAAAAACGACACCCATATTGATATTTAGACATTTCAACTCCATCGCACCCCATCCAGGGACATGGTATTTTACGTATGCCACATCGGATTTTAAAACCGTTGTTGTTTTCATAACCAGCGACTCGATAAACCATAGAAACAACACTCATGTTGATTTTCAGATTTTGTTACCCCTTTCCCCCCTTTTAGGGATTGAATTCCCAAAAAACCTGAAACACGTGTTTACTCATTTATCATTAGGAGTACTTCTGTGAAGTTTCGAATAAAATAGTCGAACTAATCTTGTTTCCCCATACAAACTTTGAACCCCCTTTTCATCCCCTTAGGGAGTGAATTTTGAAAAATCCTTTCTTAGTGCACCCCTAGACCTTATAAGAAACCTACATGCCAAATTTGGAATCTCTAGGCCCAGTGGTTTGGGCTGTGCGTTGATATGTCAGTCAGTCAGTCAGTCAGTCAGTCAGTTTCTTCTTTTATATATTAAGACTAGCTTTTGCCCGCGGCTTCGCTCGCGTGTACCATGAGAATTCCGAAGAACCAAGATATCAAGCAAGCAAGCATGCAAGCAAGATTGCTTGCGTGACAATGGGACCATCTCAGGAGTATATTATATTCTTTAATAAAAAAATAATTTTTAAAATCGGTCCACAATTGACCGAGAAATCGGTGAACATACCTACATAAAAAAATACATAAAATGGAATGCATAACCTCCTCCTTTTTTTGAAGTCAGTTAAAGAGCCCTTTGCGGCCTACTTACAGTATAAACTTATGAATTTTGAAATTTTAGCTTACAACCAGTAAAACGCAAAATCCCGTTTTTTCCCGTTCCCGTAAGAATTTCGGAAAATACTTTCTTAATGCTCCTCTACACTCCCCAAGCAACCTCATGCCGAATTTCAGCTTTCTACGACCAGTAAAACGAAAAATCCCGTTTTTTCCCGTTCCCGTGGGAATTTCGGAAAGTCCTCTCTCAATGCTCTTCTACACTCCCTAAGGAACCTACCTACTTGCCAAATTTCAGCTTTCTACGACCAGTAAAACGAAAAATCCCGTTTTTTCCCGTTCCCGTGGGAAATTTGAAAAGTCCTCTCTCAATGCTCCTCTACACTCCCCAAGCAACCTCATGCCGAATTTCAGCTTTCTACGACCAGAAAAACGAAAAATCCCGTTTTTCCCGTTCCAGTGGGAATTTTGGATAGTCCTTTCTTAATGCTCTTCTACACTCCCAAAGGAACCCACTTGCCAAATTTCAGCTTTCTACGACCAGTAAAACGAAAAATCCCGTTTTTTCCCGTTCCCGTGGGAATTTTGGAAAGTCCTCTCTTAATGCTCTTCTACACTTTCCAACCAACCTACATGCCGAATTTCAGCTTTCTACGACCAGTAAAACGAAAAATCCCGTTTTTTCACGTTCCCGTGGGAATTTAGGAAAGTCCTCTCTCAATGCTCCTCTGCACTCCCCAAGCAACCTATGTGCCGAATTTCAGCTTTTTACGACCAGTAAAACGATAAATCTCGTTTTTTCTTTATCCCGTGGGAATTTCTAAAAATCCTTAAAACCGTTTTTCACTATTATGATTACCTACTTCTATGCCAAATTTGAAGAGTCTAGTAATTATAGTTCATAGGATTCCGTTGAACTGAATATATAAATCCCGTTTTTTTCTTATCCCGTGGGAATTTTGAAAAATCCTGAAATTGATATGTTAACTAATGTAATACCTATTTGTGTATCAAATTTGAAGAGTCTAGTTATTATAGTTACTGAGATAGGGTCACTCGGAATCCAATATATAAATCCCGTTTTATCCCGTTCCCGTGGGAATTTTGGAAATTCCTCTCACAATGCTCCTCTACACTCCCCAAGCAACCTTCATGCCGAATTTCAGCTTTCTACGACCAGTAAAACGAAAAATCCCGTTTTTTCCTTATCCCGTGGGAATTTCCGAAAATCCTTAAAATTGTTTTTTACTATTATAATTACCTACTTCTATGCCAAATTTGAAGAGTCTAGTAATTATAGTTCATAGGATTCCGTTGAACTGAATATATAAATCCCGTTTTTTTCCTTATCCCGTAGGAATTTTGAAAAATCCTGAAATTGATGTTTTAACTAATGCAATACCTACTTGTGTATCAAATTTAAAGAGTCTAGTTATTATAGTTACAGAGATACGGTCACTCGGAATCGAATATATAAATCCCGTTTTTTCCCGTTCCCGTGGGAATTCCCGAAAATCCTTCCTTAGTCGATGCCTACATTGTATAAGGAATCTATGTGCAAAATTTCAAGTCTCTAGGTCTAGTGGTTTGGGCTGTGCGTTGATATATCAACAGTCAGTCAGTCAGTTTAGAATTTTATATATATTACCTACTTCTATGCCAAATTTGAAGAGTCTAGTAATTATAGTTCATAGGATTCCGTTGAACTGAGTATATAAATCCCGTTTTTTTCCTTATCCCGTAGGAATTTTGAAAAATCCTGAAATTGATGTTTTAACTAATGTAATACCTACTTGTGTATCAAAGGCCGTAGCAGGATAAGGGAAGAAAAAATGCCCTTTTATGATTAAGAGCTGTTTTTTTTTTCTATAGTTAACCACATCTAGTAGTATAATTGTGCAAAGTTTTGTTGAAAAATTCCCATTGGTTCAGCCGGAAAAAAATAAAATCCGAATTCAAGAAATATGACTTTTCTCAAAAAGTATTAAACTTTATAGTACCATCTTTTTTTCATTTTGGTTAACTAAATAGTATATATGTCCTGAAAGAAAATTGAGTCTCCATCTTTAACATTTCTGTAAAAAACACGTAAGATAAAACTTCAAAAAAAATTTTTTTTTATGTCTGAATTAGTGACCACTCTAAGTGACATTTCTAAAAAAGCCTTATTTAATGATCTGACAGTCATATTAGTTTGACGGTTAAAATCAAAAAGCAACAATGTCAAAATTTAAAAAAATATGTTGGTTGGATTTTGTTACATTTTATTCTTATACCATTCGAACACCGCCAAATAACTTAAAAATAAAGGTTTTTGTTTTATAAGTTTAATTTCAAAGGCGACAAATGACATAAATAAACTTTCAAGCCAATATTAATGTAAATGCCAAAAATTATTTTTATTGTTATTTTTTTACAAAGAGGATTTATTTTAAGTTATTTGGCGGTGTTGGAATGGTATAAGAATAAAATGTAACAAAACCTAACCAACATATTTTTCAAATTTTGACACTGTTGCTTTTCGATTTTAACCGTCAAACTAATATGACTGACAGATCATTAAATAAGGCTTTTTTAGAAATGTCACTTAGAGTGGTCACTAATTCAGAAATTAATAAAAAAAATTTTTGAAGTTTTATCTTACGTGTTTTTTACAGAAATGTTAAAGATGGAGACTCAATTTTCTTTCAGGACATATATACTATTTAGTTAACCAAAATGAAAAAAGGTGGTACTATAAAGTTTAATACTTTTTGAGAAAAGTCATATTTCATGAATTCGGATTTTATTTTTTTCCGGCTGAACCAATGGGAATTTTTAAACAAAACTTTGCACAATTGTACTACTAGATGTGGGTAACTATAGAAAAATAAAACAGCTCTTAATTATAAAAGGGCATTTTTTCTTCCCTTTTCCTGCTACGGCCTTTGAAGAGTCTAGTTATTATAGTTACAGAGATACGGTCACTCGGAATCGAATATATAAATCCCGTTTTTTCCCGTTCCCGTGGGAATTCCCGAAAATCCTTCCTTAGTGGATGCCTACATTGTATAAGGAATCTATGTGCAAAATTTCAAGTCTCTAGGTCTAGTGGTTTGGGCTGTGCGTTGATATATCAACAGTCAGTCAGTCAGTTTAGAATTTTATATATATAGATAGTATGGATTCATACTTAATACATGTTAAACATCCAAGACTCGAGCACAAACATTCGTATTTTTCACACAAATATCTGCCCCGACCGGGAATCGAACCCGGGATCTCAAGCTTCGTAGTCAAATTCTCTAACCATTAGGCTATCCGGTCGTCATCAATAAGCACCTCACTGCAGCCGCCGGTGTAAACAAACCCGTGTTCTTGTCTAGACAGGTAAGTAGATTATTGTTGCACGATAAATGTGCAAATGATAAAAAAATGGAATATAATTATAATCCACTACGCCCTTTTGTATGAATTTTCACTGTTGTGATTGTGTTAGATTGGGGATGTCTATTTTTTTGTAAATCGAAAACCATTTCGAGATAGGTAAATGCTTTTGAAATCGTTTTCTGTAGTTATTTAATTTTAATATAATGTAATGCATTTATTACAAATCAAATTAGCAATGACCTTAATTTGACATTGAAGTAAATGTCGTTGGCGGTCCAAGTTGTACTTTAATCGGTGTTGAAACGCATTATTTAGAATTCTTCACAATTTATGCGTGGGTTAAACTACGGAGTTTGATTTGGACCCGCTGTCTGACATCTACTTTGACAGCGCCAGTAAAGAGACACTAGTTACAGTGCACCACTACGCAAAACATAATTAAAGGGGTTGCCATATCGTACGCATTTAGATAGATTTAGAAATTTGGCTGTGTGGGAGCCCTCAATAAAATCCCTCCGGGGTGTACTGGCCCAAGTGTCAATATTTCCAAATGTTAGAACGTCCGAATTTCATTACGTCCAAGGACACAATACCCAGTTGCCAAAATGTCTGTTGGTCAAAACAACCAAATGAAAAAACACCCGATAATCGAAATGTCTAACTGCCAAAAAGTCCAGTGAACATAACCTCCAGTTGTCAAAATTCCCAATTGTCGAATCGCCTAATTGTCATAATGTCTAGCGAATATCACGTCCAGTTGCCAAAACGTCCTATTGCCAAATCGTCCAATTTCCAAGAAGTCTAATGGGCGGAACGTACGGTTACCAAAATGCCGAATGGCCTAAACCCCCAGTAGTCCAAATGTCCAAGTGTCAAAACGTCCAGCGCTCAAAACATTATTTGGTGAGCCACTATAGTAAGGTCATTATGATCTTTATGGCATCAGGACCTTACGATAATATATCCCGGACAATTTAACACTCGGGCCAAATTGACCAGTGGTCTTTGTGGCATCTGGACATTATGACCTCCCGGACAATTCAACACTCGGGCCAAATTGACCAGTGGTCGTTGTGGCGTCTGGACAATTTGACGTCCTGGACAATTTAGCACTCGAGCCCATCTCGAGCCAAATTGGCCTATGGTGTTTATGGCATCTGGACATCTAGACCCCTTGGACATTTTGACGCTTGGCCCAAATTGACCTGTCGTGTTTATGACATCCGGACATCTAAACCCCTTGGACATTTTGACACTTGGGCCAATACATACCGGAGGGCCCAGAATTATAATCTGACGTCATTCACCAAAATAATTTCAATAATTAATTTTGATAAAAGTAGTGAACTAAATTACAAAATATTGTAATTAGTTTCTTATAATTGACTTTTCTATACAAAAAAAATGTAAAAACCATTGGATATTGGTCAATTTTCAATAAAATACACGATCACCTTCACAAAACGTGAGTTCTTACGTATGAAATACCTATACCTATCTTACTTATCGTCGTATCTATGTAAATCCTAAGCTTAATTTGGGCAATCCTACCTACTAATATTATAAACGCGAAAGTTTGTAAGTATGGATGGATGGATGTTTGTTACTCTTTCACGCTAAAACAGTTTGACGGATTCTGATGAAATTTGGCACACAGATAGTTTATAATCCGGATTAATATATAGGATACTTTTTATCCCGGAAAATTGCACAGTTCCCAACGAATAAACGAATTCTTCGCAGACGGAGTCGCGGGCAGCAGCTAGTATGATATATCGAACCATACTCCGTCTTACAAGGCACTACAGATTTGCAGTTTTCGTGGCTTAATCCTTTTTCAAGCATAATGATTAATGACCACATAAACGTGATCCTGTAAATGGTACTGAATATGATGATAAGACTAACGCGGTATCCATTGGTATTCAAAGTTTCGGTCGAGGTTGACGCCGTAGCAAGGCTGCACTGTGCAGCGCAGGCCTGTTGCCTCGCAGCCCACGCAGGACTCCTTTACGCTGCAGGTGTCCCACGATTGGCGAAGATTCTTCGTCCATTCACGACGCTAAACATTTTGGTAATATGTTAGACGTGATAAGATTGTATTGTAACACGAATGAGCATTAAGATTTGATAACTTTCATAGATTTTGTAATTTAGTCAATGACATTGCATAATTTGGTCCAGTGACGTGAGCTTACTATGTTCCCTTTATCTTGCGTAATATTGACTGGCTGAAACTCACTTAGCAAAGTTATGCATCGCAGAATCACTTTAGTTCTTAAAATTAATCTGGAATATTTCAGCGGATGGTTGGGTTAAGCTGATACTCTTTGGTTTACAATTTTTTCCGTGCATTGATCGATTTTCAAAGTTTAACTACGGCGTTGTTAAAGAGTTAACTTAGTTTTGAGTCGAAAATTTCGACTTTCTCTACCTTGTACGTATAATTTCCAGAAGTACCTACCTACTTGGGCGACCGAGCTTCACTCGGTTTAAAACTCGTACATAATTTTAAAGAGTAGATGATAATTATCGTCGACTTAAATCTTCTACTATATAAAAATAAGTCGGGTTTTCCTTCCTGACGCTATAACTCCAGAACGCACGAACCGATTTCCACGGTTTTGCATTCGTTGGAAAGGTCTCGGGCTCCGTGAGGTTTATAGCAAAGAAAACTCAGGAAAAATTTCAACAGAAAAGCGGGAAAATCTTTTTTCACATACCGTAGAAACGTACAACTTTGCCCGCTTTTTGCGATCTTTTACTTTTTTTAGAGTCAATTGGTCCATATTGTGCAACTTTATCTGTGGCACTCACATATTGACATACTTTTCTTTGTGTCGATGAGAACACTACATTTAAAATGAGTTTCCGTACTCTAGAAAACGGGCCTCAAACAGGCGGGCCAAAATATTGAAAAAATTTCGAGATTGCCCACATTTGTTTACACTTTTATAACTTCGGGATTATCAATTTTATGGTCATGATTCTTAAAGTCTAATAATCTAGAATAGGCATAGCAACGTTGTGTCGTATTATTAGTCCTTTAAGTAATATATTTTACCTCCAAAACCGTGTGGGCAAAGTCGTAAAAAAAAATTTGAAATCCTTCATACAAAATCCTGGATATGCTAGGGTTGTCAATTTTTACTTATTGCTTTTACCCGACTACGACTAAATAAAGACCAGTATGATATTAATATTTTAATTTGGTCGTAACAGCCCTGGCATCTAATTTTTCCTTTTTTGTTGTTGAACGTTGCATACCAAAAAAAAAATTTAGAATTTATTAGGCTTGTTTATATTCAGTAAAAGAAAATTAAATACGTATTATTGCATAACATTTCAAAATATCCCGCGTGGGAACTACGGCCCAACCCCTCTCATTCTGAGAGGAGGCCTGTGCCCTGCAGTGGGATGTATATAGGCTGGGATGATGATGATGATGATTTTATATAACATGCTAGTGACAACCTTAAGGGTAAAATTTTGCTGGGCAAAGTTGAAGAAAGTAATACGAAAAAACGTTCATGATATTGCCCAATACCATAATTACAAAATTAATAGAGATAAGGTGTTGAGATTTTGTCTACATCGTTTTTAAACTGAATATTAGTTACAGTTAAAATTAAATACTTGTGGGACTTTCCTGGCTTAAAATACACTCGAAGTTTTTTCGTCCTAATTGGCCCGCCAAAAAACACGTCCGCACTCCAAGCCAGCTCACGCGTGACAGAAGATAGATACGCGTCAACCGATAGGCCAGTGTTGCCAGCAATATGTTTAGCTAAAAGCCACAGATTATAATGTAAGTGTATTTGTAACTATTTTTGGTACATTTCGCTTTTACTGAAATGTGACGCGGTGGGCAAAGCTATAATGAAAAGGCAAAGTTGTAAGTTTTTACGGTACAGCGCCATCTCTGATACATAGCATGTACTACAAACCAATACTATTCTCCGCGGACGGAGTCGCGGGCAACAGCTAGTTTGGTATAATTTTGTGTACCTACATAACACATAACACAGCGAAAGGCATAATTTGAATATGGCATAATGATCTTGATACAGAACTTTCCTTCTTCTTCTAGTTTATGTTCTTTCACATTCGCGGAGCCGCGGACTCAAGCTATTATTAACTAAACAGCTGAAGAAGTACTTACAATCAAGAAGTACATACTTGCGGAAACGTCATGGAGTAATCGTAGCCGTCGGGGTTTAATACTGGAACTACCCAAAATCGGTATTTAGACAAGAGGTCAGCGTGAGACTCGCTGCGCTCGATCAGTTGGTACAGGACATACATGGCAGCCGCGACCGCGTGGTGGTCCCGACCTTGAATACCTTCAAGAAAACAACATACCTACGGGTGAAAATCAAAAAGTTGGACTACGTTAAATGGTAATTAATCTTACAAAACGACTGAATAGAAAACGAGGATTATTCGCGGTAGTTCCTTCGAAGGAAAACAGCGTTTTTTTTCACCTTTGTTCCTTGTCGCAGCAGCCAGAAACCAGCACGAAAAAACGGAATACCTAATTCCTTCGAAGGAACACCCAAAGGAACTACCGCAAATAATCCAATAAAGTTCCGTTATTGCTCCGTCATAATGGGAATTCCTAAAAATGCGCACTTAATTAGGTATAAATAATTATTTGACAAATATTCATTTAGCGCATAATCATTAAATAATTTTACTTTTTAAATTTTTCGTAATATTTTTTCAAGATGTTAATAAATTCCATACCTACACATACCTACTAGATAAAGTGCCAACAAAATCACACGAATAAATAGTACATTACTGCAGAGGCCGTGAAGTAAGGGATTGATGGACGAGATTTGGGGTATACGGCCGAGTCGTAGACGAGGCCGGATAAAACGAGTCCAGCAATCCCTCTTCCGGCCGAGGATTGTATAGAGCTTTTCTCAAACATGCATCATCATCATCATCATCATCATCATCATCATCATCATCATCATCATCATCATCATCCATCCATCCAACCATCCATCCATCCATCCGTCCGTCCATCCATACATCCATCCATACATCCATACATCCATCCATCCATCCATCCATCCGTCCGTCCGTCCGTCCGTCCGTCCGTCCGTCCGTCCGTCCATCCGTCCATCCGTCCATCCGTCCATCCGTCCATCCATCACCAGTAGTTTAGGCGGTTTTATAGAAATAAAAGAAGATAGATTTTTTTTTAATGTCGTAAGTTGACTGTATGTAATTTTTCCTTTGTCAGTTTAGTGTTAGTAAGCAAATTTAAAAAGTTACAGCAGCGGACAATAATGGTTTTTCATACTTACTTTTATGGCCTAGGCCAAGAAGTAATGTAGGGAGCCATAAACAACAAACTTCATGGCTTCATTTCGTGACATTAACGCATACATTTCAAAGCATGTTTGAGAAATAGTACATTACTGCAGAGGCCGGGACTTAAGGGGTTGCCGGCCGAGTATCTAAGTTAGCGGCCGAGTGGTACACGAGGCCGGCAACCCCTGTTCCGGCCGAGGCTTGTATAGTGCTTTTCTCAAACATGCACCATCACCATCATCATCATCATCATCATCGTCGTCGTCATCATGATGGTGATGGTGAAGATGATGATGGTGGTGGTGATGGTGATGATGGTGACGATGATGATGATTATGATGGTGGTGATGGTGGTGATGATGATGATGATGATGGTGGTGATGGTGATGATGATGATGGTGATGATGATGATGATGATGATGCTGATCGTGATGATGATGATGGTGATGAATGATGATGATGGTGATGATGATGATGGTGATGAATGATGATGATGATGAATGATGACGATGAATGATGATGATGATGGTGATGATGATGATGATGATGATGGTGATGAATGATGATGATGATGATGATGATGGTGATGATGATGATGTTGATGAATGATGATGACGATGATGGTGATGATGATGATGATGATGATGATGATGACGATGATGATGATGATGATGATGATAAAGTTGATGATAGTGATGATGATGTTGATGGTGAAATATTTCTCTAGGCAGATCACCATTACCATCACCATCACCATCTTACCTTACCTTAAATAAGCGTAGTGGCAGAATGTCATAATGAACCAAAGCGCAAATATTGCTTATAGTTTTTTTTTAAATGGCTGAATGCTATGATGCCATAGACCTATAAACATCATGGTGCTGTGTGACATGAAACAATAGATGATCGCATTGCCGGCCTAGGCCTGCAACGGTGTATTTTGAAGCCTGTTTTAACGAATACAACGTAAACATTACATAGCATGTTTGAGAAAAGAAACATTGTATAAGATAATTACCTACCAACTTATTGTCAATAAATGCCAACAAAATCACACGAATAAAAGAAACATTGTATAAGTTAATTGTCCGTGGCTGACCAAGTACAGGCAACAGATTGCCCAAGTGTTAGCTATAAACACTCTTATTAAACATGACGTATTCAAATTACCTGCAACTATTAAAACCACTTGCTTGGCCGATAAGATCTGACCGCTACTAGGATCATCTATTATCATCATGTAAATTGGATTTTCCATAACTGTGTACGTGTCATCGGTAATATCAACCCATTTTGCTATAGGGCTGTCGTCTGTCCATTTTTTTAACTGCGCTACAATCTGCAAAAAAAAATGCTTTAATCACCTTATTTTGTTGCTACTAGGACGAAGAGTGGTGTTTAATCTGATAACCGATAGGTATAAGAATATTACGGTTCTATGGAGTGTGGGTGTAAGTAATGAGCAGGGGTCAAATACGATGGATATTAAGTAAATCGTTTTAATCGTTCTACGAATCTAAACATACCTCAGGGAGCGTTCGAGGTGACTTAAAGCTCAAATCTCGAAGGTTTCGTAAATTACAACTAGGCCGACGCATTTCTCTGAAAGATTGCGGTGTGGAGGTTTCATCATAATCGTATGCTAAAGTTGCGGTAGTATTATAATAATGTGTAGTTTTCTTTTTTGTAGTACTCTTTTCAAGAGTGGTTTTGTCGTTTTGATCTTCCAAGTTCACGTCTTCAATGCTTAAGCTTGTCGTATTGTCAACGTAATTTTCACTGTCGGTACTAACATAGTCTTCATCAGAATCAGTCCTTGAATTGTCTTCTTTTCTCCGAGTACCTTCTTCCTCGGATGATTTGTCACTCTCTGTTTTGCCTGTAGTGCTTTCAGTGTCATCTATGTCATCATACGCTATGTGATATCCAGACTCTAGATCAGTGGATGTCGTTTTCAATGTCAATGTTGTTTCATCTTCTTCACTCCAGTCCTGTGTGGTGTAAGTAGCACGTGTGGGTGTAACAGTTTCAGGAATAATCTGATCTGCAACTGTTGATTGAGGATCTTCCCTTAATTTACCTTCATTTTCTGAAGAGATCAACAACGTTTCCAGTAGATTAGAATCTGGTTGAAATTTTTCTAAAACTTCTTGTTCTGGGTCTGTTCGAGTTGGGATTTCAAAATTGGGTAATGTCGAACGGACAGGAAGAGGCAAGAGCGTCGTTCGATGCACCTAGTAAAACATATATTGCACAAAATAAAAAATCATTAATGAAGTATGCGAACTAGTGATAAAGCCAAGTTATAGCTAATCACTGATTGCATTTCGTATGGACTGACTTGACCAGGAAAGTACTTCTTGGGCCATAAATTCGAAGGGAGGAGGACGGTGACTGCGAACATCGAAGCAAAAAGCAATAATCCGCTTGTTTTTATTGGCCATTCCATTGGTGAGAGCGTCACCTAACTAAAGACAGTATTCCTAATTATGAATATATATATTTTTTTTAAATTAAGAAGATAATTTTATTCAAATGCAGCTTACAGGCTTAGTCAATGGCGGTGGAGTCAGAGGTGACACTCCGGCCCGCGGGAAGAATGCGACTGGAGTGATAGGCGCGTACTGGCGCACGACATGCGCAGGAGTTCGGGATATAAACTGCGGGCTAGCCGGGGGGCTCTCGTCCCTTTCCGGATGTTTCGCCACTAATATTGGCGGCTGGCTATTAATCTCATCTGTAGAATAAAGTTAGAACAAGATGCGGAATAGTTTAATCCTATCTTTGTTTTCAGCAAATGCCTAAATTTGAATACCATGACATAAAAACTTGTTCCATGTGTATTTAGCCCAAGTTAAAAGTTATATGTTTATTTTAAAGATATGTTTAAATGTTACCTTTTGGCGATTGTCCTTCCTCAGCTAAAGGATCTCGTTCCAAGAGGTATAAATCGCCATTAAATTGCGTTATTTTCATAGTCGTCGGGGGGACAAACCGTGTGTACTCGAGGGGTACGTACGTCGTCGGAGCGACCTTCGTAGCCGACACCACCGCCCCGCTGACGATTATCGACTGTGGCTTTTTCGTGAAAGGTTGAATGTTTATGGCAAAAACTTGCGTACTAGCCCTAACGGTCGGGTTGAGGACATCGTCGTCCACTTTAACGATGAATTCTTGCTTAGTCGCTTGATTAGCTCTCCATCGGGTGTATTCTGACAACGCTCTTTTAGCGCGAGACGCTGAAACAAAGGGCCAATCATAAACTGAGCATATAGAAGTCATATAACATAATATAAAAATCCACGTGAAAAAGCTTGTACTTACACGAGTTTGAACACGATTCGTCTTCATTATTATAAGTTAAATTTGTTTGTAAACTGAAACATAGTTGTATAAAGTCTAATACTATCAAAATTATTCGTATTTTCATGTTAATTCAAATCTATCATTGTTTGACATATAGCAAAGTGGCCAAATGTTGTCAATTGAATTTTCTTCTACGTTACTTCATAGAAAGTCGCCAGCATGATTGATATTTGGAAAAATATAAACTATTTTCCGAATTTGCTCATAGGTACCTAGACAGAATCGATAGACCAACAGCATTTACACGTTACTAAACAATTATTCAAATTATTACTTAAAATAATAAAATAGACTTTAGAGTTTCATATTTCCTATCCTTAATTTTTTTATATTATTATTATGAATGTGCTTTGTTTTGACGTGCTTGTGGGGACAGTTTTTGACGTTTACTAGACGGTCTTACTCTGAAATAGAAAAAATCCGTGTTCATTTAAGCCTAAAACATTTTCTCAACCGAAAAAGATTTTTTTTAACAATGCTTTTACAGTTTAAACTTTATTTGATTGTTGTTTTATACTTTTTTGGCGCATTGTTTATGATATTCTTCCCTCCAAGAAATTTCAAACAGTACGATAGCATGCATCATTATAATTTTATAATTTTTACATGTTTAGATCTTTTGGTGTATCTATTCTAATAGATATTTTTTAAAGGAAATGTTTTTGTAAAGGTCGGGGTCGGGAGCAAAGATGCGGATGTCACGGAGCGTAGGACACGGTTTAAAATATGAAAACTATGTAGACTACAGTGATATGGTGACTGCAGCAGAGCGCATGGCACGAGACGACCCTGACGTAGTCAGGCTAGTGCGTTTGAATCCACCCACTGCCGAGAATCGTAGCATTATAGCTCTGGAATTGCATAGCGACAAGCAAAGCAAGAAACCTGGAATTCTGATCATGGGAGGTAACCAATAAAGCCCGTACCGTACTTCAACCACAGATTACTGATTCGGGCAATACTTAAGCTAAATATAGAGGTAGATGCCTAAACAATTATAATTAGTCCGGCAGTGGACAGTCCGATATTGGACACGTTTTTTCATGTCAATTTAACAAAAAAATATGAAGATAATAGTCCTTTAAAGTTACGTGTGACATCAAGCTATGATACACCTCTTAAAAAACCCACTACTGGACGTTTTTATTTTTTGTTTGATTGATAAAAGATAACATACGTGTGCAATATTTTGTGATAATCTAACTGACAGACTAATTATAGTTATTTTTTTTACCTAGGACACTACTCGAATAACGCGTGTAACCACAAACAAGTACTTACCTAGATAATGCTTGTCTTCAAAGCATTCGTGTACCCAAAGCAGTAGAAAAAAAGATGAAAATGGGCCAAATATTATGCATTCGTGATTGTTGCTATGTATAAGAATTTTACGTTACGTTAAAAAAGTGACCATTACAAAGAAAGAAGCGCAATTAATTATTTTTCTCCTTTTCATGTTGTACTAACCTATACTTTACCTATATTGTCGGCAGTTAAATTTGTCATACAGAACAAATTATTATATAGACGCTTGGATGCATTACAAAAACGTGGGTGCTTACACGTTATAATGTACGTTAATCTTTAAATTCTAGCATTGAATGGAATGGCTTGGGGATCACCTAACGCAATTCTCGAATTGGCTGAAAAGCTCTTATACGATAGCAGTTACCAAACTCCATTCTTTAACGACTATGACTGGTAAGCGCATTGATTTTGTACTTCTTCACTGTAATAAACAGAACTAAATTAGTTTAAATTAATCGCAGGTATCTAATCCCAATGGGAAACCCTGATGGGATACATTTCACTCAAGCACAACGTGATCTTCAACCTCTAAACGTAGAAGAATGGTCTAAGAATCTGACTGCTAGAAGCCGAACGCGCCCAGCTGAATGGCACAAGAATATAGATAGGGAATCGGATTCAGATTCTTGTTTTGGGACAAACATTAACCGGAATTTTGCGTTTCATTGGCAAGGTGAGGGTTAATAAGATTTACAGAAAAATCAAGCTCGCTAGCCCTAGAGCTGGAAAATCATGTAGCTAGGCAAATAGGTACAGGTGACCATTATTGATCACTTCACTTGAAAATACCATTTGAAAAGATTATAATGTGTTTTGATACCTTTTTGTACTTATTAGTGCTTTTGTAACTACTTTAAAAATTAATATCTGATGTTATTAGACGATATGAATAACAGTAGAGATTTAAATGACATTAAAATCGTATATTTTTTTAATTTTCAAGCGCTAAAATGTTTACAATGTTCAAAGCGATATTGTAACGAAACATTGTTCAACATCTAGATTTTTAAGACATGATGTATAATGTCTTGGAATTACCTAGGCGCTTCAATCAAATCGAAAGTGCTGAAAATTTTAAGAGAATTTGAAATATAAGTAGTGTGAAAATCACAGCTATAGGCAATTAATTTTGTCAACTGATTAAAAAGCAGTAGGTACTTTTGTGGCAATTTACCGATATATAGTTATAATTTTCGAATGGTATTTTCAAAGATGTGATTTAAAAAATCGCCACCATTTTCTCAATGTAAAACAAAAACGACTCTACATTTATTATGATTCATGATGGATCACAGATAACAATTCGTATATACCTACATAATATGTCATTTTAGTCTCCTGGTAATTTTCAAACAGATGATGTTAAAAAGACGCCGGGTCGTTGCTCGCAATGGTTCCCAGGCGTTGAACCGTTCTCGACGCACGAAGCGCAGGCTCTACGCAAGTACGTTGACCGGCTCGGCGATACGATTCAGCTAGCTGTGCATATGCATGCTAGCTTTGAACCAAAAAAGGTAATTTAGTGGCAAATACATGAAGTCGAACGCACCCATACAACAATGTCACAAAGTACCTACCGTAATCGGCAAACTTGGCGAGTGACTGCTGCAACCGCCTAATTACGGCCACCGCAGTAGGCAGACAGTCTAATGTGAAGAAGAGGTCAGTTGGCCGAAGTAGTTTAAAACAAGTTCGGCGAAGGCATCAATTAAACCAAGTAGTGTAATTGCATCTTTATTCTGCGCTAGATGTTGGTATGAATGAATTAATCAGCGGCGAGTTATGTAGAACCCAGTTAAGGTCTGCAAGAAAAATCGTGTAAGATGCATTACATTGCGGCGCCGGATTGACCACTTCATACTCGTTCATTTTACGGTCTCGCAATGTAATGCCAGTTGCTAAAAAAATTTATCAAGGCAGTGCATGCGTGTAATGCTATAATGAACCTTCTATGTTTACGCACTTGATACATTTTTCACTGTATCCCATGAGAAATAGACATATTGAAAACTATTCATCACTATGTATAAGTACCTATAGGTTTTTATTGACTTAACATTTAGGTAGTTTTTTGTAATTTTTCAGTAAAAAGTGTACTACTTACCTCTCACTTTTTATAATGAGGAAATTTTGGGTTTTTCTTGCTCAGAATCAAGAGTGCTATTGATTATAATGATTTTAAAAAATTAATTACCTACCCTAGTTTTCCATACAATTTTTTGTGTCAGTTTTGTGATGACCCATTTAAACTGTATGAAAAAAACGTCCTCAAATTACCTTAATTAATTACCTCATTTAAAAGAAAAAGTAAAAGGCATTTTTTTAAAATGCCCGTAAACGCGTTTTCATTCATTCGCATTGATTGAATCATACATATGTATGTTCCTTTTCAGGAGTTAATGCTTTACCCGTGGCGGTATTCGAAGCGTCACCCTAGCAACTATCACACCCTGCAAGACATAGGAGAGTATGCTGCGAGGCTGTCCCGGCTACCCGACGGACGCATTTACGAGGTACTTAGTGTATTCAGTATTTATTAAATCGCAACATTTCTTACAAAATATTTTACAAAAATGATGCCCTGTTGGGGCGTAGCAATTAAGCTTAATTAAGCAGTAAAAACTAAATTTATACATTAGTTATGTACTTATTTATGTATATACAACACGTAATGTTGGTGTTAGTGTAAGTGACACTTGAAAAATAAAATTAGTAAAAAATAAAAATGCCTTCTAGCCTTCAACTAATAAACAATTTCGAACAATTGAATAACAATTTCAAACAATTTTAACCTAATAACTAATAACTTATGGCACATTGTAATGAGATCATCCTTTGAATTAAATTAATTAAATTAAATACATTATAACAATAATTAAAAATATTACTTATTCTTCTAATTATTCGTTTACACTTTTGGAGTAAGAAATCTTTTAGCTTTCTTATATTTTTTTTATCTTTTGTTTCTATTTTTATTTGGGTAGGTAATTTATTATGTATTTTTACTGACATAGCGTAAGTTCCGTGAGAATGTATTTTGAGGAAGGATGGTGGCAAATTTCCCGAGGCCTAGTGTTCCCGAGGACTGATAAGTAGGCTTTTAGCCTTATTTTGAAAGTCTACTTGTAATTACGAGGCTTGAAAGGCTACCGATATAGCTCTAAGAAGGCAGTAGGCAGGGCACATCGCTCGTTGAACTGATGGCCGATGGGGATAAAAGGTTCTCAAATAGCGTCCACGGACCGGAAGACGCAGAATAGGTAGGCCTCCAACAAGATGGAGCGACGACCTGGTTAAGGTTGCGGGAACGCGTTGGATGCGACCGACCGATCTCGAACCTTGGGGGAGGTCTATGTTCAGCAGTGGACGTCTTTCGGCTGAACAGATGATGATGATGGCTTACTTAGGCCGAGCTCAAAAAGGGCTCCAGCTTTAACTCTCAAAAATAAAGACTCCATAAAAAAGACTTTTATAGGCTCATATGGATAGGCTTTTTAAAATGACGAGTCTTTTAATCCCCTGCTTTTTTAGCTTACCCCTAAAAAACTTATCTAATCTCACCCTTAGATTATTTATGCACTAGATAGAGTGTCAGTCAGTAGCAAACATTGCGATACAAAACGTCCACAAATTTCTTTTGACAGCTTCATATTACCATCGCGTTACGTCATTCAAACTGAAGGGAGGCAAATGACATATAAGCCAAGTTGACTTATATTTTTCGGGACGTTTTCATGCCGCCGAAGCTCTATCTAGTGTATAAATAATCTAAGATCTCACCTTATGAATAGTGCAGATGAGCCTCTATATTCACTCTAGCCTTGAAGAATCCTAGTTTGTATTTATCTGGAAATACAGACGAGGCTCTCTAGGGATTTAGCACTTAGTATGAAGGGAGAAACAGCAAGTTTGCAATTCTTAGTTCGTACGATCCTTATCTTGTTCGTGAGCTTCTATTAAAGTCATATTAGTCCATATTAGTTGAGTCGACGTCACATAATCACATTACAAAAGCGGAGAGAGACGTGAATTTCAACTACAATGTGCTTGTTCGGATAATCAGCAATCTGCAATGGTAATGGTAACGCATGTTTACTCGTTTATCAGAATAATATTTCTGAATCTATTGGTTTTGCTAAACATTGCTTTAAGCTTTACACTAGTTTATACCTATTGTAGAGCGCACAAAATTGGCCGGAGATGCACACAAGTCCCGAGTTATCTATACTAATATTATAAAGAGGAAAGATTTGATTGTTTGTTTGTTTGTTTGCATTGAATAGGCTCCGAAACTACTGGACCGATTTCAAAAATTCCTTTGCCGTTAGAAAGCTACATTATCACTGAGTGACATAGGCTACTATTTACCGCGGGAAAATATCTTTTCCTACGGGAAAATTTATTTATCGCGGGCTGCGGACGGAAGGCTAGTTATATATATATATTTGTATATTTGTACAACTGAGATAGAGCTCGATATACGAGTCTTCAATGACGAACAAAAATAAAGGCTGGCCTTTTATTTATCAGTAGATACGGCATGCGTGTTGTTAAATAAGAGTATACTTAATTATTTAAATAATCCCCCACAGAATCAACCATAGTAATAAATAAACAACGGTCGAAAAAACGTTCATCATTTCACGTGTGCCTACAGAACGACGACTAGGTACTTGGGATGCATTTAAGAGTCAATAAAGTCCGTTCACAGTCTAGGTGTTTTGGGAGCATTATCGTGACATCATTAAGAGTCTGTAGGCACACTCAGCAGCAGAATTGGACGAACGGTTACGGTGCTCACAATGACACATGACTGACTCTACTGCCAAGGTAATAAGGGGGTGTGTAGATCATTTTGAACACCACAACCGCTCATCCACTTCTGCTGCTGCCTGTAGGTACTGCACTAGTGTTTGGTTTCTGAAATGAAAATGACCGACATTTTTTCGACCTTTAGTAATGATAACACCGTAGCGTTCTCTAGTAAAGATAGAAAAATTATGACTGACTGAGCCCAAGCCAAAAAATGTTTAGTAGAGGTTTCGTTTCGCGAAATAAGGGTCGATTTTACCTTCCCACGAGATGGGAAGTTCTGCAACGGAAGCGAAGCCGCGTACGTCAACTAGTCTCAGTGTAAACAGTTTTATCAGTTATCAGTCCACCGGTGATAATAATATGCTGACAGCTTTGATCGATTTAATATAATTATTTATCTTTATGATAATTAGGTGCATCAAAGCAGCAACGACGGTCGCGTGGCCGGCTCGGTCACTGACTACCTCAACGGTGTGGTGGGGACGGAGCTGGTTTATCTGTTGAAACCGTACCATCGGAAGTATCCTGCTTACACTGATTCTAATCACCTCAGTAAGTAAACATTTAACCTTTACGACCTGCGCTAAATTAGTCACGTCTCCCACGTCTCCGATGACCGTCTTATCAAATCTTAGAATCTTAGATTTCGCTTTTAAATAATCTTAGATTCGGTAAGCAGCCGTACTGCTAATAAAATAAATAATATTTATCAATATCGTAAGATCGACAGCAGCCGCTAATGATGCTTCGGAAATGCAGGCCTGGATTTTTATGGTGATAGCGGTTCTCTTGGGTGTGGGTTTAGTGGCGTTTGCGTTGGATGATTTGTTAATTTTCATGCGGAGGAAGGGCGATTAAAATTACACGAAGACGTATATTTTCAAGGCAAACGCAGCCATTTTGCATTGACTTAACCTCACTACTTCGCGGAGGAGCTAAATATAGTAGATTGTTCAAAAAGGGAGGAAAATAACCAATATCACACGAGGTTACTTGACACCCGAGCACAGCGAGGGTGGCAATATTTCGAGGGTGATATTGGTGTTTTTCCCGAGTTAAACACTCTGCTTTTCATTTCGACTACAAGGAAAGTAAGAAAATATAAGTATAAATAAATAAAAATGTCTAAACCGGTCAATATGATCGTTGTAAAATATTTCAATAGAGTTTATTGTTAAGCAATAATTAATTTAAAAAAATTTAATATATTCAATATAATAATCAATGAAAACAGTAGATAAAGTAGGTATTTTAGTAAATTTATTTGTAAAATAAGTAAATAACCAATTTGAACCAAGGAGTTAAGCTGTATAGAGAGAGATAGGCTGTGTGGACTTATAACATTGTCGTTTACCGTGTTTTTTTTCTTAATTTTTTTTAACTTTTCTGGTTTTAGTCACTAAATAAGAAACTAATGTAAATTAATAATTTAATTTAATAATATTTTACTGGCATTATAAAATTAGTAATATATTTATTAAAAAAAAAACTCAATACTTAATTATTCCATGAATATGCCGTAATGCTTGGCTGAATGCGTATGTGGTCCATTGACAGCCAATGCCTTTATTTTTTTTAATTCATTTCTATCCTAGGGAAGAAAATAATAGTTATCCTCCCGTATGTCAGATATGATTTGCCTCACTTTCTGAGTATGAGAGATGAAAAGTAACTATTCCATTTATTTTAATTTGGAGCTCCGTAAAGTAACGCTTTACAGTATAGGTAAGCTATAGGTATTTTCTAAGACGAAATGAAATGAAATAATTTACCTGCATTGACGGGAATGGTATCTTAAACCGCATGCTATGGTTCGCTTAATCAGTCCTTTTATTCTCCAGAATGAAAAAAGATACTTGTGTCCGCAGAAGCGTATGTGGACAAAGCCGTTTCAGCGACGCTGAGTCTGGTCCGCGGTTGGCGGCGCAGCACAAACCAGAACACCCTGTCCTTCTATGGAAAAGATGTCGAGTTTTAACCGCGACAGCTCGTTAAATAAATTATATATACCTACATTTTTACATACTTTTACTAACACAAACAAAAACTAATTATTTTGATTCGAATGTATGTTTCACATGTTCCGAGGTTTCACGTGATTCAAGTTTTAACTAGCCAATGGACTTATACTACTAGCTTACTCTTTTCCTGGGATATTTCATATAGCGACCATATAAATCTACACAAAGATTCGACCATTTTATCTTTAAAATAAGGTACAAAATCAATTGAATTTGTTTAAAATATGCTTTGCTTTTAAATTAATCGTGCATATTTCGACTGGTTTTGAAGTCATATCACATCTTGTTTAGCAAATTTGATATTCAGCGACGGAGGGTGTATAGCATGTTAAGTGCAAGCAAGCAATTTGAAATATTTTTTTTCCTTAGATTGGCGCCCAATGTGGGACCATATTCAAAGTAATATTTTCCTTTCAATCAGGAATATATTCGAACTTAGAATGATCAGTGATAATCACATAACATCCAAAGCGACAAGGAAATGAATAAAGAGACTAAATAATAAATATTAAAAATATATTCGTAACATTTTTATTAGCACTTTTAGGCTGTATAACTAAACAACATAGATACAATTGGATCAATGTACACTATATACAAAAAGGTCTAATATCAACTTGTCGAGGTTGATGAGGTCAAAACATTTTTTCTTAAGATTGCGAGATCAATATCCCAATTCTCTGACAAGCTATTGAGTGAGTTAAGTAAAGACTGTTTATTAACAAAGTGATCGTTGAGATCTGTTATATGGAGGAGACTTAGTTCAAGAGAGACTCTGTGGAGATACTGCAGTCTTTTGAGCAGAGCATCTTTGAGCTCTCTGTTTTCCGTCTGACGCCAGTACTTGAGGTTTCTACCGATTACTGTCGTTATGTGCTGTCTGATGTCTTTCAGGCAAGTCTTTTTTTCCTTGGTCGACTGAAAATAGAGTAAAACACGGCGTTAAATATTTGAGCGAAACTACTATAAAACTATGTCATAGGCCAAAGCAAAGGGTTTATGTACGCATTATGTAAGGTGTAATGAAATGTATTTGGGATATTTCAGCTAGTGTAATGTACCTAAGTCCGACTAAACATGGTTGTAAAGGTTTTAAACGGATTTTTTTCCAGAAGCGCGCATTTGCATGTACAATAGAACCATTTAATTTCTGATCCATCGCAGAACGTTTTCACAGTAAGCGAAATAATAATTTTCCTTGTCAAGAAATGCGATGTCACTGTGACATTTTCTGTGAAAAGGTTCCACAGTGGGCCAAGATTCAGTTGGTTCGACTGCATAAAACTATGCTTCTTAAAACGCAGGTCTTGTCAAAGTGCACGCTTCAAAACGCTTAATGTGTGTCAGGATTGTCAGGTAAAAGGATTTAGGCCACCAAAAACCGGGAGCGCGGGGCGCCGACGGAGCGTGCCCAGCGCGCTCTATAACACTGAATCTACGGTGACACACCGGCAGCGCGGCACACCGTATTTGATTCAGTGTTATTGACCGCGCTGGGCACGCTCCATCGGCGCCCCACGCTCCCGATTTATTGTGGCCTTTAAGCTCCAAACGCACAGACAGCAGAGACGTGGTGGTGACGGTTGTAATATGCTAACTTGTACGAACGAGTTCGCGGTACGGTACCGCACAACCGTTCATACAAGTTAGAATATTACAACCGTCACCGCCACCGCACCGCCACGCCTCCGCTGTCTGTGCGATTGGAGTTTTAGAGTTGGCACGTACCTAGGGTTGCCAACCGTACTATAATATATAGTATTGTACTATATTTTGACTCTGTGTACTATATACTGTTGAAGAAATATATAGTACGCAAAAATAATATATTTCGGTTAGTCCTTACGCATGCGGCTTAGCATTTTTACTATACTAATGTTTAATGAATAAATTTTCGCTATTTTACGTATTTTGTACTATTTTTCTTTTCAGAGTACTATATTTTTTGTACTTTGGGCTGGGAAATACTATATTTGCTTAAGAAATAGTTGTAGTAGTAGGTACCCTACACGTACCTGTTGTTGCGCGCACAGCGCGAGGCGCACGCGCGCGCGGCGCGGCGGCGGCAGCGCGCGCAGCGCCAGCGCCACCAGCCCGCTCGCCGACACGCGCGCCGCGCCCGGGAACCGCGCGCTCTCCGCCTCGCCCCTGCAACAACACCGCCTTACTCAATACAACGGGAGAGTTAGGCTGTGTTTCCACGAGAGATGTGCGAGGATGCGTTGCGTTCATGACAAACACATCCCTCGCAACGCATCCTCGCACAGCTCCGGTGGATACGCAGCCTTACGCATCCACTTAGCTGCTGTTTAGGGTTCCTTACCCGCCTATGGTCAAGGGTGCGATTGGTCAAAATACGCTTTTGTCAAAGGCCCGCTTGGTCCAAGACGTGGTTTGCCAAAGTTGCGATTCGTCAAAACATTTTCGTCAGTGCTTTTGGTCAAAGCTGAGCTTTGCCAAAAGACGCGATACGTCAAAGTACGCTTTTTGCCAAATGCTCGTTTGGTCCGAGGTGTGAAATTGTCTAAGTCGCGATTCGTTAGGTAAATAATGGTACCTACTTTAGTGATTTTAATGACCACTTTAAACGCCTTCGCCTTGGGGGTCGGCAGAATGAAGCTCCCTGACGGCCAACGGCATCTGTTGAGGGTGGTATTTTGACGAATCGCACTTTTGACAAACGAAATTTGACCAAAGGCACCTTTGACCAACAGGGTATTTTGACAAATCGCACCCTTGACCAGAGGCGGAAAACCCCCTCTACGGGACCCTATTACTGAGACTGCGCTGTATGTCTGCCCTCCGTCTGTCACAGGGCTCTATCTCTTGAACGGTAATAGCTTGAAATTTTCACTGATTATGTATTACTGTGGCCACTATACCAACAAATACTAAAAATAAAATAAAGTTAAAAATCAAAGCGGGTCGTTATACAAGAATCGTGACTTTTTCAGCGTTTTTATCTGCGGCGCTGGTTGTTAAGCGACAGCTGACAGTTGCTAGGCAACGAATAATAGCCATAGTCATGGCCGCGCGCTTACGCGCCGGCGACCTTATTGCTGTTCGGATGTTCTAACCTAACCTAACCTAACCTACCTATATAAAATAGAATAAAATTAGGAACGGAACTAGTGGTTTGACCTATGGCCTCTCATGCAGTGTTGTGAGTTCGAACCCGGACTCGTATCTCTGAGCTTTTAGAAATGTATGTGCGAGATCACATTTGATATTTCAAATTCAAATTCAAATTCAAAAATATTTATTTCGGATAAATGACACATTTTGGCACATCATCCATAGGTGTTAGTAAAATATAGTCAATATATAGACTAGTGTTAATAAAATAAAATAACATTACATTAAATTAAATTAAATTGAACATAATAATGGGCGTGTATGAGACCCCATCCAGTGCCGCAACATTGGGGAATCCCACCTGCCAACTAACACGTCCAGGATGGTGTTAGGGCTGCCGCGCAGGCGCGCCAGCAAGGAAGCGCAGCGCTTCCTCATGATGGCGTAGAAGCCGTCCGTGCCGCTCACGGCGAACATGGCCGAGGCGCTGCAGTGCCGCGGCAGCCCGAACAACACCCTGTACGCGTCGTTGTACTGGACGCGCAGGGCGCTCAGCGTGCGCTGCGTGTAGCTGACCCACAGGCTGCACGTGTAGAACGACTGGCAGTAGGCTTTGAACAGCGTCACCTTAACGTCGTCGCTACATCGCGCGAACCTACGGGCCAACATGTTGCAGCGCACAGCCAGCGCCCTGCGCTCCCTCTCTATGTCCCGATTATCGCACAGGTACTCGGTGACCCAGTGGCCCAAATACTTTACCTCCTTCACCCGTTCCAGAGGAGTTCCGTTAAGAGTTACAGGGGGGACTGATGGATATGACTTGGTGCCCGCCCTAAACACCATGAACTCACTCTTTGAGGCATTGTATTTGAGCCCATGAGTCTCCGCATATGACTCACAGGTGCGCAGTAACCTACGCAGTGCCCCAATCGATGGACTCAGCAGAACCATGTCATCCGCATAGCTAATGTTGTTTACGGTGACTCCGTCTATGGAACAACCGACATTGGATCTGCTGAGTTCAACGATGAGGTGGTTCATATAAAGATTGAAAAGCCGGGGCGAACTCAACCCCCCCTGTCGCACCCCGCATTCCAATCCATACACTTCTGAGTAGGCGCCACCCCACCGTACACTGTTTTTCTGACTGGTGTACCAATACCTGAGCAGCAAAAGTAACTCATTTGGTAGACTAGTTTCCTCTTGCAGCTTTTGCCATAGCTTATCATAATCTACCAAGTCAAACGCCTTCGACAGGTCCAAGAAACAGGCGAAAACGGGCGTTTTTCTAGCTGAGTAGTACTGGACAGTCTGCTTGAGGCTCCAGATGGCACTTTCAGTAGAGAGACCTGGCCTGAAGCCAAACTGGGCATCGTGTAATTTTATGTGCTCATCAAGGTGCCGGTCAAGCAAACTATCCAGGACCTTCGCTACTACATTCGCTAATGATATAGGCCTGTAATTGGACATGTCAGAAGCATCACCGGTCTTATTCTTAATGATAGGTACCACCACAGTGTGCGTCAGATTATCAGGCAGGTAGCTGTGACTCAGACACAGGTTATAAAACAATGCTAGGACTCTTGGCAGATGGGGCCCAGCATACTTGAGGTGCTCGATACTGAGGTCATCATTGCCGGGAGACCTTCCTCTCACCATTTTTCTTATGGTAGATTCTACCTCATCTGCAGAAAACCGAATGCCACGGTCTCCAGGCGGACAACTGTCAGGTCCGAACACCCCCGCGGCGGTTGCACGCAGCGATGGCACGCGGAAGTACCGCTGGAAAGCATTAGCAATGTCACGGGGCTCATTCACCCCCGCTACACTCACGGGAAGGCTCGACTTGGGACTTAATTTATTTGTATTGCGCCAAAACTTACCAAATTTATTACTCGAATGAAGCTGCGCAATAATATTCATCTTAATCTGTACCTCATTATTTTGACAATATTTTAAGAGCGAGTTCCCTGACCTTGAGAATTTATTTTTCGTACGCACATTGACAGTTTTCACTTACACAGAACCATTTTGCGTGATACGCTATACAGCCGTCAGCTAAGGGTGGAGTCCCAGTGTAAGTACTTACAAGGGAACATTAAAGAGTCGCCTTCCGATTTTGTACAAATGTAATCTACATTATTTTGATGACTTTCGATATTCAAACTTAGTGTAAGTACAAATAAAACGATTTTACATTATTAAAGGATCTTTTTATTAATAATCAGAACTTTAATAACATCAAAAAAATATAAACATCGAAAATGTCTTTATTCAAAATTACTATTATTTTTGACCTAAAAAAAACTGAAAGAATTACATTGCTGACCCGCGACCTTATGATACTTACGTTTATGCAAGAAAAGCAAAATAAATGTATATGCTTATGCAGCTTAGTAAACGGTTGCGATACTTACTCTGAAGATGAGCTCTGGTTGAGTTCGAAACTCAACTAGAGCTCGTGTTGTTTAGTGGTGGTGATAGTTGGGTTTATGTGATTTGTGTGTGTTCGTACAGTGTGGAGGTGGAGGAACTGCATGAACACGTATTTTTTGCATAAACGTAATTATTATAAGGTCGCGGGTGAGCAAAGAAGTTGTTTCAATTCATTGATATGGACCTCCAAGGTAACGCCTGATTCAATAAATTATTGTTGACCTGTCCGTGTATTTACAATTCCAATTCCAAATCTCGTAGAGGAGATATAGTGCGCAGTTATTGTCAAGTCATCATCATCATCATCATCATTTCAGCCGAAAGACGTCCACTGCTAAACATAGGCCTCCCCAAGGTTCGCTAAACAGATTGGTCCCGTGCCATCCGCATCCAACCCAATCCCGCAACCATAACCAGGTTGTCTTCCATCTTGTTGGAGGCCTACCTCACTGCGTCTTCCGGTCCATGGGCGCCACTTGTGAAACTTTTTTTTCCCATCGGCCATCAGTTCTACGAGTGATGTGCCCTGCCAATTGCCACTTGAGTCTGGAGATTCTTCGAGCTATGTCGGTGACTTTAGTTCTTGCGCGGATTTTATAATTTCTAATGCGATCCCGCAGAGAAACTCCGAGCATAGCCCTCTCCATCGCCCTCAGAGTGACTTTGAGCTTTCTTATGAGGCCCATCATTAGCGACCACGTCTCAGTGCCATAAGTCAGCACTGGCAACACAGACTGGTCAAAGACTTTTGACTTGAGACATTGCGGTGTATTAGCTGACAAGATATTGCAAAGCTTCCCTAACGCTGCCCAGCTGAGTCTAATTCGTCGATTGACCTCTTTCTCGAAGTTAAACCCACTAATTGGATTGTACTTATATCCCAAATAGTTATAGTCGTCAACAACTTCGAGCGTAGAGTCTTCAATTATGACGGGAAATGGTACAACATGGGCGTTCGACATGACCTTCGTCTTTTCTATGTTCATTTAAAGTCCAACTCGCTCGGAGATCGTCCCGAGGTTAGAAAGCATCGCACTTAGGTCGAAGGTGAGTGATGTATTTCACCATTTACATTGATGCCTCGCCCTTCCCTGTCAGGAGTCTTGAAAGCATCCTTCAGCTTCAGTGCAGCGGTGAACAGTTTTGGAAAAATAACATTTCCTTGTCTGACTCCCCGCTGCAATTGAATACGCTTCGACATCTGGTCCTGAAGTCGGACGGACATTGTGGCGCTATTATATAGACACTTAACACTTCGATGTAATGTACTGTACCAGTAGTCTACTTGGCACCGTTGGAGGACTGCAGTGCAGCCCAAGTCTCGATCGAATCGAAGGTTTTCTCATAGTCTATAAATGTCAGGCGAAGGGGGCGTTTAAACTCCTCGGTTTTCTGTATAACCTGCTGCAACGCATGTATGTGGTCTACGGTGCTAAAGCCCTTTCAGAATCCTACTTGTTCAGGAGGCTGTAAGTCGTCTAACCTGCGTGCGAGACGATTCGATTGTTTATAAAGTACAACACGCATTTAATTAAAAAGTTGACATTGTCTTGATACAGACATCAAGTAAATAGTAAAAAGATATAAGATTTAACAATATTCTTATAATCAATCAGGTGCAATGTGAGTTTGACAAAGACCAAAGAACTTTCCTATCGACAAAAAGGACATTAGTAAAGAAGATGGCACAAGACATTCTTTTACAAGCTTATTTTTAATTTTTCGTTTTTTTACACATACCAAATTTCAAGTCGATCCGACCACTAGAAGCGGGTTAAATAAAGCTTACAAGATTTGGCCTAAACTAACAGGGCAATTTAAATAAAAGCTTGTAAAAACGTGTTAAAAACACACATAATTATATACGACGATTGCAATAATTACAAATAAAAGCTTGTAATTATTAAGAAAACTTACTTACCTTAGTAAAAGTCTGACCTCTTTGACAGCTGAAATCGAACAGTCGGGATCCACCCTTACTCTACCACAGGAGTAGTATTTTGTGCGAGTGTGTGCGTGCGCGGCTACAAACGGAGCGTGCTCTCTCGTTGGATTCCTAGACAGCACTGAATATTTTTCGGCCGCGATCGCTATTTAAAAATCGAATTACGGGAAATGTTCGCTCCATAGTAAAAAGTATGTAAAACGGCAAACATTTTTGCGTAAAAAATAGATAATGTTTAGATGCATATTATCATTATAGAGATTGTATTTAGCCTAAAATGAAACGGTGATAATATTTATCATACTTTTGTGTTACGATTCAACCAAAGAGATTTTCATGAATTTGTTTCATTATTATCTAAAAGCGTAAATAGAAAATGACGATTTCGATGCTTTTGAAAGACTTTGGAATTTTATTTCTCGGAAATTAATTATTATTTTACAAATGTAGCGCGGTGAAGCTGTAGATACATCTATTAAGTTTCTAAAATAATTTTTGTAGTATTAAATATACGGTGAATTTCGTGGCATTATTGCAAACCGCAAACATCTTTCAAGCGTTTTTTGGGGACTCACCCCTTAATTTAGACTTAAAAATCCGCTTTGACTCATACATTTTATTATATAAAAATCCACCCCTAGGCCTACCAGATGATATCCAACTTTGGTACCAAAGTCGAGCCTCCCTATGAGCAGAGCTTACATATAAATTCCAACCGGGGACACACTTATGTCTCATTTTCTTAGGCAAACAATAACTACTCTTAGAACCATCCCTCAGTATACAAACAATGTCATTGTACATATTATCCAATATAATTCTATGACTGTGATCAAAACACCCTGTATTGTCAGCACACGCTGTTAATACTTCAGGAAAACAAATATCCTTTAACTTAGAACTACAGTACTCATGATACCATGAGCTTTACGGTAAAAGCAAACAATGTGAGGAAATTTGCACACATGCGAAGGGATTCAATGGTGTGTGTGAAGTTCCCGATCCGCACTGGGACCGTGTGGGAACTACGACCCAAGCCCTCTAATTCAGAGAGGAGGCCTGTGATTGTTTTTTTTTTCACTGTAAAGCTTATGATAAACTTCAAAAAACTTAGATTAATAGATAATAACTTTTCTCTCTACTTCTATGTTACTCTATGCTTCTTAGCAATAAAACTTCAGAATGACTAATACAAAGACGACAGTGGGCTTTTTATCAGGGTAGCAACATATTTTTTCAACTTCGTGGCAATTTTTCACAGTTGATAAGATCTAACATGATAATTAGTTAAATATTTTACTAACAGATAAAACCGATATGACCGTGTACTGAAAGTAGTTACTTAGGTATCAATAGACAGAGGTACAGTTGATCAAGAAATTCCCTTACCATCCTGAGATTCTGTCAGTTGTAGGTTTAAAACGAGACTATTCTCACTTGCATTACAGTACGATCGTTACATGACTATCGGCCTAAATTTGTTTTTGCTGTTCTTGGAACTACGATAAAAATGGTATTTTATCTTTGGCTTTTAAGGTCTCAAAAAAGCTTTATTTCCACGCAATAAGAGTGAAAACGGCGTCTGAACAGTTTGGCTCCGTGCGGCCAGCTGAGCCGAGCCGATCGGCGTTTTTTTTCGCTCTTCTTGCGTGGACATAAAATTTTCGACCTGTTCAATGGTGCGTGTGAAGTTCCCAATCCACACTGGCCACTCGTCAACTACAGGCCAAGCCCTCTCATTGTAAACGCAAGCAGTGAGTGGGTCATGACATCTCGGCTGCATATGATGATGATGATTATGTTCAGAGACTGGAAATTGTGTGGCGCTTTTGAGATGTCATCGTAACTCTTTCTTTATTGATTTTCAATGTACATACATGCGAATCATTAACGATTTTCAATGCAATTTCATTCGAATAATTGTTAATTTAAATTTTCTCTACCCAATGATTATCTGGAAGCGATAAGACCGCCAGTTGTTTACTTCTTCTTTTGCAGTTTGGATTTTGTACTGTATTCGGTCTATATATGAATCGGTAGTCGATACAAGAGAGGGCACTAGCGGTTATCAATTTATTATTATTAAAAAGGCTACCAAAAAATCCGGTATCTGTAGGTAATGTTTCAGCCTCATTAAAGGCAGGCTGGCTGGCTGGTGTGTACGTGACGTGACAAGCACACGCACCGGTTGTGGTGAGTGGAGCTTTGAGATAAATGAAACTGTAAGAAAGATAGCGCACTAGATGCGTGCAGATGGTGTGCCATCTTTCTTACAGTTTCACTCAATACAACTGGTCACGCACACGCATCTGGTCTGCACCGGCCTTTAGATGTTGCGGAAATTATCGTGCCAGTTGCTATAATATACCGTAGTTGACCAAGAAATTCCTTTACCACCCTAAGTTTCAAAGTCAGTTCTACAACTTAGAATATTTAAAGACTACTTTCAAGTATAACATACGTGTTTACATGTATGTATGTATGTAAACTCTTTATTGTACAAAAATATGGAAATAACACTATTGACAACCGTTGAGATAAATGTCCAAAGGCGAACTTATCCCTTTAAGGGATCTCTACAAGTCAAACTTTGAGTGGAACTAACGACAAGTCAAATAAAAAAAAGTCAAATGGGAACAAGTCAATGTGACAACCAGCTTTATTGTTTTTTTCTGATGTAGCAACTGTCATAAAAAATAATAAAGCACTTACTTGGTCGACTATACATTTAACGTCGATGATCGATCATTTATGCTGCCTCGCAATGTAACGTATCTAGAACGATATTCTGCGCACCGTCTAAATTACTCTAAATCTAGGAGCTCCTAGTGCGAGTCGGACTGGCGCACCGAGGGTTCAGTACATATTTATATGTATCTATGAACATCCAGTCTTAGCAGAACCCTGCTCCTAAGCAAAATGTGCCCAGTGTGGGTTCATTGTAGATTGGTTAGTGATATAGACAGACAGACAAACTAGATCTCGTTCAAACCAATTTTCGTTGGAAATTTACATGGTAATGTACATCACATATTTTGTTTAGTTTTATCATTCTCTTATTTTAGAAGTTACAGGGGGGGGGGGGGGGACACACATTTTACCACTTTGGAAGTGTCTCTCGCGCAAACTATTCAGTTTAGAAAAAAATGATATTAAAAACCTCAATATCATTTTTGGAGACCTATCCATAGATACCCCACACGTATGGGTATGATGAAAAAAAAATTTTGAATTTCAGTTCTAAGTATGGGCAACCCCCAAAATTTATTGTTCTTTTGCTATTTTTGTGTGAAAATCTTAATACGGTTCACAGAAGACATCTACTTACCAAGTTTCAACAGTATATCTCTTATAGTTTCGGAATAAAATGGCTGTGACATACGGACGGACAGACAGACAGACAGACATAATGAATCTATAAGGGTTCCGTTTTTTTGCCATTTGGCTACGGAACCCTAAAAAACGAGCTAACTTATGTTACGGCTGTCCATGGGCGGTGGTGGCTTACATCAGGTGACCTCTTGTTCCTTTTCCCCTATCATATAAAAAAAACCTCAAGGGGCATAGAGATGTCCAGGGGCTGTATTCGGGAACGGGCCAAGACGGTGCGCGAGCGATAAGATTGGTCCATTGCGAGAGTATAGGAAAGTACAGCTATTCAGCAACGCAATAAGTCACTGCTTTGCGAAAGGTTCGGAACGAGCTTGGGATGACCCTTATTTACCTATTCGGCTAGCCACGTCATTATGGTAGCGGTATTATCGGCAGATGTCAAAGTTTTTTAGAAAACAGAGCGATTGTGGTCGAATTTTCTGTCAAATACATAGAGAACTGTCTAATAATTACTTATTCAATGCGGGAATATCAAAACCATCACAATTTAACTCAAAAAAAAAAACTAAAACCCCCGAATCCCCGATTTTGTAGTCTTGGGGCGTGACTGTAGCAGCTATTCAGCACGTAAGGTAAACGTACCAATGCTCAACACCTCAACACCCAGTAGATGACACCCATCTGTCACCTCTCTTACTACGACATAAGATTGAAGGTGCCATGTATTGGGTCAGTGTCGAGTACAGGGACCTTTACCTTGCCTAACAAATGGGGAGAGAAAGGAACTTCGTAAGGTCAGTTTAGCTGACATTTTTTAACGTTTCTTCTGTCATATCCTGAGAAATATGGGAGACAAGATTAGAAATTTAGAAATTTCCTAAAAAAGGTTGGGGTTGGGGTAAATGAAGCTTTACGGTACCTCTGCTTGGATAACACGAATATGGTGGGGTACGTGTGCACAGTGTAGTGCCACGGCAGGTCGTGTCGGAGTGCGTCGAGACGCGCCGCGCGCGCCGGCGCCCCGCAGCCCGCGAGCAGCCGCGACGCCTCCAGCAGCGCGCGCGTTGTGGCCGCGGTGCACATGCCGCCGCACACCGCTACTAGCGTCAGCTGAAACGATTTACTGTCATTTAGTACGAATGGAAAATTGTCCACTCGAAATTATACGTCAAATAAGAAAAATAAATAAATAAATATCACGGGACAATTCACACCAATTGACCTAGTCCCAAAGTAAGCTAAGCAAAGCTTGTGTTATGGGTACTAAGCAACGGATAAACATACTTATATAGATAGATACATACTTAAATACATATTAAAGACCCATGACCCGAGAACAGACATTCGTATTTTTCATACAAATATCTGCCGCGACACGGGAATCGAACCCGGGACCTCAAGCTTCGTAGTCAGGTTCTCTAACCACTAGGCCATCTGGTCGTCTAAATGACAATATGCATATGCAATATGTATGTATTTTAAATACGTCATTTTCGACAGAATATTGTCGAAAATGAAATTATGCCCCTAGTAAAGTTGTCAAAATTGATATAGGCCGAAAGAAATGACTACCAAATCAATTAATGATTAATCCAATTAAGGCCAATATTCAAAATGGCCAATTCAAGTGGACGATTTTCCATTTGTACTTAATGACAGTAAATCGCTGAAACGAGTAAGCTGTGTCAGCTACCGAATACTAGAGACTCTGGGGCACAAGCCATACAGAAGAGACGTGGGACGGGGGCGCGTCGCACTCGCGGCGCCCCTTGAATGAGTATTCATACTAAATGTATAAAGAAGAGACGGGGCGGAGACGCGGACTGCGACGCGCCCCCGTCCCACGTCTCTTCTATGTAGCTTGCGCCTAGGAGGGATGCCGAGAACACAAAAAACACTAGAAAGATGTAGCTGGGGCTGGGAATTGAACCCAGAACCTTCTCATTCCGTGACGAGCAAGAAATCGACCAAGTGAATCCTTAACCATTTTTTATGGCAGTTTCTTCAACAGAGGAAGAACCATAGCTATAAAAGCTATAGGCTGAGATTATTTATGCACTAGATAGAGTGTCAGTAGCAAACATTGCGATACAAAACGTCCAAAAATCTTCATATTACGATCGCGTTACGTCATTCAAACTGAAGGGAGGCAAATGTCATATAAGCCAACAGTTGGCTTATATTTTTCGGGACGTTTTCATGCCGGCGTAGCTCTATCTAGTGTATAAATAATCTAAGCCTTTGATATTATAAACCGTACAACTGATAATGAACTTTAGGGTGGTAAAGGAATTTCTTGGTCGACTATACATAGAATAGAATAGAATAGAATAGAAATGGTTTATTTCTTAGAATATGGTAGGTACAGATATTACAATTTATAATCAGCAAGAGATCAACATACTCTCCCAGTTTTTGGAATTATTAGACTGCGATGCGATTAGGAACGGATCTTATAATTATGAAATGAACGGATCTTACAATCCCATTGTACTGGTGGTCTAATAATAACTCCGAGACATTTAGTACAGTAAACTACCTAGTTATTGCCAATGCACCAGTGATTGACCACTTTAGGAAAAACATGTCAATTGCTAATTGTCTCTTGTTTATGTTTGATTAGCATTCAGTAAAAAGTGCTGTGCTTACTTTATAGTCAAGTTGTGTAGCTAATCAAACGCATATGACAGACAGCACTTGGCAATGGTTTTATTAAAGCGAACTAGGTACTTTACCCTATATTGTCACTTACCTCTTCAGGCTTCTTCACGAGCCGCCTAAACGTCTTCGTGGTAAGCTCGATGACATGAACAGTGTGTTCGTCTATGCCCATCTGTTCGGACTGGCCGCCCGAGCCGAAGTAGTGCGTCTGCGCCGCCTCGTCCACAACCGTCCGTAGCGACCGCTTCAAGCTCTTGTTCGTGAAGTTGCGGATGAAGTCCCTTAATGACTTTGCTGTGTATTCTTCTGTCAGCAGGTATTGGCTTTCGTGCTGGAAAAAAAGTTATAATTGGACAACACGGAACAGTGTTTCTTTCCTATTAATCTTACTAATCTCTCATATATAAAAATCTCGTGTCACGGTGTTTGTTATCGAACTCCTCCGAAACGGCTTTTACCGATTTATGTCAAATTTTTTGTCCATATTTGGTAGGTCTGCGAATGGGTAGTATTTTTTATACGCTTTAGACAATGTTTTACCTATACCCCTATTCTTCGCAGACGGAGTCGCAGGTAACACCTAGTATTATAAACGCGAAAGTTTGTATACATGTATGGATGTTTATTACTCTTTCAAGCTAAAACGGTTTGACGGACTCTGATGAAATTTGGCACACAGGTAGTTTATAACTTGGATTACTTACCATATAGGATACTTTTTATCCTGAAAAATTGCATAATTGCCGCGGGATAGCGACAAACGAATTCAATTCGGGTAACAGCTAGTAGGTATAATAAATGCGTAAATTTGTGACAATGTGCGTGTATGCGTATGCGAGTCTGAGTATATGCATTGTGCACGCGTGCGACCGAGCGTGCGTGTGTATGTTTGTTACTCTTTCACGCTAAAACAGTTTATAATGAAAAGATTACAGGCAGGCAGATGACATGCGTGATTGTGGTCAAACGCAAACCTATATTGTATATATAAAAAAAAGATTTGGATGAACTTGCACTTCGCTGGGTCTCTAAAATAACACTAAGGCTTGATATTCTGACGGAATCAAGATTTATACAAGTATAATCCTAAAATCATAACTGCTAAGTCTAGAGATATGAGATTTTGCAATGTTTTCTTCATACAATGTAAATGAAAGTCTCAATTTACTTACCTACGGTGTAATTGTGAGGATTATTTTGCCCATCAGTATATTTGAATTAGGAAGAAATCATCTGAATTGAAAGTTACAGGAATACATTTTTGATTCACTATAATCGACTACCTAAACGTAGCTGGACGTACGTACAGTCGGAGAAACTGAATTTCATACTAGGGTGGAACCTTGTCGATGCAAATGTCATATTAACATTCCATACATCCGCCAAAGACATCATCGTGAAATTGATTGTGAAAACGTTCCACCTAGGTAAGCGATTCAGTTTCCTAGAATGTACGTATAGCTCTATATAAAAATTAGCTTTAAGTACTACGATTATATTCATGCAGAAATAACCTTGGTAAATAAGTATATAAACGAGTAGACAATAAAAACAGTATCATAAATACTAAATTTATTATTTTATGATGATGATTTTATGGCTGTCAGAAGACGAAAATTCCTATGACTTACGTATTTCGTCAGTTATTGAGGAAACACAAAGAATACCTACCCGACTGTTATCAACCGTTTCGTGTTAACAATAGAAAATATACAAGAAACGATAACGAAGTCATAAATGCAACTTTAACTAGTAAAACTTAGTAAAAATACTGAAAGAACTGTGTTGGATATTAATGGATTGCGCATTTTTAACATTTAACAGTAATTTCATCTAGGATAGTGCAAATCTACCATACAGGTGTCGCTTCATTTTGTTGGAGGCCTGGGTCATTCTAAAATTTTGCGCAGGTAAACTTGTCCCAACCTAAAAAAAGTTGTTTCCGGTTACACTGTCTATTTTCTGCGGTTATTTAAGTGAAATGATTCATCATCATCAGCCTATGTTCGTCCACTGCTGGACATAGGCCTCTCCCATGGCACGCCACTGAGCACGATCCTCGGCCACTCTCATCCAGCTCTTGCCAGCCGCCTTGCGAAATGATTGATGATTGCAGTCAGCAATATATCACAGATAATTATTGACTATCGGAATCAAAAAAAGATGCTTAGTATTTCAATAATATATGTAATAATGCGTGGTAACAGAGTGGTAGCTCCATACAAATAGTAACAGAGTGTTTTGCCTAAAATTTTAAAATGACCCGCCTACCTACACTGCGTCTTCCGGTCCGTGGACGCCATATGGGAACTTTTTGGCCCCATCGGTCATCAGTGCTAAGATGTAAAACTATAGTCGAAATAAATATTTTGACTAGTTGACAAGATTAACAACTAGAGCTAGCCCTTATTTCGACTCGACTCTTATTTCAAATTCAGCACAATTTTTATCACTTTCATATAAAGTGATTTCAAAATTCGGTCCCCTTACCAGACATTAGTTGACCCTTAATAAGATTTAGCGACTATACGTCACAATTTACATTGTAATTATTGAAAATACGACTAGCTTTAAAAATATCCTTTGCTGCTTTTGATTCTGTGGTAGTATGCTCTAATAAATGTGCCTTATTAAGGGTTAAAGTCTATGGTATTTATTCTAGGATAGATGGTCATAAATTACTTATAAACATGTTCTTAAGTTTTTTAAACATTTTATCTCGTGAGTGAGTGCGTATTTTGTAAAAAAACAAGTCAATTATAAGAATGACTGCCGAATGAATATAGGACTTTAAATATGCTTAAATAATTTCCAAACTCACAAACTTATGACTCTCAACTAGGTTAGAAACTGCAGCAGTTAGAAAATGTCGGCACTTAGGAGGTTAACACTTTATTGTATCAGGGTATTTAAAAAAATATTCCTAATTTTCCATACAATTTTTTGTGACGACCCATGTAAACTGCATGAAAAAATCGTCACAAAACTAACACAATAATTTGGGATATGTTTTTTCCATCAAAATCAATAGAGCTCTTGATTCTGAGTAAGGAAAACCCTGAATTTTCTTATTTGAAAAAAAAAAGTAAAGGTACACTTTTTTAGGGTTCCGTACCCTTAGGGTAAAAACGGAAACCCTATTACTGAGGCTCCGCTGTCCGTCCGTCTGTCCGTCTGTCACCAGGCTGTATCTCAGGATCCGTGATAGCTAGAGAGTTGAAATTTTCACAGATGATGTATTTCGGTTGCCGCTATAACAACAAATACTAAAAAATGGAATAAAATAAATATTTAAGGGGGCTCCCATACAACAAACATGATTTTTTTGCTCGTTTTTGCTCGATATTGATAACGGCAATAGGTAGACACTTGAAATATTCACAGAATATTTAATTATATATTAACTTTAAAAATAAACATTAAATTAAAATAAAAAAATATTTAAGGGAAGCTCCCATACTACAAACGTGATTTTTATAGATAATTGTACGGAACCCTTCGTGCGCGAGTCTGACTCGCACTTGGCCGTTTTTTTTAATACTCATCAAACAAGTATGCGTACCTTGCTGTCCAAGATAACAACTGCAGTCTTGTCCTTTTTCCCATCTATATCTATGCCAAGCGACTCAGCAAAGTGGTGGTTCCGCACACTATCCACGGCGAGCATGTTCAAACTGAAATTATGTGCGCAGGCCAGCCCCTGAATGTGAGTTACGTTCCCACTGGAGACTTTTTGAGGCGTAATCGTAGGGCCCCAGGTTTTAGCAAACTTCATTAATTCACAAAAATGCTTAACATTATCTTGAATAAGGTTTTCAGGGGATAGCGGGTCGTCTTCGAAAGGCAGCATCGTGGTGCCCAAGCTGTAACAAGGAACGAAACAATTGATATCATATTAGGTATTAACTAGCTTTTGCCCGCGACTTCGTCCGCGTAGAATTCCAATTTGTGGTAAAGCTTATTCATCTCTTTCATTGTATAAAACAAAAATCCGGCAACGGCAACATCCATCATTATTATCATTTCATCATCATCAGTATCAGTTAGTGAATATTATAAATCCCGTTTATTCTCTATCCCGTGGGAATTTCAACAAATTTGTCCTTATTCTATGCAAATTTTCGCTTATTTATTTTTTTCCCCGAGAAAAAGTAGCCTATGTCCTTAAAGGTGTAGCTTTCTACCGGTAAAAGAAGTTTTAAAATCAGCCCCGTAGTTGAATTCACTTATTTTTTTACCGTGGGAATTTTGCTTTTTCACGGAGAAAAGTAGTCTATGTAAATAATAGTTGGTATAGTTTCCTACTGGTGAAAGAAATTTTCAAATCAACCTTCAAGTGATATTCACTTCTTTCTATCCTACGGGAATATTGCATTTTACCGAATAAATAGTAGGTAGCCTAGCCTATACCAATAAAGGATAGTGTAGCTTTCTATTGGTAATTTTTTTTAAACTCAGCCCCGAAGTTAAATTTACTATTTTCTATACCGCGGGAGTTTGCATTTATCCGGAAAATAGCATCCTATGTTAATCAAGGACAGTGTATCTTTTCTATTGGTGAAATACATTTTAAAATGAGCTCCGAAGTTGATTTTTTTTCTATCCCTTGGGAATTTTGCATTTTTGAATTTTTGGACATAGGCCTCCCTCATTTACGGCCAATCATTACGGTTGGAAGCGACTTGCATCCACCCTGAACCTGCGGCCTTCACCAAAACGTCCGTCCATCTTGTTGGTGGACGTCCCACGCTGCGCTTGTAAAAGCAAAAGCTTGGTGAAATGCAAATGCTTATATGTACATATAATTAGTTATTATCAGAGATCAGATCAGGAAGTGGTTGACAAACGTAGACAAAATGGTTTGCAAAATTTGAAGTTTCGTTTCGTTTACAATGTCGGTAATTTGTGTATATATTCGCAAATATTCGCTAAGTAGGTAATCTAAGAGATTTCCAAGGAATTTTCTAAAGAAAATCTAGGTATAAGGTAAGTTTTTCATTCAAATATCCAAGAACAAATAAAATTGAAATTTCGAATTCTAAACCGATTTAAATATTGTTTTTTTTGAATATGGAATGATTTGTATGTTTTATAAAGCTGCGTTTTCACTGAGGGCCGATTTTTCAATCAACGCATAAATGTCATCAACTGGTTAAATTATAGAATAAGTTGACTAAATAAGTTGACTGACAGCACTGCGTCAGTTGCATTGTATGCATGACGCTACAATTTAGCCGCTTTACACGTTATCCGTCAGATAATATTTATTCGATGATTGAAAAATCAGCCCAGTGTCTTGTACGCTTAGTATAAGTTTTCCTTCACTTCAATACTTCTCGATCGCGTTTACGTAAAAAATTCAATTACTAGGGAAACATGGACAGCGCCTCCGCGCGCGCGCGTCTATGTTTCCATAGAATTGAAATTTTTACTTAAACGCGATCGAGAAGTATTGAAGTGAAGGAAAACTTATACTAAGCACTCTGAACAGTTCTGAGCGAGCGAACGTGTTTATTCAGTGATAATCGGCTGGACGCGGGTCTCTCACTCATTCATCCAGTGAAAACGACGTCTGTGGCGAGCGAGCTGTTGCTCTGTGCATTCGCTCGACATTGTACGTGTTCGGTGGGTCTCCAATCTTTGTTTACGATTTTGTTATAAACAACTGTTCTCTTTCCTCGTTGAATGAAAACGGACATTTTCTATTCAAAGTCAAAGTCAAAGTCAAAATTTTTTATTCAATTTAGGCATCGATTGATGCTCCTATGAACGTCGAAGAATCTACCACCGGTTCGGAAAAAACCCTGTTGAGAAGAAACCGGCAAGAAACTCAACAAGGTATATTTTTTTCAATCAGATCTACATTGTTATTAAATTACATACATCTTAAGTATTTAATAAAATTATTATTTTTTAACACAGTAGATACGCTACATTGATGCTATTTTGAGCGAACATCGGCAAAACCGCAATCATATTTGCTCTAAACAAATGTTTGTTCAGAACACTAAGTGAAAACGCGGCTTAACCAAGATGTCTAGTCCTTACCATTTCAAATTTCGAACTCTACTTTCCTATGAAGCCGTGTCTTCGGATCGAGTATTCAAACATGTGTCAAAATAAAATGTAATTTAAATCAAAAGCACTAAGGAGTATTGATATCAACTTCGAAGCAAATCACCCCCAAAATAACTTTCTACTACTTTTTGACCCCGTCAAGGGATGAATTTCAATAAAATACGAAACACGTCTTCCATCAATTTTGTTAAAGAATGTTTATGCAAAATTTGAAGTAGATTGGACCAAGGAATCACGATGTCTCATACAAACTTTGCCCCCCTTTTTTACCCCCTTAGAAGTAGAACTACGGAAAATCCTTTCTTATCGGATGCCTACGTCATACAAAGAACACACCCTCCAAGTTTCAGGTCTCTACGATCAGCGGTTTAGGCTGTGCGTTGATCCGTCAGTCAGGACAAAGGATTTTATATGTATAGATAATACGACTTTGCCTATGAAAAAGTACTGTGACTGAATGATTGTCTAAAAGACATTGCATAGCCTAAGGGTGCCTTTTCACCTTTCACCATAGCTGCGCTATACATGGTGATCAATCCAAGTGGGTCAGTATAGAGAAATCAGAAACTATGAGAGATAGCGAAATCTGTTCCTAAGAACCATGGCTTCGATTTTAGATTTAACTAAAATGGCAACACTGACCCATTTGGATTGATCACCCTGTATAGCTATGCTGCGAGGATGTGAAAGCTACGCTACGAAGTTACGTGACCGTTTCCATTTATGGTAAGGTATGTAGCTGCTGAGGAAATTCCAGAGCATGCATCTTTCCATATAAAAGCTTAAACTTCAAATTTGACTAATACCTTCAGTATCACACAGGTGCAACAAGAAGAAAATTATTCGAAATTTCCACGAGATAAATAAATAAATAATACATAAACTGATATTGTAAAAGAAGCTATTCTAGACACATCGTATCAGTGTAAGTATACTGTTTCAGGTCTGAAGGCAAATGTGTTTAATTCATATTTTAAACAGAATCTTGCGCATTGAATTCAAGTCAGAAAACTTAATGAACTCTGGCAACAACCACCAATTTTAACATGCAGCCATAAAATCAATTACAGGTTTTTCTAACACACCTCACAAAAAGAAACACGTTAAAAATTGTATACTACACAGACACGAAAAGATTAGATAAGAAATCTAAAATCTATGAGGTAAAAAAATCACAGAACCCCCATAAACCTCTCACTTAATTTCTGGCCTTTTTTATTATAATAAGATACTTACTCCTCTTCTTCCAACAACTGTTCACTTTCAAGCCTAGCCTTTTCTTCAAAAGACTGACATTGCTCATAGTTCTCATAGAAACTCTTCTCAGCTGGCATCACAGTTGATCTGCATTCTTCCATGAGCCCCAGAGATGACAGAAGGTACGATTTGTCGTCACCACTTCCAATAATCTTCGTTATATCAAAACCCCTCTTAAAAAGGTAGTTAAACACCCCACTTTTTTGAGTCTTTTCAGTACTATTAATCCACGGATACTTATTATTATGAGAAACAATTTCTTTTTTATAGTATGGGTTGGTTTTTCTTATGGTCTGTTTGAATTTGTAGTCCCCACAGAATTTCATGAAATCTTTCTGCTGGTACAAGAGTCTTTGGACTAATTGCAATTTTATTAATTCTGTGGTCCATTGAAGGCTTTCATTGTTATTACAGTTATAGTATTCCATTGCTACTTCTCTGAGCTAGAAAAGATAGTTAATTTAGTTAATAAATTAGAAATACAGAATAAGAAACTGGCAGCTTTCTTACTCAGTACTGTCGAATGAGTTCAATATTAATTCAAGTTAATTTAATTGATATATCTTTGTGTTTATATCTTAACTTACCAATGAATAAGACGGCAGTTGCTCATATAGTGGATTTAGTGGGGTGAAGAGTATTAACAGAGGATTGCCATCAACATATCTTTCAAAGGTAAAAGCCTTCCTCCACATTGGCTCAATCCTTGCCACTGGCTGTGAGAAATTTTCTAACACCCAATTCATGAGTGATGATTCATTCCAAACGTTCATTTCACTTTCGCTTACTACGTATTCCTGTAAAAAGAAATAATATGGTATAGGAATGCCATTTATTTCGGAAATTAAATGATTTAGGAACTAAAACATTGCTTGATATTTTTTTGACTATCTTGATGATGATGATTGAACTTGTATAGTCGAGGGCATAAATATCTGTACAGCCATCGCGTCAAATATGTATATGTTAACACCAACCTTATATTAGTGACATATAAAATTGTTAACGTCTTGGTAACATACATATATTTATGACATTGACTGTACAGATAATATTGCTTTCTTATGCCTAAACATTAATGAACCATTTGTTTAGTGTTCCACACTGCACTGTTGTTATAAGTAACAGGTATTTTAATTAGGTATGGCATTTCCTCAATGACTATGGTATGAAGACTAAAAGACAATAATCATTAATCATTCTTATTATATTGCTCAATCAACCTTAGAGACCAACTAGAACTAATGACCATTATTATTATGTGCCTTACATAGTTATTCCGCCCTTCTGGAAAAATTGATTGTGATTCTAAGTATTTTAGGCAATATGGCCTCAGAACTCGTTTTACCATGAGTAAAGTTTACCACTGAAAAATAAAATCTGTTTTTTTGAATCTAATATTTTAACGAGGCTTGAGTACACCTAATAAGATTATGTCGCCTCATGGGAAGCCACAGAAAACTACAACACATTAAAATTAATAAGTGGCTGTAGTGCTTACCTTAGTATCATTCCACAACATCAGTCTTGCACTTGGCACACTATTAACTCCAAGATCGATAGCCAGGTCTTCAGATGTTACCACCCCAAAGCAAACTTCACCAACAAAGTCAAATTCTCTTATTTTTAAGGCCACATGGTACCAAGTGTTGTAGTGCTTCGAACTATCTGTTAACGGCGTGTAACCGACTGCTACTGCCTAAAAAAATAATCATTTAGCAACATTTAAGTAGTCCTTTGTTTTAACCAAGGATGTTGTGAATGCAGAATTTTAGACATTTGCAGATGCGGATGCGGATATTACAAGGCTCACATCCGTCCGCGGATGCGGATGCGGTATAATGCGGATATTACACGACTCACATCCGTCCGCGGATGCGGATGTAAGATTTAATACATAAAAAACCAAAAAATATTTATTTTTAAATACTTATGTTTATTTAACAATGAATGCGTTATATTTAATGAACAGCAACTTGGCAGCCTTTTGAGGACATAATAGAATACAATGGCTTTGTTCGAAAGGTAGGCTGTTAACAAGAACGAGACACCTCAAAAAAATCGTACTATACAAGTGGTTGATCCGTTCAGTTGATTGGAGTGGAAGAACAGCAAAATACTTAGCACGTGCGCTGTACGCGCCGCCGCTAAGTCGTTAATGTACCGACTTGTTCAACATCCACATACGCATAAGCTCTGCATTGTTTTTATGCGGATGCGGATACTTTTTTTTTCACCGCTATCTACCTGACGCTAATGTTAAACTTAATGTGAGTAATCCGCTGTTGCAGATGCGAATATCTGCAACACCCCTGGTTTTAAAACTGACACCACACTTCTCTATTTATATTTAAGTCCTTGTTATTGTGTCTCTGTCACTTATAGATAAATGAATAAGTGCATCTCTTTTACTTCCATTAATATTTCAGAAAAAATGTAGTATAGTGCCAGCCAGGGTAACCAAATTTTATTTGCAATAGTAAGTTTTTTACATGATTTACTTACATCACAAATAGATAATAACTGCACAAGGTCATCAGTTCCTGATACCCTTTCTAATGGTTTCAAAATTAATTCTAAAAATTTAACCATATTGTGAGCATTTCTGGGGCCTGAAAAAAAAAAGATTTTTGTTCAACAGTACAATATAATATAACAAAGGAATTTATTTTGTTTACATGTAACGTGACAGTTAACCCTCGAATGCAGGATGTGAAAAAAATCGTGCATTCTAGTCTCAACTGTTTCATATAAATCCATTTACATTACACAGATTTAAAAAAAAAATACAAAAATAATGCCTTAAATTGGGCATGGATCCATGTCTTAAGCATACGAGGGGTTAAAACCATATTGTTACATTAGATACATGTATTTCTTCTGCTCCATTGAATAAGAATTGGAAAGAAATGTATAACAAACCTTTGTACAGAACTCCTCTGGAAGTACTAGTGTATGCAATTAATATTGGCCATGATGGAATCTTGTTATGCTGTAGTCTACATTCACTACCAGGATTCCAGCAATTGATAGCTGAGAAGTGTACCTATAAATTAGAAATTGTGACTGTTCATTTTAATAATATTTGTTACCAAATTAAATATAATGGCATCTCATAACGCAGTTATTGTTTTGTAAAATATTCAATTTAGTTTTACTATTAAAAATCTACACTAATACTAATATAATAATGAGGTAAATTTTGTTTGTATGTAGGTAAGGGATAATCTCTAGAACTGCTGTACCAATTAAAAAAAATTGCAGGTAGAAAGCTACTCTATTCTAGATTAGAATAGGCTATCGTCCCAAGAAAACAAAAATCCCACAGGACACAGTCAAACAGCTGAGCATAGCTTATAAGATGGAAACAGAACTAATTTAATAATTACTGTGCAACTGAAATTAAGTTAAATACTGTCTAAATATTACAATCAATCAATATCTAGTTTAAAATCCATTATGTAAATTATTACACACCCGGTCATTCAATATCATAGCAGCCTCTTCAAATTGCCCTCGTACATATTGGGACTCTGCATCCCATGGAGCATAGTACATGACAAAAGACACATCAACATGGTTGATGGTAGCATGAGCATTGCTAAGCTGCCCCTTGTGCCAGTCTATCACTAGTGAATCAGAGTTGAAGAACCTTATTGCTTTAGGATGCTTTGAAATCTTTGAAGGCCTGAAAATTTTAAACAATAATAATCATTAGGAATCCCACAATTAAGCAAATAAACCAAAACAAAGCATGGAACTTACGTATTATGAAGTGCACCGTATGTTGTCAACGCCAAAGCGACAAAAAACACCATTTCCTTGACTAACATTGTGACTGATTCTTTATTTTGTTGTTTAGCCACTTCAGAATTTTCTGATGGTTTTTGGGCATGTTTAGATGGACTAGATGTGTTACTCGGTAATGCAACTGGTACTATGTTTTCTTCAGTGTCCACCGTCGGAAACATTTACACGTCATTCAAAAACAATAAGGTAAAGTAGGAACCTAAACTTCATTTCCAATAAAATTGCTTTGCTACTGCTTCTAGCTAAAATAATATAATCGGTCAGAGCAAAAGGACTTATAACCGAACATGGAAATCATAATAAAATTATACAGCCTCTGCTATGCATGCACTTTTTTCATACAATTTTGCTGAGCTTTATTTCATTATTTCCAGGGCAGTTTTCTTATTATTTTGATGATAACATAACAGGCTAACGGATTGACAGTTACACGTCAACCCCTAAACGTCAAAATTTTTTTTTTATAAAGTTATCCATTCACAGTCGTTTATCGTACCGTGATACCGTGATGGTCGAACATAAAGCACTGAGTTTTTATTTAATTAAGAACGCATTTAAAAATTTCCAGACCTGGCAACACTCACTCCAGCGCCATCTTGTTGCAATTGGCATTTTATACTTGTTTTTTGATGAGCAAAAATTGTGTCACATTTTGCGTTTTAACGGCTTACGGCTTTTAATAATCGTATAGAAACGATTAAATAAATCTGGACTCCAGCTCAAAAGTATTCACGATAACTAAAGATATACCGTGTGTGCGTCGTGCTAATTCGTTAACATACTTTTGTTATGATTAAGGTCTATCCTTGAATAATTCTTCAACAAATTGTAAAAAACATGGAATCTCCAAGACAATCAGAATATGATACAGTGGAATATTGGAAAAAACAGGCAAAGCACTATGAGCAAAAGTAAGTTCCTACAGATTTGGATCTATTTCCATACGTAAACAAAACCCTATTGATTCCGATTGCGTTGAATTTTACAATATATTTGAAATGTATATTTATTCTTTCGTAACCCTATAATATTTTGTCTAGCCGTAAAATCTTAATATAATACAAATAGGACCAATAATACTCTAGCTAGGCTAAATGCATTCAATTTTGCTGCCCTAAATAAGGATTTTGGATCACCTGCACCTTATGTTGTTCTTTGAATTGTTTTTTTCTACATGCTATTTTTAATGCTTGCCAGGGCAAATGATATGCAACAAGAATTGGATGAGTACACAGAAAATTCAGCACAACTGGAAAAAGAACTTGAAGCTTCATTAATACAAGTTGAGAAACAGAACAGAGACTTGGAACATCAGAATCAGAGGTTAAAAAATGAAATAGAATCACTGAAGGTATGTAATCTTTTTTACATGTGGAAGAAAAAACTGGTCCAACATTGTGTTCAAACTTATGTATTATGATGACTCATTATTGTAAACCTAGACTAGAAGGACACAGGTGTTATGACATCAATCTGTATTTGTATTTTTGTTGTATTTATTTTAGATATTTTATAATGTGCATGACATCAATATCAATAACAAGTGAAGAATACCTGCTTTTCTAAACCCAAAATGGTTAAGGCATAAAAGTGAATGTTGTTTTTGCACCATCTGACTGATTAGTCATTCATAACATTACCAATATCATGTTCATTGTTGTTGGAAATTTCAGACCAAATTAGATAGAAGTCAGCATGAAACAAATGCCTTAGAAAATGAACTTCAAGCACTGAAAATCGAACAAGACAAAAAAGCTGAATACATCAGAGAATTAGAGCAAAAGAATGATGACTTGGAAAGAGGGCAGAGGTAAATAAACCTACAAATTACCATTATTTTTGTACCAACAAAACATGTAAATATACAAGATTTTGTGTCTTTACTGATATACCATTTAAAGAATTGTTTTTTCTTTTCAGGGTAATTTCAGAATCAGTGTCTTGTATAGAATCTTTGTTAAATCAAGCTTATGAAAGAAATGCAGTCTTAGAAAGTGAAGTTGATGAGGTTGAAAATCTCAAAGTCAGATTACAGCGAGCTACGGATGAAGCTAGAGGTTTGTAACAATGTTAAAAACATGGATATATTGAAGTATAGTCAGCTAAAAAATTCCTTTAGCAAATTAAGGTTCAATGTCAGTTGCAATTTTCTCAGAAATTAGTGACCCACTTTGAGTTGTTGATATTTATGGTGGTGGTGATAATTTTCCATCAGATGACCCTCGTTTGCCTCCCTCTCATAATAAAAAAAAAAATTAACAACTTCACAGAATTTTCAAACTGTGTATTTTCACACATTCCGAATATTGATATTCCTCTGATCTTATTTATTGCATTGTTTTAGATCTGAAGCAAGAACTAAAAGTTGTGGAAAAAATCCCAGTGCATAGAAAGGAAGATGAAAGTACAAATGAAAATTCAATGGTTAATGGGCATGTTACAAACAGTACTAAGGGCCAGGTTGAGACAGAAACCCAAACAGTCTTGTCTTCACCACTGAAACGTAAGTTACAAAATACTAACTTAATATTATAGTCTGGTTAAGGTGGCAGGAACGGGTTGGATCCAGATGGCGCAGGGCCGGCCTCAGGGCCAGATTAACCATTAGGCAGAGTAGGCAACTGGCCAAAAGGCCCCGCGCGCGCAACAAAGAAATGAAAAAGGCTTTAGAATGAAAATTTAATTGGAAAATTTGTATCTTCAATGTCAATAAGTAATCTTGCTATTTTTTGATGCATGCTAGCTATCAGTTGATTTGATGATGATGATAACCCCCCTCCCCCCTTAATCGTCTTACGTAATAAATGAATGGCGCCTTATTAGCTGTCCACATGTAATTGCTGCATAGATGGCTCAGACCTGAAATGTCCGTTTTCCTAAAATGTATTTTTCCCAAAATGCCTGCTTTTCCATAATATGTCACGTCTTTTGTATAGTAAGACGTGACATAGATTTTAGGAAAATGGTTATTTTAGTGCATAGATTTTCTGTTTCATTATTTTACTAATTTTGTAATTTGCAAACTGAAACATGACGATTTAATTTACTGGATCAAACAGGTACTTACCTAAATGAAACTTATTTCATTCAATTATGATATTAATAAAGAATGTTATAAGTAAAAAATAAAACATAAGACAATATAAAAAGTAGGTAGTTACATTTCTTGTTCTATAGTTAACTAGTTTTGCCTGTGAGTTTGTCAGCACTGAATTAATAATAGTAATAAATAAAGAATTAATACACTCTCAGGTAAAGATATCAATTTACATAATAATGATATCTCTACATGCAACAGAAATGACGAAAACAACAATTACTTAGCAACACAACCTAGGACAAGTTAATCGTTTTCCTGTGGGAACATAAATTTCCTAAAATCAAAGTTTTTTATGTGTCTCCGGTTCATGTTCTATCAACAGCTAAATTTAATTGATAACAGTGGATTTTCTTGTGGTTGAACCATAGTCTGCATGAAATGTCAGTCATACATCTTGTGAAATATTTTAAATGTTTTTTTCTGAACTAAGGTGATATTATGATAACATGGCAGTCATATAAATGCTTTGGTGTTTTTTTACAATCTTTTGTTTAACTTCATCCAGTAGTACGGTCAGTATCAAAAGTAGCTGGTCACTTTTGTACTTTGACATAATAACAATTATTATCAATCAAGTATGACGTTTTGCACCTATCTGTAGAGTGACAAGGTACAAAAGTGACCAGCTACTTTTGATGCTGACTGTACTTATGTTATAATCTTCGGGACAAATCTTGCCAGTCAACTTTCACCCACTTCCAATGGTCAAATTGACTTGAAATTTGATATGTAATATTTGATGACTATGCTCAAAATATTAACAAAAACTTATTTCTAAATAGGAGAAATTAATGGCAATGCAATGACACCATCAGCAAGGGTATCGGCCATCAATATTGTTGGTGACCTGCTTCGTAAAGTTGGGGTAAGTGACATCCAAGTAATAAAGACTTTAATTAAAGCCATGATTGTTCTTGTTGTTGCAATAGTCACTTATGAATATTTTACTTAGAAAAAACTTTGTCCTTTGTTTATAAATGTGGCATGTGTTGGCAACACAAGGTTTTTTTTGTTGAAACTTAATACTCAGAAGCAATCAAGGCTTTTCCTATTAGAAACAGGTGTGTAAAAATAATCAATTGATGGATAGTTACTATGAGTTCTTTCTGCTTAGTCACAAATTTATTCTAAATATTTATGTTATTTATAATAATTATTTATATTCTTTCTTTTCTTTATGTAGCTATTTGTTTTTGTTCTTATATATGTAATAATATTACTTACTGCTTTGTAATTATCATTTACTTATTTATTATAATAAACTGTTTTGTTTTATTCAAAATTTTTATTTTATAATTTTACAAAAGTACACTTTTTTTTGTGCCATAGTAGCACCACTACTTTGAAAAAGCTTATATCTCGTATCAATATATTTACAAACCAAATTTAACCTTGAAGCACACAGTTAATTTAGCAATATAGTTTTTGAGATAGATGCTTTTTTTTTTAAGTAGTGATGACAAGTACTTATTGTTTATTCACTAAATCGCACTGTTTATTTATACATATAAAATACACTTTCCAAAAAGATACTCAAATAAAGACGTAGATGTAGACATAAATTATTAAGAATGTGCACTTTGCCAAAGAATAAAATTAGCACTTGCATGATGAATTTGTTGTGCTTAAAATGTATGTAGTTTGCATGATATTTATTGCTTACAGCTTGAAAGGTTTCTTTGCCGTGATTGTGGTAAGATCAAATGCTCGTGTGACATGCAACCTGCAGTCTTGCAAAGTGAATCCAATATCAAAACAGGAGAGAACAGTTCTAGTGCCCATGATAACGACAGTGGCTTAGACAATTCAATAGAATACAGAAATCCTAAATTATTCATACGGCAGAGTTCTGGGCCTGACTTCATAACACAAAAAAGTAATTCATTAAATAAGAGATCTTCTGAAGAACCATTTGTAAGGTCGGCCCATGGAGAAAATGGAAAACTGAGAAGATCTTTTGCAGTAAGATCTAGGGAAGGACTTGAAAATCTCTTAAGCTTTGCTTCCGTAAGAAATGGACAATCTCGTGGGAAAGCAAAGCAAACTATAGCACGATAACAAAACTGTCTCTAGTTGCTCTTTATGTTCTATATGCGTTATTTATACATTTGTAAACTTATATGATTTGATGTTTAATTTTTTTAAAGATTGTAGTAAATTGTACATAGTTGTTATAATTTGTAGGTATCAATTACTTTTGAGGCATTACCCATACTGACCATATCTTACTGACTAGTACAAATGCGTTAAACTGTGCTGAACATTACCTGTTGGCTTGGTTCATGTTGTGCTATTTAATTTTGTATATTTCATTTTATATATTATTTTAAATGTTGTGTGTAGTCATATTTAAATGGTGGAGGTTTTAACTGCACAATATTTCCCATCACCTACTAATATTAGTATCATTCATGTTTTGTACTTTTCTTCATTTGTAGGCTTTGGAATCAAAGTTAGCGTCGTGTCGTGGTACTGTTAGACCTAAAGAGCACTCACCAAATTCAAGCTCAGATGTGAATAAGGACTACAGGTGTGTACTCAAGAACTAAGCTGACAAACATCGGCACACCGTCGCCTCTGCACTGCAAATCTTATTGCAGCGTTAGCACTTAGTGTGATACTATCAGTACACAAGTAGAAAAATACCAACTATAACATATTTTTAACGTTATGTGAGATATAAGCGTATTTAGGAAAAGATATATGATATCAAAGAAGCTTTAAAACTGCTTCATATTTAATATTCTTGCTGATGTAACAATGAACTTGTGTACTATGATTAACATCACATTTCCTATATAATTTGCTAAAAACTGTGATGATAAATATTTTAAGGATTGGTATTTAACTGTAATAATAATAATATAGTTTTGGCCTACCCACCGGCGAAAAACCACGTTTAATTACTGCGGCACACACACATAGGAGCTTGTAGGAGTTCTAGAACTTGTATCTTAAAGAGTTAGACATAATATCCGTGTAGTAGGTAAAATAAAATGGGTATTATAGATCCCTCAAAGTGTGTTGTCCGTCCGTGAGATCTGAACAAAAACGTATGTTCATTTAATCTTTTTAACAGTTTACGCTTTCGGTTATCAATGTATTATATGTTATTAATATAACCCATGAACTAATTTCGAAATCCTATTAAAAAGCCTAATAAGATAACAATTTTCGCTTCGAGTTATCACGTCACATCAGCATACATGTAACAATTATCTGTAGGTTAACATGGTGGACAAAAAATATTTTGGAGTGATATTTTTATGTAAATAATTAGAGGTCATATGAAATTGTTAAAATTATAAAGTTTTATAATAAGTAACAAATTAATTTCTTGAATATATACGAATCTACTGAACAGTTACTGGACTGATTTTGAATTTACACTTAGGTTATTTTCGTCAGTTAATCAACAGTAGTATTTAGTAGCAGACTCCATGTTAATAAAATATTTTGCACTTGTCTCTTTTTCTAGGAAAACTAAAATAAATTCCTGCCAGCTGATATGTGATTGTCAACCAAAATAACACAATCTGCTTTACTCTGGTACTACTAGTAGTAATGAATTGGATTCAGCCAGTATAATAGTACAGGACCGGAATTTCAGCTTCTGTGGGCTCGGTCCTCAAAGATGGGAAATGAAACGGGCGCCATCTAAAGTTTATTTGAGGTTACAAAGACACGCGTCCACCCCGCTTTCCCTATTCACTCGGGTCTATCAGAGGCATGATTGCAGAATACGTATTCCATCCCCAATTCTTTGCTGTCTAGGTTCAGTACATCACTTTTGGGCACTAAATGTTCTGTTGAATGACTAATAAGTAATTCTTACCTTAATTCGTTTAAACAACTTAAACGATCATCGCCATCATATAAAAAATAACTATAATATTTGTTATATATTCATACATATAAGTTTTATAATTGTCGTTCACCGCCATTGTGAAATTCCATATTTATTGTTTTGTGGGCATGGCATGTATTCTCGTCTTTAATGTCCTTTTGTCCTAGCCTTACTAACATAAAAAGTAATGTTTCTTAGTTCCCACTTTTAGCAATAGACATATTTGTAATAGGGATAGTTATAATGTGTAATATGTGCTCACAATATTAACTTAAAGTAATTAATGGTCAAGTTTGTACGAATGAAATGAATTATCATATACTCTTGTTACATAGTCTTGCCTTATTCTACTTAATGTCAGTACAGCTATTTCATTTATATGACCGGAGATTTATGCTATCGTCTGCCTAACGCCTTAGCATCGCCTTGGTGCCTTGCCGTAGAATCCAGCAATGACATGCAAACATTTTTTGGAATCGCTGTCAAACTCTAAACTTCCCAATTTTTGTATGATATTTTTATGGTATTCCCATTATAATTTATTTTTTCTAAATTATACCGAAACTAGAACACATTAAAAAAAAACTAAATAGTATCTAGATACTATAGACGGCCGGATAGCCTATAGTTGTTAGAGTTATTCCCGGGTTATTCCCGGTCGGGGCAGAAATTTGTGTGAAAAATACGAATGTTTGTGCTCGAGTCTTGCATGTTTAATATGTATTTAAGTATTTATTTATCTATATACGTACGTTTATCCGTGGTCTAGTACCCATAGTACAAGCTTTGCTTAGTTTGGGACTAGGTCAATTGGTGTGAATTGTCCAGTGATATTTATTATTATTATTATACCCTGGGGCTAGAATCGAACCCAGTTCCTTAGCATCCCGTGATGCGTGCTTTGGTTTACTATAAGTAGGTATACACTAATCCGGGCGTTGGCGTATGCGGCGAAATTCTGTCAGTGTTCTCTAAAACAGCAGCGTCTCTCAAAATGTGGGTCGCGACCCACTGGTGGGTCGTGAGCGAATATTGAGTGGTCCTGTCTGTAGAACGACACACCAACCGACCGAGCTTGTTTGTTATTTGAAAAGCCCTTAATTCATATTAGTAACGGCTAAATTTCCTAGATGTAGGTCCCGAGTATGTAAACTTGTATAAGATGAGTCGTAGCCCAGACAACTTTGGGACCACTGCTCTAAAATGTTCTTTTCGAGACATTCACTGCCGGATAGGCAGAGGTTTTCGTCTCTTTCGCCTAGTGCCGGTGTCATAGTGTGGCAGTTATTTAAACACAGATATGCGTATGTGTTCTAGTTTCGGTACACCTGAAAGAATATCCTTTTGCAATGATAAAAATACAATTAAATAAAATATAAAATAGTGTAGATACATTTGGTTAACTTTTACAATGTTCTATAAAGCCTCAACTAGTCTACATTTCAATGCTGCGAGACGAGACGGTGCTTAAGCGTTACATGTGCGGTAAGCTGTAGCCTCTCAGTGTATAGTTCGTAAATTTGTTATAAGAGCATTTTACAAAAATTTTGTTCATTTAATTTTGAACTCGGACTTGCATAAAAATTTACAGGGTAGTAGCGTGAATGCACTTGAGCCTAAGAAACACAGCTTCCCAGCATGTTTTGATCGATACATTTGTATGGAAATTTCTTTTTTGTTACACGTGTGGTTCTTGGTGGGTAGCAAAAAAAGGAATTTTCCGTACCTACAAATAAATCGGGACATTTTGGGAGCCTGTGTTACCTAGGCTCAGTTGCATTCATGCTACTTACCTGTAATTTTCTATGCAAGTCAGAGTCCGATATTAAATAAACTAAGTGTTTGAAAAATGTTCATAGATTTCTAGTTTCATAAAAGCGTGTGGAATTATACCTAAGGGTATAAGTAAAATAATAATAAATAAATGTAGTTTTGCAGCTGCCTTGTTGTCACGCCTACTTGTCACAAGTGTTAGGTCTGATATTGACGGTTGGGTTGCAATTTTTCAGAACATTGCAGCTATGAGGCGCTTATTTTGCGACAAAATCAATTTATAAATGTTTACTCTTAACACAATGCTCTTAACCAAAAATTTACGAAGAAATATTAAACACAATCTCGTCTACTTAATATCAAGAATCATTTTAATACTGTTCATTCTTAAAGTACTTTTGGTTAAGGGTGTTAATCTACAGAATTCAGTTCCAAACTCTTTGTAGGTGTCGAGCATTTATTTCATGTTTTTGAAGGTGAAATAATTTTAATTTTGTGCGCAATTTAATATTGAACAATATTAAAAATAAGTCAAAACTAACATATTGTTTCATTAGTTTCCTTGTCATATTATTTGCTTTCCCGTTAGTACATTAGACAGTAAATTAGTCCATTCAACACGCTTTGGCACTTCAACTGGAGGCTTAAAGTTTTGGACTAAATCTTGTACAGGCTTATTAAATAAATTTAATTTAAGAACAACAGGCGAAGCATCTTCACTGCTGACTACCTCCATCAGAATGTTCCCTGCAAAATAAACCAGTTATTTCGAGTGTATTCTTCATCAGCAATTTAACTGGGTCCTAGTGGAAAAAGATTAATTAGATTAATTTAACCCTTTATAAGGCAGAGGCGATTTGTGCGACTCTGCATTGAGTTGGAATTTCAACCTTATCGATTACACTATACGTCACAATTTCCATTGTAATTATTGAAAATACAACTAATAATAAATAATAATAATAAATAGTTTATTGGGTAATAACAAATTTGTACATTATTATGATGGTGTTTGAGACCACCTAGTAGGTATTGATATACCTGTATCTGTATCAGGAGGTCTCGCTCTTCTATTAATAAGAAATAAAATCGGATCAAAGTCGGAGACATGTTCACACGCTACCACCTCAACGCTGCAATTTATTGTCAAAAATTTAATAAGATTAATATAGGTAACGCCACCAGAGTTGAGGCCACGCACACAACCACATCTCATGTAATGACGAATGAGATGTGGTTGTGTGCGTGGCCTCAACTCTGGTGGCGTTACCTATAGAAGCCGTACTTAGTCAAGTACCTCTACCATGAGTTACACTAGTTTACAGTGACCGTACTCGCTAGCGACGGCGTAAATGATTTGTATGGAGAATCGTGTACAGCGCCTCTAGCGGTCACTTACGGAAGTACAATTCTCCTTACAAATCACTTACGCCGTCGCTAGCGAGTACGGTCACTGTAAACTAGTGTAACTCATGGTAGAGGCAAAGGTGTCAGAGCGCAAAGACATCACCGACCCCGACCGATCGTGCCAGTTATGTTATCTAGCTATCTAGCATAGATTCAAAAACGATTATTATAAAATAATTAACAAAAATTATTAGTAACTACAGTCAAAACTGTTTATAACGACATTCAAGGGACAGCAATATTTCGATACCGGAAATCTCAAATGGCGTAAAGGACAAAAATGCGAAAATGCAAAAATGAGTCTTAATGCCATCGTATACAGCTTTTTTTTCCCTATCGCATTTTTGTCCTTTACGCCATTTTAGATTTCCGGTATCGATTTGTTCGTTAAACACGGTTGGTCATTGTAACCAGTGTTACTTTGGTACATAAGATTGTGTTGGGTTTTTTTCTTGGTCGTTACATCCAATATGTCGTTGTAATTGGTGTCGCTATAAATGGTTTTGACTGTATACTTAAATTGATACTAAACCACAGGTATTAAATTGAGATGTTTACATGTGTGTGTGTGTAGGTGTGCGTGCGCATATGTATGTGTGTGTACGTTGGTGCAAGTGTGTGTGTGTGTGTGTGTGTATGTGTCTAGGTGTGTGTGTGCATGTGTGAGAATTAGTAGTACATTTATGTTACAAATATATCGCATATTATCATAATTTCAATCATTTAAACAGATATTTAAAGAAGCAAATTACATTTATATTAGAATAAAATTAGCTTTAACGACTAGCTTTAAAAATATCGTTTGTCAGTTATGCATTTGATAGCTGCTTTTGATTCTGTGGTAGTATGCTCCAATAAATGGGGCCTTATAAAGGGTTAATTTCTACATAGCTATTTTTAACTTAACACTTTGAAGAACACTACGCCTATAGCCATCCAAATAATTATATAGCTTAACAACTCTTTAATTGAAAGTACTGTCCATCAATGTGTTAACAGATTCCTCATCCCATGAGGTGCATGTGCCTCATGGGTGACTTTACTGGTAAGTCCATGAGGCACATGCGCCTCATAACTTTATGAACGTTTAATGTCATTATTACCATTGGGACGTGTCGAAAGAATGCTGCACATTGTGGACAGGGAACTTGTTAATCGGTTTTTCACTAGGACCTAATAATTAGGAATCTAGGTAACATATATTACTTGCCTGCTACTTTATGTGATTTTGTTAGCCATAAAGCAATTACATATGTTGGCTGAGTATGCATCAGGTATATTAATTTAGTTAGAATGTGCTGCACCACCAATGACAATAGACGAAACTGAAAACAGATAAGAGATATAACTCATTAGTCAAGCTCAGTTTCACTAGAGATGTAATTGTAACTGCGCTGGCCTAAAAAGTTCAACTATTTTTAAGGGTATTTGCAAAGTTTCATGTAAAAACGGAATGCTACCTTTACAATAGTCTCCTGAGCGAAATGCCAGCAGCCATTTTCGGCGCGATTTTGAACCTTGTGTTGAACTAAATTATGCCTCATGCGCTAGCCTCGCGAGGCATCTCGCTCAGTGGGGACCCAGCTATTCTGTTACAACATCCAACAATCGTGAGGAAAAGTGGGTAACTTTAAGAAACACTAAAATAGTCCACAGTCTGCTCACTATCAATGCAATGCTTTCCTTCAGCAATAAGAATGGTGAACACTTTGTTATGTCAACAGTATTGAAGCTAAATCATTCCGTCAAAGCATTCCGTGCAACAGTTACAGCTCGTTTGATGTTACGCTGTTTAAAATATTACGATGTATACAAACCAATGTAAATACTGCATAGTACATCGCAGTAGTTGGCATAAGCAGCAGTAATATAGTAAATGCAACTGTGCCAACGAAAAGCTCTTGATTAGTATATTCACAGGAATCTATGCCACCCCGAAGCGGATTATATTTGCGTCCAACAAATAATCTTAATAATGCTATCAGCCCAGACACTTGAATGTTAAACAACCTGCAAAATGTTTTTGTACAAACATATTTAGATATTTATCAAATAATAAATTGAATGGTTCTTGACCAGTCTAATAAGATATTACCTTGCTGCATAGACGTAAATACAGTACGAATGAAATGTAGCTATACATATCATGTCAGATACTATGGCAGCTTGAAATGAAAAACCAGCATACCCAATATAATGGAACAAGTGTAATATGACATCCAGTTTTTCACCAGTTACATCTGAAAACAAAGAAAATATTGGATTATTTAATAAATGCTTTCAATTATCTTCATCATCTAGAAGTCTTCATCTGTCAATTAACACTTTCACAGTCCAGTGCCCCATATAAGGGTCACAGCGACTTAGCTTCACAGTTCTGTGCCCACATATGGGGCACTAAGAATCAAACAGACTTGCATCCAGATTAGTACAATATCTTGTTTACATACTGAGCGAGACGGTACAATGATTAAATTAGTAATTTGCTGGACTTACCAGGAATTTTAAATTTGTATGGGACTGTGAATGTGTTAATATGTAAATGTAGTTAAATCTTGCAAAGGATTTCCCACTTTTAGTGGTTAGACTCCCATTTGGTGTATGTTGTCTAATGTGCAGCCAATAATTTTCAACTTGAATACTTAACAATAAAAGCAATTTATTTATGGTTGCAATTTCTGCAAGTAGTTGGTGAGTTTCTTCTGTTGACCACAGTACCTAGTTATTTTAAATTGTAATAATGTTAACTTTTTCGTTCTGGCTTAGTCATACACAAAATCTACAGAGTATGCCTGGTTCCATAAAATGATATCTGCTCCTCAGTCCTGCAGGCAAGTTAAGTTGTTAACAGAAATTATGTTCTTACATCCGATAGACGATTTAACTCCGCTAGGTAAAACGGTTTTCAGAACCGGTAGACAAATAACTCACTAGCTAATATGTATTATCAAAATTCCAATGTAAAATGTATTTTGGTATCACTCCTTTAAAACGACTTATCTGATTTTTATGAGCTCACAAAACAGTTAATTTTGCCAGCCAGACAGAAAGGGTTAATAAGTTCTAGTTAAATAAAAAGAAAAATCTTGATTGACTGACTCATCAACACCCAGTTCAAACCCTTGGACACTAGAAAGCTGAAATTTTTCAGAAATCCTTTACAAGGAATAAAATTACATTTTGCTAAATTCATGGGATAAGAATTACTGTGATTGGGGAGACACCAGACGCAACACAGTATTATAGTTTTAGATGAACAGCACAACAGTCAACCAATAAGCTTAGCAACACCATGGCAACATCACATCACATTGGCACAGGTGCCAATGTGAGGTCTACTGAAGCTAAATGGTAATAATTACCCAAGAATAGCCACCAAAGCTGTGTATGGTAAGAGAAATATTTTCCAAGCATTTTATTGAATGCATTGTTCAGCTTCAGACCAGCCGGAGCACCCATCAGCCATTTTAGTAAAGTATATAAATAATTTACGAGTTTCTGGAACAACAAAAAGTATATATTATGTATCATCTTATTGGGTGTCATGCTTGCATTTTGAGAACCTGTAATAAATAGCCAAAATACCTCAAGAACTCCCATCAGAGCTTCACTAAGTTCTTTCTCATTTAGTGTTACTAGTTGTAATATAAAATACCCAAGCATGATGTCCATTATAACTGATACAATTAGATTGCCCTGCTTTATTGATACCTGAAATAACAATACACATAGAATAATAAGAATTTGATTTGATGACATAGCTCGCAAAATTTAATTTATATTTATAAACAACACTGATAGGTACTTACTTTTCTGTCATTTTTGAGTGTTATAAAAAGCCAGTAGACTAAATTAATACAGTTGACTACGTGCTGGCCAAACATAGTGTATGATAACCAAAATGGACTTTCAAGAATTGGTCGAAACGAGTTTTCATTACTAACATTGGAAGTGGAATGGTCTTGTATCAAAATTTGTAATTCCCTGATGTATTTACTAGATTCACATAGAATTCCTGTGTCCTTGATTTTTTCATATTCATACAGCATCACAATACAGTTCTCGGTGAAATCAATATTAACATTATTTAGAAATATTTTCTTAATTTGAGGTGCTGAGTGGTGCTTGAAAACAACATAGTTTGGGTATTTAATTGTATTTTTTTCTAACTTGGTGATAGCATCATTACATAAACCATATATAACGTTTCTCTCTTCTTTATTCCGTTTCCATAACAGATCCTTATCTCTCGAGTATTTTATAAAATAGACCACAATTTCAAGTTCGGAAACACTCGCGAAACCTTTTAAGTAGTAGTTTTCTTTTAGATTTTTTGGCAATATCGGAAATAATATCTTTAACGACTTGCTAGGCGTATTTGCATTCATATTTATAAAATCATTTTCGAAAATCGCTATTCGATATTAAATCTTAATTAATAAATAAATTATGTTTATTTACAATTAATGCGCTATCACTATCAGCTGACTGACATGACACTGACAGTGACGTGACATGACATTTTTTTAAATAGTTTAACAATGGCCATGGAATCAGAGCTCTGTAACCGGTTCAGCGGAAGATAATACAAAAAGAAAGAATTCATGCTAAATTACATACAATTTTCTAATCTAAATGTCAACATGGATCAACGTAAAAAAAGCTTCAATTAGTACCACAATCTACTACAGAACATGTACAAACATACTTTCTATTGTTAAGTCTTCCACACACCGAATAGGGGCATAAGCGGGACGCCAACGGAGCGGACACACAGCGGATAAAGGTTCGGCCAAACCACTGCTTAAAATACGACGATGGTACGGAAATTGCAGCGACGTATCGTAAACACCACGATTTTACTATAGAGAGAGATCATGTGTATTTCACACAAAAAACCCAGAAAAAGACCAGCGCTTGGAATCAAACCAGGTCCTCAGCATTACTTGCCGTGTGCCATTCCCCTACACCACCACTGACCAGTGGGCGCTGGTCTTTTTTCTTTTTTCTGCACTGAAATATGGGCCTTGGGCCCATAATACACGGGCGGTTCTCCCGCCGCGGGAAACCGCTTCTGAACCGCCACTAGACACAATTTTATATAGAAGTTGTATAAAAAAGAAAAAAGAAAGAAAGAAAGAAAAACATTTATTCGTGACAAAGAAAAAACAAATACAAAAAGAGGAATTGGAAACAGATAATACTTAATAAATATTGTCACGAAATGGTCCCAACTCAGCATGATGATGTATAGTGCATACTACAACTCGCAACTCCGTCGAGCGGTTTCCCGCGGCGGGAAACCGCCCGTGTAGTATGGGCCTAAGGCCTAAGTCTAAGCCAAGTCAAGTCCAGCCAAGTCAATGTCAGTATGGGACTTTAGAGCGCTTGCAGACAGAGCACGGTCTGGCGTTCCGCGTTCCGCGTTCAGAGTTCTGCGTTCTTTCGAATGTACTGAGTCCCTTACGATAACGCACACAGCAGGCGGTCGGAACTCTCGAGCGGTCAATACACAGAACTCTGAACGCGGAACTCGGAACTCCAGACCGCTCTCTGGCTGCGCGCGCTCTTATGGTTTTTTATTACAAGCTTTTATTTAAAACTAGCTGTTGCCCGCGACTTCGTCTGCGAGGAAAAGGGATATAAAAAATAGCCTACGACCTATTTCTCAGACCCATCGAATGTAGAGAAAAAAGATTCATAAAAATCAGTTAAGCCGTTTCGGAGGAGTTCGATTTTCAAACACCGTGACAAAACTAACAATTTTTTTATCTTTCGTAAAAAATTTTTTTTTTAATAAAAAGTATCCTATGTTACTTGTAATACCTCCTAGAATATGTGTACAAAGTTTCATGATGATCGATTTAGTAGTTTTCGCGTGAAGCGTAACAAACAAACGGACATTCCCATTTATAATATTAGTAGGGATTCTTCCCGCTAGGGAAACCTATATGATTATGGGACACTTATGGGACAACACTTTTTTGCTTCTATCTGTGGCTATGAAATGTGACGTTGACGTTGCGTTGCCTCTCCGTATTCCGTACGAACGAATCGTCGATCGTCGCGTCGCCATCTTGTTTGAGACATACATAAGCGATAAGCGGCCTTCTGCGTTGCTGGAAGCTAGATTTTAATTTAAATTGTATTTCGTCTTAAATTAGGCGTAGAAGCAAGGATAATTTAAAACCAAGTGCCTCGTATAATGAAATCTACCTTAGACTAGTCTACATTTCTTTCTAATTTGTGGGAAGTAAATAAATGCAAAATGTCAGCACACGAGCAAATGAGGGCGATGTTGGATCAATTGATGGGCACATCTCGGAATGGTATTTATAAATTAAATTATGGATAAAGTAACATTATTATAGTTACAACTTAAATAAATAATTGTGTATTTAATGCTATTTTTTTGCTTGTATTAGAAATCCTTATATGAGGTGCCTATTTCAGTAAACATATTTGTATTGAAATTATTGCGGTTATTTATTGGTTCACGCTGAACCTTCTGATGGTCGTCTCGTGTACCTTCATTCATTATGAATTGTGTTTCAGGTGAAGCTGACAAGCATGGGGTCAAGTTTTTTGACGATGCTGTGTGTAAATCCTTTTTACTGCAATGTTGTCCACACGAAATTCTATCATCCACAGTAAGTCCCTTCAAGTAAAAATATTCATGCTGTGTTCTGGGGCTATGCAGTAACTGCTGAACTTCTGTGTTTTGTTATAAGATTACTAGCAAGAACTCTGAAATAATTTGAAAGTTGAAACACTATTTGTCATGTTCATTCTTCAGAAATCTGTACAATTAAAAAAAAAATTGCTTTTAAACTATAACACAGAAATTTACTGGTTTCCTAGAAACTAGTGTTCTATGGGATTGCAGTGTTCTATTATCATATGCAATGGGATAAATTATCCAGATTTCTTTAAATTTTTGTTATTGACTATCCCAATGTGTATATTGATCATTTTCATTCTTTCTTGACTCATCTATTGTCATGATAATGTAGTGCCTCTGGAAGAATCTATTGGAGTGGCATTAACTGTGGTGAAATATGCTTTTCAGAAAATGCCCAACACTAGTCTTTATTGCTCATCACAATACTTAAGAGATGAGGGATAGATTGTATGAGTTAGGCTGTTCTGTAAGTACCAAGATGTACGTATAAAACATTTATAGTTAGCTGATTGTATATTTACTGCTAAGCAGGACTTAATTCAATAAGGCTCCCGGGCTTAATATAAAGTCAGTAAAAAATCATCGGTTCATATGCAGCTTTGGTGAGTACAAGTAAAAATTTTAGGAACAATATGTTAAGCCGGGTGAGCGCAATTTGGTGATACATTGGGTACGTACTGAGCTACCAACATGGCTAGACAGAAAAAACATAAAGTTGCATGAATATAATGTATTGTACAGTTCAATTTCAATTGCAAATTATCTGTTAGGTGATCCCCTCTAAGAAAACTGGTCTCAAACAACCTACTTTTACTTTGCCACATTGCTTTGAGGAAAGTTCTTATATGTATATGTAAATGTTAATTATGTATTATTAAAACTCATCTCAGTAACTTCTTCAACTATGTTTGAAGTGTGTTTTTAATTTCAAATGACTAGTGTTGCCTTTCTTTACAATATTTGTTTAAAAGTAAAAGTTACAATTATTATGACTATGAGTTTTCCAACTAACTAGGTACTAAGTTGTAAAGGATGGGTGTTTCCTCTAAGATTTGTAAGTACATTATTTATGTCAATATTTGTCGACGGGTGAACCTGGGCGTGAGCTGATGGTGATAGATTGTATGTATTTTATTCAAACAATAACTTTATGGTTTATGTACTGGAAGGGTTTTCTTCAATGTCTTCTTCTGATTTGTCGTCCTGTCAACTTGTTCAATGCCAGAAGATGTTGTTTCTTTCTCAATTTATGTTTGTTTTAACACTATCACAAGCAATCAATGTCCATATAAATTGGATCTAGGAGGTGGGTGCTTGGTGACTTCATTATGGCAGTGGACAAGTTACATCCTTTTCTTTATTCAGTGAAGATCTTCTAGTTCTTGATGTATTTTTTTATAATTGCTAAAGATTTTGTTCTATCTTTTTGGTTCCATAGAAGACTATGACCTCTTACTCTCACACTTCCCCTGATGAATAGCAAGACGAAATAATGAGGATAAAGTTTTGAAAACTATGATTGTTTCTGGCAACTTTGAGTATAATGTCAAATACACTCTTGTGATCAGGCTAATAATTACAATCTAGTAAAAATCGTTTAAAAACCCTACATTGTCTCAGGGAAAGTGTGCTTTTACTTTGTCAGGTAACAACATAAATTATGGTTACAAGTAACTATTCAATTTTAAAAAGTTTTATGACAAGTTCTACACTGAATAGCATTTAAATTTTTCTTAAATAGGTCTTAATGTGAAACCAAATGTTCAATATTCTAATTCTACCCTTTTCGTTACGTATAATGTTATATTAAATTGATTGCATATTTTATGTGGTTTGACTTCTTTTGATTTGCAGCGAATGGATTTAGGTGAGTGTCCAAAAATACACGATTTGGCACTGCGGGCGGATTATGAGTTAGCGTCAAAAACCAAAGACTATTTCTACGACATTGACGTGAGTATGCATATTCATAGCATTTCAAATCTTTTAAATTATTTGTTACTTCAAAATTTTAAACACAAAATTAAGTACAAGAACATGCATAGTGTGTTTTTGGAAAATAACAAGCTTAACTTTGGCAGACTACTTAACTCTTTTCGAGATTTGATCTAAACTAGCAGAATGCATTGAAGGGAGTGAGTATAAAACTAATGAGTTAACAGATATAAAGTTCTTATTCACCTATTTATGTATGATGATGCTATGGAAAACTTGTGTTTTTTTTCAATTATTAACTTAATTAATTGTATTACAAAGGCAACGGAGCACTTGGAGGCGTTTATAGCTGATTGTGACCGTAGAACGTCGGCCGCTAAGCAACGCCTCGCCGAAACTCAGGAGGAACTATCTGCTGAAGTCACTGAAAAGGCTAATTCTGTTCATGAGCTTGCTGAACAAATTGGTCAGAAGCTGGCCCGTGCTGAGGCTCTTGGTGAAGAGGGTATGGTTGAAGAAAGCGTCAAGCTTATGGGAGAGGTGTGAAACAACTTACAGAAACAACACCTTTATAATATGTTTCAATGAAACTAACAATAACCTGATAAAATTACAGATAGATGACTTGCGCAAAAAGAAAGCAGTGGCTGAACAAGAATATCGAAACTCTATGCCGGCATCATCTTACCAGCAACAGAAGCTGCGGGTGTGTGAGGTGTGCTCGGCATATCTCGGGATACACGACAATGACAGACGACTGGCTGATCATTTTGGAGGGAAACTACATCTCGGATTCATAACCATTCGAGAAAAGCTTTCCGATTTGAAGGTATTATTTAATTATTGGCCTTAGTTTATGCATAAAGGGTGGCGTAGACCAGATGCGTGTGCGTGTCATGCACCAGTTGTAATTAATGAAACTGTTAAGAAAGATGGCACACCCTGTGCACGCGTCTAGTGCGCCATCTTTCTTACAGTTTAATTTATTACAACTGGTGCGTGTGCGCGACGACACGCACACGCATCTGGTCGGCCGCCTTAACTGTTGTAAAATTTATATTTCTGGGATAATTGAATTGACTTATATTTGCCATTAATCCAGTCAACCTGTTTAAATTGTTCTTTCACACGTTTTCTACTCTTCGTCTCCATACTGTTGGTAAACCACAATATTGAATATCTTTTTACTTAATCTGGTATTCAACTCGTAGCTCAGGTTTATGTTACGCATGGTGATTAGAGTAACCTTATGAGATTCGATACAGCATTCTCCCCATTAGTTCCTGCTAATGAGGTTGCGCTTGTTTATCTTTTCTTAAGTTTCAAATTAAAAAATATTCATTTAGGCACATCATCCAAGAGTCTGTAAATTATAGTTGATACTTAAGTGTTAGGTAGTAAAATAACATTTAATCAGCGCAAATGTCTTGATCAGTCATTTAAAATTTCTAGAGATTATTTCTTACCGGCACGCGACATTCATTTATCATATACCTAGATTTCTGTACTCAATTCGGTAGTTTTTTCGAATTACTGATACCTATTCAAAGATCATACCACCACCTCCTGTATGTTTTTTTTAAAGCTCTCCCTTTCCTTTTACTAAGTAACGCCTATTTCTGAAAGCCTTCAAGGCCCAAAGGGCGATTGAAAATGGAATTTTACACTAAAGCCTGTCACACACAGCGCAGATGCGGTAAGATTTTATCTGCGTATAAAAACTTATCCGTCTGCAGGTATCACACACAGCGCAGATGCGGTAAGATTTTATCTGCGTATAAAAACTTATCCGTCTGCAGGTATCACACACAGCGCAGATGCGAGGTTTTACATTCACTCTAAAATTTTGGAGCTGATTAGACGTGTTTTGTGGTGCGGGTGGCTTATACAGGGTGTTTTTTTTTATATAAAGGGGGGTAAACGAGCATGCGGGTCACCTGATGGGGAGCAATCACCGCCGCCCATGGACACCCGCAACATTAAGGGTGTCACAGGTGCGTTGCCGGCCCTTTGAGAGATAGATAGGCTACAATGAATTTTCAATGAAAGCGCGTTACACTTTCTTTATTTCTCTTCACGACAAAATGTAAAAAAATGCGAAAATGCATTTCTACGCAAAGGATGACTTGTTATTTGCTTACGTAGTACGTAATTTTATATTTATTTTATTATACACTGAAGTTCCCAATCCGCACTGGGCCCGCGTGGGAACTACGACCCAAAACCTCTTATTCTGCGAGGAAGCCTGTGCCTGCAGTGGGACGTAATATAGACTGGGATGATGATGATGATGATGAAAGTGTGCTTCTGCGCATCCACCTGTATTTATCTGCAGATATAATCTTCACATCTGTCGGATTCTGTCGATATATGTCGGTGCTCACAGATACGCAGATAAAAATCTTACCGCATCTGCGCTGTGTGTGGTCCTCCATTGAATTGTATAGGGAGCGATATTGACAGATATCTGTTCAGATACAGATATCTTACCGCATTTGCGCTGTGTGTGATGGGCTTAAACGAAATTTCGATTGATTGTAGAAAACAGTGGACAAGAGGCGTGAGGAGCGCGGCGCGTCGGAGCGTGAGCGCGGGGGCGGTCGCCGGCACTACGTGGGCGGGCGCGAGCTGGACCGGCGCGCGCGCAGACACCGCGAGACGGCGCGCGAACGCGACCGCACGCGCGACGGCGACCGCGACCGGGAACGCGACCGGGAGCGCACGAGGGACAGCGACCGCGACCGCGACCGTGATCACGGGAAGGACGAGAAGCGGGAGCGTGACCGTAGCGAGCGCAGCGAACGCGGGGATCGTGATAGAGAGCGCAAGTAAGTACCCGGGGTTACTTAACGATGGTTACTAACTTTTAATTCAAGTAACTAAAAGTTCTGACATAATTATTGTAAAATCAAAAAGTAAACATTATCTTATTTCATTATCATCATCCCAGCCTGTATACGGCCCACTGCAGGGCTCAGGCCTCCTCTCCGAATGAGAGGGCTTGGGCCGTAGTTCTCACGCCACTGAATTTCTTCGCAGGTGTATGCAGGTTTCCTCACTCCTCTTATTGCCTTTATCTTATTTGCCTCGGATGAAATATTTATCAGGAGTCACAAAACCACATGTGTGTTGAATTTTATATTATTGCATTTAGAATTAAATTAAATGAGTTTGCCAACCAAAAACGTTGATAATGTGTATGATTGGTCAGATAATAAATATTAAATAATATATTGTCACCGCCCCCAGCGTGTATGTATTATAGACCAAGTGATTTAAGGTGCAACCAAACCGCCGCTTAAAAAACGGTGACGTAACGGAATCGTAGTGACGCACCGTAAACGTCAAAACTTTACTATGGAGAGCATGCGGTAAATTCTGACGTTTACGATGCGTCACTGCGATTCCGTACCGTCACCGTTTTTTAAGCGGTGGTTTGGTCGCACCCTAATGCGGGCATTATTAATATATGCTTGTTTAAGTATTTTTCTTCCGTCCGTCTATTTAGGTTTATGAATGAGATATTGTTTTTCCGAGACACACCAACTAATGACCACGGTACACCAGTGTGCCGCGCCACACCCTTTGCGAAACACTGATCTATACAATTGCGGAGGCACCTCGCTAGTCGCATGTTCGTTCGTGGTTCACTGTCAAACGTGCGCTATGAGTGAGCTAGCTTGTTTGAAGACTTCTGTTTTCTAATTGAAACGTTTCTTTCTATTCAAGACGCAGCCGCTCACGCAGTCGGAGTAAACGGGAGGGTTCCCGCGAGAAAACCCGCGGTGACCGCGAGTCGCGCCGCAGCCGCTCTCACATCTCGTCCTCCCGCGACCACCGCCGGGATTAGTCTTGCCTTGCTCGTTAGGGGCCACACCACTTCAAATTCTGATTCACGTTAAGTCGGAAACTAATAAGCCAACGTGCGTTACAGCTAAATTGCCCGAAATTTGCTAGTTTTCAAATTAATTGGCCATTGATTTGAATCTAAAAGGACAGTTCCATTTTTAGCAGTTCACATGATATCGTTCCATCTTAATAACTTTTTCTTGCTGCTATCGAACAGGTAATGTACGACTATAAAGAGAAGATAATAATAGCTTTCTTCGTAATTTACACATATAGGTAACGCCACCAGAGTTGAGGCCACGCACACAACCACATCTCATGTAATGACAGCGGGATTTTGACGTTGTGTTGACGTTTAACGACAACACAACGTCAAAATCCCGCTGTCATTACAAGAGATGTGGTTGTGTGCGTGGCCTCAACTCTGGTGGCGTTACCTATACAATACAATACAATGACTGTTGTACACCACAAAGAATAAACAATACAGGAAAACAAGTACATGGAAAAAAAAAATGTAAGCAATGGGCGGCCTTATCACTTCGAAGCGATCTCTTCCAGGCAACCTTTTAAAAAAAGTATGACAGCAAGGGATGGATTACAGCAGGTGATGCAATATATAAAAATAAATATTAATTTAAACAAACATTATACAAAAACATCCTAATATACAATACACATCATAAAACACACATAGATTAATGATATACAACAATAAATCAATAAATATCACAGGACAATTCACACCAATTGACCTAGTCCCGAAGTAAGCTAAACAGAGCAATACATAATACTTATTTACTTCGCAATATACTTTTTTGACGTTAAATGAAAATGCATATATGTGACATTAATGTTTTATGAAAATTCCCGTAAAACTTAGTTTCCTATTATACTCTTTTATGTCGTACTCTGCGCTTCTGAGTTTTAAAGACCAATTATCTCATTTTCTTATTAACTACGTCATTTAACCCTTAAATCGTTACCGACAATATATTTGCCGTCAAGTAGAAATCAAACCCGATTCAAATTAGCAACATTACGGTCCAAATTCGAATGTCTTGACAGGGTTATCCCTTTTCCAGGCATATAGTGCATATATGGACCACATAAATGTACGCAAACTTTCGACCTTGCTACATTTACAATATGGTGCAAAATCAATTGAAGTCGTTAAAAATACTATTAGTCTTTAAATTAATCCCTCATAGGTAAACAATATAAAACTATGAACAGTTATGCAATAGCGTAAATTAGCGGAGCCTGGAAAAGGGTTAAAGGTTAAATCAGGCCAGGTACGGTTACAAATTACGCAATAACGGCAAACCACCCTGTCGAGATTTGAAACAAACTTACATAGACTTCTAAAATCATTAGGTACACTTCCTTTTGGCTTTGCCATAGTCGTGTAAAAAAATGGAAAAGTATTCAAAAAAAAGTGAAATTCGGACACGTTGCTTAAATTCCTAAGAGCAACTGTTGTGTACTCGTGTAATACAAAGCACTTTGTGAATTATTTTTTGTGGTTAGCCATTTGTGTGGCCTACCTATTACGATAAAAGAAGGTATAATGAAAAATACCAACTGCAAACTGTATTGAGGGGACTAAAATCTGATCTGTATATTTACTTTTTGAGACCTCTCAATAGTATTGATTGTATGTATAGGTCTATTCAGTCCGACAATAAAGAGGAAAATAAATAAAGATGTCAAATGAGCATTTTTGAGTAAAAAGTCATAAACTTCTTAAAAATGTGGCAATTTTTGTATGAAAGTGTAAGTTCCTCTTTTATGTTTTCTGCTATTTATTATTGGACTGTAATAAATGAAAGCCGAGGAAGATGTTTGTATAGTAACCAAGGTTACGATTGTTTATTTTAGTAGTATAATTAAATATTATTTTTCTTAGAAATTAGATATTACAGTAAAATCACATTGTAAACGAATGACTGTCGTTATTAAGATTGTAGTCAAAAGGAATGTTTATGGAATGGATAAATGATATTTATGTTTGGTTCGTGACAGGCAGCAGTTTACATTCACTAGTAAATCTGATTTTAGGTTCAAAGTTTTTGTTTTCATCAATTGGTATACCCAGTTAAATATTTGTCGAAACGAAATGTGTTAAAGCAATAAGAAAAGTAAACGCACTTTGAGAATAATGTTAAAGTTTCATATAAATAAGACTAATTAAATGTTAAGAGTTAAATAATTTAATTTTTATAGGTATAATAATAGTAGTTCATTCGATTTGTGTTAAATTTTCTTTTTTGTGACAAAAAATGTTTTGCTCCGCACTGCTCCTGTTGGTTTAATAAATTTTTACCTATGAAACTTTTGTTTTAATGACTAGCCTAATGCCGGCGCCACACATAGCACAAATGTTTGAACACATGTGAAGCACCGGTATTTGCTTATTTGTTCAATATTTGATCACACATTTACACTGCCATGCGTTGTCGGTTTTTCGAGCGCACATCAAAGCGTTCAAAGGTCAAATGTTGGGTAGGCTGCCACACTTGCACAAAGTTTAGTATAGTCCGACAAGCTCTTGCGCGACCCTCCGCGGAACCCTGTCGCAGTCAGCGTTTGCCGCACTTATTAAAAACAATCTTGTTAAGGACAGCAGAGGCTCCCTGCGACAGGGTTCCGCCGAGCGCCGCGCACGAGCTTGTCAAGGTATAGGCATAATGTAACTCATATATATTATACCTACCTTGTTCTGTTACGATACATTTCACACATCCACTCGCGCTAGTTTTTGTCGCGCATGGAGTAAGTAATAATTAAATTACAAGCGGCTAAATAATATAAGTAGACCGCGTCAACAAACCCGTCGTCCATCTTGTTTCTTGACTTTGCGAACACGTGGACTGAACATGCATTTGAAGCAAGTGTGGCAGGTACATAAACATTTTTCAAATGTGTGAGCAGTCTTTGTTCAAATATTTGTCCATGTGTAGCGCCGCCATAACCTAAGTTATAGGTAACGCCACCAGAGTTGAGGCCACGCACACAACCACATCTCATGTAATGACAGCGGGATTTTGACGTTGTGTTGACGTTTAACGACAACACAACGTCAAAATCCCGCTGTCATTACAAGAGATGTGGTTGTGTGCGTGGCCTCAACTCTGGTGGCGTTACCTATAGCTCGCTTGAACCATTAGAAATTGTATATGAATTAGAATTTCGGGATGTCACTTAATTCCTATGGGAATTCCTGATAATAGGGATGTTCAGACCACCAATCAACTGATGCCTGGGAGAGGGTTAAAGTAAGAATGGACAACGCAAATAACAAGAACTGTGGAAGTGTGTAAAATTTATTTAGTTTCGCATTTCATGCATCTTATCCTAAGAACTACGTAAAAATTCTCATATAATAGGTATACAGGATTGAAATATCTACAAAAAAACTCAAGTACTGCAAATATCGGCATTTCACGTCACAGGGACGCAAGAAATAGAATTAGATAATTTGTACCTTGGAAGTTGTGATTGATTACCTTTATGTCTAAATTCATATACATAAATATATATTCATATTCATATTCATATGTATAATTTTTTACTAGTGTGGGTATTTAATAGTAGGTATCACCACATTATTAGGTATAAATGACAATTTTAATGGTAATCTATTTTTTAACCTAAATATATCGTTTATTAACAAATGCTTTTATTGACATACGAGCAAATAGCGTGGTATAGCACAAAATACAAATGTACGAAATTTCAGGTCAATCCTACCGCTGGAAAAAAAGCAATCACACCTATAGGTAGTTTAACTACCTGGAAGCACCTAGGTGCCGCAAACGCACATATGCTGCGTTTAAATGTACAAAGACGCATTATATGCGTTGACGATAGACAATGTTTTAAACAACAATTGAGTTCATGTCTTTTCTGGATTTAAATAATCCACTTAAGAAAAATATCTGCTCTTCAAATGGCCGACCATCGATGCTTCCTTTCACAAAATTGTGACGTCACAACATGCGTCATAAAACAAATCGAACCATGACATTTGAATTTAATTTAGGTATACTTAATATTTTACAAACATATTTTAATTGCATGCAAGTGGAGCCTCATACCAAAATCATAATAAGTATTAGCAATTTATAATTTGATTAAATATAAATAAATATTTAGCCATGTTTTCTTAAATTTCAAATTATAACCTAGTAACTAGATAATTAGATAGATAAAACGTTTTTATCTACACCCATATAGTAAATCCTCCATTATGCGTTCAAAAACCATAGATAATGACCAGCATTACGACATTGGATTCTATTATGAACACGGCAGTATCGTAATGGTCATTACGATACAGAAATCTGTAACGTAATGAGATTTCATACATCATTAGATTACAGTAGGTACCGGTGCAGGAGGAGAGCGCGGCGGCGACGGTCGTCGGGCGCGCACCGGGCGTAAGTCGTGGGGCAGACATACCTAGTTCTCGTTAATGCAGGTCATTTCTCAAAGGTTCTTGAACACATGATAGAGGATTTAATATATGGATGTAGATAAAATATTGTATGCAACTGTACGTAATTAGGCCTTAACCTTTTCGACGCCAACGACACATATATCAGCACCGCAGGTTCTACGCCAAAGACTTATATATCAGTCACGGCGTGCAGAGCGATGTCTACCTACATGCATTTCTGTAGGGTTCAACTTCGCGTTTGACATTCCGATGTCATGGCGTATGAGTGAGAGCTGTTGTATTTGACAGAGCGTTGAAAAGGTTAAAACACTCATGTGACCCTTTATGAAACCACACTCGAGTTTTAAGGACCCCTATTACGATACAGTTGCATAAAATACTATTTCAAACAAAAATAAAACACAATAGCATGGTGCAAGAACCACTGACAACTAAAACGATTATGTAACTAGGAACATTTCGAATTTAAAGTATCTACTTAATATACAAGATCAAGAAAGACTACAAATGAATGTGATTTCAGTCAAGCGTCCCAACTCTCCTGATATACTACAACAACAATTTTACCATCATAAATTCACATTATATTATAATATATTAAGTAATTCCGAAAATTCTACATATTTAATGAAATCGCAAATGAAACCAAAAAACATAGTGAAACTATATTATAGAAAATATATTAATATTGGCATTATTGGTGTTTAGAAAGTTGGACAGGTTTTTGAAATCATCATAATAATGTAGAGTGTTAAACTGAGATCAAAATAGTATTTAATTAATATCAAAACGAAAAAGGATAACATGACATCATCAAAACAATATTAATGCGATTAGGGTGAATTTATGCATTAAAAATTCGTCATTACGTCACATTATTTCATGTCACTTTACACATTAAAAGTATCTAAAGATCATATATGATCAAATATATATTGCTGAGGATCAACGGGTTGATACGACCCATATTGAGTGAGAGACATTTTCTGCTTTACTTAAACTGTTAACTGAAATAAAAAAATATTTATGTTGTAAGTATTGTAAAGGAACAATACTTTAACAAATATAGATATAGTGCAGTTCGTAATATACAAAATCAAAATACGAACTGTTTCAGTTAAGTTAGCTGAAGTTAGTGGAACATAGAAAATAATGTATTTGAAGTGAGAAGACTTAAAGAAAGTGTTAAAATATGAATTCTAAATAACGAGTAGTTCTACTCATTAAAGCATTTTCTAATCACCTACGACTACTATGGTTCTCTGAGATTATGAAATTATCTAAGTTTCAGTTCTACACACAAACCATACCTACATCAATTAGCTAACCCTGTCTTTTAAAAAAGTTAGTAAGAAGGCCTTATAAAAAGCCCGTCCTACTCAAGTAATACCTACTTGAAAATGGCACACTATTTGTGCATTATCTATCTATTATTAGTCTATTAAAGATATTATATTTCTATCGATTTGCATAATCAAGAACAGTAAAGAGACAATGCGACAGTACAGAATCCATTACAAATGTTAATACGTTCTGCTTCGGCAACCTTCCGTTAAGTTCTTACGTTATGCCGACCGAAATGATAGTGGTCACGAATGAGTCACTGGTATAGAAGTACGAATTCAGTTGACACGCATGAGTGTCACTGGCATAGGAGTAATTTTTTTTGATCACAGCACAGACGTTGTCACTGGCACTGAACGTGTTATCTTGTAATTTATTTCGCTAACACTCAGCCAACCATTTGTGCACCTTATGTCAGGTTATAATACTTAATTAGGTTCACAAAATAAGCGCATATTGACGTCGAGTTGCGGAAATTAGCCCGTTCCTACCTAATTAGGTTCACATATGTAAGTTTAGAACATACATAATAATAATAAGAGGAATAGAAATGTTATTGTTTGTATTTCCTTCTAGAGCTCTCTTTGTTCCGTCATCTTGCTTAATTTTTATGAATGTAAGAAAAAAGAAAGAGATTTTTTGAGGAGGGGGTCTTCTACGTAATTAGAAATTCAAAGTTCGTATCGTGCCGTCCCTTTCACTCTTCTGTTCAATACTATTGGCGTGAATGGACCAGCACGATACGTTCGAACATCGCGTTTCGTAGTAGGTATAAGGCCAGTAACTCGAGCGGCGTTTTTTACGTTACAGTACACACTGAGGATACAATGAATGGATAATGGCTTTTAGCCAAATAAGCGCTCCAAGATTTTATGTTTTAGCTTGCGTCACCTATAACAAACACCTATTCCTATTATTATTAGTGAAGGAGTGTTAGCAAGGGTGGGAGTGTTCCCCATGTCTAAGTCAGATGCTGGAATCTGGTTACATCATAGTGATATTTTACTTGCCTAAAGCAACTTTTTTATTTGATTTTTATTTTGTGTAGTTTTAATTTGAAGCCTAACATTTCCGATAAGACACCCGATAGGGCTGACAGTATTACTACCTTGGTGATCGTGTACAAATAATGGTTGGCACATATTCCGGAAATCTTGAATGGAGAATCCAGTTCCTGCAAAAAACAAAGGTATACATCAATTTCGCGAGTATTGAAGCGTTAAAAATGCTAATTATATCTGATCACACTTTCATTCAGCGTAATTTAACGCTTGTTAATGTTCTCGGATCATTTTCATATTCATAAGGTCTGCATCGGTTTCATTTTAGACACAGGGAAAGTGATTATCGGAGATACCGTGAATTGAATGATTTCTTAAATAAAGATAATTTCACAGATTATACCAAAACATGTAAACCGGGCAAAATTAAAACTTACCATGCATAAACAAGGATATTTTCAAAGTCAAGTTTGTCAATTGTGTTTATTTCTTTATTTTTTTACAATATTTATTTAAATAGATACAAAAAAATGAAATGTGCTTAGTTTTTGACGCGGAAAATTACTAGGCTGAAAAGAGGTTTATCTTTGCGTATGTTCAAAAATTAACAAAAAGTAAATTGACCATGTCTTTAAGTCAAAAAACATAATTTGTTAACCTACCTTAAGCAAATCGGCGGCAAGTTTGAGGACATTATTCGCAACAGTCAATTGTTCCTTGCTGTCAGGCCTCTGTTCGATGGCCAAGTGCAAGTTGATCTGTTCAGTCAGTATGGCGGATAGGCAGCCGCGGTATTTGCGGTTGACATTGCTGCCTAGCGTTAGTAAACGTAGCAGGTAGATCCCCAGGCAGCTGCTCCAGACTAGTGCTTCGAGAAGCCAACCGCACTCGAGAGTCATCGAATCCTGGTGACAAAGCACTTGTTGTGAAATTATACAAGCTATTATTTCACTTGCAATGTTTATGTGTTCGTTAGGGTCAAATTGTGCAAGTCGAATTTCACCCATGCAGTTTTTGTGATTAATAGATTGACTTGATATTATGTATGGATATGTTGTTTGACTGACAATGTAAAAAAACAACGGGTTGCACTCCGGGAGTGCCGGCAGCAGTGAAAACTTGAACATTAACGTTGTGCCGTCTTACGAACCCCCCTCCCCCTCCCCCGTCTTACGAATTTTCGATCAGGGTCACGTGTCCTGACGCGAGTTTAACATTTTTTACTCATCCCAAAAAGTGCGCAACGTCGCTAAAGAAAAAGTTTTCTTAAACAACTTTAAAAGTATTTATTTCAGACTAGCTGTTGCCCGCGACTCTGTCTGCAAAGAATTCGTTTATCATTATCCTGCGTAAACTATGCAACTATCTCCATACCAAATATAATTTATTTTAACGATTTAAATAATGTTCAATGATTTAAGCGCGAAGAGGTAACATACAGATAATTAGTTACTTTCGCATTTATAATATTAGTAAGAAAGTAAGGATTTTAATTATTATATGTTTATATACATGTCTTAGATTTAAGTTCTAACGATTTTGATAAAATTTACTAAGTAAATAGAGGATTTTGGTGGACAAAAATCTAGCTTGGTCTCGGCTCCGGAAAAAAAAAACATTTATTCGATCTTGCAACCACCGATCGAAGCTCGGTCGTCCGTCTAAGTACCTACTTAATCACCAGTGATCGTAGATTTTGTAGCATTTTTGGTGCAGTGCTAGGGTTGTCAGTAGTGCCCAATTTTAAATTGTTTGAACCAAGGATCAAATAAAATCAAAGGCATTTTTTAGAACTAAGTAAGTAATAACTTAAAAATTAATAATGTAGAGATGGTTGGTATGGTAATTAAATAAAAAAAAAAAAGATTCAAATATCGTCTTGAAGAACGCCTGTTATCTACCTCTATTTTTATTAAGTTTTATGTTCTGTATTCTGTATTGTTTGTGTTTTTTGAGGTGTGCAGTAGAAATCGAAAATACAGAAAATATTCTTAGAACATGTAAAGCCCAACCCAATATGCATAATGAAATGAAGGGTTAATATACTATTATGAGAAAATGTGTTGCAATAAATCCTTATCCGAGGTTATAGTTAATATTTATGATTAGAAATAAAATTGATATACTAACTTTTCTGCTGTATATTTGCATTGACAGTATAATGCGTAATGGCAGTCCATAAATACATATAAAAGTCATTTGATTTCTTCAATGAAGTCCCGTCAAGTGCTAAAAAACAGTTGCGTTGATTTTGTGTGTGAAAATAAGTAATAATTATTAACTGATTGAACACAATGGAGAAACTGTTAAGTAAGCAAAGTTTTTTATTAAGGAAAATTATATAAAAATGACACGATTGAAACATGTTTTGATGAGAAACATTAAAACATAATATATAATAAAAACGAAATGTTGTTAATCAAAAGATTAAGTAAAAAATTTAGCGTTTTATTTTCAACGACAACATAATATTACATTATTTTAAACGTCAATCATATTATACACGTCGACAACCCTAGGTCGCTGTCGTGTGTCATTTGACGTCATCGCACCAAAAATGCTACAAAATCTACGATCACTGTTAATCACTTACCCTAAGTAGCTGTGCGCTGACGCAAGCCAGTAGTATCAGCGTGAGCATGAACGCAGCAGATACAATCACGTCAACGGAACGCTGGGGCCCGCGGCGCTGTACGACATAAATTAATTATTAGGTACAATATAATAATTAATTAATTGATTTCAGCGTTCATTTGTAGGTTTGTAGGTTGTAGTTCAACATGAAGTTAATTGTTGCAAAATAATTGAATTTATAGGAAGTGGCGGCGTTGGACCTAAATTTGGTCTAGGCAAGATATATTTTGCGAGTCCCTATGATGGCGCACCACACATTTGATGTATAAATGAAGAAAAAGTCAGAAATTTTTGAGGCACCAGGCCATAGCCGGTGGCCCACGTTGCCTACGCTTAGCGCCGCCTCTATTGGTGGGTAATAAGGTAATTGATACCACTGAAGACTGATTCATCATCATCATCATTTCAGCCGAAAGACGTCCACTGCTGAACATAGGCCTACCCCAAGGCTCGCCAAACAGATCGGCCCTGCGCCATCCGCATCCAATGCGTTCCCGCCACCTTCACCAGGTCGTCGCTCCATCTTGTTGGAGGCCTACCTACACCCATCGAACGCCCATGTTATACCAACTCCCGTCGTAATCGGAGAGACTTTGCTCGAAGTTGTTGACGACTATATCTACCTGGGACATACAATCCAATTAGGTAGGTTCAACATCGAGAAAGAGGTCAATCGACGAAGACTGATTTCAATTAAACGTAATATTTGATTTTAAGTTGCTTTGTAACGGATTAAGACGAATTCAATGGTGTGTGTGAAGTTTCCAATATGCACTGGGCCCGCTTCGGGAACGCACCCCAAGCCCTATCAATTTGAGAGGAGGCGTGTGAAATGAAACAAAACTTAATGTTTGAATACTAGACTTCTTAACTCCTTGTTGTTCATTATCATCCCAGTGTATATAATATACATCCCACTGCGGGGCCTCCTCTCAGAATTATTCGCACGCACGTGGGCCCTGTGCGGATTGGGGGCACACACACCATTAAACATCTTAAGGCCCTACCGTGCTTTTGGCGCATTTATTGCATTCATTTAAACTCGTGCTGTATCATTACTAGCAATGCTATAGTCCTGAAATTCATATGTAAGATATTTGTGGATTCACTCTAGTGACAACACAGATTACTTGAAACACGACTACTTGTAGTTCGCTCGATAGAAAAAAAATCCAAAGTCGTCTCTAAAAAATAAAATAAACTCGTAGTACGACGCTAATACTGCATGGAAGGTCATGACTTTTTGAATGTTAATAAAGGGCGTAGTTTTGCTACATTTTTAAAATATGTATATGTTTTAGTAATAAGATGAAAATACCCAAAAACACGCGCAGTCCAACCAACCTATCTTGAGCCATCGTGCCTCCCCCACGCGGCCCCACGCCCGAAATCACCCACCTAAAATCGATAGCGCGAAAAACTCGGTAGGCCCTTAAATAGCAGGTGTATGAAGGTTTCGTGTTGATACGTACCCTTAAATACGACCGTGTGGACAGCCAAGTCTTGATATTCCTCACTGTGTTGAGCCTGAAGTGCGGCAGCTCAGACTTGCGAGCTCGACGCGCCGAAGTGAGGTGCGAAAACAGTTTGGCGTACAAGAAACGTTGTTTGAACGCGCGTTCGGCCACGGCGAGTAGGAAGAACACTAGCCCGCTTAGAGCGAACCGGAGCACGCAGGAAAGTATGTTTGTTGTTACTTCCCTGAAAAATCAATTAAATATGTTAGCGATAAGAGAAAATATTTTTTCATCACACTTGCTCGTCAATGGTGTTATTCCATGCCTGTATACTAAATGTCAAAGGCCTAATTTGTTCTTAAGGGAGTTATGGATTTACGTACAGTTTTTCTTCCCAAGGGAGTTCTAACTTTAGTTTTAAAATTTGCAAACAGACTAAGGAGGTTTCAAGTCAGCCAACGTTTTATTTATATGTTTAAAACTTAGCTATAACCCAATTTTACTACACAAAACTTGTCTACGCTTCATGAAACTTAGTTTTTTTTTATATTTTAAATTTATATCAAATAGTTTTGCAATAATTTTAGTAAGTATTTTTTTAACATGTTGGCAGAATGTGGCCGTATGGCCATTCGAATTCTAAACACAGTTTACTTTATCTGTGGTAGATGACTTGAAAAAGTGACAATCTGTATTGGCGGGAAGCCAAATAATTTCATTTTTGGATTTTTTTTTCCTTTCAGTGTGATGAAAATCATTGTATGTATCACGGGCAGTAAGGGGATTACAAACTCGAGTCATTAAAATCTAATATCTTCTAATAGGCTCTCGTTAGTAATCCCCTACTTACGGCCCTTGATGCACAATGTACTAATGGATCTTATGGAAAAAACGTAAGTCTACACCAGTGGTCGTCAATGCGGCCCGCAGCCGTTATCTGTGAGGCCAGTGACATATGCAACGACTTTAATAGTAATCACTTTGAAAACAGATTTTGCATACGAAGGTAACTGAATAGCGGCACGCGGGTGGGGAAAAATATTAAAAACGTACAACAACGTAAAAAATACTTAAAATTTAAGTCTTAAATTGTTCTACAACTTGTTCTAAAAATTACATTTGTATTAAAGGTTGTACCTAAAATAAAATATAATAAAACATTCCTTAACATAAAGCTACCGACGACTTTTCAAATGTACCTATTAGTAGCTAATGCATAAGTGTGCGGCCCACAGTAAGCCCTCGCTTTGGCTAATGTGGCCCTTGATCATAAAAGTGTGACGACCACTGGTCTACATCCCGTAGCAAATGTCTTATCATTATTTTGAATTCCACTCACCAAATATTATCTCCAAAAGCACCGCTTAGAATAGAATATAGGGATCCTTGGCTGTAGTTGAAGATTAATGAAGGGATGTACGTTAGAAGCGACAGTGATTGTAGCTCTTCATCGCTTCTTGTGTCTTGTTCTATGGATACCTGAAAACAATATTGCTCTGGTTAACCTGCTTACCAATACCTTCTCCTTCTCCATTAGAAAAAGCCATTACCTGTCAGGCGTTTCCCCATTAATTTGACAACAAAGATTTATTGACAAATGTTAAGAGGGTTTATAAATACCTGCTGAGATGGCAACGTTGCATTTTTGTTAGTTTTTCTCGATTTTTCCATAAAAATTAATGAGAATTAAAAATGTTTTGTATGCAAATTGTTCTAATATATAAGTTAATGTGTCTACTGCAATAATAATTCGTGATAGTTTATTTTCTTTAAAAACGAACAAATTATTACCCAACGGTTTTTAAAGAAAATAAAAGTCTTATTACGAATTATTATTGCAGTAGAAACATTAACTTATATATTAGAACAATTTGTATACAAAACATTTTTAATTTTAATTCAATTTTTATGGAATAATCGAGAAAAACTAACAAAAATGCAACGTTGCCAGCTCAGCAGGTTTAAACCCTCTTAAGACAACAGTTTGATAAAATCTTCGATTCTACCACGTACCTACCTAAAGGTGATGTCCCAGCTAAGAACTGCAATAAGTACCTGGATGAATCTAGGGGCGAGTGAGGGAGAGATTGCCACTTACAGTTGGTGTCACGTTGCCAGTTGCAATACCTGTATGAGTCCAGCGGCGAGTGAGGGAGAGATTGCCACTTACAGTTGGTGTCACGTTGCCAGTTGCAATACCTGTATGAGTCTAGCGGCGAGTGAGGGAGAGATTGCCACTTACAGTTGGTGTCACGTTGCCAGTTGCAATACCTGTATGAGTCTAGCGGCGAGTGAGGGAGAGATTGCCACTTACAGTTGGTGTCACGTTGCCAGTTGCAATACCTGTATGAGTCTAGCGGCGAGTGAGGGAGAGATTGCCACTTACAGTTGGTGTCACGTTGCCAGTTGCAATACCTGTATGAGTCTAGCGGCGAGTGAGGGAGAGATTGCCACTTACAGTTGGTGTCACGTTGCCAGTTGCAATACCTGTATGAGTCTAGCGGCGAGTGAGGGAGAGATTGCCACATACAGTTGGTGTCACACTGCCAACTGCAGTATCTTAATGAGTTAACAGCGAGTGAGTTAGAGACTATCACGTATATCTAGTGTCACGCTGCCGGCTGTATTACCTGGATGAGCCTCGCAGCGGGTGCTACAAGCGCGACGCTGGCAGCCATGATGAGCCCGGCCCAGATGCAGCCGTCGGCGGCCATGGCCCTCTCCGCGCGCGCCACCACGTACCAGCTGATGTCCACGGCCGAAAGCTCAGCGCGCAACGTCGAACCGCGCTCCCACATTGTGCATTTCACTGGGACAAATACACCATGTGTTTTCAGTTAAAACTGACCAACGATTGACCTTCGTACCCAATAGTAAGGGCATTCACTGGGTTAGTAAAAGCCTTTTCATTCTGGCAGTCTGGCCTTGAACAGACTAAATTAGATTTATCCGGAAAAATAGATGACGGAAGCGAATTCAATTCCTTAGCAGTGTTGCATACCTGTCAATAACAAAGTGACGTCCCAGGGGTAATAAACTTTTCTTTGGTTTTATCTTTTGAATTTAAATTACACATTCTATTTAGTAAGTTCTTAACTACTGTTTGTTGTTTTATTATTTTACAACGAACGAACGATATTCATATTTTATCGATTTATCAGATTTACTCAGCAATTCATAATAAATTATTATACTAAACCGGACTTATCATTATCACGCAAACAATATTTACCTCGACGTGACGTTTCGTGTCAACTCGTGACCACGGCTGCTGCAATGTGACCGAAACGTCGAGGTTAGTTTTGTTTGCGTGAAAGTTTAAAACAGTATGATTCATAATAAAATTAAAAATAATATTAACAGTACGCTTATTGTCTAACACGCAGACGCTTTGCTTTCGCATTCACTATTTCTTTCTGTCAAACGGTATGAGACGGTGACAGAAAGAGATGGTGAAAGCAATGGCAATCATCCGCGCAATAGACAATACGGCCTCTGGTCTATCGATTAAATTACGAACCACATTATGTTTAGAATTTCTGAACATAACCAGTGGAATATCTACACATACACATATCTATAATATAAAAATGGATCGCTGAATGTGTTGCTCAACGCAAATCTCGAGATCACCTTAACCGATTTCGCTAATTCTTTTTTTAGAATATTCCTTGAAGTACGAGGATGGTTCTTACGAAGAGAAAAATTTAAAAATTTGCCTGAAAAAGTCTAAAAACAACACTTTTCTATACTCTCATACAAACGATTCGTAATAATACTTAAAAGTAAATTTGAACTTTAATACCATACTATAAAGTTTAATTGAGTTTAGACCTGCTGAGTTGAGTAGAGTAGGGTACAGTAGGGTACAGGAGGGTACAGTAGGGTAAAATAGGGCACAGTAGGGTACAGTAGGGTCCAGTAGTGTCCAGTAGGGCACAGTACGTTACAGTAGGGTAGAATAGGGTACAGTAAGGTAAAATAGGGTACAGTAGGGTAAATAGGATACAGTAGGGTAAATAGGGTACAGTAGGGTCCAGTTGGGTACATTCGGGTACAGTAGGGTCGTGTAGGGTACAGTAAGGTACAGTACGGTACAGTAGGGTACCGTAGGGTAGAATAGGGTACAGTAGTGTAAAATAGGGTACAGTAGGGTAAAATAGGGTACAGTAGGGTACAGTAGGGCAAAATAGGGTACAGTACATTACAGTAGGGTACAGTAGGGCAAAATAGGGTACACTACGGTACAGTACGTTACAGTAGGGTAGAATAGGGTACAGTAGGGTAGAATAGGGTACAGTAGGATAAAATAGGGTACAGTAGGGTACAGTACGGTACAGTAGGGTAGAAAAGGGTACATTCGGGTACAGTCGGGTACAGTAGGGTAAAATAGGGTACAGTACTGTAAAATAGGGTACAGAACGGTACAGTAGGGTACAGTACGGTAGGATAGGGTACTGTAGGGTAAAATAGGGTACAGCAGGGTAAAATAGGGTACAGTAGGGTACAGTGAGGTACAGTTACCCTACTGTACCCCATTGTACCCTACTGGACCCTACTTTAAACAAATCCCAGGGGCATTCATTACGTGTTTGTGGTATTAATCTAGAAAACCCATGTTTCTCGCATGGTCAATTGTATGTTGCCTGTTCCCGTGTTGGAAAACCATCTGCTCTGTTTGTTTACGCGCCAGGTAATCAAACAAAAAATATCGTGTACCATAAAGTACTACAATAAAAATGAAACTTAATTTAGAATAAGTGAAAATAAAATGAAATATAATAAGTAGGTATCATAATAAGAAATCTGAAATTGTAATTTCCATTGTGATTTTTTTAGTGACTATTAAAAGAATTTTAAGTGTTATATAATTTTTATTTTTTGACATAATTTAATTGTTGACTTATTAACTTTCTTTTTCTTTTTTTATCTTACTAACTGACCCGGCGTCCCGAATAGCAGAATAAGTATTAAAATAAAATAAAAAATTAAAGAATCAACTATTAGGCGGTACGAAGTTCGCCGGGTCAGCTAGTTTGTAATAAAATAAAGATGCGCTTTTTATTTTATTCATTTAAATGTTTCCGAATGTGTACACGGTGTTGTTATACTTGTGTTGCACGTTTGTTTATCATTTTGATCTCTAATTTCATATTTAATTTTACTCAATAATTCTCATTCTCATACTAAAGAAGCGAAAAAACAAATAGTAACAGGAAAATAATGGAGTTGAAATCGAGCATCGACCACGAGATAAGATGTCAGATGCGATTGCTATTGAAGTGCATTGTTTACACAATAAAGCCTTAAGTTTTCTACGGTTAACATCCGAAACACGGAACAATATTAAATAGTGTTAGTGGCAATACCCAGGCAGAGCGATGGTAGTGGGGAGAGGACATAGAAACGATCTGCAACCAGTGCACTCTCTCTTTTGTCATGGACCCGAAGGCGTGCGCTCGTTAAAGTTAGCTTGTGACTTCGTATTGCTTGTTTTGTTTATTTTTAAAGAAAATTAGAATTATTTCATGTCTTTCGGATTATTGTTTTGTGATGTGACAAAGTCTAATAAATCGATGAACGCCGGCTGCATCCACGAAAAAGGATGACGCAACGTAACGTACATGTCCCGTACAAGAGAGAGCAGTGAACGCCAGGATGTACAAGAGAGCAGCGCGCGCCAGGATGCACAATGCGGGGTGTGGGGGAGGTGCGGTGGTATTATTTAATGGGGGGGGGGGTTTGAGAGGGTGCGGGGGATTTAAAGGGGGATGAAAATTTCATGGATTTTGCCGTAGGATGCACCGTTTTCAAGATATTTGACAAAACACCGGTTCTCGTCCGATCACCGAGGTTAAGCAACGTCGGGCGCGGTCAGTACTTGGATGGGTGACCGCCTGGTTTCATTTTTGTTTTTTGAATGTTTTTTTATGACGTTGTCACGTTAAACTATCGTCCGTAAACCGACTTTATTTTTCTAATTAAAGTAATCTCCCTTTTCTAAGAATAGTTTAATTTGAGATTATGCAATTTTGCACAGTTAAAAAAGCTACCTGTATCACTGGTAGGATCGAGTAAAGCGAAGGGATCCCAAGAGCTGTCCGCTGCGCAGTGGAATCCGTCGGAATGTCCGCCTTCTGACTGTGACCCATAGCTGCTTTCTTCGCCTGTAACATACGACGGAACTGACATCTTCACTTTATGGCTTGGTTTAAAATATTATGCTCATGAACAGTGAAACAATTAGATTCTCGAAACACAAAGTAGACTGAAAAATTTCTGAATACTAAGAGTTTATAAGTGAACCAGCGTTCATCACAAACATTAAAATATCCATCTCTGGTTACGATAATGAAGGATACAAGGAATGAACATGTCAAGTACCATTAGCAACAATTTGAGATATAACGGTTTGAAAGTTAGTCATCACGAACAATTACTATGGTACCTAAACGCAAAATGACCTAAACACAAAATGCCCTAAACGCAAAACGCCCTAAGCTATTATACACGGTATTACTCGTAACTTATGAGCATACGTCGCACTCCAGCAGGCTGTTTGGGGGGCAAGGTAAGGTTTACAAAAAAAAATCTTAACTTACGAGTATTATAATGTAGTACTTAGTATTTGTAACATAGTTAATTAGTTGCCCGTTATCATTTATTAGTCTTTAATGTATAAACACTCTTTGAAGTGATATCTGACAACCCTTTTAAGTGGTGGCATGTCAGAATGATAGATAAGGGTCACAAATCAATCAATTCATTTTCGACTAGTCAGAATAAGGTATTTGGTACTTAGTATTTGTAATGTGCAATTCCAAATATCTTAGCAACTATTAGTTAGGTGTTTATTTTTTTATATCCATTCAATTTTAAATAAAAATAAGATTGAATAGTATGTGGTATATTTATTGTTGCCACTTAAATAGGCTATCAGTTATCATTTTAAAGAGTATTTATACATTAAAGACTAATAAATGATAACGGGTAACTAATTAACTATGGTACAAATACTAAGTACATATGTATAGCACTCGTAAGTTAAGATTTTTTTTTGTAAACCTTACCTTGCCCCCAAACTGCCCGCTGGAGTGCGACGTATGCTTATGATGAGTCATATCATAAGTACTATCTCCACATCAAATTTCATGTAAATAGGCTCAGCGATTTAAGTATGAAGAGCTAACAGACAAACACACTTTAGCATTTATAATATTAGTATGGATTTTGAGAATTTATATTTTGAGAGAAACCATTCCAATCGTAGACTATGGATCCTAATCCTATCTTACGAAGTAATATCCACAGTTCATCCTCGCTACAATATACGTTTAGGGTATTTTGCGTTTAGGACATTATGCGTGTAGGTCGTTTTAAGTTTAGGGTATTTTGCGTTTGGGACATTTTACGACTTCAGGACAATCTGCGTCTAATCCCTATGGCCCCCCAGCGCACAATGACCTATTTTACGAACGCAAAATGACCTAAACGCAAATTTTAAAACCCTTACTGCCCGTGATACACAATGATTTTCATCACATTGCGAGGAAAAAAAAACAAAAATAAAATTATTTTGTCTCTAAACACTTAAATTGAATAAAATAATGGCTACCCGCCAATACAGATTTTCACTTTTTTCGAGTCATCTACCATAGATAATATAAACTGTGTTTAGTTTAGAATTCGAATGGTCATACGGCCAGATTCTGCCAACATGTTAAAAAAATATTTACTAAAATTATTGCAAAACTATTTGATATAAATTTAAAATATAAAAATAACGAATTTTCATGAAGCGTAGATAAAGCGATAAGCGTAGTTTTGTGTTGTAAAATTGGGTTATAGCTAAGTTTTAATAGTAGATTGTTCAACAAGGGACTAAAACAAGCCATAATGACACGAGATATTTAGCCACCCGAGCGATAGCGAGGGAGGCTAAAATTCGAGTTGTCATTATGGTAGTTTAGTCCCGCGTTAAACACTCTACTTTTCACTTTGAATGCGAGGAAAAAAACGACGTACAAAATTACTTTTTTACAACGTATGCTCAATACGAGCAATGAACATCTGTTCAAAATTCAAATAGCAAAAAAATACCGCTGTCTTTTCTTTTATTTTATATTTTTTTGTAAAGTGACGCTTTAAATGCTTGCATAATTAGCTAACAGATTCTAACTTAAAGACTATGTTAAAACTAATTGGACTATGCATGTAAGAATGATAATTGTTCATTCATTAGAATCGGCAAATAAATTAACCTAATTGATCTAAGTTCACACACAAAATATATTGTTAACTGAAACACTTACCCGTGAATAAAGAAACGATTTTTTAAGTTTATTTTCTATATGCCAATTCTTTGTTAAATTATATCTAATTATACTTTCTATTTACTATTAAATGCAACTGACATCGCATTATTTTGAAGTCACGCCATATTAACATTCAAACGTAACTGCTCTATCTACCGTACACTCCAGCACTGCTTTGCCGACAGTGCGGATTGCTATTTTATCGACAGAGCAGGGAACTGCTTTGCCGACAGCGTTTTAAAAAAAAAAACAAATTAAAAACACCTAAGCTAAAGGAAATCTTTCTTTACGTGCAAAATAAAATGAATTCATCTTTAATATTTTATAATTAAATAGATTAATATTCGTAATTATTCAATGTGTTTCACGAAATTATTATTTTTTAAATATTTTTTATACAGTTGTCATTTTGAGGTTATTTCCACGCCCTAAAGGCTTCCACAGACCGAAGCGCAGGGCGCTACAGTGCGTCCGCAGCGCGCTTCGGTCTGTGGAAAGCTTTAAAATTGTCTATACCCAGTTACTGAAAATGGCGATAATCCTCCATTCACAAACACCGTGATTGGCAGTTTAGGGGTTTCCATAGTCAATTAAAAAAATTTTACTTTAATCCCTTGAGATCAAAAAAGAGCTTTAGTCCCGATATGCAGAGACTAAAGTAACATTTTAAGAGCATGAAAAGTGAAAAGATATAAATAAAACGTTGGCTGACTTGAAACCTCCTTAGTCCGAAATGACTTATTTGCAAATTTTAAAACTAAAGTTAGAACTCCCTTGGGTAGAAAAACTGTACGTAAATCCATAACTCCCTTAAGAACAATTTAGGCCATTGTCATTTAGTATACAGGCATGGAATAACGCCATTGACGAGCAAGTGTGATGAAAAAAATATTACTTTCAGATATCCATACTTAATCTAATGGTAAGTTATAGTATAGTACTTCGCGAGTTCTACATTTTCATATTAAAATGACTTGAAGTGACTAGACATGTTCTTTCCGTGTATAATAGTAAGTATCGTATATTATGGTAGTAGGTAGGTACTTAAGGTGCTTACTGTTAGTAGTTTGCCCAACCCAGTCCGACATGGTATGGTGCGATGGCAGAGCGATGGATGGCGCCGATGCCGAACATTCTCCGTCTGACGACGAACTCTGGTAATTCTCTAATTTCTACACAGATTAATTGATTCATTATCTTTACTATCTCATTTAAATGTGAGGAATGAAGCGAAAGCTGTTAAACACCGGCAACCGGAACATGCTGTCAACACAAGGATAATAGCTACCTGGGCTCTTGGGGTGAAAATTGTTGCCATCCTAATATTGCAAAAAATTGGAATGTTAATGTTATGCCGTATTAAGCTATTTATAATTATATTTATTTAAATGGGGTAAAAGTAAATCGTACCTTGGATTTCTTTTTAGCTGCAACATACTCTTCATCGCTTGTTTCACGTGGGATGGTTTCCGGGGCCCATGATTTTTTGAATCTAACGCCAATTCTCTTGCCCTCTCCGGGGCCACTCGTCGGTATAGAACCGTCGGACTCGTGTCCGAGCGATTTCTCGTCGTCCTCCCTTTTCAATCTATCTATATTCCTTAACACATGACTAGGAACTTGTTTAATACTTGGATCGATCACGGGTTTGTAAGCTACTGGTTTAGTATCGGATGATTCATTGACTAGTGGTGGTGAGCTTAGCGGTTCCTTCCGATGTTCCACGTCGCTGCCGTTGGAATTGTATCCGTTCAAGCTTTCAAAGCCATCGTCTCCCTCTGCAAACATAGCTCTAGCTAAGTTCACGTTGTGATTGTGTCCGAGCACATTGAAACTTTCCAACCGCTTCTTCGTCAATATATTCTTGTACGTGAAGGACGGCTGTGCGCTATCGTCTAGAGGCGGAGTGAACGTCACAATAGGCGTAGAAACTTCAGGTTTTTTCCAAACCATGTAATCTTCGTCGTCCGAATCTTTGACTTTCATAAGTGTCTTTTTCATAATTGGCTCCATGTTTTTGATTAGGTTGTCTTTTATTAGTTCTTTTTTGCGTTTTCTGCGAATACAAAAGATGTGGTTGACAAAGATATTATTACTTGCGTGTGAGGTAACCGTTACAAATCATAAAATTGTCATTATCTTATCATTAAATTGTAGTTTAGCCAAAAAGTTAAAGTGGCTTAGTCTTTAAAATAAAAGTGGTCGATTTTGGTGGTCACTTTAAACAGTAATTTGACTTAACCTAATTTAACAGGTGCCAATTATAGGATCAAAATTGTGGAATCTTGGATGAAAAGATATTCACTTGGAAGGACAGGCTCATGGATGAGTACTGAGACGAGGAGCAGACGAGAGCGAGGGAGGTAGACTGGTGAATTGGAAGTTTTTGGTGGTAGATGATGTGGAAGGCTCGGGACGATTTGTTGCGGCGTTCCAATGCTGTTGATGATTAGATTAATAATGTTAGCCTATCTCTAGAAACGCATCCACCTTTTTATTAGGGTTCCGTAGCCAAATGGCAAAAACGGAACCCTTATGGATTCGTCATGTCTGTCTGTCCGTCCGTATGTCACAGCCACTTTTTTACGAAACTATAAGAACTATGCTGTTGAAACTTGGTAAGTAGATGTATTCTGTGAACCGCATTAAGATTTTCACACAAAAATAGAAAAAAAACATTAAATTTTGGGGTTCCCCATACTTAGAACTGAAACTCAAAATTTTTTTTTCATCAAACCCATACCATATGCGGGGTATCTATGGATAGGTCTTCAAAAATGATATTGAGGTTACTAATATCTTTTTTTTCTAAACTGAATAGTTTGCGCGAGAGACACTTCCAAAGTGGTAAAATGAGTGTCCCCCCTGTAACTTCTAAAATAAGAGAATGATAAAACTAAAAAAAATATATGATGTACATTATCATGTAAACTTCCACCGAAAATTGGTTTGAACGAGATCTACTTAGTAAGTAGTTTTTTTAATACGTCATAAATCGTAAGCCGCGATTTACCTTTCATTTTGCTGCTACGGAACCCTTCATGGGCGAGTCCGACTCGCACTTGACCGCTTTTAGTAATTAATTTGGAGAGTCGTACGGTCAAGTGCAAAAATATATATACATTAACAAGGTGTCAAAAATATTTATACAACTCTTATGTCATTAACCATAAGGTTGATGTTTATATATTTTGACGCAATGACTGTATACATATTTATGCTTTCGACTGTACAACTGCCAACTTAAAACGACTTGCTGTCAAAGACTCTTAATTGACTTCTGCGAGTCTGAGTTGTCAAGAGTGTTGTAGAATAATTTTGTGGTAGTAATCTTGTAACCGATGAATGCTTTTTCCCATAAAGCATACCTGAGGCCTGTGTCCGGCACATCGATGCGAGACTGTCGGCGCCGGAACTTGGCCGGCTTAGCGGACGGCGTCTTGCTTTGGCTGGAAGTAGCCCCGCTCTCGCCCGATGCGCCCGCGCTGCCCCCGTCACACTCCGACCGCGGTCTCCTGATACCGGAAACTAGCACTTAAACTAGCAAGACAAATGGGTTCTTAAATGTATCCTATCCTTTCGACGTAAAACAGTTTTTAACCCAGTTCAAGAAAATGAGGAGGTTCTCAATTCCGTTGTTTTTTTAAGTTTGTTTTTGAGGGCTCTTCTGTCGTTTAGTTTTAAGACCCGATTTGGAAATGTCCTTATTTTTTTGGCAAGTTATAGATGAGTTGCATTTGGTTCTAAATCTAACGAAAAAATATAACTCCAAGCTTGAATACATTGGAAATGATATTTTGTTTTAGAATTCTCATCGATTTTGGAGCTGTAATCATACCTGAAGTATCGAGGAAGTTTCCGGCGATATGTAGATCGCGGATGCACTCTAGCAAGCTCCATTTCGGTTGTGCTCACGATCTGCGAGTGGACTATGCACAGCACTATCATCAGCCCCGCAGGCACCAGCCAGCAGTTAGACTAAAACACAATCAGTACTTCGATATTTAAATGTATTTTTATTGCATGAACATTGCATGGGTTTCTTTATCGTCATCCACCCATGTCCAGTGAAGAAATTTTGGGCTCATTTAGGGTTAAATTATCGTCCTGTATGACAATGTCAAGTTTTTTTTTGATGGATTACGAATTATTCATTGTGCAGTTTCAGGGTTTGATGTAATTGAAGTTTTCGCGCGGGCCTAATTCGGACTGGAAACTGCGCAATATAACGCGTGCTAATTTCTACTCCATATTTCTCTTCACAAAAAGTCTCATGGATAATATTGTTGTGTATTTGCCATCAAAATCGTAATCTCTACTTTAAGAGTGCTATTTTTTTGGGCAATCATCTTTCTGTGTACAGAAGGCTAGTGTATTTAATATAGGGAAGTCACAGGGACCGCAGACGTAATCCATAACGAGTCTTCGTTAATGGGCGTCCTCCATAAAATTTTTATATGCACGAGCGATATTTTTAATCAATCAGGCGGAGGGATTTGATGCAACCTCCCCACATCGCGGCTGCCGAGAAGCCATGTTCTTATCAACAGCCTCGGTAATACTCACATCAACAGATGGCGTGGCTGGTGACGTAAAATACAACAGCATATTCGCAACCTGCATACTCCAAAGTGCGAGCAGGAATCGGGCACAACTAGGTGAAGTTTGCTGGGCCCACCACGCGTACAGGGCAGGAAGGAACACCAGCCGGACTAATGCGAACCACACTACACGACGCATGCCCAGTGTAGGTTTCGCTTTAGGGAAAGATGACCCTGCAGCAAAAAAATAATAGTCTTTTCATTACTTTGATCAATTATGTATGTATGTATGTATGTATGTAAACTCTTTATTGCACATAAAAAATAAAAATACAAATAAACAGAGAGGAGAACAAAGGCGAGCTTATCCCTAAAAAGGGATCTCTTCCAGCTAACCTAGTTAAGAGAAGACAATTTAATATATAATGGATAAGCAGACAGTTAAAAATACGTGCGGTAAAAAGAAAAACAGAAATACTCAAAAGAGAAAGGAAAAAAAAAAAAAATAACAATAATAATAGTGATAACTAAATAAATACAAAAGAAAGTAAATACAAAATTATTTACATTAAATGCAACATAAAACACATAAAACATATTACAAAAACATATTACAAAAGCGGACACAATCTCGCCTCAGATGTCAGTGTCAAGCCATAATTTCTTTAACCTCTCCCTGAACGAGGCCACAGACGGAGATTCCCTTAAAGACAAAGGCAAATCGTTCCACAGCTTGACAGAATGGAAAGTGAAAGATTTAGCATAAGAGCGCGCGTTGTTAGGCGGGAAGGCAAGTGTAAGTTTGGAACTCGACCGCAAACGGTGTCCGCTTCCAGTGGCCATGTAGCTAAATCTTTCAGATAAGTAAGAAGGAGAAGCAGGATTAAACAGGACATTATAAAGAAGGCAAAGAGTATGAATGTCTCTGCGACGACGAATAGGTAGCCAATGAAGCTGTTCGCGGAAGTGGGAGACATGATCATACTTACGAAGACCATAAATGTACCTGATACACACATTCTGCAGACGTTCCAGCCTATCAAGCAACTCCTCTCTTAGGTCAATAAAAGCAACATCACCATAATCGAGGAGAGGCAAGAGTAGAGAACGAGCAAGAGTAAGTTTTGTTTGAAACGGAAAAAAGTTCTGCAGACGTCTCAGGGAGTGAAGTGATGCAAAAAGCTTGCGACTAACCTCATTTATATGAGCAGTCCAAGAAAGAGTTTGGTCCATGATAATACCCAAATTCTTAACCGTACTTGACAACGGGATGGTAGTCCCTCCAAATAAGATTTTAGGTATTACCACTTCCGACAATCTATCGATGAAGTAAGAACTGCCAATAATTATAGCCTGCGTCTTTGCAGCATTAACCTTCAAGCCAAACTGTGTGGCCCAGTCATTGATGGTGTTAAGATCAATGTTAATTTGACCAATTAGAGAAGGCAAATCGTCAAAGCCAGCCGCTGCATAGATTTGCAAGTCATCAGCGTATAAATGATAAGATGAGTAAAGGGACTTGGCAATACCATTAATAAAAATTGAGAAAAGAAGAGGAGATAACACGCCACCCTGAGGAACACCAGCAGCAAGGTCATGCCACTCTGAGAAATGATCATCAATCCTAACTGTAGATCCACAGTCGCGCGCCCGAAAATGTCCGAGCCAAATGAGCGCCACTTTGATAAAAGTGGCCTTCTTTTTTCTCAGAACGTTGCGTGAAATTGTCAAGTTTAGCTGTCAAGTGGAGTTTTGCCGCTACCGAAATTCGACTGTAATGAAGTAAAGACTAGGTTCAAATTTCTGTGTAGGTGATGATTTTATTTGTTACGCAACCAAATAAAAAAGTTCGGACATTCTTTGAAGGGGATTTTGTTCGGCAATGTGTATCTACAGTTATAATTGATCAAAGTTTCATGAAGACTATTTTGTATTTTGTAAAGCACGGTTGAGGCAGGCAAGAGAATTAAGGAAACATGTAACGTGTTGCTCACATAACTTTGGCGTAGGATATTAGGTTGTAGTGAATATGTATATTCAGACTCAGATATATTGGATTTTATCTGTACCCAGATGAAACTCAAGAGTAGTGACTACCCAAAAACAGCGTGCACTTGTGTGAGTGCGAAGGCATCGTATTCCCGACAATGGGCATTGTCTTACTATTTGTATCTACCAGGGAAGAAATAATAATATAATACAAGTCGGAAGATAAGTCTAGGTCTTGCTTGTAGAACTGATGGCCGTAAGGGCCGTAAGATTCTGGAGTGGCGGTCGAGTATAGTACAATAACTGGAAGACGAAATCTTGGTAGCCCTCCCGTAAGGGATGACCTGGTAAAGATAATGGGAAGCCATCGGCTGTGAGTAGCACCAAACCGATCGTCGTGGAGATCCTTGGGAAAGACGTATAAACAGCATTGGAAGTCTTCTGGCTAATATGATGGTAGCTAAGTAAGCATACTTGTATAGTGTTCATACCTCTGACAAGGTCCACATCAATGAGGTAAGAGCGAGCATGCGAGGAGAAGTCGACGATGCGGCGGCGGTACGTGCCGCGCATCAGCAGCTGTTCCACCATCGTCTCCCACTCCTCCTTGTCGTACGAGCTGATCTTCTTTTGGTACCTGAACAGGATCGAAAAAAAATGTAAAAAAATCCTAATCAATCATGGTTTTAACCTCCTGCAGCCCACGTCAAATTTTTTTTTATATGATAAGGGCAAACGATTAGGAGAGTCACCTGATGGAAAGCAATCCCCGCCGTCCATGGACACCCACAACACAAGTTTCAATGAAATTTATGTCATTTATGAGCGAGTTCAATGTCAACATTACAATATGTCCTATATATAAGATAGAACACTGGACATCAGGAGGTTAAAGTATTTTCCAATTGTTTTTTTTTTTGGGATGTTTTTCGGAAAGGTCAGGGCAAAAGTAGCCGAAACCGGAAAGCATGTATGAAAGGATCATAGCAGATGGAAACATAGTCTCTGCCTACCCCTTTGCAGGGAGAAGGCCAGAGATTCCTAATCCTTTTATACTGGACTCTCTTTACGTTTCGTAAATTTTTGCGACACTGTTGTAAAAAAAAAAAAAAAATCAAAACGTTTATTCTGCAAGTAGGTCGCAAAGGGCTCTTTTACATGTCATTTTTTTTAAACTACCAGCGCTAACTACTACTGAAAGCTGCACACAGGTAAAAGTAATTACCTGTGTGCAGCTTTCAATACATATGCAGTAGACCCAAATGTACCATTTCGCAATGCCCCTAAGACAATGCTGCAATGTACCAACCGGCACAGTTTGGAAAGCCCTGAGTTAAGCAATTGTTTGGGTTGAGAGCTTTTTCAGCTAGTATGGAAAGGACTCTTTGGAACTGTTTATAGTTGATGATTATGAGTATACTAGAAAATCTGTGATATCAAAGAAGTAAAATTAAAGGCTTTTGATAACAACATTAATTTTTATTGAAAATGTTTTTATTTTCTCTTTTTCAAGTCAAATCAAAATTGAAAAATTGAAATTAGGAAAAAAATTAGCTCATAAGACTTGATTACACACCCACAGATGTTTGAACAGATGACATTAGTGTCATAACAGGTTGTAAAAATCAATTGATTTTCCATTATACATAGTTTGAGGATTTCATATGCTTAACACAATCTTGTTTGTTCAAGATAGTTTCTTTCCAACGTAATAATAAAACCAGCAAAATCCTACATACAAATTTAAAAGCTAGCAAAATTATGTTTGTAATTAAAAGTATTAAATAAAGTACAGTACAGTCCATAGCATGGTTTCATATTATTTCAACTTGATACCTCAACACATTCCTGAGAAAAAAGATTTCAATAGACTAGTTCCATTTTCCTTTCAGGTTTAACCATAAAATAATGAAAACATTAATACAAGCTAGTAATTTTTCCAATTTATACATCTGTATAAAAAAACTTAACATCAATCAAATTTAACTCTTGTATATGACAAATGAACAACCATCTGTTATTTTTTTTAGTTTTATTTTGTTTTAAACTAAACATTTCTCCTTATTGTACCTAATACCAAATTTCCTGATAAATTTGAGAAATAATGAATTAAATATTGAAGAAAACTCTTTTAAGTAAATTGACTCTTTCATGTAATCAAAAACAAGGATAGCCTTGGAAATTTTATTGACATGCTTAAGTACCTACTGTAAAATATATTTTAGTTGTTACAAGGAATTTGATCCTGACTATATATTTAAATTCCAGAATTTTGTTATATTTCACTATTAGTTAGCTTTTGCATAATTTTAATCAATAATAAAAAACTTACCATGCTGCTAGTTGCATCATGATGAACAGAATGTATGAAGTTTGTGGTAGCCAATAATTTAAACTCGGTCAAATTTGAAAGCTGAAACAAAGAGATTGTGATGTGATACAATTTAATTGCATGAACACAAAATGTCTTCAAAGAAATGTACACATACATGCACTATGTTATCTCTGTTTTGGTATCAGTGTTATGATTACTGAAACAATGCTTACCATTTGGCTCTCTTTGATGACTAGGTTTCTGAGAAAGTCTGCCACAATCAAGACTACACCGGTTCTAATTTGACAACTGAAACCAGAAAATCATACCACTAATTGGCAACAACGGCACTGGTCTGAGCTTAAAGTGGTATTGTCAACAAAAGTTACAAAACTCATTGTCACAGTACTTCTAAAATATCACATCGATTTTCTGTGAATGTAAAGTTCAAGGGCACTTAAATAGCATCAACAAAGGTCACATAAAAATAAATTTGCTATAAATATAGCCTTCTCTTCAGCACGTATTATAAAATAACCGTTATGTTCCGTCAATACGCTTATTATTATACTCACCAGCAGCATTTTCGGCCACAGAATTGTGCTTATATTTTTATATTATCCTAAATTTAATTCACCGGCGAGTATTATATCTTTAGTTTTTATCTCCCCACATTATTACAGACGTTTATCAACAATTTCGCAGAAAATAAATCGCAGCGATCAAACTTCTACCTACATCAATCAACTGACAGTGACAACTGACTGACAATACTGACACAAGTTGACACAACCTACTACTTCCACGGATTGAAGTGACATTTGCGTAAATGTTACCAGCTTTACGTAAAAATATCTGTAAATAGTATTGAGTGAAATGCCATCGACAATAACACGATTTTTTTTGAGTTGATGTAACTATTTTAGTTTTCTGTTTATAAATATTGGACTTTGTCCTTCAAGTTATCGATTCAATTGAAAGAAAATAAAAAGTAACAATTAAGTTAAGTATAATGTTGTCGACGACGTGATAAGGACAAAATGTGACAGGCAAAATTAATTCCTCACTTCCCATAAAGAGTGGCAAAAAATTTAGTTCAAAGTAAGGATGTTAGAAAGAGGTTACTCATCTCATAAAAGTGCTTTGTGTTATAGATTTCGAGTTAGTGTCAAAATAAAAAGCATGCAGTAAACTTCATAATATTAAGACGAATTCCCGTGGACATAATCAATCATTGGTGATAATTATTTTATGAAATTTAAACAAGGTATCGGATGGAAAAATAATCTATCTACGCAGATGTTAGTAGGTATGCAACACTGTCCACTTTTTCTAATTGTTTTTATTCCTTCTATAAAAAGCAAAGGGATTTAGCTCATTCAACCAAATCTTCACTCACAATCAGATCTATAATTTTGATGGCGATGACACTGAAATAATATACTAGGAAAATCAATTATTATACAAATCATATCATATCGGTAGATTTTTTCCTCTCACACCGTTTGGCAACTTCGCGCAGCTCTGCCTACAGTAATACCTACGAGTTATACCCACACAGCCATAGAGTTCGACAGCAAAGAGTAGGTACCTACAAAATTGATGATAATAAAAAAGCTGGTAAAATTTCTCGTACAAAAACATTTTAACAAAAAGTTAAACCGCCAAAAAAACTGAAAAGCAAAAAATAATAAATCTTTTTTATTTTAACCTTTATAAAATAACTAAGTTCTAGAACTAATGTAAGTATACCTAATTAATTTTGAGCCGGTGCCAAATAATCACGTGTAATCACGTCGTGTCACGTGTGTGTCCGGTTGGGTTGCTGTCTCGCTGACATTAACGCTCGCTCGTGAACGCTCGGCATTTTCCGGCGAAGGATTGATTGTTTGGCACCTACTCAAAATTACTTAGGTATACTTAGGTACATAAGTTTAAGAATTTAGTTATTAAGGTTAAATAAAAAAGGTTTGTTATTTTTCGCTTTTCAGTTTTTTCGGCGGTTTAATATTAAAAAGTTTTTATTTTATGCTTTTTAGTTTTTTTCGTATAGTGAAGTTTTTGTAATACACAAATCAGCATTAAAATTTGTGAGTGAACAATAAATCACCCCTATTTTTCCACCCTAAGGGTAGGTTTTTTCTCAAATTTATATAGGACCAATTTCAAGGTATACCCTATCCAATAAAAAAATAATTAACAAAATTGAACCACTCTGTAAAAAGTAATGCGTGTTCATACATTACAATCAGTGAGTGAACCATCAATCATCTCCTGTTTTCCTACCCTTACAGATGGTTTTTTTAAAATCTATATTGGACCAACTTCGGAATTTACACTTTCCATTAAAAAAAGAATTATCAAAATCGGACTACTCTGTAAAAAGTTATGCGTGAACATACATAAAATATATATATATAGGCGTCGACATGAGTATAGTACGAATTTTTTGAGGTGTCCCGATCTCGTTGATAGCCCACCTTTCGAACAAAGTCACTATATTCTATTATATATCCTCAAGTGAATAATCCTCAGTTTAAAATGAACGTAAATATAAGGTAAAATAGTTCTGAAATAGCGACTTTATTATTTACTACAGAGAGTTCATTTTAAATTAAACTTTGTTTGTTGTTTGTTTTGATTATTTTGGCTGCATGTCTACGACGCTTTTAATGTTGAAAAATATAATCTGCCAACAAAGTTTCATTTAAAATGTACTATCTACTGTAAGTGATTTAGTTTCTTCGCCCGTACAATATTCTTTATTGTCACACTCTAGCAGGATATTTTATTAATTTTATTTCCCATACAGCGTCACATGTTACCTACCCGTTGCTTGGAGAATGTAATTTGTTAGATATTTAGGTAAATAACAAACTCATATATTTACTTAATCTGTCCACTTTATTCTTATTATTATTTCGATAAGTTACAGGTACGACACGGTATAATGTATTAAAATAATAGACTATGCATCAATAAGCACTACTAAAATAACATTAACTAAAACAAGATAAACAGCATTAGCTAGGTTTACAGTTGTGTGGTCCATTGGATTATTTTGTACTTCGTAAACTTGGAATGCTGTACCAACACTAGCATTTATCACGGGCATTATACTCGTACTGTCCCTTTTGAACAAACTGACTAGTAGTTAGAAAAGGATGTATCATTTACATCCGCAACAAATGCTTTACCTTGACTGTAAGTTTCGTAGCGCATACAATCAAACGCAACGACCGCGTTTCTATAGGCATGTAGAAAGGGCATCAGCCGGAGCATATCCGCAACTCATTAAGGTGAATTCACTATACTGGCGATTTCATAAAATTTTCTTAAGTATTGTGAAGATTCACAATAGTTGCAATTTAAAAGTTAGCGCGTCCGAGATGTTTGGTCTGACTGAAACTTACACCCGAAGTATCTACTTATACTTCGGTTTTTTTAGCAAAAGACAGAAGGTAAACAATCTTGACCTGTCTTTTACAGAAAATTCTTTTACAAACAAGTACCTTCCTAACAGCAAGGGTTAATTAAAAAGTGATGAGATGTGACATAGTCCGTCATTAATTTTTTAGATAAGTAGGTTTAGATTGTTTTATCTCATCTCTATTACTAAAACCCTGAAGTATAATGATGTGCTGGGATTGAAAATGAAAGTGATTTCTAAGCTAATATTAATTCTATACTAAAGTTCAGTGGTGAGTTCGTCTTGGGGCCTCCTCGTCATTTCGAACAGTTCATCTTCCAACCACACGCTCTCTCTTCTTACAATCGGTCTTCTCTCCCACGGGTCGGAGAGAACTATTGTTTCTCTTTCTTTCTCTATTTGCGAGTAGCTCGGCGGGCGGACGTCGTTCCATTCGCACTGGCTCTCTAATTCCTTTTCTATGTTACTGTCGTACGACGTAGGGGAGTACGACGGCGGTTTAAACGTGGAGAAAGACTGCTGAGTGATCTCAGAGTCGGAACTTTGACTCGGTGGGGGCGTGAGGAAATTCACTAGTTGGCTTTCTTGCGCCTGCGCGGTCAACGGATTTCGGCTGTAGCGTTTCAGTATTCTGGAAGTAGAAATATAAAACATTAATGTTGTGCTATTAATTAGATAAATTACACAAGGGTGGTTAAGGATAGGTGGACAGATGCAGACGCACGTGAGAAGTTCTGTGAATAATCAATTGAAACGGTATTAATTTTTCTTTAATAATTGGATGTTTACGCCGTATTTCTAGTTAAAAAACCTCTTTAAGAAAATTCTTGATTCGATGAAATTTTATTGTAATTTTGTATTCCCATCAATTCTACATGAATATACGTACATCTAAGCTAGCCTTATATATATATATATATATATATATATACAGGGTTATTTGTAATTCACTGACATCCTCTTAACCCTGAGTTCCTATCACTCAAACAAATGTTTTTTGTTTTACGACTTTTTAAAATGAAGCACTTTTTTCCCCATACAAATACACAGTGTATCGTAAAAATAAGAGGTAATCTGAAATTTTCAATTTACAACAAAAATATTAAGTTATGACAAAAGCCGTAAAACAAAAAAACATTTGTTTAAGTGGTAGGAGTTTAGGGTTAAAAGGATGCTTGTGAATTACAAATAACCCTGTATATATATATAGTGTACTATAGTGCTTATTATCAATTAGGGGCTCCTTTTTCTTGCGTCGTTTCCTTAATACGTACTAAAAAGTCAAATAGATTAATTTAGTGTAATATTATACAATCAGCAACAGAAAGAGATCCTTTGATTTTCCGGATGTCCATGAGCGGTGCCAGATTACCAAAGCTTGCATGTTTCCTACTTATTTCATAAAATAATTAGGCTGACATAGTCACATTAGGTGTACTCAGGCCTCGTTAAAATATTACATAAAAAAATAACAATAAAGATACCTATGAACTGCTGAAACAATTACTTTGCTCACTCGCGACCTTATGATAGCTTATAATAGCTATCAAAAAGTCGCGGGTGAGCAAAGTAATTGTTTCAGTTCATTGATACGGACCTCCGCAAAATAACGCCTGATTCAATAAATTATTTAAGTACACCTAGTTAAAATTACCTTTCCGCCCAACTAGCCAGCCGCGGCCACTCGTCGGGTACAACCGGGACCTGCTGCTTGTTTAGTAGAATAAGCAGCTTTGCCAGATCACTCATCACGCAACTGCAACAAAGCTAATATTAGACACAAAGCAGTTAGAGTAAACAAACACGAGTTACTGCATCGAGGCTGATGCACTACGCAGGGCCATGTTTTGTTTGGATAACGTACCTAGTTCAGTACCCGGCTATAAAGATTGCACACGGTCTTTGAAAAAAGACTGCAAATATCGGACATTTGCAGTCTTTTTCCAAAGACCGATGTAGAATAGAATAGAATAGAGAACATTTATTCAAATAAAAAACAAATACAATTTTAATTTCACTAAATGCGCCAAACTGGAGTGACCAGTTTGTTGGCGCGCCACGCTCAAATCACATTATTACTTAACAAGGTCTATAAGGTTAGAGTTATTCTAATGCTAATGATATTAAAATTAGTAATTAGTGAAGACATGCATATTAACACTAAGACGAAGCAAGTTAAATTACCAACCACTTTTGCTACTTGATATACAGCTCTAATAGTGCATTTTTAAGCTTCATTTTTAAGCCAGCTTCATTAATTTTTAAACTTAAATGCTGCTTTACTTATATTATCATACGGAAACTTTATGGTATTAAAAATTCGAGGAGTCAAATAGTCCAATGTTCTTTCCCCATAATAATTACAACTTTTGGTTCAATATAATGCGGCCTCTTATCAGGTCTTAATGACCTAGAATTAAGGTGTCGAGGCGTAGGTACGTAGAAAGTAAAGTTATAGCCGGGTAGAGCTTGTCTAATTTGAAATGACGCGCCTTACCACCGCATTTACGCACAGAATTTGTTGACCAGGTGTGATTGTGGTCAAACGCAAGCCTATATTGTATATTAAAATAAAATGTTATACACTGATCATAGTTCACGAAGACCTAGTCGACGCTCCTAAACAGATGAGTCGTTATTAATATTTGCACGAATACATTAAAATCAACTGATCCAGTAGAGAGCCGCGGCGCGCGTCATTTTAGCTTATTTATTTATTTATTTATTCAGGATAACAACAGCCTTAAATTAATAAAAGAAACATACAAAAGGTTACATCATATGAGGCCAATAACAGCTATCCATTAAGAGTCTTAATCTAAGTCATCATAGTGGATATGTCTGCAACACCAGATATACCAACTCATGCTGATCTCTAGAGTGTTATATAGTTATATGAAATTGTATTTCATGAGTTCATGAGTAATGCATGAGGTGTAATGCTAAACAGTAACTACAACAATAATATTCTAATATTTAATTATTATCGTTAAGTTGCCTCAATCAGAGCCTATGGGTATGGGAGAAGTTCTACTCGGTAAGGGAGCATCTCCGGCTTATATACGACCACTGCTGGGCTCAGGTCCTCTCTTAATAATAGGGTTTGGGCTGTAGTTCCCACGCGGGCCCGATCCGGAATGGGAATTTTATATTCGAAGGTGTGTAGTATCCTCGCGATGCTTTTATTCAGCGTAAATCTACCTAAAATTTAATTTAACGACCGCTTTAGCCTAGTTGGTAGTGACCCTGCCTACGAAGCAAGAGGTTCTGGGTTCGAATTCCGGTAAGGGCATTTATTTGTGTGATGAGCACGAATATTTGTTCCCTGAGTTATGGATGTTTTCGATGTATTTAAGTATTTATATTTATCTTATAAGTATGCTTATCGTCGTCTAGTACCCATAGTACAAGCTTTGCTTAGTTTGGGACTAGGTCGATTTTTGTGAGATTGTCCCCTAATATTATTTATTTTTTTATTTATTTATTTTGCGCATTAGGGTCAATACCTGGGCGACCGAGCTCTGCTCGGGCAGAAACTCGGTACCAAGCGTTTTCCCAGAGATAAGACCAAGCTAGATCAATTTTTCATCCCCGAAAACCCCCAAATACCAAATTTCATCGAAATCGTTGGAACCGTTTCCGAGATCCTGATTATATACACCGGTGGGGTGGGGGGGGGAGAGAGAGAGGGGGGGGAGGGGATGCGGGGGGGGGAGGGGATACGGGGGAGGGAGTGCGGGGGTATTAAAGGGGGGATGAAAATTTCATTGATTTTGCCGTAGGATGCACCGTTTTCAAGATATTTGACAAAAACACCGGAGGGGTGGGGGGGAGGGGGTGAGTCACGTTAAACTATCGTCCGTAAACCGACTTTAAAGACAACCGGCTTTTCCTGTTCTGTGCTCCCAATAGGGAACGTGCACATAGACGGTGCTGCCAACTGGTGCCATAAGGGTGCCATCAATTTGAATGTTTTACCTTGATAAGTTTGTTTTACTGTCCGCATAGTGTCTCTTCTGTCGCATTAGTGCTGCCGCCTATAGTTACTGCACGTTCCCTATAATACTTTTTCTAACAAAAAAGTAACTTTTTCTCACAAAAAAGTAACTTTTTCTCACAAAAGAAGAAACTTGACGTTTTCTCATAAAAAATAAACTTAAAAAAAAACTAAAAATCTTGAAAAAAACGAGGAATCGAACCGAGGTCGGCTGAATCCGCGACCACCCGATTTCTAATGTGCCATTATGATCTGCTCGAAGTCGGCGAAATTTAGCTTTATATTCTAATGCAAACAAAAATAGCCGGAAAACACGAGTAAAAGCGATTTTCTGAAAATGAAACATAGCTAGATCAGTTTTTCATCCCCGAAAACCCCCACATACCAAATTTCATCGAAATCGTTGGTGCCGTTTCCGAGATCCTGATTATATATATACATATATATATATATACATATATATATACATATATATATATACATATATATATATACATATATACAAGAATTGCTCGTTTAAAGGTATTAGATTCACAGCGTGAGAAACAAAAGTTGTCTCTCTTGTGGACATAAAATTAGCGAGTCCGTGGCAAGTAACTTAAGATTTATTCAAATGGGCCGAAAGTTGGCCCAGACGCCGATGTACAATCGGCCCAGACGCCAGCTTGACACCTTAGGACCCTCGCCCACGGCGACTTTTTGTAGCGTTGCTGTCGCGCATTTACGAAACGCGCGTTAGTCGCATTTGTAACGCGCTATAGAAGCGATGCCAACGCGCTACTAAGGCCCATACTACACGGGCGGTTCTCCCGCCGCGGGAAACCGCTTCTGAACCGCCACTAGACACAATTTTATATGGAAGTTGTATGGTGCAAACTACACTGCGCAGCTCCGTCGAGCGGTTTCCCGCGGCGGGAAACCGCCCGTGTAGTATGGGCCTAACGCGCTACAGCATCGCGACTGTATTGATGCAAACGCGCGACCGTGTCGGACGACATCGGGGAGGGAACGGAGGGAGGGTGGCGCGTTAGTAGAGAACCGCGCGTTTGCATCGCGACAGAAGCGCGACAGTATCGCGTTTGCATCGCGACAGAAGCGCGACGGTATCGCGTTTGTATCGCGACTGAATCGTGTTATGTGGGCGAGGGTACACAGCTAGCGACCGCATCGCGACTGTATCGATGCAAACGCACGACAGCATCGCTACTGCAGCGCTACAAAAAGTTGCCGTGGGCGAGGGCCCTTAAAGGCCCAGTTTGCGTGCAGTGGCTAGACATCTGTCCATACCAATCCATACCAATGAACTTCAACGGCTGCAAGCTAATTTGTTTTGAAACTGGCAAGCTGGCGCTTGGGCCGATTGTACCTACTTATCCTTGACTAAAAAATATTGGCTTGACCCTTGACTTTTGCTATGTCCACAGGAGAGGTGCGAACAAAAAAATGATACGCGTTAGTGTAGTTTGGTGGTGGTGATAGTTGGGTTTGTGTGATTTGTGTGTGTTCGTACAGTGTGGAAGTGGAGGAACTGCATGAACACGCATTTCTTACATAAAAGTAACTATCGTAAGGTCGCGGATGAGCAAAGTAATTGTTTCAGTTCACTCAGGGCAAACTGGGCCGGAGGGGCCCGGGTGGCTGACCACAAGCCCAGGGCCCGAGGCTAGATGATGGTAGGTGGGATACTAACTGCACCCCCCCGCAAGCCACACCCGCGAGGGGCCCGCGCAGGTTGGGGCCCGGCTGGCAAATGCCACCACGACTATTATGGCCAATCCGACGCTGAGTTCACTAACAAGAAAATGTGTATCACACATAAATTACAATAGGGCCAATCAACTTTTAAACCGACGTTTTTGGCGTCTCCTGCGTTACCAAAATTGTCTCTGGCGTTACCAAAAAATCGTACTTCCAACAAGATATTTCACGGTTTAATAGGTTAAACTTACGTAGGATGGTATGTATTCATGTACACCATCTATTAAATTACAGAAAAAACATGTTTACCTACAAAAATCTGCAATTGTTTGAAAAATGTCGCGGACAGATTAGTGTCGGTTTAAAAGTTGATTGGCCCAATAACGTCAGAGGTTCGAGTTGGGGTTTGGACCCATAATTCCCTGCTTGAGAGACCATAGGTCGAAACCACTAGGCTATCGCGGGTTTTTTCAGGCTAGGCAACCACGGGTTTTTTTAACCACTAACCATGCATCCGTAGTATACAGTAGTGTCTTTGTGAGTTCGAGTGTATTCCGAGACTATCCGGTTGGTCAATAACTGATGGATATCAATTACGAGTAAGATTAAAATATTGCAGTTTTACTATCCAACCGATTAAAGGTCATCAACGCTTATCGAATGACGCAAATGACATTATAACAAAGTTCTGTGGTTTCTTAGAAATGGAATTGGTTAAGTGTACCTACAATTTTGACTTACAGCATACCGGACTTTTTCAGCAAATGCTTTATTTGGTTATACTGAATACCACTGACACCTTTAATATCGAAATTTATAAAATCAATCAATAGTTGTAAATATTTGTCTATTAGGTAAGGTACATTTAAAAAAAACTTTATGTAATACATAATGAATAAGTTAATACGTAAATAATTTACAATGTATCATCGTTCAGATTTATTTATTAATCTATATATCATAACATTTATATAGCCAGATGTATAGGCAGTTACACAAATGTTATAGTCGACCAAGAAATTCCTTTCAGGTTCAATGTCAGTTGTATGGCTTAAAACATTAAAGGCTATGTCTTGTGACAGTCAGCCTCATGGTTTACACCTGATGTAGGTAACTGTCATTAAAATAGTAAAACACTTAAATTAGGTAGGTACTAAAAATCTCGAATATACAATTAACGGTCACTTCATTATGTGTTTACATATTAATGCTCGTGACTGTACTTAAAATTAATGGTTGTCCAAAATTTGCTAAATATGGTTAAATTTGAATTAAATTTCCGCCTGACATTTTTTGCACCACATGCGAATTGGTTACCTGTAGAACAGGCCATGCCTAGTGTAGGAGCCAGTGTTATTTTTGTAATAGTACGAACATTTGGAAATAAATGAACAGCACTGAATATCTTTGAAGCACCACATATCCGCTATCGTATCTCGTTTAGCATACCTGTAAGCCATAGCAGCGTCGTTGTTACCCAGCTGATACAACTCTCGAACTTGGTTCCGCGTGTGATTCAGTATCGCGAGTAGCGTGTATGCGTGCGGCTGCAACATAAACATTGCATAATAGATTATACGACGTGATTACGAACATCTTTTGATCTACATCGAGACTCATAAGCGTGGTCGTTTAAAATGAGAACGCGTTCAACAATGTCTTCTACTACCTATTCACTGTTGAGCAATTTATTTGATTATTGTAACAGGTACCTACCCAATGAAATACTACCAATTATTAATGAGAAAGTTTGTGAAGATGTTTGGATATTTGGATGTTTTAATGTTTGTTAGTAGCAATAACGGCTGAACGATGCCAAGTTTCATTCTTACAGATAGTTTAAACAAGAATAAGATTTTGTTTAAAAATTCATTTTCAATGCAAGCTTTTCGCTGATTGCACTTTTTGTTGACTGTACCTACATAAGTATACCAAAATTTCAAGTTGATCCGACCACTGGACGTGTGGGTCGAATTCAACTTCTAAGATTTGACCCGTATAGAGAGGTACATATTTAAATACATTAAAAGTTAATAAAAAGATTTTAAAAGAGGATGCTGTCTAAAAACGTTGAAGTAGATCCACCGGCTTTCAAAATAACGCTTTTCGTCTACAATCGATAGAGACGATAGATGGCTTCGGCTTTGAAAATGTTACCGTAACTCTTAGATCGTAAATGTTTCACGTGAAGATTTTCTAATGCAGACGAAGCCACGGATTATGGCTAGTTAAATTGTATTACAGAATTTAGCTAAGGCCCGTTGAATGGTCACTCATTTATTTTATTTCGTTGGACATATTTAGGAGACGACTCAAAAATTGGCTTCTCGAGCACACATTCTACACTTTTGATGAATTCCTTAACTTTCAGCCAGAAACTTCAACTTACTAATTATTATGATGACTATGGAATAATATATTAGAATAATTTTAAGAATGACCTGTAATAAATATTATGAATAAATGAGTATGAGTATGAGTATGAGTATGTCTAAGTTTTTTATAGGTACGGAACCTACTATTGGACTAAAATTATGATCCTCTGTCCAGCCATGGACATCTCAATTACTGTGATGGCCTCTCTACCGTTTGCCATTTATGTTAGTAGCTTTTACCCATTCAAAAGGTTAAAGAAAACCTGCATTTTACCACCAAATACAAAAATAATTATAGGTTTCACAAAGAAGAATCTGGTGGCAAACAAACAAAGTTCGCTATGAAGCTGCCTTAGAGCGCAAACATTCATTTTGAAGTTCTAAATTGCTTAAACGTGTTGAGTTGACTAAGATAGGGTTCTCATAAAGTACCGTCTATTTATGTATGTATGGTAAATTGTTTGAGCGTATTGAAAGGTTTCAGTTTAAAATAATTTTATTAAGTCAGTGAAATGTTTCAAAGTTGTAATAGCACTTAACACTTTTATACTAAGCGTACTACCTACCATACAATCCATGCGGAATTTTAACTTGCTTTTTTCAACACTAATATGTTTATGTATTAAGTTGTCGTTTTAAACCGGAAAGGAATTTTAATAATGACTAACTAATAGGTGAGATAAATGATTTGCTGATTAAATGATGTACAAAATTAAGCAATAGGTACATATTAAGCAATTTTAAGTAGGTATTAGGTAGGTACAGTGTAAGAAACTGAATCAGTTACCAGGGTGAACCTTTTTCGTTGCAAATGTCATGTTGACATTCCGTACATCTGCCAAAGAAATCATCGTGAAATTGGTTGTGAAAAGGTTCCACCCTGGTACGTTACTCAGTTTCCTTGACTGTACGGTAGATTAGCTATAAGTACATAATAATGTAGGTGCGCTAATTAGAGAATATTTTAACATAATATTTTACAAGAATGTGCAAGAGATGATTTTCGAGTAATCCTCCGTCGTAATCATTATTACAAATAGTAATGTAATCATACATTACTTCGATGTTACGATAGCATAGCGAGTCGCTTACGACGTGTGAAAAAACTGTTAACTAGATGCATCCGTTCCGTACGTCTCTTTGTTGAGCACTTTATCAGTAACGCTTAGCTTGAAAACTAAATATCAAATTACCACTTCATCTTAGCTAATGCAATGTGTAGACTATCCTATCACAGAACTATGTACACAGGGAACAGAAATTTCACGGGAGCTTAAAGTGTGAGCCGCTTATTTAGTTAGAGGCAGATGTGTATTCAATTTCCCAGCTCAGTCTGTACCAAAGTATCGCTAAGTTAATTGCTGAAAACATGGGTTATTTTATTGCAGAGACTGTACATTAAAAATGAAAAAATTGCACAAGTGAGAAAATACGTACAAAAAACTTGGGCACTAGAAACTAAAAAGTGGTCACCAAGGGTTCTAGAAGTTGGTAGGTACACACAAACAATGAAATTCCTATTTATCTTATTAGGTCTGTGCTAGCCACCTATAAGTATGTAATCTTTCCTTAGAAAGAAAAGAAGGTTCTTAGACCATAGCAAAATTACACGTATTTACTGTGTTCTTACAACGAACTAGCTCTTAATCGCGGCTTCGCTCGCGTTTTCATTATATTTGGAATTCGAATTGTATGTCTCGCAAAGATTCCCATGGGAATTCCCAAAGCATTATATCGTGGTCTTCAATAACGTTGCATAACAAACAACCGTGCTTAATGACAAAAATTTAATATCTTTAATCTTAGCGGTTGAAAAATAAATTTTCACATTTACTAGCGGTTGCCCGCGTCTCCGTCAGCGAAGAATAGGGGTAGGTATAAAAATAGCCTACGACCTATTCTCAGACCGACCAAATATAGACAAAAAAATCATAAGAATCGGTCAAGTCGTTTCGGAGGTGTTCGGAGATTTTATATGTTAGAAAGATTTATAAATATTGAGTAGTATGATTCGTTGTAGAATTAGTTCTCTTAACCGTAATGCCGCTAGACTAACCACGGTTGAGATTGTTAACTAAGCTTTGGTTTTACTTAGTAGTTTATGGTCCAGCTAGATTAGCAAGTGAATAATAAGTAGGTATCTAGCTGCATGAGAGGATTTAGGTGGCAAGGTGGGGGTTTACTACAATGTTGCTAACAAGATTTATTCTACGATATGAATCTGATCTCAACAAATCTCTACATAGAGCAAATATGGTCTGTGGTATCTACTACGCTTTTAATTAGAAGACTACAATTTTCTATGAATACGTTGACCGTCGGGATATTCCTATTAAAATACAAGTAAATTATAGGTTTTCCTTAATAATAACTTACACTTCACACTGCTTCAAGATTTTATTTAATTTACAATGATCGTATGTATAGTCGACCAATAGTTCCTTTACCACTCGAATGTTTCAAGCCAGTAGTTCAACTTAAGAAAATAAAAACTATTTTCACTTACAGTTCAACAATCAGCCTTATACTTACTTTTTTTTGATATGTCAAAAAAAATGGTAAATCACTTACAGTCGAAGGCATAAATATAGGTTTAAAGAACATTTATTGTCTAAAGAAATTACAGATAATTTCACTTATAAGACAATTTCTATAGCTAAAAGTACAATTATTAGGTTTCACAGTGAGTTAATAGAATATCACCACTCACATGCCTTGTGCAACCACGTTTGCCAATTTATTTATTTATTACAGTTAAGTTTTAATGATATTGTTTGAAATCACTTGTCAAATAGTTGACAGTAAAAGCAAAAAGCAGCTGAGTGGGTAATGACAATTTATACAGTGCAATGCTATATTTATACAATGTTATCAATTATATATAATTTAACTTTGTTTTTAAAGATATTAAGTGATTTCTATACAGCCATAGTGTCAAATATATGTAAACACCAACCTTATGGTTTGTGGCTTATGATATTATGATGCCTTAGTAACGTACATATATTTATGCCCTTGACTGTACTTGGTCGACTATATAGGTAAGTACAGTCAAGTGCAAAAATATGTCTCAATGTAATCCTATTATAACTACGACCCGATACCTTATTTCGACGACATTAGAGCTATGGGATATATTTATGAGCAAGTTGTATGCAGCCACATTTTTACACTTGACTGTTCGTAGCTATCTAAGTAAATCTTGCAAATTCTCACCCACATATAGAAATCGTGTTGACGTGAAAATTGGCACTGATATGTAATTTTGATGACAATGCAAGTACGGTCGGCCAAAAAGTAAAAAGTTTGATAAAAGTTTCTGTGAGATCTAAATATCGCCAATGCTGACTTTTCTAACTGAGTCACTGTCATCATACTACTGCAAGGGAAAATCGACATCGTTGTATTATGAGTATGACCTGCAAATGAACTTCAACCGTAGGGTGGTAGACCATATTTTTGGCCGACTGTAGCTACAGTTAACAAAAAGTAGATAATCAGCAAAAAGCTACATGAAATTTTTAACAAAAACTTTACGTAGATTTTAGTCAAACTTTCCTGTGCTTGTCACACATTTCCAACATCAACTGACGGCGAATTGAGGCGCGTGACAAACACGTAAATACAACTATTTAATTTCGTAAGGCCAGCATACTAAATTTAGTAGGTAGGTACCTCATACGTCAAAGCAAATATCGACTTTTTTTGATTGACAATAAGTTTCAAATTATGATAGTCAAAATTTGACGTGGACTTTACAAGTGTACAGAAAATTCTTACCCGTAAACAATCCAGTTGCTTGTGAAAATCTCTTAGGCGAGTGTCGTCGTCGTGCCTCGGCCGCTGCGGCAGCGGCTGCGAGCGTGCGCGCGCGCTGCTCCGGCACTTTGCGTACGTGGCACCGGCCGCCACGAGGACAATGCACGCCGCTACACCGCACGCGCCGCCCACTAACAACTGCAAACAAACATAAATCAATATGTACCGTTTTTCGATGGCAAACATTGTGTCATGTGTTATTTGGGCATTTTCAAACCACCATCACCATCATTTTGTACCATCGAAAACTCAAATTGTAGAGCATACGTATATATGGACGTTGTCATAGTGCTCTAGTGTTTATAAACAACACGATGCTAGCAGACGGATTGGTAGTGTTAATAATGACAGCTGCCTGCTACTGCTACTTTTTATACAGACTTAAGTAGTGAGCGCTCTTGATTCTGAATACAGAAGACAGGGCCGGATTTAGAGGTCTGCAGGCCTCGGGGCATTAAAGGAGTAGAGGCCCCTTGGCCCCAAATTATTTTCCAAACACTCGTCGGAATTTGAAAGATTTTTATTTCTAAGTCCCTATTGTGGAGGCCCCTCTATTGTGGAGGCCCTGGGGCTGTGGCCCCGGATGCCCTCCCCTAAATTCGGCCCTGACAGAATAAACAAAAGATTAAATGAATGACTGATGATTAAAAATGATATCCCTAATTTTCCATAAAAAATGAGTCAGTTTTGTGACGAGCCAACATACGAGTATATGTAGGTACCTAGTTATTATAAACTGTATGAAAAAAAGTCACAAAACTTTCTCAGAAAATAATGACACTTTTTTTTATGAAAATGAATGGTACTCATGATTTTGAATAAGAAAATCCCAAAATTCCCTCATTGAAAAAAAAGTCAATGGTTCCTTTATTGAAGATGTCGATTTACACCCTCGGTGCACGCGCACGAACCTTTAGTTGATTGTAAGACTGACTACGCGCTAGGCCAACCGTGGACATTGGTGACATCGAATTTAATTTTCCAGTCAGAATTAAAAAAATTAATAAGCTTAATTATGGGATAACTTGTACCTAATACTATTATATAGACGGGATGCCTGCCGTCGTCACTGGAAAGAGTAATTTGATATTTCCTTGTTTTTATAATATTGTGCCCTACCGTGCCCGGCTTTATAGGAGAACGGAGCCGTCTTTTCTCGTTGCTGTCGTAAAAGGTGACTAAGTGCCCTGATGTGAGAGTAGGCAGCAGCGCTCTGTACTACGAACGAAACGTCGACCTCCAGCACTGCGGTGTGGAAGGTAAGGGAAATCACCACACAATTTTCCCAAAAAAATCATGTAGGTTCGCGATAAACCCTACACGGACGACGAAGGCCACTTTCACAATGTAGCGACTTCAAAGAGGTATGTATACATTTTTTACCTTGTAGGAAAATAAAATAGATAGGGGAAATAAATAGGGGAAAAAAAGGGGAAAATAAAATAGATATTTGAGGAAGCAGAAATAGGAAACTTAGTGTATTTAAGAAATTCAATGTTAAAGGTCAATGATTATAACGCACGCAATCTATACAATTATCCGTTTACAAAACATTAATGTAATCAGACTATTCAATTTTCAACAGCTCATTGTGAATTTTCTCTGTTCATATTTTTCTAGAGTACTAAAGTTGTTTTTTTTACGACAAAAACAACTTTTGTTAAGTGCATTAGATCGATCCAGCTGCCTTCTGAGTCATGGTATGAGATCACATATAAAGCAACGTTAAGTTAATTTTATTCATTGAATGCTGAATGGTGTATAAAAGGCAATATAGCTTTGCTGCGACCGTAAAGGATATCGAATGCATTTGGAATAATAAATTTTGAAAGAGTAAGACGTTTAAGTCTTATGACAGTTTATTATTTATAACGTAACAACGAAATAAGCAGTTATTAGCTTTTACAAATAAGCTATAAATTACTTCAATTTATATATTCTTCATCGAAATTATTCCTATTTCACGTTCATCAAGCAAGATTCCGCAGCAGGTTAGTAAGTAATTCGACACCGTTCCTGTAGTAGGTATAGAATCGGAGTGTAAATAGTTCAGTGAAAATTGACACTCATCCTGGTGAACATTGTAGATTAGTTCTAAAAATATGTATAAATGCACTTAGGTTGTGAGAACGATTAAATTAAACCACATTGGATGCGTATTACATTTTTTTCAATGTCTAGTTCGCCATTCTCAAAATTTTTGGGCGATGGAACCCATTTGGAAAATTAAATATTTAATGGAGCCACATTGTAGGTACATAATATTACGGCTGAACGAACTTCCACCGTATTGATTCAGCACTTCTTCAAGGCCACTAGTTCTAATTTAATTGAGCGGAGCTTTGTTTTGACTGTCTTTCGTTCCTTAATTAGATTAAATTTTATCTGTAAGATTACTTTAAGGCGTTAGTAGAAGTCAAGGGATTAGATTAAGTTAGCGTTGCGTCAAGACGCGAAGTGCCTTAACTTGTAGGCAGGCGAAAAAGGAGTTCCGGCATTTCACCAGTTATAAAAAATAAGTAGAGCGGTAATGCATGGAAGATTTCTAAGGCGCCTAATACCTAAACACATTATGTTAGTAAACACAGGCACGTAGCTCGGATCACTGTTAACCCGCATTGCGTTGCTCATCAAAACATTCATTGTGCACCATATTGGCCTAATTATTCTTTGAAATTCTGTAAACCAACTTCTTTTATCATCTTATCACTACTAATTATGCTCACACCTATGGATTTAACCCTAATTCTCCTAAACTCAACGCCTTCAAAAGCGACGCGTGGTAAAGAAAGATAAATTTAATGTGGATTAAAGTCACTCCGAAAAAGTGGACCGTTTCATGGAGAGCTTTACGTAATTATTTCTGAAAATGCTTGCGAATTTTTAGACGCCCTTTTTGAAAGTTAAAAGCTGAAAGCTGTTTTCTTTGAACGAGAGTGCAAAGTAATACGATTTCAATACCTATTGTGTTTTTTAGCTCTTGTGATTGACTGGAGCCATTTTGGCGTGTGGCTATTAGCTTTGAACGCTTCTAAAATTATTTGTTCAGTTTTTTTCTTAGTCTTTTATAGCAGTAGATGACTAGTAAGTATGTAGGTTTGGGGTTTGCTGTCCTTTAAATTTGAAAAAAAAAATCCACCTTTGAGGTTCTCTAGCACGTTCACTGTGCCCGTACAAAATGATTTGACAAAGTTACACGTCCAAGTGTGCTCCCACTTTGAAGTTGTGAACCCATAGTGGAAGCACGGACTCCTTAAGGCGCTGTCAACACCAACGTCGGCGCACACTGTCTGTTTGTATCGGAGTAAAGGAGATGCCGCTATTACTGGGCAGCCGGGTATATTGAAATTTATCGGGCAAATATTGAATTAAAAAAAAACTGTGGATTATTTGTGAAATATGACTCGTTAGCGGTTTAGGTATGAATATGTTCACTTCATGTTTTTAATTGCAGACGCATACGCCAGAAAAATAAAGACATAGAACCGTTTAATGATGATTATAAGACCTATCTTTGCAATTATTTTCTATCGAGCCGATTTCGTCCAATTATGTATCGAGTCCGTCCATGGTCTTTGAAATATGATGAATATTAACATATAATTTTTTTGATGTGCTAGAACAAACAGTTTTTCTTAAAAAACTGTTTAAATGACATCAATTTCAACAAAATTAGGTGTTGTCAGCCTCTTAAAAAAAGTTTCACGGGCATTTTCACTTTAAATGGAGCATTTTTTTTATAAATGGGGAAATTTTGGTGTTTTTTTCTCAGAATCAAGTGCGCTATGATTTTGATGATAAAAAAAGTGTCCTTAATTTTCCATAGAATTTTATTATGTCCGTTTCATATCGAGTCCTACATACTATTATTATTATGTATGAAAAAAGTCACAAAACTGACTCAAAAATAAGGAAACTTTTTTTTTAAATGATAATGGATAGTGGTCCTGATTCTGAGTACGAAAACATCAAAATTTCCAAGAAATTTCCTCATTTAAAAACGTTTTAAATGCCCTCATGGTCCTACGTTCTTTAAACTTGTTTTTCTGTTGTATGTTTAAATATTGTTTTTTAGCAGTTGTACCTCGTTATAAGTATTGGCTGGGTAGCACACGCGGCCCATGAGGTGGTCGTCGTGCGCCCACGCCTCGCGTGAGTTCGCGGGGCAGACGCGCGCGCACGTCCCGCCCGGCCAGACCAGAAGCCGCGCGCACTTGATGCAACCGTCAGCCGCACAACGCACGCACTCTGGCCCGCATCCTGAAAAAAAAGCTTCTACTTATTCTACTAATTTGAACAGTTAGTAATAATAAAATATGCCTTATAAATAAATAAACGAAAATTCAAGGTAGTTTACTAATATGTCAATAAAAGTTAATTTTTTGTGGGGTAGTTTGAGAATAAGAAAAATAAAGTGGGTACTTGAGAAGTTACAGTGACAAGTTAAAACATTTGTTTTGGTTTGTTAGTTTAACATTTGGTAGCATAGCATACGGTTGTGGTAACTCTGAAGATGAGCTCTGGTTGAGTTCGAAACGCGTCAGTGTAGCTTGGTGGTGGTGATGGTTGGGTTTATGTGATTTGTGTGTGTTCGTACAGTGTGGAGGTGGAGGAACTACATGAACACGCATTTCTTGCATAAACGTAACTATTGTAAGGTCGCGGGTGAGCAAAGTAATTGTTTTAGTTCATTAAAAAAGCTTTTGTTAAAAAAAAAATTTTTAATACCCACAAGCTTTTTTTGCCGACTGTACTTTTTGCCCTTTGTAACCATCTGGGACCAAAGTACTCGTCAAGACGGATCAATCGAGCCTAAACTCGACGGGGTCGTGTCGTTTTATCACAATGTTCCTATGACCAACTTCCAGCTCCATCATCAGATCAGCTCCATGTCATAATAATATTGCATTGTTACCCGATTTATCCGTGCTTGCAAAATTTTAGCTCCATCGGACTAGACTAGACTATTTGCTTTCTACTAACTCTGTTGTCGAAGGTTAGGTACTTTAGTAATATTGTCCTGACATTTGAGGGCGAATGTGTATATATCTTTTTGACTTTAAAACTAAGTACTTTAAGGCTGGGATCTTAAGTAGGGTAGGGGTTAAAGCAAATAAGAAACCGTAGCCGTTGTAGCATTAAATTCGTAAACACGTAGCTGCTAAAGTTGATGAACCAAAGTAATTCCAGGATAAGTCATACATAACGAAGACAAGATAAAATATAATTTCTCATTACACGAAAATAATACGTGTGACGATCAAAATATTTTTATTTATATTTGCCAAAAAAATAACATTGGAAGGTGATATTTTCCATAACTTTACAAAGTATCCTCTTACCAACTTCCTTAATCATTAATCTTGTTTTAAAAGAGGAAGGTTAAAAATATTTGCGCTAAATTTCGAAACTCATTAATAACGTCTCATCCTTTACGTTACTCTAGATGTGAATCGGGTGGATGTTTTTGCTCAGTGAGTTTTTCTAATTCGATAAAAATACCTACAAAACAGAATAAGAAAAGATTAAACCAATAAGGTTATTCATTTAACAGATCCATAGATACTAATATTATAATGCGAAAGCGTGTCTGTCTATCTGTCTGTCTGTTACCTCTTCACTCATAACCCGCTAAACCGATTTGAGTCCCGGGAAAGTAGGTACATAGGGTAGTTTTTATATCGGAAAATTGCATTTTTCCAGCTGCATAGCGATAAATGAATTCTTCGCAGACGAAGTCGCGGGAAACAGCTAGTACTTACATAAAATATAATGAACTTAAGATTTAAGTACCTAACATGAAATTAAAATGTCAAAAATCAGAATACTTTAATAACAGCGCTGTCCGTCTCGATTCCGTTGATATCCATGCTAATCTCATTTCGCAATGTGCCTACTGGTAAAATTGGTCAACATCATTATTCCCCTCTATATCCATCACAGATTTCGCGCACAGAACTCCCGGCAAACTCATTATAATAATACTGAAATAAAGATTGAATTTTAAAAAGCAAATCGGAGTCAATCCTAATTTGATGCTCTTCAATTTGTCATTCGTACCCGCGCTGGTATTTCTATGCTAATATGCCCTGTTTGGGCGTAATGGTATGCATGGCGATGCACGACCGTCGCTTATTCGATTACTTTACAGGTTTAAGAAGGAGACAGTAGCGGTGTTGAAGTTTAAACTTAATTTATTTTTAATGTTAATATGCACCAGTTGGAGTGCCTGTCAAATTTAATAGCAAGCTACAGCAAGCAAAACATTGCTCTTACGTTCATGAGAGTAGACTGTTCCTCTGGTTGCTTTTTTCATTCTACCTCTGTAACTCAAAGCTGTTACATTAAAATTATAGTTTCATTTTTTAACTTGCGAACTTTTATTTTTACTGATATTTAACTCCATCATATGGTCCTACGAACCTGGATAAAAGAAAATTTACCAGTATTTATAATAATTATTAGAGTTAAATACTGAAGATTTTAAAATTGCACTGGATGAACTTGGAGGATAAAGGAAATTCATCATCATCCTGTGAAAGGTGGTCAAGATTCAGTTATTGGACAATAATCACAGTGATAAAGTGCTAAATTTAAATTAATTTCACCCAACACTCTAAAAAGGTATAATTTAGCGTAAGTTATAAAAAAAAATCTGATAAGGTTAGTACAAGTATCTTTATTACTTTACCTCTCTTAAATTATTAAATCAGAGTTAAGAGTACCGTTTTAAGTACTTAATGTAACTATAAGTATTTATCATTAATTCAACAAGCTTATCTATACATATAAAATCCTTTGTCCTGACTGACGGATCAACGCACAGCCTAAACCGCTGATCGTAGAGACCTGAAACTTGGAGGGTGTGTTCTTTGTATGACGTAGGCATCCGATAAGAAAGGATTTTTCGTAGTTCTACTTCTAAGGGGGTAAAAAAGGGGGGCAAAGTTTGTATGAGACATCGTGATTCCTTGGTCCAATCTACTTCAAATTTTGCATAAACATTCTTTAACAAAATTGATGGAAGACGTGTTTCGTATTTTATTGAAATTCATCCCTTGACGGGGTCAAAAAGTAGTAGAAAGTTATTTTGGGGGTGATTTGCTTCGAAGTTGATATCAATACTCCTTAGTGCTTTTGATTTAAATTACATTTTATTTTGACACATTGTAAACGAAACGAAACTTCAAATATTGCAAACCATTTTTGTCTACGTTTGTCAACCACGTCTTGATCTGATCTCTGATGATAGCTAATTATATGTATTAAGTATTTGCATTTCACCAAGCTTTTGCTTTTACAAGCGCAGCGTGGGACGTCCACCAACGAGATGGACGGACGTTTTGGTGAAGGCCGCAGGTTCAGGGTGGATGCAAGTCGCTTCCAACCGTAATGATTGGACGTCAATGAGGGAGGCCTATGTCCAGCAGTGGACGTCCTACGGCTGAAATGATGATGATGATGAAGCTTTTATGCGAGTTCAACCTTTTTCGAATAAAATCGAATTGAGTATTCAAATATCATTGTTGAACTCGCATAAAAGCTTGGTGCAATGCAAATACATATAAAATGCTTTGTCCTGAAGTCCTAAATGACTGACTGCCGGATTAACGCACAGCCTAAACCGCTGTATGTAGAGACCTAAAACGTGGAGGGTGTGTTCTTTGTATGACGTAGGCATCCGATAAGAAAGGATTTTCCGGAATTTCCACGGGATAAGGAATAATCGGGATTTATATATTTCATCAAGAGTGACCCTATGCCCATAACGAAGATTACTAAACTGTACAAATTGGGCATGCAATTAGACTATTAGAATATAAAGCGAATATAAAGAATTTTGAAAATTTCCACGGGATAAAGTTAAATCAGGATTTATATATGTAGGTACTCAAATCAACTGGACCATATCTCCGTAACTACAATTACTAATCTTTTCAAATACAGTATTAACGAAAATGACCATAACAACAAAAAAACTTATTGCAGGATTTTTGGAAATTCCTGTGGGATAGATAATCTCTGAAACTTCCGAGCCGATTAAAAAAAAAACTTTTACCAGTAAAAAGTTACACTATCCTTTATTGACATAGGCTACTTTTTTCCGGGGAAATGCAAAATTCCCAAGGGATAGAAAAAAGAAAATTCAACTTCGGAGCTCATTTTAAAATGTCTTACACCAATAGAAAAGATGCACTGTCCTTGGTTAACATAGGATGCTTTTTTCCGGATAAATGCAAAATTCCCGCGGTATAGAAAATAGTAAAATTAACTTCGGGGCTGAGTTTAAAAAAAAATCACCAATAGAAAGCTTCACTATCCTTTATTGGTATAGGCTACCTACTATTTATTCGGTAAAATGCAAAATTCCCCTGGGATATTAAGAAGTGAATTTCACTTCAGGGCTGATTTGAAAATTTCTTTCACCTATTAGTGAGTAGCTACACTAACCCTTACTTACATAGACTATTTTCTCCGTGAAAAATCAAAATTCCCACGGGAAAAAAATAAGTGAACTCAACTACGCGGCTGATTTTAAAAGTTCTTTTATCGGTAGAAAGCTTTAAGGACATAGGCTACTTTTCTCGGGGAAAATGCAAAATACCCGCGGGATAAAAATAAGTGTAATTTTGCAAAGAATAAGGACAAATTTGTTGAAATTCCCGCGGGATAGGGAATAAACGGGATTTATAATATTCACTAACTGATACTCATGATGAAATGATAATAATGATGGATGTTGCCGGTGCCGGATTTTTGTTTTATACAATGAAAGAGATGAAGAAGCTTTACCACAAATTGGAATTCTACGCGGACGAAGTCGCGGGCAAAAGCTAGTATTTGTACATAAACGCTCAGTGATTCACTTTTAATTCTATTAGGGCAGGTATAAGTGGAAAAGTAATTAGTGTGATAGCCTTTACTTAATAAGAAACTATAATAATACATTATATCAATTGAGGTATTATTCCTTATTATAAATTCAACACTATAGCAATAATCTATTAAAATAATCAAATAATTTATATGTAAGTAATGTAATTAGAAGTACTAGGTACATAGGTACAGTGTATCTACCTACTTAAATTTTTCTAAGTTGAACTTAAAGTTTAAAAGCAGATTTAGGTATTACATAGGTACTTATTTTAAGTAAGTGTTTAAAAACTAAACCTTTTATTATATAAAATTCCAGGAAGACATTACACACGTTTCCCAGAATGGTCGAAGAAAAAGAGTTAATCAAAAGGCGTGGGAGTTATAAGGGGCAATTAACTACGTTTTCAACTTACTTAAATAACTTGGATATTTCCGAATTGACCCCAACGGAGGTGAACGAGTTACGATTGCGTGTTGGTAAGATAACTTCGTTGTATGAGCATTACGATGAGGTACAGCTTAAGCTTGAATGCTTAACTGATAATATGGATGTTCGTTTGGCTGAACGAATGGAATTTGAGTCCCAATATTATGCTGTACTGTCCAAAGCGCAAAATGTAATTGAGAAATGTTCTAAAAAACAGGATAGCTTCGGATCTGCGACGAGTGAGCACGGTTCTCACTCGAGTAATAATCATAAACTCGTTAAATTGCCCACAATTCAATTGCCGAAATTTGCCGGCTCCTATGACAACTGGCTGGAGTTTCGTGACACTTTCACCAGTCTCATTCACTCTAACGACGAGATAGATAATATTAATAAGTTCCACTTCCTTAGGTCTTCCCTGGAGTCACTTGCAGCAGTAGTTATCCAATCCATTGAGTTTTCCGCTAAAAATTACACTGTATCATGGAACCTTTTATGCGAACGATTCGATAACAAGCGCTTGTTACTGCAAAACCATGTATCTGCTTTGTTCAACATCGAACCTATAACAAGGGAATCTTCATTTAATTTAAAACGGATTATTGACCAAGTAAATAAAAATTTACGCTCACTGGAATCATTAGGTGAACCAGTAAAACAGTGGGACACTTTACTCATTCACATTATTACACAAAAATTAGATGCGAAAACGTTTCGCGAATGGGAAGAGTACAAAGGTCGTTTAGATAAAAACAAGCCAATTTCATTCGATGTTTTTCTAAGCTTCGTGCGAGATCGCGCAGATTTGTTAGAAACACTCGAGTTGTCAACAAATAAACCGATTCATTCTATTAAAACAACTCACAAGGTAAAATCTATGATTACGGTACAAGAAAGTAAAAATATGAACAACAATATACCTATGAAATCTTGTCCGAACTGTAAGGGAGATCATGGTTTGAGTAACTGTCCTCAGTTTCTAGCATTAAGCTGTACATCGCGTTTGCAACTACTGCCGAACTACAAGGTTTGTTTTAACTGTTTTCGTAGTGGTCATTACGCAAATCACTGCAAAAAGCCAGGCTGTAAAATATGCAAACGAAAGCACCATACACTGATTCATATCACAGAGTTTAAGCCTAGGTCAATTGTGGATAGTAACAACGGCGCGTCCATGCAGAGCGGTGGCGAGCCCGGGAATGCGCCCGCGCCGCCCGCGCCGCCCGCGCTGCTTGCACCCCCTGGCTTCGAGCCTCGTAATAATCTTACGCTGTCGGCAAATGTTGGAACCTCTTCATCCTGACATGGTCAGGACGTACTGCTGTCTACTGCGCTAATTAAATTGTATGATATAAACAATCGCGAGTGTATTGCTCGCGCGGTTTTAGATAGCGGCAGTACGTCTTGCATTATTACAGAAAAAATGTGTAATAAGTTAAATTTACCGACCGATCAAGTAAATAAATCTGTACTAGGCATAAATAACTCGTTGTCGTCTGTAGGTAAAATGTGTAAAATTCCGATGAAGTCATTAAATGAGCTGTTTTCAACACAAATTCAATGCTTTGTTTTGCCTTCTATAACAGATGACGTGCCCTGCCGTCAAGTAGATTTGTCGAACCTTAAAATCCCATCAGATATTTGTTTAGCAGATCCTTATTTTCATACGCCAGCTGATGTAGATTTAATAATCGGCGCCGATCTGTTCTGGGATTTATTAGGTTCGCAAAAAATTAAATTAGGTGATGGACAACCGATCCTCTGTGAAACCAGACTAGGCTGGCTGGTTTCAGGCCCAATTACAAGTCGTCATGGATCCTCATCATCTAAAATTAATTGTAATTTTTCCACTATTTGTTCAAATAGTACCGAGTTGTACAATGATATCGGCGACATTCAAAACCAATTGATGCGTTTCTGGCAGCTTGAAGAAGTTAGCCCTCAGTCGCTGTCTCATTATTCTCAGGAAGAGAAATTATGCGAAGAACTTTTCGTAAATAATACAACTCGCTTAAAAAATGGAAGCTTCTGCGTACGAGTTCCATTCAAACAGAGCCCACAAATACTGGGTGATTCCTTTCAGCGCGCTAAGCATTGTTTTTTATCACTAGAGCGTAGATTAAAAAACAGACCATCATTTTCAAAGATGTACAAAGAATTTATGTCGGAGTACCACTCTTTAGGTCATATGTCTAAGGTTGAGCTCGCTGAACTGAATAATCCCATGTATTTTATACCTCATCACGGCGTTCTTCGCGAAAGTAGTACGTCGACAAAGTTAAGGGTCGTGTTCAATGCGAGTAGTCCTACGACATCAGGTGTGTCATTAAATAGTTTACAAATGGTTGGTCACACAGTTCAAGACGACTTATTGTCTATACTTCTCCGATTTAGGCTACATAAATATATTATATCTGCGGATGTGGAGAAAATGTATAGAACTGTGGTGCTGCATCCTGATGACCGTAGCCTGCATTTAATAATTTGGCGTGATAAGGAGTCCGACCCCCTCCAGGTGTTTAAATTGAACACGGTCACCTACGGGACCACTAGCGCTCCTTTCTTGGCAACTAGGTGCCTCAAACAAATAGGTTTGGAATGTGAGGACGCTATGATACGAGACGCTATAATCCATGATTTTTACGTCGATGACCTTTTAAGTGGAGGAGATAGTTTGGAGGACGTTCTTCGACTCCGGCAAGGAGTTAGCGATGCACTTGCTACGGCGTGCATGCATTTGAGAAAGTGGAAGTCAAATGACCCACGTTTAATGACTACACCATCACAACCGTCACTCGATTTGAATATGGGGACTTCAGAATCGAGCAAGACTTTAGGTCTCGGTTGGCTGCCACAATGTGATCAATTATATTTCCCTATTGGTTCGTCAGTTATTAATAAAAATACGAAACGCGAAATGCTTTCGATCATCGCGCAAATCTTTGACCCCTTAGGGCTCTTAGCTGTGGTAGTCATTTCAATGAAAATTCTCATGCAAAGGTTGTGGATGCTTAAATTGTCCTGGGACGAACAGCTGTCACCAGAGATCGCGAATCAATGGGCGGACCTCATAAAGTGTTTGCCACTCCTTAATACTATTCGTATTCCACGCAGGGTCGTGTGCGAGTCGTATGAGTACATTGAGTTACATATATTTACTGATGCTTCGGAACGTGCTTACGGCGCATGCGTATACGTTCGTAGCATCAACCACGAAGGCGAAGTTTTGGTACGGTTACTCATGGCTAAGAGTCGTGTAGCTCCTATAAAACCCACGACTATTCCAAGGTTGGAACTCTGCGGTGCACTAGTTGGTAGTCGTTTATATGAAAAGGTGATGAGTTCAATTCGTGTTCAAATCCATAAAACGATCTTCTGGACTGACTCCACCATCGTCCTGGGCTGGCTCAAGATGCTGCCATCCAAACTTCAACCATTTGTACGAAACCGTGTTGCGGACATACTGGAAATAACCGGTACCTGTGCTTGGAGGTATGTCCCCACAGGTCAGAATCCCGCTGATCATTTGTCTCGTGGCGTTAATATTAATTCTATCTTAGCCCTTGACATGTGGTGGTCAGGCCCAAGTTTTTTAAAGCATGACGCTTCAGCTTGGCCTTTACATCCCGGCACAGATCTCACTGCACTACCTGAAATTCGACCCGAAACCGTCTTATATAATTTTGATCTGGGTACTTTTGAACCGCTTGTCGATTTAAACCGTTTTTCTAATTTTTTGCGACTGAAATGGACAGTTGCTTACGTGATGCGTTTTATCACCGCTTGCAAAAAGAACCCTATCATGACGAGTCATCTGAGTGATGTCGAATTAAAGACTGCATTGAATGTTTTAATTAGAATTTCTCAAAATGATTCATTCCCTGAATTTAAAATGTTGTTAGCCAAACAAAAACTACCGAAAAAGAGTCCTCTGCTGAAATTTAATATTTTTCTGGATGACGATCAAATAATGCGAGTTGGTGGACGTCTCGCCAATTCTGACTTTCCGTTCGAAAAGAAACACCCCATTCTTATTCACTCAGCTCATAGATTTACAAAACTGTTGTTTCTTTTCGAACACAAGCGACTGTTTCACGCGGGACCTCAGCTGTTACTATCCACAATTAAAGATAATTACTGGCCGATAGGAGGTTTAAACTTAGCAAAGAGTTGTTTTCGTCAGTGTGTGCTGTGCAGTCGCATAAAAGGTCAAATCCTCACCCCGCTTATGGGAAACCTCCCAAAGCATCGCGTTTCTCCAGGTGGCTTTCCGTTCGACTGTGTAGGCGTGGACTATGCTGGACCTATCACTTCAGCTAGTCGTCAAGGGAGAGGATGTAGACTGGTGAAAGTGTACGTAGCCGTTTTTATCTGTTTCACAACGAAGGCAGTACATTTAGAATTAGTGGGTGATTTAACGAGTAACAATTACCTTTCTGCTTTGCGTCGTTTTATATCACGTAGAGGGAAGCCCAGTCATGTTTATTCGGACAACGGCACCTCATTTGTCGGCGCATACAACGAAATTTCTAAGTTTTTACAGCAAAATTGTGACTCGTTGGCTGAAACTGCGGCAAATGAGGAAATTAATTTTCATTTTATCCCGGCTTATTCACCACATTTCGGCGGACTCTGGGAAGCGGGTGTTCGGTCGACAAAGTTTCATTTAAAGAGAGTGCTGGGAAATTGTCATCTCACGTACGAGGAGCTTAACACTGTGTTAGTTCAGGTAGAGGCGATACTGAATTCTCGACCACTGACACCCATGACACAAGACCCAGAAGATTTGACGTCGCTAACGCCTGGACATTTCCTTATCGGACGGCCGTTAACTTCGCTGCCAGTCCAGGATTATCGAGATAACTCATCAAGTCACCTGACCCGTTTCCAGCGGATTGAACAACTTCGCCAGCATTTCTGGTCCCGACGGAGCAAGGAATATGTGTCGGAGCTCCAGCAAAGAGTAAAGTGGCGCTCCAGCGGTGACACGTTGCGACTACATTCACTCGTGGTCCTTAAGGAGGACAATCTTCCACCGCTGAAATGGCGACTGGGGCGCATCGTTGCTGTTCACCCGGGTCCAGATGGCGTTAATCGAGTGGCTGACGTGAAGACGGCGAATGGAGTTGTTCGACGAGCATTCACTAGAATCTGCCCACTTCCAGAAATTGATGCTTCTTGATGTTTCTGTTGAAAGACGAGCTTTCAACGCCCGGGGGCATGTTGAAGTTTAAACTTAATTTATTTTTAATGTTAATATGCACCAGTTGGAGTGCCTGTCAAATTTAATAGCAAGCTACAGCAAGCAAAACATTGCTCTTACGTTCATGAGAATAGACTGTTCCTCTGGTTGCTTTTTTCATTCTACCTCTGTAACTCAAAGCTGTTACATTAAAATTATAGTTTCATTTTTTAACTTGCGAACTTTTATTTTTACTGATATTTAACTCCATCAAGCGGTGATGATACAATTAAAGCTGTATGCAAAAAGTGGGCTCTTCTTGTTGGACAATAACACGTAGTTACAGAGATTTTTTTCCATGCGGTTAATTAGGTTTCATGTAGAGTTAGGTTTGTATGGCATCCTGATTCTGAAAATAAAAATCGTTTTCATCTATCAGCTTTAGTTTTAGAGATATGACATAATATGTAATTTGGTAGAAAAATACAAAAAATTAATAGCATAAAAAATATTTAATTTTCGAAAGCAGCCAAAAATTATCTTTTTAATGATTTTCTTGCATGAGATGCTTGTGGTAGGTCTCGTTCCAAACTCCAGCAATAATCTGCCATCAAATGCACATCCCATCTGCCCTTATATCGTTCTTCCATGGTGCGAATTTCTTGATGGAATCTTTCTCCTTGTTCATCACTAAAGTGGCCAAGATTTTTAGGAAAGTGATCCAGATGAGCACTAAGCTTTGACGTCTTGACAAAATACTAAATCATTTTCTTGTGAAAAATATTTTAACAAATCCTTCTCGCGCGTACGGTATATCGTGACTTTAGGATTGGGTGCAAGTAGTTTTTTTTCTTTTAATCTAGAGGCGAGTAACTCGGACTGTTCTTTTGTTAAATTAAGATCTCTTAACTCAACTCGTTTTGGTTATTAAGTTCTGTGGTCGGGACATTGGGGATATAATCAGGATCATTTGACTTATCATCGTCTATTATGTCGGCTGTTTTTATTTGGCAAGAAGCTGCTGTAGATGTCGAAGGTAAAACTGGTGGTATAGGCTCTTCAGCTAGAATAGGTAACAAAGTTGGTCGTCTGGCAGATGGTAAGTCAGGATAAATCCATTTACTGCGGTTATCTGAATTAATGCCGTTTACATTGACGACGCAAAAATAACAATCATCATGGTGGTTATTCGGTTCTCGCCAGATCATGGGGGTTTTGAACTTCAGGGAACTTCTTTTTCCACTTGACCATTGTCGCAAACTAACAACACAATTTTGGCAAACAGTTTTAGGCACCCACGGCTTGTCCAAATTACACACTTGTACTTTAAAATAGTCGGTGTACGCGGTTTTTACGAAATCTGTCACCGATTTTCTATAATTTTTAAAAACATATTCACCACAAATAAAGCAAAAACACTTTGGATCGTTTAAACAACGTCTCCTCGATGTAGACATCGCTATAATTTTACCTTAATTGATATCAACACTGTATTAAATTCGTAAATGTGCGCCTACCCTCACATAAAATACCAAAAAGCTATGTACGGAAAATAAAAGCTGATAGATAGAAACGGCTGGTAGATTTAAATTTACTGTATCAAAAGATAAAAGAAAAGTGAAAAAAACTTCCGGAAAATTTTAAAAAGTAAAACTTTGTAACCATGTGTAATGTTCGCCGACCGAGAGCTGACGCGGTTGTATGTAAAAGTGAGCACTATGAATTTAACATATGTATGGCCGTGTCCCTTGAAATTGGATTGACACTACGGGATCTGGGGGATCTACGCAAACTTTAGGATAAAAAGTATAAGTATCCATTGAAATTTGTGGTGCCGTACACCCACACACTAAAAAACCGTGAAATTACAAAACTTCACTCTAAATTTCAGTCATCGGAAGTATGATGCAGTTATCATTAGACAGTAGGTACCAACAACAATCGCCGACATTCACGACGCGGCAACATTTTGTGGTTTACCTGTTGACTGTTCGTAATACGAGCTAAGCAGACCAATAACAATATCACACTCAGTGTCAGCAATTATGAACAGTCAAGGCTGTCATTTCGTTAATTTTTAATTAATTGATTAGCTTGTTTTTCTGGTGGCTGCAACATACAGATTTAGTTCGTAATAAAATACGATTGCGATGCATATTGTATAACACGCTGGTTAGGTAACCTCTACGATAATCGTACAATCCTCTTAATGATTTTGTTTGTTGAAGACGTCCAATGCAAGACTGGCATTACCAGTGAAATTTAAATCTCATTTGTTTTAGGCGTAAGTAAATATTGTAAGGTTGCTTTCGCTTTTTGTTTAGACCACTGCCCAACTGGCGACAAACGTAGCGAATGGTGAATGTAAAGTTTCAAAATTTCTCTACGCACACGCCTACACCCTGCCATACATAACTTAATCGACAGTTTATTGCTGTTTTGTTTGTCTTATTGTGATTTTAGTAACGGTCGTCAGCAACGTGGGAAGGTTGCGTGATTAAGAATTTAAACAACCAATAAAATATTGGTTATCCGTTATTACCATGTAACTAATATTAGAGGAATAGAAATGTCACGCGAACGAAAAAGCGCGAGGCGGTTACATGGTTAAAAAGGTATTGGGTTTATTGCAGATATTGTGTTTCAAACAGGAATACGTACTGGTGTAGTAATTTAGTAAAATATATATGGAAGCACGATGACGGACGGACGATTTGGTGAAGGCCGCAGGTTCGGGGTGGATGCAAATCGCTTCCAATCGTAATGCTTGGGCATCAATGAGGGAGGCCTATGTCCAGCAGTGGACGTCCTACGGCTGAAATGATGATGATGATATGGAAGCACAAATAAACGTGTTTGTATTCCAGGAGAGGAGAATAGAGGGAGACATTGGATATGGAAAGAAATTACAAGCGATAAGATTTGTATTACACTTAATAATTTCTGGTTAAAGCGCTAATGGTACCCGTATCACAAATACGAAGAAAGTTAAAATTATATCAGAGAATGTCGAAATCGTAACATATCTACCTCTAAACACACGATATGTTTACACGTATGTTTTGAATTAGCATTGGAATCACAATGCTAATGACTGGTCAGTTTTCAGTTTACATGATGACTTTTGTAAATCAACTTGTAAAAAACATGTTGACTTAACGTCCGACGTGCTCTACCGTTTGGCGTAGTACTTTCCAAAGGGAAAGTGCACGCGATGCGATTAGTGTGCCGGCTGTAATTAGCGAGATCGATCGAATAGTAATTCTATTGTGTTCTGTGTGAGCTCATTATGCCGTGAACACACATCAAAGGCTTTGATTTCTAAAATTCAAATTGAAGTCAAATGTGATCAGTTAATGCGGAACTGGTAGATAATTGACTGGAATAATTTCAATTTGCGTTTTGTATTGAAGCATGTTGCTTATCACAACAGTTAATAACTTTTATAAGCTTCCTTAAAATGAAAGAAGTTTCTTTAATTTCTTTAATGTTATTTCGAACATTATTTAACGTTCTCGTGTGTTTTCTTTTCTGTAAGTCTAAACTTTAATTGATAAAGGACGTGGTTTTTAATTTTTGAGGATTTACACTTTTAAATCAACTGCAAATCGTGTTGTAGTTTTGTTCAGCTTTTTATCGATTTCAATAATTGGATTTGTACGAGTAAAATCAATAGTGACATCTATAAATGTTAGGTAATTAGTAGTAAATAGGTAATTAGGTACCTCTTTTCTTTCTTTCTTATACATACTTACCATAGAAATACGAAATCGACGATCTTATCTTTACTTTAAACCACTGGATAGCTAAGTAGTTAGATAACCTGACTATGATGCTTCCGGCCCGGGTTCGATTCCCGGTCCAGCAGATATTTATATGAATAATACGAATGTTTATTTTCCAATCTTGGATGTTTAATATGTATTTCAATATGTATTTATCTATGTCAGTATGTTTATCCGTTGCCTAGTGCCCATAGCTATAACTAAGTTTGTATTTTTTATTTATTTTACTTCCACAACTTTCTTGAAGTCGATAACTCCAAATTGCAACACCTACTTTGATTGGCCAATTTGGCCATGTGCGTAAATTTCCCTACTTTTAAATATTGATTGATCGTTTGAGTACGTTTGAGTTTGTCCCAAAATGAGGGGCCGTGGCACTGTAGGGACATTTCCTTGTTATGGCCCGTCGAGGGGCCTGACAGTATTCATAAGCTAAATGGGGTCACACTGAGTTCAATTTAACTTTTTGTTAATTGTGTTACATTTGTAACTGGAAAGTAAGGATGTGGGCCGTTTCAATCAATTTTTAGGTGTCCTTAAGTACCTACGGTAACACTGAAAGTATGTATGTATGTATGTATGTAAAACTCTTTATTGTACGTAAAACATGAAAAATAACAGTTAACAAGAAAAACAGATGTACAAAGGCGAACTTATCCCATAAAGGGATCTCTTCCAGTTAACCTTTGACCGATTGACAAGACATCAGAGACAAGAGTAGGCATACAATGCTGAGTAATAAAAAAAGAGTCGAAATCAAAAGTAAACCCAAACCAATATACTTAACATAAACAATACACATACATACAAAGAATACACGCGACTACACACTAATATATTATATACTTAATGAATACAATAGACTAATACATATCATATCAACACAAATAGACTACCTACATAAAAACTACATACATTAATATACGCATATACACTAAACAGAGAACACAATAGAGGTTGTCTCTATTTAAGAGGAACTGTCAAGCCAGTACGCCCTTAAGCGACTCTGGAAGATAGCTACCGACTGCGACCGCCTGATTTCACTCGGCAACCGATTCCACAGACTAACAGCGAGCACGGAGAAGGATTTGGAATAGGATTTGGACTTAGTTACAGGAAAAGCTAACAAAAGATTACTACTTGACCGCAACCGGTTCCCAGAACCAGCAGCCAAGTAATTAAATCTTTCGAAAAGGTAGGAAGGGGACTGTGGTTTAAAAAGGACATTAAAAAGCAACGACAGGATGTGAACATTACGGCGCAGACGAATTGGGAGCCACTTCAGCTGAGCGCGAAAACAGGACACGTGGTCGTATTTTCGGAGACCGAATATAAAGCGTATGCAAACGTTTTGAAGACGCTCAAGCTTGTCAAGCAGTTGTTCAGAGAGATCGAGATAGGCAATATCACCGTAGTCGAGGAGAGGGAGAAGAAGGGATTGAGCCAAAGTAATCTTGGTATGAAGAGGGAGGAAACTTTGCAGGCGTCTGAGAGAATGTACCGAAGCAAAGAGTTTGCGGCTGACTTCCGAGACATGAGCCGACCAGGAAAGCATCTGATCCATGATGACACCCAAATTTTTGACCGTGGGTGAGAAAGGGATAGAGGTACCGTCAAATATCAATACGGGCAACACCTGGTCAGACAGCCTTGAGATAAAGTGAGGACTTCCAATTACAATCGCCTGCGACTTCTTGGCGTTCACCCTCAAACCAAACTCATCCGCCCAAACCCGTATGGCCTCGAGATCAATGTTGACGCGGTTGATCAAGTCAGGGAAATCATCAAAATCTGCCGCAGCATAAATCTGAAGGTCATCAGCATAAAGATGGTAAGAAGAATGCAGTGACGCCGTTAGACCATTTATGAAAATCGAGAAGAGGAGAGGAGAAAGCACTGCCCCCTGGGGGACACCAGACGTGAGATTGCTCCACTCAGAATAAGCATCATCCAATTTCACCCTCTGGCGCCTTCCCGTGAGATAGGACTGAAACCAGGACAAAGCCGGGTTGGTGATATTCAAGGTTTTAAGAATACCAAGTAAAATATCAAAATCCACAGTTTTGAAAGCGCTACTGAAGTCAAGAAGAACAAGAACTGTGAGTTTCCTGTGCTCAATATTAAGACGAATGTCATCGGTGACCCTGACTAGAGCAGTGACGGTGCTGTGGCCGGGGCGGAAGCCTGATTGAAAAGGATTTAGAAGGTTGTGGGAATTAAGATGTTGAGATAACCGCCGACACACGAAGTGCTCTGCAACTTTAGAAAGGATCGGAAGAATGGAGATGGGACGAAATTCTGAAAAAGATGATGGGTTGGAGGATTTAGGGAGTGGAATAACATGGGGAAATTACCAGAAGAGAAGGAATAATTTATGATATGGGAGACAATAGGGGCAATAAACTCCGCCACGGGTAAAAGCATATCTACGCTCAGGCCATCCTCACCTACGGCCTTGGTCTTAATAGACCTCAGTAGCTCAAGCGTTTCTTTAGGAGAGATACTGCCGATATCAAAGAGGGAGAAGTCCAATTGAGGGGCATTGGCGAGCCTAGACAGAGTGAGCTGCTTAATGTAAGAGTCCAAAATTACTGGTGAAGCACTAAAGTGAGAGTTGAGGGCATTGAGATTGGTAGAACCAGAAGCTTTAGGTTTGGATTTGCCTAACCCCAAGGACTTGAAGAAATTCCACAATTTTGTGGGGGGACAGTTTTCTATCGACTCATGGAATACAAAAAATGGACCAGCGGAAAGAGTTAAATGTATGTTTGCTGTTTTTTAAAGTATTCTCCAAGCATATTTATACATTTTTTCATTAGCTTAGACCAATTATTGAAACAGTTATTCCACCCCAAAGATGTAGACCCCGAAATGGCACTTATGAAGGTGTCCACTGCTGCTTCGAGTGACAGGAATCGTTGAACGCGTAAGCTATCTTTAATTTTAGGGTATGTATAGAAATCATTAAGACTCAAGTCACGGCTGTATGGTGGATGGGTCATTAATTCGGCGTTATAATAGTCCAAATACTCATTTGTTTGACGAGCAGTGTAGTCGCTAGCGTTGTTGTGATGAGAATGATGCATTGGTTGTAGTTTTCTATTTTGAGTATGTCAACGATTTCAGGCAGACTAATTGTAGTATATCAGTCTGCATTAACCGTTCTGCGATCTTCAAGTGCAATAGTCGCAACTTGCCCTGATTTCGAGACAAAAGTGGCGACCATCTTTTTCGCCGTGCTTCGGGAGCGAACAATCTTGGTCGGTCGCAGTTCGTTTTCGAACACCCAAACTCGTGATTGGTTTTTATTTTCAAGTTCGTAAGCATGTATCCACGTTTCAACACCCAACACGATTTTATATACTGCGTTGGAAGTTCCTGTGTTAAACCTTTCTAAATTTATTCGGCACCAATTGACCCAGGCCCCCTTTTGTTCATCAGAAAGTTGGTGTGGTACCCAACGGGAAAATAGCTTTCTCACGACCAGTTCTGTTTGCAAGATAGTTTGGTTTTGACTCATTGCAATCCCTAAACATGACTGAATTTCACGATATGTGATATGACGATCTTTGTTGATCAGGTCCCGCACTGCATCGACGTTTTCTTGAGGAACCCCAGATTTGGGCCGCCCTTCACGAAAATCATCACTGAGTTTCACACGATCGCGGTAAAATTGGGAAAACCAGCGATACACAGTCGTCTTTCATGCAACTCCCTCCCCAAATGCATAAGTCGTCCGATCAAGGCATTATTTTTGAGATAAACCACTCTTAAAATCATAAAAATTCATAGCTCTTAAAATTTCTCGCATTATTTCAATTTTGGCGGCAACGACTCCGTTTTAAAAAATAATTACCTAAAAAGTATCTACTTTTTTTTCAAACTGCCTGCTGTAATGAGTTGGCAAGACCTCTATGGTTATAAAAAGGTTAAAATTGAAACACTATTGTACCATTAAATAATCGATTCCCGAAACTTTCAGTGCAGCCTAGTATCTTAAGTACCATTCAAAGCCTGCGGTCTGTCCTACATTTGAAGGACTTTATCGTTTGATCCATAGATTCATAAATGTTATAAAGCTAAAAGGGTACTTAATGCCAGATTTGGTAGTGCCAAGTATGAAGTGAAGTAACGAAAAAATGTGAGTCGAGTTTTAATGATTCCAAAATGAAATCAGAACAGAAAAGAAATAATAACAAAGATTTTAGATGAAATGTTAAAAATATAAAGTAAAACCCATTTTGATTCTTTATTGGCATCGCAGATATGTGTCCCTAGTACATAATGTATGAGACCGCATGCGACACAGCCACGAGATTGCATGACCGCATTTACGGGAGACCGGACGGAGGATCACAACTGAATTACAAAATTTTAAACCTTGCAACAGTATTTTTCTGTACATCTTTGTATTAAAGGCTTCGGTATAAGATCTTAGCACTTATATAAGCAGGATGCTAGACGGCATCACAGTGCATTTGAGCAGGACAAATAAAAAGGAAAATGTAAAATATTTTAAAATAAATCAGAATTATGTTAATGTTTATACGTACTCAACTCATACTCTAGTACTATGTGAAATTTACTATTCTAGCTTGAAAGATGAGCTTTGTGTATCCTGCATTTTCTCAAAGTCAGCTTTCATAAGGCAGATATTAGTATTGAATTGTTTCTGTCTGGGACTTTGACGCTGTAGAGTTTGTTATTTGCTATTTTTTTACAGATTGGTCGTTATTTACGGCATGAGCTAGGCTAGCTAGGGTACGTATAGTAAGTGAAGTGAAGTAGTAAGAAACATACTAATTACCTCATAGTTACAAGCACTCTAGCAATACATGCAAGCAACCAAGTGAACCAAGAGTGGAAGCTTGGAAGCAAGCATGTAAACCAGCAGAAAATCATGAATGTTTTTATGTAAAGTTGTGTAGAATTTCGCCATCTGCTTTTGAGTAAGTATGTTTTATATTCAGTCATCCCAGCCTATATTCGCCCCAGTGTAGGGCACAGGCCTCGTCTCAGAATGAGCAGGCTTGGACCGTAGTTTCTACAGGGCCCAGTTCTGATTGGGAACTTCACACACACCATTGTTTTTCTTCGCAAGTTTGCCTTAACCGCTCTTGGTAAATGTCAAATGTAGTTTTGCCCATAAACTTCGACCAACTCATAGGTACGAGCCCAGACTCGAACCCACGATTCAAGTCCTAGGTCAAACCATTAAACTATCAACGGATTGCTACTTTTATATTAGTTGAATTTAACACGCGACACTGACACCTTGAGACGTACTTTGGTGAATCGATTTTTTGAGAGCGTGCATTGAGCGTTGTACCTTACTGTAGATTAAGTTTGTTAGGTTAGGGACTTGATTAATTTTTCTCCTCCGATAAAATAGTGCTGAATTGTTTGTCACTAAGTAGTTATTTTCTCTTTTTTCTTTTTTGTGTGTCCGAAGGGGCTCTGTGTGGGCATACTGCCTTATTGTTACACTGTAATTGTCGGCGAGAACCTGTAATTGGCTTGCTGCATTTACTGTAATGTTTAAAATGATGTATAAGCTGTTGGTTCTCCATAAATAAATAAATAAATAAATAAAACGCATTAACTCTTTCCTCCCTTTAGTTAATTGGTACCAGGGTCCCAGAGGTTAGCAGTAGTACTACTGGACTCACTCACGTGTGTCGTTGGTGGGCGGCGCGTCGGCCGGCCGCAGCTGCGCGTGCGCCGCGCTCACCATCGCCAGCAGCGTCAGCGCCAGCGCTGCGCGTCTCATCGCACCGACGTGTCCATTGTGACACTGGAAACAGAAGAAGCTTTAAAAATGCTGAATCCGCCAACGTTAGGAGAGTGAAGAAAACGAGGCGATAAAAGCACCATCACGACAATAATTTCCAACTAGTCCCACATAACAAGCCTCCTACTACGAAATATGAAATTCTAAGTTGGTATCGTGCCGTCCCTTTCGTTCTTGCGTTTAATATTACTAGTGTGAACGAAACGGCGCGATACGAAGTTCAAAAATCGAATTTCCTAGTACAAGGGTGCTTTTCCACCAGAGATGGGCTATGCTACGTTGCTATACGTGCGTTTTTATCCATCCACCAATCACATTCAGCTATGCCATGCTATTCCATTAAGCTACAACAGAGAAATATTTCTCTAGGCAGATATTACGCCTGGGGCAGAGGTCATCCACCAATCACATTCATTAGTCCACATAGTAGGTATAGCTCTGGTGGAAACGGGTTCAACTATAAGCTATGTTTTTGACGTGACAACGTCTAATAAATCAATGAACGCCGGCTGCATCCACGAAAAAGGATGACGCAATGTAACGTACATGTACGCACATGCACGTAACGGTACGTATGTACAGAGCGGCGAAGGCCAGTTGCAAGAGAGCGGCGAGGGCCAGGGCAGAGCAGAGGACAGGGGGGGGGGGGGGTGAGAATGTTTTGTTATGACGTTGTCACGTTAAACTATCGTCCGTAAACCGACTTTACAGACAACCGGTTTTTTATATGGAAAGATGCGTGCTCTGGCTGGATGCATGCTGTGGATGAATACTCTAGATCTTCCTCTAACGGCTACATAGCTTAGCATTAGTGGAAATGGTCATAGTTTCATGCCGTAGATTTCACATCCTCGCAGCATGGCTGCAAAGCAAATCTTTGGTGGAAAAGCAGCCTAAGAGCTGTTCAATATTTAGAAAAATACGCTTTTGAGAAGGACTTTCTTTGAAACTGACCAAGCAGTCACTCTGCAGCTTTAGGAAATACATTGTTAAAAAGTTTGCTACTTTTCGGGAAAAAATGAGGGCAGTGTCGGTCGGGCATCGGAAACCATTAGAGTTTGGATTCATTTTGACTAACCCTTAGCCCTAGATAAGTCTTCCAGACGCGATTGTTAGGTGGGCCATTCTACTTTTAAGTAACCATTAATCTTTTGTGAAATAAAAGGCATATCTGGTGATTTGTTTCAAGTTTAAATAATCAATATAAAAACTGAAATAACTAAATTTAATGTTTCAAACATAAAAACTTTAAATTTACAGAAATTTTGTGGCTAAAATTGGTAACTCAGCGGTAAATGCGCATATTTTCATACAAATGGCAGAGACACGCATGTCCACTGCGTTACCTACTTTATAGTTAATAATGATTACTTTTGTATGCAGTGATAATTTCTTCTTCTTCTTCAGCCTTTCTCAACCTTCTCGGTGTAGGCCTCCCTCAATTTTTTTCCTTGGGCCTTCCGGATCCAATCCGAACCTGTACGCTCAAGTTTTACTTCACCAAAATACTTCTCGATTGCGTTTACGTAAAAAAATCAATTACTATGGAAACATGGACAGCGCCTCCGCGCGCGCGCGTCCATGTTTCCATAGAATTGAAATTTTTACGTAAACGCGATCGAGAAGTATTTTGGTGAAGTAAAACTTATACTAAGCATACAGCAAACTTCTTTAAATCGTCCTTCCAGCGCATTTGTGGTCTACCCTGAGGTCGCTTTTCCCCCCATGGCTTCCACTCTAGGAGCCGCTTGCACCATGACCCTTCGCTCCGGGCCACATGGCCAGCCCACTTCCACTTAAATGTAAGCTTAATTGTGTGTCAATTTTAAATTACAAAACCGAGCACTTAACCTTAAAAAAAATTTGAAGAGCACATGACAAAAAATGACTGGTCCTCGGAAATTAGAATGATCCAGGTAAGTAACTACTGTGTTGTAAATTGTAAACTTGCGGAATACAATCCCGGAACTTGTGATAAGTAGACATTCAGGGAACAGGTTTGTTACCAAACTCCTCCGAAATGGCTCGACCGATTCTCATGAAATTTTGTGTGCATATCGGGTAGGTCTGAGAATCGGTCAACATCTATTTTTCATAACCCTAATCTTCGCGGACGGAGTCGCGGGCAACAGCTAGTCTTTATTATAAATGCGAAAGTTTGTATGGATGTTTGTTTCTCTTTCATGCTAAAACAGTTTGACGGATTCTGATGACATTTAGCACACAGATACCTAGTTTATAACCTGGATATACATAGAATTACTTTTTACCACGGAAAATTGCATACAGTTCCCGCGGGACAGCGATAGATGAATTCTTCGAAAACGGAGTCGTGGGCAACAGATATTAGAAATATAATACAATTGAAGACGTGAGTGGATGAAGGGGGTATGTCGCATTTATTTCATTTTCGGTTTTGTGCCAAAAATGAAGGTTCTAAGTCATAATGCTACACCGGAGGCTATCAGTTCTCATGTTTTTAAGCTATAACAGCTTTAAACTCAGTGTATGAAGGACCTATGTACAAGAATAAGTTACGTTCTTCGTGAATGAAGGTGCTAAGGGCACATGACTCTAGAAGTGGTTACCAGTTTGCGAGTAAATGTAACAGAAGAAAGTGTCATGTACGCACTTAGCTCCTTCATCCATGTTATGAGACAAACTTTTATTTTGTCATATTCTGACATAATCCGATATCCCAAAAAAAAGAAAACAGTAGGGATCAGCTAAAATTTATAAACTCTGAATGCAGGTATTTTTACGAAGAAATTCTACTAAATCAATAAATTTTGTTGCAATAAAAACACTTTCATTTATTTAACTTCTTTTCTTTGCAGAACAGCTTAAAGGAGAAAGAAGGGGTTATGTACTTTTTTTATTAAAAAAATGTTTTTTAAAAGCATTTATTAAAAAAATCAATAGATCAGACGTTTTGGTTGATTTTTATAAAAGTAACAATACCCTATTCAATTTAAAAACAAAATTACAACGTAAAAACCTTTAACTGCGATTTACTCGAAATAATGTTTTTGTGACATACCCCCTTCATCCACTCACGTCTTCAATTATTTAAAATAATACGCTAGCGCTGTGACATACCTAGAAGACCGCAATGTATTATTTTAGCTTTTGATTGCGATTTCAACCGCGCAGAATTCTAATTTGTGGTAAAGCTTCTTCATCTCTTTCATTGAATAAAACAAAAATCCGGGAACGGCAATATCCACACATCCATCATCATCATCGGTATCAGGTACCTAGTGAATATACAGGGTGAAATCAAAATGGTGATACAAAATTACTGTTTCTTATGCAGTTAATTTAGACGACCAGATGGCCTAGTTGTTAGAGACCCTGACTATGAAGCTTGAGGTCCCGGGTTCGATTCCCGTATCGGGGCAGATATTTATATGAAAAATACGAATGTTTGTTCTCGGGTCTTGGGTGTTTAATATGTATTTAAGTATGTATCTCTCTATATAAGTATGTTTATCCGTTGCCTAGTACCCATAACTCAAGCTTTGCTAAGCTTACTTTGGGACTAGGTCAATTGGTGTGAATTGTCCCGTGATATTTTTTTATTTTTTATTTTATAAACCATTATAAATGGCGAGTACCTCTCACACTTGCGATTTGCAGATGATAGCGTCATCGTGGTGGAAACGCTGCAAGATTTGCAACATATGTTGAATGGCCTAGCTGATACTTCTCAACGCGTTGGTCTTCGGATGAACCTGGATAAAACCAAGGTTATGTTCAACGAACATGTAAGTCCGGAGCCAATAGGCTACTTTCCTAACTAGTCAGTCTTTTAGATTATCAAAAAATATTGGACACGTATTTTTTATTTTGTCAATTATGCAAAAAATTACGAAGATATGGCGCGTTGAAGTTTCGCGTGACGTCACTTGTTCCTACACTTTGTATGAGCGTTTTAGGAACAAGTGACGTTACGCGGAACTTCAAAGCGCCATATCTTCGTCATTTTTTGTTTAATTGTCAAAAGAAAAATTACGTGTCTAATATTTTTTGATAATGTAAAATACGGACTAATAAGAATTATTATTTTTTTACCTAGGAAACATCCCTATTGCAGTTCAAGGCAATATTCTCGAGGTTGTTAAGGGGTATGTTTACCTCGGGCAAACTATGCAATTGGGTAAAAACAACTTCGAGAAAGAGGCCAACAGAAGAATACAGCTGGGATGGGCAGCGTATGGGAAACTGCGTCAAGTCTTCACGTCGCCAATTCCACAGAGTCTAAAGACGAAAGTCTTCAATCAGTGCGACCTACCCGTGATGACATACGGAGCCAAAACATGGACACTCACTGTAGGGCTGGTCCACAAATTTAAAGTTGCTCAACGTGCTATGGAAAGGGCTATGCTCGGAGTTTCTCTAAAAGATCGAATTCGTAACGAAGTTATCCGACAGAGAACCAAAGTTATCGACATAGCCCACCGCATTAGCATGCTGAAGTGGTAATGGGCAGGCCATATAACCCGAAGAAACGATAACCGTTGGGGTAGACGAGTTCTTGAGTGGAGACCACGGATCGGCAAACGTAGCGTGGGACGTCCTCAGACTCGGTGGAGCGATGATCTTCGCAAGGCGGCTGGCAAGAGCTGGATGAGAGTGGCCGAGGATCGTGCTCAGTGGCGTGCCATGGGAGAGGTCTTTGTCCAGCAGTGGACGAACATAGGCTGATGATGATAAACCATTAACTTAATTTTTTAATTAGCCTGACAAAATTTAGGATTTTCGTATCTACTTAGTTGAAATGAAATCACGAACTCTAATTAAATAAGCCCAATTAAAACAAATTAATGAGTGCATTATATTATCTAGCATTAACCGAGTTAGAATCACTTATTTTGTATCACCATTTTGAAACCCATTTTTCCTAATCCCATGGAAATTTCCAAAAATCCTGAAATCAGTTTTTTACTTTTATAATCACCTACATTTATGCTCAATTTGGAGAGTCTAGTAATAATAGTTACGGAATTAGGGTCACTCAGAATCGAACATATAAATCCCGTATATTTTCTATCCCGTAGGAATTTCAACAGATTCGTCTTTATTCCTTAGACAATAAAGGTAATCTACTCGAAAAATATTAGGGTTTGGGCTGAGCGTTGATGAGCCAGTCAGGTTTTCTTTTTATATGAACATTGTTTTTCAACTGACGAAAAAAAAAACAATCAATCAAATCGACGCAATTTTTGTCACGATTTATTACTAGGCCATGACATGATAACACCGGGTAATACATTATAATATAGTGACTTGGCAAATGCAAATAACATTTCAATTAAGGCAAACCTTTTGGCTAGCCGCAGTGCCAAAAAAACGTTAAGCCTGATCCATGAGACGGCGAAAGCATCGTACAAGCTTAATCAAACTGTGAAGACATTGATCGTTCGGATCAGTACCTATTCGGTAACTCGACATTAATTAGCAAAGCAACAGACGGAAAATCACAGTGGGACCATTTCTAAAACAATATCACTTAGTTTTTGTCGATTAGTGTTTATAGATAAGTTATTTAAACCTATAATTAAGAAACGGGCACATTTACATTTCATACCGTATCAAAAATCAAGTTTCCAATTTGTTAATTTTTCAATTACTTCGTTCTAAGTACCTATTCTTTTGTAACGGTTGCAAAACCGGTAACTTCAGATAACCCATGTGACGCATCGCCAACTAGGTATCATTTAACATTCGTGTCTCGTCAGTTGATTTGTGTTTACCAAACCAAAATCGCCGCGAAATAGGTCATCCATATATGAATGAAAATTGGCAGCTTTACACCAATAAAGTACAGGCTGATTATTTACGAGCCGTGGTCGTAAGAGTGGCATGTGCATAGCAAATTTTATGTTTTAACTTACGTGGGAAAAGACATGTTAGAATGTTTTATAATAAGTATGTTCTATTGTTTTAAAGTGTCAATTTACAACTTGGCGTTAGTTTTATTATTGTCTATGAATATGATTTAACTGATTTGGACCCGACATTTTTATATAAAACAGCGTACAGTTGCGGAATAAAAAGGTTCGTCACTTTTCGACTCTATGTCAACAAGTTAGGTCGAAAAGTGACGAACCTTTTCATTCCGCTACTATATAAAGACCTAAAATTTTATGTAGGTACTAAATTGGCGCCAAGTTGCATTTTGCGTTAAAAAGATGTACTGTTAAAAAACTGTAAACTATTAAAGTTTCGATGAAAAGTGCGGTCTCATTTGATTTCTACTCTTTAATTTATGACATAACTCCTAACTCTAATTAGTAAATAGTAATACTACTGTAATGCAGGATGCCTACACTCAGCATTGGGTGGCTATGGGCTGAAGAAGAAGAAGAAGAAGAAGAATACTACTGTAGGTGTTATTAGAAATTTATAACTTAATCTTATTGTAATAAAATCATTTCCAAAATATCCGAGACGTCGAAATGGATACTTTACTCGTGACCGTGCTTATTACTTTACTGTGAATGTTAGGTTAAGGTCAGTTATAAGTGGGTGAGTAGAATCAATTTATCATGCTTGTTTTATCACAAAACATTTCATTATAGCTATTAAAATTGGCGTTAATTGGAATGCGATAGAGGCATCCTGTTTTGTGAGATTTTTGTAGATTCTAGATATGTTTACGGATGATGTGGGTTACAAGGTCTGTCTCTAACAGTACGAGTGGGTTTGCAAATTAGCTGACATTGGCATTCGGTAACTAACTGCGTTGACCGCTATCGTATTTGAATCGCACGTACGTGTGCTCTTCGCCGTGAATGTGCTTATTGTCTTATTATCAAGGAGATGACTTGCGTCCAAACTGTTTTAATACAAGTAGTCTGTTACGATAAGCCGACAGTTGAGACTGTAATGTTATTTTGCATCGCGTTTGATGTGACTGTGTCTTTAGCCACAATTACAATAACAATGTATTTTTTTGCGAAAAACTACATGACCGACAAATGGAACGAATGCATGTTCATTATTTTTTGCGGCTCGCAATTGCACAACAGACTGCGTAGTTAGAAAAGAAAATGAGACAACTAGTAGACCAGGATACAGGACACCTAAACGCTTTTTATACCGCTCGTAAATATTTAGTTCCATTAACAATAGAAGTCGTGCCTAAGAGTTTTGCGTTGGCGTCGGTATTGTCGGTAATACCTTTTGCAATACAAAAGGCACGCATTTTAACCTTGTAAGTAATCTTTTGAAGAGCGTGGCATGAACCAAATCGACAGCAGTTTCACATTAAGAATAAGCTACGCATTATTTTATTTATTCGTGAACCTACTTAACATGATGAATAATATATAAAGTAAAGTAGAGATCATTTACAAGTTGAAATGACTTAAAAAAGAACTCGTTTCTTGAATTATAATACAGAACGTGTTCGTTTTGGAAGTCTAGGTAACCTAATCTGAAAATAGCGCGAATTACGTATAAAGGTATTTGTCCCAGAATGAATGTAAACAGTACACCGTTAGTTACTAACTACTGTAGGTATATCTAATTAGTCTAGTGTGATTACTGATTATATTATAAACTAGCCTAACCCTAGAAAGTTTACAATCTCGCGAGTCAGATTTATGAATAAAATTAATGGTGTTCACAATCATACGATGTAGGTACGTAATTTTACAAGGATAATGAAATTCTATTATGTAATACAGACAACAGACACCACATCCATTGCACCCAGGTAATTTTTTGGCGTTTCAATCACACGCAACAGGTATTTTATTAGAGCCAGGTTCTTAATAGGAATTCACATGGTTCTTCACTGTGTAATCGATTGAAACACCATTTATCCCAATATCTTCAACCTGTGTAACCGGTTCTTTTTCCTAAAGGTCTCTCTAAATTACACATGCACCTATGTATAAGAAATCCCAAGATTCCAACATACATCTACCCTTTACGTTAGCCTTGTATAAAATATCGCACAATATATAGGTACTTGACCAGGATCAGGCTGTGTAGTGCGGATGGAAACGGGGCTACCGCAAACACGGCCGATGCGCGCGAGATGGATAGAGTAGGTAAGGCTCGGTGAAAGTTGCCGACAACGCGTTTGTGACGTACTATTCACGCAACTCATGGGCACGAGCAATTTACGCTACCATTCAACTCAGACCTCCCACGTCCCTTCTATCTATTTAAGTGCCTCGAAGTTGATGATGGCTTACGTGAACTTTTAGAGCTCAATGTTTATTTGCCGTTTTAAAGATAAATCGGCGGTCAAGGGCCCCGTCGCCGGACGGCTGACCGGATCTGCCGGGAAGCATGCGGGCTTTTCGACCGCACAAAACATCCGGGACGAAACTATGCATTTTAACCTTATTAATGCCAACTAAGTGACATATTTATGAGGTGCTACTACGAATCTACATAATAGATCAATAATTGTAAGGGGTCAATAATTGTCTGGTTGTTTATTTATTTTTGATCGAAGAGGTGTATGAAAAGGAGTTTCTTCATGCATTTGTCCTTTAATGATTGAAACCTCAAAATTTCTGATTCTTATTGTATTCAATTTATAAAGAGTACCTACTTACCTAACTTACCTACTATACCGTTGGTTTCATTGTAATAAAAGCATAAATATAATGGTAAAATTTATGCGAAAATACCTATGAACGAAACTCCTATATAAATAAAATAAATAAATATTAGGGGACAATCTTACACAAATCGACCTAGTCCCAAACTAAGCAAAGCTTGTACTATGGGTACTAGAGATAAATAAATACTTAAATACGTAGAAAACATCCATAACTCAGGAACAAATATTCGTGCTCATCACACGAATAAATGCCCTTACCGGGAATCGAACCCAGGACCTCTTGCTTCGTAGGCAGGGTCACTACCAACTAGGCTAAAGCGGTCGTTATATAAAAGCGCTGACACTGTAATGGCGATTAGGTAATACGAGATACAAGTAATAGTATAGGTATGACTAAAGGCTGCTACACTTTAATCGAGCCATCTGATGTAGTGAGGTAAGTATGTGAAAGGTAAGAAATTTCCAATTGATTAGGTGCGCAAATTTTTAACAGTTGATATTTATTTGAGGGTAGTTTGCAATTTAAAAAAGATTTTTGTTTTACACAAATTTTATTAAAAGTACAGTCAAAGAAACCGAATCACTTACCAGGGTGTCCCTTTTCATTGCAAATGTCAAGTTGACATTCTATACATCTGCCGAAGAAATCATCGTGAAATTGGTTTTGAAAAGGTTCCACCCTGGTATCTGATTCAGATTTATTGATTGTACAGTCGGCCGAAGTTCATTTGCACGTCATGATACAACGAGGTCGATTTTCCCTTGCAATAATAACATGATGACAGTGACTTAGGGATATTTAGATGTCACAGAAACTTTTGTCAAAACTGGTTGACCACTTTCTTGGTCGACCGTACATTAATAATATTAAATATGTAGTTCTAAGAAATCACAGCAAAGACAAAGTGCTTGGCGCCAAGTCTTCCATTTTGACCAATTCTTCATTTACAATTCTGAAATATTCTTGCTCAGCATCAGCTTCGATTTCCTCGTCGTCAATCATTTCTGGATTAGATGATTTCGGTGACAAAGGTTCTTGTTCCTGCTGTTCTTCTTGCATTCTCTGCTTTAAATGTATTTCCCTTAAACGTGCATCCAAATAATGCTCTCTTCTTGTTTCTCGCTCATACGTCTGACTCATAAGTTGTTTGTCGTTACTACCTGGAAGAGCCATATTCTCTGAAACCTGCATCAAGTAAGTTGACCCTTTGTTACCTCCTACAGCCACTAAGTGGCCGTCTACATGTGGGGTTATTTTCGTTAACGCTTGATTGGATACTTTTAACAAAGACACAGGTTCTCGATATTTGCGCAGAAAATCCCAGTAATACAAATATCCTCCTTGGCAAACAACCATGTAGCATGAATATCTTAAAGGTGCCCAAGCAACATCAGACACTTGGTGGCGATAAGGCTTTGTGACTATAATAGGAGCAGTACGTACTTCTTCGCTCCAAACATTGACAGAATACTCTCCGCAGGTCACAAACATCCTCAGTGTGCATGGACTTCGATGCACCGCTCGGACCGCCCCAGGATGAGCTTTCCAATGTGACGCTATAACTTCAGAATGTTCCCTACCCATGCGATTAACATTAATTACTAATCCAGTGTCGGTTCCGCAAAGAAATTTCGTAGGAAGTCCGGAGTTAAAATCCAAAGAACTAACGCCTTCCGCGTTACTCAGCATTGGCTGTTGTCCTGGTGATAAATTCACAGACATGATAAGTTGATCTAATGGTTTAGAGAGGTTTCGCAGATCCCACCAGTAACAACAACCATCTGAAGACCCAGTAAAGAATTCAGTATTTGTTCTTGAATGTACGTATAGCAATGCGGAAATCGGTTCTGAGTGGGAGTTAAACACAGAACTACTTGAAATGGCTTGTTTTCCACTACGAATGTCGAAGACATTTACGGTTCCATTGTCGAGCCCTGCGATTAATAGCGCAGGATCAGAGGGCGAGCACGCTAATTGGCCACAGGGGACATCGGGTATTATCTCGTTTTCTGGTTTAGTTTGTCTTGTGATATCCCATAAATAACATGCTGTTGATCCCTTTTGCGTAGATTCTGGAGACCATTCCTTAAAGCTATAAGACACAGCTAGCTTCGATTGTTTTTCGTTAGTCCATACAATACTCGACACTGGTCTGCTAAACGGATCTCTGAATACATTTTCTTCCCGTATATTGTAGGTTTCTACCGGTGACTGTTGATTCATTTCGGCAAAGTATGTTTGGTACATATTAATTGCGTTGTTTTGATCCAAATAGTGATAAATTTGCGGTGAAAGGGACATTACTGCATGAACGTAATCATCGTCATGCATTACGCGGCGTCGATGTCGTGCTACATGATCCTCGTTGCCGGTGTGGATCTCACGGGGCCATCCTCCTTCCGTATGATTTATTCCTGTCTCATGGAAAACCACTTTCTTCGTGTTTGCATCATGCTCCGCCTGTGGTAGGGTCGCCTGCACTTGACGATTGACGGGATTACGGAGACAATATAACTTTTGTTGACTTTTATCAGGATATATTGAATCTAGCAATTGTCCTGGTACAAGTTGGAACAGTGGTTGCTTACCGAAATCTTTCTTTTTTTTGGTATAAGTGTAAGTTGATTGAGAATAATTAGGCATAATCAATAAGTATTTTAGAAAATATTAACGTGGAAAATACTGATAGCTCATGTAATCATTGTTATAACAATGTCACAACAATTATAAAATCAACAAGGTCATGAAACGTATTATTTAAATAAAGGAATTAAGGCAGTGACGTCACGAACGCGTCATTGTCGCCATATGTGTCCTTGCATTAATGAAATATTCATCGCAATAACAGGTATCCAACTTAATTACAATTAGAGTGAGCATTTTATAGCTTACGTACCTACAATCATTTATTGTATGTATTTTATTTAGTGATGATTAATGTTAGTTCAATCTGAAATATTTCTCTTAATAGAAACAAGTTCCAAGTAAGCAGGCTCACGGATAAACCAGCTTCAGTTTATCTAGTTAATTTGCTTAATTAATTACCTATTTAATGTTTTAAAGCCTTGTTGTCTGCGTGTCCCACGTTGTCTAGTTAATTTGTTTCAAAACTATGAATGTGCCATTACGACTGGATTCATCTACTTAAGATTTTTAAATTGTAGTAATTTTGGTGTCGGTTGCAGCATTGTTTCGTACCAGGAAATGTCGCAAGCGCATAATACAAGTAGGTAAGTTGCGGTTTGCATTAATATGCATTGGGAACACATAAGGCAGGTAGGCATTCCACACAAATGTCACAAATGTGCGAGACCTGACATTGTACTGATCTCATACCAGCCCGATCTAATGATCGCTGTTGGCAACGTCAGTGAAACCATTTTTAGTTAGACGTAAATGTTTTAATACTAAACGCACTAATTCAAGTATGTTACCTACGGCTACCTTTGTTTGTTAATTAAAATTAAAAGTTACCAAACTAAGTAACGGGGGTAATTACTTTAATAATAATAATATTTTATTTTCGCGCAACATGACTCATACATAATTAAATTTTAATAAATAAATAATATGGAAATGAGCACATTTAATTTTGTATTCAATAAATACCGTACGTTGCCGATAAGCATTTAAATTTTAGAATTACACCTAATTCTAAAATTTAAATGCTTATTTTTTTACCTGTAAACAATGCAATGCGCACACAATCCAACTAATCGCACAACTGCAATGCCGTCGAACCCATAAAATAGCGAAAACTTACTTTGTTCCTAACCATAAAAAGGTAAACAGCGTTGACCGCAAATCACAATACGATTTCACATGTCTCACACCACCATATTACACCATTGAGTGTCATAGAAAACTTAGTCACGAAGCACAGCACTTTTGTTTTGAAATTTTTGAATTTTCGGCTCGAAAGTTTGAACAGCGCGCGCGTAATGACGTGCGCTGCGCAGGCGTTTCCCCGATGACTGCTTGTGAATGTTGAGTGCTGCGCGCGAGTCGTGACGGTTAGAGAGCGAAGTAGCCGGTACTACTGTGAACGACTGGTTCGGTTTCTGCGCTTCCTAAACATCAACAAACTGTCTTGATTGACTCGTCAGCGGAATCCTGAGGTGGATTTCTAAATTTGGAGGCGGTTAATGTTGAGAGAGATGAACTTATGACTATAAATAATGTAATAAGCACCTATTAGTCTACTTCGTAAATTAACGAAAAAATAGGAAATAAGTTAACAGTATCTGCTTAAATCAGCCTTGATAATTGATATAATTTGGCAAGTTCAGGGTAAAATTCAATACAGGGTAGTTTTTTTTCATAAATTGAATAAAGGAGTATACAGGGTTAAGTTAAATTTAAGTACCTAAGTCAAATTTCATTTACTTTATCAAAAATATAAACATATGAAGTGAGTAGCAAATAACTTATCACAATACAGAGTTTAAAGTAGAAATGTTTTTTTATTCTTATTTTATACAATCAAATACAAATTTGTCTGCGTCACTAAGCATCTAAATTAATTTCTTCACTAATTATAGGTAGGAATCTACATCACGCTAAGCTGCGACACAACCGCGTTTCTAGAAATAGTAACGGAGTGTCAAATATAAAGTGGGCACCAATAAAATTTAAATGGTGTCACCGTCACCATCAACACGACATTTATTTTATTTTGTCATCATAATCACAAAATAAATGTACCCACATCACATTAAGTGAGTAAAACTACTTAGGTACACATTCTAAAGCAATTGTCAATGTTTTGCAAAGGGAAAAGCTTGGTTATGTGGGGCAGGTTGGAGGTGGTAATGGCGTAGTCACGACACGACGGAATCAACTGGGTAACTTACATTGCACATAAAACACTGGCTTAGGTCCGCTTGAAGTACGTGAAGGTAATTATAATGCTTGACTAATTATACAGCTTTATCTAGGTTACCTACAGAACGTAATCTCTGGGCAGAGAATGAGGTAAGGAAAAACCACCTGACTATATTGAACTTTGAATTGATGTTTTTTGTAATTAACGATATTGATGTTCCAATCTCTGGGTTAGTATTACCTGGTATATCTAGGCCTAGTATAGAGAGTGTTTCCCAAAACACAAACAAAGAAAACCACGTGTTACCTAATCGTTTCATCTACCTAAGAGCTTAAACACTTTTCTTATTTTTCGACACTTAAACTTATGTATCTTAACATTTATGAGTGAAATAGTGGTTTTTCCCAAGATAAATACCTACCTATTTGTGAAAATATAAAATTCCCAATATTAGACATAAGCATAATTTTGCAACAGAACCACTTAGTACGTATTACGAAATGATTTTTATGGAACAAAAATGGTATTTTTTTTTGTCGTCAATAGTGTTTTGTTCTTTTTCTTTTTTGTCCAATAAAGAGCTTATACATACATATAAAAAAGCATATTTTAAAAATCAAGTGTTTTAGGAATGAATGTACGAATTTTATATCTTTCAAAATAATCGCTGATGATAGGGGGACAGAATACACCATAAGTCAGTACACAATAAATAATAAAACCTAAAATAACCTAAATATAAAAACCTAAGTATAAAACGCATTCTAAACACAATAAAATGATTCCTTATTAAACATCAAATAAGTAGGAAATGGAACTAAAATTTAAACTACCTAATTAAATTGTCCTCATGGTCAAGCATTTTAGGTCAGAAATGTCACAATTACAAGAAAGTGGCGTTCTCATTTGATTTCTACTCTTTTACACTGTACTCTATCAACTGATCAAGGCATTTATTTGAGACCTGTCTAAATAAGTAGACAGGTATCTTATCTTACCTACAGTCAAACTCAAAAGTAGTTGAACGCATTAGTGTTTTGTCATTTTAAATATTTGAAACATATCAAACTGTCCTAGTATTATTGTTTGCTGAACAATGAATTAAAAAGGTTCAACTACTTTTCAGCTTGACTGTACTAGCGACTTTAGTGGCTCTTTGTTTTGATTTGGCTATTCCTTTCACATATTCAATATTGTCAACTGTTCTTGCTCCAAAGGCCTTTTGTGACGGGCTTCGCATTCATCGAAGGCATTCTATCCTTTTCCGTCATTTTACGGGTTTTGTTTGATACATTCAAATTGCAAAAAATATTCTCGAGAGTTATCCTGATTGTAGGTTACGAGTATATTTGCTTTAGGGCACAATATGCGTGCAATTTTAATTACAGACAATTAGCAAACAGTGAAGGGTTGACGAAACGCAAGCAAGCGTTTAATTGTGGTTAAGAATCAACCGGCTTAATTGGTCATTATCGTTAAACGGTCGGAAAGATCGTTCCTTGAGTTGATTACCAATTGACCCGGCTGGCCTTGCGTCGCAGAGCAGAGCTGCAGAGAATTATGCTATCTGTTATGAATATCACTTACTGCGACACGAAAAAGTCAGTTGACTTGACCCCTGTTTTACTATTCGTGGCTCTATTTAACAAATTAGATCACAAATCTAATTAGCTCATATCATCACTTACTACTCGCTATTTAGGATAGGAAGAAAAACTCCATATACCTTGGTGTGGTGTATTGATTCTCGACCTTCATATAAGGTTGATACTGTGGCTTTTAGTTTCAACAAAAGATATTTAAATTATTATTAAATAATTAAATACAATGTAGGATCTGTGAAATAAAGTACAATTACTAAATTACGTAACATTTCATTTGTAAATGACGCTGTGGAAATTCGTAATAATGAACGTTTAATTTAATCACTGGATCTATCATATTCGATTTGCACATAATTAAAACAGCCGATTAGTCACGTTTCAATGCTGTTTGGTTTGCTTGGCTCTCGAATCGTGAATAAAATAGTATTTTCACAGTACAAAAAGACTTGTTTATGTGACAATATAAGTAAACAAAGGTATCAAAATGAATCGGGATTAGTCCAGCAGTTGAACAAGTTGCAAGGATTTTTCACGGCAAAATTTTATTGAAGATGATCATCAGCTAAATGTAGGTACAACTGAAACATTTGACAATCTCAATCGAAAATTCTTGAAAAATTTATTACAAGGATATTCAACGTCACTCACTGGATGAAATATTCGGGATTTATTTTGTGATGTGATATCTTGTATGTTTCGTAGAGACTAGATTATATCCCGTAGCTTTGCTCTCGAGGAAGAATAAAAAATTGGCGGGGGAATTTCGGAAAATCCATTCGTAGTGCACCTCTATGATCTTCAAGGAATATGTCTGTCAAATTTCAAGTCTCTAGCTATAGTGATTTAGCCTGTGTGTCGTGTCAATCAGTCACTCAGCACATTACGTTTAGGTACGTATTCATCATCATCATCACTGCAGGGACGGGCCTCCTTTTAGGTTTCCTCTCGGATTTTGGCCGTAGTTCCCACGCGGGCCCATTGCAGTGCGGATTGGGAACTTCACACACGTCATCTAATTTCTTCTCAGGTGTGTGCAGGTTTCTTCACGACGTTTTCCTTCACCGTAATGCTCATGATAAGTTTCAAATATACTTTCGCCCGGATTCAAACTCACGATCCTCTGCTTGAGAGGTCTTAGGTTAGGTATACCACTAGGCCATCACGGCTTTTTCCTTTTGCGTACAGATAAAAAAAAAAGTTTTTAGGGTTTTTGGATGACTCGTCAAAACCTCTCTTTCAGGAGCCACATACCTACATAATATACTGATGATAATGATCGATCCGATCGATTTCGACCATGGCAACCACTATTATGGATTTAATAAATGAGGCAAAAGTTTTAAACATACTTCGGTGGTTTTATTCAAACTAAAAACATAACCCACCCACTGGGTACAGGATGAGCGTGTTAACACGAACGTCGTTATTTTTGACCAGTTTCCTCATGTGACAAGCAGCTACATAAATATAATTAAAAATCACAAAATAAAATAAACAAGTGGGAAATTCAGCGCATTGTTTATACGTGCCTACTAGCGAAGAATTTAATAATTATAATGCAGTTAACAATGTATAGTGATTTTTATTTTGCAATATTCCCATATTAGGCACCTACTTTGTGTTCACCTGACAATACGTGTGGTGGGATCGGGTTTGTAGGATAACTTTATATTTTAATTTACGAGTTTTATTATGTAAACGCTTCTACATTGACGATCTAACTAAAGAGTTAGGTACTTTTTACTTCCAGAGTTCAAAAATACGTAACTAGGACTAGCATTAAACATAATTTTGGTGCTAAAACGTGAACTTCAGTGGGGTCCACTACTGAACATTTGAACAGGTGTCAAGAACAAAAAAATTACCTTGTAGTGTAGTACCTAACGCATCGGCCGTAAGCAGGTGTGATACTGAGCAATAGCTTTAAAAACGGAATATTGACATTGGTTAATTTATACTAAAGAAAACAAGACAAGACGAGACAATGGGTATCTGTATCATCTTATTGATGGTCTTCGCGCAAATGTGAAAGAATTCTTTACCAGCCAGTACAATGGACAATGGAACGTGCCAACCGGACAGCCGGTGATCGTCATAAAGAGGCTCATTGTGAAGTAAGCGACGTTATAGTCATCGTGAATATTTATTTTTCATGACATCTGACTGAATAAACTTTCTAAAATCAATTTTGTTTAACTTGACTGTAATTGAGTAAATGATGAGTTTTTTTCGTTCGTTCATTTTTCTTTTCTTGCACGGTAGTACCTATTGATTCCAAATAAAAACAATTATGACAAGTTACCGTTTAAGCGTTGGGAGGGACGCAATGAATTATTTTTCAAGTTCACTACGATCAAGTTCGATTTTTAGTATTATTTGTGTAGGTAGTGTCCTTGGAATCAAAGTCTAAGTCAAAATTCTATATTCAATTTAGGCATCAATTTATGCTCTGGACGTCGAAGAATCTACCACCGGTTCGAAAAATCCTGTTGAGGAGAATCCGGAAAGAAACTAAACGAATTATATTTTTTTCAAACAGAGCTAAAGCCGCTTTCCGTCTGTCTGTCCCTATGTATGCTTAGATCTTTAAAACGGCGCAACGGATTTTGATGCGGTTTTTTTAAATAGATAGAGTGATTCAAGAGGAAGGTTTATATGTATAATACATGCATAATTGCACCCATGCGTACATAGGTACGAGTACGTCTAAAGTATTTAATACAACTAAATCTTTTAACACAGTGTACGATATTTGAGACTAGGGATCGCCAATGCTGATCGGTATTATTTCCAAACATCCCTGTCCATGATTATTACATGGTCATGTTCTATTTTCCCAAATTTTTTTTGGCAAATGTACCTATCGTTTGGCACAACTACCAATCCCAAAACATTGCATGGCATACGGTTTATATCCCAATATGAGTAGGATAAAAATGAATAATACTGGTATTTTGAATTACGGCGGGATAAAGTGAAGAAGTGTATTGCATCTATGACTACTAAATTAAAGCATGGAAAACATTCAATGTCATGGTTGTATGACATTTCATAATATCAAAGGTAATAATCCTTTTCTGAGCTGTCATAAAAAAAATACCTAACATCGAAGGCTAAGGCGGGAGCTACGCTACGCTTCGCTCCCGCCTTAGCCTTCTGAACCTAACCTGTCCGAGTCGCTTCTGCCCTGAAAGGTCTTGCTCGCTCGCTGCCAGCGATATGCCAAACAATGTTACCTACTATTATTGTATATCTGCAACAAAATATTACATGGAATACGACAGGGGTCACCAATTATTTCTGCCATAATTTGTTCGTTTTATACTTGAAATTCCTGTATAGATCCCTACTATTGTATTTCTGCAACAGTAAAAAATAATTATCATTTGCCGAACTTTTGCTATAAGTTGAGCATGGGAAGTGACAAATTTTGCAAACATTTTTTTGTCATATAATTTATGACAAAATAAAACATTTGCTTAATAAAATCTTGACGAAGTGAAACTTTGCCAAATGATGATTTGACCAAATGAATAAAATGCGAAATGTAACTTAGCTAAACAGTAAACATTCGTTTGGGAAATGAAACTATTGCGATAAGTTATTTGGGAAGTCATATTTGGGAAAAATAATTTGCCAAACGGCAGTACACCGTTTTCTTCACATGGATTTGAATTCTGTCTTGTTCAATCTTATGTATGATAAAGACTGAATTCGATGTCACCAAGAATTATTAATTACAAACAAAGCTGGCAATTTAATCACTAGCTGTGAGTAGCATTTGATTTTTAACAAAACCTCAATGTTTCTTTGTAAGAGAACAAAGAGAAACATCATTCACAACTAACAGCAGGTAGGTATTATTGCCCCCCCCCCCCCCTTAGCTAAAACCAGACTCGCCGCTAAAAGTTAGTTGAGGTTAATGGCAAGGTAAGTAGGTAATCTCAGTAAGTTTATGAAAAATATCTCTCCGCCCAGACGGTTTAATGAAAAAATATGAATGTCAGAACATCAACCGTTCTTCACCCTACCGGCAGAAGATTATTTGTGTTATATTATAAGTCAGTTAGGTCTCAGATTAAATATATATTGTTGAGATTCTAATAAATAAGGGCCTGTTTATTAAATTTAGACCAAAATATTTAAGAATTGTTGGATGACAGGTTGTACGTAATAATTTGAACTGTATAATAATTTAAGATTTTTCTAATAAAAATATACAAAGCACTCATTTTACGGTGCAATTAATGTAATTTAAGTATTAAACAATAGTAATTTGATTTAAATCAATACATGTATCGATTAAAACCGTTTGAATTGGTTTTCGTTCTGTTATGTGGGTAAGCAGGGACGGCTCCACTGGGACCGCGGTAATATCGCGACGACCGTGGAACTGAAAGCTAAGTATTATATTGTTTTCATCACACTTGCTTGTCAATGGTGTTATTCCATGCCTGTATATTAAATGTCAAAGGCCTAATTTGTTCTTAAGGTAGTTATGGATTGACGTACAGTTTTTCTTCCCAAGGGAGTTCTAACTTTAGTTTTAAAATTTTCAAACAGACTAAGGAGGTCTCAAGTCAGCCAACGTTTTATTTATATGTTTAAAACTTAGCCATAACCCAATTTTACTACACAAAGCTTCATGATACTTCATTATTTTTATATTTTAAATTTATATCAAATAGTTTTTGCAATAATTTTAGTAAGTATTTTTGTAACATGTTGGCAGAATGTGGCCGTATGGCCATTCGAATTCTAAACACAGTTTACATTGTCTATGGTAGATGACTTGAAAAAAGTGACAATCTATATTGGCGGGTAGCCATTATTTATTTAATATAAGTGTTTAGAGACAAAATAATTTCATTTTTTGTTTTTTTTTTTCCTCGCAGTGTGATGAAAATCATTGTGTGTCTCACGGGCAGTAAAGGGATTACAAACTCGAGTCATTAAAAGCCCTCCGCCTCCGGCGTCGGGCTTCAAACAGGCTCTCGTTAGTAATCCCCTACTTACGGCCCTTGATGCACAATGTACTATACCGTATATCCTTGCTATTTTAGGGCGTTATTTAGCTTGCAAAGTGTATTTTTAATTGCGGGTTTTGTGTAAAGTACGTCATAATTAAATCTAAGTTGTTAAATCATATTATTCCCCAAAATAACGTAAGTTATGTAGCTTAGCTATGAAGTATTTTTTTGTATTTATTTTTTCAACTTCATTTTTTATTACTTTTACGGTCATCCCGTGAAATCATATATTTCATACTAAATACAAACTGAAATATAGATGCACAGAAAAAACCCCAGAAAAAAGACCAATGCTGGGAATCGAACCAGGTCCTCAGCATTCCGTGCCGTGTGCCATACCCCTACACCACCACTGGTCTAGAGATTAGACACGAATCTTTCCTATACATCATACATTTCAGTCTGCTAAATCATCACCTTATGCAGTGACAAGCGCTCATCTATGTTACACCCTCTATCGAGAGATTTTAACACTCCTTCGGAACTAACCGCTCACCTGGACAAGAGATGGCGCTACTGTGCAACTTTAAACAAGTTAGCCACTTACAACTTACAAGTTAGTCTCTTGTCCAGGTGAGCGGTTAGTTCCAAAGGAGTGTTAAAATCTCTCGATAGAGGGTGTAACATAGATGAGCGCTTGTCACTGCATAAGGTGATGACTTAGCAGACTGAAATGTATGATGTATAGGAAAGATTCTTGTCTAATCTCTAGACCAGTGGTGGTGTAGGGGTATGGCACACGGCACGGAATGCTGAGGACCTTGGTTCGATTCCCAGCATTGGTCTTTTTTCTGGGGTTTTTTCTGTGCATCTATATTTCAGTTTGTATTTAGTATGAAAAAATATGTAAGTTATGTAGAAAAATCTAACCATGGGTTGTACTGGATTATAATTAAGATTATAGAAAGCAATCTAAAAGTAAATTGTGTGTGTATGTAAAACAGATATAAATGTACGCGCTAATTGTGTTCATGAAATGGAATAATTAAAGAGTTGCGTTCGTAACCGACGTGTTTTCCTTATGTGTTCCCAGTGTTTAATACTTATTTCTTAACAATTTATCCAAGCAAAATTACAGCTTTTTAGCAGTTATAGTCTCTAATCTAAGCCGCAAACGGACGGACTGACATGGCGAAACTATTAGGGTTACGTTTTTGCCATTTTGGCTACGGAACCCTAACTAGAAAAAATAACAGCTTTCGGTAGTCTCAAATCGCTGCGATATAATGTAGGTTATACAGTAATCTCTATACTTATTACGCCAATTTTTGAGGACACAAACCTTGTGTGAGACCTATTTCTATTCGGCAGAGCATCCTGCCAATTGACCTTGTAGTCCGTGCCTCGTAATTGGACCTTTGTAGCCTGGATCGATTCAATGATATATCCGCCGGTACTGGCACGGGCCTAACGAATTTTATGATCTTGATCAATACAGCCAACGACCTAAATTAAGTAGTAAACCATCTTTAGGAGTAGGCACGATTGGTAAAGCCAGAGATTGTTTACCGAAAAAAAAAGGCGTGGTATAGCCTAGCAGTTTCATTTATGGTATGTCAAGTAGAGGATCGGGGGTTCAAGCCCCCGCTCGCACCTCTGTGCTTTTCGAAATTTATGTGCGAAATTACATTTCAATACCACGAGCTCTAAGGTGAAGGAAAATAGCATGAGGAATCCTGTACACACCTGCTAAGAAATAATGTGTGTGAAGTTCCCAAAGTTGCCCAAAGCCTCTTATTTTGAAAGGACGCCTGTGCCCTGCAGTAAGACGTCCTTACGGCTTGGATGATAATGATGATGATGGTACAGAGAAATTTAATTATACGGCGAGAAACTGATAAGTTATGAGATATTTATTAAATTGAAGTAGGTATCCACCGTGTATAGAGATGAAACCAATCGTGCAAATGAATATCCAATAGCAAGAGACCCGCAAACAGTTTCCCAGTTTCCCATTATCAGCGCGCATCAATACTCCGTGTCTCCAGCTGATAGGTGGCACAATATTTGTGTGATTTATGCGAAGTTCATTCCTCGTACCAGGAAACCATTTATCATACGTTGTCAATTGGAAGGCGACCCATTTTCGCGACGCGGGAGTTGGTTGCTTTTCTTGCGGTTCACTTGAAAGTGATGATTCCACAGTTTTTAGAATATCGATACCTTTAGGTTCAATTGGCGTAAAGGACAAAATGCCGAAAATGAGTTATATATACAGTTTTGTTCAGAATTTTAAGCTCCATCGATCTGTATACTTAAAATTTTGATATCTCGCAAAATTTGACCTTTACACCCCAGAATTTTTCATAGCTCAACATCAAAACTGCTTTGTTTAGTGGGTGTAAATACCACACTCAAAATCACATGGAATGTAAAGGATGTCATGAAATTTAGACCACGACGTAAAGTCCTGGTATTATACACGTTGCCCTTTAAGACCTACCATTTGGAACCTTATTTTATTATTCTGTCCTTTACGACCCTTACTGTTCTTCATTTACGTACTACATTTACTTCATAGCGTAGCTAAACTATGGCGTAAAGGACATATATTTTTTTCCTGGCATTATATAACGTGGTTTAAAGGACTTACATAAATGCTAAGGTATATTTATGATGCAGCGAAAAGGACTTTTTAATGCTTTACTACCCTTTTTTTTTCTGTAAATTGGTGAACTTGATAAAAAAAAAATAAAGGCGTAAAAGAGTTTTCCATTCCTATAATGATATCATAACGTAATTAAATCAAGTTTTAATAGGTTTAGTTACTTTAAAAACCTTTGATGTTCTTCTATTTTCATTATAATTGTCCTTTTCTTACTAATAACAGTTCGCGTCGTAACAAAACACGCGACAGTTTTGCGCGGTAAAACACTCCTCATGCCGGTTGTCTCTGCCATCCTCGCAATTTTGTTTTGTTATCAATAGTAAATCCCTCCACAGACCGCAGCGCAGGGCGTGCGCGCGACGCCGACGGAGCGTGCCCAGCGTGCTGCATAACACTGCTGGTGTATGTCACCGTATATATGATTTAGTGTTATAGACCGCGCTGGGCACGCTCCATCGGCGTCGCGCGCATGCCCCGTGCTGCGGTTTGTGGTGGCCTTAAGAGCAAGACAGGTGATGTATCAATGACGGTACGGACTTATACCTAGTCCCTGATGCATACGCATACAGATCAGATGATTGTTTTGTTTAGTTCAGTTATTATTGTAGAAATATTTTCTAACGCTGTTCGATTGAATTAGTATCGAGTAGTACTTTTGAGGCAGGTCGTCAGCAGTCGCCTAAAGTGCCATTGCAGTAGACGAAATAATTATTTTCTGATGAGTTGCTTTTAAGGCTTTTTGCGTTATTCTTACTACCTTCTTGATACTAACTCGTTTATTTAAGGTCTACCTAAAGCTAGTTAGCCATTTCTGAGAACCAGTTTATTAATATCAAGTTACGAAACATATAATTAGCATGGTTCTATCCGGAGAGATTTGTTTGTTAGAATTTGTATCGATTTATACTGGAAGATTTCGTGTTACGTTAGAGCTGTAGGTACAACATGTGTGATTATTAGTTCTTACACAAAGAAAATGACGTTATTAAATTCCTAGTAGGTAAAGTAATTTTGTGATTAAACCTATATAGTGTAGCGTTTTTCTAGTAAAATGCATTTAGCGAATACCAAAGTTGACATTACAGCGATTTCTTACAGACTAATGGCTCCATCCTTTCATTCACGGCATACCTTGATTAACCTACCTGTTTTATTACAATAATAAAATTCCATAGATGTAATTTTAATATTTTCAATGGCGTAAAATGTTTATTGCATGTATTTAATGAAATTTTATGCTACTACCAACTACTAAATTATTAGTAAGTAACTACTAACATATAATTACAACAAATGATAATATTTTCACATAATAAATTCCTGTAATGACATAGATCTAAGGAAAACAATATAAATTTAGTATGTTATAGTGGTCTATACACCCAAAAATTGCATTACTTTTTACAAAAATGACCTTTACGGCCCTAACAATCGTAAATTTCTTAAAATCGTATGGTCGTAAGTGACTTTATAACGCTTTTTACCATGGTGTAAAGGACACTAACTTTTTAAGTTTCATATTTAACGTAACAGGTACCAAATTACTAAATAGAGACAAGAATTCTAAGCACTTTTCTCGAAAATATAGGTCAACAAAGAAAAAAGTTGCAAAAGTTTTTCTAAAAAAAAAATTTTGTTTTTTGGCTCTCCTGAAAAGTGCCATTTTGTCCTTTACGCCAAATGAACCTAAAGGTATCGATATGCGATGACGCTTTAAGTGTGAGTTTTAACTTCAAAGAAAAAGTGGCATGTTTTAGATTTGCGATAATTCGTATAAAGAGATGCTGTTTACGTATATTCTATGGGGTATTGACCGGACTGGAGGACCCCGTGTAGCAGTGGCGGGGCGTGAAAATTTTTGTAAGTAAAGCCGGAGCAAAAAAACTAAAACCCATTTATTCTCTTCTTGAAAGTGCATTCGTGGAAGAGAAGCGTTTGGTTACTTCGAAAGTTTAGTGAACCCGGGGGGAATCGGATTGTTAGTACCCTTCGTCACTGCCGTGTAGGTAGGCCTCCAATAAGGTGGCGAGACAAGCTGGATAAGGTTGCAGGAACGCGTTGGATGCGGATGAAGCAAGACCGGTCTATTTGGCGGTCCTTTGGGGTGCCCTAGGCGCAAGCCACACAGAAGAGACGTGGGACGGGGGCTCGTCATAGTCGCTGCGCCCCAGGAATCAGTATTCATACTAAGCGTCGCTATCCATAGCAGACAGAAGAGACGGGGCGGAGACGCGGCCTGCGACGCGCCCCCGTCTCACGTCTCTTCTGTATGGCTTGCGCCCTATCTTCAGCAGTGGATGTCTTTCAGCTGAAATGATGATAATGTGGTATTTATAGTTAAAATAGCATGATTACTTCAGCTTTTAACCCCTGTAGAGGAACTTCGTTTAATCGAAACTTGCCACATTGCAATTTGAAGGCATAATGCAATCGGGAGTTTAATCTGCTGTAGGTATCAGCGAAATGGAGTGTAACGGTAAATACGGTATTGCGAAAATAAAATAAATGAAAACTGAAATACATTTACTAGAGAGGATTCGGTCGGCCGCAGAATATGCACGGACACCCAGGCAATTTCGCAATGCTAATGCACACACATTTAACTTCAAACATGGTAACTGCTGACTTAAATATTCAAGCTAGTTGATTAGGTGAATTCATTGTCGTTAAGCCATCATTTATCTTTAAAAGTTGACTTAAGCTGTATTTGTTTTACCTTTCCTCCGCTATCACACGTGCACAATAGCTATATATATCTGTACAATTTATGCAGAACCCACCCTCCTCCACTTCCACATACATTTACTCGTAGTAAGTAGTTAAAAAGCCATTGTAGCCTGAGTGGTTTGAACTATGGCCTCTCAGTTTTTGAAATTTAAGTGAGGAATTACATTTGAAATTTACCATGAGCTTTATGGTGAAAGAAAACATCGTGAGAAAACCTACACATATCTGGAATTTAATGGTGTGTATGTGAAGTTCCCAGTCTACACTGGGGCCGTGTGGGAACTACGGCCCAAGCCCTCTCAATCTGAGAGGAGGCCTATGCCCTGCAGTGGGACGTTCATAGACTGAGATGATGACGATGAGTACGTAATTATGTAACGTCATTCGTTTCGTTTGGGAACGGTTGCGTGCTTATTTTAGCTTTGAGAATGAACTTGTAGAGAGTTCGAAACAGGTTAGGATTTTATTTGTACCTAAGTGTAGAAGAGCGGATTCTATAATGATAACATATACGTGTCGCACAGGCGTAGCTGTTGTACACGTGTGATAGCGAATAAATAAGGTAAAAAGGTCGTAGAAAATTAATAGGTACCCTAATCATTATGGATTCTACCGTAAAGCTCATGGTAAATTACAATAGTAATTTCGCACATAAATTCCGAAAAACTCAGAGGTGCGAGACCGGACTCGAAACCACGACCTTCTGCTTGTGAGGCCATAGGTTTTAGGCTAGTGGTTTGCACTAGGCCATCACGGCAAATCATATACTTACTTAGTTTTTTATAAAACGGATGAAATTTCGTAGGTACTATGCTTTTCTGTAAGTTTTTATTTCATACAATTAATAATGATCATTTTATTACATTTAGTTTTTGTTTATAAAATATCCTTTGTGAAAACACTTAGCCATTACCATCAGTAGTTAATGAATTGATAATTACTTTGGAAATCAGTTTAATTGTAGTTAATATCTAAATTAAAAAAAAAATATATATACTAGAACAATTAACCTAAAACTAAAAACCTTAAAAAATATAATATAGTAAATAACTAAAATACATTATTAAAAGGAGTCCCTTTAGGCAAGGTTCCGAAGATACTGGCAGCGTTCCCCCTTTGAACAGCTAGACTAATTCTTTGTCCGAGGTAGCTGCCAGCTCTTCGGTCTCCTGTGATGTCGACTAACCTTTTTGCAATTTCCTTAAAAAGCCTTACAAAATCATATTCGGAGCCTAGACCCCTGTATTTGCATGCTTTAGCTTTTTCAGCCGCTTCACAAGCCGCACCAGCTCTGTTATTGGTTCCATGTAGATGGGAGGGGGCCAGCGTGTCTGAACAGGTTGCATCCCATACCAGCACCCGGCCCATCTTCCATGGAATCAAACTCATACCGTCCGGTCTCTTGCCATCGTCTCTTGCAATTCCAGTCGGCTCAAGTAGACTTGGCACGTTGACGGTGGCAAGGGACCGGCGTATGATATCGTTTAGTGCGGCATGTCTCGAGAAGCGGCCTGCACTTTTTTGGCATGACAGTCCGTGATGTCCTAGCTTGTCGACATCACTGCCATAGGGACATTTATGAGGAGCGCAGACCGGAACCCCAAGCCGTAGACAGGTTGCGATTCGCAATGTGTCAGGCTCAAGAAATGTTCCTGTATTTGACGATGGGTACGCGTGAAACCAGTAGCCGGCCTCATGCGTACCCACGGCCAAAAGCCTAGCACGCGCTGAACCTGTACTACAGCTCAAAAGATTGTCATAAGTCAATTTGCAGTTTATGTCGTCCCAGCTCCTCTGTGAATTTGGAGAAACTGGAAAATTTTGACCTGGGCATGCAATTAAGAAAGCGTTTCTAGCTTCTTCCAAGCCAGCAATCTCAAAGTTTGAAGGGAATGCCCTTAAAATTTTACTTATGAGATTTGCTGAACTATGGACAGAAGATAGGAAGGCTGGTAAAGCGACACTGGAAATTTTGCGAATCCCTAAACCACCATAACGGATGGGTAGGGATGCTTGGGTCCAAGATTGCTCGTTCAGCTGCATATTATTAAGAATCGATTCTAAGCTAATTTTGATTAAGTCGTCTACTTGTGTCAAAAGATCTGGGAGTTTCCAAAAGGAGCAGCAACGGAGCACATACGTAAATTTTGCTCCAAACCAATGGCTTCAAATTTATTTTTGATTAAAAAAAGGTCCGAAAACACAGTGTCCACATCACCTCTTAGGGTTCCGTCGTCCAAATACCAAACGTTAAATTTAGAATTTAAATTTTTGATTATCGGATTTATAGCCAAACTAAAAATTGCAGGCCCAAGGGGATCACCCTGTTGACAACCTACTTCCGAGGACAGTTCATTAGAACGATATAGCAATTTTGTTGCGTCAGCGTAACTGAGAAGAAGATAATTGTATATTTCCGGTATATGTTGTTTTATTTCCGTTAGCAGGGTATCCCTATTTACCGAATTGAATGCATTTTTGACATCAATTTTGAGCAACACATCAGGCTGTCCGTAAGTTAGGAAAGAGCGTAGGGCATGGACGGCTGCCTCACACCCTCCTTTTACACCGAAGCCTAACTGTACGGGTTCAAATTCCGAATTTAATTTTGGCAAAATATGTCGTACAGCAATTTTGGAAGCCAGACGTCGTAGTGTTGATCCAACAGCAATTGGTCTCACCCCTCCGTCCTTTTTGGTGAGGGCGATGAGGTTCGCGCCGAAAAGAATGGGAACAATTTCTGGATTGACATTACCGGAATACATAAAATTGATTAATTTAGTGATCGAATTTACAAGTTGCTCGCCTGCATCACCCACAGAATGCGATGTTAAGTCTTTCAAATGTTGGGGTGAGTTTCCATCCAAACCTGCAGCCGAACCTGGTTTAAAAGATAAAATGGCATCCGTAACATCTTTGTTTTGAATTTGAAGGCATGTTTGCCCTGCTGTTGGTGGGTCGAGAAAATATGGGTTTACTGGAGCTGGAGGATGTTTTGTCCGTATGGCCTGAAGGGTGTCAGGGGTATCTGGTGATAGCACGTCGTTGGAGAACAAAAGGCGAGCGGCACCTTTGAGATCTCCGTCACAGATTTTGTTTTCGATGAGTTTGTTGCGATTACGAGGGGCATCAGTTTGATTAGAGGTGCGGGAGAAGGCGAGGAGCTTACAGCACAGTTATTCTTAATCTTTTGAGTCAAGGATAAATTCGGTTCATCAGTTTTTATTATATGTAGTGTGCTGTATGAAAATAAAAATAGATTCTGCCAGTCTTGAGTACAATTGTTTGTGTAACATTTCTGGATTAATTGTGACAAATGTGTAGCAACGGTTATTAGAGCTCCTCGAGGGATTCTTTTAACTATGGGAATACTATTTTTCAAATGGCTAAGATGTGTGTGGAAAGGAGTTGGATCGTTGGCTACATAAGTAGGCGCACTCGGAATAATGGGGTGGATGTCTAAAGGTGAACTGTTTTGGCTAATACATTTCCTGTGTGTTTTTGTTGTGTGTATGTTGAGGCCTTTCAAAGATTTGAATGATTTGTTGCACTGTGTACATGTATGGGTCGCGTTCGACGTGCCATCACAAGATTGGGTCACGGGCTGCATTCACAACAGTTAAAAACATTCACAAAAAAGAATAACTTAAAACAAGTTTAAAAACACGATAAAATAACTTAAAATGTACACTGAAAACATAAAAAAGTCAAAGTCAAAATATGACGGCTGCTTGTTTTTGTACCAAGACGCATGCGTCGTTATGTAGGTGCGTCACAGGATGGTCTTGCAATTGGACGCTGGCGCTGCAGTGGAAGAGACCTAGCAACGCATGTCGTCGCTAGGACAACCGATGGCGGCCTTAGCAACCGCATCTTGAAATTATCACACGCGGATTAGAAGTTTTTAAAGACTGAACAGGCACTGTGGTGGGAACAACAATAAAATCCCCATGCGCACATATGAAAAATATCTTGATAAATTTTTATATACAGGTCTGAGCCGTCAGGAAATTAAACTGGCTTAAAAATAAATATTTTAAGTGACCTGAGCCTGCTTGTCACTTTTGTTAGTAATTAGTTTATCATCATGATATTCCAAGTGCAATTTGTGAGGATCAATTAGGTATGGAGAATATGGAGATACGTATGTAGGTATTGTAGGTACTCGTTCACGCAAAAGCAGCTTAATGAATTTGGTTGAAATTTAATACACAGGCCACTTGCACAGTTCAGGGATAAAAAATTAAAACGGTAACCCTGGGTTAAGAATGACAGTTCCATACATTTTGACACTTGCTAACCCTGGGTTAGCAGTTAACTCGGAGATAAGTAGCTAACCCAGGTCCGCGCAAGCCGACCTTATAGTTTCGTAACCTGGGCTAATACCCGATAGGTAAGAACTTAAACCCTAAAAATTGCAAAGTTTTCCTGGGAATATCCTAAAACGCAGTAAGTGCAAAAAAGCGATTAGACCATTATGTTCCTTACGCTTTGCTTGTTATAGTTCAATATTCAATAAACGTAAAAACCCACTTACTGGCATAGTGAGAAACAAATTCTACGTAGATGACTTCGCAGGGAAAAGCTATCTATAATATTAAACCGATTAGCGCAGTAAGAAAGCCATTTTCACGGTTGAATTCAAACCAATACTCAAAGATGGCGTAGAAATGATTGTCAAATTGTGTGTGACCAGCACCGACGCGCGACGCTGTGATATCGGAAGTATTGAGCATCGCTTGGCGTGCATTTAGATTTATCGGGCTGGCGAGTACGAGCGTTTCCTTCGTCGCTACACTGCAGAGATTCGTGAATTTTATTGTTTCCCCTCGTGCGATTTTGAACAAACTTTCTTGTTCGCGCGACCGCTTGAACGAACTTCGTAAGCCAGCATTAATCTTAGGACAGTCGTAGTTTAAAACTCGAAGCCGGTGAGAACATTGTTACTTACTTCGAGGTTTAAGACATTGGAGTTTTGTAGGTCCGTTCCTTCGTAGTCAAAAATGTTTTTTTAATAATCATCAAATGTTTTAAAATAATAAGTATAGCCAAAACATTACAAAAAAACAACAAAATGCATATCGGATCACGTGCGCAACTATTACGCGGCAAATACGTATTCAACATTAAATATTTGATCGACTTATATACACGTTATCTTGTAATGCCTATTATTAACTGTGATAGTCAGTTTTCCTTTTTTTCCGAAGTTTCGTCAAGTCCGTTTGTCTATCTGTTTGGTTTAGCTCAGAGACTATAAGTAAAAGGAACTAAAAAGCTATAATTTTGGATGTGCCACTAACAAAAAATACTTTAAGGCTTTTCAGTCTCCTTAAAACCAGTGTTTTAACTTTCAGATGATACTACAAACGAGTAAGTTCTTCATGTTATGCTAGAATAGCGAAGTGGCTTTAATATGATCTCCTGATTTCATCAGTCGACTGAATTTTATATTGCGGACTTCAGTTCCCAGCGCGGGATGATCACAAATCCACTGGGGATGTACGGATGTGATTTATCACGTCACCATGAATAAGGCATGACTTTCGAGGGTTGGACGTGCCTAACCATCATAATCTTGTTATTTGTTAATATAACCTCACAATATCATTAGGGATATAATCCGTCGGTTTAGGCTAGGCGCACATGAAAGCGTGTGAAAGTGCGATGACACGCGGTAGAAGCATTCAAATGTCAGACGGCTGGCACGCGGCAGTCTGGTGTCAACATCAACAAATTCACAGTACAGCTTACGATCTCATTCACCATCTCTTTGTAACCTCATCCTATATCATATGGCAGAAAGATGTGTTGACCACGATTGCGATTCCAAGTGCGTTAGATAATAAGGCTCCAGGTCGGTACTGGATTGTAAATACTTGTAGAACTTTAACTGCAGTTAATGCGCGATGCCGCGCAATTCTAGATCTGAGCGCGGTGCATGGGATCACGTGCGGTTATGATTAAGATAACACTACTTTATTAGAGTCTTGTACCGTGCACCGAGCCAACCGCGCGTTGACGCGCGTTCATGTGAACCTAGCCTTAAGCCTGGCCTTTATCTGTTTAAACTTATAATTGGCTTAGTTTTAACATATTTCCCGGAATAGAAACGAAAGCAGATGTGAGGCTGTATTCCACAATAGAAATTTGGCACTAAAAAAGTAGTCTTTGTCGAACAGAGAAATGTAGCTTTCTTATAGTGCAACAGACAGCAGTCCGCAGTCATAGTGAATCTATACAGGGTTCTTGTTTTTCTTAAATAACTTATTAGTAATTGCACCTGAACAATTACAAGTGCAAGACTTCACGTTTTCAATCCAAAGTAAGCTTGAACCTGATCTACTGGTTAATTTGTAGGGTTGTGTCCATTGCTTGGTGTATTGTTACATAAACCTACCATAGTAACCGCTTTATCCAAAGAATAGACCAGTCAGTGTATTTGGATGTGGTTAAAACACACCACAACTTGCATTTGCCAACCTATAATGCACAACCAGGTTAATTCAATCACTTACGACAATGAAGTGAGGGCCTAAATTATCCGGTTGTGTATTCCGGATCGATAAATATGGGGTTGTATTTTAAAGTCAGTAGTACAGTTTAATTTCGGTATTTCATAAAATAACAACGCAATTTAATTATTATCTCTAGCATATTCCAATGAAGCAAGCGATAAGTGCCAGGCGCAGCGGTCGCTGGACTGGAGCCATTTAGTGGCTGTATCGCAGTCGACGCAAATCTAACTGCCCGAGTCGTGCCTTAAATCCAAACCGTAATTGGCCTTTGTACAAAACGCTGCACAACTTGATGAAATATGCTTTTATTGTACGGAACAATGAAATACAGCTGCAGGGTTCAGAGCGCTACGTGTGCGCGAGTAAGGAACACTCTCGGGCTCTATTGACTAAAATAAAATGGATAAAATCGCGGCTTTAATGACCGATTAATAATAAGTTTATTGTAAATTACTGACCACCAGGAAGCTAAGAAGATATTAGTATTTAAGAGTATGTGATATTAAATATATAAATTAAATAACGATTGTTTCGCTTCTACTTTTACAATGCGGATTGCTAAGGAATGGAATTCGCTTTGTCGTCTGTTTTTCCGGATAAGTAGGTACAATTTAGGGCCACAGGCTATCACTGAACCAGTGAGCTAGACCTTCGGTCTCATCTGCAATTACCATCAGGTGAGATGGAGGTCAATCGGTGGTTAGTTTTAAACAAAAAAAAATCGTACAACACAAACGACAGTCAGAAGAAAAGCTATGATGGCTTTTGCATTAGGTACTTACTCCACACATCTTCTAATTATCAACAGTAAACTAATACTCAATTTTACACACAAAATAAATATTTTTCCGTACATATTATAATGAAAACTTTCTTTACACATAAAAACCCTATAATGTAATTCAGAATACGAGGAGTAGAAGTACTTGTTTGTACTCAGTTTCAAAATTACAACCGGATTTAATCCCACCATTGTTAAAAAGAACAGAGCAATCCAATTTACATATATAGAGCGATTAGTATATGTATCATTATTTATTTTGTAACCATGCAATCAAAATGTGCTTTAATTTAAAATGAAAACAAATCATTTGTAAACCAAGAAGAGCGTTTTATTTAAGCTCGGGTGAGCTCGTTGTCGAATGAGAACATGTAACTCTGTTGACTTAAGCAACCCTAATAAAATAACTTTGTCTGGTGCTACCATGTCTTCATTTATTACGCCTGCAGCAATAAAACACCTATCTATCTATATGTTCTGATTTTCTAGGTACGTATACAATCGCTTCGATTCGCTTGGTGTATAGTAGGTAGGTACTACCTAGGCTACCTGCCGTGAATTGGAACGTAGGATACCGGGAGGAAAATTATCAATGTGTAGTGAGGCGTGGGATTGTTTTCGAACGTTGCCCCGACGACCGCTGAACCAACGAGGAATGCAAACTTGTGACCTACTTGCTGACCAGTGGAGTAATTAGTTCCAGAGCCCAGTTATCCGAGGCTTCTTAGAATTTTCTAGTAGGCTCCACGGGTTTCTTTAGAAAGTTACCGGCTCCAGTTAATTGGGGTAAATTAAAGTAAAAAAAACCCATTCGCGAAATGGGAACTTATTAAGTAAATGTGCGTAACTATGTTCTGTATATTCTGTAAGTACGTAAACTCTTTATTCTACTATAATAAGAATAAAAACACTATTGACAAACGTTGAGATACATGTACAAAGTCGAACTTATCCGTTTAGTTAGGGGATATTTTCTGTAATGAGCTAAAACAATTACTTTGCTCACCCGCGACCTTACAATAGTCCTTGTAATAGTGGACTATTGTAAGGTCGCGGGTGAGCAAAGTAATTTTTTTAGTTCATTAATATGGACCTCCACAAAGTAACGCCTGATTCAATAAAATATTTTCTGTAGACAAAATTGAGGTCAAAATTTAAAATCAAAATATCCGTTATGAAATTGAATTTTATGATAGATCGAGATATTCAGCGTACTTTATAGATCGTAAATAATATTCAGTCAAGCATTTTATGAAAATATACATAAACCTCGAACAAATGCTGTAAAATACATCTTCAAAATGTCGTGACTACATAACCTAAAAGTGTCGAGAGCCCTAATGGTGCGACCGAGCCGCCACCTACCCACTGCGGTCTGGATTCACACCTCGCCCAGCCCAGAGACGAATTCTATTGAGGTGAATTGTATTTGAAATGCCATTTAAAGAGAGTGTTAGGTAGCTCAATTTATGAGGCACAGTAATTGACTATTAATTTTCACGAGCTTTGGGATCTACACGGCATTAATTCAGCTAATGATTCTGTCTACTCATGTGGGACTCTTATCAATGTGCTGGTGTAATTTTAAATTGTCGTTACGTAACATAAGTATAATTATCAGCACAAAACTTTGTTCAAAACTTAATTGTTAATTTATTGGTAACATACATATGGTATTTAATGTAATGTTTAAAACTTTCGTGATTTTCACTCATAATTATTACCACAACGAATATAAGATAACTCCCGGGAGTGGTAACAACTCGATCAACTCGTGACCACGGCCACTGAAATGTGGCCGAAACGTTGAGGTAAATATTACTTGTTTAGCGTGATAAATCCTGGACGTGGTAATAATCTAATCTAATATATAAAAATCTCGTGTCACGGTGTTTGTTACCGAACTCGTCCGAAACGGCTTGGCCGATTTTTATGAAACTTTTTTCTCTACTTTCGGTAGGTCTGAGAATAGGTTGTAGGCTATTTTTTATCCCCCCCCCATTCTTCGCGAACGGAGTCGCGGGTAACAGCTAGTTATAATATAGTATTCAAACTCAATTATTGACATGTGAGAACTGTCCTCTGATAAAGAATAAGTGGCATGGCAACTTCACCAAAAGAAGTTTAACTCTTAAATTATGATGATGGTGAAGAACTCTGGCTACATAGCCACACACACAAGGTTGCTAACAGCTAGCAACGATAAACCAATGACGATGTTTGGAAAAAGAGTGGAAAAAAAACACAATCATGTAAAATTGACATTGAACGTAAAGAACGTGTAGCAAAGAAAAGCTCGTTAAGTCAGTAAAAACCCAATAACAAATAATTCAAGTTGATTTATACAGAAAGACAGGCAAAATGTGTACACTAATAAAGGCACGCTTTGAATAGCGGAATTCTTAATAAATTCATTGGGTCGGTTTTCCAATCCTGTTATTTAGTTTCTGACTGAACCAACGCCGGGAGTGTTACGGTGACTGAACTAGTAACTGGAATCGCTGGAAAAATCCCATTCATGAATTGCTGTAGTCAAATAGGTAAGTGAGTTTTATCGAACTGCAGGTAGTACAGTGTTTACTTATTTTATCTTATTTACCTTTACGTTCTGTTAGTCCGGCACTGAAAAAAGGATGCGAAAATTTGTCGAGTCGCGGTCATAAATATCCGAAAGCGACAGCAGGGTCCGCCATTTTCCTGTTGACAAAATCGCACCCACAATACATTCAAACTTGTCTAAAGTTTCCATTGTTTATAGCTCTACTAGCGATTGCTAAGTGGAGCTTACTCTGCATCCTTTTAATTCAATTAAGTACATGGTTTATTTTAGCTAATGGATGAAAGTTTGTACTTTAATTACAGAAATACATTTTAGATTAATGTTTGAGTCAGGTTTTGGGTTGGAAATCGTTACGTTAATGTATTTGATACTCGTGTTCTTTCTCATTGAGCATTGTGGCTTTCAACTTTGAAATTGATAGCGTTTATTGAAGCGCTCCGGCAGGCTGCCACATTTACGCCGATACTCTCCCTGAAAAGAAAATAATCTTGATGAAACGTCTTGCCATAAAGAGAGAAACGTCTTCGTTGTCGTTTCACGTTTTCGTCGAAATAAACTGGGACATTGCGTCGACAAAGCGGAAAACTTTATTTTCATACTAAGTCTTGCAACAGTTATTGTCTTTGTTAATACCTCATTCAAGCACCCTATTCTGTACATTCCCACTAATGAGATTTCTTATGGAGACATCAATTGAATTTTGTTTATATATTTGTCGTTGGTACGGTGGAGATATTTTATCTCGTACCTACCTACTAAGTAGTCCGTTGTTGAAAATTTATTTATAAAATAATATTGAGGTGTTGGGTCGTATAGTATGTTCCAGTTAAGATGACGAAAAGTACTTAAAACCAACATCTATTGTTTAATTGTTATCTTCAAGTGGGGTTGTAAAACAATTATGCAGGTGTATCGATCGGTAGGCCATACTTCGGCCAGTTTTATTACGTCTCTTTGTTATCTTTTCCTTTCATATTCAGCAACAAAAGAAGTTGTAAAATCCCATGTTAAGTGCATTTTCGTCATTTTAACTGGAACATACTATACACAGCATAAGAAACAAAAATTGTCTCTCCTGTGGGCTTAACATTAGCGACTCAGAGTTAGCAAACAAGATTTGTTTAAATGGGCCGAAAGTTGGCCAGGCGTCCCACGCGCTGGTATATACTTGGTTAAAAAGTATTGGCTATTATAGCCTTAACTTTTGCCATGTCCACAGGAGAGATGTTAACAAAAAAGTTTATGGCTCTGGTTTGGTACACCAGTAGAAACTATCTATGAAAGCAGCATATATGTCTTTAAAAATAGCGTAAATAGTTAAGTTCAGTTTCATAAATAGTGGATATTTTTATTTAGGCTTGTACAGACAGCCGAACCAACTGAATCGTGACCCCGTGGGAACCTTTTCACAGTGACATCGCATTGCTTGACAAGGAAAATCATAATGACGCTTACTGTGAAAACATTTTACGATAGGTCAGAAATCAAATGGTTTGACAGTACGTTCTTTATCAGAATAATTTTTTCACACCTTTCATTCGGAAAAGTAGATTCGACAGGTATCAAAATGCTAATTTTCTGTTCAAGCTACTTTATAATTTATTCATTGGCCTGTATCATTTACGCAATGTGCCAATGAAGTCAGACCTTAATAAAATAAACGATTGTAATTTCATCGTAATCGATTAAACCGAACATATTTCATGTTTTAACTTTAACAACGTTATATGAAAATTGATGAATTTTTCATAATAGTTTAAAAAAAATGTCACAATAAATTATACGTTTTACTTAAATGAAAACTATCGATGATTGTTATTGTGATTTAATGAATATTGAAATACGATACCATTGTAATATTCGATTCCATTCGATTTTTTTCAACATTGTTAAAAGTAGCACAGGAATACCTTTATCTGTGGTGACCTTTCCCTATCTATCACAACAATCCATTTTCCTCATAGTCGGTGTGAAAAGTTGTATGTGTCACTCAGGAGCAAAATTATTTTCGTCTTGGGCGTTAACACTTGAATCCTTCGTTACGCTCAGGATTCTAACTTAGAATCCCTCGCTGCGCTCAGGATTCTATTGTAGAATCCTTTGCTTCACTCTGGATTTAATGTACTGCCCTCGCCGTAAATACATCATTTTGCTCCCTTGTGACACAATAGTATATTTTTTATCAAGGGACTAAAAGAAGCCAATATATACCCGAGGTGGTTAGCCACCCGAGCTTTATTTATCCGAGGGTTTATATTGACTTTTAGTCTCCAGGTGAAAACTCTATTTTTCACTTCGAATGCGAAAAAAAAAGAAAAAGTTTATCAATTATGTCTTTTGCTCTTTGCTAGACATCATAATTTTCACTATCACTTGACGTCATTGTGAGAATAATCAATTTATTTTAATCGTTTACGATTTACGCTCTACAACAATTTCAAAGTTTTCGCGGTAAGTATTTTTTTTCCAACCAGACACAGATATAACAAAATAGCATCGGCGGAATGGTCCATACACAAACTGGAAAAAATAGAATGGCGCCACCGTCTATGCGGAAAAAGTATAGAACTATGACCACGTAGACTAAGAACATAACATTTTCGTCACGAAAATGGTCTACACAATCTTATTTTTTTATATATATTTTGTTTTGCCACTAAGCAAGTACTGGCTGTTTGAGTTTATCTAAGTCACTCGAAATGAATTAAAAAAAATAATTACTTTTACTCCCTAGGGACTAAATCACTCACTTTACTCCCGCCTCGTAAGGCTATATTGACCTACTTTTAGGGCATGAGAAGTGAAAATTACTATTATTTACCCTACATAATGCTGTATTTATTGCGTGTTACCTACTAGATAAACGAAATTAGCAAAAGGATGTAGGCGTTAGATTGTTCCGAGAATTTCAGTTTAGTACCTGTTTGGAATAATAATTCTCGACCTAATAAGCAAGTTGTTGATTTCTATGTAGATAAAGTGAGAAGTTTTCATCTAATACCTTTAAACGAGCAATTCTTGTATATATGTATATATATATATATATATATATATATATATGTATATATATATGTATATATATAATCAGGATCTCGGAAACGGCTCCAACGATTTCGATGAAATTTGGTATGTGGGGGTTTTCGGGGATGAAAAACTGATCTAGCTATGTTTCATTTTCAGAAAATCGCTTTTACTCGTGTTTTCCGGCTATTTTTGTTTTCATTAGAATATAAAGCTAAATTTCGCCGACTTCGAGCAGATCATAATGGCACATTAGAAATCGGGTGGTCGCGGATCCAGCCGACCTCGGTTCGATACCACGTTTTTTTTCAAGATTTTTAGTTTTTTTTTTAAGTTTATTTTTTATGAGAAAACGTCAAGTTTCTTCTTTTGTGAGAAAAAGTTACTTTTTTGTGAGAAAAAGTTATTTTTTTGCAAGAAAAAGTTACTTTTTTGTTAGAAAAAGTATTATAGGGAACGTGCAGTAACTATAGGCGGCAGCACTAATGCGACAGAAGAGACACTATGCGGACAGTAAAACAAACTTATCAAGGTAAAACATTCAAATTGATGGCACCCTTATGGCACCAGTTGGCAGCACCGTCTATGTGCACGTTCCCTATTGGGAGCACACAGAACAGGAAAAGCCGGTTGTCTGTAAAGTCGGTTTACGGACGATAGTTTAACGTGACTCACCGCTCCACCCCCTCCGGTGTTTTTGTCAAATATCTTGAAAACGGTGCATCCTACGGCAAAATCAATGAAATTTTCATCCCCCATTAATACCCCCGCGCTCCCTCTCCCGCATCCCCTCCCCCCCTCCCAAACCCCCCCCCCCCCCACCCTCCACCCCTCCGGTGTATATAATCAAGATCTCGGAAACGGTTCCAACGATTTCGATGAAATTTGGTATTTGGGGGTTTTCGGGGATGAAAAATTGATCTAGCTTGGTCTTATCTCTGGGAAAACGCTTGGTACCGAGTTTCTGCCCGAGCAGAGCTCGGTCGCCCAGGTATTATTCCTTAAACCACAGGCATTAATGTACAGCTGGAGAAAGTACCTACTACGGACTGTGTTCGTTAACACTTACTCTTGTTTTATTTAAACAAGTTTTGCTATACAGCTTTGACTCCGGGGACAACTTAGAGTTTTGCATGAATTTGAAGCTCGAAAGGACATATTTTAAAAATAAATATTAATATGATACCAACTTGTGACGGTTCAGAATACTGAAAACCGTCTCATTCACAAATATATATTTATATTATGTTTGCAGGGCCGTAAAATGTCCAAAAAAGTACATTAAATTATATGTATTAATTTATCTTTATGGACCTTGATAGGACCCAATCTATTTCCTTATAACTCACAGAATTAAATAGGAAATAACTTATAAATAAATAAATAACTAAACAAGTGAATAAATAAAAATATTTAATTGCACCTAGATTAATAAGTCGGTTCTGTTTCCAACAAACTTCGTTTGTCTTTTTCCACATGCTACTACAAACCAATTTCATATGACGATCTCATTTTATGTTCAGTAGTGGACGAATGTCGGCTGAAATGATGATGATGATCTCATTTTATTACGTGCTCTATCTCCTTCACATCTAGTGACCTCATTAATAATAATAAATGTATTTATTTCGGCATTTTTTTTAGAACCCATACAATTTAAAAAATAAAAATTAAATTAAAAATAATATTACAATCATTCAATAACACATTATCATTTCATTTCAAAGCATTACATTAAATTAAAATAATATTCTTAGTTAAATAATAAAATAAGTTAAATTAAATAATTAAAATCATAATAATTAATAACATGCAATTATTATTTTTTTTAAATAATAATAAATAACTACTTATACATGTAATATTGAAATTTCACTGCCAAAGTAGCATGTCGCGCTTACTACCTTTACAATGGTGTTTGCCGACCCGCTCACTCTCGCAATGAAAGACCTGTATGCTTAGTATAAGTTTTCCTTCACTTCAATACTTCTCGATCGCGTTTACGTAAAAATTTCAATTCTATGGAAACATGGGAGCGCGCGCGCGGAGACGCTGTCCATGTTTCCCTAGTAATTGAATTTTTTACGTAAACGCGATCGAGAAGTATTTTGGTGAGGTAAAACGTATACTAAGCGTACAGTATCTTTTTCTTATAACCGCGTAAAAGTCGTCCACCCTATTCACGGTGAACATGCCAGACGCGCTACAGCGCCACGCTAGCCGCAGCATAGCACGAAACGCATTGTTATACTGCACTCTGAGTCTACTGAAAGATTTTTTAGTGTAGCGATACCACAAGTGGCTCGTGTAGAACGCCTGACAGTAAGCCACGAATAAAGATATTTTAACTTGGTCCGAGCAGTGAGCGAACCGGCGCGCCAACATGTTACCCCGCATAGCAGTGGCCCTTCTTTGTCGTTCAAGATCTTCATCATCTTTTAGTCTGTCAGTTAGTATATGTCCCATATATTTAAAAGTAGTTACAATTTTTAAATCGATTCCATTTAACTTTACAGTCGGAATAATATCCGGTCCCTTACCGTACCTAAACACCATTATTTCAGTCTTTTTTACATTATAGTTAAGGCCATGTAATGCAGCATACCGTTCACAAATTGACAACAGTGTTCGTAGACCATTGATGGAAGGACTCAGCAGAACCAAGTCATCCGCGTAGCTAAGATTATTAATTAAAAGACAAAACACTCAAACTACAATTGATCATAAACACTCAGTAATAAGGTCCATATTCGAATAACTGACGCTGGAACGGTCAGGCACAGACAAATCACGCAAGTCCCACGGAGCGCTTGGAAGCGCTGAAAAACACTATGGTATCTCAAGTCGGACGGTCTGCCGAAACGGTTCGGCGTGTACCAACACCAACTCCTCTGCGCGCGCAAACAAGAGATAACGCACGTATCGCGCAAAGCGCTTGAAGCGCTTGCAAACGAGATGGTATTGCGAGACGTGCGAAAGACTGCAGCGGTTTAGCGCGGATCGGGTAAAAGGACAAGAACTGGGAACTGAAAAAAAAAGCGAAAAAGAGGGGAAGTCGGTGTTGAGGAGGAAGACAGGTCGGACGGAACGAGAGGCTGGGCTCGAGGATTTGATGGGAATAATAGAGGTTTAATCCAAATCTGATGGTTAAGTATATCCCTATTTGGTGAGTGCTTACAAATCCTAATTAGTCAAGTAATAACATTGAGATATAGATGAAAAGATCATTGAACTGGTTTGGGTTGGGGAGGCGCTCCGAGGGCACGGCGTTGAGGAGCACCAGGATTTTATTAAGGTATTAGAGGTTAGTGGTTAGGACTTATACATCTTTTAGAGATTGATAGGTAGTAGAAATTATCAGACACTTGATATACTTACTTACTTATAGACTTAGTTTCGACGGATGAAAGATTTCGGAGTTTACTTTCATCCATATGTCCTACGTTGCAAACTCTAGTAGTAGCAATTGAGTGAGATAAAATGAAATCAATAACTCACCATGAATAATACTTATTTGCTGAAAAAAGTAGAATCTCCTTAGAAGTCGGTGGTTGTCCCTGGTAAAGCAACCTTGGATTATTTGGTCCTGTAGTGGCTAATTTACAAACTAAATTTAATAGTAAAAGTTATACCAAATACTTATCACTATAAACTGACAATGGAAGTCACTCTAACTAAAACTAAGGCAGATGCAAGTTAGTGGTTTACCGGTACCAAGAGACTCGGTAGCTATTCATTAGTCATTATGATAAACCAATGAAGTCTACAATTACCACTGAAGTTTGGTCTGCTAATGCAGGAGTATTATGATCACAGGATTGATCCAGGGACAGCCTCGGGCTATAACTGACATTCCCTTTGATTGCCCTCTTATGATATCTATCTAATACCTTTAAACGAGCAATTCTTGTATATATGTATATATATATATATATATATGTATATATATAATCAGGATCTCGGAAACGGCTCCAACGATTTCGATGAAATTTGGTATGTGGGGGTTTTCGGGGATGAAAAACTGATCTAGCTATGTTTCATTTTCAGAAAATCGCTTTTACTCGTGTTTTCCGGCTATTTTTGTTTGCATTAGAATATAAAGCTAAATTTCGCCCACTTCGAGCAGATCATAATGGCACATTAGAAATAGGGTGGTCGCGGATCCAGCCGACCTCGGTTCAAATCCACGTTTTTTTCAACATTTTTAGTTTTTTTTTTAAGTTTATTTTTCATGAGAAAACGTCAAGTTTCTTCTTTTGTGAGAAAAAGTTACTTTTTTGTGAGAAAAAGTTACTTTTTTGTGAGAAAAAGTTACTTTTTTGTTAGAAAAAGTATTATAGGGAACGTGCAGTAACTATAGGCGGCAGCACTAATGCGACAGAAGAGACACTATGCGGACAGTAAAACAAACTTATCAAGGTAAAACATTCAAATTGATGGCACCCTTATGGCACCAGTTGGCAGCACCGTCTATGTGCACGTTCCCTATTGGGAGCACAGAACAGGAAAAGCCGGTTGTCTGTAAAGTCGGTTTACGGACGATAGTTTAACGTGACTCACCCAACCTCAGGTGTTTTTGTCAAATATCTTGAAAACGGTGCATCCTACGGCAAAATCAATGAAATTTTCATCCCCCCTTTAATTCCTCCGCGATCCCTCCCCCGCATCCCCTCCCCCCCCTCTCACCCCCCCCCCCCACCCCTCCGGTGTATATAATCAGGATCTCGGAAACGGTTCCAACGATTTCGATGAAATTTGGTATTTGGGGGTTTTCGGGGATGAAAAATTGATCTAGCTTGGTCTTATCTCTGGGAAAACGCTTGGTATAATATTATAATGTTATATTCTAATTACCTGCAAGGAAAAGGTACTTAGTATACTCCATCTGAGTTAATGTGAGTCCCAGTTTGGAGTCGGATGCCATCTTTGAGAGCGGGGAGTGGGCTCTCAAACATAGCCGCAATATAAATTTCGTTGCCACACAATCACTACATTGACTAATGACCAACGACTTTATAAACCTAAAATTACCTTTTTCATTTAACTATCTTTACCTCTTTCTCATTACTACTTAAGTTATCTATAACCTGAATCAAATATCCCCGTAAAATATTTTAAACTATTATTATTTATTTTATCAATATTTAGTATCTGTTCTACGTGCTATATGGCCTGCCCATTGCCATTTCAACGAGCTAATCCGTTTGGCTATGTCGGTGACCCCGGTTCTTCTACGGCTACGGGGTTCGTTGGGGGCCAAAAGTTCTGGAATGGAGACCACGGACTGGCAAGCGCAGCGTGGGACGTCCACCAACGAGATGGACGGACGATTTGGTGTAGGCCGCAGGTTCAGGGTGGATGCAAATCGCTTCCAATCGTAATGATTGGGCTTCAATGAGGGAGGCCTATGTCCAGCAGTGGACGTCCTACGGCTGAAATGATGATGATGATGATGAATATTTAGTATTGTTTACAAATTTTGATCTGGATATAACAATATAATAATTGCTTATTAAGATTTTTTACTGCACTATAAGAATAGTGAATTGAAATTTATTAAAATTTATTTTTTAGTTGTTTTTTTTTAAAGCGTGTTTTTTATTAGCGTGAAGGAGTAACAAACGCACATACACACACGCACGCAGGCATGCACGCAAACACATATTAACTATAATATTAGTACATAGGTCACTCAGGTCAGACTGACAGAGGAGTTGATTGTCCAGTAGCTACCAGGTCGATTGTGTAGGTAAACATTATTGTAGTAATCTTCTGCTTAAATTCAACTCTTGAACCATTCCGGAAATGTGTAGTTTTAATCCATCGTCAACAGCTACTACGGTATTTGTTTATTTTCTAGGCAAATATTAAAAGAAAATGTAAAGAGAAAATCTTGTGATATGAGAAGTATCAACATCATCTCGGCTACATTTTATAGGCATGAAGTATATTCTCTCTCTGCAGGCATAAATATTACCCTCCACAAAACATTTGGGATTCATCTCGATATCCGCGCGGAGTTACCTAATCAAGTAAAAGCAGGTGTAAGTCCCTATTGATTTTCCCCGTCATTCACTCACTGGCTTCTCAAGTTCCCAGTGCCTGTGCGAGCTTAATTTATTCACAAACTTTGGAGGTCACCCTGTATATCACCAATACGTGAAGCTCTACGTAGTTGTGTGAGATTGAAAGCATAGTTCTCCATATTGAACAGGATTTGTTGTGTATTCACGGAATTTAGTGAAAAGGGTTTACGCAACAAGGGATTTGCGAACTAAATGTTCTAGCTTCAACTTTTTTGGCTTCAACATGATTATAATTATAATGTACGGTAGGCTTTTACTACTAATGCTCTCAGACAAATTTGCTTAGTATATAACATACTAATTTGTGCCTTATTTAAAATTAGTACCTGGGCAACCGAGCTCCGCTCGGGCTGAAACTCAGTACCAAGTGTTTTCCCAGATATAAGACCAAGCTAGATCAATTTTTCATCCCCGAAAACCCCCACATACCAAATTTCATCGAAATCGTTGGAGCCGTTTCCGAGATCCTGATTATATATATATATATATATATATATATATATATATATATATATAATATATATATATACAAGAATTGCTCGTTTAAAGGTATTAGATTAGATGAACGAGTTATCCAGCCTGTGATAGTGATAGCATATTTATTTTTCGAAAGGGAATTCGCACTCTCCGAAAAACCCATAGTAAATTTTAAATGTAGGTAATTTCGCACATACTTGTAAATTCCGAAACACTTCAAAGTACGAGCCAAGGCTCGAACTCACGACTCTAGGTCTTAAATAAATAAATAATAAATAAATATCACGGGACAATTCACACCAATTGACCTAGTCCCAAAGTAAGCTAAGCAAAGCTTGTGTTATGGGTACCAGGCAACGGATAAACATACTTATATAGATAGATATATACTTAAATACATATTAAACACCCAAGACCCGAGAGCAAACATTCGTATTTTTGATACAAATATCTGCCCCGACACGGGAATCGAACCCGGGACCTCAAGCTTCGTAGTCAGGTTCTCTAACCACTAGGCCATCTGGTCGTCTTTTTAACTAAAAATTGGTAACTCGTATCTTTGTTGAAATGAAAATAAGCTATACAGTCTACCACAGCACCTCATTCCACTTAAATATACGTATCTAGCTGTCATATCCGAGACTTCTTCACGTGTCTCAAACGCACATAATCATATGCATTCAAATTGCTGAAAAACTATGAGATTGTCACTAAGTGATCGTGAAAACGCATGTTCTTATGCTTTGCAAGCACTGAATGCGTTAGCATATCATTGGTTTGTTCAAACGGCATTTTTTGCCAATACCGCCTGCTAAAAGTTAGCTCGAACGAATTATGGAATTTAATACAGGTCAGTGAGTTCCAGGTTTATAGTGTAGTTGTAAAGAGTGGGCAGCCCGTGCGGACGCCCCGTTCGGCACTGGGCCAAGCACGTCCACAATTTACTTATGCTAAGGCCACACCGACAGAAGCATGCTTAGCGGTAAGCGTATCATTAAATTCTAGAACCCGTATAGCCGTTAGTGTGTTAGCGTTGTGGCCGTGGTGGCCTAGTGGTTTGAGCTATGGCCTCTCAAGCAAAGGGTCGTGGGTTCAAATCCCGGCTCGCACCTCTGAGTTTTTCGGAATTTATGTGCGAAATTACATTTGAAATGTTCCATGAGCTTTACGGAGCTTTACGGTGAAATTGTTTTATGTTAGTTACCTCAGAACTCCGTCGCTTATAAATAGATTTGAAAAATATAAGCATATTTGTATACATATAAAGGGGGTAAGCATTGTTTTTAGTTAATAAATGTTACTATAGCATTAACTGAATTTTTCAACGATGTCAATAAGTGAATAGAAATAACGCTAATATATTTTGTGCCTAATATATTTTGTAAAATATAATTTTTTAATTGTATAATATAATTGTGCCTAATATAATTGTATAATGAAATAAGTACTCAATTGGCCCTCTAATATTGCTGTGTCCTTACAGGGCGTCACATGTATACCTGCTTACCTATAACATCCATTTTTTTTGTAATGTGATATGCAATAAATAAATTGAATTGAATTGAATTAAGCTAACTAAAGTTAACTTCAATAGAATCTTGACAATTTCATGCATACCTAAAGCAAACTGATATGGATAACGAAGGCCGTATATTGTTTAATGCGCAGACGCTTGCCATCGCTTTCATCATCTCTTTCTGTCACCGTCTTATACCGTTTGACAGAAAGAAATAGTGAATGTGATAGTAAATGTCAGCGCGTTAGACAATAAGCGCACTGATTGTTTAGGTTCTATAAAATACATAGTGAAATCAAAATGGTGATACAAAATTAGTGTTTCTAACTCAGTCAATGCTGCAAACTAACCTAACCTAACTCATTTTTAGGGTTCCGTACACAAAGGGTAAAAACGGGACCCTATTACTGAGGCCCCGCTGTCCGTCCGTCTGTCCGTCTGTCACCAGGCTGTATCTCATGAACGGGCGGGAGGGTGCGGGGGGAGCGGGTATTTTTTTTATATCGAGGAACTAAGCAGAGCCATAATTGATGAAAAAGCAAATTGGATAAAAAAAATAAGCTGCCCAAATTACTAATTCCACGCGGACGGAGTCGCGGGCAAAAGCTATCTAATATATAAAAATCTCGTGTCACGGTGTTTGTTATCGAACTTTTTTCTCTATACTCGATAGCCCTGAGAATAGGTCTTAGGCTACTTTTTATACCCCTATTCTTCGCGGACGGAGTCGCGGGCAACAGCTTAGTATGATAGTAATTGAAAACTACTTAATAAAAAAAATAAGTAATCATATCACTAAGGACCTAGACCAATGCGATGTCCATGCCAGTTGGCTAGACGTGCCAGTTGTCAGATTCTATTGAAATGAAGTTTAGTGCCGCTATAGCCTAAGCCTTAGGTATTTAGCAGCGCTCCTTCCACCATGATACGAATATACTCTGCACTCGGAAATATGCCTCCATTCTGTATGTTTTGACGGCTGCCCGTAGCGTCACAGCTCGGTGCGGAGAAGGAAATAGCCTACCCGTTTTAATTTAATTTTTGCAAAAGCACCACGTTGTTTTCTTTTTGTGGGTAGTAAACGCATTATAAACATTAAGTATAATTAAATGTATCTAAAAAGATGTGCTTCATGAATAATGTCTAAAGTATTTTTTTAAACAATTTAGACACGTTTAGCCAAAACCATATTCTTTGTAAGTGTAGGCTAGCCCTAGGTCAAGAAGCTACACTTGAAGATTATGATAATTAGGATTTAAGCAAAACGAACGCAATGTCAGAGTTCTACTTACATTATTCTTAACAGCTGTTCGCATACGAATAATGCAAGATTAAGGGAGCCGCTTCACGTGAATTAGATGATAGGTATGTACGTAATACATAATGGCGAAGACTAAACTATCTTCTAGTCTGGAAATTTTTGTAAGTTTCGAACTATCTTCTTCTAATATGTAAAAATCTCGTGTTACGGTGTTTGTTATCGAATTCCTCCGAAACGGCTTGACCGATTTTTACGAAACTTTTTTCTCTATGTTCGGAAGGTCTGAGAATAGGTCGTAGGCTATTTTTTATATCCCTATTCTTCGCGGACGGAGTCACGGGCAACAGCTAGCATCATATATATTGTATATATATAACATATATATCATATTTGGATCGTATACGGTCAAATTATGTTCACTTCTTCAAATTGTAGTCAACACAGAGATTTATGGTTATGTTAAGCAGTGTTAAAAAAAACTTAAAACTGCTCACAGGAAAAATTTATAAAATTGTACTGGTATTTTCTGAACCGTAAGCTTATTAATATTGTACAAAATATTGGTATTTAAACCTCGGGAGTGCCTAACTCACATAGCCACAAGGAAACGAGTAAAATATCTTGCAACAGAATTTTGATTAAATATCCTTGCAGCTGCCAAACGTATACCGACGTTTGATTGAACGGAAACGCTCCCAGTAAACGCTGAAGGGCTGAAATCATTTAATAACGCAAAAATTTTACTTAAGCCGACCCGAGTGCCCCGAGCGGAGTTATGCTAACGAACTGCCATTGTTGCGCCCTCGTGTCACTGTGTGAAGGTTTTGCACTCTCGACCGAGTTATGGCAGAGGGTTGTTTCGGAAAATCATTTGTTGCTTTAGGGAAAAGCGGGCAGTAAGATCGCGCGCGGCGGCGTGGCTACACGCGTCGGACCACCCCTCAGCAACTGCGATCATAACCGCTCACATACTTCGATGAACACTGACGGAGGTGCTTTTTGCTAAAACAACAAATGAAACGTGACACTGTTACGCACGGTCACCAGTGACAGAGTGCCAACTCTAAGTGGTGTAAAAACTATAAAAACAGCTCGCTAAGACGTTGACGGATTATGTTTTTGTGAAATTTGGAATGACTGAAATAAGTAAGTTTAATGTTTACTAGTTTTAGTTTAATAACTTTATATTAAAACTGTTTATTATAAAACTTTTGATTTCGACTTTATTGTGTTCCTTAATTAGATTTTGAAGCTTGTTACAGCTTCTTTTCAAAAGTTCCAACTGTACCGGCTCGTAAAAACTTTACGAATGGAAACTAATTTCTTTTTATGACAGCTTTCATGTTTCCCATTTTTTTTAGAAATAGCTATTATTATTTCTAATGAAAGTGATGTATTTCGGTTAAGTAATATTATGTATGTAGGTTATATTATAAATTAGCACTTGATAGGTATCTGTTTTGCCGATTATTGGAATTTTATCGTTTAGCTTCTTTTAAGCAATAAAAAACGAACAAAACAGTGGCTCCTTTTATTTGAGTCACATGTAATACACAATGTTTGTACTTACATACTGTATTTAGACGCTATTTTCGGTGTGATACTTACCTCTTGCTGAAATTCGGCCAAGTATTCGTGCTGATTATGCAGCGTCAGTTACTAAGATCTGCAGTACTTGGATTAATTAAGCAGATTTATCGCTCGAATTGCTTCGAGTTTCCAAGTTGACAACGAATTTCAACTCCAACTTTCAGGATATTCTCTACATTAAACTGACGATCTCCAGTAAACACTTAAAAGTACCTGAGTTTGTGACCTCTTCACTTCGTCAAAGTAATTAAAAGTCTTGATTGCGCCTGTGAACTTTGTCCATCAAAGTAGGTATGTGCGTGACCAATGGATTGCGTGTTTTATTGCGTAGCATAGGCAAGGTCCTTAACGAGATTATAGGCATTTAGGTACATACACATAGATATCTACACATGGTTAATATAATCTGCTGTTAGTATAAAAGCAAAGTGGTGCAGCTTGTACCAAGGTAACGAACGAAGTCGGACTTATGTATCTGTCTGACATGTCCACCGGTGTAAGATGACAAATGAGCATCTCCGCTTATTTTGAACACTTGAAAATTTGGGAATTGTGAACGTAACGCGTGCAAATTGTATTACCTATGTATTACAAACTGTGACCGATAGCATTTTATTTATTTATATAAAATAATGAATGACAATGACGTGCGCAAGACCACCTGGTATCAGGGGCGGGATCCTAGCTTTTCGCCGAAAGTAATTTTCCCAAATGATCTTGAATCCAAATGATTCATTTCCCGACTGTTTTACATGGACGAACGATTTTTCTGAATGTTTATTATTCAGGATATATTTTAGAACTTGGTATCCTACAGAACCCTATAGGTTAGGTTAGTTTAGTTTTATTTATAACAATCCTGCACTACTATTAGTATTAAAAAAAATCCTTCGTACATATGAAAACACAGTAACAGTTTGGCGAGAATATATATATGTAATGCTACTTAAGTTGTAATTAAATTTATAAATAAATTAAAAAAAAAAAATTGAGAAATGAATAATTTCGGAAAAATATTTTTGGTGAAAAACTAGAAAACCATCAGGGGCTTCTAGCCAGCGTTAGCCAGGCTTGTCGGCTCCTTAAACATTGCAGCACGGCACAACCACAAAGTATTCTTCGTTCGTGTTGGATAATCTTGACAGAGTGGTGCTGGTGTAGTAGCACGACGAACAATTTTATGTCAGTTGTTTCTGGGCGTCACATTTTCTGGCGCAAGTATTAATTTATGTATTTGTTTGGGCTTTTATATGTTCAGTCCAGTCAGCGCATAGGAGGATCTTTTGCCATTGACCCTTTCTCGAACTATAAGTCGTTCTACACGTCAAGTCATATGCTAAAACTAAGTGCTGATTTGCTTTATTGTTAAACGTCGCTGATCAAGGACAATTGGAACATTATAATTATAATGTTTCGACCACCACAGTGCTTTAGCAGCACACAAAATCGGAGTAAAAGAAGAAGATAAGGGTATTATTTCATCACTTATAAGTATAAATTTGACTAAGTGCCGGTCGTATTTGTCATTTTGTTTTTGTTTGTTTAAATGAAAGGATGCGAGTAATCTCTGGAACTGAACTAAACAACAATTGTTGCTAACACATTATGGATATTAATGTCCGAAATAAATAATTATTATTATTAAACATTACTTTTCATCCCAGAGAAAAGAAGGTTTGTGTGCGCAATATTCGGTGGAGTGGAGGTCTTCACGAATTGTTTTTTCTCGTTTTTTATGTCGATTGATTTCGTATGTTTGATTAAAAAAAAGATAATTATGTGATTTACTTTAAAAATCAAAGTTAAAAGTCAAGGCTGTCTAAAATAAGGCTCGTAACGTTATACTAGGGAGATTTTCAATGCGTCCATATAACAATTGAAAAGTATAATTTAGTTAATCGACGTGAGAATTCCTTTTGCGACCGCAAACAGGGCAACTTTGACAACGGACGGGCTCGGATTGCAATTAGAAAGGGCGGCCAACTCGACAACATTTACATTTTAATTTAAATTTCTCGATCCTGACGAGATTCAAGATAAATTGGACTTCGTATTTAGCGCAATAATTTGAAACTGCCGCGCCGTGGTCTCCAAATTAAGGGGTGGGAATAATTGTTTGCGTTGTAATTAATAATTCACATTAATTTTATGAGCCCGCTATGAGCAGCTGTATTTTGTGGTTTGACTTTGATTAACCTGGGCACGCGTTTACATGGCGGGAGCTGATTTTAGTTAAATTGTTAATTGTTGTTGACAACATGTAATTTTAGTCGAAGTTGCGTTCACTTGGAATGTAATACCAAACATTGACAGAAATTTACAATACTGACGGCTTAAATTCCAATTATAACCCAAGAATGATCAGACTGTTTTACCCGTACCTAAACAGGTTTTCCGAAAAAGCCAAAACTAGACCTTACTCCTCACGACGTCCTCAGATTCGGTGGAGCGATGATCTTCGCAAGACGGCTGGCAAGAGCTGGATGAGAGTGGCCGAGGATCGTACTCAGTGGCGTGCCATTGGAGAGGCCTATGTCCAGCAGTGGACGAGCATTGGCTGATGATGATGTTGAGACCTTACTTTGCTTTGGCCTTTGTCCAAGAGTGTCAAAATTTGTCGATTGTGTTTGTTTCTTTATTATTGTACGACAAAAGAGTATACGTACATACATGCATACTTACTACATTATCCTCTCATCCACTCAAAAGTTAATTGCTAGAGATCACTTAAAATGTTTGTTTCTGCGGTTTCCGTAAAGTTGTAAATAGATCGTCGATCGGATCGTTAAAAATACATTTTTTTCAAAGAATAGCTTGTTATTGAACATTGAGTGGGTACATCTTAATTACACTTTTATTCTTTCCGGACCCCTCACGTCATTTGCAGACGTGATCGGGAGTTTTCCCTCATTTTTTAGCAATTTCCCTGAGATCAACATGACCACTACGTACGGAAGTTATATTAGAAAGATTTATTATTCACAGATAGGTAAACGTTTTAGTAAAATACTAAAATAATAAAATATTTGCAGTAATTGTTACATTTTAATTGTTTAAAATTTTGGATAATTTAAATAAAAAACCGATTTTAAAGATCTTCTTTAGGGGTGATTTTTTTTTTCAAATTAATGCGGGAAATGTAGGTATATTCTCAAACAAACAAAAAAAATAGTACATTGTTGTAGAGGCTGGAAAGTAAGCAATAGATGGACGAGTTTGTTTGAGGGCCGACGCGTAGCGGAGGCCCTCGAAAGTACGAGTCCATCTATTGCACTTTTGACCGAGACTAAACATTGTGCTTTTCACGACTAATGCGAGGAAATAAAAAACGTTTCTTATAATAAAAATAAATATTTAATTAAAGTTTATGTTAATGTTTGCATGGGGGCAGTTGTTAAAACTCATTGTGATGTTTTTCCCTGGAAAGCTGATTTTAGTGTTCTGCGTCATTTCAGTCGGTCGGGAACTTAATCAAACATAGTTAGAGTTAATGTGAGCGGCCGTTGCGGCCGCTACGGCCGTTCACATAACTCGAACTATGTTTGATTTAGTCGCCGTCACGACGCGTCGCCGGTCGCCTTACCGGCCTAGTGGCCAGTATCAAAAACCACATAATTAAAAAATAAAAACCTTAACCTTGCAGCGCTTAAAAAGTTTAATGCTGTGGCGTTTTTCATACTTAAAAAAATTAAAGCATTTTGTGCATATTATGCGTTTAAGGAAAAAAACACCTCATTAAAGTCATGAATGACGCATTCTCATTGGTCAATTGAATTTCACATGCAGCAGACGATTACTTTTGATTGGTCGTTTCAGCACGCCGGGAATGAAATTCAGAAATTATCTTTGAAAAAGTCGTATCGTATTATGAAATACATATACTGATACGACCTGTTTTCGATTAGTGTAACATTGTTGTCGTGTTTGCGCGCCATAAATGAATCAGCTGTTAAATGTACTTATATAGGCAGTTTTGTGTACTGGATTTAGGTTATCTATGGCCACATTTTCGAGCAGTGTCGTGAAAAACACATTTTTCCGTATCGGTTCATAACTGGCCAGTATTTTAAGGTAACAAACATAAAAAAATACAGCCAAATTGAAAACCTACTCCTTTTTTGAAGTCAGTGATGAAGTTGAAAAACAAAGAGTAAACAAAGAGACCTAAGCAGAATTGTTTCAATTGCTCCAAATGCATTATCGTCATTACAATATTGTCTATTGTTTTTTATATAAATAGGTCTGTAATATTAAACGACCTCGGGCTTCGTAACCTAAGCCTACATTTAAAATATAAGAAACAGTGGAATTACTATCGCCCAATGTAGTATACCTAGTCTAAGTGGCATAAGTAGTTATTTTCATGACCTTACTAAGTACTATTATTATAAAATATGCGAAACCTTGTACGGTCAACAACTTTAATTGTGAGCAACTTGCCACTCTTCGCATTTTAGCCGTGTAATGCAAATCAAAATGTAGGTACGAGTTTAAACGGATAAACCCGATTTGCATTACACGGCTAAAATACGAACAGTGGCAAGAAGCTCAGCAATTAAAGTTGTTGGCCGTACGTGCGCCACTTCACGCTAAAACGGCTGGACGAATTTGGATGAAATTTGGTACATATGTCGATAGTTGGCCGTCTGGAATAAAACATAAGTTGCTAAGTATCTCGATTTTCCCATGGGATCCATGTAAAATCCCGAAATGTTTACCGCTAGATATGAAATTTCGCGCGGGTGTTCGCCGTAAATGAAGACCACGATGTAATTGCTGGAAATTCCCTTGGGAACTTATTATTATCCCAGAGTTTCAATTTATCTGCCAGATCTAACGGTTTACGCGTGTAAAATCGTGGGTAAAGGCTAGCAGTAATAATGCTCTTTTTATCGAATCGTTTATTAAATAAATCAGAAATTCCAACTTTTATTCGAAATAGGGTGAAAATGTCTAGAGGGTAATTTTTTAATAAGTGCACATATTTTAATATGTGATACAAATATATTTTAATATGTGATATGTGTTGTTAAAATAACAAATTTCAGTATTTTTCGTTATAATATTTATCACTTGTTTTTTTTATTTTTCATAGTAACTCGACCAATTTATTGGATGAATTAGGTACTATGAACAACCCAAATTTCAAAATGTAAAAAAAATCTTGAACAGATAATCGTGATCTATTAACGATACTGAATCACGTGTCAAAATTTGTGCACTGATTAAAAAAATTCCCTGTATATGACTTCCATACAATTATGAATATCGAAATAAGAAACAACAAAATCAAATATAACGGGGAAAAATAAGGAGTTTGAAATAGATATACCAATTACGTAATTTAAAAAAAATTAAGAAATATTTTCCTTGAGAAATTTATAACCTAAACCAGTTTACCGCTGTACCGTACGAAATCACGATCGTAATGGAATGGTACGATGCAGTGGGCGGGCAAGCACTTTTAGAGGTAAAACTCACACTAAGACTCCCTGAGAGTAATTTTACTCGGCATTACGATTGGATGGCAAATAATGCTGTTTCCCAGTAAGTCCAGCATTCTTCGACGAGTCACTAGAATTCTAAAAAAGAACTAATCACATAGAAATGTCAATTTAATGACGTAAACATTCAGAAACTTTCAAAGTTCCTTGGAACTTCCTCATTAAAATGCAAGGCGTGAGCCTTCGGACCTTAGCTCAGGGTGTAAGGACAGTTGGCACGTATTCCAATGCTTCGTTTGTCACACAGTGAGTAATTTTCCTACTGGTCTTGTCAGAATGTGATGCATAAAGTGTTGAAGCTACGATAAGCAAGCGACAGCCCGCGTTAGGCCACGTGTACCTAACTATCGCGATGTTATCATTAAAAAAAGCTGTTTATTGCAAAAAATAAAGTCACAAACATTACTTCAATACTTAAGTGGTTTATAATCTATAATTATTTAACTCAGCCGATAGCAAAAGCGGAGCATAATGGATCGTCACCCCCCCAACTACAATGTTAATGGTACAAATAGTCAATTAATGCTATTAAATTCCTGTTTTGAACTACCCTACCAGACAATATAATATAAGGACCCGCTTTATTCATGTCAATTTAATTAAAGTATTCTTTAATACAAGAACGGGCACAAAGTCACGTCTCGACCGCTAACTTAAGGGTGGGCTTTCCCTCAATCTGGAAACATTTTCCTTCTCGCCCCCAACATGACAAGGATGCTAATGTCTATTGTTACAACATTGTTTAATAGAAATGCAGATTTATTCGGAATATTCATAATGTAACAATGATGAAACCTATTTCATTTCCGTGTAGTAGAGTAGGTACAGTCAAGTGTAAAAAATGGGTGCACACAACTTGCTCATAAATATGTCCCATAGCTCTTATGTCGTCGAATTAAGACGCTGTCAACACCAACGTCGGCGCACATTGTCTATTTGTATCGGAGTAAACGAGATGCCGCTATGACTGGGCAGCCGGGTATATTGAAATTTATCGGGCAAATATTGAATTAAAAAAAAACTGTGGATTATTTGTGAAATATGACTCGTTAGCGGTTTAGGTATGAATATGTTCACTTCATGTTTTTAATTGCAGACGCATACGCCAAAAAAATAAAGACATAGAACCGTTTAATGATGATTTTAAGACCTATCTTTGCAATTATTTTCTATCGAGCCGATTTCGTCCAATTATGTATCGAGTCCGTCCACGGTCTTTGAAATATGATGAATTATTAACATATAATTTTTTGATGTGCTAGAACAAACAGTTTTTCTTAAAAAACTGTTTAAATGACATCAATTTCAACAAAATTAGGTGTTGTCAGCCTCTTAAGGTATAGGTATATAACGATGGGAGGATTAAATCGATACTTATTCTTGCACTTGACCGTACATGTGTAACGAACGTATCTTATTAATCTTATGATACTTATGGTCACCCTAACTTTTATCGAAGTGGTAATGAAACTAATGAAGTGTGTAAATATTTACGTATTACCTTAAATACTTCAGTCATTTAGTCATATTTAGGGGGCTACCTGGAAAGTTTTCCGGGAGTTTTGAAAATGTATAATTTGATAGATTTTGATGTGCAATACTGATATAAACGTACGATGATACATACGAGTAAGTAGGTACGTGATATAAACTGAAATCGCAATCGAAACTTTATCACTTACATTAAAAAATGACGAGGATACAGGTCGCAACCTTTTTTAAAATTTTAACGACGAACCTATAAACGTAAAATTTTGAAAGTGAACGAGACGCTTTATATCATAAAGTTCTTGTTATTTAAAACGGCTTCCGTCGAACCTTTACGAGCACAGCGACGAGAGCACTCGGAAGAGACGCGGACGCAATATCATTCCATCAATATCGACATTGAAAAATGGACGATAACATTCGATTCGTTAGTCGCAAAAAGAAAATAATGCAAAATGCGGATTGGAACAGAGAACGGTTCTCATAGGCGGATAACAAAAGGAATGTGATGCCGATGTCGGGTATCGTTCGTTTGATGGGACCGTCCGTAGTGCCGGCGTAGCCATGTAGACTCTCGTCCCGTAGCGCGTAGCAACTCGAAGCACGCTCTACCTATACTCAAATTCAAATTCAAAATTATTTATTGCATAGTCATGGGTTTTACATAGATGTTAATAAGGTATATAGTAGCATTATATCATGTCCTGTCTCTGAGAGACGTGCAATAGTTTATTCAATTAATTAGATTAATAATAACAATAAATTAATTAAATTATCACAAACAATTCATTCAAAAATATTTAAAATTATAAAAATACCAATACCAAAATTAATGTCAAATGATAACGTATATAAATAAAGAAAGAAAAAACAAAAACAATAAACATTAATTAATTTTTATACAATAAATTAATAACAATCCAGTCAATAATAATTAATCAATAGAAGAAATAATAATAAAAACGCCAATGCCAAATATATAAAAAAAAATAATAATAATAATAATGCAGTCAAATGTAATTCATATCATTCATTAAAATAATTACAGTCAAATTCACAAAGTCACGGAATTTTATGGACACTCATTACTTTTCAATTTACCTACTATCTAATTTTCCCTGTACTCCATAAATTCCTTGACTGAGTAGAAACACTGTTCCTTAAGCCATCTGAGAAGCTTGTGTTTCAGTTCTCTCATAGGCAGATCTTGAAATTGTCTTGGCAATTTATTAAACACCTTGATCGCCATGGGAAAGCAGTTGTTTTTGAATAGTTTAGTTTTAATTCTGGGTAGTGAGAGTTTGTTTGGGTAGCGAGTATTAAAGGCCCATGTCTCACTTGTCGTGCTAAACATTTCCGAATGTGCCTTCACAAATACGCACAACTCCAATATATACAGTGAAGGTACCGTTAGCAGCGCCAATTTTTTGAACAGTGGTCTACATGACGTGTATCGCAGAACATCGCATATACCACGAATACATTGCTTTTGTGCAATAAAGACACGATTGATGTGGACCGAGTTTCCCCATATTAAAATTCCGTATCTAAGTAACGATCCTACATAGCCGTGGTAAGCTTATATTGCAGTCTGTTTGCTAGTGACTTTGCACAAACGCCACAAGGCATAAGCAAAACTGTTTAATTTACTGCATAGCCTATCAATATGTGGTTTCCAGGAACAAGTGTCATCAATGATTATTCCCAGGAAATTTACCTGATTAGCCTCCTTTATTAAATTGTTGTCATATTGCAACATCAGTGGTTTTTTTTGCCTCTTTTTGTATGAAAGTGGATGTACGTTGTTTTGCTTATATTCATTTTCAAATTAGTATCTTTTAACCATTTAATAATTTTCAAAATTGTATTATTTATGTCATTATTGTATTGGAGGTCATTCATATGATAATTTTTAGTATTATCAGTACTCCATTTAATTTAGAATTATAAACCACAACAACATTATATTACGGCTCTCGCATTGTAATCTCTTTACAATTTGTACTAGAGTAACAATTGACGACACGCAAATAAAGTGACATTAAAACAATTTTATTTTGCGGCTCCCAGACTATTGTACTGTACTATTTGCTAGGTAAGAAATAGTTGACGAGCCGCAATATAATGATGTTGTGGTTTTCAATTCTAAATTAAATGAAGTATAGTTGCTTTCATTACTTGCCACCGATTATTTGCTATGTAGGTATTACTGAGAAGTTAGGTATGTTTCCTTTAATATTTTTTGAAGTTTCGTAATTCTAAATATTATAGGTGGCCACGGGCACCGGCCGTTGCTTTCCACCTGCTCGTTTGCCATGTTTATAAATAAAATGTATAGTCGACCGAGGTATTATTTTTCCGTCACCCAAAGGCTTAATGTCAGTTGGAGGTACGGCTAAAACAATAAAGAAAGACTATTGTCACATAGAAATCAAAGTGACAGTCAACTTTTTTTTGATGTATGAAAACTGTCGTATAAGCGGTATAAAGCACTTATTGGGTCGACTTTAATAAATAAATAAATAAAGATCACGGAGTATTCACACCAATTGACCTAGTCCCAAAGTAAGTAAAGCTTGTGTTAGGTATGGTTGTAATCAACGGATAAACATACTTATATAGATAAATACATAGTTAAATATAAGGTGCTTATAAATTCTTATACATATTAAACACCCAAGACTTGAAAACAAACATTCGTATTTTTCATACAAATATCTGCCCCGACGCGGAAATTGAACCCGGAACCTCGTGCTTCGTAGTCAGGTTCTCTAACTAGTCGGCCATTTTGTCGTCAAACTTTAGAAGTTTGTAAAGAATGATCTATATTTTTTTATGTATTTGATTTCACTATCCTTCTATATTTTTCTATCTCAATTAGTTGCAGTTTAATCATAGTTTTTATAGTTTTAAACCTCGCCTACAAAACTTTCAAATTGTGTAGAAAACCAAGTTATAAATTGAAATAAATAGCTTTGTAGAAGTAAGGCAAATATTTACTCAGCTCTAAAAATTAAGCTCGTATTTAAATAATTATCAGTCTTTTAAGGATTTCAAAATTATTCCTGTCCATGAAGGAAACTCGAATTTTAGCTTTCGTTACCTAATCAAAGTAAAAAACTTATTTATTTACGTCTGAGGATATTTAGATACGATTATAAAGTATGAAACGTTTAAAATGTTAATTACACCGAGTATCAGTATCCTTTCATCTCGTTTATTCGTAATTTGTTGGGGTAATCGTCCGAAATGTCCCTAATGATGCTCAGTACCGAGATAAATATTGTAATTGCCTATAAATTTATCATTTGAATTCGCCTTTAATCTTTATTGATTTCATTGTAAGCGGTTATCGTGCAATTCGCGGCTTAGCCACGGCTTTCTACGGTCATATACATACATATTATATACAGGCTTAGGAAGATCTCCCCTTTTTATATATTTCGCAATTTATTTTGGAAGCAAAAAGAAAATAGGTCATTGACACAATTTTATGTAAGTGAGCAATGATGAGATTATGGTCATTATGGCAGTCACATTCAACTCAAACACCAACAAATTGCCTTCTATTTTTTTTACATTTTAAGGCTTCCTTTTCATTATTTTGTGTTAATGTTTGTGACATTAGATCAATTTTATGTTATATCCAATATCTCATCATTTCAGCCGAAAAACGTCCACTGCTGAACATGCCTCCCCAAGGCTCGCCATACAGATCGGTCCAATATCAATATCTAAATAATTTAGGATAGATTTAAATTTACTTACTAAGTAGTATGTTACCCCATACATTAAATGGATGCTCGTACGTACATGTGTATGCAGTGATACGCACGTTACGTAATATCGTAGCAAGAGTTTTAAAATTTAAATTTGTCGAGAAATAAATCTGCAGCATTAAAGTTGCCAGCGCTAGAGCCAGACAGTTGCGGGTTTGGTCCTGTCGTGAATATTAAACTTGCCGCTTAAAGTATCTGTAATTCGAAAACGCTTAGTCGCCTTAATGTATCCCACATAATAACAGTTAAAACGAGGTTAAAACTAACGTTTAGTTAGCAAGCTCTGTGGTTTTTATTATGTCGAAGGATAAAGGGAAATCTGCTTTGGAAAAATGAAGAAAACAAAGATAAATGCGACGGTAAAAGCGAAAGTAATTTCAGATAATGAGCTAAGTATTTCAACCTAATAAAAAATGGCCATAAAATCTTTCTAAATCTGCAATCTTCAATGCGTTTCGTTTCCTCATCGTTGCCTATACGAATAAAGTACTGTGGTATTTTTTGTACTAAACTTTTTCCTCTCATTCTGAGAATTTGATGAAGTCGGCACGAGGAAAACGGAATGGAAATAGAAAAGTCTCCTTATTGGTTGCGTGAATTACTTCATACGTCTGGGGCTTTAACAGATGTTCGGCTATCGCTTTGTGATATTATACGAGTAGCTATAAACCAGAGACGAGACAGACGTTTTTTTTTGCATTAGAAAGAAGGTAAGCGATCTTGTCGTGTATTTTAATTGAAAAACACTTTTGAAAAATAAGTCACAGCAAATATTATGAAACAATTAGCAAGGACATACCTCAAAGAGACATACCTATAATGGTCATTTACATTATTTTGATTTCAGTAATAGTTACTTTGCTAAATATTTTTTTTAAATAATCTTATAAGTTTTAGACGACCAGATGGCCTAGTGGTTAGAGACCCTGACTATGAAGCTTGAGGTCCCGGGTTCGATTCCCGTGTCGGGGCAGATATTTGTATGAAAAATACGAATGTTTGATCTCGGGTCTTGGGTGTTTAATATGTATTTAACTATGTATCTATCTATATAAGTATGTTTATCCGTTGCCTAGTACCCATAACACAAGCTTTGCTAAGCTTACTTTGGGACTAGGTCAATTGGTGTGAATTGTCCTGTGATATTTGATATTTAAGTATATAAAAATCTCGTGTCACGGTGTTTGCTACCGAACTCCTCCGAAACGATTCGACTGATTTTTACGAAACTTTTTTCTCCATACTCGGTAGGTCTGAGAACAGGTCGTAGGCTATTTTTTATACCTACCCCTATTCTTCGCGGACGGAGTCGCGGGCAACAGCTAGTTTTTCTATACAAAGACTAGTCAAGATTGTTTACCTTTTTTCTAAAATGTAAAATAGTCGTGTAAAAAAACAAAGTATAAGTATTGCGCTCGAGTTTATTACCACCACAGTTTAGTACCACGTATCGTATAGTCAAAATGTTGGACATAATAACAAAACACTTTCAGGTTAATTAAATAGACAGTACCTAACTATTTTCTAAAATTAGGTTTCTTCTATTTTTAAGTAAATTGTAGCAAAGGATCGATGTGTTTTGTAAATATAGTTGAAAGGGAGAAAGGGAACTTTCTTATGGCAAAACTGAAAAAAAAATGACGAAAGAAAATCTGGTACGGTACGGTAAGTATAGTTAATTTAGTAACTTTTCATCGTAATATCATAGATCACGAAGAAGACATATTTTTTAAAATAATGTCAATTACATTTGGAATTTACCATGTGCTTCACGATGTAACTACAGCCAAAAACCCATTCAATCTGAGAGGCCAGTGCCCAGCGGTGGGATGTGTATAGGCTGGAGATGATGATGATGAATAAATAGATGCTCCTAATATTGTTCCTTTTGACAGTCCCTAGTTTGAACGCGCTTCTGACTACTCAGCGCTTGTGCAAATTCAAATTAGGGCGCTGTTTTTTTGGTAGCTACGGAATCCATCCCATGGGATCTTATGAGAAACGCACTGCGGTTTTTCGGAGAAATAAAAGCAAAGTGTTCTTATCCTAAAATGAATACGAGTATGAGGCGGGTCGTTCGGAGCCCGGCAGGGGTTGCGAACTACCGACCGCGTAGACCGCATACGGCGAGCCATGTTATTTGTGGACAGAGTAATTAAATCGTTATTATATTTCTCTTTTTGCCATTTGCTGAAGGCCATTTTGACTTTTGACCCACATTTTACTTTGTAGTTAGCATTTCGTGTTAAGGGTTTTATAACGAAAATATTATATCGTTTAGCTTATGTCCGCTAGTCCATTTGTCTGTTGGTCTGACCTGTCTTAAGATGGCTCTACATTTTGAACATTAAGAGCCATTATTTGTAATTTAGAACAAAATTAATAAGGTAATTATCCGAATTTAACTATTTTATTTATAGTGAAAATATACGGATTACTCACGTCTTAAAACGAGTTTAACTCGACATGTTTCGGGCTAATCCGTAGCCCTTCTTCCCGGAGCCAATATTTATTTGGGGCGTGTGTTATTTATTTGCATAGGCGGCTGTCAAACGCCAGTATCGTATCTGAAATGTAGCAACTTTTATGTATTTAATCTGTGCTTTCTAATTCTAAGACCCATGTTACATAAGAGTTTTAGTTTCAGACCTAGTAAAAATGTTTGGTGAATCTCGTTTCTTAGCTAATATTTTGTTTTATTTGCCCTTTGAACTAGGTCGAGCTATCGGCGGCCTGTGCTCCTCGGTTCTGAGACTTATTCTATTTATTGGTTCGATGTTGTTGCAAGAATCTCTTACTAACGTCTCTGTTTGCGTTCCCCCAGGATTGAAAAGTCTAGAAATTGATCTATTTTTACAATTGAATGAAAAAATATACCTAACTTATAGTGCGTTTTTAAGACTCATTGCTTGTTTTATACTTTTCATTCATCAATTTCACTAAATGACCTTAAAATCTTTAACTGGAATAGTTTTGCTTATTTTACATTAGTTTAGTTTAAATTAAATGACCGAAAAAATACGAATAACTCACGTCTATGATCGAGTTTAGTTCGACATATCGTCGGGTGACAAGCAAAAGTCACTAAGTACCAAATACCTACTTAAAACAAAGCTCGTATCTCAGTATGAAATTACTAACTGATACGACTTTTTGAAGAGCAGCGACAGAAATTTTAGTGAGTTTTGCTTGTCATCCGGCAATACTTCGATCTAATCCGTAGCCCGCGCACAGCACGCGTTTGGCAGCCGCCGTGGCGTGTTGCTCTAAGAAAAAGTAGGGCTACGGATTAGCCCGAAACATGTCTAGCTAAACTCGATCATAGACGAGAGTTATCCGTATTTTTTCACTATGCGAGTGAGTCTCACGGTGGTTTCATGTTTAACTTAAATGAGATTTAGCTCTAGTAGTTACTGCAATCGAATTTATTTTGCATATATGCTTTGGGATATGGATAGTGGTATGTGAGTCCATAAAGCCTTGTGTCTTATTCATTTTGTTTCCTCCAGAGGAACAAGGAGTTGTTTCCTCACAAATTGTATATTTCACGGACGGTATGATAATTACGAATCTCGACTCAAAAAGCCCTCAGTCTTCAACTACGGCCATTAACAGAGCCTTGTTCGTAAATCCTTACATACCGCTCTAAGTCACAATGTACTATTATACTATCCTATGCGTCTCACCCTCATGGAGACAGCAATTGTGAGAGGCACTAGAAGACTTATCAAGACTTTCAAATGCGAAAACGGAACGGGATTATGTTCTGAAAAAGAATTTGCACCAGCCAAAATTACTAATTTTGCTGTTGTATCTTTATTATATTATGTTTTAAATTTTATACTATCCCATTCGCAAACGCTAGCAAAACGCCTATATGTAGGCAATATGTCAGCATTAAAAGAAAAAAGTTCGCCGAAAGGGAGAACGGCACCTAACAAGCGCACTTAATGATACCCTAGTCGGCAAAACTCAAAAGACAAACGAATCGCCCTGAACAAAGAAATCATTTATGCTTTTCCTCAATGTGCTCTATACATTGGCACGTGTAGGGAGTTTCATGGGGCTACTGAGTTTTTAAGAAAATACCGCTCTTTAATCACTTAATAAGAACGGGAACAACTTTCTTGCTAGTGTAAAGTTGTATGATGTTTACCTAGGGAGATTAAACGAAGTAGAGTACTTAGTTATTCAACTAGCATTTCAGGTTGAAAATATACTTAGAACTGTAGATGTCTAGATGTAGAACTAAGTAACATTGTTTCATAAAAGCAAATTCTGCTTGTTTAACTAGATATCTATGTCTGCTATTCCAACGTAAGAAGAGTTGGTGGACGTAAACAATGCTTCAGTAAGTCGTGAAAACATGTAATTTACATTAACCAAATAAAACAGAAACAATAATAGCAATTACGAATTCATTCATACCCAATTGCCGATAGAATAAAAAGCGATCACAAAAATTGAAATGCTCCAAGTTATAAAAGCTCGGCAGCCAACTTTTAACAACTTTTTGTTTTAATATCATCGGGAAAGCTTTTTCTTATAATTGTTTTTTTCCGCATCCGAAGTCAAGCGGAACGACGCAGAGTCCGCTCGGCCGCACCAAATTATCACAGACTCCTAAGTATCTACATCTATGTGTTGTCCTTCTTAATTGTCGTTAAGAATGTACAAGTGTGTGAAAATAGAAGCAAGTCATCATCATCGTTTCAGCCGAAAGACGTCTACTGCTGAACATAGGCCAAGGCTCACCAAACAGATGGGTCCCGCGCCATCCGCACAACGCGTTCCCGCAACCTTAACCAGGTCGTCGTTCCATCTTGTTGGAGGTCTACCAACACTGCGTCTTCCGGTCCGTGGAAGAAGCAAGTATTATAAACAACGATTAACTTTGATGAGACTGTGGTTGAGTAACCCGAATCATTAAAATTTTTATTAGCAATTAGTATTGCACTTAAACCATTAGTGCAAAGTTTAAAAAAAAAGTCGAACAACATCATCATCATTTATGTGCGAAATTACATTTGTAACATCGTGAGGAAACCTGCATACACCTGCGAAGTAATTTAATGATGTGTGTGAAGTTCCCAATACGCACTGGGCCCGCGTGGGAACTACGGCCCTAGCCCTCTCATTCTGAGAGAAGACCTGTGCCCTGCAGTGGGACGTATATAGGCTGGGATGTTGGAGATGATGATGCGGATTTCCTTCCTGTTCTCTTTCACAGATAATCTATCTATATATATAAAATTCTAAACTGACTGACTGACTGACTGATTGACATATCAACGCACAGCCCAAACCGCTGGGCTAGAGATTCCAAATTTGGCACGTAGGTTTCTTATAAAGTCTAAGGGTGCACTAAGAAAGGATTTTTCAAAATTCACTCCCTAAAGGGGTGAAACGGGGGTCCAAAGTTTGTATGGGGAAACAAGATTACTTTGAGTATTTTATTCGAAACTTCACAGAAGTACTCCTAACAATAAATGAGTAAACACGTCTTTCAGGTCTTTTGAGAATTCAACCCCTAAAAGGACAATTGGTAGTGTCTTTTGGTTTTGCTTCTCTATCTAAACAGATAGCCTTTCCCACAAGAAAGAAAGATCAAAATTGTGACTTAAGCTCCTTGTTTAAATACTTTATTTTCTACAACACTTTTGCTCAGTATTTGGGCTTAAATCACAAATTCCCTTTGCTAGTAACAAACACGAATGTAATAGGTTGACGAGGGACAAATACGTAGATCCCTTACAAATTGGTGGGTTTTAGAGGTTTTTTTCTATTTAGATGTCGATTCGACATTGTCGAATTATCAGTAAATGTTTATCACTTTTATCAAATAAAACAAAACAATAAATATATTCACTCGAAATTTTCACAAGCTATTATAATTTTCAATGAAATTTCATTGTATAAAAATACGCATTTTGAAAAAAGTCTGTAATCAAAAAGTTCCAAAAAAATATTAATGAAACAGAGACCACGTTAATCTCTGTCTAAAGCACGACTTCTACCAAATGGGTCGTGAAATTGCACCTCGCATTTATTACGTCCATCTAAATCTCTACTCTGGCTATGTGAAATGAGATAGATTTAAATATAATTGCTTTCGCTTAACGTTAGATAATAACATAACTCAATCAATAAGCCGGCAGAATACTGAATACGAATACAAACCTTGTACGAGCATGTTAACCCCTTTCTATGTTGACTTACGCGCTCAAACTTCAATATTATTGTTATGCTAATAATAAAGTTCAATGTATTAATATATGCAAACGCACATAGTCGTGCCAGCACGTGAAGCCATACTAATAATGGGGGATCCAAGACAGTGTAAAAGCTTGTTTAATTAAATTTGTCTACGTCGCATGTTTGAAAGGAGACGATTAACATCTTGAAAGCGGTGCGGTGGCGGCGTCGGCTTAGCATCAATATAATCTACGCTTGCTAAACATCAATCACGCAACGTCGCCCCGCGGCCTTTTGCACATGATACCTCCCGCCCATGATCCCTCGCACTTTGATGGAACCTCAATTTGTAATACATTTACAATGTAGAGTTATTTGTCAATTTTCTATTATGATATCCCCGACCGGTTTCGTTATTAAATCACAGTTTGTTATTAAAACTAAGGCTATTTGACGCGCAGTTAGTTTATGTCCGAGATTTACTTAATCTCTGCGCTAGCGGAGTAAATCAGGCTTGAAAGGATTTGTTTTAAATTAAATTTATTAAGTCATTAAGAAAATCGAACCGGTTCTACGGCTAGCCGCGTTTCACGAATATAATTAGATACCGATTGACCTGAAAGAAAGTAACAAGTTTATATTGAGTTCATCCCATACAAACCAATGACGTGAAAATGTCTATCATGTAATCATGTTATTGCAGATACTTTTACTACTTTTGCCCGCGATTTCGTCAGCACCTAATTTGTAATAAAAAAAAACTTACTCAGAAACTTCAATTAAGTTGATATCAGACGGTTCACTTGAATGAATATTCACTCGAGTGACTGAATTTGTTCTTTTTGTTTTGTTTGTTTGAATGTCGTTTCATGTTCATACGGCTTAGCTGGAATGACGTAGAAATGAACATTTTTCCGTAGTTTCTTTCAATGCGGCTTCGAATGAAGTCGTACTTACGTCTTGGAATAAGTTTAAATGGCCGAAACTGAGTGAACGTTCTCTCTGTGTTCAAGATGTTTGAGTGAAAGATGCAAAATGAAAATGAAAGAAAAATGACCCGTCTGACGTCACGTTTATCATATGAGTGAACATAAATATGACAATTTTGAATTCGACAGAAACTTAAACGCAACCGTTACTAAGTTTTTGTCATTAACAGAGTTGCCAAGCAACAGCTTCTAGGACACACACAGACGCATATTTTGCACATACATACAGGAGTCGCGATAAAAGGTGTGTACGTATATGTAAAATTTGTGGCTTTTTCGCACCCAGAGCCTATGCCCATGCCAAATTCCGTTAAGAGAGGTAAAGGTGTGAAAAGGAAATAAAACACATTTCACATTTATATTAATAATATCTAATAAGGTTAACGTATAAATGAAGTTAAGAATTGACTTCGTACGGTTTCCAGCTTTTCAATTCTGTAGGCAAACATTTTGAGCTTAATTTGGTGCCTCCACTTCATTTGTACAGCAGGGGCGAGGTTAAAGTGTCTTGGGGCCAGAGTTTATTTTCTCGCTGAATGCTCAGCAAAGGCAAAATACTTTGTTTTTTTTCCCAGTCTACGCTCGATTAGTCGTTTCCCTTTTAGTCCGGGGCACGTTCAAAAACAGATGTTATTGATGTAGTGTTTAAGGTTCACTCCAAGTATCTAATGAGTTTGCGTCTGTATTTTAAAAGGAGCGTGTAGTCACGGCTTTCCATAAAAACGCCGGTTTACACCCCTGGAGCTTGAACGATTTTGACCAAATATTAATAATGTTGTCAGTCAACGTAAGATTTTAATTTATTTTGATCAATCTTACCAATTCATTAAATTTTATCCATGTTGTAGTGTTTTCATTCAAAATGAATTTCAGAAAACGAAAGATGAACATATCGTTCCAGTGCAAATCCGCTTATCTACCATATTTACTTATCTACGTACCATACTACGTATCTGCACTAGATGTAGTTTTACATGGAATGGTTTTAACTTCATATTTGTTTTTTTTAACAAATTTGGCGTAAAATTGGAAATTGGATAAATTTTTCAGATATCAACGCGGAATTATCCAATGCCCGTTAAACGGATTTGCACTATCACCGGCGATATCAAAAACTGTATAAATCTGTTAACATTTAAGGTGGAAACCGTTGGCACTAAGTATTGTATGAAAAGGCTAACTTAGTATTCATTCACAATCTTCTTTATTACTCACTAAGTTTTATCAGAGTTTTGTACCACTTAATCTTGAGTAAGTGAACTAAGAAAAAGTTTTGGAACATAAAAAGTAATTATTTTGCTTTCATTGATTGAGCGAGCGCAAAGCGCGAGCGAAGCGTCTCCGTTTCAGCTAGGGCAAAAATGCCCGTATCGTATGTCTGTCTGGATATCCAGCGCAAGTCCGGCAGTTCTCCTCTAAGTACAGTACGCTTAGTATAAGTTTTACTTCACCAAAATACTTCTCGATCGCGTTTACGTAAAAAAATCAATTACAATGGAAACATGGACAGCGCCTCCGCGCGCGCGCGTCCATGTTTCCATAGAATTGAAATTTTTACGTATACGCGATCGAGAAGTATTTTGGTGAAGTAAAACTTATACTAAGCGTACAGTACGCTTAGTATAAGTTTTACTTCACTTCAATACTTCTCGATCGCGTTTACGTAAAAAATCAATTACTAGGGAAACATGGACAGCGCCTCCGCGCGCGCGCGTCTATGTTTCCATAGAATTGAAATTTTTACGTAAACGCGATCGAGAAGTATTGAAGTGAAGGAAAACTTATACTAAGCATACAGGTCGCATTTCTCAACCAATTCTCGTGAAATTATGTGAGCAAGTTCGATAATACCTAATATATGGAAATTTTTGTCGACTACATTTTTGGAAAAATTTCAATGGTGGTTAAAAATGTAAAAGATAGACTCGCGAGGTCTACAGCCCGAAGAGCCACTTGTTATGTACCTATTATTTTACCACTCGCGTTAATTTTTCTGATGTCCTAAGGATAACACAACCACAGTCTCACCCCTTGATTTCCAACGTTATATGTAAATCAGATTAGACACATCTATCATGTCCTGTTACATAGTTTATGGACCTCCTACTTACTTCTCCTAATTACTTTAATATTCCGTTAAAGCTCAAGTAACTTTTGTAGAATTACGACATTAATCTAACGAGAACGACCGCTTTAGCCTAGTTGGTAGTGACCCTGCCTACGAAGCAAGAGGTCCTGGGTTCAAATCCCGGGAAGGGCATTTATTTGTGTGATGAGCACGAATATTTGTTCCTGAGTTATGGATGTTTTCTATGTATTTAAGTATTTATTTATCTATATAAGTATGTTTATCGTCGTCTGGTACCCATAGTACAAGCTTTGCTTAGTTTGGGACTAGGTCGATTTGTGTAAGATTGTCCCCTAATATATATTTATTTATTTAGATGTTTGCCGAACCGCTGCGTTTAAATTATTTTATTGAAAAAAAACGTATATTCACAAAACTTGTTTTGTGCAAAGCTGACCCATAATTTAACTACCTATCTCACCTAATGAAAAGTGCAGATGAGGCCAAAGGTGTATCTCACTGGTTCAGTAACAGCGCCTATTAACTCTTGCCTTGAAGACTGAAGAGTCCTAGGTTGTATTTATTGTGAAATACAGATGACGGGAGCGAATTACATTCTTATTAGGAAAGATGAAGCGAAACGCTTAGTGCGGGGCCAATGCTTACTAACCACATAAGGATGAAGACGCTTTCTCCGCCTGATTGTCCGTTGGTAAAATGGAGATGGAGGAATTAAATCTTCCTTAAACTTATAAACTTCTTTAGGGTTGGCACTTTTTTTTCAAAATTAGTAATAGGACTAAACTAGCATTAGGTACTTATACCCTCCCAAGTAATTTTTCAAAGCATAAAACAAAATAACTATCGGTTGAAAACCTCCTATTAATTTTTTTTAAATGAGGCGCATCGCATGTATTTGTCGACTCTGTCGCTTTGCACTGGCGTCAAAATCGGACTTTTTATCTGCTCTTCACATAGGTAAAGCTCCTAGAGTTTGCACTGACACCAAGCTGGCTTTGGAATACAGTTTTACTAGGGCTGTCAATTATTGTAAGTAGTTTGGTGTTTTTTGATTCTTACTATAGATTCAAACAATGCATATCTAGACTTCGATATAGACTGATTCTACTCCAGATTTCCAGATATTTATATACGAAGAAAATGAACGGTGACTGAGAGATTTTTTAATTATTTAAATTTTTGTAAGATCCATATTAGATTCTCTGCTCTCCCGTTGTGATCATCATCTCATCTCATTGCTAGTTTTATTCCCCTCGTACGCCGCTCTGTATGTTCTTGCAGCTGTGTAAAAAGCATTATAGCGAAGGTATAGGATGTGTATGTGTAGCGATTCACGAAGAAATTAAGTATTACGTTGGACGAGAATCTTAATTTCAGGAAACACGTTGAGGTGGTCTCGGTGAGGACAAGGAAAATTGTGTTTCTCATGAAGTTGCTCAGAAGCTCGGCGGGGATGGATTTGCTGAGGCTGGTTTACACCTCTATGTGTGAATCCATACTGACCTACTGCATTGGCGTATGGGGGGGGTGCTGCCAGCTCTGCTCTCCTGCCTCTGGAGAGAGCACAGCGCTTTGTCCTGAAAGTCATGCTCAGGAGGCCTCGTACTTTCTCTACGTCGGCTCTTTATAAGGAGGCCGGTGTTCTGAGCGTGCGACGGTTGATGGTTCTGCGGGTTGTCACTCAAGTGCATCGTGTAGTCATTCGATCTGAGCTATACCGAACCTTGATCCGGAAGCGGGTCTTCAGAATACCGACTCGCCGTGTTAGAACTGCCTTTTCGAGGAGACTGCCGGCCTTTCTACACCCGTTCATTTATAACACGGTCTTGAAATCTTGCAATATGTCAAGAGCCTCCCCGCGCGAGGCCAAGATCATGGTTAAGAACTGGCTAGGTGGACTCAATTATGGAGAGACTGAGAGTCTGCTCAGGGTTGTTGTCTAGGTGGCTGCACACGCACCTACATACTCACACACACTCTCTTGTTACACTCACTCACTCGCACGAAACACACACACTCAACAAACACACTCTGTTTCGGTCTAACCAACCCCCTCTTTCTTATTGTAGATAAATTAAAGCTTTTGTCATATTATGTTATCTCTACCTTTATTTTGTTGCGGTTTATAAGTTGATATCTTAATTTAAATCTTTTTAGTTTTTTTGTATGTACCCCGAATCCTGGTTGCCACGTGACAGGCATTGCCTAGTGTGGGACCAATAGTAAACATTTTTGTAAAGATACCTTCTTTTAATAAACTATTTTTTTTTTTTTTATTTTATTATCAAAAATCTTCGTATTTGGAAATTTTCGTAGATAGACCCCTAGTTTCACGCGCAACTAGGTTGACCGCATCAAACGCTGCAGGTGGAGGACGGTAACTTTTATAGGGGAACTTTCGGTCTGTGACTGCTAGTTTATAGCACGTGGTACAAAGAAAACATTGTGACCGCTTCCCGGATTCCAGTTCGAATTGCCTAACCACACTTGCTTAAAAAAATTGAGACATGGTAATATAAACCAAATGAAGCATTGTAGATTTTGACATTAACATAAAAATATCGTAATTTTCACCCAAATTGGATTTTTAATAGTGAGTGAGAAAATGTTATATTTTTACAATTTATACACAAGATTTAAGTAGGTATCTCTAAATATAAAATCTCGTGTCACGGTGTTTGCTATCGAACTCCTCCGTAACGGCTTGGCCGATTTTTATGAAACCTTTTTGTCTATATGCGGTAGGTCTGAGAATAGGTCGTAGGCCATTTGTCATACCCCTATTCTTCGCAGACGGAGTCGCGGGCAACTGCTAGTTTTATTATAATATATCAATTACGAACTTAAGGTTTTCGTAATTCATACTGCAAAATTTAAATGGCTACTTTTGGTAGATTCGTTCATTCAAAATAGATAGCATTTTGATGTTCGAAAAGTAATTTCAGACGCCGTTAATATTTATAATAATTTGTTTTATCTATCGCCGAAGTGAACTCAGGGACATCATTTTGACAATAATCGTTTATATCATTAGTGACAGCACTTTATATTCAAGGCTCTCCCCCGCATTAAAGAAAATGGCCTGTGAAATGACGACCATGGGGTGTTATCGGGGCTTCGTCTCCCCATCGGGGAATAAACAGCAAAAATCATTAGCTATAAATATACCACATTTAAGCTAATGTTATGGAAATTTAGTACTACAATTATTAAGAAACAAGCTCGTGTCATTACCTTGAAAGCTGCGTGATATTATTATGTGTAAATCGATCAATAAAAAATGTTAAGCGTTTCGGAAGTAAGAGGTTTGAATCATACCTTTGAAATGTTTCGTTATACCTAGTAAATAATTGTTGACACATAAGTAATTAGGCCTATTATAGTTAATGTTATGTTTTGTGACAGTTTAGTAAATCACTGTATTGCATTGACGACCTGATAACCCAGAGGTTAGAGTAGAGACCCTGACAATGAAGCTTGATTTTCCAAATTCGAAGTCCAGTAGAGACAGAATACGAATGTTTGCACCTGAGTCATGGACATTACATTTATTTATATGTATTTATATCAGTTGTATAGTGTCCCACGATATTTATTTATTCATCATACCTACACAAATCTGTATTCACAGTAAAATGTTAAAAAAAGCTGATATTTTTCGTTGTAGTCGCGTGCAGAACAATCGTTAAGGTTGCTAAGTATAACAACCTTTACCCTTTCCAAGGTTAAAACTTTGAAGTTCAAGCCCACAATACATCTCAATCCAAAGATAAGCATCAGAAAAGTAATAAAGCTGTAAAACTTCGACTTTTATTGAAACTTTTAACACTCAGTTAATACCTGAATAACGTAAAATGTATTCATTGTGTATTCGATCGAAGAACAATTAGAGTTTCCCCGCGATCCGCCTGTGGGTGGGGTGAATTTTTCCCTTTGTTGTTCTTTAATTGCTCTGATTGGTGCGACTGGAGTTATAAAGCCGCTTTTGCCGAGAATTTGTAGGCTCGCTGGCGTTCAAGCGTTAGCAGTCTATAAAGCCTCATTTAGATGGTGTGAGAAACATCGAGCGAGTTGCTGTACATTGCCATCGATGATCGATTACTTATCTGTTATACTGCTCACATCTGTGGGCGGGGGCTCCCCAGTACCAGCTTCTCCCTCTGGACCGCATACAACGGAGAGCGACTCGAATAGTAGGCTGCCAACGAATTTCTGATCGACTTGAGTCCTTGGCGCTGCGTAGAGTTGTAGCTTCACTGTGCATCTTCTATCGCATGTACAACGGAGAGTGCTCCGAGGAATTATTCGGGTTGATCCCTGCCGCATCCTTCCGCCACCGCCCTACGCGACAACACTTCCATAAGAGCGTACTCCTCACAGAAATATATCGAGATAGAAGGAAAGAGTTTACGTACGTCGACTGGCCAAATGGTGTTTATAAGCCCCAATGCTCGCCGCGAACTTCAGTCTGCTCCCGACCGCGGTCTGCGTGCGACGTCAGGTTTTAAAAATAAAATGACTCGTTGTTCAGTAATTAACTGTTCAAATACTACAGATAAAGTTGGAGCTGTTAGTCGAGGTATTTCCTTTCATTGGTAAGTACTATTTGTCCTAAAATATCTGTTATTAATTAAAAACGATTTATTTTATTATTTTCATCAGAACAGTAGCGGGTGATAGTTTTTTTGTTTTTTTTTTTTATGTAAGAAAGGCCAGACAAGCGAACTAGTGGGTCACCTGATGTTAAATGATCACCACTGTCCATAGACACCTACTGCGCTTTACGCGATGCCAGTGCGTTGTCGGCCCTTAAGGAGAGGGAATAGGGGAAGGGGGAGAGGGAGGGGGAGAGGGAAGGGTGAGGTATTGGGCCCCCGGCACTCTCACTGACCGTACGAAACGCAAGCAGGATTACTGCTGCTTCACGCCGGTTTTCTGTGAGAGGGTGGTACTGCCCCGGACAAGCCGGCCCATTCGTGATGCAGCGGCTAGCTACAACATGGCTCTACCACTACTAAACCACGTGTCCACGCTAGCTTTCCATTGCGGCTTTAATTTGACGAGCCAGACATGGCGTGCGTTCAAAACCAGCAATGTAAAAATAAGCTATTCAAACTATCGAGTCACGTCCAAGGTCAATTTATCATTTTTTCTGTCAAAAGTAAGAATAGTGATGTACAAGTACACTATCGCAGTTCTCACTCGATTAAAATCGATTTTGAAAGCAGAGGAAATGATAATTACGTTTTTATATTATTATGTAGCTATATAATGTACGTAGTGCAAAGCAAATATTATTAACAAACAGGTTATGGTTACTTCTATATTGCAATTTTATTTTAGTTTTCCGAATGATCCTCATATTAAAAAAAAAAGGAATGAAAACAACTGGTCGTAAAAAATGGTTTCCTACAAAAAACAGCAAGAATTGTTCTATACAATTCCACGAAATTACTACCTTTACTGGCCCATCAAAGTACCGACGAGTAATCAGTACAGCTTATCCGACTATTGATGTAGTGATGATGTCATATGATGAAAAGGTACACAGTTACATAAGGCTAAATATTATTTTAAAAAATGTGCGTGTGTGTGTGTGTGTAGTACTTACACGATTATAGGTAGGTAGGTAATAACGAGCTATGGAGAGGACTGTGCTCAGAGTTTCTCTACGGGATCGAATCAGAAGCGAGGAGATCCGTAGAAGAACCGGGGTCACCGACGTAGCCAAACGGATTAGCTCGTTGAAATGGCAATGGGCAGGCCATATAGCATGCAGAACATATGGTCGTTAGAGCCCAAAAGTTCTCGAATGGAGACCACAGACTGGCTAGCACAGCGTGGGACGTCCACCAACGAGATGGACGGACGATTCGGTGAAGGCCGCAGGTTCAGGGTGGATGCAAGTCGCTTTCAACCGTAATGATTGGGCGTCAATGAGGGAGGTCTATGTCCAGCAGTGGACGTCCTACGGCTGAAATGATGATGATGATGATGAATAACTGCAGCGGCTATAGTAGGTACTGACAAATGTAAAGCAATTTATTGGTTAGGTAGGTACCTACCTACATTTATATTTTTCGATTTGAAATTCTGACCTTTCTCATTTCCTCTGTCGAAAATAATTATCATTTCCTCTGTGCATAAGAATCGGTTCCCTAATCGATCTGTGAATCGATGCTTTTGAATTGATTTCGCGCGGCTTATGTTTCCCATCACTAAATTACACTCGTGACGACAAAGTACCTACGCAAGATGTTACAGGCTCGGTCTCGCTACAAATTGCCGAGCATTTTCCTTCTATCTCGATATATTTCTGTGGTACTCCTATTTAAAAGGCTGGCAACCCACTTGTGACTCTTCTAGTGTCGCAGGTGTCCATAGGCGAATCGTTTACCATCAGGCGATCCGTTTTCTCGGTTGCCCCGTATACCATAAAAAAAAATAACTATATATAAGAATTAATTCGTATTTCCCTTGGTCACGAAATCAAGCGTGACTGACTGGACCGAGTTTGCTAATTCTTATTTTGTTGTTTTTTTTCAGTATCAGGATAAGGTTCATATGAAAGAAAAAATTAAGAAATTTGCGCGGATAATCAGAAAATATAAGAAAACCTAACAACCATATTAATTTTTCTGATGTAACATCGTTTGACAGTTGGCGTGATCGACAGAAAAAAGCCCCACGGGGTAAAGAATCAAAGCAACCTTATCTTTACAACTGTTATAGAGACTTGATACTTAGCAGATATCTTTTAAGATCATGAAGGCGCAGTGAGCACAGATTTTTGGAATTTCCCATGGGAATAGGATAGGATTGGATATGGAGGATATAGGATAACATAGGATAGGGAGTTGTCCTTAAATTTTATTTCAGCGCGGACGAAGTCGAGGGGAAAAACTAGTGAATTCGTAAGCAATGTAACGAAGCTTGGGGTGTGCTTAGTGTATGGTCCCGTATTTATAGACCAGGAATGAGCGACAATATTGATAGCGATTTTCTTGATAGCTGGAAGACGTCCACTGCTCAACATAGGCCTCCCCTAAGGTTCGCCAAACAGACTGACAGACAAACAGACAAGACAGACAAACTCGACGGGGTCGACTCGTTTTATTACCGAGTACCTATAGCCACCTTCCAGCTCCATGATCAGATCAGCTCCATGTCATAATAATATTGCACTGTCATCGATATACACATGCATGCAAAATTTAATCGTTTTGCTTGAACTTGGCTTGACACGCTGCCGCGTGTCTAGATGACAATGGGACGGGCCGCGCGGTCTGGCAGTATATCTGCGGTGGCTGCGGTCGCCACCCTATGCGAGGTGTAGAGTGGACTGTGATGTTGGCATTCCTATTGGTACAGATTTTGTTGTCAATGTCATATCTATCTAACTATCTAATCTGATCTAATACCTTCAAACGAGCTATTCTTGTATAATATATAATCAGGATCTCGGAAACGGCTCCAACGATTTCGATGAAATTTGGTATGTGGGGGTTTTCGGGGAAGAAAAATTGATCTAGCATGGTCTTATCTCTGGGAAAACACGTGGTACTGAGTTTCAGCCCGAGCGGAGCTCGATTGCCCTTGCCCAGGTACTTTGTTTGCTAAACCGCCGTGGTGGCCTAGTGGTTTGACCTATGGCCTCTCAAGCAGAGGGTCGTGGGTTCAAATCCCGGCTTCGGAATTTATGTGCGAAATTACATTTGTAATTTACCATGAGCTTAACGGTGAAGGAAAACACCGTGAGGAAACCTGCATAAACCGATTATGTGACATAAATAGATAAGAAAAACAAATTAAAACATTGTATATGTGCAACATCCATAAGTTTAATATTATTAATTAGGGTAGATTAAGTGATTGGATTGTATTTTAGTGTCCTGTAGTACATAATTGCTGCTGAAATAAATGATACAAACCCCAATAAAGAAATAAATAAAGGATAGGTTAAATAATAGAACAATATAGATGGTCTATCCCGACCTCAAAGCGTAAAAGATGATGAATGAAAGAAAGAATAGTATGAAGAATGGAAGTGCGAGAAGCATATAAGCGAGAACTGGTATGGATGTGAGAACTAGGATATATTGTTAAAGTAGGCTTCAACTATGTTGGAGGTTTAGATTAATAAAAAAAAAAAACCTCCATATGGTGTATGGTTTCCTTACGATGTTTTCCTTCACCGTAATGCTCATGTAATTTCGCACATAAATTCCGAAAAACAAAGAGGTGCGAGCCGGGATTTGAACCCACGCACGAACCTGTCGTGGCCATAGGTCAAACCGCTAGGCCACCACTGCTTTTTTTAAACGTAAATCCAAGTTATACTTAATTTATCTGTGTATCAGTATCCCTCATAGCTTTTTAGCGTGAAAGAGTAACAAACATTCTACATCCATACAAACTTTTGCGTTTACAATATTAATTTATTGAATCAGGCGTTACTTTGCGGAGGTCCATATTAATGAACTAAAACAATTACTTTGCTCACCCGCGACCTTACAATAGTTACGTTTATGCAAGAAATGTGTGTTCATGCAGTTCCTCCACCTCCACACTGTACGAACACACACAAATCACATAAACATAACTATCACCACCACCAAGCTACACTGGCGCGTTTCGAACTCAACCAGAGCTCATCCTCGGAGTTACCACAACCGTATGCTATGCTACCAAATGTTAAACTAACAAACCAAAACAAATGTTTTAACTTGTCACTGTAACTTCACATGTACCCACTTTATTTTTCTTATTCTCAAACTACCCCACAAAAATTAACTTTTATTGACATATTATAAAACTACCTTGAATTTTTGTTTATTTATTTATAAGGCATATTTTATTAATACTAACTGTTCAAATTAGACCCAAGCCGCAGTAAAGGAGAAGATACTAAATTTACCTGTTCATTAATAATAGACCCCATAGTGTTGTACCTAATTATTTCCATGCATTCCAGAGCATCCAGACGCAACCCCTTGCCGCAATAATGTAACACTTCATAAGAATCTGAATCTAACAATGAATGATTTGATTCTTATTATGGCCACGACAGGTTCGTGCGTGGGTTCAAATCCCAGCTCGCACCTCTTTGTTTTTCGGAATTTATGTGCGAAATTACATGAGCATTACGGTGAAGGAAAACATCGTAAGGAAACCATACACCATATAGAGGTTTTTTTTTTTTTTATTAATCTAAACCTCCAACATAGTTGAAGCCTACTTTAACAATATATCCTAGTTCTCACATCCATACCAGTTCTCGCTTATATGCTTCTCGCACTTCCATTCTTCATACTATTCTTTCTTTCATTCATCATCTTTTACGCTTTGAGGTCGGGATAGACCATCTATATTGTTCTATTATTTAACCTATCCTTTATTTATTTCTTTATTGGGGTTTGTATCATTTATTTCAGCAGCAATTATGTACTACAGGACACTAAAATACAATCCAATCACTTAATCTACCCTAATTAATAATATTAAACTTATGGATGTTGCACATATACAATGTTTTAATTTGTTTTTCTTATCTATTTATGTCACATAATCGGTTTATGCAGGTTGCAGGTTTCCTCACGGTGTTTTCTTCACCGTTAAGCTCATGGTAAATTACAAAATTAAATGTAATTTCGCACATAAATTCCGAAGCCGGGATTTGAACCCACGACCCTCTGCTTGAGAGGCCATAGGTCAAACCACTAGGCCACCACGGCAGTTTAGCAACAAAGTACCTGGGCAAGGGCAATCGAGCTCCGCTCGGGCTGAAACTCAGTACCAAGTGTTTTCCCAGAGATAAGACCATGCTAGATCAATTTTTCTTCCCCGAAAACCCCCACATACCAAATTTCATCGAAATCGTTGGAGCCGTTTCCGAGATCCTGATTATATATTATACAAGAATAGCTCGTTTGAAGGTATTAGATCAGATTAGATAGATAGATAGATATGACATTGACAACAAAATCTGTACCAATAGGAATGCCAACATCACAGTCCACTCTACACCTCGCATAGGGTGGCGACCGCAGCCACCGCAGATATACTGCCAGACCGCGCGGCCCGTCCCATTGTCATCTAGACACGCGGCAGCGTGTCAAGCCAAGTTCAAGCAAAACGATTAAATTTTGCATGCATGTGTATATCGATGACAGTGCAATATTATTATGACATGGAGCTGATCTGATCATGGAGCTGGAAGGTGGCTATAGGTACTCGGTAATAAAACGAGTCGACCCCGTCGAGTTTGGGCTCGTTTGATTCGTCTTGACGAATACTCGATCCTAGTTGGTAACCAGTGCCTCATGACGGTGCTGAAAGGTGGCCACAAGAACTCCTTAATAAAACGACACAACCCAATTGAGCTTGGGCTCGTTTGATTCGTCTTGACGAGCACTTTGATCGACGGTGGTAAACAGGGTCTGATGATAGAGCTGAAAGGAGGCCATAGGCACTCCATTATATAACGATTCAACCCCATCGAGTTTGGGCTCGTTTGATTCGTCTCAATGACTACTTTGATCCTAGATATAATATCCATATGTGCAACTCCCATCAAATTTGGGAAAAAGGTTGGTATAAATGTGGTTGGTCTGATTAGATACATGACCCTATACAAAGGTGAGCACGTGCCGAGAGCAGAATGGTATGAACATGATTGTATTGTCATATTGCTAACGTTACGCCTCAGGGTAAAAAACATAAACGTAAACTACAACGTAAACGCAGGAAAAATTATTTTTACAACAAGTATAATGATACCCCACCAAAAACATAAATGTGAAAAATGTTAGCCAAGTTCAATAATAAAAATATGCTTGATTGTGGACTTCACCAACAAAAAGATTGAGTTATAAATGGGTGCCAAGTTCTACAGTTAATCATGAAATCTATTTACTAGAACAAATAAACAAATTATACAAACCTCTAGTTCTTTGTTTTCTCTGCTTGTTATAACAGTGTTTGATATTTAAAAATGTAAATTCTTAGATTTAATTGTTGCATAATTTACACAAAATACATACTTAACTTATTCACCTACTTACTTTTCCTTTGTTATCTTATTCTTTGATTTGTCCACCCCTAAATGTTGATAAATAATGACACTCGTTCCAAGGTTTTTACTTCACAAATTTTTAGTGATTGCGATTACAAAAAATATGAGCTATATAAAATCGAAAGAAAGGGGGACTAGGGAGAAAAGGAATCAGTCTGTCTATGTATAGCTATTACTTATTCCATATGTTTATGTGTAACACCGCACACACACGGTTACTCTACTAATTGTAAGAAAAGATCACAACCCCTCGATAGAATCAGTCACGTGAAAGTTTCTAAGCTTCGATCGAAGAAATAATTATAAAAAGTGCCGCCACATGAAAGTAAAAATGCGATAAACACCTCACACTTACATTATTTCTTCTTTCTGAGAAAGTAAACCATATCAGGAGACATTTCCAGCTCGTGAAACGCGACGCTAAAAAATAAATTTGAACTAACTTTGTAGTAAAGCGTTGATAAAGTACCTACATCTACAGATTGTGGACCGACTCGCTGTCACCGTTTGCCGTTTACCCATGCACAGCTAGCACTACTGTGACCTGCTTAGTCGCTGTTTCTTTCTTACTATCACAGTAGAAAAGAGACACACTAAGCGAGATATAGTAAAACGTCAAAGCGTCAAACTCCACGACGCTGACAATGGCTTGGATTTACGGGCGGGATGCAATGAGCCGACCGACCATTCAAAGGCGAGCCCAAGCCTTCATTTTGCATGATATTAAACTGGAAAAATAAAAAACTTGATATAAAGGAAAACTTAGAGAGGAAATTATCATGAAAGGCGAGAGGTGCGGTGCGGCGCAGTACTTATTGTCATTAGTTTTATTCCTGTTTTCTAGGTTTATTACTATTTATAATCTAGTTTCATTGTTTTGCTGTTAAGAGGCAAGTAATTTCATTTTACATTCACCGAGGATTTTAATAACGTGATATCTTGAACTTGAGTATTCGTTTCATAAATAGCGACTTTTTAAAGAAAAATGACGCGTCTCATATCACCTTAACTGATTTTAGAAAATTAAGTAGAAATGCGACATTTAACATGACTATATTATTTATTTATTTATTTTATTTTTATTTTATTGATAATGGGAAACAAACAGCGAAAAATAACATTTGTGATTATTATTATGAGATATTTAATTCAAATCTTATCTTAATTTGGGCGAAAGCTTAAAGGCTATTTGTTGTCATTGCAAAAACCTTAATTTCCTCTCCTTTCCAGCACTATTTCACAAAACTTCTTTGATTTTTATTGTCTCGGTTATTTCATTTTTCGTTTTAGTCCGCGCACGGTTGTATACTTGGCAAGTGAGATATACCTACTAATTATGTTCAAGAAATTTTGTTATTATTATTTGCTTTTACAATTTACAAATTATTTATTTACGCATTAGTCTTATGTATGTAGCTATTAGTGTGCAGTTTATTTATTTATCTATATCTAAACAGCGATCCGGGTGTCACCAACGGTACTGGCTGTAAATCAGCGCTGGGGTGCTTTAAACGCCTCAGCATTATGCTGAGCCAGTGTCCGATTTGCAACCGCAATGAAATAGAATTATCTTTAGCTTTAGTGTTGCCTTTTGTTTTGTAAAATATTGATGATGTGTCTTGTCATGTTGTAAATTAATGTATTTTCTTTCTTTCTTCTTTCTGTAATCAAAATTTTAAATTTCAAAGGTCCTGGGACGACGTTCAGTCAAATTTGACATATGAATCCCTTCTGAGCCACAGCACGGGCTCTGATCGTGCCAGACTGTTGGCTGCAGGTACAAAGGAAGCTGGCTACTGGTTGCACGCCTTTCCATCAGCCAACACTGGTACTTTTCTAGAGCTCGACACTCTTAGATTTTCTATCTGCCTGCGCCTCGGAGTAGCAGTAAATACCCCCGCGGCTTTGATGTCGACGCGCTGGGACACCACAGCCTTTCATGCCAGAAGAGTGCGGGCCGCTTCTCTAGACACTCTGCTCTCAATGACATTATCCGTCGCTCTGTGCCACCGTCAATGTGCCTTCGTTACTAGAAACATCGGGCATTGCCAGAGATGATGGCAAGAGACCAGACGGAATGTCACTGATTCCGTGGAAATTGGGTCGTGTGCTAGTGTGGTACCTACGCTACTTGCGTAGACGCACTAGCTCCGTCCCACGTCCGCAGAACAGCAAATCAAGCTGGTGCAGCAGCAGATGCGGCGGAGAAACTTAAGTTATAAACAAATACAAAGGTCTCGGCTCTGATTACAACTTTCTTCCATTCGGGTTGAGACCTTAGCCCCAGCGCAAAAAATCTCTATTAAGACCTTTCAAAACGGCTTTGTGATACCACAGGGGTACCGAAGAGCTGGCAGCTTCCTCGCTCAACGTATCAGCATTGCTATACAGCGAGGTAATGCTGCCAGTATCTTCGGGTCCATGCCGCGGGGGGAACCATTTATTAATTTTATTTAGTTTTTAGTTTAGTTAGTTTTATTTTATTTTTAATTATAGTGTTAATTTATTTAAAGTTAATTTTATTATGTCATGTATTTATTTGTATAGTCAACCAATAAATCTCTCAAATTCAAATCATATTCAGGTTAAAGACATAAATGTTTTTCATTGTTTCGTAAAAGAAAAATAGGTATACACATAGCAACCGTGAGCACTAAATTCCCTTTCTCATTTATTCAAAACTTGTATTGAAGTTTCGTGATACTCGTAGTAATTAATAACAATTCCTTTCTATGATGTAAACGTGTATAGTATAAATCTTCCCAGGTGAATTTTTCGCTTCGAGCCCTTATCTTTCAAAACAAACGGTATCGACATGGTATTAAGGTTCAAATTTAATGTAATGGCTCGAAGCGAAAAATTCACCTGGGAAGATTTATACTATACGAGGAGGAGTTGTAGGAGTTGCTTAATTATTAAAGTTCTATTCACAGCTTTGTTTCTAGTGGCACCGGCCTGAAAAGTTTTGTAGATTGAATTGGACCAGATAGCTGCCTTGTTGGGTGGACTGCACTAGTTTTTACTATTTGCCAGGGCTCACAAGTTACATCGAAGTAGTTCAGACGTGCACTCCTCAACTATTTGCACTCCAACCCACGAATAATAAAACTTTTTGTCTAACACTTATAGACAGAGTGAAAATCTATTTTGGTTGACATGGAAGTGTTTAAGTCAAAATAGATTTTTACATACTTAAGTGCTGTGAATGTGACTTACCGGCCTAAATATTAATTGGCGTCATTAGGTCATTATTAATTCTCCAGTTAGTTGACAACTTCCAAGTTGGCAACTTGTTCTCGTAGGACTAGAAAGTGGCTCTCAAACGTATCGAAACGCGAACTCGCGTTGTACTTCACAATTGGCTCGACTTGACGTTCAACTCAACAATTCCACCTCGCTTTATAACTCGCGAACTACGTTTCGAAAGTGCTATCACGCTTATACTAATTATTACTTTACAAGTCGGAGGAGGACAGAACAATGTTGTAAAGGGGTCGGGTGGGTTAGAGTGGCCCTGAAGCGGATGGCTCGACTAGTTCGAAGCGTATCGACATCTCGGGTTCCCTGGAGTGCGGCTTTTACCCTCCATTTCAGTTCGCGAGCGAATATCCTCCATTCCTCACTCTAACCGAGTTACTGACCCGGGCAAGCTTTTGATAGTTAAACCGTTAAATGTCGTACTTCCGCCAAACTAACTAGACTCTAACTTACCTCTGTCGATTCCAGAAGGTATTGGCTGCCTATAAATTGTATCCATCTCAACAAGTACCGAATGCCGATAAATCTGTTTCTTACCCACAATGCTCGGTGTACCTAGAACTGTAACCTATTTAGGAAGAACGATCCATTGGGAATTTCGTCGAACTTACTGAAACATTTTTTAAAGTCTGCATTTACACTCTTTTGTGAAATGTCAAAGAAGATAGGCAATAAGTAAGGCCCCATTAAGTTGACGGTACAATTTGGCTAATTTATACTCCTGTACTGAGTCACAAAAAGTTTCCCTCATTAAGTAAAGAGACAACTGGAGTAAATCACGCAGCCAAGGCGGCTCGTATCGCAGACACGATTGCTATCTCCAAATTACCGGGAAGGGTAAGAGTGTTTGCAAATCATGAGCCATCCATTTACTTACACTTTGCTCTCTAACTTTCGAACGGTATTTCTTAAAATAGTACTTTTTATATTTAATTCATTATTTATTTTGTTTACTCATGAACAAAATGAGAAGGAACCTATTTATGTGTGCTCCGAGATCCGATTTCGTTTATTGTACTGTATATTAGTTTGTTGCAAATCAAAAATATGTAGCCTCGGCTTCATCTCCGTCCATACAACAAAGTTGTTTTATTAATACTTAAAATTTATATCAAAATACTGTACGATAAGAACTCATAATACTTTAAGTATGTCATATTACTTCAGCTTGTATCCATAAAAATAGATACTGACGTAATCATGCAAGTATTTGGAACGACGGAGTCAAACTTAGGTGGGTTAGGGCTTTTATCGTTTGCCATAATTTTCATTTGTAATAAAGTAATTTATTTCTGAAACAGTATTTTCTTCAGACTTATTATTAAACTGACCAAACCTAACCTAACCTAAAGTATTCTATAAGATGACATTAAAAAAACTGAAAAATGCACGCTTTTTATATAGTACTTAATGACGAATGTTGGTTTGGCAAGTGAAATTATGGAAAACTAAAGAATCCGAGTAGGTTAGATTCGATTTCGGTTTAGACATTAAAGTTTATTCCCATAAGAACATACTGTTCATTTACATGAGATACAGACTATTCCTAAGTAACAATACATAGTCCAACATAACATCATAATATCATCCTAGATCCTAGCATTATAGGCGCCTTGGTTCATACTGTAAGCCTGTAAGTGTAAATTATTATCAATAAATAAATAAATAATAATCTTACTTAATGCAATCATAGATGTATGTTTATATTTTATAAATAAAATTATGTAAAAAAATCTTGGTCATTCAGTTGAACAAGACACTCTTCAATAGCGCTCTTTAGCTTTAGCAGACAAGTTTTTGGAGTTCTTTATCTAAAGCTTTACATAAATTATTGTAAATGTTTATGTGGAACATGTCTGATGAAACTAGAACTGCTGATTATACGATATACAAGTACGTCGACGCTGTCCAATCTCAGTTTTGTCATATTGTTTCCAGTACAGTACTCCCAATCTCCCTGCAATAAACAAGTGTAAACCTTGGTAAATAAAATTGTCCTTCTGGCCCAATTAACGTTGATTCAATAGCTGCCCGGAAAGCAAAGCAAATGTCGCCGACCACTGATTAATGCCGTAACACGAACTGTCTTGCCCGGTTCCTTCTATTTGCGTTAATCCCGCAATATTGCGTTAGGTGCGGCTCTCGGTACGGGAAATTACTACGAGTTTTCTAGATCTAGATTGAAAAAATAGTACAGCAATATAATCATTATCTTCGGCTTATATTTGTCCCACGACAGGGCACAGGCATTCTTTCAGGAAGAAAGCGCTTGGGCTGCATTTCCCACGCGGATCGAGTGCGGATTAGGAAGTACATCATTGAACTACATTCATGATGTCTTCTTCTTCCTTTACCGTAATGATCGTGGAAAATTTCAAACGAAATCTCAACGAATATCCGAAAAAAAACACTTCAATGTTTATTTTTGGATTTTTGTCCTTACCTCAGTGCATTATGAACCCTCTACGAGTTCATTCCCAAACACCCGAGCACACATCCGTTACCCTACAATACGAATGACATACATGAAATAGGTACCTACTGTTAACGTGATCTTATTTTATAGTACGTTAACAGTATTGACAACCGGTACCTCTACCATGAGTTGCTATCGAAAACACGGGTGTGTTTTACAATACCGAAGTACGAAAGACCGAATGTATTAAAACATCGAATGGGTCAAAAGACCGACACGATTTTTTTCTGAAACCGTAAACTTTTCAGAATTTGTTAAAACGGCATCATACAGAACCCATTAGGTTAGGTTAGGTTTGTTTTATAACAATCTTAAAAAGTTAACGGTTTCAGAAAAAAATCGTGTCGGTCTTTTGACCCATTCGATGTTTTAATACATTCGGTCTTTCGTACTTCGGTATTGTAATACATACCCGAAAACACACATTACAAGTTAGCTTAGCTATGAAGTATCTTTTTGTATTTATTTTTTCAACTTCATTTTTTATTACTTTTACGGTCATCCCGTGAAATCATATATTTCATACTAAATACAAACTGAAATATAGATGCACAGAAAAAAACCCCAGAAAAAAGACCAATGCTGGGAATCGAACCCAGGTCCTCAGCATTCCGTGCCGCGTGCCATACCCCTACACCACCACTGGTCTAGAGATTAGACACGAATCTTTCCTATACATCATAATACATTTCAGTCTGCTAAATCATCACCTTATGCAGTGACAAGCGCTCATCTATGTTACACCCTCTATCGAGAGATTTTAACACTCCCTCGGAACTAACCGCTCACCTGGACAAGAGATGGCGCTACTGTGCAACTTTAAACAAGTTAGCTTATATTTATTTTTTCAACTTCATTTTTTATTACTTTTACGGTCATCCCGTGAAATCATATATTTCATACTAAATACAAACTGAAATATAGATGCACAGAAAAAACCCCAGAAAAAAGACCAATGCTGGGAATCGAACCCAGGTCCTCAGCATTTTGTGCCGCGTGCCATACCCCTACACCACCACTGGTCTAGAGATTAGACACGAATCTTTCCTATACATCATACATTTCAGTCTGCTAAATCATCACCTTATGCAGTGACAAGCGCTCATCTATGTTACACCCTCTATCGAGAGATTTTAACCTAACTTGCTAACTTGTTTAAAGTTGCACAGTAGCGCCATCTCTTGTCCAGGTGAGTCCAGGTGAGCGGTTCTCGTCTCGTCGTTCGTCTTCATAATTATGCAGCCCTCGCTAGCATATTCCACGCCGACATTATTTTGATAACTAATAATTGAAATAATTTATTAAACGATGGTTCTTATAAGTTTTCACCCTCGAACTTACTAGTGAGAAAGTTAACTACAGTCGATACGGTATTGTTCGATAACGTCTGTCAAATTTGTGAATCATGATACTGATCTTCTATGGCGACAGCTACAAAACTTTAGTCGCTAGCGCTTGGATTTCGATAGGTAATTTACCGTTGTGCTCATACTAGCGATCTTTACTTCCGTAAGTGACCGCTAGAGCACAATCCTCCATACAAATCATTTACGCAGTCGCTATCGTGTACGGTCACTGCAAACTCATGGTAGTGGTACGGATATCTATAGCCTAGTGATTAGCGACTCCGACTTTGAAGATAGACTGATAGAAGTTCCGGGTTCCGGGTTCGGGTTTTTGCTCGATATTGATAACGCTTGAAATATTCACAGAATATTTAGTTATACATATATTTAAAATAATACATTAAAAATAAATAATTAAATTAAAATAAAACAAATATTTGAGGGGGGATCCCATACAAAAAATGTGATTTTATTTGCAGTTTTTATAGATACCTAATGTTACGGAACCCTTCGTGCGCGAGTCCGACTCGCACTTGGCCGGTTTTTTTAAAGAACTCACTAATGATACCTCCATCAACTTAACGCTCGTATGTTATTTACTCAAGCATGTTTGTCAGTTCCCTAGTACACGAAACTTTGTTTACTTTGATACTTTATCCGTCATTTGGTCCAAATAGTCTCAAGATTTTCTTTCTTCTTTCACGGCTAAGTACCCTTAAATAATAACAATCACACATGAATTTATTTAATAGATTAAATATATACTATCTTTATACCTACGTATGGTGGAAGAAACAGAATCGCGTACCAGGGTGGAACCTTTTCGCTACAAATGTTACAGTTTAAGTACAGTTTTCTCGACTGTACATACATAGGTGCGAAAGATTGTACCTACCTAGTATGTATTTAACAACGTATTTAAGAAAGGCACTTCTTATGTAGGTACTTATTATTCATGTAGATTATATTATTGAATAAGAAAAAATGTAGATTACGAGCACAAAAATGCCCACTTTGTACTAACATTGTGCTACATTTTGTAGGCTGTTAAGAATTATTTACTGCCATATAAAATGCAGTCGCGAAACGCCTACAATGTACGTTCAACGCAATATTGCTTTGTTCAATAGTCAGGCGCTTATTTGTAGCTTGAACTAACCATCTGCCTGGATCGTTTGTGAGGTTGCGGCAAGAACTTTGTATTCAAGCTATGCTTTATACTTCATTAAAATAAATGTCAACTATCTGCCTTTAAAGGACATAATTTGTAATTTTCCTTTAGGCATTTCAGTTTTTAATGAACTGAAACAATTACTTTGCTCATCCGCGACCTTACGATAGTTAAGTACCTAGAGGGAAATCAAGTCTAAGACACAATTCAAGTTTAAATTCTTTATTACCAGAGTATAACAGAGTTTCATTCCATATTGCATACCTATTAATTAAGGCTTCCATTAATTAGAAGCAACATGACGTACCTACCCATCCCGGGTGATATTGATTTCATTTTCTTTTTCTAACGATATTTTACCTACACCGAATGCCGACAAGAAGCTAAATATTGAAAATCCCCTGTTCCCAATAACATCCTTATTATCTTCGTGACATCAAAAACATGTTTGTTATTGAATAAAGGCTGTCTTGACCATCGAAATGCGGAGATAAAATCAAGGGTAGGTAACGGAAAATAGGCTTACGTGCGACCATTTGTAAGTTCAAAAAGGTATGTTAACGATGATTTGAGGCTTCGATTTACGATACTGCACCGTGCTGCTCGTTTATGAAAGTTGTTAAATAACGTAAAAAAAAAGAAAATTTAATCCTTTTTATTACATTTTTTGTCAAAGGACAAGCCGTTTTTTTTTCAAATTCGATAACTTTAAAGGAAGCTTTTTCAAGTTAATTTTTCTAAAACATTATTATACTACTTTGTACTGTTTAGGCGACAATCAACAAGTAAATTGAATCATGCATCATGCTGTATGACAATCATTAATGATAAACCAATGTAAGTAGGTAGGTACCTTAATAGGTAACTTCCTTAGTTATGTTATGATATGACTCGATATTTGCACTGTCAATTTTGTTAACAGAGTAAGAAATAGTTAAGTAACTAAGTTTAAATATATTTGTTACGGGATGTAGACCATGATTACCTTTAATAAGTTCCCGATATTTCGACGCAGTTGCATTCATTCATGATTACGGTCAGACTAAAGAATTTGCGGGTGGATGTTACATATATATAATATATCTAATGTAAGCCGTGAATCATTAAAAAGTGTTAAACATAGTTTATAAAAAAAAAAATAGCAGCGCAACTCACGATTATAAGACAGGGACTAATGCTCGATGTTTTTGGAAAATCTTTTTCAAGGGCGAGTGCTTTCACTGGCCATTCCTGGCTTGATTATGAATGAAAATTGTTTTATTTTTCCGGTTTGAACAAAAAAAGATTTACCAGGTAGATTATTTATTCTTATGTAGGTAGGTAGTTCCTGTTACTGCGGTAAGCAACATGTCGTAGTTAGCGGAAATAAAAGTAAAAGACGGTGTTTAATTACGTTACAAACTAGAATGGGAATAAAACCCGGAACCCTGACAGTTTTCCCTATTTAATAATGCTATTATAATTTAAAAAAAAAACAGTTAATTTAATTATAGCGCTGAAAGTGTTATGCTCCAATAAATTACGTACCGCATATATATCGTTATGTCTAGGCCTCATACATAATGAAGGTGCGAATATAATCAGTTAATAATTGGCAATCGATGAAAATTTTAAAAGTGCTTGTATGTTTTTATACCGGTAGAAATAACGTTCCTTATTAGCAGGAAAAAATTACAGATTTTTTGGTTGCGTCATATAATTATAAAAAATAAAAACAATTTATTAAATCTGGGACAGCTTAATACGGGCACGAACCTTAGTCCGTCGCATATTGAAAAAAAAAACCAGATGTGACATTGACAGCTTGTCATAAACAAACGTACATAACCTTAGCTTGCGATTTTGCGCCCGCGTCTTTCTCCAAGTTTTCGGTATTTTCCCTGGATATCTTTTAATTTTTCGACTGCTTACCCACACCGGACCTTTGATACTGCCTGCTACGACGATAACTCTTGCTTTGTACCCTGGACCTGACCTTTATAGCTGCTACGACGACTTGGAACTGATATCACATATACTGATTAACTCTAATTTGAAAACTGTGAAATATGAATAGAAACACTGATTTTGTTAGAGCGGACTCATCGAATCTGCCAAAACTAGATACGATTATGCTCATGGAGTTTATGAAGAGTAGTGACAAGTATAATGTCGCTGAAATTAGAGGTGCTAAAACTTTAATGTAAGTACTGTACTCAACCTAGTCGCGTGTTTATCTCAGTTTGTCAATGTCACATCTGGTTTTTTTTTTCAATATGCGACGGACTAAGGTTCGTGCCCGTATTAAGCTGTCCCAGATTTAATAAATTGTTTTTATTTTTTATAATTATATGACGCAACCAAAAAATCTGTAATTTTTTCCTGTTAATAAGGAACGTTATTCCTACCGGTATAAAAATATTCAAGCACATTTAAAATTTTCATCGATTGCCAACTGTTAAAGTAATTTTGCGTACTACTTATTATTAAACCTCGTAACCACCTACTTACCTTACTGTAACCTAATAACCTAATTGGTCAATTTCTTTCGTAATGTGAAGAGCATTTTAATTGCAAATCACATAATTGTGAATTTTGCCATTATTTTAAAATTTAATGATATCACACACGGCAAGCACACGGCAACGTGCCAGGCAAGGCAAATGTAAAAAAAACGGGTAATTTTTCTTTGTCTATGAAATCTACTTTTATGTTTAAAATTCGAACTGACTGAAACAAAATATCGTAGTGTACTTGACAAGACATTTTGGCCTTCATGAATAAATTCATGTTGTTAAAATGAAATACCTAGTCTGTAGGCGTGTGAAAATATCTCCACGTATATCCATCCATTATAAATAGTTCTGAAATGTGATTTTTCGTGTTCATACTTTCCTTGACTTTGAAGTAGGTACCTAATTAAATATGTATGTTGTTTATAAAAAATCTTGACAATCATTCCGTACGTTTTTTCTAAATTCCGGTTTTCCCATACGTTAATTGAAGAAGAACTACTATATTTAGGGATCCATACCCAAAGGGAACGGGACCCTATTACTGAGACTTCGCTGCCCGTCCGTCCATCTGTTCGTCTGTCACCAGGCTCTATCTCTTGAACCGTGATAGCTAGACAGTTGAAATTTTCACAGATGATGTATTTCGGTTGCCGCTATACTTAACAACAAATACTAAGAAACAGAATAAAATAAATATTTAAGGGGGCTCCCATACAACAAACGTGATTTATTGGGTCGTTTTTGCTCGATATTGATAACGGCAACAGGTAGACGTTTGAAATATTCACAGTATATTTGTTATATATTTATTTTAAAAATAAATAATTAAATTAAAATAAAACAAATATTTAAGGGGGGCTCCCATATACAGGGTTATTTTTAATTCACTGACATCCTCTTAACCCTGAATTGGGAATGTCTAAAAAAAATTACCAGTGGTTTTTATATTTTTTTTTGTTTTGACCTTATCACAAAAGAAGTTCTTGAGGAATTGCCACGCAAAGCAATAGCATTCCTGACCATGCTCTTTAACGCTATTCTGAGAGTAGGATACTTCCCCGACTTGTGGAAAGTATCCATTGTAATAATGATACATAAACCTGGTAAACCACCGCATGAAGTAACTTCATATAGACCGATTAGTTTGCTGCCAGTTATGTCCAAAATCTTCGAGAGGTGCCTTCTTTCAAGGCTCACCAATGCCTTGAAGGAAAAGTCCATTGTCCCTGATCACCAGTTCGGTTTTCGGAGAGAACATTCCACCATAGAGCAGGTGCACAGAGTGTGCAGGACAGTTAGGAAGTCATTCGAAATGAAAGAATACTGCTCATCGGCATTTCTTGACATACAACAGGCTTTCGACAGGGTATGGCACAAAGGATTGTTGTATAAAATAAAAACTCTATTACCCCACACATTCTACGGAATTCTAAAATCCTACATCTCTAACAGAATATTTCAAGTAAGAGAGAACGACTCAACATCAGGGTTTTATGAAATATCTGCAGGAGTACCACAAGGCTCGGTACTTGGACCAGTCCTGTACACATTGTTTACATCTGACATACCACAAAGCTTTGATGTCACAATTGCAACCTTCGCTGACGATACTGCACTCCTGGCCTCTAGTAAATGTCCAGTTGAAGCTACCCGGATGCTACAGAACAGTCTTACTAAAATTGAGGAATGGCTAGCTAAATGGAGGATTGCCGTTAGTGTAACCAAATCATTACACGTCACATTCACACTCCGTAAAGAAGACTGTCCACCTGTCACCCTAAATAATATGCAGCTTCCGCATCAGGACACTGTGAAGTACCTGGGTATGCACTTAGACCGGAGACTGACCTGGCAGAAACATATTAAAACAAAAAGAGATGAGATTAACTTGAAGTACAAAGGTCTGCATTGGCTGATGGGTAGAAATTCAAAACTGGCTATGGACAATAAGATTCTCATCTACAAAACCATGATAAAGCCAATTTGGGCGTATGGCATACAGCTGTGGGGTACTGCCAGCAACTCCAACTTAATGATAATGCAAAGGGTGCAAAACAATTTACTGAGGCAGATATCAAATGCACCATGGTTCCTCAAAACAACAGAGCTGCACGAAATTCTCGGTATGCTAACAGTCAAGGAAGAAATTGCTTCTTATGGCAATAAATATAAAGGAAGACTTAAAAAGCATCCAAATCAACTAGCGGGACAGCTAACAGTACCGGAAACTACTCGTCGGTTGAAAAAGAGGCGAGACATTTTTGACCAGGATAGTTAGATAAACTGACCACACAAACAAAAAGGGTTGTACTCCACTGGGAGTAGCTCCTTACAGCATTCATTACCATCGCATCTGCTTATAGCCCGCAGGGCTGATTGCATGATTAAACAGGAAAAAAAAAAAAATATTTTTTTTGTATAGAAAAATCAATTATAAGAAACTAATTTCAATATTTTGTCATTTAGTTCTCTACTTTTTTCAAAATTAATTATTGAATTTATTTTAGTTGATGACGTCAGATTATAATTGAGGGCTCCCACAATGCCAAATTTCTAAATCTATCTAAATGCTTACGATAAGGCAACCCCTTTAATTATTTTTTGCGTAGTGGTACACTATACACTATGTCACTTTACTGGCACTGACAAAGTGCTAGATGTCAGACAGCGGGTCCAAATCAAACTCCGTAGTATAATCCACGCGTAAATTGTGAAGAATTCTAACCACACAGAATAAAGTACGACTTGAACCGGTCACGCAATTTACACCAAAGTCAAATGAAGTTCATTGCTTATTTGTTATATAATAAATTCATTACATAATATTAAAATTAAATAACTACAGAAAACGATTTAAAAAGCATTTATCTCGAAATGGTTTTTGATTTTCTATACATTGCAAAAAAATAGACATCCCCAATTCCTATCACTCAAACAAATGTTTTTTGTTTTACGACTTTTTAAAATGAAGCACTTTTTTCCATACAAATACACTGAGTATCGTAAAAATAAGAGGAAATTTCAAATTTTCAAAACGTTATTACACCAAAAATATTAAGTTATGACCAAAGCCGTAAAACAAAAAACATTTGTTTTAAGTGGTAGGAGTTTAGGGTTAAAAGGATGCTAGTGAATTACAAATAACCCTGTATAACAAATGTGATTTTTTTACCGTTTTTATAGATAATAGTACGGAACCCTTCATGCGCGAGACCGACTCGCACTTGGCCGGTTTTTTCAGTACCTAATTATTAGTAATTAATAATAAACTCATTCTTGTATAACATGGAGACACCATGACAGGAAGGACGAAGCGGGTTGCAACATGCGATTAAAATGTCAACGAAATCAGTTCTCCAGGTTTAAATTTCTGTTGAAGTTTTCAGCATAAAATCTCCCTGAAACTGTATTTTAGCGTTAACTATTTCACTACTTGTCACACTCAAAAGTATTCGAGTTTCAGGTTGTTTTCGCGTAGTTCGAGAACTTTTCAACATTATTTGTGTAGATGCGTAATTACCATTGCGATCTGGCAAATGAGAGCGGAGCGGAAGCCGCCGCAGAATAAAAGGACAACGGGGGCGGAAGAGTGCTTTGTTTCAAATGTTACTATTTGAATAGTTAATGTGAATTTCAAAGTAAGTCCTTAGGATACTTCCTATAACTTCAATGTCGTAGTCTTAAGTTTTTAGGCGAAATTTTCAAGGATGACTGATGACTTTGTGTAATTGTTACGTAATAGCTGTAATTTAGTTGAATAATTAACGTTGTTATTATAAATAATCTTGCGGGGACACGCATGCAGAATTGTGTAGGTACCAATTTATTATTTTTATGTTTGTGATTTTTGTTTATTTGTGTTAAATTGTGTGAAAGTATTTCCTAATATTGGTGTGTCTTCTTGTGAAAGTGAATAATGTCTTCTTTTTTTCTTTGATTCAGGCGTTGCTTTGAAAATGAACTCTTAAAGAGTTCAAAGGGCATTTTATGCTGTGTTTGTGTGAACTATATCAATAATATGTGTTGATCGAAAACCTCTGCGCGAGAACACATGTGTCGTGCAGACTTACCTATGAGGTAGCTGGAAGGAAAAAAAACATTGTTATTGTACTCATAACAAATTATTGTATCTATTCATTTCATTCATTACATGTTCGTCCATTGGGTCGGTTGTTGGTTAAATTTGACTGCCGGCAAAACGTATTGTAGCGCCTACATGTGCATTCACTGCGCTTGACGCTCACGACCGCGCGTCCACTAACGTGCATGTTATGTAAACTTAAATCGCTGGCCAATACAGTACCAGCACATTCAGCCACCTTCACTATTTGCAGCTAGTTGTTTGCTTTGTAAATGCTGCAGCATTGTATGCATTTGTATCGGGCGAATGGTTGTGGACCCTGATATCTGTTTAATATGATAATCCGCATGCAAACAAGCGAAGGATTGGCCGGCGAAATTATTTATGCATCCCGGCCTGCGGGTGATGGCTTCACTCGCCGGCGACCGTCGCGGCCCACCGGAACTTTTATTGAACCTCAGCTCTGGACAGGTGAGAGGATGAACTTGTATTTCAGGAATAAAGCGACGAATAAATTATGCACGAAGAATTCACCCGCTAGGGGTAAGCGAGTAAAAATTTTAATTTTGGAACAATGTTTTTTGTTACGAACATAGCTCGCTGGGGACAGCTTCGCTTTTCTTGTGTGAACATTTTAAGTTGTAGGTTGGAAATTATGTGCACATATTGGGTTTATCATCGGAGACCTGAAGCGATAAATAAACAACATTGACATAGATGCTACGACGGTAGCACGGCGATTATTTAGCAGTCTGCTATTCATTAATTCAGATCAAGCCGCTTGGCCGGTTTTCAAAAATCAAGAATTCATTTAAACGATGTTTATATGATAAATGGGTATCTCATCCGATCCGTGACCTTATCGTTCAACAACAAATTGATAGGTCAGTTCGAACGCTTGGCTTAGCAAGACATGTTGCGTTATTACTCCCCGCATATGAAGATGTAAACTCGGCTTAGACAGATGGTAATCAATTCCGTAGTAATTGAATTCGGGTAGGCGGGCATGCATCATCCCGGTCCTGTTTCGACCTGGTCCTGGCGCCCGAAACTATAATGAAATAATACTCATACTAATTTGATTGTGCCAATGTAATTGCGTTTGCGACGTGGGGTGATTATGACCTATATTGAATAGGTAACGAATTAGTCTGCTGCAATCTCGTCTAATATTCAAATGGGTTAGTGTTGAGATTTAAAAATGGCGAAAAAGTGATTCCGGCACCATTTCTAGTTTTACGATACCATCGACCAAATACGACGATGAGAAGGTAGTCATGCAGAGACGTGGCGTGAAAACAGTCTTCAGAAAATCCGGAGCAACAGTTGGGTAAAAAGACAGAGAAAAGAAAGAAGAGGTGAGAGAAAGAAATAAGTGAGTTAGATGACATTTAGATGCAACATCTCGCAAATAGTGTACACTTACACACATTTTGCTATAATTGTTATCATTGACGTCACATTGGCAGGTATAGAACATGGCACAAGTATAAAAGATAACACGGTGGGATACTTACGAGTTGTTTCGGTAGCACATTGCTAAGTCATAGATCAATTTTATAACGAACCTCAACTAGATTTAATACTTCAATAAAGAAAGAGAAATAGTACAGTAAGATATTTTACTATCGGCTTCAATTCGATACTCTGACTGAAGCAATTGAAAATGAAAGATCGGATAGTTTCGCCATAAATTCAAGCTCCGGCGAAAAAGAGAAAATATTATGCAGCGCTTGGGGACGAAAGGCTTGTACAATAATAAAATACCGGAGAGAGTGGACGGGCAGGAAATCTAAGATTAACACGACATCGCTGATTGAGTCGGCTATTGCTGTTGCGGACGCCGTGTATCGGGGAATTTGATTTCAGGGAATGCATTTAGAGGATACGCGGCTTTAACAGCTCTACAAATAACACAGAGTTCGTACTATTGTGGTTTTGATATCAGTTGCTGGACTAAATGTTAATTGTACGGGTTTTGAGTTGGCACGGTTCTGAATATCGTACGTAGTATTGACTCATTAGATTAGGTTAAGTTAGTTAAAATAACAATCTTGAAAAGCTTACGGTTTGAAAATAAAAACTTTTAGATATTCTTACCCATTTGATATTTTAACTTACGAATATTTGTTCTCGGGTCTTGGGTGTTTAATATACTGTATTTATGTATGTATCTATCTATGTATGTATTTAAGTATGTTTATCCGTTGCCTTGTACCCATAACACAAGCTATGCTTAGCTTACTTTGGGACTAGGTCAAACGGTGTGAATTGTCCCGTGATATTTATTTATTTTTATTTAGGCACTCAGACTTTGTTAGTAAATGGTTTAAAATATGATACCTAATAGATGATAAGTATTTTTTATTTTATCTGTCCGCCTACATTATAATGTTCTAACGATGGGCAAATTCTTGACCTCTACAACTTCCGGTCTGACGCAATGTCAGGCCATTCCTTTTACATATGCGTCCAAATCATCCAAAGCGCCATCGCCGTCTTGGTTCACCTTAGCGTGGCTGGCAACTCTCATGCACCCATAAAATAGTTGTGTGAGCCCACCTCCGTAGGTACAGTCAACAGCATAAATAAGTGATCATTTATGTACATTGTCGTTTTCAATCGTTTGACAATTTTGTATGACATTTCAAACATGACGTTAAAGTGACAAGGTACATAAATGATCACTTATTTATGCTGTTGACCCTACATATGACAGACAGGTTAACCCAGTAACATTTTAGCTTTGCAGTCTTTTTCCGAATGTCACCAAAGTGTATTTTCGAGCCGAGTGTGATTAGTAAAATAATTAATTAGAATATAAACAGCTAGCAAAAACAGACAACTATTTGAATAACAATAAATTAAAAAATTTTAAAAACCCCCTTCACAATTATGTCACTCGTATGTTTGAACATTAAGTCAATGCCCATTATGCGTCTAAGATCCCTTCCGCATCTAACAAAAGAGCTGATAACTTTAAAACGGCTGAACTGATTTTGATGAAACATATCTAAGAACCATTGCCAAGAAACCTGCTTTCTATTAAAAAAAAACCGCATCCAAATCGGTTAACCCGTTTAAGAGCTATGATGCCACAGACAGACACAGAGACAGACAAACATACACACACACATAGCGGTCAAACTTATAACACCCCTCTTTTTGTGTCGGGGGTTAAAAGAGGTCATAACTAAGCAAAATATTTTAAAATAAAGACAAGCTTATGACACTTCTGTAGGCAGCCGGAAGCCAAAACAAGTTAGCATCAAACGAAATTGGGCATGCGAAACGAGGATAACAAAGTGAGAGTAATAAAATCACCACTTGTAAACTTTGCTGAGATGCTCAGGAACAGAACAACGCCAAGAAATTATAACGTAATTTGGCTTTGAGGAGCTTTAAGATCTCACAATGGCTCACTCTCGTAAATCGCGTTAGGGGTTCCGCTCTAGATGTCCCAGTGACTCTCGGACAGTACTGGCCTGACATCGCATGCTAATGAGGACGCATCGAGGAGAAACAAGATTGTCGAGTTTATAAAAATAACAGGCGAATCCACTTTCATTTTTGTTCCGAGTTCCGCCGTCGCTCGACTCTATTGTTGTGTGCGAGCCACAAAGGGAACGCATTCTATTTCTCTAGAATGCCAGCTGAGTTTTCGCAAAAGTATTACTTAAGGAAAAGTGTTACATGTACTTTTGTTACGGAACTTTGTTTCCTTGACTTGACTTCTTTTTCGAAGTTTAGGGTGTTTAAAGGAAGACAGCTTTTTATGAGTAGGTATACCTGAAAATATATATTTTACTCGTATCTACTTATTGAAAGAAATCTATCTAATTTTAAGATTAAACGATGAGTAAACTATGTTTTTGGACATGTACGCGAGGGTGTGTGTGTAAGTGTATCAGCGTAATGCGATATGGAAGATACTTCAGAAAACTAGTAAATGCATTTAAAGATAGATTATTTTATTTATGCTGAAGATTGTTTCAAATAACAGATTGAATGTGCTCGGGAGCTATGCAATGCCAACTATTTCCCAAAAAGTTACCTGCGCGACATTATTGCAAAGCGACGAGCGCTTCGAAACTTTCAACATCTTTAAACTTGCATCTACGTTCACCATCAGATACAGTACAGCGGACAATATAAAAGAAGACTGTTAACACAACTTTATATACTACCACGTCCTTAAAATGGTCATAAGACATTTTGAGAAGAATATTCGCTTCAAAACTTTTATGGGGACAATATACCTACTTCGCTTTCTTAAATACAAGTACCTATATCCTGATGTTACGTGCTGCGGCTCCATTTGTCGCTGTGACGTTCGTGAAATATCGAAGGGGATTAAGGTGTCGAATTGTGAACGCTTCTGCGGGCGATCTGCTTCGCTCATGAGGATGGATTACCCGCGCTCGAGATGGGAGTCGCTGATAAACGACTCGATGATGCGCTAATCCCGACTGTTTTGTATGCCGCATCGGCACTTCACAAACGAAGAATTATCGATCGATTCGGAGGCCGCTGCTGTTTTGTTCCCTCGTAAATAATATCCACGTAGTAGCCAGATCTTAGAATTTCACCACAAGACGCGATCAGTAATTTTATAAAAGCTGTTAAAATACCGCTGAATACAAATGTGAAAAAATCGTAGGTTAAGTTAAGAGTTAACCTACCTGTTGATGTAAAATATCGTCTTACCTAAACTTTATATAATGGAAACTGACCAGTGACTGAATGTAATGACATACCTAAAGATAACATTATGATCAATGTCCAAACGACATTATTAGAAATACGAGTACAACCACTTCATGAAATGGTCGACTAAATCCACACAGAAATAAATCCATCTTTGATACAGCATTTGTTACATTTTAACTTGGTAAGAGCGCTTCGATGGTAAGCTAACAATCTAAAACCTTTCACATTTGTCCTATCAACAGCGATAACAATAGTATAATGTCAGGTTAACGTTTATTCCTAAGCATTGTATTGTTAAAGTGAACTGTTATTACCGTCATAAAATAGGGTGACAAAGATTTTGAACGCACAAGGCCCAGAGAAAGGCTCGTTAAGGAAATTGTCTCGAGTCATAGGGCAGCCTGTAGTTGCGACAGCTTTCGGTCCAAGCCAGCGACCTTGTGAGAAAGCGTGAAGCGTGCGTGCCGCGGCCATTCAGAATATCGGCATTGTTCTTGGATTCAACTATTGCATAATAAGCCGGTTAATTTAAGTATAACGGTTTGCGATTGTTATGTTCGTTATTTTCTTGTAGCGTTTCACCTTTGTACCTCCGGGTAGTGTCTACGGTTTTAAATGAATGTTTTAAGGCTCAATGTTTGACACGAAAAGTTTGTGACTGAGTCATCAGAATAGTAAATATAGACAGGCCAATTATTGCTACTTTACTTTCATAGATTGTGTACAACTCTCCCAATTGTAATTGGCCATCATGCAATCGATAATATGCTATTATTATCTAACAGATTTACTACCTCAAATCTAATAAGTTGAAGGTAGAAAGACTGTGGTAGCCTAATGGTATGACCTATCTTCTCTTAAGCAGAGCCAGATTAAGAATAAAACATTTTGTTCAGGGTTACCCTGTACCACGAGACTTAAAGGCACTACCAGGACAGCCACTACAAGGCACTGGGTACAGTCAACGTCATAAATAAGTGATCACTTTTGTACCTTGTCGTTTTCAGTTGACATAATTTCGTATGGTTTTTCAAACATGACGTTAACTTGACAAGGTACAGAAATCATCACTTATTTATGACGTTGACCCTACTACAAGGACCAGATCATCCAAATCATGATAAAAAAATGGAATAAATGCACAGAGGAGGGGGCGGGTTTAAATGCACAAAAGATCCCTGTTGTTTGTCTAAGTGTCTATTCAAAAGGACCCCTAGATATAAGATAAGACTATGAACATAATTTCACATTTTGAACATGAAACTACTGTGAGACTCACTCATAGTGAATACTCACTGATATACAAAATGGAAGAGAGTTATCCATATTTTTTCACATGCTAGGCGTCTAACAAGAAGCTCTTCAGGAGACCTACTGAGCCTACCACTATCGTCATGATTTTACGCTGTCAATAAAATGTAAAAGTTATCATGTTATTATTGTTGAAGCGGTACAGGTGATCAGGCTGTAAGTAAGATTGTGGTGAAACTGCACTCAAGCTACTTCTCAACACTTTCTCCAAGGCCGCACTGGCGCCACGCCTCCCACTACAGCGCGTAACATAATATAATAATGCCATAATCAAGCAACAATATTATTATCATGATAAAAGCGCATTTAAATCTATTCTCCCTTTATAATGATGTTTTGACGACATGTGGTACACAAAAAATATGGCATAATATTAAACTGTATCATGATACGAATAAAAATAAGTGACAGGTATGAGACGATTTCTCTGCGCACGGATATTTATCTCATAATATTAATATTTTCTGTCAGTAAAGCGTTCAAAGTTGCATGGAACAGACATGATAAATCACGGTTTCTTAAGTGATGGCCGAAAAACTCCAGATAAATGTGTACAATTTAATAGTTGCGTTTAAGTTGCTGTATGTACCATCGCCCCAGACGTCAGATACCCATTTTCAAAACAAATTTGCTTGCAGCCGTTGATGTTTATTGCTATGGATTGTTATGGACAGATGTCTAGCCACTGCTCGCAAACTGGGCCTTTAAGGTGGTTATCTGGCGCTTGGGGCGATAGTACATAAATTCTCAATAGGAATTTCGACGAATTTAGGTTCTCTCGGATAGGTACCTACTTCGTTCTTATTTTCTTTAATACAATTTTATATTTGAGCATTTTTTTTAAGAATTTATGACAATTTAAGTGTAAGTCAAAGTAAATAAATGATGATGTCCTCCATGTCGTGTCCGACAAAGGCGAATCTTTAAGCTCATTTGTTACTTGTGTGCCCGAATATGGCTCGCAAAGCCAACCTTTGTTTTGAAGGTTCTATTACAAAGTGCGCAATGTAGTTGACCACTATCATTGTATGTGTAAGTGTAGGTAGGTCTCGGACGGGTCTTTTTAATAAGGCGCTTGGCATCCAGGTGCTCTAAGCGATGCGTTTCAAAACCCATAATAGCCTTATTTACAGAGCTGCGCCATTCTGGTCTCTGTTTCGCAAGATCTTCCCAACTCTCACATGGGATATTACATGCGGTGAGGTGGCGCTTGAGGACATCCTTGTAACGCAAGAACTGGCCTCCAAGAGTCCGCTTTCCCTCCTTTAATTGGGAGTAGAATACGGCCTTAGGGAGTCTACCATCATCCATACGCACAATGTGTTCGCACCACCTAAGTTGTCCTTTAATTAACAATGACTCAATGCCGCATTGAGATTGGTTCGCCTGAGGATTTCTGTGTTTGGGACTCGGTCCTGCCACTTGATGCGAAGTATAGATCTCAGGCATTTCATGTGAAAGGAATCGAGGCGCTTTATGTCGCTTCTATAAAGGCACCAAGTTTCTGAGGCATATAGCAAGATCGGCAGAATTATTGCTTTATACACAGATATTTTTGTGTTTAAGCGTAGGTCATGCGAGTCCCAAACTCTCCTACGAAGCAATCCAAAAGACGCCGCCGCTCTCGCAATCCGAGAGGAAATTTCAGTTTCGAGGCGATTGTCGTCACGGACAAAGCTGCCAAGATACCGAAATGATGATACCTCCTCTAGCGGTTTCCCATCTAAAAATATAGAAGTCGGGTCTGGTGTGGTGCCGCGTGCGGCTTGTTTAAGCACTTGGGTCTTTGAGGTACTTATTTATGGTTAGACCAAACCTCTGACACGACTCCTGGAGATGGTCTAAGAAAATTTGCAAGCGGGTGACATCATCGGCCATTAGACAGACGTCGTCAGCGTACAGCGCATCTACAATAGAGATCTCTTTTACCGATTTCCTTGCCCTGAAACGGCCTAAATCAAAGACGCTCTTATCTGTCCTGACACTTAAACAGATCTGTCCATTGGCGTCACAATATGAGTCCCTCAGCACAGCAGCGAAATAAATAAATAAATAATAAATAAATATTAGGGGACAATCTTACACAAATCGACTTAGTCCCAAACTAAGCAAAGCTTGTACTATGGGTACTAGACGACGATAAACATACTTATATAGATAAACTAGCTTTTGCCCGCGACTTCGTCCGCGTAGAATTCCAATTTGTGGTAAAGCTTCTTCATCACTTTCATTGTATAAAACAAAAATCCGGCACCGGCAACATCCATCATTATTATCATTTCATCATGAGTATCAGTTAGTGAATATTATAAATCCCGTTTATTCCCTATCCCGCGGGAATTTCAACAAATTTGTCCTTATTCTTTGCAAAATTACACTTATTTTTATCCTGCGGGTATTTTGCATTTTCCCCGAGAAAAGTAGCCTATGTCCTTAAAGCTTTCTACCGATAAAAGAACTTTTAAAATCAGCCGCGTAGTTGAGTTCACTTATTTTTTTCCCGTGGGAATTTTGATTTTTCACGGAGAAAATAGTCTATGTAAGTAAGGGTTAGTGTAGCTACTCACTAATAGGTGAAAGAAATTTTCAAATCAGCCCTGAAGTAAAATTCACTTCTTAATATCCCAGGGGAATTTTGCATTTTACCGAATAAATAGTAGGTAGCCTATACCAATAAAGGATAGTGAAGCTTTCTATTGGTGATTTTTTTTTAAACTCAGCCCCGAAGTTAATTTTACTATTTTCTATACCGCGGGAATTTTGCATTTATCCGGAAAAAAGCATCCTATGTTAACCAAGGACAGTGCATCTTTTCTATTGGTGTAAGACATTTTAAAATGAGCTCCGAAGTTGAATTTTCTTTTTTCTATCCCTTGGGAATTTTGCATTTCCCCGGAAAAAAGTAGCCTATGTCAATAAAGGATAGTGTAACTTTTTACTGGTAAAAGTTTTTTTTTTTAATCGGTTCGGAAGTTTCAGAGATTATCTATCCCACAGGAATTTCCAAAAATCCTGCAATAAGTTTTTTTGTTGTTATGGTCATTTTCGTTAATACTGTATTTGAAAAGATTAGTAATTGTAGTTACGGAGATATGGTCCAGTTGATTTGAGTACCTACATATATAAATCCTGATTTAACTTTATCCCGTGGAAATTTTCAAAATTCTTTATATTCGCTTTATATTCTAATAGTCTAATTGCATGCCCAATTTGTACAGTTTAGTAATCTTCGTTATGGGCATAGGGTCACTCTTGATGAAATATATAAATCCCGATTATTCCTTATCCCGTGGAAATTCCGGAAAATCCTTTCTTATCGGATGCCTACGTCATACAAAGAACACACCCTCCACGTTTTAGGTCTCTACATACAGCGGTTTAGGCTGTGCGTTAATCCGGCAGTCAGTCATTTAGGACTTCAGGACAAAGCATTTTATATGTATTTGCATTGCACCAAGCTTTTATGCGAGTTCAACAATGATATTTGAATACTCAATTCGATTTTATTCGAAAAAGGTTGAACTCGCATAAAAGCTTCATCATCATCATCATTTCAGCCGTAGGACGTCCACTGCTGGACATAGGCCTCCCTCATTGACGTCCAATCATTACGGTTGGAAGCGACTTGCATCCACCCTGAACCTGCGGCCTTCACCAAAACGTCCGTCCATCTCGTTGGTGGACGTCCCACGCTGCGCTTGTAAAAGCAAAAGCTTGGTGAAATGCAAATACTTAATACATATAATTAGCTATTATCAGAGATCAGATCAAGACGTGGTTGACAAACGTAGACAAAAATGGTTTGCAATATTTGAAGTTTCGTTTCGTTTACAATGTGTCAAAATAAAATGTAATTTAAATCAAAAGCACTAAGGAGTATTGATATCAACTTCGAAGCAAATCACCCCCAAAATAACTTTCTACTACTTTTTGACCCCGTAAAGGGATGAATTTCAATAAAATACGAAACACGTCTTCCATCAATTTTGTTAAAGAATGTTTATGCAAAATTTGAAGTAGATTGGACCAAGGAATCACGATGTCTCATACAAACTTTGCCCCCCTTTTTTACCCCCTTAGAAGTAGAACTACGGAAAATCCTTTCTTATCGGATGCCTACGTCATACAAAGAACACACCCACCAAGTTTCAGGTCTCTACGATCAGCGGTTTAGGCTGTGCGTTGATCCGTCAGTCAGGACAAAGGATTTTATATGTATAGATAAATACTTAAATACATAGAAAACATCCATAACTCAGGAACAAATATTCGTGCTCATCACTCAAATAAATGCCCTTACCGGGATTTGAACCCAGGACCTCTTGCTTCGTAGGCAGGGTCACTACCAACTAGGCTAAAGCGGTCGTTAAAATAGATGGCAAAGAGAGTTGGAGCCATTACACAGCCCTGTTTGACGCCACTAGTTACCGGGAATTCGTCTGTAAAGTTGTTTACGTGCTGCACTCTGGCCATCATGCCATCATGGAATTGGCGCACTAAATCGTAATCTTTGCAGGACAGCCAGCTTTCGCAAGTACTATCCAGAGAGCAGATCTTAGCACGCGATCGAAAGCTTTCTCCAAATCAACGAAGCACATATTCAGGGGCCTGTGTTGTTCAAGGGACTTTTCCTGCAGCTGTTTGACAATGAAAATAGCATCGACTGTACCTCTACCCGGACGGAACCCATGCTGGCTCTCCGGAAAAACACACCGAGCGAGCTCACCAAGCCGGCGATTTATGATATGGGCAAATATCTTGCCAGCCGCACTCAGTAGAGCGATACCTCTATGTGATCCACAATCGGAGGCATCACCCTTTCCCTTGTAGAGTTTGCAAATAGTGGCATCTTTCCAGGCTTGGGGTATTTCGCCACTGTCCCAAGCACGCAAAACTAAATTATATAGCTCGTTACGAACTCTAACTCCTCCGTACTTGTAGAGCTCAGCGGGAATACCATCTGATCCCGTTGTTTTGCCATTTTTAAGGTGATTAACTGCCAAAGTAAACTCCTCAAAAGATGGGTGGTTGTCGAGCTCCGGAGAAAAGGGATGGGAGGGAAGAGAACTGATGTACAAAAGATCAGCATGATGGCCCTGTGGGTTAAGAACATCGTGGAAATGGTCGGCCCAGCGGTCAAGTACTTCATTGTGGTCAGTATGTCTCTTAGATTTGTCACGGGTGAATATGGGAGAAGTTTATTTGCGCCGCGGGCCAAAAATAGTTCTAAGAGACTGAAAGAAAAGTCCACTTTGCTTGATGTTAGCAAGGTGTTCCAACTCCAGTGCTTTCCCTGTCCACCAGCAATCCTTCAAATGACCATCTATCTAAATGTTAAGTAACTACTTACTACGATACAAAAAAAAATGGTAAACAACAGACAGTCTAGTACCCACAGCTAAATTATTGTACATAAATTACGAATGTTTATACGAACCGGCTTTAAAATACAAATCTAATAATTTCATTTCACCTATGTACTAATGAAAAATATATTATGCACAGATAACAAATTCCTGTTGTACCTACTTGAGAAAATAAAAACAAGGTACACACGAACGATAACAACAGCATGGAAAGTATTTGGACTTATATTTTTATCATAACGCTTCTCAATAATGAATTATGTGGCATAAGTTTTGTCATAAGTCCTAGTCCTATTAAGTATCTTGTCTACATGTTTACTTCAGAAAATCTAGCCATTATTTTCTTAGCGTGAGTGGAAATATCTCTGAAGCATGATTTTACATTTTACCGCAATTAGGAGTAGATGAAAGTATGCAGCTGGTTTTTTCATAAAACTGCAGAAATCGCTTATTGCAACCAACATTTCCGACAGTTCCTCGCTTACATTAGAAACGAAGAGAACAAGTATTTTAAGAAAATAATGAACGTGAAACGAGAGACGAATGTAGGGTCGGCTACCTAAGTGTTTTATTATTCCCGAGTATCTTTCCAAAGGATTACCTCAGGTATACAAAAAGTATGAAAAATACACGCAGACTTATCTAGTTTAAAAATTCGTTTGTCACTCGACAATATTAAAATTGCAGAGTCCCAGCGCTATCTAAGGCTTACTTATAAGAGTTTCAGCATAATATTAAGTTTGGTTAGAGTAAATCTCTATTCTTAGAGGCGAGCGTTTGCTTGGAAAGGATTAAAGAAACCGTGGTAGTGGATTATTTATGCAAGATGCTCGATGCCTAGCTGGCTCTGTCTATTGAAGTGTGACTTTTAAGTGAAGTGTAATAGAGCCGGCGTTTAGCTTTGTGATTAATAACAGCTCGACAAATACAGCTATCTCGTATGGGTTGATATGTATCTATTTCCACATAATGTGCCTCCGTGGAGATTTTAAATGATTCGAGCTCGTCGAAGTTAGTTTATATTTTTATTACGGTATGTCGACCGTGACCGTGATTACCTTTAATGATCACAGGATTGAAGAAATTGTAACTTGGTATGCTATTTTTTGTTGCTTTGAGTGTACGGAGTGATACAATGAGTGTTGTGTTTGGATCGAGTATTAAGTGAGAACATGTCCAATGGTAGGGAGAGTCCACGCAGTCGACGCGCAAGAGTGAGGATGGATCAAGCACGGTCTACACATCATTAACATCTACCCGCACAATCTTCAGTCTATACTTGAAAAGTTTAGGTAGTTAACTAAATGTAAACAAACTTCAGTTCCCAAATTTGGCACATTAAAGAATTCAAAACATTTTATTTATCTATCATTTTAATACAAACTATACTAACATAGTTTAATACAGAAATGTAAATGTTTAGATAGTTTAATGGGAGATTTACAGTATTTAAGACATCAGTTGACATTGTTTTGTTTACATTTAGTTAATTACCTAAACCTTTCAAGTATACACATGATAATAATCACGGTCTACATTGTTTGCGGTAGTCGGTTAGAGATCAAAATCGCCGGGTATCGAAGATTTGCGTAGGCTAGTGTACCAAGCAAGGGCCTTATATTAAGTTTCTTTATAGTGATGTACAATTTACCGAAGACCAAAGATCTGGCAGCGTCCTCGGACAAAGAATTAGCTTAGCTGTTCAAAGATATAACGTTGCCAGTATCTTCGGAACCTAGCCTAAGGGGATCACTTTTCAAAATTTGTTGTAGTTACAATTATTGCTCTTATACAGGGTTATTTGTAATTCACTAGCATCCTTTTAACCCTAAACTCCCACCACTTAAACAAATGTTTTTTGTTTTACGGCTTTTGTCATAACTTAATATTTTTGGTGTAATAACTTTTTGAAAATTTGAGATTTCCTCTTATTTTTACGATACTCTGTGTATTTGTATGGGAAAAAAGTGCTTCATTTTAAAAAGTCGTAAAACAAAAAACATTTGTTTGAGTGATAGGAATTCAGGGTTAAGAGGATGTCAGTGAATTAAAAATAACCCTGTATATACTATATAATAATAATAATAATAATAATTTATTTCGGACATTAAATATATATATATATGTATGTAGTTTTCTTTTTCTTATTATAATTACTTGTATTAAGTACAGGATATTTTGTATATAAATAGTGTATAAGTATCGTATTCGATAAGTTAATAAAATATTGTAATTTTGAAATAAACAAAAAATTACCACCTTGGGCCTGTTGTAAAACAAAGTACAACTAATATTACAAGCGGAACTCTCGCTTCAGTTATATTATCTAGAAAGGGAGTTCCGCTTGTAATATAAGTTGTACTTTGTTATGCAACAGGCCCCTGGTAAAGAGGTATTTAGTGCGAAAGACTTGATTCTTGTACCACCATATTACCTCCAAGGTTTACTGCAGTAAAATTTACTTAGGTTAAGGTACTTCGCACTTGGGATTGTTCATTTTTTCTAACCCCCACTTTTTATTTATTTTTATGGAAAATATGGAGCATCTAAGAAACTAATTTGATTTCAGCAATTGATGAATTGCTACTACTCTACTCTAATATTTTTTTTATAATTTATTGAAAATTTGAGATACGACTTCTCGTAAATTACATGCCGCAATCGATGGTTAGTTGACATCTGACAATGTCACTCTACATTACAATAACTAAAGTTGCCGATTCTTCCAAGAGAATAGGTAAAAAAACGATTTAGGCTGGATTTTACCAAACTTTTATTCCGAGAATAACGCTTACTCTCAGATAGTAATGTCAAACCGCCATAGTGATTTGACATTATTATCTGAGAGTAAGGGTACATTTAATGAAATCCCGTGTACGCGCTCATTCGTACGTGTTCGCTCGAAACGTGAAATAAGGGCATGTTACCGCTCGCGCTTATACGAGCTTATAATGCGCGTCAACGCTCGAAGAAAACAAAACCGCACCTGTGCGCGCGTACACGCGCTTTCAAAAACGAGCTTTGTACGCGCGTAAGGTAACGGCGCCTATTACCGTGGTACTTAAGGGAGTTTTGAAATTAGTCCAAAAAAATAAGGGTATCAAAGCTTCTAAACGACCGAGAATATTTTTTTTATTTAAGATTGTTTATTGAACTTTCGTCGTCGTAACTTTCTGGACTTATTTTACTATTAATTATTTGATAAAATAATTATTGAAACCAAAATACCCAAGTCTTCTATTACCGTGGCAATGGACAGGTTATGATTCTATTACCGCGAATTGAGCTTCCATTACTGAGTGTATAGTGTGTGTATATAAAAAGCAACAACTTTCTACCATCGGTAATAGGAACCCGACTCATAATTTGGATCCTATCACCGAGGAAAATAAAAAATAATGACTTTTGGTTCTGCATGCTGTTTTTGTACAATTTTTTTAAGAAAAATTAGAAATAAAACGTCAAAATATGTCTTACATGATTATATATTTTCTTTTGTAATTTGTCACAATATTACAAATAGTTAAATTACTTATGAGTATTTCTGACTGATGAGTAAAAGTCTCAACTTTATCAAAAAAATCTGCATTTACGGTACCCTAAATATGATCTATTTTAATACAAGGCTAAAATGTCACTCGGTAATAGATACTTCCTTAAGAAACTATCACCGACCCAAATAAACATTGAATGGGTCGGTAATAGATTCCCATACATTCTATTACCGAGGGTTATGTGGTCGTACCATCGGTAATAGGCTTAATTTGGAGCGTTATAAAATCTAATACCGACCCATAAAAACAATAAGATACAGTTGTATTTTCATCACAAACCAAAAATATTAGTTATAATCTTGGTATAAAACCAAAATTACATAACTGGTAAGTATAAATATGATTTTATCTCAATATTTAAATAACTTTACAAAATAACGGTTTCTATATAAACTACAAATTCAATACTGAAGTTTTTGTTAAAAATTAAGGGTTTGTTGAATACTTTCTATACCACGGAAATAGTTTTTTAATAGTGTGAATAGATCAAGATTGGAATAACTGTAAGAAAGTATATAAAAGATCATATTTACCAAAAATAAAGCATAAAGAACCAAAATCACCATTTTATCTATTACCGTGGTATACCACGCTATTAGAATCCACATAAAAAAACGACGCCTATCACCGCTGTATTTTATTTTCAATTTTAAACTTATTTCCAGGATAAAAAATATAAAAAGAGTATTCGAAAGTCATGCAGAAAACTGTAAACAATCGTTTAAAAACCATAACATTAATTCAATTGCCGTAACTATTACGTAAAATACTAAAATAAGATTCGAGTTAACTTACATGTGGCGTCACACGTTTGTATGGCAAGACCTCTTCCAGCGGTGCCGTCGCGGAAATAAATGAATTGCGAGATCTTTGTTTCATTCGCACATAAAAGCGCTAATAAATTTGTTAGTCAATTAAATGAGCTTCATTCGCAGAAAATTCGTTTTTTAGTAAATCGATCGGTTTAATTATGAAATGCATATTTCAAAATACCGCGGTGATGGCCGTCGATTTTGATACCCGCGTTAACAGGCGCCGTTACCTTATAAAACGCTAGTCTGAAACCGCCCTTAGGGTTATAGTATTTTTTGTACGTATAAAATAAAATGGTCAGCAGTGTTCCTTTGAAACTTCTTTGGCGGATTTAATCCATAATTACATTAAAATGATCCTCGCAACAATAAGTAAATCGTGTAAACTTTGAATTAACTTCGCGGCACCACTTCTCTCGTAAATCTTCTCTAATGCGAACAATTAATTTGTTTGGGCTATTGACAGAATCATTTCCACAAGTAGGAATGAAACACTTCCTGTATAAATCCATTATTAAAATACGAAAAACGCGAAGAATGATTTTCAAAATAGTATCCTTAAACTGACAGATAGTTATCTACGTCGAAGTGACAGAGAATAGTATAGAGAAACTAGACGGACGGCTTTCTTTTTCTTGTTGCAAAGAATTTCAAAGTTAATGCCCACTAGAAAGGTCAAACATTATTTTGCAAAAATACACACGATCATTTAAAGCCTGGCCAGAAATATATGACTATTCGCCATGTTGCGGAATTTCATTGGAACTAATTTCTTACACTGACAATAATTTTAATGATTGTCAGTGTCACTGTGGCGGTTTCTTTGAACTATAACAAATAATGCCCAAAACGATTCGTATTCAACAACGGATCATTGTAATAATGTTTATATGTAATAAACTACTGAAGAAAAAAACGCTTGCGGAATGAAACTATTTCACTACAAAACCTTTCCAAATTAACATCAGAGCTAATAGGTAAAATCAATGTCAATTTTATGGAAATTGCGAACAATGTAAATAAACCATTTAATGAAATATCCATATTCTAGCACTTATTTATTGTTTTAATGCTTTAGGATAGTGTTGTGGTAAGTATTGATAACACACGGATTTAGCAGTATTTGATGAGGGAAAATGGAAATTAAAGACATTTTAAATACAATGTTTGTTTACATTGTTTGAAATTTCAATTTGACTGACAGTTTAAACGTTGTAGACAAGTCAAGATGTCATTGTTGCCATATAACATATAAATAAGAACAATAGCGCCCTCTTGACAATAGTCATATATTTTTGGTCAGGCTGTAATATTTTTTTACTACAATGTTATAAAATGATTTAATAAACCTATTCCTTGAAATGGTTTTGGAATTAGACCACATTGTAAAAAACTTTTAAAAAAAGTGATTAATGCCAATTGGGGATGTCTATTTTTTTGCAATGTATAGAAAATCGAAAACCATTTCGAAATAAATGCTTTTTAAATCGTTTTCTGTAGTTATTTCATTTTAATATTATGTAATGAATTTATTATATAACAAATAAGCAATGACCTTCATTTGACATTGGTGTAAATTGCGTGACCGGTCCAAGTCGTACTTTATTCTGTGTGGTTAGAATTCTTCACAATTTACGCGTGGATTATACTACGGAGTTCGATTTGGACCCGCTGTCTGACATCTAGCACTGTGTCAGTGCCAGTAAAGTGACACAGTGTATAGTGTACCACTACGCAAAAAATAATTAAAGGGGTTGCCTTATCGTACGCATTTAGATAGATTTAGAAATTTGGCATTGTGGGAGCCCTCAATTATAATCTGACGTCATCAACTAAAATAGTTTCAATAATTAATTTTGAAAAAAGTAGAGAACTAAATGACAAAATATTGAAATTAGTTTCTTATAATTGACTTTTCTATACAAAAAAAAATATAAAAACCACTGGTAATTTTTTTTAGACATTCCCAATTGAAGACCCAATTAAAAAGCATTTATCTCGAAATGGTTTTCGATTTACTATACATTGCAAAAAAATAGACATCCCCATTTACTTACCTGCATTTAGAATCAAAGAAAATCAAATAAGTTTTTTATAGTTCTTGGTATTTAGTTTAAAATAAAAGCTTTAACCAATGTTAGTGCCTTATTTAGACAAATTATGTCATTATGAATGCATTGAAATGTAGGGTGACTGCAGTTAATATTATTTTGTAACTTTAAATTATTAATTAAATAATTTAGAATTATGTAATTACCATAACGTATGTATATTTAATTTTGTCTAGGTCTTATAAAACTTGGTTCTTTTACACAATTACAAAACTGCACACTTAATTTATTGAATCAGGCGTTACTTTGCGGAGGTCCATATTAATGAACTAAAACAATTACTTTGCTCACCCGCGACCTCAGGTCTCAGGTCGCGGGTGAGCAAAGTAATTGTTTTAGTTCATTTAATGCACACTTACTTATTTTTATTTAGCCAAGCATAACTTTTTACAGACACAACCCAATGTTGATGGTTCTTTTTTATCGAACAGGGTATAGTTGCAGAAAAAGAGCTAAATACATAAGTAAATAAGATTTGGCATTGCAAAACTTTATTTTTTTTTATTAAGTCACAAATTACGAAAATAACAACTTAAAAATATTTTCGCCAAACTGCTAAGCAGTTTGTTGGCGAAGACAGCACTCTTTTTATCAACTAATTATTAAAATAGGCTATAAAGCTTATACTATCTTATCTTATATTTATATTTACTTGCTTTAAATGACCCATTGCCTCTCGCCATCCCTACAGATGGCATCAACTACACTTAATAAAAAATAAATAAAAATCATGGGACACCCGACACTAATTGACCCAGTCCCAAACCAAGTAAAGGCTGTACTATGTATAAGGCAACGGACAAACATACTTATATCGATAAATACAAACCCAAATACATATTAAACATACAAGACCCGAGATCAAACATTCGCATTATTCATACAAATATCTGCCCCGGCCGGGAAACGAACCCGGGACCTCAAGCTTCGTAGACAGGCTTTCCAACCACTTGGCCATCCAATCAGAGCAACGTCAAGCACTTCTATGGTTAAATAGATTAAAGTCGCAACGAATTGTTATTATCAACTAGACAAACTGTTAGGTACTAAGGTTCTGAATAATTCGAGCATGAGTTTAAAAAAGGAAGTGGGAGCGAAACAGCTTGAACGTTAGAATAAAAGGCGTTCAAGAGTTACGTAATGAAAGAAAGCAGTGAACCGTACGCTATAAAAGAACCTACTTAAACACTGTCATTAATATCCTTCGATTTTCATATTAAACTTACTGAAGCCGAACCTCAAATATCGGTTTTTAATACGGAAGTCAGTCAAACACATGCATATGTAAAGTATCAGAAATTGTAATACAGTATGCAAAGTTTGTCTCAGCTCATGATTAAGGAAGAGCCTTGTCATATAAAAGTTGGGGTTATTTAGCGCCGATAACATTTTCTAGATTATGAAACAGTTACGTGATATGTTCGTAAATTAAGGCTAATATATGTAATTGGTTCTTTTCTATCCAGAAGTCTTTCAATCGATCTCATTTAATTACAATACCTACTTAGTTATTTAAAAATAACAATGACATAACATGATCGAATTAGGTAAGTAAGCAAAATATGATATTTGAGAAATGAGTTACTATGAAACCTATTAGCTAACTAATCCTATTACACAGGATTACAGTACCCCTACTAGTGCAATGTCCTTTAAGTTTGTTGGGTATCTTAATAAGTAAAGTAAATAACCGTAGAGACCTAGGGGACATCACTTACAGTTAGTACTTACACAGTGGGACGAATGGGCCGAGCGAATGAGTCGGTGCATAAGTTTGAAGTGACTTGACATGTCAAAATGTGGGTCACGCATTTAATACTCGCGTAAACAAAACATGAAGTTAGAAAGTCCTTGGTCGGTGGTGTGATATAACACAAGCGGAAATGTTCTGATCCGCGCGGATCTAGTGTACGTAACACATTATGTACAATATTATGCATTGGAATGATGCTCTCATCGTAGCATAACGCTTTGGAAGTAATTAGAATTTAAAATCTGTCTTACAACAGCGGTATTCAATATGGAGTCGACGTATGAGGAATTGCGATGGCCCAGTTCATAGTTGCAATCTACGTACAAGATGGTGAAATACAAGACAAAATGTTCGCAAAAACTTTTAGAAGAAGGGGTCAAAGATAATTAATGGAATAAAGAATACAAAGTCCTATTAATTGTTAATTCTGATGTTTCTATCACGACTATTACAGTTACTCTAATTACTATCGTATTATCACAAGTATTATTTACACCGCATTATATGTAGTTAGTTGATAACTTCTTTATATTATTGGTCTTCTCTATTTACAAGTTGGGAAATTATTTTGACATTTGCACCTGCCTTAGGTCACCCTAAACTGGATCCTTAATTAGTATCTATGTAATAATAATAATATTAGGGGACAATCTCACACAAATCGACCTAGTCCCAAACTAAGCAAAGCTTGTACTATGGGTACTAGACGACGATAGACATACTTATATAGATAAATAAATACTTAAATACATAGAAAACATCCATAACTCAGGAACAAATATTCGTGCTCATCACACAAATAAATGCCCTTACCGGGATTTGAACCCAGGACCTCTTGCTTCGTAGGCAGGGTCACTACCAACTCGGCTAAAGCGGTTGTCGGACGTGTATTTGTATTGTATCTTATTTTTAGAGCGTCATTCATTTTTGCAAGTGCATAATGTAAGTTTTCGAATTATTTTATTCATAGAACTCTGTGGACGGAACAAAAATACCTATTACAGTTCTATTACAGTTTTAAATCTATTACAGTTTTTAAGGGTGAAAGGGCTGAATAATCATTAATGAACTAAAACAATTACTTTGCTCACCCGCGACCTTAATTAATAAATTGAATAATCATTGCTTATGCAAAAGTTCTAACTTTTTTTTCACGACTAGGAGGGTGTCTATTTGTTTATGTCGTCGGCGATGATAGCCGTCTTAGAGCTTCGTCCCCATCGCCCCAATTGCAGTGCCGATTGATTTATCTGCGCCACGCACCCAAATGTGTTCGTCGTTTACTCGCTGTCAGCGACTTTGCTTTGCCTAAAATAGCTCAAGTACTTACCGAAAGTCAGATATTTCTCTTCTGCTGTAACTTCTTCTGAAAATCAATGGTGATATCGTTCGTTGTCACTACGTGATAAAGCCACGAGAGGACAATGGCGTGGACCCTAATTTTATCCATATAATAAATATTATGGATAAAGTAAGTGTTTGTTTGAAGGTTCATGCAACGGTTCCTGTATTCGACTGTATTCTGCAATTTCAAGAATCTTGCATTTGTCATATCCGTTGTTTAAGTAACCTAGATAATGATCTTGTTGTGTTAGACATAATATCTGCTAGCTACGGGATGTTGACCGTGATTCGATTTTATGAGCTTCCGATATTTCGATGCTATTGCATGCATCACGCACTCATTGACCACGGGTTGACGAAAGAAAATAAATTAACTGGGCATAAGTAATTTAAAACTCTTTACCTATCTATATCTATATCTGTACTATCTATATATATATATATACTATACTAATATTATAAAGAGGAAAGATTTGTACCTATTTTTGTATGTTTGTAATGAATAGGCTCAAAAAGTACTGGGCCGATTTAAAAAATTCTTTCACCAATAGAATGCTACATTCTTCCAATTTGACATAGGCTAAATTTCATTTTGAAAAAAATTAGGGATCCTTGGTAAAATTTGAACAATGTAACCGAAGGTGTAGAAAAATGAGTCTTAAAATGTCTTTCGTGGAATGCGCTGCCGAAACTATTAGCGATAGAACAAAATAATGTACAACAATATTGAAGAACATCATAATGTCTACAAAAAACTCTGCGGTAGCATATGTCCAACTATTGTAGTTATGTCACTACAACAACTTTTTTCATTTTAAACATTAATGAAAATGCTAACCAAATTCAAACCATGCTATTTATGTGTTTATATTAATCCTTATCCAAATAAATTATTTTGTGGTCAAGACCATTTAACTACCTATAAAATAGTTTTTAAATTATTTAAATTGGACTTTCCATTCAAAAGATATTACGAATTAAAAAATTCAAACAGTAAACAAAACCGCCATAGCGCCGTGGCCGTTGTTTGCGATGCAGTCTGAAAAGCGCGCCGGGCATCGCGGCGGGCGGGGTGGAGGGGGCACTGAAATACAGGAGTGGGGCGTGTACGTCTGTAAGATCCGGCTCCTTACGCAGCGGACGCTACCGATATTGAACATTTAGATTTTTCCATAGAACACATTTCAGATAGAGCACATTTTCTTTCTATCGATTAGGAGTTATTTTCAAAACCTTAATATGTAAATATTACTTATTTAAGTGCCCGCCACTTAAACCATCAAAGAAATTGAACATAAATAGACTTACATACAAATATAACTGTGGGATTTTTTTTAATATATAATTAATAAATAAATAATAAATAATAATTTTTTAATAAATAAAATAAATAAAATAAATATTAGGGGACAATCTTACACAAATCGACCTAGTCCCAAACTAAGCAAAGCTTGTACTATGGGTACTAGACGACGATAAACATACTTATATAGATAAATACATACTTAAATACATAGAAAACATCCATAACTCAGGAACAAATATTCGTGCTCATCACACAAATAGATGCCCTTACCGGGATTTGAACCCAGGACCTCTTGCTTCCTAGGCAGGGTCACTACCAACTAGGCTAAAGCGGTCGTTAAATAATAATAAAAATATTTGTGAAAAAAAGTGTTTTATATCCAAATTTCCAAAAATAAATAATTGTCTACCCCGTGCGAAGCCGGGACGGGCTGCTAGTTGTACATAAAAATATAACATTAAGAGGGTTTATACCTGCTGAGCTGGCAACGTTGCATTTTTGTTAGTTTTTCTCGATTATTCCATAAAAATTGAATGAAAATTAAAAATGTTTTGAATACAAATTGTTCTAATATATAAGTTAATGTGTCTACTGCAATAATAATTCGTGATAGACTTTTATTTTCTTTAAAAACGAACAAATTATTACCTAACGGTTTTTAAAGAAAATAAAAGTCTTATCACGAATAATTATTGCAGTCGACACATTAGCTTATATATTAGAACAATTTGTATTCAAAACATTTTTAATTTTCATTCAATTTTTATGGAATAATCGAGAAAAACTAACAAAAATGCAACGTTGCCAGCTCAGCAGGTATAAACCCTCTTAACAGATAACAAGAGAAACAGGTGTACACGGGTGAACTTATCCCTTAAAGGGATTTCTTCCAGTTAAACTAGAGTGTTTAGTTAGACTGTAAAACCTTTTTGCATTTTATCCTGGTCGGGCTAATTTGAGAAAAACGAATCTTTGACATAACATTGACACCTTCAGGAATACCTAAAGTTGTCAAAAAGTAAGTTCGGTTCGATGGAATCACATTTTCCTAAATTTTAATTAAAGTCCAGTTTGATAGCGAGCAATGTTTCCGTGTTGCAGGTAGAACCGGCGCCGGCGCCGGCGGTGGGTGGCGGGTGCGGGCGGTATGAGCGGCGGCGCGCTGGCGCTGAGCACGCTGCCCGGGCCGCCGCTGTCCGCCGCCGAGGCGCTCTCCGCGCTGCTATGGCAGCCGTACGAGTGCCGCTCGCCGCCCCTCGCGCGCTCCCGCACCGACGCAGCCCTGGCCGAGAGAGGGGGCGCTCAGTCGCCGAGCGGCGGTCGTCATGCGCGCGCGCCGTCACGCTCGATCCCCCGCCACGAGATGCGGCTGCCCGTCCCGGCCGAGGCGGTCTCGGTGCGAGTCCCGGCCGACGATCGGAACGTGTCCAGTGTCATAGTGCAAGTGCAGGATGCGCCTGTCAGTTGTAATGTAAACAGTGCGGTTCAGACGGAGCGCGAGCGGAGTGTGGCGAGCGCGGAGTGCCAGACGGAGGAGCCGGCGCGGCGGCGCAGGACCCGGCGCTCGCGGGCGCCGCGGGTGCCCGAGCTGGAGAGCGTGCCGCCGCCTCCGTACAGCACGCTGCCTCCTCCGCCGCTGCCGCTGCCGCTGCCTCCGCCGCAGCACCCTTTGCCGGTGCCCGTGCCACCGCCCGCGCCCATCATCGCGCCGCATCCTCCTGCGCATCGGTTCCCCTTCCAGCCCATCCCACTCAGGTGCGAACACTTTCTTTGATATTTTACATTCTAACATGCCGCCATTAGATCAAAATTCACAACTGCATAGGTATCTGCTCCAAAAGGAAAGAGCACAAGTGCACATAGGAATAAGACTGCACTATTGCTTTTTGGAGCAGCTTTTGATTTAATGGCAGCAGCATTTTCCTATGTATCTTATTGTAGGTATCTACAACAAGAAGTAGGTATTTGGTAGGACGGTATACTTAGGTAGGTATATGAGTTTACATTACAATGTGTCAATAACATGACGATCTAATGATCGCATTGTTCTCGTATTATTGTATTGTTCTTAGCCTTTTTTACTTACAATGAGTTCTCTTCTACACATTTACTGACAATATTATCCGCTACAGACGTTGATAGCTCGTATTTTATCGTTGACACACGATTGTACAAAGTTGCTCATTAGTCGGTCAGGTTGAACTTACGGCTTTGGAGAAAGGCGGACTCGCATGTGGTACTATACAAAGCCGGAACAAAGATCGAGATACGTACACAGTACTGCGCATGAATACAACATAAATCTTCTCGTAACCGTAGCGTAGCGGCCACATAGACTATACTAGATAGATATAAGGAGTTCGTCTTCGCGTGTGTTCGTTGAAGTCTTTTGTTGGCGTGCTGCGGGAGTGCTATAACAAGTCGTGAGCTAAAATGCAAAACCGAACGTTCGTTTTACATGCCTTGATTAGTCTCGCATTATATTATGTAACTTATTTTGTCATGTGCAACATTGTCCGCATTTTCTCTTTTAACGTAGCGAGTTTACTATTTTACATTGATACCATGCAATTTCTTGCTAAGGTACAATTTGGGATGTATATAAATAAAAGCTTACCGTCAATCAAGATACTGTTTAGTCCATTTAAAAAGATACTTGACACTTGTGAAATACGAGCTAAAATAAACTACATAGTTTTAAAAGAAAACTAAATTGCTATCAATTAGTAGGATATCTGCATATAAACGAGGTACGTAGTATTGGTTAAATTTAAGTCAGTGTAGGTGTACTGGCATAGCCGTGCCGGGGAACTGGTTTGCGCGCACATGGTGGATAGAAGGAAAGTTGCATGTAGGCTGACCGGGCTGTAGGCAGACAGATTAGCACCGTACGTATTACGAAAACCATTGATTCTCTTTGAAAGTTTTTAGTGCTTAGATATCAAGCCAGTAAGCGCTTCATCATGTTTTATGACAGTTCCTACAGTTCTCTATTGTTTGCCCCATTTCATATGCCATAATGTATCGTTTTTCCATAATTTTCATTTTCTATGCGATGATCATCTCATCAATCTCATCATCTAAGTAAATGAATTACAAAATTATTTTTTGCTTTACTGTGGTTAGTGATAGTTACAAAGTTAAATAATAATAATAATAAATTAAATTCTGTTGTCTGTCACTCTATTGTCGAAATCTACTCGTATTGTCGTAGTACATTGGTTATCTATTGATGAAGCGCTTTATCAACAAAAGGGTATTACAATACATGTTTAGCATTATTAATTTCATAATATTACATTTTTATTTTAAATCTTAACAACGCTTTTTAAAAAGTTTAAGCTTCTTTTATACCCTCATATAATTGTGTCTTAATCAAATTTCCGAACATATCTAGTAAGCCAGATTAAACAGACTCAAGTGTGATGGAAGTGAGAATATGTGATATAACATACTCGCAGAGGTATTTACCTTCGTATCCTATTATCTCGCCTCATTCGTTTTTCGTTTAATTCTTATTTCGTCTCATTCTGTATTCGTCACTCATTCTTTATTCGTCTTATTCGCTATCCGTCATTATCTTATTTGGCCAAATTCTGCAACTTGTCTCTCTCTTAATAAGTCTTATTCGTTTTACGTCGCGGTCTGCCTTGGACTTATTCTTTGTTTGTCTCTCACGTTTTTAGTATAATTCGCAGTCTGTCTTTAGTCACATAGCACCGAACGTATCGAAATAATTTTGGCGAATAAGTACCTACATGAGACAAAAAACGAAAGGGACAAACGACGAATGAGTCCAAAGAAGACAGTGACGAAAAACGAATAAGACGTATTAAGAGATAGATAAGTTGCAGAAAATAACCAAAAAGATAGTGACGGATAGCGAACAAGACAAAGACGAATACAGAATGAGACGAAATAAGAATTAAACGAAAAACGAATGAGGCGAGATAATATTATAGGATACCTTTATCATTATATCCAGAGTATGAGAAGTATTTACTTCTGGTACTGGATAGGTATGTGTTTTACAATGTAGACCATAGTAGAACTTTAAAGAATCTCTAAAGAATTTTACCGCAGAAACCTTAACTAACCTCAGAGAGTTTAATAAAACTAATTAGACACATAACTTACTTAAATTAAATTTCAACGCTTGTCAAACATTCAAAACTCTATTAGTCGTTCAAAACACTTCACGCAAATAGAACTAGATTGAAATTTCTTCGCATTTCAATTATTTTGCTAGCAGATGCTGAGGACTAAAATATCAAAGGAAATGAACCTATTAATTAGTACTGACTAGTTGCCAGTTGTTGGGGTTTAACGACGGCCGCAATTAATAAAAAGACAAACAATAAAATAAAATGCCGCAATTAATTAAATGAACGCAAACAGCTTGTATATAAATTTAATTGCACTTATTTGATAAAACTAAAACAGCTCCATATACTTTTGAGAAAACTAGTTCGCTATCCGACAGTTCGACTGAACTCATAGGTTTAATAACAGAAAAAAAGACATGTTATCGTGTGTTCTTTTCACAATCGATGTCGCCAGGCTTTTGTCTCTCCTGCTAAGAATACACGTTTTTTTTTCGTGTTTCCATCATCATCATTTGGGCCTACTTACTGCTGGGCATAGGCACATGGCGGACACGACGCACAAAATATGCGTTCTTGAATCTACACAAGCACGACGACGTCTGTACACGCGTCAATGTGTGCGTAAGATGCACAGGGCTGACTATCGCAAAAAGAGATAGAAAGAGATAGCTGCGGAAAGTGAATGCCGCGCCGTTCGTTGAGCGCGAGCAACGTTGTAATGTAAAATAAAATGAATAGGTAATCTAATTATCGTAGTACTTATAATTAAACTTTTCGTTTGTCTAAATTAAGTGTTTAAAAATAAGTGAATGAGTGTATACCTAATTCATTTTGTAAAGACAATTAGAGAATGTAATTGTAGATATTGATCTATTGATAGGAAATAATTAAAAAAATAATTTTACAAATACCTACTAATATAAGACGTCTATTTATACAATATAGGTAACAAAATTTTAAACCAAGTTACCTACACTGTTTATGTTGCTAATTAAAATTGGTTATCTATTATCTACCTTCTTTCGTCCTTCGGAAATCGAAAAAAACTCCTTTCCTTATCTTTGGCTGTTGCCAAACACCCATACAATGCACAATATATTACCATTTCGCAAAAGTTTAGTGCCGTGCGGCCGACATGCATCGCGATGCGCACCCGACTGGTGAACAGCGGCGTCAAGCAATCGGCGCCTTGAGGGGTGGGGTAACTCGAATCAGTGCGGGGCGGAGCGTGGCCATTCTGTACGTTAGTACTATTATATATTCTGTGGCACAGGTCTAATCTCAGAATGAGAGGGGTTGAGTTGTAATTCCCATGCGGGCGCACACTGGGATTAACTCGTATTATTGAATTACTTCGCAGGCACGTTTTGACAGATTTTTTAGTAAATTAAGTTCTTGATCTGTGTGTCTACCGAACAATGACCAACCCATAGCAGTGGATTGATTAAACTTTCCAAGTTACCAAACGCTTCTCTTCCATTACTACACTTTCAAGAAGAGGATAAATGAGGTTTTAACGTTTTTTTCGCTCCAGCTTCACTTGCAAGAATTCTCACGGCCCGCCACTGACCCATAGTGTCTTTGTTAACCTTGACATTGGCGGAATTACCGATAGTATCGATGGAGCTATATTTTAAAATTTTAATTTAATTCATCAGTGAAATGTAATCCTTTCCGAACCAATCTCTGCAATATCCCATTTTTGAGTCGGACTCAGTAAAGACAATAAATTAAAGGTCATACAGGCGTTGCGTTTTAAGTTCGCGTGACATTTCTAATCCTTCTATTGTTAGTTCTTTCGCCGAAGTCAAGATCGAAGACGAGCTAATCTCTTGTGTTCTGATTGTACCTATTATCACTCATTCTGTGAAATTATTCTACTGGCACCCTATTATCAAATATGACAGATGTCACGTGCTATGGAGCATATTTTACTGATAAATTATCAGTAGTAAAATATGCTCAATAGCACGTGACATCAGTGATAATATTCGGTTACCGTCCTAGTATGTATCGTATGTGGGTAGGGCTATAAAAAGCGAAACTGCCACAACTTTCAACACCCATCTTATAATTCAAATTCGCGGGTGAATTTCGCCAGATTGCGCCGTAAACAAGGTCGTCCTCCAAACGTTTGTCGGTCAATATCACGCGAAACACTACACGGTGGGAAGTGGGCTGCGCGCATCTGCAAACGCCGATTGTCACATTTCTAGATCACCAACACAAAGCCCAGGGTTACTACTACTCGGTGGCGAAGAGTAGATACTAACGACCCGATTCCCCCCGGATTGATTAAACTTTTAAAAGAACCAAACGCTCCTCTTCCATTATTGCACTGCTTTTTAAGAAGAAGATAAATGGGCATGTTTTTAGGTCTTTGTTTGGCCCGGCTTTACTTGCAAAATATTTCACGCCCCACCGCTACTACTACTAGACGTCAGGATTCCGGGCGGTACTTTTAAAATGCATGAAATTATTCCCTCACTTAATGTAAGTTACCGTGAACCGTGGTGATTTTGAAATGCGAGGTGGCATCTAGTCAGACGACGAACTAATTTTTATTCGTGTTTGCTACTCCTAGTCGATGTCTTCAACGATTTTCTTCGTCTACATATCAAAATATTCATCTTACATATATACGGTATCACTTCGTTTCCCATAATTAAATTTGACATCATAATTTCACTTGCGATATCAATGTTTGCCATAAAATAAATAAAAGCGTGCTGTTTCGGGATTTTTTGAAATATCATCTTATAAAATGCAGTAGGTAGCAGTAAATTAGCTTTATAACAATTCAAATACTGTTTTAGAAATAAGGTTTACGCCCAATGTAAATTATGGAGAACGATTTATTATGGCATATGAGATTCGGGCAAACGATAGAGAATCCATATGGAGAATATTAGATTTTATAGTAGATTCTGTAGTATATATCAAAGTCACCCTCAAAAGTAATAGGTATATACAACACATTCACCAACGAGGAATTACCAAGGCCTTTGTATTAAAACTGGTCTTTATTTTTAATTTAACCCTGCAAGGTAAAAAAATTGGTTGCGCCACCTATTTAGGAAGTGAAAAGTAAAACCAATACACTACATTCAGCAACATTTTAGCTGATTCAACGTATTTTAGTCGGGAAATGAAAGCATCCCTTACCCCCATTTGCCTGATGAGACATTAAAATGAGCCGGAACTGTTCATCCTGCATAATTTTCTCACAATCAATAGAAAAACGCGTGCATAAAACTCCGTATCCGTACGAACGAGTGATCATTCCGTACTAAAGCGGAGTTCTATTCCAAGATTCCACACTTCCTTGAATGTTAAGCTTACAAATAAACATACACCTCGCGCTGTGCTGGCTCCTTGCCAACATCCTAATGGCACGGGACTTGCGCCAAATTCGATAGAAAAAACTCTATATTGGAAACTAAAGTAAGTAAACGAAAGTGGATTGACTTAATCGTTATTTAGAATTCCATCAGCCACTATTAAGTACAAATCAAAGTGTTTTAATTTCATTTGTTTTTCTTTGGATCAAAATAACATGTATAACTGTTTATGAGTTTATTAATATTTCATGATAGTTTCTTTTGTATTTAGGTCGTGTTGTTCTGCTCAAGATGTGGTGTAGCTCGATTCTTGGCTGAACAAGTCGAGCGGCCAATTACGGACCGACTTCGACCGTCCTCCAGGCGATGCAATCCAATTTGCAGTCTAAATTTAAACTGTTTTACCCCAAAATCTTTTTTACCTGCTTTATTTCAATTTAGAATGCGGCTATTCGCATTTAGGTCTAAAAACTCAGTAGGTACTCACGAACACAATACATACATACATACAATCACGCCTTCTTCCCAGCAAGGGGATAGGCAGAGACTATTTGTTTCCACCTGCTACGATCCTGACATACATCTTTCGCCTCAGCAACACTCATTAGTCTTTTCATACATGCTCGCCGGTTTCGGGTACTCTTGACCTGACCCTTCTTCAAGACATCCCCAATCTGATCATGAAATGTCCTTCTTGGTCTCCCTCTTCCAATATTTCCATCTACACTCGAATTATATATCTCTTTCGTAATTCTTCCTTCGTCCATCCTCTCCTCATGCCCAAACCAACTTAACATCCCCTTCTCTATACGAGTCACAACATCATCTTTCATGCCACAACGTTCCCTTATTAGACTATTCCTCATTCGGTCACTCAAGTGTGAACTGAGAGCATTAAGGAGTGTGATTGGTTCACACCAATGATAGTTAATGCTCTCATTTTCACAGCATTTATCCTACTTTCATGTTTTTTCTGCCAAACCCAGCTTTCACTTCCATACATAAGTGTCGGAACTAACACCCCCCTATGCACAGCCAGAGGAGCCTTCTGAGAGATCACAATGCCATGGTAAAAGACCATGAAAAATCACAGTATCTAGGTTTGTTCAGAATCTATTAGCACCATATGCCAATGACTAGTTGATTCGGTTATTTGACCTTAGAGTTGCGCAAGCGGCGGCGCTGGCGCAGCATAGAGCACTGGTCGCTGTGGTCGTGCGTTGTGAAATCCTAACATAGATATTGTTTTGTTACAAATTGCTTGGGATTTTATATCCCGCTACAATGGTAAAAGATGTATTTTATGAGATACATTACACTCTAATGTGATGTTTAGCAACAGCATTGTGGGGTTTTACAACATACCAGGTTTTATAACATACTCCCAAACTGTAATGAGATTGGGTAAGACATGCCCAACAAATAAATGTAATTAGATTCTTAATAAATATAATTACAATTGGTTGACAAAATACTTATTCTACGATGAGATTTCAATCCTTTACAATCGATGAGTTTCAATATCACTCTATCGTTTTGGGGATAGTGCAAATCCGCTTTACTGGCACTGGATAATTCCGCGTATCTGACAAATTCAGGCAATTTCCAATTTTCACTCCAAATTCATTAAAATAAAACAAAACCACAGAATATATAATAGTACTAACCTACAGAATGGACACGCTCCGCCCCGCACCGATTCGAGTTACCCCACCCCTCAAGGCGCAGATTGCCGGACACCGCCCGAATCCAGAAGAGTGCGCGCGCGATGTATGTAGGCGTACGCGTGTACAGACGTCGTCGTGCTTATGTAGATTCAAGAACGCGTATTTTGTACGTCGTGTCCACCATGTGACAAAACTAAGAAGTTAAAACCATTCTCTGTAAAACTACATGTAGTTGGCGGTATTTACTTACGGTAGATAAGCGGATTTACCCGACGGTATGAACTTTTGATATAAATACCTGCGTTGTAGGCTACAAAACTCACAATGCTCAGCTGACGGCATGACATGTTACTACACCCGTCGGTATGAACTTTTGATATAAATACCTGCGTTGTAGGCTACAAAACCCACAATGCTCAGCTGACGGCATGACATGTTACTATAAAATGTTGACAAAAAGTTGTTCATAACCTTGCTGAAAGTAACGCTAACAAAAATGACGCGATGTTCTGGATTTCTATCTCGGCAGAATCAAAGCTGTGGATACAAGCTACGTGTGATAATAAGTGTCGTGATTGCGGTCGGCTGTCGGTTGCCTCGAGGTGAAAGTGCCGACGTCGAATGTAGGTTCCTTCTACGGCCACTGACGCTGCGATTTGTCAACTAATCGAATTTCTATAGAATCGGATGAATCTTTTTGACGGCATTACACTAAGTTGTGTATTGTGCGTTTTGTCGCTGTTTGGACTATTAAATCAATAGTTTTATTTTGTAGAAAGTATCTAAGGCGTGATTCGTAAAAAAGTTTTCGCTCTAATTTTGTAGTGCGAATGAATAGGTACAAGTGGTTTTGCTCAATTACTTAGGTACAGTACAGTTTGTACGTCCAAAATCCGATCTATATCTGAATTGTGTCGAATTGGCTGAACGAAAACAATTGCATCACATGCGTGAAATTTTATTGGATTAACTAAGTGCAGTATTGGATATAAACATTTCGTCAGGATAATAGTGCGAGGCACGCTACAGACATGTTAGTTTCGTTGCTCGGCTAATGAGCGTTCCGTGTCGGTGGACAGATGGCACGCGATATAAGCATTTCACTGCAAACTTACTACCCGTTCTCGATGTATTGACATTTAATTTCTTTAAGCTAATTCTTTGCTAATATATATAATTTAACCGACTTCAAAAAAAAGAGGTGGTTATGAATTCGGTTGTATTTTTTTTATTGTAACTTCAGAACTCCGTCATTTATAAACCGATTTCATTTTTTTTGGATTAGGTTCAAAGATCTTTATTATCTCATAAGAATACATAGGTATTCACTTACATGAGACAAACTTATTTTAAATTAAGTACAATATAAATCGGTGAGCGCATGCTTATTTAATGATATTAGGTATAAAGAGGAAACATTTGCATTCCTGTGTGCAAAGAATAAACTTAAAAACTACTGAACTGATTTCGAAAATTCTTTTGCCGTTATAAAGCTACATTATCACTGATTGACACAGACTATTTTTACCTCGGGAAAATACCTTTTCCTACGGGAAAACTAATCCATCGCGGGCGAAGCCGCGGACGGAAGACTAGTAATTTAATAAAACATTGGATTGGATTCGGCATTGAGTCCTTGTAATTAGGTCTCGTCGCCACCACAGTTGCTTGGAACTAGCTTGCATGGATGCTATTCGTTAACCACTTCGGGTAGCCAGAGAGGGTTTACAATAATGTGAAGTAACTTTTCGACAAGTCTTTTTATATAATTTTATCATATTTAACACAAATGTTCACTGTCAAAATACAATGGCTATTGATGACAGTATCTATAAAACTTGTGCTTGTGATCAAACATTTGCTTTGTCTTAAACTTAATGAGTCATTTTGATAACATTATAATAATATTGTACGCTCTTCTCGCTACGGCTCATTATGGATGATTCTTTCATTACACACTTAATTAGATACGCAATTAAACAATGGCAAAATGAGACGGTAGAGCCTTTAATGACGATGAAAATTATACGCTGCTGCGTAGGGAATTCCTTGTTAAAGAAAGTTCAATAAATGCTGTTCATAATTTTTATTACTCACAAATAAATAGTATTACGAACACCATCATAAACATTGGAATTTGGAACTCTCTGGGTGGGTGGTCTAAAATATCTGAACTCCCATTCACGCGATTGACAATATGGTCGTGTTTAGATGTTTATGTTTATGAGCAACTAGATAACTCCAATGATTATGATAGCGACTGAATTTAAAATATGGTGTGTAAATTAAATGTGTCAATAATTATTTGGCCCCATATTCGCAATTCAGTTAACTGTTTGCGTTGAATTTAAATGTTGGTTAAGCTAGAATTTCCTCCTGAAATTGTATTAGTACACGAAATTCAATTGTTACATTATGACGTAGCATTTAATCGTATCAGTTAAAATTACGCAAGACTACGTAGACAGAATAAAGAATTACGATAAAAGAGCTACGTAATGCAACATATATGCCATTGTAGGCATTATTCGGTCAAATAGGTAAGGTTACACAATAGAACATTAAACACTTTCATTTACGTTAAGTGTTTTGTTAACAAAGTACTTAACTTAAGGGATTGTGTCACGTATTCTTACTGATAGCGGTTTCAACCGAACTAGGTTGTGTTAAGGTTACGAAATTTCACTAACAACCTTGTGGATTTTAAGGAGGTGATAGACCAACACGGGCAGAACAATAAACAGTGCCGATTGTGCGAACGACTTCGCGAACGTTTGGTCAAATTTGCGGTAGGCGTGTAAGAAAAGCTAATTGATCTTTATTTTACTTATCCTGAGTATTGAGTAAAATTTGCTAACATTTTTTATTACTGAATTGCGCATCGGACCTCTTCTAGACATGTATGTATGTATGATTCAAGTCGATCCGATCACTAAAGGTGAGTTAAAATTTATTTACTACATTGATGCAAACAAGGAAGAACAAAACGATTCACTTTATCTTCGCCACATGTGTATCGCGAAATAGAAATGAAAATGGAAAATATGAATAAGTTGGTTCATAAAGCATTGAAGCAACAAAAAGTGGAATTTCAGCTACTTTATAATTGTGTTTACTACAAAACACAAGTAATGATACTAATGAGATGACCCAACTATTGAAAAACAAGGAAACTTTAGTGCGAATAAGCAAACGGAAAAGGTCGTTAAAAGCATTTTGATACCTAACAGTTTTAGACGAACGTTTTCCTTGTTCATTGCACGGCCGAGACGCTTATCACCCAGGAGTTAGATACCTGGCAATGGCACAGAACGTTTCCTCTTGCTGACATGCTGGCTCAGTGTAGCAGCTCAAACGTTCGCCTTATTCCTGCTCGCGAAAACCCTCGGATGTATCACCCCGATTATAGGGCGGTATGAAGTGACGTTTTTGTCACGACAGCTATCTTTCACCACCATTCGCTAGGGCCATTATGTAAATGGTCGTCGTCCGCGCGTAATGACGGGGCAGCGCAAAATCACGCATCACGTGAAATCATCAGCAATAATGCCTGAACTTTTGAACTGTAATAGTCATTAAGAAATCAAAATGCAATATTGAATGCTTTCCTGCTTACTATGGGCCGATGTTGGCATAGTTTTATTATAGGTGTTGCTCTTGAAAGACTGAAAACGAAATCGATCCATAATGGTATAATGTTCACCTATAAAGCATAGGTAATCTCTTTGGAACCTGATCTTGTTATGATTAATGATTTATCCATGAGGATTTTGTCTTGTTTTTAAAGTAAACTAGTACTAAAATAGACAATGACGAGATCTTTCCCCGAGCTGTGTCAAGCTGCAATCTATCTCTAAATTTACCAAAAACATACTTCACCATGTAGTTTAACGTCTTATATAGAAGACAGCTCTTTAGATTTTATTGGAAACTACGATATATAGGTATCTATTCGAAGTAGGTATAAATTAACGATTTTATGTCTTATTTTCTTGCAAATCGAAGTGAATAGCAGCATAAATGAATGGCTCTGTCATAACATCCGTTTCTATATAAAACGAAAGTATTGATTTAAAAAAAACAGCAAAATTGCTTAGGGATCAAAAATCAAAATATTTTCATACGATGTACGATCCTTGGGATCCTTATCTTAATGTGTATTTTCAAGTTGATCTGGCCTATCTATCCCTTATTTTCTGATAATTGTTACAATCCTGGTCATGTAAGACTTAATTATTATGTTAGTGGAATAGTCAGGTTTGATAACTTACGATAATGTTCAAATATCTAGTGAAACGGATCCGGCCGCCTGACATTTCGTTCGGTGACCTCGCCGCGACTGACCCACGCTCGTGCACTTTGCATGCAACCTTATCTCTGCAGCCGTCTCGATTCATACTACTTTTACAATAATGACTGATTTGCTTTGGCCCGCTTTCGTTATGAAAGTTTTGTAGGCTGCATGTGCCGATAGACATTCTACGCGAGCAAATGATTTCTATGTTGAAATTGAATGTTTGTAGCTTTTATGGCTTAAAATTTTGGTGCTCCGTGCGTTGTTAGTTCTTTATAATAGTTGACGCTCCCAAATAGATGAAGTGTTGTAATTAATATTTGCACGCACTCGTCCAAATCAACTGATTCAGTAGAGGGGCGCGTCCTTGCTCAGTTTGTAGTCAATCATGTGTATCTATCTGGTTAATGTGTATCATACTTCATACTATAAAAATAAAAATGTACTATGTTATCCAACTCAACGGGTCCCAAGATACAGGCTCAGCCTAGTTTGGGGTCCACCGGATATTGCTTCATGTAAATTTTTAGTTTGTGTAATAAATATTTTTCTTCTTCTTTCTTCTATGTACCTATGCAGTATAGGAAGTACAACTAAGAAGTCTTGAGAAGCATTTACTGGGATGTTCAGACATTGTAACCCAACCGCCTGATGAAATTACTCCGGGTCAATCTTAAAACACCTTATATACTGATACTTTAATCTTATCACAAGACTACCCCATTGGGTCTGATATTAAAATCGAAGTGCATAAAGCACATAAACTCTGAAAGTACGTCGACAGGGCTTTATTGATTCCTCGCAAATAAATCGTAAACGGGGAAATAGTCGAGAGCTTCATAAAGCGGAACGAGTTCAAAAGACATTATTCAGCATCGAATCGAGGAATGGATTTAAAAACAGAATAAAACATGGCCGGCTTCCGATCACTCATTGACAGTTGCGGAGTCACGTTCGTAATCGTGGTTCGCGTAATGAACTATTACGGGGAATCTGATTATAGTGCCCAATACTCACTCTTTGTGGATTAAAAACAAACAACACACTAGTAGCACAGAGTGAACAGTTTCGTTAGGTAATCCGTAGTGTGAGAGAAGCGTGAATTAAGTAGACAAGTCTTTAAGTGCAACACACACAAGAAACACATAACAAAAACAAAACAATTTATGAATTTGATTATCGAAAAAGAAATTGTTTTGTTTTTAAAAACATACTTTATGGATGTAAAGCAAATAGCAGTTCCGTATGGAATAAATTTAAGCATAGAAAAAATCTCACACGCACAAATACTTTGATTGTGGCTAGCGTAGAGACACGAAAACACAACACGCTTATAAATACAAGTTATCCACCTATGAAATATATTAACAAGTAGGACAAAAAACAAAATAAAAACACGTTAATAGTTTTTTATAGGATTGCTACATTATGGATCTTCCTTCTTATAAACTACCTATACCTAGTACCATACCATGATAGTTAAGGCCACGACGCCTTGCCGAGTAGGTTAAATAAGGTACGAAATTTTAAAACTATGAATATTATGTAATGATACTTTTTCTATGAGTAAAAATACCTACCTACTGAAGTTAATCAAAATTCTAACTTATGTAATTAGCTAAGTAGTTTTTGAGCAAATTCGCTGTGATAGACCGACAGATAAACGAGTGGTCCTATGACTATTCCGTTTTTACTTTTAAGATAAGTATCCCGTAATAATAGATTTAGGTGCCTAGATTGAAATACAATTTACGACGTCACATTTTTGAAACGCATCCTAATAATAATAGCTGCATGGGCTTAATTAAGGAAATATTTTTATGACTTTTATGATTAATGAATAGCACAATTGATATTGACGTAAGGGCGATTGCTCTGTACCCTACCAGTGTCTGTGACCATATGTTTCGCCCTTCAGTTTTGGTATTGGTAGAGCAATCTCCGTTATGCGGTGACTTATTACCATAAACGCGATACCTGTGCTGGTTTACAGCATGCGAATTCAAATGAATATAATCTACATGAGCTAAAAGGTATTGTTGAATAACTAATTATCCCTCAACACTGAAAATTTGAAAACCATGCATATTAAACAAGCTTTTACACTGAAATATTAATGTCCACATTTCCATATACTTGCATAAGTTTATTAATTATTATTTAAATAGGCCGTCCAACAAAAAAATACTTAAATGGCCCCTTGACTTTTTGGTTCCTTTTCCCTTCCTTATTTATGGTACCGTTCAACCTTTGCCCCACATTGTACGCTGGTTGTTGATGTGTCATTGTATTCCTTTTAATCAAATGTATTACTTCCTTTATACTTATATGGACACAAACACAGCTGCTTGCAAAGTGATTTTAACTATTTAAGTCTATGGTATTTAAGACATTTGTGCTAGTCAGATGAAAAAACCGCATTATCTTCCTCCTTTAGTCAGTGATAGTAAATTTACAAACAAACTTGACACGTGCCATTTTTTTTGTTTCACACAAGAAACAAGCTGGTTCGTTGCCCTTCAGTGTGTGCATGCGATCATTGTAATAGTATCCCATATAATAGAACATAATAGACGTTCGTGCGAATGATTTATGTTCATATTAATTGCGGGGTCCCAGGAGGGAATGTTAGAGAGGATTTCAATTTATTTTCATTGTTCCCGGCGACTCTGTTGTGTTACGTTGGTTGGCATTTGTTTTGTAGTTGAATTTCCCAGGATCGGATGTGCTGTGCTTGCGTTGCTTACGACTTAGCGGTCACGAGATGTTTGTTAACAAATCCGATCGAAAAGATTGACAATTTGCCGTTATTGATTGATTGAGAGTTTCAAGTATGCGATTGACAATCGATGTCACTTCGTTACCCATAATTTTACTTGCCGTACCGACAATTGCTATAAAATATATAGACGCGCGGAGTTTTCGTGGTTTTTCAATATGATCTTATATAATACAGTAGGTTAGGTTAGTTTAATTAATTTATTATTTATTTATAAACAACTCTGAAGAAAATACTGTTTATGCTGGATATTAATATTGTGGAGACCGTGCTCAGTCTGCCTTCATTATTTCCGTCTTGATGCATACAGCTGCGTCGAAATATCGGGAACTTATCAAGGATTTGTCACACTGAATGCGTTCTGCGGTCGCGGTCAGGTCAAATTGACCACAGCCCGAATTATGTATGAACAACATTGTCGGTCTCTATATGTATACTTTGTATAGATATGCGATCTGACCGTGCGGTGCACGCACGCGCAATATATAGAGACCGATAATGTTGCTCATACATAATGCGGGCTGCGGTCAATTTGACCTGACCACGACCGCAGAACGCATTCAGTGTGACAAATCCTTCAAAGGTTTTTATTTTATCCCGTTTCAAATAAAACTAATGGGGTGAATCAACTTTTTTTGTGTTTACTTTGTCCCTGTTTTTTCGTACTTTTTCATAGAAAAATGCTATGCCTATCCAAGGGACAAAATTTATGTAACCATAGCAACGGATGGCAAGAAAAAGTTGATTTACCGAATATTTTTAATTATAAATAATTAATAACTGTTTATTATTCGCTTCGTTTTTTTTTATATAATGAAGATTCAGCTCTACCAAGTTGGCCTCAGTTGGCAAATTTTAACCAACCGCGTAAAAAGCGTTTAACTCAGGCCTTTGTAGCGATGCCGCAGATGCCGTATCGACTCGTGCTAGTGCCCGCGAACAGTTCAAATTAATTAACTTTTGCGTCCCAAATGAGGTGAAGTGTATTCAAGTTTAGAATTCAATTAACAGCCGCTTTAAATGTGTTGACATTAATTCCACTCGACTGTCGACCGCATTGTTGGAAAAACGATTACTTTGGCACTGGAAGCATTTATTTGTTTTCATTTTTTAAATGTAATCCAAATAAAATACTTTTTAAATAAAAAATAAAACCGTCTTCAAAAATACCAAAAAACTAAAAAGCAAAAAAAAAAATTATGAAATTAAAATTGAATCCACTACAAACAAAAAACATGAAAATATCTTTCTACTAATCTGTTTGAAGTCGGTGCCTCAGCACGAGCCAGCAGGAGTGGAAGAAACCCAATAGATAGTATGAAGGTAAAAGGTAAATGTCTAGGTCCACTCCTGCTGGCTCGTGCTGAGTGATCGACTACACGTGTATGCAAAATTAAAATTTTAGCTCAATCGGAAACCGCAAAGTGGGTCAAATTTAACTTGCAAGATTGAGGAGTTCCGTTGGTCATCTGTGATCTTCGACATCAGATCCAGTTTACCAAATGACATTTTCTGAATGAAAATGCTTGAATTGATGCTAAAAATGCCAAAATTGTCATAAGTGTGCCTATAAAATTTATGGGTTTCCCTCGATTTCCTTAGGATTCCATCATCAGATCTTGACTTGGTGCCAATGGGACCACCTCGCCTCTATCAAACTAAAAAAAAATTTTGGAAATCGGTCCACAATTGGCCGAGATATCGATGAACATACATAAAAAAGGATACATGCAGTCGAACATATAACCTCCTCCTTTTTTTGAAGTCGGTTAAAAAGAGGAGTGTGTTGTTTTTATAATATTCCAAGCTATTTTTTTTATTCCAAATAAAAAAAACCATTCCGAGCCAGAGTTCAATTTTATTTTATTACCGAAATGTCTTGACTTGATGGACTTCGTAAAACATTTCTGAACCTAATTGGTATTGTTTTCATTTAGCAGTCTAAGGCCGTTTTGCGTGGACTAGGGTTGAATAGTTAAATTGTTAACCCTGCGTTATGGATGACAGTTCCATACATACATAGCCCAAGGACTTACACGGAAAAGAGTTAACTACATAAACATAATATATACCTAACTATGAGTTAAGTGGTAACCTAGAGTTAAAGATTGAATTTTTAATCCTAGATTGTGCAAGCAGCCCTTAGACGGCTGTTAACTCACAAAGTACATGGATATTAGAAACGGTCGCTTTTCTATTAACAATACATATCCTCCTTTTGACCTGTTATTGCTTTGCACAACAAACTGCGTCAGAAAATAAATCAAATACCTTCGGATAATGCTTAACAAATACCAACCAAAGCCACGCATAGTCCGATACAAAGTTTTGCACTACCCGCGGTACCCACACCCTCGCATATTTCATCCCACAGGATTTGTATCAATGGATAGGTAGTGGCGTGGACATCGCTCTTTTGTGACGCCTCCCCTCGCCCTGCGGTCCCTTTTCAAATTTGAGGGAGCTGAACGACAATAATTAAGCTGGGCATTCGTTGAATTCATCAATGCTCTTGATTTTACTTCGCTATAGGGGCTTAGCAAAATAAAAGACCAGGCCCTTAATTAGTCAAACTTTTTTGGAATTAAATTTGGACAAAAGTATTAAAGAAGCTCAGAAAATAACACTGTCACAAATAGTTGCCTGGCATATAAAGGTTATGGCATATTAAACTAAGTAATATTATTTTATCTGACTTAGTTTCGTGTAGTGGCTATGGGTAACTTTTTTTATTATGAGTGGGAGGAACACGAGCAAGCGGGTCATCAGGTGGAAAATGATCACCACCGCCCATAAATATCAACAACTCAAATAGAGTCACTGATCTGACTGATTGCCGGCCTTTAAAAAATGAGAGGGAACAGGGGAAGGGGAGGGGGAGAGGTATTGGGCCCCGGGAGGGTGGTACTGCCCCGGACGAGCCGGCCCATTCGTGATGCAGCGGCTAGCTGCAACATGGCTCTACCACTACAAAAACTTATTGATGTTACAAGAGTAGATGCTTTTATCACGCACACAAGCACCATTTTACATCTGCCAAATTCTTCGGAGCCATCGTTCCAATATTTAAAATAAAGCTTGTAAAAAGGAATAAATAAGTAACAAAGAATATTAAAGTGTATCGTAGTCATTGCTCCATTTTTTACCTGCGTAATGTAAAAGAAAAAGTGATCCATTATAAGAAGCTAACTTTCTTCCCCTTTCCCTGGTAGGGTTCGCGTGCACCGTCATTTTCCGGGATTGTAGATGTGATCAAATCTTGTTAGGAACTGGGGGATCCAAATTTTCGCTACCGGAAATACGTTATAATTTATTTATCCACTCGACGAAACCCGAATCCATCTCCTTAACCAGATCTGATTCTATAAAATTGGTAAATTTAGGAAATTAATCATGAACGTTACATTATCCCGTTCACGCATTTTTTATTATTTGAATCTCAGAATCTTGCACCAAAACGTACGGGAATGCTCAAACTTTGTTGTCAAAATGAGTCAATTAGACCCTAAACTATATGAAACATCTATATATATAATAAATCTGTAATAAGTCGGTGTCTGTACATTGAAGATATTTGAGAAAAACTGTCACTAGGGCTATTTACTAGCGCAATAGAACCCAAAACAATGTTTTTTAGAATTAGTGTCTGTTTGTCTGTTTATCTGTTTGTCTGTTTGTCTGGGCGTTTGTGCGCGCTAATCTCAGAAACGGCTTAACCTAGAAGGATGCGGTTTTCACTGATATGTTGGTATTTTCTTGGATTAACATTTAGTGTTTGTTTCATTTGAATCGGTTCACAAATAAGAAAGATACGTCTATTTTAAGAATTTATAGAACAGTTTTTAGAAGTAGTGACTTGGGAGTAGGTACAGTGGTGAATGTGAACGCGGGTGTGCGGGGGGGGGAGGTTCGGTGGGGGGTCGGGTAATTTTTTTTATATCGAGGAACTAAGGAGAGCCATAATTGATGAAAAAGCAAATTGGATAAAAAAAATTAGCTGCCCAAATTACTAATTCCACGCGGACGGAGTCGCGGGCAAAAGCTAGTAATTAAGTATATGAAATAAGTATCAGTTTTAAGCATTAAGGTATAATTAGTATTCAACCTTAGTTCTATAATGGGGCATGTATGCATGTGTGTATGTGTACAGCGTAAGAACCAAAAGTTGTCTCTCCTGTTCACAAAAATTAGCGACTCCGAGTCAGCAAATTTAAGATTTATAGGTATTTAAATGAGCCGAAAGGTGGCCACCCGTCACACACGCCGGTGTAGACTTGACTAAAAAATATTGGCTGTAGACGTTACCTTTTTACTGTTGCTGTGTCCACAGGACATTTCAGATTATTCAGTTCTTACCGATTTTACTTTATTATTTTAAGAGGCTGACAACACCTAATTTTGTTGAAATTGATGTCATTTAAACAGTTTTTTAAGAAAAACTGCTTGTTCTAGCACATCAAAAAAATTATATGTTAATATTCATCATATTTCAAAGACCGTGGACAGACTCGATACATAATTGGACGAAATCGGCTCGATAGAAAATAATTGCAAAGATAGGTCTTAAAATCATCATTAAACGGTTTTATGTCTTTATTTTTTTGGCGTATGCGTCTGCTATTAAAAACATGAAGTCAACATATTCATACCTAAACCGCTAACGAGTCATATTTCACAAATAATCCACAGTTTTTTTTAAATTAAATATTTGCCCGATAAATTTCAATATAAATAGACAGTGTGCGCCGACGTTAGTGTTGACAGCGTCTTAAGGGCCGATTTTTCAGTCTCCAGTTAAAAGTATCCGTCAGCTTAATGTAAGCTCTGTCCTTTTTTCCTACGACTTGAGAAAAGGTAAGCGATAGTTTTAACTGACTGATACTTTTATGAGGATTGAAAATCAGCCCTAAGTAAGTATAAATAAACTAGCTGACCCCGCAAACGTTGTTTAGTCATAGATCACCTAGGGGTATAAAAATAGCCTACAACCTATTCTCAGATCTACCGAACATGGAGAAAAAAGATAAAAATCGGTCAAGCCGTTTCAGAGGAGTTCGATAACAAACACCGTTGACACGAGATTTTTATTATTCAAGCACCTAGCTTGCACTACCAGGTTGATGTTACAGATTAGAAGAGATTAACGAAGCAAAACAAAATAACCTCCAGATTTCTTTTTTCTTCCTGTACAGATTTTTATCGACTCTTAAACCTTGCACACTGTAGGTAGAGGTAAATATGAAACACCTTCATTATTATAAAATGTTGGCAAAGTGTACTTACTCCTACACCCGTTCAATATGTATAATAATATGATGTATATACCTAAGTATGTGTACGGAGTGTAGCTAGAGATTTACGATATATGAGACCGGAAGCCAATATTACGCAAGTATATACAAACCCGTTTTGATATTATATTACAGTTAAATTGATTCATGTTTATAGGAAAAGATGTTTACCTCTGAATTCTGATATATTTGGTTTTGTTAAATCGCTTTTAAAACGAAATATTATAGTTTTGTTTTAGAATAATCAAAAGTAAAGCACTTTTAATGCGCAAAGTTTCGTAAACAGCAGAATCACGTGGAGCTAGCTTCACTGGAACGACCGGTAGAAAGTAGCTTACCTCCTGTGCCACTCTTCATTCAACCATACTGAACAGGTTACGACTGGCTTTACGCGTACAAACACACTTGGACGCAGCCTTCGAAGCCTTCGGTTGCTACGGTTACGAGAGAGCGCACACACAGGCACGCACCCGGTACACCAGTACTTACGCCTGGCGCAGGTCAGCGCGGCGCATCGTTTATTTTTTTTTTCCACTGAACCGGTTCGTGTACCGAAGGGAATGACTCAGGCAGAGATGTCTGGTAATGTCTGGCGATACAAATGTAACGATCTCTTTCAATTTCACGAAATGTATCTAAATGAGACAAATGTCCCAGTTGAATGTGGCCTGACAGAGTCGAACTGCATGTTTGCATCTAAAGTTTCTTCATTGTACGAGCTCGATCTCGCCCGTTCTTTGTGTAAAGGATCGCTATATTCCACATTGTATATTTAAGTAGATAGAGGGCTTTGATTTATTGCATTGAAGAACACGTGTGTGGTTAGTTGTGAAGCGGTCGTCATTTGACAAGGGATGCCTCTACCTGCTATAGAAATTGTGCCCTTCGCACTATATCCTAAAATACACACACATCGAGAACCTTATTGAAGAGGGAATGTGCTATTGATGCCGGTTTTGGCAGCGTCGTGTTGCTGCATGCTTGATTAGCGCGCTTTGTGTTCTCAATTTTGAGTATAAGACAGTTCAAATAGCGGCGTGTGTTTTGAAGCTTATGTTACTCGTTGAAAACAAATGTTCGAAAATTAATACTTTAACACAACATTCATATTCATATAATACAATTGAAGTAAATCTAAACTTAATACATAAGATTGCAGAGATAAATCACACGCACCTAATCTTTTTCAAGTTTAGTAGTTACGGCTATAATATTCAAATAAATTCCTAAATAAAAACAGTAAAAAACATTACCTAGGAAATCGCTTTTAAAGATAATATTATGTAAGAAGCGAAGAATCTATTACTCATGCCTGAACTCGTAGGGTAAAATAAAAAAAAACCGGCCAAGAGCGTGTCGGACACGCCCAAGATAGGGTTCCGTAGCCATTACGAAAAAATCAAGTAATATTTTTCTAAGGATTTCGTATGTGTACGGAATCTTCCAAGTTAGATATCGTCAATACTTTGAAAAAGGCTCGTATCTCAAAATCGTTAATCTGGCAAAGTGAACTTTATTACGCGCGTATCAAGGTTCAGTTTTGTTTACATGCTAATTTGAGATACGAGTTTTTCAAAGTAGTGACGGTACGTTTAATACCTTAGGCTACTATTTACTCTTAAACTACAAATAATTCCCAAGCAATCTTAGCCGCTATAATTTTCCTTGTAAATTTAATATATTTACTACCATTTTGAATTTTTTCAAAATTTTCCACCCAACAGTTTAGATTTTAGAGGGGGGGGGGGGACGGTCGATTTTAATGAAAATTTTCACTTTAAAGTTGAATATCACGCAAACAAATCACTGAATACAAAAATCATGTAAGCAACCCCCCAATGGTTTTAAAAGACCTATCCAACTATACCCCACACTATAGGATTAGTCGAGAAAAAAAAATCACCCCCACTTTAAGTCTATGGGAGGTACCCTAAAAAAAATATTTTTTATTTTTTTATTTTATCACTTTGTTGGCGTAACTGATATGTACCTCTATATTCATGCCAAATTACAGCTTTTTAGTACTAACAGTCTCTGAGCTTAGCCGCGGACAGACAGACAGACAGACGGACAGACATGGCGAAACTACAAGGGTTCCTAGTTGACTACGGAACCCTAAAAAGTAATATTGCTTGGAATCTTGCCTTGAATGTATTCAAAACCTTTCGAGAATCCAGTTACAGTTTGTAAAGTTGCGTTATCTTCAAATCATCCCTTGCTTGGACAACTATAGTATAAATCTTCCCAGGTGAATTTTTCGCTTCGAGCCATTACATTAAATTTGAACCTTAATACTATGACGATGCCGTTTGTTTTGAAAGATAAGGGCTCGAAGCGAAAAGTTCATCTGGGAAGATTTATACTATACTCGTATTTATACAAAACAATAAGTGTCTACCTGCCATTCAAAGGCACATCGCGCACAATAAACAAGTGACCGTATCGTGAATGCTACTTCAGTTCCTATAGCTTCGTTCACATAAATTATTGTGCTGACTGTTATATTGTTCATAGCACACTCAAGGTTGTTAAGAGCAGTAACACGAATATTTCGGCTTATCATTAAATTTATTGTTTTTTTAATAGCTCTAATAATACGATTGTTATGGCTTATATTACTCCACCTTTTAAGCAATGTAGGCTAATCTTCGAAGTATCGTAATCCGATTTTATTGTTTAAGCACTTATACATAAACAACGTACAAGTACCAAAACCTTGATCCCGTTCTTTGGTGCAGTAAAACCTGCTTTGCCAGGACGCCTTTCTTTCACACAGCCACGTGTTGTAGAACGGTTCCTCCTCGTAAATGGTTGGAGTTGAAGCGAGACAGAATATATGCACCTACGCGTACTCCGTGTGTCTCGTGGGAAACGAATAAAAAACAGTTTTTGTCCTTCCTTTCGCTTAACTGCTTATACATATTATTGGCTTTTGTTCCATCTCGATACGAATATTGTTATCTTAGCGACACCATGTATTTTGAATTTATTAAGTAGTAGCTGTCACTTGTTACTCCGTCTACGAAGAATTTATTTATCGCTGTCCCGCGGGAAGTATTTAATTTTCCGGGTTAAAATTATCCTAATGTTAATCCAGGTTATACTATAAACTATCTGTGTGCCAAATTGTATCAGAATCCGTCAAACCGGTTTTAGCGTGAAAGATAAAAAACATCCATACAATACATCCATCTATCCATACAAATTTTCTCGTTTATAATATTACTATTCTTTTGTTTTTGTAAGGTGTTAATCTTTTGTAGTTATTGTTGTAAAACGCCTTGGTAATTAAATAGTAATTACATTTAAAAAAATGTCTAATGCATCGACCACAGCAGAACACTACTAAATGGCTGCCGTGTGACTGACGTTTCCCGTAATAAATGGCTAGTGACATAACAAGAAAATGTGTAATGTTATGTAAATAGTTTTCTCAGGTGATTTCGTAACTCTGTGAATAGCTGCGAGCAAGCCTTCGGAACGATCACGCGTCGCTACCTGCAGAGTGCAGATCATTTTACGCATGCGCTGCAAATCCAAAATGGACATTGTCTCGATATCAACTTAAAAGCTATTGCGACATTTTGCTTTCATTTCGTACTTTGTTCCGAGATAGAAATATTTGAAGTGCCTTAAATGGACAAACATTGCTCCGTGAGCAAAGAAATTCAGAGTGGTCTTTATCTTGATTAAGGATACTGTTTGCTACCTTAAACGTCGTTTATGATTTTGTCAGTTTTACGTTCTAAGTATTTGATACGGTCTAAGTAACAAAGAAACAAAGTAAAATCATTAATATACATATTAAGTATAATTTGTACCAATTACTTTTCAATTCATCTTGTACAGTCGATTACAAAAAGTATATGTAGGTACATAAGTGTATATTTTTTACCTTGTGTATCCCTTTCTTCCGCTAGCCTTTTGACTTCTTGATTGGCGGGAATATTCTCCTGAACTTGGTTGGATATACGTGACAATTGCTCCAGCGATAAGTGATGATAAATGATGATGATAATGATGATCCTTATTTCAGTGATATGAGGTGTAACCAACCCAATGCCATCGTCACAGTTTCTTGACTAATATTTATTTTTACAGGGTTATTTTTAATTCACTGACATCCTCTTAACCCTGAATTCCTATCACTCAAACAAATGTTTACACAGAGTATCGTAAAAATAAGAGGAAATCTCAAATTTTCAAAACGTTATTACACCAAAAATATTAAGTTATGACAAAAGCCGTAAAACAAAAAACATTTGTTTAAGTGGTAGGAGTTTAGGGTTAAAAGGATGCTAGTGAATTACAAATAACCCTGTATAGGGCTTCATTTGATGCATACTGATATGACAATTGACAATTTGTTATAAGGTTTCGACTTGATTTATGAACTAAAAGTCAAGTAAATTTTTACAGCAAAGCGTCATCACCAGAGTATGTCTCAGAGTTTTGTACAGCAACTTGATTCTACGCAAAACGATTAGAAATAAGCACTTTTTGAGTGTTACTTCTTCGTTCCCTAACTGTTCGTAATTATATTTAACTACCTATAAAGACATTGTCGCTATAACAATCTGCAAAGCTAGTTTGCTTTATGTTGACGTAAACAATACAATCAGAGCGTGGCCCCGCCATTACTACGGGATGTAAACGCATGCGCCGGCGCAGGCTGCGAGTCTAACTAAACCGGTACTGAGGTCGACGCTCGCCGCCAGATGTCGCCTGTTCTTACTCTGAATGGGGCTAAGATATCTAATTGTGCGCATCCAGGTGTTCTTGAAATGTTTTTCACATTCTACAAAGATAGGTATCGCGTATCATGGAACAAAAATGATTAATTAATTCAACACGATTATTGACATATGTATTTGAAACGCTAAGCGGACAAATACTTTGCAAGCAACAAGAAAAAGCCGTGGTGGCCCTGGTGGCCCGGTGATTTGAGCTATGGCCTCTCAAGCAGAGGGTCCTGCCCGGGTCCTGCAGGCTTATTGTCTAACGTTTCTGACGCTTGCCTTCGCAATCACTATTTCTTTCTGTCAAACGGTATAAGATGATGACAGAAAGAGATGGTGAAAGCGAAGGCAAGCGTCAGAAGCGTTAGACAATACGGCCTCTGGTCGAGCCCGGCTCGAACCTCTTGAGTTTTTCGGAATTTATGTGTGAAATTACTTTTAAAATTTGCCATGAGTTTTACGGCGAAAGAAAGAAAACATCATGAGGAAACCTGCACACATCTGAGAAGAAATTCAGTGGTATTTCTGAAGTTCCCAAGCTCTCTTAATCTGAAAATTGGGCTGTGTCCTGCAGTGGGACGTATATTAGGCTGGAATGATGATGATGAACTAGAATTTTTATTTAGAAGCATCAAAACTAATGTGAGAAACAACAAAATAAAATTTTGACAATAAACGAAACTTACAGAGAAGTCATCTGGTAAATAAATGATGTATTGTGATAATTAGCTAAACTGGTTAATGCAGAAACTGGCAAAGTTGTCCCATTGGACAGAAGCCATTAATTAAAAAAAAAATGCAGACACTGATGACAGTGATCGTAGATTTTGTAGCATTTTTGGTGCGATGACGTCAAATGACACACGACAGCGACCTAGGGTTGTCAACGTAGGTACCTATATAATATGATTGACGTTTAGAATAATGTAATATTATGTTGTCGTTGAAAATAAAACGCTAAATTTTTTACTTAATCAATTATTATAATTTTGTATAATATTTACTACTGTAACCCAAAATTCCTCAAATTTTTCGGAGGGTATGCTATGGTAAGAAACAAAATGACTTATACATTTATGGACTGTCATTACACATTATACCGTCTATGTAAATGTACAGCAGAAAAGTTAGTATATGAATTTCTAATCATAAATACTTAATTATAAACTATGAGTTAAGGGGATAAGGATTTATTGCAACTGCGTTAGACATTTTCTCATATAGTAAATTAACCCTTCATTTCATTATGCATATTGGGTTGCGCTTTACATGTTCTAAGAACAATTTTCTGTATTTTCGATTTCTACTGCACACCTCAAGAATGACACAAAAATACAAAATAGGATGATGATGATGATGAAATACCTTTGATTTTATTTGATTCTTGGTTCAAACAAATTAATATTGGGCACTACTGACAACCCTAGTACTGCACCAAAAATGCTACAAAATCTACGATCACTGCTGATGACAAACAAAACAGACATCCTGATATCCCTTCTGCTGTTCGTTGCAGTAAGATGGTGTTTTAGGAATAAGAGTGTCCAAATAGAAATTTATCCTTGAAATACAAACTCAACTCAACTGCTAATACTGTAATGAACTCACTAAATTCGACAACTGACTGGAATTCATAATATATCTTTACCACACACCGACATGGAGAAATAGTTAAGTCATTACCAGCATTTCACTGCCCCTCAGTAAATAAATCTATCTTCAAACGCGATGCTGATTCATTATATTGCAGTGGTATCAATCAATCAGCCGATTAAACCATCAATAATGACTTGGTCGGAATCGAGAGCATCCATTTCATTCCTTTACTGAGATACAAAAATAATCTATGTGTAATGTAAATCGTAGTAAGAAAGTTTTATTTTAGTGATGTTTGAACAAAAGTTCATTCATACGGACTTTTTGTCAAGTGACTAAAGGAGTGCTCGGAAACTGCTATAACGATTTCAATTAATTTTTTTTATTTAGGTAAAGTTTTACGTTCCAAGTGTACCTATACGACATTTTAAACGCACTGTGTGACTTATGATCCATGAATCGTTTTCAAAAAAATTGTACATAGTTAAGGGCTTAATCAAAACAAAATCACGATCGCTTCCTTTGTGTTACGAAAGTTAGTCATACAAAATATATGGGTAACTTTCGTCACACAAAGGAATCAATTAAGTTTTGTTTTTATTAAGTCCCTTAATTGTGTACACTTTTTTTGAAAACGACTCATCTAACTCCACCACAGAACTAAAACACCAACTGAACCACACTAGGCCCATAGCCCGAATAATTGCCAAACTTAAGTGGCAGTAGGCGGCGCAATTCGGGCGCATATTACAAAGAACTGATGCCCGTTGGGGCCAAAGTGTTCTTGAATGGCGGCCACGTACCGGAAGACGTAACGAGGGTAGGCCCGAGGTGGTCTATAAGACTTGGTATAGGTCGGAGGAGTCCGATGGTTGCGAGCGGCGCAGAACCCTATGTCTAGTAGTGAATGTTTTTGACTGACGATGATGACGATAATAAGCCATCCAGAGTTTTATTGCCCTGTAAATGAGAAAACAGCGAAGATTCAAATGACTGTTAAACCATTCCTTGTCTAGGAGACACGGTATTGTTATGATTGAAATCTACATGTTTTTCAACTCTTATTATTTGTCCTTTCTCAAATAAACTAGTGCAAAACTATTATTATAACTGAGACTCTTGCCATAGAGTCGTGCGTTGAGCTCTGTTCACTGGTCCAACAAGTTGTCGGTTTGCGGACGAAGCGCTTGGTAAACTTGCAACACGTTGCCCTGTCAATGAACTAGGTGTTGTTTTACATCCGCTATAAATAAACGGAATTTTGCCACTATAATGTCATGTAGTAGGTACAGTCAACTTTAAAACTTAACTTTAATATCAAGAATCGGAAAAGTATCCTTAAATGTATGATGAGAAAACATGCTTATACCGTGCACACGCATGTACACGCTTGACGATATATTATAAAGCTAAACAGACTGTGATGGTTTTAGAACAGACTTTATACTTCATTCACAAGTCCTTAGTTCTTGAACACCCTATTTTAATGCAGTTGAAAAAAAAATTACATTACGACGTAGCTCTTTTCTTTACATTTCTATTCAGTTTGATGTAAATCATTTACGGTTCGTTAGTTTTCAATGAGATTGCGTCGAAAAAGCAGCAAAATTATATGACAGACTTGGGGCGTATCCAAAATCGTGAGAAAGCCCGATTCCGTGTCCAAATCTGGCAGAAATTTACAAAAAGTGAGAGCTGTTCATCGCTTTTCAGTATACAAAATCAGCATTGGGTTCCCACGTATTTTGCCAAATGACTACTTATTATCGAATCCACCAAATTGCTTGTTCTGGATCCAGTTCCAATGTTTTTTATTGTTCACAATGATTCTTGGTAGATGATACTTACGGATATTTTCCCAGTGAGTAATAAAGACAGTAGGCAGTTTGAACATGAAAAGCAAGTGGGAGTTAATGTATTTTCATCAAAATGCTTTCACGACAATAGGCCTTTTTATTGTTGTAGCTACCAGATTAACTTCGGGGTTATTCGTAATGACGTACACATATTTTTAACAATTATTTACAGTATTTCCTTGTTTTTGGGTATTTACGTTTTCTAACAGGATAAAATCTAAAAAAATAAACCCACGTCAAACGAGAATAAAAGAAAAGAAGAAAATTTATCTCAGATTATTTATTTTTCGCTGACGTTTATTAACATACATTTAGTCGAGTTGTTAATTTCGTTTTTACTAAGTCCTGCAAGTGCTGCTAGCGTCTTAACTAATACTATAAACACAAAATAGTAATTAGGTTTTAGTTATCGTTGTGCGGTGTACAAAAATTTTATAACCTTAAATGTGTTCTATTAATCTACCATAAACTATTTTGGTTTATTAGATCAGAGGAAGCTACACTAAAAGAGTAGAATAAAACCATTATTAGAAAAGTTAAATTAGCTACTAAGTTGAAAACCTAAAGTTACGTAATAAAGTTAACTGTTTGAAATTGAAACAAGTCAAATTGGAATAGAAACTGCTACGAAATGCACTAACAGTATTATAAACAACGTTAGAAGGCAACCCTCTTGTTTTCAGCTCCAAATGTTCTCGCCCCGATTTCAGTTTCACGGATTTCTTGATTTAGTTTCAAGAAGTCATTTCTTGGGAACAACAATTCGCTGCCGTTTCCTGCCCGAGCCGGAGTACGTTTTCTCTCTTGAAATTGTGTAATAATAAAGATTTTCTATGGAGCTAAATGGAGGCTACGGATCAAGTAGTAAAACATTTTCGGAAGTTACGCTTACAATATCACTTGAATAAAATATCAGCGCACAAAGGTCCTTTATATTGAAAGATTTTGTGCTCATGCGCCTAACTTTTATCTGAGCAATTGAAAATGCTCAGGATAGACATAAACTAGCGAAGTTCTCGTGCCACATTAGTCATTTCATTACGCTCGTATGCTTTAAGCACAGGGTCTGCGTAAATACTCACTCGGTCCCCTTCGCGCGGTTGTATTAATGAAGAGAATGACACCAAATTTTCATGTCTTCCAGGTCTGACTTACTCATTCACCCATTTTTTTATTTGGATTTTTTTTTCCTTTCAGTACCATTTTTCAAACATGACAGGAGACAATTACATACAAATACAACAACAAATTAATTAGCCAAATAGATGCAGCTATTCTGAAGTCATTAGTTTAGTTTAGGTACTTAATTGTTTCTCTTTGTCTCCAATTGGGTGCGCCCATCAGCAGTACCTATTAGATTTATTGGCAGGATTACGAAGCATAAGAGCAAAAGTTATATTTAGTAGGATGACAATATAATTGGTAAAATAATTATTGGGCAAGAGTGATTGCGTAAATAAATTTTTAGTCTCGGTCTCGATTACAGCGTCGCAGTAAGAAAGCATAGCGCTCCAATGAGATGGAGCAGACCGAGTCACGTACGGCGATGGTTCACTCCGCTCTCCTCATCAGCGAGATAAATAATAAATTGGAATAAAAAACGCTTTTACAAGGAATAGGAGACTGCGAAGACGCTGTAGGTATTTGAACCATGTTTTTTTTAAAGATAATATTATGACTGCACAATTTGGCTACTTGCTTCTATCTGTGTTTTATTTTTCCTCTCTTGCATTAGCGCAGTTGGAAAAGATTCCATTTTAAGGAAATGTTCACCTTTGCACTATTTTCGGTTTATTATTGTATTATTTAATTGCTATCTAATTGTAATATTTAAGGTGTATAACTTACATATGTACTTTTAATTGTTGCTACCAAATCACAAAGCTTTAAAAGCAATTAGAAACACATGTGCCTTATTAAATTCATTTAATAATTGTCTAATCTATTAAGCAGCACTATTATCTACTACATCTTTTTATTGTACTAGGATACGTTTATAAGGAGAAAAACGTATTGCAGCAAGCGAATATGGAAAGAGTGAGGTTCGGGGGCACAGGCACAGCCCACCGTGCACCGTGTTTAAACAACTGCTTCCTCGAAGCGATATCTAAACTATGTGAAAGTATAGAATAGCTAAATAAGATTTAGGTTTATGTTGCAATGCCCTTGCAGGGTGCATGTTTGATACATTATATTGTATAACACCTAGTAATTTTACAACATGTAAGCAATAAATCATTTGAATTTGAAATGAATCCTGCGCAGTTGATGTCGCGGGCAACTACTAGACTTTTATATTATAAGAAAAAATAAAACGTGTAAATATACTTGTTAAATACGTATACGTAACTGTATTTTGTTTGAAGCTTCAATTGTACATTTTTATTAATCTTGTTGACTTTGTTCACACAGTATTCTCACCATATTTTTGGGTCGCAATAATTTTTGTACCTAATATAAGCCTTTCTGTGACGCTGTTCTCGTATTCGTGTTCCATATTGATAAATCCTTATCAATAGGAGTCGTTAAATTGTGTGCCCTTTTTATTTCCTTTATGTACCTAATCAGTTTGAAGCTGGGGACGGCACAAAAAGCCTCCCACATGTGCGTCATTAGAGCAATCCCGGCCGGCGTCGGGATCCGAAATGCGTGCCCTGCGGGAGGCGGCCCAATTACTCGTTTACCTGAGCGATGGCCCTCACCCACGGACGCACTTCTCAAATCAGCAACGTTTAAAGCAAGAATTTTAACTATTGATGCCGGGAATACGCATGCATGGCATTTCACGCGAGTAGCTGGCAAGTGGATAAAATCATCTTTTTGTTTTCATCCAGAGGGTACTTTTATAATTGTCGTACACTGTGTAACACAAGCGTGGTCGTGTGCGTAGGAACGTTATATTTTATACCAATCTAACACATAATTGCAGTATCATAATTTAACGCATTGAGATAATTGATTGTTATTTATCAAAAGTCTTTATTATTTTAGTGCTTGTTTTATCATAAAATTAGATACAAAGTGAGCCGTTAACTGTTAGCCTCTCATAAAACAACTTTCTTAAATAAAATCAGTCTTGCTTGGGTATATTTATGAAAGAAAGATGAATATTTTAGCTGGTGAGTTTCGTATTTTGATGAGAAGAGTGAATATTTTAAATACGCGCCAACGTGAACTGTTGAGGCCGCGCGTAGTGTGGAGGCGTCTAAATCCCGAGGGATCCAATTTCCCGACTCCCAAGACGTTGCATCTACCGCGCTTAGTTGGCGCACTAACATGTTTTATGTCCCTAAAATTGGACTCATTGAATGAAAAAGCCAATGGAATATCTAAAAGTAAACAATCAAGGCAGAGCTTAAACCAAATTACGACCAGAACAGCTGTTAAAATGTACCTCTGAATTTCTCTTGCGTACTAAGAACTTTTTATTTGTTTTTACATAATTTCGCACAAATGAAACAATGGGTGGCGAGCATTCCTCGTCGACGACGCGTCAACTCATAAACACGGATGCGAAGTTTCAAAATCGACAGCTGTTTAAACAACATCGGAAGCGGTATTCATTGTTGCCGCTGCATCAAATTGCTCTGCTGTTGATTGATATCTAAGCCTATCTATGGGTCTGTGGCAAATTACAGTTTTCCTCTTCGATTGTACCATAGATAGGATTTTTTCTATGTCTGTTATCTGTATATAAATCTGTGCAGAGTTTTGCATCTCCTGTGTTTCATGGAACTGAATAAATAGGTATGAATTCCGTTTGTACTTAACTACGGCTCTTGACCTAGTGTAGACTGTGAATTCAAAATATACATTTTAAAACCAGATTTTCCAACGCATTTGCTTGCTTAAAGACATCGTGAAACTTATATTTGTATGGTGCTATGATATCTGCATGTATAAAACCAACTGATAGGCAGACACACACTACACACACACACTTTATACATACTATCAAATATGCAGTATACGTTTTTTTTATTTGGATGATATTGCTTAAACACACGGCAGCGGTTAAACCTAATATCAGATGTATCAGTGTCAGATGCCATATTTCCTGCATTTAAATGTGTTCCATTATGCTAAAAACATTAATGCTGTCGTTATTTGAATTATTATTCCACAGAGGTATCAGATTTATGTTCCATAGGTAGGTAGGTGTTCCATAGTAGGAGTGTTTAGTGTAACGTTTCAGTCGGCAGCTGTTTTATCGTCGGAAGCCATGCGTTCATTGCTGGCACGCTTGCAGTACATCAGATTAAATAATGTGAGCTTGTTAACAGTTACCTATTAGTAGCTTGTAGAGCTTTGCATTCTGTTAGCTTGTTATAATGGTCTGCTTTAAAATTAATGCATTGCAAATAAGCGGCTAATAAACGGAATCATTGTATGCTAATGCATTTCACGGAGTTATCGTTATGCGTGCTTGTTAACAACTGGTAATTTCGTTTCGATGCAAGTAACATTTTGTTATGCAGAAGTGCGTGTTATTTGTGTTTACAGTTATGCTGACTCACGCATTTACACGTGGTGAGAAAATCTGTCAACAAACAAACAAAAATTATGTAAAATCTGATCGAAAGATGAATACTTACAAGAAACAGTGATCTCATGATCAAGAATAGCTAAATTGTTTCTACTACAAGCTGTAACAATAATAATACGACGGAGTGAAAGGTAAACCACTACCCACGAACTCACTTCGTGCAGAGTCTCATCGGAGTGCAATTCAAACTTAAAGACTTTAGACTTAAAGCGCAGAGTTCATAATGATACAAAGTTTATTTGAGTGCTTTAGAAAATGTTAATATTAGTACTGTAAGAACCACTTAGTCACTGAGCTACCTGTTTCGGTCAGGTTGGCAAGCAAGCTAAAAAATTATCACTTGAGGCTAAATAATAGTCTAAGTGAAATGAATTTTGGGTCAAGTTCAAAAGCATGCATACGCCTATATTACACGCGTTGTTATATTTATGTATTATTATTATTATTCTCTTATTCTGTTTAAAGTTTGCAGTCCATTATTGAGTTCCCACAGCCTTACAAAGGCGGTCACGCGAATCATTTTCTTTAAAAAAAGCGTGAAATTGTAATATTTTTAAGCTTCACTGGACGAAATCATTGAAAATGCAGACGCTTTGGTAAGCTAACGGTCGTTCTGAAAACAATTGATTCGTGTCTCGAAGTTTGTTGACTGTTTGGCAACTTTAATATCCGGATTCTAGAGTGTACCCACATTTGTTTATTTTTATTAGGTACATGCGGTCTATGAAGGTCGTTAAAGTTAGTTTCGGTCTGTTGCGTGTGTATGTTACGTAATGAACAGTGCGAGTGGTTACGACAAATTGCGATTATATCGCACGGTCTAATAACTGCGCCGTGACACTGACCGAAGCGTCTTTAAGTGCTTGTTAATTAAGCTCTCTCTGTCTCTGAATACTCCGGTATTATAATCCCTTTCTTATCCCCATAAGTCGCGTCGTAAGTCACAAAAGTATTTCTCAACCAGAAATGCAATAGGGCAACTTTTGGCGAAAAATACGAGCCAAGTTTCTTCCTTTACCTTGAGTGGTAAAAAAATCTGCGCTGGTCCCGGAGCGGCCGCCGCGCGCTCAGACTCGATAAAATTTACATGTTTCGCTTTCAGCCTGTAGGTATTTTCTTTTAAAGGGTGAAATAAGATGGCATTACGCAAAGAGAATATTCAATTAGAGACTGCTTTTAGATTTATGCAACAGGAGAGCGCTGTTTAAACTTATTTTTCTTAAGTGCTTTTTGGAATTTCAATTTGAGTGTCGATTATTTTTGTTTACGGCATTGCGACGACCTAAATTGGATTTCCACTGAAGGTAGAGGTCGATTGGAGAAAGTAATATTTTACCTGCCTGGACGTAAAACCGAACGTCAATAGCGATTCGCAATATTTTCTGCCAATATTTAATGAGTAATTCGGAGTCTTAAGAGCTTTATCGATATAGGTGAGTCGTTGAAGCGAAAGGGGCCTCTAGCTAAATTGATGATCGCTTCGTTCGTTTTTGATGTCTTTGGTGGGGAATCTGTTAAATCTTTTATCGGCAGTTAGGTGGATGCGAGCGGTTGGAGTGGCTCGTTAAATCTTACCTACTCGCGATTGCGGCATACTTCTCATCTTGCCCTACATATCATTATGCACGACTTACCTAGTAGTTTACTTATGGCTTTATGAGATCCAATTACTTAAATTTAAAACAACTCTTGTTATAATAACAATACTAAATCCGGGCTAACCTTACTTGGATGTTGTATAACAGTATCCGTTTCTGTATTCGTTCGCATTCTACTTTATCGCAGTAAGAGATAAGTAAGACAGGATATTAGGCAGCACACCATGTTTTTTTTAGAATCTATGACGTCATTATTTGATAAAAAAAAATATAATAAATATTAGGGGGGACAATCTTACACAAATCGACCTAGACCCAAACTAAGCAAAGCTTGTACTATGGGTACTAGACGACGATAAACATATTTATATAAATAAATAAATACTTAAATACATAGAAAACATCCATAACTCAGGAACAAATATTCGTGCTCATCACACAAATAAATGCCCTTACCGGGATTTGAACCCAGGACCTCTTGCTTCGTAGGCAGGGTCACTACCAACTTGGCTAAAGCGGTCGTTAAAATAAATATTCTAAATAAATATTACTCGAGTCATATTTATGAATTTAATATAAAAAAAATTACATAGATTATGATACTTTCAATACACGAAATGGTTTTCATTTTTATGACATTTTGTAGATACATAATTGGTACCTAGTATTGCCTTTTGACATTGAAAATTTTTTCTTAACAAATAACGACTCCACGGATTCTAGAATAACACCGTGCGACCTAATGTTCTAGCCCTAGAGACTAGATAATTGCCTATGGATTGGCCAATGTGGAGTCAGAATTGAGCTTTTATTTCGTGTGTTTACCAGGAGCAACAAGTAGAGGCATTCTTTATTCTATTCAGACTCTATCTGATATTCAATAATAATTCAATGCTGGACATCAAATACCTAATACTTTAGTCGCTAATTCTAGTGATCTAGTGATCATATTACTTCTAACATTCTCAAATCAACATGACACATCGTTATGCCCATGTAAATCCTTTTCTTTTATAGTTAGTTATTAGTAATAGATGTGTCTCGCTTAGCGACGTTCGAATGAGTGAGTCTATCGAGTTTCTTTGAAGTCTACTGGAGCAATTTCCTCGTGTTTACGTTCTAAGTATAGAATGTTTATGCTAAAATATTTCTCAGTCTTTCTGTTGTTGTGCCTGGTACGGGTTCAGTTTATTTATGCGAACCAAACAGCTATTTGCTTGGATTGATTCTATAAATGTTGTCCTTTAACGGCATCTAAGAGGCCAAATCTTTGTCAAATGTAAAGACGGAGTGTGACACTAGAGTTTTTATTGATGGTTACTTTAGAAAATTGGGTTTAATACGTCCTAGTAATATTATAAATGTGAAAGTTTGTGAAGATGTTTGGATGTTTGTTACTCAATCACGCTCAGAGCTGAACGGATTGACATGAAATTTGGTATGGAGAACTATCCGAGATCAAAACTATCTTATGTTATATCTAAGGTCTCAATAATTTGGAAAATTGCACGGTCGCCGCGGGATAGCGATAAACGAATTATTCGTAGACGGAGTCGCGGGCAACAGTTATGTAATAATTTTATTTTAACTCGGTCAGGGGCAATGATGTTCCAAATTGCTATAAACGTCGTGTTTATAAATGATTTAAAAAAATAATATATGTATATTTACGTAGTACGTACTGCGTAATTGCTGAGGTATTTTGATGGGCAACCCTATCGCGATTTGTGACCTCATTCGTAACCTTTTATTTAAGTCGCAATACAATTGGGTTGTCTATTTTTTTGTAATGTATAGTAAATCGAAAACCATTTCGAGATAAATGCTTTTTTATTTTTTTTTCTGTATTTATTTAATTTTAATATAATGTAATGCATTTATTACATATCAAATAAGCAATGACCTTCATTTGACGTTGAAGTAAATTTCGTAGACGGTCCAAGTTAAACTTTAATCGGTGTGGAATAGCACTGAAAATATTGAAATAAGTTTCTTATAATATAATTGACTTTACAATACAAAAAAATATATAAAAACCAGTGGTATTTTTTTTAGACCTTCCCAATTGAAATTTGAGCAATATTTTCCTTAAATAGAATTGGTCTGCTTAGTTCTTTGGAAAGGTTGATCTCGTATAAATATTATGGAATATATTCCACGAGAGCGCGGTTCCGTGAGCGCAAACAAATTACCCCCGTCAACGTTGCTCAAACTTCTAAGGGCCGTATTATTTGTTTTATTAACATACATAAATTCTGTTAACTTCTGTATCTGAATAGACGCGATGTTCTACAGAAGTAGGCAGGTAAGTACAGTCGAGGTCAAAGATATTTTTACACTTTTGTACCTTGTCACTGTTTGCCTTCTGACATCTTCTAATATATAAAAATCTCGTGTTACGGTGTTTGTTATCGAACTCCTCCGAAACGGCTTGACCGATTTTTATGAAACCTTTTTGTCTGTATTCGGTAGGTCTGAGAATAGGTCGTAGGCTATTTTTTTATACCTAACCCTATTCTTCGCGGACGAAGTCACCGGCAACAGTTATTTTTAACCTCGACTGTACAAGAAAACACCCTACACCCAACACAACACCCTACTTACACTTACATTGAATGACGTGCTACCGTTCAGAAAATTTGTGATAGTTTCGTAATGATTTCTTTGACAGATTGAATTCCTTATACTTTGAACATAAAACTACCTTACACTTGTCTAGCTGTTATAATAATATCGGACTTGAATTATTTTGATGAAAGCAATGAGGTCTAGTAAGTTTATTATTCATTCACAATTGTCGTTTTCTTTTCTGCAAATTAATGATCATTTGAAAACTCCCGCTGACGCTCTTATTGTTTCAGAACTCCGAGATTTTTACGCATAATCAACGTTGGCATTCTTTATTGTGACGTAATTGGGCCGCGAGATATTCATTAAGACGGAGTGAAATATCACATCCTTCCCTTTTAATAAAATAACTGACTGACAAGACTTTTTATTAAACTCTCTGGCATTTTTATCAAGTCTGCTCGTGTGCGATGGGATGTTAATAAACATATTTTAACGCAAAGAATGCGTGGATATTGGAATAAAGACTTGATATACCTAAAGGTTAGGGCTCTTTTATGCCTTAATCATTTTGTAATTAAAAATAACTTTTTTATACGAATATTCAGCATCTATAAGGAAATAAATTTAACGACGAGTGAAGCCGCGGCGCTTCACACGTCGTTAAATTTAAAGATTTTGGAGCGGCCCCCGAAATTATCCATAACCATTCTCAAGAATGAGACTACCTATTAATTGCAAGAAAAAAGTCAAATCCGATTGGTAGTATAGCTTGTCTAATTTAATATGACGCGCCCCGCCACCGCATTTGACATACAGGATTTCAACAAAACACAACAAACAAACAAGCTCTACCAGAGTTTAGCATGATTAAAAAAAACGTAATTTTTATTATACACTGAATTTATCCCGCAGCTTGGCGAGTAAAAAGTCCCGTGGGAATTTCGAAAAATACCTTTTTAGTTCACCTCTATGATACCTTCCTATGGTTCTATGTCTGCCTTTCAAGTCTCTAGTTCGAGGAATTTAGGCTGTACGTTGGCTGTCAGTCCGTCAATCACACTACCTACCGTTTTGTAGGTATAGTATAGATACTTGGTAGCTATATATAGTAGAATATACGACGACGAAATAATACCCCTACTCCTACTAGTCAGATTTTACTTAAATTTTGAGCAACGTGAATGGAGCGAACAAAGATGACATCTAGTTCATGTGGTTTTAATGGGGTGCACTCTACTCCAGATGCTCTCTATTAAACTGTGCATTGAAGAGTCTGTTTATTTCTCTAATACTCGAATACGAATTCTGTTTAGTACCCTTAGCTACTTTTCACTTTTATTATGTAGAACTATCAACCTAATCTAGAATTATATTATTATGTTTACGTTGATGTAAACCGACAAACTATACAATAACTAAAGCAACTTTAGTTTGTTATAAAAGCCTCTGTACTATAATTTCGTATGTTGTAGCATATCATTTTGTAAGATCTTATCATGTCAAGCGCTTTCTGAGTATACACTTAAATCCCTGTTCCAAATAATGTCAGGTTAATTTATTTATAAAGCAAAAGAAGGATTTACTTGTCACGTGAACGTGAGCAAAATTTAAGTCACCTGGTTACGTTAATTTCTAATTAATTTCAAGGATCTCTCCCCTCGTGTGAATACTTTCAGAATTCAGTTAAAACGAATTTAATTCTGATCCAAATAAATCGTTTTCTGATGTAATCGTAACACGATTCACCTGTCACGTCTGTGAAAATCCGTGCACACCGAATCAGTGCACGAATTTAACCGTAAAAATAAGAGTGCCTGAAACTAATCTTACCCGAGCGCGGCATCCCTCTGCACAGCGAAACAAACCCACAGCAGACCATTCTAAACTCACCATGGCAAGTCCACATTTTTTTGTATGACGCTGCCATACTGTGGTTTTCTTCCCGCCGCGGTTGCTCGGAATAGTAGTTATTTTAATCAGACATTCCTAAATAGATTTTTTATACAGAAGGGTGTCCGTTTTAATTTTCTACAGGAACGATCTTCATTTGAAACAGCTGAATTGCTGGAATACCTTAAAGATGCTTTTGTTGAAATATTTACCTTCTTTTGACTAAAGTAGGTACATTACAAACTAATTTCAAGAAAAATATATTTAGGAAATTGCTGATATTTTAATATCCTATTATAGTTACCTATCCGATTATAGTTAGTTAATGAACTAGAAGACCTGGCTATTTCAGACCACGTAGAGATAATATCAGGTATTTACTTAAGTAAACCGAGCATTCTACGTAAGCTTAATAGCGTTGATATCAATAAAGGGGCAGGACCGGATCGAATAAGTCCATTTTTTATTAGAAATACTGCCTTGGGATTAGTTGACCCGCTATATATCATATTTAATAAATGTCTCAAAACGGGTACATTTCCGACTTGTTGGAAGCTATCATATGTTACACCAATTCATAAAGCAGGATCTAAGTCTCAAGTGACAAATTATAGACCAGTCTCGATACAGTCGTGTTTCCCAAAAATATTAGAAGGATTAATACACGACGTCATCTACCCTAAAGTAGAACGATTTTTGATTTCAGAACAACATGGATTTATGAAAAACAAATCCACAATCACGAACCTAATGTTGTATTCTAATTATTTATTTGAAGCTATGGATAAAAGGGAACAGACTGATGTCATATTTACCGATTTTCGAAAAGCTTTTGACAAGGTTGATCATCTTCTACTTCTTAAAAAACTTGCATTTAATGGTATCCGAGGTGACTTGCTTCGTTGGTTTGTTTCTTATCTGACAAAGAGGACGCAAGTAGTGGTTATAAACGGATTCAGATCAAATTTGTCAGAAGTAACATCAGGAGTAATACAAGGCTCAAAATTAGGCCCCTTGCTGTACATTATTTTTATTAATGATATTAAATCCTGTTTCAGAAACAGTAATTTTTTAATGTTCGCAGATGACTTAAGAGGGTTTATACCTGCTGAGCTGGCAACGTTGCATTTTTGTTAGTTTATCTCGATTATTCCATAAAAATTGAATGAAAATTAAAAATGTTTTGAATACAAATTGTTCTAATATATAAGTTGAACAATTTGTATTCAAAACATTTTTAATATTCATTCAATTTTTATGGAATAATCGAGGTAATAGTTTTTCTCGATTATTCCATAAAAATTGAATGAAAATTAAAAATGTTTTGAATACAAATTGTTCTAATATATAAGTTGAACAATTTGTATTCAAAACATTTTTAATATTCATTCAATTTTTATGGAATAATCGAGAAAAACTAACAAAAATGCAACGTTGCCAGCTCAGCAGGTATAAACCCTCTTAAAGATTTATAATGCAGTTAAATGTAGTGATGATGGTAAAAGTCTTCAAGAGGACTTGGATACTTTTCATGAATACTGCCAAAGGAATAAATTACAATTGGCAGTTGATAAATGTATGAAAATGTCATTTACTAAGAATAAAAAAAAGGATGATTGAGTTCGAGTATAGGATTGGCGATACTTGTATAAAAAAGGTATCGTTAGTTCGTGACCTCGGCGTCATTTTTGATGATAGGCTTCATCTCGATAAACAAGTAGAAAAAAATATTTCAAAGGGATATCAAATGTTAGGGTTCATAATTAGATCAGCGAAGATTTTTAAAAACGCAAATACGTATTTATTATTATATAAAGCATTAGTTAGACCGTGTCTCGAGTACGCGTCAGTTGTATGGAATCCTCTTTATATAAAATACTCACATTCAGTGGAAATGGTCCAAAAGAAATTCTTGCGAATGATGCATAGACGTTTAACGGGGTCAAAAATGTCATATAGTAAGTTGTTAAAGAGATACAAGGTTCAATCGTTGTATGTCAGGCGGAAGGTGGCAGATGCCTTAGCCCTCTACAAGATATGCAGGGGGGAGTACAACTGCTCGGAGCTTCTGCAGCACATTAGGTTTAGAGTCCCTGCTCGCTGCACATCCCGCTCGGTCGCCCTGTTCGCCGTACCGCTGTCCGCCAGCAAGGCCGGCGTGCGCGCACCGCTGCGTCGCATGTGCACCGCGTAAAATAAAGCACTAGTCTCGGTCGATATATTTAATACTTCTTTGGCTCAGTTTAGAAACTGGTTGGTTAACACAATTGAAGACGAACCGTGGTAGTACAGCTAGCTATGCCTGCATGCCTTTAGCATTGGATCATTTGGGGCTTGACGCCGCCCGTTGTTGAAGGTCAGCGTCGGAATAATTTGTTGTAGGTACTATACTTACCTTACCTTATTGTTTTTTTTTTTTTGTATATCTTTTCCTGTATGTGCATCACTGTTGGCTAGTGATTGGGAATAATGGTAGAATAGTTGTTGCGCTATTGTCAGTGTACTTAAATGTAGTCATTGGAACTTTTCTATTGTTCATTTTATTTAGTTTTATTTAGTTTTTTTTGTTTTTTTTCTAAAATCTTTACAGCACACACTGTCGGTGTCTAATTACATTAATATAATTCTCAGTGAGGGCTGTCGAGGAGGTAGATGCCTGTTATTTATAAAAATTTAGAACATAAGAACTATTTTGTACATCTATTTCTGTTTGTTCTCCAAATAAAACTAAAAGTATAACTAATAGTTTGGGTATCATGCAGAAGTAGGTTATGCCCCAACCAAAATGCCAGCGTCTCTTTAAGGAGATGTTTTCGTGTACAATTTGGTTGCGTGCGGTACTTTAGTAGATAATTCCCACTTGGGCTACCCTCTTGGCATCGCAATGTTATCTCACTTCTCGCCTCATTGCCTTTATTCCCAGGCTTTAAACTAAACGCCGATAATTATAACAATCGAATGCGATAACTCCAATCTCCATTCAGTTCACTGTTTTGAATTATTGGGCTAGTTTGTTCACTTTGACGGATTTAAGTGCTATTGCAGAATAGTTGGAGTTCGAATTGGAGTTTGGGGTTGACAATACAGTTATTATGGTCTTGATATTTGATGTTAATGTTCTCTTGCTTTTGTTACAGGTACGTTGTTGCTACGGCCTCCCTTTTTGAGTTTATCTGCTGAAGTAAGTAATTTACTTATGAAGAGTGTGTACAAATTAATATTTAGTTAAATTAATAATAGCTTTACCACCAAATATGTACATTACGTAGGACTGTCTCGTATCTTAATTTAAATAAGTAAATTACCACAATACAATCGCTGCCGTTATAAGTGTATTAATATGGTCTTAGACGACCAGATGGCCTAGTGGTTAGAGACCCTGACTATGAAGCTTGAGGTCCCGGGTTCGATTCCCGTGTCGGGGCAGATATTTGTATGAAAAATACGAATGTTTGTTCTCGGGTCTTGGGTGTTTAATATGTATGTAATTAAGTATGTATCTATCTATATAAGTATGTTTATCCGTTGCCTAGTACCCATAACACAAGCTTTGCTAAGCTTACTTTGGGACTAGGTCAATTGGTGTGAATTGTTCCGTGATATTTATTTATTTATTTATTTTATTTAATATAGACTATTTCCTCAAGGCGATAGCTATATGTATTTAAATTCCCATTAAATGGCGGGATATTGACTAGCCCTATGTTTACATTGTAAACTATTCTCATCCGCTTTAAATGCAAACAATGTTATCCGTGAATTATTAAAGACGTTTAAAATATAACAGGAACCCTTTAAAGTAGGCACTTTGCCTTCTGTAATAAGCACAAATTGACTACTAATTTTAGTCGTGGAACGACTCGACCGACGACCGGATATTTTTGGTCGGTGCTTAGACGCCACTAAAAAGAAATACTAAACGCGGACGTGCTGTCTCTTAGTCTATAAATAATGTTACTTTATCGTTTTCTTTTTTCATATTAATTTGTTCTACACGCTCTTCGTCATTTTTAGAGGCGGTATTTTTAAGTTTTATATGTTTCGTGTCGGGTAACCATAGTGAAATAGTAGACATCATGGCTATGGCTATGATATAATACAACGGATGTTTATTAGAATAGTACTTACTCTACGTTGTACAACTTTCATGAGACATTTATGCGTAACATAATAATGGCAAAGACAATAATGATGACAAATGGCATAATATCATGTTAACATCATAGCAAGAAGGTGACAGTGCTTAACGGGGTTCGAGGTATTTTACGATGATCCCTCTGATACATGCAATGTTATAATATAATTACGTCTTAAACTGAACGTCTATATTGATTATTTCAGTCGCTAAGAGCAATATTGCTTCAAACTCGCTGTTCATTAAATAATCTTAGGTATAAGAATTCGTAACTCCTAAACTATAATAATATGAACAAGGGGGGTTAATAGGTCTTTGAAGGGACATCCGATTTTTACATAATTAACGTTGCTGGATCAGATATACTCAACCTGCGGCTTGCAGGCTACATACGGCCCTCCAAGGTTCTGAGTGGCCCGCCTGCCATAAAGATTAGATTGATTTTCAACCATTTTGATTTTTAATGCTGTTGACAATCAATTCTGCGGTTTGCTTGTAGGTAGGTACTTTAGCGACTATACATTTGTAGCGCATGCTAAAAAAAGGTTGCCTATGGCTACTGTAGTGACGTTAAAAAGTCATTTTTAGGGTTCCGTACCTCAAAGGAAAAAACGGAACCCCTATAGGATCACTTTGTTGTCCGTCCGTCCGTCTGTCTGTCAAGACCCTTTTTCTCAGGAACGCGTGGAGGTATCAAGCTGAAATTTATATCAAATACTCAAGTCTACTGTCCCTTGAAGCTGTGAAAAAATCAAACTTCTAAGCCAACGCAATCAAAAGATACAGCCGTTTATGACGCAAATTTCCGCATATTTTCGAAACTCGCAAGGGAATCAAAACCTAAAGGGTACTTCCCGTGAACTCAGAATCTTGAAATTTGGTACGAAGCAAGGTCTTATAGCACAGATAAAGGAAAAATTGCGAAAACATAATTTTTTTTGTCTGTCTGTCTATATCAGTAAACAACACACATTTTCGACACTCGCAAAGGAATCAAAACCTACAGGGTACTTCCTGTGAACTCAGAACCTTGAAATTTGGTACGAAGCAAGGTCTTATAGCACAGATAAAGGAAAAATTACGAAAAGCATAATTTTTTTGTCTGTCTGTCTATATCAGTAACCAATCTACAATGATCCCACACTGCGCACATTTTGTTTAGGAGCAGGGGGTCTGCTAAGACTGGATGTTCATAGATACATATAAATTTGTACGGAACCCTCGGTGCGCGAGTCCGACTCGCACTTGGCCGGTTTTTTTACAAAGGTTTATGTGTCGCAGGATCATCATAAAATAACTTTTTTATAGACCAGTTAAATTACGAGCGATAACGCACATAGGTACCTAATGCTTACAATTGCTGTAAGACTCGATGCGTATCAAAATATTTTAGAATGAGTGTTATATATATAGTTTTTCTACTCGTTGATTTTTATCTGTCAATTATGAGTTTATAGACAGAATTGCAATCACATACTTTTTAATCTTGGATAGTCTATGGCACTTCGGACTCAACTATAATGATTATTATACAACGCTCTAGACGACTATAATAATTTCAAAATTAGAACATAGTACTTCGATTGAGCGTCGTGAGCGCTTAGTGGAACGCACCCAATGTAAAGTTGGAAATATCTGGCAAATTTGCTTCCATTTGAACACACTAACTTTTTTCTTCTGTTACGTGATTGGTTAGTAATTGAAGTAATTGGCCAATCAGAAACAACAGTCTTATAACGACGTCTCAATAGTTTTCTTTTGTGCTACGAAAATTTAAAAGTTTTGTTTGTTATTTGACGCGAAATCGATGGTGTTAAATAAATAATAACAGACTCGAAACGAATCGAACCGATTGGAACAGACTCGAACCGACTCGAACCGATTCGAATCGATTCGTACCGATTCGAACCGACTCGAACCGCTTCGAACCGAATCGAACCGAATCCAACCGACTCGAACCGACTTAAATCGACTCGAATCAACTCGAACCGATTCGAACCGACTCTAACCGACTCGGACCGACTCGAAACGACTTTAATCGACTCGAATCGACTCGAACCGATTCGAACCGACTCTAACCGACTCGGACCGACTCGAAACGACTTTAATCGACTCGAATCGACTTGAACCGATTCGAACCGACTCGAATCGACTCTAACCGACTAAAACCGTCTCGAATCAACTCGAATCGACTCGAATCGACTCAAACCGATTCAAACCGACTCGAACCGACTCGGACCGATTCGAACCGACTTTATTCGACTCGAATAGACTCGAACCTATTCGAACCGACTCGAACCGACTTTAATCGACTCGAATCGATTCGAACCGACTCGAATCAACTCGAACCGACTTTAATTGACTCGAATCGACTTTAATTGACTCGAATCGACTCGAATCGACCCGAACCGATTCGAACCGATTCGAACCGACTCTAACCGACTCGAACCTACCCGAAACGACTCGGACCGACTGTTTTATTTGTTTTAATTCATAAGTGGAAGGTACTATTTTGAAACTTAACCCAATGTACTTTACAAAAGGTTATGTATGTACCTCGATAGACGATGATGATGATGACTCGTAGAAAAAGTATTGTATACAATAGTAACATAATTAGCTCTTAAAATCTCGTACCTTACTTAGGCCACTCGGCAAGCCTCGTGGCCTAAACACGGTACTCGACTTTAAGAGCCTTCATTATGCAACGATTGTATAAAATACTATAATGCAACCTTTAGTCTATAAAGGACAGCGTACCGCACTGCCGCACAACGGCCAGAACTTTCAAAATCGTAGCAAGATCCATATTTTGTCTCAGGGGCCATTCGGGGGCTCGGCGACGAGTGTATGATAAATGGCAACCCCCGTTAGGCACAATGAGAACATTTTCAACTCTTGTAACTTCCAGCCTAATTGTACAGGGGAGTGACAGGTCTACATTGCTCCTCGTATTCCCAACTCGGGTCTAATTCCGCTGATAAAATATTTAACTCCAAGTGCTGTGTTAGCTAATTTGCACTGATGTTTTGACTGCCTAGTCTTGCTTGAATTTACTGAGGACTTTTAAGCACCTAATTATTAGTGAAAATAAACGGATCACTCACGTCTCAAAACGAGTTTAACTCGACATGTTTCGGGCTAATCCGTAGCCCTTCCTCTCGGAGTCGCACGTCACGGCGGCTGCCACACGTGCACACACGCAGTTAGCCCGAAACATGTCGAGTTAAACTCGTTTTGAGACGTGAGTGATCCGTTTATTTTCACTATAAGTGAGTCTCACGGTAGTTTCATGTTTAAAGCACCTAATTATTCAATTGATTTTGCGAGTTAAAATTAATATAAAATGATGAAATTTTAAACGTGATACGACCTCAGCGTTTCTCTAGCTCAGTTATGGCTGCGTTTCCACCAGATATGTGCGAGGATACGTTGCGAGGGATGTGTTTGTCATGAACCAATGGAAACACTTCATTCACTTAGGACCTTTTAAATGAAGTGTTTCTATTGGTTCATGACAAACACATCCCTCGCAACGCATCCTCGCACAGCTCCGGTGGATACGCAGCCTAATGCTGGACAAGATAATGCGTTTACTCAATTGTTTTAATTTGTCTTATTTAATTTGATGTCGTACATACGTACATTGAGTTTGTGATTTGATTTTAACAAAGTATGAACATTCTAGATTTTAATCAGACTAATTTTATTGCATTATATTGTCCAGCATTAACTGACAATGAGTAATTTTGCAGTAATTTTGAATCAATTTTAAAATTTCGCCTTGTATTACTAGATACCTAATTTGTCTCAGTGATAATGCGTGCTGAGTCAGTTCCCTTCTTCGCATCACCAAATATATACATTACTACGTTTTGTATTTTTGGTGTAAATAAGACTACTGAAAACATGCAACTGGATGTTAAGGTAAGTAAAAACATAAGTTTTTTACCGTTTCAATCCCGAAAAGATCCAAGTAGCTTGCTTAAAAATGTGTGTAGAGACGCTTTTCGCCAAATGAAGCCGTTGGTATAATGAGTTAATTCCTCAAACGGGTCGGAAGGACCTGCATACACATTACAAGTTAGCACTTCGTTAACTGGATACAAAGTAATTAAGTGAGCTGTGTTTCTTACACAAAAGTCCGAAGTTCCTCGAGGGAGCTCGCCAAGAAATTTATAGCTGTTCCTTTTAAGACTACAGTAAAAAATCTATTTGGCCTAAAGACAAGGATTTACACGAAGAGTTAGAGTTATGGATGCGACATTTTGGACGTTAAGCTTGAAGTACATTTTTACAAGCTCTTGTTTTATCTGCCTTGCTAGTTAGTTAGTTATCCCTAACCTTTTAAAAGCATTTTTTATAAATTATGTGGAACTTTACGATCGCGATGCTTTGTTCTAGTTTCCGACCGTACATAGTATATGTGTCATGGTAAACCTTCGAGGTTGTCCGCTTGATGTAGAATATATTATTATGGATCAGGTTAAGCATTAAAAACAACACGAACTGCATTATTCAGGTCAGCATCAAGTACCTACATAAGTATCAGTAAACACACAGATATAAAATTTGATTACATGACTGCTAAAAACCATTTAAATTGCCAGTACAACTAGCGGTCAGCAATTTAACGGAATTTATATGTAGGTAGTAGGAAAGAGATAACCATCCGGGCCAATTTTTATTTTGTTGTTTGTTTTGACTTTTTTTTAATTTGGGTAATTTCATGTTATTTCTGCTCAGAATCACACGCCTTTTCGATCCTACCAGTTTACCCTAGTTTTTTGTTCCGTTGAATTATCATTTAATTTTGTTATAGACATAAAATGACCGTAACTAAATGGAAGAATCGAAAATTATATGAAAGTTTTGGGACACTTTTTTCCCTAGTAGGCTCGGAACAGCTCGTGATTCTGAGCAGCAATCACAAAAAAGTCAAAACAAACAACCAAATAAAAATTAGTCTTTATCTACTGTTTCCTTGTTTATAATGCATGGCTCAAGAATCGGACAATTGACACGATTTCATACTTCTAAGGCTATAATTTGATTCGTTCTCTGTATTTTGTTTGAAAAGAGAATAACGCTGATAGTTTTAAATTTTCACTAGGATTATTAATTAACTTATAACAATTTTTTTAAGCTATGCTTATTCTAAGAGGGCATAACTCCAAAACTACCACACAATAGATCCATTACTTTTGACTAGTCTCTATTAAAAAAAGTGATAACGTAAATCTGACGTTGAGGTTGTTATCAAATTTAAATTATTACAGTTCTTTTTTCTGGTGAAAAGGGTAAAGGGAACATATCTATTCTGTGGTAGTATTGGTAAATTCAGATATTTTTTTTCAATTTCTTGTTTTTTTAAATATGGAGAAATAAATTATAATAAATATTTTTCCGTGTTTAGGAGGCAAAACTCTTTCGATTCCTGTAGTAATTTTCTGGTGTTAAAAAATGAAATCTCGTCAATTCAAGGGCTTGTACTCGTGGCGTTCCACTGATTTTTCATACGATATTCGTACGCAAACGAGATGAATGCAGTTAACAAGGCTAACACAAGACTACAAGTCAGGAGTCTTCCTTGTTAGGGGCCGGTCCGAGCTCATTGTTGCCAATATAATTGTCTGCGCTCACACGATCGCTTTCTACTAGCGCTGTAGTTAAAACTATCGATAGTTTTGACCTTGAAAAATAGTCACATTATCGATAGTATTTGATTGATTGATCGGTTAAAACTTTATTTTCTCTATAACGAAAATTAAAACAAACTAACACGAGATACAATACTGCCGTGCTATTGCTAAGCAGTCCAAAAATGACCGAAATCTGTTTTTTTTTTGCGTTGGATTCCTTAGCTTATAAGAAATAAAGTTCTGTTAACGAAAAAGTCGTATTTTTATTAGAAGTGCCTTAAAAACAGCTAAGAAAATAGACGTAAGGCTTATTTTTCACTCAAATACTAAGAAACTAAAACATAAAAACACGTTTTTCTCGACACCGTTAAAACGGACATAGGCCCTTTTGGCTTAGCACGGCATAATATCAAACTATGCTAATTTACAAGGTCAGCCAAAAATTTCAAGACCCAGAAAAATAAGATATAAATAAAAAAACATTAAAATTATGCGCTTAAACTAAGCGAAACTGAGGATACCATGTGCTATGGAAAACAAAGAAGCAGACTGAGCATAAAACTACGGAAAACACCAGCACCATGCAGAGAGATCTGTGGAAGTGGTATACTGTGTGTAGTGGTAATTGAATGAATTTTTCGACTTGAGTTTTGAAGCGGCGGAGGTATTGTTATTCCAACACTTAGTAGCAGAATATCTAAAACTTCCCCTAAATGCGGCCGACCTACGATGAGGCATTGCCAATACAACCGCTCGAGAGGGTTTAGCGTCACAGAACCTCTTTTACCCAGACGTATCGTGATCGTATAGTATTTAAACGCCAATAAATTTATTTATTATAGATGAGCATCAGTTACTGTCGATACTATAGATAATACTGCTCTTTGATAGTACAATCAAATAAACAATCGGCAATATCGATAGTTTCAATAAAAAATATGGATATCGGTAGTAACCTATTTTTGCAAAAATATAATAGTAAAATGGCTTTGCATCTATGACCAATAGTTGTTTTTTTTTAATAACTACGGCAATTAGTATCGATAGTAATGATTACCTTTTAAATACTATTGATCAAAGCATGGATATTATCGATAAGAATATCGATAGTTCAATTTATTGTTGCACCACTGCTTTTTGACGATGAAAATGACGCTTCACCTTCTCGAACAGTGAGTACAATAGATTTGTAGATCCTTTTGGTGATGAAAGTTGTTTGAAATAATTCACGAATGCATCAAAACTTGAATTCATACATAGTTATACATACTTAATGATAATTATGTTCGTTATATAAAATGTGCCAGTATGTTAATACAAACCCCAATGTTCCAAAAATATGTAGCTGTATTTTTTTCCAACACGGATAATTATAATTTATTGAATCAGACGTTACTTTGCGGAGGTCCATATTAATGAACTGAAACAATTACTTTGCTCACCCATTCAGTGCGTCAGCGTAGTTTGATGGTGGTGATGGTTGGGTTTGTGTGATTTGTGTGTGTCCGTACAGTGTGGAGGTGGAGGAACTGCATGAACACGCATTTCTTACGTAACTATCGTAAGGTCGCGGTAGAGCAAAGTAATTGTTTCAGTTCACGGATAATTATTTATTGCTAACAATGAATGAACATTTATTTTGACAACATAACGTGCTATACTTAAGTATACTTTAGTATGTCTAATACCTATTTGAAACTTATCTAACGTCGAATACTTGAACGCTTCTTATAAGCGCACAAGTTACACCACTTTCTACAAAAGGCACATAACCTAAACTGAAGGCGAAGGTACTTGTATATTATTTCAAAATACTCCAATCGATTACAAGCATTACGGTCATTCTTCCATCAAATAACAGTACTGTTTCTGCACTGCAGATATTTCAAGCGTTTTGTAATTCGAATAACTCAAAGCACATCGAATGGGAATTGATGGAATTAATTTAATATGCGGTTTGTTTGCACGATTTGTAGTTCGACTAACCTCATTCTTTGTAAAAAAAAACGTAACTATTACCTTTAGTTGCCACAAGAATGTATAAAGAAGTCAATGCAATCTAGGGACGTAAAGGCGGTTCCTTTTGTTTCCTATAATTTCATTTGGCATAATTTCACTTGCCATACCAACGTTTGCCATTAAATATATAGAAGCCTGCAGTTTTCAGGATTTTATGAAATGTCATCTTAATACTAGGATGCAGTAAGGTAGGTTAGTTTAATATGTAACAATTCTGAAGAAAGTACTATTCCAGAAATTACTTTATGACAAATGAAAATTATGGAAAACAATACATTATGTCATGTCACATGAAATTCGGGAAAAGGATAGAGACTCACGTAGAGGATGCAAGTAAATGTAAAAAATTATACATGGATAGTTGGTTATAATACGAATGCCAACTGAATAGGTACTGAAAGAACTTTCTGCGGAGTAAGCTGTGAAACGAATTATTCAGTCATATTTTGCGGGAAACTTACACAATATCAATAGTACTTTGCTCAAGTTACATCTTTATACTGTATAAAACATTTGGGGTGGAAAGGAACTATTTCCCTCCGCCACAGATGTCGAATACCCAGTTACTAGAAGGAACGTAACATGTATAATATTCTTATTTCAGTGAACTTGTCATTATAACTTTTTCTTCTGTCTAAAGACATGATAGTCAATGACCATTTACTCATTTGTGTTTAATTTATTTGTAGAGCGACTTGATTATGGTATGAGTTCACTTGAGTCAATGTGTATCTGATGTGCGATGATGATGAACATTATACAAGGTGTCCCATAACTCAACGAAAATCTAGTACCAGGCGAGATGCCAAATTATAACAGCTCTGGAAAAAAAATCCATGTCACTTAGTTAATTAAGAAAATATCTAATACTTACTAAAAGTTATGTGGCTCTATTATCGCTTAACTATGTGACATAATTTTTTTAGTTTTTATTTTCAGAACTGGTATAACAAGACCTCTCGCACGGTTTGATACCAGGTGGTTTTTGAGTTTAGGGACAACCTGCATACTACACCACCACGAAAAGTGGCAAAAAAATTATAGGTACAACCTAGTACCTAAATAAAGTTAAGCCGTCAACAACCGGCATAAAAGTGTTGGACCCTTTCAAAAGTCAAAAGTCAAAATTCTTTATTCAATTTAGGCATCAATTGATGCTCCTATGAACGTCGAAAAATCTACCACCGGTTCGGAAAAAACCCTGTTGAGAAGAAACCGGCAAGAAACTCAACAAGGTATATTTTTTTCAATCTTTATTATCCGTTCTGGGTGTTTTAAACTACATGTTATTAATTATTGCCTAATTCATTGATTAACACAATAGCAGTCACTGAGATTAAACTTAGAGGCAATACAGAGTTAAACAAAATATAGCCTTTCGTCATCCACAATATATTCATGTAATCCCTTTTCTCATATCACAGGCACATCCTGACCCCAACACGTGTTCCGCGAACCATCAGCTCGACGCAAGTCTTTAAACCATCCTAAACAAACAATTGAAAATGTGCTCCAAAATCAATAATGATCTTGCGGCAATATTTGTTTAGCAGTTATCTTTATATATTTGAGATTTCGTGGACTGTTTACATTGCTATGATTATTGATATGGCAAAAAGGCTAGAGGGAGGAAATTTGAATGAGTATCTACTACTTTGTAACTCAATTGAACAATCTAACACAGTCGATCTTGTCAGTAAAGAGCACAGTCTGTTGTGCCTGCAGGAAATAATAATTAGCCGAATTCTATCTCAAAAAGCAGGAGTATTGCAACTTTTATTTATTCTGTGACAAACTTGTGATTTATACAAACGATAACCATAACATTGGCAAAATTTCTATAAGTTTGTAATTTAAACTCAGTCTTAACTTAGAACTCCTGAAAATTATACATCTAAAAAACCGGCCAAGAGCGTGTCGGACACGCCGAAGATAGGGTTCCGTAGCCATTACGAAAAAATCAAGTAATATTTTTCTAAGGATTTCGTATGTGTACGGAATCTTCCAAATTTAGGTATGTTTTATACCTTAGGCTACTATTTACTCTTAAACTACAAATAATTCCCAAGCAATCTTAGCCGCTATAATTTTCCTTGTAAATTTAATATATTTACTACCATTCTGAATTTTTTCAAATTTTTCCACCCAACAGTTTAGATTTTTAGGGGGGGACGGTCGATTTTAATGAAAATTTTCAATTTAAAGTTGAATATTTCGCAAACAGATCACTGAATAGAAAAATCATGTTAGCAACCCCCTAATGGTTTTAAAAGACCTATCCAACGATACCCCGCACTATAGGGTTAGTCGAGAAAACAAAAATCACCCCCACTTTACGTCTATGGGAGGTACCCTAAAAGAAATATTTTTTATTTTTTTATTTTACCACTTTGTTGGCGTAACTGATATGTATATTCATGCCAAATTACAGCTTTTTAGTACTAACAGTCTCTAAGCTTAGCCGCGGACAGACAGACAGACAGACGGACAGACATGGCGAAACTATAAGGGTTCCTAGTTGACTACGGAACCCTAAAAATACAAAAAGATGGTATTAAATAATGTGTCTTATCGGATACGCTATCAAGTTAAGGGGGTAACATATCGTATACTTGCATAAAATTAAATTTGTCGAATCGTTCGATTCCCGGTCGGAATGATATTTGTGTGAAAAATACGAATGTTTGTGCTCGAGTCTTGGATGTTTATCTATTTAAGTATGTTCATCCGTTGCCTTGTACCCATAACACAAGCTTTGCTTACTTTGGGGCTAGGTCAATTGGTGTAATTTGCCCCGTGATATTTATTTATTTATTTTATTTTTTTTATGTCATTTTACACCTATGTTTTTAAAATTATTGTAACGCTTGCTAACTTGAAAGTATACTTATTCTGTGGCACGGGACCTAGTGCCGAGCCTGCACCACTTTGCTATAATGTGTGGTATCGGGTTGGTCTCACGTCGCCCTACTTGTAATGTGCCAGCGAGGAGAGAACACGCTTTGTTTACCTCTAGGCAGCTTGTGACATACCTACTAAGTTCTCTCTAAAAATATAGAATGAAAGTGTTGCAAGATAAAAATACGCGATTTCTGTTGTTAAAGGTAGTACATTAGTGCCAAACTCGGAACTATACTTCTCGATTTTTGTATTTACCTTAGTTGTTTATTTACACATATATGCAAAAGTATAGCTAAATTTGATTCCCAGTCCCAATTGTTACGTTCTGGTGGTATAGTTTAGAACAAATAGAATACTTTTTAATGTTAAAGTTATAGTACATTGTTGTAGAGGCTGGAAAGTAAGCAATAGATGGACGAGTTTGTTTGAGGGCCGACGCGTAGCGGAGGCCCTCGAAAGTACGAGTCCATCTATTGCACTTTTGGCCGAGACTAAACATTGTGCTTTTCACGACTAATGCGAGGAAATAAAAAACGTTTCTTATAATAAAAATAAATATTTAATTAAAGTTTATGTTAATGTTTGCATGGGGGCAGTTGTTAAAACTCATTGTGATGTTTTTCCCTGGAAAGCTGATTTTAGTGTTCTGCGTCATTTCAGTCGGTCGGGAACTTAATCAAACATAGTTAGAGTTAATGTGAGCGGCCGTTGCGGCCACTACGGCCGCTCACATAACTCGAACTATGTTTGATTTAGTCGCCGTCACGACGCGTCGCCGGTCGCCTTACCGGCCTAGTGGCCAGTATCAAACACCACATAATTAAAAAATAAAAACCTTAACCTTGCAGCGCTTAAAAAGTTTAATGCTGTGGCGTTTTTCATACTTAAAAAAATTAAAGCATTTTGTGCATATTATGCGTTTAAGGAAAAAAACACCTCATTAAAGTCATGAATGACGCATTCTCATTGGTAAATTGAATTTCACATGCAGCAGACGATTACTTTTGATTGGTCGTTTCAGCACGCCGGGAATGAAATTCAGAAATTATCTTTGAAAAAGTCGTATCGTATTATGGAATACATATACTGATACGACCTGTTTTCGATTAGTGTAACATTGTTGTCGTGTTTGCGCGCCATAAATGAATCAGCTGTTAAATGTACATATATAGGCAGTTTTGTGTACTGGATTTAGGTTATCTATGGCCACATTTTCGAGCAGTGTCGTGAAATAGTACATTGTTGTAGAGGCTGGAAAGTAAGCAATAGATGGACGAGTTTGTTTGAGGGCCGACGCGTAGCGGAGGCCCTCGAAAGTACGAGTCCATCTATTGCACTTTTGGCCGAGACTAAACATTGTGCTTTTCACGACTAATGCGAGGAAATAAAAAACGTTTCTTATAATAAAAATAAATATTTAATTAAAGTTTATGTTAATGTTTGCATGGGGGCAGTTGTTAAAACTCATTGTGATGTTTTTCCCTGGAAAGCTGATTTTAGTGTTCTGCGTCATTTCAGTCGGTCGGGAACTTAATCAAACATAGTTAGAGTTAATGTGAGCGGCCGTTGCGGCCGCTACGGCCGCTCACATAACTCGAACTATGTTTGATTTAGTCGCCGTCACGACGCGTCGCCGGTCGCCTTACCGGCCTAGTGGCCAGTATCAAAAACCACATAATTAAAAAATAAAAACCTTAACTTTGCAGCGCTTAAAAAGTTTAATGCTGTGGCGTTTTTCATACTTAAAAAAATTAAAGCATTTTGTGCATATTATGCGTTTAAGGAAAAAAAACACCTCATTAAAGTCATGAATGACGCATTCTCATTGGTCAATTGAATTTCCATTACTTACATTTTGATTACTTTTGATTGGTCGTTTCAGCACGCCGGGAATGAAATTCAGAAATTATCTTTCAAAAAGTCGTATCGTATTATGAAATACATATACTGATACGGCCTGTTCTCGATTAGTGTAACATTGTTGTCGTGTTTGCGCGCCATAAATGAATCAGCTGTTAAATGTACATATATAGGCAGTTTTGTGTACTGGATTTAGGTTATCTATGGCCACATTTTCGAGCAGTGTCGTGAAAAATACTTTTAATGTCCATAATTAAATTTAGCCGTCTTATTCTGAGAGGAGGCCTGTTCCCTGCAGTGGGACGTATACAGGCTGGGATGAAATAATTAAATAACATTGTAGAACTGTTCTGAAAAAATAAACCTTGTTGAGTTTCTTGCCGGATTCTTCACAACAAAGGTTTTCCGAACCGATGGTGGTTTCTTCGACATTCTTAAGTACTTGTTATAACGTAAACTGAATAAAGATATATTGACTTGAAAGTGTAAAGTATATTATCTTGGTATATTGCAATTTATTACAGTCAAGGAGAATACGCGTACAAATAATAATAAATTAAAATAAACAAAACATTAGAATTATTTTAGAAACACTAACTGTTCTACGAACAGTATCCTCCAGTATGTAATATTGTTTTTGCGTGATTGCTTGAAAATAAAGCCATATAAAAGAAATCATGAAAACTTGTTTAACGGAGCAGTTAAAAATAACAACATCCATTCGTATTAAGCTCCTGTTACATTTGAAATTTCAAGGCTGTCAAAACATGTCAACCGTTACGAAATTTAATCAACCATCAACATCAACTCCGTCTAAACGTGTTTACATTAGCAGTAGGTTAGTAAACCACGGAAGCATTAGAAGCATGACATTCAACGACAACTCGTATTGGCTTAGCTATACTTGTTCTTAGTAATGTTTACATAGTAGTAGCGGCACAGCTGGACTGTACTGTTGAAGTAGCAACACTCGTTATGCGTTTTGATCGATCCGTAAAAACACTTAAAACACACTATTTAACCCAACCTAATCTTGTTTTAGAATAATTAATTTATCTGGCTATGACACTTAATAAAACATATTCTGTGAATAATTCAACTTGCCACGGGCCAAACCATGGGGACTCCTAAAATCATTAGGTATATTATGATTATTTAGTATGCCTGTTGACTGTTTATTTTGTCTCTAGGATGAATTCGTTCGTTTTATTAGCTTGTGCCTCAGACCGTCTCATTCGTTATATTTTTTACTCTAGACCAGTTTGCAACGGTTTTATAATTTCAGTTTCCGTCAATTACTGGAATTGTCTGAACACAAACTGGATGCACTTAGTTGTGGTTCTCTGGATTAAAATGGCATCTGGATTTTTCCGGTTGCATTGAGAATAATTGTAAAGAGTATTCAGTACTTGTTACATATTTGTGTAGGTTTAATCGTACCATTATCGTGCTATAGTACTCCGAAAATAAATTAGGATAAGATTACTAAATGAACAAAACAATTGACATTTAAATACTCGTACCTATTTTTTCAACAGTGTATATTTTCCTTTAGTGTATATTTTCCAACAATTCAAGTACCTAACTAAAGAATTCTAGGCAACAAATAGGAAACTTTTACTAAAGACGAAAATTTCAGGTGTTTGGTGTTTGGATTGGAGCGTGAAATAAATTCTACGTTTTAGTGTTCGATTTAATGTCAAAGTTTATTTTGTAGGGCGCCCATTCTTAAAGTTATATTAGCTCAATGTAATATTCTAACGATGTGCTTACAGGGCAGAATAAATTCGATTAGAAAATGATTTATTTATAAGTTCTTTGCAGTTTGTTTTCTACAAAGATGAATTCTTGAGGGACACCTTACCGGTTCTAAATCCACTAAATACTGAATGCTTTAGCTTTAGGTTCTTTATCATGCTTTGCGTTGATAAGATAGCATGCAATGTCTGCGTCAAAAGCATAATATTCCACCAGTTATGACACTCCGTCTTACAACAATGCGGCGTAATCCAAAATCCTTGGGGCCGACATCTATTTTTTCTTTAGCAAGTTTAAACCGCTGTAGCAGCTTAATGAAGCGGATGGACCCGAGACAACGGCGCTCCTAAATGGATTCGCCACGAAATGAAACACGACCCAGATTCACTATTACAGCAATTCCTGCGGCGTTCGCTTACATTATTTAATTTAGGTGCGTCAGTATTTTCGACGCTACAATGGCGATTCGCAGACCCGGCACTCCATATTAAATGTGCGCAATAATTACTTCATAAGCACTGTGGCGTTGGCGTAGTCCCTATACATGCCGCTATGTGTGAGTTCGTTAGATCAATTTACCAGAATCGTTATTTCCTAGCAGCAAAATTTCCTTTGGCATTTTTCCCAATGTGGTTTTTTACTGAAGCTTATTTTCACAATCGCGTTTTTTCCCAATTTTAATCGACACAAAATCATAGATTCGGTCGGCAGGGCCAAATGCACACAGAAGTAGGAGCTCCGCTTAAGCGGAGCTTTGTCGATACTATTTCTGTGTCAATTCAAATTAGGGAAAACTGAAAATAACCTTTATTATCTATTAGGAATGGAAATTTCGCTACTGGCAAATAACGATTCTGGTAAATTGATATAACCAACCCACACACACATAACCGTGCGTGTAGATATATTTTTCAAAAATATATGTTTCGCAGTGCGACGCGAGAATAGCTTCCCTCAATCTTTTTCTGCGGGCAGGCGGAAGCAGGGCGCAAATAAAATATTTTTAATCTTTTTTTTCCGTTGCTCGGTACGGAAGTTTCGCTTGTCACTCGCCGTACGACACGCGCAGCCACTTTCTATGGCTTACAACCAGTTTTTGACAACGTTTCCGTTTTCTTGTCTTCACAAAATTTTGTACTGCTAGAACTGTCTTAAAAACGTTATCTTTAATAATGTTTCTGAGCCCCAGGAATCCTTTATTAGTAGAGGGCGAATAGTAAAGTAACCGTTCTGTGTTGCTTTAAACATTCCGTGCCAATAAATTCATAGTTTGTTCCTCGCACTGTTTCCTGACACAGGATCCAGTGTCAGGAACCAGTGCGATGACACCAGTGTATGGTGATGACATATGGATTCGAGACGTGGTGCTTCACTATGGGCCTGATGAGTAGGCTCAGAGTCGCTCAGCGAGCTATGTAAAGGGCTATGCTTGGAGTTTCTCTACGGGATCAGAAACGAGGAGATCCGTAGAAGAACCGGGGTCACCGACATAGCCAAACGGATTAGCTCGTTGAAATGGCAATGGGCAGGCCATATAGCACGTAGAACAGATGGCCGTTGGGGCCCAAAAGTTCTGGAATGGATACCACGGACTGGCAAGCGCAGCGTGGGACGTCCACCAACGAGATGGACGGACGATTTGGAAGGCCGCAGGTTCAGGGTGGATGCAAATCGCTTCCAATCGTAATGATTGGGCATCAAAGAGGGAGGCCTATGTCCAGCAGTGGACGTCCTACGGCTGAAATGATTATGATGATGATGATGACTGGTTCCTGTCGACTATGTTTATAGGTATGATTAATTAGAAGAGACAAATGCGTACTTAAGTTCTATAAGGATAATTTAAATTTTTATGTCCACGGATTCTTTGAAAATGGGTTTTGTTTTACTGATAACTGTTTCCTGTTTGTCCGCCGACGTTTACCGATAATTTTATAATAATAAATTAGGGGCAACAAAATATATAGCAACAAAATCATGCTACTGCGAATATATGGTTTGCTTATGCCTATTCCCTCCCACCAAGTCCCTATAACTTTTCTATTATAGGTATCTGTTCTATAAAATATCAGGAAGTTTACAGAGAGTGGAGAAGCTCTTAGTGTTTTGTTCATTTTTTTTTATTAAATATAAAAGGAATATCTTTATAACACGTTGAAACTAGTAGGTAATAGTACCTATCTTCATCGTTAACCATTCAATAACAATTAAATGTACATTATAAACAAAGCACATTCTTAAAATTACTTTCTGTGTATGTAAGCATACATTTGGTAGTAAAGGTTTTTTCTTTTTGAGATTAAGTACTGTCAGCTCTCACTGTCAATCCACGGAATAAAAAAAAGTATAAGACACGTAGCAGACGCTTCGGCGTATTCTGATTTCACTGGTTCTAATTGCTACAGAAACAAAATATTTTTCTTTCTATGTCATTTCCATTTTGTAACTATCTAAATAAAATAATCAGATACTTTAACTTTTTCTTAACTTTTTTCTTTATACTTAATTTACTTTTTCAACACTATTATATCAGCTCCACTTGTAACTTAGTAAACAAATCTTGCAACTCTTTTTTTAGAATCGATTGTATTCAAACTTGGTTCATAGCTCCAATGACGATGCAATTAACTAGGTACCTACCATCGGCAAAAAGGGAGTGTTTTTTCATGAAAAAAACTTAATAGGTAAATAATTGAACTGTGTAAAATTATACTATGTCCACAGTTCTGTTCACAGGATCTTTAGAAAAGGAAAGACGCGTTTCACCATTGTCCTCTGTTTGACAGTTGAATCATGATTGCATAGTGTTTGTTTACTTACCAGGGGAGCAGATTCATAAAAGTTACAAACCTGTTACAAGAAAACTTTTTGTCTGACAAATGTCAAAGTGACAGATAAAGATAAAGTGTTAAGTTAACAGAAGCTTAACAAGAGTTTGTGAATAAGGGGGTTAAGCAAAACTCTTCATAGGCTTTAAGCCCTTCTTACCGCGTGGCCTACATTCCAGTAGAAAGTTGGAGGCAAAGAAAAAGGCTATCGTTATCTAAACATTTTAAAAGTTTCGAAAAACACGATAGCTGTAGTAATCAGTTTGTTTATTCGGCGCACACTTGACCCGAATAAGTCGGTGCGTTTAATTGTTTCCATGAACGTGATTTGTTTTGAGTCATTGCTCAGGTTCTTTCTATTACAACACGCGAAGCTTGAGGCACTTACTGAATACATTTACTGCGTTTCTCATTATTTAATATTATGCTGTAAATATGTATTAGGGCGGTTTGGGCGGTCTAGACTAGAGTTTTCAATAACGGGTTAGCAGCCAATTTAGCGCGAGTTGCGCCAGATAGGGACGATGACAATACATCAACAATTCTAAGAAGCGACTTTCATAAGAAAACAATATATTTTAGCCCTCAAAACCCAATAAATGCTTCTTTAAAACAAACAAATAAATAAATAGGTAAGTAGTCGTATGGCTGACCAAGTAATTGCTTCACCATTTTTATTGACAATTCCTACATCAGAATAAAAACAATAAGACTGATTGTCACATTGACTTGCAAATAAGTAGCCCTTGAAATTTTAAGCCATTATAACTGACATTGAACCTTAGGGTGGTAAAGGAATTAGTTGATCGACTGTACGTAGTTAATAAATTTCGGTTTCCAGAGGCCGTATTGTCTAACGCTTCTGACGCTTGCCTTCGCTTTCACCATCTCTTTCTGTCATCATTTTATAATGTTTGACAGAAAGAAATAGTGTTTGCAAAGGCAAGCGTCAGAAATGTTAGGCAATAAGCCTACTGATTTATATTTGACTGGAGATCGGACAGTTGTTTTGATATTGGCTATCGTTATAGTACGTTTACATTTTGGTGCACCAGAGAGTTGCAACTCACTCTTAAGCCCAGTTTAGACCTACAAAAAAAATCGTGCAAATTGCATCACATTGCGCGGCCATAAAGTGAACGAGTTTGAAGTGGACAATCGAACGCCGCAATGTAGTGCAACTTGCACGATTTTTCTTGCAGGTTTACACTAGGCCTTAGTACTTAATAGGTACTGAGGAACTGTCAACCTTAACCCAGAGGTCTATTGTATAGCGCACTCAGAATTACAATCGCTTTCGCCATATCTTTCTGTCAAATGGTGTAGGATGAGAGTAGAAAGGGATGCACGGATGGTGAATATGGTAGACGTATGGCGTTGTCGATTTAATTACTCTATGCTAAGCGACGCTTACAGTTGAACAAAAGAATATTATATATTTTAAGAAAGCGTTTGTTCAATGCACGCATTAACTTTTACTCACTACAAACAGTGAAGACAACAAAAACAGTTCTAAAATAAAAAGCCTATTCCTCACCCTCTTTTGTTTCGCTGTTAATTGCGGTTAGCAAAAAAGGTATTAATCGTAGCTTATATCTACTTGCACATATCTTTATTCGCTTCAAGAGCACCCGCATTTTAATTGCGTGTGATTGAATGCTATAATAAGTGAATCAGAGTATCAGCTGAACATCAATTATTCAAATCAGCTGTTTGGGTCGCCTGCCACGGACGCTTGTGTGCGTGTGTTGCATAAAATACACGCATAAATCAACAAGCATGCAAGGCAATCGTGCATCGATAGTAGCAAGGTTACACTTGCAATGTTAACGACCAATCGGATTAGTATAAAATAAAAACCGATTTTGTTAAAAAAAAACATGGGTCATATACAGCTTAAGAAACAAAATTTGTCTCTCCAGTGGACATAAAATTACCGACTCCGAGTCAACAAACTTAAGATTAACGTGTTTAAATGGGCTGAATTTGGCCAGGCGTCCCGCACACTGATATAGACTTGACTAAAAATGTTGGATATAATAATAATAACATATTTATTTCGGACAAAATCCATAGATTCAGAGCTGAAAAAAATTGATTTCAACAAAACAATTGATAAAGATAAAAATATAAACGATAATTATAGTTTATTTCATAAAACGCTAACAAATATCCTCAATCAGTGTATACCCAAAACTTGTATAAAGATAAAAAATAATAATAAAAAACCGTGGTTGACTAACGGCATAAAAATCTCCTGTAAGCATAAACGACTGTTAAAAATATTACTATCACAAGTTGATAACCCTATTTTGAGAAATATTTATAAAAAATACGAAAAGCTACTAAAAAAGACTGTCGTTATCTCAAAAAAGCTTCAAAATATTAAAAGAATAAAAAAATCTGATAATGTAGTCAAATCAATGTGGCATATTATTAAAGAGCAAACCAATAAACTTACAGTAAAAAGCAAAAAAAATATAAAACTAAATGTAAATAATGAACCTACCGACGATCCCCGTAAAGTTGCTAATTCATTTAATACTTTTTTCTCGTGTGTTGGAGCAACGAGTAGCCGCTCTGCTCACCCATGCGGGAGACCAGTCATTACTCCATCCAAAAATTCAATGTTCCTTACTCCAGTTACTCCTCAGGAAGTCATAAAAATAATAAAAAATTTAAAAAATAAGCAAAGTTTTGGCCATGATGAATTCCCACCCTTATTAATAAAAAATTGTGCAGAGGAACTAGCTCTTCCGTTAGCTATCCTTATAAACCAATTATTTACAGAAGGTACGTTCCCAGATTTATTAAAAATTTCTATTATTAAACCTGTCCATAAAAAAGGTAACCAAAGCGATTGCAGCAATTACAGACCAATAGCCCTGTTACCGAGATTTGCAAAAATTTTCGAAACTGCTATGTCAAACCGTCTGTACTTATTTTGCGAAAAATTTAAAATATTCAACGACTCCCAAAATGGATTTAGGAAGCGCCGATCAACAACTTTAGCGGTATACAAATATATGCATGATGTACTGAATGTAATAAATGAAAAAAAGTATGCAATCGGTGTTCTACTAGACATGAGCAAAGCCTATGATCATGTTCTGTATGATATTCTATTGCAAAAACTGCAAGGCATAGGAGTAAGAGGTTTTGCTCATGACTGGTTCGTCTCGTATCTCACGGGTCGCATGCAGTTTGTTGAAGTAGAATATCATAACTACATGACAGGCAACATATCCAAAGTCAAATCAGAAGAAACAAAGTCCACTCAATCAATCCCACAAGGTAGTGTACTCGGATGTATCTTATTTTTAATATATATTAACGATTTACCCAAAACCATAGATACTCCATGCACCCTCTTTGCAGATGACATATCCATAGTATTACCATGCCAAGACGAAACTGCCTTAAATAACCTTTTAGATAACACACTAACAAACACTTTCACTTGGCTCAACGAGCATAATCTTAAAATTAATTTTACAAAAACAAAACTGATGCAGTTCCACCCCTATCAAAAACGTAGCTTAAATATAGATTATTCATTTCAGAATTCAAAATTAGAATGCGTAAAAACCTTCCCCTTACTAGGAATACACATTGACTCTACTATAAACTGGAAAGAACATATACATAAGGTATCTGGGAAGCTTAGTAGATTTACATATGCTTTGTATGAATTAAAAAAGTGTACAAATATCAAAACTGCTATATGTGCTTATTATGCGTATGCGCACGCCTGGCTACAATACGGCATAGTTCTATGGGGGAACAGTTCTGAAACAATACAACTGTTCAGACTTCAAAAACGCTGTCTGCGAATAATAATGAACATTGATAATATGACAAGCTGTAAACCATATTTTATAGAACAAAACATTTTAACCTTGACATGTATATATATATATTAGAAGTGGGTGTTTTTGTAAAAAATAATATATCCCTTTTTCCGCAATACACCCGTCCACAAAATTTACGACCCCAAACAAGATTAGCGTTACCAGATAGTCGTTTAAAAATAATTCACTCCGGTCCCTTCGCCATGTCAGTTGCAATATACAATAAAATTCCTTAACCATTTCAAGATGAAACCAATATAGACAGATTTAAAAGGCGACTAAAACAACATCTAATCAACAAATCTTACTACTCCTTACAGGATTTTTTAAACGAAAAATAAATTTACATAAAAACATAAATAAAACGAAAATTTATTAGTAAAATTTACAAGTCACACAAAATACAATAAACTAAAAACAAAAATATAAAGTCAGTAAAAATAGATTAGGTATAAAGTCATTTCATCCTTGCTTATATTCTAAGTAGTATGTAGTTTATTTTTAAGTTTATATAAATTTTTAGTGCCATATTGTTAATAGGTAAACTATGTATAACTGTAACTTTTCACTAAGGTACATATTGTTATGTGGTTTGGTTACTACCACCATTATGTATACCTACATATTGCTGTGCCCTCACAGGGTAAATGTTGAAGCTGTACATTATTTTTAAGATCTTTACCCACAACATTTAATTGCAATAAAGAGTTTGAGTTTGAGTTAACAATAAGAAATAAAATGATTAAATGCTATAGACCCTTAACATTTGCCAAAGAAAAATGAAATAAAAAATGTGTAGGTATGACCCACATATACAATTATACTTGCGCCTCGTCCTCGAGATCAGTGTAGTTAGTATTAGGTATAACACATGTAGTAACACATAAGTGACACCACTCTTACCACTATAGTTGAGAAATCTTTTTTTTTTTTTTTTTTTTACGGGTACTTTCAACCAGTATCACCTTATAATCTAGTAACGATCCGCGCTCGCGTCATTCACATTTTAGTGCTCAACCACTCAATACCCGTTGTTAACTAAGTAACAGAAGTGTCCAGACGCTAAAATAATGTCAAAACGCAAGCAAGAATATAACTATAAACACCTTTTAAATAAAATTAAAAGATTAGAACGTCAAGTGATTCGTAAAGGTACCATATTTTCATCATCAGATGAAGATGAAGACGATTTAACGTGTCCATCACGTTTGTGCTCATTGTGTAATGGATTCAAAAATTCAGGTATGTAACAGAAATAATAAAAGTTATTGATAGCAAGCAGTATTATAAACATAAAAACCGATACTTGCAATCCGTATGCACCTACCCACTTTCGTTAATAATACGAATTTATTTCTATGCGCAAGTGTGTATAAAAAGAATTAAGTCGTGTAATCTGAGCTAACATGGGGGCTGACCCGCCGCACGCTCTCTTATGTATGGGTAGGTAGGTACATATTTAACATAATAATTATTGTCTTGTATACAATTATTTTTTGAATGTGCAAAAACGTACTCACGTTTGGATTAAGTCGTGCAATCGCAGGCTTTTGTATGCACATTGACAACATGCTGTGTGTGTTGTACATATTCAATTATTTTCGATTGTGCAAGAACGTATTCACGTTCTGAATTAAATCGTGCTATCTGGGCTGACCTCGGGGCTGACCCGCCGCACGGATTTATATGCACATTAACAGCATTTGGTGCACGCTCTCTTATGTAGGTGCATATTTAACATAATAATTATTGTCTTGTATACAATTATTTTTTGAATGTGCAAAAACGTACTCACGTTTGAATTAAGTCGTGCAATCGCAGGCTTTTGTATGCACATTGACAACATGCTGTGTGTGTTGTACACATTCGATTATTTTCGAATATGCAAGAACGTATTCACGTTCTGAATTAAATCGTGCCATGTGGACTGACCTTGGGGCTGACCCACCGCACGCATTTTTAGTTGTACATATAACGTATTCACGTTTTGAATTGTCATGCAATCTGGGCTGACATTGGGGCTGACCCGCCGCACGAAGTTTTTTCTATACACCTTTAAAACATTATGGCCTTGTAAATAATTAATTATATTGTGTACATAAACGTATTTACGTTTGAAAGTGTATAGGTATGTGTAAACTGTCACTGACACCGACACGCACGATACACACTTTTTATCCACCATATAGATTTTGAATCCGACATTTACATATTAATCAAATATGTATGTAAATTATACTGACTGCAGTACGAAAAACTTTCATAAGTGGGTACTTTTGGAATACAGGGTTTATTTAAATGTTTCACTTTTACTTTTCCAGTAGTGGCCGCTCTCGGCCCACAAGACTGGTTACAGCAGGACTCACAAAACTTTGAAAAGCCCTTGCTGGTTGATATGGAAGCTATAAAATCGTAAGGAACTAACAGCCAAATATCTGACGCCAGAAAATTGTCCTTATATTTGTGCCCCAGCATTAACACTTTCACAGTCCAGTGCCCCACATAAGGGTCACAGCGACTTAGCTTCGCAGGTCTGTGCCCACATATGGGGCACTAAGAATCAAACAGACTTGCATCCAGATTAGTACAATATCTTGTTAACACACTGAGCAAGACAGTACAATGATTAAATTAATTTGCTGGAATTACCAGGAATTTGAAATTTGTATGGGGCTGAAAACGTGTTAAATCCTGAAATAAGCCGCGATGCTAGAGGTAGTCGAGATAACTGCATCAAATCAAGACAGACTCAAATGGCAAGCGCTATTTTCTTGTTTAGTTGAGGGCTAACATATCATTTAAATTGCAAGGTAAATAATAATTACTGTTAATCCAAACTAATGGATTTGGGACGTCTGTTTTGTGATGCTCAGTACTGCGATCTGTAGTTCGAAGTAATCTCATCACACGTGTTTTGAAAACGGAAATGAGAGAACATTTATCTAGTACAAAAATTGATAAGTTACTTTTTAGTGAGAATTTTATCTGCGGCCTTAACGTCAGCAAAGGCGGTATCGAGGACTGGCTTGGAATTGCAACCCAGTCTTCGATCATCACTGAAGTCTTTAAGCCAGCGGGCTCCCACCCCCGCGCGCAGGGGGCCCGGGCCGCCCCGAGCCGCGCACCCGCAGCGCCGCGCGCGCCGCCGTCGCCCCCGCCGCCGCCGTAGAACTACTCGAACGCGTCGTCGCACTATCAGCCGCCACCGACGCGCTCCTGGCGCCGTTAGATACAGTTAAGTACGTAGGCAGATTGGCTCATTTTTACGATCAGTGGTCTCTCATTACGAATGATCGCACGATCCTTTCTTGGATACAAGAAAAATCACAATTTTACGAAGCGATCAATAGTTTAGTTCGAATCGGGGCAGTTTCACAATGTGAGCCTTGTACTAATAATCAGTTCATCTCAAACATATTTCTTGTACCTAAGCTAAACGGCAAGATGCGTTTTATATTAAATTTAAAAAAATCTAAACAACTTCATTCAGACAGAACATTTTAAATTAGAGGAATTGAGAACTGCTACCAAACTTATGACCCACGACTGCTTTAAGGCCACCTTAGACCTTAGAGACGCATATTTTCTATTAAAGATTCACGAGGATTCGAGAAAATATCTCGGTTTTTTTGTCTGATGGAGTGTTATACGAATTTAACGTCTTGCCTTTTTTGGCTTATGCACTGCCCCGTTTATGTTCACAAGACTAATGATGTGTGCTGCTGGTTTCATCTCCACTCTATATTTAGACGATTGGTGCCTCATAGGTCCCGTAGCAATGCTAACTTAACGTTGAAATGACTAAAAAATTTTTTGATAGCGTCAACCTTTATCATAAATGAAGAAAAAAGCGAGTTGAAACCATCCACAACCTGTAAATTCCTAAATTTATTACTAAACTCTAACTAAGCGTTTTCATGTGAGCTTGCCCTTAGAGAAAAGATTAAGATTTAAATGCCTGGTCAGTAAATTTATGACAATGCAACGCTGTAAAATAAGAGCATTTGCACAGTTAGTTGGATTACTAGTGTCCGCGTGTCCCGCGATAGAATATGACTGGCTCTATACCTATTTACTAAGGAACTAAAACGCTGCAAATTTTTGAACCTTAACGGAACTAACGACTATGACAAGGTCATGTCTTTGCCAGATTCTCTACGTCCTGATTTGCAATGGTGGTTAAACAATATCGAAAGCTCAGTTCACCCTATTAGAAGTGATGTTTTTTGTAGGGAAATATCTACTGAAGCTTCAGCTACGGGCTGGGGCGCAGCTTGTAAAAACGTGACCGCGAGCGGCCAGTGGTCACAGAGTGAAATAGCGAAACATTATCAACTATCTTGAACTATTAGCGGCCTTTATAGCTCTAAAAATCTTCGCTAATGATCTTTATAACTGCCAGGTCCTACTAAGAGTCGATAACTCAAAGGCAATTTCTTACATAAATCGCATGGGGGGCATACAATAGACCTAGCACAAGTCATAAGAGAGATCTGGCAATGGTGTGAGAATCGCCGTATTTTTGTATTTGCTTCTTATATCAAATCTTGTGAAAACGTGATAGCAGATGCGGAATCACGTCGTTTTCACCCTGACGTAGAATTCGAATTACAAGACTGGGCATTCCGATCTCTAATAAATCACTTTGGTAGACCACAAATAGACCTATTTGCCAGCAGGATAAAGAAAAAATGCACAAAATATATACTTATCCTGGTACAGAGAACCAGACGCATTTGCCATAAATTCGTTTACTGTAAGATGGTCTAATTATTTCTTCTACGCTTTCCCGCCTTTTTCGATAATTCTGAAACCTTAAAAAAAATGATTGCAGAGAAAGCAAGGGGAATCATGATTGTACCCTTGTGGCCCACACAGCCTTTGGTTTCCCGTATTCAATTAAATTCTCGTGTCAAACACAATTACATTCAAACCCGAAGAAGATGTACTTATTTCTCATTGTAGCACCAGGAGAATCCGGTCGTCACTTACCCTGGTGGTCGGAGTATTATCCGGGAGTCGTTTGTGCGATGAGGAATACCGGTAACCGCGTTAGATATCGCCGGCGCCTCACTATCTGAGAATACATTTTAAACAGTACGATTCTGCTATTAAAAAATGGTGGGTGTTTTGTAAGACAAATTCTATCAATACATTTGAAGCGCCAGTTCCAAATATTATAGGTTTTTTCACTCAGCTTATCCAAGACGGCGCGCAATACGGAACACTGAATTCATACAGATCCGCTCTATCCCTGATTATGGGAAGTGGTGTAACAAAAGATGATAGAATAACTAGGGTTTTTAAAGGAATTTTTCGCTTACGTACGACCTCCTTTACCAAAGTATGATTGTACCTGGAACCCAAATTGCGTATTTATTTAACTATTTAAGTACCCTCTATCCAAATGATATCTTTCTCTAGAGAATCTAGCAAAAAAGTGTACATATTACACTATTGGCCCTCACTACAGCACACAGGGTTCAAACATAGAGATTTTCACAGAAAAATTCTAATTAAAATACCTAAATTATTAAAAAAAAAAAAAAAAAAATCTTGTGATGGTTCAGTCTAACCTATACTTTCCTTACCGTTTTTTGAAGATAAACCTGAAATTTGTCCCGCGAAAACCTTAGTGGCTTATAAACATAACGAAAAACCTTCGTAAATCTGATATCTCATTTATTGGTTCGAAGAAACCACATAATGCTGTATCCACACAGACACTCAGTCGCGAGCGAGCGGCTTGGACGTGTCGGTGCTCACTGCGCACAGCACGCGGCACGCGAGCACTTCGCGCGCGCGCTTTGCGGGAGTGAACATCGACCGCATTAGGAAGACCGCTGGCTGGAGCGGAGGCTCCAACACATTTGCCAGGTTCTACAACAGAGTTATTGTCGAAAATGATAATTGTTTTTGGGCTATTATTAATTAACACCCAAGAATAATAGAGCCGATTAATAGGCAGATGAGATGACTGATATAGTTATTGGTATTATACCTACTTGTAGAAGTTATATTCAGTTATTTTTAAGAAAATTTAATTTTATGTTGGATTCTGACTAAAAGTATTTAGATACAGAACTCTTGCAGATTGGTTTATTGATATTCCCGAAAAACACAGCTCTCAAAGTCTACATGTGTTATACCTAATACTAACTACACTGATCTCGAGGACGAGGCGCAAGTATAATTGATGATTAAACGAACTTACCTTAAGTGAAGTTCTATCATAATTATACGAAGCGCCTCGTCCGAAGAGATCAGTGTCCCGCCCGCCCAGTTCCCTTCTTTAAGAATTTCGGTAATATCAACCACAGTTTGAAATTTGAACTCTAAACTAAATGACGCGAGCGCGGATCGTTACTAGATTATAAGGTGATACTGGTTGAAAGTACCCGTAAAAAAAAAAAAAAAAAAAAGATTTCTCAACTATAGTGGTAAGAGTGGTGTCACTTATGTGTTACTACATGTGTTATACCTAATACTAACTACACTGATCTCTTCGGACGAGGCGCTTCGTATAATTATGATAGAACTTCACTTAAGGTAAGTTCGTTTAATCATCAAGTTTATTTTACTAACTGATCTTTTTATTGACTGTACTCGCATTTTTTTCCAACCTACATATAAAGTAAAGGTACTTACAATTTCAAGTCAACCCGACTGCTATTAGTATGTTAAATTCAACTTTCAAGATTTACCTTATACTAAAATACTAACACAGTCCCATACAAATTTCAAATTCCTGGTAAGTCCAGAAAATTATTTTAATCATTGCACCTTCCTTGCTCAGTGTGTAAACAAGGTATTGTACTAATCTGGATGCAAGTCTGGTGGTTTCTTGGTGCCCCATATGTGAGCACAGACCTGTGGAGTCGCTGTGACCCTTCTGGGGCGCTACACTGTGAAAGTGTACAAAAAAAAATACAAAAATTACATTAAATTATCGCTCAAAATCTTCAAAAATGAATCATAACTTCATGACTAAGTAGTAAGTAGGTACTTAAATTATCTGTCTTTTTTAGCGTAGAAAGTATGTAAAAAAACATTATCTGTAAAAGGAATAGTGAAGGATAAGTGTAGAGAACAACTAATTAACGTAAAAAATCCTCAAAATGAATAATACATACTTACACCGTCTTCGTATACCTTCTGAAATAGGTGACCGACGGCAGCACTGCAATTTGCAAGTGCACCTGCAGCTTACGTCACGTCGTCGACTGAATAATCTAACAATTAATACATACGTAGTTAGTTTGACGTATGTGAAGCAATCCCATTTCACGTGTGAACACTTTGGCTGACTCGTATTATCCGTAAAACACGTACCTACATACACGTTTTATCAATTATTAGTAAGGGCTATGCGCGAGAAATCTCGTACAATGTAATTTACAAGGACTTCGTGGTTCAGGTGTCAAATAACGATGAAATCTTACGAATCAAAAATAAAAAGATTGTAGGTAATTATTTTTTTTGCCTTTGATCATTGTAGCCTAATCTTTTCGCGTTAGACAGAAAATAAATATAAACAGTTCTGAATCTGGTGCATTTTTACTTCATGATTTTACTACTAAATATAATTTAGGAAAAATTGTGCCACTTTCAAACTGGCTTAAGTCTTCAAAAATTTTAACGGTAAGTATTTAGAGCTTTATGGAAAAGACACACCACGCTTCCAAAAACGAGCTTATACCCGCGCCTACCCGCGCATAAAACTAGTCTGAAACCGCTCCAAATGCCAGTAAGTTCTATGATTAAGCTTTTGGCAGTTGCGGTTTGTAATAACGTGGTCAACAGACGCTATGTCGCTAATAGCTCATCAGTGCGTTGATCGGCCGTACTATTGCATAACACGGCGTATATACTATTGACCTCGGCGCACACAATATGTACTTAGGTTTATGTAAGGTATGCTAGTTAACCTTCAACTTTAAGTGGACTCTAGAATATGTATCTCTATTCAGTTTGGGCTTACTGGTTATGATCAGTCTTAAGTGCCCATTATTTAAAAAAATGGTTAGTGAAGGTATGACTTCTAGTTTGAATGTTAATCATATTTGACACAAACTTTTTGCTACTTTAAAGGATCTTTTAGAATAACTGTGAGAGTTCACGTTTATTTAGAGTTCATATTTATTTACCTATCATGCATGAAAAATAAAAAATAAATCCATTGGGCAGAACGGTAGTTTCTTTTTATGTTCTAATCTAAACCATTTGTCAAAGATAACGGAAATTAAAAAAAACACGGTGTTCTTATACGACATTATATGAACCGAAGTTAAATAAGAGTTTGTAAAATATTATCCAGGCATTTATATGTAACTAGCTGATACCCGCGGCTTCGCCCCCGCTGAAGTAGATTAAAACGTGTTTTCCCGTGGAAATGACATATTTTCCCGTGGTAAAAAGTAGCCTATGTCACTATTCAGCCGTTCAATTGCGGCAATCCGTCGCTCAGTTTCGACGTGAAAGAAGGACAAACAAACACACTTTCACATTTATAAATATTAGTATGGAAGTATGCATTGTTCTCAACACGCTTTGAGCTCTAATCTCTTGTTTGTACCACGTTAATTAGGCTTAACAAGCTATTCCAATGTATCAAGCTCCTAGACTGCAATAGTCTGTAGACAAGATCTAATCTTACCTACAAACTTATATAATAATTGTAGTTTACAAATTACAAAAAGTACACACAAATTACAAATTAATTAAAACAAAAAAAACATACGACCCATCACCATAACTCAAAACAGACTAAAACTACCCGCTACAAGGCAAACAGGTCATCGAAGGAAGTCACTGGCATCGTCCCCAAAACGCTGGCCGCATTTCCTCTTTGGACCGCTATCCCCAACCTCTGAGCAAGATAAGCACCAGCCCTAGGGTCACCCGAAGCCAGGACCAACCTCCTGGACAAGTCCTTCAGCACCCCCTTCGTATCCGCAGACCACGGCCCCATCGTTTCAAAAGCAAGCGCCGCAAACTCATGGTAATTAGTCAAACCTGAATATTTACGGCGCTTGCTCATCTGAGCCTGCTCAGCAGCTGCCCCTGCCCTGAGCGCGGCGCCCTGGACGTGAGACGCAGCAAAAGTGTCGATAATTGTAGTTGGTACAACATAGATGTATGTTCTTCATCCGGTGTATTCATAGTCTAAATTTACTTTAATACCTTCGTATATCCAAATATTTGGCAACGGATATTGATATCCTTGGTTTCGAATTCTTATTTCAATATGATTAATATTTAAATCGAACCATTGCAAAGCTAGACCCTTAGATTATTTATGCACTAGATGGAGCGTCAGTAGCAAACATTGCGATACAAAACGTCCACAAATCCATTTGACAGCTTCATATTACGATCGCGTTACGTCATTCCGGTTGTCACTGTGTGCGTGCTTAATGATACCAGTTAATTTCGCATTCCCCAAAATGTGGGGAAAGTTAAGCTGATTGGGGAATGTGTGGGGAGAGCTTCAATTCGGGGAAAATGAGGGGATTTTAAGTATGAACACAAATACGCGACATTTGACATCAAATTTCTGCTAGTCTTGATTAATTTCCTACAATTCATTATTCGCAACAGCTCTAAACTAAGTCACACGGCCCACATAATTTTTCATTCCCCACACGTGGGGATTTTCGACAATGCGTTTGGGGATTTTAGCATATTACTATTGGCAACCCTGCAAATGACCAACCATGCCACCAAAGCTCTATCTAGTGCATAAATAATCTAAGGCTAGACCCTACTGCCGCATTTAGGACGATAATAAAATAACTGCAATGGATCTCAAACTCGTTTCAGTTTAAAACTTTTGCAATGTAAATCGTCATTTATTTACAACGAGCCCACGACTCTGGCTGCGAAGAAATTTTTTTTTTTACTACACATTTATACTTATAAAATATTTCGCCAAATTGCAAAACAATTTGTTGGCAAACTATACATACACTCAATTCAAAAAGTTTTGTGCACAACACATACAGTACCATAAGAATAAATAATAACAGAGTAGAAGGGAAACTCTCGCTCCGGCCGGACTCAAGGTCACGATATTAGAGTACTCTCTAAGAGAGAACTCAGTCAGGGAGTCACGGCCGGCGTCGCCGCACGCGCGTTTGGCTGTTTACTGTTTGCGCGTTCGTTTTATTGGAAACAAATAACAACATAATGGCGTCAAGTTATTGTGGTGTATTTGGGTGTGTAAATAATGGAAAAACGATGCCACACTTAAGTTTTTTTAGTTTTCCCAAATAAATAATAATAAGTAATATTTTTTAAATATTATTTCGTTTTCGTACCTAGTTAATCAAAAAGACATGAGCAGTTCTTTTTTCACCCAATGGTAAAATTTACTTTAGAGTAGGTACCTACAGCATTTTATTGCTTTTTGTCAAATCTACAATAGCCCCGCCATCGGTCGTTGACCTTTTCTCGCTCGCCTCGCCTCGCGACGCGATCGCGCAGCGCAGTGGCCAGTGGCGCAAATTCAGTTATTTAAACCCACACTACGTATACGTACCTATAGTTTCCGACAAACATCTTGAACAAAATGGGACGTGGTGGGGCTAAGTTTGCGCATGTACTTTACTCGCTACTGAAAAGACGTAAAATTCGATGGTAACGGTAACTGTACCTAAGTACCTATATCTATGTAGGTACAGGTTAAAGGTAAACTAGAGCAGGCCTAAGGGCCTGTGTCGATGAACACAGTATTTACCCGGCACAGTATTATATGTATTTCTTTGTAATTGACTTGTTAGCAAATGTAGTAGAGTAGAGAGAGAGAGAATAATTATAATTCTCATATTTTGTAAAACTAGAATAAAATAATGATTTCAAAGTAAATAAAAACTTATATTTTAGCGATATTATCTTTAGACGTAAGTAATATTTAACAGTAAGCAACCCTAGCAACACGCTTGGACGACAGCGGGGTGTAACGACGTGAAGGGGGAAGTAGGTATATAAATGGCGGCGTTTTGGATGCGGTCAAAAGAGATTCCCTTCTACTCTGTTATTATTTATTCTTATGACAGTACATCTTACAAAACTACTGACTCTACTACTTAACAATTTTTTGTATGGAAAGAGTTTATCAACCAAGTTTTCAACTTCTTTTTGAAACAATTTTTAGGTTTACATTCTTCCTCGTTTATCTATCTCTATCCCGCGGGAATCATGCAATTGTGCCAGGATAAAAACTATAGTATGTCCTATCTAGGGTCTCAAATTATCTCCATACCAAATTTCATCTAAATCGGTCCAGAAATTCGTTTATCGCTATCCCGCGAGAACAACGCAATTTTCCGGGATAAAAACAATCCTATGTCTTTTCTAGAGTCTCAAACTATCTCCATACCAAATTTCACCTAATCGGTGCTGCGACTTCTGCGGTTAAAGCGAGAACTGGTAGTGTAGGTAACAACCAAACAGAATTACTTTCGTATTTATAATATTTATAACATTAGTAAGTATTTTATAACTTATTGAATCAGGCGTTACTTTGCGGAGGTCTATATCATAAACTAAAACAATTACTTTGCTCACCCGCGACCTTAAACAAAAAGCTAAAGCTCGCGGGTGAGCAAAGTAATTGTTTCAGTTCAAGGTTTATATACTAATTGCCGTCACTAAGTGAGGCGTCTAAACGTGTTCATACAAACTATTTGGTTGCGTTTCGTTTAAATATTGTTTTTCAGTAAGTGAAGGGACAGCTCATTAGCTCTTAGCTGCCCTTATGATGCAAACACTCATTAATTCTATATGCGTACTAACGACGCTGCGCTTTAACAAGCAATTAATTGCGTCCTGTTAGTAGAATATCAATTATCCCACTAATATTATAGTTGCGAAATTTTGTGAGTATGTGTGCGTGCTTGCATGCGTGTTTGTTTGTTAGTCCTTCACGATAACTGCTAGACGGATTTGGATGAAATTTGCCACGGCTGTTTTCTTCAAAGTTACTGAAGACCACTGTATAAGTTTTGCGATTCCCGGTTGTGTATGATAGTTAAAAAAAAAGCCATGGTTAATTAGGACAGATTTCGCTATCTCTCATAGTTTCTGATTTCTCCATACTGACCCATTTGGATTGATCAAGTACGTGTTGATATTAATAATGTCAGTATATGAGATGAAGTACCTTTTATGGCTTCCATTATGTTTGTTGTACGGAACCGGGTATTAGGAGTGCCCAAGCAATCGCAACGAAAATAAAACCTCCTCCCGTTACGTTTACGATTGAAGTGGCTGCTTTACCGTTACGACTCAAATTACACGCAATAAAAATGTTTTATTTTTGTTCCAGGTAATACACCTGCGTGCGTATTTGAGGGACCGCCTTATCAGCGAAGGGTCATCATCCCAGAAGACACAGACGTCTCAGAATGAGAGGGTTTGAGCCATAGTTCCCACGCGGGCCCAGTTTGGATTGGGAACTCCATGCACACCATTGAATTTCTTCGCAGGTGCGTACAGGTTTCCTTACGATGTTTTTCTTCACTGTAAAGCTCGTGGTAAATTTTAAATGTAATTTCCACCACACATTCCGAAAAACTCAGAGGTGCGAGCCTGGGCTCAAACCCACGACATTTCGGCAGTAAAAAAATATCTCGGAAAGTTATTTTAATAAAAACCGCATGAATTCAGTTGCATGTTTTATGCCGAGTTGACCCCTGCAAGAAAAATCGCGCAAGTGTAGTGCAACTTGCACGGTTTTCCTTGCAGCTCTAAACTGGGCTTTAGTGTTGAGTGTTACCTACATTTAATAATCTGTGGCAGCTAGGCGTATCGTTACAACGACATTGCGACACAAGTGCTGTTATGGGGAAAGAAGTATAGACTTTTCTGAAGTCATATTATCTATGTTCTTATTTAATTGCTCGTGACCATGTAAAAACAGATAAAAGTATAGAAGTAGAAAAAAACTTAAATAAATCTGTCAAATATTTTATAGAGAGGTTGTCGGAGTTTTTGAGCTAACATTGTTAGATTTTGATACATCTATCTCGCTAGACTCTAGACAATTTACCTTACATAGTTAGTCATTTTATTACCGTTTAGTTGAGTACGTGAGGAATGTCTTGAAACAAAAGACTTGCGGTTTCACACGGGTGCCGCTGCCGCTTGGGAAATAAATGTACTCATAGACAACGGGTTCCGTACCATCGCAGTAGTTTTTACCTTCTTATAGCTACATAATTAAAGGATCTCCCAAAACTCAATGATAGCCTGGTACCGGGCGAATGGTCAAGTTACCAGTTCTGGAAGAAATAAGAAACAAAATCCATGTCACTTAGTTCAGACGTAATAGAGTCAATAACACATCAATTTAAGTACATATTACATATTTTTGAAATCTATCAACGCACAGCTCAAACCACTGAACGGATTGTGCTATGTGTTGAAATTTGGCACGGAGATGTAGGCATCCGCTAAGAAGGGGTTTTTCGAAATTCCCACGGGATAGGAAATAAATGGGATTTATATTTTCGCTTCAAAATGGTCCTATCTCCGTAATTATAATTATTAGAAACGCGTTAATTTATTATAACAGTAAATTACAATTTTAGGATTCATATATTCGATTCAATGGGACCCTATATCTCAGTATCTATAATAACCCTATATCCCTATATCTCAGTATTCCTTTGGGATCATAGAGATGTCGTAAAAAAGGATTAATGAAATTTCCCGCAGGATAGAGATCGGAAGTTGGCCATAGATTTCATTTTTGTGCGAACAATGTCGCGAGAAAAAGCTAGTTTTGCATAAAAATACCTAACTAGGGTTCAGAAAAAAGAGCCCTGTGAGAGATGGAAGACTAAATGGAAGCAAGGTCGTATTTTAATTACCTAGTGATAATCGGCAGCTTCCAAGTAATTTGGTCACGTTACTGCGAAAGCGTCTCAAACCTGACCAGCTAATAACTCGCTTTAAATAGATGAGCTAATCATTAGAAGTTATTATGGTCTACTCGGTCGCAAGCAATCACCCGTTCATAAATAACGAGCAACAATGCTCGTCCATTTCGCATGTGATCGCCGAGACCGCAGTAGGTAGTTGATTTAGACACGATATACCGCCCACTCGTATCTGTGTACAGTCAACCAACGTGATTCCTTAACTAGGTACTAAACAATTACAACGTCAATGCGAGTCAAAGGATTATCAACTTTCCGATCACAACATGGAATAAACGTAAAGAGTTAACAAACGTTTTCGCTCCATGACATGAGGAGAAAAAGAAGTTACGTACGACAGATGAACAGTGACAATTTAGGTTATTAATGCACTGTTCGCAAAGATCGAGATGTCATGACCCATGTATAGACCCATGTCATGATGACTCCCATAAAATTTTAAGTCATAATGTATCATTAGTCATAATCAACGTTAGTCATACAGTGATTTATTTCTGAAACAAATTATTTTTTGGAATTGTTATAAAACAATAAACCTAACCTAACCTACTGCATTCTATAAGATGGCATTTAAAAAAGTCCTGAAAAAATGCCGTTTCAGAAATAAATCACTGTATGACTAACGTTGATTATGATTTAAAGCACACGTTTTTTGTTTTGATAACCAATACCGAAACTATTCGAAGTACGAAAGACCGAATGTATTAAAACATCGAATGGGTCAAAAGACCGACACGATTTTTTTCTGAAACCGTTAACTTTTTAAGATTGTTATAAAACAAACCTAACCTAACCTAATGGGTTCTGTATGATGCCGATTTAATAAATTCTGATAAGTTTACGGTTTCAGAAAAAAATCGTGTCGGTCTTTTGACCCATTAGATATTTTAATACATTCGGTCTTTCGTACTTCGGTATTGTAATACATACCCAATAGAGAAGGGGACTTGTGACCGGGTTTTTTAGTCCGTGCAAGTCGGACACTGTCTGGGCCCTCCATTCCCAGTTCGTCTGAAGGGATTTTTCCCGAGCACAAGTCACCCTTCCAATCCTTAAAGTAAAAAACAGCAAAGTCTTCGCGTCTTTGGCCCCTCTGGCGAATCAATCAAAAAAAAAAAACGTTGATTATGACTAATGATACATTATGACTTAAAATTTTATGGGAGAAAAGGGGCACCACATCATGAATACATCACGCAATATCACTGTCGTAGAAGATAAACAAATTGATTCAATATGACATGGTTCTATTAGTGGCGTAGGAATCACATTTGCTGACTGTACATATTACAGATAATCAACTGTACACAAGTGTTTCATGTCGGGTGGAAAAAGGAGAACTTCCAGCTAATTAACGTTCAATCGATCGTGAAAAATTACTACTAAAATTAGCTCGGCGTTTCAACCATATTGCAGCTGCCGTAGTCACGAGTAGACTCCACTCGTTTCAGTCTAAAAAACTTAAAGAAAGATAGAAAGAAGAAGAAAATTTGTTTGTCAAGTATTTGTTTTGACGACCAGATGGCCTAGTGGTTAGAGACCCTGACTATGAAGCTTGAGGTCCCGGGTTCGATTCCCGTGTCGGGGCAGATATTTGTATGAAAAATACGAATGTTTGTTCTCGGGTCTTGGGTGTTTAATATGTATTTAAGTATGTTTATCCGTTGCCTAGTACCCATAACACAAGCTTTGCCTAGCTTACTTTGGGACTAGGTCAATTGGTGTGAATTGTCCCGTGATATTTATTATTATTATTATAAATGAATTAATGTGTAGGTAAAATTATCCATTTCATTATTTTTTGGGTAATAGTGTTTTGTTTTTTACCGCACGTAATTTTAACAGTTTGCCTATCTTTATCGACATTTCTCTCATCACTAGGAGTTCTGCTGGAAGCGATCCCTTATTAGGATATAGGGATAAGTTCGCCTTTGTATTTATATGTTTAATTTTTTGTATGCAATGGACATGTGTATGTATGGACTATTAGTAAAAATCGCGAAAGTTTAAAACAATATACAACTGTAAAGTACGAAGTATCAGAACTTGACGCCCGGATATGAGTTTTTTCCAGTCGCGGTGGAAACGGCGGGTCCTTGGTGCTCTGAGGCAAAGACTTTTATAAAGGCTTTAGGGTTGCGGATGCGTGAAAGGGGATGTGATCCTAGGTCGGGCTCGTACCTGGTTCAACGAATATCTTTAGCAATACAACGCGGTAATGCAGCGGGTGTTTTCGGCACTTTTGGGCCGGGTGCGAGTCAGTTTGCAACCTGAGACGTATACGTGATGGAGAAAAGCGTTTTTTTTTTTTCTTATTCTCAAACTACCCCACAAAAATTAACTTTTATTGACATATTATAAAACTACCTTGAATTTTTGTTTATTTATTTATAAGGCATATTTTATTGTAAACTGTAAAGTTCAGGACTTCAATAACGTTTCTCACACTAGCGTAAATGCGTTTCAATCTATGCACTGCACATACGCATCTAAATCTCCTTTGTTAACATGGTGCACTGTAAATCCGCTGTTATCGAAACCTTGCCCTGCATTCATGAAACCGATTTCAATCGCAGATCACATTAGAATGCACAAGGCTCGCTGCATCCGAATACGGGGCTCCTGTCGACACCAGCTGTCTGTCTGGTATGGGTTAAGGTCACAGGGCTTTATTATTCTATCGCAGGAGTCATAACACAATATCAAACGTGACTAGGGCTGAATAATGAATAACTTATTGGAATTGTATCTATGGCTGGTATTGCTAATTGTATCGTTACGAGGAATAAGTTATTAGTGACTTAGGGATAGGCATTAACGTTGTAATATTAGTTTTTTATTTAGAAATCGACGTAATTTCGAAGCGGCCAGTTTGACAAAACCACTATTTTATAGGTTAAGACTTAGAGCGGTTTCATAATAGCGTTTTATATGCGCATATAAACTCGTTTTGAAATCTCATGTAAGCACGCCTTTTACCACTCGCGCATGAGCTCGTATTGTTTCTTCGTCATCACCTACCACTACCAATTCGAGTGAACACGCTGGAGTAAACCCGTGTACGCATGTCCGGTATTTTGAAGCGCAAAAGGTTGCGCGCGTATGCTTACACGCGTATGCCAAAATGACCGTGTACGCGCAGAAAAAAACGCTAATCGCTAACCGCCCTAAAGCCGCTCTGGACGCCAGTGGGCAGCGGAGAAGCAAGCATGTTCCCGTTCATTGCGCGGCCGAGACGCTGACCGCACAGTGATTGTCTTGTGACACAGCCAATGAACATGGGATAACGCTCGCCGCACTCCTGGCGTCCTATATTCTCCAAAAGATGCCATATTCGTGAAAGGGCGCCTATTTTCAGCAGTGAGAGGGAGGTGTCTCGATTTTTTCTCCATGATAATAATATGTGATTATATTTTAACAAGCCAGTGAATTAACTAAAGCGAAGGCAACGAGCCGAGATATACTTTGGCCTTGAATAATATGTCATTATTAATATCTCATTACTTTTCTCTCTCATGCCATAATTTATCTCTTCTCATTGGGTTTATTTTAATTATATCATTCAGATGATGTCTCCACTAGTCCTACGAATATTATAAAAGCGAGAGTTTTTGGGTCAGAGACACCATCAGTATATTTATTACTTCTTCACCTTTAAATTTTATATTTAGCACACAGTTAATTTACAACCTGGATTAAGACGATAGCATACACTTTTATCCCGGAAATTGGCACAGGTCTCACAGTACAATAAATGCATTTTCCGCAGACGAAGTTACGGGCAACAGCTTAAAAATAGCGTGTCTTAATTTACATCCTGTACTATTGACTGAGCTTGTATGAAGAAATCACAAAAACGGCTCTTACAATTTCGATATACTTAAGTGTATGTGATTCGGATTTTAGAGAATGAAAAATCAATCTTGATAAATCTCGTCTCTGGGATAACGCGTTTTTCTCATTTTGTAAACATCGAGCAAAGCTCAGTCATCTAAGTTAGGTCTTTAATATAGTTAATTGCTTTTACCAGTTGTATCCTCTTATACTTAGAGCAGGAAATGAACTCTCTTTGTAATTTCTAACGAGTGCGCTCTGTATTTCACTTCCTGCGAACAAATGTGCAGGATCACAGTCAGGAAAAGCGTAACGCAGTAACAGTGATTTGTTTCGTTCAACTGTCGATTTTGTTATGCTCACTAGTGTTAAGTTACTTACGAAAACCGAGCCAAATAACAAGAAGAAGAATGCGACCACTACATAGAATGTACCCGCGCAGCTAAACGAATAAAGTGGCTGAAATTGAGTAATTTTTAAAATAAAGCCCTGAATATAATCAAAATTATAATATGAGCAAGTAAGCATGCTTCTTTTGAATATTTCTGCGTTGCACGACTACTGCACGTTAGGCCGGGGCCGCACTGGTAAGGCGACGGCGACGCGACTGCGATGTGATCAATGCGGCCGCTCACATAACACGAACTATGTTTGATTTAGTCACATCGTGCATCGCTGTCGCGTCGCTGTCGCCTTACCGGTGCGGCCCCGGCCTTAGAGTTCTCGTTTTCCCAAAAATTACCAAAATCCCAGAAGTACCTCCCGATATGCTCATATTCCCAAATTATTCTATATATTTAATAATCAACAATGTAGATGAAATCCCTTCCACACGATACAATTTAATGAACAATTTGACAAGATTGGTAATCAATGTGTACGTGTTGATGGACAAGAGGATATGGTCGTTCAATTAAATTGGCCACCAGATTGACAATCAAACTATAATCACGTAGTTTATTATGTGGTTTTAGTAGTGATAGTCTGAACAGAATACTGTATTATGCATCAATATAAAATGGGAAAATGAATACGAGGTGCGTCTATTAATTATTCCGGAACATTTCAGCAAATGGTAGAGTTAATTTGACCAAAATCTAAAATTGTTTTTGTTTGGATTTTTTAGTTGTGATTGTCGAGTGTTTCCACATACTAGTCGACTAGTAGATGTTCAAGGCATGTACATATATAGACAATATAATGCATAAACTTGATTAGTCAAATTAGTGTCCTAGGCGTGACATCTGCCTAGAGAAATATTTCTCTATTGTAGCTAAAAAAATAGCTATAGCTATTGTAGCTTGTATTATATTGTCCGTGTTGTTGTATCAAAGACGTGATTACATTTTGAATCAAAAATACGATGAATAACCTTTATAGGGGTGCTCAATCAAATTTACCTAATAACTTGCTGAAATATATCGGAATTATTTGAAGCCCCTATATATTATCAGCCAGCGTGAAGTAAACATGGCTCGTAAACTTCGAAGATGTATTACGTTATAGAAGAGGGCTAGCAATGTATTTGATCGCTTTAGGCATATACAAAACTAGAGCATTTAGAAGAATAAAGAATTTTTAGTTCTTTATCCCATGGCAATTGCTTTGCGATAAACATGAAGATACATATTTAGTTCATTTTTTAGGGTTCCGTACCCAAAGGGTAAAAACGGGACCCTATTACTGAGATTTCGCTGTCCGTCCGTCCGTCTGTCCGTCTGTCACCAGGGTATATCTCACGAACCGTGATAGCTATACAGTTGAAATTTTCACAGATGATGTATTTCGGTTGCCGCTATAACAACAAATACTAAAAAACAGAATAAAATAAATATTTAAGAGGGCTCTATTACAACAAACGTGATCTTTTTGCCGTTTTTATAGATAATGGTACGGAACCCTTAGTGCGCGAGTCCGACTCGCACTTGGCCGGTTTTGCTAAATAATATGCGATGGATTACGATATGATATGAACCCTCGATATTTATTACTCTCATACACAACACAAATCATTCATGTGACAAAACAAATAAGTGCTCTCATCATCATCATCATTTCAGCCGAAAGACGTCCACTGCTGAACATAGGCCTCCCCCAAGGCTCGCCAAACAGATCGCCCCCCCCCCCCCCCCTACATATATGTGTAAACTTGCCTAATATATTAAATCCCACCAAAAACATAAATGTTAAAATATTAGCCAAGTTCAATACTAAAAATATACTTGATTATGGACTTCACCGACAAAAGGATTAAGATCTAAATGGGTGCCAAGTTCTGCAGGTAATACTGAAATCTATTTTTAAGAACAAATAACATCCTAAACAAGTATAACACTCTATTTCTTTGGTTTTTCTACTCCAACAGTATTTTATATTTATAAATATAAATTTCTAAATTTAACTGTCCAATAATTTACACAAAGTACATAACTTATGTTAAATTGAAGCTTAACATTTGACTTGGCTACTTTTCACATACATCTTATATTTGGCTAATCAACTTATCTTCTACATTCAATTTGCTGGTAAAAACTAGCCAAGTCAAATAGTCAAATAGTTCTCCCTGTCTGGAGGCCAGATTTGAACTTCCTACGACATCTGGAAGTAGGTTAGGTTTAGGTACTATAAGTTAGTCAGTCAGTGCTAAAATTTACGACTTTTTGACCTTCATATCTTTATAACCGTTTGAGCTAGCTTCATGAAATTTGGGCTTCTAGATGTCCTTATGGATATAATTAAGCACACGTAGTTTTATGTGTTTACGTTAAAGAGGTTTTGAGTTATAGAAGGGTCAAAAGTGGCACCAAGTGGTTCGTGTAATATTACACTCGGCGCTGGCTAGCCAGTTCCTTTGCTTGAACTTGGCTTGACACGCCGCTGCGTGTCTAGATAATTGTTTTGTACTGTACTTTGAATCGATTGACTTGCCGGCTGTACGCATGCTACATAACTATAAATTAAACATTATAAAATCCCTCAAGGCAATTAGGTCACATCATCATCATCATATATTTAAGAGCTAGGCTCTTGTCGGTGGAGTAATTTCCAGCTTATTTTTCATTCCGCTCTTTCCTTCACTTCTTTATATAATGAAACATTTATTTTTTCTTTTATTTGCTCCATATATGTCCTTCTTGGTCTTCCCCTTTTCCTTTTTCCTTCTATCTTTCCTTCTATTATAGTCTTAATGTAATTATCGTGCCGTAATGGATGACCCAACATCTTCCCTCTCCTGTTCTCAATTATTTTCAACAACGATCTTTTTTCGCTAACCATATTTAAAACTTCCTCATTACTTTTCTTTTCTGTCCAGCTGATCTTTTCCATCCTCCTCCAAGACCACATTTCGAACGCTTCCAATCTCTCTCTGTCTCTTTGGGTCATGGTCCACGTTTCGCAGCCGTAGAGAGCTATACTCCAGATGTAGACTTTCACCAGTTTCTTCCTGACGGAGCTTGATATTTTAGCTGAAAGTAGGCTTCTTTTAGTGTTGAACACCTTTTTCGCCATGGCTATCCTGATAATAATATCTGGTGTACATCTAGAGTCTTCTGTAATAATGCTGCCTAGGTATCTAAACGACTTCACTTGTTCTATTGCAGTGTTTTCTAATGTAATTGTACTGTCGACTCTTCTTTTGGAGACTACTAAGGTTTTGGTTTTGTTTTTATTAATTTTGAGACCCCTTTCCGAAAATACTTTATTAATTTCTAGCAGCAGTGCTTGAAGTTCTCTACTGTTCTCTGCAACTGCTGCTATATCGTCTGCAAACCGTACAAATTTAACAATTTCCCCATGAATTTTGACCCCTCCTGTAGATGTTTCTGTTAACTTTCTAATGGCATGTTCTATGAATACATTAAATATAAGTGGCGAAAGCGGACAGCCCTGTCGAACCCCTTGCCTTATTTTAGCGTTCCCTTTTTGTTCCCCGACTAGTATTGTTGTTTCTTGATGTTTGTATAGTTGGTGTACTATTCTTCGATCGCGCCAATCCAGATCTGCCTCCTTCAACACTTCCATCATATACTTCCAATCGACTTTGTCGAAGGCCTTCTCTAGGTCTATAAAAACTATATGGGTATCCAAATCTAGTTCTAGGCGTCGGTCAACTATCATTCGCAGCGCAAGTATTGCTTCTCTCGTACCCTTTTGCTCCCTAAATCCATACTGGTCTGGTCCTAAATAAGCTTCAACTCTTGGTCTTATTCGGTTTTGAATGATTTTAAGTAATATTTTGCTTGCTTGAGATATGATACTTATAGTTCTGTGTTCTTCACATTTCATTGTATTTGGTTTTTTCGGTATAGTAACTGTTTTTGTGTTCTGAAAATCTTTCGGAATTATACCGGTAGAGTACATGTTCTGTATTAGATCGAAAATTTCATCATGTATAGGATCACAATTAGCGTATTTAATCATCTCTATGTATATGTCATCTAAACCAGCTGCTTTGCCATTATTTATACTGTTTAAGGCTTTTTCATACTCTTTTCTTAATATAGTAGGACCTAACTTATCTTCTGTGACACTTTCTTCTTTCTCCATGTTATCTTCTAACATCCCAACTCCATCGTATAATTTCTCAATATATCTAGTCCACCTTTCAGCTATTTCTTTATTATCTATCAGTATTTTACCTTCCTCGTTTAAAATAGCTGTACTTCGTTTTTTATGTGCCTTTTCTAGATTTCTAATAATGTTGTACGCCTGGTCTATTTTGCCTTTCTTAAACAGATCCTCTATTTTGTTGCATGTTGTGTTGACATCATTTTGTTTTGCTTCTCTACATTTTGTCGTTATTTTATTAGTGAGCTGTTTATATTCCCAATTTCTATTTCCTTTTAATTTGTCTCTTAGTTCTCTTCTTTTTATAATTAAGTTCTTAATTTCATCTGTAAGCCATTCTTTCCTAGCAATCAGTTTTTCCTTTTGCAAATTTTCTTCTGCACTCCTTATTAATATATCTTTAGTGTTATTCCATCTATCTTCTAAACTTATGTTATCTTTAATATGCTCTATCTTACTATTATATTGTGTTATTTTATCACCTATCATATTACTATATAGCACTCTATTGTTACTATCTATGTTCTTAAGCTTACTGAGATCTATATTCTTTGGTTTATGTATCCTTTTAGCTTTCCTTAATTCAAAATTATGTATACTTATAAGAAGATTGTGGTCACTGTTCACATCAGCTCCCGGCTCATCAGGTCACATATATCTTTGAAAATAAGATCTTTCTAAGATCCCTTCCGCGGCTAGCCTCAGCTATCCTCCTTGTTAGCCACGCTTATCATTCCTAATCATCATCACAAAATCTCCACTTCGTAATGTAATATATAGTATCTAAATATATGATTTAAATTGCGATATCCTACCACATCCAACTGTAAATCCTCATAGGTACTCGTATATCTTATAAGTACATACACGGCGAACCAGTATAACGACACTGTTCAACCAGCAATCGGCCTGTGGTGTGCAGTCACGACCATGTTGCAACACCAGGCCACTTCTCGCAATACCCGCGACGCACACCACGATCTAAAATGGGCACTCTTTGTTCTACACACTCCCGACATTAGGAAATACCGTAGGGACAGCTCAATATAAACAACACGACACTGCACACTCGTAAAATTAATCCCGGCGAAAATCAACGTCTATTTCAATAAAAATGTTTTTGTACCAAAGTTGTTATTATCGCAACGATCACAGAAAGGATTTATTGTAATGTGTGAAAGAAATATCCGTCGACCCGAATTTTATGGATCGGGTTTATTTCTCTGAAGTTACACACGTATGTATACAGCTTGCATTTACGGCGTCATGCGCGATCATAAATTTTATGGGATTTTCGGACTGACTTTTAATGGACTGGATCTAGGAAGTTGACCACGTTTATGAATAGCCGATAAAAGCGCGTCGGAGCGATAAAACAGCGGCCTTTTAATGTTGCCAACAGACACAGTAAAGTATTGTATTGACAATAGACTTAGTTTAAAATGAAGTATCTATAATGTTAAACAGACATCGATATGGACGATTAAATAATAACCTTACAAGGCCTTTCAAACGTATTACTGATCTAGGATACTGGCTGTTTACATAAAATGTGTCGGGAGAAAAAATGACTGGAACAGATAATAATAAAAAGTAAATAAACATGAATGTATAGACACCTATTTCCTTAAATCATACTTGAATACGAATATGATTGTGATTATCTGAAATTACCGTAGTAAATATGCGTACAAACTGCTTAAATCATAATTTCAAGATCCTAATTTAGACATTCAGTTCATGTTCTGCAGATTTTACGACGTACGATTTTAATAACAGACATTACTAACACGCATCAGCCTCAATCATTGTAATAACCTGGATTTATATTAGTTTGGCATGTTTTCGTTAGTTTAGTTTAATTTCAAACCGCCTGCTAACGGGTGGAATGACATTTGAATTGCTCGTGAAAAATTGCAATAGACGCTTATAAAATTTCTCGTAAAACAATAACTGGCAGCTATTTTCTAGAATATATTTTAACACTATCGCTCTGGCTTTGTAGAAGAAAATATTTACAGGACAAACAATTGAGAAACGAGTAACTGATAAGATTATAATATATTATGTCCTCCCTGCACATGTTTTTGTTATTAATTATTATAATAAATAAAAAGTACAACAATAACTCCAATTTTATTACTCCTAAATTGATATGAATAATAGCTCCGAAGCGCACTTGAAGTAATGATTCGTACGATGAGATTTAATCCAGTATCCATCGCAAAAAAACTAACGGGAAAGGAACTCTTATAAACTTTTTATAAGCTTATCTTTCTTAACAATTACCGTAATCGATTTCATCTACTTAATTTAGTGAGACGGATAATTAGTTCTTAATTCTTTTACCAGCAAAATTCGAAGTCTGCAAGACTAGCCTCAAATACTAAAGAGTATGCAGGTACGACTATGAATCACAACAAGGCCGCGTCGTTCACACGGGCTTAATTCTTAAACAAGTCTCCGGCTCCGTCTAAATAAGCATGTAACATGGGAATTCTAACTACGTCGCAAGTATTCACACGCTCAGTTTCTGGTCTCCATGCGAGGATCGGAAGCTAGTATACTATTGTTCTTGTTCCCGATTCTATTAGGGATGTCGTTAAGAGGATTGTGTAGCTATAAATTATCATACAAAAAGCAATAACGTTTTTCGCCCCTTAAACGTAGTCCAATTTTAATAATTTTTGTATATGTTCAAGTAACTCAACTAACATTGTATTGAAATGTATAAAACCTTGTTCGTACACGAAAAAAATATTCGTGGTCTGCCAGTAGTGGTTTTGTTCCTAGACTTTTTAATACGGCAACGTAACGTTAGCGCCGAGTGCCGAGAAAACCAATCAAACTTTTTGCCTGTTATAAAAGTTAGTACCAAAACTAGATTTCTAGGTTGTTAATAATTTTTTAAAGCTGAAATATAAACTGTTTCATGTTTACGAAGTTTTTAAAATGCTCGTCATAATAACCGGAAAAAAAAGAGTGGAACAAGAAATACTTATGAAAAAAAACGCAAAAAAATAATAAGGTCTCCTAAGTGAAGAATGGATATCATTAATCAAGTTTTTTGCTATCCATTACCGTCACAATATAAGACATGCTCGGACACTACTTAATGCCGTTTTTGTAAGGATAAAAACTAAGGCAGTTGCCCAAATTGTCGCGCAAAAAGTAATAAAAAAATATCAAGATCACTGTCAATGGCGACCGTGGATTCCGTGACGATGCAAAGGTCAATGCTACACGCGAGAATAATAACCTGGGATTGAGAATCTTGGTATTTATTTCCTTATAATATTGACACTAACACAATAAACTTGTGAGAATCGGGTGGGATATAGGTAACTGATTAATAAAGAGCGAATATCGGAACAGTATATAAGTATAAAGCAACAATGTCATAATCATAATTATAGATATGGGTAATATACATAAATGTGATCAGCTAATATGCTCGCTCAAACACGCGAAGAAAATGTAATGAACAACTCATTTACCTTCATAAAGGAAAGGCGATTATCTTTTTCTCCAAATGGTAAACTGCAAATTGCATGGCTGCTTAGAAGGATTAAGATAATAACTATCTATGTGGATTAAGCAATAGGCGGAACCGTTCTAACAGGAAATTCGCTATTTCCTTACTAACTTAGTTATGAGGATTGTGCCATAAAATAATATTCTTTGTCGGATTTTCCTTTAACAAAATTACACCATTGTGGATTGCACTGCTTACATTAAGTGTAACTTTGTCGGTACTGAAAACTCAGCATTATTAGTCAGCTTAGAATATGCTAGGCTGATTTGTGATTTCGTAGAACTGACGGCCGATTGGATGGGGCAGAAAGGTTCTCGAGAGGCTTTCGCGGATTGGGAGACGTGGTGTTAAGGTGCTTAAAGTTGCGGGAACGCGTTGGAATCGGATGGCACAGCACCGATCTGTTTGGCGAGCCTTGGGGGAGGCCTATATGCTCAGCAGTGAATGTTTTTGGTTGAAAATGATGATGATCAGTGATTTAGTTCGATGAAAAAAAAATTAATGATTATAATCAGCGAAACAAAATAGTTCATTTATATAGTCTCCTGAGGCCCTCATCATTATTTTGTTCTATAAATTTAAAAGTTCATGGGAAGTTGCAATAAATCCTTTAAGTACTATACGTAGAGGACGCCACGAGGTAAGTAAGTCCTGAAAAAGCCTTAGATTGAATACAGGCAACACTGACAGGACCAGATAGCGTGTGTGCAAAAACTCCTATAACAAATGCCACCGATCCGTCAATATCAAGGGAACTCGAGCCCACCTCGCCCATTAAACTGAGACGATGTGACGTCTCGGGTCCACGCTATAAATCGAAGCCCTCGAACAATGTGTAGTTACAACGTTATGAGTGCGGACAATAGCGTATCGGTGTCAAGATCGTTAGCTCCGCTGGGACGGACTGCTTTTGTCTTCTTTGAGGGCCAAATGTCAACCACATGCCAATGCTACAAAGACTATCGGCCTTTCCGCTCCATGTGCAAAGACGCCATTCATAGGAGTATAAAGCGCTTAAACAAACGAGCATCGACTGTTTGACAAAACAATTAACTACGCTCAGGGCATGACTGAAATGCCGCACCAAAGAAAGCTGATACCTATTAAGTTATATGTTAAACTTTCGCGATTCTCACTCATAACTAATATTTCTCGGGATTTAATCACGAACTTACTATTGTTAAAGTTACTACGACGATTCGACCACATTGAAGCGGCAATGGTCACGACACGAGTCTACTAAAGTGTAAGGTATAATTTGTTTAGGCGCAAGTTTAATATTAAGCGAATCTGATATTAAGTAATTAAGTATGAACATAGGTATAAAGTGAAATTTAGCGTCAAACAAAATAATTTATTCATCACAAATATATCATCGAAAAAATCAAAATAATTTATCATCTTACTGTCCAAGTCATATTGTAACATTGCCGCGTCAGTGTCACGTCTATTTCCGACCGTCTCCGAGTATCAGGAATCCCTATTCGTAAACGTTTTGAAGTCACCTTAATAGGATTCTGTCACTCTTCATATTAAAAGGAAATTATATAATTTAGCCAGCATAATGTATTGGAATCGCAGGAAATAAACAAATGCAAGTTAGAGCAACCATGGACGATATTATAGAAAACATTTAGAAAAAAAAAAACTATAGAGAATGTTTTCAGACAGCAAAACTATCTTTAAAAATTGGAAGTTATATGAAAAAAAACTAGCTTAACCCGCAGCTTCGCCCGTGTTAGAAATTCATGAAAAAAGGTTACGATACTATTTTTAAAGCACAACGTTCGCTTTGACAACGCCATCTATTGATTGTAGACGAAGTTAGGACGTCATCTTGAAAGCTGATATCTAGGACAGCCTCTCTATTATTGTTTAAAGTTAAAATTCCTACGGGAATTTACTACCGGCATATATCCGCAAAAATCCAAACATCCCAAGTTGGATATAGTGAGGCAATAAAGAGTAGGTAGGTAACAGTGGCGTGGCGTGGAAATTTTTGTTAGATAAAAGAGACACCGGGTTAAATCAGTGAGTGCAGAAAGGATAAATCAGAGATGTGGGCGAGTGTTGAAAATTTAGGCGATCCGGCGGAAGTCGTGTTGTTATGGGGCCACACCACTGGTAGGGGCTTTGAATTGTAATGTCATTTCGATGACAACATCGTGTACTTGCATACATATGAAAATCTTCTACAAATGTTAAAAAACCAGAATATTCTTTTTGGGTTGATCCTACCCACGTCTATGACCTACTATTAGGAACGGAAACTGATCAAGAACACTGATTACAAACGCATTAGACGCATCCATTTCGTAACACGCTGGGTTATACTTATAACTATGGGGTTTTGGTTGAGGTCAGGGTGACATCCTGCACCTGCCGGGAAATGCTGCCCTCGATGCCGTGTGTTGCCGCTGCAGGATGCTAGCTTTGGCGGCCGCTTGCAAATGACCAACACATACTAGTATCAATCTTTTACTATCAAACGTAAAAAAAAACAATTGAAATTTTAAAAATGTAGCTTTAATAATACTATCGAAGATTCTGCCAATGTCGAGATTGATAAAGACACTATCGGTTGGCGGTTGTTACGTAAAAAGTCTTGTTTGTTCACGCCATCCTTTGTCCACTAGGTGCATGACTAACGTGACCATTTTTTTGTCACTTTAAAACGGGACAACGAATTTTTAAGAATATTTTGGGCAAAATTAAACTTTTTTACAATAACAAACGTCTTACCACACCCAATTTCGTATTTTTTTCTGATGGGCAAATATAAGTATGTACTTCAGTATTGGGTGACAATTTCCAACTGCTAGTATTTTATTTAAAAAACAAAAAAAAATATATGGAAAATAACAAATTAAAAAAAAAGCCATACACATACACACTCGCATTTCCAACTTAACTAACTAGCTAACTTTTGGCAAGATTTTTGAAATGTTATCTTTAACAATTACTGTTAACATACTTCAAATATACATATAGACATCTACATGATTGAGTTTTCTTTTCTGTCCACAACTTCTTTATCGCAGAAAATACGTGTTCGACTAGCGCTTACGTGTGGTTAATAAATAATAATAATAATAAATATCATGGGACAATTCACACCATTTGACATAGTCCCAAACTAAGCAAAGCTTGTACTATGGGTACTAGACAACGGATAAACATACTTATATAGATAAATACATACTTATATACATATTAAACACCCAAGACCCGAGAACAAACATTCGTATTTTTCATACAAATATCTGCCCCGACACGGGAATCGAACCCGGGACCTCAAGCTTCGTAGTCAGGTTCTCTAACCACTAGGCCATCTGGTCGTGATGATCTGGTCGTGGTCGTTATTTTAAATGTTATGAAAGCGGGACATTTTCGTGTCCCCAACTTGTTTTCCGGGACACCGGGACAGAGTACCTGAGAGCGGGACAGTCCTGTTCAAAACGGGACGTATGGTCACATTATGCATGACACTCGTTGTGAAGTATTGGGTCTTTAAAAATGTTGTAGCTAAGTTTTTAGTAAACCTTTTGCTTGAAAGCATCCTGACTCAACCCCTATATGGCCACCTTGTCCCAATACTATTGAAAAGTTTAGTACGTACAAAAATAGGTACGTTACGTAAAATCAAAACGTTTGAAGATTATGCTTCGCTATGTATATTGTTTGAGACAATTTGTTTAAAAGTCTTTTAAACAAATTGTCTTAAAATTAATCCGGAATATATTATCAGATTGGTTGAACGTCCCTGTAAATTTTCTGGAATCTTTAATTGTGCTACTCCAATGTTTCCCTACATTGATCGATGTTCAAAGTGTACCGCGTTAAGGGGTATGTATCATAATACCGAAGTAGGCAAGAATGAATGTATTAAAATAATCGAATGAGTCAAAAGACTGAAAAGTTTTTTTTCTGAAACCGTAAACTTCTTAAGAATGTTATAAAAGTAACCTAACCTAACCGAATGGGTTATAATACGATGCCATTTATTAAAACTAAGAACGAACGAAGAATAACGAATAATCTATTAGTTTAGGATTTCAGAAAAAAAACTTGTGGGTCTATTGACCAATTGGATATTTTAATACGTTCGGTCTTTCGTACTTCGGTATTTTTTATATACCTGCGTCAAGGTCGTGACTATATTTTGAAACAAAAATTCCGATGAAAAATCTTTACAGGGGAGTTCGGTCAAACTAACCAAACCACCTGTTAAGATATGAGAAACCTTGTGTAAATGAATTGTACCTATTTTAACACAGAAGTGTTTATGTGCAACAAACGTGTTACAAGTTTTTTTTAAACCGATACCGGCTTTGTCGAGGCTATCAATTCTAATCTCGGAAAATTTCACACCCCTGCGGTCTTACTTTTGTCAACCATAAATATGAAGCATTGCTTTAGTTAGGTCTTTCCGTTGTGGGTATTTTTGGTTAAAAGGTTTTCCTTCAAGCAGTAAGTAAGTGTTCAATTTTGCAACAAGTTTTCCGCTCCAATATCCCCAAACATGCCCATATTTCATGTAGTCTATTTTTGTTCAGGAAATAACGTCAATAAATTACCTCATGCTTAGTAGGTACGTGGATGTATTAATGTTATATAGCACGCTACCGTTTTGGAATCGGTGGGTAGCCTTTCTTCCATTTCTGTATCGTTGTAAAGCACAACGAATATAAAGGTAATTAGTAATGACGTCAAATTATGGTCTAATTTTCCATTGAGATTTTTATTAATTTGAGTAATGCTCCATAAACAAAGAATGGTAATAAATTATGCCAAAAATATACATTAATCAAATTTAAATCACCCAACCCTTTTAATTTTTGAGACTGAATAGAATAAAACATTCTTTTGTTTGGTTGTACTGTACCTACTTGCATTGCCATCCAATCTAGATATGGAACGTCTCGACTTTGAAGCAAAACCGATCCGTTCGACTTGCAATATACATATTTGATCTAAACCAACATATAAACAAACATTATAAGTTAAACTAGCTGTTGCCCGCGACTCCGTCTGCGAAGAATAGGGGTATAAAAAATAGCCTACGACCTACCAAATATAGAGGAAAAAATAATAAAGCCGTTTCACCACGAACAAACACCGTGACATGAGATTTTTATATATTAGAAGAAGAAGAAGATTAGATAAATAAATTAGAATAAAACCTTTTCAAAATTTACGCGTGGTTATTTATTTACAGCTTTCTACCAAGAAAAGGCTTTTCCAACCTGAAGTTCACTGCCATTTCCAATATTAAAGGTCGAGGGGATTATCCACTCAAAGGTCAGTGTGAATATCTACCCTAAAACTAAGATGAAGCAATACCTATTATTATGATTTTTGATTAAAGGGGTAAAACATTTTCTTAGTTGAATCAAATCTGGGAATCAAAACCTATAGGATACTTCTTTCTTGAAATGTAACAAGAAATAAGGCAAATCAATGATCCGCAAAAAAAAACTTTGGAGTCTACTAATGGAAGTGCATTCTGGTTCTTGATAAGTTCTAGCAGTTCCGGGGCGATGAACAACTCAGCTTTGTAAGACTTGCATACTTAGCTCTGACTCTGAACGCCAGCTATTTAAATAGTGCTCGCATATTTCACTGCAAGGAAGTGACCAAAAAAGTGATAGCCATAATCTTGGAATGTTTTCGTACATTTGCTGGCTTTGTTTGGCGCTCGTTACAGACTAATGGTGGCCGAGTTTTATAGCAGTTTCGTCCACTCGCTCACGTAACGCCTCGTAATGTGCTTTAATGACCCACTGTTTATGTGCATAGATAACGCAATTAACGCTCGCCGGTCTGTGCGGCGGTCATTATAACTTCGTTTGTTTTTTCTTAGCTACCAAACGGTGATTTTGGTAACGATTTCCGCGCTCTATGAATTTGGTGCACTGATTTTCCGAATGAAGTTTGTTAATTTTTGATTATTTTAATAGGGCCACGTTGCTGGAAATTTTATCATATAGAAATAAGAATAATCGATAAAGCTTCATTCTGTTTTTTAAAAATCTAGATGTATTTTACATGCTTTTATTTACTTTGTATCTAAAAATAAGTACTTAAGTATGTAAGTTGTCTTCAAATCTTGCTACTAGAATTTCACAAACTTCTCCTGAACGGATCGACTTGAAATTTTGGCATGGGTAATTGGGTGTGTAGTTTAGATGACAAGTATACTTACTACAACAAATACAATAAAAAAACAGCTTGAAGTAAAAACTTAAATTTTTAATATAAACTCATATTAATTATTAATGTCTGTTTGATCAAAAATAATGTTTGATGCTTCATTACGGTTATGGTTTTCCAATTTTGATTACTTGTAGGTACAATAATTATCAGCGGGTAGTTGCGGCAGGTAATCCCGGATTACAGGCTGAAGCAGCGCGAGAGTATTACAGGCGATGATTAATAGAGAAGCGGTGATCCTCTGGCTCTTTTGCAAGCTGATATTTCCGAGTCTTCATATTCGACGGAGGCTGATCTCTCTGACTCGCTTTTAATTACGCGAATTAGGTATTCTTTTACATGAAATATAAAAAAGACGCAAGATATGTAGAAATTTAGTTAAGTAAACAACATTATATGCATGAAATATGTGCATGTGTATTTAAAATATATAAACAATTCGAGGAGTAGAATAAAAAAGGAAACAAGCCAATGTATAACATTTAATTACCTATGCAAGTGTTCATAACAAGAAATGATCCATTTTAACTTATTGATACTTAAACTAAGGCGGGCTTACTAGGATCAAGGTTAACTATGTAACTCCGAGTTAACTGCAAACCCACGGTTAAGTAATATCAAAATGTATATAACTGATCCCTCATCCAGGGTTAACGGTGAAATTTTTAGCCCTAGACCTTGCAGGCAGCCTATGTAAACTATACGTCGAATCACGTGGACTACTAATGAAGTACTTTATTATGATTATAATATTTTTTAGGGTCGGTATCAAATTTGTGTTGAGAATTAAGCCCTTAATTGTGGTGACAATGCTACAAAATAGGTTACAGAGTTCATTTCTGTTTTCTACTGATGTGGCTTCACTTTGTTCTTTAATTAAGTCGATCGGCAGCGGCGCCGAGCAGGAATCTCTGAATAGTGCCGTAGTTGCCGCACCAATTAGTCTCTCGGCAGAGTGAACCGCCCTCTCTTTGTGCATCGTTAACACTCTGTTCACTCTCACTCACACGAGGCGACAACTCGCATTCAAAGTTTGTGAAGAAACATTCCATTTTAGTCACTCAGCTGTCAACGGAGTATTTAATAATAAAATCACAAAGCTCCCCAGGCGCAATTCTCACAATGTACATCAATCAACGTATTATAATTATAACAGCGCCAGGAGTACCGTCGTCTTTCGTTTAACTTTCATTAGTATACATTACGCAACTAGGGAACGAGCTAACTAATTCAGTGGAGGTACAAACAAATTTTGCCATAATTAAATTGATGAAGCGCGTGACAACGGTATCAAATTCATAATTTGAAAGGGAAATTTTTCATCACCCCGGAGCGTTATGCCAAATTGAATTGAGAACCACGAATATCCGCCGAGCCACTGCCGCGCCGGTGTCACTCCACGCAAATGCCTACACAGAAAAAAGTACCTCCTAAAAGGACAATGTTTAGAGAAACAAAAATTCAATTCAACCAAGAATCCCGAAGGTGTTGAAATACGAGACGAATTTAAATTAATTGAATTTTCAGGTGTTTGCCGGCGAAAAGAAAGAAGGGATGCTTAAACTTTGTCGACTTATTTTCTTTCGATTTTAATTTTATTCCCTTTACGTTTTCGCAGTTTCTACATTCTGTACCTGTTGCGAAAAGAAAAGAGATGTAATAAGTGTTGTTGATTGCAGTCTTTTTATGTTATATTTGTTTGTAATTCAAGTGTATCGAAGTGGTCGTCGTTCGGACATGTTTCCACTCGGATCGCATTAGGGTGGACCATTGGACGAGGGTCCCTCAATTTGCCGACGTTTATACGGACCGCGACCGTCCTACCGATACGTAACTTACTTACAGATAACTACGCTGCCGGATAAAAGGATGACTTTTTTGCGACGTTCTTTCGGAATGGAAAAAGGTTTTTGCTGTGACCAATAGTAATTAGGTAGTAGTCTTTGCTTGTTACTAGGCTCTCGGCCGTATAATGTAGGTATTTTATCACAATAGCAACTATACATAGATCCCTAATAGACGTGTTTATAAGGCTTTCAGTATCTTTTTATTGTTATGTGCTGCCTCTGACATCACTTTGATGTAATTACTTAAAACTGTTTTTGCTTCTTTCTTAATCTTCTTTATCTAGTCATGTCTATGAAAAGTACAAACAACTAGCATTAGAATTCATTAGTATGTAATGCTTTGAAGCTTTTACAGTGTAAACCGCAAAAACACTACCACGACAGCAATAAATAAACGGTACGCCGCAAACGCGTCACGAGGTACTTTGGGTACTTTGCATCTTTGGATAACGCGCTCATTTATTAAAGGGCGGGATGAGTACTATCTGGCCCGGGTTACATTTGGGTATGTATTACAATACCGAAGTACGATAGACCGAATGTATTAAAACATCGAATGGGTCAAAGACCGACACGATTTTTTTCTGAAACCGTAAACTTCTCAGAATTTATTAAAACGGCATCATACAGAACCCAGTAGGTTAGGTTTGTTTTATAACAATCTTAAAAAGTTAACGGTTTCAGAAAACAATCGTGTCGGTCTTTTGACCCATTCGATGTTTTAGTACATTCGGTCTTTCGTACTTCGGTATTGTAATACAAACCCGTTACATTTGCAGTTTTGCATCGGTGAGTTTTGCGGAATTTGCGCCGAATTTTGCACCGTACGTTGTCCATTTTGCGTGGAACGTATCTCTGGGTTACCGGAGCGTGACTCCCCTTTTGATACCATATATCACTGGAGGAAAAACTGTATCAATAGCCGGTCATTACGATGACAATTTGCGCGGTATCATTTTGGACACGAGCGAACGCACACGCTGGGGGTTATTTAGTGCTTATGCTAGTTTCTACAAAACATTGTATACATATTTTTTTTGTGACTTGAACTTTCTAGGTCCAGAATATTTTGTTGGTTTTGTTTTATGTTCTACTAAATTTATTATACCATTTATTTATAACTTTTAAATATTTTTGGATGCTGCTAGATATTACAATGTGTGATTGTCTTTTGTTTATTTGCGAAAGCTAGCCACTCGGCGTATTAATATACCGGGCGAATATTCAAAAACGTTATTTAATACCGACTAAGTTCGAAAAACACTCGCGCGCCGAGATTTCCGTACAGTCAAGAGCAAAAATATATGTATTAGTTACATATATACATACGCGACTAAAAGTTTAATTTTTAGTTTTAATTGTTTTATTATGTTAATTTGCAGTATATTATCTCTAAACGTTATAGAGAGAGAGTGAGATAGAACTAAGAACTTTAATTTTTCATAAAATTTAACTTTTGCTATTATATCGGCAAATAAACATACACATTGTGTATAGATTTCAGCTGTCTATGTATTATGCTTAGATGTAGTCCTGTGACTGATAGACATACGAACGGACAGTGTAGCATCATTACCTATAGCATGATTCTGTATGAAACTATCCTCCCGGCCAAAGCGACGATATTAAAATATCAAAGAAAAAACATTATGCACACACACATTACTTATTGTAATAAAACATCATAAGAGTTGTCGTAAACACGAATATGTTTTTGTTAAAACGATAGTCACCCTCCCTCGTAAGCAGCATTTAGTGTTCCCTAGAGCGGATCCGCGACCCACCGCGTTAGCGCTGCCTTGAAAGCAACATAAACCCGAAGTGCTGACTCTGCATAAAACACTGCTCTGTAATATAAACAACCTGATATACTCTTATTTCATCATCATCATCGCAGCCTATATACATACGTCCCACTGCAGGGCACGTAGGCCTATCATAATGAGAGGGCTTACGGCGTAGTTCACACGGGACCACAGTGCGGATTGGGAACTTCATACAATAGAGAGTTGCAATAGAGAGTTCTCTCTCCAGGCAGATGTTATGTCTGGGGACCGGAGTCTAAAGGAAGAGAGTTGGAAGTTGTATTTATGCAGCCGAGTTGAGAAACTTCGACATTGCGATGCAGGTTGTAGTAATTAGTTTCTTATGTGATGACTAGATGGCGCTAGTAGTCGCTACAACACCATTGAATTTATTCTCGGGCGTGTGTATTTTTCCTCATGATGTTTTACATCACCGTAAAGCTCACGGTACATTTGAATTGTAATTTCGCACATTAATTCCGAAAAAGTCGGAGGTGCTCTACGCTACATTATACTTTAGGTCAAACGATTGATTCCTTTTTCGTCGTATTCCTGATTAGACATATTCTTGTTTTGGCACATTCCTGTTTAGACGTATTCCGTTTTCGGCATATTCTTGTTTCGACACATTTTAGTAAATAAATTATACTATGAAATACTTGTGTCTTTGCTTGCGTAATAAAATAAAATACTTCATATTTTTTAGGCCACCATGGCTTATACTCTGGCTTCAATATACATACTCTTATTTGCTCCAAACATACGCAAGTACATTTTGCTAATGCATATGCATCATTCATGCTGACCCAGAACACGAGGTTAACAATAATGCCGTATATCGATAACACGCGAACTACAATCTACGTAATCAACAAAAGGTAAACAAACGAAACCAACCAATCAAACCAATGGTTTGTATCTGTGGTCTGTCTTGATTGCCTGTTGCGTTGAGTCACCTTTAGCGCTGGAATATAAACAGTTTAAAAATAAAAGAGTAAAAGCAAATGAAGCATATCAAATGACGTAGGCCACTCTTAAACAGATGTGTGCTCAGTTTGTGAAGGTAACTGGGGCAGCTGCATGGAGGGAAAAAGGCTTTTACCATTGCAACTGCCGCGCCATGGCCGAACAAAAGTTCGGGACATCCCTATTTATACCATTGTAGTTCCAACTCGTTTCCACAATGATTTAAACCTGGGGTTTGCGTAAAATTTTGCGTCAATGTGAAAAACATCGGTAGATCAACGTTATTTCATTTTGTGTCTCTAGTTTTTCATGTAAAAAAAATGTTTCACTAATCGTGCATTTTAAACCAAACATTCATAGTAGGTAAATGCGCAACCTAAATTTTATATTCTATCATTAATTCTTACTGTATTTATGATTCCAATGAATCTTATTTCGGGACTTGTGGTATACTTTTGTCAGTTTTCTATTTAGTGTTGATATTTACCACTTTACACCTTTCTTCAAAAATGAATAACAAAATCCAAACTTTACAAGTTTTTTGTACTCAAGTCACACCTAAGTGTAGAATTGAGGTGAGTCGTAAATTCGAGATCGCTTGTTTGTAAAATATATCCCCAGTGACTCCGAAACAAACATTCGTATCAATAGAGAATATTTCCTATAAGAAATTCAAATGCGTCTCACCCTGTTTCCTATGGAAATCGCTATGAATGAATAAAGGATCGGTTGTAGAGTCGGAGAGTTTCTTTCAGAAGCGGAAGGTTTTATAGGCTCACTGTTTGTAAGTATTTTTGAAGGATTCCAACTGTAAGTACTTTTGTAATTGTTTCAATTACATTTGTGTCGGTATTTGCATCGTCAGCTTGCGATTTATTTTAGGTACGCTTTTCTCACAAAATTGGGTAAATCATCACTTTGAAAAAAAATTAATTCAAATGTAAGGTGTCCATATCTCGTTTTCATAAAACGCAGATTCAATTTCTGTGTTTTTTACACTTCATATTTTGATTTTGTTTGAGGCAGGCACTACAACAATTAACTCTATTTCAAAAGACTCTTGTAAAATCGGGATTACCGACGGAATAACTTTAATTCCAATACTAGATGGAAAAAATCCGGCTGTATAATTCCCGTTCCCATGGGAATTCCGGGAAAATATATACCTTATGTCACTCGCGGAACTGAGACGAATCTAATGACTAATGACACCTCACACTTCAAAATCCATTGAGCCGTTTAGGCTCCAGGGCGTGCCAAAGAATGATACATACATACATAAATACATACGCTCGAAAAACATAACCCTCCTTCGACAGTCGGGTGAAAATATACTAATAAGTAGGTATGTATTATAAATTCATTACATTACTGGCTCGTAGATTGTGTCCCAGTAATGGCATGTCAGCCACGCATAGTACCTATAGCGTCGCAAAATTGATTCCTTAAGTCAACTGATAAAAGAGACAGTTACACGTGTAAACATCCTGTGACTAATGCTTTGCGGCCGGACTGCACCCACTACACTCACAAGTCAGTAAACGCTATCACCTGGACAAATCATGATATGTGAGGCTCTACCAAGCAAATTGAAATTGACCAGAAAGCCTAGTTGTTCGAGAACCTGTCTACGAAGCTTGAGGTCCCGGGTTCGATTCCCGGTCGGGGCAGGTATTTGTGTGAAAAATACGAATGTTTGTACTCGAGTCTTGGATGTTTAATATATATTTAAGTATTGTATTTATCTATATAAGTATGTTTATCCATTGTCTAGTACCCATGGTACAAGCTTTGCTTAGTTCGGGACTAGTTCAATTGGTGTCAAATTGTCCCATGATTTATTATACCTATTTATGTATTTATTTAACATAACATTTAACATTTGGAAGTTTAACATTTGGTAGCATAGCATACGGTTGTGGTAACTCTGAAGATGAGCTCTGGTTGAGTTCGAAACGCGTCAGTGTAGCTTGGTGGTGGTGATGGTTGTGTTTATGTGATTTGTGTGTGTTCGTACAGTGTGGAGGTGGAGGAACTGCATGAACACACATTTCTTGCATAAACGTAACTATTGTAAGGTCGCGGGTGAGCAAAGTAATTGTTTTAGTTCGTATTTATTTTATTTATGTCCGGTCTATACTTGTCCTACTGCCCGGGCACCGGCATCCTTTCAGATTGAGAGGGTTTAATCTGTAGTTCTTTCGCGGGCCCAGTGCCAATTAGGAATTTCTCACGTGCACAATTGAATTGCTTCGCAAGTGAGCTTTTTTTTCACTGAAAAGCTCATTGCAATTTTCAAGTCGAATTACGCATATAAAATTCTGAAAACTCAGAAGTGGAAGTTCGAGTCCGAACCCATAACCCTCTGCTTGACAGCCCGTGTATCAAACCACGGCATTTTGAACGGTAAAATAAATCACATCAGAGTGCCCAGATAAAAATAAAAAGTGAAATTCAATTTGATTTCATTCTCTAGGCAAATTTATTTGACACGATTTAGCATGGAAATATATGTAAAATGCTTATTTGAAATTCTGGCAACTATAGAACGCCTGAAAGGGTAAAATACTAGCAAACAGCAACCCTACTAAGCTTGCACAGACACCCAGTGAGAGAAAACAGATGTGCGACTTTATCTATTACGCTTACAACACGATTATTTACCCTGACGCCATCGGTTCGATCTATTCCAAATAATTTCTGAGTATATTGGCATAGCTTGCTCTCCCTGCTATTGATTCATGACTCCACAGAATTCGAGAAGCTGAAATATCACAGAAATTATACCTGGCTACCTGTAATTCCAGTCGACTGTAAAGATAAACGAGTTAATTAGCATTAGCATTTGCCTGCCTCCACCTTTCGAGAGCAAACTGTGACTAAGTACTTTGTTTACTTAGGATTTTCATTATGTAATTACACTGCCATATCAAGAAAAGGCGGGGTAATTGATTTAATATAAGGCACCATACTCTTATACGTTAGGCACGCTCTACTTTCATTTGTTTTTATCATAGGAACCTAAAAGGTTTAACATGAAGTAGTCAGAAACGTGTTATAATGTCGTGTTCTTTTTGGCACATTCGCACATACATATGTGCCGTGATTTTTGTCGGGATTTGTTGTTTTTCCCATTACGTCCTGGCGCCGAGGGTGTTAAAACAAAAACCGCTAAATGCGTGTCGACTCGCGTAAAACATTTTTTTCCATTGTTTTTCGGGCCCACCGCTAACCATTGTGAAGAGGACCATCAACGATAACACGTTAAATCTTTACTTTCGAATGATTGATGCGATGTTAAGTGGTCCTTTTGAATTGTTAACTCCTCTCGGGGTATCACAAAAGAACACATCGTTATCATGATAGGGTACTTCAGCGAAATTTCTCATTTTATTAGATGTCAAAGGTATTTAAGATGTATCTAGCAGAACGCTCGCGAGCCGCGCAAGCGCGTAACGTGTAGGCTATCATTTTTCACATCCTAATCCGAAGACAAGTCTCGTCAAAGGGAGCGCTTATCGCGTCCCCCAATTTATTTCCTCGGGTTTTCCACGTGATATTGTCACAAACATATACGTGTCAGACGCGTCATTTCGGTTCTCTGGACGAGTTTTATAAGGCTCAGTAAACAACAAAATAAATTGTAGCGTGAGCCTTCTCATTTCACGACAAATGTTATTGGAAGACAGTTGTTTCAAATCGCACGCTCACAGATACAAAATTTTTGACGGAAGGTAAAAACCACGATATACAAGATGTTTTGAAATGAATCCGGTATATTTCAGCAGGTGACTGATTAATTTACAAATGCTTCCGTAGATTGGTTCAATGTTCAAAAAATACATCATCCAGGGCATGACTACATTTTAAATTAAAAATTCCGACAAAAAACCTTTAGAGGAGTGTTCAGGATAATTAATCCAAATATTTGCTGAAATATCCCGGTTGCTACCTATATTAACTTATAAGATAATAATTATGCGCCATACAGCCCATCTCCATCAGCCGTCTCATTCTGAGAAGAGGCCTGTGCCTTGTAGTGGGACATAGTCTGAGATGATGAATGATAGAATAGAATTGACTCGTTCATTGCTTAGAAATGTAAGCTACTGCCTTGATTGGATGTAATCTGACTAAGTTTCGCAGATACTCATGAGAAGCTAAATGGAATAAATAGCACTAGCAGACAATGACTCGTCACTAATGGTGCGAGCACGCATATGAACCGCGAACATTGCTCTGTCTCCAAGTCGTGATCACACTGCTTCCTCTTCCTAGTACAACGTTAACATTAACTGCTCCGCCCACATTACAGGTGTACAGAACAAAAAACGCCCTTCGTTGCCACCCAAGGCTGCCACCGTGTGAATTAAGTTCATGGAATAGATACTTCACACTTGAGTCTATTTGCGCTCCATAAGTCCCACGAGATAACTGCGGTGTGTGTGTTATTGCCAGCTAATTAATGTCTAACAATTCAATGTGTGACTCTATCAGAATGATCTATTTCTTATTGTTTGTAAATATTTAATAACGAATTTCTCAGGATGATAAGATGTGAGCATTCTAAATTGGTCTCATTGGATGGATAAGTGTCACCCATCTTCATAAACGCGTCTATTGTTTTGATTTAATTCTACTAACAAAACAAGTGAAAGTTTGGAGTACTTAATCTCGCTTCCAGAACTTGAAACCAGTACCAAAAATACCGGTATGTCATTGGGGGATTAGCCACGTAGCAAGAGTAGCAAATGCTACGGGCCCCGCGCATAAGGGGGCCCCCGCGCACCAAGGTTTTCTGGCCTTTTTTTTGGGCCCCTTGATAGAATCTACGGGCCCCACGCATAAGGGGGCCCGGCGCACCAACGTTTTCTGACCTTTTTTTTAGAGCCCCTTGATAGAATTTGCTACAGGCCCCGCGCTGGCTGAATCCGGCACTGCGGTATGTACTGCTTTGATACCGGTATTAATGGTACCAATATCAAATCCTGGTTCTAAAGCACCTGTAAAATATCGGTATGTACCGATTATTAGTGCGAGTTTTAAGCCCTGCCCGAATTGCCTGTTTCACTAAAAGCTGTTTTAAGGTGACTTAACCGGCTTAGGACTGGATGAGACGGGCACAGGATCGCCAAGAGTGGAGGAAAATGGAAGAGGCCTACATCCAAGATTGGATCAACAAGAGGCCAACATGATGATGATGATGATGAACCGGCTAAAATTCATGAACGGCTAGCTTAATTGGCTCCAAAAGTTTTAAGTTCCATGAAGATGTTTAGGGGTCCTTGCCCAAAACGTGTACAACAAAGATGGGATACAATTATTAAGACTCCGCTGTCTGTCCGTTTCTCCATCTGTCAGAGAGCTGTAGCTCTTTTGATAATAGGTAGACACTAGAAATTTTCACAGAGTGCGTATCTATTATATATAAAAGTTCCTGAGGCGGTACTGTCTAACGCGTAGGCACTCGCGATAGCATTCATCATCTCTTTTTACCCTCATCCTAAACCGTGTGACCGAGAGAAGTGGTAAAAAAGATTGTGATTCCGATTGCGTTAGACAATAAACCCTCTGGATGACTAAGTTTCACTTCGGATAAAATTAAAAAACACTCGTTTTCCTACAAATAAGACCAAGCTAGATCGATTATTCGCCTCCGAAAACCTCCTCATAATAAAGCTCATCGAAATCTTAAGAGCCGTTCCCAAGGTCCCCGAAATAAATATAGGTACAATAATTGCTCGTTTATAGGTATTAGACATCAAATAATTAAAAATTAAGAAGTTATCCATCCAAGATTTTTTTTTTGTACGGTGGTACGGAACCTTTGAGTGCAGATTCAATTTGTTTTCCACAGGCGTAGAGTACACGTAAACGCTTGCGTCTAAGAGAATCATTCATATTAGGTATAATACTGATGGAAGCTATAGGTAGTGAACGTCAAAGCTTGAGCTGAATGTTCACCTTCATTTGAAATGGTTCGTGAAAGGGTACAATGCGGTAGAGCGTATCTACGGCAGGAATTAGTGTGGAGGTGAGTACGCCACGGCTTATGCGATACTGGCTAAGTGAGACAGAAGTGACATGAAATCCAGATGCAATTGGGAGACATCCTAAGCTTTTGATCGTCACGAATAGACCATTCTCGCTTAGTACTTATCGAATGACAATGTCAGTAGGACCAATTAGTTCCATTCAGGTACAGATTTGCATTAAAATTAACAACTACGAAATTTGACTACGAAAATAAAATGCATGCCATCGAAAGCATTCATAAAAGTTTCTGGCTTTGATTGTGAAATTCATAATATTATTAAGTTTTCATTCTTACATTTTTTTTATCAAATCATAACCGGTCTACGTTTATAATTATTGCATTGGATGTTACATTGGTACATTTAAAATAAGCATCTAAATGAATTTGGATTCATAATACTGTTTTAATCCGTTTTCTATTAACTTCAAAACAAAGTCAGAAAATATTACATAGAATTGAGTTTCTTAGACAAATCGCGAGCGAGTCGCGCAGTAATCAATTATTTAGGCTGTATCGTAATTTTTAATTTGGAATATAAGGTAAATACAAAGAAAATCTTTTCCTGGATAAACCTCATAGGACCTATACATTACGATCCCGCGAATAAAAAGATTACGGACCGGAATTTGCTTTTCTGTAACGAGGTTCCTTATTATCGTACCTATTTTTTTCCTGCATTGACGAACGTCGATATCTTTTACATTATTATGAACCTTTTGAGGAGCTTTTGCTCACATCGCTGAGTTTTTCAGAATTTTCATTGAAAGAAGAAGAAGTCTCATTTAAAGTTTACTATGAGCTCTTCGCACACGGCTGCGAAGCCGTTCAATGGTGTTAGTAAATTTAGTTTGCACTGGGCCCACGTGGGAAGCCTCAGCCTTCTCATTTTGACAAGAGTTCTGTGTCCAGCAGTGGGACGTACTATCGAACCAACTGAATCGTGACACACAGTGGAAGCTTTCACAGTAAATTTCATAGCGACATCCCATTGCTTGACAAGTGAATTCATTATGTAACTTACTATGAAAGCGTTCTACGGTGGGTCTGGAATCGAATGATCCGATAGTATCTACATGAAATAGACTGCAAAAGAATATAAGTTGTTTAATTGGGCTCTTCGTAGTCGAGCAGTTTCCAGCCAGTCTGGAACAGCCTGTTTAATTTTTTATTTTTTATTTCTTCAACGGTAAAATTGTTTACGTTTTTTAGATTTAATATAGCAATATGTTTTATAAATACTCATTGTCCCATCCATGAGAAAAAATATAATTACATATACATTTAGGTCATTGACGACTGCTTTAGCCTAGTTGGTAGTGACCCTGCCTACGAAGCAAGAGGTCCTGGGTTCAAATCCCTGTAAGGGCATTTATTTGTGTGATGAGCACGAATACTACTCAGGAGTTATGGATGTTTTCTATGTATTTAAGTATTTATTTGTCTATATAAGTATGTTTATCGTCGTCTAGTACACATAGTACAAGCTTTGCTTAGTTTGGGACTAGGTCGATTTGTGTAAGATTGTCCCCTAATATTTATTTATTTTATTTATTTATTTATTGACCCATAAGAAAATACTAATGCGTATAAACGTCTTCAATTAATGTCCATATTTCCCAAAAATATTTTAGGGCCTATTTTCACGAGGGCCTATAAATGCTGCTTGAATAGTTCATACGGCTCTTGAATTTCATATATGTGGGAGCATGTGTTAGTTGAACGCATTGCCGTGCCTCCACGAACACGCTTCAACGAGAACTGATAGACGTCGTAATAGGCCTCCCTGCACACTTCTGACAAGTATACTTACTGTAGAACATTTAACACTCACGCGCTATACGTTATTTTATTTTGCCATAGAGGTAAACATAACTGTGAAGTAAATCGGTATATAGACACCATCAAGCGCGGAAATATGTATTGGAATCATTGAAAAAATTGTATAGTCAACCAAGTAAGTGCTTTAATGACAGTTCCTACATCAGAATAAAAATAATAAGGCTGATTGTGATATTGATTTCAGAGTGCAAATAGGCTTTGATGTTTTAAGTCGTACAACTGACAATGGATAGGGTGGTAAAGGAAATTCTTGGTCGACTAGGTATACTACTACCGTTTTACTCGTATTTCGGTATAAGATCGTATGGTACATATTTTAAAGCGTGGCAAAAGTAGGTACATTATTTTCACACTCGATTCGATAATCAGAAGTATCTGATACTAATTTAAATTTAAAAAAATCTGACATGAAATTTTTTCTAGTCTATGAGTACCTAATAGTGGGGGCTAATTTCATCTAATATCTTTAAATGTGCACTTCTTGGTGGCGAATAATCGGTCTAGCTTTGTATTATGTCTGGTAAAATACTTGTTTTCGAGTTTTAGTCCGAGCAAAGCTCGTCACCAGAATGTTTTTTTTTTTAGTTAACTAAAACTTACAGGAGATGGGTATTTTATGAAACATTTTAAACTTATTTTTTATTGTAATATTGAACAGTAGAACAATTACATAATTAAACTTAAAAACATACTTAAAATCACTATCAAACGTCCGTTATTAACCAGTCGCGATAAGTACCTAATGAAAGATCTTTTCCTAGGTACTATGATTATTGATATTTCTTATAACATTTACCGTTTACTTCTCAGTAACTAACTACGCTAAATAGCGTGCCACTGTACGGTGTCAGTGTTTATTTAATATAAAGTTTATTGCACTCTTCAGCTTTTAGTACGTACCCAGATCGAATCTCAATATACATGCAATCACAATTATACGTAATTACGAAGCGGTCGTCATTTAACATACTTGATTTGTAACACTATAATCTGTATTGTATGTATGTCATAATTGTAATTTTTATATCCAGTTTTATATTGGACTAGCTGCTGTCCGCAAATTCGTCTCTCTCACGAGAACGTTGCGTTTTCCTGGAATGAATATACCCTACTAGAGAGAAGAGTAACAAATATCGGATACATCCACCCATACAAACTTTTGCGTGTATAATATTAATAATATTTAACATTTTTCATATTCAGAACGCTGACATTAGTTAATATTCGTAGAGTACTTTGGTATCATTAACTGTGGAGCGCTTAAAATGTTATGAACAGCTTTAACCCGAAGCCCGGATGACCTATTTGCGTGTCATCATACTCATCATACAAGATATTATCAGGGATATCATACGCCCATTTCACTGTACATTTCGTAAGTGCTCGCGATGAGTAAATTGCGAATACTCGTAGCGCTGAAAAAATACGTAACATAAACGCAAGTAGGGTTATGGGCACTGTTTACACAAATTTTTGTAATTTTGATGACAAAGAGGTTCATGAAATTAATTAAATTTTGTGTAAAAATAGGTTCCTCATTTCGCCTATTCGTCTTTATAGAGTATCACGATTTTAGTTACTTATTCTGCGGTATACGGCAGTGCCCTCGCCAAGTCATATGGAATCCCACAATGGGCCAGATTTTAGCCTAATTTACCGGTTTTCTTATACCCGCTTCAAAGTCTTGGGTGTTCATGAGATTTCAGTATTGTCTCTGGACAAAATTAAATCATCTATTTTCACAGCATGTTTTTGAAGTTTTTTTTTTTCATTTTATGAGCAGATCCAGAACAGGCTTTGAAAACTTCACACGGCACCACTGCCTCTACTAAACGCTCGTTACTTTCCACTTTCCACACAACTGTGAGCCGGCCCTTAACCCTCCATTCCGGATTCGTCACACGCTCATCACTATAATCAAACCGTTTCATCATCGCGGATGACGAACGGCGTTAGACAGAGAGGCCATTAAACTGTCAATGGCAGGGGGCATAACGGCGCGTGCGTGAACCGCAATATAGGCTACATAAATCAGCTAATTAACCCTCCCAGCCCTTATTAACGACATAAATTTCACGCTCCGCAGCACACCACTCGAGATGTTATGTGGGTTTAATATGCGCATAACACAGTCGATGGGCGAGGCGGGTGAGGATGTAGGCTCCAAATGTCTAAATCCTAAGTGTAGCGGCTTAAGTACAAGACAACGTTAATCTATGCTGAAGTCCTCTGTCTACACGGCGTGACTTGTGGCCTAGTCTATGAGTAGGCAGCATACACAAGGGTTACTGTAAAGGATTTGTTACGCTAAGCCTTTCAATAATCAACTGAAAAACAAACATTTGAACATACATTTTTAAGACTTCAAACACGACTGTATTTTGCTCAAAATAGTTACCGAAATATCAGCCAAAATGACAAATGAGACTAATTTTATAGAGATTTAGATATAGTAAAACAAATTTTGACGAAGCATGTAAAGTTCTAGGAAAAATGTAACCCTAATTTTACAAATAAACTACGAGAGATACGATCATTGCCATCCTAGCCTAGTAAGGCCCGTATCGCGTGAATGCAGCCATTACGGGCCCCATAAACCGGCGAGTGAGTCGTCCTACCCTCGCTTATCGGATCACCAAGCAGATGGCAGCAGAGCGCTAATTTGTCCTCACTACATTTAAAGCTCGTGCTAAGATGAGCCTTCAATTACTCATAGATTAGCTTTATTTCGTGTCTCTGAAAATAAGCATAGTGCATTCAAGTATACAGTTAAAAAGTTTGCTTGACAGATATATAGTCATAAATCATTGACTTACGCGATACGAATTATAATAACTTCAAATTATGAAAGGTAATCTATAGAGTGAGGAATAAAAAACGTGTTTTTTCGAACTTCGAGTGCAACTGAGGCAGTAACGATGACTAGTCAAATTAAAAACAGAAGAGGCGAGCTCGCCGAGGAATGAATGTTATTGTAGCAAAGCAATTTATCAAAATGTCCGACGGCCATTCCCAGCGACCGTCGCACCGCTTTATACTCGAAACTTGTCCAATGAGAACTTAAGTCTCATTGCTTTTAAACTCGCTATACCTACCGATCTATTACATGAACAAACTTGATACGATTAAATTTATTCTTTATGACACTCTGTCTTCGTTTCATGACTCAACTTTAATCCGACAGCCTTCTACTTACATAATAAAAGTTGACTTTTTAAGTGCTACCGTCGTCGTCTCTGTGAATGTTCCCAATTATTTAATAGGTCCCTACCTACTTCCTTTATCAGTGTTTCTTGTGACTTTCGTATTGTATATAAGAGTCGCTGTCGCAATCAATAGCTCAAAAAGCTTCGTAGTCGAGCGTGACCAAGATAAAAGTGGTCGGGTTTTGTTTCAATGTTAAGCGTATGTGCCCCGATACCGACCATTAAGTATTAACATTATAAGAACCCTCTTCCTCTAGGGCCGCATGATAGGGTCGATAAACTCGTGTGTATTCATCCGAACTCCCAATGACGGCAATTTATATATGTATGCATAGGTGATTTAGAGCGCACAAAGATTCATTCAATCTCAATGTGGCTTGGCAATTTAGATCCAAAGCGTGCTTTGAATAATCTAAAATATGAAAGGCTAACTCCAGTACGTGCCCGTTTTAGGAACGGGTTATACGGAAATGTTGGCGAGAAATAATCTCAGTCTGATGTCCAAAGCTTAATCCAGGATGGCCGAAACGAAACTAAGAAAAACGCAAAGTGAGCAGAACTGTCCAAAACACAGGAAAGCCATTAAAGCGTTCATATTCGTATGCATGCCGTCCGCTGAATTATTAGTTACTGGGTACCAGGTAACAATTTATAATTAACCATAAGGACGATGTTGAAATTTTTCACGCAGAAGCTTCTACTCTCTTACGTTTCGTTCCATAAAATCGTTTTATCATAGAGCAAATTACTTTACCGTAGTTACGCTGATAGAATTAATTTTACATTTTATGTTACTCTGCATGAATACTCGTCTAATTCCTGTCTCATTGCAGGGCAAATCATCATTGGTATAATGGGATTTTAGACGAGACGTAAGCTTCATATCGTGTGGAAACACGGAGCCGTTACGTTCATGCATTATGCAGCACGATTTAGTTTAGTCAAACGGTTCTGTTTCACCTTAACTATTCAATTTGTGATGTTTACGGAAATCAACTCGTATTTAACTTCCTAATAGATATAACCCATGGATATAATTTAGAAAGAATCATAAAGTATGTGAGTACTTAAAAATTTTCAACGCTTGTTTATTTAAATTTACGAAAACGGATTGATCATAATGACTGACATATTTCAAGGATAAATAAAATCACTACCATGAAGATAGTGATTCTAATACCTACTCACGAAATGATCAGAAATATTCAGTTGTTAGAAAAATTTGCGCCCTCTAGTGAAACTCGAAGCTAAAAACCAGTAAAATTTTACTATCGCATTCATGAAAGTATTAAGCCAACTTGTCTGTCACAGTTACGCGGAACACTCAGGCTGTAAAGAGGGGTTCTGGCTGCGTTAGTCAGGAGATAAAATAAAGGCAACACATAGCTCTTAGAGTGAGCCTTAATAGGCTTAAAAGACTTTACACATACTCTCGTGCAACGACTAAACACTTTGCTGCATAGGCGTATTTTTGGACTGCTTACAAAGCTTATTTGCGTTCGAACTGCTCTGAACTAATTTGCACACAAACAAACACTAACTAGCAAACAAAATGCTTAGACAACTGCTCGTGTCGTCCTCGCTGGTCTGAATCATCACGTTTGAAATCTCAGGGATGACATTAGGATCTTTAACGTGTATTACGCCATTAACCTTGAGATGCTTTGTTGCCACGCTGTTAATAGGGAGTCGTTACTGTTTACTAGGTTTATTACTGTTGTTTCCTGTTAGTCTTGCAGTTTTTGCTCCACAGACTTATTTGAAATTGTAACTGCATCTAAGCGTGAAATTATAATAATCCATTCGAAAGCTTTAACTGCTTAAGCTTTAGCTGGTTTACTTTTTAGCTCATGGTTCCGGTCTAAAATACTCATAACACCTTCCAAATACACAGGAAAATACTAACTGAACCGAAGAGAAAACCAAGTATAGGTAGCTGATTATATTTAGTGAAGCTTTAACAACTGAGACTTCAAAATACTCATCAACTTTGTCGTCATCATCAGCATTTACGAGTTTTACTCTTATCGGTCCTCCTACCTATCTTTTTCTACCGCTAGCCTCTTGCCTTTTTAATATGATCTCACGTTAACGTTCTCTTTAACGCATCCAGTGTCAGCAACGTACGCATTTTAGTGATTTTTACCTTACGCCGCTGCCATAATTTTGTTGCTATTTTATCGCACATGTGCGTTCGCGGCACATGAAGAACTCTCGGTTTTGACAGCCGGTAGCTAATAATTTGATTGAAATAATTTATTCGCGGTCTCCTAATAAGGTACATATTTGTTTCAGATCGGGCAGAGGCGCTGCGTACGCGTGTTCCGAGGGTGAAGGGAATGCACCCAAGTCATGCTGTGGCCGGCCCCCGCTCCGGCTGTGCGTGCTGTTCCTCGGCGTCGTCGGCGCCTGCCTCGTGGCCGCCGGTGCTGTGCTGGGAGCGCTGAGGCCGCATCCCAGAGCACCACTCACATTACTACTGCTTATGATAGGTAAGTGTTTAATACCTAATTGATAGATTGAAAATTAGAAATGATGAAATCCGCGCAAGAACTGAAGTCACTGACATAGCTCGAAGAATCGCCAGACTCAAGTGGCAGTGGGCAGGGCACATCGCTCTTAGAACTGATGGCCGATGGGGCAAAAGGTTCCCGAGTGGCGTCCACGGTCCAGAAGACGCAGTGTAGGTTGGCCTCCAACAAGATGGAGTGACCTGGTTAAGGTTGCGGGATCGCGTTGAATGCGGATGGCGCGGGACTGATTTGTTTGGCAACCCAAAATGATCATGATGACGATAGTAAATTGAGGCGTCAAGTTAAAAAAAATATCGTGGTACAATATTGACGCCAATTGACCTAGTCCCAAACTAAGCAAAGCAAGCTTTTCTATGAATATAAGGCAACGGATAAACATACTTACACGATAAATGAATACTTAAATAAATATTAAAGGTCCATGACTCGAGAACAAGCATTCGAATTTTTCATACAAACATCTGCCACGACCGGACTGTGGATTTTTTGGACACAACACAGGCCCAACTATCACAAACACTACGCAAAATGCTAACGCGTTTCGAAATTCCTGCGAGTTGTTCTTCGAAATTACACCGATAACAAACACACACAGATCATGACGTACCCTGTATTGTCTTATGTGGATGATGAGATTATGTCGCACAGACGTAGCTGTCGTGCACGGTTTGTAGCGGAGAACATGGTATTTAGTTTTATTCAATGAATAATTGTAACAAAATAAAAATAAAAACATAGTGTTGTTTGACACATAATATGTCAATAACAGCCAATTGCGACGGCATTGTGTTATGACTAAATTGTTACCTACCACAATGACAAATAGTGAATTGACAGATCTGGTATTTCCAATTGGGATGTCCCAATTTTTGATAACGTATAATAAATCGAAAACCGTTTGGAGAAATAGGCTTTGTGAAGCGTTTTCAGAAATCAGATTCCAAAAATATGGTAAACTGAATTAAATAAAGAAATTTTAAGTAATGACCTTCATTTGACCCCTGCAGTAAATCATCATAGAGGCAGATATAAAGAAGGTCTACACTCTAAAGCAAATTGAGAGTTTGAAATGTTGCTGTCCTGCTTATAATAGCAAATAGTGACAAAAACAGAACTTTAATCACATGATGCGCACCTGGCTTTATTCAGTTGTCATTTATCGTAAAGTCCGAAATGTATACAAGTATTTCCAATGTATTTTTACAAATTTAATTATTAAATTTCTACGTTGTAAGTTAAATATAAAAGAATTTAAATAACAGATTTTAATAAAAAATATCTATTAACTATCACACCATTAAACAAACAGGAATAATCGAAGCTAAAAGAAGAGAAATAAATAAAACTATTTGTCATATATGGATCATTTAGGACCCTAAGCCGTGCTTGTATTATTGACAGTGACAAGACAAATCAGGGGGGCTACTCCGAAATTCGAAAATCGAAGTTCGTATCGTATCGTCTTGCTCGCTCTTGTATTAAATACTATTAGCGTGAGAGGAATGGCACGATACGAAGTTCGAATTTTGCACTTCGTAGTATAAGGCCAGTAGTGCCACAGATTATGTTATGCAAGACTTGAATTTTTCTAGGCAATGGAACGTGGCTCTCGCACTGTGACGTCATCCAATGTAGGTATTTCTTAAAAAAAATATAAAAAATTAAATCCTCAACCAAATTCAAAATCGATGAAAATGGTATCTTAAAATATCCTATTCTTTCCAAAAAAAATATAAAAACTTTATGTTATTTTTTTTTGGTGCATCCCAATTAATGAGGAAAATATAAATGAGTAACAATAACACGGTCAGGTACATCGCGGTATTAGACAACTCGAGTATTTATGTAACCGTGGCCGGACAAGATGAAACCGATACCGACCTAAAACTTTTCCGTGGCAAAATAAAATTGCCTATTTGAATAAAGCCCTTTATAGGCAGTCTTTGATCATTTAACAGTTCGCAACTCGTTTCATGCTTAACTGAGCCGAACTAGACTTTTTTATTTTATCGCCGATTAAAACCCAGTTATCCGGTCCGATGGTCCAGCGAACAAAATGAAAGTAGGTGACAAACCGTCACCCGACTTCAATTTTGCGTGCCCATCCACGGTACAAGAGCAGATTTTCCAGCGTCCCGTGTTCTAATATTCATAAATTCGAGCAAACGGCTTTATGGGTACGTAACAAATGGCGGTAATTAACCGTGAAACAATCTGGGAGCTCATTGGGTATTCGCCATGCACATGACAATAACAAGTCTGGCCGAAATCTCATTACATCATTCACAAAGTCGCGTCCGCCCTTCAACGGGCGAAGTTTTCAATTAAACTTCAAATGAGTTTTGGAGCGGAATTAATTGGATTTTCATTAGCGTTAGGGACAAATGATGTTGTTGTTACAGGCAAGCGATCTATTGTTGTACCGACGGGGCAATTTGTATGTGTCAGTCAACCGCGAACTTCACGCATCACCATCCGTCGGCGCGGCGCACCGATTACACTGCAGATATTATACGTACTCTCGCCCACATGCTCTTTACCCCCATGCTCTATAGCCCAATGTACAAAGTTCGTTGGAACTGGGATCGAGGCGCACAGAACAATATGTAGCTCAGCTTACTGACAGACACGGGATGATACCGAGACATATTGTTCGTGAGCACGAGCAAAAGCAATTAAGAACAGTTGCTAAAGTTACGGCAGTTGTTATGTCGTGCCTAATTATTTTATAATTATCGCAATACGACACTAATTTAATTATTATTCTAGAACATTTATTCAATATGCGGGCATTTAAAGTTGTGCTATCGCTGCAGGGTTGACTTCCTTCCTACATAGGTAATATTTCCTGTGTTTACATGGATTTCCGTGTAAAGTAACGTGTAGACAGGGAAAAGGTTCATAATTACTAGGACTTCCAGCTAGGAAAACAATAAAATAAAATAAAATAATGCTAAGAATTTCAATATTATGTAACGATTTTTTTTTTTAATGTTAGTGAAGCCAGACAAACGAACTAGTGGGTCACCTGATGTTAAATGAACACCACTGTCCATAGACACTCGCAGCGCTTTACGCGATACCAGTGCGTTGTCGGCCCTGCAGGAAATTGTACACTCGCCTCTTAAAGGCACCCAGGCACGATGTGCTCTTATTGGAATATTTTACATTGTAAATTTTACAGGTACCAAAAACTACCGATACCGATATCTGAAATACATGATCCTATTTCTGGGAACTAGTATTATATTTGTAGTGTTAGAGCCTTTTTATTTAATTTCATGCCATTCTGACTTAAAATTCTATATTTCAGGTATAGGCGTAGTGCTAGTAACAGCAGCAGGCCTAGCATGGCGGCTCGGCGCACGCGACGCGCCTTGCGCGCTTCTCGGACTGCGCCGTTCGTCGTGCAGACGTCTCGTGCCGCGCCTACCACCTAGCTATGCTAGGCCGCATCATCCTTACGCGGCCATGTTGTATCCAGAGTTCCACTACAGGCCGCCCCCGCCGACGTATCAGGCCTCTATGCAAGAGTATAGACTCAGGTATGTGTATGTATCGCGCTAAATGTACGGCTTCTCCAAATTAATTGCTTTAGAAAAGATTAGATTTAGATTAGATTAGATTTTATTTTTATTCAATTTATTTTTTGTTTTTGGAATATGAGACAGCCTTCTAATGGTGGTTAGTAAAGAACAGAAAAATATTGTAATACTTTGGACAAATCAGAGCTTTAAGATAACATTGATGTCGATCAGACTATAAATAAGTACACGAGTGTAATGCTGTTTTTTTCTGTAGTTAAAAGTTTGTTCAGCAGACTTTAACTACCGCTGGACACGTTCAATATGGAATATAAAGATCAAAACTAAATTGAAATATGTATAGCCATTGACCAGAAAATTTATTATGAGTAAGTCAGTGCAGCATGGATAAATTAAGGGAACGTGTCTGTGTTTAAAGAGTTTAGTTATTTAAACAGCATTTGCAATCAAATAAATGAGAACCTACTGCACAGAGAATTTTAATGAAAAGTAAAGCTAGCAAGTCGCTGCAAATTTTTATACAAAAGCAGACGTGCACTGTGGAGTGTTCTATTTCTATGGTAAATAATGTTCATGTGCTTATTAATCACTAACATTGTATTAACTATTGCGTTATAAGATAAAAATAGGTTTGTTTATGTTATTATTTAGTGACTTAATTTGATGTTGATCTTTTCAGGTTACTTCTCTTAGATAGAAGTGCGCCCGCGGTGTCACCGCCTCCTACGTACAGATCTAATTCAGCCAGTCTAGTCAGGTAAATATTTCTTCTTTTCGCTCGATAACGGAATAATACGAGTACTTGTTTATTATTTATAATGCGGCCTCTGTCAGGTCTTGTCATACTGTAGACAATACAGATGAACCTTAACGGCTCATAAACATGCAACCACTGCCTTTTGTCATTATGACTCTGTTTTTCGGTGAGGATTTCTTGACTAGCGTTGTCACTGTTAGCTTTCTTGTCTAACTGACCTCGTATGATAGGGATGCACTAAACAACATCGACGGAAAGGAAATTAAAATTAAATTATCTGACAGAATGAGATATTTTCATAAAAGAGTAGATTTTGACATTCATTTCACATACAAGTGCTTTAAATATTATTCCCGAATATTTCATCAAGTGATTGTGTTGGTTTGACTGAACACCACTGTAAAGATTTTACCACGGAATTTTTGTTTTAAAATTTTTTTGAGCCATGCATTTACGCAGTAGGTACATTCTGAACATCAGTCAAACTGATCTTACCACTTGCTGAAATATACCAGAGTAATTTAAAACACTACCTATACTTATAATAATATACCAAAACGATACGATCGGCCTGAGAAGTCGCTGAACACTATATTGTCACTTTCACTAACGTGACATTTGAAATTTCACAGTATAACTGGTCATTGCGACAAAGTACTAAAGTAACTTCTGAGGCTGACTGTACATAGATACACTTATCGTATACTCACTCTAAAGTTCCAGTCTAAAACGTATGTAATGTCTCACGTGTATTTCTTCATCTACTTGCAGAGGGTCAACCGGTGCTGCGTGGTGCGGCTCCGACTACAGCGGGCCGCCCTCGTACCGCGCGCCCCGCGCTGACCCCCCGGTCTCCGTCTCCGACGCTTTACCCCTCTCCCCCCTCGACCTCAAATACGCCGAAGATACCCTTGAAGCCTTACCCAAACCCACAGAACAAGAGAAAGACGAACATCACCTCGTAACCATAGTCCACACCGATGCGCAACCAGTTATCGTAACAGTATCCGGGTCGACAGCCCTCAACGAATCACATATGCATATGCAACCGCCGACCGAAATCGACATACTGGCACATTTATAACGAACCTAGTTAATATGTAGTGTGAACGTGACTCTCGCGAGACGTGTGGTGTGAGATGTGGACAAAGTGAAAAAGCGAAAAGTGATTATTGTAGTACCCTTTCAGTACTATTTAAAGTGTTATTGTTCTGTATGTTTAAGTAAGGGTGGAAATGCCGCATAGTAGATTTTGCATTCTAAGAAAAAGCAGTTGAAGGAGTGCGATGCGGAGTTGAACGATAATTAGTAAAAAAAACAGCCTACCTAGTACCTTACTATGATAAGCAAAGCGACCAAAAAGAATAAACTATTAATTACTGAACGTAGATTGTCTCAAGTCGCTATGTGCATTTTCATTCTGTAATGGTTTCATGTACCTTTATTGTAGATAAGTTATGTGTAAATATTTTAAAGTACGACAATCACTGTCTTGTTTAGTTTAATTTAGGTAAATTAATTACCTTAAACCATGTGCCGTGTAAATAAAATGATAGATACAAATAATTAGCGTTAATTGTTCAAACAAAGATCAATTAATTATTTAAACCAAATCCTTTGCTGTAATGTACAAGATTGAATACAGTGTTATTTTATAATCGTGCCAATGGTTTTATGCTTAATGTAAATATGTTTATTACTTTCCCAGATACTAAATAACTCAACGAGAAGAGTAACATGTTGCTTTTAAATGCCTTAGGTCTTGCGTACTTTCATACTTATTAATTTTCCATAATTTATGATAAGCCCTGAACCATTTATTATCGTTACCTTATATATCTGCCCCCTCTCGGTTACGCAGGATTCATCTCAGCGAGAGTGGTTGAGGTAAGCAATATGTTACTTTATCCCTGATAAAGATAGAGCCTGATATAAAAATACTTATTTTTTCATCCCATGCAGTCATCTTTATGATTATTAGATTTGTTTCGGCTGGTCTTGTTGTCTTCATTTTGTTCATAGTAATTGGAGGTAAATATTATCAACAAACTTTAAAAATTTCCACATTGAAATCCACCAGTAAGTGGTAGGTACGACGTGAACCATTACTTTAATTATTTAACCAATCACTGTACCTACTGTTACTGTTATCAAATTGTTACATTAATAAAACATGTATCAATAAGATGTTGTACATAAAGTTATTTGTATTATAAGAAATAAATAAAGATCTTTAGTGAACATAACTGGGTTTTCTTCTTATTTTTACTATCCTTTTATCCGTAGCGCTATTTAATTTCCCAGCCAACTCGCACGCTGTTTAAATGTAAACGAAAACTGTGGTCGATGCTAAAGGGTGGATTCTGTACAAATTTGTTCCATTCTAAATGTAAATCGAAGCACTGCGAGTGGACTCCGAAACAATGGTCCTCTGTAATTATATTGTAAAGCAATTTTGTCACGACGACCAGCCACGCTGGGAAAATGAAAATCGGACCAGATTAATAAAACGCCCGGCACAATGGGAACGTAATAAAGCAAGAATTATGAATGAATAAAATTTCGTAATAAGTCTTCCGCTTGATATTACCCTACATATTCGATTGTAGTAAGTATAAAACTCTGGCGTAGTAACTTTCCACCCATGGAGTCAACGCGGTAGTTTGCAAATAATGTACGTTTTATCGTAAAACAAAGTTGACCAGCGGCTCCCTTTTCCTTCCGCTCGGCAGCCTCCGCAAAACTTCGCAATATAGCCCGTGCAAATACTCTTCTTTGATTTAAAGACCGCACTCTTCTCGTAAATTTGGTTCATAAAATTATGTTACGTGGTTCATTTGCCGCAGTTGGCGCAAACTTTTCCTTCTCGTGCCGCGAAAATTATACATTTCTGAATTTTTTTCGCTTAACTCATTTCTAACTTTGTTTTAGTTGTATGATTTACGAAGTTGAATGCAAACCTCGAAAAATATATTATTTTTACTATGACTACTATGAGATATAGTTTAGTTAAGATTTCGGTAGGTTTTTCTTATCATGTTATCACGCGTTGGAAAAAAACAATTCTTGATTTAGTGTTAAGCTGACGTCGAAATGTATGAAACTGTCAAATTTAAACTAGGTTTAAAGAGTAATACTTAAGTCTAATTTTTATGCAACATTGGCCATTAAACTTTGTCAGCTGTACCTACAGAGAAAAGCAATGTTCCTCTTTATCACTATTACTAGCTTATGTATGGGCTTGTATAAAGTAAGCACTCAAAGAAATACTAGTCTACGTGAACAAATTCTTAATTAATCATATAATGAAAATAAAAATAAAAAATATCACGGCACAATTCACACCAATTGACCTAGTCCCAAAGTAAGCTAAGCAAAACTTGTGGTATGTGTACTAGGCAACAGATAAACATACTTATATAGATAGGTACATACTTAAATCTAATACCTTTAAACGAGCAATTCTTGTATATATGTATATATATATATATATATATAATCAGGATCTCGGAAACGGCTCCAACGATTTCGATGAAATTTGGTATGTGGGGGTTTTCGGGGATGAAAAACTGATCTAGCTATGTTTCATTTTCAGAAAATCGCTTTTACTCGTGTTTTCCGGCTATTTTTGTTTGCATTAGAATATAAAGCTAAATTTCGCCGACATCGAGCAGATCATAATGGCACATTAGAAATCGGGTGGTCGCGGATCCAGCCGACCTCGGTTCGATACCACGTTTTTTTCAAGATTTTTAGTTTTTTTTTTAAGTTTATTTTTTATGAGAAAACGTCAAGTTTCTTCTTTTGTGAGAAAAAGTTACTTTTTTGTGAGAAAAAGTTATTTTTTTGCGAGAAAAAGTTACTTTTTTGTTAGAAAAAGTATTATAGGGAACGTGCTGTAACTATAGGCGGCAGCACTAATGCGACAGAAGAGACACTATGCGGACAGTAAAACAAACTTATCAAGGTAAAACATTCAAATTGATGGCACCCTTATGGCACCAGTTGGCAGCACCGTCTATGTGCACGTTCCCTATTGGGAGCACAGAACAGGATAAGCCGGTTGTCTGTAAAGTCGGTTTACGGACGATAGTTTAACGTGACTCACCCCTCCACCCCCTCCGGTGTTTTTGTCAAATATCTTGAAAACGGTGCATCCTACGGCAAAATCAATGAAATTTTCATCCCCCCTTTAATACCCCCGCGCTCCCTCCCCCGCATCCCCTCCCCCCTCTCAAACCCCCCCCCCACCCCTCCGGTGTATATAATCAGGATCTCGGAAACGGTTCCAACGATTTCGATGAAATTTGGTATTTGGGGGTTTTCGGGGATGAAAAATTGATCTAGCTTGGTCTTATCTCTGGGAAAACGCTTGGTACCGAGTTTCTGCCCGAGCAGAGCTCGGTCGCCCAGGTACTATATATTAAACACCCAAGACCCGAGAACAAACATTCGTATTTTTGATACAAATATCTGCCCCAACACGGGAATCGAACACGGGACCTCAAGCTTCGTAGTCAGGTTCTCTAACCCCTAGGCCATCTACTTTTCTAGTTTTAGTTTAGTTGTCTAGTTGCTATCTCCTAAGCTTTTTCATATGCGTTAAAACCCTATTTACTTCACAGAGGAAAGCTTCCATCAAACCGTTTAGACGGAATGTATCGAGCATGTGAGCAAAAGATCCACTTACGCGATAAGTTGGTACAGTGATCGATGCGCAGGCTCTGAGGGTTCGTAATAAATTTCGATTCCACTCCGTACCGCTATGATTGTGATACGCACTATGTACTATTCATTCTTTCTGCCTAACTGCGCTAGCAGTGAGCTACGTTTTAGTGCGCATAATATATTTTGCTACACCGTATCCCGTGTGCTACAAATATCTATAATGTCCATGAACCAATGCAATTCTGCGAACACACACGCGTGGTGGTGGTCACTAGGATTTTTAGTTGACGGACGTACTATTAGTCGATTGTCGTAACACACGCACGGAATAGGGGCGGTTGAAACGCTTCAAAGCCCTACGAAAAACTTAACAGTAATACTAAAGTCCCTTGTTCTTCTTCTCTTCTAATATATAAAAATCTGGTGGCACGGTGTTTGTTATCGGTCTCCTCCGAAACGGCTTGACCGATTTTTATGAAACTTTTTTCTCTATATTCGGTAGATCTGAGTTTAGGTCGTAGGCTATTTTTCATTCCCCTATTCTTGACAGACGGAGTCGCGGGCAACAACTAACTTTAAGAACCTGCAGAATCGGCTTTCTGGTTCTATTTAATAAAGAGATATGCTTGAAATCGGCCCAGTTATTAAACTTTACGTATACATTGTGTAACACCTCTTTACATTAATAAAGTGGAAACCACAATTAAACAGCGAAGAACGTTCCAGTTCTTAATGTTCTTAGATTAAAACACATACAATCACATCGGACGTCCCAAAATGCATTCAATTACGATATCACTGCGCTTCCCTGCTCTATGCAGGGTTCTGAACAAGTTTCTGCACTAAAATTTCAAAATATTGGATGTAGATGCACGGAGCGTTCCCCCGGGCGTACCTGAGCGCATCCAAGCGCACCAAATATGCATAACCAATAGTTCCCCTCCTTATGCAAACTTAAATCGTTTTGGTGGGTTATTTCATTTTGAGAGGCCAACTTTGTTTTGACTTTAGAGCAGAAAGCGTGTTAGTCTCTTTAGGCATTTTAAACAAGTTGAATAGATGCTTAGTAAAGTAATCCGTAACGTAGTACACCGTAGTCTCCATGGTGTGGCTTGATATACATATAAACGTGCCAGTACGAACACAGTGATTTAAATAAGTTGCTGAAGTAAACAGGTTAGTTACTCGTGGTGGCTCATATTAATAAAAGAAAATCAATTTATGACTTTTAAAATGCTTTGGCAATAGAATAAACGGATGTTACTTGGCTACGTTCCTCTATGTTCTTCTAAATCATCGTTCATCACCGTTATAAAAGCAAAGGCAAGAAGAAATTATCCTCAAAAGACTACGTCGCACGCAAACGCATTACAGCAGTATGGCGTAGCGTAGATGAAACTTATAGATAATTCGAACGTGTATGTACGCCCACTTTATACCACCTTTGTGTAATCTTACAGCGGGACACAGCCTCACTAGGATTCGAAGGGATTTTGTCTGCTTACCCACGCTGGGCTGGCGGGCGGGTCGCCAAACAAATAACCAGTAATCCGCGCCTAAGTAACGCCAGTGGACTTCGGCAATCAGAACGTGTCCTCGGTGGCCAAAGTAATACCTCGAGGCGGATAATGCAACCTGAAAAGAGAGGTCCAAGGTCCTGAAAAGAGAGGTTTGCAACTTAAATATCATCTTCGGACTGTCAGTATAGATGTACAGGATGTATTAAAATTAATTCAGAATATTTCAGCAGATATTTGGGTTACTTTATTTGAACACCCATGTTAGGGTTTACACCAGAGCTGTGCGAATTAGCGGAACGGTGTGCGAGGAAATAATCCACCAATTAGAACATTTCTTAGTTTAAATGAAGTATTCCTAATGGTGTTTTTTTCCTCGAACACCGCTTAGCTACCTCGCATAGCTCTGGTGGAAAATCACTTGCCTATTTATGAATATTTAAAAACATTTGACGACCACAATAAAATAAATCTGAACAACGAGTCCAAATCAGGTTGCATAATTGTTGAAGGTAATAATGATAAGTCATAGTGTATTGTTATTCATAACTCTTTTTACTTTGAATCCATTAATTCTACAGAATTGTTATAATATAAAACAAACCTAACCTAATCTATAGAGATCTACAGGATGACCATTTAACAATTTCTGAAAAATTTACTATTTTTTTTATGACTAACAAAAATTATGACAAACATTACATTATGACTAAAAATTGTATGCCACCAGATATAGGTAACGCCACCAGAGTTGAGGCCACGCACACAACCACGTCTCATGTAATGACAGCGGGATTTTGACGTTGTGTTGTCGTTAAACGTCAACACGACGTCAAAATCCCGCTGTCATTACATGAGATGTGGTTGTGTGCGTGGCCTCAACTCTGGTGGCGTTACCTTATACGCTCCCCTGAAAAATATTTAAAGATTTATTCAGTCAAATCAACCCTACCACCATCAGCTGAAATATTCCGGATAGTTTTATGTCATTTTGTATACCGAGATAGAATTTTAAATCGATAGAAACAACTGAAATCAGAACATGAACAATGCTACGACATACCAAGCGCGGTGATACTTCTCGCAGGCGCATTAGGTAGGTAAGTACTTGTGTCTGAAAAACAGAGAGTAGGCGCGCATTGCATCTGTACAAAAAACAGCAGGTCTGTGAAGGTGACGTTTTGAAAAGAAAAGTAAAGATACTTTATATTCAGTAGGCGTTACAAACGCACTGCCGCGTCAAATAAAACCGGTCAAGTGAGAGTCGGACTCGTACATGAAGGGTTCCGTACCTGAGGTAGGTACCTCCGTACAATGATTTAAAAATAGTTTAGAAAAAAAAATACAAGCATCGAGTTAAGAACGCTGACAAAAACACATTTCTTTTATGACGACTCCCTTTAATTTTTAACTTTATTTTATTTTTAGTACCTACCTATTTGTTGTTAGAGCGGCCACAGTAATACATAATCGGCGAAAATGACACTTGAAGTCTATATAGGTACTTAGTAATAAAATAAATTTTATGTAATTCGCAGTGGGATGGAGTGAACATTTTCGCTACTTAACCCATAGAGCTAGAGAAGCATGAGTTAGGATGCAACTCCTCGGAGTTAGTGTATACAACTTTTTTTGCCATAATTGAATTCACTGACGTCATGTAAAAGATTTAGGGAACCCGGTAGGGATTAAGATGTTACGATGCCACACCACTGGTATTTTGACACTTTCCCATTTACAAGTGATCCATCATCGACAGCAATGTACCGCAACTCGTTCTATAGTTCTTGAATCGTCTATACTTCGTTTTTTTAGCATTAGAAAGATGGTACAAGCGATCTTGACGTGTCTTTATATTGAAAAACACTTTTAAAAAATAAGTCACATCAAATATGTAACAATTAGCAAGGGCATAATAGTTATTTAAATTCTTTTATTTTCATAAATAGTAGATACTATTTTATAAAGCGATTTGTTTGCGATTTTTAATAAAAAGACTCAAAGATTTTTTACCCTTTTTCTGATGCTGAAAAAAAACGAAGTATAAGTGCTGCTTGGGCTGTCAAACACGGGTGTGTTTTACAATACCGAAGTACGAAAGACCGAATGTATTAAAACATCGAATGGGTCAAAAGACCGACACGATTTTTTTCTGAAACCGTAAACTTTTCAGAATTTATTAAAACGGCATCATACAGAACCCATTAGGTTAGGTTAGGTTTGTTTTATAACAATCTTAAAAAGTTAACGGTTTCAGAAAAAAATCGTGTCGGTCTTTTGACCCATTCGATGTTTTAATACATTCGGTCTTTCGTACTTCGGTATTGTAATACATACCCGTCAAACACACTTTGAACTCATATGTACTTGCTACTGTTATACATCACATCATCATCATCATACAACGCTTTGTGTATCATTTGTAAATTACAACACGAACATCTTGATGAAAATTATATACTTACAGGTAACTAGCTGTTGCCCGCGACTCCGTCCGCGAAGAATAGTAGCCTACGACTTATTCTCAGACCTACCGAATAGGGAGAAAAAAGTTTCATAAAAAGCGGTCAAGTCGTCTCGGAGGAGTTCGATGACAAACACCGTGACACGAGATTTTTATATATTTATATTAGATAAAATACGATATATTTTGCTTTTAAAAGTTAGAGATATTCATACAATCTATGGCTTATAATTATAGTTGGAAAAAGAAAACCAAAAGACTGAAAGAGTTTTTTTAGATGGAGGCAGCTAAAACACTGTAGAACGTGGTAGAACGAACTGTATCTTTATTTGTTTTGCTTGTGTACTATATGCGTACTGTATGCCTTTCTTAGTTACAGGAAGCGCTTCGGGTAAATCGCTATTGAATGGAATCGACAAGAGATGCCGATATGCCGAGAAATGATTTATTGACTCGTCGGCTCCCCGCCAGCCTCGCTAATGGCAGCTGAATAAGCACTCGCCTGAGAGCTGTGTTTTTAGGGTTCAGCGCCATGAGACCCCTAATAATACCCGTCTTGTCGTTGTTTTGCAGTATCAATGTTTAAAGTTGCCCAAAATAGAAATTTACGGTAAATCGTTAAGCAGTGTTGTCAACGATCCCAATTTAGTCGACTTCGAGGAATAGATCTTGACGTTTAACCCCTCTTATATGCGGGAAGTGAAAAAAATCGTGCATTCTAGTCAAAACTGTTTCATATAAATCCAATGATACAGATTAAAAAACATACAAAAAGAGAACCTTAAATTGGGCACGGATCCGTGTCTTAAGCATACAAGGGGTTAATCACCAGTATCTGAAATCTTACAGTACTATAGCAATTTTTGGACGACTGGCCACTATACTACTACTCCTACTACCGACTACTACTTTGAGCTTTGGACCAATCGCTGGTTATTGACAGTGATGTATCTGTGTGGTGACGGTACAAGATTAACTGAACAAATTATAGTCAAATGAACGGGAAATCTACCCTACACTTCAACATAACAGATTAAGGGCCCTCGCCCACGGCGACTTTTTGTAGCGATGCTGTCGCGCGTTTACTAACGCACGTTAGTCGCATTTGTAACGTGCTATAGAAGCGATGCCAAGGCGCTACTAACGCGCTACAGCATCGCGACTGTATCGATGCAAACGCGCGACCGTGTCGGACGACAACGGGGAGGGAACGGAGGGAGGGTGGCGCGTTAGTAGAGAACCGCGCGTTTGCATCGCGACAGAAGCGCGACGGTATCGCGTTTGCATCGCGTCAGAAGCGCGACGGTATCGCGTTTGCATCGCGCGCGACTGAATCGTGTTATGTGGGCGAGGGTACACAGCTAGCGACCGCATCGCGACTGTATCGATGCGAACGCGCGACAGCATCGCCACTGCATCGCTACAAAAAGTCGCCGTGGGCGAGGGCCCTAAATTTTAATTTTTTTTTTTTACTTACTCATGACCATGGTCGATGCATGTGGCTGGAAAGTCGAGGTAATTCCGAACAGTATATATTTTATTGCGTAGTTAAATCCCTAAGTGGTATTAAATAATTATAGATTGGTTTTATTTCATTTGTTAATTTTTATTTCGCCGCTTCCTTCTCCTTGTAATATTTTAGATAAGAAAGTTTGTGAAGATGTTAGGATGTTTGTTACTCAATCACGCAATAACGGCTGAACGAATTTAGATGAAACTTGGCATACAGGTAGATAAAGATCTGGATTGATACATAGAATATTCAATATCCTGGTAGTACGTTCCCATGGGATAATATTTTTACTTTAAACAAGAATATAACGAGCTGTCCAAGAACGTTGAAGTGCCTCGGCTTTCAAGATAACGTGTTAACTTCTTTTGCAATCGATAGATGGCGTTGTCCGGGTGACCGTTGTGCTTTACAAATGTTACCGTAACTTTTTTCATCAATATCTAACTTGGGCGAAGCCGCAAAATTCCATACAAACTTTCACATTTATAAATTACTGGGATTTTAACATCGTGCTTTCAGTTCAAAAACTGTATTTTTAGTTTACTGAAGATCATTGAGATTTTAATAAGATGGGCATAGCCGCGATTAAACGGACTAAGCAAGCCATAGCCCCCACGCGGTAGCACAATAAAACTGAAACGAGAAAGTTATGGTAATTCCACAAAGCCTCCATGCAATTGCATCGCTAAGGGAACCATTCAATTTTCCTGAGTAGCTTTAAAACTCCCGTGTGTCTAAGCCTTTACCCGTCTAGTATGAGTCACATTCGAAGCTGAAGTTATCAAACTGAAAGCTTAGTAAAGGTTGTCTGGTACGGTTATCTCGAAATGAAATGGGGACGTAAAGACCATCGATGGTCTTAAAGATAGTTCTTTCATTCTCCAGATGGCGCACGTCCTCTCGCCAACTAGGTAATATCTAGTTTATGCCGCTCGAGATATACAATGACAAATACTCTGCGAAATGAAAGTTTTCGGGTGGGTTAGGTTAGGGACGATGTTATAAAACTTTTGTGGGGATTACTTATGTCGTTTGTGAATTGTGGGTTTCATAAATTTTATTATTTTGGTAATTTAATATATTACAGTAGAGGAAACTGAATTGCGTACCAGGGTGGAATCTTTTAGTTGCTAATGTCAGTTGACATTCCCTACATTCTGCCAAAGAAATCATCTACACCGGTACGCAATTCAGTTTCCTCGACTGTACGTTACGGTTTGCGTGCGTTTGATAAAGCTATATTAAGGGTGTCCCAAAACGCAACAATAACCTGTTATCAGGCGAGAGGTCAAGAATACCAGATCTGGAAAAAATAAGAAAAATTCCATGTCACTTTTTAAGCGAACTATGGACTGCGAAAAATAACTAATGCCATAGAAAATTTTCCATCTGTAACTAAGTACAGTAGTATCAATTTTCCACACAAAATTGGATTTCTTATTTCAACCCTGTTTTCAAAAAAAATGTGAATACCATACTAAATTTAGTTAAAACTTTAAATTTGACATCAGTATAGCTTCAGCGGGTTTGATTTATCTAACAAGCAGTTCTTCCCTTTTTTCATCCCGTTAGGGGTTGAAATTCTAAAAAATCCGTAAGTATATACCTAGTGCTCGACATGATAAAAAGAACTTTGTGCAAAATTTCAAAGGAGGAAAAAATACCATACTTACAATTCTGTCATACGCAAGTATGTGTAGCATTTATTCCTATGGTTCACACTGTCAGTATTCAGAAACTTTATAATTGTGCCGTGTGTCTGGATTTACTTCATATCAGCCGTTGATTGTAGGCCCAGTTGTTTGAGCTGTACAGTCAAATCTTAGCCAGTCAGTCAATTATTCAGCCAGCTTGTTGTTATTACGAGCTTACATTTAACTTGCAATGCATATAATGTACTTCCCGGTTACCGATTGAGCTGAAATTTTGCATGCATATTATTATGACATATGGAGCTGATCTGATGATGGAGCTGGAAGGTGGCCATAGGAATTTTGTAATATAGCGACACGACCGTATTTAGTTTGGGCTCGTTTGATTCGTATTGACGATTACTTTGGCCCTAGATGGTAACCGGGACCAAAAAGTACCATCAGCAAAAAAGCTTGTAGTAAGGAATTTTTAACAAAAACGAAAGCATTTACTAAAGTAAAATAATGGAATTTGTAGAGTAACATTCCGCAAAGCGGCGTGGTCGATTCCGGTATTTGTGAGTTATGCCGGGACGTCCGGACGATGAAATACGCGACCCTGGAATTGACGTACGTATTTAGCCTTGGAAATACGGCCGGGTTAGAAATGTCATAAATAATCATCCGTCGATAGATTTAGATTGAACAATTGGAGTTGATGGCGGCAAAAGCCTTTCGGACTATAATGCTGGCGTGAAATAATCTCATCTCTTTCACTTGAATCTTACTTATAATAAAAAAATATTCAATAAACGCGTATAGTGTGTTGCTGTAATACAAAAAAAGGGAGGAACTAACTAAAATGTAGGTAACTATTAAATGACACCTACATTACTTAATCTCTTACTTACTTATACTCTCTGACGACCAAATGACCTAGTGGTTACAGAACCTGACTATGAAGCTTGAGGTCCCGGATTCGATTCCCGTATGAAAAATACGAATGTTTGCTCTCGGTTCTCGGGTGTTTATTATACATTTAAGTATCTATATAAGTATGTTTATCCGTTGCCTAGTACAGTACCCATAACACAAGCTTTGCTTACTTTGGGACTAGGTCAATTGGTGTGAATTGTCCCGGGATATTTATATATTTATTTATTCTTTGTTGCACGTGCACATCAGGTTTAAAAATACAATAGTAAACAGAAGAGACAAATGTGAATTTATTCCTAAGAATCATCATGCGTCTGCGATCGTATTGGCTGGACACGGTATCACAATCGCTTTCGCCACTTCTTTCCGTCAAACGGTATAGTATGAGCGGTAGAAAGAGACGGTAAACGCGATCGCGAGCGCTGCAATACCTAACTTATTAATTGCCTACCTTTTTATTTTGTGCTAACGCACTCAGCATCACGATCGTTTTCACCACTTCTTTCTGTCTTGACTATCATAATTTGAAACTTATTGTCAGTCAAGAAAAGTTGACATTAACTTTGACGTGCACTAAGTTTAGTACACTGGGTCTCACGAGGATACAGTAGCTATACCTACTTGTCTTATGATTTTATGATGCGAATGCTATTACAAGCGCCCCGCGCGTTAGAAATAATACGTCCTCTGGATATAATCCAGAATCGTTCCATAGGTCATCAATCCATCATGATAAGTAGGTAATTATGTTTATCCCAGTCATAAATTTTAATATCATCATTTCAGCCGAAAGACGTCCACTGCTGAACATAGGCCTCCCCCAAGGCTCACCAAACAGATCGGTCCCGTGCCATCCGCATTCAACGCGTTCCCGCAACCTTAACCAGATCGTCGCTCCATCTTGTTGGAGGCCTACCTACACTACGTCTTCCGGTCCGTGGACGCCACTCCAGAACCTTTTTGCCCCATCGGCCATCAGTTCTACGAACGATGTGCCCTACCCACTGCCACTTGAGTCTGGCGATTCTTCGAACGATGTCGGTGACTTTAGTTCTTGCGCGGATTTTATCATTTCTAATGCGATCTCGCAGAGAAAATTTTAATAGTTTTAATTTAACAAAACGCCTATTACAACCGTCGCACAATCTAGATACTTTTGAAGAGCCAAAACTTACGTTAGTGTCGGAACTTATAAACAAAGTTGGCTCCATCCCCAGCGTCTTAGCTCCGTTATTATTCTAATTAACTCGTATTAATCTTTATTAAATGGAATACTTTAACAATAGCAACAAGAACCTGTGAAAGTTAAACTGAAGTTCAATTAGTTGGTGTGGGTTTGTGGGTTGTGTACCTACGTGCCTCGTTTGAGTTGCGAATGAAATAATGCGTTATAAAGTTTGATGTTGCTGGAATTTAATTATGCGGGAAAAGTTACTCGAACGAGAAAAAATATGCAATAGCTTACCTACCGGGAGAACGTTGTCGGTTTTAAAAGGGTCTCATTCTAAATCCCTAACATCGTTTGTCCTAATGTAATTAATGTTTGTCCTAATGATCGATTGCCCTAACACTGTTTTTCTCGGAAACCGTGAATTTTTCAGGAACTTTGAAGTGATTATCCTCTAGAACTCTATAGGTTAGGTTAGGTTTGTTTTATAAAAATCCAGAACAATTAATAGATTTAAAAAAAAAGTGTTAGGACAATCGATCATTAGGACAAACATTACATTAGGAAAAATAATCATTAGGGATTCAGATATAGAGCCGTTTTAAAACGCCTCATCATTTGATTTGTAGGAATATGATATTATGTTTGTCGAATGGATGCGTGCAATTTTCTATGAAGTACATTTGTCCATTAAATATAATTAAATGAACGATAAATACCTACCACAAAACTAAGAGGATATAAACGTTACCGTGTGTATTTTCTTTGACAACCAATGTCGCCATTTTAGTACTTACATTATGGTACCGTACTCACCAATGATATGCCATCCATTCATCTCTGTAATAATGTATTTTTGGGGCCATTAACTTCAGTAGAGACCGAGCTATACGCTATACGGCTTTTAGCATGCGCCGTCTTGTTTTTAACTCGAGTGACATTTTGTTTCCTTTCACTACTTTTGATTGGTTTGATTTCTCTCAGATCTAGTGCGTAAACTACCATAGGTACAAATAGGTACGACTACTCCGGACCGTATTTTCACGGATTCAGATTAAACGTAGTAGGTACGAAACTGCTCTTATTATTAGTTCTGCGTATCGACGGCATCCAAAAATGCAAGAGTTAAAATAGACGAAAAGTTTTTTAGAAGTTCAATTGCGATTCAGCCATCCTCAAATGACTATTGACTGGTTTGATCAATTTACCAAAATCTTTATTTCCTAGTACCCAAATTTCCATTCGCATTTTTTTCCCAAATGCTTTTTTTTCTCACTATAGTTTTTTACTGAAGCTTATTTTCACAATAGCATTTTTTTTCCAACTTTAATCGACACTGAAACATAGGTAGGTTAGGTTATGGTAAGTTTGCATCGGCCCGAAGGGCCATAAGCACACAGAAGAAGGAGCTCCGCTGACACTGTTTCTGTGTCAATTCAAATTGGGAAAAAACGCTACTTGTTTAAAACGCTAAAAAACCTACATGGACACTTGTGCAGTAAGAATTTGGTTTATATTGCGTAACGTAACTCTATTAGCTTATCATATATGTGCGGTCGCCACAATTACGATCACTGTAATTTCAGGAGCTCCCACACTCCCGGAAGGTGCGTGAAATATAAATCAGCTAGCTGTGATTTAGGTGAAGCCTCCCGGAAAGTTTTAATTCTGTTTGGCCCAAGCTCTCTGCCATTTAATTTATCAATTATTTATTGCACGCCGGGAAACTTAGACACTTTGTTCAATACATTTTCTATTTCGTACACAAATCTATACGAAACGTGGAAAATTAGCCACAATAGCCAGAACTAGTCAATTGAAAGAAGTGTAAAGTGTAAGTAATTACATTCCAGATGAAATTATGTCCCAATTTTGCATACGATAGTAAACCTTATACTGTTTGTACAAAAAACTTATACTTACAACCTTTGAAAATTGTGTTTAAAATCATTGATTCGATTTTCATCGACAACTGTCATCTTACACTTATTAAAGCCAATATTAATTTAAATTTTCACTCGTTATTTTTTAGCCACTTACGGTACTTAAATGATTGAGTATATATTTTAAAACTACCTACCACATTGCATCAGTCATGGTCATGAGTAGACTAACATTAATTTCAGTGTGTAAAAAAAAGACAAGTAATCAAAAGTAGGTATACTTACCTTGTTATCTCTACAAAATTGTAAATTATGAACCATTCAAAAACCAGAAGACAAATAGCTTGTACGGAATTTATTCACAGTGCATAACTAAATAATTCGCTACAAAATGCACGCGATTCTGTACAACTTTTCACATAACTATATTATATGTGTACGCATATCCACATCAGGTAACTTATGGTGAGTTTTACTTGAATCAGGGTAACATACCTACATAGAGAAAATGTCGAAATTAGACCAGTTTAATATTTCACCGTTCGCGGGCCCGGGAGAGGCATTCAGTGAAACGGTTTCAGTTACTCGCGGGACGGAACTTTGTTGCATGCATGCAAATATCTCGCTTAATTTATTTTTTTACTATCATGGTACAGTCGCTGATGGATTCATGTAGTACGAAGCCAAGTTTCATGTTAATTCGACGTAGATGAAACAGTTTTTGTCTCCGCTTTGCCACCTCACATCGTCTGGCGAATCTCAACGGCTCAAGCGGCACGGCAACTCTATACCTATAGGGTAATTTAATTAAGTATATAAATATCGAGCTAGATGCAGTGTAGTCAACTATACTTATTGTGATACAATGCAGCCCTAGCTAGAGGTGATCTGGTAAGTAAGAGTTGCAAAATTCGGAAACAAATCAGTCAATCACATTACCAGCATTAAATTACAAAAAAATATGATTGATTAAGTTTGTCATATTTGTGGGATGTAAATTGTTTACCTACTGTTTATTATTATTATTACGCAAAACTTTTGTTGTTGTTTTGGTAAAATATTTTGAATTATTAACTGACAGTGACATCCTACTGTTTTTTATTAGTGAAACCTTTTGTTATTATGGTATTAGTATATTATTTGTAAAATCATTATCTTATCATTATTATTATTGCTTGCGGGAATTCTGGTATTCTGGTATTCTTACGACTCTGAGGGGGGCTCCAGTATGTACTTGGGTTGTGTTGTGGTTTTTGGTCATTTTGTTAGTTATTATTTTTTTTTTCTTTTGGTTGGTAAAACTATTGTTTGTCGTGTGTAGGTTTTTTTGTACACCTACAACAGAATAAATAGAGTAAATTATACCTAGTTTATGAAAAGTAATCGTAAAAAATGTCTTTTGAAATTGGGTTTATTAAATATTCGTTCTGTGAATACGGGACAAGATGAATTGTTGGCGTGTGTATTGAAATATAAACCGGATATCCTCGCGCTTAATGAAACTTGGTTAAGACATGATCAGGGTGGGTTGGCGCCTCAAATACCGGGGTTTAAGTTCAAGCATAGACCGCGAGCGCGCGGCGGCCGGGGGGGAGGCGTTGGGTTCTACGTGAGACGAGAACTGCGCGTGCGCGTGCGCGCGCACCCGCCGGCGTCTCTGGAGCAAATGTGGTTGGAGCTCAGCCTGCCTGGTGGCCGCCGCGCAGCTGTTGGGACCGCTTATCGTCCAGAAAGTGTGACAGTGCGTCACGCGATCGAAGCACTCAGCGAGTCGGTAAATGTTTTTGGGTCTTGCGATTATGTTTTTATCCTTACCGATTTTAACGTTGATATTATGAAATCCAACACTGGGCCAGCTTGCGACCTTTCGGTGTTTATAATTTCGAACAACTGGTGAAGGAGCCAACCCGACTGGGTGACTCTTCGGGTACGCTTTTAGATTTAGTCATAACAGACTCAGCTCGTTTATGTACCGGTGTGGGCGTTTATCACAACGCCTCTCTTAGCGATCATGCGTTGATTATTGCGGATTTCAAAATTACAAATCCCGCAAAGTCAACTAGATTTAAATATGGGCGTTCGATCGCCGGTATAAATCAAGAAGCTTTCGCAAGCGATTTGCAAAATTTTCCCTGGAACGACGTTATTGATATCAGCTGCGTTAACGAGATGGTTGCGAGTTTAAATGAAATGTTAATGGCACTGTTTGATGGGCATGCACCGTTGAAGCGTTCTCGCGTACGGGATAGGATCAGTCCTTGGTTAACTGACAATATAAGACGTATGATGTCGCTCAGAAACTCTGCTTTGGCTAGGGCACGTACAACGGGGAGTCCGGTACATCGGGAGTATTACAAAGCGCTTCGTAATTATGTGAACGGGGCCTTGAAGCGGGAAAAATATGCGTATTTCAACTTTAGCGTAAATAAAAACATAAATAACCCTGCTGCTATGTGGGGTCATTTAAAACGCCATACGGCAGTTGGTAGGGCGTCGTTGCCCGACATACCGCAGCATCTCAATGATCCCGATGATCTTAATGCTTTTTTCCTTGATGTACCTGGTGGGGGGGTGGTGAATGCCGAAACGCTGTCATTCTTTGAAAATAATAAATTTACTGCCAATCAACTGGATCTCCAATATTGTTCACAAGCTGAAGTGTTCAAAATTATAAACAGCATAGATACTGGTGCGGCGGGGTGTGATGGGCTTACAGTTCACATGATTCGAATGACCCTGCCCTGTACACTGCCAGCTATAACGGCTATAGTGAACAGATCGATTGAGTCGGGCATCTGCCCGGATGACTGGAAGCGTGCCAGAGTAAAACCTATCCCCAAGGGCTCCATTGTTGAGGAGTTCAGGGATTTGAGACCAATAAGCGTACTTCCAGTACTATCTAAAATACTGGAAAGGGTTGTTTGCACTCAGTTGACTAAGTACCTGGAGAGTGAGCGTGTGCTGCCTGTAGTACAGTCTGGGTTCCGCGCCGGACATGGAACAGCCACGGCCCTGGCGCATGTCACTGATGATGTCCTGGCTGCATCGGATGCTGGATGTGGTACTATATTGGTCTTACTCGACTTCTCCCGTGCTTTCGACTGCCTCAATACTGAACTTCTTTTAAGGAAGCTAAAATACTATGGGATCTCGGACTCAGCAAGTAGGTGGTTCCGCTCATACCTTACAAACAGAACTCAGTACGTGGAAATAGAAAATGGTGAGGGAGAACTCGCCAAGTCACAGATAAGGAACGTCCATCAAGGCACACCACAAGGGTCTATTTTGAGTCCTGTTTTGTTTATTTTGTTTACAGCTGACCTTTTAAGCTGCGTTAAGCACTGTAAAGTGCATTTATATGCAGACGACACACAGGTCTACTATTCTTTTAAGGCTGATGACTTAATAGCCGCGGAACGCCTGATCAAAGATGATCTGAACGCCATATGTCAGTGGTCGCGGGGAAACGCACTTGTACTAAATCCATCTAAGACAAAGTATATGATACTGGGCACAAGGGATCAGTGTAAGAAAATTAAGGAAATGGATCCGACGATTGAACTGGATCAGGATACTATCGAAAGAGTTGATGTAGCGAGAAATCTGGGTCTTCTGATGGATGGTGAGCTGCGTTATATTGAACATGTAAATTTAAAAATAAGAAACGCTTTTTACAGGCTAAAAATCCTCTACACCTTAAGACAGTACTTGTCAGAAGAAGTGCGGAAATTACTGGTTGAAGCCTTGGTTCTCTCCCAATTCAGCTACTGTGATACGGTGTACGGGCCCCGGCTCTTTGCAAAGTCAGCGCGAGCTATTCAGCGTGTTCAAAATGCGTGTATGAGATTTTGCTATAGGGTGCCTAGACGCGCACACGTTACGCCTTACCTAAACGAGAGACAAATACTGAATATGTCGGCCCGGAGGGACTTGCACTTGACGACTCAAGTGCATAAAATAATAAATACACAACAACCGCAATAAGGTAAATGTACACTACGCCGGGGTAGTACATTATGCCGTGTCATTTTGGTTTTTGTCGTCTAATAAGAAAACTATCAGTAAAGTCATGATTTAATACAATGCTTCATCAACTATAGTTTAATTGCAACCAAAAAACACTAATTTTGAATAACCGTAATAAGTTCTAACAGCAGTATCGCATTTCCAAACTCATCAGTCGTAACCACGCAGTAGTTCCATACGTCGTGTTGTCTGTGAGCATAAGGTGACAATGGTAACTTCGTAAGGATTTGTTGTGATGCCGGTAAGTATATTTAATCTAAATTTGTAAAATTATTGTACAGTAGTTATTAACTGAAGGTTTTATAACTATTTCAAGTTAATATAAAGCATATTTTAAGGGAAATTGACGAATTTATGACTGCCGTAATTATGTTCACAGATCTGACGCGATGAACCTAATTGCGGGAGCATCACGGAATAAGAGAAACTCAGTATGAAATGTTTTAATCGTTGAATTATAACTGGGGTTAAATTTATTCAAAAATTTGATGTAAATAAGTTTAGTAATGACTGTAGACAATTATGACGTAATTACGGTATATGTTTTTTTTTCACCTGAGCCTTATAATTGAGTCTGAAATGATAACTCATTATGTTATTATGTACGAAAGAATGGAGTACGGCATGGATATTAAATTATATTTTTTTTTATAAAATCATAACACAATTTTTTTTATATCAATGTCCAAATGATTCTTTCATTAAAATGATTAAGTGGAATTATTAATTTCGATTTTTAATTTTGTACTTTGTATTATAATTTAATACATTTATACGATAAATTTGTATTTTTATTTCATGATTAAAATAATTTTAAACCATTTAAGTAATTTTATAAAGGAATATTTTTTGGGGTTACCTAATATAATGTGAACTTTGAAGCTAGCACGGAATTACGTGCAACGATTCCCGGGATTAGATCAAGAGCCAAATTTTAGCACGGAATTACGGACAAAGTAAGGGTTTAGCAAAATAACGATTATTTCTTTAAATTAAAAGCTACGAGGAAAATAATATCCTATATCCATCTAATAACAACAGTCTCCAAAATAGAACAATTTTTACTTCTAGTACCTTCGTATTTTTTTTAAAATCTTACCTCAAAGTAGAAAGTTCCTTAATATGCCGTAATATGGTACATTTACCTTACTTGTATGACAAGTTTACATGGCCACGCGCGGGTCGCGATCGAGGTGTCCGGAGTATGCACGCCAATAAAGTTATCATCCCCAAACACAGGTCCGTGGGGTTCAGAGGGCGTTTCCGTTTCCGTGCCTCTAAGATATGGAACGATCTTCCTCCCCCGCTGCGAGCCCACATGTCTTTCCCGGTCTTTAAACGGAAAATTAGGAAAGTGCTAATGGCGGTCCAAATTGGAATTTAAGTAGATGGAAATTGATACTTCCCCAAAGACCACAAGATTACCAAAGGCTATGAATATGACTGTGATGCCCTACCATTTCCTTAGAAAAGAACTGCCAGATTTCCCTTTCTTCTTTCTTTACGTAATAATGTGAGCTCTGCCCTTCCCGTTATTGCTGTGTTTTTACGCGCCGTGGGAGGGCGCAGGCTGAAAACCAGCGCCGCCGGCTTCCTAACCGGCAGCATTTATGCTGAGCCTGAGCCTATTGCCACGAAGTTTTTTTTTTTTTTTTGTGTTTCTGTTCTTCTTTTTTTTTTTTGTGTTTCTTTGTGTTTCTTTTTATTTTGTATGGTTGTGGCAATAAATGGATTTTATTTATTTTATTTATTATTTATTTAAATTTACCGGCACTGTAGTAATGTTCTCTAAGCCTTAAGGTCTAACTGCGTCAGCACTATCATCATAGATTTAGTTTACATAATAAGTGGTTACCGCAGTACGAACGGAATCGACACTTGCTAGTTAACCGGTATCTTCCTTCACCTACCAGCGAACTAGCCGCCAACGGTGTTAGTAGCAGTGATAAGTACCTACTTTTTAGCAGTGGCATAGGTTAGTAGGGGTGGCACTTTTAGGTGGCGGCAAAATTTTACAAAGTAAATGAGGCATTAATCTTATAAATATTTGAACCATTTCATGTCTTTTAAATTGAAATACCTAAATAAGAAAGTGGCAAAATTTAGTTACTACGGGTATCCCGCTGCATTTTCGAGCGACGGCTACCAAAGCTAATATACCTAATTACTAAGTGCCAACGATAGTGGTGTGGAAGTACTTTATTGTCTAGAGTGATGGAGCATGGAGCACAGCTACTAGTATCCAAAGGAGGTACCTATTTCTGCATGTTAATTCAATGCAATATAAGTACCTACTGATCATGCGGCAGTCTAGCAATTATGGAGTCCGACTATACCCCGTCCACACCGGCAGACGCGAGTTGAATTAGCATACCTATAGTTTGACCGCGCCGGCGGCCTTTAATGAGAATTTACGGCCTCCGCGGAATCCGAATCCAAACTTTAACCACGTAGGTGTGCTGTGTTATAATAATTATAGGTAATAAAGTTATTTCCGGAAGTTCTACTTCTAGAATGATGGCTATAATGATTAAATAAAACCAAGAAAAAAGTCTGCTGGTACATGTTTGATAAAAATTAATGACATCAAAACAAAACATTTAGTACGAATAAGACTAAATCAAAAGAATAGGAAACATAATCCATGAAGGTTTCAAAATAGATCTAAGTATAAGCTTTTGAGGCTCGGTGTCCACTGTCAGAGAATCACGACTGCTTCGAAATGCTATACCGAAATGTAGTTAGGTATGTGATGGCACTGGAAGTTAACTGAGAAGGAAAACATAGTGAGGAAACCTGCAGAACACCTGGAAAGCAATTCAATCTGCAATACACCCGCGCGAAAACAAAAGGTACTGCCCACTTTCTTTGAGGAGAGGCCTGTGCCCAACAGGAGTTACTTAATGATGACTTGGAATTGCTATTGTTTTGTTTTAATTACAAATGAGCGATTAAATCCATATCTTCGCTGATATTATAAACGCGAAAGTGTCTATCTGTATCCTATGTCTGTTACCTCTTCACGCTCAAACTGCTGAACCGATTTAGATGAAATTTGCTATGGAGATAGTTTGACACCTTGGGAAGGATATAGGATAGTTTTATCCCGCAAAATTGAATAGTTCCCACGGGATAGCGATAAACTACGAATTCTTCGCAAACGGAAGTGCGGGCAACAGCTAGGTATCGTATAAAAGGAATTTGCAGTTCGGAAATGATAGACAGTATACCTGAACGTAGTTCCCATCATTAAAATTCAGTGTTGCAAACTTTGTAAGCGTCAGGAAGCCTGTAGCCATAGCCAGGCATTTGGTACTCCAGCTACCGTTCACAAAGATTGTTTCGCCTTTCCGCCGGCTCCTCTGTCGAGGCAATAAAGTTGTTTCATCGCAGTAACGTTCACTAAATTGGTCGTGAAGTCGTTTTGGGCAACTAACGTCTTACTTTGCACTTAACAAAGTTGTAAACTGCCTTAAAACAAAAACAAAAACTGCCTTAGGAATGATACGTAAGTACTTACTTGTTTCTACCATTTTAATCTGAGTATCCTGTCAAGCAAAATTAAAGGAGCTCTTAGTCTGCTTTTTTACCAAAGATATATAGCTAGCTATTATATGTATAACTTGCTAGCTAAGGTCGTATTCATGTAAGTACTTACCTAACACTTACTAAGTGCAATTAGTAAAAACCAATCAAGACTGGATGCGGATGGCACGGGACCGATCTGTTTGGCGAGCCTTGGGAGAGGCCTATGTTCAGCAGTGGACGCCTTTCGGCTGAAATGATGATGATGATGAATCAAGACTGACGACCTAAGCCATAGTAGGTAGGTAAACTAGCTAACCCTAGTCACTTGAAAGGCATCAATCATGTTACCACAAAAACTTAGACTAGAATACTAAGCAATATAAAACTAGGCTAGAAAAACGAATTTAAAGGCGTTCGTTATTTTTACGGGAGAAAATGTCCTCATAAAGACTTTCATGTATGCGCATATTAAATAAATGACGCCCATATCCGTGCCACGCGGAAATCTGGGCGACGACGCGGAAAATTTACGATGTTAATATACGATGAAACATAACTATCTAATTGCCCCAAAAAACTTGGCAATGTCTATTATTTAGACTCAAAAATAACCTCATCATTTCAGCCGAAAGACGTCCACTGCTGAACATAGGCCTCCCCCAAGGCTCGCCAAACAGATCGGCCCTGCGCCATCCGCATCCAATGCGTTCCCGCTACCTTAACCAGGTCGTCGCTCCATCTTGTTGGAGGCCTACCTACACTGCGTCTTCCGGTCCGCGGAAGCCACTCAAGAACCTTTCGGCCCCATCGGCCGTCAGTTCTACGCAATATCTTCTCATCCGATATACCGCAGTGTCTCAAGTCAAAAGTCTTTGACCAGTGTGTGTTGCCAGTGACGACTTATGGCACTGAGACGTGGCCGCTAACGATGGGTCTTATAAGGAAGCTCAAGGTCACTCAGAGGGCGATGGAGAGGGCTACGCTTGGAGTTTCTCTGCGGGATCGCATTAGAAATGATGAAATCCGCGCAAGAACGAAAGTCACGGACATAACTCGAAGAATCGCTATAGACTTAAGTGGCAGTGGGCAGGGCACAAAAATAAACTACTTTATGGCAATTAGAAAAGTAACACTTTAGTATTCTTTTGCAAGTAAAATTTCCAAGACGAATGTATACACGGCAGTCTTGCCTAGGGACAAAGATTTACTTACTGTCGAAATATTTATCAATGCAGCGCGATACTGATATCGTATGCGCATACATTTAGAGTATCTCGCGATGCCACATTACCCTTTGTGGGTAATGATGTGTGAAGTGTAAAGCTTGGTAACAGCCATTGCTGGGTTCACTCGTCCCGTACCATGGTTGCTTTAGTTAATACCCCAGAATATCGATTAAAATTGTTTAAGAACTTACGCTTTACGCGGTAAAATAACAAACAGAAACGACAATTTCGTCTCAGTTCGTAAATAACTTACCTTCCTCAGAACAAATTAATTTATGTTTATTTTACAAGACGCGGCGGAAACTCATCAACGAGCAATCTAAACCTTATCCATCACAAAATAATGTTTTGAAAAACTTCGATGTAAACACTCAAATTGCGAAGACTTGACGAGAAGTTGACAAAATGTACGTTATCGCGAATTCTGGTAAATGCGCGTTAAATTCGAGATTTATTACAAAACTTACGAGTTTTCGGCGAGGTTTTAAACGTTTCCGCCGCGTACCCCCGGTTCCCCGTGCCGAATATATTGGCAGAATTTACTTCGTAGCACTAGCACAGACTTATTCCATACTAGCTTTGCTCGCAGCTCGCGGTTTCATTATTTTTCAATGTCTAGCTTGTGGGTACTTACTGAAACCCTTGTTGGGCTTTGATTGTTTTCGGAACATGATTGATTGGATTTTAATAGGTAAGTAGATGGCTTTGTATGTTTACCAATTTCTCAAAATCTGTAGGTGCATGTAGTTCAGGGGAATTTCAAATAACTTGACCTAAAAAACATAACTAACTGTTGCCCGCGACTCCGTCTGCGAAGAATTAGTTTATCGCTTATCCCCCGGGAACTACGCAATTTTCCAAGATATAAACTATCCTATGTTATTCCTAAGGTTTCAAACTATCTCCATACCAAATTGCATGTAAATCCGTGCAGCCGTTTTTTGCGTGATTGAGTAACAAACATCCAAACATCTTCACAAACTTTCACATTTTTAATATTAGTATTAGTTTGTTTGCAAACGATACTAAACTTTATAATTGAAGACGTGAGTGGATAATTTATGACTTAGCACCTTCATTTATAGCATAAAACCGAAAATCGAAAAAACGTACATAACCCCTTCATCCACTCACGTCTTCAATTGCATTGTCACCAGATCTATAGATGAGTGTGTCATTAGAAGTGAGTAAAATTCGACTTGCAAGGTTTTACACTATTAATTACACGTGGAAGTTATAATACGTACCTACATCTATGGGTGTCAAATATGGCCTAATACAATGTTAACTATATTTAACAATAATGCAAGTGTCAGTCAAACAAATTTATAGTATAAATCTTCCCAGGTGAATTTTTCGCTTCGAGCCATTACATTAAATTTGAACCTTAATACTATGACGATACCGTTTGTTTTGAAAGATAAGGGCTCGAAGCGAAAAGTTCACCTGGGAAGATTTATACTATACACTAATTACATAGGCAGAGGTACCTATCTGCACCATCTCTATTGATGGTCTCAAATATGAGAAAGACTGAACTGAACTCACTGAACACGACCAAATGGAATATGTGGCAAAGGTAAAAAATTCTTATTATATTATGTCAGCCTCAACAGTATCAATGCTTTTTTTCCTTTATAGTTAATTTAACACATTTTGACTTTTTTTGTGATGAATGACTACCTAATTCAGAGGATAACTAATAACTTTAACTTTAGATCACTTTGGAGTACGCTTTTCAAGTCTGTACCTCTACCATGAGTTACACTAGTTCACAGTAACCGTACTCGCTAGCGACGGCGTAAATGATTTGTATGGAGAATCGTGTACAGCGCCTCTAGCGGTCACTTACGGAAGTACAATTCTCCATACAAATCATTTACGCCGTCGCTAGCGAGTACGGTCACTGTAAACTAGTGTAACTCATGGTAGAGGTCCTGGAGTCCCTATTTTGACAAAGACATTCCAACGCAGTTTCACCAAAATACCGAGACAATTAAAGAATAAATCATATATGAAAAAATACTGCAGTTGCTGAAGCTTAAGACTTTAAAGGAGCGCAGAGATCGTGGCGATTTAATAGAAACCTACAAGATACTTAATAGACATTACGATCTGCAGTGACTGCAGTTCTATAACTTGTTGAAGCTCAATAACAACACTCGCCTGCAAGGCCACTAATTTAATCTATCTACATAACGATCTAACAACAAACCTTGCAGACATTTCTTGTTTAACAGAGTAGTCAAGGCATGGAACAAGCTACCAGAACGTGTAGTCTCAGCACTGAATGCTAATCAATTTAAAAACCGGCCAGACCAATACTTTAGCAGTACAAAGAATACTTGTCCAAGGAACAGCTAGATACAGGCTTATCAGTTGCCCCCAACTACATGCCTGATAATATAAATAATAATAATAATAACTGTACAGTCAGCAGTAGAGGCGGAGAAGCGGTAGTGGAGTTCAAATGATCTACACACCCTGTTATTACACGCGCAGTAGAATCTTGTGTAGGTTATTTTGAGGACCACGAGCGCTTATCCATTTCTGCTGCTAACTATAAATGAAGAGTGTAATCAAAAAGGTGATCCAAAAGTAGTGTTCCTTACTCAGTTAATGCTGGACAAAATAATGCATTAACTCAAATTGGTAAAATGAGTCTGATAAAATTTGGGATGTTCTTACTTTGTTGCCATGAAATCACCAACTCAATGTATGGACACCTCAAATTTTATAAGACTAATTAAAAAAAATGAGTTAGTGCATTATGTTGCCCACCATTAACTGAGTAAGGAACACTACTTTTGGATCACCATTTTGATTACACCCTGTATGTGTAATTAATGCAATGAGACAACAAAATAAGATAATTTTCAATTTATTGTATAGATATACACATTCGCATATAAAATTGTCTAGTAAGACTATCTAATAAATTAGACCTAAGCAATTTCATACATACATAGTTTACTATCTGGTGGATTTGTAAATATAGATAAATTTAACATATCCTCCAATGTAAACAATATCTATTAATATCGTAACAACATATTTTTTTATAAAAAATGTAGTTTTCGGCATTTTACAAACAATATATAGGATCAGGTAAAATGTAATAAGATAATTTTGTTTAAATTCATTATAATTCGTGACATAATAAGAATAATTAATTAGGTACTCAACGTCTTTAATTTCAAAGTTCCGACAGATATTTGAATCTTTAGCTAAGGGGGCGCAATTTGCAATCATTTTCACTATTTACAATTTAATGTTAATGAGACAACACTTGACAGCCTGTTTGACATAAAAAGGGATTGCTTTAGATTGTTTAAATTACTACAGTACTTAATGAATGAAGAGCCATACTAAACAACCCCAAGGTAAGACTTAAAAGTAGGTCTCATATCGTCACATTTAGTGGGGACAGTTCCTGAAACGTTATTTTTTTTTTTACTTTACACCATGCATCATAAAAATAAAAACACGAATCCTTGGGCGAATAGAACCGTGGACGAAAGTTACGTTCTTACAATTGCACTGAGTTGTTATTCTTTCAAATAATTATAAACACCAAAGTGATTTCGAGGAGAAGAGTTTTACAAAATGTGACATTACAATATAATAAACGTTCTTACCACTATTGGTCAGACGCATGAGAGCGGCAGTGCTAATTTCAGTTTTTTTATTGACGATATTTTTAAACTAGTAATGTCAAAAAGTAATGAAAACACATGATAGCTACTCGAACTAAATGACATTTTTACACAACTTTGCGAACAACGACATCTAACGGATACTCGAGGACTTAACATCGCATTGGAAATCAGAGTGCGTTACCTGAGAGACACAACACGTAATGACATCTAGCGGACGTTGCTAACATAAGTCTTTATTTCGAGCTTATTTCGAGTTAAAATATAAATGGAAGAAAAACTATAACATCAAAAACATATTACAGCTACGACAGTCCTGAAATTAAATTGGATTAATAAATATATTATGCATGATAAGTAGTATTAGACAATTCCGTACGTCACATATGGCTGCGCTCACAAGATACTTCACGTTATCCGTCGAATTTGTAGGGACTGAGGTTTAGCAGGCTAGTATGAGATTATGAGCATGTAAAATGGCAAAAGGTGTCCGTTTGCGTCCTATCCGTAATTAAACGTGTCTACCTGTAAGCAAACAAAAGTTTTTGTTAGAAATTACACATACTTCAAGACTTATTCTTTGTCGGTCCCATAAACCTTTTCAACGCCACGCCTCGACAAAACGTAAACCTGCTTTGAATCTTATGTCATTGTGTCAAGATCACTTTGACACTGTACTTTGTGACACCTATATGTGTCGTTGGCGTTGAAAAGGTTAATAAATGCTCCTTTCATCCACTCAAAGGTTGACTGGTACAGATCCCTTAAAGGGATAATTTTATTTCAACTTTGTACATGCGTTTCAACGGTTTTCAATTATGTTTCTATTTCCTTTTCTTTGAACAATACAGATTTTACATACATACTTACATTTTATTTATTTAATTAATTACAACCGTGGTATTAAATCTGGTGTTACAAAAAATAAAGATCTCCATGGATCACGGCGGGGTATAGTATAGCTATAATTACGAAATGTCACTTTTTTTAGTCTATTCTATATGTATACTTTACTTATTTACTAACCCCCGTTTCACCATCCATTGATCAAATTTATTTGACGGATAAATGTGATGCCGTCTCTGTTTGTTTTGTTCGAATAGACGGAGATGGCATCACATTTATCAATCAGTTAAAATTAATCAATGGGTGGTGAAACAGCCCCTAAGAATACTATTATAGTCGACAAAGTAATTGCTTTACCATTTTTTATGTATGACAGTTCTTACATCAGAATATAAACAACTAGCCTTCCGTCCGCAGCTTCGCCCGCGATAAAATTAATTTTCCCGTAGGAAAAGGTATTTTCCCGCGGTAAAAAGTAGCCTATGTCACTCAGTGATAATGTAGCTTTCCAACGGCAAAAGAATTTTTGAAATCGGTCCGGTAGTTTCGGAGCCTATTCAATGCAAACAAACAAACATACAAACAAACAATCAAATCTTTCCTCTTTATAATATTAGTATAGATAGTATAGATATAGATAACGCTGATTGTCACATTGACTTGTAAGTGAAAATGTTTTAAGCCATTAATTTGACATTTAACCTATAAGCTCCAAACGCACAGACAGCAGAGGCGTGGCAGTACGGTGGCGGTGATGGCGGTTGTAATATGCTAACTTGTACGAACGAGTTCGCGGTACGGTACCCGCACAACCGTTCATACAAGTTAGAATATAACAACCGTCACCGTACCGCCACGCCTTCGCTGTTTGTGCGTTTGGAGCTTTAGGCTGCGTTTCCACCAGAGATGTGCGAGGATGCGTTGCGAGGGATGTGTTTGTCATGAACCAATAGAAACACTTCCTTCACTTAGGACCTTTTAAATGAAGTGTTTCTATTGGTTCATGACAAACACATCCCTCGCAACGCATCCTCGCACAGCTCCGGTGGATACGCAGCCTTAGGGTGGTAAAGTAATTTCTTGGATGACTAATAAAAATAAAATACAATTGAATGCCAATTCAATTGGCATAAGTACACGTGCTAAATTTAAATTAATTCATTTAGACTAGATCAATGGAGATGGGTGAAAATTTATTTGAACTTAAATGCAAAATAAAACTTGTCATTATCATCCCAGCCTATATACGTTCCACTGCAGGGCACAGGTCTCCTCTCAGAATGAGAGCTTGGGCCGTAGTTCCCACGCGGACCCAGTGCGGATTGGGAACTTCACAAACACCATTGAATTTCTACGCAGGTGTATGCAGGTTTTCTCACGATGTTTTCCTTCACCGTAAAGCTCATGGTAAATTACAAATGTAATTTTGCACATAAATTTCGAAAAACTCAGAGGTGCGAGCCGGGATTTGAACCCACGACCCTCTGCTTGAGAGGCCATAGGATAGGTCAAACCACTAGGCTAAAACTTGCAAAATAAAACTTGTGGATGGATGGCCGTGAAGAGTTTGCCCATCTATAACGGCCCATGATGTATGACGTCGCGTGGTGGTGGTCACTTAGGATTTTTAATTGACAGACATACTATAGTAGATATTGGTGACACACGGAACGCGGCGGTTGAAACGCTTCACGGCCCTACCCAAATATGTAGCCAGAAATTTAGATGGCGTGCACCGAGCCTAAGTATCAACAAGGATGATATAGACTGGGTTGGCAGGCGCCATAGTACGGATCGGCAGCGGTTTTTGTAGTTCGATTATTAAATCTAGATGGCGCTGAAATATAGCCAGAGGCTTTGAATGCAAAGCAATAAAGACTACAGATGTTTCATATTACTACAAATGTATTATTTTCCATAAAATATTGCATAATAGTACATTTTGCAGTTAAATGAAATATCTGTAGTCTTATTGTTTTGCCTTCAAAGCCTCTGGCTATATTTCAGCGCCATCTAGATTTAATAATCGAACTACAAAAACCGCAGCCGATCCGTACTATGGCGACTGCCAATCCAGTCTATAACATCCTTGGTATCAAGCAATTCTAACCTCTTTTTCGGAACCTCATCCTTAGCCTTTTTCTCTTGCTCTCTCTTCTTGGCAGCCTCTTCCCGCTGTTGGCGAATGATGGCAAGTCTTGCGAGGTCGGCGCGCGCCTGATCCGTCTTTCCCTCTGCGTGCGCTTTCTGGTACGCCGCCGCTGCCCGCTGTCGCTCTATCTCTTCGCGCTCGCGTCTTAAACGCAGAAAACAAACAATCAGGGACTATCTCGAAACTAGAATATAATTGACTGAGGCGTATACAGGGTGTTTGGCACATGGACAGTCAAATTTTTTGGGATATTGTTGCCTATTTGCTAATTTTTCACCCTTGGAACTTGGGTCCTAAGGGTCACGGTTTTGGAGATATGATTTTTTAAATGTTTTTTTCTCAAATTTCCAGAAATCCCACCTTCAAACGTTCGTAACTTTTTTAATAATGTTTTGTAAAATTACATTTTTTTGTATTTAATACTTGGCAATACATGCTTGTTCAAATAACAATAGTTTTTACTCTAATTGATAGTCTCAAAGGGACGTACGAGGTTTTTTATTCCACAAAACTACTGATTGTGTGAAAAAAATCAAACTTCGAAATTCAATTATTAAAAAAACTAAAGACAATTGAGGGGTTAATTTTTTAAAAATACTTCTTTCAAATCAATGAAACGAAGAAAGAAATTGACATTTATTTCCTTTTTATGAAATCTAGTATCAGTTTCGTTATTAGTGTTACTAGCCTCGTCCGCAGCTTTGTTCTCCTAAAAGTAGGCTAGTCTTTTAAACAAATGATAAAATTCAGGGGTCTTCTTTGATGCTAAGGTCTGTCAAGTGTTTAGGCTGTCAGTCATTTAGTCCTATGACGAGAAGATTTAATGCACTAGAAACTACGTAATTATTAAAGAAAATGACTAGACTGCCAAATTGTAATTAGAATAATTTCAAAATGGGGGTCCAAATTAGGGCATCTGAGACTGAATCTCAACCTTATGAACTTGCTACTCTGCTAACAATGGTATTTGTTCTAGTTGATAGCAAAGTAGCAATAAATTTAGCAGAGAATGATTTCTCAAATGACTCCATGAATATACAGAATCATCCATACAAGTTCACTTGATGTTTCATTTCAGTTCCGCCTATCTAACTTAACTCTCCATTAGAATGGTGCAAAATAGCTGAACACTTACCTAGACAACTGAGGCTTCTCTCCTTCCCCTAAGGAAGTATTCAGATTAGATAATTTTTTATTCTTTTTTACAACTCTGTTTGGATTTTCAACCTCGATGAGGCCAGATACACCCTTTGCCTTTGTTGGATGCTGAAAATAAGTAAATTTTATTGAATGACAATTGTTTTTCTCGTTATTAAACCGCATTAAGAAGCTTTCTACATTATATGTAAAACCACCATAAATTGAAAACACTCAAACATTTTTGGGATGACATCTTTATGGCTGTGTAAAGTAAAAGTATGATTTTCTACAAACTTCTTTTTTACAGAATCAAGCAGACCTAATGCCATGAATTATTCTTGGTGATGCTTATTTAGAACTAAGGATCTCTTAGTATTATTTGTTAACATTTTTATTTTTTCTACTTTGACCTACTTACATCTTCATCGGAGTCACTTTCATCGCTGCTTCCAGAGCCGGATTTGTTGTCAGCGGATTCTTCTTCGCTGGAGGACTCATCTCCTCCATGCTCCTTTCTCCACCTGGAAAATTTGAATCATCATCAAAGTAACATGAAGTTTCAAATTAAAGTAACACCGAGTAACACAACGCCAAGTTTAGTTCAAGTTCAAACATCAATCTTATCTTAAACAATAGAATCTCATTTATAAATAATTGATTGAAGTCACGGTAGTCTTTGGTGTTAGCAATTTTTTTATGACCACCTGGAAAACCCCTTACCCGCATAACAAAACACATTCTTATCACATCTTTTATGCATTGTAATAAATAACAATACAAATTATTTGCCAAATGTTATTTTGGGTAAAATATTTTATGCCAACTGAAACATTTGACAAAATGAAATTTGGTAAGACTATTTGGTAAGAGACTCATTGTTCAAACATTCTATGCCAAAACATTAGGTTTGTGTTGCAAACGAAATTTTACGAATAATTGTTTGGAAAGTGTTGATGAGACAAGGGTAACCCAAAATTATAACTTTTTCTTAATCATGAAGTAATCAAAATGAATTAACAAAAATTTAATCTTTATTTAAGAAGAATTGCGTCCTGAGAAGTTCTATCGCGTCACCAGGGGCGTAGCTACCGCCGTATCAGTCATATCAATGATATGGGGCCCCATGGCTACTGAGGCCCCTAACGAATATTATTATTATTGTAATTTCTTGCTAATTTTTTTTTGTTTATTTTCACGTCTGCTATTTTGCAGCACCGCAGTTTATCTGGGTAGCCAACCCTTGGTTGGATGATTGAATTTTTATTTAACTACGGTTTGATTGAATTTATGGCTAAACTTTCAATTAATCGGGATTCCTCGGACACAAAAAGTTTTTGAAAACCCCTTCCAGACGCTATCTAAACAAGGGCAAATCCAGTGAAACCTGGACGGATGGTAGACTGATAAAATAAATGTAATAAAAAGGCTTCTAGAAATTATAAAGTTTTCTATGTATGATGCAATATGTGCATATTGAGGTTAATTTGGTATAGCTAGCTCAGCATTAATATGTACTTTGTATAAGACGATGTTTGTAATTTATAACTGTAAGCTAAGCTTGTTAGATCTATATACATGATATTGGAAATATTTGACTTATATTTATTACAAAAAGTTTACCTCTTTATTATCAGTAATAGTATCAACACATACAAAATAGATACAACAGAACAGAAAATACAGATAGAGATGTTCTTCTCAGCAACCAGAGGTAAATTGTACGTTTTCCTTTGTCCCTTTCAAGCAACCTCTGACAATTTCTCTCCTTGCCAATCTTAAAACATGAGGATTTACAAGTAGCAAACTTGTAGCAAAATGTAAAGGTGTCAAATAGACGATGAGAATCAACATCATGTGTATAATATTATTTACTGAACTGACAATAAACGGCCGCTTTTTCACGATTGGCGAACAGAACAAGTTAGCTATTCTGTAATGCGTAATGCATCATGGGCTTACTTTTGTTTCAGCTCTTCTTGTTTTCGCTGCTCCTCCAGCTCCTCAGGGCTGGTGAACTTGCGATTGCGGCCCTTGTGATTGGTATACTTGCCTGGAAAACATCAAACGTACAACGTGAAAACAACGAGAAAGCACATTTTCTAGTAACATTGGATCGACATTGAAAAAAAAAACAAGAGCCAAAATCTGATACACTGTCTTACCTCGTGGCATCTTGAATTGACGGAGAACTGCTTGAGTTAAATAATAAAACAATCCAAATCAGTTTGCCAGCTCGCAAAGATTTTATTCAGCAAAATGAATTATCGTACAAATTTAGAGTTGACGTTCATGCCGGAACTAGAGCACAGATAACAAATTTCTTTACCTTACAGTGCCCACAGAGTACATTATATTATATAGGAGGATAGAGATATCACTCTTTTCAACGGCACAGCGCCATCTAACGCAAATTCCCGTAACTACTATTAGGAACCATACCTCTATAATATCAAGGACCAATAATCACACGTATCAATACCAGCCCTGCTGTGCCACTGCCCATGGGCCACTGCCACAGCTTTTTTGAAACTAGAATTTAAAGTTGTTTTCATCAATTTTCTACATGTTTTGATAAATAATATTGCCATCTAGTGCAAATTGACGGAACTAAAAATAGACATTGTTGGAAGTGAAAGCACCGTGACAGTGCCTTTAGCAGACAAACGTCATTTTTGAAATTATATATCAGGCTGGCCAACCATTTTAAAAAATACTTTATAATGCTTTTTGTTATTCCGCTGGTCGGATTTTTTCAATATCATTTTAGTAGAATGACAGGGGTGTACAATATTCTTTCCTGATGAAATTTTGGTATGCATTGAAAGACAGCTCAGAAGAGAAATAATGTACTTACCCAGAAACTCTTATTGTTGGTTAAAGTATTTCATCCCATCACACCATTCTTTTGTACACATTCATCATTTTATATGTTCTAAATATTTCCTATCTGTAGATATTCTTTATTGCGTTGTGTGTTTCTATGTTTCTATTTATAAAATTATTTCAACAGGTTATTTATGAAATTCTTAGACATACCTAATACTTTTGTCAGTACATTATTATCAAAAACGCAAAAAAAACTCATTTAGCAGGATTAATTTTCTTTTTTCGATTTTTCCTTCACAAAGTTTTTACTTTATCTGTGGTAGCGAAAATTTAATTAGCGGGAAAATGGTTAAGGCCCATACTACACGGGCGGTTTTCCCGCCGCGGGAAACCGCTCGACGGAGCTGCCGCAGACCGTCAAACTACACGGAACGCGGTTTACCGCTGTCTTTTGTTCATTTCAACATGGATCCGCCAATGATAACTGCGCTTAATTAATAATGTAACAATTTGAAAGGAAATATGTTAATTTGCACGCTTTTGGTTTCATAAAATACCTAGTTAATATTCTTTTGAAAGCGTTTTTCTATAAAAAAGACACGTCAAGTTTGTTTACCTTATTTCTAATGCTAAAAAAACGAAATACGCACGACGAACGAGCGCCCTCGCGCAAAGCCCCGCGCCGCGCAGAATGACGCAATAGCGGGAAACCGCCCGTGTAGTTTGAAGCGGCGGTTATCAGCGGCGGTTTAACGCTGCATGCGGCGGTCGAATTTCTCCCGCCCGTGAACCGCGGCGGGAAACCGCGCAGTGTAGTATGCAGCATACAACTTCCATATAAAATTGTGTCTAGTGCGGTTCAGAAGCGGTTTCCCGCGGCGGGAGAACCGCCCGTGTAGTATGGGCCTATAGGCCCATACTACACGGGCGGTTTTAAAAGAATATTAACTAGGTATTTTATATATATATATATACAGACGCTTTTAAAAGAATATTAACTAGGTATTTTATGAAACCAAAAGCGTGCAAATTAACATATTTCCTTTCAAATTGTTACATTATTAATTAAGCGCAGTTATCATTGGCGGATCCATGTTGAAATGAACAAAAGACAGCGGTAAACCGCGTTCCGTGTAGTTTGACGGTCTGCGGCAGCTCCGTCGTGCGGTTTCCCGCGGCGGGAAAACCGCCCGTGTAGTATGGGCCTAAGACAGTCATCATGGACTTAATACCTAACTGGACTGAGTACTGCGACAAAAAAGTGAGGCCGAAAAAAAAAACAAACCAGAGAGTTCCATCTCGTTCTAATTAGGGTGATCAAGTGGGACACAATTCTCTAGTTTCTCTAGTTTGTATGTACCTAATCTCTCGGACCGCTGTCTCTAGTTGCCGTTATTAAACTGTATGGCTTGGTAATTATGGGTCACTTTTGATTGACTAATAAAAGTTAGTGCTCAGTCCTTATGTATTAAGTCCATGGGTTAAGTTTATAGTGGCGCTAAATTAAAGTAAAATAGTGAAATACTTTATATGATGAGATCTTTGATCAATTATAACTGAAGATACACATTGCCGAACAAAATCCCCTTCAAAGAATGTCCGAACTTTTTTATTTGTTTGCATAACAATTAAAATCATCACCTACACAGAAATTTGAACCTAGTATTTACTTAATTACAGTCGAATTTCGGTTGGCACTTGACAGCTAAACTTGACAATTTCACGCAACGTACTGAGAAAAAAGAAGGCCACTTTTATCAAAGTGGCGCTCATTTGGCTCGGACATTTTCGGGCGCGCGACTGTGGATCTACAGTTATAATTGATCAAAGGATGAGATGACCTTATTATGCTATGGCGGTAGATGACTTGAAAACACATTATGAGTTGAAACCAACACACATCCTGCCCGTTGAGCCAGTCAATAATATACTGGATGTGCATCTATAGGAGAATAATAAAATAAAAAGAACCAAGGTAAAGGTAAATGTCCTGATCGGCGCCCTAATAGCAGTCCTTTCTACAACTGACTGGTCTATTTTTATGCCAGATCAGGTTCTATAGTAAAGCGCAGGTAGGTACTTATTTAACGCCCGGCCCGACAGAAGTTGCGTAAAAATAAAACGTAATCGAAATGTGGTGAGTTGTATGTAATCTCGATAAAAACTATTGTTTGTTTTGAAAATAATATCCTTCTTGCACGTAGAAAAATAGTTAAAAATTGGTTGGTTAACCATTCAGGGTTCACATTAGCAAAATAATGATAACCATATCTTTTGTGCCCAAATAAATAACAACTAAGAACTAAATAAGTAGCTAGGTACTTAGTACATTTTTCCGTATTTTGCTGGTTAACGAGCCTGTATTTAAATTGTTCAAATAAATAACTACTTACATAAGTACTTATCATAGTGATCCCGTTGGAACTCCTCTTCCCCTCTCCTGATCTTGAGATGATGCCTGCAAAATTATGTATGACATACGCACTTGAATAAGGAAGCCAACTAGTTAATTCTGATTTACTTAACTTCGTAATAATAATGTGCTAGCGGCTAGCAGCTAGCCCATATTCTACTGGTAGTGGGTTTAATACATTGCATATTTTTATTTTCAGTAAAAAATCGTTAATTTTCGTTTTTTTTTCGTTTTTCGTTTTGGTTCTGTGGTCAAAATCAAACCCTTATAGTTAAACCCTGTCTGCCTGTCTATCTGTCCTGGCTTAGCTCGGAGACTCTTAATAAGTACCAATTAAAAAGCTATGTAATTTGACATGGGTGTGTAAGTACCTAAGTAAGTACACAATGATCTCAAGGTGCTTCTTTGATACAAATTACCGAGTTATCACTTCATGGCTCTATCTTTAGAATTACATAGCTGGTAATTAAAATATTACAATCTATGTTCATAGGTAATTTGTAAAATCTCCTTATTTTTTTACGGCGATCAACAAAATATCTCGCTCATGTAGAAGAAAGGGGTTCCATTTTCAAAGTGATTTTACCACAAATGAATGACGTTCAGTTTTGTATGAATGAATCCTAAGAGATAAATGTTCATTTGGCGGGTAAAATTTTCTATACGATATATCGTCGTAGATGGATTAGTCATTTCATTATACAGGCAGCGTGTGATACTTTGCTGCGTGAACTTAACCCATGACGGCGCCTAAATGTCACAGTGGAGGTCAACGACCTGCAGTTTTTTTTACTAGTAGATAAAGTGAGTCGACTAAGTAAATCTCTTACACTTTCAATATCATTAATAATTTAAACTTTTTTTACTTGCTGGATAAGATTGATGAGTTTTTAATTTAATTTGTTCATTTAGGTATAAAATAAACAATAAGATAATTGAACAAATTTTAGGAAAATTTAGCTATAAATACCTATATTAGTTAAGGAAGCATTGGCACTATTACATACGATGATCTGATTTATTTATGCATGATAATATTTTAATATGCATTACATTCCATTCTTAGAACTGAGTCAGGTGGAACTTATTGCATGTATTTTCCAAAGAAAAAGTTTTAAGTGCCTACTTTTTCAAAGTACCTATGTCAATGAAAATCGCAATTTATAGTACTACTCGTGGGTATCTAGTATGCTTCTTCTATGTGTCACTACAAAATAAATATGACTATTTTTATACATAGATACATTTTAGTTTTTGTATAGCTAAAATTGATTTGTTGAGTTGTGACTTTGTTGTCTGTAACAAATTGTTATTGTCTGTGACCACCCTTAATAAATACTTTGCTAAGTTATCTTATCTCTGAGTTATCATAATTTTTGCATCTCTTTTTTACAAAAACTTTCTTGTCTCGTCGATCAAAAACCAGACAGTAAGAAATCCAGTGTTTGCATTGATACACCGTGACATTTGTCATGCGGAACATCAGGGCTATCAGTTTTTAGGGTTCTGTACCCAAAGGGTGTCAACGCGACCTTATATATTACTGAGATTCCGCTGTCTGTCCGTCTATCCGTCCGTTATTCCGTCTCGCACAGGGGGTCTCTATCTTGAACCGTAAGACACTTGAAATTTTCACCGATTATGTACTTATTACTGTTGCCGCTATAACAAAAATACTAAAAATAAAGGAAAGTTAAAGGGAAAAATTAAAGGGAGTCGTCATACTTACAGCAAACGTGTTTTTTTTCAGGGCTTTTATTCGATCTATAAAAGTTACTAAGTCCGAATCACACTTGACCGGTTTTCCAATCTAAAAAAGTCTTGATCGACATCCAAATATTTGATCAAAGGGTAAGTACTTTACTACTTACTATATCAATCAATCAACCAATCAATCAATATATTTATTCGTCGAACATAGGTATATACTAAAGATGCCGCGAATACTCGCTATTATTCGGCATTCGGAATAGTTAATACTAAATACCGAATAATAGCGAGTATTCGCGGCATCTTTTAGTATATACACTGCAGGTTTAGTTACAATGATTAGTCATTTTCAGCTATGTCGTACCCGTTCGGGCATACGAATTATTACGAGTATTATAAATACCTACTGGCCAATGAATGCGGTGAAATTGGAAATTTGGAGAGAAGTACCTACACCTAAGTCCGGTGACCGGTCAGCAGATCCTGTGACGGATGGTACCCTGTTACACGGCATACTCTTCAATTCGACACGAATAATCAAAGGTTTATCCTGTTACAGAAACCGCCTAAAACCTAAGCACGAATCGTTCACCTCGATTCAGAAGCGGTTATTGTCAAGTCAAGGTTGAATGACAATTTACTATGTAAGCTGCGTACGCGGCACCGAATCCTAATGTTCTGACGATTGTTTTGATGTAAACACTATAGTGAAAGATCGAGGAATAGATTTGAAGAAAGTGAAGAAAAAATGGCAACCGTGACCTCGTTAGAGACCGTAGTAAGGTTCACAAGCTTAGTAAGTAGGTAAAGTCACTGTCAATTGAACTTGTAAACAATGTAAACAAACCTTGTATTTAAAATGTCTTTAATTTCCATTTTCCCTCATAAAATAATGCTAAATCTGTGTGTTATTTAATCAATACTTACCACAACATTATCCTAAACCATTAAAACAATACAATTAAATGGTTTGTTTACATTGTTCGCAATTTCAATTGACAGCGACTTTAAGTATAATTTCTCATGGCAAGATTAGCCGTGGTGGTCTAGGAGCCATGGCTGCCTAGTGGTTTGACCTTTGGCCTCTCAAGCAGAGGGTCGTGGGTTCAAATCCCGGCTGAGTTTTTCGCAATTAATGTGCGAAATTACATTTTCATCACACTTGCTCGTCAATGGTGTATTCCATTGCCTGTATACTAAATGACAATGGCCTAAATTGTTCTTAAGGGAGTTATGGATTTACATACAGTTTTTCTACCCAAGGGAGTTCTAACTTTAGTTTTAAAATTTGCAAAGAAGTCATTTCAGACTAAGGAGGTTTTAAGTCAGCCAACGTTTTATTTATTATCTTTAAAATTTAGCTATAACCCAAATTTTACAACACAAAACTTATCTACGCTTCATGAAAATTCGTTATTTTTATATTTTAAATTTATATCAAATAGTTTTGCAATAAATTTAGTAAAAATATTTTTTTAAAAATGTTGGCAGAATCTGGCCGTATGACCTTTCGAATTCTAAACTAAACACAGTTTACATTATCTATGGTAGATGACTCGAGAAAAGTGACAATCTGTATTGGCGGGTAGCCATTATTTGTGTTTAGAGACAAAATAATTTTATTTTTGGATTTTTTTTCTCGCAATGTGATGAAAAATCATTGTGTGTATCACGGGCAGTAAGGGGATTACAAACTCGAGTCATTAAAAGCCCTCCGCCTCCGGCGTCGGCCTTCTAATAGACTCTCATTAGTAATCCCCTACTTACGGCCCTAGATGCACAATGTACTATTGTAATTTACCATGAGCTTTACGCTGAACGAAAACATCGTGAGGAAACCTGCATAGTTACACCTGCGAAGAAATTCAATGATGTGTGTGAAGTTCCCAATCCGCACTGGGCCCGCGTGGGAACTACGGCCCAAGCCTTCTCATTCTGAGAGGAGGCTATGCCCTGCAGTGGGACTTATATAGGCTGGGATGATGATGAAGATTCAGCATTCTTAATTTGGGTTAGGTATTTCTGTTAATTTGAAAATTTTCATAAAACTTTGTTTACAGTTTTTTTTTAATGACTTGGTGGAGTGAATAAGCTATTATTTTAGTAAAAATAGAATATTTTGAATTATAAGGATTTGACATGCCTAGGGCTTAAATTTTATATCTTAGACGCATTTATCTTGTTTTTAGTAAATTTATAGTAAGGAGATACAATAAACTATATCATCGAATACACCTCCATTCCTCATTGTAGCGGTTCATGCCAACATTATCGTACAGGACGAATATTTACTGCATCCTCTTACAAAACCGTGTTCCGAAAAGCTCACAAAATGGGCATAACACTATAGTTACCTATAGTTGGTAACTGTAATTTATACTCAACCTTTTTAATCAAAGTAAGCGTTCTTACGCGATTTGGGTCCAAGGGATACCGTTACTAAAGTGCTGAAAACATTCTCTGAGTTATGAAAATAAGTCTACGATTTCTCTGAACATCATCGATTTCACTTCGTATTATAAGTTAACTTGTACGGTCACGTGCAATAAATATAATCTAAATGAGCTCCTCAAAATATGACTGTAATTGGGAACGTATCAAAATATATAAAGTTTAAAACGAATAATGGACGAAATACATAATGGTCATAATACATACTAAAATTTTCCTATTTTTCCTTGAAACTATTGATTAAACGAACTTTTTTAATCGAGTATTCTACGGATTGGTTTAGGTTAGGTTAGGTATATTTTACGAAAATCCTGTGGAGTTGAGAATTTCCAAGAAAATTGTTTTAATATCAAATGACCATTATGTATTTCATCCATTATACTTTTAAACTTTATACATTTTGATACGTACCCCTGTAATTACCACGACCTTATTACATCGGAATAAGAGCATATGCAACATTGCGCTTGACTGTACAAAGTCTTAATAGTTTGTATGTAAAGCTGCATACGGACTGCGCGCACATTACGCGTACCCTACGCGAGCCTGGGTACGCGTACCCGGGTACGCGTGTCCTGAAACGCCATGTCCGTACGCTATGTACGCGTACACTGTGTGTAGCTGCAAGTACGGACATGGCGTTCCAGGACACGGGTACCCGAGTACACGTACCCGGGCTCGCGTAGGGTACGCGTAATGTGCGCGCAGACCTTACGCAGCTTAAAACTTTTATTGTCACAGTGCATTAAAATGAGCCTCCGCACAGTAACGCCTGATAGACAAACATAGGTTCAAGTCATCATCATCATCATCATCATTTCAGCCGAAAGACGTCCACTGCTGAACATAGGCCTCCCCCAAGGCTCGCCAAACAGATCGGCCTTGCGCCATCCGCATCCAATGCGTTCCCGCTACCTTCACCAGGTCGTCGCTCCATCTTGTTGGAGGCCTACCTACACTGCGTCTTCCGGTCCGCGGACGCCACTCGAGAACCTTTCGGCCCCATCGGCCGTCAGTTCTACGGGCGATGTGCCCTGCCCACTGCCACTTAAGTCTAGCGATTCTTCGAGCTATGTCCGTGACTTTAGTTCTCGCGCGGATTTCATCATTTCTAATGCGATCCCGTAGAGAAACTCCAAGCATAGCCCTCTCCATCGCCCTCTGAGTGACCTTGAGCTTCCTTATAAGACCCATCGTTAGGTTCAAGTAGTAGCGATTTATTTTTGCCAGCGATACGACAATAATGTACCTACACCCATATACATAGACCTACTAAATCAACGACTGATTCGAAAGACAGTAACAATATACAAAATTAAAATTCCAGGACTTTATTATCCTTATGCTCATGCTGACAATATGGCATATCCCGCAGGTTTAGGATTAAAATTATCTGTGCCATATGCAATTTACTCTAATAATAACAATTAACCTGAATATTTTCACAATAAAAACATAAACCATTCTTTGTGCAATTATTCACTTCAACAGTTTTGAAAAATGTATGCAATTACACAGAATTTAATATACGTTTTGTTAAGAGATAAATTCCCTTAAGATGGTGCTCGTATCGCGACATAACGGTGTGTGTGGGACACATTAATCTTTTGCGAAGGAAGGAATTCGGGGCATTGCCGTTTTTTATATCGGACATCTTGTTTCAGGTTCCGCGTTATAGCTCTTAATTAAAAAGGTTCTTTTAACTGGTCATACAACGCTGTACTTGGTTAGCTAAGATTGATTGGTTTCTTTAATTCGGTAGGAGATAAGAACATTGTTAAATTGTATCAATACATTCAGTGAAGCTTTAACGAGGGGTCAAACGTGATTGTTTTAAATTTTAAAATAAAAGACTTAAATTCAAATTGCATCGTGTCGGAAGGCTTAGGAATCCCATCTTGTATAATTTCAAGACGATCATCGTTGTTTTGTTATTGAGTTATTTACATAAAGCTTATCATGATTCATGATATATTTTTGAATACGCGACCCCTTTACAACGTTAAGTATTTGAGCGACCCCCTAGGGTCAAAATTGAAACAAAATCTAAGTCGACATAAAACTGAAAAGAGTAATTGATTGCTACTTGCCATTTTTTTACCCGGGACCCCCTGGGTGGTTTCGCGACCCCCGTAGGGGTCGCGACCCACAGTTTGAAAAACACTTAACTAGAATAATACTTTTGTACTTTGTCGTAATAACACAATTGTCAATCAAGTATGACGTTTTCCACCTAACTGTAGAGCGACAAGGTACAAAAGTGACCAGCTACTTTTGACGCTGACTGTACCTCGGGAGGTAGTTTTGCTAAAGTACGACTAGGTGTGGAGTAAATTTTAAAAATATCGTAATTATGTAGGTATAGCAAAAAATCCCGGGTCCCATTTTCTATGGGCTATCAATACAAATATTTGATATTTTTTTTAAATATAAATAGTCAGTAGTAGGTAGGTATCTTTAAGTAGGTAAGGGACTTATTTTTTCTATTACAAGCAAACCATTTATACTCCTTATGCAAAGAATTCGTTTATCGCTATCCCACGGTAATTATGCAATTTTCCGGGATAAAAACTATTCTATGTCCTTCCTAGAGTCTCAAACTATCACCATACCAAATTTCATCTAAATCAGTTCAGCCGTTAAAACGTGAAGAGGTAACAGACAGACAGATAGATATTGGATAGACAGACACACTTTCGCATTTATAATATAAGTATGGATAAATATGGATTACTATGGATATGGATATTAGTATAGATGTCGACGGGATAAGTGCCACCAGCAATCCTAGTTAAGCTGCGTACGAACTGCGCGCACTGTACGCGTGTACGTGTACAGTACGTGTACGTGTACGTGTACAGTGTACGCGTACATGGCGTACGGACATGGCGTTCCAGGACACGCAAGCCCGGGTACGCGTACCCGGGTACGCGTACAGTGCGCGCAGTCCGTACGCAGCTTTACGCGTACCCGGGTACGCGTAGTCGGTTACGCGTGCCCTGGAACGCCATGTCCGTCCGTACTTGCAGCTACGCGTACAGTGTACGCGTAGCTGCAAGTACGGACAGCAGCTTTAGACCGCCAATCTATACCTATAAAACAGTACCGTGACTGACTGACTGACTAACTGAATGACTGACTGACTGACTGACTGACTGACTGACTGACTGACTGACTGACTGACTGACTGACTGACTGACTGACAGACAACGCACAGCCTAAACCACTGGGGCTTGAAATTTGGCACACATGAACCTTGAGTATTGTAGAGGTGCACTAAGGAAGGATTTATTGAAATTCCCACGGGATAGGAAAATATCTCAACTTTCTTTGGTTATTTGTTTGTAGCGGAATCTCTGAAACTATTGAGCCGATTTTAAAAATTCTTTCAGAATTAGAATGCTACACTATCCTTGATTAACATAGATTACTTTTTAACCGGGAAAATGCAAAATTCCCACGGGATAGAAATAAATTAACTCAATTTCGGGGCTGATTTTAAAAATTCTTACACATTATGTGATAGTGACTATCCCCGATTAACAAAAGTTACTTTTTATTCGGGAAAATTCAAAATTCCCACGGGACAGAAAAATTTGAAATCAACTTTGGGGCTGATTTTAAAAATTCTTTCACCTTTTTTTTTTCTTTTTTTGATTGACACAGGGTATTTTTTTCCGGGACAATGCAAAATTCCCGCGGGATAGAAATAAGTAAATTCAACTTTGGCACTGAATTTAAAAATTCTTTCATATAATATGATATGACTATCCCCAATTGACATAGGCTACATTTTTTTCGGGAAAACACAAAATTCCCACGGGATAGAAAAATTTTAATTCAATTTTGGGGCTAATTTTAAAAATTCTTTCACCAATAGTAAGCTACAGTATCCCTGTTTAACATAGGGTACTTTTCTTCGGGAAAAAGAAAAATTCCCACGGGATAGAAATAAGTACATTCATCTTCGGCACTGATTTTAAAAATTATTTCATATGATTTAATATGACTATCCTCAATTGACATAGGCTACTTTTTCTTCGGGAAAATGCAAAATTCCCGCGGGATAGAAAAAACTGGATTCAACTTTGGGGCTGATTTTGAACATTCTTTCACCAATAGTAAGCTACAGTATCCCTTATTGACATAAAGTACTTTTTTCGGGAAAATGCAAAATTCTCGCGGGATAGAAATAAGTAAATTCAACATAGGGGCTGATTTTTAAAAATATTTTACAATTTGAAAGCTACTAAGTATATTTTTGATTGACATAGGCTACTTTTCTACGGGAAAACGCAAATTTCCCGCTGGATCGAAATAAGTAAATTCAACTTTGGGGCTGATTTTAAAAAATATTTTACAATTTGAAAGCTACAATATCCCTGATTGGCATAGGCTACTTTTCTACGGGAAAATGCAAAATTCCCACGGGATAGAAATAAGTGAATTGAACGTGGGGGCTGTTTTTTTAAATTATTTCACTAATAATAAGCTACGCTGTCTCTGATTTTCAAAATGTTTTGACAGTTATTTCTACCCCGCGGTATGCTGTACACTTTCCTGGGATAGAATGTTGTTGTTTCAATTAGGCCTCCTCCCAGAACGAGAACACTTGGGCCTTAGTTCCCACTTGGGCCCCGTGCGATTTGTACAGTGCGTGTGTATACCATTGAATTTCTTCTCAGGTGTGTGCAGTTTTCCTCGCGATGTTTTCCTTCACTGTAAAGCTCATGGTAAACTTCAAACGTAATTTAGCACACGAATTTGGAATAACTCAAGAGGTCCAAGCCCGGACTCAAACCCATGACCCTTTGCTTAAGAGACCATAGGTCAAACCACTAGGCCACCGCGGCTTACCGGCTTTAGAATTCACTTATTCAAATTCCGCGGGAACTTTACATTTTTCTGGCATTATCCTATGTGTTAATCCACGTAATATACTACCTGTGTGCCAAATTTCATGCAAACAACTGTAACGTTATTGTCTTCGCGTATGAAGTCGCGGGCAAAAGCTAGTTTTCATCACACTTGCTCGTCAATGGTGTTATTCCATGCCTGTATACTAAATGTCAAAGGCCTAATTTGTTCTTAAGGGAGTTATGGATTTACGTACAGTTTTTCTTCCCAAGGGAGTTCTAACTTTAGTTTTAAAATTTTCAAACAGACTAAGGAGGTTTCAAGTCAGCCAACGTTTTATTTATATGTTTAAAACTTAGCTATAACCCAATTTTACTACACAAAACTTGTCTACGCTTCATGAAACTTCGTTATTTTTATATTTTAAATTTATATCAAATAGTTTTGCAATAATTTTAGTAAGTATTTTTTTAACATGTTGGCACAATGTGGCCGTATGGCCATTCGAATTCTAAACACAGTTTACTTTATCTGTGGTAGATGACTTGAAAAAAGTGACAATCTGTATTGGCGGGTAGCCATTATTTATTTAATTTAAGTGTTGAGACAAAATAATTTCATTTTTGGATTTTTTTTCCTCGCAGTGTGATGAAAATCATTGTGTGTATCACGGGCAGTAAGGGGATTACAAACTCGAGTCAATAAAAGCCCTCCGCCTCCGGCGTCGGGCTTCTAATAGGCTCTCGTTAGTAATCCCCTACTTACGGCCCTTGATGCACAATGTACTATTATTATAAGACGTACAGTAAGTAAATCAAATAAAATACTACTTTTTGTGTAACAAAATAAATCTACCTATCTACAAGCTTTTTTACTGTAAAAATTTAAATGTATTTAAGTAGGTATAGCATATTTAAAGCGATTAAGGCAACTGGCATTTGGTGAAATGGAGCTTACAAGATTTGACTCTTACCAACATACCAACAAACGTTTGCACGTTAAATCCTTGCTTGTAAAAACAGCTCAGTGAATCACTTGAAGCAATTCAAAGCAGCTTAATCTATTTGTTTATTTTTTCAGTCTTCTGGCTCGTCAGCAGCTGTTAGTTTTGTCGTACGTATAAGAGGCGAAGGAACCACGGCGCGCGTCCACATACAGCCTCGCCGAGACCTTGTCCGCTACGCAAGGACGCTGGCAGCCCCTGCACGAAAAACGCCCGCCACTACCGAACGAACGCGCCCGCGGGAAAGTTCACTTTGAATTTAGAACTATTTTGTTTTTAAATTGTGGTCGCAGGAATAATTGGCTAGCCAGCATTTTGTTACTAGAAAAAGTTTTCCAATTGCAAACTTTTTGCTGAGTGTTAGTGAGTTTCTGAGTGTTGCTAAATTAAAGGTAAGATTTTTTTTGAAAATAATTAAGCATTTATATTTTCATAATATAGAATATACGTACTAATTTGAGAGACAGAATCATAGAATGCACTCGTTGAAGTCTTTTGAACGCGACAAATTACATTATAAATTCCTGCTTTCTTTTTCTATCGTATAGTGATTTGCCAGTAATATAGGTATTGTGCAATCAGAGATAATTCAACAATGCAAACAATATTTTAATATTTTAAACCTACTTCAAAAAAAAGGAGGAGGTTCTATGTTCGACTGTAGGTATGTATTTTTTTCTTTTTATTACGTTCTATGAAATACAACTATGTAAAACTTTTATTAAACGTATTGCATAATTTATACCCAAGAATCTCGTAAAAAGTAACGCAACAATTAGGTACAAAAGTTATTTCATAAAATTTACTCATATCCATATACTAAACAGTAAATTAAATTTATAATCTAAGAAAATATGGTGCAGTATTAGTTACTTACATGTGAATATATAGACGGAGTACTGGGATGCTTTTAGTCCTGAACTGTTCAAACAATGATCCTAATTCTTAGGACACTCTATGATGAGATAGCAACTTGAGTAGAAGATAAATCTTGAATGCAGTCTAAGGTCTTGGCCAGGAAATACAAGTAGGTTGGTAGGTTGTTTGCTAAGTTCTTGTGGCTTCTCATTGTGAAAACATGACGAAGAGATTCTATTAAATATCATAAGACAATGACATGCAATTTTTTTTTGTCAATAGATATTACTTAATTTTTATTTAGTTCAGCTCTATTCCCTAATCAGACCGTTATTGACTATCTTACGAGTTTATTTTATTTATTAATTTCGGTCGTGTTAATTTATAATACTTAGGATATTTTGGTACATTAGAACTTGAAGAGGTTCTGGGATTACGAACTAGACATTAACAATATGTCAAGAAATGTCGATGTATTTTTTTTTTTTTTTTTTCCTTTATTAAGGTTCACCAACAATAGTTTACAACAATACATTGCATATATTTTTACAGAATGAACTTATATAGAATATTGTAACTATTACTTAAAGGTAAACTCAGCATGCAAAACTTACACTAACTGTATTGTGCAGGGGATAAAGTAGAAATAGTCGTAGGAGTTAACTAATACTATATTAAATGATAAATAAATAAATGTATAGACATTATTAAAAAAAAAAAAAAAAAAAAGGAAACAGTGTCATTTTGGCAATAATTGAGCTGAATTAGGTTTGGTTGCGCTCTCTAAGAATTCTCACTAATTTACCAGGCGAATCGAAATGTATATCAAGGTCGATGCATTCATTGGCTATCCGACACATTCGGCTTATTGGGGAGTTTCTTCCTGCTACAGAACTTCTCATTGGTGGGCATAAAGGAGTACAAGGATTACGAGGGACCCGATGAGGGGCACGGAAACGCAGGAGACCCAACAACTGTGAGCAATCTATTTTATGGTGCAAAATTTTGTGTAGGAACAGACCATCCAATAACGTTCTACGTGCCTCAAGCGAATCCATATTAAAGTAGTTTAATTTTCGCCTATAAGACGTTCTCCTTTTCGCCAAATATTTGATACGTCCGTGGTAAACCATATATCGAAGAAAACGCTTTTGTATGCGCTCCAGTCTCAGTGAGTGGGTAGCATAATGGGGACGCCAGACTACGCTACAATATTCTAGGATACTTCTCACAAGGCCATTATAGATAAGTATTTTAGACTTGCTACTCTTGAATGATTTAGTATTTCTAATCACAAAACCCAATACTCTGGATGCCCTTTTATTAATATTCTCGATGTGCGGAATAAAGGTAAGTTTACCATCCAGCATTACCCCGAGATCACGAATGGAGTCTACTTCATTCAGTACATGACCATCAATGTTGTATGTGGATGGGATCACAGTACGTTTACGTGTAAACTTTATGTGAACACATTTATTTGGATTTAGATTCATATCATTATATTCACACCACTTACTAAGCCTATTAATGTCCTGCTGAAGCAATGATACATCTTCCGATGAAGTGATTGTACGAGCGAACTTTAAGTCGTCTGCATACATAAATACTTTAGAGTACTGAAAACAGGAAGGTATGTCGTTTATGAACATGTTAAATAGAATTGGACCTAGATGCGATCCTTGCGGGACACCGGAGCTTATGCTGTGAAAGGTAGATTGGAAGCCGTTTATTACTACATAGAATAGTCTGTCGGTTAAGTATGATCGCAGCCACTCAAGCAAAGAACCAGTTATTCCGTATACAGAGAGTTTATGAATTAAAAGTTTGTGGGAAACCTTATCAAAAGCTTTAGCAAAATCTGTGTAAATCACGTCAGTCTGTTTTCCAGAATCAATATCGTCAGTTAAACTCTCAGTAATGTATGTGTGTGTTTGTGTCTTTTTTTTTTAAACGGTAATTCTGATCTGCTATCTTAAACCTTTGTAGAAACCGTAGCTAATAGCAATGTATTTTTACGCCGCTAATATCACGCTAAATATGTTACGACCTGCGCATATATATGCGCCAATGTTACATTTTTCAAGTCGTCTCATTAGATATACGCTTTGAAAAATCATTTCTCTTCTTTTTAGATCATTTTTCATGATCGCAAAAAATTTTTCAGCTAAGTTACTTTTTGTATAGGATGAAACATCAACTCTAGATTACTCAGCTCTATTAGATCTAAATTAGCTCATCTGATTAGATTTGATTTGTAATTTTTGTAGGATGTAGGTAAGTACATAGTTATGTTCTACAATAAATATTTTCATATTGCAAGGAGCTATATTTTTGTCGTACCAACGAAATGTAACCCTTTATTTTTTTTTTAAAGTTACGCCAACTATATGTTTCTGGAACTTTTATACGCATACGCATAAAAGATTACCTAAAATAAGGCATCTCCAGCATAATTTTAATAAATGCTTATGTGATTAGGTAAGTATTTTTACTGTAATTTTTTTTGTTTCAATACAATATCGGAACTTTAAGTAATTGTGAGCTGGATTTGTTTTGCTGATTTTTGCATATTACAAGCACTGCATACATTTTATGTTAAATATTTTTGTTTCGTTCTTGTACTGATTCCTGGTAGGTACCTATAGGTAAACAAGTTCAAAAGCCACAATGACTCAGAATTAGTTGTGCATTATCTTTGGAGCAAGTAGGTATTTTTCTTAATCAGAATTGGAAACTCGGTATACTCGTAACCTAGATAGGTACTAAATTAACGCAGTAATAGAAATTGCAGGACAAAACAATATATACACGTTATCAGCGGTGTATATGAATGATAAGGTTATCGTAAGACAGAGATACACGGCAGTTTGCCTAGCCAATGGTAAAAAAACAAGCTACAATACAGCGGATACTTATATTATTTTACGGACATTTTCATTGAAAGCAAATTACTAATTAATTCCTGAAACCAAAGTATGTTGCATATTGTTCTTTTGGTTTTATCAAGCATATTGCATTATTATTATATCACAATGCTGTGTTAAGAATACTTATGTTGTTTTTATAAATTTTATGAAACTACTTAATTGCCCATCTCTATTTTTACATTCTCTTCACAATACATAACATAAATTGTTTGTTTTTAAACTAAATTTAACCAAAGAAATCCTTTTTCTCAGCTTGCATTGTTAGCGAAAGAGCGGAGATGGCCGATAGCAATGCGCACGGCTCATGTTAATTCAATCGATAGCTGCCAGCATTCCCTGTCAGATAGCTCGCACGGGAGTGTAGGGATGTAGAAATTTCTCAAGGAGCATTCCAGAAACACTCAATACCGGCTAGGGTAGGGCACAAAGCACCTGAGGTAAGACAGAGCGCCAAAGAAACGTCCATTTCATATCAACGTTTCTGTGCAGAGGTCGGGGAAAATAGCTACCGTAGAAATATTAGTGCGATAACACAGTTTCTCGTGGTCGCGATAGAACCCTTCTCATAGTGTTGTTTTTTGTAGTTGCTTGAAACGTGGAATCATTCGTTGTTGTTTTCATCAGATGATCATCTAATAGATGTTATTCATCCATCAGAATGCTTGGGTTTACAATGTTTTCCTAAATCAAAAAGCCATAACCAATCTCAAATGTTCGATGGGTGTGAACTCGTTTTTGAACTTACAATTAACATCTGATTGGAGAGGTCAAATGTCAAACAGCTCGGTCATTACATAAACATAACTGTTAAAAACATCTCTGTAAAATTTATTATTTCTTGTAACATAGGTATAAGTAGTTTAACACATTAATCATAAGTATGAGTCTGTAAAGTTACTCGAAATAAATGATTTATTATTATTTTTATTACAGATTCTTGACATTTAATATTCAAATTTTTCAAGTGAACTAAATTCTGCGAAAATTTATGAGTGTGCGTGCGTGCGTGTACATGTTCGTTACTCCTTCACGCTAAAACGGCTGAACAGATTTGGATGAAATTTTGTATGTAGATTTCGAAATTCCTACAGGATCAATGTAAAATACAAAATCTTAACCGCTAGTATAGAGACATAAATTATTGCACAACGTAAATAAAGATCACTTTTTAATTCATGGCAATGCCAGCGATGAATTGTAAAATCCCGTAATTTCAATGCGACTGACATATCTGTACCTATGTAAGTATAACTCTTCATTGTACATAAAACACCATGAAAGATGTATAGAATTATCCTTGGGGTGGTATAGCTAGCTACATACCATAAGTAGGTACCTACAGGGAAGATAAATATGCACTTTCGCTATTATCTTGATAAAATATTTAGTTGAATAGCTAATTATACTGATAGATCTTCCGTTAAAGACTTTGTTTATGTTTTAATTCTCAGTCCAAATACTCCCTAATATGGCCTCACCACACTTAAATAATTCTTCCGTAATCGCAAGCATGTGTAATTGATGTTATTTGTAAAAAGGTCTAATAAAAAGCATATTAAGAAAATTCGAATCCCTAGTAATTGGAGTAATCAATCGTCTAATTATTGGTTGTGTCTACGCGGTGTTTTTTTTTCTAGTTTCCGATGTAAAAAAACATACGATTGGCACAGTAATTATTACGTAGCTATCAATGGCTACTACTTCGATGTTCCATTGTATTAAAAAAGGCCACCAACTTCGCTAGAAGCTCGTTATAAGGTGTACTTTCGTTTGGCAAATTACGTTTCCCAAATGTTTATTTTTTCTGAAACTGTAAACTATTCAGGATATATTTCAGGACTATTCTGTAGGTTAGGTTAGGTTAGGTTTGTTTTATAACAATCCTGAAAAGTTTACAGTTTCAGAAAAAATAAACATTTGGGAAATGAAACATTTGCCAAATGAATCAGTTTGGGAAACGTAATTTGCGAAACATTAGTAAACCCGTTATAATGATAAATATCAATTTAGAAGCAGTACAGTTTGTCAAGTTCAAATAATATAATATGAGCCCTGTGATAGCTATGATCCTCACATAATTTTCTGAATTGTTTGTTTGGTTGTTGGACTTTTCACAGAGCTAGTATTTATCATCTACCTAGTACGGCTCTACCTAGTATGTATTAGTTACTAAACATACTTTACATTACATGTTTTTATTGAGTTGTTTTTGTATAATTAACGAAGAACTGTTTAAATGAGCTGTAAAAAAAGTTCTCGCATTCAAAATTTACCTATATTAACTACGCGAATGCTAACTATTTTGGTATTTTTAATACGCCTGAAGAAAATCTGTCTCTTCAAAAACCAGGTCAGTAAAAAATCTGCCTTTTAAAGGTAAGTACTAGTAGGTATAATTAATTTGATTTCACGATAGTTAGTTACATCCTGTCGATACTAAAAAGGTATTAATGTCTTTTTCTTGATAATCAGGTGTTAAAATGAAGACAGGTAGCTTGTTACGGGTAAAACATATTCCAGTTTTATCCTGCCATGCGAAGTAAAATACTTGTTTTCTTACCAAGCCTCATTATACAACCTTCTTTAGATTATTACAGCGAATACTCGATATTATATTCCAGAAAACCTGTTAGATTCCCGATACGAAGCTATATGAAAATTACCGGGAGGAAGTGCTTATGAGAAATGTAAAAAACCTACTAATGATATAATTGCAAATAGGATATTTTTTCTTTACACTTTGTACGGAGTTTATTGATTTTCATTTTGCACTCAAATACAAACAAAATAAAAACTATGAATTTCTCAACTCTTTAATATTTAGTACTTAAATAGTTTTTATAATTACAAAACTACTCTGGTTTTTTTTCGACCAAAGGCTTTGCTTACATAGGTAAGGCAGCGAGAATATGCGTTACATGCAGAATAGATTTTGATATTTTTAATTTAAAATACTTAAACAATTTCTAAATGCATGTGTAAAATGTAGGTATTGAGTTGAGTGAGGTGATTGAGTAGGTATTAATGTTCAGTAAATTTTACTTTACTGCAAAATAAACTCTTGAATTAAATTTCAATTTATCAGATGCAAGATAGGTAGGTTTCTACTTACTGTAGTAAACAAGAACTTAATTATTTTGATTATTCTAGTCTTTTGCCGTTGTCTAAAGTACAGCATCGGTAGTTAAGACTCTTATCTCTCTCTCTCTCTCTCTCTTAGCTCTATCTATCTACATAGTTTTTAAACGAAAATATTATTTTTGACTTGATGATATCCACTACTACTATGCCGTAGGTACGTATTCTTTATCAATGTGTAAAATTATTCATGCAGGCCGTTAGATAGGTTGTTGACTTGATGGAAATTCAACCATTATCAAATTATCGAGTAAACTTTAGATGCGAACAGAACAGGTGCAAAATGACAACGTGCTAATTTAAAACCACTATGTATACTATAGTAGTTACGGTTATTTGTAATACGTAAGTAGAAAAGTTAAATGTTCGCAGATCCTAAGCTATAATATTAACCCACCCTTAAAATTTAATTATGATTAATTTTTCGAATTACTTATACCAGTGTATAACATTAACATTCCAATAATCGACTCCTGCTTGTTGCCTTTATTGCTACGAATTAAGATTGAAAGTGTCGGCTATTGGGGCATCTCTGTTTTGAAAAAAAAATTTGCTGAATTTCTTGCCGGATTTTTCTCAACGGAGGTTTTTCTGAACCAGTTGCAGATTCTTCGATATCCAAAAATACCTATTTATTGTAACCTAAATTAAAATAAGACTGAAACTTTGCACTTTGACTTTGAAAGCTTGAACCATAATTTACTACCCATTGTAGAGGTATACCTACCTAACCACGGATGTAAGCGCTAAGCAAGATAAATATTAAGATGTACAATCGAGTTCAAAAGTAGCCGAACATTTAATACTTTGCCCAATAAACAACAATATGTACCTACTAGGACAATTTGACATGTTTCAAAATATGTACAGTCGAAGAAACTGAATCACGTACCAGGACTAGCGTGAACCCTTTTCTTCCCTTCCCCTTCCTCTCCCTTCTTCTTCATCCTTCCCCTTGCCAAAGAAATCATAGTGAAATGGGTTGTGAAAAGGTTCCACCCTGGTACGCGCTGTGGTGGTTCCTTGATTGTACCTAGTTACTGAAAGTGGCAAGGTACTAGCGTTCAGCTATTTTTGAACTTAAATTAACTGTACTTAGTCTATTTTAATAAGACTCTTATCTCTCTCTTTCTCTCTTAGCTCTATCTATCTACATAGTTTTTAAACGAAAATATTATTTTTGACTTGATGATATCCACTACTGAACTGAGAACAATTTTAAAACATACTAACTATAACGATACTTACCCTCTGCTCTGAGAGTTACAAAAAGTTACTAATATCTAATAATTGATCACTATCTGATGAATTTTTGATATTCGTAAACGCGATCCAGTATAGTAAATTACACATTGACTTGCCGACAAGGAGCAATTAGGCATGCTCCCGCCCCAAATCAGGTTCAAACAGCTAATTCGATATCCCAACTCTCGCAGTAAAAAATAGACATTCGTTTAGTTGTTATCTCAAACCACGATTCAATGTTTTTGCTGCGAGTGTATGCAAATTGAGTTGCTATTCTTCTGCTACGATCCACATTATAGTCGGGTTATCATAACAATCGGTCGCCGTGGGTGTGGATTGCCCCTACAACTTAGTATCAACGAGTACATACCTAGTTGAGGAAATGGAATAATTCAGCTTGTGTAGATATAATCATCTCAGGACACGTTTTCAAGTGCTTGCGTAGGTAGTGTGGTCATAATTGTGTAGGCTTTGTGCTGTGTATTTTGGTTTACAGTTATGCATAAATAAAACCTTATAACCTTTGACGTGTAGGTACATACTTGCATAATACAAACAACTCTATTACTATCGCAAAAATAAAAATGTCTACTCTATGTATGCATAATATTTATTCGGTTAGAAAGGTTCTCTGGCCCCTGCTACGAATAAAACCCTCGACTATGGAGAAAAGAAGTTAAAGGAGGACATTTTCATATTTTTAACCGACTTCAAAAAAAGGAGGAGGTTCTCAATTCGGTTGTATGTTCTTCTTTTTTTAATGTGTGTTACCTCATAACTCCGTCATTTATGAACCCATTTCAAAATTTTTTTCGTTGTTTGAAAGCACATGATTCAAGGTTGGTCCCGTTGTTACCAGAATCCAGTTCTGATGATGGGATCCATGAGGAATTGAAGAAACTCCTCCAAAATTCAAGAGAAATTTATAGCGATTTTAGTATTTTCGGTGACAAGTCGAGCATTTGCATTCAGAAAGTATCATGAAACTCTGTAATAAAACAACACAACCCCGTCGAGCTTTAAAAATAGAATTTTCAACATAAACTTATTTCGAAGTCAAACTGATGATTTTATCCTACGCATCTATTTTATACAGAAACAACTAAAAAAGCAAAAAATATTTTTTTTAAATAAAAATAAAACCTCCTTCAAAAACATCCAAAAAACTATGAAATAATAATTGAACCGACCACAATTCATTTCATAGTTTTTTGGATGTTTTTGAAGGAGGTTTTATTTTTATTTAAAAATTTTTAATGGGAGAACAGTTGCAAAAAAGGTGTCCAGCTTTAAGCTGTAAGTAACAGTTCCAAATCCCTCCATAGTGCCGCTAGAATAACAAGAGTGCAATCTAATCTAGTATTTTTGGCGCTAAATTTGAAATTTGTTCGCCTTTTACCTCTACTTTTATCGCTCGCCTTAAGTTTCATTGCAGCGAAGTTCTACCTACTATAGAACTGCCAACATACGAAGAATCACAGTTTTAATTTGGTTGATCGTATCCGTTTGTGATCATGATCAGTAAAAGACAAGATTCCAAAATAGTATATAGGTTTGATACGAAAACTGATGCGCAGTACTAAATGGACTGACTTATGCTAGTATGTCATCTTATTGTAATTAACATGACTTGCCATGCCAATATAAATAAATTGCTTGAGTAAATAATGTCGGATATACGACAAAGCATAAAATACCTAACATTGTAATGACCACTGCTGGACAGGTAGAGTTGCTTCAGATATTTTTGAGGTTTTTTTTGGTGCACCTAAAAAATATAGCCAATATTGCACAGACTTTAAAAAAAATCGAGATACTTTCGACATCTATTAATTTCTACGCCTATGGAAACTAACACTAGCTATCAAGCTGCAACACTGCAAGATCTTTAAGAATAGAAGAAGGTTGTCGTAGGCATGTCCTGTTTACCGTAATCAATCCGGTAAACGGCAATAATGAGCACATCTAGCACATTTGGCGAAGTTGCCAAGTAGGTGTGATGGCGAATCTGTTGCCAAGAATTCGACGTTTCTTCCCCAATTCTGACCGCATGCTGTACCAGTTCCATAATTTGAGTTGTGTTGACATTGAACTTGGTACAGTCAAGGAATTTTATTTCCAACCCACCTTAGTTTGAATATCGTACAGCAAACTGTCACCATAAGAGCTAGCTACGATGTTGCTTTGACGTGTCGCATTTGACATTTCGACCTTAATGCATTGCGAATGTTAAACGACATATTTACGAAATGGGTATGGAATTAAATTCTTTGACTTTACGATGAAAGTTTGGCAGATTTTAGGCATTAATTTTATAAATCAATAATAACTTACTAGTTATTGAGTAAAGCTACCTACTTAATAATTGGTAAGTATATTATACCTAAGTGTTTTCTGCTGAAGAAAGTAATAGGTATATATTAATACTCCACACTTAAATACTTAATCACGACGATGTAAGTGCATTATTACTAAAACTACCTCGAGGTTTCGACCACATTGAAGCAATCGTGTTCACGAGTAAACTAAGTCTGAATATCGCGAAAGTTCGAAACATTAAGTAGATATAACTTACTGTTAAATGCTTATGAATTATCCATAGATTGTCATCGATTTTTTTAAAGTTTTCCTTTTCCTAAAAACGTCGGAAAGTGAAATCTAGAGAAATTTAACAGTAAAGTCCAACGGTAAAGACTTCGGCTGCCACGGGACACAATGGGTGTGGATTCTTGGCTCACGTTACCTTGTCGCACGACATGATGTGTCACCATATTCATTCTTATCGATCAATTACAGAATAACCGTTTGTAAGTCTATAAATGGAATAGAGATGATAATTTGAAAACAATATTGCTGATATCACACTTTTTTACTGTCGTTAACCTACGTTAAATATTACGATGATAATTTTATTTCGGGCATTAGGTGCAAATTGTATATGCTATTGCAGCAGCCTTTGAAAATAGTAAATCAATTACGTACAAAACATTGAAGTTACTTTAATGTAAATAAAAACCGTCCTTTTACCCGTTAACTTAATTTCATGTGTTTTTTATTTACACGCTTTATATTAGCTTCACCTGTATGTTTGTATGTTTGTGTGTATGTTTGTATGTATGTTTGTAACCGACTCCTTAGGGCGCGATTTTGACCCACTTCCAGGTTTCCGATTGAGCTGAAATTTTGCACATATGTGTAAATTGGATGACAATGCAATATTATTGTAACATGGAGCTGATCTGATGATGGAGCTGGATGGTGGCCATAGGAACTATGTAATAAAACAACACAATCCCGTCGAGTTTGGGCTCGTTTAATTCGTATTGATGAGCACTTTGATCCCACATGGTAACCAGGGTCTGAAGATGGAGCTGGAAGATGGCTAAAGGCACTCCACAATAAAACCACACAACCCCATCGATTTTGGGCTCGTTTGATTCGTCTTGACGTGCACTTTGATCCCATATGGTAACCAGGGTCTGATGATGGAGCTGGAAGATGGCCAAAGGCATTCCACAATAAAACGACACAACCCCATCGAGTTTGGGCTCGTTTGATTCGTCTTGACGAGCACTTTGATCCCATACGGTAACCATGGTCTGATGATGGAGCTGGAGGATGGCCAAAGGCACTCCACAATAAAACGACACAACCCCATCGAGTTGGGCTCGTTTGATTCGTCTTGACGAGCACTTTGATCCCATATGGTAACCAGGGTCTGATGATTGAGCTGGAAGATGGCCAAAGGCACTCCACAATAAAACGAAACAACCCCATAGAGTTTGGGCTCGTTTGTTTCGTTTTGACGAGTACTTTGGTCTTAGATGGTAACAAGGGTCTGATGATGAAGCTGGAAGGGGGAAGGTGGCGGGGGGGGGGGGGGGATGGGGTATGGGGTAAGGGGATCGGGGGTTTAGAGGGTTGGGGGTAAGGGTGTGGCGGTTGGGGTTAGGGGTTGGGGGGGAGGGGGTTTACGGGAAATAGGGTGGGGGTGTTGGGGGGTTCGGGGTTAAGTGATTTTGGGGGGTTGTGGGAAATGGGGAGGGGGTAAGAGGCCTAGATGGTAACAAGGGTTTGATGATGGAGCTGGAAGGGGGGGTGGCGGGGTGGGGGTGTGGAAGGAGTTGGGGGGGGACAGGTGGCGGGAGGAGGGAGGGGTTGGGTGGTGGGGGTTAGGAGGTTGGGGGTGATTGTGGGGGGGGGTTGGGGGGTCCGGTGTTAGGGAGGTTGGGTTTAGGTGGTTGGAGGGTTTGTAAAATGAGGAGATGAGTACGGGGGGTTTAGGGGATTGGGGGTAAGGGTGTGGGTGTTGGGGTTTGGGGAAATGGGGTGGGGGATGTTGGGGGGGTTGGGTTTAGGGGGTTGGGGGGTTGTAGGTGAGGGGGGTAAAGTTAGAAAGAAAGTGATTTACGTTTAGTAGTGTAGAGCAGTGCGCGCGCACCAAAGACCAAGTATAAGATGGACTGATTTTATTTAAGACGAGCAAAAAACCGTTTTGTCTCCTTTTAACACATGGAAACTCTCACTGTGAAAAAAATGCAACTAAAAAATAGAAAATAAATAATAGTTTAAAAAAAACTAAAAAACACGCTTTGAAAAATAAAAAATAAATTTTAATAAATTTTAATTCACTATTCTTATAGTGCAGTAAAAAATCTTAATAAGCAATTATTATATTGTTATATCCAGATCAAAATTTGTAAACAATTCTAAATATTGATAAAATAAATAATAATAGTTTAAAATATTTTATTGTAAAAAAAGCGTGGGGTGCTTTTTAAGATGTTATCAAAATGATAATCCTTGACAATTGACACCATGCACCCCACGCTTTTTTTACAATAAAATATTTTAAACTATTATTATTTATTTTATCAATATTTAGAATTGTTTACAAATTTTGATCTGGATATAACAATATAATAATTGCTTATTAAGATTTTTTACTGCACTATAAGAATAGTGAATTGAAATTTATTAAAATTTATTTTTTATTTTTTAAAGCGTGTTTTTTAGTTTTTTTTTCTTTATCTTTTTACTCTAAAATCACACCCCAAACCGACCTACTTACGTTTACTGAAGAAGGCAATCACATGTATTTGAAGACTATCTATTTTCGTAGATTTCATTATAATTAAGTCAGATGTTTAGTGATTTTTTTGTGTTTTGGTTTTTTGACAACATAACATTACAGGCAGGATGGTTCCGGCCATGTAACACGACGATTTACAACTTTGAAGGCTGACGCAGTTCATTGTTAATGATACCTATATAAGCTCTTAAATATAGGTTTTTTTAAATTTTTTATCGACATACAAAGGAGAAACGTATGCTCCCTTATCGTAGCGTAAAGTAACTTGCCTTCTCGTGCTAAGAGACGGCCTGTGCCTTGCAGTGGAACGGAAATATATAGGCTTGGATGATGATTCGAGGAACGTAGAGATGAAACATAACTGAAGCGACACGCTGAGTCGGGACCCTTTATGGCAACATCAACATGTACCTACCTATGTACCTATTTAAGCTACAACTGAGAAATATTTCTCTTGGCAGATGTTTGTACTCTTAATTTTAGCCTGTGTATACGTGTTTTTGTTGCTATAAATAAATATTTTTCTTTACTTTCTTTCTTTCAGATAATTTTATATTATTATCACACGTATGAGATTAAGATCAGTGTCAAATACGCTAGGGTTCGTCCCAGATATAAATTAAGATTAATATTAAATACCTGTGATATTATAATATCATTAATAGATGGCGCCTGCGATAGTAATGCATACTTTACTCGTGTCACGACACTAGACCTATACATATTATGCCCCAATTTCAGGTGTCGAGGAAAATATTTTTTGTGTGAAAACTATAAATTCGTTCTCTTGTTACTGATTTATTATCAATCGTTCAAAGCATAAGGATTCGTTGAAGTGAAAAGGTCGTCATTGTTTACACAAAACATAAATAAGCAAACATAAATAAAAATCTGTGGCGACGAAGTTACGCGAAAGCTAGGCTGGTTTCAAATAAGTAAAAACATTACCGTCAAGTTCTATTAGATCACATTTACCACTTAAACAATAGGCTTATCGATCTCTTATAAATATGAAATTGAACTAGACATTATTTTGTGCTTGTTCTATCGATCAAGACTAGTTACCGTTAGGTACTGGCTTCTTATCAACTTCGTTATGTTTGTCTTTCTTATTATCTACCAAAAGTGGCCAGAGCACTTCATGTATTTTAGCAAGGTCACTGAACTTAAGTTTATGATCCTCAGAAATTCTAATTACCAAAATGTTAGATCGCTATCGGTAAAATAAGAACTGAATAAGTATGTTTTGTTTCTTACGGGAACAATGACCGTTTTTTGTCGGTTTTAATTAGGTACTTATATGAGTGGTTAAGGAGAGGGGCATCTTTGAAACGTCTTGTTTTGTGCTACGATTTATAGTTTGACAGGTGTAAACGTTAGCAGACAAAAGCTATTATAAGTTTTATTGGTTTAAATTGGTAGGGCATTAGCTATTGCTAAACTGAAATAGAGCAAATAAATTGAACCTTTTATAAAATCATGAAGAAAAGAGCTTTTCGATCTTTTGCAATTGAAAAAGGGCCAATTTGACTGAACTTGCGTACCTAGAGGCAATTAAGCCCTTTTACGAAGACTACACTGACGAGCAAAAATAAAGGGTCGGTTACAAAAATGACGATAACTACAAAACCCGCTGTGATAGCTTCTTCGTGTAAAATGAGTTTAGTAAATATTTTTATCCTTAACAAAAAAAAGTTGAATTGAGAATAAAACTCTTTACTAAACTCATTTTACTCGAAGAAGCTATCACAGCGGGTTCATTTTTGTAACCGACCCTTTATTTTTCCTCGTCAGTGTAGTATCCAATGGGACGTAGTATACATAGGTACAGGAAGGAGATGATGCTGATGACAAAAAGGTTTCAGATGTTTTTTTAGGAGGCACGAAACACTAAAGATAAAGTTGTCGGAAGTTATTAAAATGTACTTTTATGGGGCTCGGTAGTAGAGATTGCTTGCGCGGTCATTGTCCCATACACATTTATTATTTTTCGCCTATTTAATTGGAATATAAAATTTATTATACCCGTTGGTTTGCATGTTTCTGACCTCCGTGTTTAGCTCAATTAGCAGACTGCCGGGGCAACGGTACCCGGATGAAATATCTTTTGACCAACAATTGCCCAAAAGTTAATCAGTCATTTAAGATTCATTTGTTACGTGGACAACTCGTGTTAGGAACCGTTAACAATTAATTTTTGACTAATTGAGATGTTTGAAATATGTTTAAAAATCTCCGTTTAATATTAATAGACAAGTAGGCATGCTTTTGTTCACACGGATGGATAATGAATCATTTGGGCTGTTGCTGCAGATACTTTTATTGACAAGTATTTTATTATTGTTAAAACGTTAATTCAAAGAAAGCATTCATGAAATAGTTTTAAACTGCATTATGAATCTGGAAGTCTTTAACTAACCCAGCAGGTATAAATATCGTCAATTTAAAGTCGGTGTCAGTCAACTGCATTGTAACCCTCTGATGAACCTCTTAACAGAACATGTCATCTTACTGCCTGGCAAGAAATAGTAGATTGTCATTTTACCCGAGACATTCATATAGCCACCCGAACCGGCACGGTGAGGGTGAATAGACACGTCAAGGGAAAATGGGTCTGGCTCGAGTTTTACACTCTGCTTTTCATTTCGATTGCAAGGAAATTAAACAGCAACATTTAAGAGTGAAAAAAATATTATGAAACTTACTGTCAGAACGTAGCACATTGAGTCAGAAATCAAATGGTTCGTCTACACCGATAAATTAATTTATATTAAATTAATAAATAAAATAAGAGTACGTTCCTTTTCATCATTCTCTTTGTGGCACACAATAATAATATACCCCTAATCAATACTAAACAAGTTTTAACGTTTTGTGATACTTTGTCAGATAACTGCGACGGGAACTCCTAGGAAATATGAGAAATGATCGTTCTCATAATGCTTCTGTTTAAATATTCATAGCTTAAAAAAATCCTATTAAAAACGTCTTAATGGTAAGTTGAGTCATTTGATATCAACGCTTTATTTGCCTAGGAAGAACAAAGATATATGTTACCGGTTAGCAGTAATTAAAGACTTGCTGAGATCTTAAAAAACTAACTCAATTTTGGTTAAATACTATGATGATTTATGGCCGTTAGAGAAACAGCAAACGTTGTGTATTTTTTTGGTATTTTGCTTAATAATTGGGTTTTGTCTAAGGATGTAATCGCATGGACGCACTGAATTGTGATGAATGTTATTGAAGTACCTAGCTATTATTATGTTTCCGTTTTCAGATTTATTCTCAGCATCTTGTAAAAAAATGATGTTGCTTTATTTAAGTGTTATAACCTCGTAAATCCTGATTTTTTTATAACAGACACAGTGCTACAGACTGAGCAAAGAATTGACAATTTTGCGATTTTGAAAATTATTTCAACAAGCTGTTGCCCGCGACTACTTCTGCAAAGAATTCTTTTATCGCTATCCCGCGATAAAAAGTATCCTACCTATGTGTTGATCTAGGTTATAAACCTAGAAACTACCTATGTGCCGAATTCCAACAGAATCCGTCAAACTGTTTTAGCGTGAAAGAGTAACAAACATCCAGACATCCATCCATAAGTACATCCATACATCCATACAAACTATCACGTTTATAATATTAGTAATAAGATAAATATTTAAACCTTTGGAAATTTAACATTTTGTACTTCACTTTTGCATACGGTAGTTTTTCTTCCTATTAATTTCATACCTACTTTATAAAGTACGCTAGGACTTACGAGGCTATAGGTACATATTTAAACAATACTAACTTTAAAAAAATAAGCATCAACCTCGATAGAACCAGGCCCAGTTCAAACATGTAGGTACATCAAATTAACTTAATTTCTGTGAACTATTATTTTAATTAACCCATTATTTATACTGACACGACTGTACCAGACGTACCTACTTATAAGTAAACCATTCTTTCGAAACCTAGAATTACATATCGTAAATTCTGTAACCTGGACCAGTTATCTGCCTAAAAAAAATAACACGTCGAATTTTATGGACACAGACAATACGGACATCCATTTATTATTTTTGTTCATCGATCCCTCGCCTGGACGATAAACCCAGTTATTTTCAAGGCTGCCTATATTCATCCGCAAGAATATACCCTTCGCCGTGCCATTGAACCACATAAACTAGCCAATTCCATCCCATGTAATTAAGACGAAACAATAAGAAAGTGAGTAGCATCTAGCCCATCTACAAGTATTGCACAACGATCAGACTAAAGAATCGGCGGATGACACGATAGCATCTGAAGCCGCAGTCCGTGAAGTGTTGCCAAACTAAACGATTTGTGTCGGATTGATTTATTGTGCTTTAACTCCAACTTATAGATCAATGATAGTCGACTGGGTGGAACTAATAGCACTTAGCTATATGAGGTTTTGTCCTAGAACATCGCGAAAGAGAAGCTGCTCCAGCTACTTTGAAGACAGTTTTATCTCCGATTTCTCTTAACAAACCTTTCCAAAGCGTGCACTCTAAAACGATGACAATAATGAACGTATTGGCACGATATGCCAACATTAAAAAGGAGTTTTGTGATCCTACTTACTAACTTAGAAAATTTTATGCTAGTTTATTGCCTGTTTAAGTGGACTACAATAAAATTGTGCGTGAACAAATTTCTCCCACCTGTGCCACAAGTGCAAGGTCCGTCCTCATCACCTCATCACTACCAGTATTTTACTCGTTTAACCTGCCACCAAAAAGGTGCGCTGTGTTCCAGTGAGAAGAGTAAGACGGCAGGTGAAATTGCCGCATGGGCAAGTAATTTCACCCGCCATTCTGTCTTAGGCTCTTAGCCCTTTAGGCTGGCAATGCATCTGCAATGCTCTGGTGTCACGCCCATGGATGGTGGTGCTCACTTTAACATCACATAACCTACATGCTCGTTTGCTACCCTAATTAAAAAAAAACTATCTGTGCCGTTTATGGGCAATTCCATTATTTTTGGTTTTTAAGTAGCGGTCCTTTAATATGGTTGAAAATTCAACTAAATGGAGTAGTAAACCTATGCTAAATTTAATATTAAATGTATGACATATTTTAGAAAAAAACCGGGATATGAGTGATGGTGGTAGGTACCTACATATCTGGATGGTGATATCATCATTTAATTTGATTTGTTATTTGTAATGATGGCTCACGTCAGACGTGCATGGAAATCGTGATTGTAAGGGAAAACTTAATCTTGGTACGAAGCTCAATTGCAACGTCCTGACTGGTATACAGGCCAAGGTATGATGATACTATTTTGTTATGTTAGCTGGGACGATGCGTCAGCACCTATGAATAAAGTAAGTTATTAAAAATGTACTTATACAGGTATTGTAAAATTAATTATTTGACATCTGGGGGCTGAATATGAATATGAATACGAGACTGAATAGATTTTTCGGTTGTACCTATGTTATTGTACTCATTGTATCTTTTGTGTTGCAGTATTACGGTGTTAGTTTAGGTTAGACATTCGCACACTCTCATTTATTTCTTCATATCAACCTGATTTTTGTTTTATTTTGGCATTATTAGTTTTTTTTAATTCAAGATTTGCTATTGTACAGTCAAAACCGTTTATAACGACATTCAAGGGACAGCAATATTTGGTCGTTAAACACGGTTGGTCATTGTAACCAGTGTTAATTTGGTATATAAGATCGTGTTGGGTTTTTTTCTTGGTCGTTACATCCAATTATGTTGTTGTTGACTTATGATGTTGGTTTTGACTGTATTTTAATTTTCAAATTGTTAATCATTTAATAAATTTAAATCATTTACTTCAAATATTTTAACACAGGATTGAAAAAAATAAATTAAAAAAGCTTTAAAAGGAATACCCTGAATCAACTAATCACAGAAAAAAAGTTTCTGGAGTTCGCTGTGCGGCAATATTTTATAATTGTCTTATGCAATGAAAGTGATCTACTTAAAAAATGCAGATAACCTTTCATGATAAGGATAGGTAATATTTAACGAAATGGTAGAACTTTACCTGATGCCCCCATACAATAAAGCAACTCGCTCTAAGCCTAGCAGCGCACATCCAGCTGCGCAAATTAGAATCGGCTAATTAAAACTACCCGACAACTAGATTTAGGGAGGAAGCCTTCCTTCCTAAATCTAGTTGTATTACATAAATCAAACGACCACAATCACGTCTGATGGAAAGCGAAGATGGGGTCTACGATGGAGCACGCTTGCCTAGTAAGTAAACGCTCACTCACTCTAGACTAGAAAATGGCCAGATTGTAGTATTCAGTTTGTTTTTTAACTTCTTCTAACGTTAACCGATACTTATTTTTAATTAAATAGCAAAAATGCCATGCTTCGAGTACCTTGCTTAGTATGTAATGCCACAATCAAGCATACCGTGCACGCAAACAATTATATCTAATAAAATTATAACAAATGACGCTGTTGTTGATGCAGTAGAGTGATTCCATTGATACAAATTACTGACATCCGGAGCAATTAAGAATTAAATCAGTTTGCTTACTTCGACACTGAAGTCATCAACAATATTCAAGTTAATCTTAAGGAAACACTTGACAACGGATCATCATACGATATGGTTTCATTTTTACCACATATAAAGCCACTTTCAATTAAATACACCTATAATATTATTCTCGTTGAAAATTATGTACCTACGCATCACTACAGAAGTTGCCGATTAGTCAAAAAGCTGAGGGTTTATGTTTGTACTTTTGTAGATTAGCAGATCTTCTATTTTGAAACTCTTATCTGATTATTATACACTTCTGTTCATCATTATTAAACTAGCGCTGTTTCACACGCATTAGAACTCTGTAATGAACGACAACTCGCCACCTGCATCCACTGTCTGCTTGCAACTCTCGCGATGTCATCAATCCACCTAGTGAGAGACCTGCCAACATGTCACCTTCCAGGGCGTGGTCGCCACTCGAGAAGTTTCTCCCTTAACAGCTATCTGTTCTTCGAGCGATATGGCCGGTGTTGTCGTCTTTCTGTCTCCTCGCTGCACTTGGATTGGACTATGATGTATTTTTTGTGGAATCCCGGAATTTCATTTCATACGTCAGATCTATTGGTTAATGGGAGTGAATTGTTGATGCCGAACTCGTTCCAGGCCAACAGCCTGGAAATGTCCCCCAAAATATTGTGAACAGTTTTAAAGAAATAATGTCTCCCTGTCTCACACAGCGCTGCAGTTGGATATGACCACGATAATATATCTTTTGAGAAAGAATCAGTAATGTGTTTCATTTCAAATATCAGATCTAATTGTTATGGCGAGCGAAGAGGTGGGTTGAGGTACAATTATAAAAACAAAGGAACAAAAACAATTGACAAACATTGTGGAATACACATGCATTTAGAATAAGTAATTAACAAATTGTTAAAACTTTTATTTAGAAAGTATTGTATTAGGTTGCAATCTGCAACAAGGTAACATAGATATTTACCTACATTGTAAACGAAACAAAAGTGCCTACTGGCTCGAAAATGCCTACGTACTTACGGACTAATTAACATTAAGCAGTTGGCGAGCCGGCGCATGCGTAGACGAGGCTAGCCTTGGTCTTGAACTTGCTGCTCGCTACGCAACTTGTGCAACCACGAATTACACAAATTACTGCGCCAATTGCTGTAACACTTATGTACGTAACTGGTAACACCGCTTCAGTTGGCACAGTAAACAAAAGGGTTCAGGTTCTCAATAAATAATTTAGAGATACCTATGTAAGGTGAGGGGATACTTTGATCGTCTTTGGGGATTTTGCGTATTGTATTGCTAAAACAGTTAGCATGCCACCTTTTGTTGTAGCTAGTCCAAATTTGAATTCATTTTCGTCATCAAATCAGACGAGAATTTTGACAGTTTAAAGTAAACCCATAGTTTTCGACATAGTAGCTATTGCGGCCATTTATTAATTACATCTTAAGGGGGGAAGGAGGGTATTTACGAGAACACATCATTTTTAATTGACGTATCTCGTGCCATTTGTGCATAAAATAATTTAGAAGTTTTATTCGTAAACTCCTATTGACTCCTTTAATGATGATGAGTGATGACTCAATTTATAATGACGGGGTAGAAATCAAGGAAATAATCAGCGTATAAATTTGACGCGCGTCTTTTTTGTCGCGCACCACAGGTATCAAAAAACTAAACGACGGAAAAATGGCTAAATGTGGTAAACGCTTAACTTTGAAGGGAGTAAAAAATTGCAGAGTCCGGCTCGGAACATTCTTTGCTAACACATTGTGATCTGATCATCAACAGGGATATAAGAAAGACTATATGTAAAGTACTAGATAATATGTAAAGTGTTCTGCGAGTTCATATGCACGGAATTCTTATTTATATCCCGCTGGAACACTGCAATTTACCCTGGGTAAAAAATAGCCTATTGTTATCATCAATCTCCAAATATCCATAGTCAATAACGGAGTATTTTCAGATTCAAAATCAAAGTAAGAGCTCACTTTGGCATTAAAATCTATCGAGCCAAATTTGTTTGATCGTGTTACGGAAGCAAACACAAATTATGGAATACGATCAAGATTATCCTAATATTTTTTTTACTTCCATAAAATAGATCAATTTTATACAAAGACTTTTTAAAAATAGCAATGAACGGCATTGGTTGACTCATAAGTTAGTACTTTATCTACGTTACTTTATGTTAATAGATTAAGATAGAAATTCATTTGTTTTTGTGTTTGTACCTATGTATAGAATAATCTGTGGAATTATTGGACCTATTCTAAATATTCTTACAGTAACAGATAGGAACACTGTCCCTGATTAGCAGGGAAGAGCTGCGTCTTACATCGGGAAAGTGTGACAGTTCCGTGGTTGGGATACAAGCGAGGTTGCGAGAAAAAGTCAGTTTTTTTATATTTTTAATCGTGATGTAACCAGTTGGGAAGATAATGGGTTAGAAAATGCCTGACTAAGATGTTAGTTTTATGCAAAAATAATATTTAAAAGTTGAGTACCTAGGTAATTACACGTTTATTTTAAACTATTTACATCCAACTTGCGCCTTTTCATTTGAAACGGGTTTCGTTATAGCTCAAGTCATTCCTAGATAGAATATCGGCTATCTGGCTGGAAGCCACAGGAATGCAGTTCGTGACCACAGCTGCTGCAAGTGAATCTTCCATGGAACCTGTTCCATGTCACGGGCAAGTAATAACTCGTCGTTTGATGCAGTTTTACTCTCGTTAAAACAAAAGTAAAAGGAGATAATAGATTACGAATAATGAGTTAAACGAGGCATACATGATTCTGCTCGTATGTGAATGCAGTTTTTGATGAAACAAGCATTATAATTTGTACTCTATGAGGCAACGCTCACATGCTTGTTAGGGAATTGCGACGCTTACAAACATGTCCACAGTTTAAAAAAGATTTTTAATTATTTCAAGTCCATTTGCAATGCATTTTTAAATTTTTTAAATATTTTTTATATCTAAAAGTCATCAATATAGTGAAATAGGATACATAAAGTCGGGATCAGAATAGAAGTGGATAAGCGATCGCGGTCTTTGTTCTGCTCATTGTAATATTCTATTTTATTGTGTCGGTGAGTTGTTGAGGGGCTTAGTTAAAATTAAATGAAGCAAGATTAATATGGAACAACAAGTGAAAAAGGTAAAAGAAAGATAATTCTGAGCCAACCACGAGCGCTCAACTCATTACAAAACGCTAATGAAAATCAATAGCGATTTGCTCATAAGTGTGAATGCAGTTGTAATCGGACTGATATAGATTCCATATCTGAACTAATTAAAGCAAATAGGCGTAATCATCATAGTTTAACTCCATGAAATTACTCCTATGAGCTTCATATCATAGTGCTATAAGTGTATTTCATGTAAATGAACTCGCATTTGCTGCTAGATGCAGCCGATGAGCGATGAGTCATTAAAAAAGGATACTGTTGACTTATTTAATTTCAATTCATGGGGACCAAACGCTATTTAAAGACCCCTTAACAAAACGAAAATAGCTACTTTAGGTATATAGTTTTCAAAAAAATCAAAATATTGTATACGTTACTTTAAAAAATCCGCTAATCAGTTCGACAAAACTGCACCCGATATAGTTAATAAAAATCATCTTTGCCTTTTTAAAGGCGATATCTTTCAGCTTAGTCATTTATATTCATGTGTAGTCCCGATCAAAATATAAATGAGGGAACATTATAAAATATTGGAGCCTGGAGAACCCGTTCGCTCTTTCATGCCTGTTTTGTTTTTCTTACAATACATACATCCAGTAATTATCCACGGCAATGAACTGCGGGCACGACGTCGATTTGTTTTTGCGGCTGTTATCTGGTTGTTCACTCGTGACCTTTAGGAAAATGCGTGAGGAATTATCTGACAAGAATGTGAGGGAGTCAGAAAAATTATCTACGGGTAAGGTGGCTAAGGCGCGGGCTCTAAAAATACTTGGCAAAGTGCGCCTTTTCAGCAGATATGTGCTATTCTACGTTGCTATGGATGCTTTTGATATCCACCAATCATATTCATTGGTCCACATAGCATAGCACTGGTGGTAACAGGTTTAGCTAGACTATATTATTATATACCGACATAGCTTGAAGAATCGCGAGTGGCAGTGGCAGTGGGGAGGGCGCATCGCTCATAGAACTGATGGCCGATGAGGCCAAAAGATTCGCGAGTGGCGTCCACGGGCCGGAAGAGGCAGTATAGGTAGGCCTCCAATAAGATGGAGTGACGACCTGGTTAAGGTTGCGGGAACACGTTGGATGCGGATGGCGCAGGACCAATCAGTTTGGCGAGTCTTGGGGGAGGCCTATGTTCAGCAGTGGACGTCTTTCGGCTGAAATGATGATGATGATGATATTTTTATATCGGGAAGGATGCGTTCTGTGGATGCGTACTTAGAAGGCGTGCTGTGGGTATGGGCTATGGATGGTTCTTACTGTCGATATAGCCTGAGCTGCGCAACTTACTCGCATTGCTACTTCACGGCTGCACATCTTCATAGCGCATCTTCTTCGAACGGCTACATAGCTTAGTATTAGTGGAAACGGTCACATAATTATTTTCGTAGAGTACCGTTCACATCCACGCAGCATTGCTACCTACACACCTCTGGTGGAAAAGCACCCTTAGGCGCTGGCTCTTAAAATACTGAGCTAAAGCAGTGTAGGATGCCTCCAAGATAAACTACCTGATTTAGATTTTGTTCCTTTGCTTGTTTTGTAAGTAGAAGATACCTTCTGGTAAATTATTTTACTTAGGTACTTCAAAAGAAAAGAAAATTAATTGGTATCTAATCTAACTTAAGTATAGGTGAAAAACTTACGTAAAGGTTGTATGTAGTAGTGCATAGAATTGATACGGAGCTCAAGTCATTTTTCAAATTAGGAACGTCAATTTCTATATACAGACACATTTTCTTAAAATTTTCACTTGTAAAATTGAGTTTAGATTTATTGCTATTACTTTTTATACAGGCGTTCGAATAGTCTTTACGATTTTAAACAGCTTCTCTGGTTTGATATGATACTTCAGAAGATCGACGCAGCATTTTAATATCATACTTAACCCATTTTTGAGCGATATATTATTTTACAGAGTGATCTGGCAAAATAATTGCTGGGTTTTTAGGCATTTAGGCACCTCGCGTGACAATTATAGCCATTCCCCTTATCGTTTGTTCTGTGGTGCTTACATATATTTTAGAAGTTCCGCAGAAACAATTAGTAGCTAATGGAATGGGTGTCTGATTGGCAGCCGGACCTGCAGTAGGTAATACGTGATGTTGCTATCATGTCCGATTTGTCAGCACTGCAATGCAGTCACGAGCACGTACCTTTGCAATTTGCATCACGTAGGATTCGGTAGTAAAAAACTAAGTGCGGCAATTATGAGTCACCGACTTGCCATTGTAGTTGCATCAATTAAGAGATGGCTATACCAATTACGGAGTATATTGACTTCTTCTTCATATTTAAGAGTTACACTCTTGTCGGTGTAGCCGATGAATGGCTCGCCACTTCTCTCTCCTCAAAGCTGCCTCCTTGACCTCCTTATACATGACGGCTACCTACTCCTTTATTTGATTTACATAATCAATTCTCGGCCTCCCTCTTTTTCGCTTCCCTTCTACTTTTCCTTCCAAGATGACACTTATGAACTCAGTATATTGACTGACCGACAAAAATGTAAAACCTTATAAATGTAAAAACTTGAGCTAGAGATTTGAAATGCGGCAGATTATTCCTCGCAGATCATAGAGCAGGGGTCACCAAATGGCGGGCCGCGGTCCTATTTTATGCGGACCTTGTATTACTGAGTGCGTAATTAGACAATCGAGGGTCTCGTGGTCAAACCCGATAAATCGAAATAATTGATTGTTGAAAAAAGAACACGATGTCAAACATCTAAATTCGAAAATCCTACAAAACATTAGATCAACTTATCGGTTTTGACCAGGCAACCCTATGTAGGTAACCCGTGCAAAAAAAAACAACGGGTTGCACTCCGGTACCTATACCATGAGTTACACTAGTTTACAGTGACCGTACTCGCTAGCGACGGCGTAAATGATTTGTATGGAGAATTGTACTTCCGTAAGTGACCGCTAGAGGCGCTGTGCACAATTCTCCATACAAATCATTTACTCCGTCGCTAGCGAGTACGGTCACTGTTAACTAGTGTAATTCATGGTAGAGGTACAGGAGTGCCGGCAGAAGTGAAAACTTGAACATTAACGTTGTGCCGTCTTACAAACCCCCTCACCCTCCTCCCGTCTTACGAATTTTCGATCAGGGTCAGTGTCCTGACGCGAGTTTAACATTTATTACCCATCCCATAAAGTGCACAACGCCGCTAAAGAAGTTTTCACTTCAAAAATGTTAGGTAAGTAATTTTGTACATTACATACAAACTCAAGTAGAAACGGACCGCGGTGGTATTTTTATTTTAAAAACCGGACACCTGAAGAAAGTAATTGGTTATCCCTATCATAGAGGTCCACTAAGATTTATTTTCAAAATTCTCACGAGATAGGGACCGCAGTATAAGCTTCTGTATAAAACTCAACAACAGCAATAGGCCTAATAAAAAGAGGAATACAAATGTCACGCGAACTAGTGAGGTGGCTACTTGACTATAAACCTATTATATTTATTTTCCCAGCTGAACAAATGAGTTGTTGTAGAAGTTGTGCTCCAGAAAGAATTTAGTAATAATTTAGTACATTTCACTGGTATTAGCGTAATTTAACAAAATCTAAAAAACACAAAAAAAATGTGCGCATTGCAGGCCGAACAGTGGCGACGACGATTCGGAATGGAAATTTAAACGACAACTTTTTTTTATTTTCTTTCATCACTAGTTTTATGTCCACAGCTATTATTGCTATCAATAAATAGCGAATTGACAACGTCGTCAGACATTGTATGTACCTAATTACCAGTTAATAAGTACAAAAGGCTAATATTTCAAACCTAGAAAACTAGTTCTCATCACAGTGAGTTGATTTAAGTTTATCAGAAAAACACAGGGTAGATGATAGATGATCTTCGAAGGGACAACCAACCCGATAATGTACTTTTAACACAAATAAACTGGTTCTGGAACGTTTTTAAACCAGACTTGTAATACTAAAGCGTGAGGATACGAAAAAAGACTTAGATGCGCAAGAGTTTGCAATTAAATGATCTCAGATAGCTGTGATGGATGTGGACATGCGACTGCCTGGGGCGGTTTCTTACGCATAATAAGCAACCAATCAACAGTCGGGAATGCAAAAAGTTTTATATTCTAGACTTAAAAAAGTTTTTGTTTACCTACTTAAAATTGTATAAATGACTAATGCAAAGTAATCTTCATCAAAAATGCTCAAGATCATTTAACACATATAGTGAAAAAGGTGAATAAAAATCCATCTACCAATAAAAAAGGCTCTAGTTCAGGAAAAAATTCGTACTAAAATGAGACTAAACTAAACGGGACTTATCACGCAATAAATATTTATTTATTTACCTCGAACGTTTCGGCCACATTGCAGCAACCGTGGTCACAACTGTCACAAGTAACTCGTGAAAATCACGAAAGTTTAAAACAGTATAAAATGAGACTATAAAAAATGCAACAAGAAAATAACGATTTTGGTTAATTGATCTAAGAAATCACAGTTAAACGTTTTTTTTTTTAATGACCGTCACTTAATTAGCGAAAGTACCTGATTATTAAAATAAAATAAGGTGTTGTGTTTAGGAACAGTCTAGAAAAATGAAACGCAAATTTATATTAGTTAGGTAGGTAGGAATTTTTTGTCAACACTAAAGGACGATGATGACCCTTTTGCCTTATGTTGATGGTAAGACAAAGAGATTAAAAATTATGTCCATCCATTTCACGTTTCTTACTTAGTAATATCAGTGGATTAGCCCTTCAACTCAATTTAACTCTCTGTCAGTTCCATAACGTCAAATAATTCAAATAACGATTGCAATTGATGACCTCATTTTTAGCGAAATAAAAAACAATAGCATACTTATTTTTCGATCATCCACGTATCTTGATTCTTTGTGATGACTTGATGAGATGAGATTCAATGAGATTCAGGAATGCCTAGTGAAGTTGCTACTACTAGTGATTCAGGCTACGCGTTTATAGGCTACCAATTTATCAGTTTACAGGTATTTTATACTCGTTTAAATACTTTTAAAATTATGACAACAGCGTTGGGTTGGAGCAGTCAAGAAAACCCATATTATCATTATACATAGGTAACGGTCTACTCCTGTTTCTGATGTCATGTCAATATTTCGAAAGTTAACTGCTGTTAAGGTTCCCTTTGTATACTTGTTTATCCTGAGGAAACTTGCACACACCTGAGAAGAAGTTTAATGGTGTGTGTGAAGTTTCCAATCCGCACTGGGATTATGCAGCAGTGAATACGTTAAAGAAAGTATGCGAACCTTTAAAAATACCGCCACATTTATCACATAAATTTCCGCTGGACAAGCGTGAAATAATAATTTGCATATAAAATAAAACCTGTCAAATTGGCGAGTCAAGTTATTTATAACATAATTTTTTGTTATCTCGTAAGGTTGCTGAGGTTATTGACATTGGCCGGCGTCGATCTTGACCTACACTGTGTTGCACCTTTGTAGTAATATCTTGTTATGTAACATCTTTAGCGCTTGCATTGTATAACTGATCAAGAATTTGGCTGATTAAATTTTTTTACATAGCTCACTTCTTTTTTAAATGAGGCAATTTCGGGGTTTTCTTACTTAGAATCAAGAGCGCTATTAATTTTGATGATAATAAAAGCCCCTAATTTTCCATACAATTTTTTGTGACCGTTTTGTGACGAGCCGTATAAACTATATGAAATAAAAGTCACAAAATTGACTAAAAAATAAGGATACTCTTTTTCTTAAATAGTACATAGGCTGTAAGAAGGGGATTACTAACGAGGGTTTATTAGAAGCCCGACGCCAAAGGCGGATGACTTTTAATTATTCAAGTTTGTAACTCCACTTGTAACACTTCTACCCAGGGCTTATCAGAAATGAATAAAAAACCCTGAAGTAAATTTGCGTTCGTATTTATATTGAATATTCGTATTTATATTCAATAATTGGCCAAAATAAATGTGATCGTCTAGTTTTTAAAATAGGACCCTGTATTACGTTGTGTTGTGTTATAAAATAAGTGGATAAATCAAGACAGTTCAGAGTTAAGTGATGATAGTTAATAATATTAGAATATCCTGCCAGATGCGAAATGAATCACCATTCCAATTGCAGCGCTGCCCTCCGACTTCAGAACAAAATGTACTACTACTTATAAATTGATAAGTTTTTGGCCCTACCCTAAAAAACCCCCTACCTCAAAAAGGCCTTTCAATGAACGCCAACTTGTGTATTTCATATGTAAATAGGCTGTGCTATAGCCAAACTTACACAATTTAACACTCATTCTGGATGGGGAATGACCGCAACCCAAAATATATCAGTGTCCTTTTATACCAGGTCAGTCATTCATCCACACAGAGACATAAAAATGCAATTCATGCAAATTACTCTTATTGAATTTATGCTTGCAATTACGCTTCCCTACTTCGAAAGCTGCCGCGGATGTCTGTGTCAAAGAGCTAGAGGGTGTTGACGAGTTGTACAAGGTGACCTGAATACCATTTAAATGAATATGATAAGTACTTTTTCTGTGAACTCCTGCAAAGGATACAGCTTTAAAACTAGTCTTCACACAAGACGCAGACGGTCATGGGTCGAAAAGCCAAAGACGATGTACCTCAGAGACACTAGTAAAGATCATAAACACCCAAATGACTCAGGGCTTGTGTGTGTACCTAGTGTGTGTGAAGAACCCAAATTAATGAGTTCTAGTGTGTGTCGTATTGCTGTCCGGTATATCCAGGAGCTAGTCTCAGCCAAATAACCTTCTAGCATGTGTGTTAGCTAGTGTGTGTGTGAATTAATTAAAATGTGGTGTGTACCTAGTGTGTGTGTTGTGTGATGTTGTGCAGTGTAAGAGAAAAGTGTGTGTATAGTGTAAAAGTAATACCTACTAAGACCTCTAGATTGACACAGACTAGAATCAAATAAGCAATACTACGCGTGACACAGTAATCCAGTGAAATGCCAGGTTGAGTGAAAGTGATGTAGAATAATGATTGAGATAATACACTCTTCCCTTTACTCCACCGAAATCACAGTGACACCTTAAAATTAGATGTATTTAATGCACTCAAACATGCTCTCAATCATACAAAATATTAGTAAAGTAAGATGAAACGAAGCTCTGCTTTTGACTTTGTGTCAAAACACGCCGAAAACGAAAACAACCGGCGAATAACTATAAAATAGCCTAATCGAATAAAACTATACCTAATAACTTTAGAAAACCTGTACTAAAGGAAGAAATGGAATAACCAGCCGTCCGCTCGTAGTATCTATAAACCTACTTACTATTGTCAGCCTACAACCTATAAACCAAGTTAAATTAGCTAAAATACCTAGCAATACTAGTCGATCGCTCGCCCCTACTATCTGAATAATAAAAACACCTTATTAAATTAAGTGAATTAAACAATAAGTTTTAATCAAATGAGTTTAAGTTATATTTAGTTTAATTTAAGTTTTTATAGTTTGTTTAATAGAGAATAACCTAGAGTTATAATGGAAGAAAATTTAGTCGTCTTATTTTAATTTTATAGCACTAATAAAATATATATATATCCTAAAACTTAGCTGCCGTTAGTATGTTCAATCCTGCTGCGTCTCAGGTATTGCGAGATCGAGAAATCTCGACCTGCCTCGCGAATACGAAAGTCTAGTCCCACTAAATAATCACTACACTACGCACTATATTTTTAATAAGTCGACGTATTAATACGATCGAAATCGGTCTTCGCTCTCGTATATTTTATCGTTTTAATTTGAATGAATAAAAATCACAAACACTAACTTTATGCTATGAATCTATTTTTAGACGCATATGTGAATAAAAACACGTTAGCGTTTCGCGTCCCGGAATCCAACTAACTCAAAACAAAGCTCTCCCTGCCCTATCCCTTCTACACAGCCTATATTAAAAAAATTACTACGTCTTTGGATTTCGAAAATATTCCACAAACTCATAAATCTATAACTTTATTAGCCCACTTGAGCCAAAATTTAACATGGCCGGTCTCACGCACTTGAAGACATAAATCGTCACATTTAAAATCAAAATTCTGGGACCTCTCAGAACACTTGAAAACTATGCAATAAATCTAGGTTCTTTACGATGTTATTTTTTTTATGCATCAACATGGCAAGTAAATATATTTTTATATAGGTGCGTTATATATATAAATTTATAATACTGTTATCACGCTTGGATAGCGTCGGTTACACACTCCATGCACAGGCATGGAATAACACCATTGACGAGCAAGTGTGAAGAAAAATGAATAGTGCCTGTGGTTTTAAAAAAGAAAAACCCCAAAATTTCCTCATTTAAAAAAGTGAATTGCGTACTTTAAAATGAAAATGCCCAAATGCTACAATTAATTGCTAAAATTACCTTGACGTTTCGTCCACGTTGCACCGGCCGTGGTCACGAGTAGTAGTAGCAGTTAATAAATGGTAGTCGCCATTTTGTCCCGGGTATAATATCAACTATAAGTAATATCGCAAAAGTTACATAAGGATTTTCCTAATTTTCTCATATGTGATAAAAAACTTTCTGTGGTATGAAATGAAAATCTAACTATGTAGTTTTAATCAAATAAACCTGTGAATGTTTACAAAAAATAAATTGATATCCGGATAACCTAGCCAGTGGCCCTAGTCATAGTGGTAGTAGTAGTAGTGTAGTATAGTAGTAGTAGTGTAGTAGCCTAGTAGTGGAGTGGACCTAAGTAGTCATAGTCATCAAACTTACCTACATACTATCTATTGGGCTTCTACCACTCCTGCTGGCTCGAGCTGAGTCACCGACATCAAACAGATTCATCTTCATCATTCAGTTGAAAGACGTCCACTGCTGAACATAGGCTTCCCCTCAAGGCTCGCCAAACAGATGAGTAGAAGATATTTTCATGCTCTTTATTTTTTGTAGTTAGTTCAATTTTTATTTCATATTTTTCAACCGACGAAAAAACGGAGGAGGCACTCAATTCGACGCGTATATATATATATATATTTTTTGCTTTTTAGTTTTCTTTTGAAGGCGGTTTTAATTTTTATTTAAAAATTATTTTATTTTTATAATTTGCATGTAATAATGTGTATCAATAGGTGCGACAGTTGTCACGTTGGTGAAGTAGGGCCCTGGAGTTTTTTTCTGCTTAGATTTAGCGTGAGACTTGTCAGTTCTAAAGCAATTACAATCAAGACTCTACTTGTAACTTGGACACTATATTATTATTTATAGCCCCCATACTGAGTGGACCCGTCGGATAGCCAGCATTCACATAACTACAAAATATGTACCTAACACTACTCTACTCTTATATCGGCGAAACAAAGGTTCAGACAGCAAATTTTTTAATTTACTTTAATTTAAACCAACTAAGGGGATGCATTTAAGAAAAAACCGATTCATTTGTCCTAACCCTTACCCACTTTACTTTTGACAATTTTAGCCAATCTACAGTGTGCTGAATAATTATGATTTTTTTTTAAAATTTATTTATGTATTAACAAACATGTTATTATATTTACTTAAATAGTCAAAATAGCGGGCGAAAACTCAGCAGAATTTATTTGCCGCTGACAATGCTCATTTGACATTAACATTAGTGTTATAATATAGTGACAATAAACGGATTACTCACGTCTTAAACCGAGTTTAACTCGACATGTTTCGGGCTAATCTGTAGCCATTCTTCTTGGAGTCACCTGTCACGGCGGCTGCCAAACGCGCACCCCATTGTTTTATAGATATGTGGTGTGCGCGTTTGGCAGCCGCCGTGACAGGTGACTCCAAGAAGAATGGCTACAGATTAGCCCGAAACATGTCGAGTTAAACTCGGTTTAAGACGTGAGTGATCCGTTTATTTTCATGAGTGAGTCTCACGGTAGTTTCATGTTTATAGTGTTATGATATGATAAAATACGAACAATTTTCCTTCTATAATAGTACATTGTTGTAGAGGCTGGAAAGTAAGCAATAGATGGACGAGTTTGTTTGAGGGCCGACGCGTAGCGGAGGCCCTCGAAAGTACGAGTCCATCTATTGCACTTTTGGCCGAGACTAAACATTGTGCTTTTCACGACTAATGCGAGGAAATAATAAACGTTTCTTATAATAAAAATAAATATTTAATTAAAGTTTATGTTAATGTTTGCATGGGGGCAATTGTTAAAACTCATTGTGATGTTTTTCCCTGGAAAGTTGATTTTAGTGTTCTGCGTCATTACAGTCGGTCGGGAACTTAATCAAACATAGTTAGAGTTAATGTGAGCGGCTGTTGCGGCCGCTACGGCCGCTCACATAACTCGAACTATGTTTGATTTAGTCGCCGTCACGACGCGACGCCGGTCGCCTTACCGGCCTAGTGGCCAGTATCAAAAACCACATAATTAAAAAATAAAAACCTTAACCTTGCAGCGCTTAAAAAGTTTAATGCTGTGGCGTTTTTCATACTTAAAAAAATTAAAGCATTTTGTGCATATTATGCGTTTAAGGAAAAAAAACACCTCATTAAAGTCATGAATGACGCATTCTCATTGGTCAATTGAATTTCACATGCAGCAGACGATTACTTTTGATTGGTCGTTTCAGCACGCCGGGAATGAAATTCAGAAATTATCTTTGAAAAAGTCGTATCGTATTATGAAATACATATACTGATACGATCTGTTTTCGATTAGTGTAACATTGTTGTCGTGTTTGCGCGCCATAAATGAATCAGCTGTTAAATGTACATACATATATAGGCAGTTTTGTGTACTGGATTTAGGTTATCTATGGCCACATTTTCGAGCAGTGTCGTGAAAAATCTAATATTATACGTGTAGTAAATTTGGCCAATGATATTGTTACAGTTGCCAAGCAATTACGAGGACAATGATTCTGTAATAAAACATCATGGATATACGACTTGAAATGAAAAACATCTTACCACTCATAGTATTGAGTCTTTTCATTCGAACGACGCATACAAATAATGGTTGGTATCTTATTCACACAGTGCACTTTATTTATGTTGCCGTCTATACTTAATTAGGTGTGTAATGTTTTCTATGTTTTTCCAGTTTCATCGTCAGATGAATCGCGTCATCCACGGGTAAGCGGACGCATCGTGAAACTATATTCAGGGATCAAATCGGAACCAATACTATGCTCTAAAGAAGGTTTTCAAGCAGATCCGAAAGAATGTGCTGTATTTTATAGATGTGTAAAAGGGAACAACGATAAATACACAGTTTTTAGAGTAAGTTATTAAACTTTAACGAATAGTTACTTTACATATACCTATTTTAGAACAAAATGGAAAGTGTTAAGTTTCTTGAATTACAGAGTGGTGGATTTCAAATAATTTAAATAATTTAAATTTTTGTAAATTATTTGATATTTGGCACTCATATTTTTAGTCAAAATCATTTGCTTCTGAACAGTATTTGTAAGTAAAATATCTTTTATTACGTATGACTAAAATTTTTGGTATTAATAATTCCTTCCATTTGTAGTACGAATGCGGACCCGGAACAGTATATGATCCTGACAAAGAAATCTGTAATCATCCAAAAAGCACGAGACGCTTGAACTGTGGTGGTTATGCGACTTCTTCCACTGAATCAATCAACGAAAATGAAATAGATGTATCTCGCCAAGAAGTGCCTTCTCCAATCAGTACTAAACGACCGGTGTACACGGATAAAACCACAAGTAAGAGGGAAGTCCCTACTTCTTCGACGACCAACCCCTGGTACACTTCAATCAATTATAAGAGTTCTCAATCAACAAGTGTGTCGACTGTTGGTCCCTGGCTAACCACCACTAATAATCAGAACCCAAGAGTGACAAATTCACCTGATACACATCGCCCAACATCGCAAACCGGTGAACCGTGCTCTTCTGGTGGATTCATGGGCGATACTGATAACTGTAGAACATTTTATAGATGCGTTGGAAATGGACGAGGCGGGTATATTAGATATGAGTTTTCGTGTAGTGAATCGACCATTTGGGATGACGAAGCACAAGCTTGTAATCATGCTTGGGCAGTTAAAAAACGAAGATGCGGCCGGGCTAATCCTGATGGTGAAATTAATAAGTCTACTACCATTGCCATGGAAGAAAACGAAGTAGCAATGGATAAGACTGTCCAATCACAAATTCAAATAAACTATGGTTCTAAAGTGAACCAAGTCCAAACTCAAATTAGTAAGGGACCGGTAATACAGAATCAAACTCAAATAAACTATGGAGATCGCTTAAATGCAAATCCAAACTCAAATTTTAAACAAAATCAAACACAAATATCACATGGATCAGCTGTAAGTCAATCACAGACACAGATCAACCATGGTAATAATGGATTCCAAAGTCAATTACAAATAGATCATACAAAAGAATCTAGTCAAAGTCAGATTCAAGTTCAAGAAACAACTACAAGTTGGACTAGTGCTTCTTCTGTAAGTAGCGATACTCAGAAACCCAATACTCAGAAGCCAGTTAGCGACAATAATGAGTGTACTGAAAGTGGCTTTATGGGAGACTCAAACGATTGCAAAAAATTCTTTAGATGCGTTGACAATGGGAGAGGTGGTTATATTAAATACGAGTTTTCTTGTGGAGATGGTACAGTATGGGATCCTAACGCAGAAGCATGTAATCATGAATGGGCTGTAAAGGATTGTAAAAATAAAACTCCTTCCGAAACTATAAGTCAAGATACTAAAACTACAACAACTATTAAACCGCAGTATTCAAGCACAACGGAAATGACAATCGTGGAAGATGAAGATGTCGGGTATGAAGGTCAAAATGAACATCAGTCTTCAACTACAATGAAACCAAATAAACCATTAACAACTACTGATTCAAGTACAATTATAAGTACAACAGCCAAAGATTCAAGCACAACTTCTCAGTCTTATAGTGATAAGAACGTTTGTAGTTCGAGTGGATTCATTGGGGACTCTAAGGACTGTAAGAAATTCTATAGATGTGTTGATAACGGTAAGGGTGGTTTCACAAAATATGAATACAAGTGCGGAGAGGGTACGGTGTGGGATTCTGAAATAGAGGCCTGCAATCATGAGTGGGCTGTTAAAAATTGCGGTAGTAGCTCAGAAGCTAGTGTCACAGGAAGACCCACGACTAGTGATTCAGGTTCAATGACTACGGTAAATCTTATACAGACAACAACAGAACTGGCTGGAGATGATAATGATGGTGGTTATGGCAAGCCTCAAACTGAATCTCTGCAAACAACAACTACATCGAAGAAGCCAGAAGTAATACATTTAGATCAAGGTAATAAGTGCACTGCTAGCGGATTTATGGGAGATAACAACGAATGCAAAAAGTTTTATAGATGTGTGGAAAATGGCAATGGAGAGTTTACTCGGTATGAATTCTCATGTGGCGAAGGCACAGTATGGGACGCCAAATTGGAAGCATGTAATCATGCATGGGCGGTAGAAGGATGTGGCGAAGGAACGCCAAATAAAGTTACCACAGAAGAATCAACAACATCATCAAGTAGCATCATGCAGGATGACGAGAGTGATAGTGGATACCCTTCATCCAGTGACAATAATACTGAGAAACCAGTAAAATCAACTACATCTACTACAATCACGAATACTTCTTCATTGCCCACTTCGACAGAAACATCATCAGATGATAATAAATGCCAATCTAGTGGATTTATGGGCGATAAAAATGACTGCAAAAAGTTTTATAGATGTGTTGATGATGGCAAAGGAGGATATACTCGATATGATTTTTCTTGCGGAGAAGGTACAGTTTGGGATCAAAGCATTGAATCATGTAACCATCCATCACCTGATAACAATTGTAAAAATAGTAAACCTTCAACGCAACAAATTCAAAGCGAAACAACCACACTAGGTTCCTCGTCTTCACAGTCAACTATAAGCTCTGATACTACTGAAGACGAAATCGGCAAAGAAGATGATGTGACCTCTACAAAGCCTTCTACAGACGCTACAGTAAGTAATGATGGTTCTTGTTCAATGGAAGGTTTCTTTGGAGATTCTAAAGACTGTAAAAAGTTTTACAGATGTGTTGAAAATCAGAATGGTGGTTATACTAAATATGACTTCACATGCGGAGAAGGTACAATTTGGGATTCCGAGATTAATGCCTGCAATCATGTTAAATCAGTTAAGAATGGATGTAGCTCACAAGGAAATAATATAGAAACGACGCAAAAAGAACCAATGCCTGCAAATGACGAGTATATAGAAACCACAACATCTCAAGCCACCGCATCAAGCCCTACAATGGAATCAGTGGCACAAGAACAAAACAGTTCAAATAAGTGTGAGTCCGAAGGATTTTTCGGTAATTCAGACGATTGTAAGAAATTTTATAGATGTGTTGACAACGGAAAAGGTGGATACACTAAATATGACTTTACTTGCGGAGATGGTACTGTATGGGATCAAAAATCACAAACATGTAACCACGAATCAAGCCAGACCACATGTTCATCCAATTCCGAATCTAGTTCTTCCGAAACAACACAGTCACAATCAGAAGCCACAACTCCAAGCGGAACTTCTAACGAATCTACAACAACAACAAAACGATCACCTACTGATAGTATAACACCAAGTTCTTCTGATCAATGTTCATCAGAAGGTTTCTATTCTAACTCTAATGACTGCAAGAAATTCTACAGATGTGTTGACAATGGTAAAGGTGGCTATACTAAGTATGACTTCACTTGTGGAGATGGAACGATCTGGGTACAAGAAATACAGGCTTGTGATCATGACAATAATATTTCAAATTGCAGTGCTCAAACAGTTTCAACTATGTCTGTTCCGCAAAACAATCAAGAGGAACAGCCCATTACAACGTCTTCTACGACAGTTCGTACTACGACTCCCGAAAAGGAAAGCGACGAAATGCCATCTGGCAATTCTGATAGTTCAACGCAGTCAGATGAATGTAAGTCTGAAGGATTTTATCCTAATAAAAACGACTGTAAGAAGTTTTACCGTTGTGTCGATAATGGTGAAGGCGGATTTACAAGATATGATTTTACATGCGGGGAAGGCACAGCTTGGGATCCAGACATTCAAACTTGTAATCATGAAAATGAGGTCAAAAATTGTCAGGGTTCACAAGAACAAAATCAGTCAGAATCACCTGCAGCTGATGATAAACCTTCTCAATCAACAGAAGCGCCCAATACCACTAAGACATCAACTACGAAACAGCCTAGTGAAAATAAACAACCAAATGACAAATGTGAACAAGAAGGATACTTTGGGGATAGTAATGACTGTAAGAAGTTTTACAGATGTGTAGATAATGGTAACGGTGGTCTGACAAAGTATGATTTCACTTGTGGAGAAGGTACAATTTGGGATCAAGATATAACGGCCTGCAATCATCCACAGGATGTACAAAACCCATCTTGTAATGGTAATAACACCTCAACAACAACTGAAATGTCAAGTGGCACCTCATCTACAACTGCAGGTTCTACAGCAAGTTCTGAATCATCATCATCCTCAACAACTGAAAGTCAGAATTCATCAGATTGTTCTCAAAGTTCGACTCAAAAACCACAAAACCAAAACGTAAATTGTACTAAAGCTGGGTTTTACGCTGATCCAAATAACTGTAAAAAATTCTACAGGTGTGTAGATTGGGATAATAATGGTGAAAAATTTTCCGTTTATCATTTTGACTGCGGAGAAGGTACAATTTGGGATCCAGCAGTAGAAACATGTAATCATGAAGACTCTGTATATCCACCTCGTGAATGTTCGAGCACGCAAACCCAAGCTCAAAATACATCTGATGAATCAACTACATCAACCACAACTTCTACTACAACTCAAAAGTCTACAGAAGATCAATCAACTACTCAGGAGTCAACAAGCACTGAAGAGATAACGACAGAAATGTCTTCCTCATCTGAACAAACAACTCAATCTACTAGTACTTCAACAACAGACAATTCATCAACAACTGAGCAGTCTACGACTTCTTCTACTTCTACAACAACAACTACTACTATTGAATCAACCACAAGCGAACAAACTACAACTCCACAGTCACCTACTAGTGAGCAAACTAGTACCCAACAGTCAACCACAGCTGAAGCAAGTACAACTCAATCGTCAAGTACTACTGAGCGAAGCACCACTCAACAGTCAAGTACTACTATTGAGCAAAACACTACACAACAATCGACTACCACAGAGCAAAGTATTACTGAACAATCAAGTACTACAGAGCAAAGTACTACGACACAATCAACTACCACAGAACAAAGTACTACTGAGCAATCTAGTACGACAGAACAAAATACTACTGAAGAATCTAGTACGACAGAACAAAGTACTACTGAAGAAAGCACCACAGAAGAAAGTACTACTGAACAATCTAGTACCACAGAACAAAATACTACTGAAGAATCTAGTACGACAGAACAAAGTACTACTGAAGAAAGCACCACAGAAGAAAGTACTACTGAACAATCTAGTACCACAGAACAATCTAGTTCTACTGATGACACTACTACACATCAATCAACTACTGCTGAACAAACGACGACTGAGCAATCAAGCACTACTGAGCAAATGACGACTGAACAATCTAGCTCTACTGAACAAACGACTACACAAGAATCGAGTACAACAGAACAATCAACTGAAGCAACAGAATCACCTACGACGGAACAATCTAGTTCATCTACTACTGAAGACACCACTGATAGTTCTACTACTGATAACACTCAAGAATCAACTACTGAAGCAGGTTCTACCGGCTCTAAAGATTGTCCTGAAACTGATGATGATCAAAACCTTTATGTATGTCCAACTTCATTTAGACGACATCCCAAGTACTGCAATATGTTTTACCAATGTACTGAAGACAACGATAGCCATGAGTTGAACATAGCTGTATTTAAATGTCCTAATAATACCATTTACGATGAGAGTAAAACGCAATGTGTCGAAGAAGATAAAGCTGATAAAAAATGTAATGGTCAAATAGCTGAAAGGCGGAGAGTTAAACGTTTAGGTGGAAATATAAAGGAACCTGTAAGTATCCAACGCCTTGAAATATAATACGCTATCATCATAATGCCTATGTTTAACCATATTATTATTTGTTTCAGATTGAAGTTAGTAAAGAACGTCATGTCTGCCACACAACAGGTAATTTCCCATTCGAGAAAAGCGAGTGCTCTCCTGCTTTCCTGAAATGCGACAAAACTAAATCCGGTATGTTAAGAGGTTTTGTATATCAATGCCCTGAAGGTTATGTCTACTGGTCTATTAGTAAAAGATGTGAAAAGAATTCTAATGTCAGAGATTGCAAGCTTAGCGCAAACGATTGGAGAGATCGTTGGCAAATTCCAATAGAAAGGAAGAATGTTGCTCCTAAATAAAGAAAAAATAGATGACCTATAAGTAAAGAAAGATATGACTATCTATACTCATGCAAGCAAAACTTGATCTACCTACATTTGCATTTGTGCAATATTTTCAAGAATAAGTATTTAGTTTAATTAACAATGTACATATTTACATAGTATTAATATGATCTATTGTATAACTTAGTATGACTTATTTGCATTACTTATGAATGTCACGTCACTACAGAAAACTTGGTTGGTAAAATTTAACTAACGTATCTAGTCCAATTATAATGAAATTAAACTTTTGTATAAAAAAATAATAACAATAAATTTTGCTGCCATAATTTTAAGCCAAGATTGAACTTGTGATCAAAATGTATGTCGAAACAAACAACATTTTGAGCACGACTTTTATGTAAGGAAATAAATAATTATTTTATAAGTGGTATTGACTTTTATTAACAGTAATTGTTTAATTTACAAAAATAGAAACAAAATAATAATTATTACTAAAAACAATAAATAATTGATAAAATAATAATAAATAACTACAGTAACATCACCTCTACGCCTTTGCAGGTAGATAATAGACCTTTACAAAATTGTGATAGTTCAGAGATGACGAAATCTTTGAGCGATTCCTCTTCAGTATAATGTTTTACATTGCTGAATACAGATCCTAAAAATGCATGGCAAGGGATTTTTGTAGCCATTAAGTTGCCTTTAAGGTCAATGGTCAACTTATCTTCACCTTCGTACTGTGTCGGCACATTATTTTCCACTTCCTCTCCTATGAACTTGTCGAAAACTGTTGGCGGTGGAATAATCATAGGTTGAATTATCTTATCATTCTCCTCTTCTTTCTTGCGTGATTCATTTGGTACAGATGTTGAACTTCTTTTTGAAATGTGCCCTTTAGTAGTAACGTTTCTAAAATCTCTTTGCTGCAGTGCTATTTTAGATCCTTCTCGAAACAAGAAATCGATAAAAGAGGGTAATAAATGTGATGTTTCATTCATTTGTGATAATTTGTTTTCAGTATCCACGATTGTTGATTTGGATAATTTCTGCAAGTGATTCTGGTAACCAGTAGTTAAATTTGCATTATTTCCACTACTTAATGCATTTAATTCATTGAGTGAAGCTTTCATTTCAACTTTTGTAATATCTTGCCTGTTTTCTGCTTCACTGAGTGATTGACTTTCTAAAGGCGTATCAGTTTCTAACGCATCTATAATGTCACGAATGTTATTTACTTTTTTTTTATTCTTATGTTCATGATTTGGCGCGAAATGATGACTATTTCTGTTTTTCTTATGTTCGCTTTTCTGTGAGTTTTGTTCAATATGCTTAGCAACTGTCAACTTTGAAGTTTCTTGGAAATTGAGTAGAATATTTTGCAATTTTTCGATGTAAGTTGCATGCGGTGATTTTGGCGTCAGTATTACTGGATTAAAGACTACACCACCTTTGTCCCAAATGGATACAGCTCGCACTAAAAATTCTATAAACTGGTAAGGCAGGCGTTTCCAATATTTTCGCAACGGAGAAGAATTTAAGTAAGTGGACAAATTGTTATACTGTATGTCAACATTGGACTTTTTTTTATTATGAGTTAAATCTAGTTCGTGAATGTTATTCACTGTCCAAAGAGAATTAAGAGCATCATCATTATTTATTTCAGCTTGACAATTTTGCTTCTCTCCTTGTTTTGTATCATTGAATAACACAACTAGGTTAAATTTATAGTGTAAATAATCATTAGCAATAATTTCTACGTATGGCAGCAATTTATCTAAATTAGCCTCTTTGTCATTATTGACGAAAACGTGCATGAAAACATCTGGTAAGTACCGTTTTTGGAATGGGTCCATCATATCACCAGTAGGTTGCCGTGACGTTGGTTTTGAATCGACCGTATTCAGTAAAGCGTAAGATAATACGCTGTTGTAAACAATGAAAGTCGTCAATGCAAACATACCAAGACCTATCCACCAATACGTAACCGAAGATGACCAGTGATCTGAAATACCACCAAACAAATATTAATCAAAATTGATTTTAACGTCGAGTATATTCAAGACGTTAATTAGGTAAGTAAAGAAGAAATCAATTTCAAGGGGGCACATCATTTGAATTAAAAAAGTATTATTAAAAATTTGATTAGGTAAGTTAAGACTACTTATAGTGCCCAGCCGCTGAAGTCAATCCTGACACATTACACAACTATGTAGTTACTGATTAATGATTATTGACAATATCAACCATACAAAAATAAATGCTATACATACTTGTTACGTGTGACATAACAACAAGTATAGCACTTTTTAGGGTTCCGTACCTTAAAAGGAAAAAACGGAACCCTTATAGGATCACTTTGTTGTCCGTCCGTCCCTCCGTCCGTCTGTCTGTCAAGACCCTTTTTCTCAGGAACGCGTGGAGGTATCAAGCTGAAATGTATATCAAATACTAAAGTCTACTGTCCCTTGGAGCTGTGAAAAAATCAAACATCTAAGCCAACGCAATCAAAAGATACAGCCGTTTATGACGCAAATTTCCGCATATTTTCGAAACTCGCAAGGGAATCAAAACCTACAGGGTACTTCCCGTGAACTCAGAATCTTGAAATTTGGGTCGAAGCTAGGTCTTATAGTACAGATAAAGGAAAAATTGCGAAAAGCATAATTTTTTTTGTCTGTCTGTCTATAACAGTAACTAATCTATTTATGCCGCAAATTTTCGACACTCGCAAGGGAATGAAAACCTACAGGGTACTTCCCGTAAACTCAGAATCTTGAAATTTGGTACGAAGCAAGGTCTTATAGCACAGATAAAGGAAAAATTGCGAAAAACATTTTTTTTTTTGTCTGTCTGTCTATATCAAAAACCAATCTACAATGATCCCACACTGCGCACATTTTGCTTAGGAGCAGGGGTCTGCTAAGACTCAATGTTCATAGATAAATATAAATTTGTCCGGAACCCTCGGTGCGCGAGTCCGACTCGCACTTGGCCGGTTTTTTTCCTATGGGTCACATTGTCAATTACTCAGAAATATCATAGTTGTGCAATGTGTCAGGATTTACTTCTTAGCGGCCGTTGACTATAAAATATTCAATTCTCAATCAGTCTACATCTTTCTGCTCCTTTTGTCGTCGATGGAGCGTGCGTAATATTCATCCTTTAAAATTTCTTACCTGGCCAATTCTTGATGATCGCTGCAGCTCCCTTTATATTGTTCTTTACTCTGGTTCTGTGGCCCATATGACGTCGTTGGTTTGGAGCGAACTGATGAGAATCTTCGTCAGTTTCTTCGCATAAAAGCGGACGGTGCTCTTTACAACAGGAGTCACTCATCACTGGCCATTGATGTCTCTGAGGGATAGAAAAGTCAGTTAACTATAAGAACTTAAGGAAAAAATGGGTCGCGAGATCGGATGATATTGCATTGCCATCAGAATATAATTCAATGAAGATTTATTCCGTCCAGACAAACGGACTTTTAAATGGAAGATTTTAAAAATTTAGTGTTTTTTTTTATATCGTTAAGAAAGTAAAAGAAGTTTTGATCGCTGACTCGCTTTGAATGAGACTAGTAGAGCTAGTAGCGTGAAAATTAAAACTTAATTCTACTACTTGCAGGATGTGGACTTAATTGATTGATTTAAGCAAAAGCTCGGACTAGCCCACGTCTAGCTTTTAGCCTGTTTAACTAGGGAGAGCGAACAGAATTGTTGACGAAACTTTATCAAATGAAGTAGTAATTCTATCGCATCTTATATAGTACGTACATTTATTTAAGAAAATCAATGAATATTTGTAAGTAAACACATTTACCCTCTATTTTTCGAAATTCTTAGTAAATAGCGCGATGTTTTGTTAAATAAATCCAATAATATTTGATTCCAATGTATATTTCAATTCGCCACTTAAATGAAATGTCATTTGATGGTAAGTCACGAGAATTTTGCTGTCACTAATTTACCAACACGCGTTATCAACCAAATAGTTTTAACCAATTAAGTTAGCAAAAAGTTTGGAAAATATATGAAACACGTAAAATAAAAGATTTAGAAAATATTAATTAAAAGTCTGTGTTTATTTTAACAAGAGTAAATAAACAGCAATTTATGGAAATAATTTTATGGATACGCCGGTAATTTTGATGGATTTTAAACATGTAGGTCAAAAATACTTTACTTTTACCAGGATATTACCGATACCTACCGGTACGATTGAAAAAAATATGAAGCAAAAGCTTAAATTTACTTTATTATTCTGCTAGCAAGTGATTAGAGTGAGACCAAGAAATTCTGGTAGGTAAGTCTGCAACCATTTTGATAGCACACGCAGAAAAAGTGTTATATTAAACGTCAAACTTCTATGAAATTATGACTAGTGATCGGCCGTCGGAAGCATTTTATGTCACTTTGACGTCCTACGTAATGAATAGTAATGACTAATATGGATAAGTCGGTGTTGTTCAAAATAAAACCACACATTTAACTGAATTTAATTTGTTATAGTATATAAGCATCCTAAAAACTCAGCACTTTCGTCCAATGTCACCCACAAATTAAAGCCTGACCAGAAATATATGACTATTGTCAAGAGGGCGCTATTGTTCTTACTTATATGGCAACAATGACATCTTGACTTATCTACAACGTTTAAACTGTCAGTCAAATTGAAATTTCAAACAATGTAAACAAACCTTGTATTTAAAATGTCTTTAATTTCCATTTGCCCTCATCAAATACAGCTAAATCCGTGTGTTATTTAATCAATACTTACCACAACACTATCCTAAAATATTAAAACAATAAACAGGTGCTAGAATATGGATATTATTTCATTAAATGGTTTACTTACATTGTTCACAATTTCAATAAAATTGACATTGATTTTACCTGTTAGCTCTGATGTTAATTTGGAAAGGTTTTGTAGCGAAATAGTTTCATTCCGCAAGCGTTTTTTTCTTCAGTAGTTTATTATAAACATTATTACAATGATCCGTTGTTGAATACCAATCGTTTTGGGCATTTTTTGTTATTGTTCAAAGAAACCGCCACAGTGACACTGACAATCATTAAAATTATTGCCAGTGTAAGAAATTAGTTCCAATGAAATTCCGCAACATGGCGAATAGTCATATATTTCTGGTCAGGCTTTACTATCGGTCATTTTTTCTTCGATATCCTTTATTGTTGTTTTGAAAGATTTTTCCAAATGTTTTTTGCGTAAAACACTTTCACTGGGCAAGCAAAAAGGTGCACACTGGCAGCACATAATATATTTGGCAAAAAACTGTTGGAATGCATCACTTTTCAGTCGAACCCATGGAATTTTACATAGTATCAAAAAATGTAATAAAAAAAAATTAAATTGTTCTTGATTTTGCTTACTACTACCACGATGTATCGCTGACTAAGATGCTTGCTTTTGAATATTGCTTTTACGTATAGCTTACAAATGTATTCCACATTTTGTACATAGGACTAAGCCTTTTGACTCGTCGTATATCAGATCCGTAGGCTTATTGTCTAACGTTTTTGACGCTTGCCTTCGCAATCGCTATCTCTTTCTGTCAAACGGTATAAAACGTTGACAGAAAGAGATAGTGAAAGCGAAGGCAAGCGCCAAAAGCGTTAGACAATACGGCCTCAGGTTGATCCTTTAACCATTTACGAATGGTAAATTCGCTAGGCATATTTTACCAGTGTTCAATTGATTTGGTGTATAAAATAATGATAGGAACGTGAATGAGACAAGTACAAGACATGAGTTGACGTAAACTCATTCGTTCGATAGATAATTATAAGTGGCCTGTGCTTCATAATCATATCATAGGTAATAGAAATGTCAAAACCTTGATAGTAGGTATTGTAGCGTAATTTTTCTTTGTCTCGGTTTTTTCTTTTTCTTTGTCTCGGTTATTTCACTTTTTGTTTTAGTCCGCGCATAGTTGTATACTTGGCAAGTGAGTTATAGTAATTTATTATTAAGTAATTTTGTTGAAATTGTTTGCTTTTATGATCTGCAAATTATCCATTTACGCATGTAGTTTATGTAGTTTATCGCTTTATATTTATAAGTGTACAGTTTATCTATCTGTGTGGCGTTCCGGGTATTACCGACGGTGCTGGCTGAAAATCAGCGCTGGGGTGTTATAAACGCCTCAGCATTATGCTGAGCCAGCGTCCAATTTACAACCGCAATGACACTTTTTTTTTTGTTTAGCCTTTGTATTGTTCTTTTTGTAAAAATATTTTTTGTATTGTTCTTTTTGTAAAAATATTTATGTGTCTTGTGTTGTTGTAAATAAATGTATTTTCTTTCTTTCTTTCTTTCTTTCGTAATTTTATAAAAGAAGAGGAAACCACTACAAACCACGTAGTAATTTATGATTTCATGAATCACAGGAACCAAGATTAATTTTTTCGAGAGATCTCTTATTTTTCACCGTCATCCACGTATCGCCCAAATCTCTCTCTCTCTGTCAACTTCACATACTTTTTTACATGTCTCGATTCAAATTCAAGCTGACAGCGAAATCAGCCAGACCAACAACGAGACACAATATCAATGAAAAAGGTTACACTAATAAATTTGTAGCATATCAATTGCTACAGTATGTAACTCAATAAAAAACATACTTTTTTAGTAGGTAAAAAAATTCTGCAAGAAATTAAATAGTCATGTCCATGTAATAATTTCGTCATCAAATTGACATAAAATGCTTCCGATGGCCGATCACTAATTATGACGTATAAAAAATAGCACATGCACTGCTTGTGCTATCAAAATCGTTGCAGACTTAATCTTGGTCTATCTAACTCTAACCGCTTTTCAGTTTTGCAATCACTTAAATCCATCTATTTTTTTACCTTCATATCCATGAAAACATAAACCTGTTATAACAAAATGTAGGTACTTTTGCCAGTCAGACAAAGATTAAATTAACAAAAGATAAAGACAGACGAATATTGTCTTAACGCGGGATTCATCACTCATCAGCAAGAAAATGTTTGACTCCTGCATCGAGCTATGAATGAACTTACCTCGAGTATGCAAGTTCCATTCACAAACCGTAGCCTGAAACACTAAACAACCAAATTGAATAACACACGGTCCACCTGTTTCACCTGAGAACCTTGAGGATCCGTGCTTGAATGAGTAACGTCTGGCAGTAAAGGCAACTAAGTCAATTTATTCAAACAGCACGTTTTAATTTCAGCGATAATTTCTGTTTATTCAACATTGCATTCGTCTCACGTATTGACGCAGTGTTTTGTAGTTCATACTACTGAGCCAGCATGAAAGTGATGTCAAGGTGGCCTTTAGTGGGTTTTGTGTACAATGTTATATAGGACGTGTACGTATGATGGCCTAAATTTATAAAGTGAAAAAAATCAGCCAAGTGCGAAGTGGACTCGGGAACGAGGATTCTTATTCTCATTAGCTGAGTCCTGTACGCTTAGTATAAGTTTTACTTCACCGAAATACTTCTCGACCGCGTTTACGTAAAAATTTCAATTCTATGGAAACATGGACGCGCGCGCGCGGAGGCGCTGCCTATGTTTCCATAGTAATTGATTTTTTTACGAAAACGCGATCGAGAAGTATTTTGGTGAAGTAAAACTTATACTAAGCGTACTTCTCCTAAGCAAAATCAGCGTATTTTATATTAGTTGTTGACACACACAAATGAAATATTTTCACTTTTTTCTTGCTTCTGCAAAAAAAGCTACTTTCATACGCAGATTTCAAGTCTCAAGAAGAACTGGAAGTAGGGTCAACGTCATAAATAAGTGATCACTTTTGAACCTTGTCACTTTAACGTCATGTTTGAAAAGTCATACGAAATTATGTAACGACTGAAAGCGACAAGGTACAAAAGTGATCACTTATTTATGACCATATAAATTCTAATTTTCCAGCAATTTGTATGGAAACACAAGGTCAAGTGGAGTTGTTTTTAATGACTGTATCTTTGGATTGCTTTCACATAGTATAACCTGGACGGAGAACTGGCCGAATGGCCGAGTATAGCTCTGGATGGGAAGATGTGGAGCTCAACAGGAGAGGATAATGATCACTTCACTTTACTACATCCCAGCCTATACACGTCCCACTGCAAGGCACAGGCCTCCTCTCAGAATGAGAGGGCTTGGGCCATAGTTCCCACGCGGGCCCAGTGCGGATTGGGAACTTCACACACACCATTGAATTTCTTTGCAGGTGTATGCAGGTTTCCTCGCGATGTCTTTTCCTTCACCGCCAAGCTCATGGTAAATTACAAATGTAATTTCGCACGTAAATTCCAAAAAACTCAGAGGTGCGAGCCGGGATTTGAGCCTACGACCCTCTGCTTGAGAGGTCATAGGTCAAACCACTAGGCCATCACGGCTAACTCTATTGGATAACCCTCGACATTCATCGCCGGCTAGGCAAGTCGAGGCGGAGATAGCGAGATAACCTGAACGCGAAACTGGCCGAATGGCCGAATATAGCAAGTTTGGTATGAAGTATCTTTTTGTATTTATTTTTGCAACTTCATTTTTTATTAGTTTTACGGTCATCCCGTGAAACCATATTTTTCATACTAAATACAAACTGAAATATAGATGCACAGAAAAAACCCCAGAAAAAAGACCAATGCTGGGAATCAAACCCAGGTCCTCAGCATTCCATGCTGCGTGCTTACCCCTACACCACCACTGGTCTAAGACCAGTGACCAAGAGTGACCTAAGAGACCAGTGGTGGTGTAGGGGTAAGCACGCAGCATGGAATGCTGAGGACCTGGGTTCGATTCCCAGCATTGGTCTTTTTTCTGGGGTTTTTTCTGTGCATCTATATTTCAGTTTGTATTTAGTATGAAAAATATGGCCGAATATAGCTCTGGATGTGGATTCATTTTGGAAAACTCAGAGATGCGAGCTCAATATTTTTACTCTACTCGAGATGTCCAGGTCAAACCACTAGGTTACGACGGCGCTATACTATTCTACTCTGATGAAATATCTGTGCCTCTACCATGAGTTACACTAGTTTACAGTGACCGTACTCGCTAGCGACGGCGTAAATGATTTGTATGGAGAATTGTGTACAGTACGCTTAGTATAAGTTTTACTTCACCAAAATACTTCTCGATCGCGTTTACGTAAAAATTTCAATTCTATGGAAACATGGACGCGTGCGCGCGGAGGCGCTTTCCATGTTTCCCTAGTAATTGATTTTTTTACGTAAACGCGATCGAGAAGTATTTTGGTGAAGTAAAACTTATACTAAGCGTACAGTATGCTTAGTATAAGTTTTCCTTCACTTCAATACTTCTCGATCGCGTTTACGTAAAAATTTCAATTCTATGGAAACATGGAAGCGCGCGCGCGGAGACGCTGTCCATGTTTCCCTAGTAATTGAATTTTTTACGTAAACGCGATCGAGAAGTATTTTGGTGAAGTAAAACTTATACTAAGCATACTGTACGCTTAGTATAAGTTTTACTTCACCAAAATACTTCTCGATCGCGTTTACGTAAAAATTTCAATTCTATGGAAACATGGACGCGTGCGCGCGGAGGCGCTGTCCATGTTTCCCTAGTAATTGATTTTTTTACGAAAACGCGATCGAGAAGTATTTCGTGAAGTAAAAACTTATACTAAGCATACTGTACGCTTAGTATAAGTTTTACGTCACCAAAATACTTTTCGATCGCGTTTACGTAAAATTTCAATTCTATGGAAACATGGACGCGCGCGCGCGGAGACGCTGTCCATGTTTCCATAGAATTGAAATTTTTACTTAAACGCGATCGAGAAGTATTTTGGTGAAGTAAAACTTATACTAAGCGTACTGTACGCTTAGTATAAGTTTTTACTTCACCAAATACTTCTCGATCGCGTTTACGTAAAAATTTCAATTCTATGGAAACGTGGAAGCGCGCGCGCGGAGACGCTGTCCATGTTTCCCTAGTAATTGAATTTTTTACGTAAACGCGATCGAGAAGTATTTGGTGAAGTAAAAACTTATACTAAGCGTACTGTACGCTTAGTAGTAGTGTGTTTTTACTTCACCAAAATACTTCTCGATCGCGTTTACGTAAAAATTTCAATTCTATGGAAACAGGGACAGCGCCTCCGCGCGCGCGCGTCCATGTTTCCATAGAATTGAAATTTTTACGTAAACGCGATCGAGAAGTATTTTGGTGAAATAAAACTTATACTAAGCGTACAGCGCCTCTAGCGGTCACTTACGGAAGTACAATTCTCCATACAAATCATTTACGCCGTCGCTAGCGAGTACGGTCACTGTACCTCTACCATGAGTTACACTAGTTTGCAGTGACCGTACTCGCTAGCGACGGCGTAAATGATTTGTATGGAGAATTGTACTTCCGTAAGTGACCGCTAGAGGCGCTGTACACAATTCTCTATACAAATCATTTACGCCGTCGCTAGCGAGTACGGTCACTGTAAACTAGTGTAACTCATGGTAGAGGTACTGTAAACTAGTGTAACTCATGGTAGAGGTACTATAAGTAATTAATAGATGTGTGTAAGCGACGTATAAATTTATTTAAATATGAATATAAGAATCGTAGGTAGATATAATAGTTCTGCTATAAGGGATGCGTAATCAGATCAAACCCGATTAATAGGTACGTAGAAATTTTGAATTTAGATATTTTACGTTCTTACGTTCAATTATTTCTGTTTGCCCACGCTCCCCTCGATTTTTTCACCCGACGGTCGAAGGAGGGTTGTGTTTTTGAGCGTATTTATTTATGTATGTATGTATGTATGTATGTATGTATGTATGTATGTATATATGTATATATGTATGCATCATTCTTTGGCACGCCCTGCAGCCTAAACGGCTCAATGGATTTTGAAGTGTGAGTACTGGTTTACACTCGCGTACGAGTGGCGAGACGAACTGCGGGACGAGCCACGAGATGAGAGTGTGAACAGGCGCGCCTCGCGCCTCGTCTCGTGATTTGCCTTGATTTTAACGCTCGCGTCCGGAGCGAGACGACGAGGCGAGGCGCGAGGCGAGGTGACGAGGCGAGAGTGTAAATCAGGTATGAGATGTCATTAGTAATGGGCGGCCGACGGATGCAAAATACGTTAAAATCATGTCAAACGTTATACGTAATATGGATATGAGTAGAATTGGTTTAAATAAGAGAACATAGTTGCAAAATAATTACATAATTTTATTGTTAAAAATAATCATGATTGTTTCTATATTAAATTTTTTCAGTTCATTCCTTTTATGGTTCACTATCCACTTATAATAGGGAAAACTACCACTCTACATCTACAGATGTAAAAGGTGCGTATCTATCTATTCGTAAAGTGATACCTACTTCTCTATTAACACCAATACATTATCACCATCTCAAATTTCTTATAAAATCATAACCCGGAATTCTGTCTGCAACTGACTCCATTTTATTGGAGATATTTATAACAATTAATTTTTATACATAAAAAACCGGCCAAGTACGAGTCTGACTCGCGCACCGAGGGTTCCATACAAATTTATATGTATCTATGAAAATCCAGTCTTAGCAGACCCCTGCTCCTAAGCAAAATGTGCGCAGTGTGGGATCATTGTAAATTGGTTACTGATATAGACAGACAGACAAAAAAATTTATGCTTTTCGCAATTTTTCCTTTATCTGTGCTATAAGGCCTTGCTTTGTACCAAATTTCAAGATTCTGAGTTCACGGAAAGTACCCTGTAAGTTTTGATTCTCTTGCGAGTGTCGAAAATATGCGTTGGTTACTGATATAGACAAACAAAAAAATTTATGCTTTTCGCAATTTTTCCTTTATCTGTGCTATAAGACCTAGCTTCGTACCAAATTTCAAGATTCTGAGTTCACGGGAAGTACCCTGTAGGTTTTGATTCCCTTGCGAGTTTCGAAAATATGCGGAAATTTGCATCATAAACGGCTGTATCTTTTGATTTCGTTGGCTTAGATGTTTGATTTTTTCACAGCTCCAAGGGACAGTAGACTTGAGTATTTGCTATAAATTTCAGCTTGATACCTCCACGCGTTCCTGAGAAAAAGGGTTTTGACAGACAGACGGACGGACGGACGGACACACGGACACACGGACACACGGACGGACAACAAAGTGATCCTATAAGGGTTCCGCTTTTTTCCTTTTGAGGTACGGAACCCTAAAAATTACTAGAAATTTAATAAAAGTCTTATCCATCTTATGCTTTCGTCACCATATTGCATCCATTGTCCGCCCTTTGGTCATTTCATTAAATTCGTCTCAGTTTCGAGAGTGACATATGGTACTTATACATTTGCCCGGAATTCCCATGAAAACGGGAATTATACAGGTTTTCATCTAGTATTAAAATTGAAGTTATTTTTAGTGGCACATTAATTATCATTACTTCCAAGCGAAGCTTCTGAGATATCGGTGGATATGGAAACTTTACAAGAAACACATTGTTATTATTATTAACATTGCGCATTGTTAACACATTCAAGGCTGGAAATAAAAACTTGCTCTGTGTCATTAGTTTGAAATTAGAACAAACTTCAAAAAAATCAGTTGTCATTGCGTCCCATGTTCACAAAAGAATTAAATTAAAAGAAATTAATTAATTGAACTTAATAAGAAGCTTTTCTACATACAACAAACCGCGGTGAGTAAGCATTTCGGAATTTACTGCATAAATACATTTTATAAAAATACTTAACTAGAACTTTAACAAAATTTACTTGTCATATCGGAGTGGATACTTATTATTTTTAAGTATAATCAGACAACTTCAATGTATACCAGCTGTTGCTTGCGACTCCGTCTGCGAATAATTCGTTTATCGCTATCCCATGGGAACTTTGCAATTTTCTGTAATAAAAAGTGAGGACACTATACGTTAATCCCGATTATAATCAATCTGTGTGCCCAATTTCATCAGAATCCGTTTAGGGTGAAAGAGTAACTAACGTCTATCGACAAACATTCACGTTTATGATATTAGTAAGAAGTTAGATAAATTATAAACGATCTATCCAATCCATCCAATTTTGCATAGCTGTACCACGCTGTACCCTCACGGAGTCAGCAAAATTCCCACGGGAAAGAGTTCTACAAAGAGGACGAAGCAGCGGGCATAAGGGTCATACACAGCAAAGCGACTCCGAGTCAGTAAACTTAAAAATTTATTTAAATGAGCTTAACACGTTAGCTGCCTTCCATACTACACCTACAGTATTCCTCCCACGCCACATACAAATTTACTGATCCCACCGGGGTGATGCTCAAAGCTTCGCACTATTATTGAGATGCCATGAGCATCACCGGTGGGATCAGAAGCTCATTTTTCAGGGTATTATTTGCGGATTTTTTTGGGGGCCAGAGTCAAACTTTGAATGCTATTTTGTAGAGAACACCCTCAGTTGTCATATTTACAGTAGGTATTCTTGAATAAAATACACACCTGTTTTTCAGATATAAAATGATTTAAAAGGTTTTATATCAATTAGACAAAAACAAACTCCTTGGATGTGACTCGAAAAACTTGGCAGGCCCACTTACATAACGGTGTCAAGTATTGATGGTCTACCAATTTTAGGAACCCCTCAGAAGCTAGGTAGTATCTAAAAATTCGAAATAGTCAAGTTTTATTAACCTTTTCGACGCCAACGACACATATATCAGCACCGCAGGTTCTATGCCAACGACTGATATATCAGTCACGGCGTGCAGAGCGATATCTACCTACATTTATTTCTGTAGGGTGCAACTTTGCGTTTGATATTCCGATGTCATGGCGTATGAGTGAGAACGGTTGTATTTGACAGAGCGTTGAAAAGGCTAAGTAACTATACAGTATCCTCTACAAAATAGCATTCAAAGTTTGACTCTAGCACCCAAAAAAAACGCAAAATAATATCCTGAAAAACCAGCTTCTGATCCCACCGATGATGCTCATGGCCACACAGAGAAAATTACGTGATCCCACCGGTGATGCGCATCATGTGGCAGCCAATGTGTTAATAATAATATTCTTTTGTTTAAGTTGATGTCGAAGTGCGGGTGTGAATGTCACTTGGGAGTTGAAAACCCGAGGAGCGCCCCGATTACTAGGTATGTGTCCCAAGACCCGAGAAAGCCAGCACGCTAGATTTTGTCGTCAACATACCAAATATCTCGCCTTAAAATTACAAATAAAATTGTAATTTTAATTGTTATGGAAAATTTTTTGGAATAATTTGGGCGGGGCCGTGAAGCGTATCAACCGCCGTGTCCCGTGTGTGTTTTTTTAATATTATAGGGGGCAAACGAGCAGACGAGTCACCTGATGGAAAGCAATCACCGCCGTCCATGGACGCCAATAACACAAGTTGAGTTCCGGATGCGTTGCCGGACCTTTGAGAAAAGAGTAGGCTCGTTTTTTGAAGACCCCCCTAGTGTAACGGTCCGAAAATACTAGCGCTGCAAGCTTATTCCAATGTCTCACCGTGAGTAACAAAAAGTTCCACGATAAACAAACTGTATTAGACTGCCAGCTATAGAGGTCGTGATAGAGGAAAGAAAGTAGGTTGGGCACTACTGCGATGAAGAAATTTAGCAGCTGGCGCTCCAGCCCAAAGATCGGAACAGTATTCCACATGAGGTCTAACTTGAGATTTATAAAGTTTTAGACGATGAGCTGGCGAGAAACACTGATCCGCACTCCCAATTTCTTCGAAGCAAAGTAATTTAGCTTTTCCCTCCAAATGACCACAAATCTGAACATACCTTGTGAGGTAAAATCCATAGAGCCGTTTAGGCTCCAGGACGTGCTAAAAGAATGATACATAAACACATACAATATTAAATTTATACATAAATACATACGCTCGAAAAACATAGCCTTACTTCGGTAATCATATTTTTTTTCAACATTTATTTTACAACTTTTTTGACGTCATTTATACCCAAGAAAAATTCTTTTATAAAGTATCGTTCTGCCCAACATCAGCTGGCTGCTTTGGATTCGGTGGAACGGCGAGCGAAGAGGCTCATCGGCGTCGTCTGTGATGTGGATTTTTGTCACCAGAGCCTTAGCCATCGCAGAAGAGTGGCTTATACGTATCGGTATTCTACAGGCTACATTTCGATGAATGTGCTTCAGACCTGCACGACCTTATTCAACCTGCTCCATTCTTTCACACGTCTACCAGAAGTAGGCGGGGTGTCTACCCTTCTTCTTCTTAAATTTAAGAGCTATGTTTTTGTCGGTGGAGTAACCGCCACTCCGCGCGGTCTTCGGCCAGCCGTTTGACTTCCTGATACGACACGACACCCACTTTCTCCTTCACCTGGTTAAACCTAAAAAGTGAAATTCCCTCCCTGCGTTGGTGTTCCCTGAACACTATTAATCTAGCCGTTTTCATGTATAGCGTGAATGAGCATTTACTAGGCAAGCGTGCTCCATCGTACAGCTCATCTTCGTTTTTAAGGCGTGATTGGGGTCAACCGCAAGCATATTATATTTTAAAAAAATACTATAGCAAACAATCCCAGTAACATTAAAATGCACCAGAGGCCATTTTATCAAACAACTTAGATTTTTCACGTGGTAATAAAAACCTTCGCTCCGCTACGCTCCCGCATTAGCCTTTGAACCTAACCATTCCGAGTCGCTTCCGCCCCGAACCGTCTTGGGGCTGGCTCGCGCTGACACGCAGTATACTAATCCCATCCCTCTAGCTTTTGATATTGCAGTGTAACGAGGATGGACCGTCCTTCGGAGTTGAGGAGCGGCGAGCAATATCCACTTTTAAAGGTGGACCCTGGCGCTGGCGATGTCGCTACTCACCAACCGACCTCTCCTACTGTCTGCCGTGAGATCAAGAAGATGCTGCTTGATCGATGGCCAGGTTGGTTTGTTCCCTAAATTTGCCTTATTTTCACGGTTCGAGAACTTGAGCTGTAGTTTCTACACGGGACCAGTGTAAACTGGGCACTTCACAAATGTTTTGCAGGTGTATGCCATTTTTCTACAGAACTTTTCTTTCACCTAAAAGCTCATGATAAATTTCAAATTAATTCCGCACAAAAAAATAAAAAATAAAACTCAGAGAGCCAGCCTAGGCACAAACTCCAGGCACTCTGCTTGAGAGGCCGTAGGTCAAACCACTAGATCGGTTAAATCTTCACGCTTAAACCGTTGAGCCGATTTAGATTAAATTTGACATGGAAATAGTATGAGAGTTTGAGAAAGACGTGGAACAGTTTTTGAAAACCACATTGCGTGGTTTAGGAGGAGTTTAAACTTATGTAGAGAAGAAAAGTGCTATAATGCAATACAATTTGCTTGATTATTCCCTCAAATTTAAATCAAGATACCTGTCTAGAAAAGATGATGTTTAACGACCGGTTTAGCCTAGTTGGTAGTGACCCTGCCTACGAAGCAAGAGGTCCTGGGTTCAAATCCCGGTAAGGGCATTTATTTGTGTGATGAGCACGAATATTTGTTCCTGAGTTATGGATGTTTTCTATGTATTTAAGTATTTATTTATCTATATAAGTATGTTTATCGTCGTCTAGTACCCATAGTACAAGCTTTGCTTAGTTTGGGACTAGGTCGATTTGTGTAAGATTGTCCCCTAATATTTAATTATTTATTTATTTACTAGCTTTTGCCCGCGACTCCGTCCGCGTGGAATTAGTAATTTGGGCAGCTTATTTATTTTATCCAATTTGCTTTTTCATCAATTATGGCTCTCCTTAGTTCCTCGATATAAAAAAAATTACCCGCACCCCCCGCAACCCCACCCCCCCACCGACCCCCCACCGAACCCCCCCCCCCCCTCACCGACCCCCCACTGAACCCCCCCCCGCACACCCGCGTTCACATTCACCACCGTACCTCCTCCCAAGTCACTACTTCTAAAAACTGTTCTATAAATTCTTAAAATAGACGTATCTTTCTTATTTGTGAACCGATTCAAATGAAACACTAAATGTTAATCCAAGAAAATAACAACATATCAGTGAAAACCGCATCCTTCTAGGTTAAGCCGTTTCTGAGATTAGCGCGCATAAACGCACAGACAAACAGACAATAATTCTAAAAAACATTGTTTTGGGTTCTATTGCGCTAGTAAATACCCCTAGTGACAGATTTTCTCAAATTTCTTCAATGTACAGACGCCGACTTGTTACAGATTTATTATATGTATAGATGTTCTTTTTTTCTATCTATACTACCTACCTCTAATATTATAAAGAGGAAAGATTTGATTGTTTGTTTGTTTGCATTGAATAGGCTCCGAAACTACTGGACCGATTTCAAAAATTCTTTTTCCGTGAGAAAGCTACATTATCACTGAGTGACATAGGTTAACTTTTTACCGCGGGAAAATACCTTTTCCTACGGGAATATTAATTTATAGCGGGCGAAGCTGCGGACGGAAGCCTAGTTTTTAAAAAAGCATTTTGTAAAAAAAAAAAATTTACATACAAGCTTTTTTGCTGACTGTGCTGCTGGCATTGGCACTAAAAGTGGGTCAAATTCAGCTTGCAAAATATAGTAAAATAACCGATAGAATTTAATCAACTTTTTCATGCCACCCGTTACTAAATTTTGTCTCCTGGACAACCTGAGCATTTTTCTATGAAACAGTATGAAGACGTCACTTGGACAACAGGGGACTGAGTAAAAAACACGAAACAGTTGATTCACCCACAGACATACACATACATGTGAAACTAAATAACAGCTTGTTGTAAATAGGGAACGTAATAATTATTTTAGTCTTAATTGGGACCCTTAATATTGCATTTATTAACCCCCGACACATAAAGAGGGGTGTTATAAGGTTGACCGCTATGTGTGTGTGTGTCTGTCTGTGGCATCATAGTTCTTAAACGGGTGCAAAAGCAGGTTTCTTGGCAATGGTTCTTAGATATTATGTTTCATCAAAATCGGTTCAGCCGTTTCAAAGTTATCAGCTCTTTTGTTAGTTGCGGAAGAGATCTTAGACGCATAACGGGCATTGACTTAATTTTCAAACATACGAGTGACATAATTGCGTTGAGGGTTTTTAAAATTTTTAATTTATAGTTGTTGCGAACTCCTTGCATTTTTGATACTTTTTACTGTTTTATATCTTTTTTTATAAAAATACTTTTTGTCAGTCGTTATATGTCGTGTGTTTGTTTGAGGTTCTCTGAGCAAATTTGTATGGTTTAGTTGCTTACCATTAAAGATTTTTACCATTATTTCAGTCACATCGTCGTTTCCATTACAGTCCATTTCCTTTCACGTTACAATAGTTATTTATTATAGTACTTGTTTTCTTTTCTGTTTGCAGAGGTTATGACTGCTTATTGGATGACACTTAGTTTGCTGGGATCAGCGTTCCTGATATGCTTCGTATTAGGCACCAACGGGTACAAAAGACCACCACTTTTGATCAAAAATAATATATCCAAACTGACGGGTGACATTTACTGCCATCACATCATTCAAAGAGGAGGGTATTTGCCGTTTGTTTTCTATACACAATTTCTCTCGACTATGGCTGACGAATATCGATCCATGCGCTTGAATATTATTTTTCTTGTCGACGATTCCATAAGAAATATAGAACCGAGGACCATGAGATGTTACAATGGATGGATGGGTTATCCAAGCCGAGATGCTTTTGACGAAAGTAACAAACAAGAGTTGCTGGAGTTTGGAAAGAAGCATCCTAATGTAAACATCACTATTAGTTGTTTGAGCAAATATATGGCAATGACGCCATTGAGGTACAAGTGGAGAACTATACCGCTCTCATATTTAACATTTTACGCTAGAATTTTTTCTGTCTGGCAAAATGGCGGCATTGGAATTGACTTAGCGGCATTTAATAACAATTTTGGCAATAAACTGCACTTCGACCGACGCATTAACGAGATCATGAAGAACCATAACAATGGTCTCGTAGAGACTGACTATAATACATTACTTAGTACTATAGACAAGGAAGAAGAAAACTGGTTGATCAACATTAGTAACCAAATATTTAACGAGATAAAGATGTTCAGCAAAATTTTCTCTATACCTGCGGTAGCCACGGAACCTTCGCCAATGAATGTACCAGTAATAATAAAACACAGAGCTAAGAGACAAGTAAGCAATGGTGATGACATCGAAATTACTACTAGAAAAACCAGCACTGATCAAAGTTCTCAAAGTTCCACGTTTGATTTGAAACTTAATGTAACTGAAAATTATAAGGAAACCACTAACTTGGAGTTAAATATTTCAACCTCTGGACAAGTTAATACTGCAGAGCCGATTTCTACCCCGGAACAGCAAAAACATACCGTAACACAGGAACATACCGTAACACAGGAAGGTACAGACCTGAATGTTGTGCAGGAACCATTTAAGAATGATTTTACGACTGGGATGAATCAAACTGATACAACTAACTCCGAGAGTCATCAGATACTTTTGTTTTATGATCTTGCACTAGTGTCTGATTGTTTGGTGCCTGCTAAGCTGCCTATTGCGTCTTCTCGCCACGTTAATAAGACAAAGAGTGAAGCTCGTCTTGCATTACATTCTGATGGCATATTCGTCGCTGCGTCCGAGGAAATGCATCCATTTTTGGGAATGCTGCTGACTGCTACCTCCAGTAGATCACGTCCTGAATTGGCAATTCAAGATACTCTTAACATTCAATGCACAGGAGTGTACAGACATAAAACCTATTGCAACATTTACTTAATTTGAACTGATTTTGTTTGAAAAAACTCTTTTCTTTGTCTTTATTATTGTTATGAATGGTTTTAATTACTAGTATTCTTGTGTATGTTATTAATTTTGTTGTCAACATTAGATTTCTATTTTTGTGTTAGTTAATAAATTAAAGACTTCAATTTACCACAATAAGTATTATTACTGACCACATGTATATTATGTTGGAGCTAATGAATCTCAATGGGGTCTGAATTAAGGGCCAGAAGAAACGCTCGTGCGGAAAATACCACGTTCCCAAAATACCACATTTTCCAAAACACTACATTACCTATTTACATTTCCAAAATAAGACATTCCGCCAAAACAATCACTTGAGTAATCTTCGATTCTGTAATGTAGTGCAACGAGAATCTGATGAGCTAAACTGTTAGTCAATTGAAATTGCAAACAAATGCTGCTAAATCCGTGTGTTTATTTAATCAATACTTACCACAACACTATCCAAAACCATTAAAACAATAAACAAGTGCTAGAATATGGATATTTCATTAAATGGTTTATTTACATTGTTCGCAATTTCAATTGACAGCGATTTTAGAAATTGGGTAAATAGGTAATGTACTATTTTGAAACTAGTTGAACTAATTGGACTAAAATATTCCAATTATTTCAACTCTACCGTAATCATTCCTAATAGTTACAAAGTTGAAATAATTGGAATATTTTTGTCCTATTAGTTCAACAACAAAAAAAAATAGATATTTCAACTTTACTATAATAATTCTTCTAGCTGCCATGCATAATATAATATAACAAACTTAGATAACCTTTTTAGAAAATAATGTGTAAATAGTAAATATCAAAATAAAACGTTTTCCACACAATTAATGCCGCTTTATGTTTATCTGTATACACGTGTATAGAAATAAATAGTTCAGTGACTGAATAATAAAAATAAAAATAAACACATATAACTTCTCCGTAACGTCGTGGGTAAAAAAGTTATATATCACCAATTAATTGTGCACTGAATAATTGCCTAGGAATATATTTGTATTTTACTTTTTTTTTCTAGCACTAGGTCTATAACTTGTAGGTACCAAACAAAGGTCCTTCAGATGTTTTCTTTTGAATGTTAGCACATTAATATTAATAATAATAATAATAATCGTTTATTTTCTCCTCACAAAAGTACATAGGTAACAGCACAGCAATAGTTATAAATAATACATCATTATGGTGGTTTAGTTAGATACTAGTAATAATTATAAACTTGAACTAATATAGGATTAATTTAGTCCAGAAAGTTCAACTATTAAAATAAATTACAAAGTTGAAATAATTGGAATATTGAACTACCTACCAGTTGAACTTTGTGGAATAGAGGGAAAAATGTGATATTGTGGAAACGTGGTATTTTAGGCACGAGCGAGAAGAAAAATGGCCTAACTAAAAAAACTGACCTAGCCTATCTCAAATGGGATTATTCGCGGTAGTTCTTTTGGCTATTCATGTATCTCTGCGGCTATGTGAAACATATTATAGTACTCAATAGATCAGAACGTCTGTGCTGTGCATTAGAAAAAGTGCTGTCGGAATGTCAGTAGTAGAATGATCCTGTTTTATCCATTCCTACCAGGCTAAATTGGCCTTAGTTCGTAGTTGGGCTCCTGGGCTTTCTGGGATTCGTCTTGACAAGGACTTTGGTAACTTAACCAGGGGTAAAAAGTACGGTCAGCAAAAAAAGCTTGTTTTAAAAAAAGAATTTTTGACAAAAACTTATTATTAACATTGGCCTGACACACTACCGTTATTATTTATAAATAACTAAATAGTCTCTTCTGATAGTACAAACTGCAGCTTTAAATTACTTAGTCGAACAGTTTGATCGTCTCTGAACCCCTTTACGAGTAGGTACATAATGAGGGTTTTCTGACAGGTGGAATATCGCTAGATGGCGTTAGTATCGTAAGGTCTATTTGACGTTACACCCATACAACAAATGTCAAAGTTGTCAAACGGACCTGACGATACTAGCGCCAAATAGCCTCTCATAGAAAACCCTCATTCATCAATGTCAACATTGTCAAGTCTTGGTCAAGTCACACGACAGCCAGTGGCGAACCAGTAGTCTAGTTTAAATATTATTATATTCAATGAAATTTTAAAATTCCTGAGGGGTCTTTAGAGTTAAGTATCCATAATGTAAGGTCATGGTATCTAAATCATCCCAAGCACAGCCTAATTATTATCTTTTATGATGAAGTTACCATTCAATATTATACTAAAGCCTCTGATAAAGCCTCATTTGAGCCAGACGAGGCTATTCTGCCAGCACATGGTGTTTGGTATCAGTTTACCATTCACAATCTTCTACGGAACTCTCGGCTTAGTAAGATTTATTTTTCAAAAATACTAATTTCTTAATCGATATTTCTATCAATAAAACTAATGTTTGTTTTCAGTATATGAATATTAAACATGTCAGAAAACATTTAGGGGAAACGGTGATTACTCAAAGTAGTTATAATTATTTGAACCCAAATCAAAACGCAATGCTTGCGCACGACCTCAAGATTATAGCGACGTCTATGGGACTCGTGCAGTATGTTTGCCTTTTGGGTGGTTGCATAACGGTAAGAGCTGCCGCAGGCTGGACCATTTGTGGTGACGAGTGGTGATTCCCATATGTGGCTAAGAGCTGCCACAAGGCTTGGGCTAGGGCCTAACGGCTAGGCCGCCAGTAGTGATTTAGTCCAGGGTAGTTGGCTATCTCAACTTGTGGCTGGGAAACAGCGTTCAAATTCAAACGCATAGCTGCCACTATTTGGTTGTCTTTTATGAGGCAGAACTTGAATAGTCTTTTTTACCTTCAGGCCACTAGCACTACTAAATATAAAAATTTGATAAGAGAAAGAGGAATAAGAAAAAGCGTTTAATCTAATATATAAAAATCTCGTGTCACGGTGTTTGTTACCGAACTCCTCCGAGACGGCTTGACCGATTTTTATGAAACTTTTTTCTCTGTATTCGGTAGGTCTGAGAATAGGTCGTAGGCTATTTCTTATACCCGTAATATGGCAAAACAACGTTTGCCGAGTCAGCTAGTTTAAGATAATAAGATCTCCGCCCAAATTTATGCAACAATGCATTTCATCTGTCATTTTCAATATTATCTAGTAACCAAACCATTAGGCCATTTAAAGATGAGTCAAGAGCAGTAAAAAGGAACTAATTTTCTTAACGATTTCAGAACAATCCTGCTCTTTTTCTTCCTCACTTAGTGGGTCAGTTTTTCGCTATCGTGGCCAAAGTACTTAGTGCTATTGTGCTGCTGACCCCTTCGAGCATGAAGTCCATACTCAATCTGGGACATATCGCCTGCGTCGTCACATTGATGAGCTTCAACTGGCTTCAAGAATTTTGTGTATTTAGACAGACCTTGTGCATTTGTGATCTTTGATAATTATTATACATTATATACCCTATTTAGTTCGAAGTTTTTGTTGTTTTGTTTTGTGTATGCTCGAAGAATTGCCAGACTCAAGTGGCAGTGGGCACATCGCTCGTAGAACTGATGGGCGATAGCGCCAAAAGGTTTTCGAATGGCATCCACGGACGGAAGACGCAGTGTAGTAGATCTCCAATAAGATTCCATTTGCGGCAACGCGTTGGATTTGGCTACCATGTTGAATACCATGTGCGAAGTCAGGGTTGACAGTATACCTATCATAATAATTTTTCAGTAAATTTCTTAAACCTGGCCATTTTATGTCATGGATGCCGTTAACGTTGAAAAACAAATGCCATTTGAATGAAACTGTCAGACAAAATTTCAACTGGTTAGTGGCCGTACGATGTGAAATCATTATTATCTTATTTTACAACTCTTAACTAACATACTTGCGTGATGTTAGTTTAGTTTAAATTCCATATCATGATTATTTATTTTGAAGCAGTATAAGTCAAAATGGAAACCGAAAGCACTGCTCTGTTAATAGACCAACTTCGATACAAACATGAAAAAATGAATGAAACAGTAAGTATTGAATCTAACACGTTGGCTGCTTTTAGCATGCACAGTGGGATCACGTAATCTTCTCTGCATGGCCATGAGCATCACCGGTGGGTGGGATCAAAAGCTCATTTGTCAGGGTATTGTTTTGTGGATTAATTTGGGAGCCAGAGTCTAACTGTGAATGCTATTTTGTAGAGGATACTCCATAGTTATTTATAAAATGTTAACTAAGAATTTTGAATTTTTAGATACCTACGTAAGTAGTTTCTGAGAAGCTTCTAAAATTGGTAGACCAATATCACTTTTTTTTGTCTCTTGTATGCATAATATTTTATTTGTATCATACGTAAAGTGTTTAACACTGCCTGCCCCCTGGAGCGGAACAAGGCAGCGGAGTGGTACAATAAAATTGTATAAAATATCTGCTCGTCTCCAGTGGACAGCGAGTTTCAAAAGAAGTTTAAAAACATTCGTACAAAACCGGGAAGCGGAGCGAGGAAGAGGAGCGTGGAGAAACGAGCGCGGTCTAGCAACTCACAGTTCGCAACTCTCCTCCGCGTCTATTGACAGACACAGTTCGCAACTCCCCTTTGCGTCTATCGACAGACACAGTTCGCAACTCCCCTCCGCGTCTATTGACAAACACAGATCGCAACTCCCCTCCGCGTCTATTGACAGACACAGTTCGCAACTCCCCTCCGCGTCTATCGACAGACACAGTTCGCAACTCCCCTCCGCGTCTATCGACAGACACAGTTCGCAACTCCCCTCCGCGTCTATCGACAGACACAGTTCGCAACTCCCCTCCGCGTCTATCGACAGACACAGTTCGCAACTCCCCTCCGCGTCTATTGACAGACACAGTTCGCAACTCCCCTCCGCGTCTATTGACAGACACAGTTCGCAACTCCCCTCCGCGTCTATCGACAGACACAGTTCGCAACTCCCCTCCGCGTCTATCGACAGACACAGTTCGCAACTCCCCTCCGCGTCTATTGACAAACACAGATCGCAACTCCCCTCCGCGTCTATTGACAAACACAGATCGCAACTCTCCTCCGCGTCTATTGACAGACACAGTTCGCAACTCCCCTCCGCGTCTATTGACAGACACAGTTCGCAACTCCGCTCCGCCTTATCCCCTCGATCCGCTCCGCTGCCGTGCTCTGCTCCAATGGACAGGCAGCTTAAAGGGCCTAGCCGATTTCAGCACTTCGTGAGATATAGGACTTTGAAATAAAAGATTCGAGTGTTTTGTGAGTTGCAGTTATAAAATATCAGCAGGTAAATAACGACGTAGCGGTGTGCTCGGAAGGCGGTCGCTTGCGGCTTCGGGCGTTGATGGTGGCTCTGCTGGGTATATCCATGTCGGCCTGCGCGTTTGCCTCACAACCAGTCGAGCTGGAGCTCGATGATGACGAAGTCACGCAAAAGCTCAACAACGTTAGCTTTGCGAGGCGGTAAGTATAAAATCGAAGTAGAAAGTGGTAGCCCTGTGATTCGACCTATGGCCTCTCATGCAGAGTCTTGGGTTCGAGCCCGCTCGGACCATAGTTTTTCGAAATTTATGTGCGATATTACATTTAAAATTTACTATGTGAAAAAAATCATTGTGAAGAAACCTGCATACCTACACCTGCGAAGAAACGAATGCTGAATATATCATAGATAGCCTTTACTAATGCAGCCGGTACTCCCTCAAAAAAAACAAAAAAAACAGACTGAAAAGCCAGAGGTCCCTTATCCTGCCACAGCCTTTAATCTAAAGACTAAATCTATCCATCTATTTAGTGTGAAAAACAGACACACTCACTGAGACTTTCGCATTAATGAATTAGGATGATTAGTAATAACGAAATAAACGCAAGCCAGATACTTACTTTACTTAAGTATCTGTACTTAGGTACTTTATTTTGCAGCATTACCAAACCCACTATACGGCTGGTGATGGGGTACGGAAAACTGAGCGCATTTGTTACAGCAACTACTTCTCTGCTGCTATTGGTTGCCGTGATGTCAAAGGTTCGTGTTACTTTCATTGTACCTATTTGATTAGTGATTACATACTTACTATGCCCTACGCGACAGAGTTGTGATGAGCGAAACCCGAATACGAATTATACTCCATTTAATTTAGAATTATAAACCACAACAACATTATATTGCGGCTCGTGAACTGTAATCTCTTTACAATTTGTACTAAAGTAACAATTGACGACACGCAAATAAAGTGACATTAAAACAATTTTATTTTGCGGCTCCCAGACTATTGTACTGTACTATTTGCTAGGTAAGAAATAGTTGACGAGCCGCAATATAATGATGTATGTGGTTTTCAATTCTAAATTAAATGAAGTATAGTCGCCTTTCAGACTTTTTTGTCTTTTGATGATACTCATTTTAATGCTCTACTACTACGTCTCATCATGACTACAAGTACTACTACTACTTAATAAGCACTCCATTTTTAGGGTTCCGGAGCCAAGATGGAAAAAACGCCCTTATAGTTTCGCCATGTCTATCTGTCTGTCCTTAAAACCATATAAATTATTTTTAACATTGGGATTAGTGCCCTGATAAATATCGATACCCGGTATTCAAGAAAAATATAATTACATATTTAAACATGAAACTACCGTGAGACTCGTTCATAGTGAAAATATACGGATCACTCACGTCTTAAAACGAGTTTAACGAGTTTAATCCATAGCCCTTCTTCCCGGAGCCACACGTCACGGCGGCTGCCAAACGAGCACTACGCGCAAAACACGGGTAGTTGTGCCGGTATCAGTGTCGTCGATAGCCGCGCGAGCAGAGCGGTAGCGCGTAGTGCACGTTTGGCAGCCGCCGTGACGTGTGGCTCCGGGAAGAAGGGCTACGGATTATCCCGAAACATTTTGAGTTAAACTCGTTTTAAGAAGTGAATGATCCGTATATTTTCACTAAAAATATACATATTTTTCTACTCGGTTGTAACCACTGTATATTATTATGTCCTCTTGCGGAGGATAGGTATTTTAGCTCACCTATATAGGTACTTCGTTTTTTTCAGCATTAGAAAGAAGGTAAGCGATCTTGACGTGCCTTTTTATAAAAAAATACTTTTGAAAAATAAATTACATCAAATATGTAACAATTAACAAGAATATATGTGGTAATTTAAATTGTTTTGGTTTCAAGGAATAGTTATTATTCTTTTGAAAAGCGTTATTAAATAAAAAAACTCATCCAGATGTTTACCTTATTTCTAATTCTAAAAAAACGAAGCATAATTCCGATCACTGCAGTAATATGGTCTCTAATGTAATGTAGCAATCGTGGTGGCGGCGGGGCGCGCGCTGGTTGGCGGCGCCGGCGCTGCTGGTCGCGGCACTCGAGGTGGCTTCAGACGCGGGCGACGCCATGCTCGCGGCGGCCCTGCGCGGCTGCCACGAGCCCGCTAAAGTCGCCGTGCACACCGCCGCTGCTGCCCTGCTCGTCACCGTCGAAATACTTGTCTGGTAACTTACAAGCAAAGATCTTTAATCTTTTCAACGCTCTGTCAAATACAACAGCTGTCACTCATACGCAATGACATCGAAAAGTCAAACGCGAAGTTGAACCCTACATAAATGCATGTAGGTAGATATCGCTCTGCACGCCGCGACTGATATATCAGTCGCTGGCGTAGAACCTGTGGTGCTGATATATGTCGTTGGCGTCGAAAAGGTTAAACATGAAACTACCGTGAGACTCACTCATAGTGAAAATAAACGGATAACTGGCGTCTTAAAACGAGTTTAACTCGACACGCTTCGGGCTAATCCGTAGCCCTTCTTCTTAGAGTCACACGTCACGGCGGCTTCCAAACGCGCACCGCGCACCGTGCGCGGGTCGTTTTAAGACGTGAGTGATCCGTTTATTTTCACTACAAGGAAAGATACCCAACTGTCTGGCTCCGATTCGATTTATTTTGATATACAGGGTTATTTTTAATTCACTGACATCCTCTTAACCCTGAATTCCTATCACTCAAACAAATGTTTTTTGTTTTACGACTTTTTAAAATGAAGCACTTTTTTTCCCATACAAATACACAGAGTATCGTAAAAATAAGAGGAAATCTCAAATTTTCAAAACGTTATTACACCAAAAATATTAAGTTATGACAAAAGCCGTAAAACAAAAAACATTTGTTTAAGTGGTAGGAGTTTAGGGTTAAAAGGATGCTAGTGAATTACAAATAACCCTGTATGTTAGAGAGTATTCTAAAATAACAGACTCGTATTTTTTTGAACTAAAACAATTACTTTGCTCACCCGCGACCTTACAATAGTTACGTTTATGCAAGAAATGTGTGTTCATGCAGTTCCTCCGCCTCCACACTGTACGAACACACACAAATCACATAAACACAACCATCACCACCACCAAGCTACACTGACGCGTTTCAAACTCAACCAGAGCTCATTTTCATTAATATGGACCTCCGCAAAGTAACGCCTGATTCAATAAATCGTATTTTTTTTGCGTTTTGTTATTTTCATAAAAAAACAACCCTTCAAGGTTTTATATTTCTCATCGGTGCTTTTTTTAGGAAAACGTGAATTTGAGCCGATATAACAAAACACGTGCTCATTATTTTGACGTCATGTTCTCAAACATATAATCAAACCAGTAAAAAATTGCAACTTGCTTGAAGAAAATAAAATTAATGAACTAAAACAATTACTTTGCTCACCCGCGACCTTACAATAGTTACGTTTATGCAAGAAATGTGTGTTCATGCAGTTCCTCCACCTCCACACTGTACGAACACACACAAATCACATAAACACAACTATCACCACCACCAAGCTACACTGACGCGTTTCGAACTCAACCAGAGCTCATCCTCGGAGTTACCACAACCGTATGCTATGCTACCAAATGTTAAAACAGAACAGTTGAGTTTAACATTTGGTAGCATAGCATACGGTTGTGGTAACTCCGAGGATGAGCTCTGGTTGAGTTCGAAACGCGTCAGTGTAGCTTGGTGGTGGTGATAGTTGTGTTTATGTGATTTGTGTGTGTTCGTACAGTGTGGAGGCGGAGGAACTGCATGAACACACATTTCTTGCATAAACGTAACTATTGTAAGGTCGCGGGTGAGCAAAGTAATTGTTTTAGTTCATTAATATGGACCTCCGCAAAGTAACGCCTGATTCAATAAATTATAGAAAATAAAATTCTATACAAGTTAGAGGGTTTAGTCACTTTCCAGCACTTTAGTGGACAATTTCTCCAAATAGATTGAGATTGGGCAGGTTAAAAAATACGGGTCTATTATTTTAGACTACTTTCTAACATAAATATCAAAATAAATCAAATCGGAGGCGGACAGTTGGGTACATTTTCTTGTTAGTAGTCAACAGAACCAGCGTTTCCTGAGTGCATCTGTCGTAGCCAGCTATCTTAGAATCGATCACTTCATGATGTGCTCGACAGGAACCCTTCCTTTAAGGTAAGGTGTCTAAGGCTGTCTTGTCGATGCCTAAGTGGGTTAATCGAACCTACCGTGCGCCGTGTGCCGACATAGCTCGTAGAATCGCCAGACTCAAGTGGCAGTGGACAGGCCACATCACTCGTAGAACTGATCGCCGATGGGGCAAAAAGGTTCTCGAGTGGCGTCCACGGACCGGAAGACGCGGTGCAGGTAGGCCCCCAACAAGATGGAGCGACGACCTGGTTAAGGTTGCGGGATCGCGTCGGATGCGGATGGCACGGGACCGATCTGTTTGCGAGCCTTGGGGGAGGCCTATGTTCAGCAGTGGACGTCTTTCGGCTGAAATGATGATGATGATGATACCGTGTGTTACCAAAATCTAAGAACAATGAATTAAAACCAATACAATAATTCTGAGACCACATACCACACGACGCCTGGCGGTGATCACTAGGATTTTTAGCTGTCGGACTATTAGTCAACTTTGGTAACACACGGGACACGGCGGTTGAAACGCGGCCCACCCCCCTAGGGTAGAGCGAGTGGAATGGCCGAAAACCTAGCGGTGGCCAAAGTTTGGAGGCAAGAAGTGCGTAAAGTAAATGTTAAATGGCGTCTTTGGTCGTCATGCTGCTAAAGGGGATTGGGGGAGGGAATTGGCGATCAAATTCTTAATACCTATCTGCGTGATCTAATAATACGTAAAAAGGGGGGTAAGAAATTAGAACAAAAAATACCCACTCGACAAAGGCAGTCGAAAAACTTTTCACGGGCGATGCTTTCGGCTAATAAAAATCAAATCTGTTTCAGGTATTTTATAACAAAATTCTTCGAATACAACCCACCGCAATCCAACGAAGAGCGCGAAAAAACGACTAACATTTTAAAAGCGATCGAGATGTAATTTGTTCCAAACTACATATATTTTATTTTTAAGATTTCAAAAGGACCATTTCTATGTATTTTCACTACAGTAGTCAATCAATTTGTGCAAACTTGATGAACCTTAGAACTCTTGCTTACTTAAGTGTTCCCCACTAGCATTTTAGTCATATTACTCGAGTAAGGAAATACCACTGTTCGACAAAATAAAGTTTACCCAGCAAACAATTAAGAGACAGCAGCAGGAATTTATGGAACTATGGTCCCTGTGACACTTGCAATTACAGCTCTTATGAAGTGATGCAGAGTCGATAATATTTTCTGATGAGAGTTTACATACTGTCACTGAGGTCATCGTAAAATGGCTGCCATAGATCTAAAAGTTACACACTTTTTCGCGTCACTGTTGAAAATCTTGCTGTGTAGTGACGAATTTGGTATGAAGTAAAATGTTAAGACTATTTCTTGGTTTTGTTCTGCGTGGATAGAAATAAAATACATTATACCCCATGAAAATTTATTATTCATAACTTCATAACATAAGAATCATAAGACCTTTATAATGATTAAGATACATGTATCATATACTCCCGTGTTTAAGTTTTAAAAAGTTCATTTTATATCAAAATGGTATACGATGGCTACATAAATAATAAAGTAGGCATTTTGCACAATGGCAAAAGGCACAATGTGATGCTTCAAAACTATTTTCGCAATTACGCATTTAATTTTGCAATTAGAACTAAAATTATCACTTGGTAAAACTACCATTTACCGGAATTTAAAATATTGACCACTTCATTTTCCAAAACTTCTATTTCAATAATGATTAACTAAGGGTGAGGCTCCACTGGTGCGTTGCGTTGCGTCGCGTCAGTAGGACCAATGCCCATACAATATAATAATTTTATTGTTACAGTCCTACTGATAGGACCACGGACAAAAATATTGCCCTTGGTACAGCCAGTAGAACTACGCAGTAGGACCACGAGCAAAGAAGGACAACGAATCAACGCATTGTATGCCTCACCTGCGCTGCGTCGAAATACGATAACAATGTACCTACTGTTAGAGACTGCGCAGCTCCCCCCGCTTCGTCTCTTGTCCGTCGATCTGTTGAAACGTCGCGTGCGCGTCGTGTTGCGACGACGCAACGCATCAATGTGGCATGTTATAAAAAATATATATAAAACGTAGCAGGCGTCAACGTTGGACGACGCAACGCACCAGTGAATGGCTGTGTTACAACGACCAACTTCGTTATTAAAACATGGTTTAGACCTATGACATCCAATTAGATCCAGTAAGGTGGCGTCGCTTTTGGATATGGGTATGGCGATATTTTTTTCAAAATCGTTTTTTCCGGATAGCAAAATTTTTCATTCACATTTTCTCCCAAAAGTTTTTTTCTCACTATGGTTTTTTACTGAAGCTGCGAAAAAGTGCGAATGGAAAATTTGCTATCTGGAAAAAACGATTTTGGGAAAAATATCGCCATAATCTTGGATATACACTGGGATGCGCGGTTACATAGATAATTATGAGTCTCACTGCAATTGGTTAATAGTCAATGAAGATCTGGTCTGTACGATAAATCCTCACTACGGGAGTGATCGTTTTGGGAAGTCGTAATTTCGACACACAAGAATTAAACTAATAATAAAACTAAACTAAAGCATAATAATAACCATCGACATTTTAGACATAATCAAATATTTAAGAATACACTACTAGTATTATATTTGGTGCAACTTTTAAGGCATTAAGCAATAACTGCTTGTCTAGTTTGCCTTACATTTTAATATAAATATCTATAAATACGAGATTAATATTAATAACTATTAATATTAGTTTAGAACTCCAGTATCACAGTGTTAGAAACTTTTTCATGTTAATAAAATGTTTTAACATTTTTGTATATAATCTATTTCCATATATTATTAGCAAATATATATTTCTTGACTTTGGACTCATTGATATGTCTGCGTTAGTGCTAGTTCAGTTCTATGATTCACAGTTATACGGAATAGAAGGATACTAACATAGGTTTGGCTTATCAGTGTGGCGAATATGTAGCTACTTGTTATCATAGCACGACGGCACACGTAATTAATATAATATTTAAAATAGCTGTATTGCGTCAGTTGGTCTTATGAAATGTAAGATAAAAGGATTTAATTAGTTAACATAATTTTTACCCACAAGCTAACCCTTTGAACGCCAAATGCACCTATAGGTGTCATGTGATGTTGTGCCTACCATGCCAGCAACGCTAAAGCACTCTATCCGCGGCGATTTAGCGCACTGTCTCTTTAATAATAATCTTAAATATTTAAAGATTGTAACTAAGTATAAGAATTTTTTTTTTGTAACATTAATTGCAATAAACAGATTAAATTTTTTTATTTTTTTTTTCACAAGCAATACCCTGAAGAGGGACGGCGCAAGGCTAACTGTATAGTGGCGTTCCTGTAGGTACTAAAGGTACCTGACATAATGTGTATTTCGATCATGAATAAAAATCGATAACATAAGTTTTGCACAACACTACGACATTCGTCATTTTCGATAACGCAAGTGCTTGGCGAGTCACTGATCACTTCGTTCAAATATGAAAGCGATCAAAGGGTTAAGCTAATTTCAAATTTGATTTGTACGTTTTCTGTTCGCATAATATGGTCGTATCATCAAAATACAACAGGAGATATTGACTGATAACATGGTTTGAGTAAAAGAGTAAATCATTAGAACATAATTATTATGTGTATAGGTATAACTAGCTGACGTTGTTCAGCCATATAAAATACCAAAGAAATCTTGTAATTATAAAATTGGGGGTGGGGGTGAAAAGGAGGGTGAAAAATACTTCACGACCTATTCCCATACCTACCAAATATACAAAAAGAAATCATAAAATCGGTCGAGCCGTTTCGGAAGTATTATTTTACTGCTGGATATTGAAAAATAGTTCTTGTATTTAATACTAATCGACAAATATAATATCGAAGATGGTTGTGCACAAAATAGATATATCATATCATACCCAATTGATCTAAATTAATTACATACTACAGAAGCCCATAATTATTTCTGAGAAATAACACATCGTTATTGCTTTACTAGATGAAAATGATGTTTCACATAGCTCTAGAACTAAAGTGTATATATGATGTAGAGAAATCGTAAAAAGTTTAAAAAAGTATGTATTACGAGTCTATAAAGGCCAATTGTGCATTCACTAAAAGATAAATGTTTTATTAATACACTTCTCAATAGAGTATTCACTTTTTTGAAGCCAACTCGTCGTCACACCAGGTTGTCACACCTTTTTCAAGCCTATTTGCCCTTCGGGCATCTATATATACCTAACGAACCTAACCTACCTACTTTTGCGGAATAAAAATGATTTCTGACGAATTTCCAACGAAAGCGAAAGGATAAGTCCAGGGGGGGCACACTTACATATATCATCACTTTTCATGCGACTACAGCGATCTCTGGTGTTTGCCGAAGAACTAAATTAGCGACCATCTTGGTTGACTTGTCAAACTTGTCAGTTGTTATTCATCGGCCATGGCCATGGCGTACCAAATTGTACGGTCAAGGACTTTAATTGATAGGCCACTTGCCAATGTTCGTATTTTAGCCGTATAATGCAAATCGGGTTTAGCCGCTTATACTTCGTATATGCTGATTTGAATTAGACGGCTAAAATACGAATAGTGGCAATTAGCCTATCAATTAAAATCCTATAGGTACGCGTATCTATAGCTGTACATCACTACCAACATATACATATAGATAGGTATACATCTATAGAAACGTCACATTAGTTCTTGAGCAGCCGTAGGGCGGCAGCACCTTCCATACATGCATATTTGACCATAGAGATGCCACTCTTGTTCATATAATATTACAATACTCTTTGGATAAGTCTCTATAGTGGTGTGACAATCTGGTGTGACCACGAGCCTGCCCCTACTTTTTTCCTATCTTTGCTGCTTTGATCTTGTACCTGATGGTTACTGGTACAGTCACGGACTTTAATTGATGTGCCACTTTACACTGTTCGTATTTTAACAGTGTAATGCAAATCAATGATATTTTAAGTGTAGATACGTTATATGCTCACATGATGCCCAAAAAAATGCTCCGCATGCGGCGGCAGGCACACACACATACATGTTTCATTTTACTTACATTTTATTACATTGACAGACGGTATAAGAGATATGGCTTCATTAAGACGATATGAAGAAAAAAGTCAAAGATAGTTTATCACTTGCGCGCAAGTGTAAGCAAACGTCACAGGAGTTCCGACTGATTCCAATGGTCACAATGAGGACCATTTCGCGGCACACGTTTTGGTGCGTTGGTGGCGTAACTACCTCTTTTTTGTTATATTATATATAATATCATTGATGCAAATCGGGTTAAGCCACTTATACTTGTATATCCGGATTTGCATTAGATGGTTAAAATACTAGTGGCGAGTGGCTCTTCGATTAAAGTCCGTGATTGTACAACAACTAAGCAAACATTATAAAGCAAATCATTAAGCTACGGTAGCGAATTGGACCCCTTTACAGATTTTACACATAATTTCCCTTCTATTCGGGTATTTTTGGTGTCGAGCGTTGATCTCTTGTTCTATCCAAGACATAAGCCGATCCTTCAGCATCAAAATTCTCTCCTGACGGACCATGCCTTCTTGGAAGAACTCTTTTAAAACATACATTCCCCAGCTATCGGTCTCACTGCAGGGCTCTCCCAACGGTCTCTTGTGCTTCATATAATTAAATACAAAATTAACAATTTGTACGACCAAGTCTACTTCAGGGCTCAAAAGACGCAGCTTTGCGATGTCTTGGGGTAGGAGAGTAGACAAAAGATTGAACGCGACGGTCATGAGATTTGAATAGAGTTCTTGACTCAAGTCTTCTAAGAGCCTCGCGATGTTTTCTGCGCCTGACGCACTGACTTGCACCAAATGAATACCGATACGAAGTACCTCTTCTGGACGGATGTTAACTAGATGGTTTTCGTTTTCTTCTTGCACATCCGTGTACCCTCTTGAGACGGTTGGAGTCAGTTTCGTAGGTACATTTTTCGCTGGTATCGTGTCAGGTCCCAAAGAGCTGAACAACTGAGAGCGCCCATCCGGACTTAGGGTACTTAATTCCGAAGGTATGAATCTGTGTTGCGCGTTCAAATTAACTTGACCATCAGCTGTCATTGATATTCTCAGCTTGTGTTGGTTGATATCCTTGTTGATTTTGAGGACGTCCGCGAAGTATTGATCTTTGTTTGCGATGTTCTGGATGCCTCTGATCACTTCCGTGTTACCCTGGACTACGCCAGACACTCGTCGCGACTCAGCGCTGAGCTTGTCGAAGATTTTTCTGAAAAATGATTAGTAGTTTAAAATACTGTTTCCTTGGCTAAATCTCTAAGCAGTATAAGTAAAAAAAACTTATCAAAAGCCTCTTTTTAGACAAGTTGACGTTTTAACCTTCTCAACGCTCTGTCAAATACAACGGCTCTCACTCATACGCCATGACATCGAAATGTCAAACGCGAAATTGAACCCTACATAAATGCATGTAGGTAGATATCGCTCTGCACGCCGTGACTAATATATCAGTCGTTGGCGTAGAACCTGCAGTGCTGATATAGTGACAGTTTTTCTCAAATATCTTCAATGTACAGACACCGACTTGTTACAGATTTATTATATGTATAGAAGATAGATAAGACGAGTAAGGATGAATGCCATATACATACAAACATTGCAAGTTTTTTTTTAACTAAATCTTAAGTCCTAAATCCTCAGATCAAAAAAAAAGTAAAAATATAGCGCTGCGAACAACGAAGTGAGGCCGGTCAAACTACACCAATCCGTGTGCTTACACAGTGGCACGCACGCACTTGCAACCAAACTACACCAAATTTTGCTTAGAACCCAAAACGTCAACACTAGTGTTGCCATTATAATTGTTGTAGTTACCCTATTATTACAACCTTTTCTTTTTTCATTTTAAATTCTATTCTTTATTAGCATTGCTTAAAACGTGAGAACGTGACACGCAACTTAAAGTTATTTGTTTCTTGTAAAAGTTTATCAACGTTTCTTATTGTAGTAACGGTATCAACGTGACACGCAACGTAATATCGGGGTATTAAGAATTATTATGGCAACGCCGGCCTACACACACATGTTTATAAAACCAGCCTCACTCGGCTGTTCATCGCGCTCTATCTTTACTTTTTATTTGATCTGAGCCTAAATCACGGTCGTGCGATTTTGCGATGCGGCCATATCGGGTTACGCAAGCGATAGTCAATTAGGACGGGCGGTTCAGATTAGGAAAGCAATTGACAACCTTCAATTTTTTAACACCTGAAAATTACTACAGGATTCGAAAGAGTTTCGCCTCCTGAACACGGATTTTTTTTATTATAATTCATTTCTCCATATTTAAAAAAATACAACAAATTTAAAAAACATATGTACTAACCAATACTGCCACAGAATAGATATGTTTCCTTTACCCTTTTCACTAGAAAAAAGAGCTGTCATAATTTTAAACGAATAGATCCGCTGAAACGAGAAATTTTATGACAGCTCTTTTTTCTAGTGAAAAGGGTAAAGGAAACATAATCTATGTGGCAGTATTGGTAAGTACATATATGTTTTTTAAATGTGCTGCATTTTTTTAACATAATAAATATTTTTCCGTGTTCAGGAGGCGAAACTTTTTCGATTCCTGTAGTCATTTTCAGGTGTTAAAAAAAGAAAGGTTGTCAATTTGTTGTTTGTTCAAACTCATCATTTACCTATGCCTGTTACTTCTGAGAGTCGTGCGGTACTCGTTGATAGTTTTCGCTTGCGCGTCTTCGACGATGCTCTGGGCTGTCCTGTTGGACATCACGGCGTGGCAGAAGAACAGAGTCGCGGCTGCGAACTGGAACAGCTCCAGCTTCGTAGGCTCTTCACCGTGACGGTACTGGAAAAAATATAAGGTTTCGGTTAATATACAGTAACCATCACACACACACACAGTTCCACAGAAACGACCGCTTTAGCCTAGTTGGTAGTGACCCTGCCTACGAAGCAAGAGGTCCTGGGTTCAAATCCCGGTAAGGGCATTTATTTGTGTGATGAGCACGAATATTTGTTCCTGAGTTATGGATGTATTCTATGTATTTAAGTATTTATTTATCTATATAAGTATGTTTATCGTCGATAGTACAAGCGTTGCTTAGTTTGGGACTATGTTGATTTGTGTAAGATTGTCTCCTAATATTTATTTATTATTTATTTATTTAATGAACTAAAACAATTACTTTGCTCACCCGCGACCTAGAGCAAAGTAATTGTTTTAGTTCATTAATATGGACCTCCGCAAAGTAACGCCTGATTCAATAAATTTATTTATTTATTTTATTTGTAGTGGTAGAATCATTTTGTAGCTAGCTGCTGCATCACGAATGGGCCGGCTCGTCCGGGGCAGTACCACCCTCTCACAGAACACCGGCGTGAAGCAGCAATACTCCTTGTTTCGTACGGTCAGTGAGAGCGCCGGGGGCCCAATACCTCTCCCCATCCTCTATTCCCTCTACTTTTTCCTCTCCCTTTTAGGGCCGACAACGCACTGGCATCGCGTAGCGCTACAGGTGTCTATGGAAAGTGGTGATCATTTAACATCAGGTGACCCACTAGTTCGTTTGTCTGGCCTCTCTAACAAAAAACAAAAAACACTGTGTCGCAGGAAAATGGCTAAAACAGAGATTTGAACAAATCTCTGAAGCCCAGAGCAGATCTGCACGAGAAAACATGCAAATTGCATTGCATAGCGGCGGCGTTCGACGAACAACGAGTTTCGGAAGGGGCGGCCCGCCTCGGGCCTCCGTTCCTCGGAGCCTTCCAAACGCTTCTGTTCCCCTGATCAAATCCTAAACAAGGTTTTAAAAATATAAGGTTTTAAGTATCTTTTTGTATTTTTTTCTGAAATCTGTAACATTGGTACTATTTGAAACAAACGAGACTAAAATGCAGGTTTTTTTTAACTTTCGGCACACGAGAGGTTGAGTGTATATTTTGCAGGTGATTTTTTTTAGAGATTGTACACATTTTGGGCATTTTGAGCATTCGAGTGGCGTCCGCGGACCGAAAGACGCAGTGTAGGTAGGCCTCCAACAAGATAAGATGTAGCGACGACCTGGTTAAGGTGGCGGGAACGCATTGAATGCGGATGGCACAGGGCCGATCTGTTTGGCGAGCCTCGATCAGCAGTGGACGTCTTTCGGCTGAAATGATGATGATGATGACACATTTTGGGAAAGTGGGCTTTACGAGCCAAACCAAAAATGACTTACTTTCAATATGATGTGAACAAGACTGTTGGCGACACCTGCGCCTCCCGTCACTATGTTGGCGTGGCGAAGTACTTCCACAGATACGGCAAGTGCTCGTCCAGTCTGAAAACAAAATTTCGTTAAAATCCATTTCCACAACTATAGCAACACTGATTCTATATTTTTGCAGTAGCAATTCTGTCTTGGCTTTCGATGAATACCGTAAAATACACGTACAGTACCCAGCCATAAAGATTGCACATCGGTCTTTGGAAAAAGACTCGGCAAATGTCGGCTTCGTAGAGCGTTGTCGCACGCTACTTACAATGATAGCAATATGATGACAGTGACTATATAATAACCTCACTCAGTCAGAAACGACAAACCTTAGCGACATTTGGATCTCACAGAAACTTTTGTCAAAACCGGTAGACCACTTTCTTGGTAGACCGTACAAATTTAGCTTTTAACCCTGCAAACAATTCATTTATCGCTATCCCGCGAGAACTATGCAATTTTCCGGGATAAAAAGTACCTATCCTATGTTGATCCAGGTTATAGATCAGTATTCTTCAAACAGTTTTAGTGCGAAAGAGAAATAAACATCCACACATCCATCCATCCTTCCATTGAACTCGTCCAGACGGAGCCGCGGGCAACATCATTGACCTAAACACAGTGCCACTGACGACGATCGGCGTCAAAATTCTATTGACTACTCTAGGCCTTATTTTTAAGAACTAAACTTCCTATTTTAAAAGTAAGCTTTTATTTGGTATTTAGAACATCCAGTTGAAGTCAGTTTTCAAAAAACACACATTTGTTTTTGATGAAATTTCCTCTCGGATGCCGCTGACGCCAATCGGCGTAATTATTGACCTAAACACAGTGCCTCTGACGCCGATTCGTGTCATTATTGACCCAAACACAGTTCCGCTAATACCCCGCTAGCTCCACTAGTTCTCGGTTCTATTGATTATTTTTATTGCTAATTTATTGCACTACTCAAACAACACGTACAGTCAGATTAATCAAATTGACATTTTGTACAGCAAATTACCACTCGGGTGCCGAAAACGCCGATCGGTGTCAAATTTAACTTTAGTCGGATGCCGCCGACGCCGATCGGCATCATGCTTAGGGAAGCAGGTGCATCGCGACAAAGTGCGTGCCAGATGTTTCGGCAGTAAAAGAGTTATGCAGTAGTTTTTTTTTTTCAAAGCAGATCTATGTTTTTACCTTAGTCATGTTAGTGCCCGCGGCGGCCGAGCGCGATAGCAGGCTAGAAGCGGCGCCTGCGGCGAGCCCGACGCTTGACGCTGCTATGTTAAGCCAGCTGCCTCGTGCTTCCGCATCCGTAGGACTGATAGTCTACGAACAAAAAAGTTTTTATTAAAGCCAGATCTACGCTACGGGACACGTGTCGGCGACATGTCAAGCGAAGCCGAGCGATTTCGCTTGACATATCGGGCGATATCGCACGACAAATGGGTCTTTTCAAATAAATTGTAAGTAGGTACATAATTTTAACGTTTGTAACGAAAGTTAGTCATATAATCTATATCGATAACTTTAGTTACACAAAGGAATCAATTAAGTTTTGTTTTAATTAAATCCGTTGATTGTGTATAGGGTAATTCCAGGATAGATGCCCCAGTGGGATAGATGCCTCGATTTCAATTTCTACTAGTAGCAAGGGTGTGGGACCAAAATTCCACTAAATAATAGCAAGCCCCCTCCCTGCAAACCTCTGGGCCGCTGCTATCATGAGCAAGAGCGAACGCGTTTAGTCCATGAGTGCCAAAACCTTTCGCGGCGAGATCTCGCAGAGCGTGAAAATTATATTCGTAAGTATTTGTTTTTGAATAACTTTAGACTGGCTTATAATTTTCGCTTTTAGCTAACTCATTTAGTTGCACTGAATTTTAGACTGCATGGATTAATATATTTTATAGTGATTTTATCATTACTTGATTTTTTATCGAAAAGGGCATCTATCCTCTGCGAAAAGTATAGTTGCCCCGTTTTCGATCGCTATAGATGCCCCTAAGGGCATCTATCCTCAACTTGTTTCAAAGAATTTTTATGTTGCAGAGGATCGAAATGCCTTGTAAATATGAGAGAAAACAGGGCGTAGTCCCGCGTAACGTCGCCTGGTCTGAAGAAAGCTTGCTAGCAGCCTTCGAGAAAATGAAGAAGGGAGAAAAAGGAGTCAATGAAGAAACCTGAACATATGGAATACCGTAGCTATAACACTAAGACGACGTTTTGCCAAAAATGAAAAACAATTGACCCTAGCCAGGTAGTTATGTAATGTAGGTACATATTGATTGGTATTTAGTGAAGTTTTTTCTGTATTTGCAAATAGAAGCAAAATCACACTTTATATGGTATTGATTAGGCTATTATATTTTGTTTCAGTAAAACATCTAGTACTAGGATTCCAGGCGAATTTTCAATGAATATAAAAGACTGATAACTTTTATTTAACTTGTTTAATTTCAAAGGGCATCTATCCTCTGACGCATTTTTGCGACGAGTCGTCTATCCCCCACTGTAGGCACCTATCCCATTTATAAGGGGTCAAAAAAAGTACGATTTACACAAAATCCATACGATTCATATTAAAACAAGTACAGTAAAATAATAGATTAAGGACCATAGTTATCATACGCATTGGACGCAATGCTATAATTTGTTAAGTTTTTGAATTATAAAGCTATTTCAAAAAGTGGGGCATCTATCCTGGACTTACCCTAGGTATATTTTATTGAAAACGGCTTATGTTCGTAAAGACGTCGTGCGACTTCGCGAAACATCACCTGACATAATCTGGCGACATCGCACCACTTATGTCCATATGACTTCGCGAAATTTACTTTGACATATCTAAATACGATCAAGACTTTGTGTTTCACAAGACAGTCGATATCATGACAGCCGCCGAAGTACGCTACGCCGCAACACAGGATAACCGAGCGTCCCGAGCGATATCGTACGATGTTGGCAGACATGTCGAGCGAAGTCTAGCAACGTCGCGACACTTCACTTCATTTATTCCCTAGTGTATATCCCCGGCTTAAAGCTGTGACAAATGCCCCACCACACGTGTGGCCAACGACGTAAGTAGATGTGGCGCAACGCTGGCGGTCTTCGCTCGACATAATGCTCATGTAAATAATGTCGCCTTATTTGTCGACAGACATGTCAAGCGAAGTTCGACAACGTTCTGCTACTTCGCTCGACGCCGCTGACGACACTTATCGCGGGACATGGCTTATAGTATTATTATAGCTTGTATATATGTATATAGAGGTATTCAGTCAAACTAAGGTTAACCTCATTTTCAAAACAAGAGTGAAAAGTTTTCCACGAAAAAAAAACGTTTTTTGCAGATTCGCCACTTACCTATTGCAGTGTCTATATTTCAGACTGAGAAATGCAGAATAGTTAATGTTGGACCAGTTAAATTACCATAGTTACCTGTTCATGGGAGCTTCTATCGTGCAGATGCAGGGACGATCTCACAAGCCCGTATACGCACGTGGACACAGTGGCGACAGCAGCGCCGGCGATTACAACGGGCGCCACGGGTGTGAACGCTGCGACACCCAACACTCCTAAAGCCCCTAGTGAAGCTACGGTGCTCGCTGTATCGACGGAACTTAGTACGCGTGCCTTAACACCGAGGCTGGGAGACGGGACCACCGTCAGTTTTACTGCAAAAGCTCCGTCACCCTGAAAATCCACATCAATATTATAAATTACTAGCTGTTGCCCGCGACTCCCTCCGCGAAGAATAGGGATACATAAATTAGCCTACGACCTATTCTCAGACTTACCGAATACAAAGAAAAAAGTTTCATAAAGATCGGTCAAGCCGTTTCGGAGGAGTTCGATAACAAACACCGTGAAACGAGATTTTTATATATTAGACTAGTTGTTGCCCGCGATTCCGTCTGCGAAGAATAGCATAGCCTACGACCTATTCTCAGACCTACCGAATGCAGAAAATAAAGTTTTATAAAAATCGGTCAAGCCGTTTCGGAGGAGTTCGATAACAAACACCGTGAAATTTGCCACGGATCCATGTCTTAAACATACGAGGGGTTAAACCGTTGAACCTGACGAAGTACAGAAATAGTTTAGAGTCCCCTGAAAGGACATAAAACAGTTTTTATCCCGGAAATCATTCTTTAACTTGGGCTGTAGTTCCCACGTAGGCCCAGTGCGGATTGGGAACTTCACCCACACCATTGAATTTCTTCTCAGGTGTGTAGGTTTTCTCACGATGTTTTCATTCACAGTAAAGCTCATGGTAAATTTTAAATGTAATTTCTCACATAAATTAGAAAATATTTAGCTTTGAAGTGCTTATTTATTTAGAATCAAGTGTGTGTCCCTCAATAAAGTAAACGGTGGTATTCAGTGATATATCTTGAAATTGATGATAATAGTGTATACACTGGTATAACAAATTTAATAAGAAATCTATCACAGCTTAGTTTCATCACAATCATCATCATTTCAGCCGTAGGACGTCCACTGCTGGACATAGGCCTCCCTCATTGATACCCAATCATTAAGGTTTTTTTTTTTTTTTTCTATACCTCCGACAATGCAGGAGCCTATATTCACAACATCGTACACGCCAGTTCCCGCGTTTGCTACTTCTCGTACTGACATTCCGCATACTTTGGTCTTTCTGCCACGCATCACCTTTAGTACTTGGGCCCGAGCCCATTTATCTATGCTATCTCTTATCTACTAACTTATACTACTTAATTATCATCAATCATTCTGGCCTCTTTGTCACACTATCCGATCATTATGGTTGGAAGCAACTTGTATCCACCTTGAACCTGCAGTCTTTACCAAATCGTCCATCCAGTCCGTGGTCTCCATTCGAGAATTTTTCGGTCGCAACGGCCATCTGCTCTGCGTGCTGTACTTATGGCCTGCCCATTGCCATCAATCGTCAGCTTAGTTTAGTAAGCTTGAATATTTGTTGCATGTTAGTCAACAAGGTCCAACAGGTCAGTTTTTATCTTTATCCAATCATACTTACTATTATGGTTCCACTGTATTCTCCATTCTCAGGTACAATCAGGACACATTTTGGTTGAGTATTGTTTAGCAGATACGACTCCCAGTCATGATATACTCTTGCATCTTCATCAATGTAGACTCTACACGACTTAGCTAGAAATAAACATTATAGTAAATCAGTGGCAGCGTGGTAAGCGACAACAACAAGATCATGCAATATTTTTTTAATTTATAATATAAAAATGATGCAAGTTTTTAGAAGGTTTTTAGGTCATAATTATAAGCTGATTTGATATCAGAGTTCATTTTTCGATTAGATAGGAAAAATCAAGTGCGCAACAAGCCCTGATTGTTGAATAATTGAATGCATTCGAAAAGACGTAAAAAGTTTTCATTCTGACTGCACTTTAAAAAAAAATGTAATAGAAACCATTGTTTTTAAGACTTCGAACTATCAAGGTAGATTTGGGTTTGGAATTCTACGAGCGTTTCAATCGCCATCAGTTTCTGAAGAAATGAGCGATAACACCTTCCGTTTGGTGAGGCTTATTTCTTCATTGTATGTGACAGGAGAATGATAGCAGCTGACACGTTTGTAGAATTACCCATTTAAATTTAAAATTGCTTACCACCAACAGTGGTTGGAATACATTTCCGTATCCTGAACACAGCTGTGCACCAGATATCAATATCGTTCCTCACATGGAGATCAACCCAGTAATCAGCTGGCTCCAACTGATAAAATTTCCTTGGCTTTGGTTTCGCACATACTACTAAGAGCACAGACAGTAGCACATCTTCATCGTTTTGAGTGTATTTGCCTGAAAATAAATGCAGAATTTTATCAGAAAACGGTTCCAATTACAATACTGGACAGTATTTGTGACTTTTGAGAGAGAGAGAGAGAGAGAGAGAGAGATGTTTATTTACACATATTCGATACAAACACAGAAAAAAAAAATACATTTGACAGGAAATTTACAAATTAAAAAAATATATCGAATAGTATAAATACTTTTGTGAATAGAACTTGAAGAATGGTAAAACACCATGAATTTTAGTAGCTCTTCATCATAATTCCCAGAGATAAGACCAAGCTAGATCAATTTTTCATCCCCGAAAACCCCCACATACCGAATTTCATCGAAATTGTTGGAGCCGTTTCTGAGATTCCGATATACATATTGTACATATATACAAGAATTGCTCGTTTAAAGGTATTAGAATACTAACCAGTAGCTTTCCTTAATGTCATGAGTATGACGGGCTGTCAGATCTGAGCATATCAATCAATGTCTTGATAAGTAACGGTATATGTATTATTTGAAACTCTGATGTTACTAAGGCTCAGAGTTAAGACTTAAATCGTTTTTTTTTGTCTATTAATTATCTAAACAATTACTTTTTACTGCAGCCAATTAAAGCAAGTTGCACCTTTATAATGAGACTAACAATATACAAAATTATTCTTATTTCTTAAATAAACTCTGCATAAAAAGAAAACAGGAAAACAGGTTTAGTTTTAAATAATAATCATAGCTCGGACAGGTCATCGCAAAAACAGATACGGACATAGAACAAGAACAACATAGAGCAAAATTCAATAGTCGTAATAGAAAAATCTAAAGCATTCTAATCTAAAACATTTGACCTTTTTAGTTGCATTTCTGTCATAATTTTTTCAAAGTGGCATTCCTAGAACCGTTTCATGACAACTCAAATTTAGTACAATTATTTACTTATGGTTATTTCTAAATACTTAAGTATTTTAAATATGGTGAAATTTAAATTGGTTAAAATGTGGTTTAAGAATTATCCCAAGCTGTCTTATGATAAAAATGTCTGTAAAATATTGTGCACAGTATGTGATATTCTAATTAAACAGTTAAAAAAAGATAGTATTTGTAAATATGTTACCTCAAAAAATCACAAAGGGAACCCAGGAAAAGGGAAAAAATACCAACAGAAACTATGTAAAATGAAAGTAATTGAAAAATATAAATAAATATATTGTACAGTACATAGTACAACTCTATTAATCTTGTTCTATTACCATGCTGACATTGTTATTGCTATGACTTGTTGGAGGTATGATAATAATATAACTTGAATAGCGTCAGTCTCATTACAAAGGTGCAAAGTATCCAGGGACTTTCCCTGACATAAACTATGTGTGCACACATGCACCTACTTGTGTACATACAAAATGGGGAATTTCCTGAAATTTTAATTTACAACCAAATTCATTTTAGCTAAGACAGTAGTAATACTATTAATTTCATCATGCTACTGTTTTACTGACAATGTAAAAACTTAAAAACTAGATTAGATAAATTAACATCCAATGTTATCTAAATAGGATATCTATTAAAAAGTTCACAGATAAGAGAGTGAAATTATTAATTTATTTGGTAGTTCCAATTATAATGAATAAAAATCTTACATTTCACTTAGCACCATTCTGCCAATAACAACAAAAAATGAAAGGACCACGGAAAGAACATGTCTAGTCACCTTTTTTGAAAATTGAGATTCAAATCTCAAGAGCTCGCAAAGTATTTAAACTTACCATAGGATTAAATATGGATATCTGAAAATAATATTTTTTTTTTACACTTTTAAAGAAATGGTAACCATAGTAATTGTTCTAACTTTCAAACTGCAAGACATGTTCTTTCCGTGAACCATTCAATTATCTTAGTGCTGATACAGTGTTTAAAAATGTTGATTATGATTATACTACTAAAAATTTCATCTAGGTACATAGAAATCGGAAAATATACTATAATTACCCAAAGAGCAGAGAACTGGCATATAAAGTGAAACTAGTAAAGATCAGAACTATTGAACCTACTTGGTACACTTTAGAGGACACCTGTACAAGATTTACCTAAGCAAAACACCTAAATTAACAAGGGCTATGTTTGTCATTATTGCACATATGCAGAGAATTATATGTGTCACTACTCACAACATGTATTTATTAAGCTATAACATTTGGTTCAAAGATTGGCATCATACTCACTCTGTTCACACAGCTTGTCATAGACTCTCATCACTTGCTCCTTCTGCCTGAGACTGTATCCTTCAAGATGAACATTGTCTATCTCCTTCACTTCAGTAAGATCTCCTTCTGAACTCGGACTTCCAAATAAAGCAAAAGCCACATTCTGCAGCAAGTAGTTTCTGTTGCTCTTTTCATACCTGTAACATTACGGGTATATTCATCACAAGCAATTTAAAATTGATAACCAATCAGCCATACTGAAGAAGCATCTTGGGAAAGTGGGCCATTACTAATGTGACCATATGCCCCGTTTTGAACGGGACTGTCCCATTCTCAAGTACTCTGTTCCGGTGTCCCAGAAAAAAAACGTCAGAGACGCAAAAATGTCCCGTTTTCATAAGATTTAAAAATAATGACACATAAGCAGAGCAGTCAAACATGTATTTTGAAGTATTTTCTTTTATAAAAAAGTTGCAGGGAAAAAGAAAACTCAATTATATAGATGTCTACATAGTTTGAACTACCTAAGTATGTTAATAGTAATTCTTAAAGATAATATTTCAAAAATTTTGCCAAGAGTTGTACACATTTTGGAAGTAGTCATCCAGCACTAAAGTAGGTAATTTATTAAATAATTAAATTGGTGTCGAGACCCTTGGTCCGTGGGGCCCAGGAGCACTAAGCCTCTTCAAAGAGATTTCGAAGAGGCTTATAGATGCTACCGGTGACCGAAGAGCTGGCAGCTACCTCGCTTAAGGAATTAAACTAGCGATTCAACGAGGATATGCTGCCAGCATCTTCCGCACAATGCCGCAGGGGCCTTTTTTAGATCTAGTTTAGTTTTTAATTTAGTTTGTAATAGTTACCACATTAGCCATTACTATAACTACTTAGAAGAAAACAGGGGCAGCTTAAACTTTATTCATAAAATGAAAATACAACAAAACATGTTTTTTTCAGCCTTTAGTATACAGTACAATACAAATACTATTTGTACTATTTAATGTATTAAAGTAAAAACAAGAATAATCTTAGGGGCTGCGGATCAGGGTAAGGAACACTAGGGGGATGAAAAACGTACAATAACGGCTACTATTGTTATTACTGTATTAGTAGTCTTGCACTTACTTGATCCAGTCACAATCAGGTAGATTCTCGAAGTACTCTTGCTGTATTTGGACTGGCGAAAGCACAACAGGCTCGGTGTTCGTATCTGTTTCTATTCCGAAGGGTGCATTCTCGTGAGCCTCAAACAAAACCTCAGTTTCGTTTTGTGTTGCACTATTCTCGATTTCCATCTCCACACCACACTTATTCAATCAATAATTAAAATACGTTACGTTATAACTTCACAGATCGAAATGAAGGCACGTAGGAAGTTCACCCGAATTTAACCATCAACGTAGCAAGTAAATATAACTGTATTGATGAAACAACAAAATGTTTTAAAGAAACTCAACTTTCTGGCTTTGTGTTGGCTCTGTAAATTAAATAATGATGCAATCCAATGCGCAATAATAACACGACTTTAGCCACAGAATACTAAGCTACTATAACATGACTATAACAAAACAATGACACTGACTGATGGATTGAATTGATTGAATGTCCAGGCTGACAGCCATGACAGCACGTGCATGAGTGTGAGTCATGTTCATGTCACTACTTGACATGAGAAAAGAAAAGGATCGCAGATAGAATATCGAGCAGGCAAGACAAAGAGCGTTGCAACCGCAAAGTAACGCCAAAATTAATATATTAGAAAAAGGGGAACTCCGCAATCGTAGACAAAAGATGCAGCTATAGGTAACGCCACCAGAGTTGAGGCCACGCACACAACTACATCTCATGTAATGACAGCGGGATTTTGACGTTGTGTTGACGTTAAACGCCAACACAACGTCAAAATCCCGCTGTCATTACACGAGATGTGGTTGTGTGCGTGGCCTCAACTCTGGTGGCGTTACCTATAGTATACGACCCCACATCTGCCGCCTTAAGGAGAAAAACCATAAGTGACATTTTTTGACTGGTTTTGTGCCCGCATCGGAAAAGAAAGAAGACAGTTTACAATGGATTTTTCCACGAAAATAGATATAGGCAAACTGACAGGCAAAGAAAATTGGTCAACCTGGAAGTACAAAATGTCCATTATGCTTGAAGGCACGGATGGTGCTTTAGATGCAATCAACGGACTACTTCAGAAACCAGTTCTTGCTGCAGGAGCAGGTGACGCAGCGACCAGCGCCTATAGTGCCGAGATGGCTAAATATAGGAGGACTGAAAGTGGTGCTCTGCTCATGCTGACGACGAACATGACTGAAGAAACTCTTCAGAAGGTTATGCGGTTTAGGACGGCCCATGAAGTTTGGCAAGAGCTTCACAGACTATTTGACGGAAAAACGGACGACAAGGCCTACAATTTGTGCTTGGAATTCTTCGGGCTTCAACATAGAAAGGAGGATGATATTTCCACTCATATTTCAAAGCTTAAGAATTTATGGAATGAATTGAAAGTCGAGATTTCTAGAATCGACGAAACGGCCAAGCTCCCCGAGTTGTTCTTGATATGTAAAGTCTTAAATACGCTTGACGATAGGTATTTCAACTTTAAGTCAAGTTGGCTAATGCTAAAGAAGTCTGAAAGGACTATAGACAGTTTAACGAGTCACCTTTGCACGTTTGAAAAATATTTAGGTAGTCAACAGAACCCACAGCAGGAGGCACTAGTGACTACAACCGCTGAGCGAATTTTTAAGCACAACAAGGACGAGCAGCTGATCTGTAACTACTGTTCCTTAAAAGGACATAGAGTTAGGAAGTGTAAGAAGTGGATTAAGGATGGGAGGCCACCTAAACCATCTTCAGGCACAACAGCGTCTAGCTCAAAGTCAAAACAAGTGCAGCAGATTTCGCTGATGGTAAACGCATGTTCTTTGAATCAAAGTCAAGACCGAGAAAATTGGTATGTTGATAATTGTCGTGTGTAAAAAAAAAGAATAAAAAAAAAGAATTGAAGTCGGGAATTTGTATACTGCTAGGCTCTCTGTTACGGCCGGTGGCAACCGTAACAACGGCAAAAAGGGATCCTTTCTTTTACACACGGACAGTTATTTTTGGAAGAGAGCTATTACTGTTTATACTCACTTCAGCACTGAAGTTGCCGGATATCTCTCGTTTCGCTTGAACCTTTGGGTCAAGGACCGTGTAGTTTAAGGTATATGGTGTCACCCAGCCGACAAGAAAAACAATGAAATCTAATCAACAAACTATATTAGGTTTGAATGAAGCCCTACTGGTGTTACATGGCGGTGAGACCGCAGTGGAACATGTATTTCCCTTAAGAGCTAGGTCGGGCCGTGGCCCTGGTTGGCGAGGGCGGCCGCCTCGGGTCCGGGATTATCGAGCGCAGAGAAAGCGCGGAACCAGCGCAGAACAGCGTGCATCCACGCAAAAGAGCCCGAGGAGCCGCACCCACCAATCAAGTCCACGGGTTAAATTAAAGAAACATCAGTTAGGGTACCCTTGGTTATATGGAAGTCTTAGGCTACGCGAGACGGATACTGCTCGGGCAGTCAAGACGTTAAAGTTCAAAGTTAAAAACGCGTTTCCGCTATGGCCATAGGGTAATGTAAAACGCACTCACGGAGGTGTTCGCATGACGCGGAGACTCGGAGGCTTGTAGAAGAAGCGAAGATCGCTGGAGGGGCTCAAGGCCCACCGAGCGGTTAGAATGGGTGCATGAAGAAAATCCCTGGGGCTCCTCAGCCCTGGCCGGCGAAGTCGCTTAGTCTGGGCTGACGGGCCTCAGGCGTCGCTGCAGAGGGAGTAATATCCGGGTGGCCGCTCCAAATCGGCGCACGCCCTTGTGGAGTGAGGGCACCTGCGCGCCTGTGGGTGCAGGCCTGATCCTTCGGCGTGTAGGGGCTCCCTGCAGCTCCGGTATGCCGATACACGATCCCCGCGCCCACGCGCCTGGGCGCAAAACGCCCCCACGCTTCACTCACACTGCGCATACGATGCGCCATCACTCGGAAGGCACCATAAACAACTAACACTGGCCGCAATAATCGTAAGATGAAAGGTTGGAGTCAGTCCCATGACGTTTCGCGTCCGGTACGAAAGAAGAACGGAGGGAAAACGGAACCACGGGCGAGACGTCAAAAAAAGCTGGATCCTGAGCGACGTGGTTTCAGGGCGACATCCAGCGGCTGACTGGCGTTTAGATATCTCGTCGCTAACAATCCATCCTCTCCCGTTCGAGTAGACCCTATGATTTTTCGATAAAATCAATACCAAATTTTATTGTTATTATTTGTTAATTTGGTGCTAAACACTTCTTCTTAGCCCAAAAGACATATTCATCGTAATGGATCTCCTCCGAGATGCTTAGCATTATAATTAATAGTATTTAAAGTGAATATCGCTGCTACGTTCGACTGTCGCGCGGCAAGGTTTCAGAACGAACTGTCAACTCGCGAAATTAATAATATTATTGAAAATGGAACGGAAAATAATTGTCGAATTTCGGAAAAGTGATATCACCATCGCCAGGAACGCATTTTTGCGGTCATTTTGATATATCGGACCTGTAGGTTTCGGTTTGTGGTTATCAAGAACTCGGTACAAACATGTCAACAAAACACACCATATTTAGTGTCTTGTTGTGGCTTCTAGAAGACTAAAGAGGTTACCAGCGGTCTCAATTGTGAAAGATCGACTTGTGTTTATGATAATTAGCTAAGCTGTTTGGTGTGAAATATGTTTTTCCGGATTTGCGGCAGTGTTAAAGCTCACTGTAGATTCTAACCTCTAAGAGTATGGTAAGTAGTGTTTATACACTACAATACCCCCATTGCGGAGAAAAGGTTTAGCCGAAGGTTAACCGGAACAGCCGGGGTAACCGGAAAAATCTACACCTCGGGTAAGCTGGTGTCCTAACTCAGATAGCATGCACAAAGCTAGGAGCTTGTTAAAACTAGTTAAAATTGAGTTTACCTTGGCATCGTGTTGACAGCTAACTGTTCAACACACCTACAAAGAGGGCCTACGGTAGTTGGAGTAATCCAGAACTTAAAATAAAATTTTAAAATTATGTCACTTTTGTGACCTTAAAAATTTTATAATTTATGTGGACTTCTAATTTCCTTGTTAGGTCTATGCTAACTTTAATCTTAATTCCTATCATGCATATGTATGAGATATCATGTATACCTATCTCCTATCCTTATATATTACCCATGTATGTATATAGTAACACTAAGGGCATAGAGCCCACTGATCACTAGGATCAGTGCTATAGAGTTCAAACTCTCCTATTCTAAGCTTACTTGAATAGCATGCCTAAGAGTAAATTCTACAGCCTATTAATGTTAAACTTACAATAGGTACTTAACTACAGGATTGATAGACAGGTCGCGAATCTGTCTAGATCCATCATGCATGGGCATGTACTCTACTGAGGTACAATGTCCTGCAAAAAATTATTCGAGTGGAATTACCACTGAATGAGTCATAAGTCTGGGTGTGATCACTAAAATTGTGGCCTTGGCCGAGTTAAGGAATCCTTACCAAAAGGATTCTGGAAAGGTCGCAATGAAGCGAAAATGGTGTGTGTCCGGAGCTCGACGGATACACCGTTGCTATATCTTTGAAGATAAAGCACCAAAAAATTAGGGCTGAGGAAAATCCTGGCCCGGTATGTGCTATGAGAAAACTTATTTTTTATTTTCCTGGAGAAAATGAGCGAGTTAGAGACTCGAAATAGGGTTGTCTCAGGTCCTCAGAGTATGGTGTTATTGATATAATTTTAATAAACTAAGTTTTTGAAAAAAATAATTTTCCCTATATTTGTATGGAAAACTTAATTTCAATTGTTTTGCAAAAAGTAATAAGTCTACAAATGTAGGAGTTGCATTTCTGAGGTCCTGAGGCAATGCCTGAACAGGAAGTTTTAAGTTTTCACATAAAAAAATTTTTTTTTTTTTTTTTTTTTTTAAATTTCCAAAAAAAAACATTTGCCAAATGTTACACACCCGATCTTACTGAACCTTAATTATGTCTTTAACATGATATTTTCCTTTGGATGAAGTAGCAATTTCCTCAAGCTCATAGATAACATCCGATAGTTTTGTAATGACTCTACATTTTACAAATCTTGGTGCTAACTTGGCTGAGAAAAACTTTGCCGCGTTCGACTGGACGAAATTTCGGCGCCAAACCGTGTCGCCTACGTTTAGTCTTAGGTGTTTACGTCGCAAATTGTACCTACTAGCGTTTTGTTGGTAAGCTTTTGTGAGCGCGGACTCTACTTTTTGAAAAATTTCAGCTAACTCGACAAGGGAATCTGCTGTTGTGTCCCTAGGGGTGATTTGAGCGTCATCTAGAGATTGTGGTACACTACTTCGTATGTTGTGTAATGAACCATCCGAGATGATCTCGCGACCTTTGGCTAAAAAGTTTGGTGTGTAACCTGTGGCTATGTTAATGGTGCTATTTAAATATAGCTGAATTTGTGGCAAAAATTTCGACCAGTTTCTTTGGTCTTGCTCTACCAGAATAGCTAAGCAGGTTTGGATCGTAGCATTGTAACGTTCTACTACGTTTGGAGCTGGACTGTAATAAGCGTTATAAAATATTTTTGGAATGGCTCTATCTTTACAAAAATTTTTAAATTCCCTACTTTGAAAAATTGTGGCATTATCGCACGTTATAACGCACGGAGTGCCTTCCTTGAGCAAAATTTCTGATTGTAAGAATGACGTGACAGTTTTGGTAGTGGCAGTCCTAAGTGGATGCAACCATTAATTTTAGTAAAAGTGACTTTTGCAAGGATGAGCTGCGTTATTTAGGATATATAGTAGGATCACGCGGTCTAATGACAGACCCAAAGAAGCTTGAATGTATAGAAAATTTCCCAAGGCCAACTACTGCTAAACAGTTGCGCGCTTTTATAGGAATATGTTCCTACTACAGGCGATTTGTAGAAAATTTCTCGTCTATCATCGCGCCAATGACTGCATTGCTTGGTAAACGAAAAGGTAGAGAAGCAATAGCATGGGGTGATGAGCCAAAACACACCATATTTAGTGTCTTGTTGTGGCTTCTAGAAGACTAAAGAGGTTACCAGCGGTCTCAATTGTGAAAGATCGACTTGTGTTTATGATAATTAGCTAAGCTGTTTGGTGTGAAATATGTTTTTCCGGATTTGCGGCAGTGTTAAAGCTCACTGTAGATTCTAACCTCTAAGAGTATGGTAAGTAGTGTTTATACACTACATAATGGAGCAACAACACACATTGCAGTGAGAAGAAACTTCTTTACTGAGTTTCATGAGTTCGATTCGGATCACACCGTAACGACGGCGGACGGAACTACTATACCTGCATTAGGAATGGGCTCTGTCGTGGTAGAATCAAACGTCAGTGGAAATAAGGAGAAAATAACTCTCAACGAAGTGTGGTTAGTACCATCCCTGACAAAGAATCTTTTTTCAACGTTGGCAGCGCAAGATAGGATGCAGAATAGCATCTTTACATCGACGACTAGAGAGTGCAAACTAGATTTTGCAGGCACGACTAGAGTTGTTGGTAGAAGGGTCCCCCAAGGTGGACTATATAAGTTGGATATGAAGACTATCATTCCAGAAAATCATAGTACAGTGATAGAAGTAAATGCTATAACGGGCTCAAATATGCTTCAACTGTATCATGAGCGCCTTGCACATCAGGACAAGAGGCACGTCATTCGCGTGGTGAAACGTGAGTTAGGCATTAATCTCAGTCCAGATAATGTGAAGTGTGAAGGCTGCATTTATGGAAAGTCACATCGAAAGCCGTTTGGTACAAGAGAAAGAGCAACAGCCGTTGGAGAGCTAGTGCACGCTGACGTTTGTGGTCCCTTAGCAAAAAGCATTTCAAAATACCAGTACTTCGTATTATTTATGGACGACTACTCAAGTTATCGTATGGTCTACTTCATGAGACAGAAGTCTGAGGTGAAAGATAAACTTCTTCAAATGCTACAAGAAGCAAAGAATGCTGGGCATACCATCAAGACTCTTCTGAGTGACAACGGTGGCGAGTTTGACAACGAAGCCGTTCGAAAGATACTGCGAAATCACGGTATTCAGCATCGCCTGACAATGCCTTACACGCCGGAGCAGAATGGCTGTAGTGAGCGAGAAAACCGAACGCTGGTTGAAGCTGCAAGATCAATAATGCATGCGAGAGGAGAGTTGCCACAAATACTCTGGGCTGAACTGATTAATACAGCTGCTTACGTACTCAACAGGACAGGTCCTACACGAGTGGACGTCATGGTACCTTACGAGCTATGGCATGGGAAGAAACCCAAAATAAGCCATCTGAAAATTATTGGAAGTAAATGTTATGCGCATGTCCCAAAACAAAATCGCAAGAAAATGTCCAAGAAAGCGATTAAGGGCATATTAATTGGCTACGAGAATGATGATGGCTATCGTGTTTGGGATGGAAGAAAGACGCTGAGGTCAAGGGACATAACGTTCGAAACTGATGTCGAATATAGGACTTCCATCACTATCCCCATTTGTTCAGAGGGAGAAGTAAACGATCGCGATAACGAACATATTCTTGAGCAAGAGCCAGGAAATGAAGAAAACAATCTTGACCATGTTCTAGAGGGAGATAGAATAGATGTCACAGAAGACCAAGGTCAAGAAGATGAGCGGATAAACTCTAATGAAAGAGCCGCGACTGAGAACCTTGTTTCGATGGAAAGGGAAACCATTGATAGTGATGATGATTTTGTCGACGCTGATCAAGAGCTTTTGGAAGTAGTCGAACCCCTGAGAGAAGCGGAGCCTCGATACAACCTAAGAGACAGATCAACCATCTCACGTCCCAAGAAGTTCGATGATTGTGTTTGCTTCATAGGCACAGAAAGCTTTCCCAAAACATTCATAGAAGCGATTGAGAGGGAAGATAGTGCTGAATGGCAGAAGGCCATGGCAAGCGAACTCAAGTCTCTAGATGAAAATAAGGTTTGGACGCTGTGTGATTTACCACCCAACAGAAAGGCACTTCCGTGTAAATGGGTTTTCAGAATCAAGCGCCATCCAGACGGAACAATTGACAAATACAAAGCTAGGCTTGTAGCGAAAGGGTTCAAGCAAAGAAAAGGGATTGATTACGAACAGACTTTTAGTCCAGTAGCCCGAATGGCTACTATAAGAGCTTTGTTAAGTGTGAGCGCCAAAGAAAAGCTACACCTGACCCAATTTGACGTGTCTACTGCATTTCTGAACGGCAAAGTCGATGAAGAGATTTATATGAAGCAGCCAGACGGATTCAGCGACGGTACTTCAAAAGTATGTAAATTAAAAAGGAGTTTGTACGGATTGAAGCAAGCACCTCGTTGCTGGAACTCGTGTTTTGAGGAGATTCTGTTGGCAAAAGGCTTCATACAGAATGCAGCTGACTGCTGTCTATTTACAAAGACTGTGGGAAACAAGAAAATCTTGATTACTCTGTATGTGGACGATGGGCTTGTGGCTTCAACAGACGAAGATTTGGCACTCCAATTTCTCAAGGAATTAGGAGAAACGATTAAAATAACGACCAAAGCAGCATCCTACTACTTAGGTATGGAAATTTCTCGCTCAGATAATGGTTCCATACATATCAAGCAGGAATCTTATACTAAGAAGATTTTAGAACGGTTTCGGATGTCAGAATGTAATCCAGTCTCGACACCCATCGACAGGAATCCGACTGCTGAAACAGGGAAAGTTAAAAACGCAGATCCTGAGCAAAAGACGTTTCCATATAGAGAAGCTGTAGGTGCTCTTGCTTACCTCATGACGGGTACGCGCCCTGACATAGCATATGCTGTAGGCGTAGTTTCAAGAAAATTGGAAAAACCAACATATGCTGACTGGCTAAAAGTCAAAAGGATATTTAGATATCTGAAGGGAACAATATCCTATGGCATAAGATACAACGCAAGCTGTGAAAGAGCTATAATAGAAGGCTACAGTGATGCAGACCATGCTGGTGACGACCTAACTGGACGCTCAACAACGGGAGTCACTTGTCTTTTTGCCGGAGGAGCTATTTCATGGCTCAGCCAACGTCAACCATCCGTTGCCATTTCAACTACGGAAGCAGAGATTGTTGCAGCGAGCGAAGGCGCACGCGAACTAGTTTGGCTTCAGAGAATCTTCAGTGAACTAACCCGTTTAGAAGGAATACCGACACTGAAAGTGGATAACGAAGCGGCCATACGCCTTGCATATAATCCTGAATTTCATAAGAGGACAAAGCACATCAGAGTGAGACATTTCTTTGTTCGGGAGACAGTACAAGAAGGCCTTGTGGATGTACAGAAAACAAGTTCTGCCGAACAACTAGCTGACCTTTTGACTAAGGCAGTTCCGAGACCCAGGCTCGTAAAGATCAGAGCTGACTTGGGGCTGCAAGACCTTTCCAACTAGTGAGGGAAAGTGTTAAGGTTGTATAGCACTAGTGAGAAGTCTATGGGCGTTACTAGGCTACCAACTGTTCTTTTCATGTCATGTCACTCGCCATAAAATCTGAACTGCTATAAGTCTCATGGTGCCAAATATACTACTAAATAATAAAATAACAGTGCCAAGTGTTCGTCTAAATCAATCTAAATACGTTTGTTCATTTCTCATTAACCCATTAACATCATTGTCTTCACTTCCGTCTCCACACTACATGTTGGTAAGCCACTCTGCCCTTCTTTAACTCTATCAAAATTGACTTTTTACCAGCCTCGTACTCCGGGAAAAAAATGTGATTTTTCTGTCTAGCATTTATTCGGATATCTCTTACAGGTCATGATTTAGACGAGCACAAGTCCATGCCATTTTGTTGCTTTTACTTCCTGTTGGAGGAAGAAAAGACATAACTATATAACCATAGACAGAAAACTACTTAAGTAACCACTTGGGTTTTTTAAATTGTTGTCTTCGACTTGCGCCAAACATTTTTATCATAAGAAGAAAAACCATATGTTGGTTTTATCAAAAAAAATTGATGCAAAAAACACACAAGTTGACAGAAATGCTGTTTCTTTTTAGTTTAAGATTTTTATCAATTAGAAATCTCGGACACTGAAAAAGCACAAGTTACAAGTTATGTTTTTTCAACCTCGTATGATTATATCTTATGCTTTTTCTGCTTAGTATCGGTTTCAATAAATATGGTCTTGTGGTTTGTTTCGTAAATGTTGTTGCTACTTATGCTTTATCAGGCTAGTAGTCGTCCCCACCCCGGCCCCTCAAGGACAGGATTTGGCCGGCCTGCGATGTATTAAAGACTAATTTATGTCTCAGATCTGAATTAAATTCAGATGATTCTGATAAACATTGTGTGATTGAGGATTCAGATGACTCTGTCAAAGGCAAACACTATGTTCCATCTAATGGATCTCCATTGGCCTTTGATATTGATGAGCTTTCCTCAGAGGTCCCAAGTTTACCAACTGAACCCCAACTATCTACTTCGCAAAATAAAATGGGGCAAACTGATTAGGCTTAATTTTAGTGTTGTTATTATGATTACCCAAAGATCTCTAAAAGCATCTCATTTATTTTTCAATACATTTGCTCTAAAAATTAACTTTCAAAGGATGTATATGTCATGGACCAAGTGATTAATGCGGGCATTATGAATAATGTCTAGCTCTAGTTATAGTTATAGTTATAGTTTCTTTATTGCAAGTCACATTACAGACAAGGATCTTAAAAATAAATTGGTATACATGTGACGCCCTGCAAGGGCACAGCAAAAACAACAAAAGATGATAGATTTCATTTTGGAGTCACTATTATCAAATTATTATTCAAAGTCAAAATTTATACAATATTCATACAAACATTTTAATATTTGTTAGTATACTTAATTATTATAGTAATGTCATAAGTTATTTACTTAATTAATTTAAAACTAAGAGACATCGAAGTGCTTCGGCAGATTTATTTATTATGACTATCATTTTCAAATTTATCATCAAAAAATTCCTTTAAATTGTAATATCCTTTTTTCAGTAGTAATTTTTTTAACTCTACCATGTAAGTAGTTAGCTTCTGTTGGTTTTTAATATAATTCGGGATATGATTGTATATTTTGATAAGCATGGATGGGGCGCACGACGAAACCAATTTCAATTGGGTAGAAGGTACCTTTAGTTTATTTTGGTACCTATTGTTTCTTCTAATAGTTTTAATCGGGGAATATAGATCTGGGTGTTTTCTAACAAATTTGCATGACTCTAAGATATATATGGATGTGAGGGTTAGTATTTGTTGACTAATAAAATGTGGTTTACAGGATTCAAACTTGTTTATGTTCATTAATATTCTAACACATTTCTTTTGTAGAATGAAAGCTTTGTCAGCATAGCTAGAATTTCCCCAAAGAATTACACCGTAGGAAAAACGTGAGTATGCGTATGCGTAGTATGCCGTTAAGGATGTTTTAAAGTCCGTTACACGTTTAAGATTTTGGAGAGCATAGACGAAAGAGGACATTTTGGCCAATAGTTTTTGGATATGCTGTTTCCAGTTGAGATGTGTATCGAGCTGTATTCCCAGCAGACTAGCAGAGTCTACTGCCTCTAATTTTGTTTGTCTGTAATTGTATGATATTTTTAACGCAGTTCTTTGATGGGGTCTAAATTGGATAAGTTTTGTTTTATTTAAGTTGAGTTGTAGATTGTGTGAGTCCAGCCAATTAGTAATTTTGTTTAGAGTTGAGTTTAGTTTAAGCTTTAATTCCTCTGCGCTTGAGCAGGGGATTAGAATAGAAATATCGTCAGCGAATAATATACACTTTTCATCCAATATATTTGGCAAGTTGTTAATATAGATAAGGAACAAAAGACATCCCAAAACGCTGCCTTGAGGTATGGAACCTGTAACAGGAATTCTGTCTGACCGAGTGTATGTTATTTTACCCGTCTCAAAGTTCGTGAATTCGATTTCTACATGTTGGTAGCGATTAGTAAGGTAAGATTTAAGCCAATCATGAGCTATTCCTCTTATTCCTGTCTGATACAATTTCTCTAATAGGTATTTATGAGAGACTCTATCGTAGGCTTTACTCATATCGAGTAAGAGGCCCACGGCAAATTTTTTCTCGTTTATTGCATCTAAAATTGTTTTGATATATTATATCAAATATAATATATTTAGCTCTATCGGGCAGAGTGATTAATTACTATCTAAACTTCATTATTTATCACATTGCCCGGTCATTATTATACTGCTACATGACAAATGAGCAATTTGATAATAAAGCTAAGTTGCTGTTGCCAATGCCCGGGCATTATTAATAAGTACCTGGGCGACCGAGCTTTGCTCGGGCAGAAACTCGGTACCAAGCGTTTTCCCAGAGATAAGACCAAGCTAGATCAATTTTTCATCCCCGAAAACCCCCAAATACCAAATTTCATCGAAATCGTTGGAACCGTTTCCGAGATCCTGATTATATTCACCGGAGGGGTGGGGGTGGGGGGGTGAGAGGGGGGGGAGGGGATGCGGGGGAGGGAGCGTGGGGGTTTTAAAGGGGGGATGAAAATTTTATTGATTTTGCCGTAGGATGCACCGTTTTCAAGATATTTGACAAAAACACCGGAGGGGGTGGGGGGGGGGGGGGGTGAGTCACGTTTAACTATCGTCCGTAAACCGACTTTACAGACAACCGGCTTTTCCTGTTCTGTGCTCCCAATAGGGAACGTGCACATAGACGGTGCTGCCAACTGGTGCCATAAGGGTGCCATCAATTTGAATGTTTTACCTTGATAAGTTTGTTTTACTGTCCGCATAGTGTCTCTTCTGTCGCATTAGTGCTGCCGCCTATAGTTACTGCACGTTCCCTATAATACTTTTTCTAACAAAAAAGTAACTTTTTCTTACAAAAAAGTAACTTTTTCTCACAAAAGAAGAAACTTGACGTTTTCTCATAAAAAATAAACTTAAAAAAAAACTAAAAATCTTGAAAAAAAACGTGGAATCGAACCGAGGTCGGCTGGATGCGCGACCACCCGATGCCATTATGATCTGCTCGAAGTCGGCGAAATTTAGCTTTATATTCTAATGCAAACAAAAATAGCCGGAAAACACGAGTAAAAGCGATTTTCTGAAAATGAAACATAGCTAGATCAGTTTTTCATCCCCGAAAACCCCCACATACCAAATTTCATCGAAATCGTTGGAGCCGTTTCCGAGATCCTGATTATATATATATATATATATATATATATATATATACATATATACAAGAATTGCTCGTTTAAAGGTATTAGATAGATAGATAGATAGATTAGATTGGCCTTTTGTGTTAGTTATTTTTTTATGACCACCCGGAAAATCTAATTTGTATTACTCTGCCCAAAAGGTGATGGGCTTTATGTATAATGCCCGGTCAATTTGATTATTTGAACAATTATTATCAAATCGCCCCCTCATATTGGGCATTTTTCACAATGCCTGGGCATTATGAATAATGCCCGATTTATCACTTGGTCCATAACATATACATGGTTCGTAAGTTCATTTTACCGCAATAGTGCGATTTTTTTTACAGTTTTTTTTTTTAATTCTCCATTTTAAAAGTTTACAAGCAAAGAGTTTTAAATGAAAAAAATAAAAAATATCGACTTATACGTAGAAAAATGTATAAATATACAAAACTAAGTAATGAATTTGCAAAATTGATTATAATTATTTAAACTGTAATTTAATTACCTCAGATTTTAATGATTTTCCCTTTTATTTATTCGCAAAAATCGCAGTGGCTGAACGCGTCGAACCTTTGCCTGATAATTTTAGTTACTTACTCATTTTTGTAATTCTTTGCGTTGTTTTGTTTTTATTTTTCAATTTTGTGTTATTAATTGCCTATTTTCTCACAAATGTATTGAAAAACGTCGTATGATACACGGTTGGCAAAGTTTTACAAACTCATGACAATGAAAACCCTCACCTTGTGGCTCGGGTTTATCACTCGTCAACTCATTTGTAAAACCTTACTTACCAACCTCGTATCACAAATAACCATTGTTTACTTTTAATAAATTAATTTGATTTTTCATTGTGTTTTTATGAATCCCTATTACAAGATAAGACTAAATAAATAAAACCCAAGTACTCAGTTGTGTGTTTTCAACTCCGAGACCAACTTATAATGATGACCATAAGTGTGTACTTGTGATCTTTTTTCTTAGATATCATAGTGCAAAGCTAACACAAAAAACATAAGTGCACACTTGTGTTCTTTATTCTTAGTGACAGTATTTTTTATGATTTATTTTACGAGACAGTAACAGTTTTTTCTAAATATCTAATTAAAATAAATAGATAATTGAAAAGTTTGCAATACATAATAATTATGCGATATTCGTTTATTTAAAAACGAAAGTTTCAACTTTGTACTTTGAAGTTAAAGCAATTAAACAGAAGTGCAAAGTTTTTTGGATTTATCTCGAAACTTACATTTTGTCACTTATGGTTTTTCTCCTTGAGGCGGCAGACATTTTGTCGACCCGGATTGAATGACAATAATACAAGACCTAAGGCCGTATTGTCTAAGGCCCATACTACACGGGCGGTTTCCCGCCGCGGTTTCCCGCTCGACGGAGCTGCGCAGTGTAGTTTGCACCATACAACTTCCATATAAAATTGTGTCTAGTGGCGGTTCAGAAGCGGTTTCCCGCGGCGGGAGAACCGCCCGTGTAGTATGGGCCTAAGAGTATGCGCGCACGAGCAACTTTGTCTCCGCGACTATTTTATCAAGTCTATGGGTTAGTATGGAAGTGCGCACACGTAGCGTCGCGACTCCCAGGGTACAAATACACAGACTTGATAAAATAGTCGCGGAGACAAAGTTGCTCGTGCGCGCATACCCTTATACTTCTGACGCAGTGATGCTTGCCTTCGCTTTCACCATCTCTTTCTGTCATCATCTTCTACCGTTTGACAGAAAGAAAGAGTGAATAAGCGTTAGACAATAGTCTTATTAGTTCAATAGTTCTTATTAGCCTGCTGGATAATTCAAACCCTTGTAATGAACTGAAACAATTACTTTCCTCACCCGCGACCTTATGATAGTTACGTTTATGTAAGTAATGCCTGTTCATGCAGTTCCTCCACCTCCACACTGTACGAACACGCACAAATCACACAAACCCAACTATCACCACCACCAAACTACACTGACGCGTTTCAAGCTCAACCAGGGCTCATCTTCAGAGTAGGTATCACAACTGTACGCTATGCTACCAAATGTGTGTGTGTACAAAAAAATGTGTGTGTGTCTATCATAACATTTGGTAGCATAGCGTACGGTTGTGGTTTGTGGTACTTACTCTGAAGATGAGCTCTGCGGTTGAGTTCGAAACGCGTCAGTGTTATTTGGTGGTGGTGATAGTTGGTTTTGTGATTTGTGTGTGTTCGTACAATGTGGTGTTAGTCAAGCAAGACGAATCAAACGAGCCCAAACTCGACAGAGTTGTGTCGTTTTATTACAGAGTTCCTATGGCCACCTTCCAGTTCCATCATCAGATCATCTCCATGTCATAATAATATTGCATTGCCACCTGATTTCCACATGCATGCAGAATTTCAGCTCAATCAGAAATCGAGAAGTGGGTCAAATTTAACTTGCAAGATTGAAAGTAAATAAAAGCTTGTAAAATCTGTCAAGCCGTATCGTGATTAGCCTATTTAATATAGAGCTGATGAGAATGTTTACCATATGGCTCGCAATTGTGTAATAACAATAACGGATAGTCAGTATAGTCACATAGATTTTATCTGATCTGTGTAGTGTAGTCTGATCTACTTCCTTGCTTCGCTGTTTTATAATGTCCTCAAGCTGTGTTCTTACTTACTGTTCATCTCCCTCGTGTTAAAGTAAAATGAGATGAACCGATGAAATTGAGGAGTCTCAGTGTCTCGGGCTCACTAGATCTTCACAGTACGATGGGCTGTAAAAGTGCATGGACATCTCGGGGCGATAATCGCGTGAGCAGTGTTTGATCGTTTCAAAGTCAAAAGTCAAAGTCAAAATTCTTTATTCAATTTAGGCATCAATTGATGCTCCTATGAACGTCGAAGATGTTGTTAACATACCCGCGCGCGCGCGCGCTCATGCGATTATCGCCCCGAGATGGCCATGCACTTTTGCAGCCCACCGTACACGTAGAGGTCTACCCTAAGGCACAATAGAGTCAGACCATGATAAGTCTGCAACGATTTTGATAGCGCACGTCGTAATTTCATAAAAGTTTGACATTTAATATAACACTTGCACAGCGTGTGCTATCAAAATCGTTGCAGAATTATCATGGTCTGACTCTTACTCATCACCGTATAAGTAGGGGAGAGATAAGATAACCCTTAGATACAATAGCTCTGTAAAGAACAAGTAGAGGGCTACCCTTAGGTTCCATGATTCGTCATCCTATAAGTAGGGGACTACCCTTGGACACAACATAATGGCTCTGCACTCTACAGTATAAAGTAGGGGATTACCCTGTACTAGGGTACTAAGTAACGTCACACCGCAGTTGATATAAGGCAATTCGCACATCGTGCAGGGTAAAACTGTCCACTATAATATTCTCACTAAGCATTGCGTACACTTTAAGCAGTCCAGCATTAATTGGTCGTTTTTGTTCGTGCCCAGAGAGCAAATAATATTAAATATTAACTACCTACATCAGTCTCACGACTGTATGTATGGGTTTAGTTCTCTTGTCTTTCTGGTATATAAAAGTAGTCTGTGCTCTTATCTTGTCTATTACACATCGTATTTTAACTGCTACCTATTACAAAACTTAAAAAATAATAACTTTTCAATTTAAACAAACAACAGAATATTCCTCAACTTATTTGGTAAGTGATTATTTTATTGAGTTATCTTTTGAGTGTTTATCATAGGAGACCAGCCAATCTCTTGTGATTTGGTGTTTATTTCCCAAATCACGGACTTAGGCAGGTACAACATTTCATACCTACCACCTTATTTTTTATTTCAGATCATTCGAGCATCAATCATCATGACATTTTGTCAAAGCAAAGCTTTACCCATCACAACGAGGGGAATCGGTTTAAGTACTTGTAACTTATGCTTCATGTCCGCCAATGTCGCGAATATCAATTCACCCATATATGCTATGTACAGAGTATTTCTCGGATTGCTTGAGGCTAAACTTGCATCCATTAAGCAATGCTGTTATTTTGTCAAAGAACTTTGCCATGTTTATGATTATCAAGTAGAACCGTACATGCTTGAAATTCCACTAGACGTCGTCCTTGTACCAGAGCCGATAAAACAAATTATTGATGCTGTGGATGTCATAAATTACAATGATGTACAGTATATTCCGGTTGTCGCCGCACATAAGTATATGACGAAGAAGGTAGATTGGTTCCTCGGCCCGAGAACCTCTTACTTAGTAACTTGCGGGCTGTAGTGATTGCATTGTCAACTGAAGATACGCCAGCCAAATATAGAACTGCATTCAGAGAGTACTGCTGCATACCAGGAGCAATTTGGGATAATAACAACATTCTAATTAATGCAAATGAGATCATTCCTGAAGATTATAATTTAGAGGAGAGTTTATTAAATGACCTATGCCTCTATCCGCATACTTAATTAAGATGCGAAAAAAATTCCCTAACATTGCAAAAGGAGTTCTATCAGAAATTTTACCGAAATCATCTGCGGCCACTAAGGCTTCCGTAATAGGATCAAAGGCTTCATTTGTTACAAGAGATATGAGTTGGGGCAAATTGCGTGCCACAGTGCGAAATGTAGGAGAGGCCTTAGAGGAATACTTCAAAAGGTGTAATCCTCAGGTTGGTTCAGCTTGTTCAGGGGAGTTCAATATAATTGAAAATTTGGTGCTTTCCCATGATGAGTGCCAGAATGGTCAAGTAGCTCTGCTGGGAGAGTATCCTAATGAGAAGATGTTAGATCATATCCCTACGCTAGATATTTACAGTTTGCGATTTAAAAATAAAGACTCTTCAAAGTCATTGGTTGGTGAGTATATAAATGCTGTGATGGCCTCTAATGTAGCACTTTTTTCATCGGTCATTGCTCCTGCACCTGCAACATCAAACCAGATCTATTATTGAAACAGGATAATAATATGCAGTTCTACCATTACTTTGTTTATTTTAGCATTAGACAAAAGGTAAACAATATTTTTGAGTCTTTTTATTGAAAAACCTTTAGTAAAATAACTAGTAACTATTACTTATGAAATCAAAAAAATGTTAATGACCAATATATATACATACCTACATCCTTGCAAATTGTTACATATTTGCTGTGATTTATTTTCCAAAAGTGTTTTTCAATAAAAAGACGTTAAGATCGCTTACCTTATTTCTAATGATAAAAAAAAATATAGCATAGGTATTTCTTTTTATTTTTTAGGCATGCAATTTTTTTGTTAAATAGTTTGTAATTTTTTGCTAATTTTAAAGTTTTCTTAAATTATTATTTATATGCCTGATGCCATTGGCATCAACATTGTGGAACTAATGAAAATATTTATAGTTTAAAAAAGTGAGCATCAAAATTTATCGATAGGTACATAAATAACCTATCAGTGACTCTTAGCCCTCAGCAGCTCAGGTCACAGGTCAGTGTTGGGATGTATAAGTTGCTTTAGATTAACAGTTTCACATAACATGATGTATAAAATACTTGTACCAACCTATACTTCGTTTTTTTAGCATTAGAAATAAGGTAAACAATCTTGACAAGTCTATTAATTGAAAAACGCTTTTAAATAAATAGTAACATTACTTATGAAACCAAAAGAGTGTAAGTAGTGGCGTAGCTAGGTAACCAAAGGCCCTGGGGCAAAAAATAAACTAGGGCCACAACTCGTGTTTGTTTACATGATAAGACAAGGTAAGGATGAATGCACATTAAATTCACTAGACTCGCGCGATTTTAAATTCACTACTAGTAGTAGCGTTTTATAGTCACGCTGTTGAAGAGCGCCGCGTTTGTCATAGGTCCGCGTTTATAGTTTGTAAGTCAGAGTCCGAGGGGCCCCCTGAGCTTGGGGGCCCCGGTGCACTGCCCCGGCTTGCCATACGGTAGCTACGCCACTGAGTGTAAGTGACCATATTTCCTTTCAAATTGTTACATATCAGCTGTGACTTATTTTTTTAAAGTGTATCTCAATAAAAATACATGTCAGCATAGGCTGTTCATAATCATAAACAGTCATCCAAATTGAAATGTGGCAATAGATAGGTATGCTGTCTTCTTATACCTAATTTGAATAAGAAGTTAATTTATGTTTAATTTATCTTTGTAAGTGAATATTGTTAAGTTTAAGTTTTTTAAATGTACAGAGTTTCAGCTTTACTATTTTTTTGTTTTCATTATTTTCTGGCTATGGTTGTGGTCATTTGCCTTTGATTTCTAGCCAACATTAACTGGGACCCTAGTGAAAAAGGGGTTAAGTCTGCAGAAATTAAACAGCTATTTTCTATTTTATGTGTAAAGGGGTTTAAGTTGAAATCAGCTGTTCAACTTCTGCAGTATTAACCCCTTTTTCACTAGGGTCCCAGCATTAACCAGATATGGAAGAAGTGCTATTATATTTTTATTTTTAATATGGCCATGGCTAGGAATGAAAACCAATTAGGTATATAAATAATCTTGCCAAGCACTGAGACTAATGTTAGCGTTATTTGTATTTGTCTCGTTTTTCCATTGATTTTATTTTGTTATGATAATGATCCTACACGTTTAAGTACCTACACTGAGAGAAAATTCTAGTTTAGGTAACCAGAATAAAATTAACTTAACCAGAGTGTCATGTAATATATACGACATCTAGACTGTTTTTTGAGTATACTAGAAAAATCTAGTAATAGCTTACAGGAATATCTAGCACACTTAAACATAATTCTGGTATACATCATTAAAATTTGTGCACAGTACACATTACTGGTACACATCATTAAAATTTTGTTCTCTTTGCAATACCAAAATGTACATACAAATAACTTTAAGTATTGTTTACTAAAATGTATTTACTAGAATATTCTGGTATTTATTAAAACACGATTGTTTGTTGTTAAAAGGCAATCTGGTAAATATAACTTAATTCTGTTTCTTTATACTAGAATAATATTTACCTACCATACGTTCTGGTAGTATTGTTATCTTAATTTCTTTCAGTGTAAACAAACATTAATATTTTTCTACAATTTATTTTAACTCTCTGAAACTAGTGTTAAAAGTGTTGTCTATGATTACTTAATTTGAATAAAAAGTTATTTCCTTTTTAATTTATCTTCATAAGTGAAAATTGTTAAGTTAAAGTTTAAATGTAGGTACAGAGCTTGTACAGTCAAGGACTTTAATTCATGAGCCACCATGGAACCTTTTCAAAAGAAAAGCCTTTTCTTTTTTCCTTTTCTTTTTGTAGTGGTAGAGCCATGTTGTATCTAGCCGCTGCATCACGAATGGGCCGGCTCGTCCGGGGCAGTACCACCCTCTCACAGAACACCGGCGTGAAGCAGCAGTACTCCTGCTGTGTTTCGTACGGTCAGTGAGAGCGCCGGGGGCCCAATACCTCTCCCCCTCCTCTATTCCCTTCCCTTTTTTTTCCTCTCCCTTTTAGGGCCGACAACGCACTGGCATCGCGTAAAGTGCTGCGGGTGTCTATGGACAGTGGTGATCACTTAACATCAGGTGACCCACTGGTTCGTTTGTCTGGCCTCATTGTCATAAAAAAAAGTCATTATGATTTTGATTTTCCTTGTTAATTAATGCGATGTCACTATGACGTTTACTGTGAAATGGTTCCATGGTGGCTCATGAATTAGTCCTTGACCGTACTTTACCATTATTTATTGTTTTCATCTCTCATACTCGGAAAGTGAGGCAAATCTTATCTGACATACGGGAGGATAACTATTATTTTCTTCCCTAGGGTAGAAATGAATTAAAAAAAATAAAGGCATTGGCTGTCAATGGAACACATACGCATTCAGCCAAGCATTACGGCATATACATGGAATAATTGAGTATTGAGTTTTTTTTTCTTAATTAGTCATATTACAAATTTTATAATGCCAGTGAAATATTAATAAATTAAATTATTAATTTACATTATTTTCTTATTTAGTGACTTAAACCAGAAAAGTTAGAAAATGTTAAGAAAAAAACACGGTAAACGACAATGTTATTGTCCAAACAGCCTATCTCTATACAGCTTAACTCCTTGGTTCAAATTGGTTACTTAAGTACATATTTTATAAATAAATTTACTAAACAGTAGTACTTTATCTACTGTTTTCATTGATTATTATATTGAACATTCTAAATTTTGTTAAATTAATTATTCCTTAACAATAAACTCCATTAAAATATTTTACAACGATCATATTGACCAGTTTAGACATTTTTATTTATTTATTCAAATTCAAATTCAAATAATTTATTTCGGACTTTGAGTCCATAGTATTAGTAGTGTTAGTATAGTAGATAAAAATTACAATCTTATTGCTATGGTTAGTATTTTATAATTAGGTATACTAAACTTAAACTTAAATAAAAACTAAAGTCTAAAAACTAAAGACGCCTGGGCACTGGCATTACAGGCGCGTGCAGCTGCACGTAACGCTGCAGCAGCGGCGAGTCCCAGCGGTGGGCTAACGTGCTCAGGATACTATTCGAGCTGCCAAGACTGCGGTTAAGGAGAGACGCACAACGTTTCCTCATAATGGTAAAAAAACAGTCCGTGTGCGACTCCGCGAACATTGTCGACGCACTGCAATACCGTGGCAGCCCGAACAACATCCTGAACGCGTTATTATATTGAACGCGCAACGCGCTGTAAGCCCGCTGAGTAAAGTTGGTCCACAGACTGCACGTGTAGAATGTTTGGCAAAAAGCCTTAAATAAAGTTAATTTAACTTCCTTACCACAGCGTGCAAATCTGCGGGCCAACATATTACAGCGAACGCACAGCGCGCGGCGCTCGCGCTCGATGTCCCCGACGTCCGACATCGTTTCGGTCACCCAGTGGCCCAGGTACTTAAACTTATCGACTCTCTTTAAAGGGGTACCACAAAGTGAGACCGGTTCCATTCGGTAGGTTTTGTTACCAGCTTTGAATTGCATCAGTTCACTTTTAGATGCATTGTACCTGAGCCCGTGGACCTCCGCGTATGCCTCACAAATGCGTAACATTTTTATTAACCCCCCCATCGAGGGGCTCAACAGCACCATGTCGTCTGCGTAGCTTAAATTGTTTACACACAACCCTTCTATGTGACATCCGACATGAGAACTGCTGAGCTCCTCGATCAGACCGTTCACGTAAACGTTGAACAGTTTAGGCGAGCTCAATCCCCCCTGCCTAACCCCACACTGCAATACATAAGAATCAGAGAAGGCGCCAGCCCACCTCACACTATTTCTTTGATTGTTATACCAGTACCTGAACAAAGCGGTAACTTCTTGCGGAACAGATGTATCATCACGCAGTTTTTGCCACAATAGGTCATACGATACCATGTCAAAAGCCTTTGACAAGTCCAAAAAACAGGCAAATATCGGCGTTTCACGAGATGTATAATATTGAACCGTTTGCTTGAGACACAGAATGGCGCTTTCGGTAGATAATCCCGGCCTGAAACCGAACTGGGCGTCGCTAAGCTGAACATTACTCCCTAGTGTGTCATCAAGCAAACTGTCCAACACCTTCGCTATAACCGTGGCTAACGATATCGGCCTGTAATTGGACATGTCAGAGGCGTCCCCAGTCTTATTTTTCAAAATAGGCACCACTAAGGTGTACATGAGCTCGTCGGGTAAGTAACTATGATTGATACATAGGTTAAATAATACAGACAGTACCCTCGGAAGATGGTCACCCGCATACTTGAGATGCTCGATGCTGAGGCTGTCTTGTCCCGGTGACTTCCCTCTTTGCATTCCATTTATTTTACTAGCAACTTGACTAGCAGTAAATCTAAGGGATGGAGAACCAATCTCAACCCCAGCACCAAGACCCCCAGCAGACGGGAGAGGAGATTCCACTTTAAAATGCTTTTGGAAAGCATTCGCGATATCCACTGGGTCATGCCTATCGCCCACGCTCACCGGAAGACTGGTTCTGGGGTTTAACTTAGCAGTATTTTTCCAAAATTTTCCAAAGTTCTTTTTAGCATGGTTTTTAGCAATCATATCCATTTTAATAGTCAGCTCGTGATTTTGACAATATTTTAATTTGTTTTTAAAAACCTTTTTGGATTGTAACATATTATCATAGACATATCCGGCAGCAGGCCAACCATAAGATACCCACCATTGGAACCAGAACCGCGCCTCCCGGTGCGCACCGGCGACGTGCATGTTCCAGCCCGGTATGCACCTATGCCTCCCGCGTCTAATTTCCTTATGAGACTCCACGGCAGCTAGTTTAAGGATATTCATTATGTTAATATACAAATCTGTTATCCTCTGTCTATGCTCAATGTTATAACACATACGATCAGCACACTCAGTAAATTCTGATGGAAAATGAACATCCTTAAACTTGCTGGAACAAAATTCAGTATATTTATCTATTTGGCTCACATCACGCTCGCCCCAAATTACTTTATTACAACTAAACTTATTAGATAGCAAAACTTTCGCCTTAACTAAATTAAAGTTACATTGCAACAATAACGGATAGTGGTCGGACCAATAAACATTATACAACACTGACGCACTCACGACAGCAGACCTCGCCGCGCTCGTCATCACGCAGTGGTCGAGCCAGCGCCTGCAGCCGTGGGCGTCACTAACGTACGTGTAGGTATCACTCGGTAATAGGTCTATATCAACACAAGTTAAAAACTGTTCATTACAAAAATTTATAAGTTCCAAACCAAACGACTCACCCGGGTGGGCGTTGAAATCCCCGAGCACGAACACTGACTCCACGTCGTTACTTTCCACTATAGAATAAATTTCACCCAAACACTCAGTGAACTCACTCAGATGGTCCGCCGAGTCAGTGGGCATGTACACCGACATCACAATCACCGGCCGGTCGTTAAGGACTAGCTTGATAGCCGCTAGCCGTACGCTGTTGCACTGTATGACCGAGACACACGGAAACAAAGCCTTCCTCCACAATAACGCGACGCCGCCGTGGGGTCTACCTCGAAGTAACTGCACTGACGAGTCGATTGCTGATTTTCCCATAAAGGCAAATTCATCATTTATGGTGCTTAGAAAAGAGATATCATGCTCCATCAACCATGTTTCTTGCAGCGCGATAATTCCAGCAGTGAGACACAAGGTACGTACACATTCCACTGATCTCATTATGTTCCTACAATTAAAGCTTATTATATTTGTGGTATCAGCCATTATGAGTAGGTGGGTACTATTAATTAAATTAAACCATTAGGTATTTTAACTGTCAACTTTTCTTAAAATTCACGAATCGGCGATATGCAATACCGTCCGGCCAAAAGTCATCTTTCAAAAATATACCTATCTTGGGTTGCGGTACGAACACCTTATAAGCATTGTAATCTTTTTCCATTTTCATAGTCACTTTATTCAGCGCAACTGTAATACTAGTTTTATTTTTTATATAATCAACTATGTCACACATGGACACTTCCTTCGAAACATTATAGATATATAGCGGGACTCTAATGTCGGCTGCTCGAAATTTAGTATCTGAAGATACTATTGCTTTTCCATGGTGACCTATAAATCTATTCTTGAGTCTTTTTCTCTGAACCGTGGTCCATTCAACATTGGGGACTGGAGATTTAAAAGTACCACCCAGCGCCTTATCAGAGTATGACATCTCCCGCTGCGTGACGTCCGCCGCATCAGTGTGTCCCGGACCTGCAGTGATCGCGGGCGCAAGTACTCGCTCGGGCACGGCGTGAGTCATGCCGGCAGCGGCGACGGCCTGCAACGCCATCGCCGCGCGGCCATCGCCCGCGCCCACGCACTCGCTAACCTCTGATGAGGGTACTTCAACGGTCGGCGCAGCGCAAATTGTTAGCAAACCCGCTTTGCATGATGAATTATACATTTGATCACACTTATTTGAATTTTCACATTTAGACGTATTTTCAGCATGTGGGGACACCTCAGTTTCATTCGACATAAATTGCAGGCCCATAGGTCCACTATGACAATCGAAACTATTAACTAAGCAGGCACCTCTCTTAAAGTTGATATTTTCTTGATAGTTATTAACCAGCGATGCTTTTTTAAGATTCTCGAGCTCACTTTTAACCAAATCTAATTCATTTTTAGTGGCAAATTCATTTACAATCATTCGTAGATCGGCCAGATCTTTTAGTACTTTGGTCGCGTCCAAATGATTAAATAACACCGGTGGTAACTTATGTAGATCTCTCGCTACAAAAATGGGGATTTCGTCAACGCGACAGTCCTTCATTAGGCCGATAATATCATCAAGATCACGATTCAACTTTCCATCGCTCTTGCGTTTCTTCAGTTCACTTGACTTTGACACAGATTCAAATAACAACCGTTTTGCAGTTATTATGTCGCCTTCGGAAAACGCAGTAACTCAGATGCGCCTTAAGCTCGGCTCGTCCAGGAGATGTAACTTGTTGCTTATGAAAGCCAATAACTCGTTTATCACCACATTACAGGACTTACATTTCACAGTATTAGACATTATTAATAATGATAACAACGAAGCTCGCGCTCAGTACCGCCCGCATGCGCGCGCAGCGAGAGCGAGCGAGAGACTTTGTAACAGATAAAAATCAGCTGTTACTCACCGGCTTCGCACAACGGTGGCAAAAGACTATTTTTGAACCTCAGGGCGCCTGTTGCTGATTATAGTAAATAAAAAAATTACTAGATGGCAAACACTTTATTAAAATTAAGACTTTCAAGGTTAACACTAGAATAAAGTTCGGGACTGACCTTTTTCACTTTTAAATCACACTCTTACACTGAATTTGTAGCAGCAATCCGCGAGACTGTTGAGGAAGCAGGCTACTTCAGGTGTCTTGTCCTGGAGTCACTTTCCACTTGAGTTACCCTCTGCAGTTCAGGTTAATGAAGCCAAAGAGACAAGCCAGCACCGAGTTTGAGGACCCGTCTTTTTAATGCGATGCTATACGATACGATGCAATGCTACGCGATACGATGCGATACGATGCGATACGATGCGATACGGTGCTATACGGTGCGATACGATGCGATACGATGCGATACGGTGCGATACGGTGCGATACGGTGCGACCCATTTGCTGGGTTTGAGGAATTTCACTAAATATCTGCCATCCGGTTACTTTTAATAATTATTTAAACATGAGCTACTGTTTGCCCTAAGAAATATTACTAATTTCTATTTTTAATTAAATCGGTAATACTTATATTTTCTTACTTTCCTTGTAGTTTCCTTGAAAAGAAAAGCAGAGTGTTTAACTCGGGAAAAACACCAATATCACCCTCGGAATATCGGCACCCTCGCTGTGCTCGGGTGCCAAGTAATCTCGTGTGATATTGGTTATTTTCCTCCCTTGTTGAACAATCTACTATTTCATTGTTTCAGGCTGTTTTTTTTGTTTTTTGTTAGTGAAGACAGAAACGAACTAGTGGGTCACCTGATGTTAAATGAACACCACTGCCCATAGACACTCGCATAGATCTTATAGAACACGCAAAGGGAGCTAACGTCTCTGCGGAGAGCAAGAGGATCGAGTTTAACGGAGAGTGAGGGGTTGCCGACAACTCGGCACGCTCTGCGCTGTATGCGATCAAGTGAAAGCAGCTGATATTGGGGTGCGCCAGCCCAGAGATGAGAGCAATACTCCATCCTTGGCCGAACCTGGGCTTTATATATCTGAAGCCGCTGCTTCGGAGTGAAGTATCGCTTAGAGCGGCCAAGCACGCCCAACATTCTAGCAGCCGACTTGGTTTTACCTTCCAGGTGATCGCGAAATTGCACCGTGCTCGAAATATCGACACCGAGGATCCCAACACTCTCTGAAGTGTTGAGGGGTGATCCTTGGAAGCATGGAGCAGCGACAAACGGGTTTTTTGGCAGTAAATACGCAAACTTGTGTCTTGGAGGGGTTAAACTGCACTAAGTTACGTGTGCCCCAATCAGAAACTTGTGCTAGTGTATTCTCTAGATCTTACACAAGTTTAGATCGTCTCTCTTCCAATTCTGCCCGAGGAAGGTTAGCTCTACCAGAGTACCGTGCGTCGCAAGTACTAGTCATCCGCATAGCAATGAAGGCCGTTTACAAGCAACACATCATCGATATGCAGGAGGAACAGAGTAGCCATACACACACACAGCCCTGGGGGACACCAGCATTCACATACATTGAGTCGGAGTATGTTCCGTCGATAGCGACCCTAATACTCCGATCTTTAAGAAAACTGGCAATCCATGAGCACAACCCACCGGGCAGCCCGTAAGATGGCAATTGAAATGAAAAAATTAACTAAAAAAACTATTACGGCTACTTAAGTTTGCTTGAGAATTAATTCCTACCTAGTTTAAGACGGAAGGAAAATATAAGTAAGTACTTAGATATTTTCTAATTAAAGGCCTAGAGTTCGGAAAGATTTTTTTGTTAGCATTTTATTTATTCCCGCCAAAATTTAGGCATATTTTATCTGGTGATCAGTTAAATGCTAACCGAAACATATCAACACGTTAAAACGAAACATGCGGTATCGGTATACTCAAAAATGTTTATAAATATCACCACCATCCAGTAAGTACTTAACAAAATGTTATTAAAAAATAACTCTCACGAACGATACGTGACCACCGATCCAGTTGTAATTTATACTTATCCAAATCGATTCGGCATTGTGGATCGTAAAAATTTACCCACGTGGACGATTACATTATTGCAAACAATTACTGTTTATATCAGAGCGATCAACGTCAACTCTTTGCTGGCCAATGCAGTCAGTTAATAGTGCTCGTGTAGTGAAGCAGTTAAAACTGCCGTTAAAAAACAAATATACTTGGCAGACTATTGATTACCATAGCTTTATTTTATCCCAAAATGAAATACTCGCGATTTTTCAGTTTCATGATATTATGCTCACTTGTTACATTATTACATGTCTTGATTAACGTGAATGGTGTTCTTGATTTTATGATAGAGAAGCATCCTGTCGCTATTAATCTATACTCAGAGGATGATAGTCTAGTTCGCCATCAATACATCGTTGATCAGTATTACGAAGCTCGGCAGGTAAGCTATTTTTTTAATCAAGCCAATTAACTAAATACAGTTAAGTGCATGTGTTTGAAACAACAATTAATTAAACATTCAAGGAGATACTTACATTTTTCGGTTGTTATACAGGGTGACTGGTAATTCGACCTAATTCTATTCTAGAGCTTATTTACCTTCTTCTTCGTCTTAGGTCGAATTATGATTCATTTGATTTGATCAATATTCCAGCCTATTTTTGAAAGCCTAAATCTGAAAATAATTCATTTTCGAAGGGTATGTTTATCAAGTATCTGTCGATTTTGAAATCAGTTTGTAAACTCTACCTACAACAATATTTTCCAGTGTCTTTTGACCGCATTACTAGGTACGGTCAGCATCACAAGTAACTGGTCACTGTTGTACTTTGTCGTAATAACACAATTGTCAATCAAGTATGACGTTTTGTACCTATCTAACTGTAGAGCGACAATGTACAAAAGTGACCAGCTACTTTTGATGCTGACTGTACATGTTTTCAGCAAATTAAATGTAGCTGAAACAAATAAGATTTCAGGACTTGCTTCTATACCGTAGGTGCTCTATTTTAAAAATGTATCTTACAGTTGACTACAGAGATATGAATGTATGTATTATAATTAAGTAAGTAATAAGGTGCAAACATTTGAGCATATTTTCGAACTAAAATGCTGCCAAACCTGCGGCCTATTCCGAAATTTGAAAATCGATGTTCGTATCACACCATCTTGCTCGCTCTCGTATTAAATACTTTTAGCGTGAGCGGAGCGGCACTATCGCCTGCTCGCTATCATTCTAAGGAACTTTTGTTTACTTACAGGCATGGAAGACATCGAAAATAGGTTCATGTCTATTCAAGAATGTCAACTGTCAAACTTTTAAGCAACATGATGAAAATGAACGCCTTTATAATGTTATGATATGGAAACACTGGGATTGGTTAAAACATAGACATAGTAATCCTTTAAATGAATGTAGTGTACAAAACTGTCGATTTTCTGGTGACCCAGATTTCGAAGCTGCCGATGCAGTGGTAGTACATTTGCAGAAGGGTTTGATACCCCACGTAGAAAAGCGTGATCCGAATCAAATATGGATATTCTTGACGGACGAATCTCCGAAGCATACGTTTACTTTAGCACAGAAGGGCGTCAAATTCTCTCAGGTGGCTGATATATTCAATTGGTCGATGATGTACAGGTAAGATCTATCGTGAATTGCGTGCGAATGTGAAATTGATTAACTAATTCCATTAATCAGGGGTACCTATATTTTCCTTAACTCGCTAAAATATTTTTTTATTAGACCATTTTAAATTGCTTTAGATTACCACTGGTACCTAACTATTGCTAGAGAGCTTAATTTCATACATTAGGTAGAGTTATTTTATGATAATCCTAGAGACAGTATGCAGGTAAATCATCGTCAAATAAAAACATTTTTGGACTTTTTGACAACACTTTATAAGAGCTAGAGCTAACATTGCAAGATCCAGAGAGATCTGTGTAAGTAAAGTGACTCTACCGTAATATAGTTTAGACACATAAATTATCACAGACCTACTAACGAAACCGCATGTACGCTTATTGTATAATGCGCGGGCGCTTGCTATCGTATTCACTATTTCTTTATGTCAATCGGTAAAAGCTGGTGACAGAAAGAGATGATGAATGCAACAGCAAACGCTCGGCCCGGGTTTTCTACAATATGGCCTCTGCTTTCACTATGGGGCATTTACACTACTATTCATATTAGGCGGCAATTACACTACTTCGTTTATCTGATGCGATCGCCGAACTTGTTTTAAACTACTTTGGCCAACGAACGTCGTCTTTACACTACTCCGCCCGCCCGCCGAATGCGTTGACCGATAGCGGCGGGGCGCAAGTACGCGGTGGTCGAACGCAGCGTTCGAACTACAAAATAATAATACATATCTACTAATTCAATAGCTGTCACGTAAATAAATTCTAATTTCAAATGTATTTGACGGACGCAGTTGGCTCAGTTGATAGTGAATCTACCTACGAAGGTCACAGCCCCAGGTTCGGATCCCGGTAAAAGCATAAAAAGGAAAGCCGAATAATAGCAATAGGTACTGACTTAAGGTGGAACGGCACGCTCAAGGCGCGAAATTCAAAATTTTTACAGGTTTTAATTTATTTTGGGTAAACGGTGTAACTGTTTAACTTCATATGGTACTTGCGCTTGTAAAACAGTGTTCTTTAAAGGCTTTCAACGTCGTGACAACTTTTATTTCAAGCTAATATGTAGTTTTATTCTTAAAAACCGGCCAAGTGCGAGTCGGACTCGCGCACGAAGGGTTCCGTACAATTATCTATAAAAATCACGTTTGTTGTATGGGAGCCCCCCTTAAAATATTTTTTTTATTTTAATTTAATGATTTATTTTTAAACTAAATATTCTGTGAATATTTCAAGCTTCTACCTGTTGCCGTTATCAATATAGAGCAAAAAAGAGCAAGAAAATCACGTTTGTTGTATGGGAGCCCCCTTAAATATTTATTTTATTCGATTTTTTAGTATTTTTTGTTATAGCGGCAACCGAAATTCATCATCTGTGAAAATTTCAACTCTCTAGCTATCATTGTTCTCGAGATACAGCCTGGTGACAGACGGACAGACGGACGGACGGACGGACGGACGGACAGCGGAGCCTCAGTAATAGGGTCCCGTTTTTACCCTTTGGGTACAAAACCCTAAAAACTTTACACAATAATATCAAGAACACTGTTTTACAAGTGCAAGTAGGGTAAGTGTACCAGTGAATGAACACTTAAGGAATTTTTCGACTTTGTAAATTAATTTTAGGCAGTTGGGCACAGTTTATTTAAAATATTACTTTTTGTATAGGGTAAGCGTACCAGTGAACGAACAGTACCCAGTGAATGAACAAAACGATAATTTTTTGAAATAATAAGAATTTGGTATGTTTCTACCACGCCTCGTATTTTTTTTTCGACTAGCACCTTTACTTGTCAGGTTCTGGTAAATTTGCTTCGACTCCTAAGCAACAGTTTTGAAATGGCGACGATGTAAAGTGGACATACGTATGTTGTACATTTTTTCTATGGAGCAGTATTAAGGAAGAACGAAAGCTACTGTTGCGAACTCCTTGCATTTTTGATACTTTTTACTGTTTTATATCTTTTTTTATAAAAATACTTTTTGTCAGTCGTTATATGTCGTTGTGTTTGTTTGAAGTGCTCTGAGCAAATTTGTATGGTTTAGTTGCTTACCATTAAAGATTTTTACCATTATTTCAGTCACATCGTCGTTTCCATTACAGTCCATTTCCCTTCACGTTACATTTTGGTCCATCTCCCATCATTTCCAGTGCACCTAACATAGTTTTATTTCGTTTGACATCTTGGTAAAAAATTTGACGTAAGTAAAAAATTTACTATCTTGTCACCGCATTTTCGTTTGAAAAATACACGCATTATTTAGTTTCATTCATGATACGCACACCGCCTTTCACTCGTAGTAAAGGCAAAGTTATGTCGAATAATCCTGTACCTAGTATAGCGCCTAGCGCCCTCGCTGTAGAATCTAGTCAGCCGACTAATGTTGACGTTCCTCAGCAAAGCGGCTCCGGTCTGACGTTCAGTAAGGCTCCCAGTGCACACACCGCACAAACGAGGTCTTCGCGTTCATCTGCTGTGGTGAAAGCACAAAAGGCCGCGGTTGAAGCGCTCGCCTTACGTCGTCAATTTGAGCATGAACAGGAGCTTGCGGCACGGGAGCGCGAGCGCGAGCAGCAGCTCGCCGCGCAGGAGCGCGAGCGCGAGCAGCAGCTCGCCGCGCAGGAGCGCGAGCGCGAACGTCAGCTCGCGGCGCTGCAGCGGCAGCTCGAGCAGAGGGAGCTGTTGGCCGAGCTCGTCGCCATCGACGCCGACGCCGCCAGCTGTGCGAGGAGCCGCGCCAGCTCTGACAGGGTGAGCGTTGATAGAACTAATAAATGGGTAGAAAGCCAACGCGACCATACTGAATTCACTCAGATTAATAAAGGCAATCTCGTAGTTGGATGTGAACAGTTTATCCCTGTTCCGTCTCCTAGCCCTAGCCCGGTTCTTCAGCCGACGGCCGCTAGGGTGACTGCACCCTTTACTAACGATAATTTTCAACAAACGCGAACTCGCGATATTGCCAGAACGTCCGAGGCGGCCGGAACTACCCCACCGCTCATGTTAACGGACCTAGGGCAACAAGCGACTCTCTTGCGAGCTGTAGCCGACACCGCCGCAGCTGCCAAGGCGCTCGCCAGCGCCCCTGGTGTCAAAAAACTGGATCTGTTTCCCTTTTCTGGTAACACATTACAATGGTTACAGTTCAAACGGATATATGATGTTACTAAAAATAATTTCTCTGCTCTAGAGAACATAAATCGACTGCAAAATGCGATCCGCGGCCCCGCGCGAGAGTCCGTCGCGGCGCTGCTGATGTCGGCGGAGGATCCTGAGGTGGTCATGCGCGCTCTCGAAGATAACTTCGCGCGCCCCGAGCTCATCGTGTTCAAGGAAGTTTCAAGTTTGAAAAATCTTCCACGTTTGGGTAACGATCTTAAAGAGCTTGGAACCCTCTCCAATCGTGTACGTAACTCTATTTCAACAATTAAGCTCCTCAAACAAATAGAGTATTTATATTCTCCGGAATTGTTTCACGCAGTGCTAGGTAAATTAAATCCTACAATGAAAATAAGATGGACTGATTTTGCCACGTTAGACACTACGGGACGTTCTAAGTTAGAAATATTATCCGACTTTTTAAAGCGTGAACTAGACCAACACGTCAAGTTTGGTTTGTCACCAGACTCTAGTTCGGCTCAAAATATACAGCATTTTGCTCCTGAGAAACAATTAAAACGGGAACATGTAAACACGGTCTCACATTCTAAGAGTATTGTAAATAAAAAAGAGTGTTCATTCTGTAAAAAAGATCACAATATTAAGTCGTGTTCCGAGTTCAAGTCTTTGTCTGTTGACGATAGATGGCAGTGGCTACGTGAAGCAAAAGTATGTTATAGATGCCTTAGGAGTGTTTCACATCAATGGAAAGTATGTAAAGTGCCTCCGTGTGGCGTTGGCGGGTGCCCTTTACGGCACCACTCACTTCTTCACAAAAATCCGTCCATCGATTTGATAAACACACTTAATTCAGAAACTACTCAGAGTGACATTCTTACAGTTGAAAATAAACACCCAATATCAAATGTTTCCGTACCGATTGAGGAGAAAGTAGTTGTGTCTTCTACCTCTACTCAGGTTAAACAAGCAGACACTATTTTAGCTCTTCGTCCTCGAGCCTACTTGAAGATCATCCCTGTCACCGTGTCCGGCCCTGCGGGAACTTGCGACGCATATGCGCTCCTAGACGACGGAAGCACGGCCACTTTAATTGACTCGGATCTTGCCACACAAATAGGGACTTCAGGGCCAAAGCAGGTGATCACTGTTAACGGTATTGGCGGGCTAGAGCGAAAAACTACGGTTTCGTATGTCAATTTTTCTATTAAAGGTAGGCACACACAAGAAACATTTTTAGTAAAGAACGCCAGGGCTATGGAATCTCTTTCTTTACGGCCACAAACTATTAAACGCGAAACGATAGAGTCTTTTTCGCACCTAAGCGATCTAGTTGACGTATTGACATATGACGATGCGACTCCAACCATTTTAATTGGAGCCGAACATTGGCATTTATCTATTAATCGTGACGTACGTATTGGTAGGAAGAACGATCCAGTAGCGTGTCTGACAGCACTAGGCTGGACATTATACGGATTTGCTTCTAGTAAAACGAAACTCGTCGAGTTTGTAAATCACGGCACTTTTATTGAAACGTCGACAGATGAAAATTTAGAGTATCTTATTAAAGAACAGTACAAACTTGATTCTTTAGGGATTACTAAAAAAGAAACGTTGCATAGTAAACAGGACTTACGTGCTATAGAAATCGTCGAATCCACATCAAGGCGCTTGCCTACCGGCCGCTTCGAGGTAGGCTTGCCATGGCGTGACGATATACAGCGTGTTCCTGACAGCTACCCTCAAGCAATGTCACGGTTTTTAAGTCTAGAGAGACGTATGAGTAAGGATGTTGGTTTTGCTACCGCTTACGATGCATTTATGACCAACATGTTGAATAAAGGTTACGCAGAAGAGTGTGCTTCTGAGACGTATCACGTCAATCGCAGCTCTGTTGACAATGATGAGACAATTCGCCTCTATCTACCGCATTTTGGCGTGTACCATCCTCAGAAGAACAAACTTCGCGTTGTGCATGACGCCGCAGCCAGGAATGAGGGAGTCAGCCTGAATTCTTTATTGTTTTCTGGTCCTGATCTGTTGCAGCCCTTACTAAAAGTTTTATTTCGTTTCCGGGAGGGACGCATCGGCATCACAGCTGACATAAAAGAAATGTTTCCCCAGATTCGAGTAAGGGAGCAAGACAGGGACGCTCTGCGATATCTATGGAGATCGGTGAATACACAGCCCTTAAAAGAATTCAGGATGACGGCTGTCATCTTTGGCGCGTGTTGTAGTCCTTTTATAGCACAATATATAAAGAATAAAAATGCTTTAGAATACAAAAGTTTGTATCCTGAAGCCGTAGAAGCCATTTTATTTGATCATTACATGGATGATTACATTGGTTCTCTAGATAATATTCAAGAAGCAGCCAAATTAGTATCTGACATAATTACCGTCCACAGTGCCGCCTCTTTTGAGATGCGGGGATGGATTTCTAATGAGCCAGCGGTATTGAGTCTCGTCCCAACCGACCTTCGAGCTACGCAGCCATTGGAAATTAATCTTGGCAACACTTCTAATATCGTTCGAGCGTTAGGAATGGCTTGGGATCCCACCACAGATAACTTAGGATTCCGTACAGGTTTATCTGAAACCATTCCTAGCTCTCTAACTAAACGTAAGGTACTATCACATCTCATGCGCGTGTATGACCCTTTAGGTCTATTGGGACCTATAGTTGTAAAAGGTCGGATTTTATTCCAACAGGCGTGGAGATTAAACCTTAGTTGGGACAATGAACTTCCCTCGTCGGAAGCGTCAAAGTGGTTCGATTGGTTTCAAGAACTATCGACTGTTTCTGTTTTGAAAATTCCCCGTTGGTATTCAAAAGCTAAAGACTCTGAGCCGTATTTAAGAGAGTTGCATGTTTTTGCGGATGCAAGTGAGCTTGCCTATGCCTGCGTTGCCTATTGGCGTTTAGTATACTCCGACGGCAGCATCAAGCTCACTCTCATTTCGAGCAAGGCAAGAGTCTCACCTTTAAAACCAACTTCGATTCCACGATTGGAACTTCAAGCCGCTTTGATTGCTTCTCGCCTTGCACTTACCATCAAGAACAGCCATCGCAAAAAACCTGTTCGCACATTTTTGTGGACAGATTCGATAACTGTCCTCAGCTGGCTCAGAAGTGATGCACGAACGTTCAAACCTTTTGTGGCTCATCGAGTAGGTGAAATTACCGAAAACTCTTCTGTAAATGATTGGCGATGGGTCCCAACAGACTTAAACGTTGCAGATGACGTCACCCGAATTAAACCATTAAATCTTAATTGGAACCACCGGTGGTTTTTAGGTCCTTCGTTCCTTTTCGATCCTCCTGAGGATTGGCCTATTGAGCCACCTGGCCAGGCCATGGTCAAAGAGGAACGAAAACAGTCTTTCGGACTTGAAGCTGTTCATGTGGTAGTTACCGCAGATCTCACACATTTTAGTGATTGGTTCCGTTTAATTCGCGCTACTGCACGTGTTTTGCAGGTTGTGGCCAAATTCCGTTCAATATTGGACCGTATAAGATCTCCTAACACTAACAACGCTGTTGGTGACCGCCGTAATTCGAGTGTCTCTACTTCCACCACTCTTCTACCTCTATCAGCCGAGTTAGTGAGAGAAGCAGAAGAGCAAGTTTTGCGACGCGTACAGTCAGAAAGTTTTGCGGAAGAGATCCGCTGCATCTCAGACTCACGGCCCATACCAAAAACAAGTCGTCTCATAAAATTGTCACCCGTCATGGGAGAAGACAAACTGTTGCGGTTAGCTGGCAGGATCAGAGCCGTTGAAGACGTCAGCACCGATGTCAGATTTCCCATATTACTGGATGGTTTTCACCCCGTCGTCCGTTCGCTGGTACATAATTTCCACAAAAGGGCAGGTCACGCGAACAATCAGATGGTCATTAATGAGATAAGGCAGAGATATTGGATTCTTCGTCTGCGGAATGTAGTGCGGTCTGTCACTAGTCGATGTTTATTTTGTCGCATTAGAAAAGCAAAGCCGATGAACCCTATGACTGGAGATCTTCCACAACAGCGGCTTGCGCATCATCGCCGACCATTTACATTTACAGGCTTGGATTACTTTGGCCCAATCAATGTTACTATTGGACGAAGAAAAGAAAAGCGATATGTAGCTTTATTCACGTGCATGACCGCCAGAGCCGTCCACTTGGAGCTTGTCCACAGTCTTACTGCCGATTCGGCCATTATGGCTTTACGTCGCTTCATAGCTAGGAGAGGTACCCCAGAAACAATATATTCAGATAATGGTACGTGCTTTGTTGGTGCCAATCGGGTTTTGAGAGAATTTTACCGCCCAGACGTTGAAGATTTTGTGGCCAACAGAGGAGTTCAGTGGAGTTTTATACCGGCTGCATCTCCGTTCTTTGGAGGATGTTGGGAAAGGCTAGTGCGATGCGTGAAAGTGGCACTAAACGCCACGTTACACGAACGTGCGCCGAAGGAAGAAACGCTTTTGACGCTTTTATACGAAGCAGAGGCTATCGTCAACTCACGACCACTGAGCCATGTTTCCGTGGAAAGCGACACCGAAGAAACGCTGACCCCTTTCCATTTTCTTATTGGATCCTCCTCCAATCAAGCCGTACCAGAAGGTTTGGATGATGGTGACCTGCTGAGGAGAGCTGAATGGAGGAAAGCTCTGAGGTTGGCAGACCACTTCTGGAACAGATGGACAAGAGAAGTGCTGCCAACTATGCAGCCCCGTCAGATGGGTGACAGAATTAACGACAATGTGAAGGTCGGAGATTTAGTACTCATTGTCGACGAAAATCTGCCACGAGGAACCTGGCCGCGTGGACGCGTAGCTAATCTCTTCCCGGGCAAAGACGGGGTGGTAAGAGTGGTGGACGTAGCTACTGCTGGAGGTTTGTTACGTCGGCCCTCGAAAAAACTGGTCAAGATAGCCACTTAAGGTTCTACGAGCCTTGGCTATCTGGGCTAGTTCTGTGCATTCATGCACAAGGGGCCGGAATGTTGCGAACTCCTTGCATTTTTGATACTTTTTACTGTTTTATATCTTTTTTTATAAAAATACTTTTTGTCAGTCGTTATATGTCGTTGTGTTTGTTTGAAGTGCTCTGAGCAAATTTGTATGGTTTAGTTGCTTACCATTAAAGATTTTTACCATTATTTCAGTCACATCGTCGTTTCCATTACAGTCCATTTCCCTTCACGTTACAGCTACTATACTTCTGATGTGTTACTGCATTTGTCCCCGCCATCTATCATTCATTGGGTATGGTTTTTTTAAGCTTTAAAGACCTGTTAGTGCTATTCATACATAGTTTAATGTAATTTATTTACAAACAATACCTTTTAATCCAGTGTTTTTTTACTGGAACCCAAAATCGCCTAAATCCAGTGAATGAACGGGGGTGTTCATTCACTGGGACTGCAGGATTTTCTATTTGTGCAATATCTTTCCTTCTAGTCGTCATATTAAGATTTCGTTTTCAGTGACATTGATCCAAATACATTATCTACCGAAAGGCCAGTATTGGAACAAACGTAAAATATAGGTTCATTAACTGAATCAAGTTTTCCAGTGAATGAATTATGTCACTTATAGCTAGTTCATTTACTGGTTTCCAAGATCTAGTGAATGAACAATACTCTTATTTTTGTATTTTAATTGTTTTAGAACATGGAATCGACCAAATAAGTATATTGAATGTATTTGTGTTAACATAACTTCGCTTTTGTATATTTATAGTATAACAAAACATCATATTCAAAGTTGTTCATTCACTGGTTTCATTTGTTCATTCACTAGAATTTTGCGTTCATTCACTGGTGATTTTCCATTTTTTCACTTAATTAGTGATATATCTTCAAATTGTGCAATAATACTGTTGAATAATGATGATGTTAGCCAACTAGAGTAGTTGGTTGTGCTATACAAAAAGTAATATTTTAAAAAACTGAGCCCAACTGCCTAAAATTAATTTTCAAAGTCGAAAATTTCCTTAAGTGTTCATTCACTGGTACACTTACCCTAGCACAACCAACTACTCTAGTTGGCTAAAATCATCATTATTCAACAGTAGTACTGCACAGTTTGAAGATAAAAAATAATTATATTATAATTGAAGATAAGTGAAAAAATGGAAAATCACCAGTGAATGAACGGAAAATTCTAGTGAATGAACAAATGAAACTAGTGAATGAACAACTTTGAATATGATGTTTTGTTATACGATAAATATACAAAAGCGAAGTTATGTTAACACAACTACATTCAAAATACTTATTTGGTCGATTCCATGTTCTAAAACAATTAAAATACAAAAATAAGAGTGTTGTTCATTCACTAGATCTCCACGAATATAGGAAAGATCAGGACATCTCTATGATATAGAAAAGACCACCACTGGTACTCAGATTTTATGGTCAGGAGAATCCTTAGTCAGGCCCCGTAAAGAACTTAGGTGTCACCTTAATAAGGACTTTCTCAATGAAGCGGCAAGCGTGTTTACCTTCGTCCAGGACATTCAGCGCAGCCTTCTGTCCGTAGTGACGTTCCGTGATAAAAGAAGCAAATAATCAGCCACCTTTTACGTCTAGATAGACATATCACAACAGACAGTCATTTATAGACATGTGATTTCAAACAATGTCACTATTGACTTAAGGAATAAATTTGATAGATAGAAATAAATAAATCAGTTTTATCAGGGCGAGTTTAGAAAGGGATTTTGGGCGAGTTTAGGGTTTAGAGTTGACAGTAATTCTATATGCTTACGTCAAAATATGTATGAAATGACAGTTCTGACAGTCCCGTTCAGATTGCGGTTTAATTATACCTACTCAGGTAATTACCGTGTTCTTTGCACTGCTCGCTGCATGTTGCACGTGGCGATCGAAATTAGTGTAATTGCAGCTTAACATTAATGTAATAACTAGTAATAAGCAACAAGTTTAATGACATTGGCAATTCATCCAAAAAATATTAATTTATTGAATCAGGCGTTACTTTGCGGAGGTCCATATTAATGAACTAAAACAATTACTTTGCTCACCCGCGACCTCACAATAGTTACGTTTGTGCAAGAAATGTGTGTTCATGCAGTTCCTCCACCTCCACACTGTACGAACACACACAAATCACACAAACACAACTATCACCACCACCAAGCTACACTGACGCGTTTCGAACTCAACCAGAGCTCATCTTCGGAGTTACCACAACCGTATGCTATGCTACCAAATGTTAAACTATTACTTTTAATTTGTTCAAAAAATATTACTTTTAATTTTTTTTTACAAAAACTTATTTTATTTATAGATCAGATGCAGATATTCCAGTGCCTTATGGACGCACCTTGGCCTTGCCATTTCCAAAATTCAAAAACGTTAATGATGAGAACTTGATAAGCCTTGTGCCTTACTGGAACGCCAAACAACTTGATGTGTTGGTGGCCATCCTCGTTTCAAATTGTATAAAATTCAGAATGAAGTTTATACAAGAACTAAATGAATATATCAATGTTGATGTACATGGGGCTTGTGCCACTAACAAGAAAACTAAACACAGGTAAGTCATAATTAATTTAACAGAAAGCATTTCTGATACGGTTTGATAAATTAAAGTTTATCAAACCAACCTCATACTACGAATTTTAAAACAAGTGATTGATTTATCCTACCTACCAATATTGTAAGTCGCGGTTTGTGAGAAGGTATGCATGTGTGTGCATGTAAGTATGTGCTTGTGCAAGAAAAGTGTGTGCATGAGCGTGTATTTATGTCTGTTTATGTTTGTTACTCTATTGTTAGATTCTTTCATTCTGTCGATTGTGTTTTGGCTGTTTAATTAAATTATGTTTTTATTTTATTATGTATTAAGCTCAAAATCAATATTTCTAGTCTATGGCTCATCCTAGTGACATTTGGTTATTTAATTATGGTAACACTGGATGTATGTGATTGGTTGAACTTATGGCGGCAAAACGAGAACGCTCAACGATTGGTCCACGTGACTGACATGACAGTGGGTCGCGAGCCAATCGGGGAGCTAGTTGTTCCCGCCAAAACGTTCATTTTCGGGCTCAGGAGCTGATCTCCTGGGCGGCATTCTGGTGACGATCGTCAAAGACGACGTAAGTTCTAAAGAAATTGCTGATAGTTGTAAAATTACCTAGTGCTACTAAAATTACAGTTTTTCAGTAAACATATTTCCAAAGTTGGAGTTTTACTTCTGAAGTAACTGCTTATTAGTATCGATTTTATACTTTCATGGTAAAACTGTTGAAGGGATTTGGATAAAATTTGGTTTGTGGATAGTTGGTCGTTTAGAATAACGCATAGACAAATTATATCCCAATATTCTCACGGGATTGGAATAAAATCCCGAAACCTCAACCACTTTAGAGGTATTGAAATCACGTTCTATTTTTTGGATTCCCATGGCAATTTTGCGAAATCCCTGAATTTCAATTCAATTATCAGATGTAAAGGTAATGCCTAGTAGCCCATGAACAAGGATTAAAATACACATTTTTTGTCCAGCTCTCTCCTGTGGACATAGCAAATGTTAAGGATAGCCAATATTTTTTAGTCTACATCGGCGTGTGGGACGTCTGGTCAACTTTTAGCCCATTTGATTAAATCTTAAGTTTGCCTCGAAGCCGCTAATTTTAAATCCACAGGAGAGTCAACTTTTGTTTTTTATGCTGTGTGTGTATGGCCCACGTATTTTTTTACTTGTTTCAGTTGTCCAGGGCATGTGACAAAAGATTGCCTAGAAATGTCAAAATATGTGTTCTATCTTGTACTGGAAAATTCTAAGTGCCGGCAATACTTAACGGAAAAGGGTTTCAATCACGCGTATGGAAAAGGCGCGATTCCTGTTATAATTGGACCACCGCTAGAAGATTGTGAAAAACTGCTGCCACCATATTCGTTCCTGCATATCGACAACTACGATAGTCTGGAGCATTTAGCATGGGATATGATAGCGATAAGTGAAAATAAATCTCGTCTCCTGTCATATCATGCGTGGAGAAATGACTTTGAAATCGTCAACGAGCATGGCTACTTTGGAAATAAGTCTTTCCATCTTTGTCGCTTATGCGAGGCGCTGAATTTTAATGACCGCGCACCAAAAGTATACAACGAAGATAGTATACGATTATTTTTAGATCCTCAGTTATTATGCAATGCAACTAAATAGTTTAATCTAGGTTAGTTTTTGGTTACTTATATCGTAATGAACAAAAGCGTATTAAACTTTCTTTAGACAGGCGAAATTTTCTTCGCCCCGACATTTAGCTGACTTCCAAATCATTTCAGAATTTTGCAAGTTCTCCCTAAGGATCTTAGCAAGAAATATAAATTCACTGTTCATCGAGTAATAAATTTTGGCACATTATTATTCAAGACGAGAATGGTCTCTGAATTATGATACAACTTTGTTTTTGATTGTATTGTATCTGAAAACATTATGCGCAGGTATATTTAATAGGATTATATTACAGGTTTAGCAAAGGGGAGAGTAATACATCCATACATAAAATCACGCCTGATTCACGGAGGGGGTAGGCAGAACACACGAAGTGTTACTTTTACGTTTCGAAGCCACTTAGTAATTTTAGGTTTGAAGGTAAAAGTGGTATAATAGTAGCCTATCGCCTAACATTATACCTTAATTTACGTCGCTTATTATGACATTCACGGAAGAAATGGAGAGGTGTAATTCTAAACCCGACACCACACGGGTACCTAAGAGTGAGAAGTCTCATTTAAGAGTACCTTAGAATAGTCGCAAATAATTCACCTATATCTTAAGAACTTAGCTGGAACTAGGTTTCATTCTATGAGTTTATGTATTGTATTTATTAAAAAAAAATGTATTGTACTCGTAGAGTGACAGCACCGATAATGGACATGTTAAGCACAGTAGTACCTACTCAGTAATGGACAGCTAAGATTAAATGCCTTATAGCCCACCATTCATGGACTTTACTAGTTATGACCATTAGTTTCAGCATACTAAACTTAAGTGTTAAAAAATGTAGTGTAGCCGTTTCTTAAAATTTGGGTTTACGGAAAAAATACTATTATTGGTTCTCGTCCATTACTGGTGCTCTCACCCTAACTTTCACTGTTTCTGACACCCTAACTTTCTCTTTGTCGATCCCTTGACTGTTAGATATCCTTTAAAGGGATAAGTTCGCTTCTTACATGTATATCAATGGTTGCCAATAGTGTTTTTTTCTTTAGTTTTGTACAATAAACTTACTAACTCGGGAATATCAAAGTGCATGTGTGGGTTCAAAGTAACTATCAAGGTAATACTGTGCTAATATCATGCCGGAAGGAACAAAGCTTGTTAGCATAGTATGGAGATAGGAACAGCTCTAACGAAGTAGTTCAGCTAATCCGCCAAGAAAACAACAACAATGTTAATTCGTTACGAAAACTTTAGCCGACTCGGTGCTATGGAGCTCCAGTAATTGTTTTAAGAAATACACGTCAGCTTCGAGCTTAAGGGTTTAGATGAGCTTATTTTAGTGTTAGTGCTTGAATGCTCAACTGCCTTAACTTGTCATGACATGTGATGATCTATGCGGGAATACGTTAGTCAAGAGGGGAAAGCGAAAAAAAAATGTAAATACTATGTATCATCGTTGATTGTGGTTGTATGAGGCGTACGTTAGAAATTACCTGAAATTTACGCAATTTAGTATTTTACTTTTTAAATTTGCTAAAAAGGATTAAGTATTGCCATAATTATAAACGTAAATTGCAGTGGAAATAATGCTTGGAATGTCTCTGTGAGACAAAATTAGAGATGAGGAGTTTCGTAGAAGAACTAAAGTTATGGACACTGTTTAGTAAATTGCGCACCTTAAGTCACTACGGGCATTGATGATTTCGTACCGTCTAGTTAAGTTTTGATAGACTTCTTGGGGTGTGTAATGAATAATAGATATAACATTTCAGTAAACGTGAAATAAACTTTAAAAGACTGTTTTATAAAATAAACCTAAACTAACTTAGCTCTAACGACCGCTTTAGCCTAGTTGGTAGTGACCCTGCCTACGAAGCAAGAGGTCCTGGGTTCAAATCCCGGTAAGGGCATTTATTTGTGTGATGAGCACGAATATTTGTTCCTGAGTTATGGATGTTTTCTATGTATTTAAGTATTTATTTATCTATATAAGTATGTTTATCGTCGTCTAGTACCCATAGTACAAGCTTTGCTTAGTTTGGGACTAGGTCGATTTGTGTAAGATTGTCCCCTAATATTTATTATTATTATTATTAATGCATATCAAATAGACTTAATAATACCCATGTCCATGTATATATAGTGATTTTTACAGTATTCTTGAGTAAATCGACTTACACCTTTAGTAATATTGGTGAGTGGGGTAAGATGAAAAGCAGCGTAAGAAAAAACTACTCGTAGCACCCAAGTGTGTTTCATCTTACACTGCTTTTCATCTTACCCCCACTCATCTTACCAAATGTTAGTTAAGTATATTTAGCGAGCCGCAACAGGCCTCTTGCAATGTCGACATTGGATCGTCATGGAAATCCTTGAGCCCTTGAGCAGTGGATCAATTTAATGATCAGAGAGCGGAATTTTCATGGCAAAAACCAAACGCCAATAGAGTCGGAAAGTTAAATTTTATCGACTTTTCCAGCTATCGATAAGTTTAATCTCCTTCTATTCACTGACTGATCATTCACCTCTATGATAGTGAGTTGAACATTGATTAGTTCACAGGTGTTTCGAGTCCATAGGTTGCATTATTAAAAGTTAGGTAGTCTATTTTTGCTAACAAATAATAGTAGATTGTTCAACAAGGGACTAAAACAAGCCATAATGACACGAGATATTTAGCCACCCGAGCGATAGCGAGGGAGGCTATAATTCGAGATGTCATTATGGTAGTTTAGTCCCGCGTTAAACACTCTACTTTTCACTTTGAATGCGAGGAAAAAAACGACGTACAAAATTACTTTTTTACAACGTATGCTCAATACGAGCAATGGACATCTGTTCAAAATTCAAATAGCAAAAAAAAATACCGCTGTCTTTTCTTTTCTTTTATATTTTTTTGTAAAGTGACGCTTTAAATGCTTGCATAATTAGCCAACAGATTCTAACTTAAAGACTATGTTAAAACTAATTGGACTATGCATGTAAGAATGATAATTGTTCATTCATTAGAATCGGCAAATAAATTAACCTAATTGACCTAAGTTCACACATAAAATATATTGTTAACTGAAACACTTACCCGTGAATAAAGAAACGACTTTTTAAGTTTATTTTCTATATGCCAATTCTTCGTTAAATTATATCTAATTATACTTTCTATTTACTATTAAATGCAACTGACATCGCATTATTTTGAAGTCACGCCATATTAACTTTCAAACGTAACTGCTCTATCTACCGTACACTCCAGCACTGCTTTGCCGACAGTGCGGATTGCTATTTTACCGACAGAGCACGAAACTGCTTTGCCGACAGCGTTTTTAAAAAAAACAACAAATTAAAAACACCTAAGCTAAAGGAAATCTTTCTTTACATGTAAAATAAAATGAATTCATCTTTAATATTTTATAATTAAATAGATTAATATTCGTAATTATTCAATGTGTTTCACGAAATTATTATTTTTTAAATATTTTTTATACAGTTGTCATTTTGAGGTTATTTCTACGCCCTAAAGGCTTCCACAGACCGAAGCGCAGGGCGCTACAGTGCGTCCGCCGCACGCTTCGGTCTGTGGAAAGCTTTAAAATTGTCTATACCCGGTTACTGAAAATGTCGATAATCCTCCATTCACAAACACCGTGATTGGCAGTTTAGGGGTTTCCATAGTCAATTAAAAAAAATTTACTTTAATCCCTAGAGATCAAAATAGAGCTTTAGTCCCGATATGCAGAGACTAAAGTAACATTTTAAGAGCATGAGAAGTGAAAATAAATAAAGATACGCTTCGCAAATATAAGTTATCGATAGTCGGTAAAATTCAACGTTCCAACTCTGTTGACGTTTGATTTTTGCCATGAAAATTTCGCTCTCTGGTAATGATGATAAAATTGATAAACTTTTTAAACATAGGCACACTGTACGTTGTTGGGTTGGATGTTATTTCAGAATTAAATTAAAATTAGGTTACACAAAAGATAAGGAAATAATGTAGCTAACAGTTTTAACATTTTGATATTGACAGTTGATTTTGTTTGAAGATGGTTGTGTAAAAAGTTTTTCGTAAGAGATGGTTGGATCGTATAACGATAAAGCAGTCTGTTTGATGTTACTTGATGAATGTTGTAAATAAAAAAAACAAGTAGGGATGTTAATTTCGTTTTACCGTAAAGTCGGGTCACTTTGGCCCTGAAAGGTAACTTTGGCCATCGAAATTAATTAACCCTCCATTGGGTTAAAATACCCCGGCTTCGCGGTACTTGCGTTTTATTTTGCCATCTGGCACGCAATGTAGGTATATGCAAATGTTTTGTATAAGGCCATTTTAAAAAAAAGTGTAAGTACCCTTTTTTAAAATGAGGTAATTTTGGGGTTTTCTTATTTATAATCATGATCACAACACATTTTCATCAAAAAAAAAGTGTCTTTATTTATTGGGTTAGTTTTGTGACGTTTTTTTCAAACCTACTGTTTATATGGGTCGTCACGGAACTGACACAAAAATAATTGTAAGTATGGAAAATTAGGGACATTTTTACTAACAATCAATAAAATAAATTAATAGTTTAAAAAACACTAGAAAAACACGCTTTTTTAAATGCACGTAAAAACAAAAAAATAAATTATGGATCGTTCAAGTTGCTTTTAATATTTGATTGTAAAAGCATGGAGCGCTGGAACAGGAAAGACGTTCTTGTTAACAAATACTAATACTAACTTCCTGGCGGAAGCTGCATGAGGTCGCACAAGAGCATAACGTTTATGCCGCCAACGGGTTACCAAAGGGAACCAAAGATATCTCGTCCACGAACAAGAACTCTACATTTTGCCACTGTTGACGCATCCAAGAACGTATTTCCTGTTCCAGCGCCCCACGCTTTTACAATCAAATATTATAATTAAATGCACATAGTTTACACTTCAGCCTAGAAATAGAGACAACTTGAACGATCCATAATTTATTTTTTGTTCTTACGTGCATTTAAATAAAACGTGAAATATTTTTAACATTTATACATGGCATGATTTCCATGTGCTAAAAAGAGACACATGAAGGTTTTTGTTCGTCTTAAATAGAATCGGTCCATCTTATACTTTGTCTTTGGTGCGCGCGCACCGCTCTACAGTAATATTCTATCTTCACCCCCTCACCCCTCAACCCCTCCAATCCCCCAACCCTCCAACCCCCTAACATCTGGGATCAAAGTGCTCGTCAAGACGAATCAAGCGAGCCCAAACTCGACGGGGTTGTGTCATTTTATTACATAGTTCCTACGGCCACCATCCAGCTCCATCATCACATCAGCTCTTTTTTACCATAATATTGCATTGTCATCCAATTTACACATACGTGCAAAATTTCAGCTCAATCGGAAACCGGGAAGTGGGTCAAAATCATGTTCAAAGTTTCCATTACATACGTGTCAAACTGAAAGTTTCGGGAATACAAAAAATGGACCAGCGTAAATAGTTCAATGTACATTTACTGTTTTTTAAAGTATTCTCCAAGCATATTTATACATTTTTTCATTCGCTTAGACCAATTATTGAAACAGTTATTCCACTCCAAAGATGTAGTCCCCGAAATGGCACTAATGAAGGTGTCCACTGCTGCTTCGAGTGAAAGAAATCGCTGAACGCGTAGCTTATCTTTAATTTTAGGGTATGTATAGAAATCATTAAGACTACAAGTCGTGGCTGTATGGTGGATGGGTCATTAATTCGGCGTTATAATAGTCCAAATACTCATTTGTTTGACGAGCAGTGAAGTCGCTAGCGTTGTCGTGATGAGAATGATGCATCGGTTGGAGTTTTCTATTTTGAGTATATCAACGATTTCAGGCAAACTATTTGTAGTACATCAGTCTGCATGAACCGATTTGCGATCCTCAAGTGCAATAGTCGCAACTTGCCCTGATTTCGAGACAAAAGTGGCGACCATCTTTTTCGCCGTGTTTTGGGAGCGAACAATCTTGATCGGTCGCAGTTCGTTTTCGAACACCCAAACTCGTGATTGGTTTTTATTTTCAAGTTCGTAAGCATGTATCCACGTTTCATCACCCAACACGATTTTATATACTGCGTCGGAAGTTCCTGTGTTAAACCTTTCTAAATTTATTCGGCACCAATTGACCCAGGCCCCCTTTTGTTCATCAGAAAGTTGGTGTGGGACCCAACGGGAAAATAGCTTTCTCACGATCAGTTCTATTTGCAAGGTAGTTTGGATTTGACTCATTGCAATCCCTAAACATGACTGAATTTCACAATATGTGACATGACGATCTTTGTTGATCAGGTCCCGCACTGCATCGACGTTTTCTTGAGTAACCCCAGATTTGGGCCGCCCTTCACGAAAATCATCACTGAGTTTCACACGATCGCCATAAAATTCGGAAAACCAGCGATACACAGTCGTCTTTCATGCAACTCCCTCCTCAAATGCATAAATCGTCCGATCAAGGCATTATTTTTAAGATAAACCACTCTTAAAATCATAAAAATTCATAGCTCTTAAAATTTCTCGCGTTACTTCAATTTTGGCGGCAACAAGTCAGTTTTAAAAAACAATTACTAAAAAGTGTCTACTTTTTTTTTAAACTGCCTGCTGTAATGTTTTGACAAGACCTCTATGGTTATAAAAAGGTTAAATTTGAAACACTATTGTACCATTAAATAATCGATTCCCGAAACTTTCAGTGCAGCCTAGTACTTATTTAGTTAGAGCTTGTCTAATTTAAAATGACGCGCGCCCAACTACAGCATTCACGCACATCTGCCAAGAGAAATATTTCTCTATTGTAGCTTAAATTGAGTTTCAAATCCTGTGCGTAAATGCGGTGGTGGGGCGCGTCATTTTTAATTAGACAAGCTATACATACAAGTCGACCTAATAAAAGCGTGTTAAAATCAGTAGCGCTCTTGATTCTGAGTAAGAAAAACCCAAATTTTCTCAATTTAAAAAAGTGAGGGGTAGTTACAATTTTCATTAAAAACGGCCATAATTTTATATTATTATTGAATGAACATGTTACCTATGTATAATGAAAAAACATTTTAATTGAAAGAAGTTTTTAATAATACTTACAATCTTTTTTGACGGGCGGATCTTTTTGTTGACTGTACTTGCACTTTCATCCAATTGAAATATACGGAGTGTCCTATTACTCAGCAATAACTGCAGGCTTATTGTCTAACGTTTCTGACGCTTGCCTTCGCAATCACTATGTCTTTCTGTCAAACGGTATAAAATGATGACAGAAAGAGATGGTGAAAGCGAAGGCATGCGCCAGAAGCGTTAGACAAAGCAGCAGGCAAAGGCTAAGTTATAAAAGTTCTGGATAAAATAAGAAAAAAGTCCATGTCACTTAATTAAGCGATAATATATAGAGACTAGCTTGCCCGCGACTCCGTTCCGCGAAGAATAGTAGCTTACGACCTATTCTCAGACCTACTGAGTACAGAGAAAAAAGTTTCATATAAATCGGTCGAGTCGTTTCGCAGGAGTTCGATAACAAACACCGTGACACGAGATTTTTATATATTAGAATCTGTTGAAAATATCTAATACTAAATGTGACTCTACAAATACCTGTTCTGACTTGACCTCCTGCCGGTACCAGGCTATTGTAAGTACCTAAGTGCAAGTACAGCCAACAAACAAATCCAGTTTACAATCATTAATAAGGTCAATGTCCCAGTGTTTGACTTGCCAATGCCCAAAAGACGACATCCTGCTATCACCTCTATTGCTAATGAAATAAAATCAAAGATGGCAACTACTGGGACAGTGGGTAGCACTCGGACGTCTACCTTACTAATACGAAATTGAAGTAAAGCAGACGATGACAGACTGTGGATGTTGATTAGGAGTTTACTCATGACGGTGGAAAATAGTGTCTGAAACTAACTAGTGTGCAGCAAATAAACACTAAATATTGTGCAAATACTGTGTGTTATATTATTAAACTTTAGCCTCCTAATTTATAAATATACATAGTAGTAATATTATAAATGCGAAAGTTTGTGACTGTCTACGTGCATGCGTGTGTACTGTGTGTTTGTTTTTTACTCCTTCACGCTTAAACGACTGGATGGATTTAGATGAAATTTGGTATGTCGATATAGTTGACTCTTTAATGCCCCTCCTTGATTCGCGGTTGTAATTTAATTACAAAAGTATACCTTGATGCTAATTAAAAGAAACCTTGGTAGCCTAGTGGCCTAATGTCATCTCAAGCAAAGGACCGTGGGCCTAAAACCCAGGGTCGCACTTCTGAGTTTTCCCTAATTACGTGCGAAACTTCATTTGAAATTTACCACAAGCTTTACGGCGACGGAAAATTTCGTAAGGAATCTCGCACACATTTTTTTTTATGTTAGAGAGGCCAGACAAACGAACTAGTGGGTCACCTGATGTTAAATGATCACCACTGTCCATAGACACCCGCAGCGCTTTACGTGATGCCAGTGCATTGTCGGCACTAAAGGAGAGGGAATAGGGGAGAGGGAGGGGGAGACTAAAGGGAGGGGGGAGGTATTGGGCCCCCGGCGCTCTCACTGACCGTACGAAACGCAAGCAGGATTACTACTGCTTCACGCCGGTGTTCTGTGAGAGCCGGCCCATTCGTGATGCAGCGGCTAGCTACAACATGGCTCTACCACTACCTAACACAATGGTTTGTTTGAAGTACCCAATAGGCACGGGCCGCGCATAGGAACTAGGGCCCTGTGCCCAGCTATGGGACGCATATGGGCCGTGATGGTAACCTTGGTGCTCAGAAAAAGTGTCTCAATTATGTGTGTTTGCGCGTTAAAACAATAGACGACTAAATGGTGATAAATCTGTTCTAAAGCTCGCTGACGGGGGAACGTCTGTAAAAAATGGCCACGTTTTGTTCAGAGAAATACCTACTAGCTTATGGCCTCCAGCGAATGATTCAAAACATTTTTATATATTTGGCACTTAAGTGTGAAACATGAGTATTTTTTTATTAAGAAAATATTTTCTTCTCTTTACCTATTTTAAATAATATCTAGTTTTTAACGACAACAAGCCAATAAGTTAATATGAAAAAAACCGGCCAAGTGCGAGTCGGATTCGCGCACCGAGGGTTCCGTACAAATTTATATTTATCTATGAACTCACAGTCTTAGCAGACCCCTGCTCTTAAGCAAAATGTGCGCAGTGTGGGATTATTGTAGATTGGTTACTAATATATGTAGACAGATAGAGAAAAAAAATTATGCTTTTCGCAATTTTTTTTTTTATCTGTACTAAAAGACCTTGCTTCGTACCAAATTTCAAGATTCTGAATTCACGGGAAGTACCCTGTAGGTTTTGATTCCCTTGCGAGTGTCGAAAATTTGCGGCATAAATAGATTGGTTACTCATATAGACAGACAGACAAAAAAAATTATGCTTTTCGCAATTTTTCCTTTATCTGTGCTATAAGAACATGCTTCGTACCAAATTTCAAGATTCTGAGTTCACGGGAAGTACCCTATAGGTTTTGATTCCCTTGCGAGTTTCGAAAATATGCGGAAATTTGAGCCATAAACGGCTGTATCTTTTGATTGCGTTGGCTTAGAAGTTTGATTTTTTCACAGCTCCAAGGGACCGTAGACTTGAGTATTTGATATAAATTTCAGCTCGATACCATTACGCATTCCTGAGAAAAAGGGTCTTGACCGACGGACGGACGGACAACAAAGTGATCCTATAAGGGTTCCGTTTTTTCCTTTTGAGGTACGGAACCCTAAAAACTTTAAGTAGTAGTTAGTTCAACTTTCTTCAGGCAGGTTTGAATCTAACATCACCCCGGGTTCGATTCCCATGTCGGGGCAGATATTTGTATGAAAAATACGAATGTTTGTTCTCGGGTCTTGGGTGTTTAATTTATGTATTAAGTATGTATATATCTATATAAGTATGTTTATCCGTTGCCTAGTACCCATAACACAAGCTTTCCTAGCTTACTTTGGGACTAGGTCAATTGGTGTGAATTGTCTCGTGATATTTATATTTATTTATTAATTTTACAGTTGAAACATTTATGAATGGTGACAACAGTATGCTTAATTTTATTTTCACTTCTCATGCTCTTAAAATGTTACTTTAGTCTCTGCATATCGGGACTAAAGCTCTTTTTTGATCTCTAGGGATTAAAGTAAAATTTTTTTAATTGACTATGGAAACCCCTTAACTGGCAATCACGGTGTTTGTGAATGGAGGATTATCGCCATTTTCAGTAACTGGGTATAGACAATTTTAAAGCTTTCCACAGACCGAAGCGCGCTGCGGACGCACTGTAGCGCCCTGCGCTTCAGTCTGTGGAAGCCTTTAGGGCGTGGAAATAACCTCAAAATGACAACTGTATAAAAAATATTTAAAAAATAATAATTTCGTGAAACACATTGAATAATTACGAATATTAATCTATTTAATTATAAAATAATAAAGATGAATTCATCTTATTTTGCATGTAAAGAAAGATTTCCTTTAGCTTAGGTGTTTTTAATTTGTTTTTTTTTGTTTTAAAAAACGCTGTCGGCAAAGCAGTTCCCTGCTCTGTCGATAAAATAGCAATCCGCACTGTCGGCAAAGCAGTGCTGGAGTGTACGGTAGATAGAGCAGTTACGTTTGAAAGTTAATATGGCGTGACTTCAAAATAATGCGATGTCAGTTGCATTTAAAAGTAAATAGAAAGTATAATTAGATATAATTTAAAAAAGAATTGGCATATAGAAAATAAACTTAATAAGTCGTTTCTTTATACACGGGTAAGTGTTTCAGTTAACATTATATTTTGTGTGTGAACTTAGATCAATTAGGTTAATTTATTTGCCGATTCTAATGAATGAACAATTTATCATTGTTACATGCATAGTCCAATTAGTTTTAACATAGTCTTTAAGTTAGAATCTGTTGGCTAATTATGCAAGCATTTAAAGCGTCACTTTACAAAAAAAATATAAAAGAAAAGAAAAGACAGCGGTATTTTTTTTTGCTATTTGAATTTTGAACAGATGTCCATTGCTCGTATTGAGCATACGTTGTAAAAAAGTAATTTTGTACGTCGTTTTTTTCCTCGCATTCAAAGTGAAAAGTAGAGTGTTTAACGCGGGACTAAACTACCATAATGACAACTCGAATTATAGCCTCCCTCGCTATCGCTCGGGTGGCTAAATATCTCGTGTCATTATGGCTTGTTTTAGTCCCTTGTTGAACAATCTACTATTACTTATCATTAAAAAGTAACTCACCTCGTAAAATGTTTGACAATTACTAATTTTAAATATGATTTAATTTAAGTTAATGTCAAACGTGTACCGTCTAAGCCTAAGACTCTAAAATTACGTAATTTAATTACTACAACTCCGGAATTAGGTGAGGGATAAATTATGAGGATAAACAGCGGAAGTGTAAATTACAAAATTTACTTTCAAGATTAATAAAACTGTGGAAAATATAGATGCGTAAAAAGAGTGCAAAATTATGACTTTATTTTTTTTTCTTATAAAATCGTTTTAAATACGTAATTTTTCGCTGAATGATCTTGCACTCTAATCCAACTACGTATCAATAAGTATCAACATTTCACGTCAATGCGATCAAATATTAAATTAAGTGTTTTTGATGAAATTCGTATATCAAGATATGATACGGCCAAGTTTTTCACATGTACAAATGACATTTTAAATTTAGCACGAGCTTTGTGGGGAAGGACAAACATTGTGAGCAAATTTGCTTACTGGGGAAGTAATTCAATGGTGTTTGTGAAGTTCTCAATCCACACTGGGCGCGCGTGGGAACTACAGTTGAATCCCGCTCATCTGTGCCCAGCAGCGGAACGTGCATATGTAGGCTCAGATGCTGATGATGATGTAATCGTTCTCCACACACTCGGGGTCGCACTTGTATAATAATGTCTTCTTTTTCAGTTAGAATACCTTATGTCATGGTAGCGTTGCATAACTATCGATAGTTGACCGTGAAAAATAGTCACATTATCGATAGGCCTTTCGATACCATCGAGAATTTCAATACTATCGATAATATCGATAGTAATTATAAAACAATACGATAAGCATCAATACAATCGATGTTATCCATAGTATTGCTTTTCGATAGTATCAATTGTAGATTGAAATAAGTCCATCAATAGTATCGATAGTATTGATGCCTATCGGTAGTATCGATAGGCCTATCGATATTGTGACTAATTTTCGAGGTCACGATACTATTGACAGTACTATCGATAGATCAATTAGTTCAATCTATTGTTGGCAACGCTATGTCATGGTACAGTTGAGGATGCTGAATTACGTATCAGTGGTAGAACCTTTTCACAATTAATTTCAAGATTATTTCTTTGGCAGATGTGTGGAATGTCAACTTGACATTTGAAGCGAAAGGTTGCATTCTGATACGCGATTCAATTTCCTCGACTGTACATTTTGGCATTTTTGATATATTTACTAAGGCTCATCACGTGTATAAAAAGGATTAAAATCTAGCCAAAATCGCAGTTAACTTTAAAAATGGTTCTGGTTTCCATAGGCATAAATAACAATCTACCCATTTTTAAGGTACCAAGGTAAGGTAGGGGTATTTAGGATAAGTGTAATCAGGAGCGTCCTTCCTATCCCCCCTCTTGCGGACTAGTTAGGATGACTAAATTTAGCCAAGTGTAATAAGCGCTTTAGAGAACCTGACTACGAAGCTTGAGGTCCCGGGTTCGATTCCCGTGTTGGGGCAAATATTTGTATGAAAAATACGAATGTTTGTTCTCGGGTCTTGGGTGTTTAATATATAGTACCTGGGCGACCGAGCTCTGCTCGGGCAGAAACTCGGTACCAAGCGTTTTCCCATAGATAAGACCAAGCTAGATCAATTTGTCATCCCCGAAAACCCCCAAATACCAAATTTCATCGAAATCGTTGGAACCGTTTCCGAGATCCTGATTATATACACCGGAGGGGTGGGGGGGGGGTGAGAGGGGGGGAGGGGATGCGGGGGAGGGAGCGCGGGGGTATTAAAGGGGGGATGAAAATTTCATTGATTTTGCCGTAGGATGCACCGTTTTCAAGATATTTGACAAAAACACAGGAGGGGGTGGGGGGGGGGGGGTGAGTCACGTTAAACTATCGTCCGTAAACCGACTTTACAGACAACCGGCTTTTCCTGTTCTGTGCTCCCAATAGGGAACGTGCACATAGACGGTGCTGCCAACTGGTGCCATAAGGGTGCCATCAATTTGAATGTTTTACCTTGATAAGTTTGTTTTACTGTCCGCATAGTGTCTCTTCTGTCGCATTAGTGCTGCCACCTATAGTTACTGCACGTTCCCTATAATACTTTTTCTAACAAAAAAGTATCTTTTTCTCGCAAAAAAATAACTTTTTCTCACAAAAGAAGAAACTTGACGTTTTCTCATAAAAAATAAACTTAAAAAAAAAAAAACTAAAAATCTTGAAAAAAAACGTGGTATCGAACCGAGGTCGGCTGGATCCGCGACCACCCGATTTCTAATGTGCCATTATGATCTGCTCGAAGTCGGCGAAATTTAGCTTTATATTCTAATGCAAACAAAAATAGCCGGAAAACACGAGTAAAAGCGATTTTCTGAAAATGAAACATAGCTAGATCAGTTTTTCATCCCCGAAAACCCCCACATACCAAATTTCATCGAAATCGTTGGAGCCGTTTCCGAGATCCTGATTATATATATATATATACATATATACAAGAATTGCTCGTTTAAAGGTAGTACCTGGGCGACCGAGCTCTGCTCGGGCAGAAACTCGGTACCAAGCGTTTTCCCAGAGATAAGACCAAGATAGATCAATTTTTCATCCCCGAAAACCCCCAAATACCAAATTTCATCGAAATCGTTGGAACCGTTTCCGAGATCCTGATTATATACACCGGAGGGGTGGGGGGGGGGGTTGAGAGGGGGGGAGGGGATGCGGGGGAGGGAGCGCGGGGGTATTAAAGGGGGGATGAAAATTTCATTGATTTTGCCGTAGGATGCACCGTTTTCAAGATATTTGACAAAAACACAGGAGGGGGTGGGGGGGGGGGGGTGAGTCACGTTAAACTATCGTCCGTAAACCGACTTTACAGACAACCGGCTTTTCCTGTTCTGTGCTCCCAATAGGGAACGTGCACATAGACGGTGCTGCCAACTGGTGCCATAAGGGTGCCATCAATTTGAATGTTTTACCTTGATAAGTTTGTTTTACTGTCCGCATAGTGTCTCTTCTGTCGCATTAGTGCTGCCACCTATAGTTACTGCACGTTCCCTATAATACTTTTTCTAACAAAAAAGTATCTTTTTCTCGCAAAAAAATAACTTTTTCTCACAAAAGAAGAAACTTGACGTTTTCTCATAAAAAATAAACTTAAAAAAAAAAAACTAAAAATCTTGAAAAAAAACGTGGTATCGAACCGAGGTCGGCTGGATCCGCGACCACCCGATTTCTAATGTGCCATTATGATCTGCTCGAAGTCGGCGAAATTTAGCTTTATATTCTAATGCAAACAAAAATAGCCGGAAAACACGAGTAAAAGCGATTTTCTGAAAATGAAACATAGCTAGATCAGTTTTTCATCCCCGAAAACCCCCACATACCAAATTTCATCGAAATCGTTGGAGCCGTTTCCGAGATCCTGATTATATATATATATATATATACATATATACAAGAATTGCTCGTTTAAAGGTATTAGATTAGATAGATAGATATAAGTATGTTTATCCGTTGCTTAGTACCCATAACACAAGCTTTGCTTAGCTTACTTTGGGCCTAACTAGGTCAATTGGTGTGAATTGTCCCGTGATATTAATTTATTTATTATTACCTATTAAGGTTCCTTAATTTTAAAGATATCGTAATCGGGCGTTATCGCATGAAAACAAAATCGCTGTGCACCAGAATTCTGAAACCTGTTTACTTTTTTCAACTTTTTCCTTTAATCCCACTCTTTGATAAGGGAATTTGCGATCAATTTCCCTACAAACTCAGGGCTAAGAGGGCATTAAAGCGCCATTTGTTTAAACTTTTCTCGAACTTTCAAGTCGTGCGTACCTATTTTGTGTTGGAACGATTTGCAAAATTACTTCCACACAAGTTTGAAGAGTTCCTGCGGGGTACCAGCCCAACTCTTGTACACAAGTAGGTATTGCGCGAACTTCGTAATTTATAATTTACTTATAAATCCATATCAAGAATGCAAAGGGACGTTTTGAACAAAATAAAGAATAACACTCATTTGTAATATTTATAAAAAAAATGTTTAACTCAAAAAAACACGGTCAAAAATGTGAGTCGGACTCGGGTACCGAGGATCCGTACAAACATGTACGTAAATAATTCGTTAGTAAACATTTATCGGTGACCAACTTTGGTCATCTCCATCAGCTCCATTACACTAGGTAAATAATGATTTCCAAGAGCAATTGCACGAGTTTCTTACTACAAAATATACCCAAATCATAGGTGTTTCTACAATATTTGAAGAGTTTTTTCGATTTCCACGGGACCCACTTTTAAGATACTGACTTAGAGTCGTGACGTTAGACTATGGGACCTAATGAAAGTATTTTCTTCCCAGCAAAAATGTCGGTTTATAAATGACGAAGATACGGAAAAGCAACTGAATTGTCAACCTCCTCCTTTCTTTGAAGTCGGTTAAACAGCAACTGACCATTGGTCCTGTCTCTTATTCCCGCTTATCCATTTTTATTGCTAATAGGATACTTCGCAGATATTCATTAACTGTTTAGGTACTAGACGAGGGAAGGGCTTAGAAGGCTCTAAGACTGAGCTGTTGGCGCCTCGAGTGGATAATATAAATTCTGTTTTTATTACCGTCTACGAGTTCGCGCGTAATTTGTGGCCCAGCTGTTTGTTTTACTTTACGGGGTCGTAATAAAAAGTGCCTGTAACACAATAGTCTACAAACAGTCGCATAACACAACCAGTTGAGAAAGATCCGCAGTTTCGGTAGCGGTACCCTTTACATCGACATTGAAGCTATTATGGCGAAGGGGGAAGGTAATGTCCCGTTATACTGGTTGCCTATGAGAGAAAATTACACCCGCCTCGAGGCCAAATGATTAGGTGTGCACTTCTGTGTTATACCAATGTTTGAACCCTTCTGTTCTGCTAACAAGAAAAGACAGATAGGGCCTGGTCGTTTTATTTCTTAGCTTTAATGTTCTGCTTTCCTTTACTTGGCGGTTAAAATTTTACCGAAAATGTGTAGGTCTATCCAGCCTTAGTTCTTTTATTAGGTACGTAAGAAATCCCGATTCGGTACCAAAAACACGTAAACGCATTTTATTGCACAGGATAATAGATTTGAATGCATACCTACTATCTTATAAAACAAACACCCGTTATTTGAAAAACAACTAAACACTCATTACATTAAACACAACACAAGTCTAAATAATATCCTATCATATTCCATAATACTCGTACATTATGTCGCAAGGAAATGGCCAAAACTACCTATATGACCAAATCACGCAGGTTGTTAAAATAGGGAATCCATTTTATCATTTGCCTAGAAAAAAACAGTCATTTGATCGAATCCCTAAATCTGTTTAGTGAAATGACTAAATCAGCCTGAAAAGGCGACTCGTTTCTTCATTTCACCAGAAAAAACGAGTTGCTTTTTTTGGATCACTTGATATTTACTAAGTACCTACCTATAGGTTGTCTGGGAATCATTGTATTAGACCAGCAAGTCTGAATAGGGGTACAACCTAGTCAACTGTGCTATGTCTAATGTTCAACAGGACGTTGCCTTTGTGATAACTTTTTACAATGGGATAATATGTGTCTTGTTCACATTGTCCCGTGAAAACATGTATTTATTGATCGGAGTATCGAAAGCAGCACGGAATCTGAACAGATGGCGTCGAGACAATTTCTCGAGCTCATTCTTGTTCGAGATCGCTGGCCAACCTTCCCCGTGATATATTGCTGACCCAATCCCCTTCCCGTTTGCTGCTTTTTAATCTTGTGATTTATGTACGCGCGAAAAACGATTTTTGAATACAATGAAATCCATTTCGTCGGGATCAAATTTATTTTCTTGTCTCGAAATCAAGGTAAGACGGAACGTTTCATGTTATACGTAGGCTTTTGATTAAAAATACTTTGTAACTATAATGCTACTTCTACTAAAGTTTAAGTGACGTTATAGACGTTCATGTAAGCCTTAGCTTGAAATTTCTGAGTTTCGAGTTGGTAGGTAGTTTCTGTTCACTAAAAGAATAAGCTCAAAGCTTTCTGTTAAAGACAAATAATCAGCTTAGTGAAAGTAAGTGGTAAAAGTAAGCAGTCCCGACTTGAATTTACCACAATGTCGCAAGTTAACCTTCTTAGCAGATGTTTTAGGCTTAGGGCGGGAAAGCTCCTTTGACCGAAACAATGATATTTTAAGTAAATGTTGCCTTTAGCTTCATGAGTACTTTGTTGATACAAAATTATGAAATAAACATGAAGATTCATTCGTTTATTTGTTATTTGATTAATTAAGCAAAATGTATGTACTTAATTCGATTATATGTAATGAAAATGAATGCTCTCTCACAGGACATTTGGAAATAATATTCTTCTAAGAATTAAGAGCATCTTTCTTGTGTTTTTTGTACATATAATTTTTTGATGAGACAAGTATGTAACTTAGTTAAATTTGTTCTTCTAGTTACTAAAATTGTATTTTTTTTATCTTTATTAAAATAAATAAAATGTACAAATTCTTCTCTACTCTGTTATTGCATTTGATATTCACAAATAATGTATTTTTAACAAGAAAAATATTAAAGTTTAATAAAGTTGTCTAATTGTAATTACAAATGCTCCGACATTTTGTCATGTTTATTCTTACGTTTTTGATCTATTTTTTACTAAAAATTCAAATCCTTTTGAATAGGTACTTTAAAAAAAATCATAAACGACTACTCATTAACCTACGTAACGACGTAATAAAGATGAGGGAGCATTTAAAACAGTTAAGCGAAAAAGGGCCGCTGTGAGCTTTATTTAACTGGCATACTTTTAAATGAACATTATATTTCTAAAAGAAACTGTATTTTCTTTATTATACAGTCGCGATAGCTAATGATCCAGCAAAACGGACAAGATGTCTGAAATAATTTCAACATGTTGCGGTACTCTTTGCCCTTGGTTCTGTTGTAAAACTACCACTAAAATGTACTTAGGTTTATGTCGAGGATCTCCAGATTGCGTATTAAGTATACCGTTTCTAGGTATAATCATTATTCTCAAGACGAAGTTGACACCTTTTAACTTTCGACGCAAAAAAGAGAAATGCTCTAAATTGAATGTCTGTTTGGGGCATAATTATGACGAGTGTGTCAGTGGCAATGCAGGACCACACGGCGGACACGACGTACAAAATACGCGTTCTTGAATCTACATAAGCACGACGACGTCTATACACGCGTACGCCTACATACATCGCGCGCGCACTCTTCTGGATACGGGCGGTGTCCGGCAATCTGCGCCTTGAGGGGTGGGGTAACTCGAATCGGTGCGGGGCGGAGCGTGTCCATTCTGTACGTCAGTACTATTATATATTCTGTGGCAGGACTTAAATTTAGTGTGGACAATATTTTGCGAGGCCCTGAGATGGCGCACCACACTAGATGACAGATGTTTAAATGAGCAGAAAGACGAAAAACTTGTAGTGGTAGAGCCATGTTGTAGCTAGCGGCTGCATCATGAATGGGCCGACTCGTCCGGGGCAGTACCACCCTCCCACAGAACAGCGGCGTGAAGCAGCAGTACTCCAGCTGCGTTTCGTACGGTCAGTAAGTGCGCCGGGGGCCCAGTACCTCTCCCCCTCTCCCTCCCCTATTCCCTCTCCTTTTTTGAGTTGTTGATATTTATGGGCGGTGGTGATCTTTTTCAACCAGATGACTTACTCGTTACTCCCTCTCATAATAAAAAAAACCGGCCAAGTGCGAGTAGGACTCGCGCACCGAGGGTTCCATACAAATTTATATGTATCTATGAACATCCAGTCTTAGCAGACCCCTGCTCCTAAGCAAAATGTGCGCAGTGTGGGATCATTGTAGATTGATTACTGATATAGAAAGACAGACAAAAAAATTTATGCTTTTCGCAATTTTTCCTTTATCTGTGCTATAAGGCCTTGCTTTGTACCAAATTTCAAGATTCTGAGTTCACGGAAAGTACCCTGTAGGTTTTGATTCCCTTGCGAGTTTCGAAAATATGCGGAAATTTGCGTCATAAACGACTGTATCTTTTGATTACGTTGGCTTAGATGTTTGATTTTTTCACAGCTCCAAGGGACAGTAGACTTGAGTATTTGATATAAATTTCAGCTTGATACCTCCAGGCGTTCCTGAGAAAAAGGGTCTTGACAGACAGACGGACGGACGGACGGACGGACAACAAAGTGATCCTATAAGGGTTCCGTTTTTTCCTTTTGAGGTACGGAACCCTAAAAAAAGAAAGTTTTGAGGCGCGAGGCCCCTCAGACCGGAAGGCTGTAGTCGGTAACCCACGTCGCTTACGCCTATCGCTGCCTCTGGAGTGTGTATTAATTTTCCTAAGCTCTAGTTATTATACTAGCACTGTTTGTTACTTATACTCGCGTGTTTGTTAGACACAGTTAACAGAACTGTATCTAACTTCTTTGCTTTCGCAAAAGAAGGAATATTTTGTCCGATATGTTGACCCGATATTTTTCATCCACTGAGTCGTTGAACTGGTTCAGATAAAATTTTAACGGAGCGGACCAAAGATACCTTTGTTTCTGGGAAAAATACATTGCCTCCGCCAGGCCGGCAGTAGCGATAACTGAATTCTACGTAAACAAAGTCGCGGGTAGCCACTAGTATTAATCTGCCAAATATGTCTTAAGATTGTCTTTAATTTTATATTGTAACTTATGTTTTTTGTTTGGAATTGCAATTTCGTTTTGAAAAAATGACTTTTTGCCAAGTTTCATGCGGCGCATTTTTCTTGCCAATGATGATCTTTCCAAAAGCGCTGGTATTTAAAAGAAGGTGAAGTGTAAAAGCGCTCTTTGCGGCCTACTTACAGAATACCTAAACGTTCTGATTTTGCTTTTGACTCTGAATATTTTCACCAGTTTTTGTTAGTTTGAGTGAATAACCTTGTAAATTTTCAGGATTTTTGTTGTTTTTCAGGATTTACAAATTGTGACTGATAAAAGTGATAAAATTAAATGTTTTCTTTTCTTTCTTTCTTTCTTTTTGAACTAAGTACATATATTCAAAGTGTACTGGGTCAAAGGTGTGACTACACCTGGATCAAAAAAATCCTATTACCACCCAACGTTCGCGCGGCTAAGCAAACGTGATACCCTAGACTTCAGTTAACTCGTGACCACAGCCACTGCCAAGTGGCCAAAACTTCGAGGTAATTATTACTCGTTTCGTTAAGCGTGATAAGTGATAAGTCCGGGGTGTGGTAACAGCTATGAGTGAAAAATCACGAAATTTTAAATCATTAAAACAATCCTATCCTTAACAGCGGTGTTGAGTTAAATTAACCCAACCACCTCCACCTGCTGCATTTGATTTAATATTCCAAGATATTTTCAAGAAACCTTATATATTATAATCTATCTAATTATGTATTACTTATTAATCTATCTATCTAATCTATCTAATACCTCTAAACAAGCAATTCTTGTATAAATCTAATTCAAGTGGTAGAGCCATGTTGTAGCTAGCCGCTGCATCACGAATGGGCCGGCTCGTCCGGGGCAGTACCACCCTCTCACAGAACACCGGCGTGAAGCAGTAGTAATCCTGCTTGCGTTTCGTACGGTCAGTGAGAGTGCCGGGGGCCCAATACCTCACCCCTTCCCTTTCCCCCTCCCTGTCCCCCTTCCCCTATTGCCTCTCCTTTAGGGCCGACAACGCACTGGCATCGTGTATAGCGCTGCGGGTGTCTATGGACAGTGGTGTTCATTTAACATCAGGTTACCCACTAGTTCGTTTGTCTGGCCTATCTAACATAAAAAAATATAAAAAAAAAAATCAGAATTTCGGAAACGGCTCCAACGATTTCCATGAAATTTAGTACACTTCGTTTAATTTAGGTAAGGTTTGAATTAACGGTCAAATTGTAACACACGTTTCTCGGTATTTCGAACACAAATGAACTAAAAATAAAATACCAACATTTACATTTATTAGCGGTATTTATTATGTTTTCATTATAGAAGTTAACACAATTTTAAATAGTTTCGTTGTTTAATTTCAAAACGTGTGCAAATTTTACCGTTAAGTTTCAAATCTATATTTAATATATAAAGCTGAAGAGTTTGTTTGTGTGTTTGTTTGTTTGAACGCGCTAATCTCAGGAACTACTGCTCCGATTTGAAAAATTCTTTCAGTGTTAGATAGCCCATTTATCGAGGAAGGCTATAGGCTATATATCATCACGCTAACACTAATAGGAGCGGAGCGGAGCGGAAGAATGTTTCAAAATCGGGGGTTTTTGAAGTAAAACTTCTATAGGCGCTAATCTCAGGAACTACTGCTCCGATATGAGAAATTCTTTAAGTGTTAGATAGCCCATTTATCGAGGAAGGCTATAGGCTATATAATCATCACGCTAACACCAATAGGAGCGGAGCGGAAGAATGTTTCAAAATCGGGGGTTTTTGAAGTAAAACTTCTATAGGCGCTAATCTCAGGAACTTCTGCTCCGATTTGAAAAATTCTTTCAGTGTTAACACTGGGGGGGTAGGGGGGTGGGTTGAGGCGGGGTGAGGGTGCGGGGGAGGGGGTGCGGGGGTTCCAGAGGGGGATGAAAATTTTATTGATGTTGCCGTAGGATGCACCGTTTTCAAGATATTTGACAAAAACCCTGGTTGGGGGGTTGAGGGGGGTGGGGTGCCGGGAAGGGTACGGGAGAGAGGGTGCGGGGGTGTTAAAGGGGGATGAAAATTTCATTGATTTTGTCGTAGGATGCACCGTTTTCAAGATATTTGACAAAAAAAAACTTGAAGTAAAACTTCTATAGGCATAGGCACGCTTGACTTGGGACGAACGCGGGTGTGCGGGGGGTGCTGTGTGGGAGGGCGTACGGGGGGTGCGGAGGGCTGCGGGAGGGTGGGGGGTGCGGGGGGGGGGGGTGCGAGGGGGAGCGAGTCGGAGGGTGCGGGGGGTTGCGGGGGGGTAATTTTTTTTTATATCGAGGAATTGAGGAGAGCCATAATTGATGAAAAAGCCAATTGGATAAAAAAATAAGCTGCCCAAATTACTAATTCCACGCGGACGGAGTCGCGGGCAAAAGCTAGTGTTAAAATAAATGGAGTATAGGTACTATGTAGGAGGTTCCGGGGGTGATAAATCGATCTAGCTTGGTTTTATCTCTGAAAAAGCACTTGTTTTCGAGTTTTAGTCTGAGCAACGCTCGGTCACTACTTAAAAGGTACTTACTATTTAAAAGCTATACCTAATCTTTGCCAGCAATCCCTATCAGCTAGATCTGAGTTACGAGTACGCAACGAGGACGCTTTGATAGTAGTTCCTGCATTTATCTGCATTGCAAATGATCTGCATCACCATACACTACACACGTTCCATGCACTGTGACGACCTAACAGCATTAGCACTTGAATAAAAAACGCTGTGGCGTACAAAGCTTCGGAACGGATAAAGCAAAACGCGCAATTTCTCGGTATTAAATTTTCGCTGTACAAGTCATGTTTATTTTGAAAACAAGACATGTGGTTTTTTGCTCCGTAGTTTGGTCTGTATTTAATGAGGCGTTGACATGGATGATTGAGCCTTTTGAATAGCACTCGATTATGCATCACATATAATAAAGCAGCGGATCTCTAACTTTTTTGGTGACGGGACCCTTTTGGATAGCAAAATGTTTGACGGAGCCCCAAATAAAAAAAAAAACTGTGGGCCAGACACATAGAAGAACTGGTTTTTGTTTTTTTTTTCTTATTGTAAGTGCTTTTGTGAAGTCCCCACAGAGGCTTTGCGGAGCCCACGCAGCAAACTTTGAGAATGGCTGAATTAAAAACAGACTTCTATCAACTGTCTTAGTAACGGTCTTTTTTTTCAAATGAATGGCCTCATTTAGCCAATCAAAATAGTTATTTATGCGCCTGGTGCATAATGAGAGGATGAAATACGAGCGTGGTTTTATGGAACGAACGAAGTGAGTTTAATAATAAGATCACACGAGTGTTTTAATCCTAATTATGCACAGTCGCATACATTATTTTTATCTACAAGCATAAGTCTCCATTATTTTTTCACCATAGTATATTTCACATCACAAAATACGGTAATTTCATTTTCCGTTCTTTGACAGTTTGCATTCGAATCAAATGACTGATATTTATATATTTTTTATGCATCAACAATCTAGATTTGAGTCGATTCCGATTCTTAAACCGATTGTAATATTCGAAATTCAAAAAAAATTTTGGACAAGAGTTTCACATTGAATGACATTTCAAATCGACTGCTCACAACACAACCCAAAGTGATTGTTTTGTTTAAGAAGATGTTCTAAATTTAAATGTAATTAAAGTGTCGATTTCGATACTTTACCTAATGTAAACATTATGATGCACACAGATAAACGTTTTTTAATACAGGTCATTTTACCATCGCTTCTAAGAAAGAAAGAAAGAATAGGGAAGTTATGGTATAGATCTTAGATTATTTATGCACTAGATAGAGTGTCAGTAGCAAACATTGCGATACAAAACGTCCAAAAATCTATTTGACAGCTTCATATTACGATCGCGTTACGTCATTCAAACTGAAGGGAGGCAAATGACATATAAGCCAATTATTGGCTTATATTTTTCGGGACGTTTTCATGCCGGCGAAGCTCTATCTAGTGTATAAATAATCTAAGGTATAGATGTAGATTAACGAATTTTCTAACATACCTTGTTCATAAATGACGAAGCTCTGACTTAGTAAACTCGCATAAAAACAACAAATTGTTAAATTTCGAGTTATAATTTACTAGGTACTGGACTAATTAAAATAAGCCACAGATTCCAAAGACTCCGTTGAAACACGGCCCTAAATCGTGTTTATTTCGAAAATTGTTTATAATTTCCTTAATTTAAAAACTACGTGCCCAAAGTGCGAAAACAACTCTTTGTCTAAACCGAGCAGAAAGATAGCATTATTTATGGCTATCTTTCCAGCTGGAATCGCTCACACAATAAACTGAGGTTGTTTCCAGGAACCCGATTCAGCAAACTTCTATATAATTAAAACTCGGGATTTGCGAACTCAACAGCGGTGCAAGAGCGAATAATTCATAAGAAGGTTAATTAAATTCGTTTTCCCGTAGCGGTCGGAAGGAGGTACTTATAATATTGAATTAACCCTAGTCATCTGATTGCATACGTTGCGGCTACCCTTTTTCGGATTAAGTCCGTTCTGCACTGGCTCGAAACGATATCACCTAATGAAGAGTTTCACGTCACGCTGCTTTAGGCAAGGGGCTTCCACACTCAGGAACAAATGGCCCTTTCAATGCTTTAAACAGTGTTTCTCAACCTTTGGTCCGCGGACCCCTGGGGGTCCGTGGTTCTATCTCAGGGGGTCCGCTGACAAGAACAAAAATTAAAAGTTGTAATAGATTTTCATAATTGAAGTTATAATTTGGGGTCCGGAGATCATGGTAGGTGAGGAAGCGCAAGGTGGTTCACCCTTGAAAAAGGTTAAGAAACGATGCTTTAGAGCAAGGTAATGTAACGTAGTTATTTTTTCGGTAATAATAAATTTATCAAAATATAGTTCTAATAGACATCTGACAATGGATGGTGGCAACAGCTGCAGTTAGATTAAGCTTTTGTTATTAAATCAACTCAAAAATTAAATAAATGTTAGTGATTGTGAGGTTCTGATTTCTTTTCGTAATTCAAAATTAATTGCAGATTTAGTAAAACGTTTCAAAACTTGTGTTGGTCGTTTCAGCTCTGTTTTGGTTGTTACTGTGACAGGACCAATGTGGACGTTTTGACAGCTAGAGGTCAAGATTAAGATAATTTTCCTGCATCGTCACGGACGTGCATTTTTTTTAAAAGGAGAGAGGGGCCGCCGAATTGGTGTGAGCTCGGAGTTATGTATTTCTGTTTGTCGCAAACCGGCAACTCTTGGCTCCTGCGGAGCGAAGGTGACAGTAACGTCCTGGTTTTCACACCTTTTCGTTACTCCAGTGTAAATCTTGCGGTAGTCTCGCGGGTCCATAAGGAATGAAGTTGAACTGGGAGCCAAATTAGATTCCCCTCCAGTTTTTAAGCGCATTTGCCGCGTCTGTCGTCGTTTTGCCAAGTTTCATTAGACGGGGCATTTATATTCAAAGTATCTTCTTGTCCCGCATGAACTTATTCAGTGGCATGATAGTAAATTACAAAGCTTAGTGGGCGATAATGAAACTCATTCCTTTGTAACCCTTACTTTTTCTTTGCGGCAATTCTGTCGAGGTAATTTACAGTCCCAAGTATTTTATGAGGGTCCTACCTACTGAGAATTTAATTGTATTTGTGTTTAATTATTTTATGTAGAGTTAAAGTCAAAAGATAGTCTTTTCCGGGATTAAAATGCAAATTTATTTTCAGGTTAAAATAAAATCACCAGCAAAGTGGAGAAATATTTTATACTCATGTAATTAAAAAAATCCAATGACATCAGACTGCTAAAAGTCGAATGGGACATGAAAAATGGTGCAATATCTAGAGTAGGTACAGTAACTGGCTTTAATAGACTTTTAGAACAGATTACAGCCTGTCCTACACTGTCTACTCGACTAATGATGCCTTCTAAAAAATTCCATCAGCAAAAAAGTGTATTAAAAATATAATTTTACAATTCTTTATTTCATGTGAAAGAAATAAGAATTGGCCTCAATTCTGGCCTATATACGTTCCACAGCTCTGGGCACAGGCCCCATTTCAGGACGAGAGGGTTTAGGCGGTTAGTTCGGAGCAAATTTGGGCCCTGTACGAATTAGCGCACTTTACACACACCATCATTCTCTTTCGCAGTTTTGTGTTGGCCTCCTCAAGATATTTTTTTAATGAAAATCTCACAATTTTCAAATATAATTTCACACATAAGTTTATGTTGTAAGTAGAAGTTTCAAAGCACCTTTAAGTCAATACCAAACAATAAACAAAACCAAATGCTGCAATCTAAAGCTGCCTCGCCCATTCAACACTCCACTCAATCGCTTCCACAACCCATTAAGGACTTTGTTCAACCTAGTGTGACGTCTTCTCCCTACAATGCCATGCAAGCCGCAGAGTTCACTAGTGCAATTAAGACTCCTCGGTCTTTTAATCAGCACTTGCTTTGATTAGACGCAGTCCTAACGTATTCAGAGAGCATCCAGTTCTCTTTGAAACTGTATGAAAGCACGACTGATTAGCAATTTTATCTTTTAGTTGGAAACATAATTACGTTTAATCACAAGAGGGTGCATTTTACAACGTGTAGAATTATTTGGTAGCAAAGCCTTTATTCAGAATTTGTTGTCTTCCTTTGAGATGCTTCATGCTTGTGTACCTAATTGATTTCAAAATTTTGCTTTTATTGTTTTTTAAGCACTTTTACTTATTGTTTCGACCTGCAGCGAGTATTTTAATAGTAACTGGTTAAGTCGGATTTGCTCATTAACTATCACTTTACAATTGTTATGTTATTATTTACCATAAGCCGGAAGAGAGTCGCGGCAGTTTCAATATCTTTCTAAGTATGTTTGCCGCCCGCCTGGACTGCCCTTGCCCTATGATAAAGTACTGGGTGAAGATCGTCACTGGGCAAATTAAGTGACGATCTTCACTCAGTGCCGCGTAATTATTATTTTCTTAATTTTTATTGTTATTATTTTAATTTCATTCCAATTTTTTCTGTCGTCTTGTATAATTTTATTAACTACCTATCTTTTAATTTTATATGTATATTAAATGTCATGTAATATGGGTTCTGGCCCGAAATAAATTATTTTTATTATAAAGCCGTCTACGTCTTTGTTACATATCTACGAAAGTTCTACGCGCTATGCCTAGTTAAGGTTGTTATAAAAAAACACTATTCTAAAATATACTCACAATTAATAGCCATAATTATTATAGACACATAATAAGTAAAGTCGCTGTCAATTGAAATTGCGAACAAATAAACCATTTAATGAAATATCCATATTCTAGCACTTGTTTATTGTTTTAATAGTTTAGGATAATGTTGTGGTAAGTATTGATTAAATAACACACGGATTTAGCAGTATTTGATCAGGGAAAATGGAAATTAAAGACATTTTAAATACAAGGTTTGTTTTCATTGCTTGCAATTTCAATTGACAGTGATTTTAGCATAATTATCTACATAATTTTTAAGATGCGGAGATAAAATTAAAAACCGGCCTAGTGCGAGTTGGAATTTATATGTATCTATGGATTTACAGTCTTAGCAGACCCCTGCTCCTAAGCAAAATGTGCGCAGTGTGGGATCTTTGTAGATTGGTTACTGATATAGACAGACAGACAAAAAAAAATATGTTTTTCGCAATTTTTACTTTATTTGTGCTGTAGGACCTTGCTTCGTACCAAATTTCAAGATTCTGAGTTCACGGGAAGTACCCTGTAGGTTTTGATTCCCTTGCGAGTGTCGAAAATTTGCGGCATAAATGTGATTTTTTCACAGCTCCAAGGGACAGTAGACCTGAGTATTTGATATAAAAAAAGGAGAAAAAGGGTCTTGACAGACGGACGGACGGATAACAAAGTGTTTTTTCGTTTTTCGTTTCCTTTCGAGGTGCGGAACCCTAAGAAAGAAAATGTATAATAAATTTAAAAATAGGTACGATATTAGATTTTAACGCATATTTTCACTTCATAATAATATTATGCCACGTACCTATGTAGTTCCGAACTACGGACATTTGCGTCCATGCGGCGGTAACGGATTATAATGTCGTCATATAAATTCTAAAGTACGTACGACTAGTTAGGCGCGTCTGGAATATTAAATGGAAAACGAAACGAATTCAAAGCGTTTCAGATATTCACTTTAATTAAATTTCCACATGGAGCAAAATGGCTTTCAGGGAATACCATGCGGATCCGTGAATTCAATGCTAAGCATGCGGTTTTCGAAATATTCATTGTCGGGGATACCTAGTTTATAAGTTTACTAGCTTTTGCCCGCGACTTCGTCCGCGTAGAATTCCAATTTGTGGTAAAGCTTCTTCATCTCTTTCATTGTATAAAACAAAAATCCGGCACCGGCAACATCCATCATTATTATCATTTCATCATGAGTATCAGTTAGTGAATATTATAAATCCCGTTTATTCCCTATCCCGCGGGAATTTCAACAAATTTGTCCTTATTCTTTGCAAAATTACACTTATTTTTATCCCGCGGGTATTTTGCATTTTGCTTTCTACCGATAAAAGAACTTTTAAAATCAGCCGCGTAGTTGAGTTCACTTATTTTTTTCCCGTGGGAATTTTGATTTTTCACGGAGAAAATAGTCTTATGTAAGTAAGGGTTAGTGTAGCTACTCACTAATAGGTGAAAGAAATTTTCAAATCAGGCCTGAAGTGAAATTCACTTCTTAATATCCCAGGGGAATTTTGCATTTTACCGAATAAATAGTAGGTAGCCTACAGTGGCGAAGCGTGAAATTTTTTTCAGGTAAAGCCGTAGCGAAAACCAGTGGCGGCGCAGGACCTAAATTTGGTGTGGGCAAGACAAAACACATTTTGTGAGGCCCTGTGATGGCGCGCCAGACATTAGATTACGGATGTAATGAGCAAAAAACGGGAAACTTTCGAGGCGCGAGGACCCTCAGACCGCGAGGCCGAGGACGGTGGCCCACGTCGCCCTTACCCAGCGCCGCCTCTGGCGAAAACTATTAACCTTTATCTTACCCTTTTTATTTATTCTCTTCTTGAAAATTAGGACATAACTTCTAAAATCGTCACTCAACAAATTCGCATCCACAATCAGTTTTAATTAAAGGAGCCTTTTCTACTTTTATTAAGCCTAGTAAATACAAAATAATTTATCTAGCGAGTCCGACCGAAGATAAAATATAAATTAAACTGACCACTTGACACTATAAGTTTGCACAATCCGATATTACGAAATTTCACTGGTTTTGAGCATCAACACTAATCTGGCTATGTATTTTTTTATTAAATTAAAACAATATATGTACTACTAATAACAAACAATAATAATACTTCACAACAAGAAACGAAATATGAAGTTTGTAATCAATGACAAATCAATCGTAATGTTGCCATTACAATTATTTCCAATAAGTGACGGTGTTATTTTATAAAATTCTAATCTAATATTAATTTCGCCAGTTTATAAAAGCAGAAAAAATATAATTGTTTTTGTTTTACACTAAATCATCGATATTTTACGTTCCATTTCGCTGCAGTAATTTTGTATAAGAAGGCGATCGTAGCGCCAAAAATGTTCCAAGAAGCCGCTCACGGCTCGCGGCTCGCGGCTTCGGCAGGCAAAGTGAAAGTGAGCCTTAAGCACAACATACAAAGTCTTTTTTTAAATGTAATAAGCCGCTTAATCCCGGGTTATCTAAGTAGCATAAACACACGATGTTTCCTGGAGTGGTGTGGGTGTTTGTCAATGAATTATTTAAATGTCTGAGTGCACAATTTCTAATATTTCCGACCGGCATTTACTATTAGAGAAGGTGAATGAATCGTTTTTGTGAGAGTATTACGTTGCGTTTTGATTTTGCATCGTGTTGAAAAAAAGTTAAGTTTATTAGGGAAGAGTATGCCTGTATTACAAACGGGTTATTAATAGATGCGTTTGATTACTTCAAAATTTTAGGCAACCCGGAAGGAATCGGGTTGTTAGCACCCTTCGCCACTGGTAGCCTATACCAATAAAGGATAGTGAAGCCTTCTATTGGTGATTTTTTTTTAAACTCAGCCCCGAAGTTAATTTTACTATTTTCTATACCGCGGGAATTTTGCATTTATCCGGAAAAAAGCATCCTATGTTAACCAAGGACAGTGCATCTTTTCTATTGGTGTAAGACATTTTAAAATGAGCTCCGAAGTTGAATTTTCTTTTTTCTATCCCTTGGGAATTTTGCATTTCCCCGGAAAAAAGTAGCCTATGTCAATAAAGGATAGTGTAACTTTTTACTGGTAAAAGTTTTTTTTTTTTAATCGGCTCGGAAGTTTCAGAGATTATCTATCCCACAGGAATTTCCAAAAATCCTGCAATAAGTTTTTTTGTTGTTATGGTCATTTTCGTTAATACTGTATTTGAAAAGATTAGTAATTGTAGTTACGGAGATATGGTCCAGTTGATTTGAGTACCTACATATATAAATCCTGATTTAACTTTATCCCGTGGAAATTTTCAAAATTCTTTATATTCGCTTTATATTCTAATAGTCTAATTGCATGCCCAATTTGTACAGTTTAGTAATCTTCGTTATGGGCATAGGGTCACTCTTGATGAAATATATAAATCCCGATTATTCCTTATCCCGTGGAAATTCCGGAAAATCCTTTCTTATCGGATGCCTACGTCATACAAAGAACACACCCTCCACGTTTTAGGTCTCTACATACAGCGGTTTAGGCTGTGCGTTAATCTGGCAGTCAGTCATTTAGGACTTCAGGACAAAGCATTTTATATGTATTTGCATTGCACCAAGCTTTTATGCGAGTTCAACAATGATATTTGAATACTCAATTCGATTTTATTCGAAAAAGGTTGAACTCGCATAAAAGCTTCATCATCATCATCATTTCAGCCGTAGGACGTCCACTGCTGGACATAGGCCTCCCTCATTGACGTCCAATCATTACGGTTGGAAGCGACTTGCATCCACCCTGAACCTGCGGCCTTCACCAAAACGTCCGTCCATCTCGTTGGTGGACGTCCCACGCTGCGCTTGTAAAAGCAAAAGCTTGGTGAAATGCAAATACTTAATACATATAATTAGCTATTATCAGAGATCAGATCAAGACGTGGTTGACAAACGTAGACAAAAATGGTTTGCAATATTTGAAGTTTTGTTTCGTTTACAATGTGTCAAAATAAAATGTAATTTAAATCAAAAGCACTAAGGAGTATTGATATCAACTTCGAAGCAAATCACCCCCAAAATAACTTTCTACTACTTTTTGACCCCGTCAAGAGATGAATTTCAATAAAATACGAAACACGTCTTCCATCAATTTTGTTAAAGAATGTTTATGCAAAATTTGAAGTAGATTGGACCAAGGAATCACGATGTCTCATACAAACTTTGCCCCCCTTTTTTACCCCCTTAGAAGTAGAACTACGGAAAATCCTTTCTTATCGGATGCCTACGTCATACAAAGAACACACCCTCCAAGTTTCAGGTCTCTACGATCAGCGGTTTAGGCTGTGCGTTGATCCGTCAGTCAGGACAAAGGATTTTATATGTATAGATAAGTACACAGAAATACTTACTTTCAGGCTTTATACAATGACGAAAGGTCTGATCGTCGCGAGCTCTTTCTTAGTCCAGTTAAGTAGGTAACTTAGTTGGTTAGTATCAGTTTTAAAGATTATTAGCTATGTATTATTATCGTCCTTTTTTCCCTCTATAATTTGTCGTAAACATGTAAGAGCTCGTTCCCACTATGTCGTGTGTCGGATTCCAATTTTTATCTGGTGTAGGCGCCTCTGTTCACACTAATCGGCTGTTGGCCACGACCGCACAGTAATTTCGAGGCTTCTGTACACGATTTCCGGACGAGGGCTGATTAAACACACAATATTTTTTGTCGGATCCGACACAAAATCGCTGTCGGACGAGTGTGAATAGCTTCATATAAAATGTTCTGCCACTGGAACGCCCGATTAAAAAACGGACCGACATACGACATAGTGGGAACGAGCTCTTATAAGCATTACATTGATAGAGCAAATATTTAGAACTTAATTGTAAAATACAAACTAAAAGTATATTTTCGTTAAAAATCACTGGGATTTCATTGAAATCAAAATAACTCGTTGTGTAATAAGTTTAGTATCTACATAATTATATTAACAGCAAGAAAATATTTTAAAAGTGTATCTACAACTAATTAATTTATTTCGGAAGCATTTAAGACCTGAATCTGTATTGTTTAATACGCCGGCGCTTGCCTTCGCTTTCACCATCTCTTTCCGTCACCATTGTTTACCATTTGACAGAAAGAAATAGGTAGTGAATGCGAAACCAAGCGTCAGCGCGTTTTGTACAAAAAAAAAACGGCAATTTGATAGCGAAAATCTTTCAGAATAAAGTTATGAAGTGGCCAGTTTTATATCAATTTCTTTAAATGCCCACGCATAGCTCAATGAATGTAATTTAACGGTCACACACTGAAAGAGTGGCCAAAACGAAGGGGTTATCTTTTAAATTTATGGGGTATGAAATTGGGATAGACCACCTTTATAGGCGAAAATATGAAAACGCTTCAGTTTGCACGGAATAAATTACCCTAAATTGCTGGAGTTCGGATTGCGGTCGACCCTTACGGATTGGATATTCAAGAGATTAGGGGCGTTACAGCGGACGCTCGGACGGCCATCCATCAGAGACGGACAACAGTGGACAATGGTCCAGGGAATACAAAGTGACCACCGCCATTTATTTGATGTAAAAACTGGAGCAATCTAAAGTGAGGTGATAAGGCTCTAAAGCAAGGTTGTGAAGGGCGAATTGCACGATGCTTAAGAAATTATGCTTATGATTGGCGCTTCGATCTAAAGCCGACAAAGAAATTCCTTTACCACCAATGTCAGGTTGTATGGATTAAAACTGTCATAAAATAATTAAAGCACATACTTGATCGAATACATAGGTACATAAATATACTTATGATTTGATTCATAAAAATAATGGGTCAAACATATAGCTTAAAAACCTTCGACTCCTATTTGATTACAACTAAAAAGGCTTTGTTGGTACTGACTTCCTTTTAGCCACTTCGCGCCTTAACAAAATTCTGACCTAACCTACTAAAATATAAGATAAGTATTATTATACCTACTTAGTTATTCATTATATTTAAAATTTAGCTTAGTTACAGTGGCGTAGCGTGCTTTGGATGGGCCCTGTATCAAAAGTAGTTGGGGGGCTTTCCCGGGACGCACGAGATTAAGTGACATTGTGGATAACATTTTACTAATTTTTGCTTACACATGTTAAGGGCCTCTGTAACCCGAGGGCCCCGTATCATTGATACGGCGGTAGCTACGCTCCTGCTTAGTTATTAGTTACTTGTCTTTTAAGACTCTCAAGGCTGCGTTTAAATGTTTAACAAAATATTACCTGCTTAGCCTTCGAAGTGATGTTGGTTAAAAAAAAATTACTTTCTGATTTTAAGTTATTGCCGGTTAATTTATGACTGAAAAATATGAATGACGAATAAAGCTGAAATTAAACAAGTTACTTTGACTAGTTAAAAAATCTCTAAGGTTTCACTTCAAACAAATCACTTTTTTATAATTTTTAACACGACGCGTACAACTATTTCACACTTGACACTGAAGGTGAAATAAATGTAAACTGCATTTGAAAGTTTGAAAATGCTGTTCTAGAAAAGAAATACCTAGAAGCAGATGCATATTCAAGCAACTCCTGTATTCTTTGTTTATTTACCTAGCTGCTTTAATACCGCACCAGCTTTCTAGAAACACAACCTTCATTTTAGACTTAAACGTTGCTAAAAATAACGCGCGAGTTGCTGCAGTACATTGCTGTCTGCGGTCGATCACTTATAAATTCATTGTTGCGCTTCCCCGCAATGTAATGAAAGGCACACGATAATCCTTCGAATCGCCTAAATGAAGCTTTAATGTATAAATCTCAACACCTTGACGGGCAACATCCGATATGAGGCAATTTACTAGCGAAGAAAGCGTCTCACTTTATCGCACCACTTCGTTTATGAAAGTGTTGCTGATTTACGGTCCCTGGAATAATGTTGTTGGACTAAACAGGAACGTTATTTGTGTTTACTGATTCCACATAGTCATAATACAGCCACACGTTCAAGATAGCTACGTTACACGTAAACAAAGTGTTTAATTTTACATTATGAACAGAGAATTTAACCGAAACTGGAGGTTTGTGGTTAAGATAGGCATTAGCTAGAGTACTTATGAACTTAGACACTATCCTTGCTCATACCTACGCATATTTATCTACGTTTCTTGTTAAGTATATGTGCGTTAAAAACATTGTGGGGTAAAGGAAACGGGTAAGATAAGTAAAAATGATAAGGTAAGACGGAAAACCTTCGTAAGGCACACACTATACATACAGGCTATAGACAACAGAATATCTATCTAAAGTTGGCACAGTAGCGCCATCTCTTGGTCCAGGTGAGCGGTTATTTCCGAAGGAGTGTTAGGTCTCTCGATAGAGGGCATAACATAGATGCGCGCTTTATCACTGCATAAGGTGATTATAACAGACTGAAATGTACGATGTATGGGAAAGATTCGTAGCTAACCTCTAGACCAGTGGTGGTGTAGGGGTATGGCACACGGCACGGAATGCTGAGGACCTGGGCTCGATTCCCAGCATTGGTCTTTTTTCTGAGGTTTTTCTGTGCATCTATATTTCAGTTTGTATTTAGTTTAAAATAGAATATTTATACCTATACCTACAGAATTAATGCCGTGGTAGCCTTCTGGTTTGACCAACGGCCTTATAAGCAAAGGATCATGGGTTTAAACCGTCTCACACCAATGAGTGTTCCTAAACTCATGTGCGAAATTATATTTGAAATTTACCACAAGTTTTACGGTGAAAGAAAACACATACCCGCGAAGCAATCCAAAGATGTGTGTGAACTTCCTAATCCGTATTGAATCGAAGTGCGAACTCTCATTTTGAGAAGAGGTCTGTGCCCAGTATTGAGAAATAAAACCAGATTTCCTAAATGAAAACACTTTTAACATCTTTATCTTGCTCATGAGATCCACCATCTGCTTTGATTAATGGCCAAGATCCAGCAAATAGGGAATCCCGATGAAACAGGAGGCCATGATAATGCATTTTTTAATCCTTCATTAGTGTAAAAGGCCGTAGCATAAATGGCTGGTTCTTTTTTTATCTGGCATACAGTACAGTACAGTCCGCTTAATCTGTAATTAGCGTCTGGCCAGCGCCAGCTGCCGATCGCATAAAAACTGCAATTTGCTGCCACAACAGCACGTTATTGCTTAACCGAGGGTTTTTTATTATGTTCCTATGATCTACGCGTGGAAATTTTTAATTTTAGCCCTATTAAAAAGAGCTCACAATGAATTTTTCTTTTCATGTTTTGAAAGAGAAAGGAAAGAAAATAAATTTATTTACAACAACACAAGACATATCATCAATATTTTTACAAAACAAAAGACAATACGAAAGCTCTTAGATAGAATGTGTCATTGTGTTTTTGTGTGTCTTTAATGTGTTATTGTTTGATAGGTATCTAGCTTTTATATTAATTTAAAAAAAAAATCAATATGTACATATTATGTGTAATGTGTTATTTATTAATTACTATTTAAAGCAAAGAGTGTATTATTTGTAGGGTTTATCAATCAACCAAATTTTTTCAAATTTGTTACAGCTTCCATTACAGTTTAGATCCATAATCGTTAGTACAATGTATTTACTTAAGTAGATACAGTAACTACGGTATCATGAATCACATCTTTGCTAGTCACTAGCAATTGCACAGCAGTAAGTAAGTAATTCAGAAAAAGACTGTCAAACCAGATATCATTTTAGATGCAATCATCACTCATTTAGGTATTGTTTAATTTCTTAAATATTAACTGTAAGCCGTTCAGTGGCAGATTAAGATGTATTTCGTAAGTATCGAAATTAACTCAAGCTGTTTCAACTGTTTCAAGTCAGTTTTATGTGGCCGCGATACTTAGGTACAGAGAGAGCAATTAAACGCAGTCTTTTTGCTATCCGTTTCAGTAAATTTACTTAAGTACCACAATATCTGCGAACATAGCATAGTAAAGTTTAAATTTGTACAGAAATAGCGAATGCTTTTCGTTTATGACGACCGGATGGCCTAGTGGTTAGGGAATCTGACTACAAAGCTTGCAGTCTCTGGGACGATCCCCGTTTGGGACAGACATTAGGTATTAAAATTACCAATGTTTGTTCTCGAGTCTTGGATGTTTAATATCTATTTAAGCATACTTACTTGCCCATATATCTAGTATACATAACATACGGCTTTGCTTACTTTGGGACTAGATCAATTGTTTGAATTCTCCCGTGATTTTTTTTTGCTTGTCGCAACGTTATGCTGAGTGGGGTCCAATTTATACTATTCATATTTTTTATTTGTATCTTATCGTACTAAATTTATTTTTTTCCTATGTATCGAACGTGTAAATCTTTCTCTTTCTCTCTCTGTCTCATTTACTAGATTTTTAAATTAATATAGCATGATTGAATTCAAAACGGGTGTCAAATTGGTTTCCGTCAAACTTTTAGATTATCTTAGTCTGCATTTAATTGGGCACATAATTAAGCAATCTTTATTAAATCCCTAAACCTCATTAGCTGGTCCCGGCGACAGACAGTCGGTTACCGCAAGCAATCTGAAGTTTGCCACAAAAGTTCGTCAATTCCCGTCTAAGCACCGACATCAACATTATTAATGGTTTGATTTAAGACGCTACCTTCATTTCCAAACTTAGTTGTTGTAGGGTTGTAATAATTTGTAACGCCTTTAATTGTGTTTAAAAGTTTTATTAGGTTCAAACAGGGCTCCGTCACTCTGTACAAAACAGGGGCTAAATTCAGGAACGGCCCAACACGGTTTGCGAGCGGTAATTGGCATTGATCATTTTTTTACAATGTGGTCTAATTCCAAAACCATTTCGAGGAATAGGTTTATTAAATCATTTTATAACATTGTAGTAAAAAAATATTAAATGACCGTGTGTATTTTTGCAAAATAATGTTTGACCTTTATTTGACCTTTCTGTGGGCATTAACTTTGAAATTCTTTGCAACAAGAAAAAAAAGCCGTCCGTCTAGTTTCTCTATACTATTATCTGTCACTTCGACGTAGTCATCTGCCAGTTTAACAATACTATTTTGAAAAACATTCTTCGCGTTTTTCTTATTTTAATAAGGGATTTATACAGGAAGTGTTTCATTCCTACTTGTGGAAATGATTCTGTCAATAGCCCAAACAAATTAATTGTTCGCATTAGAGAAGATTTACAAGAGAAGTGGTGCCGCAAAGTTAATTCAAAGTTTACAAGATGTACTTATTGTTGCGAGGATCATTTTAATAATGTAAGTATGGATTAAATCTGCCAAAGAACTTTCAAGGGAACACTTCTGTCCATTTTATTTTAGACGTACAAAAAATACTATAGCCGTAAATCGTTTTTTTTACCTATTCTCTTGGAAGAATCGGCAACTTTAGTGTTATTGTTATTGTAATGTAAAGTGACCTTGTCAGATGACAACTAACCATCGATTGTGACACATTTTTTTTGTCATTATGTCTGTGGTTTATACACAGATTCAGCCGCGGCATGTAATTTACGAGAAGTCGTATCTCAAATTTTCAATAAATTATAAAAAAATATTGGAGTGATGAATTGCTGAAATATTCAAATCAGTTTCTTAAAATGCTCTATATTTCCGATAAAAAAAATAAAAAGGGGGGTTAGAAAAAATAGACAATCCCAATTCAGTCAAGCAGCCCAAACCTCTCGCAAACCAGTGATTTTTGGCGTTCCTGAATAGCAGTTCAAACCAAACCCAACCCAAACGATTGAATTACCGCTACTAAACCCGTGAAAGCCCATTCCTGAATTTAGCCCCTGTACTGCTATCGTGGAAAATGTAGTGATTCTATTTTCTTTGGAATCAGAAAATGATGAAATCCGCGCAAGAACTGAAGTCACCGAAATAGCTCGAAGAATTGCCAGACTCATGTGGCAGTGGGCAGGGCACATCGCTCCTAGAACTGATCACTGATAGCCCAAAAGGTTCTCGAATGGCGTCTACGGACCGGAAGACGCAGTGTAGGTAGACCTCCAACAAGATGGAGCGGCGACCTAGTTAAGGTTGCGGTAACAAGTTGGATGCGGATGACGCAGGATCGGTCTGTTTAGGGAACCTTGAAGGGAAGTCTATGTTCAGCAACGGACGTCTTTTGGCTGAAATGATGAGAATAATGATATTCTCTTTGGTAGTTGATAGCCGAAAATGTTTTGTGACTGTTTATTATACCATCGGCGGTGGACCAGTTGGTAAATTACTTATTTACCAATTACTTAAGTAATAATAATAATAATAATACTGTCCGAGCCGATTTCGGCTACAGCGACTGCTGGACAGGCTCAGCAGCTGGCGCCTCATTGGTCCGCGCGTTGGTGTGCTCGCATGTGACTGTTGTAGCCAATTTTGGCCTTAAATGCTCTTGAGCATATCGGACAGGTGAGAACGCCGCCACTATAATTGTAAGTTAAAGCCGTTGGTGGTCTGGCTTTTAGCTTTTAATTACTTAAGTAGCAGCTGCCTAACGTGAGTGTCGAATATATCACGTAGTATCTATTATATTATGCAATATGTGGTCAAAGAGCGTAATAAATTCGAAAGGATCCCGCAAAAAATATTACAGGTGGATAAATTAGAAACTTTGAACGTACTTTCCTAGTTAAATCCCACACACTTTTCTAAGTCGTTTTTATTTATACACCCACCTTAGACGTGACTTAATTGCTGAGCGTATTTTTATTTATACACACATGTTGTTTTGAAATTAATTAAACTTTGACTTATTTACTGTCATTGACCCTATTTATTTGACTACGAAATTGAGTTCAGTTTCCACTTGACGTGACGTGAGGGTTAATAAGCTTTAAAGTTTAAATTGTAACTAACTTTTACGTATCCCTGCGAGTTAAAGGACCTCTAGTTAATTATTACAACTATCCGCTGGTGAGTAAACTAATGGATTATATTATATGCTAGTTACAGCTTCTGTTTTGATACCGTTTGTTAATGTTCCAGGTCAAAGCTTTCGATTCCAGGTGCTTAGCTATGAAGCCAGGAAACATGTTTGAAATAGATTATAATGTGCAGTGTTATACAAATTGGTTTTAAATTGGGTTTGAAATCGTAACACTGTTAGTATTGTTTTTAGTTTGTCAATGAGACTAACAGTATTTTATTTTTAAAAATAATCCGAAATATTTTAGCAGGTGATTGAGTAATTTGGGCTGATCATTGATCATGACCATTGTGGTCAACAAATTTTTCCATGCATTGAAAGCTTCAAAAGCCTGAGTATATTTTGAATCGGAAATTCTGATGAAAAGCCTTTCTGAGGATATTCATATTTTTAAATGAAAAAAATCTTGTGTAATGTGTATGTACATATGTATCAGTGTTGCTGAATTAAGTACTAATAGCTTTGCTTTACAACTCTAACAAAGCTGCTATCAGTGTTTTGCAATTGATCTGTTCTGGGTAGGTATAAAAATAGATTATAATAAAAGCCTGAACAAGATCTTTAAAATAGAAGAACCTAAGTTTTAGTTAAGAACCCGTTTTAAAATGTTGTTCTAATGACGGGTTGAGAATATGTACTCGTATGTACTTAAATACACGATCTTTTTAAGGCATCCTTGTGCCCGGAAAATTGAAAATGAATTGCAACATAATAACCGGTAAGCATGACTAAAATACTCTGAAAACCGCTCACTCCGACTCAATCACTGAAAATTACAGGTGAAAATCAAACGTTATTAAGTTAGGTAACTTTTTATCCCGATAAAATTTTCCGATGCCCGGTTCGAATGATTTTAAATCTGCTGAACGCTCATTTTGAGTCTAACGAGCGTGAATTGGAACATAAAAGAAAACCTTTTCCATTGCTCTGTGCTTTAACTAATTGATAATATCATGAAAGCCGTATTTTACAGAATCGTTTTCAAACTCAAACAGAGTGGTAGAAGGATTGTAGTTCAGATTAAACATAAACTATCGTGAGACTCACTCATAGTGAAATATACGGATAACTCACGTCTTTAATTGAGTTTAGCTCGACATGTTGCGGACTATCTTGTAGTCCTTTCTGTCAGAATACACGCCACGCCACGGCGGCTGCTGCAAAACGCGCACTCTCGAGCTAAACTCGATTAAAGAAGAAAGATATTCGTATATTTCACTAATAGTACAGATTAAATAAATAATACACAAATATACCACTATAACAAAATAATTTTGAACAGTATTTTTTGACAAAAATGCTTTGATCCAATTCGTCGTTATATTGCACTAATGTAGTTCATAAGGATTACCAAGGTTAACTAACTGTACTATGGATCACTATGTTGTCTTTAATAATGAATTTTAATTTAATTTAATGTAAACAAAATTGTAGTACTAAGTACTGTGTAAATATCTAACCATCTAGAATTCATGAGATCTTAAAAGTGACTCAAGTTTTATCAGACAACATCGGAACGGAGATTTATCATAAAGAGGAAGTAAGCTGCGCGGTATCTTCCAACGAAAACCTTTACAAAGGACTAAAATGTACGTAAATGTTATTAAAATTTTCGCGATTTTCACTCATAATTAATACCAAACTCGGACGTAATCACAACGATAGTAGGGCCATTCTACTTTTAAGTAAATGTATTATCTTTTGGATTTGTTTCTAGTGTTTATGACTCATATAAAAATTTAAATAACTTGTGGAAAAAATTGGTAACTCGTAGTAAATGCACCAATTTCCATACATATGGCGGGGACATGCATGCCAAATTGTTGCGTTACCTATTAATAATGATTACTCTTTATGCGCAGTTTTAATTTTTAATTTAAACTTAATTATTACGTGTTTATTTGAATTACAAAACCCAAAACTTTAACGCTTTTGTAAAAAAATATTTGATGAGCAAATGACAAAAAAATCTTAATTACCTCCATCCCCTATACTTATTATGTGACCACGGCCGATACAATGTGGCCAAAATATTGACGTGATTCTAGCAAAATATCGTGGCACGTAAATAGTGAACTGACAGATTACTTTATCAGCATTTAGTAATCAGTGCCTTAAAAATCACGAGTACCATTAAAAGCAACAGTAATTGTCATTAATAATCACCAAGCCAAGTTTCTGCTAAAACTGAACTGTACAGTAAACCCATTTGATTCCTAGGCCACTATAGAACCATGTCGCATTAACTATTAGATAATTACAACGTCAGTGCGGATCAAAGGATTATCAACTTTCCAATCACAACATGCAATAATTATAAATGTTTTCGCTCAATGACGTGAGACAAGATATTAATACGCAGGCAAACTCCTCCTTTCCTAATCTTATTCATTGTCGTTGACGCATGTTCGCAAAGATCGAGATGTCATTATGACATACATCGGGCTATAATCACTGTCGTAGAAGATAAACAAATTGATTAATTATGACATGGTTTTATGTGGCCTAGGAATCAGATTGCTTGACTGTACTTTCTAAATTGACTAAACCTCTATAAAAACCTGAGCGTTTTAGTGCTTTAATTCAGGCATCTTCGTGGCACAATGATTGGCATTTCAATTTGGGTTAGCTGTGATATCGGGCGCAGGAAATGCGTCGACTCACCCCGCAGAGAGCTTTTGGATGTGCTATCTAGAACAAGTGCAACTTCTAGTTTGCTCATACTTTTTTCATGCGCTTTGCTATGCAGTTCAGCATTGTTCCAAAAACAAAAGGCTTCTCCTTTTTTTTTACAGAATTAGGTAAGTACTTTTGGGATTTTCTTAATCAGAATAAAGAGTGCTATTCATTTTAATGATTAAAAAAATCCATACATTTTTTTATGTCAGTTTTGTGACGAGCTATATAAAATGTATGAAATAAAGTCACAATACTAATTAAAAAAATTAAGAAACTTTTTTTCTTTATGAAAGTAAATAAATAAAAATAATAAATTTATTCAGAAACACGCTTTACATCAGAAATAGCTAAAAACTAAAACTTACTAACAAGATAAAATACAACAAGTGCCTGAACTACGATTCCCTGTGTTTCAGGCAAAAGGACTAACATAAGTAAATCTAAATATTACCTACCTATAAAATTTCCCTAATATTAAACAATGTAAATATTTTATTATATTAGTTTAGCTTACTTAACACTAAAAATTAAAGTTACTATAGTAACTTCTCTGTGTCCTCGTACGACATGTTTTCTAAGACATCTTGGAGTTTTTTTTTACATTTTACATGACACAAGGAATATAAGTCTAGCCTTACATTCAGCCTATTATAAAGAAGTGGACCCAAGAAAAATTTTGAGGAGAATGCGCGAAATGTTTAGTACTCGTGATTTTCAGTAAAAAAACACCAACATTTCTTCATTTAGAACAGTAAATGGTTGTCTTAAAATTGAAAATGGCCTGATACATAAGTCAGGCAGCGTTATAAAATTTATGATATTCGCTCTATTTATTGCTGTTTCAAATATTTTTAAAACTCCTTGCTTCGAATATTCCTTAAATTCGCAGAGTATCTTCGGAGGAAAAACATAATTAATGTTGTGTTGTCTGTAATCAGAGAGCTAAGTGGTAAACAGCGCCAGATGCTCCTCTCTTATTACAAGCCTTTTATCTTTGGCACGAAACGAAGTATTTCGCACACACGCCCCGTTTGTGCTCGGCTCGATTAGTTAATATCATGTTAAATTAATTGAATTTGTAAGTAGGTTCCTCTTCATTTGTAACTAATTACTTTCAAAGTGAAAAGGGCATGTTGATAAGTCATCATCATCATCATCAGCCTATGCTCGTCCACTGCTGGACATAGGCCTCTCCCACAGCATGCCACTGAGCACGATCCTCGGCCACTTTCATTCAGCTCTTGCCAGCCACCTTGCGAAGCGTAACATCTGCTTAGAGAAATATTTCTCTATTGTAGCGAAGATCATCGCTCCACTGGGCTGAGGACGTCCCACGCTACGTTGGCCGATCCGTGGTCTCCACTCAAGAACTATCCCAACGGTTATCGGTTCTTCGGGTTATATGGCTGGACATTTGCCACTTCAGCGTGCTAATGCGGTGGGCAATAAGGTGGGTTCATAATTGGTTCATAAGTATTACACAGAAATGAGATTTTTCTTAAAAATATTCCTTGTTGGGTCTTAATTTGAGCGTTTGTTCGGAATCACTTTCGCGGACACATTTTTGCAGAAATGCCAGAAGATTCTGATACAGTTTCCAGTTATTTCCAGAAGTACATGACCCTAATAAATAACTTAAAATATACAGCCAATTAATAAAAAATGGGACCACGAAAGTGAAGCAGTTGAAACGCTCGAAAAATGACCCCGATAAAACATGTTTTTAGGGTTCTGTACCCAAAGGGTGTCGACGGCACCCTATTACTGAGACTCAGCTGTTTTCTGTCTGTTTATCCATCTGTCTGTCTGTCTATCCGTATGTCACAGGGCTCTATCTCTTGAACTGTGATAGCTAGAGTCTTAAATTTGCACCGAATATGTAATACCGTGCCCGCTATAACAACAAAACATACTAAAAATAAAATAAAGGTAAAAATTAAAGGAAATCATCATACAAATTCCGTTCACCCTGATAGGATTAAAGACAAGAGTAAAAAAGACGGCACTATACGCATAGTTTTTGTTTAGAATTTCTAATTGAGTTATTGATCAAGTTCCGACCACTTAGAGGTTTCAATTTGATAGAAACTATAAATTAATTTTGGACCTACTCGAAATATCCATTTAGCTCTCGTCGGGAGAATACAACTCAAATATTACAAATAGCTTTACTGTTTCTAGTATTCACTTAACTATATAATAATATATTATGTGTAAAAGTCTTCAGGTGTTCCATATTAATAGTCCCCTATCGATAGAGATTTAATAAAACTGTCAGACTCAATGTGTTGCCGCGTGACATTTCTCATACACTGCAAGATATTAGAAAAAAATGTTAAAAAATATCGAAGATCCTCACACGAACATACCTCTATCTGCGTAGAAAGAGAATGGTACAGAAAGCTGGAAATGTTCTTTTTCAGTTGTCAAAAAAGTAACATTATATGCCGGCCATGTAACCCGAAGAACCAATAACCGTTGGGGTAGACGAGTTCTTGGGTGGAGACCACGGATCGGCAAACGTAACCTGGGACAGACTCAGTGGAGCGATGATCTTCGCAAGGTGGCTGGCAAGTGCTGGATGAGAGTGGCCGAGGATCGTGCTCAGTGGCGTGTCATGGGAGAGGCCTATGTCCAGTAGTGGACGAGCATAGGCTGATGATGATGGTGATGAAGTGAAGATGGGAGTTACCTGGATACTTACCACGTGGGATGGCAGGAGCTTGCTTTTTGGCAGGCGAGAGTGGAGCAAGAGAGAAGAGGCCTTTTGCTTGCAGAAAATATTTTGTGTAAAAAGATTTAGGTAACTCATGTTTTGTACCATTTCGCGTACTACGCGCAAGTTTCAAAGATTAACTGTAAATAGTATTAATACTTTAAATACTGTTAATAGTATTTGTAAATAGTGTTAATAGTATTTAATGTCATGCAAACAAATATACGAAAAATGTACGTGCCTTATAAATAATTTAAAGCAACATCTTAGTAATGTTGAATCATATGTAGTCTACATATTTAACCAGCTAGAAACAAACACAAAAAAATATTTATGAACAACCGTACAACCTCGAGAAAAAAAATATAACTGTTTATAAACAATTATCCTAAACTTACATTAGGTAGGTACCCATAAAAAACCTTATACCAAAACATGTCAATGCATAGGAGTTCCCATTGGCATGGTTTCGAAGATAGTCACACTGTTGCATGTTTGGCTAGCTAATTCTTTGTTCGCGGAAGCTGCCAAATCTTCGGTCCCCTGTGACGTTGAGCTTCTTTGTAATTTCTTTATAAAAATAGAGTATATCAACCCGCTCATTTGTACCCAACAGACAGTTATAAGCTGATCTAATCGTTATATTTTGATATTCAATTCATTAGCCTCCACCATAGTTAGGGTAAGGTGAGCCCCACAAAATGGCTCTTAAATATTTAAACTTCGTCGACCTTCGAGCCCCGAGAAACCTTTAAGAATCTTGAATACCTCAAACCTTGAGCATTTTTTACACTACCGATCGCAAAGTAATTTATCTGTCTCAAGTGAAACTTAGAGGCGATAGACAGATACTTGAAATTAATGTGTATTTTCAGTCTAAGTCGATGTCACAGGGGACTGAAAAGCGAGCAAAGAATTAGCTTAGTTATTCATAGAGGAAAAGCTGCCAGTATATTAGGAAAACATGCCTAAGGGGACTCCTTTTAATAACATCTTTTAGTATTTGTTAGGAATTCCAAGAATCAATTCCATACCATCGCTGTACCATTATATCATTTCTAACTCAATCCCTAAATTAGATCGCAGGAATTACAGTAGTTTGGAGGGATAAGTGCCACCATATGTCACGGGGTCCGGGATGCCCTGCTCCGCCTGCTCGGGTAAAAACCCGGACATGAACCTTGCGGAGTTATCTGCGATTTGCTGCCCGGCGCCATATTTTAGTAAGTTTTATAGCAAACTGCTGCTACATGTGTACTCGCATGTTGATTTGTTAATCGAATTAGAAAGTACCTACCATTTGAAGATTTAGTCGAGGTCATGTTATTCATCATCTCGTCAGTCCCACTGCAGTACACAGGCCTCATGTTACAATGAGAGGGCGTGGGCGGTAGTTCCCATGTGGGCCCAGTGCGGATTGGGAACTTCATACACATCATTGAGTTTCTTAGCAGACGTGTGCACGTTTCCTCACGATGGACTGAAACAATTACTTTGCTCAACCGCGACCAAGGATCACTATCACGATGTTTTCCTTCGCCGTAAAGCTCATGGTAATTTTTTTTTTTATAAAACTGGCTCGTTATTGACCACTATCTCACCTGATAAAAAGTGCAGATCGCGTACCTCACTGCGCGTTTCTCACTGGTTCAGTAACAGCCTATTCACTCTAGCCTTGCAGAACCGAAGTTGAACCCTCCTCAGAGAGGTTGTATTTATCTGGAAATACAGATGACTCGAATTTCAAATGTAATTTCTCGAGTATGTAATACCGAAGTACGAAAGACCGAATGTATTAAAACATCGAATGGGTCAAAAGACCGACACGATTTTTTTCTGCTGGAATTTATAAGTGATAATTTATTGCTATAATTACACCGGCGTTTCAGCTACATTGCAGCGATCGTAGTCACGAGTGAACATTTGCAGCGAAAAGGTCCCACCTCGATACGTGATTCATATACTTCGATTGTGTCTAACCTACAACATACTTAACGTCGTGGATAATGAAAAGCCGCTTAACTGGCATTGGATAATTCCGAATTATCATCATCTTTTCACCCGAAAGATACTGCTGAACATAGGCCTCCTCCAAGTTTCGCCAAACAGATCGGTCCTGCGCCATCCGCATCCAACGCGTTCCCGCAACCTTAACCAGGTCGTCGCTCTATCTTGTTGGAGACCTACCTACACTGTGTCTTCCAATCAGTGGACGTCACTCGAGAATCTTTTGGCCTTATTGGGCATCAGTGAATGCCGTGTGAAAAAAAGCCGTGGTGGACTAGCGGTTTGAACTATGGCCTCTCAAGCACTGCAGGGTCGTGGGTTCAAATCCCGGTTTGCGCCTCTGAGTTTTTAGAAATTTAAGTGCGAAATTACATTTGAAATTTACCATGAGCTTTAAGGTGAAGGAAAACATGACCTGCGAAGAAATTCAATGGTGTGTGTGAAGTTCCCAACCTGCATTGGGCCCACGTGAGAACTACGGCCCAAGCCCTCTCATCCTGAGAGGAGGCCTGTGCCCTGCAATGGGACGTATATAGCCTGGGATGATGATACAGTCGTTGTTAAGATTGATCGAATTTTTTACCAATCAATCGTCCACTCAAACCTAAGAAACAGTACGCCGAGTCACAATCTGACTCTCAAGTCGGTCGTAAAATTTTAATTTCCTTCGAGAATGATGTGATTAATAGCAACCTTGCTCGGCTTCAGTCGATTTTTAATTAAGCCACCAAATCTGCGTATTTTATTTAATCTTTAATTTTTATTCTATCTTATTCTAATTTAAAATTTGTCCCTTTAGTCTGTATCGACGATAAACATGCAGATATCGTTGATGCGTGAATCGTGATACATTCATATACCCATGTATCGAAGAGAGTGTTTTGGCACTAATTTTAATTTTTTTTTTCAAAGATTCATCGTTTTTCTTATTTTATAATTATAATGTAACTGATCTAGTATCTACTAATTGATACTATTCCAAATAAAGTTTTTAAGTAAATACACTGACTTTATGCTTGTAAATTGTAGCTGCCTTGTAGAACTCTGGCTTAATAAACAGAGAAGCTGTAATAGCTTGGATCAAACCCATTTAACTGTCAAGCTTCTGAGTAAGCTTGTCTAGAATCTTGGCAAAATAATCCGCCACACCGAAAACGTGGCCTTAAATCAGAATTTTGCTGCTGACTCTACAATATTTCAAGTTAAGCCCCTTACCATAATATCATTAAGCCGCGTAAAGATTTTACCGAATCAAAATTTCCGATAAAGAAGTTATCCATCGAACGTCATCCGATGTCGGCTGAATATCTGATTGCAATTGATCATGAATGCGAAATTTTCTCGCGTTAGCATCGTCCGCCGAAGATAGCGGAAAATATTGTCCGATAGGGCGTACCCGAAGCTATTTTCGTAAATCGTTAATCAGTCGGTGGAGCGGAAAACTGATAAGGCAGACCTTTTGCCAATTAAGTTAATGGTGATTCTTTTTCGCTGGCCTTGGCGCAAATGGCGCTCGCCGGCGGCGGTAATCCCGCGTGTGTCGCAGACATGTTACTTAGGCAGTGATTGAATACGGTGAAAGGCGTGGAAAAACCTGGAAACACTTAACTGGTTTACTTTACAGGCTTTCGATGTGTACACGTTCATAAATCATTTAAAAAGGATCTAATAAGTGGCTCGCAAGGTTGAGTAAGGGATCCCTGCATAAAAATGCTCTATTTTACGGGAAGCCCCTGTACTTACTTTTAAAAGGGTCCGGCGGCGTAATAAAAGTGTCAATTATTAGTACCTTCATCAAACTGCTCATAAAGTTAGGGCTTGAGCACTTTAGCATTTGATGAACTCCTGTAACGAAAATATATTGCTCCCTTTTGAATTATTTAGGCTATTAGACGTCACCTGACCGATAGGGGTTTAGGGATCGGGTAAAAGATCATTCGAATAGAGTCAAAAATAAGTAATCTTTACAAATTAAATTAGAAATTACACTTGATCTGGACACTAGAAGTGAACAGTTCTATTTAGCCTTTTTTAAACGTAAGTTAATCACTATGCGATTAACATCAGAATCTAGTTCTTTAATACATCACACCGATTTCCTTTTAAAAACATGTCTAAACTCGCCAAACAGTGGCGTTTACACGAGTAAAAGAAGGTCGTAGCAACAGTGTGCAGTGGATAAATATGTACATCTTTACATTTGAGTATCCAAAGATCAAACACAAAATGATAGCGATAAAGTAATAAAGTGTCAAACATATCTTTGACCTCGAACGTAGAATATCATTAGCTGAATTGTCTCACTGTAGAACTTTTTTTGTTTAATATCTGAAATACGTGACAAAAAAATCATTATATTAACTGTGAGAACGTTTCTGGTAAGTAGGTCATGATTCAAACAGATCTGTGTTCTCTTCTTACGCAATACCTACATGCAGACTTAAAAAGCAAGTAGACCCTGTCATTCTTTGAATTTGAATGAGCGCAGTACTTTTAATTAAAAAACGGTGCATTGAAAGTCAACCTCCTTCCTATACACAGTTGGCCTCGTTCTGATCCGACGAGCCGATATCCGATCGAGATACAAGAAACTTTAAACAAGTTCTATTCATTAAGATCGCAATAAAGCTGGCTATCGGGAAATCACGATTGTTCCAAGTCCTTAAGAACTTGAATAACACTTCGTACCAATGCTCTGTTAAACCTTACAAGAGTTTACGGATGGAAAATAAATGATCAAGACTATAGTTTGGTTTTGGCCTTAGGCGACCCCAGGGTTGGCATATACCTATTATACCTCTCTTAAAGACTAGGAATAGCAGTTCGGAGACTAGAGGTAATGCGGTCAGTATCTTGGGGTCAATGCCTAATTTTACTTTGTACTTTTAGCTTCGATGTTGTTTTAGTTATATAATTGTATTTTATATAATATTGTTTGAATAATAAACCTTAACTTTATTAATTAACAGACTCAGCCTCATTTAGACTTGTGAAAAAATTCGCGCGGGTTGTACCGCATATTGCATTCCATCGGAGTTCGATCAATTATATAAATAAATAGTGTAAATATGAATAATTTTGGATATAATCATTACACAAGAAAATTATTTTACAAGCTAGTATGAGTACCTACCTAAAGCATACAATGAAAACCCGACAACCTACTGAACAAAACAGGTTCTAATCAATCAATCTAAGTAATCATTCGAAAGTTACGAAAAAGGACACAATTTTTACGCACTATAAAGTGTTCTCGCCTCAAATATTTACTTAAAAAAAACTAAGAAACCTCGTTTGAAGATAGTTTTGTTTGTTAGTTTTTTAACCGACATTAAAAAAGGAGGAGCTTCTATCTATGTTCGACTGTATGTTTTTTTATGCAAAGTTCGTTAGAATGATTTTGTTGGTGTAAATAAAATGCAGCCTAATTCCACATGATCCTCTCATTAAAGAGATAAGTTTGCATTTGTAAATGTACATATCGTAATGTTTTGTTTCTTCATTTTTGCACGTTATTTACCGAAATACATAAATAAATAAATAAATAGATATATAGATACATACGTTTATCAATTTCAGACAAGTACCAGGACTAATAAAAATCATAGCCCTTGTGTTTTACCATAGTTGTATTAAATAGTGAAATTCTTCAACGGTTATAATTTCTGATATCATGCCGAAAAGGGTGTCACTAAAAATCTTCCTAGAATTAATTGGACATTTTGTCCTTAAAAGCTCAAGACGTTTCTGGAAAAAAAGTGACAAGAAACAACAATTAAGTGAGCGTTCCGGCTGAAACAGCCGCCTAAACGGGTTTCGTCCCCGAAAGTATCGGACAATTTACTTATGCTAATCCTACGTCACCCTAAGGCATAGAGGAATTAAACAATAGAGTCGAAATGTCATATCAATTGTTTAAAAAAACACACAAAGTCGAATTGTGAACCCCCTCCTTTTTTGAAGTCGGTTGAAAATATTGGCCCGTTCAAGGTCAAGATGGACTGGAGTTGGGCAAGTAGATATTATGATCGAAAACTATATAGTAAATGTTTAATTATTGTAAGACACAGTGAATAAAGCTCACTTCATTTTTATAATTTCAGCCGAAAGACGTCCACTGCTGAACATGTTCATCTTGGGGGTTCATGTGTACATCTTGGCCAAACATATCAGCCCTGCGCCATTCGCATCCAATGCGTTTCCGCAACTTTGACCAGGTCGTCACTCCATCTTATTGGAGGCCTACCTACACTGCGTCTTACGGTCCGAAGACGCCACTGGAGAACCTTTTGGCCCCATTGGCAATCAGTTCTACGAGCGATGTGCCCTGCCCACTGCCACTTGAGTCAAATATATTTATTTTGCAATCTGGCAATTCTTCAATTGTATGAAGAACACCCGTGGACAACTTCATATCTCTAAATTTAGTGGTAAGATTTCAGGATTCTACGTGCTTACGTTCCGATCCTGATGGATTGAAAGTAACCTTTTGTTCAGATAGCGGTAGGTAAATAAATAATATTTCATTGATGTCCGTTCCCACGTTTCAGCGCAAAATAAATACAAACACAAAGAAAGCCACACACGCAACGATGCACGCACATACGGACACACGCACGAATGCTCACAAACTATTTTATATTTTAATTTATTGTATTTGTAATATTAATAGGATTCTAATAACCAATATCGCTTAAGCATGTTGAGGATTAAAATAAACTGTCACGAACACAGAACAGGTCACGGTGGTCACGAAAAACTAACGGTACTACGCATAAGTCCGACCAATAAGTAGCAGAATTTAATAGTCGATATCATTCTATTGGTTAATCCCTCTATGCCTCAAGGACAATAGCCAATTTTGGTTCAGAGTTCCAATTAACATTATGTTACTAAACTTTGTCTGTTAAGGATGGTTTTTCACGCTCACTGTACCAAATACAATTTAGGCGTTTAATTACTAATTAATTAATTTTAATAAGCTATCGTGTGTACGTGAATTCCTTCGCTCGCTAATATGTAATTGGCATATTCCAATTTAGTTCAACGGCCCTTATAAACCTATCCAGTTTACTAACGAATATTAGGCCGGTGATTCTTAAGTATATCGATATTTTAACATATTTACTCATTGTTAAGGCGACGACAGAACCCAATTTCGATTACAAAATAAATTTACAAGGTTTGCTTGAACAATAAACTCATGTGAACATCAAAAGAAAAAGAAATAGTCGATCTGGGTCAAGCGCTTAGGCATCCCAGATACGAACTTCTGTAACTGATAATGACGGGCAACGTGGTACGAAAAAGAGCTATATTGGTCGTAGAAATAAGTCGTGGCTGCGAAATATCCGGGATTGGACCGGAATCGCAACTGCCACGGAGCTATTCAACCTCACCAGAGATCGAGAGAAGTATATGGAGTTGACTGCCGACCTTCATTAGTTAGATGGGCACTTTAAAAATACAAAATATTTGTCTGTGTTTATGAAGATCAAGTCAAACGAATTTGACCCACTTCTAGACATCGGACTGACTTGCAGTCAGTAAAAAGTACGGTCTGCCAACGAAGTGGTCTACCGTTTTTGACAAAAGTTTGTGTGAGATCTCTCTAGCTAAGGTTGACATTTTTAACTATAAATAAATAAATAATAAATATTCGGGGACAATCTTACACAAATCGACCTAGTCCCAAACTAAGCAAAGCTTATACTATGGGTACTAGACGACGATAAACATACTTATATAGATAAATAAATACTTAAATACATAGAAAACATCCATAACTCAGGAACAAATATTCGTCCTCAACACACAAATAAATGCCCTTACTGGGATTTGAACCCAGGACCTCTTGCTTCGTAGGCAGGGTCACTACCAACTAGGCTAAAGCGGTCGTTGAGCTTGGTTGGTTGAACTGAGTGAAGTAACTGTCATTATATTATTGCAAGAGAAAATCGACCTCGTTGTGCAAATTAATTTCAAGCGTAGGGTAGTAGACCATGTTTTTGGCCGATTGAACAGCTAGGCCAAAAAAGGTTGTATATTTTATAGAAACTCATCTATTAACATTGACATTTATATATTTTTATTGTTAGGTATCTGAGTAGGTAGACTAATCGTATTATTAAAAAAAACACTATTGAAGTTTGTGTAAGTTTTATTATGCCTGTCCTAAATAATGTTTAGAGTCATCTATGAATCTACTAAACAAAGTTTGTTCCGCTTCTTTGTAATCTACGAAGTTTAGTTACTTTATATGTACACAGGGAAGGTAGCTAGTTAATAATTTGGTAAAGTACGCCGAAAACGACCAGTAGATAAATAATTGAAGTTAAGGTGGGAACTTATGTTTTCTCAATGTTTAGTACCTACTAACACAATATTTCAGCACTAATAAGAGCCTTAAATGAAAGTCGAACGCCAACGAAATCAGAGTCTCGGCAATCAGTTCAAGTGCTTTCCAAAATTGCCCCTTAAAAGCCTACTTGAAGTACCTACCTTGCTCGACCATTGTTCGGGCAATGTTGGTTATATTTTCCTTAGCGAAAAAGACGTTATTTAACCTGCGTCTACCCATGTACTTGGTCTATTGTGTCACACGGTTTGTGGTTTTTCTTTATTCGTATTTGTTTAGGCGTATGATTAAAAGGTTCGTCAGTCATTGACAGAATTAAATTGGGTACGTATTATAATGTATAACTTTAAAATACATATCGGTTGAAATCCATACAGTTGAAATGCCGAAAATCATAAAATATAATCTAGAACTTATGTCAAATAACTTTATGTATCAAAATATATAAAGTTATTTGACATAAGGTCTAAACGCATAATATGTTTGAAATGCATAGTAGTCAAAATATATATATAATACTAGCTGACCCTGCAAACGTTGTTTTGCCTTATATCACCTAGGGGTATAAAAAATAGCCTACGACCTATTCTCAGACCTACCGAGTGTAGAGAAAAAAGTTTCATAAAAATCGGCCAAGCCGTTTCGGAGGAGTTCGGTAACAAACACCGTGACACGAGATTTTTATATATTAGATGTCGTACTTTAAATAAAAATAAAAATAAATATCACGGGACAATTCACACCAATTGACCTAGTCCCAAAGTAAGCTTAGCAAAGCTTGTGTTATGGGTACTAGGCAACGGATAAACATACTTATATAGATAGATACATACTTAAATACATATCAAACACCCAAGACCCGAGAACAAACATTCGTATTTTTCATACAAATATCTGCCCCGACACGGGAATCGAACCCGGGACCTCAAGCTTCATAGTCAGGGTCTCTAACCACTAGGCCATCTGGTCGTCTAAAACTTTAGCTATTATAACTACTCGTTGGACAGTTCTTCCGTTGAAAGTAGAGGTTTCAAAACTTTTTGTCTCGTAGACTAGCCATATTTTTTGGTTGTAGGTAGGCCCTCTGCTAACCTTAGTGTTGCATTTTTTTTCGAAGACGTGGTTTTTTTCGCGTACCTATAGCATGTATCAAATACAGCCATCGCGTCAAATTATGTAAAAAGCAACTCTATGGTATGGAGGTGTATATTTGACGTATATAACCGAGGAAACTGAATTGAGAACCAGGGTGGAACTTCTTCACAGTCAAATTCGCTATGATTTATTTGGCAGATGTAGAGAACGTCAACATGACATTTGCAACAAAAAGGTTCAACCCTGGTACGCAATTCAGTTTCATCGACTGTACTCTATACTTCATTGTTTTATTTAAAGCCTGACCAGAAATATATGACTATTCGCCATGTTGCGGAATTTCATTGGAATTAATTTCTTACACTGGCAATAATTTTAATGATTGTCAGTGTCACTGTGGCGGTTTCTTTGAACAATAACAAAAATGCCCAAAACGATTTGTAGTCAACAACGGATCATTGTAAATAATGTTTATAATAAACTACTGGAAAAAAACGCTTGGGGAATGAAACTATTTCGCTACAAAACCTTTCCAAATTACATCAGAGCTAACAGGTAGTTAAACATTGTAAAATCGCTGTTAATTGAAATTGCGAACAATGTAAGTAAACCATTTAATGAAATATCCATATTCTAGCACTTGTTTATTGTATTAATGGTTTAGGATAGTGTTGTGGTAAGTACCTATTGATTAAATAACACATGTCATGGATTTAGCAGTATTTGATGAGGGAAAATGGAAATTAAAGACATTTTAAATACAAGGTTTGTTTACATTGTTTGCAATTTCAATTGAATGACAGTTTAGACAAGTCAAGATGTCATTGTTCCAACTATACTGAAATATTGCCATATAAATAAGAATAATAGCGCCCTCTTGACAATAGTCATATATTTTTGGTTTACCTTTAGCAATGAAAAAACGTAAGTAATCTATATTCAATTTTTTTTTATTTAATGACGATACGTGTGAAACCATATTATCATTACCACACGCACTGTGTTGTTTAATCTTCATTTCAATGGAATCTGAAATCTCGTAGGCATTTATAGACAACTGACATGGACACTGAATTGTTAAAGGTCCCTAGTGATTATGATTAAAATCTTTTTTTTATTGGTTTTCGATCATATCTTTAGGAAACTAAACAGTCAGGTGTCCATGGAAATGAACTTTAGTTGTTACTTGGTGTTTTTTTTGTAAAAGTTTTTTTTTCGTTTAAAGGAAGGTAAGAATTGTTATCTCATTTGTATTGCTAAAACAAAAACAAAGTTTAGTTACGACAAAAACAATTTCGAGTCGAACGAAAACTATCTTATAAAATCCGTGTAGTAAGTAAAATACAATGGTAAACGTTTCGAAGTTTTAATAATTCGTATAAATTATTCACTGAATTTTGGAGGTAAGTTTTATTTTGTTCAGCGAGGAATTCAGTTGAAGCAGAAGTTAGTAGCACTGTTGGAAACTTCAGCCAACGAGCTGCAAAGCTGTCATCATACATTTGCAGTTAAATATCAGTAACTAATTATTTCAGGAGCAGATTTTGCATGACTTAGAGTCGGTTTTTGCTTTTCTCTATCAAAGAGAGTTAAATGCCTGTGGCGTAGAACAAAAGATGTTTTTTGCTTTTAATTTATGTATATATTCAACCTATACTAATAGGTAGGTACTGTACATAATATATAGTATGTATTCCCGCCAGACTATACTTCGTTTAATGGCGAAATGCGCTCGGTTTTTATATTAAAATTTTATAGGTATAGATTAACTTATCAAACAAACTAAGCACCTACCAGCCTCGTGGGTAATACTACAAAAAAGAAAAAAGTAAGAAGGTATAATAATGATGGTATGTGGCAGACGTATTTACTCCAAGAAATGATGTGGCCGCTTTTTATTATATTTGTATAAATTTTAACTAACTTATAGTATTCACTGGTGGTATTAATCCTTTTTAAAGTATGTATAATCGCTGCAATAACCCATTTGTGAGCAATTATTTCGAGCGGTAAATTATTAAATATGAAACCGGAAATATGAATACATGGCTTTTTATCCATATAGGCGCCTCGGGTTTTTAGGTTTTATTATATAACATACAAGTGAATAGAAATGTGACACGATATTTCTTTTCACATGTACGTACATAATTCGATGTAAAGCCATAGAGTAATTTGCCGTAAAAAAAGGATAGTTAGGGAAACAAATACTATCTTTACCTTCAAAGACAGAGCAAAAATATGGTTTACTAATGTTTCGCAAATTATTTTTCCCAAACTGATTCATTTGCCAAATGTTTCATTTCCCAACTGTTTATTTTTTCTGAAACTGTAAACTTTTCAGGATTGTTATAAAACAAACCTAACCTAACCTAACCTACAGAATAGTCCTGAAATTATATCCTGAATAGTTTACAGCTTCAGAAAAATAAACATTTGGGAAAAGAAACATTTGCCAAATGAATCAGTTTGGAAAAAATAATTTGCCAAACGGAAGTACACCCAAAAATATACTTGTTCATACACAATTACATAGAAAAAGCCAGACATGAACTAAAGGGTGTTCACCTCGTTTTCACCCTTCGAATCATGTCAGGGAATTTCCTCTCTCTATGTGTGTTAGTGAAGCGCCCTATCATGGCTTTAAGAGCACCTTACGTTATATCCCCAACGTGGCACTAACCGGTCTATTCACAAGTTCCAAATTCGCAGTTCATATCATACCGTCTCTTTCACTTTCCTACTATATATTATTATCGTGAGTGTAAAGCTAGGTCGATTACAATCTCGCCCGCACGCCGCAAATGAAAAGGGTTAATTAATTTATTTTGCACACGAAATAGATGTTCATGGGGGACCCTGCTAAAGAACTTTGAGAATTTTTTGATTATTATTATTATTTTGACAAACTAAGGGGTTACAGACGGGCTACATTTCAATTGGGACCATTCAGTATGACATAAGCAGAAAAGAGGGGCGGGGATCTTTGCTTTGCTTATTTTTGACGACATAGGGGAAGGATGGCGGTGCTCTGAATGGTGATTACGTTGGCAGTATTTATTTTTTTACTTCTACTGATTGTGTACAAAATTTAGAAATCTCATTTTTGATCGTGCAATAATATGTACAGAGTGGGCCCTGTAACTAAGGATAAAAATTAAAATAGAGATTCCTTAAAGTATCTAAAGTTATTAAAAGTGGTCCTGATGTTTCAAAGTTCTTAAATTCGGAGAAATAGTCATTTAAGGTGGAACAGCACGCTCTAGGCGCAAAATTCAAAATTTTTATAGGTTTTAATTTATTTTGGGTAAACGGTGTAACTGTTTAACTTCATATGGTACTTGCGCTTGTAAAACAGTGTTCTTTATACTATTGTGTAAAGTTTATTAAGAATAAAACTATTAGCTTGAAATAAAAGTTGTCCAAACGTTGAAAGTCCGAATTTCTATGTTTGACAACTTTTATATCAAGCTCACAGTTTTATTCTTAAAAATCTTTACACAATAATATAAAGAACACTGTTTTACAAGCGCAAGTACCATATGAAGTTAAACAGTTACACCGTTTACCCAAAATAAATTAAAACCTATAAAATTTTTGAATTTCGCGCCTAGAGCGTGCGCTTCCACCTTAAAGTTAAGAGTTACAATCAATGAATTTTCACATTGCGACATTGTCGCTTTACGGTCTTAATGATAACGAACAAAAGTAGTCCTTATACCTTCGCGATTTAGAACTATGGACTACCATAGTTGGCTACTAACGTAAGAGTTTGTTGACATTGTTGCACATTGCCGACCTTTTCTTTGAAATTTAATTTAAACTCAAAAAGTTCATATTTATTATCTTAAACCTCCAAAGACCATAAATCTCGCAATTGCAAAGAGTAAGGTACTCTGTATTGACAAGGTACGTCAAATTGTCAAATCAAAGTAATGCAAAATGGCACTAATCATTTAAATTACAATGCACGTGAAAATAACATGCTATGACGAAACAAGAGCTAATGCAAATCGAGCTTAGTGTTAAATTTTGTGAACGAGTACCCTCCGGTTAGATAATAGATGCTTTATTTTCAACTCAGAGCAACGAATGCGGGGTCGCCGAATGTGATTCTGATTGTGACCACGGGTGTGCAGCCAGATCAGCACTGAAATTATTCGTTAATTTGGAAAAGTACTACACTTAGTTACATGTGTATGTCGTGTCGGAACGATGTCAAACGAAGCACAGGACGTATCATCGTAGTCATGGTCGTGAAATAGAAACATCTTTACAAACTGTTGAAAATGCAAGTTACCCTGTGAAAGGATTACCCAGTAAGATTGGCATACCTAATTATTAACAGTGATTTTATCATAGTGCACTATTTTTGTTTGAACTGCTTAATAAACAGTTAAAAGTCTTACTTACTTTTACTAGCAAGTGTTTTATTAATTTCGTCCGTCCCCATATACTTGATAAAAAAACTGTTACGTCGTGTTGAAAGAATTGATTATTTAAATCAGAAGGACTGCATACGTTTAAGTAATATTCATGTATTTAGTAGGATTTTTATTATTATTGAAAACGATCGTAAATGTCAATGTCAAGTGTTCCGACTGGGCACAATATGTCTGTACATTGCTGGCTCGATTAATTTTGTTAGAAAATAACAGTAAGTTATTTTTTCATTTTAATGAATTGTAACCATTTGGACTTAATTACTGATTAGTTAAAGGGTCTATATTTCAATTTTTTGCTTCACTTACAGGGCCCACCCTGTATATAATATAAGTATTGTATAGCATTCTTGATTTATTTGACATGACAGCTTAACTTCTCTCTATAGAAATAAAAATAAATCTGAAAATAAGCAAATTATGCACCGTTTAATGGGTCACCCTATAAGTTTATCTTTTTCTTGCAAAAAAATATATCGAATAATAGAAAATGTCATTAAAATTTTTCATATTTTCGCGCGTAAGGTGCTTTAAAGTAAAAAGCTGTATTTAAGTAAAAAACTATCGTGTGGTTGATCTTCGCCATTAAAACTCTCGGTATTAAAAGTTCCAGCGTTATAACTCACATCATAGTTGTTATGTTTGCTCAAAGAACTCCCATAAGTCCGCGGTTTACACGCAACTTGCATTTACGCAGGCCTCCTTTAAAAGGGGTTGTATTCAAACTTGGCTTAAGCTGAAGAGTTTTAAATCCATTGAAGATTTTTGGGACTTGTCACTTAAAAAAAAACTGACTAAACTAGCATTATCATCATTCCAGCCTATATACGTTCCACTGCAGAGCAGAGGCCTCTTCTCAGAATGAGAGGGCTTGCGGCGTAGTTCCCACACGGGCCCAGTGCGAATTGGGAACTTCACACACACCACTAAATTTCTTCTCAGCTGTGTCAGTTTCCTCACGTTGTTTTGGCTTCACCACTCACGAATCATGGTAAATTTCAAATTTAATTTCACCTTAAAGGGAAAACTCAGAGGTGCGAGCCCGAGATCGAGCCCACGACCCTCTGTTTGAGAGGCCACGACTACACATATGCATACCAAATTTTAACGAAATCTGAACACTTGAATTGGGATAAATTCGACTTCCAAGTTTCAACTAATACTAATAGGGTACTTAACTTAAACAAAATCTTGTTAATATTACGACGAAGTACCTACTTCAAAGTTGCCAAAGTATCTTACAAAGTCTTCGTTAACCACGTGGAAACTATGAAAAAAGATGGCAACCACCAACCGAGCAGTCTTCGAAGTATGTAGCTCCAAAGGAACCGTTATAAATAACGAGATGTTCGTTTTACAAGTACGCGTCATATTCCAGGTCGTAAATTAAATTTCATTTTAAAACCGCAAGACGTCTCGAAGAGATTTATGCGGCGCGTCTATGTTGTAATCAGATTACAGGGTTGCGTCGAAGAAGAGAATTAAGCTCGCCAGGGGTGAGTTAGGGAAATTATTGTTTGGATGCCTCGGGGAGTCGCTATGTGCGCTTCTTTATACATCCAAGAACAGAAGTGGAGCAAGCCAATTTTTCTGACGTTTTGTGACGTGACACGTCAGAATGAAACACATTGAGACAGACTATTGTAAATCTTACAATATTATAACAATACATAAAAAAAATTAAAAACCCCCAATGCAATTTGGTCACACAATTACGTACGTTTGAAAATAAAGTACATAAACGCCCGTTATGCGTTAAAGAACCCTTCCGCAGCTAACAAAAGAACTGATAACTTTTAAACGGTTCAACCAATTTTAAGAGGGGTATCTATGGATAGGTCTTCAAAAATGATATTGAGGTTTCTAATATAATTTTTTTCTAAACTGAATAGTTTGCGCGAGAGACTCTTCCAAAGTGGTAAAGTGTGTGTACCCCCCTGTAACTTCTAAAATAAGAGAATGATAAAACTAAAAAAAAATATATGATGTACATTACCATGTAAACTTCCACCGAAAATTGGTTTGAACGAGATCTAGTGAGTAGTTTTTTTTTAATACGTCATAAATCGTAAACCGCATTTTTTTATAGATAGTGGTACGGAACCCTTCGTACGCGAGTCCGACTCGCACTTGGCCGGTTTTTATTTAATTACAACGTTGAAAAAAACATCACTCATTCAATAAAAGGTTTTGTATTAAGGAGAACATCGAATGAAATTAAGCTGGCCTACTGTTTCTTTCTAATTATTTACGGTTGACTCACACTCTTGAGTTTCAAGGAACAATTTGTTATATTAAATTTTCCGTTCCAGATGTTCCGGCATAGCCTTTGAGGACACACTGAACCCCCTAGACACTTGATTATTTAGTTTGACACTTTGCTAAATTGCAAACATGAAGTTTATTTAGAACAACAAAAGTTTATTTAGAATATAAGGATGGTCAAGATTTGGTTGTAATGTTTGCTTAATAAACTGTAGAGCACTATAAACTTGTTATTTTGGGATTAAATAGCAGCTGCAGTGTTACTTAGAGAAAAATATAGTTAAAATATTTTTTTTTTCTCATTCGTGATTTTGGCTGCTCCAAATGAGGGTAGTACCTAGCAAGAAAAAAAGGAGAATGTTTGTTATTTTAGATTTGATTATCGAACGAAAAAAAACATTTGATTATGTTCCTAAAATATTGCCTTGATTTGTTTCTTTTAATGTCTATATTCGATTTAATTTAAATTCATACGGTTTCATTTAAAAAATAGGTTTGATTGGCATCAATTTTATCTTCTATTTTTTGTCGATTTTTCTACTAAGTTTTATAATAAAAACATTTTTGCGTCGCATCTAGATTGAGATACTTGTCCTCATCCCAAACTTACACGCTGTATTCTACGAGCAAATGTCGAATGACAGCATTATACGAGTACCAACATGCCAAAATAAATACGTGGCGCGAATCATCTCCAATACGGTTCACAGCACACTGCTCTCTTCTACGGACTACTCGCTCTATCCACGTGATGTATAAATATGGTCACGCGGAAACCACTCATATCAAAACCACTGGGTCACTGCCTATAGTTAGCTGTATAGTGAAGTTGAAACCCATTCCCATCTGTAACGTGAAAACGAAGTTACGGAATAGATTGACGTTCAAACTGGAGTTATGCTGAAATGATTCAACGCGACAGCGGCTAACGAGAAATATAGAGAGTTAGAGCCCGTTCCAGCAAAATTCAATTATGCCCGAGAGGAGCGTATTGTTTTCATTTTTAGTGTTCAGCTGGCGAATTGGAAAACGGAACAGGTTTGAGGCCATCTTTTGTGTTCGTTAATTGCGTTGCGTATGGAAAAATTAAAGTTTCTCATACGCTGAAAATTTTACTTTAATTTGCGAGGCTTTAATACGATCGCAGTAAAATTATCAAGTTCACTTAATTCTCTTTAAGAGGGTTAATACCTGCTGAGCTGGCAACGTTGCATTTTTGTTAGTTTTTCTCGATTATTCCACAAAAATTGAATGAAAATTAAAAATGTTTTGTATACAAATTGTTCTTATATATTAGTTAATGTGTCTACTGCAATAATCATCGACTTTATAAAGTCGATGGCAATAATAATTCGTGATAGACTTTAATTTTCTTTAAAAACGAACAAATTATTACCTAACGGTTTTTAAAGAAAATAAAAGTCTTATCACGAATTATTATTGCAGTAGACACATTAATATACAGGGTTATTTGTTATTCACTGACATCCTCTTAACCCTGAATTCCTATCACTCAAACAAATGTTTTTTGATTTACGACTTTTTAAAATTAAGCACTTTTTTTCCCATACAAATACACAGAGTATCGTAAAAATAAGAGGTAATCTCAAATTTTCAAAATGTTATTGCACCAAAAATATTAAGTTATGACAAAAGCCGTAAAACAAAAAACATTTGTTTAAGCAGTAGGAGTTTAGGTTTAAAAGGATGCTAGTGAATTACAAATAACCCTGTATAAGAACAATTTGTATACAAAACATTTTTAATTTTCATTCAATTTTTGTGGAATAATCGAGAAAAACTAACAAAAATGCAACATTGCCAGCTCAGCAGGTAAACCCTCATATCAGAAATTTATTTAGCGTTTTAAGATTTTACACTAAAATAAAATTGATTAGCTGTTAATTGAACGAATTTGTTTAGATCTAGTTTAGTTTTTAATTTAGTTTGTAATATTTAGTTTATAGTTAAGTTTTATTCTTTGTTATTTTTTCTTAATTGTTATAGCTTAATAAATTGAACGAAACCTGAACTAACCCAGTTAAGAAAAAGATCTAATTACATTTCTTTCGTTTCTGGCTATTAGATATTTGTGGTCCTAATGTAATTATCGTAGCTACTTTAGAAGTGACCAACGTTGACTTATTTTATCTTAAACTTACGGTATTTATATTGCAGTTCCGATTTGCCCACAAAGGTTGATCGGTGTCAAAATAATGTCTAGTCTGCGGTTATTGAGCGGGAAAATTTAAGCTGCAATATAGCAAATCCGTGAACGAATAACACGCAACCTACGTATAATGTATTTCAAAATCCGAAATAGAAAACAGAAAAAAAACCGGCCAAGTGCGAGTCGGACTCGCGCACGAAGGGTTCCGTACAATTATCTATAAAAATCACGTTTGTTGTATAAAAATACATATTTTATACCCTTAAATATTTCTTTATTTTAATTTAATGATTTATTTTTAAAGTTAATATATAATTAAATATTCTGTGAATATTTCAAGTGTCTACCTATTGCCGTTATCAATATCAAGCAAAAACCAGCAAAAAAATCATGTTTGTTGTATGTGAGCCCCTGAAATATTTATTTTATTCCATTTTTTAGTATTTGTTGTTATAGCGGCAACCGAAATACATCATCTGTGAAAATTTCAACTCTCTAGCTATCACGGATCCCGAGATACAGCCTGGTGACAGACGGACAGACGGACGGACAGTGGAGCCTCAGTAATAGGGTTTCCGTTTTTACCCTTTGGGTAAGGAACCCTAAAAACGGATAAGTTGAGTTGATATTTCACGCGTTTTCAAAAATCTCCCCCCTTGTATTGAAAGAACTTTTATTTTTAAACAATATTTATTAAAAATATGTCCGACGTATCCCCCTTTCTCCTAAACCAAAGGGCATGCATTCAAAATCGTGAATCTGAGCCTTCTTTTAAACGAGACTTCTTATTTCTTATTTCTAAGTACCTACATCTTAGCTTTAATAGAAGATTAACGGGTTAAGTATGGAACAATCGGTTCCACTTTAAAGTAAGCGTTACGACGATGGCCGACTTTTATTCACCGAATGATGTCATTAATTAAAAGTTAGGTGATTAGCAGCAAATACCTATTCAAAAGCCGCGAACTCGAAAGTCCTTTGTCAGCTGTCTTAGGTGAAACTTTTCAGTAATTGATTCATTTATTATGCTTTATTTTGAAGCGGGCGGCAATTTATCGATTATTTGTTTCGCCAATTATTCCACAAAGTCTAAAGGAATTGCTAACGGGAACCCTTTTTGTAATCAAGAACAGAATGTTTTAAGAGCCCTTGATTACAACAAATTTTACGGTGTATTTTCGGAGCAGGTGATGGGTGAAAGGTATAGGCTTTTATGTTTTACCGCCTACATTAAGCGTAATTTCATAATTCAACAGCAAAATCTGATTTCGAATTCGATAAATGTATTGTAGCCGTGTCTAGACATTTGACGATTATATATTGTGTCTTTTGTTTGTGAACGTTTGTAAATGTTATTTAGGTTTGAAACATCTCCGTACCTACAGCTTACTGAAAGCTTTAAAAAAAGCAGAGCGATAACAATAACAGTAATATTTACTGTTATAATAATTAATTTTATCTGTGTTTATTCAACTATTGCTTGTTAATTAGACAAAATGTTTTGGTTATATTTTCTTAATTCAATGAATTTCAAATTATCTTCAATGAAAGCAGATGCAGTTTACAAAGAGTAGGTACCTATACGTATATTATGCAGGAAAAGGAGTGTTGAGTAGAATTTGTACGTATAATGTTTAGTGATTATTTATGACAATAAATATAAATTATTAATTCTTTCTTTTTTTTATTTACCAGAAATTATTTTTACGACTCAATAGGCTATTCATTTGAAATGTTGCTTTTGAAAAAGAAAACAGCTGGAAATTGCTGAACTTACCATTGGGTTAAAAAACGTCTAAATAAAATTAGTGATTAAAAAACAACTTCAGTAAAAGTCATTCATGTGAAAAGATTTTTTAAGAATTCGTGAAGTGAAATGGGCGAGGGTGGAAGCCCTATTCATTAGTTGAATTGCTGGCTTGTGAAAAATTGCTTGATCAAACCATTAAAACTCGGCTATGTTAATACATGAATCCTTAGTATAAGTATCTTTTATTTTGTAAAATTAAAACTAATTGCATGCAATACAGCACAGCGCTGCAGCTTGCCGCGATGTGCTTTATCCAACTTAATCGTTTCTGCCAATATTACCGCTGAAATTTCGTCGGATATATTTATTTTGTTCCCATTGTTACCCGACCATTTTTAAACTCCTACACTGACATCAGTGTGAATGTTTTGATACATAATACACTAAATATTATTATAAACAAAGGATCACTTTAAATGGAAGTTCCATAAACTGACCCGCTTTTGTCGGCAGTATGTATAGTTGAAAGTGGAAAAAAGCCGTGGTATCCTAGTGCTTTGGTATATAATGGTCTCTCAAGCAGAGGGTCGTTCGTGGGTTCGCTCACCTTTGAGTTTTTCGAAATTTATGTGCGAAATTACATTTCAAATTTACCATGAGAAACCTGCAACATCTTTGAAAAAATTCAATAGTGTGTGTGAAGTTCAAATTGGCGCGTGGGAATTATGACCTCATATATTATCGCCATCTTATTCCGAGAGGAGGCTTGTGCCCTGCAGTGGGACGAATATTGGCCGGGATGATGATGATGATGTATAGTTCTGAACAATAGAAGTTCATCATCCATCTCCGGTCTACATACGTTCCACTGCAGAAACTGTAGCTGTAGTTCCCTCACGGGCCCACTGCGGATTATGTACTTCACATACTACGAGTATTAAACTTCATAGGTGCAGGATTCATATTTCAGATTTTATGATTTCCTCCACCGTAAAGTTCATGGTAAAATAAAAATTTAATTTCGTACAACAAATAGTAGTAAATAATATTAAAACACAGTAAAGTATAACCAAGTTAAGTAACTAACAAATAACGAATTGGGCGGGTCTCGCTCGACTCAAACTTCGGTCGTTTGTGGAGACACGATAGTGAGACCAAGTGAGACAGATGGCGCCAACTGAGATAGTTTTCGAGAGCCTTGTCTTCTTATACGACATGAAAGTCCCAAGTAATTTCACAGACACCGGATGATACTCTTCTTATACGCGTAAAGAAAACTTCAAACTGCGGCTCAAATGACATAGGCGTGCCCAGATGGTTTAATAGGATCCATAACGATGTGATGAGTAGGAAAAATAAGTATACAGGGAATTCAAATTGGTGATACAAAATTAGTGTTTCACGAACTCAATGTATGGACGCCCCAAATTGTATAAGACTAATTAAAACAAATGAGTTAGCGTATTATATTGTTCATCATTAACTGAGTCATCATCATCATCATTTCAGCCGAAAGACGTCCACTGCTGAACATAGGCCTCCCCCAAGGCTCGCCAAACAGATCGGCCCTGCGCCATCCGCATCCAATGCGTTCCCGCTACCTTCACCAGGTCGTCGTTCTATCTTGTTGGAGGCCTACCTACACTGCGTCTTCCGGTCCGCGGACGCCACTCGAGAACCTTTCGGCCCCATCGGCCGTCAGTTCTACGGGCGATGTGCCCTGCCCACTGCCACTTAAGTCTAGCGATTCTTCGAGCTATGTCCGTGACTTAAGTTCTTGCGTGGATTTCATTTCTAATGCGATCCCGCAGAGAAACTCCAAGCATAGCCCTCTCCATCGCCCTCTGAGTAACTCATTGATTAACTGAGTACGAAATACTAATTTAGTATCACAAATTTGAATTCACCCTGTATATTTAAACCGAGTTAAGTAAAAAAGAAAAGCGTATCTTAAGTTGTTCTTGTATGAATACAGTACAGTACAATACAATGACTTTATACCACCACAAATAATACAACGCAGAAAAACAAGTACATGATAAAATATATAAGGTAAGCAATGGGCGGCCTTATCGCTTCGAAGCGATCTTTTCCAGGCAACCTATAAAAAGAAAGAAAGCAAGGAATAGATGTCAGCAGAGGTGGTGCAATATAAAATTAATAGTACTTAATAAAAAACAAACATTCTCTCTTTTATCTCATTCTTATTTCATCTGTCTGTACCTAAATAAAAAGAAAAATCCTGACTGATTCACTGACTCACTCATTGACTTACTAAACTCATTGACTGACTGACTCATCAACGCGCATCAAAAACCTTAGCTCTAGAAGGCTGTAATTTTGCATAGAGGTAGATGATGTAGACAAGGAATAAGGACGAATTTGTTGAAATTCCCACGGGATAGGGAATAAACGGGACTTATAAATATGTTCGATTCAGAGTGATCCTATTTCTGTAATTCGATTTATCTAAGCAAATATTCAATTAGCCGACACAGATTATAAAATCGTTCTACGGTCAACGGCTGGTATGAAGTAATTTGTGACACGACACAACTATGAAATTTCTGAATATTGACAATGTCAACCATAGGAAAATAAACGCTACCTACATACTTGATGAGTAAGTATGACAGAGTTGTAGTTATAGCTTTACCTTGTGGATTACATTGTCTATATTCAGAAACTTCATAGTTGTACTTAGTAATGGTCGACGACTATAGTTTTTTTGTTAATTATAAAAACTGACGCTTGTAAATAAATATTAGGAGATCTTGCTGAGTGTGACAGTAAAAACTCAAACCTAAACTTTTGAGACTATTAAAGTACGATTTAAGGCAGTTTTAAAAATAAATTCTTCAGACGACAAAAACAGATTCATAGTGCAGCCGAAATCTTTAATATAGCCTGTAAAAATCAATACGACCTCCGTACATATTAATTCGGACATGTGAAATACTAGAGTATCTCCAGTCTTTGGGTGGTCGGAGCTATTTCGCGATATCTATTCAAAGTTCAGCGGAGTTAATGAAAACGTAAGAAATACTGATGTCGGCTTTTTTTAGTGCCCGCGGCAAATGGAGGGATCTTTTAGGTTTCTAGCCATTGTTTGTCTGCAGCTGTAGGTACATCAATTTTTAAAATATGTTTATGATTTTTTACCATCACATTGCAAATAGATGTACATAGTTATGTTGTTAAATTACATACATACATGTAAAGTATTTAAAACAACAATTTCTTTTACGAGTACATAGTTGATACGCTATTTGAGACTAGGAATCGCTAATGCAGACCGGAATTATTTCCAAACATCCCTGTCCATGATATCATTTTAAAGTACGCCTTAGATTGTAAGTAATGCTTTCTTGACGATGGATTTGGATTTTGCATCAGTTTGATCGGTTATAGTTTTTGGGGATTTTATTATATTAAGTATGCTATTTCTCAGAAACGACTTTATGGTTTCCCTGTGTTTCTAGTAGACTTTGGCTTATCGAAGTTAGTGGGAAAATCACACATTTTATGATTATTTCAAATATATAAAACGACTGCAATTCTTTAAAAAATTATCTTATAGATTCGCGTGTTCTTAAATTAGGTATTCTCACAGCAAACTTTCCCAAAAGAATACAAATTTAGTATTGCCTTAGAATAGCAATACATAATGAAACTTTCAAAATTAAATTCCTATCAAGCTAAAGCTATGAATAATGAAATGATAGATGCTTCCGCGCTGATAAAAAAACTATCAGTTAACTTCCGACATCAAAAATATCGGCCTAATTAAACAATACAAACATGACCTTATTTTCTGCTACGAGAAAAAACTGCCGAGTAACGATGACCGGCTATTCCCCAATAAATAACGGTGTATCTTATGCTTTATGTCAGAACGTGGTGATTTATAACGTGCGAAATTCAACTCACGCGTTGCGTGTGTCCGGACAGGTACCGGGCCCCCAGTCTTGGCCCTGGGGGAGCCCCTAGATGGAGCGGGGGCATGTCAAGCCCCTACGTTATAATTAAGGCCCTAATACGTAAGGATAAAGAGGCAAAGAAGCTGTGCCAACTGGCAAGCGGCCGAATCTGGTAATCTGCATTCTGTGTCTAGTAAAGGATCAGCGTATATCTGACATTAACGGATATTATGCTAAAGGCTTGTGAGACAGCGATTTAGTAAACTGGATTTATTGCGTCTTTTTATATTATACCTAATGTGTATTTAGGTACTTAAGTTTTCCAGTTAATTTTGATCTTTTCGTGTAAAATAATACTGAGTAAACACATTTACTTTTTTAATTAACAAGTAACAAGTGGTAGCCTAATGGTTTGACCCATGGCCACTCAAGTCGAGGGTCGCGGTCTGCGAAGAAATTCAATAGCGTGTGTGAAGTTCCCAATCCGCACTGGGCCTGCGTAGGAATTACGGCCCTAGGCCTCTCATTCTGAGAGGAGGCATGTCCTCTGCAGTGGGAGGGACGTTGGGAGGGAGGGCTGAGATGATAGTGACAAAGCCGGTATGCAAATCGTTCAATAGGCCTTATGTTACAATGTAGGTATTTGTGTGGAAACACTTAAAAAAACAAAGGGTTTTTCTATGTCACTGATCCCCTCAAACGCTCGCAACGCAAATTACAAGCTTATAATAATAATAAACCATTTTGGGCGAACGCAATGTCCAATTTACCTACCGCAGGGGATCACGACAAAAGTCGGCCAACTCTAAAAAGAGCCATGAAAAAAATATCACGAAAAAACAAAGCCGGGAGCTTACGTAGAATTTGAAAAGGGTTACTAATGGACATTTTTGTTAAAACGGCCACCGCGTTTAATGATTTCGTTTTATTTTCCCTGCCGGAGATAATAAATGGTCAGCCGACGTAAATGAGAAAATAATAGCACAGATTATCATAAATAAATATGGTGACGGACAGTATGGTTACGTCTGGATTAATTGTGAAGAATGCGAGTGGTGAATTTGGTCGGCCCGTTTGTGAAAGCTTTAAATAATGTTTATCGAAGCGACTAATCTCTTATCTTCAACATAAATCATTATTTTGATTGCAATTCAATCTTCTTTATTGTTACTAGTGTAAAATATTACAGGCATGGCACGACAATAATTTGAAAAAAAATATGAATTTTCTAACCTACTAGACTAGTAGTCTACAATGAAACTGTTGAAAAACTGAAAGAACAACTGAAAATGTTTTTTAGTATCTAGCTATATAATATATCTATCTATCTACAGCAATTGTCCGTCCACTGCTGGACGTAGGGATCCTACATATTGCACCAAAACTCGCAAACTTCTTTTCGCGAAAGTTATAGTTTTTATTTTTGATATTCTCACATATGTGATTTAATTTTTTGGTTGACATTTTGTTTTATTTTATCTACTTTTATTTTATTTTGATTATTATTATTTAAATTACTATCTTTGTGACATTTGATTTTATCTACGGACATTTTTTGTGCATGTTACGAAATTTTAATTTTAATGTACTTTTAATTTAACTAACTAACTAACTAGTTTGGCTCAGTGACCCAAAATGAGTCTTGGCCTCCGAAACGAGAGCACTTTTAATTTAGTTTTTATATTATTTTCAGGATATCTTTGTAAATTCTTTGTATTTATGTCATTTAAAATTCACAATGTACCTACCTAATGTGAACAACATACAACATACACAACATGAATAAACTAATCCATTTCTAACTCAATTTTTTCTATAGGTAATCAAAGTCAATGAAACGTCGCCATTCACGTCAGCGACGACATACAGGAGCTAAAAATATCGTATCATTCACATTCGTTACATATGAGAGCCGCAGAATATTAAAGCATTATTAGCGCAGGTCGGTATTAATTAACACCTTTAATTAAAGTCTTATCTCGTAAAAGGCACTGCGAATTCCGAGTTAATTAACTTCCCTATACGCGGATGCAGCCCCACACATGCAACCGTATCCCATACAGGTCGTAGGTAGGGCAGCGCATCTGATTGAAAAGCCCACCTTCCCTGCAAACATGCAATACAGGCTTAAGCACTTTGGTTATAGGAGAATCTACGATAGCCGGAAAAGCGAGCGACCACCTACCAAGGGATTAAAAGGAAATTTCAACACGCTTCAAATTCCTTGCTGCTTCTTGTGAGCGGTTTGTCTGAGTTCCATTTCGAACGCGCATTGGAAGCACTCTTGTTTTGCGTGAAGCAAATATTCGAGATGAAAAGGTAAGGGTGGTTGAGTAGAGTTGCTCGGAGGTTTAGTCTGCTACGAACACTCAGCGGGAGACCACGCGCAGTTTTGTTACCGAGACGAGATTCGTAACAAAGTAGAACAAAGTTTCGTGCTAAGGTTGAACACTGATTTACTCTGAAATTAGCTAATTCGTAGTTCGCATTCACAGTTTAAACTGGAGGTTTATGCTTCGTTGGATTTAAAAGGTTCGTAAAATTTTAATTGGTTTATATTGTTTAAATTACTTTAAATAGTACCCAAGAGGTATAGTCAGGCAAGTAAGTGCTTTACTATTTTTTGTGACAGTTCCTTTATCAGAAATAAAACAATAAGACTGATTGCCAATTGTCTTTAATGTTTTAATCCATACAGCTCGCATTGAACCCTAGAGAGGAAAAGTTTATTGGTCGACTATCTACAATTGAATCTTTCTCTTCAATCTATAATTTTAAATGTTTATTTTAAAACTAATATGGTAGCAGCTTAAAGTGACATTACTTGTCGTCTCCTCTACATTTTATAAAAACCAGTTATGTTGCTGAACACCTTCACAATATCGAAAATGCCAAAAATAGTCGACAATTTGCTTTATTCATCCAAAAAAAAAATTGTAGCTTCCATTTTCTCATAATAGTATTTATTCGTGTAGATTGACATGTTTATTGCTTATCAGCATCAATTATATTATAAACAACAAAAATGCATTAGCCAAATAGGACTAGCCGTTGTAAAATGGTGTACTTACATGCGTTCGACATTGATTTTTATTTATTTATAACCTAGCCTTTCTCCACGGATTCGCGCGCCTCAACCATACTTAGATCTGGCAGCTAAATTAGGTATAATTCCGGGATTTACCGAGTTGCTAGGGTATTCCTCAATAATTACATCTTAGTTTTTATTTAACTTGCATAAAGAATACTTGAGGCCGTATTTTCTAACGCGCGTACGCTTGCCATCGCTTTCACCATCTCTTTCTATCACCGTTTGACAGAAAGAAACAGTGAATGCATAGTAGTTAAGGTTGTCCGATTTTATCCTGTGGGAAAATTGGATTGAGAAGTAGAATTGTGTTATTCCAGAGATCCAGCTATTTGCATAGGTACCAAGTTTCATCCAAATTCGTCCGATTGTTTTAGCGTGAAAGAGTAACCAAACACACAAACACGCGCACGTATGCACACACACACACACACACACACATACACACACACACACACACACACACACACACACACACACACACACACACACACACACACACATGCTCACACTCACAAAATTTCGCATTTATAATACCTATTAGTAGGACTAGCTTCATTTCCGTGGAAGATTAAAGAGATTCGCTAGCTCTCTATTCCGTGGGAATTTTGAAAAATCCCTTCTTAGTGCATCTTTATGATCCTCCAGAAAAATATCTGCCTAATTTCATGTCATATTTCTATGAAAAACAAAGCTACATACATGCCGATCTTTTTCTTCTAACTCACGCCGTGAGGCTTTATCTAATTGTCAAATTTTATGGTTCAATGCTAACGGGCAGTATGGTTTTAATTCGTATAGTTTTTGTATAAAAAATAACTTTGAAAAGGTCGTATCATTTGTTCGCGTCAGATTAGACTTTGTTAGCCCTCTCATTCTGAGCCCTGTAGTGGGACGTATTATATATAGGATAGGATGATGATGATGATGATGATGATGATGATGATGATGATGATGAGATTAGACATGATTATTACACAATTTCATGGGATTGTAGACTTGAGTAATCGATTTTAATTTCAAGTTGATACCTCCACGCATGTCTAAATAAGACGGGTCTTGACATACGGACAGATGATGAAGATATCCTATATACCAACGACTAAATAGCTTAGTAGTTAGAAAATGAATGGAATTCGCTCTCGTCGTCTGTATTTCCACATAAATACAACCTAGGCTCTTCAAGGCTAGAGTGAATAGGCTATTTACTGAACCAGTGAGACACACCCTTGGCCTCATCTAAACTTTTCATCAGGTGAGTACTATCTACACTAGTAGATGGTATGTGATATGTTTGTTCTAGAGTCTTGAATGTTTTATAATGTATTTATCTACATAAATAGGTATGTTTATCAATTACCTAGCACCATAGTAAAATCTTTGCTAAGTTAAAGACTAGGTAAATTGGTGTCAATTGCTTCATGATATTTATTTAATTATTATTATAAGGGTTACTTTTTCCTTTTGAGGTACGTAAACCGGAAATCGTTTTAAATTCATGATGCAACTATGTAAGATGCAGGCTTTTGAAGTAGTGGACGGTCCGCAGAAACGTAGTTTATTTAGTTAAAACTTTGTGATGCACTTATTTTCCAGCGTTGCTTTAATTTGAAATAAATTAACTTTGTAAGCTGAGACTCAAACGCTGTAGATTAATAATATTAATAATAATAAATGTATTTATTTAGGCATTTTTTTTAGAACCCATACAATTTAAAAAATAAAAATTAAATTAAAAATTAAAATTTATTACAATCATTCAATAACACATTATCATCATCATCATTAAATGCAAATCAAGAATTAATTAAATTTTAATAAATATTTTTCTTAGACTAAAGTAACAAAAGTTTGTCGAAGTTTGGCTATGAAATGGGAGGTTTGTAGTTAAGACTAGGTATATTAGGGAACACCGTAAAAATAAAAATCGGAAAGCAACATTATCGACTTAATTAATAGTCGCCAATATGAACATATGAATGATATATGTGGCTGGTCCACAAATTTAAAGTTGCTCAACGTGCTATGCTCGGAGTTTCTCTAAAATATAGAATTCGTAACGAAGTGATCCGACAGAGAACCAAAGTTATCGACATAGCCCACCGCATTAGCACGCTGAAGTGGCAATGGGCAGACCAAATAACCCAAAGAACCGATAACCGTTGGGGTAGACTAGTTCTTGAGTGGAGACCACGGATCGGCAAACGTAGCGTGGGACGTCCTCAGACTCGGTGGAGCGATGATCTTCGCAAGGCGGCTGGCAAGAGCTGGATGAGAGTAGCCGAGGATCGTGCTCAGTGGCGTGCCATGGGAGACGCCTTTGTCCAGCAGTGGACGAACATAGGCTGATGATGATGATGAATATGAACATTTTAAATTTAACTATCCAATCGCAAATCCATTTAAAATAATTTTTGTTCTTAATCAAATTTCGAAGAAATGTTTGATTTTCCGATTTTTGATATTTGCGATTTATTTAAAATGTTCATACCTGCCAACAAACTCGAAAATTTTGCTTTTTATTTATATAAGTAACTTGAATTGAATATGGTCGAAAATTATTTTAAGCTGATTTGCGATTGGATAATTGAATTTATCAATATATTTCATACTAAATATAAACTGAAATATGGATGCCAGAAAAAAGACCAGAAAAAATACCAGCGCTGGGAATCGAACCCAGGTCCTCAGCATTCCGTGCCGCGTGCCATTCCCCTACACCACCACTGGTCAGGAGCTTAGACACGAATTTTTTCCATACACCCATATCTGAATCTGTTAGATAATCACTTTATTATATAGCAGTGATACAGCGCCATCTATGTTATACCCTCATCGAGAGACTTCAACACTCCTTCGGAACTATCCGCCCACCCGGACAAGAGATGTCGCTACTATGTGATGTTTTAAACGGGATGACCGTTAAATTAATAAAAAAATTAAGTTGAAAAAAAAATACAAAAATATACTTCATATCAAACTTGTTGAATTATCTTTACGACACTCTCATTATAATTAAGAATTGTGTTTGATCCCTTGTCACATTTATACTTTTTGATTATTCAATGCGTTCTAATTTTACGTTTAATTTAGAATTTACGTTATCATGAAAGCAAAGATCTCAAAAATCAACTACCTACATTAGTCATATTTTTATTGTTGTAACAATTCAAAGGTTTACATAAAATTCATCATCATCATCTCCAACCTATACGTCTTTTTGGTGGACACAGGCCTTTTTTCGGAATGAGAGAGCTTGAACTTTAGTTCCCACGTGGTCCCAATGTGGATTTGAACCTTCACACGCATCATAGAATTGCGTCGCAATGTATGCAGGATTCCTTACGATGATTTTCTTCACCGAAAAGGTCATGATAAAATTATAAATGTAACTTCCCACATAAATATAGCCGTGGTAGCTTACTGGTTTGACCTATGGCCTTGCAAAAAAGGCTCCTGGGTTCGAACCCGGGTTCACACTTCTAAGGACTTTATAAAAAAAATAAGGCATTCATTTTTTTAATAGCTAACGCAAAAAGCGTCCTACAAAATGTGCTGCTTATAAATAAACATTGCCGGGTCAGACATTTGATGCGAAAAACAATGTTATTAAAAAGGCAATTTAAAGTATAACGTGGCAGGTGTAGAATAAAATAAGAGAAAGAAAAGTCCACATTTTAATCCGCAAAAGCGCGCAAGTGGCCGACATAAATTAAAAGTCCGACCAACTTCTGTCGGACAAATTTGAATAGCACTAGTTGCTGCCGTGGGTTTTGATTTTGAATATTATTTTTTCGATAAAATTATATAATGTTTTAAACTTTAACGATTCTCACTCATAATTAAAATCATCCGGGACTTAATCACGATTGTTATATTGCCAATTCTATATCTACGTATATACTATCTGACCCTGCAAATGTTGTTTTGCCATATCAATTATTTCGTACCACCTAGGGATATAAAAATATCCTACGATCTATTATCAGATCTACCAAATATAGACAAAAAGATTCGGAGGAATTCGATTACAAAATCTGTGACACGACATTTACATTAGGTTGAGGTAATTTTAGCATTCGTTGGTGCCTTAGGTTTTGCTTTTGATTATTATTTAGTCAATAGAATTATGAAACGTTATAAGCTTTCGTGATTCTTTCGTGAAATTTCTATCAGCCGGGATATAATTATGGTTATTTATATTGCTAAATCTAATTTCTAAATCAATATTGAGGTCATTTTAGCACTAGTTGCTGCCTTCGGTTTTGATTCTGAATATTATTTTGTCGACAGAATTATACAATGTTTTAAATTTTCACTCATAATTAATATCAACTGGGACTTAATCACGACTATCTATAATTAATTTGTTTCGTTTCCTTTTATGAGGGTTGTGTTAAATGATGTGTACAATTATTATTGTGATGTAATGCACTGTATGTCTTAGATTAAGTCAATTGTATTTTCGTTAGCTTAATTACAGATGACCGCGATTAAGTCCCGGGTATTATTAATTCTGATAAAATTATTATTAATCTCGAATTAGAAAATAGTTATGCCGAAATTCGGTAAATAAGTATACCATCATCAAGGATGGGTTACAAAAACTAACTCCTGCTTTTCTTAGAGACGAGTTTGAGTTTACTGGTTCAACTTTAGCATAGCTTAGTTAAATTTCTGGAAATTTCTCTATCTTTAGACTAGACTAACAAACTGGGAAATAATATACTACTTCTATACGATTTCATGCTATGGTTATACGTGAAACTAATTAAGAAACTGATGTAATTTTGCTATCTAAAATTATAATATAGTTTTAATCACGTTTTAATTAATTACGTGTGAAATGCGTGCTAACTATGTTGTCATTTTTATTAACAGTGAAGTGAATAAAAAATATGTTTTGAATTTTCATATTATATTAATAGTATGGGCTGCCAGCGAGAGAACAATTTCATTTCACAATTACGAGTAGGCCTCCGAAGGTTTATATGACGTATTTTTTTAGTCTATTTGCGTAACTACGGACAAGTATAATTTGTTAATACATACACCCTTATTAATTACGTCCAGTCTACCACGCCTTTCCAATATTAATACTTGATGTGGGTACATTTCAATATACCTACCTATATTTTTAAAGGCGTCTTTTTGGTGCGGCCTTCACCTAAATTATCATACTTATTGAGCTGAAACTGGAGAGGCCAAGAGACGGAAAGTACCAAAAAATCCCAAACAATTGTATTTCTGTTTCTGCACAATCGTCATTGTTCATACTTGTATTGTTAATCAAATGAAGTTACGTGGCACCAACTAGCGACATTAGCAAACTTATAGGATACGTGGAAGTGTGAGAAGGAAAGTTTTTGGCGATGCTTCTATTTTCGTTCAAGTATTTATTGCAATATTCTCTTGGTTTTATGTATATTTTTTATGACACCCTGACATCAACTAATAAAAAAGTGAGACAAAGGGCACTATTTTTACGATTTTTAGAACTTATAGATAGAAACATTGATCCTTTAGCCAAAAAAGTAGTCGAAACCTCACTATAATTTAATGATGTGTTACCGTATGCTTAAAAAATATGTAGCGGTTAACAAAAGATGTACCTTTAACATTTCATTTTATATAGCCTTTATAGTTTTCATGCATAGTAGCGGAATGAAAAGTTTCGTCTTTTTTCGACCTTAACTCGTTGACATAGAGTCGAAAAGTGTTGAATCTTTTCATTTCGCGACTGTACAATGCTTGTGACATACGGACAGACGTATTAGAACGAAACTCTATAAGCGTTCCTTCTTTGTCAATCTGGCTACGGAACCCAAAAAAAGAAAGGAAACTTCTTTCTGAAGCGTTAATTAAATGTGAGTCCAGAGGGCATCCCAATTATCTTATTCACAAAAGTTCTGCATTGAAATGTAACAGTTATCTAGTCAGCCCTCTCCCCCTGACCTTATGAGTCACTTTTTGTTTTACTTTGCATGGGAAAGCTCCACCACTTTAATATCAACTTCAGTTTCATATTTAACCTATTTTGGTATGAGATTCATGAAAGGTTTTACTACGGCTTTACCTTCTTACTGCAGCCTTTAAACACGCTAATTAATGTTTTAATAATTGTAAATCCAGCTGTAGGAATACCTTTTAGGTAAAAGTCCTGATTGATTGACTGGTCGACGCATTACCCCACAACCAAAACTCAAACCCATGGAAATAAAAAGCTGAAAATTTGCATAGACTTTCAATGATGTGTACAAGGACGGTGCCCCTTTTCTCTCATTCAATTTTAAGTCATAATGTATCATTAGTCATCATCAACGTTAGTCATACAGTGATTTACATCTGAAACGGTATTTTTTTCAGGACTTTTTTAAATGCCATCTTATAGAATGCAGTAGTTTAGTTTAGGTTAGGTTTGTTTTATTACAATTCCGAAAAATAAATTGATTCAGAAATAAATCACTGTATGACTAACGTTGATTATGATTTAAAATTTTATGGAAGTCATTATAGACCCGTACAAGGAATAAAGACAATGTTTATGAAGTTCCCACGGGCTAGGGAGTTCTTCCAAGGGAGCGACAATGTAGACGACACTAAAATGTACTGTAACAAATAGCTCCGCAAAAAAATCAATAGCTGAACCATTTTCAAAAAATTTGTACGCAATTAAGGGATTTCATTAAAACAAAACTTATTTGATTCCTCTGTGTAACGAAAATTACCCATATAATTTGTATGACTAACTTTCGTTACACAAAGGACGTCGTGATTTTGTTTTCATTAGGCCCTTAATTATCTATACATATAATAAATCTGTAACAAGTCGGTGTCTGTACATTGAAGATATTTGAGAAAAACTGTCACTAGGGCTATTTACTAGCGCAATAGAACCCAAAACAATGTTTTTTAGAATTATTGTCTGTTTGTCTGTGCGTTTGTGCGCGCTAATCTCAGAAACGGCTTAACCTAGAAGGATGCGGTTTTCACTGATATGTTGGTATTTTTTTGGATTAACATTTAGTGTTTGTTTCATTTGAATCGGTTCACAAATAAGAAAGATACGTCTATTTTAAGAATTTATAGAACAGTTTTTAGTAGTAGTGACTTGGGAGTAGGTACGGTGGTGAATGTGAACGCGGGTGTGCGGGGGGGGGGGGGTTGCGGGGGCGGGGTAATTTTTTTTATATCGTTGAACTAAGGAGAGCCATAATTGATGAAAAAGCAAATTGGATAAAAAAATAAGCTGCCCAAATTACTAATTTCACGCGGACGGAGTCGCGGGCAAAAGCTATGTACAATATTTTTTAAAACGACCCAGCTGTGAGGTTCTTTAAGGTATTAAATTTACAAATCCAATTAATCGTAATACAAGGTTATTATTGATGTAAGGTGCCGTAAGTATTCTAAAGCGCATTCGTGCACGATAATATTTAAAATTCCATTTGTTTCAGGTGCAAGCAGACGCTAATAATGCCGAAGAGCTTCGTTCATTTCACATGTTGTCTGGTGGTTGTGTTTACCATGTGTATAGGTACGTTTGACATGCTATCAGGCTATGACAAGACATCGTAAACTTTGATCTTATGTATGCGGTTTCACCAGGCAAGCTCGAAAGGAGCTTAACGTTTTAGTACTTTGTCGTAGTAAACAGCTATACTGGGACATTAGACATAGTTGCTACGGAACGTAGACCGTGATTATCTTAATGAGATTCACAGGTAGACTGAAAAAATTGTGGGTGGTTGTTAATACTGTGTACCTTGCTGTGTTGTTTTTTTTTACATAAAACAATCCCGTGATTCACCTCATAAAAATTGCACATGAGGCCAAAAGTATTTCTAAATATACAGGTAAAAAAAGATAAAGGTAAAGTTATGCTACTCAGTTATACTTATCAGTGGCCGGAGTTCATTGAAGATAATCACGATAGCCCGTAGCAAATATATCTAATGTAATTAACCGCAAGTTATTAAAAAGTACTTACTTGGACAATTTTAAATAGTAATAATAGACCTAATAATAACTACGAGTAAAAGTTGGGAAAGTCTAAAACAATATAAGTTTTTTTTGCCTTGTCATCCAAGCAACATAATGTTTACCAAATAAGTTAATTCGATCCGGTAGTGAGTTAGTGAAGATTTGTCCTTGACAAACAAAAACGTTGCAAGTGAAATAAAATCTTATAAAAATTGTTTATCAAATATAATAATTTTAATTACCTATTTTCTTTTGTTCAAAGATGAAGGCAACGGAAACTGGAAAAAGAAATACAGAGAAAATCTTCAAAAGGATATCGCGAAATTCAAGGAAATGGCTGGTAATTATGCTACATTATAGTTGGGAATTTATATAACTTCTAGTGTTGAGTTAACCGACGAATAAAGTTTGAATACTGAAATATTTAACAATATAAGTTTTGATTGCTTTCTGTATTCAGTAATCTATGCATGTATCAAAAATATCGCATCGTCTTCAAATTTTATAAAGATTGTGCTAAATACTTCCGTAACGTAAATAAATGTATGGTTTGTTCAGTAATTTATTTCTAGATGCCAGACGAACTAATTTTTAAACTACGAGTAGAAGCAGCGTTCATGTTTAAGGTCGTGCAATAAACGGCACCCTAATTAAAAGAAGCTGCTCAAATTAATGAGATAAAGTCTGACGTTAAACTTGACTCACAATTAGTTTTATTTGCAGAAAAGATTGAAGACGAAATAGAAGATTTCTACGACGAATATTCAGACGGTTGGTCGAAACACGAATATTATGCTGACAGAGAAGACAAACCTTTAAAAACATCTGACTATAGTTTACACAAGAGCGAAGTAAATAACTATGGAAACAAATTAAATTTATCGAACACGGTCATCGGAAATATAACAAATAACTTAACTAGGAATGAAATTCCATCCACGCTCGGAAATACTTTCTCAAACGAAAGGGCACCAAAATTTGACGTAATAAAAGAAATAACTTCCACTGAAAAAGCGAATATAGTGAGTTCAAAGTGGCCGAAATTCGAAGATATTTTACAAGACATGGGTAAAAAATACGACTGGAAAAATGACAGATGGATCAAAGTGAAAAAGAAAGCGAACCAATCAAGTGAAGAAAATCATTTAATGTCTCATGAAAGGCACAAATTTAGCTATAAAACTGTGAAATTAAATAGAAGTAAAAGTAGACGGAACGTTGTGATAGCTGTCACAGCTGTGAGATAGGACATTTCAAGCTGTCTAGGTCTCTGAATTCATAAGAAAATTGAATATCTTTTTTATTAGGCGCCACGGGACCAAGCCAATGCAAAGTGGATAAATTTAACATTTTAATCACAGTATTCTGAAGTGAACTGGCTATTACACGATCCCAGTAGTTTAATAAAGCTGAAAACGCATTGTGTACTCTACTTGTATTTCTCATGCAACTGTAGTTCAGTACCAATGTGACATTTTTAATTAAAAGTAACCCAAGTCCTTGAGTTCGAAGACAAATGTTCAAGTTTTATTCAAATACTTCCACATTAAATAAATACCTGTAATATTTCATCCCATCATTTTAATAAGTGTAAACGTAGATCTATGTTCAATAGATTGCTGTTATCTGTAATAGGTATATTTGAACTCAATTTAATAATTATTTTATGAGGATCTTGAAAACGTTGAAGCAATAAAGTCTTAACTATATAAACATGTATTGTTTTATTTCTATTTCATTCACTCATAATATTTTAGCCTTTTCGATCGATAATCAAAGTGACATGATAAATTTCTAAATAAATAAAACAGATCAGAAACGTTTTGAGCATCAAAATTACTTTTTACTTTATTGGTTATTATTCGTCCAGTAGGTATTCCTTATTATATAAAAGTGAAAGGAAAACGAATTACACGAAAATATAATGTTTCTCACTTTTTACAACAAGAAAACAACAGAAATATCAAAAGAAAATCCAAAACGTCTCACGGCCAGGGCGTGACGGAAATTGTAACTATAACTGAAAAAAGGCCTTTCCTTTCCAAAACATAAGATTCAATATCCTATACATTTCGTGAGAAATAATGGCTAGGGGTGCAAGGTGAAATAATTGACTTATTTATCATACTCATCCATGGCCTCTTTTTCGACTCCCATCTTATCCCATTCCTCTTATTTATTACAGACATGTGTTATCCCTTGCCTTCGGGAATACCAGATGGGAATTTTCCTAATTACATTTTACTGTGTACACCTACTTATAGCAGTTTGTTCACACGATCTTAAGTGTATGGAATAGGTGACGTGATCGTTTATTTATTACGATCAAAGTGTTTCAAATTGATTCGAACTCAATCCGTTAATACTTTATGATTATTCGAGGCTCGTTCAAGATAGAACAGAGAAAATAAATTAAAGAAATAACTTAATATTGGATTACTGATTTCTCATTACATATTTATGTTTCTTGTGTAGTATTGTACATATGTAAAATGTACAAAAATAAGGAAAGAAATAAAAAACATGATTGACAACTCAAACTTTTGTTTCAATAATCATTATGTTTAAAACACTCTAAGGTAATATTTGGTTGTAGTATTTGTGAAATTAAATGAACATTTTAAACCATCTTTGTAGTGTTTATCTAAAACCGAAAATTAAAGTTTCTCGTCTCTCGTCGTTGTTTTGATTTTTTAAATCTAATAGATGCTATAGTTAATGTAATATGAAAACAGATTTTATTAAGATGCGATTGGTAGTCCGACAGAGAACCAAAGTTATCGATCGACATAGCCCAACTAAACGCATTAGCACGCTGAAGTGGCAATTGGCCGGGCATATAACCCTTAGAACCGATAACCGTTGCTGTAGACAAGTTTTTGAGTGGAGACTCGGTGGAGCGATGATCTTCGCAATGTAGCTGGCAAGAGCTGGATGAGAGTGGCCAAGGATCGTACTCAGTGGCGTGCCACGGGACAGGCCTAAGTATGTCCACCAGTGGACCAGACTCACGCAACTAGGAACAAAAAAACTATTTCACCTCACTAGCTCGGAAAGCCCTTTTTGTTTGTTTGACATCTATTGAGAAAATCGCTTTTTATCCACATGTGAAGAAAGAGTTTTGACATTTGAAGGTAGCTTACGTGATATTTGACAGCTAACAAAACGTAAAACGTTAAAAGTGCTGAATTTTTAACATCACAATTAATGAATTGCATCGAGTAAAAAACACTAAATACAGTCTTACAACTTTATTTTAATTCATAAATATCAGCATTCAACATTAACCTTCATTCTTGTTGCAAAAACGGATAAAATGTTCTGACAGTCCAAGTAAGTCGATGTGCGAACAAAACGCATCCGAAATAATAAAAAAAAACTTAAGTCAAAACTTTTCAATTAATTATTTTGAGTGAATAAATAAATAATAATTGATAGTACAAACCCTTTTTCTTATTTTCCTCGCTGTAGTGAGGTGAAAAGTTTTGTGTTATACACGGATGAAAAGTTATTTTACGTCTCGTGTGTTGAAACACTCGCTATCGAAAGGATTCTATTTTTGAACCACTCGCTTCGCTCGTGGTCAATCACAGAATCCTTTCGATAGCTTGTGTTTCAAATGGACACTCGCAGGTAAAATATAACTTTCCCCCCTTGTATAACAAATAACTATTGTATGGACTTAACATGGCAAACCATTACCACAATACTGAAACAAAACGTCAGTACAGTTTAGCTGTCAAGTCAACTGTCAGCCACATGCCACATTGCTTAGTTAGCTTGTCATTGCGGCTCGCATAATACTTTATTAGTTAATTTCTTTAGATTTATTTCAAGTTAGTCTTAATTATTATTTATTTTTTATTAGCAGTACGGCTGCTCACCGAATCTAAGATTATTTAAAAGCGAAAAAGTTTTTCGGGTGCGCCGGTGGGTGTTGGGGCGCATACCCAGGAGACGTGGGTTCGAATCCCACCGGCGCGACCGAAAAACTTTTTCGCTTTTAAATAATCTTAGTCTTAATTGTTTTCTAATGTAGTGAAAAGTGATTGACGTGAACGTATGTTGTGAAAATTGAATCGAAGAGATGGTTTATAACGTGTGAAATTTGTGGAAATCGGGCTAGTCGAAAAAAGGATGTTTATGGCAAAATTTCCCTCGGATGAAGACCGGTAAGTATCTCCATAGATAATTTTAGCCATATTTTGGAGCAGAAAGCTATATAAACAAGTTTAGTTTTTAATTTAGTTTGTAATATTTAGTTTATAGTTAAGTTTTATTCTTTGTTATTTATTCTTAATTGCTTTCATTAAAATTTGTTAGAGGAAAATATATATTTTATATTCTTTATCATTGTCTATTAGGGATGCACTATAACTATCGATTACTACACGCTTATTTCTTTATCAGTGAAAATTTATAATTACTTTACATAAAAGAAGCTGAATTTTGTGACAACTTGCATGCAATATGACCATAATTATTGGCAGAATTTGATTGAAAAACTGTCTGCCATCCATACAGTCTTAATTAACTTTTTATTTGATAATAGTTTAAAAACATTCACGGCTAATAACAAAATAAGTATATAATTACTACGGGATATAGATTGTGATTACGTTTGCTGATTTTCAAGCTTCCTATATTTCGACCTAGTTGTATGACTTGCATGCATCATGATCATGGGTAGACTCACACGTTTTAATGATAAAATATTTTCAGATGCAGACAGTGGGTCATTGGAAAAGAAGATTTAGTGCATGTTCCAATAGAAAAAAAAACATACATTAAAATACATTTGTGAAGATCACATTGAAGGCAGAGCATTTAGTAAAAAAAAATTGTATAAATCTTTCTTTCGCAAAATCATAAAAAATAAATAAACGATATCAGCAGCGAAAGTTCATTTTATTTTGGGTGCACATTTAAGTCCAAACATATATTAAAATATAAATATAAAATATCACACGACACGACTTAAATGTGGACTCGATTCTAACCTAATTGTGATTAAGAAAATTGTTACTGTGAACCCATATTTCAACCCTCACCATTTTATCGATATCGATTATAAACGCAAGCGTTCATCATGCAACACTATTTTAGTCTGTTATGTTGGTATTACTGTTCTTTGACGGATCTTTGGCGTTAATGTTGGTAATGGTTTGCCATGCAAACTGATTCTATTCGCTAGTATGGGAGTCCCGTCTCTTAAAACGTAGTGGTTATATTCTCTTTGCAGTGGACGAGCATAGGCTGAAGATTTTGATTGGTATGGAGGCACCCTTGGCACACACAGCCCGCATGGAGCGACCTAAGAGGTCAAGTGTTTACTTATTTAACTAATTGTTTAAAAACAAACAATACCCCATTCACAAGTTGGCCGGTAAGTGGAAGATTATCTTTTGTTTTCAGGATAAAACAACTCCGAAGTGTGCTTATAAATAAAGGATTAGTAAGAGTTCCAAGATTTTCTTATAGTATATGCCTCAGTCACTATTTTTAGCGCCAAAACGTATATTTTGACATAGGTACCTTAAAATTTGTAAGGTGTCCGACTCACATTTGGCCTGTTTTTTCCTCATATAAACGTATCTGAAACTAAAGGTGTAAAATACATGAGTTACAGTGTAAAATGATAGTTCACGTACAGTAACAAGATTTTTCTGTTATCTTAGAGCTAAAATACGAGCCAAGTAAGGTATTTTAAGTACAAGAAAACATTCGGAATTATTTAAATGTAGTATTTAAACCTACCAAAGGAAACCGTTCTTAAAACGTTATGCCAAAAAGCTATTTTCTTCGCAAAAAAGCTTTAAGATTGGTACTTAACATAATGACACAGCCGTGCTACAATTCCACAAAATGTGCACGCGAAAGACAAATTTATTATAAAACCGCCATACTGTAGCTATGATCGAGAATTTTGTGAGGAAAATGTTTGAGACAACAATGTCAGGAAAAATATATTTTACATTTACAAGTTATGTATTTCGTCAGCTCTGTTAAGGGAAAACATATTCAAGGAACCTTCTTACTAACAGGATGCGAGAAAAATAATTAAAGTATCAGCCACGGTTAAATCATCTTTTATAGAAACAAACAGAAGAAGCCGCAAGTTAAATATTTTTATGCAAAGATCGTGACGGAAACATAAACAAACGGTTTAAAATTAATTATAACAAGAATCCACTCAGTTCTCGGCGTAAAGTACAAAATATTAATTTAAAATCTACTGCGTGTTATTTAAAAATTTGGAGAGATTTGGTTGACCTACGACGTTCTTATCGAAAAACGCGAAAATATTTCTTTCAGTATTCTTCCTGTCTTTTAAGCTTGTGACCTTGAGTGTTTTTCCTTCCCTTAAGTTCGCTCAGGTCATTAGGGATATCATTTGTACGGAATAAGGTATACAATTATTCTTTTATTTTGTACAACAGTGCTGATGTAACCATTAAAAAACATTAAGTTTTTGAACAATTAGGATTATGATTTGATAGCGATAATGTTCGAGATTAAACAGCAAATTTTTTTTTTGTAAAATGTTTATAAAATCTTCATTAATCATTCGATATTCAACAATTTGGGATAAAATTAAAGTATAACTATTGGTTGAAATTCCAAATAAAAAAAAATAATGTGTAAGAACTGCTTTTAAATTATAACAACCACTTCAAGATTCTTGTGGGATCATTATGAATTATTTTTTCGGGAACCCGAGGAGGTGGGTCACCTGATGAAAAGCAATTATTACCTACTGCCCACCTGCTAACTATTATGGACATTAATAACACTGGATAGGTATTGTCGCAGTTACTTTATGGACGAACACTGATATTTCGTTGCAGTGATTTGTTACAACTAATAATTACTCTCCAAAGGATACTGTTTAAGTCGCTGAGCTAATTTTCTATATTTTTAGAATAAACAACAAAACTTGTGCATTAGCAAGGTGGAGTAGCAGTGGGCAGCTCACTTAAGTCGCAGAACTGAAGTTCATTGGGGCAAACGTAGTGTAGGGCACCGTGTGGCTAGTGGCGATGCTATTCGTAAGGTTGCAGCCAGGAATTAGAGGAGGGGCACTGAAGATCGAACTCAGCGTCCTTGTTCAGCGGTAGACGGGTCTCCCCACATCTATCGACGCGGAATCGGCTTAAACCAATCAAAAAAGGGATTATGTCCACGCAATAAGAGTGAGAAAGACTTCTATCGGCTCAGCTCCGCGGGCCGAATTGAACCAAACCGATCAGTTTTTTTTTTCACTCTTATTGCGAGGAGATCTAAAAGCCTTTTTGATTGGTTTAAGCCGATTCCGCGTCAATTACACAGGAAAAACAAAGGCGCAATAATTGAAGTCAGCACAAAATATTGCAACTCCAGTTACGTGTATCTCCATGACACGAAGCAAGGGTCGAGACTTAGCCTACTTGTTTCAAGGACTGATCTCCCTGCAAACTTGCGTAGTTCCTCTGCACACAGCTCTATTTGCGTTTCCTCGTCCGGCGGACCCTGAGTCAATATTAATATCCTCATCGTTTTTAAGAGACACTTGTAAGACATGCTGCTATTCATCGAGCGACGGAGAAACATTTATAACCAAGAAGAAAAGGTGGGATTAAGGAATGGGTAACTCGTTTTATAACTAATGAAAATCTTACTGTCATAAGTAATTCTTCAGCTTAGATTTTGGACAGCCGATACTGATTTAAACACTAATCACAGTTGCGTAGGTAAATAGTAATTAGGCTACGAAACAGGGGATAAATTTTTTAAAACCATGATTATTGGTTATCTGAACCACTCATATTAGCACAGATTAGATAATAGTTCCCACGTGAAATTCGTCATAGAATGTATTTTCGAGTGACAACTGAAATACATAATAGAATCACTATTAATCTGTCTATTTAACAGAGTTATAGTACTAGAAAACAGAGAATGTACGTAATTGGTCAGCGATAAGGACGATGCACCGGCACATACGTCCCACACTGCAGGGCACATATTTAAATATTTTTATCTACTACTTTAAATTACATAATTATGATTCATAGATGAATAAACATGACATGTAATTATTTGAGGTGCCACGAGAAAAATCAAAAAATCACGAGTAATATTTTGAATATTCCAACAAACGGCATGTAAGCCGAGCCCGCCATCGACATGCGATTGTTGACGCCCACTGACAGTTTCATGTCCCTTTCATTTGCATACAAAAGTGCAACAGAGAGAACGCCTTGCTAACTCTGTTAAGGTGGAACGGCACGCTCTAGGCGCGAAATTCAAAATGTTTATAGGTTTTAATTTATTGTGGGTAAATGGTGTAACTGTTTAACTTTATATGGTACTTGCGGTTGTAAAACAATGATCTTTATATTATTGTGTAAAGCTTTTTAAGAATAAAACTGTTAGCTTGATATAAAAGTTGTCAAACATAGAAATTCGGACTTTCAACGTTTTGACAACTTTTATTAGATTAAAAAAATACTAAATTATACCTAAAAATACCTGTGCAAGCAAACCAAAATACAATTTTTCATGAGAGAGGCTTCAAAGACTGAAAGATTTCACTTCATTTAATTTAACCTACATGCCAGGTATAGGTACGTTGAATATAAGGTGATGTTTAAAATGTTAACGTAAACTCAACATATCTCTGGTTATTTAATTTAATAGAGTGCCAGATCGTGTGATTCCCAATCCTTTATCAAATATGTATCCTGCACTACGCGAAAGTTCCACTAGGCGAGAAAAATATATCCTATAAATACGGGGCAAAATACGAACAGGAAAGGGCAAACGCTAAGAAATTCGAGTCGTATTCGCGGATCAATTTTTCATAGACATGTTTTTTCAGCAGCGTTTCTGAGTCGGCAATTTATCAAGCCCATATGTTGCGGGTTTACACCAAAAAAAAATCACAGATTATTTTATAAAAAAAAACAAAGGCGAACGTGATCCGGCTCTTGTACGTGACTCGAATGGTATTAAGCGAAAATGTGAAGTTTATGATTTTTTTACGAGGACCTAGCGAGTCTTCGTTACTTTACCTGAGAGGATTTCAATTTGTAGCTGATGTATTTTTAATGGCTTGTCAATGTAACGCATAGTTCTTTCCTCGCGTAGTATTGATTTTGACACCTTCACCAAAATAGAATCTTAGATTTTTTTTTTTTGAAGGAGTCGCCAGAGGGGCCAAAGACGCGAAGTCTTTGCTGTTTTTTACTTTAAGGATTGGAAGGGTGACTTGTGCTCGGGAAAAATCCCTTCGGACGAACTGGGAATGGAGGGCCCAGACAGTGTCCGACTTGCACGGACTAAAAAACCCGGTCACAAGTCCCCTTCTCTATTGGTTATCAAAACAAAAACGTGTGCTTTAAATTTTGAGGAGAGGAGGGGTAGGGAGGGGACTTAATCTACCCACAGTGTCCTGCCTCAGCCATTTGCTGGAAGGCCGGGAGAGGAGCATGCATTCTACCGTTGGGCACTGGGGGTGCTTAGGTCGGTCTTTTATGTTTTTACCCGTTGGTTACTTCCTTGACCGACCCTCGCCCGTTTCTGTACAATTACTTAGTACGAATCTTAGATTTTGTTTATGAATGTTAAGAGTCATCATCTCCACCTTTATACATCCCACTGCAGGCCACAGGCCTCGTCTTAAAATGAGAGGGCTTGGACCGTAGTTAACACGCGGGCCCAGTGCGTATTGGGAACTTCACACACTCTTGATTTTCTTTGCAAGCGTGTGCAGGTTTCCTCAAGATGTTTTCCTTCAACTTAAATGTCATGATAATTTTCAAATGTAATTTCGCACATTTTCGAAAAACTCATAGGTGCGAACCGGGCGTCGAATCCACGATCCTCTGCTTGAGAGGCCATAGCCCAAATCACAACACTACCACGACTTTTGAATGACAAGAGTATTAATAAAATAATAAAGCAAGCAAGGTTGATTAATTTTAATTGATTAGTATCACCCTCACTAAAGGAATATTTGAATCGCAGAACTAATAACAATAGAACTAATAACTAACTAAGAGAAATAGAAATTTCATGCGAACTAAAAGCGAGAGGCCCAACTCGGTCTGTAACGAAATTAATTATTCAAATATTGGGTCATTGCAGAGATTGTGGTTTAAAAATAGGATTATATTTCATCGTTGAGTAATTTACTAAAACTCATGAAAGCATTAAATAACACAAAAACCAAAAAAATGTCAACATCGATACTGAACGCAACGGAAATACGCGCGATAATATTTCTACTCTTCTAATTATTAGTTCTGAATTTGTATTATTCGGACTTTTTAAAACATATTAGTTAGCTGTTCCCAGGCCTAAAAGTACTAAAATAATATCACAGCCCAAGTCATATTTTATGAAAATGTCGGCCATATTAAAGTGTCAAACTATAAAATTTATTTTATGCACCCAGCAGGCACTGACGTCAATAAATATCCCACACCAGAGAATTATTACGTTCTTGTCAAATAATGGGCGTGTGCAATATAATATTTATATTAAATTTATAGTTTTCATGTAATATGCAAAGTCCTGGAGTAAATGATACGCAAACATTGACCCGTTTGGGCAAAACATATTTTGGTGAGCGAATATATATTACGAAAAGCTTTTACCTGAATCGAAGGGAAGGATACTTTAGTGTTGGTAATTATGGTAATGAATGCGCATCTCGAAGATATATTAGAAATGCTTGTTTGTTGAAGAAGGTGCGCTGATAAATATTTAACACTGACTAACTGGATATTTTGTAACGCTCCTATAGTGTTTATCACAAAATAAATAACATTAAAACGTTGAATTGGGGCATTTTCAACAAAAAGTGTATTCTTCACTTCAAAATACGCGATTATGACTGAATCTTATGCTACTGGAGCTTAAGCTAGCCATCGAGGTGTATAAGAAACATTTTTCAGAACCAATCAGTCTTCAATTTCAGTTCATTTTCTGTTTAAAATTGCAACTAGTTTCTCCAATAAGTATCTGAAAGCTCGGAAGCGTATGTTTTGTCAGTGGGTGAAGGTAAAATGTAAAATATTGATGAAACCATTTCGAAAATTAATATATATCGTTTTAAATTAATGATTGATACGTGATACGCGTGTCTAATTATTATTTAATGTTCGTTCATAAAAAATATGATTAAGATCAACATATAATTTTTATTACCCCAGACTCATTGTGACCTGAATAAATAAAAACTTTGAAGTAGCAGACTTTCAAAGTTACTCAGAATATGGAGCCGAGCCGTATATTTTATCACTATTTTTCTTACAAACAACTCAAACAGTCCATACCTTATAGTAAAACTTGGGATGGAACAAAGAAAATTACCTCGTCAAGGAAACAGCTCAACAAACATGGCTTCACACACCTAATGAAATATTTTCATTAGAAGCCAACGCCGGCGCCAAGTGGGTAAATACTCGTACGTTTCCTTCACATTACGCAGTTCAACTGGATTAGGTACTGCAATCAAGATGGGAAAAATAGAAGGAAAGAAGACGTGGAGGGATATCAAAACAAACTCCGTCTTCGTAAAGTCTGAAGCTAATAATATTGTTCAGTGTATTGGGAATCCCGCGTGGCCCAATGAAGTGTATTCTAAATTAATTTGTAATAATTCATAAGATACCAGCTGTTGAAAGAATTCGCTTATCGTCGCTTACTCCAATACCGCGTAATCAACAAGTGCTAATGCCGCGTAACTGACTTATGGCAAATTTTACAGGACAGTATTAAAATTGCATATCTTTGTTTTTTTGTGCTACTTACTCAAACTTAAATTTTAAACATTTGTTAGTTACGCGGAATTAGCCATGGTTGGTTACGCGCTATTGTAGTTTCATCGGCGTTCTATCCTGCAGAAATTATGCAGTTTTCTTGGATAAAAAACATCCTATATGTTGGTTCAAATGATAAAATATTAGTGTGCCAAATTTCATCCAAATTCATTAAGGTTTTTTTGCTTGATGTAATAATAACAAACATTCGAAGTTTCGCATTTATGTGATTAGTAGGTACTAGAAGGATTTTATTTTTTTGTTTGATTAGTATTAAAGCAGAAATTTATCTGCAATGCGTAGTAAAAGGGCAAAGTTCCAAATGGTATAAACAGTTTTTATGTCAATGTTTTAAGTCAGCGTGGCGTCACTTCGTCTCCAAATATCCTAAGTTCGCGCAATACAACTTTATGTTATTACCTTGTATCTTACGCGTCTCACATCTAGCAGAATTACATTGCGACACTCATATACATGCACATAAAGTGCTACGATAAATTGAATTACCCGTGTAAAACTTTCATTAACTTGAGACTAAAACGCTTGTGTAAAACAAAGCCTTATTAATGTTGTATCAATATCGTACCGTGCGAGCGCAAAGTATCTTCCTATTTTCAAGAAATTTGCGGTAGTAGCTACACAATGGAATTATTAATTAAAGTAACCCTTGCTACAGCGGCGGTATTAGAAGGTCACGGCTTGCTCCAGTAGGTACCCTGGAGAATACAGCGTACGGTCAGAAAACTTAATAAGGTTCTTGTTCCTATCGAGATTTTGTCTAAATTCTTTGTATGATGTACTACTTCATCTGAAAATATTATGTATGATCTACGCAGTATTATGTATCAAATTTATCCGAGTGATGCGTGGTCAAACCTGATAAGTCAAAATATATAATAAACTGTTAATTAGATCGTCTTATCAGGTTTGCTCACGCACCCGATACATACCTAATGGGTTTGTAGTATAAAATAACCGACCTATTTGTTCAGTTTAATCATTTTTTGATGTTTAATTAAATATAATCTGACAGCACTCTTGGCGAATATAAATGTCAGTTCGAGATTATTATAGACTTATTTTTCTCAGTGAGAATTTCTTTTAATTTTAGGAAAATGGGCGACACGTATACTTATACAAAAGTAAGGAAAGACTTTGGCCGGCAGCCGATGTTTTGTGAAAGTCACACGCAATTGTTGGATTCTATAAATCCCGATAGACAACTTCAGAAACTTTATGGTCTTCGCAACCCAGTTTCTACTGCTACACAATGTTCCGATTCCAAGTCTCAGCATTAAGTTAATACAAAAAAAGTAACGTATGATAATACAGGAGTCAATCACGCAGAAGGTGGGTGGGCAAAGGATGTACAGTTTTGGGACGAAGAAGCGACAAGTCGAGTTCGTCGACGAGTCGAGCGAGAAGATAGTTACGTAGAAGCTGTGTTAAGTACAGCACCGACATTTGATCATTACATAAAGCAAAACAATGCCATAGACATGTATAACATGTACTTTAAGGACATGTGCGATCAACCACCTCCAGAAAAATCGAAACTAAAGGTGAACAATGTTTATAGAGACCCTTTAAATCGCCCAATATCATGTATTGGGTGGACTTCTGAAGAGGATAGCAAGCTAGTTGTGGCATATTGTAATAGATCGTATCAAATTACTAGACCTGTCAATTTGAACAACACCATGTTACATTTGGGATTTAGAGAATCCTACCGCACCATTGAGCGAACTTGACCCTCTAAATGCTTGCTGGCAAATTATTTGTTCTCCTATTGTGCCACAAATTTTAGTCGGCGGGTTGGATGACGGAAGAGTTTGTTTGTTTGATACAAGGTCCAGCATCCAGCCCGTTACATTAAGTCCAGCACATTTGGCTCACAGAGATCCGGTTACGTCCCTTGTGTATGTAAATTCTCGGTTCATGACAGAGTTTTTCAGTGGATCAACGGATGGCAAATGTATGTGGTGGGATATTCGTAACCTTACTAGTCCAACAGATGAATTGCTTATGTGCGTAAAAGTTCCTCCTGGAGAACCTAGAAGTGTAGCTTATTCAGAAGGAGTATCCTCAATGCAATTTGATAAAGCCTTTCCCACTAGATTTTTGTGTGGCACTGATACCGGATATTTAATAAATGTCAATCGAAAAGGAAAAACACCTCAAGAAATTATGGATGGTCTCTTCAAGGCACATTACGGTCCTGTGAAAGCTGTGCAAAGAAGTCCTTCTTTATCAAAAATGTTTATTACTTGTGGTGATTTCACCGCGCACGTCTGGAGCGATGACGTCCACCAATCCCCTATGGTGACCGGTATTAGTCACCACTGTCAAATCAACGACGTATGTTGGTCACCGCAAAGAGTTTCAAGTTATATGAGCATTTCCGTTGATGGAAAATTTCGGATTTGGGACTTTTTACGTAAATACCGAGCACCTGTAGCAGTATTGCCTGTTGCACGTTGCCCATTGTTAAAACTAAAGGTACACGATGAAGGGCGCTTTGTCGCTATAGGCGATATGAAAGGTAGATTACATTTGCTTTCTTTGTCTGAAAATTTGTTTTTTTCTGGTGATCGTGACAGACTATTAATGGCACAACTTTTCGATCGTGAAACTCGTCGTGAGCATCTTTTAGAAAATCGAGTTAAGGAAATTAAACTTAAAATTCAACAAGAAGTTACAGGGCCCGTAAAAGAAGATATAGTTGATGAAGAAGCAATAGTAAAAGTTGCCGAGGACGAGTACATGAAGGCTGTTATGGCTGAATTGCGTCGCGGCTATACACCCGGGGCTGCCAGGTGATGCTGATATACCTCCGATACCAGAACCTAAACTACGATAAACGGGCTTAGTTATAATAATTCCTATTTGCATTTGATGTGACCAGCAGAAGTTAGTATTATTATTTTTGTGTCCACATTCATAAACTTTAATTTATTAATTAGCTACCTACTCAAGTAAATATTTTGTAAAATAGCTACAAACATTGTTTCATTTCTAACATAGTGTACAAACCAATCAAAATGTCAAAAGGGCGTAAATTACACAAACAAACATAAGTAGGAATATGTCTTCAGGCAATAGGCAATTATCTGCATAATATATTTAAGTACAAGTAATTCCTGAAAAATTTTCCAAACCAAAAACGCCTTTGAAAACTAGGCTATGATTACCTACTGTTTTATAGGTGCCTAACAGTAGATACTGAAGATACTGTAGATTGCGTGAATGACTGACTGACAGACTTGAAATTTAGTCATAAATAAGTACATATATGTAATTAAAAATAATTAAATATCATGGGACAATAACAATTCACATCAGTTGACCTAGTCCCAAACTAAGCAAAGCTTGTACTATGGGTACTAGAGAACGGATAAACATACTTATATAGATATACATACTTTTAAATGCATATTCGTATTATTCACATGTACGTTACCTACAAAGATCCCGTTGTTTGATCAATAGTTAAACAAACTAATAGTCAAATTGCCTTTGAAATGCGTTAACTATTGTTATCTTTGCCATATATTTTAACTATTAGTTTATTTAACTATCGATCAAACAACGGGCCCTTAGGCGTCAAAAAATATATATACTAAGAATTTTAATGTTGCACTAAGAATAATTTTTACGCAACAACGGCAAATCCAAAAGGAAGGGTAACGATTTCAGCAGTCTATATATGTTTGTATTTACGTTTGTTCCACCGTAGTTTATTCTTCCAGTCTTAAACATAAGTTAGTGAGTTACCTTGTAATATGTAAATACCTAATTATGATACGAGGAAAATGTTTGACAATGAAGCCAAACGAAATAACATGGCTCACTTAATCTATTACACTTTATACAGCAATGATAAAAAATACAATTATTAAAAAATAAAAAACCCGACTGCGTAAAAAGTAAACTAATAAACAAGCTAAATAAAATAGTATTTTATACAATCGTTGCATAATGAAGGCTCTTAAAGTCGAGTACCGTGTTTAGGCCACGAGGCTCGCCGAGTGGCCTAAGTAAGGTACGAGATTTTAAGAGCTAATTATGTAACTATTGTATACAATACTTTTTCTACGAGTCATCATCATCATCGTCTATCGAGGTACATACACGATCGACAGTCGGTTCGAGTCGGTTGGAGTCGGTTCGATTCGGTTCGAATCGGTTCGAAGTGGTTCGAATCGGTTCGAAGTGGTTCGAGTCGGTTCGAATCGGTACAAATCGATTCGAATCGGTTCGAGTTGATTCGAGTCGATTAAAGTCAGTTCGAGTCGATTCGAGTCGGTTCGAATCGGTTCGCGTCGGTTCGAGTCGATTCAAGTCGATTTGAGTCGATTAAAGTCGGTTCGAATTGATTAAAGTCGGTTCGAGTCGGGTCGATTCGGTTCGAAGCGGTTCGAGTCGTTTCGAATCGGTTCGAATCGGTTCGAGTCGATTCGAGTCGATTAAAGTCGGTTTGAACCGATTAAAGTCGGTTGGAGTTGATTCGAATCGGTTCGAGTCGATTAAAGTCGTTCAAGTTGGTTCGAGTCGATTCGAGTCTGTTCCAATCGGTTCGAGTCGTTTCGAGTCTGTTATTATTTATTTAACACCATCGATTTCGCGTCAAAACACAAACAAAACTTTTAAATTTTCGTAGCACAAAAAAGAACTAATGAGACGTCGTTATAAGACTGTTTCTGATTGGCCAAGTACTTCACTTACTAACCAATCACGTAACAGAAGAAAAAAGTTAGTGTGTTCAAATGGAAGCAAATTTGCCAGATATTTTCAACTTTACATTGGGTGTGCGTTCCACTAAGCGCTCACGACGCTCAATCGAAGTACTAAGTTCTAATTTTGAAATTATTATTAGTCGTCTAGAGCGTTGTAGTATAATAATCATTATAGTTGAGTCCGAAGTGCCATAGACTATCCAAGATTAAAAAGTATATATATATATATATAAAAGGCAGTTTGGATTAAAAAATTTTTTCTACATGTTGTTTTACCATTTTGTCGGGATAATTGCTATATATTATATCCATGCAATCTTTCTAGCACTAATATTCTTTAAGCTAAGCCACGGACGGACAAAGAGACAGATGGTCATGGCGAAACTATAAGGGTTCCGTTTTTGCCATTTTAGCTCTGGTATCCTAACAAAAAAGGATATTTATTGTAATGCGCAGAACACATTGCCATGCTCATAGTACCCTAGCGTTATACTAAATATGAAGGTCAACTTTCGAACTTCGCATCGTGCCATCCCGCTCACGCTTATAGCTTTCTATAGAAGAGTAAGAGGGACAGCACGATACGAACTTCCAAATTGTTATATTAGCTATTAATTCTAGCATAGTCATATTAAAATTTGCCCCCTGTTTCACCATTCACTTATAAAAGTCCAGGCGGCATATTTTTTCCGTGGATCACGAATGAACGTGCGTCGGCGCGCGCTTGTGACAACCTACTGGAATTTCGATCTTATATTAGCAGATCGTCCCCGCGATAGGTAAATATCGCGCGTAAGTACATGGCATGCATGAGGCCTGACGTAATTGACAGATTAAAATCAACAAGTAGAAAAAACATTTTATGAAACGTTTTTCTGTAAACTAAGAAGAGTAGGTAAGCCATGCGCAATGACACGGAAAAAGAAATGCAGCTGAAGGCACCAAACCCATGTAATACTAAAACCGGCCAAGAGCGTGTCGGAGACGCCCAAGATAGGGTTCCGTAGCAGGTAAAAAAAAATCTTTGCATACTTTATTAATGTCGTTGTTTTGGTCCCAACTCCCACCGCGCGCAAAATTTCAACTTCAGCGTTACAGCGCCATCTATTGGCGAATTGGGTAACTACCTAACCTAATCTGCAGTCTACTAGCTTTAGTATGTATGTTGATGGTTTTTCAGATGTAATTCTTTGTTATATGAACCGATTTCAATTTTATTTTTTTATTTGAAAGAAGATACTATTAGCGTGATCTTATAGGCACTTAAAGAAAAAAAAATGTTTGCAATGGCGGTTAAAGTACAATCTTAATTTAGAAATATTTTTTTACAAAAACTTAATAACTGCTCAATTGATTAAGTTGAAAATAATTTTCCTAGAAAGTTTTTATTGAGTTTAACTTGCGTGATTTTTTTCATATTTTTTTCACTTCTCATGCTCTTAAAATGTTACTTTAGTCTCTGCATATCGGGACTAAAGCTCTTTTTTGATCTCAAGGGATTAAAGTAATTTTTTTTTAATTGACTATGGAAATCCCTAAACTGCCAATCACGGTGTTTGTGAATGGAGGATTATCGCCATTTTCAGTAACTGGGTATAGACAATTTTAAAGCTTTCCACAGACCGAAGCGCGCTGCGGACGCACTGTAGCGCCCTGCGCTTCGGTCTGTGGAAGCCTTTAGGGCGTGGAAATAACCTCAAAATGACAACTGTATAAAAAATATTTAAAAAATAATAATTAATTTCGTGAAACACATTGAATAATTACGAATATTAATCTATTTAATTATAAAATGTTAAAGATGGATTCATTTTATTTTGCACGTAAAGAAAGATTTCCTTTAGCTTAGGTGTTTTTAATTTGTTTTTTTTTTTAAAAACGCTGTCGGCAAAGCAGTTCCCTGCTCTGTCGATAAAATAGCAATCCGCACTGTCGGCAAAGCAGTGCTGGAGTGTACGGTAGATAGAGCAGTAACGTATGAATGTTAATATGGCGTGACTTCAAAATAATGCGATGTCAGTTGCATTTAATAGTAAATAGAAAATATAATTAGATATAATTTAACAAAGAATTGGCATATAGAAAATAAACTTAAAAAGTAGTTTCTTTATTCACGGGTAAGTGTTTCAGTTAACAATATATTTTGTGTGTGAACTTAGTTAATTTATTTGCCGATTCTAATGAATGAACAATTATCATTCTTACATGCATAGTCCAATTAGTTTTAACATAGTCTTTAAGTTAGAATCTGTTGGCTAATTATGCAAGCATTTAAAGCGTCACTTTACAAAAAAATATAAAAGAAAAGAAAAGACAGCGGTATTTTTTTTGCTATTTGAATTTTGAACAGATGTCCATTGCTCGTATTGAGCATACGTTGTAAAAAAGTAATTTTGTACGTCATTTTTTTCCTCGCATTCAAAGTGAAAAGTAGAGTGTTTAACGCGGGATTAAACTACCATAATGACAACTCGAATTATAGCCTCCCTCGCTATCGCTCGGGTGGCTAAATATCTCGTGTCATTATGGCTTGTTTTAGTCCCTTGTTGAACAATCTACTATTAGACTTGTTGTTCAAAAGTTAGAGGGGGGACACATTATTTTGAACTTTCGGGGTTAATATCTCCGAAAATATTCACTTTATCAAAAAATGGTTTGAGTAAACCCCTATTTATTTTCAAATACCTATCCAATGATATCCCACACTATAGGGTTGGTCGAGAAAAAAAAATCACCCCCACTTTACGTCTATGGGAGGTACCCTAAAAAAAATTTTTTTAGTTTGTTTTATATAATCACTTTGTCGGCGTTACTGATATATATATATTCATGCCAAATTACAGCTTTCTACTACTAACAGTCTCTGAGCTTAGCCGCGGACGAACAGACAGACAGACAGACGGACAGACATGGCGAAACTATAAGGGTCCCTAGTTGTCTACGGAACCCTAAAAAACGATGCCCACTGTGGATTTCACGTCGTGTCGAATAAAATACTATATAGCAAATTTTGGACAAGAAATTGGATTCCAAAACGCAGTCGGAGGCATGTGGAATCCAGTTTGATCACAATTGATAGTTTGTTTACAATTTTATTGATAATCATAATGCCTCCGACTGCGTTTTGTAATCCAATTTCTTGTCCTGAATTTGCTATATAGTGTTTTATTCGACATGACGTGAAATCCACAGTGGGCGTCGTTTTTAGTATTACATGGGTTTGGTGCCTTCAGCTGCATTTCTTTTACCATGTCATTGCGCATTGCTTACCTACTCTTCTTAGTTTACTGAAAAACGTTTCATAAAACGTTTTTTATTTAGCTTGTTTTTAGTTTACTTTTTACGCCGTAGGGTTTTTTATTTTTTTAATAATTAATGTTTTTATTTAGCTTGTTTTTAGTTTATTTCATAAAAATGTTTTTGCGGGTTTCCCGTTGACCCATCTCCGTAAAATGATGCATACAGTAAAATTACATAAAGTTTACCACTAACAGATGGTTTGCCTTCATTTCATATTCAACTTTAACGACCTACAAATAAAGCCAATTTTAGAATACAGTTACCCACGTTTGCAGATTTTGTAATAGCTACTTTATTTGTATGATGTTAAAGTTGGAAATGAAATGAAGGCAAGCCATCTGTCAGTGGTAAACTAAAAGTAAACGTATTGTACATACGCTCGAAAAACATTACCCTCCTTCGGCAGTCGGGTAAAAAAGGAAACTCCCACGGAGCCTCCCCGGCCCCTTTACCCACCCCGCCTATAAAAACCCCCCTTACAATACGTTTACTTTTAGTTTACCACTGACAGATGGCTTGCCTTCATTTCATTTCCAACTTTAACACCATACAAATAAAGTAGCTAATACAAAATCTGCAAACGTGGGTAACAGTATTCTAAAATTGGCTTTATTTGTAGGTCGTTTAAGTTGAATATGAAATGAAGGCAAACCATCTGTCAGTGGCAAACTTTATGTAATTTTACTGTACCGAGTTGGTTTTGCCAGAAGAGCAAAACATAACTCAAAACGGTCAAGTGCGAACCATCGAATATTACCAACTTAAGAAAAAATTGGTAGTTTTCGCCAAGTTTCCACGAGACTATGATAGCTAGGAGTTTATGTGAGGTGCTGTTAGGCGGCGCAAACTATCTCCTATTCAACCCACTAGCGACCAAATCTCGGACCGTTATAAACATTGATGTAATACAAACGTTATAAATCAGCCGCAATTAATTTTCGATGTTCTCGACAAACATACGAAAGTAGTTAATTGCGCCTGTTGGAAAAAATTAGCAAAACATTTTGCCGAATAACTTCCGAATGGTTAAGTTCGAAAATGATTCGGCAAACGGGGTATGATTAAGCTAACTTTTCCTAATACCCCAATGCAAAAATAAGCTAAAGAAGTTATTTATAGTTATACTTAGTACCCATAAATTACGTAAATGGTCTAATTCTCTAAAGCAATTTTCATCGTGGGCTCGATTTAATGAGATTATGATTATAATGATACAATGAACAAAATAATAAGTCAGAATAAGGGTTACCGACTTACTTAGGTACGTGTATGAGTACCACAACTCGAATTCAATAGGAAGTTTAAAATTCCGTGTTTCCTGTATAATTCCCGTTCCCACGGGAATTCCCGGAAAATATGTACCCTATGTCACTTGCGCAACCTGAGACGAATCTAATGACACCTCACACTTCAAAATCCATCGAGCCGTTTAGGCTTTAGGGCGCGCCAAAGAATGATACATACATACATACATAAATACATACGCTCTAAAAACATAACCCTCCGGCAGTCGGGTAAAAATATATACCGCTGAGAGTCTATTATTGGTTTTGTCGATGATAATATCATACAATACATGTCGTCTATACCTACTTTAAAATCGGCCAAGTGCGTGTCTAGTTACATAATATTATGTGGCCGTGTTCTATATAAAATTTTAGTCGACTCGTTAACTTGCATAGTGGTGATGGTTTCCTTTAAATTTCATTATAATGTACAGTCGAAGGCATGAATCATACAGCCATCGCGTCAAATATATTCAAACACCAACCTTATGGTTAATGACATAAGAGTTGTACAGATATTTTTGACACCTTGGTAACGTACATCCTAACTAATATTATAAATGCGAAAGTAATTCTGTCTGTCTGTCTGTCTCGCTTTCACGCTAAAACTACTGAACCGATTTAAATGAAATTTGGTACACCGATAGTCTAGAGCCTGCGAAAGGACATTGGCTATATATCATCACGCTAACACCAATAGGAGCGGAAGAATGTTTCAAAATCGGGGATTTTTTGGAGTAAAACTTCTATAGGCACGCTTGACTTGGGAGTACAGTCAAGGAATTTAATTTCATACCCACCTAAGTTTGAATATCGTACGGCAAACTGTCACCATAAGAGCTACCAACGATGTTGTTTTGACGTGTTGCAATTGAAATTTCGACCTTAATGCATTGCGAATATTACACGACATTTTTACGAAATGGGTAGGTAGGGAATTAAATTCCTTGACTGTACGATGGTGAATGTGAACGCGGGTAATTTTTTTTATATCGAGGAACTAAGGAGAGCCATAATGGATGAAAAAGCAAATTGGATAAAAAATATAAGCTGCCCAAATTACTAATTCCACGCGGACGGAGTCACGGGCAAAAGCTAGTATGTTTATAATTATAACCTTGACTGCCGTGAATTTTTTTATTTACCCGAAATTAACCGTTTAGCTTGACACTAACAAAATTGGGATGTCCCAATTTTTGACAACGTATAATAAATCGAAAACCGTTTGGAGAAATAGGCTTTGTGAATCGTTTTCAGAAATCAGATTCCAGAAATATGATAAACTGAATTAAATAAAGAAAATTTAAGTAATGACCTTCATTTGACCCCTGCAGTGAATCGTCACATAGGCAGATACAAAGCGGGTCTATACTCTAAAGCAAATTGACAGTTTGAAATGTTGCTGTCCTGCTTATAATAGCAAAGAGTGACAAAGACAGAACTTTAATCACACGATGCGCACCTGGTTTTAAACAGTTGTCATTTATCATAAAGTCCGAAATGTATACAATACTCGCAATGTATTTTTACAAATTTAATTATTAAATTACTACGTTACAAGTAAATATGAAAGAATTTAAATATCAGATATTAGCAAAAAATATCTATTTACTATCACACCATTAAACAAACAGGAATAATCGAAGCTAAAAGAAGATAAATAAATAAAACTATTTGTCATGGTTCATTTAGGACCCTAAGCCGTGCTTGTATTATTGACAGTGACAAGACAAATCAGTAGTGCCACAGATTATGTTATGTACGGCTTGAATTTTTGTAGGCAATGGAACGTGGCTCTCTCACTGTGACGTCATCCAACGTATTTCTTGAAAAAATTATAAAAAATTAAATACTCAACCAAATTCAAAATCGATGAAAAAGGTATCTTAAAATATCCTATTCTTTCCAAAAAAAATATAAAAACTATAGGTTATTTTTTTTGGTACATCCCAATTTTGCACCCTCCGTAGAGGATTACTAAGTATCTATTCTGTCAACGTGATTACAGCTTTCTAGTATTAACGGGGTCTCTAAAACGAGGACAGATGGATATAGTGAAACTATAAGGGTTCCGTATTTATCATTTTAGGGAAGACATTTCATATAACCCTAAAAATGATCGTGTCACAAATTAATAGGAAAGTGAACTAACCTGAACATTAGCGCTTAATTCATAATTCGACTAAAAAGATTACCTATTTTGTAATGCGCGGTTTTTTGAAAACAGTCATCAAGCTTATAACTAATATACGTCCCACTCCAGCCTGCTCTCAAGCCTCCTATTAGAGGGTTTTGGCCGTTGTTCTCACGCGGCCTCAGTGCGGACGGGGAACTTCACACACACAATTGAATTCCCTCGCAAGTGTGCGCAGTTCCTCACGATGTTTGCTTTTACCGTAAAAAGCTCTTGGTAAATTTCAAATGTAAGTAAAATCAGTGACGATTTATTATATTACATGTATCCCTGTCTAACCTGTTTCTAACCAGCACGCATGTGCGTAAGGGAGGGATGGTTGATGTCAATGATAAACGCTAGGGCTGCCTATGAGCCCGAGCATGTTTTATACTTCTAACGTTTCAAACATACATAGTGTCCGACCACAAACAGATTTTAAGCCAAAAACGATACCGAAAAAGTTTACTTGGTTTCGGCTGAAACCAATACCTACCGAAAAAAATTTGGACATGAATAATATATTTCCATTGACTACTGAAATCATGGTATGTTTTTTACATGTCATGTAGTAAGAGAAAAAACAATATTTAATGTAAGTTTTAAAATATATAAATACACAAAAATTCAAATTAAAATTATAACAGGAAAAAAACACCTAGCATAAATTCAAATCATAACAACAAAGTACAACACTTCATAGCGACAAAATCGAGTCTTCGATTAAAGTCAGCTGAATGTAACGCGAACATAAATCCACGAGCGGACCAAATGTCGCTTCGCGATTCCCGACACGTCACGACAAAGTCGGCAACGCGTCAGTGGTTCCTACGAAGTAGCGAGTGCCTGTGGGCGGTGGAGATTGCTTAACATCAGGTGTTGCATTGCCGCATGCTAATTTCAGTGGCGCAGCGGACCCTCGCCCACGGCCTCACGGTTGAACTGTCTGAAGGGTCTCACGTCTCGTTGTTTTACTCAATTAAAAATCCATCATTTAATGCATGGTAGGCTATCATCAAGCCTAACAAAATATATCTTACCCACACAAAATTTCCCACACTTTGCAATGGGCCCGTGTGGGAATTACGGCCCAAGCACTCTCATTCTGAGAGGACGCCTGGAGACCTGCAGTAACACGTTTATAGGCTAGGAAGATGATGATGATAAATTGCGTACCCATTCCAATGACGCATCGCTCATATGAACTGATGCCCGATGGGACCAAAAAAGGTTCTCGAGTGGTATCCTCGGACTAGAAGACGTAGTGATGATGATGATGTCAAAAAAATTAGATCCTCTACCACCACAATGCTTGTTTATCCTACTTACTATGCTGTAAAAATTTACGCTCGAAACCGACAGATACCCGAAACGTAATTTTGGCCGAAAATGGCTGAAACCGAAACTAAAACCGAAACTTTGGTCGGTCACTATCGAAAACTTATCACAAGTGTTTATCTTAAGAAATTCCTCTCCTTGAAACATACCTTATAACACGGTCTTGCAACTCAAAGTATCCTGTTTGTTATCTGTTCGCGTGAATACATTCGGGACGCATTATTAGACCCTCACAACCCTTGCGGTTTACTCCGTGAAGGGAAATTTTCTTACTTATTCAGGTACACGCGTTTCCAAGACGTGTAATCGACTGGAATTGGAATTTCCCACGTCAGAAATAAGTATTAAAGAGAACGGAATAAAACGTAGCGTCACTGATGATAGGTAAATCAATTTTCTATTTAATTAGTCAATTATCGAGTGGAAAAGAAAAAATATTAAAGTCAAAATGAGTTTTATGTACCTACCTACCTACCTACCTAGGTATAGTTCGATTACATTTTTTTTTCTGCGTCGTTCTCGTAGGTTTCATAGCTACCAGAGCACTTTTTGGTGCATTAGCACACAGTAATTGTAAAGAAATTAATTTATTGAAATAAATCGGCGCTGTAACACTTTTTCTTTCCACAGTCGACTTAATTGTAAATAAATAGTTAAATTAATACAGAATTATTAAATATTGACAACTTTTAAATAATCCCAAAATACTCACAATGTCCTGACTTTTAGCATATTAAATTTCCTTATATAAATTATGTTTAACTCACTCCCACACATACCTATTCACTGTTTGTCAGTCCCTAATTATGTGTTCCTCTCATCCATTCATAGATTTACTGGAAGAGACACCTGAAAGGGATTAGTTCGTCTTTGTAGATACGTAGTTGCTTGTATCTTAACGTTTGTCAATTATGTTTGTTCCTTTATTTTTGTCAAATAAACTGTTACTGCGTAGAACTCCATCGGTGATCTTGTAGCTAGTAGCAGTTGTTAAATAAATCAGTTCACTTTATGAAGTAGTACCTGGGCGACCGAGCTCTGCTCGGGCAGAAACTCGGTACCAAGCGTTTTCCCAGAGATAAGACCAAGCTAGATCAATTTTTCATCCCCGAAAACCCCCAAATACCAAATTTCATCGAAATCGTTGGAGCCGTTTCAGAGATCATAACACCGGAGGGGTGGGGGGTGAGAGGGGGGAGGGGATGCGGGGGAGGGAGCGCGGGGGTATTAAAGGGGGGGGATGAAAATTTCATTGATTTTGCCGTAGGATGCACCGTTTTCAAGATATTTGACAAAAATACCGGAGGGGGTGGGGGGGGGGGGGTGTGAGTCACGTTAAACTATCGTCCGTAAACCGACTTTACAGACAACCGGCTTTTCCTGTTCTGTGCTCCCAATAGGGAACGTGCACATAGACGGTGCTGCCAACTGGTGCCATAAGGGTGCCATCAATTTGAATGTTTTACCTTGATAAGTTTGTTTTACTGTCCGCATAGTGTCTCTTCTGTCGCATTAGTGCTGCCGCCTATAGTTACTGCACGTTCCCTATAATACTTTTTCTAACAAAAAAGTAACTTTTTCTCACAAAAGAAGAAACTTGACGTTTTGTCATGAAAAATAAACTTAAAAAAAAACTAAAAACCTTGAAAAAAAACGTGGAATCGAACCGAGGTCGGCTGGATTCGCGACCACCCGATTTCTAATGTGCTATTATGATCTGCTCAAAGTCGGCGAAATTTAGCTTTATATTCTAAAGCAAACAAAAATAGCCAGAAAACACGAGTAAAAGCGATTTTCTGAAAATGAAACATAGCTAGATCAGTTTTTCATCCCTGAAAACCCCCACATACCAAATTTCATCGAAATCGTTGGAGCCGTTTCCGAGATCCTGATTATATATATATATATATATATATATATATATATATATATATATATATATATATATATATATATACAAGAATTGCTCGTTTAAAGGTATTAGATAGATAGATAGATAAATAGATTAGATAGATAGATAGATTGTATACAGGGTTATTTTTAATTCACTGACATTCTCTTAACCCTGAATTTCTATCACTCAAACAAATGTTTTTCCCATACAAATACACAGAGTATCGTAAAAATAAGAGGAAATCTCAAATTTTCAAAACGTTATTACACCAAAAATATTAAGTTATGACAAAAGCCGTATAACAAAAAACATTTGTTTAAGTGGTAGAAGTTTAGGGTTAAAAGGATGCTAGTGAATTACAAATAACCCTGTATTTTAAAGGTGCTCTATGACCAAAAGTCAGACAAATAACCACGTAGGATTAGATGGAATGCTAATAAGCTTTCTCACAAATCCTTTCGATTCGAAAAAAATCATAAAATTCAAAGCAAACGATATAAATGCGTTGTTGAATGGCTTATTCGCCTCCAAGTAACATTGGCTATAAATTTCATTGCAATAAAGGGGAAAGAACGCCGAGCATCGTGTAAAACATGTTACCCAGCGCCGGGGCTCAATAGTACATTATTTACTTACCAAACAAAATGTATTTTTTTTATCTACAAATAAACCGAGCTTTTGTTTTTCTATTTTCTACCGATTCGATACGGATAGAGTACAGGCAAAACAAAATGTAGATTCGAATTTATAGTGTCGGTCATTCGGGTGAGGTTGAACCAAGACCTGTAATTTTCGACCCGGGATGAATATTGTACAACCTGCTAATTCAAACCCTCAAGTTGTTGTCGTGCATTATTATCGTACATGCTTGCGTACATGAGAAGAAAAAGAAGTTTTGACAGACGGACATTGACAATTCCAGTTGTAAGTTATAAGCAAACTCCTTTCTTATTCAGTATCGTTGACACAATGTTCGCAAAGATCGAGATGTCATCATGGCATACTTCATGCAATAATCACTGTCGTAGAAGATAAAAAAATTAATTCATTATGACAAGGTTCTATAGTGGCCTAGGAATCAAATTGGTTGACTGTACATACGCAATTTATCATCATCATCATCATCATCATGATCAGTCTGTCACCCTGTCCTTGCTTGCAGTCGGGTAACAATACTAAGCCTACAGCCATAAATATTTAAGACTGCACAAAAAATGGACAAAACAAGCCGAAAAGATTGACAATGCCCGTGTTCAAAACTCATGAAGAGGACGAAAGTTAAAAGTCCGCAAATTCTGGAATCGATTTGCGTAGATATTATTAATCGGTCAATTTTTACTACACTGAAAATAAAAAATATCAAAACTCTTCGCTGATGTTTCATATTATAGCTATTTATCTATGATCTGTTTTTTTTTTCTGAACTACTTTTAGAATGCACTTACACTTGTGAAATAAAGCTAGAGTTCCTTATGCATTCTATTATTGGACTGGCGTCGCTAACAAGCCAAATCGATCAATATCACCAATTAATTGGTACGTGTCAACGTAATACGGTAGCCATTATAATTATTACTGGAGCAACCACAGAACTAATAACAAGAGGAATAGAAATGCTATCGTTATCATGTTTAATGTTATTTGCTAGGACTGAAGTCGTCACTTTCGCTTCTTCTACTAAAGTACGGTCGCGGAACACTAAGAATTTCGTACAATGCTTTCACTACTTATCTCTGTCGCTCTCAATAAACTATTTTCAGTCAATGCGTACAAATACAACTGTGAGAGTGCGACAAAGACAAGTCGGTCATTGTATGAAATTCTTTGTTTCGCGATCGTGCGTCGTGCATAATTTTTTTAAGATATTTAAGGCAACAATCCTAACAACAATTTATTAGCAATTAACTCGAGCGGTGATTCGTTCCAGAATAAAGTAATAGGTATAATTAATATCTATAAATGTAATTTTGACCCGATAGGCTCCTCGCTCTAAGCGCGCGTCACGTTTCTGTTCCTCTTATATTAATAGTTCTGTAGCTACAAAGCACGCTGCCGGCCCCCTTTGATCGCGTCTTGGCTAATTCATGCAATTACTATGCCGGCAACTTGGCAAGAAATCAAGGAAGTGTGCCGCGTAATGACGCCGAACATTACTTAATTTTAAATGAGCTTAGTATCAGTGTAGGAGGTGTAATTTTAATTAAAATTAAATTAGTTACAGGTGTGGAATAATGGGCGGTTCTGTTAAAGGGCCGTGGTAATTTAGATACTGTCCTTTAATAACTGTTTCGCTTAAATATACATGTTTTACCTACAGTGTTGTGGTTCACTCGTGTAAGGAAAGAACCAAGTTTGGAGTGGTAGTTCTGCTAAACAGCGTGGATTAAAATCCCTCGGAGGAAAAGTATTCTCAATATCAAAGATATTTATCAACTTTGACACAAAGAAAACTTTAGTTTGTTCTTAATAATATTTAATTAATCACACATTCATGGAATTAATAATAATGTAATGTGACCTTTCGAAATTATGAATGCAAAATTAAGAAAAAAACATGTTATTTTTATGTGTGCAGTTTAAGCATGAAACATGACATCGTCGACCCGAAATGAACTACAATCATGTACGGCCTGATAATTCGTGTGCTTATGGCTAATTAGGTAGGCCTCAAACAAGATGGAGTGACAGACGACCTGGTAAAGTTTGCGGGAACGCGTTGGATGTGGATGGTGCAGGCCCCTTCTGTTTGACGAGCCTTGGGGGAGGCCTATGTTACTTCTTTCGGCTGATGACTACATTGAGGCTACGAATTATTAAGTCGTGCATTAATATCGTAAATTCCGGGTCTAATACTCAGTCGTACATTGACCGCACCGCGCCCTTTTAAACTAGTTTGTTACCTACTAGAAGAGAAATAACCTGCCTCATAATTTTTGTTTTACTGATTCGATTCTTAATTGGGCAGGAGAATCTTGATAAATCCATGAAAGTGGTATGATCATTTTTAAAAACAAACTAAAGTCTCTTTTGAGATGATACGAGAATCTTTATTATTTAGTATTGGTACTTTTCTTTCTGGCCCAATTTTTTTTCACCACCAGGTTAACCACCGCCAATTTAACCTTGGATCTATGTGTAATATAAAAACTTTGTAAGCTTGTTATCACGTTTCATTTCTGGGAACAGGCCTCATCGCAAAGTGTAAGTTGAGAGTGGGATGTAATTCTCACGCGTTCATGATGCAGATTGACACGCACACCAAGAAAATGCTCTGCAAGTTATATGCAGGCCTCCTCAGATTTTTTCACTGGAAATCTCATGATAAAATTACAAAAGCGATTTTTCTTACATCTATTCCGAAAAACTCAGACAAGCGACATCGTGCTTGAACCCACAATTTTCTGCTTAAAAGGTTTATCACAAGTCTAAGGTACCTAATTAATTTCAAATTGATCCGAAACAAGAGCAATATTTCTTGTAAACAACAAGATTAGTATTTCCAAACTTTATCGAATCTTGTTTTCGTCGAAAATGGGTAGGTAAAGTAATAATTCAAGGGAAGCACGGCAAAAGTTATAATCCGCAAAGATTTAAAGTCGGTGAGGTCTCATTATCTTATCGAATTACGTGCACCGGCCGATACAAATTTGAGAAACGTTCAACAAAAGTTAGGCTTAATTTTATTAACGCATTCGGTGCTTTGAACGCATGTAAGCATTTATCTGAGTTTTACGCGGTGTTTTCAACGCATGACTTCATACATTTTGAGACCTTCGTCTAGTGTCTTGAACGTTACTAGGTTACTACTAGGTGCGTCTAAGGCACTGAGTAAAAATTAAATTAAATTAATGTTTATATCCGTTTGACACACAGCGCAGTCACCTGGCGAATATTCGGAAAATATTACCGGCAGTTGTGTGTTCCTAGATCAGTTTGGAAAATTGTACCTTGTTGAGTTTCTTGCCGGATTATTCTCAATAAAGTTTTTCCGAACCCGTGGTAGATTCTGTACGTGGTGAAACTTCCGTACTTGCGAGAGAAAAGTTTTTCATTCCGCGGAAAGTGCGTGAAGCCATTGAGATTGGTCGTCATCCAAATTTCAACCGGGATAGTGGTTGGTCAGTACCCCCGAGTTGGAAAACAGTGTTGAATGTTCGTACTGCGTCAACGGTGAGTGTGAGCGAACCTTTATAAAGTGATGTTGTTAGTGTTGTGTGCTACCCTACATTTGACAATGACAATAAAAGTGATGATGAAAACGGGGGTAGTAGTGTGTCGCTGTCAGTTGCGTCGAGTAGCCGCGCGACCAGAGTGCTTAGTATATGTTTTTACTTCACCAAATACTTCTCGATCGCGTTTACGTAAAAAAATCAATTCTATGGAAACATGTGACAGCGCCTCCGCGCTCGCGCGTCCATGTTTCCATAGAATTGAATTTTTTACGTAAACGCGATCGAGAAGTATTTGGTGAAGTAAAAACTTATACTAAACACTCAGGGCGGTAGCACGCAGTGCGCGTTTGGCAGCCGCCGTGACGTGCGACTCCAGAGGAAGGGCTACGGATTAGCCCGAAACATGTCGATTTAAACTCGTTTTAAGACGTGAGTGATCCGTTTATTTTCACTACATGTGCTGTGCGTCATATATATTGTACATTTACTAAAGATATGATTAAAATTACATTTTCATTATGTCTGCACATTATGGTTGAAATTTTGCACATTAATTACTAATGTAGAGCCACATCACCCATAAGAATTACAAGCCTAAACTCGAGGGGGCAGAATCACTTACTCTATCCTGTCACTGCCTTTATCATACTCCAAAACACACATACAGACACACACACACACACACGCTCTTGCACACACACAAACACTCACGCACGCACCCATGATCGTAATTATGTCGCACCGAAATACTAAGATCCTTCATCATCTCACTTAACCTCCGTGAAATCCTTACTCCGCTTATTTTTCTTTTCTTAAAGCGCTGAACTAAAGCTAGCCCATCACAATTAAAAGTTTGAAAGGTTGCCACTAAATAGAGAACTTCACACGGGTAAAATTTACAACTCTCTTTCTAACTAGTTAAATCTGAAAGAGACGTGGGCAGCGAGAAAGGGCTACTACTTCTAAGCGTGAAAGGCCGAGCACACACGAGCTTCGTAACGAGCTCTAAAATAAAGCCAACCCTCGTACCTGCTTTTGTATGGCTCTTTACTACGTGCGGGTCAGTGAGATACACCTTCAGCTGCATCGTAAAGTCTGAGTACGTATACAAGCATTTTACTTCCTGTTGAAGTGGCTAAAGAGCCATCTATTAGACTAATGTAGTAGCTTTTAATTTTTAATCAAGGAAAGGGAAGTTATTTTACCATCAAGTTTTACAAGGTGCTTACCTAGATGCCAATACTTTTAGAGCCGATAGATAGCTCGTCTTTAGAAGTAGACTTAAGTATAAAACTAATTTATACTTTATGTTAGTTTTTGGAGAAAATCAGGAAAACAGCTGTGCCACGTAATAACACCCTGTTTGGGCAGAATTTTAAGTTCATTATTTCGTTTTTTTTTTTCGGAGTTGAGAGTACTAACGTCTTTATTCAATTAATTAATAAATCTAATAACATTGAAAAATTATTATATAAATGCACTAACAATCTATGTATAATAAAAAACTAAAATCACCTATATTAAAATAAAATAAACTAAAACTAAATTAAATCTAAAAATGGCCCCTGTCATTATTTTGTTCGGAAAATGAAAACAAAAATGACACAAAAACAGTTTTCTTAAAAAAAAAATTCAATCAGGCGTTACTTTGCGGAGGTTTTGGAGGAGATTTATTAATTTCTACGAGTAGGTATTTAAAGTAAGTAAATTATTTATTACGTTAACCGTCTGTTAAAGAATTGGCATCTAATTTGGAAGCTACTTATCTAACTACTATGTCTTTAAATAGTTCCTGAATACTTCAACAGAAGGTTAGGTTGGCTTAGTTTGATTGAACATCCCTGTAATCAACCATACCCAAAGGTTGCGAATGGGAGCCTAACTGAGACTCCGCTATCTGTCCGTCCGCCTATCTGACACAGGGCTCTTGAACCGTAATTGAGACACTTGAAATTTTCACCGATTATTGTGGCTGCTATAACAATACAAGAAACGCGTTTTTTTCAGCATTTTTAACTCGATCTTTTTTTTATTGAACTATTGTGCGGACGTTCAAAACCCTGCATGTACAAGTCCGACTCGCAATTGACTGCTTTTTAACAGTAGTTCAATGTTTTCACAGATTAGATGTACAATTTGTACGGCTTTAAAGGGGTGACTTCATCTCGAATCAAAAATTACGGTGAAATACAGCTCGAACTGACTCAGCCATTTGCAAAATATTTGGAGTTACTTTTAAGATACCTTGTAATTAAACTAATTTATATGTTTACATGAATGTTAGTGTATTAGGTATAATCCAAATTCATTAATTCTTCTGTACATAGGACTCACGGTACAAAGAGTCCTTTAACACTAACTGAAAGGGGTCCTGTTGGAACGTAAATAAGTGAATGTCATTGATAATAAAAATTCATTACTTTTGTGTGAACTAATATTGGGCTTTCGGGGCTCTCGAGAGGTCAGGGGACGCAGACATGCCCCCCCGCCGGTATTGGTAGTAGTTTTAGTTCTCAAGTTTTAATAAATCATATTTTAACAACCGCTGCAAATACCTACATTTTTATTTTTACGTAACCATTTAAAGTCCAGTAATGTAACAATATGCTCGTATTGTGTTAATTCCTTAGGCTACTTTATCCGAGTTTAAAAGATATATTGTTTTTGTCAACTTATTTGATCAAAAATATTTCAAAAAATCTCGATCAAAGAAAAAGAACGAAAAATAAAGGCGTATATGTTAATGATTGCAAAAGGAGATTTATAGAGAGGACTTGATAGAAATCCACTATTCGGTGAGCTGGCATCTACATAATTCGTAGGTACGAGCATTAAAATAGAGCACTAGAAATAGAGAGTCGATAAATCACCATCCATCAGCCTAGGACTTCAATTTACATACTATCCCGTCGGCAATTATTAGCACCGTTAATTACATTAGACTTTGAAATGATATCCGAGTGATATACATAGTTTTAGTATAACATTAGTGGAGTCATGTCGACTTGTAGTTTTAGTGGTTATTGTTGTCAGTAGTTTGGTTTCCGCCAAATTCCCACAAATACACGTACAGCGTTGGCCAAAAATATAAATAACTAGATGCCGGCCCACGTAACATTGGAGTCCAAAAAAAAAATTAAATCAAACCTTTTTTGTATCTTCTGTCTTACTACATTTTTAACTATTTACCTACCTTTTTTTTTTTTTTTTTGGTGTGGAAAATGCACCTTAATGCATCGTCTCCGTTCGGGGAAACAGAGGTATGTGGGGCTCTCCCCAAGGGGCCTACCCACTAAAAACCACACGGATTCCCTCGTTGCCATTGTGAACGCCACGGGAGCAAAATGTGTCACCGCAACGCCTACCGGCCGCCCCGGGATGTAGCTCCTCTGTCGACACCGTGCAATGCGGGCTCGGCACTTCCCGGTCTCCCCCGCTGGTGAAGGATTGTTTAAAGAGGTTAACTCCTCGTGGCTCCGCAGATGCCCACGTTCCCAGCAAGCCGGGGTTACGTGCCCTCACGTTAGCTCCCGCGCCCTCATGTCCTGCTCTGAAAGCAGAGTGGACCGAAGGCACGGTCGCTTCCGCCCACTAGGCTCCCCCTCACCTTTCCCTGTCTGCCGGGACAGAGCAGGTACTTAGCCTGGGTTCGCTTCCGTCAAAGGCGTCCGCCCAAGGGCGAGACGCCGTCCTCTCTGCGGACCCACGAGTGGGCTCGCTGGCTCGGATCACCCGCAACTAGTTGCGGGTTCACCTCACCACCCCTACCTCCCCAGTATGTCAGTCAATTGCCACAGGTCATGGACCCATCCGCTACTCTTCTCCCCCTCAACCACCAGGGTTAACTGGGGAGAACCGTAACGGTCGTGCAGCCCGTACGTTTATCACAGCCGGGCACATGTGGAAATTGCTGACCCCCTCCCCCCAGTCGACCAGTCAACCCCCACAGGCCATGGGCCCAACCGCTACTCTTCTCCCCCTTAACCACCAGGGTTAACAGGGGAGAACCGTAACGGTCGTGCAGCCCAGACAAGTGGAATTACATAAAAAACATCCATAACTCAGGAACAAATATTCGTGCTCATCACACAAATAAATGCCCTTACCGGAATTCAAACCCAGGACCTCTTGCTTCGTAGGCAGGGTCACAACCAACTAGGCTAAGCGGTCGTTAAATAGAAGCACTGTTGTGGAATAATCTTCTCACATTTTTTTTTTATAATAGCCACCTCATATTTTATAGTCTAAGATCCGTACTACAAACGACCATCACCCATCTGTTTAGTGGATGAAAACAATATTGTATATCATATTTAATACATTGTAAGCATATCTCCAGTGGGTTCTCCAGAGTTAAATGCAAATTGAAAAAAAAAAATGATTTATTAAAATTGCACTCGTGGAATTAACACGTCAGTGAAAACCACATCCTTCTAGGTTAAGCAGTTTCTGAGATTAGCCCATACAAACGCACAGACAAACAAACAAACAATAATTCTAAACATCATTGGTATGAGTTTTATTGCACTAGTAAAAAGCCTAAGTAACAGTTTTACTCAAATATGTTCAATGTACAGACATCGAATTGTTACAGACTTATTATTTGCTTATAGCTTAAATATAATTAAGTACCGACAGGTCGATTCACAAGAGCTGGCACGAATAGATCGAATGAGCGAATGAAATATCTATGTATTACCTATTTGAATACACTTCACACAAATATGAAAATGATATGCATCAGTCATTGTCCAACAAAAATGTCAAAGTGACATTACTTTCGCTCAATCCATTCGTGCCAACCAAGTGCCAACTTTTGTGAATCGACCAGTACTTATAAGGTTTTTTTAGTCTTGCCAGGATTTCTTTAGTCAATCCACTGTAGATAATATGTTTCGTAACGTATTAAATCTTTAAATCTAATATATAAAATTCTCGTGTCGCGGTGTTTGTTACCAAACTCCTCCGAAATGGCTCGACCGATTCTCATGAAATTTTGTGTGCATATCGTGTAGGTCTGAGAATCGGTCAACATCTATTTTTTATACCCCTATTAATCTTCGCAGACGGAGTCGCGGGCAACAGCTAGTATGATATAAATTTATTTTAATTCATTTAACAGTTGGGTGATGGTCGCTTCTAGTACGGATCTTAGGCCAATAGTACTTCTTCAATACGACAGCGATTAGTCACAGAAACATATTGCAAACAAGTCAGCAGGTGTTACAACTGCGAAACTGCTTCTTGAAAATTTATACGTAACAAAAATACCTCAAAGTGGGTCATATTTTACCGTGGCGGGAGACCGCACGGCAGCATTAGTGTAAGTGTATGCGTAGTTTAGGCTCAAGCTGGAATGAGAGCGATGTTAAATGTACTGTGAGCAGACACATTAGGAGGGTGTTAAGTCCGGAACATGATGTAGGTATATACGTGCGAACATTAAAAATTTAATCAGTTGATTAACTAGCTGTTGCCCGGGAATCTCCGCGAAGAATTCATTTATCGCTATCCCGTGGGAACTATGCAGTTTTCGGGGTGAAATTTTGCATTTATAATATTAGTACGATGTTTTTCTGGTCCGCACTGAATCTATGAAATTTTTAAACCGGGGTACAAGTGAATTTGCTAAGCTCTCGATCCTCCTACAGTATGAGTACAACATAAAATTTGATGTCCCCATTTTATTATTTTACGCATGGTGAGCCTTACTACTTCGCTGCAGTCACACTATAATCACCACTCTAGCACTTTATCATTCCCTAGTCCTATTGCCAAGCAGCAGTGGTTCGCGAGTGCGGCTGTGTTCCGGAAATGAGAATAAAACAGCCAGCGAAATTACGGGCATAATGATAAAATTTAAGCTCTCAAGGCTGGCAAAGCTTCTACAGTCTTCTGTTTATTTGGATGTCAAAGGGTGCTTGTGCTCACTTACCATCAGGTGACCAACTTACTCGTTTTCCATCATTAAAAAAAAATGTTACAGTAGGTACTTTTTCCCAAAATATTTTAGTACTAGCAGCTAGTGCCCAAATCGCAAAAAGCGCTTTACCCGATATAAAGAGACACTAAACTACCCAGATGTACAGTCAAAGCGTTTAAATTGTCACTCAATAAAAAACGTTTGTAGGCGCTGATCAGTGATCATAATAATATATTTTAACGATTTTCTTACTCAGGCATGACATACTTAAAATTGAATACATTTCTCAGCTGATCACTGTTCTGTTGGTTGAATTTTACTCATTAATTTAACGAAAAACTAGACAGATAAATATTCGTAATTTTCACCTGAAGAGAATCTATAAAGTGCAACTTATCAATTATATAAATAAGCTGTCTGGACTGAGCTAAAATTGCAAAATATATCACGTACATCGAAATGGGAATCTAATGAATGCCGGGTAACGACCTCGTTGATTTAATATGATACAAAATTCAATGAAACGGGGTGTCTGGAAGATCATACCCGCTCGCCAGAGCAATCTGACGTCCAGTCCGTCCAGTTAAGGTTTTATTTCCATCGAGTGCAGCGTAGACAGGTAGTGTGGCACATAATGGAAAACGTAAATAAGTGTGTTCCCAGCGTGCGGTCCATTTCGCACCCCGAGTCCTCATTATGCCGCCTTTATCGCAAAATAACGGGCGAAGGACGAAAACCTAATCAGACCCCGTCATCGTGTACGAATTGCACTCCTTTCCTTGTATTCCCCAAGGACTTCAGCTCAATTCCTTTCTAACATAACAAACTTCGTCGGGAATCGACTATTTCCTGCCCAAGTTTAATTAAAAAGGTTTTTTTACCTTCCGGGCGTGCTGGAGGGACGTACTTGGAAAGTTTATACGCCAGTGTTACACAATTACAGACAAAAGTTTACCGTTGCAATGGGAAATGGGGTTACGCTTTTTAATTTTTATGCACCTCATCAAATCAGAGTAATGAAATAATTTTATTGAGTACTTACACGTTTTTTTATCAATTTGTTTGAAGTCGATTGAGCTTTAATTCTCCGTCTGTCTAAAACGGAATGTGCCTATGTCGCTACGAAGTCTAAGGCGCACTCATAGAGCTATACCGCGGTAGGTTTACACGCATTATGACTATAGTGGCATTAAGAATAAAATGCATTTGGACTAAAAAGTTATAGGCCTAATAGGCGTTATGGCTAAAACGCATTATCCCTATAACGTCTTGGACTTAAATAAAACGCATTTGGACTTAAGCACGTTATCAATAATTTGAAACTGTTTAATATAATACTTGAGTCCCATAATTATCGCATTTTCTTGGAAATAATTTTTAGATTAGGTAAAAAATATAATATGTAGAAACGTGTGTCAACCACAATAAAAAAAAATCTGAAAAACATTTGCTTGCAAGGTGTTCTGTCAAAATAACCCACCTGATGAAATAAGCCTTGATACTTTAGTCAGTATTCCAATTAATTAAGTATATTAGTAACTGTATACTAAATTTGGAGGTGTTCAAACTAATTGAACCAACTTTGTAGTGGCGTGTTCTAGTCAAAACAGAATTTAGTTCAATGATAAGATTGTCACCAATACTCGAACCTAGTTTGGAGAGACGTGGTAAAGTTTAACAGCTTAGTTTCACTGGCTACTAAGTTCAGCTCTGACCTAAATCTTCCTTTGCCTAAGTTTAGCTTACATAGTTGTACTATGGTGCGAGGTAAGATCAATTAAACATAATTGGTTAGATATGTATGTATGTAAACTCATTTTATTATGTACAAAATAAGGAAAGAGAAAAAATCATTATTGACAACCGTTGAAATGCATGTACAAAGGCGAACTTATCCATTTAAGGGATCTCTACCAATTAATCTTTGAGTGGATGAAAGGAGCATTTAGTAAGGGACCGACAAAGAGTAAGTAAAAAAAAACAGTCAGATATAGTAAAAGCTACAATATAACTTTTACTAAATACAATACATAAACTCATAATAAATAAAGAAAGCTATTAAAAATGTAACTACCATATACAACATACATATGCATAATAATTTATTGAATCAGGCGTTACTTTGCAGAGGTCCATATTAATGAACTGAAACAATTACTTTGCTCACCCGCGCCCTTACGATAGTTACGTTTATGCAAGAAATGTATGTTCATGCAGTTCCTCCACCTCCACACTGTACGAACACACACAAATTACACAAACCCAACCATCACCACCACCACACCACCACAGTGCAGGAGGAGCGCGCAATCACGTTGCGCAGGTCCACGGGCGCGCACCGGGCGCAGGTCGTGGGGCAGACATAGGTACCTAGTTCTCGTTAATGCAGGTCATGAACAATGGTTCTTGAACGCATGATAGAGGATTTAATTTATGGATGTAAATAAAATATTGTATGCAACTGTACGTAATTAGGCCTTAAAACACTCATGTGACCCTTTATGAAACTCGGCTACGCCTCGTTTCATGATACCACGTTCGTGTTTTAAGGACCCCTATTACGATACAGTTGCATAAAATACTAAGGGATGACGTGAAAATAATAATACAAAATTAGAGATATTTATTACAGGATGTAGACCGTGATTGATTAGTTGATTACTTTTCTCCATTTTAAAGATTTATTTTCTCCATTTTGATTTTTCTTGTAGAATATTTTTTTTTATTTCCCCACTTCTGCTTCAAATTACAGTAGAGATATTTTAACTTGTTTATCATTTAATTTACCATCTTACTACCTCAAATACAAATCCAAGTAGGCAGTAACAAAATATCAAGTCATCTACTTATCTCTATTTTCCACATTCTTAACGTAATAATCCACAGTGTGGGTTGGCTACCAACAATTGGGACAAAGGCTCAACAAGGTTTTATAAATGGGAAGCAACAATGCGAAGCCTTATATACTATTATTGATCGAAACACTAACGTACGTAGAAACGACCAAGAAATTTCTATACAGTTTGAATAAAAAAGCTGAGTGCGAATCGCACGATTACGTTAACGTTCGATTAATAACTATATATTTTTTTTTAATATACCCCTCACATGTAAGACACATGCCTTTTGGTTTTTTTCTGTAATCTACAAGTGAAAAACTATTTTCTCTCTTTCAAAATTTTTAGTGTAAGACAGTGGTTTCGAAGATAAAGATGACTTGGATAGGTCAATTTCGTCTATTTTATTAAATAGCTTTATATTTTTGAGATCCTTGGAACTAGACCTTCGTGAAATGTAAATCATTTTATCTCTTTTAAAAAATATGTTAACTGGATTTGATCCCCATATAATGTTTTTGCATACGGGAACTTGAAATTAGTGTGATTGCGTCAGAAAAAGTTCTTGTGGTGATACGTTATTCTGTCTGGTTTATGAGATGGTTACCGCTCTCATTAATTGGGGTAAGCAGCACATAAAACTGACAATCAAAAACCCCCACACGTTCAAAACATACGTATAAGCCAACCCTCCGTAACTTTGTTAACACAAAAAAATTACGGACTGAATGGAAGGGACTTCGTATGGGGGTTCACCTCGTACTTACTTCTCAACAGAATGGGGTCAATGACTTGAAATTAAATAGGTACAGTCAGCAGCAGAAGTAGAGGAGCAGTTGTAGTGCTTAAAATTATCCACACAATCTCTTTATCGCCTTGGAAATAGAGCCGTGTGTAGATCATCATTTTGACCATCAGAACTGCTCATCCATTTCTGCTGCTGATTGTACGTGCTACAAATATTATTTTTTAATTATTATCAAAACAGCACACGGTGTTATGTCGTGGTAGCTTAGTGGCTTGACGTATAGTCTCTCAAGGAGAGGATCGTAGGTTCGAAACTGAGCTCGGACCTCTGAGTTTTTCGCAATTTATTTGCAAAGTTACATTTGAAATTTAACATGAGTTTTACGGTGAAGGAAAAACATCGTGAGTAAATTTATGAGTAGGTACCTACCTAAGGGCTCCCACACAATACTGCGATGCGATGTGATGCGACGCCGCATCTCAGTATTGTGTGGGAGCTCTAAATAAATCAATAATTATAAGAACTGATTTTCAGTATCAGTGGTCAAATTAAGACGAACTTTGTCAGCAGCGAACACGATTTATGTAACTTGAATACAGCTTTGCCTTTCAGCCTTCGTGTTCGAGAAAACTTTGTTACAGTTCGCGTTTTGTGCTTATTCGTAATTCAAAGAAATCGTGGTCGACTGGATTACTGTTGAAAATATTACTATATACGTTTTGACAGACAGGCGGCACTTGAGATGTTACTTTGTAGAGTGGGGCCTAATTTAAGCATGTCATAAATTAAAATTGATTCTAATCGATGATGTCATATTCTCAAAATTTAATCTTTCAATAATATAATTAACTTTGTAATTTCGCTACTTATTGTCTGTAATAGGTATAGACAATTAATTACAAAAAATTGTATTAATCGCGATTAAATTGAATTTGTGGAATTTATTGCTAAATCCAAACCTAAACTATATTCCTAAATGAAAAGTATTGACTAAATGTGCAAATAGGTATTGTTGTAATATTGGTATTATGTAAGCGTAAAATTCGAGAACGTCGGAACCGATTCGGATATTTTTTTATTTTGTGAATGTCAGCTGAAATTTTCTACAGAAAAATAAAAAAAATAATAAGTTTGATAATCTTCATGTAAAAAAGTGAGTGGGACAGAATATGCTTGCAGGAAACATTGGTCTCAATTTCTTTATTAGTAGGTACACCCGTGTGAAGCTAGGGCGGGTAGCTAGTATTATGAAAATTTTGTATTTTCATGGCATGATTAGGTCTAAGTAAAATGTGAGTATGAATATCCAGTTTAAAATTTATTATAACTCAAAGGTTGACTAGTAGAGATCCGTTAAAGAGATAAGTTCGCCTTTGTACATTATCTCATAATTTGTCAATAGTGTTTTGTTTTTTGTACAATAAAGAGTTTACTTACATACATTATCAGTTCAAATCGCCTAATTGTTAAAGATGTAATAAGAATCGAAACTAAAAACCAAACCCATTCTCAATCACTTACGGTCAACTCTACGAAAAAAGGGCGTAACGGAACATCTGACAAACAAACAAATCGAGACATAAATACACATTACCAATGGTGCGCAAGAAATTAGTTCCAGAGGAGAGGCCTATTTGCAATGTCGTAGCGGTTTACAGAACGAGGGGGTGAGTTTTAAGTGAAGTGTTATTTTAAAGCAAATACCTATAACGAATCTACAAGCCTCATTTACATAGTGCGAGAATATCGGCGAGTTAAGATACATTGCTGTCGATGATCCATTATTTGTAAATTAATAGCCTTACAGCTCAGAAATGTAAGAAGCTCGCACGATATTTCTCACACCGTCTAAATTGTCCTGCCTTCCGCCACCCTTTCTTTGTATAGAGTGCACTCTCCCTGTAATCCTTTCGGAATACGTCATCCAACCCGCCAAAACTTTTGTATTATTATTTTTAGACTTGCGAAAATAATGTCGTGAGGCGTTTCAACTGCCAACATTTTTTTTTTATTTTTTTATTTGCCTGTCAATAGTATCCCACAGCTGGGCAAATGCCTCTCCCCTTTGACACCCACAACTCCTGGTCAGTTGACTTAGTGATCACGGCCGCTGCAATGCGGTCGGAACGTCGAGGTAATTTTAGCAATAAATATTTATTTTTGATTAAGTCCCGTAAATTATTAGTCATAAATTAAAATATATGCATATGCGAAGCAGTTCTGTAGTATATTTGAAGTTCTCAATACATATTGGGCTCGCGTGGGTACTTACAACCCAAACCCTCTCATTCTGAAATAAGGCCTTTGTCAAGCTATGGGATGTAGTTATACAGGACGAATATGATATTGATCATGATGAACTCTCGTCGTTCGAGCTATGATGCCATGACGAAAAGACATGCTCTGCCTGGGCCTAAATATTTATAAAAAATACATAATATTCCTTTATGGTTTTCAGTAACTACTTGCAACGCCTCGAACAGTTTGATAAAGCCATACAGTCTTATAATGAAGCACTGAGATGGAACGTAAGTATTTCTTAAATTAATATTCTTCTAAATAAAATAATAATTCTTCTTTTCGCGTCTCCGCTTGCTCCACTTCAAAGCACTCTCTAAAAGCTTCTTCATTTTTACACCAGTAGAAAAAAATATTACGTCTTTAGTGATAATGATATTATTATAACGAGGGCGTATCGTGCATACGCGGCCCAATTGACGGCTGTACTCGTAACTCGTTAACTACAAATTATTTTGTGTTCAAAATAGTCTGATATCGTAAATACACTATCTGGAATCATATTAATATTCATTTAATGCTTTTAATCGCTAATCCTAAATAGGCAACGGAGCGGCGTGACGTTCGAAATGAGGTAATGAGTAATTAATTGAAAATTAAATAAATGAGGCAATGTTTCATAATATCCCAGTGTGTAGGTATTAACGATAGATAGAAGACTATTTTTAACACACAATAATTTATAGTTTACTAGTTACGAGTTCAAAGTCGTGGTTGGCCTAGCGGTTTGACCTATAGCCTCTCAAGCAGAGGGTCGTGGGTTCAAATCCCGGTTCGCACCTCTGAGCTTTTTGGAATTTATGTGCGTAATTACATTTGATATTTACCATGAGCTGCACGGTGAAGGAAACCTCGTGAGGAAACCTGCAAACACCTGCGAAGAAATTCAATGGTGTGTGCGAAGTTCCCGATCCGCAATCGGCCCGCGTGGGAATGATGATGAAGATGACGAGTCCAAAGTCCTATTGTCTAACGCGAAGGCGCTCGCAATCGCATTCCCCATTTCTTTATACCTTCATCCTTTACCGTGTGATAGAAAGAAACGGTAAAAGCGATTGTGATTCAGAGCGCGTTAGATAATAAGGCCTCAGCCGTCACTCGGGTCGTGTTATACGCACGGTACGCCTTAATGAACTCTTGATATTTCGTCGCATCTGTCAGCGTCATGATCACGGAACTGAAGAAACTGCGGGTAGATGTTAATTTGTAGACTATGCTCGTGCTCTGTCTACTCTCATTCTTGTGCAGTTATTTAAACTCTTAGAGCCCCTCGCACTCAGACTAAGCAAAGCTCGATACCCGACAATTTTGTCCTCTAAGCGACTCTCTCTTCTTAGTCGTGCACTCTTGACAGAGTGGTCGTGGTCATGCTTCGGTCGATCGACTCCTGCGCCACCGCTGCTCTCGCGACGCGACGCCAAGTAGCCCGTTGTCTGGCAGAGTGGGAGCAATCGTTTATGCTAGAGTGCATCACAGTTTTGAGTTTTCTAAGCGACTACCGCAAAATAAATTCATAGAGGTACGTACACAGGCAAGCGTCGCCGACGTCTATGAATTTCTATTGCGGTAGTCACTTAGAGATCAAAAATCAGTGGGTATCGAGAGATTTGCGTAGCCTTGTGTTACCTTGGTTTTACCATCAAGGGTTTTTAAACGACTTAATAAAAAGGAGGAGGTTCTCAGTTTGTCGTAATATTATTTTGGTTTTAGAGCTCCGATGTTCGTTCTCTTCTCGGCCGTAGCCTTGCGCGGGCGAAGGCGACGTACTACGCAGGCGCGTTAGCCGATGCTGCTTGCGCTGCTGGTTTGTACTACAATAATTTGTTAAACCATATTTGCTATCTTATTTCTTAATTAATTTGTTTATATTCACGTACGACGTATGTACGACGTAAATTGGGCAGGCTTCCAACTAGATGGAGCGACCTGGTTAAGAGTGCGGGAAAGCGTTGAATACGGATGGCGCTGGGCCGGTCTGTTTGGTGAAAGTTGGGGGAGGCTTTTGATCAGCAGCTGCTGCACTGCAGCAGTGAAAGTCTTTCGGCTTAAATCATCATCATCATAATTTCAGCCGAAAGACGTCCACTGCTGAACATAGGCCTCCCCCAAGGCTCGCCAAACACGGCTGAAATGATGATGTTAAATTTGTTAAAACTTTGTATTGTTAGGGTATTAAACACCTCCAATCAATTGATGAATTGTCGAAATACTATGCTCCCATAGATTTTGTATAGCAATAGTGAGCTGTGACACCACTTTGTATCAAATCAATTGATTAACTATTTATTAGCTTTTGCCCGCTACTTCGTCCGGACACAATTCAAATTTGTAGTAAGGCCTCTTTATCTCTTTGATTGAATGGAATCAAAATTCGGCAACGGCAACATCTAAACATCCATTATTATCCGCATCCATTATTAGCCTTAAAGTTTTCTGAAATTTTCTATTAGCCGTAAAGTTTTCTGAAATTTTCTAATTTAGCGCGCAATTTTCTTAACTTAAAAAATGAAACGGGAATGTCGTTCTCAAGTTACGGCGTGAGCAGAGGAAATCAAGTATTTACTTAAATAAATACATTTAACATTTGGTTTTCAGGGCTAAAATAACTATTTATTTCGTTTTCTTATTAGAGTTGCGCCCTGAAATTATTGTATAATGGTGTCAAGTAAGTAGGTATCCTATTATAAATGCGCCTCTGAACATCGTACACGTGATGAGAGGACGTAGAAGGAAAATAAATGTTATACGACGGTAGGTACGACGGACGGTAAGTTCTCAAAAAATTCTACCTAGAGAGTGACAATAAAGTACCTACCTAGTGGTACTTTAGTTTAGTTAATTAAAACTTGTACTGAACCGCTCTAACTCGCCTACTACCTCTATTACATAAACCTCCAGTGGGTTTTCCAATAGTGGCATAATAATTCCAACCTTATTTATAGGTATGTGCTCTTGTTTATATTAAATAAAAAAAAGTTAATATGGAAGCAAATAATTCGAGATTCTGCAAGTTTCTATAGTTTCGTGCTTTTTATGATATCAAAAACGGTATTTTATTCTATTGGTATCTTCAAGATATTTTTGGATAAAATCACATTTTCCCTGGATTTTTGAAAGATATTCTTTACCGGGAAATAATAAGATCCTCTAACTTGTCCTACAGAAGAGGTTTGCCGTCTCGACCAAGGGTTTTCCTTTTGGGAATACTAACTTTTTGCGAAAGCTACATAAGTAATTGAATAAACAGCGTGTTTCCACCGAGGCAATAAGCAGATTTCAGCTGCAGATCACGTATTGAATTTTAACGAATTGAAAAGCAAAGAAAAAAGTCCTCCACTCCGAATTGTCAGTTGTTATAGTCTAAAATCGTATTGTATCCTTTAGAACTGGAGCCTGAAAATCTGACAGCACTGCAGATTCGTGCTCAAACAGAGTATGAGAAATGCGCTTTTGAGCGTTCGCTTGTACTCGCTCATCGTGGAAGATTCTTGCGAAAGTGCCCACCGGACTTTGCGGAGTGCGCCAGGCATGCAGAAGAGACGGTAATACCTGCATTTTAAAATAATGGAGTAGAAAGCTTAACGCAAAAAGCATTGAACCAAGTAAGTTTTTAAAAAACGTTGAAAGGTTGAATATTTTTAACGCAGCTATTCACTGTGCCCGCGGTTATTTTATCATAAATTTATCGACATTGTTTGGACGTAGTTTAACGAAAAGGATCCAAACTACTGACATTTGCTTCTTTAATTTCTCTTTTGTTGGTACTGAAACTAGATCCAAAATCAAAAAGCGACTTGTTGAGGGCTGGATCATTATCGTTAAACTACGTCCGTTTTCAAAAGTGAAATCCAATTTTGTAGTTCAAATTCGAATACCTACCTCGTTCATTTGTAGGCTATGTGATATGAGTAATGTTTGGACTTGTGCTATATTTCAAAGAGCCTATAACACGGTGTTCTTTGGTTACGGTATTATCCAGAGTTACAAAAAAATTCACAACAAGCGAAAACTTAAAACATTCTATGAATACTATATTTGATGCGAAATTCTCGGGGCACGTTTGCTGACTGTGTCAGTTTCCTGTCCTTTAAGTGTCACGTCCTTCGCGCGTCTAGGTATTAAAAGAACTACTCCATTGCAATAAAAGCCCAACGTTTAAGTGAATCCGGTTGAGGTCCTCCCAAGGCTCGTTCTCGCAAAAAGGTTGAACAAAATCCAAGGTGAAAATATTACTTTTTAAATGGGTAGCGTAAACTCTTTGACTACTCCCTGGGGCCCTTCGTTCGTGAGTTCACATTTGTTGTCATTCTAACTTTATTACAAGTTCTACGAACTCTCTGATTGCCAGCCTATGTTGTCCGGAGTTATACTTGTAGCAGTTGCCGTAAACATAGTAATATTAAGATGGAACACCTTAAAGCTAGAGGGTTAAATTAACAGAGCAAAGGAAACAGTCAATATTTTATGCTTAATAATACTAATGCTACAACTTAAGCTCACTGTTTTTCATCGACAGATGTTTGAGTTATATAAAGGCCAAATAAAAGGTTAAATCTTGGGGATCTAAATCAATTTCCTGTGAAAATACCAGTCTTAAGGCAAGACTTTTTTACGACTTTGTTACCTAATCCAAGTGATCCATCTTGCTGTTATTCTACCGCTATACTCAGAATAAGTCGGCCTACCTATCAGCGTAATCTGAGAATCAGCAATTAAGTTTATTAGGGCTTGACGTCGAAGGCTTTGCTGTTCGGAATTAACATTGTGCATAATAACACTAAATAAGCCGTCTGCTTTCAGCCACTTCCCTTTTATCGCCTGAGAGTTGAGAATTATTCTAATGTGATAGGACGGATTAAAATTTAACCGCTCTAGAGTGTTTGCAAAATCTTCTCATATAAACTAAGATTGTTGCAGCTATTCGTTGCGCGTATAAATAGCACCAGCATCACGTTGCGGATTAAGTTTACCTTTATTTTTTAAATACCCTTTTAGTATCTAAGTTTAAAAAGCATCCAATAACTTCGTATTGTTTTATTGTATTTTTTTGGAAATGTAAAAGAAAAAGAGATTACTTTTATGGGTCTGCAGAAGGCACCAGAACAATTGCAAAAAAATTAGCGAATTAGGCTAACTTATCTAGGCCGAAGTGCTTCTTGTGCTAATCCTTAAAATGTTATCATTAGCGAACCACAGGTATGCCATGACAGACAACAATCTATTGGTCCATATGCAAAGTCACTATTAAACTCAGAAAGTTTTACACCCCAAATTTTGTCTTAATTTTTACTTTATCAACACTATAACTAACTCTAGTTACTGATAGAACCAGAAAAGAAAGGCTAAAGCGATAAATCGAACTTGGTTCGTTGTTACTCCGTGACGTGTGCTTTTGCCATATTACACCAACTTAAGCGCTTAAGAAAGTGGCCGAATATACTGCATATCGAATAATAACCAATTATTAGTGACCTCTCTCGCTTTAAGCTCCGCTGGTACTCATCAGCTTCTGCTATCGACTTAATATTTTTTTATATTGTCCTAGGTCAGAGACTGTACTGGAAGTAGTGCCGGCCTGGTATTACAGTCCGCAATGGTTCTCTTTCAATCAGACAACCTCAAGCAAAATTCCGCTGAAGAACTAACTCCTAAGACCGTAGAGCGCCACAGTCGTATACTTCGACAGCCAACGGATCAGGTATAATAGTTTTTTTCAATATCCTATTAGATGTCCTACTGCTGGGCAAAGGCCTCCCTTTTTTTTCTTTCCACCCGTTTCTATCCTTCGTAAAACCTTGCCAAAATTGGTCGAAACAGTAATTTTGCTTCTTAAAGTTTTGTTTTAAATCAGTGCAATTTGTTGGGTAAATTAGAGTCGTCAGTCGAAGGTGGAATATATTTGTTTACCTAAACGTTCCTGTCATATTGCAGCGGCCATGATCATCAGACTCGAACTAGGATGTGGTCAAAGCAATATTATATCGGCGATATTAAGTTACAGGTTTGGTATTAATTGTCAGTGAAAATTGCGAAAGTTTCAAGCTCCAAACGCACAGACAGCAGAGGCGTGGCGGTGACGGTTGTAATATTCTAACTTGTATGAAGAGTTCGCGGTATGGAACCGCACAACTGTTCATACAAGTTAGAATATTACAACCGTCACCGGCACCGTACCGCCACACCTCTGCTGTCTGTGCGTTTGGAGCTTAAAACATCATTTTTGGTTGTTTGTTTTTTAAGTGTTTTTATGTATATTCCAACGCTTTAAGCCCTGTTATGCTCCAGATACGGTACGTCGAGTACCTATCTACTTAAGCTGGGACGTTTCACTGAGTAAGTATTTTTAACTTTTTTATTTTATTTGCAGGTTCAAGAGATTTCGCGAGTGGAAAAACAGAAAAAAGTGCAAATGGCCCGTTTGATGGCATCAAAGTATTTGCAGCGTATGGCGCATGACAAGTATTTTCTCGTAGACCTATGTAAAGACGAACGATTGGCGTCAGCTAACAAAAAAGGTTCGATGCAATTGCAGGAACTGGCCAACAACGCACTTGCAGACGTTGAAAACAGGCAGGTAATTGTAAACCACTCATCTCCCTATAGGTTTTCCTATAATCTAGAAGTAAAACAATTTTAGTCGTTAGGTATTTAAAAAATATGGAGTGAGAGATTTCGGAGTACAGTCAATTTTCCTATATTTTATTAAATAAGTAAGGGTTTTATAAGGGTCCCATTTTGTCACCCGGATGTATGGAAGCCTGAAAATTTAACGTAGGTAGTGATTTTTACGAAATCTCCGAATTTCAATTCAAATACCAGATCTAATGATTAAAGTGAGCAAAGCCACGGGAAGTCTAGTCCCAAATATTTCAGCAGATGGCTAGGTTCGTTTGGCTGCACAGCCACGGGAGCCCCAGGCGATACTTTCAGGGGCACCACAATCATAATAATAATGGTTGAAAATAAAATAAAAGGTCAAGTGCGAGTAGGACTTCAACAAAGAGGGTTCCGTGCCTCCGTACAACGTTTTAAAAACAGTTCAGTAAAAAATCGCCGAAATGTAAGCACTAAAATCGCAAACATTTTGAAAAAGATCCAAACAGCACAGAGACACTCGCTCGATGCGCCCGGTCATTGACTAATGGCTGTTAATCGTTGCCTAACAACTGTCAGCTGTCCCCTACCAACCAGCGCAGCAGTTAAAAACGCTGTAAAAGACACGTTTTTTGTATGACGACATCCTTGTTTATTATTTTTTAACTATATTTTATTTATCAGTATTTGTTGGTATTAGCGGCCACAGTAATACACAATCAGTAAAAATTGACTACTATTACTATTACAGTTCAAGAGATAGAGCCTTGTGACAGACGGACGGACAGACAGACAGCGGAGTCTCAGTTTCAGGGTCCCGTTGGCACGCACCCTTTGGGTACGGAGCCCTAAAAACTTGCTCCAAAAAGCGCCTAGCAAACGGAAGCCTGGTTAGCTCACCGACCGAAAATTGTAGATCCAAGACTGTGGATGAATACCCATAATAGTTTTTCATCGAGATAGAGTCAGAGTTCACGTCAAGTTCGATTCAATTAATGAAACCGTAATCTTTATTTAAATATAATAGTATTCCAGTTTATCTCGGATCATCTATGATTTGCTTAATAATGATATGCACAGAGTTCGTTCTCATACAGCCTCATTGTGGCAAGTTAAACTAAGCCAAGCTTAATATTAAGTTTATAGTAAGGCTACGAAGACTCGCAACTAAAATTAGATTGCAAGCGACTGCGCAGCTTGACTAATAGGTACGTATAATAGATAGCAGCGCGCGACAATCCGTATGCGGGGTATTTACATTTTTCCAAGCATTTACTTAATTTGCCATGTTTGTATATTATGTACTTAACAATAAGTGTGTAAGTTGTCTTTTAATCTTGCTAATCAATCGGACTATCTGATTATGTTTGTTTGAGCCCTAGGTTCTTGAAGGTGAATTTCTAGGGTTCTTCTTTAGTAAAAATAATATCGAAACTCAAAATAATATAATTCTGAGGTAATGTACAGTACCTACACAGTAAAAATTATAAGTAAAAGCAAACAGTTCGAGGTGCTTTCGATCCGGTGTGATCTTATTCGAATTGATCGGTTGGCGCGCCGACCGCCGCGCTTAGATTTGAAAGGCGCGGGAAGCTCTAACCGCCGCCTTAGTTTGAAGTTTGAATATTCGTCCGTTGGTGGCGTTATGGATGCGTTCGCAATGGTATTGGTACGGATATGTATAGGATGTCAGTGCAAGTATAGTCAACAGACAGTACTGGTAGTACGAATTATTCTTTTGAACAAAAATTTATGGAGTGCCCCCGCCAAGACGAGCCAAGCGGAGCGCAAGGGCACTACCTACCTTTTCTCGAAACGTTTCGTCGTTTTTTTGAACTCTTATAACTTTACTTTGGATGATGTTAAATAGTTGAAAATTTTAAGATATAATGACACTAGTACAAACATAAAACAAACAAAGTTTGGATGTTGTAGCTATTATACTTTAGATTTTATCAATGTCTAAAAACCCCCGATTTCGTCACTGATTCACTGATCATCAAAATTCTTAAGGTACTTCCTGAAGTCCTAGAAAGCTGAAATTTGGTATGTAAGCTAGTAATAGTATACAAACAACGAAAATATCTTAAAACTTGAAACTTTTACCCCCCCCAACCCCTTAAACTAGGGGGTGAAAGCTTGTATGAGACTTCCGCAAATTTTGATGCTACAGGTCTGAAAATTGATATAGAGGGTCCTTGTTATCCTTGTTATAAATAATAAGATTATGTATTTCAGGATTTTTAGTAAATCATCCCCTACCAAAAAGAAATAAATTCCCACAAAAACATTTCATGTTAAATGTTGCCAAGACGAGACCATTTAGCTCGCACTATCAAAAAGTAATCAGACCTCTTGTAGAGCCAAGTTTTTAACCCTACGTGCCCAGCTCTAAATCTATAAACCCTAATTTTACACTAATTAATCTCGTAGGCGTGCAAACCGTGGACTAAACTGGCGAGTTGGCCGCACGGAAAGAGTTTAAAAGATTGAATAGATTTTTAAGTTCAAGCCCATATGCCGAATTGCAAAAGGTTCGTGCGGCCGACTCGCCAGTTTAGTCCACGGTTTGCACGCCTACGAGATTAATTAGTGTAAAATTAGGGCTTATAGATTTAGAGCTGGGCACGTAGGGTTAGAAACTTGGCTCTACAAGAGATCTGATTACTTTTTGACAGTGCGAGCTACATGGTCTCGTCTTGGCAACAGTTAACATGAAATGTTTTTGTGGGATTACCTTTACCACCCGCCTTTACCTAATGGATATTCAACTCGTATAGCTTAGTTTGTAATTTAAAGTGTTAGGTTCGTCAGATAATAATACATCGTTTTCAATTCGATATTTCCGTTCATTTTGATAGCTAAAGGCTTATACATAATATCATACTAAATACAAACTGAAACATGAATGCACCGAAAAACCCAGAAAAAATACCAGCTCTGCGAATCGCTGCCGCGCTGCAACCAATCTTGAGCTAAAGACTTACTAATCAAAAACGAAAACTAAGAATTCTATATCTACGCAAAAATATCTGGCAGTCTGCTTCGTAAGTTTAGGCTTTTAAGGACGCCTTAACATTACCCCGTAACAAATCCCAGGGCAAGTTGCCAAGCTGTTTCAATAGATGCAAAATCAAAAACATTTTGGCACGAAAAGACATTCGTTACGAGAAATGGAGTTTGCTTAATGTCGTTTATTTGAACGCAGCCGGCGCATTTATTTATGTTTTGCTTTCTGAGTCTGTCTCATAAAATTCGTACAGTCTAATAAGCAAAACGTGGAGTTTAGCATAAGCTAGGCTAGACTAGCTTCTTTTCTTACCATTAGGTACTTTATATTACGCAGGAGTTAAGCTAAACTGAAGAATATTAAGAAATATAGATTATCTACGTACTTGCGTTTTTTTTAAAAAGGCATAGTAGCGTGACATTGTGGATGCGTACTATAAAATTAATGATTATTAGTATCATGGAAATAATTTTGATCCGATCATTGGCGATCCCTAGTCTGAAATAGCGTATCTACTGTGTTAAAAAAATGTTATGTTGAAAACTTTAGACTTATGTAATTTAATAGCGTTGTAAATCTGCGTTGTAAAAATAATACCTTGTTGAGTTTCTTCCCGGATTCTTCTCAATAGGGTTTTTCCGAACTGGTGGTACATTCTTCGACTTTCATAAGTGTTTGTTAAAGCCTAAATTAAATAAATATATTTTGACTTTGACTGAGATGGAGAGAGAAAGGGAGAGAGAGAGAGAGAAAGCGTGAAAGCGCGAGGGGGAGAGATTTATTTTCACATATTCGGCACCTACACAGAAATAAAAACATTGATTGATTGATGATTGCGGTTACAACTACAAGAGTAGGAACAACCAAATCAGAGGTGTAAGACCGAAAGTTGTAATTTTATTAAAGAGAAGCTCAATCTCGTAGCAACCGCAGAATGACAAAAGTTCTTTTACATACTTACCACTTGAATATCGTGACTACATTTACGAGATTTTTAACAGATAAGTACCTATCTTTAGTGTGTTCTCCGTGAACGGCGACCTATGTACGCCGCAAGAGCGTCCGAAGCAGCGGCGTGCACGCGTCTCCGCCTCGCGAGACGAAAGCAGCTTGCGCGCGCTCAGAAACAGAACATCACAGACGCGCAGCGGCTTGTCAACGCTGTTGAAGCTGTGCACGAGACACAAGATACATTAAAGTAAGATTATCTTCAGTCCATGGCTTCGCTTCCGAGGTAGAATAAAAAAGAGTTATCAATCCCGTAGGAATTTTAGATCTTAAATTAAGATTTAGTTTGTTTGGCGTGGACATGGATTGGAACCTTTCCTTTTCTTTTTTGGTTTTTTTCATTGAGTTCTAGTTACAGTATAAACTGCGGAGTTTGCTCCGCTCACAGTGGAACGTGGGGATAAAAACGTAATTAAAATGAATTTATTTTGTACGTAAACCTTAGTAGACTTTTAAAAAATATATTTTCATACTTACATGTTTAAATAGTACGGGGCTGCAACGCACAATGACGCTTTTATGCATTTTGATGTTTCAGTCGAATTGAAATAATGAGCATCTATTCAGTTGCGCGTGTGTTATACACTTAATAGCTCTTGTTTTCTTTCTTTAACCACTCTAAGTCCCATCTCCTCTTCGATCATGTTACGCTATCAATCGTGCCATTGACAATAATTTTACAAAATTATCAGGTGTTTGGAACAGGCAGAATTCGCAATGGAGCAAATTGCGCGCAAACCTCCCAATTTGCTGCCAGGGAAGGAGAAATTCCTACAGCAGCTGCATGATATCGTCGGACTAGCTTTCCTAGACCAGGCGAGTATTCATTGTGACTAGAAGCAAGCGATCGAAATTTATTCTAAATACCCTCATTGAATTACAATATCTTCCACAGAAACGTGTGACAGAAGAAATGAGCGAGGCGGATCGTGAAACCAGAGCTTTTATACTGCTCGGGATCGCTGTATCGCGAGAACCTAGCAGAGATTCGCTGCTGAGGATGCGGCCTCTGGCTCCACCACGAGATGCCAAGTAATACCCAAAGTAAATTATTAACGTCAATGTGCGTTTTTCTTTTGTTTGTCCATCTTTCACGAAGCATCGATGCATCTGATTGATAGATAGATCGACACATATTTTTGCACGTAGATAATTAAGGAATAGGAAAATTCAATAGGCGTATTATCCCGGGAAGACATTTCTTTCTTATGGGAAACATTTAGCGTCTTCTGTTGCGAAATTTGGCTCGTTATCTGGCTCGACCCGAGCCGCGGGTGTAAGTTACTTTGATCAAAAGGGCACTTTTATATTTCACCGTGGATCGTCACGGCGAAATGGAGCTCTTTCATAATTATTACTCTGCCGAACTTATCAGGACATTAGCATGGACTTCAACGATTTCGCCTCGGTCAGCACTACAGTTTGACATGAATAGCGAAATATAAGTGTCGAATAGGATGTTTATGCAAGTTTACTTTTTTCATGAACAAGTTTTAGCAATGATGTAGTCACGAAAGAATTAAGCTTTAGTTATACTTGTACACGGTATTTTTATGATGATACCTTTCAACGTAAAAAATAGACATAAGCTTCTGATGTCTTTACTTATTACTTTTCTCATTATCATCATAAAGCAGAAAAAAAATGTGTAACGAAATATAGCCACTAAGTACTTTCTGTCTGGCCAGTTAATACCTTCGCATTACGCTTTAATCAAAAAAGATGTTTTATGTGCGAGCGAATACATGAAACTACTTAAAAAAAACACAGCAACACTATTATATCGGCATGTCTTTGTGCCAATCTGTTTTTCCTAAAGTTTCCAAATAGCAGTAGAGTCCTCAGGGACAAAGAAACGGTAGCTTCTGGATATTGGGAAGACTGTTGTTTTCAACACTTGGTAAGTACACCAGGGAATTGAATCGATTTACAAAACATCTGCACTGTTCCTGTAAATAAAACATTTTTTAAGGTGCTTAGATCACCTTTGACTAATAGAAGAATAACTTTAATTTAAGTACTAGATGAAAATAAACCTGCCTGCATAATTCCTTTCTATGGTAATTCTGGGAAAATAAATAACCCTATGTCACTTTCGCAACTGAGACGAATCTAACGGCACCTCAAAGTTTAAGCTGCAGGGCCTGCCAAAGAATGATACATACATACCTACCCACACACATGCATACTTATACATATACCCTTATACATACATATATAAATAACTAAATAAAACATAACCCTCAATCGATAGTCAGGTGAAAAAAAAAGAATAGATTAGGTAAAAGGTAAAAACATTTTTTTTGCCATTTACCACAGGCACACAATCGTTTCAATGTGAACTTTATTGCACTCATTTTAACGCGTTTTCATAAAGTTATGCGTATTATTAATAGGGATGCCCCTAAACACACAAAAAGAAAAGTCTTGACTGATTGACTCATGACTGTCTGACTCATTAACATCGAATCAAAACTCTTGGTCTCGTATTTTGCTTGTCTCCAAAGCATCATCAGCGGTTGCTGATTCTACGAGACGGTCGTTCGAAAACTGACAACGCAAAAGTATATATTTTGCATAACTTAGCCTCACTGCTTCGCGGAGGAGCAATTATTTAGCTTAGTATTCCATTTTTTTTATACAACTAGACCAGATTTCTTATTAATTTGAAAACTTGAAATACTGTATGTAGTTGCGCAAAGTTTTCACCGCCTTTTGGCTATAAAAATAACTCGTTGTATACTGATTAAAACTTTCAAAGAACAACGAGTTAAACTTTCAAAGCTGAATAATTTTAGCGGATACAATAAATTCTATGTGCTTTAATGGCGCTTTATTTTCTGCTACACTTTTACTCGCGTTAGCGTTTCGAGAACGTCTTGAATACGTTTAAATAACGGCTTAGCCCTCTCAGAGGGGATTTCTGTGCTAAAAACCAGAGGTGTGCCAAGAACTGCTGACTTCCAAGTTTAAAACCTTTAGATTTTTACAGAAGATTAAAATATTTTTATACCTAAACGCGTAAAATAATTATAATAACATCATCCAAGTTACATACAGAAATATTCAAGGGAAGCTCTCACTTCCGTGCAAAGATATTGATTGAAATTAAAAAAATATGTATATTAATTTCTTTCAAATTTCAGTATGCATCTGTTTTTTTGGAAACTTTTGGCAGAAAAGGCTTGACAAACCTATGTAAAGAGAACCACCAAAACAATTCACGGTTTGCTTTATTTTTCGTTTTTTTTTGTTCCACTGAAAGTTAATTAATATGTCGTGGTTTGAACAATTAAATTATCAAGAAGAACACTTGTTTAAGGTACGAATACAAATTTTACATAATATCTTTAACCGATAAAAAAAGAAAATTTTAATGTTTTAAGTTGAACTGTAAATCCGTTGATTTTGGATATAAGACGCAGGCGGTTGCTACCGCATTCACTATTTCTTTTTGCCAAACGGTATAAGATGGTGACAGAAGAGATGGTGAATGCAATCCCGAGCTTCCAGGCGTTCGACAATAGGTACATCCTCTGGGCTTAGGGTTAAATGGTCATTGTAATGGTCATTGGTGGTGACTGTTTATCATCCCAACCTAAATCCTATTGCAGGCCACAGGCCTCCTCTCAGAATGAGAGGGGTCGGGCCGTAGTTCCCACGCGGCCCAGTGCGGATCGAGAACTTCACACACACCATTGAATTTCTTTGCAGGGGTATGAAGGACTCCTCACGGTGTTTTCCTTAACTGTAAAGCTCATGGTTAATTTAAAATGTAATTTTACACATTAATTCCGAAAATTCAGAGGTTTCCTTTTTCCTCTGCCTTTTAGGGCCGACAAACGCTTTGGCATCGCGTAAAGTGCTGCGGGTGTCTATGGACAGTGATGATCATTTAACATCAGGTGACTCACTAGTTCGTTTGTCTGGCCTCTCTAACATAAAAAAAGGTGCGAGCCCGGATTTGAACCCACGACTCTTTGCTTGAGAGGCCATAGGTCGAACGGCGCTTAGTGGCCACCACGGCTTTATAATTGTTAGCTAGGCTATTATAGGTAGTATTATAGGTATTATAGGTAGTTCTACTCATACTATAACATCGATAGGCATTTGTATTCTTGGGAGCACATGCGTAATTAGGTTGACTGATGTCTCACTGCAGTAATTGTGCGTGATTAGTGGGGCATGACGACAATGCGAATGCGCCGATGAATAGTAAATAATACAGGTAGGTGTAATAAAAATCATCATCATCATCATCCCAACCTCTATCATCCCACAGCAGGGCACAGGCTCAGAGTGAGGGGGTTTGGGCCGTAGATCCAACGCGCTGCGGATTGAGAACTTCACGCACAACATTGAATTTATTCTCAGGTGTGTGCAGGTTCCTTTACGGTTTTTCCTTCACCGTAAGCTCATTGTAAATATCTAATGTAATTTCGCAAATAAATTCTGAAAAATTCAGAGGTACGAGCTAGGGTTCGAACCCACGGCTCTCTGCTTGAGAGGCCATATATAGGTCCCTTCAACCAGAGTCTAATGAGGGTTTTCTGACAGGTGGAATATCGCTAGATGGCGTTAGTATCTTAAGGTCTATTTGACGTTACACCCATACAACAAATGTCAAAGTTGTCAAACGGACCTGACGATACTAGCGCCATAGCCTCTCATAGAAAACCCTCATTGTCTAACTCCCTCGGAATCGCCATCGCGTTAATTTTGACAGTTCTTGTATGAGCTGACAATTGGTATCGGAAACAGCCAGCTGCCACAACCATACAAAAACTGTCATTTCAATCAGATGCCATGTGTCAAAAAAGTTCACAATTATCCTGCGAAGACGGCATCAATAAATACACATCATTTATTTCGAGAACATCATATTATGACAGTCCAAATTACCTAAATTAGGTTTATAGCCACAGATAATTTATTAGCACAAACAAAATAGGCTGTATAGACAATTGACAATCTATGTTGACAGCATAACAATGCCACGTCATGTCATGTACGGGTTGAAGCTTCTAGACAATACAATAATGCTGCGGCCACATTATCGGGTTTAGGCGTATGTTGGACTTGTCGCGACATGTATAGCCACGCAGGTTGCTGTGACACGAATCATTCGGGCGAACTCGAACAGTGTTCGAGCTTCTGTTGGTAATCCCGATAATGTGGCCACAGATTATGTGGCCATGTAGTTCGTGTTTTTTGCACCATGAAGTATTTAAATAAATAATAAATAAATAAATAATATTAGGGGACAATCTCACACAAATCGACCTAGTCCCAAACTAAGCAAAGCTTGTACTATGGGTGGGTACTAGACGACGATAGACATACTTATATAGATAAATAAATACTTAAATACATAGAAAACATCCATAACTCAGGAACAAATATTCGTGCTCATCACACAAATAAATGCCCTTACCCGGATTTGAACCCAGGACCTCTTGCTTCGTAGGCAGGGTCACTACCAACTAGGCTAAACGGTCGTTTTTATCGCGACAACGCGACACGAATCTTCGCCCGATAATGTCGCCGCAGTATAATAATGAGTTGTTGTTGAGCACAATGTTAAGTGTTTATTAAAATGCTACATTTTATCCATGCTTTCCCTCGCGTTAAGTCAGCATTAAGTATGGCAGTAATGTTAAAAAGTGCAATCTTATTCCCATAGGATTTTCCAAAAGTTACGTCGTGGTCTTCTTTAACGTTACATGAAGCACATCCAAGCTAAATGTCATGTCCCTAGACTTAGCGATTGAAAATTTAGGGATTTAATTTCCGAACCCGTGGGAATAGGTGTCAAAAATGTACCTATGTAATTTATTGAATCAGGCGTTACTTTGCGGAGGTCCATATCAATGAACTAAAACAATTACTTTGACCTTTGGTCGCGGGTGAGCAAAGTAATTGTTTTAGTTCATGTACCTATGTGTTATTGTTAAGTCATGATCCAACTATCTACATTACATACAAAAGTTCACTTCAAGTCGAGTGAGTCTTTTAGTGTGATAGAGTAACAAACATACATAACACACACACTAAAGTTGTAATATTGTTAATCAAATTTACTGTAGCTGTCGCCCGCGACTCTGTCTGGTAAGAATAATTCATTTATCACTATCCCGCGGGAACTATGCAATATGTTATACTAGTATCATATAATATGTTATCCCAGGTTATAAACTATTTATCTGCCAAATTTCTTTAGAATCCGTCTACCCGTTTTAATGTGAAAGAGTAACAAACATCTATCCATGTGAACTTTCACGTTAATAATATTACTCGTACGAGTAGTTGGATTTTTACAGTGAGTTGGGTAACTACCAGAAATTTATTCAGTGAATGGCGTCATTTTTGGACTAGGTATCTACCATTTTTTTTTATAAATATACGAGACTTGTAATTTATTCGGGGTAGAAGGGAGACACTCTAATTAAAAATCTGGTATTACCGTTCCTTTGACATTCGACCCCTCCTTTTTGATGATCCCTATCGCCTCGTAACAAATTCTTAGTAACGCATTTCTCCGCGGGTTGCTGGTATCTATGACGATTTACCCCTCAGTAAAAATATACTTACATAAATACAGGTGAAATCCACGAAACTGACTAGAGGAGTAAAAATGTTTTCGTCTGTATTTCCTTCCACAGTCGATGACACTTGTTTGCCTCTCCTTATATTATGTGCACACGTTTTTGCGTTTACATATATTTTACTAAATTACGGTAGAGACACACCAATGAAATGTAATCCTGTTGTGAAACGAAATCTCTGCGATAGTCAATTTTTTGAGCAATTAACTCGAACGTCCCGCCGTTGAACACTAAGCTTGGGAAATAAATATCTGGCTTTTGGCAGAGAAGCGCTCCGCGTAACGTTCTATTCCACTTATTATTAGTTCTGTGGTATATTCACTTGAATAATGAGATTTTGGGTGTGAAAAAGTCAACCAGAAACATAAAGATATCATAAAGAGTTTACATCTGATTCCTAGCGCTTCCAGTGTGTAGGTAGATATCACGTAGACCCAGTGAGGAATAGTGTCAGACTAAATAAGCTTTACATGCATCTGAAGGCTTTTTTTCGAAATTCAGTTAAATTTAGTTTAATTACTCCAATTGCGCTAGTCTAACTATTCAAAGCTTGTATTACTGATTAGTAAAAACCGGCCAAGAGCGAGTCGGACTCGCGCACGAAGGGTTCTGTACAATTATTATCTATAAAAATCACGTTTGTTGTATGGGAGCTCCCCTTAAATATTTTTTTATTTTAATTTAACGACCGCTTTAGCCTAGTTGGTAGTGACCCTGCCTACGAAGCAAGAGGTCCTGGGTTCGAATCCCGGTAAGGGCATTTATTTGTGTGATGAGCACGAATATTTGTTCCTGAGTTATGGATGTTTTCTATGTATTTAAGTATTTATTTATCTATATAAGTATGTTTATCGTCGTCTAGTACCCATAGTACAAGCTTTGCTTAGTTTGGGACTAGGTCGATTTGTGTAAGATTGTCCCCTAATATTTATTTATTTTTTTAGTTATTTATTTAATGATTTATTTTTAAAGTCAATATATAACTAAATATTCTGTGAATATTTCAAGCGTCTACCTGTTGCCGTTATCAATATCGAGCAAGAACGAGCAAAAAAATCACGTTTGTTGTATGGGAGCCCATTAAATATTTATTTTATTCCATTTGTTAGTATTTGTTGTTATAGCGGCAACCGAAATACATCATCTGTGAAAATTTTAACTCTCTAGCTATCACGGTTCCCGAGATACAGCCTGGTGACAGACGGACAGACGGATAGACGGACGGACGGACAGACGGATAGACGGACGGACGGACAGAGGAGCCTCAGTAATAGGGTCCCGTTTTTACCCTTTGGGTACGAACCCTAAAAATGGTTACTAGCCAACGGATAAATATACTTAAGTATATACTTACATAAATGCCTATTTAAATACATACAAGACTCGAGAACAAACATTCGTATCTTTCGTATTATTATTTATTCTTTATTTGCCACGACGGAGAACCAAGCCCGGGACTTAAGCTTCATAGTCAAGTTTTCCACCAGGTGGCTATCCGGTTTACAAAGTACCACGAAATAAATCCGTATTAATAAACAAGGCAATTAATAAAATATTCCTGCAAAAAAATATTTACTGCAAAATATTATTCAAAATGAAGTCATGTCTTTGATGGTTTACTTACCCTATAAACATCAACTAAATTTTACATGGGTATTCTGTTGAACCTACCCAACCGCTAGCTAGCTGAAATATTCCGTATGCATTTTGTGATGCCTTACATAAATAATAGTTCAAACCTCTAGGGTTACCACGACTGTATAGGTAGGTACAATGAGAAATTTAAGATCTTGATTCATGGCATTGTGCATTGTTCTGATGCAGAAGCCGCCTGCGTACACTGGACCGTGCGCTCAAGCTTAGCGTACGCGCAGCGGAGCGCTGCTACCTTCTGCATGAATTGGCCAGACTGTATGCCGACACTAAGCAGGCGCACAAGGCGCGGTTCTATTCCATCAAATGCCAAGCAGGTTAGAATTTACAAAGTTTTCGGCCAAATAAAATATAATTTGTTTGAAATTAACCGTGACCATATAGCGCTAGTGCATTACTCGCCCAACGTATTGACTTCACAATCCAGCGCGGGAATGCTGCCAGCCTGGTACGATCGGCCCAAGCGCCAGCTTACCAGTTTCAAAACAAATTTGCTTGCAACCGTTGAAGTTCATTGGTATGGAAGGATTGGTATGGACAGATGTCTAGCCACTGCACGCAAACTGGGCCTTTAAGGTGTCAAGCTGGCGTCTAGGCCGATTGTACTCTTCCGCAGGACATGACTTGCGTGATTGTACGTAATGGTAAGGTTATTTTAGAATAGTTTTTATTTTAAATATAAGTACTCTTTATTATTTGCTGTTTCAATCGTTTGATAATAATTTAAACATCTATAGAAATAAGTTCATCATCATCGTCAGCCAAAAGAGGTCCACTATTGTAAGCTTCCCAGATAAATGTCACAATCCCGCTCCCATCCGCATTTTTACCTAGACCTAGAGGTCATCACATCAGTCTATCTGGAGCTGTGTCATTCGATTCGTAACTGATAATCGAGAACACACTCACCCAACGGCCATCAAATTTTTGAGCATTTCCTTTCGGGTTGACTAAACTTTCGAAGATACCAAACGCTGCTCTTCCATTACTACACTTTCATGAAGAGGATAAATGGGGTTTTTAGGTTTTTTGCTCCGGCTTTACTTGCAAAAATTTTCACATCACGCCAATGCGGGCCTCTTAAATTTGGCAAGTCTTGGGGCTATGTCGCTTACTTCAGTTCTGCGGATATCCTTGTTTCTGGTTCGATCCTACAGAAACAAGTTAAAACGAAATAATAATAGGATGTAGTTTACGTATAGAAACTATTTCAGTATACTTTCAATAAACTTCATTCATCATTCATCATCATCATCATTTCAGCCGAAAGACGTTCACTGCTGAACTAGGCCTCCCCCAAGGCTCGCCAAACAGATCGGTCCCGTGCCATCCGCATCCAACTCGATCCCGCAACCTAATCCATCTTATTGGAGGAACTTCATTCATTGACTTCCAATTTATAGAGGCTAGAGGGTCCGGCCAGCGGGTTTGGCTGCTCAACGCGACGTTCCTTCTGGCGCGGGGGCACGTACTTCAGAATAACCGCCCCGAAGCCCGAGCCGCTTTGTTAGAAGGCGCAGGCTTGGCTCGCTCCTTTAAGTTTCACGACGTCTCTGAGTTCTTTGATACGGTAACGTAATTAATTCAGATTCCATTCCACCGCAAAATTCTGCAATCTCTGTCTCAATCTGAATCTAGTCACAAGTACCATTTGACCATTTATTTTGATACCTTTTTATGCAACCTAGTGGAGTTGTATGACGTCATTGCACCACACACACACACACACACACACACACACACACACACACACACACACACACACACACACACACACACAAACACACACACACACACACACACACACACACACACACACACACGCGCGCGCGCGCACACACACACACACATACACACACATACACACACACACACACACACACAAACTTTTGCATTTACAATTAGATAAAATATAGAATAACAGGCCGCCAAATTTTATGTTTTTGGTGGATATAGTACATGTACGAGTATAATGTATAGTCGTGGTAAGAAAAGGTTCGTCACTTTTCGACCTTAACTCGTTGACATAGAGTCGAAAAGTGACGAACCTTTTCTTACCCGACTATACTATCTAATATTTAAAGTTCGTCGCCGTCAAATAACAGATGAGCGCAGAATACACTCTGCAATACCTATTCTTGTTATGCCAAAACAATCTAAGTTTGTTCAATGCACACAATACAATGGCGTGCCATAACAAGGAGCGACCACTTCTCCGGCCAGCCAAACTTCACATTGCAGCGTTGTAATTCCCTTCTATTCTGATTACTGCTTCGGGCATTTCGGTTGTTACGCTACTGAACTTTATCACGATGCTTTTGATTAGTTAGGTTTCTACATGGTGGAAATTTATACGTATTATGAAATTAGCGTCCTAGCTCAGTTAAAGCTGGATAATGCTTATGCATAACTCAACTATTACAATTAAAATAATTTACTTATTTTTTTTACTTATTCCTTGTTTTTTTCTCTTTTTTTTTCAGAACTGTATTTTGCCTCTCGCCTGGTACCAGATTATCGTTGTGTTTTGGGACACCCTGTATGTTATGCCTCTTTGTCAAACGCGAATCAATCAGTAATAATTGTCATGGTCTTTATAAGAGTTCATCCACATGTGTTCCATGTTTGTAGTGCGCCACCGTGGCTACGGAGGGTGAACTTTTGGCGGGCGATGCGTCTCTGGAAAAGAGAGAGAAAGCGATGGTCAGTTTGATGCAAGACGATGACTTGCGCTCGGCTGCAGAGCATCTCTTCAAGCGGATGTCTACCGTCCCAGCTGCGAGGTAAGATTGTGACGACAGACGATCGGACAACGTAGTGGTCAAAGAACCTGACATGAAGCAAGAATATTTGTAATACCAAATACGCATCTTTATTTTAGAAAGAAAGAAAGAGAGAAAGAAAATACATTTATTTACAACATCACAAGACACATCATCATCAATATTTTTTCAAATAAAAGACAACACGAAAGCTAAAGATAGGTAGAATGTATCATTGAGTGTGTGTTTTGAGTGTTGCGTGTTCAATATATACGTAAATATGTTTGTATCTCTTCTCATCATCTTCAGGCACTGGTCCCACCGCCGGCGAGTGTGATATGAACTATCGACTTTTTTAGCCCAAGAAACGAACAAAAGATAATCGCTTCCGTGTAAATAAAAGAGAGAGATTATAGTTCATCGCTCGCTGTTCACACTGCCGGCAAGGACACTCTCCCAACGCTCGGCGAGTAAATATATATCTCTCTCTTTTATTTACACGGAAGCGATTATCTTTTGTTCGTTTCTTGGGTGAGAAAAAAGTCGATAGTTCATATCTCACTCGCCAGCGGTGAGACCAGTGCCTCATCGTTATCCCAGCCGATATAAGTCCCAATGCAGGCACAGGCCTCCTCTCAGAATGATAGGGTTTGGGCTTATTATAGTTGAAGGTGGTGGTTTCAGAAGAGTAATGAACAAGCTTTAGAATCCAAATAAGCTTTATAATCAAGTTAAAACACAATATAAAATCACATACAATTAGACACGTATTTTTCACATTTGCATGACTGACAGAATAAACAAACATTAGGTCGCTAGGTGATTACAAAATCCAATATCTCCTCTCAGCAAAGACCTATGAGTTTTGAGATCTTGAGGATTCTGGCTCTTGTGAGTGGCTTTGTAAATATGTCAGCCAGCTGCTCTTCACTGGCTACCTTGTTTACATGTAGCTCACCGCTAGTAACCAACTCCCTTACAAAGAAGTGCCGTACCCGAATATGCTTAGTCCGTCGATGGAATTCGGGATTTTCAGCTAGTCTTATTGCAGCTTCATTATCCACTCTTAAGCAGGGAATCTTCTTAATAACGCCAATATTCTTCAAAAGCCGTGACAGCCATACAGTTTCTCTGGCTGCTTCACTCGCGGCTACGATTTCAGCTTCTGTAGTTGAAATTGCAACACTTGCCTGTCTTTGGCTTAGCCATGAGATCGCTCCTCCCGCGTACATGCATAACACTCCGCTGGTGGATCTTCCAGTACTAATATCTCCCGCATGGTCAGCATCGCTGTAGCATTCCAAAATGCCTTCCTTGTAATGCTTCTTGTACATGATACCTAGGTCTGGCGTATATTGCAAATAACGCATTATGCGCTTCAGTCGGACACAGTCAGATTCTTCTGGTTTCTCCAGACTTCGTGAGACTATACTGACAGCATATGCAATGTCAGGTCTAGTGCATACCATCAAGTAAGCTAAGGCTCCAACGATCTGCCTGTAGTTATTCTTCATATAACTCATATCTACTTTCTCACTTGGTGTACTATCTTTCACAATCGGCGTAGAAACTGGTTTACAAGAATCCATTCCGAATCTCCGCAAGATTTTCTGTACATAAGACGTCTGAAATATTTTAATTCCGTCTCCTCTGCTTTCTATCTCTATTCCAAGAAAATAGGATGCAGGTTTTATGGTAACCTTGAACCGACCATTAAGCTCCTTAATAAACTCGTCTATCAGCTGCTGACTGGAGCCAGCGACGAGACCGTCATCGACATATAAAGCCACTATGACTTTTCCATGTCCTTTCTCCCTTATCAAAAGGCAGGGATCCGCTTCACTAGACTTGAAGCCAATCTCTTTAAAGAAATCTAAAATGCACCGATTCCAGCATCGAGGTGCTTGCTTTAATCCATAAAGGTTCTTCCGTAAAAGACACACTCGACCGGAGCCGTCATCATAACCTTCCGGTTGTTTCATAAAAATCTCCTCATCTAGAGAGCCATACAAGAAGGCAGTCGAGACATCAAATTGTAGCATTGCCATTCCTTCGCTAGCTGCTACACTCAACACGGAGCGCACAGTCCCCATTCTGGTAACCGGGCTAAACGTTTGCTCATAGTCAATCCCCTTTTTCTGATGAAAACCTTTTATGACTAGTCTTGCCTTGTATTTGTCTACAGAGCCATCAGCGTTCGTCTTTACTCGAAATACCCACTTACATGGTATTGCTTTTCTTCCCTTAGGCAGACTTACAAGCTTCCATGTGTCATTTTCCTGTAAAGAGTTTATCTCACTGTCCATGGCTTCTTCCCATAGATCTTTTCCGGGCTTCTAATCGCATCCTTATGCGACGTTGGCTCGTTATTTTCCATTATAGCATTCATGATAAAGTCTTTGAATCGATCTGGTGGGCGTAACGAAGAGCGGTCACGAAGTACCATCTGTTCCGGGAACACATCTTCGTGATCATCATAAACTTGACCTTCATCTATGACATCGTCGAGACCATCAACCACTTCATCGTCTACGATATCATTCTCCCCTGATTCAAATGACTGTTCAGGCAAAATGTTCTGAGCATCATGGAACTCTTCACCAATATTTACATGACCTTCATCAATGCTAATACCAGGACTGTCTCTATTGGGCACATCAGAAATACTTTGTTCATTATTCGTCAAACTCTTTGTATCAGGAACTACTTCAATTTCATTACAATGATCGTAGACTGTCTCAACGTCTCGCTCATTCATTGAAGACTCCAATGCTTTTTCATTAAAGATAACATCTCTAGACCTCACCAGCGAATTTCGCTCTCGGTTCCAAAGTCTGTACCCGTCATCATTGTCGTATCCAATCAAAATGCAACGTGTAGCTTTCTTGTGCATTTTCTTTCTCCTCTGCTTTGGTACATGCGCATAGCAAGGCGACCCGATTATCCTCAAGTGCTTTATCTGAGGCTTCTTGTTTAGCCAAAGTTCATAAGGCGACTTGTGTTCCACTAGAGTTGGTTCTGTCCTGTTAAGTACATACACAGCAGTGTTTACCATCTCTGCCCACAAATTCTGAGGAATTTCTTCATGCGCGTGCATCATTGCTCTAGCAGATTCGACCAGGGTCCGATTTTCCCTCTCGCTACATCCATTTTGTTCTGGGGTATACGGCATAGTGAGCCTTTGCTTTATTCCTGTTTGCTCAAGTAAATCTCGTACTCTCTTGTTATCGTATTCGCCTCCGTTGTCACTTAAAAGCTCTTTAACATCATGTCCAGCATTTCTAGCTTCCGACAACATTAACTTCAACTTTTCATAGACGTCAGACTTATTTTTCAGGAAATACACATATCTGTACCGTGTATGCTCATCCTTGAATAAAACGAAGTATCGATATCCCGAGATACTTGAAGATACTTGTTACGAGTCTTGTGTGTCGAGATACTTGTTTTTTTTTTTTTTATAGTCCTACCCGCCTGTTATTTTTGTAATGTCAGCACGCTATAAGGGCGCAGGCTGATAACCAGCGCGGTGATGAGTAATCCTCACCGCACATGCTGAGCCTGAGCCTTTTGCCACAATTTTGTGTATTTTTTCTTATTCTTCTTTTTTTGTGGGCAATAAATGGTTTTTTATTTTTTTTTTTTTTTTTTTTTTAAGGAAAGGGACCACAGACGTCAGAGTGTATACGCTCACCAGGTTTCGTAGCTTTTTCGCGAACACCAAATGGTTGCCTGTGCGCTTTCCCAAAAATACAACCCTCGCATAGTTCTCCACTGCTTGACGTCTTTACTCCTAGCTCCTTCTCTATCAATCGTTTGACATGTTTCTTATCTTGATGCCCCATACGTTCATGGTATAGTTGCAGCATATCTCCATGCTCAATTAAATTCACTGAAACATCAGGACGTATGACTTTGCAATCGATCCTGTACAAACCGCCATATCTTTGCCTTGTTCCAGTTAAAACAATCCTACCATTTGATTTCATGGAACATCTTGTTACCCGCGACTCAAATACGCTCGTAGGGTTCTTGTCCTGTGAACTAAGCACAGAAAAAAGGTTCTTGCTAATCTGGGGAACATACCAAACATCTCTCAAAAAAAGGTTCTCAATCCGTCCTTTAAAAGTGGCTTCCAGATGGACTGTGTCTTTACCAACAGCCTGTATCACGTTCCCATCTGCCGTAGTTACCGTGTGAGCTTCACCAAAATGTTCAAAATCTTGAAACAGATCTCCTCGCATAGTGACATGGTGAGTGGCCCCGTTGTCCACGTACCAATCATCACGATCGTTGCCAGAATCTGTTGAATTCACAGTCAGTAAAATCATGTTCGAACTTTGAGATCTGTTTTCCTTCTCTTTTATCCCAACTTTGGGGCAATCCTTTTTGAGATGACCAGGCTCCTTGCAAAGAAAGCATTTGTACTTTTTCTTTGATCCTTGGTCTCTTAGGTCATATCCCTTAGCAATCTTTTTATTTGCTTTTACATAAAGCGCTGTCTCACTTGATTCAGCATCAGCCGTCTTAGCATTAAGCGCCTTTTCATGTGCACACAACTGGCCTGTAATGTTTTCTACGGTCCTTTCCTTCTTTGACATTAACAGCCAACTCGACTTAAAGGAGAAATATGCTTCCGGCAGCGTGTCAAGGATTTTATAAATCAAGAGAACTTCGGGTAACTCTACCTTTTCTTCTTTCAGTAACTCTTCCTTCAAGCTGTGCCACAGATTTTTCAATTTAGATATATGAGTCGACATGTCATCAGACGGATCCCTCTTAAGTTTGAAGAAATCCAAACATATATCGTAGAGTCGGCCCTCATTAGGTCCCTCATACAATCTATGGAGTTCATCCCAAACTTCTTTCGGAGTAGACAATCTAATTACTTTGCCAAGCGTCTCATCTGTCACATTGTTTGTTATCAAGAGTAGGGCTGTACTCTCTAACTTCACAAAATCACGTAAACTTCTATTGTACAATTCTACTGCAGCGTCACCGCTTCCTTCTACGGGTCTAGCTGGTCTTTGTGTTTTACCCTCCACAATATCCATGAGTCCGTCTATACCTCTCAGTAAGGCTACCATCCGGTACTTCCATGATATCCAATTGTGGCTGTCAAGTTTCACAATTTGAATTTTCGAAAGCTCCATTTCTTTTAAACTTCTGGGTCTGGGCCCATAACCAGTTGAAGGTGTTGGTTTCAGAAGAGTAATGAACAAGCTTTAGAATCCAAATAAGCTTTATAATCAAGTTAAAACACAATATAAAATCACATACAATTAGACACGTATTTTTCACATTTGCATGACTGACAGAATAAACAAACATTAGGTCGCTAGGTGATTACAAAATCCAATAATTATCCTAGTGCGGATGGGAACGTCATGTTTGTATCTTAATAAATATAGGTAAATAAATATTATGGGACAATCATCACCAATTAACCTAGTCCCAAACTAAGCAACGCTTCTACTATGGGTACAAGGCAATGGATAAACATAATACATTATAGGTAAATGCATACTTAAATCTATCTTTAACATCGAAAGTTTCAAAACTAACATTCGTATTTTCAAACAATGTCGGCTGCAATCGGTTATAGAACTTTACAGTAGATGTTCTAACCATTAGGGTATCAGAAGAAATAAGAAAGAATATTAAGAATAAGAATATTAACCCGTTGCCCAGTATCCATCATAGTATTCATAGTAGGTATATACAAGCATTGCTTAGGGCGACTCCGTCAATGGATGTCAAGAGTCCCGTGATATTTTATTGTTTAACATTATCAATAGATAAATAAATTATCGGTCGTGCGCTTATGGCCTATTTTATGCTTTGCAATTGTGTGTAACTTTGTTTTTCTATATAGATCTTTTGAAAAAGTGCCTGAAGTTACTGTGTTTTCTTTTGATGGTTTCAAAAATGTAGCAACATCCGTTATCTATACTTATAAAACAGTACCGTGACTGACTGACTGACTGAGTGACAGACAACGCACAGCCTAAATTACTGAAGCTAGAGACTTGAAATTTGGCACACATGTATCTTGAGTATTGTAGAGGTGCACTAAGGAAGGATTTTTTGAAATTCCCACGGGATAGGGAAATATCTAAACTTTCTTTGTTTATTTGTTTGTAGCGGAATCTCTGAAACTATTGAGCCGATTTTAAAAATTATTTCAGAATTAGAAAGCTACATTATCCTTGATTGACATAGGTTACTTTATATCCGGGAAAATGCAAAATACCCACGGGATAGAAATAAATAAATTCAATGTCGGGACTGATTTTAAAAATTCTTACATATTATGTGATATGACTATCCCCGATTGACAAAGGCTAATTTTTATTCGGGGAAAATACAAAATTCCCACGGGATAGAAAAATCTGAATTCAACTTTGGGGCTGATTTTAAAAATTCTTTCACCAATAGTAAGCTACAGTATATCTGATTGATATAGGGTACATTTTTCCCGGGAAAATGCAAAATTCCCACGGGATAGAAATAAATTAATTTAATTTCGGGGCTGATTTTAACAATTCTCACATATTATGTGATATGACTATCCCCGATCGACAAAGGCTACTTTTTATTCGGGAAAATACAAAATTCCCACGGGATAGAAAAATCTGAATTCAACTTTGGGGCTGATTTTAAAAATTCTTTCTCAATAATAAGCTACAGTATACTTGATTTACACAGGGTATATTTTTCCCTGGAAAATGCTAAATTCCCCGCGGGATAGAAATTAGTAAATTCAACATTGGCACTGATTTTAAAAATTCTTTAATATGATATGATACGACTATCCCCAATGGACATAGGCTACTTTTTCTTCGGGGAAATACAAAATTCCCACGGAATAGAAAAAATTGAATTCAACTTCGGGGCTGATTTTAAAAATTCTTTCCTCAGTAAGCTACAGTATCCTTGATTGACATAGGCTACTTTTCTACGGGAAAATGCAAATATCCTGCGGGATCGAAATAAGTAAATTCAACTTTGGGGCTGATTCAATAAAAAATTTACCACTTGAAAGCTACATTATCCCTGATTGACATGCTACCTACTTTTTCTTCGGAAAAATACAAAATTCCCACGGGATAGAAATAAGTGAATTGAACGTGGGGGCTGATTTTTTAAATTATTTCACTAATAAAAAGCTACACTGTCCCTGATTTTCAAAATAGGTCAAAACAGTTATTTCTATCCCCCTGTATGCTGTACCTACTTTGCACTTTCCCGGGATAAAATAAGCCTGTTTCAATCAGGCCTCCTCCCAGATTGAGAACAATTGAGCCGTAGTTCCCACTTGGGTCCAGTGCGATTTGCACAGTGCGGGTGTGTGTGTACCGTTGAATTTCTTCTCAGGTGTGTGCAGATTTTCTCGCGATGTTTTCCTTCATTGTAAAGCTCATGGTAAACTTCAAACGTAATAAATAATTTAGCACACGAATTCGGAATAACTCAGAGGTCCAAGCCCGGGCTCAAATCCATGACCCTCTGCTTAAGAGACCAGAGGTCAAACCACTAAGCCACCGCGGCTTACCGGCTTTAGAATTCACTTATTCAAATTCCGCGGGAACTTTGCATTTTCCTGGCTTTATCCTATGTGTTAATCCACGTAATAATTTACCTGTGTTCCAAATTTCCTGCAAACAACTAACGTTATTGTCTTCGCGTACGAAGTCGCGGGCAAAAGCTAGTTATCTATAAGTACAAAAAACTCTGGTTTTGAAAAAAAAATTAGTTAGGTTACTTTCTTTTTAACCCACGACACAAAAAGAGGGGTGTCATAAGTTTGACCGCTATGTGTGTGTGTGTGTGTGTGTGTGTGTGTGTCTGTGCGTGTGTGTGTGTGTGTGTGTGTGTGTGTGTGTGTGTGTGTATCTTTCTGTGTCTCTGTCTGTGGCATCACAATTCTTCAACGGGTCTTGAACCGATTTGGATGCGGTTTTTTTATTTAAAAGCAGGTTTCTTGGCGATGGTTCTTAGATATGTTTCATCAAAATCGGTCCAGTCGTTTTAAAGTTATCAGCTCTTTTGCATGCTTCGGATCTTAGACTTTAATTGCGTTGGGGGTTTTTATAATTGTTCTACGAAATAACTAAATTAAAAATTTTTAGTTATTCCGTAGAGGAATTATATCTCCTTATGTATGTTTTATCCCTACAATTAGTGAATCCCTGTTTTTTTTTTTATAAGTACATTTAAGAATGTTCCATTATAACAGTGACTAAAGCAATCCGTCAGCGGATCAAAACCCTCCTAACGACAACAACATATTTTTTCAAACCATGCGAATACCTAGAATGGATACTAAAAAAAATCTTACTATTTTGCTGGCATGAACTTCATCGTCGCTACAAAGGCAATAGAACATTGTGTAGGCAATAGTGTAAGGACGTGAGGCTTGTTCCTGAAATGCATTTATGACGTCGGGATTTACACGCAGTGACACTGCACTTTTCATGCATCATGCATGCAATAACGGCGATGCAGCCGCGTTTCACTTAGCCTTTTGTTCCAAAAGGCTAACGCTACCCTGAGAAATTGCATGTGGATCAGCTTTGTAAGTTAAAAATTTAAGTTGGCAGTGAATAGGTATTTATTTAAGCGGTGAAAGGAAAAATGTGTAAATTGTAATGGGACAAGAGGTCTTTACTATATAGGTAGTAAAATGGTCCATCTAAAAGCAACGCATTGAACGTTGTTCCAACAGTGTGACTATAATACCTACCTAATGGTTAAAATGAAAGAAAAATAACCTTATTTTATAGCTAAAAAAATATTTTTTTTTTAAATCTGATACTAAAGAAAACAATATAATTTTAGTATCTAGGCACAAGAACAAATATAACTAGTTAGCATACGTAATAGAAGAAAAATGTACAAAAATTAATATAAAAATAAATTGTAAATTGAAAATCCCGTCTAAAAGGTAAAGTTATAGCTACTATACCTGTATCAAATAGTTTTAACAATATTTCATTTCACTCCACTCTACTCTACCCAAATCGGAATGACTTGAAATTTGGAACTGATAATTTAGTTTGGATGATAATGTAAGTACAGTCAGCAAAAGAGTTGTATCAAAAGTGAAATTTTTACAAAAACTTAATGATGAAGTACAAAATATTTACCTTGTTTCTTCGCTACAGCAGCAAAGTAAAAATATTGTGTGTCTATATAAATAAGTATTTCATTGATATGGCCTAATTTTTAATTTACGTCGATTATGGCATGTTGCAAAATATGCCTTAGATTCTCACATAATTTATGTAAGATTATTTTTAAGTGGAACTTTATCACATGGTTCAAACTTGCATTCATTTATAACCGTTTACCAAACCAAGCAGTTTCCCATACTTGCAGGTCGCTTCGCAAAGTTTTAAGAACTTAAAGTTAACGGAGCATCTAACTTTCACAGGAAGCTTTTAACAATAAATTATCGAACAAAACCAATAACTCCACAATCAAGTATTTATGAGGAACTCGAAAGAAAGCTCGGTTTATTGCGTAGAAACTTTTCAGTGCTCTACAAGTTTCAGCTTCAGCGCCGTGCTCAAAATATTTTAAAATTTTCGAGATTTATAATACTTGAGCCTTGTAATACTCTGAGGTTTTTTCACAGTTTATATAGAATCACTAACTTTTTACCCGCAGCTTCATACGCGTAGTCTGGCAGTTGAATTGAAATTTCTGGATTTTGCTAAATTCTTATTGTACTTGGAATGACCAATAATCCCATGACACTTTTTAATACTTGATACGATGGAAATTACCAATACGACTACGAATATGACTTTGTCCCATTCTGTGTCAAAACCCTTGGTCCTGAGGTCCTAGCGCTATGAGGGTCTATAAAAAAACAGTAAAAAGGTTAGTCGACGTCACAGGAGACCGTAGAGAGCAGCTGGCAGTTACTGCGGACGAAAAATTAGCTTAGTCATTAGCCTATCAAAGAAACCGTGGCCATATATCTTCGGTACTTGCCTAAGGGGACTCCATTTCATTGTATGTTTTAAGTAGTTATTATTGTTATTTTTTATATTTCTTGATGTAGCTACTTTTGGTTTAGGATAGTTGTTATAAATAAATAGTTACGTAAATGTTTTCTTGTGACACCCCTAATTAGAGAAATGATAGCAAACTCAAATTATTCTATAACTAGCTGTTGCCCGCAACTCCGTCTGTGAAGAATTCGTTTGTCGCTATCCCGCAGGAACTATGCCATTTTCCGGGAAAAAAGAATCCTATATGTTTATTCAGGTCATAATCTATCTGTGTGCCAAATTTCATCAGAATCCGTCAAACCGTTTTAGCGTGAAAGAGTAACAAACATCCAACCATCCATACTTACAAACTTTCGCGTTTATAATATTAGTAGGATATCAGCGGATATATTCCAGCGATTTGGTTTTTAACTGACGAGCAAATTTTTGCTGTATATTTTTTGAACGATTGGGTAGATTTTCTTTTTTCCTCGTGAATTATGTACATCAGTTTGCCCGGTAGATATTGTCTTTTTACACTACATTAAACTAACTTTTGCCAGAGCAACTTACGCGTAAAAATAAAGCCTACGTAGATTGTGAGGTTATAGTTAGCTTCGTTTTTACGCCACTTAGCCAGGTAGAACATGAAAGCGAATATTGTTTATAGAAGAAATAAAACTACTATCTTTCCTTCACTAAATGTCGGAAAGAAAGAGAAGATGGTTTACTACGTACGGCTACTGTGAGACATGAACTCTTTGAATTTTGTTATCATTGAGAGCTGAGGCATGAAGGTCTTAATAACAATTGACAACACGACTACGACAGTGTTATATTAACTGATCATGTTATTCAACGAAGTCACAAAAATAAGTATACTATTTAAATTAAATAAGTATACTATTTGACGACCAGATGGCCTAGTGGTTAGAGACCCTGACTATGAAGCTTGAGGTCCCGGGTTCGATTCCCGTGTCGGGGCAGATATTTGTATGAAAAATACGAATGTTTGTTCTCGGGTCTTGGGTGTTTAATATGTATTTAAGTATGTATCTATCTATATAAGTATGTTTATCCGTTGCCTAGTACCCATAACACAAGCTTTGCTAAGCTTACTTTGGGACTAGGTCAATTGGTGTGAATTGTCCTGTGATATTTATTTATTTTTATTTATTTATTTATTTAAATTATATACATGTAATTATTTTTGCTCTATTTAGCATTCCAAAGACAAGAATTACCCCACCTTAGCGAATCTTAGTGGCTATTCACACATCGTCTTGTTAGTGCTCTGGGCATGTAACTCCATACAAAAGCGTCTTTCCCCACCGCATAGTGATTCTATTCTCTTTAGCAGTTGTCATTCAAAAATGTACTCTGTGACTACTACTAATACCGTCGGCGGTGAGCCGGATGGTATATAGCGGTTGTCAAGCGCGAGCGTCGCATTTATTACCTAGTAACTATAATATTATTCTATGGTATTGTTCTAGACGCTTCTCAATAATGCCGGGGACACATCCCGAAGACACAACGCCCACGGCGGGGCGTCGTGCGTCCATCATGCCTCGTGGTCCACAGCCAGCGCGCCTCATCCGCAAGTCTCATCTACCACTTGGTTTCCAGGACTTCGATATTTAACTCACTTTCGGTAAAGATTACGTTAAATTAGGTCCAAAATCAAAAGTAATCTACCCCACGCTCCACCGAAGATACCCTAGTGAGTATCTCTATTGAACTCTATTGAACTGTTAAGGTAAAAGGGGTATAAGGGGTAAAGGGGGGGTAAGTATATTGTTCTATACGCTTCTATGATAGTGCTGGGGACCACCCAGGTATCCATCTAGAAGACATGGCGTCCTTCGGCTTCGGTATAATCATATCACGTGATCTACAAGCCAACTCTTCTATTTCTTGGCTTCCCGGACTTTAATAGTCAGCTTCCCCGTAAGACTCTATCAGATTAATTTCGCAACTGCAAATACTTCGTATTATCAAACCCTACCACTGGCTCTAATTTTAGGATAGGTTAGTTAGACACGTTGTTTTCTGTTTCAGAAGCTATTCCATACTGATGCTGGCCGAAGACCTAAGTAGAAGACGCGACGCAGTCTTTTGTTTTTGGATATAAAAAAATTAAGTGACTCATAAGACCTTGCATAGGGTTCTATCGCGGATCCAAATTTCTTTGTGGACCAATTAGGTATACCTTTAATTAACATTTGGAAAATACTAGTAGACATTAGATTATAATGCATGATTGTCCAGCGTAAGCTTATGCGTATGTTTTTCAATTCGGATTTTTATAATTAACGTTGGCACTAGTATAAATTAATACACATCGTGTTTTTACTAACTTAAGTGACTTTTATTATTACCTAGAGGTCCTGGGTTCAAATCCCGGTAAGGGCATTTATTTGTGTGATGAGCACGAATATTTGTTCTTGAGTTATAGATGTTTTCTATGTATTTAAGTATTTATTTATCTATATAAGTATGTTTATCGTCGTCTAGTACCCATAGTAAAAGCTTTGCTTAGTTTGGGACTAAGTCGATTTGTGTAAGATTGTCCCCTAACATTTATATTTATTTTTATATTTATTATATCCTCGCCACGATTATTTATAGCAATATAATATAGTACAATATTATTATACAGTCAGTCTAGTACAGTACTTATGAGACAGGGTGCATAATATGCTAAAACTAGAATAAGGTCTTGATGTGTTTTGTATGCTTTCGTCATATAAATGAATACTGAACACACATTAATTGCTTTACAAATTAAACGCCCGAACACACACCTAACACTATTTATGCAAACCCACAAAGGTAACAGAAAGCCACTAAACAACATAACCACAAATTGAAATTGCTGAGCTTAATTTGGAATTAACCAGCTAACGGTCACGGCGTGGCGGGGGTGTCCTAAATCATACGCAATCCCCATGCTTGACGAGAAACAAGCAATTAGTCCGTTCCACGACACGAGTATAATCCGAGTACCAATACATTGCGGCTCTAGAATAATCTATCACAACATAAATGTTTTGGTAACCCCGCAATCTATAGCTATTTGGATGATTTTACTGCTTTAGCCCGCAGTTCCGTCTGCAATCCTAGCGACAAATTAATGGACACAACACAGTTTGTGTTTACATGCGATAACTTATTGTTATTTCGTTTCATTTGTTCAGGGGGGTTACTACGAAATTCGAAGTTCGAAGTTCGGATCGTGCGGTCCCTCTCACTCTCGTAATAAATATCATTAGCGTGAGCGGAACGGCATGAAACGAAGTTCGAATTTCGCGCTTCGTAGTATAGGGCCTGTTCATCGCGTCGTACGTTAGTCCTGAAGTCGCGGATTTATGGAAATGTTCATGTTATTTTTTTGTTTATTTTATTGAACGAACTTTATTTTTAATTACTTTGATTTGCTCCGGTTTGATTTTACAAGAACAGGACTTTGGATAGGTTTGATTTGATGATTTTAGATTTTTATGTTAAATTTTCCACAAAATCTAGTGTAGATGCAGCTTTTTACGGTCATCTATACATATAAAATCCTTTGTCCTGACTGACGGATCAACGCACAGCCTAAACCGCTGATCGTAGAGACCTGAAACTTGGAGGGTGTGTTCTTTGTATGACGTAGGCATCCGATAAGAAAGGATTTTCCGTAGTTCTACTTCTAAGGGGGTAAAAAAGGGGGGCAAAGTTTGTATGAGACATCGTGATTCCTTGGTCCAATCTACTTCAAATTTTGCATAAACATTCTTTAACAAAATTGATGGAAGACGTGTTTCGTATTTTATTGAAATTCATCCCTTGACGGGGTCAAAAAGTAGTAGAAAGTTATTTTGGGGGTGATTTGCTTCGAAGTTGATATCAATACTCCTTAGTGCTTTTGATTTAAATTACATTTTATTTTGACACATTGTAAACGAAACGAAACTTCAAATATTGCAAACCATTTTTGTCTACGTTTGTCAACCACGTCTTGATCTGATCTCTGATAATAGCTAATTATATGTATTAAGTATTTGCATTTCACCAAGCTTTTGCTTTTACAAGCGCAGCGTGGGACGTCCACCAACGAGATGGACGGACGTTTTGGTGAAGGCCGCAGGTTCAGGGTGGATGCAAGTCGCTTCCAACCGTAATGATTGGACGTCAATGAGGGAGGCCTATGTCCAGCAGTGGACGTCCTACGGCTGAAATGATGATGATGATGAAGCTTTTATGCGAGTTAAACCTTTTTCGAATAAAATCGAATTGAGTATTCAAATATCATTGTTGAACTCGCATAAAAGCTTGGTGCAATGCAAATACATACAAAATGCTTTGTCCTGAAGTCCTAAATGACTGACTGCCGGATTAACGCACAGCCTAAACCGCTGTATGTAGAGACCTAAAACGTGGAGGGTGTGTTCTTTGTATGACGTAGGCATCCGATAAGAAAGGATTTTTCGGAATTTCCACGGGATAAGGAATAATCGGGATTTATATATTTCATCAAGAGTGACCCTATGCCCATAACGAAGATTACTAAACTGTACAAATTGGGCATGCAATTAGACTATTAGAATATAAAGCGAATATAAAGAATTTTGAAAATTTCCACGGGATAAAGTTAAATCAGGATTTATATATGTAGGTACTCAAATCAACTGGACCATATCTCCGTAACAACAATTACTAATCTTTTCAAATACAGTATTAACGAAAATGACCATAACAACAAAAAAACTTATTGCAGGATTTTTGGAAATTCCTGTGGGATAGATAATCTCTGAAACTTCCGAGCCGATTAAAAAAAAAAACTTTTACCAGTAAAAAGTTACACTATCCTTTATTGACATAGGCTACTTTTTTCCGGGGAAATGCAAAATTCCCAAGGGATAGAAAAAAGAAAATTCAACTTCGGAGCTCATTTTAAAATGTCTTACACCAATAGAAAAGATGCACTGTCCTTGGTTAACATAGGATGCTTTTTTCCGGATAAATGCAAAATTCCCGCGGTATAGAAAATAGTAAAATTAACTTCGGGGCTGAGTTTAAAAAAAAAATCACCAATAGAAAGCTTCACTATCCTTTATTGGTATAGGCTACCTACTATTTATTCGGTAAAATGCAAAATTCCCCTGGGATATTAAGAAGTGAATTTCACTTCAGGGCTGATTTCAAAATTTCTTTCACCTATTAGTGAGTAGCTACACTAACCCTTACTTACATAGACTATTTTCTCCGTGAAAAATCAAAATTCCCACGGGAAAAAAATAAGTGAACTCAACTACGCGGCTGATTTTAAAAGTTCTTTTATCGGTAGAAAGCTTTAAGGACATAGGCTACTTTTCTCGGGGAAAATGCAAAATACCCGCGGGATAAAAATAAGTGTAATTTTGCAAAGAATAAGGACAAATTTGTTGAAATTCCCGCGGGATAGGGAATAAACGGGATTTATAATATTCACTAACTGATACTCATGATGAAATGATAATAATGATGGATGTTGCCGGTGCCGGATTTTTGTTTTATACAATGAAAGAGATGAAGAAGCTTTACCACAAATTGGAATTCTACGCGGACGAAGTCGCGGGCAAAAGCTAGTGTAAAATATACGCAAAGAGTCATCAAGTTACAGAAAACAGCCCACTACGTATGTACGACACACCTTATAATCTATATCGTTAAAAAAAACAAGCCTATCTACACTAATATTATAAAGAGGAAAGATTTGTATTTTTGTATGTAACGAATAAACTTAAAAACTACTGGACCGATTTCAAAAATTCTTTTGCCGTTAGAAAGCTACATTATATCATTGAGTAACATAGACTACTTTTTACCGCGGGAAAATACCTTTTCCTACGGGAAAAATAATTAATCGCGGGCGAAGCTACGGACGGGTGGCTAGTGTTAAATATTCTACTACTAACATGCATGACTACTGTACTATTCTTTGTTGAAGATGCGTAGACTAATAATATTTTTTTAGCCTTTGAATGTTGGCAACGTCTTTTTGTCAGAGGCATTTGTAAAGATAGGTAAGAATTAATGCTGCCAAACATAAAATTGCACGAGACTAATTTTACGAGCCAGAAGACAACTTTAGGGGCACTTTGTGTTATTTATGGACACTAAATTATTGAAGACCATATAGTTACAAAGTGAATTGGTGAAGGTAGATGTCCAATCCATTACCCATACATATATTTGAGAAAGTATCTGTGTTAGCGGTAAGCATTATGCCTAATCGCTCTGTTTTTTTTGTAAATGTTTATTATTAATCAGTAAATGGGTCCTTTTGCGAAGTGGATAGCGCAAATCCCCGTATCTACCATACATCAACACCGCATATCTGTACTATATGTAGTTTTACAGGGGATGGATTTAACTTCATGTTGTTTTATTTTAACAAATTTGGAGTTAACATTGGATATTGACTAAATCCGTCAGATACGTGAAAATGCATATATCCATTGGTAGTTAAGCGGATTTGCATCGTCCCCAACGATTTGTCTTCTTCTTTGCTTCGAATATACTTGAAGGCAAGATTAACAATTAATTTGACAATTTATATAAGTAGGGGTCATTACACTCCCTAAGGAACAAAAGAAGTCTCTCCTGTGGGCATAAAATTAGCGACTCCGAGTTAGCAAACTTAAGATTTATTTAAATGAGCCGTGAGTGGGCCAGGCGTCCCACACACCGATGTAGACTTTCCTAAAAAATATTTGACATAGACCCTGGCTTTTAGCCATTCCCACAGGGCAGACGCGAACAAAAAAATGTGTATGACCCAGGTATACATTAATTACAATAGAGATGTTGACGCCATAAAGAAATAATTCGAAAAAGTCTATTTTAGCCTAGAAAACCAGATTAATTTTGACTAAATAACTGCGAAATTAGACTTTTTGTTGCTTGTAAACCAATAAATAGTCAGTTGGTTGAGTTGGCGAACAAGTGACGTCATAAGTTGCTATTGCCATTCAAACTCTATGGGAGAAAATTGGGTTTTGACAGAACATATAGAGTAGATACGTCAGTTGATTGGTGGTGTCAACATCCCTATTTGCAAAAAAAAAAAAAAAACAAATAGGGCAGGCATAAAATATATGTCTACAATTAAGTATAATTATTATGTCCACTTTGTTATGTTTTTATTAGATAAAAAAATGCAGTTTAGTCCTATTATGAGTTTATGAGCTATATTATTATAGACATTGGCCTACCAATTGAGGCAGGGCGGTATTTATAGGTCAATTTTATGTTGCCTAAATATGTCTCACTGCTGAGCACGAGTTTCCTCTCAGTTCCCAAGCGGGGCCAATGTAAATTAGAAATTTAACACACAATATTGAATAGCTTCGCAAATATTATGTAGGTTTCCTCAGGATGTTTTCTTTTACCAAAAAGGTTGGCCATGGTAAAATTTCAAGTTTATATTACACACAATTTCGATAAGCTCAGAAGTGCGAGCCCGCGTTCGATTCTGCAATCCTGTTTGAAAAGTCATAGGTCAAACTTTGTGGTCGCGCGTAGTGGCAACCACAATTTTTTTATAGGTAAATATGCAATATTAACCGTTATATTATCGTCGTATACATACATTACAGTATTACTCGTAACGACAGTGACATTCAAACATGTAAGTACCCACCTTTTTTCTGTACATGAAGTTAATAGGCGTAAATGGAAACGTGTCAAGAGAGGCAGGCAGTTCGCGCGTAATTGGCCGCATGCGTGGCAGCCGCGATAAATAGTGCCAGTCCTTTTGTGACACCGTTGTGCCAATATTTATATATAATCGTATCCGCATTTATCATGGGGAGTGCTCCGAGAAATGGTTCGATCTATTGTCTACTGCAATTTCTTTTCATCGTGTATGGTTTTGTTAATTTATAGTGATTATTATGTAGAGTGTACCGACGAAAACAGGTATTGGACGGATGGGACGGATATCGGCGTTACACTCAGCAAAACGGGGTTTTCGGGCAACGGTGCTTAAACGGGAAGGTTGTCTTAAAATGGGATAATTGTTGGATAGAAGATTGTGATTAGAATACAGTATAGGTAAGTTTAATTTGGAATTGTTTTATTTCGTTGATCGCTTGGATAAGAGAAAATCAGTTGGTGTTTGCAGGTAAATTTATAATCGTACCACTCACAACCGACTTTCTTTCCACCCTCATCACCTCGATAGCTGGCAGTCCACTACAGTCCGGTTCTTGAGGAACTTTTTGCCACGCACGTCGAAACTTTGGAATCAGCTTGCAGCGGCAGTATTTCTGGATCGGTACAACTTGGGAATCTTCAAAAAACGAGCCTACTCTTTAATCAAAGGGCCAGCAACGCATCCGTAACTCAATTTGTGTTGTGGGTGTCCACGGGTGGCGATGATTGCTTTCCATCAGGTGACTCACCTGCTCGTTTGCCCCCTATTATATATAAAAAAAAACTAAGACTCTTTATTCAAACACTAGCCTTTACCCACGACTTGTTAGTACCACGTAATATCAAATATAAGGGTGCATGCTGGTGTAGAGTCGACCAAGTAAGTATGACATTGAAAGGGTTACCTATCATATTCTCGAAAAATTTTTTTTCGAATGTTTGAAATCCCGAATGCTTCATTTATCCGAATGCATTTTTTTCTGAAACTGTAAATATTTCAGGATTTTTATAAAACAACCCTAACCTAACCTAAAGGGTTCTACACGATGGTCCTGAAATAAATCCTGAAATATTTACAGTTTCAGAAATAAATGCTTTCGGACAAATGAAGTTTTCGGGATTTTAAGCCTTCGGAAATATAATTTTCTAAACATCGTTAGGTTCCCCATTGAAAGGGTGGTATAGAATGATTTTCCTTTTCGATTCTTTTTTCTATTCCTAGTACGATACGGCAATTTCATAGGTAGAGTAAAGCCACACATTTATAGGTGAGAAATTTGAAATTCAGTCGCATTGTCGCATCGCATCGTCATTCAGTCGCATGCCGTCGCATAATTTACATGGTCTCATATAACAATTAATGCCACCTAATTGGTTTTAGACATAATCTCATAAATACGATAGGATTTTTTTTTATAATGTGTAAAATGCCTAAACAGCTAGTAAGTATATCAAAGACAAGACGCAAGTCTGCTTTGTTCTGTGGTTAGAATATTGCATTAGGCCCACTAATGTTCTCTAGCACGTTCCGCCACATTCATGAAGAATTTATACGACAACGACAAAGCAGCTTAGAATACGCTGTAGCGTGCTTCATGTAAATCGTGTTGGTATGTAATTGTAGCTGCTAGCAGGAGACAGTTTTAGTGCAGTATACTCGTAGTCGGCTTCCTAAAATACCGGGGCGTGCGGTTTAACGAATGTTTTGAATACGAGCCGTTTGGATGCTTTTTTAGCCTGCAGACATAGTTGACGTTGCCGCGCTTTGAAAAAGGTGCAATGTTGGACCGCGAAACGAATTGACACTTTTGGACGGATTTTTAATTCTAAAATCTAATTTCACACACATTTTAATGTTTTTTTTCTTCTTTCTTTTGTAATTTTATGTGTTTTGTTTTGTGTGTGAAATAAACTTCTTTCATTTCATTTCATTTCATTAATACCTTTAAACGAGCAATTCTTGTATATATATCCTATATACAGGGTTATTTGTAATTCACTAGCATCCTTTTAACCCTAAACTCCTACCACTTAAACAAATGTTTTTTGTTTTACGGCTTTTGTCATAACTTAATATTTTTGGTGTAATAACGTTTTGAAAACTTGATTCCGCCTCTTATTTTTACGATACTCTGTGTATTTGTATGGGGAAAAAAGTGCTTCATTTTAAAAAGTTGTAAAACAAAAAACATTTGTTTGAGTGATAGGAATTCAGGGTTAAGAGGATGTCAGTGAATTAAAAATAACCCTGTATATATAATCAGGATCTCAGAAACGGCTCCAACGATTTCGATGAAATTTGGTATGTGGTAGCTTGGTCTTATCTCTGGGAAAACGCTTGGTATCGAGTTTCAACACCGAGCGGAGCTCGGTCGCCCAGGTACTATGATTAACAAAAAAAACCATGAAGCGCGTGTTGAGCTAATGTAATGTAGTGTATGGTTCCGTACTAACATGCAGTTGCCATATATTTTTTTTAGTTTAAACTACTTAACTTACTTAAAGTAAGTTATTTGTTAACTTGCAAAGCTACTAGCTGTGATAGTTTTCCTTTTTTATAAAAGGAAAACTATCACAGCTTTGCTTACTGATCAGATTTTTAACATACTACTCAAAAAGAACTATGAAATTTAAGCACTAGACACCAAGACACTTATAAAAAATTACATTTTTAATCGTAATACCTAATCAAAAAAAAGGTTTACAAAATTCTGCAATTTTTAAAAATCTATCTGAAAGTTTTAAAAATAAGTTTTTTTTTTTCAAAATATAAGAATTGAAGGACAGATAGCCAAGTGAAACTATTATGGTTCCTTTTTGCTATTTTATCTATGGAACTCTGAACCACTGCGTGATAGAATTCAACTCAAGCATTTAAAAGAAAAACAATATACGTGTTTTACTTCCGTATTACTTACAGCTTTTTATTTCACAAGTAGATTTTTAAAAATATGCATTTGTGAGCGCGGAGATGTGATTTTAGCAAACTTGCACGTAATATGTTACTTAGAAATGTGTACGCTTAAGTTTTCAGGCCACTTAACCAGCTCTATAAATTGACGTTAAATGTAGACTTGAAATGCAAATAATAAATGAGACCTGTACAGGGGCTAGCCTTGTACGTTTATTTACTGTAATATCTGAGCTAGAGTTTAGACTAAAGGTTTATGAGATTTGAATTTAGATTAGACTTGGTTGTAGACCTGCGATCCGATTGCATTTAGTAGGTGTAGCAACCTAAAAGGTACAACCTAAATAGTACTATCTCGGCAGACTAATTTTAAATAGTAATTTTAATCATTATAATTTTGAGTAATAATTTGTCAGATTACCTGATTTACTGTAGATTATAGAATAATATTTTTGCATGCCGATGTATCTGGCTAGACATGTCACAGTTCAGTGACACTCCTCTACGACATTTATTTTGTAATACCATGTCCAAAGCTGAATAAATAATTTCATTTCATTTCGTTTCTACCTGGACAAATCGTAGTAACAGAAACGTAACTTTGAACTACAATTTTTTTCTTACTCTTTCGCAACCATACATCATAGAGGTTGCCCAAAATTCAACAATAGCCTGGTACCAGGCGAGACGTGAAGTTACGCCAGTTCTGAAGGAAAAAAGAAAAGCCATATCAATAGTTAAGCGATAATAATAGAATCACATAACATATCACTTTTAGTATTAAAAAATATAAAAATCAGTTATTTCAGAGTCAAGGAATCTTTATCGTGTTAGTATAAAACTTATAAACTAGGTATTAGTAACATATTGTTTATTTTAGGCACATAATTATAAGTAGAAAGAAAGAAAAGGGAATCAGCAAAATACATACGTCAAGCACTGTGTAAGTATGTTCTAGAAAAAACGTCTATTACCACCTAGCTCTGTTTCCCTCGGTTTCCCTCTCTTTTCTTCCCCACCGTTGCTTACACACTCTAACTGCTAACTGGTTTAAAATGCGCTTGTAGGTACTTTTCTATCCATAACATAATTTACGTATTAGAGCGGTAGTGAAGCTAGGAAACCAATTAGGCTGAAAGCACTAGTTGAAGTGCCTATTTTGCACTGAACATATCATTATTGGATAGTGCAAGTAGAATGAGATACGTTGGAAGCTGACACGTATTGGCTTTGTGAAATAATGAGAACACAGACTAATCAAATTAACCAGTGGATTCGAAATATTTTATTCGAGAACTTTAAGACAAGCAGTTTCATTTCATTTACTCCCAAAAGTGAACGCCATGTATTCTTTTTACATTTCACGTCATATTTATGACTGCCAGATTTTACCTTAATCAGTCAAGTGGATTCAGAGCAAATAATCGGTAATGACAGATGGACAGACAGACGCACGAGTGATCCTTAGGCGCATGCCACAGCAGAAGAGACGTGGGACGGGGGCGCGTTACAGTCGCGGCGCACCTTGAACCAGTTACACAGTGTCAGTGTCTGCTTTACTAAATTTATAGAAGCGTCGCGATCCAAGCAGACAGAAGAGAAGAGATAGAGACGCAGGCTGCGAACAAACGTCGCACACATCGGTATAAAATGATCTCACACTGCGTACATTTTACTTATAAGTAGAGTTCTGCTTACACTGGATTATTATAGATTCGACTGTTTACGGCGTATATTTTGACATACCCAAAAATTTGTACGGAACCTTCGGTGCGCGAGTCTGACTTGCATTTGGCTAATTTTTTTAATGAAATAAAGTCAAAATCAAACCGTTTATTTTGTAAGTAGGCCGCAAAGGGCTCTTTTACATTCACTTTTTTTTAAACTACCAGCGGAAAGGCCTCAAGAACTTATTTTTTTGCACACTACACTGGACTCAAGCACTGTCCTGAAACATAGTCTGGCGTGACATTACAACTGGTTTACCCGCCGTTATTTACTGATTTCACTTCGAAATGGATTGGAAAATGAGCAAACCGTATTACTGAGCCGTCAGGAGGCCATGACAGTTTTTGCGACTGATTAATTATCAATGATCAATGTTGAGTGCACATTGTTCCAAATACCAATTGATTTAGTTTAGTCGGGTTTTCAGATTCAACCATATTTTCGATCGGATAAATGTTTTACTTTAACATAATATTCTTTATTATTTCAAATTAACAGGTAAATTTACGGACTGTGTTATTGATTTTTCATTACGTTTATCTTTTCTCATAAAAAATATTAAAAATCAGATAATATAATTTAAAATAGTAAATAAAACGAGCCATTTTATCCGAGACGTTCATATGGCTACCCGAGCCGGTATGGCGAGGGTGGATAGACACAATACAATACAATGACTCTTTATTGTACACCTCAAATAATACAATACAGTAAAACAAGTACATGAAAGAAAAGAAATAAGGGAAGTAATGGGCGGCCTTATCGCTTCAAAGCGATCTCTTCCAGGCAACCTTAGACACGTCGAAGGGAAAATGGGTTTAACGCTAGAGTTTTCATTTTGCTTTTCACTTCGATAGCAAGAAAACTAAACAGCAAAATTGTAAATAAAATTTGTGATAATTTTGAAAGGGCTAAACCTATTTTGATGAAACCCTAAAAATAGAATAAAATAAATATTTAAGGGGGCTCCAAACAAACGTGATTTTTTGCTCGTTAGGGTTCCGTACCCAAAGGTTAAAAACGGGACCCTATTACTGAGGCTCCGCTGTCCGTCCGTCTGTCCGTCTGTCTGTCCGTCCGTCTGTCCGTCCGTCCGTCTGTCACCAGGCTGTATCTCATGAACCGTGATGTCACAGATGATGTATTTTGGTTGCCGTTATAACAACAAATAATGAACTGAAACAATTTTATTACTTTGCTCAAACGCGACCTTACGATAGTTACGTTTATGTAAGAAATGCGTGTTCATGCAGTTCCTCCACCTCCACACTGTACGAACACACACAAATCACACAAACCCAACCATCACCACCTCCAAACTACACTGACGCGTTTCGAACTCAACCAGAGCTCATCCTCAGAGTTAGCACCACAACCGTATGCTATGCTACCAAATGTTAAATTAACAAACCAAAACAAATAACTTATTACTGTAATTTTTATTTTTCTCAAACTACCCCACAAAAAATAATTTTTATTGACATATAAAACTACCTTGAATTTTGTTTATTTATTGTTATGGCATATATTATTAATGCTAACTGTTCAAATTAGACCCAAGCCGCAGATAAAGGAGAAGATACTAAATTTACCTGTTCATTAATAATAGACCCCATAGTGTTAATACCTAATTATTTCCATGCATTCCAGAGCATCCAGACGGAACCCCTTGCCACAATAATGTAACACTTCTTCTTCTTTCTTGTTGTAATTGTGTTATGAAGTCCGACTCGCACTTGGCCGGTTTTTTTGCTCGATATTGATAACGGCAACAGGTAGACGTTTGAAATAATAACAGAATATTTAGTTATAATTATATTCACTTTAAAAATAAATAATTAGGTAAATTAAAATAAAACAAATATTTCAGGAGGGCTCCCATATAACAAACGAGTTTTTTTGCCGTTTTTAGGGTTCCGTAGTCAACTAGTTATAGATAATGGTACGGAACCTTTCGTGCGCGAGTCCGACTCGCACTTGACCGGTTTTTTTTTACCATGTCTGTCAATACCTCTTTGTGCGGGATGGAAGGATTTTCCTTGATTATTTCTGAATCTGAATGACCTGGTCTTGAACACTTTTACTGAACACGATCAAATGTTAATACTGTGGAAGAGTTAATTTGGGGGTCTGTCCAAACAAGCTCAAGCAACTCCTGAAATATGTATTAGGGATCAATATGACGACTTGTAAAAAAAGGCCGGTATTAATTTCATTGTAACTGCGTTCATATTTGCAAGATCTCATTTAAATTAGCATTTGGTTAATAAAAAATGTTTGAAAGAATGTCGAGGTCACTGTCAACTTAAGGAACTCCAAAAACTGTGGCCCTCAACGCAGATAATTCGCGTCCTTCGTCCTAATGACTTGTTTCGGGATAGGTTCATTAATTATTATCGCGCTACGTCAGACCACGGCCGACCAGAACTGACAAATTCGTTACATTTACCCATGATTAATGGGCCATTTGAAATTTACGTTATTGTTGTCGCAAAACGAGATAATTCGGAATACGGTTATGATAAATAACGTATTTTAAGTTTACTTATGTCCTCTTTTTAACTGACTTCAAAAAAAGGAGCACAATGTATTTTTTTACCAGTTTTTATTCAGCTTGCCTCATTTTTGTGTCTTGTTTTGTGTGAAATTTTATCCCTTTCCTGTTGACCGATTCATCGGCGGACGGATCGGTTTTTCGGCGGATAATGTCGCTTGGATGACAATGGACAGAATCAATTTGTCGATAATTTTTAGAACTACAACCGCTCATTTACTTTTAGTGCCGACTGTATGTAAGTCATCTTCAAATCTTGCACGTCAAATTTCATCCACTACTACTGATCCCATTGGCTTGAAATTTGGCGCAGATATACAGTCTGGAATAGTCCGGATGGCCATGAAGTTTGTAATCAGCAAAAAGTACTGTCACTATTAACATTCGATAAAATGTATTTTAGTGCCCTCGCGCTTCGCTTGGCTCGTCTTGGCGGAGGCACTACCGTGTCCCTAGATTATAAGTGCAGAAAAGCTAACTAGAATAAAAAAAAAATACAAGAACTTATTTGGGAACTTAGAATCGAGATACATTTTCCTATTTCTTTCCAATTTGTATTCTACAGATGTACCTACGAACTATTAAATAAATCAATTTTCCTTAGAAGTGTAAAAGGAAAATGGTATAATCCGATGATTATAAAGATTAAAGGCCGGTTTCCGAGAAATGGTTGGGGCTCGGGTGACGCAGGGTGGATGCATGGGTATGTATTACAATACCGAAGTACGAAAGACCGAATGTATTAAAACATTGAATGGGTCAAAAGACTGACCCGATTTTTTTCTTAAACCGTAAACTTCTCAGAATTTATTAAAACGCCACCATACAGAACCCATTAGGTTAGGTTAGGTTAGTTTTATAACAATCTTAAAAAGTTTACGGTTTCAGAAAAAAAACGTGTCGGTCTTTTGATCATTCGACGTTTTAATACATTCGGTCTTTCGTACTTCGGTATTGTAATACATACCCGGATGCATACGGGCATTTTGGCATAAACTCAATAAATTGTTGAAATAAGTGTTATACTCTTCAATTTCATTCATTACCTACAAACTGTTGGCTATAAAATTATCGTAACAGCAGGTGAAAACATTGTTCCTAGATAACGATGCTACTTGGCCATTACTTGAAATTCACCACCTGAAATATTGTTTTTTTATTTTATTTCTAAATGGTATTAAGTAATACATAGTTAGGTTAAAGCTCATAGTGTAGCTAGCTTTTTTCATCTCACTGAAGACTGTATATTATATTCAATTGCAATAGTTTAATTTTCATCTCCGTATCACAGGCTAACGACACGTCGATTTTCCCGGCCATCGGCAGTTTTAAATCTAACGAGGAACAAACAAACATAACTTGAACATTAATGTTGTTATATGGACGCTATTAAACAATAATGTGTCAACCCACTAGGTAAAAAATAGGGTTATTTACACAAAATACCGTCCATAAGCAGTAAGAGTAAGATGAATGAAGTGCGCCGCGAGTTTTTTTGCTATATTTTTTGAGTAACGACCTTCTTACTGTATATTAGGTACCTATTTGATAATTCAACATAACATTTTTTTTAAATAACGTTTCCTTTCTTGATGGTTTCAAGTATAGTTTTTAACCTGTGAGCCAATAAACAAAATTGGTAACGCAGAAAACGAGACACAATATTTTCAGAAAAGTAATTAAAAACATTGAAACGCCTCAGAATAACTTCGTTCAAATTCCTATTTTGTAACCTTTTAAACTTGCCAAAATTGTATAAAATCAACTTCTTAATTTGTTCGAACCGCCACATTATCCAACGACTTGACTCGTTATAACTCCTTCATCCTCGTCCTGGCCGCCATAAATACAAGCAAAAAGCCAGTGAAATATGAATCAACCGTAAAGAGGAAAAAGATTCGAATTTGTTTTCTTTTCAAATCGAACGAAACAAAACAAAAGTAACTCTGTTCCAATTTAGGATGATATAAATTCCTTTGAAATAGGGATTTCCTTAATCAAGCACACTGGACAGGACGAGTGTCCACATTGCAAAATCACTCACTTTACCGACTTGTCTACATTTGTATGCTGTTAACTTCCAAACACGTCCACAATTATAATGGGATTTATTAAACTTGCTAAAAATAAAAATCGGTAGATACGTCTGAGCGATGTGGATCACCCATTACGGTGGACCACTCACGAATGTGGACCATTCAGGAATTCGGAAGAGTTAGCATGGACCAGTCATCAGGTTTAAGAACCTGACTACGAAGCATGAGGTCCCGGGTTCAGATATTTGTATGAACAATACGAATTTTTGTTCTCTAGTCTTGGGTGTTTAATATTAGGTACTAAGTATTTAAGTATGTACCTGTCTATCAATATAATAATTAAGTATGTTTATCTGTTCTCTTGGGTATGGCTTTGCTTACTTTAGGACTAGTTCAATTGGTGTGAATTGTCCCGTGATTTTATTTATTTACCATGTAGTGTTATGGACGAGTTAAGAAATTGTCAAAATGTCAATGTGGACAAGTTAGAAAGGTCATAATTATTATGATGCAGTATTGCAGACATGACATTGTGGAAGCTATCCTGAACCATTGAAACCACCTGTAAAAAAGGATGGAAAACAAAATCAATCTCGCCTTGCCACTTTAATGCCTTCGCACTCGCGCAAAATTCCAAGTCAGCGGTAGAGTTTTAACTGTTATGTTACAGTCATGTTCACTCTGTTCGCATTCCGACCGCCAAATGTTGCGGTTCACAACTTTCATGAGACCGGAACAATTTTAATGGCCTTGATGCTGAAACTAATTGTGTGCGGCGCTTGTTATTAACATAACTGCTGTGAATAATTGAACATGAAGAGTAGGCGGTTGAAAGTCAACGTAATATATTTACGAGAGTCTGTATACTAAAATTATCCAGGCTTCGTCTCTCATTCCTACGCTTAGCGTGTACAAGTCTAATATAAAACATTCAACTAAAGGCACGCGGTCGTAAAGGGGCTATACTGCTATTAGTATTAATAACTGCTGCAAACGTTGGCTTCATGGTAGTTAGATTATTTATCCTTTACGAACTCTATCCCATTGCATTTAAAAATGATGCACACATGTGCGCGCGCGTGTATGTGTGCGTGTGTGTGTGTGTGCGTCGTGCGTGAGCGCTTGCGTGTAACTGTATTGATTTGGACGAAATCTGGTACCTATGTAGATAGCTCTATCTCTAAAATAACACATAAGTATGCTAATTTTTATCCCGATATCTCAACAGGTATACGACGTAAAATTCCAAAATCTCAGTATTAAAATTGGGCATGGGTATTCTTCACGCAACGTCAGTGGAGACCACGATGGAATTCCCATGGAATTAGTGAATCTTAAAGTTTTGATGAATGTTTCAGATGTAATGTTTCACGCGATCATAGGTATCTGCGAGTAAATATAGTCATTTCATATCGAACAACGTAATCTGTATAGGGCATATTTTCAATAAATGTGTACTTGCATACAGAAAGACGTTGAAACTCAATCTTAAAATGATGGTATAAGCCGCATCTCCAAATCGAGAGAAGCCAAATACTTTCGCATCGCTTGCACAAAGGCTGGTTAAAATAAACAGTTATAGAGCCCCGTTCTATTGTGGAAATACAATAATAATAGAGATGCCTTAAAGACGTAGAACTCCACGGAGCTCGACGGAATTGGAGATATTTTCCACATAGCGCTTCGTTTGCGCGATACGTTGCAGACGGACCGTTGCTTGGCTGGATACGTTTATATTGGAATGGCCATTGTTGAGGAGTTAAAGCCTATGAATAGATAGTTGTATCTAAAAGTTCGTTTGTCGACTGTCTACATAATTCTAAATTGGGTCATTGTCAGTTTTTCATTTGTTGAAATCTCATTTTTGCTGATTGTGATGCTTTCTTTAATTTGTTTGTCTAATCTTTCTTTTATTTTGCACAAACTAGAAGTGATACAGTGTAATTTAATTAATGCTTGTATTGATATAATAATAAAATAAATAAATAAATAATTTCATAACAATAACATTTTGGGAAAAATATTTGAACTTATGAAAGTAGGAGAGCTGATTGACATTTTTGGGTAGGTATTTGAGGCACCCTGAAGACTTGTCTAATGCTGAACCACAGACCTGGCTAGTGGGTAGCGGAACTAAATCAACCCTATTTTTAGGGTTCCGTACCTGAAAAGGAAAAAACGGAACCCTTATAGGATCACTTTGTTGTCCGTCCGTCCGTCCGTCCGTCTGTCTGTCAAGACCCTTTTTCTCAGGAACGCGTGGAGGTATCAAGCTAAAATTTATATCAAATACTCAAGTCTACTGTCCCTTGGAGCTGTGAAAAAATCAAACTTCTAAGCCAACGCAATCAAAAGATACAGCCGTTTATGACGCAAATTTCAGCATATTTTCGAAACTCGCAAGGGAATCAAAACCTACAGGGTACTTCCCGTGAACTCAGAATCTTGAAATTTGGTACAAAGCAAGGTCTTATAGCACAGATAAAGGAAAAATTGCGAAAAGCATAATTTTTTTTGTCTGTCTGTCTATATCAGTAAACAACGCACATTTTCGACACTCGCAAGGGAATCAAAACCTACAGGGTACTTCCCGTGAACTCAGAACCTTGAAATTTGATACGAAGCAAGGTCTTATAGCACAGATAAAGGAAAATTTGCGAAAAACATTTTTTTTTTGTCTGTCTTTCTATATCAGTAACCAATCTACAATGATCCCACACTGCGCACATTTTGCTTAGGAGCAGGGGTCTGCTAAGACTGGATGTTCATAGATACATATAAATTTGTACGGAACCCTCGGTGCGCGAGTCCGACTCGCACTTGGCCGGTTTTTTTTAATTGGCAGATCGATTGTCCATCCGAAATTATATATATTTTATTTAAAATATTTATTTTTAATTATATATAATATACTCTTAAAATTTCAGCGTACCTATAGACTTTTATTTTTTGCAAAATCGTTTTACAAGCATCTGGCAAAGTTTAAGTCCCGACTAAATGAACTGGCTTATTTATTTTCTCACTCTTTAAATGTCAAATTTTAAAGTATAAATATTACGAAACGCCTCAATGACATTTTCTACAAAAAAAATTGTTTTGTAAAAATATGAGGGTAGATTCAGCCCCCGCCCCGCCTCATGTCAGCCAGATCCATGGTTCTGTGCTTAGGTATTATAGGCTAAACATTAGACAAGTTTTCAGCGTGACTCAAATACCTACCCAAGAATGTTCATCAGCTCTCGGACTATGAAGGAAATTTTACGGAAGGAATAACTAGGTTAGGATAGATCCTGGTCATGCTTTCTTAAAAGTCGTGAGTTTGTGCAAAATTACATTTGAAATTCACCATTATTAGTTTTATGGTCAAGGCGAACGTCATGAGAAAAGCTGCACACACCTGCAAATAAAGTCAATGGTGTGTATGAAATTTCCAATCCGCACTGGACCGGCGCGGGAACTACGTGCTATGGGACGTTCACACCGTGTTTTTTTTTATTTCCGTTGCTCGGTTCATTAACAGAAACTACCTGGTATATTGATTTTTGCTAAAATCGGAAAAAAATCGCGTCTTTTTTTGTTGAGATAAACACGATTATTGATACAATACCTATCAATGTTTACATAATAAAATAAAAAGTATGTAGTGTCAAACGAACTCGCCTCAATAACCTCTTTGTAGCGAATAGCTATGAATGGAAAACTCTTTACTGACGAAATTTAAAAGACAAGACAAAAGGACCTTTTACACTGGTTCAGCCCTTAAATTTAATTATTGAATATCTCAAAAATAGTAAGAGTTAAGACACCAGTTTTTTCAAGAAATTAACTTTATTTGACCTGAATAATCTTCTCTGAAAGTTAACAGAAATCAAAAAAAAAAAACACGGTGTATAGACTAGGAGGGATGACGTCTCTAGAATCGATCTGTGTAATGTAACGTAAATCATTATTACTATCAAGATCAGCCGACACAAATGATTTCACAATTTTTGCATAGAGCTTCGGGAGCTTGCTCTCAAAAGATTACTTAAAGCTTCTTATACTAGAACTCATCTTATTTCGAACTAAAATATACAACGAAACATAGTCTCTCCCCCGTGATAAGAGAACGTATCTGTGAGATTAATATAATAAATATTTTAATAAGTAGATAAAACAGTGTTCTTATTTAAAATGCATGAAATATCTTACTTTAACTTTATTAGATTTATTTTAAAAGATAAAATTTATAGTTGAGTCAATTGTTCCAAATAACGCTTAAAAGTCATTTTTATTTTCAGAGTTCGTATTTTTTTGTAGGTAAACAAGAAGTTTTATGGCAATGTGACATTTATTTTGATATCGCTATATTCGGAATTCTTTGTGCCAAACGTTTGGAAATCGAAATCTAAAACCTGACGTCCAACTCCACACGCTTTTATTCATGATTGAGATCAACAAACTTTTATTCCTGCAATGATTATCATTTCTATTTTTTTAAAACTTGTATCGGAAAATTAAGAAACCTATGAATATGATGACTTGACGCGTTTTATGGTTCAGTTTGATTTTGGTTGTCCATTGAGATATTACGAGCTTTTTAGCCCTGCTGAAGGAGGATTATGTTTTTCTAGCGTACCAATGTAGCTTAAACGGCTCGATAGAGTTTAAAGTGCGAGGTGTCATTACATGACACAAGGGTATAATTTTTTCCGGGATCGACTTGTGGGAACGGGAATCACAGGAAACACGGAATTCCGATGCTACTTAGACAATTTCAAAACTTCCTATTGAATTTGAGTTCAGATATTGTACCTACTCATAATGTGAGTTGGTGACTCAAAAACGGACGTATGACGTGAATCGTGTAATGTTACACACGGCGCTGTTTCGCCAGTTCCTTTAGCTTGAACTTTGCTTGATATGCTACTACGTTACCTAGTAATTAATTTTAAATACGGAAGCCACTTTTGGGGGTAAATAAGAAAATATTTTTACGCAGTCAGGATTTTTCAAAACAGATCTACAATGTTATTTAACATTGAGTGCCAAGGTCACGCGAGGCGTGTTCTGCGTTCGTAGGCAGTTTTCGCTACAAAGCGAAAAAAGCTGCTACTGGCTACGAGCGTAGCGCGTAGCAATGCGTGGCAGTGAAAGTGTTAAAGTAAGTAAGCAGTGTTGGACAAAGCCTACGAATAAACGCTCCGTAAAAACCTCTCAACTTTGACGCATTACAAAATTTACCGTAACTGTGATACTATTTTAAATTGTCAGACGGACCGAGCTCAGTTTGAAGCGTGTTCACTCTCGCGCAGTATTTTTACTGTCTCTATTAGAGCCAACCTATTTTGGTCTAAATCCGTCATAATTTGAAAGCATCCCCAAATTGGTTTCAAGATTTTGTTTTTATAATGTATAAATTTTTACTCGCGTTTACTATTAGATCTGGGTCCTGTTGCGTAACAAAGTACAACTTATATTACAAGCGGAACTCCCTTTCTAAATAATATAACTGAAGCGAGAGTTCCGCTTGTAATATTAGTTGTATTTTGTTATGCAACAGGCTCCTGGCATTTGAATTGAAATTAAGGAGTTTTCCATAATATCCCGTAAGAATTCCCAAAAATAACATCGTGGTCTGCATTAAAGTTACTCTATGCATTATCTCTAAACTTAGCAGTTAAGAATCCAGGATTTTATCTTGTGGGAAAATCGAGTTAAACAAGTATTTACGCCAAATTTCAGCTTAATCGGAGACCAGGAAGTCTTATTATAGCCAACCTATTTGGACTCATAGGTACGGCTGACCAGGGATGCCCACTGCCCAGTCCTACTTCAACTTGGCAGACTTGGTCGGTAAAGCGTGTTTTTTTTTAGTGTTTCAGATCAGGTCAACCCAGTTCACTCCGAGCATACTGCGCTCTTTGGCAAATCTTCAATTTGGTCTTCTGTAACTACGCTAATGACCATTTTTGAGCATCGTAATTGGAATTACATTTACATGCTTGCCGTGATTTGTCAAAAGTCTACAAGCCCCAAGTCTATCTATACAAACGCTTAATGCCATTAACACGCTTGAATTATTGCTTGCGTTATTGTTCCTTTATCATCCTTTGATCTGTGTTCATAAACCGACACTGGCCTGGATCGGTGACCAGCTTTGCAAACCAAACCAAACAGCCCTGTTTAGTTACACGCTTGTGCTTATGAAAGGTTGTCGAAGCTTGGTAAACGTGTAAATGTAGCACAATTAAGTTAGGCAGTATAGAGATAATACATCGACATTCGACATGTTAGTTGATCAAAATTATTTTCTAAGTGTAAAATTTCCAACTTTTATAATTTCAGAACAGAAATGAAAATGTACAAAGTAAACATTTACAGATTGCGGATGCAGGCGGTCGGCTTTTAGCAAAAGGTAAATATGCTGAGCTCTACGGATCCGGAAACATCTAAGTAAACGAACGTCTGTATGGATTCGAAATGAAAAAGTATATTTGATGGAATTACGCGAGCACTCAACTTAATAAAGGATTGAGTTTGTTAGCGTGATAAAAGATTGGCTTTACTTCTCATAGATTACTTAATGTCTAGACGCTTTTAAACTGATTTATTTCTAGATACAACCTTAAACCTTAAACCCTAACTTAAAAAGAGATCTGGCGTAATGTTATTACTCACGGAACTAATTATAACAGAAATAGAAATGTCACGTTAACTAAATCCGTGACCGTGACCGACCGCGTATGTGCCTGAAAAGCAGTTGTATTTATTTTGCCAGCTCAGTCTCGAACGATGTTAATTGCTCTAAAAATAGGTTACTCATTGATGAAATGTAATTTGTGAACCATTGAGTGCAATGGTTCACAAATTACATTTCATCAATGAGTACTGAACACACAACATGTAACATATGAAGACACGAAGAAACGTAAGCTTATTGTCAGCGGGAGAAGTAAAAAAGTGGCGATATAAATTGACGAATAAAATACTCACGATATTTTATTATTCCTCTTATAGGGGCTATTGCTTATTCTCTTGTAGGTACCTACTATTATTATTTATATATTAATATTTATTCTGTATTAATGTGCATCTCATTATGTGTTTGCAGATTGAAGGAGAAAAAATGTCACTTAAGAGCAGTTAAGACAGAAAATGGGGATTTTAAAATGTTATAACCCCCCTGTTTCACTGTTATTCATACTGAGCACTTTTAAAAATGTATAAGACAAAATTCATGTCACCTTGTTTTGCATTGAAGTGTATCGGCAGAATTTGTTACTTTTGTTAAATTACCCTCTTTGTTTTTTTGTTTCTTTTGCTCATTCCATAAAATTTATTAAATAGCTGTAAGTTCTCATGTAAGTGAATTGTAAAATTCTTAATGGGAATAAAGAATCTTAAACCTTAAACCTTAAATAACCGAAAAATACTGTAATAATTATGTATGAATAAGCCGTAGCAAATACAATTTATTGTATTCAGTCTTATATGTTGTTACTTAATAAGACCAAATGGCATTACCTGTATGTTGGTTAATATAAATAGGTTGGTCTGTAGTAGGTCGGTTATTAACTCACAAAAGAATCCACCACAAAGCCTAGCTCCAACAATAATGGCCTCCAGTATGCTTATCTTAATGTATTGTGTATGTGGTATATTGAGTTCAAGTTACAAATGTGTGGCAGTACAAGCAATTATTTACTTACAGTTATGTAAAAAAAGTAAACAAATGAAATACAGTAAAGTAGAAATGAAAGGAACTATTCGGCATAATGTAATGGGTACTTACTTTCAGAATAATTTTATAGAGCTTTCTTGAGAATACTCTATTTACAGTTTTTTATTTGTTACGAAAAATTTCAAAGGAGTATTTTTAAAAAAGTTCATAAATTTTCATTTAAGAATTCAATTTGTTAAAAGATCTGGCAGATAGGGTGAATGAAATTCCATCTCTTTCTACCTTCATCTTCTATCGTGTGACAGAAAGAATCGGCAAAAACGATCGTGATGCACAGAGCGTTGGACAAATTAATAAGGCCTCTGTTTTAGTTTTACCACAGAATAATTAATAGTTTAAGGTGGGCTTACGCGGACCGGGTTAATAGCTACTTAACTCTGAGTTAACTTCTAACCGAGGGTTAAAAACTGTCAAAATGTATGGAAATGTCATTCTTAACCCAGGGTTAACGATTTAATTTTGTTAACCCTGAACTGTGCAAGTACTGGCCCTATGTGGTTTTAGGCGCAAGCCACACAGAAGTGCTCGTTCCCTAAATATCAGAATTGCAGAATACTAGATTGCTGACTTACCCTATTTCTAAAATACCAAATTCCCAGAATACCAGGCTTTCCTGTCACCGTGTTTTTCTCTATATCGGATTGCCAAAAAAGCTTGTTTTCAATATACCATACTGTTCCATTTAAAACCGAATTCCCATAATACCAGATAGTGAAATCACCAAAGCTCGTCAGGCAGGTCGTGGTCGTCGTGGGGAGGCCAGACGGTCGTGTTTTACGAGCCTGGTGATTTCACTATCTGGTATTATGGAAATTCGTTTTTGAATGGAACAGACGAAGAAAAGACGTGGGACGGGGGCGCATCACAGTAGCGGCGTTCCTTGAATCTGTTTTCATACTAAATGTATAGAAGCGTCGCGATCCAAAGCAGACAGAAGAGACGGGGCGGAGACGCGGCCTGCGAACAAACGACGCGGTCTGCGACGCGCCCTCGTCCCACGTCCCTTCTGTGTGGCTTGCGCCTTAGTACGTATGTAGGTAACGTTGACAATTTTCAGTGCTTTTAAAATACTGCGAGCAATTTCAAACTAGTTCACAACACGTTACATTTGAAACGATACCACTATTGAAGTATTTATTGTCCGCTGTATTTGTACTCATCAACAGTTTTGCTGTTGTTCGTTTTTTATTACAAAGGCCATAAAGCTTGTTCGTCTGTGACAAATGGCGTTCAAAAATGCTATAAAATTGGAATCCATTTTAACGTGCGAGCAGCAATGAAATGGGATTAACTCTTTTTAACCTCGTGCAAACTTCTCGCCAAAGCTTAAATATTAACGAAGTTTTAAAATAAAATGAGATGAACTTTACGGAAATATCACAATTTCCACTTTACTCGGAAGAAATTAAACACCGTAATAGTTTTTGAAGTTTTTCATTATCAACATCGTAAATAGATTTCAAATGTTTTATGTTTTCACCTTTTAGTTTCGAACTCTTAGGCATCGGCGTGTGCTAAATAGATAGCCATACACACACGGATATGCCCGCCGGATCTGCCAAACAGACGCGCCTGGCGGACAGACCTGCGCTTGTATGGTGAGAACAGACACGGATATGTCACCATACTAGCTATACGTTAACTAATTATATAGCAATATCGTCAAACGTCATTATCATCGCCGTCATCATCAGTTGGAAGATGTCGACTGTCAAAAAAATGAGTTGGAGGCCTATTAGAACATCACGAAGAACAACCATTTGCGCATGCATTCACCGGTAGTCTTAGCCATGTCTTAAGTCGACCTATTCGGAGGTTTTCCAACTCTGCGTTTTCCGGTTCCAGGTAGACACTCCAGAACCTTTATTCCCCAAATGTTATTACGAATTGGAAAATAAAACGGAAACGATGCAAATATTTCTTTATTGAACTCCACAAATAAGAACAATGAGATTACAAGAGTACCCGAAACTGGCGAGCAAAACATTAATAGGTAATAAATGTTGGGGAAGCAAAAGATGTATGTCACGATCGTAGTAGGTGGAATGGAAACAAATAGTCCCTGTCTACCCCTTTGCTGGGAAGGAGGCGTGATAGTATGTGTGTGTGTGTTGTCAAAAATTAAAAGGCAGTGCAGATAATGGGCGCTCTTTAAAAACAATATTTACCAGGCAATCATTTACATACAGAAATTGATATGAACAATAAAAAGGCAATTGTTACACTTCCAATGCACCCATTGCACGTTACACTCCCACACACAAACCACAATTTTTTTTGTAATTTGTTCCCGTTAAAATCTTTAATTTGTATCTTTATATTTCGTTGATACCTTCAAACATTGCCTAATGCTATTCCATAAGTTTATCTACAAGAATAAAGCATCTAAAGTAGCGTCATAAATATAATGTAAACTGGTTTTAAAAATGAAATTTCGTACGTAAAATCTACCTAAGTAATTTGCTTATCCTTTCAAGCTTCACCCGTGACCTCTAGTACCCCAGGCAATGTCATCTTAACTTCGTTAAGCTTTACCCAAGTTTTCAGACACATATTATTATTATCTTTCAGAAGACCTAGACCGTTACTTTATTCTTTTAAGCCTTGCTTTGGCAAAACGCGTTGGGGTTTTTATAAGAGCAAATAGGCTATTGCAAGAATGGGCATAATAACATTATATTGTACAATTAAAATAAAACTAAAAACCTTAAGAGATAAAATAATAACTAAAATACATTACGAAAAGGAGTCCCTTTAGGCAAGGTTCCTAAGATACTGGCATCCCCCTTTGAATGGCTAAAATAATTCTTTGTCCGAGGTAGCTGCCAGCTCTTCGGTCTCCTGTGGCTGTGACATCGACTAAACTTTTTGCTATTTCCTTAAAAAGCCTCATAGCGCTAGGACCCCACGGACCAAGGGAATCGACAACGAATGGGACAAAGTCACATTTGGAACCTAGACCCTTATATTTGTATGGTTTTGGACATACCTAATATTTGCTACTGGATGTAAATCGTGATTACTTTTTTTGATGAGCTGATATCGGGAACTCATTAAAGGTAATCACGGTCTACAATCTGTAACAAATATGTCGTATATAGTTAACTGGGTATGTTCGAAAATTGTTATCACATCACTATGCGGCCTTAGACGTACAGGTCGATTCAGAAGAGCTGGCACGAATGGATTAAAATGAGCGAATGAAAGTATCTGTGTGTTACCCTTCACACAGATATGAAAATGACATGCATCAATCAGTCATTTTCCTCTACAAAAATGTCAAAGTGCCATAACTTTCTTTCAATCCATTCGTGCCAACTCTTGTGAATCGACCCGTCAGTCAAGTTCCTCGTTCGAAATTGATTAAAACAAAACAAAATCAAAAACTAGTCAAAAGATGCAATTACCTACAAATAATTCAAAATAAATAGTCAAGTTTCTCATTCGAAATTTATTATTTGAACCAAAAAATACATACCTTTTTAAAACCATTTAGCTATAGAATTGGGTATCTACCTTAAAGGTTTGCCCAGAAGACAAATGTAGAATTTGATCATTTTGAGCATGCATAAAGCTTAACTATTGAAAGGTAAATGAGGGTAAGTTACCAATTCGCCCTTATTTGCTATCCGCCATTGATTCTATTCCGACAGGCCATAATGGTAGTTTAAATCAGCGCTGACAATATAATTCCAATTATGAATTGAGGTAGGGATTGGCAATTATCGCGCCCGTCGATCTGTATCACATACCCATACCTACTGATCCCTATACTACCAATTACATAATAGTTACTACGTAGCAGATTCGTTTCTTGAAACCTGTCAGAGAGTACAGAATTACTGCATATATAGCATATATATGGAGTGACGTATATATGACCTATACTCCAGAACTCAAGAGGGGAAATCTTCAAGTACCTATTGCTGGATATATTTGACATACATCCCCCAAGCCACCGCATAAAAGTTCTGTGAAAGTTGCTTTAACCAACCTTACTTTAAAGCGTTCTGACCGATCAAATAGTTTATTCAATAAATTAAAAAAATACTACAATAAGTTAAGTACCTATACTACATCCCTAAATTCATACGATAATATCAGAAAGTTACCTATTTTTGCCTACAGCCACTTATTTATTGATTGACATAATATATTTTTTTACTCAGTCATAAATATACATCTACATTTCCTGACTAACATCCGTGCAATATCACCGTTCATTTGTCAAGAAAGTAGAAACGAATGATGTTTACATTCCCCCTATTTCATTACGGACAAAACTGCTATTTTTAAAGGCAAATATTTTATTGCCCCTCGCTTTAAGCCAATACAGCGTAAATAAAAACAAAAATGTAATTTTCTTTTTCGAGATTCAATTTCACTGTTTTATAGGATCGCAGTCCCTTTTATTTACGACAAAATACATAAAAAGTAGTATGATAATTTATTATTTTTTCTCTTTCGCATTGCGTGACTGCGTACCAAATCGAGACCGTGAAACGCTATAAACAGTGTTCTTTTAATTGAATAATTTACGGTACGCATTTATTAATTTTTAACGTTTTTTCAAATTTAATTTGCGTTAGCGAATCCGTGCCTCGAGCGTAAGCCTATGTCCGACGGGGATACAATAGGAACTTCATTAATATTTATAAGTAACGTCTCTACACGTACTAACTACTGTTGTATAGAGAAAGTCCCCACAAAGAGCATGTATAGGCTTCCTCCTTTTAAGTTTGCGAAACAGCGTCGCATTATTTGCTTCACTATTTGGTACGAAACTACGAGTAAGTGTACCTACTGCAGCGCTCGCTCCAAAACTCGGTCACATCACAACGGGTACGTTGTCTTTGAGGCTTTCACAGTCTCGAAAACTGTTTCCTACTAACACACATACTCGCATAAGTTGTAGATTTGAAGAGTTCTGCATGTCTCGTATTCCAATCTACTGTGGTATAAGATGGCTGAAAACTATTATTTGACACAAAGTAAAGTGAGCATATCTTGTTGTAATATACTAATATGCTATAAACTTTAACATAGAACTTTTCCAATCAAGATAGCTTGTTAATTATAACTGGTGAAGAAAAAATATTGGTTAAAATTTGCTTTTTTAAGATACATCAAAGAAAACAAAGGAAATCTCTGTCGCTTATGCCTTCCATTCCCAGTTTTTTTTTAGCAAGTCGTGGCCCCACTTCATTACGTAAACGGTAAAGCACGCTGAAAGTTATTGGACTATGCATTCACGGGGAGTGGTCGAGGCAATGACAAATTTACCAAGCCATTGAACGCTCTCCGCTAGACTATCACGAGAGTAACCAGGGATCCGGTACGGAGTAATTGAAATACCAGTGGAAATTTGAGTGTCTGCAACCACACATCTTATAATATGAATACCCAAGTAATGAAGGTCTGATTGAAATTAGTTTTCGGCATTAAAATGGGAAATTAAAGTTGTGTTTTCTGTGTTTAAAGTTAATCACTTATTGTCAACCAACTTATTAAAATGTTGGTCGAATAGATGTTCTGTAGTGATAGATAACGCTTCTCATTGTTCTGTATTATTTACTATGTTATGTACAGTAAAGAGTTAGAGTTTTCTTATTTTTTTATTTTATTTATTTTATTTTTTTATAGTATTGAGTACTAATAACAGTAGTAATAACAGTTTGTAAAGTTAAAATTAGTTCAACTTATGTATCTAATACCTAACAAAACGATGACTGACGAAAGTCTTTGTTTTTCGTGTTGCTAGGTCATGACATACGGAACTGAGATGTGGTCGCTTACAAACAGGCTTCATAAGAAAGCAAAGAGCGATGGAGCGAGCCATGCCCGGAGCCCCTACGTACGCGATGTAATCAAAAATGAGAATATCTGGAAAAGAACCAAAGTTACTGACATAGCTTGGACAGTTGCTAGACTTAGTGGCATTGGGCAGGGCACATTGCTCGTAGAACTGACGGCCGATGGGACGGTAAGGTTGTAGAGTGGCGACCACGAAGAGGAAGACGTGGCGCAGGAAGGCCTCCAACAAGATAGATCGACGATCAGGGCCCAATTGCATAACAAAGTACAACTGATATTACAAGCGGAACTCCCTTTCTAGTTAATATAACTGAAGCGAGAGTTCCGCTTGTAATATAAGTTGTACCAAGGATGATATAGACTGGATTGGCAGTCGCCATAGTACGGATCGGCCGCGGTTTTTGTAGTTCGATTATTTAAATCGAGATGGCGCTGAAATATAGCCAGAGGCTTTGAAGGCAAAACAATAAGACTACAGACAGATATTTCATATCACTGCAAATGTATTATTATGCAATATTTTTGAAAAATAATACATTTGTAGTAATATGAAACATCTGTAGTCTTATTGTTTTGCCTTCAAAGCCTCTGGCTATATTTCAGCGCCATCTAGATTTAATAATCGAACTACAAATACCGCGGCCGATCCGTACTATGGCGACTGCCAATCTAGTCTATATCATCCTTGGTTGTACTTTGTTATGCAATTGGGCCCTGGTAAAGGTCGCAGGAACCACTTGAATGCGAGCAGGGCGGAACCAATCGTTGTGGAACTCTTTGGGGAGGCCTTAATTTGTCCAGCTGTGGTATCTTTCAGTGTTGCAGAAGTATCGATAGTTTGACTATCGATCGTTGACCTCGCAAACTATTCAGGATATCGATATTACTATCGATAGTATCGCCACATGTCAATACTATCGATACTATCGATAGTTTTGTTCAATACTATCGATAGTATCGGTAGTATTGCAAAATCAGGCAATAAAGACCGAAAACAATCGATACTATCGATAGTGTCGATAGTTTTGTACTATCGATTATACAAAACTATCGACACTATAGATAGTATTGATTGTATTGGACATAAAACTACCAATAGTATCGATAGTATTGCCATTATCAATAGTATTGCTTATAAATCACTATCGATACTATCGATAGTAATGACACGTGGCGATACTATCGATAGACTATCGATACTATTGGTTTTGTCTTAACTATCGATAGTTTATCGATAGTCTATCGATAGGCAACACTAGTATCGTTTGGCCGATACGGCCGATATAATGACAATGATGATTACTTAACGAAATTAATGACGCCGAATGTTTATTCAAAATAAGCTTAGAGCGTTAGGGAAATCAAATCGAATCAGACTAGTTACATTAGCTGCTCAAATCGCAATTACTGATTCAATGTAGTTATCTCTGACACACACGTTGTCATTAATTCGGTCGCAATATTTATTCAAGATAATGCCTTGCAGGAATATTCTATTTGCATGTTGTTTCAGTCTGAGTTTACATTTAAAGTAATTGGACTGAGGTTGACACGACGTCAGTTTAATTTTACAAAAGTACCAACTGGTAAAAATAACTTTGAGCGACTGCTCTTGCGAAGTTTTTAAATTAACCTGAGCGTGGTTTTCATAGTACCCAATTTGCAAATTAGATTTGTTTAATTGAAATTGAAAGAAGTGCATCAAAACTAACATCAGGCCTCCTGCAGGCCATGTATTTACGCTCGTTATTTGCCTACCGAGCGGACTGACGATGTCAGACCTCCTGCGATCCAAATTCAGTGGGCTGTCGCAAGCGTGCGCTGATGCACGTTCGTCCACAGCGTCCCGAGTTATGTACTCTGTTAATTCGTATTCACCGGAAAAAATGTGCCACCTGGTAATTTATGTGCAGTGGATTCAATGGATGTACTTACGTCAAGTAAGAGAAGAAATAAAAACTTGCTTTTTACAATTAAGTTTGACAACCACGAATTCAAACAGGGCAAGAAGTTTATTATCAACTAGTTGTTACCCGCGACTCCGTCTGCAAAGAATTTGTTTATCGCTACCCCGCGAGAACTATGCATTTTCCGAGATAAAAACTATCCTACCTATGTCCTTTCCTGGGACTCAAACTATCTCTATACCAATTTCATCTTTATCAGTTCAGCAATAATCGCAAAGAGATAATATACAGACAGATGGACAGACTTTCGCATTTATAATTTTAGTATGGATTACATTAATTTAATATAAGCATTTGTAATTTTAAGATTTATATTTTAGTTATAAATATATAAAAACTTACATAAGTGATAATAAAAAATATGCAAACACAAGAGTGTTTTTTATTACCTAAATATTCTTGAATATTAAGTTTTACCCAAACAGCCAGCCCTGGCGTTTTTGTTGATGTCAATATTTTTGTCGGCTGCGAAGCGATAATAACTTTACATTCGCGCAATTAGGTACATTTTAGCACGCAACCGTTCTGAACGAGACGGAGTAGGCTATAATCGCAGTAGGTATTCAAGATTTTGTACGGAATCATGTATCTGTTACGTAGTAACTATTAAGTAAGTAATCTGTGCTAAATGTAGTGCTAATGGAGTGATCCATGCAACAGGATACTTTCCCACCTTAGTTTCCCACTGTTATCGTTGACCGGCCGATAAGAAGTAAATCTGACACACTGCACCACTACGAAGTTTCTGAATATCGACAATGTGACCCATAGGAAAAAAATGCTTTTTTTTCTTTTTGGAATCATTTCTTTCCCTATGGTTGACATTGTCAATATTCAGAAACTTCAAAATCGTGCTATATGTCCGGATTTACTTCGTAGCAGCAGTTGACTGCAGTAATTTTATTCTCTTTGGCGATTGATATCCAAACGTGTACTCCGTAATTGCAACTTACACAGTAGGCTAGTAGACGAATATAGCGACTGTGAGACACGAGTGATGAATCTGTAGCTAATAAATGTAATCTGTGAGATAAATATTTATTTACACAAAATAAAAATTTAATAAAAATATACATTTTATTGGTTAAAAATCAAAGTACAAATTGGTGGTTTGTAATATAAAGACAATTAAATTTGTTCTACTTGCAATAATAATAATCAACATTCAAAATTTATAAAAACTCTATATGTCACAATTAAATACCTACTTTAAAAAGAATTAAAAAGTCAACTACCTATAACATTAAAATTAAAACCCTTAAATTACCTTATTCTATTCAATACAAAATTTATACATGTCATAATTCATCAATATCATTATTATAAGAAAAATGAAAATGAAAATTAATAAAATAAAAAAAAAACCCCTAGAAGTTACCCGTCCGCATCGTACTTGGCCCAAACGTGCCCATCACCCCAGCGGCATTGCCCCGCTGTATGGCCAACGAGATCCGCTGCACCAAGTACGACCCGGAACGGGGGTCACCGCCTCTGTCCCGCAACCTACGACCCAACTCCCCAACCAATGACCTGGCATCAAACATGGCACAAAATATACATATTTACAGAAACATATTTTAAAAGATCAAAATAAAAAAAAAAAATTAGCGTAATCTAAACCTAAATCCTGTAAATATCTCCCAGAACGCTGCTAATGGGCAGGGTGCCCATAATGCTGGGTGCGTTTCCTCGTTGAATGGCAATGCCAATACGTTGACCGACGAAAGAGCCAGCCTTATAGTAACTGTGGATCGGACAAATAATAATCTGTTATAAGGGCATTTTATCAATAGGACCGAGTTAAAATGTGAAGAAAGACTATGTATCATTTCTCATTTATATTACCAATAATCTACCAATTAGTTACATATGGTCTCGGAAAGCGACTAAAAAGCCGTAGTTATAAATTTCAGTTCGCCACAGTTACCAATATTTTGTTGAAGTTGAGCCAGTTATTGAATTTCTGTCCTCGTATATTGGGCGCATATTGTACTGGGAGCTGCGGCACTTGGACGATATGAGACCGCGTGCTTGCATGCAAATACGGTATCCAGCAAAGAAACAACATTGGTTGGAGGCAAATTAAAAACTTTATTAAAGTTTCAAAGTATCGACAACCTCATAAAAGCCAAAAATATAAATAATGTTGCAGCGGCCGTCATCAAGAATAGACGTTTAGCAATATATTTAAATCGTTATTAAGCCCCGGAAACGTGGGACATGGACGCAATACATGTTTTGGTATAATTCATTCTAACTCACCCATTATATCTTAGTTTAGTATGTACTTACTGACATAACCAGTAAAAGGCAAACACATGTGTAGGTAAATTTTTTCACTATGACTATCGAAACCACTCTTATCTTTAACCTTTTGAACACCACACATTGTTTTTGTTGCGGACAAAATGGATTCTTATGCCGATACGGGTATGTTAGTTTGTGTATTAAGTACCTTATTGGCGTCTCCTATAAACGACGCTGGCGTTCAAAAGGTAGTTTAAACTACTAGGATAACCTTAAAATTTTCTCCCGCGTTTCCCTATCCAATAGGCGAGCACTAACTTGCAATTGTGAAATTGCCACGGCATTGCTACTGGGACTGGGCACGAGCTAGTTCACTTATAATTCCAGAACCATCAACAGAAAAGACAGGAAATAAATATTGAATATCTTTGATTAAAAGGATAAAGGTGGAAGATAATAAAATCAGTATATTTGAGGATAAAATCGTTTCCCTTTAATGATGTTGTCCTGAAGAACGCCCTTGTTTCGAGCAAATTGACATTCTGATTTATTAACTTTAATCAAATTTTCTGCTCAATACGCAGGGTTTGGCTGAACATTATTTTATTCTGAATTCTATTTATTTATATTTTCAAATCATAACAATTATAAGATAAATCATAAAGACTGCAATGTACTTATTCGGTTTGCGTCGGGAAACAAAAAATTACAAGTTGATTTGTTTTCTATGTGATGTGTTTTCTATGTATTTAAGTATTTATTTATCTATATAAGTATGTTTATCGTCGTCTAGTACCCATAGTACAAGCTTTGCTTAGTTTGGGACTAGGTCGATTTGTGTAAGATTGTCCCGTAATATTTATTTATTTATTTATTTATTTTATAACAGTAATTACTGCAATAGACTTCTATAAAATTCACACTAAAATAAAGAAAAAGTAGGTACTAACATCAAGAGCAAATCAGAATTAATCTTGATTTTATTTCGTTTAAATTAGGTCATAGTAAATATTTTTGTTCTTCAGGCCAACTTATGCACAATTTACTTAAATATTGGATAGCTGGATTTGACAAAATATAGACAATTTATCAAGCCAAATTTTACATATTTTACAAAATTGTATTCTAGACAAGATCTTTTTTGATTTTATTACTCTGACTAGATACTTTTTGTTGCATGTACATGTATTGTACTCTTCTGACAGTCCTCTTTATGGGTGAATTGCAAAAAAATTGTACGTAACACAAAGGAGTATTCACACATTTGTTACACAAAAATGAAGGCTGTTACACAAAAAAAATAATAAGGAGATGTTCATATGAGTAAAAAGTCGACATATATTTCGAAGAATAAAAAAAATACCAATTTTTTTTTTTCACAATTTTGAATCTTTTGGCGTTTATTCATAATTAATTATGAATATTCGGTAGTATTTAAGAAGGTACGGTTAAGTGCAAATATATACAGGGTTATTTTTAATTCACTGACATCCTCTTAACCCTGAATTCCTATCACTCAAACAAATGTTTTTTGTTTTACGACTTTTTAAAATGAAGCACTTTTTTTCCCATACAAATACACAGAGTATTGTAAAAATAAGAGGAAATCTCAAATTTTCAAAACGTTATTACACCAAAAATATTAAGTTATGACAAAAGCCGTAGAACAAAAAACATTTGTATAAGTGGTGGGAGTTTAGGGTTAAAAGGATGCTAGTGAATTACAAATAACCCTGTATATTAACAAGTTAACAAGGTGTCAAAAAAATCTTTAAAACTCTGTCATTTATTGTAAGGTTGATGTTTACATACGATGACTGTATACATTATTGTTGTTTTCAACTGTACTATAATTAACGACAACACAACGTCAAAATCCCGCTGTCATTACAAGAGATGTGGTTGTGTGCGTGGCCTCAACTCTGGTGGCGTTACCTATACATATAAATTCGTACGGAACTCTCGGTGCGCGAGTCCGACTCGCACTTGGCCGGTTTTTTAACATTTTTGTTTGGAGCTCTACAAAAGGCATTGTATTAATTGAGAACTGAAGAACCCCCTCTTATTTTGAAGTCGGTTAAACTGCCAATGTGAACGAACCTTAGCCTTAAATTTTCTGTGTAACGTTACACAAAGTTACACAAAGGTATCAAAAAATGAAGTCGCAAAATCTTTCAGCACGTGTAAGAATGAAATTTAAAATAATTCGGGAATTCGCAGATATTAAGCCTTTAGCCGAGTAAATTTACTATCAGATTTTGTTAAAACGGCAGCAGAAAAAGAAATACTTAACGGTTTTAAACAGGTTCCAAAATTAAATTTATTTTTTCCCAAATACTGGAGCGCACTTTGTTTGCTTCGCTGCCACGAAACCAATATGGCTACCGACGCGTTCATTCGCGTCGGCATAGAATGAATGTTGCCAGACCTAATTATTATTACGGATGCGTTCAAAACTACGTTTAAAAGCATGATATGGCGTTACACAGGTGGTGTTACACAAAAACACGAAATCTGTCCCCGAACTTTAAAATTAAATGTACTTAATGAAATTATGTCGTATTCACCTAAAACCCATATTTACGAGGATTTCCATTACGTATTTTAAACACCTTGAAAATTTTTATAAGCCGATCCAATCAAAAAACAATGTTATGATTTCTTGTTTATCGAATGGTGTAAGAGGACACATGCAATTTGTATGGGAGAAGAAATACTATTTTTTCGTTAATGTAACTTTATAATTACTGGAACAAAGTTACACGGTAAAACTGTACTGATCGTATTAGAATATAAAGTACACTATTAGAAAAAGTTACTAGAATTTAAATAAATTAAGAAAAATATTTTTTTATACACGTTTGAAGTTCGAGGACATTTAATTTTTATGAAATGTACACTTTTTTTGCAATTCACCCTTATAAGACGCACCTAAACAGGTCTGTCTTATACATATAAGATTTTGAAGAGAACTTAAGTACGTAACTTACATGCAACAAAAATTGCAAGTTGCATAAAAGTTTGTAAATAGATACTTAACGCACTATGTCTTTAAACGTATAAATAGACAGCATTTATGAGAAGAAATTTAGAAATTCGTAACCATTTTTTTACTTCTTGTACCGACAAAGTATTCGACAGCAGCGAATGCATGCTCAAAGCCTTTCTCTATTCCAATTTGGCGAAAAACTCAAGGTTTTAGAATTTTTTCACCAAGGCGTTCATTTAGTAAAACTTTTTATTCAACGCGAGTTTAAATCTCAGCGCACCTGCTACTTTTATTTCTGACTATACTCCCCACTGAAATTCCAGGAATATTTATGTTTATAGTTTTCCAAACGCTTTCTGTACCTCGATGGAAAATGCGAGTAATTTTATAATCCACACGTTTACTAACCTGCAGAATGCGCATTTTTTTTTCATTCGTTGTGACGCTTCGAATGATTTCTCTGCAAGCATCCGAAGACCTTTAAGGGCCGCAGGAAATAACATTGCTTCTATCTAACATTTAAAGCTAATAATGCAAATTAAAGCGTACTCAAACCGACGTGATCGGAATGCTGAGTACACCGCGGCTCGCGGAGGCTTCGATCGAGATGCATTGACGTTTACGGCTCCATCGATCAGTCTCAGGACGTTAATTGCCTGAAACCTCGACGAAATCTTACCTTAAGCGCTCCAAATCATTCTAAATTTACAATATGTAGCGCTAAAATGCTTTTGGTATGCTTGAGTGTTGCTTTTGGGATACGAAAATCTGTCGACAATTTTAGAAGATTGAGTAAGTTTGATAAAGGCAATAAATAATTTAAATGTTGCCAACCGACGAATATTATATGCATTTATGGAATTATTATATGGAAGCGTGGAAAGTTTGTCGGGCTATAGGTAGTAAATAAAAATATTTTGATTATCTTATAGAAAATGCAAGCTCATGTATAGTATAAATCTTCCCAGGTGAATTTTCGCTTCGAGCCCTTATCTTTCAAAACAAACGGTATTGTCATAGTATTAAGGTTCAAATTTAATGTAATGGCTCGAAGCGAAAAATTCACCTTGGAAGATTTATACTATACCTTATTAGGTATTGATTGATTAAGGCGTTACTGTGCGGAGTTCTATTCCATAAAAATCAACATTGTCACCCAGAATCAAATATCACAACAAAATGTCCAGAATAGTGTTTCAAACTCTATACGAGTTCGTTTGTAATAAGAATAAACTGAACTGAGTAGCAAAGTAATGGGGTAGGCACAGTGGCTGTACTTTATCTAATTATTGATACCATTGATTGCCTCAGTGCTATTTCAAGCGTTAAGCCCAGTTTACTCCTACAAAAAATATTGTGTACGTCCCACTGACCACTTTAAGCTCGTTCGTCTTACAGTCTCGTAGTATAGATGCACAATTTTTATTGCTGGTCTAAACTTGGCTTAACATCAGTGCGGATAGGGAAATTGACACATACCATTGACTTTCCTAGCAGGTGGTGGAGGTTTCCTTATGATGTTTTCTTTTACTGTAACTAAAGTTCATGGTAAATGTCAAATCGTAACAATTAACCGTAATCAATGAGTAACACCCGCGACTGGTACGGCTCAAATGTACAAAGCTCATCATTACCCTTTTTCGTAATCTCAATCATTTTTCTTCCGCGTTTTGTATGAAGGGGTATTCTACTCAAAGCTAATTACACTTTCCTTGACATTACAGCCACCTTCTTCAAAATTCAAAGAAAAAGCTTGACGTTATAATATGAGATTTTAAGTGGGTTCCTAAGGTGGAAATGCAGTGAAGGAAAATAATCGAAGTGCTTTGATCGTTCGCTGTAAACTGGTGGGGTGCGTCTTAATAAGGGTGTGACATCTCTTTGACGGTGACACGGGATATGAATGGACGTTGGGGCGTATGTCGATTGCACTTGTAGTCAGCCATATGTCTCGAGTTATAACGGCACTTGAGTTATTCAATACAGGGGTCGTACCTAATGTAGTACTTGGAAAAGCCGAAATTTTTAAAGTAATATTTTAAAGAGGCTGTTTCACCACCGTGTTGTTAAATTGCTCGTTTCGTATCTAACGAATAAACTACGTACGTACGTACTGATACGTACTGGATACTGGATAAAATGTTATAAAATGATTTAATAAACCTATTCCTCGAAATGGTTTTGGAATTAGACCTCATTATAAAAAAGTGATCAATGCCAATTAAAGTTTAGCAAAAAGTCGGAACGGCAACGTCGCATCAACGGTCGCGCATATCAGTTCGCGCTGTTTCGTTCATAGGTTCGCTTATCAAAGAAAAACAAAAACGTAAGCAATGTAATTTTTAAATATATTTTTTTGTTTAATCGGGTGTTAACGTTATAATTGACCTGCAAACGTAGTTTTTTATGATCCTTTATCTATACATATAAAATCCTTTGTCCTGACTGACGGATCAACGCACAGCCTAAACCGCTGATCGTAGAGACCTGAAACTTGGAGGGTGTGTTCTTTGTATGACGTAGGCATCCGATAAGAAAGGATTTTCCGTAGTTCTACTTTTAAGGGGGTAAAAAAGGGGGGCAAAGTTTGTATGAGACATCGTGATTCCTTGGTCCAATCTACTTCAAATTTTGCATAAACATTCTTTAACAAAATTGATGGAAGACGTGTTTCGTATTTTATTGAAATTCATCCCTTGACGGGGTCAAAAAGTAGTAGAAAGTTATTTTGGGGGTGATTTGCTTCGAAGTTGATATCAATACTCCTTAGTGCTTTTGATTTAAATTACATTTTATTTTGACACATTGTAAACGAAACGAAACTTCAAATATTGCAAACCATTTTTGTCTACGTTTGTCAACCACGTCTTGATCTCTGATAATAGCTAATTATATGTATTAAGTATTTGCATTTCACCAAGCTTTTGCTTTTACAAGCGCAGCGTGGGACGTCCACCAACGAGATGGACGGACGTTTTGGTGAAGGCCGCAGGTTCAGGGTGGATGCAAGTCGCTTCCAACCGTAATGATTGGACGTCAATGAGGGAGGCCTATGTCCAGCAGTGGACGTCCTACGGCTGAAATGATGATGATGATGAAGCTTTTATGCGAGTTCAACCTTTTTCGAATAAAATCGAATTGAGTATTCAAATATCATTGTTGAACTCGCATAAAAGCTTGGTGCAATGCAAATACATATAAAATGCTTTGTCCTGAAGTCCTAAATGACTGACTGCCGGATTAACGCACAGCCTAAACCGCTGTATGTAGAGACCTAAAACGTGGAGGGTGTGTTCTTTGTATGACGTAGGCATCCGATAAGAAAGGATTTTCCGGAATTTCCACGGGATAAGGAATAATCGGGATTTATATATTTCATCAAGAGTGACCCTATGCCCATAACGAAGATTACTAAACTGTACAAATTGGGCATGCAATTAGACTATTAGAATATAAAGCGAATATAAAGAATTTTGAAAATTTCCACGGGATAAAGTTAAATCAGGATTTATATATGTAGGTACTCAAATCAACTGGACCATATCTCCGTAACTACAATTACTAATCTTTTCAAATACAGTATTAACGAAAATGACCATAACAACAAAAAAACTTATTGCAGGATTTTTGGAAATTCCTGTGGGATAGATAATCTCTGAAACTTCCGAGCCGATTAAAAAAAAAAACTTTTACCAGCAAAAAGTTACACTATCCTTTATTGACATAGGCTACTTTTTTCCGGGGAAATGCAAAATTCCCAAGGGATAGAAAAAAGAAAATTCAACTTCGGAGCTCATTTTAAAATGTCTTACACCAATAGAAAAGATGCACTGTCCTTGGTTAACATAGGATGCTTTTTTCCGGATAAATGCAAAATTCTCGCGGTATAGAAAATAGTAAAATTAACTTCGGGGCTGAGTTTAAAAAAAAATCACCAATAGAAAGCTTCACTATCCTTTATTGGTATAGGCTACCTACTATTTATTCGGTAAAATGCAAAATTTCCTTGGGATATTAAGAAGTGAATTTCACTTCAGGGCTGATTTGAAAATTTCTTTCACCTATTAGTGAGTGGCTACACTAACCCTTACTTACATAGACTATTTTCTCCGTGAAAAATCAAAATTCCCACGGGAAAAAAAATAAGTGAACTCAACTACGCGGCTGATTTTAAAAGTTCTTTTATCGGTAGAAAGCTTTAAGGACATAGGCTACTTTTCTCGGGGAAAATGCAAAATACCCGCGGGATAAAAATAAGTGTAATTTTGCAAAGAATAAGGACAAATTTGTTGAAATTCCCGCGGGATAGGGAATAAACGGGTTTTATAATATTCACTAACTGATACTCATGATGAAATGATAATAATGATGGATGTTGCCGGTGCCGGATTTTTGTTTTATACAATGAAAGAGATGAAGAAGCTTTACCACAAATTGGAATTCTACGCGGACGAAGTCGCGGGCAAAAGCTAGTTAACAATAAAACAATGGAAAAATAAAATAACGTAAAACGAATCGGAAAGTGGCGCCAAACCATTTGACAAATTCACATGAATTTCATAATTTTCCTTCCTTGGAGAATATCACAGGTAACACGATTGTTAGAAAAACAACCCAGTTCCAGTGCAGGTACGCAGTTTTTCAATAAACATCATATACCAACCAACACTTTATTTTCACAGACCAAAAGTATACCATACCCATGGATAAATTCGGTCTTTCGTACCTCGGTATTACTTATAAATATATATATAACCTTTTTAGCCATCTCGCTTTTAGCTCGCACAAAATTTCTAATCATAATTTCTATTATTTGTTCTGTGGTTAGTTCTCAATCAGAGGTGGTATCGTCTAAAAAATGGGCTCTCCTGATCGCATTCAGAATCTTTCTCTACCCTCATCTTATACGGTGTGACAGAAAGAAATGGGAAAACAATTTTGATTCCAAGTGCGTTAGGCCTCTGGACTAGTCGAAAATTGATTCCTACAAAAGTAGTACCTAATAATTTAAGTTGCTAAATCTCGGTAAGTTATACATTTTCAAAAGAATAAACAACGGCTTCTTAGAAACCCAGCTTCAAACTACAAAACACTCTACTTCCTGGCAATAAAGCTTTGCACATTTTCTTCTGCTGTTTCTTTATTTTAATCTAACTCGTACAAAACGCCACGAGATAGTGATAAATCACTCTATACGTAGTACGAAGCGGGGTTCAAGTTTTTTCTCCTCGTCACTACATACGTATAGTTTTATTGTGTTAAGAGTGATGTATGTGGGTGTGTGACAGCACAAAATTGAAGACGTGGTTCCAGTGTGAGCGGATGCGTTTAAATATTAAAATCTTGCTGTGCTCACTGTTTTATTAATTTACAAACATATTATTAACATAATTAAAAAAAACGAAACGAAGTCGAATTTAAAGATAAAGAGAAAAAATTGCTTATTCTAATATATTAACAATCTGGCTTTAGTCAACCGTCACGAAAAAAAGCGTCCGATGCGAATCAAACAACAGTTGTTCAGCGAAATTTGACACCCTATTTATAAAGCCACGAAAAAATCTCACTATCGCGATCCAAAATAATTCAATTTTCGGTACAGCGATATCTATCGGTATAAATCAACAAACCAAAAACTTCACTGTTATACAAGCTCATTCTGAAACAAGAACTATATCAGTAAGATACCTATAATACGAAGTACAACTAAAGCTTAAAATGAAAATTGTATGAAATAATTATTTTTTCACAAAAATACTACTTTTTTACCCAATGATTAAAATTAAATAACGATAAACTATAGAAATGGAAGAGTCAAAAAACCCGAAAAATTTGTAATGAATGAGTCTTTCTCTAAAATCATTTCCTATGATGTTTAAATCATTAATGATTCCATACACACAGGACCAAATCTTTCGTTTTCCAATAATTCAATTCCACAATTTCCTAAACTTTTTTCTTTAATAACCGTGTTTTCTAAAAACCCGCTAGAACTCAGGCGCAGTTTGAAAGCTTAAACGGATAAGCGAGGTCGCTGAAATCCATCCATTCACATTACGTGGCTGCTAAAGTCTGAGGCGCTGTCAGGGGGGATTTCAAAACGTTAAAAACGTCAGCCTAATGCCTACAGAAAAGGTATAGGTGTGTTATTTTCCGGAAGTCTATGATATGTATTCATATATCTATATTATCGTATGCGATGAGAAAGCTACTGTTAGGTCTTCCGTACACACACAGTCTCAAAAGTGATTTTGGAAATCAGATTATCACTCTAAAATGCCATTCGAAATTGGCGGAATACTGTGCAGAATTTGAAATATGAATAGAGTAGGTACCTAGTAGAAAATCACGACTCTGTTTAATCTTGTCAACTACTCGGAAAAAATGTTTGAGCTGTAATTTTTTCACTGTCGAAGGTTATTTTCGAGTGATTTGACTTCAAAATTAGCTCCCACTTATATTAGTTCCATTACTTATATATATTATAACGAAACCAATAAACCGATTTAAATTCATTAAAAAAATGCTTTAATTAAAAACTATTGGATACTCATTTAACCGAGAGTATGTTCGTGTGACAAACTATAAACAAGTTGATAAAAATGGAACAGTTTATTCGATGAATTTGAGCTATTAGATAATTCGTATGCTAGAGGTAAATATCTTTTTTAATTACTTTACATTTAGAATTTGCCTTTGCCTGCAAAATATTACATTTTTCAGACCAGTTCCTAGTCTAAAATGTTTTTCTCTAAAGCCTCAATCTTGAAACTGAGGCAGTGACAGCCGACCTCCATTTGTCACTTTTTCAGAGTCAAGATCTAGGCCATTACTTCAGATGATTGTAGAACAATGCCCATACAGACTCGATTTGTTTCGTAGCTTTCGTACCTACCGACAAAAATATTTTTTGTATTACTTTACTGCTTAGAATTAACTTTATTTTAAAATAATAATGATTTACCTACTCTAAAAACATGTAGGTATGACTTAACGCGAAGTGATCCACGCCCGCTATAATTCACGTCCGAATATTTTGGTCACATACTCGCAAATGTCGTAACAAAATAAATCAAATTCAAATTAGTTACTCAGCATCCAGATTGCTCGCACACCTTATGATTAATCTAATTACAGAAGCAAGCCCTGTCCCTGATAAAATTATTGTTGTAAACCTTAATGTGGGTCTAAAAAGGCTTTCAGAAGTTTCCAGAAGGTGTCTATTACAGTTAGAGATGATAGTAACCGTGCAGACGGGGACAAAGATGTGTATGTGTATCCATTTATGCATACTATTGCGATGGAATAAGGTGCAAAATGTAAAATACATCATTGTCCTCGACTATTTTATCCCTGGCCGCGAGCCCGTGACGAGCGCGTGAGAATTTTGAAAAGCAGACGTATGTCTGAAACATTAAATCTCGATTTATATGTAAACGAGAGAACAAGCCAAGTACGTAAAATAGCACACTAAAGTGGACTTGCGCGGATCAGAGGTAACAATATATGTACATATAACTCCGAGCTAAGTGCTAACCCAGGGTAAATTAACATCAAAACTTATGGAACTATCTACTATCACTCATAACCCAGAATTAATGATTTAATTTTTTAACTTTAGAGTCACTGTCTAGACCGTGCAAGCGACCTTATAATTCTATTTCAAATTTGCAAAGTAGGTATAATAATAAAATGTGAAGTAGCAAGGTCACTGCTCCTCGACCAAACATGTAAGACTTGCATAGTATCGTCTGATTAAATCAAGGTTAGGTATCAAATTGATTACATCGGGATGTAGGTACGCATGTAAAATCCCGATATCTGAACCCTGTCTATGTAGAAACATGAAATTTGGCACGGATGTTTTTCATGGTACGTCTATGAGATGTAAATTTTGGGAATACCCACGGGAATTTTGCGAAATCCCGGATTATTTTCAACTGCCAGATTAAATGGTTAACGCGAGTAAAGCCACGGGGAAAGGCTAGTAACAATAATAATTTAATTTATAGACAAATGATAGCTAATTACGTCAGTTATACGGCGTAACTCGGCTCATATTCTACCAGGGCTCTAAATAAATAACATTATGTTATTTCAGCTTGGGTATAATGAAGGTGGCGCGGGTGTATGAAGTCATTTGACCCTTCATTATTGTGTATTCAAATTCACAGAAGGATTGATAACATTGTTAGCGGAAAATATTTACATTGGTTGGTAGGGAAATTAACTAAAAAGGTTATGAGATTCTTAAGAAGAATAAGTTCTCTTAATACAACCTTTTTTTGAACTGTACGTTATCGTAGCTGTTCGTGCATTTGTCATACCGCCCTAAATAAATGTATGTATAGGTAACGCCACCAGAGTTGAGGCCATGCACACAACCACATCTCATGTAATGACAGCGGGATTTTGACGTTGTGTTGTCGTTAAACGTCAACACAACGTCAAAATCCCGCTGTCATTACATGAGATGTGGTTGTGTGCGTGGCCTCAACTCTGGTGGCGTTACCTCTACCTGTGTATATCCGATCGGATTAAAAGTGGATTTTATTTGACTTCCAAGATTTGACCCAAACCAACAGGGAAAGTTAAATAAAAGGTTGTAAAAACATTACGCATTTAAATAGCATAGCAAGTGCTGTCGCATTGTATAACGATGTTCATAGTTCTACAAGTAACTAAGTATTAGTTTTGTAGCGCAGTAATAACTACATTTCCACAGTTCCGGCTTATGTGTACACTAACTGCGAGGTTTTGCATCCGAAGACTCACTCTCCGGGTTGTCTAATGAATAGTTTACTCTGTGTTACTCGTAATTAGGTGCCATAACTATTTAAAACTTTGTTACTACCGAGTGCCGAACATCCACGAGACGATATTATGACGTTATGATGGTTGTCGCAATAACATTAATTGAATTTTATCTCTAAAATATGTAGGTATCTACATGATTCTTTAACATGTGTAAGACCACATCCTTGCCGTTTATTCCGAGGTCTCGATTTACAATTCTTTCGTAGTAAGGATGTAAGAATTTCGGATTTAAATTTGCTGTTTCCCTCAGAGTTCTCGTTTTCTCCAACTCTCAGGATTCCCCTTTGAATCAAATACAGGGGGACGTTTATAGATTTTCTCTTGTGAGATACCTCGATGCATCAAACGTTGAGGTAGAAATAATCCTATAAAGCTTTGGCGTCCATTGCAGAGCCGGGGTGGTGCGGTGAGCACGTCACACTCGTAAATATATTTTATATTCTGAAAGAGTTCGAAGCAGTATTGACGTAACAGACATGAATCCTAGCTCTAGTGCAGCCATAACTAACTGCTGCCAATAAACTAGATGATTTTTAAAAATAATACCAGTGCAACATTTTATCTTTTAACTTTAGTAGTAAATTAATAGTAAAATAATAGTAAATTGCTTTGTCGAATTCTTTTGAAAACAAAACTAAACTTTCGGGTAGTTCAAAATAAACTGTTGACATTTTCCGTTCATCTTTACATTAGAGACGTCGGTCAAATGATAGTAGATTGTTCAACAAGGGACTAAAACAAGCCATAATGACACGAGATATTTAGCCACCCGAGCGACAGCGAGGGAGGCTATAATTCGAGTTGTCATTATGGTAGTTTAGTCTCGCGTTAAACACTCTACTTTTCACTTTGAATGCGAGGAAAAAAACGGCGTACAAAATTACTTTTTTACAACGTATGCTCAATACGAGCAATGAACATTTGTTCAAAATTCAAATAGAAAAAAAAATCCGCTGTCTTTTCAATATAAAAATATTTTTTTGTAAAGTGACGCTTTAAATGCTTGCTTAGCCAACAGATTCTAACTTAAAGACTATGTTAAAACTAATTGGACTATGCATGTAAGAATGATAATTGTTCATTCATTAGAATCGGCAAATAAATTAACCTAATTGATCTAACTAAGTTCACACAAAAAATATATTGTTAACTGAAACACTTACACGTGAATAAAGAAACGACATTTTAAGTTTATTTTCTATATGCCAATTCTTTGTTAAATTATATCTAATTATACTTTCTATTTACTATTAAATGCAACTGACATCGCATTATTTTGAAGTCACGCCATATTAACTTTCAAACGTAACTGCTCTATCTACCGTACACTCCAGCACTGTTTTGCCGACAGTGCGGATTGCTATTTTATCGACAGAGCAGGGAACTGCTTTGCAGACAGCGTTTTTAAAAAAAAAACAAATTAAAAAACACCTAAGCTTAAGGAAATCTTTCTTTACATGCAGAATAAAATGAATTCATCTTTAATATTTTATAATTAAATAGAATTATATTCGTAATTATTCATCATGTTTCACGAAATTATTATTTTTTAAATATTTTTTATACAGTTGTCATTTTGGGGTTATTTCCACGCCCTAAAGGCTTTCACAGACCGAAGCGTATGGCGCTACGGAGCGTCCGCAGTGCGCTTCGGTCTGTGGAAAGCTTTAAAATTGTCTATACCCAGTCATTGAAAATGGCGAAAATTCTCCATTCACAAACACCGTGATTGGCAGTTTAGGGGTTTCCATAGTCAATTAAAAAAATTTTACTTTAATCCCTAGAGATCAAAAAAGAGCTTTAGTCCCGATATGCAGAGACTAAAGTAACATTTTAAGAGCATGAGAAGTGAAAAAGTTAGTTGTCGTCTTGTTGTCTTTAACTAAGTAATAGTCCTGTTGCCGAGCACATGAGTAAAGTCTCTCAGGATGGGAGAGCTTGAACTGTAGTTCCAACGCCGGCCCAGTGCGTATTGCAAAAGCATTGAACTATTTCGTATGTATGTTGTATATTGTTGTATGTAGGTGTGCAGGTTTGTTGACGATGTTTGTCTTACCTTATCAAGGTAAACTTCACATGAGTTTTTGCATATTAATTAAAAAAAACTTCAGTGACACGAGTCCAAATTCGAACCTACGACTGTCTTCTTGAGATAGTCGTAGGTTTGAACTCGGGCTCGGGATTTACCTTAGCTCTTTTACAAATGATAATTCGAAACAAAACTTGAGATTGTCTATGAGGGACCCATTAGACAGACTGTTTCCTCAATTCTACTGTAGTAGTTATTGGGTCACATGTCCATAGAAGACAATCTGTAACAACATGACACAAATTAGTTCAGTTAGTAACTTGCCTTTGCTGTTCAGAGTTAGCTCCTTGCTGTGGATCTTAACGACTGACTTCAATCCTGAAATAATGGTTTTAACTGGCCATATACGGAGGTCGAACAACATCCGTATCCACGTATGCGCGATCGACAGCGTAGCAAGAAGTTTTCTAATACACTGAGTGTTTTGTTAGTTAACCACTGCGCTTTGAGGGTTTTGAGCGTGCAATGAATATGGAATTCACTCGCAGTATCGCCGCTCAAACGTAATCGTGGTCAGGTCGTAATGCAATGGCGAACACGCCTCGTGGGTAACGACCGCTCGTTTCATAGCTCGGTCAGTGTTGTGTCGGTGAAACATTTACTGGAAACTAGGAACAGCCTGCATTTGTAAAGAAATGCCAGGGCAACTTAATTTGTGAAAGATAATTGTGATTTTATCTGTATTTAGTTTTGTATAAGTAGAATAATTAATTTAATGTTTGATATTGAAAGAAGGTAAGTAGTTAGTTACAGCCGTAGCCGTGGTAACCTAGTGGTTATGTCCTCTCATGCAAGGTCATGGGTTCGAGCCTGGGCTCGCACCTCAGAATTTTTCGAAATTTATGTGCAAAAAGCGAATTTATGTGGAAAAAGTTTTGCGATTTACCAGGAGCTTTACGGTGAAGGAAAACATCGTGAGGAAACCTGCACAAGAAGAAATTTAATGGTGTGTGTCAAGTTCCCCAGCCGCACTGGGCACGCGTGGGAACAACAGCCCAAGCTTTCTCATTCTGAGAGGAAGCCTGTGCCCTGCAGTGGGACGTAGAATTATAGGCTGGGATGATGATGATGAGTGATTAGCCATCAGTCCAAAGTGACGAAACGAAAATTTGATAGGTAGGTACATGATTGCAAATACTTTAACCCCCTGTTTCACCATCCATCGATCAAATTTATTTGACGGATAAATGTGATACCGCTCTGTTTGTTTTGTTCGAATAGAAGGAGACGGCATTACATTTATCCGTCAGTTAAAATTAATCAATGGGTAGTGAAACAGCCCCTAAGTCTCCCAAGTAGAAGCCGGTGTTCCGAGATTATAATGGGATACGACTCATAATAAAACAGCCATAGAAATCTCATGGTATCCTTGAACATTAACGTAGATCCCCTTAGATTCGTAATACTCGTAAAAAGTAATCAATAACTGTGTCACGAATACTGAAGCCCCTCAGAACTAAATGCGGAAGCCAATTTTGTCATCAACTTATCCAATCTATAAAAGGTTTCATTAGTAAAACGATTGCATGTATCAGTTTATAAATACTCATACAGTATTCTTGGAAATGCAAGGTAAAGTTTTTTGCTCGTTGCTTTTGGTTCTGGATCTTCTATTCGGAGAAACAATAGGTACAAATAATAAAATAACATGTTCGGTGACATTACTTAAAGTTAAAAAGCAAATGATATAAAATTGATAAAACTAGATGTTGCTGAACGCCAGGGTCACTATTTGGCGCTTAGAATTCAGAATACATTTTACTCTTTACTGTATTTCTACATGTGTCAGTCTATTAGAACGCGACTAAACCTACCTACTGTAGCAATTAATATGCTACAATAGTGTAACCTTTTTAAAACCTAATCACTACGTGGTTTGTAGTATTATTCCATATTGTTTCTTTCGTGCGCCTTGACGGTGAAATTCTGGATGTCTTCTGATTAAAAAAAATTTATGTCATTTTGGTTTTGAAAAATATATAAAATTACTACATGATTTGTAGTGCAATTCCTTATTTTTCTTTATTGCGCTACACTACCTAGGTACATTTGACGCCGTCTGATGGACTACCAAATTTGATGTTAAATACGAAATTTTCTCAAAATGAGTTTTATTTCATAAAGTTATTTTTAAAATGTAAAAAAACAACACATTTAATTTATTGAAATAGCTATTAGTAGTAAGAAGGGATACAACAAAACTAGATCCGCAGGGCAGGCTTCGTGAGGCAAACATTTTGTTATCCGCAACAAGCTTCGTCATAGCTACAGATAGAAATCCGCAACAGGCTTCGTCAGCTAAACAACAATATAAAATCCGCTACAAGCTTCGTCATGTAAACCTAAACAGCACACCCGCCAAGTCAATTCAACCCTGGACCAAACGTACCAAAAACACTTGCCGCAATACCCCGTTGTATCGCTAAAGATATGCGCTGGACTAAATAAACTAAAACTATACCTATACTTCTAAACTAGTGAGTGATCCGTTTATTTTCACTATGTAAAATGTGTGAAAAAATCTGTTCTTATTCCTTTTCTACATTATGAAATTTCTAAGTTTAAGCTTTTTGTGGATTTCAGGGTTTGGCCTGGGCTTTCTCCTGAGTGTTAGTCAGTGAGGACTTTTTATATTTGTAAATTAACTGTATCAACACTACTAAAGTGAGGTAGTGGGTGTTAACGAGCAACACCATTATCATTGTTTGGTTTGCGCTAGTCTGTAAACAAGTATAAACAGTTAAACACTTGGTTGCTTTTGCTAGCTGCGGTTAAGTAGACTATTATGCGACGTTCTGTTCTGCTAATTACTTACTAGAGTAAATGAAGCTTTAGACAACTTGTAAGAGAAAACCGCTTCCCACTATGCTGCCAAGACATTAGAACAGACGACACAAGTGGAAGTTTATTAGGCGCCATTGTCGTCGCACTGATACATTTTTGACAATGGTTGAACGTCAACCACAATTACCACAATTTCTTGTTTATATTAATTCCACTTTCATCAGTCTAATCTTTCTGTCCTAGCTTTTAATAGCTTAGTTTAGCTTTTAAGTTTACTATTACTAACACTAAGAATCTAAGTTAATCGATATAGATGACATAATTATTATTATTATAACAAATAGGTAACGAAACATAACTAGAAACCTCCACTTATAAAGCAAAGTTACTCGAGTCATGCAGCATAAGAAAATATAGCGATAATAATATAGAAGTGGTCGAAGGATGTCTTTTATTCTGTTCAAATGGAACTACCCCGAGATAGATGAGAAATTTACATCACACATGAGTAAATCGAAAAATGGCTTTTAAACTGGACTAAGGTGCTACTCTATTTACTCACCTGCCGTAAGCATCTGAAGATTTTTATAGTGAGATGGGTGGTTAGATTGATGTTGGTATGATTGTTGGTTGCATCTAAGATCCTAGCGTAGATTAAGTTAAACAAAAAAAACGCATAAGCAATGATTGACCCATCTTATGCAACAAAAAGTGCAAGAATTCTAGTCTTATCAAAAACTAACAAATGTGAAATATAAAAAAAGGTAAGTATATTAATTTGTCCTCTTTTGCATCTAAACGGAGCGAAATATTCTTGAGTTTTTTGCAAAGAGCCAGTCAGTGAAAAAAGTTTATCAACCTTACGTGCACTCATTTACTACTCCTGCATTAGCTGGTAATGAAATAGGCTCGGAAGGGTGTCAGGTCGACGGGTCGCCCCCCATCCGTCACAGTCAAGCGGCAGGTAGGCCATTAATATGGCCTACAGACGCCGGTCGCGATACTGCCGTGTGGGGATTTACTGAGTGATGGCCAGCCAATACAGAAAGGTTTCATCTATAGTAAACGACAGCACGAAGCAATTACAAGAGGATAAATGAATATCATATGTCAGGTTAGCCGGATATGAAAGGATTGCCCGGAACTACGAAGTTGTATACAAGTTTTTGGAAGTAAAACTGAGTATGTATATGTATGTAAACCCTTCGTTGTACAAAAAATAAATGCAGCACTTTTGACACCCGAATAATGAAAAATTTTGATTTATTTATGTTTTCTGGCTAAAACTAATTGTAATAAGCAAATGATTATTTTCATTTGGCAGTAAAGACTGTACATACATACTTTAATAAATCGACAAAATGAATTAGGTAAATAAAATTAATGTCTTCACACACTATGAAAAGCCGTGGTAGCCTAGTCGTTCAACTTTTGGCCTCTCATTCAAAGGACCGTGGGTTCGAACCATTTCGCACTACTAAATTCTTAGCAAACTCACATTTGTAAAATTCTTCTTTTTTTTTGGTGGAACAAGAATAGTCGCATATCCTTCTGCGAACCTGTTCAAGCAATGACATGTAAAGTTCCCAGTCCATTCATATCATGCCTAGCAGTGACAAATATCACCGATACGATAGGTACAAATGTGTGTTATTAATTGGTGTTATTAAGTGGTAGCTGGATAAGAAAAGCGAAATTTATTAAGTAATACGTGATTTTTTATTATAACAATTAGAAAAAAAAAACAATTTTACTTGCGGTGTACAGCTATTATGCCAATTGGCGTCTTTTCCATGACTTCAGTCAGGTACCTATCACAGACTGTGAATTCAACATAAGAGAGGCTAGTCGTCATAATCCTTGGATGGAACACTTTTAAACGAAGACATAATTTCAAAGGTGATCGCGGCTAATATCCCATTGAATGTCTAATTCGGGCCACTACTATTCTATGGAAAGGTAATCCACTGTTGGCTTTGAACTAATAGAGCGACAGGACTAAAGCGGTACAATACAATACAATGACTCTTTATTGTACACCACAAATAATACAATACAGCAAAACAAGTACATGAAAAAAAAGAAATAAGGTGGGCGGCCTTATCGCTTCGAAGCGATCTCTTCCAGGCAACCTTTAAAAAAAGAAAGAAAGCAAGGAATGCGGTACTTGGTGTTCGTATACTTCATTGAGTACCTATGTCTTAAACTGCTTGATGTTGACTGTAAAATAAATTACTCCGGTCGCAGCGTATTAGGGAAATATATTCTCTTACCGTAACTAAAGACATCGTCCCTAAGGTGGGCCAGTGAGGTTTTGTAATAAGTGTAGGGAAGCGGAAGTATAAGGATGATGGTTAACAACCGGGTGTCGACCGACTAATTACAGTAAGCCTGTTATTAAACCTTCCTTAAATTAATTAGTTTAACGAAAGCAAAACTTACTTCAGCTTGTGGTGTGTGACGATTTATTTATTTGTAAGGCAATTTTGTTGTTTCTAGCTAAAGTTTCGGGCATAAACACAAATAATGGTGATCGTTTTCTAAACAAGAGCCTATTATTATCAAATTGACACAATTTTGTTGTATTTACATTTAATTGTGCGCACAGTACTGAAGTTATTTAACAAAAACAAAGACTGAAGAAGACAAGTTTGCTTGGGAGCATTTTATATCATTACTACAAGCTAGTTTTAATATCGATGCAGCCACTATAGGCAAACGATTTATTCAAGGAGGCATGCAATTGGACTGCAATGCCTTCGACGTAGGTGTTTGACCTGGAGGGGATATTAAATTTAAACTCCAACGACAGAGAAGTGAAATCAAAGGGCTGCTTTAAGGGGTTAAAGTAATAGCGATTCACAAAGACATTTCCGTCGACATTGATTATACGTTACAAAACACAAACAAAGACCACGTATTGCAAGTCACAAAAGTTTAAATAAAAGAATAGAACTGGAATATTATAAAGTAGGTACCTATTCTCTTATATTTCTAAAATTTTAAATTCATACTGTCACAAAAGATGACAGTTACAAATTATATTAATGTAAAAGCCAGCTCCAACACAGATTGAATAACAGTCTGGTCAGAATCTTAATGTATTTTCTTATTTGAATTCGAATGGATTACAAGAAGAGTTAAGCGGCAAATGTATGTTTTGAAATTGTATTTGAGATCAAAAGAAGAAAACTTGAATACATATATATGAAAAAAAAAAAATTTATGTGAAAGTATTCAATAAATTCAAAGACGAATGAAATGTTTGTTGCGTGAATTTGAAAAGGGCTTACTTAAGAATTCTAGAGAGATTTACCTGCATATTTTAAAGTACCTTAGATCCGAGCTTTGTAGCACACGGTGCTCTATTACAGGAGGGAATAATTTATGGAGACATGTATCTTGGCGCTATTCATAAATTACTCACGCCTCTCTTGGGACCCTTTAGTCAAGGTATGCCGAATGCCACTCGGAGGGGCTTCCCGTTTGTTCCGACCAATTGTTGGAGCTGAGCTCAATGCTTTTGTTATTCTACTAAAGTCTATTTAATTATGTACTTGAACCGATTAGACCGACTTATAGGCCTATTGAATGCCTCCAATTAGAATTAGAAATGTGAATTTAATAATAGTATTATGTATTGACAATTTCAGCTCAAATAGAATATGTGAGATAGTAACCAGTCTCTCCTACAGGCAAGAAGAATATTTCAGTATAATATGGTATGGTTCTAGTTTTACTGAACAACCCTGTACAGGTTTTTGATTTAAGATAAAGCCCTTACAACCTCCTTTGAAGCCGTACACGTTGATTGAACACTGTTCAGTGTAAGTATGGAAACAAATGTCAATAATAAACTAAAAAATATTGAATGAAAAAACTTCTTTAAGGATGTTTATTCAAGCTGTCATGGTCATCTGCTGAAATATCACGACTTAGTTTTTAATACATATTGTACACTTACTTTCTCACAGTGAACTCTCCTCATAATAAAATAATAGGGGAAAAATAATTTATTTTCACAGAATATATTTTCTTGGCTAACAAGCCTCAGGCACGCTTGTGCAGGGCATTTCGTGAGGGAAGCATTGTACAAAACTGTATTCGAAAACACCTCGACGTAATTTGTTCGTAATTGATGATAATTATTCGTTTTTCCACCAACAGTCGTTAACTGACTACTTAAATGTTATTTACGTGCTAAAGTGGCTTAAACTCTATCGATTTTCAATTAATAATTTACTAGGCTTAGCATAGGAATAGGAATAAGTTATTGGAGTGATTTACTGTAAGCGTTTTTAATTAAATTCATTCTATTTCTAAAGATTGGCACTCAAAATAAATGAACACTAAAATTAGAATCTCACACCTAAAGAGGCGTGTTTGGGAATTTGCCAATTCGCACTGGGCCCGCGTGGGAACTACGGCCCAAGCCCTCTCATTCTGAGAGGAGACCTGTGCCATGCAGTAAGCCAGATATAGGCTAGGATGATGAAATATGGTTTTAAGTTAAATGACCACCAAATGCTTTTCTATTTTTAACCCAAAATAGTCAAATTTCTGAGACTGAGTCGACGTAGTTGTATAGCGTAGTTTAGGTGCCTCGCACAGTCGTGGAATTAAAGGTTCACCAGCGTTCAAATACTTTAATTTAAAACTTTGCAAGAACATGTTACCTTTCTAAACTATGAGTAAACACACCAGACTGTTACATTGAAAATTGTGCTTAACTGTTTGATAATGATAACTCAAATTGCTATTTCTTTTTTGGTTGTGTTCGTAATTGTCAGGACAAGAATTGTGAAAAATAACTTCAGCGGGGGAAAAGTCGGGAACATCAGCTAGGATAGCTTCACATATCGTCGGGGATAGTGCAATACCGCGTAACTAGCACTAGTAAATACTGCGTATCTACACGTATCTAAAAGCAACGGGTGTTTGAACTGGTAGGTATATATTCTAATCTGGATTTTGCGTTCGTTGGCGGGAAATCTTAATTTGCCTACATTTGTTAGATACGCGGTATTAATCAATGCTAGTTACGCGGATTTTCCCTATGGCTGTTGTGCAGATATGCAGTATTTACCAGTGCTAGTTACGCGGTATTGCACTATCCCCGACGATATTATGTATGTGAACACACGAACCTTTACGATTACAACCGAGACGTCCCGAGAATCAAAGTGGAAGTAATCGTACTGTACCGTGAGTTGCATTGAACTACTGTGCACAGTTTATTTAAATTTCCAAATATTCAATGCTTCATTGCATCATACAACAAAAATACTATGGCAGATTGCGTTTTCAGAAAAATGTTAAACAACTGCTTTGGTTCAAATATGCCTCATTCACATTTTGTATTTTAAAATTTTTCACGTGTCAGAGTGCATCTCACTTGTACTTATACGCTTAAATAATGCTCTCGCGCTTCCTCGCACAGCTTAACTCTTAGTCTGGGAGGATGTTTGGCCCGTCAGATTTGTCTGGCTCATTGGAAAATATTTTAAAATATTATACTTGATAATATATACATAAAATTCAGCCTTCCTAAAATGACGTAAAACGGCCCCGCTTTCAGCTTAGCAAGTATCCATTCCTTTCTAAGTTTATGTTATACTACCGATCCTAAAAATTTCATCTTTTCTAAAATGACGTAAGTCTGGGGTGACTGGGATCTTGGACTATAAATTTATACTACCTAAAAATGATTACTTGTGTGACATTGTCATTCTACGAATTGTCAAATCAAATGTAACAATGATTTATTTCGTTATTAATTTATGAATGAAGAATAACACATTTTATCTTTAATGTTTTCACAACAGGGCTTGTATGCGGATAGAGAAATTCTTTGGAAGATTTAGCCTACGCACCGGGTGCATGGTAGTGGCGGCACTTTACAGTATATTATCCGTCGCGGCCCTTATAACTGTATATCAAATTAGCGGTACAAATGTGCTACCTAAGGATAAATTGTTCCGTAAGTAATTAAACTATTAACATTAGATCTATCTCCCAAAGAGGGCTATTCAATCAAAAGATTCAAAAGTATTTCGAGAAACTGCCACTTCTTTTAAGCTCATTGTTCATGGCATGGTGTATTTATAGCCAGCTACTTTTGTGTCTGCTTAGAATAACCACAGCTTAAAATACAAAAGAATTCAATATTTATTTGCTTAAAAAGCACAACTGTACGTACTTACTACCTAAAGATGGACATCCTGGCTGACCCCAAACTAGAGCCTGTACCTTGAGGTCTTGAAATATGAATTGCACTAGAAATGATTGAACCGACCTGGAAGTAACTGCGAATATGAATCCTGAATTTAGCTGATGATGTCTCGCTTTTTCTCTGTGCAGACATGAATAATAGTGTAACAAACTTTGATCAACATATCCTTGGGGGTAAAAATTGTAGAAATACTTTTTGCTATCTGAGTTGGAGGTGTTTTCAACCAATCTTAGTAAATAAATATTAAAAAAAAAATAGTAAATTTCTTAATCTAGTTTTTTTTTTTTCTATTTCAGCGCTTCAGATTTGTACTACATTTGTTTCAATTGTAATCATAACTTTCTGCAGTTTATTCGTCTTAGGTATTAACAAGGTAATCTTATATTGATCAGTAAAGTTGTTGCTATGTATAGTCTCCGTTGGAGTTTTTTATCAAATTCATTGAGAAAAAAGTTATGCTGATTAGTAACCTTTTAGCATGTGCCACAGAAGTTATCTGTCATGTAGTACCTATTACAAACCGTATAAACTGAAGTGGCAATGGGCAGACCACATAGGTCGAAGAACAGATAAACACTAGAGGGAAGAAATGTTTTCGAGTGGTGACAGCGAACCGGAAAACACAGCGTTGTCAGGAATCCCAGCAGGTTAGCCGTCGACATCACGAAAGCTGTGGCAACCGATAGATACAGGTAGCAAGTTCTTGTTCAATGTGGTGTTACAAGGGGGAGGCCTTTCTTCAACAGTGGACGTCGTGGAATGATGATTGTAAATCCGTCGTGATATAATATTGTATATTATTTTAGGCGCACCTTTCTATAATTAAAGATGTATGTTGTAGCTCAAGTTTCTTAATACAAACTGGCTGCATTAATAACATTAAAACATGATCATAGTACCTCTAATTAACGCCCACCAGCAGTCGTCGTTGCCAGAATTAGCTTGGATGACATCAAATTATGAATAACAAGCGCTTACCCGCGGCTACGCCCGTTTTTATTATTATTTATTTATCAATACTTATTAGCACATACAGGTATAGCTTGTCTAATTTAAAATGACGCGCCCCACCACCGCATTTGACATACAAGATTTGAAATCCTGTATGTCAAATACGGTGGTGGAGCGTGTCATTTTAAATAAGACAAGCTCTACTTAACAAATATATTTACAGTACGCCAAACTGTCAAACAGTTTGTTGGCGTCGCGTTCTGACTGTAATATTCTTGAGCAAAGTGATGCTTACTAACTACACAACTAAACCATTATATTTATTCGATAACGTTGAATTGACTTTTTTTTAGGATTTCACTGAATCCCCATGAGAATCCCCAAAAAATACAACGTTGTATGATGAACACCCGTGCAAAATTTCATATCTCTAGACTAAACTGTTAAAATTTTAGAATTTTACATAGGCTAACCTCGAATCCATGGGAATATCGGGACAAAAGTAGCCCATGTGTTATTTCAGAGATACTGTTATCTGCATACCAAGCTTTATTCAAATTCTTTAAGCTTTTTAGCGTGAAAGTGTAACAAACACATATTTTCAAGCACATACCCTCAAATACTTTCACATATTTTATAATATTAGTAAAAGGCTAGGTTCGTGACAGTGTTTAATGATTCACAGTCAAATAACATTAGATGTTTGTTACGGGATTTAGTTTGTTAGTGATTACAATGAGTTCCCGATATTTTGACGCATTTGCAAGGATCAGAATCATAAGCTCGGTATTATACGTATACACAACTTTACATCCACGCGCAAATTCTTCAGTCTGATGATGCATGCAACAGCGTCAAAATATCGTGAACTCATTGAAGGTAATCTACTTGTCACGGTTTACACCTCGTAACAAATATACCTATCTAAAATTATTTGCTATCCCGCGGTAATTCGAACAAATCCGCCCTTGTTTCTTGTCGACATCGCAAACTTCCATGCAAAAATTTCAACCTACTAGGGCTAAGGTTTTGGGCTGGTCATTCATGAACATGAATCATGAGACAGTCACTCAGTCAGTCAATCAGTTAGGATTTTTCTTTTTATAATATGTAAAGATTACGGTAACAATAAATTTTTAGGTCCGTCCGGAATTGATGCATCCATGCGTTCTACTGGACATTATTATTGGCTTCCTTCTAACATTTGCCTTGCCATTCGCCATAGTCAAGTTCTATAAATACGATTCAAAGGTGAAAGCTGCTTGCACGACTGTAATTGGTTTACTTTATTTGAGTGAGTTTTGGGTTTTTGTGTACGTAGTTTTATAATTTTTGAAAGAATGATTTCTACAAATTTTTTTTCATCTCTGCTTGGTCAGTAGTAAGTTTTTCAACTCGTGGAGTTATTTCCGTCGCATGTGTACTCACTATGTCCAATAACATTTCACTCGTTACCTCTCACAAAATGCGTTTTTTTCCGCCTTTGGTTGGAGGTGTATTTTTTACTAATTCATTTTTGAAATTTCTCATTGCAGCACTGCATGCTTACCTGTGGTTGGTGATTTTTAATTTATACCAAGAAATTAAAACTGCAGCTGAGATCGCAGACGAAAGCAATGAACCTGAAAGGCCTTCAACTCCAAGAACTTCACAGTAATGCTTAAGATAATTAATTAAGAAAGGAAATATTTGACTAAATTATTATACTTATATACTGACTAGTACTGAAGGATAGTTCTTAAGAACAGCAGCGTACATACTTCATATCCCATTCCAAGTTTATTTGACTCAAAGGGAGCGTTAAAAATATTGAATAATAAAAAATATTGAATTAAGTTCGAAAGTATTTATTTAAATTAGCAAGATTGCAACTCCGATTAAATCCGATTATAATTTAAAATTACGCTATGCATTATATTGCATTGCGAGGATAACAAAGGGAAAGAGAATTTTTCTCCTCAACTTACCTACTGACATTAAAATTTATGGCCTTATCAAGTTATCATATAAAATTTAAACACGTCTTAGCACGTCCAAAATGTTATTTTTCTAGGACCTGACCTGTGTTAAGCAAAATGTGCAACGGTTGTATTTTTTGTCGTAGCACGATAATATCTTGAAAAAAAAATGCACAACTAGTAACCACGTACGTCCAAGTACGTGGAAATTGTCGCAGATGTCGAGATTGCACTGTAATTTGCGGCAACGTAATGCATTTCGCGCACATGCGATTTGCCCGTAAACGTCATTCCCGTCCACAGTTGGGATACCCGTTTGAAATTACAGACGTTAGGCAAAGATTGATGTAAGGTGCCTATAATTCCTTACATTTGACGTAAACCTTTGCATTTATTCCATTAGTTTCATCGCTAACTTGGTGACGAAAAAAATGATTCAAAATCATATTTTATTTTCCATATTTTAATTATGTTTTGGCTTTTATTTTATTCAGTCGATTTATAGTTCGATAATAATAAATCAACGCTAAGAAAAATGGCGCCGTTTCCTTTCTGTAACACTTTGACGTAAAATTAATTGCCTGATGATTATGCGACAATTTTGTTGAAAAATATTTTCGGACGTTCTTTCTTTTAGGTTCTAGAACGAATTTACTGCGTCAAATATTAGTTATTTATTTTCAAGGAAAAATAATCATCATTGAAATAAATAAAGCAAACGACAGGAATGATCACGATGATAAATAGCATCCTCTGAGCCGCCATTGAAATGAGTTCCGACGATTTTCCATTATTATAAAGGTTTTTATGAGAGGTGAAAATGTTCATTTATCAATATTATGAACTACTAGCTTTATCCCGTGGGTTTGACTTGTTAGAAATCCATGAAAAAAGGGTTAAGAACTAGCATTTTTAAATCAGTACGTTTGCTCGGATAACGCCATCTAGTGATTGCAGACTAATTTAACACGTCATCTTTGAATCCGGGGTATTGTAACCACAGAAAAGAAAAAACATTGTAACGTTCGTGGACAGCGCCCTCTATTTTTTTTATTTAAATTAAATATTATCTTACGGGAACACATTACCGAGATATTAACTATCCTATGTCTCAATCCAGATATTTGTCCACTGTACGCCAAGTTTCATCTATATCTGTTCCGCCGCTATTGCGTGATTGACTAACAAACATTCAAACATCCAAATATCCAAACATCTTTACAATTTTTCTCATTTATAATATTAGTAGGGCAAGGTAGGATAGGACACGAAAAAATAAAGGAAAAAAAATACATAATATGGGGAACAAAATGCAGGATCTCGCAATCGTGTTCATTCGTATCACATGCACCTCGTACGTGGCTGAACTGTAGACACTTTTGACGCAAGTAGATTGTATAAACAGGTTCAAAGATGTCAGCTACAAACGTACATTTTTGTGTCACTACTACTTTGAAAAAAGCTTGTAATTTAAAACCAATATCTTAATAAGTAAGTCAACTTACATCTAGTAGGTACACAGTCGACTACAAAGAGATACGGTCAAAGTTCAAAAAATATGTATACGCGATTTTATTAACTTAACATTAAGTAAGGTCGTGTATAGATATTTTTAACCCCCGACACAAAAAGAGGGGTGTTAAAGTTTGACCGCTATGTTGTGTGTCTGTCTGTGGCATCATAGCTCTTAAGCGGGTGAAAAGACTTTGATTCGTTTTTTTTTACTTGAAAGCGGGTTTCTTAGCGATGGTTCTTAGACATGTTTCTCAAAATTGGTTCAGCCGTTTCAAAGTTATCAGCTCTTTTTTTAGCTGTGGAAGGGATCTTAGACGCATAATGGGCATTTGCTTTACTTTCAAACATATTTCTGACCAAATTGCGTTGGGAGTTTTTAATTTTTTTTTTAATTTTTGTGACTTAAGCTGCATCGATATCCTTGTAGTCGACTGTAGGTACTATAATGTAGAAGATTCCCTGACTAAGCCAAATCCATCTGACTTTATACTGCATGCTTAGGATAACTATTATATATTTCTCTAGTTTTAAATTTGTGATTACTCGTCGGTCGTGGTGTATAAATTGTCTCCAGTAATTTAATACTTATAGGTACCTGTTTTAATACATATGTATCTGGGCGACCGAGCTCCGCTCGGGCAAAAACTCAGTGCCAAGCGTTTTCACAGAGATAAGACCAAGCTTGATCAATTTTTCAGCCCCGAAAACCCAAAAACCAAATTTTATCGAAATCGTTGGAGCCGTTTCTGAGATTCTGATTATATATATAAGTATATACAAGAATTGTTCGTTTAAAGGTATTAGATTAGATTAGATTTGATATCTGTCACTAAATCACCAATTAATTTTATTTGTAAACATGTCATAACATTGGTTCCCTTTCTATTTATCCAACCTCGACTAATGGATTTGCTATAAATTGAGGAAATAAGCTCTCAAAATGTAGTGATTTACTCTCCCAATATTAATTCACTCAGTGTACCGTCCGTGCCCCGCGGCTTTGGACGCTACATCATTACAAATGAATTTACTTGTTCGCCAAATTAACTTTACATTTAGGTACATTTTTTATTTGCATATTTAATTGTAACAATTTAATAAAACAAAATATCATTTAGAGACCACAGATATGGAAATTGAAAGAAGAATTATGGTGTGCATGGAAAAGATATTGGTCACTTAAGGAGATATTCAAAAGCAAACAGTTTCCTATATTTGCTAAGAAAAAGGTGTTCAACTTGTACGTCTTACCATGTCCATCACATGGATGTCAAACCTGGGCACACACAAAAGGAAAAAGGCAGACAGGCAAAAAGATGGATAGATGACATCAAGAAAGTTGGAGACGTTACTTGGATGAGGAAAGCTAGAGACAGAAAAGAGTGGAAGCAGCTTGAAGAGGCCTATGATGTGTCACAGGACACGCTGATCACTAAACCGGGAAACCAGATGTGTTAGTTTATAAGCAAATCTTTTTGTGTTTCTTTGTATTGATTAGTTTTCAGCATAAAGGCTTAATAATAATAATAAAACAAAGGGCTTGGACGAAATTAAATTTGATACGCAAAACTTGCTTGGTAATTTTGTTGTCGAATCTGTCCAACTAATATAACCAATCGAATTTAACGATGTTAATTAAATTTGTCAATCATTGGCGAGAGAGTAAGCAAATTTGAAGGTGATTTGTGACTTTGCTTATCAAATAGAAGTGATAATGAAATTTTCCTACTCCTGTACTTTTATCTGTTTTTTACATGGTCGCGAACAAATATATAAGAACATAGATAATATGACTTCAGAAAGTCTATACTTAATCTATTCGCCATAACAGCACTTGTGTCGTAATGTCGTTATTACGATACACCTAGCTGCCACATAATATTAAATGTAGGGTACACTCAACACTAAAGCCCAGTTTAGACCTGCTGAGTTGAATAGAGTAGGGTACAGTCGGGTACAGTAGGTGAAAATAGGGTACAGTAGGGTACAGTCGGGTACAGTAGGGTAAAATAGGGTACAGTAGGGTACAGTCGGGTACAGTAGGGTAAAATAGGGTACAGTAGGGTACAGTCGGGTACAGTAGGGTAAAATAGGGTACAGTAGGGTACAGTCGGGTACAGTAGGGTAAAATAGGGTACAGTAGGGTACAGTCGGGTACAGTAGGGTACAGTAGGGTAAAATAGGGTACAGTAGGGTAGTCGGGTACAGTCGGGTACAGTAGGGTAAAATAGGATACAGTAGGGTACAGTCGGGTACAGTAGGGTAAAATAGGGTACAGTAGGGTAGTCGGGTACAGTCGGGTACAGTAGGGTAAAATAGGGTACAGTAGGGTACAGTAGGGTACAGTCGGGTACAGTATTGTAAAATAGGGTACAGTCGGGTACAGTAGGGTAAAATAGGGTACAGTTGGGTACAGTCGGGTACAGTAGGGTAAAATAGGGTACAGTAGAGTACAGTCGGGTACAGTAGGGTAAAATAGGGTACAGTAGGGTACTGTCGGGTGCAGTAGGGTAAAATAGGGTACAGTAGAGTACAGTCGGGTACAGTAGGGTACAGTGGTGTACAGTCGGTTACAGTAGGGTAAAATAGGGTACAGTCGGGTACAGTAGGGTAAAATAGGGTGCGGTTGGGTACAGTCGGGTACAGTAGGGTACAGTCGGGTACAGTAGGGTAAAATAGGGTACAGTAGAGTACAGTCGAGTACAGTAGGGTAAAATAGGACATTTTACCCTACTTTACCCGACTGTACCCTACTGTACCCAACTGTACCCTACTGTACCCTATTTTACCCAACTATACCCTACTGTACCCTATTTTACCCTACTGTATCCGACTGGGTATGTATTACAATACCGATGTACGAAAGACCGAATGTATTAAAACATCGAATGGATCAAAAGACCGACACGATTTTTTTCTGAAACCGTTAACTTTTTAAGATAGTTATAAAACAAACCTAACCTAACCTAATGGGTTCTGTATGATGCCGTTTTAATAAATTCTGAGAAGTTTACGGTTTTAGAAAAAAATCGTGTCGGTCTTTTGACCCATTCGATGTTTTAATACATTCGGTCTTTCGTACTTCGGTATTGTAATACATACCCATCCGACTGTACCCTACTGTACCCGACTGTACCCCATTTTACCCTACTGTACCCGATTGTACCCTATTTTACCATACTGTACCCGACTGTACCCTAGTGTACCCTATTTCACCCGACTGTACCCTACTGTACCCGACTGTACCCCATTTTACCCTACTGTACCCGACTGTACCCTGCTGTGCCCTTTTTTACCCTACTGTACGCGACTGTGCCCTATTTTACACTACTGTACCCTATTTTACCCCTCCTGTACCCTCTTGTACCCTACAGTACAGTACAGAAGAGTCGAGTCGTAGAAAAAATATTGTATGCAACGGTGTATAATTTGGTCTTAACGGCTCGTGCCGTCTTCCATTGCGATACTCGCATTCGCTCGTATCGCAACTCACGTCACTCGCCTTTTCAGACCTCACTTATACAACCGTTGCATAAAATACTATTACTTAATAGTTATCGTTCGAGGAAGAGAAGTGCTTGGGCGTAGGTATATTGAAGCTTATGGTTTTTTCAATCCTAACCTTGATGAGGAATTCGAAAGGCTATTATTAAAAACACAGCTGAGGCACAGAGAGAGAGAGAGAGAGAGAGAGAGAGAGAGAGAGAGAGTTTTAATCAATATTTCACAACCATTGATCTTACAACTTGTCTACATTTTATGTTTTTGGTGGAATTAGTGTTTCCTTGAACACATCTTCAATCCTACCTCCCTAGGGACCTGTACGTAATTAAAATTAGTATATAAGCTTCTTCAATCAAATATTATGTATTCCATAACCGAAAGCTGTCTTACACTCACTGGCCACTCGGTCGTAACCCCCACATACAACAATAAAAATGTGTTCGAAACGACGGCTTAACTTTCCAATTTAACTTTAAACGTGAAACTATGATCCGTTTTGCCAATCCCACCATAAATAAAATCTGATTTTATATATAACTGAAGCTCAGACAAAGCGACTTTTCCTACACTGTTAAGCTTTAACCCCAATTTCCATTTATTTCGCGCAGCTGCAGTTCAGCGAAGCAATACGTTTGATTGGAAAGCCCATTCGCAACCAGGTGATTGCAGCCCCAAATAGATTCCCGCATGAAATAATGGAATTACCAATTATAATTCGATGCGGAAACCAAAGTTCCTCGTTCTCGGCTAGGGTTCCCAACTTACCATACGTCAGTTTTTTTCTGAAATGTCAGACCAAATGCCTACCAAGCAACAGATTCACAATATGAAATACATATTTAAAAATGTTAATCTATTGAAAAAACTATTCTCATTGAGTCCATATTGAAGGACTTTTGCGCGTGGTCGGACCTTTTCCGCCTAGCATCAGTGGTTACGTCGCTGTGTTCCCACGAAGAAAGTTAGGCAGCCGATGAAATTACTGGCACATGAGGTATTACATACCTACCTTAATCCTTTAGGCTGCCAAAGCATCTAAAATTCTGTCTTGTTGCTCACTCATTTCAAGGCTTTCCACCTTATTTCATAAATAAATAAGGAAAAAAATTGGTGCCGCCTTGCCTGGCAGTCACAAATAGCATCATTTTGTTTGGCACAAGGTACAAGAATGAACTAAAAATTGCAGCCGCACGAAGTGGCTCGCAATGTGTGACCGTTTATACCAAATCTGACAGAACTGTTTTGATAATTGGACTTTTCGGATTTACGTTTTTTTCATGTGGTAACCCTATTCGCGGATCTATATCATTTATGTTCATGACGCAGCGGCGCTGACGGATTCATTTGCAGTGTCAATATTGGACCGAAGTGGTCGTATTGCGAGATTTGATTGCGTTGCAAACAGTTTGTGATGCGACCAGTTAATTTGGTCCGGTGATGACGTATACTATTTTAACTGAGAAATTTTAAGGTAAAATGACGATCAACAATTAGATAAAGATATTGAAGAGAAGACGAGAAAAGTGGACTGTGCGCGATGGAAATTTGCAGAATCGACCAACCACATTATAATTCACTAAAGACGGCGGTGGTTAAGTATAATTTTTATGAAATAGGGAGGCAATGATCAAGTACTAATTAAACTGCTAAAACTACTTACTAAGGATTTTACAGTTTTATTTTGCTTTAACTCGCGTCTTTCCCAATAATAATCTTACCTTCATTTCAACCTTTGACTGAGCAAACGCAATAGGTTGTATCTGCAGCAAACTCGCTCAACCGTCTACGTGAGAAAGAATTTTATGTCACGATCTTTTACAATAAAGGTGTGATAAATGAAGTCAGAAGTGCTCCCCTAAAGTATGCCTGCGTAATATTTCCACGCGCACGCCTCTCATGAACCTTATGATGAAATTCACTTTCAAGCCGTTACCATTTTTCAGGAACTTTCATTATTTTTCACGTCTGATGACGTCAGAAAAGATTTTCGGGGTCGTTTTCTTGTTACGATTATTTTAAGAAACTTACAGGAGGAGTTTACGTCAGGTTACATGTTATTCAAATTGTCGGTATTTCTGTCGATCTAGAAGTAAATAAGTGTACGTAAAAACTTGAGATAGGCCCCTCTTGGATATGGTAGTAAGTTGACGTTTCAAATTATGTATACTATATGCAAGAAGAACATAACTGCAGTTTTTACACGTCGTTTCATCTGCATTTCAAAAAAGTCTTCTTAGAAAGAAACGAATAGTACTTAATCTTAATTATACTAAGTAATAGGTATGTATTTTTACTGAGAAATGCGTTTTAAAAATCAGTTACTGTTATAAAAACCGTAACGACATAAACAACTATACCTAACCTATGCTGTTTACTTATTATAAACAGGTAGATCAAGATTGTTTATCTATGTAGGTACTTTCTAATAGGTACTAAAAAAAGTAAAAAGTACTATTAATTTTTTTCAATTATTGATATCTGCTGCGGAATTAAATTAAAATCAAAACGTTTAGGTACCTATTCTGCAAATAGGCTGCAAAGGGCTCTTTTACATGTCACTTTTTAGGGTTCCGTAGTCAACTACCCTTATAGTTTCGCCATGTCTGACTGTCTGTTTGTCTGTCTGTCTGTCTGTCTGTCTGTCCGTCCGCGGCTAAGCTCAGAGACTGTTAGTACTAAAAAGCTATAATTTGGCATGAATATACATATCAGTCATGCCAACAAAGTGGTAAAATAAAAAATAAAAAAAAATTTTTTTTAGGGTACCTCCCATAGACGTAAAGTGGGGGTGATTTTTTTTTCTCGACTAACCTTATAGTGTGGGATATCGTTGGATAGGTCTTTTAAAACCATTGGGGGGTTGCCAGCATGGTTTTTGTATTCAGTGATCTGTTTGCGAAATATTCAACTTTAAAGTGAAAATTTTCATTAAAATCGACCGTCGTCCCCCCCCCTCTAAAATCTAAACTGTTGGGAGGAAAAATTTGAAAAAAATCAGAATGGTAAAATATGTATATTAAATTTACAAGGAAAATTATAGCGGCTAAGATTGCTTGGGAATTATATGTAGTTTAAGAGTAAATAGTAGCCTAAGGTATAAAACATACCGTCACTACTTTGAAAACCTCGTATCTCAAATCAGCATGTAAACAAAACTGAACCTTGATACGCGCGTAATAAAGTTCACTTAGCCAGATTATCGATTGTGAAATACGAGCTTTTTTCAAAGTATTGACGATTCCTAAACTGGGAAGATTCCGTACACATAGGTACGAAATCCTTAGAAAAATATTACTTGATTTTTTCGCAACCCTATCTTGGGCGTGTCCGACACGCTCTTGGCCGGTTTTTTTTAAACTGCCAGCGCTTTCGGAAGGACCATCATTGCCAAGAAGAATGCGCCGCGAGAAACTTGGCAGAAAGTCATATGGCACCACACACCATCACTAGGACATCATGACGTTCATCAGTACCTCTACCATGAGTTACACTAGTTTACAGTGACCGTACTCGCTAGCGACGGCGTAAATGATTTGTATGGAGAATTGTACTTCCGTAAGTGACCGCTAGAGGCGCTGTACACAATTCTCCATACAAATCATTTACGCCGTCGCTAGCGAGTACGGTCACTGTTAACTAGTGTAACTCATGGTAGAGGTACTGGAGTCTTTACCAAGTGGGATGGGCGTGGGTTAGTTTGACTAATTAAAAGATATCATCCTGAATAAAATAAATACCTCTGTACTGTTCATTCATTAAAAAGAAAAAGTACAAAAAAGTAAGTAAGTACATAAGCTGATAACAATGAAAATAATTAGCACCGACAACTATTTAATTGGGTAGTAGAGCATTAACTCTATGACAACATGCAATCCTTCCCATTCGGCTGGTAAACTAAGTAATTGAGCGATAGTGATTGATCACAAACACAAGGAACCCTTTGCCGAGTATTTAGCCATTCTACAATCTTACTAATAACGTGAAAGTTTGTATGGATGGATGTATGGATGTTTGTTACTCATTCACGCTAAAACGGTTTGACGGATTCTGATGAAATTTGGCACACAGATATTTTATAACCTGGATTAACATTATAGAACACCTATACCTACTTTTTTCCCAGAAAATTGGATAGTTCCCGCGGGATAGTGATAAACGAATTATTCGCAGACGTAGTCGCAGGCAACAGCTAGTTTTATATAAAAGTTCAAATACGAATTGACAACAACAATGTAGGAAAGTGTAAAACATACCTTTGACCCCTACTATACAAATCACATTAATTATTAGTCTTAAACATTAAATAGTTTTATATAGGTACCTAAGTTATTGATTTTTCGCGTCTTACATAATATTTTGGCAACACAATTCGTTTTGGTTGCCTACAAGACAGGCTATGCCTAGTGTAGGAGCCATTGTAATACACCCTGAATAACGTTTCCAAGTACATCTCCAACCTACTGTAACCTGCTATATAGGTAACGCCACCAGAGTTGAGCCCACGTACACAACCACATCTCATGTAATGACAGCGGGATTTTGACGTTGTGTTGACGTTAAACGCCAACACAACGTCAAAATCCCGCTGTCATTACATGAGATGTGGTTGCGTGCGTGGCCTCAACTCTGGTGGCGTTACCTTTAGCAACCTTACGGAATAATTGGCTAAGTAAAGTTTTTTGAAGAGGTGCTAATTATATTTTTTTTCGACAGTCGGCGTTCTGGAGATCGAGAAACTGCAGCTGTTTTATTTTTATCTCCTATTGTTTACTGGAAATATTTTTTTAAGTGTTCGAGATGACATTTGTGAGATTTTATGGCTGACAAGCCGTACGTGCTCAGAACTTAGTAGAAACAGAAAAAAAACCGAAGTGAGCTGTCACTTCTGTCAATGTCAAATCGTTTGCGTTTCGTTTGCTTTGCGTTTTGGTGTGCTCAGTGTGATTTTTGGACTATTTTTATCGATCTCCGCATAAAATCCGGACTTTCAATTTTACCGCATTTCTCCACGACCTATGCACGATAATTGGATCAAGATTGAATACTTTCGATCACTATTTTGGAACTGCTTCTTGGACAACGCAAAGCAAACGAAACGCAAACGGCTAGATTTCATTTGACATTGACAGAAGCGACAGTTGACTTCGTTTTTTTTTCTATTTCTTCTTAGTACTGAACACGAACCGCTTGTCAGACGTAAAATCTGACAAATGTCATCTTGAACACTTAAAAAAATATTTCCAATAAATAAAAGGAGATAAAAATAAAACAGCTCCAGTTTCTTGGTTTTGAAGTCGACCACTGTCGAAAAAATATATAATTAGCACCTCTTCAAAAAACTTTACTTAGTCAATTAAACAATGCACAATTCCATGCAATTTGCTCTCCAAATACGAGCCTGAACTCCATTACTCTAAACGCGGCTGCCATAATCCGCTTTCTTTCGACAATAAAATAATAGGCCGCTCTGCAATCGACCAGAAGTGATGCCACACTATCGATAGTTTCACAAACGATAGTTTTTGTATACACAACAAGCCTCACTTTAGATATGCCTATAGTATACAGGGTTTAATTTAAATCGTGATATAGATTAGTATTTCTAACTCAGTTAATCCTGGGCAACATAATGCATTAACTCAATTGTTAAAATTAGTCTGATAAAATTCAGGATGTTCATACATTTTTGAAATGAAATCACTGTTTAAAATGATGAAAAAGACGATTATTTATTAATTAAAACATTATATTTTCATAACAATACGAACTAAGAGACATATCGAAAAACAGCTATGTCAAACCATAGTTAAAGTGTAAGCGGCCAATATAAATCTACAAAGGTTTACAACCTCAACAATCACTAAACTCAGTTTATCTACACCTCAAACTAAATACAACAAAATAATACAATTGATTTAGTGCATTATATTGTCCAGCATTAACTGAGTTAGAATCACTAATTTTGTATCACGTTTTAAATTTCACTCTGTATAACCGCCAATAAGCCATACTAGATAGCGCGAGTCTGACAATATTATTAGCGGTGTACAATTAAATTTAATTAACGTTTATTTCAAGCTCGTGGCTCGTAATATGTTAGTAACAATAAAACTTGAAAACTGTATTAGTGATAATTTACAACAGTTCACTGTTGTTACTATCGATACTATTGTCGTTCTACAAAGCAATGCCATCGATACTATCGGTGTTGTGTGGAACAATTAATTAATACTTTTTTCTTCAGTGTTATCTTTTTCTGCTAATAGTGTTGTGTCAGCCCGAGAGATCAGAGTTCCCAGAAGAGACAGAATAGATAATATTGATAGTGATTATCGGTAATTTTTCTATGGAACTGCTATTGCTATATAGATTATCGATATTTGACTATCGATCGACAACACTATCGAACAGTGGAGTTCGCAGTAATACGAATCATTGAGAGCGTTATGTAGGACTCATGAAATCCGTGTGCGGCGAAAACGTGATCAGAGTCTTTATGTCTCCTTGCATAAAATATTAAGTTTTTATATACGCCTTATTAGAACTAAGGTTCTATGTTTCATTTTCTGTTAGTCCCAAATTGAACTTTGTTTTATAGTAGACAAGATTATCTTTTGTATGCTTAGCGAGAATGTGAACATGATCTTGATGCAGCAAGCTGTGCGGGTCACAAATATAATATTATTGCAGTCTTAAATTCTTTTAGAAAAATATGTGTCAATGACGCAATCAGTGCCTTGAGCGTGTGTAAGCATTTTGCTGATTTTCGTCCAGTGCCTTAGAATTTAGATGTATATGTATAAATAAGATTTCATACATTTTGGGAACTTCTTCTAGTGCTTTGAACAGTACTGTGACTTCATAACACGCTTCAATTATACGCTTATACATTATACAGGGTGCCTCAAAACTCAACTGTTACCAGGCACAGAGCGAGAGGCCAGGTTGTAACAGTTCTAGAAAAAATAATAAAAAAACTATTTCAAAAACATCTAATACTAATAAACTAAATATAAATGTGTTACAGTACCCGGCCATAAAGATTGCACACGGTCTTTGAAAAAAGACTCGGCAAATGTCGGACATTTGCAGTCTTTTTCCTAAGACAAATGTGGTTTTTGTGTTTTTTTTTGTGTGTTACACACACACACGCACAAAAAAAAACACAAAGAAACATATCGGGATACCTATCATATTCTCGAAAAGCTCATTTCCGAATATTAAAATTCCGAAAACGAAACTACTTTTTTTCATTTTCCAAATTTTTGTTTGTCCGAAATTTTATTTACCATATTTTCTTTTGCCAAATGTTTTAAAATCCATTTTTTTTATTTTCCAAATGATTCAAAATCCAACTGCATGAAATTCCGTAGGATCATTTGCCAAATATATATTTATTCCGCAAAATTATTATTCCGCAAAGGTCAGGGGTACAAAAGGCGACCATACAATTATGTGTGGAGCGTAATATTCATTTTGCTGTTTAATGTTGCCCAAATATTTTATTGAGTTTGCTATGTGGGTAGGGGTTTTGTAGGTGGTTATAAAAAAAATAACTAAGACCAAAGGCTAATGCGGGAGCTTCGCTCCGCTACGCTCCCGCATTAGCCTTTGAACCTAATCTATCCGAGTCGCTTCCGCTCCGAACCGTCTTGCTCGCTCACTTCGCTCGCTCGCTAAAAATTAAGCAATGTTGTCTTACTCTGATGTTAGGTTAGGTAGATAATAAAAACTTACTTTCGGCTTTTCGTTACATTCAGATTATGAAAATATGGCAACTGATTAGGTTGGCAAATAAAAAAATGGATTATTGTAATTCGGGATTTTGAATTTGTTGGCAAATAAAACTGTGATTAAATGAATCCGTGGCATTATGAAGTTGCGGAAAAACAAAACATATGGATTTTAAAAAGTCGGATAACCGTTTTCGGATAAATGAAATTCGAGCAAAGGAGTTTCTAAACATCGATAGGTTACCAACATATCGATCTTTGGAAAAAGACTGCAAATGTCCGACATTTGCCGGTCTTTTTTCAAAGACCGTGTGCAATCTTTATGGCCGGGTAGGTACTGTAATAATATTATCGCTTAACTAAGTGACATGGCGTCATTCATTTGTTACGTAAGACGATTTATGCCAGTTTTTGATACTCTCCCCCCTTATGTATGTAAGTAAAAATAAGAATCGGTGACGCCCTCCCCCCTGTTTAATAATTATTACGTAAGAATGTACAAGAAAACGTGTGGTTTGGCTTATTTTTATTTTTAGGAACGTTTGTTTTATATTTAAATCATACGTCATACGTCTCTTTTTTTTCTTACCTACCTACCTACCTAGTAAGAGAAAAAACCGGCCAAGTGCGAGTTGGACTCGCGCACGAAGGGTTCCGTACCATTATCTATAAAAATTTCGGCTTACGATTTATGACGTATTAAAAAAAACTACTTACTAGATCTCGTTCAAAACAATTTTCGGTGGCAGTTTACATGGTAATGTACATCATATATTTTTTTTAGTTTTTCCATTCTCTTATTTTAGAAGTTACAGGGGGGGGGGAGGGGCGGGGACACACATTTTACCGCTTTGGAAGTGTCTCTTGCGCAAACTATTCAGTTTAGAAAAAAATTATATCAGAAACCTCAATATCATTTTTGAAGACCTATCCATAGATAACCCACACGTATGGGTTTGATGAAAAAAAAATTTTTGAGTTTTAGTTCTAAGTATGGGGAACCCCCAAAATTTATTGTTTATTTTTTTATTTTTGTGTGAAAATCTTAATGCGGTTCACAGAATACATCTACTTACCAAGTTTCAACAGCATAGTTCCTATAGTTTCTGAAAAAAGTGGCTGTGACATACGGACGGACAGACAGACAGACAGACATGACGAATCCATAAGGGTTCCGTTTTTTGCCATTTAGCTACGGAACCCTAAAAAAAGACAAACAACAAGACGTAAGATGTAATAAATGAATGAATGTTTTTATTTCTTATTTTTTCTACAACTTGTATAAGTATAGGTAAATTAACGTGATCCCGCAGTTGCATTCTTGATTTGCTCGGGTCGAGCGCCCACTGAAAATAACTGAAATCAGGCAATTTCTTACTAAAACGTTTGAATTTTATTTAACAAGCCAGGCTCCGTAATATCAGGGTCATTCCCGTGACGTCTCGATCGTTAAGTTTATCGCCTAATTTAAATTTAAATACTGCATTCCGGAATTATGACCGAAGCTTTTAATGACCCATATAAAACTTCCCTTAGTCTAATTAATTTCTTCCTCTGCAATTTATATCGCAGTAAATTTTTCACTGATTTTTATACTAAGCTTTTTATTTCAGACGACTCAAATGCCCTAACTTTCATCAGCGCAGAGAGAAATCTCGCTCAACATGCGAATGTTTTATACGATTCCCATCCTACTTACAGTAATGCATAATGGTTGTAAATAATGAACGAGGCGACTGTACGTATTTTATTATTTTCCTGTCAACACCGCCTAGCTTTGGATTCCCCCTAAATAAATTCCGACAAATACAACTCGGTCCCCTACCATTGTAATAACAAGTCAGGAACCAAACTAAACGGCGAGCATAGACCCACATGCCACGAGAACAGAATATGAATTAGATATTACTAAGCTAGTAAGTAATAATGCCCCGCAGACTGGAAACTTCACAGATTTCGCCGAAAATACCTCTTCTGCGAATTTTCTTTGTTTTCAATTACAAAACGAGTCTTTACGCTTGGAAAAATAAGAAACAATAGTCTCTTAAACTTCAGTAGCTTAATTACTATCGTTGAAAGGGAATATATGAGTAAAAGGAGCACAATTATACAGTCTTTTGTTCTTCCTAATGCCGAGTAGCGTGCCTGAATGTGAGTGCCTAGAATCCAGGTGGCTCATTTTCTCCCTAAATAATAAACAAATTAATTTATAAAATTCATTACGTATTTAACTGAGACGTAAATAAGAGTACAGCTATGCACCACGACTAGACGGCTACAATAAAAGACTGCAGAACTGTTTTAGGGGAATAAAGTTTTAGCCTACTCTTTAGGTACGCAAACAATTTGTGCGTAAATAAGTCTAACGCACTTGAAGAATTTTATGCTTCAGAGTCAAGACAATAAACAGGCAAATAGCAAAGTAAAAAGAATAATTTGGCTCTGCTCTGGCACTCCATGGAAATTCCTGACAATATATATATGTATACGGCATAAAAACTCGCCGTCTTAGATATAAGACATTCACAAATAACAACACTTCTGGAAAGTGTTTTTTAATTTGTTATTTAATACATTATAACGTTTTTATGAATTGTTTTCTTTCATACCATGTATAGTATATACCTACTTAGACTCAGCTGTTACAGCAAAAGGCTCACTACAGTAATATTATATTGCAATGACTTAAGTCCTATGTCATATTTACCGCTGACTAGGTGTTTATTACAAGTTCCCAGGCTAAAATCAACGACTTCTTTTATTTATGAATAATATAGGACTTGATTATTAATAAATAATGATTTTATTACTGTTATAACTATTGTGATGTCGTGTACCTTCACTCAGCAGCAGCGGGTGTACGAGTATGTCGAGTGGTGATTTAATTAATTCGAATCAAATACGATTCCGTTCTATTGTATCAAGTGTTACCGGTTTCAAAGCTCGACATTATGCACGGAAAAATGATGTTAGGGGTTAGGGATTTCATTACTTTTTACGAGGGTTTTTATTATTTACAGTACACAATGCATTTCGAGTTAAATCTGCTGCTGTAAAGGAAGATACTCACATAAAATTTGGATTACACCAATGCTGTAAAAAGTTTTATTTTAAAGGTTGTTTTACCGCTCCCTTGACCTCAACTTAAATAGTGGTAACCTTGTAAATATATACTTACATTTTAAATAAGACTAAAAGCGAATAAAACTTCCAATGCGTTCTACTAATGTAGCTAGTAGTAGTTAATAATAGATTGTTCAACGAGGGACTAGAACAAGCCATAATGACACAAGATATTTAGCCACCCGAGCAGAGCGAGGGTGGCTATAATTCGCGTGTCATTATGGCAGTTTAGTCTCGCGTTAAACACTCTACTTTTCACTTTGAATGCGAGGAAAAAAACGATGTTTTAGGTATACTAATCTACAATATTACTTTTATACAACTTACGCTCAATACAAGCAATGGACGTCTGTTCAGAATTCAAATAGCAATTTAAATTTGTTCCGCGGTTTTTTTTTTGTTGAGTGACGCTTTAAATGTTTGCATATTTAGCCAACAGATTCAAACTTGAAAATTATTTCATAGCTAATTGGACTAAGTATGCATAATAAAATGAATTCATCTTTAATATAATTAAATAAATTAATATTCGTAATTATTCATGGTGTTTCACGAAATTATTATTTTTTTAAATAGTTTTTATACAGTTGTCATTTTGAAGTTATTTCCACGCCCTAAAGGCTTCCGCAAACCGAAGCGCAGGGCGCTACGGAGCGCTACGGAGCGTCCGCAGCGCGCTGCGGTCTGTGGAAAGCTTTAAAATTGTCTATGCCCAGTCACTGAAAATGGCAATAATCCTCCATCCACAAACACCGTGATTGGCAGTTTAGGGGTTTCCAAAGTAAAATAAAAAAAATAATACTTTAACCCCTAGAGATCAAAAAAGAGCTTTAGTCCCGATATGCAGAGACTAAAGTAATATTTTAAGAGCATGAGAAGTGAAAAGTAAATTATGTACTTTTAAGATGTTTTTACATGTATTTCTCCACTATTACAGCTAAATTTGAATAAATGCCGATCACGGGTTATTTTCAGTGTTAGCTATCAATTGACAACAATTCAAATGTACTAAGTAAGTAAAATAAAAAAACCGTTTGTAGATTTTTCACTGCTGATTACAGGAAAAATATTTTGGGATTTTTTTATGCAGTAGTTTTTTTTATATCTAGGAAAAAGAGTAAAAAAAGTTGGATTGTGAATGTTAGGCATACACTTAGCGGCTCATAGTCCATTTATTACCATAAAAAAAATAACTGTCAGTTTAATTTTTTATCTGTCTTGTCTGACGGATTACTTATTATTCTAGCGACACGCTTTCGGTTCTGTTAATATCATTGTTTTGAATTGACAACAATTCAAATGTACTAGTAAAATAAAAAAACCGGTTGTAGATTTTTCACTGCTGATTACAGGAAAAATATTTTGGGATTTTTTTATGCAGTAGTTTTTTTTTATATCTAGGAAAAAGAGTAAAAAAAGTTGGATTGTGAATGTTAGGCATACACTTAGCGGCTCATAGTCCATTTATTACCATAAAATGAAAAAAAAAAACAACTGTCAGTTCATTTTTTATCTGTCTTGTCTGACAGATTACTTATTATTCTAGCGACACGCTTTCGGTTCTGTTAATATCATTGTTTTGAATTATGCTTTGATAACACTTTCAAATGGAAGTGACTGGCAGATTCGTAAAAGCTGATAGTCCCAATCTGCCCAATGTCGACGAATGGATGTTGTTACAGTTCATGCGAAAAAATGACTGTTTTAATGTTGCGGAAACTTAAGGAGCGAAGGTTTTCATGTCCTCTAGCACATTCTCACGGTACGCTCGTAACCAGTAAACCAGTACAAAATACAAATACACGCTACAGGAAAAAGTAAGACATGATCTCGTGTGGTTGATCCCAGTTTAGAGAGAACATAAGTAATCAAACATTATTGGCTTTCATAACATCAATCATATATGTTAACTGGTGCAGAAGAATCTCGGAGAGTATTTATACTAGAAAAAAGTGATTCTACTACATTGTAAAAGTGTTACTTTTATATTACAATACTAACCCACAAATTCAAGTTTTTTATTACAATCACATCAAGTCATGAACCCTTATGTTTACATTAAAATCGCTGTCAATTGAAATTGTGAACAATGTAAATAAACCATATCCATATTCTACCACTTGTTTATTGTTTTAATGGTTTAGGATAGTGTTGTGGTCTTGTGGTAAGTATTTATTAAATAACACATGGATTTAGCAGTATTTGATGAGGGAAAATGGAAAAAGACATTTTAAATAGGTACAAGGTTTGTTTACATTGTTTGCAATTTCAATTCACTGACAGTTTATCATACCTAGCTAAGGGAACTTATCCTGTACCTGTACTGTACTGCACAAAGACGAGTCACTTTATAATTATTTCAGAAAATTCAAGTTCACAACAGTAGGTACCTGCTTATACTGTTTTAGTTGAATATTTTCCCCAGTTACCTGTTTAAAGTTACTGACTTAGTAGTCAGTGGTAGGTTACCTATGTCAACTTTGAAATACCGGTAGGTCTGAAGGATAAACAAATAAATATTACAGTGTTTTATTTACTATGTATTTAGGAGCAAAAAGTAACAATACATGTCATGTTATGTAAATTTTCAATCACTTGCCGGAAGATATCAAATCACTAGATGGTGCGCAATTCAAGAAGAAGCTTAAAGAATTTCTTCTCTGTAAATGTTTTTATGATTTAAATGAATACTTCTGTGATAAATATTAAAGTTATTTGAGTCCAATGAATGACATTGTACGTCCGAAAAGGACAAGCTGTTGAGACGATTTAAGCTATAAATACTACCACAAATGTACACAGTTTGAACAATAAACTATTCTTATTCTTATTCCTATGTAAAAAATATTTATATTTTATTTGGTTACAGTTCAAAGTTCTTCAATTTTCAATTCCATTAATGCCATGTTTTTGCAACTTGAGAAGAAACAAATGGTCAAGGCATCTTGATGCTACTTTTTCCGGTCGTCATTATAAAGAAATATTTGAAAACTCAAAGCAACAAACGCAGAAAATAAATTCGTGAATATGCTACGGATGGTTGACAAAATATGTGACGCGAATTGACATAATGACATATTATGACAGTTATTTTTTTTTTTAAATTTTATATCATGCTAAGACTGCGACATTATTATTCCTATCTTTGTATATACGGACTTTTTAATGATCATTTCTTTAATTAATTATTAACGACCAATTAAAGCAAAATAAAGGAAAACCGAGAAACACGGGTAGTCTAATTTTTAACCAGCTATTATAAAAGCAAAATAACAAGAATGATTTTTTTTTTGAAATGTTGTCAATTATGCTTTGATAATACCAGGCCTCATGCATGCCATGTACTTACGCGCGATATTTACCTACCGCGGAGACGATCGCCTGCGATCGAAATTCCAGTAGGTTGTCACAAGCGCGCGCCGACGCACGTTCATTCGTGTTCCACGGAAAAAATATGCCGCCTGAACTTTTATAAGTGAATGGTGAAACAGGGGGCAAATTTTAATATGACTATGCTAGAATTAATAGCTAATATAACAATTTGGAAGTTCGTATCGTGCTGTCCCTCTTACTCTTCTATAAAAAGCTATAAGCGTGAGCGGGATGGCACGATGCGAAGTTCGAAAGTTAACCTTCGTATCCTTTGTAATGTGTTCTACGCATTACAATAAATATCCTTTTTTGTTAGGATTCCAGAGCTAAAATGGCAAAAACGGAACCCTTATAGTTTCGCCATGACCGTCTGTCTCTTTGTCCGTCCGTGGCTTAGCTTAAAGAATATTAGTGCTAGAAAGTTTGCATGGATATAATATATAGCAATTATCCCGACAAAATGGTAAAACAACATGTAGAAAAAAAAAATTTAATCCAAACTGCCAGCCCTTGTCACTGTCGGCACGCACACATTCTTAAGGAGACGGAGTAGTATAATCTGTGGCTACAATCGCGGTAAGTACCAAGATTTTGTACGGGATGCAGTATCTGTTACGAAGTAACTATTAAGTAATCTGTGATAATACTTTCAAAAGGAAGTGACTGGCAGATTCGTAAAAGCTGATAGTCCCGATCTGCCCAATGTTGACGAATGGATGTTGTTACAGTTCATGCGAAAAAATGACTGTTTTAATGTTGCGGAAACTTAAGGAGCGAAGGTTCTCATGTCCTCTAGCACATTCTCACGCTACGCTCGTAACCAGTAAACCAGTACAAAATACAAATGCACGCTACAGGAAAAAGTAAGACATGATCTCGTGTGGTTGATCCCAGTTTAGAGAGAACATAAGTAATCAAACATTATTGGCTTTCATAACATCAATCATATATGTTAACTGGTGCAGAAGAATCTCGGAGAGTATTTATACTAGAAAAAAGTGTGATTCTACTACATTGTAAAAGTGTTACTTTTATATTACAATACTAACCCACAAATTCAAGTTTTTTATTACAATCACATCAAGTCATGAACCCTTATGTTTACATTAAAATCGCTGTCAATTGAAATTGTGAACAATGTAAATAAACCATATCCATATTCTACCACTTGTTTATTGTTTTAATGGTTTAGGATAGTGTTGTGGTCTTGTGGTAAGTTTTGATTAAATAACACATGGATTTAGCAGTATTTGATGAGGGAAAATGGAAAAAGACATTTTAAATAGGTACAAGGTTTGTTTACATTGTTTGCAATTTCAATTCACTGACAGTTTATCATACCTGGCTAAGGGAACTTATCCTGTACCTGTACTGTACTGCACAAAGACGAGTCACTTTATAATTATTTCAGAAAATTCAAGTTCACAACAGTATAGGTACCTGCTTATACTGTTTTAGTTGAATATTTTCCCCAGTTACCTGTTTAAAGTTACTGACTTAGTAGTCAGTGGTAGGTTACCTATGTCAACTTTGAATTACCGGTAGGTCTGAAGGATAAACAAATAAAGATTACAGTGTTTTATTTACTATGTATTTAGGAGCAAAAAGTAACAATACATGTCATGTTATGTAAATTTTCAATCACTTGCCGGAAGATATCAAATCACTAGATGGTGCGCAATTCAAGAAGAAGCTTAAAGAATTTCTTCTCTGTAAATGTTTTTATGATTTAAATGAATACTTCTGTGAAAAATATTAAAGTTATTTGAGTCCAATGAATGACATTGTACGTCCGAAAAGGACAAGCTGTTGAGACGATTTAAGCTATAAATACTACCACAAATGTACACAGTTTGAACAATAAACTATTCTTATTCTTATTCCTATGTAAAAAATATTTATATTTTATTTGGTTACAGTTCAAAGTTCTTCAATTTTCAATTCCATTAATGCCATGTTTTTGCAACTTGAGAAGAAACAAATGGTCAAGGCATCTTGATGCTACTTTTTCCGGTCGTCATTATAAAGAAATATTTGAAAACTCAAAGCAACAAACGCAGAAAATAACAAATTCGTGAATTTGCTACGGATGGTTGACAAAATATGTGACGCGAATTGACATAATGACATATTATGACAGTTATTTTTTTTTTAAAATTTTATATCATGCTAAGACTGCGACATTATTATTCCTATCTTTGTATATACGGACTTTTTAATGATCATTTCTTTAATTAATTATTAACGACCAATTTAAGCAAAATAAAGGAAAACCGAGAAACACGGGTAGTCTAATTTTTAACCAGCTATTATAAAAGCAAAATAACAAGAATCATTTTTTTTTTGAAATGTTGTCAATTAAACGCCGTGGTGGCCTAGCGGTTCGACCTATGGCCTCTCAGGCAGAGGGTTGTGGGTTCATTCAAGCTCGCGCTCGCACGTCTAAGTTTTTCGGAATTTATGTGCGAAATTACATTTGAAAAATTTATCATGAGCTTTACGTGAAGAAATTCAATTGTGTGAGGTTCCCAATCCGCACTTGGTGGGCCTGCATGGGAACTACGGCCCAAGCCCTCTCATTCTGAGAGGAGGCCTGTGCCCTGTAGTGGGACGTATACATATAGGCTGGGGTAATGATGAACTACCAATTGGCAATGTCTAAAAAAAAATATCACTGGTTTTCATATTTTTTTTGTATAGAAAAGTCAATTATAAGAAACTAATTTCAATATTTTGTCATTTAGTTCACTACTTTTTTCAAAATTAATTACTGAAACTGTTTTGGTTGATGACGTCAGATTGTAATTGAGAGCTCCCACACTGCCAAATTTCTAAATGTATCTAAGTGCGTACGATAAGGCAACCCCTTTAATTATTTTTTGCGTAGTGGTACACTTTCACTTCTGTCATTTTACTGGCGCTGTCAAAGTGCTAGATGTCAGACAGCAGGTCCAAATCAAACTCCGTAGTATAATCCACGCGTAAAATTTTTAAGAATTCTAACCGCACAGAATAAAGTACGACTTGGACCAGTCACGCAATTTACACCAATGTCAGTTGAAGGTCATTTCTTATTTGGTATGAAATAAAGTCATAACATAATATTAAAATTAAATAACTACAGAAAACGGGTTAGAAAGCATTTATCTCGAAATGGTTTTCGATTTACTACACATTGCAAAAAAATAGACATCCCCAATTGCTCATAGTAGTAATGCTGGTAATATTTTTTTTCTAACAATTGATCAAACATTGGCGAACTCATCATGTTCAGTTGAAGAAAATGAATCACGTACCAGGCTGAACCCTTTTCATTAAAAATGTCATGTTGTCATTCCATACATCTGCCAAAGAGATCATCGTGAAATTGGTTGTGAAAAAGTTCCATCCTGGTACACGATTCATTTTCCTTAACTGTACAAGCAATCTAAACATGTTTAGTTCGCAATGCATCAAACAATCATTTTATTATTCCATTAAATATTTCCATATTGTGGACTGAAAGCCATAGCTTGGCTTTCAGGAGTCTTTTGTTTACGACCACCGTCACCCAACAACAAAGCCTTGATCCCAAACGTTAATCCGTTGGGACTATTAAGCATTAATTTGTTTGAAAGGAATTATTCGTGTGAATCTTCATCATTAAAATTCATAGCAAGCTAGGTGTCAGTGGCGCCCTTCATTTGTCGGCTTTCGGGCATCAGGTTTAAGCCTCTGAAACCGTGCGTATGAATAGTTTACCTGGAAACATTGACTGGCTCGAGTTCAGACAGACGTGTTGACACGAGAAGGAAATTGTTTCAGGTTGGTTCCTTCCTCTACACTTTGAAACTCATCAACAACATCATCATCAACATTAACTGATCATCTCTGGTTATATTAATAGGGAATTAGAGACACGTATTCAAATTCAAATTAATTTATTTCACTTAAAAGGCACATTGTATTGAAAGGGACAAATAAATAAAATAAATAAATATCACGGGACGATTCACACCAATTGACCTAGTTCCAAAGTAAGTAAAGCATGTGTTATGGGTACAAGGCAACGGATAGACATACTTAAATATAATTAGATAGTTACCTACTTAATTACATATTAGACACCCAAGACTCGAGAACAAACATTCGTACAAATTAAATCAAACAACAACCAAACAAACAAAAACACACAACAAACCAAATCTAAACACAACCAACAGTTCTTAGTTTTTTATTTTCGCTTATTTATAAAATGCGTATTTTCCCTTTCATAAATTGACTTTTGTTTTGAATTGTCCCTTTCATACCACCTCTCTTCTAATAGTTGAGTTGTTCCCACGCTTTGTAGCCATAAGGCCCCTATATTGCTTACCTAATAAATAAATATTTTCCTTGTATTTGCTTTTCTGTATTGCTTTCTATGTAGTGCACAATAAGAGGGTAATTGTATTGTATACTAAGTTTTAATTTGTATTAATATGTATTATGTTTTACTGACTTCGAACTTTCAATGAACGGTTAAAACATAGGTAGTTAATTCTTAATAATATACTGTTTATTACACATTAAATAACCGTTAAGGGGAAGATAACGGGAACGCGTTGGATGCGGATGGCGCAGGAACGGTATGTTTGGCGAACCTTGGGCGAGGCCTATGTTCAGCAGTGGACGTCTTTCGGCTGAAATGATGATGATGATGAATTACATTAAATATATTTGATTCGGATCTATAGCTAAACCGTTTCACTGAGGCCTCGCCAGGCCCCCTTTGTCGTCATAACTCCCAACCCCTGTACCGTAAAACGGGGTTACTTTAAAATGCAGGGAAACCACTTTGGAAAACAGTTTTTACACCGTGTCCTTATTTTTTTAGACCATATGTGGCAGTGAAATAACTACCTTGATACTCAGGAGCGAGCGAGGACTCAGTTAAACGGTTTAGCTATCCGTGATCATGATGTCAAAATATCTAGAGTAAAGGTAATCTCCACTTATATTCCCTATCAAATACGCCTGACGAAAATACAATTTACCCTGATAGCAGTTCCTAGAAGCTCAATGAACTTTTATATAACCATTTCTAATGTTCAAAACATGATAGTTCGTTAGTTAATATATTCTAACACTCTATTAAATTTAATTACCCAGAAGTTATTGGAAACAACCTCAAATTTCATGACCCTGCCGCAAACTGCGTAAAACGTTTAATGAGAGGGCTTGCGGCCACAGTTTAATTGCCATTAGCTCCTAATTAATATGGTTTGTGATATTTTATAAAATAATCAGTTTTTAAATTCATCATCATCATCATTCCAGCCTAAATACGTCCCACTGCAGTGCACAGGCCTCCTCTCAGAATAAGAGGACTTGGGTCGTAGTTCCCACGCGAAAGCGAAAGTTTGTCTGTCTGCCTGTTACGCTTAAACGGCCTAGTCGATTTAGAAGAAATTTGGTATAGAGATAGTTTCAGTCTTGGCAAAGGACATAGGATAGTTTTTATCCCGGAAAATTCCATAGTTCCCGCGGGATAGCGATAAACAAATGCTTCGCAGACGGTGCCGCCGGCAACAGCTAGTTTCAGAATAATTTATGTTTACGACAATAATGGTTATCACTGTAAATGTAAACTATTCTTTGGTATGCTAATCCATACTTAATATTATAAATGCAAAAGTGTGTCTGTCTGTCTGTTACCTCTTCACGCTTAAACTGCTGAATCGATTTAGGTCAAATTTAGCATAGAGGTAGTTTGAGTCCCAGGAAAGGACATGATATAGTTTTTATCCCAGAAATATTCCTTTAATGGGGTAAAAAGAGGGGTGGAAGTTTGTATAGGGAATCAATAACTACTATACCGTTTTAGATGAAATTTGGTACGTAGGTAGTTTGAGACCCTAATAAGGACATAGGATTGTTTTTATCCCGGAAAATTGCATAGTTTCCGCGGGATAGTGATGAACGAATTTTTCGCAGACGGAGTCGCGGGAAAAAGCTAGTTCCTAAAAGATGACACCCTGCTGTCATCTCTATTGCTAATGACGTAGAATTAAGCACTACTACCATTACTAGCGACCCGCACCAACTTTGCCCGAGTAAAATTAAAGATATTATTATTTTAAGAGGGTGGATAACTAAAGAGATTCTATAATCAAAGGCGTTAACTTCACTCTTTCACGTTTCGCCTTTCACTTCTTTTGTTTGCAAAGTGTCGACGGGTCACTAGTTATATCTATCTTACGTTACGGTGTTTGTTATCGAACTCCTCCGAGACGGCTTGACCGATTTTTATAAAACTTTTTTTTTTCCATATTTGGTAGGTCTGAGAATAGGTCGTAAGCTATAAATTATATGGCAAAATAACGTTTGCCTGGTCAGCTAGTATCTACATAAAAATTTCATGAAAAAAATCCAAGTTGTGGTGAAAACCAAATCAAAAGTTTAGGAGGAGTTAAAGTTAACTCTGTTAGAAACAAACAAATACATTTTTATTTTCATAATATTAATTTAGATTTAGATCAATTTGTTTTTCAACTGTATCTAGCTTAACTTGTAGTTTTAAACATACCTAAAAGTTTCCTTGGGTCTAGTTATGTGAGCCAGCTTTTAAGGCTGCCAGCCAATTTAAAGTTATAAGCCTGTTATACTGAAAATAAAACAGATAAGCGGGCTCGCTTCTAACCAACTTGCTTAAACATTATAATACACAATATTTCATTGGATAAAGTTTCGCTAGCCAGCTTAAGGAGTCGGTATATTTCACTAGTTCGTTGGGTTAGTTTGAGTGAACAGTTTAAACATGAAACTACCGTGACTTTTGAGTGATCAGCTTCGTAAAGAACAACATCGGATATTTTGGTTTAAAATCTAGCCAGTAGTAACGCCATTGACGTTTACTTTGAATTATGGATCGATGTATGGAAACATTTGCCAACTTCAATTAAAAAATCCTTAAATCCGTTCAAATGCGTTCAGTTATACCCCAACACCCGCTCAAGTAATCCGAATCATTCTTAATCTATATTCGTATAGAGGCCAAGAAGGCCATTCCATGACCAGATTGGGAATGTCTTTAGAAAAGTAAGGTCAAGAGTGTACCCGAAACTGCGAGCATGTATGAAAAGACTTATGAGTGTTGTGGAAGCAGAAGGTATACATACGTCAGGATCGTAGCAGTTGGAAACAAATAGTCTCTGATTACCCCTTTGCTGGGATGGAGACGTGATGGTATGATGTAAGTATAGAAGCACGATAGTTAGTAGTTATTTCAAGGCTCAAGTATAGGTATAGGTAGTAGAAGGCTATTTCTCTCAATCGACGTCTTATTGTGCATCTTTTGCGTAACTGGTTGTAGGCACTATTTCTACAGCAGCGTCTGTAGGAAGCCTAGCAGACCCTTCACGTCACCGAAGACTCAAGGTGACCAGAAGTCTAATTCACCACGCCAGAATGCTCGATGCCAGGATGTGGGTGGCTGTCTCTATCTCGATATACGCTTCAGTTCAATGTCTGTAACACTTACATTTGTATAAGTACATTAGTATTAGTTTTAACGACCACTTTAGCCTAGATGGTAGTGACCCTGCCTACGAAGCAAGAGGTCCTGGGTTCGAATCCCGGTAAGGGCATTTATTTGTGTGATGAACACGAATATTTGTTCCTGAGTTATGGATGTTTTCTATGTATTTAAGTATTTATTTATCTATATAAGTATGTTTATCGTCGTCTAGTACCCATAGTACAAGCTTTGCTTAGTTTGGGACTAGGTCGATTTGTGTAAGATTGTCCCCTAATATTTATTTATTTATTTATTATTTATTTTTCTAAACCATGAAAAAAGAGAAAAGTACAGCTGGGGCTAGAATGGAATTTATATTATCGTTGTCATTTCGTGATGCGTGCCATAATTATAAGTAGGGTCGGTTCTCTAACTATAGAAAAGTGGATACTTATGTTAGGGAACCGACCAGACCGAACAGTTAGCTTATAATACGAAAAAGTCAAACTGTTCCCGCAAATGTTGGTTTGTTGAGCAAGGCATGTCCAACCAGAACTCCAACCATCAGTTAAAGCTGGAGTCTCGCCAACCCGGTAAACCTTTCCCGAGCCTGACTTTCCTAACGCAGTTGAAATCAAAATCGTGTTCACCTCTTATTTCCGCTCCACGGTCTAGAATGAGGATAGAAAGAGATGGTAAATGGCGAGCGCCCGGGCGTTAGACAATATGGCCTCTGGTCTACATTATTCAATCATCTTGTCAATAATTGCGCAACAATGTATTATATTTATGCAAAAGTTGCAGGTTATAACTGTGATTCCAACTTATTACTGTCGTAACATTTGCCCTACGAAAACTAAATTTATGATTCAGCCCCGAAACTACATTAAAATATTTTATGATCTTTCCGGCACCTAAAATGTTTTTGCTCATAAAACATACATACATTATTTATAACGTGTTATGCGGGTTAATGCTGTAGCTAGATTTATGCGGGGCAAATTTCCTCTAAATTTATGTAGACGTCTATAAGTAGGCTACCGATAACTCGACAGAGCGTTCGTGTACATGCTAAGACAAGCTCTTTTCCATAATCGAATAAGTCGCGAACGTCCCGGATTGTAGGAAAAGGGGACGTATTCTTAAATCTCTAGATACTTTCACGAAATTCATTATGAAGTTTGGAAGTTATAAATTGTCATACCAATGAAAGAAGAGTGCGAGCCGCACGAAAGGTCAAGGCACTCATGGGGCTGTTTGAGGTGAGGCGCTGTCTGCATAAATTTAACTTGTAAAGCCTTTGGTTTCGTTATTATTTCAGAAAAAATATAGCTTAAGTTGTTTTTTTTTCTTGCAATTAAGTTGCAGAACGGCTTTTTGCTACAATAATTATATTTACAGTGATAAAAAGTAAAAGCACAGTGGTATCTTTTAATTAACAAAGCTACATCGTATTTCGGAAGCATCTAGGTTAGAAATAGACGATATGCCCACTAAATTCACCGAAAATAAATACATCACTTCGTATGAAGATCTCCAGCTTCCAATGCTATTAAACAGACATAATAAAGAAGCAAAAACGAAGACGTGACAAGACTCAATTCGTTGTCTTTTCTTTGAATAAAATTGTACGTTGAATTGGATATGCAATTAGGCAGTATAATCCAGAACACACTTGGGAATAGAGAGAGGATAAAAACGAAAACGGTAATTTCAGGACCTATTTCTAATTACGCATTGATAAAAGTTATTATTCTCCTTAAAATTAATTTAGAGCAAACTATTTCGTCGAACGAATAACTAAAGAGAATCACGCTGAAAATATAATCAACTAGCTTTAACCCGAGGCTTCCTCGTGTTAGAAATCCATGACAAAGGTTGCGGCAATATTTTTAAAGCACAACGTTCGCTCGGATAACGTCATCTATGGATGCAAACGAAGTTAACATCATCTTAAAAGCTAAGGTACTTTTTCATCACACTTGCTCGTCATTGGTGTTATTCCAAGCCTGTTAAGTATACTAGATGACAATGGTCTAAATTGTTCTTAAGGGAGTTATGGATTTACATACAGTTTTTCCTCCCAAGGGAGTGTATTAAAATTTGTTAACAAGTTAGTAGGTATGTCATTTCAGACTAAGAAGGTTTCAAGTCAGCCAACGTTTTATTTATATCTTTAAAATTTAGCTATTTACCCAATTTTACAACACAAAACTTATCTACGCTTCATGAAACTTCGTTATTTTTATATTTTAAATTTATATCAAATAGTTATGCAATAATTTTAGTAAGTATTTTTTAACATGTTGGCAGAATCTGGTCGTATGACCATTCGAATTCTAAACTTACTTAACACAGTTTACATTATCTATCGTAGATGACTCGAAAAAAATTACAATCTGCATTGGCAGGTAGCCATTAATTTTATTCAATTTAAGTGTTTAGAGACAAAATAATTTTATTTTTGAATTTTTTTCCCGCGCAATGTGATGACAATCATTGTGTGTATCACGGGCAGTAAGGCCCGTTACTTACGGCCCTTGATGCACAATGTAGGTACAGTCAGCGTCAAAAGTAGCTGGAGGTAGCTGGTCACTTTTGTACCTTTTCGTTTTACAGTCAGGTGCAAATGTCATAAATGATTGACAATTGTGTTATTACGACAAAGTACAAAAGTGACCAGTTACTTTTGATGCTGACTGTACTATAGTGTCTTGAAGAATAGAGGGCACCCTCTATTCTTGAAATATTAATTCACGGTAACTCTTTACCGGACTATTAAGAATGCAATGTCTCAATCCAAATCCATCCATCCATCTATTATGTCAAGTTTGATCTAATCCGTTAATCCATTATTGCGTGATTGACTCATAAATATTTAAACATCCAAATATCCGTACATCTTCACGATCTGTCTCATTTATAATATAGACACATACACACATACCTACATGATGATATACCTACTGTCTAAGTACTGGTTTTTAAGAACACTATTTACTGTAACAAATGATTTTGTCGTAACCTTAATTCTTATGTACAAAGCTTGTAATCCTATTCGAATTGAAACAAATTGTACACTTTTCTGAACCACGTACAAATAAAACCTTTCTTTCAGACAGGAGAGAATTAGAGAGAGAGTGTTTGTTATTGACAGACAAACCGAGTGGTATAAATATTTACACATGTAATCTTCTCACGTCAATGTAGCGTAAATGTGTTTGGGAGTCCGCTTCTAAGTCGCAGCACACTGATAAAAAACAGTGAACAAAATGACGAATGATTGTGTGACTAGAATTCAGAATTTTTACATTTTACTACGAAAGATACGAAATGAAAATACTTTAATTTATTTGCAGAGTGACCGATTTATTTGCAGAGCGAGCAGAGCGACCGTGGGTTCAAACCCGGGCTTGCACCTCTGAGTTTTTCGGAATTTATGTTCAAATTACATTTGACATTTACCTTAAGGTAAAATCCTTAATTTTGTAATCTTTATGGATTACGGTGACGGAAAACTTTGTGAGGAGACCTGCACACACCGTAGAAGAAATTCAATGGTGTGTGCGAAGTTTCCAATCAGCACTGGGCCTGCGTGAGAACTACGACCCAAGCTCTTTCGTTCTGAGAGGAGGGCTGCGCCCTACAGTGGTATACATATAGGCTTGAACGGAACTTTCTTTCAATAAAGGAGTATTAAACTATGAATATAATTCCGCATCAAACCGAAAGTAAAATCAGTTTGTTACTTAGAAAAAAAGTTTGAGTCAGACTACGGTACTTAAATCAGTATATAAATATGTAAATATTACTTAAGTTCATAAATTGTGAAAGCAAATTCTATCCAATAAAAAGATCAGTTGAACTCAAAGACAAATTTAACTATTCTGTTAAATCATAGTGAGAAAACTTTAAAAAACCTCTCTCTTTCTCTGAACGCGCGCGTATAAACAGCACGCACGCATAATAATGTGGTGTTCAATAAAGAGTTTTTGTATATTATACACCTACGAAGCGATTCAATGGCGTATGTGAATTGTGAAGTTCTTAATCTGCATCGACCCCGTGTGGGAACTAATACAGCCCACGACCTCTCATTGTGAGTTGAGGTCCGGTTAAAATCATTATATATTATATATTTTGTGTTTTTATAGGTTCTAGTAGTTACGGCACACATAAATGAAATAATACAACTCTTTGAACCACAATCTCTAATTAGAAACCTTTTTTTGAGCAATCCATTTCGTCCATCGATTAAGGACTGAGATGAACAAATAAAATATATTATGGCTCTTTAACCATATACCTATACCTTTATCCATTATGCGAAAGACCCTTGAGGATTGGGATAGAGGGTTCCCGGTGGGTGGTAAAAGGATTTCGAACCTGAGATATGCCGATGACACTGTGCTCCTAGCCACTAGCCACCTCTATTGATGACATGAAGGAACTATTCCAGAGACTCGAGACTGAAAGTAATAGTATGGGTCTTGCAGTGAACAGAAGCAAGACCAAGATTATGGTGGTGGATCGTGCTGGTCACTTGGCTGACACGGTAGACATCGTTCCAGGAGTGGACACAGTGGAGCATTACATTTACCTGGGCGCATAGGTTAACAATGACGGCAGTTGTGTGCCGGAGATAAAAAGACGTATTTGTATAACCAAGGATGCTATGACCCGCCTGAACAAAATATGGAAAAAGAGGGGAATAACTATTAACGCCAAGATCCGGTTAGTACGTGCTTTGATATTCCCCATTTTTCTGTATGGCGTGGAGTCGTGGACGATACGGGCTCGAGAGAGGCAGAGGATTGATGCCTTGGAGATGTGGTGTTGGAGGCGTATGTTGAGAATACCTTGAACGGCCAAGCGAACAAGTGTGTCGATCCTCTCACAGCTTAAGATAAAAACCCGTCTATCCACGATATGCCACCAACGAATTCTTTCGCATTTTGGCCACATAATGCGAAGGGGTAATGAGAGCCTGGAGAAATTGATCGTAGTTGGGAACACAAATGGCAAGCGAGCCCGAGGCCGATCTCCTACCAGATGGACCGACCACATAAAAGACTCCAGGTCCCCGAGGTTTAGCTCCATCGTCAGAACCACGATGGACAGAAGCCGATGGAAGCAAATAGTTTACTCCAAGTGTGAACCACTTGTTGATGACCACGATCCTCAGTCATGAGGGAACGACTAGAGAGAGAGAACCATATAACCGTTATTATTATTAGTCCTGTGTATAGATGGATAGTTCTACCAGTGTTTCTACCGCTGTCTCAATGCTGTCGAATATATATTGAGCAAATGAGAAATGCATAACGGAACGTTTTTATAAAACGTTACTCAGCGCTTGCGGTAAAATTCCAATCTGTTACAATTTCAAGCTCACTGTAGCTCATTTCTTCAGTAAATGCGACAGGAAAGTGAAAGCGGGTGAAACGCTAGTAATAGGTACTATCCAAATATTAGTAGGTTTGCTTACTGCAGCCTGCAGACTAGAGAAACTGTACGTACCGCCACGAGCGTAACAACGCAAAGCTTCGTGCATGCAATTATTTGGCACTTCGTCGATGCACTGGCAAATCCAACGTCAGTCGGGAAACCAACCAACACAATTGCGGTAAATAAACATTTGAGAGTAATATACACTTGTCTACGTTCCCTCAGAAAACATTTATTTCCTAGGTATTCGATTCACAGATTTGAAACAAATTTTATCTGTGATTCATTTTACACAAAAACGGAGAGCCGTTTTGTTACACCGCAATAGTTTGCGTAATAGCTGAGCAACACCCAAACATAAAAACAAAAATGTGAACGTTTTGTATACGCATCAGGTAACAGTATGTCGTGTAAAATACAAGCAAAAGAGCATATTATTTAGACCTACAAGGAAAATTGTTGTTACAATGAATAACAACTGAAAAAAGTAGAAAAATGAAATGAAACAAAACACGCGCACGGCAGTATAATCTTAGCACTTTACATAACATGAGAACTCAAAGGCCTTGTCGAATAAAACGCTTCGATACATCAGTCAAGTCACGTGAAACATATCTATAGATCCTTTAAGTTTTTGTAGGAGGTAGAATTCTCGTGAGGTATGGGCAAAGACGATGGCTCCAGAATACACAGCAACGATTTCTCAAACTAAGAATTTCCTCCTTGATTGCGAACTTCCTTGAAAACAAAGGCTGAGAAAAGAAAGCTGAAAGTGTTCGGGAAACACATGGCAGGCTTTCTTGAGGCTTACTGGGATTCCGCCAATGTGCGACTCATTCGCACGCTCGAGTTCACTCTTAAAATATTGTCGTTTTTATACGTTGCCCGCCAGAAGGGCGAGAGGAAATTGTTTTCTGATTGGTAAAGGTGCCGTCAAAAGAGATCAAGAAGCCCGTTTTGACGTCATTGAATATTGGATCGAATTATGCATCATTCAAATTCTTAGCGGAGACATTTCCAAATTAGTGCCGGTTTTAGAAGACATTTTCCTGTGTTTGACCAACAGTATTATTAACGAAATCAATAAAATAAATTAATTTGTAACACAACTAAATATGTTTAGTATAAATACTTGGATTTTACTAAGCAACTGAGGCAATCGTGTATAATATTGCGGACTTTCTGAAACAAATAAATACAGTTTTGTTTTATATTAGTATTGACAAACTTAAACCAGGTCTAATTACTAAATATTATAGGCACAGTTTTTTTTCAGTAGGTGACTATTTATTTATTAAATAACTTGTTATTTGCGATAAGTCGATATTATCCGAAGCTAGACTCTTTTTGATATTTTGTTTTAAATCTTAATTTAGGTATTCCAATTATATAGATTGAATAATTTTGACTATCGCATTGAAGTAACTGAATTTTTTAATTTTATATTTTTTTAACTCCCCCGACACAAAAAGAGGGGTGTTATAAGTTTGACCGCTATGTGTGTGTCTGCCTGTCTGTGGAATCATAACTCTTAAATGGGTAAACCGATTTGGATGCGGTTTTTCTTCATTTGAAAGCTGGTTTCTTGGCGATGGTTCTTAGACATGTTTCATCAAAATTGGTCCAGCCATTTCAAAGTTATCAGCTCTTTTGTATGCTGCAGAAGGGATCTTAGATTTAATTGCGTTGGGGGTTTTTAATAAGTTGAGACAAGTTAAGATCATAAAAAATGGCCACCTCAAGACAGACCAATACGTAAATCCATTTAATTCCTGACCTAATTTAAACGATTTCACAGTAAGTTTCATAATGAATTCCCGTCGTCATCAAACAATACAATGTCACTAATAGCTTGATGCCTTTTTAAATATTTTGCATTTTTATATATTTTATTATATTTTCCACGGTGGGTCATAATTCAGTTACCGTTACAGTTATATTGGTGCGAAATGGCTGCAAATGTCACAACATGGGAAACGTTCGCTAGGTGCATTATATCTCCAGCAACAATTCGATTACCTCTACTCTGAATTGAAATATTTCAGAACGATGTCAGGTCTTTACGATTTCCCTCTGAATGAAATATCAGGCATCAAATAATTGTTGCTTTGTCCGACTGTTTTATTTTTACTTACTCTTTGTCGGTCCCTTACTAAATGCTCCTTCCATCCACTCAAAGGTTGACTGGTAGAGATCCCTTAAAGGGATAAGTTCGCCTTTGTACATGCATTTCAACGGTTGTCAATATGTTTTTCTTTTTTTTCCTTATTTTTGTACAATAAAGAGTTTACATACATACATACATAATACATAGTTTGCTTGTGCCAGCGGCGTCCATTGCAGAAAATTCTACTTATCCCATGAAAATGTGTGTAATATAAGTACCTATATAACCTATTATAATGTAAGTACTATATATGCATGAGTAGATGTACTATTTTTGTTGCGTTTTAATTTTCTGATCCACTGTTGATGCACCACCTGCTGTAAACTAGTCTTTCCTTCTTTCTGGTAAAGGGTTACCTGGAAGAGATCGCTCTTAAGCGATAAGGCCGCCTATTGCTTACCTTGTATCTTTCTCTCTGTGTACCTGTTTTCTGTATTGCTTACTATTCCTGGTGTACAATAAAGAGTCATTGTATTGTATTGTATTGTTGTATGTGTGTACACCTGTCCTTAAATCCTTGTTGACATCATAAAGGGAGTCTGTATGCAAAATTTCAGCTTTTTAGATCCACGGGGTTGGGCTGGGCATTAATGAGTCATTCAATCAGTTAGGAGTGTTCTTTTATTTAAGTAACACAATACGATTGGTGAACATTTTGGGAATAATAGAATAGAATAGTCGGATAACGGCATCGAAGAATAAAATGTGATCAAACGCTTTCAAATAACAAATTATATAAAAACTTTTATCTTCCACATATTTATTCGGAACTATTTTCTTTTATTTTTTTTCCCAATTAAATATTACTCTTGATTCCAACATTTCATTATTTTTCCAGCAATTCATTTTTATCGACGTCCAACAGCCATGAATCTTCAAAAAAAACAACACGTAACGTACAATCGAACGGAAAAGCAGGAAACACATCTTTACGAGCAAATTGTCCATTAAAATCGAGGGAAATTGGCGTAGCTTCGTACGTTTTTTTGTACATATGCCGTTTGCAGAAATACCAGTACAAAATGCCTTTATGAGGAACAGCAGCGCGTGGTTACGATTTATGGAACTGCGAACTGAATCAGTACAATGTGAAATCTATTCGGTACCGATGAAAATGTGTACGTGAATTTTGAATCGACGTGTGTAATTTTTTCGACGTCGTGTAAATTTCCTGCTCACCGCACCGCCATTGCAGCGCCGAGTCTCGGATTCAAAGAACACGTAGCAGTGTAATAACTATTTGAAACTCGAATGGGCCAAATGGTACTTTCAGCCTGTTTTATGTCCCGAATGAGTTTTTGCTCCTCGTGTCCTCTACAGCTTGAATAGCATACTCGAGCCGGGAAGGTCATAACTAAGCAGAGTTCGAGTCAAATAACTTCCTCCTATAAATTCAAGCCAACGTTGAATTTAACAGCTCGAAAAGCCGGAATTTCTGTTGTGAATACGACTAACTTCTATTGAAATAAGAACTTGGCCAACGTTCTATTTTTCTACGATCCAGCGAGGCACCATGAGTTACTCAGCACTATGAGAATCGTATAAAATATTTATAGATCCAATCCAACTTAAATAAAGTCATATTTACCTAGTCTAGAATTGTCCGAGAAATGAAAAATAGTTTCTAACGTCTTATTTCAAAGATTATCAGAATGGAAATAAAACGTTTAAATGAGGTACAATATGTATTAAAAATAAATATTGCGTAGCGTAGTTGGGTTATTATTCGAGCGTGTCAACCACCTCACTTTCGTGGTCACATTTTTTTACGAATTCTTTGTAGATTTTGATGGTGTTTTCGGTTATTTATCAGATATCCTTTACTACCACCAGATACTACAAACTGTATCACAATCTTTTGCCAATTCTATAAAAATGTCTCTATGAAAGTTTTCCGAAAAAAAAACGTTCAAGTAATGAAATGACCCCGTTGGGGTCAGTACTTCTTTGATATTTGTCCTATTTATGTGTTTTGTATAATTGGCACTGATCTACTATCGTCACACATTTTACACCACGCTAAAAAAACATGTGTAAAAGAATAACGTTTCGTACAAAACAATACACGCACGAATAAAGGCATTGTTGATGTGATGGCACAAATGAAAACATGTCAGTCCGCAAATATGTAACATGGCACATGCTTTACATGTTTACACGCCACGGTCTAATAATGCGCGGAGCCACTCCATTTATCATTCGAACCATATTTCACAAGTTTGCGGTTGTTTGTCTTCTCTTATATCCCTCTCTAGTTATGCGTGCGCCGTAATTATTTATGTTTGTAACCACAACATTATATTTTGCGTTTGCGAACGGGCCATTTGTCTCGTAAGATCCTCTATAAATTTAAGGTAAGGCCACATTATGCGGTCTATAATTGCCCAGTGGCGGTAAGATGAAATTGGTGCCAGGAAACCGTATGAAACGGAATGATTAGACATTTGGGATAGTCTTGATGGAACGAAGGTCTTAAAAACAAGATGGATGGGTGCCGTCACTGCTCGCAGAGAGCGGCGGAGAGAGTATAATTTATGATTGTTCAAAGTTAAGTGAAGTTCGATCATAATCAAAGAAAGTTATTTAAATTTGAAATTGACACTTTTTGAAACAATCTTTGAAAGTTATAATTGATAGAACGCTGAAGTTTATAGATTTGATATGGTGATTTGATTACTGTAATTTGAATTTATAATTTTGATGATTACTCATAATGTTTATGGTATTTTTTTGTTTGCATATTGTGGTAGAATGTTTTGTTAGGAAGAATGGAATATGTTTTTTAATGGAACGTCCTTAATCAATAATCACACTACAAAGTGCGAGTCCTAGTAGAATATCGCACAAAGTTTAAAAAATTGAATTGTCAATTCGGCAAATGTCATATTATGTTATTTTTTCTTGTTACTTAAAAAATAATTAATCGTAAATTGTGAAACTTGTGTAGATTTTTACGTACTCGCAGTTTGCTTTTTCCATTCAAAATGGTATCCCTCTCGAGGAAACCCTCGTATAATATGTACGGTTCAAACAAACCAATATTAGTCAACAAACAGTCAAAACAACTTTCATTTTGCACGGATTTTGAGAAATCTATTGTCATCAATACATTCACTCGACGTAGATGGAAACAAGTCACACCCGACGAAGCCTGGAATATATATTGGGCCAATACAGTCAATTGCAGAAACATTTTCAACATAGACAACGGCATAAGGCTAAATGACCACCAACTTATAAATCATTTCCCGAAGCACTACGAGTTGGTACGTAAAGATTTGTTGGTACGGAACATAAAAAGATACAGGAAAGAATTAGAAAAGGAATGTAATCGCTTAGCGGAAAAAATAGACGTCACTCTCCCCGGCGGCCACAAAGTTACCCGCTATGTATACTTGGATTTTATTCCTATAACGTACGTCCTGCCCTCCGACTACAATTTGTTCGTCGAGGAATACCGACGCTCTCCGCAAACAACGTGGATACTCAAACCGACTGGCAAATCCCAGGGCGAGGGAATTTTCCTCATCAACAAACTGTCAAAACTGAAGAAATGGTCTCGGGAATCAAAAAAATATTTACAACACCAACTCACCAACAAGGACTCCTACGTCATATCACGCTACATTGATAATCCGCTTTTGATCGGAGGAAAGAAATTCGATTTGAGGATTTACGTCCTCGTTACGTCTTTTCGCCCCTTAAAGGCTTATATGTTTCGAAACGGCTTTTGTAGATTCTGTACGATGAAGTACGACTCGAGCGTCACCGAACTCGACAATATGTACGTCCATTTAACAAATGTTAGCGTGCAGAAACACGGCGAGGATTACAACAGCCAGCACGGGGGAAAGTTAGGCATACAAAATTTAAAGCTCTATTTAGAGGGCACACGTGGCCGGGAAGTAACCGAGCGACTATTCCACGAGATACAATGGCTTATAGTACATTCCCTAAAAGCCGTAGCGCCAGTTATTGCGAATGACCGCCATTGCTTTGAATGTTACGGTTATGACATTATCATCGATACGGACTTAAAACCGTGGCTTATCGAAGTGAACGCGTCCCCTTCGATGACACCGACGACAAATAACGATGGTATATTGAAGAGCAAGCTCGTGGAAAACCTTCTGTCCGTAGTGCTACCTCCAGACGGTATTCCTGATGTGCGGTGGAAGAAAACTCCAAGTGCTAAGGCGTTAGGAGACTTCGAGGTGCTCATAGACGAAGCCTCACCACTCAAAGAAGGTGCAGACTTAATGCACCCAGGTAGTTAATAAAAACGCTTAATTTATACTTGGTTTGTAAATAAAAGCTGATATTGAATTTTTAAACTGGTATTTTATTAATAAATTCGTACAGATATCAAACGTGAAAAAAATTAAGACTACAAAATAAAAACTACCGAACACGATGACTTTTGTTATAACGTGAGTTGACGTCTTCCCTCTCTATTAATTCTTCATCGATCAAAACGTCAAAGTCGCCAAGCGAGTCTGGATTGGGAGTTTTATTCCATCTCGCATCGGGTATTCCATCCGGCGGCACTACTACTGATACAATGTTATCGATGAGCTTGTATTTTAAAATTCTATCATTGTGTGTGGTCGACTGCAGCGAAGGTGAGGCATTAACTTCTACAAGCCAAGGTTTAAGCGTATTGTCGATGATAATATCATAGCCATAGCACTCGAAACAATGGCGGTCGTTAGCCATAACTGGCGCAACTGCTTTCAAAGAATGCACGATAAGCCATTGCATTTCTGTGAAAAGTTTGTCGGTGACAGTGCGACCGCGAGTTCCCTCCAAATATAATCGAAAATTCTGAATGCTCATTTTTCCGCCGTGCAGGCTATTATAATCCCCACCATGTTTCTGTACGCTAACATTAGTTAAATGAACGTACATGTTGTCCAATTCGGTAACACTCGTATCATACTTGACTGTACAAAATCGACAGAACCCGTGCTGAAATAAATAAGCCTTAAGGGGCCGAAACGACGTCACTAGAACATACAATCTCAGATCGAACTTTTTACCGCCAATCAAAAGCGGATTGTCAATATAACGCGATATAACATAACTTTCTTTACTGCTGAATTGTGGGTGGAAAGGAGTTTTCGCTTCACGCGACCACTTCTTTAGTTTGGAAAGTTTGTTTATTAGGAAAATTCCCGCGCCTTGAGATTTGCCGCACGGCTTCATTATCCACGTACTTTGGGGGGATTTCCTGTATTCTTCCACGAACATATTATAATCGGCGGGTAGCACGTACGTTACGGGTATGAAATCCAAATGTATATAACGTGTTACGACGTGACCGTTAGGTAATTGCAGGTCCGCTTTTTCTGCCAGTGGACTGCCCTCCCTTTCCAGTTCTTTTCTGTATCTCTTGATGTTTTTCACAAGTAAATCTTTTCGTGATAGTTCATAATGATTGGGGAAGTGATTAATCATTTGATTATCTGTCATTCGGTATCCGCTTTCGATGCTGAAGATGTTCCGGCAGTTGGTAGTGAAGGACCAGTAAAAGTTCCATTCGTCGTCAGGTCCAACCTGGACCCAGCCACGCCGTTCAAAATTAGTCATGATTACAGACTTCTCCAAGTCAGTACAATAAGTCACTCTGCCCTTTTCCACAGTCGCCGGGGAAAACTTGCCAAATACAATTGGTGGCACTTTTTTTGGTTCTTGCGTCATGGTAAATTCTTTATGATTTTATAATTAAACAATAATAAACCTAAAAAAAATGTTACAAAAAAACATCCAGGTAAGTGTCAATTGTCATTTTTGTGACATTTATTTGTCCTTGGGTTTTGATTTTTTAAATTGTTGAAAAGGTTGCATATTTTAAAGAAAAATTTGAACATAAGTACGTTTAACCCGCAAAAGCAATGAACTAGAATAAAATGAGGCCAAGTATCGTGCACTGGCGATAAAAACTATCTTATCAATAGCAAAAAAAGCGATTCACCGTAAAAATGCAAATTATACAAATAAAATCTTGATTGATAGTCGCGCGATGAAAGGGATTTGCTCACCGCGCTCAGCCGCGGTAGGTAAAAAGAAAACCAACGCGTCTTTAGTTCACTATCCAATTCAAGCCGAGGCGACTTCAATTCCCTAAGGAAATCTTGTTCAATATTTTTGTCCTATTTTTTGTTTGTTTCATTCTATCTAAACCGTATTTGGATTGTCTACCGTTTCATGTTGTGATTATGTTACGGCTATTAGGTATGCGCTCTCATATTTTGTTTTTCCCTCTTAGAGTCGACAACGTTTTTTGCTGGTCTAGAATGAAATTGATACTGAAGAATATCTGATAATTCTAAGAAGGTAAAAACATAATAATATGATGGTATAACAAACAAGTATACAAACAAAAACATGTTTTTTCGGGATTAAATATCGAGAGTTCAGAAGGATATTCGCAAGCTAACATTGCGTAGAAAATATGTCTGTACATAACTATTGTGTGAAAAGGATGATTAAGGACTCCTTTGAAAATTAATACAAATTTTATACTTTAAAAAATACATAGATTACAAAGACGCAGCAAGTGATACCTATAAACCTATAATAAATATGTAAAAAACCGTAGAAACCTTTCAGGGTTTTTAACAATTTTTGTAAAGTTGTCTGTCGAAAATACCCCTTAAAAGTGTTGAAAAAGAGCTAAATTTGAAATAGAAATAGAAGTAGCAGGAGTAGGAGAAAATTTTCATAATTAATTATATGTAATTATCTTATTAGTGGATATATTTTATACTGTTCTTTAAAATTTAATAAGATTTTTACCACTTTTCAACGGTCTTTTTGAGTTATGGTATTTCAAAAATCGGTCTCCTGGTCAATCAAATCAAGGTTTTATTTAAGATATTTTTTTCATTTAATACAAAATTTTCTTAGCAAATAGTACTTAACTGTAACAAATAAAGTTGAAAGGCCCTTTCAGAACTAAGCTTTCTTATAAAATAAAGCGTGTAAAAAAAAATAGTTGCTCAATAGTCAATTTCTCATACTGATAAAATCAAAAACGTTAAAAAAGGTCTGGCTGACAGTCGTATGATGAAGGTACTGCGGGAATTGTCCAACGAAGGTCCCGGAAATCCTTGAATTACTTTTTCTTATCATCTTGAGAAAAACTAGAAAATATAAGGATATCCGATGTATGGTGAGAAGGCCACCTCTTTGAAGTTAATATTAACTCGTGAAAGAAAAAGTTCCGTATGTTCCTAGTTTTTTTTTTAATTTTTATTGATTCGAATTCGAACTACCTAGACGTTTAAAGTGATTAAACACAGACTTATCCATCAAGGTTAGCTTTCTGAAAACACTAGTAGTCTACGTATGCATCTAAAAGTACTATTGCTACATTATTATTTTGATAATATATACACAACAGCAGCCCCGTGGTAGTATGGTGGTTTGATCTAATGGCCTCTCAAACAAAGAATCGTGGGTTCAAATTCGGACTCGCACCTCTAAGTTTTTCAAAATTCATGTGCTTAATATATTACCTCGACCTTTACGAAGGAAAACATCGAGAGGAACACCTGCGACGCAATTGGGAATGTCTAAAAAAAATTACCAGTAGTTTTTATATTTTTTTTTGTATAGAGAAGTCAATTATAAGAAACCAATTTCAATATTTTGTCATTTAGTTCTTTACTTTTTCAAAATTAATTATTGAAACTATTTTAGTTGATGACGTCAGATTATAATTGAGGGCTCCCACAATGCCAAATTTCTAAATCTATCTAAATGCTTACGATAAGGCAACCCCTTTAATTATTTTTTGCGTAGTGGTACACTATACACTGTGTCACTTTACTGGCACTGACAAAGTGCTAGATGTCAGACAGCGGGTCCAAATCAAACTCCGTAGTATAATCCACGCGTAAATTGTGAAGAATTCTAACCACACAGAATAAAGTACGACTTGAACCGGTCACGCAATTTACACCAATGTCAAATGAAGTTCATTGCTTATTTGTTATATAATAAATTCATTACATAATATTAAAATTAAATAACTACGGAAAACGATTTAAAAAGCATTTATCTCGAAATGGTTTTCGATTTACTATACATTGCAAAAAAATAGACATCCCCAATTGTGAAGTTCCCAATCCGCACTAAACCCGCAAGGCAACTACAGCTCAAACTCTCTCATTCTGAGAAGAGTTCGGTGCCCAGCAGAGGGGCGTAAAGAGGCCGAGATGAATACACAATAGGTAAGTTAGCACCACACTGCCAGTCCTTGGCCTCATAAAATAAAAAAACACCAACAAGGTTTCCACGGGCGAAGTGGAGTGAAAATCTCAACAAATTGGGGGTCCGTCTAATGGTCCGTGCTAACGGTTGAGATCACTCGTGATTATGGCCCTTGTTTTGTTAATGAAAACAGGAAGGAAGCGTCGTACATTTTATCCAATGTCCGAGGAGCAAGAAATCGCAACCGTTTTCGCTAGAAACCGCAAATCGAACGGAAATTTTAAAACGGCGCGAACGTAGCACACTTCCGCGATCCGAACGCCTGTAAAATATGATAATTTTCCGCTGTTTATGCTACTTAATGTAATTTTAAACGTTAATTAAAATAAAAACTCTACATCGTGTTCGTTTTAAATTTTCACTTTGAAATCCTAATAAGGAAATTCATTTAAACCTCTCAGGTTTCGTACGTTTTTGGACGCAGCGGAATCCCAATCATTTCATATTGAAGAGTTCTCGTTTCTTTAATTAACGGACGACCCCGTAGTCTTCCCAATGCGGCCTACGTCACGTATTTAAACCGAAGTCGACTCTCTTATCGACGCCCTACTTCCCCTTGATATTCGACTGGCTTGCCAATATTCCTATAGCCTATAGCGAACGTTGATTTAGTCGAAACGGAAACAAATTTATTTAACTTTTTTCCTCAAGGCGTCTTGCGTGGCGCTATTTAGCATTTTCTATTGCTTCCTTGTATGAATTCATTATTTCTGAACGTTTTGTTTTGCCTTAGTATGTTACAGGTTGCTTTGTATAAATTTTGTGGTTATTATAATCTTCTGTATACTTTTGTATCAGTGATAAACTTGACACTACAAACAATGAACAATTTTTTTTGCATTGACTTACTTTTAGGTAGGCACCCATCTTGTCCAAATGTCAAAGGTATAAAAATCAGCTAAAGAATTAAAATTACGAAACATTACTAGCACCAGTGGTGAAGGGTACTAACAACCCGACTCCCCCCCGGGTTGACTAAGCTTTCGAAGATACCATACGCTTCTCTTCCATTAGGCTTACTACTACTACTGCTTATTACTGCTTTTCAGGAAGAGGATATTTAAATGGATAGGTTTTTAGTTTTTTGTTCTAGCTTTACTTGCAAAACTTTTCACGTTTCACGCCCCGGCCCTGCTATACACACAGGACACAATGGCATTTATTAATACGTTTACTTTATACTGAAATAAACGGATAACTCACGCCTTCAATCGAGTTTAGTACAACATGTTTCGGACCAATTTGTGCGCATTTGGCAGCACCCGCCGTGGCGTATTCTTCTAAAGAAAGGGCTACGACACTACGATTAAAGACGTATGTTATCCGTTTCTTCCATATTAGCGAATCTCATGGTTGGTTCACGTACTACATTTAATTTTCCAAATAAGCGCTACTCTTTACGAATACTTCAATTCACTCTGATATTATTCGGGCGTTCCATGTTATTGTAAGTAAAAAATTATGAAAACACTCGTTTGTTTCACAAAAAATCTTTTACCAGGCTACCTAAAGAATACTAAATGCTCGAAGTATATTTTTCCTTCTATTAGCAAATTTCTGAACAAAACTTTCGCTTAAGCATCCCGCTTCCGTAATTCAAGGAGTTCTTCTTTTTGCGGGAAACAGCGGTTAGAAGCGTTTTAACCGTAAATGAAATAGAGCCTGCGGGGAATTTAATATCTGTAGCCAGGCGATTACTATGATGACTCGAACAAACTGCGTCCAACAATGTTGCCACTTTAATTAAAACTTGAAAAATGGAAAACTTGTGAAATTGGCGCATTATAATTGATTCTTCGTGTTTGCAGTGATTTATATTAACCATACCAGTCGCCACGTGGGGCTCCGATTGCGATACCATTTATTTATTTACTTATTTTATGAATAGGGGTATAAGAATAGCCTACGACCTATTCTCAGCCCTATCAATTATAGACAAAAAATTCATAAAATAGGTAAAGCCGTTTCGGAGGACTTCGATTAGATACCAGAGGAAAAAATTATGACAAGACAATCGTTTTATACTGAAATTAACATAGATAGTAAATCTAACTACAGAACACACTTACTGTATCATTCAAACGTTAGAACAAAAAAAAAACTAATAATAATGCAAAGAACAAAAAAAATAAATAAAAATTTCAATGGACAAAATGTATTGTTATTTTTATTTAGATCGGCATTGAATTGAAAGTCCGGATTTGTTTAAATTACATCATGGTCTGCATTAATCCATATCCATACTAACATTATAAATGCAAAAGTGTGTCTGTCTGTTACCTCTTCACGCTTAAAACGCTGAACCAAGTTAGATTAAATTTGGTATAGAGATAGTTTGAGACCATGGGAAGGATATAGGATACTTTTTAATTGCATAGTTTCCGTTGAATAGCGATAAACGAATTGTTTGCAGATAGAGTCTCGGGCAACAGCTAATATTGCATAAAAACACCCGTCAAAAATTTCATACTTTTAAACGGAGCGGTTAAAATTTCAGTATTTTATCCAGATTTCGTACATATTTCAGTATTTTATCCAGATTCCGTACAAATTTCGGTATAAAAGTAGCTTATGTGACATTCTAGACGTCTAGCTAAATTTCAGCCAAATCTGTTCACCCGTTTTAGCCTGAGGGAGTAACAAACACGGACGAACGCACTAACTTCTGCATTTATAATACAAATTTTAGCCAAATTTAGTACGCGCACATTATAATAACAATGAATAAGATAGTTACTAATATTCTTCAATCACGAACTATTTATTACTAAAATTATTTCAGTCGTCGACGTTTCGTCCGCAGCGACCATGATCGATCACGAGTCGACTCAACTTACTAACTGCCGCAATGTGGTCGAAATGTCCTGGTAATTTTACCAATACATTAAGTCCCAAAGACGAAGAATATTAAGCTTAGTTAGAAGTGAGAATCGTGAAAGCTTAAAACATAATATCAGATGGTGCATCTAACTAAAAATTAATATCCCCACTGCAACTACGCGAGGCGTTAATAATTAAAATAAAACCCAGCTCGCTATTCCAGAAAGTTCTCATTACAGTGAATCATCAACATTCATGGAGGCGGAAAAACTGAACTTCCCACTTTGCCGCTGTAAAACCAGCTAGCAAGTGCAGTAAAAATAATACTCAGGCATTAACTTCCGAGGAAAGGTTTATGTAGGTGGGATAATGAAAGGGTTGCCTTATTAAGGTACCTTGACTACCTCATAGACAAAGTATAGCGAGGTTGAAATCTCAAAATGTGTAAAGCTAACCTAAAAACTTTTGAACGTTATAAAATTTGCCTTCAAGCGGCAAGCTGGCTGTAGAGCCTGTAGGTATACAGCTTTGGTCTTAAATATCTAGAAGGTGTCCCAAAACTCAACGATAAACTGGTACGGGCGAGAGGTTCTGGAAAAAATAAGAAAAACATAGTAGGTGAGGTGGTACTCCTCAAGTCAAATCAAACGAGTCCAAACTCACAATCACATCATAGATCAGCTCTATGTCATTATAATAATGTATTGTCATCCGATTTACACATTAATACAAAATTTTCAGCCCAATCGGAAATCGAGAATTGGGTAAAATTTCGCACACCTTGGTTTACTATAATTTAATAAGTCATAATGAATAATTTTCCAAAATAACATGAGTCATAAATTGACAGTGAGTCATAGAACGCAGTAGGTTAGGTTAGGTTAGGTTAGTTTAATAACAAATCCGAACACAGTACACAACAGCAGCAGTGTTTAGTGCACAGTGTAGGTAGACCTCCAACAGAAGGAGCGACGACCTGATTAAGATTGCGGGATCGCATCGGATGCGGATGGCACGGGACCGATCTGTTTGGCGAGCCTTAAAAGGCCAATGTTCAGCAGTGGACGTATTTCGGCTGAAATAATGATGTATAAAACACTGTTTCTAAAATAAAACACTTTATGACTAATGATTGACCCGTCAAATTTAGCTTTTAAATTATAAACAAGTTAAATTATAACCAAATAATCTGCTGAAATATTCCGGAATCATTTTTAGAAAACCTGTTATATATTTATGATTTTCAAATATGAGGTTTTGCATGCACAAATATAATTAATATGGCGTTCAAAGCAGATTCAGAGGATCGGCCTTTGACGAAAGCTCTCGAGTCTGCATAGCGTGGTTTGCGGTTTCCAAAGACGTTACCTAGTGCTATTGCAACGTGAGTTGGTGCAATTGATTTAACACGACGCGGTGGAGACTACTAAGTTCCGAGCTCAACAGAATCGGAGGCAGTATAGTATATTCTCGTTGTAAGATGTCTGCAGCAGACAATAATAAATTATGTGTATATTATAGACCTTTGATATCCGTTAACTTCGATAAATGGCTAAGTACGTCGATAGAAACTACCGAGTAATAAACTTTTGGGCCAGAGTGTTTTTTTTTTCTTTTTAATATACAATGTTAGTGTCAAATACAATGCTAGTGGATGGATGACGTGTTGGTCCCAAAGGAAGATCAGCGCCGTTCCCAAGATCGGCACTTTGCTGATTTGGGAGCATTTCGTGATAAGCGCATTTTTTATTTTTATTCCTGTGTTATTTTTGAAATGGTTTGATATCACGAATAAATGTTTTCTTTCTTTCTTACTTTCTAAATATAACGGTGTTTTATCTTCGACGTCATAAATTTAGAACTACACTGTAACTACAGTGTAAAAATATACTGGTTTATCGCGTATAATAATTATTTAAATTTAGTTCTCGAATAACTTTTTAAGAATAACAGATAAAACATTAAGTAGTGTCTTAGAGAAATAAACTTCTTTAGATCTAATTTATTGAATCAGGCGTTACTTTGCGGAGGTCCATATTAATGAACTGAAACAATTACTTTGCTCACCCGCGACCTTGCGATCTGTTAAAATATCCCTTTAAGTTAAATAAAATCAAAAAGCACATTGTGTGGTGCATTGAACAGTACTTAGGTACTGGCGACACATCTTTTAAATCACATCACCCGGTAATACCATTTTAGAGTGATAACAATTGTGCTGAATTTAAAATACGATTACAGTGGAATAAAATTTCACCTCTAATTCAATCATCATCAGCCTATTTTCGTCTACTGCTGGACATAGGCCTATCCCATGGCACGCCACTGAGCACGATCCTCGGCCACTCTCATCCAGCTCTTGCCAGCCGCCTTGCGAAGATCATCGCTCCACCGAGTCTGAGGACGTCCCACGCTACGTTTTCCGATCCGTGGTCTCCACTTAAGAACTCGTCTACCCCAACGGTTATCGGTCCTTCGGGTTATATGGCCTGCCCATTGCCACTCCAGCGTGCTAATGCGGTGGGCTATGTCGATAACTTTGGTTCTCTGTCGGATCACTTCGTTACGAATTCGATCTTTTAGAGAAACTCCGAGCATAGCCCTTTCCATAGCACGTTGAGCAACTTTAAATTTGTGGACCAGCCCTACACAGTGAGTGTCCATGTTTCGGCACCGTATGTTATGACGGGTAGTACGCACTGATTGAAGACTTTCGTCTTTAGACTCTGTGGAATTGGCGACGTGAAGTCTCGACGCAGTTTCCCATACGCTGCCCATCCCAGCTGTATTCTTCTGTTGGCCTCTTTCTCGAAGTTGTTTTTACCCAATTGCATAGTTTGCCCGAGGTAAACATACTCCTGAGGCGTGGAGTTAGAGTGCTGTCGTGTTGTTTTTCAAAAAGGGTGATAAAACTCTTTTGAAGAACCACCGACCCATTTCACTGTTGAGCTAAGTCTATAAGCTGTTTTCGAGAGTCATCACGAACCGTCTTGCGCGAAGACTCGACGAGTTCCAACCCCCCGAACAGGCCGGGTTTCGATCGGGATACGGCACCATAGACCACATCCATACAGTGCGGCAGATTATACAGAAGACCGAAGAGTATAATCGACCCCTGTGCTTAGCGTTTGTGGACTATGAAAAGGCCTTTGACTCGATCGAGATCTGGTCTGTTCTGGAATCTTTGCAGCGATGCCAAGTCGATTGGCGATACATCCAAGTGTTGAGAGGTCTGTACAACGCCGCTACTATGGCCGTCCAAGTCCAGAATCGGCAGTCTGAACCTATCCCCTTGCATCGTGGTGTGGTGTGAGACAAGGGGACGTTATATCCCCCAAATTGTTCACAAATGCATTGGAGGATGTGTTCAAGACGCTGGACTGGAAGGGGCGCGGCATTAACATAAATGGCGAGTACCACTCACACTTGCGATTTGCAGATGATATCGTTATCGTGGCGGAAACGCTGCAAGATTTGCAACATATGTTGAATGGCCTAGCTAATTCTTCTCAACGCGTTGGTCTTCGGATGAACCTGGATAAAACCAAGGTTATGTTCAATGAACATGTAAGTCCGGAACCAATTGCAGTTCAAGGCAATATTCTCGAGGTTGTTTCACTAATTCAATATTTTTACTATATTCGAATGATATTTTCGAGTGATGTGGTTTCAAAAGCGGCATAATGTTAAGTTATATGGTTGACCGGAATAGAGTATTAATATAATAAGAATATGTACGAACCCAAAAAAAAAATATCCAATTTGATACAGTCGATTGGAAGTTATGTGCGTACATACATTTCGGTGATTCATTTTTATTTATATAGATAGATAGATTAAACCTGAAATTGCTAATAGTAGCCCCGAAACGTTAGCGTTTCGTGTGCTCTACTCACCCCCTTTGTGTATGTACGTATAACTTGTACAATTACGTCTACTACGTCCACTGTGTTGCTATACTTAGTTAATTCCGTACGAGCACCCAGACTTTGATCGTAACAAAACACTGTAATGCGTTTTAACGTGAAATCAAAGCAAGGCAAGGGCTTATACAGACTAACCAACTTATCTGTGAACCAGACCAAGCAATAGTACACTTTATACGAACGGTGTAAAAACTTTTCCAATTCACAGATAAGTCGGTTAGTCTGTACTTGACACGGTATCGCCCAAAATGTCACATTTTCAAGCTATACCTCCTAAATCGTTGGAAATTTCAGTCACTGGAGCTTATCTGCTGCCTGGTTGTTTAAGCCCGTTGCATGTTCATTTGAAACTCGAGAGCAAATTATCTGACAGCCTTAAGGCTTTGTATTATCTGTAGACGGTGATCAACGACTCTATAGGCGTAATATAATCGTAACTTGGTTAGGTATCAACTGTTATACTGAGTAGGAAACATATTGTTCGCAAGTCTAATCCTACTAATTAATAAAACGAAAGTTTGTTTCTAAACTTTTATATGATGGATGGAATACATTTTGTTATTAGCACTCTGGAATAACACATAGGCTGTTCTTTATCCAGATAATCTCACGGGATCAGAATTTATGCATCTATAATTCCAAAATCTTAACCATTAAATCTAGAGATATGAAATTTTATTCGGGTTTTCTCCATGCAGCGTAAATGTAAATACGATGTACCTAATATTTGGAAATTCCCATGTGACATTAATAAAATCCTGGAGTTTCAGATTTGATGGTTTACGCACGATCTTACTAATATAAATCCAAAAGTTTGTGAATACGTTTGGATGTTTATTAGTCAATCACATAATAAAGGCTGAACGAATTTAGATGAAACTTGGAATACAGATAGAATAATATAATATATTGACACATAAAATACTTAATGTCCCGGTAATTAGTTTTCGTGTAATAATATTACAGCTTTAAGGAAGTATAAAAAGAGTAAGTATATAAAGGGAGGGAGGGTGGGGGGTACTATCCACAGACGTTGAAGTGCTTCAGCTTTCAAGATGATGTGCTAATTTCATCTTCAATCAATATATGGCATTGTCCAAGCGACTATTATGTTTTGAAAATATTACCGCAACCTTTTTTCATGGATATCTAATACTGGAGCGGAAGTTAGTTGCAAACAATACCAAAATGGAAACTTCAGGTTCAGAATTAGAAAAACACAATATTTTAAAATGTATCAGTAGTAAAGGTCGATTCATATCTGGGTCATACACAGCAAAAGAAACAAAAGTTGTGTCTCCTGTGGACATAAAATTAGCGACTCCGAGTCAGCAAACTTAAGACTAATTTAAATGCCGAAAGTTGGCCAGGCCCCACACGCCTATGTAGACTTGACTTAAAAATATTGGCTATAGACCCTTGGTTTTTGCTATGCCCACAGGAGAGACGCGAACAAAAAATGTGTATGACCCATCTACAGACACCGAGCGCCCCAGACACGGGCCGTGGCCTTAAGATACACATTGCCGAACAAAATCCCCTTCAAAAAATGTCCGAACTTTTTAATTTGTTTGCATAACAATTAAAATCATCACCTACACAGAAATTTGAACGTAGTCTTTACTTCATTACAGTCGAATTTCGGTTGACACTTGACAGCTAAACTTGACAATTTCACGCAACGTACTGAGAAAAAAGAAGGCCACTTTTATCATTTGGCTCGGACATTTTCGGGCGCGCGACTGTGGATCTACAGTTATAATTGATCAAAGGCCGTGGCAGACTAAATAATATTCTTCTATATACTGTCTATTGACGAATCCATATGTAAAGTAACACGGCCGCGAAGACTCCGACAGACAGGCCGTGCCCGGCCAGTACGCGCGGAAAGAATGTTTTGTCGGTGTCTAATTGGTACTGTACGTGTCTGGCACGCTCAAAGTCTGTAGATTATGAATCCACCTTTATAGGTAGCAGTATAAGGCTTTTGTACTAATACTTTTAAAAATATATTTTCCTGTATGTACAATGAAACATTTGTTTACACACAGCTCTTATATTCTTCCTTATATATAGGTATTCAATGAGAGGGGCGCGCCGCCGGTGTCTACAATTGAGAGCAATTTCCGGGACATTCCGCCATCACTGTTCATCGCCAATACAGAATATGCAGGCGGGCCATTGATTCAGGTGCAAATTTATGGAAACCATATCTATATGCCGCGAGGGACAAAAAATGTGTTCATAAAACAATTTCTCTTTGTCTGCGTGCTTAATTTTGGCTGTTATTTTTATTCAGAAGACCATTCTGTAGAAATATTGTTATTTTTAACACCCTTCTATTATTCGCTTTTAACTAACAATGTAAACAAATCATGCTCTAATTTTACTCACTTCCAAAGTTCCGATCGTTTTGAAATTTCGTGCGTAGGTACATTTTAAGCTTTGGTTACAAAGCAATAATTAAACGTCAAAAAGTGAATGAAAACGGAATTTTTTTAGGTCAAGTGGTAGGTACGTACATTCTGATCTTTGGCATTGTTTGTATTTTTTCATTTAAAATCGCAATTTTTGTCTCTCATTGGTCCATTTGTGGTATTAACAGTTTTACAAATAGGTACTGCAGAGAAGTAAAGTTAGGTATTACCAGTAAGTAGGTAGTTGCCAAAAGCTACCCCCTTTATGCTTAAACATGACAGGTAAGCATTTTGATAGTTGTTTTGATTAATATCATGCAAGATGCAATGTAGCTAATATATTTTGGCACAAAGCAGACTATAGTTGTTCTAGGAAGATAGAGTTGCCACATCAAATGGTATGACTAAATGCAGTCAGTCCTGTGCGTACTTCTATCCAACTCTACTCCCAAAATCCTAAAATTTACATCCTAAGTATCTTTGTAGATCAAATATCCAGTGACAGACGAGATGAGTCCCAACCCTCTGGAAGCTGATAAACAAATCATACGAAAATGGCCCCATAATTTTCGGTTATTGACGACCCCTTCAGTTGGGTTACGTCAAACGGGCCCAAAAACACGAGCCCCTGTATCACTAATAATTCAGGCGGTGAAGTGGCGTTTTTCGGGTTTTCCAATCTAAGTTCTTAAGCTTTAGGCGAAAAAACGTGACATTAAAATATTCACGAAGCCATTCGTGTAGAGCCGATCGATAGCCAGGCAATCCCCTAGCCAGTTTTGAGATTTTAATGCTTTCCATTGGCCGGGTTTACTGGAAAATGTTACACTTTATGAAAAAATGCCAAGCAACATTATTTAGTGATGTGATTTTTAGTTTGCAGCAAGTTGAAGTAGCAATAAAATTTATACATGACATGAGCTATATTTAATGATTTAATCATAATAATAATAATATTTCACTTGAAATTCTTACTAATTAACTTAAAAATGCATTAAGTTAATTAGTAACAATTTTAAGTGAAATATTTTTTATTTATTTATTTACTTAATTCATTACATTAATGTCAAGACATAACTAATTATGGACGATACTTTTAACTAACTTACCTACATTTACAAGTTACACAAAATAAAATTTAAAATATGTATGTATGTAAAACTCTTTATTGTACACAAAAATATGAAATTAACACTAACTAAAAACTTAATTAATAATAATAATAATAATAATAATATCACGGGACAATTCACACCAATTGACCTAGTCCCAAAGTAAGCTCAGCAAAGCTTGTGTTATGGGTACTAGGCAACGGATAAACATACTTATATAGATAGATACATACTTAAATACATATTAAACACCCAAGACCCGAGAACAAACATTCGTATTTTTCATACAAATATCTGCCCCGACACGGGAATCGAACCCGGGACCTCAAGCTTCGTAGTCAGGTTCTCTAACCACTAGGCCATCTGGTCGTCAAATAAGTTACGATACGTAAGAAATAATGTTGATTGTGCTGCAATGGCATCCAATCTGCAGACTAATATCAAATTTTAAGTCAGTCTGACCATCAAAAATGGCCTACCTACATACCTACCCAGGATCGTTGCAAATTAACACTATCTTTTTCAGAAATTTAACTTCCCAGTTCTTGTATTTAATTGTATTGTAATGAAAATAAAACAAGGGCTGCGGATTAGCCCGAAACATGTCAAGTTAAACTCGTTTTAAGACATGAGTGATCCGTTTATTTTCACTATAGGTAAGTGAGTCTCACGGTAGTTTCATGTTTAATTGTATTGTTCTTTGCGTCAAGAATTCAAGCTAAAAGAAAAGCATGTTTAAAAATAGAAAACGTCAAACTAGCCATGTATTTTGTACTAAACGACTCTATCTGAAATTACTACTGATGGAACTTTTTAAATTTGTCATAATGTGGAAGTGGCTGTAAGTGACGAATTTAAAAGTTAAAGCCAAGTTTAAAACTGTCTCCGAAACTCTTGACGAAGACAAAATTTCGTTGCAAGATAAAACTAGTAGCTACAATATTAACTAGTTGGGAGTTCGCTATTTAGCATATAGAATGGCCTGCGGTGTGGTGTTATTTTTCTGAGCTGCCAACATTAGGATGCAAATAAGCACCATGTGGCACACTCGCCACTTTGATGCACTTTATAAGCAAGTTTTATCAGCCTTAAGTGGCTTTCCGTACGAGTATTTTAGCGAAATACAACCTCTTACCATACTAGTCTATTACCATACGTCCAAGATGGCTACTCTGTTCGAAAATATATGTATATATCTTCATGCAAAAAATCTGCCCTCCCCCACTTCTACGAAAATCAACACATAAACTAAGTATGTCACACAGATTAACTATCACAATTACGCTTTAATAAAAAAAAACTTATGACGGCATATACTTTTATTATCTACTCATGTAGTTTTTAGCTTTATTTATTTTAATAGTTTGTTATTCTGTACATGAAAATAATAATAAATAATTTTAGTCGCACAATTACTTAAACTTATTTTTACTCCCACGGGCTCCTGTTGGTTCGTCTTTCTCCAGTAATTCCTCGTCTATTAGCAGCTCGAAACTTCCCAAGGCTTCAGCATTCGGTAATTTATTCCAGCGTACATCCGGCACTCCATCTGGAGGCAAAACTACAGACAAAATATTGTCTATCAACTTGTACTTAAGAATTCTATCGTTTACCGTAGTAGAAGTCAATGAAGGTGAAGCATTTACTTCCACCAACCAAGGTTTCAATTGGTTATCTATGATGATGTCATACCCGTAGCATTCGAAGCAGTGCCTGTCGTTAGCCATTACGGGCGCAACGGCCTTCAAAGAATGCACAATGAGCCACTGCATTGCAGCAAACAACTTTTCCGTAACCGCTCTACCTTGGGTACCCTCCAAGTACAATCTCAAATTCTCAACACTCATCTTGCCTCCGTGAATACTGTTATAATCACCGCCGTGCTTCTGAACACTCACATTAGTAAGATGTACGTACATATTGTCTAACTCTGTCACACTCGTATCGTACTTCACTGTGCAAAATCTACAAAAGCCGAGTTGGAAAAGATAAGCTTTGAGAGGACGGAAAGATGTGACTAACACGTAAAGTCTCAAATCAAACTTTTTGCCTCCTATCAGAAGAGGGTTGTCTATATACCGGGAAATGACGTAGCTCTCTTTACTCAGCTGCGGATGAAAGGGTGTTTTCGCTTCACGAGACCATTTTTTCAGCTTCGATAGTTTATTTATTAGAAAAATTCCGGTGCCCTGTGATTTTCCACACGGCTTCATGATCCAAGTGCTTTGCGGTGACTTGCGGTATTCCTCCACGAACATGTTGTAGTCCGCTGGTAGAACAAAAGTAACCGGCACGAAATCGAGGTGAATGAAGCGGGTGACTATCTGACCACCAGGCAAAGCTACTTCTGCCTTTTCTGCTAATAAACTGCCTTCCCTCTCGAGCTCTTTGCGATATCTTTTAATATTTTTAACGAGCAAATCTTTCCTTGAAAGCTCGTAATGGTTTGGAAAGTGATTTATCATTTGATTGTCATTCATCCTATACCCGCTCTCCACGCTGAACAAATTTCTGCAAGTTTGCGTGGATGCCCAGTAGAAGTTCCACTCGTCATCGGGCCCCACTTGATTCCAGCCGCGTCGCTCAAAGTTACTCAGCAAAACCGACTTTTCTAAATCCGTACAAAAGTTAACGCGGCACCTTTCAACAGCTGGTATGTTCACTCTACCGTACAGGCTAGTAGCTATTTTCTTCGCTTCCTGATTCATTATTGTTGATCCCGTTTATTCAGATGGAAAGTTCGGTCCATTGACCAAACATTTGAGGCGCAGGTGGGTACTGTTGTCATGACATTCGACAAATAACGCTAGCAATGTGGCGACTGCGAAGCGTGATTCACTATGACTACGTGTAAACATGGTCCCGTATTGATTTTAACGAGTTTTTGTTGGGATTCGGCATCAGTTTGCACAGGTGTATCACTTTACGGCAAATACTGAATCCCTAGTCAGTCATTATGCTGAGCTTAATTAATTAACATATAAGAAGTGCGGGCAAACCATATAACTGATTTTAAAATAAGCTCTAACTGTAAAATTAAAAAGAAAACAAATATGTAATAAGAAAATGATAAAGAGGAAAATAAAACACAACACTTTGCCAGTAAACTACACGAACGTTTCTCTATTTCAATTTGTAGTAAAGAAAATATTAATAGGTACAAGTGTTTCTTTGTAGTTTACATCTCATTTGAAGCAAAAGCTTTTCCGGATATAAAGTGTTGAAATATGTTACCAAAGTCAGGTATATATTTTTTGCCACAAACACGCTCCGCCCTCTTGCCTCATAGAGCAGTATAATATTTCATACGGAAAGCCTACATGCAAAACCTATTATAACGGATTGTGAAGGATGTTCTGCAAAACGTTCATGGGTTCTGTTATGTTGTTCTTGTGTTGTACGTGACTAACAAACTAGGGAGGTATTTGGTTACGCTTGCTTTTTAAACTAACTTTTGTGTTTTTTTACAGCCTTTAGTAATTTAGTTTGATAAAAAATTAAATTATTAAAATTGGTTTAAAGTTGACAGTTCCATGCATTTTAAAACGACTTAACTCTGGGTTAGCAGTTAACTCGTGAGTTAAAAGTAGCCCAGCTTAAAATATAAATCTTTATCTTGGTAATTAAAATCAATTCAAACAAAACAAAGTAATAAATTCACTACTTACAGTTTTTATACTTTCATTGCAAATGAAAAGTCCAGCGTCTAATTGAGGCGATGGCCGCTTCCGTTTCAAAATATAACCAAACTAGCCTTCCGTACGCAGCTTCGCCCGCGATAAATTAATTTTCCCGTAGGAAAAGGTATTTTCCCGCAGTAAAAAGTAGCCTATGTCACTCAGTGAGAATTTTTGAAATCGGTCCAGTAGTTTCGGAGCCTATTCAATGCCAACAAACAAACAAACAAACAAATCTTTCCTCTTTATAATATTAGTATATATATCCAACTTCAATATCCTGATTGGTAGATTCCAATAGTTATTTTTATCTGCAGATGCGTCGATAAGCAATATTAGATAAACCACATTGATGTTATCTGCAAGAGATCCCTTTTTAGGTTTCCGTAGTCAACTAGGAACCCTTATAGTTTCGCCATGTCTGTCTGTCTGTCAGTCTGTCCGTCCGCGGCTAAGCTCGTATTAGAAAGCTGTAATTTGGCATGAATATATATCTAGACACGCGTGTCAAGCCAAGTTCAAGCAAAGGGACTGGCTTGCCAGCGCCGAGTGTAATATTACACGAACCGCTTGGTGCCACTTTTGACCCTTCTATAACTCAAAACCTCCTAGTTGTTTAATTATATCCATAAGGACATCTAGAAGCCCAAATTTCATGAAGCTAGCTCAAACGGTTATAAAGATATGAAGGTCAAAAAGTCGTAAATTTTAGCACTGACTGACTCACTTATAGTACCTAAACCTAACCTACTTCCAGATGACCTAGTAGGATGAAATTTGGAATCCAGCGCGGTAATTGCGTGTAAGCGTAGGAAAAAATCTAAAAATAAAAAAAAGTTAAAAAATAGGGGGTCCCGATACAAAAAATTTTTTTTTAAAATTGTAGCGTTGGAACCGTTACAAGCAGATATTTAAAACTATCCCAATATATTATATGTAATTGACAAAAACACGGGGGGGTGGGGGGGAGGGTGCGGTGGTTTCAAAGGGGGATGAAAATTTCATTGATTTTGCCGTAGGATGCACCGTTTTTAAGATATTTGACGAAAACACCGGGGGGGGAGGGTGCGGGGGTTTCAAAGGGGGATAAAAATTTAATTGATTTTGCCGTAGGATGCAACCGTTTTCAAGATATTTGACATAAACACCGGGGGTGTGGGGGGAGGCTGTGGGGGGGTACGGGGGAGGGGGTGCGCGAGTTTCAAAGGGGGGTGAAAATTTCATCGATTTTGCCGTAGGATGCACCGTTTTCAAGATGTTTGACAAAAACAACGGTTCTCGTCCGATCACCGATGTTAAGTTAAGTTAACGTCGGGCGCGATCAGTACTTGGATGGGTGACCGCCTGGTTTTTTGTAGTAAAACTTCTTTAGGCACGCTTGACTTGGGGTGTAGAATACATACGTAAGTCAAGCGTGCATAAATAAATTTTACTTCAAAAACACAAAATGAAACCAGGCGGTCACCCATCCAAATACTGACCGCGCCCGACGTTGCTTAACTTCGGTGATTAATTTCTTTACAAAAAGTAATGATATCCCACCAAAAACATAAATGTAAAAAATGTTAGCCAAGTTCAATTCTAAAAATATACTTGATTATGGACTTCACCGACAAAAGGATTGAGATCTAAATGGGTGCCAAGTTCTGCGGACAGGTAATATTGAAATCTATTTGTAAGAACAAATAACATCCTAAACAAGTATAACACTCTACCTCTATTTCTTTGGTTTTTCTACTCCAACTGTGTTTAATATTTATAAATATAAATTCCTAAATTTAACTATCTAATAATTTACACAAAGTAGATAACTTATGTTAAATTGAAGCTTAATATTTGACTTGGCTAGTTTTTACCAGCAAATTGAATGTAGAAGATAAGTTGATTAGCCAAATATAAGATGATTTGTATGTGAAAAGTAGCCAAGTCAAATGTTAAGCTTCAATTTAACATAAGTTTTCTACTTTGTGTAAATTATAAGATAGTTAAATTTAAGAATTTATATTAATTTTATATACAAAAACTAGCGTTGCCCGCGACTCCGTCCGCGAAGAATAGAGATATAAAAAATAGCCTACGACTTATTCTCAGATCTACCGAATACAGAAAAAAAAATTCATAAAAATCGGTCAAGCCGTTTCGGAGGTGATCGATACCTGCGTAACACCGTGACACGAGATTTTTATATATTAGAAGAAGACTAGATGAGTTCACTTAATGTTAAGTGGTGCTACTACGATACACATCAAAAAGATTTTGTTTTAAGACAAACTGAATTCTCACACATGTAATTTTACTTGGCCAGAAACTTCACATAAACTTTGACCGTTTTAGAACAACTTTTTATATTCATTATTCGTAAAGTGTTCGTAAACTTATCTCAAGCCAACAAGAAGCCAGCAAGAGGCGATCAACCGTGCACCTGTCAAACAGGAACCCGGACATGATTATGAATAATTTCTCCAGATTAGGTGGAACCATAAAAACGTGATACTCTGCCTCGGGGGCGCTAAAAATATGAAAGAAAATTTTACGATAAAAATTATGTTCCGACCAATAACATTGACAAGCCGTGTAATACCTTTAATCCATTTTATTATACTCTAGAGGTTATTTTCACAATTTACTTGTCTTGTAATCTATAGACCAGAATTATCTTGAAAGCTTCATTTAAAACTCAACCCATTGTTTCTCAACTTTGCTAATAATTATTAAGTGACCCACATTTTAAAAAGCTTTTTTTTTTATAAAAAATACTCTCAAACCCAAAGCTCGATCTACTATCTAATAATTAGCAACAGCATCAGTTTACACTAAGTTGTTTAAAAATTAATCTAGATTATTTGAGAAGGTGATTGGTTTAGTTTAACTAAACACTCTTTTAGCTTTAGACCCAGTGCAGGTAGGCCTTTTTTTTATGTTAGTGAAGCCAGGCAAACGAACTAGTGGGTCACCTGATGTTAAATGAACACCACTGTCCATAGACACTCGCAGAGCTTTACGCAATACCAGTGCGTTGTCGGCCCTGCAGAAAATTGTACACTCGCCTCTTAAAGGCACCCAGGTCGTAACTCGATGGGAAGACCCCAGCGGGAAGCTCGTTCCAGATTTTGCAAAATCGTGGCAAAAAAGACCGCTTAAAACGCACCGTCAAAGACTGCCATTCATCGACATCATGTTGATGTCAAATGTGGAAATGTGGAAATGAACGCTTACGACGGGAGGATCTGTAATGGAACCCCGCAGCTGGAATGAGATCAAAGAGTTCCTCAGAGCATTCCCCGTTGTAGATCTTATAGAACACGCAAAGGGAGCTAACGTCTCTGCGGAGAGCAAGAGGATCGAGTTTAACGGAGAGTGAGGGGTTGCCGACAACTCGGCACGCCCTGCGCTGTATGCGATCAAGTGAAAGCAGCTGATATTGGGTGCGCCAGCCCAGAGATGAGAGCAATACTCCATCCATTTTAACGACCGCATTAGCCTAGTTGGTAGTGACCCTGCCTACGAAGCAAGAGGTCCTGGGTTCAAATCCCGGTAAGGGCATTTATTTGTGTGATGAGCACGAATATTTGTTCCTGAGTTATGGATGTTTTCTATGTATTTAAGTATTTATTTATCTATATAAGTATGTTTATCGTCGTCTAGTACCCATAGTACAAGCTTTGCTTAGTTTGGGACTAGGTCGATTTGTGTAAGATTGTCCCCTAATATTTTATTTATCCTTGGCCGAACCTGGGCCTTATATATCTGAAGCCGCTGCTTTGGAGTGAAGTATCGCTTAGAGCGGCCAAGCACGCCCAACATTTTAGCAGCCGACTTGGTTTTACCTTCCAGGCTATCGCGAAATTGCACCGCGCTCGAAATATCGACACCGAGGATCCCAACACTCTCCGAAGTGTTGAGGGGTGATCCTTGGAAGCATGGAGCAGCGACAAACGGGTGTTTTTTGTCAGTAAATACGCAAACTTGTGTTTTGGAGGGGTTAAACTGCACTAAGTTACGTGTGCCTCCAACAAGATGGCTCCTTCTTGCGACCTGGTTAAGGTTAAGGTTGCGGGAACGCGTTGGATGCGGATGGCACGGGACCGATCTGTTTCGTCTTAGTGTGAGCGAGCCTATGTTCGTCTTGTGTAGTGGACGTCATTCGGCTGAAACGACGATGATGATGATGATGAACACTCCTTTGAAACTTATTGTTTTAAACTTTCGCGATTCTCACTCATGACTAATATTTTTCGGGACTTAAAGGCCTTAAAGGCCCGCCCAACTAACAAATTGGTCATAAAATCTGAACCTTTTACGGCTGATTCATCCTAAATACGTCATAAATAAGCAAGTTTTAAAACGTGACATTGTATAAGTATCACTTATATAGCACTTTTGCTTAAATGCAAATTGTTTTTAAATTGCAGTTGTACAAACGTTTGTATAACATAGTAATAAAGCAATTTGATCATTGTCGTACAAAAGTTTTAACCAAGACCGTTTCCCGGTTTTACAACTTCAATATGACATCTTACAACACTTTGGTCATAGAAAAGCTTTAAGACTGACTATTGTAAAACTAATCATAATGTCAGCATTTTACAGCTGTTACATGGCTAAAATGCCATATAACAGTCATAAGCACGACCGTCGTATGGCTAAATTGCCATACAACAGTCATAAGCACGACCTTCTTATAGCTAAAATCCTAAAATAGTGGTAATGGCGTCCATATTGCGTCGGCTTACGGGTTTTAAGTCTTAAGCCAGACCTTTTAATTGTATATAAGTCATATTAACAACTTACAGATGAAATTCGATTAATTTATTAAATTAAATATAATTAAACAAACATTATTTAAAGGGGGCATTAAAAAATTCTTAATAAACCTAGTAACGATCGTCGAAAAAATTTTGTTCGCATGCGTATCTGATTTGTTATACCGCATTTCATTTCACTCTACCAGATGACGAATCTGTTTTAATTTCTTAAAACGGTAAAAAAGTATAATACTTACTGTTTTTCAATAGCGGCGATCATTTCACGCAAACAGGTTTTTATGTTATGAATTATGATTAAAACGGCTTCACTATTGCATTTCATCGACTCATTAGTCGTACAAACGTCAGCGTTATGACTACTCTACAACCAATTGCTCTTACAACAGTCGTTTAATATATTTCTTATGACAGCTGTGTGACTAAATGTGCTTGCTTATGACGATTGAGTGACCACTTTACGACGATTAAGCCATAAAAACTGCGCCAAAATCGAGTCATTTAAACGTTTGTAAGCCTTAAATACATACAATTAGGTTGTATCAAAAACGTTTGTACAACACTTATATGACTTATTTTTGCTAGTTGGGCGTTGTTTGATCAATAGTTAAACAAACTAATAGTCAAATTGCCTTTGAAATGCGTTAACTATTGTTATGTTTGCCATACATTTTAAGTATTAGTTTGTTTAACTATAATCAAACAACGGGCCGTTAGTCACGAACTAACAGGTCGAGGGAATTTTAACAAATTCAACATTTATGTAATTCGTGATTAAGGGGCTGTTTCACCACCCATTGATTAATTTTATTTTAACTGACGGATAAATGTGATGCCGTCTCCGTCTATTCGGGTTAGTCTCGAAAAATACCTACTAGTTACCCCTTTTAAAGTTTTTATTGGAAATGTTGTCACGCTTTTGACTCTGGTACACTTTGAACACCGACCAATGAATTCAACATTTCAACATTTGGCAATCACAATCCTAAATAAAAATATAACACAAGGGTGTAACAGCACAAGGGGTATAAAAAATGTGGCGTGTGACAGCAAACTAACACAAATGGCCTGCAGAAATGTTCCGGATACATTTTATAACAACTTGTACGTTTGGAATATTGTTATGGATGTGGATAGTAGGCTGTTTTTAGCAACTTTGTGACTTATTACGCCTGGAATGTTATGGTACTATTGTAAAATATGAGAGTTGTGATCTAGGAGAGAACGAATAAACATCTAGTTCTAGAAGAATAATCCTTGAATGTTTAACTAAAGTATTATAGTGAAGCTACACCCCAGGGCCCGAGCAGGCCCCCACAGTACCGTAAGATCAGGGTATTTTGACCCAATCAATGTAGGCCAACTTAGGCCCAAATGAAAATTACATAGAAGGGCCTGAAAAAATTAAAGACGTGGTCCATTAGCTAAAACCAATTGTATGGCAATGTGTCGTAATTTCAATGCAGTAATAGAACCTTCACCGAATTACTCCCGATGGCCAAAGTTCCCCTTCAGGACCAAAGTACTCCACCCTTGCGGTACCTATGGTTACACGTTGCTGACCCGAAGCCTAGACTACGCGATACATAGTTCGTACCTTACAACTCTTCAGGGACACATTTTGTGATATAAACAAGAACAGCCTTATTAACTGGGCAAACTTCGGGAGCTAAATCACCGGCACATAAGCCCTGCCAAAAATTATATTCTCTTTGTTTTATCGTTACAATACCAACATGGAATTAACAGACCGCTATATCCGTCGACGGCATGATCCAGAGTTGCCAACTTTCTAATTTATCTTCCGCCGTCGTAGATGTGGGGAAACTTGCTGGAACATAATTTCTGGTAGGGATTTTGGGTTGACTAGGTTTATTAATAAATTCAAACATTAGTTTCTGACTTTGTATGTGTTTATCCATCCCCTAGTTTCTAATATTTATTAAAGTTAGGCTAAATACGTTTTGTTTTTATAAGTCACTGACGTTTGACAAAAAATATCAAACGAAAGCAATAAAATACAATATCTTCAATGTACAGGACACCGTCTTGTTACAGATTTATTATATGTATAGATAGAAGATATAGAAGAATAATAGGTAGTTTCATCGACGTTTATAGGAGCTTCAATTGAAGCCAAAATGGAATAAAGAATTTTTGACTTATGACCTGACTTTTAATCAGTAGGTATGTTTACATAAAGGTAAGTTATGATTTCTATATACATACCTATGCATACAGTCATACAAATTACGCCTCCTTCCCACCAAAGGGGTAGACCGAAGCAAGTTGTTTCCACCTGCTAAGATCTTGACATACCGTCAGTGATACTGCAATACCGCGTAACTAGCTTTTTCCATAAGGCTCAACTTGAAATGAAATAACTGGGAAATTAGATAAAATAGACCTTATGGGTAAAGCTAGTTACGCGGTATTGAAGTATCACCGACGATACCTCTTTCGCTTCCCTAACACTCATTAGTCTTTTCGCACGTCATGCTCGCCGGTTTCGGGCACTCTTGACCTAACCTTTCTTCAAGACATCCCCAATAAATCAAATTAATCAGGTTTTTACTTTTTATAACAAAAATATTTAAAAAAATATTGAAAATCGACTCTAATACCTGTAATAAAAACTATTCTTTCATAAATTGACCACTAATACAACTGAAAAAAATCCCTTCTAAAATTAATTTAAAAATCACTTTTACGTGGAAGTAAGTATATAAAACAAAACAAAGAAACAACTTTAACTTAGAGTTTACGCTAGAAATCACTAAGTGCACCTAAGTTCCCGGCTACCAGTATCGCCTCCGAGATGGATAGTGTTCAGGGGCAATTTATTGTGTTCCCTACAACAACAAAAAAACAAAAGCTGCAACCTCAGCAACTTAGCACTAGCTACTACTTGGTGTGCTCAAGATCGCGGCACTCTTTCTTTCCATAAAATCTATAGTTCAGCTGCAATTCCGTAATTTTCTCAGTAATCAAACATTCAAAACAACGTGTCTGCCCGGAAAATAGATACGGTGATTTTTTCACGTGGGTACCTAGCGCATAATAATCTTTTTCTAATATATAAAAATCTCGTGTCACGGTTTTTGTTATCGGACTCCTCCGAAACGGCTGACCAATTTTTATGGATTTTTTTAGCCATAGATATGTACTTGGTGGGTCTGAGAAAAGGTCGTAGGCTATTTTTTATACCCCTATTCTTAGCAGATGGAGTCGCGGGCAACAGCTAGTCTTGCTATATATTTTGCGACATCAGTAAAAGTTTCGAACAAAACGAACGTCAACACATTTGTTAAAGCAAACAAGTTAAATAAAACCTTGTAAAACGTGGGCTGTGTTCCAGGAATCCACCTATATGCATACCAAATTTTATCCCCATTTCCATTTCACACACTCACGGACACACGAATACGTACACGCATACCTGCTGTACACATACTAAACTTTCACATTTGTAAATTATAATAATAGTAAGAAAAATTATATCCGCGGGAGTTTACGCTAGAAATCACTAAGAGCACAAGTTCGCGGCACCCAGTATCGACGATTAAACAAGTTGTAGGTACCCCTGCGATTTATCGCGTTGTCTGTACACGGGGAAGTTTCCTGGGCGCGCGCCAGCGGCGACACATGTTATAAGTTGCCGCAACTTCTTAAATTGAACATTGAGAACAAAACAAAGCTTCTATTTATTTGCAAACGTCTAGTCTACGGCCCGAGCGGAGGAAATTGGCTGCGGATGCGGGTGGTTTATCTAGAATTGTTGTTTACTTGGTGCAGCGCAATCGATTGAAAAGTAAGATTGCTCTATCTATAGTACCTAGCTAAATATATTTCATCAGAAAACTATCGTGAGACATTTATTTACGTTAGCTAACGGCTGACGTATGCGCTTTTATTGAGAGTTCGTTCTTGATATTTCGAACAGTGGACCAATTTTTTAATTAACATCACTGATATATTGTCATTCGAAAATGGTGAAAAACTTGCTGAATTTGAAATATCAGTAGAATTAATACCACTCTCGAATGGTATTATCGAGTGATATGATTATAAAAATCGGTACCCGGATTACAATAAAATTTACTATGGAAGATTTTTCTGTTAGGTGCCTCATAAATACACCTTCTTATTTCTAAAAATTTAAAAACTAATTGTCAAAGGAAAAACATACGAGTACACTTATATTTCCATGTTTTTGTCTCATAAAGACTTTTAAAGCCAAAGATATAAAGACAAACGAAGGTTAAGTGAATAAAAGTTTTAAGAGTGTTTTATGATTGGCCAGTATTCAAACCATACATGCAGTATTTGTTTTCGTACCGCACTATTCATAAATATTCAATTTCATTTCGACGTAAGAAGCCATAAAAATCCCGCGGCCTTTGTTCCGAATGTTGATTACCTATTCAAAGTATTATATTCGGATAGGTCCGGGTCAGGATTCGTGGTTTTATTCAGGATCCAATTTTGGATTTATGTTTCACGATCCTAAATTCTGCCAATCTTATTCGTCCGACCTACACTTGATTGAAGACACTTCTCAACATAATAAGTGGCTAGAAGTCCCAAATTACGACCGCTGAGTCCACCAAAGATATCGTCCTCAATGATTCAATTTACCTGTTTTGTAGGGACGGATTTTTTTTATATTCCAATGTATTATCCGAGGTTTTCAATCTCTTTATACGAGTACCTATCTGTTAAAACCTGTTTTGATTAAGCTGGCATAAATCATTTGTTTGCTTTTCATTTCGTTCGTAAATACTAAACAAACATTCTACCCACTTACACAAAGATTCAGTATAAAGTTCTTAGTACGGCTACTTAAACCGTATTTATGCTCCCATTTTATTTGTATTTCCATGATTTAAATGCGGTCCGTCCGACAAAGGGAAACGGGAAACCCATGGGAATTTAGAATCTGGGCAGCGTTTTGCCCAGGACGCGGAAATATAAGCCGAGCAGGGTGATTGATGTAGTCCGTGACAGGATTCCCGACGTAAAATACCAGCGTTAAATCCTTTTGTCACCCGAAAAGTGTATTCAAAGTACAAAATACACTCTTAGGATTTTTGACGCGATCTAAATTGAAAACAAAGCCATGGCAACTCTTTTACGTGAATTTTAACGGGCAAAAGACTCTAGCCGAATAAAAAACAAAGATGACGTTCTGCAAACGGCTAGGTGAGGCCGGCAAAACTGCGCTAGTCGTATGCATAAAGATGAATACCCATAGTCCAAGATCCGTACTAGAAGCGACCATCACCTATCTGTTTAATGAATGAAAATAATTTTATATCAAATTTAATACATTACTAAATATATCTCCAGTGGGTTGGCCAAAAAATTCCTTGCCAGACAATGATTTTTTTTGTATATTGCACTCATGATCATGAGATTAATGCATCAATGAGAATCTCATCCATATATAGGTTAAGCCGTTTTTGAGATTACCACGAACAAATACACAGACAAACAGATAAATCGACAATAATTCTAAAATAGTTGGTTTAGGTTTCATTGCGCCAGTAAATTAGTAAATTAGCCTTAGTAACAGTTTTTCTCAAATATTTTCAATGTGCAAACACTGACTTATTACAGTTTATTATATAAATAGATTAAATGATTATACACAAATAAATATTTTTTAGGTTTCATAGTCTGGCCAGGAATTTGTTAGCCAAACCACTGGGGATATAGGTATGTATATTTAACCACCGACACAAAAAGAGGGGTGTTATATGTTTGACCGCTATGTGTGTGTGTCTGTCTGTGTCATCAAAGCTCTAAAACGGGTAAACCGATTTGAATGCGGTTTTTTGTTTGAAAACAGGTTTCTTGGCGGTGGTTCTTAGATATCTTTCATCAAAATCGCTTCAGCCGTTTCAAAGTTATCAGCTTTTTTGTTAGCCGTGGAAGGGATCTTAGACGCATAATAGGCATAAATTTTCTTTATGTTCAAACATACGTGTGACATAATTGCGTTGGGGTATTTTAAATTTTTAATTTATCATAATCATAATCATTTATTGCTACCATGGTACAATAGAGTTTTTCATCCATTAAACAGATTGGTAATGGTCGCTTCTAGTTGGTACGGATCCTCTACTTACTACCACTAGTGCAAACAAACTTCGTCAAGCAATCTAGTAGAGCTACGCACTCGCGCGGGAGAAAACGGGTGTAGTTTTATCCGATCTCGCTCTGTCATTTGCAGAATTCCGTCTTCACTTTTTATTTGGTGTAAAGTAAAAGGTATCCCATCAGTTGGTACTATGTCAGCGTTTATCCGGGATCACTAAAAACACTAACTTAAATACCCGCAATAAGGTAGGATACCAAAAACCGGTTGTATGTAAAGTCGGTTTACGGACGATAGTTTAACGTGACGTCATAACAAAACATTCAAAAACAAAAATGAAACCAGGCGGTCACGCATCCAAGTACTGACCGCGCCTGACGTTGCTTAACCTCGGTGATCGGACGAGAACCGGTGTTTTGTCAAATATTTATCTTGAAAACGGTGCATCCTACGGCAAAATCAATGAAATTTTCATCCCCCCTTTAATGCCATAACTCATAATTAAGCTTTTGCGTAAAAACGTGACAGTTACCATGTTACCTACCAAATAAAGTGGCGCTCTCGATAAGTTTCCAGTCTTTAAGTAAGGAGGTATTGTATCTATCTCATTACGTTAACTTAGGTGTGAAATGAATTTCGATCCCGACTTAATTTTATCAGGTATAAACACTCGACCTAAGTTCTATTGTACACCAAAATGTAGCGTAATTTCGGCAAAAGTGTTGCTAATAATTTGAAACAGTATTGGTAGCCTAATTACGTCGAAATTCGGCCGCGCAATTTTGGCAAAGTGCGCTTACACTCTAAGTAAGTATTATGATTAACGCGGATCTAAGTTCGTAATGAACGCGTACTGTAAGTCTAACTATCGCTATTCCAAACCATTTAACATCATGAGCCACTGGTCCCGTTTGGTGAGTTACACTGTGCAAACATTAAAGATATTCCCATTTAATGTGGCGTAACACAAGACACATTTGAATTTTTCACTCGATTTATGTCACGTGCGAAAACGCGAGTCTCGCTTTTGTAAATTATAGCTTAAAAAAGGTTTTTTACAGATCAATACCCTAGTATACTCGTAGTTCGAGTTGTATAGTTCATTGTCATAAACACTGTATTTCGCTTGGCCTGTGGAAAAAAATTTCGCAAGATTGGTTTTGTGGAGTCTTTTTGTATTTTTTTTTTATTTCTCATCTCCAAATTTTTACTTTTACGGTCATCCCGTGAAATCCATATATTTCATACTAAATACATACCTACTGAAACATGGATGCACAGAAAAACCCAGAAAAAAGACCAGCGCTGGGAATCGAACCCAGGTCCTCAGCTTTCCGTACCGCGTGCTAAACGCGTGTTTTTCTGTGCATCCATGTTGCAGTTTGTATTTAGTATGAAATAAACATTTCGCACTCAAACTATACATATTTGTGTGAATCGTGAGAATTGAAAAATACCCTCCCGATTTTTTATTTCCTTGTTGACTAGCCTAGCAAACTTGGGCGGGTGACAGTTAGATAAGCTGAAAACACCAAGAAAATAATTATACACGAGTATGCTTACATAATATCTCATCCTCGTCGTCATAATCATCATGAAAACAAATTTCCCACATGGTACTCCCACTCCGTAATTAGATTAATAAGGAAAAAAAATAAAATACATAAAAAGTGAAAAATATATGCTAGGCCATCTGACTATGATGCGTTCTCTTTCTTACGCTCTAAAATTAAATCAATGGCAATATCTAATTACAATTCATTTGTATCGAGGGCTGAAAATAATATAAAACTAAACTCAAAGTGTTTTTGGTCGTTTATTAAGTCGAAAACTAACAATAATAGTATTCCTGACGCTATGTATTTGGGTGATCGTATTGCTACAGAAGGCCAACATATGGCCAACTTATTCAATGATTTCTTTCAATCTGTTTTTGAACCGATTGGGAATGCTGTTGATGCGTTCGAGCCTAGTAATGAAGCGGTAGTCAGCGCGATTAATAATATCGATATTACGTTGCCATTAGTAAAAAAATATCTTGGAAAGTTAAACGATTCAAAGGGAAGCGGCCCTGATGGTATTCATCCCGTATTTTTAAAGTTTTGTAGTGGGAGTCTTGCATTGCCTGTGTATTTATTGTTTAACTGTTCTTTATCGTCTGGAATGTTGCCTAAAGTTTGGAAAAAATGTATTGTGGTCCCTATATTTAAGTGTGGCGATAAACACGATGTTGAAAATTATCACGGGATATCTAAATTATCTGTCTTGCCCAAATTACTTGGAAAAATTATATATGACACTTTATTCCCAACCTTAAAACCTATGCTGATAACTCAGCAACACGGTTTCATCAACAATCGCTCTTCAGAGTCAAACCTGTGTGAGCTACTCGAGTATGTTTTGAGTGCAATGGGCCAGAACTTTCAGGTGGATGCAATTTATACCGATTACTCTAAAGCTTTCAATAAGATTTCTCATTCAATATTATTAAGAAAAATAGAAAATTTGGGAATACATGGTGACTTACTACGTTGGATGACATCCTACTTGAGGGATAGAACCCAGCTGTAACAGTTAAAGGTTATACTACTACTTTCGTTCCAATAACTTCTGGCGTCCCCATTTGGGTCCACTATTGTTTAACGTTTATATTAACGATGTCATGGATTGTTTCTTGAATTCGAGAGTATTGATGTATGCAGATGATAAAAAAATGTTCACCATTGTTAGATCCGAAGATGACTGTAATAGGTTGCAGGATGATTTGAATAGATTGGATAGTTACTGCATAAAGAACAAACTTCATTTAAATGTTGCAAAATGTTCTGTAATTACTTTCACACGCAAACAGCACCCTATAAATTTTAATTATTTGATCGGGAACCAATCAATTAATAGAGTCAACGAGGTTAAGGACCTAGGCATATTAATTCATAGCGAGATTCAGCTGACATCTCATATCACAAAAATTACTTCTAAAGCGTACAGAATGCTCGGTTTCATTTTTCGACAGAGTAAAGACTTTAAAGACCCTAATACTCTATTTATTTTATATAATGCCTTTGTTAGGTCACACCTAGAATATGCGTCTACGGTTTGGAGTCCACATTTTTCAGTGCATATTGATTCGATTGAACGAATACAAAACAAATTTATTAAACGTATGACATACAAATTTAAGAACCTTGTATTAAGTAATGTTGAGTCTCTCGAATTGCGAAGAGAAAAAAGGGATATTACATTTATATATAAATTACTTAATAACACTATTGACTCCCAAGATCTTTTAGGCAAAATCTCATTTAGATGTCTGACTTTTCGAACTCGATCCACTCATCTGTTTTCTGCTCCATTCTGTCGCACTAAATATGTAGGAAGTAGATGTCTGGTGAGAGCCTGCAAAGTCTATAATGAAAAATACTCTCATATTGATTTATTTCAACTGAACCCCCGTAATTTTGCTTCTGCAATCAAAGAGAAGGTTGAGGAATAAGTAGGCATTTAATTTGTTTTGTTTTAGTATAATTAGTTTTAGTTTTATTTAAGTTCTTAGTAGCCTAATATTTGGTTTTTCACGTTATATTTATTTTTCCAAATTTCAAAGACCTGTTTAATCTTTATTCTATTTTTTTTTTCCCTTCAAGAATATTTCACTTAGTTGAAATTGGCATGTTTTAACTTTTGAGCAAAGAATTGTATAATCTATTAGTGGAAACTGTTTTGGCTTATGTTTTAACTTTACGAACTGAATCTTATGTAGTATTTATGCTGTATGTTTCCCATGGCAATAAAATAAAAAAAAAAAATAATAAATAAAAAAAAAATCCCTGCCTATGTACGTCCCACTGCAGGGCACTGGCCTCCTCTCATAATGAGAAGGCTTGGGCTATAGTTTCCACGCGGGCGCCCAGTGCAGATTTTTCCTATCTTATCTTGCTAATATTACAAATGGAAAGTTTGTGAAGACGTTTGGATGTTTGTTACTCTATCATGGACGGCTGAATGGATTTAAATAAAATTTTACCAACAGATGGACAAAGATCTGGATTGAGACAAATAGTATACTTTATATTGTGGTAATGCTTTCAATGAGAACAACATGTACAAATAATTTGCAGCGCGATAAACTGTAATCGCATTCACCATCTCTTTCTGTCCCCATCCCATACTGTTTGACAGAAAGAAATTGTGAATGCGATAGCAAGCGCTTGCGCGTTAGGCATTGGTACCACCGCCGGTGACGGGCGATAAACGAGTAGAACTAGAAACGAGTGGGCGAGCGGCGAGAAGCGAGTGTGTAGTTTCGATAGTTTTGTCACTCGGCTATAAGCGAGTGTTCGAGGGCGACGGGCGATTGTACGGTAGAATATTCGCTCTGATCGTCAAGCGTTCATCGCCGAGTACCGCTGAGCGAGTTTTATCGTTGATAGCTGTTAAGTATCACTGCAATCAACTAGTGAAGAGAGAATCCTCGCCGGCAGTGTGAACAGCCAGCGATGAGCTATAAATATATATCTCTCTCTTTTATTTACACGAGAGCGATTATCATTTTTTCTCTTCTTGCGCGAGAAAATTGCCGAAAGCTCAGCGCTTATTCGCCGGCGGCGGGACCAGTGCCTTAGCCAAGAAGCGTACAGTTTCGATGCGATAAGACACCTGAGTCTTCAACGAGAAATATAAAGCGGACACTCATTGCACTGTTGCGTCGCGCATCGATATACATACATTGTTAAATCAAATTTGTACAGGCTTGATCCTGCTTCTAAGCGCCGATCTAAGCGGATTAGTTAGCTCGTCATCAAGTTTCACTGCAAATTGGCTTAAACATCGTACCTAGCTACACTTCACTCTTATATTGTATACCAGGTATTTTAAAATTGAAAATTATATTTTTAACTAATTAAAACAATTAATAATGCTATTAATCATTTATTGTTTTAATGTAAAATTAAAATCATTAAATTTTTAAATTTTTCATTTAAGAAGTACAAAGAATCGCAAGCTAGAACACGGGTTTTTTGTTTAAAATTTTGAAAGAAGGTAATACTCACTGTAAGGATATGTCGAGATATTTGAGGTAGGTACCTATAAAAATGATTTCTTAAGGTTTGTTTCTCATATTTAGTTCTGTTTACTTGATAAATTATAGTTGTGATAAAATACCTACTCAACCGCAAGAGACATGGCCTAATCATAACGTTTTCTTAGACCAACAACAATCATTTTCCACTTCATAGGAATGTATACAATATCAGTATTGGTATAAGTAAATCTTAAAGGTACTATCAGCAGCAGGCTTATTGTCTAACGCTTCTGACGCTTCCCTTCGCAATCACTATTTCTTTCTGTCAAACGATATAAAATGATGACGGAAAGAGATGGTGAAAGCGAAGGCAATCGTCAGAAGCGTTAGACAATACGGCCTCAGGCTGTGTCATAATTAGGTACCCTTTAACCATCCTTGAATAGACGCTAAAGGTGATACTCTTCGCTCACGGATTAAAGTATGGTGGTTTGTGAATCAAATTGGTTGACTGTACCTACATACCTTAATTTCGTCTGTGAGGGGCTGATCCTGTAGCGGCTACTCCAAATTTAAAAAAATTGAATTCTTATCATACCGTCTCTTTCACTCTCGTTATAAATATTCTAAACATGGGCAGGACGACGCGATACGAAGTTCGAAATTAGAACTTCGTAAGACTTTTAAGTTACGTTTGGACGATGCGAGAAATATCGTATTAGTTACATTTCTGGGCCGCACAGATATTAATTTACAAGGAAGTGATCACACGGCAATGTAACGGAACTCACACGACAATTTTAGCACCATTTAAATGAGGCTTAGGCACTTATCTTTATTGCGAGTTTTTCATAATTAACACCCACGTACCTACCCATTATAAGCTAGCGGTGCCGTTTGGCACCCGATCTTGTGTTTATATTTTGGAGTCATACGCAATGTCCTCATTGGTTCATTACAATTATCTCATTATGTGATTTTTTTTATTCAGCTCATAATGGGTTAATTTCACTTTTTTAATAAAGTTACCTGTTTTGAAAGCTATAACGTACCTTGCATAGTACTTTGATTGATTAAGTATAATGAACTAAAACAATTACTTTGCTCACCCGCGACCTTACAACAGTTACGTTTATGCAAGAAATGTGTGTTCATGCAGTTCCTCCACCTCCACACTGTACGAACACACACAAATCACATAAACACAACTATCACCACCACCAAGCTACACTGACGCGTTTCGAACTCAACCAGAGCTCATCTTCGGAGTTACCACAACCGTATGCTATGCTACCAAATGTTAAACTAGCATACGGTTGTGGTAACTCCGAAGATGAGCTCTGGTTGAGTTCGAAACGCGTCAGTGTAGCTTGGTGGTGGTGATAGTTGTGTTTATGTGATTTGTGTGTGTTCGTACAGTGTGGAGGTGGAGGAACTGCATGAACACACATTTCTTGCATAAACGTAACTGTTGTAAGGTCGCGGGTGAGCAAAGTAATTGTTTTAGTTCATTAATATGGACCTCCGCAAAGTAACGCCTGATTCAATAAATTGATTAAGTATAACTCAAAGCTGTTATTTGAGATTTGAAAAATAGCACTTCATTAAAAGTTAAATAATCATCAAAATTACGAAGTTACCTACGTATGGCGTATTTTTTGGAACAAACCACTCAGTTGTTAAAACTGAATGCCAACTGCAGACGAGACCACCAACATAATAATCTTTTATTTTAATATCAACCATTAAGCTGGATTTATGTGTACTATAATAACATTGTAACCTATCGGCCGTTTCCAAGTCATTTGCCAAATCGTTACAAGATGAACGTAAAAGTTCTATTGAAATATGACACCTGTTAGCGAAGTTGATATCAAAGGCGAACGATATAGGGGAGTCGAGAATATTCCGCATTCTGCTTACTTTCAGGATTATTATCGCCAGTCAATTTATGATGTTTTTTCGCTTGTATTTTTGATTTATTATTTACAGAGGTTAGACACAGTTGGCTCCGGCCTCCTTTTACGTAACGGGCAAATATAAGTAAGACTAGTAAATATTTAGGTACACTGTTTTCTTAATTTTATCAACTCAGAGAAAATACTGGTCGCGATGCCTTTGTATCAGCAGTTTAATCTATATAAATTAAAATGAATCACCGAAATGTTTGTACGCGCATAACTTCCGATCTACTGCACCAAATTGGATATTTCTTTTTTTGTTGCGTTTGTAACTGTCAGAAGAAGGTTTTTATGAAAATTTAGAAAAAAATACAACGGAGGCGAAGCCGCGGGCAATCAGCTAGTACTAAATAAAAATTTAAATTTCCGGGTGTGCTCAATTTCAAAAATTTCAAATTTTTCAGTTTATGACAAAATTATGAAAAATTTAGAATTCGTTTATCGCCATCCCGCAGGAACTATGCAATTTTCCGAGATGAAAGCTATTCTATGTCCTTCCCTGCGTCTCAAACTATCACGATACCAAATTTCATCTGAATTGTTTCAGCAGTTTAACCGTGAAGAGGTAACGGACAGACAAGCTTTCGAATTTACATATAATACTAGCTGACCCGGCAAACGTTGTTTTGCCCTATTGGGGCATAAAAAATAGCCTACGACCTATTCTCAGACCTACCGAGTATGGAGAAAAAGTTTCATAAAAATCGGTCAAGCCGTTTCGGAGGAGTTCGATAAGTAACACCGTGACACGAGATTTTTATATATTAGATAAGTATGGGTTTTGCGTTACCTTTTGTGTGACGAACAAAACTTCTGTATGAAACCAAATGGAGCGTGAATTACGCTTGTTTGATTCAGCTCTAAATAATAAAAAAAGTAATTGAAAAACGGAAGAAATCAGAATCTCTTCCTTTTTCAACTCACTTGAAGATATACAAAGTGAAATCAAAATGGTGATACAAAATCATTTTGGTATATTTTAGGGAGTAGTCTAAAATAACAGACCCATATTTTTTTTAGCTACCCAAACTCAACCTACTTGGAGAAATTGGCCTCCAAAGTACTGAAAATTGACTAAACCCTACTAAACTTTTTTAAGCAAATTGCTAGTTATTACTGTTTTGATTATATATGTATTTGAGAACATGAAAAAATAATGAGGACGAATTTCGTTATACCGGCTCAAACTCATATATTATTTTCCTAAGAAAAACACCAATGAAAAATATAAAACTTTGAAGGGTGCATTTTTTAGAAAATATGAAGTTTTTGCTGATATAGCAAAACACGAGCTCATTATTTTTTCATGTTCTCAAACATATAATTAAATCAGTACCTAATAATTAGCAATTGGCTTGAAACAAATTTTTCCATAGAAGATAGGGTTTAGTCAATTTTCAGTACTTTGGAGGCAAATTTCTCAAAATTGAGTTTGGCAGCTAAAAAAAATATGAGTGTTATTTTAGACTACTCTATAACATATCAAAATGAATCAAATCGGAGCCGGAAAGTTGGGTACCTTTCCTTGACAGTTAATGCTGGACAACATAACGCTTTAACTGAGAAAATAGTTTATTTAAAAAACAAAAAAAATACATGGAAAATTACAAATTAAAATAAAAGCCAAACACATACACACTCGCATAAAAATAATAAATTGCTTTTCATCCACAATAAGTTTCGTCAAATGCTTTAACTTAATTGTTAAAATTAGTCTGATAAAATTAAGGATGTTCGTACTTGGTTGAAATAAAATCACGAACTCAGTGTATGGACACCTCAATTTAATAAGATTAATTAAAACAAATGAGTTGGTGCATTATAATTTTCAGCATTAACTGAGTAAAAAATACTCAATTTGTATCACCATTTTGATTTCATTCTGTATAAAAAAACCAACCAAACCAAGTCAAACGGACAAAGTTCGAACGGCCAGATATTGGAATCAATTCAGAACATTAGAGCGAAGGTTCGGAGTAGGTATATAAACTAAATAAAACATAAAATACAGGACGATACTCGATAGCGAGTATCGACGAGGACGCCGATCCTCCTCAAAGTGCCGTAAAACGTCCGTTTGGGTCGGTGCCGGATACGATTTTAAGATTTATAACTCGCCCCAAAAGTTTGTTAATAGACTAAGTAATAGAATCTAGACGGGTAGCTTCCGACACGATAAATGCTTTCGAGCGTGGTCATCGATGTTGGTTGCCGGGACATTTTTGGTATGTACTAAGACAAATATTTGACTTTTAAAGCAAATTGAAACGATTGAGCGATTGAATTGAGCGGTTCAGCTGTTGATAAAACGGCAGCAAAATGAAAAAAATCTTTTATTGTACGCATAACTAAATTAAGACGTTTTGGCTTAAAATAGCTAGCACAATGAACGTTATCACGACGTCGACGTCTAGTTCTGCGTGTCCAAAATGACAATAAAATATAACGCCATATCTGAACAAAGCTTCTATGCTGAACATGTCCTCGCGAAGACACTTACATCTTGCAAGTCTTCTATTTGAGGTCATGAATTTTAAGAAACCCGATTATCTTTTCACTAAGACAGATGTTTCCCCTTTTCATAGGAGATAATGGAACTAGATCCACCCGACATTGTCTGTTGGAATGTCACCCCCACAGAACTGTAGCTTTTACCGGTAGTTTTCGTTATCTTGTAACCAAGTGCTGGAACAATATACCCCCACCGATAAGGCGTTTAACATCAAAAAAATCCAAAACACAATACAAATTAATTCTCTTACAGAAGCAAAGCGGTTGTCCGGTACTTGATTTCGAGTGTGATTTTAAAACGTAGGGTAGGGTGAAGGAACTATATGGCGGTTGCATGTTTGTTTGGGGTGGTTCAGTAGCTGCTATATATAACTATTGTTTATTATTATTATTGTTTTATATTACGAAATCAATAAAATTACGCAAATCTGGTACATTATTATAAATAATGCATTGGATGAAAATTGCAGCTTGTAAATAAATGGTTTCCAATGTTGCTGTTTATTTTCCTTGTAATCGAAGTGAAGAGCAGAGTGTCGAGCATTTGGACCCATTTTCCCCTCGACGTGTCTGTCTGCCCTCGCCGTATCGGCTCGGGTAGTTTTGGGGACGTCACGGGTGGCATGGCTTGTTTTGTGCTTTTGTTGTAGGTGTAATCTGCTTTTATTGTCGGTATTAATGATGCTTAGCACTGTTTGTTTTGTTTTTCTTTTGTTGTATAATTATTTTGAATTAGTAAGTAATATTTTGTTCTCGATCCTCTTGGTTGTGGCAGAATATCAGTGTTTTGCTCCTATGAGCAATGTTGACCACTGAGCCACGGCCCTTTTGCACTACTGCAGCGCATACAGACAATATATAATGTTCTTTTAAGTTTGTACTGACTTTTGTATTTTTGTTAATCTTGATTGTGTGTGCTTGCAGTACCAAATAAACGTCTTTATCTATCTATCTATCTATCTATCTTATCAAGTAAGTAGGTAGGTACTAAATTTAAAGTAATGGAACTTACATACCATTACTAACACTAACAGTACTATTACTATGTACCAGTAACTCAGAAACTTACTACAACACCATGTACTTCTAAGTCTTTAATGCACGTTCATACTTACATCAAGAGGGTACGATGCCTGAGAGACTTTTGAAAAATCATCATCATCATCATCATTTCAGCCGAAAGACGTCCACTGCTGAACATAGGCCTCCCCCAAGGCTCGCCAAACAGATCGGCTCTGCGCCATCCGCATCCAATGCGTTCCCGCTACCTTCACCAGGTCGTCGCTCCATCTTGTTGGAGGCCTACCTACACTGCGCCTTCCGGTCCGCGGACGCCACTCGGGAACCTTTCGGCCCCATCGGCCGTCAGTTCTACGGGCGTTCACTGCCACTTAAGTCTAGCGATTCTTCGAGCTATGTCCGTGACTTTAGTTCTTGCGCGGATTTCATCATTTCTAATGCGATCCTGCAGAGAAACTCCAAGCATAGCCCTCTTCATCGCCCTCTGAGTGACCTTGAGCTTCCTTATAAGACCCATCGTTAGCGACCACGTCTCAGTGCCATAAGTCATCACTGGCAACACACACTGGTCAAAGACTTTTGACTTGAGACACTGTGGTATATCGGATGACAAGATATTGCGGAGCTTCCCGAACGCTGCCCAGCCGAGTCTAATTCGTCGATTGACCTCATTCTCGAAGTTGCACCTACCCAATTGGGTTGTATGTCCCAGATAGATATAGTCGTCAACAACTTCGAGCAAAGTATCTCCGATTACGACGGGAGTTGGTACAACATGGGCGTTCGACATGACCTTCGTCTTGTCCATGTTCAATTTAAGACCAACTCTCTCGGAGACTCTTCCGAGGTCAGCGAGCATCGCACTGAGGTCCTCCAAAGTCTCAGCCATAAGCACCACGTCGTCGGCAAATCGAAGGTGAGTGAAGTATTCGCCATTTACATTGATGCCACGCCCTTCCCAGTTCAGAGTCTTGAACGCATCCTCTAGTGCAGCGGTGAACAGTTTCGGAGAGATAACATCTCCTTGTCTGACTCCCCGCTGCAACAGAATGGGCTTCGACATCTGATCCTGAAGTTGGACGGACATTGTGGCGTTATTATACAGACACTTCAACACTTCGATGTACCGGTAGTCCACTTGGCACCGTTGGAGAGACTGCAGTACAGCCCAAGTCTCGATCGAATCGAAGGCCTTCTCGTAGTCCACAAATGCCAGGCAAAGGGGGCGGTTATACTCCTCGGTTTTCTGTATAACCTGCCGCAACGCATGTATGTGGTCCACGGTGCTAAAGCCTTTTCGAAATCCGGCTTGTATGGGAGGCTGGAAGTCGTCTAACCTGCGCGCGAGACGATTCGTGATGACTCTCGAAAACAGCTTGTAAACATGGCTCAGAAGTGAAATGGGTCTATAATTCTTCAATAAGGTATTATCGCCTTTTTTGAAGAACAGCACCACTACACTTCTGTTCCATGCTTTTGGTGTTTTCCCTTCACGGATGGCGGTATCGAATAGTTTCTGAAGGGCTTTGAGGATCGGTTTTCCACCCGCCTTCAGAAGTTCGGCTGTTATTCCGTCATCACCAGGGGCCTTGCCATTCTTTAGTTGTTTGAGAGCCGTACTAATCTCGTACAGGCTGACGTCCGGGATGTCTTCGGTATAGTGCCGGGTTAATCTAGCTCTCGGGTCTTCAGCTAGATCCATGACGGGTTTCTTCGTTGATGTGTACAGCTGTCCATAGAACTTCTCAACTTCTAACAATAGCTCCGGTTTAGAGGTCACCTTCATCGGTCTTTTTTGAAAAATATAGGTATTTTATTTAACTGTCTCTGTCTCACTCCAACTCCAACCCCATCGTATAGGTACAGCAAGATAGAGAAAATTGTAGCTCAGACCATTAATAGGCCATAAAATTGGTATATTTGCTATTTTCTCCTCAAAAACTTACCAAAAACTTTTTTTTCAAAAGGCTTTAGGGCCTCTATGTTTTTGTTTTATTGTTAAAATGTGAGTGTCTGAAAATGTCGTTGAATTTCGGAAATTTTCATATTTTGTGAAGGCTTCTACATCAAATGATAATTGGAACAAGGATTTTTTTATTTTGCTTTTTTATTCTTTGAGTTCTTGATATTTTATGAGCGGTGGTGATCAAATGAGTTACCTGGTGGTAAGTAAGCACCACCACTAATGGACACCCGCATCACCAGTGGAGGGCCAAGAGAGAATACCTCATATGCCGCTAATTTCATCGGTTCCTTTACTCTCCTCGGCGGAACTCAGCAGCGCACGTACTGCTGCTAGGCGGATAAGATTTCGATGTAGATCACGAAAGTAAATCGCGAATCGTGCATCAATAGAGAAGCTCTTCTGCATCCAATTATTCATAGGCATTTTGTACAACACCCATTAGGGTGACAGTGCGGAAAATATATATCTTGTGTACAAATTAATCCGTGTTAAAATTAGGAAAACTTTGCCTTTATATGCGGGCTCGGACGTAAGCGGTATTAAGCTTTACTAATTAATCTCGGCTGGGAGGGACATGAGAAAGAAAAGGTTCATTAGAGGCCATCATTGTGGTATTTAATTAACGAAAGTTCATTTTCAATTCAAATTGGATTAAGTTTGTAGCCCTGCCGTGTCATGACAAAACACTGTATCTAAAAAACACCTATTTTTCAGAAATCGCAAAAAACTTTTGCTATCTTTAATTGGCTACAGAACAGTGAATATTGATCTGATTGCAATAAAATTTGGACAAATCACAGATAATGTGCTACTAGTAGTGGACAAAGAAAAATAATATTAAAATTTTTACTTTTACTTGAATTTTCAAGCAATAACGTGTTATGTCGTAATGTACTTTATCAATAATATATGAGTGTTGCTACAACAAAACACTGTAACGTGATACTTAATGACATTATACTCATATGAAAATGTTACTTTAAATTTAATTTAGATTATATTGCTAACATCACAATTCATAAAACTAACATACTCATCTTAATATATTTCTTAGTCTTTAGAAAGACTTAGTCTTTATGATTACCTTGAAGAAGTCCCGACTTACAATAAACAAGGACTTGGACTAATTTCTTGTGTGATTGTTGCGACAAAACACTGTAAATCTTGATACTATACTAAGAAAATGTGACTTTGTTTTGGCAAAACACGGTAACTAGAGATAATACAGTGTTTAGTCTAATCAAGACCCTACGTTTTAAGAGTTACAGTGTAAATTCCAATGACGTTTTTCAATGTTTTTGATAGAAAATCAGTTACTCTAAGCATGCATATATAGATTAGGGTCCGAATAGTCAATTTAACGGTGTTAGCACAAAACACTGTAATTCGAGTTACAGTGTTTTGTCATGACACGGCAGAGCCAATCTGACAAGGTTTTTTTAAAGTGCCTAATGAAATGATGAGAGTCATTAATTGGCTAACGTTTTATCATAGAAAAAATAGCTGTAATTAAGAAATGGAACTTACTTTTTTTTCAAATACTTACGTCAAAACGTACGGCAGATTTTTCCATTAATTATTCTTTATATGTAAATATTTTGTGTGGAAAGTTTGTGTGTTGCATTGGTTTCAATTCTCGCTATCCAGCGGGATTAATGCCATCCGGGGTAAAAATATCCTGTGCACTTCTTTGGATCCCAATTTATTTCCATGTTAATTTCGTAGAAATGGTTACCTAAGTAATTTAAGCGTGAAACGGTAACAAACAGGAGCACAGACCAACTTTGCATACTTATTTCATTTTATTAGTATTGATGCTTTTTGTTACAGATTCAGTGGTGTAATAAAATAACTTGACACTGAAAAACAAACTTCATTTTTATAAGCTTTCTGTTCTGAAGTTTCAAGTTGATGCCATTTACCGTTGAGATATAGAAACGTCCTGAACCTTTTAATTTTTTAATGATATTATTAGTTGTTTTTATTTGTTTTCCTACTCCTGTACTTTTATTTGTTTTTTACATGGTCACGAACAAATATATAAGAACATAGATAATATGACTTCAGAAAGTCTATACTTAATCTATTCGCCATAACAGCACTTGTGTCGTAATGTCGTTATTACGATACACCTAGCTGCGACATAATATTAAATGTAGGGTACACTCAACACTAAAGCCCAGTTTAGACCTGCTGAGTTGAGTAGAGTAGGGTACAGTCGGGTACAGTAGGGTACAGTAGGGTACAGCCGGGTACAGTAGGGCACAGTAAGGTACAGTAGGGTAAAATAGAGTACAGTCGGGTACAGTAGGGTAAAATAGGGTACAGTTGGGTACAGTCGGGTACAGTAGGGTAAAATAGGGTACAGTAGGGTACAGTCGGGTACAGTAGGGCACAGTAAGGTACAGTAGGGTAAAATAGAGTGCAGTCGGGTACAGTAGGGTAAAATAGGGTACAGTTGGGTACAGTCGGGTACAGTAGGGTAAAATAGGGTACAGTAGGGTACAGTTGGGTACAGTCGGGTACAGTAGGGTACAGTAAGGTACAGTAGGGTAAAATAGAGTACAGTCGGGTACAGTAGGGTAAAATAGGGTACAGTTGGGTACAGTCGGGTATAGTAGGGTAAAATAGAGTACAGTCGGGTACAGTAGGGTACAGTCGGGTACAGTAGGGTACAGTCTGGTACAGTAGGGTAAAATAGGGTACAGTCGGGTACAGTTGGGTAAAATAGGGTACAGTCGGGTACAGTAGGGTAAAATAGGGTACAGTTGGGTACAGTCGGGTACAGTAGGGTAAAATAGTGTACAGTAGGGTACAGTCGGGTACAGTAGAGTAAAATAGGGTACAGTAGGGTACAGTCGGGTAAAATAGGGTACAGTAGGGTACAGTCTGGTACAGTAGGGTAAAATAGGGTACATTCGGGTACAGTTGGGTAAAATAGGGTACAGTCGGGTACAGTAGGGTAAAATAGGGTACAGTTGGGTACAGTCGGGTACAGTAGGGTAAAATAGTGTACAGTAGGGTACAGTCGGGTACAGTAGGGTAAAATAGGGTACAGTAGGGTACAGTCGGGTACAGTAGGGTAAAATAGGGTACAGTCGGGTACAGTAGGGTAAAATAGGGTACAGTTGGGTACAGTCGGGTACAGTAGGGTAAAATAGGGTACAGTCGGGTACAGTAGGGTAAAATAGGGTACAGTTGGGTACAGTCGGGTACAGTAGGGTAAAATAGGGTACATTCGGGTACAGTCGGGTACAGTAGGGTAAAATAGGGTACAGTAGGGTACAGTCGGGTACAGTAGGGTGAAATAGGGTACAGTCGGGTACAGTAGGGTAAAATAGGGTACAGTAGGGTACAGTCGGGTACAGTAGGGTAAAATAGGGTACAGTAGGGTACAGTAGGGTAAAATAGGGTATTTTACCCTAGTGTACCCGACTGTACCCGACTGTACCCGAATGTACCCTACTATACCCTATTTTACCCTACTGTACCCGACTGTACCCTACTGTACCCGACTGTACCCGACTGTACCCTATTTTACCCTACTGTACCCGACTGTACCCAACTGTACCCTATTTTACCCGACTGTACCCAACTGTACCCTATTTTACCCTACTGTACCCGACTGTACCCTACTGTACCCTATTTTACCCTACTGTACCCGACTGTACCCTATTTTACCCTACTGTACCCGACTGTACCCTACTGTACCCTATTTTACCCTACTGTACCCTACTGTACCCTATTTCACCCTACTGTACCCGACTGTACCCTACTGTACCCTATTTTACCCTAATGTACCCGACTGTACCCGACTGTACCCTATTTTACCCTACTGTACCCGACTGTACCCAACTGTACCCTATTTTACCCGACTGTACCCAATTGTACCCTATTTTACCCTACTGTACCCGACTGTACCCTACTGTACCCTATTTTACCCTACTGTACCCGACTGTACCCGACTGTACCCTATTTTACCCTACTGTACCCGACTGTACCGAACTGTACCCTATTTTACCCGACTGTACCCAACTGTACCCTATTTTACCCTACTGTACCCGACTGTACCCTACTGTACCCTATTTTACCCTACTGTACCCGACTGTACTCTATTTTACCCTACTGTACCTTACTGTACCCTACTGTACCCGACTGTACCCTATTTTACCCTACTGTACCCGACTGTACCCTATTTTACCCTACTGTACCCGACTGTACCCGACTGTACCCTACTGTACCCTACTGTACCCTACTGTACCCTATTTTACCCTACTGTACCCGACTGTACTCTACTGTACCCTATTTTACCCTACTGTACCCGACTGTACCCTACTGTACCCGACTGTACCCTACAATAGGGTACAGTCCAGAACAGCAGAGTCGAGTCGTAGAAAAAATATTGTATGCAACGGTGTATAATTTGGTCTTAACGGCTCGTGCCGTCTTCCATTGCGATACTCGCATTCGCTCGTATCGCAACTCACGTCACTCGCCTTTTAAGACCTCACTTATACAGCCGTTGCATAAAATACTATTATTTGACTTATTGGTTTGACATTCCGTATTTCAATTTATTATTTTTCCAGTATCTCGTGTTTTATCTCAATCGTTTTCTTTAAAATTTGAATGTGGCACCAAATAAAAATCTTATGCAGAAGCACGTTGTGGCTATCCGTAGCTGCAGTACATGCTGAGTAAGCGCCTATTCTCCAAATCATTGCATGGCTTTCTTAAATTCATTCATTCATTCATTTCAAAATTTAAATAATGTTTGCTAATGTAAATAACTTTTGGAATTCTGTTGCCTGTTAGTTTTTAAGTTACCCATGCTTGTTTTCAAGTCACTTTATCATTGTTATTTATTAAGCCATGTATGTGTTGTGGTGCTTTAACATCTACCTATCTAAGAATCCCATCCTGCAAATACGATCCTGGCTAGACCACCAGAATTTCATTACCAGAGGCCGTATTCTCTGACGCGCGGGCGTTTGCCATCTCTTTCACCATCTCTTTCTATCACCATCTTATACCGTTTGACAGAAAGAAATAGTGAATGCGGTAGGAAGCGTCCGCGCGTTAGACAATACGGCCTCAAACTATAACTACTATAACTATGCCAAATTTCAGGTCAATCGATACAGGTGATCAAAAATGGTTCGCAAATTTTGAAATCATATTTTATGTATGTATACTAGTTATGAACGTCGTGTTATTTAAATTTCAAGTCGTTTTATTTATGTACCTATTGTTTTGAAAACTCCACAATGTGTATGAAATTGATTGTGAAAAGATTCTACTCTGGTACGTAATTCAGTTTCCTCGTATGTCAAAAACAACTGAGTTTTGCGTTTGAATGAAAAGCTCATAATAATGATTATTCTGTTTTTAATCACTATAGTAATTGTGTTAGAAATGTGAATAATGTCACTTATAATAGTTCTATTTTAGTTAGCTGTCAGTATTTATAACTAAGTTTCTCGAACGTCATTATTCGAATTAAGTTATGTATGACATTCGCTCGAACTCTAAAGTGGTTTATCAACCCGTGCACGCGTTAATTCAATACAATTTTGTTGAGCAAATTCACATTAGGGATGGATTTAATTAACATAGCAAGGTCTAAAAAGTTGCACTTAAAACACTTACTTAGACTTAGGGTTACGGAAGGAATGTTTGCAAAAAGCTTAATCAAAATTTATGAGTATACGAATTAACAGAACTAATAATTTGTATAATGGAAAATTAAAACGATATTGGAGAATTATCTAACCAACCAACTAGGTATTGTTGATTTATATTATAAAAGTGATGAAGGGTAGGTTCATGCATGAAAATACATATGCCACACAGAGATAGTGGTAGTATCGCACGTGTAATTGCGGAGTATCAAGGTATAATGCTAGTTCATTGATACGAAACCTTCACAAACTAACGCCTGAATCAATCAAATTTTGTTTGTTACGTAAGCAGTATTTGGTTATCAAGCAGCGCCTAACCCAAATTCCAGTCAGGCCTTAATTCTTATTATGCTAGGATTCACCGTGAGAACATCAGTCAAAAAGGCAATCATTTATCTCTCTCGAAGCTGTGACAGCCTACGGAGGTGACAGTTCCCTTAACTTATCTATTTAGGCTGAAGTGTTTTTCCAGTAAGGAATAGTGAAAAAACTTGGCTTTTAAATCCCGACGAAGGCTTATCAGCTCACGTCCCGTATCAAAGGCATTTCTCCTCTCAAATTACGTTGAAAATCTCATTAGGAATCGACGAGCGCTCGCCAGACATAACGACTGTTGACATTTGTTAGAGCCACTCGGTGCATGTACGAGGATAGTCTTTGGATGAATATGTCTCAGGAAAATGGCCAAAACAGAGATTTGAACAAGTCTCTAAGGGATAAACAAATCACTCAGGATGTTAAAATGTGGAATCCTTTTTATTAAGTGCCTAGAAAAAATCTGTCATTTGATAAAATCCCCAAATCTGTTTACTGATGACATAAGCAGCTAAAAAAGGCTCGTTTTTCATTTGAACAGATTTGTTTAGTGATTTTATTAAGTCCTTGAAACACTTCAATGAGTTCATGAAACGAATTCGCAAAGTCAACTCGTTTTATCATTTCAATAGACACATTCATTTTCTACTGGGTGATTTGATTAAAAGTTGATTCTTTGCTCCTTTACGGCTGGATGGTTTCGGATGATAGGTATTTCGTATGTGGATAGCTGGACGTCTGGAACTCTCGACATCGACTGACTCGACCCCTGTCGCTGGCTGAACTGGACGAGTGTCAGTTCTTGACGTTTTACGCTATTTATGTCTACCCGCGTTTTCCGGGGATAGGAAGTATGAAGGATTTGAGGGTAGGTGACATATGAACAGATAAGTTTACAAACAATACCGAACACATTGGCTACTTTTTATCCCGATATTCCCATGGGATCGGGTTAAAATGCCGAAATCTCAACCAGTGAGTTAACGAAGGACACGATGTAATTTTTGAGAATTCCAACGGGATTTTAAGTTTCAATTCGACTGCCAGACCTAATCGTTTACACGTCCAAAGCTACGAATTAAGACTAGTATTATTAAAACGTCACGAGGCTAATCACTGACTAAACTTGAGAGGTTTTGTTAACTAAGCGACGATAAGTAATGAGATGCTACAATGAAGTCGTAGCACTGTCGTAGCACGCGCTACGCAACCGCTTTATTCGTACATACAGTGTACACTGTACTTGCAGTAGTCAAACAAGTAGTGTCTCATATAATTAAGGGTTGTCCTCTGTGGTCACAAAACGCCTTAATTTGTGTAATTAAACTTTTCTCCTTTTTTATGGCAATATACTATTGCAATATTGTGCCAATGACAGTGAGGTAACGGGCGGAATTTAATCAAAATATATCATGACATTTAGGCATACTTATATAAATAGCTAGACTCGTAGTTGAGATCATCATAAGCCAGATATCGTCTTCATTTAGATTGCAAATAGCGTCAAAGCGAGATCTATCTTTTTTAGTTTACCTAAATAAGGGTAGAAACCAACTGATTGGTTTAGTATCAACAAAAAATTCGTTTTTCGCCTTGCGTGTCGTAATGTCAAAAACCTGTTCGCATAAGTATCGGGGTAAAACAGGGTAAAACAAAATTTCCGCATAACAAAGGACGCATTCGGGCGTCTAAATAAAAACTAAAAGGGAAAATACTGGGTATCACAATCGAGTGGCCGCGTCGCCCACACGCCCGCACTTGACACAATATTTTGTTATCCTTACAAACAAAGCGAATACTGCTTTTTAGTGACCAAGTCGGAATGATGAGCAATATATATGTCTAGCTGGATATAGGGAATCAGACATAGGCAACTTTTTATTTAGAGATCTTCACGGGATCTGGCTGTACGCAAGTATAATCGACGACCGGGTAGCCTAGTTGTTAGGGAACCTGACTACGAAGCTTGAGGTCCCGGGTTCGATTCCCGGTCGGGGCAGACATTTGTGTGAATAATACGAATGTTTGTGCTCGAGTCTTCGGTGTCTAATATGTATTTAAGTATGTATGTATCTATCTGTATAAGTTTATCCGTTGTCTAGTACCCATAGTACAAGCTTTGCTTAGTTTGGGACTAGGTCAATTGGTGTGAATTGTCCCGTGATATTTATTTATATATTTTATTTAATCGCGAAATTTCAGTTAAACTCTTAGGCCCAGAAGAGACGGTGCAACTGTGAAACTGCAACTTCTGTTACTTTTGAGTTTCATTTGAGTTTATACCATAGAATTCTTTGAGAGACCGCACATGACGCTACCATTTTGAAGCCGATTTGAAACGCAAAGTATGTTCTCAAAGAAAACCGAAATAATTGTGGTATTTTCATCACATTGTGGTACAATCTAGGTTGCGGCGTGTCTGTCTATCCACAACCGTCTATCCATAACCCACCCCGGCTTAAAAATTTAACTTTTATCTTCTTATATATTCAAAAATCAAATTCAAAATTATCTATTTCATTCCATATATCCTACTTACTTACGTAAACAATTTGAACTATAAGTATAAAAAAAAATTCAATTGTCTTTATACTTAATTTCTGAAACTGTTTTGTCTGCGGTTTTGATTTACGGGAAACTGGTGAAAAACCTTAATAAGAAAGGTAGGTACTTCAATAATAAAGGCCTCCAAGTATTCTTGGAAAACAATTTGCAATGTCAGCCCCAAGAATGTCGGTCAAGTGAGGGAAGTACATTGCGGAGGTAGATAACTAAGCAAGGTAGCTGTAGCTAGCTATACTATGTAGTATCGTAAGCAATGAGTGGGAATCTGGATGTGCGTGAGAACAACATAAACTTGAAGAAATTTTTATTGTACTTTTAACACTTTTACTCTATTGCAAAACGACAAAAAATAAATATAATTAGACATATAATCAATCAATCAAATATAACTAGACTGGGCACAGTAAAACAAGGATTTAAAAAAACAACATAGCCTAGGTATTTTAAAGTCATAATGTGAAATCGACTCTACTGTCGATTCTAAACATTTTTTTTTTATTTCATATTTCATTTTATTCAGAAAGCTAATTAACGAAGTACAGCATACACATAAAAATAAGTTGTTACAGGTTACATTCTAAACAAATTACTTTAAAGTTTTTTATTATTAACGTTTAAATTTCATTCAGTACAAAATATCTTGACTACTCTGTTACTTGAACTTTACTAATCTATAAAATCCACAGATCAGAAAAAACTAAATGGAAGTGTCTTAAGATCCAACTACTTAAACTGACAAACAAAAATAAAAGGTACTTTTTTATTCCGTTATTTTTGATCGACAGTATTAGTTCCATTTAAAAAAAAATAACACGTTGAATATAAGTTAATACACAGCTAAATGATGTGCCAAATATTAGCGCGAAGTCTGGCACGGTTTTAGGGTCTGTTTGCACTAAACAAAATCACTATTAGAATTCAACAAAACATATTAATATTACGCAACTTTGTCGCTAACCAAAACAGCGACAGTTTCCTAACATATATTAGCAAGTTTTGCTAGTATTTCCAACCATTACGTATAGTTGCAAAGTTAAGTGCCCCCTGGGGGCTCACATATTGTAGATTATTTGTATTCCGTATTATACCACAGGCATTTTCAAGCATAATTCCTATTATTCCAAGCCTATGAGTTCCTAGGTAGAAGACTATTAATTATTGAGAATTTACAAACTAGCCTCGTAAATCCTCGCGTACTTCATAAAGAACAAGTCGTTAGTAAGAATAGCTGTCGAATGTATGTAAAAAACGTCTTTTTTATGAAATGAAAACCAGGAGGGTGGGCCAATTTGGCCTATATGACCAAAAAGGACAAATGATTGTCACTGAAAAGCTAAAACTTCTACTATGCCAGGTAGTCCCAAATTTTTATGTGAATAAAAGTTATCGCTGCATAAAAGTACCTATAGTTTGAGTTGAAAGTTATTAAGTAGGCTTTTCTATACTAAGTCCTGTATCGCTTTAGAGATTAAGAAGGTTTTGTAACTGTCGGTGATTTTGTGTCATGGTTTTGTTTTTTATGCGTTTTAATGTGCTTTTCCCCCATACATTTCCCGCCGTACAAAAAGTTGCAGAGTATAAAAAATCCAATGTTTTACCTATTATGGTTTGTCATTATTGGTCGCTAGGCCCGTACAAATCTGCCCATCGCGTCGTCCTTTGTAGAAATAATTTTAAAAATTACAAAACTGGGTATTGTTGGCAAGTTCTGTTAAACAGTCGGGTAATAAAAGGGCAAGACTTACTAAGATAACGTTACTGTATTATCTATTGTGAACCATTATGAACACTTTTATGCGTGGCGTGTCGAATAACGGCACTTACACACGGGCAAAGTCCCGTTTTTTGTGGGTTCGGTTTTTTGCAGGATCCCGTTTAGTAGCATACGTGCTACTGTGGTAACATTCACACGACCATTCAGTTTGCGGGATACTGCAAACCGAATGCTCGTGTGAATGTTACCACAGTAGCACGTATGCTACTAAACGGGATCCTGCAAAAAACCGAACCCGCAAAAAACGGGACGTTGCCCGTGTGAAAGTGCCGTAATCGCCAGACTCAAGCGGCAGTGGGCCGAGCATATCGCTCGTTCGCTCGAGAAAAGTTTTCGAATAGCGTCCACGAACCGAAAGACGCAATGTAGGTAGGCCTGAACAAGATGGAGTGAAGATCTGATTTAAAAGTTGCGGGAATGCGTTGGATGTGTATGGCGCAGGATCGGTCTATTCGGCGAACCTTGGGGGAGGCCTATGTTTAGCAATGTACCTACGTCTTTCTGCTAATGACGATAATGAATTATTTTTCCACCGTTAATTAAAAATGTAATGGATCGAAAAGTCTAGACCACAAAAAAGCTTGGATACCTAATCTATTTATACTGCTAAAGTGCTGTAATAAAATTAAAACCTCGGACAGTTTTTTAATCGTGCTATAAACTCGGTTTTTATTGGTTCCGAGAAATCCCTAGTAACCTTGGCCAATGGCTCGAAATATATTGAAGAACGTTAATTTTATATCGAGCAAAAAAAGGCAGATACATAATAATAAACCCTGTGGAAAGTTCGTAGAATCCTTGAATTTCTATATGGCTGCTAGACCTATTTAACAGTTTACGCAAGTGAAAATGCGGTGCTAGTTAAAAATAAACCTTCTTTTCTCCGACGTCGCTCCACAAAAGGTAGCATGAAGGGCTACCTTTAGGCTTTATGTTACGACGTCTAAATTTAGCTTTTTTTATTTTAGGTTACGTAAATACGTACCCAACCTAAAGTACGTAAGAAAATTCAATTAAAATGCCACAAAAGTAGCCTGAAAGAACGTGATAGATTAGCCAGTAAATTGAATTGAATGGATGAATGGAACCATGCTGGACCGATTATTTTTTTCTATTACAACGTTTCAATTAGGTATTTAGGTACAAATTTTCTATCACACAAAGCCCATTTAGATTAAAAAGTGTTTTAGTTTGTGTGTGGAACGAAAAAGCTGAATCACGTTGGAACCCCTGTAGAAAGTTTTTTAGTAATAATTGTTAGTGATAAGGCACACAATTAGTAGGAAACATTCACATATTTGGTAGATATGTAGTATAACGGTAATTTCAAATATCGTCTAACACAATCGCTGCCACGTACCTACCTATTGCTAAGTATGCGCTACGTTCGTAATCGGTAGCTACGTTTTTCCACTTTGTAAAAAGCTGCCTACGAACAGAGAACCCAACTATTTGTGCTAGCGCTGGATTTGTGAGACTGGGTAGGCCAGGTAACGTTTTAACGCCAAATCTTTTGGACTGCCAAAAGCGACGAATATGGTGAGGCCGTTTCCATTTTGTAATAAAAGCTCCCTACGAACAAAGAACCCAACTATTGTGTTTTTGGCGCCGGATTTGTGAGACTACTGGGTAAGGCCAGGCAACGTTTCAACGGCATATCTTTTGGACTACCAAAAGCGACGAATACTTACGGCGAGGCCGTTACCAAAATTTCAATTTCACATCTCAATAAAACCCTGGTCAACAAAGCATTATGTAAATTCGTTTGTTCCATCTAATTAGGAAAAGGTTGTGTCTGAATTTCTATAGGTAAATATAACACTGGACAGAATGATCACTGGTGGGTCTGAGTACGTCGTACGTTATATTATATATATGTAGGTAGGTCCCCACTAGACTTTTATATAGTACGAACTCTAGAACATAACCAAAATCTTTTATTTGCATAAAAATTTGGTTGATGGGTAAAAAAAAGGAAAATACTTTCAGCTTTTTGTCCCAATAGGTATGACATGAAAATTTAGATTATAATTTTCCTTTTCTTTCAAAAGGTTTGATCTTATTATGATCGTGTGGACTTAGAAACTTAATTTTGGCGCAGCTCCAAGAGATTGCGCACCTACCGAATATGTGTAGGCACAGTAGACATTAAATTTAATAATCAATTTGATAGTTCCACGAGTTCCTGAAAAAAGGATTTTGACATACAGAAAGACAGGATATTTTTAGTTTTTCAGTCTGATTTGTCTGATATTCTAGTTCTTATTAGAATGCTGTTGCCCGCGACTCCGTCTGCGAAGAATTCGTTTATCGCTATCCCGCAGGAACTACGCAATTTTCTGGAATAAAAATTATCCAATTGCCTTTCCTTCGTCTCAAACTATATCCATACCAAATTTCATATAAATCGGTTAAGCAGTTATTGATTCCCCATACAAACTTTCATCCACCTTTACACCCCCTTACAGGGTGTTTTCTGAGATAAAAACTATCGCTCGTCCTTTCCTGGGACTCAAACTATCTTCTCAAATTAAATTTCATCTAAATCGGTCCAGCGGTTTAAGAGTGGAGAGGTAACAGACAGACAGACACACTTTCGTATTATAATGTTAATATGGATGGATATGGATCAATTGTGACACGCGTTCCCGTTAAATTAAAGTATAGTCGGGGTAAGAAAAGGTTCGTCACTTTTCGACTCTATGTCAACGAGATAAGGTCGAAAAGTGACGAACCTTTTTTACCCCGACTATACTAATTATTAGGCGTATATTATTGGTACCTACTAATATTTGCAGCACCCCAAGCGGCATGTAGTATCGACAGCAAACAATTAGCTAGCCATACACGCACAGACATGCCCGCCGGACGGACGCGCTTTGCGGGCAAATCCGTGCGTGTATGGTGAGAACAGACATAGATAGGAATGTCACCATACACGCACGGATCTGCCCGCGAGGTGCGTCTGCTGGGCAGATCCGGCGGGCATATCCGTGCGTGTATAGCTAGCTATTCGCGTAGTATTTGAAACTATAACGCGAAAATGAGTTTCTGACATTTTTCGCGACAAATAACTTACTTAGACTCAAATAAATCCTTAGAACGATTTCGCACTAAGTCCGATCCGAACCCTTGAAAATACGGTGTACCTAGAGTGGCCTTCGAATATATGGTAGTTTACGCACTAGATCACAAATGTATTGGAAGACAGAAGTCGGATCTAGAGCGTAAGGTGTCATAAAAATAATTAGTTTCCTAACAAGACTACTCTGGACCGCATTTTCACGAGTTCAGATCTGGCCAGCTCTAACTTTAGAAAGCCCCGAGTTAAGCTCCAAACGCATATAGACAGCAGAGGAGTGGCGTTGCGGTGGTGTAGTATAGGAGACGTGGAAGATCGACCTTCACCGATCTGTTAACTCGATGAGACATAATTTTTTATCAAATATAATTTATAAACAAATATGCCTATGATAACTAGCCTATCGAAAAGTGTTCATAGATTTTTTTTTGTTTTGTTGTGGAGTGCCTTTAGCCATCTTCCAGCTCCATCATCAGACCCTGGTTACCATCTGGGATCAAAGTACTAGTCAAGACAAATCAAACTAGTCCAAACTCGATAGGGTAATTCGCAATTTCATTAATTCAGTATGGCCAAAGGCACTCCACAATAAAACGACACTACCCCATCGAGTTTGGACTCGTTTGATTCGTCTTGACGAGTACTTTGATCCCAGATGGTAACCAGAGTCTGATGATGGAGCCGGAAGATGGCTCAAGGCCCTCAAAAATAAAACTAAAAAAAAAATAGCTATGAACACTTTTCGATAGGCAAGTTTATCATAGGCGTATTTGTTTATAAATTATATTTGATAAAAAATATGTCTCATCGAGTTAACAGATCGGTGAAGGTCGATCTTCAACGGCTCTTAGACCAGCGGTGACGGGTGTAATATTTGAACTTGTATGAACGATTTCGCGGTACGATACCGCACAACCGTTCATACAAGTTAGAATATTACAACCGTCACCGACACGGCACCGCCACGCCTCCGCTGTCTGTGCATTTGGAGCTTTTTAGTGAGTTAACCCTTAAGATAAGGCAGAGGCGATTTAGCGACCACATACATTGAGTTGGAATTTCAACCTTACTGTCTACACTATACGTCACAATTTCCATTGTAATTATTGAAATATCCTTTGTCAGGTACGCATTCGATAGCTACTTTTGATTCTGTGACAGTATGCTCCAATGAATGGGGCCTTATAAAGGGTTAACTAAAATCCAGAAACAAAGGTAAGTTGTCACTAGCTGGGTTAATTGTGTCGAAATGTGCTAAAGTAAGATTATTTCCACATTGGCACTCGGCAATTCTCGACATACATCAAGAGAGATCGGAAGTGCACTACTTAGGTGAGGTTTTGTTATTAATTACATTAAATAGGTTTGGATATTTTATGCGATTAAATTCTAGGATTTTATATAAGTACCCTATGAGAAAACACGAACCTTTACGGTTAAAACTGAGACGTCCCGAGTGTCGAAATGGAAATAATCTTACTGTAAGACTTGTTAGAAAATCTCCACCAACTAATGACACTAATCCAAATCTCTATTTACGCTCTAAACGGAAACCGTTGTCCTGACTTTTCAAAAATTCCCTTCGTGAAAGGCTTAGTTCCGCCTCGTCGCTAAGAAGATTCTAGCATCCGGAATAACCACTGACATACTATGGGAATAGACTCAGCAAGCACATCGAACTTTATGAAGACCACACGTATAGGTACTGTTAATGTTTCGAATAATAAAATTCAGAAATTAAACGCACAAACAATGTGCCCCTGTAGTATTTCTACTGTTTTTATTTTTTTTTACTAATTGATTTTTTGTCCATTCTTTTTCTTAATCCAAATTTCTAGGTGCTTAACTTATCATACCGAGCCCCAGCTGAAGCTATACCCTAAGTATAGTATGTTCCAGTTAAAATGACGAAAACGCACTTAACATGGGATTTTACAACTTCTTTTGTTGCTGAATATGAAAGGAAAAGATAACAAAGAGACGTAAGAAAACTGACCGAAGTAGGTATGGCCTACCGACCGATACACCTGCATAATTGTTTTACAACACCACTTGAAGATAACAATTAAACAAAAGATGTTGGTTTTAAGTACTTTTCGTCATTTTAACTGGAACATACTATACTTGGCCGGCACGTCATCACGTGTAGAAACCCTTTCAGCCACCTTCACACCTTAACATTTGGCACTTTTTTGACTGTAGCGGTAAATCAATATGGATAATGAGCAAACTGAATTGCGTAAAAGAAGATTCCACGGGTGTCTTCGGTACCTAGGTACGCAAAGTTGGTTCACTTGCTTCGTACGACACGCTCATGAACGAATTTAAAAGCACTATGTAGTTATTCTGTAATGTGTACCTAAGTATTGGCTCTAAAAGTAGCATTTCAAAATCATTAGAGATTATATGCGATACTAAATTCTTGGATTAGTCTTTCTTCGCTTCTCGGTCCGCAAAATAGATTCATTTACATTGTCTATCGCAGTAGTAAATCTGTGGCTATAACCTTTTGCGGAAACGAGATGGGACCGCGGTAATATGTTCACCAAACAGGCGACTTTCATAATAGAAACGCAACACAAAAGAGGACAAGGAAAACGGGATAAATGTAAGTATCTATAGGTACATATAAGGGGAGGTACAGAGATGGTATCGCTACGTCTTTTTATCAGACTTAGTTATTGGTATGAACGAGGATTAGGGAATCAACTTTGATATTTTGTTAAAGAATTTACTTGAAGTAGTCTCTATCTTATTTGGTAGTCAAGTGGTACGATCATCATGGCTTCTAAAACAAAGGATTGTGGGTTCGATCGAGCTCGTGATCGTAGTAGTAGGGGAGCCCACGAGGGGATTTGTGAAGTTACTCGAGCGCGGCAGATTAATATACGGGGGATACCTTATACCTTCTATGTAGAGTACCCCCATTGAATATAAGCACTTTATATGGGGGGTTTGCCTGGGGCACCCCGTCAAAAAACTTAGTAAAAAAATAGATTTTTTGAAATGTTCGAGCGCGTCAGATTTTGATAATTTGATACTCCAGCGTGCCACTGATAATAAATGTATGATAATTTGTCACTTTGCATGGTGGGGGTGGCCATATGGAAGGGCGCGCGTCAGGTTTTCATAGGGGATGTTAATTCCAAAGTCTGACGATTTGGTAGTGAAATGTGCATTGTTCTGCTAATAATTAACCCACCTTATCGAAATCTGACGCGCTCGAATATTTCAAATACTCTATTTTTTTACTAAGTTTTTTGACGGGATGCCCCAGAACCCCCACATGAAGTGCCCATATTCAATGGGGGTACTCTAGAGGGTATACGGTATCCCCCCCGTATATTAATCTGCCGCGCTCGAGTAACTTCACAAATTCCCTCTTGGGCTCGCCTACTATAGGGTCAACTTAGGTATAATATCATTTCTGTACCTTGTCACTTTAAAGTCATGTTTGACAAACCATACTACATTATATAACAACAGAAAGCGACAAGGTACAAAATAAATACCATTGATCACTTATTTATGACATTGACTGTACCTTACCTCTGAGTTGAACAGAATCATGCATAAATAAAATTACATTTGAAATTTATTATGAGCTTTCCGATGGAAGAAAATATCGTAAGAAAACCTGCACCTGCCTAAGAAGCGGAGTGTGTGAAGTTTCCGATCCGCCTCTTTCTAAGAGGAGACTTGAGCACTGGAACTTATAAAAGCCGGAAATGACAATTTCAACAAATGTAAAGGAATAAGATGAACTTACTGAAATATCATTTCGACGTGGACTGTAGGTATCGTATTAGCAGGCAGCAATGATGAAATCCACGCAAGAACTAAAGTCATCGACATAGCTCGAAGAATCGCCAGACTCAAGTGGCAGTGGGCAGGGCGCATCGCTCGTAGAACTAATGGCCGATGGGGCCAAAAGGTTCTCGAATGGCATCCACGGACCGGAAGACGCAATGTAGGTAGGGCTCCAACATGTACCTAATACTTATTAGTTACTTTAATGGGTCAGGTCCCGTTGGCCTTACTTGCATTTAGCCTTGGCGAGCAGAGCACCTTAGTTGTATTTTGTCCGGGTAGCAAAATGCCTTGGTCTATAAAACGCCCTCATTGCTATAAGGGTGAATTGCAAAAAAATTGTACGTAACACAAAGGAGTATTCACACATTTGTTACACAAAAATGAAGGCTGTTACACAAAAAAAATAATAAGGAGATGTTCATATGAGTAAAAAGTCGACATATATTTCGAAGAATAAAAAAAATACCAATTTTTTTTTTTCACAATTTTGAATCTTTTGGCGTTTATTCATAATTAATTATGAATATTCGGTAGTATTTAAGAAGGTACGGTTAAGTGCAAATATATACAGGGTTATTTTTAATTCACTGACATCCTCTTAACCCTGAATTCCTATCACTCAAACAAATGTTTTTTGTTTTACGACTTTTTAAAATGAAGCACTTTTTTTCCCATACAAATACACAGAGTATTGTAAAAATAAGAGGAAATCTCAAATTTTCAAAACGTTATTACACCAAAAATATTAAGTTATGACAAAAGCCGTAGAACAAAAAACATTTGTATAAGTGGTGGGAGTTTAGGGTTAAAAGGATGCTAGTGAATTACAAATAACCCTGTATATTAACAAGTTAACAAGGTGTCAAAAAAATCTTTAAAACTCTGTCATTTATTGTAAGGTTGATGTTTACATACGATGACTGTATACATTATTGTTGTTTTCAACTGTACTATAATTAACGACAACACAACGTCAAAATCCCGCTGTCATTACAAGAGATGTGGTTGTGTGCGTGGCCTCAACTCTGGTGGCGTTACCTATACATATAAATTCGTACGGAACTCTCGGTGCGCGAGTCCGACTCGCACTTGGCCGGTTTTTTAACATTTTTGTTTGGAGCTCTACAAAAGGCATTGTATTAATTGAGAACTGAAGAACCCCCTCTTATTTTGAAGTCGGTTAAACTGCCAATGTGAACGAACCTTAGCCTTAAATTTTCTGTGTAACGTTACACAAAGTTACACAAAGGTATCAAAAAATGAAGTCGCAAAATCTTTCAGCACGTGTAAGAATGAAATTTAAAATAATTCGGGAATTCGCAGATATTAAGCCTTTAGCCGAGTAAATTTACTTACTATCAGATTTTGTTAAAACGGCAGCAGAAAAAGAAATACTTAACGGTTTTAAACAGGTTCCAAAATTAAATTTATTTTTTCCCAAATACTGGAGCGCACTTTGTTTGCTTCGCTGCCACGAAACCAATATGGCTACCGACGCGTTCATTCGCGTCGGCATAGAATGAATGTTGCCAGACCTAATTATTATTACGGATGCGTTCAAAACTACGTTTAAAAGCATGATATGGCGTTACACAGGTGGTGTTACACAAAAACACGAAATCTGTCCCCGAACTTTAAAATTAAATGTACTTAATGAAATTATGTCGTATTCACCTAAAACCCATATTTACGAGGATTTCCATTACGTATTTTAAACACCTTGAAAATTTTTATAAGCCGATCCAATCAAAAAACAATGTTATGATTTCTTGTTTATCGAATGGTGTAAGAGGACACATGCAATTTGTATGGGAGAAGAAATACTATTTTTTCGTTAATGTAACTTTATAATTACTGGAACAAAGTTACACGGTAAAACTGTACTGATCGTATTAGAATATAAAGTACACTATTAGAAAAAGTTACTAGAATTTAAATAAATTAAGAAAAATATTTTTTTATACACGTTTGAAGTTCGAGGACATTTAATTTTTATGAAATGTACACTTTTTTTGCAATTCACCCATAAGCCATAGTAGACGGAATGACTTGGTTGTAAAACGACTTAATGCCATAATGTTTTAGTAGGTAAATAGTCTGGTCTGGTCTTGAAAATCTATTTAATACAATCAAGACCTTACACAATTGAGTCATTCTGCCTACTTGTGCATTTAACGACCTAGACGTTTTGCTAAGTAAGTCTTCCTGAAACAAAGACAATTTTGTAACCATGGAATTATATAACCAAGTCATTTTGCATACTTGGTCAGTGTACCTACTACCTACTGAGCCGTTTTGCTCGCCAAAGCTAAATGCAAGTAAGGCCTACGGGACCCGACCCACTTTAATTAGCTTAATTGCTACAGGACATTTTTGTACAATTTTTTGTAAGAAATGTTGCGATTTAATAAATAAATACTAAAACATTTAGTGACGACCTGCAGGCTTATTGTCTAACGCTTCTGACGCTTGCCTTCGCAATCACTATTTCTTTCTGTCAAATGGTACAAGTTGGTGACAGAAAGAGATGGTGAAAGCGAAGGCAAGCGTCAGAAGCGTTAGACAATACGGCCTCTGGTTAAGGTTGCAAGAACGCGTTGAATGCGAATGGCACAGTATTGATCTGTTTCATCATCATCCCATCATCCCAACCTATATACGTCCCACCGCAGGGCACAGGCCTACTCTCAGAATGAGAGGGGTTGGGCCGTAGTTCCCATGCGGGCCCAGTGCGGATTGGGAACTTCACGTTTCACGTTTCCTCACGATATTTTCCTCCACCGTAAAGCTCGTGGTATATTTCAAATTATTTTCGCACATAAATTCTGTAAAACTCAGAGGTGCGAGCTGGGATTTGAACCCACGACCCTCTCAAACCAACTAAAACCACTAGGCCACCACGGCTTCTATTGATCTGTTAGGGGGAGGCCTAAGTTCAGCAGGGGACGTCTTTCGGTTGAAATGATGATGATGTTGATGATGGTGTAGGTATGTGGCAAGTACTTATAAATTTGTATTATCTGTCATCACATTTAATGTTATTGTGAGCGAATGAAATAAAAATGCTTTTCTCTTTTTATGGAGCGTGTGTTCAATTAAATTCCCCCCTCAGGACTTTTGATTTGTTTCGAAAATGAGATTTGATAAACAAAAGGTAGTACCTACAATCATTATTATTCAACGAATTACGTGCTACGTTAGAACCAAATCCATAATATTTGTTTCGAAAATGAGATTTGATAAACAATAGGTAGTACCTACAATCATTATTATTCAACGAATTACGTGCTACGTTAGAACCAAATCCATAATATGTATCAGTATTATGATAACAAATCCAAATAAGGTGGGCTAGGTTGGCCACGGACTGGACACCACAGGATGGATGTCGGCGACGAGGTAGGCCCAGGAGGCGTTGGCGGGACGACCTAGACGTGTACCTCAAAGACTGGAAGGACACCGCTCAATATCGAGATGAATGGCGAAAATGGGGGAGGCCTTTGCCCAGCAGTGGGACACTTCTCCAGGCTAATTAATATATATTATGATAACTAAACATGCATTGTTGATGTAGGCAAAGCAACCGCCAGGCTGCAATGGAACTAGGCTGGCCATGTCTGCCGCATACACCCAGAGAGGTGGACGCAGGTTACCACACAATGGGTGCCCCAGGATGGTGGTCGGCGCCGCGACAGGCCAAGGCGAAGATGGCGGGATGACCTAAACATGTTCGAGCGACTGGTCAAACACAAGTGCAGACAGGGCGAGTTGGAAGTCCAGGGGAGAGGTCTTTGCCCGCAGTGACACTGACACAGGCTATTAAAAAAAAATATGATTAACTAGCTTTTGCCGGCCAATGAAAGAACTGAATACGCCTGATTCATTGTTTTATTAGTCTGAGACATCGGTTGAGTGGATTGAAAGTCTATGACGGACATAGGTAGAAACATTTTCTTTGTATTTTCTACAGATTATTATATAGATAGATTACATTTTGCTCGCAGTGTTCGCCCAATTAACCTACCGATCCAGCAGCAAGTCGAAAAACAGAATAGTGCGAAATTTTAATTGAAATTTACCTACCATAAAATGAAGATAAACAGGGAAGAAGATAATCGTAAGGCTGTGTAGTTGCATTTGCATGTATTCCTTACGAACTTCGCAAGACTGTTCTTGCGAATAAATTTTTTGTGTACTAACTAAAAGCGCTTCCCCTAGCACTTTACAATACGGACGTCTAAAGAATGAAATTTGCTTCCGTCATCTGTTTTGCTCGATGCATAAGCTGTTACTGAGCCAGTGAGGCTAGTTACAACGTCGGCATAGTGTGCGCTTACCATCTGATGAGATAGAGGTCGCTGGACAGATTAACCTTTTCAACACCAAGCCTTGTGAATCGCAAAGCTTAATTGAACCTTATGTCATTGTGTGAAGATCACTTTGACGTGGTACTTTGTTACATATCCGTCGTTGGCTTTGAAAAGGTTAAATAATGAACAAATTTCAATGGCATATGTAACTATTTCCTAACCGCAATGAGGCTGCATGTAAACCAAAGCCTTAACTGACCAATTACATTATAAAAATGTTCTCAACAGTACGAGAATGTATTCACTATTCGGTAAGCCACAAGAGGATGCCTTTCAATAATTATTTAACATCATTACAACTGTGCATCCCGAAATAAATTACCATCTCAATTGAAGTCTCTTTAATCTTCAATTTCGTAAATTGGTATTAAAATTATTCGTCATCCTCAAGCCCAAGGATAATAACAATTCAATTTCAAAACGAGCAAACACAAAACAATTGGCATTACAGATAATGATAACGAGTTTCGGGCGAGCGATTATCCTGAAGATGGTTATTATCAGAGTATTAAACGGGTATTAAAACGAAACAATTGCTGTTTTTCCTATCTCCAAGTGAAAATGTCGCTTCAATATTAGGTATAACTTAATGTAGACTTTTCAAAGAGCGGCTTTGTAATCCCCTCGTCGTTCACGGCAAAATCATGCCAGCTCGCGAAAATCGTGGACTTTGGAAAAAAGTAGTAAAATGCAGTTCAACGCCCATATTAATTTAGAAACTTTTGTTAGGCTGCCTGCGCGCTGGAGCGGAGCTATGCCTAAGCGAGATAAAAATACCAAATACCAATATAATAGCACAAAATCTCCGTTCATCTTCAGTGAACAAGGAGTTGTAAAATTGGTACTTATAAAAATCATACAAAACGCAGAAACAAGTTTAGTGAGGGCTAGCTCCGCGTAGGTATAGAAAATCCAATCCAGTCCGCAACTTTAGATCTGCACACACCTGAGAAGAAATTCAATGGTACACACCCGCACTGTACAAATCGCACTGGGCCCAAGTGGGAACTACGGCCCAAGTGTCCTCGTTCTGGGGGGAGGCCTGATTGAAACAACAACATTTTATCCCAGGAAAGTGCAAAGTACAGAATACCGCGGGATAGAAATAACTGTTTCGACCTATTTTGAAAGTCAGAGACAGTGTAGCTTTTTATTAGTGAAATAATTTTAAAAATCAGCCCTCACGTTCAATTTACTTATTTATATTCCGCGGGAATTTTTAATTTTCCCGGAAAAAGTACCTTATGCCAATCAGGGATACTGTAGCTTACTATTGGTGAAAGAATTTTTAAAATCAGCCCCAAAGTTGATTTCAAATTTTTCTATCCCGTGGGAATTTTGTATTTTCCCGAATAAAAAGTAGCATTTGTTAATTGGGGATAGTCATATCACATAGTATGTAAGAATTTTTAAAATCAGCTCCAAAATTGAATTAATTTATTTCTATCCCGTGGGAATTTTGAATTTTCCCGGATAAAAAGTAGCCTATGTCAATCAAGGATAGTGTAGCTTTCTAATTCTGAAAGAAATTTTAAAATCGGCTCAACAGTTTCAGAGATTCCGCTACCAACATATAAACAACGAAAGTTTAGATATTTCCCTATCCCGTGGGAATTTCAAAAAATCCTTCCTTAGTGCACCTCTACAATACTCAAGGTACATTTGTGCCAAATTTCAAGGCTCTAGCCTCAGTAGTTTAGGCTGTGCGTTGTCTGTCAGTCAGTCAGTCAGTCAGTCAGTCAGTCAGTCAGTCAGTCAGTCAGTCAGTCAGTCAGTCAGTCATTCAGTCAGTCAGTCAGTCACGGTACTGTTTTATAGGTATAGATTTTTTTGTTACTTAAAAAATCATTTATTGTAAAAAAAATTGCATACAGTTCCTATACAGTGTAGTTAGCAAGCAACTCGAGGCGTATCTAGGCAGATTTGGCCTGGGGAAGGTAGAGTCGCCGCATCTGCCGGTAATTACGTAGACTTGTAGCAACGGTGCTTTGTTATAATTGGGGATGTCTATTTTTTTGCAATGTATAGAAAATCGAAAACCATTTCGAAATAAATGCTTTTTAAATCGTTTTCTGTAGTTATTTCATTTTAATATTATGTAATGAATTTATTATATAACAAATAAGCAGTGACCTTCATTTGACATTGGTGTATATTGCGTGACCGGTCCAAGTCGTACTTTATTCTGTGTGGTTAGAAATCTTCACAATTTACGCGTGGATTATACTACGGAGTTTGATTTGGACCCACTGTCTGACAAGCACTTTGTCAGTGCCAGTAAAGTGACACAGTGTATAGTGTACCACTACGCAAAAAATAATTAAAGGGGTTGCCTTATCGTACGCATTTAGATAGATTTAGAAATTTGGCATTGTGGGAGCCCTCAATTATAATCTGACGTCATCAACTAAAATAGTTTCAATAATTAACTTTGAAAAAAGTAGAGAACTAAATGACAAAATATTGAAATCAGTTTCTTATAATTGACTTTTCTATACAAAATAAATATAAAAACCACTGGTAATTTTTTTTAGACATTCCCAATTAGTCGTCATTAGTATCTGTATCCGTGGATATCCGCGGGAGAAGATAGATCCGTATCCGTATCCGTTACTTTTTGGCGGATTTTTTACCTTATTAATTTTCAATCATAGATGAAATTTAATATATGTAAAACAAACAACAAAAAACAAAAACCCCTTACAATGCAAGTTGAAACATAAAAATTAAATGTCCTACTGTCGTTGCGGCGGGCGTAGCGCGTAACGCCAACTATCGGCCGGGGCCGCACTGGTAAGGCGACCGGCGACGCGATGCGACGGCGACTAAATCAAACATAGTTCGAGTTATGTGAGCGGGCGCAGCGGCCGCAGCGGCGACGGCGACTAAATCAAACATAGTTCGAGTTATGTGAGCGGGCGCAGCGGCCGCAGCGGCGACGGCGACTAAATCAAAATATGTTTATATGTTTATGTTTGCCGTCGCGTCGCGTCGCCGGTCGCCTTACCAGTGCGGCCCCGGTCTTTAAGGTCTCGCGCACCGACACCGATTTGAGAAAGTTAAGATCCGTACCTATCCGTACCCCCAGATTTTGATACCAAATATCAGTATTAGGATCCGTATCCGCGGATACCTATACATTTTTGACGATCGCGCACATCACTGGTTACAATTCGTTATTGTTGTCTAGACAACTAGCCTAGGCCCTACGGCCCAGAGCTAATTTAAGTTCGGTTTCTATTCGAGTCACGGAGCGGAACTCTGCAATATTCACGACACAGCCCGAATGTCCGCAATAATCCGCAGGTGCAAAAACTAGCTAATAATCTAAACCTGGCAACCGGGAAAAGCACAAAATCTGAACCCTCAACCTGTCCCTTTCACAAGCTATTAGTAAGAACGGGACACATTAAGCAGCCAAGGCGTTAGAGTGTGCGTTCAACGTCTCGCGAGTGATAATAGTGTAGTGAGGGCTAATTCACTTTTAAACATAATTGGCGTGCATAGGTAGGTAGGTAAGTGGCTATTCAAAGCCCTTGCTACTCGTTATTCGTAGCTGGTTTTGGCCATAGGATTGTTGCCATTTTTTATGGCATGAAGCAGGTGGCGTAGCGTGCCTTGGAGGGACCCTGTATCAAAATTAGTCGGGGGGCATACATTTTAAGGGTAAAGATACACGTTAGGGGCCTTTGTAGCCCGGGGGCCCCGTATCAATGATACGGCTGATACGGCGGTAGCTACGCCCCATGAAGTGGCAAACGACCCACTATGATCCACTGCGGAACCTTTTCACATAAAATGTCACAGTGACATGCATTGCTTGACAAGGAATATCATTATGACACTTACTGTAAAAACGTTCTACGATGGGTCAGAAATCAAATGTTTCGACTGTACCTGAGCACGAACACCAATGTCAAGTAATAATACTCTTTGACCAATGTACATCCGCAAAACCAAAGCTAAAATAGAATCTCTTGAGCCGGCAATTCACCTTACTCTTGCTCTCGATGCTGGAACACAGCAGCGCTACCACTACTGCTTAGCGACAGGATTAGCACGTAAGAACAACACACGAATGAATGTTCCGAAATAAATGATTATAATATTGTGCTGCATTTCTTTTTTTCTAGCGAATATTTCGACCAATATCGAAACAGCAAAAGAATGAGATATACACCTTGGGAGCCGCGTTATCACTCAGAATATCAAATACCCCTCCTGTAACGTACATGAATATTCTACCCAGCATGCAAAATTGATACCCACCAGCGAAGTGTGCTTAAACTGTTAGCTTCATTTATATTCTATGCACTCCAGGCGCCAATTCGATTGGAGCGGACGAACCTGCCACGATTGCAATTTCAAATATCGCCTATATCAATTCCCGATAGTACGTGTCCGCTTCCGAATGATTATGGATGCATTAGACTGATTCAAACTACGCGGCTTGGGTATTACCGGATGCATAGCTAATATTTATTTGTTTCCAATTTAATTATTTATACCCTCGCTATAATATGGCTACGTACACGTTCCATGTAGTCCAAAAAGAGCAGAGTGCATTTAATGGACGTGGATAATTATTTAGTCTGGACCAGTACCCAACTCTTATACGTAAATATCTTCTTGGCCGCTCGTGCCTTGAATACCACTTCCCAAAATACCTTATATTACATTTTCATTAACCAGATCTCCAAAATAAGACATCACTTCCTTGAGTAATCAATCTTCGATTTTTTAATGTGGTGGAACGAGAATCTGGTAAGCTAAAAATGGGGTAAATAGGTAATGTGAGTAGTATTTTGAAAAATCTGGTATTTTGGGTACGTGGTATTTTAGGCAAGAGCGATCTTGGCCACAGCGTAGTAGAGTAGGTATTTAATTTATAACCAGTAATTCAGAAACACGACAAGAACGCCTCAGAATAAGAGGGCTTGTCAATTGATTAGTGGTGTCAAATACACCTTTAAGGATTTGCCACACTGGATGCGTTCTGCGGTCGCGGTCAGGTCAAATTAAACGCAGCCCGCATTAAACATGAAACTACCACTCATACTGAAAATAAACGCGCACTGACTCATTATGTATGAACAACATTGTCGGTCTCTATATATTTTGTATAAATAATATACGATCTGACCGTGTATCGCATATCTATACAAAATATATAGAGACCGACAATGTTGTTCATACATAATGCAGGCTGCGTTCAATTTGACCTGACCGCCACCGCAGAACGCATCCGTGGAAAATCCTTTAATATCAAATTCAATAAAATGTTGCTTTTGTGATTCTGGCACGAAGGGTTAAAATCTACCTACCTTACCTATACTTCGTTTTTTTTAGCATTAAAAATAAGGTAAACAATCTTTTTACTGAAAAACGCTTTTAAAAAAATACTAACTATTACTTATGAAACCAGAAGAATATAAACGTTCATATTTCTTTGTTAATTGTTACATATTTGCTGTGATTTATTTTTCAAAAGTGTTTTTCAATAAAAAGACACGTCAAGATAGCTTACCTTCTTTCTAATGCTAAAAAAACGAAGTATAGTTAAGTTAAATTACGTTGTTTTTGTATTTTTCTTTATGTTTAAAAAATACTTCAATAATACTTTCACGGGCCAGTGAAAAACCAGTTTTTTAGTGAAAAGTTTATTCAGTAACGTCTACCTACTGCGTATCACAAAATATCATTACTTACAGGCTAAGTCATCCGTATATTAGAATTCGTCGTTCTTTTTTATGACAAAATTATCTATCTATAAATAATACATTTAACTAATATATAAAAATCTCGTGTCACGATGTTTGTTATCGAACTCCTCCGAAACGGCTCGACCGATTTTTATGAAACTTTTTTCTCCACATTCGGTAGGTCTGAGACTACGTCGTAGGCTATTTTTTATACCTACCCCTATTCTTCGCGGACGGGGTCGCGGGCAACAGCTAGTTTACAATAAAATTTACCAGATACGACTAAATGCATTAGTTGAAAGGAAGTTAAAACATACAGCGTTTGCAATTTGTGCATTAGTAAGTAGGAATTAAAACCATAAGCCATCTTCCGCCTCTTCCTCGCTGTCCGTGACTTGAAGATCGTCTTGAATCGCTGGATCCGGCTGCAAAATAATACATTTCAATGAACATTCACAGACAAAGAACTGGACTACCATGTATTTCAAACTAAATACAAACTGAAATATAGATGCACAGAAAAAACCCCAGAAAAAAGACCAATGCTGGGAATCGAACCCAGGTCCTCAGCGTTCCGTGCTGCGTGCTTACCCCTACACCATCACTGGTCTAGAGGTTAGCGACGAATCTTTCCCATACATCATACAGTCGAGTTCACCAATATCTGTACAGCCAACATTTCATAAATATCTATACATAGACCTTATGTTACCGTAATATACATAGACCTTATGTTACCGTAATAAGGTATATGTATAGATATTTATGAAATGTTGGCTGTACAGATATTGGTGAACTCGACTGTACATTTCAGTCTGTTTTAATCACTTTATGCAGTGATAAAGCGCAGTAATATATGGTTTCACGGGATGACCGTAAAAGTAATAAAAAATGAAGTTGAAAAATAAATACAAAAAAGATACTTCATACCTAACTTGTTTGGACTACCATGCTTAATTTAAATTGCCTGAAAAGGCAGTTTATAATTTATAAATCCTCTGGTACAATTTATGATATTTCTAGAAGACAGCGGTGCAGCGTGTTTGATGATTATATTGTAACGTTTAGCGATTGTTTTAGTTGAGTATCATAAATGGATTGAATGAAGGAAACAAAGTATGAGGGCTTATTCTCATAAGTTCTAGCGTTTTACAAAGTACAAATCAATAATAGATAGAATAGCTGCCACACGGATTACATTTTTTTTTCAATTAAAGAATAACTGAACTTTGATCTTAGTTCATTGATATGGACCTCCGCAAATTAACGCCTGACTCAATAATTTATTTAAATAATAACTTTAAGCATCTAATTAATATTACAAACGTGAAAGTTTGTACGGATGGATGGATGTGTGGAACGCTAAAAACGGTTTATCGGATTCTGATGAAATTTAGCACACATATAGTTTATAACCTGAATTAGCACATAGGATACTATTTATCCCCGAAAATTGCACAGTTCCCGCGGTATAGCGATAAGGAAGGAATTGTTTGAAGACGGAGTCGCGGGCAACAGCTAATGTTGTAATAATTCCCAAAAAAAACATAACTGGGAATTATCAGCCCGGTCTGTAACACTATAATATCTGTCGTAACAAGTCAGTGTTTACGAGGTAGAATAATATTGAAATTGAAATTTCAGTGTCAACTATTCTGAACAACCATATTAGGTAGTACTAACCTGCCAGCTTTCGGGCGGTTCTTCTTTGAATTGCGGCGTCTCCATGGAGGTTCCCTCCATTGGCGGGTCCATGTGCATGTCGGGTTCCATAGGCTCCTCCTAAGGACGCAACAATAAATTATTAACATGACACACATTTAAGGGAGAGAGGGAGAGGGGATTCTGGCGATTTGTGACAAAGGAACATAATAACTGCTACTTTGGTAGTAATTAGTGTGATATGGGTAGGTGGTCTAAAAATGAACGAATTTGGTTCGCTTCGTTCTATTTCAATGACAGAATTAAAGGTAATAAAGCTTATAAGTACGCCACTAAAAAGTATCCTTCAACAGTATTTGTGGAAAATTAAAAAATTAAACCATAATTTAACCTCAAATTGCCACTAATACTCTAATCTAATCAGCATGCTTCAGCCTAATGGCTACATCCGGCGTGATTGTGGTGAAACGCAAACTTATTTTGCATACAGAAAACCCGAATAACATTACACGAAAAATGAATGAAGTTGCCTTCTTGCTGATTATTTGAGTACAACCTCAATACATACATCTTCAAATCATCAAACCAAACGATATCAAAATGGTAGGTTGTTTCTGTCCAGAAAATCTATAGAAGAGTCAGCGGTCCAATCTTTTTTGCAATTTATTCCTGAAAATTCTACATAATTGTCATTTACCTTCTAATGGTCCGGCCACGACTTCGCGCGACCGGCGGCGCGGCCACGTTTTATCATGTCATTGCGCGTACCCCCACCCAGGTAACAACTGGGCGGCGAATCTCGGCCGCGCAATGAATAGTGAAAACTCACGCCACCCCCGTTAAACAAAGGCAGTGCAATTGGGGACGTCTATTTTTTGTAATGTATAGTAAATCGAAAACCATTTCGAGATAAATGCTTTTTAAAAAATTATTTTCTGTAGTTATTTAATTTTAATATAATGTAATTTTAAAATAAGCAATGACCGTCATTTGACATTGAAGTAACTTTCGTAGACGGTCCAAGTTGTACTTTAATCGGTGAGAAATTATTTAGAATTCTTCACAATTTAGGCGTAGATTAAGGTACGGAGTTTGATTTGAACCCACTGTCTGACTTCTAGCACTCTGACAGCGCCAGTAAAGTGACACTATTAATTATAATTACAATGTACATACCACTACACAAAAAATAATTAAAGGGGTTGCCTTATCGGAAGAATTTAGAAATTTGGCTGTGTTGGGAGCCCTCAATTATAATCCGACGTCATCAACCAAAATAGTTTCAATATTTAATTAGTAGTGATAAAATATTGAAAAAATTGAAAAAATTGACTTTTCTATACAAAAAAAATATAAAAACCATATTTTTAGACATTCCCAATTCCTACGTCGCGTTTGTACCCAAGATGTCACATTGTTTTACACAGTTTTGCCCCAGATAATTAGCCCTAGGTTAGAAACCAATTTCGGAACATTTACAGAAAGCAAAGGTGACACAACATACCTTAACCACAGTAGGGAAGGTGTACTCCGAAGAATGTTGATCCAGATCGACTAATTCGTGGTGTTGAGGCTCTTCGGGCGCCTCGCGCTTTATGAGGAATTCGGACGTGTCAAAACTGGACTCGCCTACTGTTAGGTCGTCTTCTGTGTAGCGAAATTGATTTTTAGAGAGAACATTGACTGGCGTAGAAATGGTAAAATTGGTACATAACTATGGACCTCAGCAAGATAACGCACGATTCAATGGATTTCAATGGCATTTCCTTAAACTTGAGCAAGGGTCGTAACTTTTTATAAAATTAAGGAGTTTAGGGCGTTTTAATAGGGATGTTGACACCATTAAAAAAGAATTTGAAGACACGACTCCAGTAAAAAAACGCTTTATTTCAGCCCTGAAAGCCAGATTAATTTTCGATTAAATGCAAAATTAGATTTTTAGTTGCTTTAAAACAAATAAATAGTTAGTTGATTGAGTATGCGAACAATGAAGTCATATGTCGCTATTGTCATTCATTCTCTATGGGAGATTGTGTTTTGACAGCTCATAAAAAGAACGTCAGTTGATTGGTCGTGTCAACATCCCTATTTTAACGAATTTGATCAGCACATCCCATACCAAGACGACTAGAATTAAATTACTTTGAACCGTCCGTTAGTGTTTTAACAAAAACAAGTTCATTTGTAATTCAGGAGAAATAGAACAAAAATTTATAACTATCGTTCACAGTCCAGTGACCCATATGTGGGGCACAATAGCTCTTATTCCATTTTAATAAGGTTCTTCTTTAAGGCACGGACAGGGAACGTGTTGAGCGCGATTCAAGTCATAATTAAAAAAAAAATGAACAATTTGTCGAGTTGATTGACTTACCAGGACGAACAGACAGTTGGACCATAGTCTCAGCAGCATCATTGGTTTCCACTTCCTCCAGTCCTGAGCTTCCGCTGTCCGAGTACTGAAGATCTGCGTCAAGAGACACTACAATAAAGTATTAAAACAGGTGTTGAAATAAAAAGAGACAGAAAAGAAAGAGTAAAGGAAATAAAGAAAATAATGTTGAATACTTACCTTCTTCTAGACTATTCTGGTCCTTTCTAGGTCGACCACGTTTTCTTGGTGTAGCTCCTTGAAAATAAATAGTTTCAATTACAAAGATCAGTGATGGTACAATAGATAAATTGTTAAACAACGTTCCATGTATGACCTTGTCATAGTGCTTTTAAAGTTTACAAACAACACGTTGCTAGCGGACGGATTGGTAGCGTTAATATGACAGCGTTCCACAGTGGCCGATCAATTTATAGCCATGACCGTACAACTAGCTATACTGCAACATATGACACACACTGCATGCCCCAATACTGATCTTCGATGGAAACGTCAGTAGCATCTTTTTAGCCCTGTTTTGCCTCGGCCACGAACTATATAGTAACGGTCCGAGGGCACATAAGCATCTGACTTCACAAATCATTTTCATACCCCGGTACGGTCGATCTAAGTGTTATGCACTGCTTGGCCGCCTCAACTGCATCGAAAACAGGGTATTTCAAGACAACCATAGCTGCGGTTTCCGATGTTCAGTTCAGTCGTTGCGATTCTCAATACTCAAACAATCCCAATGGGTATATATAATAACTATAATAAGTGTATACAAAAAGACTATGTAGATTGTTGTCGTGATTGAATGATACAGTTAGGATGTCCCTATTTTTAACCCCTGACGCAAAAAGAGGGGTGTTATAATAACCGTCGACCAAAGTCTACGACAGCTTCCACGAGCAATCGCAGCCGGGCTTCTCGATGCTCAAACTATCCTATTAAATCAAAGTATATCCAAAATGACATACTATATAAGATCCTAATCGTCGACGGCATTCTGCAGCGGCTTGTTTCCACGGGAAGTCGCGGTTGCGCTGTTCGATGCTCAAACAAACCTGAATGGCCGAAAAAAATACAAAAAGCCATTAGATAAGATACTAACCGTCAACGGAAGTCTGCTGCGGCTTGTGCTTTCTCGGACGGCCACGGCCGCGCTTCTCGTCGCTGGTTCCTGGCGGCGGCAGTTCTTCGGGTTCGTCCGAATGCTCGGCCGCTTCGGCCATCTTTTGCTGCACGCGGAGGATGTTTGCTTCTAGTTGACTCACGTTGTCACCGAACTGGGTAGCAATAGGGAATCGTCAAGCAAGGGTAACATAATATATCGTCACTACTTTGAAAAAATGAAAAATTTATAAATATAGTCTAACTTCACCCACTACTAGTGATAGAATTTACTTGAAATTTGGTATAGATATGTAGTTCAGATAATAATGCAAAAATAGCTAACAAAAAGTACAGTCAGCGAAAAAGCTAAAATATTGTAATACTGACCTGCTCGAGCGCCTCTTGTGTGACTTTCAAAATGGCTTCCGCCTGCCGCGTGAACTGTGAGTTGAGTCCGTTATAGGCTCGACAGTTGTCCACGATTAGCTGTATGTCGCGCAAAAATTCAGCACGGCTGTGGTACTTGTGAGCTGTGAGAGGAATGCACTTGTTAGCGGATCGAGGACCTTTCCTAGTAATATTAGTATTATTGATGCGAAAATGTGTGTATGTAAATTTGGTAAACAGATATGGTAATCGTACCAATGCTCGACACTTCAACGCCCAGTAGATGACACCCATCTATCTGTCTGTCCCCGTCTCTCTCTTACTATGAAATAAAATTAAAGGTGTCATGTATTCGGTCAAGGTCGAGCACAGGGACGTTTACCTTAGTTGGATCTCTGGAAAAACACTGCTTTAGGCTGCGTTTTCACCAGAAATGTGCGAGGATGCGTTGCGAGGGATGTGTTTGTCATGAACCAATAGAAACACTTCCTTCACTTAGGACCTTTTAAATGAAGTGTTTCTATTGGTTCATGACAAACACATCCCTCGCAACGCATCCTCGCACAGCTCCGGTGGATACGCAGCCTTAGTGTAGATACATGAAAATTTGCACGAGTGTTCTACATGCAACGTCAAGACTATGATAATTTCTTGGAATTCCCATTCCCATAGTCAGGAAATACCTTGAATCTTCTTCCCCATGGTCTCCATATCGATAGGTTTCTTGATGACGTTGTAGTAGTCCTTTACTTGTTTCTTGTTAACGGGCTTCAAGAACGGCCACGCTTCGGGCATCACCTTCAGCTTCGTGGTAAGCAAGTTCTCCAAAATAAATGACAACGCCACCTAAATAACACAATCATCAGTCACTTTTCAATGTTTTACGATTACACTGGGCCACTAGTGGAAGTGGTTATTGGCCTAGCATAAGACTGGGACGCAGCGTTTGAACGCAGTTTGAAGCAAACTTAACCCGTCACGCGTCCCAGGGACTACGTTAGTCCCTAACTTTTTTTTGCGGGAAATGTCCTAGAGACTTATACTGAAGTCTCTAGGACATATCCCGCATAAAAATAAATTTTACTAATTTTAGTACGGTGGACGCGTGACGGGTTAAAAGCAATACCTAATACACTGCATGGCAGCATACACTGCAGAGGCGCTGACCACGCCTAACGAGGCCCTAATCAAGGGTTGGAAAAATCCCCGTCATTTTAAAAACCTAACCGTTTCATAAAGTGATAGGAATTGGGACTCATCTAAATCCCTAACATCGTTTGTCCTAATGTAATGTTTGTCCTAATGATCGATTGTCCTAACACTTTTTTTCTCGGAAACCGTGAATTTTTCAGGAACTTTGAAGTGATTATCCTCTAGAACAGTGTTTCCAAACCTGTGGTCCGCGGACCCCTGGGGGTCCGCGGTGTCATCTCTGGACCATAAATAAATGCTAATAAGTCTCGTAATCCGATTTTTTTTGCTGTTTATTTTATTAAGGGGGTTCGTGAAAACTGTGCTTGTTTTCATAGGGGTCCGTGGCTGAAAAAGGTTGGGAAACGCTGCTCTATAACTCTATAGGTTAGGTTAGGTTTGTTTTATAAAAATCCTGAACAATTAATAGATTTTAAATAAAAAGACTTAGGACAATCGATCATTAGGACAAACATTTCATTAGGACAAATAATCATTAGGGATTTAGATATAGAGCCTTTTTTTCCTTGAATACCGTGTATTCGGTATTTATCAGAGTAGTACTAGTCGTAATGTTGAACCAATTTACATAAATGGAAATAGAAACCCTAGGAAGGACATAGGATAGTTCGTATTCCGGAAAATGGCAAAGTTCCCGCGGAATAGCGGTAAACGAGTTCTTCGCAGGTTTGTATAAAAGAAAACGTTTGAAAAAAAGTTGAAAACATCAGTACACCGGTGCGAAGCCGAAGCGAGCTAGTTTATAAAATAAGTAACTAAATTAGATTTTTAGGGCCGATTTTTCAATTCCCAGATAAAAGTATCCGTAAGTTAAAACAATCGCTTTCCTTTTCTCAAGTCATAGAAAAAAAAAGGACAGGGCTAACAAAAACAATTGTTTGACAGTTACTGGAGATTGATAAATCGGCCCTTAGTGTACTAAAAATAAAACTAGCGCCCCTGTTCTTCAGTTTACCTGGTCATTGTCGTCAAGAAGCGGATTGATTTGCTTCTCCAACTTCATGAGTTGTTCCTCCTTTTCGGCCAGCTTCTCTACGCACCGTTGCAACATGCGCTGAGCGGCAACTGTCAAACTGCTCGTTTGGCCTGAAGAATAACATCTTGTGATGTTAGAATTAAACAGGAATGATGAAATAGAATTGTAATCAAATATTACGCCTGGGGATTGAAGCTTGATGCAACAAGGAGGATACATTGTACGGGAATATGCATTTATGTCGCATAGACAGGCTTGCGCATTGATGGCGATTAACGCCAGGAGATTCGTTACGCGTGAAAATAGATGTTACGAAAATACTTTGATTAAATCCGCTTTATAAATATGCTTACTGCTCAAGTTACGGCCCGTTGTTTGATCAATAGTTAAACAAACTAATAGTCAAATTTCCTTTGATATGCGTTAACTATTGTTATGTTTGCCATCCATATATTTTAACTTTTAGTAATTAGTTTGTTTAACTATTGATCAAACAACGGGCCCTTAGTGTTATACTTTTGTCTTTTTCAATGCGTTCATTTGTTACGTAAAAGTTTGGGAGGGGGGAGGTCCGAACACGTCAATTTTTAATGAGGACAGGAGAGAGCTAGATTATTCTACATTAGGTAGATATTAAGATTACAAAAGTAAACAAAAATTATGTTTTTGGTCATTTTTCTTTTAGTCTGATGGTTTGTTAAGTGAGATTGTGGGTCAGAAAGAGCTTTCAATTGTCTTACGTTATGATTAGGGTTCATTCCCGGGAATTCTCGAGCCGAGAATTCCCGGGAAATCCTTGGGCTTTGTTCCCGGGAAATCAAGCTCGAGAAAAGTCGAGAACTCGAGAAATCATATTTGCGTCTATAAAATTATAAAATAAAACTATTTGCGTTTGCCGTTTGTTTTAAACGCGCGGCGGCGGGGCGGCACGGGCCAAAGCGCAGTGGGGGGTTTGTTCGACAAGTTTCACAAAAGCATTTTTTCATAGTAGCGAATTTTCACATCGCGTTCTTTCATGATCGCAAATTTAATTATTCGTCTTTTTCCATGTAGCGATTTTTCATAAAGCGTTTTATAATGTTCGCGTTTATTTTTTTTCACTTATTTTACCAGTAGATTTATTTATTATTAGTCGCAAATTTTTTCAGTATAATTTAGTGCGGTTTGTTAGACATTTTACTCGAAATCATTATTCTAATAAATCTATAGTTCACCCTCTACCGTAACCTTCTTAGCGTCCATATTATTACGTATTAATAGGTAGGTTAGGTTCGTTACGTTAGTTATCTTCAGATGCCCGAAGGGCAAACTGCCCAGAAAAAGGAGCCCCGCCAAGTGGGGCTCCGTCGAACATAAGGCGTGATGGGTTGCCTAATTCTACTGAAAAAATTTGCGACTAATAAATTTATCTACTGTTAAAATAAGCGAAAAAAATAAACTCGAACATTATAAAACGCTTTGTGAAAAATCGCTACATGAAAAAAAACGAATAGTTAAATTTGCGATCATGAAGGAACGCGATGTGAAAATTCGCTACTATGAAAAAATGCTTTTGTGAAACTTGTTGAACAAATCACAGTACACACACGTTCATTCGTGTTTCGACTCACGCAATTTTTGTTTATTTTTTGTTTTGTTAAAAAGAAAGAAGCTAGAAGTTTTAAGTTGATTTTTTTTTCTTTTTTAGCTGTGCTTGTGCTGTGATTGTATACAATATACAGGTCACAAATGTCAGAATAGCTTATTTTTTTAGTTTTCTTTAAGAAAAAGAAGCTAATTATGTTGAAGACTGTCAATAAAAGTCTTATAATTATTTTGATACTTTTATTTGAGAGGAAACCACTGAATTTGTTGATTAATCACTTTATTGGAACCGAAGAATATGCAAATCCGTACGTAAATATAAATTTCTCGACAACCCGAGAAGACCCGAGAAATTAGACTCGAGAATTCTCGAGACCCGAGAAATTGATAAGCTCGAGAAATCATGAACCCTAGTTATGATACTTATGATTATGAATAACTTAACAGCCCCTAGCAAACACATATAAACACCGATGCATGTTTGACTCGAGAGGATTAAAAACAATAGTACCATTATACAAAGAGGAGTTCTCCACGATTTGGTTAACGTCTGCGAGGAATTCCTCCCGACTTTGATAGTGCTTCTGGCGCAGGTTGTCCCGGATTGTCTGTAAATCCATCGGCCGTGACACGATCCGGTAGTAATCAGCAACCAACTGTTGAAGGAAATCACGCATGAAGTTACGTAAAGTGCAAGCAGATGAAAAGTACCAAACAAACGTGTAAATAATTTTTCACTGCAAATGCTCGCAAAGTTGTTCTTTATGTCGAAATAGTGTTACAGTGATAGTGACGTAAATGAAGAACACATGAACAAAGTGCTTCGCCTTAATAGACACTAAGAAAAGTCATTGGACGTTATTCTTAGAGACTTTAAACAAAATAGTCGATTAAGTTAAATGAATATTGCTTATTAGCCTTTGTGAGCTAGATTGTAATTTAATTTAAAAAAAAAAAAAAAAAAAAAAATGTCGATAGAATGCTGCGTAAAATGGTTTTTTATGGTCTAGTGTATAAAGTAAAATCTTCCTCTAAGACCAAGTCAATCAGGCGCAAACAGTCACAAGCAGTAGAAATGTATAAAATACTAGCTGTTGCCCGCGACTCCGTCTGCGAAGAATAGGGCTATGAAAATAGCCTACGACCTATTCTCAGACCTACCAAATATAGACAAAAAAATATGTACGTCTCGGGTAAAATGGTTCGTTTAAGGCTGCGTTTCCACCAGAGATGTGCGAGGATGCGTTGCGAGGGATGTGTTTGTCATGAACCAATAGAAACACTTCATTTAAAAGGTCCTAAGTGAATGAAGTGTTTCTATTGGTTCATGACAAACACATCCCTCGCAACGCATCCTCGCACATATCTAGTGGAAACGCAGCCTTATGCTCCTGTTCTAAAATCTACTATTAGGTTCGAAAGATAAAAGTTAGATCAGAAATCGGAATCAGAGTCGGACCTCCGTAACATCTTAAACCTGTACGTACACACTCACCTTCTGATTTACAGGGAACAGGAAAGGTTGCACATCAGGCAAATGCCGCATGTGATTGAGCACGTCTTCTAGCAACGACGAAAGCGTAACAAGGGGATCAGTGCGTCGCCTCTCCGCCGGCCGCTTCACGAGGTAATCGCAAGACTCGCTGATGGTGCCGCGGCGCTTGTTGCGACCGCCCGGGCGACTGTCGCCGCGGCGGCCGTTACCGCGTCGCTTTAGGTCGTCGGCTGATTGCTGGGGGATGGAGTAAGTTTTTACTTGACTTAATTCACTTCGCTTCGTTTTTTAGGGTTCCGTAGTCAACTAGGAACCCTTGTAGTTTCGCCATGTCTGTCTGTCTGTCTGTCCGTCCGCGGCTAAGCTCAGAGACTGTTAGTAGTAGAAAGCTGTAATTTGGCATGAATATATATAACAGTAACGCCAACAAAGTGATTATATAAAAAAAACTAAAAAAATTTTTTTTAGAGTACCTCCCATAGACGTAAAGTGGGGGTGATTTTTTTTCTCGACCAACCCTATAGTGTGGGGTATCATTGGATAGGTATTTGAAAATAAATAGGGGTTTACTAAAACCATTTTTTGATAAAGTGAATATTTTTGGAGATATTCACTCCGAAAGTTCAAAATAATCCTAATTTACAGCAAGTCTAAAAAATATGAAAAAAATCACGTAAGTTAAACTCAATAAAAACTTTCTAGGAAAATTATTTACAACTTAATCAGTTGAGCAGTTTTAAAGTTGTTGTAAAAAAATATTTCTAAATTAAGATTGTGCTTTAACCGCCATTGCAAGCATTTTTTTTCTTTAAGTGCCTATAAGATCACGCTAATAATATCTTCTTTCAAATAAAAAAAATAAAATTGAAATCGGTTCATATAACAAAGAATTACATCTGAAAAACCATCAACATACTAATACTAAGTTTACAGGGAACAGGAAAGGTTCCCCAATAGATAGGTTACCCAATTCGCCGATAGATGGCGCTGTACCGCTGACGTTGAAATTCTGCGCGCGGTGGGAGTTGGGACCAAAACAACCACATTAATAAAGAATGCAAAGATTTTTTTCGTACCTGCTACGGAACCCTATATTGGGCGTGTCCGACATGCTCTTGGCCGGTTTTTATATATTTGTTTCTTTGAACGGTGGAAATGCGCGTGAACAACTTATATGCTACGATTAAAACGCGAACTGAAATGCCAACATACCAGTGTGAATTAACTATTGCAACCACAGAACTAACAATAAGAAGAATAGAAATGCTATTTTGTACCAATCGAGCAACTGGCTGATATAAAGATACCGGTCGATTCTACAACGGTACAGTAGACCAAAAATATGGTCACCACCCTACGGTTGAAGTTCGTTTGCACGTCATGATACAAGGAGGTCGATTTTTCCTTGCAATAATATTATGATGACAGTGACTAATGACTTCAATCAGTTAGAAATGTCAACCTTAGCAATATTTAAATCTCACAGAAACTTTTGTCAAAACTGGTAGACCACTTTCTTGCCCGACCCGACCGTATCGATTGATTTGTTCCTATAGACTTTTTAACGTTCATAAAGGGTTTCTATGAGCTTTTCTTGATAGTAAGATACATTTTGATTTCGACTTTGAACTTTCAAGTGTGCTATGCGAACGTCAAATGTCAACAGTTCTAATGATGCGAATTAAAAAGATTTCATATTTCCAAGGCTATAATTTGATTCGTTCTCTGTATTCTGTTTAAAAAGAGAAAGACGCTGATAGTTTTAAATTTTCACTAGGATTATTAATTAATTTATAACAATTTTTTTAAGATGTGCTTATTCTAAAAGGGCATAACTCCAAAACTACCACACAATAGATCCATTACTTTTGTCTAGTCTCTATTAAAAAAAAAGTGATGAAGTAAATCTGACGTTGAGGTTGTTATCAAATTTAAAATTATCACAGTTCTTTTTTCTGGTGAAAAGGGCAAAGGGAACATATCTATTCTGTGGTAGTATTGGTAAACTCAGATATATTTTTTTAATGTCTTGTATTTTTTAAATATGGAGAAATAAATTAAGTATAATAAATATTTTTTCTCAAAAATATCCGTAAAAGTTGACATTATTCTTTACATATCAGAACGTGAAGTGCATAGTTTATGGTCAGTAAAAAAATTAAAAAGTTAAAAACATTGCAGGCTCGATAAACTCGACAACAATGTCGCATATAAATTCCATTATTGTCGAATCACAAACTTTTTAAAAAGTTAAAACGGCCATGGTAATAAGTTGGCACTATTCGTATACAGCCAACTCAAATGACCGGTATCAGTTGTTTTGTTTTAGCTCCAGACTTTTTTTTTATTATGTTTGAAACAGCTTGTGGTGTTTTCGGTAGAAAAATACACCTGCAGTTTTTTTTAATGAAAAAAGGCGGGAAAGGGTTTAATGACATTTAATTTTAAGTGATTTGCAATTCTTTGTACCTATTTAAGTTGATAAAAGTTTATTCATTTTTTTTTCCTTCACCATTTTTGAGAAAAGCTTTATATTAGTCTCGGCTGGAATAGCAATTGCTGGCTTCGTATTAGTTAAACGGACTCGCAAGCTCGTCCGTTTAATACTAATACTCAGCCAGCAATTGCCTAATTCCAGGCCACGACAATAATGTATCATTCCGTGTTTAGGAGGCAATACTCTTTCGATTCCTGTAGTAATTTTCAGGTGTTAAAAAAATTAAATCTCGTCAATTTTTAACCCTTTCAACGCCAACGACACATATATAGGTCACAAAGTACAGTGCCAAAGTGACCTTGACACAATGACATAAGATTCAAAGCAGGTTTACGTTTTGTCGAGGCGCGGCGGTGAAAGGGTTAATGGGCACGCCTTGGTGTTCTTACCTTGATAGCCTTGGGCAGAGTCAGCTTAACCCCGTCAATGTACCCCGTGTCTTCGTCGTCGGGCTCCGGTATGGGCTCAATATCAGTCTCGGGAGGCGACGCCGGCCCTCCGCCCATTGAACCAGTGTAAAGCGGGCATGCCTTGTTGGTTCGCATATGGCCCACTTGGCCGCACGCACCACACTACAAAAGTTAGCATTATGAAGAAAAGTAATAGCATTTGACCCTTCGTATGTCAGAAGTAAAAAAAAAAAGCTGAATTCAAGTCTCGTTTGTTTGAAATAATAGCAATTATACAGATTAAAATAAAAATAGAAAAAAAAGAATAGCCTTTTTGCCACATAACTGTCTGGACAAATCAGAGGCACGCGGCGGACACGACGTACAAATACGCGTTCTTGAATCTACATAAGCACGACGACGTCTGTACACGCGTACGCCTACATACATCGCGCGCGCACTCTTCTGGATTCGGGCGGTTTCCGGCTATCTGCGCCTTGAGGGGTGGGGTAATTCGAATCGGTGCGGGGCGGACCGTTTCCATTCTGTACGTCAGTACTATTATATATTCTGTGTCAGAGGTTTGTTTGTTTGTTTATACTCTTTATTGTACAAAAGGAAAACAAAAAGGTTACAGAATAAAAATAATATATAACACAGGTTAACACAAATTGAAGTTTTCATCGCATTTAATATATTGCACTCCTAGATGAAGAGTATATTAATCAAAATCCCAGCCTATACACGTCCACTGCAGGACACAAGCCTCCGCTCAGAACTCTATTAGCTCAAAATAATACGCCATTTGAATTTTGATAGAACTAGCAACCCGCCCCGGCTTCGCACGGGTGCAATGCTGTTATTATGCATGTATTATACACATAAACCTTCCTCTTGAATCACTCTATCTATTAAAAAAAACCGCATCAAAATCCGTTGCGTAGTTTTAAAGATCTAAGCATACATAGGGACAGACAGACAGCGGGAAGCGACTTTGTTTTATACTATAAATAAAATAAAAAATAAATAAAAATAAATATTAGGGGACAATCTTACACAAATCGACCTAGTCCCATACTAAGTAAAGCTTGTACTATGGGTACTAGACGACGATAAACATACTTATATAGATAAATAAATACTTAAATACATAGAAAACATCCATAACTCAGGAACAAATATTCGTGCTCATCACACAAATAAATGCCCTTACCGGGATTTGAACCCAGGACCTCTTGATTCGTAGGCAGGGTCACTACCAACTAGGCTAAAGCGGTCGTTAACGTATGTAGTGATAATCACCGAAAGTCCTGAACTGTTTTAAATTAAAGTCTTTTACTAAAAGAAAGCTACACTATCCTTGATTATCATGAACTATACTTCATTTAATTTAGAATTGAAAACCACAATATCATTATATTGCGGCTCGTCAACTATTTCTTACCTAGCAAATAATACAGTACAATAGTCTGGGAGCCGCAAAATAAAATTGTTTTAGTGTCACTTTATTTGCGTGTCGTCAATTGTTACTCTAGTACAAATTGTAAAGAGATTACAGTTCACGAGCCGCAATATAATGTTGTTGTGGTTTATAATTCTAAATTAAATGGAGTATACTTATCCTGGGAAAATTCGCTGGAGTAATTTGTTGGTCACCTTCAGCTTTAAGTCCGGCTTTAGCTTGGCTCTGCGACGGGAAGGCGTGTGCAGGTCTGGCTCCTGTTTGATCTGACCCAAAGGAATCAGTCCTGGGGATGCCGACCCCAAGTCATTCGATGATGACATGCTCATACCTGGTTAGTTAAAAAGAGTGATTCAATTAAATATCTTACAATACAAACTAAATACAAACTGAAACATGGATGCATAGAAAAAACCCCAGAAAAAAGACCCGCGCTGGGAATCGAACACATGTCCTCAGCATTCCGTGCCGCGTGCCATTCTCCTTTCTGGCACCTTTCCGGCTTTCTTTTTGGTTTCTGGCACGGAATGCTGAGGACCTGGGTTCGATTCCCAGCACTGGTCTTTTGACCAGTGGCGGTGTAGGAGAATGGCACGCGGCACGGAATGCGGAGGACCTGTGTTCGATTCCCAGCGCTGGTCTTTTATCTGGGGTTTATTCTATGCATCCATGTTTCAGTTTGTATTTAGTTTGAAATATTATGGATTTCACGGGATGACCGTAAGAGTAAAAAATGAAGTTGAAAAAAAAATACAAAAACATACTTCATAGCAAACGTTGTTAAAAAATCTTACAGACTAATTAAGGTGGTATTTTTCACTGGCTTTGCTCGTCCGCTCGTTTGCTTTTTCCAGTTTGCCATGATTAAAGTTAATAGAAGAAAACATGGATGAAGTAGAAAAAATATTGTATTATACGGTGTATAATTTGGTCTAAACGGCTCGTGCCGTCTTCCATTGCGATACTCGCATTCGCTCGTATCGCAACTCACGTCACTCGCCTTTTAAGACCTCACTTATACAACCGTTGTATAAAATACTATTTATTATCTGTCTTATTTTCTCACCACGGAATAGATGTGGACACAAAATGACAAAGTGATAGAAATTAAAGATTTTCTTACTCCAGTATAATTTCCGGAGGAAAACGATACACTAATGCTTAGCATCGTAGCTATCGCGAGCAGCACCCTATTAATTAAAACCTTTTTCATCACACTTGCTCGTCAATGGTCTTATTCCATGCCTGTATACTACATGACAATGGTCTAAATTGTTCTTAAGGGAGTTATGGATTTACGTACAGTTTTTCTACCCAAGGGAGTTCTAACTTTAGTTTTAAAATTTGCAAACAAGTCATTTCGGACTAAGGAGGTTTCAAGTCAGCCAACGTTTTTTTTATTATCTTTAAAACTTAGCTATACAGTGGTGGCCATATAATTAAGAACGATTATTTATTGAGATGATTTTTTCAAAGTAACAAGTATAACTAATTGCCCGTATTTTTTTTATTTCTCTCGGTATTGCGAAACTTTTCCGTACTACCGGTACATTCATTTATGCAACATAGTTGGTTAAAAAATTAATAGAGAAACTTTATACATTCGATCTGAACCTAGTATTAGTACTTACTGGCTGGTCACGTAATTAAGAACGCTGGAATAGTTTATTATTTTTTCAAATTTAAATAGAGAACACTGTGTGGCTCTGTGGTTGTAGATTATTATTCGTATAATTTTGGCGCCATTTCGTGCTGTTAAAGTCTTAAAAGTGATTACTTCGTATAAAAACAATGGGGAAAAATAAAAGTTGTGATAAATCTACAAGAGAAGTAATAATAAAACTTCGCGAGAAGAATTAGTCGTATAAAAAGATAGCCGACTATCTGCAATGTTCAAAAACAATGGTTTTCCATGCCGTAAAGCATTTTTCCACGTATCAAACTACTTCAAACGTTCCACGTGGACCTAGACAAAGAAAGTCATCTCGTCGAGATGATCGAAATATCGTTCGTTTGGCAAAACAAAGTCCTTTTAAAGGGTCTAATGAGTTGAGAAAAGAATATTTTGGCGAAAACAACCCTTCAGCAATCTCTGCACGCACTATTCGAAGGCGTTTGGTAGAAAATAAGTTGAACGGAAGGATAGCAAGGAAGGTGCCTATGTTGAAACGATGTCATAGGCAAGCCCGACTTGCATTTGCAAGAAGGTATGAAAACTGGACAGTCAGACAGTGGAAAAACGTTCTTTTTTCTGACGAGACAAAAATAAATAGGGTATGTTCTGATGGAAAACGATATGTACGACGCCCTCCGAATAAAGCATTCGACCCAAAGTACACAAAAGTGACATTAAAGCATGGCGGGGGAAATGTGAAAATTTGGGGGTGCTTTTCTGGACATGGCGTTGGACCTGTTAGGCTGATAGAAGGAAACATGGATCAATTCCAATACAAAAATATACTGCAAGAAACAATGTTACCATATGCCGAAGACGTGCTTCCGGTTATTTGGACATTCCAGCACGACAATGATCCAAAGCATACTGCACGCACCGTTAAGGAATTCCTCACATCACAATCAGTTTCTGTCTTAGATTGGCCAGCCAACAGCCCAGATCTTAACCCAATAGAGCATCTTTGGTGCGAAGTCAAGAAAAAGGTTTCATATCGACAGTGTGGCAATTTGAGAGAGCTGTACGACGTTTTCATAGAAGAATGGAACTCTATTTCTCTTGCGAAATGTCAAAAATTGATAGATTCAATGCCTCGCCGGTGTAAAGCCGTAATTAAAAGCCGTGGACATGCTACTAACTATTAATTTTAATTCAAATGTATTAAATTGCTTTTTTTTTCTATACCAACTTCACATTAATATGATTTATTTAATCTAAGTTTCATATAAAACAACTCTCGAGCAGTTTAATAAATCGTTCTTAATTATTTGTCCAGCTTCATTACTATTTGAATTTATTAGTATAGAGAACAAATAAAATTTGTAAAAAAAAATGTTAGCAATTATACACTATTATTCTTAATCCCGTTTGCTCTATCCATGTGGCTATTTTATAACATAATTTGTTACTTCTAAGAAGGAACACAACTAGACATATGACATGATTTAGATAAAAAAAAATCGGAAACTTCAAATCGTTCTTAATTGTATGACCACCACTGTATATAACCCAAATTTTACAACACAAAACTTATCTACGCTTCATGAAAATTCGTTATTTTTATATTTAATGTTTTAATGTTTATTTGGGCACAAACGGCCCAAAATTAAAAATCGGCGGTTTAAATTTATATCAAATAGTTTTGCAATAATTTTAGTAAAAATATTTTTTTAAACATGTTGGCAGAATCTGGCCGTATGACCTTTCGAATTCTAAACTAAACACAGTTTACACTATCCATGGTAGATGACTTGAAAAAAGTGACAATCTGTATTGGCGGGTAGCCATTATTTTATTCAATTTAAGTGTATAGAGACAAAATAATTTTTTTTTTGGATTTTATTTCTCGCAATGTGATGAAAATCATTGTGTGTATCACGGGCAGTAAGGGAATTACAAACTCGAGTCATTAAAAGCCCTCCGCCTTCAGCGTCGGGCTTCTAATAGACTCTCGTTAGTAATCCCCTACTTACGGCCCTGGATGCACAATGTACTATTTTTCTAAATACACGATAAATTTTAATCGATGATCAGGAGTTGAAAAATATTGATCCCTAGCCAAAATCGAATTAAATAGATGAGGCAAAGCAATGAAATCTCTGTTTATTTAAAAATATTGTTAAAACTTCCTCCATCCACTGTATGCATGATCATCCTACATTTGCTGAAGTTAAGTAGTTCCGTCAAGTGTCATCGCTTTGGCGGGGAATTTGACATATCTCGCGTCAAGACTTATCAAAGAGGTTTTAAGGTCATAGACTAAATGTGTCATGTGTAGGGTGGTGACAATGATTTTAATTAAAAAGTGATATTCTATATAATCTGTATTAAAAAAAATAGACTTTTTTTCATGTAACTGCGACTTAATCGTGATCACCACCGAATACTGATCTAGAAAAATTGATTCCTGATCACCGATTAAAAATCATCGTGTAACTAGATAGAACGTTCGGTAGATTATGAACTACAGTGAAACAGTTCTTACAAAAATCCGATAGGTCACATAAATCTCTCTTAATTTAAAACTCCTCTTGCTGAGCGGCCCGTGTCGCAGCTCGCTCTCTCTACGGTAAGCTATAAAATCACTAGAGACTAACAGCTACATGTAAAAAAAATGGAGACCTTACTCATCTTTACTATGTATTGGTGGACTCTGCCTGTTTACTCTAGATTTGCATGGATTGAATTCACGAGTGCAATGCTTTTTAACCCCCGACACGAAAAACGGAGTGTTATAAGTTTGACCGCCATGTGTGTGTGTGTCTCTCTGTCTGTCTGTGGCATCATAGCTCTTAAACGGGTGCACCGATTTGTATGCGGTTTTTTTTTAATAGAAAACAGGTTTCTTGGCGATGGTTCTTAGATATGTATCATCAAAATTGGTTCAGCCGTTTCAAAGTTATCAGCTCTTTTGTTAGCTGCGGAAGGGATCTTAGACGATAACGGGCATTGACTTAATGTTCAAACATACGAGTGACATATTGGAGGTTATTTAAATTTTTAATTTATGCTTGGATTGTTTACGTGAATAAACTTACTATCATTGTTGAACGGTCCCGGAATGGTGACATTGCCGGCCAGTCTTTCCCTCTCTTGATTCCTCTTGATACGTCTCAGTTGTTCCTACAAACATAATCATAAAATATATAAAAGCAGTGCATGTGAACATATGATTGTGTACACCGGTAGTTTGTAATTAACGTAGAGAGACCATGAACTTCTTACGTTAACAATGTGACAATTTACAATCTTGCCCTTATGTCGTATGTGATGCCGTTCGCAAATCGTCCCGTTCGGCAATTCGTCCCGTTAGCAGAACGTCCCGCAAACGCCCCTCGTCCCGTTCGCGACTGGTCGGTCCCGTTACCAAATCATCCGAATTCGAGGTGCGTTTCCGGGACGAATTGCAAACGGGATCAGTCGCGAACGGGACGATGTACGTTTGCGGGACGATTTGCTAACGGGACGAATTTCCGAATAGGACGATTTGCGAACGGGACCATATGCGACAAAAGGAATCTTGCGAGATAGATTAAAAAACTAACAGTGTTCACAAATACACTATAACATATATTTTGCGGATAAAATCGACAGCATGCACACAAATATGAGGATAAATTAAGTTCTTCGAGTTATTTATAAGCAATTTGACACCATGAATACCAAAACACCTACCAAAACACAAGTCAAATAAAAAACCATTTAATTTTAACCGGCAAAACCGGATAAATTTTAAATAAATGTAAAGTTTAATTTTTAGTAGCTTTAAAATTAATAAAAAATCCAGGCGTATCATCTGCCTAGAGAAATATTTCTCTATTGTCAAGTATCAGGTTTAAAATTTCGCTATTGCGAAATCTCTTTCCAGGCTGATGTTATTGTCTATTCACTATTAAGTACCCTACTTTTATACAGAATCTATTGTAAAACCACGTTTTGACACCTCACAAAAACCATGACAGTTATTGGTAGTTTAAATAGCTTATTAGCATATAGTGACCTGAGAATAAATAGGTCCTATGTTTAATATTCAGATAAATGGTTATTTGATTGTATAATTTGGTCATATAATTTGGTTGGAAGAACAATTTTATTTTATTCTAAAATAAAAAAAAGTATCAAATCGCATACTCTACTCATCTTCTTTGGAGTTTCTTAGCTTAAATTCCAAAGGCAAAATTTACCTGAATTCGCCTCTTTTCTCGCTTCATCTCTTCCTTCTGCGTTTCATCCATCGTGGCAAACTGGCGTATGAACGCGTCATCTTTGGTGGAGCGTATTTTAGTGTACGCTTCTATGACCGCCGCTTTGCGTACGAACTCTACGCGAGTGTATCGCTGGCCCGACGCGTTCCGGAATGTACGGACTATGCGGAGAACACGACCTGTCGATAAAATGTCAATGGATATCTGAAACGTCCTTTAAAGTAAATCTATCTATACATATAATAAATCTGTAACAAGTCGGTGTCTGTACATTGAAGATATTTGAGAAAAACTGTCACTAGGGCTATTTACTAGCGCAATAGAACCCAAACCAATGTTTTTTAGAATTATTGTCTGTTTGTCTGTGCGTTTGTGCGCGCTAATCTCAGAAACGGCTTAACCTAGAAGGATGCGGTTTTCACTGATATGTTGGTATTTTCTTGGATTAACATTTAGTGTTTGTTTCATTTGAATCGGTTCACAAATAAGAAAGATACGTCTATTTTAAGAATTTATAGAACATTTTTTAGAAGTAGTGACTTGGGAGTAGGTACGGTGGTGAATGTGAACGCGGGTGTGCGGGGGGGGGGGGTTCGGTGAGGGGTCGGTGAGGGGGGGGGGTTGCGGGGGGTGCGGGGAGGTAATTTTTTTATATCGAGGAACTAAGGAGAGCCATAATTGATGAAAAAGCAAATTGGATAAAAAAAATAAGCTGCCCAAATTACTAATTCCACGCGGACGGAGTCGCGGGAAAAAGCTATTATCAACTATGAATACTGCGGTAATGTCCTAAATCATAACCATAAGGTTGGATAACCATATATCTTTACAAATGATAATTGCCAAAGTGTGTCTGTCTGCCACTTCATGCTTAAACCGCTAAACCGATTTAGATGAAAATTGGTATGGAGATAGTTCGAGACCCAGGGAAGGAGGACAGTTTTTATCCGAAAAATTGCATAGTTAGTGTAGTTAGTTGCGCGAGATATACTGTTTTTGAAAAATAAATAAAACGATCGAGTAATACGAATTCTTCGTAGACAGAGTCGCGGTCAACAGCTAGTATCCTTACTGATTTGTATTATAAATACGAAAGTAGCTTTGTCTGTGTCTGTTACCACTTCACGCTTTAACCACAATAAATATTTAGATGAAATTTGATATGGATATAGTTTGAGTGAGACTCTAGGAAGGCCATAGGATAATTTTTAACCCGGACAGCGATAAACGAATTCTTTGCAAACGGAGTCGCGGGCAACAGCTACTGTGAACCTACCTTGACTAGACGTCTGCTGTTGATCGGGCTGATTTATCTGCGGTTTCTTATCGGATTGACCGAGAATCATTTTCCTCAGTTCCGCTCTTTCAGCTTCCTCTCTTTCTAATGATAACTGTAAAATACACCAAGTAATTTAAAAGCTCTCGTTTTTTTGCCAAAACACGTGTGCATTGGCAGGGAAGCGGCTGACAAACTTTTTCACTCATAATTATTATATTAAACGAGACTTACGAGGGCCGTCCAAAGGTTTCCGGCCTAACAAAGAAAAGAAGTACATAATATTTACAAAACTTCTTTTAATTTTCGATATAGTCTTCCTCTATTTCAAGTCAATCTGAAAAGTGCATTGAAATAGAGGGAGACTATATCGAAAAATAAAAGAAGTTTTGTGAATATATGTTCTTTTCATTGTTAGGCCGGAAACTTTTGGACCTGCCCTAGTATGCAATGTGGCCGAAACGTCGAGGTAAATATTGTTCGCGTGAAAGTCCCGTTTAGTATAATAATTATGAGATTACATCCGTCACGATTAAATACGTCATAGGACGATTTTAATGTGGTAAACTGACCTGAAAGAATGAAAGAAAGAAAATACATTTATTTACAACACAAGACTCATAAATATTTTTACAAAAAGGACAATACGAAGGCTAAAGATAGTGTGTCATTTGCGGTTGTAAATTGGACACTGGCTCAGTATAATGCTGGGGCTTTTATAACACCCCCGCACTGATTTTCAGCCAACACCGTCGGTAATACCCGGAACGCCACACAGATAGATAAGCCATAATATAAGCCATATAAGCTACATAAACTACATGCGTAAATAGTTAATTTGTAAATCATAATAAATAAGGAATAACTTTAACAAAATTACTTAAACATAATTACTATAACTCACTTGCCAGGTATACAACCTTGCGCGGACTAAAAAAGTGAAATAACCGAGACAATAAAAATCAAAGAAATTTTGTAGTACCTGCTCAGTAGTTTTCTTGTTCGCCAGCATGTTTTCAAGATTTTTTCCCATCTCCTCAAGGTCTGACTCTTCGCTGACTGAACTCTCGGCCTCGTCTGTACTCAACACCTCAGTGCTCGACAGTACACGGTTTTGCAATTCGAATATACGTTGGCACTCTTCTTTGTACCTGTATATAAAGTCAGATGCAATTTTAGATAAGTACAGATATCAAAAGTTATATATTTTTTTTATACTAAAAAAAAATAAACATACAGCACAATTAAGACTGCTGGTGCGTTGACGGCCTTGCAATTATCATCAGATGAGATAGATGTCAATTAGTATAGAAGTTAGATTTCAATAAGAAAAACCGGCCAACTGCGAGTTAGACTCGCGCACCGATGGTTCTGTACAAATTTATATGTATCTATGAACATCCAGTCTTAGCAGACCCCTGCTCCTAAGCAAAATTTGCGCAGTGTGGGATCATTGTAGATTGGTTACTGATATAGACAGACAGACAAAAAAATTTATGCTTTTCGCAATTTTTCCTTTATCTGTGCTATAAGACCTTGCTTCGTACCAAAATTCAAGATTCTGAGTTCACGGGAAGCACCCTGTAGGTTTTGATTCCCTTGCGAGTGTCGAAAATTTGCGGCATAAATGGCTGTATCTTTTGATGATTGCGTTGGCTTAGAAGTTTGATTTTTTAACAGCTCCAAGGGACAGTAGACCTGAGTATTTGATATAAATTTCAGCTTGATACCTCCACGCGTTCCTGAGAAAAAGGGTCTTGACAGACCGACGGACGGATGGACAACAAAGTGATCCTATAAGGGTTCTGCTTTTTCCTTTCGAGGTGCGGAACCCTAAAAACGGTACTGTTAGCAGCAAAAGTGGATGACCAGTAGTTAAGCCGAAAATTACCAACACACCCTCTTATTACCTAAGCAATAGAGCCGTGTGAAAATCAATTTGAGCTCTACAACTGGTCATCTACTTTTGCTGACCGCACACTCGCCTTCTAAAGGCACCAGACATGAGAATTTTCATGGTGTTTTACAATTATGTCCTACTTTAGCGATTATGTACCTCTCTTGATGTTCAGCAATGGAGAACCGGTTGCCTCTGGAGAATTTTGTCATTCCCTCTTCGCCAGCTTTAGCTTTCTCTGTCGATAAAGTTCTGACAACGTCGATGACTTCCCAACGCGATAATTTCTTGATCTATCGACAAACAATTACGAAAAAACGTTTGTTTAGTGATGATTGTACGAGTATGTTAGAGATCGCTTTTATTTTTGCAAACTCACAATACTCGATTTTAGTGTTCGATGAGGAATATTTGTATTATAATAAAATTATTATGCTGTATTGCGTAAAGAAAATAGAAGCTGTATACGACTTGGTTGTTTGATATTCATAGTGTTTTCTATAAGAACTTACTTGAATAAAATGGGCTTATTGAAATGGGCTGGGATGTTCATTCTTGGCTTTTCGCAGTTCATGTTTTGTGATTCACATTTCATCGAAGAAAAATACTTGTTTACGCATATTTTGCTTGACAACATGTTTGTGAAACCTGAACTGTTAATTTTTAGAGCCCAAATTATGAATCAAATGAATATTGCATACAAATTTCGATAGCTTAAATAACTTATCGAACAAATCATCAGTAAGAATAACGGCCGAATCGGCCGAATGTACTATATAAAGTACAAATTATTTAATGAATATAGAACTTTAAAGACGTAGCGGGAGCTTTAAAGGCGTAAGTTCCAAAATTACAAAACGTATAACTCTTGTCTAGGTCTTAAGTTTTACATCGGGTAGAAAAGGCCGGGACTCGGGAGGTTAATCAACATAAATATAGAGTACGAGACAATCATCGACATACCTCTTCCTCGGGCACCCCAAACTTCCTGAGCAACGCCTTAGCATTGTTGAGACTCAGCCGCCTCAGATCAGCATCAGTTCCCGTGACGGTTCTCTTCGGCTGAGCCTCTTCGTTGGGCTGTTGAGTGGGCTTGTTGGGCACGCGGACGTAGGAGAAGCCTTCGCCGCAACCCGTGGGGTCCGCGGGGCCAGTCAGTTGCAGGAGACACTTGCCCCGCATCGCTTGGATGTAGGCGCGTGTTGTATTCCATGGGGCAACTTTCACCTTTAAGAAAAAGTACATTATACATTTAAAAACATGAGATTTTACAGGTCACAGACATAAAGGGATACGTTATCACTGCAAATTAAATGTTTAAGCACTATACACTTGCACTTTTCAACACTATACATCTTTCTTTTCGCTCTCTCTTTTTGACATGTTTTAGCTCGTACGAAAACTAGCCTAGGTCAGTGTTCATCAATACTTTATGAATGGCAAATTATTTACAAGCGACCGTAAAAAATTAAGGTCACTCGGCGACGAGAAAATGGCGGATAGAACGGGGGAGGATAGTATCTGTGCTGTAATTCTTTAGATTTAGGATAATGGTATGCACGTAAAAAGATAGAGAGAGAAAGAGAGGGATTTATTTAAACATATTCGATACACAGGAAAAGACACAAATAAAAAACAAGTGCGAGTCGGACTCGCGCACGAAGGGTTCCGTACAATTATCTATAAAAATCACGTTTGTTGTATGGGAGCCCCCCTTTAAATATTTTTTTTTATTTTAATTTAATGATTTATTTTAAAAGTCAATATATAATTAAATATTCTGTGAATATTTCAAGTGTCTACCTGTTGCCGTTATCAATATCGAGCAAAAACGAGCAAACAAATCATGTTTGTTGTATGGGAGCCCCCTTAAATATTTATTTAATTCCTTTTTTTAGTATTTGTTAATAGCGGCAACCGAAATACATCATCTGTGAAAATTTCAACTCTCTAGCTATCACGGTTCCCGAGATACAGCCTGGTGACAGACGGACGGACGGACGGACGGACGTACGGACAGCTGAGCCTCAGTAATAGGGTTTCCGTTTTTACACTGAGCCCCAGTATAAATTGAGCCCCACTAAGCTTACTCTTACGGCAAGCCGCAAAGCTGATTTCAATGGGATCCATAAAAAAAAAACTAAAAAACTCTGTGACACTCTGACGACACGAAAGCCTGCGGAAAGTGTAGTTCGTGACGAAACTTAAGTTCACGTGTAAAGAAACTTAACTGGGAATCATATCAACGAATGCCCACATGATTTAAAAGTCATCGCTTACCTCATCATCCATTTTGAGCTGCAACTCCTCATCGTCGTCTTCGGCCGGCGTGAATATGAACTTCTCCCCGTAGCCCGCGTCTTTCAGCCTTTGTTCAGCGGCCGCCATGCTAAAGTATGCGCAACACTGCTCTGGTGATACCATTGCGCGGATCTCTTCTTCGGACGGCAACCGGAACTCCGGTTTTATTACCCACCTGGAGAATGCATCTCAGATTACTGCCAAGCACCGAATTAGATGCGATACATTTCAATTTAGTAAAACAAGTCGGTTAAAAAATTACCGAATAAAATTTAACGCACTGACAATGTGAAAGTAAAAAAAAAGACATATCTACACAGTAACATTTTCATGTTTAAATTATTTAGCATTTTTTAGCGTGAAAGAGTAACAAACATCCAGACATCCATCCATACAAAATTTCGCGTTTATAATTAGTAAGATTAGTTTTGATTTGACACTAGACGCACCGATTTTATCTTTCCAACGACAACGAAGGATATACAAGTCAGTCAGAGACTACCTCGATAAGCTCGTGCGCGGCGCTCGGCGGAACCCTGTCGCAGGGAGCCTCTGCTGTCCTTAACAATATTGTTTTTAATAAGTGCGGCAAACGCTGACTGCGACAGGGTTCCGCGGAGGGTCGCGCACGAGCTTTTCGGTCTATAGATACAGCGTAAAAGTGATCTTGACGTAATGGCATAAATTTTAAACTAGCTTCACTATTTGTACAGGTCGATTCACAAGAGCTGGCACGAATGTAATGTCACTTTGACATTTTTGTAGGACAATGACTGATGCATGACGTTTTCATATTTGTGTGAAGTGTATTCAAATAAGTCCTCATCATCATTTCAGCCGAAAGACGTCCACTGCTGAACATAGGCCTCCCCCAAGGCTCGCCAAACAGATCGGCCCTGTGCCATCCGCATCCAATGCGTTCCCGCCACCTTCACCAGGTCGTCGCTCCATCTTGTTGGAGGCCTACCTACACTGCGTCTTCCGGTCCGCGGACGCCACTCGAGAACCTTTCGGCCCCATCGGCCGTCAGTTCTACGGGCGATGTGCCCTGCCCACTGCCACTTAAGTCTAGCGATTCTTCGAGCTATGTCCGTGACTTTAGTTCTCGCGCGGATTTCATCATTTCTAATGCGATCCCGCAGAGAAACTCCAAGCATAGCCCTCTCCATCGCCCTCTGAGTGACCTTGAGCTTCCTTATAAGACCCATCGTTAGCGGCCACGTCTCAGTGCCATAAGTCATCACTGGCAACACACACTGGTCAAAGACTTTTGACTTGTGACTTCAAATAAGTAACACATAGATACTTTCATTCGCTAATTCGATCCATTCGTGCCAGCTCTTGTGAATCGACCAATCGTTGTGTCGTGTGAGCTTAAGTAAAATCATAAACACAAAAAAAAATTGTGTTAATAATACTCTTTTTTAAGTACTCACCAATTCGAATCCAAACCGGTGCGCTTGAAATCAGCGCAGAGCTTGAGCCGTTTCCTTATTGAACTTTCCGAGTGAGAAGGGAACGCCCTCTTGATGTCGTCCATTTTGATACGTCGGGGATTGTCTCTCGATTTCCAGAACAGTCGATAAATGTAGACCTAAAATTATCAAACAAAATATAAAAAAAAGTGAGAAACATTGCAGGGTCTACAGAATAATTTAGTTAGGCTATGGTCTCCTATAAACGGCATCGGCCGCTTACAGCGTCACGTAGTACGCTGCGTCATAATGCTGACTGTAGAGATGTACTGCCGTGGTCACTTACACACGTCGACGTTGGCGTCTTGACGTCGTACGCGGGATCCAAACTCTTTGCGTCGCATCTATAGTTATTTCGAACCATTGCAACGTCAAGGCGTGTTTAGCAACGACTGAAATGTCCTCGTCCACTGTGGACATATTGGCTGCCGACGCTATGCAAAAAAAAATCTTTCAAATATTTACCTGTAAAAAATCTCGTACAAAATTATTAGCTCTTTTCGAATTTGGTCCTGGCACTTCATAAAGCGGACACTCTTGGCCTGCTACATATACGGCATCTATTTCACGTATGTAATATGCTTGCCTGAAAAAAATTACAAAGTTAAATGCAAATGCAAGAGGACATTTTAGGGTTCCGTACCCAAAGGGTAAAAACGGGACCCTATTGCTGAGGCTCCGCTGTCCGTCCGTCTGTCCGTCTGTCACCAGGCTGTTGTATCTCATGAACCGTGATAGCTAGACAGTTGAAATTTTCACAGATGATGTAAGTATTTCGGTTTCCGCTATAACAACAAATACTAAAAACCAGAATAAAATAAATATTTAACCCTTTCAACGCCACGCCTCGACAAAACATAAACCAGCTTTGAATCTTATGTCATTGTGTCAAGATCACTTTGACACTGTACTTTGTGACACCTATATGTGTCGTTGGCGTTGAAAAGGTTAAGGGGCTCCCATACAACAAACGTGATTTTTATGCTCGTTTTTGCTCGATATTGATAACGGCAACAGGTAGACGCTTGAAATATTCACAGAATATTTAGTTATGTATTCACTTTAAAAATAAATAATTAAATTAAAATAAAACGAATATTTAAGGGGCCTCCCCTCCCATACAAAAAACGTGATTTTTTGCCATTTTTATAAATAATGGTACGTAACCCTTCGTGCGCGAGTCCGAAACGAACTTGGCCGGTTTTTTGTGTTACAATCAAATTTTTATTCCTCAGCAACAGACGAAGGCAACAGGTAGATCGAAGAGCTCAAAGTGATGGACGTTCTGTATTTAGAGCTATGCTAAACGCACAAAGAAAAACTAATAAAAATGAGCATCGAGTACGCGTGTATGACTTTTTACAGTCCGAGATGGACTCAAAGGAAATTACGTTGGACTAAATTATGTATAAACAAAATTAAAATATCTGTTTAAAACCAGATATCGAGATAGCCCACCGCATTAGCACGCTGAAGTGGCAATGGGCCGGCCATATAGCCCGAAGAACCGATAACCGTTGGGGTAGACGAGTTCTTGAGTGGAGACCACGGATCGGCAAACGTAGTGTAGGACGTCCTCAGACTCGGTGGGGCGATGATCTTCGCAAGGCGGCTGACAAGAGCTAGATTTGGGTGGCCGAGGATCGTGCTCAGTGGCGTGCCTGGGAGAGGCCTATGTCCAGCAGTGGACGAGCGTAGGCTGATGATGATGATGATGATGATGAAAACAAGATACCGTCTTTTCTATGAATATATCAACCTACTTAAAAGGCGCTTTCCATGCATGTGCATTCGAAAAAAACTCGCATCTCAAAATAGATAATCTTACGAAATCAACTTTTCTGCGTATACTTTAAGGTTCCTTATAAGTTTTCACATTGATTTGATATACGAGCTTTCAAAGTAGTACAATTTCTAACTATTTAGCCATACCTAGTCCGTATAACGAGGAACTCCGTTGTTGATATCGTGTGCTCATATATTGGCGCACGGTACATGTTGTTTTCCACTACGGGCTGTGTAGCGCCCGGCGGCAGTATACCGAGGAACGGGGACGTGTGCGCGTACGCTACCTCGCCGTATTTGAGCGGTTTGGGGCCACTGTCCTGTAGAAAAAACGGAGACTGTTCAAAGCATAGAACTAAAAACCGTCACTACGATTAGTTTGAAAAGAGCTCGTATCTCAAATCAATATCTAAAGCAAACTGAACCTTAACGCACAGTTAGTAAAGTTTACTTGGTCAGATTTTCGATTTTGATATAAGAGTTTTTTTCAAAGTTGTGAGAAATCGACCGCAGCGATTAACATTGTCGTATATGATTTTTTTTTTACTTTCGTTATATTTTCGTAGAGATGTATATAATATTATTTTAAGACATTTAACCCTTTTCAAGGCCCCGTCTATTTAGGTGTGCTACAGCAAAATTAATCACTGTGTTGTATTGTTTACCTAAGTATGCAGGATTAATTTAAAAGTGAATCTTACTTTAAACAAATTCAATTAATTTTTTACCATATTGTAAAGGGAGTAAGGTCGAATCATTGTGAAGATTTATGTGGTCGCTATATGCAATATGCCTGGAAAAGGGTTAATGTAATAAAATAAAAATTGCCAAAATTGTAGTTCCGACAATGTCCATTGCTGCGGTCCAAACGTCACGTGAGGTAAAAATCGAGAGTAGCCCAATATTATTTATTTTGTCACCTCAGTTTGTAACGCTCTAATTAATTGCGAAAATAATTGTACGTATAAAACATCTAAGTTCCTTTTTATTATAAGCTTTTATTAAACTTGCAGAAGTATGTATGCAAATGAGTATGGCTTCTTGAAATCTTGCTAACCGAATTTCACCTACTTGCGATACGATAATAATGATAGCACAGTAAGAAAAAAGTGTGCACATTAAAAACTAAATTATTAACAAAACCTTTTTTGGCCTTGACCATTGTAAGAAAAAGGGGTAGATTAAGAAAAGCGTACCTTAGTGGCGGTCCGCTTGTAATAGTTCTTGATCTTAGTACACATGCCGACTTGGCTGATGAGCGGAGGATGTTCTTCGCAGAACTCGACGAGAACGATTTCACCGTCGCGTCCGCTCAAGTCTTCGGGAGTACGCATAAAGAACACGTCTCCACCTCCAGAGGCTAGACGCTCAGCTTCACGTTGCTATAACAATGAAATTATTGGGCTTTAAGGCCGCTCGCCCACGGAAACTTTTAGTAACGCGCGTTAGTCGCATTTGTAACGCGCTATAGAAGCGATGCCAACGCGCTACTAATGCGCTACAGCATCGCGACAGTATTGATGCAACAAAAAGTCGCCGTGGGCGAGCGGCCTAAGATCAGGGGCGCAGCTACCGCCGTATCAATGATAAGCGGCCCCAGGACTACAGAGGCCCCTAAAAATTAGTAAAATGTTATCCACAATGTCACTTAATCTCGTGCTTCCCGGGAAAGCCCCCAACTAATTTTAATACAGGCACGCTACGCCACTTTTTAAGATTGATTCATATCTAGACATTGAGCGTGCCAGACACGTGGCCGCGTCTCCGCCCCCGTCTCTTCTGTATGCTTTGGATCGCGACGCTTCTATACATTTAGTATGAAAACTGATTCAAGGGGCGCGTCGCAGTCTGCGTCGTTTGTTCAGGCCGCGTCTCCGCCCCGTCTCTTCTGTCTGCTTTGGATCGCGATGCTTCTATACATTTAGTATGAAAACTGATTCAAGGGGCGCGTCGCAGTCTGCGTCGTTTGTTCAGGCCGCGTCTCCGCCCCCGTCTCTTCTGTATGCTTTGGATCGCGACGCTTCTAAGCATTTAGTATGAAAACTGATTCAAGGGGCGCGTCGCAGTCTGCGTCGTTTGTTCAGGCCGCGTCTCCGCCCCGTCTCTTCTGTCTGCTTTGGATCGCGATGCTTCTATACATTTAGTATGAAAACTGATTCAAGGGGCGCGTCGCAGTCTGCGTCGTTTGTTCAGGCCGCGTCTCCGCCCCCGTCTCTTCTGTATGCTTTGGATCGCGACGCTTCTAAGCATTTAGTATGAAAACTGATTCAAGGGGCGCGTCGCAGTCTGCGTCGTTTGTTCAGGCCGCGTCTCCGCCCCGTCTCTTCTGTATGCTTTGGATCGCGACGCTTCTAAGCATTTAGTATGAAAACTGATTCAAGGGGCGCGTCGCAGTCTGCGTCGTTTGTTCAGGCCGCGTCTCCGCCCCGTCTCTTCTGTATGCTTTGGATCGCGACGCTTCTAAGCATTTAGTATGAAAACTGATTCAAGGGGCGCGTCGCAGTCTGCGTCGTTTGCTCAGGCCGCGTCTCCGCCCCGTCTCTTCTGTATGCTTTGAATCGCGACGCTTCTAAACATTTAGTATGAAAACTGATTCAAGGGGCGCGTCGCAATCCACGTCGTTTGTTAGTAGGCCGCGTCTCCGCCCCGTCTCTTCTGTCTGCTTTGGATCGCGATGCTTCTATACATTTAGTATGAAAACAGATTCGAGGGGCGCCGCGACTACAACGCGCCCCCGTCCCACGTCTCTTCTGTGTGGCTTGCGCTTATATTCCGTAACAAATATGTGTAATTTAAGGGCCTACTGTGTTTTTGGCGCATTTATTGCATTCATTTAATCTCGTGCTGTATCATTACAAGTAAAGCTATAGTCTTGAAATTCATGTGTATGATATTCGAGGACTCACTCTAATGACAAGTGTTTATCGAATCACGATTACTTATAGTTCGCTCGATAGAAAAAATATCCAAAGTCGTCTCTAAAAAATAAAATAAATTCGTAGTGCGACGCTAATACTGCACGGCAGGTCATGACTTTTTGAATGTTAATAAAACAAGATGTTTTCTAGGGCGTAGTGTTGCAACATTTTTAAAATATCGTCACTACTTCACATTAAAAAATCTCTAAAAAATCTCGTATTTTAAAATCTAAAATCTGCCAAGAGAACTTTACTGAAAGTATATCAAGGTTCAATTTGGTTTACGTATTGTTTTGAGATACGAGGTTTTTTCAAAGTAGTAACGATATGTATTTGTTTTAGTAATAAGATGAAAATACGCAAAAGCACGCGCATTCCAACCAACCTATTTTGAGCCATCGTGCCTCCCCCACGCCCGAAATCGCCCACCCAAAATCGATTAGCGCGAAAAGCTCGGTAGGCCCTTAAACTTAAATCTTTAACCTTTTCGACGCCAACGACACATATATCAGCACCGCAGGTTCTACGCCAACGACTTATATATCAGTCATGGCGTGCAGAGCGATATATCTACCTAGATGCATTTCTGTAGGGTTCAACTTCGCGTTTAACATTCCGATGTCATGGCGTATGAGTGAGAGCTGTTGTATTTGACAGAGCGTTGAAAAGGTTAACTGTTGGTGTACCTTAGCCTTCTTCTTGATGTGTTTGATCAAAGGCTGTACAGCGTGAGGGCCGGCTGCGGCCAAAGGTCCATACGAGAGTTTCCTCATGGCCGGCCGGTGGAAGGCGCGGAGCCGAGCTGGGCCCATGTGGGTCTGTATGAACGGCGCGCGGAGTTCAACGACCGGGGTGCTGTGCTGGATTAGTTGACCGCCGCCTACTTTGAGGCGCGGGTTCTGAGATTTGGCTTGGTAGAAACTGTAATGAAAGGTCAAAGTCCAGGGTTTAGGCATAAGAATAAATAATAACAGAGTTGAAGGGAATCTCTTTTGACTGCGTCCAAAACGCCGCCATTTATATACCTACTTCCCCCCTCACGTCGTTACACCCCTCTGACGTCCAGGCGTGTTGCTAGGGTTGCTTACTGTTAAATATTACTTACTCTAAAGATAATATCGCTAAAATATTAAGTTATTATTTACTTTCAAATCATTATTTTATTCTAGTTTTACAAAATATGAGATTTATAAATCATTAGGTACAGTCAAGGATTTTAATTGTTAGGCCACTTGCCACTGTTAGTATTTTAGCCGTGTAATGCAAATCAGCATATACCAGTATAAGCGGCTTCACCCGATTTGCATTACACGGGTAAAATGCGAACAGTGGCAAGTGGCCTAACAATTAAAATCCTTGACTGTACGTACCTACATATTATAGGTAGGTACTTCTAAGTAAGAATTTATTACAAGTGCCATACCAAAAGAAGCCATTTAAGGTGATTTGGCATCGTTTTTGAATTGTTTATACACCCAAATACACCACAATAACTTGACGTCATTAATTGTTATTTGTTTCCAATAAAACGAACGCGCAAACAGTTAACAGCCAAACGCGCGTGCGGCGACGCCGGCCGTGACACCCTGACTGAGTTCTCTCTTAGAGAGTACTCTAATATCGTGACCTTGAGTCCGGCCGGAGCGGGAGTTTCCCTTCTACTCTGTTATTATTTATTCTTATGGTTTAGGCTAGATTACAAGTAGAAGGCGCGGGCATATTAGCGAGAAATAAAGAAATGTTCTATGAATACCAAAGGTTTCCAACGCTTTAACGGGTGCTGGAACAATTTTTAATTTGTGATTATTAATAGATAATAGGCACTCATAATAAAATTGGTATAATTAAATTTTATTTAAAGGGGGGAAGGCGTTGTTTTTTTTCTTGTTAAGGGGGCGGTAGTCCGTAGGTTGGATCCAGTCAGATGGCATAAAAGTTTAACGCATAATTCATAATTTTGCATAACTCTTTTTCCAAAAAAACCATTAATTATTCAGGAATTTTCGAAATGATTATACTGTATGACTCTATTAGGTTAAGTTAGGATTATTTTATAACAATTCTAAATAATAATAATTTCTAGAAAAAAAAAAGAGTAAAAATGCAAAATTATGAATTATGCCAAGTGTTGAATTATGCATAAAAATTTTATGCGATCCAACAATGAACCTTGAATGTATGTATTCTGCAGGACTAAGTGTAACTTATAATTTAACCTTTTCAAAGCCGGTGTCGGCTACTGACAATACGGTCATACAAAAATTAACCTACCCGTGTCCGCACAAGAATCAATTTTGCTCGTAACAAAAACGATGTGTGGCATACTTACACATCATTAGAAATATTGAATGGGTCCCGATCAGGCGACTTGGGGGGAGGCGGCGGCGCGTCCTCCTGTAATACGTTGATCACTCCCGCCTTACCCAACAATATCTTGGACTTTTTCACGTGCGGATGAGGAATCTTCACCTTCGGTTGAGGTCCTCGCTCTGAAAAACAACCAGGAAATCAACTTATAATTGACTTCATATGTGACCTGTGAGACACTATCAAACATAAATGTGATAATTTTTAGGGGAATTTCAGAAATAGGGTACGACTATATATTTCTTATCCAATTTCAGAAATTTTTGCATGGCTCTGCTCAGAATCAATACTATCAAGCACTATCGATTATAATGGAGTAAAAATGTCCCCAGTTTTTCATACAAAAATAAGTGTCGGTTTTGTTACCTTCAAACACCAATGTATGAAAATCAACAAAACTGACCTCGGGACACTTTTTTCTCTATGTAGAATCGATAGTGCTACTGATTCTGAGTAGATCCATGCAAAAAAATTAAAATCTGAGAAAAAAAAATGTATTTTACCCTATTTCTGAAATTCCCCTTTAAATTATTGAATATTATTTGCTACGGGATGTCGACCTTGGTCACCTTTAAGCCCGGCGCAGACCGGATGCGTGTGCGTGTCACGTCACGCACACGCACCGGTTGTGGTGAGTGGCGCTGTGGGAGGGATGGCACACTAAATGCGTGCACATGGGGTGTCATCTTTCTTACATTTTTATTCATTACAACTGGTGCGTGACACGCACACGCATTTGGTCTGCGCCTGTCTTTATTGGGCTAACGATTTTTGACGCATCTATCAGCGCGTCATAACCGTGAATTAGCAAGTTTTTCTTTCAGACTATTGTTATGTTCCTCACAACTTACCTCTGGTAATTTTCGACGGATCAACATCATCAGGTATGCCCAAGATAATGTTCTCATCGTTCGGATCCAAAGTCAGTATCTTGGGCTTGGGTATCTTCGGCATATTCTCAGCATCCCAAATGACCTCCTCCTCCCATGTTCCATAGACTAACTCCTCGTTTTCAACGGGGAATATGCTGTACCAAGTGTTGTCTTCACCGTCAGCTGATGCTGCACCGGGCTGGGAATTAGATGTAGCCGTAGTCGATCTAGAAAAGTAAAAAATATGTTGTTATGTTGCTGAAACTAATCTGTGGAGAAATTACGCTGGTACGCGACTTTGGCACCCTTTGGCAACCCTAAAAAACCGGCCAAGAGCGTGACGGACAAGCCCAGGATAGGGTTCCGCAGCCTTACGACGTGTACTCAACAAGTAATATTTTTTTTACGGATTTTGTATTTTGTACGGATCTTTCTAAATAGGTATATTTTGTAGGTCAGGCTGCTATTTACTCTTAAACTACTAATAACTCTCAAGCCAACTTAGCCGTTATAGTTTTCCTTATTAATCTATATATATAAAAGAAGAAACTGACTGACTGACTGACTGACTGACTGACTGACATATCAACGCACAGCCCAAACCGCTGGGCCTAGAGATTCCAAATTTGGCATGTAGGTTCCTTATAAGGTCTAGGGGTGCACTAAGAAAGGATTTTTCAAAATTCACTCCCTAAGGGGGTGAAAAAGGGGTCCAAAGTTTGTATGGGGAAACAAGATTCGTTCGACTATTGTATTCGAAACTTCACAGAAGTACTCCTAATGATAAATGATTAAACACGTGTTTCAGGTTTTTTGAGAATTCAACCCCTAAAAGGGGGAAAAGGGGGTAACAAAGACTGAAAATCAACATGGGTGTTGTTTCTATGGTTTATCGGGTTGCTGGTTATGAAAACAACAACGGTTTTAAAATCTGACGTGGCGGACGTAAAATACCATCTCCCTGGATGGGGTGCGATGGGGTTGAAATGTCTAAATAAACTAAATGACTGTTGATATATCAACAAACACCCCAAACTACTGGACCTAGAGACTTGAAATTTTGCACATAGATACCTTATACAATGTAGGCATCCACTAAGGAAGGATTTTTGGGAATTCCCACGGGGACGGGAAAAAACGGAATTTATATATTCGATTCCGAGTGACCCTATCTCAGTAACTATAATAACTATACTCTTCAAACTTGATACACAAGTAGGTATTACATTATTTAAAACACATATTTCAGGATGTTTCAAAATACCAACGGGGTAAGGAAAAAACAGGTTTTATATATTCAGTTCAACGGGATCCTATGAACTATAATTACTAGACTCTTGAAATTTGGCACAGAAGTAGGTTATTATAATAGTAAAAAAGAATTTTAAGGATTTTTGGAAATTCCCACGGGATAAGGAAAAACAGGATTTTTCGTTTTACTGGTCGTAGAAAGCTGAAATTCGGCATCTAGGTTGCTTGGAGAGTGTACAGGAGGATTAGGACGGGACTTTTCAAAATTCCCATGGGAACGGGAAAAAACGGGATTTTTCGTTTTAGTGGTCGTAGAAAGCTGAAATTCGGCATTTAGGTTGCTTGGGGAGTGTAGAGGAGCATTGAGAGAGGACTTTCCAAAATTCTTACGGGAACGGGAAAAAACGGGATTTTTCGTTTTACTGGTCGTAGAAAGCTGAAATTCGGCATGTAGGTTGTTTGGGGAGTGTAGAGGAGCATTGAGAGAGGACTTTCCAAAATTCACACGGGAACGGGAAAAACGGGATTTTTCGTTTTACTGGTCATAGAAAGCTAAAATTTTGCAAGTGGGTTCCTTGGGGAGTGTAGAGGAGCATTAAGAAAGCATTTCCCGAAATTCTAACGGGAACGGGAAAAAACGGGATTTTGCGTTTTACTGGTTGTAAGCTAAAATTTCAAAATTCATAAGTTTATGCTGTAAGTAGGCCGCAAAGGGTTCTTTAACCGACTTAAAAAAGGAGGTTATGCATTCCACTTTATGTATTTTTTTATGTAGGTATTTTCACCGATTTCTCGGTCAATTGTGGACCGATTATAAAAATTATTTTTTTATTCGAAAGAAAACAATACACTCCTGAGATGAACTCATTGTCACCAAATCAGGATCTGATGACGGGATCTCAAGGAAATCGAGGGCAACCCTCAAATTTTGTAGGCACGCATTACGTTTTTCATATATTTTCTCAAGCTATTTAAGTGTTTGCGTCTGGTAGACATCATCTCATGTTGACGAGCTGATGATGGAAGGTAAATCTCCTTAACGGTTAGGAGTTGAGGATATTTTTTCAAATATTATAGGTACGTATAGACCGATTGTTATATTCTTTCAGGTTATCCGGGTAAGCTGATGATGGAAGGTTAAACTCCTTAACGGTTAGGAGTTTTAGGAAGTTTCTTTAAATATCATATGCACATTTAGAACTTTAGTTGTATTCTTTCTGGTTATTCAGATGAGCTGATGATGGAGGGTATAACTCCTTAGCGGTTAGGTCACACAACACCTTTACAAAATACTATAATATGTATAATATCAATGCTAAGTAGGTACACAGCGCTTCCAGTTACTCAAGTTTCCATAGAAGGTAAGAAAACATTGAATTATACCTAATGCAGGACATGGGAAAGTAATAATAGGTTTTATATTATTAACAAGCCTGGTTATTTTAGTGCCCGCTTCCGAATTAGTGAAAAACATTGTATATAAAGAAATACTGTAAAGGACCGTATCTACCTGAAGTTTAGTCGGGCTTGCTTGCACGCTTGCTTGCACGCTTACTTGCACGCTTTCATGCACGCTTGCTTGCTTGCGTGCATGCTTGCTTGCTTGATATCTTAGATCTTTGGAATACTCGTGGTACACGCGAGCGAAGCCGCGGGCAAAAGCTAGTTTGATATATTTACTCTCATCGTGGATTTATTTTAGATTTTACAGGGGTGAGGGGGCGGGGGGGGGGGGGGCTTCAATTTAACCCGTCGCGCGATCGGCCACCGTTCACGCAAAATGCCTTACGCGACCAACGATTTTTGGTTCATTCTGTTTACGTACTACATGCTAGAAAAAACGAAATTGTGCTTTTATACGATAATTATATACTGAATGTTATATATCGTTAGAAAGCTGAGATTACACACTACTCACACTAGGTTTCTAAAATATCATTGCTATTTCTAACTCACCTGATAGTAACGAAAATTTTGTATTATTGTTTTGTTTCAATTATTTTCACTCTAACCTCAAAACATTTTGCCACATAGCTAAATTTACTGAGACATTCCACATTTCCACTACACTATTTTGAACATAATTAGTTTAAGAATCGATTACACACATTATTTAAGATCCATTTTTTAAGACGATCCATTTTTACAAACCACCTGATTATGGCTTGAACAGCTGATTGCAGATCATAAAGCGATATAAAAAAAAAACATTAGTTTATTATATAAATACTTTATCACTACACAAAAACAAATCCGCACAACTCGCACCCGTCACAGATTGTATCGGACTGGTGCAAAATTTGTTCGCCGTTACATTTTTATTAATTCACCAAAAATCAACGGATGCTTGAATTTTGACCAATAAAAATTATTTTGAGGCAAAAATGACAACAGACTGGGAAAAATATAGCCAATAGCCTTAAAGTTAAACGAAACTACTAAAATAAATTGGCCAATCACGAACAATTCGTTATGCGCCACTGCAGCGCGCGGGACGCTACCGGCCCGAAAAAGTTACGCGCCAGTGCGGCGCGCGGGACGTTCCACGGGTTAACAAACAGGTAGGTACTTACACTTTAAAGTTGAATATCTCGCAAATGAATCACTGTATTTAAAAATTGTCTTCACACCCCTAAATGATTTTAAAAGACCCGATCGATACCCCACACTATAAGGTTAGACGAGAAAAAGAAAATCACCCCAACTTTACGTCTATGGAACGTACCACTTTTTTTTTTTTAATTTTTTCTTATCACTTTGTCGGTGTAGTTGCTACATATCAAAATTACAGCTTTCTAGCACTAATAGTATCTACCCTAAGCCACGGACGGACGGACGGACAGACAGACATGACGAAACTATAAGGGTTCCGTTTTTCCATTTTGGGTACGGAACCCTAGAAAGGTACATACGCAGCGGGTTTTGGCTGCAACGGCGCCGGCGGCTGCGGTCTCGGGTGCGAGAACTGCTGCGCGGTGCGGCTAACCGAAGTCGGCACCCAGCCCGCGGCATTACTCTTACTGTTCAGACGGGCTAGCACCTAGGAAACAGACAAAACGACTAAAATTTATAGCGACTTTAGTAAAGCCAGAGAATGTGAGGACGCATCGATGGAAAGCGTGAATGAGCAGTCTACTTTGGTGATTTAGGGCTAACGATTTTCTTCTGTCTGCTTTGGATCGCGACGCTTCTATACATTTAGTATGAAAACTGATTTAAGGGGCGCCGCGACTGCGACGTGTCCCCGTCCCACGTCTCTTAAGAGGGAGGGTTTTTTTCAACAGTGGACGCCTTCCAGCTTGTCATGATTAAAAATCGGAATTCTCATAGCACTTTTGAAGCTGTCATAGGGACTTCTCATTTATCGACTTCCCATATATATGATTATATCGATAAATCGGTATTCTGTAATACAATATTCAAAGTAAGATTCAGAGTAGAATTTAAACAGAAGAGCAATCTCTTCGAAATATCATTTGAATATCAACTTTTTGCAAATATTAAACAGGAATTATAATAATAATATTATTGTTCCTTATAACACTGAACTGATTAAATATGAAATTGTTAACTAACTGTTCATTGTTTTCATTTCATATCTCTATTTCACATTTTCAACTACTCAAAACTTATCCGAAGGAAATCGCTCTTTAGCGATAAAACCGCCAGTTGTTTACCTCTACTTTTAATCTAAACTAAAATCTACGTAGTGGTCTATAATTTATCGATATAATTATGTACATCGGAGGTCGATAAATGAGAAGTCCCTTTGACAGCCTCAAAAGTGCCACGAGAATTCCGATCCCTAGTGATGATGATTGATGATCAATCAGAATCACATACCTTTTGCTTGATTTCACTGCCGTCCCAAATAACGTCGTCTTCCCATTGCAGCTGTGACAGCATGAGGAACGAGTCTTCGGGGAACCCGCTGTCGGGACTGTCCGTGTCCTCCGGTTCCTCAGTTTTGATCTCATCTTCTGACTTCTCCTTGGGCTCCATATCACGTTCAGGTGAGGGAGCCTGAAATAATAAACGTGTTGTTTTAAGTTAAATTCAACGAATGAATTGAAACATGGGCAAGTTTTGGAGTAACTAGTAACTTTGTGCAAATTGAATTAGCGACTTTAAAAATTAAGACATCTCCAATTTCTACAACAGATAATAATTATGCTATGTAAAAAAATAGTATGCATATGCAAGGGAAAAAGCGATATGATACGCGTTTCTTAACTCGAGATAGATAAGACGAGGATTTTCATTACACTCGCTATAAGTCTGTAAGGATCGCAAATCGCTTTGAACATCTCGTTCTATCACCATCTTATACCGTTTGACAGAAAGAAATAGAAAATTCGATAGCAAGCGTCCCCGCGTTATACAACACGGTCTCTAGTGACACTTAACGAAAGGAATATATTTCTAATTTGGAACGTCAATTTGTTTATACGGTCACGTTACTACTACATACAGCCATGTCTACAACCATGGACTTAATACCTAACCAGGACTGAGTACTGCGACAAAAAAGTGAGGCCGAAAAAAAAAACAAACCAGAGAGTTGCATCTCGTTCTAACTAGGGTGATCAAGTACTGATGCGAGTGGGACACAATTCTCTAGTTTCTCTAGTTTGTATGTTATCTCTCGGACCGCTGTCTCTAGTTGCCATTATTAAACTGTATGGCTTGGTAATATGGGTCACTTTTGATTGACTAATAAAAGTTAGTACTCAGTCCAGGTTAGGTATTAAGTCCATGCATACAACAGGTCCTTTACTCAAGTTTTTAATCTACAAAAAGGTCTTACCTTAACTTTAAACCCGTAGTCAAAGCCATCTCCCGTTTCAGGCACATTGAGCATGTCGTACCAGACTTGCGCGGGGCCGAAGCGCCAGTGCGCCGGCGTCGGCCGCTGCGACTTGTCGCCGTAATTAGCGTTGCTAGCGTCCGCGTTCGATTGCTGGTTCTCTTCCATTGGTCTGTGGAAAGATAAAAAAAATACTTTTGCTTAAAATAGTATAGTAGTATTGTGTCTTTCTTGCGACAGCGCGATTGGTAGGCGCAACATTTGTACCTGACAACTCGGTCAAGATTACACAACACTAGCATTTTCTCTGTTCATTGCGCAGTCGAAACGCTCGCCGCAGCGATAGCCTGACAGCACACGCGATTAAAACGTTCAATGTCCCCACACGAATTGATTTGAAAAAGTCGCATGTCCAGATATGCTTCCACTTAGAAGTTATGACCTCATAGTGGAAGCACGAACTCTTGAAAAAAGCTTCATGCCCATACATTGGGAGCACCCGGATAGGGAAGGTGTTAAGGCATCTAAACCGGTTTTTATTGTATGGGCAAAACTGAAAAAACCGGGTATGCCCTATACGCATTGAGCAGAAAAAACGCAAATGTAAGTTGTAGATGTAAACGTAGTGAAAAAATATGGATAACTCGATCATAGACGGTAGTTTCATGTTTAAAGTAGTTGTAAACGTATCTGTATAACACGTCTATGAGTTCATACAAACGCATCTTAGTCGCTGTCGGTATCGTCAGTCACAAAAGTAAGCAAAAGCTTTACTCGTGTAAGGCTGCGTATCCACCGGAGCTGTGCGAGGATGCGTTGCGAGGGATGTGTTTGTCATGAACCAATAGAATCACTTAATTTAAAAGGTCCTAAGTGAATGAAGTGTTTCTATTGTTTCATGACAAACACATCCCTCGCACGCATCCTCGCACATCTCTGGTGGAAACGCAGCCTTATTGCATCGATAATATACTGTAGAGGGGCACGCGTTCTTAAGTGAACAGATCTGTAATAAAAGTTACCTCAAGAACTTATCCTCGTCGTCGCTAGCGTACTGCATTTCGATGTTTTCCGGCGGCTGCGCAGCGGTGTCACTGCTGGTACTGCCGCTACGTTTGCGTCGTCGACGCTTCTTCACGCCGCGCCATATTTGCGGCAAGCTGGATAGTTTACCCGGGCCGAAAAGGCGTGAGAATAGGAGTACCTGAAATTACCCGTTGATGTTAGAAAATAAAAGTGATGTTTTGGGGGGGTGGTTTTGCTGTTAAGTCTTCAGATTTAGCAAAAAAAATATTTCATTCAGGGGCTTTTAATTTATTTTTAAGTCTCGTCGGTGACAGTCCTATTTGAAAGTAGGAAAAATCTGTATGTTGCTGCAAAATTAATACGCGAATGAAACTTTTGACTATACCTAAACTAGACGACCAGATGGCCTAGTGGTTTGAGAACCTGACTACGAAGCTTGAGGTCCCGGGTTCAATTCCCGTGTCGGGGCAGATATTTGTATCAAAAATACGAATGTTTGTTCTCGGGTCTTGGGTGTTTAATATGTATTTAGGTATATATCTATCTATTAAGTATGTTTATCCATTGCCTAGTACCCATAACACAAGCTTTGCTTAGCATACTTTGGGACTAGGTCAATTGGTGTGAATTGTCCCGTGATATTTAAACTGTTTAACTGAGTCTTCTTTAGCTATAGGTAGTTGAAAAATTTGAGCTGTTTTTTTTACTAAATATGTACTCTACTATTTAAAATTCAACACAAACGTTCACCATTTCGGAATGGATTTTCATAGGTGCGATAAAAATCGACCCTATTTGATATTGAGGAAACTCCGCCTAGTAAGGTAAGAATCTAATACTTATCAACGACAAATTACCGTACCACCGTAGTGGGTCAAAATTGATAAATAGACTACAGTAGAGTAGAGGTAAATAACTTACTTTATCAGGTCGAAAGTCAGGAAACAGTTCGGTGACATTAGTATTGGCGTATTTGGACGGCAACATCGCAGCAAGGGGTGTCTCTAGTTTCTTTGGTGTTTCGGAAGTCTGATGCTTTAGGGTTCGATCTCTGTAGAAATAGATCAAGTTATACAATCTACTTAGAAACATTTGTAAGCAAAAAGGTGGCATATTTTTATACCTGATAAAGTGGATCTATGTATGTTAGATTAGGAAAAAACTAACTCTAGCTAGACAAAGCATTCAGTAAAATTTATTCATAGTACCAACATAACAGGACTAGCCGCTTAAAGAACTCCCATAAGAGATTTATTCGCGCTTGATTAAAACGAATGACGACCTTCTGGTCCTGTTTTAAACATTCGTGAATAAGGGTGCTGATTCTAATCGGGATCATGAGCGGGTAGTTCGAAAGACTCGGCGGCTAAACGAACACCCTACACTTCAGTTAACTCGTGACCACGGCTGCTGCAATGTGGCCGAAACGTGGAGGTAAATATTAATTGCGTGATAAGTCCCGTTTAGTATAGTAATTATGACCTTCTGTTCGTCATTCGGCAGGCAGCTATTTTAGCCAATGCTTGAGGTTTGGCCATTTAACGTAATAATGCTGCCTACCTCCTGGGAACTATACTGTCCGGTGATATATTTAAATTGTATAAATTTTTGAAATTTTTAGAATTATGTTTAATTTTCGTTTCTTCTGCTTAATTTCTCTTCTAATAATATTATTAATAATATTATTCAGAGAATAACGTGAAGGTAATTGGATAAGGTAAGATTAATGTCGCCTATAATCCATTCAAGTTAATGAGCTAGTACTGAGGGCACACGGCTGCACGTGATTGGTCCGAGATACACCGCTTTTTTTTTTTTTTTTAATTGAAAACTGTGTAATTCAATAAAAGAAACAAATACATCACAAAAACCAATAGCTACAAAAATCTTTATATTTTAAGATTGTGGTAAAGCTTGGTAAAGATTGTGCTAAAGCTGCTGATTAGTTTTCTCGACTTTAGCAACGTATTTTTAACTAATCACGTGCGGCAGTGTTCTCTTAATAATAACTTGTTAACTTGGACAGGGTATAATAAAGAAGTCAAATTGCTGTCAGAAGACAGAGACGAGTGACGGTTACCCTATTGACAAGATTTTTTCAAATAAATGAATAAAGTTAAGAAACTTACGGAACTGTTGATGGAGGTGGCATAAGTCCCCCATCTCCTTCCATATCTCCCTCATACCCATCGTCATTCGGCCGCTGTTCCTCTTGTTGGAAATAATCTCCGCCCTTCCAATTTTCATCTCTCAATTCGCTCTGTGGACAATTGCTTTTAATATCTACTTCCGAGTGTTCAACAGTACACTCTTCTAAACTCTCAGAAACATCCATAGCTTCAGATTCGGGTGTTGCTTCTGTCTGTGTATCCGTTTGTGCATCCAGATTAGGTTTAGTGTCGGTTTCCTAATATTGTTAACACAAAATTTTGTTAGCACGGTGTTTGTGAACAAGATAAAGATTTATAGGAACGTAATAGCAAAAGCTATTTTGTGATGTTAGTGAGGAATGAGAATGAAAACTATTATGTGAAGTGGTCCTAATTTTAGGTCAACTTATCATGCTAAATAAGATTTTTTAATACTTACATGAAAATAACATGTGCCAGGATCTAGTTTATGGTGAAGTTTGAAACACTATGTGAGAATTTTAAAGTGCCATAGAAGGAACAGAAAGTGCTTGAAACATAATTTTAACAGAAACAAAAAGTCAACTTCTAAGAACTCCCTTATGGATGGTATAGAATCTATATACCTCTACATTATAGTTGGTATCTAAAGGGAAGTATACATTTCCAAATTAAAAAGTATTTCCAAATTGGCTCATAAATACCAATTCTTTGGGGTAACAACCTTTTTTTGAAGTTGGTCAAGAAATTAGGAAAATAATCTTTAAACAGAAACATTATTCCCATGAAAACAAATTGTTTAATTTAAAACACGGTAAGTATTTTGCGGAGAAGATTAAAACCGCTTGCTATATGTTTATTTGTGTGTCCAGTGCTCAAAGGATAGTAGACAACTAAACACATAACCACCTCCAAATGCAAATAAAAGACAAATAACTGACATAAAAACTTGCTTTGTGAAGTTGAATTGAGAATCTACTATAACTAGAGTTGCCAGGCTACCATATGAATCAAAAACACATACATAACACATCATATTTGAACACATAGCTTTAAAAAAAGCTATGATTAGTTATTAAAAAGATACAGCTTTTAGGTTAAAATGTGTGGCCAAATTAAAAACCTAGTCCGGTTTTTGCATCTTTTGACATGGCAACCCCAACTATAAACCAATACTTGGTAGATGAACTAAGAAATGATTGTTATAATGAGTTAGTCACAGCAACAAGCACCTTGGTAACTATTGACTTACTTGTACATCCTCGGCTACATCATCAATGTCAAAGAAATCAACTGCCGATGGGCTTTTTACAGTGTAATCTGAAATTAAATAAGTATTATTAGTTATTAAATAGGTATTTTAGTATAAAGGCATTACTGTTAGATGTTCACATTAATGTATACAACCGTTTTACAAAGTTAAGTAAGGTTAATTAACCTTTTCAACCCCAACAACAAATTTATCAATGGTTTAAAGGAGACTTGATTCAAGTGCCATCCTGATATTGAATTTTATACATTATGTTGATTTCAATCGGTATAATTGCAATATTGCCCAGGATGATGCTTAAATCAATTTGCCTTTTATCCATTAATATGTGTCATAAAATTACGTAAACGGTGCGCTCGTATGCCTGCATTGTATGAGGATCCTGTCCAATAAAGTTGGATACGTGAGCCACTTGCGAGCGCATGATCAACATGAACGGAGTTGAAGCTGTTGCCATGGTCGAAACCGGCCAGATCGGATCATCATCATCATCATCATGTGTCATAAAGTACAACATCAAAATTATCTTCACACAATGATATAAGGTTCAAAGTAGCTTTATGATTAAGTAGGCTTGGGGTTGAAAAGGTTAACACCATATTTCTGCTTTGTAACCAAAACTGCCTACAAACAGAACCCAACTGTTGAGTTTTTGGTGCTTAACCTTTTTAACACCAAGCCTAGTCAATCGTGAAGCTACTTTGAACCTTATCTCATTGCATGAAAATCACTTTATAGTTCTACTTTGTGAGGTATATATCCGTTGTTAGCCTTGAAAAGGTTTACGTGTTAATGGGGAGTAAAAACTACATCATTTCATCACAGTTAAATCATTTGATTCCTGGAGTTACCTTCCCATTTATAATAGTAGTAAAGAATGTAAGGATAACAAGCATTCTTTCCTAAGTTATGTAATGTCTTTCACAATGACGTTTTCCATGAAAAGGCTCCACAAACAGTCACAATTCAGTTGGTCTAGTCCAGGGATGGCGAACCAATGGCATGTGTGCCAGTTGTGGCTAGCGACAATATAATTTGGGCACATCACTAATCATGAATCCATGCAATCAATCACCAAGTTTAGTACCTTTGATGGCACATCAAAGCCAGATTATTGTTGTTTTTATAATTATAATGGCACATTCACCAATAAAGGTTTGCCATCCCTGGTCTAGTAGTACTTAGTTTATTTAATATTTCAACTCTACTTTTTACAAAAGACACCTATGCTTTAGCATATCATACAATGCAATACGGATGACGACTGGGTTATAAATATGTCATTCTATTTAGTCCGTCAGTTAGATTATGGAAAAATATGGGACACGTATTTTTTGGTTTATCAAATTATTAAAAATCGAGAAAGGCATACATCATCAAACTTCCGGAGTGGGGGCTTGTGACGTCACTCTTAGGTAAAAATTGTACCATATAGTGACGTCACTCGAAACTTCTAAGCACTGTATCCTCGTCATTTTTTGCTTGTCAAACAAAAGAAAAAGTACGTGTACAATATTTTTTAATAATCTAACTGACGGACTAAACAGTTTTTTTTAGTCGTCTAGCCTATTAGGACAATTTTCACTTGTTGCTACAAAGCATTCTCAATTATCATGTTACTGGCATAATATTTCTATCTGCTAAATTTTACTATCACTCATAATCTCATTATTCATTAAACCTTAATGGCAATTAAATAGTTGCCAGAATTCAATAGCTCTCAAGCATTGAGTGTAATTAGAACCAAGTACTTAATAAACTGTTTACTTTGGTAAACTACTTAAATCATCATATCATTTATTCTGTGTAATAACAGTGAAAAACAACCACTTTTTCGATAGAAATAACAAAAACCAATGTTTCACCTTTTTCTTCCTCCTCTTTGATCGTTTCCTCAGCTTCGAGCACTTCAGAGAGCATGGAGCCAAGCCCAAGCCGCGTAAGAGACGACAGCATGCGCTTGGATTCTCCGTCGAGGAGTCCATCGTCTTCCAATTGACCCTTCTCATCAATATTTCCAAACAAAAACCCAGTCAAGTCGACTCCGCCGCGATCTTGATCGCCGCCATCGTCGCTGTCACACATCGTGTTAATATACTACAATTGAAAGATTAATTCCACATATTCTTATTGATGTTCCTACAGAAAATAACACGGATTACTAGTACGGCATAATAAATAAATAATACGATAAGCCAGCCAACCTTTCACAAATACACGCGAACGAATGAATGAATGAATGAACATTGTAATATCATTGACAGTAACAGCTGTCACCTGTCACCCTGATTTTTTTTCTCTATTCTTTCCGCTAGGGAAAAGACAAAGGTCTAAAGCCATACAGCCAAATCTTCATTATAACAATATTTTTTGCCTGTCTTGATAGTTTTAGTAAGGCCAGATGATAAATTATTCCAAGTCAGTTAGACATGAGGCAAGTAGTACAGGTATTAAGCCTCATCTTCCGTACTATTACAATAAAACATTATTCCAATAAAACGTAATGACAACACTGATTAGTTAGTTTGAGTCACAAATAAAAACGGACCAAACACACCGTATTACATTTCATTATTTTTATCGTAAGGAATAACCTAGTGCCCTTTGACATTCCTAAATAGGATAGATTGAAAAATAAATTAAAACCCGCGAACTTTAAAAAAAACATTGAAATCTCGCGAATAAACATTAATAATGTTTCTTATTTAGGAATACCCGAGACCTCAAATATTTTGCAGTCAGGTTGTTTAACCTCTAGGCTAACCAGCACTAACCAGTCATCATAATGCTTATTAGTTATTATTATCTACTTAGAGTTTGAAATCCACCTGTTGTATGTTGAATTGTCATTAACTCATTAAATATAAGTAGGTAGGTATATTAAACATACATACCTAATTGATAGGTAGGTAGGTACGTCTAATTTGCGATGTAATATTCAACTATCGTTCTACTTTTAGCTCGCTTGTAAACTATGGGTAGGTAGCAGAAAATTATCATGGTGTGGGTGGGCTAGCTATTTTCGCGCGTTGGTTGTAGTGTAGTTGTGCAAACGGAAATTCGGATAACACAACAGTTCTCCGAAGTTGGGCAGCCGCTAAATGGCGCGGCTATTTAGATGATACGTTTTTTACGGTTATTTGTAAATAGGTACATAGTGTTTATTGCTTTATTCTGTAACCGGCTATCGTGTCAAGCCAAAACCCCGTAATTTGGAATAGGTACAGTGTTTTTTCAAAAGCTGCTTATGTAAATATTATCGGCTTTCTCAAGATGTACTTATCTAGTGTTTGAATCTTCACGATAGGCTATAAAAAGGGTAACCTATGTATAGTCGGGGTAAGAAAAGGTTCGTCACTTTTCGACTCTATGTCATCGAGTTAAGGTCGAAAAGTGACGAACCTTTTTTTACCCCGACTATACTTATAATTATTTGTCATGCTGCTCTCACAAAGGATTTGTTTTTAAGTAGGTACAGTATTTGTTTCTTTTATTACATATAGAAAACAAAAGCAGCAAAAACTTAAGTAGCACGCAGACGCTTTAAATTGATCATACTTAATGCTATGTTTTAGCTGTTGGTAGAGTTGGTAGGTTGTCTATTAAACAGATAAGTCATCATCATCATAATTTCAGCAATAGGCCGTCCACAGCTAGCCATAGGCCTCCCTCATGGATATCCAATCATTACGGTTGGAAGCGGATTGCATACACCGTTTACCTGCGTTCTTTACCAGATCATCATTCCATCTCGTTGGTGTAGGTACGTGCCACGCTGCGCTTGGTGGTCTCCATTCGCGAACTTATCGGCCCCAACGGCCATGTGTTCTGCGTGCTATCTGGTCTGCCCATTTCCTTTTCAACGAGCTAATCCATTAAACAGATAAATTAAATCCTAAAAATAAATACATAGGTATAAAATTTCTTTAACAATAGAACAAGCGGAAATGAATACGGAGCGCTCTGCGTTTCACAAAAAGGGCTCTGGATGAGTTTACAAATCTCGCTCGATCGATGGAATAACGATTAGGGAAACAATGAAAACTGGCGAAAATATCAAACGACGGAAAATAAACAATAAGTGTTGGAATTGAGAAATGAGAGACAACAAAACTCTATGACGAAGCTTTCGTTGTGGTTTCGAATCAGTTATGAAATGACAGTTGAAAACTTCGCACGCAACACATTCTTTATTATTCTAATCAGTCTTGGAGACACTTAAGAGGATATGATGCGCACCATTTCTCCATACAAACGTAGTCCCCTGTTTCCTCCCTGGATAATGGCTTTAGAGCCAATTTTTTTACTGTGTAATCTGTATCTACCACAGCTATGCCCCTATGTTTAGTTTTTTTCCATATTTCAATTATCATAAGAAATATGAGCTTTCAAAAACTGAAAAAATTGCCCAATTTCAACGTAATTTTCAGACACTCATCAGAAAACTCTCGTATAAACAAAAAAAGGAAAACATAAGGGCATAGCTAAATCTGTTCTGTAATTATTTTTGAAAAAAATAATTTTATTGGTCCAATTTTCGAGAAGAAAACAGGGGACTACAAAATGCTGTACCTATTTCTCAAAAGTCTCTCAGCCATCGTATCCTCTGTAGTTATATTAGGTAGGTATAAGATCATTTTCTCATTTCATGCAAAGCGATGCTGTTCTTTCGAGTTTTTTCTGTTACTAATTAAGCCAAATGAGGAAAAGTATGTGACTGTGAACCCATGTTTTAATAATTTTATGCGAAAGACACCTTGATTACTTCGTAACTTTTTATGGGAGCAGACCGCCGGTAATGAAGTACGCGCCGGTAATTAAATTAGCTAAGATGTTAATTACATCGAAGGATAATTTGGCAATGACACAATCATTCAGTAAAATAATTAACATGCCCTAATTAAAGAGTATAATAATCTTATACTCCTAATTATATTAAGAACTTCAGAAGTGAATGTGAAATTCTTAATGGTAATAATAGTACATTACTGCAGAGGCCGTGAAGTAAGGGATTGATGGACGAGATTTGGGGTATACGGCCGAGTCGTAGACGAGGCCGGATAAAACGAGTCCAGCAATCCCTCTTCCGGCCGAGGATTGTATAGAGCTTTTCTCAAACATGCATCATCATCATCATCGTCATCATCATCATCATCATCATCATCCATCCATCCAACCATCCATCCATCCGTCCATCCATCCGTCCATCCATCCATCCATCCATCCATACATCCATCCATACATCCACCCATACATCCACCCATACATCCATCCATACATCCATCCATACATCCATCCATACATCCATCCATCCATCCATCCATCCATCTAACCATACATCCATACATCCATCCATCCATACATCCGTCCATCCATACATCCATCCATCCATACATCCATCCATACATCTATCCATCCATACATCCATCCATCCATTCATCCATCCATACATCCTTCCATACATCTATACATCAATCCATCCATCCATCCATCCATCCATCCATCCATCCATACATCCATACATACATCCATACATCCATCCATACATCCATACATCCATCCATACATCCATACATCCATCCATCCATACATCCATTCATCCATCCATCCATCCATACATCCATCTATACATCCATACATCCATCCGTACATCCATACATCCATACATCCATCCATACATCCATATATCCATACATCCATCCATACATCCATACATCCATACATCCATCCATACATCCATATATCCATACATCCATACATCCATCCATCCATCACCAGTAGTTTAGGCGGTTTTATAGAAATAAAAGAAGATAGATTTTTTTAATGTCGTAAGTTGGCTGTATGTAATTTTTCCTTTGTCAGTTTAGTGTTAGTAAGCAAATTTAAAAAGTTACAGCAGCGGACAATAATGGTTTTTCATACTTACTTTTATAGCCTAGGCCAAGAAGTAATGTAGGGAGCCATAAACAACAAACTTCATGGCTTCATTTCGTGACATTAACGCATAAATTTCAAAGCATGTTTGAGAAAATGATCTTTAAACCTAAATCTGACGTAATAATCAAACAAATTCATATATAACAGTTCAATACAGTTACAAACTTTGGTAAATTATATCGATCATTTCGTTCATCTAAAGTGTAAAGACTTGTTTGTACATAAAAACTGAATCGTGAATGGTCCCTAGTATATCAACTATTGAAAATCGCCTGGTGATCTTCTCATTTCTTTATCTCTATAAGAAAATCAAATAGCTACGTCCCTCGTAAAGTTACTGAACTGTAAATGTTAATAGTTATTTATGATACAAGTGCGGAAAACGAATGGCGGAGATCTAAACAAACGAGCGAAGCGAGTTTTGTTTAGCCGACATGAGTTGGGAATTTCCTACTTTCGACACGTATATCATACAACATTTTACAATGCATTAAGCGAGGAAAAAAATTGGGGCTAAGAGCGCGCGTAGACAGAGAGCGGTCTGGAGTACCGAGTTCCGCGTTCAGAGTTCTGTGTTTTCATCGCTCGAGAGTTCCAGTCGCCTGCTGTGTGCGTTATCGTAAGAGACTCAGTACATTCGAAAGAACGCAGAACTCTGAACTCGGAACTCCAGACCGCTCTCTGTCTGCGCGCGCTCATAAACATTTTCGGAAAAAGATGTTGCGTTCTTATTTACCTTTCATTGAAGGAAAGTCTCGTAGATGTTTACATAATTTCAGCATCAGTTTAGTCAGCAGGAGGCTGTCACATTTAATTTTGTGCTTGGTCTAGGACGTCAGGCGGCGTTAAGTCCTATGTAAATTCATCACTTGAACTCTCCATTTTAATGAACTAAAACAATTACTTTGCTCACCCGCGACCTTACAATAGTTACGTTTATGCAAGAAATGTGTGTTCATGCAGTTCCTCCACCTCCACACTGTACGAACACACACAAATCACATAAACACAACTATCACCACCACCAAGCTACACTGACGCGTTTCGAACTCAACCAGAGCTCATCCTCGGAGTTACCACAACCGTATGCTATGCTACCAAATGTTAAACTAACAACATTAACTAACTAACTATTAACATTAACATTTGGTAGCATAGCATACGGTTGTGGTAACTCCGAGGATGAGCTCTGGTTGAGTTCGAAACGCGTCAGTGTAGCTTGGTGGTGGTGATAGTTGTGTTTATGTGATTTGTGTGTGTTCGTACAGTGTGGAGGTGGAGGAACTGCATGAACACACATTTCTTGCATAAACGTAACTATTGTAAGGTCGCGGGTGAGCAAAGTAATTGTTTTAGTTCATTAATATGGACCTCCGCAAAGTAACGCCTGATTCAATAAATTACTCTCCATTTTAATTTACTAAACTTAAATTAATTCTCCGGACTGAATTCATGAACATTACTGTGGCGGGTTTTCATGACAGGCGCGAACGGGTAACCATGATTGGTTTGTGTTACGCCATGCGCGCGCACTGAAAGCTCATTGGTTCGTGTAACGCCATGCGCGCGCACTGAAAGCTCATTGGTTGACAGGCGCAAACGGGTAACCATGATTGGTTCTTGTTACGACATGCGCGCTCACTGAAAGCTCGTTGGTTGAATTTCGATTGCGCGCGCATGATGTCGTACGGTCCGAAATGGACTCAAGGAGTTATTTTAGTACTAAATTTATTACTTCAAAACTTTTGACGAAATTAAAATTTGTGTTTTTTAATATTAAAACAATCTGTTTTATTATTTTATAAGTAAATATTCATTTGGTTGCATCAAACATTTTCTTATTTGTGCAAAGCTGAATTATGAAGACACAACTCTCTAGTCTTATTTTTAAACACTAGTTTGGACACAACTTTCTGAGATTTGGCAATTTAAAAAGTTACTTTTCCGCACGCGTGTGGAAAGTAAAATCCATACAATTTTTTTTCACACTTGCGAAAGTGTGCTGGGATGACTAAGTTTCTATAGATATGTTGACTCGCGTCAAGAGGCACTTTCCGAGCATATGCATTGTAAAGATACTTACGAACTCTTTTTTTAAATTATGTTAGATGGCCACAAAAATTGGCATACTAAGGTCACAGAAGCGTACGTAGAGTGTAAAAGCAGTCGTGAGAGGAGGCTTAGTTCGTTCAAAAATGAAATAATTCCACAGTATGCCGCTGGAGACTCTCCTCGCATTGTTCGACCGTGTTTTACTTTGTAGAACAATAAAAACTTGTATGAAACATTTACTGTAACTTTTATAAAAATAATCCTACATTTTTTTTGGCAGACACCAGTTGCGCGTCAGTAGGTAAGTAGAAACTGAAAAAACCTAGTGAAACGATCACTACTTTCTTTTTCACTTGAAAAATTATTTTTGTAAATTATATCAAATGTCACATTGAAAAAAAAAGTAAGGCTGGCGCTGGAAATCGAACCCAGTTCCACGTCATTCCATGATGGATTCTTTATACCATATACTTAATGGCAATAACCGAAACAGATGCCTTAATTTTTATACTGTGAAATCCTTTACTAAAACATCGGCAACAGAAATGCTGTTATGCTTTACCGTTTCGTTAATTATGGATAGACTTGAAAACATTAATAAGATCCTAGAGTAGTGCAGCATGCGAGCTACAGTAATAAATAATTATTAACCTGGCGCATGCATTTAGAAAAACAAAGTAAGACTAATTATAATAACATGTACCCTTAATTCTCGCTGGATCGACTGGTCGAGGCAGATAATCAGGTATATAATATAACCCTCCCACTATAATATATGTATCTATTTATTTGTTTATACTTTTTATACAGAATTTGTTTGTGCTGATTCCGGTCCAACAAGTTTGATGCACGGATATGAAGGGTTTGACTGAAAATCAGCGCTGTAGCAGGCATCTACTGCAGCTTATGCTGGGTCAAATTCCTTTTCGACATCTACAATTATGTTTTTTGTTTTTATTGTTATTATTGTTATTTTATTTTTCTCAGTGTATTAGTCAGTGTATTTTCTTTTTTTGATGTCGAATAAAGTTATGTCTATGTCTATGTCTATGTCTATGTCTACATTTGTATGAAAACACGAATATTTGTGCTCGAGTCTTGGATGTTAATATATCATTGTATTTATTTATCTATACAGAATGTAATCTAAATGGTGAAACAAAATTAGTGGTTCGATCTAACTTACAATTACTTGTTGGTTAATGCTGCATAACATAATTCTATTATATATCATAACTAGCTGACCCGGCGAACTTTGTTCCGCCTTAGAGTACGTGCTGGCGCTCGATGCTCTCTTGCAACTGGCCCTCGCCTCTCTCTTGCAACTGGCCTACGCCGCTCATGTACTTACATTGCGTCATCCTTTTTCGTGTATGCAACCGGCGTTCATCGATTTATTAGACGTTGTCACGTCAAAAATTAAGGGGTGAACCACCCTTAACATGAAAAACAGATGTTGGCCGATTCTCCAGACCTACCCGATATGCACACAAAATTTCATGACAATCGGTCGAGCCATTTCGGAGCGGAGGAGTTTGGTAACAAACACCGCGACACGAGAATTTTATATACCTACTAGCTGTTGCCCGCGACTCCGTCCGCGAAGAATGGGGGGGGGGGGATAAAAAATAGCCTACGACCTATTCTCAGACCTACCGAGTGTGGAAAAAAAAGTTTCATAAAAATCGGCCAAGCCGTTTCGGAGGAGTTCGGTAACAAACACCGTGACACGAGATTTTTATATATTAGACTAGCTGTTGACCGCGACTCCGTCCGCGAAGATGGGGGGGGGCGATAAAAAATAGCCTACGACCTATTCTCAGACCTACCGAGTGTAGAGAAAAAGTTAAATAAAAATCGGCCAAGCCGTTTCGGAGGAGTTCGGTAACAAACACCGTGACACGAGATTTTTATATATTAGAAGAATATGATTTAGATTTCATCCTGTATATATATATATATATATATAAGATGTTTATCCGTGGTAGTACCCATTACTCGTAGTACAAAGCTTTGCTTAGTTTGGGATAGGTCAATTGGTGTCAATCGTCCCATGGCTTAGGTATTTAATTACTCACTTCATTTACTGTAGCTTGCTTTTCTTAGCAGTTCTTTTTCAAGATCTCTTTTTGTTCACCATTCCCATGGTAATGGCGGACACAGGTGTATAAAAATTTGATTCCTCCGTTTCGAAGTCAGTTGAAAACAGCGGAACTTGTGATTCCCTACAAATAAGTGAGGTATACATATACAATATACTACACCCTATAGAGCCATAAACCACATTCGTAAACCACAACACAGCTTGTCACGTCTACGTCACGTCAGTCACGGGTGAAACGTAGGGTTTTTATAACGTAAATTTTAGATGTGTTTACTTACGCCCGGGAAAGTTTGCGTGCGTTTTATTATGCTGCTTTCAGTTGTTTTAATGCAGAATTGGCTTAACTATACACTCTTTTTGGCGTTTTATTTGGTTACTTAGTTTTACTTTTTTACAGAGTTTGTAAACATGTTTAATTGATAATTTGAAGTCCATCCATTCCTTTCTTTTTTCCAGACTTCATCCATAGGTCAAATCACTAGGCTTTATTTTACAGTTCAATATAATTAGTAATTACAAAACTAAATCAACGTGCACTAACTGAAAATTTAACAAAATCTCAGCTTATTGTATATATAAAAACATATAAATAATATAGATAACACACACGTATTATAAAGGTAACGCCACCAGAGTTGAGGCCACGCACACAACCACATCTCATGTAATGACAGCGGGATTTTGACGTTGTGTTGACGTTTAACGACAACACAACGTCAAAATCCCGCTGTCATTACATGAGATTTGGTTGTGTGCGTGGCCTCAACTCTGGTGGCGTTACCTACTTAAAAATAAAACTAACTGTTACGCGTGACTCCGTCTGCGAACAGTTCGTTTATCGCTATTTCGCGGGAACTATACAATTTGCCGGTATAAAAAGTATCCTTTATGTTGAACTATCTGTGTGCCAATTTCATAAGAATCCGTCAAACCGCTTTAGTGTGAAAGAGAGTAACTAACATCCACACATCCATCCATCTATCCACACAAACTTTCACGTTTATAATGTTAGTGGAATTTGTACAGTCGCGAAAAGAAAAGATTCGTCACTTTTCGACTCTATGTCAACGAGTTAAGATCGAAAAGTAACGAAACTTTTCATTCCGTGACTATACACAACACTACCACCACTATTACTACGGTTACACGTGTTAAGTATAACACTACGGCTTTTAACCAACATAACACGGATCAATATTGTTATACAATCACGTTTATCATAATCATCTTTATAACCATCTTTAGTAGAGCCATCTTTTGTGTACCTACTTAGGAACACATACGAGAAAGTTCAAAGTCTGTAAAGTGTAATAAAGCGAACTCACAGAGAGCTCCGGGATAACTTTGAAAGAGTTATATTAAATCAAGGCAGCAACTTTTACAAAAACAAGTCGCCCAGACTCATGCATGAAATTGTTTTTGTTCCTTGGCGAGTGTATGAGAACTGTGTGCTTTTGTAGAAAGATTACAAAGATTAGATTAGATTACACGCTGATGCAGTCTTGACTAAAACATATTGGCAATAGACCCTTAACTTGGGCCATTTCCATAGGAGAGATACGAACAAAAAATGTAACCCATAAATTAAATTATTAAAAGAAAACACAGAACCCATCTGCCTTAAATAATGTAAGTGAAAAGCTAAAAATACACTTTTTACTTTTAATTTGATATTCCTGTGAAAATAGCTAGTGTGGCTTCAAGCATGTACTTGCATATTTGGAAAGGGCTAATTACCTACCATTATTTAAACCGATAAAGACTATAAAACCTTCCTTACCTTCTGTACTATGACTTATGTAATACAAATGGTTAGTTTTGATTGCTTGCACGGTGTCTCTGAAACCACTTTACAAAAAAGCTACCACTTAAAAATTGTTTCACTAAATGTAAGCCGCACTGTTCTAGATTAATTATTTGTTATGTTTTACAGGAAATGCACGAAGTTCCTATGAAACTCAGACAAAGTTGCGGGCTACAGCTAGGTAGTCGATAAAATTAAGGTTACAAATTAGGACACAAACATTCTGAGGATACCTCGTCAACCAAAGTAGAGTGCCTTTCAAGTTGAAACGTGTGCGAATATTAACTCAAAAGGGCGTACTTAGGAGCAGTCTAACGATTTCTAAGACGCAAACATGTTACGACCCAATGAATATAACATCAACACATCAAATGGATACTGCTAAGTTAAAGAAAACATGTCTCGACTCAAATGCACGCGGCGTACGAGCTAAAGTGCGCGAGTGGCGCGAGGGCTCCAAAGGAGCATGCAAATTAGTTGACTACTTGACGGGACCATCTTGGATGTTCTTTTTGATTCAGCCACCCGCTTAATGCGACTGCGAACTGATATCTCGAGACTTCTACATTATTTTTTTTATTTTTATTATGACCTAGCTTTTAGGCGTCTTTCCACCAGAGATGTGCTTTGCATAGCATAACACTGGTGGAAATGGGTTTAACTAAGCTATGTTGTTGTTGTCTCTCTCATGTGGACACAAAATTGCCGACTCCGAGTCAGCAAACTTAAGATTTATTTAAATGGGAAAAGAAAGAAAGAAAGAAAAAAGAAAGTCGTTGACATAGCCCGAAGGATTAGCACGCTGAAGTGGCAATGGGCTGGTCACGTTTGCCGTACAACTGACGATCGTTGGAGCAGACGTGTCCTGGAGTGGAGACCACGTTTAGGGAAGCGTAGTGTGGGACGCCCTGCAACACGTTGGACTGATGACCTTAGGAGGACAGCTGGCAGTGGGTGGATGAGGGAAGCCCAGGATCGCGAATTTTGGCGCAATATGAGGGAGGCCTACGTCCAGCAGTGGACGGACAATGGCTGTAGATAGATAGATAGATAGATTTAAATGGGCGGAAAGTTGGCCAGGCGTCCCAATACACCGATATCGATTTGACAAAAAAATATTGGCTTTAGACCCATAACTTTTGCTATGTCCACAGGAGAGACGCTAACAGAATAATTTGTATAACCCACCAACGAAATTGTATGCTAAGCAGAAACCCTGGTGTTTTATCACTTTCCTGCTTTCAACTGCTTCTGCCGTCGCGCCAGCTTTTTTTATAGAACCCTGGATGTGATAAAGGACTAGGGTATCAACACGGGTAGCGTTTAATAATATTCGTCAATCTGTTGTGAATGACGAAAAAACAAATTAATGGACTAAACTGGCCTTGTACTACGAAGTGCAAAATTCGAACTTCGTATCGTGCCATTCCTCTCACGCTAATAGTATTTAATACAAAAGCGAGCAAGACGATGCGATACGAACTTCGATCGCGAATTAGCGTGTCATCATCATCATCATCACAACCTATATACGTCCCACTGCAGGACATAGGCTTCCTCTTAGAATGAGACGGCTCGGGCCGTAATTCTCACGCGGGCCCACTGTGGATTGGGAACTTCACACACAGGATTCCTCACGATGTTTTTCTTCACCGTAAGCTCATGGTATAAGTCACATGTAATTTCGCAAAAAAAAAATCGTATAACTCAGAGGTGCGAGCCTGAGCTCGAGGCCACGACCATCTGCTTGAGAGGCCAAACAACTAAGCTACCGTAAAACGGGGTTACTTTAAAATGCAGGGGCTACTTTGGAAAACAGTTTTTACGCCGTGTCCTTATTTTTTAGACCATCTGTGGCAGTGAAATAACTACCTTGATAAATTACCTATCTTTTTACGTCGTTTGCTCAATCGAGCTGTGAATATTTATGTTTTTACTAGCTTTTGCCCGCGACTCCGTCCGCGTGGAATTGGTAATTTGGGCAGCTTATTTTTTTTTTCCAATTTGCTTTTTCATCAATTATGGCTCTCCTTAGTCCCTTCCGGAAGAAGTGAAACTTAACCAACCCGCTCCCAATCCGCCCCCAGCCCGTTCCTAACCCGCCCCCAACCCGCCCCCAATCCGCCCCAAACCACTCCCAACCCGCCCCCAACCCGCTCCCAACCCGCCCCCAACTCGCTCTCACCCCGCTCCCAACCCGCCCCCAACCCGCTCCCAACCCGCTCCCAACCCGCCCCAACCCGCACCCAACCCACTCCCAACCCGCCCCCAACCCGACCCCAACCCGCACCCAACCCGCTCCCAACCCGCCCCCAACCCACTCTCAACCCACCCCCAACCCGCTCCCAACCCACTCTCAACCCGCCCCCAACCCGCTCCCAACCCGCCCCCAACCCGCACTGTCTAACTGGGCTATCTAACACTGAAATAATTTTTCAAATCGGAGCAGATCCTGAGATTAGCGCCTATAGAAAGAAGTTTTACTTCAAAAATCCCCGATTTTGAAACATTGTTCCGCTCCGCTCCGCTCCTATTGGTGTTAGCGTGATGATTTATAGCCTATATAGCCTTCCTCGATAAATTTAATGAGCTCTAACACTGAAAGAATTTTTCAAATCGGAGCTGTAGTTCCTGAGATTAGCGCCTATAGAAGTTTTACTTCAAAACCCGCGATTTTGAAACATTCTTCCGCTCCGCTCCGCTCCTATTGGTGTTAGCGTGATAATATTAGCCTATAGCCTTCCTCGATAAATGGGCTATCTAACACTGAAAGAATTTTTTTAAATCGGAGCAGAAGTTCCTGAGTTTAGCGCGTTCAAACAAACAAACTCTTCATCTTTATAATATTAGTATAGATAAGCATTTTAAATCTATCAAAGTAGCCCCAAAATTTCCTAAAGTAACCCTAGTTGACCGTACCACACTTGCTAGCGTGTCACCGATGTCTTATAAACACTTACATTACGCTACGCGTACAAATGGATGTAGGTAGGTAGGTCCATCTTATATGTTACATAGGTATACGATACGGGCAACAGCCCGGGTCAGGCCAAACTTGGAACTAATTTCACTAATCGGATTACACTATTATCGACGTACAACCGGCTAAATTGTTCTCGACTCACTTGGATGATCTGTTAAATTGATGTAGGCGAGCTATGATTGTTTTGACGGCCCCACCCGTGGGCCCACGCGTCGCGTCTTAATTGGAATTGATCATGAATTAAGGCGTTTCACTACGAACTTCGATTATTTCGATTTTTGTCTTCGTATCATGCCATTCCGTTCACACTAATATGTAGTATATATAAAACAAAAGAGTGAAAGGGATTAGACAATAGGAACTACGAATTTCGCATTTCGTCGTAGCCCCCAGATTCTTAATAGGTAAGTTAACAGACTTATTAATAGGTAAGTTTTTCGTGTTACGTAATTATTTTTGTCGACTGTAATTTTGTTAGCTACACTTGCATTGTCACATTATTTACATATTTGTATTTGTACCAAATAAGTCAATCCAATCAAACTATCGTGAGACTCACTCATAGTGAAAAATATAGGTAATAATCATTCTACACACCCACACACAGCTACATAAAGTACTGATTGCAAAAAAGTAGTGAATGAATGAAATGAGTGAATGAAATTGTAAAAAACTTTCCAGTAGTGAAAGCATTTTTAAAATCGTGTCTGTAGCTCCAGAGATTACCCCTACGTACAAACAAATACCAAAGATTACCTCTTTATTACACACACACACACACACACACACACACACACACACACACACACACACACACACACACACACACACACACCTATTAATATGTATAGAATAGTTATAGGTGCACAGACATTGTAGAATAAAAAATGGACCAGAAAGATAATTTACTTACTGTCTTTGATCTAAGGGGATGTAGGTATATCAATTTACTAAGGTAGTTTACCAAGCATCCAGCCCAAAAACAAAAATTCAAAATTATTTTTTCATGGTTATTACTAGCTGACCCGGCAAACGTTGTTTGGCCATATAACACTTTCTAAGAAATAGCCTACAAACTATTCACATGCCTACCAAAATGTAGACAAAAAAATCGTAGAGTTCGATAACAAACACCGTGACACGAGATTTTAATATATATTAGAAAAGAAAAATTACACCCAAGACAATTTTTTGCTAAAATTACCAATACAATCTCCTAAATAATTCTAATAATTCTATTCTAATAATTCTATTCGTAATAAAATATCCGAAAACAACGGTTATTTTTTACATCTATCCAAATTATGATAGATCACCGTTATTTAAGTACTAACCTTGAATAAAAACCAATTGCGTGCAGTTCCTCCGCGCGGAAGAAGTGAAGTTTCGTAATGTGGAAATAAAAAGGCACTTATACATCAACTAGCTTTTGCCCGCGGCTTCGCTCGCGTGTACCATGAGTATTCCAAAGAACCAAGATATCAAGCAAGCAAGCATACAGGCAAGCAAGCAAGCATGCAAGCAAGCATGCATGCACGGAAGCAAGCAAGCATACATGTACGGAAGCAAGCAAGCGTGCAAGAAAGCGTACAAGTAAGCGTGCAAGCAAGCGTGCAAGCAAGCCCGACTAAACTTTCTTTATATACAACTAGCTTTTGCCCGCGACTTCGTCCGCGTAGAATTCCAATTTGTGGTAAAGCTTCTTCATCTCTTTCATTGTATGAAACAAAAATCCGGCACCGGCAACATCCATCATTATTATCATTTCATCATGAGTATCAGTTAGTGAATATTATAAATCCCGTTTATTCCCTATCCCGCGGGAATTTCAACAAATTTGTCCTTATTCTTTGCAAAATTACACTTATTTTTATCCCGCGGGTATTTTGCATTTTCCCCGAGAAAAGTAGCCTATGTCCTTAAAGCTTTCTACCGATAAAAGAACTTTTAAAATCAGCCGCGTAGTTGAGTTCACTTATTTTTTTCCCGTGGGAATTTTGATTTTTCACGGAGAAAATAGTCTATGTAAGTAAGGGTTAGTGTAGCTACTCACTAATAGGTGAAAGAAATTTTCAAATCAGCCCTGAAGTGAAATTCACTTCTTAATATCCCAGGGAAATTTTGCATTTTACCGAATAAATAGTAGGTAGCCTATACCAATAAAGGATAGTGAAGCTTTCTATTGGTGATTTTTTTTTAAACTCAGCCCCGAAGTTAATTTTACTATTTTCTATACCGCGGGAATTTTGCATTTATCCGGAAAAAAGCATCCTATGTTAACCAAGGACAGTGCATCTTTTCTATTGGTGTAAGACATTTTAAAATGAGCTCCGAAGTTGAATTTTCTTTTTTCCATCCCTTGGGAATTTTGCATTTCCCCGGAAAAAAGTAGCCTATGTCAATAAAGGATAGTGTAACTTTTTACTGGTAAAAGTTTTTTTTTTTAATCGGCTCGGAAGTTTCAGAGATTATCTATCCCACAGGAATTTCCAAAAATCCTGCAATAAGTTTTTTTGTTGTTATGGTCATTTTCGTTAATACTGTATTTGAAAAGATTAGTAATTGTAGTTACGGAGATATGGTCCAGTTGATTTGAGTACCTACATATATAAATCCTGATTTAACTTTATCCCGTGGAAATTTTCAAAATTCTTTGTATTCGCTTTATATTCTAATAGTCTAATTGCATGCCCAATTTGTACAGTTTAGTAATCTTTGTTATGGGCATAGGGTCACTCTTGATGAAATATATAAATCCCGATTATTCCTTATCCCGTGGAAATTCCGGAAAATCCTTTCTTATCGGATGCCTACGTCATACAAAGAACACACCCTCCACGTTTTAGGTCTCTACATACAGCGGTTTAGGCTGTGCGTTAATCCGGCAGTCAGTCATTTAGGACTTCAGGACAAAGCATTTTATATGTATTTGCATTGCACCAAGCTTTTATGCGAGTTCAACAATGATATTTGAATACTCAATTCGATTTTATTCGAAAAAGGTTGAACTCGCATAAAAGCTTCATCATCATCATCATTTCAGCTGTAGGACGTCCACTGCTGGACATAGGCCTCCCTCATTGACGTCCAATCATTACGGTTGGAAGCGACTTGCATCCACCCTGAACCTGCGGCCTTCACCAAAACGTCCGTCCATCTCGTTGGTGGACGTCCCACGCTGCGCTTGTAAAAGCAAACGCTTGGTGAAATGCAAATACTTAATACATATAATTAGCTATTATCAGAGATCAGATCAAGACGTGGTTGACAAACGTAGACAAAAATGGTTTGCAATATTTGAACTTTCGTTTCGTTTACAATGTGTCAAAATAAAATGTAATTTAAATCAAAAGCACTAAGGAGTATTGATATCAACTTCGAAGCAAATCACCCCCAAAATAACTTTCTACTACTTTTTGACCCCGTCAAGGGATGAATTTCAATAAAATACGAAACAAGTCTTCCATCAATTGTGTTAAAGAATGTTTATGCAAAATTTGAAGTAGATTGGACCAAGGAATCACGATGTCTCATACAAACTTTGCCCCCCTTTTTTACCCCCTTAGAAGTAGAACTACGGAAAATCCTTTCTTATCGGATGCCTACGTCATACAAAGAACACACCCTCCAAGTTTCAGGTCTCTACGATCAGCGGTTTAGGCTGTGCGTTGATCCGTCAGTCAGGACAAAGGATTTTATATGTATAGATAATATAAAACCTATTATTACTTTCCCCTGTCCTGCATTAGGTATAATTCAATGTTTTCTTACCTTCTACGGAAACTTGAGTAACTGGAAGCGCTGTGTACCTACTTAGCATTGATATTATACATATTATAGTATATTGTTAAGGTGCTGTGTGACCTAACCGTTATGGAGTTATACCTTCCATCATCAGCTCATCTGAATAACCAGAAAGAATACAACTAAAGGTCTATACGTGCATATGATATTTAAAGAAACTTCCTGTAACTCCTAACCGTTAAGGAGTTTAACCTTCCATCATCAGCTCACCTGGATAACCTGAAAGAATACAACTATCGGTATATACTTACCTATAATATTTGAAAAAATATCCTCAACTCCTAACCGTTAAGGAGTTTTACCTTCCATCATCAGCTCATCAACATAAGATGATGTCTACCAGACGCAAACACTTAAATAGCTTGAGAAAATATATGAAAAACGTAATGCGTGCCTACAAAATTTGAGGGTTGCCCTCGATTTCCTGAGATCCCGTCATCAGATCCTGATTTTGTGACAATGTGACCATCCCAGGAGTATATTGTATTCTTTCGAATAAAAAAATAATTTTTATAATTGGTCCACAATTGATCGAGAAATCGGTGAACATACACCTACATAAAAAATACATAAAGTGGAATGCATAACCTCCTCCTTTTTTTGAAGTCGGTTAAGGAGCCCTTTGCGGCCTACTTACAGTATAAACTTATGAATTTTGAAATTTTAGCTTTGTACAACCAGTAAAACGCAAAATCCCGTTTTTTCCCGTTCCCGTAAGAATTTCGGGAAATGCTTTCTTAATGCTCCCCTACACTCCCCAAGGAACCCACATGCCAAATTTCAGCTTTCTATGACCAGTAAAACGAAAAATCCCGTTTTTCCCGTTCCCGTGGGAATTTTGGAAAGTTCTCTTTCAATGCTTCCTTACACTCCTCAAGCAACCTACATGCCGAATTTTAGCTTTCTACGACCAGTAAAATGAAAAATCCCGTTTTTTCCCGTTCCCGTGGGAATTTTGGAAAGTCCTCTCTCAATGCTCCTCTGCCCTCCCCAAACAACCTACATGCTGAATTTCAGCTTTCTACGACCAGTAAAACGAAACATCCCCTTTTTTCCGTTCCCGTGGGAATTTTGGAAAGCCCTCTCTCAATCCTTCTCTACTCTACACTCCCCAAGCAACCTACATGCCGAATTTCAGTCTTCTACGACCAGTAAAACGAAAAATCTCGTTTTTTCCTTATCCCGTGGGAATTTCCGAAAATCCTTAAAACTATTTTTTACTATTATAATTACCTACTTCTATGCCAAATTTGAAGAGTCTAATAATTATAGTTCATAGGATCCCGTTGAACTGAATATATAAATCCCGTTTTCTCCTTATCCCGTGGGAATTTTGAGAAATCCTGAAATTAATGTTTAAACTAATGTAATACCTACTTGTGTATCAAATTTGAAGAGTCTAGTTATTATAGTTACTGAGATAGGGTCACTCGGAATCGAATATATAAATCCCGTTTTTTCCCGTTCCCGTGGGAATTCCCAAAATCCTTCTTAGCGGATGTCTACATTGTATAAGGTATCTATCTGCAAAATTTCAAGTCTCTAGGTCCAGTGAAGATTCTGGCAACCCAAGGCCAAGATAACACTTGTTCGTAGAGATTCTGCTTATTTTATTTTAATTATTTAAATATACTTACGTTTATAGTAGTGTTTGTGGAGTGAACATACACCTGGACACTTAAATTGGATAAGGCATTGATAAACGGCTGCCTCAGAAGAGAATAATATACAAACAATTCATCGGTGAGATTTTCTTTATTGCCGTTTCTGTTTCTGTTCTAAATTTGAATGGAAGTTGAAGAAAAACGATTTTTTAACGGAAATCAAAACTAGATTACTAACTCCTGATAGGACGTTATATTGACACTGACGACGTCCAGTTAACATCTACCTACATCATAAAAAAAAAAATTTGTTGCCAGTGCAAAAACATTGTGCAGAAATTCATAAACGAGCGTTTAAAAAACTGCGTTCATCTGACTTGAATTAACGGTCCGTTACAAACGCCTTACTTATATATGCTACATATTCAGGGTACATCATACATTTAGTTACGACCCTGGTATTGAGCGTGAATCGGTATATACCTACAGAATGCCATTAAAGGGAAGTAAAACAACTACTACTGATACAAGTAAGGGCTGTAAGACGACGGCATCGGTAAATTGCCATAAATGCAAAAAAGTAGTTGATGTAAAAAATACTTTGTTATGCCCATCGTGTAATAATCGCTATGAATTCAACTGCGCAGGAGTCTCGGAAAAACTATATTTTTTAAAGAGCCAAGATTCAAAAAAGAGATGGAAATGTAAATCATGCCTTGCCATGCAACATGATGATAAAACATCTAATGTCACACTCAGAAAAAAACAAAAACATTCATTAATCAAATCATCAATGTCAGCAGGATATAATAAAAACATATCAGAAGAAATACAGTTGGCACCACTTAATTTGGAGGAATCACATATCTCTCAGCCAGTTTATTGTATCGAGGATCTTCAGTCTGCGCTCTTGGGTTCACATTGTAGTGACTGTGATGGTAGTGACCTGGATGCGTGTGTTTCACAATCATCAAACCACACAGTACTTGACACAACTTGCGCGTCTGATGATTCCGTGTCTGCGTCGACTCAATTAACGGCGACTTTGCTGTCAAGAAGTGTGGATTTTTCTATAAGCCATAGTATTAACCATAGTATAGGATTGCAGGAAATGAAAGAAACGATTGCCAAACTGACAACTGACCTCATTACTACCCAAAATGAACTAGAAAATACTATATTGGAGAAAAACGAACTACAAACACAACTAAATAAACAAAACATGAAAGTTAAATTTTTACAATCGTTGTGCTATACGTCTACAAATGAAAATTGCAACATTAAAAACACTAGAGCATCATATAGACACTCCTTGATGATTCCAAAAGGGTCCTCAACGCCATTCTTGAATTCGGAAGCTGTTACTCATCTTGACGTAGACGCGCATAGTGATATTAATGTACTACGGATGCAACGTGAAATTATGTTTCTGGAGCAGCAATTAAAAAAGGCATCAAGCGAAACTGAAGATGAAGATCTAGTCAAACTGAAAGGCGGTTTTAAAAAGCAATTAGATCTAAATCAAAAAGAAACATCCACTGAAAATCAATCTTCTTCGTCTGCAACAAAGAATACTGAGCCACCACAAACCGTTCAAGTTAGAAAGGCAAGAACAAAAGATACAATAAGAATTTATGGAGCTCAACAATGTGTCGGATTAGCAGCATCCCTGCAAAAATCAAGAGAAAAAACAGCGTATGTTAAGTATGATATAATGGCTGAAACAAAGCCGTATGCATATAGTAAGGAGATAACAAACAACTGCACAAATATGCAATGTAAAACAAATGACAAAATAATTGTATGCCTTGGTGAGAATGACCACAATTTGCCAGCAGTATTATTACAATTGCGATTATTTTTGGATAAATTTTGTAGAAATGCAACTATTGTATTAAGTGTAAAAAGAAGTACCAATTTGAATGCAACTATTTTAAATACAAATATAAAAAATGTATGTAATCAGTATCAAAATTGTAATTTTGTAGAATGTGATTCAGTTTTCAATACATGCAAAAAAATAAATCATATTGTTGACTGTATTGATTACGAAGCCAAATTTTTGAATGCTAAAGAACTTAAGAAACTGGTATTGCGGAAAAACTCTTGTCAGAAGTCTGGAGCAATTGTGACCAGTCCAAAAAAGGGAACCATACCATTCTACTTTGCTCAAAGTGATTTCCAGATCAATAAAAGTGCTGGTACGGATCTGATTAAAATTGAAAAAATAATCTCACCGCCAAAAAAAGGAACTATCTCATATTATTTCCCTGTAATAAAGAAATCTTTTTTTCGTAAATAAAATAAAAAAAAAGGACGAAGCACCCACAAATTTGTCAACGTTTTGTGTCCTTCATCAGAATATTGCGGGGGTCTTATCTAAGCTAGACCAACTTTCAATTGCACTTAATGATATTATGGTCGAACAAGAAATACATCCTGATGCCTTATGCTTAACGGAACATTTTGTCCCGCTTGGGCATGAGGATAACTTACAGTTGGATGGTTACGTGTTGGCAGATATATTTGCAAGAAGTAAAGTTAAGGATTCATTTAGCAAACAAAATGTGAAAAGAGGAGGTTGTTGTATTTTGCTTAGGAGGGGAATAGATTATGATGTACTTCCTGATATAAAGCGCTTAAGTGTGGAGAGAGTGTTTGAATATTGCGCGATATCACTGCCGGTGGAAATGTTAACCTTAATTTGCATGTATCGCACTCCAAATGGTGACATAAATATTTTTTTCGAAAAGTTAGAACAATTGCTAATGAAAATATGTTACAAAAATCGGAAAATAATTTTATGTGGAGACTTTAATATAGACCTTCTAGAAAGTAGTAAAAACAATTCAATAAAAAGCACATTTAGAAGCATACTGCATTCGTTCTATCTTCATCCACGCATACTTTTACCTACTAGAATAACATATGAAACGCAAACTTGTATTGATAATATAATTTGTAATTTTAAAGGTGGAACCACCAAAGTGCATCACTTAGCCCTATCAGATCATACTGCTCAGTCCATTAAAGTGAAATTAATTAGAAAACCGCAACCAAAATACTGGTTCATTTATAGGCGTGATTACGATTGCGAAAATTTAAGAAAATTTTTGGACTGTTTAAACTCTCTATCGTTCGCGGAGGTACTTCGGTCTTCCGATGTAAATACAGCATATAATGAATTCATTGATCAATATAAATTATTTATGATCTGTGTTTTCCGCAAATAAAATTAAAAATTAAATCTGTAAATAAAAATTCATATATTACGAAGGGAATTAGAATTTCTAGTAAAATAAAGAGATGTTTGTACACAGATTGTCGCTACAAGGGTCTAAAATGTAAGCAGGATAGGTATCGCAGCTATTCCTGCTTACTGAAAAAATGTGTCAAAGCCTCTCTTAAGTTGGCTAATCATAGATTTATAGAAAAATCAACAAATAAGTGTAAGGCCTCATGGAACATTATTAAAAAATATAGTGGAAAAAACATTATGCCGAGTTTGATCGATAAGATTGACTACCAAGGCGAACTAGTGACAAATCCTAAAAAAATTGCAACCTACTTCAATAATTACTTTATTGATTCAATACCAACTGTCGCACCTACTAAGAAACAAAATGTACTTAAAAACGTTGATCGCGCATTATCCAGTATGTACCTACTTCCTGTAAGTCCACAAGAAGTCTACAAAGCAATAAAGTCACTAAAAAGTACTAAAGCGGTTGGCGTTGATGAAATAAGTACTGAGATAATAAAGGCAACTGCTCATCTAATTTCTTTTCCATTAGCACATATTGTAAACCTCTCTTTCCAAAATGGGACATTCCCGGAAAGGCTCAAAATGTCCGAAATAAAACCATTGTTTAAAAAAGGTGACAAGACGTTAATGAGTAACTATAGACCCATATCATTAAATACGATTTTTTCTAAACTATTTGAACGACTGATGTATAAGCGGCTAATTGATTTCTCTGTTAGGTTTGAGCTTTTAACCAATGAACAAAGTGGTTTTCGAAGGAATAGGTCTACAAACCTAGCAATCTACCAACTATTGCAAACTGTACATAAATGCATAGATAGACGTGTTCATGTATCAGCCATCTTTACTGACATGTCAAAAGCGTTTGACTGCGTTAATCATAGTTTACTGCTCGATAAACTGGATCGGTGCGGAGTGCGTGGGCAAGCTCACGATTGGCTGAAAAGCTATCTTTCGAACAGGCAACAGTGCACAGCAATCAGACTCCATTGTCCCAAGACTAAAACTGTAACAACTCTAAGATCAGACTACAGAATAAATGCAAGGGGCGTGCCTCAGGGTAGTATCCTGGGACCCCTTTTGTTTCTGTTTTATATTAATGATCTTCCCAGGCAAACAAAAAATCAGATGGTACTTTTCGCAGATGATAGCACTGCTTTAATAGAATGCTTATCTACTGTGGATGAATATCATCTTAATATAAACAACACTCTTGCGGATTTGGTTTCATGGTTGTCTAATAATGAACTAAGTATAAACTTAGCTAAAACCCATTTTATGCAGTTCCATAGTAGTCGTAGGCCACCACTGTCAATTGCATTATCACATGAAAGTGAAAGTATTGCTGAGGCGGAAAATACTAAATTTCTAGGTCTTACACTTGATAGCAATTGCAATTGGAAACATCATATTGAAGAGTTATGCACAAAATTGTCTAGATTTCTTTATCCTCTGCGCAGGTTAATTCGAAACTCGTCAGTCGAGGCAGGCACCATGGCCTACTTCGGTTATATTCAGTCTAACTTGGCATATGGCATTATATTTTGGGGAAACTCTACAGACTGGTTAAAGGTGTTCAAAATGCAAAAACGATGTATCAGAGCTTTATGTGGGGCAACTCAGAGAGACTCATGTAGACCTCTCTTTGCTAAATATAGGATATTGCCACTTCCCTGCCTATATATTAAGGAGGTAGCTATGTTTGTGAAAAAGCATTCGGAACTTTTTGAGCGGAATAGTAAATATAATAGAATTTTCCGAAATAACGATAAGCTTACTTATGTATATCGTCACCATTCCGCCTTTTACAGAAATAGTATTTACGTAATGGCAATTAAAATTTTCAATAATATTCTTGACATTTTTAAGGCCTATGATGATTTGAAATTCAAAAATGCTGTCAATAATTGGCTATTAACAAAAATGTTTTACTGCACTATAGATTTTTTAAACAATAAGGGCAAAGTTTAATGTTTTAATGTTTTAATTTTTTTTTTTTATTATTTTTTAGATTCCAAATGACATTTGTTTCATAATTGCATTATTTGTTATTGAATTACATATCGACATTGCTCGGTGTTTATAATATTTTTATTTTTTATTTTGATAATCTAAGTTACTGTCTGACATTTCGATTTTATAATATTGTACACCATAAGTTTGGTAGACTATGGTATAGGTCTTATTTTTTTATGTATCACCTTATATTTTTACCTATAGTCTGACAATAAAGTTCTTGTATTCTTGTATTCTTGTATTGTATTCTAGTGGTTTGGGCTGTGCGTTGATATATCAACAGTCATTTAGTTTATTTAGACATTTCAACCCCATCGCACCCCATCCAGGGAGATGGTATTTTACGTCCGCCACGTCGGATTTTAAAACCGTTGTTGTTTTCATAACCAGCGACCCGATAAACCATAGAAACAATACCCATGTTGATTTTCAGACTTTGTCCCCCCATTTTCCCCTTTAGGGGTTGAATTTCCAAAAAACCTGAAACACGTGTTTAATCATTTATCGTTAGGAGTACTTCTGTTAAGTTTTGAGTAAAATAGTCGAACTAATTTTGTTTCCCCATACAAACTTTGGACCCCCGTTTCACCCCCTTAGGGAATGAATTTTGAAAAATCCTTTCTTAGTGCACCCCTAGACCTTATAAGGAACCTACGTGCCAAATTTGGAATCTCTAGGCCCAGCGGTTTGGGCTGTGCGTTGATATGTCAGTCAGTCAGTCAGTCAGTCAGTCAGTCAGTCAGTCAGTTAGTTTCTTCTTTATATATTAAGATATGATCCTTATTGCAATAACTTAAAGAATTAAATTTACTTATGCATCTATGTGTTTAAATTACTCACTAGATGGCGCTTTTATCAAGTCTCATACAAATTACATAATTGCGAAACAAGTTACATAACTCGTTGCTAGATGGCGTTGCTCCTCGTGCGCACGTTATTTTCAATAATTTTTCTTGATTTTTCGTAATTCTCAAAGATATTCAATACTTTTTTTACTAAATACGTTTAAAATACTTTATTCTACGATCTACCATTAAAATAGTTTTGATTTTTACAAGTTTTCATACTAAACCATGCAATTTTTCTGGATCGCACTGACGAAGTTTTTAACATCCGTTAGTATACCTATATACAATGCGAACGTCTCGTAAACGTCAACTTGCGTTGCGTTGCATTGCGTTGCGTATTTACGCAACGCATTTAACGCAACGCTTGTAGGAAGTCGCATTAGAAGTTTCACTTAAAAAATTAGGTATCTATAATTTACTCGTACCTCGCTAAGTTAGGAATATATCTCTAGCAATGCTCAAAATAAGACTTAAACTTAAAATATCCCCCAGAGCTCTCTTACTAAATTTGAAGTGCTAACACGCATTTCAGCCTATCGTGGACTCACCGTTTTATGTAACACCGCGCTTAATGTTCCCTTTTCCCTTGTATCTTGAGCCAGCGAACAATATGCACAAAGTACAATTAGAATTTGTATAAACTCTCTCATACTCAATACCTACTCCAAATCCCAATATACTTACCTCATTTTCAAAATAACTAACTAGCAAAAATAACAGGTGAGTTTTCGTACAACTTTGCAAGTTAAAAGATATGTTTAGGGACTACTAATTAAAATTAAAATAAAAATAATAGTAAAAATGTCACGAATAAATGTTTTTCTTTCTTACTTAAATTTTAATTACTTTGAATAGGTACAGAAATATCTCATCGTCACTATAATCATCTCCCAGCTTATATAAATACGATTCCTTCTGGATTTTTTTGGTAGGCTTCAGCCTAGAATTACGTTATAATCATCATCATAATCATCATCATCATCATCATCATCATCATCATTGCATCCAAAAGACGTCCACTGCTGAACATGCCTTCCACAAGGTTCGCCAATCAGACCGGTCCTGAGCCATTTGCACCTAACGCGTTCCCGCAACCTTTAATCAGGGCCCAATTGCATAACAAAGTACTACTAATATTACAAGCGGAACTCTCACTTCAGTTATATTAAGTAGAAAGGGAGTTCCGCTTGAAATATAAAATGTACTTACTTTGTTATGCAATTGGGCCCTCGTCGTTTACTATCTTCTTGAAATTGCAGTAATGGAAGAGAAGCGCGTTTGGTAACTTTGAAAGTTTATTCCACCCGGGGGGAATCGGGTTGTTCGTACTTACCCTTCGCCACTAATTCTGATGGATGAAATTTGGCACACAAGTTTATAACCTGAATTAACATATAGGATACTTTGCAACAGCTAGTTATTAATAATCATGCTTACAAAGTCGGTAAAAAAAAAACTAACAAAAAAGTTTTTACGCTGGGTCCTGAAAACAGCAGAAAGAATGATTCATCATTACCATCATCATCTCTGGTATATATCTGGTATACCTATATGAAGAGGGCTTATTGGGCTATAGTTCCCACGCGGGATCAGAGCGGATTGGTTACTTCACACACACCATTGAATTACATCGCAGGTATATCCCATTCCTTCACCGAGAAACTCGTAGTGAAATGTAATTTCGCATACCTAAGTATATAAAATGCGAGTGGATATGGTTATGCTCGGAGTTTCTCTGCGGGATCGCATTAGAAATGATGGAATCCGCGCATGAACTAAAGTCACCGACATAGCTCGAAGAATCGCCAGACTCAAGTGGCAGTGGGTAGGCACATCGCTCGTAGAATTGACGGCCGATGGGGCCGAAAGGTTCTCGAGTGGCGTAAGGAACGGAAGACGCAGTGTAGGTAGGCATCCAACAAGATGGAGCGACGACCTGGTTAGGGTGCGGGAACGGCAGTGGTGAGAGGTCATAGTTAAAAGTACGCTTTTCACAGAAACATCTTTAAAAAATCTACAAAATACCTTAAGTTTCATACTTTCATATTTTAGTATGAAATATATGGATTTCACGGGATGACCGCAAAAGTAAAAAAATTCAAGTTGAATAAAAAAATAAAAAATACAAAAAGATACTTCAAATCAAACTTGTTAAAAATACCTTAAAAATAATAAAATCTACAGGTCGTGACATACTTCATCCTCCGATCTAAGTAATCAACCGGGCACGTTAAATTTCAATTAAGTCCGTAATACTTTCACGATACAAACAGCACATAATCAAGGAAGGTTTAAATTCTAGCTGGCTTAGTGCCGAAGACAGCTGGGGTCCGGAATTGCTCTTTGTTGTACGCTATGGGCACTAACAGGCATAATCTTATACGAGCCCCTAGAGTTATTATTGCGGATTACCTTCCCCGCCTCCGAATATCCCGATATCATGGTAAATTTGGACCTTAACGCTGTCGGAATAAAGACTTGCTAGGGATACTCCGCATTTGTAACGTTGCTTGGACGCTTTTGTATGTATTTGGACATTAAGGGTAAAACTGTCGACGCCGTGAAAATGCACGGTAATTTAATACGAGGTGATTTTATAGTCACCTTCCAAAATCAATATTATTCAACATAGCTCGAAGAATCGCCAGACTCAAGTGACAGTGGGCAGGGCACATAGCTCGCTGATGGCTGGTGAGTGGCCAAAAGGTTCTCGAGTGACGTCCACGGACCAGAAGACGCAGTGTAGATAGACCTCCAAAAAGATGGAGTGACGATCTGTATAGGCTTATTGTCTAACGTTTCTGACGCTTGCCTTCGCAATCACTATTTCTTTCTCTCCAACGGTATAAAAGGATGACAGAAAGAGACGGTGTAAGCGAAGGCAAGCGATAGAAGCGTTATACAATACGGCTCCTGGTTAAGGTTGCGGGAACGCGTTGGATATGGATGGCGCAGGCCCGGTATGTTCGGTGAAAATTCAGCGGTGGACGTCATTCGGCTGAAATTATGGATGACGTTGATGATTGTAACGTAACTCTAGGCTTGCTCAAATCCAGCAGGAAACGTATGTACTTCTTTACTTTCGGCTGAAATGATGATGATGAATTCAATATGGCTATCACGCCGGAACACAGCAGCATAGACACTGCCGCTAGGCGGCAGGACTGTCAAGTAAATGTAACGATACTATTTGCACGCACCTGAAGTACCCGATCCACACTGGGCCCGCATGGAAACGTCGGCCCAAACCCTCTCATTCCCAGTGGAGAACTATGCCGTGCAGTGGGACGTATATAAGCTGAAAGGATCACCCACTGAATGAAAACTGTGGTCAACTTAAAGGATTGCTCAAAGCCCTGCATGCAGAGCTTGCAGGGCTTATAGTAGGTCCCTGACAATAGGTTACAACTGCATCCAACTCGTCAAAAAAAAGCTTTTTGCTGATTGTATTAGCTTTGACATCTATCCTACATACGTATAACCAAATTTCAACTAAAGCCGACCACTGGTTGTGGCTTAATTCGATTTCCAAGACTAGACCCGTGCTAACAAGGCTGCATGTATTTACTTGTTTTTCTGTATTGTACCTATTATTTGTGGTGTACAATAAGAGTAGGTACCTAATTATATTGTATTGTAAACCTTGTAATAAAAAATAATGTAGCAATCGCGTAGCAATTGCAATTCTGTAATAACGTACTTGGAGTTAAATACAATTTAACAGATTGCAGTTTCGAATTGTCTAGTTAAAATTCTTCTGCAAGGGTGGTAGTGACTAGCATGCTTTATACTTAATTACCTTCTCAATATACTAACAAAATGTAAAAAAAAAAAAAAGAAATATTAGGGGACAATCTTACACAAATCAACCTAGTCCCAAACTAAGCAAAGCTTGTACTATGGGTACTAGACGACGATAAACATACTTATATAAATAAATAAATACTTAAATACATAGAAAACATCCATATCTCAGGAACAAATATTCGTGCTCATCACACAAATAAATGCCCTTACCGGGATTTGAACCCAGGACCTCTTGCTTCGTAGGCAGGGTCACTACCAACTAGGCTAAAGCGGTCGTTAGATCGGAGCGGTGGTAGATCTACTATTCCGTATAAGGGTCATTTTCCCGATTACATTTAATATTTTTAAATCTAAAATATAGGGTAAAGTACCCAGTTATTGCCCATGCATCAGTGATTGACCACTTTAAGAAAAATTTTGTCAAGTGCTAACTGTCTATCATTTCCGTTTAATTACCATCACTAAACGATAAGTACTGTGATTATTGTATCGTCAAATTTTGTAGCGGCCGTTGTGTTTTAAAATATTACTTACTTTAACTTTTGTTGACGCAGCGGATTAAAGCAGTCATAATAATGTGCTTTAAATGGAATAAAATCCACCTGTTTTCAATCAAAGAACAAAAACAGTAATTTAGACATTTGATAGGCAAACGAGCGTGACCTAAAATACGCGCTGATTTGTTAGTTCGCGAATTGTAGCTAAAACAACATGTTGCTTTAATGAGATTGTGTTGTTCGTTAGATAACAAAGGATAGGCGAAATGTTGATATACGAAACTGACGATGAACCTATTTTATTGTAGAATGAATTTGAAAAAAATCAAAAACCCGCCTGCAGTAATACTGAAAAGGTGGTAACAAGAAATAATGTTCAATAACAATAAAACGAATTTAAAACACGTCGATGGCAGTCTTTCAAAATTTAACGCAACGATAAAATGCAGTCGGAGGCATGCATGAAGTGACATTAAATCCCTTGCAGCCACTGACTGCCATGCCTCCGACTGCATTTTATCGTTGCGTTAAATTTTGAAAGACTGCCATCGACGTGTTTTAAATTCGTTTTATTGTTATTGAACATTTTTTCATGTTACCACCTTTTCAGTATTTCTGCAGGCGGGTTTTTGATTTTTTAATTTATTATTTTTTTTGATACCCTACTCGATAGGTTTGAATAAAAAAAATTTTTTGAAGACACAATTTGGCGCCAAAAATCCGCCATTTTGAGATTTCAAAAATTTTATGTATCCTGTGTTACTCCCGTTATCAAGACGAATCCAATGACGTATCATTTATCAAAATCGGTTCAACCGTAGTGTAGTTACGAGAGGACATTGGAATGGACATACATACATACATACCTACATACATACATACATACGGGTTAAACACATAACCCTTCCTTCTTCGCAGTCGGGTAAAAAAATATATGTATATAAAATAAAAATTTAACTGACTACAAAAAACGAAAATAACTTTCTTCTCTTCCTGTTTTAAGTGGTGTCTCAACACGAGTCTACAGGAGTGGACCTAATCATCTACCTTACCTATAATACAATCTGCTGCTGGCTGATGGACACAAACACTATTTGTTAAATAAACTAACTATAACTACGGAACCTATTATGTGCTAGTCCGATTCGTATTTGCCTGGTGTTTATTTTCTCACTAAAAACCGAAATCCATGATTGCTCACCTGTGGCATGTGATATCTGGATTATTAACTTAAGTAATTTATATTTAAATTCTCTAGAAAAATGGGCATGTTAAACAAAAGACCAGTCAAAACAATATATCTAAATTGCTATCCGAAATACTTTCACTCCCAACATTTAGTTACGTTATTTACCGGACTTCTTTTTTCACTTACCGAAATTTGTGGCTATTGTCAAGTACAAGAAAGGGCCTAAAAGTGGTTCGCTCTCGAAGTTTTTCGTAAGTTTAGGGTGAGTCGGCGTGGAGTTGAATGTGAATTTTCATACGAAGGGCTGCGAGCACCGAGCGTTATAACCAGTAGAGTGGAAATGTTATTTAATTAATCTGAAATAAAAAAATACTGCCGTACTGCTGCGGCGATGCTGTGTTCTGGTTGATCGGTACAAGATCCAGCATGAGATTAGAGTTGAGCAAGCAGATAATTATCATCACCATTGATAATCTCGATATACAGGTTCCTGGGGGAGACTTGTGTCCAGCAAATAACGTCTTGCGGCAGATGATAATCAAAATTATAACATGGATGATGGTTGATAGTTATTCTTTAGCTATTGCATGGCAAAGTGAATTGATATTACCTTTCTGTAAAAAAAAAAACTATCGCGAAAAAACTAGTATTTGTTCGTATAGTATTAGTAACCAACACTACAACGAGCTTATGAGCCTTTTTAATATCGTCAACTACTGCAATCACCAATTAATTTACATACTTTTTCTGAGCTGTGTAAACACGATTTGCCATTAAATTTGGTTTAGCAATAGCGACTCCAAAAAGCCCTAAATTGAAGGTGAATTGGAGAGCCCTAGGTTGTATCCCTCCGGAAATAAGGACGATGGGTCGAGAAAATTCCATTCCTTAGCACGCCTTTAGGTATACTATGAAATTCGATTTTCGAGATTTGTATCATGCCGTTTAGTTCGCGCTAATAGTATTAAACAGGAGAGTGAAAGGGACGGCACGATACCAACTTCGAATTTCGTAGTAGTCTTCCAGTTCGTGTAGGGAATAATACCTTGGCGACCGAGCTTTGTTGGACTAAAATTCGAAACCACGCTTTTTCTCAGAGATAAGACCGAACTAGATCGATTCATCGCCCCCGAAACCCCCGCATACTAAACTTCATGGAAATCATTGGTGCCGTTTCCAAGATTCTGATTATACAAAGAATCGCTCGTTTAAACATATAAAGATAGATAGATGAAGCGATGATACTCTATTGGTTAATTCCTCAATGGCTGCGAGTGCTTAACGTGCTGACGGTAATAAATGTTTACGCGGAAAGTAGACGCAGACGGCTGAAGTGCGACGCTGGCGATGTTTGTTTTGGCGTAACGTTACGTTGGCGTATTTAGAGTAAACTTGTGTGCTTCTTAACGTGGAAGTAGAAGGGAATAGAAAAAGTTTGCAGCAAAATGCGTAAATAAACAACTTGTTACTAACGAGGTTCATTTACCCTTTGCTATGTATCATCATCAGCATCATCCCATGAATGCTAGGAATGAGAGGGCTTGGACCGTAGTTCCCACGCGGGCCCAGTGTGGATTGAGAACTTTACACACACCATTAAATTTTTTCGCAAGTATGGGCAGGTTTCCTCGTGATCTTTTTCTTCACCGTAGTGTTCTTTGTATGAGACCCGCTTTGATTACGAGTAAGCACAAGATTTATTTATTTTATGTTTTTTATTTATTTAAGAAAAACTAGTAAGTATATAACTGTAATTATGAGCAGCGAGCGAAAATCACGAACGATTTATCTGTAGCTGATTGTAGCACGCTTACAACACATCAGCATCTAGGTAGAATATCCCCTACTTAGCATTAGGTAAGGTGTCATTTTATGGTCTTACAAAAACTGATTGACATCAATCCACGTTAAAAATGGTTAAAAATATTCGAAATTGGAATAAATATTACTGGTTTCTTGTCTTATAAATTACACTACACAATTCTGGCAACTAGAATTGTCCACAGAAACAAGTAGAATTGTCCACGAACAAGTTAGTTAGTGTTATTCTTTTTCTACCGCTGTCGCAGTGTCACAGTCGCTACGTTAAAACGTAACGTATGAAAACTGATTCAAAGGGCGCAGAAGAGACGTGGGACTGCGAGGCGTCGCGTCGTCGACTCTCCTATGTAGCATGCGCCTTACTGCCCCTTGCCTGGAAATTCCACTTTTAGTAAACATACATTAACTATGCAAAAACATCGTTACTCCTCCAGTGCCTCTGCACCCTCTGTAGTCTTTATTTACTAGAGACGCGTACAATCTCTTTAGCACGTTTACAAAAGTAAAACAAATATTTAAAGCGACTCTCGACTACTAAAGTGCCGTGGAAAGTTCCATACTCAGTGCAACTTGATGCGTCATATGCTGCATGCCGAGTCTTGAAGAGCTTGTGATGTGGCATCGTAAGATGCAAATGCGTGCTAATTTCAGGCTAATTTAGTCCAAAACGTGTCGTGACATTTCTAGAAGGAATAGAGAATATTGTTCAAGAGCTGGAACTCGATATAATTTCACCCGCAGAACTAGGTAAAAGCGGGAGGCGCCGTTGGGGTTAAATAGATTCATGTTCTTATTTTTATCTCAAGTTAATTTCTCAAAAAATACACTATTTTGGATATTTTTATTATTATGTTTTTGGTAAAAAAAAATGTTGATTTACTTACAATGATAACTAAATACCTCGTACAGTCGAGGAAACTGAATTGCGTACCAGTGTGGAACCTCTTCACAATCAATTTCCCAATGATTTATTTGGCAAATGTAGGGAATTTCAACATGAAATTTGCAACAAAAAGGTCCCATCCTGGTACTCAATTCAGTTTCCTCGACTGTACCTACCAAGTTTCAAGTCGATGCCATTGACCGTTGAAGAGTTCTCTTCATGCTTAAAAAATATCACGTAATTTTATCTCAAATATAACTGAATAAAAATAAAAGTCTGAAATGTAAATCCATTGCGTCCCTTCGTTTTAATTTATAAAGCTCATACTTATAATGGAGAGAGACTAAACCCAATGCAGATTGGAATTAGGTGATATTGCAGACCACATAATCAACATTAGCAGTATGCCGCAGTTGCAAAAGTAGAATCTGAAATACAGGGTGTATGAGAATCAGCATAACATTAAGCAGAAATATCGTTTAAGGTACATTTTACCTACTGCTTATATTGAGGGGTACTTGGTCGAACCCAATAAATAGAAATAATTGAATGTTCAAAAAAGAAAACCATCTAAAGCATCTACGGGCGTTTTCAGTAAAAAGTGTAACCCTCACTTTTCTTTAAAATAAGGAAATTTTAGTTTATTCTTACTCAGAATTAAAGCACTATATTGATTTTTATGATTTAAAAAATGTCCCTAGTTTGGCGACCCTGATAAACTTTATAAAAAAATTCACAAAACTGAACAAAAATGTATGGACACTGTTTTTCTTTACGAAAATAAACTGTAGGTGTTATAAATAAGTAAAAGGTACACTTTTTTTTGGAAAATGCCCCTACAAATAAATTCTTGCAATACATAAGATCATTTTATCGGGTTTTACCATGCACCCCTCGATATGCTGACATCAAATCCCAACCAATTCCCTTTTTAAAACAAGCATTGAAGCGGCTAGCTTCTGGTAGTAGGTATGAAGCCGGATGAGCTCAAACCACACCAGGTCGGTCGAGACCAGATCTCCTCAATAAGTTCCAGATGGCGGGACCTTGAAGACACCGGACAGGACTATGATGCATGGAATTCCAAACGAACCCATGAACCTTTTGAGGAATTATCATCATCAATATCAATGTATGAAAATGTAAAATAAATCAAAGCCGCGGTAGGGCTAGTGGTGTGATCTACGGCCTCTCAAGCAGGAGGCCATGGATTCGAGCCTGGGCTCGCACCACTGAGTTTTTCGGATTTTAGTTGCGACATTACATTTGAATCATGTGCTTTTTGATGAAGGAAAAACATCGTAAAGAAACCTGCACATACCTGCAAAGAATTCAATGGTGTGTGTGAAGTTCCCAGTCTGCACTGGGCCCGCGTAGAAACCACGGCCCGAGCCCGCTCATTATGAGAGGAGGCCCGTGCCCCGCAGTGGGACGTATATAGGTTGGGATGATGATAATGATGATGATGATTTCAAACTAATCCAATCCAATCAAAATGGCATGTCATGCGTACTGAAATCCAAATGTTTTTCATTCAAACCGAAATTTACATGTACAAAACAACAAAGTGAAAAACACGAAAAATGTTAAAGCGCGCTACATCAGTCAGAGTTAGAGGATTAAATGTTCATCTCTGCGCATTCCGCGGTGGACAGTGGACTTAATATTGTCGCTAAAATTATTGTTTCTGTCTGCAAAATACGTCTTTATTAATGGTTTGCTCAACTTCGGTGCTTAATGTGCTCGAAATGAAGTACTGGCTGTGTATGTACTAAGCCATTAAACAGATGGAGATCGTTGTAATAAAACAACTTTCTACCTATGCCTTCAGGACTAGCAAAGACGATTAAATTAAAAAAAACGGCCAAAAGCGTGTCGGACACGCCCAGCAGGCTTATTGTCTAGCGCTTCTGACGCTCGCCTTCGCAATCACTATTTCTTTCTGTCAAACGGAATTAAATAACTACAGAAAGAGACGGTGAAAGCGAAGCCAAGTGACAGAAGCGTTAGACAATACAGCCTCAAGATGGGGTTCCATAAGCCGTTACGAAAAAATCCTTGTATGTAAAACTCAATATAAGTATTGCGTACCGTCACGCCTTTTCCTACCCAAAAACATGTACTCGTACGTACGTCTCGAACCAAGGCTAGGTAATGTGAATGGTATATCTGATTGTAATCTATATAGATTTCACTCGATACAGTTGCTGATATAGTAAACGAATTGCCATTAGTAAACACAATCACAACGTGACAAGACCCCCAAAAAATCCGTTCGTGCCCACCACTATGCCACTGCGCTGCACTTCCTAAAATACCACGAATTCCTAAAATATCACATTTTTTCTTTATTTATTTATAACATTTCCATAATACCACATGTCCAAAATAAGACATTCCACCATAAAAATCACTTTTTTGAGTAATCTTCGCTCTTATAATTTGGTGCAACGTGGATCTGATAATAAGTTAGAAATGGGGTAAATGGGTAATGCAGTATTTTGAAAAATGTGGTAAGTATTTTATGTGGCAGGTATTTTGGGAACGTAGTATTTAGGCACGAGCGGAAAGATCAGTAAACAGTTCGCGACTGTACTTACTTATAATGTCCAAAGAGACAACGTAAATGAAAGTTTTGACAGCAGCATAATTATCTATGCAAATTGGGAGACCTTTATAATGAAAAATCCACAAGCGTCACTCACGTACAAAAAGAAGGGTGATTACCATTTTAATAGCAGTAAGAGTACGTCAAGGATACCTGTGATACCAGCCTTTGACCCCTTTCGTAAAGAGTGTTTGTTTTAATATCTCACAAGCATGCATGCAAGCGTGGTAAACCTCACTTAATATTGATTTTGTTTGTTTGTATGTAGAGGATAATCCGTGAAATTTCTGAATTGATTTTTAAAATTCATTTACTGTTCCGCATTTTAGGCAATTTTTTAAAGAGGGAAAGTGTATTTCCACGTTACGAAAACAATGTTACAAAGCAGTAATTTTATTTTTGATAAAAACTTGGCTTTATGCTACGAAATTTAATTTTCGAACTTCGTATGGTGCCGATCCGTTCACTCTTATAGTATTAAACAGAAGAGTGAAAAGACCGGAACGATAAGAACTTCGAGTTTCGTAGTAGCCCCCTGTTTTTAGTGCACAAACTGCCGGCCCGTTTGAAGCTGTTACTCGTGCAAGAAACGCACATGATCATCGCTTAGCTAGCTAATAATATCGCACAAGTCAGAGATTGGGCCACGAGACGTTTAACACAAAATTCTTACCGAAAACGTCACATGGTCAGTTTCTGACTTCTGCGGTATCATTAGGTATAGTCGGGGTAAAAAAGGTTCGTCACTTTTCGACCTTAATTCGTTGACATAGAGTCGAAAAGTGACGAACCCTTTCTTACCCCGACTATACATAGCTAAGCAACAATATGCGTTCAAATCACATTTCAGTTGTAACAATCGCACTGAGTAAATCTACCAAACTATAAATTAATGGCAGTGACGTGCGTCAAAATGTTGGCTATTGTGAACTATTTATATTACTTTACTTTTACAGCGGTAACGTGCAATTCAATTGTTCATAGTATTAGTTTAATTTCGAAATTATATTTAGCAGTACCACTACACAATTGAGAGACACGGCTTTTGATAAATCGTGAAATAAATGCGAAATTGCTTTGCAGAGCTCCTAAGCAAACATCATCTACGTTCATTTCCTTGTTGATCTGTATCAGACTGAGTCATGTAGGCATATTTACATAACCAGAACCAGAACTAGTGGCTAGAACGGATAAAATTTTCTCGCTCATCTTTGCTTCTCTTTTTAGTTAAGTATGTTATATTTCATACTAAATACAAACTGAAATATAGATGCACAGAAAAAACCCCAGAAAAAAGACCAATGCTGGGAATCGAACCCAGGTCCTCAGCATTCCGTGCCGTGTGCCATACCCCTACACCACCACTGGTCTAGAGATTAGACACGAATCTTTCCTTTCCTATACATCATACATTTCAGTCTGCTAAATCATCACCTTATGCAGTGACAAGCGCTCATCTATGTTACACCCTCTATCGAGAGATTTTAACATTTTAAGTATGTTACTTAGAAAGGGAAGAACAGAGCGACAAGCGAGTTTTTTCATTCGTTCCTAGCTTATATTTAGCTTATATTAGCGAGTGTATAAGGTCATCATCATCATGTCATCATACGTCCGAACTTCGTGGGGTGATTTCACGTAAAAAACCGGTCAAATGCGAGTCAGACTCGTGCACCGAGGGTTCTGTATAAAATTGTATGTAAATAGTTCGTTAGTAATAGATTAATAGCAAAGTTGTGATGGAACAACAAATTTAATATTTTCGGATTTTTTCCTTTACTTGTGCTGTAAGACCTTCTTTCATGCCAAATTTCATGATTGTAGGTCTATGGGAAGTTTCCTATAAATTTTCGTAGAACCGACGACCGAAGGAGTAAAAGAGTAAGGCTTACTTTGGCTTACTTTGACTTTCGTTTGACACGTGTCTTATACTTCCTGTTGAAGCCATCTGAGTGTCCACCAATCTGAGTCAGTTTGGTAGGTTCTGATACCCTACGAGGCAACGGACCCTAAAAAAAAGGTTTGGTAAAGGTTGCAATACCACTTGAATTCGGGCAACGCAGGACCGATCGTTCTAGAACTCTATGGGGTAGGCCTTTCTCCAGCAGTGGGCGTCTTTTGGCTGATATGATGATGATGACATCATAATGTTCTTTTGCGGTGCATTACGAATACAAGTGCAAAAAAACTCTACACTACGATTTTTTTAGCATTAGAAAGAAGGTAAGCGATCCTGACGTGTCTTTTTATTGAAAAACACTTTTGAAAAATAAAACACGGCAAATATGTAACAATTAACAAGAAAATATGGTCATTTATATTCTTTTGGTTTCCTAAGTAATAGTTACTATTTTATAAAAGCGTTTTTCATTAAAAAGGCATTTCAAGATAGTTTACCTTATTTCTAATGCTAAAAAAAAACAAAGTGCAGATATAAACACAATTAACCTCTTTGTTTCATTGAGTATAGATGAAATAAAATCAAGAAATCTTATCAAGCTAATACACTCTACCTGGTGTATAAAATTATCTACGACAAAAGAATGATACCTACTGTCCAAAAGTCGTACAACAAAAAGTTATTAACTTTTACGAGTGAATTCTCTCTCTTACATAATTTGGCGGTAGATAAAGGCTGTAGGCGCACCCTTCTATAAAAATAAATAGGCACAGGAGTACTGAAAAAAAAGACTTAGTTAAAAAATCGTCGTTTCGCTTACTTGTACTTACCTATGTATTTTCTAAAGACCTTCCGCGACCTTGCATGCTGTTAAGTATCAATCTGCCGTCGCTTCTTAGATTGTTGTTTTCTAAACTCTGCTTTTACATGTAATGTTTGTTTGTTTGTTCGTTTATGTCAAATCCTATAAGTTAAATGTCTTCTACTTCCAGTGGCCGGATTTGAAATAAAATTTTCTTCACCTGTAACCTTGAATTTACTACGAATTCAATGTATATTTAATAAAATATTTAAAATACCTACATAATAATGAACATCTTCAACATTTTTTAAGGATTAAAAAACTTTTATAAACTTCATGTTTTATAATAACGAACTCATCAGTCTCGTCACCACATTCATATAACCTATTTATTTTACAAACAATAATGCTACTTTTAATAAAATAGCATCACATAAAATAATAAAAAAAAAACTTGATCTTGTTCCTATAGAAATTAAGTGCTGAATTCAATCAAACACGGAAACGACGTACAGTCAAGGAATTTCATTTCCTACCCACCTAAGTTTGAATATCGTACGGCAAACTGTCACCATAAGAGCTAGTTTTTGACGTGTTCCAATTGACATTTCGACCTTAATGCATTGCGAATATTACACGAATTTTTTACGAAAAGGGTAGGGAATTAAGTTCCTTGACTGTACGAGCTCTCGAGTATTTTTAGTCGCAATGAGCCATAAAACGTAAAGCTTTCAAGCTAAAATGTGGAAGCCGGTTACATATTTATAATTAGAAACTTCACGAATAAAAAACTTTTACCATTACGTTAACAGGTTTCATCATTATTCATTTGTATCTACATTTAACATTCGGGTACAATTCACTCTTATTCTTTTGCAGATGTTCCTCCTTGTTAATAAACGTGGGTGCAACCGTACTACGTGTGTAGTGGCGTGACGCTGTGACAACTCGACTGGTTGGATCAATTTAAAAAAATCGTTATTTCTTAGTAGCAAAATATTCATTCGCATTTTTTCCCAAATGTTTTTTTCTCACCATAGTTTTTTATTGAAACTTGTTTTCACAATCGCGTTTTTTCCCAAGTTTAGTCGACATAGAAACATAGGTAGGTTTAGGTTATGTTAAGTTTGCATCGGCCCGAAGGGCCAATACCACACAGAAGAAGGTGCTCCGCATGAGCGGAGCTGTTTCTGTTTCTGTGTCAATTGAAATTGGGAAAAACGCTAGTGTGAAAATAAGCTTCAGTAAAAAACTACACATAGTTAAGTGAGAAAAAAAGAATTTGGGAAAAATGTGAATGGAATTTTTGCATGTTTGTAAACTCTAACCCAGACCTGTTTCAAAGGAAAAAAATGGTAGAAGGTTTCAATCTTCGCCCTAGAGACCCTGGTGTGCGTTTTGATATTTTCCAGACTAGCCTCATGAAAAAGAGTGTTGTTACGATGGGTCCAAAGCTATTTAATAAATTACCTAGTGATATGAAAAACAAGACCCAGAGTCATTTTAAAGCACTGTTGTTTAAACTGCTTGTGGACAAATGTTATTATGATGTTAATGATTACCTTTGTGATTTTGATATTGATGTTTGATTAATTTTATTATTTATCTATTGCTACTTTTGACTTTCGTAATTTATCACTATTTATGTTTTGTATTTGCTTGTTTGCGTATTTAATCCTTAATGATAATGATAATTCTAGATGAAATCCATAATATTGTATAAATAATTAAGCCTTAAGTTTTTGACATTTGCACTGAATTTTATGTATTTTCTTTTTAAATTATCGTATGCCAAAAGGTACATCATAGCCGAACCACTTTGTAATGCCTATCATCTGTACAAAATCTACCTGTGATGACGAAATAAAAAATTTTTAATTGAATTGAATTGCTACTAGGAAATAACGATTTTGGTGAATTGATCTAACCAGTCACGTCGGAGCACACGGATCACTTGCGACAGCTGCAAAACGCAGCCACTTGGAGCTAGAAACGGCTATAAACATACAAAGCGGGTACCAACGCACCTGGAGCGTGCTCCAGCCACTTCTAAGCGGAGGTCGACACTTTGCGGTCGATCGCCGCTACTTTTCTTGACTGAAACGAAGGGAGAGAGGGTGTAGTAATAACTTGTGACCAAAAGTTAACTGTTATAAAAAAAACTGAATAATACACACAGACACGACTCTTTATAGCTACTAATAACACCTAATAGGGTGAGATTCCACTCTTGAATTCTGCATTTCTATGGGTTTTTTGATCAAAAGGTGGCTTATTACGTTACACATGGGATCACACAACGCAACAGGTTCCCCTGCCAAAGTACCTTTACAAAAACCTCTTAAGGGTTCCGTGCCCGACAAGTGACAAACGTAACCCTATTTACGTCGCTACTAATGTCAAAATATACGCTATAAACGGCCGTATCTATAAAATTCCAGTGTTAGCAGAACCCTGCTTATAAGCAAAAGGTACGTAAAGTGGGATCATTTTATATTGTTCGATGGGACCCCCTTATTTTTTGTTACTCTCTGTTGTAACGGCAATAGAAATACCTACACATTATATATAAGGTGCTAATAAATTAGGTACGAATATTTCCAGGGCGTAACTTACACATCAAAACAAGTCACTTTCACTCAACAAACGTATTAGTTACCTACTGCTTTAGTAATGGAAAATCGAGTTTTTTTTTAATTTTAAAAAGTTGTTGGAATAAAATTGACTTGTTTTGATAAGTAGATCAAGCCATAGACTTATTGGTGCCTAATTTGTTGCTAACAAAAAAATTTTTAGGCGTGTACCGGAAAACTACTTATTTACGGGTAGGAAATTTTGGGGCTACTTTGATAGATTTATTTAAAATGGTTATAAAAACGCAAATATTCATAGCTCGATTGAGCAAATGAAGTAAAAAGTTAGGTAATTTATCAAGGTAGTTATTTCACTGCCACAGATGGTCTAAAATTATAAGGAAATGACGTAAAAACTGTTTTCCAAAGTAGCCCCTGCATTTTAAAGTGACCCCGTTTTACGGTATCTATAAATAAATAAAAATAAATATCACGGGACAATTCACACCAATTGACCTAGTCCTGAACTAAGCAAAGCTTGTACTATGGTACTATACAACGGATAAACATACTTATATAGATAGATACATACTTAAATACATATTAAACACCCAAGACTCGAGCACAAACATTCGTATTATTTACACAAATGTCTGCCCCGACCGGGAATCGAACCCGGGACCTCAAGCTTCGTAGTCAGGTTCTCTAACAACTAGGCTATCCGGTCTATTAAGTTTCTTGAAATGCAGTCCTGTGATGGACAGACGAACAGCGTAGCGACAATAACAGGGCTTCGTTAGTCACATAAAGGGAACTCTCTCCAGGCAGATGTTATGGCTAAGGGCAAAAGTCCGATCAAAGAGAATTGGAAGTTGACTATTTAGTTATGCATCCACATCCAAGTTGAGAATCTTCGATACTTAGTGCGATATGTAGAATGTAGCGGTTTCTCTAATTGGTGACTACTTGGCGCTAAAAAGTCGTAGTGGCCTAGTGGTTTGACCTACCGCCTCTCAAGCAGAGGGTCGTGGGTTTGAATCCAGGCTCGCACCTCTGAGTTTTTCGGAATTTATGAGCGAAATTATATTTGAAATTTAGGTGAAGGAAAACATGGTGAGGATACCTGCTAACACCTGCCAAGAAATTCAATGGTGTGTGTCAAGTTCCCAATGCGCACTGGGTCCACGTGGGAACTACGGCCCAAGCCCTTTCATTCTGAGAGGAGGCCTGTGCCCTGCAGTGGGACGTATATAGGTTGGGATGATGATGATGATGGCGCTAGAGGTCACTACATCAGCCCCCTTTAATAGACAGCTTAGAAGGTTGGTGCTATTGCAATACAGTCCATGCGTCATGTGAGCGCTTGCAAGGGCCAGTTAGATCCTTATCGGCGAGGCATTGTTGCTCGCTACTCTCTACTCTGGATCCTCGTTGGAGCGAGTAGCAATAGTGGGAGTAGTTTGTTGACTAGATACGAGGCATAGAGGTATCGCAAAGGTTGCGTCAGGGCGTTTCACTCCGCAGTTTAGGTATGTTCGGCCGGCGCGCCTCCCGGGTAGGCTTATGGCAGTAGGTTGTCTCTCGGTTTTCAGCTAGCCGCATCGCGCGTAGTTAAGCATCTTTTTTTCTGTGATTTTTGCAACAGACTATGACTTCTAAACGATCTTATAATCAGTAAGTATAAAAGATACTGTTGCGTTTTAAGGTTGTTTACTGAATTAATACACACTGTTATCAGTGTTATCTTTCTTGATTTATATACCTACCTAAATATGGGCGAGTGCTCTTGGGTTCGGGTCAGCGGTGCCCAACGGAATATGAACGCACGTATCACACGATAAGTTTCAATTTCGCGTGCAAGCAGTTAACGGTCGTAAGATAGAGTAGGCCAATTTGTACACCTAAAGTTGACTTTTGTTTGAGAGTGATCCTTCTGTACGTTAGTAGATACTATTAGTTATTCTGAGGTTGCATTAGTCACCAATTTGGCGGATCTTAGGTAGGGTTGCCACCCGTCTCGCTGTACGCAGGACGTCCCGTTTCTAGATCCTTAGAGTATGCGTCCCGCAAAAGGTCCGCACGCACGGTACCCTTAATTGTCCCGTTTTCAGGCTAGACTAGATTACTACACCGAAATCAAAATTTAAATATACCACGATTAACGCGCGCGAACACCGAGCTTTCACTCGCTCCGCACTATCCTGTACCTACCGTCCTTTCCTGGTCTATATAGAACTAAATTTCGCGTCATAAAACTTTATATGCTAATGACAGTTTACTTGTCTAGTTTAATTTTTCATGCCTTTCAACACGGACTCACTTCCTTTTCTGACGGCCAACATACCTAACCAAGAGTAGAGTAGAGAGTAAGAGTCCCGCATTTAATATACAAGTCCCGCAATTTGATCGCAAATGTACCGCAAATCTGTGCACTAAAGTTGACAACCTTAACCTTTGTCTATAATACGCTGCAGTCCATTATGTGAGCGCAGCTTTGCCTCGCTGCATGCTTGATGCAACCACGTCCGTGCAGCGAAAGGTTGAAAATGAAACTCAGTTAATGAGCCTGAAAGAACATTACTTTGTTATTACGTACTTTTGCTTGCGGTAATAACCAAGCGGGAGCTTCAGCGATGTACGTTAACTATATTTTTTTATTTTTAAGCTCTAACGTCTAGTTACAAGTCGTGATAATTTCAAGCTCTATCTATTTTGGAATGCACACAAAAAAACTTAAAATTCTTTCTTAATTATACTGAAATTAGCTGGATTTGAGAAATGACCCCATTTTCGCATTATTCCTGGATACGTGTTTCGCCATTTACTCTAAGTAGAGGTAGAGCTAACAATTGAACAGGTATTTTCAAATAAATATTTATAAACAGTTGCCTTTTTTGGCACTGAACATGTTATAAGAAAGAGACTCCCTCTTATATTTCTCCTTCTTGCGTTTTACTTCTTTTTACAAGCTTTTATTCAGTTTTACCTGACCCGATGTCTGTCTGTAATCAGATATTGCAAGTTAAATTTGAGCCACTTCCTGATTACCAGGATTATTGTAAATCAGGTGACAATGCAATATTACTGTGATATGGAGCTGATCTGATGATGGAGCTGGAAGGTGGCCAAAGGCACCCCATGATGAAACGGTGATACCCCTTCGAGTTCCGACTCGTTTGATTCATCTCAACGAGTACTTTGGTCCTAGATAGTAACCGGGGGAAAGTACAGTCAGCATAAATAGCTTGTACTAAAAATGAAATTTTTACAAAAACTTATTTCTTATGTTTTAGCCATGGTTTCAAAGACACTGGCAGTATTTTATCTTGAAATAGATAAGCAAATTCTTTGTCCAAGAAAACTGCCAACTCTTCGGTCCCGTGTACCGTCGACTAGCCACTTTGTCATTTCTTTATGGAGCCTAAATGCGCTAGAATCCCGGGGACCAAGGATCTCAACACAGAACAAAAGCGCCATCTGTATTAAAGTGCATCTATGTACATTGCACAATCCTGACATAATCTTTCCCAGTCCTATATATTTAATGACAATTAACTATTAATAAGTCAAACCAACCCAAATCTTAAAAAGATGATCGTATTAAAGTGATTATACATAGAAACTGACTTCATCTGTATAATTAAATTTAAGCCTACTATACAAAACAATAGTGGTACACAAACTTCAGCTAAATATAATATCAAAGATACGAGTGGCAAAATATTTCTAACAAAAGTGTTGTATTTAATTTTGCTTGCGCAGAATACTAGCAGTTCGTAGCAAGCTGCTACGCTCAGCGTAGCCAGGCGATTGATCTACGAGCAGCGCTACGACGTTCGTAGCATCAGCAATACATTAGTTTGCACTTTTGTATCACTATGCAAAAGTGTCGTTGTAGCATTTAAAGTTACATGATTGTATATCATAAAGTAAAGTCTTGTACGCCTTACAGTGTATTGAAGTTAGTAACACATTAAAGAAATTGTACAACAAGTGTGTATGTACTTTATCCGAGACGGTTATATTCATCAGAGTCGCAAGTGAGGGTCAATAGTCAAGTAAAGGGTAATATGGACTTTACATACTAGTCTAGTTAAACACTCGGCTATTTTTTCACTTCGAACCGAGGAAATTATACAATAAAATCCGCATACGAGCAAAGAAAGCAAAGGTAATGCTTGTACTTCATAGAAGACGACTTAGTTGTTCGGTTGTTGCTCGCTTTTTTAAAATAATATCAAAGGTAGTTTATTTCATAGTTACCATCAGCCGTCTGTAAACTGTCGCATTAAAACAAAAAATAACATTTCCCGTAAATAAGAAAATTGCATTCGTATAATTTTCATTCGGGCTCCAACTTAGTGCGAAATGTGGCGAAGCGCGGAAAGTTCAGCAATAATAACGGCGCGTAAATCTCTTAGTTCTTTCATGGAAACGTACTAAAATCTTGGTTGCACGTAATAAAACTTCGGCTGTAGGATATACTGACGCTTAGTGATTGAACGAATGGTAAATGGAAGCAGTACCTGATCTTAGTGGAGTTTTATCGTTACGCTCACAAAGTCAGTGGTCAACTTGTTAAAGCCCAAACAGTGATAAGTGGTGATGCAGATAGCTAGTCAAATAACAACAATTTTTAATATAGAAGTTTTCAGAATTTTTTTGGTCTAACGATAGTTATCGAAAGTGAGCTAACTATCGATAGTCCAAAACAATCGATGTTTGGGGCCATTCATAAATTACGTCACACATTTAGGGGGGGGAGGGGTCAAGCGCTCTGTGACACTAGAACAAAATAATGGCGATTTTCATAGTAATTTAGTGTGACAAGGGGGGGGGAGGGGTCCAAATTGATCGAAATTGGTGTGACGTAATTTATGGATGGCCCCTTTGGATCACAACTATGATTTTTCATAGCCACTTTAACACAATAGTCAAGAGACTATAAGAAGATAGGGAACGTCCAAATATCACAAACTTTCTCATTTATAATATTTGTCGGATAGGATGTTTAGTTACGCGGTATTACGCTTTCACCAAAAATTTGCATTTTTATTATTTAATTATAGTAAGTTGATTCTTTCAAGGGAAGGAATCCTAGAATTAAAACTACCGTAAGACACAGACATGCCTAATAATTAAAAAAATAAGAAACACGTCCAAATCGTCCCGCCATCTCTTTTTTGGTCTCTTTTTTGGTCTGTTTTGGTTTCCAGCCCTGTCCCATTTTTTTAGCTTTTTGCCAAAGTCGGCTTCGTGTTTTTGACTGCAGCGCAGGAGATGGTGGGATGATTTGGAGGTGTATGCAAAGGACTGGCCTGAAATTACGCCAGATCGGGAGTTTCGGAGGTTAAAAGGAGTGGCCTTTGCCCAGCAGTGGGACACTACGCCAGGTTACGTGAGTAACGCATGTTTCTGATTTTAGTACTTAATTATGAAGGAATCATGATTAATTATTTTGCAATTTTCATCAATAAATGTATTTTCAGTAGAGTCTTTTAACTGAAGCTTTATTTCCAAGAACTTTTACAGCAAAGCCTTAAAAGCGAAGGGTTGATTGAATTTATCGAGAGCAATTTAATTTGTTAGTCCCAATTTATCAGTGAAACTCGTACGCTTACGTATTCACAGATCGAGGTAAGGTACAATTTAATTTACACTTTATTATACCTCCGTAGAGTTTACTTTAGAAGTTACCTAGTTTAATTCGTAGGGTTGTCAAGAGACTGTTTAAGTAAAAATAAAAAAATTAAAATAAAATAGATGCGTCATACCTTTATTTATTTGATACAGTTTTACACCATTAGGACGCTTGATGAACGAATGAATACTAATAGCTAATAGTTAATAAAGTAAAAATTGTCAAACCTAGCAATGAAAATGGGTGGTATCTTCAATCGAGGTATCGGTAACAACGTTAGGATCAATTAGTTTCTTTCGTTCCTTCGTCTCGAGATCATGGACAAATCCAAACAGATGGTATTCCTATTTATGTCTTGGATATAACCACTTTATGGCAAAAAACTTTCTACTCATAATTTTAAATATCAGTTGTTTGAGTTAGTTAGTTTAGTTGGTAGCATAGCGTAGTTATAAGAACTGGTGAGGTAACTCTGCTGGCTAGACATGGGAACTATGCGTGGCGATGCGGGGAAGGGCTGGATCCACCCAGCAGCACCCAGCAATGCTCTTTGGCCTCAATCCGTCCGACTTTCAGTTCTCGCCGGGATTCAGCCGATCGTAAGCAGTTCGCAACAAACGAAAAAATGCATCCACCATTAGAAATTATAATAATACGGTATTACTGCACTTACTGCTAGTATATATACCCTCGGGCAATGGGGCAATAAAGGTCACCACAAACCAAAGCGCGGGGCGCCGATGCAGCGTGCCCAGAGTGCTCTTCACTTAATCATATACGGTGACACACACCGGCAGCGCGGCACACCGTATTTGATTCAGTGAAGAGCGCGCTGGGCACACTCCGTCGACACATCGCGCGCACGCCCCGCGCTGCGGTCTCTGGAGGGCTTAAGGCTCTAGAGTGGCAACAGCGAACCGGAAGATCTTGCGTAGGAAGTGTCCCCAATAAGATGGATCGACGAACTGGTAAAGGGCGCAGGAACCTCTTGGATGCGGGCAACAAAACCGATCGTTGTGGAACTTTTTGGGGGAGGCTTTTGTCCAGCTGTGGACTTCTTTTGGCTAATATGATGATTAACATGTCATTTTTAGGGTTCCGTACCCAAAGGGTAAAAACGGGACCCTATTACTGAGGCTCCGCTGTCCGTCCGTCTGTCCGTCTGTCCGTCCGTCTGTCCGTCTGTCTGTCTGTCACCAGGCTGTATCTCATGAACTGTGATAGCTAGACAGTTATAATTTTCACAGATGATGTATTTTAGTTGCCGCTATAACAATAAATACTAAAAAACAAAATAAAACAATTTTAAGGGGCTCCCATACAACAAACGTGATTTTTTTGTTCGTTTTTGCTCGATATTGATAACGGCAACTGGTAGACGCTTGAAATATTCACAGAAAATTTAGTTATATATTCAATTTACAAATAAATAAATAAATTAAAATAAAACAATTATTTAAGGGGGGCTCCCATACAACAGACATGATTTTTTGGCCGTTTTTATAGATAACTAGTTATTGTCCGCGACTCTGTCCACGAAGAATAGGGGTAGGTATACAAAAAATAGCCTACGACCTATTCTCAGACCTACCGAGTATGGAGAAAAAAGTTTCATAAAAATCGGTAAAGCCGTCTCGGAGGAGTTCGATAACAAACACCGTGACACGAGATTTTTATATATTAGAGATGGTACGGAACCCTTCGTGCGCTAGTCCGACTCACACTTGGCCACTCCCACTGCTGGGCAAAGGCCTTTCTTCCGCCATTCTTCCCTATCCTGGGTAAGCACCTGCTAATCGAGTTGAATAGCGCTCAATTCGTCCCGCCATCTCCTCTTGGGTCTGCCTCTGCTCCTTTGGCCATCCCTCGGAAGTCGGAACCCTTTCGGTAACGATTCGCGCCCATCGGTCCGGATGCATTCGGCAGACATGTCCGGTCCAGTCCCACTACAGCTTGAGGGTCTTGACATCTACATCTGTAATACGAGTGCTGGAGCGAAGTGTCGTGTTTCTGATACGATCAGTTCTTCGAACACCTAGAATACTGCGCTCCATTGCTGGTTGGCAAACCTTGAGCCTGGACTTTTGAGCTTTGGTCAATGACCAAGATTAACATGTCATTATGATATTTTTTAAAATTAATAGTTTCTTAAGCGGATCCCCATTCAAATAGTCTGTAAGTACAGTAATAGATAAGCTTAAGTTTCATTCTTTCCGTGACATAAGAAAGCCAATTCTTTTATGTAAGTACTTATCTTTGTAACTTTAGCTGGTTTTTGTCTTTGTTTGTCTTTCTCTTACCTCGATAAGTCACCAAACTATGTTATGGGAAAGTGCTCTGTTGTCGCCTGCCGGAAAAATCCAATAATGTACAGACCTAGATACTTATTATTGACGATACGTTATAAGAAACCGGCCAAGCGCGTGTCGGACACGCCCAAGATAGGTTTCCGTAGCAGGTACGAAAAAATATTTGCATACTTTATTAATGTGGTTGTTTTGGTCCCAACTAACACCGCGCGCTAGGGTTAACAGCGCGATGTAGAATTTCAACGTCGGCGGTACAGCGCCATCTATCAGCGAATTGGGTAACTAATCTAATCTGCAGTCTACTAACTAGTATAGGTAACGCCACCAGAGTTGAGGCCACGCACACAACCACATCTCATGTAATGACAGCGGGATTTTGACGTTGTGTTGACGTTTAACGACAACTGGTGGTGTTACCTGTATGTATGTTGATGGTTTTTCAGATGTTATTCTTCTTACCGATTTCATTTTTTTTTTATTTGAAAGAAGATTCTAATAGCGTGATCTTATAGGTACTTAAAGCAAAAAAATGCTTGCAGTGGCGGTTAAATTACAATGTAAGTTTAGAAATATTTTTTTTACAAAAACTTAAAAACCGCTCAACTGATTAAGTTGAAAATAATTTTCCTAGAAAGTTCTTATTGAGTTTAACTTAAGTGATTTTTTTCATATTTTTTTATACGTGAGCTTCAAAAGTTAGAGGGGGGGACGCATTTTGAACTTTCGGAGTGAATATCTCCGAAAACATTCACTTTATCAAAAAATGGTAACCCCTATTTATTTTCTAATACCTATCCAATGATACTATAGGGTTAGTCTTGAAATAAAATCACCCCCACTTTACGTCTATGGGAGGAAAAAAATTTTTTTAAGTTTTTTTTATCTAACTACTTTGTTGTAGTGACTGATATATATTCATGCCAAATTACAACTTTTTAGTACTAACAGTCTCTGAGCTTAGCCGCGGACAAACACAAAAGCACAGCACAAAAGTATATAATCTAGTCAGGCAAGATTTAAAACCTCCTAACTTGACATTCCGAGCTCTTACACAGAGTCACACACAAACCTAACGAATCAGGTTTAAAATAAAGAAAATTCTATAATAAACAAAGTTAAATTAAAGTCGTTTGAACTAGCTCTCTTAGTCTGGTAAATTCAAGTGAACTAAGATAAACTCGACAGTAACTCTAACCAAGTGAATTAATTCAACGGTATCAAAAGCGGCGACATCGATGGTAGTAAATAGTGACTTCTTCGAGTGAAAAGTAACTAAAGACTTTTGTTTAAACCACTACAATTTTAGTTCTTTCATTGAAAAATACAATGCGGGAAGCTATTATCTTAATATATAAAAGAAGAAACTGACTGACTGACTGACTGACTGACATATAAACGCACAGCCCAAACCAATGAGCCTAGAGATTCAAAATTTGGCATGTAGGTTCCTTATACGGTCTAGGGGTGCACTAAGAAAGGATTTTTCAAAATTCACTCTCTAAGGGGGTGAAACGGGGGTCCAAAGTTTGTATGGGGAAACAAGATTAGTTCGACTATTTTATTCGAAACTTCACAAAAGTACTCCTAATGATAAATGAGTAAACACGTGTATCAGGTTTTTTGAGAATTCAACCCCTAAAAGGGGGGAAAGGGGCAACAAAGTCTGTAAATCAACATGGGTGTTATTTCTATGGTTTATCGGGTCGCTGGTTATGAAAACAACAACGGTTTTAAAATCCAACGTGACAGACAAATACTTACCATCTCCCTGGATGGGGTGCGATGGGGTTGAAATGTCTAAATAAACTAAATGACTGTTGATATATCAACGCACAGCCCAAACCACTGGACCTAGAGACTTGAAATTTTGCACATAGATACCTTTTACAATGTAGGCATCCACTAAGAAAGGATTTTTGGGAATTCCCACGGGAACGGGAAAAAACGGGATTTATATATTCGATTCCGAGTGACCCTATCTCAGTAACTATAATAACTAGACTCTTCAAATTTAATACATAAGTAGGTAGGTATTACATTAGTTACAACATTAATTTCAGGATTTTCAAAATTCCCACGGGATAAGGAAAAAACGGGATTTAAAATAAATAAATAAAATAAATAAATATCACGGGACAATTCACACCAATTGACCTAGTCCCAAAGTAAGCTAAGCAAAGCTTGTGTTATGGGTACTAGGCAATGGATAAACATACTTATATATTTAGATATATACTTAAATACATATTAAACACCCAAGACCCGAGAACAAACATTCGTATTTTTGATACAAATATCTGCCCCGACACGGGAATCGAACCCGGGACCTCAAGCTTCGTAGTCAGGTTCTCTGACCACTAGGCCATCTGGTCGTCTATATATTCAGTTCAACGGGATCCTATGAACTATAATTACTAGACTCTTCAAATTTGGCATAGAAGTAGGTAATTATAATAGTAAAAAACAGTTTTAAGGATTTTCGGAAATTCCCACGGGATAAGGAAAAACCGGGATTTTTCGTTTTACTGGTCGTAGAAAGCTGAAATTCGGCATGTAGGTTGCTTGGGGAGTGTAAAGCTGGATTGAGAGAGGACTTTCCAAAATTCCCACGGGAACGGGAAAAAACAGGTTTTTTCGTTTTACTGGTCGTAGAAAGCTGAAATTCGGCATGTAGGTTGCTTGGGGAGTGTAGAGGAGCATTGAGAGAGGACTTTCCCAAATTCCCACGGGAACGGGAAAAACGGGATTTTTCGTTATACTGGTCATAGAAAGCTGAAATTTGGCAAGTGGGTTCCTTGAAGAGTGTAGAGCTGGATTGAGAGAGGACTTTTCAATATTTCCACGGGAACGGGAAAAAACAGGATTTTTCGTTTTACTGGTCGTAGAAAGCTGAAATTCGGCGTGTAGGTTGCTTGGAGAGTGTAGAGGAGCATTGAGAGAGGACTTTTCCAAATTCCCACGGGAATAGGAAAAAACGGGATTTTTTGTTTTACTAGTCGTAGAAAGCTGAAATTCGGCATGTGGGTTGTTTGGGGAGTGTAGAGGAGCATTGAGAGAGGACTTTCCCAAATTCCCACGGGAACGGGAAAAACGGGATTTTTTGTTTTACTGGTCATAGAAAGCTGAAATTTGGCAAGTGGGTTCCTTGGTGAGTGTAAGGGAGCATTAAGAAAACATTTCCCGAAATTCTTACGGGAACGGGAAAAAACGGGATTTTGCGTTTTACTGGTTGTAGAAAGCTAAAATTTCAAAATTCATAAGTTTATACTGTAAGTAGGCCGCAAAGGGCTCTTTAACCGACTTCTAAAAAAGGAGGAGGTTATGCATTCCACTGTATGTATTATTTTTTTATGTAGGTATGTTCACCGATTTCTCGGTCAATTGTGGACTTGCTTGGTTGCTTGCCTGTATGCTTGCTTGCTTGATATCTTGGCTCTTTGGAATACTCATGGTACACGCGAGCGAAGCCGCGGGCAAGAGCTAGTTGTTTATAAAAGAATACGATTTGTGACAGCTAAGTGTACCGCTACGCAAGCTTTTTTTCTGACTAACCTTCATCCATACAACATAAATATCTGTATCAGTTTCAAGTCAATTTGATCACTAGTAATGAGTGAAATTCGTCTTTCCAGATTTGACCTTATTAAGCATATTAACGAACACATATTATAAGCTATATAAAATGTTTGGATTAGGTATACACTACTTCATTTATTGTGTCAGCATTTCAGATCACGCCAATAGCTCTAAGAAAACATTTTCTGCTAAAACTTATGGTTAAGGATACTGTGAGTCCAGAAATAGATCTATCAAGATCATAATTATGTAAGAGAAAATTCATTTTAGGTAGATATTTCAATTCGTACCATCTTTTAATTTTAAAGGATAACGAGCGTCCGCCTGCGTTCGTTCATTAAAAAAATATGTAGGTACGTTAAACACGCTCCACATACATTAATTTTATACGAACTTAACAGTGCACCAAATGTAAACAAATGTCGTAAGTTCGTTATCTGTAATACAGAAATGTAAGGTAAAATCCTTTTTAATTTATAACCGGTTAGTTAGGCCGTGCAAGCTCATTACGGGTGCATTTCAAAGCTTATCTCTTAGGCTGATACTATTTTAATAGGATGAAGCGGAAGCGTCTTTGTAAATACGAAAAAAGTACTATTGGTCTAAGAGCCGTTGAAGATCGACCTTCACCGATGAGTTAACTCGATGAGACATATTTTTTATCAAATATAATTTATAAACAAATATGCCTATGATAACTTGCTTATCGAAAAGTGTTCATGCTATTTTTTTTTTTGTTTTATTTTTGAGTGCCTTTAGCCATCTTCCAGCTCCATCATCAGACCCTGGTTACCATTTGGGATCAAAGTACTCGTCAAGACAAATCAAACGAGTCCAAACTCGACCCACGTCTCCTGTACTGTACACCACCTGCTGTAATTATTTCTTACTTTTAAAAAAGATTCCCTGGAAAAGATCTCTCTGAAGCGTACATCATCATCATATCAGCCAAAAGACGTCCACTGGTGGACACAGGTCTCCTCTAAAGAGTTCCACAACGAAATGGGCCTACACTGCCCGCATCAAAGTGGATCCTGCGACATTTACCAAATCTTAAATCCATCTAGTTGGAGACCATCCTACGCCACCTCTAACGCGATAAAGCGTTCTAATGCTTACCTTACCTGTTTTCTATATTGTTTATCTAGAGGTGTTCTATAAAAATACATTGTATTGTATAGCAACTAAGGTAAACGTACCAATGCTCGACACCTCAAATGACACCCTTGAAGGTGTCATGTATTGGATCACTGTCGAGCGCAGGGACGTTTACTTTAGATATATTACTCGGACAGGGCAACTTCATGGTACGATGCGGGCGAGAGCCGCGTCCACTTACTCAAATTCGCCCATTCCTCCCAACTTTCAGTGTGCACCGGGACTCGATTGTTTATGAGCAAAATTAGTGCCAAGACAAAGGAGTGCATCCACTAATAGAAATTATTACGCTATGGGCTCCGCATCAAGAAGAAATCCATTCTCATTATTCTATGGAGAACCCTATGCACGGGGTTGGATACCGATGGCTTTAGAATATGCACTAAAATAGGTAGGCACTAGGGTTGCCTGGAAGAGAGCGCTTCGAAGCGATAAGACCGCCTATTGGTTACTTTATATATTTTTTCCAGATACTTATTTTTCTGTATAGTGTACAATCGAGTCATGGTATTGTATCGTAAAATTACCACAGACTTGACATGACATAACTACGTGTGTGTGCGTACATATTTCCTATTCCCTCACTCTTCAATGATCAGGAATATTGTCATCCCGTTTTCTCATGTGTCGCAACACTGTCCAAGAAACCTTAAAAAAAATGACACATGCTATGTTTTGAACGTCAGTCATTTAAATAAGCTGCCGAAGCTGCAAGCGAATTTTTTGGTAAACTGAGATTTTTTAATGTTTTTCTCATCAAAATTGGAACTGATTTAGATTTAAAGATAGTGAAATGTAGTGCCTACCTTTGTGAAAGTGTTACATATGGAAATATACCAGGATTAACCTTTCACCGGTAAGTGTTTGTGTGATAGAGATGTGTGCGTTTTTGCCATTATTTGGACTCGATGTCAAGTCTGCTATTATATTCTAAGTTAACCCCTTTATCTAATGCTCAGTTTGGGGGCAAGTGATAAGGCAGTTTCGATAATCTGAATCGATAAAAAAATAAGTTCATTTATCACCCACTAACATAATTATCAAAAAGATCTATACTTACCAGAGTTCTTCTATAGTGATTTTTTAAATTATTATGAAAAGAAAGAAAAAAAAATTTATTGTTGTAAGTATGTTTCATAATAAATTAACAATATTTTTCCCAAATTATATGAAGTCAAACTTCGTCGTCTGCTTGTAAAAATCCATTTTTAAAATGAAAATGGTTTTTCGACCTCTACAGATGTAACTGGCAAAAACTGTAGTTTTTTGTAATGCTCTATGCAGCTTTTGTTTACAATACTTTTATCAACTTGAACTTCCTTATTTTCTAACAACTGATTAATATTTTTTACAGATTTAATGCCTGGATTTTTATTTAATACGTTTTTTAATTCAATAATTGTCGCCCTCCTATCCGATGAAATAGATGAAAGGAATGAGTTATCTCAAGAACATTGACAAAAGAATAATTTAATTTTGACAAATAACTATTTATAAGTAAATGTGAATCAAATAATTATGTGAAGCAACACCACTATTTTAGCTTGCCCCCAAACTGAGCGTTAGATAACGGGGTATAATTCTAGGTCTGTGAAAATTACAACCAAAACGTTCGTATGTAATAATATCTTTCTACCTAGGATAGCAAAAGTAAAAACATTTTGAAAACAATTTCTTTTAGTATAGATTGATGGCGAAAATTTTAGTAATAGAGTCCATTTAGAACCTTCACCCTTCGAAATTTGAATACTAAAATAAACTTCAAGCTTAAGCAAAGCGAGATTATCCATATTTATAGACGGTACGCGTAAAAAACATGTTATATTTTTTTTATAACGTATTTTCCTCTACATAGTTAAAACCCCGTTTCACTATTTCTAGGAAGTTGGATTACTTTTTCTCGAAATTCGTTTTATCTCCAGCATCTGTATAGATAACTATTTAAATGCATAAATTTTGATAAGAACAGCGTTGTTACGGTAAGCAGTTAAGCTCAGTTTTCATGGGAAAAAAACCATCAATCAAAAACTTTTTTCCACTTAGGTATCAGTAGCTACGTAAGGTATCTACAAGCCAAACTAAAGTTACCACAACTAAGGCAAACACTAGGAAGATAATATAAACATGTTAATGTGTATGTTAATACCAGAACTGCAATAGTGTCCAGTATGCTCTTGATTAGTTTCTGAATCTGTGTTCTGAAATTAGCTAACACAGACACAGAAAATAAGCATTTAATAATTAGCGTTTTTATTAGTAACGTAAAAATCGCACTTATATTCTGGTGTTTTATTCGTCTAGCCCACAGCCCTCTCCCTGGGCAAACTTGCCAGCTCAGCGCATGCTTACTAATTACCAACTTTACCCCGAAATCCATAGTTTGTTTATCCACTGCAGCACTGTTTTTATATTGCCCTCACCGCATTACATTAATTTACACAAAAACCCAACTCATTTCGGTTGTTTTTGCAAGCGTTTTGTGTCAGGGCCACTTTTTCGGAAAGGCTTGTTTTTATTTGTGTCCGGCATATTCTGACACAAAAAACAAACAACTTGCCTCCCCACACGGAACACAAGATACGGAAACCCAGAAAATGCACGAACATTTTCATATTCTTGTATTTTTCCGAAGTTTTATTAGAAAAGGAAGAAGCTATTGTAACAATGTTAACGTATTTGAGCTTTGTTCCGTTTTATTTCAAACAAGAGTATGTCGTTAGCTTTGTTTTAGGAGATAATATTTTCGAGTTTGACAAGTTTAAAAGTTTGATTTGAAAATATTACTAAAACTCTGATTGCCCCAAATAAGTATTTTTTTAATTTCATTAAATCATTAAAATGTGTTGTAGTTTTGCTAACTTGCCAAAATCCAACCTATTTACAAGCTTTATTCATCATCATCATCGTCATCCTAGCCTGTATAAATATGTACATCCCACTGCAGGGCATAGACCTCCTCTCAGAATGTGAGGGCTTGGGCCGTAGCTCACCCGCCGTAGCGGGCCCAGGGCGGATTAGGAAGTTCACATACTTACACCATTAAATTTCTTCTCATGTCTGTACAGGTTCACTTGCAATATTTATAAGATGGCGGAAGAAACAAGTGGTGCATGCGATTGCGATTGCGCTAAACAAAGCGGTTTTCTTCCTTTCTTCATATAAAACTACTAGCATTTTCCCGCGACTTCGTACACGTAGGTAGACAATAACGTTAGTTGTTTGGATGAAATTTGGCACACAGGTAGTTTATTACATGGATAAACACGTATGATAATTTCGGAAAATTATGCAAAGTTATAGGAAAAAGTAAATTCTACAGAAAGTTACACTATCCCTAATTGAAACAGGCTTCTTTTATCTCGGGAGAGGGCCAAATTCCCGCGGAATAGGAATAAGTGAATTCTATATAAAGCTGCACTGTCCCTTATTGAAACAGGCTTGTTTTCTGCGAGAAAAGTGGAAAGTTCCCGGGGGATAAAAATAACTATGTAAGATCGGTTTAAAAAAAACACTAATACCTTGTCAGGCTATATTTTCCTCGAGAAAATGCAAAATTTCCGGGGGATAGAAATAAGTGGGTTTTACATTTAGATATTGAGTTCGATGCTGTACTTGAAAAGATCCAATAATATGGTACTTAGTTACTCTCTAAGGTAATAGCTATTTTTAGCACTAACCTTCACTATAGGATTATTAAGCCTCTCGTTATTCATAAAAGGTTTTAACAACAACCAATGGTGCTCCACATTTTGTTATCTCTTATTAATCGTTGCCCTTCCATTATGAACGTTCTGTCAACAATCCTTACGGAAATTATAGGGCGACCCAAATCCCAACCGTATGGGAGATTATGGATTACAAAGATTCAATTTTACATTGTACACTGGCATAAAATATTTTACGAGACCGTAAATTTTAAATTATCGAGTGGCTCTAAATGGTGTACTCGAATCGTTTAAGACAGGAATTTGGTTCGGTCAGCCAAGAAAGTGGTCTACCAGTTTTGACAAAAGTTTCTGTGAGATCTAAATATCACTAGGGTTGACTTTTGTGAGTGAAGTCATTAGTCACTGTCATTATTGCAAGGGAAAATCGACTTCGTTGTACCATGACGTGCAAATGAACTTCAACCATATTTTTGGCCGACTCTACGATATGCTACAAAGCATGGAATTTTTGTATTCAAAAAGTCAAAAATATCTTAATTCAATTTAGGCTATAACATGCACTTATGAAAGTCGAAGAATCTAGGTACAGTCAAGGGCAAAGATATATATGCAAGTAATGTGAAAGAAAATAAGTAATCATATAAAGATAAAAAGATATATACTCATTCAAATGCTCAAAAATATGCAAATGTCAATGAGCCCATAAATATCTATATGGCAAGTTCAAAAACTTGTATACGATCAAAATGGCATAAATTTGTATTCTGCAAAAGACGCAAAATATTGTAGTCATATTTATATCACTAAATATAGATTCAGTATCTGCTACAAAATAAGTATACAAAATATAAATCTGCGAAAAGCAACTTTATGTTCTTGATACACGAAACAAATTTGAATGGAATGTTTTGACAATTCACGAAAACGGTACCATAAATGTCATTGCGTATGTCTGTCTCACGTTTGGATCTGTCACTGATGCGTGACTGCGATGTATAACCGCTGCAATAAGGTTGGTGCATTGCATACATATTTTGCAACTTTGAGCGGATACATATTTTTGACCTTCTAAAGATTTTGTAATAATACTAATAATATTGAAATTGCCAACTTAAACTAGGTATCTATATACAGGGTGTTCCGTAAGTAGTACGACAAATAGAAATGGAAGATAGGTGGGCAGGTCATCTACTAAATATCAAAAAATGACCTCAGTAAAAGTCGCACCGTTTTCGAGAAATTTTGATTTTTCTGATTTTTTGAAAAATGTAACACCCACACGAATATTTTGAATTGTGATATTCCGAATTAGTTATTTTTTGAATTTATTTTTATTAAAAAATAATCTTGAATAGTTTTGTTATCAGATGAAAATACCCTTTTAAAAAACTATTACAATGTTTTATTTATTTTTATTTCAATTTAAATTTTGCCTCTTCTCCTAAACTTTGGTCAAGATTTGATTTATCACAGCGAAAAAAATTACATGAGCTTACTAGCTTAGAACATGTCCGTTTAATGGACATTCAAAAATGATAAATAGGTTATCAAAAAAAAATTTCAGGAAAAAAAATCTTCATACAAAGCATTAAGTACCCAACAAATCTCGTTAAGCCAGTACTACCACCTTATCTAAGTTGAGGATCAAGATGGATCAGAATGCATTCTGGTTCAATTCAGCAGCTATGCAAAACTAAATAAATAAATAAAAAATCTAAATTTCGCGTTTCATTAAACGCCGCTAAATTTAAATTCGAAATTTAAAAATAATTTGGTTTATCTTTTGTTTATTTAACCATTATTCAACCATACCCAAATTAACGGTAAGATTGGATTCAATAGATGGCCTAGTGGTTAGAGAACCTGACTACGAAGCTTGAGGTCCCGGGTTCGAATCCCGTGTCGGGGCAGATATTTGTATGAAAAATACAAATGTTTGTTCTCGGGTCTTGGGTGTTTAATATGTATTTATCTATATAAGTATGTTTATCCGTTGCCTAGTACCCATAACACAAGCTTTGCTGAGCTTACTTTGGGACTGGGTCAATTGGTGTGAATTGTCCCGTGATATTTATTTATTTTATTTTTTTTATTAAATATGAATGAGTTTTAATTGTTTTTGTTTTAATAAAACACGCGACTTTTTTTTATTTTTTTAATTTATTTAGTTCTGCGTAGCTGCTGAATTTAACCAAAGTGCATTCTGATACCCACCAACCCACTAATCCACAACAGAATCCGTCAATCAAAAAATTCTATTTTTAAAATATTTTTAGTGTTTAGTGTTTAGGAACAGTATTTAAAATGCCAGTAATCAATATGACTCGATATTATCAATGATTGTCTTACCTACGTAAAAGTAGACTCTTCAGAATTAAGTGGCCAGCCACTTAGAAATGAAGGATTGCCGTACGTAGAGTCAAGGGCAAAAACATGTAGCCGTTCAAAGTTTCAAAAATATGTATACACGACCTAAATGTTAAGTTAATAAAGTAGTGTAGGTATACATTTTTTGAAACTATGTACGGCAACATATTTTGCCCTAAGTGTGTACCTATATTTATGAATATTATGGTGTGTCTAAATTTATGCGTTGATTGATGCAGACATAATATTGCACCTGCTGCTTATATACTTATCTTTCACACAACGTATACATATTTATGCACCTTTCCATGTTCCATAATTTATGATCTTAATGATGACGCCATTTTTTGAGATTTTGTGGTGTTTATATATCTTTGCCCTTGACTGTACCACCGGTTCAGAAAAATCCTGTTGAGAAGAATCTTGCAAGAAACTCAACAAGGTGCAAGTTTTCATCCCACCTTTAAACCCTTTTACCCTTAGGGTAGGAATATTTTTTCCAAATTTAAATGGGACCACTTTCGGGGTATACGCTTTCCAATAAAAAAAGAATCATCAAATCTGACTACTCTGTAAAAAGTTATGCGTGGTCATACATAAAAAAAAATATATATATTTACGCGTCGACTTGAGAAACCTCCTCCGTTTTTTCGTCGGTTGAAAATAAGTAAGTAGGTACGAGGTCAGTCAGTGATGTAATACTTTATTAAATTAAAACTTTTTAGTACCTAGCTCTTAGCCAGTGCTTATTACGAACTTTAACAGGATATAAAATGTTGTAACTACTTTTTGGCTCTTCAACTACCCTTATTTTCATTCATAGTTACAGTTCTATCTACCTTTATCTAGACACACGGCAGCGTGTCAAGCCAAGTTTCTGTAGTTACAGTATTGTTAAATAAAAACATTAAGCAAACTAAAAGTAAACTTGTCCGATTCACAGGTTATAGAACTAGCTCCTTCCTCGTTCGACGTGACATTGGCATACACCGAGAAAACTCATCATGCCTTGGGTCACCCTTACCCATTAGCAGCGATCTGTGCGATATTTCAAAAAATATAAGTAGTTAGTATACGTTTTTTTTCTTAATTATAAAACTTTCTGAAAATATGTATACTTATTTTGTGTGATTTCTTTTTTTATATTTTTTACTACATTAAATCAATATGTTGGACAGTAAATATCTAAATCAAACAACAATTTTATACTCTTATATAATGATTTAGAACTAAAATTACAAACACAAGGGAATCAAACGAAAGCTACTTTTAAAAGGCTTTCTGTGTCAAAATTGTCCGGTGTATTTTCTTGTTGAAACTTACAGGCACTCAGTTCACAAACCCACATCAGGTACAAAAATACATTCCGAATCGCGTCAGAAATGTATTAAACATTACACAACATCGTAGACACAAGTCGTCGTGCGCCAGAAACTGTTACTCAAATGACTCAACTTTTCTACCTCTCGGATGAGCTCTTGAGTCGGAACCACAGAACTAATAATAAGAGTAATAGAAATGTTATCGCATGTATCTCCTTTCTCAATTAATGTCGCCGCTTTATTGCCTCTCTCGCTCACGATGAGCACACGTTGTTTCGTGTTTTAATAGGTTTTAGTAGATTATGGCACAGTTGCACGCTTGCAATGGGGCTCATAAGGAAGCTCAATCACACAAGTGATTGGACGAGCTTTGCTCGGAGTTTTTCTGCGTGATCGCATCATAAATGAAGAGATCTGCAGGAGAACGAAAGTTTCTGGCATAGCTCAGAGAGTTGCCAGACTTAGGTGGCAGTGAGCAGGGCACATTACTCGTAGAACCAACGATCGATGGTGTAAGCTTCTATTAGAGTGGCGACCGCGAACTAGAAGTCATGGCGTGAGAAGATTCCCAACAAGATGGACCAGATTATCAAATCTGGTAAAGGTTGCAGGAACCACCACTTGAATGCGGGCATCTTAGGACCAATCGATGTGGAATTCTTAGGCTGATAATGATGACGATGATGATAGTGACACACACACAGTTGTACAGATTAAGATGGAAATATGACGTCAAGGAGGTTGCAGAAACGAATTATATACCACTACAAACCCAAGAAAAAGGAGGTATCTCAAGGGGGCATATACCAAGATGGTTAAAATACATTAGGCCCGGAATACACGTGCCTGTAGTTTGCATATTTTTGTACCAGTAGCTGGCCCATGTACGTCAAACTTCATACAAATATGACACAACCATGCGAGCAACTTGCACAAAAATGTGCAAGCTACATGCATGTGTATTGCCGGCCTTAAGAAGAAGAAGAAAATAAAGAATTGTTCACGGTCTCACCAGTGAAATGTAAAGTCAAACCAAGCTAACTCTGCAGAGAATAATAATGGTAACACTGTAAATCTACGCACATTATGTACGTGATCTGACGTTAAAATACAGTGTTACCATTATTATTCTCTGCAGAGTTAGCTTGGTTTGACTCTAGCTAATCTTTTTGGAACCACCTCTGCAATAACCCATTTTTTGAATAGTTAACTTCGTTACAGCCGCAGGTTCACGGTGGATGTAAACCGCTTCAAATCGTTTTGGATATCAATGAGGGAGGCCTTTGTCCAGGCGCCCTTTGCTGAAATGATGATAATGACGATGAACTTCGTTACAAATGAGCTATGAAAATAAATAGATAGCTTTTTAACAACACGCGCGGTCGCTTTGCTAGCTCGCGCGACATTTCTATCATATTGTAAGTTCTGTGGTCGGAACATTCCAAGCCACGCAATCTCTCTGTCCGGGGCGTATTCATTAAGAGTGCAGTTTAACTCATCAAGTGTCAACCGTACCCGGGGACAGGCGCGGGGCTCTAATTAACTGTCCCGGCTATGTACGTGAATGTCTTTCCAGACTGTACTTCGCAACTTGCGCTATTTCAAGGGTTAACTTTGGCGTGCCGTGCACTTTTGCTTCACGAGAGCCCTAAAGCTCTGGGCGTTTTAAATCCTCCATATTTATTTTTGAATAAGAACTTTAGAACGATTGCGCGGATATTTTAAGTAAGATCTGTTTAAATAGCTATAGCCCGCGGTTTCGTGTCCGCAGAACTCAAATTTATGATGTACTTAAGAGGGTTTATACCTGCTGAGCTGGCAACATTGCATTTTTGTTAGTTTTTCTCGATTATTCCATAAAAATTGAATGAAAATTAAAAATGTTTTAAATACAAATTGTTCTAATATATAAGTTAATGTGTCTACTGCAATAATAATTCGTGATAGACTTTTATTTTCTTTAAAAACGAACAAATTATTAAGAACAATTTGTATTGAAAACATTTTTAATTTTCATTAAAGTTTTTATGGAATAATCGAGAAAAACTAACAAAAATGCAACGTTGCCAGCTCAGCAGGTATAAACCCTCTTAACTTCTTCATCTCTTTCATTGAATAAAGCAAAAATCTGGCAATGCGACATCTGAATCAGCTGCGGTCCATTTCACGTGACGGGTGGAAAAAAAATTAACGCGTAATTGTTAGTTTTTATTGCTTTTATGGCCTTGTTTCATTTTGATTTGCGTATGTTATTTAGAGATAGAGATAAGTGTACCTATCCGTACTCTTTTCGATCTGAGTCATGTGTTATTTTTTGTCGCATCGGACCAGTTTAAGTTCCAAGTAAGTAATCCATAAATGCAGAAAGTAGTTATTGTTTTTGAAAATAAACAATAGAATAGAATGTGCTATTTCCAATAAATATTTAGTTATTTATTGCCATAATTTACAGTTACAGAATTGACTCGTAGTTCTTTACCACGCGAGCCTAGTGCGGTTTGAGATCTACACAATACACCGTTTAAATTTTTTACAATGCATATGCTCGGAAAGTGCCTCTTGACGCGAGTCAACATATCTACAGAAAGTTAGTCATCCCAGCACTTTCGCAAGTGTGAAAAAAAATTGTATGGATTTTACTTTCCACACGCGTGCGGAAAAGTAACTTTTAAATTGCCAATTCTCAAAAAGTTGTGTCCAAACTAGTGTTTAAAAAATAAGACTAGAGAGTTGTGTCTTCATAATTCAGCTTTGCACAAATAAGAAAATGTTTGATGCAACCAAATGAACATTTACTGATAAAATAATAAAACAGATTGTTTTAATATTAAAACGCACACATTTTAATTTCGTCAAAAGTTTTGAAATAAAAAATTTAGTACTAAAATAATCCTTGAGTCCATTTCGGACCGTACGACATCTGCGCTTTCAGTGCGCGCGCATGGCGTAACACGAACCAATCATGTTTACCCGTTCGCGCCTGTCAACCAATGAGCTTTCAGTGTGCGCGCATGGCGTAACACGAACCAATCAGGGTTCCCCGTTCGCGCCTGTCAACCAATGAGTTTTCAGTACGCGCGCATGGCGTAACACGAACCAATCATGGTTCGTTCCGTTCGCGCCTGTCATGAAAACCCGCCACAGTAATGTTCATGAATTCAGTCCGGAGAATCAATTTAAGTTTAGTAAATTAAAATGGAGAGTTCAAGTGATGAATTTACATAGGACTTAACGCCGCCTGACGTCCTAGACCAAGCACAAAATTAAATGTGATAGCCTCCTGCTGACTAAACCGATGCTGAAATATGTAAACATCTACGAGACTTTCCCTCAATGAAAGGTAAATAAGAACGCAACATCTTTTTCCGAAAATGTTTATGAGCGCGCGCAGACAGAGAGCGGTCTGGAATTCCGAGTTCAGAGTTCTGCATTCTTTCGTATGTACTACTGAGTCTCTTACGGTAACGCACACAGCAGGCGACTGGAACTCTCGAGCGATGAAAACACAGAACTCTGAACGCGGAACTCGGTACTCCAGACCGCTTTCTGTCTGCGCGCTCTCTTAGCCCCAATTTTTTTCCTCGCTTAATGCATTGTAAAATGTTGTATGATATACGTGTCGAAAGCAGGAAATTCCCAACTCATGTCGGCTAAACCAAACTCGCTTCGCTCGTTTGTTTAGATCTCCGCCATTCGTTGGGAATAGCCTACTTTCCACACTTGTATCATAAATAACTATTCTCAAACATGCTATGTAATATTGACGCTATGTTCCTTATAATACGCCACGAACTGTCATGTTGCAGGTGCGCCTAGACGAGAGGCCAATAATGGAATTTCATACAACATTGCTGGCCTTGGCCAGCAAAGTGATCGTCTATTGTTTTATGTGACACAGCACCATGACGTTTAATAGGTCGACGTGGTCGACGTGGATGGATAAATGGATGGTGGACGGACGGACGGACGGACGGACGGATGGATCGATGGATCGATGGATGGATGGATGGATAGATGGATGGATCGATGGATCGATGGAACGATGGATGGATGGATAGATGGATGGATCGATGGATCGATGGAACGATGGATCGATGGATCGATGGATCGATGACGATGACGATGACGATAACGATGACGATGACGATGATGATGATGATGATGGTGATGATGATGATGATGATGATGATGATGATGATGATGATGATGATGATGATGATGATGATGATGATGATGATGATGATGATGATGATGATGATGATGATGATGATGATGATGATGATGATGATGATGATGATGATGATGATGATGATGATGATGATGATGATGATGATGATGATGATGATGATGATGATGATGATGATGATGCATGTTTGAGAAAAACTCTATACAAGCCTTGGCCACGAACAGGGATTGCCGGCCTCGTATCTCTAGATGGCCTCGTTAACACTCGGCCATCTATAACTACTCGGCCGGCAATCCCCTATTTCGCGGCCGCTGCAGTAATGTACTATTTCCCTAGGTGTGTACAGGTTTCCTCTGTAAAGCAAGGTACATTTCAAATGTAATTTCGCACATAAAATCCGAAAAACTCGTTAAGTGCCGAGCCGGAGCTTGAGCACACATCCCTCTCCTTGAGAGGTCTTAGGTCAAACCAGTAAGCTTCCACGACTTTTTGCTATTTTTGAACTATTTTACGTATAAATGAACAGCATATTATACATAGGTACATGCTATTTTCCGGGCTACACAAATCATAAGCACTTTATCTTGAAAAGGTTACGAATCAACAAATAAAATGTCTTATATCAAATACTTGTTCGCATTTACTTACAACTTTATATTGTACCTCCTACTCAGCCCGCAAACATTAGAAATTTCCGAAATAAATCAGGTATTGTTACCAGGAAAGCAGGAAACAAGAAAATCTACAGAAATTCAGTCATTCAGAATAAGTCGGGTACTTTGCACAATTACTTTTTCAATACATTCTGACTAAACGCCGTGATAAGACTTTGAATAAAGTCAGACACAAACACATAAAAGAAATAAAACGAAGGGAGCACAAAGGGACTAAATTCGCGCCACATAACATAAAATATAAACTTTCCTCTGTTGCCCGACGACGCAGTTAACCTCTTGAATGAATACAATGTTTTCTCATAAAATATCCTAGCTCCAAGCTAATAACACGTGCCACAGAGGGTATTTGCTATGGCTACGATTGCTACGCAATTTCCTACCTTACATTCGAACAATTATATGAACGTGGAATAATATTCCGCGTGCCCGTATGGCTTAGTTCTATTAAATTTGACGATTAAACGCTTAAAACAAGAAGCGGTTTGTGATTTCAAGGTATTTATTCGTGCCGAAATTCGTTCAGGTACGCTGTTAGCGGAGCAAATATTTTGCCGGTTTTAAGTTAGACTAAAATAGCAGCAAACTAAAATAATTCATTGATACGGACTTCCTTAAAGTAACGTTTTAACAATCAATTTTGATTACCGTTAAATTATGTTGCAGGATGAACTATGTATAAATAATAAGATGTGCTTGTAGAAAAAGCGGTAATTCAATGTTACGTTGTCATCGGATGTATATCCTACGAGCTGCTGCCCGCGACTCCGTCTGCGAAGAATTCGTTTATCGCTATCCCGCGGGAACTATGCAATTTTCCGGGATAAAAAGTATCCTATATGTTAATCCGGATTATAAACTATCTGTGTGCCAAATTTCATCAGAATCCGTCAAACTGTTTTAGCGTGAAAGAGTAACAAACATCCATCCATCCATCCATCCATACTTACAAACTTTCGCGTTTATAATATTAGTAGGACTAATCCATTCAATATTATAAAGGCGAAAGTATATATGTGCGAGTGCGCGTGCATGCGTGCGTGCGTGCATTTGTGCGTGTGAACGTATGTTTGTTACTCCTCCACCATAAAACGACTGGACGTGTTTATAATGAAATTTTGTCAATAAATAACTGATCTTTAAACATGAAACTACCGTGAGACTCGCTCATAGTGGAATTATACGGGTCATTCACGTCTTAGAACGAGTGCACGTCTGGCAGCCGCCGTTACGTGTGGCTCCGGGAAGAAGGGCTACGGATTAGCCCGAAACATGTCCAGTCAAACTCATTTTAAGAAGTGAGTGATCCGTATATTTTCACTATAAATAACTGGTCATCCGAAATAGAGGTAACATATTATACACTATGTGAGATCGACCGAAAATCCAAAAATATGTATATCCGCTATGCCTAGCTATGAACTGAATACATAGCGAAATGAAGACCACGATGTGTTTTTTTTGGATTTCCCATGAGAGAGAATTCAGTAAAATTCCGGAGTTTCAATTCAACTGCCACATCTACTAAGTAGTTAACGCGAGCGAAGCCGCGGGACAGTGCTAGTTTTATTTATTTTCATCTGAGAAACAGAAAACAAAATCATACCTTCTGTCCAATAAACGAAATAAATTCAACTCGGCACCAAACGGAATTTCATAATCTTTTGACAACTCCCCCATTAGAACGCGCATTATTCTATTAGGGTAATTCCAGGATAGATGCCCCAGTGGGATAGATGCCTCGATTTCAATTTTTACTAGTAGCAAGGCTGTGGGACCAAAATTCCACTAAATAATAGCAAGCCCCCTCCCTGCAAACCTCTGGGCCGCTGCTATCATGAGCAAGAGCGAACGCGTTTAGTCCATGAGTGCCAAAACCTTACGTGGCGAGATCTCGCAGAGCGTGAAAATTATATTCGTAAGTATTTGTTTTTGAATAACTTTAGACTGGCTTATAATTTGCGCTTTTAACTAACTCATTTGGTTGCACTGAAGTTTAGGCTGCATGGATTAGTATATTTTATAGTGATTTTATCATTACTTGATTTTTTATCGAAAAGGGCATCTATCCTCTGCGAAAAGTATAGTTGCCCCGTTTTCGATCGCTATAGATGCCCCTAAGGGCATCTATCCTCAACTTGTTTGAAAGAATTTTTATGTTGCTGAGGGTCGAAATGCCTTGTATGAGAGAAAACAGGGCGTAGTCTCGCGTAACGTCGCCTGGTCTGAAGAAAGCTTGCTAGCAGCCTTCGAGGAAATGAAGAAAAGAAAAAGGAGTCAATGAAGAAGCCTGCGAACATAAGGAATACCGTTTATAACACTAAGACGACGTTTTGCCAAAAATGACGAAAATTCAATTATAATAGAAGCTTAATCACATTTTATATGGAATTGATTGAACTTTTATAATTTGTTTCAGTAAAACATCCAGTACTAGGATTCTAAAATGAGAAGAGGCTCGTGGCTCATACTGTTCAAACTAGGCAAATTTTCAATGAATATAAAAGACATAACTTTTATTTAACTTGTTTAATTTCAAAGGGCATCTATCCTCTGACGCATTTTTGCGACGAGTCGTCTATCCCCCATGGTAGGCACCTATCCCATTTATAAGGGGTCTAAAAAAGTACGATTTACACAAAATCTATACGATTTATATTAAAACAAGTACAGTAAAATAATAGATTAAGGACCATAGTTACCATACGCATTGGACGCAATGCTATAATTTGTTAAGTTTTTGAATTATAAAGCTATTTCAAAAAGTGGGGCATCTATCCTGGACTTACCCTATTTCTTTACCCGGGCCGTACCTAATATGAAATATTCATAACGAAACAACGTTTTTAATCAAATACCTGCCATACAGAAGCATCTGTAGCCGGTGCTTCGAGAAACCGATTAATTCCTACGAGTTGGACTCGAAGCGAAAGGTTCCGTATATAAATAATTAGTATTATTAAGTACTAGCTGGTGCCCGCGACTTCGTCCGCGCAGTAGGTAAAGCTTCTTCATTTCTTTCATTGAATAAAACCAAAATCCAGCAACGGCAACATCCAAAAATCCATCGTCTCATCATCGTTGGTATTACTTAGTGAATATAATAAATCCCGTTTATTCCCTATCCGGAGGGAATTTCAACAAATCTATCCTTTTTTGTTGCTCGATATTGATAACGGCAACAGGTAGACGCTTGAAATACTTATTCACAGAATATTTAGTTATACACATTCACTTAAAAAATAAATTATTAAATTAAAATAAAACAAATACTTAAGGGGGGATCCCATACAAAATCATGATAATGGTACGGAACCCTTCGTGCGCGAGTCCGACTCGCACTTTTCCGGTTTCTTCAACATATTGGCAAAAAAAATCTAAATCTTTTACATACCCCACGCAAACTGCGGTTTGCCGATGCCTGCTTAGTATAGGATTTATAATTATGGTTTTGTATGACTCGTAAGTTTTATGTCTTACTATATTAGTACAAAACATGTTAGGAATGTGGAGCATTAGGTAAATGTAATACTTATTAGTGAAAGAATTTTTAAAATCAAGCCCGAATTTTAATTCACTTATTTCTACCCCACGGACAAAAAAAACCAACAAAGTTTAGACTACATTTTCCTATCCTACGGGAATTTCGAAAAATAATTTATTTAGTAATGTCAAGTCTGTAGCACCAGTTGTTAAGGCTTTGCGTTGTCTGTCATTTAGTCAGTTAGTCACGGTGCTGTTTTAAAAGTAGGTATATGTTCGTGTAAAGAACCCTTCGATAGCTGGAGATCACTGGTCCTAGGTTTCTATTAGGATTAGGATAGCCCCAGGGCCTTAGTCATTGTACTCTCTTAATATAAGGAAAGCCACTCACCTTGGTCTGCTCTCAGGTGCTGCTGTAATATTTACACAGAGTCTACAATGTCACACACACACACACAATAATTTTCAAATGTAGTATCCCGATGACCGAAATAATATCACCAAAAAACCAGTACTTTGGTTAAAAGAACAGTACACACCAAAACACAATACATGTGATCCGTACGTTCGTTTGCCTCGAACTGTCAAAGCTCTTCTGCCGCCTACCGACCGTAGTATTGTGACCTACCCTCATATTAAAAGTTTGCAATGCCCGAACAGTATAGATTAAACGACGATAACTTTTTTCATCGTGACCTAATTTTAATGAAACAACGCTTATATGTTGCTCCAATTTAAGCTTCATCTATTTGCGAAAACCGCAAGAAAATCCGTTCAGTAGTTTCGGAGATTAGCGATTACCTACAGACAGACAGAGCTCTACTTTTACTGTTTTATTATAGTATAGATAGACGATTGAAAACCTATTGCTACACTTCAACCGCTGCGCTTACTGTGGAATAGGGGAGTAAAAGTTGATATTGTTCCTAAGATAGTTTAGTTAACTAATTAACTAACGCCTGAATCCATCAATTATTAAAATGGAGCAGAAACCGCCAAAAATCAATCTCCTGGTATAGGGACTCTCTTTAATATTTACTATTTGGCTTTGTGATCAAAATTGGATTAACAGAAATTTACTTTACAGTTACGCTGTGTCTATCTTGTAAGTCCATCTATCCGCAACTTAACATAAAGACTCTATTAGAACTAGAAAACTAATGGTCTCTGTTCTTTGTCGGCAGATGCATATATGTAATAATAATCACATCGACAAAGTATAAGAATAAAATTTTGAATACAAAAATGTTTATGTATGTCATGTATGTAGGCTACACGTAAAGTGGCCATGATTTATTTCTCATCTATCCCATGTCGCATAATAATAATTATAATAATAACAATAATTCAGGCGTAGGGATGTGACGACCCCATCGCCCGCTGGTGTTGTGGTGTCACCAGCGCAGTCAGTCAAAAGGCGTAGGGATGTGACGACCCCATCGCCCGCTGGTGTTGTCGTGTCACCAGTGCAGTCAGTCATCGCAGGGCGGCTTGTGGCGAGCTGTTGGTGCGTAGCGACACCACGAACCCGAGACCTCCAGGGGTACACATACACACATGCGCTTATACACACACTCACACACAGTTACACACCCACCCCGCCTCTAGTTTGCCTTTGTTGGCCGCCTAGAGTTCACACCAATGTTGCCGCCTCGTTGCCCCGAGCGGGCAATAAGTTTGAGGGGCCCATTTAGTGAATGGCGAGTCACCGCCTACCAAAAGTTCAGTTTATGAGATATTGAAATGGTAGGTGTCCGTTATCTCACTCCATAGCCCCGTAATCCTATCCACAACATCCCAACCCCATAGCCAATTCCATGTCGCTTCCTACCTGGCAATAGTTTGGCAACTGTGGAGGACTGTCCGCTAGCACATCCTCATGGTGTATTAGGGGATAGACCTCCATAGTTGCGCCCATCTCATTTATATTATATGGTACCAAAGGCCTCTTCATGTTGGCTTCGGCCCCATGAATGCCTTTCAAATGACCGGGTCCCCATGGGCCCGTGATCGGAAATCCGTACCAACACAATAATTCAGTTTTTACCCTTTGGGTACGGAACTCCAAAAAGAACTTCCTAATTCAATCTCTTTCTTCACTGAATGTGTTAATTATGTCGGGACACAAGCTAGGGCTATTTCCTGATTGGTTGAAATTATTTAATCCCTGGCCAGTCTGTTATAAGTAGGACAGACGTACAGCGTAGCGACATCAATAGGATTCCGTTTATCACTCTTCTGGTGCGGAACCCTGGAAAGAAAGGTAGTTATTATTTAAGAAGGTAGGTACAAAGTTTCAAAAAGAAAGCTTACCTTATCGCAAAATAAAACGTACCTATTTATAATAGTAACTGAGTACTGAGTAGGTACCTACTATATCCCGTAATTATCTTTTACAAATATATTTCTTTTCTTCTACCATTAATATTTTTATGATATTACCTAGGAAGCTTGTTAAACTAGTACCTTATTCCTAGAACCTACAATATAATGGATACAAAAGCTTTTTACGATCAAGGAAAAACATTATTATGACGAGCAAAAATAATAGGTCAGTATCCGTACAAGTTGTACGAAAAATGCCGGTCATATTCTGCTCGTCACTGTACAACTCTGAAATTAATAATTAAAAAAAATTCTGCCTAAAATTCCGTAAGAGGGAATTTTCTCTTTAAATGACCCAGAAAACTTTGGTGGAAATTTTGAAAAAATTAGGAAATTTTGGTGTTTTCTTACTCGCAATCAAGAGCACTGTTGATTTTGATGGTAAAAAAGTGTCTCTAATTTTCCATACAATTTATTGTGCCCGTTTCGTAAAAAATATAATTCTTTAGTAAAAAATTAGCCAAACAGACTCAAAAATAAGGACACTTATTTCTTTATGAAAATGAATTGTAGGTATTTGCGATTCTGAGTAAGAAAACACCAAAACTTCCTCATTTAACTTAAAAAAAAAGGTTTCTGCGCCATTTAAAGTGAAAATGCCAAAGTAAGCACTTTAGCGATATCAAACAAATCGGCTTTTATCTGCTTGCTGCTTATTGGCCTACTTATACTAAAAATATAAAAACCTCTTCATTTTCCTGCCATTTTTTCTCCCGTTAGTCGGTCAGAGGGCTATGCTCGGAGTTTCTCTGCGGGATCGCATTAGTAATGATGAAATCAGCGCAAGAACTTAAGTCACCGACATAGCTCGAAAAATCGCCATACTCAAGTGGCAGTTGGGCAGGGCACATCGCTTGTAGAACTGATGGCCGATGGGGCAAAAGGGTTCTTGAGTGGCGTCCACGGACCAGAAGACGCAGTGTAGGCGATCTGTTTTGTGAGCCTTGGGGTAGGCCTATGTTCAGCAGTGGACGTTTTTCAGCTGAAATGATGATGATGATGATGATATTGATGAGTCGTTCAGAAGTTTGCACAATAACGCCTAGTTTGCCACTTTAGTAATAAAATTAATTGATTGCGAGGCGTTACTTTGTGGAGATCCTTCCTTTCCTTCGTGATCCTTTGTGAGATTGTGTATCAGAGATATGGAGATTCTAAGATACAGGCTACTTATGTATTCTAGTTTAGGCATTACATTCTAGTAGTGACCAGTTAGTCTTGTTGTAGAAGGCGTAAAGGTGGTTAGACACTAAAGTCGAGCCATTAGTATAGTAACCTATAATACGTAACATAGATTAGGTAAAGTAAAGTGCCTACTAATAATTATAATTATGATCGAAAACTATTTAAATTAATGAATTGAATTGAATGAATTACAACCTTGTTCTCTCCCTCCTCCACTACTATACATGTACAATAGCTGTGACTGTGCGAAACATACATTTTATCATGCAGAATCCGCCCTCCTCAATTTCCACATAAATCAATACATATCACAGACTCAATTATCACTAATGCCACACAAAATTTCGTAGTCTTTATGAATTCATTCTCAAAGCAAACCTGAGCACCCAAGCGTTCACCAACAAAACGAATCTACTACAATAGCTCGCTCGGATGCTTTGAGAATAAACTCGTAAAGAGTTCGAAATGTTTTATACGACACATATCCGATGCTTACTTACCGACGATAACTAGATAATTTTTGAAACTCTCTCAGTTATAGGTCTTACTTTTTATATCCTAAAGAGTTTCGTCCACTACAATGTACCATGCCATAACCGTATGAACTGAATCTTTAGCGCTTCCACTGTCCCGCAGCCACATCCGAGGGTCCTGGTTGATAATCTGGGACGTCAGCCAATGCCACCTTACTTGCACCTCCAGTCCATTAATCTTCATCAAATTAGGATCCAAAGGGCAGATAATTATGGGATTTTCCCATAAACTCCATTGTGGCCTTTATTTTTGTCGTATAAGAACACTTGTGAAAATTTCATGTCACTAGATAAATCTTTAAATCTACCGCTAAAGCGGTTGATATTTTGAGATTTTACATGCATGTTAATATCGGAATAAAAAGTAGCATACAGGGTGGGCCCTGTAAGTGAAGCAAAAAATTGAAATATATACTCTTTTACTAATCAGTAATTAAGTCCAAATGGACAATTACAATTCATTAAAATGAAAAAATAATTGTTTTCTAACAAAATTAATCGAGCCAGCAATGTACAGACTACAGACATATTGTGTCCAGTCGGAACACTTGACATTGACATTTACGATCGTTTTCAATAATAATAAAAATCCTACTAAATACATCATATTACTTAAACGTATGCAGTCCTTCTGATTTAAATAATCAATTCTTTCAACACAACGTAACAGTTTTTTTATCAAGTATGTGGGGATGGACGAAATTAATAAAACACTTGCTAGTAAAAGTTTGCTATTACTGTCGCGTTTCAACCCCTATCAATAACCGGTCTCATACATTGATGAATTTTAATTTCCATAAAACGGTAAAGTGTGCTTGCAGTATAATGTCAATTTGTAAAAATTCGAGCCTAATTGAAATTCATTATTTCAATGTGTGCGACAAGAAAATGATGGCGGTTGAATTGCTAGTAAAACTATCCTTAAGCATGACAGACTAACAAACACAAACTTTTAAATGTTCTATGTTAGTATTATAAGCCACAATTTAAAAATAAAAAATGTCCTTAAAAGTATTTCAAAGACTTACCTAGTAACTAAGCTCATCGGATTTTATCCAACTAAGTAAAGTGAAACCAAAAGGAAATAAACGTTTCATTTACGATAAACATGGCGAGGAGTCAGCTAGGAAACTGTTCGGCCGAACTCTTTTAATTATTCGCAACTCGGGAAATTTTTCCTAACTCCAGCGAATCCATTTAATGAACGCTGATAAAGAGCTTTGAGATAATGTCTCTGGAGTTTTAATAAGTATGTTAAATATGTTTAGGTCTACATTGTTTTGAACTCGTGAGGTTTCTGTACCTATTTCAAAGCGGGATATTTATGCGTGGTCGTTGTAAAAGTACCTAAACTTGAAGTTCAAAAGTTTCGTCCCTTGTGTGGGAAGATTTTGTATGGCTACTAGGTTACACTAGGCACTATCTGGAATTTTCCTTCTAATACAATACGTACAAAATATTCTTTATTAATACACCAGAATCCCATGCCAAGCCACGGTGGTCTAGTACTTTGACCTATGGCCTTTCAGACAAAGGATCGTGGGTTCAAATCCTGGCTCGGACCTCTGCGTTTTTCGGAATTTATGTGCCAAATTACATTTGAAATTTTCCATGAGCTTTACGGTAAAGGAAAACATCGTGAAGAAACCTGCATACACCTGCGAATAAATTTAATGGTGTTTGTGAAGTTCCCAATCCGCACTGGGCCCGCGTGGAAACTACAGCCCAACCCCTCTCATTCTGAGAGGAGGCGTGTGCCCTGCTGTGAGACGTATATAGGCTGGGATGATGATGAATACACCAGAATCCATGAATAAGTGGGTAGGTACAGTGCTGCAGTGAGAAAAAAAGTCCTGACTGATTGACTGACTGACTCACCAACGCTCATCCTAAACCCTTGGCCTTAGAAGGCTGAAATTTTGCCCAGAGTTTGCCTTTAAGATAGGCAAAGAATAAGGGCGCATTTGTTGAAATTCCTACGGGAAAGGTAGGTAATAAACGGGTTTTGTACGTTTGATTCAGAGTGATACTATGACATCTATGATACTATACCTAATCTTCAAATATGACAATAAAAGTAGTTAAGTAATCATAACAGTAAAAAACCAATTTTGAGAATTTCGAAAAGTCTCACGGGATGAGGAAAATTTATATACTTACCTATTCACTAACTGATACTGATGATAATGGATTTTCTAATGTTGCTTTGCTGGATTATTGGTTTATTCATAATGAAAGATATGAAGAAGCTTTACCGCCAATTTGAATTTCTTAGTTGTTACCGTAGCTCTAATGCTTATAACAATAACAAATACAATGGAAAACTTATAAAACCGTTCTTCCTTCCTCCTTTTTCAATTGACATCTTTAGCGGTCAGTTAGTGGACCCGCTGGGAGTCCTCGAAAGAAGGTAGCATAACGACCCAATGGAGACCGATAACTTTGTGGTAAAATACATTAAAGGCTATATTACAAATTAATTTGACTCTGATACAATAACAAAGATCACTATATAGGGTGAATCTATTATTATCAATTGTGATAAGTACTTTTTTTTCTAATGGTTATGTTAAGGATCACGCAAAACAGGTATAAGTAAATGGTTCTCACTGAAAAACAGCGTTGCAGCTTGCCGCAACATTACAAATTATAATAATCTTACTCTTACGAGTATACTATGAGTTAGTTTACGATATAGTGTAGGAGTAGTTACGATATCTTTTATTATACTTACCTTGGGGCCCAATTTATACTATTCGATATATTTTTTTAATTTGTAAATTTCCTGTCAAATCTATTTTTTTTTCTGTGTTTGTATCGAATATGTGTAAATAAACATCTCTCTCTCTCTCTCTCTCTCTCTCTCTCTCTCTCTCTCTCTCTCTCTTATTGAAATAAATGCAATAACAGGAATCGATCTCCAGTATACAGTAGACATTAGAGACCTCAAGAGTCTACTTAGTGACCACGGGCACTGCAATATGGTTGAAAATTTGAGGTAATTTTTGCAATAAATTGTTGTGATAAGTCCAGTCCCGATGTAATATTAACTACGCGTGAAAATCACGAAAATTTAAAACAATATACGCGGTATTTAATTGTTTAGTATACTTGGAGCGTTGTCATTGTGCGATGATACTCTTGTGAATGTGTACATACACGTGATTAGCTATCCGTACTTTCCATACTAATATTACAAATGGGAAAGCGTGTCTGTTTTTTTCTGTCTTTCTGTCTGTCTGTCTGTTACCCTGCACACTTAAACCGCTGTCCCTATCGTATACGAAATTTGGTAAAGAGATACTTTGAATCCCGGAAAAGGACATAGGATAATTTGAATCCCCGATGGCGATAAATGCATTATTCTCAGACGGAGTCGTGGGCAGCAGCTATCAGAAATATTAATTTGATACCTTTTTATGTACAGTGGCTCAATTAATATCCGTGACCGTACTTGAAAATCCACAGGCGACAGAACAGCCTTGTAAATCTTGTAATAAAGTAAATCAACTGAAGTTAGCTCGCTATTCAGAGCCCGGAGGACCCTCAATGGGCCTTTTTTGGCGAATTAAACACAAAGAAGATCAGAATTGAGCTGTGTACCGGGCAATATATCTTGCTGACATTGTCTCTAATTCAAAAAGTTACGGCGGAACGTTAAGCATTTAGTTATTTTTCATTTAAGCAACTGGCAAAGGAGAGGTTTGTATAAATATTTGTTTAGAAAAATTCTCATTTTCTAATACGAAAAACGTTTTGGTATTACGTTCAAACTTACCGTTACTTTTTATATTATGATTGCGTGATTGACTTACGAAATTATTCGTAATCTTGCATCTCATTTGCCACTCTAAACTCAGTAATTATTACGAAAATCCTTGACATGAAAGATGGCAAAGGTAGGTAATTTACACACTTTGTAGTTGCAGCGGCTCTAGCGTTACTTTTCCGGAAAAGTTAGACATTGTCCGAGTCTTTACCTTTAGAAATCGAGATTTTAGAAACTTCGATTAATGATGTCACCAGTGCTAATAGCTATAGATGTAGCGGTTTATCTGTTTTATGGCAAAGTAGCGCTATAGGGGCGCTAAAGTGTGTATAATTAATTCTGACATCTTTCATGTCAAGGATTTTCGTCATAATTACTGAATTGAGAGTGGCAAACGAGATGTAAGATTACGTATAATATGGTAAGTTAATCAAATAATCGACCGCTTTAGCCTAGTTGGTAGTGACCCTGCCTACGAAGCAAGAGGTCCTGGGTTCGAATCCTGGTAAGGGCATTTATTTGTGTGATGAGCACGAATATTTGTTCCCGAGTTATGGATGTTTTCTATGTATTTAAGTATTTATTTATCTATATAAGTATGTTTATCGTCGTCTAGTACCCATAGTACAAGCTTTGCTTAGTTTGGGATTAGGTCGATTTGTGTAAGATTGTCCCCTAATATTTTTTTTAATCACACATTCATAATTACTGAATTGAGAGTGGCAAACGAGATGTAAGATTACGTATAATATGGTAAGTTAATCAAATAATCGACCGCTTTAGCCTAGTTGGTAGTGACCCTGCCTACAAAGCAAGAGGTCCTGGGTTCGAATCCCGGTAAGGGCATTTATTTGTGTGATGAGCACGAATATTTGTTCCCGAGTTATGGATGTTTTCTATGTATTTAAGTATTTATTTATCTATATAAGTATGTTTATCGTCGTCTAGTACCCATAGTACAAGCTTTGCTTAGTTTGGGATTAGGTCGATTTGTGTAAGATTGTCCCCTAATATTTTTTTTTAATCACACATTCATAAAACAAAATTAGACTTTAGACTTCGGTCCAGGCATAACCTTTTATTTTTTAATTTAAAACCACGATTGATCTCTATCTCACCTGTTGGTAACTTGGTAAGGTGCAGAATAGGCCGAAGAGATACCTAACTCACTGGTTCATTAATAACCTATTTAACCTATTTATTATTTATTTAAATATTTATTATTCAGGCCCTAAATTGTATTTATCCTACAAAACAGACGGCAGAAGTGAATATTATTCCTTAGTCAGCTTTATGAAAGATGAAGCGAAGCATCATCCTGCTTGAAGCGTATTCTCTCTATTGTGGCACCTCTCTCACAAATAACTTTGACTGCACGAGTCTCTCACAATAAACCATTTATTATATACATCCCTAGCAGCATATATATAATACCCACACCACAGCCCATATAACTTCTTAAGGAAAGTAAGCACACACCCGAAACGTGCTACTCGCTAAGACGCCGCAGCTGGTGAATTAGAACGATTACGTTTTCAACTCATTGTACCAAAACTATTCCCATCGGGGCCATTTGTTTAGAAATCTTGTTGTAGTTGGACAGGCGGTACAATAATACGTCAGCCTGTAAGCCTCTAGGGCGGTTAAGGATGGAAGGAGGCAGCGTTTGGTAATTTATTGTTGTTAACTGCTATAAAAATGTTGGCAACACACATTAGAGAGAATAACAGGAGGCACGCGGGACGCATGCCGTGATGACGACCCGTTACTATTTTGTTTATGTGTTTACTTTTAACAACTTTACGACATGTTTTTATTACGCAATTTGCAATATTTCAATTGTATGCCCGTGGTTTTGTTGGCTAAAGGAACATCGAAAAGTTTTCCTGGAAACTGGCTAAGGGCGTATTGAGCTACCCGCCGTGGAAGGTTGTTTACCAATGGTGTGCGGCAAATATAAAAAAAAAACCCACTTTACGCGTAGGTAGGGTACAAAAACCTTCGTCAATTAGTAAAGTTATTCCTTTATCGAGTGACAGACTCTTAGTACCTTTTGAAAAATGGGAAACTTCAATGCAATATTCTGTTTCGTTTGACATAAAATGTTAATAGGACCGACAATTGCCTTAGTTTAAGCAAACACCAACTTTAAGGTGACGAACCTTTTCTTACCCCAACTGTACCTGTCCTTCGGTAACCTAATTTCTTTCTTCTTTTTATTATTTTACCACTATGTCGTCGTGTTTAATGTAAGTGCGGACTCGAAATTAATGGAAATAACGTACGATCCGATAATTCAAACCCTTATGGCAACACCATGCACACTAATTCATCGATATAAACCTCCGCAAAGTAATAAATACCCTAAGTCAATCAATTAAGGTTTATCCTTCTGATTAGGTTACATTTAAACGTGACTTTTTTAAGAAAAACATTCAGTCTTCTTAAAACTTACGTTCGTCGTTAAAATCATTTTATTCCTTTTGATTCTCAAATCTTCAAATGGTACTTTAAGCACTTTTATATCAGAACATCTCGCTGAAAAATTGCTCTGGTTCGCAACTGAATTGCTACACAAATCCGTTAATTATATCAAGCTTAAAATAAATTTAAACAGCACTCACTTCTTGTTCGCCGTCAGACAGCACTTCACTCCGCCGTGTTGCTAAATGTTCCTGCCGAGCCTTTTTCTTTCCTATAGTAAATGAAGGAGATGGACGAATATTTGGTGAATACGGCGAGAGTGCCATAAAATGGCCGAAACCTGAAAAAGTGAACAACGTACCTAAGGTAGTGACTCTGTTAGCTGTAGAGCTCTCGAGTTTTTCAAAATAGCGGATTATAAAATTTTCCAAAAATAAAATCGACAATAAACATATCATTATTGAACCTTATTTTCTAACGCGCTGACGCTTGCTCTCGCAATCCCTATTTCTTTCTGTCAAACAGTATAAACTGGTGACTGAAAGAGATGCTGAAAAATTGTGTATTTCGCTCGGCATCAAAGTTGTTTAGCATATTATACCTTGACCCTCGCTACCCTCAGGATTCTTTTTTAAACCACTTGTTTTCAATCTAGAATCCTTTGCTTGCTTGGGTTTCAATACAAGCACTCGCGCCAAACAATAACTTTCCAGCCTTGCATAACAAATACCAATTTTAGATTTTTTATTGAGATAATATTGACAAATTCTTCAATAGGTTATTCGATGTCCATGTTCTTTTGCCGTTAGAAAGCTACATTATCACTGAGTAACATAGGCTATATTTATTACTAGAAAAAATTAGAGATCCTCAGTAAATCTTACTAAAACCAACCCAAGGTGTAAAAAATTAGCCATAAAATGTCTTTCATCGCATGCGCTGCGGAAAGTATTGATGATAGAACAAAAAAATATTCTACAATATTATAGAACGTATCAATATCTACAAAAAACTTTGGGAGACCATATGACCAACTATTGTAGTTACGTCACTATTACTACTTTTTTACATTTTAAAAGATGATAGAAATGCCTATCAAAATCAGACCATGTTATCCACACCTTTGTATTAATTCTTATCTAAATAAATTATTTCGTATTCAAGACTGGTTCAATACCTGTTGATTTCTTTTTGAATTATCGAAATCGTACATTCCGTTCAAAAAATATTACGAAATTAAAAATGTCAATATAAATAAATACCTTAGTTTTTAATTTTGGAAATTTGGACAAACTAGCGACCCGCCCCGGCTTCGCTCGGGTGCAATTATGCATGTGTCGGGTCTTCCCCTGAAGACTCGTGACCCTCTGCTCCAGACATGGCGCGGGCAACGAAATAACACTCACGTATTTAACACGCAATTATCTATTCACCAAATGAAAATACATTTACAACGAAATCTTAAATGATTGCACTGATTTTAAAGGATTGAGTATGAAACGCGGCGTGTTCGCCGCGGAACTAGATTAACGTGCTCACTATCTGACGTCTCAAATCCGAATGTCTCTTGACCGCCATCTTTTTACCGTTTAGCGCGCTTTTTAATTGTCAAACCTGACACTTCCGCCTGCCAGGCTAGCCAACCCAACCAATCTAGTTCCGCGTCCAACACGCCCAAGCTTACCGCTTGACGTTTCCGTACATAGACAATAAGTGTCGGTAAAACTATGCAGAAATCAATCAAGTAACAAAAATCATAATAGATGGCACTGTACTCCAATGCATACTGATTTAAAACTAATTTTTAAAATTTACTGCGTGTGGCGTCGCTATCTACCCACAGCGACACGGCCATCTTGACATCTCACACGTCCTCGTGTGACGTATCTGAAATGAGAAAATAACTTGCACCAGAAAATGTTTACGGTCTCGGCCAACCTGACCTCGCAATTAGTAGTATGAAAGTAATGATGTAAAATTGGCCGTGTTCTTGGACAACCTCAAAGGTGTCCGGTAATCGCCTCCACCAGGCAACTCACGGACCACCACTTAAGGCGACCGACATGATAGTCACTACTATCCATCAACAGAACTGGACAATCCAAAAGGGCGACCGATGGTCACTCCTACTAGGTGACCCCCTGGACAACCCCTAAGGGCGACCGATATTTGCCGTTATCTGGCATTTCCTGGACAACCCCCAGAGGTGACCGACAGTCTCTCCATTAGACTCCATGGACAACCTCTAAGGGCGACCGATAATCACTTCTAACCCTCGGACATCCAGTCCATTCGATATTAATACGCTATGTCATAAGCTAAACTAATCTTTAAACTAGTAATTACATTATTACACTGAAATAAAACCTATTTTAAGATGTAAGGTCTTTTTGTACGTCAGAGTTGTTAATACTGTCGAGATCTTCGTCTTGAAAGCTACTGTCGGGCATTTTGCGTAGTCTGTCGTGTGCGTATTTGTACGTCCGATTAGAGTTTAGGGCTTTGAGAATATAGCGATCACCTTCCAAAACTTCGATTATTTTAAAAGGTCCCTTATATTTTGGGTCCAGCTTTGTTTGGTTTCGCTCTTCGTTTTGAAGTAAAACAAAATCTCCAACGGAAAATGGGTTTAATTTACCTTTTGATTTATCAAATCGCGTCTTATCGTATGTAGCCGCTTTTTCTATGTTTTCTATTGCATGGGTCCTAACCTGTTCTATGTCAACTTCGTGTTGCACATCATCCGAGAGCATAAGAGATAAAGGCCTTGCTACTTTCCCTATGAGTAGTTCTAATGGGCTGCATTTTGTGACACGATTATAAGAGCAATTAATTGCGAGTTGTATATCGGGTAGAGCATCCTGCCAGGAACGATTAGTAGCCTCAGCTGCTGTAAGCATATTTTTGAGCGTGCTCATCATGCGTTCTACTTGGCCGTTTGCTCTGGCGCTACCCGTAGCGATCAGATGCAATTTGATGCCGTTCCTGTCACAATACTCCTTAAAATCTTTACTAGCGAAACAACGTCCCTGATCTGCAATAATCCGTGATGGTGCTCCAAATAAGGAGACACTAGCATTAAGTGCTTTAATGCTGCTGGATGAATCTATGTGCAGAGTATGGTGGAGCAACACGTATTTAGTAAACGCGTCTATCAGTACAAATACGTATTCTTTCCTATCATTTTTGCCGCTTAACTTTCCGGTCGCGTCGATATGTACTGTATGCCACGGGGTTCCTATTTTCGGGATTGGATGCATTTCTACCTGTACCTTGCCGGAGTGAGACTTAGATACCTTGCATGTTACGCAATTTTCCACGAACTTTCTCACATATTTGGACATGTTTTCAAACCAGTATAATTCGAAGACTTTCTCCAATGTCTTTTGCCATCCTAAATGCATAAGACTCTCGTGCACATTGTTGATGATAGACCAGCGAAGTGAGCGGGGTATGATTGGCAATGAACGGGTCCTACCTTGTCGTTGTATCTTACGATAGAGGATACGGGATCTCAGTTCATATGTGTTGGCCACATCACCAGGGAGCATGTTTTCTTGTAATTCGGTTATTAACTTACTCAACTCGGCATCTTGTTGTTGTTCAGCGAGCAGCCAGTTATCCGTTACTTCGGTGAAGTCGATCCGTTTTGGGGCTATTTTTTCTACACCATCGGCATCGCCAAGCTCATCTGGCAAAGGGTTTCTGGAGAAAAAGTCTGCATGAGACATGCGTTTACCGTCAACGTGAATGATGTCAAACTCGAAGCTTTGGAGAAAGGCCCACCACCTGTGGACTCGTGGAGTCAAGTCGAGCTTTTTCCGTGTAGCTCGGAGAGAACTGCAATCCGTGACGACCAAGAATTTGCGCCCGTATAAATAGTGCCTGAAGTGTTTCACTGCGTTGACAACCGCGAGAGTCTCCAATTCATACGAGTGGTATTTTGACTCCGCGGATGTCGTGCGTTTGCTGAAATAGGCAACAGCGTGCAACTTACCTGCCTTTTTATGCATTAAAACTGCGCCATACCCAATAGCGCTCGCGTCCGTATGTAGTTGTACCTCCAACTCTGGATCGAAGATCATAAGCACTTGCTCATGTGTGAGGCATGTTATGATTTTTTGTCGTATGGCTTCATGCTCGGACTTCCAGTTTAGCTTACCATTACCAGCCGTGAGCGCGTACAAAGGTGCCATAATTTGGGAGAACTGTGGGACAAATTGTCTAAAATAGGAAGCCAGACCAATAAATTGTCGTAACTGTCTTACCGTCTCCGGGGGAGGTAAAGCTGTCAACGCTTCGATCTTACGCGGATTGGGACGTATTTGACCTTGACTAACCTCAAAGCCTAGGTACTCTACCTTTTGTTTTAGAAAAGCGCATTTCTTGATGTTTAGGGAAAATCCTTTTTCAGTGAGTACTCCGAGAACTATTTTCAGTCGCTCAAGTGCCTGATCTACGCTATCGGCCACAATTAGGACGTCGTCCATGTAGACGACAACAAACGAGTTTACTAGATCACCTAGTGCCCTAACAATCGCGCGCTGGAAGACGGAAGGCGCGTTTCTAAGACCAAAAGGCATTGAAAGGTATTCATATTGGCCTTCCGGTGTAACAAAAGCTGTGCGCTCGATGGAGTCGGGATGAATGGGGATTTTTTGATGGAATCCTGAAGCCATATCCAATATGGTAAAGAAATGACCGCCGTGTAACTTAGCTATTTGATCAGAAATGAGAGGTAATGGAAACCTATCTGGTATAGTGTTTTCGTTTAACTCACGATAGTCCACACACATCCTGTCGGAACCATCTTTCTTCTTCACGAGCAGTATGGGGCTGGCAAATGGTGAGGAACTAGGCCTGATGACGTTGGCTTTGAGTAACTCGTCAATTTTGTTACGAACAGTTTGCTTTTCATCGGGGCTTAATCGATACGGACGACGATTTACGGTCTTGTGAGGGTCTTTAAGACGAATTTGCATCGCCTCCGTGTCCGCACGAGCAATCGGTACTCCAGTCGTAAAGGAAGTCTCGAAAGATTTTAAGGTCTCAGTCAGTAATTTCCTTTTCTCTAATGGGACGTCAGTATTTATTAAATCAAAGTCAACCGTGTTTGTCATGGGGAGAGAACAAGACTCTACTACTTTTAATTTTGTAAACTGTAATTTGTCAGATGACATGTGAATGGATAAGCCCTGGACTAACACTTCGCGTCCGATCATGATATCGTGACGTAAGTAAGAGTCTGGCAGAACGTGAAAAAGGATTTCTAAGAATATGTCGTCAACTTCTACAACTGTCAGTATTCGCGTGGTGGAATTCACAGAAGTCTGCCCTATACCGGTCATAGACACAACGTCAAAACATCGTTTTCCACTAAATTGACATGCAACAGATTCTTTAATTAATGAGCATTCAGCTCCCGAATCATAATAAAATGGCAGTTGCTCACCAGAGTGCCGAAGAAGTCCCGTAGGGTTGTTCACGACGCACAGGTCCACACGTTTATTCTTCACCGCGCCAGCTTCATTGCTATTTCCCTCTTGGCTGCTCCTCTTCGGACAGTCATTCGCGTAATGACCCAGTCCTCTGCAGGCGAAACAGACGATAGCTTTTTCCGCAGGTGGATCCTTGTTGCCAATGAAGCTCCTTGGTCGGTTATCATTCTTCGATCGGCTGTCGGTTTGAAGCATTTCTCTTTTACGAAAGCATTCTGTAGATTTGTGTCCTAATTTTCCACAGTAGTGACACTTAATGCTGGTGTTAACATTCCCTGAGCGAATTTTCTTAACATCCGGTTCATCTTTGTCGTTACTCGATGATGATTTTCTTTTCAGGAAGGATACCGCTTTGAGCTCCTGTTGCAATTGCGACCTTGATTTGATATCTGTTGTAAACGACAGTCGCTCGACACGTGGCTCAAAACGGGAAATGTGAGCCAATACCGTGGCAATGGCTATTTGCTCGGTAGTCAATCCGTTCCATCGTGACATAATGGAAGACATTAAACTGGATGCATAAGCGGCAAGGCATTCTTTATCGTCGGGCTTTCTAGCATTTAGGTTAATCAAGAATGAAGCAGGTGTTTCGGAATAGTCGTACCTTGTAAGAAAGAGCGTTTTAAAATCACTCCATTTCATTCCAGGGTAAGCCACTGTTGAAAACCAGGTTGAAGCTTGCTTCTTGAGAGCACGGCTTAGAGCCATCATCAAAGAAGTTCCGTGACATTGGGGGTCGTCGATACACATATCCGCAGTCGAAATCCAAGCACGGGCGTCGACGTCTTGCTTTTCTGGGTCAAAATCGGGTAGTCTGATTTCTTTGGATACTGACGGTTGCGGTTTGTTCAGCGTTTGCAACAAAGCCATGAAATTTCGGTTTTGTTGTTCCATTATTAATCGCCATTTGTCGTTACTTGTAAGTCTTCCCGGTAATCGTGGAGAGTGGCATTCATTCCGCACTTCTGATGTCGGGTCTTCCCCTGAAGACTCGTGACCCTCTGCTCCAGACATGGCGCGGGCAACGAAATAACACTCACGTATTTAACACGCAATTATCTATTCACCAAATGAAAATACATTTACAACGAAATCTTAAATGATTGCACTGATTTTAAAGGATTGAGTATGAAACGCGGCGTGTTCGCCGCGGAACTAGATTAACGTGCTCACTATCTGACGTCTCAAATCCGAATGTCTCTTGACCGCCATCTTTTTACCGTTTAGCGCGCTTTTTAATTGTCAAACCTGACACTTCCGCCTGCCAGGCTAGCCAACCCAACCAATCTAGTTCCGCGTCCAACACGCCCAAGCTTACCGCTTGACGTTTCCGTACATAGACAATAAGTGTCGGTAAAACTATGCAGAAATCAATCAAGTAACAAAAATCATAATAGATGGCACTGTACTCCAATGCATACTGATTTAAAACTAATTTTTAAAATTTACTGCGTGTGGCGTCGCTATCTACCCACAGCGACACATGTATTATACATTATAAACCTTCCTCTTAAATCACTCTCTATCTATTTAAAAAACCGCATCAAAATCCGTTGCATAGTTTTAGAGATCTAAGCGTTCATAGGGACAGACAGACAGACAGCGGGAAGCGACTTTGTTATATACTAAGTATGTAGTGATTGAGTCATGTACGTTATAATTAGCATACTTATTTATATAACTTTAATTATCTTTAATTATCCCAAAATTTTTATAAAGATACCTACTAATATTATAAATCCGAAAGTGTATCTGTCTGTCTGTCTGTCTGACTGTCTGTTACCTCTTCACGCTTAAACCGCTAAACCGATTTAGATGAAATTTAGTATACAGATAGTTTGAGTCCCGGGAAAGGACATGGAATAGTTTTTATCCCGAAAATCGCCCTTTAAGGAGGTGAAAAGGGGGGTGAAACTTTATATGAAGAATCAATAACCACTTAACCGATTTAGACGAAATTTGGTAAGCTTGATTGCTTGCATGCTTGCTTTCTTCCATGCCTGCTTGCATGTCTGCTTCCATGCCTGCTAACATGCCTGCCTGTATGCTCGCTTACATGCCTGCATGCCTGCTTGCATGCTTGCTTGCATGCTTGCTTGCATGCTTGCTTGCTTGCATGCTTGCTTGCATGCTTGCTTGCATGCTTTCTTGCATGCTTGCTTGCATACTTGCTTGCATGCTTGCTTGCATGCTTGCTTGCATGCTTGCTTGCATGCTTGCTGGGATGTTTGCTCGCATGCTCGCTAGAATCCTGCTTGGATTCTCGCTTGCATGCTTGCTTTCATGCTTTCTTACAAGCTTGCTTGCTTGCATGATGCTTGCATGATTGTTTGCGTGCTTGCTTGCGTGCTTGCTTGCGTGCTTGCTTGCATGCTTGCCTGCATGCTTGCTTGCATGCCTGCATGCTTGCTTGCATGCTTGCTTGCACGCTTGCTAGAATCCGTTAGGATTGTCGCTTGCTTGCTTTTTTACATGCTGGTTTGCATGCTTGCTTGCTTGCTTGCTTGCTTGCATGCATGCATGCTAACTTGCATGCTTGCTTGCTTGCATGCATGCTTGCTTGCATGCTTGCTTGCATGCTTGCTTGCATGCTCGCTAGAATCCTGCTTGGATTCTCGGTTACATGCTTTCTTGCATGCTTGAATGCTTCCTTGCATGCTTTTTTGCAAGCTTGCATGCTTGCTTGCATAATGGCTTGCTTCTCTGAAATATTTATGGTTCACGCGAGCAAAGCCGCGGGTAAAAGCTATAATAGATAAAGTGATTCAAAAGGAAGGTTTATTATGTATAATACATGCGTAATAATAGTTGTACCCGTGCGAAGCCGGGGCGGGTCGCTAGTTTCCATATAAACTTGTTCAACGCCTGGACAAAATATTCAGGATTACATTTTGTAATATCTTGTTTACATTGTAACGAAAAATAAACTCAATATTTAAGTGTACTTACGTAACAAAGTTTATTTTATTTATGTGTCCGACTAATCCTTTTTGCCTAGTAGATAAATGAGTACTGTCAATCCGATTAAGACAAAGATTTATTGCTATTGTTTTGGATTCATTAAATGAAACTTCTTCGAAAATCAACTTTGACAGATACAATAGATACGGAATAAAATATAAATTAGTAATTTGGGATTCTGATACACGTCTTATATTCGTTATTTATTAATCAACTACTTACGTAGTTGACTAAAGACCTATTCGTGTTCCTGACGCGTGAAATCAAACCTTGAACAAAAATGTAGGTGGAACTGTCTTGCATAGCGAAACCTGTGAACCTTGACCCACTATGGAATCTTTTCACAGTAAATGTTACGAGTTATGTTTTTTTCTTTTCTTTTCTTTATTTTCAACCGAAGTTATTTTTGACTTTCGACTTGTTTCACTCGCTTTAGTCAGAGACAGCCTGGAATTTTACTTTTCTCAGTTCACTAACTTTAGTCGCGAGATCTTATTTGCATAGAGTTTATTTTAGTAGTACCTACTTGCTTATGAAAGTTAAACGAGTTACTAGAACGTTTATAGCTCTATTTAATGCAGTAGTTTCTGAATATGAAACTAGGTTTTATGTTTCATAATCATTAATAACATTTTGATGATCCGTTTGAGAAAATAATTTATAGAGATTTTACTCGCATACAGTTTTCATTTTGATTGGATCTTAAATAATTCACAAATGACCAAGTAAAATAAACCTAACCGGATTTATTTTCAATTTAGAATTTTTAACAATTCAAACAGTAAATAAAAAAAATACTTCATGAACATGTTTGTAAATTTTTCTAGCGCAGAAGATTTGGCAGTTGAACAGTTCAACAGTTTCAACTTGAACTGCTTCGCGTCTTTCGCGACCCGCAGTTTTTTTATAAATGTACAACTTAAGTAAACCTTAAACCGTATTTAACGTTAATTTCAAAGTGATCTTTCTTACCCGTTTTACGCACAGAAGGACAAAGAAGAGATCTTATAATGGCTCAAATTCTTCATTTTGTAGTACCTAAACAATTTGAAAAAGGAAAATAAATTAAGGGAAAGTTAACAGGAGGAGGAAGGAATGGCAACATATCTGCCAAAGGGTATTTCTACTACACCAACCACCAGCCAACCAGTGGTTTTAAACCACTATCAGTGTCTTTATCACATACATTAAAGAAACGAGCTATAGCTACCATGAAGTTTTCATAAATTGAAGCCGTACTGCAAGTACACTGTATCTAATATATAAAAATCTCGTGTTTGTTACCGAACTCCTCCGAAACGGTTTGACCGATTCTCATGAAACTGTTTTCTCTGTATTCGGTAGGTCTGAGAATAGGTCGTAGGCTACCTTTTATACCTACCCGTATTCTTCGCGGACGGAGAATCTTCCACTAGGTGTGACTCATTTCTTCAAAATGTGCGACAGGATACTGAAAATGGTTTAGACGCAAATAAAACTACCCCAAAACGCCGCCGCCTTGATGCACCTCATGTCCCAACATTACGTCAGCGCTACTACAATCCTGGCAAAAAAAACAATTGCATTGACTCGGAAACTATAATTAAGTAATTACATAATAATCCCTACTTTTCTGAAATGCAACGAAACGGTAACCTAAAATATATTTCGCCGAACGATATTCCTACTAAGTGCCGCCATATCGTACTTTAGCTCCCCGATCTAGTGTATCTGCAGTTTATGATACCCAGCAACCCCCCCGCCCCCATGAGGCTTCCAAACGGCTCTAATAGTTTGTTTATAAAGCCAACTATCTACGACCTCGAACTCGTAACGGAATATTGTGCGCTATAGACGGCATGAGTAATGAAGCTAAGTAGGCATTAACTATTAAAACAGATTACCATTTTAGTTAGTGTAATCAGTCGTCATTGATGATTCCACGACAACTAATGAATAGGTATTAGCTTGTTGGCTTCAAAATCCGTTTTGTTCTAGAATGAGAAAATTTATGCTGCAAACTGAAAATGAATTCCAGAATTGAGGCCAAGCTTTATTTCAACGCACTCGGAAGCACGATCGTTTTCACCTCTTCTTTCTCTCACAAGATGTAAGTAGAATGATTAGAAAAAGACGGACAATGCAATCGCGAGCATGATAGAGTTGACAAAATAAAGTCCAAAAGCGCTCAACACTTTCTGTACATATATACATATGTTACACACATCCGAATGTAGAACGTTAGCGTTAGGGAACAAAGAGGGATTAAGCTATACGGGTAAATAACACACAGTCAGTGTGTACCGTGCTTTAGAACGGATGGATCTAGACACTCGGCAGCGTGTCAAGCCAAGTTCAGAGAAAAGGGGACTGGAGATGCAGTAGTCGTCTGTAATAGCCCATTAAAATATAAATGTGAAAATGGGAGCTGAATCTGATATCTCTGATCTGACAAACCGGATGGCCTAGTTGAAGACAACCTGACTATGAATCTTGAGATCCTCGGTTCGATTCCCGGTTCTCAATTTTAAAACTTAGCTTTCAATTTCACATTTTGTTTTTGGTGGGATTAAGTTTTAGACCAACAGTTTGAAAGCGTAAGACCGCACATAAATATTATGTGAATATTATCTACCACAGATTAAAAATACGGATGGCACAGCACATTTATAACCACTTAACATTGTGAATGTCCAGATTTGTTTGAGGATAAAGTGGGTTTTTTCTAAGGATATAAAACTGTCCAAGTAAGAATATAAAAGATTCAATATTAGTTAGTCAGACAAACAGAATTAATAATAGGAGAAATAAAAATGCTACACTAGCTAAAGCGTGTGGCACATAAATAGATGGCTAAGAAGCCATTTTTATTTATTTTCTGAGCTCAGTACGAAGTTAATTGCTCAAAAATGGGTTATTGCTGAAATTGTCGTTCAAAATCATTATGTTCCACAGGTCAGTACCATTATTTTCTAAAAGCTATGAAAACTGTCATAAAAACGTCTGAGAGTGAGTCAGACACACGTTAACATTATTTTATATCCCTTATTATTAGTTCTATGGTAAGATATTTTCAACAAAAACAAATATAACCGCGTTAGAAACATGTTACGAAGAAAAGGAAAAAAATTATTCAATAATTAATTGATTCAAGAAATAAATAAGGCACGAAACATTTTAAAAGTTAAACCCAAATGGGACGGACTCATGACGGACTGAAGATTGAGACCATTTTTCCATCTAGAGGTGCTAATCTGTGACCGTAACTAATTTCTCTAGTTATTTGCCCTCTCATCGTACGATTACACAATAGCCTCAAGCCTACTTGTTAAGCACCGCGCCGCTCACTTATTCAAAAGAGCGCGCGAGGGGCTTTTTGTACGAGAAATTATTTACAAATCCCCTGAATAGACTAACAATGCCGGTTTGACCCTAACTGTTGAGATTTTGCTCCTTGCCCCAATTCGCGAAAATATGTGCTAATTTTTAATTTTTAACTAGGTATGCTTTGAAATAGCACTCTTTGTCTACCTTTTTCCTTGGTACCTATTTTTAACAAAGTTTTGGAAATGTATAACTTTATTAATAAAGCTTTTATCTTGCCGTATTAACACATACGACGGTTAAAAGGCAAAACGCATGAAGCGACACTTTTTGTCAAAATGAGTTATATACATATTTGAAATCAGCGAATTTTTCTCCGTCGTTTGAGCCGGGTTTCCTGTAAAGTTCAAAAAATGTCGCTTGATGCGTTTTGCCTTTTAACCGTCGTATATTGTGTGTCAAACTTTGAGGTGTCAAACCTATGTCTTGAAATTGAGAATACATTTGTAAGTTGGATGACAATGTAAGTATTGTATTAATAATTAAAAGGATGAAAAGGGTCAGAGTCGCTCAATGAGCTAACTCAGGGTTTCTTTACGGGAATGAATCAGAAATAAGGAGATCCGTAGAGAAATCAGGGTCTAGGTCTAGGGTAATGGATTAGCTCATTGAAATGGCAATTGGCAGGCAGTGTTATAGCACGCAGAACAGATGGCCGTTGCAACCGAAAATTTCTCGAGTGGAGACCACGGGCTGGCATGCGCAGCGTGGGACGACCACCAACGAGGTGGACGAACGATTTAGTAAATGCCGCAGATTCAAGGTGGGTGCATGCTGCTTCCAAACGTAGTGATTGGGTATCAAAGAGGCAGGCCTAAATATGTCCAGCAGTGGACGTCCTAAGGCTGAAATGATGATGATGAATAATTAAACAGTAAAATTTTATGTATTTGGTTGATGTTCAAATAGTTGTACACCTAAACGCACATCAAAGTTTTTAATTTTCGTGTCACTAGGTCTCCACCCATTAACTTCGTTCTTAAAATCAGTACTAAAATACCTTAAAGCTCTACAAACATGATGTTAAAATAAAACAAGTATGTTTAAAAACTCGCCCCCGATCGTCGCATTTCGTTACATACAAATTAGTTTATTACCTGTGACAAGCATTAGGCTTTTTTAAGGCAGACGGCGAAGCCATATTGTGAAGGTACAGCCTGATTTATTCATATAGGGAGCGACCGCCAGATGAGAAGGTCGTGGGTCAGGTGTGCCCACTCAGCGCTTAAGAATAAAACAACAGAGCAAGTTTTTTTTGACGTTGCTTAAATAAAGAAGAATAATGCCCCACATTGCCTCCGCCCGCTGTTCCTCGCTTAAGTTGTAATGGTAATGTTCCTACATAAACTTTGAATAATGGGGAGAAATGTGCGCTCTTAATGAACATTGATTCAAGGATTTCTGTCAACTTTAAAACGATTGAGCCATTATAGCACATTGAACTTTTTATACATTAACTAACCGCTCCTTTAGTTTAATGACGTTCAGAAACGACTCATGAAAAAATGTTCCATGAGCCCACTTTATTGAATAAATTTGGTAGCATCGTATCTTGACTAATCTTGAGTTTAGAAGTCTCGTGAAACGTCAGGCGGGTACTTCAAAATCCAATGGAGAACTACATAGATGCCAAACGAGACGAAATATAGGCTCGAAAACCAGCAACTACCTATCTCCTACGGCTATGAGGGCGGTATCGTTACGTTGTGCTCAAATTACGTAAGAAGGTTCACCGCCAAAATTGGATACATTAGCCATCTTAGGTCGCATCAGCGCCGTATTGAATAGAAGTCGAATCAGCCACTTTGACTGAAATCAGTCCAGTGAATTCATTCATTCAATAGTAGCCCTAATTCTTTTCCTAAGATAATCAAGCTTGTATTGTATCAAATTCAGCAATCAGTCTAGGTAATTATCTTACCTTATTTCATGTGAAGTCATTACATTATGAACCTAAATAGCAATATAGGCACCTGTTGTGTTAAAAATAATTTCGTTTCTATTTTTTAAGTTATATTGGATTATGAGTTATTATTCTTATAATTCGTGTTTCTTAATCCTTAAAGTTGGAATTTATAAACTTTTCCAACATCTGAAGTCAGCCACTGTGCAGAAGGGTAGAAATTGTAATTCTCTCGAAATCAAGGCCTTGTCAATCAATAACCTCGTCGTATAATAATAATGCCATGTCTTTTATTTGTTAGAAAACCGACTTACTACTTATAAAAGAAATTTCAATTTTTGACTTTATTGTACAGTCAAGTGTAAAAATATGGGTGCATACAACTTGCTCATAAATATGTCCCACAGCTCAAGTCGTCGAATTAAGGTACAAAATATGAGAGGATTAAATCTATACATATTTTTGCACTTGACCGTACATCATAGTCGTTAGTGAATATTTACATTATTATTATGTGTTATTTCGTTAAAACTAAAAAGCAACGTGGAATAAAAAACCGTGGACCAGTACTGAGCCATAAAATAAGACTTTGTTAAACATTTAATTCTTAATTCGAGTTCTTTTGTTGACTATACACTATGTAAATCTACGTAAACTCATCCATCAAACCCGTTGACGGCCAATGCGAGAATATTTACCGCAGGTTTTATTAGCATTTAACGATTAGCTTTTAATTTAAAATGTTATAGAAATCTCAAAATTGTACCTTTTTTGAAGTCGGCTAACACATCTTGTACCGTCCTGTAATATGTTTATGTCTGAAGGAGGTTGGGGTTAAAAAGAAGAAATGAATGTAATACAAGCAATACTTTCATTGTATTTAATTAATTTAGTACTAGGAAGCAATGATACATCCGATTCCCTTAGAGTTTAACACCTAGAGAGATACCGTCCCTCGTTCCCTAAATATCAGAATTGCAAAAACCTAGATTGCCGACTTACCCTATTTCTAAAATACCAAATTCCCAGAATACCAGACTTTCCTGTGACCGTGCTTTTCTCTATATCGGATTGCCAAAAAAGCTTGTATTCAATACACCATGTTCCATTCAAAACCGAATTCCCATAATACCAGATAGTAAAATCACCAGGCTATGCTATTATGATACATACATACATACATAAATACATACGCTCGAAAAACATAACCCTCTTCGACAGTCGGATGATTAAATAAATAAATAAATAAATATTAGGGGACAATCTTACACAAATCGACCTAGTCCCAAACTAAACAAAGCTTGTACTATGGGTACTAGACGACGATAAACATACTTATATAAATAAATAATTACTTAAATAAATAGAAAACATCCATAACTCAGGAACAAATATTCGTGCTCATCATACAAATAAATGCCCTTACCGGGTTTTGAACCCAGGACCTCTTGCTTCGTAGGCAGGGTCACTACCAACTAGGCTAAAGCGGTCGTTAATGTTGTCACGTGAATATTAATTTAAAAAATGTTAACCGCCGTTTATATTGATGAAATCCAAGAAAATCGGAAAGCGTCTTACGTTAATTAGCCTAATTATGCGTGTAATGCATCCATTGATGTATGTGGCGTAATGATTAATGTGAGTCAACAAGGCACGCTTTGCTTCGCTTAAATATTAAATGTATGTGTCAAGTCACGAGACTCTTGAGCGTAAATAGTGTGATTGCGTAAAATTTAAATGTGATGGGGTCTGGCTGAAAAAGAACTAACGTGTGGCGTAGCTGAAAGTAAATGACTCTAACTGTTTAAATGAAAACTTGCACTTCTTTAACATTATTCATATATTTCAAGCTTAACTGTAAATTACAATAGTGTCTACATATCCCTTATGTAGACACTGGCCACCAAGACCGTGTTGCTGTTTCGTAAATTTGAATTTGTTTCTTCCAGAATTGGAATCAAGAAACGAACAGCGGACAGCAAACGGACTGGGCAGCCATTCTCGGGGGCCATGCAAGTGTGGTGTAATAATTTACAGTTAAACTTAAAATATATAAATAAATAAATAATAAATATAAATATCACGGGACAATTCACACCAATTGACCTAGCCGTAGTCCCAAAGTAAGCTAAGCAAAGCTTGTGTTATGGGTACTAAGCAACGGATAAACATAGTTGTATAGTTGTATCTCATACTTAAATACATATTAAACACCCAAGACCCGAGAACAAACATTCGTATTTTTCATACAAATATTTGTACCTATACCATGAGTTACACTAGTTTACAGTGACCGTACTCGCTAGCGACGGCGTAAATGATTTGTATAGAGAATTGTGTACAGCGCCTCTAGCGGTCACTTACGGAAGTACAATTCTCCATACAAATCATTTACGCCGTCGCTAGCGAGTACGGTCACTGCAAACTAGTGTAACTCATGGTAGAGGTACTGCACCGACACGGGAATCGAACCCGGGACCTCAAGCTTCGTAGTCAGGTTCTCCAACCACTAGGCCATCTGGCTGGTCGTCTAATATATGAATCATGTTAAAAAAGCGCAAGTTTTCATTTAAACAGTTAGGGTCAGTTGTTTTCAGCTACGACCCATCACAAGTTGGTGGCTTAATCAAAGCGAATACTTAGTGCAAACTCTCCACACCGCAATTTCGAGCTAAGCTCTTACACTGACGCGGAGCCACTGATGCAGTATCGATGTTTTCGTACACTATCATATTTTTTTAACCCCCGACACAAAAAAGGGTTGTTATAAGTTTGACTGCTATGTGTGTGTGTGTCTGTCTGTCTGTCTGTGGCACCATAGCTCTTAAACGGGTGAACCGATTTCAGAGAGTTCAGCCGTTTCAAAGTTATAAGCCCTTTTGTTAGCTGCGGAAGGGATTTTAGACACATAGTGGGCATTTACATTATTTTCAAACATAAATATAATATCTGTGGCTCTAGTGAAAAAGGGGTTAAGTCTTCAGAAGTTGAACAGCTGATTTCGACTTAGCCCCCTTTACACATAAATTAGAAAATAGCTGTTTAATTTCTGCAGACTTAACCCCTTTTTCACTAGAGCCAATTGCGTTGGGGTTTTTAAAATTTTTAATTTACAGTTATTATAGAAGAAGTTCTAAAATCATTTCGGAATCTTTCAAAAATTGTTGTATTCATTTGGCTATACACCCCTATCAAAGTTTATCAGGGTCATACACATTTTATTTGGCCCGCGTCTCTCCTGTGGACATGGCAAAGGTTAAGGGTCCATAGCAAAAAATTTTTTGTCAAATCTGCATCGCCGTACGCAAAGCCTGACCCACTTTCGGCCCGTTGAAATAAATCTGAAGTTTGCTGACTCGGGGTCGCTGATCTTACCTATGTCCACAGAAGAGACAACTTTTTTTCTTACGCTATTTTTGACAACATCAGAATTTTGGAATCGGAAAAATTTATTCCACACAACTCAATTTGAAGGATCCACGGAAAGAACATCTCTAGTCACCTAAGCAACTTTTTAGCGTTCCGTAGTCAACTAGGAACCCTTATAGTTTCGCCATGTCTGTCCGTCTGTCTGTCTGTCTGTCTGTCCGTCCGCGGCTAAGCTCAGAGACTGTTAGTACTAGAAAGATGTAATTTGGAATGAATATATATATCAGTCACGCCGACAAAGTAATCAAATAAAAAGAAAAAAAAAAATTTTTTAGGGTACCTCCCATACACGTAAAGTGGGGGTGATTTTTTTTTCTCGACTAACCCTATAATAGTGTGGGGTATCATTGGATAGGTATTTAAAAATAAATAGGGGTTTGGTACAGCTATTTTTTGATAAAGTGAATATTTTCGGAGATATTCACTCCCAAAGTTCAAAATAATGTGTCCCCCCCCCTCTAACTTTTGAACAGCAAGTCTAAAAAATATGAAAAAAATCACGTAGGTAAGTTAAACTTAATAAAAACTTTCTAGGAAAATTATTTTCAACTTAATCAGTTGAGCAGTTTTTAAGTTTTTGTAAAAAAATATTTCTAAACTAAGATTGTAATTTAACCGCCATTGCAAGCATTCTCTTTAAGTACCTATAAGATCACGCTAACAGTATCTTCTTTCAAATAAAAAAAAATAAAATTGAAATCAGTTCATATAATAAAGAATTACATCTGAAAAACCATCTACATACATACCTACTAGTTCTAGTAGACTGTAGTTAGATTAGTTACCCAATTCGCCGATAGATGGCGCTGTACCGCCGACAAGTTGAAATTCTGCGTGCGTTGGGAGTTGGGACCAAAACAACCACATTAAATAAAGTATGCAAAGATTTTTCGTACCTGCTACGGAACCCTATCTTGGGCGTGTCCGACACGCTCTTGGCCGGTTTTTTGAGTTAGAGCGGTTTGAAAGTTAATCATCATGTGTACAATTACTATGAAACCGTTTCATTAAAAGTGAAAAAAAAAATGGTTTCAGACATCCATATTTAATTCAATGGTAAGTTATAGTACCCTACTTTGCAAGCTCTACATTTTGAAGTTAAAGTCTCAATTTTCAAAATAGGTGTCTAGACATGTTCTTTCCGTGCACCCTTCATTTATTTTGAAGTCTAAGTTACCTCTGCAAAACAACGCAGTTCTATTTAAACAGGAAAGCTCTTTAATTGCTAAGTGAAAATACATTCTATGCACCTGTATTAAGTTATAGTTTCGCGTGCTGTGAATAACTTTTCGTTTTAAACAACTTTGTGTATTCATATTGTGATTGCTAATACAAAGTGAAATAAGTGCAAAGCATACGCTGACATAGAAAAATGCATAAGCTTCTATCACCTAACAAAAACAACCCCACGCACGGATCTAATCCTGAACTTTCAACACTGCATACGTCAGATGACATGGCGGTGGATCCACACAATATTACTTTAAGAAAAAGAAAGAAGCCGGAGGACGACGTTACACAAAAATTTGATGATTTTCGTAACGAAATGATGTCATTTTTGACATCATTTAGTACCGTACAAAATGAAAATTTAAATAAAATGCGTCAAGAGATTGCATCAGACATAAGGGAACAAATTAGTGCCATTAGCTCATTATCACAAAAGATGATGGCGGAACATAAGCAGTTGAAAGCCGAGGTTTTGGAGGTAAAGCAGAGGATTTCGTTATTTGAAGACACACATGCCGCAGTTTCCTCGCTTCCAAAGAGCTTAAGTGAGGCTCATGAAACTATTCAGATGTTGATAAAAGAAAATAATAATTCTAAACAGTTCGCTTTGATAAACAACTTAGAAATCTCGGGTATTCCGCAGGCCAAAGGAGAAAATTTGATGTCAATCTTACGGCACATATGTGTTAAGGTTGGTTTTATGCTGCAGGACGGTGATGTAGATATGATTAATCGAGTTCGCCGCTACCACAGCGACAGCGGTACACATAAAGATGTGCGTCCACCTGCTATTATTGTACGTTTTACCCAGCGAAAACGGAAGGATGAATTATTATCTGCTGTTCGAGCTAGACGTGGGATCTCTACTGCGGACCTGGAGCTCCCAGGGTCGGCCTCCAACGTGTATATCGGCGACCACCTGACTCCGAGCAATAAACTTCTCCTAAAAAGGGCCAGGCTGATAAAAAATGAACTGCAATACTCATATCTATGGATACGTGACTGCAAGATACAAATGCGCAAGAATGATAATAGTAGGGTGATGTACATCAATAGTTATGCAGATTTAGATAATTTAAAGTGACTTTTGTTTGCCTTATTATTCGGGTTTTCCTATTCACAAGGTATTTGTCGGTATAATGTTCTGAAATTGTTAGTCAAAAAATGCATGAACTTGTTTTTTGTTACTGCATATGGGCTTTTTGTTTACTATACTTATATGCCTACCTTACATGGACAAAATAAAAAATATTATGTGTATACATTATTAACGGTTTGCAATTCTATCGAAACACTATTACTTGCTATATCATTTATTGTTTTTTCTATTGATAATACTGGCATATTTCTTAACTTTTGGTGTCAAATTTATATACGTTTATGCACTCAGAAAAGGGATGGAGAATATTTGTTTATTGAAGCTATGCATTGCATTATGCGATTATTGTTATTTATTGCTTACTGTAATGAGTTTGTGGGGGCTTGTCATGCTTGTTATTATTTTGGGATAAATTTATTTGTTACGGTAAATAATGTCAATCAAAACCTTTAACGGTTATTATCAGAATGCTAGGGGTTTACGAACGAAGTCTCATGTCTTTTCGGCGCATGTAGCTCAATCCGACTACGATTTTATATGTATATCTGAAAGCTGGCTTACAGCTGATTTTTATGACCGCGAATATTTTGATATTAGGTACGATGTATATCGTTGCGACCGGTCCGTGGCGGATAGCGGTGCTGTGCGAGGCGGGGGAGTGGTCGTGGCCGTGCGGGCCGAGTACCGGCCAGTGCGCCGTGACTGGCCCGTGCCTTCCCCATAGAAATAGGAAACATATGGAAATGCGGTATTCTACTATAGATACATTTGTTATACAAATATGTGTGAAATCGACATAAAAACCAAAAAACACATATGGTCTCTTTCTTTCTAAGGTGACTTGGCATATGAAGAAAGAGATGGCATGACATTTGTTTGTTCTATGCTCGGAAATATTTTGACATAACGAGTAGACAGCATTTCCGGCTGCCGCTTGTGACAGAGGCTCTAGGTACCTGAGCTGTCAAGTGAACGATAACTGTGCAGTTTTTAGTGTTTTACAGCGATTATTAAATACTATTCCATTTGGTTTTGTGTTGTGGATATCTATTAATAAAAACGCAATATGGCTCCGTGTTCCATAAAAGGGTGTGCTTCACGAAAAACGAAAAATCAACCGAATTTAACTTCTCATAGGTTAGTAACAGTTTTTTCATCAAATAGTGTCATTAGATTGTAATATTTACTCAGTGATAGTTAATTTTGGTAAGCTTTTGTCGCTGCCATCATAGAAATGCAGATTTTTCTCCATTTATCGTTGTATTTTTGATTTTGTTGAATTCAGTACAATTGTCATTCTTCATTAGTGTTGTGCTGAATATCGACATAAGTAGAACTGAAATAACTCCCATGTTTTCTGACCGATGTCTGTTCTAATTTGACAGATTCCCTAGAATTTTCTTGCTCAGAATCAAGAGCGCTATTGACTTTGATGACTAAAAAAAATGTCCCCAATTTTCCATTCCTTTTTTTTTGGTTTCATATTTGTGTCGAGCCTTATAAACTGTACGAAAAAAATACACAAAAATAACTGTACGGTACACTTTTTTAGGGTTCCGTACCCAAAGGCTAAAAACGGGACCCTATTACTGAGACTTCGCTGTCCGTCCATCTGTCCGTCTGTCACCAGGCTGTATCTCATAAACCGTGATAGCTAGACGGTTGAAATTTTCACAGATGATGTATTTCAGTTGCCGCTATAACAACAAATACTAAAAAACAGAATAAAATAAAAATTTAACCTTTTGACCGCCAGCGTCGGCTATAGACGACAGTACGGTAATACAAAATTAAACCTACCCGTATCCGCATAAGAATCAATTTTGTTCCAAACAAAAACGATGCGTGGCGGTCAAAAGGTAAGGGAGCTCCCATACAAAAAACGTGTTTTTTTAATGCTCGATATTGATAACGGCAACAGGTAGACGCTTGAAATATTTACAGAATATTTAGTTATATATTCGATTTAAAAATAAAATTAACATAAAAGAAATATTTAAGGGGGCTCCGTACAACAGACATGATTTTTTTCCGTTTTTATAGATAATGGTACGGAATCCTTCGTGCGCGAGTCCAACTCGCACTTGGCCGGATATTCTTTATGTACTTGTGATTTTGAATAAATAGACCCCAACTTTTTCTCCTGTTAAAAAAAGTAAATGACACACTTACATTACTTACAATCCAAACTGCAATTGTGAAAATTTCTTGTATTATTTTTGTTGTTTTACAAATAAAGGGCATTTCATACTTTGTTATACTTGTTATTTTATTTAGTCAGCACAAAGTTATCACACACTACTTAATTCCTGCAAGTTTTTGAAATAAGCGCGTTCGGTTTTATTGTACATTTTGCAGTTGATTTTCACAATTTTTTTTATGATTTGGTATTTTGACCATACCTTAAAGACTTTGCAAACTTGTATGTTGGTTTTTAATTATTTTTTTACATACCTTTTGAACTATTAATTTTGAGATACCTTTACCCCTTATAATTTCCAAAGGAATAGAACATTATAAATTTTCCTGTGTAACGAATATGCCATAACCGAAGTAATTATGAACAAAGCTAATTTCAAACTAACTTTTCCACTAAGAAACTCGAATATTACCATTGCTGCTTGAAATGTCCGCTAACCGTTCAAGTATCGATATCGACTATTTTGGTTTCGATGTCACAACCCTTGAGCGCCATTGTTTGTGACAACTTTAGGTATACACGCATGATTTGTAGGTATCACAGGTCCATTGGTATAGGTCTATGGCCTTCCCCTACTGGCTGCGAGTGTGTGTGGGTATCCATTCCCTTGACAAATATATCGAGCAATAATAGTACTTTACAAGCTTCGGACATAGTTAAAAAAAGTCGTTATTTAAACATTGCCTGTGTTTACATACCACATGGACCGTATTATAAAGAATCTTTGACCTCTTTCTTTGACATTGTATGCCAATTGACTTTGGACCATGTTGATGACATATTTTTGATGGCAGGTGATTTTAACATATCTCAAGCTGACTGGGTACCAGCCACGCTGGGTGCAGTGGATCTGTTGTCCGGTAGTAACTATGCATCGCAACTTATGGCTGATTTTTTATGTTTTACTGACCTTCGACAATATAATTATATTTTTAATTCATGTAATCATTTGCTTGATTTAGTGTTTTGCAGTAGGTATTGTCAAGTGTCTGTATGCGATGTACCATTGGTCGCTGAAGACGCGTTATATCATAAATCACTGTTAATTGACTTAGAACTACATTATTCGCCTCAGTTAGCGCCTGCTTCCAAGTTTACTTATAACTTTCATTCGGCAAACTACGAGCACATTAATGAGGAGTTGTCAAATATGGACTGGCATGCATATTTTAATGGTCTTAATTGTGAAGCTGCAGTAGAGCAATTTTATAACTGTTTAAATAATATTATTAATGATCATGTTCCCCAGCGTAAATTGTACTCTTCAACTAAACTACCAGCTTGGTATAGCAAGTCTTTGAAAAAAATACTCAATGAAAAGCGTAAATTTCACAAGCTTTGGAAGTTATATGGCAACCCTTTGGATTATGATAGTTTTAGAATATTACGAAAACGTGCTGAAAAAGTTGAACAAGAATGCTATCGGAACTTCATATCTCTGTCAGAAAGAAATATTAAAAATAATCCTAAATTCTTTTGGACCTATGTTAAATCAATTTTTTCTAATAATGGGTTACCTCAGACTATGCAATATAAAGATATTGTCACATCAGATGGGGAACAAATTTGTAATTTATTTAATGACCATTTTCATTCTGTTTTTGAAATATACGATGTAAATTCGTCTAATATTAACAATTTACCTGTTTCAACTAATCCATTAATAGATATCAACTCAATTGAGATTAATGAAAACATTGTAAAAAAATACCTAAAGTCTATTAATATTAATAAAGGTGCTGGGCCTGATGGGATACATCCATTATTTATTAAAAATTGCTCTTCTTCCCTAGCAGAACCAATTGCTATATTGTTTAAAAAATCTATTAATGAAGGTTGTGTTCCAACAGTTTGGAAACAAGCATTGATTACTCCGGTTCCTAAAGGTACCATTAGTCGTAATATTGAGAAGTATCGGCCGGTATCCAAATTATGTCAGTTTGGTAAACTTCTTGAAAAAATTGTGACTGATCAATTAGCTAGTGTGGTACGGCATCACATTGTGCCCAATCAACACGGTTTTTATAAAGGTCGCTCAGTTGATACCAACTTATTGACTTTTACCAGCTTTGTACTGAAAGCTATGGATGATGGTTTCTCTGTGGACGCTGTGTATACCGATTTCGCGAAAGCTTTTGATAAAATTTGTCATCATACCTTATTGGTCAAGCTTTGGGAACTCGGTATACACGGGGATTTGTTTCGCTGGGTAAAATCGTATGTGGAAAATCGTACACAATCAGTAGTGGTTGCAGGGTTTACTTCTGTCAGTAAAAAAATTAGTTCTGGTGTCCCTCAGGGGTCCCATTTGGGCCCATTATTATTTACATTGTACATAAACGATATCGTAAAATCATTTTCCCACTCCAATTTACTTCTTTATGCAGATGATGCAAAAATCTACAGGGTTATTCGTTGTTATGCTGATTGTGAGTTATTACAAAGTGATCTTGTCAATTTTGAAATCTTTTGTAGAGAGAACAATCTATTTTTAAATGCAGATAAATGTAACATCATTACTTTTTCAAGAAAAAAGAAATTGCCTCTCTTCAGCTACAAGTTATGCAATAAGGATTTGATTAGAGTGAAAGAGATCCGTGATCTAGGTATCATTATGGACGATAAAATGTCATTTGTGCCACATCTTGACCACATTCTGAGCAAATCTTTTAAGCAATTAGGCATGATTTTGCGAGTTAGTAAACCCTTTAGAAACCCGTTGACGCTCAAAATACTATATAATAGTTACGTACGTAGTCGGCTTGAGTTTGCATGCTCCGTATGGAAACCTTATTATCATGTGCATATAAATAGGATCGAAAAACTTCAAAAAATTTTTTTAAAATACCTTGATTTTAAAAGTGGTAAGGAATATAAAGATTATGCAGAATCTCTAAATCGCCATAAATTACAATCCCTTGAGTGTCGGAGAGACTGTATTGACTCTGTTCTATTATACAAAATTGTGAACAATCTTCTCGATGCCCCTAGCCTACTTCAAGATATTCAGTTCAAAATACCACGTATGAGACAACGACAATGTCGTGACAAGCATCTATTTTCTGTTCCAATGAGTAATACATGCTATGCAAAGAATATGTTTGTGAAGCGCGTCTGTGCACTTTATAATAAAAATATTAAATTGATTGATATAGATATATTTAACTGTACATCAAACTCAATAAAAAGTGCATTTAGTAAGTAGAAATATTTTGTAACGGCAAATGTTAGTAACTAAATTCAACAGAAGTATTATGTGTATTATTAGGTACTCTATTAGGTTGTAACTTATTCCGCAATTCGTTGTGTATTAACTTAGATATTTTTTGGAAACTATAGGTCTACATATTACTAAGTTAACCTGTAATGAATATTTGTATATGACTGTTTGTTTCATAATAAATAAATAAATAAATAAATAAATAATTGCATGCTGGTATCGCATTTTTGCGGTAAGTAATACTTTTGATCCACAATGGAGGGAACCCCGATAAATGATAGGATTGTGGCAGCGCGATTCGATTTCAAAGCTTTGCATTTAAATCAGGCGCAGGCAGATGCACTTTCCATATTTTTCGTGGATTTTCATACGGCACCGAAACATTTATCACTCGGATGGGCGAGACTGAATTATAAGTAGTTCCTCTATATCGAGTAGGTACTTTGCAAGTTTCTACATGTAACGTGTGCCATACATACATTGAATTAATAATTATTTTTGTAGTTCAACATTATCTTCTTCTAATATATAAAAATCTCGTGTCACGGTGTTTGTTATCGAACTCCTCCGAAACCGCTGGACGGATTTTTTTCTCCACATTCGGTAGGTCTGAGAGTAGGTCGTAGGCTATTTTTCATACCCCTATTCAGCGCAGACGCAGTCGCGGGCCACAGCTAGTACACTAAATATAAAAATGAGCGGGGAACATCCGGATGAGGTTTCATTTTTAGTCCTGGTTTGAATTTTTCTAGTTTTTCACCGCTGGAGGGCAGCGCGATTCGTGCGCCGCGCCGCATGGCAACCTACTCGCCGCGCCCGCAAGAGGGGTGCGGGACGGGAAATAGGTAAAAAAAAACTTTTGACGTGTCCGGGTTCGGAGCTCCAAAATCCGAGGATTCTACGCTTTTTGTCCTGTTGCCAAGTATTAAAGATGGCCTAGCTAAGAGCATAGGATCTCTCACTATATTTAAATGAGAGGGCAAATTATACACTGCAATAATTAGTAATTACTTACATAGCCATAGGTAAATAAGCCTTGCCTGGCCAGCTGTACTCAAATTCATCTAATTAATAAAACTTTTTTTAACAAACCTTTATGTAAATAAGCATTTATTTTATGTTTATTTATTATTTAACACAATCGCAACCGCGCATTATCATATCGCTACGCGCTACGCTCGTAACCATTAGCAGCGATTTTTCGCTTAGTAGCGAAAACTGCCTACGACCACGGAACTCACGTGGCTGGTTTTTTGGGACTGAATGTATATAAATATTACTTTGCTTTCTATTAACTAATATTTATGGATTCATAAATAATAATAATATCGCATTGCATCGCCATTTCCTACAGTGTATTAGCATTGCTACGTCAACTCCTACGCGGCCACGACTACACGCGATTTCTCTATTCAGCACATAATGATAGTCATGGTCGAGCCGGAACTACTTACTAGTTACTGTTCGTGTTCTTTAGAGGTTTCTTTTATTAATTGATAACATAGTAGTGTGACGGCGTCATTTTGAATTCATGAATCAACTAATTAAATAAAGGTGTAATGTAACATTGAGTGCCAACAACACGCCAGGCGTGTTCTGCGTTCATAGCAAGGATAATATAGACTGGATTAGCAATTGCCATAGTACAGACCGACCGCGGAAAAAAAGTTCGATTATTAAATCTAGATGGCGCTGACATACAGCCCGAGGATTTGAAAGCAAAACAATAAGACTACACGTGTTTCATATTACTGCAAATTTATTATTTTTCAAAATTATTGCATTATAATACATTTGCAGTAATATGAAACATTTGTAGTCTTATTGTTTTGCTTTCAAAGCCTTGGGCTGTGTGTCAGTGCCATCTAGATTGCTAATCCAGTCTATATCATCCTTGGTTCATAAGCAGTTTTCGCTACAAAGCGGAAAAACGCTGCTACTGGTTACGAGCATAGCTATAGCATAATGCGTGGCGGCAAAAGTGTTCATCTCGAGGAAATCTTGGACCTTATTTGGAGAAAGGGCGTATAGTGTAGGAAACTGAACCAAGTGCATGTATCATTATATATTGTATATGTATGTTAACATATGGTATTTGCATCCGAAAAGATCCACTCTGATAAGTGATTCAGTTTCTTCGACTAATACTTACTAGGACTAATACTTCCTATATGTAGATGTAAATATTACGACAAAAAGTAAATTTCATCTTTTAATGAAGTTAAATCTGATGTATCGAAAAAATGTAACTTACATTGTATCGAAATATTCATTTTAATAATATGCAGTGGCCAATTTTAAACGAAATTTATTTAACGTCACCCAAACTCATGAATAATGCTATTAACACCGCTGTAGCTGTTTCAATTAACATTAAAAATCCGTATTATTCGACAAAAGCATTATAATAATTTGCGGGGGTGAAAACAAGCGGCAAAATGTGATTTAATTATGACATTTGCATAATATTGCTGAATGCAATTTTCAAATTTGTGTTTTATATTTAACTTCTGTAGAGTAGAGCCTCACTGTAGGCCGACAAGCTCGTGCGCGGCGCTCGGCGGAACCTTGTCGCAGGGAGTCTCTGCTGTCCTTAAGGAGATTGTTTTTAATAAGTGCGGCAAATGCTGACTGCGACAGGGTTCTGCGGAGAGCCGCGCACGAGCTTTTCGGACTATATTTGACCTATAAACACGATGATTTTCAATCGGTGATCAGAAGTTGAAAAATATTGATCCCTTGCTAAATGGAATTTAGTAGACGAGGTTTAAAAGCAATGAAGTCTTTGTTTTATTAAAAAAAAATTGTTAAAACTTCCTTCATTCACCAAATGCATGTTCATCCGACATTAGTTGAAGTTAAGTAGTTTCGTCAAGTGTCATATTATCGCTTTGGCGGATAATTTGATAGGTCTCACGCAGGGGGGGGAAAGTCTCCTGAATTTGACAGTTAAAGTTTTTAGCTACGCCACCTTTTACTCGTGATAGCTAATTTTTAGCATTTAGTGCGTTACGCGTTGCCGTTTTGTTAAAATTATCGATTCAATGAAAAAAAATTTACGATCAAATAAAAAAAAATCAAGTTGGGTTTTTAATAACAATAAAAAATGTATATTTTTAAGGTAGTAATAACATTCTTTCATTTTAATTATATCGCCTAAAACCGATTCGTTTTTTTATAACATTAACCACATCCCTACAAAACTTCGTTCAAATCAAAGTTGCCAGATCTAATGATTTAGCTGTAGATTTAGTAAATTTTATAAGGTTTCTAGTGATTCACTTATTTCTATCTGATAATTTACGAAATCTATCTGATTTTTACCCTAAGTTATCTTATACATGTATAGTGAATATTTGAAAGAAGACAACTAAGAAAAAATATTGAACTTTTGAGTTTTGCTAAATTTAGTGCACACATTTTAAAAAGTCTAAGAGTAACTTTTTGAAAAATTGATTTTTTGAGGATCAATCAGTATTTTTTTTTAATTTAAATAAGATGTTAGTAGTAATAACCATTTATTGGAGAAGAATTGATGAGTAAGATCACCACTACCGCCACCACCGGAACTTCTCAATAACAAATACTTCACTGGATTTATGATTCGATTATTTTTATCGATTGCTATGCAATATCTAAGCTAAGCAAGGTATTATGAGGAAGTGGAACGGATAGTGAAGCACCACGAGGACTCCTTAGTGTCCATATTTATCGCCCATGTGAATGGACCTATATCCTACCTATCGAGCTTGGCATCGCCTTTAAATTGATCAGCAAAACTGAGTAAGTATACTTACATAAATATAATAATTGGCATTTTTTTATGATAATTAGTTTCATTTATTATTCATATTATTTTTTTTAGTTATTTGTACTTTTTGGACCCAGTTCAATAAAAAAAGTATTTTAGCATCCATTAAGCTTTAAGCTCGAGAAAAGACAGATACTAAGACTTTTATCGTTCACTTAACCCTCTACAAACCGCAGCGCAGGGCGTGCGTGCGACTGTGACTGAGCGTGCCCAGCGCGTTGCATAACACTGGATCATATATACGGTGACACACACCAGCAGTGCGGCACAGCGTATATGATTCAGTGTTATGCAGCGCGCTGGACACGCTCCGTTGCCGTCGCGGTTTGTGGAGGGCTTGAGTATACGATTCGAATTTTTAGGGTTCCGTACCCAAAGGGTAAAAACGGGAACGCTATTACTGAGGCTCCGCTGCCCGTCCGTCTGTCTGTCTGTCTGTCCGTCTGTCACCAGGCTGTATCTCGGGAACCGTGATAACTAGAGAGTTGAAATTTTCACAGATGATGTATTTCAGTTGCCGCTATAAGAACAAATACTAAAAATTGGAATAAAATAAATATTTTAGGGGGCTCCCATACAACAAACGTGATTTTTTTGCTCGTTTTAGCTCGATATTGATAACGGCAACAGGTAGACGCTTGAAATATTCACAGAACATTTAATTATATATTGACTTTAAAAATAAATCATTAAATTAAAATAAAAAATATTTAAAGGGGGCTCCCATACAACAAACGCGATTTTTATAGATAATTGTACGGAACCCTTCGTGCGCGAGTCCGACTTGCACTTGGCCGGTTTTGTTGATGATACGTCTGACAATACGCGACACATTCTTCTTGGCAAACATTGTCTTTCTGAGGTTTTTCCAAAAGCGCTGCGCTGGTAGACTTAAAAAGTCGTGTAAAAGATAGCTTAACAGCCTACTTACAGAAATATATATATTGATTTTGAGTTTGTATAAATGCGAAAGTTTGTGAAAAAACAAGAAACGCTCGTTTAAAGCTTAAATCAGATTTTCTAATTTATTATTATATTACTTTAATTTTATTATTATTATTCTCAAGTAGTTTTAATCTCGACATAAAGTCGGTTTTATTATTATTATTCTCTTTATTTATATTTTTCTCTCTTAGGTTAGATTTTTACAATAATTATACAAAAAGTAAAATATAAAACTATACATACAAAACGTAAAATCATTATAAAAACCTAACCTAGGGTGCCACCGGCAGCGAGGCGGGGCCTAAGCTATCGGTGGTTAGGGCGACAGAGAGAGGAACCTCCTGACTATCCGCGCAGTGTCCAGGAGTACCGCCTTCTGTATCTGACCCTTGATCCAGCCATCTAGCGAGAGTCTCTTGAGGTGTTGGTCGAGACTCTTCGCTATCAGACCGTTCGCAGAAACGACTATCGGGACAATGATCGTCGAATCAACATCCCACATGGCGGTTATCTCGTGAGCTAGATCAAGGTACTTGCTGGCTTTGTCCTTCTCAGCTTTCACGAGGTTCTCGTCATGGGGGATGGTGATGTCGATGAGCATTGTCTGGCGTTTCAATCGATCTGTCAGCACGATATCAGGCCTATTGGCTAAAATAGTCCTGTCCGTGATAACAGACCGATCCCAATAGAGCGTGGCACGACCATTTTCGAGAACTGGCGCAGGTATATACTTATAGTAAGGCACTTCAAAGTCCACAAGACCGTATAGCAGAGCAAGTTGCTGGTGAATAATTCTGGCTACAAGGTTATGTCTGTGCAAGTACTCACCGTTAGCAAGATGACCACAACCGGAAATTATATGCCTGAGTGACTCCCCGGGACGGCGGCATGCCCGACAAATGTCAACCGTACCGTCCTTCAGGATATACCTCCGGTAGTTGTTCGTCATGATAACTTCATCCGCAATTGCACAGACAAAACCTTCGGTCTCCCCGAAGAGATCCCCGAAACGTAGCCAGTTCACCGACGCAAGCAGATCTACATCTGGCCCTGTGAGTGCCTTGTAGAACCGCCCGTGTAGCTCCTTGCTCTTCCATACCGCCTTGCGGTCCTCGATGCTCACAGTGATGGCGGGTTCAAGGGCCTGGAACAGAGGAAGCATCCGGACACGGTACGCGGACAAATTGGTTCCCCCCACTGTAGCCCCAAAGTACGCTCGCATGCAGTTCTCATTCATTTGTTGAGTCCATCGCATGCGGCGCACTACACCACCGACAGCGGGAGCCGTAGGCGGGGCGGAGTGCCCCGTAGGCCCCAAGCGTGCCGGCAGCGGTGGTCGTCCTCGTCGCGCAGGTGGTCGTGGCGCCGGGGACGGCGGCCCGCGCTCGTCGCTCGACTCGCTGGTGTCGGGCGCTGTGGCGAATTCGTCGCCCGACGACGATGGCGAGGAGCTGGATGGCGCGGGCGGAGATGGTGGGCGTGCGCGTTGTGCCGCTTGTGAACGTGTCCTCGTTATCATATTATCATACTCTTCGTTTTGTTTCCATTTGTTTATCTTCGTCTTTGACAGCTGGTTGTCATGCTTGTGAAATGTGTAAAATGTTTAGAAAGACGTCGAAAACATTAAAAACGAATTTGTAAAATATGATAATAAATTTGACACGTGTGTCGCGTGACAGCGGTTTTTTTTTTTTATTATTATTATTATTATTTATATTATCAGGCTGGCAGTTGAGGGCAATTTGGGATTATTTGTTTTTTTAAAGATCCTTATGGCAACATTGATCAATTTCTAACCGATGTCAGATTTCTAAATTAAAAGCGCAGAATTTTGTAAAGAAAAACATGAAGTGCATGTTTACTTTTTGTCTGCTGAGCTGATCTGCTCCAATTAATCCGTCGAGTCGAGCTCCTCCGGTTTTTGGTCCCAGTTCGCGCTTATATTTAGCGTTGAGTTTCTTCGCTAAGTCTGGTATCTAGTAGCTACGCGCCTGTTCCAGCGAAAATTTGGACGTTTTTGTTATTCGGAAGTTTCTTGTGTTGTTATATTTATTTACCGCGATAATAGACGCTTGTGATTCGTGAAAAAGACTTAGTGTGATTAGTTTTAGTTAGGTACTCGCTTTCAGATGCTATTCACGATGTCTGATTTCAGTTTGAGACGTTTTTTGAATGCTACACCAAAGGTTTGTACCTTACATTTACTTATCTTCTTCCACTGACTTCTTCTTAATATCTTCCACTGACTTAGCGTCTTACTTAATTTCAGATGTGTCCATGCACGACTTCTCCAATCCTAGCAAATTTCCAGAGGAATTCAAACGCTGGGTAGAAATTGTTGGTGAATCATTTATGAATTTGGCACCGCAAGCAATATACAGGAACAAAAAAGTTTGCCATATTCATTTTACTGAAAAGGATTGAAACCGCAACAATCAATTGAATGCATTGGCCATACCTTATCTGCATATACCAGGTATATTACCAATTATACTACAATTTAACAAATAAGCGATTATCTTTGTTTATGGTAGTCTGGTTGAATGTGGCCCTGTGCCCGGAGTATTTTCCACTAGATGAATCGCCACATTTCATTGAATTGATAAAAGAGTTTGCTACTGCTCCATTTAGTCAGCGCATGTCTCCCTAAGGTTTGGGACACTTGTAATGTTCCTGTGAGTGGGAATGTCATACTCAAATAAAAATAGCTAAGTACACAACATCTTTTTGTAAGTTAAAATACAATGGCAAATGTGCATCATACAACCACTCAAATGGAGGTGCCACAGGTGTCACACTAAAAGTTCATTGTGCAACCCTCTAGCCACTCAACTATGCATTAGCATACAAGGTTTTATAAAAGTGATAATTATCATTATCAATGTTTAATTACTGAAACTTACTTTTTTGTACAGCATTGGACTCTTATCTCATTTGGTAATTCATGTACTATACTCAAAAACCGGCAAAGTGCGAGTCGGGCTCGCGCACAAAGGATTCTGTACCATTATCTATATAAACAGCAAAAAAATTACGTTTTTTTGTATGGGAGCCCCCCTTAAATATTTGTTTTAATTATTTATTTTTAAAGTGAATATATAGCTAAATCTTCTGTGAATATTAAAGCGTCTACCTGTTGCCGTTATCAATATCGAGCAAAAACGAGCAAAAAAATCACGTTTGTTGTATGGGAACCCCCTTAAATATTTATTTTTATTATATGTTATAGCGGCAACCGAAATTCATCATATGTGAAAATTACAACTCTCTAGCTATCACGGTTCCCGCGATACAGCCTGGTGACAGACTGACAGATGGACGGACAGCGGAGCCTCAGTAATAGGGTCCCGTTTTTACCCTTTGGGTATGGAACCCTAAAAATGGTAAAGAAAGCACTTACTTGGTCGACTATATTTTGATAATATTGCAAATTTCAATGAAGATGTAATCAGGCGGTTCATTGAGGTTTCATTCCGGAAAGGTCCAAACTAAACCCCAGCACTCAATTGTCCATCTGTATGTCTGTCCATCTGTCGTCTGGCACACAAGTTTTATAACCCCACCATTGGAGTTAGTCTTAAAATTTTCACTTCAATCTTGTTGACTCAAAAGTCATACATTGGTCAAAAAATATTTTTACATGTTATATTGCATGTAATTTGGACCTAAGTGTGTTTTGTTCTTAAATAAATGAATTATTATTATTATGAAGTGGGCCTCATATATAGCAAAGGGTGTTTCATCATCAACCCAGCCTATATGTACCTATACGTCCCACTGCAGGGCACAGGCCTCCTCTCATAAATGAGAAGGCTTGGGCCATAGTTCCCACGCGGGCCCAGTGCAGATTGGGAACTTCACACACACCATTGAATTCCTTCGCAGGTGTAGCAGGTTTTCTCACAATGTTTTTCTTCACCGTAAAGCTCATGGTAAATTTCAAATGTAATTCCGCACATTAAGCCCACACTTGAACCACGACCCTCTGCTTAAGAGACCATAGGCACGCGGCGGACACGACGTACAAATACGCGTTCTTGAATCTACATAAGCACGACGACGTCTGTACACGCGTACGCCTACATACATCGCGCGCGCACTCTTCTGGTTTCTGGCGGTTTCCGGCTATCTGCGCCTCGAGGGGTGGGGTAATTCGAATCGGTGCGGGGCGGACCGTTTCCATTCTGTACGTCAGTACTATTATATATTCTGTGCCATAGGTCAAACCACTAGGCCACCACGGCTTCACCCTAAGTAGCTGGTTTAGATTGCCCTTAAAACAATATAGACAATCATAGACATACATGTACAGTCATCGTCATCATCATCATCATCCCAGCCTTTACACGTCCCACTGCAGGCACAGGCCTCCTCTCCGAATGAGAGGGCTTGAGACATGTACAGTACTGATATTAAATTAAAAAAAGGTTTTGTATTTTATATTTCAAGTTTTAAGTGTAACCTACACTATAAAAGTTTTATTGCATAAAATGTAATGGATTTTTTGTAACTGTCAAAGCTCTTCCTATAATAAACAAACTACAACACTGGATTTTTATAGGTACAACCGTTCAAAGCGTATACTTTGATATATCAAAAATAATACCTTAAAATCGTCCTTTTGTATGTTGGTCAATAATAGGTTGCAGGATAAAATTCATAGGACATCACATCACAGCCAGAGTTAATTAAATGATACAATGTAACATCTATTACAGCTGTAACATCATTACATAAGACAGTACAGGAAGATCACAAGTACTGTAAATCGTATCAAGGGTCCAATATGGTACAAGACATATGTGACACATTAACTGCAGCAACCTCCACCAACCTCAACCAACTTGCTGTCTTCTTCACACACAATACTGGAAGCAGGTAATTTATTTCTTTCTATTGACTTAAAAAAAATAAAGTTTTGTTACAATTATTAAATTGATTAGTACCTAGGCAACCGAGCTCCGCTCGGGCTGAAACTCTGTACCAGGCGATTTCGCAGAGATAAGACCAAGCTAGATCAATTTTTCATCCCCGAGAACATACCAAATTTCATCGAAATCGTTGGAGCCGTTCCTGAGATTCTGATTATATATAGATACAAGAATTGCTCGTTTAAGGGTATTAGTATCAATGTGGTATAGATCTATTTGAATACACTTCACACAAATATGAAAATGTCATGCATCAGTCATTTTCCTACAAAAATATCAAAGTGACATTCCTTTTGTTCAATCCTTTCGTGCCAGCTCGTGTGACTCGACCTGTATATGTAGCGACTAGCCTTCCGTCCGCAGCTTCGCCAGCGATAAATTAATTTTCCCGTAGGAATAGGTATTTCCCGCGGTAAAAAGTAGCCTATGTCACTCAGTGATAATGTAGCTTTCTAACAGCAAAAGAATTTTTGAAATCGGTCCAGTAGTTTCGGAGCCTATTCAATGCAAACAAACAAACAATCAAATCTTTCCTCTTTATAATATTATTATGTAGCGATACTTAATAAAATATTTTTTTTTCCCAGGACTTCTTGAAAGTAAATACCAGCCAGACTACTCAACCACTGAATTCTATGAAACGCAAGTGTCTAGCACCAGCTGCTGAAGAAAAACTTGGAAATTACTTTGAAGACCAAGTAATCAATGTAGAGATAAACTTCGATAACATGGCCCACCCCTCCATAATCCAAAAAGTCTTCAATGTCTGATTTTGATTACGGTGAATAAAAATAGGTACCTAAGTCAAAATAACTAGTCGCCAATCCACATTGTGCGGGCTATACTGAAATGTTCACACAAATGAAAATAGTAGCGCCCTCTTGACAATGATCATATATTTCTGGTCAGGCTTTATAGTAAATCGAAAACCATTTCGAGATAAATGCTTTTTAAATCGTTTTCTGTAGTTATTTCATTTTCAAATAAGCAATGACCTTCATTTGACATTGAAGTAAATTTCGTAGATGATCCAAGTTGTATTTTAATCGGTGTGGAATAGCATTATTTAGAATTCTTCATAATTTACGCATGGATTAACACTACAGAGTTTGATTTGGACCCGCTGTCTGACATCTAGCACTCTGAGGACAGCGCCAGTAAAGTGGCTCTAGTTACAGTGTACCACTACACATTAAAAGGGTGGCCTTACCGTACGAATTTAAATAAATTTATAAATTTGGCCATGCGAGAGCCCTCAATTATAATCTGCCGTCATCAACCAAAACAGTTTCAATAATTTATTTTGAAAAAAATAGTAATCTAAATTTTAAAAAAAACTGAAATCAGTTTCTTATATTATAATTGACTTTTCAATATATATATATATAAAACCGGCCAAGTGCGAGTCGGACTCGCGCACGAAGGGTTCCGTATAATCTAATATATAAAAATCTCGTGTCACGGTGTTTGTTACCGAACTCCTCCGAAACGGCTTGGCCGATTTTTATGAAACTCACACCTCTTCTCACCTCTTTTTTCTCTACACTCGGTAGGTCTGAGAATAGGTCGTAGGCTATTTTTTATCCCCCCCCCCATTCATCGTGGACGGAGTCGCGGGCAACAGCTAGTTATCTATAAAAATCACGTTTGTTGTATGGGATTAAATCATTAAATAAATAAATAATTAAATAAATATATTTTTTTTTTATTTTAATGATTTATTTTTAAAGCCAATATATAATTAAATATTCTGTGATTATTTCAAGCGTCTACCTGTTGCCGTTATCAATATCGAGCAAAAACGAGCAAAAAAATCACGTTTGTTGTATGGGAGCCCCCTTAAATATTTATTTTATTCCATTTGTTAGTACCTATTTGCTGTTATAGCGGCAACCGCAATACATCATCTGTGAAAATTTCAACTCTCTAGCTATCACGGTTCCCGAAATACAGCCTGGTGACAGACGGACGGACGGACAGCGGAGCCTCAGTAATAGGGTTCCCGTTTTTACCCTTTGGGTACGGAACACTAAAACCATTGGTATTGTTTTTTACATTCCCAATTGGGTACGCTAGTCTCGTTTTGTTGTTGTCTTGTATAGGACGCTGTTAGGTCTAATGCAATTTTGTAGCGCGTCAAAGTTGCTCGCAGAGGCGCGTACTGGCTGTTCTTCTCGGCGAGCGTGACACGCACACGACGCGTCAGGGCAGTACTATGGACAATACGGTCCATAGTACTAAACTGAACTGCCTCACTGAGAAAGTCTTACTACTTCTTACCTACATAAGTTTTTAAACGAAAAATAGAGTAATAAATATCTAAATAATGAGTTTTATTCTTGTTTTTTGTTAAAACTTGCCTGTTTATTTTTAAATGTATTCATAGAAATTTTGTAAAGATAATATTATTTTTTAATGTCAATTTTACTTATTTTCATCTCTCCTTTACAACATTTTTACATTGTTAATATTTTAAGGCTTAATTTAAAGAACATAATTATTATGTGGCTGTCATTAATCTAGATTTTATGTTCACAATAAGGTAAATGTAATCTAACGTTTATGGACAAAGTCTCAATTAAATGTTTTGAATTAAAATTGAATTTTACTAAGTAGGTACACGTTTTATTTGAAACATAATTATATTTGGCACTTAAAATTAATCATTTTTCTGCCTAGAATTGTATTGTCGGTAGGTTTGTTGCATAGATTCGTAGCTTGGCTTTCATTTTTATACAGAAGGTCATGACTTATTTTTTTTATTGAAAAATAGTTGCATAAAATGGATGGATGGTATGGAAAGTCCAGATTATTCACCTATTTTCTAATGCCTAAAGTGAAATCAAGAATTTATGCAACAAACCTATATAACTATACAAATCGCCTATTTGCGCGTACATGCATGAATACCTATACGTATATATATCTATAGCGCATCGCATACCCATACCTATAGCTACGTACCTACTTACAACCCCCCCCTCTCCCCCCACCGGCCCTGTTGACTATCACGATTAATAGGTGGAGCCGCTGTGCAGACTGACTTGATGGTGACAATAATTTCCGCTGAGAGGGCGCTCTATTTCCCGTATATAATATTACTCTATGGGCCTTGGTCATTCTGACCCGCCACCAACCCGTCAGAACGACCAAGGCCTAAGAAACTGACTTCACAAAGAGGTCTTAAACTCATAGACTAAATCATACACTTTTTGTTATATGTAACTGCGACTTAAAGGAGGTCGCTACCGAATGCTCGTCTAAAAAAATTGGTTCCTGATCACCGATTAAAAATCATCGTGTTTAGCCACTCCTATAGGATTCGTTGGTTAGAACTCGGGTTCTGAATTAACAACTTAATATTTCATCATCATCATCATCAGCCGAAAGACGTCCACTGCTGAACTTGATATTTACCACGACGCTTTACACTACCACTTTACTTAATAGGTATTTCTCCCAATTTTCAACATGCATGTTAACACGTTCACGGACAGTACGTCGAGAGACGTAAACTAAAACCCTCGTAATATGGCACTACGTCTGTAGACGGGAATTTAATTTTCATTAAAAGTGGCGCTCCGTCCACAGCCGAATATTTGTCATAGTATTTATAGGAAGGGGAGGGCTCTATGTCGTTTTTGGATGTACAACAAACCCGCCAGTGCCACAGCAAGCACTCATAATGGAGCACACAAGTTTGTCTCCGTCACACATACAAAAAAAGACCTCGCGTTGTGGCACTACGTCTGTAGGCGGACAATGTCCATACAAAGTCATCGTCTGTGGCCCTTACTGCCGCAACATGTACTTCCAAAACTGAACAATGTGACAATCCGTTCCCAGACGTAATATCAATTTGTATGGAAAAAATCTGTGCCACAGCACAAATTTTTGGATGAGGTCTTGTGTCCGTGAACGTGTTAACAAAATACATTATCATCTAGTCACGAGTTCAGACATATGCATACATATCGCAGGCGCATAGCTTACCGCACGTAGTCTAACAAATGGGTAGCAATCTAATTGAATTATGTCACCTGGACACCGAGAACCATCTCAATTTAACCTAATTTATAATCACCACCGCATCACGACACGCTAACGGGCACTAAACTCGCTAGATGTGCTAGCTTGTTCAAGATAAACAAAATGTTGAAACTAGTATTTAACTGATCACCAGATTCGTGTAATAAATTAAACATCAAATAACTATAAATTAAAAAATTAAAAACTCCCAACGCAATCAGGTCACACATATGTTTGAAAATAAAGTAAATGCCCATTATTCGTCTAAGATCCCTTCCGCAGCTAACAAAAGAGCTGATAACTTTGAAACAGCTAAACCAATTTTGATGAAATATGTCTAAGAACTATCTCTGAGAAAACTGCTTGCAAATAAAAAAAAACCGCATCCAAATCGGTCACTCGTATAAGAGATATGGTGCCACAGACAGACGGACAGACATATGTTTATTTTTTTATATTTATATACTTATTTTTTATTTAAAACTGATAAGCGATTGACCTCTATTTGACCTGATGTTAAGTGCAGATAACTATGTACTTTCAAAAATTATTTTTTTAGTTAAATTACGCAAATTAGAATTGTTTACTGAGAACAAATTTTTTATAGAGGTGATAAATGTTTTAATGCCTATATTTTTTTAATGATCAGATCGGGTCAAATACTAATTATTATAAATTAGTTTAGATTTTAATGAGTATGAAATAATTAATTCGAGGTTTTTCTTAATTCAAACTTCTTCCAGTAATATAAAACATTGAAGGTTACATTTAATACGATATTAAATTATCTTTATAGATTTAGTTTCAACCAAGTACCACTATTCATTTTCAAAAAACAAAGGTTTCCGTCATTGACCCGTTTTATTTAACCGCGAGTGTATTTAGTACGATAACTTATCATTAAAGTAAGAAGTAAACTTTGCGACAAGTAAGAAATAAAACGCTAAACCCATCTCGTACCAAACTTCAAACTTACCGTTCCCCTAGGAACTTAAACTAGACGTAAATTCGCACACGAACACACTCTATTAAAACCATATATCTCGGCATTAATATGTCGACACATCGTACTATGCCTCTATCCAACCTCCATCTTTACCACAGAACTAAAACTTAATAGGGAATAGAAATGTCACGCCAGCTAAAAATTCGGGCGTGTTTTTTTTACATAAAACTGACCCGTGATTGACCTAGGGTTAACCGTAGAGATATTCCTTTGACCTCATCTGAGTTGATACATATCAAACTCCAATATGTCCGCAATGAATGACATGGAGATATGATCCTTATAATGATGAAAGTAAGGATCATATCTCCATGTCATTTATTGCGGCCATATTGGAGTTTGATATTTATCAACTCATCTGCACTTAGTTTTTCATCAGATGAAGTGAGATATAGGTCTCACCTGATGGAAAGTGCATCCTCACCGATTCAGTAACAGGCTTTGCACCTTTACATTGAAGAGCCCAGGGCTATACCTATCTATCTAGAAATACTGACGATGGAAGCGAATTCGATTTCTTAGCAGCTCGTATTAGGAAAGATGAAGCGAACTGCTTCGTACAATGAAATACTAACCATATAAAGATGAAGACGCTCCCCCAGCTTAGATACCCGTTGGTAAAGTAGAGATGGAGGAATTAAATCGTGTTATTCCTGCGCACACGCAATAAGTATACACGATCTTACCTGTGCTTTGTAAAGAGTGAGAAGCTGTTCTAGCGGAAAATACAGCCTCACCTTGTATAGGACACCAGGTTTTTTAGTAACAATTTTTGCTCTGAACTGAAGTTGAGATTTTAGTACAAGAAGCTCGAGGAGGTCTTTTGGTGGAAAGTAGGAGCCAAGGTGAACGGCCAACGCTTTGCAATGAACATGTTGTTGTATAGTGAGCATCTGTATAAAATCCTTAAATCTATTTTTCTAGCTCAGTCTGTAACGAAGTTAACTGCTCAACAGGGTTATTGAATAGATGGTGTGTCTAAAGTCTAAAAGGATTAAATTTTGTTGTTAAATACCGTAATGTAATATAATAATATAATATTTATTTTCAACCTTTATAATATTTATTTTTGTACTAAAACCTTTGATCATACTTAAAAGCGTGTGCTCATTGAGAACGGTAAAGGCGAAAAACTTACTTATTTACTTACTTGTACAGTGATGCAGTGATCTGTCACTGCATAAGTGATGATGGCAGGCTGGAATGTATGATGCATAGGAAAAATTTGCGTGTAAACTCCTGACCAGTGGTGATATAGGGGTAAGCACGCGGCACGGAATGCCGAGGACCTGGGTTTGATTTCCAGCAGTGGTCTTTTTTCTGGGGTTTTTTCTGTGCATCTATGTTTCAGTTTGTATTTAGTATGAAATATATGGATTTCACGGGATAACCGTAAAAGTAAAAAAAAATTGAAGATGAAAAAATAAAAAATACAAAAAGATACTTCAAACCAAACTTGTTATTTCTATTCCTCTCAATAGTAGTTCTGCGGTGTCTACATTGTTTTAGCTCGCTCCTATCCGCTCATACAGAATGTATAGCGATGCCCGCCTTGTTGAAGCTAAAATTTTATAATCTGCATTTTCGTATGAAAGTTGGGGAAGGGTTAAGTTCCCGTATCGCCTTTATTAGGTTAATACGGCCTTGCCATTCCAAAGGACCCGTAACTTGGACTATTAAGGCCCCGTCGTCAGCCTGTACTTGCAACTTGCATTAGCCAAGATAATGGTTTGTCTCACACATTTTGGGGACCATTTTGTAAACAATGAGGCTATGAAATTTTATGATAACATTGCTTGTGTCTTAGATAAACAGGCACTTTACTGATGTAGCCAAATATATGGGTCTCTTAGACTTTTATTGAACAAGTAGATAGATTAAGTAGATGGTAGTTGTTAGTAGTAAATTGAATCGATTAGCATACCTGCGTGTTTTTTTTTTTTTCATTTAAAACTGACCTGTCTTATCAATGGGTAATTTTTCTTCTTACAACGGAACTTTTTTTGGTAGGTCCATTTATATATATGGTTAACAACCATTTAACTGGGTCCTACTTTTCGCTGTCCACCCTTGAAGTAACCATTTCGATTAGATATTCAATTTTCTTTTCGTAACTACTTAATTAATAGTACATTACTGCAGAGGCCGTGAAGTAAGGGATTGATGGACGAGATTTGGGGTATACGGCCGAGTCGTAGACGAGGCCGGATAAAACGAGTCCAGCAATCCCTCTTCCGGCCGAGGATTGTATAGAGCTTTTCTCAAACATGCATCATCATCATCATCATCATCATCATCCATCCATCCAACCATCCATCCATCCGTCCATCCATCCATCCATCCATCCATCCATACATCCATCCATACATCCATCCATACATCCACCCATACATCCATCCATACATCCATCCATACATCCATCCATACATCCATCCATACATCCATCCATCCATACATCCATCCATCCATCCATCCATCCATACATCCATCCATCCATCCATCCATACATCCAACCATACATCCATACATCCATCCATACATCCATACATCCATACATCCATCCATACATCCATATATCCATACATCCATCCATACATCCATACATCCATCCATCCATCACCAGTAGTTTAGGCGGTTTTATAGAAATAAAAGAAGAAAGATTAGTTTTAATGTCGTAAGTTGGCTGTATGTAATTTTTCCTTTGTCAGTTTAGTGTTAGTAAGCAAATTTAAAAAGTTACAGCAGCGGACAATAATGGTTTTTCATACTTACTTTTATGGCCTAGGCCAAGAAGTAATGTAGGGAGCCATAAACAACAAACTTCATGGCTTCATTTCGTGACATTAACGCATACATTTCAAAGCATGTTTGAGAAAATATAAATTATTTCAGAATTATAAATAGCCATCATTGATTACAATACGTTATAATATTCCATTACTACAAAGTATCGGGAACGTATCAAAATATATAAAGTTGAAAATAATGGCAAAATGGACGAAATACAAATGGTCATAATTAGGCTTGGGACTTTTGGATGCTCGACGTGGTTCTAGAATCTACGGAGTCGTCATTATGTTAAAATATTTTTTTCAAAGTCAAAATCAAAGTCTAAAAATAAAACGATATATTAAATACTATGATAATGTTGTTAAACCGTAAAATAAACACATTATAATATAGTGCAATTAAATTATCATAAATCTTTATAATTAATTTAGGCTTGGGACTTTTGGATGCTCGCCGTGGTTCTAGAATCTATGGTGTCGCCATGTGTTAAAATAAGATTAAGTAGATAAGCACATATTAACTTGTATGTATAACTAAAACACTACTATTAGTAAACAAAATAAACTAAAACAAATACTTTAAGTAACAATAACAAAAATGTCTTCTGCAATCTAATATTAGTCTGCACTTCTAAATCTCCGATGAGGTACTGGCTTTTGGAATCAGTGCAACATAATCATCATCTATTACTATTTCTTGTTCATCATTAAATTGGTAGTAAGAATGGATCATTATTATTTTTTCTATATTTTGCGGGGTTAAACGAATTCTGGATTTATCAAAAACTATTTGTGTGTTGAGAACGACCTTTCCACGTCCACTGAAGTTAAAGTTATATTCTCGAGAAATTTTGCCGATTCGTCATCTTTGTGGTGCGTTGTGGTAAAATTACGTATAGTATCGTAGTCGGGATTCCGATCTAACACTTTTTCTAGTTTATCCAGAACAGTATCTGTAGCACACCATTGTAAAACAATAAATGCTTCGTCAACAACTTTTAAAGAGTCAGCAAGAGAAATATTAGTACACTCTAATAGAGTTATAGTTTTCGGTATTATTTCGTAGGCATTTTTTACAAAATCAAGTTCACTTCTTCAATTTTTGTTTGAAAAAACCTTTTTAGCTTTTTTAATAGATATGGCATCTTTCGAATTTAAGTTTGCAATAACATTTTTTATGTCATCAAAATACGTACTGTAATAGAACGCTGCAGTTAGCCAAGTGCCCCATCTAGTTATTACAGGTTCGGGTGGCAAGGGTACGTTCGGAGCCAGTTGTTTGAAAAGTCTCAATCGTTGTGGTGATTTTAAAAATATTTTTTTTACATTTGTAATCAAAGTATTTACAAGTTTATTCTCCGACCTAATTTGTTCTGAAACTCGATGAAAGGCATGAGCTAGACAAGCTACATGCTTCAAATTGGTATGCTTTTTCTTCAAAAGTTTTCCAGCGGCAATCATGTAAGCAGCTGCATCGGTACAAAACACAGCGAGTTAAAAAAGTCAATTTATTACTAGTGTTTTTTTATTAGATGTCAGTAGTCGGTCACAACACAAATGCCTATCAAAGGAGATGCATAATTAAGTAAATTATATATGTATATGCATATCGCGTCACCTGTGAACTACTGTGACTTGTGTTTAATAGATTTATTATAAAATTAATTGCAAGCGTCCAGACGGGGTCACACTGGTGCCGTGGAAGCTCGGTAGGGCTCTGGTGTGGGACGCTACATGCGTTGATACTTTCGCTCTGTCCCACATCAAGGCAACTAGCTCACAAGCCGGCGCTGCGGCTGATCAGGCCCAACTCCTCAAGCGCCGCAAATACTCATCTTTATTAAAGGATTACGAGTTTGCTGCGCTTGCTGTTGAGACCTTAGGGCCTTGGTCAGCCGACATGAAGTCCTTCATAAAGGCCCTTTCTTCCCGGTTGGTCGACACCTCTGGGGACCCAAGAGCTGGCGCATATTTATCCCAGCGGATCGCACTTGCGATCCAAAGGGGTAATTCGGCCAGCATCATGGGAACCCTGCCACAGACAGATCTTTTGGACGGGGTATTCTTTTTATAATTTCTATTTTTATAGTAACATGTACATATTTAGTTAATTTTTCTTAGGTAAGTTATCTTTATCTTCTTTATAGCTGTTAATTTCATGTGTTTATGTTTTTTTATTTTATTTAATATTCCATTATTATTGTAAGTAAATTATTTTCAGCGTTTATGGAAATAAATGATTACTTTTTCAGCTTCCTATTGCAGTTATAATAGGTAACGTGTTTATCATATAGCATAAATCATGTATGACATCTAATAAAATGCTTTATTTTTACAAGCTTTTATTTAGTTTCACCTGTCCCGTTGTCTGTCTGTCTGTCTGTAATAGAATCTTGCAAGTTAAATTTGACCAACTTCCAGTAGTCAGATTGACTTGAAATTTGGAACACTTATGTAAATCGCGTGACAATACAATAATCTAGTAGTGACATCCTGGTACTCCAGCCAGGATCGTCTCCGCAGGACGGAGCTCTTCAACAGTTAATAGCATCGATTTGAAATTTGGTATGCGAATGTAGTTTGGGTGACAATGCAAGTACAATCAGCAAAAAAAGCTTGTATTAAAAATGAAATTTTTATGGTTAGGTTATTACACTTTGACTTTGACTTCGAAAAAAATATTTTAACATAATGACTCCGTGGATTCTAGAACCACGTCGAACATCCAAAAGTCCCAACCCTAGTCATAATTATATACTATAATTTTCCATGAAACCATTGATTAAACGAACTTATTTAATCGTGTAATCTACAGATTGGTTTAGGTTAGGTTAGGTTTATTTTATGAAAATCCTGTTAAGTTGAGAATTTCCAAGAAAATTGCTTTATATCAAATGAACATTATATATTTCGTCCATTATTATTTTTAAACTTTATATATCTTGATACGTACCCAAAAGTATTGTGGGACTGAGCTCGAGTTTAGGTAGAACTTGTACGGGGATACGCGCGTGATGCTAAACTTCAATAAATAATAAGATAGATATCTTCATACGTGGGTTTATTCCTTGAGATCAGTATAACTACGTGTTACAAACTTAGGTCCAGCACCTTTGGCTGTTCGGAGCAATCTGCCCTGGCTCGTATACCGCAGACAACTCTATTTCATTTAAAATCAAGTTCTAGAATTATTTACAAATTTTATACATAATAACATTAAACTAACCTGCCAGTTGGACAACATTTACCACTGGCCAGCGGTATAGACCCTTGCCTACAGTATCATACTGTTGATATATCCAATTATATCGTATATTAACCGTACGATACTTCATTCGTAGTACCTAATAGAAGCTCAACTATAATCCTCAATCAATGTAAAAAGTTTCTAGGCGTTTACAGTGTAATGCCAACTCGCTCTATCATAATTAATAATATTTGATTTAAGCAGCCCACTGGGATAATCCATTAGCCGGTATGCACCCGAAATTAGATCGCACAACATGCTTGCTGTCGGCGGCAAACCGCAAACTAAATTGTGGGTTCGAGTGCGCAAGATATGTGGCACAGACAAGCCTGTGAGGCCCACATGTATATTGTGGCTACTAGCTTTCATGCCTCGCTTTGTTGGCTTTGAGAAGGTTTCTCAATGTAACTTAATTAAACCCAATGCAGAATATTAGTAAACAAGACAAAAGTAACTAGTGATCGTTATCTATCAATGTGCAGTTTTCGTACCAAAGTAAGTTTGGCAGAAAAATTAATACATGTATGTTAATATTGAATATTATTTTTTGTACTACGAGTACAAAATATTTACTTTCAGGATATAAATTCTTCACATTGGCAAATTTTCTTCGACCCTTTATATTAAAAAAAAAACATAAAATGTAAGAATATAAACTGTGATGGCCTAGTGGTTTGACCTATAAGCCTCTCAAGCAGAGGGTAGTGTGTTCAAGTTCGGGCTCACATCTCTGAGTTTTAAAAATTTATGTGTGCTATAACTTTTGAAATTTACCATGAGCTTTACGGTGAGGGAAAAAAATCATCACGGAACCTGCAGATCTGCGAAGAAATTCAATGGTGTGTGTGAAGTTCCCAATCCGCACTGGGCCCGCGTGGGAACTACGGCCCAAGACCGGCGTCGATACGGCCTAAGGTCTCTGGACCGAGTTAATCCTGATTGTCAAAGTAAACCAATCTTACGGTAGATATACTTATCTAAATATCTGGACAGCGGTATTGTATTGGAATAGCTACAATAATAACAATGTATCCCCATTTACTAAAAAACACGTAATGAAGCGACTTTTTTATATTTAAAAGTTAATTACAGATTGTAATTATTCAAAATACACACAACTAATTAACTCTGTGATTGTTTCAAATTAACGAAAAACATTTTCACGAAGCTATATCAGTATTTAATTACGTATCAAAACTGACAAAATTCATTCATTTTAAGTATCTTAATGTACTACCCTAATTAGTAACTTTGAAATGTGAAATTACGAAATTTATTTTTGTTTAAAATAGCAAAGATAACAGAATAATATTTTCAAAAGATTTGGCGAAGTTTCATCATTAATATTTTTTGTTTTAATTGATCTTAAAACATAATTTTTCTACTGGCCTGCACCCGTACTTTCGCCTCTGTTACAAACTTCTTCAGTCCAAGGGCAATTTTTACAAAATCTGTTCTTATTCCTAAAAAAGAAAGGTGTCTCTACGTGAAGTTGAAGCTTTCTAGGTAAACGGGTCTAAGCTGGGTGTTGATGAGTTAATCAGTCAGCATAATAGTCAATCAAAAAAGATCCATCATCATCATTATCATTTTAGCCGAAAGACGTTCACCTTGCTGAAAATAGGCCTCCCCCGAGGCTCGCTAAGCAGATCGGTCCCGCGCCATCCGCATCTAACGCGTTCCAGCAACCTTAACCAGGTCGACGCTCCATCTTGTTCCATCCGCGCAAGAACTAAAGTCACGGACATACTGCGAAGAATCGCCAGACTTAAGTAGCAGTGGGCAGGGCACATCGCTCGTAGAATTGACGGTAGATGGGGCCGAAAGGTATGTACTCGAGTGGCGTCCGCAGACCGGAAGACGCAGTGTAGGTAGGCCTCCAACAAGAAGACTGATCCGACTAATGACAAATGACCAATTTTAGTAAAAAATCATCTCACAAGATTTTACCACAAGTTATGTAAGTACATTAATTTCTTGTGTCAATCTAGGGATTTCATCTTCACTTCCCTAAAACGACAGAACGCCACACTCTTTGGTTAGTTTAGAAAGTTAAATTAAATAAAAACAGTACCTATTCAACGAAAACAAATATGCTACGTAGTTTGCTTCCAATCTCAGTGCTTGCATATTCCCTGTTAGACTCGCGGTCTGGTGATTAGCTGCTCGGTTGAGCTATCTCAGGTCGTCATTAATCTGGGAACGGTGGTTGCCTGGCCACCTGCTAGGTTGCAGAATTAGCACAAGGCATTTTGATAGGATTGTTGGTATTACTCATTTTGCCATGAGTGAAGGTAGACTGTGTACCTGGTTTGCCATAAAACAGGCAGAAAAATGTTGTGGAAGGAAAAGCTTACGACATCTCCTAAGAAATTTTGTGAGAATTAGGCTGTTTTTAGCTTGAATGTTCTACCTATAGACATTGCCATTAATAGGTGTGAAGTCTCGTTTAGACAAGCAAATTACTTTAATACGGTAATTAGTGCTCCTTTAGTGCTATCAGTAATTTCCATTTTTTATGCGTATACAGTTTTGTTTATGTCTAGCGAAATCAAATATCAAAGTAACAGATAAAGACTATTGTCTTTTTTGCGGCCGCTAGAAATCTTATCTCCAAGTATTTCATATTGATTTTAACTTAACACCGTCCCGTGTTCATAAGAATAATGGTCTTAACTGATAGACAGACCAATTCCTTCTTTAACAAACAGAACCCTAAAAAGCTACTATTTATTCCCAAACACACAGGAACGTGTGAAACCTCGCCAACTAGGCTATAAATATCGGAAAACGCTGAATTATGGCCACACTACAGCACATACAGATTCGCCGTTTTCCAGTGTTGCCAGATTAAATCCATCTTCACGACACCGCGACAGCCTGGCCACACATCACTGTACCTGCTGATAAACTGCGAACTAAAACTTCAGGCTTCGAACGAAATGAACTTGGTAAAAGAAAGGATCGTAACGCTTGAAGATTGATTCGCTAAGATGTGATTTGAACAAATAGCATTGACGTGAATCCAACTAGAAACATAATGGCAGCCACATCATGGCTATGGTATAGACTTGAGTCTTAAAAAATATAATTAGTCCGTTAGATAAATTATCAAGAACACGCACTTTTCTTTAGTCAATCATACAAAAAAAGATGACTATAGGTATAGCACATCGAAGTTCCGTGTGTTGTCACGCCTTGGTACATATTTTTACTTATAGGTGCGGGAGTTACACGGGCGGGCGGGAGTGGGGACTTCCGAACTTTGACACGCTTTACCTTGGATTTTTTTGTTTGATTGACAAAAGAAAAAATATCTAACCGACGGACTACTTAAGCACATTTTTTTATTGAAGGTTTGCCAGCGTCAAATTTTCCTGAACGCTGCAATCTTCAAATTAAGTATGGATGGGCATTTACGAACAAAGCGTGCTCCGTCTTCTACCACATTTTTGCGCACCAACAGACTTGATTTCCGATCGCGATCAAACGCAACTCTACTTTTTCTTTTATTTATTCAGTACCTACCTATAAATAAATAAAAGCGGCCAAGTGCGAGTCGGACTCGCACACGAAGGGTTCCGTACAATTATCTATAAAAATCACGTTTGTTCTATGGGAGCCCCCCTTAAATATTTTTTATTTTAATTTAATGATTTATTTTTAAAGTCAATATATAATTAAATATTCTGTGAATATTTCAAGTGTCTAGGTACCTGTTGCCGTTATCAATATCGAGCAAAAACGAGCAAAAAAATCATGTTTGTTGTATGGGAGCCCCTTAAATACATATTTATTTTATTCCATTTTTTAGTATTTGCTGTTATAGCGGCAACCGCAATACATCATGTGTGAAAATTTCAACTCTCTAGCTATCACGGTTCCCGAGATACAGCCTGGTGACAGACGGACGGACAGCGGAGCCTCAGTAATAGGGTTTCCGTTTTTACCCTTTGGGTACGGAACCCTAAAAACCGTTAGTTTCACGTTCAACGGCGATACTGGCGAAAGAATTGATAATATCGAAGTAATATTGTTTTTTTTTGTGAATGAGATTAATCTCATTGTAATCAATAATCAAATCTATCTATCACTCAAAACTTTAGGTACCTATTTGTTAAACTATTCACCGGGCAGTGTTTAGTATTCCATCATGAATCACGGCTCGACGAGGGCGCCAAATACTTCATTAGCCTACTTCACGCCACCCGGCTTTTAAGGGCCAGTGGAAATTCCATTACGTACAATGAAAATATGTCTCAGTTGATCAAGACGCTTTATTGGAAGGTATCTCGGGATTTTTTGAAGGTTGGACGTTTATGTAAATGAGCTTAAACGGCAAGGACTCCAATTGGCTAAGTAAAGTTTTTTGAAGAGGTGCTAATTATATTTTTTTTCGACAGTGGTCGACTTCAACACCATGAAACTGGAGCTGTTTTATTTTTATCTCCTTTTATTTATTGGAAATATTTTTTTAAGTGTTCGAGATGACATTTGTGAGGTTTTACGGCTGACAAGCGGTTCGTGCTCAGTACTAAGAAGAAATAGAAAAAAAAAAACGAAATCAACTGTCGCTTCTGTCAATGTCAAATGAAATCTAACCGTTTGCGTTTCGTTTGCTTTGCATTGTCCAAGAAGCAGTTCCAAAATAGTGATCGAAAGTATTGAATCGTGATCCAATTATCGTGCATAGGTCGTGGAAAAATGCGGTAAAATTGAAAGTCCGGATTTTATGCGGAGGTCGATAAAAATAGTCCAAAAATCACACTGAGCACACCAAAACGCAAAGCAAACGAAACGCAAACGATTTGACATTGACAGAAGTGACAGCTCACTTTGGTTTTTTTTCTGTTTCTACTAAATTCTGAGCACGAACGGCTTTTCAGCCATATAATCTCACAAATGTCATATCGAACACTTAAAACAATATTTCCAGTAAACAATAGGAGATAAAAATAAAACAGCTGCAGTTTCAAGATCTCCAGAACGCCGACTGTTGAAAAAAAATAATTAGCACCTCTTTAAAAAACTTTACTTAGCCAATTTTATTTAGCGCTAAGGGTTATCGTCCGTAAACCGACTTTACAGACAACCAGTTTTTGTTAGACTTTTGTTTTCATAGTACTTTGCGAGCACTTTGTGACATTTGAAGTCTCAATTTTTTTTCTGTGGTACACTTCTTTAATAATACACACAAACCCAACAATTTTGGAAATCACAAAATACGATTGAGAAAATACAAAACGAAAATAGTGTCAAAATGGTGGTACGATGACGTAGAAGTGAATGAAATAGAGTACTAGTGTATAAGTATATTATATATTCATTTATTTATTCATTTTCTTCAAAACTGCAATCTCCACCGTTTAAAAAGTAAAAAAAAAACAAGAAACGAATTCGTTCTGCTCGGTACATTTTAAGTACTTATGTTAAACGAATTATTATCAGTAGTTTTTCGGCTGATTAACTCATATGCCAAATTAAACAAATACGTAACGCTATTAACACAGTGGAATGTTATTCTGCGAAACCACTCGTCTGCGACTTAACCCATTTGTGAATGGTTTCTCAGCCAAACGAAATTCTGGTACCTAATCATTCGTTTGTGAAACAAATTATGTACATAACTCAATGAACTAAAACAATTACTTTGCTCACCCGCGACCTTTCGCGAAAGTCGCGGGTGAACAAAGTAATTGTTTTAGTTCATTAATATGGACCTCCGCAAAGTAACGCCTGATTGAATAAATTACATAACTCAATAAATAATAAGACTTCGATTCAATAACTTTAAACTGAAATATCATTTTAATACTGCAGGTGCAAATCAATTTTAATTCCACTATGACACTACTTCAGAAGATTGCCAGAAAAGGTCTGGCCAACTAAAGAATTAGCTAATAGACAAAAGAAGAAAAGAAATTCACTTCATTACTAGAGCTACGAGTATTTGTTCTTTAAGTGAAGATCGCCACTGAAAGCGCATCTATAGATGCGATTTACTGCCAAATGGATTAATACAAATGTATTCGTTAGCAGATGCACACAATTAAGTAGTCCATACAACCTGTTTTAAAATTATTCCAGCAGTGGATAAGTCGAACTAAATGTGCTCTTATATGTTTTTCAATTTTCAGGCTTTTTAATTGTGATTGTTTAAAATAATAACTACATTTTAAACCAAGGATTGCTAATCGATAGTGTTCTTGTCAACCTCGATTTGGCGGAATCATTGATAGAATCAATAGTGCTATTTTAAAAAAAAATCAAATACTCCGTCAAAAAAAAAAACCTTACAGATGCGTTTGTTTAGACTAACCGAACCATCTGCTGGAATATTCTGGATTCATTTTAAGACACTTTATGTTCTATCCACCGAAATTGTATCGAACGCGAACTTTCCCTTAAACGGATGCTTATTCGAAGCAAATAAAATGTACGTAGTCTGGCAGTTTCCAATTCTGAATGCAAAGAGTCTGCCCCTTGTTTACAATAGAAGACAAGTTAATTGAAGGAAGCGATTGTAAGCTATTGATTTTGACTTCATTCCACGGGTATTTATTTAGCTTTCAACGATGCATCTGCCGCGATGCCGCTTTTACTAAAGTAAAGTAGATGCACCGTGCCTATACCCGTACCACTGAAGGGCAAGCCGTCTCCAATAATGAGAAAAAACAAAATACATTTAATAATATTTCTAGCCACTTTATTATTACTTCTGTGTGTATTACTTTATTATTACTTGTGTGTGTTGTCTTCTCTGCCGCATAAGGATGCGGATGGCGGAAGGCCGCCACCGCCCTACGCGACAACACTTCCATCCTCACCATCTGGATGGTTGTCAGTCTTCTACTGTGCGTTTTTCCAGAAATTTCCTGCCTCGCACAGCAAAGCTCTGGAATGAAGTATCTGCTGCGGTATTCCCGGACCGATATGACCTTCAAGCTTTTAAAAAAGAGCGTACTCCTACCTAAAAGGCCGGCAACGCAGTTGTGACTCTTCTGGTATCACAGGTGTCCATGGGCGACGGTAATCGTTTACCGTCAGGCGATCCGTTTGCTCGTTTGCCCCTATACCATAAAAAAATCATGCTTAAACATAGCAACAATCTTGATTAACAAAATTTCGTTTCGTTTTATTCGTTTTCTACCTTTTATTGTCGTGCCTACTCCAATAAAACGTAGAATGTTCAGTGTAACCACAGTAGTATTACGGGAAAAACCAATTAGTAAGCCTCGTTTCCTAACAGTAGGTACCTAAGTCTACTACCGAGCGGAATTGAACTCACCTGCAGTTATTAGGAACCGAGATATCTCTCTTAATCCCACAATTGGCGCAAGTGAACAGTGTAACGCGGAAAAAACTTTAAAATTACCCGTTTTATCTCCAAAATTTATGTTAGACTCCTATTTTCAAATTCTCGTGAATTTAAAGTAAAGAAATCAATTAAGACGGAACGGATTAACTCACGATAACGAGGACGATTTGAATAAGTAGTTTCGGTCTTTTTAAAATACCTTGTCGTCGTTCTCAACTACTCGTACATATGTTATGTTATGTTATATTTTATACGTATTTCATTTTCAACTGCATAGGTTCATCATTTCAGCCGAAAGACGTCCACTGCTGAACATAGGCCTCCCCCAAGGCTCGCCAAACAGATCGGCCCTGCGCCATCCGCATCCAATGCGTTCCCGCTACCTTCACCAGGTCGTCGCTCCATCTTGTTGGAGGCCTACCTACACTGCGTCTTCCGGTCCGCGGACGCCACTCGAGAACCTTTCGGCCCCATCGGCCGTCAGTTCTACGGGCGATGTGCCCTGCCCACTGCCACTTAAGTCTAGCGATTCTTCGAGCTATGTCCGTGACTTTAGTTCTCGCGCGGATTTCATCATTTCTAATGCGATCCCGCAGAGAAACTCCAAGCATAGCCCTCTCCATCGCCCTCTTAGTGACCTTGAGCTTCCTTATAAGACCCATCGTTAGCGGCCACGTCTCAGTGCCATAAGTCATCACTGGCAACACACACTGGTCAAAGACTTTTGACTTGAGACACTGCGGTATATCGGATGACAAGATATTGCGGAGCTTCCCGAACGCTGCCCAGCCGAGTCTAATTCGTCGATTGACCTCTTTCTCGAAGTTGCACCTACCCAATTGGATTGTATGTCCCAGATAGATATAGTCGTCAACAACTTCGAGCAAAGTATCTCCGATTACGACGGGAGTTGGTACAACATGGGCGATCGACATGACCTTCGTCTTGTCCATGTTCAATTTAAGACCAACTCTCTCGGAGACTCTTCCGAGGTCAGCGAGCATCGCACTGAGGTCCTCCAAGGTCTCAGCCATAAGCACCACGTCGTTGGCAAATCGAAGGTGAGTGAAGTATTCGCCATTTACATTGATGCCACGCCCTTCCCAGTTCAGAGTCTTGAACGCATCCTCTAGTGCAGCGGTGAACAGTTTCGGAGAGATAACATCTCCTTGTCTGACTCCCCGCTGCAATAGAATGGGCTTCGACATCTGATCCTGAAGTTGGACGGACATTGTGGCGTTATTATACAGACACTTCAGCACTTCGATGTACCGGTAGTCTACTTGGCACCGTTGGAGAGACTGCAGTACAGCCCAAGTCTCGATCGAATCGAAGGCCTTCTCGTAGTCCACAAATGCCAGGCAAAGGGGGCGGTTATACTACGCGGTTTTCTGTATAACCTGCCGCAACGCATGTATGTGGTCCACGGTGCTAAAGCCTTTTCGAAACCCGGCCTGTTCGGGAGGCTGGAAGCCGTCTAACCTGCGCGCGAGACGATTCGTGATGACTCTCGAAAACAGCTTGTAAACATGGCTCAGAAGTGAAATGGGTCTATAATTCTTCAATAAGGTATTATCGCCTTTTTTGAAGAACAGCACCACTACACTTCTGTTCCATGCTTTTGGTGTTTTCCCTTCACGGATGGCGGTATCGAATAGTTTCTGAAGGGCTTTGAGGATCGGTTTTCCACCCGCCTTCAGAAGTTCGGCTGTTATTCCGTCATCACCAGGGGCCTTGCCATTCTTTAGTTGCTTGAGAGCCGTACTAATCTCGTACAGGCTGACGTCCGGGATGTCTTCGGTAAAGTAGGTTCCTATCAAATAAATTCTGTGCATCCCATTCTACGGGGCTGACATTGTCTACATGTGATAAAATCACTTTTAATTAAATAAATATAAAGAAAGGAAGTTTTCATGCAAATGGATTGGTACACTTTGGGAGACTACGTCAATTAGCTAAGTAAAGTTTTTTGAAGAGGTGCTAATTATATTTTTTTTCGACAGTGGTCGACTTCAACACCAAGAAACTGGAGCTGTTTTATTTTTATCTCCTTTTATTTATTGGAAATATTTTTTTAAGTGTTCGAGATGACATTTGTGAGATTTTACGGCTGACAAGCGGTTCGTGCTCAGTACTAAGAAGAAATAGAAAAAAAAACGAAGTCAACTGTCGCTTCTGTCAATGTCAAATGAAATCTAACCGTTTGCGTTTCGTTTGCTTTGCGTTGTCCAAGAAGCAGTTCCAAAATAGTGATCGAAAGTATTCAATCGTGATCCAATTATCGTGCATAGGTCGTGGAGAAATGCGGTAATATTGAAAGTCCGGATTTTATGCAGAGGTCGATAAAAATAGTCCAAAAATCACACTGAGCACACCAAAATGCAAAGCAAACGAAACGCAAACGATTTGACATTGACAGAAGTGACAGCACACTTCTTCGGTTTTTTTTCTGTTTCTGTTTCTGTTTCAGTTCTGAGCACGTACGGCTTGTCAGCCATAAAATCTCACAAATGTCATCTCGAACACTTAAAAAAATATTACCAGTAAACAATAGGAGATAAAAATAAAACAGCTGCAGTTTCTCGATCTCCAGAACGCCGCTGTCGAAAAAAAATATAATTAGCACCTCTTCAAAAAACTTTACTTAGCCAATTCGGCTCACTTTCATTCCCCCTTTTCATTTCACCTTGCATTTTTTGCGAATCGGGGTCAAAAATGGAATGTGGAATCTTTTAGGGAAAAGCTCAAACACATTCACCGTTCAGGAAAGTATTCCAAAAAAAAATGAAATTAGTCAGATCTTTTTGTATATCGTATAGCTTGTCTAATTTAAAATGACGCACCCCACCACCGCATTTACGCACAGGATTTGAAACTCAATTTAAGCTACAATAGAGAAATATTTCTCTTGGCAGATGTGCGTGAATGCGGTGGGTGGGCGCGCGTCATTTTAAATTAGACAAGCTCTACCATAGCTAGCGCCATTCACGAAGACGTGTGATTTGTCAAAATTAGACATTAATGACGTTACAATAAGGACCACGGCACGCGTCATCATGAACGACTCGATCTTTATATTAGTAAATATACTAAATCTGTTCTAATAGTAAATTTTTAAGCTTTCTCTAGTACTTACCAAAGTTAATTTTTATGTGATATTTCAACTGTCCGAAATTACTAACTAAAGGTTCGGCCAAACCGCTGCTTAAAATACAGAAACGTTACGGAATCGCAGTGACGTGCCGTAAACGTCAGATTTGACCGCATGCTCTCCATAGTAAAGTTTCACGGTTACGGTGCGTCACTGCGATTCCGTAACGTCACCGTTTTTTAAGCGGCGGTTTGGTCGCACCTTTAATTGTATATAATATAATACTTACTACAAAATTCAAAAGCTAGAAGTAATTTAATGAAACCTCTTTTCCGGTGAAAAATCAGCATCTAAACGTTAGACGGGAAATTGCATTCCTTCCATTCCACACATTCAACCCTGCGTCGGCACGAGAATCTTAATTGTTCATCCAACCTTTGGAAATCTAAGTAACATCATAAATTTATATATTGTGTTGGATCTTTGACGCTAAATTTCAGTATATTTAATGTAATTTTTTTAGCCAAAAAATTTTAGTGCAGTTGAATTCGCCAAAATGTTATGGAGCAATTTAAGAAAAATAATGTGGGTACTTAGTTTTGAGAGAACGAACGTTGAATCTTAGTTTTAAGTTTTGAAAAACTTTGGTAATTTGTGTGGTGATGATGATAGTTGCCTGTGTGTGAGTGTCTTGCCAATGTGGTCACAGTATTAAGGTAATTAATGTTAGTTGGTACTTTAGTTGTTTGCCCAGTACCGCTCCTTGGTATTTTTTGTTTCAGATATTTGTAATGCCGTCTTTATTTATTTTGTTCGTAATGTTAGTTGGTACTTTAGTTGGTTTGCCCAGTACCGCTCCTTGGTATTTTTTGTTTCAGATATTTGTAATGCCGTCTTTATTTATTTTGTTCGTAATGTTAGTTGGTACTTTAGTTGGTTTGCCCAGTACCGCTCCTTGGTATTTTTTGTTTCAGATATTTGTAATGCCGTCTTTATTTATTTTGTTCGTAATGTTAGTTGGTACTTTAGTTGGTTTGCCCAGTACCGCTCCTTGGTATTTTTTGTTTCAGATATTTGTAATGCCGTCTTTATTTATTTTGTTCGAATAAACACCGCTAAATAAAACACTCGGAACTTATTTATCAGAGCATAGAGCGGTGATGTTTTACGGAACATCGCTTTGATTTTTAAGGGACTCCATAAAAATTATTGGGTCTCCAAAATAATTGTAATTTCATTGAAGAAAACTAATCTGATTTGGCTGTAGTTTTCGCTACTCTACTGAATAGATGGAACTAAAACAAGTACTTTGCTCACCCGCGACCTTACAATAGTTACGTTTATGCAAGAAATGTGTGTTCATGCAGTTCCTCCACCTCCACACTGTACGAACACACACAAATCACATAAACACAACTATCACCACCACCAAGCTACACTGACGCGTTTCGAACTCAACCAGAGCTCATCTTCGGAGTTACCACAACCGTATGCTTAACTCAATAGTTAAACTATTGAGTTTAACATTTGGTAGCATAGCATACGGTTGCCGTGTCACTTGCCGTGGGTGTCGTAAAAGGCGATTAAGGCAGCTGATGAGAGAGGAGGCAGTACTGCCGTGCTAAGCCAAAAAGCCCTATGTCCGTTTAAACGGTTTCGAGAAAAATGATGTTTTTGTTTCTTAGTATTTGAGTGAAAAATAAGCCTTTCTTAGCTATTTTTAAGGCACTTCTAATAAAAATACGACTTTTTCGTTAACAGAACTTTATTCCTTATAAGCTATAAGGAACCCAACGCAAAAAAAAACAGGATTTGGTCATATTCGGACATAGGCCCTTTTGGCTTAGCACGGCAGTGTAGTGCTCTCTATTGGTAACTACAAACTTTAGCTTCAACAGTATGGAAAACAGGGGCAAATCACCACAATATTGTCTCAAAAAGTCGTAATGATAGTTATCTTCAACTGACCATTACCACACTATCAAGAGAGAAGCGACTTATAAGAAAAAAAAATTGAGCTTATCCAAGGTACTATTTACCAGCTCTATAGCATCCAATTCCGCTACTTTCTAATTGTTTAAACCCCCTCCAGAGGTAATAGCACTAGCAGTTTCATTCTGTTGGAGCCGATTATGACCGTCTGTAATGCCCCCTTACAATGTCGTTCAATGAGCTCATGGACACTCCACACGTCCAATCGTTCGGAAACATTGTTGTTATATTATCTACAAACCTGGATCCTAAAGACGCCTTTGAAGGATGTTATACGGCTTTATTAAAAGACGAATTGGTATCTTAAATTAACTCTTATTATATTGTCATACACATGTACGTACGCTGTATTTACTATAGGTTCCAAACAAAAACAATAGAACACTCTGGGACCCGGGACCAAGCTTCATAGTCAGGTTATCTTACCACTGAGGTATTAGAAATAAAGAAGGTGCACGCTTTTATTGGAAAAATTGGGACTGTGATAAAAACGCAAATTTTTAATATATGGTCTACTTCAGTGGTTCCCAACCTTTTCTTGGTCAGAGACCACTTTTATAATATTCTTGTTAGCAGGGACCACTATGTAGGTGTATACTTAATAAAAATAATAAACTGTAATAATCAAACTGAAACTTTAATAAAAAAACTCAATAGGAAATTACATAAAAAGAAATTTAAAATCATTCGTGGACCATAAATTTGGCTTCTGCGGACCACTGGTTGGGATTGGGAACCACTGGTCTACATAATTAAATATTTTTTAACTTTTAATTCTCTTTATTAACATCTACCTAATAAGAACATATTTTTAAAAAGTACTTATATTCAGTAGTCGAATCAAATTCAGGTTTCTTATCAGATAGTGTTATTTTACGCAATACCGCTAAAATAATGGAAGTGGGTTTTTTCTTATTGTAATTTAAAAAATATTAAATACCTAACCGTAGTAATCGCTTCGTTACAGCTGAGTAAGCATATTATAGTAATAAGGACCAAGCAATTTGTAGGGTTTTAAATGAAAAGGGGATTACGTTAATGCAGTCGGTCGAGTCGAATACTGAAACGATTAACCGAACGATTAAATAAGCAATCAGCAATTAAAAGAACTACATCGATTGGTCCAAAATGAAGCAAATCGATAAAAAAATTAACTAGCGAGATAAACTTTTCATCAATTTTATTAGTTTTGCTACAAAAAAAGTTTGATTTGAAAAATCCACACAGAAAATAATTGATAGTAAAAAAAAATAGCTTCAGACTATTTCAATTTAAAAAATCCCAAATGTCATAACGCAAGAGTTAATTTAACAATTCTATAAATAAATTCTTTGTATTTTCTACTTTTTAATCGGGTAGGTACTTCAAGGTCGACGTTTTTTTGGCATCTTTATTAGTTTTAGTTTCTGCTCAAGTTAAAGAAAACTTTAGTCAAAAGTAATGTTAAAAATTAGTGATTGTCTAGCAGAGTAATATGTTTTTGTCATTATTAATATCTCAAAATAAATGGATGTAATTTCCTACCACGTAAAAGTTACAACAACATAATTCAAAAATTTTAAATCTGTATTAATGTAGCGTCCGAGGCGGGTAAAATATTGCTAATAAACGATTTATCATCGTTAAAAGATTCCGTTCCATTAATATTGTAATGATCTATAATATAAGTATATACATTTGGCATATTTTTTCGACTAACTGGTTTAGTCAAACAGTTAATCGCGCTTTGTTTTAAGTACGTGGACCTACATTTTATGACCCTTCAAATACATTAACTGTTTATTTCCGCAATAGTTATCTTTTCGTCCAAAATACCTCAGTGCTTTAAGACGACCAGTGTGACCAGTGTGAGTAAACGGATTAGTTCGTTGAAATGGCAATGGGCAGACCATATTATAGCACGCAGAACAGATGACAGATGACCATTGGGGCCAAAAAGTTATCAAATGGAGACCGCGGACTGGCAAGCGCAGCGTGGTACGTGCACCAACTACCTATATATGGACGGACGATTTGGTAAAGGCCGGAGATTCAAGGTGGATGCAAGTCGCTTCCAACCGTAATGATTGGGTATCAATGAGGGAGGCCTATGTCCAGCAGTATACATGCTACGGCTGAAATAATGATAGACATAGACATAGACATAGACATAGACATAACTTTATTCGACATCAAAAAAGAAAATACACTGACTAATACACTGAGAAAAATAAAAAGAACAATAATAACAATAAAAACAAAAAACATAATTATAGATGTCGAAAAGGAATTTGACTCAGCATAAGCTGCAGTAGATGCCTGCTACAGCGCTGATTTTCAGTCAAACCCTGATGATGATGATGAACTGTTTATTTATGATAAACTAGGACACAGAGATTGAATCTGCTGGATATTGAAAAATAAAAGTACATACAGTTAAGGTCCTAACTACAAAGTAATTTAAAATTAATCCGGATTATTTTAGCGGGTAGTTGGGTTGCTTTAATTGAATACCCCTGTAAATGGTTTCGGTTTTTTTTTTAATTATGGTTGACAAATCGTCGGGGATATTACAAATCAGCTTATCTACTATACGTAAATACCGCATATCTGCACTTACTTAGTTTTACAGGCGATGCACAGATAGTCTTAACTTCATGTTTATATTATTTTAACGCATTAGGAGTAAAAATTTAAAATTGGTTAAATTCATCAGATATGTGGAACTATCCAGTGCCAGCCAAGCGGATTTGCGGGTCTCTATCGTTTTCCCGAATTTCATATGCCATAATAGTCGTTTTGCATAATTTTCATTTGACATAAAGTAATTTATTTCTGAAACGGTATTTTCTTCAGAAGTGGTATTAATCCAACTTAACCTACTGTATTCTGTAAGATGTAATTTCAAAAAATCCTGAAAACAGCACGGTTCTCTATATTTTATGGCAAAAGTTGGTATGACTAATGAAATTTATGGGAAACAAAAGGATCCGCGGATTTTCACTATCCTCAACGAAACGTTTCTATGCGTTGGTCAATGTCCAAAGTATACGGCGTCAAAGGCGTTACTACATTGTGAATAAAAAACTCCGATGAAAAACCTTCACAGCGATATTCAGTCATAGTCATCTACTGTTATATTCAAAATTCATTTTAAATTGGCCGTCATTCCAAAGTCACCGCGTTCTACGGTATCCTAACGTGAACCTGTCAAAATGATTAGGGTCTTCTCAAAAATGTTTGATCTTCACTTTTTACCAAAACACGTACTTGGCCAATAAAAACATTGAAAATCAACCATCAAAGAGCCCTCGTTTGGCTGGAACACGTACTAACAGCCCGGCCGCGACTTCGAGCGACCGGCGGAAGCGGCTAGCGTTTTATCAGTTCATTGCATCTACCGCCAGATAATCACTGTGCGGCGAGCGTCTCGGCCGCGCAATGAACGGAGAACACGCTCGCCGCTGCCGCCGGTCGCGTGAATTCGTGGCCGGGCCGTAACGAGATCAATGAGGTTGTGCTCGCTGCATCCGAGGCTTGTCTGCACACGTCTACCCCCATCAAGCCCTTGTTTACTTCCAATAATCTCGGCATCGGTTATTCTTAAACTTTAGGGGCACGTATAAAACATAGTTATGTGCGAAATTACATTTAAAATTAACCATAAGCTTTCACCATAATCATCATCCCAGCCAATATACGTCCCTCTGCAGGGCACAGGCCTCCTCTCAGACTCCACGCGGGCCCAGTGCGGATTGGGAACTTCACACACACCATTGAATTTCTTCGCAAGTGTATGCAGGTTTCCTTACGATATTTTCCTTCACCGTAAAACTCATGATAAATTTTAAATGTAATTTCGCACATAATTCCAAAAAACTCAGAGGTGTGAGCCGAGATTTGAATCCATGATCCTCAGCTTGAGAGGCCATATGTCAAACCGCTCATCTCTTCCAGTTAACCTTTGATTTTCCCGGCCCTCGCTTGCTTTTTTGAAGTAGAATAAATAATACGGATCCCTGGGTATTAAATTCTAGATTTGCTCCCAGTGAATGTTGTACCCTTTTCAAAAAGACTCGCGGTAATGCCAGACGGTTTGGATAAAATTGACTTTTGGGTCGACTGAGTTCTGAATAGAAGTTGCCAATGCTTATTTAAATGTTCGGGTAATCTCGCGACTGTATCGCTTAAACGATATTGAGTTCGGATTTAGCAATACCCAAGTTCAAGGAGCCGGGGCAACAAAAATATAATATCGATTCTATTTTATTTACAGGGAAAGTTTTTTGTATTAGTAGAAGGTTTGCATCGCGTTGCCGTGGTATATAGGGTAACAAGTAACCAAGTTGGTATGAGCCAATTTTTATTAATTTGAAGTTGATGGCAGCTATACTGAATTCCGTAAAACAACTTTTTTACATAAAACTGACCCGTGATTAACCTGATGGAAAATGCAGATGAAGCAGATGATGAAGAATTGGTATATTAAAATTATGTTATGCGTAATTTCATTATTGCATTATATGCGACCGCTTCAGCCTAGTTGGTAGTGACCCTGCCTATGAAGCAAGAGGTCCTGGGTTCGAATCCCGGTAAGGGCATTCATTTGTGTGATGAGCACGAATATTTGTTCCTGAGTCATGGATGTTTTCTATGTATTTAAGTATTTATTTATCTATATAAGTATGTTTATCGTCGTTTAGTAGGTACCTACCCATAGTACCTACAAGCTTTGCTTAGTTTGGGACTAGGTCGATTTGTGTAAGATTGTCCCCTAATATTTATTTATTTATTTATATTTATGCGCATTTATAAATAACATGCTTTATAATTTTATGCGTTTTAAGTTTTAATATAGACCTTTCATTTATACGGGGTAATTTTTATTCAGTGCACTTATTATGTAATTCAGTGTCGTTAAAATAACAAGTTTAATTATTTTTCATTATAATATTTATTACTTAAATTTTATGTTTTTCATAGTAACTCGACCAATTATTGGATGAATAACTATGAACAACCCAAAGGCTATAGTCGGGTTTCCATAGTAAGTCGGCCCTTACATCAAATGGGCTCGGGTTTTTTTTTCTGAGTACCTCTTGTAATGAAGATTATTTCAGCCGAGTATGAACATCCTACTTATTAGTAGTTTTTGACTTATGATTTTTTCAAGTTTTTTTTTTATGTTTAATTTTTCAGGATTTATTCAAGCGATTTGCTTAAAATTTTGAAATTATGTTCTTTAGATAGATTTGCATCGCCACCCAAAAAACTAATACTAGTTATCGTATAAAAAAGAAAAAAAAGACCAAATTATAAAATAAAAACATTTTTTTTATGTGGTTGTGAAGTAGTGATACCATGGTCTATTTTGAGAAAAAAAATCTAGAGGTGTCACTACTTCACAACCACATAAAAAAAATGTTTTTTTTTTCTTGAAAAATTAAACATTAAAAAAAAAAACTTGAAAAAATCATAAGTCAAAAACTATTAGAAGTAGGATATTCATACTCGGCTGAAATATTCTTCATTACAAGAGGTACTCAAAAAAAAAAACCGAGCCCGTTTGATGTAAGGGCCGACTTACTATGGAAACCCGACTAAAGCCTTTGAAAATGTAAAATAATAATCTCAAACAGATAATCGTTATCTATCAAATCAACGATACTGAATCACATATATATATATATGTACTGTGGCCCGGCGGAAGACCAGTGCTGGTTTTTAACTAGCGACATGCTGAGCCGGGTCCCTTTTTGTAGCAGCACTAATATGTACCTACATTCCTATGTCTATGTCTATGTTTGTACTCTTAGTTTTGCCTGTGTATGTGTTATTGTTGTTATAAAATAAATGTTTTTCTTTCTTTCTTTCTTTTCTTTCTTTCTTTATATCAAAATTTGTGCACTGATTAAAAAATTACCCTGTATATTTCTTAGGTCCTAAAGCTTCCTTCCCGCTTGCTTGACTCGAACGAAACTACGTACTGGTCGTTACTATTTATCACGCCCAATTGACTCCCATCCTAACTTGTATCACCAAATAGCACACATTTCAAACTTCCAACAATGGCACTAAAAGCATGCAAAATTAACACAATTGCCGTTCAAAAGTTTAAACGGAAATATTTTATTCATAGCGCGCTCTGTCCGAAACCGATGAATTTGTATGACGCAGATAACGCGTTTATTGTCACGGTTAGTAAATAAATTCTGTCGCATCCACCAATCATGTACAGAGATCACGTAGGAAGCCGTCCCGATGAAAGGTATAATCCTATCAATTATTACGGCCGTGCCCCAATTCTACAATTGTTAAATGCAAAAGAGAAAAGATTTTGAACAAAATATTGGTCCAACTAAATTGAGCGGGGACTCCGTTGTTTGTGGAGCTTGCCATTTCATTTTGGCAAGTTCCTGGATTTGATAGGAAAATAATATAGCTTTGTTTAATGACAACTATAGTTGAATCTGGAAATTCAGCTGTGTTTAAGGTATGAAGTCTGTAGAAGACCGGGATTATTGAGATTTGGAGCTCGAAATAAAAACTCCACAAAAGGAAATGGTGCCTGATTAATTCGATTATGCCGAAAGAAATAAGTCATTTTTAGACATACACAGCGTATGATAAAGTTGTCTCTCCTGTGGACATAAGATTAGCGACTCCGATGTAGACTAGACTAAAAAAAAAGTATTGGCTATAGACCCTTAACTTTTGCTACGCCCATAGGAGACGCGAAAAGAAAAATGTGTATGACCCTTAATGATGTTGAGCTAAAAGTGCAGGACCGATTAGGATTATTATTATTTTTGATAATGCTCATGGGAATTCAGGAAAATCTCGAAATTTTTATTCTACTGCCCGACTCAATGTTCACACGTGCGAAGCTTTTCTAAACGGTATTTCAAAGGTAAATTATCTAATGTGAAACATCATGCTTCAATATTTCTGCAGCATCAACTCATAAATTTCATTCTATAGTAAATATTCTATCATATTTACTTATAAAATATATTACTTTAGCTGTTGCCTGGGACTCCGTAGTGAAGAATTCATTATCGCTATCCCGCCGGAACTATGTAATTTTCTGGGATAAAGCCTATCTTATGTCCTTCCCAGGGTCACTAACTATCTCCATATCTAAATCGATTTAGCGGTTTAAGCGTGAAGAGCAAACGGACATACTATCTGACTTATTAATCTTTATTATCGCATTTATAATATTGGTTTAAATTCATGTCGTATACGTATAATACACACGTATGCAACCAATAATTCGCGTATTCATTTGTAAATCACTGTTTAGAAAACGCATTGGGATTTTAGTTTATGCTAATTGCTTGGGTTACTTAGTGTATACGAAAAAGCATGCATCGCGAAATGATGAGGAACTGGGTTCAATTCCCAGCCTAGGTTTTTATACTAGCATCATCATTCATCACTTTAACCGAAACAGGTTCACTGCTGATGCTGAACATAAGGTTCGCCAAACAGACCTTGTTAGATGCCTACCTACACTGTGTCTTCCGGTCCGAGGACGCCATTCGAGAACGTTTTGGCCCCATCGGCCATCACTACAACGAGCGTTGTTGCAGTGATGCAATGGGCCCATTGCCACGTTGAGTCTGGCGATTCTTCGGACTATGTGGGGACTTTAGTTTTTGCGTTTATAATATTTTCGAAGTATTCCAAATTTAATTCATAACTAACTGTTCAGGGATCGACTAAACGACCTCACACTATATCAATAACCACGGCATTTCATCAATTCTGAAACCTCTTGGGGTTCAGCGTTGTCGAATGTAGCGATAGCTCGATTTTTCCAATGAAAAGCTTCACTCGTAAATTGTAACCAGCGTGTAGCAAAGTAAAACAGTATGTAAAATGTGCTGCGCACACAGCAGTGGCGTTTTTAGTAAAGCGAACTAAATTCATGAGACATTTATGTCCACACAAAGATTAAGCACGCGAGCGTTAGAAAGGAACTTGTTTGCAGAACGTTTTGATTCGGCTTTGAATCTTTTGGCGTCATTTATGTTGAGATCAGTTGTGAATCAACCGAATAGCTTTCCTATCTGTGTAGTTACAATGAAAGATACCTAACTGTAAAATAATCTATGTAACCTATGTTATGAATGTAATGAACCTATTTATAAATATGTTAGAGAGTATTTTAGTAGTCTAATATTCTAGTAGTTTTTTAGCTGCCCAATCTCAACCTATTTCTCAAAATGATTAATGCCTAAAGCCTCTAACTTCCGTAGTTTTTTTTTCAAATCGGTGCCGGACAGTTGGGTAGGTATAAGGTAAGTACCTTTTCTTGTTAGATAATAAAATGCATTTTATGAAAAATTGTAGTTGTAGTCGGATGGATTATCTTTGCAGCCGTTTTGAGCAAAGTAAAATAGCGGTTACTACTTGTGTAAAGTAACTAAATAACAGTTAATACTCGGACCCGAATCTCAATATATAGAGTACGTTGTGGTAGCCTAGTGGTTTACCTTATGGCGCCTCAAGCAGATGGGTCATGTGTACGAGGGCTTGCACTTCTGAGTTTTTCTGAATTATTGTTCGGAATTACATTTGAAAATTTACTATGAGCTTGACGGAGAGGGAAAAAATCGAATAATTATTTCAGTGGTGTGTGAAGTTTCCCTTTCCGCACTAGGCCGGTGTGGAAACTAGGGCCCAAACCCTCTTATTCTAATAGCTCATTTACACTCGCATACGAGTGGCGAGACGAACTGCGAGATGAGCAACGAGACGGGAGTGTGAATAGACGCTCGCGGCTCGCCTCGCGCCTAGTCTCGTACTTCGCAACGCTCGCGACGCCGAGCCGAGACACGAGACGAAGCACGAGGCGAGAGTGTAAATCAATATGACCAAATGATTGCGTAAGAAGAAGAAAGAAGGTGTTCTGGAGCAGCTGTTCCGCTCGCTGTACTAACGTGCCGAATATACGGCTTGTAACCCGCTCACATCGAGCAAATGCTCACGTCAGTCGCAACCTTTTGCTTCAAAGTTCATTCGCCTTTTCAACGGTCGCTAATAGTAATTAGAGTAAACGAAACTCACATCCATCCCGAAGGATTACAACTTTACACCACAACATCGCTATGTTACGTAAGTAATGTTCAGAGAATTCTCTATCTTAAAGGTTCGGCCACACTAGTGCACAAAATACTTTTTCAACACAGTTGCTCGTAAATTGACTCTTATTACACCGTTTTTAGTTTCATAATTCAGCATATTACCACACTTGTGCTGTAAAAACATTACCGTACAAGTGGTGTAATATAAACTTTTTTTTAATTTGAGCAAAAGTTTATGTCTAAGAACATTGAATATTTTCACGAATATTAAATTATTTTAGGGTTAATATGACAAATAAACATTTTATTTCATCAAATTGTATATTTATAAACACAAATTAACTTAATTATCGTATTTACAAACATTAAATTTATAGTTTATTTTATTTTTTATATTGCTGCTGCTCTGGCTGAACAGCCGTTTTTCCAGTGCCTTTATTGAACCTGCGCGCGCATCGAAAGTGCGGCGCGCGAAAAAAACAAACTAGTGTGTCATTTTACGTAAATATTTGGTAAAGTTGCTGCTGTGTGGTTAATTACTATCAAAAACATCTACTTCAAATAGTGAAGACGAGCAAAATATTAATTCAACCCCGCCGGAAATACTTATCGAGGCACGAACGCGAGTGATAGCATAAACTGGCAAATAAATACAAGCCCAGCTCGTTATATCCATGTTGAAAAGCACAGTAAAGACCAAAAATGAAGTTGGTAAACATATAATACTTAGTAACTTGACGGCATTTCTAAAGAGACATCCTGGCAGATCTATTGGTCGAAAGTCAAAGGTGTCGTCACCAACCGATGTTGAAAAGTTTTTAAAAGAAGCTCCGGACAGTCAGTACTTGACAACAAAGGTCAGTTGAACATTATAAATGTAAATTTATGTATCAGCTCTATAATTCTATAAGTACTATGGCAATACGTTCCTACAATTTTACTAATATACTTATTTGATCTCTTTGTAGGTTGCGTTAATATTCGATATTACTGGTGCGTTTAGACGTCAGGAGCTCAATAAATATAACAACCAAGGATGTAGAAACCCACGGTGAAATGTTCCTGGTAAAAATTACAAAAGTTACTAACAATACAAGTTTGTTTTTTTCCTCGCAATTGTGTTGAAAAACGTCGTATGCAACTCGTGTGCATTGATCATTACACACTTCGGCTTCCTTATCGCGCTCGCCTGACGGCTCGCGCTTACAATAATGCCTCATGTGTAATGACCAACGTAGCACACTTGTATTATAATGTACTATTACATCCGTGTCTCATGCGTCAAGTTTTTATTGCGTACCGTTTACACTGGTGCTCAAAATACGTTGACACACCGTAAACGCAGTGACAGGACTCATGCGTCTAGTTTTTATCACGTACCGTCCACATCATTGCTCAAAAAAGGCTGTAAACATTTTTATTTCTCAGAATCAAGAGCGCTATTGATAATATGAATGATAAAAAGTGTCCCTAATTTTATATACAAACTATGTGAAAAAAGTCACAAAACTGACACACTAAACTAAAGACAATTTTTTCTTTATGAAAATGAAAGTATTCATTATTCTGAGTAAGAAACCACGAAAATTTCGTTATTTGTTAAAAGTTTTCTGTGCACTTTAAAGTACCTATGTAAATATAATATGCCCAAAAAATAATACTTGAGTCACGTCATTTCGTCTACAGTGCGTCAGCATACTTTGAGCACCGGTGTGGTCGAACCTTAAGGCTTCACTGACAAATCTAATTGTTTCCAATGTAAGAGAACACAATATTTCCCATTTTCAGCGGACCCCCAGGGGTAACGATCACCTCTTCTATTAGTTCAATTCGTTATAATAGAATATGATACGGCGAAGGCTCAAGCCTTACCCTGCTGCTGGGAAATGGGAAGGATAAAAGAATATACGAGTACTATAAATACTGTTATTTGACTGCCTTGAGATTTAATTTAATTCACTGTTTACTGTTTTATATAGCTGCTGATGCCCGCGGCTTCGCCCCCGTTGTATTTTTTTTAAATTTCTTTCATAAGAACCTTCTCCTGACAATAACAAACGCAATAAAAAAAGAATTATCCAATATGGTGCAGTCGATCGGAAGTTATGCGGTTAGCAACACATTCAGCGATTCATTTTTATATTATAGAAGATGTGACACAGGTGATTTTTAATGTGTGATCAGGATTTTTATAGTATTTTATGCAACGGTTGTATAAGTGAGGTCTTAAAAGGCGAGTGACGTGAGTTGCGATACGAGCGAATGCGAGTATCGCAATGGAAGACGGCACGAGCCGTTAAGACCAAATTATACACCGTTGCATACAATATTTTTTCTACGACTCGACTCTGCTGTTCTGGACTGTACCCTACTGTAGGGTACAGTCGGGTACAGTAGGGTACAGTCGGGTACAGTAGGGTAAAATAGGGTACAGTAGAGTACAGCCGGGCACAGTAGGGTAAAATAGGGTACAGTAGGGTACAGTCGGGTACAGTCGGGTACAGTAGGGTAAAATAGGGTACAGTCGGGTACAGTAGGGTAAAATAGGGTACAGTCGGGTACAGTAGGGTAAAATAGGGTACAGTAGGGTACAGTCGGGTACAGTAGGGTAAAATAGGGTACAGTTGGGTACAGTCGGGTACAGTAGGGTAAAATACCCTATTTTACCCTACTGTACCCTACTGTACCCTATTTTACCCTACTGTACCCGACTGTACCCTACTGAACCCTATTTTACCCTACTGTACCCGACTGTACCCTACTGTACCCGACTGTACCCTACTGTACCCTACTGTACCCTATTTTACCCTACTGTACCCGACTGTACCCAACTGTACCCTATTTTACCCTACTGTACCCGACTGTACCCTATTTTACCCTACTGTACCCGACTGTACCCTACTGTACCCTATTTAACCCTACTGTACCCGACTGTACCCTACTGTACCTTTTTTACCCTACTGTACCCGACTGTACCCGACTGTACCCTATTTTACCCTACTGAACCCGACTGTACCCAACTGTACCCTATTTTACCCTACTGTACCCGAATGTACCCTATTTTACCCTACTGTACCCGACTGTACCCTACTGTACCCTATTTTACCCTACTGTACCCGACTGTACCCTACTGTACCCTATTTAACCCTACTGTACCCGACTGTACCCTACTGTACCTTTTTTACCCTACTGTACCCGACTGTACCCGACTGTACCCTATTTTACCCTACTGAACCCGACTGTACCCAACTGTACCCTATTTTACCCTACTGTACCCGACTGTACCCTATTTTACCCTACTGTACCCGACTGTACCCTACTGTACCCGACTGTACCCTACTGTATCCTATTTTACCCTACTGTACCCGATTGTACCCAACTGTACCCTATTTTACCCTACTGTACCCAACTGTACCCTATTTTACCCTACTGTACCCGACTGTACCCTACTGTACCCGCCTGTACCCTACTGTACCCTACTGTACCCGACTGTACCCTACTGTATCCTATTTTACCCTACTGTACCCGATTGTACCCAACTGTACCCAACTGTACCCTATTTTACCCTACTGTACCCAACTGTACCCTATTTTACCCTACTGTACCCGACTGTACCCTACTGTACCCTATTTTACCCTACTGTACCCGACTGTACCCTACTGTACCCTATTTTACCCTACTGTACCCGACTGTACCCTATTTTACCCTACTGTACCCAACTGTACCCTATTTCACCCTACTGTACCCGACTGTACCCTACTGTACCCTATTTTACCCTACTGTACCCGACTGTACCCCATTTTACCCAACTGTACCCGACTGTACCCTATTTTACCCTACTGTACCCGACTGTACCCTACTGTACCCGACTATACCCTACTGTACCCGACTGTACCCTACTGTATCCTATTTTACCCTACTGTACCCGATTGTACCCAACTGTACCCAACTGTACCCTATTTTACCCTACTGTACCCGACTGTACCCTATTTTACCCCACTGTACCCGACTGTACCCTACTGTACCCGACTGTACCCTACTCTACTCAACTCAGCAGGTCTAAACTGGGCTTTAGTGTTGAGTGTACCCTACATTTAATATTATGTCGCAGCTAGGTGTATCGTAATAACGACATTACGACACAAGTGCTGTTATGGCGAATAGATTAAGTATAGACTTTCTGAAGTCATATTATCTATGTTCTTATATATTTGTTCGCGACCATGTAAAAAACAGATAAAAGTACAGGAGTAGGAATAGTAGATTGTTCAACAAGGGACTAAAACAAGCCATAATGACACGAGATATTTAGCCACCCGAGCGATAGCGAGGGAGGCTATAATTCGAGTTGTCATTATGGTAGTTTAGTCCCGCGTTAAACACTCTACTTTTCACTTTGAATGCAAGGAAAAAAACAACGTACAAAATTACTTTTTTACAACGTATGCTCAATACGAGCAATGGACATCTCTTCAAAATTCAAATAGCAAAAAAAATACCGCTGTCTTTTCTTTTCTTTTATATTTTTTTGTAAAGTGACGCTTTAAATGCTTGCATAATTAGCCAACAGATTCTAACTTAAAGACTATGTTAAAACTAATTGGACTATGCATGTAAGAATGATAATTGTTCATTCATTAGAATCGGCAAATAAATTAACCTAATTGATCTAAGTTCACACACAAAATATATTGTTAACTGAAACACTTACCCGTGAATAAAGAAACGACTTTTTAAGTTTATTTTCTATATGCCAATTCTTTGTTAAATTATATCTTATTATACTTTCTATTTACTATTAAATGCAACTGACATCGCATTATTTTGAAGTCACGCCATATTAACATTCAAACGTAACTGCTCTATCTACCGTACACTCCAGCACTGCTTTGCCGACAGTGCGGATTGCTATTTTATCGACAGAGCAGGGAACTGCTTTGCCGACAGCGTTTTTAAAAAAAAACAAATTAAAAACACCTAAGCTAAAGGAAATCTTTCTTTACATGCAAAATAAAATGAATTCATATTTAATATTTTATAATTAAATAGATTAATATTCGTAATTATTCAATGTGTTTCACGAAATTATTATTTTTTATACAGTTGTCATTTTGAGGTTATTTCCACGCTTTAAAGGCTTCCACAGACCGAAGCGCAGGGCGCTACAGTGCGTCCGCAGCGCGCTTCGGTCTGTGGAAAGCTTTAAAATTGTCTATACCCAGTTACTGAAAATGGCGATAATCCTCCATTCACAAACACCGTGATTGGCAGTTTAGGGGTTTCCATAGTCAATTAAAAAAATTTTACTTTAATCCCTTGAGATCAAAAAAGAGCTTTAGGCCCGATATGCAGAGGCTAAAGTAACATTTTAAGAGCATGAGAAGTGAAAAAAATATTAATCCCAAAATGGGACCTAATTTTTGGTCTCAAGTAATTAAGTCTCTGGGAGTAGACTGTTTCATTTATTTATCAATTACTATAAATCCATTCATGTATACAAAATGAACGTTCAACTTCACTCGACGTCAAATGAAAATTTAATTTTAAATTAACTGTCACGAATAATTATAAAATAAGTAGCTGTTGCCTATGACTACGTCTGTGAAGAATAGGGGTATAAAAATAGCCTACGGCCTATTCTCACACCTACTACATATAGACTAAAAAAAATCATAAAATCGGTCAAGCCGTTTATGCTATCACTCGCGTTCGTGCCTCGATAAGTATTTCCGGCGGGGTTGAATTAATATTTTGCTCGTCTTCACTATTTGAAGTAGATGTTTTTGATAGTAATTAACCACACAGCAGCAACTTTACCAAATATTTACGTAAAATGACACACTAGTTTTGTTTTTTCGCGCGCCGCACTTTCGATGCGCTGAAAAACGGCTGTTCAGCCAGAGCAGCAGCAATATAAAAAATAAAATAAACTATAAATTTAATGTTTGTAAATACGATAATTAAGTTAATTTGTGTTTATAAATATACAATTTGATGAAATAAAATGTTTATTTGTCATCTTAACCCTAAAATAATTTAATATTCGTGAAAATATTCAATGTTCTTAGACATAAACTTTTGCTCAAATTAAAAAAAGTTTATATTACAGCACTTGTACGGTAATGTTTTTACAGCACAAGTGTGGTAATATGCTGAATTATGAATCTAAAAACGGTGTAATAAGAGTCAATTTACGAGCTTCTGTGTTGAAAAATATATATCGGCATTCTTTCTTTCTTTCTTTCTATTTTTTTTTATATACCTACTTACCTAATAATACTCTATATTATTAATAAACACACGTTTCTAAAACTAGTTAGAATGCGACAGTCTTTTGTTTTGCCGTGAAAATCCCGATCTCTGTTTTTAAGAATTAAATAAAATAAAAAAATAATTGGCAAATGTTTGATCGCATGGTCGCGTGAATAGTTACATTACACGGACGCATCATCGTATCATCGTTTTTTGCAATGTATTGTAAACAGTGGCGTAGCTACCGTAGGGCAAGCGGGGCAGTGCACCGGGGCCTCCAAGCTCAGGGGACCCCGAGAAACCCAGGGGGGGTATGAGAAACGCGGCTATAAAACGCTACTAGTGAATCTTAGATTATTTATACACTAGATAGAGCTTCGGCGGCATGAAAACGTCCCGAAAAATATAAGCCAACTTGGCTTATATGTCATTTGCCTCCCTTCAGTTTGAATGACGAAACGCGATCGTAATATGAAGCTGTCAAAAGAAATTTTTGGACGTTTTCTATCGCAATGTTTGCTACTGACACTATCTAGTGCATAAATAATCTAAGTAGTGAATTTACAAGCGCGCGAGTCTAGTGAATTTAAAGTGCATTCATCCTTACTTGTCTTATCATGTAAACAAACACGGGTTGGGGCCCTAGTTTATTTTTTGCCCCAGGGCCTTTGGTTAACTAGCTACGCCACTGATTGTAAATCGAAAATCATTTCAAGATAAATGCTTTTTAAATAGTTTTTTGTAGTTATTTAATTTTAATAATAATATAGTGTATTAACAAGTTAGGTATGAAGTATCTTTTTGTATTTATTTTTCAACTTCATTTTTATTACTTTTACGGTCATCCCGTGAAACCATATATTTCAAACTAAATACAAACTGAAATATAGATGCACAGAAAAAACCCCAGAAAAAATCCAACGGACCTGGGTTCGATTTCCAGCATTGGTCTTTTTTGTGGGGTTTTTTCTGTGCATCTATATTTCAGTTTGTATTTAGTTTGAAATAATGTATTAATTTATTACATATCAAGTAAGCAATTACCTTCATTTGACATTGAAATCTATATCGTAGACGGTCCAAGTTGTACTTTATTCTGTGTGGAATATTATTTAGAATTCTACACAATTTAAACGTGAATATTTATATCACGGAGTTTGTTTTGGACCCGCAGTCTGACATGTAGCACTTTGATAGCGGCGCTAAATTGACACTACTGACACATTATCGCAGGTAAAAAAATTTGAGGATGTGTCTTATCGTACGCATTTAGATAAATTTATGAAGTATGCAATGTGTGTGAGAGCCCTATATGAAACCCACCCTGACGTCATCAACCATAAATAACTATTTAGTTTCAATGATTATTTTTTAAAAAAGTAGTGCACTAAAATATTGAAATTATTTGTTATAATTGATTTGTATTTATAAAAAAAAACACTTTTATTTTTTTTAGACAATTTGATCCCAGTTAGGACGGTGCCTTTGCCCTTTTGGATTTTTTACTATACGAGAATTTTATATGGAATGATATCTACGAAGAAATATTAACATTAAAGTAAGTATAAAATTGCCTTTGTCTACAACACGTCAAATAAGCATGTCTGTAGTCATCATTACTAACAAATTTCAACTAGGTATGCAGACGTTCCAACGATTGTGAATCTCAGATCGACTTAATTTTGCAAATTAAGTGTAGGTAGGTAACTGATCAAAGGTATCAAATTTAAATAAAAAGGTCTCAAGAAACCTTCTGTCACATAGCCAGGAGAATATGCAAATTGCACCAGCTATGTGAATAATGCCCGCCTACTCTTTATTCCGAAGCTAATTCGATAAACTGAAATGCGAGGCGTTAGGGGAAAAATTTACTTGAAATTCTCGAATATATTCCAAAAGACTCGTTACATGATTTGCTGTACGGCTTTTACGGGAAAATGAACCTTTTGAGATCAAGGAAGATTTGGGCTTCAGATTACACCGCTTTTTCTTATTCAGTTTTATGTTTAAAATTTGGTTGGTGATTTTTAAGTTGTGTGATGATAAAAATATCTTGAAATTTATGTTGTGATTAGGGACATTTTTGTTGCACTATTCGATAGCCTGCCTGGCTTATGATACAAATGCATTTATACATTACATCACTGTTTCTTTTGAATTTATGGCTGAAATATTGAATTTATGGCTGACTGCAATAAAACATTAATTATTTAGTATCAGCGCTGTCGATGCGGATGTACAAACTTCGACCGCCAACCCCTAAAGATTCTAACACGTTCCATTAACCTTCTGAAACAATAACTCTACAACTGCATTAGGCAAGTTTCAGAAATCGCTTTTAGTAGAACGGCTACCGAATTATTATTCAATACTAAAAATAGCTTAGTTTAAAATACCACAAACTGTAATTTTAAAGTAATTCCTTATAATGGCCGATTCTTGCCTTACCGCCGCGATTAGAATGGTATTGAAAGATCTGTAAATTTTAACGTCAATATACGACGGCTAAAAGGCAAATTGATTCTAGCGCCAACCTGGGCGATATTAAAGTTAATTATACCTACTACATAATTTGGAATCAGCATAATGTACTATAGTTCAATTTCACCCGGGATGGCGCTTGAATCCATTCGCCTTTTAAAACTAATATAACTTTTTTTTTATTTTATTTTATTTTATATTTATTTATTGGAGAAAAAACAGATACATACACAATTAATATGAAACAAAGCATATAAATAAGAATGTACCTATAGTATGCACCCTAAATTAATTCTCACTTAGAATTATTGAAGGATGCGGCAATTGAATAACAATGGGTTCATTAAAAAAAAAACACATTAAGAGCAACCGCACATCGAGCCATTACTGTCTCAATGTGCGCCCGCACAAGAACCACCACCACTTACAAAAAAAAACATGCAAAAATAATAATATTAAATTAGAAACAAAAAAATGCGGATTTTTTAAAAAAAAGAGAGGAACAAAAAAAAAGGAAAGCATAGAATCTGGGCTCACCAGTTAAAACACATAAATTAACAAAATCACACCTTACAGACTGACATAAGTTCTATTAATAATTGGGTTACTTGACGCTTGAACTTAACGTACGAACTACAAAACATGTCGACAGAGACCAGTCGCCTGTTGTACGATTCGCAGAGTCTACGCAGCGGTGCACGGACACCTGCTTTAGTCCTATTCATCGGGATAGCGAACAACGTTGTTGATCTAGTTCTGTAGGACGGGGCTCTGAACCTGACACTCTCCACAAGTTCAGGACTGTCGTAACAGCCGTTGCATATATTATATGTATAGAACGACCGCATCACGAACCAAGCGCCTATCCGCCAGAGAAGTAAGACCGTCCCGTTTTAGGAGATCAACATACGCCCGATAGGGTTGAAGAAATCTGTAATTAACGGCTCTCAGAAACTTCTTTTGTATAGATTCTAATTGATTTACGTAAATATTATAATACGGGTTCCAGACATCAGATGAGTACTCTAGAAGGGGGCGCACTAGTGACTTATACAAAAGAATGTAAGAGGAACGCTTTTTAAGCGGCTTTGCGGCTCTCAGGACGAATCCTAGCATTTGATATGCTTTTGTTGTAATATGGCCAATATGTATGTCTAGGGTCAACTTTCATCCAGTGTAACACCCAAATCTTTTACAGACGTAACGACCTGTAACGCTCTATCCCCAATATGATACTGCCCAAAAATCCTATTTTTATTTTTTGTGAAAGAAATTTTAACACATTTGTCATATGCGAGAGATAACTTGTTCAATAAGCAAAATTGGTGGAAACGATCCAGGTCTTCTTGAATAAGGTTGCAGTCATTCAAGCATTGGACACCTTTATATATTTTCAAATCGTCAGCAAACATAACGAATGAACAATTACGAAAACAGTCAGCGATATCATTAATAAATAGCGTATACAATAGCGGCCCAAGAACAAAGCCCTGCATCACACCGGAAGTCACATTCGAAGCCCTAGACTCGTAACCATTGATTACAACTTTTTGGATACGATTATCCAGATAGGAGGCAAACCACCTTAACAAGTTTCCTTTAATTCCGTTAAATACCAACTTTCGCAATAATATTATATGGTCCACTTTATCAAAAGCTTTCCGGAAATATGTGTATATAGCATCCACTTGACATTTCTTGTCCATCGATGTAAATAGGAAGTTAGTGAACACCAAAAGATTGGTAGATGTTGAATTAACGCTTCACAAATCCATGCTGTTGTGGGATGATGTTACATTGGACCGTAGAGAAAATTGCTTCATGGATGAGAGACTCTAGCAATACAGTATACAGGACTGTATTGAGATTGGTCTGTAGTGAGAGATCTCAGATTTCGAACCGGATTTATGAATCGGCGTGACAAAAGATAACTTCCAGCAATCGGGAAATATCCCTTCCTCAATGCACCTATTAAATATAATTTGGAGTGGGGTAAGTATAGCTGGGGAAGTGTTCCTTAAAAATATGGGACTGATTTTATCTGGACCGGGACCTTTTTTTGGATCTAATTTAACAAGTAACCTTTTAATATCTTTTTCTGTAATATGGACACTAGAGATTATTTTTGATTTAAACGAACATGGCAGATCATCCAAATCTGTGCAACTACGTCCATCTCTTTTTTCATATACTGAGTTAAAAAAAGTCGAGAATAGCTCACTTATGTCATTTGCTGAACTGGCAACCCTATTACCAAGTTTCATGGTATGAGGGTAATTAGATGTGGATTTTTTCATGGAAGATATATAGGCCCAAAAAGCTTTGACATTGGTTTTCATAACCTTCTCAGTGTTATCAGTGTACTTGCGGAAGCAATCAGCCATCAACCGTTTACAGCGGGCTCGCAGAATAGAAAATTCACCATAATCACGGAGAGATTGGTATGTTTTCCATTTAACCCACACTCTTTCTTTACGTTTAAGCATTTTAATCAGTGTTGTTGAATACTATTTTGGATAGGATGGACATTTATTTTTATGTAATGGCACATGATTATCTATTATTCTGTACAATAAACAATAAAATCTTTTGACCGCATCGTTAGCCTGTAAAGAATGTAATTCATCGGACCAATTTATCTGCCTCAAATCCTTATTAATATCAATATAATCAGCTTTTAAGAAATTATATTTAGGAATATCTTTAATTGGGAGTGGCTTAGTAAGCTCGGTCTGAATACTGAATTGGAACGGAGGGTGGTGTCTATCTAAATTAGATAGGACGACATCAGGTGAGGAGGCATAACATTCTAAATTGGAAAGCAACAAATCAAGAGTTCTATTGTTATGATTTTGTATATGATTATACTGACTCAAATCCAAAAATGCACATGCATTAAGTAATAATTCAGTGTTAGTACCCTGCGCAGCACAGGGTTTTAGCTTTGGGGAATCTTGTAATTTATACCAAACTAATTCTGGCAAATTGTAATCCCCCACCACGCAAAACCTCCAGCCAGGTATCTGTTCCTGAATTTTCTCTAATGTTTTAAAATGGTCAGAATAAATATAACTAGGTGAGGCGGGAGGGATGTACACGATCGATAAAACAAGGTCATAGGCAGTGGTGGGGATGACCAAGATTAGATCCTCAGCCGAGGGGGTATCCCACTCCAAATGACGGGTCGCCTTTATGGAGTTTCGTACTGCAATTAGTATACCGCCACCATCCTTTTTGTGGTGTGTAGAAAGATCGCGATCCCGGCGATGAATAGTGTAGTCACTACTCAACAACTCAGCGTCCAGCACCCCTGGTTGCAACCAAGTCTCTGTCAACATGATTACATCATAGGTAGCGTTTAACACATTAAGGCGCAAGTCTGCAAGTTTAGATCTTATTCCACCACAATTTTGATAGTAAAATAATATTACATTTTTATACTTCGACATTGTAAACATAATAACATTTGTAAATATAATATATCGTAAGAAGCAACGATATATGTATGTAATTATTTAATTTATTTATGGTTTTTATTATGAGAGGGAGGCAAACGAGCATCATCGGTCATCTGATGGAAAATGATCACCACAGCCCATAAAAATCACTCAAAGAGAGTCACTGATCTGTTGCCGGCCTTTAAAAAGGAGGGGAGAGGGAGGGGAGAGTTATTGGGCCCCCTGCGCTCTCACTGACCGTACGAAACGCAGCAGGAGTAGGTACTGCTGCTTCACGCCGGTGTTCTGTGATAGGGTGGTACTGCCACGGACGAGCCATCCCTTTCGTGATTCAGCGGCTAGCTACAACATGGCTCTACCACTACTAAATAACTAATTAATAAATAATTTCACTTTGTATATTTATAATAATATTTGTTTCTTTTTAAGAAGGAATCTTGACCAAGTTTCGCTATCAAAACCCTTTTTCTTTCTTTCAATTCCTTTACAAAAAATTTTAGCACTTACCCTGACTGACTAGTTAGAAGCCGCGGGTTCGAATCCCGGTAGGGGCAGCCGCTTATATATATTATTATGATGACGAAAATTTTGTACCTAAGTCATGCATATTCAATATACATATTTAAGTAGCTATATTTATCTGTTGCCTAGTACCTGTTAGATAAGCATATTATTCACTCTATGCTCAGACAACTGATTTATTATTCAATGCCGAAAGCACTAAAGTGCGGGTAAGTACGTACTCACTTGTTATTATTCGTGCTTGTTTCGTAGTTCGTAGTATTAGTTTTCTAGTCGTTTGGTTTCAATGAGGGCTCTATATTTATTTGCGATTTGCGGCTAAAGCAGAAACAGTGGTTTAGATAGTAAAGTTTGCTGCCACAAAAGTTATATAATAAAATAGCGTTATCCCGCAACTTCACCCGTGTTAAAAATCCAAGTAAAAAGATTACAATAACACGCTTAAAGCACGACTTTCGCTCGGATAGCGGTTGCCGTGTGGGCGTCTAAGATCCCTTTCGCAGCTAGCAAAAGAGCTGATAACTTTGAAATGGCTTAACCAATTTTGATGAAACATGTTTAAGAACTATAACTAAATATTGCCAAGAAACCTGCTTTCAAATAAAAAAAAAACCGCATCCAAATCGGTTCACCCGTTTAAGAGCTATGATACTACAGACAGACACACATACACCCACCCATAGCAGCCAAACTTATAACACCCCTCTTTTTGTGTCGGGGGTTAAATAGATGAAATCTGTTTATTCCAATTCGTTAACAGTCGAATCAGCATCAATTATTCGTATTTAGCTCAAATTAGCGCCAATGTGCCGTGAAAATACTGTCAATTGGGAATTTATAGGGCTCAATGATTCCATTACTTTGGTTTATCACTGGTAAAAATAGAATAACAGAGCAGCAAATGTTTTATTTCCCAGGGAATAAAACAAAAAGCATTAGTCTTTGATCAATTATAACTGAAGATACAAATTGCCGAACAAAATCCCCTTCAAAGAATATCCGAACTATTTACTTGTTTGCGTAACAAATAAAATCATCACCTACACAAAGTAATTACAAGAATAAGTGGCGAAATTTGAACCTAGTCTTCAATTAATTACAGTTGAATTTCGGTAGCGGCAAAACTCCACAACGCTTGACAATACGTGACGCAATTTGAACCTAGTCTTTACTTCATTACAGTCGAATTTCGGTAGCGGCAAAAATCTACAACGGTTGACACTTGACAGCTAAACTTGACAATTTCACGCACGTTTGGGCAACGTACTGAGAAAAAAGAAGGCCACTTTTATCAAAGTGGTGCTCATTTGGCTCGGACATTTTCGGGCGCGCGACTGTGGATCTACAGTTATAATTGATCAAAGGCATTAGTTATAAAAAATGTAGGACGCACAAAACGTCTTGACCCGGCGTCTACCCTCTTCTAGCCGAGATCCGAAAAGACACTGTTGACTTCAAGTCCATACAGAGTACAGAGCGAAAGCTACTTGGAAGTAGAGAATAGGTAAATAACAAACGACGTCATTACCGGGACACCTAACGTAGGTTAACCAGGCAACCGTAAAGGATGTATTAAAGCGGACCAAACAAAAATATTAGCAAATGTAATTACAGAGAGGAAACGCACCTAATGTCCTGACTCGAGACGTGACCCCAACAGCGCAACAACGGGAGTTTTTCAAGGAAATGAGTTAACTTTCCGAGCTTGCGCTCTAATTCCGAGTCAACTAGGGCATTATTTATTTTGTTTATGCTGACTGTACCTACTTAACGTTTGTGCGGACAATATTTTTTGTCGCTTTCTCCGCTTTTTGCAACTTTGGGCGTTCCGTAACGAAGTTAAGTGTCGTATGATTGATGAATTCGATTGGATTATTTACTGTCAATGAAAGACAAGTCAAATATCTAAGTATTCTTATTTGCTTCGTTTGAGTATTTAATTTATTACTACCTGAGCGACCGGGCAGCTAAAACTCGAAAACGTGGATTTTTCCAGAGAAAAAAATCAAGCTACCTATATTGATTGTTCGCCTCCAAAAACCGGTGCATAGCAAATCTCATCGAATCCAGGGCACTTTCCGAAAAAGCGCTACTACAAACTGGCCTGTGCCCTGCAGTGGGACGTATATAGGCTGATGATGATGAATACTCGTACAAATAAAATAAATTCTTTTTTGATCATTTATCACTACTTTTAAACTTAAGTTGACTGAACGAATAAGAAGTCCACTTGAAAAATATCTGGCTGGCAGTGGCAAATGCCAGAGCATCAATTTTATTGCGGAACTGGATTTTTTTTAGAATACGTTCTGGTATAGTAATTGAGTTAGCTACGTGAAAAGCACTTCAAAATATCCATCAAAATGTTTGATTAGTTGTATGTAATGGTATAGAAAGATGTTTACTGGAACGTCATGAAATAATGTTCTTAATGAGCTGTGTTTCCTTAATTTGTAATAGAGAATAAATTTAAGTAAAAAAAATACCTTTTTTTATATATATAATAGGTGGCAAACGAGAAGACGGGTCACCTGATGGAGAGCGATCGCGCCGCCCATGGACACCCGCAACACGGGGGGCATCACAGGTGCGTTGCCGACCCTTTTAGGAATTGGTAGGCTCGTTTTTTAAAGATCCCTAAGTTGTAACGCTCCGGGAATGCTGCCGCAGTAAGCTGATTCCAGATCTTTGTCGTGCGAGGAAAGAAGTTTCGCTTAAAACGCACGGTACTAGACTGCCAATCATCACGATGGTGAGGATGGACCTTTATTCCAAGACGCTGCTCTAGGAAAAAACCTTAATTTTCAACTAACTAAAAAATTCAATTTAAGTAAGTAGCTTTTAATTTAAATAAATAATTAGTTAGTTAATTGAGTTGGCTAGGAAGTCATGTCCCGTCCAGGTCATCAGAAAACCTATGGGAGAATCGCGTTTTGACAAATCATAAAAAGTGTGTCAATTGATTCATCATCATCATCATTTCAACTGTAGGACGTCCACTGCTGGACATAGGCCTCCCTCATTGATGCCCAATTGATTGCTGGTTAAACGAGGACTGCATTTATCCTTTCTTATTTCAACATTAACCTGAACCTTTAATTCTGATTTATAATTAACTTTGAGACGAACAATATTATAATTTATGCTATGAACTACTACAGCTCCTGAGAGACCTTCGTTTAAATAATTAAAATTTGTTAGCCAATCGTCTAAAATAATTAAAGCACCAACCCATTTATAAAGTCCCGAATCTTAAACCGACCATCACAAAGGAATAATGAACAACAATAATTTCTGAGAAGTTCACAAATTTTCCAAATCCTTTCAGCAAAGTTGCGCCGCGTTCGTTTATCGCCGACGGCAATTCTATTGTTGCAAATAAAATTAATTTCTATTGACACGACAACAAACAAACTATTTCTGAACGTGGGCGCTGATTTAAAGCTCGCCGGCAACAAGTTTTGAGCCTCCCTAATAATTTAATTATTGTTCCGTGATACCCTCGAGCCTCTTAATACTGGTAGTCAATAGCAATCAACTAAATACAATGAACTGGGTAAATTACTTAGAAGGTTAAATGCTAAGAAATCTCGTTTGTTTCATATTTTGAGATATGAAAATTCGATGCCGGAAGACAAAAGAAAGTGAAGTCTAGACACTCTGAACAGTAAAGTTAATTGGGTAAAGTTAAAAGGCGACCAGTGCCAGTCAGATTCGCGCACCAAGTGTTCCATTCAGTAAAGAGTAAAAATGTAAATATAGGTACACACTAAAAAATCTCAAAGAATCAAACTATCTGTTTAAGTCCCTAAAATATAGCCGCTGACAGAATAATAATACTGTCCTAAGATTGATTCATGTTTAACCGGTTTTTATTGTTTCTATATTATGTTGATATCATCCCGATGTTTGAACATTGTAGAGATATACACTACTAGCTATTTCCCGCGAATCTGTCTACGAAGAATTAGTTTATCTCTATCCCATGGAAATAATGCAATTTTCTAGAATAAAAAAACAGCCAGCAGACACGCCCATGATAGGGTTCCGCAGCGAGCGGTTACAAAAAAATCCTTGCGAACCTACATATATTGCGTACCGTAATCGCCTTCACCAAGCGCCACACACTCCTATGTTTATCTTCTAATGTATAAAAATCTCGTGTCACGGTGTTTGTTATCGAACTCCTCCGAAACGGTTTGACCGACTTTTATGAAACTTTTTTTTCCATGTTCGGTAGGTCAGAGAATAAGTCGTAGGCTATTTTTTGTTCCTACCCCTATTCTTCACGGACGGAGTCGCAGGCACGAGCTAGAATTGTATATAATTTTTGTTACTCTAATTGTAAGTTCTGTACTGTAAACAGAACAAAGAATACGGGCTTTTCTCATATTATTGAAAAAGTCCGCAGACAACGCCGACATAAATTGAAAGTGTTTCAATTGCACATAATACGCTTAAGGAAGAAATCCCGCCACAGTAAATGATTGTCGCCCGGGACCTCGCTGCAGCGGGCACCATTAATTGTGGCGCGAGCGGGCACAAAACACGTACAGTTAATGCTATATGGTGGTTTTTATACTGTTTTTCACTGTGTTCCTCTTATTTTATACGAAACGCACTTTGATTTACTGACTTCTCAATATGTGTCCGTATTTTTCCAAGCTTTTGTTTAACAAAAGTTCAGGGATTGGAAACCGTTTTCACCGTATGTATGAAATGGATAGTCAAAGCTTTTACTTCACAATCCTCTTATTAATCCACACATTACTAAAACACTAGACCGACGTGGAATTGCATTTCACAGACTAACAGTAAAATGCTGTTAACAGATTAGGTACTGTGCAAGCACCTTTATCATTAACTAAGCATACCGACGAACAAAAAACTCTTCACATAATACATAGATTGTCATAGATAGACAATACAAGGTAAGGTATAAATCTAAAAACCTTAGTGATACTATCGATAGTATCGACCAAGTTCGATAGTATCGCCTAATTTTCACTATCGATAGTATTGCAGCATATATCGATATTTTCGATAGTACTATCTCACTATCGACTATTTCTCAAGGTCAAACTATCGATAGCGAAACTATCGCTATCGCACAACACTGCTGTCCACTCAAAACGCGGCCTCATTCTCGTAGAGCTGTCACCGTTTCCATGTACCTACGGTTTTTTTTAATGAAGAACATCACTAGAGTTAAAATCCAAATTTTTATTTCCAAAACCAGCCAATACGTCAAAAAATATTATTTAATTCTCATCCCTGCAAAGTGCAAACTATTGACACAAACGAAGGTTGATTTAAATGTCTTAAGTCAAATGAAAAAACTCCGAAATATGAGAAAGACGGAAAAAACATCAAGTCAAAAACCCGTGCTGTCACCTGTCAAAATAACAACCTTACAATCTTGGCCTATATACGTCCCACTGCTGCACAGGCCACCTCTCAAAATTAGTGGACTAGGACTGGGAACTTCACACACACCATTTTCGTAGGTGTGTGCTTGTAACCTCACGATGTTTACCGTACGGATGTCTGTCCTTACGTATAGGTATAATCAAACTTAACATACAAACATGCAAATGAAATAAAAGTTTGTACAAAGAATTAACTACCCGTTAACTATTTTGTTAAATGAACACGCCAATCCGTACCTATTTGGAAGCGTTTCCTTAATTAGTGAAATCCGAGAGATACAAACTTCCAAACTAACGCTAACACCCCATCAATCCTTTATTTCGCTCCAAGTCTCCATTCGAGCACTTCTTATGAGGTCTTTTTTCTTTTAGTTGGTAAGGCTGAATCCAAACCACTGACGTATTTACAATATGTATATACATTAATTATTTACACGGAGAAATATCCCACTCACTGCTGGGAAAAAGGCCTCTCCTATTTTTTTTCCGTTCGTCCCGAGTGTAAGTATCCCTAACCTAAGATATCTATGTCCTCCCGCCAAGGGCTCCTCGGCCTACCTCGTCACCGCCATCCATCTTGTGGTAACCACAAAAATCCTGTTTGTATCATAATTATGCAAAATCTTGTTAGTGTGTGTGTTTGTTACTCTTTCAAGCTAAAATGGAAATACGGGTTTAGTCGGAAGTATGAAAACGACACATTATTACCAACATTCTGATATACTCTCGATCCCACGGGATCAGGAAGTATGAACGTAAAATGCCAAAGTCTCTACTTCAGTCTAGAGACATAAGCATTGCATGAGCGTTCTCCGTGTAATGTAAATAAGTCCCATGAGATTTTAGTATAATCCCGGAATTTCAATTTAACTATCAAACAAAATTACTAAGAACTGGTTTTTGAATGTTCATTTAACAGTATCTGTCAGATATCTATATGTAAGCTGTCTTTTATTCCCTATGACTTGAGAAAAGTAAAGCGATAGTTTTAACGATGGATACTTTTATCTGGGGATTGAAAAATCGGCCCTAAAGCGAGCGAAATCGCTTGTAAAGGCTAGTAATAAACAAAATGACGAATCAGACAAGCGAGAGGTGCGGGTGCGATGTCATCTAATACGTAATCGATTGCCTCAATAATGTTATATTAGTCTAAACACAATGCTTAAAAACAATATAAATTAGTTGATTACATCGTCTCTTGATTACTTTAATGACAAACATAATTGCTGTCATACAATATTTTTGTAAGCATTTCTAAGGATTTTATTATGAACAAAAAATTGCATTCTTACTACACTACGAGCATACGGTAAGAGTTTTAAACTAATAGGTAATAGGTAATAGGTAATAACGGGCTAATTTCCGCAACTCGACGTCTTTTACGCGCCTATTTTGCGTAACTGGCTGTAGGCACTATTCATGCCAGCCCAACTCCATAAGGAAGCCTAGCAGACCCTTCACGTTGCCGACGACTTCCTGGAGCGACCTCGGTGTCCCGAGGTGTAGTGCCCTGTAGCTCGCCACACTAACACACTCCAGCAGGACGTGTGAGGCCGTTTCTTCCGCCTCCATGCACGCTCTGCATAGGGGGCTGTCTGTAACACCTAAATTGTGTAAGTGTTTGTTAAGTAAGGCATGTCCAGTTAGAGCCCCAACCAATAGTCGGAGCTGAGTTCTTCCATAACCGCGAAGTTTGCGGGATAATCCGGGGTTGATCTTCGGAAGAGCTTCTCTGGTCTGCCTGCAGGTTACTAGGTTTGTCCAATATTCTTGGTGCATTACCTTGGTGTTGTGGCGCAACTGGCCGCGCAACCATCCGAAAGGCAGGGGCAGAATGGGTTCAGGTCCATAGACCCTCAACTCCGATCCCTCCCTCGCCAGTCGATCGGCCGCGTCGTTGCCTCGCGATCCACTGTGACCCTTTATCCATTGAAGGGTAATGGTGTTTGTCTCACTTACCTTCGTCAGAGCTCGATGGCACTCGTATATTAGCCCCGATGTCATAGTGTTGCTCTGCAGGGCTTGCAAGACCGATCTGCTATCAGACAGTATACGGATTGGAAAACCCTGTACCTCTCTGGAGTTAATCGCTGTTATTGCCATTATGATACCCATGCATTCCGCCTGAAAGACGGTATTATGGATCCCCAATGGCGATGAGATGTTGATATTCAGGTCCTCTGAATGTACTCCAGAGCCTGTACCTGTTGACGTTTTCGATCCATCCGTGAAGATCCTCAACTCCTTGAGGTTGAGGCCCTCCCCTGGGTCTTCGTGTAATTGTATCCTATATTTTTTGTCGAATACGTACTGTTTAGGTATACTGTCGGTGACCGCTTCGATGAGCGGCTCCCTATTTACCAGTACACCCAGTATTCCTGTGTGTGTTACATTCACGTTCCTCCATAGGTTCAGCTTCCTGAGCCTTACCGCAGCCGCTCCCGCTTCCTGTTGGATAAACAGATGCAGCGGCGGCAAGTTCAGTAGGGCTTCCAGGGCCGCAGTCGGAGTAGTCCTCATGCAGCCCGTAGTCGCCATGCAAGCCAGCCTTTGAAGTCGTTGCAACTTTGCTTCAACGGTGATCAGCTTGGTTCTCGGCCACCACACCACTGCACCGTAGCTGATAATGGGCCTGATGACTGACTGGTACAGCCACAGAGTGATTTTCGGGGATAGTCCCCACCTTTTACCTATCATTCTGCGGCACTGCCAGAAGGCTATTGTAGCCTTGTCGATCTTGCTGTTGAGATGGTTGCTCCAGTTCAGTTTACTATCAAGAATGATTCCCAGATACTTTACCTCCGAGCTGAACTGTAGCTCCGTACCAAACAGTCTAGTGGGGTTGTAGCTGCCCAATAGACGTTTGTTAGTAAACATTACCTGTTCCGTCTTCCTGGGATTGACGGTCAGTTCGTTGTCTATGCACCAATTTTCCACAATTCGTAGCGCCTGCTGCGTAACATCGCACACGGTACTGCTGACTCTGCCGCTAATTAAAATAGCAATATCATCAGCATACCCGATCGTGAAGTAGTAGTGCTGGTTCAGTCTGGCTATGAGGTCATTAACTACTAAGTTCCACAGCAGTGGGGAAAGCACCCCTCCTTGCGGACATCCTCTGGCTACCAGTGCATGTTGTGTCTCAGATGACGCGAGTTTGACGACTCTTTTACTGAGCATGTTATCTATCCAGTCGACCAATACCGGATGCACTCCGTGTTTGACCAGGGCCGACGTGATGCTGGTGAAGTTGGTCTTGTCAAAAGCTCCTTCGATGTCAATGAAGGTGCCGAGACACATTGATTTGTTTTCAATGGCCTCTTCTATTTTGCTGACCACTGCATGTAGAGCTGACTCTGTTGATTTACCTTGACTGTACGCATGTTGGTGTGAGTGTAGGCGCACTGTAGCTAGGGCATTCTCTCTCAGATCCCGGTCACACAGCCTTTCTAGGGTCTTCAGCAGGAATGACGTGAGACTAATAGGTCTGTGAGATTTGGGTTCCGAGTAGTCACTTTTCCCCGGTTTGGGAATGAAAATTACCTTTACCTCCCTCCATCGCTTTGGTACATACCTGTGAGCCAAACAGGCCACAAAAACGGTGGTGAGCCTTTGGATCAGACGGTTACCTCCCCACTTTAAAAGTGCTGGGAAGACCCCGTCTAATCCTGGAGATTTGAAGGAGTTAAAGCTGTTGATAGCCCATACAACCTTTGATGGACTTACTACCTTGAGTGCATAATCCCAATGCTCCTCTGTTGTGTCTCCGTCCTCCTCGAGCCAATCAACCGATTGCATGATATGGCAGCCTGGGAAATGCGTTTGTACCAGGATGCACTCTGTTTCCTCCGGCGTGCTCGTGAAGGTGTTGTCTGGCTTTTTCAGGGAGCCCCCCAACTGGCTAGATTGGTTTGCTAAGACTTTCCTTACCCTGTTGGCCTGTACGCAGGTCTCTATGCTGCTGCAGAATTTGCGCCACGAATCGGTGCTTCTATACCTCAATCGCTTCTTGTATCTGGACTTAGCTTCCCTGTACCTGTCCCAGTCCAGATCGGCGCATGTATTCATTGCTCTGTTAAGAAGCCGCCTTACCTTTTTCCTGAGTCTTTCCAGTTCAGGCCCCCACCAGTTTATTTTACTTGTGTTGTCTGGTGGGGTTGATAAGGGACATGCAGTTTGGTAGGAATCTATAATCTTGTCAGTTAGCATACCTACCTGTTCTTCTATCTGTCCTGTTCCCACGAGTCTGTCTGGACATGTCTGCTCGCTGAGCAGCTGTTCCAGTCTCTCGGCATATTTCACGCGGTTGGTTTTGCGTGGATTACGCTTAGGGGTAACTGGGACTGTACTTACTTGCACATCGAAGCGTATCCATCTGTGATCTGAGCATGATGCCTCGTTGGATACATGCCAGTTGGAGATGGTTCCCGAGGCCGCTTCTGTGGCTAGTGTTAGGTCGATGATTGTTCTACTACGTCTGTTCACGAATGTAGGTTCAGAACCCACGTTCATGATCTGTAGATTAGTGGTCATCAGATATTCAACTAAGAGCTTACCTCTCTCGTTTGTTGTCTTCATTCCCCAAAGGATGTGATGTGCGTTAGAGTCCGTGCCAATAATAAGTTGCAGCCCGGCCTCTTCGCAGTATGTTATCAGCCGTGTCATGTCGTGTGGCGGAGGCGCGTCAGCTTCGGGCATGTAGGCCGACGCAATTACCATCTCCGGCAGGCTGTGGTCTTGCGCCCTGTGCAGCTTTATGGCGCACAGGTCTCTAGAACAGAAGCTCGTCAGAGTTTGCGCATGTATATTCCTGGAGATGTAAATACAGGCCCTAGAGTTTTCCGGGCCCGTATATGTAATAATCTTACCTCCAGCATTCCGGAGTCCGCATATGGTGCCATTCCTAACCTACGGCTCCTGGATCAGTGCAATGGCTGTTGTGTTGACCTCCAACCATTTCCGCGTCTGAGCCGTTGCGGTTACGCTGTGGTGGAGGTTTGCTTGGAGGACTTTACAAGACGGGTGAGTTGGGCAAGCCATCATCCGACAGCACCTCCATCTCCTCCGCCTCTATCCCCCCTATGGCCAGGTTGCCCAGGCCCGCTGCACAAGCCCCTTCCTCCGACTCCCGAAGCAGTTCCTCCTCGTCCACTGCTTCTACAGTCTGGGATTTAGGGCTCGACTGCATCACAGGGGTTGGCACAGGGATACCCGAGATTACTCCCGACTCCCCTCCCTCTGCCTGCCCTCCGTCATTGGCGTCCTCCACTCGGTCGTCATGCTCCGTTGGCAGGTGCTCGGTAAATTTACCTTTCGGACCCTGGAACTTCACGTACACCGACCCCAGCAAATAGCAGAGTCGGCGCCCACGATCAATCAGGGTCTGCACCACATCCTCAGGAGCGCTGAAGATCAGGAACGTGTTATCGTCCTGTCTATCGACCTTATGGAGGATCCAGCTATCCACCCTTGCCCACTTGTTCTGGAACCGCAGCGTACGTCCCACTATCCAGATATCCGGCTGTTTACCTGGCAGTAGGACGCCGCAGCGGACCAGCCTAACGAGGTCACACTGGCGTTTGACCATCAGTTTGGTACCCGCGGACAAGGTGAACTCCGAAACTATCCGTGTGTGGTATTCCACGGTTTCGTGGTTCTCACACCACAGTTTCAGAGCCCCGTTGGCGTATGTCGGTTTACCCTGAAATACAGGGTTCACTGGCACGTCATTGGTCGCATCTACGGCGTCACTGTGAAGACGCCTCTGTAGAAGGACCTGTATCTCATCAGCGGCCTGTGCAGTCAAGGGCTGTCCAGTCGCAGTTGTCACCGCAACCAGTAAGTCCGACCGCACTGCCTCTGCATACGGGACTTGGGTTCCGCCCACCAGCCTCGGCTTCTTGGGATCACCCCTAGGCGACTGAGTGTCGTCGAGGCGCACCCTTTTGGCCGGTGCTCGGGACGTACTTCCACCTCCCGCCTTACCCTTCGCCTGCGCCTTGCCGCGTTGGGTGCGACCAGCTGCCTGGTTACCCTGGCCACTTGCCGCCCCCTTCGCGAACTTGACGGACCCCTTAGGTTTGGGTTCATTGGCTTGGGCTGCCGCAGCGCGCTTGGCAGCTTCCGCCTCCATAGCACGCTTCTTTTGACGTTGGCGCTGCCTCTTGCTTTTACGCTTGGGCTCAGGTTCACCCCCTGGTTGGGAGGACCCCGCTCCACTAGCGCCTCCCTCCGACTTGCCGGGTTTCCCCTTGGCCCGTCGTCGGTCGACAAGAGTCCACGCCTCGTCAAAACGTTGGAGGGCAGCCACCTCTTCAGCCGTGCGGATTCCAGGTTGCCCCGGTATCCTGGCGACCTCGAGGATGGCACCCTCTGGCTTAGCGCCACCCTGAGGTGGCACTGAGCCTGTAGGGTATGCCGTCGACGTGGACGGCCTTGGTTCCTCCGGTTTCCCGGTTTCCCCTCGGCCACCCACGGACTTGCGCTTTGTGTGTGGTGGCGCCGCCCTAGCAGCACCACCCCCGTGTGTGTGTATGTTTGCTGAGGTCAAGGTCGACTTCGCTGCCTTGCCTCCGCTTGTGGAGGAGGGCGGTCCCACTTTCGTGGTACCACTCCCCCGCTGTGTTGGTTGAACCCGTGAGGGCTGCTTAGTAGACGGACCCGCTTTCGCGGTTCCGGCCACCAGTAAGGTACCGTCCGGTTTCCCTTCAGGTCCCTGTGGGGTCTGGGATCTATGTTTGTCCATATTTCCAGATTAAGTTTTCATCCACTGCGCTCCCTACCCTCCATGGAGCCCGCAACATTGGGGATGCCGTATCGACACCGGGGCTACGCAGTAGATATAGATGTGGCAGGTTGGGTTCCAAACGCGACATCGGGAACTACAGATGCCGGCTGGTGACCGCGATCCCACGGCCCCCAGTTGTTCCGAACACCCTTGCTCCGTCAGCATGGCCGGACCCCATGTCCTCCCAGAGGACCCTCCCCCATCTCGCCAGCGTAAAGCACCCAGCTCATCCGTGCAGTTACGCATGTCCATTTCCCCGCAGTGGCTAGCTACAGGGCTACCGTTTAGCCTGAAATCCGGACCAAAGAGGGCGTGTTGTCTCCCGGAGTTACAAACCCCGACCCCGTTTGACTCAACCCCCCAGGACTCCTTCATCCCTGCGTACGGCGATCAACTGCGCAGGACACACGCAGGTAGGCATTTGCGATAGAAATCCACCGGGTCACCCACTATACCCGGCAGATGGCCTGTCATACTTAGCTACAGCAGTCCGGGGTAGATGGTAGTATGCGGCGCCCGTTTTCGACCACAGTATTTCCAGGGTGTGCGACCCATTCCAAAAGAGATTAGACATCACTCGACCGCTGCACAAGACAACTTAGAGGGAGGGGTTGACTAAATTCCTTTTTTAGGGGGAAAGGGAGGGAAGTGGGAAGGGAGTGAGGGGGAGTTGATATTTACTGCGCAAGGCCACAGAAAGAAAAACAAAAACCAAAAACACGACACGTGATTCAATCTCCGTTCCCCGTCCCCCAGAATCATGCGCAATAAACATCAACCAGGGAGGGGAAGAGGTTGGCCAACTCTTATTTTTTTCCCTAAAAATCGCCCTGCGCAGCAGACGAATGACGCCCTATGAAATGGGTTCGCCCCCAAGCCCGTGCGTCGGCGAGCTGAGGGCGACGAGGACGCGTATGACAGACTTGACAGAGGCGAGCCAATAGCTTAACGCCGCACACTTAAGCGTACTCACCCCGCCCTACACCCCAAGAGTTTTAAACTATGTTTAGAAATAATCGTGAATGTGGGTCTTACACTGCGTAAGAACCAAAAGTTATCTCTCCCGTGGACGTGAAATTAGCAACTCCGAGTCAGCAAACTTAAGATTTCTTTAAATGGGTCAAAACTTGACCAGGCGTACACACGCCGATGCAGACTTGACCAAGAAATATTGGCTAACTATATAAATATACGACCGCTTTAGCCTAGTTGGTAGTGACCCTGCCTATGAAGCAAGAGGTCCTGGGTTCAAGTCCCGGTAAGGGCATTTATTTGTGTGATGAGCACGAATATTTGTTCCTGAGTTATGGATGTTTTCTATGTATTTAAGTATTTATTTATCTATATAAGTATGTTTATCGTCATCTAGTACCCATAGTACAAGCTTTGCTTAGTTTGGGACTAGGTCGATTTGTGTAAGATTGTCCCCTAATATTTATTTATTTATTATTTATCTTTTGCCATGTCCACAGGAGGTATGCGAACAAAAGAATGTGTATGACCCATTATAATGTGTTCGCGCGCGTGCGTTCTTGCGTGTGTACGCGTGTTTTTCAATTGATCATCATCATCGTCATCATCATTTCGGCCGAAATACGTCCACTGCTGAACATAGGCCTCCCCCAAGGCTCGCCAAACAGATCGGTCCCGTGCCATTCACATCCAACTCAATCCCGCAACCTTATCTCACCTTAAAAGACCGGATTCTCTCGTCGCTCCATCTTGTTGGAGGCCTAACTACACTGCGTCTTCCGGTCCGTGGATGCCACTCCAATGCCAATTACAATGTGTAAAAAAATGGTATTTTTTTAGACACCATTATGTCCTCGTAATCTCTGCCAGTTTGGCTCCAACTCAAGCTTCAGCGCACTCGCTGCGTTCAAATAACGAATAATCGGCTTTCATTATGGCTCGCTGCTGATTTCTCTAAGGAAGTGATCGATTTGCAGCTTAAACTGAGTTTCATTCGTTCGCTTAAACTGAAGTATTAGCTATAAAGGCCACCACAGACCGCAGCGCGAAGCGTGCGCGTGACGCCGACGGAGTGGGCCCAGCGCGTTGTATAACACTGAATCATATATACGGTGATACACACCGGCAGTGCGGCGTAGCGTTGGGTCTGTGGTGGCCGTTATACTTTCCTTCGCATATCTGTGGAAACTGCCGGCCAATGATCGAATGGGTCCTTATAAGGAGACTATGTTGCAAAGTAAAAAAGTATATATCTTAAAACCACTTGTTTCCATGTCAGGCCAGAGAATTTTCCTCGTACGTCCCACTGCAGGGCACAGACTTCCTCGCAGATTGAGAGGGCAAGGGCCGTAGTTCCCCCGCGGGTCCAGTGCAGGTTGAGAACTATACACACATCATTGAATTTTTTCGCAGGGGTATACAGATCTCCTTAGGATGTTTTCCTTGACAGTAAAGCTAGCTCCTGGTAATTTTTTAATGTAAATTCGCACGTTAATTCTGAAAAAACTCAGAGATGCGAGCCCGGGCTAAAACGTACAACCCTCTGCTTTTGAGACCGATTAAAGGTGCGCTTTAAGTACATATCACATTAGAGATACAAGGGAAGCGAGGTAAGATATGGATTTCAACTAAAACGATCGGTAGATTCTGCACGTCTCCATTCCACTCCCACCATAATGGAAGTGCACTCTTAACAAAAGTACCTAATTGAAGGTCTAATGTCATCAAGTTCAACACTATCCATATCCATACTAATATTAAAAATGCGAGAGCATGTCTGTCTGTCTATTACCTCTTTACGCAAACTTTTTTCCTTTAGATGAAATTTGGCATGGATATAGTTTTAGACCCAGGGAATGACGTACTTAGGGTAGTTTGTTCCTGGAAAATTGCCTGGAAAATAATTCGGGATAGAGATAAACGAACCCTTTGCAGACAGAGTCACGGTAAACAGCTAATAATATATAAATAAAAGAAATATGACAAACTTTGCTACAGTAAATAATTTTTAAGTAGGTCAGTGAAGTAATATTTAAGTAGGCTACACTCCCCATGTTTTTGGCTCCGAAGCAAACGGTCCCGCGAATACGACAAATGGCTACTACTTTCACAAAGCTTCTATCTTCGGAATGAGCTGTATTCAAGCAAAGTGTTCCAGAGAACGGCAAAAAATACTTCGAATTCCCTTCATTTTTCAATGTTTATTGTCCACAAATTAGTATGAGATGAGATGGTATCCCACTAACATTATAAACGTGAAAGTTTGTATGGATTGTTGGATGGCTGTGTGGATGTTTGTAACTCTAGGTCTGACGGATTTTGACGAAATTTGGCACACAGTTAGGTATAACCGGGATTAACATGAAAATGACAAAATGAAAAATATTTATTTTCGTTAACATTGTGCATACATAGTGTCAAGGTTGGGACTTTCTAGCAAGTATGTAATACCTGTAGCAGTAGCAGAAATTCCCGCTAATATATCAACATAATCTATATTATAACGATATAAAATAAATATTTTCGTTAATATTGTGCATAAATAGTGCATAAACCCGCCGCCACGTGATTGAGTAACAAAGATCCAAATATCTTCACCAACTTTCACATTAATAATATTAAAAAAAAAGTAAAAATATATTTATTACCAAAAAGGATAGGAGGATATTAGTAGGATATTTTACCCCTTGTCTGTACGGAACCTTCGGTGCGCAAATTCGACTCGTGCCGTGTCGATTTTCAAATCCGTTGTGTGGAAGGAAATACTATTCGAAAATAGTGTTAAGTAAATATGTGAGTTGCTAAAAAACTACTTCTCTGCAAAAAATACTGACTGGCTGAAGGAAACTAAGTAGAGTGGCATTTTTCTCCTGTTCGACTCACTAACATAGTTTTTCTACGCTTTGGAAAATTATTTTCATAGATATGATTTCAAAAATCGATCCCATCCAATAAAGATAAGCAAATATGTCTTCAACCAAATATACCTTTACTAGCTGTTACCCGCGACTCCGTCTGCGAAGAATAGGAGTATAAAAAATAGCTTACGATCTATTTATTCTCAGACCTACCGAGTATGGAGAAAAAAGCTTTATAAAAATCGGTCAAGCCGTTTCAGATGAGTTCGATAACAAATACCGTGACACGAGATTTTTATATATTAGATAACTTACCGAAAAATCATGGTAATAATCAATACGCAGTATTTTCCTTAAGTAGAATAGGTATCCAAAAACATGGCAAATAATAAATCAAATGCCAAATTACAAAAGTTTACTGGTTGAAAGTTTGAAAAGAAAGAATGAAGTGGGAATAAACACACGGTATTTTATAAGTAAACAAACATTATTTTGAATTAGAAAAGTTGTGTTAAGTATATTATTATTGTCATAAAAAGCTGAAATGATTGATGAGGATTTTTGTGTTTTACTGTAGACATTTTTATGCCATGCGATTAAATAAATAAAAGTTACGTGGGTGGTTACCTAATACAAAAGTGAGAAAAAAATTCAAACTTAGAAGTATTCAAATGGTTATGTAAAACTAGGAAGTTCATCATAGTGAACCCGAATCCGGAATTAACAAGGAACTACCTACATAGCCCCGTTTACGGAAAATCGAGCAAGCTTACGGACAAAGAGCGTTTGAATTTTTTAAACAGGCAACCCTGAGGAGGAAATTTTTAGCAGTCCGCCCTCGGACTTTCCGTTACACCGGGTACTCACTTCTTCTTTTTAGGGTTCCGTAGTCAACTAGGAACCCTTATAGTTTCGCCATGTCTGTCCGTCTGTCTGTCCGCGGCTAAGCTCAGAGACTGTTAGTACTAGAAAACTGTAATTTGGCATGAATATATATATTAGTCACGCCGACAAAGTGGTTAAATAAAAAAAACTAAAAAAATTTTATTTAGGGTACCTCCCATAGACGTAAAGTGGGGGTGATTTTTTTTTCTCGACTAACCCTATAGTGTGGGGTATCGTTGGATAGGTCTTTTAAAACCATTGGGGGGTTGCTTACATGATTTTTGTATTCAGTGATGTGTTTGCGAAATATTCAACTTTAACAACACTAGACAACAGTACTAGACAACGGATAAACATACTTATATAGATAAATACGTACTTAAATACATATTAAACATCCAAGACTCGAGCACAAGCATTCGTATTTTTCACACAAATATCTGCCCCGACGGAATCGAACCCGGGACCTCAAGCTTTGTAGTCAGGTTCTCTAACAACTAGGCTATCCGGCCGTCTAAAGATAAATTTTAAACGATTGACGGGACATCAGAAATAGGCATAAATATAATTTGAAACTGTTGAAAATTGTGCTGAACCTATCTAATATATAAAAATCTCGTGTCACGGTGTTTGTTACCGAACTCCTCCGAGACGGCTCGACCGATTTTTATGAAACTTTTTTCTCTGTATTCGGTAGGTCTGAGAATAGGTTATTCGCAGACGGAGTCGCGGGCAACAGCTAGTATTTAAATAAAAATGAATCACCGAAATGAATGTAGGTACCTACGCGCATAACTTCTGATAGTCTGCACCAAATTGGATAATTCTTTTTTTATTGCGTTTGTTATTGTCAGGAGGAAGTTTTTATGAAAGAATTTTTTGAAAAATACAACGGGGGCGAAGCCGCGGGCATCAGCTAGTTTGAAATTGGTATATACGTATAGAGTGTCAGAACATTTCAGTTTCAATTAATTTATTGATTCAGATGTTACGCGGAGGTTCATATCAATAAACTAACCTTTTTACCTTGCTCCTTCGCCAACACACGTGTACGACAGCTATGTGTGGGGGCTACTAAGAAATTCCAAATTCGAAGTTCGTAGCGTGCTGTCCCTTTCAGTCTTCTGTTAAATACATAGCGCGAACGGAACGAAAATCGAATTTCGTTGAATAGGTACCTAAGGCCTGTGTAACCGTCAATTTATTTTGAGCTGTAGTTTTGTAGCAAATCACAGATTTTGGAATGGTATTTTCGAGTAATTTGATTTCAAAAATCGGTCCCGTGAACATTATTTCAAGGGTTACCTCACATAAGTACCAGATTATAACACACGATACAATGAAGGAACCGCATTTAGAATGCGATTGCTTAGTTCTACCGTACTTTATTTTAAAATAGCTTTCACTACAAACTATCTACGTCGGCAAGGATTCCAATTAGTTTTAAGTGCAATTGCAGATGTTGGCTGATTGTTTATTGTGATGCAGCAATGGTACAAAATTGCTAATAATAGGTACCTATATATGGTTTCAGTAGCCGGTTCTAGTACATGAAGGGTAAAGAGGTCTAAATTACTTACAATATTTGATTTTCATCAGAATGCCCACAAAATAAAGTTAAGTAGGTACTTAATAGACCGCGACACTAGGGTTGGCAGATCTGACATTTCTTAAAGGTACATTAGGTATTACGTACGCGTATATGGTGTAACTGCCAGTTCCATTCTTAGTCATTAATAATTCGGTCTACATAATAATAAAACTAAGGGCTTGACGCAGTAGAAGCTATTGGCGGACAACAATATTACCGATTGACCAAGGCCCAGATGCTGTGTGTGTACATTATATTTATCGTATTCTCCTGCGATTTATTTGTTCTTTTTGCTTTCATTTGCTGGACAGTATCTCAAATACTTAAAAACGTGGTTCATTATCATCATTTCAGCCGAAAGACGTCCACTGCTGAACATAGGTCTCTCTTAAGGTTCGCCAAACAGACCGGTCCTGGGCCATTGAAATCCAACGCGTTCAGCAACCTAAGGCCGTATTGTCTACCGCGTGGGCGTTTGCTTTCGCTTTCACCAGCTCTTTCTGTCACCATCTTATACCGTTTGACAGAAAGAAATAGTGAATGTGAAAGAAAGCGTCAGCGCGTTAGACAATAAGAGCTCTTATGCACCATCGGGTGGTTTAGCGCACCATCTCTTTCACAAGCGTAACTCTGAAAAGGGACGGTGCGAGGCTAATCGCGCGGCTAACCTTATACTTAGGTCATACTGAAAGTTTCTGGATTCTAAAAAATAAGACTACGCATTATCGTTATGACACATTTATTGTTTTTCAAAGTATATACCCTCCCTATTTACACACTTTTGCATTTGCTGGAACCATTGTGAAAAGCAGTGGGTCCAGTCTTCCTTAGGGACTTCTTCGATGGCCTCGTGGAAAGCATTCACTGCCATTTCCGGACTTGTAAACCGTAAACCTCTAAGTTTAACTTTAATCTTTGGGAACAAAAAGAAATCGCTTGGTGCAAGATCAGGGCTGTATGGCGGAAGAGTCATTAATTCTACATTTGAGGCCTCCAAATACGCATTCGTTGCTTTAGCGGAATGTGCCGACGCGTTGTCGTGATGAAGGACTATTTTGCTACGGGGACGCTTTTCACGAATTTTTTCAAACACTTTGGGCAAGCACGTGTTCACATACCAATCTGCAGTTACTGTCTTTTGGTTTTCAAGTGACACAGTGGTGTAATGTCCCGATTTGCCGAAAAACGAAGCAACCATTTTCTTACCTGTGCTTCGACTCTTTTTTACTTTCGTCGGCAAGTCTTCAAAAGGAAAGACCCATTCAGCCGATTGACTTTTTCTTTCCGGTTCAAAGCAGTATACCCAGGTTTCGTCACCTGTCACGATGTTATATATATACAGCCATTGATTGTCCCCCGTACCCCGTACCCGACGCAGTCGTTTCTGGTCTTCCGATAAATCATGCGTTATCCATCGGGTGCAAAGTTTCCGAACCTTCAGATGCAAATGCAATATCTTTTGGACTTGGCTCATTCCAATTCCTACGGTAGTACGAATTTGCTGACATGTAAATTTTTTTGCCAGGTTCAATTAGTTGTCGTACAGTATTAATATTAATATCGGTAACCGCAGTTGCTGCCCGGCCTTCACGTTCATCGTCATGGAGATGGTCACGTCCTCGTCTAAACTCACTAAACCACGAATAGACAGAGCTACGACATGGGGCTTCATCACCAAATGCTAATAGAAGTCTTTGACAACTCTCTTGCTGACTAAATCCACATCGAAAATCGTAAAAAATCATGGATCGAAAATTTTCACGACTTAAATTCATTGCAACAGCGACACACAAATTTAATTCAATCCAACACCACGATGAAAAAACAAATGACAGTCTCGTAAATTAAAAAGTAATATACTGCCAGAGAGTTATTTTTTCACATCCTATTATTGCTTTTTTAATTTTCTTTTTATAAGTGGCCAGTTCCAGAAACTTTCAGTATGCCCACGTATTAGTGCGTTCTTGCACTAAGCGTACAGGTCTATGCGTCTTCCGGTCCGTCGACGCCATTCGAGAACCTTATGGCCCCATCTCATCACTAATATACAGGAACTTTTATTAAATAAAAAAACATGTTTAGAATACGTACATTTTATTTAACATTAAAATACTAATCGACTAAAGTCTTTTTATTTTAAAATCATTACCTAATGGATACGGATTGGCTAAATTAATTAAAATTAATTTCCGTTAGTCAACGAACAACTTGGTATCGACAACCCTTAAAATATTTACATTATGTGACATGCTATGCATTTACACTATGACTTTTATATTTACACAGTTAATGATATGTAATACGAAGTTATATATAGATAGGTAATGGTGTACTTAAATCAATACATTAGTACCTATCTTTACCGCTTGAGACTGTAATGAGTTTTTGTCTCTTCGCTAAAATTGAGGCGAAACGGAAAAATGGAGAGCAGTTTGTATCGGAAATTGAATTTTCTTTTGTGATGGAGTAGTAGATTGTAACAACTGTTTTCTTCATTAAAAGTCTACAAACAAAAGTGCCCTCTGGATTTTAATGAAAACGTAGCTTGTAACATCATTGTTGTTCAGAATCATAATCATGGTTACTTTCAAACGGTTAATAATACTCTGGGAACTTCAGAATATAGTTTTTTCTCTCGGATATATTTTTTTTCCACAAAACATAGACGAAATACATGTTACTAATTAGCGTAAAAAAAACATACATATTACCGCCTTTAGCGAAGTCCATAAGATGGCTACTTAAGATGCAGGGAAAAAAATCTTTTTCCGGTCCCCTACTAAGCAATAAAGCTTTATCTGCTTCTTTAGTACCTACAATCAAAAAGTTAATTTAAGTTTTTATTTTTGTTTTTAAATATGTTTTAGCAACAGACATTATATTATTAATATAGTGTAACAACTTCGACCAAACTAGATTGTGTAACATACTGTCTTTAGCCATCATAAAATGTTGACTCGGAAAAAATCAAGAAGTTTTAACAACGGTAATGTTCGACAATTAATCCCATCTTAGTAATATTTGCACATCTGAATTTTTCTGCATTTAAGTAGATAGTGCGGAAATCGCGTGAGTTTCATTACATTGCTGGGCTGCGCTAATATAAATTTATACCTAATCGATGAAAGACGGCAATGTACCGGTACGCTGCCGTCGTAAGAAAAAGGGGCACAACTAGCATTTTTTGTGAAACAGAAAGAGCCTAAGTGCACACGTGTTCTTTGTAAACTTATGCTGTTTCTTTTTTGAGCAAGTTTGCAGTTGTGCCTTTTATAAATACAACGGCAGTACGATAATTTTCACCCCATCTAAATGAGGTTTTACAATGATTATTAATTTATAATCTACAGTGTTTGTGTTCAGCACGCTACGCGTCAAACAATCGTCGACTATGTTTTGATTCACGTTTGTTGCATTCCCGTAATAACAGTTTTGGAGAAATTTTTTGCTTTGGTCCTACCAACAATTCACAAACACTCTTGATTTGATAACAAATTAGAAGATGAATTCAATTCTGAATAAAACATATGGAAACTAGGAGCTTACGAAAAAGGCAGTTTGAATCCAAGAATTTTTTTCACTCCTTAGAGTTTTTTTTTATTGCCGCTCAGCTGAAAATCTGCGCTCTTAGACTCCAGCAGTAGTATTATTGGTTATGGCAATATCTTATTTCAACTGCTTAACAAATTCGTAACGTTACTAAATAAATAAACTAAGCATATAAGTATAAAATTTAATAAAAGCTAAAGTCTTCAAGACTATATTTTCTTAGAAAATGAACTAACACTAATTTACCTAAATTAAAATATCAAACACTCGACAGGAATTCATTAAAAAAATATAAATTAAGCGATTATCCTTATGCCTAAAACTATCACAGGATGATGTGAGCATAATTTGAAGGCTCAAATAGGTAGGTACATGACCTAAAATAATCAACAGATATCATAATTTTGTTGTGTCTCTAATAATTATCCTTGAATGAACTGATTACTTATTAGGTATGTGCTGAACAGCGTAACTGATTCGAAATATATCGAATCAAAATCAACTTTTCACAAACTTTTCTTTACAAATGCAGTTTCAACGATATTTTTTTTTTGTTAGCAGAACGAAAAGAAATATACGATAAAAGAAAAATATTTGACGCCACTACACTGACGAGCAAAAATAAAGGGTCGGTTGCAAAAATGGCGATAATTACAAAACCCGCTGTGATAGCTTCTTCGAGTAAAATGAGTTTAGTAAAGAGTTTTATTCTCAATTAAACTTTTTCTTGTTAAGAATAAAACTCTTTACTAAACTATTACAGCGGGTTTTGTAGTTATCGTCATTTTTGAAACCGACCCTTTATTTTTGCTCGTCAGTGTATTTGGCGTATGCAAATGATCTCGTTATGTGAGTGTTTTGGTTAGGGGCGATATGGTGTAATTGGATTAAGCACGCTTGGCGCGATCAGCCAAGAGACAAGGTTCAAATTCCAACTAGCGCACATTTTCCTTTTACTTCTAAAAAAAATCAATGGCACCATATCACTAAGTTGACCAATACGACAGCGTTGCCGTCACAGGATGATATAAGATTAACGCTGTTAAAACAAATGATACCAGCCAAAGATCATGATATCTGTTGATCAACCAGTGATATGAATAAAACATAAGTTCATGAGAACTTTATGCTACATGGGCGGAAGGTCTTTTTCAGCTACTAGTTAAGTAGAATCATTTCTAGCAAGTTTCACATATTTATAGGTAACTTTTTAAAAATTGACTAAATTATCAATAACAAGTTTTAGAAATTAAATATTAAATGATCGTTAAATACAGGGGTATTGAAGGTATTGTCTATAGCCATACAGCTGTACGACATACTATTTTATTTTTCCCGATTACAAATATGAATACCTCTTACCTAATACATGACTCTGATTTACATTTTAATGTTTTAATGTTGAACAATTCTAGTTTAGTGTTCGTAATCATGGCAATACCAATTAGTTTTATTAGAACTATATTTGTTTGGCCACATAAATAATACATATTTTTTTTGCATTTAATGCCAAGTAAAAGGACGGTACTCTGACTCAAACTCGTATACCTATGAAATTTTACTAAATTGAAATAAGCACTTTAGACACAAGGCTTAAAGTGGTTATTCCAAATTCATAAAATTTCATATACGATGTTGAGTCAGAGTACCGCCGAAATGTGACTACGAAAAATCTCATGTCTTATCTTATAATTAAGAAACAGTGTATAATTATCAACAATGACAACATACAAGATAGTAACACAAATCCTTGTCCATAAATGATGTCAGACAGATCGAGAGAACAATTACTTTGGTGTATTGTTTTGGAAACATCTCTATCAAATAATTCACGAAAACCTTTCTTATGTAATAGGCAACATATATAACGCATTGTAAGCGTAAGCATAATGTATTATGCGATCATAGTTATGCTGAAAGTGATGCATACGATCAAATATAAACACAAAAACAATTTATTCATTCACTCATTATTTACAGTTCACCGCACACCGCAAACTTGCACACGATTATAACTGACCACTCATTGCATGTTCTTATTTCAAAATTCGATTTCTTTTCCTAACAATATTTGCTACATTTCAATTTACGTTGGAACGAGGTTGCCAGCGTGGTGAAACGCTAGGTGTCCCGAAATACCAAGGAGGATTAATTGCAAGCTATGGCTTGCATGGGTCGCCTTGCCAGGCAGACCACACTCTTGATCCCTGTATTCCAAGCAGAAATTCTGTAAATAAGAAAAAAAAAGATGATCAAACGTGTTTGATAGGATTGAAGTTCTTAATAAAAAATCTAATAACTTGGTCAATCGTCGACTACATAATTAAATATCCAAACAATTTTTTTGTCTCTAACAAGTTTATCTGTGGAATTTATTTGCAATATTATGAAAATAAACCACCAAGGCCAGTTTGCATATTTTCGGCCAGTTCGTCGTCTGTAGTCTTTGACATTTCACTTAGCGCTGTTATCATAATTAAGACAATTTTGAATTTCGAACCGGAGTTGGCCAGTGAGATAAGTAGGAATGGAACAAACCTTAATGATATTGGACGCCATTTGTTTGAGGAATTTACTGGTGAATACGGCGGCGTCATCCCCGCACGTTCTCTGCACTGTTTGCTCCGAGCAGAGAAGATATTCTTGGAATGAGCTGAAAAAGAAAATTAAACTAAATAACAAGTCTCATGCATTGAGATATTTTCAGGATTTACACATTAACTAATAATATGGAACGGTGATATTATAATAATACCTCTATCTTGTAGATTAATAATAGGTATATATAATGTGTTTTTTAAATTATTTCTTTCGAATAGCCAATTTTAATGGATATTTTCGCGGAAGCTGCGAATGTATTTAATTTGTTAATGAAAAAACTTATGTGTCGTCGTCTATTTAAATACATTTCGCACGTATATACCTACTAATATCTAACATATAAAAATCTCGTGTCACGGTGTTTGTTATCGAACTCCTCCGAAACGACTTGACCGCTTTTATCAATTTTCATTTCTTCATACTAGGTATATTACATATATTTTATTTTTTGTTTTTTTTTTATACTTCGTTTTTTTTAGAATTAGAAAGAAGGTAAGCGATCCTGACAAATCCTATTATTGAAATACACTTTTGAAAAATAAGTCCCAGCTAATATGTAACAATTTGAAAGGTAATATGATCATTTACACTCTTTTGGTTTCATAAGTAATAGTTACTATTTTTTAAAGCGTATTCAATAAAAAGACTCGTCAAGATTAGACCTTATTTCTAATGCTAAAAAAAATGAAGGAAGTATAGGTAGGTCTGAAAATAGGTCGCAGGCTATTTTTTATACCCCTAGGTGATATATGGGAAAACAATGTTTGCCAGGTCAACTAGTCTCAATCTCTAATATATATAAAAAATCTTCTCCTATGTTTGTTATCGAACTCCTCCAAAACGGCTTGACCGATTTTTATAATTTTTTTTCTCCATACTAGGTAGGTCTGAAAATAGGTCGCAGGCTATTTTTTATACCCCTAGGTGATATATAGCAAAACAACGTTTGCCACTAGTCACTAATATAAAAATCCCGTGTCACGGTGTTTGTTATCGAACTCCTCCGAAACGGGTTGACAGATTTTTATGAAACTTTTTTTTCTGTATTTGGTAGGGCTGAGAATACCTAGAGGTCGTAGGCTATTTTTTATACCTACTCTATTCTTCGCAGACGGAGTTGCGGGTAACAGCTAGTACCTATATAAAAACAATTTAAGTGACATCAGTTTCTTTTATCTAAATATTCGCTTCAACTGTCGCGAAAAGATCTGTTCTCTTATACAACATGACCGTATGTAAAGATCCGTTGTAGTTTGAAAATATTGTAATTCAATCTCGACTTGAAATTTAGTATGTTCATGTAGATAAGATACTTAGGTACGTCGGTACTTTAAATGTCAATGCAAAAATTGTGTCGACAAAAAATCTTGCATTCTAAATGTTTTACAAAAAATTATCGCAAATTATCCAATCTAATCCAATTATTTGCAACGTATTCCAAATACCGATAGTATTCAATAAATAAGTTTTTGATAAGAATTTAATTTTAAATACATGCTTTTTTTGATTACGGTACTTTTTGTTCACTACACTTGTATAGTCGTCCAAACTACATTTAAAAACGGTCGGTGCCGAGAAATAATCTTCAATGTCTTAACAAATTTTAATAACGAAAATGTGTATTATTTCTATATTCTTTGTAATTTATTTAAGTAAGTAAATATAATTTTCGTTTACTTTTTCAAGCTTTAGAGCTTCTTCGTACAGCATAAGTCCCTGCATTAATCTGCACACTCTACCACTGACAATGTCATTTCATTAATTCAAAAACCGGCCAAGAGCGTGTCGGACACGCCCAAGATAGGGTTCCGTAGCAGGTACGAAAAAATCTTTGCATACTTTATTAATGTGATTGTTTTGGTCCCAACGTCGGCGGTATAGCGCCATCTATCGGCGAATTGGGTAACTAATCTAATCTGCGGTCTACTAGAACTAGTATTGTATGTTGATTGTTTTTCAGATGTAATATATTTATTTGAAAGAAGATACTGTTAGCGTGACCTTATAGGTACTTAAAGAAAAAAAATGCCTTGCAATGGCGGTTAAATTACAATCTTAGTTTAGAAATATTTTTTTACAAAAACTTAAAAACTGCTCAACTGATTAAGTTGAAAATAATTTTCCTAGAAAGTTTTCATTAAGTTTAACTTACGTGATTGAAAATATTCACTTTATCAAAAAATGGTTTTAGAAAACCCATATTTATTTTCAAATACCTATCCAATGATACCACAAACAATAGGGTTAGTCGAGAAAAAAAAATCCCCCCACTTTACGTCTATGGGTACCATAAAAATTTTTTTTTTAGTTTTTTTATTTAATCACTTTATCGGCGTGACTGATATATATATATTCATGCCAAATTACAGCTTGCTAGTACTAACAGTCTTTGAGCTTAGCCGCGGACGGACAGACAGACAGACAGACAGACGGACAGACATGGCGAAACCATAAGGGTTCCTAGTTGACACGGAACCCTAAAAACCGGCCAAGTGCGAGTCGGACTCGCGCACGAAGGGTTCCGTACAATTATCTATAAAAATCATGTAAAATAGGGTGCCCAGAAATGAGAGATAGTGTGTTTTTTGGGAGCTTATGATTCGAAGCCGATTGCTCGGGAATAGACAGACATACTCTCAAACCTTAATTTATATACATAACTATATACTAGCGCCACCACAAAATGTGTGCAAAATTAGAACTACTGAGGTGATTGGTTGTCAACCGGCATCGATTGTTAGTTAATTAGTAAGCCATCTAGTTCGGAAAATACATTGTAGATGGCGCTGTAATAAACAAATCATGTTTGTTGTATGGGAGCCCCCTTAAATAATTATTTAATTCCATTTTTTAGTATTTGTTGTTATAGCGGCAACCAAAATAAATCATCTGTGAAAATTTCAAGTCTCTAGCTATCACGGCTCCCGAGATACAGCCTGGTGACAGACGGACGAACGGACGAACGGACGGACAGCGGAGCCTCAGTAATAGGGTTTCCGTTTTTACCCTTTGAGTACGGAACCCTAAAAATGAAATATGGGCTCACTCGTAAAGTAATCGCGGTTTGATATACTTTACATACGAACGTTGCAATTTAAATAAAAGCTTGTAAAAAAGCAATAAAGTCTATTAATATTACGAAGCCTTTTCGCTGAAAAAATAGGCGGTATATTTTGTTTATCTTTCCATTGTGCCAGCACGAGCAGCGATGTGTAAATCCTATGATAGAGGATTTTTAATAGAGGGACTGTCCAGACGCAATGCCGTAGCTAAATGGGTTGCAGACAATATTTGTATGGTTATGTTTACTGCTCGGCTTTAGAAGCATTACGGGAAGGGGGAATACATTTTCTACGAAATTTAATCAATAGCGCTAAAGGCTTTGTGTTATTTTGAATCAAACACATTTAATAAATTGCAATTAGCTCAAAAGGAGTGATGTACTTGCGTCCACACCATGCGATGTTGGACATAGCTCTAACTCAAAAAACCGGCCAAGAGCGTGTCGGACACGCCTAAGATAGGGTTCCGTAGCAGGTACGAAAAAATCTTTGCATACTTTATTAATGTGGTTGTTTTGGTCCCAACTCCCAACGCGCGCAGAATTTCAACTTGTCGGCGGTACAGCGCTATCTATCGGCGAATTGGGTAACTAATCTAACTACAGTCTACTAGAACTAGTAGGTATGTATGTAGATGGTTTTTCAGATGCAATTCTTTATTATATGAACTGATTTCAATTTTATTTTTTTATTTGAAAGAAGATACTGTTAGCGTGATCTTATAGGTACTTAAAGAAAAAAAAATGCTTGCAATGGCGGTTAAATTACAATCTTAGTTTAGAAATATTTTTTTACAAAAACTTAAAAACTGCTCAACTGATTAAGTTGAAAATAATTTTCCTAGAAAGTTTTTATTAAGTTTAACTTACGTGATTTTTTTCATATTTTTTAGACGTGCGGTTCAAAAGTTAGAGAGGGGGGACACATTATTTTGAACTTTCGGAGTGAATATCTCCGAAAATATTCACTTTATCAAAAAAATATTTTAAAAAACACCTATTTATTTTCAAATACCTATCCAATGATACCCCACACTACAGGGTTAGTTGAGAAAAAAAAATCACCCCCACTTTACGTCTATGGGAGGTACCCTAAACAAATTTTTTTAGCTTTTTTTTATTTAATCACTTTGTCGGCGTGACTGATATATATATTCATGCCAAATTACAGCTTTCTAGTACTAACAGTCTCTGAGCATAGCCGCAGACGGACAGACGGACAGACATGGCGAAACTATAAGGGTTCCTAGTTGACTACGGAACCCTAAAAAATCAGCTACTGTTTTCGACAAACTTGTCTAGGCGCTAGATGGTGTAAACGGAACGGAGAAAGAATACAATTAACAGATAAAAGTTCCAGGATGCAGGGCACAGGCCTCCTCTCAGAATGAGAGCGCTTGGACCGTAGCTCCCACACAGGCTCAGTGCTGATTGGGAACTTCTCACAAACACTATTGAATTTCTTCTCAGGTGCGTGAAGATGCAGTGAGGGATCACGATGTTATCCTTCACCGTAAAGCTCATAATAAATTTCAAATGTACACATGAATCCCAAAAACCTCAGAGCTGCAAGTCTGAGTTGAACCCACGACCCTCAGCTTGAGATATCATAGGCCAAGATACTAGGCTACCACGACTTAGGAACAGGGTATTCGAAATAGTTTTCAGATTTTGATGATGTAGAGATCTTCGCATACTCGTTCTTTTTCTTGGCAAATTCGAACTCGCCTGCATCCATAAAACATTTCTCCACATTGTGGAGAAATTACCGATTCAATTGTAGTAAAACGTGCGGATAACGAAGTCATTAACATTGAATGAGTCCTTGAGTGTCCCTAATTCTATGGAATAAAATTCGAGCGGTATCCTTAAACAGTTTAACGGTCACAATGGGAGCGGAGAAATCGCAGAACACCATCTAATGGGGGGTTTAGGGACGCCGATAAAATTGATTGATTGTTGGCGGTCATTAATCTCGATATCTTTTATGGATGAGCACAAAACACTAATGAGGCTTTGTGCAGATCGGCCGCGTGATAGAATGCACGGGACGAGCGTCACCCCGCCAGTTTTGGAACTGCGGATTGGCATTTTTTGACGTCTACTTAGTTTTGGTAATCCTTTTTTAGCGTTTCGTGCAAAAAGGGTTACCACCAATATCCTATTAAAGAGACTCCGCTGTCTGTCCGTCTGTCCGTCCGTCTGTTACAGAGCTCTCTCTTTAACCGTAATAGCTACACACTTGAATTTTACACTGTTTATGTGTTTCTGTGGCCGCTATAACAACAAATATTGAAACTAAAATAAAGTTAAAAATTAAAAGGGGTCGTCATACCAGAATCGAGTACACTGAATAAAAATGATTAGAATATCAGGTGAGGGAGGCCTATGACCAGCAGTGGACGTCCTACGGCTGAAATTATGATGATGAGAATATCAGGTTAAATTAACCTTTCAAACGGAGGAGCAGATCATGTCTTCATTATGTACCTCGTAGTTTATCTGTATAGTCAAGTGTAAAAATATGGGTGCACACAACTTGCTCATAAATATGTCCCATAGCTCTTATGTCGTCGAATTAAGGTATAGGTATATAACGATGGGAGGATTAAATCGATACTTATTTTTGCACTTGACCGTTCACTTAATTACATAAACACGGGTTTTAAAATGTTGTTAATATTTTTTTCCTAGCATAAACTGAGACATGAAAAATTACACTTGTTATTGCAAAACAAAAGAAACCGTGCATCAGTAAAACATCATTTCGTTTAAAAACTTCATGAGTAAAGTACCTATATAAAATAAATATCAAAGGTCAATTACAAGAGGATACCTACTCGTTAACCTTTTCCTGATATGTTTTTGTGCTGCGGAATTGTGAAAACATATTTGTAGAATATTAACATAACAGCCGTTGCGGGTTTTTGGCGATACCGCTAAAAACACAACTGCCTTAATTTCATTGATTGAAATCCACGTTTATACATTGGCCACTTAATATTGCAAAGATTCACGCCTTCGACGAGTAATTACTTCCCAGGGTACAGTTCGATTTGGTAAAATATTTTACTAACGAGGGCTATTCAATATTCAAGGCTCCGACGACTCTTTGGAGTAGTCTCCCGGATTCCCCTTGATAAGTTCCCGGACAGTTTAATTTGTGGAAATCAAATTGTCTAAGGCCAATCTAAAGATGTCTGTGTTAGATAATGAGAAATGCGGCGGAATTATCAATTATATTTTATTACTTGCTTGCGAAAACATCATTCTTAAAGAGGTTTTGAGCCTTGATTTGGGTTGAACGTTGAAAGGCTTTTACAAATTACGAATGTAAGCGTGTGAAAGGTAATTTCGTGCGCACTTTCTACATACTTTGAAAGCTAACTACAAAAAAAGCTAAAGCTAAAGCTAGCTTTGTTTAACGACCGCTTAGCCTAGTTGGTAGTGACCCTGCCTACGAAGCAAGAGGTCCTGGGTTCAAATCCCGGTAAGGGCATTTATTTGTGTGATGAGCACGAATATTTGTTCCTGAGTTATGGATGTTTTCTATGTATTTAAGTATTTATTTATCTATATAAGTATGTTTATCGTCATCTAGTACCCATAGTACAAGCTTTGCTTAGTTTGGGACTAGATCGATTTGTGTAAGATTGTCCCCTAATATTTATTTATTTATTTTTATTTATTAAGACCTTAAGAGTGGCTAAGTGTCCCCCAAAACTCTTACTCGGGATACACGAAGCAATACGGTTTTTGTAATATGTTTTGAACGCCGCTCAGCATCGATTTTTATCCTCACGCAGCCACTGAAGCGTTAGTCACTCGTGAAAAAGTCATCCATCCAAACTTGAAAGTTATACTCTTATTGGTGGAGTATCTTCCACTCATCAATCCTATGAGCCATCTCCTTGACCTCCTGATACTTCACGACACCGACTTTTGCCCTTACTTGATCCATGTAAATGAGCCTACCTGTAAAGATCGTGGGGAAGAGAAGAAGAGGTAGAGGGGGGCCTCTACCTCTTCTTGTCTTCCCCTCGATCTTTCCTTCTAAAACGGTCTTTAAGATGCTGTCGTGTCGTATCAAATGTCCAATCATTTTCCCGCGTCTAGTGTCTATAGTATTGAGTATTGTCCGTGAAAAAGTAATTAATAGGAAATGTAATGCTTACCAACACACGGTCCTTAAGTAATCTTCATGGCTAACGTCTTCATCCGTACTGTACTGGTCGTTCTTCTGATGATTGCTGAGCGTGGTCAGCGTGATCTCGTACTTCTTGCTACATGTCTCGTACTCAGCCCTTACGTTCTTGACGCAGTCTGCATGCTTCAAATACTCGTCCTGGTAAGGTCCACGGGTGCATAGCTCCTTAACCACTCCGCTGATACCAGCGTATATCTTTTTAAAAACTATTTGTTCGTGTTTTTCCATGCAGACGCTGGTGTAATTGTCAATACATGTAATGCCGGAGCGAAGGTTTCTGAAACAAAACGAGATCTTTACCGAGGAGTACGTTGGATACCTACATCATTAAATATGAATATGAGTGCGAGCACTATACTTTAGACTTTTAGGTATTTAAAAGAATGTAAACAAACGGGAGCTGTCAAAAATGACGGATTCAGAGGTTGTGGACCTTTATGACGAGAATAAAAATTGAAAATGTAGCTAGCACTTAATACGCTATTAGACTTCTTATAGTGATCCCATTTTATGTAAAAGCATGAAATCTGAGCATTGTTGAATAATCAATAATTAATCACTGGTAAATAAAGCAGTCTCATTGCTAGTCTAGGAATCGAGACCCATGATTTCTGCCGTTTTTTTGGGTTATGTCGGTTTTGGATGGATATCTATCTTTTGGCCACGTTTCTTCAACATATTTAAATATGTACACAAGCACATTCTTTTCCGATGATGTAAGATGTCCTGTCTTAGTCCGCTTCTTCTTCGGAGAAGGAAATGTAAGCATGGAACTAGCCCGGCTAGTTCCCGGCTCGCCATCACCCATGTCTTCGTAAGGCCCATACTACACGGGTGGTTCTCCCGCCGCGGGAAACCGCTTATGAACCGCCACTAGACACAATTTTATATGGAAGTTGTATGGTGCAAACTACACTGCGCAGCTCCGTCGAGCGGTTTCCCGCGGCGGAAAACCGCCCGTGTAGTATGGGCCTAATATAAACAACTCCGTAACAAAACAAAACAAACAAGTTCAACAAAAAATTAACAGAAAACAACAAACTAAACAAAGAATAACAATAAATGAAATCTCGAAAACACCACAAATATCGCACTCGCATCAGATGACAACAAGCAATGGCAAATGTCAAACCGACAAAGTTAAAAATCACGTAAGGTAGGTGTTGCTACATTAATTACGACACTTTCTATTTTAGTCGCATAACATTCTGATTAGATCAAACCTTGCGTTTTAAACCTCTGCAAGATTGGGTATTTTTTAGTGACAATTTACAAAAAAAAAATTAAATATTCATTTAACATGATAAAAATATTTTTGTATTCGTAAATGTGTTCATATTCAGTAAAATTAAGCGTAATTATATGTTATTAGAATTGAACGGACTGAAGTAGGTTGCTCAATTATTTTAAAATAATAAATATTGAACAGGAACCAAACATTGTCTTAGAAATAACCTCTTTAATGGTTTGTTTACATTCTTTTAAATACCTAAAGGTCTAAAGCATAGCTAGTTGCTTAGTTCTCTTTTGTAACCAATACTGCACTTTTGACTAAATTTTAAAAAATAGCGTATTTTTAAGCTTTGTTTTTATTTTATTTTATTTGTAATTAAATCTAATCTAACGGTAGATCCGGTTTTATGAATACCATTGATATGGTTCCTAATTGCGAAGCGATAATAATAATGATGAATTCGAATACGGTTTGTGGTGCCTGAAATTTAAACCACTCATTAACTTGTCAAACGCAAGCTATTATTTAAAATGAGTAGGTATATTCAGTTTCAATGTAAACAATGGTTCCAAAATATCCATGTTTTAGTAGTATTTGTTTGATCGCATTGATTAAAGCCAATGCAATGTGGACTTAACAGTTGCAAAGTGGGAGCAAAATTAAATTGGAAATGTATGTGAAATTTAAAGGATCATTAAATATGTACCTATTAATGAATTGTGTACAGTCAAGTGTAAAAATATGGGTGCACACAACTTGCTCATAAATATGTCCCATAGCTCTTATGTCGTCGAATTAAGGTATAGGTATATAACGATGGGAGGATTAAATCGATACTTGTTTTTGCACTTGACCGTACAATCAAACAAAACCTTTATTAATTGATTGATTTAGGCGTTACCTTGCGAAGGTCTATGTCAATGAACTAGAAACTGCATGTTACTTTCTTGCTACTTCGCTGTTGAAAAACCTTCACAATACCTTTTATACTTACTACAAATTCTACATTCTGTTTTATTTTTCCACTCATTCATCCGTACGAGCACCCAATTTTGTCCTTGGGCTAGTGCCTTTGCAATCAAAGTTTTGTGACACAGTGGTCCGACTCTTTCTAAAGAAAATTCGTGATTCGCATCCAACAAACACTATACTGAAAAGTACCCAGAAACTTACAAGAGCGGTAATTACTAAAACACAATTACGAAACATCGATAACTTCGCTTGATCCGTCTATTCACACCATCAAAGAACTCATTGGCTATTCAGCGCTTCTACGAGTATGAAGCGCTCAGCGAAGTTAATCAGACGGACAACTAGTTTCAAATTGCTATTTACCGCAAACAAGAACACTAAATTAAGATGAGCTAACTGCGTACTATTGCGGCGCGGGAAGTTCCTCCATGCTGACGTCTACGTCTTTAAACTAAAGTTACTCATTTTCTTAAAGTTCCCATTTTCACAAAGTTGCCCGGTTTTCACAAAGTTAAAAGTTTGTAAACGAATGAGGGCTATATCGCCTTACCGTGATACTGAACTGTAAAAGGTCGAACTATTATTCTCAATCTCTAACTTAATAAGTACTTGGAGGGTAATAAATTACTTTACTGCTTTCATTCAAACTTAAAAAGTTGTATGAAGTTACTGGAGCACTTCTAGAAGGTAATTAGGTTAGGAATCAATTATTTTCAAGTGGGCCATAATAATTGAAAATTCATTATTTATTGATGAATTTGTAGGGATTAAGCAGTTGTTAAAAGGTACTCGCTAATATTTTAGTAGGTACCTAGCTTAATAACGACTACACAAGATGTTTTAAAATTTATCTCAAATGTTTTAGAAGATGGTTGGGTCAGTTTAGATTAGACTGTGAATATTTTTCATACACTTTAAATTTTAAACATCGACCAATGTATAGATATAGAAGCATTTGACAACTACAATTAAAAAAAAATACGAAAAATGCATGGGTGTTCAGTCAAAGTAACCCATTTGCTGAAGTATTCCGGATTACCTTTAGCTACTCGTGTACTTTGTGCAAGAATTAGGTAGTTTAGGGATTTTTCTATTTAGAATTAAGAGCGCTATTTTTTATGATAACAAAAACGTCCCTATTTTTCCATACATCTTTTTGTGTCAGTTTTGTGACAAGCCATAAAACTTTATGAAAGAAAATCACAAAACTGACTCAAAAGATAAGGACACTATTTTTCTTTACGACAAAGAATGTTACTCGTGATTTTGAATAAGAAAATCCCAAATTGAAAATGCGCATTAATGCAATTGAAATGAACAAGAGTACAGATCTATTGCATTGCATGCATCTATTTCTAGTTTGAGGGCATAATTTTACCATTTAGTTTCAAGATAGGTTAGTACCTACAAGTAGCTGACTTTAGTCGAACAACGTTAGACTATTTACAAAATATTTTCTCGCCCGTGGCCGGGTAAGTTGATCCTGGCTGATACATTTCATGCGGTTACGGAGATAGCTTTGAACGGCGTTTGTAGATTGCACAAAGTGTCGTTCCTTACTAAAACTAGGTTCAAGACAGGATATCATTTTCCTCGCTAGCGACTAGAATGGCCGTAAAACATACAGCCACAGAGCCGTGGTTCTGGATCATAGTTTACAGCGTCGTTATTTCTATTAAATGGTTAGCTACTCGTAAAATTTTAAAGCCTGTCATTCACGAGAATTGTAAGGAACATGAGACATTCAATCATGTTGCATTTCTAATCTCAAACTACCTACTTACTTAACTTTTAGCTCATTTAAAGTCCTAAAGTGACATTTTTTATGTTTCAGTAAACCTATACAGGGAGAAAATCAAAAGCTCATGTAAATTGCTATCAGTGTTCGCAATTGCTTCTAAAGTTAGGCACGGATAATATCGCCGTCAAAGGTACATATTATTGTTAAAATTAATAACCCTATATTAAGAGGTGTAAGACGCATGTAGCGCCTACACTGAAAAAGATGTTAAGAACTGTTACTGTAGAAAGTAAAGTTAACTAAGATTGTAGGTAACTTACATGCAACTCTTGTCAAGCTCCTCCCGAGTTAGGGCGAAGGAAATTTCCGGTGAACTGAGAACGGGCAAGTCCATGGAGCAACGTTGTAACAGGTCTTCTTCCTTATTGCAGTTTTCTTTGATAGCACCTGGTTAAAGACAAATTTGACATTAATAAAGATAACAATTTGAAGTCAACGTTCATAGAGAAAATTCATAGAAAGACTGAAAATCCACCAAAATATCTGACAATACCCTGTCCAATTAGCTAAGTAAAGTTTTTTGAAGAGGTGCTAATTATATTTTTTTTCGACAGTGGTCGACTTCAACACCAAGAAACTGGAGCTGTTTTATTTTTATCTCCTTTTATTTATTGGAAATATTTTTTTAAGTGTTCGAGATGACATTGTGAGATTTTACGGCTGACAAGCGGTTCGTGCTCAGTACTAAGAAGAAATAGAAAAAAAAACGAAGTCAACTGTCGCTTCTGTCAATGTCAAATGAAATCTAACCGTTTGCGTTTCGTTTGCTTTGCGTTGTCCAAGAAGCAGTTCCAAAATAGTGATCGAAAGTATTCAGTCGTGATCCAATTATCGTGCATAGGTCGTGGAGAAATGCGGTAAAATTGAAAGTCCGGATTTTATGCGGAGGTCGATAAAAATAGTCCAAAAATCACACTGAGCACACCAAAATGCAAAGCAAACGAAACGAAAACGATTTGACATTGACAGAAGTGACAGCTCACTTCGGTTTTTTTTCTGTTTCTACTAAGTTCTGAGCACGTACGGCTTGTCAGCCATAAAATCTCACAAATGTCATCTCGAACACTTAAAAAATTTTTTCCAGTAAACAATAGGAGATAAAAATAAAACAGCTGCAGTTTCTCGATCTCCAGAACGCAGACTGTCGAAAAAAAATTTAATTAACACCTCTTCAAAAAAATTTACTTAGCCAATTGAAGTAGGTACTATGTTAAGATATTGCACCTTTGTTTTAGATATTTGAGTTAAACGCAGCCAAATTATAGTATTTAAAATGCACGTGTCGTGTGGTTTTAATTTAACTCATTTTAATATTTTTTATTCAAAGAAATACTGGAAATCGACCAACTTATTTGACAGGCCCTATACTACGAAGCGCGAAATTCGAACTTCGTTTCATGCCGTTCCGCTCACGCTAATGGTATTTATTACGAGAGTGAGAGGGACCGCACGATCCGAACTTCGAACTTCGAATTTCGTAGTAACCCCCCAGACCTGTCCGAGCGAAGTACTATAAGGTATTGCATCTTTGTTTTAGATATTTGAGTTAGATTTTTAATTGTTATTCTTTGGTTCTAAAATTTAAAGCATATACATAATGTAGTCTGAAAGCTTGCCGGCATTATGTATGCCGTATAGTTTTCAAAAAAACTCCCCATATATTTCTGTTTTAAAAGGTAATAGAGATATTATCATTATGTAAAATAGACTAAAGGTACACGTTCACAGCAGACTTCATGCAGCAGTAACAGGAGACGTATCGCCGAGATTGCTTATTATGTATTTCTATGAAATACCTCACATAGCTAGCAACACGTTTCCTTCATAGAAATAACTAGTAACTTAAAGTTGATATCGCGGCACTTCGACAGCAGCTGCTGCTGCATGTAGTCATCTTCGAAATTTTACCTTTCTACAATCTTTCAGTCAGGTATCATCTTGGTATCATCAATAACATAATTTAGACATGCTTTTGTTTTTCTTACGTAATACATTTGTTTTCAAAAACCTCGGAAGTGCGTATTAGGGTGTGATCATAAAAATATGTAAACAGAACAATCAACAGCCGCGCTCGCGCATCAACTTTCCCGGTGACGCGTGCGAGTCTAAATTTAACCGATCAACGTGGGCAAAAGTAGGTATACTCCAGGCTGCAATGGAGGCGGGGCACTAATATTTACGCAGTATCATTTCATATTTAGCATTGCTTACGTGGACTTCGCGGGATCCAAAATTAGCCGCCAAAGCTTCGTTGAACCCTTGCAAAGCAAGACATACCTATTTTGTAATTTGTTTTGATTGACCTTAAGTTTCTAATTAAGATATTAATCACATTACGTGGATAGATGTCACTACGCTGTACTTGTTTGGTTTTTATAATTATGTAGGACGATTAAAGGAAAACATAATATGATTTGACTTATGTATACTTAGGTCATACTGAAAGTTTCTGGATTCTAAAAAATAAGACTACGCATTATCGTTATGACACATTTATTGTTTTTCAAAGTATATACCCTCCCAATTTACACACTTTTGCATTCGCTGGAACCATTGTGAAAAGCAGTGGGTCCAGTCTTCCTTAGGGACTTCTTCGATGGCCTCGTGGAAAGCATTCACTGCCATTTCCGGACTTGTAAACCGTAAACCTCTAAGTTTATCTTTAATCTTTGGGAACAAAAAGAAATCGCATGGTACAAGATCAGGGCTGTATGGCGGATGAGTCATTAATTCTACATTTGAAGCATCCAAATACGCATTCGTTGCTTTAGCGGAATGTGCCGACAGTTGTCGTGATGAAGGACTATTTTGCTACGGGGACGCTTTTCACGAATTTTTTCAAACCCTTTGGGCAAGCACGTGTTCACATACCAATCTGCAGTTACTGTCTTTTGGTTTTCAAGTGACATAGTGGTGTAATGTCCCGATTTGCCGAAAAACGAAGCAACCATTTTCTTACCTGTGCTTCGACTCTTTTTTACTTTCGTCGGCAAGTCTTCAAAAGGAAAGACCCATTCAGCCGATTGACTTTTTCTTTCCGGTTCAAAGCAGTATACCCAGGTTTCTTCACCTGTCACGATGTTATATACAGCCATTGATTGTCCTCCGTCAAATTTTTTTATCATTTTGCAGCACCACTCTACACGCAGTCGTTTCTGGTCTTCCGATAAATAATGCGGTATCCATCGGGTGCAAAGTTTCCGAACCTTCAGATGCAAATGCAATATCTTTTGGACCTGGCTCATTCCAATTCCTAAGGTAGTACGAATTTGCTGACATGTAATTTTTTTGTCAGTTTCAATTAGTTGTCGTACAGTATTAATATTAATATCGCTAACAGTTGCTGGCCGGCCTTCACGTTCATCGTCATAGAGATGGTCACGTCCTCGTCTAAACTCACTAAACCACGAATAGACAGAGCTACGACATGGGGCTTCATCACCAAATGCTAATAGAAGTCTTTGACAACTCTCTTGCTGACATAATCCACATCGGAAATCGTAAAAAATCATGGATCGAAAATTTTCACGACTTAAATTCATTGCAACAGCGACACACAAATTTCAATCCAACACCACGATGAAAAAACAAATGACAGTCTCGTAAATTAAGAAATAATATACTGCCAGAGAGTTATTTTTCAAATCCTATTATTGCTTTTTTAATATTCTTTTTATAAGTGGCCAGTTCCAGAAACTTTCAGTATGCCCCGTAGTATAGTAGGTCTGTAAATTATTTTAACAGCAAGCTTTACTTAATATACGCATGATCGGTGCTTACATAAAAAGCCCTAAACTTAAAAACCAAGCTGAAATACAACATACTTAGCTTAGAAGCTTAGTGCTTTCAAAGTTGCGTACTATTTTAGTGATCATAAGAAAAGCACAAGGTTAATCCGCGTTCTTACATCATGTAGTAACACTGAGATAATTCATGTGATATATACCTACCACTAACATCCATGTATCAAAGTTGACCGGTCATCCTACTCATTCGATGATGTGAAAAATAAGATAACTTATGTAAACTCGTATCAGGTTGCAAAACATCACGCTACTCTTATCAAAGACCATACCATGCGGTGGTGTAGTATCGCAGCAATCGGCGCCGGCGCTGACGATCACGTTAGGGCCCGACCACTACAATATGCGACCGGCGATGCAGCGAGCTATTTCCTAATACATTACGTGCTGTACCAGTTAGCAGCTGATCAGTGAACGTCTCGACCATGCTATGTAAAGTGAATTTGCTTTTCACGTCGCGTATAGTGTTGGCAGATCAAGTTAACACGTGTCGCGCATGCGCCGCCAGCCGTTGACACACATGAGATTACAACACTGTTCTATCTCCGGACTCATCTTTAGTTTTTAATGATACATTGTTGTTTTTATACAATTTTTATTTACTGATTGCATCCTTTAAGAAATATCACATCTTACGTAACGGCTTAACTACGACAAATATCACAATACTGGCCATTTGTACTTTAGATATACCTACTCCAGTGGAAGAAGTGAAGGATGTCAATTTTAATCTTCAAAAGATCCAGAAAAAATTATGTCGTTATTCAATGAGAACCAGTGCCCAGTAAACAAGTCTACTGTCGTCCGATACTAACTGACGGCGAGTTTATTTCATCGACCTAATGGTAAATGTACACCTAGCTTAGCTACTTCACTATAATATTATCTTCATTAATTACTAGCTACCTTACAGAGAACAGCGATAAGCTAATATTAAAAACAAACTAAAATAAAGATATCTTGACAATGGCCTCGAACATCCGTCGCGTGTGTGTCCTGTTAAACAGGTAGTTATTTTTAACAGTGCCGTTCTAAGAACCATACATTCCGTGGTCGAGGTGGGGAGCCGAGCCCACGACGCCGCCAGCTGCTATTGGTTGGCCCGCATCGTACGATGTTTTTGCCGTGTGTGAAACGCGTGCGTCGGTACAGCACACACTCTCACCCAATCGAAGCATGATCGAGGACTAATTTGAGAAGCGAGTAGGTAGAACCGTCAATTAAACGATGAAATTGCCGAGATGCCATATGAAGTCTTGCCTTGACACTGTGTTTCAATAATCTTTGTTTATTTAATAGTCTCGTCTTCACTCTAATTTGCTGTAAAGCTACTTGGAAACTAAATGAGTCATTACCTACTCTGAACGTTATGAATGTAAGATGGTAAGCTGATAATTTATTGTTATTTCATACAAATTCAATCGCTACACGTCAAGATTTGGCACGTGTGTAATTCTAAGATGAAGTAACGATGACGCTTTAAAATATTCCAAGCGCCACAAAAGAAACGAGAGCCCTCATATTGTTTTTTTTTGCCAGCGGTTTTTGTTTATCATCATATCATTACTACTCACGACGAGGCAATTGTGGAGGTTTCTATAGAGCAAACGCGCGACCTACAAAGCTAATGAAAACACTGCCTATTAAACCATTCCTATAGCGACCATGTTTAGATCAGACGTACGTAACACATCGTGAAGTATTACGTTACGAGATGAGACTTACTATACCTAATTTAAATAGAATCTCAATGTAACCTATGATGAAGATCACAGAACTAATAATAAAATGTCGTGTGAGCTAAAAGTGCGAGGCACCTATATGCCTAAGAAAAAAGTCATACCTATTTATTTTATTACTGTCTTAGCTCAGTCGGTAACGAAAGCTATGGTCAAAATTATGTGTAGCTAAATATTGGCCGTGACTTCGTCTGCGACAAATTCGAATGTCGCTGTCCCGTGGGAACTATGCAATTTTCTGAAATAAAATCTAGGTATCCTAAGTCCTTCACAAGGTCTCAAACTATCTCCAGAATAAATTTCATCTAAATCGGTTCAGCGATTTAAGCGTGAAGACGTAACAGACATAGTTACTTTCGCATTTACAATACAAGGTGTACCTAATTTAAACGTGAAATGTTTAGTGTTTCTAGCGCAGTTACTTAATGCTGGAATACATTAACTTAGTTGTTTTGATTATTCTTAATTAATTCTAGGTGTCCTCACATTCCAAAAATCCAAAAATGGAGATTGTGGTCCAATTTCTAATAAAATGGAAATCCTAAATTTCATCAGACTAATTTTAACAATTGAGTTAATGCATTATATTGTCTAGCATTAACTGAGTTACAAATAGGTAAAACTAATTTTTATCTTGTTTAAATTTTTACTTTGAATTAGTACCTAAAGGAAGTAAGGATAGTACATAGGTTACAAAGATAATAGATAGGATACAAAGATTGTGGCTCAAAAATGATCACATATTATCTCACTGGTAAGTACCGTACTTAATTGAACAAAAATCTATGAAAACACAAAAAAGTGACAAGCGAAAAAATTCCGACATAGATTATGAAAAGAACTACACACGATTACATTTTTTTTATTCCTCTCATTATTACTTCTGTGATCAAAATAATCGTTCTAGATTAGTTTTCGTCGAATAACCGAGATCTTTCCAGAAACTTCATTTTACTTATGCGGACACAACCATTCGATTCATGGTCGGTGGGTACTGTGCTAGTTCGTTTTACACTTATAAATGCTTTTTGTTTCGAACGATGCATGCTGATGGAATTCCACCGATTAAAATTTACTGTTGCCAAGACAGACGAGAGGAGCCAAGGCGAACAGAATGGTGTTATTACCAAATTAAATCGAATCGCAACATTTCAGATCACGACACATTTCTCTTTTATTTCAAATCAATTAAGGAAAAAAGCAATAATAAACAAGATATAATATCACAGTTTTATAGCACGTTAATGATTAAACTTGTTAAGTGCGAATGTTGATAACACAAAAATACGCCATGGACTTAATTCAATTTTTCCAAAGTGACGAGATTAAGCGGCTTTACCGTACTTTTAGATATTTAATTGAATTACCTGCTTCAGAATCTCAATAGGATCTCATTTTAAGACCATTATAATAAGGCGGCTAACTTCAGGCTGCGAAAATGGACAAACTTTAGTGAAGTCGGGTAACGGACCAAGTCACAACTTTACAAGACCAAAGTCGTGTCGTACAATGCAGATCTTGGGCTTGCAGTTGCCTCAAATTGGTCTATTACGTAAGGTTAATAAGCATAGTAACTTTCCTGCAAAACTTTAATACTTAAAGCGGCAATGTCCTCATTGTCAATTGAATCACATACAAACCTTTTTAGAGCTTCGTAGTCAAAATAGTAAAAACGAAACCATTACATTTTGCCATGTCCGTCTATTTATTTGCCTGTGGCGTAGCTTAGAGATCTTATTATTCGAAAACTGTAATATCGTATGCGTCTTTATTTTTTTTTAGGGTAACTCCCCTTCACTTCTAGTGGGAATTTTTTTTCTCGTCGCCCATTGTGTCATGAGTCGCTGGGTACTACTATGCTTTAGACCTTTAGGTATTTAAAAGAATGTAAACAAACCATTAAAGAGGTTATTTCTAAGACAATGTTTGGTTCCTGTTCAATATTTATTATTTTAAAATAATTGAGCAACCTACTTCAGTCCGTTCAATTCTAATAACATATAATTACGCTTAATTTTACTGAATATGAACACATTTACGAATACAAAAATATTTTTATCATGTTAAATGAATATTTAATTTTTTTTTTGTAAATTGTCACTAAAAAATACCCAATCTTGCAGAGGTTTAAAACGCAAGGTTTGATCTAATCAGAATGTTATGCGACTAAAATAGAAAGTGTCGTATTTAATGTAGCAACACCTACCTTACGTGATTTTTAACTTTGTCGGTTTGACATTTGCCATTGCTTGTTGTCATCTGATGCGAGTGCGATATTTGTGGTGTTTTCGAGATCTTATTTATTGTTATTCTTTGTTTAGTTTGTTGTTTTCTGTTAATTTTTTGTTGAACTTGTTTGTTTTGTTTTGTTACGGAGTTGTTTATATTAGGCCCATACTACACGGGCGGTTTTCCGCCGCGGGAAACCGCTCGACGGAGCTGCGCAGTGTAGTTTGCACCATACAACTTCCATATAAAATTGTGTCTAGTGGCGGTTCATAAGCGGTTTCCCGCGGCGGGAGAACCACCCGTGTAGTATGGGCCTTACGAAGACATGGGTGATGGCGAGCCGGGAACTAGCCGGGCTAGTTCCATGCTTACATTTCCTTCTCCGAAGAAGAAGCGGACTAAGACAGGACATCTTACATCATCGGAAAAGAATGTGCTTGTGTACATATTTAAATATGTTGAAGAAACGTGGCCAAAAGATAGATATCCATCCAAAACCGACATAACCCAAAAAAACGGCAGAAATCATGGGTCTCGATTCCTAGACTAGCAATGAGACTGCTTTATTTACCAGTGATTAATTATTGATTATTCAACAATGCTCAGATTTCACGCTTTTACATAAAATGGGATCACTATAAGAAGTCTAATAGCGTATTAAGTGCTAGCTACATTTTCAATTTTTATTCTCGTCATAAAGGTTCACAACCTCTGAATCCGTCATTTTTGACAGCTCCCGTTTGTTTACATTCTTTTAAATACCTAAAAGTCTAAAGTATAGGTTAGGTACACTTTTCGATTCAAGGATCCGTTTCCGAAAGCTTGAAATGCAAATTTTTGATAGTGACAACTCTCAAGTATAATTGTTTTTGGATATGTGAAAAAACTCACGTAGTAGTAGGTACATAGCTATATATTAAGAGAATTACACGGAAAACTATTACAGCCACAAGTTGACGACCAAAATTAAATGAAATTCATTGCGTATGAATTAAGGCTTCAGATCAAAAAAAAAATTTAATTGCATGATATACGATGCAAGATTAAAATTACTCTCAATCATTATAAATACTAATTGTAAGTACATACAGGGTTATTGGTAAGTCGACCTATTCCCGTCAAGGGGTTATGGAGGAGGTAATAGTTTTTTGCAAAAAAAGTCAGAAACGCATCTACAAAAATTTATTTAAAAAAAGTTGGCCATCTAGGTCAACTTTTTTTATTTTCTTATGTACAAAATAAAATAGCTGTTCAAAAAAATTAACCCGCAAAAAACGGGACGTTGCCGTGTGAAAGAGCCGTTAATTGAAATAAACATTACTTATCTAAAATTGATACAACAACAGCATGGTAATGTAAACAGCGTGATCACTGATCACTTTCCGATGACCTATTAACACTACTAACCCGTAATTTTAAAGATTAAGCAACAACTTGCCGTTATCAATCTTTTACAACGGGTTATCATGAATAACATTTCTTTTTATTATCAACAAGAGTGCCCCCTACAGTTAACTTTAAGATAATTTCTGTGTAGATCACTTTCGGCCGCGTGTTTCGATTCAGTGCGTGACGCGTTAATCTATTTTGAAAAGTTTTTAATGGAATTGGTGATATTATCAAAACGATGCGTGAAATTGGGGCAAGATTTTTATCACGATTGATAGAAGGATTAAGTTTATTGGTTGCAGTTTTTATTATTTCATATTTTGAGATTGTGTGTTGTTGTAGCTCAAATGAAAGCACGTACATATGCGAAAATCCCCTTATAACAAGAAGATTCTCCGAAATAAAATTTAATTTTGTAAGAACATCTAATGAGTAAACGGGTTTTGTTTTGATGCGTAAAATTGTTAATGAAATCACGACACCGTAATCAGGTAATTACGTAAAAGAAACTTTCCGTATATTACGATAACACAATCGCTGCGAAAATCTTATATCTAGACATACGATAGCCCTAGGGGCTTGATAAATGATATTATCGTAAATTCTTGATAAAACATTTTTATTATCTTATATCTGCGAATTTGTTTTTATTGTGACAAGTCACCGAAACCTTTCACTAGACTAGAAAACCAAATCATCAAGTGAAGTATCAATTTTTTTTATATTTAAAATAAATTATTAAGTAAGAAGTTCGGAAAATGAAAGTAGAAACTGTACTTGAGGGAAAAGTTGCAGTACATTGGTACTTAATCAAACGTTCCGATCAATGGTCAATATCTAAAATAGGCTCTTGAGTACAAAAAATTGCTTTTATGTTCTCCCGTAACGACATCATGAAAGCAAGCTGATCCCAAAGGAATCAGCGGCGAACATAAAGCTGGAGCCTTGGAATGATGGCGTAGCAAATCGGCTATTTCAGTGGTGTCTCGGCTCGGCTTCGCGCTCGTTTGTCATCGCACTCAGATGGGATAACTTTTTGTACGGGCCGCTGACTTCATCCCAACTTTTGTAAGGAAATCGAGCCTTATTATCAACCCCAATACTGAGTAATGTGTTTCAGTGTTGACGCTAAAACGGGCGTTATGGGCAGGGTTTGACAGAGTAATGATGGATGCTTTGAGTCTAATGTAAATCTACTGCGATCAACTTGTTAGGCAGAAATTTAATTTATTTTTCAGCGGATTTTCAGAAGGCTTCTTAAATTATTGAACATGTACCTGTACCTACTTCAATATTTGGATGATACGTGAAAATTAAATCTTTATGTTTTCAGTTATGTTTTACATCGTCGATTCAAAGGTATGCTAATTTTAACAATCGTACTAGTACCAACTGGTATGGCTATAGAAAAACCGATTTACGAGTAGGTATTCAACGTGAAAATGCTATACTTAATTGAAGGACTAACTTACAAAGAGGCTCCAATTAATTACAATAATCGGCTTAAAGGTTTAGGGTTACAATAGACCTATGCATAAATCTATGAATTTGCCTACCTTTAATGTATTTATTTGTTTCAGATTTTCCGGCCAAAAATGTTTAAGCGGTCTCTTGCGGGGTCATAAATTCGGATAAAACAATTTCATCCGACTGGAATCGCGCCCCGAACTATGCGGCTCTGCCATAAATCCCGATTAGCCTTCGGCAGAAAGAATGAATCCATAGATTATTTGCAATATTTTCACTCATACGTGTACAAATAAGGGGTGCCTTCGGATATTCAGGCAATGGAAAACATTGCTCCGTTGTATCCGAAAACGGATAAGTACTTATTCATATTTACGTATTATCGTTTACACAAGTGTGGGACCCGCTATCTATTGTATCTTGCTGAATTATGTAGATCGAAGTAACGAATAGTCGTAAAATAAATGTACCTACCGTTTGTTTATCTACTATTTTTTCCCTTGGACAATTGTATTATGTGGTAGGTAAGCAAGGCCCTAAGCATCATTTTGTGTTTGATTAAATGTAAATCTAAATAAGGCTTTTTAAGGGAGAGGTGGCATAAAAGGGACACGTGTTAAAAGGGCCGGTTCATATAACAGTCTATTTATGAAAGGGAAAATACACATTTTTTAAAGACGCGAAAATAAACAACTAAGAATTGAATAATGACAATTATTGTATTTAATTTCAATAGTTTAAATAACAAACGCTTCCTATATAGGAAGCTTCCTACATTTAAATTGTCCGTTTCAAAACGTGTCCCTTTAATGCCATCTCTCCTCTAGGTACGTCAGTTTATGAAGATTGAGGTTACTTTCGCTTTTATTTATTAATTTTAACTGTGTTGTGAACGAAAAATTCAACTGGTTGACATTCTGTTAGATGCTTCAACTGAAGTGGTCTATCTCCTTTTATTGAATTTGTAATAGTAACCAACAATATATAATAATTTACAAAAACTAATCCAAGTCTACTAAATCACACTGTTTTATCGCTGCCAATTGAAACGAAATTAAAACGAGAAAACGTGTGAAAAATTCATGAGTGTCGGAGCGGAAGCGTGGCGGGCGAAACAATAATAGTGCAATGGGAAAAAAATATGAACGAATCGCTAGTTGTGTTAATTGACTAGCAACGGTGGATTATGCTGGCTACCTACAGGCAGCATAAAATAATTTGTGTTTTAAGCGGGATACAACTAAATTAGACTTGTCTAAATAGCTACACTGCGAAATATAGGTAGACAATATGGTTCAATGAATCGAAGACAATATGTTTCTGTTACAAGAGAAGAAACACAACGTCAAATAGTTACTATTTCAGCGTGGACGATGAATATAATAATTCATAAGTTTTTCAGTTTACCAATGTATTATTAGATTATAATTAACTACCTACCTACATAAAATCTGTAGTAGCATATCAAGAATCAATTTAAAATAATCACACGTGATAAGTTTGAGGTAAAGTAGTTTGCCATTCATTTGTTGTTTATTTGAGACTAGCTTTTGCCCGCGACTCCGTCCGCGTGGAATTAGTAATTTGGGCAGCTTATTTTTTTATCCAATTTGCTTTTTCATCAATTATGGCTCTTCTTAGTTCCTCGATATAAAAAAAATTAGCCCCCCACCGCAAGCCCCCCACACACCACAGGCACAGCAACCCCGCAACCCCCCCGTACCCCCACCCCTCCGCACCCCCCGCACGCCCCCCACACAGCACCCCCTGCACACCCGCGTTCGTCCTAAGTCAAGCGTGCCTATAGAAGCTTTACTTCAAAAACCCCCGCACCTCCTCCCCCCTCACCCCTCACCCCCCCAGTTTTTTTGTCAAATATCTTGAAAACGGTGCATCCTACTGAACTAAAACAATTACTTTGCTCACCCGCGACCTTACAATAGTTACGTTTATGCAAGAAATGTGCGTTCATGCAGTTCCTCCACCTCCACACTGTACGAACACACACAAATCACATAAACACAACCATCACCACCACCAAGCTACACTGACGCGTTTCGAACTCAACCAGAGCTCATCTTCAGAGTAACCACAACCGTATGCTATGCCATGGTGCTATGGTGCATCCTACGGCAAAATCAATGAAATTCTCATCCCCCTTTGAAACTCCCGCACCCTCAGCCCCTCAACCCTCCCCCCACCCCCACCCCCCGGTGTTTTTGTCAAAAATCTTGAAAACGGTACGTCCTACGGCAAAATAAATTAAATTTTCATCCCTCCTTTGAAGCCCCCGCACCCCCTCCCCCGCACCGTCACACCCCCTCACATTATTCCACTCCGCTCCGCTCCTATTGGTGTTAGCGTGATGATAAATAGCCTTCCTCGATAAATGGGCTATCTAACAATGAAAGAATTTTTCAAATCGGAGCAGTAGTTCCTGAGATTTAGCGCGTTCAAACAAACAAACAAACTCTTCAGCTTTATAATATTAGTATAGATTTTCCTAAGTTTATGCATAATATCGGGGTTAGTGCAAATCCGCTTATCTATAATACGTAAATACCACGTATCTGCACTACTTAGGTATAATTTTACAGGGATAGTTCTAACTTTAAAAATTGGAAATTGCCAATTTTTTCACATAGGTACGCGGAATTATCCAATACCAGTGAAGCGAATTTCCACTACCTATCTCCGACGATAACAGACTTCAAAATAAACATAAAAACCGACATAACAACGTACGCGCAATAGATATCAAATTGCTGAAACACATTTGATCTTAATTGTCATGACCGCAAGATCTGTCCAATCAATTCTTTCTCGAGCAATAATGCGGCGGCCCTCGTTGCTTGCTAGTTGTTACCAATTAGTACTGTAGGACTACGATGATTACCTTAATTGTAATCGGAAGGTTCCAAGGCTAAAAAACAAATGGGAATCATATTTAACTTCACTTGTTTTTATTTATATATATCGGGAACATCGTGGTGTGGGTGGTTGGCCCAACGCCCAGTGAACGCACGCCCCGCTCAGACATCGCACGAAAATAGGTCTGTACATTATGCTCAAACACATATTATATGTGTTGTCATTAGATGACTACAATGAACTTCTAGGCGCCGTGAGTAGAGTTGCATGAGGTCGTGACGTCATAGTTTTAAATTGGTTGTAAAAATCTAGCAAGTGGATACGTACGTCAACGGATGACGCGTGTGTGGAGTATTTTTTTATTCGAGTGCAAGCTCCATTCACATACTAGGTTCTTTTACTTGTTGCGATTTAGAATGGTTCTGATTAGACTATACTTTGTACTTAGGCTAAGATAGATCAAGATGATTACCTAAATGATTAAATATACTCGTTACGTTCGTTCAAAAACTAAAATACAAACAAGCAGTTTATTATAAAACTAGCTTTTGCCCGCGACTCCGTCCGCGTGGAATTAGTAATTTGGGCAGCTTATTTTTTTTATTTAATTTGCTTTTTCATCAATTATGGCTCTCCTTAGTTCCTCGATATAAAAAAATTACCCACCCCGCAACCCCTCCCGCACCCCCCTCCCAACCCAACCTCCCACCGAACCCCCCCCCGCACACCCGCGTTCACATTCACCACCGTACTCCTAGCGTCATGATATATAGCCTTAGCCTTCCTCGATAAATGGGCTATCTAACACTGAAAGTATCGCATCTTTCTTATTTGTCAACCAATTCAAATGAAACAAACACTAAATGTTAATCCAAGAAAATACCAACATATCAGTGAAAACCGCATCCTTCTAGGTTAAGCCGTTTCTGAGATTAGCGCGCACAAACGCACAGACAAACAGACAAACAGATAAACAGACAAACAGACAATAATTCTAAAAATCATTGTTTTGGGTTCTATTGCGCTAATAAATAGCCCTAGTGATAGTTTTTCTCAAAAATCTTCAATGTACAGACACCGACTTGTTACAGATGTATTATATGTATAGATATATATATATATATATATATATATATATGTGGGAATATTAGGTTAGTTTGTATGATTTACCTGGTAATACTGGTATGCTTTAATTTAAGAAAAAAGGTAAAATGTCGGTCGTTGGAAGTCAGTAAAAGCTCTGTACGTGTTCTAATTTGCATCCTATGTTTAATACAGTTTTAAAGGAATAACTTGTTTGTTTTTCGACTGCCATCCCCACAAAATTATAGGGGCTCGTCCGGGATGGTGAAAAACATCGAGTTCAAGATGAAAGATTGTAAGACGTAAGAAGATTCATGATTTGAAATTCAAAAATAAGCTAACGGCCATAGTCACCGCTAGTCAAGCTGTCACTTGTCAGTTGCTATCATTGACAACAAGATTGCGTTTCGTTGCTACAAGTTCACTATGAAGGTTGATGTATGGCGCGAAAGTCATAATTGCGTTTTGTTCTTGCGAGATTTATAAAGGTGGACACACACTAAGATTATATTTTGTTATAAAAAATATCAGATGTTTTAAAGAATAAAAATTATACCTATTAAAAATATCAACGGAATAAAAGAATTAATCTAGAAAATAAGACGATTTTCTAAGATTATCAAGACGTAAAAGACGATAACCGGAGATATTTTAAGAAGTGAAGATGCCACGTAAGAGGAAAGATGGAGAATCTAAAACAGAGCAAGAGCATGATCAAGAACAAGAGCAAGAAGAAGATGAAGAGGAATATGCTAGCGCAACTCCGCGTATTTCATTTACTGATTTGGAAAAATCTATGACAACATTTAGTGGAGACGACGCCTATGGAATTGAAACATGGATCACAGAGTTTGAAGATATCGCATCGTTGATGGAATGGAGTGATTTGGAGAAGCTTATTTATTCAAAACGGCTTTTAAGCGGAACTGCACGTTTGCTCCTACGATCTCTACAGGGTGTTACAAAATGGAATGTTTTGAAAAAAGAACTCAGAGAAGAATTCTGTTCCAGCCTGAACAGTGCTGCGCTACACAAATGACTTGCGTCACGAAAGATGAAGACTAACGAAACATACCAGCAATACTTTTTACACATGAAGGAGATAGCTGTACTCGGATCTATAGAAGATGAAGCATTGATGGAATATGTTATAGACGGCATACGTGACACAGAATCTAATAAATCGATTCTATATGGAGCAAGCAATATGAAGGAGTTCAGGAAAAAATTAGAATTATACGGTGAAATAAGAAAGAAGATTGATGCAAAGATGCACAATTCTAACTCGAAGCCTTCTCCATCACCTAGTACTTCCAAAAGATATCGTCCGAAGCCGAAGATACGCTGCTATAACTGCGGTAGTACTGATCACATGTCTAAAGATTGCACAAAAGGAGTAAAATGTTTTAAATGTAACAATTTTGGACATAAGTCGACTGAATGCCGAAACAAAGAGAAACAACAGCTAAAGATACAAGAAAAGGACAAAGATCGTTGTGTTAGACCATATAAAGACGTGTACATCAGTAATGTCTCAATAAAAGCCTTAATTGACACAGGGAGCGATGTAAATCTTGTCAACGAATCGTTTGTTGATAAAATCAATTGCAAGAGTTACAACCACGACTCGGTGCTGTGCTTGAAGGGCATCGCTGACCATGAAATACACACTAAAGGATCATTCATGGCTAATATCCAGATTGACAACTGTTATTTCGACACAACGATCCATGTTGTGAAAAATGATTCGATACCGGTCAATGTCATACTCGGAAACCCAATTTTAAAGGATGTTGAAGTTAATTTCTCACCTGAAGGTATTTCAGCCAGAAGAGTAATGCACTTAACGACATTAGAAGAATTTAAAGAAAATTCAATGGATGTTGCACAGAAAGGATGCAAAGATGAAATTAAGACGGTGATTCAAGTCAAAAATTCTGCAGGTCCTGAAAAAGAATCCAATGTTGAGCTGAAGATTATCCTTGATGACGAAACTCCAATTCTCCAAAATCCAAGATGTATTTCGCCATTGGAGTTTGATACACACAAATTTCAGAGCAGTACACAAACTTCAGAATGGCTTAAAGCTAATATAATCGCTCAAAGTAAATTAGACTCTGCAAGTCCAGTTGTTCAGGCAAAGAAGAAAAACGGCCTTTATCAGATGCGTATCGATTATAAGCGACCTAACAAACGAATAAAAAAGAAAGACTTACCTTCAAAAGTTGCTCGCTGGGCGTTGTTGCTCGAAGAATATGATTATACCATTGAACACCGACCTGGAACAAGGATGAAACACGCCGACGCTCTAAGTAGATACCCTGTGAAAAATGTTTATGTACTTACCGATATAGCATCACAAATAAAAAGAGCTCAAGACGATGACCTGAAGCTAAAACTGATAAAGAAATTATTAGATACTGAACCTTATGAAGACTACGTTATTGAAAATGGAATTTTATGTAAAGTAAAGGGTGGAAATAAACTGATTGTAGTACCAAAGAAAATGCAAACTGAGATTATACGAAAGAAAGGACACTTTGGTGTAATAAAGACAGAAGAACTAATACTAAGAAAATACTATATCGACCACATGAAAGAGAAAGTTAAGGCAGTGACAAATAATTGCATTGAGTGTCTTTTGACGTCGCGTAAGAGAAGAAAGAAAAAAGATTACTTACCAAGTACTTATCACATAAACCACCGAAGCTCTGCTAATCAGATGAAACCCTGGCTTGTTGCTGAAGATTCCGCACATTCATCCGAGACTGATGAATGAACAGGATGGCCGTGTGGGAATATTAGGTTAGTTTGTATGATTTACCTGGTAATACTGGTATGCTTTAATTTAAGAAAAAAGGTAAAATGTCAGTCGTTGGAAGTCAGTAAAAGCTCTGTACGTGTTCTAATTTGCATCCTATGTTTAATACAGTTTTAAAGGAATAACTTGTTTGTTTTTCGACTGCCATCCCCACATATATATATATATATATATAGATAGATATACTGTCTGTTCATATTTAGCGCAAGGCACTTTTTAATGTATTTATTCGTTGCCCTCTAAGGGTGAGGCCACACGAGCGTAATTTTGTGAGTCGTGAGCGGCAGAATTTCGGTCCGCGCCATACAATATGCGCGCCATCACGTGACACTCACGTGACACAATGTATGGCGCAACCGAAATTCTGCCGCTCACAACTCACAAAATTACGCTCGTATGGCCTCACCCTTAAAGGCTCAAAGAAAACTTTTCTGCCTCTGCGTAAGTGCCACAATCGCATATGAGCGTTCAAATACTCCCACGGGAGTGCACCAAGCAGACGTCCACTGCTGAACATAGGCCTCCCCAAGGTTCGCCAAACAGACCGATCTTCCGCCATCCACATCCAACGCGTTCCCGCAATTTTAACCAACTCGCTGCTCAATCTTGTTAGAGGCCTAAGCTACCTAACTATATACACTGCGTCTTCCAGTCCGTGGACGCCATTCGAGAACCTTTTGGCCCCATCGGCTATCAGTTCTACGAGCGATGTGTCCTGCCCGTTGCCACTTGAGCCTAGCAATTCTATAATCTCTGGAACTACCTAAACAATTCTAAAATTCTTTCGCTGTTGGTAACATAATATTCCTGGTTACTATAGTTATCCCGAGAAAGACAAGTGTTCCGCGGGACAGACGAAGCTGCGGGCAACAGCTAGTATACAGTACATTTAGAACCGATAACAGAGCTAGAGGTAAAATATATTTAGTACATTCTAAATAACGGTGCTTTTTTTACTTTCTTTTATGGTTATTTTATTCGAAGCTTAGGTACCTACTCATTCAATAAATTTCATTTATACATAGTTAGGTACTGTTACTATGATCAATAGAATCAAAGTAAACTGCTGTTAAATAATAATGAAAGACCTACTTAATTGCATAAATAATTTACACAGAGATTAAAATCATAAAATATTAATCTTCAATCCAGGAAAGTAGGCATGTAAATATTTTACTAGCTGTATACGGTAGGGACTGCCTTATCTACATAAGTAAGTTATTACGACCGGATAGCCTAGTTGTTAGAGAACCTGACTACGAAGCTTGAGGTCCTGGGTTCGATTCCCGGTCGGGGCGGATAGTTGTGCTCGAGTCTTGGATGTTTAATATGTATTTAAGTATGTATTTATCTATATAAGTAAGTTTATCCGTTGTCTAGTACCCATAGTACCTACAAGCTTTGCTTAGTTTGGGACTAGGTCGAAAGGTGTGAATTATCCCGTGATATTTTATTATTTTTATTCATTAACTTAAATGTTTCAAAAGGGCCTGTATAAATTCATCGTCCCGGCCTATCACTGCAGGGCACAGGCCTCCTCTCCGAATGAGAGGGCTTGAGCCGTAGTTCCCACGCGGGCCCAGTGCGGATTGGGAACTTCACACACACCATTGAATTTCTTCGCAGGTGTATGCAGGTTTCCTCGCGATGTTTTCTTTCACCGTAAAGCTCATGGTAAATTACAAATGTAATTTCGCACATAAATTCCGAAAAACTCAGAGGTGCGAGCCGGGATTTGAACCCACGACCCTCTGCTTGAGAAGCCATAGGTCAAACCACTAGACCACCACGGCTCATAGATTATTGAAACATCTATATAAGGGCCAATTTTTATTTTATTGTATGTTTTGACTTTTTTTTTATTTGGAAAATTGTATGTGATTTCTGCTCAGAATCATGAGCTTTTCGATCCTACTGGGAGAAAGAAAGTGTCCCAAAACTTCTATATAATTTTTGAAAGAAAAAACTTGGCATATTTTGTTCTCCTAGTGGGATCGAAAAAATTCGTGATTCTGAGCAGAAATCACATAAATTTTTCAAAAAAAAAAATAGCAACATGCAACAAAATATAAATTGGCCCACGTAAGGCATTTGTTCTATTCTATCCTATCCTAAATATTATAAATGACAAAGTTTGTGAAGATGTTTGGATGTATAGATCTTTTATTACCTAGGAATCCATAGGTGGCGTTATCCAAGCTAACGTTGTACTTTAAAAGTTTACCGTAACATTTTCCCTGATTTCTAATATATTTGAAAATTAATACGGAATATTTCAGTAAACTGTTAAATTAGCTGGACTGACCTCTATAAAAGTTTTTTTTTTGTTTCCACTTTGAATACCGGCTGACAATTGGTTCGCAAACATTCGTCAAATAAAACTTCAAAATCCTGATAAACATTTACATACCTAATATGTCCAGTCACACTGGTATAATTATCTGCTGAAATAGTACTTCAGATTAATTTTTAGATACCTACACTTACCTACAGTGTATATTTCACAACAATGTACCTATAATTGATTAATTTCTCAATTTTCACAAGTGTAAGCCGTCTAAGCGAGTGAAAAAATGAATTAAATGTTCACAAAAAAAAAATTGACATTCCTGTTTAGGAATGTGTGTGTGTTTCGGATCTGCTTAGATGTAAATATATGTACATATATTTACAAGATGCAAACGTTCATACAATAAGAACAAATAAAACTTAAAACAACTCTTCAGTAACAGAAATATGATACTTATTTCTTATCTGTGTCTGCAAGCAATAAAGATTTATGCATCTAAGTGTACGTTGTAAGGATTTATGCTTCAGTAGCAATTAAATTTAGATCTTATGTACGTACGAGCAAAGGCTAAAATAAAATTTTATTTACCTACTCTAAATATTGAAAAGGCATTTTAAGCGATTATTGCATTCTCGGAAGGCAGGAATGCAATCATGCTTATCAGGAATGCAATCATGCTTAATCAAGATTTGACTTGACGTTTTAAAGTAATCATAATGATAATTTTTAAACTACTTAGGTACCTATACAGGGTTATTTGTAATTCACTAGCATCCTTTTAACCCTAAACTCCTACCACTTAAACAAATGTTTTTTGTTTTACGGCTTTTGTCATAACTTAATATTTTTGGTGTAATAACGTTTTGAAAATTTGAGATTTCCTCTTATTTTTACGATACTCTGTGTATTTGTATGGGAAAAAAAGTGCTTCATTTTAAAAAGTCGTAAATCAAAAAACATTTGTTTGAGTGATAGGAATTCAGGGTTAAGAGGATGACAGTGAATTAAAAATAACCCTGTATATTTTTCGGAATGCAAAGCACTGCAAACCTTTGGACGCCGTCAGATAAAAAAGATAAAAAGAACCTTCGCTCTTCTATTTACTGTAATAAATGTAATAATTTTCAAGTATTTTTTTTTCTAAAGATAGAATTCCTACCTATAATAAAGTAATGTACACCAATAGGAACGGAGCGGAGCGGAAGAATGTTTCAAAATCGGGGGTTTTTGAAGTAAAACTTCTGGGTACGTATCAAAATATATAAAATTTAAAAAGAATAATGGACTAAATACATAATGGTCATAATATATACTAAAATTTTCCATGAAACTATTGATAAAACGAACTTTTTAATCGTGTAATATACAGGGTTATTTGTAATTCACTAGCATCCTTTTAACCCTAAACTCCTACCACATAAACAAATGTTTTTTGTTTTACGGCTTTTGTCATAACTTAATATTTTTGGTGTAATAACGTTTTGAAAATTTGAGATTTCCCCTTATTTTTACGATACTCTGTGTATTTGTATGGGAAAAAAAGTGCTTCATTTTAAAAAGTTGTAAAACAAAAAACATTTGTTTGAGTGATAGGAATTCAGGGTTAAGAGGATGTCAGTGAATTAAAAATAACCCTGTATAGATAGGTTTAGGTTAGGTTAACCCTTTCAACGCCAACAACACATATAGGTGTCACAAAGTACAGTGTCAAAGTGATCTTGACACAATGACATAAGATTCAAAGCAGGTTTAAGTTTTGTCGAGGCGTGGCGTTGAAAGGGTTAGGTTTATTTTATGAAAATCCTGAAAAGTTGAGAATTTCCAAGAAAATTGCATTATATCAAATGACCATTATGTATTTCATCCATTATTATTTTTAAACTTTCTATATTTTGATACGTACCCAAAACTTCTATAGGCACGCTTGACTTGGGAGTACGGTGGTGAATGTGAACGCGGGGGTGCGGGAGGATGCGGGAGAGTGCAGGGGGGGGGGGGGTCTGGGGGGTGCGGAGGCGGGTAATTTTTTTTATATCGAGGAACTAAGGAGAGCCATAATTGATGAAAAATCAAATTGGATAAAAAAATAAGCTGCCCAAATTACTAATTCCACGCGGACGGAGTCGCGGGCAAAAGCTAGTTACGTAATAACAATGTAAACTAAGTGTTTCTGTTTGCATGTAGCGGTAATCTCTGGAAGTCCTGAACTGATTTTAGAAATATATTTCTTTAATAGAAAGCTACGATACTCTAAATTAATAAGCTATTTTTCGTAATGAAACTACGATGCGGACAACCGCTAAAAGTCAACTTAGTAAAAGTAAACATTTTTAACTACATATCAGAAGGCGAAGTGCATTGTTAACGGTTAATCTAAAATTAAAAAAAAAATAAAACATAGCTGGAGCGCTAAACTCTCCAATGCTGCATAAAATTCCATCGCTATTTATTTTATGTTTTATGTCAATTACCTACATTTTTCGTTTATTTTTGCCTGTAGATTCTTTTTAGATTTTTGAGAAAAGGACTTGTTTTGCAAAAGCAATTGTTGTCTTCGTAAATAAATTTATTCTCAGCCAACACTTGCCCACTTTTCCATGGCCTAAGCAATAATGTAAGTACCTACTATTATTTATGGGCAACATATACTTAATGAGATATAAATTATATGACTTACTGATAACAAATTTCTTATTTAATTATCTCACGGCTATTGTAGGTAATTCAAAATGTTCATGAATAAGACACCACAACACACTTCTCCGGTTTTTTATATTTCGCTAAGACAATAGGAAACATGACAAGATGTATGGGATAATATCCACTGTAAAATTCCCACATCTAAACACAAACAGAAAAAATGATTGCGTGTTTATTTGTTTGTAATGGATAAACTCAAGAAGAATACTATTTATTTTAAAAATTCTTTCACCTACAGCTAAATCAATTATTAGCGAGTAGTGAAAGCTATATTTTATCCCGGGATCATGTACAATTCCCACGGGAAACAGACGAGGTTACGAGCAACTGCTAGTAAGAATATAATTTTGGCAATGTAAGTTGTAAAAATCTGTTATAGTTTATTACAATACCTACGTTTTTTTTTTTAATAAACTTTGGCGAACTCTAAAAACACGTGTTAGATCGTTTTACGTTATACATTGACTATAATTTGTCATCATAATAGACTTCCTTTGCAATCATGCAAAAGGTTATATTGATTACCTTTGTTTAGTATCAATGTCTCTTGGCGTGTGTTTTTCAATTTCAGAATAAGTTTCTCAATAGAACGGAATCTTAATATCTATCGCAATCCCCAAAAGCCTTAATCCGAATGTTATTTGTCCGAAAACGTTTCGTATTAATCATTTGGCCGAAAACAGTGTTCGTGTTTTTTTTTATTTTATCTATAGGTAGAAGTTTTGTAAATAATTTGTGCCTTTGTATGTACGGTGAGCATCAAAAGTAGCTGGTCACTTTTGTACTTTGTCATACTTAATAACACAATTGTCAATCATGTATGACATTTGCACCTGACTGTCTTTACAACAAGGTACAAAAGTGACCTGCTACTTTTGATGCTGACTGTACATAATAATAATATGTACGAAAACTTTTCTCGATAATCCCATTCTCGTTTTGTTGACAAAAAAAAAGGTTTCAAAAAAAGTTTTTTAGTCCAGTGATTTCAAAAATCGTTACGGAATACAGGTGATCGGGGTCAAGTCCTAGAAGTTCCAGATAGAAAAAATTAAAAATTCAAGTTACGTATTTCAAAAATAATAACTAGGTATGAAATAAAATATTGTTAAAACGTGAAAAGACACGAGTATATTTCTGATAACTATTAAGACTTGATCTATCATCCGAATCCAACTTGATGTCGACTTCTAGGACAGAAAAGTTAATAGGTATATAAGTAAAAACTTATTTCGCTACAATCATTTACCAAAACTAACCAAGGCCAGACCAATATTATAATCTGTAAGATATATATTTTGAAAGAACCGGTAAAACTTCTTCGCAAAGAGGCCATATAAAGATAACTCGTTGACTAAAAAGAAATAGAAAGAAATTCCATAGTCGTCGTATTTAATATTCAAATCAAAAGATGACTGAACTAATAACATGGGAAAAATATCACGTAACTACCTACTTTTATAATATTACGTAGGTATTACCTTCGTCACACACAACACATTGATGTCTACTGACATAGGTGTTGTTATAAAAGTAAATAATTGTAACAAGACAACCTTGAATCAAGATCACATTCACACGTTCGACTTTTGAATTTGTTTTCTTCTCCTTATTAAAACATTGACGGCAAATAGGTAAATTAGTAATCCAAAGCAAAAAAAAAACAAATTCGATAACTTTACTTACCCACTGTAGTTAGCACCAAACATATAAAGAACGCAACAAATATTTGACGATACATTTTGCACTTATATTTTACTAGTTATTTTTTGCTAAGTTTTAATGCTTACTCTAATTCACCAAGATAAATAATTCACATTCACTAAAAAACTTTTATATAACTATAATTTATAGTTCGCGTAACTGAATACGTAGACAAGTTTTGCAGAGAAGAAAGACGTCCTCTAACCATGCCTTATCAAACTCAACTGTTTACAAAATAGAATGAATGAGAAAAGTACGTGGGCGACAACCTGCCGCGCAAACAGAATTTTGACACTGACAGATTGAAAACCGCGAATATATTTTTGCAATATGTTAACACTTAAAAAAATCTCTTGTGAATATCAAAATGAGGATAAAAGTCTATTGGATAAAAGCAATAAAATTGTTTATTAATATTAGAAGTACAATAGTTTTATTTTTACTACATTGTTATAATTAAGACTATAATCATAACTCCACCGCGCTTGATATGCGTGACGTCTGTCACTGTCAGTTCAATCAGTACAGTATCAGTATCAGTAGCAAGTGTCAATATCAGCTGTGAAAACTATGTTGCGTATTTATAATAATTAACTATGTAAATTTAGCTAAGAAATATCGCAATGCTGACTTAGAGACCTGGCAAAATTAACCACACTTAATAGTTCTCTATTAAATACTGTGCTTGTTGACATCTTTCTTTCATAAAGAGTACATAACCTACAATGGCCACGAAAATGTTAAGAAATATTTTACGATCTAGGCCACCAAATGTAATACTTAGGCGGTGGGAAAGTTCAGAAAAAAAGGTCACTGTGTACGACCCATTTGTTGCTAAACCTCAGAAGACTAAAGAGACGTATTTAGAAGTGATTAAGATGTTCGAAGGCCGGGACACTCGGCGGCGCGGTCACGTAGAGTTTATTTATGCAGCTTTAGGTAGAATGAAGGAGTTTGGCGTACAGAAAGATCTGGAAGTGTATAAGGCTCTAGTAGAAGTGTTACCTAAGGGGAAGATGGTTCCGGACAACATATTTCAAGCAGAGTTCATGCACTATCCTAAGCAACAGCAATGTGCTGTTGATTTACTAGAACAAATGGAAGATAATGGTACTGTACCCTTTATTATAATTTTCTAGCATTCAAATTTGTAACACTTTTACAGACAGCATTAGCACAGGTTACACAGATTCAACATTTTAAAGACAAGAAGTTCTCAAATCTGTTGATTTATCCATTTACTAGTTGCCCCACTGCCAGCAATATAAGTAGCAGTCATAGAGTACATTTTAGGGTGTCAACTGCCAAACAGAATAGAATATAATTGTGTGGAGTGATGAAGCACTTTAACTCCACATAAATGAATTACTTATCCTCTCCACCATTGCTCATTGGATTGAACCAAAAATCAAATATCATTGAGGATAGCACAAACCTGCTTAACTAGAATTGGATAATTTTGCGTACATTGATTGAATTCCCCATCCAATTTTTACTCCAAATTCATTAAAAGTATTAAGTAGATTTGCACTATCCCCAATGTTATTGTTCTTATATAAAGCCATGTAGTGGTTTATTTTTATTGTTCAGGTGTAATGCCGGACTCTGAATTGGAGCAAATACTGTTAAACACATTTGGCCGGAGAGGTATACCACTCCGTAAGTTTTGGCGCATGATGTATTGGATGCCAAAGTTCAAGAACCTCAGTCCGTGGTACTTGCCGGATGAACTTCCAAATGACGTTTTAGACTTAGCAAAGCTGGCAATTGAGAGGATATCTTCTGTTGATCCCGATACAAAAGTTGAAGTTTGGCAGGTACCTATTTTTTTTTTTTTATTTAAATGCTAAATGATATTGTTAAATATTTTATATTGGTTTCTTTTTCCTACCAGCTTTTACTTTTGATTTCACTCACTGACATTAGAACTGGCAGTATAATTAAAATTCCCAAAAATTACATCATAGTCTTCATCTTATAAAAAAAAACTCATGTCACAGTGTTTGTAATCAAACTCCTCTGAAACGGCTTGACCAATAGTATAATATTTTTTGGCTATATTTGGTTGGTCTGTGAATAGGTGGTAGTGGTGGGCTATTTTTTATACCCCTGGGAGAATCAACTTTTTTGTGTTATTTACTCTGTCCCCGGTTGTCCAAGTGACAGTTCATATTGTTTCATAGAAAATTGCTTAGGCTGTTCAAGGGACAAAATTTGTGTAACCATAGCAACAGGTGGTACTAAAAAGTTGACGGAAGTTGAAGACTGAGTTGCAGACGTAGTTGCAGGCAACAGCTAGTATTTTATAAGCTGCATAAAGAACACCTGTACAAAATTTAAGGCGTGTCTACCTCTAGACTTAAGAGGTTGAAACATCCGATTCTGTGGGAAAACAGGATAAAAAGTACCCATGTTATTCCAGAGACCCATAATATCTAGGTACATACCAAATTTCATTCAAATTGGTTCAGGTGTTTTAGTGCAAAAGAGTAACAACCACACACACACACACTATAAAATTAGTAAGACTATTTCACCTTATTTTCCAATCAATTAACCATGTCACCTCAAATCCGCTTACTGCTGGCTAGGTTAAGGACTTTAATTTTATTTCATTTTCTCTTTCAGTCCGAAGAAATAGAAGCATCTCTGGACAAAACATGGATTGTGAGTGCACAAAGTGAATCCCAGAAGTTGTTGCTTTCTCAGCAACCAGAAGATGACCCGTTGGTCGTAAGGGGCCCCTATAAAGTCTGTATAAGGGACCAATTTGTGACTTACTTCTTGCTACTGGGAAAAATAAGACCAGAGTTGAAGGATGACAATGATCCCGATGGTATGGGACTCTTTAAGTGTTTAGAAATTATTTTGTTTGTTCGGGTATATCCCAGGAGCTCCATATTTTTCAGTTACATATGGAACTAATGGGATATTCATGAACAACCAAGACCCGTTTTTCGCACTAGTTCCTTCGAATGACCTGCCAAAGGAACTACACCGCGAGTTAACCAACTTCTTATTTCCAACCCAATATTCAACTTTAAGTTTTATAGAACTCGTGTTTTTTTGCCAAAATCAGATTCAAGCTGAAGTCAGGTATAAAACTTAGTATGTAATTCCATATGGAACTTGAACTATGGAACTCTTGGGATATACCCATTTGTTCAAAGTTTTTTTCTGTTCTGAGTCAAAAAGTAACCTAGTTTGCTGCTCGCTATTAATATTATTTAAACCTAGAATACATGACTTTTTCATTTGAACCGTAATTTAAATCAAAAGTATTTAACTACGCAAAGCTTTTAAAAGCTTTCATAAATTGCCCTTTAGTATGATCAGGTGCAAGCCCCCTCTGGTTGGGTTGCCGCCATTACAGTAGGGTACCTATTCTCTGGAGCTGACTGTACGATCAACCTATCAATAAAGCTAAGACTAATCAGGAAAGTTAATGTTTATTATGCATTCCAGATGTTTCAAACCTAAAGAAGCCTTCAGGTATACCAGGTTTTATTGGTCACACTACACTACCCTCAAAAAGATGTACATTGCATGAACAAGATGACGGGACTATTCTATCCATATGTGCAACAGGTAAATTACCATATACCAAAGGTTAATGTAGGTACGGTTGAAGTCAAAGATATGTTTACACTTTATTACCTTGTCGCTGTCACTTCATACTTGAACTTTTGTATGAAATTGTGAGAAGGCATAAAGTGACAGTTTGGATATCTTTGACTTTGACCGTAAAATAACTATTCATAGCCGTCAAATTTCAACCGGCCAAAAATTTGGCACAGGAGATGTTGCAACTTAGACTTTTAGTGTGGCTATGCTATCCATCTCCAATCCTCTGGTGTTGCAAGCTTGCAGACATCATGAGTGACCTCTACCTCGTCTGCCATCTGATTTCGTAGAAAAGTTTTTATCCAAAAGAGGCCAAAAGTATCTAAACTACTTTACTTTGAAAAGTTTTTATACCGCCTTGACCGCTATTATTACTTTTGATTGCAACTCTATTTCATAATATAACTATTACTGTTACACCAATCATGGCAATGACACATGGCACAACTATGAAGTTTCTGAATATTGACAAATTCAACCATAGGTAAATAAATGCTATACCGTAAACCAGGGCTCCTTTGATCATGATATAAAGTCGACATTGTCCATATGAGGTAAATAGTTCCATGTTAGTTAGGTACATGTAGACAAAAAGAAAATCGATGAAGACATCAACAAGAAATAGCAAATGCTAACAAAAATGCTTGAGTTGGTCAGCAGACTACTTTTCGCCCCACAGTTCAAAGTCTCTCCGGTTTACGGTACATACTTGTTGTGTGAAACAGAATAGTAAGTATAGCATTTTTTCTTATGAGTCCAATTGACAATATTCAAAAACTTCATGCTTGTGAAATGTCATGATTTTGCTCTATAATGGCGATTGACTATAGCACAGCCTAATCATACATTAATAAAACATTTCCTTTTACAGGTACATCATCAAGAGATTCATTATTATCTTGGATAAGATTACTAGAAAAGAATGGCAATCCATTGCTATCCAGTATACCAGTTATATTTACTCTCACCGCACCTCCAACAGACATAGCAATACAAGAAACCCAACCAGCTACGGTAAATGAGGAAAAAGTTCCTGGCACTAATTAGACAGTTGTATAGTGTAATTTTATTTATAGAATTGTTGAATTTTAAATAAATTTAAGATTTTAAAAACTTTTTTATTTCTTCTATTTGGTTACAGCTATTTTTATGTACACATTAATACAAGTCTCAGTACAAGTAGTAGATCCTTATGTTTTAAATAAGCCATTCAAATGAATACCCCTTAAAAAGATAGAAGCGATTTACCGACCACATGCATTGCTTTGGAAATTCAACCTTATTGCTTTCACAATACGTCACAATATCCATTGTAATTAATGAAAACACAACTAGCTTTAATAATAGTACCTGGGCGACCGAGCTCTGCTCGGGCAGAAACTCGGTACCAAGCGTTTTCCCAGAGATAAGACCAAGCTAGATCAATTTTTCATCCCCGAAAACCCCCAAATACCAAATTTCATCGAAATCGTTGGAACCGTTTCCGAGATCCTGATTATATACACCGGAGGGGTGGGGGGGGGTTGAGAGGGGGGGAGGGGATGCAGGGGAGGGAGCGCGGGGGCATTAAAGGGGGGATGAAAATTTCATTGATTTTGCCGTAGGATGCACCGTTTTCAAGATATTTGACAAAAACACCGGAGGGGGTGGAGGGGTGAGTCACGTTAAACTATCGTCCGTAAACCGACTTTACAGACAACCGGCTTTTCCTGTTCTGTGCTCCCAATAGGGAACGTGCACATAGACGGTGCTGCCAACTGGTGCCATAAGGGTGCCATCAATTTGAATGTTTTACCTTGATAAGTTTGTTTTACTGTCCGCATAGTGTCTCTTCTGTCGCATTAGTGCTGCCGCCTATAGTTACTGCACGTTCCCTATAATACTTTTTCTAACAAAAAAGTAATTTTTTCTCGCAAAAAATAACTTTTTCTCACAAAAAAGTAACTTTTTCTCACAAAAGAAGAAACTTGACGTTTTCTCATAAAAAATAAACTTAAAAAAAACTAAAAATCTTGAAAAAAAACGTGGTATCGAACCGAGGTCGGCTGGATCCGCGACCACCCGATTTCTAATGTGCCATTATGATCTGCTCGAAGTCGGCGAAATTTAGCTTTATATTCTAATGCAAACAAAAATAGCCGGAAAACACGAGTAAAAGCGATTTTCTGAAAATGAAACATAGCTAGATCAGTTTTTCATCCCCGAAAACCCCCACATACCAAATTTCATCGAAATCGTTGGAGCCGTTTCCGAGATCCTGATTATATATATATATATATACATATATACAAGAATTGCTCGTTTAAAGGTATTAGATACTTTGTCAGGTATGCATTTGTGAACCTGCTTTTGATTCTGTGGTAATATGCTCCAATAAATGGGGCCTTATTAAGGGTTAATCTGCCAATTTTTAGATCGCAGATGCGGATTATTGATTTGATTGGCTAATTAATCTACCGATGCACCGATTTCAAACCGTTTGTTAGTTATGTACCTCAAAAGCAAAAATTCCTTGTAGCGTTTCACCTAATCGCATTTCACCGCGATCGTGTTTTTTATTTTCGCTTTATGTCTCAATCGTATATTTTTTTGCTCGCTAATAGTTTTAGTCGCATTTCACCTCGATTGTTTATTTAAATTTTGTCTTAAGTCACAATCGTCTTAATTTTTTGGTCGCTAATGATTTTAGTCGCATTTCACCTCGATCGTTTATTTTATTTTCGCTTTGTGTCTCAATCGTCTATTTTTTTGGTCGCTAACAGATGTAATCGCATTTCAGCTCGATTAAATATTTCTGTAACATTATAGTTCAGCAGAAGCAGACCCCGTTCAAGCTCCATATTTTCAAGCAGCAAACTTTATTATAATTATTATCTTGAGCTGAGATCTTGTGTAATTATCGCATATTAATGTCACTGCAATTCAATGTCGCAATGACAGAGTATTGTCCATTATTAGTAATAAAATAATATTTCAATGAGTTTGATAGCCTCTTAGAAATTTAACTATAAGTACAAGACGCGTTTAAAAAAAAATAGTTACAGAGTTTTGCTGCAAACACCAATCATCGCGTCAAAGAAAAAAGCGTTCCAAATAAATAACGATCGCGGTAAAGTGCGTCTAGGGTAAAATACTATACGGAAAATATGACTACAAATTAAATATACTTACGTGAACAGCTACGCGGTAAATTGCTTCAAGTATAAAAAAGAGTATCGAGATTTTGTTCTGCCGCGACAAAACGCGACTAGGTGAAACGTTACAAGGAATTTTTGCTTTTGAGGTAAATAACTAACAAACGTTTCAAACGTTGACCCTTGTTCTATGATCCTCTTATTTTAACTTATTTATTACGTTCCCTATCCCCAGAATCACATTGATTCACGACAGTTTTATCCCTGATCTGATATGTTCATAAATAAAATATGAACAAATTCGGATAGTATTCCATTTTAGAAGCGTTGGATATACAACAGTGAATTATGCATACCATCAGGCTACAGAACTTGTTAATATGGGTCTTACAAAAATGGTTTTTAAAAGAGCTCTAGTGCAATCAACCAAACTATGTAAACCTTTCCTGGGACATTTCTTATCATCACTATCTCGGCCTATTGTAATGCCCACATGGGCCCAGAGCGAATTGGGAACTTCACGCACACCATTGAATTTCTTCACAGGTGTGTGCAGGTTTCATCACGATATTTTCCTTCACTGTAAAGCTCATGGTAAATTTTAAACGTTATTTCACACATAAATTCGGGAAAACTCGATGTGCAATTGGGCTTGAACCCATAACCCTCTGCTTGTAAGCCAAACTACTAGGCTATCACAACTTAATTCGACAACTTATTTCTTATCACAATTTATGTACAAATGAATTTGATTATATTTATTACTACCTCATAATAGTGAAAATCTTTCACCTTCGTTTTACCCTAGATAGCTCATTAATCACCACTAAAATAACTTCTTATTCTCCATACACTCTTCTTGTAATCTATACACAGAGATAAATAATTCAATTAATATCACAAGGTACCATTCTACCTTTTATACAAAATACCTATTCAAATGTATTTCTGAACAGGAAGGGTAGCATGAGAGGCCACAACATGCTTTGTCACTCAGTCTCAGTGCATCACTTTCTAATTAATATAATAAGGGAGAGACGCACCAATTAACAAAAGAGATAAAGAAACTCATTATAATTGTTCAGACTCTTAAGGCCGGCGCAGACTAGATGAGTGTGCGTGTAATAAATGAAACTGTAAGAAAGATGGCGCACTAGATGCGTGCACATAGTGTGCCATCTTTCTAACAGTTTCACTGTTTACAACTGGTGTGTGACACGCGCACGCATCTGGTTTGCGCCAGCCTTTACTGATGTTGAAGTTAAACAACACTGATTCCTTAAGCATTAGAAATACTAGTCAAACCATGTGATTTTTCTTAACTCTTTTTCAGGCAGAAACTTCTATATCAACCACAATAGCAAATATTACATAATAAATAGATACGGCACTCGCGTTATACAGCTGCTATATTTACCTACCAGCCGGCTCACCGCTAACAGTGTTATTAGATGTCATTAAGTACATTTTCGAGTGACAACTCCAAAGAAAATAGAATAACTGGGAATTGGTGGCTTAACCCCTCGTATGCGGGAAGTGAAAAAAATCGTGCATTCTAGTCTCAATTGTTTCATATAAATCCAATGATACAGATTAAAAAAAAAATACAAAAAGAATGCCTTAAATTGGGCACGGATCCGTGTCTTAAGCATACGAGGGGTGGTTATGGAGTGACAGAGCACTGACAATACTAATAAATAAAGTTTGATTTTATTATGTTATTTGAGAATGAATCAGGCAACCTTGGCAAGAATTTGGATGGCCCGTCCTAATTTTTGCCGTTTGCACTTTTTAATGCCTGTAAATAGGTTAACAAACCACATGGTAGGATGCTTGTCCGCAAGAGATGTGCTATGCTATGTTGCTATGGTTGCATTTGATATCCACCAATCACATTCATTGGTCCACATAGCGTACCTCTGGTGGAAATGAGTTCAACAGAGATATGTTTTTTGTATGCAAAGATGCGTGCTCTGGAACTTCCTTGACTGGCTACATATACGGTGGTTCTGAAGGAAGGGTCTGGGCAGTTGTGTAGCGCGCGCGTACCGGTTACAGTGACCCGTATTCGTTGTACGGTTTGCACTGCTTGGGGCGCACGCAACACCGCCCTCAACTGCCTTCTTCCTGCTTATTCCCCTAAATTCAAGTCTATGGTGAATGAGCATTTATTTACTAGGCTAGCGTGCTCCATTGTAGGCCTCGTCTTCGCTTTCCATCAGAAGTGATTGTGGTCAAACGCAAGCCTATATGTATAAAAAAAAAGAATGGTCACATACATAGTTATGTATCATAGCTTTCACATCCACGCAGCATAGCTTCATAGCACACCTCTGGTGGAACAGCACCCTTAAAACTTCCAAAATCATGTCCATTCATAGTCCTCATCCTCCACAAAAGATATTGTCCCCCACTGTCAAGTGATGTTGTGCCAGTCCGACTGTGGCAGTAGGTAGGTCTCGTTGTCACTCCTCACAATGGTGACACCTGCTCCGTAATATGGTATCACATATGCTGAACCATCTGAGGGTCCTACTACCTGCGGATATAATATGAATAAATAAATATCACAAAACAATTAACAATTTTAACTAACAAGTAACTTATATTTTTATTTTGTCACCATGCGGCTAACTCTTTGAGAGACATAGATAAAAGTATGTAATTCAATACATCAGGTTTCCTATATAGTAAAAATAATAAATAATTAGTCAATAAGTAATTTGGTTGCCACTGGGATTGAATAACCTTAATCTTTATACTAGTATGGACATTGCTATTTAATTACAGGTCAATGATTTAATATTGCATAAAGTTGTACTGATTTTTTTTAACATGAAATTTTTAATAAAAAATGTGAGTAACATATATAAAAAAAAATCATCTATTTTTTAAAATAGGACTGTTTTTAGTAGTTAAAATATAATTGCAGGCTTAGTGGCATTTCCATACTATCATTTTTAATTATAACCCACAGTAATGGCAACCAAATCACCAATCCTGATTATTGTCCAACAGTTTCAAATGAACTATGGACAGACAATTATCAAATATATCAAAAAGTGAATGATCAGATCACACCCCCAGCCGAATAAAGCGGTAATATGAAATGCCTTAGTTTACAAACTAAGCCATAAAGCGACCAGATAAAGCTTAGTTTACAAACTAAGGCATTTCATATTACTGCTTTATTCGGTTGGGGGTGCGAGATGTATTTTACAGTAATTGAATATTTACCTGTGCAGCTATTAATATAATATCCAACAGCTGACCCAAAAACATAAATCCTAAAGTGCATAATTTAGCCAATCCAATGCCAGGATATCCGAGGTAAAATCTGTCAAGTCCGAACATGCCAAGGAACACTGAAAGAAGAAGTGCTATTTCCAAGGAGTATCCATTAGTCCATTTACATGGCATTTTCCTCTTGAATGTTGAATTTCTTGTTCCTTCACATACTATACCCTCAGCAGCTATGCATTGCACTGTAACAATTTAAACAAGAATTAAGAATTAGCAGTAATTATTACACAAATATGTAGCATTCTTGAACAACGTGTGTTTACCTTCAGCCTCCCCCTCCGATGGAATCTCCTTGCCCTGGATACAACCTCTGAACTGCTGTGTATCTGGGTCTATCTGGTTTATACTGGGATCAGGGCATATATACTGACCCAATCGCAATGTACTACAGTCCACTAACTCCGCTTTTACATCGTCCGAGCCCACAGTTAACGAACAAAAATAAAAGCAAAGTAAACAAATGGGCACACTTTGTTTTCCGAACATGATTCATTCGTGTACGTGTACACACACGGTTATATTATTCCTTAATTATGATTTTAAGAGAAACAAAGTCATTTTAACTATAGTAATCTATACTTTCAGAATCTATTCTGATTAATAGTTAAAGCGTAATTAATATCGTTTATAATTTATAAATGAGATTTCTCTGATGAAGAATAAAATGTATTAATCATTTGATTTGGGTTCTGTGTTCTGTCAAGGTGACAGCTGTGCTAATTGACAGTGACGTTACGGAGTACGTTTGAGGAGTCACTACCTGTGCTATTTAAGGCTGGAACTTGTTCAACGAACTAAATAATAGAGCCATCAAGCGTATTTGTGACTTCATCAATATAATGCTCGTGACGTAATAACCCATAATTATTTTTCTTTCTAGGCGCCGCAAGAAAAATCGTGCTAGTTGTTATCATTGCAGCACTCGATTAACCATTTCAAACTCGATTGCTTCATGATTGCCTTGCAATATGATGCAACTGGTAGGTACTTACAATTTTTCTTAAAGTTCTAACATCAGCTTTAATGTTTGCAAACTCTTGTAAATTGTATTTAAAGTGTACCACGCCAATGGTGTAATACATTTTGAATCTAAAATTCCGAAAGAAAAACCCTTACAGGATGTACCTTTTAAACGCCAGTGTCGGCTATGGAAGACAATATACCACAGATTACTTATAGTTATTTAATAAAAAAAATGAACCTACCGCATCCATTTATAACTAAGAATAAATTTAGTTCGTAACAAAATCGATGTGTTGCGTTCAAAAGGTTAATCGTGCTTGTGCAACCTTCCCCTAATAGGTATGCTGAATTTATTTTAAAAATCTTTAAGTACATAATATGTGCAGGACGCCGCACAAATAGACGATTATGTTATTATTATATTGATAATCCCCTGTTTAATTATGTTAGCTTAAGTCAATTAAAGATACGCAATTCCTGTTTTTATTAATGATTTAGTTAAGTAAAGTCGGCCGGGTTCGATTCCCGGGCCGCTGCGGAACCTTGTCGTAGTATAACATTTGCCTCGCTCAAAAGGCACAGTCTATACTAACTTGAATATAGTTACTGCGACAGAGTTCTTTGTGGCCTAGGGATCGAACTGGCCGACTACAAGAATAATAATGTAATATTTTTTTATACCAATTATTGGTTAAAAAAGGGCCAACCTAATTGGCCCTTTTATTATTGGCAAATAATGACTAAGCCTGATAGGCTACCACTGTATACTAAATTATGATTGGATAATATGTTTATTGGTTAATAAATGCTTCTCAAAATCCGCTCGGGTCGCCCATCGAATTGCGCCCTCGAGCGCTGGAATAAAGGTAGGCCTTACGGCCAGGTAATCAATCGACTTCGAGGAGCGACACCGAGCGGACCTGGGAAAAGCACTACAAGGAAGAAACCGGCCTTTTATTCACCAGCTTCAGAGAAAACCAGACCCCAAGCTGCAGGGCAAGTCGAAGGGTGTCCTGCACAATATAAATAATTATGTCCTGCCGCACTTTTCAAGTCTATTCTTCCTTAGGCTTAATTCTAATGACTTACAAATACAGTGTCTATTTTTTGGATAGATTTATTTGAAAATTGAAATCATTTTATTGTTGATTGACACTAAAGCGAATGGGTAACTCGCTCTCCAGTCAAGAGTGGAGAGCCTCTCGATACTTGCGACCCTTGTGACACTTTTTGGAACAATCACGTATCCACTTCAATAAAAATTAATTGCATGCTGTTCTTTTTTAGTATTCCGTACTTAGCTACCTCAATAAATAATAATACTAAGAGATAATTTATTTCAGACAACACAGATCCATTTTTTTTGTTAGTAGGTACTTGACTTACAAGCTGAGTTAGTTCAGTTAAAAAAATAAAACCCCTCTTTTTGCGTCAGGGGTTAAAAATAAAAACTTTTAGGAATACGCTTGTAGGTATGTTTAACAGTCACAGCCATTTTTCTACGAATGTACCTACCTGAAAATGTGATTGTTTAAATTCTCGATCTATTTTGATCATCATCTTAGTGTGGAAATAGAGAGATCTAATTTTCTAGGCAGATGTTATGCCAGGGGACCGAAGTCCCATAGAAGAAAGTTGGAAATTGTATTTATTTAAGCAGCCGAGTTCTGTCGAGAAACTTCGATAGTGCGATGCAGGAAGTAGTAATTAGTTCTCTATTTGATGACTAGATGGCAGACAAGACATTTACTTAAATTATTCACTTTCACAAGGGATTCGATTTGTAGCATTCGAACATGGCGGATGTAGAAAGTATATAATTTTGGTATTTCTGTTTCTTTGGCTAGTTGAAGTATAATTTTGATAGTGTTTTGTTTGTTTGTTGTTGGTTTATACTCTTTAGTGTACAAAAAGAAAAACAAAAAGGTTACAGAAAAAAAAATGACAAGTACAAAGGCGGACTTATCCCTGACTTAGCCAGTCAACCTTTGAGTGGTAGAGAAGAGCAATCAAAAAAAACAAGTATCGACAATTAGATCAAAACATTTCAATAAATATAAATGCATATGTAAACCTCAAATACCTAACTATACCTATACAATATACTTATAATACATAAATAAAACATTAATATATCTGTATTAATCTGTAACTAAATATAAAAATACATAAATACACACATTTACATACAATACGTATACATATATATTTTTTATTTTGACCCTACCTACCTTCAGCACCGCACCAGCAGCGACCTTCATTAAACAGTGACCAATGTTGGTATATTTGCGCAAATGCGAGACGGGAAATGTCTTAAAGGAAATATTGCACTCTGATTGTGTCGTGCAAGTGTTATCTCCGCGTCAACTTCATCAGGGAACGGGTAATCAGTGCTTTAAAATTCTTGAGTGCCTGTGGCAACAGTTGCTAGTTCACCGCCTACCCGCCAGGTTTTTGTATAAGACGGATATGAGACCTACCCGCGACAATTTTTGTTGCACAATGTTGCTTGTTTTAAAAAGATCTTCGGTCCGAATGGCACAATAATGAAACATGCCATTTAGTGCAAAATAATATTACTGGGCATTAATTTGCGTTCATGGATACGACGTCACGTGATACCTACCTACCTACTGTACGTCGTTTTGGTGCTGCAAGTATAAGCGATCTACAGAGTGCGGTTAATTTTTTTTTTTTTTCTGTTATTTTACTGGATATCGTTATTGTATTTATAATGATTGTTTGAGTTGTTGTTTATCTGAGTTGATTCTTAATATTGTACTCGTAGGTTAATGATTTATATTATTGCCGGCCTTATTATGGTTTATTTATAGTTTCTTTAATTTATGTTTGTGCAGTAATTAATTGATTATAGGAATTTTAATTAGGGTTTTTAAAGTTTTTTTTCTCTTCCTCAATATTTCGCCGCCTCCGGCGAATAAAATGATAATCGCAAAAACGTAACTTTTCAGGAAAAATAAAAAACACATTTTTGCCAATTACTTCTAAACAAGTGGACGTAAACTGATGATAGTCAGCGTTACGGAAAGCTAATTTTTTAAGAATTCTTTTTTTTTTTAGTGTCACTTATATAATACATATTATAAAGGAGTTATTTAAAAAATTAGAAGTTAGTGGAAATCGATCATCATCTGTGATTTATAAAGTCGATTATCATTTTATTCCCGCTTTTTCAAGGGTTTAAAATACGTATTGTATGGTTGTTTTATCATTTTATTCTACTATTTTTACGGTTCGATTAGTAAAAATAATAGTTACATATCATCTTATTCTCGTTAATTTTGTGAAATTTGTTTTATGATAATGTAATTTATCTGGTATTGCAATGAAACAATAACATGGTAATCAACTTTGGCTTTATTTCAATTATTAGGTTAAAATTAACAGAATCTCGAAAAAAACTAAAACAGTACAATTTATTAGGTACTTATTACTTGATTATTATTCTTGATCATCATCTTCATCATCATTATTCATTTCAGAGTTCTTTACATAAGTCAAGGACTCATAAAAAGCATGATAGTAGCTTGGAATATCACCTGCCTTACAAAGGCTAATCAGGTCGTCGTATAATATAATTGGCAAGAGCTGGGTGTATAATACTGGTCTGGTAGTTCGGTTTCAAGGACAGGGCTTGGGCTGACTATAGATTTAAGTGTCTGTCTGGTACCTCGCATGCTTCTTAATTTTTGGATTGACTCTGTGTTTATTCGGAAATATTCAGAATCGACGTCATATTAAAATTTGTATTTTAAAATTGACGGCTCTGCATAAGAAACACTGACTTTCATTATTTTATTATTTATTATTATCGGTTAACTTTGAATAGTTGTTGTGCTTTCATTGCTGATCATCGTTTCGTGCGTTAAGATACTTTCTGTATTATTTTCTGGTTGTAGAGTTTCGTCCAAATCAGTAGCATCAAGGGTCCTTGTTTGTTCTTTGTGCTTGTCACCTTCGTAAGCATCAAAGGTCGAGGGCTGGTTGCAGTTCTGGAATATTTGATTTAGACATCGTTTTGATGACCGCTGCAATGAAGATTCATTCAACGCATGCTTTGAAGTTGGTGTAAAATCAGAAGTACAAATCTTGTTATTTCCACCGACTGTCGGTGAAGGTGATGCTATGAAATCTGCTGCATTCAAAATAAGCGAAATATTTGAAATAGTTGACGGAGTTCTCAATATATTCTGAGTGGCATGTTCAAAATCGGAGGCAGGATTTGGGTTGACTAAGGAACTGCTGTTTGTCTTGGTTCCCCGCTTGCTTTTTGTTTTTTGGACAGGTTCTATGTTCATTAGAGAATATACAGAATCAAAATCATATTTATACTATAAAATTGAGGGCTGTGAGCAAGCGACTCTCACTTCCATTATCTGTGTCCATGATACTTTTTGCCCTACCTCATTTTTGACCCAATTTTAATTATTTATTAATTCTTTTATGTTATAAAACTCCTTTTCGTTGTACTTTTCTCCGTTGACTTTCGCGTTCATTATGATTGCGTACATCTGGTCCGGGGTGTACACGACTCTATTTTTTAATTCTCTTTCAATGTTGGCGTGCACAGAGTTTCCCTCACTCTGGCCATCGTTGTCAAGACTGTGATGGATAGGACTCTGAAGGTCAGGACTTTGGTGGCTGGGAGTGTACTGCTCAAGACTATGATGGGCAAGAGTTTGATGTGGACTGTAATCGGGACTCTGATGGGCAGGACTGCGACGGACATGACTTTGGTGAAACGGACTCTCACTGTCAATACTGTGACAGGCAGGAGTCTGAGGGTTAGGACACTGGTGGCTGGGAGAGTACTTCTCTGGACTATGATGGGCAGGAGTTTGATGGACTGGACTCTGATCGGGACTCTGATGGGCAGAACTGCGACGAACAGGACTTTGGTGAACCAAGCTCTCACCGTCAAGCCTGTGACGGGCAGATCTCTGAGGGTCAGGACTTTGATGGTTGGGAGTGTACTGCTCAGGAATATGATTGACAAGAGTTTGATGGGCTGAACTCTGATCGGAACTCTGATGGGCAGGACTGCAACGGACAGGATTTTGGTGAACCGGGCTCTCATTCCCAAAACTGTGACAGGGAGGACTCTGAGGGCCAGGACTCTGGTGGGCAGGTCTATACGTCATGCTTGAATTACCGATAATCGTTTTATCTGAGAGTACACTGGTACAATTACTATTCCTCTGTAATGTTTCATCTAAATCATTACCGTCAAAAGGCGACGCTAGTTCTTGTTCTCGGTTATCAAAAATACCTATAGAATTAGACGATGTTGACGGCTGAGCGTCGTTAAGGAATATTTGACTCAGACATCGTTTTGAATTCTTATGAGAGGGTCCTATACATTCATGTGTTGAGGTTGGTGTCAAATCAATAGAACAATTAGTGTTTGTTTCTGGAGTTCCCTTAAGTTGTTGATAAACGATTGAAGGTGATGCTATAAAATTCACAGAATTCAATACGAGGGAAATGTTCGTTAAACGCGATGTCCTTTGTTTGTTCATTGTCACTCACTTCACTTATACTCCAATCACACCAATAATTATATAGTTTTAGAAATCGAACACTAAAAAGCCGACACAATGTTTTCGCGAGCCGGTTTGAGATCCCTTATTGCCCAGGGTTGTCGAGACAATATGTGCAGTCAAGGGGGCTTAATGTGCACATAAGTAGGGTTCACAGGGATGTTGCGTCACAAAATCAGGAAGCGTTGAACCCGCCCAATCGTGCGGATACAAATACTCAGTCGGCTCCTAGTGTTGTTTTGGATCATGCTTCCCAGGCATCTCAGATTGGACGAAGTTTTAATAATTTGCCATCCTTAAAGGCTAATGTTCGGGTTTTGAGACATATACCTAAGGGGGCAAGGGTACTGGCCGCCGGCAAGTTGTGCGCAATCATAGAGGATTGTCTGCGTACGAATAGTGCGGAAGATTGGTTCAGGTTGCTGTCATTCTCTTATTCGGCATTGAGAGTGCCGGATGTAGGAGGCAGGAAATCTTTGACGGCCAAGGTTAAATGTAACATAGATGAGCCAAATTTATACTTTCCAGAGGAACAAATTTCGTCGAAATCGGCTTCGATTTATCGTTCTATTGAGGCTAAGGTGCATGACGGGGACCTAAGAGGTGCAGTACGGTTACTTTTGTCAGATTCCTCTCTTGCTCCTATGAATGCCAGTACATTAAGAGCCTTAAAGGATAAGCATCCAGCGCCTTCGAGAGCGGTAACTTTGCCACTGGAACCCAGTATAACTAGCCCTTTTTTGGCAGTAACACCGGTGGATGTGGCTAGTGCAATTGCTTCTTTCTATAATGGGTCGGCTTCTGGACTCGATGGATTGCGCCCCCAGCACCTTAAAGAATTAATTTCGTCTTCCGCAGGGAGCAATGGACCTCTTCTGCTAGAATCTATCACCAAACTTTGTAATTTCCTGTTGAGGGGCATGCTCAACTTGGAGGTGAAGCCTTTCTTATATGGTGCCTCTTTGTGTGCCCTATCCAAAAAGGATGGTGGTATTCGACCGATTGCGGTTGGCAGTGTTTTTCGCCGCCTTACGGCCAAGCTTTGTTGTCGATCGGTTAGAGAGATAATGTCCTGTTACCTGCAACCGAGGCAGGTGGGTTTTGGCACTACGCTGGGATGTGAGGCGGCGATACATTCCACTCGATTATTCACTATGGAACAGGAGGAATCAAACTGTATAATTGTTAAGATTGATATTAAAAATGCCTTTAATAGCGTGGAGAGAGATGCCATTCTCAATGAGGTTCTGGAGCATACCCCGTCACTGTATCCATTTATTTAACAGTGCTATGCGTCTTCAAGTAATCTGTTTTTCTCAGATAGTGTTATACAGTCGCAGGTTAGGGCTCAGCAGGGAGATCCATTGGGACCTTTGTTATTCTGCTTGGCTATTCAGAGGATTATTTCTGATTTAAAATCCCCTCTGAATGTCTGGTATCTTGATGATGGCATTTTGGGGGGAAGCCCAGAGGTGATCCTTCAAGATTTGAGAACATTGATTCCAGCTTTGAAAGCAGTAGGTTTGGAAGTTAATCCAGCTAAATGCGAGGTTTTTAGTTGCAGTGGTTCGGTTACAAACTCCCTTGGAGATTTTGAGTCTCTTTTGCCTGGTATTGCGCAGGTTGACAGATCGTCGTTAAATTTGTTAGGTGCTCCCATATTTCCTAAGGGTGTCAGCTCTGTTCTTCAACGCAAAAGGCAGGCACTCTTGGCTGCACGGGAGCATTTGACGCATCTGTCAGGACATGTTTCGCTCGTTTTGCTGCGAAATTGTTTCGCTTTGCCCCGGATGGTATATGTCTTGCGAACTTCACCTACTTGGCTGTTTGAACGGAATTTGGATTTGTTCGATGACACGCTAAAGCAAACTTTGGAATCGGTACTTAATGTAAGGTTAGATGAAGAACAGTGGTGTCAGGCGGCCTTACCTATTCGTCATGGAGGTCTCGGAGTACGTCGGGTTCGGGATATTGGGCTGGTGGCCTTTTTGGCCTCCGTACATGGTTCGGGGGATCTTGTTGCTCGTATTTTATCACTGGATGGCAGCAACATCCGCCTGCCTTTTGGTTTGGAGGCCTTGGAGAGATGGGCCATGCTCTATCCGACTGATGACCGCCCAGATGACCTTGTGGTTCAGAGGGGATGGGACGACATTCTCTGTAAGCTCTCTTACTCTCGCTTGTTGGATGGTGTTTCGGTAGCTGATCAGGCGCGTCTTAAGGCACTCACAAAGCCAGAGTCAGGGGCATGGCTGCATGCTTTGCCGTCTCCTCAATTGGGTACACTGCTCGATAACGACTCCTTAAGAGTAGCAGTGGCCTTAAGACTGGGGGGCAAGGTATGTGAGGCCCATCGCTGCATTTGTGGAGTAATGGTGGAGGAGAACGGGCACCATGGTCTAAGTTGCCACAGATGTGCCGGGCGGTTTCCGAGACACCATTCGATAAATGAAATCATCCGTCGGGCCCTGGTTTCAGTAAATGTGCCTTGTGTTTTGGAGCCGCCAGGTTTGTCTCGGACGGATGGTAAGAGGCCGGATGGTCTTACATTGATTCCTTGGCGGAGAGGTCGGTGCCTTTTATGGGACGCAACGTGCGTAAGCACTTTTGCTGCGTCCCATTTGAGGCAGACCGTGAGACTGGCAGGTTCAGCGGCAGAGAATGCCGCCAAGTTGAAACACGCCAAGTACTCAGCTTTGGAGTCAATGTACGACTTCGTGCCGGTTGCTGTGGAGACGGCTGGACCCTGGGGTGATGAGGCCCGCGAGTTTTTTAGGGAGATAGGGCGAAGATTGAGAGAGAAGGGCAACGATCCGCGCTCTGGGTCCTGGTTGGTCCAGCAGGTCTCCATTGCTATTCAGCGGGGCAATGCTGCTAGTATAATGGGGACCTTTGGATCGGGCGGGGTGCTGAGTGGGAATTAGATTATTATTATTCCATGTTCCTTGACGAAGCATGTTGCGGATTTTTTATTTCTATTTTTGTAAAGCTTTTGACGATGCGTGTTTAAAAAAAAAATACGTATACATAAATAACACAAGTATAAAGGATAATTACTAAATAAATAACCAAGGAACTATAGTTTAAGCCACATCTTCTTGATGTCTCCCTGAACGAGTATGCGGAGGAAGATTGTCGGACGGTGATCGGCAACCGATTCCACAGCCTAGCCGCATGCACAGAAAAGGATTTGGAGTAGATTTTGGATGAGGTAGAAGGAGATGCTAGAAGGAGGTTGGTGCTTGACCACAAACGATGTTGGCTGCCTTCAGCTAAGTAGCTGAATCGCTCGGAAAGGTATAAAGGAGCCGAAGGTTTAAAAAGAATGTTGAAGAGCAATGACAGGATGTGGACGTTTCTGCGGTCCCTGATAGGTAACCATTTAAGTTGCGTGCGAAACTGTGAAACGTGACCGAATACACACGTTCTGGAGGCGATCGAGCTTGTCGACCCAACGTCACCATAGTCAAGTCTCGGAAGCAACAGAGATTGGGTAAAACTGATTTTGATTTGGAGCGGCAGAAAATTCTGCAAGCGCCTGAGCGAGTGCAGTAAGGCAAAAAGTTTCCGACTGACCTCAGCAACCTGAGCTGACCAGGAAAATGTCTGGTCTATGATGATTCCCAGATTTCTGACGAAATGAAAAAATGAAAATGGGAAAAATGATGATGGAATGTGAAAATGGGTTTCTGGGGAAATGGGGTGGGGAATGTTGGGGGGTTGGGTTTAGGGGTTGTAGGTGAGGGGGTAAAGTTAGAAAGAGAGAGGTTTACGTTTAGTAGTGTAGAGCAGTGCGCGCGCGCCAAAGACCAAGTATAAGATGGACCGATTCTATTTAAGACGAGCAAAAAACCGTTTTGTGTCTCTTTTTAGCACATGGAAACTCTCACTGTGAAAAAAATGCAACTGCAAAATAGAAAATACCTAAATAATAGTTTAAAAAAAACTAAAAAACACGCTTTCAAAAAAAAAAACAACTAAAAAATAAATATATTTAGTATTGTTTATAAATTTTGATCTAGATATAACAATATAATAATTGCTTATTAAGTTTTTTTTTGCACTATAAGAATAGTGAATTCAAATTAATTAAAATTATTTTTTATTTTTTAGTTGTTTTTTTTTTAAAGCGTGTTTTTTAGTTTTTTTAAACTATTATTTATTTTTTAATGCGCAAGTTGTCTCCACGTGGTTTCTGGAATTTTACTATCAAGTTGCAAAAACTACAATCACCGTACCTACAACGTCGCTCCCAAAGAGAGCTTACTTTGACACTGGCGAAATTGTCCTGTAATGGGATAGAAGCCATATTTTAAATAAATAATAATAGCACTTTCACAAGAAGACACAAATACAAGAAAATACCTACACATAATTTCACACAGATAAACAAATTTACAAACATGGAAATAGTAAACAAATACACAATTCAAAGTCAATGTCAAAATTTTTTATTCAATTTAGGCATCAATTGATGCTCTTATGAACGTCGAAGAATCTACCACCAGTTCGGAAAAACCCTGTTGAGAAGAAACCGGCAAGTAACTCAACAAGGCAAAACCGCAATCAGAATGGGACTGTCAGAACTGTCATTTCATACATAGATATTTTGACGTAAGCATATAGACAACGCCTAATAAATCTATGAACGCCGGCTGCATACACGAAAAAGGATGACGCAATGTAACGTTACATGTACGTACTTACAGAGCGGCCAAGGCCATGTAAAAGAGAGCAGCGAACGCCAGCATGTATTTAATGGGGGGGGGGGGGGTAAAGGGGGGATGAAAATGTCATTGACTTTGCCGTAGGGTAGAATGCACCGTTGTCAAGTTATTTGACAAAACACCGTTTCTCGTCCGATCACCGAGGTTAAGCAACGTCGGGCGCGGTCAGTACTTGGATGGGTGACCGCCTGGTTTCATTTTTGTTTTTTTAATGTTTTGTTATGACGTTATCACGTTAAACTATCGTCCGTAAACAGACTTTACAGACAACCGGTTTTTCAAGGTAAAATTCTGCATGTGTGACCCCGCAAAAGTGATACGGTCGCTGACTCAGCTTTACTTAAGTGTGCTCTTTTGTCGTTGAGGTCTTCCAAAATGTAAGTTTCAGGCATTCCCGTGACAGTGACTAAAGTCCAAGATGTAGTGTAGGTAGGCCTCCAACAAGATGGAACGACGACCTGGTTAAGGTTGCGGGATCGCGTTGGATGTTTGGCGAGCCTTGGGAGAGGCCTAAGTTCAGCAGTGTGGACGTCTTTTGGCTGAAATGATGATAATGATGATGAAAGTCCAAAAGCGCAATAGGTAATTTTCTGAGTAAGCCATTAGCAGCCGTAGTAACATTAGTCGCAACGAATGAAGATGTCTCGTGTATTTCAGAGGAAAGTAAACAACGATCTTGTTCACGGAATGAGGCACATTGGTGGAGACTGCAATTAAGGCGGAATGCTCTAAGGATGAGTGTGGGTAGGTAAAACTAGGTAAGTATTATCATATCTAATCTACTTAATTATCTATACTAATATTATAAAGAGGAAAGATTTGATTGTTTGTTTGTTTGTTTGCATTGAGTAGGCTCCGAAACTACCGGACCGATTTCAAAAATTCTTTTGCCGTTAGAAAGCTACATTACCACACAGTGACATAGGCTACTTTTTACCGCGGGAAAATACCTTTTCCTATGGGAAAATTAATTTTATCGCGGGCGAAGCTGCGGACGGAAGGCTAGTGTATTATACCTTTAAACGAGCAATTCTTTGTATATGTACATATAGGTATATATAAAAACTAGCGACCCGCCCCGGCTTCGCACGGGTACAATTATGCATGTACCTATACATTATACATTATATAAACCTTGCTCTTGAATCACTCTATCTATTAAAAAAAACCGCATCAAAATCCGTTCGTAGTTTTAAAGATCTAAGCATACATAGGGACGACAGACACACGGGAAACGACTTTGTCTTAGACATACTATGTAGTGAATACTCGTAGTGACTCTTGTCAGTCACGGTGTTTGTTATTCGAACTCCTCCGTTCCGTCATAACATGACCGATTTTTATGAAACTTTTTATCTCTATTATCCGGTAGATCTGAGAATAGGTCGTAGGCTATTTTTTGTATACCTACCCTTATTCTTCGCAGACGGAGTCACAGGCAACAGCTTGTCTTCTCTAATCTATATAGGTAAATAAAATGAATCAGCGAAATGTTTGTACGCGCATAACTTCCGAACGACTAAGTACCTACACCAAATTGGATAATTCTTTTTCTCAAACATGCTATGAAATATTGACGTTATGTTCCTTATAATACGCCACGAAGTGTCACGATGCAGGCGCGGCGTGGTGTGCGGCTAGAAGAGAGGTCAGTAATGGAATTTCATATAACATTGCTGGCCTTGGCCAGCAAAGTGATCGTCTATTGTTTCATGTGACATAGCACCATGATGTTTATAGGTCTATGGCATCAAAGCATTTAGCCATTTAAAAAAAAAACTATAAGCAATATTTGCGTTTTGGTTCATTATGACATTCTGCCACTATGCTTATTTAAGGTAAGATGGTGATGGTGATGGCAATGGTGATCTGCCTAGAGAAATATTTCACCATCAACATCACCATCATCATCATTATCATCATCATCGTCATCATCATCATCATCATCATCATCGTCATTGTCATCATCATCATGATCACCATCATCATTATCATCATCATTGTCATCATCACTATCATCATCATCATCATCATCATCATCATCATCATTATAGGCATCATAGCATTTAGCCATTAAAAAAAAACTATAAGCAATATGATGGTGGATGATGATGATGGTGGTGATGATGATGATGATGATGCATGTTTGAGAAAAACTCTATACAAGCCTTGGCCACGAACAGGGATCACCTGCCTCGTATCTCTAGATGGCCTCGTTAACACTCGGCCATCTATAACAATTCGGCCGGCAATCCCCTATTTCGCGGCCGCTGCAGTAATGTACTATTTTTGTTGCGTTTGTTAGGTGAAGTTAGGAGAAGGTTCTTATGAAAGAAAAAATGTGTTTGTTATCGAACTCCTCCGAAACGGCTCGGCCGATATTTATTAAACTTTTTTCTCTATATTCGGTAGGTCTGAGAATAGGTCGTAAGCTATTTTTCTTCGCAGACGGAGTCGCAGGCAACAGCTAGTTTTCAACATAATAGTTTTAAACAGAGGAAGTGACAGGGTCGCTACGATGCGAACTTAGAATTTCGTAGTCTAGCGTTTCCAATGGTAGGTAACGCCACCAGCGTCAACACAACGTCAAAATCCCGCTGTCATTACATGAGATGTGGTTGTGTGCGTGGCCTCAACTCTGGTGGCGTTACCTTTAACTGACCTTGAAAAATAGTCACAATATCGTTAGGCCTATTGATACTACAAATAGGCATCAATACTATCGATGGTTTCGATAGTCTCGATACTAATTGATAGTCTTATTCAACAAACAATTGATACTAATATCAATAGTTCTAAAAACTATCGATAGTATTGTTTAGTTATAAAATATCAATACCTACTATCGATACTACCGAAAAGCAATACTATCCGTAGTATCGATATTATTGATGCTTATCAATAGTATTGTTTTGTAATTACTATCGATACTATCGATATATTAAAATTCTCAATAGTATCGATAGGCCTATCGATATTATGATTATTTTTCAAGGTCAACTATCGATACTAATGCAACACTAGGGTAGTTAGTGCCCCTGTGTGCAAGTTTCTTACCCGCACCTTGAGTTCCGGATTGAGCGCATTAGCCGCTACAGCGCCACGTTAATTGCTACTTTTTCACTCCTGTCACAGTAGGCGGCAAAAACCGTTGCGTACCTACCTATGGGTGCCTTTCTAACAAAAAACGTTCTATGCAGGCCTCTCTTTCCCACTTGGGGTTAATTACGCGAGGCGTTTTTGAGGATTTTTTACCCTACTCCCCTACCCCTGATAATATCTTTCCTATAAAAAAGATAGCTTATTAGCTGAACCTGTTACCACCAATGAATGATTGGTAGATATATCAAACGCATCCAATGTAACGTAGCATAGTACATCTCTTGTAGAAAGGCATCTTAAGTATAGTACGAATTTTTTGAGGTATCCCGATCTCGTTAGCAGCCCAAATTTCGAACAAAGCCATTGTATTCTATTATGTCCTCAAGTGCAGAATTTTCAGTTTAAAATGAACAGAAATATAAGATAAAATAGCTCAATGAAATAACGACTTCATTATTTACAGTAGAGAGTTCATTTTTAATGAAACTTTCTTGGCATATAATATTTTTCAACATTGAATTCGTCGTAGACATGCACCCAAAACAAGCAGGAAAAACAAAAAACGATAGCAGCAGACGGAGGTTTTTTTTTTATGTTAGATAGGCCAGACAAACGAACTAGTGGGTCACCTGATGTTAAATGAACACCACTGTCCATAGACACCAGCAGCGATTTACACGATGCCAGTGCGTTGTCGGCCCTAAAGGAGAGGGAATAGGGGAAGGGGGAGAGGGAAGGGGTGAGGTATTGGGCCCCCGGCACTCTCACTGACCGTACGAAACGCAAACAGGATTACTGCTGCTTCACGCCGGTGTTCTGTGAGAGGGTGGTACTGCCCCGGACGAGCCGGCCCATTCGTGATGCAGCGGCTAGCTACAACATGGCTCTACCACTACAAAAAAAACCAAAATTATATTTAGAAATTTAATTAAAAGAATAAAATTACAATTAAAATAAAGTAGTGATCACTGATCGATGTGAGAACAAGTAATGCCGCACAAAGTACGCCGCGCGATCTCGTGCATATTGCTGACGCTGCACCACGTGCAGTCTTTGATGACGTTCCGCTGAGGCGCCTTCCCGTAACTCGCCCGGTGGCGGCGTATACGCAGCAGTTTACTTGAGTTCGGCTTGCGTAACAAACAAACAAACAAAGTTTCAATTAGAATGAACTCTCTACTGTTATTTCAATGAGTTATGTTAACTTATATTTACGTTTATTTTAAACTAAGGATTATTCACTTGAGGACATAATAGAATACAGTGGCTTTGTTCGAAAGGTGGGCTCTTACGAGATCGGGACACCTCAAAAAATTCGTACTATACAGACTAAGCAACTTATCTGTGAACCATACCAAGCAATAAGTACTGCACTTTATGCGGACGGCGTAAAAACTTTTTCAATTCACAAATAAGTTGATTAGTCGGTAATGCATAATTTTCAGAATTCCTGGGGGCTACTACAAAATTCGAAGTTCATATCGTGCCATCCCTTTCGCTCTTCTGTTCAATACTATAAGCGTGAACGGAACGGCATGACACGAAGTTAGAAAATCGAATGTCGTAGTATTACGGGCTCCTACCGGTACAGGTTTGATGAAGTAGATTTAAATTAAGACTTACGTTAGTTAGCCTTATTAGCTTTATTGCTCTCTGCATCCGGTAACTGATTTTTGGAATCAAAATAATTATCTAAATAGTCGTCAGCCGTAAGACCCACTTCTGGACTTGGCCTCCCCCAAAGAAAGCCATTATGGCCGGTAAAACTATAGCACTCTTGCAACTTTTACCAGGTTCTCGGCCCGGCCCACCTTGTGGAGTGCCTACGCAAGTACAATACAAGACAAATATTCTTTATTGATCACCAAAAACAGTACAGTAACATTACAAAAATAAAAATTCAGGTAGACAATAGGCGGTCTTATCGCTAAAAAGCGAGCGAAGTACGTTGCAAGTAGGTAGATACCTACGAAGTAGGTACGCTCTTCGTAAAGTTCTCATCTCTTGACTACCGGTTAAGATTTTGGGATTTAATATGGATCCCGTGGGAATATTGGGATAAAAACAGTCTGTGCTATTCCAGAGCTATTTAAATATCGAATTTCATCAATCGAAAACGTCCTAATAATGAACCCTCAACCTTGCGCTGATAATTACGTGGTCATCTAACCCACTCAATAAATCAAGTAGAGGTAAACGGTCCAAAATCCTAGAAACATCAAGAATATCTGGCAATCAGAGGCTAGTTTCAACCTCATTCCCTTTGACGCGTTTAAGTGCCCTCTCTGAATTTTTGATGCATTCCCGTCTGGAACGAACGAGCTCTTTTAGCAAAATCTGCACTTGACTATCGATTTACTTACCCCACTACCCACTGTGCAGCATTTGTCACCCAAGTTTCATGTGACTGGTTTTTTTTTGTAAAATGTACAATATAAAATATCTTTATAAATTATGAATGACAAAAAATCTATCAGAGGTTTGGAAAAAAACCTCGGTTGAGAAGAATCCGGCTCGAAACTCAGGAATATTGTTTTAAAACAGATCTAAGTACAATGTTTTTAAACATTAAGTAGGTAGACGCTATTTAAACGAACCGCAAAATATCTACCAACCCAATGGCTCGCCTTAGAAAAAACAAGGTCCCAAATATAAACCTTCCCAAAACCATTGAGTTTAGGATACGGCCTCTAACAAAGCTGTAAAGGTTGATAAGTTCCAGTTTCCGCCTTGCAATCAAAGGGGGTCAATCTTAAGAACACTTGGCACTCTGCATGCGTGAAGGTAGAGGTTTACCTCACTTTAAAAGAGTTGAAGTGTATAGTAGGTATACGTAACGGGTTGGGTACTTGATCCTCAGATATTTTTTGGCATTCGTGTTTGAACTGTCTAAGTCTACATCAGTGTTTTCCAAACTGTGGGTCGCGACCCCTAGGGGGTCGCAAAGCTTTCTTCAGGGGGTCCCGATTAGGTTAATAGTAAACAAAACATGCGTATCTAGATCCTACACTACATTATTAAAATAATATTTCATTGCGACAAATGGGTTATTTTTTTTCAAAGTCAGTCGTCGATTTAGTTTGAATGTAGACCATTAAAGAGAATTTCAGTTCACACAGAATGATAAGAAGTGACGAATGTCACTAATAATATTAAAGCGTGGCTTGCCAGCTCTGGATAATGGACATACATAAGTTAATCAAATCACTAACATTTTGTTTGATTTTGACCCTAGGGGGTCGCTAAAATATTTAAACTTGTAATGGGGTCACGTTTTCAAAAAGATTGAAAAAACTGGTCTACATACATACCTACATACTTAATTTAAACTGGGTGCGGTTAAAATACGACCTGTATTTTTCGACCCGGAATGCATGAGAATAATGTACGACCTGATAGTTCAAATAGGTTATAGGTTACCCATAAGGGCTTGAATTATCAGGTCGTTCATTCCAGGTCGATAAATACAGGGTCGTAAGTAGGTAGGTGTATGTTCATACCTACTAACCGCGCCTTCTAAACTAAAAAGTATATAAGGTCATAATAGTTATTTTTCTACTCGTTGATTTTAATCTGTCAATTATGTGTCTATAGACAAAATTGCAATCACATACTTTTTAATCTTGGATAGTCTATGGCACTTCAGACTCAACTATAATGATTACCTATTATACAACGCTCTAGACGACTGTAATAATTTCAAAATTAGAACTTAGTACTTCGATTGAGCGTCGTGAGCGCTTAGTGGAACGCACCCAATGTAAAGTTGGAAATATCTGGCAAATTTGCTTCCATTTGAACACAATAACTTTTTTATTCTGTTACGTGATTGGTTAGTAATTGAAGTAATTGGCCAATCAGAAACAGTCTTATAACGACGTCTCATTAGTTCTTTTTTGTGCTACGAAAATTAAAAAGTTTTATTTGTTATTTGACGCGAAATCGATGGTGTTAAATAAATAATCCCTAATTCGAATTAAACTTGAGTGACAGTGACGAGATTAGTTTCGCCGCTACTCCAGAGGAGATAACTACTATTGCAGAGAAAGCAACGCTTACCTTGTTGCCAGAAAAATCTAAAAAGCTCTACAACAGGAGTTATGCTAACTTCATGGAATGGCGGACGAAAAAAGGTTATGTATGTACCTCGATAGACGATGATGATGATGACTCGTAGAAAAAGTATTGTATACAATAGTTACATAATTAGCTCTTAAAATCTCGTACCTTACTTAGGCCACTCGGCAAGCCTCGTGGCCTAAACACGGTACTCGACTTTAAGAGCCTTCATTATGCAACGATTGTATAAAATACTATTATATGTGACTGGTGCATAATAAGAGGAATTAAAACACGAGTGTGGTTTTATGATTCGAACCGAAGGTGAGTGTCATAATAAGGTCACGCGAGTGTTTCATTGTCCTAATTATGTATAGTCGCATACATAATATACGTACGATACCAATACGTCCATAAAAACATGATTAAAAACATTGCGAGGGATTCAGCATTCATTTGCGAAGCAATTCAATCGCGTATGTGATGTTCTCAATCTGGCCTCTAATTCTGAGAGGACTCTGCAATGGGACCTAAGTAGGTATAGGTAGATATGTATACCTACTTAGGCCGAGAAGAGATGTTATGATAACGACTGTAGCTATCAAGATTATGTCTACTTAGTACTTTTTTTATCAACTTGCACATTTATTTCCACGGAGTGTGAATTATGAAGTCGAAGTTTGATTCAATAAGTTAAATCCATCCTAGTCATTAGTCAAAGGGAAAACTTTCCAATTCAATGGGCCAAGATAACTTCGAGTCGGGACTCATTATAATATCCAGAAAAGTCGCTAACAAACCGTGGGATTTCTTACATTCCGCGTCCGAGCGACTAACGAATGAACTTTTTAAAAGTAGATCGTTCCAAGTTTGCGTCGGGGAAAAGGATCGCAGGATGTGATATTTTGCATCGGATGGGAATGAGGTGAATGAAAGTTTGTGCGAAAGTTAAACTACGTTGTGATAGGTACATTCAAATGATTTACAGTTCTTGCAAGTCACGAAGGCGAGTGCGCTTTATTTGTGACTAGCTGTTCTATTTGTGTCTGCGAGAAATACTTTTATCGCTATCCCGCGAGAACTATGCAATTTTCCGGGATAAAACTATTTATTAGATGTCTTTCCCGGGGTCTCAAACTATTTCCATAGGTAACAAACTTCATCTAAATCGGTTCAGAGGTTTAGGCATGAAGAGGTGACTGACAAACGACATTGTAGATACATTTTTGCATTTATAAATATGGAGGTAGTTTAAGACCCTAGGCAGGATATAGGATATTTTTCTTCCCGGAACCAATTCGTAATGGCTCATTGTACTTTTCGAGGATCAGTAATTTTTTTTCATGTTCCTTTAAAATATATTTTTTACAAATACTATACTTTGTAATTTGAAATAGATATAATTAAGCTTACATTTAAAATTTACACCACATGTAAAAAGTAATCATTATTAACTGTAAAGTACTTAGCTAACGCAGGTGGTCCCCGACATTTCTATGGAATTTGGTGTATTTACCGCCGAGTTACCAATTTTTTTACACAAAATTACTGTAAATTTTAAGTTTTTTTGTTTGGATGGATAAAATTAAGTTATTTCAGTTTTTATACAAGTTATTTACACTTGAAACAAATCACCTTACCTATGCCTTTCATTTCACAAAAGATTAATGGTTACCTACCTAAAAGTAGAATGGCCCAGATAAGATCACGAAATTGAGGCGGTTGAACCGCTCGAATACGCCCATAACCCATACATAACGCTCGGAGAAAAGGTTCTCGAAAGTCGACCACGAAATGTAAGGCGAGGCGTTGGCAGGCCTCTCACTAGGTGGACTGACGACAACGTGAGAGTCGTGGACAACCGGTGGATGCAAGAGTGGTCGTTCAATGTAGCGTTATAATGGGGTCGCCTTTGTTCAACAATGAACGTCTTCATGCTAATGATGATAATGATTAATGATTGACAAACTTTAATAAATCCAGTTAGTCAGACAGACAGACTTATTTTCGCATTAATAATATTACGAAAGTTATATGATATTTTTTAGTGTTGGGTTTATTTTTTATTTTATTTTTCAATTTAATAAAATCAATTTGTGTTATTAAAAATGTAGGAAATAAAAAACATAGGCAATTACAATTATTAATTTATTTTCATAATTATAATTTTATTATTACACTTCGTTCATTATGTAGTAACTTTACAATAATTGTAATTAATCACAAGACAAGTCACAAAAGCTACGGCGAGTGGATAGTATGAATGAAAATATCTATGACAAACAAACAATCAAATCTTTCCTCTTTATAATATTAGTAGGTATAGAAGTATCAATTCGAATACACGTATTACCACACATTGCAACAATGCTCGCGCGGCCGCGCGAAATCGATACGCAACTTTGCAAACGTATTGCATAAGTAAGTACTTGTTTTATAAAACTGATAAATTAAACTTGATATAAAAATTGCCACAAATGGATGCAGCAGTTCAATGATTCAATTAATTCTGTAGGAAGGTTAATTAATTCTGAGCTTGAAGAAGACAGCAACAGTTTTTATTTGGCTGTTGTTTTGTCACATTAACTCTTTTTCAGGCCCACCCAATTTAGACATGCTACGACAAAAATCATAGTTTTATGTCGTTACCCTGTGAAGTTTTATTTTAAAAGCGACCATATTTTTTACAAATTTATTAGATTTCGTATCACATAACATAAAGGGAGCAAGGGAATTTATATGGGGTATGTACACGCTATGCCTGTAAAAGGGTCAATGTTAACAAATCGACAATTTAACTGTCAGGTCGATGATGATGTCTTGTGCGAACTGCAAGCTCCTTCAGGTGTTGTCATCAGCCACGCCAACCGGTAAATGATGGCGACCTGGTAAGAAGATATTTTTACTTGAAGTCGGGGGAAAAAACTTCTTTTTCATATTTTTATATATTTTAAATAAATCATTTGAGTAATTCAAAGACTATACTTACGTGTTAAAACTTGGCGCAGGCTGTGCTTGCTGAGGCGTCTGCTGAGCCAAGTTCCCGAATGTCAGCGTGTTCTGAGTGGCTAAGCTCTCGAACGTAGCGTTGGATTGATTCGGGGTGCCGAAACCTGCACATTACATTCATTTTACTTTTTTCTCATTAAATGTGGTAAGTGGGTTACTTGCTCGTTTGTTACACCACTACTCATGGATGCCAACACTAGAAAATGCATTGCGTGTCTTGAGGGCTATGATAGAATACCTCAAATACATACATAAATATCGTGGGACTATTGACACCACAATTGGGGATGTCTATTTTTTTGCAATGTATAGTAAATCGAAAACCATTTCGAGATAAATGCTTTTTAACTCGTTTTCTGTAGTTATTTAATTTTAATATTATGTAATGAATTTATTATATAACAAATAAGCAATGACCTTCATTTAACATTGGTGTAAATTGCGTGACCGGTTCAAGTCGTACTTTATTCTATGTGGTTAGAATTCTTCACAATTTACGCGTGGATTATACTACGGAGTTTGATTTGGACCCGCTGTCTGACATCTAGCACTTTGACAGTACCAGTAAAGTGACACAGTTTATAGTGTACCACTACGCAAAAAATAATTAAAGGGGTTGCCTTATCGTAAGCATTTAGATAGATTTAGAAAATTGGCATTGTGGGAGCCCTCAATTATAATCTGACGTCATCAACTAAAATAGTTTCAATAATTAATTTTGAAAAAAGTAGAGAACTAAATGACAAAATATTGAAATTAGTTCCTTATAATTGACTTTTCTATACAAAAAAAATATAAAAACCACTGGTAATTTTTTTCAGACATTCCTAATTGGTGGTCAATACAATACCTTGTCCCAAAATAAGCAAAGCTTGTACTATGACTACTAGACAACGGATACACGTACTTATAGTCTCATCCACATAAAGGTCGAATGGTATTGATCCCTCAAAGGGATAAACCTTTATACATGTATCTCAACTGTTGCCAAGAGTGTTTATTTCTTCTTTCTTTTTGTATAATGGGTTTGCACATAATACATACTTGTATAAGTAACATCATAATGAACATCCAAAACTCGAGAATAATTTTCTAAATAGTACTAAAACGTAAAACTATAACGCAAATATTCGTATTTTTCATACAAATAATAGATACTCCGGACGTGGATCCTCAAGTTTTCTAACCATTAGACTATCTGGGCCCAATTGCATAACAAAGTACAACTTATATTACAAGCGGAACTCCCTTTCTAGTTAATATAACTGAAGCGAGAGTTCCGCTTGTAATATTAGTTGTACTTTGTTATGCAATTGGGCCCTGGTCGTCTAATATGCCAGTAATTACACCGGCTGTCTTAATTCTTAATGAGAAACACTTCTTTTTCTAGCAAAACAGTAAACAGTTACTTGGTTGTGCCGCGGCTCCTCCGAACACAGAACCCGGTGAACCGCCGCCAAAGGCCGAACCGCCGAACGCCGCCCCGCCGAAAGAGGCTGACGCGCCGAAACCTCCCGGGCTCTTGTTGAAACCGCCGAACGCCGAAGCGCCGAAACCGGAGCTCGTCGGTGAGCCGAAACTAAGAAGTCAATCCGTATTTTTTTATTCGTAAAACAAACAGCAAATATAACACAGTTGTATATAAAGATAACTTAACATATACATCATAAGCCAAAGCAGTTTCCACTTATAAAGAAAAAAACATTTTGTTGCTCGAGCGTTAAGCCGAGTACAGACCTGTAAGAAAAACCGTGCAAGTTGCATTACATTGCGGCGTTTGTTGACCACCTCAATCTCGTTCGCCTAACTGCCTCGCAATTTAATGCAACAACTTGCACGTTTTTTCTTGCAGGTCTAAACGCGGCTTTACGAGTAATATGCAAAACATTTTTCATACAAGTTATTGTTAACTTCATGAAAACAATTGCAGTAACAGTTTTTTTATATAATAGGGATGTTGACGCCATTAAAAAATAATTCGAAGACAAGTAAAAAAACGCCTTATTTTAGCCCTGACAATCAGATTAATTTTCGATTAAATGCAAAATTAGAATTTTTGCCGCTTTAAAACAAATAAATAGTTAGTTGAGTTGGCGAACAAGTGACGTCATAAGTTGCTATTGCCAATCAAACTATGGGGAAATTGTGTTTTGACAGCTCATAAAAAGTACGTCAGTTGATTGGTGTTATCAACATACCAGTTAGTGTATTTTATAACTAGTTTTAAGTTTTTTTTTAATTTGAAAGTACCTTACTATGTATACACTATAATGTAATATGTAGATTTAGGTAAGTATTGATTATTATTATTGCAACTATGCATCAAATTCAATAGACTTTATCTCCTCACAAAGTAACAACCCAGTATAACCTAAATATTCGCGAACCATTGAAAAAGCAAATTGTGCGTGTGTTCATTGCTATTGTTTTACGCTAAAACGTCTTAACTGATTTAGATGAAATTTGGTTTAACATTTTGTTTTCTTCTAGATGTTCACAATGAAATGAATGATGTGAGGTGGTGAGGTGTGGTGGTCGCTTCAGTAGTTAGGACTTCGACATCTCTACATCTCTATCCCTATACATGTCTCGGTCAATGAAATCTTGCCAGGGGGGATTTGTGTTCTGGTTTTGCCGTGTTATTTACACTTGTTCGTAAAATGCTGTCTTGTAACTATTTAGTGAGTTTTCTTTGAACATATAACGCATTTCGTCACTCTATAAAAAGCTTGTATCTTAAAATAAATAATCTTACTAAATGAACTTTACCTGGTGCGCCTCAAGGTACAGTTTGGTTTACATATTGATTTTAGATACGAGCTTTTTTCAAAGTAGTGACGATTTGTGGTTGTGTATTGCAAGAGAAATTGACATCTGTATTGTATTGTATCTGTTTTTAGAAAAATATACTTTGTGCCAAGTTTCTTACGGCGCATTCTTTTTGGAAATCATGATCTCTCCGAAAGCAAAAAAAAAACATGTATGGGCCTAGCTTAATTTTTTTTCATGACACTCATGTACAGTTGTGGCCATATAATTAAGAACGATTATTTAATGAGATGATTTTTTCAAAGTAACAAGTATAACTAATTGCCCGTATTTTTTTTATTTCTCTCGGTATTGCAAAACTTTTCCGTACTACCGGTACATTCATTTATGCAACATTGTTGGCTAAAAAATTAATAGAGAAACTTTATACATTCGATCTGAACCTAGTATTAGTACTTACTGGCTGGTCACGTAATTAAGAACGCTGAATAGTTTATTATTTTTTCAAATTTAAATAGAGAACACTGTGTGGCTCTGTGGTTGTAGATTATTATTCGTATAATTTTGGCGCCATTTCGTGCTGTTAAAGTCTTAAAAGTGATTACTTCGTATAAAAACAATGGGGAAAAATAAAAGTTGTGATAAATCTACAAGAGAAGTAATAATAAAACTTCGCGAGAAGAATTGGTCGTATAAAATGATAGCCGACCATCTGCAATGTTCAAAAACAATGGTTTTCCATGCCGTAAAGCATTTTTCCACGTATCAAACTACTTCAAACGTTCCGCGTGGACCTAGACAGAGAAAGTCATCTCGTCGAGATGATCGAAATATCGTTCGTTTGGCGTAACAAAATCCTTTTAAAGGGTCTAATGAGTTGAGAAAAGAATATTTTGGTGAAAACAACCCTTCAGCAATCTCTGCACGCACTATTCGAAGGCGTTTGGTAGAAAATAAGTTGAACGGAAGGATAGCAAGGAAGGTGCCTATGTTGAAACGATGTCATAGGCAAGCCCGACTTGCATTTGCAAGAAGGTATGAAAACTGGACAGTCAGACAGTGGAAAAACGTTCTTTTTTCTGACGAGACAAAAATAAATAGGGTACGTTCTGATGGAAAACGATATGTACGACGCCCTCCGAATAAAGCATTCGACCCAAAGTACACAAAAGTGACATTAAAGCATGGCGGGGGAAATGTGAAAATTTGGGGGTGCTTTTCTGGACATGGCGTTGGACCTGTTAGGCTGATAGAAGGAAACATGGATCAATTCCAATACAAAAATATACTGCAAGAAACAATGTTACCATATGCCAAAGACGTGCTTCCGGTTATTTGGACATTCCAGCACGACAATGATCCAAAGCATACTGCACGCACCGTTAAGGAATTCCTCACATCACAATCAGTTTCAGTCTTAGATTGGCCAGCCAACAGCCCAGATCTTAACCCAATAGAGCATCTTTGGTGCGAAGTCAAGAAAAAGGTTTCAAATCGACAGTGTGGCAATTTGAGAGAGCTGTACGACGTTTTCTTAGAAGAATGGAACTCTTATTTCTCTTGCGAAATGTCAAAAATTGATAGATTCAATGCCTCGCCGGTGTAAAGCCGTAATTAAAAGCCGTGGACATGCTACTAACTATTAATTTTAGTTCAAATGTATTAATTTGCTTTTTTTTCTATACCAACTTCACATTAATATGATTTATTTAATCTAAGTTTCATATAAAGCAACTCTCGAGCAGTTTAATAAATCGTTCTTAATTATTTGTCCAGCTTCATTACTATTTGAATTTATTAGTATAGAGAACAAATAAAATTTGTAAAAAAAAATGTTAGCAATTATACACTATTATTATTAATCCCGTTTGCTCTATCCATGTGGCTATTTTATAACATAACTTGTTACTTCTAAGAAGGAACACAACTAGACATATGACATGATGTAGATAAAAAAAAATCGGAAACTTCAAATCGTTCTTAATTGTATGACCACCACTGTATAAGGGTTCGGCCGTGATGTGTATACGTCATTATCATTTCATTATATTATAAAGGTTTAGGTACTTTACTAAATGTAAACAAACTCCATTTTATGCGACTAAACTAAAGAGTAAGTACGTCGAAAATGTGACGCGTGAAAGTCAATTACAAATATTTTATTTAGCTGGCTAACCCGTCGCCATAGCTTTTGGTCGAGCTGTCAGCTGATCTTTGTTTACATTTAGGCTGGATTTTACCAAACTTTTATACCGAGAATAACGCTTACTCTCAGTCTTACATTACTATCTGAGAGTAAGGGTTATTCTCGGAATAAAAGTTTGGTAAAATCCAGCCTTAGCAAAGTACCTAAACCATTATAGTATAGTACTTACCTAGCCGGCTGACCAAAGGATGCTTTAGCTCCAAAAGCGCTGCCGAATCCACCTGTCATCAAGAAAAAGACTTAAACATTTCTGCCAGTAAAGCTGTAAACTATAGAGACTAGCTGTTGCCCGCGAGTTCGTCTGCGAATAATAGGGTATAAAAATAGCTTACGACCTATTCTCAGACCTACGAAATATAGATTTAAAAAAAATCGGACAACGTTTCAGAGGCATTCGATTACAAACACTGTGACACGAGATTTTTATAATTATATTAAAAGATTAAAGCTACTAGTACTGTAGGGGACACTTTTGTCTATATAAAAAAAACGTGTTAGTTAGATCATTTATAATTAACTTAAGAGCAGCTGGACCGATTTCAATGGTTTTTGGTTTGTTGGATTCGTCTTTGTTCGGAGTAGCAGAAAAACTATTAAAATATTAGAAAAATCACGGATTTTAAGGATTTACAGCTTTTAAGCGTTAAAAGGGGAAAAAATTGGCTGTCAAAGTTACAGAAATATGTTAATCGATCTCGATTTTTAGATCCGTAGATCAAGATATACGACTAAAATACGAACAGTGACAAGTGGCTCATCAATTAGGCCGGGACCGAGTGATATGGCCAGACGAAGACCCTCAGAAGAAAGTCGGTATAGGTAAATGAAGTTGGTACCAGTTTGCTGCGTCGGCGAGCCGAAAGGTTTGCTGTCGCCAGCGCCGAACGCTTGTCCGGGCGCGGCGGGGGAACTGAAGCTGCCACTGCTAAATACTGACGACGCTTGCGTGGTCGCTTGTTGTCCTGCGAGGAAACAACATTTGCGTTAGAGCCTGTCTAATTTAAAATGACGCGCCCCACCACCGCATTTACGAACAGGATTTGAAAGTAGAAAATGGCCCTAAATACAGCTTCAATAGGTTCAAAATCCTGTGCGGAAATGCGGTGATGGGGCGCGTTATTCTAAATTTAGACAAGCTCTACCACGGAATAGAATAACATTGTACATCTTTCGCGATGTTACTCAAGATGTTACGCACACACCAATTTTTTTTTTGACGTAGCTAACAGTGGTGTAGCGCCGTAACAACTCAATTCCCTACAAGTTGACTATTTTTACGTGACATCAGTAATACCAAGGATGATATAGACTGGATTGGCAGTCGCCATAGTACGGATCAGCCGCGGTTTTTGTAGTTCGATTATTAAATCTAGATGGCGCTGAAATATAGCCAGAGGCTTTGATGGCAAAACAATAAGACTACAGATGTTTCATATTACTACAAATGTATTATTTTTCAATGCAATATAATACATTTGCAGTGATATGAAATATCTGTAGTCTTATTGTTTTGCCTTCAAAGCCTCTGGCTATATTTCAGCGCCATCTAGATTTAATAATCGAACTACAAAAACCGCGGCCGATCCGTACTATGGCGTCTGCCAATCCAGTCTATATCATCCTTGGTAATACTAAGTATGGAAAAGTGTGTGCAAACTGCACAGTGTTGAATCAGAAAACATACTAATTCTAACGTTATTTTACGGCATTTTTAATAAATGAAATGAAATGAAATAGTTTATTTGCTCTAGACATGGTAAAAAGGTCTTATAAAATAGTGCTAATGTGCTATGACATGTCTAGCCAGATACATTGGCATGCAAAACATTGTCTTATATTCTAAAAGGATTTATTTAGCTGAAATATTTACATTGTTTATGTTGAAACCTAGGTTAAATGGCCTTCCAGTAAATGGCTGAGGCAGGACACTGTGGGTAGATTAAGTCCCCTCCCCTCCTCAAAATTTAAAGCTCACGTTTTTTGTTTTGATAACCAATAGAGAAGGGGACTTGTGACCGGGTTTTTTAGTCCGTGCAAGTTGGACACTGTCTGGGCCCTCCATTCCCAGTTCGTCCGAAGGGATTTTTCCCGAGCACAAGTCACCCTTCCAATCCTTAAAGTAAAAAACAGCAAAGACTTCGCGTCTTTGGCCCCTCTGGCGACTCATTCAAAAAAAAAACCTAGGTTAAATACAGTTTATTTAAAAAAATTATTAAGGTTTAGTGTCAATTTGAAAGTGGAATTATAATTAAGTATTCTTTAATTGATTAAAATGCTTTATCCTTAAGCCATTAAAATAATTTAAATCTAAATTTGTTCCGAGGCAACTCAGTTATGCTCTTAGGTAGCCTATTAAAAATTCGTATTGCCATTAGGACACAGTTTCTGCGATATATGTGTGTGTTAGTTTTGGGGTAAATTAATTTTTCCGGGTATCTTGTATTAAAATTACATATTTGGTCTTTCCTTTTGAAGTAGTTTGGATATGATTTGACGAAGTTGCATATTTCAAAAATATATAGACATGGCACTGTTAATAGATTTAATCGTTTGAAAAGTGGTTTACAAGATGTTAGAGGGGAGACATCACAAATTCCACGTATGCATTGTTTTTGAGCAATAAATATTCTGTTTACGTCTACTGAATTATCAGTATACCATATCGCAATATTGACGCAATATAGCCATGGTACGCTTTTAATGCGGTTTGTTCGTTAGAAATTTTAGTAAGTTTCCATAGTGCATAGGCAAAGCGATTAATTTTGTTTACTATGCTCTGAACATGCTGTTTCCAGGAGCACTTATTATCTATAATTATGCCTAAAAATTTAGTTTCATTTGATTCTATTATTATTTGACTTTCGTATGATACCACGATGTAAGAATATATACTAAACTAAACTCACCAAATCCAGTAGATCCGAAGCCTCCGCTATTATTATTACTGCCCCAGAAGCTGGTGGCGGGTGCAGCCGAAGTTTGGCCAAAAGTTGACGCTCCACCGAAAATAGCCGAGGCCTGGGTGCTAGGTTGGCCGAAAGTTGTTTTACCGCCGAATACGTTGCTATTAGTACTGCCGAATACTGATGTTCCGGATGACCTACAAACAAAAGGTAACTTGAGCAAACTAATACCATGTACCGCAACTCCTTTACAAGCATTCATAGTAGCATTTCAATTTGCAATTACTCTACTTGTTTTGATTACGAAAAATAAAGTTAAAGTGACTCTAAATATACTCACCGGCAAAAAATTTGGCCCACAGTCCACCTTTCATACAAACGAGGCTACTTTGATGCCTTATTTCTACACCAGGGTAGTGCCCCGGTTGAGATCTGATGATGGATATAGAGCATCGATAATGGTGGTCCAGAGTTTCTAACACACACAACTGATTCAACAACCCGTTTACACCACAGCGAGAGAATTTGTACAGCACTGAGATTTTCATTCATTTTATTACCATTTTAGCTGTTTTTCTAAATGTGTATAATTTCCGTGTTAAACGCAGATTCAATCAGGTGGGTATCTTAGGAACTCTGAATGTCCTTTATCAATGCTCGGAGTAGCCATCAACAGATCACAGCCAAAGCACCGCCTAGTGGAGAACCAAGACATCAAAGTGACCTCGTTTGTATGAAAGGTGGACTGGTGGGCCAAATTTTTTGCCGGTGAGTGTATCTTCAGATAAAGATGTAAAAAGAAAATATTGTCTCACCCTCCTCCGAATATGCTTTCGCTGCTTTGTGAAGGTGCGCTGGTAGTAGAAATGTTAACCGAAGCGAACAGAGATTCTCCACCGCCAAACAGCGAGCCGCTTGCTGTGGTAGCAGGAGTCCCGAAGACGGACGTTTGAGTGGGGCTTCCGAACACAGAAGCTTGTGTGGTCTGAGCAGGCGATCCGAATATAGACGCCTGAGTCGCCGGCGGCGTCCCAAATACCGACGCTTGTGTAGTTTGAGTAGGAGTCCCAAAAACAGACGCTTGGTTAGTCTGTGTCGGAGTACCAAAAACTGATGTTTGTGTAGCTGCTGCACCAAAAACTGACTGTGGACTAGCACCGAATACAGAAGCTTGATTCGTTTGCGTAGGTGTCCCAAAAACGGACGCCTGAGTTGCCGGAGTGCCGAAAACGGATGTTTGCGTCGTCTGCGGAGTACCAAACACCGACGCTTGCGTTGTTGGGGCTCCGAACACCGACGATTGTGTAGTTGCTGGGCTTCCAAACACAGAAGCTTGAGTTGTCGGACTCCCAAACACAGACGTTTGTGTTGTCGCAGGACTTCCAAAAACGGACGCTTGAGTTGCAGGAGGACTTCCGAAAATAGACCCTTGAGGAGATGTCTGAGGGCTTCCGAATACGGAAGACTGTGTACCGCCAAAAACAGATGGCTGTGTCGTTGATGTCGGTGCTCCGAAAATAGAAGGACTGCTAACCGGAGTGCTAAATACTGATGATTGTGTAGTTGTGGTGGTTGAACCAAATCCGCTTTGAGTAGTCGAAGTAACAGTTCCGAAAGCACTAGGAGTAGATGATGGGGTACCGCCACTGTCGGCCGAGGGAGTGGATGGAGAAGCAGCAAAAACAGAAGCCGTAGTTGTAGTCGTTGTGGTAGCAAAAGCTGATGTACCAAATACTGATTTTGCCGTCGACGCAAAAACGGATGAAGCAGTCGATGCCGTCGAACTGAATACGCTTTCAGCTGGCTTCGATTCGGTGGGTGATGGTGTAGCGAAGAGAGAACTTTGCGTAGTCGTTGTTGTGCCAAATATAGAAGACGATCCAAATACACTTGATGGGGTTGTAGACGCAGTGGCGAAGATCGAAGTTGATTCAGTTTTTGCCGGAGATTGCACTGTAGTTAGGGAAGTCGCCGAAGAAAATATAGAGCCGGGGTCCGTTTTAGTTGGACTTGATAAGGGAGACGACGCGACTGCTGTTGCGAATATAGACGACGCTGATGAAGTCGGCTGAGGTTTCGCAATTGTTACTATTTGAGACACAACTACAGGTGTTGAAGAAGAAACCGCACTTGAGCCGAAGATAGACTGTGGTTTTGGCACTGAAATTAAAAAAATAAACAAATTTTAAATATAGCCGAATAATAGTTATGTAAATTACATAACATAATATACACATAATAATATATTAGTCTTACCAGTTATAGTAGCACTTGCGGTAGCAAATACTGAAGCCGATGATGGAGGAGCTGTTTCTGACTTAGGCACGACTTTAATCGCTTCAGTTTTAATTTCTGATTTAATTGCAATGGGCTTCGGAACTTCATCTAAAATTGCATCAAAATAGCTTTAAAATCATATAGAAAGTTGCATTATATCAAAACTATAATTTAACATGTGTGACATACCTGATGTAAAAGCACTAGGAGAGCTCGCAATTGGTTGAGTATTAGATCCAAATAGCGGCTTATTTGTATTCTGTATACTCAACGGTTTAGACTCATTTTCTTTTCTCTCTTCTTTGGTTACTTTCGGAATAGAAAGTATCACGTTCCCGCTAGCCTTTTCGGGTACATTTTCTTTAGATTTCTCGACTGCCTTTTCAGGTTTCGGTTCAAGTTTTGGCTCAACTTTTGGTTCCACTCTTTTGAATGTAAACGTTTTCGAACTGCCTCCTAAAACGTCTGGTACATTTTGAGTTGCTTGTAGAGGCGTAGAGGTTCTCATTGCAAATAGATTAGACATAGGTTTTTCTTCTTTTTTGGTATCAGTTTTCAGTGGAAGTGAGTCGGGCTCACCAGTTTCACTAGATTTTGTCTCGGGTACGAAAGCTTGAGGTGCGAATTTACTGAACATGTTGTTTAGTTCTGATATAGGTTTTGAAGTGAATGAGGTTGGCGTGGCCACAATAACTGATGAAACTGAAAAAAAAGGTAAGGTGTCGTGTAAAGAAGTAGAATTTATCAAGTTTGTTTACAATATTTACAAGGCATTCCATTTAGAAACAGTTACTGCGGGACATATAAAGCATTTGTCATTCAGTTACCACTTTTTATCATGGTATTGTTGTATGTAAGTAGTACAATATAACAATACATACAATTAAAGGCAGAAGAAGGCGAACAAATCTTTTGTCCCATGAAAGTGTCCGCGGTGTCATCTTTCTTAGTTTCAATAGTAACTTGTTTGTTCTGAAGCAAGTCTTTAAGTACGCTGCGAGTGTTGGCTGAGGCAGCGGTTGGTGTCGCGAATGTGAGCGGCTGTTTAGGTGCAACTGGAGCCTGGACTTGCTTGACCGGCTCTGGTTTTGGCTCTGAAAATGATTCTTAAGAGAGTCATGAAGAATTAAGAGACTTCACATCGCGGTCCGGCCACGTCTACGTATGACCGGCGGAACGTCTAGCGATTTTCTAATACAATGCTGCGTTGCTAGTTAACCGTCGTGTGGTAAACGTGCCGAGCGCGTGATGAATAGAGAATTAGTTGACCGCATCGACTGTCGCTTTGGCCACGAGTTTAAGCTGCTCTGTTGCTGATTCTTAGAATAAGCTGTCTTTTAACAGGTGATAATGATTATTTATGCTAATTACCTAATTGTAATTTCAATTAAAAATTTGAGGCTTGTAGCCAGAGTAAAAAGAACAAAAAATTAACTTTGAACTTACCTTCGGTAAACAGTGTTCTGGCAACCTGAGGTGCAGTGATTGGCTTTACGTTGATAGGTATTTTTTGCATCGGCGGTGGTTGGCTCAGTAGTGGTGGTTTCACTTCCGATGTTGTCTCTTTCTTCACTAAAGTTATTGGTGGAGCTGTTACTGAAATAAAAAGATATGTTAAAAGAGCGATAGTAGACCGAAATTAGTGTTAAAATCACTAGTCACGTCAGTATGACTAATACTTTAAGTTAAAAGAATTTTGGCCAATACATATCCACGTTAAAAAGTAGCTGAACTCTTCAAGAGCTTGACTGTACTTATACGTATACATACATTAATTGGTATAATCTATACATAAATTAGGTACTGAGAAAAAATCAGAGACGTGCTTACTGTATGTAGTTACTAGCTATCTTTATGTATGTCATTATTTTAGGTACTAACCAGATTGAATGGCCGGTTTGGGCTCAACTTTGACCGCTTTAGTCTCATTCGCCTTGTCTTTCAAACTCTTCTCGTAGCTTATCCGCATAGCTGTCAAATGGTGTCTCATTTCGACGTTTACAGGTTTGATCTTAACAGTTTTGTGGTTTGACAATATGTCTCGAAGGGCGTCTAACTTTTGTGGCGTAAGCAAGTTTTTATTTTCTTTGGACTGCGGTTCGATGCTCATGTTTAGAATGTTTTTAGTTAGTTTTGAGAGTGGATCTCTGAAATTTTATACGTGGTTGATCATTGACATAATTTTAAAGAGACGATCGTTGAATTAGTTCGTGATAAGACTTTTATTTTCTTTAAAAACCGTTAGGTAATAATTTGTTCGTTTTTAAAGAAAATAAAAGTCTATCACGAATTATTATTGCAGTAAACACATTAACTTATATATTAGAACAATTTATATTCAAAACAATTTTAATTTTCATTCAATTTTTATGGAATAATCGAGAAAAACTAACAAAAATGCAACGTTGCCAGCTCAGCAGGTATAAACCCTCTTAAGTAGATAGAAAAATATTAAGGATTCGAATTCTAGTTACAGTTTTTTTAGTTCGTCTAAAGACCAGTTTAGACCTGCAAGTGAAATTGTGCAAGTTGAATTTTCGAGTTTGAAGTGGTCAGTGGAGCGCCGTAATGCAAAGCAACTTGCACAACTTTTCTTGCAACTTTTGGACTTGAGATATTATTGAGTGTATGCAGGTTGTCCCAAAATTCAACTAATATCTGTCAAGTACTGTAAAAAAGGGGAAAAAGCCTGTGTGTCTGTAAGTTTGTTACTCTTTGAAGCTAAAATTGCTGGACAGACTTAGACGAAATTTGGCACAAAGATAAATATGGTTAACCAAGTAAGTGAACCTGGATTGTATGTATGGATGGTAGTTTATATCCTAAAAAATTGCAAAGATTCCGACAGTTGGCGCAGAGGAAGTCGCGTGCAACAGCTAGTATTGAATATGAAAAAGTATTGGAGAGACTTGTTACTTGTTTCAAATAATGTGTGTAGATATTTTTTTTGATATAGACCGCCGATTGTACAATAGGGTAAATCGCCAATAACTGGCCACCTCATACTAAAAATGAACTCTATTCACACATAATAGAATTCATTTTTGACGTGACAACGTCTAATAAATCGATGAACGCCGGCTGCATACACGAAAAAGGATGACGCAATGTAACGTTGCGTGTAAGTACATGTACTATCGCCCCAGACGTCAGCTTGCCATTTTCAAAACAAATTTGCTTGCAGCCGTTGATATTTAATGCTATGGATTGGTATGGACAGATGTCTAGCCACTGCACGCAAACTGGGCCTTTAAGGTGCTCAGCTGGCGTCTGGGCCGATGGTACGTACATGTACTTACAGAGCGGCGAAGGCCAGTTGCAATAATACGTAGTACAATCTTAGCGCTCGGGTAATTTTTAAGGTTCCGTACCCAAAGTGTAAAAACGGGAACCCTATTACTGAGGCTCCGCTGTCCGTCCGTCTGTCTGTCCGTCTGTCACCAGGCTGTATCTCGGGAACCGTGATAGCTAGAGAGTTGAAATTATCACAGATGATGTATTTCGGTTGCCGCTATAACAACAAATACCAAAAAATGGAATAAAATAAATATTTAAGGGGGCTCCCATACAACAAACGTGTTTTTTTTGCCCGTTTTTGCTCGATATTGATAACGGCAACAGGTAGACGCTTGAAATATTCACAGAATATTTAATTACATATTGACTTTAAAAATAAATCATTAAATTAAAATAAAAAAATATTTAAGGGGGCTCCCATACAACAAACGTGATTTTTATAGATAATTGTACGGAACCCTTCGTGCGCGAGTCCGACTCGCACTTGTTATTGAATGTTTTGTTATGACGTTGTCACGTTAAACTATCGTCCGTAAACCGAATTTACAGACAACCGGTTTTTAGTATAAGGTGTTAATTACTGGCCACCCTTCAATAACTGGCCACTTTATACTAAATTGAATTCTGTTTGTAGGGGAACAGAATTCATTTTCATTATGAGGGGGCCAGTTATTACCCTAAATATTTCTCATCAATCTACAATCTGTAAGAATAGCGATTGAACTAAACAAAATGATACATATAGGTACTTAACCTACTTTTTGAACGGCGTAGTTCTCAATATAGAAGTAGTCTTGAACGCCGGAGTCACATTGCATTCATTGAGGGTGCTCCTCAGTGTTTTGAGAAGCGCCTGCTGCCGACTCAAGATCTCTTGCTGCCTCACCAGCGGTTGATACACGTCGTCTAGTATTGGTCGGATCATTCTATGGCCTGGCCTAAAATTGTACATAAATAAACATTTATGTTGATAAATGCTTATAAATATATCATACTAAATACAAATTGAAACATGGATGTACAGAAAAACCCAGAAAAAAGACCAGCTCTGGGAATCGAACCCAGGTCCTCAGCATTCCCTGCTGCGTGCTAATTTTGGCCCCATCGGCCGTCAGTTCTATGAGTGATGTGCCCGCCCACTGCCACTTGATTCTGGCGATTCTTTGAGCTATGTCGGTGACGTAAGCTACGTTGATATGGATGCGTGTGATATCCACCAATCATATTCGTTGGTCCACATAGCATAGCACTACTGGTGGAAACCGGTTCAACTACGGTTCAACGGTGTGCTCGTGGCGGGGCGTGAAAAATTTTGCAGGTAAAGCCGAAACAAAAAAAAAACAAAAACCCCGTTTAACCTCTTTTTGAAAGTGCAGTAATAGAAAGCGTTTGGTAACTTCGAAAGTTTAGTCAATCCGGGGAGAATCGGGTTGTTACCACCCTTCGCCACTGTGCTCTGGAAATTCTTCGAGCGGCTGCATAGCTTAGCATTATCGTAAATGGTGCTTTCACACCCTCGCAGCATAGCTGGTAGAAAATCACCCGTAAGCCGAATAGTCACTAAAGATAAGCATTTTGTTTAGAAACACGGTTTCAGTAACAGGAATCGACATGTTTCTGAAACACAAGAAACAGTTGCGGTGAACACTTATTGTTTATCGCAATGTTTCTATGCTCCCCGCTGGAAGTAGGCGACCAGGGGCCTGTTGCATAACAAAGTACAACTAATATTACAAGCGGAACTCTCGCTTCAGTTATACTAACTAGAAAGGGAGTTCCGCTTGTAATATAAGTTGTACTTTGTTATGCAACAGGCTCCAGACCGTCCACACTATGTGAGCTGGAACATTGTATCTGTAAACAGCTGCATAGTTACTATACTAAACGGGACTTACCTATCCTATCACACAATTAATATACCTGCATAGTGTTTCAGAATCAGTGTGTCCCAAACATTATCTGAAGAGTTTGTTCGTTCGTAGGTTTGGTTGAACGCGCTAATCTCAGGAACTACTAGTTCGAATTGAAAAATTATTTTTGTGTTGAATAGTCCATTTATCGAGGAAGGCTATAACGCTATATAACATCACGCTACGACCAATAGGAGCGGAGCATCAATGTTAAACACGGACGAAGTCGCGGGCTACCAGCTAGTAGTGAATAAGAGTCTTTAAGTTAAGCCGAAGGCATAAATATCTATACAGCAATTAATGACATAGAGATATTTTTTCACACCTTTCATTCGGAAAAGTAGATTTTTCTCCCTGACGACAGGGATCAAAATGCTACTTGTCTGTTCAAGCTACTTTTTTAATTTATTCATTAGCATGTATCATTTACGCAATGTGCCAATGAACAGAGACCTTAATAAAATAATCGATTGTAATTATTTTATCGTAATCGATTAAAAAACGAACGTATTTCATGTTTTAACTTTAACAACGTTTTGAAAATTGATGAATTTTTCGTAATAGTTTTAAAAAATAATTCATACTAGTATAGTTTTAATAGTTTTATAAACTATACGGTTTACTTAATTGAAAACTATCGATGATTGTTATTGTGATTTAATGAATATTGATATCCGTAATATTCGATTCCATTCGATTATTTCTTAACATTGTTAAAAGTAGCACAGGAATACTTTATCTGTGGTGACCTTTCCCTATCTATCACAACAATCCATTTTCCTCATAGTCGGTGTGAAAAATTGTATGTGTCACTCAGGAGCAAAATTATTTTCGTCTTGGGCTTTAACACTTGAATCCTTCGTTACGCTCAGGATTCTAACTTAGAATCCCTCGCTGCGCTCAGGATTCTATTGTAGAATCCATCGCTTCACTCTTGATTCAATGTACTGCCCTCGCCGTAAATACATCATTTTGCTCCCTTGTGATACAAATAACTATTGACGCCTTGGGAACGTACATATTATATTAATGCCCTTGACTGTACTCACTTCTTTAGATTCATGTCGATCTCAGCCTGTTGGTTCCACTTGTAGTCCAGAGCGCGATGAGCCTGCTCCAACTGGGACTGTACGTAGTAAGCGAGTTTCTTTACTGATGCTACCCGCTTCGTGGTCAGAGGGTCGGCTTGGGTCCACTGGTCCAGGTCTTTGGCACTGCAAGAGGAATGATTGATTTTTTTTTTTTTTAGAGTTTAAAAAAAAATTACCAGTGGTTTTTATTAATAACATAACATTAAAGTAATTAACTAATTATACAGAAATAAAAAAAATATATATATACTAGAACAATTAACCTAAAACTAAAAACCTTAAAAAATATAATATAGTAAATAACTAAAATACATTATTAAAAGGAGTCCCTTTAGGCAAGGTTCCGAAGATACTGGCAGCGTTCCCCCTTTGAACAGCTAGACTAATTCTTTGTCCGAGGTAGCTGCCAGCTCTTCGGTCTCCTGTGATGTCGACTAACCTTTTTGTAATTTCCTTAAAAAGCCTTATGGCGCTAGGACCCCACGGACCAAGGGTCTCGACACCGAATGGGACAAAATCATATTCGGAGCCTAGACCCCTATATTTGCATGCTTTAGCTTTTTCAGCCGCTTCACAAGCCGCACCAGCTCTGTTATTGGTTCCATGTAGATGGGAGGGGGCCAGCGTGTCTGAACAGGTTGCATCCCATACCAGCACCCGGCCCATCTTCCATGGAATCAAACTCATACCGTCCGGTCTCTTGCCATCGTCTCTTGCAATTCCAGTCGGCTCAAGTAGACTTGGCACGTTGACGGTGGCAAGGGACCGGCGTATGATATCGTTTAGTGCGGCATGTCTCGAGAAGCGGCCTGCACTTTTTTGGCATGACAGTCCGTGATATCCTAGCTTGTCGACATCACTGCCACAGGGACATTTATGATTGATTAACCTCGAAGTTCCAGCATACATTATAAATACTAGAGATTCTACTTCTCTATTCGTTTTGCACGCGTGCTGTTATTTGTTTATTCTTCTCTGTACGACTTATAGCATTAATAGTGTATTTCTATGAAAGGGTCCTGTAATACAGAGTGTCCTAACGCAGGACCCTTAGTTGTAACATTTTTTTGTAAAAAAAAAAACTATTGAAATAAACGCTTTTTTTTTTTCATTTACGACGTGTGGTTAGTGTTTGAGATAATAATAACATCGATTCGGTTTGGTATTGTTCATAATATTTTCAAACGTGTCACATTAACATAGTGCCCCTTATAATATATCGATAAACTAAGGAAGTCACTAGCATTGCAACGTCTGTGTCAGGAAAATCTCTAGTTAAAATTACAAAATACAAATCAATTGTAAGAATACATGCCCAATGTTCTATGTGGGGTACAGTTTTAAATGAAATAAGAACTTTAAATATCTTGAAATAAATTTCCAATAGCAATAAGGAAATCCCGACTGGGTCTGGATTGCTGTCCATCATAAAAAATTGGGACTTCCAAGGTTAAGTCATTGTTGTTTATTTTTAGTCAATAAGAATAGAACATGTTTTAAGTACCGTGAGAGAACATGAACAATAATATATTCTAAAGTCATTGTAAATATTGATTGAAATAACCATAGAGTGAATTTCAAGTCTAATATTGGGAAACGTCATTTGCATCCAGGTTTTAATTTATTTTTATAATACTTTTGTACTTAATAGGTACTGTGGTGATCGTACCACGAGCTTGGGAGTGTAGCTTTCCTAACACTATTTATCCTATTAATTGAAAGACACTTGTTTGTACTATGCCTGCGTTTTTATTCATTGTCCCTGTCCCTTTTTCAAAGCTACAGAGTATGGTTTTTCATTGATAACGCTCCTAAGATAAAGCGGAGGATCATAATACGATCCTCACAGTACCTAATGGTCAGTGGCGATCCTTACATAGAAGCCCAAAAGCCGGGCTTGCCTTATAAATCTCAAATCAAGATTAAAAATAAAAACCAAACATCGTACAAACGAAAAAAGTTCTAATAAAATCACTTTCATAATAACGCGCTTTATTTTACCAAGAATTGCATAACTAATCCGCTGCGCGGCCTGGCGGCGCTGAACGGCGACGATAGGCGATAGTAGCGTACGTTATAAATAGCATGACATCTCGCTCGCTCTTGTGGGCTTTTACGGGGCTTCCAAACGCTCTCTTCATACTGAGGAAAACGTTAGTTTTGCAAACATCTATGTATAGCTGCATATATAGCACTTTCTTTGCAATTTTGAATCTGGCTTACGGTGTGAAGTTTGTTGCGTTTGGTTTGGAACGCGAGTGCGCGGGCGAGATGAATAACTTCACGATTGTTTATATCGAATCGTGGGTCATGCATGGCGTTGTAAAATGCGTGATTTGATGCAATTACATTTCGAAAAATAAATAGATATTCTTGTTTTAGTGCGGTGTACAGTGCGGTGCGTGTGAGAATGTGTCTGTAAAATTCTGTCTAGTAATAAAATGCCTTCAGTGTGCTTTGGTAAGCTTGTCCAAACTGAAGATTGAAGAGTAAAACGGCAACAAGATGGATTTATCTACATTAAATTATAAAAAAATACTAAAACATATCTTTCGGCTTGCCATAGCCTGATGCCCTAGGCACGCCACTGCTAATGGTCTAACAACAGCCATGATAGCTAAGTGATTTGACCTAAGGTTCCTCAAGCAGAGGGTTGTGGGTTCAAACCCCGGAACCCGGTAACTTCCGGTTACGGGCACCAAGGGCATGTCCGGTTATGCATTTCTGAGTTTTCAGAATGTACTAGAATTGAAATTTACCAATGCGGCGAAGGAAAATATCGCGAGGATGCTGCACAAATTTGCGAATTAATTACATTGCACCATTACCATTGTGTGTGAAGTTCCCAATCAGCACTGGGCCCGTATGGAAACTACAGCCCAACCCTCTCATTCGGAAAAGAGGCTAGTGCAAAGCAACAGAGCGTATACCGATCGGAGATGGGAAAAAAAAAACTTACTCAGAATGCGTACGAGCTTCAGCCACAACGGCACATGCGCGAACCAAATCCAACTTCAGCGTGATAATGGCATTGCGCAAGTCTTCCATAGAACAGTCTTTTTTTATTGAATCTGCATCGAGATTCTGAAGCTCTGAGTTCGGATTTATGGCTTGGAGGTCGCGGTGGAACTGCAAAAAAAGCAAGAAAGATTAGACAAGTAATCTGCTGAAGCAGTTACATAAAATGAGCTGACTATTCAGCGACTATCTGATTAATTATTATTTATTTTCTTACTTTCTTTTACTCTGTTTGTGTCTATTTTCCCATAAATTCTATTTTAGGTACATTTCGTTTTATGGAACAAAAATTTTTACTTTATTACCTTCATGTTGGTGTCCATTTTGTGCACACAAATTCACTCACATGAACATCCACGCATTCACCCTGAAATGTACACTCACACACGCGCAGTGGAGAAATAGATATATGTTAATTTTAGGTTAGATATAAGTAGACCTAAATGATTAGCAAATAGTTTTTGTATCTTTGTATTCACTTTTTCTGTACGATGTACAGTGCTCATTATTTGGTGTTTTTTTTTTTACCTGGATCTTGTAACACAGGGACCCCTAGCACAGGATCCAGTGTCAATGATTCTTCTTGTAAGCATTTCTCGTACAATAAACTTTTATCATTTTTTTTTTTTTTTATCATTATATATTTTTTTTGTTTGCGACACCGACACCGACAAAGTTTCTGTGTCTCCTATTACAGTCCAAAATATACCAGCTTGAGGCAGTCAAACGGACAACGGACGCTACGTAATAAGGTCCCGTACGTTATGTACGGAACATTAATAACAGGGTACAAACCTGGATCTGCGCTTGCCGAGTCTTCGTCACAAACTTGTAGAGTTCCATTTGGAACTCGTTCACTTCCCTTATGAGCATGCTCCGCAACTCCTGGTTGGCCTTCTGTTTGTTAGCTAACTCTTGCTCGGCTTTGAGCGCCGCGTTCAGTTCTTGCGTGTGATCTTTCTGCGGCGCTGGGGCAGGTTTTGGTTGGGCCTGTAAGTTTTAAAGATCAGAAACTGTTAATTATTGCATTGTATAGTCGACCAAGTAAGTGCTTTGCCATTTTTTATGACAGTTCCTACACCAGAATAAAAGCAATAAGGCTGATTGTCACATTGACTTGGAAGTGAAAATAGCATTTGATGTTTTAAGCCGTACAACTGACATTGAACCTTAGGGTGCTAAAGGAATTTCTTGGCGGACTATACAATAAGTTATTAATACCAAACAAAAACGAGGAAAAAAACACGCATCTTGTATGGGGACCTGATTTAATTGTTACCTTTATTCAATTTTGTCCAACTACGTTCACCGAAGAAACCTTTGCCTGGTAGTTGGACAGTGTAACAGGCTAATAAATAAGTATTTTTTATTATTTATTTACCTAAGGCTTTCATTTAGTGGCCATAGTGTCACACTACATCCTTGTGACAGAGGGACAGACAGATAAACGCACAAGCGCGAGCAATAGGGTTTAGTTTGGAGCTTTTGGGTATGGAGTTGTTTACCTGCGGCTGTGGTGCCGGAGTAGGCGTTGGTACCACTACAGTCGGTTTGGCCTCAGGTGGTTTTGGTTCATTTGCTTGGAGCTGGGGCGCTGCCCCAAATGCTGCTGAAATATTATAGGTACGTATAGACCGATAATTGTATTTTTTCAGGTTATGCAGCTGAGCTGATGATGGAAGGTTAATCTCCTAAACGGTTAGGAGTTATAGGAAGTTTCTTTAAATATCATATGCACGTATAGACCTTTAGTTGTATTCTTTCTGGTTATTCAGATTTTTAGTGCCCGCTTCCGAAAAACATTGTACTTATACAAAGAAATACTGTAAAGGACCGTATCTACCTGAAGTTTAGTCGTGCTTGCTTACACGCTTGCTTGCACGCTTACTTGCACGCTTTCTTGCACGCTTGCTTGCTTACAACATTCTTGCTTGCCTGTATGCTTGCTTGCTTGATGTCTCGGTTCTTTGGAATACTCATGGTACACGCGAGCGAAGCCGCGGGCAAAAGCTAGTAATACAATATAACGACACAGTGTTACTTTTTCTTTATTTTCGATCACAATCTAGGCTCCACCCTGTCTTGGGGACGACGGCTATAAATATCGAATGTATTATAATATCGAAAGGTTAAAATATTCCGGGTACATTTTAAAACATTTTACACAGTCGTACTGTTCCTACGATGATGACTTACTTGTAGTAAAAGCCGGTGGGTTTTGAGGCTGGGGCGCGCTAAATGGCTTGATAGCAGTGTTAGTAGTCAACCCGAACTGCGCGGGCGCCGACACTGGCTGGGCCGACTGTGGAGTCGGCAACAAAGGTTGCGCTGGCTGCAAATATAAATAAATAAAATAAATAAAAATAAATAAATATCACGGGACAATTCACACAAATTGACCTAGTCCCAATGTAAGCTAAGAAAAGCTTGTGTTATGGGTACTAAGTAACGGAAAAACATACTTATATAGACCCGAGAACAAACATTCGTACCCTTCACACAAACATCTGCCCCGACATGGGAATCGAACCCGAGACCTCAAGCTTCGCAGTCAGGTTCTCCAACCACTAGGCCATCTGGTCGTCTAAATATGTATGTATGTACAGTGGCGGCGCTGGATCTAAATTTAGTGTGGGCAAGATATATTTAGCGATGCCCTATGATAACGCACCGCACATTAGATTCATCATCATCATCAGTCTATGCTCGTCCACTGCTGGACATAGGCCTCTCCACTGAGCACGATCCTCGGCCACTCTCATCCAGCTCTTGCCAGCCGCCTTGCGAGGTTCATCGCTCCACCGATTCTGAGGACGTCCTACGCTACGTTTGCTAATCCGTGGTCTCCACTCAAGAACTCGTCTACCCCAACGGTTATCGGTTCTTCGGATTATATGACCGGCCCATTGCCACTTCAGCGTGCTAATGCGGTGGGCTATGTCGATAACTTTGGTTCTCTGACGGATCACTTCGTTACGAATTCGATCTTTCAGAGAAACTCCGAGCATAGCCCTGTCCATAGCACGTAGAGCAACTTTAAATTTGTGGACCAGCCCTACAGTGAGGGTCCATGTTTCGGCACCGTAAGTCATGACGGGTAGGACGCACTGATTGAAGACTTTCGTCTTTAAGCTCTGTGGAATTGGCGACTTCGGCGGTGAATTCATGGCGAAAAAGTTAAATTATAAATACCTCTGCATTTTTTTCATACCAAAGAAAGGAAAGTCTTCCGAAATTATACACAAAGATACCTTAGCTTGCAATGCGGCGGCTAAAGCCGGAGCAGCCGGCGGGTTCGCCACGGGTTCTACTTCAGCGCTGTAAAAACCATAATCGAATTAGTTACCTAGTTGTTACAACAGTAAAAACCGGCCATGTGCGAGTCGGACTCGCGCACAAAGGGTTCCGTAGGTACCATTATCTACAAAAAAATCACATTTGTTGTATGGGAGCCCCCTTAAATATTTGTTTTATTTTAATTTAATTATTTATTTTTAAAGTGAATATATAACTAAATATTCTGTGAATATTTCATGCGTCTATCTGTTGCAGTTATCAATATCGTGCAAAAACTTAAATAATTATTATATTCCGTTTTTTAGTATTTGATGTTATAGTGGCAACCAAAATACATCATCTGTGAAATTTCAACTGTCTAGCTATCACGGTTCTTGAGATACAGCCCGGTGACAGACGGACAGACGGATGGACAGCGAAGTCTCAGTAATAGGGTCCCGTTTTTACCATTTCGGTACGGAACCCTAAAAATCGCGGGATATTGTGAGTTTTGTGTGTCGAAGTGATTATGTACAAGAAAGTCAAGTGCGGGTGGTTCGAAAAACTCGCGCAGCTAAACAAACGTGATACCCTACGAGTACACTTCAGTCGACTCATGACCGCGGCCGCTGCAATGTGATTGAAACGTCGAGGTAATTTTAGCAATTAATAGTTCGTTTATTAACACCCGAGAAATATTTGTTAAGAGATGATACCCACTATCTTTATGAAAATAACACACAAACCGATACCGAATCTAAGTTATTGCGAGTCCTTCCGTTGTGGTAACAATAGTGAAAAACGAAAAAAAATTTTTCAAATTAAAGTGTTACAAAAATTTTTCTTTACATACTTAGTTACACAATCTTTAATTATTTGAGTGCGAAGGGGGCGCCCCTATGTTTGTAATTGAACGAGGAGCAAGGCCAACACCTGGGCCCAATTGGGATGCACCAAAAAAAATAACATATAGTTTTTATATATTTTTTGGAAAGAATAGGCTATTTTAAGATACCATTTTCATCGATTTTGAATTTGGTTGAGTATTTAATTTTTTATAATTTTTTTAAGAAATACTTTGTATGACGTCACAGTGAGAGAACCACGTTCCATTACCTAGAAAACTTCAAGTCGTGCATAACATAATCTGTGGTACTACTGGCCTTATACTTCGAAATATTCTATATCGATGTACGAAGTGCAAAATTCGAACTTCGTATCGTGCCATTCCTCTCACGCTAATAGTATTTAATACAAGACCGAACAAGACGATGCGATACGAACTTCGATTTTCGAATTGCGGAGTAGCGCCCCTGATTTGTCTTGTCACTGTCAATAATACAAGCACAGCTTAGGGTCCTAAATGAACCATATGACAAATAGTTTTATTTATTTCTCTTCTTTTAGCTTCGATTATTCCTGTTTGTTTAATGGTGTGATAGTAAATAGATATTTTTTACTAAAATCTGATATTTAAATTCTTTCATATTTACTTGTAACGTAGTAATTTAATAATTAAATTTGTAAAAATAAATTGCGAGTATTGTATACATTTCGGACTTTATGATAAATGACAACTGTTTAAAACCAGGTGCGCATCATGTGATGAAAGTTCTGTCTTTGTCACTCTTTGCTATTATAAGCAGGACACCAACATTTCAAACTGTCAATTTGCTTTAGAGTGTAGACCTTCCTTATATCTGCCTCTGTGATGATTCACTGCAGGGGTCAAATGAAGGTCATTACTAAAAATTTCTTTATTTAATTCAGTTTACCATATTTTTGGAATCTGATTTCTGAAAACGCTTCACAAAGCCTATTTCTCCAAACGGTTTTCGATTTATTATACGTTGTCAAAAATTGGGACATCCCAATTGCATAACAAAGTACAACTAATATTACAAGCGGAACTCTCCCTTCAGTTATATTAACTAGAAAGGGAGTTCCGCTTGTAATATAAGTTGTACTTTGTTATGCAATTGGGCCCTGATCAGTGGGGTATGTCAATACCGAAGTACGAAAGACCGAATGTATTAAAACATCGAATGGGTCAAAAGACCGACACGATTTTTTTCTGAAACCGTAAACTTTTCTGAATTTATTAAAACGGCATCATACAGAACCCATTAGGTTAGGTTAGGTTTGTTTTATAACAATCTTAAAAAGTTAACGGTTTCAGAAAAAAATCGTGTCGGTCTTTTGACCCATTCAATGTTTTAATATATTCGGTCTTTCGTACTTCGGTATTGTAATACATACCCGATCAGTGACCAAGCTGAACGCGTCGGAATGTCACACCCCCCCGTCAGCCCTTAACACCTCCACTCCCGCCTAGTCCATTCAAAATTGTCTAATACTAAATGGACCAGTCGAGAGGAAGGCGCCAAAGCTAGCAGGAAGTATGCCACCCCAGTGGGAAAGTAATGACATATGACCCGAGTGGGCAAAACCATTTGACAACTCTGTCAAGACATTCGATTTTGGACCGTAAATGTTGCTAATTCGAATCGGCTTTGATTTTTGTTTGACGACAAATATATTGCCGGTATCAGTTTAAGTGTTAATATTGATTTATCGCAAAGTAATCGACTTCAAATGTGTTTTTTTTTATTTTGCGTACGTAGACCTCTAGCAGGTCTTCGTCGAACCTTGGGGGTCGATATAGACCCCTTTGGCCATCACTGACCTAAACCAGGGGGGTTTCAGTCCGCAGTTTAGGTATGTTCGGCCGGCGCGCCTCCCGGGGAGGCGTATGGCAGTAGGTTGTCACTTGGCCTTCAGTTCGCACGCTAGCCGCGTCGCGGTTAATTAAGAATCTTCTTTTTCTGCGACTTTTGCAACAAACAATGACTTCTAAACGATCTTATAAATAACTTACTTACTTACTAAAGGTAGTTTACTGAATTAATACATACTGTCATCTTTCTTGATTTTTATACCTACCAAACATCGGCGGGTAGGAACCCTGTGCCCTTGGTTTCGGATCAGCGGTGCCCAACGGAATATGAACGGTCGAAAGTTGACTTTTGTTCGAGAGTGATCCTTCTGTACGTTAGTACTACCTATTACTTATTCTGTGCCTAAACCCAACTTCTTTGTGGACACGGAGTTGCAAGTTTTACAGGGACGTGGTTCTGCAAACCGGAACCAATCCACAGTGATAGTTTTGAGAAAAAACCGATATTGTTAGAAACGAAAATGTACAAAGTACACAGTATCACTACATATAAAGTCGCTTCCCGCTGTCTGTCCCTATGTATGCTTAGATCTTTATAACTAAGTATGCAACGGATTTTGATGAAGTTTTTTTTAATAGATAAGAGTGATTCAAGAGGAAGGTTTATATGTATAATACATGCATAATTGCACCCGTGCGAAGCCGGGGCGGGGTTAAAAGATATTATGTACATTTTCTAACAAAATCGGATTTTTCTCAATACTATTATTGTGTGGATTGGTTCCGGTTTACAGAACTACGTCCAGTTATTACCTGACCATAGCACCAGCGGGTAAAGTCAGCACCTGCGGTTGGGCGGTGATCAGAGGTGCCTGCCCGTTCAGATTGATGACGTTGAAAATGGTCAGAAGGCCCGTTTGGGAGACAACGTGGAGCATTGGCATCGGCGGTAGTTTCTCGTTCTCGCCTACAGGAAAAAGAATAAAGCTTGAATTTCGTAAAGGACTGTTTCACACGTTTTATTATATTCTATCCATGCTTTTGCTAAAATCATTATTGTCAAGAAAATAGCAACACTTTTTTATGCAACTTAATATAACGCTAATCATCTCAATCACTAAGGAACTTCGAATTCACGAAAAAAGATAGGGGACGAATGTAGGGTAGGAGTCTCGTTCTTACTGTACTACGTTTATTTTAGCATTGGAAATAAGGTAAAGCGACGTGTCTTTAAATAGAAAAATACTTTTGAAAAATAAGTCAAGTCAAGTCACGGACCGTCATTTACATTCTTTTGGTTTCATAAGTAGTAGAGTGAATCACCAATAACTGGCCCCATCATACTGAAAATGAATTCTGTTCCCCTACAAGCATAATTTAATTTAGTATAACGTGGCCAGTAATTAACACCTTATACTAAAAATTAATTCTATTATGGGTGAATAGAGTTAATTTTTAGTATGAGGTGGCCAGTCATTGAATGGTGGCCAGTTATTGGCGATTTACACTAGTTACTATCTTTTTAAAATGAAAAGAATCGTCAAGATTGTTTACCCTTTATCTAATGCTTAAATAAAAGAATTATAGATCTGTCAAGTAACTGCAGCTTTCGTGAAAATACCTGTTTCCCCTCTTGTATGTTTTTTTATATGGTATAGAGTGCAAACGAGCAGACGGATCGCCTGATGGTAAACGATTACCGTCGCCCATGGACACCTGCGACAGCAGAAGAGTCACAAGTGCGTTGCCGGCCTTTTAAGTAGGAGTATGCTCTTTTTTTGAAAGCTTGAAGGTCATATCGGTCCGGGAATACCGCAGCATGCAGGTACTTCATTCCAGAGCCTTGCTTGTAGTAGGTATATTTATGATACAGTCGAGGTCAAAGATATCTTTACACTTACAAAGTGTTGTCGAATTTTGGACAAGTTCAAACACGAACTGATAGCTACAAGGCAGTAAATTGGTAACTTATCTTTGACCTCGAGGCACAAGAAATTATAGAACGAAAACATCCATAGTCAGACATGATGAATAGCTGCTAGAAATGACTGTCAAAATTACCCCAAGGCAGTTGGTGGATAGCAGCGGTGTCGAAGCAAATACCCACAGGATAGTTCTCTTGTTTCTTGTCAGTGAGGGGCAGTTCTGGCCTCGCTTCATCAGGCTATAAATTAAATGTTGCATATTCAATAATGTTATAGGGTCGGGTCCCGTTGGCCTTACTTGCATTTAGCTTTGGCGAGCAAAACGGCTCAGTAGTACAATGACCAAGTATGCAAAATGACTTGGTTATATAATGTCATGGTTACAAAATTGTCTTAGTTTCAGGAAGAGTTACTTAGCAAAACGTCTAGGTCCTGAAATGCACAAGTAGGCAGAATGACTCAATTGTGTAAGGTCTGATTATATTAAATAGATTTACATGACTAGACCAGACCATTTACCTGCTAAAACATTATGACATTAAGTCGTTTTACAGCCAAGTCATTCCGTCTACTATGGCTTATAGCAGTGAGGGCGTTTTACAGACCAAGACATTTTGCTACCCGGACAAAATACAACTAAGGTGCTCTGCTCGTCAAGGCTAAATGGGGTTAGGTTCGTAAGGACTAGATTGCATAACGACTCTATAAGCAAAACGTCTTAGTTGCATAAGATCTTGGTAAGCACAATGTCTTTTTTGCAGAATTCCCTAGTGAGTAGAATGTCTTAGTTGTTCGATCGACAACTATAGCATAACGCCCGAAGTTGCAAAATGACTAATAGAGTTTACGTCCAAGTTATTAATAAGTCTTGATTGTAAAACGACGCATAAGGAAAAGTGTCTGGATAGCATATGGTCTTGGTAGCAAAACGTCATGATTGCATACCGGCCAGCAACTCGACTTTGAAGTTTCTTTATCAAAGAGTTCCTTCACAAACTACGTTTGAGTTTGTCTTGTCATTCAACCATCTAGTCGTTATGCCATTTAGACGTTATTAATGTTTGACGATATGCCTACCTAGTCGTTTTGCTATTACACCATTTTGATATTAGGGCGTTATACAAACAAGACGTAATAGAACTAAGTCCAATCTTAAACCCAGGCATTCTACTATTAAGACGTTTGTACAATTAGACATTTAGCTACCAAGACCTTATGTAACTAAGACGTTTTGCTTATAGAGTCGTTATGTAATCTAGTCCTTACGAACCTAACCCGCTAAATGCAAGTAAGGCCAACGGGACCCGACCCATGTTATACTTTAGTATAGTCCAAAAATAATTACCGTTTTTTAAGGCGTTTAACGAATTCTGATCATTTGTAGTGCCTCTAGGTAAGACCAGATCGATACCTTATTTCACACTCATACTAATTACAATGAACTGCACAATTAAGTAGTAGTTTTGCACACTAGGACAAACAGTGCTAATTTGTATGTGCAGTTCATTGTAATTAGTATGAGTGTGAACTAAGGTATTAATATTAAAGTTAAGGATGCGTTTGAGTCGAAGTTTTAACCTCAAGCCTTTAAAAACCTTTTTAAAAAAATTACAGACCTGTTATAATAAAAATTACGTGTTGTCTTTGTCTTTGCTTGAGGTCATTTGCTTTGTCTGTTTCAATAATATGTCTGTACATATACGCTTCACTTCCACCTAAAAAAATTTACTATCTGACTACAAACCTGACACCATTGCAACCAATTGGCACCATCGGTTGTTCCCAGTGTAGCCATTTCCATGCTGTTCGACGATGAGCAAAGTATTATGTTCCTAAAAAGAAAAATTGTATTGCAATATCATTGAATAATACTACAACTGCCATTTCCCAGGTAAAGACATCCTGAAACTGATTTTGTGTAAAACTTCCAGGCATGAACGTCAATAACACGTTTTCTTAAAACAAAAACATTAACTAACTTTAATTGTTATAATATGAAATCATACATAATTGCAGAATTCATTTTGATACTAATATTTATATGTGACCGCCTTGGAGCATGCTTTAGGCAGATTGTAGTGTATAAGTGGGTACTTTACATTATTAAGGTATCGGGTATAAGATGATCAAAGTGATGTTACTCCAAAATAAAGTATCAAGCAGCACACACGCTTCTTTTGCTCCCGGATAGTATCTACACTTCATATAATACGTTACTTGAACTTCGTCCTTTCTTTTTGTTACTTTAAAGGTGATTTAATTAAACAAGCTTACCATTGTGCAACTCCATGCAAGTAGTAATACCAGGGTCGGTTGCTTCCCATGCTGTAGCAAATGTCCTCATAGTTGAGGCACGTCGGCTGTCCCGCTTTAGGCGTGTTAACAATAGTTACAGCTGTAAATAAAAATCCAACCATCATTCTAAATTACAAAATTGTTAAACAGTGCATCTCAATGTCTACTTTCCTAAGTTAGAGACTTGCCATACATAAATGATAAATAAATCATGGGAAAATTGACACCAATTGACCTAAGTAGTTCCAAACTAAGCAAAGCTTGTACTATGGGTACTAGACAACGGATAAACATACTTATATAGATAAACACATATGAAACATCCAAGACTCGAGCACACACATTCGTATTTTGCACACAAATATCTGCCCCGGTCGGGAATCGAACCCAGGACCACAAGCTTCGTAGTCAGGTTTTCTAACAACTAGGCTATCCGGTCGTCTAAGCATATTTCTGATGGGCGGATCAAGAGAAACGTTTTTGCTTTTTGACGATCTCACTCTTGAATTGCAAAAGTTAAAGTCTCACTTACAACTCGGATAAAACTTATGTCAGAGACTGCAGATGGGTACTTCAAGAGGCTTCCGAAACCTCAACTATTACCACGCTACGTCTTCCGGACTCCAGTTAGTGGTTGATGTTCTAGAACCTTACCGCCCTATCGGCTGTGGATTCTAGAAGCAATGTGTCCTGTCCACTGCCACGTAAGTTTGGCAACTCTCCGAGCTATGTCAGTACTTTTGGTTTTCCTGCAAATCTCTTGATTTGTGATTTGATAGCAGAAAACTCGGAGCATAGCTCACTCCATCGTTAAACAAAAGCTTGTGAACTAAAATACACTCTAACCAGAGGTCAATCGACGAATTAGACTAAGCTGGGCAGCGTTCGGAAAGCTCCGCAATATCTTGTCATCCAATATACCTACCGCAATGTCTCAAGTCAAAAGGCTTTGACCAGTGGGTGTTGCCAGTGATGACTTATGGCATTGAGACGTGGCCGCTGACGATGGGCCTCATAAGAAATCTCAAAGTCAATCAGAGGGCGATGGAGAGGGCTATGCTCGGAGTTTCTCTGCGGGATCGCATTAGAAATGATGAAATCCGCGCGAGAACTATAGTAACTGACATAGCTCGAAGAATCGCCAGACTCAAATGGCAGTGGGCAAAGTCGTTCGTAGAACTGATGGCCGATGGGGCAAGAAGGTTCGGGAGTGGCGTCCACGGACCGGAAGACGCAGTGTAGGTAGGTAGCATCCAACAAGATGGAGGGACCTGGTTGCTTAACCAGGTCGTCGCTCCATCTTGTTGGATGCCTATTTTTAGATGGTAGTATTAACAAATTACCTGGTCGACTATTATCAGCAGCATTCCTAAAGACCACAGCAAACTGGTAAGTGGATATCCAATGTATGGCTAGCGCTTCTACTGGTGACCCCTGGAAGATGTCTGGAGCGGGAAAGGACTTCATAGGTGACAGATCTGGCTTGTACTGATAAAGTGTGCCATCACTATTTCCCACAACCAGTTGCTTGCCTTTAGGGCTCCAGCAGATGCATCTGTAAACAAAATAACTGAATATTTCCCATTCTCATATAAAATTTATTAGAAATAGTACAGTAAGCGGCAAACCTTGAGCCTCAAGCTTTATAGTCAGGCTTTCTAACCACTAGGCTATCCAGTCGTTAATAATAATAATGGTAATAAAAAACATACATTATCCTCAAAGTTAAAATATCTTTAGGTGCTTGATTTAGGCCGGCGCAGACCAGATGTGTCACATCACGCACACACACCAGTTGTAATAAATAAGACAGTAAGAAAGTTGGCGCATTAGATGCGTGAACATGGTGTCCCATCTTCTTACAGTTTCATTCATTACAACTGGTGCGTGACACGCATACGAATCTGTAGGCTTATTGTCTAACGTTTCTGATGCTTGCCTTCGCAATCACCATTTCTTTCTGACAAACGGTATTAAGTGATGACAGAAAGAGATGGTGAAAGCGAAGGCAAGTGTCAAAAGCGTTATATAATACGGCCTCTGGTCTGCGCCGGCCTTAAGGCCCTACCGAGCTTTTGGTGCATTTATTGCATTCATTTAATATTGTGCTGTATCATTCATTACTAGCAAAGCTTCAGTCCTGAAATTCATGTGTAAGATATTTGAGGATTCACTCTAATGACCAGTGTTTATCGAAACACGATTACTTGTAGTTCGCTCGACAGAAAAAAATCTAAAGTAGTCTCTAAAAAATAAAATGGTAGTACGACTTAAATACTGCACGGCAGGTCATGACTTTTTGAATGTTAATAAAACAAGTTGTTTTCTAGGGCGTAGTGTTGCTACATTTTTAAAATATGTGTTTGTTTTAGTAATACGATGAAAATACCTAAATACACGCGCAGTCTAACCGACCTATCTTGAGCATGGTGCTTCCCCCTTGTCCGATAGTCAATAGCGTTAGTTCTCCTTCGGCCATCGGACGGGGAACTCGTGTTGCTTGCGCTTACGCACGGCTTTGATTCTAGCCGCTCTTACGCACACATACACGAGTGCATAGAATTCCTAAAATCGATTAGCACCAAAAGCTCGGTAGGGCCTTAAAAAGCACTTACAAAAAACAAAGAATCTACCACCGTTTCGCTAAAAACCCTGTTTAGAAGAATCTGGCAAGAAACTTAACAACATATATTTTTTGAAACAGACCTACAATGTTATTAAATTACATACATCTAAAGCCGCGTGTCCTAACCTTTTTCAAGGTCGGACCCCTTAGCACTTCCTTACTATGATCCATAGTCCCATAAAAAAAATATTACTTCCAATACTTGTGCAAATCCTTCTCAATTTTGGCCTTGCCTGCTGACCCCATGAGACAGGACCACAACCCCTAGGGGTCCGCAGACTACAGGTTCTGAAACACTGGTCTAAGTATTTAGCATACTTCTCTTTAGCTCACCTTGCTTTTGACTGCACCTTTTTAACTTGAGCATTGCTGGCTTGCAAGACGATGAGTGTACCATCATAGAATGCAATGGCTATTGTGTCTGGGATGCATGGATTCCATTTCAAGTCAGATACAAAAGTTGATGGGTTTACATCACATTTCACAGACAACACTGGAGAGACATTCTGAAAAAGTAATAAAAAAAGTTGACTGATTTGAATAACTAATTTTAACAATTTACTAATGAAGATAATTTTATTTAATCTTGTATTCATTAGTCATCAGAAATTAATTATTAGAAATTAAAATCTGTTGTCACTTCTGAGTATAGCAGTTAGAATGTCTTTAAAATATTTCAATTTTAATGGATAATAGAAGACTTTTACAATAGCAATTGTAGGAGCTTCATTAGACTCAGGGCTGAAATGTCTGTTTTCCTAAAATGTATCTTTCCCAAATTGTCTGCTTTTTCATAAGTCATGTCTTACTATACAAAAGACATGACATATTATGGAAAAGCAGATATTTGGGAAAGATACATTTTAGGAAAACGGACATTTCAGGCCTGAGCCCTTCTTTGTTGATTGTACTTTACTGCACAATAGCATTTTCAGCAATCAAATGTAATTTATCAAAAAGATACATTAAATTGTTTTAGCTAATAAACTGCAACAATATTACAGCAATACAATGCCAGAAACTATTTTTTTTTAATCCGAAAAGAATAGCTGTGCCTGGGAATCAAATCCTGTTCATCATTCCATGAAACATGCTTTAATATGTATGTACAACAACCTAAGCGCATTTGCATATGAGGCTATTTCAAAAACGGTCTTTGTCACACTTAGCAAGTTCAATAGTGACCTGGTATTTAAAACTAATACACCGGCATAATAAATGAAACTGTGAGAAAGATGGGACACTAGATGCATGCACATAGTGTGCCATCTTTCTTACAGTTTCATTCATTACAACTGGTGCATGACATGCACACACATCTGGTCTGCTCCATCCTTAAGCATCATTATTCCTCAGCATTATTATGGCATTTTCTTTTGATCATTACCGTTTTAGCAAAAATTTTTAAAAGAGATGATGCTCAAGGTTTAGTAATAATCATTTGGTTTGGTAATAATCACGGTATAGTAATGATCTATAACCAAGCAGTCAAAACACTTGAATATTCACCCTAAGAAGCTGTGCCCCATTTAACTTTTTACCTGGTTCTGGAAATCCACAACTCTGTAAACAGCAAGTAACTGTCCTCCAGTGACTGCCAGCAGTTCTTGGTCACAGCTGACAGATATGTGGGTTGGCTTTTCTTGCAGTTGGACCACCATATGCTGTGGGTCACACTCCTTGTCAATGAGCTGTTTGAGGTAATACACTGAAAAAAATTTTTTTAATTGCAGCTTTTTTTAACCTTTTCTATTAGGCACAGATCCATTCCTAGTTGAAGGTTTCTATTTTTTAACAGTAAAATTGGCATTATTGATTTTTGGTATACATATATAATAGCCAGGCAGCTTTATTGGTTAGATTACAAAACATTGCTAGGTTGAGGTTCCAGGTTCAATGTCAAGTATATGTATGAAACATGTGAGTAATGTTTTCATGCCTTTAAAATTTATAATTTATTTAAATGCGTACATTAATATACATAAGCATGTTTAACCATTGCCTATACTTTGTTTAATTTAAGATTTGAATTAACGGTCAAATTGTAACACATGTTTCTTGGTATTTTGAACACAAATGGACTAAAAATACCTACATCTACATTTATTAGCAGTATTTAATATTTATTATGTTTTCACGTTTTCACTATAGAAGTTAACACAATTTTAAATAGTTTTGATGTTTCATTTAAAAACGTGTGCAAATTTTACTGTTAAGTTTCAAATGTTAAATAAATGGAGTATGTACCCATAATATAAGCCTTACTTAGTTTGGAGCTTGTCAACAGATTCATACAATACAATACAACAATACATAGTCAGGTCATAAGTTCTGTCACACGGTTCGAATTTCAAAATTCAAACCCTGGCTGGAGAAATAAGCATTACATTTGAATTTTGAATATTTGACGAATAAAAAAAAACTAAAAAATTTGACATTCCCGCCATTTTCAAAAATGGAGTGGACGCAGAAGGAAGACCGTGTCGCTGTCATCGCATTACTGCTGTGGTTACGCACCAAACCAAATTATCAAACTTCTACAAAATTTGATAATTACGCTTAGGTTTGTATATTGCACCATTAATTAATACCAGGAAGTTTCTTCTTTTGAGGATTGAAAGAGAAGTGTGCGTCCACGCTCGGTTCGGACTACAGCTGTCATCAATTCCGTAAAGGAGCGAATACGAAGAAATCCCGTCCGCAAGCAAAAACTCTTAAGTCTTCAGATGGGAGTATAAGCAGACCCACGATTAAAAGAGTGATAAATGAAGACTTAGGACTTCGGGCTTATTGAAAAAAAACCGCTCATCTTCTCAATGCTTGTCTAAAAAAAATTAGGCTTCAAAGATCGCGAGTACTATTAAAGCGGTACACGGGTAAAAAATACCGCAAAATCCTATTTTCCGACGAAAAGATTTTTACTGTGGAGGAAACTATCAATAAACAAAATGATAAAATTTACGCAACTAACAGTGAAGAAGCGAGCAGGCGTATCCCCCGCGTCCAACGTGGCCACCACCCGTCATCAGTCATGGTTTGGCTTGGAGTGTCATATTCAGGCCTAACTAAAGTATTTTTCTGTGAAAAAGGTGTAAAAATTAGTGCCGCTGTATACCAAAATACTATCCTAACAAACGTTGTAGAACCGCTTTCACATACAATTTTCAAGGACAGTCACTGGGTATTCCAGCAAGATTCAGCACCGGCTCATAAAGCAAAGAGCGCGCAAGCTTGGCTCACTAGCCGTAAAATTGACTTCATCCGGCACCAGGACTGGCCCTCTTCCAGCCCAGACCTGAACCCCTTTGATTAAAAAATATGGCAACATCTAGAGCAGTAAGCATGCTCTAGCATTTATCGTCAAAGCAGCGGCAGAAATCAACATGGAAGTTGTGCATGCAGTGATAGATTACTGGCTACAAAGGTTGAGGGCATGAATCGAGAGTCACGGAGGGCATTTTGAATAAATATTTAGCTCTTAGAAAGATAAATTTATCACCTTTCGATTGGTATATATATTATAAAAATAGTTATTGAGTAGTTGTTTTTTTTTTTTTTCTTGGCTTTCACCCTTGCTACTTTCGCAAGGCGTATTTTGCCAATGTTGACGTAGAGACATAACACACATGAGGAGACTGTTTGGTTTAAGAAATTTTGATTTTGGGGAAGGAATAGACAGGAGACCTAAAACAAATAACACATGTTATGGACGGTACACAGACAACATAAGACGTTTTTACATTACAAATTTTTTTTTTTTTTGAGTTGGAGGGAAATTACTGGTAGTAAAGCATGCTAACACGAAAGGAATGTAAAATTTTGGAAGCATGATATATGTAAGAGGCATGCAACAGTTACTACAACTTAATGTTGTGGCACTGTATGAATTTAATTAAAACTTTTAGCAATGGAGAGTCCAAGAGAGAAAGAAGTGACAGGAAGTCGATAGGTCGCGGAACTTCCTCAGGTAACACATCATACAAGGAGTACGTTAGTTTACTGCAGTTTAAAAAAAATGTGATCCAGGGTACCTTCGTCAAGACCGCATTCGCATAGGGAGTTATCCCGCACCCTAATTTTTGACAGGAATACCGGAGTACAGACATGACCCAGACAGAGACGACAAATAGTAGAAGTGACCCATTTATTAGCTGAGCGGAAACTGTAGAACCAAGGTTTGCGAGGGATCAGCGGTTGGATTTTTCCATAGTGTCGACCTTTCTGATGTCTGGAGAGGCTCCACTGGTTCTGCCAGGATTCTCTCAAGTAAGTTCGAGCGCACATCATTATGTCTGATGGAAAGATAATGTTATGGTCCTGTGTTGGTAGTTGTTTTATTTCATGATTTACCTGTGACAGAACTTATGACCCGACTATGTATAATGACTCTTTATTGTACCCCACAAAGAATACAATACAGAAAAACAAGTTCATGGAAAAAATATACAAGGTAAACAAATAGGCGGCCTTATCGCATACTTTCTAGGAAGGTGTTTCATTCCAATTTGTTGGTTAAACATCTTTATTATGGCAACAACAATGCTAACACAAACTGCAAACTTTATCATTTACCTGCTAGTTTTCCATCAGGCAAGCCAATAAACACAATTCCATACTTGCTGACACTAGCCACTAAGTTGTAACCTCTGTTTGGAAGGGGGTTGCTTGTACTAAACACTTTTACTTTGCGTTGTAACTTATACAGGAGAGTCTGAAATAAAATAAACAATACTTCTTAACATATAATCCAAGTAATGAATGAGTAGCAGGCTTTGCGAGTGGGAGCATATAACCAGCAGTGCGATGTTCGCCTAGCCTGGCGACTTGAGACCAAAACACCTTACTAACCTGCATCCTGCCAAATTACTTGCCATTTTAAATGTATAAGCCAACTTTTTTTGCTTTTCAGATAACGCAGTTTAATATTTATAACGAAGCAAATATTCTTACCGGTTCATCGTGAGCATTTGCACCGAGTTGTACTTCCATTATTGTATTTTGCGCTACCATACCCGGCTTAAAGTAGATGTGTTACGGTTTTACTGAAGTTAAACACGTAAGTATTTAAAAAGCCGCTTTGTAAAACAAGCCAAGAACATGCGAACATAATCACCGTTCACCGCCTCAACTGTCATAACCACATGACAAGCCAACCAAGTGTCAATTTCTTTTTTTTCTAAGACCAGAGACAAGACATCTCGAACAAACTTTTTTAAAAGTGCCTGCCATACCCCCTAAGGCACGGGTCCAAACCTAGTTTAGGGGTCGAAAGCTCGACCACTTATTTAAGACTTTGTTTGTACAAACTTAAGCCTATGTTACTTGTAACACTTGTCTTTATGTACAATAAACATTTTTATTATTATTATTATTATTATTATACTATAGAGTCCCTTCTACTCCATACCCATACAGCCACATCTTTCTCTCAAATGATTTAGTTTTAGGGTTCCTTTCTGTTGTATAAAATGTTTTTTAATATTTATTAAATTAGTACACGAGTTTTCATTACCGTTTTTAAGTTCCATGTCCGTTTCCTGTGTTCCATTTGAACCTGAAGCAGAAAAATTAAAAGCACGAAACCCTGTCAACATTTTATTTATCGATATCCTGAATAGTTTGCGAGGTCAACGGTCGATAGTCAAACTGTCGATAGTTCTGCAACATACACTGCTGCGGGCCCCCACCCGCGCGGCACGCCAATACATGTTATTGCATTTAAATAACAAATAGCGGGCACACTACGCGGAACGACCGATTAATTAGTCTTATTTAATTTGAGAAGTCCACCGCCATGTAAATATACCTGTCGCGGACTCGCGGGCCCGACCCGCTCCTACCTTCTGTGTGTGGTGGGCTTTATAAAATTGATGCCATGGTTCCAAAGAACAGTTTTCGCTCTCTCGTAGTTTCTGGCTTCTCCATACTGACCCATTTGATTCGCTCGTGCATAAAATACCAGATTTTACCTATTTATTACATTCAATATGCTACAAATCTATAGTGTAACCTTTTTAAATTGGTATTTAATTTCGCTGGTTGGTTTCTCTGTCAGCTTTAATTTGAATCGAGACATGTAAAAAAAAACCGGCCAAGAGCGTGTCGGACACGCCCAAGATAGGGTTCCGTAGCCATTACGAAAAAATCAAGTAATATTTTTCTAAGGATTTCGTATGTGTACGGAATCTTCCAAGTTAGGTATCGTCAATACTTTGAAAAAAGCTCGTATCTCAAAATCGTCAATCTGGCAAAGTGAACTTTATTACGCGCTTGTCAAGGTTCAGTTTTGTTTACATGCTGATTTGAGATACGAGTTTTTCAAAGTAGTGACGGTATGTTTAATACCTTAGGCTACTATTTACTCTAAAACTACAAATAATTCCCAAGCAATCTTAGCCGCTATAATTTTCCTTGTAAATTTAATATATTTACTACCATTTTGAATTTTTTCAAATTTTTCCACCCAAAAGTTTAGATTTTAGGGGGGGGGGGACGGTCGATTTTAATGAAATTTTTCACTTTAAAGTTGAATATTTCGCAAACAAATCACTGAATACAAAAATCATGTAAGCACCCCCCAATGGTTTTAAAAGACCTATCCAACAATACCCCACACTATAGGGTTAGTTGAGAAAAAAAAAATCACCCCCACTTTACGTCTATGGGAGGTACCCTAAAAAAAATTTTTTTAGTTTTTTTTATTTAACCACTTTGTCGGCGTGACTAATATATATATTCATGCCAAATTACAGTTTTCTAGTACTAACAGTCTCTGAGCTTAGCCGCGGACAGACAGACGGACAGACATGGCGAAACTATAAGGGTTCCTAGTTGACTACGGAACCCTAAAAACAATGTCAATGCCAACTTTGGAAGAACGTACCTGCCAAACTTCTGCACGGGCATTACAATGTCCATAACATCAAGGGGACATATTAAGCATTCTATGAAACAGACCAAGCAACTAACTGTAAGCAACCCTAGAAAACACTAAACTTATTACCTAACCGTGTTTTGTCGGCCCGTAAGTGGATGACGGTGCAATTCTGCATGTCTTCTGAATAAACGTGGCTTTTTAGGGTTCCGTAGTCAACTAGGAACCCTTATAGTTTCGCCATGTCTGTCCGCGGCTAAGCTCAGAGACTGTTAGTACTAGAAAACTGTAATTTGGCATGAATATATATATTAGTTACGCCGACAAAGTGGTTAAATAAAAAAAACTAAAAAAAAATTTTTTTAGGGTACCTCCCATAGACGTAAAGTGGGGGTGATTTTTTTTTTCTCGACTAACCCTATAGTGTGGGGTATCGTTGGATAGGTCTTTTAAAACCATTGGGGGGTTGCTTACATGATTTTTGTATTCAGTTATTTGTTTGCGAAATATTCAACTTTAAAGTGAAAATTTTCATTAAAATCGACGGTCCCCCCCTAAAATCTAAACTTTTGGGTGGAAAAATTAAAAAAAATTCAAAATGGTAGTAAATATGTTAAATTTACAAGGAAAATTATAGCGGCTAAGATTGCTTGGGAATTATTTGTACTTTAAGAGTAAATAGTAGCCTAAGGTATTAAACATACCATCACTACTTTGAAAAACTCGTATCTCAAATCAGCATGTAAACAAAACTGAACCTTGATGCGCGTAATAAAGTTCACTTTGCCAGATTGACGATTTTGAGATACGAGCTTTTTTCAAAGTATTGACGATACCTAACTTGGAAGATTCCGTACACATACGAAATCCTTAGAAAAATATTACTTGATTTTTTCGTAATGGCTACGGAACCCTATCTTGGGCGTGTCCGACACGCTCTTGGCCGGTTTTTGCTTTTTCTTTCTTGCGCTATAAAATTTGCGTGACTTCGAAATAAAAAACATGGTGTCGTTTGGTGTTAAAAATATAATAAAAATGACTAGGTGTATAGTGCTCCCTTTTTTATTAGGTGCGCTATACAATGGCGCCCGAACAATTAATCCCTTTATTAATAATAATAATACTAGTTGATGGCCGCGGCTTCGCCCCCGTTGTATTTTTGTCAATTTATTATTTTATTATTTTTTCAAGTTTTTATTGAAATTAGAGTTTACGCTCAACCTATACTCCTTTCACTGTAGCATGGTGCGGGTGGCAGGTGTCAAAACCCACAGACTAGAGAGTGAAAGCTTTAAAACTCGAATCGATAAAATTATTAATTTAGAACTTTAATTAGGTATGTGTAATTAATAATATAAATTTACGATTATTTCATGAAATCAAGTAAAGTAAACTAAGTACCGGAGTTCTTTATAATGCAAAAAAAAGAAAAGTCGAGGGTTCCGTACATATCGATACCTTTAGGTTCAATTGGCGTAAAGGACAAAATGCCGAAAATGAGTTATATATACAGTTTTGTTCAGAATTTCAAGCTCTATCGATCTGTATACTTAGAATTTTGATATCTCGCAAAATTTGACCTTTACACCCCAGAATTTTCCATAGCTCAACATCAAGACTGCTTTGTTTAGTGGGTGTAAATATCACACTCAAAATCACATGGAATGTAAAGGACGTTATGAAATATAGACCACGACGTAAAGTCCTGATTTTATACACGTTGCCCTTTAAGACCTATATTTGGAGCTTTCTTTTATTATTCTGTCCTTTACGACCTTTTCTGTTCTTCATTTACGTACTATATTTACTTCATAACGTAGCTAAACTATGGGCGTAAAGGACGTATATTTTTTTCCTAGCATTATACAACGTGGTTTAAAGCACTTACATAAATGCCAAGGTATATTTATGATGCAGCGTAAAGGACTTTTTAATGCTTTACTACTCTTTTTTTTGTAAATTGGTGAACATGATGAATAAAATTAAAGGCGTAAAAGAGTTTTCCATTCCTGTAATGATGTCATAACGTAATTAAATCAAGTTTTAATAGATTTAGGTTGTTTAAACATTTGATGTTCTTCTATTTTCATTATAATTGTACTTTCCTTACTAATAACAGTTTGCGTCGTAACAAAACATGCGACAGTTTTGCGCGGTAAAAAATTCCTCATGCCGGTTGTCTCTGTCATCCTCGCAATTTTGTTTTTTATCAGTAGTAAAGTCCTCCACAGACCGCAGCGCAGGGTGTGCGCGCGACGCCGACGGAGCGTGCCCAGCGTGCTGCACAACACTGCCGGTGTATGTCACCGTATATATGGTTTAGTGTTATAGACCGCGCTAGGCACGCTCCATCGGCGTCGCGCGCATGCCCCGCGCTGCAGTTTGTGGTGGCCTTAAGAGCATGATAGGTGATGTGTCGATGACGGTACGGACTTATACCTAGTCCCCGATGCATACGCATGCAGATCAGATGATTGTTTTGTTTAGTTCAGTTATTATTATAGAAATATTTTCTAACGCTGTTCGATTGAATTAGTATCGAGTAGTGTTTTTGAGGCAAGTCGTCAGCAGTCGTCTACAGTGACATTGCAGTAGACGAAATAAAAAACTTCTGATGAGTTGCTTTAAAGAATTTTTGCGTTATTCTTACTACCTACTAGATACTAACTCGTTTATTTAAGGTCTACCTAAAGCTAGTTAGTCATTTCTGAGAACCAGTTTATTAATATCAAGTTACAAAACAATAATTAGTACGGTTTTATCCGGAGAGATTTGTTTATTAGAATTTGTTTTGATTTATACTGGATGATTTTGTGTAACGTTAGAGCTGTAGGTACAACATACCTGGTAATTAGTTCTTACACAAAGAAAATGACGTTATTAAATTCCTAGTAGGTAAAGTAATTTAGTGATTGAACCTATATTGTGTAGCGTTTCTCTAGTAAAGTGCATTTAGCGAATACCAAAGTTGACTTTACAGCGATTTCTTACAGACTAATGACTCCATCCTTTCATTCACTGCATACCTTGATTAACCTACCTGTTTTATTACAATAATAATAAAATTCCATGGATGTAATTTTAATATTTTCAAGGCGTAAAACGTTTATTGCATGTATTTAATGATATTTTATGCTACTACCAACTACTAAATTATTGGTAAGTAACTACCAACGAATAATTACGACAAATGATGAATATTTTCGCATAATACATTCCTGTAATGACATAAATCTAAGGAAAACAATATAAATTTAGTAAGTTATGGTGGTCTATACACCCAAAAATTGCATTATTTTTTACAAAAATGACCTTTACGGCCAATCAACCAATCAACTATCTTAAATTTCTTAAAATGGTGTGGTCGTATGTGACTTTATAACGCTTTTTACCGTGGTGTAAAGGACACTAACTTTTTAAGTTTCATACTTAACGTAATAGGTACCAAATAACTACATAGAGACAAGAATTCTAAGCACTTTTCTCGTATACATCGAAAATATAGGTCAACAAAGAAAAAAGTTACAAAAGTTTTTCTAAAAAAAATTTTGTTTTTTGGCTCTCCTGAAAAGTGCCATTTTGTCCTTTACGCCAAATGAACCTAAAGGTATCGATATTTTTAGGTAAGTATATCAAAAATAGGCCGTAACATAAAGCAAAACTATAATTACAAAACTAAAGCAGTAAACATAATGTGGTGGTTAATGATGTCTCAGTGATTGATAAGATGGAAACCGGCAGTGATCACTTAATAGTCAGAGGCACATGGATAATTTAATACTGCTTGTATTAAAGATGCGATAGAGCGGAATAAATGCCTCAAAGTGTTTGTAAGAGATAGGTCTACATTTATGTCATTGCTAGCTGGTTGAAATGGCTACGAGCAGGACATGTAGCACGCAGAACAGGTGGCCGTTGGAGCTAAAAAGTTCTCGAGTGAGACTACGGAATGGAAAGCGCAGCGTGGGATGTCCACAATGAGGTGGAAGGATGATTTAGTAAGAGCTACAGCTTCAAGGTGGTGCTATCCGCTTCCAACCGTAATGTTTGGGTATCAATAAGGGAGGCCTATTTCCAGCAGTGGCCGTCCTATGGCTGAAATGATGATGATGATGACCTACTTGTATCTTTTATTTTAATAGAACCTTATTAAATAAAATAAGTCATTATTTTTGAAGCATTATATCACGTAGGTAAGGTAAGTGTCACTCATAAACTTACATATTTGTCGGACATACCAACCTGTTCTGTTACCACGGCATGGAATATTTTTTTTAAAGCGCATCGATATTAACATTAAATTTTAATAAGTATCGATAAACTCGCAGTAGATTGTGTCCCATCATTAAATGTTTTGTTACACGCATATTACGTTTCTTAACTTAATCGTATTTTTTTTTATTGATAATAAAAAATAATTAGGTTAAATTTGCCGTGCAATGCAAATCAGGCAGTCAAGGGCAAAAATATGTATACACTTTAGTACCTTGTCTATTTTCGTCATATTTGAACTGCCATATATGAACTGTCACAGTGGTTAAAGTGATAAGGTACTAAAGTGTATACATATTTTTGCCCTTGACTGTACTTACGAGTGTAAGCGGCTAAACATTACACAGCTAAAATGCGAACAGTGGCAAGTTGCTCAGCAATTTTATTAAAGTTGTCGACCGTACCTACAAGAGAAAGAGCTGGAAAAGGTCTACACTGAGGAAAATAACCATGAGCCATATTTCGGTTGCCAAGTAGTAACTGTTATTTATTTTCATCAACTAAATATGTAGTAACTTAACAGTTAAGTACTACACGTTATTAAAACGGGGTGTACCTAAGGGAAATGTGTAGTGTGAGTAAACTATGAATCTTTTTGAGCACATCACCTAGGTACCTTATTTTTCTCAGGTAGGTAAAAGTTGCAAGATAGAGATCTCTCTCCAGGCAGATGATATGCATTTGACCCAGGAACTTTGTAAAAAAAATCTGCTTTGGCTCCTTCTTGGACTCAAAATGGTAACAAACACATTTCTTAAACATCAGGAAAACAAAGAAATTTCTTTATCAGCCAGCGGTGAGCGATTTCGGGAAATGGTAATTTGAGTAGGTTGTAATAAATCGTATATCTCCACGACTCCACTTTGTAAACTGCTCTGGGATGATCATCCGTCAACGCTTTTATATACGTATCTAAAATATATACATCCGTTAAGGAATCATAGCTGGTGTTCTGTGAAACGTTCTGCAGGTAATCCCGTAGTACTGTTATTTTTTTCTCATAAAAAGACCGCTGCTCCTTGTTTAAATTTTCAAGCATCGCGTTGCATTGGATAGCTTGTCTTGATAATATATTACTGGAGCCAATAAACCCACCTGGAAAGTCAAATTAGGAGAGTAAGTATTGTTACATATTGTTAGTATCAAGTCAACACTATTATTATAAACTTTAGGGGATGATAAACTTCACTTAAAATTCGCGTTTTGGCTATCGAATTTGCGTCGTCTAAGTACGCCATAATATTAAATGATATGATGCATGACTTTTCCACAAATACTTAAAATGGAATCTCTCGAAACTTTCAAAAAGCACTCTCCAAACTCCCAAATGCACAAAATCATCAATCTATTCTCAGATTTTAACAAAATAATGTGATGAAAGTAGGGTCCGTGTTTGTGGGTATGGATCCATTTTACCTACCAGCCCCTTCTAATGGCTATTGCTCAAATCAAGATTGACTAAAATCACCGCGTTGTATGGACTACCAATTTAACTAAGTGGTTTCTGGTAATTTGACAGTTGAATGAAGGGTGATTGCGTTACCACGCGATTATTACGATCACACAATTTTCTTGTAGGAAAATTGATGTTTGTTTTGTACAAGTTATGTACAAACTACTTATTCCCTTTCATTCATAAATGTAATAACTTATAATGTTCTAAAATTTTTGCCCCTGCTTAACGACTGCAATTTAACTGTCTCTTGTTTTAAAAGATGCTCAGTCAGTAGCTGAATTTATAGAATAATAATTTGACAGACTTGAACTTATAGTGTAGGTAAGTATACAGGATATAAGTATAAACAATAATGAACATGAATGAATGAATAAGAGAGATGAATAACCGTCTAGTTTACCAGTGATCATGGCGTAAGTAGATGCATCAACGTATTATATAGGAGTTCATTAAAAGTAGGTAAACGCGATCCCGTAGAATTTATGTCTAATGAATCAATAGTTCCAATAATTTTATAGTATGTCTGATGTTTGGTGGTAGGACTTTGGAACGTTTCTTTAGTTCTTTCTAACTTTGTGCTAAAAATTGGCAGACAATTTCAAAAGGTAACCTCCGTTTAATTTGGTGGTTTTGGAGAGTATGAATGGCCACTGCAGCTGCAGGATTGGATATTGTAGAGAAGAGGCAACACGAGTGGTGAAAATTATTGTGATTCCGAGTGCATTAGACAATATGGCATCATGTCAAGAGCTTTCCAGAGGGGCTACTCCGAAAATCGAAGTTCGTGTCGTACCGTCTCTTCTCTCTTACTCTCGTATTAATTACATTAGCGTGAGCAGAATACGAAGTTCGAATTTTGACTTTCGTAGTATTAGATTTATATCTAGGTATCTGACGAATACCCATCTTGACGAAAATACACCACAGACCATAACCAGACTCGACTCACCAGGCACAAAGGCCACAGCCGTTAAGCCTTGAGCTGCTAGTTCATAACGTAATGCCTGTGTCCAAGCCAGCAGGCCAGCCTTACTGGCGCTGTAAGCTGCGAAGCCTGGCAGCGGCTGAAGGCCGCAGTGGCTTGCTATGTTTATTACACGGGGAGACGGTGCGCCCTGTAAAAAAAGTATAAGTATATTTATTTAGGCATTGTTCATTTTACATAAATCTATCCATACTAACATTAGAAATGCGAGTGTGTCTGTCTGTTACCTCTTCACGCTTATTAAACGTTGAAACGATTTATGAGTAAATGAAATTTGGTATAAGTAAAATAGAGTTATAATTATTAATAAATAAAATAAAATAAATAAATAAATAAATATTAGGGGACAATCTTACACAAATCGACCTAGTCCCAAACTAAGCAAAGCTTGTACTATGGGTACTAGACGACGATAAACATACTTATATAGATAAATAAATACTTAAATACATAGAAAACATCCATAACTCAGGAACAAATATTCGTGCTCATCACACAAATAGATGCCCTTACCGGGATTTGAACCCAGGACCTCTTGCTTCGTAGGCAGGGTCACTACCAACTAGGCTAAAGCGGTCGTTAATAACGTCGTTAATAGCGGTCGTATTATACTGAATAACACCACTCAACTCGTGACACAACTTAACTCGTGACCACGGCTGCTGCAATATGGCCGAAATGTCGAGGTAAATATTGTGAGCGTGATAAGTCCCGTTCAGTATAATAATTATGAGTGAAAATCACGAAAGTTTGAACACACTTGGGGTTAGTTTGAGTCCGGGAAAGGACACAGGATAGTTTTATCCTGGAAAATTGCATAGTTCTCGCGGGATAGCGATAAATTTAATTTTTGGGGGATAAAGCTGTTCGCGTCCGTGGGCTTTAGCTCTAGTTACCCACACGTGTCCCCTGGGTAGCGCCAAATGAACAGCCTCTTTCTGGTGGTAGGCTTCGGCCGTGGCTTGTCACCACCCACCTAGCTAAGCCATGCCGCCAAACGGTCTAGGCCGTGTTTCGGCATGAAGTTTGGTGTAGCCATTTTTTGGGAGGACGGGTCTGTGCGGAAATTTGCGTGTGAACCGTTTTCGGTACCGTCGGTTTTGCTGCACCGGGTGTCTGTTCGTGGAGGGTAGCGGGATCCGAAGCACGGTGCTCCGCTGGCCGACCGCAGTTAGTAGGGGGTCCAAGTAGGGGTTTCGCCAGCCTTGAAAGGCTGCCCCGCCAACTTGCGAAAAATCCTGGAGACGCGCTGTAGTGCCGGTTGGCGACCGGAGAGAGGACCCGACAGCCGTCTTTGGGGGGGTTCGGGCGTCCCCGCGCGCTCCAGACCAGGCTTCCTGTGCTGTGGCTGACTTTCGCGTGCTGCTGGGTGAGCAGCATTGTATCTGTTCAACTGCCGTCTTCCCTAACCCTATTCACTCATGTCTTTCTCACCTCCTTCTTTTTGAATAAATATGGTTAAAGCTATTAAAAAGAGCAAGTGCCTACAGCGGATGCACATCCTCTCACTAAAAGTGCACCTCTCAAATATTCGAGGTTTGCACTCCAATCTCGCTGCAGTCCACCATCATCTTGAGACTGAGAAGCCTCACTTGCTCTGCCTCACCGAGACGCAGATAAAATGTCCCTTAGACACCGCGTACTTGCACTACCCAGGGTACACCCTGGAACATGCTTTTAAGCCTCGTGCTGGAGTTTGCTTGTACGTTCGGGATGGCATTTGTAGTCGGCGTCTCTGTAACCTTGAGGATCCTAGCTTTTCCATTCTTTGGCTGCTGATGGACACGGGCGTTGAACAAACGGTTTACGCTCTAATCTATCGGTCGCACAGCGGTGACCAGGAGACGTCCCGGCTCTTTGACCACCTCAGTGTTGCGGCGGGTGTGGTTCAGCAGCGGTATCCTCGTGCGCAGTTGGTTTTCTTGGGGGACTTTAATGCTCACCACGAAGACTGGTTGTTCCCATACCAAGTCACGGATCATGCGGGAAGAGAGGCACGCAAGTTTGCACTTTCGCTAGATCTCACCCAGCTTGTTCAACAGCCGACTCGCGTCCCGGATGTTGCTTCGCACACGCCAAACTGCCTGGACCTTCTGCTGACGACTGATCCGGATAGGTACAATGTGTCAGTGTCTTCCCCTCTGGGTACTTCTGACCACTGTCTGGTTAAGTTTGTGTCGCAGTACTCTCCTCCCGATTGCTCAATCGGTTCTCGGCGCGTATGGCGATACAAATCGGCAGATTGGGATGAGATGCGTCATTTCCTTGCATCCTATCCCTGGCAGAAAGCTTGTTTCTCCAGTGATGATCCGTCGAGCTGCGCGGAGGCTGTTACCGATGTGTTGCGTCAAAGTATGGAATATTTCATTCCTTATTCTGATGTATCTACTGGTAGCAAAGCTCGCCCATGGTTTAACACCGAATGTGCTCAAGCTGAGGCTATTAAGCACTCTGCTTACTTATCGTGGGCTGATGCTCGTTGTCGCAAAGCTCCGGATGTGCAAGTTAAGAAACAGCTTTTCAACAAAGCTGCCAAGTCCTGCAAAAAGGTCATGCAGAAAGCGCGATTCCTCCATGTTGGTCGTATTGGTGCCAAACTTGCTTCCTACCCCTCTGGGAGTAAAGCGTTCTGGTCTTTGGCTAAATCGGTGGAGTCCAATTTCTGTCGCCCGTCACTGCCGCCGTTGCTGAGGTCGGATAAATCGCTAGCTCACACTGCAGTGGAGAAGGCGAATCTGTTTGCTTCTTTATTTGCGGAAAATTCACGCCTCGATGCTGGAAATGCGGTGCCTTCCTCCATACCTCATTGTGGAACTTTTATGCAGGAGGTTAGAATACACCAGAAGGAGGTTTTAAGAGCACTGCGTTCTTTGGACGTGAATAAAGCTAGTGGCCCTGACGGTGTGCCTGCGATTGTCTTGAGGACATGTGCTCCGGAACTGTCTCCTGTTTTGACACGTCTGTACAGGCTTTCTCTCAGGATGGGCCAAGTCCCGGTATCGTGGAAGATTGCCAATGTGCAGCCTGTACCTAAAAAGGGCAGTCGTGCCGACCCGTCAAACTATCGACCTATCGCAATCACCTCCATACTGTGTAAGGTTATGGAGCGTGTATTGAACGCCAAACTCCTGATATACCTTGAAGGTAATGATCTCCTCAGTGACCGGCAATACGGGTTTCGTCGTAATCGATCTACTGGGGACCTCCTGGTATATGCCACTCACCTTTGGGGCGAGGCTGTTGAGAAACATGGTGAGGCTCTTGCTGTGTCTCTTGACATTTCCAAGGCGTTCGATAGGGTCTGGCACGAGGGCCTTCTTGGCAAACTCTCTGCGTATGGGATCCCTGCTGTCCTTTGCTCTTGGATCTCTGATTTCCTGAGGCATCGATCTATACGAGTCGTCATTGACGGGTGCTCGTCGGATCTCATGACCATTAATGCTGGGGTGCCTCAGGGATCGGTTCTCTCTGCTACTCTTTTTCTGCTGCACATCAACGATTTGCTCATACCCGGTATCTATGGGTACGCCGATGACAGCACAGTCACAGAGAGGTACCTATCTAACAGCCGAGCCAGTGGGGACGAGATCGGTTCACTCAGGGAGGCTATGGTACAGCGGACGAATAAGACCTTGGAGGCCGTGTCCGAATGGGGATCGGCCAACTTGGTCCAGTTTAATGCTGCCAAGACACAGGCGTGTCTGTTCACCGCAAAGCGGAGTCCATTCACCTTGGCTCCTACTTTCCAAAATGTATCCTTACCACCCAAAGACCACCTTGAGCTTCTTGGGCTGAGCGTGCCTTCTAATCTCAACTTCGGCGCGGCCATTGAGTCCAGGGCGAAAACTGCTGCTAAGAAACTTGGTATCTTATTTAAGGTGGGACGGTATTTCACGCAGGAGCAACTTTTTACCTTATACAAAGCACAGATAAGATCATGTATGGAATACTGCTGCCACCTTTGGGACGGTTCTGCCAAGTATCAGTTGGCGGCGTTGGATTCGGTGGAGCATCGAGCCCGAAGACTCATTGGTGATAGTCCGACAATCGGTGGTAGGCTACAGAGCCTCGAGCACCGACGTCGAGTTGCTTGTCTTTCTGTTTTTTATCGGATACATTTTGGAGAGTGTGCGCAGGAATTACATGATTTAATTCCTCCATCTCCATTTCACCAACGGACATCCAGGCGGGGGGAGCGTCTTCATCCTTATGTGGTTAGTATTCCAGTAGCCCGTACGAAGCGGTTCGCGTCTTCCTTCCTAACGCGAACTGCTAAAGAATGGAATTCGCTCCCGTCGTCTGTATTTCCTGATAAATACAACCTGGGTCTCTTCAAGGCTAGAGTGAATAGGCTGTTACTGAACCAGTGAGGTACACCTTTGGCTTCATCTACACTTTCCATCAGGTGAGATAGTGGTCAATCACGGGTCAGTTTTTTGTAAAAAAAAAAAAAAAAAAAAAAAAAAATTAATTATTCGCAGTCGGAGTCACGGGCAACAACTCGTTATAATGTGCGTTTACGCAACCTGTGACAGTGATATTTTTTGTATTTTTTTGTGTTTGACTTGTAAGAATTTGGAACTAAGTACATTAAATAGCTACTGATAAGAAGCACTCATCAAAAGCTCATCAAATTTCTCGTAAAGATTTCTAAGTGATTCATTATAATTATAGGTAGGTACTTGATTCTATATAAAAACTCGTATGAAATCCCTTAAACTGGTAGGTACGTATTTCTAATATTGGACAAATAATAAGTATATCGTGCTCTTAAAAGGAAGAATTGATTTCTTTTTTCTGTGTATTCAAGTAGAAAGACACTTCCGAACTAAACATTTTGATAAAAATCCTGTGTATTATTTGTTTTGTGCCTAATGAATGACAATATTTATTTTCTATTAGCTGACCCGGCGAACTTTGTTCCGCCTTAGAGGCAATAAATGATCAGATTTTGGATTTTATTAAGTTCAATTTTTTATTAGAATAATAAATAAAAATTTAAAAAATCAAGTATTTTAATGATTTTTATTGGCCACGTATTTTGATGCATGGGTTGCACTCTTCAGTGAAGCACCTACCTTGTGATAGACGACCTTTTTCGTTTATGGACTCTTAAGCAGAGGGTCGTGGGTTTGTGCCCGGGTTTGCACCTCTTAGTTTTTCCTAATTCATGTGCTAAATTACGTTTGAAGTTTACCATGAGCTTACAGTGAATGAAACATCGCGAGGAAAGCTGCACACACATGTGAAGAATTTCAGTGGTGTGTGTGAAGTTCCCAAATCGCACTGGGCCCGCGTGGGAACTACTGCCCAAGTCCTCTCGTTCTGGGAGGAGGCCTGTGCCTGATTGAAACAGGCTTATTTTATCCCAAGAACGTGCAAAGTAAAATTCCCGCGGGATAGAAATAACTGTTTTGATCTATTTTGAAAATCATAGCCAGTGTAGCCTTTTATTAGTGATATTTTTTTAATCAGTCCCTACGTTCAATTCATTTATTTCTATCCCGTGGGAATTATGCATTGTCCCGTAGAAAAGTAGCCTATGTCAATCAGGGATACTATTATCTTACTATTAGTGAAAGAATTTATAAGTCAGCTCCTAATTTGGATTGACTTACTTCTATCCCGCGGGACTTTTGGATTTTCCCGAAGAAGAGTAGTCTATACCAATCAGGAATACTGTAGATTTCTATTGCTGAAAGAATTTTTAAAATCAGCCCATTTTTGAATGTCCATTAAATGGACATGTTTTTAAGCTAGTAAGCAAAACAGTTGTCATGTAATTTTTTTTCACTGTGATAGATCAAATCTTGACTAAAGTTTAGGAGAAGAGGCAAAATTTAAATTTAAATAAAAATAAATAAAAAACTGCAATAGTTTTTTAAAAATTGGTTTTTGCGTCTGACAACACAACTATTCAAGATTATTTTTCAATAAAAATAAATGCAAAAAATAAATAATTCCGAATATCACAACTCAAAATCTTAATGCGGGGGTGTACATTTTTCAAAAAATCAGAAAAATCGAAATTTCTCGAAAACGGTGCGACTTTCACTGAGGTCATTTTTTGATATTTGGTAGACGACCTGTCCACCTATCTCCCCTTTTCATTTTGGCGTTGGTTTTAGGGACACCCTGTAGATTAATTTGTCAAACGTTTGACAGGTAAGAACAGTTTGTATGGGAAAATAAAATTGTCGTTTTTAGTACTTTCCTCGCAATTTTTCCATATTTTCTCACCGTTTAAATTAGCCAAATCGGTTCAGCCGTTCTCGAGTTTTAGCGAGACTAACGAACAGCAATTCATTTTTATATATATATAGTAGATAGTAGATTTAAGGTTTCCTGAAACGAAAAACTATGTAAGTACTAAGTATTTTCGTTATCTTAATAGTTCAACAATAACAAGGTCCAATCTATTGTTGGGAAAAGTGATTCAGTGTTGTTAAGTAATTAGTAAGATAGATAAAGTAATTAAGTATCTGAGCGACCGAGATGAGCTCGGGATAGGTAAAGGTAAATAAAAACATGTGTCTTCTCAGAGATAAGTTCAAGCTAGATTAATTTTTCGTCCCCGAAAACCCCCACATAGCAAATTTCATCGAAATCCTTAGAGCAGTCTCTGAGATTTTCGAATTAAATAAATAAGTAGTTATACAAGAATTGCTCGTTTTAAGGTATATGCAGTTTTTTAGTGCCTGTCCATGGTTCCGACCCATCTCTGGTCTCACTCGACTTACTATGGTCGAGCTTGACAGGATTTAAGACCCTGACCAGTGTCCGACATTCGTAGTCTACCTCACCTCTACTGCATTCATCCTAAATTGTAGTAAAAATGTTGAGACCTCTCTCATGGGATCTAGAAGGATCGCGTTCTTTAACAGTGTCTGGTATTTGTAGTCTAACTTACCTCAGTTGCACTCATCCTAAGTTGCGGTAGGAGTGTCGAGATCACTCTCATGGGGCTGAGGAGGTTCACATTCTGTGACAGTGTTCGCCATTTGTAGTCTAACTTACCTCAGCTGCACTCATTCTAAGTTGCAGTAAGGGTGACGAGACCACTTTCACAGGACCTAGAAGGATGTCGTTCTTTAACAGTATCTGTCATTTATAGTCTAACTGATGACTTCCTAGGAAGATCACGTTCTTTGACAGTGTCTGCCATATAATCTAACATACCTCAGTTGCACTCATCTTAAGTTGCAGTAAGAGAGTCTAGACCACTTTCACAAGACCTAGGTAGATCACGTTCTTTAACAGTGTAAATAATAATAATAATAATAAATATTAGGGGACAACCTTACACAAATCGACCTAGTCCCAAACTAAGCAAAGCTTGTACTATGGGTACTAGACGACGATAAACATACTTATATAGATAAATAAATACTTAAATACATAGAAAACATCCATAACTCAGGAACAAATATTCGTGCTCATCACACAAATAAATGCCCTTACCGGGATTTGAACCCAGGACCTCTTGCTTCGTAGGCAGGCGTAACTAGGCTAAAGCGGTCGTTAAAATCCATAATCCCATAGTGTCATAGTGGCCATAGTGGCCATAGTGTCTGACATAATCTAACATACCTCAGTTGCACTCATCCTAATTTGCGGTAAGAGTGCGGAAACCACTATCATTAGATCTAGAAGGATCACGTTCTTTGACAGCATCTGCAATTTGTAGTCTAACTTACCTCAGTTGCACTCATCCTAAGGTGCGGTAAGAGTGTCGAGACAACTCTCATAGGACCTAGGAGGTTCACGTTCACTGTATTTTCTATCATCGAGGGTGTTTGCCATTCGTAGTCTCCTATCGTCATTACGCCAGCGTTGTTAACTATTGCATGCAACTCTGGAAGTAACACGGTTTTGAATAAAATTAATAATCTTGTAAATAAACAAACTTATTAAGAGCCATAAAAGTTAATAAAATCTTTATAACTTAATTGAGAACGATGCCAATTTAGCCACTTTAAACAACAATTTTGAACCAAAGACTTTTAAAATCAGTACCACTCGAAAAGTTTTGATAATAAAACACAAAGACGAGATTAAAGATCTTTAAAAGAAAAAAACATAGCAACAATTAATATAAAAAATCCATGGAATCTTTGTGCACCTATCTATGCAGTAGTACTTAGTTATATACATTTAGTAAAGTTTGAAGTGGGTAGATGGATTTTTCAACCAAAGTCATAACTACAAACAATCTATAGGTATCAGTAAACTAAACACTTTTACTCACTGTAACTAGGATTTTCTACTAGAAGATCGCTCACAAACTTTCCAAAACAAGTAACACTTTCTGTTTTTGTGACGTCCAAGGAGCATGGATGGACTGTCAATTTAGCCAATGAAGTCGCTGCTTTAGTATCAGTCCCATTCAACATCCCAGCTACCGTCACTAAGCCCTCACGAGCCGATCTAGCCGCTAAAGCATAACCGAGTCCACTGTCACATCCAGTTATAGCCACCACTCTCTTCAGCGCCATACCAAGTTTTATTAAGCTTGTGTTTAAATTACCAGTGGCAAACAGATAATGCCGCAGTTGGATGTAAACAGCACTAAATAACGGATAACGGTTATGTTTGCTAGTTCTCGGAGTGCAGTCTAGATAAGACCGACGTCGGAGCTAAACTGGCGGCGAATAAGATCGTTGGTCAACTTGTTGCATATAAAATGTGAGCGTCATGGTAGCGACTCCGTTTACGATATTTAAACATTACCCGAAAATTTATATCGAGTCGTAAAAAGATTCGGTTACCGGTTGTACACACATAGTTGTACATATATAATACACACACACCTTTGGTGCCTACCATTATAATTGCATTGCATTACAAAAGAACTACAACCAAATTGAAATATGTTTCCACATTAATGCCACTTTTGTCTCTTTTAAATATTTTTTCTTTGTTGTATTATCAAATAACTATTAAGTTATGTGAATTATAATATAATTTTTGTTTTTCCAAGAATGACTTTTTAACGATTTTCTTGCGGCGCATTTTTCTTGGCAATGATGGTCTTTTTATAAGTGCTGGCTGTATAAAAAATTACATTTGAAATAGCGCAAAGGCCTACTTGAAGAATAAACATTATGATTACAATTTTGATTTTGAGAACTCCTCCTTTTTTTGAAGTTGGTTAACAAATAATTTGACACAAAAAAGGTTTAGGTACACAAAATTGTAAGCTCTGACGTACGTAAATCAACCTAACCAATATGATTTATTGCCTGCGATGTATCTTGGTTGCCTGTATCTTGGTTTTATAGATAACAATAATACACAGTAATGAGTAGGTAGTTTTACCATTACATATTTCACTTCTCTTTTTATGTGCTGTATGATAAAATTATAGTGGTCACGCGTTGTATAATGCTTACTAACTGATAACATCATGCCTACCTACTATTAGGTCTAGCAGTCATGTGTAATAAGTGCAAAAGTTAATGATAATTTGATGATCATTTCATTTTTGATACTAATTGTTTATTAATCATTTCACCTTGAAAAACTAGAATTTCGAACGGCTTCGCCACCTTAACGCTCACACATAAAACGAGTTTAGAGTTTCGGATTTCGTTGCATATTAAAAGCGAATTTCATGTTTATATTTTTGCTCCCCATGACAATTTTGGTTTTCATATGTCTTCTGTTTTGAAATTCATATGTAGATAACGGATAACTGTAGTTTTGGGAAAGCAATACATAGATGAAATTGTCGAACGACAAAGAGATGCCAATAAAAGAGGAACGTTTCGGCACGAATACCCATCTGAGGGATTTGTCTATTGAACGGAAACAATCTTGTATTTATGGTTGACTTAATTCACGAGCAGATCTTTTCGAGTTGAAAGTGTTTCGTCAAATCCCTAGGCTGGCCCGCAAACAAACTCCGATCGGACCCTCCTGGAATCGTTCATTTAATTACTTGTGACTCCGTGTTACGGATTTAGAATTTAATAAACCTATTTTGGACGGACATTAAAATAAATAAAAATCGACCGAGTGTGACTCGTACAGTATGGGAACGTACCTACTCATATTTAATGGCAGTTTAGGTACGACTGCAAAGTTGTCATTCTTATGAAAGAGCGAAAAAAAACTTTCGAATCACCCAGAATACTTACCTATTTAATTTTTTGGGTGTGTTTTACAATACCGAAGTACGAAAGACCGAATGTATTAAAACATCGAATGGGTCAAAAGACCGACTCGATTTTTTTCTGAAACCGTAAACTTTTCAGAATTTATTAAAACGGCATCATACAGAACCCATTAGGTTAGGTTAGGTTTGTTTTATAACAATCTTAAAAAGTTAACGGTTTCAGAAAATAATCTTGTCGGTCTTTTGACCCATTCGATGTTTTAATACATTCGGTCTTTCGTACTTCGGTATTGTAATACATACCCAATTTTTTAGGTACGTTTGAGGCCTCAGTTATCGCTTTTTGTTGTATTCAAGAAATGTAAATACGCACGATTTCTTATTAATTTTTTTAAATACCTAGTAAATTATTTCTGTGCCAATTTTTATTTTGTTTTCCGTTCCCCTTTTTTTTATTAGGAAAATGGTTATGTGCTATTTTCTGCTCCTGCTTTCTTGACCCTACCTACTAGTTAGGAGAAAAAAAAATCGCATAATTTCCATATAATTTTCGGTTCTTCCATTTAGTTGCGGTCATATAAAGTCTATGAGAAATGGTAACTCAACGGAAAACAAAAACTTGGGACACGTTTGTTATCCTAGTAGGATCGAAAAAGCTCGTGATTCTGAGAAGAAATCACACAAAATTTTCCAAATTAAAAAAAGTCTAAACAGACAACAAAATAAAAATTAGCCCTTCTATTCTTATTTTATCACATCAAACATAGTTAGGTACCTACTTACATAATTAATCACTAAAAATAAAGCATATAATGCCGCTCGGAATTATTTATGATGGACTGACATATTTCTCATACCATCACACATCAAATAAGATTTCCTTTTCCTTGAAGTCCGTAAATAAGCAAGATAGGCATATATACCTAATCGTAATTATACCAACATGAAACACGAAAAGATTACATATCCAGTTCAATCGAAATGTATAAATCCTTATATCAATGGCAAATGGAATCCATGGAACCGAAATAATTGGCAAAAAAGATTTAAATATTTTACCCAAAAGTTTTCCAATTAGGTACTCGTATATTGATGTGATGAGTGAGCGAGTTACACTTTGCCTAGATGAAACTCATTAAAAAATAAATCTATACATATAATAAATCTGTAACAAGTCGGTGTCTGTACATTGAAGATATTTGAGAAAAACTGTCACTAGGGTTATTTAATAGCGCAATAGAACTCAAAACAATGATTTTTAAAATTATTGTCTGTTTGTCTGTTTATCTGTTTGTTTGTGCGTTTGTGCGCGCTAATCTCAGAAACGGCTTAACCTAGAAGGATGCGGTTATCACTGATATGTTGGCAGATGTAGGAAATGTCAGCATGGCATTTGTGTTCATTCTATACCGTATGATAGAAAGAAGTGGTGAAAACGATTGTGATTCCGAACGCGTTAGACAATAAACCTCTGTTTTCAAAGCTTGTTGAAAAGTTAATCCATTTTAAACGACTAAAGGCCTTGCTTGTTTAAGAGTCAAATTTTAAAATAGAATTTCAAAACAAGTTTTTGCCCGGTACGACAGAACTAACTACAAGCGGCATGTCGAAACCCGAACTGAGGGGCTACTACGAAATTCGAAGTTCGTATTGTGTTGTGCCGTCCCTTTCGCTATCATTTTAAGGCTATTAGCGTGAACAGATCGGTATGATACGAAGTTCGAAAATCGAATTTCGTAGATAAGGCCTGTAACCCATCCCAGCGGGATACGTACTAATTGTGACGTGTGGAACGGATATTTACCACCGCACCGTATCGTTCTTTATTTGTTGCATTGATTTTACATAAATTTCCCGCCGATGGGGGACCGGCGCGCATAGATTGTAAATATAGCTCGATTTGGGATCCCAGGGATCACTGATGAAAGCAGTGACAAATTTATGTGCTCTTTATTGGAACGTGTTTTTTTGCCAGTGACAAATGAATTTGTAGATGGGGATACTAAGTGACTGACTGTTGGACGACGAATAAAACTAAAGTTTCACTGTATATTTAGCCCGTATGCAAATTAATCTTTCTCTTCTTCTAATTTATAAAAATCTCGTGTCACAGCGTTTGCAAACTTCTAAAAGCCTTGACCGATTTTTATGTTTTTTTTTGTCTAGGTAGGTCTAAGAATAGGTCGTCGTGAGCTATTTTTTATACCTACCCCTATTCTTCGCAGACGGAGTCGCGGGCTACAACTACTCTTCTTATCCTTCTTTCCAAAAAAAAAAATCTCGTGTCACAGTGTTTGTGTTATCGAACTCCTCCGGAACGGCTTGACCGATTTTTATAATTTTTTTGGTCTATATTTGGAAGGTTTGAGAATAGGTCGAAGGCTATTTTTTATACTCCTATTCTTCGCAGACGGAGTCGCGGGCAACAGCTAGTAATAAAATAATATTAGAATGTAGGTTTTTGTTTTCACTGAACTTTGAAGTGGGTCTATAATGACTCCCATAAAATTTTAAGTCATAATGTATCATTAGTCATAATCAACGTTAGTCATACAGTGATTTATTTCTGAAACAATTTATTTTTCGGAATTTTTATAAAACAAACCTAACCTAACCCACTGCACTCTATAAGATGGCATTTAAAAGTCCTGAAAAAAATACCGTTTCAGAAATAAATCACTGTATGACTAACGTTGATTATGAGACTAATGATACATTATGACTTAAAATTTTATGGGAGAAGGCCTTCGCATTCACTATTTCTTTCTGTCAAACGGTATAAAATGATGACAGAAAGAGATGGTGAAAGCGAAGGGAAGCGCTCGCGCGTCAAACAACATGGCTTGGTCAGTGACACAATATCTAACTTTGCTCAATTTTTATCGCACTTCGACTGGCCGAATAAAGACCTACATCATCCAAGTAACAATCATACTAAGATCTACCTCACATTTATACATGCACACTCGTCCTCACTCGAAGCGGTCCGTGTTGACGTACGGCTCTTAAACGCAGGCCCACCATTAAACACGCCGAACACAATCCTGCAGAAGAACACTCAAATGAGCAAACACTATTATCAGGGCGAGGGCGAGATTTCCCTGGAGGGCCCTTTTCCTTAAAATCTGGATGACCGGTGGACTGAGCGAAACGGCATTGGTGACACATTGGTTAACTCGTTGGAAAAAAGTTTGAACCGAATACCTGTTGTGTGTAATTTTATTTTATAGTAAGTAAATATAGTATCTATTAGTCAATCTACAAGAGCTGGCATGAATGATTGAACGATAGTAATGACACCGAGTGGCGTTTTTATACTAGGGGTCTCCTAATATTTGTCATCATCATCATCCCAGCCTATATAAGCCTCACTGCAGGGCACAGGCCTCTCAGAATGAGAGGGGTTGGGCCGTAGTTCCCACGCGGGCCCAGTGCAGATTGGGAACTTCATACACACCATTAAATATGCAGATTATCATACATTTATTATCAGTGGCACGCTGGAGTACCTATCAAATTATCAAAATCTGACGCGCTGGAATATTTCAAAGAATCTATTTTTTTACTAAGTTTTTTGACGGGGTGCCCCAGGCAAACTCTAGAGGGTATAAGGTATTCCCCCGTATATTAATCTGCCGCGTTCGAGTAACTTCACAAGTCCCCTCTTAGGCTCCCCTACTATAACGCGTGGGCGCTTGCCATCGCTTTAATCATCTTTTTCTGTCTATTATCTTGTACTGTTTGACAGAAAGATATAGGTAGTGAATGCGATAGCTAGCATGCATCCGCGCGTTAGAAAATACAGCGTCAGGATCCTTAAATGAATATTTAAATTGCATATTTAATTTACATTGCAGGGTAAAAATGGGATCATATTACTGAGACTACGCTGTCCGTCCGTCTGTCTGTCTGTCTGCCCGTCTGTCACAAGGCTGTATGTCATGAACCGTGATACCTAGACAGTTGAAATTTTCACAGATTATGTATTTTGGTTGCCGCTATAACAGCAAATACTAAAAAAACAGAATAAAATACATATTTAAGGGCGCTCCCATACAAAAAGAACGGGATTTTTTTTGCTCGTTTTAGCTCGATATTGATAACGGCAACATAATAGACGCTTGAAATATTCACAGAATATTTAGTTTAGAAGTCTGATCCACCTAAGTGTGCTACTTGCCTGCACTTTAAGAAGCCGTGTAATCACACAACTGGCGATTCCGACTGTCCCGCTAAGAAATCTGCAGAATTACGGTACATTAATTCAATAGACTATGAAGACGCCTAAGAACGCCATTTCCAAGTTTACTTTCAGAACTTTTCTTTTACTTATTTTATGTTCGTTTTATTTGTATGAATGATAACTTAATCGATGACCTAGATCTTTTTTCTGTGTATCTGAGTCAGTAATATGTGAGGTTGAAAATTTACTCCTACGCTATAATTATTCTTAAGTTTAGACTTTACAGTTCGCAATTTTTGATGACACTGATACTTGATTGTCGTACCTAATAAAAAAATGTATAACAAGCAATATTGGAAAACACATCATACACGGATTTATAAGTATCTAATATATGTTTAAATTATTGACCTTGTTTAAATAAACATTGTTTTGATAATAGGTACTTATTATGTTATTGTTAATAATGTTTCCTAATTTACCTTAGTACTAAGATTACCTACATAGCGGTTTATTTTTTCTGCAAGTGTTAATTTAATTAAATTTAACTTAATTCATATAGTTGTCTAGTTGTGTAAGTCCTTTTTTCGCCTGAGACACAGGATCTTCCTAGTTCAGGCATGTGTCATTCTTCACTTTTAATTTGTTTAGACTTAAGTTTTATATTGTAAAAACCTATTTTGAATAAAGATTTATTATTTATTTATTATTTATTAGTTATATATCCACTTTAAAAATAAATAATTAAATTGAAATAAAACAAATATTTAAGGAAGGCTCCCGTACAACAGACCTAACTTTTTTGCCGTTTTTATAGATTATGGTTTATGGATTATGCCACAGACTGAGCCTAGTAGTTTTAGAGACTATGCCCCTTTTTAAGGCTATTATTTTTGTGTTATTTTAATCAATAAGTGCACATTCTAGTGGTGGTGGGTACGTCCATGTTCGCCAATTTCTGTTTCCGTTATCTGTCATCATCCGTCAAGCCGTCTCCTGGCCCCGTAAGTAGTAACGAACCTATATTGCAGTGAACTTAACGTTTTCCGTAATATATAGTTACTTACCCGCGGCGTGGAATTGAAATTCCGGTGATTTTAGTAAATTCCCATGTCAATTCCCAAAAACTTTAAGGTGTAATAGGTACATACGCTATGAACAGCCGTATCTATAAAAATCCATTGTTAGCAGAACCCTGATTCTAAGAAAAGTCAATTTATGTTTTTTATTTTTTTTTATTGTGAAAGGAAGGCAAACGAGCTAGCGGGTCATCTGATGGAAAATTATCACCATCGCCCATAAATATCAACAACTCAAAGAGAGTCGCCAATCTGTTGCCGGCCTTTAAAGTAAGTACTTACCTATAAACTCTTTTCTTGAAAGCCCCGATGTCATAGTTGTCTGGAAACACCGCTGCTGGAAGCTGGTTCCACAGTTTCACCATACGTGGCATGAAGTGCCGAAGAAAACGTACAGTGGTAGACTGCCATTCATCGAGATGGTGACGATGGAACTTAGACTTGCGGCGGAAAGTGGGATGGTGGAATTTTGCAGCAGGCAGCAAATTAAACAATTCTACAGAGCACTCGCCGCTATGTTATGTTATGTTGTACAAAAAACACTATTGACAACCGTTGAAGGGGTGGTTTTAAAAAAAATTGTACATAATTAAGGCCTTAATAAAAACAAAATCACGATAAACTCCCTTGTGTAACGAAATTTCGTCATACAAACTATACGGGTAACTTTCGTTTCGTTACACAAAGGATTTAATTGAGTTTTGTTTTAATTAAATCCCTTAATTGCGTAGGTACAATTTTTTTGAAAACTATTAATACATTTACATACAAAGGCGAAAGGCGAAGGGGATGTTGATGTTGCATGTAAGTAAACGTTATAAGTACATTAATTTCAGCTTTATATCTATTAGGATTTTTGAGATACCGCCCTGCGGCAGACAGACACAGATGGACAGTGTAGTGACATTTATGGGATTCTGTTTGTCACCCTTCGGGTAAGAATCCCGCAAAAAGCGCCAGCGTTCAACGTATAAAATCCACTTTGTTCCATGTTTTTATACCTTCACTTATCAATTTTTTCCCGTCGCAGCATAAATCACTAGTGCAGTTGGCGGCATTGCGCTGCAATTTACGCGCAACAACAGGCTTGCCAACAGAACGGCAAAATTGCTACAAAATATTTAGTACAAACTCGAATATTTAGTATTTTTCTGTTCATAAAAGCTTATTCTCGTTGATTGAGAGCACTTTTCGTCAGCGTTTAGCCCTGTTAAGCCAATGTAGGTTCTTATTGGTTGAATGCTTGCCGCTTAATTAAGTGACTGTAAGTAAGTGGCAGAGTGCCTGGAATTTAAAACGAAGGATCGTTCATGTGGAAGCGCTTTATGTGCTTTTTAAAATGTCGACGCAAAAGGTCACAAATAAAATCAAATATGTAAGAGGCAATTTTTTTTATTCACTTATTCATAAAGTGCTCTTGCATTTTTGGACGTTTTTGTTAATAACAATATAATAATAAGTGTATTATTACTAGGCAGTAGTGAAATAATGACTAATAATAACATAAACACTTTCCTTAGTTTTATTAGGTACTATTATGTTAACAAGACTTATCATGACAATTTTATTATATAATTGTCAAATGTGATAAATAGGGTAGTTGACACTACTAAATAATAATTCCAAGAGTATTAATAAAATAAAAACACTTTATTTTAACTCTGAATACCAAGATTAATTTTCAATAAAATGTAGGTATTTTTAGACTTTTTAATTGCTTTGAAACAAATAACTAGTTAGTCAATTAAGTTGTCAAATAACTGACAACACAGCCAGTGGGCTACGGGAACTCGCGTTTTGACAGCTCAAAAAAAGCACTTTAGTTTGATAAATGGTATCAAGCACCTACCCTATTACTTTCCGAGTTCAATGGAATTGTCATTCTCATTTAATTTTTAATGTTGCTTCTTATCCAATCCAAGTAGTTATAAACGTTAGTGTAGAGCGAAGGCACAGCCGACCCGCAGGGTGAATCAGCCCTCTTCCCACTAACAATTCCGGCAATAAAGTACTTCCCCCTATGCAGCGTCATCAAAGGCCCGCCAGAGTCGCCTTTGCACGTATCCTCCCCGGTATGCCCTGCTGCGCAAAGATGGCGACTTGTCAAGTAAGGGTATTGTATCTTGCATTCTCTTTGCGGTACCAGATGGATGACAGTGGATTGTTTCACGTCGGATTGGAAGCGCCCATTGCGCCCCCAACCGGCCACGGAGAGAGGCAAGTTCGAGAACTCAGGATTGTCTACGTTAATTGGGGGCAGGCAAATTGGGCGGATGAAATCTGCAATGAAATAAATATCACTTAGTAATATGCCACTAATATAAACGTGAAAGTTTGTACGGATATGGATGGATTCATCAAAAGTGGCTAGGGATATTTTTTATCCCCAGACAAATTTGATGTTTTGACTTAATAGTGCCCTATTGAAATGTTCACAAGAGTCTAGGGATATAAATTATCCCTAGGCACTTTTGATGAGTGTAGATGAATGTGTGGACGTTGTTTGTTACTCTTTCACGCTGAAACGTTCTGAAAGTTTCTAACCTGTCCGCTTATTGTCTAACGGTTCTGACACTTGCCTACGCAATCACTATTTCATTCTGTCAAACGGTATAAGATGAAGACAGAATGAGATGGTGAAAGCAAGCGTCAGAAGCGTTAGACAATACGGTCTCTGGAGTAGCATAATTTATAGGATAGGTACTTTTTATCCCGGAAAATTGCATAATTTCCGCGGGATAGCGATAAATGAATTCTTTGCTGACGGAGTTGTGGGCAAAACCTAGTATTAAAAAAACCGGCCAAGTGCGAGTCGGACTCGCGCACCGAGGGTTCCATACAAATTTATATGTATCTATGAACATCCAGTCTTAGCAGACCCCTGCTCCTAAGCAAAATGTACGCAGTGTGTGATCATTGTAGATTGGTTTTGATATAGACAGACAGACAAAAAAATTTATACTTTTCGCAATTTTTCCTTTATCTGTGCTATAAGGCCTTGCTTTGTACCAAATTTCAAGATTCTGAGTTCACGGGAAGTACCCTGTAGGTTTTGATTCCCTTGCGAGTTTAAAAAAATATGCGGAAATTTGCGTCATAAACGGCTGTATCTTTTGATTGCGTTGGCTTAGATGTTTGATTTTTTCACAGCTTCAAGGGACAGTAGACTTGAGTATTTGATATAAATTTCAGCTTGATACCTCCACGCGTTCCTGAGAAAAAGGGTCTTGACAGACAGACGGACGGACGGACAACAAAGTGATCCTATAAGGGTTCCGTTTTATCCTTTTGAGGTACGGAACCCTAAAAATATAAAAAGCCATACTAAAATAACAAGTCGTGGTAGCGGTAGTGGTTTGACCTGCGGCCTCTCAAGCAGAGGACCGTGGGTTCAAATCTGGGCATGCACCTCTGAGTTTGTCGGAAGTAATGTGCAAAATTTGGAATTCACCTCGAGCTATATGGTTTATCATGAGGAAAGAAGCTCGTTATTGTTACTCGTGCAATGTTATACTTACAACAGTATATGTGAAGTTCCCATACCGGATTAGATTTGCGTGGGAACTACTGCCCTGCCCAACCCATCTCCTTCTGAGAGGAAGCCTATGCTAAGCAGTCAGAACATTTAGCAATTTGTGTTTATCAAATAATACGTAAAAATACAGAATGCAAAAACAGAAAACTAAATTAAAAACCCGTTAGTGCTACTAAAATATTAATAACTGTAGATTAGTAAATAACTAGTGAATTAATTAAAAACAATAGATAATTGAATCAACAACCACAAATGGAGCAGAATATTATGTTACTCGGACAAAACATTTTCATAATATTCACAGTCGATTTCCATTAGTCTGTTGTTTAAATGATAGGATTAAATTATGTGAAAGCTTTTCGTATATCCTAACTATAAATTATTAATTCACTGTGTACACTTTTTACGATAGACCAGGTGTTTATAATTAATAAATACTATACTTTATTTTTTTTTAGCACTAGCAATGGCTCAGGGAGCTGTTGGCCTAGTGGATTGACCTAGTGGTTCGAATCCAGGCTCGCACCTCTAAATTTTTCGGAATTTATGTGCGAAATTATATTTGAAATTTACCATGAGTATTACGGTGAAGGAAAACATTGTTAGGAAACCTGCACACACCTGAGAAGAAATTAAACGGTGTGTGTGAAGTTCCCAATCCGCACTGGGCCCGCGTGGGAGCTACGGCCCAAGACATTTCATTCTGTGCCTTGCAGTGGGACGTTTATAGGCTGGGATGATAATAATGATGATAAGTAAGTCATTGTACGACGAGTTTATACATGTGGGTGTCGTGGTTCTAGAGTAACTTTATCTAATACCTTTAATAAAGTACTTAAACGACCAGATGGCCTAGTGGTTAGAGAACCTGACTTTGAAGCTTGAGGTCCCGGGTTCAATTCCCGTGTCGGAGCAGATATTTGTAAGAAAAATACGAATGTTGTTCTCGGGTCTTGGGTGTATAATATGATTAATATGTATATAAGTATGTATATATCTATATAAGTGTGTTTACCCGTTGCCTAGCCATAACACAAGCTTTGCCTAGCTTACTTTGGACCTAGGTCAATTGGTGTGAATTGTCCCGTGACATTTATTTATTTATTTATAAACTCAACACATACCTGTGTACGGCGCAGAACCACGAAGTCGTATCAATCCTATATCGTTCTGTAACCGTAAATCGTCATACTGCGGATGCAACACTACATCTTCTGCGTGCATTGCTATGTTTTCTACGCAACGTTGTCCTTCACCAGGACTGTACACACAGTCTCTTGGAAAAGTGCGCTTGTCGTATTCTGCTAGAATTACCTCGACACTAAGAAAAAATATCATAATGTTAAGATTAACCGGGATTATACGAGCGTTACAACTTGCGTGGTCACCATCTTTTATTTATATTGAGTCTTTTTTTTTTAAATACATAGTTAATGGCTTAATGAAAACAATATCACGATCGCTTCCTTTGTGTATCGAAAGTTAGTCATACAAACTATATGGGTAACTTTCGTTACACAAAGGAATCAATTAAGTTTTGTTTTAATTATTTAAGTCCCTTTACTGCGTACACTTTTTTTGAAAATTACTCTATTGAGATCCCGTACTTCTACCAGACAACTGGGAACTGTTTCAGGATCTTCTGTCATTTTTACAAAAATTGATTCGGAACAAACGTTCAAGTAATATCCTAACCATTAGAATAACTGTAAATAATGCGAATGAGAATATTGCGTACAGTCGCAGAAACTGAATCACATACAGTCAGGTCCCCAACATAAGTAGGTAACCACTTTTTCATACTAACTGTATAGAACAGTGGATACTTAATTTAGGGAACCGATCGTACTAGGGTGGAACCTTTAACTGCAAATGTCATCTCGGCACTCCATGCATCAGCCAAAGAAAATATCTTGATATTGATTGTGGAAAGGTTCCACCCTGAAACTTCAAAATAAGTAATAACTGGCTTTATAGTAGTTTTATAAAAGTTTTAAGAAGATCATTGTTCTGTATATTGAATTATTCTCTACGACAGCAACCCGCCAAATAAACCAATAACCGCCTTAGGGAAGTGTAGTCAGTCTATCTACTAAGTAACTAGTAGTAAGTAGTAGTAGGTATCTAGTAAGTATAGTAGTTTGCTGTTTTCTTATTAACAACATAAAGAGTCTGTAGCAGCATAAAGGTCGTGAGTGACCAAGACTAAGCATTAAAAGTAGCAATGAAAGTTAAAATATACCGACTGGCAACATTGTATTTTACGCGAAACACTTCAGTTTTATGGCGTTTAGGTGGAATTAGCAATAAAGTTTGCGCTTCATAGAACTTCAACTTACTCACTGAGGCGGGCGGTCGCGTCGTACAGACAGTGTGCAGCGGTGAGTACATATCGTGAACTGATTAAGGATCCCCCGCAACTAAATTCTGCTTGGATCCTGCCGCTAGTAAATTTAGAGTTTAGCAACACCGTCCATGGGAATTCGTCGAGCTCCGTCGTCTGACCGCCTGTCGGGACAAAATTAATGACATGAAACGATACATTTGTTGAAATTTATTAGGAAGACATCAATATTTAGATACCTAACTTAAAATATTATTATAATAATAATAATCGTATATTTTCTCCTCACAAAAGTACATAGGTAACAGCAACAGTTATAAATAATACAACATTATGGTAGTACATTAGCACGCGGCGGACACGACGTACAAATACGCGTTCTTGAATCTACATAAGCACGACGATGTCTGTACACGCGCACGCCTACATACATCGCGCGCGCACTCTTCTGGTTTCTGGCGGTTTCCGGCTATCTGCGCCTTGAGGGGTGGGGTAATTCGAATCGGTGCGGGGCGGACCGTTTCCATTCTGTACGTCAGTACTATTATACAGGGTTATTTGTAATTCACTAGCATCCTTTTAACCCTAAACTTCCACCACTTATACAAATGTTTTTTGTTCTACGGCTTTTGTCATAACTTAACACCGATAAGTGCTGACAATTTCAGTAGGTACAATTTTCAATTTAATAACATAGGTACTCGTATTATGAGGTTTATAGGAGGTCAACAAGCTATAAACAAATCAATAGTAGCTTATACTTACTAACATGCAAACTCATGCAAACGAGCATGCGTTCAGTTAGCATATCCCACTTACTTCTAGCATCGAATCAGTTTAAGCAAAATAAGAATTTTACAATACGCACACTGAACTAAAGGACACTAGAAATTAAAATTCATCGCGCCTTAATCTATTTAAATTGAAATCTTGGCCATAATATACCTTGACTGTTTAACGTATTCACTGCCGGGTATGCATATTAACGAGAGTCTATTAGAAGCCCGACGCCGAAGGATTCGCTTGTCAATCGTATTGGTGAAAACTACAAGTTATATTTCATTTGTTTATCCTTAGTCTTCACGAATAAATAGCCAATATATAATAATATGCATTTTCGTGACTTTCGCTTTTGCTGTCATAATTCGGCAGTCATTTGAACGCAAATGTGCGATTGTGGCCCTTGAAGAAGTCTCGAGTCTGACAGCTGGCAGCGAATGCTTTCATGATTAAAAAAAATTGCGGCTATTTATTCGTGAAGACTAAGGATAAACAAATGAAATATAACTTGTAGTTTTCACCAATACGATTGACAAGCGAATCCAAACGAAGCAATAAATATAAACGTAGCAACTCGTTTTCATTAAAACGAGTTTTCTCCACTAATGGCCCCGCTACTTCCACGTACGTTTTTGTTGCGCTACAAAAGAATGCTACTCAGTCTACTTACCTATAATCCTGTCGGCGTCAGACACGTCCCGGCCACAGCATCCCTTGTTGGGCTCTGGCGGGAAGCTTGTTAAGCCCGTGCATTGGTCTAAGTTAGTTGTTCCCGCATTACCATTTCTATTCAAGCCGTTCGAAGGACTCTGAACGTTAGGATTCTTCATAAAATAAGGATTCTGAAACTGATTTCCACCGTTCGGATTTTGAAACGGTCCATTATAAAATCCTTGTGTATTCAATGGTCTTCGCTGCCATGATGGAGCGCGTTGGCTATCGTAGTTTTCATAATCATCATTTCGTTTTGATTCATCGTTATGTAAATAGTCTGATTTATCTTCTTGGTTATTTAGCCATACGTTTTCAGCTTGTCTGTTGTAACTTAAATCCTTATTTGGATATTGCGGTGCTTCAAAGTTTCCAACAGATCTTGTATTTTTGACACTACTACTTGTTGCCATATGAGTTTGGATTACTCCGTAATCTTGCGAATTTATGCGCGGACAGCAAATCTGTAAAGCAAAATTTTCAATCGTTTATTGTCATTGGTACAATCAATTCTTCACCGCAAACTACGAACGCAAATTCAAATCTCGTTTTAATTATTTGACATGTAATTAAGGAAAATTTAGAATTGAATCCCCAACGAAATACGTTCGAAGGGAAACAGAGTTGGGTAATTATGTGGCTGGGGAAGCAATTTATCATGCTGCACCGGCCGAACTACATGACGCAACTTTGATGATTAATCGCCACATCGGCTAAAATTGCAATTTTATTAACAAAGGATTCGATTAAAATGTTTAAAAGTCGTTAATACCGACAATCACTCCTTTTTATTGGTATTCTGCTGCTGTATGGCAAATCAGGATCAGAAATGTGTAGATTTCTCGAAGAACTAAAAGTGCATACCTACTCTAACTTCTTCTAACTTACTGTTAATTTTTCTGGCAATTATGCCTGATTGGACTGCTAAACGTCTTAATTTTATCTCGACATGTTAACAAATCGTTACATTAGGGTCTTTTGAAAAGGACTTATTTATAAGATTATTTAAAAGCGAAAAAGTTTTTCGGGTGCGCCGGTGGGATTCGAACCCACGTCTCCTGGGTATGCGCCCCAACACGGGTGTTCTACCAATTGAACCACGTCGCTTCCAACCGACTCCCCCGAAATTCTTAATCGCTTACATACGCCAACAGTGGCGTGTGGTAACATCCATCGCAACTATTAGAAGCTACGACTCCTACGTTCCAAATTACATTGGAAATGCGTAAGAAATGATGGACCACATCTATTTATTCAAATATTATTTATTTTTTATTAGCAGTGCGTGGCAGTGCGGCTGCTTACCGAATCTAAGATTATTTAAAAGCGAAAAAAAAAATGCGATGGATGTTACCACACGCCACTGTTGGCGTATGTAAGCGATTAAGAATTTCGGGGGAGTCGGTTGGATGCGACGTGGTTCAATTGGTAGAACACCCGTGTTGGGGCGCATACCCAGGAGACGTGGGTTCGAATCCCACCGGCGCACCCGAAAAACTTTTTCGCTTTTAAATAATCTTAGATTCGGTGAGCAGCCGCACTGCTAATAAAAAATAAATAATATTTGACTTATTTATATTTCTCCTTTTACATGCAATTCTATTTTGCTTATAAATATATTTTCCCGGAGATTGAGGTGTTTAAATATAAATTGTTGTTTAAAAAACGTCTTATTTATTCTTTCTGATTCACCGAAACGTGGTTTTGTTGATTTTCCAAACAAGGTTATAAGTAGGTAGTGGAAATATATCCCTTTTTGAAAAGACACTTCTAAAATAATAGCAACACGAATGAAATTCATCAAATTCGTAGGATATTTTAATGAATGTAGAATAAATACACTATCAAAAAACTAAATGAATGTACCTACTATCAAGGGGTGACATCAAAATAACAAAACAATTTTATTAAAAAGACAGAGAGTGACAGCAAAATATAATTTGAATCGAAATCTCGAAAAAGTTATTTACTTACGTATTTATTTCTCCTATATGGTTGAAATGCGAAGTCGTTCCCGTCATCGAGCTTGGGCAGACTGCAAGCGAAATCAGTAGTCCACCGCTTTTGCTCAGCAATAGTTAGGTTATTGAACACCAGGCACTCAGATACAGGGACGCAGTTAATGCATACATCTATAAAAGTGATTTTTTATGTTAAAAATTAATTTTTAATACAAGCTTTATTTGCTGACTGTACTTTTTGCCTTTTTGTCTTTTTTACCACCTAGGACCTAAGTACTAGTAAAGATGAATCAAGTTAGACCAAACTAGATGCGGTCATGTCGTTTTGTTACAGAGTTCCTTCATCCTCCTCCTTCGAGATCCATCACCAATTCAGCTCCATGTCATAAATAATATTGCATTGTCACATATCACATGATTGCAAAATTTCAGCTCAATCGGAAATCGGGAAGTGGGTCAAATTTAGCTTCCAAGATTTGACCCACACATACTAACGAGGCAAGTTAAATAAAAGCTGGTTTGAAAAAAATTAAATGAACCTTTTGAGCATCTATAGAAAGGAATCAATTTAGGTTTTAAAATTTCAACATCTAGAACTTTTAGTGTGTTTTTTAGTATTTGGGAAAATTATTTTTGTGGTGCAATTTCCTAATAGGCTTTTACTTTGGTCGTGTTCCATTTTCAACTAAATTTTTTACAGTTTTCGAATGTTATTTTCACAAAAATCTGCCGTAAGCCCTCTCACTTTCAGAGGAGGCTTTATGTTTATGTCCTTATTATTAATTACTCTAAATTCAGAGTTTAACGCGTTTAGTTCTTCTTTTGTCAAAACAACTTTAAAAGTACAGGTAAGAATGTTTTTAATTGAACTGTATATCTATTTGATCGCAACGATCACGTTTAAATGATTAACGCGTACATTTATTTACTGGTTTAACAGGATTATCCAGCTTTGAGTAGGATCTGGTAAAAAGGTTTCATCAAAACTAGCGTAATGGGTCACGTGTGGGCGGATTATGAGAACTGACCCATCAGCGGGATTCGTCCCAGTTAGGAATACCTTAATCCAATTAAATGGTACAACAACGTTTTGTTTGTAGGAAGGTAAAAATGATTTAACAAAGATGTACGTGATATACTACTTAGTCGCTGGGTTATCCTGTGAGAGTGGCACCTTGTCTGGTTGTTTTTATTTTTGATTCAAATAAATAAATAAATAAATAAATAAATAAATAAATAAATAAATAAATATTAGGGGGACAATCTTACACAAATCGACTTAGTCCCAAACTAAGCAAAGCTTGTACTATGGGTACTAGACGACGATAAACATGGTAACAGATTTTAAAATTTAGACATTCGACGATAGTAAATTTTGTTATTGTAGCGTATCTAATGTGTAAAATAGTTTGGATGTTTGAATTTAATAATAATAACATTGTAGATTTGTTTTAATAAAATATACCTCGCTTGGTTCCTTGCCGGTTTTTTCTCAACAGCGGTCTTTTTTTTCGACAGTCATAAGCGCTTGATAATAGTTTAGCCTAAACTGACTTTGAACAATGACAAAGTAAAGCACAAAGTGGAATATCTTTTGTTAGATTGAAGTAACCCTAGTTTTAAACTCTATTTAGTACTCACTTTTTGCCACATGTAAACTATAATTTTTTGCTACAAGTAGCCCATATAACGATACCAATGCAAAATTACGTTTTCTTTTTGTTCAAGTCCGCTTAAAATAAATAAAAAATTGAGAATTGAATATCAGTAACTATTTTGCTCTTGAAATATTAGGATACATTCCTATTTCGAACTAGATAAATAACAATATGAACACGCAAACATACCTATCGTCCTCACAGTGCCAACCAAAAGCAAACTTATAAAACACACGACAGCACATAATAGCACCATTTTCACAGCAAATATAAACAGTGATTGACGAAGACTGCCTGCAGTCACTTTGTGTACTCTGATGCTACAAATCATCGAATACCTTTTTAATTATTAATACTACCTGTGGGTAGGTATTTGTCGCTTAATTGCCTGACGTAGTATTTATAGCTAAATTGGCTAGTTGATTACACCACTTAGGGCCTGTTCGCACAGAGATATTTTATCCGATGGTTTTGATGCCTCATAGATAAGCTTGGTTCTTAGTAAAAAAAATCATACTCGACTCGTCGATTCGTACTCATCAGATTTATTAAAAACACTAACAATAATTAATTCGTGCGATCTTCTTAGCACACTTTATAAACTGTGTGACATGTGGAGCATATATGTAGGTAAACGAGTAAACATGAAAAACGTACTGTACCTACAGAAATTAAGAATGTCAAGTTCTAATTATGAAAAGCGATTAAAATAATCGATCATTTCAATAGAATACGAGCTATTAGCTGTGCTATTAGTGGTCTCGTCTTCGCGTGAGACAAGTAACAAGCTAAATAGGTATTACCAAGTAACATGGGTTTTTCCACCAACAAACAAAACCAACTATTTTCCTTATCTCTTACGAGTACTTACTTCATCACAATAAATTTCAACAAAATCTTAACGAAGATTTTAATTTACAATAATCTCAAGTCAAGTGTTAATAAAATTAAAGTCGCAAAATTAAAGTAGGTAGATTCAAAATAGCAGCGGTATCGGCATGAGACGTTAACTATTAAAATTGATTTACTTTCCGGAAATCCATATACTACAATCTTCTTTTTCATTATCATGATCATCAGTCCATATTGTGGAGTGCCTAACCATGCTCTTCTTCCACTACGTGGTAACTCAAGAACACAATGGCCCCAATAGCCATCAGTTCTTCGGGCAACTAAAGTACACCAAACTACAGTTTGTCGCAAGCTAATTACTTCACATAATTGCCGTTAGTGACGTGTACGAAATTCTCAAAGTGAATTGGCAATCGGTTGCGAATTGATGCTTGCCGGTACGCGAAACGAAATCAGGAGAGGTACCAGCCATGGGGGTAGAATTTAATTAGTAGGGATGTTCCTCGCTTGTTGCAAATGGATAATGACGGCGGGCTGAGGTGTTAACTGGAGAGCCTACATTGTTTTTCGGATTTTAACTATTGTTTTCTGTGTAATTGCAATTTATAAAATCTCAAGTGCAGATGAACAATATGTGATGAGTTTTTTATCAAGCCGTGTTAGCCTCGTGGTTTAATAACAGAACTAATGGGAACATGCATAGGAATGCGACTAGAACTAACTCATTTTGAGAAGAAGTTTTTGTAATCTGCTCTGCGACATAGGTACATATAGGCCGAAGATTTTTTATATTCTGATTTGAAAACTCTTTTAATGGCACCATGGCTTTAAAAAATTGGATTGTATTATTTCTCAACAGACGCAGTGTAGGTAGGCCTCCAACAAGATGGAGCGACGACCTGGTTAAGGTTAGTTATCCCGTTGGATACGGATGGCACGGAATCGATCTGTTTGGCGAGCCTTGGGGGAGGCCTATGTTCAGCAGTGGACGTCTTTCGGCTGAAATGATGATGATGATGATGATGATGATTTCTCTAATTTTCTATCTTGTATCAAGTGCGAGTCGGACTCGCGCACCGAGGGTTCCGTACAAATTTTTAGGCATGTCAAAATATACAAAATAAAGATTTACTGTCATTAGGTACAAATGGAAAATCGTCCACGTGAAACGGCCATTTTGAATTTGGGTCAAAAGTAATAGTATCCAAAGTGAATTTAGTCAAAACGCAATTGTTCTCAAAAATATTAACAACCAAATTTATTTTCGTTGAAAATTAATTAAGTACAAATGGAATTTTGTCCATTATAAATAATGAACAAAATTAAATACGCACCAAGTGAATGTAGTATAATATAAATATTTTTATTATTTGTTGTTGTACCGGCCATAGTAATAGATAATCAGTAAAAATTTCAAGTGTGTAGTTAACGCCATTATAAAGAACGAGTTAAAAACGCTGAAAAAAACACGTTTCTTGTACGACCCCCTTTAATTTTAAACTTCATTTTATTTTTAGTATTTATTGTTACAGCGGCAACAGAAATACATCATCTCTGAAAATTTCAACTGTCTAGCTAATCACGGTTCATGAGATACAGCCTGGTGACAGACGGACAGACGGACATTGGAGTCTTAGTAATAAGGATCCCGTTATTAGCCTTTGGGTACGGAACCCTAAAAAGGACTACTCAATGCTCACCTTCCACTGTGAGCATAACCGCAAAGATTAACTTCATAGACGTTCAGTGGAAGCAATTCTATGTTGGAGCTATGATGGCCTAGTGGTTTGACCTATGGTCTCTCAAGCAGAGGGTCGTGGGTTCGAGTCCGGACTCGCACCTCTGAGTTTTTCGGAATTTATGTACGAAATTACATTTGTAATTTACCATGAGCTTTACGGTGAGGGAAAACATCGCGAGGAAACCTGCATACACCTGAGAAGAAATGCAATGGTGTACCTATGTGAGTACCCAATCCGCACTGGGCCCGCGTGTGAATGATGATGATGATGATGATGATGATGATGATGATGATGATGAATTCCATGTTGTCGATTGTTGCAGGTTAAACGGAGTCCTTTCCGATCGTAGCAGAAAGTGGGCATTATTGTTCGTAACTGGGGATCCTCCAACACGATCTTGGCCTCTTTTTCAATACTTCAAGCAAGAACAGTCTGGGGCTTATGCTTTGCCCCTTTGCCATTGTTCGGAGCCCTACCGGCCAATTTAATGTGCTTTAGACACTCTGGCATAGTTCCAGACGCTGCATGGAACGAGCACTAATTGAATATACTTTCGATTAGTTTTATAAATACTTAGGAATGGAAGTTTCAATTCAGTTATTTAGAACTGGTTTTAATTTAAAAGGAAAAAATATATATTTGCGCAAAATTCGGTACACGAGCAAAGGATAAAACAACTTGCAGATAGTCTTAAATATTTTTTAGCAATGTAGAATACCTACCTTATCTACACTGACGAGCAAAAATAAAGGGTCGGTTACAAAAGTGACGATAACTACAAAACCCGCTGTGATAGCTTCTTCGAGTAAAATGAGTTTAGTAAAAAGTTTTATTCTCAATTAAACTTTTTCTTGTTAATAATAAAACTCTTTACTAAACTCCATTTACTCGAAGAAGCTATCACAGCGGGTTTTGTAGTTATCGTCATTTTTGTAACCGACCCTTTATTTTTGCTCGTCAGTGTAATTCCATGATAATCAACCTTTAATACTGTAAACACTTGCGCGGTCGAATCGTTTACTTCAAACCAGGCCATAAAATACAAAAAAAAATTGTTTACTCCCCATAAGCCGGCCCGCTGGTAATATTGATTATTTCAATTGGACCATATACATAATAAATAATAATATGTATCAATTTTCATAGGATTTTTTTAATGCATTGTAAGGATGGCGACCGTGACTTTTCTATCTAATTAGACAAATAATTACCTACCTACATAGGTAAAGTTTGGGGTGCAAATCGGGTACCGTAAAACCACATAACTATAGTCCTAGCCTGCAACAATAGTCCAATTTTCATCCTTACATTATCCTAAAAATATGATAGCTACATGGCTAGACTAAAGCAAATTATTTTTCACTTCTCATGCTCTTAAAATGTTACTTTAGTCTCTGCATATCGGGACTAAAGCTCTTTTTTGATCTCAAGGGATTATAGTAAATTTTTTTTAATTGACTATGGAAACCCCTAAACTGCCAATCACGGTGTTTGTGAATGGAGGATTATCGCCATTTTCAGTAACTGGGTATAGACAATTTTAAAGCTTTCCACAGACCGAAGCGCGCTGCGGACGCACTGTAGCGCCCTGCGCTTCGGTCTGTGGAAGCCTTTAGGGCGTGGAAATAACCTCAAAATGACAACTGTATAAAAAATATTTAAAAAATATTAATTTCGTGAAACACATTGAATAATTACGAATATTAATCTATTTATTTATAAAATATTAAAGATGAATTCATTTTATTTTGCACGTAAAGAAAGATTTCCTTTAGCTTAGGTGTTTTTAATTTGTTTTTTTTTAAAAACGCTGTCGGCAAAGCAGTTCCCTGCTCTGTCGATAAAATAGCAATCCGCACTGTCGGCAAAGCAGTGCTGGAGTGTACGGTAGATAGAGCAGTTACGTTTGAATGTTAATATGGCGTGACTTCAAAATAATGCGATGTCAGTTGCATTTAATAGTAAATAGAAAGTATAATTAGATATAATTTAACAAAGAATTGGCATATAGGAAATAAACTTAAAAAGTCGTTTCTTTATTCACGGGTAAGTATGTATGTATGTAAACACTTTATTGTACATAAAAACACAAAAATAATACAAAACAACAAAACAAAAAGAGTACAAAGGCGAACTTATCCCTAAAAGGGATCTTTTCAAGCTAACCTAGCATGAAAGGAAAAACTTAAAAAAAAAAAAAGATAGCAAAGCAAAGTAAGTGTTTCAGTTAACAATATATTTTGTGTGTGAACTTAGATCAATTAGGTTAATTTATTTGCCGATTCTAATGAATGAACAATTATCATTCTTACATGCATAGTCCAATCAGTTTTAACATAGTCTTTAAGTTAGAATCGGTTGGCTAATTATGCAAGCATTTAAAGCGTCACTTTACAAAAAAATATAAAAGAAAAGAAAAGACAGCGGTATTTTTTTTGCTATTTGAATTTTGAACAGATGTCCATTGCTCGTATTGAGCATACGTTGTAAAAAAGTAATTTTGTACGTCGTTTTTTTCCTCGCATTCAAAGTGAAAAGTAGAGTGTTTAACGCGGGACTAAACTACCATAATGACAACTCGAATTATAGCCTCCCTCGCTATCGCTCGGGTGGCTAAATATCTCGTGTCGTTATGGCTTGTTTTAGTCCCTTGTTGAACAATCTACTATTAGGCCTAACAACATAATTATATACCTACCCAGAAATAATAGCAGTAAGCTATAATATTTTAAGGATAATATAAGGACGAAAATTGGACTATTGTTGCAGGCTAAGACTATAGTTATGTGGTTTTACGGAACTTAATTTTATTGAGATTATGAAAAATTAATCGTCAGGTATTTTTTTAAATCAACTGAAGAATGGTTTGATAGATTTAAAAAAAATAATTAATTTATCTGTTATCGTTTTTTTTAACGAGTGAAGTTTATTGTGTAGGGTTTTGAACTATGTATTAAATAATCAAGAGCGCTTGTTAAATATGTTAATTAACATATGTTATTGTTATTATATTCTCTCTCTCTCTTCTCTCTTCTTCAGCCCATAGCCACCCAATGCTGAGTGTAGGCATCCTGCATTGCTCGCCACTCATCTCGGTCCAGTGCTCTCCTCATCCAGCACCTTCCCGCCACTTTGACCAGGTCGTCAGTCCACCTCATCTCCTGTCTGCCAACGTTTCTCCGCCCGGTTCTGGGTCTCCACTCCATCACAGCCTTCCCCCATCATCCATCACTCCTGCGACATATGTGTCCAGCCCACTTCCACTTTCTTTGGGTGATTACCTTGGCTATATCGGTGAGCCTTGTTCGTCTCCGGATCTCCGTATTTCGGAATCTGTCCCGGAGAGATATGCCCAACATCGCCCGCTCCATCGCCCTTTGCGTGACTTGCAGCTTATTATATTACCAAGGGCTAAATTCAGGGACGGCCCAACACGGTTTGCGAGCGGTAATTAAATCGTTTGCGAGAGGATAGGGATGAACTGCTCTTCAGGAACGCCAAAAATCACTGGTTTGCGAGAGGTTTGGGCTGAGATTGGGATGAGCTTTATTTATTTCTTTATTTATTCATTTATTTATTTACAAAGCGAATTAACAGGAAAATAAGGCTCAGCCCATTCTTATCCTCTCGCAAACGATTGAATTACCGCTTGCAAACCGTTCCTGAATTTAGCCCCTGATCGAAAAGAATATTTTGAATTTGCAAAGTTAACCATACCAAACCTTGGTTGATTTCAAATAATCAGGCCTTAAAAAGAGATTTAGCCTAGCAGTACCTACATTCGCCATACAATCTCATCTGTGAAGAAGTGCGGGTGCTCGCCAATGCCAATAACCATAACTGCTTTTACGTTTCCTCGGTCGGTGAAGTAAAGGTTGCAGTGTTCAGTTAAATTTACGAGCGGCAGTCTAGTTGAACAATAGATCTGAATTCAAATATTGAAACGGTCATAAAAATGAAATGGGAAATCCCTAAAGCTACCATCTTTGGTTCACCGATACAAGTGACTGGATAAATTTATCTTGGTACGAAATGCACGGGTTCCATAAGTACTTTACAAGGAAAAAATGGAGCTATTATAGGATCAAATTGTTCATTCAATTTGGTTTGTCTATCTGTTTGTCACAAACAATTTCCTCATAAATCTGACTAAGCTATTGGTACACGTGCACATAGCCATGTACGTGACTAAAACATCAAAACACGGACGTGTAATATAAAAAAATAACATGGGGGCATTATGGACTCACTTTTAGGGGATAATTAAAAATTCTTGCTATATGTAAATGCTATATGTAATGCTAAATGCTAATCTGTACCGAGTAAGTGATATATCGAATATGGTTTGTTGCGAAGCTTTCAAACATATATCTTTATAGGATTTTAAAATAAAAAGTCAAAAAGTTTAAAAGGTTCTCGAATGGCGTCCACGGTCCGAAAGATGCAGTGTGTGGGTTGGCCTCCAACAAGATGGAGCGACGATGAGGATGGATGGCGCAGGACCGTTTGTTTGGCGAATCTTAGGGAAGGCCTATGTTCAGCAGTGGACGTCTAAAATAATGATGATGGTTAACAGTCGAAAGTTATTAAAGAAAATAGATAAAATGGTCCATTCTCCCGCTTTGATTCCAAAACTATTTAGCTGGAGATAAAAAGTAAGGAATCTACGCTTTTAAAACAACATGGTAAAGCACTCGTGAAACCCTCAGTGCGCGTGTCCTACTCGCGCTTGGCCTTTTTTTAGGGTTCCGTACCCGAGGGGTAAAAACGGGACCTTATTACTGAAGCTCCGCAGTCCATCCGTCTGTCCGTCCGTCTGTCACCAGGCTGTATCTGATCTCATGAACCGTGATAGCTAGACAGTTGAAATTTTCACAGATGATGTATTTTGGTTGCCGCTATAACAAAAAACACTCACTAAAAACAAAATAAAATAAATATTTAAGGGGGCTCCCATACAACAAACTTTTTTTTTATAGTTAATGGTACGGAACCCTTCGTGTGCGAGTCCGACTCGCACTTGGCCGGTTTTTTCAATTAATTGCATTTTGAACCCGACGCGAGAAGTGGCAGGTACTTATCGTGTTGGCTTGTAGAGGGGTGAACCCCTTGCGTGCAGGAAATAAAGAGTTACAAGTCACGTTGCTTGTAAATGACTTATTAATTTTAATGCGGTTTTAGTTGCAATATATGTAGTTGTGGCCTTTCTGAAGTACGGTCATTATGAAATTGTTTGTTGTCATTGCAAAAACCTTAATTTCCTCTCCTTTCCCTCACTATTTCACAAAACTTCTTTGATTTTTATTGTCTCGGTTATTTCATTTTTCATTTTTCGTTTTAGTCCGCGCAGGGTTGTATACTTGGCAAGTGAGATATACTAATTATGTTCAAAAAATTTTGTTGTTATTATTTGCTTTTACAATTTACAAATTATTTATTTACGCATGTAGTCTTATGTATGTAGCTATTAGTGTGCAGTTTATTTATTTATTTATCTAAACAGCGATCCGGGTGTCACCAACGGTACTGGCTGAAAATCAGCGCTGGGGTGTTTTAAACGCCTCAGCATTATGCTGAGCCAGTGTCCGATTTGCAACCGCAATGACACATTCTATCTTTAGCTTTAGTGTTGCCTTATGTTTTTTAAAATATTGATGATGTGTCTTGTGATGTTGTAAATAAATGTATTTTCTTTCTTTCTTTCTTTAAATTATCTGATGCCTTTGCCCTGTTAGGGCCTCCATAGCAGGACTGCTTAGAGCAGTCGAGACCATTGGCACGACAGCCACTGCAGTTGTGTTGCCGTTGGAGTCTACTTCAATCCGAATGCTCTGAATTTTGTATCGAAACTGCAGATCACCTGATCAGCTGTTGGCACTGACTGCTCTTAGCAGTCCGTCTATGGACGGACTTAGTTTGGGTCAAATCTTGGAACTTTCGCACTAATTCCTTAGCAAGAGATGAAGGGAAAAATCGGTTTATTCTTTCGCCTTTTTTCCTTGTCGCAGTAGCACCTTCAGTTATAGCAAAGGTTCCAGGTTCCTTCCAAGAAATGGCCAAATGAACAACCGCGAATAATCCAATTTAATCCGCTTTCAGTGGTCAGATTAGCTCGCAATTCGGTATACTTATGAAGGTTGGATGACAATACAAGTTTGTACAGCCAAGAAAAAGTGCAGTCAGCGAAAAAAATTTGTATTAAAAACGAAATTCTTAACAAAAAATTATCACTGAACCAAATTACTATTTTTTTTATTTGTATAAGTAGTATGTATAAAGCACGCCCTTTACTTATTTGCTTGCTCCATGCCACGTCGGAAGCTGCATTTGACGTTTATAAATACGAAAACCTTAAGCTGAGAAAACTTAAACTGACGCCCATAAAAGACGACTACGCAAAAAGGCTTGTTCCAAGGTAAATAAAAAAGGATAAGCACACAAAACTATGTAAGGACGACAGCGAGCCGTGGTAGACTGCGATGTCAGCGTTTTTCTTTTGAACAAGGAATTTTTAACGCGTAATGCTCGCCCTCTCAGCAATTTATGCTAGGACGCGGCTAGCACAAGTTATGGATTTTCACTTCTCTGAAGTTAAAGAACCTTGGTCACTTCATACGTCAAAATGATATGTTCTAACCGTGAAAGCTTGGGTACACAGTAATAAAACAAGTAATTAAATTTAAGATAGGTAGTAGCTAGGTAGCAGTCTCACGCTTAAACCGCTGAACCGATTTATTAACTGCCACATGTTTAACTGTTTATCCTGGAAAACTGCATAAGTAATTCACGCGCGCGCAATTGGATAGCGATAGACGATTATTTTGCAAACGTAGTCAAAGGTCACAGTTAGTATCGCATAAATATCGGTAGACCACATTATTGACTAAACATCTAACTAGCCTAGCCTAGGCTAGCCTTCGCTTTGAATCCTTTAAAACTGCATTTTTAATGTTTCGCTTCAATCCACATGTTTTGTCAACTAAAAATAAACACAACTCCGCTTTTCATTCCCCTCTTTTGATAGCAACCGCTTCTAACATCTAACTCCACTCGTTCAACACCGCCTCTCGACGCTAAAGCGATTTGTCTTAATTCGGAAGCAAATTTTCATTTCCGTGGCTTACTGCGTTTTCCTCTAATTGCCGAGCTATCTGCGTGATAAATACCTGTCTCCACGGATTTAACGCTAATGAAATCAGTCGTCTGTCTAAACTTCATGCTTAGAATTTACCCAAATATTCCTTACAAATTGATAAACTGGAACAATTTAATGAAATCAAATCGAGACCCTTTATGCGCATATTTGAATTTTAAAAATAAATTGTGCACAGTAGCAGACGGTACGAGTTACATGTCCAGAACACATTGCGTCTACAATACGAATAAAAAATGGTTTCCTATATTTAAAAGTGGATTCAATTTCAGAGGCGTTTCCGTAAAAAGTATGTTAATTAAAAATGCTCGTTTGCAAAATTACATTTAACTGTGCAGCTGTGGTGTGGAGTGAACATTTTCGTTTGGCAATCCCGGGAGAGAAAGAAACGTGAGTTAGGTATGGCTTCGGATAGAACTTCTCGGAGTTAGTGGACACAAGCTTTGCCATACCTTCATTCATTGCAACCAAGTAAAAAAATTTAGGCAACTCGGTGGGAATCGAGTCGTTTCGAAGCTACCTACGCCACCACAGTTTAGGCCGATTTCATTATACTTACTTGCTATGGTTTTACTCAATCTTTTGAATCTATCTATTACCATCAAACGAGCAAATACTATTTCTATTTATGTGGAAGTTTTTGGGACCGAATATTAATTAGTCGTATCTCTAAGAAAATGCTTTTTTGGTTTCGAGTTTTAAAGCCCGGGAGAAGCTCGATCGGCCGGATACTATAGGTACTATCGGCCCAAGCGCCGGCTTGCCAGTTTCAAAACAAATTTGCTTGCAGCCGTTGAAGTTCATTGGTATGGATTGGTATGGACAGATGTCTAGCCACTGCACGCAAACTGGGCCTTTAAGGTGTCAAGCTGGCGTCTGGGCCGATTGTACGTTACAAATACATGAACTAGCCTTCTTTGTGACAGTCGCAAACTTAGTTAAATTTAATTTCGACGTTCACACGACAGCCTAAACTCATTAACTCAACTCATATTACTTCGACAAGTCTGATAATTAACGAGTCATGAGCGAATTACTTTACCATATCAAATACTTCCCGGGAAGCTGAGCAGTGGAGCGGATCCTAGACGCATATTTTCACACGCCATAAAACGTGGGGCGTAATTTGAAACACTCGACATTCACCTGGCTCTGAAAGGTCCCTTTGCCTATGACTCCGAGTTTTGCCCCTTTTGCAGCGTTCACAGCCGTCTCGTGCCGAGTGTTTGTCACATCGTGAGCCGACAACAATGATCTTTTGACTGCCAGGACTTGGAAACAGCGAGCACGTTTTCAAGTGCAGCTAGCTTTAAAAATGCAGAAAATTAGACCTGCTGACAATAGAATAGTTTTCAATGAGTCACAACTACAGGATTGCGACATTTTTACTTGGCTCGGCTGAGATCGTGTTTTGTTAACTTGAAGTTATGAATTGTGTCGTTTTTATGGTTCTGTACCCAAAGGGTGCCAAAGGGACCCTATTTCTGAGACTCCGATGTCTGTCTACCTGACGCCGTCAGAAGGTCCTGTTACAGGGGTCTATCTCTTGAACCGTAATAGCTAGATACCTACATGAAATTTTCACCGATTATGCATTACTATGGTTGCTACAAAAAGTAATTAAAATATAATTAAAATAAACATTAAGGAGGTCCCGAAAACCAATATGTATATTTATGTACATTTTACTTAGAAGCAGGGGATTATTATAGTTACGACTGTTTACGGCGTATAAATTTTCACATGCCTACCTACCGAAAAATTTGTACGGAACCCTTGGTCCGCAAATCCGATTCGCACTTGACCGATTCTTCTCATAAATTTTGTCAAGATCGGATTTCTACGAACGACAAAAATACTTATTTCAAGAAAAAATTAACATAAGATGAAAAATAACGAACTGGTTCATTCGTAACCGCGTTTATTCAGTGCAAACATCGTTTGATATTACGATCCAAATTATGTATTTTATATTTCTGTTTTCCTCGAGTTATCTGTTTTACTTTCGCTCTTCTGTAAATAAGGGAGATTGCTTTTTTTCTCGCGGTTATAAAATGGCTATAATAAAACATTATGCGTCCCTGCCGACAGCATTATTTGTGGTTGCACTCCAGCTATATGGGGTGACGCGGTAATAAGGCGGGGATACACTGGAAATACTCCAAGCAAGCGTTGAAATATACAGACTATGTATACGTAAGAGCCGGGGCCAAATTAGTATCCCGTACAGTGTGTTCATAACTTTACAAAGGGGCGCGCGGACGTAGTTGGTACTTGGTTCTTCCCGATGATATTTGCAAATCTTTAATAATAAATGCACAGCATAGGGGAGGGGGCGATGTTTTACCTTATCTGTGTGTAACAGCATTGTCACCCATTTATGCGTCATAAATATACTTTTCGGATTAATAATGCATTTGGTATCTGCATAAATTGGCATCGTGCAGCTGTGGTTGAGTACGTGCCGTCATGCTTACTTTTGTAAGGGCCACTTGCACAATCTAGGGTTTAAAAATTAAATCATTAACTTTGGGTTATGGATGACAGATGCATACATTTTGACACTTCTAACACTGTTAGCTCGGGTCTGTGAAAGTCCGCCTGATAATAATAAATATCATCCCAGCCATATACGTACGCCCCAATGCAAGGCAAAGGTCTCCTCTGTGAGCTTTCAGAATTTATGTGCGAAATCATATGCAACGAGCCATATAAACTGTATGAAAAAGATGTGCGAAATTACATTTGAAATTTACAATGAGCTTTACGGTAAAGGACAACATCTTGAGGAAACATGTAGGGTCAACAGCATAAATAAGTGGTCATTTCTGTACCTTGTCGTTTTCAATCGTTTGACAATTTTGTATGACATTTCAAACATGACGTTAAAGTGACAAGGTACATCATTTATTTATGCTGTTGGCTGTACATCGGAAATTCAATAGTGTATGTGAAGTTTCCAATCAGCACTGGGACCGCGTCGGAACTACGACCCAAGCCCTTTCATTTTAAGAGGAGGCCTGTTTGTAATAATTTGTGATAAAATCATAAATAGACGTATTTTTTTTTATTTATTACAACTATTTAAAACCTGTCTGGTATACTCATGGACACTATGAAACCGGAGCTGTTCGTAATGGCTCTGTTTTATTGCTCGTGAACCCTAAATGTATTACCAATTTACAGACGAATAGGCGGAACTCTTTTTAGAGCTCCGTTAAAACCAGAAACTTTATTGTCTGTTACTTCAATCAGGTCGGTATTTACGCCCACACAAACATGGTATGTTAAGAGGGTTTATACCTGCTGAGCTGGCAACGTTGCATTTTTGTTAGTTTTTCTCGATTATTATATTAGATATATTAGAACAATTTGTATACAAAACATTTCTAATTTTCATTCAATTTTTATGGAATAATCGAGAAAAACTAACAAAAATGCAAGGTTGCCAGCTCAGCAGGTATAAACCCTCTTAAGCTTTCGGATGTGCTAAACCAAGTTAATGTTTTACAAGATAAGGTGGAATATCCTGCTCAAAATTCCATTGATTCCGATGTTTTCTTCAGCATTAAGAAGTGTTACGGTCGCTCATAGAAAGGCTCATCGATTAAAACTAAACTTTGAAGTAAATACAGTTGTTGCATCTCACGAATGCGGGTGAGCCATACTTGTGTGAGTAGATACACATGCACGTTGTCTCTTATGATCTTAAGCCGAAAGTAGTTATTTTTCATTTTACTATTTCGTAATATGTAACTTTATTATTTTGTTCATGAACGATGAGCCTGCTGACGCTTCCTGTAGTTGGGCCAATCAACTTTTAAACCGACTATAATCTGTCCGCGACATTTTTCAAACAATTGCAGATTTTTGTAAGTAAACATGTTTTTTCTGTAATTTAATAGATGAATAGCATGAATACATGCCGTCCTACGTAAGTTTAACCTATTAAACCGTGAAATATCTTGTTGGAAGTACGATTTTTTGGTAACGCCAGAGACAATTTCGGTAACGCAGGAGACGCCAAAAACGTCGGTTTAAAAGTTGATTGGCCCAGGTACGCACACAAAAGCGCGTGTCTATACGCGTTACAACTACAAGTATGGCTGACCCGCATTCGTGAGATGCAACAACTGTACAAGAAGAGTAAAAAACTAATTAGTACCTATTTGTTATGCAGTCCTGAATAATCCTAACGACAAAATTGATATAATTTAGCAACTTTTTATGTCGTTTCATTGCCTTTAGTCTTTAGTTATTGGACATTGGTACATTATGGCTTTAAATATCATTCTTTTGCAAGTGTCTTCCGTAATCATATTCAAGTTTTATATTGGTAGTTTTTTTAATTTACTCTGATTATGAATTGCAGTTCTCGCGAGAGGAAGACTTCTGTTGATAATAATATATTAGTTACAACGTACAGCGCAGTAGCTCCTATTTTTTTTTGTTTTATGCTGCAAATGGGGTCATCTGATGGTGTGTTAACACAACCGATTCATGGATATTCTAGTAATACGGTACTAGAGGGTTGTTAGAAGCGATGTCAGCCAACAGGACTGAGTAATTTCATGGCTGTTGTCATTCCGCGCTAGAACATAGCAAATTGGGTAGTGCTGCTAGATGGCTTGATTAAAGCTTCAACCAGGTCCGAATCTTCATAGATCTGAATGTTAATACCCATCTAAGCATTAGCGCAGTCCATCTGCTGGTGATTACATTAAGAAAACGCTTAATTACGCCACGTTATTCCGGGAAAGTTACGGTTTACGAGCAAGACCGTCGGTTTACCGCAATCAAAATGTTACCAGTTGCCGACATGGATGTAGAGACGAAAGAACTTGTGTCCGATGTAGGTTTAGACTAGTTTATTCTCGTGTATGCTTGGAAATTGATTGGTTTAGGATGTCATTCAATGAGCATTATCGTTGTTGTTTTGTTTACTTGTGTTAGAAGCCAATTTCGTATTTTTTAACTAGCTGTTGCCCGCGAATCCGTCTGTGAAGAATTCGTTTAACGTTATCCTGCAGGAATTATGCAATTTTTGAAGATAACAAGTATTTTATATGCCAATTTTCAGCAGGATCCGTCAAATCTTTTAGCGTGAAAGGGTAACAAATATCCACACATCCATCCATTAATCCATACAAACTTTCACGTTTATAATATTAGTGGGATTATTTTCATTTCTAGTCCTAGGTTAGGGCCAAACGAATGTAATTTTTAAAGTCGTCAGTTGGTGAGCCAATGTTTTGGCTTGTATGGGAGAACCTGAGTCTTACAAAAATTAGCAATTTAAAGCTTAATATTTTGTAAACAGATCCCTAATTCGAAAAACGTTTTTAGTAAACTTACAATATTTTAAGAAAAGCTACGATACCCCACACTATGGGATTAGGCGAGGAGAAAAACATCGCACTTAACGTGTATTAAGTTTCGTGATGCCGGGAAGGTTAAGTTAGAACCCAATTAATGTGAGCAATTTATACTTTGCTTCTCCAGCCACGTCTTGTTATTTAACTCTACAGTTAAATAAGGTTGCAGTAAGGTAAGGTAATTAGGTTTTTGGCACTTCCAGAACGCCCTAAATCTGACCAAGCGAGCATCTGTAATGTTTTCACTACTAAGTTTACAGAGATGGATGGATCCATTTCAAAGTGCACGTGTAATTGTAACTTTAGGGTAGTCGAGACTAGTTGGAGGGTGTCAGCCGATGTGTTTTGCGGGATCCGACCAACTTAAGGAAAAGTTTAAATATTGTTATAGTTGGATACTTAGCGGAAATCGTGGGCAATCAATATTGTGGAACTGCTTTCATCTGTTGGATCGCAAACTTCGTAGACCTAATTCGGCGACATCTTGTTGCGCGGAACTTCTATTTGTACAAATCGGTGGGTTGTTATAATATACATTAATTTAGTACATAATAGGACATAGACATGGACATAGGCTTCCCTCATTGGTACCCAGTCATTACGATTGGAAGCGATTTGCATCCACCCTGAACCTGCGGCCTTCACCAAATCGTCCGTCCATCTCGTTGGTGGACGTCCCACTCTTCGCTTGCCAGTCCGTGGTCTCCATTCCAGAACTTTTGGGCTCCAACGGCCATCTGTTCTGCGTGCTGTATGGCTCAAAAAAATTATTTTGCGATTTTTGCATATTACAACGTGGTTGCGAGTAAGTGCCTACAGGATATAATAACATTTAGGGGCTGTTTCACCACCCATTGATTAATTTTAACCGACGGATAAATGTGATGCCGTCTTCGTCTATTCGAACAAAACAAACAGAGACGGCAACACATTTATCCTCATTCATTTTTTATTCCTCATTTATGATTGGGCATCAATGAGGGAGGCCTATGTCCAGCAGTGGACGTCCTACGGCTGAAATGATGATGATGATGATGATGAATAAAAATAGGTATCACTTTACGGTATCCGTCACAACCGCTTTAGAAAGAAGACGTTACCGCTTAGATTTCACATTTATCTCAAAGGCGAGTGCTTTGGAAGTGTTCGAGGGTCTTCGTCAGGGTTGCAAGAAGTCAGGATTTATGCCTCGACCCGGCAATAAAACAACGCCCAGCGTGATACGTCCGTATTTAGGGTGCGGGCGGAGAAAACCCTACTCGTGCGACATAAAATTAAAAAAAAAAGCAAAGACCTTGCCGGGTCATGCGCAGTGTAGGGTTTTTGTATTAATTATACGGAAACATTTAGGCATTAACATCCTTAACCGTGGATAGTGGATTCAAATCCGGGCACGCACTTAGTTTTTTCGGAATTTATGTGCGAAATTCTATTTGAAATTTTTTCATGAGTTTTACGGTGAAGGAAAACTTGGTAAGGAAACTTGCACACACGTGAGAAGACGTTACATTGGTGTTTATGAAGTTCCCAGTCCGTACTGGGCCTACGTGGGAACTATGGCCCAAGCCCTCTGATTCTGAGAGGAGGCCTGTGCACTGCATTGGGATGTACATAGGTTGGGATGATGATGATGTTGAATTGATGATGCTTATGCTTTGAATATTTATTTAAGAGCTATGAGCACCGAAAGTCATTAATTTTTAAACTATTTAGCCAGTTAATTATCATCACATCAGATTCAGTCTAAAATAACGTTTTATTTATTGAACCAGGCGTTATTTTGCGAAGGTCCATATCACCGCGATCAAGTGAGATTGCTATCTATGGTCGCGGATGAGCAAAGTACTTGTTAGAAATAGTCATTTAGGAAATCGTAGGTAATGGCCCAGATTAAAACATTTTTGTAGAGAAAAACTCACGGTTGAAATGCTAAAGCATCCACTCGACAGCATTTTTTGCCGTTATTATATGCTTCGTGCAACTTTACACTATTTTAAAACGTATCTTTTCCCTTGAAGTGTAGGTTTTTTGAAACCAAGTAAACCGACATTTTACAACTGTTTTTACAGTTTTTACTACGAATATACTTATCCGCGGCTTTGTCCCGTTAACCATTAAGTAAATCTGGAATTTGTATAGAACTTCTGGGATATTGCAAATTACACGTAGGAATTCCAAAAAAATTACAATGTGATCTCCATTAGGTAACGTTACATAAAAAACACCCATGCCAAATTTCATGTCTCTAAACTTAACGGTTGGAATTTTGGCATTTTATCTCGACATCGGAATAAAAAGAAGTCTATTTGTATGTCTTATTCCTAAGATCCAGCTGTCTATTCAGATATATAGAGATACATCCAGTCGTTTTAGAATAAAGGAGTAACAAACACACGAACACTCACGCACACACGCTTTCAAACCATTTATATTATTTGTAGGATCCAACGACACTTACTCTTAATTTGAATGTAATTCTAACTAATTTTATTAGTCCTAGAGGATTAATACGTTCGTAAACATTGACAAGAAGTTGTTCTTCTCCCATCACTGCCAACCATAAAGAAAGTAAGTGTTATCAACTCAACAGCCTCACGGGATCAATATCGCAAAATTTCGAATCTTCTGGGACTACGTCAGAGCCCTTATCACCGATTTTACAAGTTTCAGCGACAACCACATATGACACCTTTAATGACATTTGGAATCAATTTTGAAGTAACAACTTTTATAATGCTAGTGACTTTTGTAAAAGTTATTCGGCAACACTGCCAGGGATTACTCAATGGATATTGTTCGGAACGTAATGAGATAAAATTTGTGGCGCCTTGTCAGCATTCAGTCCGAAATTGTGTGGTTTCTTTTCCCGCTTCAAAAAAATCCGTATTTTTTGTGAATAGATATTTAATGCGGATTTTTCAAAGTAATTTTTAAATATATTTGATTGAATCAAGTTAATTTAATGTAATTGAAAACGAGCGTCTTCATTTAGATTTGTTAAATAACATTGTATTGAAATTTCTAGTTTATTTTATACTAGCCTTCCCATAATCCTTCATATAATCCAATTATTAATAAAGTTCCATAATTAAATTTAAAACCTTAACAGACGAATTACAATTTTAAGGTTAAGTACGTATTATGAGTATCCGAACGTTCAATCGTTCGTTTATTTTTTAGGCCTACTAGGTATAGAATTATTATTAAGTATTTTATTAATAATTATATTTTTATATGAGTAATCAAATAGTAAAAATGTTGTAGAAAAATACAATGTCAAACATATATCTATACAATTATTAATAATTTTAACAATCTTGAACATCGTGATAAATATCGGGTGCAGTATCGGAACGCATCTTATAAAAATAGCGGGATTCAAATTTCAATTCTTTTCTTCTTCTGTTTCGCTAGCTGCTGAGTTCGATATCTGGAGTTTGATACACGATAATGGCAATTTGGAAATTATACGTATAGTAATAAGTACTTATTTAATCAATTTTTGAATATGATAATGAGTGAGTCCAGTGACGAAGTCAACAATTGAACACCAGACGAATTAAGGCAGTAATACAAAATGCAGATTTAAGTTTCTTACTTGAAAAGTCTCGCGAAAAATATTTAAAAGCTTATGATATTTTTAAGCAATGGAGACTAGCAAAGGGTGCAAACACTTTTTCGGATACTGTATTGTTATATAGGTACAATTATGGAGTATTTACTCAATGTTGAAAACCACAACAAAGACTAAAAGACGACGTTTATATACCTTTAACAATTTATTATGTTCTCGCTGCTGAGGTGAAAAGTTGTATGTGTCACACGAGACCAAAGTTTTTTTGCATCTCGTGTATTTGAATCACTCGCGCACTCAGGATTCTAACTTAGAATCACTTGCTTACGCTCGTGATTCAACTATAGAATCCTTCGCTGACTCGTGATTCAAAATCAACACTCGCAGTAAAAACCAACTTTGCTCTCTTGTTGCACAAATAACTATTGACTTAGACTTTGACTTTGAATAACAAATTATGAGTGTTAAAATACAGTATCCCATCGTTAAATTGCTCTAACATATTGTCGTATTATTAAGACTGAATACTTCAATGTAGTCAAAAAATAGCCTAGATACAAAAACACATTCTCAGAAAAAGAACCTTTCTGTCGGTCATGTTCGCCGTAAGTTCCCAGACTTATCACGTATCAAGTCTCGGAAATAGCACGGATACGTCCAAATAACATTATATAAAACGAGTGTAAAGCCAACGTACATTACCTAGCGACAGCTAGTAACATTTGTTTTGAAATCCCACCTGAATTTCATGAACATTTTGTTTATTGGAGTTTCATGTGCTCGTTCTATTTTCAGGGACCAAAATGTCATTTAGAAGCTCGATAAAAAGAAGCATTTTATACTTTGCTGAGTGAATAGTAAATTTAGTAAAGTAAGTAGTAAAGAACGATTTTTTTTTCGTAATAACCGGTTTAATTGTTAAGGAAGCGTTCCATAATAATCTAATATATAAAAATCTCGTGTTGCGGTGTTTGTTACCAAACTCCTCCGAAATGGCTCGACCGATTCTCATGAAATTTTGTGTGCATATCGGGTAGGTATGAGAATCGGCCAACATCTATTTTTCATACCCCTAAATGTTAAGGGTGGTTCACCCCTTAATTTTTTCTAATAAATCGATGAACGCCGGCTGCATACACGAAAAAGGATGACGCAATGTAAGTACATGAGCGGCGTAGGCCAGTTGCAAGAGAGAGGCGAACGCGTTGCAAGAGGATGTATGAGGATGGGTTTCATTTTTTTTTGCCTATACTCAAGGCGGAACAAAGTTCGCCGGGCCAGCTAGTCTTTTATATAAAACTAGCTTTTGCCCGCGGCTTCGCTCGCGTGTACCATGAGTATTCCAAAGAACCAAGATATCAAGCAAGCAAGCATACAGGCAAGCAAGCAAGCAGGTCCACAATTGACCAAGAAATCGGTGAACATACCTACATAAAAAAATACATGAGGTGGAATGCATAACCTCCTCCTTTTTTAGAAGTCGGTTAAAGAGCCCTTTGCGGCCTATTTACAGTATAAACTTATGCATTTTGAAATTTTAGCTTTTTACAACCAGTAAAACGCAAAATCCCGTTTTTTCCCGTTCCCGTAATAATTTCGGGAAATGTTTTCTTAATGCTCCCCTACACTCCCCAAGGAACTCAACTGCCAAATTTCAGCTTTCTATGACCAGTAAAACGAAAGATCCCGTTTTTCCCGTTCCCGTGGGAATTTTGGAAAGTCCTCTCTCAATGCTACTCTACACTCCCCAAACAACCTACATGCCGAATTTCAGCTTTCTACGGCCAGTAAAACATAAAGTCCCGTTTTTTCCCGTTCCAGTGGGAATTTTGGAAATCCCTCTCTTAATCCTCCTCAACACTCCCCAAGGAACCCACTTGCCAAATTTCAGCTTTCTATGACCAGTAAAACGAAAAATCCCGTTTTTCCCTTTCCCGTGGGAACTTTAAAAAGTCCTCTCTCAATGCTCCTCTACACTCCCCAAAAAACCTACATGCCGAGTTTCAGCTTTCTAAGACCAGTAAAACAAAAAGTCCCATTTTTTCCCGTTCCCGTGGGAATTTTGGAAAGCCCTCTTTCAATCCTCCTCTACACTCTCTAAGCAACCTACATGCCGAATTATAGCTTTCTACAACCAGTAAAACGAAAAATCCCGTTTTTTTCCGTTCCCGTGGGAATTTTGGAAAACCCTCTCTTAATTCTCCTCTACACTCTCCATGCAACCTACATGCCAAATTTCAGCTTTCTATGACCAGTAAAACGAAAAGTCCCGTTTTTTCCCGTTCCCGTGGGAATTTTGGAAAGTCCTCTCTCAATGCTCCTCTTCACTCTCCAAGCAACCTACATGCCGAATTTCAACTTTCTACGACCAGTTAAACGAAAAATCCCGTTTTTCCCGTTCCCGTGGGAATTTTGGAAAGTCCTCTCTTAATGCTCCTCTAAACTCCCCGAGCAACCTACATGCCGAATTTCAACTTTCTACGACCAGAAAGACGAAAAATCCCGTTTTTTCCCGTTCCCGTGGGAATTTTGAAAAGTCCTCTCTCAATGCTCCTTTACACTCCCCAAGCAACCTTCATGCCGAATTTCAACTTTCTACGACCAGTAAAACGAAAAATCCCGTTTTTTCCCGTTCCCGTGGGAATTTCGGAAAGTCTTCTCTCAAGGCTCCTCTACACTCTCCAAGCAACCTACATGCCGAATTTCAGCTTTCTACGACCAGAAAACGAAAAATCTCGTTTTCTCCTTATCCCGTGGGAATTTCCGAAAATCCTTGAAACTATTTTTTACTATTATAATTACCTACTTCTATGGCAAATTTGAAGAGTCTAATAATTACAGTTCATAGGATTCCGTTGAACTGAATATATAAATCCCGTTTTTTTCCTTATCCCGTGGGAATTTCAAAAATCCTGAAATTAATGTTTTAACTAATATAATACCTACTTGTGTATCAAATTTGAAGAGTCTAGTTATTATAGTTACAGAGATACGGTCACTCGGAATCGAATATATAAATCCCGTTTTTCCCCGTTCCCGTGGGAATTTTGGAAATTCCTCTCTCAATGCTCCTCTACACTCCCCAAGCAACCTACATGCCGAATTTCAGCTTTCTACGACCAGTAAAACGATAAATCCCGTTTTTTCTTTATCCCGTGGGAATTTCTGAAAATCCTTAAAAATGTTTTTCACTATTATAATTACCTACTTCTATGCCAAATTTGAAGAGTCTAGTAATTATGGTTCATAGGATTCCGTTGAACTGAATATATAAATCCGGTTTTTTTCTTAACCCGTGGGAATTTTGAAAAATCCTGATTTTAATATTTTAACTAATGTAATACCTATTTGTATATCAAATTTGAAGAGTCTAGTTATTATAGTTACTGAGATAGGGTCACTCGGAATCGAATATATAAATCCCGTTTTTTCCCGTTCCCGTGGGAATTTTGGAAATTCCTCTCTCAATGCTCCTCTACACTCCCCAAGCAACCTTCATGCCGAATTTCAGCTTTCTACGACCAGTAAAACGAAATATCCCGTTTTTTCTTTATCCCGTGGGAATTTCCAAAAATCCTTAAAACTGTTTTTTACTATTACAATTACCTACTTCTATGCCAAATTTGAAGAGTCTAGTAATTATAGTTCATAGGATTCCGTTGAACTGAATATATAAATCCCGTTTATTCCTTATCCCGTGAGAATTTTGAAAAATCCTGAAATTGATGTTTTCATTATTGTAATACCTACTTGTGTATCAAATTTGAAGAGTCTAGTTATTATAGTTACTGAGATACGGTCACTCGGAATCGAATCTATAAATCCCGTTTTTTCCCGTTCCCGTGGGAATTCCCGAAAATCCTTTCTTAGTGGATGCCTACATTGTATAAGGAATCTATGTGCAAAATTTCAAGTCTCTAGGTCCAGTGGTTTGGGCTGTGCGTTGATATATCAACAGTCAGTCAGTCAGTCAGTCAGTTTAGAATTTTATATATATAGATTATCGTATCGCGGTGTTTGTTACCAAACTCCTCCGAAATGGTTCGACCGATTCTCATGAAATTTTGTGTGCATATCGGGTAGGTCTGAGAATCGGTCAACATCTATTTTTTAACCGACTTCAAAAAAGGAGGAGGTTATCATACCCCTTTTCTTTGCAGACGGAGTCGCGGGAAGCAGCTAGTTTACGCATAAAAGTCTAACTTAGCCATTACTAAAACATGAGCTCACTTTGCGTCGCGAAGCATCGGTGTAATCACTCATCAAATTTTTTCATCGGACACAATCCGAAACTTCACTTTCTTTACTTGAACCACGTTAAGTTAATTCCTTCCTTTCCTGCCTTCAATTTCCTATCTTTAGAAAACTGTCTTACTTTTAAAAAGTTTCGAAAATAATTCAATCTTAAATCAATGCAATTCAATATTGAATCAAGAGTCGCAAAACACCTTTTATCTCGTCAACTATTCGTCTGGTAAATACGGTATAAAGAGGGTACGGTGAAGTTGGCGCCAGCTTGGCGGGTGTGAAATCAGAAAGTTAGCCCCTGCATCTGTTTCCATCTAGTTTGATGCTAACTATTCTGGACCGTGTTGATGCGCGGGAAATTGTTGGAATATGTTGCTGAACGTAGGGGTTGCTTTCCATGGCAGTAATAACTAGAGAATTATAAATTGTAGCTGCAGGAACCTCACTAAACTACTGAATTATGCAGGTAACGTCAGAAGAACTTGCCGGGTATAAGCTTTAATTATTTACGTGTCGCGCTCACGCCCATATTCGGTCGATCGTAATTGAAACATTGTCTAAAAGATTTCAGTAAGTTACGAACTAGTAGGTATGTCGCGGTTGCCTAGAGTAGTCCCACCTTTAGCGCACAATCGTATTAATTTCAATTCAGTGCACAATTAAGTACGTAGTAGTTGTTTGGTTTTGTACACTAGGACATACAGTGCTTTGCGCTATGGTCTCTCAAGTAGGTTTGAGTCCGTCCTCATAACTCAGGGTCTTTCGGAATTTGTGCAAAATTACATTTGAAATTTACCTTGAGAATGAAATTCAATGGTGTGTGTGGAATTCCCAATCTGCACTGGGCCCGCGTAGGAACGACAACCCAAGCCTTCTCGTTCTGAGAGGTTTGTGGCCTGCAGTGGGATGTAGGTATATTAATAGCTCAATATGGTGAGACGATGAAATTAGTAGCAAAAAATTCAACTATTGTTCCATTCAATTATCATCATCATCATACCAGCCTATATACGTCCCACTGCAGGGCACAGGCCTCCTCTCAGAATGAGAGGGCTAGGGCCGTAGTTCCCACGCGGATTCGGAGTTCGATTTAATATTTGAGCTAAATTGTTGACGAGAAGATACGAACTCAAAAAGCTGGCAGCACTTCCATACTGAAGTAAATTACGAATAGGTCAAAAAATAAGTTCAATCGGGTAACAAGTATTGTTTTTAGTATTTACACTACACTTAATAAGCGGGAGGTGAATAATATAAATGCAAAACTCAATCTACACCGTCTGTTTCGCTCGAGTAGCCAGACCCGTTTAATTTTCCGGTCAAAAAGCGTCAGTTTTTAGGGATCCGTAAGCAATGGGTACCACAAGGACCCTATTACTGAGACTCCGCTGTCTGTCCGTCCGTCCGTCTGTCACAGGACTCTATGTCTTAAATCGTAATAGCTAGTCATTTGAAATTTTCACCGATTACGTTTTACTGTGGCCTCTTTACCAATAAATAGGTACTAAATCCTACTAAAATAAATATGAAAGTTTGTGAAGATGTTTAAATGTTTGTTACTCAATCACGCAATAACGGCTGAACGGATTTACATGAAATTTGGTATGGAGATACTTTGAGACATTACCTAACATGGGATAGTTTTTATCCCGAAAAATTGCATAGTTCTCGCGGGAAAGCGATAAACGAATTCTTCGCAGACGGAATCGCGGGCAACAGCCAGTATGAAACAAAGTTAAAAATTAAAGTGGACCGTCATACAAAAAACGTGTGCTTTTAGCGTTCTTAACTCAATCTTTAAATTTTTTTAGTGCATTATTTTTGAAACATTTTATGGTGGTACGGATCCCTTCATGTACGAGTCCTACTCGCACTTAACCGGTTTACATTGTATTAAGAGATTCCCAGGGTTCTATTCAAAAATGCACTGCACAGTGGATCATTTACAAGTCGTCGGCGCAAAATGCAGCGAGCGTAACGAGCAGATTGACTCACGACTCGCCCTCTTTATCTCGAGGGAAAACGCTTGTCGACTGCACAAAATACGTTCAGTGCCGTCTTTACCCACCGGAATTTAAAATGACAATTAATATTCTAAGAAATACAACGCTTTGAGAGAGCAATCTTGTGGATAATTGAGATTTTGATATCGAGGTTTAATGATAAAAGGGAATTCTAGATTTTACGTTACTAATTAAGTAGGATCTAAATGTGTATTTGGTAAAGTAAGGTGAAGAAAATGTCGGCAGTGAGCGACTAGCTCTTTGTTGTACTAAGTGCCTGTATCCTACTGATATAATTATTAAAAGAGAAAACTTGTGAAGATGCTTAGATATTTGGATGTTCGTTAGTCAATCACGCAACGGTTGAACGGATTTAGTTCAAACTTAGAATAAGATATGAAAAAATATCTGGATTGAAAATTAATATCCCAGTAATGCATTTCCCAAGGACAATATTTTAACTATAAATAAGATAAGATGACGCTTTCCAATAATATTGAGGTTATCTCTGCATTCATGATGATGCGTTAACTTTACAATCACTAGGTGGCGCGTTGTCTGAAAGTACGATGTGCTTCAAAAATGCAACCGTAGCCTTTTTTCAGGCCAAACTTTAAGATTATAAACGTTTCTCACAAAGATGAGGCCAAGGGATAAAGATAGTGTATGTATAGAATCACTGGATTTTGGTCAAATCCCTACTCAACAAATTACACAACCACAATTTACTTATTTATAAAAATGAGTTTTTGAAGCAAAATAAATGAACTGGCGACAGCGATACCATTTTATTCTTGGCTCGCAAAGAAACTAATTAGGAACACTTAAAATGCATTACTTTTGAAAAGAGCTAGCAGTCTGCGTTTTAGCAAAAGTCACCCTAGTAATCTTTATCCACTTTTCATGTCAATGGAAAAATTTATAGCGAGATACTTAATTTACTTTAGGAATTTCTTGTTCGTTAAAACGACGTAAATTTTTGGATACGAAAGTCGATTTATTGTGTTTTACAACCATAATTACAATGTTTTGAATAGTGGTTTTTGCAAGAGCTGTTTGGTTGCGTGTCATGTGATGACAAAAACGACATACAAAACACGAACAATGGACAAGAGAATACCGCTATTTCAGTAGAATTTTTCATCAAACACCGCTCAGAATTTTACTCTCGTTTGATTTATACTCCCTGTGGTTGACACATGATCATCTTTGTACCTCTGTTAACATCGTGTCAACAAGACGTAATCCTATTAATCAGCATCACCATCATATCAGCAAAAGACGTCACTGCTGGACAAAGGCCTTCTACAGTTCTAGAATGATCGCTCTTGCGCTGTCTGCATCCAAGTGATTCTTGCGATCTTTAGAAAACCGCCGGTCCATATTGTTGGGGGCCTTCACATACCATAATTTTATTATTAAATTACTAGCTGACCCAGCAAACGTTGTTTTGCTATATAAAAAATAGCCTACGACCTATTAGTATTCTCAGACCTAACGAATACACACAAAAAAAATCATAAAAATCGGTCTAGCCGTCTCGGAGGAGTTCGTTAACAAACACCGTGACACGAGATTTTTATATATTAAGACTAGCTGTTTCCCACGACTCCATCCGCAAAGAATATGGGTATAAAAATAGCCTACGAACCACTGAGTTATATAATCTAGAGTGACAAACTTCATACTACCGCCTCAACAAAACGCGTGCCAGTTTTGAAATTTGACAACGTAGCTTTGAAATCAACAAAATAATAAATGAGACATATGTTTGTCTCTCTTCCACTAGTATGCTCGCATTGCGCCGTTTATGAATGTGATAAAGATGACGATATTTAAGGCTTGGTGTTGCTTACCTTACGCAAATTTCCCCCTAAATAATAAATTACACGAAGAAATTTTTTATTAGTTCATAATGTTAACTGGGTGGACAAAACCATAATTAATTGGGTTTCAAATACTACTACTACTACTGCACCTACTAGCAGCTGTTGCCAGTGCCATTTTATAATATTAGTGCGAATTAAGTATATCTATTGAAAGGCGTACAATAAAAAAAGAAAGTTTTTTTCATAACACAAATATAATATAATAAAACCACAATATAGAAAACACAACGACCATTAAAATAGATATATGTAAGTATTTTTGTCTCGGACGTTTTAATTTTTCTTGTTTTAATTTTTTTCTGGGTACAATTTATTTTAATCATTTATTTATTATACCTATACTCAAACCCCAGGTAGCCTAGTGGTTCGACCTATGGCGTCTCAACCAGAGGTGCGTTGGTTTCGAATCCAAGCTCGCACTTTCGAGTTCGCTTCACGTTCACTATGCATGAGTGAACGTAACCACCATCTGTTGTTGTTTTTTTTTTATGTTGCTCAAGTTTTTTTGTTTCGAGCAAATTTTTGTTGATTTTGTAGGTAGCCAGTCGGTTTCCCGTCTTAGTAATCTGATTTTTTCTATCCAGATCCGACGGCGCACTTCATCTTTCGGTACCCTACAAAGTAAACATGCAACATAAATTTAATAGCACAGGTTAAATAGAGATTCCATACAATATGCGAAATTCCCCCTAAAGGTTGGGAAAACCAAACTATGATTATACTGGCCACACTGAACTTACAGTTCGATATTAGATATTTTTATTAGTTTTTGGTCACATACAGAATAATATGAGTAACTGAAAACTGAACTTACGCATGAAAAGTAATGCCACTTGCTTTATTGTGTGTGTTGATAGCGGAATCGCAAGATTTTACCGTGTATTTCCCCATTTTTCGCCCGGTATGTAACGGTCGGTGTCACAACGACGACTGATTAGCTGTCAGTTGAGTTCGAGACTGCAGTCTACATCTGAGGTTCCTCATGTTTGCGATCTGTCTACAAATCTAGTTTGTATTACATCAATGCTACGAACTATTCTCAGACCTGCCGATTATTATATAGACAAAAAAATTTAATAAAAATCGTTCAAGCCGTTTCGGAGGAGTTCGATCACAAACACGAGATATATATATATTTTTATATTATAAACGAGAAAGTTTGTGAGAGTTTCCATCCAACACAAAATAGAACCACGAACTGGTTTCCAGTTTTCCCTCGGGAATTTAATAAAATTCCGCAATTTAAATTTATATTTCGGATTTAATGGTTCAGAATGTAAGCGAAGCTGCTGGTAAATCCTTGTGACTAATGGAAGAACTTAATTTTTAGCATTTCAAGTCTTTTGTATATTTTAGTCTAAATCTTCAGGTTGCTCCAGTGTGCGTGAACAACTTCCCTGTAATTCCCCCAGTGGTTCGGACATCGTTAACGTCTATTCATGTAAAATAGGAGACAGTTTGAAAGACGTTTATTAAGCCTCTTTAACTTTTTAACGACCTTTTATTGTGTATCAGTCATCACATCATAAAGTATACTTCTTAAATATTTCTGCGAAGCTAAATGAAAAACTTTGACAATTCAATAATTTCACGCGAAAAAAATTCATAGATATAAAACTTTCATAATTTTTTAATTACATACTTTTTTATTGCTATGGGAAGCTTAAGTGCTTTAAATATTATGTTGTATCAATCCAGTGGTTTTTAAGTTAGGTAAAGTGATAAGGAACTATGTAATAAATATTGACATTAAATAAAAAGGAAAGAAAAAACTTTATTCTGAAGAATAGACAAGTTAATACGCAATTTAGCAAACGACTGTTAACATATTTTATTCATAATTAAATATATTGTTATGTACTCTAAATTACGGGTCGCTTACGTACCTACTTGTAGGCGGCCAAACGCTAAAAATGTCGGACATATTTCCATTTGATTTCTGATCCATCGTAGAACGTTTTCACAGTAAGCGTTAAAATTATTTGCCTTGCCAAGCAATGCGATGTCACTGTGGCATTTTCAGTGAAAGTTTCCACAATGGGTCACGATTCAGTTGGTTCGACTTTAAACGAGTGGCCCGTGTACTAAAAGAAGTAATCATCATCATCCCAGCGTACATAATATACCTACGTCCCACTGCGGGGCACAGGCCTCCTCTCAGAATGAGAGGGCTTGGGCCGTAGTTCCCACGTGGGCCTTCACGTGGAACTTCACACACACCATTGAATTTCTTCGCAGGTATACAGGTTTCCGCACGATGTTTTCCTTCACCGTAAAGCTCTTGGTAAATTACAAATGTTATTTCGCACATAAATTCCGAAAAACTCAGAGGTGCAAGCCAAGATTTGACCCACGACCCTCTGCTTGAGAGCCCATTGGTCAAACCGTTAGGCCATCATCACGGCTTCATCATCATCATCATCATTATCATCATCATTTCAGCCGTAGGACGTCCACTGCTGGACATAGGCCTCCCTCATTGATGCCCAATCATTTCGATTGGAAGCGATTTGCATCCACTCTGAACCTGCAGCCTTCACCAAATCGTCCGTCCATCTCGTTGGTGGACGTCCCACGCTGCGCTTGCCAGTCCGTGGTCTCCATTCCAGAACTTCACGGCACGGCACGTTTTTCATCACGGCTTGCTTAAAAGAAATAAAAACTGTAAAAATTATATTTTCGAAATGAAGCGTTCTAACTATCTGCAACTTTAAAACCGAACGGCGTGGTATATTCTAAAGAATATTACGAACTAAATCATATTCTAGTTAAATAACGTGTACCGTAAATTCAGTGTTGTCGAAGCCACCATTATCAAAGAGCTCTGATGTTATACCTACTTTATGTTGAATCCCTGTGATATTACTTTATCTCGTGCCTAAGCTATATTTGCTCTATTATTATCTTCAGTGAAATTCATGCCTGCTTTGACAATTTTTACTTCAATATTGATGTGAAGATAATCTACTTATTATTATGGTCTTACATAGCCAACCATACCTGTTAGGTTGATAAATGTTGTATATTTTGTAAGGACAGATGCTCTTGTAACATTTTCTCTACCAAAAATACCGCTAACAGTTTTTAATAATTTAAGCTAGTCACAGAATACACCTTGTGGCAAATATTTCTAAAATACCGCTACCTCAGTGTAGCACTTACATTTTGCGTTATTTTCCGCCCTATGTTTTTTACATTATTTTGTGCTTTTAGTCACACAAAAAATTATTCACGTATCAAAGTTTTTGTGTCTTCTACATCCCCTAATATTCAAAACATGAAAGTTTGTATGGATGGATGTGTGAATGTTTGTTACTCATTCATGCTAAAACCGTTTGACAGATCCTGGTGGATTTAGCACACAGTTAGTTTACGATTAACATTATAATGTGACCCGGAATGTTGTATAGTTCTCGCGAGATAGCGTTTAAAGAAATTTTTCGTAGACGGAGTCGCGGGCAACAGCTAGTTAATGACATGTTTTTATTTAAACAAAATAATTTTAAAATCGCATTAAAAATGATGAAATTATATTAGAGTGACTATAGTCACTCAGAGGGCGATGGAGAGGGCTATGCTTGGAGTTTCACTGCGGGATCGCATTAGAAATGATGAAATCCGCGCAAGAACTAAAGTCACGGACATAGCCCGAAGAATCGCCAGACTCCAGTGGCAGTGGGCGGGGCACATCGCTCGTAGAATTGACGGCCGATGGGGCCGAAAGGTGCTCGAATGGCGTCCACGGACCGGAAGACGCAGTGTAGGTAGGCCTCCAACAAGATGGAGCGACGACCTGGTTGAGGTTGCAAGCCCTGGGGAGGTTTATGGTCAGCAGTGGACGTGTTTCGTCTGAAATGATGATGATGATGATTTAAAAATTTGAACTGCCTTAATACAGCAGTTATACGACAAAATGAATGCTTGCGGGGAAATTAGTTTTGTAATCGCTTTAGAACATCATTTCCTTTCTAATTTCGCCTTTGCCTTGAACGCGGTTTCCACTCTCGAAGTACGCAAACACCACGTACTCGTACGTATATCTGTGGGAAAAGCTAATTAAACAGTCAAGTAACCACGAAGAGCACTGAAAAAGTATAAATTGAACGAAAGAAAATATTACTTTATCTATTGTTTTAGTAATTTTCTACAATAAGTACATGTATGTATAAGTCCTGAATGATTGACTGACTGACTCACTGACTGACTATTGCATCACATCGATTCCTTATCCAAACCCTTAACCCTACAAAGCTGAAGTTTTGCATAGAGGTTGCCTTTATGATATGGGCTAGGAACAAAGATTGATTTGAGCTTTGTTGAAATTCCTGACCGATAAGGGAATCTCGACTTGTAAGTTCGATTAAAAGTGAACTCATCTCTGTAACTATGATCCTACCAAAAACATATATGTAAAAAATGTTAGCCAAGTTCAATACCAAAAATATACTTGATTATGGACTTCATCGACAAAAGGATAGAGATCTAAATGGGTGCCAAGTTCTGCAGGTAATACTGAAATCTATTTGTAGGAATAAAATAACATCCTATATAAACAAGTATAACACTCTATTTCTTTGGTTTTTCTACTCCAACAGTGTTTTATATTTATAAATATAAATTCCTAAATTTAACTATCTAATAATTTACTCAAAGTAGATAACTTATGTTAAATTGAAGCTTAACATTTGACTTGGCTACTTTTCACATACAAATCATCTTATATTTGGCTAATCAACTTATCTTTTACATTCAGTTTGCTGGTAAAAACTTCAAGATTTTTTCCTACGCTTACACACAATTACCGAGCTGGATTCCAAATTTCATCCTTCTAGGTCATCTGAAAGTAGGTTAGATTTAGGTACTATAAGTGAATCAGTCAGTGCTAAAATTTATGACTTTTTGACCTTCATTATCTTTATAACCGTTTGAGCTAGCTTCATGAAATTTGGGCTTCTAGATGTCCTTATGGATATAATTAAACACACGCAGTTTTATGTGTTTACGTTAAAGAGGTTTTGCCAGCCAGCCAGCCAGTTCCTTTGCTTGAACTTGGCTTGACACGCTGCCGCGTGTCTAGATTAACAGACTTCGAATTTGGTATAGGTAGATACATGTAGGTCATTGTAATAGTAAGAAAATAATTTCAGAATTTTTAGAAATTCCTACGGGATAAGGAAAGAACGGGATTTATATATTCACTAGCTAATACCGACGAAAATGATGATGGATTTATGCATGTTGCTTTGCCGAATTTTTACTTTATTCAATGAAGGACATGAGGAAAATTAACCACAAATTTTATTTCTGCACGGACAAAGTCACTTTCACACACAAAAGCTACACGCATTATACATTTGATTAATTTCTACACTTTGGATACCCTTTGTAATTTACTGAGGTAACTTCAATTCACTAATTAAAGCGCGCGCCAATTTCTTGTTGGTCACTCCGTGATTCTCTACTTAAATGGGATAAAATTAGCCATAAGCAATATTTCTAGCTATTCTGTTCTTAAATTAAGTGAAAGATAAAAGATTTATTAACTTAACTAAAGCCATGTTTAGATCTTAGGAAAATAGTGCGAGTTGTTGCACATTGCGACGCTCGATTGACGACCTCCAAGTCATTTGCTTTACGGCCTCGCAATGTAAAGTAAATTAGAAGATTTTTCTTGCAGGTTTAATCATAATCATCATCATATCAACCAAAGAAGTCCACTACTGGAAAATGGCCCAAAAGAGCTCCATAACGATTACAAGATCGTTGCTCCATCTTGTTGGGTATCTACCTACGCCACGTGTTTCTGTTCGGGGTTGCCACTTTAGAATCTTACTGCCCCATCAGCCGTGGGTTCTAGGAAAAATGTTCCCTGCCCACTGCCAAGTCTAGCGAGTATCAGAACTATGTTAGTAACTTTAAGTAGGTACAAAAAAGAATTGCCTCATATAATATCTAAGAGCGCCGCGGGCGTCAATTTATTGACTTAAACGGGAAGACGATCCAACCACCGAAAAACGAAAGTACCCTACAACTTAATTGTGTGACGCTGTCACCATAACTGCGCTTCTTTTATACTTCAATTCCGGTTATTTCATTACGTTTCTTTGTTTACGGGATCCCTCGAACTTAGCAAAGGTTAAAAGGGATTAAACCACGCTCCGGGTTTGTTAGGCAGCCGAGCTTTTCTCAGCTTCCGTCGTGAATGGAGCTTTATAAAAGCTAACTCAATGCTTTACGAAAAATAAAGAGGTTTGAGTTCGGAATTACGTAGGAGGTTTCGTTTACGGTTTGCGTTTTGTTTACTGTGCGTTTTTAATTAATTGGCTTAGTTAGAGCTGAAGGAATTATGAGGTAATTAAAAAAAAATAAAGGCTCTTTGATAACAGTGCTTTTACTTTCACGAGGTACCTAGATACCAAGCGGTAGCCTTGGTATGGGAATTACTTAGTAAAGCAAGGGGTTTATAAATAAATGTGTTTTATGACACTGGGGGATTCTATCGAATTTAATAAAATATGAAAAAACCCTATCAGTTTTCTGGTCGTTCTTTTTTTAACTTACACTTTATTGACCCCTATGTAATTATTTTAAAAATAATAGAAAAAAACTAGCAAAGCAAAAACAAAAGAAAAGTATAATATTAATTGAATGTTTTTTTTATGCGGTATCATAAAATTTGCTTAACAGCAGGACTTAAAAATACACCACCAGGTTTATGCTTTTTTAATTTAAGACTTTTGTAGATAAAAAAGAAGAATACCCTTTCAATTACTCACGATTAATTTTAATTACATTCAACATATTTAGGGGTAGACAAAACACGGTCTATATAAAATTAACGTCCTTGTATTCATTGTGTTTGTTTTAATTTCATTTGTTTTTGATATTATTTATTAGTGGTTTTTGTTTGCTTATTGGTTTTAAACTCATTTTACGGTTTGTTCTTTTCCCGGTATCTTGTGTTCTATCTCAATAGTTTTCTTTGAAATTTTAATGTCTGGCATGTGGCAGGACAAAAAATCTTGTCAAGAAGCACGGTAGCACTACCTCAGGTCTCAGACAGAATTGGTATATCCCAATTTTTGACAACGTATAATAAATCGAAAACCATTTGGAGAAATAGCCTTTGTGAAGCGTTTTAAGAAATCAGATTCCAAAAATATGGTAAACTGAATTAAATAAAGAAAATTTAAGTAATGACCTTCATTTGACCCCTGCAGTGAATCGTCACAAAGGCAAATATAAAGCAGGTCTACACTCAAAAGCAAATTGACAGTTTGAAATGTTGCTGTCCTGCTTATAATAGCTGCAAAGAGTGATAAAGACAGAGCTTTAATCACATGATGCGCACCTGGCTTTGAACAGTTGTCATTTATCGTAAAGTCCGAAATGTATAGGAGTATTTCCAATGAATTTTTACTAATTTAATTATTAAATTACTACATTACAAGTAAATATAAAAGAATTTAAATATCAGATTTTAATAAAAAATATCTATTTACTATCACACCATTAAACAAACAGGAATAATCGAAGCTAAAATAAGTGAAATAAATAAAACTATTGTCATGGTTCATTTAGGACCCTAAGCCGTGCTTGTATTATTGACAGTGACAAGACAAATCAGTAGTGCCACAGATTATGTTATGTACGACATGAATTTTTCTAGGCAATGGAACGTGGCTCCCTCAATGTGACGTCATCCAACGTATTTCTTAAAAAAAATATAAAAAATTAAATACTCAGCCAAATTCAAAATCGATGAAAACGGTATCTTAAAATATCCTATTCTTCAAAAAAAAAAAAAAAAACTATAGGTTATTTTATTTGGTGCATCCCAATTCCGGCTCTGTGGCTATCCGTAGCTGCAGTACATGCTGAATCTGCGCCTATTCTCCACGTCATCGCGGCTCTCTTAAATAACATTCATTCATTCATTTCAAAATTAAATTAATGTTTGCTAATTATAATTTTTGGAATTCTGTTGCATATTAGTTTTTAAGTTATTCATGCAAGTTTTTAAGTCACTTTATCATTGTTAATAATTAAGCCTCGTACGTGTTGTGGTGATTAAAGTTTTTTATCTATCTAATTCATCAGTCTATCTGAGATGATGACCCTGGCAGATACAGTGAAATATCGAGAGTAGATTAAAAGTAATCAAGGTCAACATCCCTTACCAAATCACTCTAAATAAGTAAGTTTACCCGTGATAGCATACACATGATTAAAGCAGGTCGATAAACTTGCCCGATGCACTCCTGTATAAATCCATATTACAGCACCGCTGCATCGTCTATTGAATATTCATTTAATCTCTCAAAATTTAACGAAGATAACATTGCACCAAATATAAATTCGTTAGCAAGGTTCCGTCACCTGGGGCAGGCAAACACTGTACAAACTTCAGCAAGACGCATCGCTGCATCGGCCCGAGGCAATTCTACTAATTAGATCAGAAATTAAAGGCCCACGAGACGGCACGTGCACGGGACGTTGTCGTGTAGTTTTACCTGTAATATAATATCTAAAACAACATAGCCCTCTTGACGCAGTCGGTTAAAAAAAACTTGAAATGATTGGCAAATGAGGTCAGTTTTAATGAAACCCTATCCAATATCTCTCACCTTGCCATTTTTGTCTTTATAAGAATTAGATAAAACATATTTACAAATGTGTAGTATTCAAAATTGATAATTATATGCATAAGACAAGCGTGTGTTTAAAGCTTAGCTATGTTGCGTCGGTGATCGTGTTTAGCAAATACAGTTTTTGAAGAAAGAATATGTATTGGTAATAATTTTTTGTTACAATGCACGTGTTAGGAAATTGTTGTGGATCAACCTATCCATAGAAAGTCCGTTTCTATCTACCGCGAAAAACGTGTCATACCGTGTATTTACTTTAATTTTTTGTATTTGTTTTCTCGCGTGATGCATCGTAAAACGATTTATAGTATATGTATTTGTGAAAAGTTGGTAATTCCCAACACGATTCGCCATAAAAATCTCACTTCGCTCATTTTTAGGATCACCAACTATCTGGCACGGGGTGTTGGGCGGGAAATTGAGGAACCAGTCACTCAAGAGTTTTTATAGATACTAAGTTCAACATATAGGCTATACGTTTTCATCTTGAGCTAACTCTAAATGATGTGTCGAATCGTCTCCATCACGTCCCCGTTGCACTGCGAATCTTCCTTAATTAGATAACGAATTAACGTCTTGTGACGGGGTGTTTGCCTCATCACAGCGTCCTTTGCGGGGCTTGTTTACATTCCTGCCAGCCCAAGCAAAAACGACTAAGTCACGAGTACCTATTGACTCCTACCGTTTGGAACCTTTCAATTTGAACGCTGTGATCACTATTTGCTCTAAAGCACGTCTTGATCGAACTTTTAGTTATTAAGACGGGGCATGAGCACATTGAGTGCTGTCAAATAACTGTTTTTAAGCAATTCCTGACAAAAACGGCAAGGGATCATACGCTAGAGTTCATTAACGTAATTCGCACTGGGTATGAAGTTAGCATTGAGTTTAGTGTTTTAATTTAGGGTTTAATCGTCGTGTGAGTTTAGCAGGGTCTTTCTTGTCGACCCGTGGCCTAACCGAAATTCTAGAGATAAACAATACCTAGAGCTAACATACAAGTATTATCTGTATAAGTAATATACGCCGATTAATTTTTAAAAAATCCTAGGTTATTCATAGATTGACATACTCACTTCTCTAACCTAGGGTATCAAGCTAAATCTAAAGAATATTTTAATTAATAAATAGTAGATTGTTCAACAAGGGAGGAAAATAACCAATATCACACGAGGTTACTTGGCACCCGAGCACAGCGAGGGTGCCAATATTCCGAGGGTGATATTGGTGTTTTTCCCGAGTTAAACACTCTGCTTTTCATTTCGACTACAAGGAAAGTAAGAAAATATAAGTATAAATAAATAAAAATATCTAAACTGGTCAATATGATCGTTGTAAAATATTTCAATGGAGTTTATTGTTAAGGAATAATTAATTTAACAAAATTTAAAATGTTCAATATAATAATCAATGAAAACAGTAGATAAAGTAGGTATTTTAGTAAATTTATTTATAAAATATGTAAGTAACCAATTTGAACCAAGGAGTTAAGCTGTATAGAGATAGGCTGCGTGGACAATAACATTGTCGTTTTTCTTAACATTTTCTAACTTTTCTGGTCTAAGTCACTAAATAAGAAACTAATGTAAATTAATAATTTAACTTAATAATATTTCACTGGCATTATAAAATTTGTAATATGACTAATTTAAAAAAAACTCAATACTTAATTATTCCATGTATATGCCGTAATGCTTGGCTGAACGCGTATGTGTTCCATTGACAGCCAATGCCTTTATTTTTTTAATTCATTTGTACCCTTGGGAAGAAAATAATAGTTATCCTCCCGTATGTCAGATATGATTTGCCTCACTTTCCGAGTATGAGAGATGAAAAAGTATATTTTGTTTTTATTAAGAGTGGTAGCTGAAATATCTTTTTAAATCTTTTTATTAACTTGCAATGTATGTAATTATGTGTATGTACGGGTCAAATCTTGAAAATTTAATTTGACCCACTTTCAGTGGTCGGATCAACTTGAAATTTGGTATACTTATGAAGGTTAGATGACAATGCAAGTACAGTCAATAAAAAGTACAGTCAGTTAAAAAGCTTGCATTGAAAATTAAATTTTTTAACAAAAACTTATTTAAAATTCAATTCAGTTCAATTCAATTTATTTCCATAACAATTTACATTGTGTCGGATATTAAAGACTATGGAATATAGTCTCGTTCTAAAAATCTTAATTAATCTAAATGTTAATCTAACAAACATAACTTTTAACTAAAATAATTTACATTGCACTTGAGACAATATTGCATACTTAATTGAGCAACTAATAGGAACTATAAGTACATATATTTTTATAAACTACTTAATTTAAACTATTATTAATAAAATAATTTATATCATAAAAACACTTACTTAACAAATAAAGCCTGAGTCGTTGTTTGAACAGTTTTACACTATTTATGGACTTTAAATCAGTGGGAAGGCTATTGTACAATTTTACAGTTTGGTTTCGTGTGCTATGCTGTGCCTAGGGTTGGTGTAATGGATTTGGTTAAATCTTTTCTACGAGTATTTTGTCTATATACTCTTTCATCGTGTGTTTCAAATTTATCTGGATGTTTAACAACATCCGTTAACAGGGTTAAAATATAATGAGAGGGTACGGTTAAAATATTTATTAATGAAATTAAATGAAAATTAATGAAATGTTCTCTGCAGGATTTCCAGGATGGGATTCGCATTATGGTTCTTATGGCTCGTTTCTGTAGAGCAAATGCTTTTTTGATATTGTAAGCAAAACTTTGACCCCAAAATCTAATACTATATCGTAAGCGCGATTCTACTAGAGAATAATAGAACATAATAAGTTGTTTTACTGTAACTTCGTCTCTTAAGCTCCTCAGCGCATAACAAGCCGAGCTGATATTGCTTTCTAATGCCTTTAGTTCCTCTTTCCAGTTAAGATTGCAGTCAATTCGTACTCCAAGAAACTTGACCCAATCTGCTGTCACGATATCAGTACCATCTAAATTGACAACAATTGGTAATTTACATTGAGTGATTCTTTATTCCTAGAAGTCGTTTTAAATAATATTACTTGTATTTTAATCATATTCAAGTTCAATCTATTCATAATGAACCAAAACTGAAATCCTCTAAGAACTTCATTTACTCTAGAATTAAGGTTTTCAATATTGTTCGCAGATATAATAGCATTGGTGTCGTCTGCAAATATTACTACACTAATATCTCTAAATTGTCTGCTAACATAATCAATTAAGTCATTAACAAAAATGGAAAAAAACAAAGGACCTAAACTTGAGCCCTGTGGCACTCCTCTTTCCACATCAGCAGATTTTGACCTGTAAACATTTTGATAGTTATTTTCAATTGAATTCATCTCAACAAGAAACTTTCTGTTCTCTAAATATGACTTTAAAAGCTGTAATACTTTACCTCTTACACCGTAATATTTTAACTTTTCTAGAAGGATTTCATGTTCTACAGTATCAAAAGCAGAAGTTAGGTCTAGAAACAATCCAGCCACTTTACGTTTATTTTTTATTTCAATGACGACATCATCAATGAGTGACAATTGAATGAATGAGAATTGCATCACCTGTGCCTCTATTTGTTTGGTACCCATACTTTCTATCCTTAATTACATTGTAACTCTTCAAATGTTTAAGAAGTCGCGACTTAATAAGTTTTTCAAAAATTTTCGACAAAATTGACAAAATTGTTCAGGAAAAATACCTTCCTCATAGCAATTATTAAAGAAAATTGTCAAGGGCACTGCTAGTATATCAATATTGTCTTTAATTACAGATATTGGAAGTTCATCAGTACCGGTCGATTTTTTCATCTCCATGCTTTTTACTATAGAAATTATCTCTAAAGGTGTAACATATTCCCACGACATATCGGAAAGCACAGGAGTAGTGTTTTGAAGTAAAACATTTTTGACTTTGTAAACATTAGAATTAGAAGGCAGACCTACATCCCCCCGAAAAGTGGATGAAAAAACTTCAACAATTTCCTACATGTTCTCTATGATTTAATTGTTTATTTTAAGAAGTATTTTTTCTCGCCCTTTTAAAGTTTTTTTATTCCGGTGTTTGTTGACAACTTTCCAAATAGCTTTAGCAGAATTTTTAGATTTATTAATAGCAGCTTGGACTGCGTTTTTTTTGCAAATTTAATAACACTCCTGTAAATCTTAATGTAGTTGTTTTTGTACGTAATAACTGTTTCATGATTGATGGCTGAATCACTACTCATTAATCGTTTCATTTGGCTTGATTTTTTAATCCTCGTGTAATCCAACTTAACTTATTATTACTATTGTCTTTAATATTTACAATTTGTTAGGTAAAACTCTTTCTGAAGAGATCATGAAATACTTCTAAAAAACCATTTACTCCTAAATTATTCCATTTTACTCCTATAATACGTTTTCGAAAATTATTCCTATAATACGTTTTTGCTATTAAAAAGTCGTCGTTTGACAGCGATGCTCCTTTTCTTATTATTAGATTTGTTGAAGTTTGAACAAGTTACATTGCAAAATAACCCTGCATGGCCATCTGACAGTCCGTTAAACTCAATTTTAATATCATCTACAGACGACTCGGGAAGATTTGTTAAAAAATTGTCCAGACATGAATGAGCATTACGACAACTGTACGTCGTCGATGAGATTAAAGGTCTGAAGTTATAGCATTGTAACATCGTTGTAAATTGACTCCTTTGTTCATTATCTTTTAACAAATCTACATTAAAATCACCGCATATGATACAATCTTTGTTAAAAAAAGTTCAAGGAGTTTCTCAAGTTGTTCCATGAAATTGTCAAAAAACTTTTTGTTATCATTTCTGTAAACACAACAAATATTTAAATTGCTTGTACTATCTTTGACACCACACACTTCAAAGTAGACCATTTTATACAATTTTTTGCATATTTCCAATTCCTCATGGGCACAGTCGTTATGTCCCATTGTTAGACTACCTCCTCTTTTCATGTTGCGTCTAGTATATTAGCTGAGAGTAAATTATAATTATGTAATGAAAAGAGTTCAACGTTATTACTATTTAAAAAGTGCTCTGTTAGACATACATATTTAGGTAGTTCGTATTCCATACTATCCAAAAACATATTATTATCTAGTTCACTTTTTTTTTGGCATTATACCACATACATTTTGATAAAAAATACCTAATTTACAATAATTTTGTTCTGTAAGGGTGTTGGGACGATTGGTAATTATAATGTTAGTATTGATGTGATTATTGACGAAAAAAAATATTTTCTTGTCCTATAAGTTCTAGTAAGGTATTCACATCTTGAAGAATTACCTTGATTCCAAAGTTGTTAATGTGTCCGGAATGCTCATTAAACATTTTTTTTATCATAACTTAGATGCAGATTAGAATCTAGTAAATATGCATATTCATATTCGTCTCGTCAGAGGACAAATATTTAATGATTAAACGAACTTACCTGTAAGTGAAGTTCTATCATAATTATACGATAGCTTTGTCCGAAGAGATTAGCAAAGATCACATGTAGTAACACATATGGTGTCGCCATCACGCACTTCATTTGAGAGGCTGTATGAACAGCAATCCTTTAGTTTTTTTTTTTTTTTTTTTTTTTTAATTTTATATGTGGGTACAAAGCCATCTTATTCCGTACCCTACTTGATTTCATCATTTAGTTTAGAGTCTCCCAATATATACGAATACGTAATGTAATGAGCATGCATACATGCTCGTTAAGTACGTATTTATGCATATAAGCGTATATGTATATAGGTATATGATTCGGGCTATGATAATGGGAGGGCGGGATGCTAATCTCTTCGGACAAAGCTATCGTATAATTATGATAGAACTTCACTTACAGGTAAGTTCGTTTAATCATTAATTATACTTCAAGCTTTGTCCTCGAGATTAGCAAAGATCACATGTAGATGTTGAGAGATTATAATACTTAGGTAGGTAACAAAAGCACTTGAATAATCAACCAAGTATATTTATTTTTAATTCCAAATAAGTACGTTCATTCTACGATAATTGGGTAATGAATCAATAAGATATTTTTATATATTATTCAGAGAATCGGCTAACACGCTTCTTGCGAAATGGTCATCATTTTCTTGGCTTATATTTCTATTATAGAAGCGTCCAAAAGTATTGGAGCTTCCGCTCCATCCTGCTGTTTTACGGATAGTTTCCAAGCTGACTCCTAATCTGTAAGCTCTGGAAGTGGCAGCATGTCTAGTGCTGTGGGCCGTAAAAAGAGATACGTCAATGCCGCAGCTTTGTAAAGTACTCTTAATCCATCTGCTTAAAGTCTGCGGGGTTATTGATCTATGTGGTTTGTTAAAACTCACGAAAAGATGGTTATTACTACGTAGTGATTGTGTGAAATTTAGGTAGCATTTAATTGCTAAGGCTGGACAAATCTCGGGCCTTTCATGAAAATATGGCAGAATGAGTATGGGCTGTGAGGCACCGGCACGAGATGTTTTTATAAGATTTGGGATTTTTATGTAGACAGCGTTGACCTGGAAATCGATATTTTCAATGTCTATTTGGGAAATAGTTTGCACTCTATGTGCGGTTGTAAGAGCGAGTAAAGTAGCTACTTTCTTGGTAATCTTTTCTAGACTTAGCGTTTCGTTTGGGTACCAATTAGCAAGGAAGTTAAGGACCAAGGATGTGTCCCAAGTAGTATCATATTTGGGTAAAGGGGGACGAAGACGGAAAATCCCTTTAAGAAAGCGTTTTACTCGATCATCGTTTGCTACATCTTGACCCAAGATTAAAGATAGAGCGGATCTACAACTGTTCAATGTTCCATATTGAGCGCCAGACTCGTATAATTCTGTTAAAAAGGAAATTACATGAGGAACTGATTTTATGTACATGTTTTCTAGATTATTTTTGCTACAAAACAAAAACCATTTTTTAAAGCATGTATCATACTGCTTTAGGGAACTGTCAGAGAGTGAGGCTATCATGATATTTATGGATAAAGATGGTACATTTTGGCTTATGAAGGACGTCCGGATAACCTCGCGGCAACCAGGGTAGTTTTCTGGTGTACATCTCGGTTGCTGGAATGAGAAATAATTAAGCCCTTATTAGGTTTAAATATTAACTGTTTAGATACTAGAAGGCTTTGGAACAAAGGGTACCATGGTTGTGTAGGCCAGAGAGGGACTACAATGATACCTTGAGCATTATCATCTATTATTTTTCTTAATGTTTTTAGAATAATAGAAAATGGTGGAAAACCGTAAAATTTCAAGTTTGTCCAAGGTACTGTAAAAGCGTCTATAGCAACCGCGTCGGGGTCCCGGTGCCATGATATGAATTTTTTACATTTTCTGTTCAGTCTACTGGCGAATATGTCTATGTCCGGGACTCCAAAGTGCCTTACGATTGTTTGGAATGCTAAGTCTGAAAGTTCCCATTCTATGTCTGGATGGATACGCCGTGACTCGGTGTCTGCGACTTCGTTATCAGTAGAGCTTATGTATGATGCGAACAATGTAATTTTGCGTTGTTCGCACCATTGCCATATATCTCTAGTAATGTTGGTGAGATGGGGGAACTGTATACCTCCCATACGGTTTATATAAGAAATAGCTGTGGTATTATCGATTCTTAAGAGAATTTGACAGTTAGAATAGGATTTTGCAAAAATTTTTAGTCCGAAAAAGGCAGCTAAAATTTCTAGGTAGTTGATGTGACGTGAGCGCTCGTCTTGATTCCATATCCCACTAGCCCGTTCCTCTCCACAGGCAGCCCCCCATCCCGTATTTGAGGCATCGGAGAAAATTTCCAAACAAAACGTGTTTTGTTTTATTTTATTGGTCGGATGTTCAATAGCCCGAGACCACCATTCTAGATCAGGCAGGATTGTCGACGGTATATTCATATACTTATCGTAATTGTCATCATCAAGCAAATTTAAATATTTACATCTTTCAAGCTCTTTGGTGTAGAGCCAGCCATATTCAATGGCGGGGCAAGCAGAGGTGAGTAAACCCGTCAAACGAGCAAATTCTCGAATCCTGCAACGGTTAATTTTACGAAATTTTGTTATTTCAGATCTTATTTTAGAAATTTTTTCAGGCGGTAAGCGCACTTCAAAATTTTTTGTGTCTATGACAAAGCCTAGGAACTTGCAGACGGTGTCTGGATTTAAGTGACTCTTTTTTCTGTTTATTACAAAACCTAATGACTCCAAGAGTCTTGTAGTGTTCGATATATTTTCTAGACAAGAATCAAGACACTGGCCAATGAGCAATAAATCGTCCAAATAGACCGTGGATAGATACCCACATGATCTAAGTAAGCTGACTACAGGTTTCATAATCTTGGTAAATACAAAGGGGGCCGTATTTAAACCGAAAGGCAAAACATTGAATTCATACAATTGGTCATCAAATGTGAATCGAAGGTATTTCTTAAAATCATCTTGTATTTTTATCAAGAAATATGCATCTTTTAGATCTAGCGTGCCCATTAAATTATTCTTAGATACCAGTTTCAAGGCAGTGCGTAGATCCTCAAGTTTAAAGTGATCAGTGTTTATAAATTTATTTAATGCTTTTAAGTTCAATATAAGTCTTGATTTGCCGTTCGGTTTAGGCACTAAGAATATCGGGGATATAAATTGGCCTTCACAAGGTTGACAGTCAGAAATGGCTCCCTTAGACAAAAGGTCTTGAATAGCTTGATTGAGCTGTGTTTTTTCTGAATTTGAATACAATCTGAACGCGGGAAGCGTATGCTGAGTTACTGGACGCGAGAATGGAATTTGGTAGCCATTTATCCAAGACAAAATGGTTTTATCGCGTGTGAGGAGGGACCATTGGTAACTGAAGTGAGATAGTCTACCGGCGAATTTTACCGGATCTACTGGTGGCTGTTGCGCGTCGACGCAGGACGCGACGACTGCCTCGAGGAGTTGTAGCGACGATTCTTCTGGGGGGCAGGCACCTTCGTCCTCTGAGTTCCCTTCGGCCTTTGAATCAGGGGAGGACCTCGCCAGTTTAAATTCTTGGCTGGTGGCTTAATAAGTTTCTTTTGCTGTTGTGCTGGTGGTGCGATTTTTAAATCATCGCCCGATTTATTTATCGCTTTTGCTGCTTTTAGCTTGTCAGCTAAATCTTGACTAAATAAGTATTTGTCAATTTTGGTTGTCTGTATCTCCTCTTTAAGCCCTTTCTTAAGGTTGTGGAGGACAAAGCTCCTTCGTACCAACGACTCTGCATTCTGACAGTCACATAGGATTTTGCCAGCATCCATCAATAACTGAATAACAGCTGTATTGCTATTTTTGGGTTGTTCTGACAAGAGCAACGTCAAGCATTCTCCTATGCAAGAAATGGCCGAGGCAACTTGTTTTTGTTTTATTTCAATGCATTTGTCCCTTTTAAAAACATGCTCGTGAATCGCAGCCCTTATTTCTGGGTTGAGGGTAGGTGCATCGATTAAAGTGCTGTTCGCCGGAGGTAGGTATCTTTGCAACAGCTCTTTACGAGATTCCTTAGACAAGCCAACGGTAGCTATGTGTTGGAAGCGTACCGCGAGATCTGGTCTTATATCCTTACCGTAGATCTTGGTTTGGGATGGATCGTCCCCTAGTATTTTAAGTATTTCTTCGTCTAGTTCAGGGGCTTCAAGGGGGTCCCGTACAGGCTGCGAATCTGCTGGTGGTGTCGGCAGCGCGCTCCCGGCTTGGCATAAATGCTGCTGTACATCGGCGGTGCGCGGCGGTTGCGCGGGCGCGGTGGTGCTTGTCCCCTCCGGTGGTCGGGTGGGCGCGTCGGCCTCCGGCGCCAGGTGGCCGGGCGCGGCGGTGCTTACCGACGGTTGATGGGGCGCGGAGGCACCCGTGTAGTTCATGTATTCGATAGCTGGCACGTCTGTAATCACAATGATCTGACGTTACAATAGACATTAGCAAAGATGTCGGCCTTAGGTGCCGACTGCAATGCTAGGCTATCGTGTTGCCTAAGAAAACGCTCTGGTACGTTTGGCAATCGCTATGGCAATAATCCACTGCGTAGTACCTAGTAGCAAAGATGTCAGCCTTAGTGCTGACTGCAATGCTAACTTTTGATGAAGCAATATTAGTAAAGTGACAGCCCCTAAAGCTGCCCGCATTACTAATTTTATGCTTCTTACCACTTGTATATTCGTTTACCAGAGAGGTAAAAAACCCCTAAGCTACTGGTTTACGACGAATATAAGGGTAAGTGGGCGTTTTCATACCTTCATTGTTATACGGCTCCTGCAGGGACGAACATGAAGCACGCGGTGAGTGCGGGCGCGACGACGCGGAGCTGGAGCTCGACGACGAAGATGACGAGTCGGACGACGACGATGACGACCGTTGTCGTGGCTGTCGGTCGCGGTGTTTTCGCCGTGCGCGTAATAGCTTGCGTTCTAATTTTTTAAACTTTTTAGCAATGCACTCGTAATCGTTAGATTCTGAGCGAGTACGTTTGCCCATTTTAAACACAATTAACAATGGGTTTATCACGCGGCGGCAACAGATATTTTATTGTGTGCGGAGTGGCGGAGCACTAAAATGTGAATGATGAAATCAAGTAGGGTACGGAATAAGATGGCTTTGTACCCACATATAAAATTAAAAAAAAAAAAAAAAAAAAAAAACTAAAGGATTGCTGTTCATACAGCCTCTCAAATGAAGTGCGTGATGGCGACACCATATGTGTTACTACATGTGATCTTTGCTAATCTCGAGGACAAAGCTTGAAGTATAAATCATTGAAAACTTCCACTCTTTTATTGTAAATGTTTGCAAACTGACTACAGTTGAAGACTGGAACGCAAAGAATTACATTAGTATGCGAGATACTTCGTATAGCACGGGTACGTATCATAATGTATAAAATCAAAATCTATAAGTTTAAAATATATATGTTCAAAATATATAAAATCGAAAAATATAATGGTTAAAATAAATAACAATCAGAATTCATAAAGTACGTTTTTCATAATGGTCGAAATACATACAATCAAGATGTCTACAATACAATTGCTTTAAACAATAAGAATTTAGTCAAATGAATTGTTAAGGAAACAACGGTAACCCTTACCATTACACTACTATTAACCATTAGAGTACCTTACCTATCTACATAATTTGAAATGAAACAAATATTGCTTATTTTCGGCGAGCGAGCGAAGCGAGCGAGCAAGACGGTTCGGGACGGAAGTGACTCGGAATGGTTAGGTGTTAGTTATTTTTTTTATTACCACGTAGAAAATCTAATTTGTTTAATAAAATTTGGTATATCATTTACATTTCATAATGTTAAAAACAATAATACCCAATGAAAATAATCATTTAATGTGCTGTTACAAAAAAAAAACCTAACATCGAAGGCTAAAGCCTTCTGAACCTAACCTATCCGAGTCGCTTCTGCCCTAAAAGGTCTTACTCGCTCGCTTCGCTCGCTCGCTGCCAGCGAGATACCGGTTAGATTTTTATAATTTTAATCATCCGGGTATAGTGTATTAATCTTGGATTATGTATTTCAGCCATTATGGAAAACGTACTTGATTGATATTTTACTTAACTATAATATTTTTTTATAATTTTATGTAGGTAGGTAGTAGTAACGGGCTATTTTCCGCAACTCGACGTGTCTATGCGCCTATTTTGCGTTGGTATAATTTTATGTATTTTGAACGTATACATTGTAAACATATGCATTTTGTGCAATATAACTAGGAACCATTATGCATTGTAACTATTATATATTTTGACCACTATGCATTTCAAGCTTATGCGTTTAGAACTTATATCAAATAACTTTATATATTTTGATACATTATATTTTATGATTTTCGGCATTTCAACTGTATGTATTTCATCCGATATGTATTTTAAATTTATACATTATAATACGTACCCATATAGCACTTTTAATAAAAGACACTAGGCTGACATAGTTTTGTGATTTTTTGAAATCTTCCTCACCTATGAATATAATGCAGTAGTCTTTCATCGTATAGGTACTCACTTTATTATGTAAATTATTAAGGACCTGTCTGACACCGTTTTATTAAAGCGTTTTATTAACTTGCATTGTATGTAAGTATGTATGTACGGGTCAAATCTTGGAAGTCTAATTTGACCCACCTCTAGTGGTCGGATTTACTTGAAATTTGGTATACTTATGTAGGTTTGACGACAATCCAAGGAGCATACATACTGTCTTGCAATCGTGTAGTGATATTATGTCCACATGCCGTGAGGAAGACGATAATGCAAGTAGGTACAGTTAACAAAAAATACAGTCGGCGAAAAAGCTTGGTTTGAAAATGAAATTTTAAACAAAAACTTATCATGCTTATCATGCTAGAAGGCAGCCCTTCTCCATAATTTGTAGATACAATTTCTATACAATATTAGGATTATCGACAAATATTTTACTGTGAAAAATTTTAGCATTTCTTACAAATAAAGTGAATACAACAACGATTCAGATATGGATACGTATGTATAATAATAAAATTCTTCATTAATTCTGTTTTTTTTTTCAAAAGGCAAATTATTTTGTTCCATTGTTTTTTTAACATCTCTCACAAAGTATTCTTCAAAATTGAAACTTGGAACACAAATCTGCGAAAATGTGTCGACTTAATGTGTATTAATCCTTTCATCATCATCATCATCATTTCAGCCGTAGGACGTCCACTGCTGGGCATAGGCCTCCCTCATTGATGCCCAATCATTACGATTGGAAGCGATTTGCATCCACCCTGAACCTGCGGCCTTAACCAAATCGTCCGTCCATCTCGTTGGTGGACGTCCCACGCTGCGCTTGCCAGTCCGTGGTCTCCATTCCAGAACTTTTGGCCCCCAACGGCCATCTGTTCTACGGCTATATGGCCTGCCCATTGCCATTTCAACGAGCTAATCCGTTTGGCTATGTCGGTGACCCCGGTTCTTCTACGGATCTCCTCGTTTCTGATTCTATCCCGTAGAGAAACTCCAAGCATAGCCCTCTCCATAGATAGCGACTCTGAGCCTATTATTAGTATTATTACCAGGCCCATAGTGAAGCACCACGTCTCGGATCCATATGTCATCACTGGCAACACACACTGATTAAAGACTTTTGTTTTGAGGCACTGAGGTATTTTGGACGAAAAGATGTTGCGGAGCTTCCCGAACGCTGCCCATCCGAGTTGGATTCGCCGATTGACCTCATTCTCGAAGTTGGACCTACCTAGCTGGACGGTTTGTCCTAGGTATACATGTGGGATAAGTAATAGGAACACGCGCGAATTAACAATGTTATTTCTTTATTACAAATAAAACTTAGGCAGTCGTTACAGCATCGTAGTCTTTTCCTTAGCTGACAAACATTTCTTCTTTTTCTTCTAAATTAGAGATATAGTAACAACTTTTTAATATGACAAGAAATAAAAAGGTAAAAGAACTTAAAACTATCCCACACGGCCATCCTGCTCACTCATCTGCCTCAGATGAGTCCGACAGTATATTGCCAGTCCACGCCTTCATCATGTCTGCTGAACTCGATGTATGAATCGGGCCTTCGCCATGTCCAACTTTTTGAGATCATATCGGTCATTTCTCTTTCTATTCACAATTTCATACGGACCCAAATACTTAGGGTATAGCTTATAACCCTGAACAAACTGTGTCTGCTTAATGGCAACAAGATCTCCAATTTTATATTGTTTAGCTTCTGTTCGTTTCTGATTATAAGTTCTCCTATTTTCGTCCTGTACCTTTTGTATGCTTTCTTTTGCTTTTCTTCTAAGCTCTTCTCTATGTTCATCAAAACTTTGGATATGTTCCTCTTCTATTAATTTTAATATCTCATCATTTTTGTCTTTCATTTTGACTCCTCTTTTGTGCGATATTAGTATACACTTCATACAATTGTCAATAACTGATTTAATCTTCTCTTTAATGTTATCAATGTAATACTCTCTTGCGATAAGGTCTTCGGTTTTAAACATGCCAAAATGTCCCTTTACGTGGTGTTTCCTAATAATTTCTGTCTGCTTCTTCTTTGGCACTACTATTAGTTTGGTTCCATCCTTGACTTCCCACAGTATTTCATTTTCGTACAGGTAATCTTCATAGGGTTCAGTCTCCAATATCTTTTTCAGCAATTTTATTTTCATGTCGTCGTCTTGTGCCCTTTTCAGGCGTGCGTTAACTTTTTTTACAGGATATCTGCTGAGAGCATCAGCGCGCTTATGCGTGTTCATACGTATTCCTGGTCGGTGTTCAATAACATAATCATACTCCTCAAGCAGGAGAGCCCAGCGAGCTACTCTAGGAGGTAAGTCATTTTTCTTTTGGGTCGTCGTCAGAGCAGAGCAGTCAGTGACAATCTTGAATCGTATTCCCAGTAAGTAAACTCTGAAATTTTGCACAGCTTCTACAATAGCCAATATTTCAAGATAATAACTATGGTTCTTAGTTTCAGCTGGAGTCGTCTTCTTACTCATGTAGTAAATGGGATGCATCATGTTATCTTTAGGGCTTCGTTGTAATAAAACGGCTCCATATCCTTCGGCACTGGCGTCCGTGTGCAGTTCAGTTTCCAGGCTTGGGTCATAGATCTTCAACACAGGTGACTTACATAGGATATCTTTTAGTTCGTCGAAAGCTCTTTCACATTTCAAATTAAAATCATAGACAACACCTTTCTTAATTAAATCTGTTAACGGCTTAGCAATCAGCGAGTAATTCTTGATAATTTTTCTGAAATATCCAGTGAGTCCTTTCAATCGGTCAATCTGGTCCTCTATAAGCGGCAAAGGGAATCTTTCTTTTATTATCTTTTTATTTAGTCTTCTGTAGTCAATACAAAGTCGGTAACTTCCACTCTTCTTTTTTGCCAACACTATTGGACTTGCAAAATCAGATTTACTGGGTGTTATAATGTCTTGGTTGATCCATTCGTCAATTTGTTTGTTAACTACATCCAGTTCTAAAGGTGAGAGTCGTCGCGGATTTTGATAAACTGGAGTTTCGTCAGTGAGAAGTATCTTAAGTTCGACATGAGATTCCTTTTTCGAATTCTTCGGGTTATAGTTTTCAATCATAGTCTTAATTTCATCTGTGAATTTTTTGTCAGCAACATCAAGAACTTCATCGTTGTGATCATCTATCGTCGTAAAGTGCATAATCTTCTTTGCAGAAATACTATTAGCAGAAAAACTTACTTCGATTTCATTGAGTATCGGATTACCGAGAATAACATTTACCGGTATTGATTTATCTTCGACAATGTGAATAGTGGTATCAAAATAACATTCATCTATTTGAACCCTTGCTGTTAGTGATCCCTTAGTCTTGATCTCATATTCGGCAATGCCTGTAAGACGTATCATGGAGTTAGGGTTATAGTGGTCACCCTTGATTTGATCATAGTATGATTCTCGGACTAGGTTCACGTCGCTTCCTGTATCTATAAGGACATTTACTCCTATATTATTTATTTTAACGTCTTTATAAGGTGTAAGGCAGCATTCCTTATTTTGATCTTGGATCTTAAGCTGCTTCTTCGTATTGATAGGGCAATCATTTGATTTGTGGCCAAAATTATTACACCTAAAACATTTAATTCCTTTAGTGCAATCAGGTGACTGATGGCCTATTTCTCCGCAATTATAACATCTTCTCTTAGGTACGTTCTTTTGTCCCGAAGAGGTACTAGGCGTCGGGGCAGCTTTAGAGAAATTGTGTGTTTTGCTTGATGCCTTCTGTCTTATTTCACCATACAAGTCTAACTTCTTTCGAAATTCTTTTAAATTAGTTGCTCCATACAAGATTGCCTTATTTAATTCTGTATCTCGTATACCGTCGATGACATACTCCATTAGTGCTTCGTCTTCAATAGTACCGTGCATTACTAACTCTTTCATATGCAGGAAGTATTGCTGGTAATTTTCAGTATGTTTCATTTTGCGGGCTGCAAGCCGTTTGTGAATAACAGCGCTATTTACTTTGCATCCAAATTCTTCTTTCAGCTCATCCTTCAGAGAATTCCAGTCATAGCCGCGACCCAGAGACCGTAGAAATAATTGAGCGGTTCCCGTTAGCGACCGTTTTGCGTAAATCATTGTTTCTATTTCACTCCATTGCATCAAAGTTGCAATGTCTTCAAAGTCATCAATCCATGTGTCAATGCCGTAAGTATCATCTCCGCTGAATGGCCTCATAGACTTCTCCAAATCGTTAATCGAGATTCGAGGGGGAGGATCTACGAAAGGCAAATCTTCTTCTTCTTTATTCTTCTTCGGCGGCATTTCGATAATTATTAAAAATCAAGTCGTAGTCCTAAAATCGTATTAATCTTTCTTTCTAGTCTTCTAAACAAACGTCTTAAATTCACTCTTCCATATTTAATTAAACGTTCAAGCAAACATCTTCAAATCGTAAGACCAAAATATTTTTTAAATCGAGTCGTTACAAATAATCGATTGCTTGAGTAATCGACACTCCACTTAATATTCGTGAAACGGAACGCAGCAGTTGACGTCTTGGCTTTGACAACTGTCCGTCGGTAAAGCAGTACGAGTCGCGTCCAAGTCACGTCATTCACTCGACTCGATTGACGTTGACAAGCAAGTAAACAATGGCGTCTTACTTCTTGTATTGATGACAATAATCTTTCATCTTATCCTTCGTAAACACGTTAAATGCGATGTTTCTCACTATCCCGGACGAGCCCCCATAATTTTGTGGGATAAGTAATAGGAACACGCGCGAATTAACAATGTTATTTCTTTATTACAAATAAAACTTAGGCAGTCGTTACAGCATCGTAGTCTTTTCCTTAGCTGACAAACATTTCTTCTTTTTCTTCTAAATTAGAGATATAGTAACAACTTTTTAATATGACAAGAAATAAAAAGGTAAAAGAACTTAAAACTATCCCACATACATATGCGTCAACAACTTCAAGAACCGAGTTCTCGACCACAATGGGGGCAGGGACAACATGAACATTAGACATAACTTTCGCCTTGTCCATGTTCATTCTTAGTCCTACCCGTCGAGAGACTCGATTGAGGCCTTCAAGCATCGTGCTGAGTTCTTCCATCGATTTTGCCATGACCACGATATCGTCGGCAAACCGAAGGTGAGTGATGTATTCGCCGTTGACATTGATGCCTAGTCCTTTCCATTCCAGGAGCTTGAAGGCGTCTTCCAGAGCGGCAGTAAACAGTTTCGGAGATATTACATCTCCCTGTCTTACGCCTCTTTTCAAAGGAATCGCCTTCGAACTCTGTTCCTGCACTCGAACCGACATAGTGGCATTTTTATACAAACACTTCAACACTTCGATGTACCGGTAGTCAATATGGGACCGCTGGAGAGACTCGAGCACCGCCCATGTATCGACCGAATCAAAGGCTTTCTCGTAGTCCACAAACGCTAGACATAGCGGCAAGTTATACTCATCGGTATTCTGTATAACTTGCCGCAGCGTATGTATGTGGTCTACGGTACTATAGCCTTTTCGAAACCCGGCTTGTTCGGGAGGCTGAAAGTCATCAAACCTGCGCTCAAGACGATTTGTAATGACCCTGGAGAAGAGCTTATAAACATGGCTCAAAAGCGAGATGGGTCTGTAGTTCTTTAACAAGGTTTTATCACCTTTTTTAAAGAATAGCACCACCACGATTTTGTTCCATGCATCTGGCGTGGTACCTTAGAGCAGGACGGAGTTAAAGAGTCTCTGAAGGACTATCAATACCGGTGATCCACCCGCTTTCAGAAGCTCAGAAGTAATTCCATCCTCACCCGGCGCCTTGTTGTTCTTAAGCTGTTTCAGGGCCATCCTAATTTCATACAGGCTGATGTCCGGGATATCCTCGGTATAGTGTCGGGTCAGTTTGGCTCTTGGGTCTTCAGCCGCACTAGAATCAGGTTTTGTGACCGAATCGTAGAGGCGTCTGTAAAACTCTTCGATTTCCCTTAACACGTCCGCTTTCGTCGACGCTACACTGTCATCATCCCTCTTCAGCTTTGTCATCTAGCTTTGCCCAATAGAAATATCTCTTGCGAACACTTTGGAGCCTTTATTCCGCTCTATTGTATCTTTAATACGAGCAGTATTAAAGGTACGAATATCGTGTCGCAAGGATTAATCCTTTGTGAGTTAATAAATAAACACATTTTTATAAGCATACTTTCACAGCGTAAGTGTAAACTATGCTACTACCGCCACGCAAGGAAGGCGTACAAGTGCGTTAAAGGGCTTATAATACCGCGTCTAGACGCAGTGGGGCACCACACGACGTCATCATGAAGGGATTTGTCGCTCGAACATGATTTTAAAAGGTACAGGCTGTATAAAGGTGCAGAAGGGGACATTGGCAATGGGCCGTCATTACAATATAGAGTACTTCCCCTTTGAAATCTCTCACACGTAGTGATTCTATTCGCTTTGCTAGTTCATCATCATCACCATCATTATCATTAGATTAGCCAAAAGATGTCCTTTGCTGAACATAAGTTCGCTAAACAAACTGGTTCTGCGCCATCCGCATTCAACGCGTTCCTGCAATTTTAACCAGGTTACCGCTCCATCTTGTTGCAGGCCTACCTCCACCGCGTCTTCCGATCCTTGGAAGCTACTCAAAAACCTTTTGGCCCCATCGGCCACCAGTTCTATGAGCGATGGAAATTTTGATTCGTCATAAAGTAATCATTATCTAAAACAGTTTGTCAAATTCGATCATAACCTTGGGTTATGGATAACAATTTCATATAACTACTAGCTGACCCTGCAAACGTTTTTTTTGCGTAAAAAATAGCCTACGACCTATTCTCAGACCTACCGAATACAGAGAAAAAAGTTTTATAAAAATCGGTCGACCCGTTTCGGAGGAGTTCAGTAACAAACACCGTGACACGAGATTTTTATATATTAGATAACCCAGTCCATCGGCCTACAGTTCTGCGAGCAATTGAATCGACCAATTGTATTACACAAAATCTACATCTCGTCCTCTTTCGTAACTTTATACTTAGAGAAACGACATAAAATAATACAAATGAAATGTGGGTGCCATTTTTTTCGTAACTGACACATTTTTGACGTAAAATGCTTAAACAAACGATTCCACATATAACATTTTAGTTCATTTTTAATAGTTTTCTATTAAGTATTATTTTATTATAATAATTGTAGTCTAGTTAGGTATTGTATGATAATGTGCTAGATTCAACTGATTAAAATAACATGGCAATCTTCGTAGGCCTTCTCAAACTGTATACGTTCAACGTCCTGCTGTTCATTCTAGCTATATAAAATGTAATTACTAAAATGCCTTTATATTTTCAAAGTGATACATATCAAATGTTAAGTCGTCTAAGATCACACTACCCCGGATACGAGTGTGCGGTGCTGCGGTTTATAACTTTGACTGTAGAATCTTGATTTTGTGTACAAAAACCACAGGATATAACACACTGATTACGTATCTCCGTGCGGTGGTGCGGCGCGCGCGACGTTACAATTCGGCGGCACATTTCGTCGCTTCTCACACCGCAACGGGATGCGGCACTATAACCGCCTAAACATAAATTTTAGTTATACTTAAGAATACATAATTTAAGTTAGTTTCAACAACAAGAGTACCTACAATACAATACAAATATTCTTTTCTCAAACATGCTATGTAATGTTTACGTTGTGTTCGTTAAAACAGGCTTCAAAATACACCGTTGCAGGCCTAGGCCGGCAATGCGATCGTCTATTGTTTCATGTCACACAGCACCATGATGTTTATAGGTCTATGGCATCATAGCATTCAGCCATTTAAAAAAAAACTATAGGCAATATTTGCGTTTTGGTTCATTATGACATTCTGCCAGTACGCTTATTTAAGGTAAGGTAAGATGGTGATGGTGATGGTAATGGTGATCTGCCTAGAGAAATATTTCACCATCAATATCATCATCTCTATCATCACCATTATCATCATCATCATCGTCATCATCATCATCATCACCATCATCATCATCATTCATCACCATCATCATCACCATCATCATCATCATCGTTCATCACCATCATCATTCATCACCACCACCATCATCATCATCATCATCATCATCATTCATCACCATCAATCACCATCTTCACCATCATCATCATTATCATCATCATCACCATCATCATCATCATCATCACCATCACCATTATCATCATTCATCACCGTCATCATCATCATCACCATCATCATCATCATCATCATCACCATCATCATCATTCATCACCGTCATCATCATCATCATCATCATCACCATCATCATCATCATCATAATTCATCACCATCATCATCATCATTATCACCATCATCATCATCACCATCATCATCATTCATCACCATCATCATCACCATCATCATCATCATCATTCATCACCATCATCATCATTCATCACCATTATCATCACCACCATCATAATCATCATCATCATCATCACCATCATCATCGTCACCACCATCATCATCATCATCATCACCGCCATCATCAACATCATCATCACCATCACCATCATGATGACGACGACGATGATGATGATGATGATGATGATGATGATGATGATGATGGTGATGGTGCATGTTTGAGAAAATCACTATACAAGCCTCGGCCGGAACAGGGGTTGCCGGCCTCGTATCATGCCGGCCTCGTGTACCACTCGGCCGTCAACTTAGATACTCGGCCGGCAACCCCTTAAGTCCCGGCCTCTGCAGTAATGTACTATTATCGAACACCAAAAACAGTACTGTGACATTAGAAAAATAAAAAATCAGGCAGAAAATAGGCGGTCTTCTCGCTAAAAAGCGATTTCTTCTAGACAATTAATTACACAGAAATCAAAGAATATAATTATAATAATGTAGGTGGCATAAACAAGGGACAGGAGAAACGCAGAATTATTACACAAAGAGTACCTTGTCATTACCTGCCAAAATTGTTATAAAATAACTTTAATTGCAATACTAGATGAAAAAACCCGACTGCGTTAAAATATTTTCTTATTAACCCCTGAAAGTGGCCCCCATATTTAAAATAAATTTATTTACATCACCATTCACCACCATTCACTATTTTGGGTCAGCGACTTTCATATAATGACTGACCAAACCAAATTTCAACTCAAATTCAATAAGAAATTTTGAAATCGTATAAGCAGTATCGGAAATCCGTGTGTCTTGTGTAATTCCCGTTCCTACGGGAATTCTGGGAAAATATATACCCTATGTCACTCTCACAACTGAAACGAATCTAACAACACCTCACAATTTAAAATCCATAGAGCCGTTTAGGCTGCAAGGCGTGCCAAATAATGATACATACCCACAAAATACATAGTACATAAAACACATACGCTCGAAACCAGCAGTTAGGCAGTCAATTTTATTGATTAAACAAACCCAGTGACACTACAAAATCACGAGTTTAATTGATACCGCTTCTGCATCTAATGGTTGACTGTGTAACCAGGTGTCTCCACCCTTCTATAGTAACGAAACAATTTCATACATGCCATGTGTCGTAAGCTGTTACATCGATTAAGCCTGTTACATACATCGATAAAGTTCGAACTGACGCGTGTTCTTTATGTAAATGGAAATTTGGGTTGGGTCCTGAAGGCCTTACTTGCATTTAGCCTTGGCGAGCAGAGCACCTTAGTTGTATATTTGTCAGCGTGCAGCGTAGCAAAATGTCTTGGTCTGTAAAACGCCCTCATTGCTATAAGACATAGTAGACTGAATGACTTTCCTGTAAAACGACTTAATGTCATAATTTTTTAATAGGTAAATGGTCTGGATAATCTTCACGTCCAATATTGTAGAATGTCTTTATAGTATAAAGACTATGTAGTTAAATCGTAAAGTATAAAAAATATCTTAAGTAGCAATTTGTCCAGGTTGTATAATGACAATGCATTATTTTATTATCACCTTCAAATTCAATTATAGGTCACTTATATTGATAAATTAAGTAGATATGGACTTGACACTGACAAGTAATTTCTAATGCAACTGAATTTCTTCTCTGTGTTCATGTGCTCTCTGTTTCACAAAATGATAATCTGCAGTTACTCATTTTTCAAACAACGTAGTCGTTTAGCAATTATGACGTTTCATCCACTTCCTCATTTTATAACTAAGACATTAAACAAACTAGGTCTTTTGATTACATAGGCCTTAACAATCAAGACCATATACTTACACATTGACGAGATTTCCTTTTCTTGACACCTAAAAATTACTACAGGAATCGAAAGAGTATTGCCTCCTGAACACGAAAAAATATTTATTATAATATATTTCTCCATATTTAAAAAAGTTCAAGAAATTAAAAAAATGTATATCTGAATTTACCAATACTACCACAGAATAGATATGTTTCCTTTGCCTTTTTCACCAGAAAAAAGAGCTGTTATAATATTAAATTTGACATTTGCCTTGACACTTGACAGATACATAAATGATCTATTTTTATTAATGTTAATGCACGAACGACTTGCTATTGATCCAAATAAGATTTTAAAGGAGCCCGTAGTTGTGATCGAAATGGATAAACCGCCTACGCAAACCACACGCCACGCACAACAAAATTTTGACAACGTCAACGTCAGATTTACGCCATCACTTTTTTTTTTAAATAGATACTAGATTAAAGAAATGGATCTATTGTAAGGTAGTTTTGGAGCTATGCCCTTTTAGAATAAGCACATCTTAAAAAATTGTAATAAATTAATTAATAATCTTAGTGAGGTAGACTTAAAAGAAGGTGGCGGGACGATTTGGAGCGATTCCAGCCGGACTGGCAACACTTTGCCGAAGCCAGAGACGAGTGGAAGGAGAAAAGGGAGGCCTATGCCCAGCAGTCGGACACTGTATAGGCTATTTTAAAAAAAAACCTTGTAAAAATTTAAGCTATCTGCGTCTTTCTCTTTCCAAACAGAATACAGAGATAATGTTAATTCAGGCTATAAACTATCGTCGTGTCGACTGAAAACCTTTAAGTAGTTTTTGCGTCAAAGCGTAACGAACATCTTAACGTCAACACTTACATCTATATTGTACAACTTTACGAACTTTTGCTTTTATAATAATTAGGACGAAGATTTAGGTAAACTTTGTTGTTTGTTATCATCATCATAACCATTATCATCATTCCAGGCTTTGTACGTCGCACTGGATGGTACAGGGCTTCAACCAAAGTTCCCACGCGGGCCCAGTGCAGATTGAGAATTTCACACACACCATTGAATTTTTTCGCAGTTGGATGCAGGTTTTTTTCCTTCACCGTAAAGCTCATGGTCAAACCATTAAACTACTACGACGTTTTTTGGGCTTTGTTTGTTAGTTTTTATGTAATCTCTATAACTACTAAAATAAAAAGCAACACTATTTCGAAGTCGATTTTAAAAACTGTATCGAAATCAAAAACGTTGCAAAAAAGATTGTTTTGTTTTCTCGGCACACTTTACAATCAGGATTTTGTACTTTTCGCGCCCTATTGAATAGTTAGTCTTCATTATTTCGCTCGATTGTTCCTCAATTCCCTGCAGTGTGCAGTGTTAATATAATGATATTCAGACGGAGAAATATTCAAAGGGAACCCTCTCTGCAGCGCGAAGATATATTGACGGAAATTTTGCGAAAATTTTAAAATTAAAACAAGTTTTTTAAGATTTTGAAAAAGAAAATTCGGAAAAACCAATAAATTGGTCCGTGATTAATATTTTTTCTGTTTTAAAAAAAGTATATTAATTGAAGTTTAATAACAATGTATGTTATGAATCGTAGTACGAATTACTACACAATTCATAACTCATTTTCGCTATTTTGTCCCTAACGTCAATTTAGATTACAGTCGTCGATTTATTCAGAAATCAAGAACACTTGTTTATTAAACACAAAATGTTCACTGTATCAAAAAGATGAACATATTTTGAATGTATAAATTGGTCAAAAAATTGGTTAATATTAGTTTTTAAGTATTATTATATATTTACTCAAACAAAAACAAAAGAAGTAGAAAAAATGTTTATCACTAAGTATATACCTCTGCCAAACTGCATAGCAGTTTGTTGGCCTTCGGGCTAAGGTATTAGGACTTGTTGATATCCGATCGGGAAGTTTAATATTTTTCATCCCGTCGCCCCAGCAGGTGCGCACGACTATGATTTATGTCCCACTCAAACGGAAGAATGGGATTTTGGCTTCCTCCTGGTAAATTTATTTCTTTCTTTCGCGCGACAAAGATTGAGATGAAATCAATTATATAAAATAGAATGTGTAAAACTTAACAGAATATGCATATTGGATTTAATCTGTATTTAATAATTTAGATTTTTTAATTACGATTTTTTGCTTTGCATCATGTGCTTTTAAAGAGCACAGATACATTTGGACCACTTTTTTTCCGTTGCGCTTTTTTAACGTAGGTATTTTGGACGCTGAAAACTCTAACCCCTTCAACACTTGCAATGCATAAAGTAAAAACTAAAAAAGCCCAAAAAGCGTAAAATGTTTTAAGCTTTCGCGATCTTCGCTTATTTTTAAACCCGGGATTTATCAATTAGGTAAATTGAGTTTGAAAGGAATAAGAAATGATGTACAGTCGGGATCAAAACTAGCTGAGCATTTTTGTATCTTGTCGCTTTACGGTACTTACGTAACCGTTTGTATACATAATTGACAAATGTATTAATGAGACAAAGCAAAAAAGTGATCTGCTACTTTTGTCCCTGGCTGTATCACATCTACTAATGATAGCAAAAAAATGCTCAAATCTGCTTTTATTTAGAACTTCACTTAAAAAAATTGGTTCTATCTGTTAAAAATAAATTTAGAAGTAAAAAAAAACGTCTTTCTTCAGAAGTCACGACGTGGATCGCTTTACTCCAATTGGCTACAAATGCCTTGCGGGGTTTTCAAAAAGATAAGCCATGACGTATTCACGTTAATAGGAAACAATTCTCACAAGGGTAACAAATTGAGAAAAAGGGAGTTCACTGTTTGAACAGAAAAAACACAAATAGGGAAATCGAATACCATTTCCCATCTGATTTGGGATGCGCAATAAACAGCCGAGGGGACGGCGAACGTGTGTGCGTGCTTGGGCTCATGTGACTCAGAAAAAACGCCTTTTTGTTGTGATTGTGGCACTGAAATACTATGTAGGTATTTTAAAGTTGACATTTCAGAAAGTTTGCAACGAAATAGCATTTTCGATGAAAACGATTCAAAGTATGTGTTTCTGTTGTGCCTAATTCACAGAACTAAAAGTAATAATGTGGAATAAAAATTTCATCCGTTATATTTTCTGCGAGAGTGAATGCCATCGTTTTTTTTCTCCTGTTATTAAGAGGGTTTATGCCTGCTGAGCTGGCAACGTTGTATTTTTGTTAGTTTTTCTCGATTATTCCATAAAAATTGAATGAAAATTAAAAAAAAATTGTATACAAATTGTTCTAATATAACAAGTTAATGTGTCTACTGCAATAAGAACAATTTTTACCTATACAAAACATTTTAATTTTCTTTCAATTTTTATGGAATAATCGAGAAAAACTAACAAAAATGCAACGTTGCCAGCTCAGCAGGTATAAACCCTCTTAATGTGCTGTTTATTTCTGTTTTCTTAAAATTTACAACATTGCGGTACTCAATCAATATATCTGCATTAATCCATTTTTTGAGCAATTAACACGAATGATGCGGTTCGTTATAGACTGAGCCTAGAAAATAAATAAATGGCTTATTAGCCATATTATGCGTCTCGCACTGTAATCATTTCTCCTGTGGCGTAATCTGTACTTTGAAACATGACCACATTTAAGCCAATGATTAGTAAATAATAAAATAAATAAATAAATATCACGGGACAATTCAAACCAATTGACCTAGTCCCAAACTAAGCAAAGCTTGTACTAAGCTTGTAGGAACTCAATTCCGTCAATTCGGCCGGTACCTTACGTCAGTTAAAAAAGTTTTTATTTGTCTAATACCTATACTAAATAATTAGTCAAATTGGTTCTACTACAGCATTGCACATCGAACCGTTTAATTTCACCATCTCTGTCCTTTTATCTTGAACACAAATACTTAATTGAATGCATTTCTATTCTATTAATTCTATTCTACCTTTTTATGTAATGACTCTACTATGAATATGAATATGAATATAAAATATAGCTTACGACCTATTCTCAGACCTACCAAATATAGAGAAAAAAACCGGACAAGTGCGAGTCAGACTCGCACACGAAGAGTTCCGTACAATTAAAATTCACATTTGTTGTATGCCCCCCTTAAATATTTTTTTTTTTTTTTAATTTAATGATTTATTTTAAAAGTCAATATATAATTAAATATTCTGTGAATATTTCAAGCGTCTACCTGTTGCCGTTATCAATATCGAGCAAAAACGAGCAAAAAAATCACGTTTGTTGTGTGGGAGCCCCCTTATATATTTATTTTATTCCATTTTTTAGTATTTTTTATTATAGAGGCAACCAAAATACATCACCTGTGAAAATTTCAACTCTCTAGCTATCACGGTTCCCGAGATACAGGCTGGTGACAGACGGACTGACGGACGGACGGACAGTGGAGCCTCAGTAATAGGGTCCCGTTCTTACCCTTTGGTTACGAATCACTAAAAAATCATAAAAATCGATCAAACCGTTTCGGAGTTCGCTGATAAACACCGTGACACGAGATTTTTATATAATAAAAGAAGTAGAAGATGTATCTAGCGGAATCTTTGAACTCGATTTTAACCCAATTCTTCCTGTGATATTGACGCAAAGTTTGGCAATTATGCGTAGTTCTGATGACGATACAATAATATGGCACCATCTATGTAGCTGATCTGATGATAGAGCTGGAATTTGGACACTGCAGGAGCTCCAAGATAGAACAACGTAACCTAGCCGTGTTTGGACTTATTAGATCACATAGTCTAAGGGCTTACTTTGATTAAAAATGGTGTCAAGAGTCTGATAAGTAGTGGAGCAGTCAGTTAAGTTTACCATTAAAGCGTATTTTTTAGTATAATTTAATTCTATTTCTACACGTGCAAAAATAACTGTTCACATAAAGCCCATTTATCTGCATAAAATTAAAATGCAAGACGTGATTACTCTCTACCAAAGACTACTCACTTAAGTATCGCGATCGAGATGAAAAGCGAAAATGGAATTAAAAAGCGTCCTTTTGTGTTAAAAGAAAATGAAGACAGCGTCGTTATGGAACAGTTTAAACTAGCTAATTGTGTCGAGAAAAATACAGAGGCACACTGAGAGGCTTCAAACTTCATAACGAGTTTCACCGACCCCATTAAAACTGTTTGCGCTTAGACAAGCTCTGGCCAGTTCAAGATTTCATGATACTCGTATTGTTCTTAAGGCTAGCCTTATTTGGTCATTTATGGTCAAATTAAGTAGTGTATAATATGCTAATGCGCAATTATAGATGACACCCTGAGGCCGTGAAGCCTTGGTAACCTAGTGGTTATGTCCTCTCAAGCAGAGGGTCCTGGGTTCCGAGGACGGGCTTGCGCCTCTAAGTTTTCTTATCTATCTATCTATCTATCTACAGCCATTGTCCGTCCACTGCTGGACGTAGGCCTCCCTCATATTGCGCCAAAATTCGCGATCCTGGACTTCCCTCATCCACCCACTGCCAGCTGTCCTTCTAAGGTCATCAGTCCAACGTGTTGCAGGGCGTCCCACACTACGCTTTCCTAAACGTGGTCTCCACTCCAGGACACGTCTGCTCCAACGATCGTCAGTTGTACGGCAAACGTGACCAGCCCATTGCCACTTCAGCGTGCTAATCCTTCGGGCTATGTCAACGACTTTCGTCTTTTGTCTTATATGCTCGTTGCGGACCCTATCTCTCAACGAGATTCCGAGCATAGCCCTCTCCATGGCATGCTGAGCGACTTTGAACTTATGGACTAGTCCTCCTGTGAGTGTCCACGTTTCTGCAGCGTAAGTCATAACGGGTAGGACGCACTGGTTAAAAACCTTAGTCTTCTTAATTTACGTGCAAAATTACATTTGAAAACGTACCACGAGCTTTTCGGTGAAGGAACACATTGTGGGGACCTGCCCAAACCTGCGAAGAAATTCAATAGTGTGTGTGAAGTTCCCAATCCGCACTAGGCCCACGTGGAACTACTATTTTGAGAGCAGGACTGTGCCCTACAAAGGGACTTATATATGCTGGGATGAGATGACAACTTGCTGTCACCTTTATTGTTAATGTCATAAACCAGCCACTGCACAGTGGGATATTTTGCTATTCCAGCTGGCCAAAAGTCAAAAATCTCAAATTCAATGCATGTAAAAAAATACTACCTGTCGTAAGCCAGGTGGTCGCCGAACAATAGACAAGCCTTCATACCACTCCCACTCCTTTCTGGACCCGCGCAGCAGCAGTCGAAAGTTGATCGTTTTGTCTAAACTGCACGCATCGCTTCTTGGCATATTTACCGTACGCATCCTTTTACATCGAATATTTTTATCTTGTTCACTGTTATACAAAAAGTGATAATGGGTGACGATAATCCAGGTAAGAGTACAATTTATTTTATAGTTTTATTGCATATTCTTTGCAATATATAATACTAAACAGAGAGGTTGTTTTTAGTTCATTTTTTTCGGTTTGTTAAAGTTATGAGGAGTTTTAGTTACGCTCTCGGGTACTCTCCGATTTATTTTTAAATATTTTTATACTGAAAACATCTTCATTATTATAACCATAGAGAAAATAGGTGCCTAAAAGTGCATATTATGTTAATAAACGCGATAATTGATCATCATTAAATAAAGATGTTTAGTCGTTTATATCGTTGTATAAATAAAATATATAGATATACAGATTCCTTTATTTCCAATTGTAACCAATATTAGCTTTTACACGTCAAAATATTAAAAAATTCACAAGAATATTATCGTCAAAAAAGTAAAAAAAAAAAACAATCACGGAAGCATTTATTTTAAGCACACCTACAAGAATTTGTCAACCGCAAAAAAAACTGGTCAAGTGCGAGTCAGACTCGTAGCTACATGAAGGGTTCCGTACCTCCGCACAAGTTTAAAGACAAGACCAGTAAAAAAAATATAAAGATCGATTTACGCCGAAAATAAGCACGTTTCTTGTATGACGACCACTTTTAATTTAAAATTTATTTTATATTTAGTATTTGTTATGGTGACCACATTAATACATAATTGGTGAAAATTTCCACGAACATCTATTGAAAAATAAACTAAAGAAAATATAAATCATCTACAACTAAAAATTATAAATTAATAATGTTGCGTTGAACTGTCAGTTTTAAATGTCTTTGCCTTGCCTTAATGACGCATACGTGACAAATAATATCAAGTGAGCACATGAATCAACTAACTCATCGTTGCATCTCCACAACCCACGAAAAGTATCACCGTACCTTCCAGAACATTTACTCGCCTCAAGATGACCAGATTAGTAAGACCTCTCTAAGTCCATATAAAATGCCAGTTAATTAGGCAAAGGATGGGGCCAGGGTGAATTGGAGCTATTAAAGGCAGACACAATGTCTAAGTTGTGCAGGTACTTCGCATTGTCTTGGAATAGCGTCTCTTGCGCTAGTAATGTGGCTTGACTTTATAAAGTTGCTAATTCTAGATCAAAGGTTTTTAAAAGTAAAGTTTTTCGGGTGCTCTAGCCGAGATTTGAACCCTTGTCTTTTGGCTGGTTCTTTTGAAAGAAAGAAAGAAAGAAAGAAAAATATTTTATTTCAGGTTACAAGAGTACCACCACCAAACAGTAGAAAACAACATTAACAACTAATAACACAAGTTTGTAAAGGTAGTGACACCAATTGTCACCGAAAAAGGGTCTCTACTCAGCATGTGTTGCTGCACAGAGAGTGTAGCAACGCTGGTTTTCTGTAGAGCCCAGATTTGAGCTACACGACAGCTCCACCTGTTACTAAAATACTTATACACAAACAAGGCCTAAGCATTTGTTATAAAATAAAGTGAAGGGAGCCAAGCAAAAGGTGTGGTGCAAAATAAAATACTTTACTAAAATCAATCTTACAGGAAATCAACCATCATTGTATTTTATGTCTATTTTTTGAAGTAATTCTATTAATATCTTAGTCATTTCATTATAAAACGGGAATAATGAACTGAAGAGCAGATTTTCCGAGAGCAACCTACCTTCATAACAGGCTTTTGGGTCAACACCTCAATCGAATTGTTCGAGCATAAAATATAATTATCTATACATATAAAATCCTTTGTCCTGACTGACGGATCAACGCACAGCCTAAACCGCTGATCGTAGAGACCTGAAACTTGGAGGGTGTGTTCTTTGTATGACGTAGGCATCCGATAAGAAAGGATTTTCCGTAGTTCTACTTCCAAGGGGGTAAAAAAGGGGGGCAAAGTTTGTATGAGACATCGTGATTCCTTGGTCCAATCTACTTCAAATTTTGCATAAACATTCTTTAACAAAATTGATGGAAGACGTGTTTCGTATTTTATTGAAATTCATCCCTTGACGGGGTCGAAAAGTAGTAGAAAGTTATTTTGGGGGTGATTTGCTTCGAAGTTGATATCAATACTCCTTAGTGCTTTTGATTTAAATTACATTTTATTTTGACACATTGTAAACGAAACGAAACTTCAAATATTGCAAACCATTTTTGTCTACGTTTGTCAACCACGTCTTGATCTGATCTCTGATAATAGCTAATTATATGTATTAAGTATTTGCATTTCACCAAGCTTTTGCTTTTACAAGCGCAGCGTGGGACGTCCACCAACGAGATGGACGGACGTTTTGGTGAAGGCCGCAGGTTCAGGGTGGATGCAAGTCGCTTCCAACCGATTACGGTTACGGGTTGGTTGCTCCCAATCATTAGATTGGGCGTCAATGAGGGAGGCCTTTGTCCAGCAGTGGACGTCCTACGGCTGAAATGATGATGATGATGATGATGCTTTTATGTGAGTTCAACCTTTTTCGAATAAAATCGAATTAAGTATTCAAACATCATTGTTGAACTCGCATAAAAGCTTGGTGCAATGCAAATACATATAAAATGCTTTGTCCTGAAGTACTAACTAAACCGCTATATGTAGAGACCTGAAACTTGGAGGATGTGGTCTTTGTATGACGTAGGCATCCGATAAGAAAGAATTTTCCGGAATTCCCACGGGATAAGGAATATACGGGATGTATATATTTCATCAGTCGAGAGTGACCCTATCCCCATAACGAAGATTACTAAACTGTTCAAATTGGGCATGCAAGTAGACTATTAGAATAGGTATAAAGCTAATTTCAATAATTTTGAAAATTCCCACGGGATAAGGATAAATCAGATTTTATTTACTCAAATCAACTGGATCCTATGTCCGTAACTACAATTACTAAACTTTTCAAATTCAGTATAAACGTAAATAGTCATACATAACAGCAAAAAAACTTATTGCGGGATTTTTGGAAATTCCTGTGGGATAGATAATCTATGAAACTTCCGAGCCGATTAAAAAAAAATCTTTTACCAGTAAAAAGTTACACTATCCTTTATTGACATAGGCTACTTTTTTCCGGAAAAATACAAAATTCCCAACGGATAGAAAAAAAAATTCAACTTAGGAGCTCATTTTAAAATGTCTTTCACCAATAGAAAAGATACACTGTCCTTGATTAACATAGGATGCTATTTTCCGGATAAATGCAAAATTCGCGCGGTATAGAGAAAATAGTAAATTTCACTTCGGGGCTGAGTTTAAAAAAAATACCAAAAGAAAGCTACACTATCCTTTATTGGTATAGGCTAGGCTACCTACTATTTATTCGGTAAAATGCAATATTCGCGTGGGATAGAAAGAAGTGAATATCACTTGAGGGCTGTGGCTTTCACCAGTAGGCTACACCAACTATTATTTACATAGACTACTTTTCTCCGTGAAAAAGCAAAATTCCCACGGGAAAAAAATAAGTGAATTCAACTACGGGGCTGATTTGAAAACTTCTTTTACCGGTAGAAAGCTACACCTTTAAGGACATAGGCTACTTTTTCTCGGGGAAAATGCAAAATTCCCGCGGGATAAAAATAAGCGAAAATTTGCATAGAATAAGGACAAATTTGTTGAAATTCCCACGGGATAGAGAATAAACGGGATTTATAATATTCACTAACTGATACTGATGATGATGAAATGATAATAATGATGGATGTTGCCGTTGCCGGATTTTTGTTTTATACAATGAAAGAGATGAATAAGCTTTACCACAAATTGGAATTCTACGCGGACGAAGTCGCGGGCAAAAGCTAGTATTTAATAAAATTAACAGTCTGGAAAAGGCTCTTAGCAGGTGTACTAATGCCTCGGAATTTTTACGTGCAAAACTTATAAAATTTATTTGATAAATAAGAGTTAAAGATTATAATAAAAAAAACCGTTAGTTAATATAGAACAGACGCGCTCTTAATTTCTATGAATGTTGAAGACATGGGAGTCATTACGAAAATGACACGAAACCGAAATACCGGTCAAGTGCGAGTCGGACTCCATTATCTATAGATAATGGTATCTATAAAAACGACGTTTGTTGTATAGGAGCCCCCCTTAAATATTTGTTTTGTTTTAGTTTAATTATTTAATTTTAAAGTGAATATATAATTAAATATTCTGTGAATATTTCAAGCATCTACCTGTTGCCGTTATCAATATCGAGTAAAAACGAGCAAAAAAAGAACACGTTCGTTGTATGGGAGCCCCCTTAAATATTTATTTTATTTTGTTTTTTAGTATTTGTTATTATAGAGGCAACCGAAATACATAATCTGTGAAAATTTCAACTGTAGCTATCACGGTTCTTGAGATACAGCCTGGTGATAGGCGGACAGACGGACGGACGGACAACGAGGTCTGAAATTTATATAATGCTCTTAAAAATGTACAATAATCGAAATAAGTAGGTACCTACATAATTATTAATTTGCCTTAATGCGGTAAAATTTACATTGGATATTCTATTGGGAAAATAATACAAATGATGGTGAAGGATTACCATCATTTCAGCCGAAAGACGTCCACTGCAAAACATAGGCCTCCCCCAAGGCTCGCCAAACAGATCGGTCCTGCGCTCTAGTTTAGACTCTAAAGAAAACAAATTCTTCTTAAGAGTAGTCAACCCACAACCACGCGGCGGATACGACGTACAAATACGCGTTCTTGAATCTACATAAGCACGACGACGTCTGTACACGCGTACGCCTACATACATCGCGCGCGCACTCTTCTGGATGCCGGCGGGGTCCGGCAATCTGCGCCTTGAGGGGTGGGGTAACTCGAATCGGTGCAGGGTGGAGCGTGTCCATTCTGTACGTTAGTACTATTATATATTCTGTGCCACAACTAAGTATGATCCCAATCGATGTATTGCTCGTATAGTTCCTAAAGGCGCCTAAAGCATAAAGCGTAAAGGTTCCTCTTTGCGCTTTCTGTTTATCATCATCATCATCTTCACAGCCTATAAACGTCTTACTGCAGGGCTCAGGCATGCTCCCAGAATGAGAGGACTTGGGCCGTAATTCTCACGCAGACCCAGTAAGGATTAAGAACTTCACACACACCAGTGAATTTTTTGCAGGTTTGTCCTGCACTTTCTTCTCGACGTTTCCCTTCACCGTACAGCTAACGATAGATTTCAAATGTAAATTCCGAAAAACTTAGAAGTGCAAGCCCAAGATCTAACTCACGACCATCTCATGACTCTTGAGAGGCCATAGGTCAAAACACCACGGCTTTTTTACATGTATGTTGTGCTTTCTATTACATATTTTCATTTTATTTTTAATGTTTGCATGTATGTTTCTTAAGTTAGTAACCGAGTTGACTTGAAAGGTGTTCATAATTATGTAAGCTGGATGACAACGCAAGTAAAGTCAGCAAAAAGTACAGTCAGAAACTAAGCTTGTTATAAAAAAATAATTTCCAACAAAAACTTCTTTATACTTACCTTTACTATTTGACCTCCGCCCAGAAAGAGGTTTTCATTCATTCGATAAAAACTAGGTACTTTCAATTAAACTTTTAATGAATCGTTTCTTAGTTGTAGAAGCGGGCGATCAATACCTCCTCGTTAGTTGTAAAGTCAGCAGCATAATTGCGGTTTCAGTTTCAATAATTTAATTAGATGGGGTTTCGAGAGTATACATAAGTTAAATGTACCATTGCTCGACACTTCAACGCCCAGTACCGTGATCACGCGGCGGACACGACGTACAAATACGCGTTCTTGAATCTACATAAGCACGACGACGTCTGTACACGCGTACGCCTACATACATCGCGCGCGCACTCTTCTGGTTTCTGGCGGTTTCCGGCTATCTGCGCCTTGAGGGGTGGGGTAATTCGAATCGGTGCGGGGCGGACCGTTTCCATTCTGTACGTCAGTACTATTATATATTCTGTGCCGTGATAACACCCATCTGTCACTTCTCTTACTATGACATAAGATTGAAGGTGCACTGTATTGGGTCAGTGTCGAGCACAGGGACGTTTAACGTAAGTCTATTTTTAAACACGCCTTTAATTTAGCTTTTGTTAATAGGTGTTTGTGTTTGAAGAAGTGATTACCTATTCGATAATTGATAGATTGTTAATTCTAAGCTGTACATTGCATTGTACTGCAACGCAAAATAAACAACAACTTCTTCAGCACGTATTCGTCGAGGATACGCGTCTCCAATCCTTCTCCATCTACATCGGTTGTTTGTTTCTCTCTTTCAGACTGGTCGTGCTGTCTCCTAAATGACGTCAGACTATCGGGCAGGCGTTGCTCACACTTCTTTTGCCTAGCTAGATTTTCTATTGCTATTTACACACACACATGGCCGCACACATGGCCGGCATAGTTACTCTATGACCTAAGTCAACCACTTTCGTGCGTCGTCTCTTAAGCTCACTCCAAACTCGATCGCGCAGCATTATGGCTAGCATTACATTATTATATTACAAACAACGTACCTACAGCAAATAAGCCGAAGCATTCTATGGCGACGGCGCACGAAAGCCCACGAACCTAGTTTTGATCTCGGTTCTTTTTTTCGGCAGATTTTATGCCAAAAGCGAAACTAAACTCAATACTCAATTTTATACCGAAGCTCACCGAAACCGAGAGTTCAGTCTGACGGTGCTTTATCGTTTGTCCGAATTTCATATGTAACAATGTATCGTTTTCCATTTGTCATAAAGTTGTTTATAAGGCATAAGTGTTTCTTACCTTTTGTATGTTTAGACTATAGATGTTATATTGTAAAAGTATTTTTGAATAAAGATTTATTTATTTATTTATTTATTTCTGAAACAGTATTTTCTTCAGAATTGTTATTAAACTAACCTAAGCTACTGCGTTCTATAAGATGACCCTTAAAAATAAAGCAGCATGCTTCTATATAAAACATTGGTGTAGCAAGTGAAATTATGATAAATGAAATTATGGGGAACGAAGTGGCACCCAGTCTGACATAAGTTATAGTACTCAAAATAATCTACACAGCTTTTACCAGCACAGCTACCTTGGCAGTGGAGTTAGTCATTTTGATCACCATAACCGTTCATCCACTTCTTCAACTAAGTATACTTACATACTTAGGTATTCTCTGCTTTGGTTCATTCTGATATCAGCTAATAACTACTTTAAGCCAATTTATTTAAATATACAGTGCCACTGTAAGAAACGTTTTATTTAAAGTTAGCGACAACTCTCATTGAATCGGGCTTACCCACTCATGGAGCTCCCTAGGTCCCTAGACTTTCAGACCGGTTTTATCAAAGACTAACACTATTAACAATATTGTGAGTGAAAAATATTTAAACCTAAACCATACGGGGTACAAAACGACATTCCTAGAAGATGGAGCTTTAGACGATGTCATCTACGTACCGCCTTTCTACATAACAATGTTAAAAATTAGACCACACGACTAAAGTAAAACTGATGGAGCTGAAGAAGTTTTACTTCAGTCGTGTGGTCTTGTTCTTCTTTTTCATAGATTTCTTATATGTTTTTCTTTATACGCGACAACGTCTAATAAATCGATGAACGCTGGCTGCACGCACGAAAAAGGATGACGCAATGTCCCGTACATGTCTCGTACAAGAGAGAGCAGGATGTACCGGGTGCAGGGGTGGGATTGAGGGAGTGAGGGGGGGGGGGTGCGGGGGTATTAACGGGGGATGAAAATTTCATTGATTTTGCCGTAGGATGCACCGTTTTCAAGATATTTGAAAAAAAACACCGGTTCTTGTCCGATCACCGAGGTGAGCAACGTCAAGCGCGGTCAGTACTTGGATGGGTGACCGCCTGGTTTCATTTTTGTTTTTTGAATGTTTTGTTATGACGTTGTCACGTTAAACTATCGTCCGTAAACCGACTTTACAGACAACCGGTTTTTATTGATTTTTAATATTTTTTTGTGCGTATAATATATATCCAAGTATTACTTAATACAAATTAAGGCTTAATCAAACTGCGGGTGCTGGCGTTGTTTTCTTATACAATTCAATGTGTAACGTAACCTAAAATATTGCTCTCGTTCCCATCGATCCTTATCACAAAGCTTTGGTGATTTCCATTAAATTCTCCGAGACTATTAATTTGAAACCAGCTGTGCGCTTTAAGTATTTTTACAATAAAGGTGATTATTCAGCTATTAATAAGGAGCTATCTGCCATTGACTGGGAGCAGGAGTTTTCTAGACGCTCACTTGAAGGATCGGTCAGTTTCTTTTATGACGTTTTTAAAAAGGTCAGGCTAACCTACATACCTTTTGTAAAACTTAGATCTGACACTTTTCCCGTTTGGTATTCGTTATCGCTTAAAAAATGCATTAAAGGAAAAACACAAGTTTTTAAGAAAGTTTAAAATATATCGTAATAAATCAGATCAGGTCACCTATGGGGTGCTTCGTGAGAGGGTGAAGCGACTGGAGAGTGAGTGTTACGATACTTATATAAGTCGTATGGAAAATAACATCGAGAAGGACCCCAAACATTTTTGGTCATTTATCAAGTCGCGCTCTAGTTCTCATGGAATTCCCTCCACTCTTAAATATAATGGTAGGTTATTCAATACAGGTGACGGAATTTGTAATGCATTTTCTGATTATTTCCCTACTACTTTCTCGTCTCCTTGTGACCGTTCGCTGAATCAAGTCTCTAATTTTACCGGTGACTCCGTAGCTGTAGCGCTGTGGGTCGTTCCTTTGTAAAATCGTAGTTGACCCTGAGGAACTTAAGAACATCCTACATAAACTTGATCCTTCCAAATCTGCAGGTCCTGATGATTTACCGCCTCAATTTTTGATTAATTGCGCTGAAAGTGTTGTGCGGCCTATAGCGTTACTGTTTGAGCGTTTGTGCCATTAATTTGGAAATCTGCCTTTATGACACCAGTTCATAAAAGAGGCCCTAAAACTGATGTAGATACATACAGACCTATATTTAAACTATGTATAATATCTAAAGTAATGGAAAAAATAGTATATAATCAAGTTTTTAGTGCTTTGAGACATAGTTTTAGTTCCAATCAACACGGTTTTATTAGGCATCGTTCTACTGTATCTAACCTAGTACTGCTTAATGATTACGTCACAGAAGGGATGGACAACGGTTTCCAGGTTGATGTTATCTATACCGATTACAGTAAGGCATTTGATAGAATTGATCACGGAGTACTTATTTCAAAATTATATAAAATGGGAATCCATGGAGATTTGCTGAGATGGTTCTCATCTTACATTGATAATAGGTCACAGGCTGTAGTTGTCAATAATTACATGTCTGGTTGGGTACCTATCCCAAGCGGTGTCCCCCAGGGCTCCTTGCTCGGGCCCCTGCTGTTTAATATCTTTGTTGATGATATTAACAAGTGCTGCATATTTTCGAATTTACTATGTTTCGCTGATGACATGAAAATTTATGCCAAAATTAAGTCTGAAGCTGACTCCTTGCTTATCCAGTCTGACCTTGCGCTCTTTGATGAATATTGCCGCATTAACAAGCTAGATTTGAATCCATCTAAGTGCTTTACAGTGACCTTTTATCGGCAGCGTATTCCAACGGTATATAGTTTAAAGGGTATTGTGCTGCAAAGATTGCCTTTTATGAAAGATCAAGGTGTTGTTCATGATTCGAAGCTATTGTTCGATGTACATATTGATGGTATTGTTGCTAGTGCTTTGAAGATGCTTGGGTTTATTATGCGCAGCTCATTGAATTTCACTAGAACTAAAACTCTTAAGATTTTATACTGTTCATATGTCAGAAGCAAACTTGAATATGCGTCCCAAATTTGGAATCCCTGCTATCAAACATATATTGATAGGATCGAGCGTGTACAGAAAAAGTTTATAAAGTTTCTCTGTTTTAAGTTAAAGACCCCATATAGTTCATCTGATTACTGCACCCTTTGTAAGAGGCATCACCTCATCCCGTTGCACAAGCGTCGTGAGATAGCGGACATCATCTATGCCCTTAGTATCACCAACGGTAAGGTTGATTGTCCCGAACTGCTGTCCAGTATATCTTTTAATACCCCTAATAGGTCAAAAAGATACTATCCACCTATTTCCCTTAAGTTTGGCACAACTAAATACAGGAGGAATAGTTTTTTGAGTCGAGCTTGTCGTAGTGTGAACGGCGTTGCGGAAGAGCTGGATATCGATATATTTAACTGTAATCTTTCTACGGTGAGGCGGCGGTTGGTGGGGGGGTGGTTCGAAAGAGCGTGCTTAGGTACTAGGTAGTGACTGCTTTTTACTAATATGTTTTATTTTTGTATAGAGATTAGTTCTGATATCTTTTTGTATCATAATTTGTGTGGCACAACTTTGCGATTGTTCGCGTACTTTCTTTCTTTTTTTTTTCTTGGTTCTATTTGTGAGATCTATAATTGGCTCCTATGTTATTACATGTTTAACCTACTGTGTAATTTGTAGCTGTTGGTTCTCCGAAAATAAATAAATAAATATTGATATTTTTATTCTATTCTATTCACCAAATGCACAAGTTTTCTTGATGTTGAGTTTTTTTACCAATATTCACAGTACCGGAAAAACTTCCATTCGTGAAAATGGGTAATTTTGATATTTTTGTGTCCTTGATGAATTGCCATTCAGGACATTTATCTAAATAATTCGGCTTGCGCCGTTTTTTGTCCGGAGTAGTAACTATCTCTGGCAAGTTCTTTTGATGTTTTTTTCGTCCCCAAGCCTCGCCAATTTTTGCATTCATTCCATAGATCGCACGCAAGTGTTTTTGCCACATCAAGTGGCACTGCGTTTGCGGAAGAAACGGCCGCTAACGTCTCCGTGATCTCATCTGCGATCTCAATCAAAGAAGCCGACAATTTATCATCAAGGTAGGTATTGGATTAAAACTTTACTTTTTCAATCTAGTCATATTCTCATTATTCATCGTCATTTGTGGCACTACTATTGGGTTTTCAGTCGTGTGTCTCACGTTTCGGAATCTGTTAGAGTTCGTAGAATATATGGTCGAATTCATTTCGCATCGAGGTGTAGACATAATGCCGTCCTTCCTTTTCCACCCTCTGATTTTTCACAGATGGATTCCGCGGATGCATAAATTTTCAAAGACCAGGATTTCCAGTCAGTAGCAGAGGTGTCCGTTTCGCAAGTGTCGTCTGTGTCACTGTTGTTGTAGCATTTATCAACAGGTATGCAAGTATTGTCGCTATCGGTATCTGCAACTTCATTCAATTCCATCTCAACAAATGCAGAGCCTTCGATAGCTTTGTTAAGGGCCTGCATGCAAGCTTGAGCTGGAACATTCTCACCGCTGTTTGTGGTTCCTATATATTCACTTAGAGCCACGGCCAGTATCGACTCTAGAAAAGAAGACAAAGTGTCGAAGTCTCTCATTTGATAGGCTTGGGCTATGCAGCGTAAAATATAATCTGCGCGCTGCAATCATCTTGGTTTTTAGACATTTCCAGCGTGATACCATGGAAATCAGATGGCTTATATCCAGTCTGATAAACATGGCAGGTAGAGCGCTGGGTTGCTTCTAAACGATGTCATAGCATCGCTGCAGATATTCTTGTATATCACTGCAGCGCCCAAATATTTCCGCTACGGCATTTACTAATGTATACAACAATAGGTGAGCTGGGTGCGCCTTTTGCAAAATTTGCCTAAAAAAATTAGCAATTATAAGAGACCGTTGATCCGCGGAAACCATCTGAAAGACGGGTACACTTCCTTCAGCAGTCACTAACAAAGAGAAATACACGAGGATCCTCCTTATGTCTCCGCTTTTCAAAGCCACCTGACGCGTCTATAGCCAAAACAGCATTATCGTCTCTTTAAGTTCTGGCAATATATAATTGCTGCTGTTCTGTGGTCCAATAGAGGCAATTAAATTTTAATAGAGAGATGCTATGTATGGAACCTGCAAATTTTTCATACTTTGCTTCGTGTAGTAAATTTAATGGAGCGTTTGCTTACTCTAGGCCATGTACTTTTAGCAAATGTTGCTTTTTCGCTTTGCGTAGGACCGCGCCGCGGCATCCGGTATTATTGGCACAATGCTCCCGCCGAATTTTTTTCGGCATCTTTTTTCCGTCTATCAATTTCTGATAAGTCTTGACACGTCGTTGTCCCCTTAACTGAAGTTTCTTTTTGCCACTGTGCTTTGTGGTTTTGATATTTCTTATGTGGCAGCTAAAGTCAACGTCTGTATTACTGGGCGGTGCTCTCAATAATGTTCCCGTTCTTTTCGATTGACATTCTACACATACACCAGTAAATAGCGCATAATATCGAGGTGATGGCGTGACAATATTATTTTTGAATGCAAATACGCAATCCAGGCCACTCTGTTGCTGACACAAACGTTCTGCTAGAATGTCCGTCCAGCCCTCTTCAAATTTCCAGTATACAAATCCGCTTGATATTTTTTTCGGGCTCATTTCTTGCCAGTTCTTAAATGATAAAATCAGCCGTATGTTTTTTGATGTGTAGCGACTACTGGTTTTGCTTGGTTCTGTATTGCCGCTTCACGTACTATGGTCTTGGTTAAATCGTGAGCGGGTAGTTTATCAGCGGGTATTGTACAACCATAGTGCTTGCGAATAATTTCTCTGAAGCCATTCTTGTTTTCATTCAAAATTAGTATACACGTGGCGCGCAGAAATATGCGAGTCGCGTAATTTCATCTTTTCAGTGATCTCGGAATATTCTATGTTGGACGGAGGATACAATGTTCCTATGTGCCCAGGCATTATGAAAAATGCCCAATATGAGGGGGCAATTTGATTATAATTGTACAAATAATCAAATTGACAGGGCATTATACATAATGCCCTGATGGGCTTTTGGGCAGTGTAATAGAAATTAGATTTTCCGGGTGGTTATAAAAAAAATAAGTAACACCAAAATCCCGCAATCCCGCATCCCGCGGGAATATCACGCAAAAAGTAGGTAGCCTATAATATTATTCTCGAAATTCAGTTCTAGTCTTAATACATATTAAGAATAACAATTTTTTGCGAGAAAATAATACAATAAGTTTGTACTCATTCACAAATTTCCGCATTAATAATAATATTTAAAGGATTAAAATCGTTACTGTCAGCAATTACGAGTCTATGAAGACTTATGGACTAACCATTTATAAATAATACTTTAAAGTCCAGTCCAAAATGAATGGGTACGCATTGGCCGCTTAAGCTCACTCCAAACTCGATCGCGCAGCATTATGGCTAGCATTACATTGTTTTATTACAAACAACGTACCTACAGCAAATAAGCCGAAGCATTCTACGGCGACGGTTGCTGCCGAATGGCGCACGAAAGCCCACGAACCTAGTTTTGATCTCGGTTCTTTTTTCGGCAGATTTTATGCTAAAAGCGAAACTAAATTCAATACTCAATTTAATACCGAAGCTCACCGCTACTGAGAGTTCAATCTGACGGTGCTTTATCGTTTGTCCGAATTTCATATGTAACAATGTATCGTTTTCCATTTGTCATAAAGTTGTTTATTTCTGAAACAGTATTTTCTTAAGAATTGTTATTAAACTAAACTAAGCTACTGCGTTCTATAAGATGACCCTTAAAAAAAAACAGCATGCTTCTATATAAAACTTTGGTGTGGCAAGTGAAATTATGATAAATGAAATCATGGGGAACGAAGTGGCACCCAGTCTGATATAAGTTATAGTACTCAAAATAATCTACACAGCTTTTTATTACCTTGGCAGTGGAGTTAGTCATTTTGATCACCATAACCGTTCATCCACTTCTTCAACTAAGTATACTTACATACTTAGGTATTCTCTGCTTTGGTTCATTCTGATATCAGCTAATAACTACTTTAAGCCAATTTATTTAAATATACAGTGCCACTGTAAGAAACGTTTTATTTAAAGTTAGCGACAACTCTCATTGAATCGGGCTTACCCACTCATGGAGCTCCCTAGGTCCCTAGACTTTCAGACCGGTTTTATCAAAGATCTAACACTATTAACAATATTGTGAGTGAAAAATATTGAAACCTAAACCATACGGGGTACAAAACGACGACCTAGAAGATGGAGCTTTAGACGATGTCATCTACGTACCGCCTTTCCACATAACAATGTTAAAAATTAGACCACACGACTAAAGTAAAACTGATGGAGCTGAAGAAGTTTTACTTCAGTCGTGTGGTCTTGTTCTTCTTTTTCATAGATTTCTTATATGTTTTTCTTTATACGCGACAACGTCTAATAAATCGATGAACGCTGGCTGCATGCACGAAAAAGGATGACGCAATGTCCCGTACATGTCTCGTACAAGAGAGAGCAGGATGTACCGGGTGCGGGGGTGGGATTGAGGGAGTGAAGGGGGGGGGGGTGCGGGGGTATTAACGGGGGATGAAAATTTCATTGATTTTGCCGTAGGATGCACCGTTTTCAAGATATTTGAAAAAAAACACCGGTTCTTGTCCGATCACCGAGGTAAGCAACGTCAAGCGCGGTCAGTACTTGGATGGGTGACCGCCTGGTTTCATTTTTGTTTTTTGAATGTTTTGTTATGACGTTGTCACGTTAAACTATCGTCCGTAAACCGACTTTACAGACAACCGGTTTTTATTGATTTTTAATATTTTTTTGTGCGTATTATATATAAAAAATAAATAAAAAATAAAAAAGTCTTTAATATTCCAAATACAGGAGTTACGAAACATCCATTACAAAAAAAGAGACTACGAGTAATTAGTGTTGTTAGTATATCTTAGTTTAGTTAATTGTGTTAGTATGTTAGTTTCCGTAGATTTGGACCCCTCTCTGGGTGTAGGCCTCCTCCAGCTTCATCCAAGTCACCCTATCTTCCGCCATCTTTAACCAGTCATTGCCGGCTGTCTCCACTATGTCATCTTTCCATCTTTTATAGAGTCTGCCTACTCTTCTTCTTCCAATTGGACCCTTCCATTTAGTTGTGAGTATTGTCCACCTTTTGTCCTTGTATCGAGCTAAGTGTCCTGCCCACCGCCATTTTAGTTTCAGAGTTTGAGTGAGTGCATCTTGTATTTTGGATTTGTCCCGTATGTCTTTGCTTCTAATTTTTTGTTTCTTTTTTATATTCAGCATACTTCTTTCCATGGCCCTTTGCGTAGTTCTTATTTTTAGTTTTGTTTTTGCAGTGAGGGACCATGTTTGGCATCCATAAAGAAGACTTGGTAATACGCATGAATCCATCACAACCTTTTTAAGGTTGATATTGTAGCTACCTTTAAGGACCTCTTTCAATGACCAGAACTTTTTCCACGTTATGCTGGTTCGTCTCTCCACTTCCTCCTCTGTGTTTGTGTTATTGAAAGATAACTGTTTGCCAAGGTAAATGTCATGTTCCACATAGTCGATAGTTATGCCTCTGATGGTAATTGGGACTTGATGGCCGTTTGTCATGATCCTGGTTTTGCTGGCGTTCATGTGCAACCCCACTTCTCTGCTGGCTTCGTCTAGCTGGCTTATCATCTCTTCAAGTTCCTTGGCAGATTCTGCAATGACAGCTATGTCGTCTGCGAATCTAAGATGATTGAAGTAATTGCCATCCAGTCTTATACCCTTCTTCTCCCAATGCAGCTTCTTAAATATGCATTCCAAGACAGCAATAAAGATCTTCGGTGACAGTGGGTCTCCTTGTCGTACCCCCCGCTCTAATCTTATTTGATCTCCTCTTGACTCTAGTCTAACCCTACTGGTGCTATTTACATATACATTTTTTATGATGTTTAAGTATTTTTGTTCAACGCCGGTCTTCTTAAGCGCGTCCCAGATTGCATTGTGGCTTATGCTGTCGAATGCTTTGCTGTAATCGATAAAGCCCACATATAAGTTCCTGTTGAACTCTTTATATTTTTCAATTACTTGTTCCAAAGTATGAATGTGATCAGTAGTGCTGAAACCTGCTCGGAATCCAGCTTGCTCTTTTTGCTGTGATTCGTCAATCGTTTTAGATATTCTTGTGAGCATAATCGAAGAGAAGAGTTTATAGGTACTTGCCATTAAGCTAATTGGCCTGTAGTTGCCTATGTCCAATGGGTTCCCTTTTTTATACAACAAGATAATGTCTGATGAACACCATTGGTTTGGTACAGTCTCCAAATCCAGTACCATATTGAATAGTTGTGTTAGATGCTGGAGTAAGACTGGTGCGCCAAGTTTTAGGGCTTCATTAGTCAGGTTGTCAGGGCCTGGGCTTTTATCTGCTTTCATTTTCCTTCTTTCTCTGTAATTGGCTCGACCGTTTTGTTAGTGTTAGCGTTAGGTACATCTTGCTCTTCCACAGTATTGTTGGGATTGTGTCTTCTGTATAGTTCCTTGTAAAAATTTGTTGTGTGATCTAACACATTTTGTCTTGATTTTGTTTCTTCTTTGTTATTCTCGAGTTTTTGTATCCACTTTTTACTAAGATTAAGTTCCTTCAAGGCCCTTTTTGTGCTTCTAAATTTCGTCAAATTCCGTTCAAATACGCATAATATATATCCGAGTATTACTTAGTACAAATTAAGGCTTAATCAAACCGCGGGTGCTGGCGTTGTTTTCTTATACAATTCAATGTGTAACGTAACCTAAAATATTGCTCTCGTTCCCATCGATCCTTATCACAAAGCTCTGGTGATTTCCATTAAATTCTCCGAGACTATTAATTTGAAACCAGCTGTGCGCTTTAAGTATTTTTACAATAAAGGTGATTATTCAGCTATTAATAAGGAGCTATCTGCCATTGACTGGGAGCAGGAGTTTTCTAGACTCTCACTTGAAGGATCGGTCAGTTTCTTTTATGACGTTTTTAAAAAGGTCAGGCTAACCTACATACCTTTTGTAAAACTTAGATCTGACACTTTTCCCGTTTGGTATTCGTTATCGCTTAAAAAATGCATTAAAGAAAAACACTAAGTTTTTAAGGAAGTTTAAAATATATCGTAATAAATCAGATCAGATCACCTATGGGGTGCTTCGTGAGAGGGTGAAGCGACTGGAGAGTGAGTGTTACGATACTTATATAAGTCGTATGGAAAATAACATCGAGAAGGACCCCAAACATTTTTGGTCATTTATCAAGTCGAGCTCTAGTTCTCATGGAATTCCCTCCACTCTTAAATATAATGGTAGGTTATTCAATACAGGTGACGGAATTTGTAATGCATTTTCTGATTATTTCCCTACTACTTTCTCGTCTCCTGGTGACCGTTCGCTGAATCAAGTCTCTAATTTTACCGGTGACTCCGTAGCTAGCCTTTGTAAAATCGTAGTTGACCCTGAGGAACTTAAGAACATCCTACTTAAACTTGATCCTTCCAAATCTGCAGGTCCTGATGATTTACCGCCTCAATTTTTGATTAATTGCGCTGAAAGTGTTGTGCGGCCTATAGCGTTACTGTTTGAGCGTTCATTCTCTGAATGCTACGTGCCATTAATTTGGAAATCTGCCTTTATGACACCAGTTCATAAAAGGGGCCCTAAAACTGATGTAGATACATACAGACAGACCTATATCTAAACTATGTATAATATCTAAAGTAATGGAAAAAATAGTATATAATCAAGTTTTTAGTGCTTTGAGACATAGTTTTAGTTCCAATCAACACGGTTTTATTAGGCATCGTTCTACTGTATCTAACCTAGTACTGCTTAATGATTACGTCACAGAAGGGATGGACAACGGTTTCCAGGTTGATGTTATCTATACCGATTACAGTAAGGCATTTGATAGAATTGATCACGGAGTACTTATTTCACAATTATATAAAATGGGAATCCATGGAGACTTGCTGAGATGGTTCTCATCTTACATTGATAATAGGTCACAGGCTGTAGTTGTCAATAATTACATGTCTGGTTGGGTACCTATCCCAAGCGGTGTCCCCCAGGGCTCCTTGCTCGGGCCCCTGCTGTTTAATATCTTTGTTGATGATATTAACAAGTGCTGCATATTTTAGAATTTACTATGTTTCGCTGATGACATGAAAATTTATGCCAAAATTAAGTCTGAAGCTGACTCCTTGCTTATCCAGTCTGACCTTGCGCTCCTTGATGAATATTGCCGCATTAACAAGCTAGATTTGAATCCATCTAAGTGCTTTATAGTGACCTTTTATCGGCAGCGTATTCCAACGGTATATAGTTGAAAGGGTATTGTGCTGCAAAGATTGCCTTTTATGAAAGATCAAGGTGTTGTTCATGATTCGAAGCTATTGTTCGATGTACATATTGATGGTATTGTTGCTAGTGCTTTGAAGATGCTTGGGTTTATTATGCGCAACTCATTGAATTTCACTAGAGCTAAAACTCTTAAGATTTTATACTGTTCATATGTCAGAAGCAAACTTGAATATGCGTCCCAAATTTGGAATCCCTGCTATCAAACATATATTGATAGGATCGAGCGTGTACAGAAAAAGTTTATAAAGTTTCTCTGTTTTAAGTTAAAGATCCCACATAGTTCATCTGATTACTGCACCCTTTGTAAGAGGCATTACCTTATCCCGTTGCACAAGCGTCGTGAGATAGCGGACATCATCTATGCCCTTAGTATCACCAACGGTAAGGTTGATTGTCCCGAACTGCTGTCCAGTATATCTTTTAATACCCCTAATAGGTCAAAAAGATACTATCCACCTATTTCCCTTAAGTTTGGCACAACTAAATACAGGAGGAATAGTTTTTTGAGGCGAGCTTGTCGTAGTGTGAACGGCGTTGCGGAAGAGCTGGATATCGATATATTTAACTGTAATCTTTCTACGGTGAGGCGGCGGTTGGTGGGGGGGTGGTTTGAAAGAGCGTGCTTAGGTACTAGGTAGTGACTGCTTTTTACTAATATGTTTTATTTTTGTATAGAGATTAGTTCTGATATCTTTTTGTATCATAATTTGTGTGGCACAACTTTGCGATTGTTCGCGTACTTTCTTTCTTTTTTTTTTCTTGGTTCTATTTGTGAGATCCTATAATTGGCTCCTATGTTATTACATGTTTAACCTACTCTGTAATTTGTAGCTGTTGGTTCTCCGAAAATAAATAAATAAATATTGATATTTTTATTCTATTCTATTCACCAAATGCACAAGTTTTCTTGATGTTGAGTTTTTTTACCAATATTCACAGTACCGGAATAACTTCCATTCGTGAAAATGGGTAATTTTGATATTTTTTGTCCTTGATGAATTGCCATTCAGGACATTTATCTAAATAATTCGGCTGGCGCCGTTTTTTGTCCGGAGTAGTAACTATCTCTGGCAAGTTCTTTTGATGTTTTTTTCGTCCCCAAGCCTCGCCAATTTTTGCATTCATTCCATAGATCGCACACAAGTGTTTTTGCCACATCAAGTGGCACTGCGTTTGCGGAAGAAACGGCCGCTAACGTCTCCGTGATCTCATCTGCGATCTCAATCAAAGAAGCCGACAATTTATCATCAAGGTAGGTATTGGATTAAAACTTTACTTTTTCAATCCAGTCATATTCTCATTATTCATCGTCATTTGTGGCACTACTGTTGGGTTTTCAGTCGTGTGTCTCACGTTTCGGAATCTGTTAGAGTTCGTAGAATATATGGTCGAATTCATTTCGCATCGAGGTGTAGACATAATGCCGTCCTTCCTTTTCCACCCTCTGATTTTTCACAGATGGATTCCGCGGATGCATAAATTTTCAAAGACCAGGATTTCCAGTCAGTAGCAGACGTGTCCGTTTCGCAAGTGTCGTCTGTGTCACTGTTGTTGTAGCATTTATCAACAAGTATGCAAGTATTGTCGCTATCGGTATCTGCAACTTCATTCAATTCCATCTCAACAAATGCAGAGCCTTCGATAGCTTTGTTAAGGGCCTGCATGCAAGCTTGAGCTGGAACATTCTCACCGCTGTTTGTGGTTCCTATATATTCACTTAGAGCCACGGCCAGTATCGACTCTAGAAAAGAAGACAAAGTGTCGAAGTCTCTCATTTGATAGGCTTGGGCTATGCAGCGTAAAATATAATCTGCGCGCTGCAATCATCTTGGTTTTTAGACATTTCCAGCATGATACCATGGAATCAGATGGCTTATATCCAGTCTGATAAACATGGCAGGTAGAGCGCTGGGTTGCTTCTAAACGATGTCATAGCATCGCTGCAGATATTCTTGTAGATCACTGCAGCGCCCAAATATTTCCGCTACGGCATTTACTAATGTATACAACAATAGGTGAGCTGGGTGCGCCTTTTGCAAAATTTGCCTAAAAAAATTAGCAATTATAAGAGACCGTTGATCCGCGGAAACCATCTGAAAGACGGGTACACTTCCTTTAGCAGTCACTAACAAAGAGAAATACACGAGGATCCTCCTTATGACTCCGCTTTTCAAAGCCACCTGACGCGTCTATAGCCAAAACAGCATTATCGTCTCTTTAAGTTCTGGCAATATATAATTGCTGCTGTTCTGTGGTCCAATAGAGGCAATTAAATTTTAATAGAGAGATGCTATGTATGGAACCTGCAAATTTTTCATACTTTGCTTCGTGTAGTAAATTTAATGGAGCGTTTGCTTACTCTAGGCCATGTACTTTTAGCAAATGTTGCTTTTTCGCTTTGCGTAAGACCGCGCCGCGGCATTCGGTATTATTGGCACAATGCTCCCGCCGAATTTTTTTCGGCATCTTTTTTCCGTCTATCAATTTCTGACAAGTCTTGACACGTCGTTGTCCCCTTAACTGAAGTTTCTTTTTGCCACTGTGCTTTGTGGTTTTGATATTTCTTATGTGACAGCTAAAGTCAACGTCTGTATTACTGGTCTTTTCGATTGACATTCTACACATACACCAGTAAATAGCGCATAATATCGAGCTATAGGTGATGGCGTGACAATATTATTTTTGAATGCAAATACGCAATCCAGGCCACTCTGTTGCTGACACAAACGTTCTGCTAGAATGTCCGTCCAGCCCTCTTCAAATTTCCAGTATACAAATCCGCTTGATATTTTTTTCGGGCTCATTTCTTGCCAGTTCTTAAATGATAAAATCAGCCGTATGTTTTTTGATGTGTAGCGACTACTGGTTTTGCTTGGTTCTGTATTGCCGCTTCACGTACTATGGTCATTGGTTAAATCGTGAGCGGGTAGTTTATCAGCGGGTATTGTACAACCATAGTGCTTGCGAATAATTTCTCTGAAGCCATTCTTGTTTTCATTCAAAATTAGTATACACGTGGCGCGCAGAAATATGCGAGTCGCGTAATTTCATCTTTTCAGCGATCTCGGAATATTCTATGTTGGACGGAGGATACAATGTTCCTATGTGCCCAGGCATTATGAAAAATGCCCAATATGAGGGGGCAATTTGATTATAATTGTACAAATAATCAAATTGACCGGGCATTATACATAATGCCCTGATGGGCTTTTGGGCAGTGTAATAGAAATTAGATTTTCCGGGTGGTTATAAAAAAAATAAGTAACACCAAAATCCCGCAATCCCGCATCCCGCGGGAATATCACGCAAAAAGTAGGTAGCCTATAATATTATTCTCGAGATTCAGTTCTAGTCTTAATACATATTAAGAATAACAATTTTTTGCGAGAAAATAATACAATAAGTTTGTACTCATTCACAAATTTCCGCATTAATAATAATATAATAATATTTAAAGGATTAAAATCGTTACTGTCAGCAATTACGAATCTATGAAGACTTATGGACTAACCATTTATAAATAATACTTTAAAGTCCAGTCCAAAATGAATGGGTACGCATTGGCCGCTTAAGCTCACTCCAAACTCGATCGCGCAGCATTATGGCTAGCATTACATTGTTTTATTACAAACAACGTACCTACAGCAAATAAGCCGAAGCATTCTACGGCGACGGTTGCTGCCGAATGGCGCACGAAAGCCCACGAACCTAGTTTTGATCTCGGTTCTTTTTTCGGCAGATTTTATGCTAAAAGCGAAACTAAATTCAATACTCAATTGAATACCGAAGCTCACCGAAACTGAGAGTTCAATCTGACGGTGCTTTATCGTTTGTCCGAATTTCATATGTAACAATGTATCGTTTTCCATTTGTCATAAAGTTGTTTATTTCTGAAACAGTATTTTCTTAAGAATTGTTATTAAACTAAACTAAGCTACTGCGTTCTATAAGATGACCCTTAAAAAAAAAACAGCATGCTTCTATATAAAACTTTGGTGTGGCAAGTGAAATTATGATAAATGAAATCATGGGGAACGAAGTGGCACCCAGTCTGACATAAGTTATAGTACTCAAAATAATCTACACAGCTTTTTATTACCTTGGCAGTGGAGTTAGTCATTTTGATCACCATAACCGTTCATCCACTTCTTCAACTAAGTATACTTACATACTTAGGTATTCTCTGCTTTGGTTCATTCTGATATCAGCTAATAACTACTTTAAGCCAATTTATTTAAATATACAGTGCCACTGTAAGAAACGTTTTATTTAAAGTTAGCGACAACTCTCATTGAATCGGGCTTACCCACTCGTGGAGCTCCCTAGGTCCCTAGACTTTCAGACCGGTTTTATCAAAGATCTAACACTATTAACAATATTGTGAGTGAAATATATTGAAACCTAAACCATACGGAGTACAAAACGACATTCCTAGAAGATGGAGCTTTAGACGATGTCATCTACGTACCGCCTTTCTACATAACAATGTTAAAAATTAGACCACACGACTAAAGTAAAACTGATGGAGCTGAAGAAGTTTTACTTCAGTCGTGTGGTCTTGTTCTTCTTTTTCATAGATTTCTTATATGTTTTTCTTTATACGCGACAACGTCTAATAAATCGATGAACGCTGGCTGCACGCACGAAAAAGGATGACGCAATGTCCCGTACATGTCCCGTACAAAAGAGAGCAGTGAACGCCAGGATGTACAGGGTGCGGGGGGGGGGGATTGAGGGAGTGAGGGGGGGATGTGGGGGTATTAACGGGGGATGAAAATTTCATTGATTTTGCCGTAGGATGCACCGTTTTCAAGATATTTGAAAAAAAAAACACCGGTTCTTGTCCGATCACCGAGGTAAGCAACGTCAAGCGCGGTCAGTACTTGGATGGGTGACCGCCTGGTTTCATTTTTGTTTTTTGAATGTTTTGTTATGACGTTGTCACGTTAAACTATCGTCCGTAAACCGACTTTACACACAACCGGTTTTTATTGATTTTTAATATTTTTTTGTGCGTATAATATATATCCAAGTATTACTTAATACAAATTAAGGCTTAATCAAACCGCGGGTGCTGGCGTTGTTTTCTTATACAATTCAATGTGTAACGTAACCTAAAATATTGATATTTTTATTCTATTCTAGTCAATTTATAAGACACTTCCTAAGAGTATATAATATTACGTGTGGTTTAATTTGCGTATTAGGTGTGACACATTTTCGTACTGGGCCTAATCGTTGTACTCGTGCCAATAAAGTCCACATTTTACATAGGCAAAATATTTACCTGGTGTACAGTTCACAATGCCCGCTAGCACATACGCTTTGCCTTGTAAACGTATTATTGCAGAAATTGAATCCAGATCGTGCCACAAATCTGGATTCCGTGTAGTATACCGCTCATCTGTCACTACACTAGTATCAATTGAGATGTCTGGCCCGGTCCGTATTTCACACTTTCCTCGTTGCGGCGTTTGCACCGTCTGCAGGTTGAAATTTTAATTTTGACACTCGTCTACCGCAAGCTGCATATAATTGAAGCCCTTACACAACAAAATGTCAACATTTACTGTAAGCATGACGCCGTCTACTCGGAACTTGCGGCCACACTGGCACAAAACAGACTTGGTGTAGCTGGATATACCTGTGAATAAATATTCTGCCAAGTGTGCCACATTACATTTGGCATCCAGCTTCTCTGTCGTTTGTTCTGTGCTTCTACGTCCTTTTTCTTGGTTGGTGAACAGTTCAACTGCAGAGAGTATTTTCCCTCTTTCAGTGTAGCAGTTTGACGTAGGGTTTTTCTTCTACCTTTAATGCCAATTGCATTGTAGCATTGGCACTTTGTTTGAATCTCACTTCATAGAAGTGATTTGTAGCGATACCGCTTATTACGATTTGAATAAGGGCACCAAATGCAAAAGTTTTCTTGATGTTGAGTTTTTTTTTATCAATATTCACAGTACCGGAAAAACTTCCATTCGTGAAAATGAGTAATTTTGATATTTTTGTGTCCTTGATGAATTGCCATTCAGGACATTTATCTAAATAATTCGGCTTGCGCCGTTTTTTGTCCGGAGTAGTAACTATCTCTGGCCAGTTCTTTTGATGTTTTTTACGTCCCCAAGCCACGCCAATTTTTGCATTTATTCCATAGATCGCACACAAGTGTTTTTGCCACATCAAGTGGCACTGCGTTTGCGGAAGAAACAGCCGCTAACGTCTCCGCGATCTCATCTGCGATCTCAATCAAAGAAGCCGACAATTTATCATCAAGGTAGGTATTGGATTAAAACTTTACTTTTTCAATCCAGTCATATTTTCGTTATTCATCGTCATTTGTGGCACTACTGTTGGGTTTTCAGTCGTGTGTCTCACGTTTCGGAGTCTGTTAGAGTTCGTAGAATATATGGTCGAATTCATTTCGCATTGAGGTGTAGACATAATGCCGTCCTTCCTTTTCCACCATCTGATTTTTCACAGATGGATTCCGCGGATGCATAAATTTTCAAAGACCAGGATTTCCAGTCAGTAGCAGAGGTGTCCGTTTCGCAAGTGTCGTCTGTGTCACTGTTGTTGTAGCATTTATCAACAGGTATGCAAGTATTGTCGCTATAGGTATCTGCAACTTCATTCAATTCCGTCTCAACAAATGCAGAGCCTTCGATAGCGTTGTTAAAGGCCTGCATGAAAGCTTGAGCTGGAATATTCTCACCGCTGTTTGTGGTTCCTATATTCACTTAGAGCCACGGCCAGTATCGACTCTAGAAAAGAAGACAAAGTTCGAAGTCTCTCATTTGATAGGCTTGGGCTATGCAGCGTAAAATATAATCTGCGCGCTGCAATCATCTTGGTTTTTAGACATTTCCAGCGTGATACCATGGAAATCAGATGGCTTATATCCAGTCTGATAAACGTGGCAGGTAGAGCGCTGGGTTGCTTCTAAACGATGTCATAGCATCGCTGCAGATATTCTTGTAGATCACTGCAGCGCCCAAATATTTCTGCTACGGCATTTACTAATGTATACAACAATAGGTGAGCTGGGTGCGCCTTTTGCAAAATTTGCCAAAAAAAATTAGCAATTATAAGAGACCGTTGATCCGCGGAAACCATCTGAAAGACGGGTACACTTCCTTCAGCAGTCCTAACAAAGAGAAATACACGAGAATCCTCCTTATGTCTCCGCTTTTCAAAGCCACCTGACGCGTCTATAGCCAAAACAGCATTATCGTCTGTTTTAGTTCTGGCAATATATAATTGCTGCTGTTCTGTGGTCCAATAGAGGCAATTAAATTTTAATAGAGAGATGCTATGTATGGAACCTGCAAATTTTTTATACTTTGCTTCGTGTAGTAAATTTAATGGAGCGTTTGCATATTCTAGGCCATGTACTTTTAGCAAATGTTGCTTTTCGCTTTGCGAAGGACCGCGCCGCGGCATCCGGTATTATGGCACATTGCTCCCGCCGAATTTTTTTAATCGTGTAACTTCTCTTCGGAAAGTAACGGCATCTTTTTTCCGTCTATCAATTTCTGACAAGTCTTGACACGTCGTTGTCCCCTTAACTGAAGTTTCTTTTTGCCACTGTGCTTTGTGGTTTCGATATTTCTTATGTGACAGCTAAAGTCAACGTCTGTATTACTGGGCGGTGCTCTCAATAATGTTCCCGTTCTTTTCGATTGACATTCTACACATACACCAGTAAATAGCGCATAATATCGAGCTATAGGTGATGATGATGATTGATGATGATTTTGTCCTATATCTCCCAGGTGGAGCTAAGGGCCGCTGATGTCCGTCTCCACGCCTCCCTATCCTGCGCCGCCTCCCTCACGTGATCCCACGTGGAACCCACACGCCTCAGCTCAGCCTCCACAGATCGCCTCCAACTATGCGTGGGCCGCCCCGGCCTTCTTCTACCACCGGGCCGCCATTCAAAAGCAACTTGTGCGGCGTTGCCTTCCTGCCTTCTCATGGTGTGGCCAATCCATCGCTAGCGCCGCACAGCAATCTCTTTGCCTATTGGGACTTGGTGACACTTTTCCCAGAGGTCCACGTTGGATATTGTGTTTGGCCAATGGATACGGAGTATGGACCTGAGGCATTTGTTGACAGCCACCTGAAGTCTGCTGATGAGCGTTTTGGTGATCCTCCAAGTTTCGCAGCCATACAACAGGACAGACTTTACATTGCTCTCAAAGACAGACAGCTTCAGACGCCGCGGCAGTATGCCAGACTTCCAGACAGGTGTCAACTGGGCAAAGGCCGCTTTAGCCTTCTTAATGCGGTTGTCAATATCAGTGTCAGCACCACCATTGTTGGCCAGCATGCAGCCGAGGTAACAAAAGGAGTCAACCAAGTCTAGGTGCAAGTCTCCCAAAACTAGCGAGCCCGAGTTGCTGTGATTTACCCTCATGGCCACAGTTTTTGCCGTGTTAACCCGCAGGCCGTAGCCGCTGGCCTCGCCCTGAAGATCCTCCAATTTAGTCTGCATCCCATCGAGATCATTAGACAAGAGCACTATGTCATCAGCGTAGTCCAAATCTTCCAGCTGTTTATCCTTCCAAGGGATCCCTCGCGGCTGACGGCCAACGGCGCGGTCCATGATGTCATCTAGGATGATAATGAACAGAAGCGGCGACAAAAGGCAACCCTGCTTCACTCCGGCAGTGATGAAAATTGGTTGTCCAAAAATCCCATCGTGTACAACCTGGCACGTGCTATTGTTGTAGAGGGAACGAATCAAATTAACGATTTTTGGCGGAACACCCTTTCTTCGCAGGCATGACCACATGGCTGACCATTTCACGGTGTCGAATGCTTTTTCGAAATCTACAAATGTGAGGTAGAGCTCCATGTGCCATTCGACACACTCTTCAATGATCACCCGCAGCGTGTTGACGTGATCAGTGCAGGAGCGTCCCGCCCGAAAACCAGCTTGCTCCTCTCTCAGCTCACTCTCAATCACAGGTGACATGCGGTTCAACAAGACCTTCACCAAAACCTTTGCCGCGACTGGCAACAACGTAATGCCACGCCAGTTATCGCACACCGAGAGATCACCTTTCTTCGGAACCTTGATTAGCAGGCCCTGTCTCCATTCATCAGGAACGTCTTCCAATTCCCACACTTTCAAAATCAGGGGATGCAGCAGCAGAGTGGCTTGATGTTTGTTAGCTTTCAGCATCTCAGGGCAGATGTTATCAATTCCTGGAGCCTTACCATTCTTCAGTTGACCAATTGCCTTTGCAACTTCATCGGCTGTTGGAGGAGAAACATCTATTTGCAGGATGCGATCCGATGTTTCAGCATCATCAACCAGGTCGGAAAGCTGGAAACGGCTTAGGAGATCACCAAAACGCTCATTCCATCTTGCCAGCTGCTCTTCCGTGGTACACAAGAGGTCACCGTTTTTACTGCGAAGCGGTTTCTTACGAGGAACAGCGTTTGGATTACTCAGTTTCCTGGTGGTCTGGTATAATTCGCGAAAATTTTTACGTTCAGCAGCACGCCTGGCGTCTGTCGCAAGGTTTTCAGCGACTTTTCTCTTATCGCGACGAGCAAGCTTCTTAATTACCCTTCTTTGTGCATCGTACCTGGATTGCCACACTTCCCTGGCCTCACTGTCAACGAGCGAGCTGTGAGCGAGTGAGCTATAGGTGACGGCGTGACAATATTATTTTTGAATGCAAATACGCAATCCAGACCACTGTGTTGCTGACACAAACGTTCTGCTAGAATGTCCGTCCAGCCCTCTTTAAATTTCCAGTATACAAGTCCGCTTGATATTTTTTTCGGGCTCATTTCTTGCCAGTTCTTAAATGATAAAATCAGCCGTATGTTTTTTGATGTGTAGCGACTACTGGTTTTGCTTGGTTCTGTATTGCCGCTTCACGTACTATGGTCATTGGTTAAATCGTGAGCGGGTAGTTTATCAGCGGGTATTGTACAACCGTAGTGCTTGCGAATAATTTCTCTGAAGCCATTCTTGTTTTCATTCAAAATTGGTATACACGTGGCGCGCAGAAATATGCAAGTCGCGTAATTTCATCTTTTCAGCGATCACGGAATATACTATGTTGGACGGAGGATACAGTGTTCCTATGTGCCCGGGCATTATTAAAAATGCCCAATATGAGGGGGCATTTTGATAATAATTGTTCAAATAATCAAATTGACCGGGCATTAAACATAATGCCCATCACCTTTTGGGCAGAGTAATACAAATTAGATTTTCCGGGTGGTCATAAAAAAAATAACTAACACCAAAGGCTAATGCGGGTGCTTTGCTGCGCTACGCTCCCGCATTAGCCTTTGAACCTAACTATACCGAGTCGCTTCCGCTCCGATAGGTCTTGCTCGCTCGCTTCGCTCGTTCGCTGGCTTTGGTTTAGATAGTAATTAACCACTTTGCCCAATAGAGCTAGACATTATTAATAATGCCCGGGCATTAGCAACGGCGGCCATTATGAATAATGCCCGGGCATTAGCAACGGGAACTTAGCTTTATTATCAAATTGCCCATTTGTCACGTAGCAGTATAATAATGACCGGGCAATGTGATAAATAATGAAGTTTAGATAGTAATTAATCACTCTGCCCGATAGAGCTAGACATTATTCATAGTGCCCGGGCATTATGAATAATGCCCGCATTAATCACTTGGTCCATGACATACACACTAGCTATACCTATATATATACTAGCGACCGTAAATACTAGCAATTGAATTGAAATTCTGGAATCTCCCTAAATTATATTAGTAATTTCCAAAAGGAAATTACTAGAACATGACCTAAGTCAGCCAAAGGAAAATTACACCGTGATCTGGTCGTCGGTAATGTTGTAAAAAGAATACTTGTCTTGTGAGTTTTTATTCGAAGGTTTCAAACACATCACTTTTTTACACGACTAGGGCAAAGCCAAAAATAAGTGTAATGATAATGATTTTAGCAGTCTATGTATGTTTGTATTTATTTACAAATAGGGAATTGGGATTTTGATGGCGTTTTCGATTATTTAGTAGAGGTTTTGTACCCCTACCAGATAACTGAAAACTGTGTCTGAATCATTTGCCATTTCTACAAAATTGCGTCCACGAAAGTAATTAGGAACAAACACTCGAATAAATAACCCTTGTAACAAAATTCATGACCCTAGAATTTGGTTGGAATTCCTTCCGAAAATTTATTTGCGTCACATAATATGCGTGTGTTAGATATACTAAGTAATAGAAACTATTATAATATTATTAGATATGTATGGTGATAAAATATATTGGTAAAATAAGTAAATAAATGAGATATAATTATGGAATTGATAATTTAAGGTAATGCTTGGCTCTAAAGACAAGCAAACTAATAATTAAGATACTTTCCGATTGTCTTACACTGGTGACGTCAGTTGTTTGCGACTCACCCAGACGGCAAGGCAAACCTATAAAAGGCCTTCTTAGGCCAGGTAGAAAGCACTTTGTAACGAGCCGTCGCCGTGGTCACATGACAGTTAAGTACTTACTTGTTTGTATAATTAATAAATGGCTATAGTTTGTTTCTATATCTTTCATATGTAAATATATCAATAATTATCGTATAGCTTATATTTTATATTAACGTGTATAGCTATAAATTAATGAATACTTGAATTATGTTGGTAACTGAATAATATTTATATATATCGAGAATCTTGTGTTGTTATTCGTTATCATTAAAAGCTATTATTTCATTGGAAAATAAGATTTGTTTCAATATAAGCGATTTCTCGAAATATGGTTTGATCTGTTTGTTTTACTTACCAAATATATATATCTTAACCCATGATAGACTGATTATTTTATACTCCGTTAACTCCTGGCCCCAATAAACATCAGAATAAGTTATTTCCTTGTTTAATATCTATATGTCATGTTCTAACATGTGACTATAAAGCAGCTAATCAAGAGAAATTAACTGTCACTATATATTTCTAAGTAAAAGAATATCGATAGGTATATAGAATATCTAATATGAATAGACCTAAATCTAACATCAGAAGTGGGATAGTACCTAGCTCAGTTATTAATGAATACCTTTTTTTTTCATGGACGGCATTGTCACATCACTTTAACGGAATTATGATCAACGGCACACTGGTGTGGCGTATAATGCAGCGTCCTGTTGACATCGCGATCGCGCTGACGTCCTACCAACGTTGACAGCTTCGTGATGTGGTGCTCCAGTATTTACAAGCTTTTATGAAGAATGAAGAAGAGCTGCCACTATAAAAGAGTAACCACCTACTTCACAAAGGCCAGTATGATTTAAGAGACCCATTGTCACTTATTTTGCGATATCTTTATTTTCCACAAAATTATTGTTTCGATTGCAAAAGCCTGAAAGTCATTTTCAAATTAAAGTGAACAAAAAAATAGGGTAGAATCACAATTCAGTTACATACGGGTGATCCATTGGTATTATCTTATGATTGTTCAATTCCTACTTACTCAATAATTATAGTCTACGAAAATCATATCTTATTTACCCAATTGACATTATTATAATATTTTGACTTTTGCTAAGTAACTAATAGAACCTTAAAAATGTATACTGGAAAGCTTTCGGCTTAACTAATCGAAACGTTAATTTTAAAAACATTGCTATCGGTATTGTACCCTACTAGACTTATAAATTATTTTTAGAATTGTAGGATTTGTCATGTATAAATGTTCAAAATTAAATGGCATCCTTTAACAGTAATTTCAACAGACTCACCAATCTATTTCTTCGTTGCAAATATTACAGCGCTAAAGTTGTTTTTTTTTTACTTTGAAGTAGTTAGCCAGGAAATTATGATTTGAATTAAGTAATATACTTGCTTCTCAAAAGAAAAAATTGCGAGTATAGTACCCACAATGATTTTCATCACATTGCGAGGAAAAAAAACTAAAAATGAAATTAAGTCTCTAAACACTTAAATTTAATAAAATTACGGCTACCTTCCAATAGTTCCAATAAAGATTGACACTTTTTCAAGTCATTTACCATAGATAATGTAAACAGTGTTTAGCTTAGAATTCGAATGGTCTTATGGCCAGATCCTGCTAACATGATAAAAAATACATACTAAAATTATTGTAAAATTATTTAATATAAATATAAAAATAACAAAGTTTCATGATGTTATAGCTAAGTTTAAAAGATATAAATAAAACGTTGGCTGAATTGGAACCTCCCTAGTCTGAAATGACATACCTACTAATATTGTTTGCAAATTTTAAAACTAAATTGGGAACTCCCTTGGCAGGAAAAACTGTACGTAAATCCATAACTTCCATAAGAATAATTAACGACATCTCATTTTTTTTTTTTTGACACCTGAAAATTACTACAGGAATCGAAAGAGTTTCGCTTCCTGAACACGGAAAAATACTTATTATAATTTATTTCTCCACAATTTACCAGTACCACAACAGAACAGATATGTTTCCTTTACCTTTTTCACTAGAAAAAAAGAGCTGTAATAATTTTAAATTTGATAACCATAACGTCAAATTTATTTTTATTTATTAGATTTTATTATTTGTCTGTGTACGACAGTTTTCGTATTCTTTGTTCATCTACCTTCAGAAAAATTAGGGTAGGTGGTAACAGTTATTAGTGTCTCAACGAAACAACATTGTTTTCGAAAGGTTGCTAAATGTAATTAGCAGCTAAAAAAAAAATATAGTGTACGTACGTGTCGTAATTTCTATTAGATGATTAGTTAAAGATAACCGTTAAATACTAACAACCTGTGGTTTCGTGTTCTACTTGGCCGTCAACAGGTTTGTTCATTTACCTATTTATAAGACTAGGGCACATTATGCCGGATTTTTTTGCCCTTTTGCCAATACTTCTAGATCTTAAAAGGACTTAGTGTCAAAGTGCCTAAATTCCCAGAATGGTTGAATTTTTTTTTCCATTACACCATGTTCTTAATAGGGGTGAAGTTTAAAATGTATTGAGTCTTATAACAGACTTCACAACACCCTTATTCCAGAACATAGTATATTCAAAACAACCAGTTAACAGGATACTTAAATTTCAATGAAGTCTGTTAAAAAGCTAGTTAACCTTCACGTAGGTACAATTAGCTTCACTACTTTCTTTAGTCCTGGTCACTTACATTGAAATACTTATATAAAAAAAAAAAAAAAAGATTAAGTACGACAAGCACAATACGGTACGATACGATATGATACGGTACGATATATGTCAGGCAAATATAATAATTGCCGCAAACCGTAAGCTTGAAAAAAAAATACTTGAGCATTTTAAAACTGATATTTTGCCATTCTGGAGTTTTCAGTTCAAGTTATTTTGAAGGATTATCATATCTGTGATTCGGTATTACATATAAAGAAATGTACATTTCGATATTTGGACATTATCGGACATGACATTTATTTATTTATTTATTTTAGGAATGAGACCAATCGATATTTACTTATTACGAGACCATGAAAATTTGTTTAGTCAATTTAGTGAATTAGGCATTATGCAAATCAGGTAGAAGTTTAGTTTAAAAAAAATGGCTCTGTCCAGTTTTTTTTTTATTCTCACAAAATAATAAATGTTTCCGTAGGGTAGGATAGCGATGGCGGAATTTCGTTCCTGTGGACTACACGGGTAGATAGTATTGTATTATTCTGCTTGGGTGAATCTCACCTGGTTATTAAAATAATTCATTATATTTAGTTATACAGTAAAATTAAATTACACTTAATGAAATTAAATTACATTACATTAAATTGAATTACATTACATTAAATTAAGTAACAAAAAATACTACAAATTTCAACTAAATAAAAATTTTATCGATGTCAAAATGTTATTAAAATTATTAAATTAATAATTATTAGTGATATAATAAATACTTATGTTTTCTTTAAAAATTATGAACAATCGTAACATACAACACTTAATGTAAATGATTTAAACGGTTTGCTTATTTTGACACAAAATGACGTTGATTATAAAAAGAAATAAATAGATGGAATACTCACGTTTTTACACTTCTTACAATACAATACAAATGTTTTTTATTGAACACCAAAAATAATTCAGTGACAGTACAGTTTTATCTCGATGTTAACAGTGTATTTGTGTTGTTTTTAAATATTTTTTTTATTATTTATGGATGTGTCAGTTTGGCCGAGCTATTTGTTTGTAAAATTTCAGACAAGGTAGTTTTAATTTTTTTATTAAATCTTAGACTTCATCACATGAGATATATATTAACATAAGTATAAAAATGAAAAATAAAAACAAAGAATAAAATGTTTGGGAAAATAAATAAAATAGTGCTGATAAAGGATGTCATGCCATTGTAAAATTAATAATTACACGAAACATGAGAAAAAAATGTGTTTTCTGATATTTGTATGTTAATGCATATAGATATGATGCTATATTGTAAAATTTCTTGTTTTGAAAGTAATAGATCACATGAGTTTGGTCTGTGATTTATCATAAAGTATTGTTTTTGTGATTGGTCATATTTACTACATAGGGTGATCATTACAGAATTTACAATCCTGTGATTATGATTTTGAGTAATCATATGAGATGATGATATGACACTGATATGGCTGTGACGATGAATTATAATTTGGGATAGCATAAACATGAGAAAGTAACTACGATGACAAATGAATCATAGTTGTGATGACGAATGACTTTTGCTATTACAACGACAGTTTGAACATTAGATGGGTCGTTTTGAGTGTGAGGTCACTCATGATAATTATGTAATTATTGTTATAACTATCAGTTTCAATTCCTTAACTGGTGGCCGGCAATCACTGACGGCGAGTTGATTTATGCTTCACTGACAGCCGAGCGGGTGATTGGCCGCCCACAGTGAGGGATTATTAGAATAATTATGATTGAAAACAAACACCTTTACTGGTATTAGGCATTCGCTGACGGCGGGTGAACACGGTTCACTGGCAGCGGGCGAATAGCCGGGTGCGGTAAGGGTAGATATTATTGAGAGTTCTCGTATTATAGAGCAATTATTTATCCGATTGTCATGTGTGACCTGCAGATTTAAACATCATACCCATAATTACGACATATTACAATAACTCTGTTAAACTGGCTGTACTGGCTGTGCCTGTGGTAAACCCGTGGCTGTGCTAAGCTGGGGCCTGTGATAATTCTGTGGCTGTGCTTAGCTGGGGCCTGTGGTCATCCTGTGGCTGTACTATGCCGGTGCCTGTGGTAAACCCGTGGCTGTGCTAAGCTGGGGCCTGTGATAATTCTGTGGCTGTGCTTAGCTGGGGCCTGTGGTCATCCTGTGGCTGTACTATGCCGGTGCCTGTGGTAAACCCGTGGCTGTGCTAAGCTGGGGCCTGTGATAATTCTGTGGCTGTGCTTAGCTGGGGCCTGTGGTCATCCTGTGGCTGTACTATGCCGGTGCCTGTGGTAAACCCGTGGCTGTGCTAAGCTGGGGCCTGTGATAATTCTGTGGCTGTGCTTAGCTGGGGCCTGTGGTCATCCTGTGGCTGTGCTAAGCCGGTGCCAGTGAGAAATCTGTGACTGACTGAATCTGACGTGACTGTGCCCACTTACGACTATTTAACCCTTCCATCACAAAGTTTACCTATAATAATAATACGTTTATAGATGAAAAAAAATATATACATTTATATCTGACTCGATGATTTTTACCTATGTACTCCGAGAACGTAGTACATGTCAGTATGGCCGTGTTAGATATACTAAGTAATAGAAACTATTATAATATTATTAGATATGTATGGTGATAAAATATATTGGTAAAATAAGTAAATAAATGAGATATAATTATGGAATTGATAATTTAAGGTAATGCTTGGCTCTAAAGACAAGCAAACTAATAATTAAGATACTTTCCGATTGTCTTACACTGGTGACGTCAGTTGTTTGCGACTCACCCAGACGGCAAGGCAAACCTATAAAAGGCCTTCTTAGGCCAGGTAGAAAGCACTTTGTAACGAGCCGTCGCCGTGGTCACATGACAGTTAAGTACTTACTTGTTTGTATAATTAATAAATGGCTATAGTTTGTTTCTATATCTTTCATATGTAAATATATCAATAATTATCGTATAGCTTATATTTTATATTAACGTGTATAGCTATAAATTAATGAATACTTGAATTATGTTGGTAACTGAATAATATTTATATATATCGAGAATCTTGTGTTGTTATTCGTTATCATTAAAAGCTATTATTTCATTGGAAAATAAGATTTGTTTCAATATAAGCGATTTCTCGAAATATGGTTTGATCTGTTTGTTTTACTTACCAAATATATATATCTTAACCCATGATAGACTGATTATTTTATACTCCGTTAACTCCTGGCCCCAATAAACATCAGAATAAGTTATTTCCTTGTTTAATATCTATATGTCATGTTCTAACATGTGACTATAAAGCAGCTAATCAAGAGAAATTAACTGTCACTATATATTTCTAAGTAAAAGAATATCGATAGGTATATAGAATATCTAATATGAATAGACCTAAATCTAACACGTGCATCCCGCGGGAATATCACGTAAAAAGTAGGTAGCCTATAATATTATTCTCGAGATTCAGTTCTAGTCTTAATACATATTAAGAATAACAATTTTTTGCGAGAAAATAATACATACAATAAGTTTGTACTCATTCACAAACTTTCGCATTAATAATAATATTGGAAGGATTAACATCGTTACTGTCAGCAATTACGAGTCTATGAAGACTTATGGACTAACCATTTATAAATAAGACTTTAAAGTCCAGTCCAAAATGAATGGGTACGCATTGGCCGCATTCGTTTTAAGGTCGGTCCGGAAAAGGGCGTCCGGTTATAAATGTCCGGTCGGTCGACGGGATAACAACATCAACCGTACACTTTAATGTGACTTATTCACATTACATTTGGCTTGGTTATTTGGTGATTTGGTTTATTTATTCGCTGGTTGGCGCTTTCTTTTGACAGACAATTGAGCTTGATTATATTCGGCAACGGAAGGGCGATTTGCTTTTATGATTTTATCTTAACTCTAGCCTTTATCTGTGGCTTCGCTCACCTAAATTAGATCGAGCATTTGAAATGAAAACTTGTGCCTCAGCATGACAATCAGTGTGTTTGTTACTCTTTCGCGTTAAAATAAATGGACAAGTGTAGGTGGAATTTCGTATGCGGATCTGGATATCTAGAATAACGCTTGGACTATTTAATGAGAAACGTGAAATTTTGCACGCATATTCTGTAACTTAAATGAACACACGATGTAATTTTGGGATTGTGTAAAATCACGGAATTTCAGTTCAACTGGTTTGTAATGGGTCACGCGAGCGACGCCGCGAGTACAGGCTAGTATTGAATAAAAACAATACTAATTAAAGATAGAACCTTTAAAATGGTTATCGGCTACTTATACACGTAAACAGGTACATGTAGTAAGAGTACTTACTTACTTACTTAGTTTCCAAAACGGCGAATCTTCAGGTTCACTCGTGTGAGCCGACATAATGAAGAAAACCATTCCACTTTAATTACTTCTGACATACTAACAAACAAAAGTCGTGAGCGCGTTTGTTTATTGCGAAACTTATTGTATCGCATAAAGTGTTTCAATTGCGCTCACTGTATTGTTCCTGAAACTCAATAATTGGTGTTCTCCTTCATTGTTCCGCTATCTACGCTGCATTGTACTGGATGAGGACTATTCATTCTTTGTCCATGAATAAAGGAAAATACATTGCTTTCAATATTACTCTTTAGATTTTTAATACTGTTCTAGCAGAACTCTAAATACTTACAATGTCTTTTAGACCACAAAGGACTTTTTCATTCGGGTGAGTGGTTCCAAAGATTACCCCACTAAGGAGGAAACTTAACTCCGTGCAAGCATTTTCATCCTTTGTTTGTAGCTGTTAAAGGCAATTACCATTTTCAGAATTGGAAGGGAACGAGATTCGTCAACAAAGAAGACAGTCGACAGTAAAACTACGCTAACCCACCATAACTTTCGTTTACTGTAAGGAAAGATTTTCTTTTCGCTCACTCCATTGAACTAAGGAACAAATTGTTGAAACTGAAATCTTCCTAAGCTGATAGAATATGTATCGGCACTTAGCGGATAAATTCGGAAACAACGCCTGCAGCGTCAGGCAGTCTCACAGAAGATTTGCTTCTATCAAAACTTTGAGCTGTGATTAAAAACAAACAGTAATGTTTTAATCCTGCAGACTCAATTTGTGACAGTAACTAAACCATAAAACTAAGAATATCAGAAGAACATAAAAGATTGACATACATAACTAGGTGCAATTAACTGGTTGACAGCAATTGTCTATTTGCATAAAATCTCCACCGAGATTCAAAAGAAACCCAACACCGTTTTCAATTTGAATATTTCATGTCTTAGTTGTTAAATCTCTTGTTTACATACTAAAGACGAGCTCGAAAACACCATTTCAAAGAGGAAAAATGTCTTTAGTTAATAGTAAAGTTAACATATATTTTGCATTATTCGCATGCCCGCTTAAAACACAAGGCGGCCCGACACTTCTCCCCCGGAGGGTGCTCTTGTAGTTTATTGACATTTACTTTCCGAGAGTAAACAGGGCGACAGTGGCTGTCTGTCTCCGCCTTGACTTCCCGCAAAATGCGTCTATTCTGTGCTCACCGCACTGAGGGAAACTCGGAGCAGCGTGCTCGAGTCATGGGGAAAGAGAAATGAAAAGTATGCAAAGTATGTGAGCTCTGTTATTGAATCCACGCGCACGTTTCGCCGCTATAACTCCGAGATTATTAGACCGGATGCGCTGCCTGCATTATATTTGGAATATGAGCTTATGTAAACACAAAGCCTGAGTTAAGAGGAGGAAATGCTACGAAATATACTGTTTGTTATTCAATCGATATTTAGCGCTAAACGTATCTGTTTTCCCAAACTTTGCAATTTTAGTTTTAAAATCAATAGACGGACTTGAGAGCCATTTTTATCCGATTACTGAGAGACCGAGGCTAATGCAATATGTATCAGCATTCACTATTGACGCTGACCCTTTCAACCCGCCGTCTTAAGGCTACTTATAAGATTCCAGCACTCTTTGTCTGCCCTTAAGTTTCAAACTGTTGAATTTTTCAGGTACATAGTTAAGCATACACGCCGAGAAGTTGTGGCACTCAGTGTTCGTAACGCGAAGTTTGTACTTACGTTATGGCTCTTGTGATTAGGCTAACTTGTAAGAAGATTACCCTAATGGATGCTTAAAACTTTACGCACTAATTTTGTTTACACGCTGCTTTCAGATGTTAGTCTTTATGTAAGTTTAAGTACGGACTTATGGCTGAAACGAACAAGCAAGTGCCTCAGCAGTTAAATTTATGCGTTAAAAAATAAGTCATTTTCATTTGACATCAGGTGTTAAATTATATTTCATAAAATATTCTAGCAAGATTTACAACTTGTTTTTAAAAACTACTTCAAAGTCAAAGTCAAAGTCAAAATTCTTTATTCAATTTAGGCATCAATTGATGCTCCTATGAACGTCGAAAAATCTACCACCGGTTCGGAAAAAACCCTGTTGAGAAGAAACCGGCAAGAAACTCAACAAGGTATATTTTCCATTCTCATCTTCCATTTTTATCATAGTCTCTGATGTCTATTTGCTATGGCGATAGAAAACACTTCTGGAAAATATATTGCTCAGCAAGCCTGTATCAATCAATATAAAGTTCCGTAGACTCTCGCGGGTCACAATCCAATCCGGTCAGCCCACCCATACAGTGCCAATCTAAAATTTGGCTTCAGAAACACCAGTTGGCTCGACTACAAGTAGGGTAATAACAACCGGTGCTATAAACTCTAGCCGTCAATTCCAGTCGGCATAATGGTGCAGTAAGTGAGCATTTGTTCTAATGTCTGTGATAAATGCATCGAACCCTTGAACATCCCGTGCTGTTAGCTGGAAATATATTTTTAATAAGCTCCTATTTGAAACTGATGCATGAACAAACATTGAAACAAGTTTCTTTCATAAACAACCTGAATATTTTAGATTTGTTATTACAATTAGGTACTTTGACAGGGTAGACTTTTAACAACTATCAATGTTTCGAAACATATTGAGTCAAACTCCACCACCTGCTGAAATACTCTGGATTAATTTTAAATGCTTATTCTTATTTATACGTAGAGGAGGTAGGTGCCGTAGTCAAAACCACATCTGCCATACATATTATACAAATAGCATTAACTTAAATAGACTACAAATTTAATGTAGTTTCAACTCACATGTGTTTTTTTTTAACTGTTCGATAATTAATTAATATGCATTAGAGTTGATTATTGCTGTTAGAGTCATGAAACTGTCGTTTAGTGTATTTATAAGTTTTTAGCGGCTAGTGTTCACTGTAGTAATATTTTACTGTTTTAGCTGCTATTTTTTGCTTTGGTCCAGAGAGCTCAGTCTATCCTTTCCGCATACATATTAAGAGGATACGATGCGCACCATTTCTCCATACAAACGTAATCCCCTGTTTCCTCCCTGGATAATGGCTTTAGAGCCAAATTTTTTTTACTGTGTAATCTGTATCTACCACAGCTATGCCCTTAGGTTTCGTTTTTTTCCATATTTCAATTAACATAAGAAATATGAGCTTTCAAAAACTAAAAAAATTGCCCAATTTCAACGTCATTTTCAGACACCCATCAGAAAGAATCCCTCATATAAACAAAAAAAGAAAAACATAGGGGCATAGCTAAATCTATCCTCTAATTATATTTGAAAAAAATAATTTTATTGGTCCAGTTTTCGAGAAGAAAACAGGGGATTACGAAATGCTGTTTTGATCAATTTTTCGCGCCTATTAACGGTCTGAGCTGCAGTTGTCCCGCTCTCGCTGTACTGACACGGAGGGGTTCGGGCGAGACAGCGACATTTCATTAAAATACCTATTTCTCAAAAGTCTCTCAGCCACCGTACCCTCTTAAACCAGACTAAACATCATAAATACATTAAAGGTCCATTGTTCGTAAAATACTGTAAGAGGTAGGTAAGCCAAGTTTTCCAACTTTATTCTTCAATAAAAACTAAAACTACCCCAGTATCAACATTTGTTCCAAATATAAACGGATGTGTCAATGCCATTGTTTACCGACAGTGATAAATTGGGCAACACGAAACTCTTATTTCGGTCTGACCTCCCCGTCATGTGGATTTTTTGCAAGTCTCCAGTGAATTTTCGTATTGTGTAGTTCACAGTTTTAGTTTGTTCTTTAATTTTAATTTTTAACATTTCCTTATTTGCTACCCAAATTATTTTAGAATAACCTTTGCCCGCGACCATGTCCGCACACAAATAAATCGTCAACTCCCGATCTCTATCACTTGTGTGGAAAATTCCAAAATTCTCTTTTTACCACACCTCTATAATCCTAAAGATAGGGTCCCATTGGATTGGGGTTCTCTATTTTTTTCACAAAGTTTATTTTTGAAATGAGAATAATTTGGATTGAGTCAACTCTTGATTGAGTGAACTCTTGTTCTATGTCTTGAATGCATAAATACCGCTATTTCCTTATGAGAGAGAGAGAGAGAGAGAGAGAGAGATGTTTATTTACACATATTCGATACAAACACAGAAAAAAAAATACATTTGACAGGAAATATACAAATAAATATCGAATAGTATAAATTGGGCCCAAATCAGCATAATGTTGTGGCTTGCCACAACGCTGTTTTTCAGTGGGATCCCGTGGGATTTTAAGAAAATCCTAAAATTAACTTTTAGGGTTCCGTACATAAAAGGGTAAAGACAGGACCCTATTACTGAGACTTCGCTGTCCAGCCGTCTGTCACCAGGCTGCATTTCAGGAAGCGTGATAGCTAGTTGGAATTTTCACAGATGATGTATTTCGGTTGCCGCTATAACAACAAATACTAAAAACAGAACAAAATAAATATTTAAGGGGGCTCCGATATATTCACTTTAAATATAAATAATTAAATAAAATAAAACAATTTTTTGCCATTTTTATAGATAATGGTACGGAACCCTTCGTGCGCGAGACCGCTCGCACTTGGCTGGTTTTTTACTGTTATAATTACCGACTTGCATGCCAAATTTCAAGTTTCTAATAATTATAGTTACGGATAGGGCCACTTTGAAGCGAAAATATTATTCCTATTTATTCCCTTTCCCGTGATAATTTCGAATAATCCCTTCTTAGTGTACCTTTGTGACACTTAAGGTACCTACGTATTATGTGTTTCAAATGTCAAGTTTTTAGCTTCCGCGGTTTGGGCTGTGCGTTGATATATAAGTCAGTCAGGCGGGACTTTGAATTTTATTATTTTCTTAATAATGAGAGTTTTAAAATAATGAGTTTTATATCAAAACTTTTTAAAATTAAACAGGTTTTAAGCTATCTGCCAGACGTACATATATTCGTGACGTAGATAAACTGTGCGGTATGATTGATTAATCGTAGCCAAAGCATCAGGTGGGTCGTTAGACAGCGAGCGGCTTAATGTTTAGCCCAGGACGACACTTATTAAACGTTAAAACAATAAGGACAGTATAAACTGCGCGTACTATAAATATTCTGAACCGATACTAACATTTTAACATTATTAATCAGGCATTTTACCTATGGAGTTAATCTGGTCATTGTAACCCCGGTATATGGAATAACCGACATCAAGAGAAACTGCATAACAATACGCATTATCACAATGTACTCGGCCTAATTTTATATGAAGAAGCTGGGGTGGTCTAGTGGTTTGACCTATGTCGTCTCAAGCAGTCGGTTGTGGGTTCAAATCTAAGCTCGCACCTCTGACAACTAAAATGGTGGCATCAAGACCACTGATCTCTCAGGAGCTCCCTTACGTTGATTTAAAAACGATGATATTCTCTTAAATAAAAGCTTACTTACCCACCGTTCCTGTAAACCTAGCACCCAACTAGCCTCCATAAACAATTTAAAGGTTCTGTAATGCATCCGCTTAACATAAATAATAGCAGAAAACTAAAATGGCGGCATGTAGGTCTGCTGGCATCGGGTGGTGATAGAGGCTGCGTCGGTGCCAAATTGCCCTGCTCGCTTATCATCGGGATTACGTCTAGCGTCCATGTTGGGAGTACAATATTTATAATTTTTTGTCACCAACATAATTATTTTTATATTCGACCGTCAAAGCAGTCAAAGGAACAGTGGTGATCACCCTAGAATCATTATGGCGGTTGAAATTCTGTCACTTTTACAAAAACATTCTCTGTTTGATAGATTTTGGATCAGGACATTACTTTTTTGATGTCTTCATACACATATCTGTCAAATTTACTAAATCCAGAGCCAAAATTATGAGAAAAACGACGGGTTTACTCTTAAAAAAGTTGAAGTTTATTTGTAATCACAATTAAACCACATTAATTTGACTTTTGTATTCTATCTATTTTGTTCATTGCGTATTGAATATCTGTCACTTACGTAATAAACATTGTAGTGGATCTCTTGCTTATTTTAAATTTTATACCCTTTTGTGGCCTCAGGATTTAATCGCACTCTTTTAATTGATTGTTCTTTTTTGGACTCTGTGACAGAAATGGTCAGTTGAGAATGTTAATAATGATGCACATAATAAATGGATAGCTCAAGATACTAAACATGAACTTCTCCAAAGTAATGCCTGATTCAATAAGTTAAGAATAGCCTGGACCTGCACTTGCACCTGCGTTCACTACTGCATTGAAATCTATTTCACATTTTTGTCAATTTGTGATTTTTCCAGGCCAAAGCGTTTAAATAGAATTGGTGACTTGGAAACAATTGATCTACTCGCTCGGTTACCACTGCAAATTGATTTTAATACTTTGATTGAATTCAAAACCGGTTTTTAATTCATTTTATTAAAAAATCGTGAATTTAGATGGATATTATGAAGCAACATGAATTGACATATCTTTTCGCTGATTACGAGTAGGTACTTGTTTGTTTTTTAGGAACGCGCGTTTACAGCGCGTTTTTCATTCCATTAAAGCAGCCTTAAGGCCCCTAGCATAAGGCGTTTTTTAAAAAACGCGCCGTCGACAAGCGTTTGTATCGATGAAAACGCGCGTCGACGGCGCGTTAAAAATACGCCTTGTGCTTAGGCCCTAATTGTGTAGTAGGTACTAATAAAGTGTTATTGGAACTAGAAAATACTCTTAGATTATGTGATCACTTCATCAATGGTCAATTTGAGATAGAAAACAGAATCGATGCTTAGGTAACCTACTTAGAAATATTTTCTACGGGAATTAGATTGCGGTTATCTTTCACGAGCTCCCGATATTCCGAAGCATCTTCTAGCCACGTGATCATGGATAGGCTGAAGAGATTGCAGGTCAGGTTGACTTCTTACACTCATGCCCAACAATAGCATTCGCCATTGGCATTTCATAGAAAATATGTCTTCTTAATAATCTAACTAATCGTTAATCATTTAATTTCAGCCAAAAGACGTCCACTGCTGAACGAACATAGACCTCCCCCATGGTCCAACCGATCCTGCGCCATCGGCATCCAACGTTCCCGCAACCTTAACCAAGTCATCGCTCCATCTTGTTGGTGGCCTACCTACACGCGTTTTCCGGTCTGTGGACGCCATTGGAGAACCTTTTGGCTCCGTTGGCCATCAGTTGTACAACCGATGTGCCCTGCTCACTGCCACTTAAGTCTGACGATTTTTCGAGCCATATCGGTGACTTTCTTGCGCGGATAATTAATATTTTTTTTAGAACCTTCTTATTTATACGTAATGTCATTGTTTACAGCTGACGCCGTTGAAAAATTTAGATATTTGTAAAAAACCTTGATTTGTATAGTTACGAGTAGGTATATTTAAATTGACTTCGGATACGTAGACTCATAGCCCGCAAATATAGAAACTGAATTCCTGTGCTCGCTTTGACGACGGAGGTCGTACGTTTCCTGTGGGTTGCTACGTAATCGCACCTGCTTTTGCGTCCTTGCGGTATAAAATCCTGAGAGGCCTTTGCTCTATGAAATACCCCGAGTCTTTTGTAACAGACTCCTTTAGATTTGTATTAACGTGTGTGCTTTTATGGGAGCGTGGTCGGATTTTTGGTGCTTATGCTTTTCAATGCGGCAAATTGTAGCTAACTTAAAAGTTTTAAGATGGGGAGAGAGGGTGACTTTTATTTGTGTTCTTGACTTTTATGCTTAAGTCCAGATAAAACCTAGCAGCTGCAGCTTATGAATTAGTAATTTTCCGTATTTGTCGTGTCAAAAATAATTACAAGGTACTTTATATATGGTATGTAAATGATGTTTTAGAAACACTTTTAAACATTTAATTAATCGGATTCATTTTGGAGTATATATTACTAATAATTTAATTTAATAAAATATTTTTTTTTATATCGAGGAACTAAGGAGAGCCATAATTGATGAAAAAGCAAATTGGATAAAAAAATAAGCTGCCCAAATTACTAATTCCACGCGGACGGAGTCGCGGGCAAAAGCTAGTATAAAATATAACGTGTCGAAGGTGTCAAGCACTAAAATAGAGAGCATAGAAGCGGAATGAAAAGGTTCCTCACTTTTCAATCATAACTTGTTGACATAGAGCCGAAAAGTTTAAGTAAAGACGAACCTTTTCATTCCGCGACTGTATATATAGGTGGTTAGAAGTATCATTGTCGAAATTTGATCAGGTTACTCAATTAGTTTTTACACAAGACTATAACTATGTTACCGTCCATCACATATTATTGTAAGGGAATTCTCAAAAATAATGGATTTAATTACGACCTATGGGTTATCACTAACTGTAAATAATTCATTCATGTTTACAAACAACAAAATAATGAAATGGTGTTATTGGAAAACGACAAGTATAAGCCAAAACAAAACTACCAATACATAATTGGGCAATGACCCAAAAATTTATTAAGGACGCTATTTTCTTAACTCTCATATTTTTACTGTAAAAAGCTTGAATGCGGCAATAATCTTGCATGAACATTTTTAATTCCTTTTTAATCCATATTCTTCTCATACTGGCTTCCTTGCTTGCTACTAACCGCTTGTTGGCTGCCTGCCTAAAGCAACGACGACGAACTTACCTAATAGCTGTTCTATTTGGAATTTCCTTTTGTGCCCAACTGTAGCCTGCGCATTTTTTTCAGCCTCCTGTAATTGACAGCACCCAGCGTTGGTCCCTGAAGGGCATGTAACATATCGTTCGGAATATTTCTCCGAGGCCTGTTGTGCCGTCACTTCCGGTCCCGTCCCCACCGGAACCGGAAAAAGCGATAAATCATCCGCCATTGTCGCCAGCGCCCAATTGACATTGATTTTTCTACGTGCGCGCTGGTTTTGTTTGATTGTGTTGTATTGTTAGGGTAGGCGCTTTGACTGAATTTATTACCTAATCAAACGTGTGAATGGGTTTGTTTGGTCGACGTAAACCAAGAAACATTTGCCGTAGCTGAAGGGATACCTACTAAGCTTTCTTTTGGTCAGATGCAATTGAAACAAGATTGTAGATTATTGTAAAAATTGTGATATATTCTTTGTTAAACTATGAATATTTAACTGTACAAAATACATGGTGTTTCTAATTTACATTTTCAATATCATTAACAAAATTATAAGTTTTTATAAAACATTATTCAATGGCAGGCGACGATCGGTCATTTGTGAGGGCCTTCCTTAGCTTCACCGTTGCGAATTGTTGAGGCCTGCGCAGAAAGTATGCCTTAGAACTATTACTAACTTTATGGTAAATTTCTATCCACTTGCCCACGTTTTTTTAGTTACCCAAATCATACATAGAAAACATTTACATATATTTATTAATTTGTATACTAATATGGCCTTAAGTAGTTGTGAGTCAATACATATATTAAATTTTATAAGGCTATAAGTCAAATAACATACAGTATACAACATGTCTACGTACTACAAAATATCAACATAACTCATAAGATAAGAGCGGTAAAATAAAAAACAAAACAGAACAAAACCTGACAAACTATTTGTAGACGCCGGTTTCGCGTCCCCACAAGTCGTACCAGGGCCCGAAAGTGTGACCGTCTTCAGGAAGATCGTTACCTTCGGATCTCTTGAGCAATTTAGTTCGAGGCAGCAACTGTGGTCGTTGTTGCTTCAAAGCCTCGTTGAATTTTTGATCATCAGACTCGCTATAAGGACCTTCAGCACGTCTATCCATTAAGCGTCTAGATTCCAATCTGGCTTCCTCTTGCCGTATTTTAGTCTTCTCAGCTTTCTTAGAGTCTGTCTCGTAGTCGTACCGAGACACGCGTCTCTCTTGATCGCTGAAATAAGATATGTTTGACTCATAGTATCTGTCTTCCCTTCGTCCATTGTACTGTAGTGAGCTGTCATCGTAACTTCTTGGCGTTCTGTTTCTAGATCTTGGGTCCCTGTTGTCTTTCGGATTTGTGAAATCCTTTCTACCATTATGACGCCGGTCTAGTGAGTAATCGATTCGTGGCTCTCTGGTCTCGTATGGCCTTATATCTTTCTTAGGTGTTCGCATCTCAGCTTGGGGATATTCCTTTTTATGATGTCCGTTTTCAAAATTCTGCTGCTGTCGCATTTTTTCCTCTTTGCTGGAACGTTTTTTGTTATATTTTAAAGTACCTTCGTCGTGCCCATTGTACGAGTTTTCGTTTCTTATTTCATTATTGTTTCGTTCTGTAGGAATGCCGTATCGATCAGTGACTTGTTCATTATCCTTATACTTCAATGTTTCTGAGGACGCAGAAAATGTTTTGACTTCCTTTGAATTATCTTTGAATGTTTTGAATTCCATCGTTTTAGGTGGAGAGTGTTCGTGTGAAGATCTTTTGGCTTTATCAGAAGACAGCGTAGCACGAACATGAGGTTTAATAGGAGTGACTTCAATTTCTTCAAATTCTGGCATGTATGCATTTTCTTTTCGTGTCTTGATGTTATCTTCCATGGTTTGTGCTTGCCGGCGTTTATCGAGTTCTTGTTGTTTCCTGGATGTCATGTGATCATCGACTATGATACAGTCATACGGATCGGTACTAGATGCAACTGAGTTAGCATCGGAATTACTATCATTATCATATCTCTGTAATATTTCGCGCCGTTTTACAGTTTTCATTACAAATCCGTCTCCATTCTCGTCATTATAGAAACTGTTCTCAAAATTAGTTTTGATAGTGCTGGTATTTGTTAAATCTGAATGTCGAGATTCATTGCGAGGCACCACTTCCTCCAATTTTTCTTCAGCAATAATCTTTTCAGATGTAGACTTTTTGTTCATCGCATGACTTTGATGGTATACTTCGTTGCTCTTCCTGCTTCTTTCTATCCGGTCTTCATTTTCAATTGAACCCAAACTTTTTGCTTGGCGTATGCCATTGGTAACTTTAATGTCCTTCCTATCAATCGTTTCCTTAGGTCGTGACTGCCCGTTTTCAACAGGTGGTGTCTTCTCTGGGCTCGCTTGTTTCCTTGTATCAGGTATCTCAGGGGCGGGTCGCAGCTCCTTTTTGATTTTAACGAAAAGCTTCTTCTTATATTCAGGGACAGTATCAACAATATCTCGGTGCTGCCAAAGCGACATTCCTTCCATTATCTCTTCGTTGGTAGTTCGGCCAAATTTCCAAAAAGATTTGGTCCTTTTAACTCTTTGCGAATCCTTATCCATGTCTAGCATACTTCTCAGCATCAATTGTTGATCGTCTGTCAAGTATCCGTTTGCATTGTTTGGTTTTGGACCTCTCTTCAAACTTTGAGTTTTAAGTAAGTAAGCTTTATGATCGTTGGTATGTTGAGTTGATTTACTATGGAAAAAAAAAAGAAATGAAACAAGCTCTACTATGAACTGCAGCAACATAAAATACAAGCGGAACTCTAAATACTTCAAAGAAATGGGTATGGATAGTTCTTACCTGATAGGTACGCGTAAGCGTTGAGCTTCTTCATCGCTGTAGTCAACGTCTGGTTGAGGCGGAGGTTCATTAGAGAAGCCAGAGTCGTTGGAACTGTGCAATGAAACATTGCCAACAGCACCAACTGCCGACACTACTGTTTTTGCTGGACCAGCTTTGTTTTGAGCCATCTGTTGGTAAAAGTTATATAGTGATTAAGATATTAAAGATAGGAAAAACAATTCGTACATAGGTCCTTATAGACAACAGTATACACAAGTTACCTGAGAACGCATGGGTAACGTTTGGGGTCCGAAAGTCCTCGTTTCGATGACTGCGTGAGTTGTGAAGCTTGCAGCTGATGTAGAACTCTTTATAGCGCTAGTAGCTACCGCAGCAGGTGTTGACGAATGGAAAGTAGCGCTAGCTGATGAACTGAGAGCACTGGGTGATGGCGCCGGAAGAGTCGGAGGGAGGCCTGGAGAGCCGTTGCCAAGGCGACCCTGAATTGAACGAATAGATTTGTAAAACTGTGCGGGGTAAAGCCTACGAGTATAACGGTTTTAATATTTTGGTGTTGACAGAACTTTTCAATTCATTCTTGTTTTATTTTATCACCCCTTTTCCACTACCTTCGTAAAAACGAAGTTGTGTAGTGTATTAGTGGCCCATGCTACTTGATGCCTGAAGCGACTGCTCCCCTCGCTAAAGCAAGCAACAATATTTTTCTCTTTCTTGTTATTTTTATATTTTGTACCAACCTTGTTAACATGATGAGCAGTGACAGTATCTCCAAACATGCGTGTCGGTGGATGTGCATGTGCAGTCACGGCGCCGGGCTGCGCGTGCGTTACTGGGGCCGGTGGAGGTGCTTCTCCAGGCGTCTGTACGCAGCTCCAACGAGCGGGAGAACTGCTGCAGAAATAAAATGTTATTATTCTTTTTCTTTCTAGAGAAGTCCCAGTAGACCACCTATTTCGCAAGACAAAATTAGGGCTAGATTAGGCTACTTGAACCCCAGTACATTAACATTAGCTCATGTTTTCTTGTCAAGATATTTATCTTTTCTGCAGATGCTGATTTACTGTACATATGGATGTTAATGTCGTAGCTTTCTTGATTCTTCCATAACATCGTAATAAATTTCAAAGAATTTAGTGAATCAGGCGTTACTTTGCGAAGATCCATATTAATGAACTAAAACAATTACTTTGCTCACCCGCGACCTTACAATAGTTACGTTTATGCAAGAAATGTGTATTCATGCAGTTCCTCCACCTCCACACTGTACGAACACGCACAAATCACATAAACCCAACCATCACCACCACCAAGCTACACTGACGCGTTTCGAACTCAACCAGAGCTCATCTTCAGAGTTACCACAACCGTATGCTATGCTACCAAATGTTAAACTAACAAACCAAAACAAATGTAGTCTGTGTTAGTCTTAAGACTAGCAACTCTTTGTACTCTAGGCTATGTAACCACAAAGAACAGGTAGATAAGGGAACTAGATCGGGGTATACAAGCTTACTTGTAATGACTGCAATGGGATATACGTAGGACAGACAGGCCGAAGTTTTAATACTAGATTTAAAGAGCATGTTTCGGCATATAGGAATGAGCATCCAGATAGATCGAATTTTGCAAAACATTTGCTGGAATCAAATCATTCATACTACTTCATATAATGTTTATTAAAGGATATAAGAAAATCAGATCCGCAGCGCAGGCTTCGTCAGGCAAACATAATTATTGTTATCCGCAACAAGCTTCGTCATAACAACAGATTGGAATCCGCAACAGGCTTCGTCAGCTAAACAAAAATATAAAATCCGCTACAAGCTTCGTCATGTTAACCTAAACAGCCCACTCTCCAAGTCGATTCAACCCTGGGCCAAAAGTCCCAAAAACACTTGCCGCATTACCCCGTTGTATCGCGAGAGAAATGCGCTGGACTAAATAAGCACCGGAACGCGGATCCCCCCCCCCTATCCCTCATACGGCGTCCTAAGTCCCTAACAAAACGTTTGGCCTCAACGCCCCAAGGCCCACCAGTCTCAACAGCGACCGGAACGAAGTCATAATTCTTCTTTAATTCCGAATATTTGTCGTGTTTTAACTTCGCCGCACCTTCAGCAGCCGCTCCCGCAACTCGCCCCGTGCAGCCTAGGTGCGAGGGAGCAAATGTCCCCACGCAAGTAGCGTCCCAAAGTGAGCTACGCCCCCTCACCCAAGGAACAAGAGTGAGACCATCCGGTCTCTTCCCATCCGCACGACATAAACCCTGCGGCTCCAAGACACATGGGACATTAGCTGAGACCAAAGCCCGCCGTATAATGTCATTAATCGCGTAGTGTCTGGAGAACCTGCCCGCACATCGCACACAACTGAGACCGTGGTGACCGTTAGTCTCAACCATCGCACCGCACACGCACTGATGAGGCTCACATACCCTGCATCCGAGGCGCAATGCAGCTCCAACTCGTAAGGAATCATTATCCAGCAGCGTCCCCAAATGTGGTGAAGGCAGAGCGTGCAACCAGGCCCCAGACTCGGGTACCACTACAGCTTTAAGTCTTGCTACATCGCTACCAGCTGCCCCAGCTAACAAGCTTGAATAAGTGTGCTTGCAAAGAATGTCATCCCACTGTCTCTGAGATGAGGGAACTTCAGGACGCTCGCCTCCAGGGAAAATAGATGCCTACTTATTTACCGCCTCAGTTAAGAAAGGGACCCGGAAGTTGTCACCGTCATGAGTGAGTATTTTAGTGACAAGTCCCGTTGACGCATAAGAAGAAGCCAGAAAAGCTACAAGACCCACATCTTGAATGCGTCGAATCCCTAACCCTCCGTGACGAATCGGGAGTGAAGCCTGGTCCCACTGTGCGTCGTCTAAACTAACATTTAATAAGCACTCTAAACCCCCCCGGAGCGTGCAATCAAACTGCGTTACCACCTCTTGACATCCCCAGATCGGCGCCGTTCTCAAAGTATATGTGAGACGTGGCATTGAGAAGCAATTACGCAATAACACCAAAGAAACGTGCCCCGAAAGATGCTCCAAGTGCCTCAAAGAACGCTCTAGCTCCAAAGTTTTAAGGCGAAGCGCCGGGCCGACTCCCTCCGGGAAAAGCGGTGCTCCTAGAAGGGAAAAAGACGCCCCGTCCAAAACTGTTATCCCAGGCAACATAGATTGAAAAATGGGCAGTGAAGCCGCCCCCTCAGGACCACAAGGAAATATTTCACATTTCTGCGCATTAACTTCCAACCCGATAGCCTGTAAAGCCGGCAGAATTCTGCCCAAATCACTACATACGACGTCCGGACACCCCCCCAGAGTCCCGTCATCGAGGTACCACACATTCAAGGGAGACTCCAATGATGTAATTATACTTTGCACGCCCAGGCAAAACACTAATGGGCCCAAAGGGTCTCCCTGCTGGGCCCCGACTTGGGACAACACCACGTTGTCTTCATAAAAGAGGTTGCTGGGATATGCATAGCACTGAAACAGAAACGGATACAGAGAAGGAGCGCGCTCCTTAACCTCTCTGAGAAATACATCCCTTTCAATGCTATTGAAAGCATTCTTCAAATCCAACTTTAGGATGATTGCATCACTAGTTGCATTATTTATAGCGAAATGACGCGTCGCATGAATGGCCGACTCACATCCCAGGGGGGAACCGGATCATTCATTGTTAGATTCAGATTCTTATGAAGTGTAACATTATTGCGGCAAGGGGTTGCGTCTGGATGCTCTGGAATGCATGGAAATAATTAGGTACAACACTATGGGGTCTATTATTAATGAACAGGTAAATTTAGTATCTTCTCCTTTACTGCGGCTTGGGTCTAATTTGAACAGTTAGTATTAATAAAATATGCCTTATAAATAAACAAAAATTCAAGGTAGTTTTATAATATGTCAATAAAAGTTCATTTTTGTGGGGTAGTTTGAGAATAAGAAAAATAAAGTGGGTACTAGAGAAGTTACAGTGATAAGTTAAAACATTTGTTTTGGTTTGTTAGTTTAACATTTGGTAGCACAGCATACGGTTGTGGTAACTCTGAAGATGAGCTCTGGTTGAGTTCGAAACGCGTCAGTGTAGCTTGGTGGTGGTGATGGTTGGGTTTATGTGATTTGTGTGTGTTTGTACAGTGTGGAGGTGGAGGAACTGCATGAACACACATTTCTTGCATAAATGTAACTATTGTAAAGTCGCGGGTGAGCAAAGTAATTGTTTTAGTTCATTAAATTTCAAAGATTTTAACGCACGCGACTGTCCTACTTTGTGTTCTTGTTTTTGCTATAAAGTGATAAAAGTAGCCAAATGATATAAATATTCGTATGATATTACATAACTTGCTAGAAAAATTATTTTCATACCTGATATCGTTCTCCACTATGGGCTCAGTGTACGCAAGAGGGAACCATCCCGCGTGATGAGTGCGCACATTCTCGCCGTATTGCCAGCCTTTGGTGCGTTCACCGAGCAAGGCCAACACATCGCCCTGTTGGAAACTGAGCTGGTTGTCGCCGGCAGCTGCGTAGGCGTACAGAGCACGCGCCAATGGTGGGTCGCGGGATGTGCATGTTGGTGGCGCCAGCGATGATGGGCGAGTGGCTGGGCGAATATCCATGTCTGCAATAAGCATTTTTTATACAACAAGGTCAACAATTTCTTATGGTAAGTGATCATTGCTGCTAATATTAATACTCCTCCGGCATTACACATATGTTGCCAGCCTCCACGGCTGTGGGTCTCTCTACTTCCATCGACATGTAATCAGCTTCATCCGATAAAAAAAAGCTTTAAGTATATGTCCACGCAATAGACGACCAGATGGCCTAGTAGGTAGAGAACCTGACTACGAAGCTTGAGGTCCCGGGTTCGATTCCCGCGTCGGGGCAGATATTTGTATGAATAATACGAATATTTGTTCTCGGGTCTTGGGTGTTTAATATGTATTTAAGTATGTATCTATCTATATAAGTATGTTTATCCGTTGCCTTGTACCCATAACACAAGCTATGCTTAGCTTACTTTGGGACTAGGTCAATTGGTGTGAATTGTCCCGTGATATTTTTTTATTTATTTTTATTTTATAAGAGCAAAAAGGACGTGAGTAGGCTTGGATTTGTGTAGCTCGCATGGAATGAAAGAAATACTATTGAACCAACTAAATCTTTGCACACTGTGGAACCTGTTCATAGAAAATGTCACAGTGATATACGCTTGCTATGAAGACGTTCTACGCTGGAGTGAAATTAATGATTCGATTGTAAGATAGTTAGGTACTGCTTAAGGAGCTGTATGTTTTGTTGCATGTTGTAGTTATATTTTACCTTCATCCCCAGTATGCAAGCTCGCTTGCAGATTGAAGTCGGACTTAGCCCTAGACAGGCCTTGAGCAGGGGAACCGAGGTCGCCGATGGACCTCACGTCGAGACAAGATGCATCGACAGATCGGGTCTTCCGCAATGCTGATCCTACTGAGGCGCGGTCATCATCATCTCTGATTCGAGGGCTGGCATACACATCCTCATCAGCCCAGAAGGAGACTTGCTGTAAAAGAAAAACGCCTGTCTTATTACTTTTTTTTGTAACATAGGTGGCAAAGGAGCTAGCCTGATGAAAAGCAATCACCACCGCCCCTAAATACCCATTTCATAAAATAAATAAATAGAATTACTCGGGTGTGTTGCCGGCCCTTTGAAAAAAAAGTACGCTCGTTTCAAGATCGCTAAGTTGTATCGATCTGGTAATATTATATTTGATTATATTTGACGACCGGATAGCCTTGTTGTTAGAGAACCTGACTACGAAGCTTGAGGTCCCGGGTTCGATTCCCGGTCGGGGCAGATATTTGAGTGAAAAATACAAATGATTGTGCTCAAGTCTTGGATGTTTAATATGTATTTAAGTATGTATTTATCCATAATATGTAAGTTTATCCGTTGTCTAGTACTCATAGTACAAGCTTTGCTTAGTTTGGGACTAGGTCAATTGGTGTGAATTGTCCCGTGTTATTTATTTATTATTTATTAACGCTATAAGGTAATGCAAGTAATTAAGTAGTTGAAGATTGCGGTACGTTATGGAGCGTAATATTACTCATATTACTTCATTTCTTTTAAATTCAAGTTTTTAAGACTTCTGAAGATGGCAGATGGTGATATGGCGAGATTTTGCAGATTCTTTATAACGCAATAAAAATTATTCATTGAGAAAACAAAAGCTTTCAGTGATGTGAAGTTAATACGCCTTCAAAATTTTAATACTGGCACTGGCACTTTTGCGAGAATTTTATCACAAACCTGGAGAAGGAAAAATAGGAAAATGTATGTATTTTTCCAATTCTGTAAGTCATATGGGTTTTAAATGGGCCGTTCGGGGTATAATAGCCCATAAAACAATTTTACGTTAGTGGAGACAGATTTACCGGTTTCCCGGAGAGCTCATCCAAAATTCATGACGAATTTTATTTATCATATCGACATCTTGATCAATGTCTTTATTAAATATGTTTATAACTTTGTTTACAACAAAAGTAAAATGGTGTATGAATAGGTACCTACGTTAGGCGTGTTTCAGCATGTCACAAGCCTTATTGTCTTTTTGTTATGAAACGTGGCACTTACGCGTGACTACCATCATAATGTGAAACCATCGAGCTGATCTAATGATGGGCGCTGAAACTTCTAGACAAAACATCGTAACCTAGCTGTGTTTGGGTTTGTATTTAATTTGTTATTTGTTTGTGTGGCCTTCCATGATTTTGCTATACTGTGGCCCGACGGAAGACCAGTGCTGGTTTTTTTAACCAGCGACACGCTGAGTCGGGACCCTTTATAGCAACATCAACATGTACTATGACTATGTTTGTACTTTTAATTTTAGCCTGTGTACGTGTTTTTGTTGTTATAAATAAATGATTTTTTTCTTCTTTCTTTTTTTCTTTCTAATCTTAGGGTGTACTTAGACCAAGAATGGTTTGCAATCAAAGACTTTTAATTTTTTAACTTAGATTATTTATACACTAGACAGAGCTTCGCCGGCATGTAAACGTCCCGAAAAATATAAGCCAACAATTGGCTTATATGTCATTTGCCTCCCTTCAGTTTGAATGACGTAACGCGATCGTAATACGAAGCTGTCAAATAGATTTTTGGACGTTTTGTATCGCAATGTTTGCTACTGACACTATCTAGTGCATAAATAATCTAAGTTTTTTAACTATTATAAATTATTAATTAAGTATGTAGTATTTATCTATATAAGTAGGTTTATCCGTTGTCTAGTTAGTACCCATAGTACAAGCTTTGCTTAGTTTAGGAATATGTCAATTGGTGTCAAGTGTCCCATGATTTATTATTATTATTTATGAAATGAAGCAAGTAGCTCACTTGGGTTAACATAAGATTATTTGCAAGACCCTTTTTTATACAATATAATGTGAAGTTTATAGGCTAATGACGATGACGGACGGACGATGATGATGGTTAATGATGATGACGGACTAGCATCCAATGACTGACTTACCCTCATTCTACTGACAAACATGGCCTCGACGTTTGGCGGCAGGTACTCCCTGGTGCGAGAGACTTCAAGCCACTCCTCAAGACCTGTGTTGTAGGCTGCGGCTCCGGATGAGTGATATGCCAGCCAGTGCTTTGCGAGGGAGCATTGGCGCTCCAGGACGAAGCCGTAGCGGCGGCGTTCTTGAGTCATCGCCTGTGGGATGAAGGTAAATACGCTGTAGTTAACTCGAGAGATATTGAGAATTAGAGTCAATTGGTATCCAATTGTCTTTTATAATAAACACGACACGACAATAAGTCCAGATCAGCGGAAACGGGTTAATATAAATGCCGACCTGTTTCCATTTAGATATTATTATTATTTAAGTGTGTTCCGCGGAGCCTTAGGGCTTGTCAAGGGTGCTATGCAGAGGCGTCGCAAAAAATTAGTCTAAAAAAAAATTAAAGGGTACCTAGTTACTGTATTAGTCGAGTAAGCTGAACGAAGCTGAGAGAGCCGAACGTCACCATGACTAAAAAGTCATGGTGACGTTCAGAAAACTGCGGAAACGTTCCATCCTGGTACGCTATTCAGTTTCTTCGACTGTACATGATATGGATGCAGAGTGCCAACAAACTCTTGTCAAATTAAATGGTACTTAATGTCAAGTTAGGCATTTGATATTATTTGACTATTTATGTTTAAAGTCAGTTTTGGATTATTTTAGGACTCCATGAAATGTTTAGTTTTTCAAAGATTTGAGCCATCATATATTTTCGAAATTAAAGATTACTAAAAGACAATTTGGAACCACCGATCGTTTTTTATTTCTATTTTCGTTTACGTACGTGGAAGATTCTATAAACTTATATGAAGTAGGTACTGATTAAATAATATACAAATATCATGTTCTTATTAAGAGCTGGTTTAATCTTCAAGTAAATTAGAGAATAAAAGTATCTAGACTTATAGTTGAAAAGTAAATTAAATTAATTTCAAAAGCAGTTTTCACAGAAGAGGATACGGTAAAATAATACGAATAGTTTATTAACAGGGCAGCATACTACATACATTTTTCAAGCTTTGTTCGCAAAACGCGTCCAGTTTCGTTTTCTCCTCCTCCAGTATTTGCATATTCTGTAAAAGAAATAACAAAAAATAAATCAAATCTTTCAGGAAAAAAACCCTCGCTTGTAGGTACTTAAGCTATTCTTTCTTTAACTCGCGAATTCGAAAGTAATTGGCTTTAGTACAGAATGAAAACCGTCAATGACAAAAACTTGGATCGAACTTTTTTCCCGTCGATAAATTTCTTAGAACCGTAAAACAAATTTCGTCGATTCGAAAACAAAAACTTTGGAGAATCGTTGAAAGTTAGCTCTGAAAGGTGAAATCATGAAGCATGAAACGGATCTGGCATGTAACTCCCGGGTGAGCCGCGCGTCAAAAAGGAAAAAGAGCGCAATTTAGGTATATTCGGATACCTCGAAAAAAAATTGCCATAATCAGAGACTGAAAATTTTGTGACACTTTTGAGCTATCATAGTGACAGCTTAAAACAAATCCGATAAAGTAATAACGTGACTCAGTCAGTCGACTGACAGACAATGCAGCCTAAGCTAGATTCTGTCTAGAGACTTAACATTTAGGAGACATAATAACTTGAAGTACCCACAGGTTTACAATTAAGGGATATTTCGAAATACATCCCTTTTTTAACCCCCGACATAAAAAGAGGGGTGTTATAAGTTTGACCGCTATGTGTGTGTGTGCGTGTCTCTATCTGTCTGTCTGTGTATCTGTCTGTGGCACCATAACTCTTAAATGGGTGAACCGATTTGGATGCATTTTTTTTTATTTGAAAGCAGGTTTCATGGCGATGATTCTTAAATACGTTTAATCAACATTGGTCCAGCCGTTTCAAAGTTATCAGCTCTTTTGTAAGCTACGGAAGGGATCTTAGACACATAATGGACGCATGATTTTGCTTTGGCCGCGCTTAAATCCTTCACTGCTCTCAAGACTCCATCTTAATTCCCTCGCTTCGCTCGGGAATCAACTGAGCACCCCCTCGCTACGCTCGGGAGTTACATCTGGACTCCTTCGTTACGCTCAGGATTACGCCCGTGACATAATACAGTGCTTTATCCCCTTGGTGTACAATGTACTATTATTTATTTATTAAACCTTCCACGAGAAACGGATCGCGGAAATAAGCTAAAACTTTATACTTTAAAAAATATTTAGGCACGAAACTTTGAAAAAAGCTCGTATCTCATAATCGAATTCTGGCTAAGTGAACTTTACTAAATGTGCATCAAGGTGCAGTTTTGGGTTAACATGTTAATGAGGGATACGAGCTCTCTTCAAAGTAGTGACGATTTTTGTCACATCACTCATGAAACGCTGTAGGTACTTGTGTGAAACTCATTTGTAAGTAATTTTGGAAATAATTAACACTGAACATTGGGGAGAACATTATTTTTTAAATTTAAATTTTATGAACGCCAAAACAGTTATTTTTAAATCCAAAACCCATCACCATGCTTCTGATTTTTACCTTCATTTCCTTATCCATCGCAGACCCGACCTTGGTGACATTTGTCTTTTTCTTCCTCTGTTTCTTGATTGTGGCAGCAGCCTTGCTGTAACTTTCGGACCTCAGCTTGTGTTGTTGAAGGAATCGTTTCTGTTCGGACTGGGAATAATAGAAGCAATTTTAATAATGTTAAGTACGGTCTTAACCATTAAGGGCCTATTGCTCCAAGAACAACAGCTGTGAACAATCTTCGGGAATATTCAAAATAATGTTTAGAAAACGTTACTCTACGGTTATGGTGCGCTCATTTTAGTATCAAATAAATCTAAATCTTGATTGACGGCTGGGCGCTCGAACGCTTGGAGCTCTACATAGCAAAGGTTCATATCAATAAAACACACCATGTCGCTCAGACTAAGCTACCTTGCACGTGTGGTAATCGAGTATTAAGGTCAATAGTATATCTAGAAACTAATGAGATTTTCTAAGGAAAATTTCAGTTTGGCTATTGTTAATATTTAAAAGAAAGAATACAGACGGATAAAAATTAAAAATATAATCTTACTAGCTGTTGCCCGGGACGCGAATAATAGGGATATAAAAAATAGCCTACGATCTATTCTCAGACCTACCAAATGTAGATAAAAAATTTAGATAACAAACACCGTCACACGAGATTTTTATAATATGTTAAACATTGCAATACTCGCATTACAAATTCAATCTTTCTGATTTCCAGCCCCTAAAGCATGAGATGTTGCAGCTTTAATAATTTACATTGCACTTATGCCGCTATAAAAACCCATTATAATACAGTATCACTGCTACAGCCAAGAAATATTCGCCCCAGCAACTATGTCAGACTATACAATGGATACAGTGACAAAGCCAAAATACGTCCAAGAAAAAATATACCAATAGGGCGTTTAGTTCCGGCAAAACTTTTTTAATAGAAATCCTTATCTCCCGCTAAACGAGATACTCGCCTAAGCTATTTGAACTTGCGGACCCTTTTCTAGTAAACAATTCCTGGTAACATGGATGTGTACAAGAAGATTATACGAGGAAAATATATTTTATTTCAAACCGACCTGTACAACTTTTGTGTCTTTCTCCAGATTTGTCTCCAAGGGAACCAGAAGATCCACGTAAAATGCCTTCAACTGAAATAAACATGAGTATTTTAGTCTCAGTTTTTGCTAGTTAAATTGAGAAAACAGAAAAAACGTTAATTTGTTTTCACAGTCGTAACATTAGTAAAAATAATGGTCTAGACAAACTCCAGTCGGTTTTTGCACTAATGGTACTTATGATGATACAAAAAACCACTTACGATATTCATTTGCTGGTCTTGTATTTCTCGGTACACTTCGACGACTTTCATTAGGGCTGTCCCTGTAATTATAATTAAACTTATTAGGACGAAAATCCAAGACAAAAACAATTCTAATTTGGTTCTCATTCACATCGTAACTTCTAGCTTCCCATTTTAGAACACAATTTTAGAACCCTAGCTTACTTTGAATATGGACACAGTAAAGTGAATTTTCTGTAAAGATACTGAAACTAAACGACCGAAGTTTCGTGGTTTATTTCTTGTTTGTTGTACCTACTAGGTTCAAATTGGCACACCACACACATGCTGTTGGAAAAAAAGAATACGTAGTAGCAAAACTGCCACAATCCGAACCTTGGCTGGCCTAGAAGCCGTGGCATTATTTTTGTTAAGTATATGTGGCGTGGAATATAAAAAGTCTCGGTAAAAACACCCCATGCGATGATGTAGGTTTTTTCTTAACATTTTCTTTTTGTACATGGAAGAGAGTTTTTCTGTTGTTGTTTTTTTTATTTTTTTACTTTGATCCAGTAAACCGGCGGGTAGGGTGTTTCTGTATGTTTTATTTACAGGTTTCTACTTAACCACGGAATCCCAAAAACACCGCAGTCGTCAGTCGTAATAATGCCACAGTCTGGTCGAGTAATTTCTGAATCGTACCTAACGCTAATTCATTACGTTTTTACCACAACCATAATGGATTCAATTCGGCGATTCTTCAGCACCTGATAAGCATGCTGTTTTGCTGTTATTTTTTTTTTAATGAAAACCAGTTGTTCAGGTTTCTGAGAAATCCGACAATAATGTTAGTCCCGTTGTAAACACCTACGCCTTTGAATGTGATTAAGGTCGTTGACCAGGATCTAAGTTAGTCGCATTAGTGAGTGCAAATAGATTAGCTTAATACAATATTGGAATGATAAATATTATGATCAGGATTACCTATGTCGGCACATCCTCCCCAAGTCCCTTGTTGAGCCTGACGACCCAACTTGCCTACTGCATCCACGTACAGACGAGAGGCAGCTGCAGCTCCTGTTTAAAAGAAAAATAAAATGTAAGAGAAGGTAAGTATTATTGTTTAAAAACCCGGTTTTGTTATTATGCCATTACAAGGCAGAGAACAGAAATAAGTATTCAAAACAAATAGTAATCAACTTCCTAGTTTTCAAGCATCAAGTTTTACTGCCTCAAATGGGTGGAGATCAAAAGGTTTGGCACTTAAAACTGGTAGTTGATAAAAAGTAGGTATGAAACATTCCGTTGTACGACGACTAATAACCATATAATAATTACTATATACGGGACTTATCACGCATTTATATGTTAATGAAAATCATGAAAGTTTAAAACATTTAACCATATAAGTAATTGGATGGAAAAAAAATGTTTTAACTACAACGAAACTTTTTGCAATCAGTTGTTTTGTATAGTTTTTTAACTACACAGTTTATATGGTCAAACTTATTTAATTCCACCTAAATAATACTCTCTCTAGAAGCCGTGGTGGCCTAATGGTCTCATGCAGAGGGTCGTGGGTTCGAAACCGGGCTCGCACCTCTGAGTTTTTCGGAATTAGTGTGCGAAATTATATTTGAAATTTCTATAAGCTTTACGGTGAAAGAAAACATCGTGAGGATATCTGCACACACCAGACAAAATTTAATGATGTGTGTGAAGTTCCTAATCCACACTGGGCTAGCGTGGGAGCTACGACCCAAGCCCTTTCATTCTGGGAGGAGGCCTGTGGCCTTATATAGGCTGGGATGATGATGATAATGATGAAATTCTCTAAATATACGCTAGCTATCGGATTAGGTATAGATAGTATTTTAGTATTTTTGTTGAAGGCCTTACACAATTTTTAAATCCTAATAACACGGTTTGGCCAAGGTAAATTACTAATCATATCCACCACCCAGTGTTTGTAATAATGACCAAAAGACCAAGGCGAAGTCTGGGCCAAAATGATTGAATACTTAATGTTAATAATTCACCCGGGATGTTATGAGCGCGAGGACACGTCGTATATTGCCGAGCGGGCCGGGTTTACAACACTTAAATAGTCCGAATAACCCATTTAAGTGTTGTTTAGTGAAATAAATTAGTTTGCCGCAAACCGGCCTCACAATAAAGTAACGAGAGCCATACATCGCACAATGCAGCAGTTTATGGCTGTCGAGCGTCGGCTATAATACTCTAGATAAGCCAGCGGAGACAATTTGGCACAAACTACGCCCCAGTTCTGTAGCCAAGCAAGAGTATACTGAGGTTTTGCATATAGATGCACCATTTGGCTTACGGTACATAAAATTAATTGCCCATGCTTCACTAGGTACGAGCTATTCAGGTCTACAAAAGTAAAAGTGTAAACAAAGATATCATGATTAATCTTTCATCAATCGAATTAACTACTGCGTGGGTCGCGAAAATATAGACTTCTTGGATGGAAAACGAAAGCCGAAAAGGATACAGCGAAGAGGGTAAACGAACCTTTAATGTCTTAGATAAGGCATTAATGTTTGGAGATAGCTCATAATAAAGCTTGTAACGGCATTGGAGTCAAGACTCACGAGATTTGTTTCGTAGTCTATCGATAATAGTGGATTACGTAATGCATTTTATTATCTTAAAACTTAGTCCAATAAAAACACTCGTCATTTTACTTTTGAGTATGTAACGACTACAATTTTATGATCCATTTATGGGTGGAAACAGTTCGCTTACAGTCTACGGAGTTTATTGGAGAGTATTTTAATATTGTAAAGAAGTCAATACTGTATAAACAGGGTTAGGTTTTTAAAGTGAAGGGCGTTTATTTGTACCCTTGTTATTAACACACTAAGAATTCAATGCACCTTTTGCACCTTATAGACAGACACTACATTTCTATCATTAACGAACGGATAACACAAAAAACAATTAACAGATAAATTAAATAAAACTGATTGATTACACCATTAATTCATTAACTACGAGGTAATGAAACACTCAAAACTACACAACGTATTAGGTAAGATTCATCAGCGACAAAGCTAGGTAATTGCTGATTAAACTTACCATGTAAAGCTTTTAGGTAAGCTTTGCCAGCCGTGATCATCTGACGGGCGCCAGGGTTGAACTTATCCAGAATGTTCTGTAACAAAAATAAAACAAACTTATGAAATCTATCCGAGCGGAACCAATCAGTGATTTCATTGTTATCCGAACAATTGAAACATAACGTCGGCGTTCGAAATTATGAAATGGTTTCGTTACGACATAATTGCAAATTAGATATTTTTTCGGGGATCTGATGATTTTTTGATAGTGTATTTTTATTTTATATCAAAGAATACATCGCACTGGATATAATACATCCATATCATATAGAAATATTCGTGTACTGCCTTTTCGGCGAATTATTTTTCGCAAACTGATTCATTTGGCAAATGTTTCATTTCCCAAATGTTATTTTTTTCTGAAACTGTAAACTATTCAGGATATATTTCAGGACTATCCTGTAGGTTAGGTTAGGTTTGATTTATAACAATCCTGAAAAGTTTACAGTTTCAGAAAAAAAAAACATTTGGGAAATGAAACATTTGCCAAATGAATCATTTTGCGAAAAGTTTTTCGCCGAAATATTACATAGGAAAAATCTTTGGCCAATAGAAAGTTAACACTGGTCTTGATTAACATAGCCACATTTTTGGCTCGGGAACGCATACAGTTTCCGCGGGACGCCGACAAAGTTGCGGGCAATGCTTAAAAACACACATAAAACTTACACATAAACAGGAAAGTCTTGACTGACTGACTCATCAACGCTCACTCCGAACCCTTGGCCCTAGAACTCGCCTTAGAAATAGAATTTCATGATCTAACTAGACAAGGGAAAAGGATGAATTTAATGAATTCCCTACGGGATACCTATTTATTATCAACCTTTATTGCCAACGTTTTTCTACTTTTCATTTAACTAGACATTTATTCGTATAGAAAGCAAATAGAAATCTTAGTCTCTAAAAGGTATTTTATACGACTAGATGCGTGTAGGTTGATGAAGTCTCGTTTATTTGCGATTGCAGTTGAAATGAGGTCTTAGACCGTAAACAGATATCGGAATGTGGCCTTTCAAGGATGCTGCGCGAGGTGCGGCTACCTGCCGGCGCAAGAACCAGCATTCCGATGTCAGTATAACCAAACTTCTTTAAATACTAAATATGGACTTGAATATTAATAACTTCTTTAAAATTCAGTTGCAAGATTTGACCCGAGCATATTACATACGAAAAGATTATTTTAATTAATTTTTTTAATTTCAGTTTTTCTTTTTATATAGATACCTATATAAAAAGAAAAACTGAAATTAAAAAAATTCAAAATTTCAACTCAATTGGAAATCGGGAAGCGGGTCAAATTTTGCTTCGAAGATTAACCCACATGTACTAACAGGGCAAGTTATTATGTAATACAAGCTTCTTTGTTGACTGTACTGTACTTTTAGTTGACTATGCTCGCATTTTTGTTCAAACTTCAAGTTGTAAGATTTGACCCGAACTAACAAACATTTGAAGTACTTAAAACAAAAGATTGTAAAAACAATTAGCTTTTAGAACACTAACCGATGTTTACTTATCACATAGTTATAATAGTTTAAAACTTTAATTTTTCAATAATAGTCTCATATGTTATGAGGTTTTTAAAAGGGCAGGTTAAACAACCAATTATTCTCAAAAAAGGCGCAACCACTAAACGCGACCCTAATATACCTCTATCTTTAACATTGATATTGGAGAGTTTATATAAATAGACCTTATTTGCGTAACCAACACTTTATCGAAGTACGCTGTTACCACGTTAATGGATACGTACATATAGATAGGTGAACGCGGAACAGCAAATGGCCCAATATACGCGCGCCTTACAAAAAGCCAATGCATTTTCCCTTTTACCCTAATATCCAGTGGTCTTCGGTGCCACGTGGCCCCCAACTACGTGTTAATGTGTTTTACGATCGAACCCAGTCAAAATTTGCCGCGTAATACGGATATGTTCAACGCGTTACGCTACGTGATAATAGGTCCTCGGAAATAGAAAGAAGCCCACAGAACTAATAATGGGAGGAATAGAAATGTTATCTTGTGTGTCTTTCCACAATCAGTGTCACCATTTTCGCCTCAAACAATGTCAATAACCATATTTTTTTGTGTTTTCATAGATTGCTAGGTTACAATTGTCACCCGTTTGTAATCACCATTTCTGCTATAAATATCCTATTTTTCGAGCAGCAAACATCGTTACAAACTGAGCTGGAAAAACAAATAGATAGGTAAATTACCCGTGACCATAAGGCTGGTGCATTTCTCGCCCAACGTATTGGCGTCACAATCCAGCGCGGAAGTGCTGCCAGCCTTATGGGCACTCTTCCGCAGGGACAGGACTTAGGCGAATAGTATATATAGCTAGGTTATTTTTAGGTTAGTTTTTTTTATTATTTATTTCAATTGTACCTTTTTATCTGTTGTTTGTAACTGTTCTATAAATTAAAGAACCCCGTTAAGCTACATGTTTTTTTGGTTATATGCGCGGTCATGTTTTTAACTTGCGTGTCATTTCTATTTCTTTTCTTATTAGTTCTGTGAGCCTCCCCTGATTTCGCTGATTATTTTTCGAGATAAAAATGTGACGTTCCCTTAAAATCATTTAAGATTTGAATGGCGCTGTCATCATTTATTCAGGGGGTGTCGTTCATAACAAAATTCTAGTCTGCTTTTAAATAACTTATCTGTCCCGTCTCCATGTTATTTCGTTCGATGCAGAAATTTCTTTGGAACCCAAGGAGCGGGCGGAAAGCAATTTTTCACCGGAATCAGACATGCATTTTAAAATACCGAACGCCTTATGTCGTAGGCCGGCTGCTTATTGCTCGCGTCGGGCGCGTAAATCTTGGGGAGGGTCCGTGTATAGCTTGTCAGGGCCAAGGGTGAAAAATAGATGCGCACTTACAAAAATTAAGTAGCACCGGAATCGAGGGACGCAGCCGATATTGGAAAAAGGAATTAATGGTGCATTCGCTTTATTTTGCTAAGTGATACGAAAAAAATCATTGCCAATTTTTATATTAGATTTATAAAAAGATTTCAATGCTTACACGAACAAATGCGTCAGTAAGGCTGTGCTATAAAAAACTATATTTGCAAACTTAAATGTCAGCTTAAACATGATAGGTCATGACTCATGACAAATAGAGACATAGGACATACATTACGTCGACGAGTATATTTACTTAGGCCAGATAGCATCCTTCGTAAACAGGCAAGACAAAAAAATCGATAGACGTATCGAAAACGCCTGGAAGAGCTTCTGGTCTATGAAGTCGCTAATGAACGGGAACCTTCCAAATGTCTCTAAGCGCAAACTCATTGACATTGTGCATCCTGCCTATCCTAACCTACGGCGCGCAAACGTGGTCACTTACAGAGGATCAGAAGTCCAGACTCAAGGTTTGCCAATGTGCTATGGAGCGAAGCATTGTTGGAGTCCGAAGAACCGACCGGATTAGAAATACTGAGCTATGCTCTATGACTCGTATTGCTGATGTGGGCGCAAAGACGGCAAAGTTGAAGTGGGACTGGGCTGGACATGTCTGACGAATGAACTCGGAACGCTGGGCCAAATTTGTCACGGAATGGATCCCTAGCGATGGATATCGTAATAGAGGCAGACAACACATATATCCAAATTATTCGACTTTTAAAGTATGTAAGCAAATGCATTGATATGAGCAAATATTTTGTTTAATTTTGTATACAAAGTTTCTTGAAAGTAAGTAAGTTTTTGCACGTTAGTATATTTTATAATATAAACCAAGCATTACATAAAACTCTATTTGCATCATGCAAACGAAACGCATTAGCACCAACACAGAAAAATAAATTTGTTTTCGTTTCCGCGAATGATTCTAACAATTCGTAATGTAATACAGGCGGCCTTATCCCATCCTCTTTATTTGTGCGGCACGTAGCAAACGACATTTGGTACCAAATTGCCTCAGGCAGACTTCGTGACGCGTCGCTCCCTGTCCTACCCTTTCCTCTAATGTCCTACGCACACGTACCACATCTTTTTATATCAACCAGAATACAATAATCTAGCATTGAAATTCATAATGTCATGAAATTGGTACAGAGGTAAGCTTTTACGATAGTCAGTACGTGTTATGGAAGAAGAAAGACGTCTTCATATTTTGTGATTTTCTTGTATAACTTTGGCGCTTTAGTAAAAAAAGAGATGGTGAAATAACTTCAACGCATTTTATTTAGACTGCCAGGAACATTCCACTCGGTTAAAAAAATTGAATCAATTGATTTAATGATAATTGGGTTCTTGTTTCCGAAGCAGTAATCGAGAAATTTCGATTCGATTCATCGTCTAATCTCTGAAGTAATTATAAGTTGCGAAATCGTTTTTAGTGCAGATTATTATTTGTAAATTGTGAAACGTAATTAATTGGCTTCTGGCTACGGCTTCGTGATCATAACTGCGAAGCGCCTGTTTCTGATAGTAGTTTGCGACAAGGATATTAAATTTTATGTCCGGCCGGTAAAGCAAAGTGCCTTGAAGATACCTTTATTATATGAAGATACCTGCTTAGAATGTTTATACATGGACAAACATTTATAACAACAAGATTTCAACTCGATATAGTTTAGTAACTACATTTTAGAGATGAGAAAACGATGTAAAATTAATGATTTATTATCAAACATCCTTTGGACGATTGAGATCTAAAACTCGGAAGTTTTCCCGAAACCCTGGGGATAAAAAGACTAGTTAAGTATAAAAAACTTTCGCGAATGCATTGAGAAATTTCAGCTTATATGCCAAAGCTCGGTATATAGTAAAGCATCACGAAATGATAAGAAACCGGGTTCTCAGCCTAGCCTAGGCCATACTTTTATGATTTTTTTTAATGTGTTCTAGTTAAAGCATAATTTTGAATTCTTAAAAATCTTATACAAAATCTTGTATTCCAGACGGAGATGTTTACTTCGACAAAACACTTGTTGCCTCTTCACGCGGTCGCCGTGTTTACAGTGCAATAGCAAACTGCACTGCACCGACTAAGACTGGGGTGGGGTTATGTTGACTTGCCTCCAGCTTTATGAAACTAAATTCTTTACCTATTTTTAGGTCTCTACTTAGAGAGCACTATCTATCATTTTGTGCATGAGCGTTATAGTTTATTTATATATTGCTGTGTATATATTTATCTACATTTGTTATAAATTGTTATTACTTACATTTACTGTAAATTGCGCCTCCTTCTGAAATCATTTCTTACTTGTTTATGTTGTAAAAGTTAGCTGGAAGACATCGGTCTGAAGTGTTAAGGCCGTCTATTGCTTACTTTGTATTTTTTTCTCTATATGCTTTGTTTTCTGTATTGCTTACTAAATGGTTTTCAATAAAGCCATTGTATTCTACATAAATGTATTGCATTGTATACGAGTATCTTTATTTTTAAACAGAGGCGATTGCATGTCTTGTACTCTGCGGTTCAATATCGTTTGAATGAAATTGTGCTTCATTTTTGTACGTTTTCTACGTGAGAACAACATGAATATACCAATAACACCCGCAATGAGGATCATATTTTACCAAAATAACAAAATAAAAAACAGTGTTTATGACTTCCCAAATAAACGTTAATTTTGTAGGGATACCAACGATCGCAGGGCGATGCGTTTAATAAACATTTTTCCTTGCTAATTAAACCAATTACTTGCATTTTTAATTATCCCCAATAAAGTAGCAGGAAACTCTTAAATTACAATCTAAGTCCGCTTCGGGCTCAGTTTTACCGTCATCACGGCCTGCAATTTGTTACGAACCGACAATGCACCTTTAGAGTTCTTTTCCAACGGAAAATAAAAGAGTCGTCTTAAGTTCTCTAAATGAAGTTGACTACAAAAGGCGGAGCCCGTAATTCAAATGAACGCAGCCGGTGCCGACCGCTTCGATTCTCCGCTTTGAAAACTTTAATTTTTATCAAAGTTTCAGACGCGGTACTTAACAAATACTTCTCACTAAAGAGTTCATTCTTCGGAATTAATGATTGTCAGTATAAGTTGCTATATATTTGAGCCATGTTTTCTCGATTGCCTTATTTTATTTCTACTGCATCTTTTTCCTTTATTAACATACCGCTGACATGGTACAAATTGTTGCCTCTCTTCATCATCTTCATGGTTTCTTTAATGCCAAGCTCTATGTGAATTGCACATCAATTCGGAAGAAGACTGAACTCTACTTTAGAAATGGCTTCTAGTTTACTTGGAATGTAGTGGTTGGAATAATTATGAATGCTAACATTGCGGTAGCGTAATGTGGTTCCAGCTATCGTAATAATACAACAAGGTTGACGCTTGTCATAGGAGCTCAATATAAGTTATTTATTCATGTAGAACGTTCAACCGGCATTAGCATCCATTGTCTGTTGTTTGTGCCGTTCACTGTCGTTTACTGTGACAATTAGAACTCGTAGCAAGGCCGAAGTTCTTGCCGAGTTGCCTTAATGCTGTTTGCTTTAACTAAAATGTTGACTTGTCCCGGTGTTGGTGTCCGAGCTTCGGCATTAGATAGCTAACAACATCTAATAGTAAGGCATCCAGCTATATAATGGCTGTTTAAAACTTTATTGCAACTATTGTAACGGATCTCTAGTGATAGTTGTTTCGTATTGTTAATGGAAATAAGTAAGTATTAGGAACCACAATAGAGAAATATTTCTCAAGGCAGATTGTTAATACAAAACTGTAAAATACGGGATTTTTATGAACACTATTGATACCGATGATGATAATGATGGCTTTTTAGATATTACGTTGCTTTTTCCAGATTTTGATTCATTCAAGAAAGAGATGAAAAAATTTTACCACAAATTTGAATTCTGCGCGAACGAAGTTAGTATTATATTATGAAAAAATACATTTATTTTAAGTACCTAAGTGAGATTTTTCTGTAAGCAAGTTATCAATTCTCCGTAAATTATTGAGTGATATTAACATTTCCTTGGCACGAACCTAACATTAACGCGTTTCTCAATTTTTATTTTAAGACCAACAATATTAAATATGATTATTCTGATTACTGTATAAAACCCTATTTTTGTCTTCTTATTCTAATTCAAAGATTTCATTAACGGTTAATTAAATGTAAAACAGTCAAACATTCTCATGAATCCTTTATTAATTAAAGAAGTTTGATAACTTTCGGGCGTAGCCCACGTAGGTAAGATTGTTATTAAATTACCTACTTATCAGGTAAAATTGAATTTAATTATTCACGTCACCCTAGAATCTGAACTTATAATTTTGATTAAAAACAAGACTTATGATTTGATTAAAACAGCGCATCAATTTTATTATTATTATGCTATGAGAAAAACTGTTTTGAAAATAACGATGCTATAGTAAACTATATTTGATAGTAGCTATTACATTTAGTTTAATTTTGGTGCCAGGTTGCAATGGAATTATTATTGACGGTGCTCTTTTAAATAAAGGAACTTGAAAATTTTCGTAGTAACTTCATCGGTGATTCACATTTTGCACGTCGCATGGTTACATAAATTATAAATCGGCATTGGCGGTTTATAATGAAACGGTCGTAATGAATTTTATTGTGGTCCACTTTCATTTGTGGTGAGTTTTCGGAAATTTACGGCCATTTTATTTTAAATTGGCCGCATCTGCAGTGGTGAGTAACGCAAAAAGCTTTACTTAATGCACTTAACGGCTTTGCAATTATATCGTTATTTTAAAACTAATTAGTCCAGACGTTAGAATAGTTCTATGCAACTTTGACAAGTTTTACTAATAACCTTATGCTACTTGGACAACTATCACTGCTAATTCATAAAAAGGCAGGAAATTAGTAAAAAAAATCCAAGGTCCCACGTTGATCAAAGCTATATTCCGATTTCCTCCCATCACAAACGTTATAGAGACATTCCATCAAACACATTGGTTTTAAATCGACGCTTACAAAAACTTGACTTGGTAAAGACAATGCCAACATCCACGCTGCGAATTACGCAGTCTAATCTCACAACGTAGAGTCACGAATCGGGCCTTCGCAGCCGCATTCCTCGCGTTCCTTTGCAAGGTGCCGCAACAGGCGTTTAAGAAAATCCACCTGCGATGGCGCTTAAGCCAAAGGCGTAGGCTTCTGAATAGAATATCTCTGCAACGTGACAACGGTTAAATTTACGCAAAAAATGCATTCAAAATTCGCGTGCCTGATAGTCGGCTACCATTAATTTCAACACTCAAGGCTTTATTGTTTATGACGGAAAAGAAGGAATTTGGCAAAAAAGACTAAAACTACTTTGAGAAATATGGCCGTCGAAATTGTGTTGCCAATCAATCTGACAGGTAAGTTTTTTAGCGGTAGATTTTTAAAACAATCAGATTTTATTTATAATTCTATGAACTTATGTTAGTTTAATAAATGTCATCCAATAAGGCTTCAATTAGACGCATCGCCTCTATAATATATTTCAGCTGATGTACTGCTGATGAACCTTTTACAAAGCGTTAGAAAACTTGAAAACAAAAAGATGGATGAAATCCGTAAAGTTTTTCTCAAGTCTTGGCGTGATAAAGAGAAATAGGGTTTCTTTTTTATATATTACTAGCTGTTGCCCGCGACTCCGTCAGCAAAGAATAAAAATAGCCCACCAGACCAGTCAGTCAGACCTACCAAATAATTATAGAGAAAAAATATGATAAAAATCGGTCAAACCGTTGCGGAGGAGTTCGATAACAAACACCGTTACACGAGATTTTTATATTTTAGAAGATGTATATATGTAGATACCTACCATGTCAGTGCAGTTAATGCTTGGCGGTTAAGAATTTTTCTCCACAAGAATAGTGTGATATAACTTAGGCATTTGTCATTTCAACAAGTAAAACAAAGTGCAAAAACGCAGTGAATTGTTGTTGTGAAATCTCCTCAATTTTGTATCTTTCATTGTCAATAGGTGGAATGGAAAGTAACAGCAGCGTTTAATCATAAATTACTTATAGATATTTAAAGATAAAATGACTCTACAGACTCCACGTACAATTTTCATCGGCTGATTGGAGCAGGTGAAAGTGTCAGCTCAGTGGATAAACATAAAACACAGAAAACACGACAATTTCCTAGTGAGTAGAGATTGTGTTTACAACACTATAATAAGCAAGGCAAATGGCTGAGATTGTTTACTCGGCCAATAAATGCGACTAACTCCCCTTTACTCAGCGAAACGAGAAATAATATCAAAAGTTTTCTTTGAAAAACTTCAATACAATCCCAAGTCGTTTTACAGTCGGCACGTTAAACGGAATTCCTGTGCCGGTCTAGAAAGAGTTTTGCCGTAATGAAATTCTTCAAATATTATCCTCTATGAGGATTAAAATTCATGTAAAATCGCGCGTGCGGTTTCGTACACGCCTCGCTAACGATTCCAAGTATTTTGATAATGGCTCCCCTACTAAATGATAAGCTGAATTTTATGCCGCGAAACTGCTTGAAATTGTTAAAGTTTTTCAGTAATTAGAGGTGTTAGTCAGTTTTACACACAAATTTTTAATACTAGAAGATTATAGCAATTTTTACAACAGTTTTTAGGATTCCGTACCTCAAAAGGAAAAAACAGAACCCTTCCTTATATAGGATCACTATGTTGTCCGTCCGTCCGTCTGTCAAGACCCTTAATCAGGAACGCGTGGAGGTATCAAACTGAAATTTGTATCAAATACTCAAGTCTACTGTCCCTTGGAGCTGCAAAAAAATCAAACTTCTAAGCCAACGCAATCAAAAGATACAGCCGTTTATGCCGCAAATTTCCGCATATTTTCGAAACTCGCAAGGGAATCAAAACCTACAGGGTACTTCCCGTGAACTCAGAATCTTGAAATTTGGTACGAAGCAAGGTCTTATAGCACAAATAAAGGAAAAAATTGCGAAAAGCATAATTTTTTGTTTGTCTGTCTATTATCAATAACCAATTTACAATGATCCCACACTGCGTACATTTTGCTTAGAAGCAGGGATCTGCTAAGACTGGATATTCATAGATATATATAAATTTGTACGGAACCCTCGGTGCGCGAGTCCGACTCGCACTTGGCCGGTTTTTTTTCTCATTACATTAACACGGTACCTACACGATGTTATTAAATTGTCATCGAATTTACACTTAACCAAAAACTCAAGTGAATTATAACAGCAATCGGGGCTTAAATGGACTTGCAAGATGTGTTTATATTTTTAGCTACAGAAGTTAACTATACGAGTACATAAGGGTAAACAGCAATATTTTTAATTTAATTTCTACTCCACTATAAAAGCAAGCTAGCGGAGAACCCAAGAAAAAATATTGTAGCTCATTGTGTATCTCCGCAATGTAAAGCCCTGGATCAATAAATAAAACAAAAGAGTTAAAAATTGAAAAGTAAAAATCTGTAATTTGCAATTTAGAGGAAAAATAACAGCATAGTCACGCCAATTAGCATCAATAAATAAAATATACTAACAAGGAACTCAAAACACATCTTATATTTATATCATACCTGTATCTAAGAGTCGATCCCAAAAGCTGGTTAATTCAGCCTTGAAATCCGTAAACCAAATTGTTAACGTGTATGTAACCATTATTAAAATGTGAATCACACATCGGTCGAGTAACTGCACACTGTACAGCCATTTAGCGAACAGCACACGTACCGTACAACTACAACCTGTCGTGCAAATATTTGTGCACATCGGATTTACGCGTTAACCTCTCGGAATTGTAATCAGCTTTGATTGGGTCGGCGTCGATGAGACTAATGATTTTGCTCTCGAATTCACATAAATATTTGTATATATGAATTAATATGGGAATGTTTGGACATTTTGCACGTGAAAACGCAGTGAATATGTTATTAACACATAATGTTTTGCTCTAATATTCGGCCAGCATGTTGATTGCTTGTTATGGGTTTTTAATGGTATCACAATATTGGTACGCTCGAGTTATAAATGAAATAGTGGAAACATTAAATCGTTTTGTTGCTTAAATATTTCTATAGACAAATAAGTTACGGTTTCACCAGTGCCTAAGTTATGTTGATGCAATAATGTTTAGTCACTGACATAGCTCGAAGAATCGTCAAACTCAAATGGCAGTGGACATTAGTTTGTACTTATCTATACAACACGTAATGTTTAGTGTCCGTGTAAGTGACACTTTAATAATAAAATTATTATTTAAAATTATTAAAAAACAAAAATATTTTTTTTACATTATAAACTAATAAACAATTTCGAACAATTAAATAAACAATTTCAAACAATTTTAAATTACAAACTAATAACTTGTGGCACATTGTAAGGAAATCATCCTTTGACTAAATACATAACATGATAATAATTAAAAATATTACTTATTCTTCTAGATATTCGTTTATAGTGTAGTAGCATTTTTGGAGTAAGCATAATTAATTGGAATAAGCATTTTTCAGACTGTTATGTCCATAGTTTGTTAGTTTCTAGCTTAAATACTATGTCAGTATCACAATTTAAGTAATAGATAAATGAAATTAACTGTCCTAATTATACTTCATAGATCATATTCTTTCATATTTTTATAATCCAGAGAAGAGTACGTAAGCCATCCTTGACGAGTAGAAGTTTGATACGAGGCCAGGATAGCGAATACTGGGCGAAGCTTGTATAGTGCTTTCTCAAAAATAAATAAATAGGGACAATCTTACACAAATCGACCTAGTCGTAGAACTGAAGGCCGATGAGGCCAAAAGGTTCCCGAATGGCATCGGAAAACGCAGTGTAGGTAGGTAGGCCTCCAAGAAAATGGAGGGACGACCTGCTTAAGGTTGTGGGAACGCGTTGGATGCGGATAGCTATGTTCAGCAGTGAACGTCTTTAACTAAAATGATGTTGATGATGAATATTAACAGAGTTAAACTTTTTACCTTGGTCCTCCTCTACCACACGTGCGCAACCACTATGTCTGTGCGACACGTACTATGCAAATGTTATTAATAATGCATAATATTTTAAAGCCGTCCTTTTTATCATTTCATAATGTATACCTATGTGTCGTAGCTAACGGTGATAGCAAAGTACCAAAGTAAAAAGGCTGTTCATTGATATAAACCTCCTCAAAGTACCGTCTAAATCAATAAGTAAGTATTAAGTAACTTATAAAGTTTAAACCTCTTTAGCTGACATTTTGAACTGCAATTCACCCGTAACCAAAATCAACAGCGGCGTCGCTGGCTGTCAAACAAAGAGTTCATTGCTTCCCCGTAGGCGCTAATGCGGTCCCGGAGTCATCCCTCGACGAATTTAATAACACGAAAACGTAAGGAAATAGAGCGATCCTTCTGAATTTAGACCCGACAACCCGCCCTGATGAACGTAGCTTTGTGCCGAGATTCTACGAAACTTGCCTATTATGTCACATAACTCGGCGGAACACCTTGAGCTGTTTTTTCATAAGAGAGGCGAGCATACCGTACAAATTAAATTAGGCAACACTAACGAGCCATGTAGTGTTAAAAAAAAGCATAAATCTAATAGCCACTCCACGATCACCTTTGTCTAGTTCCTTTTGTACGAGCCAGGAATTTTTAGAGTAAAAGTTTTCTTGGCAATGAAAGTTGGTTCAACTCCGTACTATTCAGGAATTTGTCACGGCGATCGACCCACTGCAGTTTGTGCCAGCCCTGGTTCACTTCTCGCCAAAATAACTACCGTACAGTGAAGTGACACTATGCCTTATACTACTCATTCTAGAACTTACTTTGCCTTGGTTTGTTACGTCATTTTTACACTTCGTGTCGTTTTATGTCTACTATTATGTATTCTATGGCTGTCTGGAGCTAAATTCGCAATGAGGCGCGACGAAGTAAAATAACATGTCACGCAGATGTACCGTATAATTTCAATTTCATGGTTATTTTTAAGTTTCCCTGTTTTAGTTAGAAAGTGGCATAAGACAATAGGTGGTATTTAATTGTTACACAAGCGCCCATCATTGTCACATTCCGTTTCTACTCATTTGTTTATTTTGGATTGCCCATAGGCGTGAGTGTCGTGTAGTTACCACTACCGGTTTATTTTGAATGTTTCTTTCTTTCACATTGGTAGAGTTCAAAAAGTTGTGACATGAAAATTAACGATACAGTTCTATGAGCAATTTTTATGTCTCCTAGGAGCTATTTCCGGTCAGTCGTTTTGTATGGTTAATTAAGATTTAACCTAAGGCCAATGTCCAACGCGCGGGCGCTTGCCATCGCTTTCGCTATCTCTTTCTGTCACCATCTTATACCGTTTGACAGAAAGAAAGAGTGAATGCAAAAGCAAGCGTCCACGCGTTCAACTTTTTGATTTCCACTCATAATAATTTCAATATTATTACTTCATAGGCATAATAAATTATTACTGCACAGGTGGCTCGTTTAAAAGAACAATAATTCGCTAGATAAAAACTTACACTCTATTATAAAAGAAGAGTATATTAGGTACAGGTACCTAATATATATCAGAAAAATATAATAATATCGTCTGGCGTCTTTCACGTTTCGCTGCGTTTTAATTTATTTTTTCTTATTAGGTATACTACTAATCTGCTTTTAGCTAACAACACGTCTAACATTTTTCGTTTTAATTTGATATCACATCCGCGAATTATGAATATCTCTACCACGTATATTAAGATATTAACACCATATAGCACCAGCACCAAATCATGCGATGAAATTATAAGTTTAAAGTGCTACACGTCCATTGTTTCGCAACACTCAGAATGCCGGCGCAGTCATGCCATTCTGGTAATTAGGAAAATATTTCACGTAGCAACTAATTTCTGTTCGAGATGAGGCACAGCCGTGGTGCAGAATGTAGGCAATTACATAAACGACAATCAACGGTACAAAGACGTCAGGAAGGGAAAGTGGAGTAACGTAATTATACAGATATGCCACGTTAACACGTCTAATGCGCGGCCATCGGACGCGGCGGTCGAAACGCTAGGTTTTTTTTCAGGTACCACCACTTATGTAGGTTAATTTCTACCATGACAATGCCAAAGTTCAAATTTTTGTGCGTTGCAGAGAAACTTAGTTATTCTCCAAGGTCGCATTTGACCACAAATCTTGGGGATATTGTGTTTTCGACTTTTTATAGCGATATTTAGTGAAAATTTCGCTACTTTCTATCGAAAGTACAGCTTTTGATTCGATAACAATTACCAGTCACGTGTTTAAATTTTTAAACACGACGTTTTTGGTAATTTTCGTCTCGCGAAATTTTTTGTTCCAACTCTTTTGTTCCACAGTTTATTTACAATTCGCTGCCGAAAAAATCTACAAAACAAATGTATGTAAAGTATTATTTATTTTAGTACGATAACTGTTTAGTACGAGACTTGTAGTATGTAGGTAGTTTATCATGAAAACATTCATCTCTTGATTCTACATCAAATTCCATATTTATCAATTGTTCCGATTAAGCAGCACCATGTTTTTAACCGACTTCAAAAAAGGAGGAGGTTCTCAATTCGGTTGTATGTTCTTTTTTTTTTTAACGTGTGTTACCTCAGAACTCCGTCATTTATGAACCGATTTGGAAAATTTTTTCGTTGTTTGAAAGCACATGCTTCAAGGTTGGTCCCATTGTTACCAAAATCCAGTTCTGATGATGGGATCCATGAGGAATTGAAGAAACTCCTCAAAAATTCAAGAGAAACTTATAGCGATTTTAGTATTTTCGGTGACAAGTCGAGCATTTGCATTCAGAAAGTATCATGGAACTCTGTAATAAAACGACATAACCCGGTCGAGCATTAAAAATAGAATTTTCAATATAACCTTATTTCGAAGTCAAACTGATGATTTTATCCTACGCATCTATTTTATACAGAAACAACTAAAAAGCAAAAAATAAAAATTTTAAAGAAAAAATAAAACCTTCAAAAAACATTCGAAAAACCATGAAATAATAATTGAACCGAACCGACTACAATAAGCATGAAAATATCTTACTTCTAATCTGTTTTAAGTCGGTGCCTCAGCACGAGCTTGCAGGAGTGTAGAAGCCCTATAGATAGTAAGGTATGTAGGTAAGTTAGATTACTAGGTCTACTCCTGCTGCTCGAGCTGAGGCACCGACATAAAACAGATTAGAAGTAAGATATTTTTGAAGGAGGTTTTATTTTTTATTTTAATATTTCTGTTTTTACCTTTAGTTTTTTAATGCGATACAATATAACTTAGTTTCATTCAGCCTTACATTCCCGCATCGGTTACATACAACCGCAATGGTGCAAATGTCTAAGAAGCCTGCGAGAATAGCGTTTAGAACGCCCGTTCGCGAGGGGCTTAATACCTCTCAACAGAGCAATAAGCATTAATGTAATTTGTGCAAATATGAAAACGGCAGAATTTGCCCTTATTAGTTCAGCGTCACAGTTGGCCGGAGACGGCTGGGACGCTCCTAAATACTAATTATATTACGCGATCTGTACACACGGAATTTAACTGGTAATTGAATGTTATTAAATCAAATAGAAAGTAATTTCATTATTATGAATTGGAGATAATGAGAGCGGATTTTTTGTTAATCTAGCTTTAATATTTTGTGCTTATTTTACGTGTAGGTATGGCGCTTTGTCTTTGCCTTGTTTCTTTACACAAACTAAATGTTAGGTATCCAATTTTTAAGGGGCTTTTATATTGATCATCAGTTGAATATTTAATAATTATGATTTTCCAGTTAGCTTTGTGAGTGAACAACCCAATTTCGAAATAAAAAAAACACGTTCTAGAGGACATTAAAAAATTAAATAAGGAGGGCAACATTTTTCGTAAAACTTAGCTCTATTATAGGTAGGTACATCTGTTTTTTACTGCTTTATTTACTCAACCTACAGAAAGATTTAGTTATCTTTAGATTTACCTAAATCAAAAAAGTATTTATAAATAACTAGCTGTTACCCGTGGCTCCGTCTGTAAAGAATTCGTTTATCGCTATCTCGCGGAAACTATGCAATTTTCCGGGATAAAAACTATTCTATCTCCTTCCCAGGGTCTCAAATTATCTTCATACCAAATTTCATCTAAAACTATTCAACGGTTGAAGCGTGAAGAGGTAACAAGACAGACCGACGTACAGCTTCGCATTTATGGTATTAGTATGCTTCCGTGCTAAGCCAAAGGGGCCTATGTCCGAAAATGACCAAATTCTGTTTTTTTTTCGTTGGATTCCTTAGCTTATAACTTATTTATAAGTTATAAGGAATAAAGTTCTGTTAACGAAAAAGTCGTATTTTTATTAGAAGTGCCTTAAAAACAGCTAAGAAAATAGACGTAAGGCTTATTTTTCACTCAAATACTAAGAAACAAAAACATAATTTTTCTCGAAACCGTTTAAACGGACATAGGCCCTTTTGGCTTAGCACGGCAGTATGGATGTTTGGTTTACGTAAGAGAAACGACTGAAAATTTTATCAGTAATGTATTCTGGGTATATACGTTTTCAAAAATAGTAAGTAGGTAGGTAGTATTAGTTCATTACTTTTACATCACATATATTACTTATGTAATACATGTGATGTGGGCACAACACAATGTCTGATTTTATAGCCCTTTGTTTGACTCAAAAGTATCTACAAAAGTTTTACAAAAAAAAATTGTCAATTTACACGGTCGCGTAAAATTTAACAAGATTATAAACCGCTAAGGCTAAACTAAGCGGATTTGGAGACAGAATTTACGATTGTTTACATCGGACCAACAGCTGGGCGATAATGGAGAAAAATGACCAAGTTTTTGCTGAAATAAATAATGATAAAATGTAATATTTATAAGTCGTGATATTACTGCATACCTACTACAATTAAATATAATGGTAAAAACTAAATTAAGTAGGTATGACATAAAATGCTAGAAACCAAATAGAAGAGGAACAAAAATTTGATATACAAATACTAGCTGTTGCCCGCGACTTTGTCTGCGAAGAATAGGGGTAGGTATAAAAAATACCCTACGACCTATTCTCAGACCTACAGAATATTATAGAGAAAAAAGTTTCATAAAAATCGGTCAAGCCGTCTCGAAGGAGTTCGATAACAAACACCGTGACACGAGATTTTTATATATTAGATTGTTGCCATATTCAATCATTTTACAACAAAACATGACACTTTCGGAAAAAGTGACGTCTTCATCAAATTTATATTATTTGAAATAAATATCACGAGACAATTGACACCAACGTATTTAGTCCCAATGTAAGAAAAGCTTGTGATATAAGTACTAGATAGCGGATAAACATTACTTATGTAGTAGATAGATACATACCTAAATAGATATTACACACCTAAGAATCGAGAACAAAAACTCGTATTTTTCGTAAATAATGTCTACCCCGACCAGGGATAGAACCCGGGACCTCAAGCTTTGTAGTCAGATTCTCTAACCAATTGGTTATCCGGTCGTCCGGTCGACTTCTATGTCGTACAGTACAATATCAATACAATTATTAACAATAACTGAATTGACTCATCACACAAAAATCAAATGTAATTTTAACGAAGTGCTGAGAATTCTATTTTCATCTAATATATAAAAATCTCGTGTCACGGTGTTTGTTACCGGACTCCTCCGAAACGGTATGACCGATTCTCATGAAACTTTTTTCTTTGTATTCGGTAGGTCTGAGAATAGGTTGCATGCTATTTTTTATACCCCCCTACCTATATTCTTCGCAGACGGAGTCGCGGGCAAGAGCTAGTAATCTATATATAAATAAAAATAAGTCACAGAAATGTTTGTACGCGCATAACTTCCGATCGACTGCACCAAATTGGATAATTCTTTTTTTTTGCGTTTGTTATTGTCAGGAGAAGGTTCTAATGAAAGAAATTAAAAAAAAAATACAACGGGGGCGAAGCCGCGGGAATCAGCTAGTAGTTAATACAAAAAGAAAAGTAGGTAGCTAATAAGAGCCAATAAAAACTTTCCATAATTACTCGTCACGTGACTAATTCAAAATTAAATACTGTACTCGCAAAATCTACCCATCATCCTAGATTCTACGGACGTTTTTTATAATTCTAGTTATCTTTAATTTTTTGCCGCCCGAATTAAACGTCAAGGTAAATCTGTGTAAGTAGGCACGTTCCAAATAGAAAAAAAGTTGTTTATTGTTGTACTACAAAGGACGCCGCGCGAGACTTAGCAGGCGTTATAAAATAAATTTTCTTGGTACTCTTTCGAGGGCGCGCATAGCCGGGGGAGGTTTTCTTTCTATCGCGTTTAATCTTTCAAAGAAGCAGGCCACTGATCTGATCTCGCACATCTGTTCGTTTTCATTTCTGACTCAGACATGACAATAAACAACGTTTAAACGGATAAAAGACGCAAATCTTCGCTTTAAAAGACGCTTAACTGATTTAAAGGCGCATTCAATAGTACATTACTGCAGCGGCCGCGAAATAGGGGATTGCCAGCCGAGTAGTTATAGATGGCAGAGTGTTAACGAGGCCATCTAGAGATACGAGGCCGGCAATCCCTGTTCGTGGCCAAGGCTTGTATAGAGTTTTTCTCAAACATGCATCATCATCATCACCACCATCATCACCGCCATCATCATCACCATCACCATCACCATCACCAACAACATCATCAACATCCATCAACATCCATCAACATCCATCAACATCCATCAACATCCATCAACATACATCAACATCCATTAACATCCATCCATCAACATCCATCAACATCCATCAACATCCATCAACATACATCAACATCCATCAACATCCATCAACATCCATTAACATCCATCCATCAACATCCATCAACATCCATCAACATATATCAACATCCATCAACATCCATCAACATCCATTAACATCCATCCATTAACATCCATCCATCAACATCCATTAACATCCATCCATCAACATCCATCAACATCCATAAACATCCATCCATCCATCCATCCATCCATCAACATCCATCATCATCCATCAACATCCATCCATCAACATCCATCAACATCCATCAACATCGATCCATCCATCCATCCATCAACATCCATCCGTCCGTCCGTCCGTCCGTCCGTCCGTCCATCCATCCATCTATCCATCCATTCATCCATCCATCCATCTATCCACGTCGACCTATTAAACTTCATGGTGCTGTATCACATAAAACAATAGACGATCACTTTGCTGGCCAAGGCCAGCAATGTTGTATGAAATCCCATTATTGACCTCTCGTCTAGGCGCACCTGCAACGTGACAGTTCGTGGCGTATTATAAAAATATTTTCGCTTATATTTAGTCCAAAACTCACTTAACACATTTTTTGAAGAAAATTAAGTACCTATAAAACCTCTGTCTTAAACAAGACACGCACACAGCAGTGAGTCAGAACAATGTTAAAGAAAACGGACTGATACTACAATGGGTAGGTATAGGTATTATTATTTTATACAGACATGATAAAATGTACCGAGCGTGCAAGCTTCAAGCAATTAGACGTCGTTTTTCCTAATATCGCCTTATTCTACTCAAAAATCCTTTTGCCAAGTCTCGCCGGCAGCGGTACTCATACCGCACTGTCCTTATAACTGTCATCCAGATTTAATATCACATCTTCCATTTTGGTCGGGTTCTGCCGAGTGGCAATTTCCTTCCTTAAATTATATTTCGACGAATACGCGTAAACTAAATACGTATACGACCCAAAAGACAAATTTTATTTATATTTTTCTCTCTGCCATAGATCCAGCAATGTGTTCTGTTTTACGACAGGCTTTTATATTGATGGTTTTATCTTTTCGTGTTTTTTTGCCAGCTCATATAAAAAGACGTGACATATAAAAAGTGCGATGGAAAATCAACAGCGAGATCAGAAATGTATGAGGTTGATAGTAAACATCCAACGAAACGCAGATCTTCTTTGTACAAGATTTTATAATTCTGCAAGTAAATTATTGTAGATATTTCCTGTAGTTTGTATTATCTCTACTTTGATCAAAACTTTCCGAAGACTTATCCATTTACTCAAAAGTTGTACAGGTACTGTAACTTTTGAAAAAATTCGAAAAAAAGTTTGTAGCATTTTTATTCTGATACTGTTTCATTATCCAAAGACATTTCTAATAATAATAGATGTAACAAAAATAGAAACACAAATCAAACTAACAAGCAGTAACTTGAAGATGTCTACAAACAATCTACTTAATACAGAGAAATCTCTCAGACAAAAACAAGTATAAAACTCCTATTGTACCTAACACACTATATACAGTGATAATGCTGTTAGTGTAATGGTAATTTGGCGTAATGGATCTTTCTAGAACGAGACGGTGCGCCGAAGTTAAATGTCCGCCCATCACCCGGGTCGATCGTGATCGCTGTTCGCAACAAATCAACCTCGTACTGGAGAGCCTCATATTACTCAATGACGAAACATTTGAGAAGGATGCATAAATGTACAGGAATGTTCGATTACATGCAGCTAAGAATGAATAGGCAAGGTATTTATCAATATGACGGAACTAAGTGACATGTCACTCCTACGAAAGTCAATGAGGTAATTTTGAACATGACACTTTGACAGCCACAGCGCAAACAGCAATAGATATTCTGATATCATCAAGCAAAAACTCCATTGTTCTAAAAAATATCGAACTAAATAAAGCATTAAGTCTAATTTGTTAAGTGACCGATAAAACTGATTAGGTATGTAAAGCCGTTTAAGCCGTATCTAACGTTAAAAGTCTTATAAAAAGGGTGTTTGCGTAAGTTTCTTTAATAATAAATTCTTTTTAAGAAAACCCTTAAACGACAAGATGGCAGTAGGCAATGTGGAGGAAATTTCTTAATAAAAAAATAAAGGCCGCGAGGGGACGGAACGCGGTCCGCCCTGCGACCATGTTAAGATTGTAAGGCGAGATGGCCGCTAAATTTCCAACTAAATTACACATTGGACATGTCAAGTGAACGAAGGTGAACTCGAGCGTCTACTATCGGAGTGTCTCAGGGGATAGTGAACTTGGCTTGGCCATTCTTATTCAAATAAGTGCGGGCAAGCGATTTACCCAGGGGAATCATGACGGGCGCACGCTCCAGATAGAACCTTCCACGGAGTTTTAGACTTGAATAAAAAGGAAATATGTGCTGTTTTCGGTTCGTAAGTATAAGCTAGTTGTATAAAACCAGCTCGGATTATTAGGGCCATCGTTATTAGTTTTGATACATTATCCCTGGAGGGCAGTCTGACTGAGCGCACGCCCCGTACAATTCTTCTCATTGACCGAAGGACATCACGCAATCTACACGAATACCACGAATAAACAGATATAGCGTAACGACGAAAATTTACATTAGGCCGGTTTAATGTCGCGAAGCAATCTCATTCTGGAAAGGAAGCCGGGCGAGGCTTAACCAGGACACTTTGGCCTCTGTGATTCCACAACGTCATGCCAGTTCGGGGGGATGAAGTATGGTTCGTGGGTCCCAGAGGATGGTTGCGATACATCAGTTACGATGCGTCGCGCGATACCACAGCTAAGACAAATGCGCGCCGTATCTTGCGCACTTCTCGTGTGTACCTTCACTTTCTTATTTCCCTAAGCGGTAGTTAATGGAAAGGCGAACTGGAAAGAGTTAAACGCTGAAGGAATTTTATAGAGTGTTTTTTTAGCACGTATTTAAAACAAAAATTGAAATAAAGCCGTATGCCGCTAATGGTTACTTATTCAATACCTACTGTGGATTTAGAATCTTATTTTTTCTTTAAAGGATCAAATACTTGGGTAATTATTAGAGCGTCTGTTCCAAACCACTTTAGTGGACACATTTTTGTAGAAATGACAGAAAATTCTGATTCAGTTCCCAGTTATCTGGAAGTACAAGTCCCCTAATAAACGCTATGAAATTCTAGAAAATGTGACCACGAAAATCAGGCGGTTAAAACGCTCGAGTAACGACCCAATTACATAGCGATTGATTACATTTTTATATGCCTACTGTAAAAGAATAAAAGTATGAAGAAAACAAAGCGACTCCTAAATTACCACCTTTCACAACCCTCGAAAGTCATCACGCGAAGTCAGGGAAACCAGTTAATTCACCTAAATGTGGAGGTCACAAAATTACTGCTTACACGAAACGTTCTAATTTTCCTTACGGATTCCCGTTAAAGTGGCGACGAAGTAAAAATGTTACGGAATGGAAAATTGGGGAGTCACGTACTTTGTTATAATAATTTAAATGGGAACGTGTTTAGGTTTTCTGCCCGCGTCCCCTCACGGGGTGTCGCATCCTTAATTATTACTTTGACATTTGCAATGGAGAAATTGTTCGCGTAATAAACATGTCGGGCTTCTGTTAATTCATTTTATTCGCTTTAGCAATGAAATTAAACTATGTTTCTGTTAAAATGCTAATTGACTGTAAGTATTGTTCTTCTTAAATTTACTAGCTACGCTCTTGTCGGTGGACTGTAAGTATAAGGAAGGATACAAAATAACATTTATTTTAGTTTTCATTTTCAGAGTGCTAAAGTTTCTAGTAATACCTATACTACCTACCTATAAAGTTATAATCAAGTTTACCGTTGTAACTAATATTAACATCACTAAGCGCAAAGTGCGTCGGTCAGCGTAGGTACTTCATTTGACTCGAGCATTTTGTTCTATATACTACAAAGGTCACGACAAATTGGGTACCTAACAACCTCCAAAGTGACCTTCTCTGGATTGACATGGTACAAAGCAACTCTCCGATACGAACTATGTCCGTCTGCCTGCGCGAAGTGATTGTGTTAATACACCTACAGCGTTTAAAAAATTAGTAATCGTGACCTAAAAAAAAGCGATAAGGTAAGTGGCTGAATTAAGAACTATTTAAAGTAGTGTTAAACTTGCAATTAGTGTTGCACTCGTATGGATAAAATAATAAAAACTGACAAAATAGTCGGTTGCGTTACCGAGAAACTTTCGTTCATGGATTCTTCATAGAGACCAAAATACACGACTAGATAAATGGCTGAAAATAATGAAGCATGAATTATCAACACACAAGTGCAACTAACATACTAACACTTAAACCTTATCGTTTTTATTGTCAGTATTTATAACTAATTTTTCTAGCGATGTTAGTTAACACAACAACTTCAAGCAGTTAGACCAATTATAGTTGGCATCAACTCAGAGTAGGTACTTAGGAGATCATTACCAAATTTGTCGTGACCTTTTAAATTTGTCTAATTGTCAGTTTAAGCTGGATAAAAAATAAGCTAAGCGCGACGTAGTAAACAACTTTTATCAAAAAACTAAATAAATTGATATAAATCTTCAGATAAATTAAATCACTAAACTATGTGAGCATTTTTTGTTTGTATTATTCACGGATTCTCACGACATGTGATTAAATTTAATGATATCTAATTAGTTTGACTTTGACCTTTACGTAAAAGTTAAATAATCGTTTAAGATGCAACTCTGAATGCTTATTATCCAACGAGGCCTTCGTTATTTAAAAATGTAATTTCTATCACAGCTTTGTCTAAGACATAGCAATTTAAAAATTAAATGAATGAAAATGACTGTGTTGTCTTACATAATATAAATGAAAGTATGGTTTTCAGAAAGAAATGTATCCCCGTTAAAAATACAAATAAGATATTCCATCCAATACAATATAAAAAAAAATCGAAATCCTACTTTTATTATAAATGCTTAAGTTTGTATGTTGGTGCATGATTCTGTGGGTGTATTTGTTAGTCCTTCAAGCTAAAGCGGCTGTACGCAAATAAATGAAATTTGGTAGATAGCTGGACGTCTGGAATAACACATTAGGCTGTTTTTTATCCCGATACTTTTACGGGATCGGGCTAAAATACCAAAATCACAACCGCTAGGTCTAGAGACATAAAATTTGGTAAGGGCTTTTTTTATGGAGATCACGGTGTATTTTTTGGGAATTCCCATCAAAATTTTTGGGAAACCCTTTCGAGTCGAATGCCAGACGTAATGACGAGTAAAAGAGTGAAACCGTAATGATAAAACAGACCTTCACCTAAAAGGCTTGCATTTAAATCACGTACCTATTACAAATTAAAATATTATGTCGAAGTTAATTTAAAGTATTCAATCTCATTATGTTTGCGAGAACAGATAAATCATTAGCATAGACAAACTCTGTGGAAGTGTATCACCGATACAGCTAAATGAAATCATAATAAGGGTGTTCCCGCCGCGAACATTAGAGCAATAAACCCGAATTCCCACTTAAATAAGACTTTACGTCCTATTTTTACGACGCAATAATTAATTTAAATGTACCAGAGTCGTATTTTAATTAATTTATTATAACACAAGGAATAGGTATTTCGTTCCAGCGGCCGTTAAAATTCATAAAGTTAAATTTAAAACGTAATCCCTTTGTGCTGTTAAATTTTGTAATACCCATTTGATTTTGCACCTGCGTTTTTTTTTATTTCAATGGTGGAATAATAGGCGGTTGTATTGCATTTCATAGAAATTTGCCAAGTGTTAATTATCATTGACTGTAGGTAAATTAGCTCAATAAAAAAACAAGAAACCGGAGAGCTTTTTATCGCCTGATTTGAAAACAAAAAACTTATCTATCATAAAGAAGTTTCACTTCATCTCATTACCATATTTATTATTGTGAAAGATACGAGTGTTTAAAAGTAAACGGTTCTGTGTCTCTGTCAAATGGAATGCGATAAAAATTCAAATTGTTTCGATAAAAGCGTTAGAGAAATCGAATGGAATGTTCGTTTAGTCGCTTATTTATACTTGACCGTTTGACCTTGGCATTTTATAAGGCAGGTGCAAGACGATGGCCATAATTTTAAATATCATTAATGTGTTTTCACCTTTAGCTCAGATCCGTGTTGCGTTATAAATGGTTTATGAAGTTAATAGTCACTTTCTATCTGTTCGCCGCGGCGAGCTAATCTAGATTTTAAGATTACCTATTAGCACTATTGCATCGAAACTGGACATTCAATTGGAACTGAATAAAATACGCGCAATTTTTAAAGTTGCTAATTTTAACAAGTGTTTTATAAAATTCTAAATCAAATTTACTGATATTTTACATTAATGTGATCAATATGTAAGTGATTTTATTTGTACCTATATTTGATACTTTCTCGTTTCTAGTTTGATTATTAGAAAAATGCTCATGTTCATTAATGTCACAAAAACATCACTTAAGTTAGACATATTCCATGGGATGTAAGTACCTAGTAATCTTTACGATAAGATCCCGAATATTAAGAATTAATATGCTATAGCAATAAAAAAACCTGCAAGTGGTAGTCAGACACATGTAAAATTATTTTTAATCTTACTTAATCTTAAAACTTAGGATTTAGTGGTTAACCCAGTATTCTTAATATTTTTATGAAAAAGAACACTTTGATAAAAAGTTTATTGTGCCAAAGAGTTGCTGCATGTCATCAAGGCCTTTAGTTCTTCAACAACAATACGATACAAAAGTTTGATTAAACACATTTAACTTCAAAAGTCCAAATCATTTTCAAACAGATAATAAAACTCACCTTGTAAATGCCATCGACGAGTTTCGTAAGTTCTTCGGTCTCCATGATGAGCAATTTCCACAAAACTAATTGCGTTTAGTCGAAAGTTATACGGGAAACTTCATTGGGAATTCAACAATATTTGCACACGAACAAAGTTCGACTGTAACATTACGAGCACTGAATTCACATTTCATCACCACTGTCCGACGAACTTACTATTTGTTGCAAATTAAATCACTCAAACACTTTCGAAGACATCTGGAACAAAAAAGTTTTCAAATTTAGAAACTTAAAAACTTAAAAAAAGCTAAACTGTATTATTGATTACTGGCCGCTTAGATTAAAACAGTTCAAGGAGATTAAAAATTAAAAGTAAAACCTTTTTCGAGATAACTATCTGTATTTCCGCAACGCGTGCGTTCGGAGAGCGGCTCGCAAGTCGACTTGCCTCTCGAGTAGGTATCTCGAACCTCGATGGTTAGAAAGAAATACAAACTAAACGAACCGGTGCCATATTATGGACCTGTTGATGTCTAAACCGTTGCCACTCTACTGCGTACCTTCCGTGTTTACATAAGATGAAATTCCGAGTGGTCATTTTCAAACAGCATCAGGTCAACGACACTATTCAATATTATCATAAATCTAAGATTAAAGTTCTTTAGCAATGAACTAAAACAATTACTTTGCTCACCCGCGACCTTACAATAGTTACGTTTATGCAAGAAATGTGTGTTCATGCAGTTCCTCCACCTTCACACTGTACGAACACACACAAATCACATAAACCCAAACATCACCACTACCAAGCTACACTGACGCGTTTCGAACTCAACCAGAGCTCATCTTCAGAGTTACCTGAAGATGTAAGTGAAGATGTTAAGTGAAGATGAGCTCTGGTTGAGTTCGAAACGCGTCAGTGTAGCTTGGTGGTGGTGATGTTTGGGTTTATGTGATTTGTGTGTGTTCGTACAGTGTGGAGGTGGAGGAACTGCATGAACACACATTTCTTGCATAAACGTAACTATTGTAAGGTCGCGGGTGAGCAAAGTAATTGTTTTAGTTCATTAATATGGACCTCCGCAAAGTAACGCCTGATTCAATAAATTATTTAGCAATATTAAGTCAAAGGATTTTTATTGATCATTCATTATTAACGCTATTTTAAAATGCGAAAGCAAACATAACGTCGATACGTAATTATGATAATAATAGCTTATTTTATTGGGTAAGCTTTTAGTTAAATGAAAAGGACCCGCAGGCAAAATGGCATGTTGAAAATCTTTATAGACTCGTTGCGAAAGCTTATTTAGCCAATGTCATACCTATGCAATAGCAGGCAATCTTAAATTTACATGCAATTCGCGTGGCAGGTGTTACTTACGCCCCTGTAGTAGGAGCACAATAGGAGTAACAATAAGTAACTTTCGTTTTCATGGCCGCTGCACCGCCTACACCGGCTTCCATCCGGTTGCGCAGTAGGCACCTCTATCTAACTTCGATTTTTAAATTAGCAGGCACACCTTGAAACTTTCGCTTTCCTAAACTCAAAAACGACATGTCAGTATGGAAATAGAGTAATAAATTAGCTGCGTCCGTCGACATTTACATAATTACGCAACAGCTTTATGCACTGGCCGAGGTTAATCGTATGCACAGCCCGGCTCGTCGGTAAAGTTCACTTAAATAACGTAGGCCTATAGACCGCGAGCAACGGTTAGCGGCAACGGTTTCGAAAGCTAAAACTCTGAAAGTTAGTGACTATATGGAAAAGTATTTTCTCAATTGTTGGGAATGGCCGAGCGAAACCGCCGACGGTGGATAGGTCTGGAACTATTGCGAAGTTTTTTCGCGCGTCACATGCTGAGGAAAAATATGAAACACAATTTTCTGAGAGGATCCGTAACTTCATTTTGAACAAGAGAGATTTGCGCCCGCCCGCGCCCCGTGCCCTGCCCCCTTGCATATGCACCCGTTCGGGAAAAGCTGAGCGCGGGTTTTCCACTTTTCTTCTTTTTCCCGTATCCCTGAGGCGCAAGGAAACAAGTGTGCGAGACTGCTTATTTCAGTTCCAACTTGTTTAGCTTGGATTGAACTAGTTCGATCCGGATTTAGGAGTGGAAAGCTTCGTAAATAACCACACTCGAGGGTCTAGTGCAAAGTGGATATCAAGGATACCTAACATTCAGAAGCTGCTTTACACCTCAGCTTAGAACTTATTTATACTTCCGTAAAATCTTATAGAAAAGTACAAAAGTTTGGCTACTGGACTGATTTAATATTTCGTGTATTCGAATGGGAAGCGAAAAAGCAAGTCTGTGGAATTATCTCCGCTTGCCAAGTCGATTCAAGGAATGGCATAAAATAATAGGATACAACATGAGTTAGCATAACGTCGCATTGCACCCGTTGGCTGGTCGCGCCGTTTCGCTGACGAACCTTGTTATCCTGAATATGTGGCACATTGTGGCTGAATATTCATATTCCTATTCTTGAACGACGGTCGGTCTTACTTCTGGAATTCGCTTTTGTATCGGGGTTTGAAATACATTGTTTTAAACTTATAACTACTACTTACTACCCACGGACCTTAATCATGTAAAACGTAATTTAAGATGACGTCGATCAGTCACATCGCAGCGGCTTGGTCACGATTAGACTGAAGTGTAGGCTTCATTTAGCTATACGAGTTTTTCAAACTACCCGCGCTATATCAAGATTTTGCATCGACACCCTATCAAATCACTTTGTCCGAAATAGTCCAAATGCTTCTGAAACGTCGGCGTAAGTGCGTACACTACGCGCGTTTTCCCAGAAATAACACCAAGCGAGATCGATTGTTCATCCCCGATAAAGCCCAAATCTCATAGATATAGGTAAAGTCGTTTCCGAAATATATAAGCTAAATAATAATTGCTAGTAATTGCTCTATTATTGAAGTACTGTTTGGGATTTAAATTTTTTAATTCAGTGAAAATTAAATCTTATATTTCGCCTGTGTTATCGGAAACTGGCTTTAAAACTGGTATGATACTATTTTGTGAACTTTTTAAAGCTACTGCATTTTATTGAAAAAAACGTATTCATGTTTATAACTACATATAAAATAAAATTGATTATGTAGGAAAGTTTGCCTTGTTGCGATACCGATTATTATTTAAATATCTGAACATTTTACAACTCGAAATCAAGTACTGAATTTTAAAATGTGAGTAGAAGTTGATACTATATTCATTATCAACATCATTCGTGCAGCTTGCAGCCATAATCATTCATCTGTCACATGTCATGGACTTACGTTAATGAAATTCCCATCACTCCTGGGAAATTTACCATGACGTGATACTCTTGATGTCATTGCTATAGCAATACCATGACTGCTTTTCAATCATTCAGGACGGTCGGCTGCCGGGAGTGCTTGCCAATTTTTAATGGACTTCAGTTTTAACAGACTTTATAATTTTGTATAATAACAACGTTTTGCAAAAAGGGATTTGAAAATATACTTAATATACCCAAATTTAGTTAATGAAATAAATATTCAGTACCTACGTGTTTTCAAATAATTAACTTTTAATAGATATTCTCTTGGTTCTCGTAACGTGGAATAATATTACAGTAGTACAGGATTTTTGCTTTTCGATTTTTACTTTTGTTTCAATTATGCCGAAACTACTCCTAGTATCAAACTGTTCGGGTTGGTGTATATGTACTTACTAGTGTGGGAAACCACACAAAGCAGAATGTTGAGAAACTGGGCTCAATTCCTATTCCCAGCCAAACTTTTCTATTTTCACCCGACTGTAGAAGAGGGTTATTTTCGATGTTATTCTGTATAATTTAGAAAAAAAAATTTCATGTTTTGGCTTAAGTTTTTAAAACTTCCTTAGTACGAATTATAGAAAATAGTGTATCACTCACGAGACGACATTTTATTGCCGATTGCTTGCTACAGTTTGGTTAAGTTACGGAATATGCTGCCTGCACTTGACACTTCACAGTATTGGATATATCCAGAAAATGCAGCGTCATTACCGTCAAAATTGCGTGCAAGCTAAATCGGTGTAGGGAGGGAAATACACGGGTTTGGTGTTGACCGAAATATTCCACGAGTAAGTATTATTAGATAATGCTTCTAGTACTGTAAATGCGAAGGTTTGTATGTCTATTTGTAACTCTTTCACACTTAAATAGCAGGAAGGGTTTCTGCTACGTACCTAGTTGAATTTTGGGATTAAGAGTTAGATTACTTTTATTCGGATATTCTCACGAGATAAGAATGTAAGCATGTAAAATGCCATAAGTTTAGAAACATGAAAATTTGTACTGGTGTTTTTAATGTAACGTAAATGAAGATAGTGATGTATTATTTTAGAGATTTCCATGGGAAAATAGTAACATTCGGGCATTTAATTTCATCTGCGAGATTCAATAATGGTTCATGTAAGCGAAGCCATAGGTAAAGACTAGCATATTGACAAATTTTTGCACAGATACGTCTACTTTTATTTTTAAGCTGTAGCCTAGTGGTTTGACCTACGGCTTCGTGGGTTCGAGCCCGGGGTCGTACCTCTGAGTTTTTCGGCATTTACGTCCAAAATTACATTTGATATTTTCCATGAGCTTAACGGCGAATGACAACATCGAGGGGAAACCTGTACATACACATGCGATGAAATTCAATAATGTGTGTGAACTTCCCAATCCACAATGGCCCTGCGTGGGAACTACGGCCCAAGCCTTCTCATTCTGAGAGGAAGCCTGTGCCCTGCAGTGGGACGTTTATAGGCTAGGATGTAGATGATGAATTGATGAGTCTGTCTTACGTATGCCCTTATTTTTGTCGCCCCAATTGTTTTCAGTGCATCAACCTCATAAATCACTGGAGGTACTTTGATCCATATATCGTTTTGTACATACAAATGGACTACGTTTAAACTGTAATGTTTTATCCTGCAACACGGAAACTTTTATCATTCCGCGAACTCGTAAACGGCATTCAAAACCATAAACCACTAAACCGAATGCGTCATAAAGCATTTCGTCTTTTCCTTTTCACGAAGAATTGGCAAGTTAAAAGTACGACTCGCATTATGGCGCGGTTTTGTTCACTTTGCTAGAAGGGGTCCCATTGTACCATCTCTCTTGTCGGTAGCTACGGATAATCTACTTGGATTCTTCGAAGCCATTATTACCACAACAATAACCGGCTCGACAATGTAGCAATACCGAGGCACACTTTCAATTAAATTTCAAATTTGAAGCAGAATCTTTGTGTTCACCTTTGACTAGTATAGCTGTTACAAAATAACTTCTAGCGTCTAACCTATTAGACGTCTTGTTTTGCTTGATTAAAAATATCTATTACGTGACAAAAATAGTGATAGGTACAAATAAGAACTTGCTTAGGGTTTTCTAATTTTTCGCCGAAAGTATTTCAAGTACTTCAAGATTGTTATATGATAAAACTAACTTTACCTAACCTATAGGGTTCTACAGTATAGTCTTGAAATGTATCCTAAATTACAGTTACATGAATCAGTTAGGAAAAAAATTTCGGCGAAAAGGCCTGATCCCGAGAAATAGGCATAAGATTGGGACAATTCACAGTATTGGACAGAAATCCTTACCTAATACCTTAATTTTAAAAGTAATATCATAAGCTAAGCTTTCAGCTACGACCATTTTCTTAATCCGTAGATACTCGTAGACAAATGAATCGTTTATTAGATACTACAAATGCCCAGAATCAAGATTACAGATTAATGTTTGTATGCGCGCTGTAGTAGTAATATCAGTGTTGTAAGTAGCTCAGTTCTCAACATTGCTCGTAGGAGCAAAACAACGGTGTCCTGCCATTTTTGTAGCTGGCCCGTAATTGGGAATAAAATTTCTAAAAAAAATACCCATGGTGAGATGTTATTACCAAGGATTGCGATACTGGTTGTGGTAGCTAGGGGAGTGCCTTCGAAAAGAGGTGATGCGACAAACGCAGACTTTTTTGCGGAAAACGCGCAAACCGTGTCTTAGTGGGGTTAAAACGGACTAAATTAAGTCGACCCCATTCTGAAACTTTTTTTAGGGAAGTCTCAATTTCAGACAAAAGTTTGTTTCGGCACTCTATGACGTTTTCCCGAGAAATACCGGCGCGGCCAGTGTAAGAGGCATCAACCGTACTATCATCCGCATAACAGTGAATGCCACCGGTTGGCAGCATATCATTGACAAGCAGAAGGAAAAGCGTAGGCGATAGCACACAGCCCTGAGGGACACCAGCATTCACAGACATGTCAAATGAAAGTCTTTACTTATTTGATAATTATGTAATACCAGCGACCCGCCCCGGCTTCGCACAGGTGCGACTATATTATGCATGTATTGTACATATGTAAACCTTCCTCTTGAGTCACTCTATCTATTAAAAAAACCGCACCAAACTCCGTTGCGTACCTAGTTTTAAAGATCTAAGCATACATAGGGACAGACAGACAGCGGGAAGCGACTTTGTTTTATACTAGGTATGTAGTGAAATGCATTACATTATATTAAAATTAAAAACTACAGAAAACGATTTAAAAAGCATTTATCACGAAATGGTTTTCGATTTACTCATTACAAAAAAAATAGACATCCCCGATTGTGTCAATAGCATGCACTTATTACACGTGAGATCACAAAGTACATAATCACTCACAAGCATATTGGAAAAAATTAGGTTTGTTACATTTAATTGGACGAAGAAGCCACCTCGGGCGTTCGAATCTCGTAAAGCAACCATTGCCCTCAAGTGAACGTCTTCGATACCCCAACTAAGCCTAGCAATAGTTGTGTACGAAAGTGTCGTTTAGACACGAGACTCGTACAGTTTGCCGCCATCACGCCCCTCGATGTGATGCGATTGCTCAATTGGCGAGAAATTGCGACGGGACTAAGCTCGTGGAAAATTGGCGATATCGTTAATATTCACCCGAAACCGGCGGTTCACGTGGCGACTACAAATAACGAACTGACAGCCCCCATAGATTTATGCATCGTCGTTTTAAGTGATATATTACTTCTAAACTCACCGATCTTGTAGAATCTCAAGTGTCTCCTTACGGTTCCAATTTCCAATCCGTACCTTTCATTTTATATCCACAAGATTATCCCTCTTACATTTGTTATTGAAAGAATATTCAAATTCTTACAACGATAGCAATATTTCGTCGTACTTAAGTAACGTTGGTAATAAAGCAGGTAAGATATCGAAACTGTTTTTTCAACACTCGTTGTCTGAATGAAATATAGCGAATGTGCGCGGGGTCCATAAAAATAACATAAAATATACGTATCTTGACAAGCGGGAGGCTCAGGTAAGTCTAAGTAACTTTCTCCGGGGGCGTTAAGCCGTTCACCTAAGGAAATTGGTGACAAAAATATTCTGGTCATGTAGAACCCCTTGTTAGCGAAGCCGAAAATACAAGAAAATTCCCCTTCTGACACGGCGTGCTCCGGGACCGTTGTTCTCCGCTAAGTTTTTACGATACCCACTAAAATTGCTGAACACTTAAATTTTATGTCGACAGATATATGCAGCTGCGCGTTGTTTATAGCTAAGTCAACAACAGCATTTTCATGACCTGCGTACGCCTTTCAGAATATTTTTATCTTTCATTAACACTGCATGCATTATTTATAGTTAAAAAACCTCAAATTTCACATTCGCTTTATTTATGCCAGTAATCTTTACCGTTGTCAGAGTCATAAAGCAAAAATTTATTCACTAAAGCAGACATGCACTGGCTGCACAGATACGATTGAAACTGAAAATCGCAACGTGTGTGCGATTCATGACAATTATTATTATAGGCAGAGAGCGGAACGTCGATTTTTTTTTATAAAATGAAAATACTAACAGAAATAATTACAATATAATGTTTTAAACTTTTGTGATTTTTACTCGTCACATCACGGCCGCTGTAATTTGGTTGAAACGTCAAGGTAAATATGAAATGTTATTTGCGTGATAAGTCCCGTGAGTGTTGATAGTTATGAGAAATAATTTCAAGTTAATTAATTAACTGATTGCATTAATAATATTAAAGCTGTAGGTTCGTACTGGTATAAAGATGACGTTTCTTTTTTAACACGCTTTTAATTAGCTTCATTGTTTTTTACGGGCTAACTAATACATCGATCTAGCGTTCCTATTTTAAAAGCTTTTATTTTTGGTTTCAGTAGACATGTCCGTAATCAAAAATTGCTAGTTACATTTTGATCCACTTCCAGTGGTGTGTCGGATTTTGTTATACTTAACACTTTGAAGGACAGAACTTTCAATTACGAGTGGTTAAGCTATATTTGGATGTTTATAGGCGTAGTATCCTTCAAAGTGTTAAAAAATATTTAAATTGTTGATAAAACACCGAACAGTCAGCAAAAAAAAACTTGTAAATTTTTTTAAACAACAACATCGAAACAGAGGGAAACCCAAAAGAGATGCCTGGACTTGGTGGCATATAAAATCAAATGGCAAAAGCATGCTGATAGAAATGAGTAGAAGAAAGAAGGGGAGGTCGTTTCCCAGCAGTGGGAAAAAACTAAATGTTATTTTCATAACAGGCCGACTTGTACCTAACCAATGTTAGACATAAGTTAAAAAAAAGATACTTGCTGAAACCTACATTGAGTACAAACTTAAAATAGGTTGGTAGGTTTATTAGATCATATCTCTTTTAAACATTGCTGCGAAAATTTTGCCTTCACCTCCCTAACTACTATGTAGGTGCGTGTGCGTAAGGCTAAATACTTGTACTAATATTTTCTTAAGTGAAACCGTACAGATATTTATTTTAACTGTTGTTTACGTTTCCTACGCTGGAGCATCAATAGTTAAAAGATCGTACAACAAATCATGTCAGTCGAAACAACCATGTTTCACTTACTATACCAGCTGTTACCCGCTATTATTGCTATCCCGCGTTATCCTTCCTAATGCGAACTGCTAAGGAATGGAATGCGCTCCCGTCGTCTGTATTTCCAGATAAATACAGCCTAGGTACCTTCAAGGCTATAGCTAGAGTGAATAGGCGCTGTTACTGAACCAGTGAGGTACACCTTTGGCCTCATCTTCACTTTTCATCATGTGAGATAGTGGTCAATCACGGGTCAGTTTTATATAAAAAAAAAAAGCTATGCGATTTTCCGGAATGAAAACTATCTTATGTCTTTCTCAGAGTCTCAAACTACTCAGCGGTTCTTGCGTAAAAAGGCAATAGACAGACAGAAAGGGCCACTTTCACATTTATAATATTAGTACAGATTTATACATTTATATTTCTAAATGAAAATGAAAAACTAGGAGGCTTTCAAAAGTTGCCAAGTAAAGTTCGTACGCTAAATCCAATATCATTTTGTAAAACGTTTTCCTCATTACTCGCCCTTCCGGCCCTCAAACATTGTCTAACGAATCGTATGTTGCGGCACCGAACGTACTTAAAAAGTTACAATCGTTACCAACTTTCCGTTTACCTATTCATGTTTAACAAGCTGACTTAAGTTAAAACTTTTTGTCGCAAACTTGAAATATTTAACTTTACAATGAAATGAATTGAAGAAATCACTGAATCAATCAATGTAAAGTAGGTAAGAATTAAATATGCTCGTTAAAGTGCCGAACTTGATATTTTCCGCTCCGATATCACATTAATAGCGGGCAGTTTATCACGCGTCCTTGTGATTGCGTATTACTTTCGTTAAGCCTTCTAATAAATAGTATCATTACGCGTTGCCCTAATTGGGCATTAGGTGGAATCTAGAAAAACGTCTATTAGTCGCGCGGTTAAATACAACGTTTATATCCATTAGGGGAACTTCCGACACGTCGGTAATCATATTCCAAGCAGGCATCGTATAAATCAAGAGAGGATAACCGGGGGCAAAAAACAACGTGACCGGTAACACGCACCGCCCTAACCACTGTTTATTGTAGGTTTTACATTCACTTTATTGCCGCTTGTATCGGTAGATAACGGGCTTACTTAGGCTCAGTCGCAATATTATTTGCTTTGGTTTTGTTGACGACGCACCGTTGCAATGCGACCATGCGGGGCCAAAGTAAATTGTATCTAAAATATTTACTAAGAAATGAGATTGGCTTATTTATAAATAGGTGCTGATTCTATTTTCATCATCATCCTTATTTCAGCCGAAAGACGTCCACTGCTGAACATAGGCCTCCCCCAAGGCTCGCCAAACAGATCGGCCCTGCGCCATCCGCATCCAATGCGTTCCCGCTACCTTCACCAGGTCGTCGCTCCATCTACGTCGATTCTATTTTACGTGTGCTGATAACTGTGTTTAAGTAACTTTTAAAATTTAAACACACATTGCAACAGCATGCTTACTTTGCCCACATGCGTAATTTTTCATAGACGTTTATGAGGAACTTTTTTAAGCTTTAGGTATAAACGGCCGCTTTGACTATGTAAGACACGACAAATGCTCTCACGCGCACCTCTTTAAGGTATTGAATTTAAGTGTCATTCGAGCGTTTGTGCTGAATCACTTTCATGGGCACATTTATTAGAAGATTCTGATACAGTTTCCAGTTATCTTGTACGTAGTAGACGTCTAATAAGTAACCGAAAATACCATCGAAGTCTACAGTCAATTCGCAAAAATTTGGCCACGAAATTAAGGTGGTTGAAACGCTCCAATACATATGCTTCCTGTCATTGTCACGACCTAACGCATCTGTATTAGTCTCAGTACTACTGACAATGGATACTATAATTCAGATCTTCGCATAAGTTAGATGAACGTTGACACAAACACGGCCGCACAAGCTCCTCAATCAACGATGATCGATGCGTTCGGAATGCACAACGAACAAACAGTGGCCAGTAATGGACGCATTGCATGTTTGCTGGCATTAGACGCCATCCACTGATGCGTTCAACGGCGATCCAGAGGCGATAATGTGACGATATTCTGGCGTGCTAACTTGATTTAGATTTTCGGAACACGATAGTTTTTGTTACCTTAATTTAACTTCGTTGCCTGCTTCAGTAGTAAGTATCTTGTTTTCATAACACGATTTAAATAGTTTAACTTGTATCTATTATCTAACCTCAAAAAAAGCTTTTAACCGCAACTTCACGTACACTATTAAATCTGGCAGACAAATTAAAATTCCGGATTTTGCAAAATTTCAAAGTGAACTCCCAAAAATTACATCGTGGTCTTCATTTAGGTTTTATGGCGAACACCCGTGCAAATTATCATGTTTCTAGACTCAGTGGTTAAGAATTTAATTTTAAAAAGTAGACTATGTATTATTCCAGACGTCCAAATATACCTACATATAACGCACACGCATGCACTCATACGCATACTCACAAACCTTGGTATTTATAATATTAGTAGGATGTATGTAACAGAATCTTAGAACTTTAATTCCATCCCATTTCTTATTGTGGTATTGACATGAAACTAGTTAAGTATGCGTAGTTCTGTACACAGTAATATAGTAGAGTATACAATAATATAGTGCCATTGAGTTGAGTTGATTAATGATTGAGCCGGAAGTTAGGTACTGGAATTCTAAGACAGAACAATGTGCCCTAGACGTGTTTGGGCTTGTTAGAATAGCTTTAGGGTTAATTTTGACCAAGAATGGTATCGACAGACTGATGATAGAGCGTCATTCTAGCACTGGAACTACAAGACAGAATGATTTTATCTTTTAGTTCGGTTGGTGTTAAAGGATGTTTTTTTTAGTTTTTTGAATTATAATTGATTCGTGTTTTCTTTTGTATCCAAACACGTGTCCTAGTTACTCCACCGAAGAATAATCTAAAGTGAGTAAAGTTAGCTATAAAAAACGTGTTCCAATCTTTCTGAAACGCATATTTCCTTTTAGGCAGGAGATGATAGACGCCTTAGGGGTCGTAAAATTTAAAAATATGTGCCATTCCATCATGTGTACGCGTATACGTTACCGTAGTTAAAGGCGAGTATAGAGACGTAGAACGCCATATTAGCTGTTGGCACACTTCTCATCTCTTCACGCATTTGAAACCCGCTTGCTAAACATGTCATCCTTGTACGCATTAGCCCAACATGCTTCGAATGCATAGCTAAACTTGTAAGGTAAACGCTAAATAGGTTTAAAAATTAATATTCAAGTGGAACGCCCTTAAAGGCAAGTTATTCACATGTCGTCCACGGTAAAATTCTTCAAATCTCTACCAGGACCGCATGAGGACCTTGAGGGTCGCATTCTTGCCTACTTTATATTTCATGCAGTGTATGTACCCTCGGCGTTTACCTGTCTACTTTCGTCACCTCGGGACTTAAACCGCTTACTGGAAATAAACTTTGTTCAACGCTCAACGCGGAATGTCAGAGATTTTGTAGTATTTAGCTGTCATCACGAGAACGGGAGCTGTTCGCTGCCACCATAATGGGGGAGATGAAAATGTATTCTGAAACATTACCGGCATGTTAGGACCTTACGATTACGCTAAGTGCTCACGCGCTGCAATTGCACATGCAGTGCATTTACCACATTTAGGTGATGACAATTTGATGTTGACGCTAATAGGTTCGGTCAGACAGGAAAAACGTGAAACCAATGCAAGGATTGCAAAGAAATCCAATTTCACAAGCTTTTATTTAACATTATTTGTGGTTTTTTTCTAATTGGCTCTAAATTTGATGGCGTTTTCGGTTATTTATTAGAGTTCCTGCCTTTTACCCGATAACTGGAAACTACATCAGTATCTGCTGTAATTTTTACAAAAACGTGTTTACGAAAGTGATTCGGCGCAACACAAACGCTCAAATAATAACCCTTGTACGTCTTTAATATCGAAAGTTCCAGTTTTAGAGATCGTTTTTGACTTAAAATTTGATGTGGATATACTTATAGCTTAGATGCCAATACAAACTACAGTCAGCAAAAAAGTTTGCATTAAATAAAACAAAATAAAGTAATTTTAATAAATTTGGCTTTGGGCGCTATCAAAAAGCTGAACAGATTCACAATTCATATTTAACACAAAATAAATTACAGCAAAAGCTCATTTCCTTATTCGGGGAAAGTTCTGTTATTCGCAATATTGGAAACATTAACCATCCCGACTCAAGAGGCATTATAAAGGTGCGTTATACGAACAATGAGTTTTAATACGGTGGCAACTTGCTTGCCACGTTTATTTGTTGGCATTCGAATAATTGCCTGATTCAAAAAGGGAGAAGGGCCTTATCGTAACTTCTGATTTGAAAAGGCCGGACAATGTGACTTGATACGAACGAAGCTTTAATAGGACTTGTAGGTACTTCTACATAGCGGTATTATATAGCAATATAAGATTTGTATGTAGAGTAGATGCAAGCAGTTATCATTTTGGGGTAGCATTCCGAGAGCTGATAGATATTTAGAGGCGGCGTAAAAATTGTAAAATGCTTCCTTTATCCATACTAATGTAGCATAAATGCGATGCGAAATTAACTCTGTCTGTATGTAACGACCGCTTTAGCCTAGTTGGTAGTGACCCTGCCTACGAAGCAAGAGGTCCTGGGTTCAAATCCCGGTAAGGGCATTCATTTGTGTGATGAGCACGAATATTTGTTCCTGAGTTATGGATGTTTTCTATGTATTTAAGTATTTATTTATCTATATAAGTATGTCTATCGTCGTCTAGTACCCATAGTACAAGCTTTGCTTAGTTTGGGACTAGGTCGATTTGTGTGAGATTGTCCCCTAATATTATATTATATTATTATATTATATTATGTCTGTTACCTCTTCACACTCAAAACGCTTAACCAATTTAGAAAATTCGGTATCCAGATAATATGAAACCCTGGGAAGGACATCGGACAATTTTATCCCAGAAAATTGCAATGTTTCCGCAGGACAGTGATAAACAAATTCTTAGCAGACGGAGTCGCGGGCAATAGCTATATTAATATCTAAATGCAAATACACAGATCTGGCTAACGGACAGTGAGATTAAACCAGACCAGCTATTTTCGATCACTTGGCAGATCAAAACAATTTTTTTTTAAGTTTTTTTCAAATATCATTCTAAAAATATCTAACTAACTTCTAGACCTGCCTAAATTATTTGACTTTCTTAACATTAAAGGAAGTATTTTACAAGTTTTTACGTCTCTTAAAATAAATACTCTAAAATGTCTACCAGCCCTTGTTGTACAGTCGTAGGTGAGAAGATATTATTGTCATGCTTGTAATAGAGCATTGTGATGTAAACGTGCGTCTTTTATTTCTAGTCGTCAACATATCCAATTTTCGTTACACTACTGAAAAAGCATTATTACACAAAATATCCTCTACTAAACTACAATAGCTGCTGCTATTGTTATAAAAGATAATATAATAGTTAATACCATAAGGCTTTATATTTCCGTAAACAAAGACTGACCGGTTCCCAGCGGCACGACCCTTAGCAATACGCGAATAGTGTAATGCCACTATCTTAACAATAATAGTAAAACTTAATGGACATTTCGTGTGCGTGTCCCTGATAATTACAAGCTAAGTGAACCATTGCCACTCTATTCGGCAACACACTGTACTTAATGCTAAAATCTTGATTGTACGTATATACACCTAAATGCTACGTTATCTAATAAGAAAATTAAAAAGCTCTTTTAATTCTTTGACTATTTTGAGGCTACCTACCTACTATAAAAGGTCCGTCCGTCTGCCCATCCGCCCGTCCATCCGTCCGTCCGTCTGTCAGTCATTCCGTCCGCCTGTCGGTCCACCGTCCATTTGTGTGTCTCTGTAGGTCTGTCTCTCTATACCTCAAGACCTCTTTCTCAGGAACGCATGGAAATATCAAGTTGAAATTAATGTCAAATAACTACTCAGGTACGATAGTTTTTGGAGTTGCGAAAAAAATAAGTATCTATGTTCAAATGATCAAAAGCGACCTTTTCAAAGTGCTTTTTTTCATACGAAAATCGTGGTTATCAACTTGTATGTATATAGGGTACTTTCCCATTAAAATAAAATAAATAAATAAATAAAATAAAATTATGAAATTTTGTAAAATTTAGGTCACGCCTCAAAACATAACTAAAGAAAAAAAACCACTCCTTCGTAAAAAATGCTTTAGTTTTCATAAAAATATTATGAAGTACAAACAATTTTTTTTGTCTAGCTCGTTAATTGTCGTTAATGCGTGATTTTTAGTCGCATTTGGCCAATTGTTTTGGTTACAAACACCTATTTTTTCATATCCAAATATCGTCAAGTATACTCTAATAAACAATATACTAAATTACTATAAAAATTGGACACAACAAAAAAAAATCAGTCTATAATGGGTTAAAATCGACCGTCGCCCCCCCCCCCCCCCTCTAAAATCTAAACTGTTGGGTGGAAAAATGTGAAAAAATTCAGAATGGTAGTAAATATATTACATTTACAAGGAAAATTATAGCGGCTAAGATTGCTTGGGAATTATTTGTAGTTTAAGAGTAAATAGTAGCCTAAGGGCCTACGCTAGCTGACGCGGACGTCCGCTGCGTGCGCCCGCACGCGGGTCTAAAATGTACCGAAAATCCGTCGCACGCGCCCGCGCCACTTAGCGCTGTTCATACAATTTCTTATTAGACGCGCGCACGACGGGCGTCCGTTCCGGGTAATCCGCATCAGCTAGCGTAGGCCCTAAGGTATAAAACACACCTAAACTTGGAAGATTCTGTACACATACAAAATCCTTAGAAAAATATTACTTGATTTTTCGTAATGGCTACGGAACCCTATCTTGGGCGTGTCCGACACGCTCTTGGCCGGTTTTTCTTTGGAAAAATATCGCCTTTTACACTAACAGGTGTGTCTAGAAACTAACCATATAGTTGAAGTAGAGTGTTTCGTAAAGTGAATGTAAACGTCGGTGACTAGAAAACCCTCTTTACTCAAGTGTAGACCATTACTTCCTTCGTATTTGCTGTTTAGGATAACAGAAACCGAAGACAACGGAACCGAACCGAGGACCGGAATACAGTGTAAGTAGGCTTTCCACAATATGGAGCGACGACTTGGTTAAGGTCTGGTTAAGGATGGCGCAGGACCGACCTGTTTGGCGAACCTTGGGGGAGGCCTATGTTAAGCAGTGGACGTCTTTCGGCTGAAACGATGATGAAAATAACAGATACAGCTCTATTACAATACAAATAACGATAGACAATTTTAAACACGACCATGCGTTTGTAATAAGTAGGCTAAATCCCATATTGAATGTCTGCCAAATTTTAAGTCTTTTGCTTAGTGATTTAGGCTATGCGTTGTCAGTCAGTCGGTCAATAAGTCTCCGTTAAAAAAATATAAACTTTTTTTATGAGGTATGGTACTTTTTGTTGACTGTACTTACATTGTCATCAAAACTACATATCCGTAACAAGTTCCATCTCGATGATTGGCAGTCTAGTACCGTTCGTTTTAAGCGAAACTTCTTTCCTCGCACGACAAAGATCTGGAATCAGCTTACTGCGGCAGCATTCCCGGAGCGTTACAACTTAGGGATCTTTAAAAAACGAGCCTACCAATTCCTAAAAGGGTCGGCAACGCACCTGTGATGCCCCCGTGTTGTGGGTGCCCATGGGCGACGGTGATCGCTCTCCATCAGGTGACCCGTCTGCTCGTTTGCCACCTCTAATATATAAAAAAAAAAAGTTCCAAGTCGACAACATGAACCGTTGAAGAGTTCTGTCTTGCGGAGATTATCCCTGCCTGTATACCTAAATGCAGCACAACGTAGTTGATGTACATGTTCGTCACCTGTGACATACTTTTCATCACCAACGTCACGTAAACAGCTATCAAGGACCTGCGGCAATAGTGCGAATTTAGTTGTTATAGGACACACCACTGATACGTACATATAAGGGTACTTTACATAGGTGTGTCACGGGAGATGCACCGACACCGATTGTTTTGAGTGCTTTAGCGCGCTCTAATCGGATCTACTTTACGTACGCCGCACCGATCGCAACATTAATAGCATTAAACCAAATGCAATTGCAGACAATGCGGTCTACGTTAATAACGTCGCAGTACGATATAATTGGTTAATGTGTTTTCATCTATCGCTTTTATTGGCTGATAATTATTCTGCTAATGAGATTTGTGTTGTGTGGTAGTCCGGATTGAGTGTCAACAATCGGTGCTGTGTTGTAATTCTACTGAAATGCCAGTCACTACGTTGAATGATTTGAAATTATTGATGGATTCGGGTGTTACTTTGCTGAGGTCCATATCAATGAACCACGACACTTTTATCTTACTCGGGTAGCTCCATGGTAGCGGAGGATTTCATTGATCTGAAATTGTTAAGGTCCTTCATCATCGCATTTAACGGGGACACAAATTATTTTCAAGTAAATATGTTTAACCATTGGAGTAAGAAAATTTTAATTCGGCAGTCATATAAATACATATTCAAAGTACCAGAGAGGTGCTCCAAGAAAGGGTTCTTCGACTTTTTAATTAAAAGTGATCACCAATTAACATGTATTTCATCGACAGTAAGTGCAGATCAGACCAAATTCCAGCATGTTTGTTGTTTTTTACATTTTACTAAGATGGCGATGTTGTGGGAAAACTACTACCGATTCTGATATTGACCTACCGACAGAAAGTCAAGATTTAAAAATAAAATACAACCTTTTACCTTGATACTCCACTTCCTCGCTACTTCAATGATATGGACCTCTTGAAGCAACGCCTGAATTAATTACTTAGTCTAGAACTTAAACAGAACTAAATTAATAGCAGATCATCCAATAAAATAAAATATTGACGACCGCTTTAGCCTAGTTGGTAGTGACCCTAAGCTGCCTACGAAGCAAGAGGTCCTGGGTTCGAATCCCGGTAAGGGCATTCATTTGTGTGATGAGCACGAATATTTGTTCCTGAGTCATGGATGTTTTCTATGTATTTAAGTATTTATTTATCTATATAAGTATGTTTAACGTCGTCTAGTACCCATAGTTCAAGCTTTGCTTAGTTTGGGACTAGGTCGATTTGTGTAAGATTATCCCCTAATATTTATTTTTTATTTTATTTTATATACTCAGCGGCAAATCTAACCGCCCACTTTACATACATGTTTCTAAGGAAGGAGGGCGATTTATCTCTGAGTATATAATAGCCGCGCGGCCAGCAGAAACATCGCGACTCAACGAGCCCCCGCGCATTAGGCGGCCAAATCGCGGCCGCGCGACCTGGCCGCCTAATGCGCGGGCGAGCTTACGGTGAAGGAAAACAACGTGAGAAAACCTGCACACACCTGCGATGAAATTCAATGGTGCGTCTGAATTTCCCAATCCGCACTGGGTCCGCGTGAGAACTACGGTCCAATCCCTCTCATTCTGAGAGGAGGCCTGTGCCCTGCAGTGGTACGTATACCTGATGATGATGATGATGAATCCAATAAAAATAGGTTAGGAACTAGCGATTAAAAACGGTCTCATTTCAAACAATATCACAGATAAGCTCAAACAATTCCTAATTGAATTTTAAACCAATCTGTAGTCGCAATCAGTGTTTGAAAATGTATTTTCGCTTCGGGTGCCTGTAATCGGTTTAGGCGACGGTCGCGACGTGCCGGGCCTACTAGAAGCCACGTGCGCACAATAGTGCTGGGTCGTTAAACTGTTAGATAAGAGGCAAGTAATCTTTGTTAGCCACAAAACTAGTAACATCTTGCCCTTATAACGAGTTTGCTGAAGAAAATAACTAACAGACTTCAACACAAAGAAAAATGGTTTGCAAAATTTGAAATTTCGTGTAGCTTACATACAATAACGAATATTGCAAGTTAAATAAAATCTTGTAATAAAAACATTTCTTTTTTTTGAACCGGCTTAGACCGTGGGACCCGCACTCAAAGAGTTCCGTAAGTATGATTCCGTTAAATCAGTCATTTATGAAACGCCTCTAATTTTTTACTATTTTTGTTATTATAGCAGAGCAGCAGTAGCAACACGCACAAAATTTTGAAAGAAAGTACGAATTTACATTTATTTACAACAACACAAGACACATACTTAAATATTTTACAAAAAAAAGAACAGCACGAAGGCTAAAGATACGAGTGTGTCATTGCGGTTGCAAATAGGATACTGGCTCAGCATAATGCTCAAGTGGCGGTTCAAAAGATACAGCTCTGTGACAGACGCTCAGACGGATGGATAGATAGACAGACAGCAGAGGCTGTGTTGCAGGTTTCATTGCGCATCCTTTGCGTACGGAACCCGAAAAAGGTATCGTTTCTTGACATTGGAGTTTAGCCCAAGTTACACAGAACAACTTTAAATAACGAGTGTTTGCTACATACTTTTTCAACTTTATCGTTTTTGTCAGCTTTTTCTTCTAAAAGTCTGACGTGTGGCATGTTTTCCACGTCAAGATTTGTCTCAGCACTACGCTATCTCGAATTCCGGACGAGAACCCTTTCGCATGTACTGCATTATAATACTGACCCGACACGTTTAAGGCATTCCAGCCTTATCATGATTGAAATTAGTCTAAATGCCTGCTACTGTACATTACCTAGTCTAAATACTGCTGGAGGATGGAAAGAATTAGCTGGAAAGAAAAGAAAACCAACGAAGGGGTTCTTACCATGATCAAGGAAAAAAAGAATGTTACTGGAGACCATATATTGTACAAGGGGACATATATGATGGGACACTTGGTACGACACGACAATTTCTTCTTAAACCTGCTGGAAGAAAAAATTAAAGGAAGACGAGGCAGAGGGAGGCAAAAATTGACCTATTTTAAACAGGTGAAGGAGAAAGTGGGTGTCGTGTCCTGTCGTATCAGGAAGTCAAACGGCTGGCCGAAGACCGCGCGGAGTGGCGGTTACTCCACCGACAAGAGCATAGCTCTTAAATTTAAGAAGAAGAAGAGTTTGCTACTTACTGCTTCGCATATCCGCCTTTGAGCAGTCTACAAATGATTGAGAATACTTCGCAGGCATGTATGCTGGTTTGAAGGTTTCAAACTGGGGCAATAATAAATACTTACTTAACTACTGACATTTATTAGGATACTTCGCTCACGAGTATTTAATCGTAATACTAATAAGACCAGAAAGGTAAACTAAGTGAAAAAGTTACACCTCAACCAATAAATTACAAATTATTTCCATTTATATTAGGACGTCAGAGTATAAAGGAGACGCCCAAGGCGGATATGCGGTTATCACTCACCTTTATAGGCACTAATATTGATTTACGTTCGAGTTTCGCTCGTACCGGTATCTAATGATAATTGACGGCGTCGCAGTTAAAAACATGGGTTGCCAAACTTAGATCTTATCGAAAGGGGAGCGAAGACTTGTCCATCTAAACACGAGCCTACCAACTTTCTGAAACTCTAACCAAAAGCCTTTAAGGGTTAAAACCGAACGACAGACTACCCAAATTAGCCAACGCCTCAGCAAGAAGTTTTTCACTTGCTCGAATTTTTTTGATTGCTTCCACGGAGTTCCAGGGTATTCCTAAGGGCGTTTGCATTTCTTAAAAAGGTTCTTCCTGATTAAAAATGCCTCCTTCTACTAATTGATTGGGGATGCAAATTGAGAGTGGTGCTGATATTTGTTTCAATTTATTAAGAAAAATGGGGCGCGGCTGCCTTAAAAAATCTGCATAAAATATCCATAAATGCGTGGATCTATAAATTTATAATTTTAACGTAGCTATGAATCTACGTTTTGTTTTTCTTTGAAATAAAGAAAAATACATCCACGGCGAGAGCCCACGGCACCTACATACGTCGAATAAGTTTTCCTTTTCCTTTTAAGACCCAGACATAATATCGGAGATAAAACTCTAGGGTAAGGCGTGAGCATAAAAGAAACGAACAAATAAACAAGAGATCCATTTTCAGATTTCTACTGAGCGAAAATAAGTGAGGCAGGACATAAAAACTATAATAATAAATGCTAGTAATAATGAGTGCAAGCCTAGGGCTAGAGTGAATAGGCTGTTACTGCACCAGTGAGATGCACCCTTGGCCTCATCTGCATTCTTTATCAGGGGAGATAGTAGTCAATCAAGGGCCAGTTTTGGGCCATTCTACTTTTAAGTAACCATTAATCTTTTGTGAAATATAAGGCATACCTGGTGATTTTTTTCAAGTGTTAATAACTTATATACAAACTGAAACACCTAAATTTAATGTTTTAAAGCAATAAAACTTTAAGTTCAAAGAAATTTTGTGGAAAAAATTGGTAACTCAGCGGAAAATACATCAATTTCCATACAAATGGCGGGGACATGCATGTCCACTGCGTTACCTACTTTATAGATAATAATATTGATTACTGAATATTATACGTAGTGATAATTTTAAATGTAACCTTAATTATGTGCTTATTTAAATCTTAAATGATTTAAACCGAGCACTTTACCGTTTTTGTAAAAAAAATATTTGAAGAGCACAGTACAAAAAATTACTGGTCAACGAAAAGTAGAATGGCCCTTTTACCTACGTAAAAGACAGCCAATCCATCGATCAGTAATGGTTTGAACGAATAACGAAATATTTATCGCTGAATACACTCGCAGAAAAACATTTCCTTTTTTGCCGTGAACATTTGTACCTAAAATCAGACATATTGCGTGGCTGACAAACTTAGCCTGATTAATCCGGTGTTAGATTTATAACCGGGATAAATCAATAGGACGACAAACAACACCCGGACACCGGTACCTTGCGCTGGGTTTTTTTGTCTTCCCCTATCGAATTTATGGGCTGGTCATGTAAAGTGTCGACGAAGCAGTAACGAATTAAGTTCGGTTTCCATTTTGTAACATTGCGTGTCACAAAGAATTAGGTTTTACGTTTAAAAGATGAGCAAATTGCTACAGTAAAGAATAGAATAGGATAGAATAGAATAGAATAGAATAATTTTATTTCAGGCTGCATAGGCCCATATAAAAATACCTTAAAGACTAACATACATATTTATATTACACTTAATTAACAACTTAATTACAAGCACGTGAAGTCTGTGACGTGGGCACTTTTGCAGTGTCACTTAACCGGCCACGAAACCGCCGGTAAGCGACACCTTTCGGCCAAAACTCCTCTCTTGTGAAGGTCGACAGTTGATCAGTCGGAACCCTCACCACAAATGAATTGAAATTCACATCATGGCGGGACTCCAACCGCTCAACCCTCAGAGTGAGCTTGGTCTTCACACGCACATATTCCACGAAGAAAAGAGTATTCGAGACAGTAATCAATGTAGGGCTGTAAATATTCATGAAGAGTTTTGTGCTTCGCATCATCATCATCATCATCAGCCTATGTTCGTCCACTGCTGGGCATAGGCCTCTCCCATGGCACGCCACTGAGCATGATCCTCGGCCAATCTCATCCAGCTCTTGCCAGCCGCCTTGCGAAGATCATCGCCCCACCGAGTCTGAGGACGTCCTACGCTACGTTTGCCGATCCGTGGTTTCCACTCAAGAACTCGTCTACCCCAACGGTTATCGGTTCTTCGGGTTATATGGCCGGCCCATTGACACTTCATACGATAACTTTGGTTCTCTCGCATTAATTGCAAATAAAATCATCAATAATTGTTTTCGTGTTAAATGTTTTCATAAGTTAGACGCAAGCATCCTGCAGTGCAGCAACTCCAACGGACTCACGAAGATTGACTAAAAACGCAAGTTAAGATCATTTTTCTAATACGAACGGAACGCCTCATTCAATGTTGAGTATACCTAATGCTGTACCTGAATCAATGTACACTTACAGGCCTTTGAGATCGTCATAGTTGATGTCCCATACTCAAAGCTTAGTGATGCGTCCACAATAGAGCAAAGTTTTGTCTACAAGGCGAAACATAACCACCCGAAGCCATAACATTTTATCACTTGATAAAAACAGGGAAAGCCGTCCCTTTCCCCGAATATGGCGACCCCAAGTTGCATGAGGTCGACTTAGAAATATCCCACTGCCATTACTAATGACACCATAATTTTGAACTTTTCCAGACTGTCCCGAATTCTTTACATACTTTATGAGAATCTTTGGCCGAAGTTGCAGATAGATTAAAAGTAAATAACTACTTGGAAAACTTTGAACTAGCTACTCACGGAAGACGGACGATGTTAACATAGTCGCAGGAATAAGAACTTCAACTCGTAAAGTAGCAAAGTATTGGTTGCAGTTTGCGAAATCTCCTTCAACTTTAAAGAAACAGCGCCACTTTATAACATTCGGTACCTATAAAAGGATAAAGCAGAAAACTTAGAAAACAAATAAAAAATAACATTATTTACATTTAAATTTACCAATTTTTACTTAAACTAGTAGGGTAGTTGACACCATGTAGGTACTAAGATAATTTCTGAAAACCGCACAGTTCTATATTTCTTTTGGGCAATGAAATTATGACTTTATAAATTAGGAAAAAATTATTTATAAATTAAATAATTACTCCAGTCTTCTTCCTAACCTGAATCATGGTGTAAATGTACATTACGTCAGGAGGGTAGGTACGTAACGGTGCCGATTCCCACAACTGTCGCAAAGCTAGTAGTAATACTTAAGCCAATGTCACCTACGTATACCTACATACTTATTTCACATTCCGTCAACTTCGTTTGAGTAGAAAACGAACCGATTTAAGGAAATATCTGACCTTCTGAACATAGTGTCTTACGAACTTGATTTTTTATGGAAAATTGTACTTAACTCTTGTTAGGAATACTCATACAATAGGCTAGTTTCCTAAAAAAATCTAATTAGTTCGTCATTTAAATTATCAAAAAATATTGGACACGTATTTTTTCTTTTGTCAATTGAACAAAAAATGACGGAGATATTGTATGTTGAAGTTCCGCGTGACGTCACGATTCGCTACACTTTTTAGCGAACCGTGACGTCACGAGCCCCCACTCCCGAACTTTGTCGCGCTTTATCTTTGTCGGTTTTTGTTCAATTGACAAAAGAAAAAAAAAGTGTTCAATATTTTTTGATAATTTAAATGTCGGACTAATTGTAATAGTGTTTTTTTTACCCAGGACACTACCCTATTACAATTATTGTATCGTATGTAGGTATTTAAGCTATATGAAGCTCTATAAAGAAAGAAAGAAAGAAAGAAGACATTTATTCACTTTTACAAGACACACAAATACAAGAAAGTACACACAAATTCATACAAATAAACAAAGTTCACAAAACAACGAAGTAATAAATACACAGATCTGCATGTATGATCTATACGAGTTGATTTAAATTTTTGCAAATCAAATGTGGCACAAAGTGATCGAATTGACTTGAAATTTGATATTTATAGATAGGTATGTAGCGGGAATGACAATATACATATTTAATATGAACAGTAAACATGCGAATCTAATATAAACGGTAACTTGAAAAAACGTTCATAAAAAATGGGTTACTTTTTAATATTGTTTTTGCCATAAAACAGCGATGGATGAAGACAACAGATTACAAAAAAGAATGAGTACATTCGCCCTCATCCGAAATTAAATTATTTAAGAACGAAGATACGTAATAAGATACCGAATCCGACGAACGATTGGTAATTCTGATCCCGCTGTTTTGACGAAAACAATATAAAAACTTTTTCTTGTTAAGACAATTAAAGCCATTAAAGGCGAAAAGTGATTCCAAAGCATTCTAAGAATTAACTATTATTAGGAGTAAAGAAAAATTCAATATCAAAACTAGACGAGTTCACATAAATGAAAATATAGTAAGTAGCCTACGCTTAATTTTAAAAAAAAAAACCTAACCTAAAATTTCAAACTTTACTTAGTAGACTGAATACCTCTTGAATAAAACAATGTGTACCTTAATTTGTGCAACCAGTTACTTACACTCTTCTTATCTATACATATAAAATCCTTTGTCCTGACTGACGGATCAACGCACAGCCTAAACCGCTGATCGTAGAGACCTGAAACTTGGAGGGTGTGTTCTTTGTATGACGTAGGCATCCGATAAGAAAGGATTTTCCGTAGTTCTACTTCTAAGGGGGTAAAAAAGGGGGGCAAAGTTTGTATGAGACATCGTGATTCCTTGGTCCAATCTACTTCAAATTTTGCATAAACATTCTTTAACAAAATTGATGGAAGACGTGTTTCGTATTTTATTGAAATTCATCCCTTGACGGGGTCAAAAAGTAGTAGAAAGTTATTTTGGGGGTGATTTGCTTCGAAGTTGATATCAATACTCCTTAGTGCTTTTGATTTAAATTACATTTTATTTTGACACATTGTAAACGAAACGAAACTTCAAATATTGCAAACCATTTTTGTCTACGTTTGTCAACCACGTCTTGATCTGATCTCTGATAATAGCTAATTATATGTATTAAGTATTTGCATTTCACCAAGCTTTTGCTTTTACAAGCGCAGCGTGGGACGTCCACCAACGAGATGGACGGACGTTTTGGTGAAGGCCGCAGGTTCAGGGTGGATGCAAGTCGCTTCCAACCGTAATGATTGGACGTCAATGAGGGAGGCCTATGTCCAGCAGTGGACGTCCTACGGCTGAAATGATGATGATGATGAAGCTTTTATGCGAGTTCAACCTTTTTCGAATAAAATCGAATTGAGTATTCAAATATCATTGTTGAACTCGCATAAAAGCTTGGTGCAATGCAAATACATATAAAATGCTTTGTCCTGAAGTCCTAAATGACTGACTGCCGGATTAACGCACAGCCTAAACCGCTGTATGTAGAGACCTAAAACGTGGAGGGTGTGTTCTTTGTATGACGTAGGCATCCGATAAGAAAGGATTTTCCGGAATTTCCACGGGATAAGGAATAATCGGGATTTATATATTTCATCAAGAGTGACCCTATGCCCATAACGAAGATTACTAAACTGTACAAATTGGGCATGCAATTAGACTATTAGAATATAAAGCGAATATAAAGAATTTTGAAAATTTCCACGGGATAAAGTTAAATCAGGATTTATATATGTAGGTACTCAAATCAACTGGACCATATCTCCGTAACTACAATTACTAATCTTTTCAAATACAGTATTAACGAAAATGACCATAACAACAAAAAAACTTATTGCAGGATTTTTGGAAATTCCTGTGGGATAGATAATCTCTGAAACTTCCGAGCCGATTAAAAAAAAAAACTTTTACCAGTAAAAAGTTACACTATCCTTTATTGACATAGGCTACTTTTTTCCGGGGAAATGCAAAATTCCCAAGGGATAGAAAAAAGAAAATTCAACTTCGGAGCTCATTTTAAAATGTCTTACACCAATAGAAAAGATGCACTGTCCTTGGTTAACATAGGATGCTTTTTTCCGGATAAATGCAAAATTCCCGCGGTATAGAAAATAGTAAAATTAAATTCGGGGCTGAGTTTAAAAAAAAATCACCAATAGAAAGCTTCACTATCCTTTAATGGTATAGGCTACCTACTATTTATTCGGTAAAATGCAAAATTCCCCTGGGATATTAAGAAGTGAATTTCACTTCAGGGCTGATTTGAAAATTTCTTTCACCTATTAGTGAGTAGCTACACTAACCCTTACTTACATAGACTATTTTCTCCGTGAAAAATCAAAATTCCCACGGGAAAAAAATAAGTGAACTCAACTACGCGGCTGATTTTAAAAGTTCTTTTATCGGTAGAAAGCTTTAAGGACATAGGCTACTTTTCTCGGGGAAAATGCAAAATACCCGCGGGATAAAAATAAGTGTAATTTTGCAAAGAATAAGGACAAATTTGTTGAAATTCCCGCGGGATAGGGAATAAACGGGATTTATAATATTCACTAACTGATACTCATGATGAAATGATAATAATGATGGATGTTGCCGGTGCCGGATTTTTGTTTTATACAATGAAAGAGATGAAGAAGCTTTACCACAAATTGGAATTCTACGCGGACCAAGTCGCGGGCAAAAGCTAGTCTGTTCATAAAAAAGTTACAAACCTGTATAGTAAAATATGTTTTGCTTGTAACTGGCAAAGGCTTGTGTCAAAGCGATAGATAAAGACGAGTAAGTAGTAAGATATCTAAGAATATACAGGGTGTAATCGCTAAGTGTGCAAAGGAGATTATTCCGCAACTATTACAGATATCCAAAAAATTTAAACTGATATCGAAAGTACGTTTTTTAATAAGTAAAATAACATCAATAAGTTAGAAATAAAATGAGAAATATCCAAAATTTCAATTCAAATATTCATAACAGTACGATATTAAAAAAAAATAACAATAGAAATTAACTTGAGTTTAACGAGTGCTGATAGATAACAGGGTACATAGAACAACTAAGGGATGACTCTTTTAAGGCACCTTTACTACATTTTTTTAAATGTATCAAATCTGCTGCCCCCGCTGGCTATTTTTATGATAGTGACGAGACATTTTTAATACAGCGAATTAATTTTGAATTAGGTATCCTTATTATGGTAATCGATTCAAGAGGAATACGATCTCCGCACATAATAGAAATATGTAAGACCGCGCAAAATTTATTACATATTCGTCTTTCTTGATCTGTCATTTGTAAATGTGTTCTTAATATAGCATGATAGGCATGGCGAATTCTTATTTTAAGTCTTTATACATTTAAGTCTTATTTTTAGCATCAAGGTAAAGTAGTAGCGCCGTGCTGCTGTGTTAAAGGAGGTGGACAAGCCTGACTGACGATAACGCTGGCAAGAAAACCCTGACGCCACGTGGTCTTGCGCACATCTTTGTCATTCATTCCTAAATTAAATAAATAAGTAAATAACCATTGGACGATTGACACCAATTGGCCTAGTCTCAAACTAAGCAAAGCTTTTACAGTCAAAAGCATAAATAAGTGATCATTTATGTACCTTGTCACTTTCACGTTATGTTTCAAATGTCATACAAAATTGTCAAACGATTGAAAACGACAAGGTACAGAAATGACCACTTATTTAAGCTGTTGACCATGGGTACTAGACGACGAATAAACATACTTATATAGATAAATATATACTTAAATACATATTAAACATCCAAGACTCGAGCACAGATATTCGCATTTTTCACACAAATACCTGCCCCGACCGGGAATCGAACCCGGGACCTCAAGCTTCATAGTCAGGTCCCTAACCACTGGGCTATACGGTCGTCTAAATTAAATGTACCTAATATAATTCGTTTGCGCTACGTAGAAATCAATTCCTCGTCTCAAGTGCTCAAAATAAGTGGTGACGTACCTTCACCATTTGAAGACATTACATACATACATAATGCAAATTAAAAAGTTTTGTAAAGCTTGCGACAAGGAAACAAAAAACGATTTTTCAATTTACCATGTAACTACCTAGTAGTTGTATAGTAAAATAAAAGTGTACAAGAAATTCGTAAATAGTGATTTTCAAGTGAAAGTGACAGGTCACTACGAGGGGTGCTGGCCGACAGAGCGACGCCCAGCGGTCATTGCTTGTCGGCGACGGTAGAAAAAGTTAATACAAACTGTTTTATTAGAAACAATGTTATTGATGAGAAAGATAGATAAGATAGTTTGAGATAAAAAAAAAAACTATTTTTATACGCTTTTTGCTGACTTTATGTAGTTGCATTTTCATCAAAACTTCATATCGATATGGTCCATACTAAATTTCAAGTCAATCAGATCACTGGTGGGTGACAATCCATTTGCAAGGTGTACCTAACCTTAACAAACATAGCAATAGCAATAGCAATTTAAGTAAGTACAAGCTTGTAAAAAAAAGAAAAGAGTTTTAATTTGAATGCATAGTTATATTTTTTAAATTGCCAGGAAAGGAGGAATTTCTCAATTAGACTTCATGTTTTTTCTTGTATGTGTATCCGTTGATATTTTCGCCGCCTTTCTAGCATATTTCTGAATATTTTTTACCAAAATCAGCTCAGCAACTACTTTTTAACACATTTTTATCAAATCAACCTATTTCTCATTAAGTAATTTAGTATAAATAAATAAAAATAAAAATAAATATCACGGGACAATTCACACCAATTGACCTAGTCCCAAACTAAGCAAAGCTTGTACTATGGGTACTAGACAACGAACAAACATACTTATATAGATAAATACATACTTAAATACATATTAAACATCCAAGACTCGAGCACAAACATTTGTATTTTTCACACAAATATCTGCCCCGACCGGGAATCGAACCCAGGTTCTCTAACAACTAGGCTATCCGGCCGTCCGGTCGTGGCGGTAGTATGTAATGAAACCTAATCTTTCGCGATCACGAACTATCAATTGCTGTATTTACATTGACGTTTCGACTGAATTGCAGTGGCTTTGGTCACGCTCGTGACCGCAATTAACAGTTCGTGATTAAACCCCGAAAAATATTTGTTATGTGATTTTAAAAATATTGTATTTTAATTTTATACCATGGAGTTGCAATAAACAGCGAGCTAATAAAATTACCATTCAAAAATGTATCTCCGCTACAGAGTATAGCGAAAACATATTTCATGTTGAAATTTATGAACCTTATTGTTCGAGAAAAACAGTATGAGATAATAAATTGAAGCAATGTCATTGAACTGTATTCATCAGACCGGACCAACGAGCTCGTAAAATATAATCCTTCGCAATCTTCAAGAAATTCAAATGTGACGAACTTTAATATCCTTTTAACGTGCGTTTATATGTAACATACTCATAATACAGCAGCACCATAGAACTAATAATAGATAGGTGTAGAAATATTATCGTTTGCATTTTCTTCAAGATCCGATGTCACACTTTTTCCACCTTTCATAATATTAATGTGTAAATATCTATATATTTTAATTTTCATAGAGTTTGGTAAATTGCGCTAGGCACTCACCAGTATAAAATATTCCTTTTTAAGCACTATCTTTGTAATAACCCATTTTTTAACAATTAATTCGAGTGACCTTTTTTGCAAACTAACTCCTGTGTTAAAAATAAACAATAACAGAGTAAAGTCTCTCACGGGACTTGACGACCAATTAATAAAGACTCTAGTATTAGTAATTAAGGCCTTACGTATTTCTGCAGGAACTTCTATCACATAATTGCAGGTCTCAGCATCCCTCATAACTTAGCTTAATAGAGGGCAAAAACTTCTCAAGTGTCGTATCTAGTAGCTTGTCGGCCAAGTTTTGCTGGAATAGACAGTTGAAGACTTCTGCTTCCTGCATGGACGAGGGCACTCCGACGACAACGATTCTGGGCTTGCGCTTAAGTGGTTCGTCAACGGTGAGCCCAGAGGTTGTCAGCTGTGCAGACTGCTTCAGCTTCTCGATGTCACTTTTGGTATCGGTGCTGATGATCACACCACCGTTTTTTGTTTTACGCAAACCTCTTACGTGCAACTTCATTTATTCAGGCCTGATGATTGATTGAACGAGGGTTTTAGTCTCTTCGCTCGACTTTTACTCGTTTTCTCTATAATTTGATTAATTAGTTCGATTATCGCTCTTAAAATTTGCCTAGTGCTTGTTGCATCTAAAGGCTGAATATTCGATTGATTCGGATTATTGTTCGTATTTGCATTGAACAAATTATTATAATTATTCGAATTCATTAACATTTAAATCTATCTTTGTGCCTTACAACGGGTGAACAGCCTCGAGCTCGAACAACAAAGGATTAATTAATATTTTTTTTCGTTAAAATACAGATCTTTGAACGATCAAAACCCGTGTAAAATATATGTTTTTTTAAAATACCACGCCTCTCGCTTCTAGCTCGTGTAAAGTTAATTCTCTTCTTAGGTAGACTAAGACCGACGATAGTTAACTATACAACTCAGAGTAAAGTACTAACTAACGGTTGAGCAGAGTCAATATTCTTAATTCCAAGATTTAATTTTTTAAACTTAGACTATACAAGTGGCTCTTATATTTCTGTGGCAGATCTGTTAAAGCGTGAAGATTATGGCATTTACATAAGATACTGCATACGTAGAGATACCTAGTTCTCGTGGTAATAAAAGCATGATTAACACTGGTCTGTAATCGGAGAACAATAGTCTTGTCGGCGACCGCGAGAGATTACGAGCGTTTACGGTCGATGGCAGATTGCACACAATTGCTCTAAGGCGATTAGAAACTGTTGCAATGGTAAGCTTATCCCGTAAACTATCACAGTATAATTTACTCAGTCCTGGAATATGGTCTACTAGCTGTTGCCAGGTACACCGTCTGCGAAAAATGGTTTATCGCTATTCTGCGGGAATTATGCAATTTTCCGAGATAAACAGTAGATTGTTCAACAAGGGACTAAAACAAGGCATAATGACACAAGATGTTTAGCCACCCGAGCAGAGCGACGGTGGCTATTAGTTCGCGTGTCATTATGGTAGTTTAGTTTCGCGTTAAACACTCTATTTTTCACTTTGAATGCGAGGAAAAAAAATATACAGTGTTCACCTTTAATGGGTGCCCCATATTTTGACGCGTCTACCAGCGTCATTACCATAGTAGACTGGAGAATTTGGCGTGGTTGTTAATGGTGCCAGTTTTGCTTAAAATCGACCACTTTTCATTTAAGTAGCAATAATATCAAAATGCCGAACTTCTTTACGATAGAGATTAGCACCGTTTTATTGCTTGGTTAGATAAAACCGCAAAACAGTGCTTGTATTCCATTAAATTAAAGCCATATTAGCCAGGTACTTGGTCCATTATTTTCTCAAACGTGTTTTTTTGGTGAATTTGATAACTTAAACCAGCATTATTTAAATCGTCATCGTTAAAGAGCACGCAAGCGTTGTAAAAATATTATGGTTTTTAATTTAAAATTTTATTGTCAGTATGAAACGAATATTAAGACATTCCGCGAAGTCTGCGTTTCCATAACAATCTTAAGAATCTTAAGTTATAAACATATACACAATAACTTAATGGATAAAATTTTGCTGCATAATATTTAACTCGGCAAACCTTATATTTGCCATATTTATCTTTTTTTGCAAGTATGTTTAGTTCTACTTTTTCTTGCTGAAAGCCTCTTAACGTCGTCAAAGGCGTGTTCTACTAAAGAAAAATTCGAGTCTATTATGTAAGTACTGATTAGGTACGACGCATATCGCACCCAGTATGACAAAGCCTTTAGCTTTAATCTTTGTTTTCATGTCACACAATCACATTTCCAAGAAACACTTATTACATTAAACAATAAGGATCCTAATGCATTCCCACTAACCAAATTAATTATTATATAATTAATTCAAAAGCAAACGCTTTGATCGTAACTCGATACGTTACGTTTCAAACGAGAATGATTAAATCAATCTTCATACATGAAGCGTAATGGATGCTAAACACACGGAAGCCTTGGAAAGACATATTGTCATATCAAACATATTCCTATCACTTATTCAAATAAGGTAAGGAAATGTTTTTATTTAACAAAGAAACCTGACGTAAATATTACCTATTCTGAAGATATGTGACAATAAAATAAATAATAAAATGGCGTTGGTATATTTTAACCTGTTTAAGGCACAATGAAACGGGTAATATGAATGCCAGGTCTGCTTGTCAAAGCTATCAAAGGTTACAATTGCGAATGAGACAAATTATATTGAAATCTGCTTACAAAAAATCTCTACATTTCGAACGAAACCTATTCAAATATACTAAAGGAGTTTTAAAAGATTACTTTAATGTTTACTGATGGGTTTTTTTTCTAAATTAACGGTGGATTGGAACAAGAACTACAAACATATAGTATGAGACACAAAAAAAAACTAGTGCGTGGAGTCCCTCCGCGCGGAAGTAGTGAAACTTCATAATAAAAGCGGCTAGCAAGCAACCAACTACAGCGCTAGCGAAACAAGTTACATAACTCGTCGCTAGATGGCGTTGCTCCTCGTGCGCACGTTATTTTCATTATTTTTTCTTGATTTTTCGTACTTATCAAAGATATTCAATACTTTTTTTACTAAATACGTTTAAAATACTTTATTCTACGATCTGCCATTAAAATAGTTTTGATTTTTACAAGTTTTCATACTAAACCACGCAATCGTTCTGGATCGCACTGACGAGGTTTTTAACATCCGTTAGTATACATACAATGCGAACGTCTCGTAAACGTCAACTTGCGTTGCGTTGCGTATTTAACGCAACGCATATAACGCAACGCTTGTTGGAAGTCGCATTAGAAGTTTTTCACTTCATAAATATAAAAATACGATATGAGCGAATCAAGTCCCGTCTTTCAATCATTTCTATTGCAACTTGGCAAGGACGCTAATGGAATACCAGGGGCCATATTGTCTAACGCACGGCCGTCCATGACAATTCACCATCTCTTTTTATTGCCATCTTACACCGTATTACAGAAAGAAATAAAGAATGCGCTTTAAGTACACGTTCGTAATATACGTGTATAGCGCGTTCGCAGCTGATTTGCTACGCATTGGCAATCGTGTTATTGAACGCAATTTGGCATGAATGCTATGGAACACATGCACTTGTAATGTATGTAGCGAGCTTCTAGACAAGCGCCCGGGATTTGACTATAGCCAATTTCTGCATTCAATCAAACACAGCTCACGATAGAGAGAGTTCATATCGGGTTTAATATCGGTGAACTTTCAGAAATGGTATAGGTATAGGTAGTTATAAAAAATTTACATTCAACTCTATGGAGGAATTGAGGAAGAACATGAGCTGACACTATTTTAGTAGTGGCTGAAGACACTAAGAACAAGTAAATTCCATGCAGTTGGTTGTTGAATTTTGGATGCAACAAAACACAAAGTAAATATATTTCAGTGAAACTAACTGTACAAGAAAGATAACAAATTTGCTGTTCTTTAAAAAATATTTAATTTCGATGTATAAAGTATTCAGTCAAGTAACTAGTGCTCAAACGTCAGCGTCTTGGTAGAGCGTCTTTTCGCTCTTGATTCTGATAATAATGGCTAAAAATTTAGCTAATAAACTTAAAATTTCATTCCACAAATAGGTAATATAATTATTTTCTTCCCAGCGCAACCTACACCGCTCAAACCTGGTCATTCAAAAGCTCGAAAATTCCAGACTTAAAGTTGGTCAACTGACGATCGATGAAGTACAGTATTTTGGGTGTTCGAAGAATTAATCGCATGGGAAACACTGGAACAGTGCTCTAAATCTGAGTTCCAAGACCGCTAAATTTTAATGGGACTAATACGTTGGGCGCACTATTCATTGGGTTGCGTTGCGTGGAATAGCCATCGAGGCAGACCGAAAAGTAGATGGCAGGGTGACTTGGATGCATAGCTAAAGTGGCAGGAGAATTCCATGGACAGGGCAAGTCGCGGCAGGAAGGTGAGGCGTTTGCTCAGCAGGGGTATACTTTTATAAACTACTAGCTTTTGCCCGCGACTTCGTCCGCGTAGAATTCCAATTTGTGGTAAAGCTCATTCATCTCTTTCATTGTATAAAACAAAAATCCGGCAACGGCCACATCCATCATTATTATCATTTCATCATTTCATCATCGTCAGTATCAGTTAGTGAATATTATAAATCCCGTTTATTCTCTATCCCGTGGGAATTTCAACAAATTTGTCCTTATTCTATGCAAAATTTTCGCTTATTTTTATCCCGCGGGAATTTTGCATTTTCCCCGAGAAAAAGTAGCCTATGTCCTTAAAGGTGTAGTAGCTTTCTACCGGTAAAAGAAGTTTTAAAATCAGCCCCGTAGTTGAATTCCCTTACTTTTTTCCCGTGGGAATTTTGCTTTTTCACGGAGAAAACTAGTCTATGTAAATAATAGTTGGTGTAGCTTCCTACTGGTGAAAGAAATTTTCAAATCAGCCCTCAAGTGATATTCACTTCTTTCTATCCCACGGGAATTTTGCATTTTACCGAGTAAATAGTAGGTAGCCTAGCCTATACCAATAAAGGATAGTGTAGCATTCTATTGGTCATTTTTTTTAAACTCAGCCCCGAAGTTAAATTTACTATTTTCTCTACCGCGGGAATTTTGCATTTATCCGGAAAATAGCATCCTATGTTAATCAAGGACAGTATATCTTTTCTATTAATGAAAGACATTTTAAAATGAGCTCCGAAGTTGATTTTTTTTTATATCCGTTGGGAATTTTGTATTTTTCCGCAAAAAAGTAGCCTATGTCAATAAAGGATAGTGTAACTTTTTACTGGTAAAAGATTTTTTTATAATCGGCTTGGAAGTTTCAGAGATTATCCCTCCCAACTCAAGTATTGTTATACTTACCGGGAGGGGCTGGACGTAATTGTTGTATCAATTTGTGTGGAAATGAATAAATATTTTTGTATTTTTGTATTGTATTTTTGTATCTATCCCACAGGAATTTCCAAAAATCCCGCAATAAGTTTTGTTGCTGTTATGTATGACCATTTACGTTTATACTGAATTTGAAAAGTTTAGTAATTGTAGTTACGGACATAGGATCCAGTTGATTTGAGTATATAAATTCTGATTTATCCTTATCCCGTGGGAATTTTCAAAATTATTGAAATTAGCTTTATACCTATTCTAATAGTCTACTTGCATGCCCCATTTGAACAGTTTAGTAATCTTCGTTATGGGCACTCTCGACTGATGAAATATATACATCCCGTATATTCCTTATCCCGTGGGAATTACGGAAAATTCTTTCTTATCGGATGCCTACGTCATACAAAGACCACATCCTCCAAGTTTCAGGTCTCTACATACAGCGGTTTAGGCTGTGCGTTAATCCTCCAGTCAGTCATTTAGGACTTCAGGACAAAGCATTTTATATGTATTTGCATTGCACCAAGCTTTTATGCGAGTTCAACAATGATGTTTGAATACTCAATTCGATTTTATTCGAAAAAGGTTGAACTCACATAAAAGCTTCATCATCATCATCATCATTTCAGCCGTAGGACGTCCACTGCTGGACAAAGGCCTCCCTCATTGACGCCCAATCTAATGATTGGGAGCAACCAACCCGTAACCGTAATCGGTTGGAAGCGACTTGCATCCACCCTGAACCTGCGGCCTTCACCAAAACGTCCGTCCATCTCGTTGGTGGACGTCCCACGCTGCGCTTGTAAAAGCAAAAGCTTGGTGAAATGCAAATACTTATACATATAATTAGTTATTATCAGAGATCAGATCAGGAAGTGGTTGACAAACGTAGAAAAATGGTTTGCAAAATTTGAAGTTTCGTGTCGTTTACATTGTGTCAAAATAAAATATAATTTAAATCAAAACCACTAAGGAGTATTGATATCATCTTCGAAGCAAATCACCCCCAAAATAACTTTCTACTCCTTTTTAACCCCGTCAAGGGATGAATTTCAATAAAATACGAAACACGTCTTCCATCAATTCTGTTAAAGAATGTTTATGCAAAATTTGAAGTAGATTGGACCAAGGAATCACGTTGTCCCATACAAACTTTGCCCCCCTTTTTTACCCCCTTAGGAGTAGAACTACGAAAAATCCTTTCTTATCGGATGCCTACGTCATACAAAGAACACACCCTCTAAGTTTCAGGTCTCTACAATCAGCGGTTTAGGCTGTGCGTTGATCCGTCAGTCAGTCAGGACAAAGGATTTTATATGTATAGATAATAAAACCTTGATGAAGTTCCTTATACTTTAAATATTATTAATTCGCAAACATGAATTATAGAACAGAAAATTAGCTTTGCCTGTGCACACTGGGCATGGTGGTCATCTTGTCACAAATTGCCTGTTGCACCGAAGGCGTGAACTATGCAAACGGTCCCAACAAAGCACATTAATGAGGAAATCGTGTGTCGGAAACTAGTATCGAACACACCATATTGAGTGAAAGTAAGCTTTCAATTGTGCAACGGAGAACCTACGTACACAATAGATGTTATAAATACTAGTATTGTTACTGGTAATATCTCACGGGTACTTTTATAACTTATGACTCTGTAGCGGTTGTCTTACGGTTGAATTTGAAATGATCTACGCGCATTCGTAGGGTAAAAACTGTGTCATAAAGTATGTGAACTTGAGAGAAATGTAGAACACGGCCATTTGTATTCAGTTTAGGTTTTTGCGTACTGTTTCGCTCTCACTGTGTGAACTAAGTACATTGCACATAACAGGGGAAAAGGAGTTTTCAATTATAGTTAGTTAAAACTCTCAATATGTATGCATGAATGGAATATGAAAAAAGCATTGATTAACAATGTAAGATAGAAGTTAATTTTGTACTGAAATATTTCCGACTGGTTTTTGCGAGTAGACATACCGACTTGTGAAAAAATTTAATATTAACAACGAATTAGAAAAAAAAATACAAGTAACATTTCTTGGTTAAATTTAGTTATAAAAATTCAATTTGTGTTCTCATTGCTTGTTCGATATTTGTGCAATGTTTGTATTATTTGTAGTCATAATCAATTTCATTCTAAAGGTTTAAGAAACAGCTTGCACACAAGAGTTTTGAAATTAATACATTCGGTTCCATTTAATTGTGTGCGTATATCATAACGTATTTACTACGCGTGAAGTTTAAATCAGGGCAAACAAGTTGGAAATGTATCGTATTACTTAAATTGTTACATTGTTTGTAAATAAGCTTTAAATATTATATACACAGGCTTTAAACTTAAAGTGCTTCAATTGTTTGTCGTTCGTTAATAATTATAAATTTCGCTAATTTCCTGACAAAAAAACGTACCTAAGTTTAAAAAAAATAAAATTACGTCTCTACTTATACTCCTAATCTCTACTAATACTTCAACAAGACAGCGTATTATTTTAACAATAGTCATCGGTTTAGCAGTATAAGGAACAATTAGATAGGTATTTGAAGGCTTAAATCAGACATGACCCTGTCGTAATTTCTAGTGTCTTATGTTTTAAAACTAAAAGTAAGCGTTTTGTAAAAAAGCTGCTACAAATTCTGAAGCAAAAATTTTAAAGTGGAGGTACACTATGCAACAGCATATTTTTATAAACGCCGTTTTTCTCCAGGATTAGAAATGGTAATGAGGTTTTTTGCTGACTATGTTTGAGCCTTATAAACAATTTGCTTACGCTACATCGAGCTCGTGCAAAGGGATCTTTGTTAACATAAAAAAATTAAAATTTAGTTTCCTTGGAAGTTTTATACGGGTCTTGGTTTTCAAATTTCTTTTTAAGTTATTTGCCTGATTAAAATAATACAGTGCATGTTAAAGAAGGTGCAAACTATATTGGAAAAGTTTTGATGATGTTCGACAGCTTAATAACTTAAATAATCGGAAGTATCTGACTAAATACATGAAACATTCTTTTACGTATTTAGTCAAAAAACTATGAAGATAAAATGCATAAAAATCATACTACTTGGTTCCAGAGCCTGGTTAAAACATTGTGCAGTCCTAGAATACTTTGTCAGCTTTGTGTCCTTTTCTTCCTACATTATGTATGAAAGAAACAGGTAACAAGTTCTTGTACCAACTCTACTTTCCCCAGTCAACTCTACCTAGGTCTGTCTTGAGTCACTATTACATTAAATAGGTACATAATTTACTACTTACACTGCATCTAGCACGATATTTATCATAATAACTACTACTAATAGTAGTAGTAGGTAAAGTGATCTACGGAGATAGAATTGTCACGTGACAGGACCTAATTGTCCATTTTAGCCGTAAAATATAGGAAAGATTCTGACACAAAGATAAAATTAGATAATAAAATAAATATTATGTACCAATCTAAGGAAATAATAAATCATACACTTTAATCTTATACTTCAATGTAATCGATCAGTTTACGCACTTCAGCACACAGTAGGTAGGTATCCCATTGAATTCCCTAACAAACAACCAACGCAAAACAAACAATATTCTTTCCTTTTTCTTACACACGGTTGCTCATTCATCACTCGTTTAAAACCACAAAAACGTCTTATCAATGATAGAATATTTTCTTAGCGCAAGAAAATACAAACAAGAAGCGTGTAACAAGGAAACGTTATCGAAAAAACGCCGCTTCCTAACTGCCGATGATAACTTATTCGGATCGCCCATTTGGGGCCAAATTTATGGTTGACTTAACTCGTTTATACCGCAAAGAACTTTTCATGGTTACTCGAGATAAGGGGTGACATGAATTGTAATAATTATGGATATGAAAGAGGCTTCTTTATTGTAACATATGTTTCCGTTGGAAGATTACACGTTCTTGAATGTGTTAAACCGAAAAAAAAATTGGTCGACTCTCCTTAATCTTTTCTTGTGAATGAGGCTTTTTACCTGGAAGGTTTTACTATCAAAACTAATTTGGTTGCTAAAATGACATATATTCAGGCAGTAAAATTAATTAGAGACGCGATATCGATAGATTATTAACCAATTCCAAACATGTATCCCGAAGCAAAGGAAATACTTTATTGATACGCCTCGTTACCCAAAACTAAGCCTGCCCAAACAACAAACAAGGAACACGTAACGAACACAAAACTAAACCAAACTAATACGTTAACACGTGTCGATAATTGATTTCGCGACTGTGATAACGATAATGTATTGAGTGGTTGCGATCAGCTCGCGAAACAGTCTACACATATCTACAGCAGATCTATTTCAAAAACCCTTGTAGTTCAATAGGAAATTCAGTCAAACTTGACTGTGGGTTGTAATTCAAGTAGGGAGTGGATCTGCTGATCATTGTGAGTCCTGTGAAGATGCTGCCCGACCTCCGGACAACTCTACGAACGTGATCCGAATGTACCAAACTCCGGTCCGTTTCAATTACAATATCGATGCCAAATTTAGGAGCCCAATAGCAGTTACGTAAAGAAATGTTTAACAATAAGTATACACGTCGATAAAGTAATGACTATTAGTTACATAACATAAAAAGGACGTATAAAATAAAATTACATAAAGTTTAAAAATAGTAATGGACGAAATACAAATATATAATGGTCATTCGATGTTTCTCAGAAATTAACAACTTTACGGCATTATAGTTAACTAATATTTTGTGGGACTCAATCACGAACTAAATTTATTGCTAAAATTACCTCGGCGATAACAAGATTACTATGAAATAAACCAAATTTAACCTAAACTATCAAAAATTAGGGGCTCCGTAAGTGAACCAAATTAAACATAGCTCGCACATTGCACGTAGAATCGATGGCCGAATGCAAACCGGAAGACGTGGGAAGGTCCCCAACAAGATAGACCAACGATTTGCTAAAGCTCGCCTTTACCACTTGGGTGCAGGGAGCGCAGGACCAATTGTTGTGGAACTCCTTGGGAGAGGCCTTTGTCCAGCAGTAGATGTCTTTGTCTTAAATTAAATTAAAGTTTATTTCAAGCTCGTGGCTCATAATGTGTTAGTTACAATAAAACTTAAATACTATGTTGGTGATAATATAATTTTACAACACTTCATTGTTGTTACTGTGCCTGTGAAGTCCACAACAATGCATAATATACGGACAGTCAATCCTGTCCGCAATCATTGATAGGATGGTGTTGGGGCTGTCGCGCATGCACCGCACTAGCGACGCGGCTCGCAGGCGCATTGTCGCTTTAAAACAGGTAAAATGATGTTGATGATGAACTTAAACCAATCTATACTTTTTTTTAATAGCCTGACACAGTGTCCCACTGCTGGGCAAAGGCCTCTCCCGTGGACTTCCGATTCGCCCTATCTGCACTTGTGTTTGACTAGTCGCTCCAGAACGTGTCTAGGTCATACCGCCATCTTCGCCTTGCACCTACCAATAATTTTCCTTACAATCTGTACCTTACACGATCAAAAAAGTTGGTCTCATTCATAATTTCACAAAAAATTATATTAACAATAAGTAGGCATATCAAATGACCATTATGTATTCCGTCCATTATAACTTTATGTATTTTGACACGTTCCGAACATAATGAGTACTTATGACAGTTAATCCTAAATTTGTTAGCATGCAGATAAAACGTATCATAATAGAGCTGGCCTTATTAATCCAGATTATAAAGGCATATGTTGTTGTCCTTAATTAATTGAAAATTAATCCGCTGTGATAGCTAGTTCAGTAAAGATAAATGCAACGTTAGTTATGCATTTAATCGACCGCCGTTGCATAGAGGCTCGCCCTAATTGCAAAGAACAACGTCAGCTAAGATTTACCAATTAAGCCAGTCGGAAGCGGAACGGGCAGCCCACTCGGCAAGCTCAGCGAAACTCTGGCCTCATATTGGAGTACCTAATCATTTCTATTGAGCTAAGACCGCAGAATAAGTCAGGGATCGCTCATGCATGGGATGGACTTACGAGTGTTTGTAAACGGGTAGAAAAGGAATTACTCGTATTCGATGGAGTTATTGTACGTACTGGACTGTTAGCTTAAGTCGTCGTGTATTAAAAGATTTATTGGAAAACTCTTTTCTACTAAGTAAGTATTATGCTGATTTTTTAATGAGAATGGACTTGGCTTTTGAAAGCACATCTTAAATACGATGAAAAATTGTACTGAATTTGAAACACAAGGGGCAAGGAAACTGAATTGTGTACCAGGGTGAAACCTTTTCACAACCAATATCACGATTTTTCTTTGGCAGATGTATGGAATGTGAACATGACATTTGTAATGAAAATTTACTTTTATTCCAAATCTGTATGACACGCTGAACAATCAGGCTTTCATAAAATTCACGCGGAGCGGAGACCCGTAAACTTCGATCAATTGCATAGTTGAAATCCACGTCTGGCCTGTTTCCCTCGTAATCTGATAATGTGAGTTGGAAATTTCAACTATATAATGTCTCCTTCGAGTTTTTATACTGTTTTTAATTTAACCGTAGAGTCGGCTGTGTTCGACTCACTAGGATGCTAAGCACTACCGAAAAGACTACAGATACTTAAGTATATTCGTGAATGATACGTTTATCTCGCTGTATCTTTAGGTTATTCCCCAAAATGATAATCTAACTTTACCATTTACGAGCCTGAAAAACGTCTTATGTTTTTTTATGTCCGCATAAAAAGATAATGCGATTTCTCAGGCTAAATAAAACGAAAAACGCCACCATTTCGCAACAAAAATTAGGCGAAAAAGTAATTTGGTTTTATTAAACGGATCCGGGGAGGGAGGCGGTAATTGTCAGCCGATCCCGCACTGCTGCAGTTCCACAGTATTTGCACAACAATAAGATTAAAAGAGGCATTACTTTAAAAGTTATCTCTGTATTACGCCCTACTGAACCTTCGACCGCGTAAGCAATAAAAAGACAAAGCAGGGGGAACAAAGCAAAGGTAAATTAAACAGCAAAAAATAAATAGCAAACACGTTTGAACGAGATTCTTTAGGCTGCTTGAGAGCGGATGGATGGCCATTCTTTCTTAATGTACGTTCCGCTACTTACGCATTTCATTTGAGCGAAATTATCACTTCCCATTCATGTAATAGGGACCAATTTTGACAAACTCTAGTGAGGCACAATAAAAACCTAATTAAAATTGTAAGTGGTGTATTAACGGGAAAGTCATCCGTTGCCTCATGAAATTTACGGATGATAAAAAATAATATTCAAAATTGCCGAAGTTAATCAAACTAATCTAATTTAATTTTGATAAAGCAAATACTACGGCTCGGCTATTACTGTATAACGGCGATGGCATATTCCAATAAAATATAATTTTCCAATTTGAACAAATTCAAGTCCCGAAGCGAGAAAATAATTTTATGAGGGTACTTTGTATAAGTTGGTGGTTCTTGTGAATTTTATAGAAAGTATGCAAAAGCAGGTGGGGATAGGTAAGCAGCGATTAAACTTTTTCCTGCTGGTGGAGCTTCGAGTGTTTTCTGTGGGCGGGCGGGCTGTTTGGAATTCGGTGTGGTCGGCAGCGATAAACTGGGCGGACCTAATAACTGGCAATAATGTGCACTCAGCGGATCTGTTATTGCTGTCCCAGCAGCGCGTCCATTTGTCCCCGAAAATACTCGGTGGGCTAATTAATTTCATGATTGTAATACCCTTAAAATAAAACTACGTCGAATAGCCTAGTGGTAATGATCCTGACTATGAAGTTAGACCCTTAACTTCATAGTATGGGTATGAATCCCGGTAGGGGCAGACATTTCTTTGCATGATGAATGAAGGTTAACTCGAGTCATGTCATGATTGTGTGTATGTGTGTTGTGTGTGTTTATCCGTTGTCTAGTTTCCGAAGTACAAGTTTTTCTAAGTTAAGGTCTAGGTCTCACAATATTTTAGTTTTTTATTTACCTAAACTCACCCCCTTCATACATCATAACAAATTTTTAGTGTTTAGCAATCCAAGTACGCGCTTAAATCTTTTTAGGGATCCGTACCCGAAGGCTCATAAACGGAACCCTATTAATGTCAATACCTTGCCCGTCCGTCCAATTGTCCGTTACAGTTCTCAAGAATCGTGTAGACAGACAGCTGAAATTTACACACAATGTGTATTTCTGTTGCCCAACCAACTAATATGAAATAACCCTGCATTGCCTACATTTTACTTAAAAGCAGGGTTTCTGCTAAAACTGAACTTTTATAGATACGGCCGTTAATTTGTTTTGACATACCTACAAATCTCTAGGAAACCTTCGGTGCGTGACTTTGACTCGCAACTCGCCGGTTTTTTAAGTAGTGGTTTATTTTACTTGTAAAACGCATTAGGATGTTTGTAAACAAATGCACCCGAGGCTCCCTCGCCCCTAAATCAAACAATGATTTCAAAATGTCGACACGAACTCAGTTAACAGCGGGGGTTTAACAATGAGTGTAATATTGTGATGTCGGACAATTTCTGTGGCGAGTGTCACATACAGGTGTCGCGATCTGCGGTGCAATAACCCCTCGGTGCCCTGAATAGACCCCCATAGTAGCTACAAAATTTTACAAATGCTTGCAGTAAATATGTGCTGGGAATGTACAATTCTGTGACTTGATTTTTAGTCATCCAGCAGTAGAGATTTACACTTTAAAAATATCACAAACCTAACCTAACTAACCTAATACCTAACCTAATAATTAAACTCACTGTAAATGTCACTTTTTGATTTTCGCTATTGATGCACACACGTTTTAATATTTTGTTTTCAAAGGGTTTACGGCACTCGGCAGTGAAATGTGAACCACAATCTCTGGGGTATGTATCATAATACTGAAGTACGAAAGACCGAATGTATTAAAATATCGAATTGGTCAAAAGACCGAAAGGTTATTTTCTCAATCCGTAAACTTTCTAAGATTGTTATAAAACTAACCTAATCTAACCTAATGGTTTCTATACGATGCCATTTTAGTAAATTCTCAGAAGTTTACGGTTTCAGAAAAAAAACTTGTCGGTCTTTTGACTCATTCGACATTTTAATACATTCAGTCTTTCGTACTTCGGAATTATAATACATACCTGAATCTCTGCAATAACTCACTCACTTTTGTTCCAGGTTGAGGTGGGAAGTAAATAAACGGCTTTTCACTCTTAGCTCGTGTTCCTCTTATTTTCAACTCTGTGGTTCAAATAGTCTGGAGCGAAGCGGAAACGTATGGAGGAAACAGAGACGTCTGTCTGCCCTTTGTGACAGCCGTACGCAAACAATTTGACTTACCTGGGAGAAATAACTGGATGGAGGACAGTGTCGAATATCCGAGCCACCACAGCTATGTATGCGTTTGCATTTGCGCACGAATTTGGAGCTTGACTTCAGAGGAATGTTCTGTTATTCTGCTTATACAACAATTATGTACAGTCAACTAAGTGCTTCACCATTTCTTGTGACAATTTCTACATCAAATAAATTGATTAGATTAATTGATTGATCCACACTAAGCCCGTGATGGGAATTGCGCGTGAAAAGAGATGATGATGATGAATTGATTGATGCAAATGTGACTTTGCGGATGTCTTTATCAAAACTACAAGTTCGACCTTTTTACGCTACCAACTCATAGATAAAAATATTATAGTTCATTTACGTATTCTTGACTAATGCATAATGCTTTGTCGTTTTTTATTTAATGATAGTTCCATGCATCAGAGTAAATTCAATAAGGCTTATTGACACGTTGACTTGTAAGTAAAAGTTGACTGTAATATTTTTAGCCGTTCAACTGACCTAACACCTTCCCTGTCCGGGTGTCTCCAATGTGCCATGAAGCTTTTTTTCAGAAGTCCGTGCTTCCGCTATATAGGTTCAAAGTGGAGGCACACTTAGACATGTGACTTTGTCAAATCGTTTTGTATGGGGGCAGTGAACGTGTTGTATAGTTTAAGGTATAAATATCTATACAGCCATCGCGTCAAATATATGTAAACATCAACCTTATGATTAGTGTCATAAAGTACTTTTGACGCCTCGGTAACGTACGTATATTTATGCCCTCGACTATAGGGGTATGTGTTACAATACCGAAGTACGAAAGACCGAATGTATTAAAACATCGAATGAGTCAAAAGACCGACACGATTTTTTTCTGAAACCGTTAACTTTTTAAGATTGTTATAAAACTAACCTAACCTAACCTAATGGGTTGTGTATGATGTAATTTTAATAAATTCTGAGAAGTTTACGGTTTCAGAAAAAAAAATATGTCGGTCTTTTGACCCATTCGATGTTTTAATACATTCGGTCTATCGTACTTCGGTATTGTAATACATACCCTGACTATAGGTACCTTAAAGTAGTAAAGATTGTTTTTACATAAAGCTGACCCGTAATTGACCCCTAACTCAACTAACGGAAAGTGCAGAAGGACTAATCACTACACTGACTTTCCTTTTCGCTTAGTAATACCTAAGAGTTTTCTCATTACTTTATCTACTAGTTCTGTAAGCTGTTATAACATCAAAAAGTTTGGCGTGTCAATTGGAACCCATCTGTCAGCGATACCTAAGTACCTCAACAACTGCCTAACTGGCATAACATGTCAAACGCTCCGAACAAATTTAATTAAAATAATATTCTTGTTCAAATAACTTGTCGAATCTGAGATTCTAAGGAAATATAAACGAGATGAAAATTTTCAAGCTATAGCGCACCTATATACATTATAAATCAGAAGATATTCGTAAGGCTTTAATTAGGTGTTGCCATGGAACGTAATTCGTGGAAGAAATGGCATGAAGTATTTTAATTTCATCAAGTATTTTGCTCATGTCGTAAATTCTCGCTTATTTTATAAAGTACTTGCTGATTCCCGCGACTTCGCCTCCATATAATTTGGTTATCGCTATCACGCGGGAACTATGCAATATTTTTTCATGTAAACAACTGACTATAACTAACTAAGTAAGTATGTCAGAGTAATATAAGCTAATAAATATATTTTCCCAAATTACAAAACTGAAACTTCTCGACTCAGTCTGAAGCACTAACATCTGTTATAAAATTATGACTTACGACATAAAGACGATTAAAATTTAAGCCGGAAGACGAAACCAGTAGGTTTTGCAAATAGCTAACTTACCTATTTAACTTAGGGTGATACTTTGAGTTGGTGATTTAATTTCAACAAAATAATGAATCCTGAATTTCAAAAAATAATTGAGTTAATGCATTAACTGAGCTAGAACACTAATTTCGCGTCCCGTAAATTCGCTCTGTACAAGCAAAGCTGTGAAAACAGTATTTTCGTTTTAAGCCCTTGCTCGCCGTCGTGAATATTTTGCGTGACGATACAATAATATTGCCTTACGGCATCTTGGTCAGCATTAGTTAATTAAGGCTGCTGGCCAACTGATAAGCAACAAATCTCTGTGTGTCATAGAACCCGAGAAGCGTCTTTATTCCGTAATAAACCAACTTAATAAGAGCTATCTTATTTAATTAAGGTGATGAACAGTGTTCAAGTAATATAATCCTGTTTTCTAATTAACTCTTCTGTAAGATATCCTAAAGACGGATTAGAAGCCTCTTTAATTTATAAAAGGAACTTGAGTTTGTTTTCGAGACTATTCTGTCAGCCATGTTTACTTGAAAAGTTTTTGCTAAAGTGTATTAGCTAAGTGATAAGGGAGTTTTATAGTAATTGGCTTAATTAATGTGAATTTTGAAATAATTAATTATTATGTTCATTTATTTTGATAAGCTGTCTCCATGTCACAAAAAATGGAACCCTTATTAGATATCTCGCGACTTTTCGTCTGCTAGGTACTACAGCAAATTTGTTCCGGATCTCTTAGACCAATTAAGGGAAAATTTGGTACACTTATGAATTTATATACTTAGCCTAAATTCGATCGCTTCAACTTGGTAATTTGGGAACATTTCTGGGGTTCAGGGACAAATAAAAAAAAGTTTTGCCGACTAAACGGGCTGTTGCGAGGATCTCAAATATACATTTTTTGATTTCCATCACCACGGGTACCTACCATATTAAAATTTATCTTACATAATGCTGACCAGGCTAGTGAAACTTGCGCTTGTCCGGTTTTTTTTCGAAATCAATTCTGATGCTACACTTACTTTTTTTTAAATACCTTATTGGACGTCCCATTGCTGGGCAAAAAGCCTCCCTTTTTTCTTAACACCCTTCTTTATGCTTGGTAAAATCCCGACAAAATGGGTCAAAACGGTCCAAGTCTTCCCTACTAACGTACGAAAAATTTAATGATGCAAATATTGTTTTCTACTAAGTTAAGTATTATTATGGAATTGATGCTGCACAAAACGTGGACGCCGTCGTTGCACTCTTTGTTTCCCAAATAAAAATAGCTTGCGCTCATAAAACAGTTGTAAAGCGCACTGGAGCCGAACTCCCACTGTATTCTCCGTTTAATTACTAACTTTTTTCAAAATTAATTAAAAGTCAGAGAAGGCAAGGCCTAGGGGCAGTTTCCGAGGTAGAACGTGCCCAAAATACTTTTCCAGTTTCTCTTTTGTTTTAGACACTCGATTTTTGTCTGGACACCGCATTTCTAAATTCCCAACAATGCAGGGGTGTTAAAAGTTTCTACAAAACTTTGGCCCGTCAGACGTTTTTCAGGAAGGTTTTAGTAAATTAAAGATATTAATTTTTTGCATTTTTGTTCCGTAGGAATTATTACGAACTTTAGCTATATTCAGTTGCAAATTGCAGTGAAACTGTGCATTAAAACTACGCATAATGTAGCATATATACCTTGCTTCTCCTTTCCTTTGGCAGTATCACATTTATTTTAATCTCTAAAGACAGTTCCGTCCTCAGAAAAACGTATAAATGCAAATGCAATTATGGGAGCTACAACCGTAAAACATAGTTAAGTATAAGCTGGCCTTAAACCATTGCCGTGAAAATATGTATGTAAACTAACTAACTTTGTTTTATTCTAATTATTATATGTTATTTTTTTAATTTGTTGTTTAATTTTTTTTTTTGAATTTAATTTATTGTCACTTTATTATTATTTGCTGTACCTATTTTAATTTCAATAATAAAATTTATTGGTATGTAAACTTTATATTGCACATAACAATTTAAAAATGTAAATATATATAAATACAAGAGCAAGTTAGTGTCTCATCGATATCCAACTTAATCGGAGACTTATCAACCACTCAGCTAAATGTAAATACCTTGTGTGTAGGTTTATTATTTATTAGGCACCAGTAAACTGGGGTTACTTTAGGAAATTTTGGGGTTACTTTGATAGATTTAAAATGGTTATAAAAACGCAAATATTCATAGCTTGACTGAGCAAAATGACGTAAAAAGTTAGGAAATTTATCAAAATAGTGCCACAGATGGTCTAAAAAAATAAGGACACGGCTTAAAAACTGTTTTCCAAAGTAGCCCCTGCATTTTAAAATAACCCCGTTTTACGGTACTGACAGTGGATAGTGTATTGATATTTATTAGGATTAGTCGTTTAATACAAGAAGTCTTTTACATTTACCATTTAACATTACTGTCTCATTTTATATAAAAAAGACGGCTCCTTTATTTATCTTGTTAACGTCAATTGAACTGAGCTTTACTGGGGTATAGCTCAGTTCAATTCCAGTTAACAAGATTTGTGTGATGTGATGCATTTATACCTACTGCTTTCTTTGCATTATCATATCAATGTCAAGGATGCTTTTAGAAGCAGCACATGATAAGGCTTACTAAGAATTTATTTATAACGATCAAAGAAAATTATACTTACATAAATCTAAGCTTTCAGCTGCTTTATAATCATTCCTTACAATTGCAAGGATGAAATACCTGAAACAATTAATGAGCTTATTAAGTACAAGAACTAAATATCTAAAGCGAATTAACTAACAATTCTTCTTAAGTCAATACTTTTATACATATATAAAATAAAAGCGTGTTAATAAATACGATCTAGAAAACAGATTAAGGTGTTTAATAGTACCAAATAGTACTAGGTGTACTAGGTGTAGTAGTAGGTGTTTACTTCTTATATTCTTTGATGCATCAAAAATATATAAATTACGTAAACATATTTTTCCACAGTAGTTAAATAAAATGTGCTATGTAAAATGCTGAATAACATTTGTAACAAAATTTTATCATACATTTCCATTTTGCCGTTGATCAACACAACCACTCAGAATTATTTGTTTTCTACGAATCATCAAGGGTAAAATCTAAACACGACTGCAGACATACCTAGACATTGAATTTCAGATAGCTACTAAAATATCTATAACTGCTTCAAAGCTCTTACTTAAGGTGCAAATAATTCCGTGTACTTTCCCATTTATTACTCGATTAATATCTCTATTACAATATACGTAACAAATCGGTGTAATTTATACAATGAGAGGAAAAAATAAACAATGAATGCCCGGAAACCGATACATTATTTAGTTTTTAATGTTAAACGCATTAACAGCGTGATTGTTGTCGTTTGTTTTCATTCAGCACCAAAGTACCAATTACGGAGTAAGTTTGCATAATTAATTGTTGTTACAGCTGAATTCAGTTGTATATTTGATAATAAGTGCAAATCCCAGGACAGATAACCATTAAAAAATATTGAATCGAAAAAGGTTCTCGAGGTGACAACCAAGAACCAGAAGACACTGCCGTGCGTTAGCAGCCCTCCCATTAGCTGAACCAATGAACTCTTAAGAATTTTGGACCACCGGTGGATGCAGGTAGCAAGTTGTCTTTCTTTGCGGCGTTTAATTAGGAGGCCTTTTCTTTAGTCGACCAAGAGCTGTAACATTTTTAATGACAGTTCCTACATCAGAATAAAAACAACAAGGCTGATTGTCACATTGACTTGCGAGTGTAAATATCCTTTGATGTTTAAGCCATACAACTGACATTGAATCTTATTTATTATTTATTTATTTATTAATCAATATAAAATTACAGCATTACAGTATAATACAAATGCGCTGTAAAATTCAAAAATACACATATTTAGATAAAAACACGAGAAACTATTTAAGGATTTTTTTAAAGTAGTCTTCGTCGTTTCCCTAAAACGACGGAACACCACACCCTCCGGCCAGAAGTCGGAGCGCAGGAACATTTGCTGGTGCTTGGCAGGCACTTGGAGTCTAAAGAAGCTTATCGAATCTTAGGGTGGTATAGGATTTTCTTGGTCAACTATGCAACAGTGGACGTTTTCCGGCTGATGATGATGATGATGACTAATCTCCGAGCTAAGTACTACACTCAATCTTAAATAACGCTTCAAACTTCATACAGAGTGAAATCTAAATGGTAATACACAATTAATATTTCTAACTCAGATAATCCTGGACAATTATAATGCACAATGGTATCCATACATTGAGTTTGTGATTTCATTGCAACAAAGTATGAACATCCCAAATTTTATCAGGCTAATTTTAACAAGTGATTTGATGGATTATGTTGCCCAGCATTAACTGAGTTAGAAACAATAATTTTGTATCACCATTTAGACTTCACCCTGTATAAATTACGAAAGTGCAAATTCTTTACGCCTTTTGAACTCTTTATTCTTGATTGTGAAAAACAAAATATTATGGCATCAAAATTAACAGCGATGAAACAATTGGAAATAAATGGTGTTCAGGAAAACCCTTCCCAATAACGTATCGCATATCGCACTTGGTATCGAATGGATAACTCGATATTCGGAAGCGTGGAGTTTAATAAAACTCAAACGTTCGATGACAGTTTTATGAGAAAAAGCCAGGCTAAAATATAATTTACGTACAGCCTAATTTAACAAAACTACTGTAGCACAATTTCAGGCCATTGTTAGATCCTATTTAGCAATTAACGAAACAAATTTAATTTCTATTCACGATTTTAAAGCAATAATTTTAATCAAGCAAGTAACACACAGACTACAGAAAACGCAGAAAGTACCTACTATAAAACTATCAATAAGAGAAATAGGAATGACACGTGACCTAAGAGCGCAAGGCGCCTATGTGGCTAAAAAACCATTATATTTATTTTCCAAGACAGAATACGTCACGAAGTTAATAAAATGGCTCGCATTGGTTATTACGCGTATGTATTATAATACCGAAGTACGAAAGACCGAATGTATTAAAACATCGAATGGGTCAAAAGACCGACACGATTTATTTCTGAAACCGTTAACTTTTTAAGATAGTTATAAAATAAACCTAACCTAACCTAATGGGTTCTGTATGATGCCGTTTTAATAAATTCTGAAAAGTTAACGGTTTCAGAAAAAAATCGTGTCGGTCTTTTGACCCATTCGATGTTTTAATACATTCGGTCTTTCGTACTTCAGTATTGTAATACATACCCGTTATTACAGATTTTGTGGTCCAAAAAGGATTAGACGTCACTGGTGAGTAGGTAGGTGTGTACCGTAATTGACAAAACCTATGAAAAAATAAGAAAACGCCAACTATGAAAACATAAGAAAAGTAAAAATAACTGAAAGGAAATGCAAACAATGACATTTTCTCAAAAATATCCGTAAAAGTTGACATTATTCTTTACATATCAGAACGTGAAGTGCATAGTTTATGGTCAGTAAAAAAATTAAAAAGTTAAAAACATTGCAGGCTCGATAAACTCGACAACAATGTCGCATACAAATTCCATTATTGTCGAGTCTCAAATTTTTTAAAAAGTTAAAACGGCCATGGTAATAAGTTGGCACTATTCGTATACAGCCAATTCAAATGACCGGTATCAGTTGTTTTGTTGGAACTCCAGACTTTTTTATTGTGTTTGAAACAGCTTGTGATGTTTTCGGTAGAAAAATACACCTGCAGTTTTTTTTTAATGAAAAAAGGCGGGAAAGGGTTTAATGACATTTAATTTTAAGTGATTTGCAATTCTTTGTACCTATTTAAGTTTATAAAAGTTTATTCTATTTTTTTTCCTTCACCATTTTTGAGAAAAGCTTTATATTAGTCTCGGCTGGAATAGCAATTGCTGGCTTCGTATTGGTTAAACGGACTCGCAAGCTCGTCCGTTTAATACTCATACTCAGCCAGCAATTGCCTACTTCCAGGCCACGACAATAATGTACTATTCTATTCCTGTTCTTATTAATTCCGTACTGCAGTACATTCGCCATCATAAACATCGGAGCAGTCAAGGTGCTCAAAAATATCTGAACGCACCTGAATGCACACGTCCTGTTCATACGTTATATTTTTGACCTACCAATAAATTCAAAACCGTAAAACGCTTGACACTAAATCTTAAAAAGTAATTCATAAAATTCATTCATTTCTACTACCAACGTAAAATATTTCAGACGTAGGTCGTAGGTATGTTCCGAATACAAGCCTCCGTTTCTGCATCTGACGCATCGGAAAAAACATGTCCATTATCAATAAAACATGTGGCGTGGTCAGCGTTCATGTTTCATTCCGCTAAAAGCGTCCATCTCATTGTGGTCATTCGTGATTCGAGATTTTACTGCCCATGTCCCCGATGCACTAGCGATGGGACTTCAACTCGATACCAAAGTAATCGATTGCAAATTCCAATCGGTTTCGATAGTGGCGCGGATCCCTAGTGCAGCTGGGATGTGGTTGACGGTAGACTCGTTTATCAATTTTATCTTTTAAAATCAAACAGGGTTCAGCTAATAGGTGAAGATATAATACCCAATTTTACCCAACTGGTAGCCTTTTTTAGCAAAGAACAAGAGTTATTAACAAACTTCATTTCGTAACAGCAAGACACAGAGTGTAGTTATACTGTAGACAATAACTTGTCTTCTGCACCAAGCGGCACCTAAGTAACTGCGAAGTGTGAGATCCCATAAAACCTCAATACTATTTTACCTAAACCAAAATCGATACGAAATAAAAAAAGAGTCTGTATCCTAACTAAACACTTTATAACTCACAGAGTCTCGTCACTACTGTGTAGCTTTTCCCAGGTGGCCCAAACGACTATTGCGGCTAAAAACGCAACTCATTCCGTTGATATCTCCAATCCTATTGTGGTTCCACTCAAAGGCTCACTAACTGATTGTTGTTTAGGGAATAGTGCTATTTGTGCAATATCTCTATTATGTGCCCCTTGTATCTGTATTGGTGGATTTTACCTAAAGGAAGGAGCTTATAAGGTTGTGATTAAAGCGAGACTGAGAAGACAGAAGACTGGCAGTTACTGTCTACCGACAAAAAAATTACTCTAAAGGGGCTGTTTCACCACCCATTGATTAATTTTAACTGACGGATAAATGTGATGCCGTCTCTGTCTATTCGATCAAAACAAACAGAGACGGCATCACATTTATCCGTCAAATAAATTTGATCAATGGATAGTGAAACAGGAGGTAAATTTTGTTTCAGAGAAATAGTGAATGGACCGTGGTTTGTGAGAAACGATGAATTCCATGAGCACTTGGGCATGCCAACAGTTGCCGAAGAAATCGAGCGATACAAAGAATCTCATGCAGCTCGCTTAGCCGGGCACCCTAACCCACTGGCAGTGCATCTACTGGATGCCACCAATAACACCAAAAGGCTGAAAAGACGCCAAGTTTTATAAAAGGAGAATAGGGCAAAGGCATTTTTCCCTTACAAGTCTTAAATCACCCTCACCAAATCCGACAAAAGTCTTTCGACTGATTGCGGATAACATAGAGAAAAAAAAATATTTCATCATCATCATCCCAGCCCATACCTACACGTCCCACTGCAGGCCATAGGCTTCCTTTCGGAATTCTTTTTTCTTTTTTCTTTTTTGGTTTCCACGAGGGCCCAGTGTGGATTGGGAACTTCACACGCACCATTGAATTTCCTCGCAGGTGTGTGCAGGTTTTCTCGTAATGTTTTCCTCCACCGTAAAGCTCATGGTAAATTTCAAATGAAAGGAAGGATTACTCATTAATCAATTTTAAAAATTGTTTATTTGTTGTTAATTAATATTGTGCTAACATAACATTAAAATGTATTAAATAAAAACCCTTCTGTATTAAAAACTTGTACCACTATTTCAAATACACAATGGTTTTCATTGAAAACGAGAAAACCGGTCCCTTTATTAAGTCGAACGACCGGGTTATTACACGAGTACAGCCGAAGTATAGTCCACTAGTTATAAAAGCCTGCGTTAGAAAGTTTTGGATAATGCAAGGGATTCCAGTTAATTTAACACGGGACTGTGTCCACATATAAATTCAGTAAAGTCGAGTAGGACAGTGTTTAGTTTACCCTCGTTCTAATAATTAAGGCACTCCGGGTATGAATGGACGTATTATGTTTACGATGGCTTTCATTAGTGCAAAGAATATTTGACTCATCTCTCTCAGTCGATCTCGTTTGGTTGATTGAGAGAGTTTTTTTAGTTTCGAGTTTAAATTTTCGATTTCTAAAGGTGAAAAAATTAATAACCAGGCAAATTTAATTCCATGGGTTTCATGCACCTACTCAGTGATTAATCATCATCATCATCATCATCTCAGCCTATATACGACCCACTGCGGGGCACAGGCCTCCTCTCAGTACCACCAATTAATTATTTATTAATTATGATTAACGAAATTTACACAATAAATAAAAAAAAAATTTGACTTCAGTATAATCATCATCAATTACTGAATTAGAAGAATTAGTACCTTATCACCGACTAATAATCATCATTATGTTTTTTGAACGGTGGAGTAAGCGCGTTTTGGAGTGGAGACCCCGGCTAGGCAAAAGAAATGCGGGCAGACCGCCTGCCCGACGGTCTGATGACATTATGGAGACAGCAGGACCGGTCTGGAAGAGAGAGACAGATAGTCGATCTAAATGGAAAAAGATTGGAGAGGCGTATGCCCAACGGTGGGCGAAAACGCGCTGAAGAAGAAGAGAAGAGAAAAAGATGTTATTACCAACACGGTTTATCTCAAGTTACAAAATATTAAACAAAATGTAGATAAAAACATTATACCATAAAGATAAAAGATGTAATTATGAGTTTATTTGAAAAAGATAAACTCAAAAACTACAACCTACTGTATTTTAAAACTATCACTCATAGAAAGCTGTATTCCACGGGAAGCAGACGAAACTGAAGGAAACAGCTAGTAAAAGATTAAAAGATAATAATTATTCTTCAATTTTAAAACCACTCGACAAACTTCTGATTTAATAACCAAACTAGAAGTGGAACTTTGAAGAGTTACACTCCAACTCAAAACAGCCGTAGATTAAAACCATCGTACTATCCTTATCGAATACATAGAGCAAGAAAGAGATATTTAATAAAGGAAATAGGTTTGACGGGAACAGTTCGAATAGAGATCCTTAACCAGGGAGCGATCCAAATGGGAAAACAATTAAACCAAGCTTAAACTTGCTCTGCTGTACAGATTTGGCTTAATTTGATGGCATTGTATTGTAACCGTACTGCACGGTATATTTCCCTTTACTCTCTCAATGTTAGAAATAGAAAGCTCCACTGTTGTTCAAGAATCATAGGATAAGAAAATTGTGAAAAAATAGAAATTATTGAGTTACACAATTCGCAAGTTATTTAGGTTTTATTAATTTCGAATCTATAAACAAGACTCAAGTGGCAGTGAGCAGGGCACATCACTCGTAGAACTGATGGCCAATGGGGCCAAAATGTTCTCACGAGACGTCCACGGACCGGAAGACGCAGTGTAGGTAGGCTCCAACAAGATGGAGTGACGACCTGATTAAGGTTGCGGAAACGCGATGGATGCGGATGACATAGGACCGATCTGTTTGGCGAACCTTGGGGAGGCCTTTGTTAATTATAAAAAAATTAAGTTCTTATTTGTTCCATCAGTTGAATTTTATTAACTTCTTAAACTTTTTAATATTCGTTTACACTGAAAAGAAATTTAAGGTCATTGACAGTCATGAAACCAGCCTTAAAATGCCAGATGAAGATTTGCGCATTCCCTATTAACGTGCAAACGTTTTTATGTCTTCAAAGATTTACAAAAAATATGGTAGGTACTCGCCGTCTTTTTTGAACCAAAACCCATTTTTTCAGCAGTTTTTTACAGAATGAATGGCTCAATATATGGCGTTTTCACTTTCACGTTATTCACATAGCGTCTTAGACTTATTCTTGTTGTTATTACTACTTATATATTTTTGAAATCCCCATACCCATAATTTCGGAAGGTCTACCGCGATTGCTAATCTACTCTATTTAGCAATTACAGGTAGCAAAGAGCTCCTGATCTATTTAAAGTCGTAAACAGGCACATCGGCACGGGTGATAGGGCAGAGTGTATTCCGTTAGGTCAGACAAATTGCGATCCGTTAGTGAATATATTACGGTCCCCTGTACTAGGCATCGGTTTGTTAATCGTTCCCTGTTATTTATGGCCATTTCGAATGTTTATTTTTGGGTGGGTGAGTTAAACTTTGCATTTTATTCCGGAATGTTGATTAAGTAGTCACAGTGACACTAATGAGGATGCTGAGCTACTTTTTAATGACATTAATTACACTAGACATAAACATTCATCATCATCATCTCCAGCCTATACACCCACTGCTGGGGCACGGGCAAACTCTGAAATCACGAGGATTTGGGCTGTAGGTCCTGAGGGCCTCGTGCGGATTGGAAACTTCACATACAACGATGATTTTTTTTTAGAGATGATAACAGGTTTCCTAGGATGTTTTCCATCTTGGTAAATTTTAAACATAATATCGCAGATAAATTTCGAAAAACTCAGAGGCGTGAGCCCAGATTCGAATCCATGATCTTCTACTTGAGTACCCATAGGTCAAAACACTATGCTACCACGGCTTATTTTAGATTTAATATTATAGTATTCTTTTGTGTAATTGAATCTCTCATTATAATCGAAATCAAGGTTAAAATATATTTATTCAATTTATGCTGTAACAAGCACTTACGAAAGCCGAAAAATCTACCACCAGATCAGAGAAACCCTGTTGAGATAGATCCGGCAAAAAAACTCAACACTGTACATATATGTATTTTTTTCAAATCTTCAATGTTCTTTTATTTATACTAAACGTATAAACGTATTATGTGAATGAAGAAAACCAAAAGAAGATCGTATAAAAGAGCCTAAATTGACACAGATTATTAAACGCATGCCACTCATCTTTTCGCGTAATCAAGTCTTTCATGCGGTCGTGTGTATTCATTAAGCGAAACAAGAAACTTTTGTTCCTTTTTCGTCACTTCCCTTGCATAAAGTGGGCCGTAGGCATAAATTGTAGGGTTGGGACAAATTGCGTTCCGCCTGTAATGTATTCAGTTCCGTATTGCCCGCACATTCGTATGTGTCAGCCGGATTCAGCTAAATGAAACTTTGCACTCTTATCTCGGTTTTAAACTGCGTTTTGGGAGATGTAGTTTCTTCGGGGTCGCTTTCGAAGGAATGTTTTAAATGTGTGGAACCATTTAGGTAAACGGAAAATGTATAAGTTTTTTATTAGCTTCATTTTCAGTTTAAACACGTTCTTTACATGCATTTATATTGTTATTTTGTCAATAACGACGTACTCAATTACATTACTGTCTCCATTTCATCCATCAGTCTAATAGAGATTTAATAAAACCTGGTGATACTTACAATTAAGTAATCCAATGATTTCTTAAATGTAAGTGTCACCAGGGTTTATTAACTAACTTAAATTTATTATTAAACTAATTACAAACACAGAAAGAATAAATTCAATTACATATGAACTTACATATACTACTAAATTAAAAATTTAATCAAGAATAAATAAATTTAAACAAATGTTACTAATAAAAACTAGAAAAAAAATATAAAAGGTTCCTCCGCGACATGGACTCTAAGACGCTGATATTTCCTCGCTGTTTAGAAGAAGCTCTTTGGTCTGGTGAATGTATTTTTTAAGTATTAAATCAATATTTAAAGCAATTGAAGTATATATAATTAGACAATAACCAAACAGTATTAATTATAATTTATTGAATCAGGCGTTACTTTGCGGAGGTCCATATTAATGAACGGAAACAATACTTTGCTCACCCGCGACCTAAACATAAACGTAACTATCGTAAGGTCTCGGGTGAGCAAAGTAATTGCTCCAGTTCAATATAAATTATATAAAAATTTTAGGAAACTCTCTCTTATAGGTGCATAGTAGTGTAATGAATATAAGTCATTGTTCGAATATGAAACGTCAACTGGCCTGTACTTGCTTAATTTTTTTACCAATACTAAAGTGTTGCTTGGCACCGCGACGCAACCAAGTAAAAACTTTACACTAACACGACGTAGGCATCGTAAATTGACTCTGCTATTGAATAGTTTTAAAAGTACTTAAACAGTCCATAAATCAGGCCGATATGTCCGGGAAGTGCCCACTTTCGTCAGGGCTTTATTCGGGATGAAATATGGCCGGATTATACAGGTCTGGGTGCAAAAATTACGTTTTTAATTGTTTGCGTTTCACATGTCTTTATTTATACGCGTACATTATTCCTTGTGGAGTTACAGATCGTTAAAAATATTTAGCGTTTTCTCAAGGAGAGCTATAGTATAAATCTTCTCAGGTGAATTTTTCACTTCGCGCCCTTATCTTTCAAAACAAACGGTTTTTAGACGACCAGATGGCCTAGTGGTTAGAGACCCTGACTATGAAGCTTGAGGTCCCGGGTTCGATTCCCGTGTCGAGGCAGATATTTGTATGAAAAATACGAATGTTTGTTCTCGGGTCTTGGGTGTTTAATATGTATTTAAGTATGTATCTATCTATATAAGTATGTTTATCCGTTGCCTGGTACCCATAACACAAGCTTATTTATTTATAAACGGTATAGTCATAGTATTAAGGTTCAAATTTAATGTAATGGCTCGAAGCGAAAAATTCACCTGGGAAGATTTATACTATAACGTAACACACATAAGGGTCAAACACATTTTTTTATTCGCGTCTTTCCTGTGAACTCGGCCAAAGTTGAGGGTCTATAGTCAATATTTTTAGTCAAGTCTACATCACAGACAAGTAGACTGATTTTTGCATTTATAAATTAGTATGTGTTTAGTGAACGCAACTTGTGAGCAGAGCGAAAGCGTCCAAAATTTAAAAGAAATAAAACGTGCCGCCGGTTTTGAACAGATTCGTCCGACTGTATCGAGTTCATCGTATGGGTTTTATTTTACTGAGCATTTAGTTCAGATGACAGGAAATTCGGATGAATTTTTTTACAATGTTGTGCGCTGTTTACCGTAGGTAGTTTTCAAAATGAAAAAGCTATCCATTTCTTGATGTATTAAATAAGGTGTGTATTGTATTGTATCTCTCATAATATGCAGAGAATGGTACAATAAATTAACATCCAATTATAGCTACATCTAAATCACAAAGTTATCACAGCCCTCTTTGAAAGATAAAGCTAGAAGAGGGTTTGTTATCACGCAACTATGAGGTTATATATGAGCCGAAATTGGGATCGGGCCCTGTAGACCCATTTTAGACCTATCAGTGAAACTAAATCTCAGATATGGACTAACACAGCTTAGATATTGTTTGTTAGAACTACTTGCTCGCATGCGTCACGGTACTTCACGGTAGGCCAAAACGAGGACTTTATCAAAAACTTTGAAAGGTGCGACTGAAGATTCAAATGTTTTCTTATGTGAACGTTGACTCTGAACTACTTACATTCTTTTATTTTGACACTTCGCTACCAAATTAGTTTTGAAGTCCATTGAAATGGATCTCCGTAAAGTAACGCCTGAATCAAAAATCTAAACTAAATATATCTTTTTGTAAAAAGAAGAAAAATAAGTCAAAGATTTTTCCTATTTCCAAGGCTTCTTTAATAACTCGCACTTTCGACTCTGTTTCGACGTGCCATGCGTTTCGTGTTACCTAGATGTTTTGTAGTTCAGCGGATACTTTAGACTGTTTATTTCATTCCACTCAAATGTCGTTTAATTTTGTGATCTCAGTAGAAGCTCGCCTTTGAACCTTTCTTAGTAAATTGAGCATTCCGTGAAACAGCTCTGGCAATTTCAGCCTCCATTGTAAATTTACTACGAAAACCGCCAACAAATTTAATCTTAAAATTATTTCTCTTTTGCTGTCGATTATAAATCAGGGACGAAGCTACACTTAATTACTTAAGGGTATTGAAGCGCTTTTAGGATTTTTCGTTTCCTCGAATAGGGAAGCTGGGAAGGCTTGGAAGGGTAAATGATCAACGAATTCGTTAATTTTGCTATATAAAATACGAAATATCATTTATTATTGGAGTTATGGAACCCAAAAAAAGTCATAGTCCCTCAACCAGATCAACGATCATTCATGACGATGATCCCCTGCGTCTAATTGCCTGTGCATTAAGTATTTTTTTCATTTCTCATGCTCTTAAAATGTTGCTTTAGTCTCTGCATATCGGGACTAAAGCTCTTTTTTGATCTCTAGGAATTAAAGTTTTTTTTTTTTAATTTACTTTTGAAACCCCTAAACTGCCAATCACGGCGTTTGTGGATGGAGGATTATTGCCATTTTCAGTGACTGGGCATAGACAATTTTAAAGTTCCGTAGCGCTCCGTAGCGCCCTGCGCTTCGGTCTGTGGAAGCCTTTAGTGCGTGGAAATACCTAACCTCAAAATGACAACTGTATAAAAATATTTTAAAAAATAATAATTTCGTGAAACACCATGAATAATTACGAATATTAATCTATTTAATTATATTAAAGATGAATTCATTTTATTATGCATACTTAGTCCAATTAGCTATGAAATAATTTTCAAATTTGAATCTGTTGGCTAAATATGCAAACATTTTAAAGCGTCACTCAACAAAAAAAAATCACGGAACAAATTTAAATTGCTGTTTGAATTTTGAACAGACGTCCATTGCTCGTATTGAGCGTACGTTTTATAAAAGTAATAATTGTAGATTAGTATACCTAAAACATCGTTTTGTTCCTCGCATTCAAAGTGAAAAGTAGAGTGTTTAACGCGAGACTAAATTGTCATAATGACACGTGAATTATAGCCAGACTTGTGTCATTATGGCTTGTTTTAGTCCCTTGTTGAACAATCTACTAATAAACTATGATAAATTGGCGAAATTGGACTAAATTAAATAGAGTAGAATTTTGACTGAGTAAGTACAGTTGAAACTGTAGTAGGTAAATATTTGTTTGGAAACATTTTTTACCGCGTTGATTTCTAATTTATTTTTATGATAAAAAAATAAAAATTAAATTGCATAAAACGATGATTTTATTAAGGGTTTTCTTGATAAGGCTGTTAAATTAATTGCCTTCCATTGTTCAACTTAAACCGTATTCAAAATCGTAACCGTCTTTTAGGGTTCTGTATCCAAAGGGTGCAAACTGGACGTTATTGGACCTTATTACTGAGACTCTGCTGTCTATTTGTCTGTCCATCCGTCTGTCACAGGGCTCTATCTCTTGTACCGTAATAGCAAGATACTTTAAATTTTCACCAATTATGTATTACTATGGCCGCTATAACAACAAATACTAAAAATAAAATAAAGTTAACAGTCGGCATACAAGAAACGTGGTTTTTTTCAGCGTTTTTAACTCTGGCCACGGTTGCTAGGCAACACGACAGCCGGCAGGATGCTAGGCAACGCGAGTGACCTTATGCTGTTTGGATGTTAACCTACCTATAAGCTCGCGATTTTTAGTGCTTATTTTAGCGAATTTTTATTAAACTGTTTTTAAGACATTGTACGGAGGTATGAAACCCGAGTCCGACTCGCACTTGACCGCTTTCTGTTTAAAAGTATCAATGAATCCAAAATTAAAGCGGCCGCTATATTACTCCCATATAGTTATTTTAACTCTAACTCTGTAAAAACGATATTTAAAATATTAATAAAGCCTACATAAATGACACTGTCATCAGCACTTTGACAAATCACAGTTCACTGCCCTGGGGCTAAATTCAGGAACGGCCCAACACGGTTTGCGAGCGGTAATTCAATCGTTTAGGAGAGGATAGGAATGGGTTGAAAAAAAAAATGAAAAAAAAAAAAATGAAAATGAAAATATTTATTTCTTTAAAAAGATTAACCATACAGAGACAAGGTTGGGTCTTCCTATTAAGTATAGGGATGAGCCTTATTTTCCTGTTAATTCGCTTTGTAAATAAATAAATAAACAAATAAATAAGGCTCATCCCAAACTCAGCCCAAACCTCTCGCAAACCAGTGATTTTTGGCGTTCCTGAATAGCAGTTCAAACCAAACCCAACCCAAACGGTTGAATTACCGCTACCAAACCCGTGAAGGCCCGTTTTTGAATTTAGCCCCAGATCATCACAGCAAAATCCAACATAAACTGACAAATTAATTATGGTTGCGGTCAGTGGCAGATATCTAACTCTCATCGGACAATAATTGGGAATTTACGGAGCGCTTTTAATGAGCTCTGGTCCTTTATTAGTGAGCCGAAACTGTTTGCATTGCGTAATGACATTCAGATACCGCGCAGAAATTTATCTGTTTGGGTAGGTACTCAAAAATATGGGTAAAAGCATTGGCTTTTAAAAATAACCCTGTATATTGATACAGGGTTATTTTTAATTCACTGACATCCTCTTAACCCTGAATTCCTATCACTCAAACAAATGTTTTTTGTTTTACGACTTTTTAAAATGAAGCACTTTTTTTCCCATACAAATGCACAGAGTATCGTAAAAATAAAAGGAAATCTCAAATTTTCAAAACGTTATTACACCAAAAATATTAAGTTATGACAAAAGCCGTAAAACAAAAAACATTTGTTTAAGTGGTAGGAGTTTAGGGTTAAAAGGATGCTAGTGAATTACAAATAACCCTGTAGTTGTCAGTGGTTTTAGAAACTTATTTTTAAGCAAAATATTTTTGGAATCTAGAACACTATTACAGTTTTTTTTTAATTTATTGTATTTAATTGAAATGTATAATAAGCCAGATGTTAACTGAACATTCTGAGAAAAATCTTACGCATCTTCATCATCATCATCATTTCAGCCGAAAGACGTCCACTGCTGAACATAGACTTCCCTCAAGGCTCGCCAAACTGATCATCATCATCATCATCAGCTTGTGCATCTTACTTAAAAGCATGAAATGAATCCACGTGTTAAGAACCCAAACCTTATTAGTCCCTAACCTAAGTTCTCTGATTACAGACGAGGTACAATACAGTAATTTGGACCGCAATAGCTCTATTTATTTGCTAAAATGTATTGAATTAAATAATACCGGTGAATTCAATTCAATTCATTTATTTAAATAGTTTTAGTACATAGTTATAATTATTAGTAGGCACTTTACTTAATCTATATCATGTATTATATCTATAGGTACTATATTAATCGCTCGACTTTAGTGTCTAACCGCCTTTACGCCTTCTACAAAAAGACTAACTTGTCACTACTAATATACAGGGTGGGCCCTGTAAGTGAAGCTAAAAATTGAAATATAGGCCCTTTAACTAATCAGTAATTAAGTCCAAATGGTTACAATTCATTAAAATGAAAAATTAATTTAATGTTATTTTCTAACAAAATTAATCGAGCCAGCAATGTACAGACATGTTGTGTCCAGTCGGAACACTTGACATTGACATTTACGATAGTTTTCAATAATAATAAAAATCCTACTAAAGACATCAATATTACTTAAATATACTTATGCAGTCCTTCTGATTTAAATAATCAATTCTTTGAACACGACGTAACAGTTTTTTTTTATCAAGTATGTGGGGACGGACGAAATTAATAAAACACTTGCTAGTAAGAGTTACGACTTCTTACTGTTTATTAAGCAGATATGATGATAAAATCACTGTTAATAATTAAGTATGCCAATCTTACTGGGTAATCCTTTCACAGAGTAACTTGCATTTTCAACAGTTTGTGAAGATGTTTCTTTTTCACGACCATGACTACGATGATACGTCCTGTGCTTCGTTTGACATCGTTCCGACACGACATGTATTGTGTAACACTAAGTGTAGTACTTTTCCAAATTAACGAATAATTTCTGTGCTGATCTGGCTGCACACCCGTGGTCACAATCAGAATCATATTCGGCGACCCCGCATTCGTTGCTCTGAGTTGAAAATAACGCAGCTATTATCTAACCGGAGGGTATTCGTTCACAATATTTAACACTAAGCTCGATTGGCATTAGCTCTTGTTTCGTCATAGCATGTTGTTTTCACGTGCATTGTAATTTAATTCATTAGTGCCATTTTGCATTACTTTGATTTGACAATTTGACGTACATTGTCAATACAGAGTACCTTACTCTTTGCAATTGCGAGATTTATGGTCTTTGGAGGTTTAAGATAATAAATATGAACTTTTTGAGTTTAAATTAAATTTCAAAGAAAAGGTCGGCAATGTGCAACAATGTCAACAAACTCTTACGTACTACCATAAATCTAAACCGCGAAGGTATAAGGACTACTTTTGTTCGTTTTCATTTTAAAAAGAATTCACATTAATACATGTTAGATACTGTCAAAATGCCCGGTACCAAGACATCTTACGACCGTAAAGCGACAATGTCGCAATGTGAAAATTCATTGATTGTAACTCTTAACTTTAAATGACTATTTCTCCGAACTTAAGAACATTGAAACATCAGGACCACTTTGTAATAACTTTAGATACTTTAAGGAATCTCTATTTTAATTTTTATCCTTAGTTACAGGGCCCACTCTGTATAATGCCCAAACTAGAATACATAAAATAGCCTGTATCTTAGGCAAAAAATACTTACACCATTTTTCAATCAAAGCCACTAATAATGTATTATTAACAACACTATCAAATTCCTTACAATCTAAAACTTCTAGCACTTTCAACAGTTCCGAAGCGTCTGAATGAAACGAATTGACTTCTAGACAATCAAATTAAGCTGCACGTTAAGTGCAAGTTTTGCAAACAAGCCGAGGAACAAGCCAAGTTCCCGGACTGAGTTTATCAAAGAGATTGTAGCATGAACAAGTTAGCCGACGTGTAGGATAAGGCCGTGATGTTAGCTAACATCATTCTATAAGCGGATGATAGACGAATATACACGGTGATTTATAATCGGTGATCAGGACCAGGAGTTGTAAAAGATTAATCCCTGGTCTAAATGGAATTAAATAGATGAGATCTCAAACAATTAAGTGTCTGTTTAATTTTAAAAAAGTTATTGCTAAAACTTCCTCCATCCACCGAATGCATGGTGATCCTAAATTTGTCGAAGGTCATCGCTTTGGCGGGAAATTTGACAGGTCTCGCGTCAAAGTTTTTTTAAGAATCTGACTTGTCAAAGAGGTTTTAGGCTCATAGACAAAACCTTGTGTAGGGCGACTAGGATTTTAATTAAAAAATGATTTTCTAAATAATAATTATTAATAAAAATTGACGTTTTGTTTCATGCAACTGCGACTTAAACGTGGTCGCCACCGAATACTGATCTAGAAAAATTGGTTCCTGATCACCGATTAAAATACATCGTGTAGAACTTTAGATTTTAAATTGTGTTCTAATTTGGTGAGGTTTTGGCAATGTGCGAGTATGTGTGTGTTTGGCAATCACACACCACAATCAAGACAAAAGACCTAAATTAGAGATTTGAGAGTCTAAATTACTGAATTTATTTATATTTCATATCTATCAAGTTCACTGGCGCCCACAGCCACAGATAAATCAATGAGCTTCTTACTCGCTGGTCGTTTAGTACATTTTTTTGTTTAACTTATAAGAAAAAATACATTAAAAAACAAGTATAATTCTCAATAAAGATCAGACAGCAAGAGTGTACATTACTTATATCTCGTGATGGTGAACTGGCTTCAAACATTTCTTCACAGGCGTGTGCAGGTTTCCTGGCGAAGTTTTACTTCACCGTAAAACTCATGGTAAGTAAATTTCAAATTTAATTTCGCACGTCAATTCCAAAAACTCAGAAGTGCGAGCCCGGGCTCGATCCCTCGACCCTCTGCTCGAAGCGGGCAATGCGAGTCTTGTTTGTGCATAACAAATAATATTTAGACATTATGTGATTTTTAAAGATAACTAATTGAAACTGTATTACTCACTGGGCCAAGCTCAGTGGTTATGATACAAAGTAAGCAAACCAAATTATAGTGAAGCTTACGCGACTCCATTGAGATGAATATTAATCGGGAACGGAAGGATCTGAACTACTCAAACAAGCTTCCAGAGTAATTATAATAATATTGTGGCATAATTAGATTTGTGCCCGTGTTATTGAAATGGTAACTGCTAACCGTACAGTCCGTCAAGAAAATTATTCAGCTGTTTTGGCATAGAAGAGCGGTGGCGTTTTAAATCGGTATCAACTTTTTAAAAATAAAATTTTCTTTGTCCTATTTGTAACAGCCAGTGTTGTGACATTTTTTATAAATTTTATACGGCTCTTTACAAAACGGACACAAAAATTAAAATATGAAAAACTGGGCATTTTTTTCTTCATCAGTGTTCATCTTAAATAGTGCTCGTGATTCTGATTAAGTAACATAATCCCAAAATTGCCTCACGTCAATAAAAAAGATACACTTTAAAATGGAAATACCTAATAATAAACAAGAAAGAGAAAGAAAAAAAAGTAAAATTTATTAACCACGCAGCTCTTTGAAAAGACCATTCACGGCGAAAAAGCGGCACTTCAAAACTTGTGCAGAAAGCAATTTACCCACGACGCACTTCCTAGCTAAAGGTGGTTATATTTTTAAATTTTGTGAAATTGATTTTAGCATGCTTGGCATAAATGCTATTGTTTGAGATAGAAATTTAGTTCTAAATGTTTTTGTTAGATGGCGCTGTACTGACTGGAAACTCGCTAACGTTTTGTCGCCCTAGAATGCATAAGAGAGTTATTGTATTTCGTTTTGTTTAAGCTTTGGTTTTGCAGATCATTAAAGCAGTTACCTTGGAACCTGACTTTATTTCGGAGCTCCCTAAACAGCTATAGTGACCAACAATATGGTACATTAAAATGTCGAGTCAAAGCGTGGTTTCTTTGCGTATTTATCTGTATGGTTTTATCTTTCTTTTAACTATGTAAAATGGTAGGTACCAGTAAGGGTAAGATTGGTATCAGGTATGACCAGACCATCAAGTAGACAGTGCGTTGATTTTATCTCTACATATATAGTGTATAAAACAAAGTCGTTTCCCGCTGTGTGTCCTCTGAATGTATCTACGCTTAGATCTTTTAAACTAGACAACGAATTTTAACGTGATTTTCAACAACAATCAGGTAATTTTTCACGAAAGGTTTATATGATGATGATGATGATATACATATAACTAGCGCTGTACCCTGGCTTCGAGCGGGTGTAGTTGTGGGGAAAGACAGATGAAAAATGTGGAGTTATATTCATTTAATTAATTCGTATCCTCTGCATTTGAAAACGTTATAAATTCGTATAACCAACCTTGCCAATTGTAATTAACAAGTTGATGAAATAACCAACTAGATAAACATCTTAAGGTGTCATCAGCAAATGAAAACGAATAACGGCGCGTTAGTTGCACGCGAACCAGTAATTTACTTCCATGAACACCTGCCGCAAATTGCCCAGCTGTGGATAGCATTTTTGATACAGTCAAAAAAACACCCAAAAAATCCCAGTTACGATGAAAACATGTTTGTGAGACTTTAATAACGAGTTGAGCTCTTTTGTTTTTTAAATAATTTGCAGCCGTTTTTATACATAGTCACTACATTACGGGCTAATGACGCTCAGCTAATGAGCCATTTGTTTATATCACTTTAATTTTATTGACATCTCTGAGTGTACCAGTTAGTAATTCAATGCCAATTAAGTTTTAGTTGAGTCAACGGATACATGATGTTCTAAGTTTTAACCACAACAACTTTAATCAATTAGTTTGATAATAGAACCACACTCAACTAAAAGCCAAAGATTCTCACGCACGCTACACTGCGACTTTGCGAGGGTTTAAGTTTCATTCGAAAGCTCAACTGACTGCTCGTTTTAATGAACTTAGAAGTTTCAAGCAAACTCATATGAAACTGGAGTGCGTCGTCATAATTTCTCGCCCTACTTTTTCCCATTAACATCAAGCAGATGCTCGTAGCACATGGAAACAGAAAAAATAAATGTCTCAATATTAAAGAAGAAATTCTTTGGCTTTTGAGCCTGCAGCCTAAAATATTGAGAAAATTAATGGAACATGGAAGGAAAAGGGTTAAACTCTTTATCAAAAAGCAGGTCAAGTGCGTGTCGGACTCGCGCACCGAGGGTCCCGTACAATTTTTCAGTATGACAAAATACACGCTTTAAATAACCGTAACTAGAAAATTCCAGTGTTAGCAGAGTCCTGCTTCTAAGTAAAATGTACAGTGTGGGATAATTTTATATGGGTTATTCGAAACCCCCCTTAACGTCTAATTTAATTATATATTTTTTTTATTTGTTGTTGTAGCGGCCACAGTATTTCATAATCGGTGAAAATTACAAGCATCTAGTTAATGCCATACCTATACCTAATTATTATTTCATCTTTTTGCGTACAATAAAGAGTTTTACATACATACATGCATACCTAAAGATTGAGATTGGAGTTTAACATTTGGTAGCATAGCATACGGTTGTGGTAACTCCGAAGATGAGCTCTGGTTGAGTTCGAAACGCGTCAGTGTAGCTTGGTGGTGGTGATAGTTGTGTTTATGTGATTTGTGTGTGTTCGTACAGTGTGGAGGTGGAGGAACTGCATGAACACACATTTCTTGCATAAACGTAACTATTGTAAGGTCGCGGGTGAGCAAAGTAATTGTTTTAGTTCCTAAAGATTGAGTTAACCCTTTATAAGGCAGAGGCGAGGAATTTCAACCCTATTGATTTTACTATACGTCACAATTTCCATTGTAATTATTGAAAATACGACTAGCTTTAAAAATATCCTTTGTCAGGTACGCATTAGCGCGGTTTTTGGATAGCTGCTTTTGATTCTGTGGTAGTATGCTCTAATAAATGGGGCCTTATAAAGGGTTAAAAACGCTGAAAAAAAAACAAATTTCTCGTACGACGGCCCCCTTTAATTTTTAAGCGTAGATACTTTATTTTTAGTGCTTGATAATTATAGCGGCCACAGTACTCGTAATATATAATTGGTGAAAATTTCAAGTGTCTAGCTATTACGGTTCAAGAGATAGAACCCTGTGACAGACAGACGGAAAGACAAACAAGCAGCGGATTCTCATTAATAGGGTCCAGTGGCACTCTTTGGGTATCGGCCCTAAAAATGGATGCTAGTCGTTATTTCTGCCATCAATAGTAATTAGTAGACTATTGAAATCAAAACGGTTGAAACGACGAAAGCTTAACTACATCAGTTCAATAATAACAAGTCCTGTAATGTTATGTACCGACTATATCTATAGGCAATTTAGTTTTTACACTGTGACGTCAGTTGGCACAAAAAAGAAATAAACCCAACGCAGGCCATGCGCGGTGAATATTCGTCGACTTTTATTAAATTCTGCCTTTTGCTGCAAAAAAACGAGTATATCACAGTCACTGGGTCTTTAGTTTTTTTGTAGTGCGCTTCATTCTACAAATCCGCATCGAATGTATTTTAACGTTGCAGTTATTTTGGTTGATAAAAAAAATTAACAATTTGTAATAAATAATAATTGAAGTCATCGAAGCAACACGACGACGTAAAGCCTAAATAAAAAGCGTTTGGGTTGAAAAGGGGTCGAAGTCAGTCCGCTACCGACTCCAAAAAATAACCACAAAAATTTAAAGATCTGTACATTCATTGAAAAATTATTTAATGCGTTACCATAGAAATAAATCACAATATATTTCTGTACAGCGATTCCTACGGATGGAGCCATCGTTGCGGAAGCATATGGCAGACATGATCAGCCCAGTGAGACTTAATATATAAAATTTGTATTATAACTACTGGCATAATATAGCGCTCTTCTTTTTATCACATGCAATCTAAAAGTTTTCAGATTTTATGAATGACTATGCTTTGTATCCGTATGTTTACTTAGATATCTAAGCATCCTAAAAAGCCGTGGTAGTCTAGTGGTTTGACCATATCCTCTCAAGCAGAGGGTCGTAGGCACAAAGCTGGGCTCGCACCTCTGAGTTTTTCAGAATTTACGTTCCCAATCCACACTGGACCTGTGGGAAATACGGCCTAAGCCCTTTCACTCTAATAGGAGGCCTGTGCCTTCCAGTGGAACGTATATAGGGTGAAATGATTATGATGATAAACTTTACCATCTAGCGAGACGTAAACAAGGCACACTACGGCTTACTTTACAGCAGGGTGTCTGTCTCATTACAGGACAAAGAAATTTCGACCTGCCCTATTATAATGATACAATACATACACGACAATAGAAAGCTTGTGCTATGAAAACAGTCCTGTTTTCTTATTTTGCCCTAAGAAACTACGTGGCGTTGCGTGTCTTAAGCGCTATAGGCGACACGTGACCGGTAAATACATATAATATACATGTAAATATACATGAAAGTGCCGCTTGTTCAAGAGATCAATTTGATCAAACAGCAATTTCATAGATGATACTTAGATGGTGTTTTTTTTTAGCCTGACATAGTGTCTCATTTACTGGGTAAAGGCCTCCCCTCTTGAACTCCATAACTGCCGGTCTGGCGCAATGTTAGGCCAATCCTTAGCGTTTTAAGAGTTTTAAGAGGCAAAATATTGTACGCTTCGTGTTTAGCATTCATAGACTTCTTCATTCTTACCAAGAAAAATAATAAACTCTGTGAAATCTGTAATGAAATAAGCTATGTGGGCATATAAAGTGTAGTGTGCTGACGGCCACTAAGTCAACTATCATCGAGAAACCAATTCTTGCAGTAGAGTCGAGTTTTCCCGATTTGATTAACACAGACATGGTACAGTCACGAATGAAAAGGTTCGTCATCTTAAAGTCTACTTTTGCTTATAGGCAAGTTCTTGACGTCAAGGAATCGCAAGAAATTCCAATACTGTAGGGTTGCGCCCGCTCAGTCTTTAAAGGCAGCGCTCCGATCTCGTTCAATCGGTCAAATGAACTAATTCGGTCTTTTAGTTTCTTTAGCTCCGAGCAATACAAAGTTTGAGATCTGGGAACGAGTATAGGCTTAACTAAGAACTAAATGGAATTTATGGTTTGACTCTGTTTGTGTGGTCCGGAGGTCGTATTGGGTATAGTACGCCGAACCATGTTGTCCGCACAGCTCTTTCTTTGTTCCCTCGCTCACTCCGTTTTGCTCATACGTTCACTGAGCAATTGCTGCGGGGCTAAAAGACCGGGGACCGAGACCGACACCGATTAAGATCGTTTACGAAGAACTAGTTCCTTTCGGTCCCTGATGGAAATTCATTCCTTTAGTTCTTGACATCATGACCGACTCAAGCCCACAATGCTGATATCGAGAGAAGCTGTTAGCATTTAGTTTTAACCATCTTAAGCGAATATATTTTATCCCTTCGTTTATCAGAGTATAATGGCAGGCCAAACTAATAAAAAGTTTTAGCTTAATTATCCATAGTCAAGGAACAATAAAATGATTCGACTACATTTTAACCCAGTTGTCAAACTTGTAAGCAAAATTTTCTATGCAACAGTCTAGTGTGTTGTACTGTACCTACATATATAGTTAATAGAGGTAACAGTCATGTCCTTTTCGTTTAATAACTGTAAATAGTTTGAAAAAGTAGCAAGTGATTGTAAAGGGCCATGGAATGGATCTGCTGCGTGAAAATAAGCTTAGTGATGATATTGTGAAAAATTAAATAGTTAATTATAATTTATCAGAGGTGACTGTTAAAATAAACGCTGAATTTTTCCATTAAGCACCAAAATTATATCCTACACTGTCAATAAAAGGCGTAAGATATTGCTTCTGCTGTTTACGACTCTCCCGAGATTGCACTTGGCAGGCTTTTCGCCTTCACACGCACATTAAAACAAATATAGTCTATTATTATTCAGGGTCCTTGCCAACCCCGGTGCTGCTGCGTGTAGCCAGGCTTTCACTAAGCGAGTAAATCATCTGAGTAGCTATAGATTGCCGAGCTACAGAACTAGTTATGATGTGATGGATTATTCAAGCCCGTAATGTATTGTACTGATACGATCTAACTCGTAAAGTGAAAACACCGCTTATCGTGTCTGCGGCAAATATCCGCGATTTGTAGCAACTTCTCTTCACAATGGTACTAAACAACCAACTTCTTGGTAAAGCTTTTGTTAAGACGATAAAAGCAAGTTTCTGCAAACATACTTGTACTGCAACTGATACGATACTAGTTTAAAGTGTGGAGCTTGAAACGCTGGTGAAGACAGCAAACCAAAGTTTAAGAAAATATAATACCTATTATATTAAACACATAAAGGTCACTAGTTTTTCTTGTATGGGAGTCAGTGGCTGCATGGGATTTAATGTCACTTCATGCATGTCTCCGACTGCATTTTATCGTTGCATTAAATTTTGAAGGACTGCCATCGACATGTTTTAAATTTGCTTCAAATTTTTAGTCTTTTTTTCGATTTCTTTCGTTGATTTCAGGTAGCTTTTTATTGTTATGGAACACGACCGCTTTAGCCTAGTTGGTAGTGACCCTGCCTACGAAGCAAGAGGTCCTGGGTTCGAATCCCGGTAAGGGCATTTATTTGTGTCATGAGCACGAATATTTGTTCCCGAGTTATGGATGTTTTCTATGTATTTAAGTATTTATTTATCTATATAAGTATGTTTATCGTCGTCTAGTACCCATAGTACAAGCTTTGCTTAGTTTGTGATTAGGTCGGTTTGTGTAAGATTGTCTCGTAATATTTATTTATTTATATTTTATCTTGTTTCGAAGTTTTCAGAACAGACAGGTTTTTTTGATTTTTAATTAATTTTTTTGATATATTTTACTGATATACCAAGTATACTATACTTAAATTAAGTCGAAGTCTAATTTTGTAATTTAAACAAAAGCAACCAGAGTTCACGGTTGCAAAGACAAACGCCAGTTTGTTTACTTAATTTAAAGTCTGGTTTCCGTATCGAGAGGAATTATCTCAGTATGTACCCACTCGGTAAATCGCAAAAACTTTCTTATCTATCTAAGTCTCTGACTTTGAAAAAGTTGTCCCAAACTAGAAAGCTTAATTAATCTAAATAAATAAAAATAAATTGCCAAATGCGTTACTAAGCGCAAAATTCGAGAACTAGGTACTGCACCAAATTGGATAATTATTTTTAGTTGTACCTATTCGTGTTTGTTAGGACAAGCTTTTTTATGAAAAAAAAACTTTAGCGAGGGTGAAGCTTTAGGCATCAGCTAGTTAATTATTATTATAATTACCGTTGTTCATTAATGCAATTTTTAATTTTTTTGTTAAATAAGTTGTTCTTTTTGTTGACTGTGTTTGCATTGTCATCCAAAGTACAAATCCGTACTAAATTTCTAGTCAATCCGATCGCTAAAAGTGGGTGGGTGTTGATGGGGGTCTTGCAAGGATTTACTGTCATTAAGTACAAAAGGAAAATCGTCCACGCAAAATTATACGTGAAATCAGAAAAATTATAATTTTAAATACTGATGTAATAAAGTTGTCCAGTCGGGATATGGTCGAAAATGGAATTACGGAAGCCGAAAGAAATGATGACCAATTCGATTAATAATTAATTAAATTTTTTTTTTTTTTTTTTTATTTATTTCTCAACGGTATTACATATACTGGCTTACTGTCTAAATCCACTCGCCAAACTGATATGACAGTTTGTTGGCGAGAACACGCTCATTACAATTTAGTTATATGTAAGTACCTATTTAAATTAAACATGCATCTAAAAACAAAATAAAAGTTACAACAAATAAATACAGAGATGTGGATACTTTTGCAAAAATGTACCCTAAGGCAATTTTTGCAAAAGAATCCTTTTGAGAGTATTTTTAACTTTCCTTATAGTACACTGATTTCCTTCTCTTAGCCACTCAATCTTGTTATAAATTTTTGGAACTAGGAACCCATTTGTTCGTTTACCATAATAATTTTTAGCACGACTTTGCACATATAGTTTTAATCTAACACTTTTTGTATTGTACTTGTTATTCTTAAGCGTCTTATAATCACTTACAAAATAAAATAAATAAAAATAAATAAATAAGCTTAATTCATTAATATTTAAGAAAAAATTGGTTATAATGTCTGCACAATTAGGTACATTTTGTCAAAATTCAAAGTAGTCAATTCAAGTGGTCAATTTTGCATTTGTAGATTTTTAAAAGATTAAAAAATAAACCAAGTTTTGTTTAACTTGATTGCAAGATTTTAAAAAGATCGATTTTCGAATTTTTATTATTGAGTTTATTAGCCTGTAGTTATCAAGCAAAATGCGCTTGTACAGTCGAAAGCATAAATATGTATCAGTCATCGCGTCAAAATAATTCTGTTAACATCAACCTTATGGTTGATGACATAGAGAAGTATAGATGTTTTTGACAGTTGTGGGTAATTTTACATCTAATTTGAAATATTGCTATAATTACTCCAGATATTATTGTGACACAAAGCGTTTGTTGGTACGAACATTTATGAATGTTTGTTTTGTAAATTATTGGCATTTTAGTTTATTACTAAGTAATGTTAAAGCCGTGATAGTCTATATTGGTTTGATTTATTGCCTCTCAAACAGATCACGGGCTCGTACCATATTTTAGTTTTTTTTTTTTAATAATGTTTAGTTTACTTAAGTTGGCATATAACATAGCAATTTTAGTATTAGATAATTTTTAAAAAAGTCTATTATTGCTTAACTAAGTTACATGATTTTTTTCTTTTTTTTTCGGAACTGTTGTGACCACTCTGTTATGGCCTCTTGCCCGGTAGCAGGTTATCGTTGAGTTTTGAGACAACCTGTATAAACTGGAGATATATAATTACGAACTAAAAGCGAAGGTCACGGGTGAGCAAAGTAATTATTTCAGTTCATTGATAATAATATGGACCTCCGCAAAAGCAACACCTAATTCAATAAATAATTACTTACTTACCTATTATTTCGTGCACAACGAAGACTCCATTACGTATAAATATTGTCGATAGTCGATAAAAGCGAACATTTGCGTTCTATTAACATTATTAAAAATAAATCAACGTCCCTTTTCACATTAGAGACAAAACTCCGAACTAACTCGGCTCCCAATAAACGAATAAAATGAAAGTAAATTTCCACACACAAAGTATTTTCATGAGAAAACAAAAATATTGCTTATCATGCAAAGTGAATCAATCACTGCGCTACTTTTATTGCTTGCGAACTGAGTAAAATGTTTCGTGCTTACTCCAAATATTTATAGAGTTGGCGAACTGAGGCCCATTTCACAAATCAACAATTAGTATACTAACAACTAATAAAAAGAATAGAAATGTCACGTGAGCTGAAAGCGCGAGGTGCTTGTATGGCTAATAAGCCATATGCAGGGTGTCCCGAAAGTCAACAATAACCTGGTACGAGGCGAAAGGTCAAGTTATACCAGTTCTGGAAAAAAAGGAAAAATCCATGATACCTATTTATAAAAAAAAAAAATAGTCCTAACAGTTTGGACACACTACTGACAAGAAAGAAATGCAAGGGTAAACGTATCTCACGTGCTTCAAAATGTCCATTTCATCATTGCTGCCATAATCATTTGAAAATATTTTCTAATGCGATTAAGCGGGAAATGAGCAAAAAAAAACAAGATTGTAAATAAATTGTAAAAATACAACATTGATAGTTCAATAGCTGTCAATTGCTGAATCTGAAAAAGTAAGTAGTTTCTGATTGCGTCTCCAATGACACCTGTTTATTTTAACCACAACAGGATGCTGATAAGCAATAACATGTCAACCCACACGAACGTCGTTTTGAGAAAATAATCGCTAAAGATTTTTATTCACAATTTTTTTTTCAGTTTGTTGCGAGATTTTGTGGGTAAACACGTTATTGCTTAGGTATAGTTAGTGCTATTCACGAAGATGCATGAATTTGACAAAATTAGACATTAATGACATTGCAATAAGAACCACGCCACGCGTCATCATGAATGACTCGATGTGTATCAGCATCCCTACCTACAGTGCCATTTGCAATGCCGAATGTATCGGCAGTCGGTTGTAAGTCACATAGGAATAAGAATGCAGTTCATCCGCAACAGCAATTAGTAAACTGGATCTCGCAATAATGAAATAAATCAAAGCCACACACAAATATCCACACAAAATGTGCAAAATTGCCCGAAACTTAAAACCGCAATACAAATTCTGGCAACGTTTTGTCACAGATTATATCAGTTTCCTGAATAACGTGCGGCTTATTGTCCGGAAAATAATGGGTATCCGTCGGGAAAGTGAAAAACCGCGACGGAAACCCACACACGTATACAACGATTTGTTCAAATACATTGAATCACAACTTTGTCCGCGGTTGCAGTACAAAATAATACGGAAAATTGTAGTACAAAGTTACTACATAGCTAGCTCTTGTTTTTTATGGTGATAGTGGAAACCAGGAGCGTATCTGGTGGCATAAAATTTTTAGTCATAATAAATAAAAATATGTAAATAAATATCACGGGAAAATTCACACCAATTGACCTAGTCCCAAACTAAGCAAAGCTTGTACTATGGGTACTAGACAACGGGTGAACATACTTATATAGATAGATACATACTTAAATACATATTAAACACCCAAGACTCGAGCACAAACATTCGTATTATTCACACAAATGTCTGCCCCGACCGGGAATCGAACCCGGGACCTCAAGCTTCGTAGTCAGGTTCTCTAACAACTAGGCTATCCGGTCGTCTAATAGTGTAATGTTAGTCATATTTTTTTTTCTCGTCGGCACCATAAATTCTTCAGAAATTTTTAAATGATCAGCCTGCAGAACTTTAGGTTGGGTTAGGTTTGTTTTATAACAAAAGTAAAAAAGAGTTCTGAATAACAATACAATTGGGGATGTCTATTTTTTTGCAATGTATAATAAATCGAAAACCATTTCGAGATAAATGCTTTTTAACTCGTTTTCTGTAGTTATTTAATTTTAATATTAAATAAATAAATAAATATCACGGGACAATTCACACCAATTGACCTAATCCCAAAGTAAGCTTAGCAAAGCTTGTGTTATGGGTACTAGGCAACGGATAAACATACTTATATAGATAGATACATACTTAAATACATATTAAACACCCAAGACCCGAGAACAAACATTCGTATTTTTCATACAAATATCTGCCCCGACACGGGAATCGAACCCGGGACCTCAAGCTTCATAGTCAGGGTCTCTAACCACTAGGCCATCTGGTCGTCTAAATATGTAATTAATTTATAATATAACAAATAAGCAATGACCTTCATTTGACATTGGTGTAAATTGCGTGACCGGTTCAAGTCGTACTTTATTCTGTGTGGTTAGAATTCTTCACAATTTACGCGTGGATTATACTACGGAGTTTGATTTGGACCCGCTGTCTGACATCTAGCACTTTGACAGTGCCAGTAAAGTGACACAAGTGTATAGTGTACCACTACGCAAAAAATAATTAAAGGGGTTGCCTTATCGTACGCATTTAGATAGATTTAGAAATTTGGCATTGTGGGAGCCCTCAATTATAATCTGACGTCATCAACTAAAATAGTTTCAATAATAAATTTTGAAAAAAGTAGAGAACTAAATGACAAAATATTGAAATTAGTTTCTTATAATTGACTTTTCTATACAAAAAAAATATAAAAACCATGGGTATTTTTTTTTAGACATCCCCAATTATGCAACCCAATATTATGGACCCGTGGAAACCCTGGACTTCATTTCATAAAATACGAGTATTAAAGTGTTATTTCTACGGTAATCGATTTATCTGATTATCATCAGCTGTGAATGCGAAATAAAGCAATGGATTGCATTCGTATTTCACTGAATAGCATCATTATTTTCGTTGTTTATTGGTATAGTCGATCAAGCAATTCCTTTCCCAAATCCTAGTTGACTTAAAACATTAAAGGCTATTTTTACTTACAAGTCAATTTGACATATTAGCCTTAATGTTTCTATACTGATGTAAGAACTGTCACAAAAAATGGTAAAGCACTTACTTGGTTGACTATACCAATGCCCTCATAAGGCAAATGGCGGTATCTAGAAAAAAAGTCACTATTGAGTTATTTATACCATTGTATAGCTATAGCTGAACAAATTCTACGTCAGATGAACTAAGCAAATTAAGAGGGTTTATACCTGCTGAGCTGGCAACGTTGCATTTTTGTTAGTTTTTCTCGATTATTCCATAAAAATTGAATGAACATTAAAAATGTTTTGAATACAAATTGTTCAACTTATATATTAGAACAATTTGTATTCAAAACATTTTTAATTTTCATTCAATTTTTATGGAATAATCGAGAAAAACTATTTTCTCGATTATTCCATAAAAATTGAATGAATATTAAAAATGTTTTGAATACAAATTGTTCAACTTATATATTAGAACAATTTGTATTCAAAACATTTTTAATTTTCATTCAATTTTTATGGAATAATCGAGAAAAACTAACAAAAATGCAACGTTGCCAGCTCAGCAGGTATAAACCCTCTTAACCCTATCATACTATAACCTATAACATGAATTAATCGTCAGAGTTAGAATTAACTCTCCTCAAGGCAACGCGAAATCTTGTGAAATGTCTTAAAATGAGTTACCGCCTTTTGCCTTCTGAGGGCAGATCACTGCTAGGCAGACGTTTCCTCTTAGAATGAGAGTAAAAGATAGTTCCCGTGCGGGCCCAATGCGAATCGGGAACTCCACAACCATTTGCATTACTTCACAAATGTGTACCGGTTTTCTCACTATCTTTTCCTTCTCGCCGTAAAACTCATGGGTAACAAAAACTCAGATGTATTTACCTATGAGCGCGGATTTGAACCGACAATTCTCTGCTTGAGAGACCATAGTTCAAACCACTAAACTACCACGGAAGAGTCGAAAACGAGTCGAATTCTATGAAAATATCCCAGCACGTTTTCATTGCTTTTGGCTATATTAGTAAGAATAAGTCACGGGTCAGTAGAGACTGATACACCAGGGACAGATATAACTGCCTCTAAATCCCTTAAACAATCTTCATCATAAATAAAGCTGTGCCTCCACCTGACGGGAGAGACGCTGCAATAAATCTTAGCTCGACTAATCTAAACAGTCCCCGAAAGAAAAACTGCCGCGAAAAGTGTATCACGTACTGGGGTATTTTATAAACTGCTAACGTTTGCTTATAATGGTGTATGGGTCGGGTATGGACTCGAAACGCGAATTTTAGGCTTACACATGGAACATTTTTTAGACCTTTATCGCTGTGGATTCTCGCGGTGTTTGTTCAGATCGCTGTTACGCAAGGCATCGAGGATTTAGGTGAGGTGCTGTCCGTGACTAGTTTAACAAACGAACTATTGAAGAAACATGTTAACAACTATGTTGGCGACTAGCTGGTTCGAAAGCTTCTTTTACTCTTAACTGTATTGATTTATTTCTTACTGCAAACTAGCTGTTGCCCGCGACTTGGTCTGTGAAAATTTTGTTTCTCGCTATCACACGGCAATCGTGCAAATAACCGGAATAAAAAATCTCCTTCATGTTTTAAACTATTTATTTGCAAATTTTCATGAAATCCCCTTCAGCCGTTTTAGCATTACTTAAACAAACATCTAAACTTTCTCATTTATAATACTACTAGTCTTTTTTACATCCATGAAGCCTACCTAGTACATACAGAATTACTTAATATAATCTTGTACATAAAACTTCTTTAATAATCTCTAATTCAGAGTAATATTTCGCTCAACAGCTAAACTATTACACTGTCTAACTATTTTAATTTTGATCCATGATTGGAAGTTCTTTGAAACTTGTCTGCTACATTGACATTTACTTTGAATGTCTTCTTATTAAGTTTCTGCGACATATACGAATCAAATGAGTATACACAGGCATTGTAAAAGGGTGGAGATACACAAAAAAAGGCATAATATAGTCTTTTTAACCCCCGACACAAAGAGAGGGGTGTTATAAGTTAACCGCTATATATGTGTGTGTGTGTGTGTGTGTGTGTGTGTCTTTCTGTCTGTCTGTGGCATCATATCTTAAGATTTAAATGCGGTTTTTTTTATTTCAAAGCTGGTTTCTTGGCGATGGTTCTTAGACATGTTAAATCAAAATCGGTTCAGCCGTTTTAAAGTTATAAGCTCCATTGTTAGCTGCAGAAGGGATTTTGGACGCATAACGGGTATTTTCTTTATTTTCAAACATATGTGCGACCAAATTGCGTCGGGGGTTGTTAAAATTTTTAATTTTATAAGTTGAAACTAATGTGAAACCTAAAATTGTGTGCAACTGTTACACCAAACCAAAACCCACCAACTAAAATTACTGACATAGCTCGGAGGCTCGCCACACTTAAGTGGGAGTGGGATTAATTATCATTACATTTTGTTTTTCTTTTTTTTGTAACGACTGCTTCTGTTTAAAGCTAAGTAATACAAAATCACTAACAGGAATACAAATAATATTATACATAGGAAACATCTCCCCGAGATGACTTTTTTTAAAACAATTAATTTGCAACAGTTACGATATCGAATGGATGAATATTACAGATAATAAATTGAGCGACCGAGCGTATGAACATGTTAAATAACCAATTATTTTTAAAGAAATTGCAACACAAATTAATCCATGCAGAACGTTTTTAACTATTTCACTGCACAACTAACGTTGCGTTCTGGGTTTTTTGGTAATAATTGTCTGTTTTGTAAGACAAGAGTTACGATTTATGGAATTGCAAGACAAGCGCATAACTCGGCGGTTGCATAAGATCATGTACTTACATCTTTCTTGTTTCACAGGTGTAAGATAATAATAATACGTAATAAGGACGTGATGGTGTTACGTATTAAAATTAGCCGCCATTAGATTTCTACAGGTAGAATTAGAAATGTTTTCATGACGTTACATATGAATTGACATATGAATTGTCACGTTGGAATGCTAAATTACTAGGTATAGACGTTACAGTCAACTACTGCAATGCAGTAAATTCTGACACATAGCACGACTATGAAGATTCTGAATATTGTCAATGTGCACCATAGGAAAATAAATGTTATACAAACTGGTTGAGGACGACAAAAAAGTAAGAATGGCATTTTTTTGCTGTGGTTCACAATGACTATATTCAGAAACTTTATAGTTGTAACTTAACTTTGTTTTTGTTTATTTCATAACGGCCGTTGACTATTTGAAATAAAAACTAAAGAACGCTTCGTTGACTCAAACTGTAGAAATTTTAAGTGTTTCCGAAGATCCCACGTAGCATCAAAGTTTATCTGAAATGAACTTCACATAATAGTATCGATTTTGTTGTGATTGAACTCCCAAGTAAATTTAACTCACCAATTTTGTCTTGAAAGTTATTTTTCCTCTGGAATCTCAAAAGCGAAAGTGAAGATATATTGTCTGTTCTGAGCTATCCACTAGTTTTACCTCTTACAATCAAGTATTAAATGAAATAATTGATTCTAAACCTAGAAACGATTTCTAAAAAATCAACATTTAGTAAAACCAGTGCCTATCTATAAATAGGTATTTACACTCTAATGACCACTCACCACACACTAGAAAAAAATCTCAACTTACTGTTAAGATGAGTTTAGTAGTGTCAAATAGTTAATATGTCGAGATTTATTTTTTCCAGCTAGTTGATATAAATTATTGAAATGCCAAATAATGACTCGAGCTAACTTATGCACGCCCAATTCAATAGTTAAAACTTTGAAGGTATTTCACTCCAGTCACTTGCATCACTAATTCCAATATCACGCATACAGACGTATACATAATGCATTGTATATTTACCCGCTATAGTTTACTAAAGGCGATGCACAAGAAACCTGTATGCATCTGGTTAACCTTGACATATACTCCGGTATGATAATGGAGTACTAAGGCAACATTAAATACTGTAACAGTAGGTCAGCATCGCATAAAACCAATGCCCAGCCAACGTTTTACTTTTACTGTATTTTTACACGCTTTATATTGTTACAACATTTTGTTTAACTTGCACTCTGACATCTTCCGAATAATTTTCTTTAGAGATATCATGTTGTCGTCCTAAAGATGCTCAATGTTTATACTGTAATTAAGTTAACTGTTTTAGAAGCAAATTTTGACTTGTAATGTGTCTTTAAAGATATTTACAGATGGGCACTGTTAGGAAAAAGCTTGCAATAAAAATTAAAGGTTTGGTAACTAACTTATTACTCACGATGTCTGGTGAGTTAGTTAGGGGATAGCAACTAAAATAAAGAGAACGAACATTTTTTGTCAGATTTGTTATACTACACTTACATAGGAAGGAAGGTATAAAAGAACATAAAATAAGTTTAACCGGCCATAAATAAGTTTATCAAAAGTCATCGTGGGTGTAAATTTTAGTGAAACTTCATCGACCCTATGTCCTAGACTAGGTAGATGCCTACCTACTACTCAGTACAGCGGTTGAGAACATGGGCACGCGTCCGTCCTCCTTACAAGTTTGCGAATTGTAAATAAAAGTCTTATAAATATTATCGAAATAATGAACAAGGACCGCAAATTTCTACCTTTTTTTATGTGCAAAATGAGGTAAAGGCCGGCGTGACTCTTGACTGTCAAAAGGTTGACGACAGTACTACCTACCTACTACTACTACCGTACACGCTACATGCACTGAGTTGAGCCATCTGCTAGTGTGCACTCGTGGCCATCTTGTCTACAGACACAATCGCCTCTCCTACTGTAACCTGTATCCTTTACAAACGTTTAATATTTAAATAGCTATATACGATTTTAAGCCGTAATACTTATGTATTTAGAATCATAATGACGTCAAGCGTAATTAGCGAGCTTACCGCCGCCTCGGTGAGCGTTAACAGGTACTTAAGGCAATGCCATGCTCCATCAAATATGTATAAGGCTGGATCATGCACTTGAGAAAAACAGATTAAGCTGGAAGCACATTGGAGACTGATGGTTCGGTATACTAATGGGTTTTGAACAGTTACAAAAAATCATAAGTTTAAATTTGTCAACTGATATCGATGGCTCTTTTGTTTTACTGTTAAAAACACAGTTAGTTGAAATAAAATCAATTTACGGCAAAAAACTTTCAGCCGGTCTACCATTGCTTCAAAATTTAAATCTATATATTTTTTAAAATATTTTGAAATCCAATCATAAAATTGAGAAATATATATTTTATTTTAACAGTTATTTACCATATTATAATAATGAGTATGGGTATAAAACATTAAAGCATTTATTTTTAGCTAGCTTTAGAATAACAATATGCAATCCAAATCCGGTCAATTTGAGACCATCTGTAGGTCATCTCGTGGTCACATTTTCTACAAATTTATTGTAGATTTCATGGCGTTTTCGGAGGACTTGTTCTCCTACCAGGTCATTGGAAACTGTATCAGAATTTGTGATTTCTATAAATGTGTGTCTATGAAAGTGATTCGGAATAAACGCTCAAATAATGACCCAAAAGAGCTCACCATTCCAGCCAAAAGTTGTCCTCTGCTGAACATAGGTGGAGGCCTGGGCCTGGGCCTGGGGCTTGGGGGAGCCCAAGGCTCGCCTAACACATCGGTCCTGCGCCATCCGCATCCAACGACGATACACGACGGCGAATATAATAAATAAATAAATATTAGGGGACAATCTTACACAAATCGACCTAGTGCCAAACTAAGCAAAGCTTGTACTATGGGTACTAGACGACGATAAACATACTTCTATAGATAAATAAATACTTAAATACATAGAAAACATCCATAACTCAGGAACAAATATTCGTGCTCGTCACACAAATAAATGCCCTTATTGCCTTGCTTCGTAGGCAGGGTCACTACCAACTAGGCTACAGCGGTCGGCGGTCGTTATAATAGTATAAGTATTTAATTTTCTTCCTTACGGAACCCAAGTGCTCGTATTTGCGTGTTGATCACACGTCACGTGGAGTCAATTTACGATCTGGTTCATGTAAAGTAAGTAAAGCCCAAAGCGCTATGTAAATTGGTCCCATTACATCAATCATTGCGGACACTTTTTTATAGCTGTTCTGAAAAATGTGCCGGTTCATTAAGGCTCGTATTATAAACCACCCAGAATCGTTTTGACGTTAAATTACATACAAACTTCAAAATTACATATTTGTGGTTAATAAGAAGTCAATTGTTTCAATAAGAAAAATAATGTACCTAAGTGGTTATTGTGGACGTTCTATTATTTAGGGCCAAAATGGAAACAATAAAATGAAGTAAGGAGACTTTCGATTGATTAATTTCTACACCGAACATTTTTCCGCCAATTATAACAAAAGTAGGTATATTTATAATTTTAACAGTCGGCTTTCCATAGTATAGACGATTAAATTATTTATTTTAAGAAAATTAAAACATCGAACACTTACGCTTTTCATTCAAAAGTATAAAAAAACTGTAAGTGATGATTATAATGTATGAAAAATTGTTTTAAAGTATATTTCTTCAACAATAATTCTGTCGCAAGCGTTTGAAATAGATGTTATATTATATTTGAATATCATCAATTTGTTCGTAGGATATATATTATGTAAATGGAAGGATGAAGCAGTTGGTACAGTCGAAGGCATATATTTTACAGCCATCACATCAAATCTATGAAAACAACAACCATATGGTTAGTGGCATAGAGTTATTAACGGCCGCTTTAGCCTAGTTGGTAGTGAATCTGCCTACGAAGCAAGAGGTCCTGGGTTCGAATCCTGGTAAGGGCATTTATTTGTGTGATGAGCACGAATATTTGTTCGTGAGTTATGGATGTTTTCTATGTATTTAGTATTTATATATCTATATAAGTATGTTTATCGTCGTCTAGTACCCATAATACAAGCTTTGCTTAATTTGGGACTAGGTCAATTTGTGTAAGATTGTCCCCTAATATTTATTTATTTATTTTTTTTATAGATAGAGTTTGTCAAGCGAGTTGTGTCCCTTGAAAAAAGCGGCATTTCAAAAATCTTTTATATATCAACACTAATAACATTTTGAAAACTATGATGCTGCCTTTTTAACTACTTTTTGCTACATAAATTCGAGTATCAATCATATAGTTTTCAGTATTATTTGTGTTGAAATATAAAAGATTTTTGAAAATGTCGCATTTTTCAAGGGACACGACTCGCTTGACAAACTCTATTGTTGAAGCCTCGGTAACCTATACATGTTTATGACCTTGACTGTACATTAAGACAGTCAAATATCCATGAACTGAATAATGAATACTATGATGAAATGAAAAAAACGAAAACGAAAAAATAATTACACAAACAGTCGAAGAATAGTATAAAATTCGTAGTACCTCAAAACTAAATAAGCTAAGGTCAGACTAGAGTAAATTAAATACATAATACGTAAGTACACAATAAGTATACAAATGGCAGAAATATCAAGCCAGTCTAATTTGCTTGCAAAAAAGCACTTAAAAATGACGTATAATTATTTTTGCACATCATTTTAATCGCCTGCATCTGCATATGCAATGCCCCAAAATTCCACGATGAGTCTTCATTTGGTTGCAATAATTTTCGACTTAATTTCAACTTTCATTCTGAAGCCACGTCAAAGAAAATCGTGATGGAGTCATGTTTAAACGCACTTAACGAGTGATCTCAGTCGTCTCGCCGGCGGCTGCAGCGAGATCGGCAATTTGCAAAATTGCAGTAGCAGGGGTCCCTCGTAATTGTGCCCCATGTAAATAAATACAGATAGATTTCTCCATCCCTGAGAATTAAGTAGAGAAACGTGTCCGTTTAAGTACGGATGATTTCTTCGGAAGATGTTAAAGTAACCAAGGACTGTAAGTAGATAAAGAACACATGTATCAACAGTTTTTCGCATAACTATAAAAAAATAACAAGACGCTTATTCCCGTGTGTTAACTTGCATGTATGGCAATTGAATTATCAATTAAGATTCTAATAATGTACAGTTTTTTTCATTTTCCAATGTCTAAATATTACGAAATACTCATCATGACTTTGAAACTGGCGGCAACGGTAAGCGGCCTTATTTGCAATAATGACTAGGCATAAAAGCCTCATTCATTGTGTGATGATATTTTATGTCTGTAGAGAAAACTATACCAGCGCAATCATAATGTCAAAACTGCAGAATGAAATGATACATTTTGAGAACTGAATTCATTAGTCAATAAGTCTAGTCCTATAAGTTATGATTATCCTCAAGTTCGTTCCTATCGATATTTAGTTCCCGTTTTACGATTGTACCTTATTGTTACTAAACCACATTATGGTAGAAGTTGTCGTTTCTACATTTCTGCCGTCAAGTTAGTCTATGGCCCTCCCAACTGCGTGGAGTAATAGCTGTCAATACTCGTCGAGCGCCGACGTTTTGCAACCAAACATGCATCAGGTAGAAATCGAATATATTTCGATTTGTTTACACAATGCTGCACTGGTACTGTTGTAAGCTCCATTTAAATCTGGATTAACTGATGTTACAACCATGTTTTCATTTTTAGATGAAACTTGGGATACAGATGGACAAAAATCTGAACTGAGACAGAATATAGGCATAGGATACTTAATATTCCGATAATGCGTTCCCTGGAATTATTAGAACTTTAAACGAGAATAGAGGGCGCTGTCCGAGAACGTTGAGGTTGGTATCTCGATTCTCAAGATGACAATGCTATTAATAGATAAGGTTTCTCGAGTGAATTGTGTACTTTAAAAACGTCACCGTAACTTTTTTTTTAGGACAAACACTCGGATTGTAAATATTTCTCGTAAATATATTTTTGACGCGAGCGAAGTAGCAGGTTAGTTGAATTGATCAAGTTAAAGTCGATTTGTCAGAAAGTGACAGAGCATGGACTTTAGTAGAAAGTACTAGAGAATCAAAAATCTGCGATAAATTTGTTGAATTTACTGAAATACGTAGACTTATTCGTTCTTGTTGTGGTTGAATCGGAAACTATTCGACAAATCAAGTTTAATATTCATTACGTTGCGTTGAATATATTATTATCTGTGTATACGTAGGCACCACGAGATACTATCAGTCCCATTTTACATGAAATAGGAATAGGGTTTCCTGAACACGTCTCAAGCATCCTCCCACCTGAGATAGAATAAATTACGTTTCCTTGATGTCAATCAAATCAGTTGAATTTCGTTTCTCACGTTCACGAAATGGAAACAACATAAACTGAGATACGTTTTATTATGACACGAGTTAACATTATGTTTCTTTATGATTTATTTATTATTATTTTAGTATTCTGCGTCTTCGTCCTGATTTTAGACTAAGTCAACTTTAGCCTTTAAGTACTAAACAAACTTGACTTTAGCTTATGTCAAATTTTCTTTTCTTTTTATCGTAATTATGTTTCTCGTCTTTAATTTAAACATTGAATCACTCTATTATTCATCATCATTTATTTCTTTGCAAGGATGGTGTTTATTTTAATTTATTTCCAATACATTCTGCTTTATAATCTTTAGCCTTACCTATTTATCTGGTTGGCGGTTTACCATAACAGAGACTCCAAGAATTTGTAGTTCTAATACAAATAGTGTTACCACAATAAATGAAAGCGACGCCTCTAAATGTTGGGGTTGCGTATTAAAACTGCCATGGAGTCTTATTGAAGGGTCCCTTATTGTGCGTACAGTGACGTAATTCAACGTAAGGGCTGCTCGGCATATTTCATATGAAATTGATTGGGTGTGAAGATCAAAGGAATACCTAGAAGTAAAGCTTTAGCTAACAGCTTGAAAGACTTTGTCGCTTTTGTTTGTTCTACCATTATGATGATACATTCGAATAATATGTCTTTGATAAATCTTTGTCAGTAACTTAAAACGGATTAGATTGTTGAATTAAGTGTTTTCAATCACGTTTCGAAAATTTATGAGGTATGAGTATAAATTATTGATCTGTAAGATTTTACTAAGTAGTGTTACTAAATAGTACCTACCTACAAGTAACTTTTTTACGTAGCGTAACTCTTCCCGAAAATGATTAATATCGTTGCTTAATTAAGCGATGTGGGTGTAGATTATAAATTTATACAATCGAGGAAAGATTCGATTGAAAGCGTAACTCGAACTTATAAACCAATCACGAAAATTTGAATACTACTCGAAACTTGCTTAGGGTAAGTAAATTAAATTGAACGTGAATACTTGTTTTCGTTGAATAAGTTGTAAGCATTTGTTTTGATAACCGGTCGCCGAAATTTATGCCGCTGGCGCTTATCAAAAGAGTTTTCGGAATATATTTTCGGCAATTTATGCGAAACAGAACAGAGAAATTAAGCATTAATTTGCTATCCTCCTGGAGGAATTTACATATTTATCGAGGCGTAAATTCATCGTTGGTGATCTTGAGGGGAGCTCAAACACACCTTGCTATAAATCACGTCGGATTGGAGACCCTTCACCTTTTGGGAACTGGTTTACTCAAACGTTCTGCTGGGTTCGGCCTTACCTGGAAATGAAAAAATGTTGTTAGTGAAAAATATTTTGAAGTAACACCTTAGCTATTAATGGAAGGTGTTCAAAGAGTTAGGCATTTAACACCGGTAGTTTAACAATACTAGTATGAAACATTCTATCTTGCTATAGACAATTTACTTCTACAAATTTACAACAGCTGTATTGTATACAGGGTTATTTATAATTCACTAGCGTCCTTTTAACCCTAAACTCCTACCACTTAAACAAATGTTTTTTGTTTTACGGCTTTTGTCATAACTTAATATTTTTGATGTAATAACGTTTTGAAAATTTGAGACTACCTCTTAGTTTTACGATACTCTGTGCCGTGAAAGTCATTCATTCATTGCCCGCCACGACCGCGTATCGTAAAAATCATAGAGTAAGAAGTTGTGTTAGATGTATTAAATATATTTTATTTATTATTATTTATTTGTATGAGAAAAAAAGTGCTTCATTTTAAAAAGTCGTAAATCAAAAAAACATTTGAGTGATAGGAATTCAGAATTAAGAGGATGTCAGTGAATTACAAACAACCCTGTATAACGACTTCATTCATAGCCATGGTTGTATTGTATGGGTTATTTTAGTGTGGCACCGGAACTTTTTCAATCAATTAAACCTTCGACCAGAGAACAGTAAACATGTGAGACGGTGTATAATAGGTACAAAAAGTATCAATTTTTTTAATGACAGTCGAAACGCAAAAATGAGGGTAGATCTAGCACCACTGTCTACACAACAATGACATCCACCCGCAAATCGTTGAGGCTAATCATGATCATGATGCATGATTCGCGTCGACATTATATTATCTTACTCATCAAAGGTAATTACGGTCTTCATCTCATAACAAATATAACCAGTGATCGGTTATTTGGATTCTCCCTCGCGGGATATCACGTAGAAAAGTTATACGACAGTTTCCCGCGATACCGAACAAACCATACAAAAATAAAACAATTTAAATTATCTCTAAGGAATTTTAACTATCTATATTAACTTTTCTACTTGATATCCCACGAGGGAGAATCCAAATAACCGATCACTGAATATAACTAATGTAAGTACCATATTCACTTTTCGTATTTATCGAAACAAATTTTTGTCTTTGTCTTTCAAGTTAAGTGCAAGTACGTTCACGTTTATTGAATTCTTGCATAACTACACGTAAACGGAACCATACGAATACATAACTTACTAGGCTTAAAAATTGTTTTACTGCTTTATGGCGTTTACTAACATTGCCTCAGTTTTACACCTCGTAACTACAATTAATTTTAATAGTTAGGCTGTGTAATGGTGTTATTTAGATTTTTCTCACAAATCAGATTACATCATTACCTTAAAATGAAACACATTTCCCTTAAGAAGTTGATAAAAGAAAACATGATCATCATGACTTTTGTAGAAAATTTTTCATAATGAAATACCTTACTACTCCGCAATGGCACATTGTTGCAGAATACTTGTAGTAAAGTAAAAGGTCGTAGTTCATTGATAAGCATCTACGTAAAGCAAAGCTTGAATCAATCAAAGCTTATGATACGCGACCTTTAACGCGCCTTTGCCAAAACAAATAATGTGGTAATATAAAATAATGATTAATGATTATGTATGATATTTGATATACACATTCCAGTGTCTCGTTAATTTCGTGTCAGTCATGAGTTGCAATTAACGGTATAACGACATGCGAGGCCGAAAAGTGTAAGCGACAAGCCTAAGGTATCATTTATACTTAAGCGCCACAGGCGTTCTTGCTACATTACATCCATTAAAAGTATGAACAAAGTGACATGAATGCGTTATTTTTACATTTTATTAACTACTGTGTAACGGTGATTTTGTAAAAATATGGACTAGCTACAGTCAGCCTCAGAAGTCGCTGTAGACTTGAGTACTTTGGCGCAATAACCAGTTATACAGTGAAGTTTGAAATATGTCACGTTAATGAAAGTGACAAAGTACTAAAGTGTTCAGCGACTTCGGAGGCCTACCGTACTAAGTTAGTTTTCAAAAGTAAGTAGTTTTCCCACAACTATATTTGACGTTAAATGTTTTCTGTTTGCAGGTCAATTATTACTATACAGATTTTAATTTGCATAGTTAAATAATTTAACTCTATTGATACTAATTTAAGTCCATGAATAAAGCAAAGATAAAAACTATAGGCATAAATACTTTGATATTACCCTCGTATACTACATAATCAAATTTTACGTAGAAACTTATCTAAATAGCCCTCTAAGCGGTTCTAAGGGAAAGCATATTTCTCTTTAGAAAGCAGCCTAATCGTCCATACACCATTGAGCAGATAAATGACCAATAGAACGCCAAGGTGGTCACTATTGTTGAATCTGAAAATAGAGTAAAACCCTCGACGGAAAGCTCTATTTCCAGCGTCTACAAGACGGCAAATGTTTTTGTTGTGGTTACAGACGCCATTAACATAGTTATTCGAGCATAAAATCGTTTATTGACTCTTGCCGCGTTCGCTGGGTGATTCAATAAACAGTACGCACAGAGAGATCATAAGGACAAATTGAATAATTTAAATAGGCCGCCGAATCGGAACGTTTTTGGAACTGTGAAATGAATTCAATTATCACACATGCGTACGCAGCGTTATTTGATTTTCGAGTGTAAACGATCATAATATTGCCGGCTTTTGGAACTACTGACGCGTCGAAGTGAGAAATACTACTCGTATAATAATATGCTTGTTGCCTGTAGCAACGCGTAAAAGATATTCATAAAAAAATATGTAATAACACAATTCACTATTCGCCAAAACTATTCTATTTGACTAATACCTCTTCTATATCAGTTTTAACGATTCACGATCATGACGTTTGCAACTATGTCGAGATATTGTGAGTACATTAAAGGTAAACAATCACGATTGAACTGCCATGTTAACACGTTCACTGTCCAGTGGCCCCAATGTGGGGAGACGATAGCTCTTATACCATTGTAATAAGGTTCTACTTTAAGGCTTGGACAGGGAACGTGTTAAATATATCAAAGATATATTCTAATAAGTTCCCGCAAAAAACTCGAAATTTTAAAACTGTTTGTACCACCATAGCACCATGAATTATCATAGCTATTTTCATTGCTGAACGAGATTTGTATTGTTCTTTTTTTTTATTTTGCTTAAACAATAGGTAAGTGTTTAAATTCTAATAGTGTACTGAGTTTAAGTAACTGAACTAAGTACATAAGCGCCATGGAAACTTCTTTACCGAGACGCGGTAAATCCTGATCAGTAGAATTTTTGCACACGTTGAATATTAATGGTACGGGCTGCAGAATCTGCTCGAAAGAGCAGAAATTTAAATTACAAATACTGCTAGAACCAGCTGACTGGGATATCATTGTCCGGAGTCTTATCTCGTCCACAAATAATTTAAATGTAGATGGATACAGCGGAAAAACTTTTTCAAAAAGCAAAACTCAAACTAAACTTTCGCAATAAAAACGCTCCGCATTTTGCTGCGTCTAGCTTTACGAGATTTAAATGAAATCTGGCAACAAGTTCGCGAAACATTTAATTAGTGGCCCCAGGAGTTGAGCGGAAATGAAACATCTTGCGAACACTGTCAGCCCACACCTACGTGCGTGACTCTTTTCCACTGATAATTTGCTTTCGTACCCTTCATTTTGTTACGTGAACAGATTTACTTTATTAAATTTGTTCAGGAAAAGAGGAAATTTCCTTTTCTTTATTGTATGTGTCTAGTGGCGACGCGCGCTTGGATTGTATCAAATTTATTCTGAGGAATACCATGTCGTTGTCAAAAATAGCAGCGTTTAAACAACAAAAGGAAAACTTAAAAATAAAAAGCGCTTTCTCTATGCAAACGACTTCTACGGCGAAAGTTCTTGTTTGCGCGACTCACAGTGCTGCCGACATCAACTCACACTTGCCTCAATTCAACATGTCAATGTTAGCCCCAACTTTTGATGTTCTTGGATTTTATGCTTTTCCGATTTTAATATTTGAATTATCCCACCGGAACATGATCTCTGTGAAAATGTTAACGCACAAATTCATGATTACTTAGACAAAAAAAAACATGTGGGAAAGGGAATTACACAGGAAGCAAAGATTTCCGTTACTAATTATATGATTTCAAAACTTCCTATTGAATTTTAGTTAAAATATCTTAATCAATGACCCAAAGATGGACGTGTAGCGTAAATAAATGAATTTTATACATAGGGCCACTTTTGGGGTTAAATAAGAAGACATTTTAACCCAATCGGATTTTTTTTTTCAAAACATGTATCTAAAAAAGATTGGAATGAAGGAAGGAATTGGTATCATTTTGTATTTTTTATTTTTGAACTCCATTTTTTTACTTTTACGGTTATCCCGTGAAATCCATATACATATTTCATACTAAATAAAAACGAACTGAAACATGGATGCACAGAAAAAACACAGAAAAAGACCAGCTCCAGAAAAATCCGGGAATCCGAGATGTACTAAAATGTTATTATAATAAGCATATGATTAAATGACAGTTAAAAAACAATGTAACTCGATTTTTATCAATTAAAAATATACAAAATTTAATGTTAGGTTACTATAGTTTTAATATGATCCTTTATTAAGGGCAGCGTGGAAGTAATATTTAACATGTTTCTGTATTTGTGTTTCTTTGTATTGAACAAATAATACACTCCAGTAACTGCCTACTTACTAACTAATGATTGATTTACCTTTACACATTCGTATTCACCGGGAACTGTTTCTCATTACTTTCAATCGCTGCCAATAAACAAACTTCGAGGCCTCATACTTGTGTGTACTTTTTTTTAATATTAGATTGCTATTTAGATGATATAATATTTTATACAAATCTAAGGAAAGAAACGTGCTCTTTTGCTTCAAATATTCAGAGAAAATCAAGTATAGAACACATAAAAGACCGGCCAAGTGCGAGTCGGACTCGCGCACCGAGGGTACTGATATTATGTAGACAGACAGACAAACTAGATCTCGTTCTAACCAATTTTCGGTGGAAGTTTACATGGTAATGTACATCATATATTTTTTTAGTTTTATCATTCTCTTACTTTAGAAGTTACAGGGGGGGGACACTTATTTTACCACTTTGGAAGTGTCTCTCGCGCAAACTATTCTGTTTAGAAAAAAATGATATTAGAAACATTAATATCATTTCTGAAGACCTATCCATAGATGAGTCGTTTTAAGGTCGTTTTCAAAAAAATTGTACACAGTTAAGGGCTTAATCAAAACAAAATCACGATCGTTTGTTTCCTTTGTGTTACGAAAGTTAGTCATACAAAATATATGAGTAACTTTCGTCACACAAAGGAATCATTTAAGTTTTGTTTTTATGAAGTCCCTTAAGTGTGTAAGGGTGATGAAGGGATGAAGTCCCTTAAGGGTGGCATTGAGTCGTATCTGATAAGACGACAACTTCGGTGGTGCGGACATGTGTCGCGGATGGCAGAGGAGCGTGTGGCGAAGCGCATCTTTTACTCTGAGCTCGAGAATGGCAAGCGGAAACAAGGCGGCCAAGTTCTAAGATTTAAGGATGTTCAGAAACGGCATATGAAGAGATGTTCCATTGAGCCCGCTCTATGGGAAGATTTGGCGGCAAGGCGTCTTGAGTGGAGAAGTCTTGTGAATCGTCAGGTTGGGGACTTCGAAATTTTACGAAGAGCTGACCTAGATGCCAAACGAGACGAATTGAAGGCTCGACCACCAGCAGCCATCTCCTATGGATATGAGGGCGGTGTTCTTACGTGCCCTAAATGCGCACGAAGATTCACCGCCAAAATTGGCTACGTGAGCCATCTAAGGGCGCATCAGCGCCGTAATGAATAGGAGTCGAAGCGGTCGCCGTGACCGAAATCGGTCGGACGGATTCATTCATTCAACACATCATCATCATCATTCATCATCATTTCAGCCGAAAGACGTCCACTGCTGAACATAGGCCTCCCCCAAGGCTCGCCAAACAGATCGGCCCTGCGCTATCCGCATCCAATGCGTTCCCGCTACCTTAACCAGGTCGTCAACACATAGGGCTATGTTTTATTCTGATATTCCCACAGGATAGATATACGTGCGTGTAGAATCCCGAAATTAAGTTGAGACAATAACATTTTGCATGGGTTAGTCTCAGATCAAATAAAAAAGTAAAGATAGAGCGCGGTGAACAGCCAGTGAGGCCGGTTTTATAAACATGTGTGCGTAGGCCGGTGTTGCCATAATAATTCTCGATACTACGTTGCGTGTCACGTTGATACCGTTACTACAATAAAAAGTGTTGATAAACATTTACAAGAAACAAATAACTTTACGTTGCGTGTCACGTTCTCACGTTTTAAGCCGTGCTAATAAAGAATAGAATTTAAAAAGAACAGAGAAAAGGTTGTAATAATAGGGTAACTACAACATTATAATGGCAACACTAGTGTTGACGTTTTGGTTTCTAAGCAAAATTTGGTATAGTTTGGTTACAAGTGTGTGCGTGCCACTGTGTAAGCACACGGATTGGTGTAGTTTGACCGGCCTCGCTTCGTTGTTCGCAGCGCTATACAGGGTTATTTGTAATTCACTAGCATCCTTTTAACCCTAAACTCCTACCACTTAAACAAATGTTTTTTGTTATACGACTTTTTAAAATGGAGTACATTTTTTTTCCATACACGGCACAGAGTATCGTAAAAATACAGGCAATCTCAAATTTTCAAAACGTTATTACACCAAAAATATAAAGTTATGACAAAAGTCGTAAAACAAAAAAGATTTGTTTATGTGGTAGGAGTTTAGGGTTAAAAGGATGAATTACAAATAACCCTGTATCTTTACTTTTTATTTGATCTGAGGGGTTAGTTTTATATGACACTAACTGTTGCCCGCGACTCCGTCTGCGAAGAATTAGTTTATCGCTATCCCGCGGGAACTATGCAATTTTCCGGGATATAAACTATGCTATGTCCTTCCCAAGGCCTCAAAAAATCTACATACCAAATGTCGCCTAATGCGGTTAAGCGGTTTGAGTGTAAAGAGGTAACAGACAGACAGACACAATTTCGCTTTTATAATATTACTAGCTTTTGCCCGCGACTCCGTCTGCAAAGAATTCGTTTATCGCTATCTCGCGGGAACTATGCAAGTTTCCGCGATAAAAACTATCCTATGTCCTTCCCAGGGTCTCAAACTATATCCACACCAAATTTTGTCTAAATCGGTTCAGCGGTTTAAGCGTGAAGTGGTAACAGACAGACAGACATACAGACATACAGACACACTTTCACATTTATAATAATATTATAGTATATTATAGTATTATAGTATAGTATAGTATAGTATAGTATAGTATAGTATAGTATAGTATAGTATAGTATAGTATAGTATAGTATAGTATAGTATGGATATATAGTAATATAGTAAAGTATGGATATACATAAACGCAAACTAGGTACGGCGTAATTTTTGGAAATGTCCACATGGTACAATAAATGTAGCTAAATCCAACCAAATGAGATTTCCCAATAATAGGCTAGACGACTAAAAAAAACTGTTTAGTCCGTCAGTTAGATTATCAAAAAATATTGCACACGTATTTTTTCTTTTGTTTGACAGACAAAAAATGAGGAGGATACAGTGCTTAGAAGTTTCGAGTGACGTCACTATATGGTACAATTTTTACCTAAGGGTGACGTCACAAGCCCCCACTCCGGAAGTTTGATGATCTATATCTTTGTCGATTTTTAATAATTTGATAAACCAAAAAATACGTGTCCCATATTTTCCCATAATCTAACTGACGGACTAATTAGAATGACAAATTTTTAACCCAGTCGTCATCCCTATTACGTTCAATTTCAACTGCCAGACTTAATAGCTAACACGAGCGCGTCCACGGGTAAAAGCTTGTTTGGTGTATGTAAATTAACGAGTAACAAATAAATATGTTTCTGTTATGTCAGATAACATCAGACACGTCGGTAGTTATCATTATTTCATTAATATTTTAGAGAGAACGTGCATAACCGAATTTCTCAGTGTGAAGTGAAATCTCAAGTAGGTACCTACCTAGTTATTCTATCAGACTTGTTTACTGTGCATGTAAATGATATGCAAAATATGATCTGATTTGTATTGTTTCAATTTAAAAGCTGGAAGTAACAAGTTGTCAGTTTCTGAAAACTTATTTTAAGTATTTTATTTAAAATTAAAATCAGTTCTTTACTTTTAAAAGTCTTACTTCAATGTTACTCTTCCACATCTTTTGTTTTTAGGGTTCCGTAGCCAAATGGCAAAAAACGGAACCCTTATGGATTCGTCATATCTGTCTGTCTGTCTGTCCGTCCGTATGTCACAGTCACTTTTTTCCGAAACTATAAGAACTATGCTGTTGAAATTTGGTAAGTAGATGTATTCTGTGAACCGCATTAAGATTTTCACACAAAAATAGAAAAAAAAACAATAAATTTTGGGGGTTCCCTATACTTATAACAGTTACAACTGAAATTCAAAAATTTTTTTTCTTCAAACCTATAGGTTGCGCGGTTGTTGAGCGGGCTCAATGGAACATCTCTTCATATGCCGTTTCTGAACATACTTAAATCTTAGAACTTGGCCGCCTTGTTTCCGCTTGCCATTCTCGAGCTCAGAGTAAAAGATGCGCTTCGCCACACGCTCCTCTGCCATCCGCGACACATGTCCGCACCACCGAAGTTGTTGTCTTATCAGATACGACTCAATGCCACCCACATTGGCACGACGCAACACTTCTGCATTCCGCACGCGATCGGACCTTCGGATTTTCATGATGTTCCGTAATCATTTGAGATGGAACCGATCCAACGTACGAATGTGACTGCGATAAACTGTCCACGTTTCAGCAGAGTACAAAAGATTTGGCAGCACAATCGCCATGTTAAGTGATATTTTGGTGGCCAGCCTCAAGTCATGCGAAGAGAATACCTTGGCACTCAGTCTGCCGAAAGCTGCTGCAGCGGCACCAATGCGGCTGTTTATCTCAGCGTCAAGGTCGCAATTTGATGTGACTGTGCTCCCCAAATAGCGGAACTTGTCCACCTGCTTCAGCAAATCCTCACCAAGCTTAATTGCCAGTGTCTCACAACCATGCGAGTCTAGTGACATCACTTCAGTCTTCCTGAAACTGACTTTCAGGCCGAACCTCCGGCAAGCCTCGCTGAAGCTAGAGATTAGCTGCTGTAGGCCATCTGGGGATTCCGCAAGAAAACACAAATCAAATGTGTTATTACCTACCAAGACCCCAGGTGTGATGGTTTTAATAAGGCGCAAGGATTATAGAGCCAATATTTACATTTTTCAGAAAGAATATGACTGTATTCACACAACCAATGTTTAAGTGACATTCAAATTGATTTGTAACTAAGGCAACGAACTAGTAAAGTACGTCACACCCAGCTATATCTACATTATAAAATTTCGTCCGTCACAATCACATTCATAACATAGATAATTAGGGTTAGAAGGATTATTCCGAAATTCTCATTAATTTCACTTCAGTATTCTTTGCACGAATTTTGGAAGTCTGGTAAAAAGAACATTTGTGAGGTATTTCTTATTACCTTCTACAATTTTTATTTTTCACCTTTACACCTCTAAGTAACATTTTATGTATTCATTAGACACATGGCACTCAGGCGAATCGTACCTACATACATATTACTAAGAAATATTTCTACGATTTATTATTCATGCAAAAAAAAAACTTTTCAGTTTTAATAATAATCAGATACATGAGACTCAAGCTTCATTTCAATAAAATTCAAAAGATGGCTGATGTATGCACGTTCATTGCCATCGAATTAGGTATCTCCTCTTTTTTGTATATAATATCATTGGGTATCTCTAAATTATTTACAGGTACCTCGTATCTTATTTATACGTGATCTTGCTGACTCTGTGTATTCAACAACAAAATGATTATCTTTAACATTGTCAGTGTTACCTTTCTTTTTAATGATATTGCAGTCGCCATAGAAACTAAATTGAGACTGACTTTTAACGCTAATTTTTGCTATTAAAGCCAGGTTAAGTATCTAACACCAAATAAACACTTTTGCTTCAATTTTATAAATTCTCATCAATTTTTTGATCGGGTAAAATACACGTATATTATATTTAAGAGGCGTTCTTAATTGTTTATTAACAAAACACGGTACCTACATAAACCTCAAGATCGAAAATAATCCGAAAACAGGTAAAATTTCGACTTTTTAAATGTTATTCTTAAATTTAATCAAATGCTACGGCATTCACAAGAATATTTAGTTACTTTTTATGATTTCAAAAAATTGTCTATAAATTCTACCTTTTGCAAAATTTCTGTAAATTTTTTCGCGGGTAGGAGTGTTCCGCTTATAAATGCTGGTTTTAAATGCAGCTCTAAGTTTAACAACTTAAGATTTGCTCCAAGGATTTAAGCATCGCGGTAGTATTAAAAAGTTTGATGCGTGAAGTTTCCTAGTTTTCCTTCCATAACACCCCATCAGTATTCTTCGTAAACTAAACTCACGAGCTTACAGGAAAGCTTGCAATCTAATCTATTACGTTACTTGCACTTTGCGAGTTCTAGTCTGCCTCATGAAGCCCCATACGATAAAAGCCAGCTCTCTTCAATTAATTTTGCTCAGATTCTAATCAATATCTCATTATCTCAAGATGATTAGGTGAAAACATATCATCAGAATCATCTTTTCGGCCTTTACACGTCCCACCGCTTTGTAAAAGCCTTCTCTCAGAATGAGAGGGATTGAACTGTAATTCCTACGCATATCCAGTACGGATTGGAAATTTCAGACAACATTGCACTGATTCGCAGATGTACGCAAAGCTCATAACACACTTAAATGTAATTTTATACGTAAATTATGCAATACTTAGAGGTGTGGCCCGGGGTTCAAGCCCACGACCCTCTGCTTGAACTTTCAAGCAAATTTCGTTTTACTAGGCTTAAAGATTTTAATTAAGACTTAAATGTACAGGGTTATTTTTAATTCACTGACATCCTCTTAACCCTGAATTCCTATCACTCAAACAAATGTTTTTTGTTTTACGACTTTTTAAAATGAAGCACTTTTTTTCCCATACAAATACACAGAGTATCGTAAAAATAAGAGGAAATCTCAAATTTTCAAAACGTTATTACACCAAAAATATTAAGTTATGACAAAAGCCGTAAAACAAAAAACATTTGTTTAAGTAGTAGGAGTTTAGGGTTAAAAGGATGCTAGTGAATTACAAATAACCCTGTATATTACTTTTTTAAAGCTACAATTTTCTGACACTGACCATTTTAACCACGGATCTTTAAAAAGCGTTTTTAATGTTTGGAATCCTTGTATTAATTTACGAAGTTTTTCGTATTCACATCTCCGTGCCAAGTTAAAGCTTGTACACGTCATGTCACTATGTTACAAGGTTTTGAAAAGATTTATGGCACAAAATGAAATGTTCCACACATGTGTTCGGCTCTCAACTTATGGCAGATTTAATAACGGTTGGCAGTGGAAGTCTATCAATTTCTACACCAAGTGTTCGAAAGAGTAATACGGCGTTTGTATCGTCTAGTTTATTCTATATATTACTTGTCTTTAACCCACGACTTTGCCTGTGCTAGACAAACATTTACAAGAGACATTGGACACATTAACAATCTTACAGTTTAGCCTATAAATATTACGGTAACTTATTAAAAGCATAAAGTTTGTTTATCTGTTCATTGGAGACGAAGATTACGCGTCATCTCGAAAGCCGAGGTATAGTAGGAATTTTATGAGGTGTCCCGATCTTGTTTAAAGCCCACCTTTCGAACAAAGCCATTGTATTCTAGTCTGTCCTCAAGTGAATCAGTGATCTTCAGTATAAAATTAACTTAAATATAATAGGTCATGAAAATAACGACTTAATTATTTTAAAGTAGAGAGTTCATTTTTAATTAAAACTTTGTTTGTTTGTTTTGGTTGTTTTGGCTGCATGTCTACGATGCATTCAATTTTGAAAAATATTATCTGCCAACAAAGTTCAATTTAAAATGAACTCTCTGCTGTAAATAATAAAGTCGTTATTTCAATGAGCTTTTTTATCTTATATTTCCGTTCATTTTAAACTGAGGGTACAATGGCTTTGTCCGAAAGATGGGCTTTAAAAGAGATCGGGACACCTTAAAAATTCGTACTATACCTACCTCAAAGGTCTTGGATAGCACCCCCTAATCTCGTTAATTTTAAAATATTATCCCACGGGAACATTGCTAAGTTAAGGTATCCTATATCTCATTCTCAATCCAGATTTTGTCTATCTGTACGCCCTCAGCTTTAAGATCCTTGCAGGGAAGATTAGGTTTATTTTTAAATTAGTACATCCCTGCGAAGCTGAGGCGGGCAGCTGGTTTGTTTTATAATAATAAAGTTATTAACTTGCTCTTCATAAGATAGTCCAAATTCCAGCCAGAGACAAAACCTAATATTGTCTTTGAAGTTACAAACGTTACAAATTTGGTCGGAATCTTCAAGTGTGCAAATTTTATTCTTGTGTTCTCTGATTCACGGTAGCGTATCAAGCCAAGTTCTAAAATTATACTGGTATTTTAGGCGACTTGGTGCTTTACTGTACTTTGAAATATTTAAAACCTGCTTTTAGCAAATATTGTAGTAATATTTATTGGGCATTTGTTTATTACGTGTAATTTGAGTTAAATTAATCATGGTCTTTAGACTTTTAAAATGAGGCTATTATCTAATAGTTACATAGGTACACAGTTGTGTGTTACAAATCTTGTTTTGAAAACTATAAACAAAAAAAACGAGCGAAAAATCACGTTTGTTGCACCGGAGCCCCCTTAATTATTTCTTTTATTCCATTTTTTAGTATTTGTTGTTATAGCGGCAACCGAAATACATCGTCTGTGAAAATTTCAACTCTCTAGCTATCACTGTTCCTGAGATACAGCCTGGTGACAGTCGGACAGACAGACAGACAGACAGACGGACGGACAGTGGAGCCTCAGTAATAGGGTTCCCGTTTTTACCCTTTGGGTACGAAACCCTTAAAACAAAAGAACTTACCAAACAAGTTTAGTGTGCCCGTTGTCAACTTTTGCGCTTACCAACACATCCAGTAATTATTTTTTAATTATAAATAGTTATAATTAAAAAACTGTACATTTTTTAATACGAGCAAAAACATTGTAAGAAATCAAATAGCCATAAAACAGGAGTTGGATCTTCTCTCCAACGTAAGCTAAGGGGACGACTCTTGGAACAAGTACAATAATGTTAAATTAGCGCAATAAACTTAAGTTCCACGAACATCCTGGGCTCAAGACACGTTCCAGAGCTCATTTAAAACTCATTACGCGATCATTGCAATATATACCGGGGATCTATGTGCATTTAATAATTCAGACGAACGTATCTAATCTCGTATTAAGCAAAGACGCAAGAGTCGCGGCAGTAAAGATCCTGGGCTGAATTACTCCTAACGTTTCCTGTGTGTTATCACTAGTTCCCTGGGGAGCTCTATTTACAGTCGTTGTGTTATTCATGAACGTCATTTGAATAAAGATGAGCGATCCGTGTTAACGTCTACGCTTTACTACTTCTTTTAAAATCATTGAGCGTGAAACCAAGTTATTCAGACGTCTTAAAGCCCTCAATGTGGTTACGGTCTTGGTTTTGTTCGTTAGCTGTGTTAATTTAGTATATTAGGGGAGTTGGTTTTTCATTCAGGTTCATACGATGCGTCGGTATAATTGCTATGATGATTTTATTATATGTCTCACTCACTTTTTTACACGGAGGCTTTAAACCCATTCAATTTTCAGAGCAATTAGAAAAATATACCTACATGATTTATTCAGACAGAATCACAGCGAAAAAACAATTAGCCAAATGTGTGATTTTTTTGAACTACAACCTTTTTTACTTTGCTTTTCCGCTACTATACGTGCGTATATAAATATTGCCTATCTTTATTTATTTTATTTATACTCGTATACATAAAACAAAGACGAATAGATAAAGAAAAATCATTTGTTTTTTGGATTACCTCATGCTCGTCTTTTGACTTACTTTTTCTTAATTTTATTCGGTGACACCAAAGTAAAAATCTAATGAAATTACATATTTAAATGTAACAGCAATAACTTTCACAAACAAAATAATGATTGCTGTTTCAAATTTTAAGTATGAAATAAAAGCAGATGTAATAATAATTCATGCTGCAACTTGGCCGTTGGAGATATGAGTCTGTGGGGGGCACTAAGCGAAAAATATTACCTCATCCAATTTTAAAGCAAAACAAAACCCCTTCTGAGACTGCCTTACCTACATTCGCACTATGACCAAGATGAGTAGTGGGGTCTTAGATTGCGTACCAAGGTTATAAGAACTTTAGAGGCAGGTAGTTAAAGTTTATATTCACAGGGCCTTCGCTTGCGGTAGATTCACGCAAAATAGCGTAGCGTTTACGCGCTATATTTTAGAGTGCTCCGTTGAAATGGAGTCTGATAGTGTTTGGGATACCCTCATTTCATTGGATAGCGCATTGGTATAAAAGTATCAATGTTTAATGAGATTAAAGTGAATACGTGCGATTTCGCACCTGCGATTATTTACGTAAAGCGTGTAATTTTTTGTTTCGTTTTAACCAAAACACGAAAGTAGTAATAAAAAAAATAGTTTATTAAAATAAGGTATCATTTACGAAAATGTTTACCTTTGTTTCCATACTATTAGAACTCTTAGAACTATTAGAATCGTTGTAGACTCTTTGGGGAGGCCAATACAATACAATGACTCTTTATTGTACACCACAAATAATACAATACGGAAAAACAAGTACATGAAAAATAGAAATAAGGTAAGCAATGGGCGGCCTTATCGCTGAGGTCTTTCTCTAGCAGTGGAGTGGACGTGATCGGTTCTTTCTTATTATTATGGTTTTGACTTGCATATTGAGATGGACCTCCGCAAAGTAGCGCTTGGATAAATCAAATTAACAGTTTTTAAACGTTTAAAAAAAAGGACGAGTGAAGTTAGTTTGTACCTTTTTTGTTAAAAAACGCAGAAAAAAAACGTAGAACCGATAGTTTTAAGATAAGATAGTATAAGATACTTTAAAAGACGGTAAGAACACTTATATACCAGCACTTACTGTAAATTATCACGTTTTTGATATGGGTGCCCTCTTTAAATATTTGTTTTATTTTAATTTAATTATTTATTTTTAAAGTGAATATAATAATATACTTAACTAAATATTCTGTGAATATTTCAAGCAGTTACCTGTTGCCGTTATCAATATCGAGTAAAAAATCACGTTTGTTGTATGGGAGCCTCCTTAAATATTTATTTTATTATGCTTTTTAGTATTTGTTGTTATAGCGGCAACCGAAATACATCATTTGTGAAAATTTCAACTGTCTAGCTATCACGGTTCATGAGATACAGCCTGGGTGACAGACGGACGGACGAGCGGACGGACGGACGGATAGCGAAGTCTCAGTAATAGGGTCCCGTTTACATGCGGGTCAAACATATAACCCTACTTCTTCGCAGTCGGGTAATTAGTATTAAGCAGAGTTTAGTTGTGTCAAAATGTATGAAACTGTCAAGTATAAAACAAATTCAAAGATTAAAAATCACATGCCTGCAAATTAAATCTCTATTTAGTATTAAATGCCTGCAAATTATGAAACTGACAAGTGTTTAATCGGCAAGACAGAATCCTGTCCACAAATTAATTCCATACAAATGCATAATCTCTAAAAAAACGGCGTTCATCAAATAACGTCTCTTGATGCCATGAAACCCTGTTGTGCTAATTTAATTATTTTTTTCTTTGCTTTTTTTCCTACTTCCGAAACGAAAATATTGAGAAAGCAATGGATATTGGATCGGATACCATTGAAGTGCTTATTGAATTTAATCTTCTAATGATTATGCAGAAGGTATGTATTTACTCAGAAAACGAGATTAAATATTAAGCTTTTATCTAATTTATTGGAATTTAACGTTGGAAATGCCATAATATAGTAAGATTATGTGCAAAATCTTTAATAAGACGACGTACACCAAAAACCATCAGTTATATATTATGCTAGCAGCACTACATAATACCTAAGCCATAATTTATATTTGTGAAACCAAACGTATTCTTTAATTTCATTTCATTCAACTCAAACACGTTCAAAATGTTCAATGAAAATTCCACAGAAGCGAAAAAATTACAAGGTCATCGCCCTCGCATATTATGGGTCCGGCAAAGTCTTTGGCATTCCCGCGTAGGCATCCATAGTTCGCTCACTGAATGCAAAAGGGCCACAAGTCAAAAACAGCATTTTTTACAGGACAGTCAAAACAAAATTTAAAACCTGTTAATTTTTAATATTTAAGGTTTTTTATTATTATTATTATTATGTTAATATATCATTGTGTTTATTATTTTTTGCTCTATCTTTTAAAAACATCTATGTTGTAATAGCTGTCACCCACGCAGAGCAAACAACACAAACGTCCCTTTTGCATTCAAAATTTTGACAAATGTTATGAAAATTATGTCAAAAATAAAACTCATTTTAATAGGAAACACGCTTTATTTACTGTTTTCTTTATTTAAAGTAGTCGAAAAGTGTAGGTTAAACTTAAAGGAACTGTCACCATACACGCAAAAATAGCAAACAATAACAAAATTAAAAAAAAAATAAAAAATCACATTCTTATATACTACTAAATTCAGGTGAAACATGAGATCAATATTTAGTCCTATTGAATACTACATGGTTAGTATTTGGCTATTTGCTATACCTTAATCACATTTAAATATTGTTAAAACTGACTCAAAATAGCTAACAAAAAACTCAAAAGTATTCAGAATCTTTAACATTAATGAAATTCTTCAAAATAGGATATGAAATTCTTAAGTACTTAAGTTATAGTAGATGAAACATTGCACTTGGACGCGTTTATCATTTTTCGGCAAATAATATGCGTGGTTAAAGTTTTGACAAGTGCTACCAACACAAACGTATCGATGCTTAGGTGCAATTTTTGCCATGTTGTCGTGATAAATTGCGTCTGAGTTTTCAAGTCACCGGTCGGCCAATACTCCTCAAATAAAGCTAGTTGCTCAGATGAAAATTCGTTCGTCGTGATAACAGCTGAAGTTCCACGCTAGGTGGTTGACTGACAATGCTAGGCTGAGTGTCAATGCTGCGTAGCTGAGTCACAATGCTCGGTGGCTGAGCATCAATGCTCGGTGGCTGAGTCTCTATGCTCAGTGGCTGAAAGTCAATGTTGGCTACCCAAATCGTATGATTCTGCCCAAGATGGTTTAGGTGAAATAGTTACAACGTTATTCAGTAATACGTTTTGACTGATACGTCTTCCTCTGCATCTGGTTGATAATTTGGATCCATAACACTATCGTCAGAAAAAAAAGCACTGTCAGATGAGCTAAGTACTTGATATTGTAGAATCGCTGGAGTCATTGTCGGAGTCGATGTCAAAGTACTCAGCTAATGAGTCACTGGCTAGCTGGCTTTTTTTTGAAGTCGGTTTGTATGCCTTCTATTTCATTATCTATTAAAGATACATCAGGCCGTCTATCTGGGTAGAAGTCCGTATCAAAAGCATCATTGAATTTTTCTGTGTCTTGTTCAACGACTGCTGGAATATTAGGTTGCCGACTTTGTTGAGGGTTGTGGGTGGGCCGGGCTTGATTTTTGTCAGATTCGTTAGTTGTGGTATCAAAAAAAATTACTCTTGCTGTACTCAATCTGTAAATAAAATCTAATATTGTTTGTAAGTAAACTCACAGACCATTACAAGCCGTACACAGGCGCACACACACACACACACACACGCAAGCATGCACGCAAGCACAAATACACATAATATTATTAATAATAATTTATTATACGCATACACCCAAGAGACTTACTGTGATAGGTGGTGGCCTCATCTTTTAATATAAGGGTTTCCTCATTATATTTTCCTTCACCGTAAAAGTGTGATAGTCCAAACACGTCAATTTTGTTTTAAAATATTTGAACATTCGTAACAATAATTTTCCTACAAACCAAAAGCACGAAAACTGCATTTTAGATTGAAATAAATTTTAGATAACATACATACTTAATATATTTATTTGCAAACCGGACACATTTCTAAATATGGCACTGGTTTATATATAATATTTCTATGCAAAATAGACGTGTTTTTAAAAATAGCACTGTTGTATTACAAATTAAGACTATATTCAGTTTATTTTGGAATGTAAAAAGGACGCATTCCGAAATATGGCACTGGTTTATATATTATTTCAATGCAAAATGGACGTGTTTTTAAAAATGGCACTATTGCATTACAAACAATGACTATGCTTACTTGATTTTGGAATGAAAAATGGACGTATTCCGAAATATGGCACTTTTGCACAGAACAGTGAACTCGTTATGCGGTATTATTTTGTAATGTGGCCGTTTTGTATGAAACTGACGTGCGTATGCTTCGAGTTGCTGGGTTGCAACTGACAAAATGGCGGTTTTGCACTGAAGTTACCTCGCAAACCCGCCAAATGCAAAAAAGGCGGTTGAACAATTCGACGACAAATAACGCAAAAATTACGGGTGTCTTAAATTTAAGATAAAGTTATGGCCGATTAGACCACGATTTTGCAATAAAACAATTTTCGGATTTTTTTGATTTGTGGCCCTTTTGCATTCAATGAGCGAGTTGACGTCGCTCGAATACAGATGGCACTGACATCAAACGTCGATTCTCAAACGGATGACGAAGAATAATCGATTTGTAGAGATATTTCCACAGGATATTTCCTAGTCAATTGATTTGCGCTAAGGATAGGGTTGAGCTTTGAATCAGTTTGCATAAATACGACATTTGTGTTAAGTGTTTTCGTTTCAATTAGTGATTGAGGACTGAATTCAGACTTCTCTTAGTTACTTGTTTACTTAATACGAACGTTAATATTGGATTTAGTAAAATTTAGACGACGCCTATGGACGCCTAATTCCGAGATTTGAGTAATAGATTTCTATTTACTAATGTAATATTTCTAAAGCCAAAGTAATTGAGCTAAGTATGCTTAATCAACGCGAGAGCTTTTTAAATGGCCTTTCTTTTTTTTTTAGATTTTAAATTGATAATGGCTCTCAATTTACTAAAGATCTGCTTGTTTTCTGAAAAATCATTCAAATACCTCTAGCCGCGGCGAAATATTCAACTTCACTAAGTAAAAGATCCTATTTATAATAAACTAATTACTTAAATTATAAATACATTATTATTATACAGTATCACTGCGTCTTTTATATTTTTTCGCGCATCTTATAAAAAATACCTTAATAAAAACTATACTTAATAACCATTGCGACTATTTGCGATACTGAAAAAAATCCTTAGTTTCTCTTACAAACCTTCACGACATCTGCCAAAACGAGATAAATTAAAACAAGCGTTAATTAATATCTAGCCATACCAAACAGTGTTTATTGCTAACACGGATTTTTGTTTACAAACTTCTCGTATTACTTTTTTGATTGAATCAGTAATGGAATGTGACATTAGAACTTCGTAAATAATCAACAACGCTGTCTCAATTTACATCTGTATCAAATCGCCTTAGGTTAAATCACGACATAGTGTAAAATAAACAATAGAGACATAATTATACTTCGTTTATTTTAGCATTACAAATTACCTTTATTTCAATACTAGATGAATAAAAACCCGCCTGTATAATTCTCGTTCCCATGGGAATTCCAGGAAAATATATACCCTATGTCACTCTCGGATCTGAGACGAATCTAATGACACCTCACACTTCAAAATCCATTGAGCCGTTCAGTACAGGGTGTACCAAAGAATGATAACATACATACACTCGAAAAACATAAACCTCCTTCGACAGTCGGGTGAAAATATAAACTATTCCTTGCTAAATAATTGTTACATATTTGCTGTGAATTGTTTTTAAATGTTTTATTCAATGAAAAGACTCCTCATGATTGTTTACCCTATTTCTAATGCTAAAATCAACGAAGTATAGGTACGATCAAACAATTTGATTCCTAGGTCATTATAGAACCCTTTCAACGCCACGCCTCGACAAAACGTAAACCTGCTTTGAATCTTATGTCATTGTGTCAAGATCACTTTGACACTGTAATTTGTGACACCTATATGTATGTGTCGTTGGCGTTGAAAGGGTTAATAAATAAAATAAAATAAATAAATATCACGGGACAATTCACACCAATTGACCTAGTCCCAAAGTAAGCTAAGGAAAGCTTGTGTTATGGGTACTAGGCAACGGATAAACATACTTATATAGATAGATACATACTTAAATACATATTAAACACCCAAGACCCGAGAACAAACATTCGTATTCTTCATACAAATATCTGCCCCGACGCGGGAATCGAACCCGGGACCTCAAGCTTCGTAGTCAGGCTCTCTAACCACTAGGCCATCTGGTCGTCTAAAACAATCTATGTGTTTATCTTCTACGGCAGTAATTAGTAATTATTGCGAATCTTTGCGAATATGTGTCAACGATAATGAATAGGAAAGGAGTTTGCTTGTGTATTAATAACTTGACTTGTCACTGTCCGTCGGTCAAAACTTCTTTTTCTTCTCATGTCATTGAGCACTTTACTGACTGACTTTTACTGATGTTGTAATTATGAAGTATTTCCTGCGACAAGGTTTTATAGTTGTCTAGGAATCAAATTGGGTGACTGTATACCAAAGTTCCTGATACGAGGCTCGAACCCCTGACCCTCTGCTTAAGAGGTCATAGACCATACCACCGTTCTGTATCCAAAGTTCTAAGCATTCGGTATCAAAAAAGGCCTCGCGTGTATTGAAAATCCTGGCTCAAGTGGCAAGAAACTTGACACAAATTTACAATGATGTACTTCTCTGGTACAACACTGTTTGTCACAAGAAACGTAAACTCCATAGCATATCAACGAGTTGTCGTGACGATGAATGAATAATCAAAACAATGCGTGCTGTAAAATATGAGAACAGACGTAACGAGCAAGCTGTTTATGCTTCTTAACTCGTTCGTGAACGGAGATAGCAGACTTTTCACTCGTTAGTAAATAGAAATCGTATTAAAATAAATATCACGTGTCGACTGACACCAATTGAAGTAACATTACCTACTTAGGTAATGTTACTTCAATTGGTGTCAGTCGACACGTGATATTTATATATACTTATATAATAATAAGATTGAAAAACCGGTCAAGTGCGAGTCGGACTCGTACATGAAGGGTTCCGTACCTCGTAAAAATAATTCAGTAAAAAATAAATTTAGAGTTATAAAGCATTATAAAGTTAGAGTTAAATAAAAATGGTGAAAAAGTCACGTTTCTTGTATGACGACCCACTTTTAATTTTTAACTTTATCTTATTTTTACTATTTGTTGTTATAGCGGCCACAGTAAAACTACCTACATAACCGGTGAAAATTTTAAGTGTTTAGCTATTACGGTTCAAGAGATAGAGCTCTGTGACAGACGGACAGACAGCTGAATCTCAGTAGGGTCCCGTTGGCACCCCTGGGGTACGGAACCCTAAAAATCAACAGTCCTATTACAAATGTCAATCGTTCAAAGGTTAACTGGAAGAGATCCCTTTATGGGATAAGTTCGCCTTTGTACATCTGTTTTTCTTGTTAACTGTTATTTTTCATGTTTTACGTACAATAAAGAGTTTTACATACATACATACAAATTGAGAACAGTCTATAAATCCAAGCACCTTAGATATCAAGCTTCTGTACCTCTACCATGAGTTTACACTAGTTAACAGTAACCGTACTCGCTAGCGACGGCGTAAATTATTTGTATGGAGAATTTTACTTCCGTAAGTGACCGCTAGAGGCGCTGTACAATTCTCCATACAAATCATTTACGCCGTCGCTATACGGTCACTATAAACTAGTGTAAACTCATGGTAGGGGTACTGCAAAGTCTTAAGACTACTCTGTGGGCTTTATTCTCATCGTCATCATCATTAATATTTTAAAGAAGATTCTATAAAATATTGCCAACTATCACGACGATACTTAAGGTCAACTGCAGAAAAAAATACCCCCCAAGGTGCAACCGGGCATTTTCAATATAAAGTATACCTTTTCTTTTTTTTTGATGAGGAAATATTCGGGTTTTCGTACTCAGTATCGAGAGCACTATTTGTTTTGATGATTTAAAAAGATGCCCCTGATTTTCCATACAATCTTTTTCCGTCAAATTTGTGACGAGCCATATAAACTGTATGAAAAAGTCACTTAGCCAAACTCAAAAAATAAGAACACTTTTTTCTTTATAAAAATGAACAATACTCGTAATTTTGAAAAAGAATACCCCAAAATTTCTCTATTTAAAAAAAGTACACTTTTTTGTTGAATATGCCCGTGATTGTAACAGGAAGTTTACTTGAGTGTCAACAATCGGGCTTGTGTATTCTGATTCATTCAACAAACAAACAAGTGAATGGACTGTTCCCCGAGTCACTTGAGTTTGTAACGCAGAAGACCGTAACAAGCACGTGGCGCGTACTAAAACTCTGAAAACACTCATTTATCAAGAAGATGAGGCGAAGGAAAAATAATCCGGTATTTTGTTGTGCTTTTTCTAGAAGTCTGATATAGCAAGCGAATGCCTGGCTCGATTTAATGCAACGCCTTGCTGATGAACCGTTTATTTATTCATAGCTTGTATAGTTTAAGAATTCGATTAAATGTAAATTAGATTAAAAATAATGATGCAGGAATACTGGCAGGATCCGTTTCGTGTAGGCATAAATCAACAGAGATTCATTAACAGAATACTATAGTGATAACTAGCTGTTGCCCGCGACTCCGTCTGCGAAGAGTTGGGGTATAAAAATAGTCTACGACCCATTCTCAGATCTACCAAATACAGAGAAACAGTTTCATAATAATATAGCTCACCACAATCTTAAAATATAAAGATTTTTGTAGCAGTTGGTTTTATGTTGTATTTGTTTTATTTATTTATTTTTTGAATTAAACAGTTTAAATTTTTTTTATATAAAAATCGGTCAAGTCGTTTCAGAGGGGTTCGATAACAAAAGATTTTTATTTTATTTATTTATTATATCAATACAAACATTAATTAAATTACACGGTATCACTTCACACGCATAAACTTTACACAAGTTCTACACTAATTTTATATCTACACTAATATTATAAAGAGGAAAGATTTGTATTTTTGTATGTAACGAATAAACTTAAAAACTACTGGACCGATTTCAAAAATTATTTTGCCGTTAGATAGCTACATTATCACTGAGTGACATACATAGACTACTTCTTACCGTGGGAAAATACCTTTTACTACGGGAAAATTAATTTATCGCGGGCGAAGCTGCGGACGGAAGGCTAGTATACAGGGTTATTTGTAATTCACTGACATCCTCTTAACCCTGAGTTCCTATCACTCAAACAAATGTTTTTGTTTTACGACTTTTTAAAATGAAGCACTTTTTTCCCATACAAATACACAGAGTATCGTAAAAATAAAGAGGTAATCTCAAATTTTCAAAACGTTATTACACCAAAAATATTAAGTTATGACAAAAGCCGTAAAACAAAAAACATTTATTTAAATGGTAGGAGTTTAGGGTTAAAAGGATGCTAGTGACTTACAAATAACCCTGTATTAGAAGATGAAAGCAAGAGCATACCACTACTTCAAATGCACGAAGTTAGTTTTTATCAGCATACTCGTATGCTCGCTATGAGTATAATCAAATCGAAAAAATAATAAGATACATTTAGAAAATCTCCAATAATTAAAATAATCACATTCTTTTTTTATTATTATCAAGACTCCAAGATCACTCATTTTGTCCCCTACCATTACATACCTACGACCTACACACATCAACAACCTTATTATATTTCACAAAATATCCTGTTCAATTTAATTCACACCTCTTTGTGGCATACCCACGGCGGGCACGGGTTTTCAAAAAATGTTGCATAATTTAACCCCCTCACTAATTGACGGTTTCACAACCTTGTTACCGCGGTCTACGTCGTAATAATTATACTAAATTTCTACATAAAAACTTTAATCGTCAAGTTTCATAGTCTGCTTCATTGTGGCGTAGGCTATTCTAGAATAATGGAAGATAGGATAGCTAGTCTAATGACTGTTGCACTCAGTCATTAGTCAGCTATTATAAGTTTTATGATATAGTTTAGAGATTTTATGAGAAAACTTAATTAACTTGTGCCAGTTAATAAACCTAAGTTAGATGCAATACTCAAAAATGTTTAGGGAAATGTCGCGATTATAATGATTATTCATAAAAGTAAATATAAATACGACGTAAAAGATCTCTCAGGTTTCTACAATTAATTGCAAAAACATTGGTTTCTGTATTACGTTTTCTAAAACAACCGGTAGGTAAGTAAGTTATTTGGAGAATTATTTGCGTTAATTTTAGTGATAGGCGAGGAGTGATTCTCGATTTATTTAAGAATTGTATAAACACAGCGATGGTAAAGCTTGGTCAAATGGTATGGCGATGGTTCAATGGTCTAAAATAATAATTATGTAATGCAACAATTCAAACGCTTCGACGCTGCTTGTCATAAGCATGAAATTTTGATGCTAACTCTCTGGCTCCCTCAAAAACACAAAAGGCTGTTCGGTTGGAGATCCTGTTACAAAATATTTCAACATTTTATATCCTCCCGTCGACTAATTAGAATCCTCTCGGGAGCCGTACGATACTTTTGTCATAACAAAGTATCTTTGCTTTATTTTTATTGCCTCTCGGATTTTTCTTGTTTGCATTGTTTGAGGAGCTGCTCACGTTACAAATATATTCTTTAGATTATTTTACCGGCGCCAGCACAATTTTTGGTTTAGTCTTATAACAAACATCAAGGAAGACAGAATTTACTAATGGATAGGAAACTTAGACCCAAGCTCTTCGTTTTTTTGGCCGCGTTATTTGTTAATATTGATGATCAAATAAGATTTTTAAGCTTTCCAAATCGTTTATCATCATAATCGAATGCGACAAAAACAGTATGTCAGCACTTCCTCAAGGTTGTTTACCACACCAGCATGGTCAACATATTTTTTCCATTAATATGTATGACTATTAACCCCGGTCACATTAGCCCCAAGTCGACGTTTTCTCTGACCTGCTTTAATATTTTCATCTTTATTCAAAGAGGCTTATGAATAAAACAAGGCACACTTCTGTGGGAGCGCCGATACGCGAGTGACAAGATGCTCCTCTGTCACAACTTTATTCATTTTGTTGTTGGAGTAAATTAAAATAGAGGCCCTTTTAAGACGACCCGCCTGTATTAATTTGAACATAACGAATATTCTCTCAGAAAGTCCGGCTACTCTTACAAAGACATTCCACGCATCGAAATTAGATTCGGGTACCTACTTTTGGCATGAAATTTAAATTCGAGGGTCGTGCCGCCCGAGGCTAGTGAATTGCCTCGAGGCGAAACGCGAAATTAGTTAAGCCTACCGGGTGGAGTCAGCATTGTAATAAAATCACTTGAAACCTAATGCATTTCTAAATTGGCAGTAGTGACAAAGCTCTTAGATTTTATCGAATTTACTCTTCATTGTGTTCGAGTCGACAACACAGTCAGTGCTGAACCCTATAAGTTGCTGAGTTCCGAACACAATTTAACTTGAAATAAAATTTCGCCACCTACCCTTGCAATAAATAGGCCGTATATGGCCCGGAAGGGAGGGTGCTGCTTCGTATCTCGCGTTATATCGCTTTGTGAACACCTCGTAAGTTTCCGATTCTCTAACTTCTTTGTGTTTTCGTGCTCAGCGAAATGAGTAAGTAGAAAATGCGATTGACATTTATTTTTCGTTTAGCCGATTTGATCTGTGTCACTGGCGTTGGCAAATTACCTATAACTCGCTTATGAAATCAATGTTACATAAATTTGGCACATCTCATGCCACTTTGTAGTCTTCTCTAAGTACCACTTATTTGTTAAGCAAGGAAATGGTAATCGGATAAAAAAAACGAATAACATAACGCATCCGGTTCGATAATTTCATTCTAGTGATCAAAGAAACATGTTTTTTAGAAAACAATTACTTGACTGCTTATATAGTTGTATCGTGAAGAAACCTGCACACACCTGCGAAAAAATTCAATGGTATATGTGAAATTCCTATCCGCAGCGGGCTCATATGGAAACTACGGTCCAAATCCTCTCATTCTAAGAGAGGAGCCTTGTGATCTGTTGAGGAACGTATACCTATAGATCGAGAAGATGTGGTGAAAAAGTATTTTATTTCTGAAATAGTATTTTCTTTATAATTGTTATTAAACTAACCTAACCTAATGTAGTACATTTTATGTATAAGATTCTAGGAAACAAAGAGGTACGTATCAACATAAATAAATCGAAAAAGCATATTTGGTCTAAATAGTTATACGTAATGATCCACTCACCAGGTATAGTTTAAATTTTCTTTGAAATCGTCAACTTTACAAGATCGCGCTCCCGAAACGAATTAATTCGCTGTTAGACGCTAAGTTTTGGGATTTAGGTGGCGTTAAAGGGGATGGGGAATTGCAAATATTTGTGGCGTGAAGAAAAAACACAGGTCGAACTCTGCGTCTATGGAATAACGATCCACTACGACCGAACAGAGCCTAGCATAAGGAGCTGATATCAATTTCACGCAACTTATGCGGATACGTCTTGAAAAAACACGGGAGAATCTAGAGATACAGCATACAGTTTGATATCAGTATTCGTACGCTAAAGTATTTAGTTAGCATGATGGCAGCAGTGACTTGTTACTTATATGTATTATATGTGTTGGCTAGAGATTGGATCAGAAACACGCATTGATTTTAATCATTGTAGCGCGACCAAACGGAAATATTTGGGTGATTTTTTTTACTGTAATTTTCCAGCAAGAACACTTGCTTAAAAATTACTCTCTATAATGGCCCAGCCCAAAAAGCTTTATGAACATACTTAGTACAGACACGTTTTAACAACAGTGGTAAATTTGATATCTGATTTGAATGAATCATTATTTAAATCCAGTTTGTTGTTCGAAACACAGTCGTTTACAATATAAATTAATATCCTAATAAATTCTTCCAAACAAGGCAAACATTTTGTATGTACTGTATTACGCGGTTTCGATAAAATAAAGAAAGTATATTTTGACAAAAAACTTTTACTTCCGTACCTATTCTGTTATAACTGTCGTCAATTACGTTATGTTATTTCCACCATTAAGAATAAATAAAAATAATTGGTTAACATGTTTCTCTTTCCTTTACCTTTGTTTAGTTGGTCCGCAAAGAAAGTGTAGGTACCTACGGTCAAGTGCAAAAATAAGTATCGATTTAATCCTCCCATCGTCTTAATTCGACGACATAAGAGCTATGGGACATATTTATGAGCAAGTTGTGTGCACCCATATTTTTACACTTGACTTTAGGTACATTATGTACACGATACACAATCGAAGCACGAATTATATTTAGTTTGCAAACGAGTACCAGAGACAGGCTAGGAAATGCCAAAATACTCATCGGTTTTATTTATTCACCTTAATTAATTCCGCGCTCGATTCAAAGAAATTCGACTATAGTTAGAACAAGATAAATCTGCAACGATTTTCATAGCACGCGCAGTGCATGTGTTATTAATTTATACGTCATAATTTCATAAAAAGTTTGACGCTTAATATAACACTAACACTGCGTGTGCTATCAAAATCGTTGCAGACTCATCTTGGTCTGACTCTACAGGGTTATTTTACTACCACTGGTCTGTGTGATATGGCCCGCGTGTGAGAACCGACACCCGGGGCGCATCACGCCTGGGCCTGCTGTCTATACCCTCTTGTTTATCGGGCACTTTTGTTCCGATAATATGATTTCCTAGTAGGTAAATAAAGAAATAACGGAAACATTTAATTTGTCACGAAATAGATTTTTCCGTGGACACAGGAATTATTGTGACAGAAATATATTGTTGGCCCACCTGTTTTTCTTATTTCATCAAGAAGTTTAGCAAATACAGCAAAACATAATATGAAAGCATATAAGACTAAGTAAGTACACAAACGCTTTTGTCTGATCAAACTCATACGTTAAACAAACGACACCGAATCCAATGAATTTTGATAAGAAATCGGCTGCGTTCCATTTCCTTGGATTTACGATAACATAACGTTATGATGTGCTCCACGAAATTTATCACCGTTACGTGTTCTGTTGTATGTATACGTATAGGTACTATTGTTCAATGGTATATATGTATAGGTATTATATACACCAGCGCAACGTATCAATAGCCTTTCGAGGGTATTTACTGGGGCCGGTTTGCGGACAACATGCTTTCATATTTTGAACGCTATGCCTAATGAAGTGAGAGGAATGATGGATGGGGTCAGCCTACCGCGCTATTATACTAACCACCCAGTTTATTTTACAAAAAGCTCTCGCGTCAACCTTATACAATTCTTTAAAATAAACAAAGCATGAACACGTAAACCGCGTATATGTTTATGTATTAGTTGGTTAGTATGAAAAATTAGTGCGTTTTGGTATAGTGTTCTTTGTACTATTTAAGGACCGCGTAACCGCTTGAAAGATGTTGCTAATTAATGTATTTTGGTTACACTGTTTTTGCAAGAGACCACTAATTATAAAATAAACATAAATACACATCGTGTTTTTTCTTATCTCCGTTAACTTTGACAAATGATTGATTTAGTACATCAATAGAAAATTATTACGTAAGCATTTTTTTTTGGTAAATAAATATTGAGTTCACAGTTATTGTAAAAGGCCCTTTAGAATTACGCGACAGCACAGCTCAGCTTAGTTTAAAGTTCCCAATCCGCAGTGGGCCCGCGTGGGAGCTACGGCCCAAGCTCTCTCATTTTGAGAGGAGGCCTGTGCCCTGCAGTGGGACGTATACAGGCTGGGATTATGAACGCGCATAATTATTTAAATTTAAACTATAAGAGTAATGACTTTAATGTCTTAGAGAAAAGCACTTTATTTTTACTATTGAATGTCCTCTTAGGCTGTGTTCAGAACAAACCGACTGTCGGCCGCCGAAAGTGAGCGAGCGTTACGCAGTTTATTGTATTTCCATACATATTCACTTTTTCGTTCACACTTAACCGACAATACGTCATTACGCTATGCGTAGTCGCCGACATAAAATACCGTACAAAATAACGTTCACACTGGGGATCACAGTGAGCCTGCTCACATTCGGCGGCCGACAGTCGGTTTGGTTTGAACGCAGCCTTAATGTTCACAGATATAATAAAAACAAGGTGTAAGTACAAGAACCCTTGATAGGTATACTTACTAAGCTGTGTCGCGTTATCCTGATGAAATTGAAATAATCTCAAAATATCTTCCACATTCCACTTTTGCGTAACACTATCAGACTATCGCTACCATTACAGCGAATTTTATCGATTTATGGTTCATTTTATCATTCTGATCTCGCATTAGAGACCTATGCCAAATTCCTTTTATCGTCCCTTCTGACATAGTGATTTATTGGTGAATTTCACTTTCTTTAATTTGCCTTGACCCACAATCGGTCGCAATCAATCGTTCCGCGGATAATTTGCATATCTGATTTCCTCGTTGGCTGGGAAACTGACTAGTTATGCAAATATTGTTTGGGGAAAGCATTTCTTAAGTAAAGTTCCAGTTCTAAGCTGGAGTTATTTTTATTCCGACATACAACTGCATTTATAAAATTCCTTCTCGAACTCCGTCCACCATGTACTTATGACATATAGATGCGGAATAGCACGGTAATTAGATTGAGTTTAGTGATACAGACATCCGCAAATTACGTAACTATCGCTTGATTCATCAATCTTTATATTTTTTTCTTATTCGCTGTCAGCTGTCAAACTCAAGGCTTCTTTAGGTGCCACAAACACACATATACCTACGTTCACATGGCTATAAATTTATGACATCGACACTGGACGAAAGTCACAAAAAAGCTTTTAAATGTGTTATTGGAACTAAAAGCGTTGTACTAAATCAATGCAACTTCTAAATACGACTTGTAATAAGTGGATTGCACTGCACATAACTGCCTCGTTTAGACGTCATTAGTAGATAAACAGGCTCTGTGAATTCAGCGCAAAGCGAAGTCGGGACTAAAAATTTGTATACCATAGTTTCAGTAATTGTTATCCGCAGTCCGCTTAAATGTGTTATTCGGGGCCTTGTTGCTTTAATTAACATTTCCTCGATGTCATTAAGGCGCGGGTGTCTGACTACTGTCACAAAGCCAACCTTTGTTTTCCGGTGTCCGTTTGCTTAGTGCTGGTGCAGACGGACGATTGCTCCAATTCAACGTAATCACAACATGACTTGGTTAGGGCAAACATTTGTGATCTTGGAATAATATTGCATAGATTTGCGGTTGGTTGGAATCTGTAATTGTGGATTGATCACTATGGGTTTGATGTTATGGACTATCAAACCAACTGAATAACACAACACATAACTAGTAGAATTATGTTATTAGGCCTGAAATTGACCAATTTTTGGTTCGACTTTAAATCTTCACCTTTTTTATAAAGTAAAAATTTAATAGTTTCAAAAATCACGATTTACAAGTTCACTGAATCGAAAAAGAATCGGAAAGTGGTAAATTACTTATGAACTGTTTTATTGGTGTTTACTTGAAATTTATCAATCCCCTTATCGCAAAAAATATATCGAAAAATAGATGGTGAGAATAACATTCAAAAAGTATTTACCAGTTACTTTTTTGAAATCATTTGATAATTCCATTTCTAGTCAAAATATCTGTCAATAAAGTATCTTCAGTTAGAAAGGGTTTCCCTTGAATATATTTAAAACTATAGGCCGTATTTTCTAGCGCGCGGACGCTTGCGATCACATTTCCCATCCTTTTAACTGTCATTCTCATCATCGTTTGTTATAATGGAATATTGGACGCGATCGGGATTCCGACTGCGTCAGACGAAGCCTCTGGCCTTAGTGGTATAAATCCGCTGTTACAGAAAACATATCAAATCACGACACTAGTAGTCTGTCCGTCTACGCATCACCTAACACTTTCGGTGCCCATCACTACTCAACGGACTCAATTCCACGATGATAATTGGAATCACCCCGATACCCGCTCGTCTTTTGTTTACCCTGAGTTATGACTCCAAAGCCAATTGGGAGAAACGAGCAATATTATCGCACCCTTTGTAATGCCCTCCATTAACGCATGCCGTTTAATTTAGCCATGTAAGTTATGTCTAATGTTTATTGCTTGTTAATTTAGTAGTACAACTTTGATTATGCCATACCATTGACGAATTATCGAATGTAAATAGTGGGAATAGGATTCAATTTCAAATAATACAGTGGTTGCTGTACTCTACTACTCTACTCAGCTGACCCAGAGTCAAGCAGGACACTATTGCCGACAGACGGCACTTAATTTTAAATAAAATACATAATCTTTTAAATTTTACATGTGTTGTGTGTCCATGAAGTAATTAGTTTTACTCTTTACCTACCTATGTATAATTATCATACCAGTTGCCTTGGTGGCCTAATACTGTAAGCCTGTTATTTTTTTTGATGGTAAAAAAATAAATAAACAAACTGATTAAGTAAACTGATATTGTGGTTTTAGCGCCAATGAAGGTGTGAACGAAGACGATCCAGCAACATACCTGAAACAAAAACGTAAAACATCACACATGCGAAAAAGAAAACAAATAATAGTAAAATAAACGTATACTCTAATGAAAAAATAGCTGTATCACTTGCTTTCAATACAAACATGGTGATCCCTGTAATCCGAGCAATCTTATAATCGCGAAGGGAGTTTACATAGTTGATGTGCCCCGATCCTGCGGATGTCGCGACACCACAGCAGTATTACTGCACAGTCACGAAGTTTAATAGATAATATTGAGACCCCAAACGGGACAAAGAAGCCAGTCATTTCATTAAAAGCCCACGCAGCAGTAATAAGATTAACTGACTAAATTACCGCGCCGCCAAGTTATTCTTAAAAATTAAGTAAAATTATGAATTTTCTGTCCGCCATATCAGGCCGGTGAGTTATTTCTTTTATCTGAAATTTTTCTTAGACGAGACCCTCCTTAGTGTTATCTGTTTGTAATGAATCATCTGCTACTCTAACGTTTTCGTCCAGCATATCAGACCCTCCAACTATACATTTTCTTTAATTTGCTGACCAAAGAAAAATTACTTCTTACTGGAAGACACTGACGTTATATCATTCTACAATCTAAACCTTTTAAGTCAGACTTTCTGTTACATTAATAATTCTCGCTAATTATACGGAAACTTTTATTCAACCTTCTTCTTGTTTGAAATCATTACCTTATAATTATTTAAACTTTAATTCATCTTTCCGAAGAAACTGTGAACTCGGAGAATTATGAAGTCAAATATTTTGATCCATTTACTTCGATTGCCAGGTTCAAGTTAATTTTCTTGAGTTGTAAGTGAGAGCAAAAGTAAGGGAAGCAACGTTTTAAATAAGGCGTAAGGGGGGGTCTTATCGGGCTGATTGCGGGCGGTATCGTGCTCGCAAATCGCCTCGTTCGGCTTACACCGCGCTGGATCCCGAAGTGCGACGTTACGTAACTCCACTGATAAAGGAACTCTGTATTAGACACTAGTTTATTTTTTTGTGCGGGAAAAGCTTTTTGGTATTTATTTCTTAGACATAAATGTATTTGCTACGGAATAAAGACCGTGGTTATCTTTTTTGAGTTACCAATATTTCGATGCATCTTGACAGGCAGAAAAATCTGTTGGTATGGTTAATGTTGTGTAAACCGTTCTCTGTCACGCACATTCTTTTAATTCATTTAGTGACAATCTAGAGCTGTATTCAAAATATCATTGAAGACTGTTAAATTCAGCTACAATTTAATAAGCAAATTTACAAAAAGTGGTACCAATCGCTAAATTGATTTTCTAACAATGTTTATTAAATTTTCTACAAGTTCCTAAACAACGCTGACATCGGCAAGCCGCTACTCATGTGAACACTTTAGTTTTTGCACCCTTTCAACATTGGGCGACGCAAAGCTCTTTGTGCTACACCTTCAATATTCGTCAAAACTTTATCAAAGTTGTCACACAGGTCCCTATTTGCCGAAAGTTTCACATAATTTTCGCTTCACCAGGGTCCCCTGCCGTATCGCTTTGAATGTATTGTCATACTTAGCTCAAGTTTATGGCCGGACTTTGTATGTCGATGTAATTTCCCGGCTGTCGCCAACCAGGACCCCTGCCGACAAGCGGATTACTAGAACCTAAGCTCCGTCAACCAACTGTTAGAGGTCACGGCTTACGACCCACATTCCTTAATACGTCAACCGAACTGAACTCCGAAAAGGATTACCGGTGGATGAGCGCTACTCGAAATTGACGGCGTATCCAAAACCCGGAATGTAAAGTCAGCGATAGACTAGTCGGCTCGCTGGGCTATTCCCAATTGGACAATTGTCAGCACCCTAAGGGGTTGAGGTGAACTAAGGTTGACACTACGAACTACTGGGATTGGGCACGGCTCTGAAAATCGAATAAATATATCGAATGAGTTTTAATATCTATATTTTTAATTAATTGAACCAGGCGTAACTTTGCGGAGGTCCATATTAATGAACTGAAACAATTACTTTGCTCACCCGCGACCTTACGATAACTACGATTATGTAAAATATTCATCGATTTTTTTTTTTCTGAAACCGTGAACAGGATTTAATCATTAGGTTAGGTTAGCTTATTTTTTATAACAATATTAAAAAGTTTACGGATTCAGAATTTTTTTTTTCGATATTTTAATACATTCGATACATTACATTACAATATAACGATAAATATAATGATGACTGGGATTATTTCTCAGTTGTTCACATTGCGGATAAATGGAAAAAACATAGCGTCCGCACTTATTGCCCCTGCCGCGCTGTTATCAACTACTAAGCACGTAGTCAGTGTTGACTACCTACTGGGATTTTTTCCCACATGTCCGCAGTGTGAACAACTACAAAAAAAAATCCCAAAAGTGCGAATAACTGGAAATATTCCGCAGCGAAGCATATTCGAATCGGCGTAACCACAACGCATGCGTATCGCCAACGAGCCTTATTCAACGCAATCCAAAACGCACCCGGTCTGTCCTCGGCTTAAGGCTCTTGAACACCAACTAAAGTCAGGGATAACGTTAAATCCAGAAAGGATATAGGGAAGATTAGGTGATGAAAGTGCGTTAGATTCGTACCGTATACAGCGGCGTGCTCTGATATAAATTGCAAGTAATTGGGTAAGTTTATGCGCCGCGACTTTGTTGTAGGGCGTACAATGGCGTCCCCGAGCGAGTATTGCGTTATCGCATATATATTCGCAATAATTTAGCCCGTCCCCACTCCGGGCGGCTGTTAAGAAGCGGGCGACACCCGTAGAAGGCATTCGTGCGGAAATAAAATTTTCCAGGAAAAGGCAGTGTTTATTAATAACTTGCTTATTTTGTGAATGAACCACTCTCGCCAGACTTGATTGCTGTCTGCAGTGCAATGTTGCCAGAAGACACTTAGAGAACTTACGTAGTTGGAGTTTTGCAAACTTATAAAAGGCGAAGTATGAACTTATGAACTTTAGTGAACGCCAAATAGTTTTAGCTATGCGACTTGGCTTAAAACTATTATTATAATCCTACTAATATTATAAATGAAAAAGTTTGTGAAAATGTTTCAATGCTTAGATGTTTTTTAGTCAATCACGCGACAACGGCGGCTTAATGGATTTGCACAAAATTTAATATGTGTAATGTCCGTGTGTATGTTTTTATATTGGATAGTTTTTATCCTGGAAAATTAGATAGTTCCCGCGGGATAGCGGTAAGCGAATACTTCACAGACGAAGTTGCGGGCGACAGCTAGCGGTACTTATCCTGAATTAATTAATCATTAAATAATATAAAAATCATTAATAGTTTTTTTGCTATTAGCGATCCCTCGCAGGATTGAAAATACTAAGTATTGTAGCAAACTTTATGTACGGGTATGTACGGTCGACCAAGAAAGTGGTCTACCACTTTTGACAAAAGTTTTTGTGACATCTAAATATCCCTAAGTCACTGTCATCATGTTATTGCAAGGGAAAGTCGACCTCGTTGTATCATGACGTGCAAATGAACTTCGACCGTAGGGTGGTAGACTATATTTTTGGCCGACTGTACACAATTCTTTTATATATCGTCATCATCTCGGACCTATGTACATACGTGCCACTGATATGTAGTGTCCGTCCTTATTATTTAATAAGTAAGTAGGCAGAAAATCTCACAATATAACGGCATCCGAAAAGACGTTCCGAAACCATTAGACACAAGTAGGTATGTACATATTAATTATGAGCGCTCAAGTGCTTTTGACATCTTTATCGCTGACGCGATTGGATAATACAGAGTAATAACTATTCTACTTATTAAAACTATTGTCATACATTTTTAGCCAACTAAAGGAGAAAACTCAATTCACGGTTGTAACAAGCATTAAATTTATGCTGTGTTATTTAATCTAGAGTGTTCATAAAAGTTAAGTGATGACTTTATTGTTATTCACAATCCTACTATAATAATAACCATGGGACGATTAACACCAATTGACCTAGTCCCATACTAAGCAAAGCTAGTACTATGGGTACTAGACAACAGATAAACATACTTATATAGATAAATACATATAACACCCAAAACTGGACAGCTGTGTGCTCTGTGCGCTGGATAGCTGGATATTTAGAATAACACAATAAGCTACTTTTTATCCCAATATTCCGACGAAATCGGGATAATATACCGAATTCTCAACCGGTTTAGAGACATGATATTTGGCATACCTACCACTTTGGTGAAATAATAAACTATTAACTGTTACATTCAGACCTTTCATAACATTACTTTGATTCAAGCAATAAAAGATTAATGATTCTGATTACGACGAAATTTTTGGGGATTCCCTGAAGAATTTTTGTTAACTCCCAAAATTTCATTTCAAATGCAAGATCTAATTTATAAAAGCGAGCAATGCCGCAGGATGATCGCTATTCTAAAATAATTTGACAATTTTATTTCACGTACAAGCCACGAAAACCACTTTCACGTTCCTTTCAGGCGTTTCTGGTTCACTTTACGCTGACTTCACGCCAATCTTGAACCAAATGAGGCAACTTATTACAATTCTCAAATGCCATTCAAAGCCACTTCCAGTGCTTCAACAAAGGCACTCCCGGAGACACTCGGTGGGTATATTTACCGTGCGAACCTAAGATAACTTAATAGATATCACAAAATTACCCGTGGCCTCTCTATGGGCCTCTCAGTACAAACTAACTAACTAGTTTGGCTCAGTGACCCAAAATGAGTCTTGGCCTCCGAAACGAGAGCACGCCACTTAGCCCGATCCTGCGCAGTTTCACGCCAATTACCGGATTGAAGCTGTCGCAGATCCGCCTCCACAGCATCAGCCCAGCGATACTTCGGCCGACCAACCGGACGACGTCCAGTTGGGCGTCCCAAATACGCCCTCTTGACCCCTCGATCCTCCCCCATTCTCAGCAAGTGGCCGAGCCACCGAAGCCTGTGAGATTTAAATTCGCCGATAATATTAGGCTCAGCCACTAGCTCCTCAATCTCAGCATTCTTGCGGATCCTCCAGGTGTCATCGTCTCTTCTGACGGGTCCCAAGATCATCCGAAAAATCCTACGTTCCGTCACCAGAAGCTGGTATTCCTCCTTCTGGGTTAGAGTCCAAGCCTCGCACCCGTACATAAGAATAGGTCTTATGACGGTCTTATAGATATGGAGTTTTGTACCTTTGCTGAGAAGCTTGGACACCAGCACCTTGTGGAGGGCTGCACTACACCGCAGAGTATTTTGTATGCGTACTTTTATTTCCTCCTCTCTTGTGTGTGTATCGGTAATAGTGCAGCCAAGATACCTAAACTTTTGGGCTCCCTGGTAAACTGAACCCCCGACCCGAAGACAGTCGCGCTGAGCACGCGTATCTCTGTATCGCCTCATGTGGAGATACTCCGTCTTTCCGTGGTTAATCCTGAGACCAATCTTTGACGCCTCGTGCTCCAACACGCCCGCAGCCTCCACCACCTGCCCGCGGCTTTCCCCTAATAGAGCTAGGTCATCTGCGTACCCTATCACTCTATGCCTTCCACCCAGCTCCAAACCTACGTCCAATGACAACACTTTCCTCACGACATGCTCTAGAGCCAAGTTGAAAAGCAAAGGCGACAAGGCATCACCCTGCTTAAGGCCGGTCATCACCGCAAATTCCTCGGACAGCTCACCCCCCACTCTGACTCTCATCCTACTCTCCTTTGTTACCGTCGTCACCATGACAACCAGCTTTCGAGGGATATTAAAATTCGTTAAAATGGAATACAAGGCTTCCCGGTCGATGCTGTCGTAGGCCTTCGCAAAGTCCACAAACAAGGAATGGATGCTCTGAGCGTACTCCCACTTTTTTTCCATTAACTGCTTCAGCAGGAATATTTGGTCCATTGTGCTGCGATTTCTGCGAAAACCACACTGATAATCTCCGAGGATTCTTTCGGCATGTGGTTCCAACCGCTTCAACAGCACATTAGACAAGACTTTGTACGCTGTAACCAGGAGAGCAATCCCCCGATAGTTAGAGCACCTTCTTTTAGAACCTTTCTTATGAACTGGGCAAATAACACCCACATTCCATTCACGCGGCTGTTCTTCGCGTTCCCATATATTGAGCAACAACTCGTATAACCTGGATTGCGCTGTGCCTCCACAATGTTTCCATAACTCCGACGGCAAACCATCAATGCCCGGCGCCCTGTTATTCTTCAGCTTGAGTATCGCTTGGTGAACCTCATCAAAAGTGGGGGGCAAGGTTCCAAGGTCATCAAAACTGTCAGCGTTGTCCCTAACAAAGGCCGGAGCGTCAACAGGAGGGCAGTTTAACAGGCCCCGGAAGTAATCACGCCACTCACTTCTAATGTCATCACCAGATGTTATGAGATTTCCACGGTCATCTTCCAAAATCTGTGAGACGGGCTGATAACCCTTCTTAAAGGCACTCAGCTCTTTATAAAAGTCTCGAGACTGATTTGCTCTTATAAGAGTCTCCACGCCTCTTAATAAACCGTCCAAGTGGGCGCGTTTGGCTCGTTTTATGATAACTTTAGTCTTTGCCCGTTGGTGCTTGTATGTGCTCTCCCACCGCCCATCCTGCTCCGAGAGAATTTTGAGCTTTCTGCGTTCTTCAATGGCCGCTTCACACTCGTCATTCCACCACTTCTTCCTCTTTGTACGCTTTCTACAACCTACTACCTTCCTCGCCGCATTACTTACTGCATCTCTAATGCTTTCCCAGGTCTTGTTCACATCTCCGTCCTCAGACAGCCCATCAAAACTATTTCGAAGCTCCAACTGAAATTTGTCCCTAACTTCACGGTCCTTCAAACGTTCCAAATCAAACTTCACCATTTCATCCTTTTTCCCCATCTGCCTGTGAACTCTAATTTTGACTTTGATTTTAATGCCCAACAAAAAGTGATCACTATCGCAGTCAGCACCCCTGAAAGCTCGAACGTCCTGAATGAGGCTTTTGTGTCTATCATCTATAAGAATGTGATCGATCTGGTTAACGGTCAGCCCGTCAGGAGACTTCCAAGTACCTTTATAAATGTCCTTATGGGGAAACATCGTACTCTTAATCACCATGGACTTTGACGCAGCAAAGCTAATAAGTCTCAGACCATTATCATTCGACACGTCATGCTTACTGTGCCTCCCGATTGTGGGTACAAATATTCCCTCTTTTCCAACCTTCGCATTAAGATCCCCCACAACTATTTTCACGTCGAAACTTGGCAACTGGTCATATATCACTTCTAGATGTTCGTAGAACTCATCCTTAGCTCCGTCGCACGACACTTCTGTCGGAGCGTACGCATTAACTATTGATATATTTAACAGCCTAGACCTAATGCGAAGAACGGATATTCTGTCCGACACAGCGTCAAAGCGGATCACATTTCCTATGAGATTTTTGGCCACCACAAAACCAGTACCATGCGTATGCTGACCAGCGTCACTGCCGCTATAAAATAAAATTCCACTGTCGACGTTGCATTCCCCGTTACCCGGCCATCTAACCTCCTGCAGAGCCGCAACACCTACATGGTATCTTTGCAGCTCCCGGTCCAACTGGTAGAGAGCCCCAGGTCTAAACAGAGAACGCACATTCCAAGAAGCTAATCGGAGTCCCATTATTCCATGCATTGAGTTGTTGTTTATAGGATCGGATCGTTTTTTCTCTGTATTCGGTTTCTTAACTTTTTTAAGTTTTTCCGTGGGAGGGGTGTTAACCCGCCGCACAACCCCCATGCTGCTGGAGGACCACACCCGTCGTTGGTCAGCGAGTTCCCCGAACTTAACCAGTAGATAGCTAGGCTGCACTACCGGCCTTTCCCCCGTTTGCCAAAGGGGGACGCCCCTCTACGCCGTGAGGGCCGGCGAGAGTATCCTTAGTCGCCTTTTACGACATCCACGGACTCAGGAGTGGTGCTATTCGAGACCGGCAACCACACGGCACACTCAGTACAAGCCCCGGTAAATGTTCCACCTCTATTCGATGAGGTGTTAAGGCCCTAAAGGGTAATTTATAGACCTTCTTTATAACACACCCTTTAAAGCAAACGTTAGACGAAAGTTATAACGGTACGGTTTCAACTTAAACTTTAAATTAAGATACTCGGGAAAGGCGTGAATATCCATTGTATAAGATAATTTTGGGTTCCATTTTCGTTTTAAACTTGTACCTAGTAATAACTGTAAAACATTTCCTTTATGTTTTTTATACGTATTACGGCGATTACGTTTTACTAAAACTTGTTTATGTTTATGTCAAACGAAAGTAAAAGTGCAGTAAAAAATCAACATCAGTTTTTGCCTTTTCTATGTATAAATGTCATTGTACTCCACTTTGTCTCTTTAGGGAAATTGTGAAATGAAATCGGGCAGCGGATATAAAAGTTGCGAAAAAGTCAGTAGCTAATTCAACATGTTTCCTTTTACATCAACGCCTAAAAAGGTGCTAAATATTATCACGTCGCGGAACATCATCAAAAAACCGTATAAAAACAGAACCGTTGCCGCTGAGAATCATCGATCTGGAGCAGTGCACCACAAGCCGCGATAATAACAAGAAATAAAACCGAGCACCGTTCACAACTGTATTCAGCAGAAAATGCAAATCAAAGCAAACTTTAAAGTTTTCGTCGAAAAAAAACTTTCGCAATAATTTACTTAAACTTGTCTTAAAATACCAGCAAAAGTAAATGAGAACAAACAATATACGTAAATTAAACGATAATGAAGCGGCTGACAACCACAAAAGTGGCTGTAAGTAAAAGTGCAACCGTAACATTAATATGAATTTGAACAAAGCAGTCTGATAAAACTCTTGCCCTATATTAGTCCCAGAGGGCCCCTGGACCGCCTCATTCCGCAACTTTACCCCATAAAAGTTAAAGGGCACATTAGGGCAAGTAATAAGCGAACAACCCTGAATTGGACTGAGGCTAGTCCAAGTCTCCGATCTATTAACGATACGTACAATCCCTAATTAAAGTTTATAATCTACCTTTTTAAATTACAGCCTCAAGTTTAATTGCGGAAGTTTAAAAAGCGAATAGGGCCTTGAGTAGACCAAGGTGGTAATATTAGTAATTATAACGATGTCATTATGCTGTCTTTGGGCCTTGTTATTTTCATCGAAGTAGATTTAGCGGAGAACAGTATGAATATATATCAAAAAGCATTGGTAATTGCCTTCCGAGTATAATTACTAACCCACAGACAGAATAACTTTAATATCTTATTTATATAAATCATATGATTTGCAACCAATATAATGTATTCCTGCACACCAGTGGCCCACATTGCGGTGCACTTTCAATGGAAGTGTCGAAACCGTTGCACGCTGCGGTTAGATTTAGTTCACCACAAGATAACAGCCCTATAACTACGACTTGGTAACAACCTGTACCTATAAAATTCCAATACAATAATGCAAAGTATGATAATTATTACATAGTTGTTGCTGATAAAGTATTCGCGCCACAATTAGAAACGAAATCTTTTTGAAGGTTGACGAAATGAACTAACGACTTTTGGTAAAGAATTTCGCCTGAGAGTTGTGGTAAAGAATTGTGAGCTGAGAGTATCATCTTCAACACTTGCGACATAAACAACGTTGGTGAAAAAAAAACCCGCGAGTTAAATGACAGTTTTATCGAAGTAACTAAACATACCGTAGTACAAGTTTTAAAATAACTTTTATTAACGTTGCCGTGGAAGTCTCTCAAAAGTAACTAATTCTAGTCAAAACTAAATTACAAAACCAAAACGAGATTTTCATATACAGTTAAAAATTAGTTAATTTCAAAGCAAACTAAAACTAACCGTAAATCAGTGCTTAATTACAGAAATGCCAATCTAGATTTCCAATAGTTTGAATAACATTATGGATCGAAATTCTCGACAACTCTGAAATGTGTTCAGCTTATTGGTTTTGTTTTCAAATAAATGCGGATTATGCATGAATTTAACAAAGATATTGAAAATAACTATCTTCATCATCAATTTAGGAGCCCAGTTCTTGTCGGTGGAGAAATCGCCATTCTGTTCGGTTTCTGACAACGTTTTCAGCTACTGATAAGACATGACATTGACTTTTTCTTTGGCTTGATCTATAAATGCCCGTCTCGGTCTTCTCCTGCCTCGTCTACCTTCTATTCGCCCTTGTTTTTTATACAACTGTCATGTCATATCAAATGCCCATATTTCTTCTCGTTTTCTCAATCGAAACAACTATACGGTACACAAAATTATGAACAATAAAATAGTACTGCCAACATAATAGACCATTATTAGCTAACAATAACTTATTTAACATTCAGTTTCGACAGGATAAAGACGTGTTTCAGATGTTGATCGATTGCTTGTTTGCCAAATTCAATGCCGAAATTTTAACACTTGCGATATTTAACTGGAAATAATAATAATTTTAAAAGTGAACGTGGTGCTGCAAGCTGGAGATAGATAGAACTAAATGTTTATTATTCAAAAAAATACAAGTAGAACATAAAATAAACAATAATTTTATTAACAAAATGGATGTAATTTGTCTGAGTAAATAAAGTAATTATTATTATTATTATTATTATAAAATAAACAGCAAACAAGACAAGTAAGTAGGTCTATATTGGTTACTTAGTTGGGTAGAGCTGTACCGTCATTGAAGCCTAGGAAATAGATTGAATTATGCAGGCATTGAACTTCCTTAAATGTTATTATTTGCTAACCACCGATTATCACCGTTTATGTATTTGCTGATTATTTAATTAAAGAGCGAAGTGCTTATAAAAATTCTTTCAAGTTAATTTCCCAACTTGCAATATTGCTGCGTCTAGGGTAGTAAAAATTTTTCTGTAGACATTAGTCATTCCTTAGATCTGAGTGTTATTTGTGTACATAAAAATGGTCGTACGTAAAATCATGACAAATTCTAGTCACAAACGGGTGCTCTAGGTAATAAAAATGAAATAAACCCAGCTGCACTGAGAATCTGCGCAGGAAAATAAATTTCAATATAGCACCAACACATGTTTGAGCACCTGGAGAAAGTCATATAATTTTCATCCGCCTCGCACGACGGGAAGTGTCGCAGGTGTGAACCAGTCGGTCGTGCATATTCGTATCCCGCATAGGAAAGTAGCCAGGTCGGATTTTTGCAGTTTTCACTCTCGTGTGAACTTTCACAACGCCGCGGCCGGTTCTCGACGAATCCATAAATAACTTTACAATCACTAATTTATTACAGACGCCGTTAAATTGAATTGCTTGCGATTATGGCTTTCCTATAGTCTGCTTCGTCTGATGAGTGCTTTACGAGTCAATTAACTTTCTTGCTTACGTCCTCTTGTCTCACTTAAATGATAAATAAACTGATAAGATAACCTATTGAAAGAAAGAAAAGAAAGAAAGAAGATATTTATTCACTTTTACAAGACACACAATTACAAGAAAGTACACACAGTTTCATAATAATAAACAAAGATCACAAACAATGGAGTAATAAATATGTACATACACAATTCTGCCTTTAATAAAACACATTATTACACATCATTTGGGTTTCGACGTTTGTCTTATAGAAAAAGAACGACCACTGAATATTTCAAACAAAACGTGTTAAAAGTACAAAGGACTCCGACTCAATTTTTACAAACAGCTTTTTTACTCAAGAATCCCCCAAAAAGCTAATGAGACAAAAGAGTGATTTGGTGATTGTTGTACAGAGTACCGGCGATGTTAACACAAGATGAGTCGAAATGCCCTGAAAGCTTTCAACTAAAGTAGGCCAAGCTAATGTTTTGTCCATTATGAACTCTCTGCCCGCAGTTTCGCAGAGAAAAATATAAATTAAAACACCGCGGACGCGTTGAAATCTGCGCCTTCCTTTCTACCAAAATATTATCCAGAGCGTCATTGAGAGCTTTATTACGAGTGTGTTAACTTTAGGGCTAGAATTAAAAATTCAGCGGTAATTTTGAAGGTAAATGATCGCAGTTTGTAAGCAAGTTTAATACAAAAGCGAAGTTTGTGGCAGTGATTAAGTGATAGAACGGAGTGTCTGCGCCTTATGCTCCGCTCGTCACGGACCATTGCCCACCCTCAGGTGCTAAAGGCGTTAATACGATTAAGAGGTCTCTGATGGGCCTTACAACAACACCCGATACGCTCTTACTCTCTCTCTCCGTCTCCTGTCTCAGTCTCTTATCACACTTCGGCACAATTTCCTCAATTACTAGGATCAAGGAGAAGTAATGAAATGAGAGTAATCATTATCTCATTCGTTTCTGTACGCTTTCGTCGCCAGAGGCTGCTTTAAATAAAGCATTAAAAGACTGCTACGGATTATCACACAATTTATTCAGGTGCTTAATTTGAGCGGCTATCCTACTTTGAGTACAATTTATTTTTATTTCACTTAATGGAGCCTCTGGACCGTAGAGATTTACCCACCTTCAATTTTCATTTTAAAATGCTTTCTTCGCAAATCATCTTTTTGTCTTATTGTGCAAAAATAAAATGATCGGTTAAAGTGTTTTATATCACGAGATATAATACAGTTAAGCTCATGTTTTGGGTTATAATTCTCAAATCTAACCAACTTTTCTTGAATAAGTGGAGAAGACACATGTTGATAGTTGAGTACCTATTCGAGTACGTGGCAACTTTCGTTTCGCGACTAGCGCCTAACACAAGCCTATATCAAACTTGTAACAAGTTGCATGTTTCTAGAAGAGAAACAAGCGTTGGCGGCGTGTAATACATACATCGCGGAAACTTTCAACAATTATGGAACTGCAAATCCGTATTTAAATTGAACACACATTTGGGGTGCACCCATTAAAGTCCGATCATACCCGCGCCTGTGAGCGCTCACATACACGGCAACTGCACTCTCTCGAATGGTTGGCAGTCCAATCGAAACTTTTGATTAAAATCAAGCAAACCAGGCACAGTGCACCGACTCTGACTGAGTGCTGATATCTTTATTTGAGCTGTGTGTTATGTTCAAATAGGGTATCTATGATTGGAATTCAGTGTTTACGTAATCGATTAACCTTTACACATTGTCGTTTTCCAGCGAAACTAATTAAAAACTGATGTATTCGACACGGTTATGATATGAATGATACCGTTTACATCCTTTATTCAGTTATATTATTACCGATGGCTATAAGACTTCCAGTTTTTTAATGTTCAAAAACCGGCAAATATACCGGACATCGCGACTTTTACTCGTTTTATTGCAGTAGGTAGTACTTTACTTCATCCGTCTTTTTTCTGAATAAAATCGTGACTGATGGTTTATCCAACAGTAAAAATAAAAGAATTACCAAATTGGATTCAGCAATACTATTTATTGGAGGCACTGTAGCTTAACGAGCATTGATTTATCTAATTTGAAATACCTGTCGAAGAAGTTTTGAAATCATATATTTCTCAATTTTGGTTTTCAGGGACCTTTTATTTTTATTAGAAATCAAGTAATGCAAAACTGCGAGTGACTGATCCGTCTGCCCTGCCAGCCGTCGTCAACCTGAAGATTTCCTTCGCGCCCCGCCCGTTCCGGTCCCACTTCATCATTTGTCTGAGAAAAAATGTATTAAACTTCCGAGAGAAGAATAAGATTTATCGCCATTTAAATCTATTCCGAATTACGTTTGGGACGCGACTTTCGCTCTCAACGGCGTGTCGGCTTCGATTATGTTTATTAATATTCATTGCTCATTGTAAAACAAAGCGTAGGAATCCAATTATGGACATGAGAGGTGTTAGGTTAAGGGGTGCAACGTCAAAATGCCACATGCAAAAATCATTTAAACACACGCCCCTATCCCTTCAGACGCGGACTGCCTTTAGGAATTAATAGGATTAATATGAGGGTTAGGGTGAATGCAGCGGGTATAGCATAGGTCTAGCCGTGTAGCGTGTGAGGGCCGCGCTTCGCAAGCGCGACGTGGCGAAGCGAGGCGCCGCGTGGCGTAGTGTAGTGTGGCGTGGTGCCTGGGCATGTACGAGCCGGCCGGACATGCCTGCGCCACGGTAGCCGGTCCCGGTCTATGATGCGGAAATTCCATTAACAGCCACGAATTTACTGCTGCTCTTAGATTTTAGAACAGACTTAGATTTAAGCTTAAATTCTCCCTACAGCAAACTGCAAATTACGACGTGCGTTTAAAACAACGTGTAATTGCGTTAACAGAATTAAAACTTTACATATTACTCCCGGTGGGAGCAACTCAACTTTTATGAACACGACACAGCCTTTAAATTTAACAAACACGAAAACCTTGTTTATATGTGACTTGTAAAAACATTTTACTTTAGACGCCTCCATACTAAGCGCAATTTTTCATTAAATAGATACCTACTCACGAGTAGGTACCTAAGTACCTAATGCACCTGTCAACTTAAACATATTATTTTGTAGAACTACTAAACTATAAATTTTGTGATGGAAGCTTACTCATAATTACTACATTCTAACAGTAATAAGTATAAATTTTAATGCAATGCTTGTTTTAGTTTATTTTGTGTAGCTTTAATATCCCTTGCCTCCTTCTCGTTGTATTTACCTGAAATTTATTAATAATAATTATTACCTGAAACACAGGAAATTTTTTTTTCCTAGTTCAGGTATACGTAACATGATTCCCTTTTTAAATATGTTTAGTCTATAAGTTGTTATGTTTTGTTACTTTTAGTATGATAAATAAAGATTATTATTATTATTATTATTATTATTTAACGTATCTAAAAGGTTTTTGGTTCGCGTCGGTATTTGAAAATGCTCGAGAAAGGCACCAACTGTCAGCTTACGTCGTTATAGTACTCGTTACTTCTGCTTAGTGCCACTGTAGAAAAATTTTAAAACGTGGGCTCTATATTACAGTAGGTATGAGGCCGAGCGTAGAATAAACCACCAAGTAGGTATTTTTGCGCGCTATTCGAGTATTTTTTAATCACACCTATGAGCAAATATGTCGTGTTTCGTGCTCGATAAATGCCCTAAATGTTTTATAGCGTGTGGCAATTATTAACAGTAGATATTTTATAGCTTTGCGCAAGGTTAGTGCTAAGATGAATCATGTTAATATATACACAGTACAAGTGTCATAGTCATAATCGCATCGTAGAGGAAATTAAACTTCGGAACATGACCTCTTTGTAAAATAATATCAGTACCGAAATCAGTTTAGATAAATATTTACATAAGATTTACATTAAACGCTAGTGATCGTGACTAAGAGCAAAAACCCAAGTACCTATTATGCGGAGCATTTTTTCCAGATCATTTATTTGCTAATGAGGTAACATTACATCAATAATATTTGAAAGTGAATGTATCGACTGCTTTGACGTTCAAATCTCGCCCACACATGTCATGTTATAAATTACTTTCACTGGAGTAATTCAATTAGTATAGGCGCAGCTTCAGTCTATGTTTCAAAATTATAGATAGTTACTGGAACTATCTAGAAAGTTATTTTGAAGCTATTATACAGGTTCAACCTAAAACGGAAGGATGTTGATTTACTATTAATATGTAAAGGGTGCCAGACAGAGCATCAAATTGAACTTGCACTGTTCTTAGGCTAACAATAGATAAGGCAGTTCACTGTAGGTAGGTACTTATGCAGTTTGGCAAGGATTTTTTACACTACATTGGGCCGAAATGGCTACCCACTAGGAACCGTAGGATGGCCATTGAAACAGACCTAGGAAAAGACAAACAGAAATAGGATATGACAGGACGACTTGGAATCTTATCAAATAGCGTGGAGGTTTATTAAATACTATTTATTATTATGTTGCATGGTCAGATACGATAGCAAGATTGTGAGTGAGACATGTAACTATCTAATAATCTTTTATTTGCAGATTTCAGAAAACAATGATGCGCTGTCGCTGCAATTTATCGAAATAGTTTAGGGTACAATCCGAACAAAACCGCACGAGTCCGAAATTCAACCAAAACTCTTGCGTCACAAAGAGGCATTTAAGGGCTCATTGTCCCACTAACATGTATTTTCGTCGACCTTTAGAAGGCTGTCGTAAACGCAGACGCACGTCAGATGAAGTCATGTTAGAAACATCTTGGATCTTCTCGGCTTTAGGTGATTGTGTGCAATGCTCTTACGCAACTCGACCTCCAAGATAACTCATTACAAATTATCACGCACTCGGCGATTTGTCCATCAATTTTGCTCATGATTCGAGATGATGAGCGCGATACACTCGACCGTGACCCGGGACATGTTTTGTCAGCCTAAGTTTGATTCATTTATTATAATGAGAGGTCATTACTCGTGTGAGATGCCAGCAATTTTATAACAAAAGGTTCTCGAGAAGAGAAATCCACGGCACAATACTTTGTTTTCTTGTTTGACTCAGTGGTCAGTGTTTTGTATTGAGTACTAAATAGTGATAATTATGTAGAAATAGACAATTCAACAAATGAGGAAAGTTGGTTTGTTGTCAGAACGATCGACTGATTAACAGCCTATTGTTTGGTACTACCCATAGTAAAGTAGTACAGTTGGCTTATAAAGAAATACTCTTCTTTGGCTTATGTGTAAGCCAAAGAAGAGTATTTCTTTATTCTTAATAAATCACAAAACCGTCGCAACCTTAATTCTCAAGGTTCCGAACAACGATCATACGTCAAAACAAAAAAGTTACGCTACCTTGTGATTTATCAGTGTTAGTAAAAGTACAAGGCATACGCAAAAACACAAACCTTTGGCTTGTTTGACAACATCAATGATAAAATCTTAGCAAACAATGTCAGGCAAATATGAAGGGAATTGAAAGGTTCGAGGTATGTCGTGAAGTGACCGGATTGTTGCAGATCAAACTCCAGTCATATGTCTTTGAAGATACATACGTCTTTTAATAGTATCAATCACATTTCATATTGGGTAAAACACCCGATAGTCAGCCAGGCACCGGTAGTTGGCCGTTTATGAATGTGAAGAGAGCGAAAGATATCTCTCGTGCTCTTCCCACTCGTATGAGGCAGAGGCCCACTACTGGGCGTTATTATGAAAAGCCTGAGCACTGGGTGTTTTACCCATTATTTTGTATTTTAATATGCGATTGCTTGATGTGCGTTCAGATTGATAATACATATTACAATGTGGTTGGGGTAACCATATTTATACTTAACCTTACCTACTAGTTGTTGCTTGCAACCTTGTCTACGTGTCGTGGAAAGTTTAGACATTTCCGGGATAAAATATAGCCTGTGTTTTTCTGTGGTAATTTCGCTTTCTTAATATGAGTTTTTAATATCTATTCGGAATTTTCTGAGTTTATCCGTCACTCGTTTGCAACCTATCATATAAAAAAAAAACAAAGAACGCTCAATTGATAATTAATTTTTTATTTCGAACTTAACAAACTGACAATCTTAAGTGCCTTTAAGCCGAGTTCTTAATGTCTTAAAACAAACTATTTTTTAAGCATTTGAGGCAATAGAACGTTTGAGATGTTATGTACTTAGCTTTCTTTCGGCAGCATTTTTAGATCCCAACCTACTATTTTCAATAGATATAATAATACGAAACTATTAAGTAATGAGTGAAATCAAATAATAAATGGTTATAATTATGTACAAACGAATAAAACAGATCGATTTGTACATTTCCGATCTGCCATGGTATAGTCGTGCTAAGAAGAAAGTCACACCAGACTAATCGCAATTCTGTCAGAATAGAAAGATGCGGAGAAAACCAATTTTCACGGTCAGTTGCGATCGGTAAAACTTTTATATTTGTTTTAATGAATGGCTCTTAACTAAGCATTTGGTCTTGTACACACAATGAGTACCTACTTATTTAAAGTATTTTGAGTTACAGTATTGAGTTGAGAAAGTCGCTGAAATGAGCTTAATTATAAAAAAAAACTATTTTTTTGCGCAAGGAAAATAATGCAGTAAAACTATACAACAACTTAATCCACCGAGTATAAGTCACGAAGTATTTAAAATAAGTGTTCTTGTAAGTGCGTACCAATGTGTTTATTCAACGTAAAGGCCATGAATGATCAATGTTATTGTGAAAACGAATAAAGTGGCGCGGAAGTTGAGAAACAAATTAATAGGTATAATCACATTATCAAACCCATATCCGTTAATAGCAATACAAAAAATCAGGTGTGTTGTCCATTAGCCCGGTAGTCCGACACGTTATCACGATTCGAGGTTATATTTCAAAGGTTATAGTTCTTACTCAGGTACATCGTAGGACAACCTACACCGTGATTGCAAACTGACAGTGATTGCTAGGGGGGCATCCATAAATTACGTCACACATTTAGGGGGAGGGGGAATCTGTGGGAATCTGTGACACTAGAACAAAATAATGGAGATTTTCATAGTAATAAGTGTGACAAGGGAGAGGGGGAGAGGTCCAAATTGATCGAAATTGGTGTGACGTAATTTATGGATGGCCCCTAGGATAAGGAAAGCCATTTTTTTTAAAAGTCAAAGTCAAAATTCTTTATTCAATTGATGCTCCTATGTAGGTCGAAGAATCTACCACCGGTTCGGAAAAACCCTGATGAGAAGAATCCGGCAAGAAACTAATATGGTATATTTTTTGAAACAAATCTATTGTTATTCGAATTACATACTTATATCTTAAATACAACTAGATATTTTAACACAGTAGATCTACATATACACTATTTGAGACTAGGGATCGCCAATGCGGATCGGAATTATTTCCATACATCCCTGACCATGATACAGTCATCAATTTTATAGTATTTGGTCGGTTATTGTTTTCTGAATTTTATTATAAAAACGTATGGAATTTCCCAGGAACAACTTTTTGGTTTTAGCCAGTCTGTATGATGGAACTTTAAGCTTCCTTGTACTTCTAGCAGCCTTTGACTTTTCGACGTTTGTGGGAAAATCACATATATTTTTCTAACATACATGATTATTTCAAATATATAATTGTCAATTTTTGCTATAACTGTAGTATTTTTTTTATGTTTGCAGTATCTTCCCTTATGATTATGACCAATCGAATTCTAAACTACTACATCAGAATTTGCTGCTTATATAAACATGTTGAGCTGAGTGTTGATTTTGCCGTAGGATGCACCGTTTTCAAGATATTTGACAAAACAGCGGTTCTCGTCCGATCACCGAGGTTAAGCAACGACGTCGGGCGCGGTCAGTACTTGGATGGGTGTCCGCCTGGTTTCATTTTTGTTTTTGAATGTTTTGTTATGACGTTGTCACATGAAACTATCGTCCGTAAACCGACTTTACAGACAACCGGTTTTTTTTTTGTAGTAAACTCTAGTTAGTAATCCCCTTCTTGCGGCCCTTAATACAGAAATAACTTTGTTTTATTTTTAATTTTGTCAATGAGTTTGAAATCCTTACGTGGCTCGCATAGGCAATTACTAAACGGTTTATCATTAAAGTTACGTCAAGCAAGAAATTGGTAACAAAACAATTGTGTTCAGTTGCATCAATGTACAATTGACTGGTCACGAAGGACCCGCCAATGCTCGACGAGTCACGCCTAAACTCAAACCCGATCAGCACTTTCAATTTTTACGCCATCCGACCAAATTTAACTAGGTACTGCTAGAATGTACTGACTCTTGTTTGTACAAAAAAACACAGTCAGTATACGTATTAACATAAGTACTTGCGGTACTTGATAATTTTCAGATTTTTTACAAGCTTTTATTTATATAGTAGACTGAAGTAAAGGTTATCACATCCTCGTACTACCCGAATTTGATTTAATTTTTGTTCCGGGACCTTATCACTCCGAAAAACAATATACGTAAAATTTTCCGAAGATATATCTCGACGACGCCCACATCTATCTATCACTGGAGTCGGTGCAACAGAGAGCTTTATATGTATTAATTATTATTAATGCAAGCAAAGTCAGCTTGACATGTTAAAAAATATTTTACTGAAAAAAAATCTCTCTTTTTATTATCTACCTCGTCCTGGAATGTCGGTTAATCAGAGTCAAAACAGACAAACTACTCGTATGTTGCTACTAACAGTACCACATGATCAATTAAACATGTTCATGGAAATACCCTTCACGGTTCGTTCATGATCACCTATTCAGCAAAAGATAACTTTTTCTTGTGTACTTTTGAAATCGCAATTAACATTTGATATTGATTCTCTCTTATTTTGGTGTTATTAGATTCCATTCACGTTTTTTGGGATGTAATGACGAGACAGGGGACCGTTAGTGAGCGAAGAATTTGCTACGTACCGTTATAGCCACAGCTGGGCACCGCATTATTGTAATGGACCACCGTAAGCATACATAATGATATTCGCCACAATCTTCAAGTCTATTGAAACCGATATGAGACACTTTAATAGTGTGCGTGAATCGTCTATTTATTTACTATACTTTTCCAGTTCGTTGTCGCTACTCAAGAACCATCTCACCCAACGATTACATGTTCTTCATGCGATATGGCCTGCCCATTGTCACTTCAATTTACATATTCTTCTACACTAAATCTATGTCCTTTCTACTCTCTAGCATCCAAAACAAATTTATCTCTGTTTAAAGCTTCAACTTTACTAAAATAACCATAGGAAACACCTTTCTCACTGCAACCTTTATTCCGTTAAGCTAATATAGGCACAGGATAAATTATACTTACTGAGTTAATATTTGGGCGGCCAATTACAAAGGGGCCAACCAGTTCAGGGTGACTATAGGTGAATGTTTTTGAAACTTGAAATAGATTTTCATCGGTGGATATTTTTTAATCATTTTTAAATTAACGTTTATTTCAAGAGCAAGTGAGAGTAAGATTTGTCTTCGGTAAGTTAGCTGATTTAAGACAGCGAAATACTTCTTGAAGTTGTGAAAAGTATTATTTTCTAGACTGCAAAGTAACAGAACAGTTTAAACTAATAATAATAACCATCTCACCAGTCTTAATTTACAATTTTTTCTTCCCTTAAATTTGCAATGTGCACTATTTCTAATTTATGACAATTTTTTTGTATTTTATTCGATGTAGAAATTTTAGAAATGCAACATAACTGTAACATTTTAATCATTTAATTCTTTAAATTTTGTCAAGTTCAGAGTAAAGATTAATTGAATAATCGACCGCAGCAATTAACATTGTCGTATGTGAAAAATTGTTACTTTTGTTAAAATTTCGCAGAGATGTATATAATTATTTTAAGACATTAATCCCCTGTTTCACCATCCATTGGTCAAATTTATTTGACGGATAAATGTGATGCCGTCTCTGTTTGTTTTGTTCGAATAGACGGAGACAGTTAAAATTAATCAATGGGTGGTGAGATGAAACAGCACCTTAATATAATAAAATAAAAAACTACCAAAATGTAATCCCGACAATGTTAATTGCTGCGGTCAAAATTATGTATCTAATATGCGTTTAGACATTACTGAGTAATGAATTTAAACAATAACGTTAGCTTGTAATACCCATGTCTAAGGCAGCGCTGGCAGACGAGGGATCGAAAGTCTCTATATTGGGAGGTCGGCGGTAATGTATTCGAGTCAGAGTCCGTCGGAACAATCGAATCTATCGGAAGTAAGATCCGAGAACTGATAACGTTTGCACGTTGTCACACCGATGCGCAGTTTAAAAAAATAGTTAGACAGTTATTTCACTGGTTTCCTATTCTAGCTTAAACTTTACTAATATCCTGTACAACAATTGCGATGAAATTTGCTACAACAAGGATTTTTGGGGGCAAAAAATCAATCTAGCAGGGTCTCATCTCTGGGAATATACGGTTTTCAAATATTGCTAACACCAAACCGAGATATGTCTATTTGCACCGAAACTACGAATATTTTGAGGAAAAGGGATAGCTTCATACTTTTATACGAGCTTTCATCAAAAATGATGAAGATGAGTGATAATGATAGCAATACGATTGCGATAAAAATACAAGACTTATCAGAGCATGCTGAATCTCAGTGCATGCTAGAAAAAAAAATAAAAATCATCAGAACCGTTTGTAATGGAACAAAATCTGGAGCAGACCGTAGACTATTAACGCTAAAAACAATCCAAATCAAGATAAAATCGCGTGCTTAAAGGCGTGAAGCTCTTTTAATGAACGGCTGCGTAATTATGACATAACGGTGTGACCGGTGGTCTGTTGAGTCCTCCCTTGTCATTAATCTCATCTCTTTCGCTAGCCAAGTCACGCAGTCCGAGGCTGGAGGGCCGACGTGGCGGACGAAGCGGTACGGAAAATTCATGTCTGCCACGCGTTATAACGCCCATGAATTTTATATCCTTCCAAAATTGACGCTTACTGTCTCACCCTACCTGAAACGTGGGCTTTGTGATGTAATGCATAATAACCGTAACCGAATTTGGTGTCCTCTTAAACACCTCTGAGATTTTTAGGGTTGTACCTACAGTTCATAAGGTTATATGCGTTTTTTTTTTTGGGTTAGGCCAGACTAAATATCTCATCCAGGAATACTTTTTTGATTACTTCTCAGCACTGCTATTCGAGGTAGTTAAAATTTCCCTTCACCATGTTTAACTGCACCTGCATGTTCAATAAAATCCTTATACTATACTCGTACAATAGTTTTACAACTAGTAAACATGTCTGTGGTAAGGGGTAGGTACACCCCTGGTGTGGTAGGAATATGACATTTCGGGGCAGAATCAACTCTGATAAGTTAGGTTCAGAAGTCTAAGGCGGGAGCGAAGCGTAGCGTAGCTGTACTTTCGGTTATTTGAAAATAGATAATTTCGAGCTTCGGTATATCGGTTAATCGGTTATCGGTATTTTGTACTTTTGGTATTCTGAATTTCGATGTGTTAAGCGTCAATATTTCAATTGTAGGTATTATGATTTTTCAGTATTATAATACATACCCGTGCTAAGACCCTATTTTGCACGGAACCCATATATAGAGACTCTGGCCCATTTTGTTCGCAGTAGCTTCCAATCGGTCCATTATTCACGCCTTTTTTGTAAGTCTTATCTCAACTACCTTCACAATGTCCAGGGTACAACTTTTAATTTAAAGCACAAAGTCACACACATATTGATAGCACATCAAAATGAGATTCTCCACTGGTTCACTTATAAAACACACTGATTGGATCGGTCATTCGATAATCATCTCGTGGTCTCAATTAAATTCGATTCGATAGCATCCATGTTGCCAAGAGATCGATACCATCTGAATGACTAGTTCATTATTTGGCACTGTGAGATGGACAAAAACCGAATGAGCAAAAAACCTTTCATAAATTGACATTCCGAATCAGGGTGCAAGTTTAATTGAGCAGACTGCTTTCAATTTAATCGAAATGGACCATCTTTACGTGAGAATTTCAATGAGAACAAGTTGTACGCAGTTTCAACATTACACGCGTAATAACTGCGATATTATAACGCATTAACGTGTTAGGGTTCCATGGAACAAGAAATGCGTGGCTTGTGTTTATATCTTTATCTTCAACTTATACTATTATATTAAGGATAAGGTATGTCTACTATCGAAGTTTAACACTTGTTTCACTCACAGATTTTTCTGTTACTTAGGAGGTTTCCTCTATAATAAAATCAGCAAGGAAGTAACCATTTATCCCCTTACTTTATCTCGGTGCAAATTGACTGTATCCAAATGGCTACAGGGTCTTGACTATGATGCTACTGAAGTTTTACTTCGCCCAGTCTCGTAAATTTATATTGAAGTTTTTACATGAATTTTAGGTCTAACACTCTTACACATTCACACGCGCTCACTGACGCGCTTACTCACTTACACTGACTCACTGACTCACACTCTTACTCACTTACGCAAACACACACACACACACACACACACACACACACACACACACACACACACACACACACACACACATACACACACTCTCACTCACATACTCTCATGCGTACGCATGCGCTCATACTCTCATACGCACTATAAGTTTTGTTTATTCTTGTTAATTGTTATTATTGTATTTAAGTTGTTGCGGACGACAGAGGGTTGGAGACCTGGTGACCTGAAACACAGGTTCTACCTAGCTCAGGCACCAGCCTCCCCCACTCAAGTTCAGTTAATTTGTACTACGTTATATTTGTCTGTTTTTTACTTTTACTTTGTATCTTGGTGGTGGAGAAAATAAATAAATATATCTTATCTTATCTTATACCTACCTATTTTTCACCGTATGATTGTGAATACCGTCAGTTCATAACATATCAGAGATTGTAAACTGCCAGGTTAGATTAGTTTACCCATACATTACATGTTAGTTATACATACTAGCTAATGTGTAAACTTAGTAGCTAATTATGTAATACCTATTTAGGTACTTAATGTAATTAACTTACATAAATTAATGATGACAATCATACGGTAATATTGCTGAAAAGCTTTTAACGCTATTTGACAAGTATTAAGCCATTTTGGACAATAAAACTTAAACTTCGAAAATCTAATATACAAAAATCTCGTGTCACGGTGTTTGTTATCGAACTCCTCCGAAACGGCTTGACCGATTTTTATGAAACTTTTTTTGTCTACGAATAGGTCGTGTGCTATTTTTTATACCTACCTACCCCTATTCATCGCCGACGGAGTCGCGGGCAACAGCTAGTAACAGTATAATACTGGATGGGTTTTTTTAGACTTCATCATTTTATTCCTTTTTATCCTGTTATTTATTGACAGTAATCGAAAAGACTTTCATAATTCTAGGTAAGTTTCTGAACATTCAATGTAAAATAATGTGTTTATAAACCACGAAAAGAATTATTGACCAACAAATTCTAAAACGCCGTAAGACTGCTCTACGCTTTTCCTTAGGGATTAGATAAATTAATAAAAACAGAACTCCAGAAATTGTTACTGACAAACAGTGAAAGAATTCGTCACCGTGTGAAGAATTCGAAGATAAGAAGATAATAATATCATTATTACTATCTGCAACGGACATTAAACATTAAGTAAAAGACGCATGAAACATTGTTAACTTGATTTCGTACGGCATACTGTTATATTCTCATTCTTTGTTTTATGATGCTTACTCTTTATTATTTAACTTCAAACAATTGTAAGTAAGTGCTTCTTTTTAAGATGATGCTTGAGAGTTGCTTGATTGTATAAAGGGATATGATAGCATTTTTACTATCTGGAATTTTACATTAATAATCTCAAAAAATTACAAGAATGTGCTGACTAGAGAAATCACTGCTCCATATTCAATACAATACGTTATAAATCGTCGCTTAAGTTTTAACACCACGTATGTCAAAAATAATTACTTTCAAGAGAGTGAAAAAACTGAATAATTTTGAACAGATACTTAGCATGCCATCAAAATGTCAAAATCGCAAAAAAATATTGTTTATTGTACACAAAAACAGTACAGAAAAATAATCAAAAAAAAAAGGCAGACAATACGCGGTCTTATCGCTCAAAAGTGATCTCCTCTAGACAACAGACAGATGTATATAGAATGGCGGAAACAACAGACAGGAGAAACGCAAAAATATTAATTAATTATTATTATAATAACTATAATTTCAATACTAGGTGAAAAACCCGCCTGTATAATTCCCGTCCCCATGGGAATTCCGGGAAAATATATATCCTGTGTCACTCGCGAAACTGAGATGAATCTAATGACACCTCACACTTCAAAATCCATTGAGCCGTTTAGGCTGCAGGGCGTGCCAATGAATGATACATACATATATATACATAAATACATACGCTCGAAAAATATAACCCTCCTTCGACAGTCTGGTAAAAACAATTAAAATATATAGCATAATACTTATACGCTACTATATTAAATAAATAAATTTAAAGAAATAATATACTTACACAAAAAAACAAAAAGAATACAGAAATACCGAAGACAGTGAGGATGAAGTAGTGGTAGTAGTAGATATTCAAGCTAGCTAGCTCATCATTTTACACATGTAGCGGTGGTTTTATTTCATATACGGCATCATATCTGCGCTCAACAAGAAACATAGTAGGTATATCAAATATCTAGTGGAGTCCTGGTTTTATCCAGATTTTATTTTATAAAATATTGCTTAGATCTCGTCCCGACTGTTTTGTTGTCTGATCAGTTTACAAATAGAGAGTCGTCATTTTACTTCGTATCATATGATATACATTTTAGCAATAGGTACATCAGGCAGTGACTTGAGATGTTGACCACTGATAAAGCACGTACCACAAGATACATTGCATATTAAACAGTTATGTCAATATACCGTTTGGATATCTGGCAGACCTTTGGAAGAGAGCGGCACGTACGACGGTTTAATTATCTTGATGTTACATTGTCCAAATACAACTTAACGGTTGAGCGAATAATTATGAATGCTTGATAGATGGGTGTTAGTGTCAGATGAATTGAATGAATGTTTAATCTATATGTTTAGCATTACAATAGTATTGAATACAAATAAGTTATGAACAACTCTTGGTCGCCCAACCTACGGTCAAAATATTAAAACACAAACAGTTAAAAGTTAATAGCTTCGTTGTTGTCATCTAGAAGCATTGACTTGTGTTATCGTTGAATTCTCACTAGACAGCAATTAGTATATTGTTGTTCACATTAAGAAACACTAAAACTTCATCAATGCCGCAATTACAATATAATAGGATTCTTCTAAAAGTATATTTACTCGTACCTAATCACTTTTCTATGGATCCCACTTACTGACAAGTCGGAGAAAAGTTTACGTCTAATTCATTTTAATTAGCTCTTTGATGAATTACAGAAGTAATTGTGCTTTTAATATTTTTCTTCGCTACGCTCTTGCCTTTTTATTTTTGACTAGCTTTGCTTAGTTTGGGACTAGGTCGATTTGTGTGAGATTGTCCCTTAATATTATTATTATTATTATTAACGTGATCTCGTTCCAGTATCAAAACTTATCCGTCCTTTTCGTCATGATTATTGCAAGGGTTCCGTGCTTCGCTTGTAGAAATAAATAAAGTTTAGCCTAGCAGCAACTTTCAATAAATATTTCGTCATAAATCACTAGGGAACAGAGTGCAGCGGCCGTTGTGACGATATTACATTTTTACTTCCTTCCGGGTACTTATGAATACTAAATCGTTGCTCCCCCATTATAAGCTTAAGTACGTACACTGTAGGTGACTGAAAAAGCAATTTACATTCATAACTTAAAATAACAATATTTAACGTGCAGATTTTACGTTCTCGGTTCTTTTGAAACGACATATGATGGACGAGACCGCACTTACCTCGCAACTGTGGATTATTGTGTGCACTCGACGGGAAGCTATGTAATTAAACACAGTTAGCAGTTCGCTTTTTAGCCCACGACGGTAACAAGTGAGGTATTAAGTTAAAAGATATTTATTAGCCTGTATGTTTTAGACAGCGTAGGGTCAGCGATTCTAGTGTAGCTTTTTGTTTGAAAGTTTTGTTAGATAACTGTCTTCTTAATATTTAATGAATCAGACGTTACTTTGCGGAAGTCCATATTAATAAACTGAAACAATTACTTTGCTCACCCGCGACCTTACAGGCAAAGTAAGCGAGTTAAGGTTGCATTACCAGGATATTAAAGCATCCTGTCTCAATCCAGATCTTGGTTTATCTGTACGCCAAATGTCATCTAACTTCCTTCAGCCGTTATTGCATGAAAAACATCCAACATATAAACATCTTACAAGCATCTAAACATCTAAACATTTTCATTTATAATATAGGACTAGTACCTAATATTGTGAATTTGTGAATTACAAGGCAAACTTAATCTCTTACTTAAGTTTTATATCTCTAGTTAGGTAGACAGTCGTGCTTTTATATCAGCATTCATGCTTCATGCATTGAATGTTGCAAGGCTATAGCTGGTCACGATTAGTATCAAATGACATTTAATAGTTTAGCTCAGTGAACTAGAGTCTATAATAAAACTTACCTTTTCTTAATCGGTTTAAGACCAAGTAATGATAGTCATATTTCTTATTAACCCAACCGGACATTACTTTGTATTTTAGATGTACTACCAAGAAATTGTAACCACATAAAAGTAATGCTCTAAGGTAGAGACAGCGTTTGGAAATTTAGTCAAAAACAAAGGAAACTCTCGCAAAATAGCACTTCGAAATGTTAATGGAGCAACATTTTTTAAACCAGAATTTAATTACCAGGCGCACCGTAATTATTCTCACGTTTTTATCTTCTAAAGCTTTTTAATTTTATTAACACCTTGAGATTAATTTTTAAAACTGCAAACAATCATCCCTAGTATAGGTCAACAGGGGTTTGATCACTTATCTTTATGTTCTATTAAAACAATCCACACATACGTCGTTATTGGTTGCCAGCTCCTTCTAAGACTAATTTCCTTAACAAGATACCAAAGGAATTTGCTTAAAACCCCGGTTACTTAGTTTCTAACTCATTATGCGGCTACGTCATTAACGCCGTACCTAGTTCCTACGCCTTTATCAACCCAACTTATTCATTAGTGTTAAGTAAATGGGTACCCACGCGTTCGATCAACTCAAACCTACTTACCGTTGCTGAAGTATCTCCCACGATTCAATACTCAAGACGCAGTTTCTATTCAAAACCACGCTGATATCGAGATCGAGTCTCAAAAGTTTTTAAGGTTTAAGTGATCTTCACTTTCAAATCCAATCCGTCAATCGATTACACAACTCACAAGTTCGATAAAAGTATTTACACAAGTTGTTATCACGTCAACAATGCAGTTTCACTTTCAGACAGCGTCCACAATCAGTCACGACTGAGAGCCGATGATAGAAACATCGGTTCGCGATCTCCGCAAAACTTCCGCCGCCGCCGAGAAGACAGTCAAGCGACCCACTGCGAGCTGCCCGCCCGAACGCCGAACAGCGACTGTGATAACGACACTTCCAACGAATGAACCTGCGAGCCTCTCCATACAATGGTATAAGCTCGCCTCTCTCTCGCTGGCGACTACACAAAACGCTCCGGACGATAACCTCGTTACAACCTTCTCGCCCCCGCTCGCAAGGATCAACTTCCAACGCTTCTCGCGGCTCCCAACTCGTCTCGTTGGAAACGCGTAACGAGTTTACGGCACGTAAATCGTAGTAGATTTGTTTTGCAGTACCGCCACAGTAATTCAGTCTTCGCCCCGACGCACACAGAGCGCTTTTTCCCGATTTGGTTCTGGTTAAATAGAGCCTTCTTTTTGTACAACCTGCCCGTCGGTAGCCTAGTAGGGAACGCGGAATAACCGCTATGGACAAGATGCCAACTTTCTAAACTAAACCTATAAGACCGCTCTATTGGGACGGTGAATTACGTTGTTTTTATTGGAACTTACACTATCCGGGACAATAATAATAAAGCATTTAGGAAATTGGATGTTCTATGCGATTACAGTACACGAGTGCCTGTACGTGTCGTAATTCCGCCGGTCGTTTTTGTTTCTACGATTTTAGTAGGTGACATTTTCCGGTTAATAAGTTGCGGTTGTATTTCTGGTGTCAATTACGCAGCCGCGGCCGAAGCCCTGCAATGGTAGGGCAAATTGGATACCAGGCGACTGAACCAGATAATACCGCCTCGCGAAGGCTACTCGCCGTTATGCAACTAATCTTTTCAAAGTTAAAAATAGGCTAAGCCAAAGTAGAACGTTACGTTAAGTTAAATAAAACTTGAAACTACTCCAACATCGGCAACATCGCTTAAGACGTCAGTAGGAGGCACATGTATAGAGGCGTCCAAATATTGAAACCGTAAACCCTTTTCGTTGATCCCGAGACGATCCCGACCGAACTAGGTCAGCAATGTGATGTGCCGGTAACGGAGGACTCGCAGGCGGGAACTCTCGAAAGTGGATATCTGCCAGCATAACTTGGACCTATAACATAAAACGAACTTCGGTTAATTCGGTTAGTGCATCTTGAAAGTGATATAGAATGTACAAACATGTACGTACTGCTCATCTTGTGAGTAATTTTGTTTATAACATGTTAATATTTCTGACTGACTAAGTTGATACTATTAAAAACATCACGTTTAAAACATTTTATTTACCACTACAGCTGAAAGTAAAGTATAAAATATTAATTTATTCTTTTTAATATACAGGGTGAAATTTTGAACGTGATACAAAACTAGTGTTTCTAGCTTAGTTAATGTTGGACAACATAATGCCCCAGTTGTTAGAATTAGTATCGTTAAATGTGAGGTGTCCATACATTTAGTTCATAATTTAACTACAACAAAGTATGAAAATCCAAAATTTTATCCGACAAATTTCAACAATTGAGTAGAATGCATTATGTTATCCAGCAATTCCAGCATTAACTAAGCTTGAAACACTAATTTTGTATCACGTTCAAAATTTCACCCTGTATAAAAAGTTATTGATATTAGCCTCGGTCACGCCATATCTTGAGAAAGGCTTTACTGATATTATTCATCTTTTTATTACTTTTCTAATATTGAAGAAGGTCAGGGAAAAAGTAAATCGCACAAAACATAAAAACCGGCCAAGAGCGTGTCGTACACGCCCAAGATAGGGTTCCGTAGCCATTACGAAAAAATCAAGTAATATTTTTCTAAGGATTTCGTATGTGTACGGAATCTTCAACGTCAATACTTTGAAAAAAGCTCGTATCTCAAAATCGATAATCTGGCAAAGTGAACTTTATTACGCGCGTATCAAGGTTCAGTTTTGTTTACATGCTGATTTGAGATACGAGTTTTTTAAAGTAGTGACGGTATGTTTTATACCTTAGGCTACTGTTTACTCTAAACTACAAATAATTCCCAAGCAATCTTAGCCGCTATAATTTTTTCAAATTTTTCCATCCAACAGTTTAGATTTTAGAGGGGGGGGGGGCGGTCGATTTTAATGAAAATTTTCACTTTAAAGTTGAATATTTCGCAAACAAATCACTGAATACAAAAATCATGTTAGCAACCCCCCAATGGTTTTAAAAGACCTATCCAACGATACCCACACTATGGCGTTAGTCGAGAAAAAAAAAATCACACCCACTTTACGTCTATGGAAGGTACCCTAAAAAAAATTTTTTAGTTTTTTTTATATAATCACTTTGTCGGCGTGACTGATATATATATTCATGCCAAATTACAGCTTTCTACTACTAACAGTCTCTGAGTTTAGCCGCGGACGGACAGACAGACAGACAGACGGACAGACATGGCGAAACTATAAGGGTTCCTAGTTGACTACGGAACCCTAAAAAGATAGTTTTTAATAACTTCTGAGCGCACGTGAATGTAGTCTTAATCGACTTCTAATTATATAAAAATCTCGTGTCACCGTGTTTGTTATCGAACTCCTCCGAAACGGCTTGACCGATTTTTATGAATCTTTTTTGTCTTTATCTGTATATACCTACCCCTATTCTTCGCGGACGGAGTCGCGGGCAACAGCTAGTCTAATATATAAAAATCTCGTGTCACGGTGTTTGAATTCCTCCGAGACGGCTTGACCGACTTTTAATGAAACTTTTTTCTCTACATATAGTCGGTAGGTCTGAGAATAGGTCTAAGCCTTTTTTTACCCCTAATCTTCGCAGACGGAGTCGCGGGCAACAGCTAGTAGTTTATATTATGGGTGAAGAGTGGTTTTCTGAAAGATAAAACCAAAAATCTACCTACTATTATCTTATTTTATGATTTCGTTGTCAGTGCATTTTGATTCTAGAATAAAAAATAAAGTAATTTTGTCTCTCGTTACTTAACTTATTTAATTTGCAAATTTAATTCTCGCAATCTTTTGACAACCATTTTGTGTTTATAAAGGAAATAATGCAAAATCTTATATTCTCAACTTGTTATTCCTGGCGTATTGCAATAGTAGTGACCACGACACTATTCAATCAACACACAAAACGATAATTATTGGGGTCACGGCAAAAAGGTGTTTTTTTTAAACTGTACCTGTTTAACGCCTAAAAGTAACCGACTAATTTCTTTGATTGCAAATAGCGAAACAAAAACGTGACGAACAAATCAAAAATCGTTTATAAAAGAGTAAAGCGGCCATTTTTTCTTCGATTATAGAAGAAGCAGAAGAGATACATTCGAAATAGGACATTCGAATCTAAATTCTACCCTTCGATTGAAAATTAAGTCAAAGAGATCTTTATTTATTTATATTATCTTTAACATTTTACAATATCTTGTGACTACTGACGCTATATTGTTAGGATGTAAGCTTGATGTAAGTAATGGACTTTGACAGAAAAATTGCGATGCTCACTTCAAAGATGTCCCAAGAGCGTTGACAACGGCATTGCATCAAATATGACACGTTACTACCAAGAATGCAATATTCCGTCTGTATTTGTTTCTAGTTTGAGAACATTCTAGATCGGGGACAAAACAAGTGCATCGTGACTGGAAATTTAATAAATGTAAATGGGATTGTATTAAAATGTATAAAACGATTGGTCTGGTATGTAGATTATTGCGTTCGCCCGAACTTGTTACAAGTACTTTGCTTCTTTGCATTTCAAATGAAGTACGATATGTGCTTTATGCATACAGTTCGTCCTTTTACAGTTACATCTCTCCGTGATAACTCACTTGATTAAAGTTTATTGTTAATTAAGAAGCTCGATCATAATTATCTTCTGATTAATCGAATCTAGAATCGTTAGTAAAGTAGTAGCCTAGTAGTCGATCTTGCATCATCAGGCTTATTAAATGTTTTAAACGTTAGCATTTGTTCCTAATTTTTTTTAATAATGTATTCAATTGAATCAAACCTTCGCGTGTACAAATATGTTGATTACTTGTAAATAAAAACCAAATGCGTGCAGTTCCTCCGCGCGGAAGAAGTGAAACTTCGTAATGTAGAAATGAAAAAGGCACTTATACATCAATATGAACCTTATTGCAATAACCCAAAGCAAAGAAGCGGCTAGCAACCAACCAACTACAGCGCTAGCGAAACAAGTTACATAACTCGTAGCTAGATGGCGTTGCTCCTCGTGCGCACGTTATTTTCAATATTTTTTCTTAATTTTTCGTAATTCCCAAAGATATTCAATACTTTTTAGGGTTCCATAGTCAACTAGTTAGGGTTCCGTAGTCAACTAGGAACCCTTATAGTTTCGCCATGTCTGTCAGTCTGTCTGTCTGTCTGTCTGTCTGTCCGCGGCTAAGCTCAGAGACTGTTAGTACTAAAAAGCTGTAATTTGGCATGAATATACATATCAGTTACGCCAACAAAGTGGTAAAATAAAAAATAAAAAATATTTTTTTAGGGTACCTCCCATAGACGTAAAGTGGGGGTGATTTTTTTTTTCTCGACTAACCCTATAGTGCGGGGATCGTTGGATAGGTCTTTTAAAACCATTAGGGGGTTGCTAACGTGATTTTTCTATTCAGTGATCTGTTTGCGAAATATTCAACTTTAAAGTGAAAATTTTCATTAAAATCGACCGTCCCCCCCCCCTCTAAAATCTAAACAGTTGGGTGGAAAAATTTGAAAAAATTCAGAATGGTAGTAAATATATTAAATTTACAAGGAAAATTATAGCGGCTAAGATTGCTTGGGAATTATTTGTAGTTTAAGAGTAAATAGTAGCCTAAAGTATAAAACATACGAAATCCTTAGAAAAATATTACTTGATTTTTTCGTAATGGCTACGGAACCCTATCTTGGGCGTGTCCGACACGCTCTTGTTTTTTTACTAAATACGTTTAATAAATTCTACGATCTACCATTAAAATAGTTTTGATTTTTACAAGTTTCCATACTAAACCACGCAATTGTTCTGGATCGCACTGACGAAGTTTTTAACATCCGTTAGTATAAATATATACAATGCGAACGTCTCGTAAACGTCAACTTGCGTTGCGTTGCGTTTTAACGCAGCGCTTGTTGGAAGTCGCATTAGAAGTTTCACTTCAATAATACCTATATAAATTTATTGAATCAGGCGTTACTTTGCGGAGGTCCATATTAATGAACTAAAACAATTACTTTGCTCACCCGCGACCTTACAATAGTTACGTTTATGCAAGAAATGTGTGTTCATGCAGTTCCTCCACCTCCACACTGTACGAACACACACAAATCACATAAACACAACCATCACCACCACCAAGCTACACTGACGCGTTTCGAACTCAACCAGAGCTCATCTTCAGAGTTACCAACTCTAACTCTAAAGATGAGCTCTGGTTGAGTTCGAAACGCGTCAGTGTAGCTTGGTGGTGGTGATGGTTGTGTTTATGTGATTTGTGTGTGTTCGTACAGTGTGGAGGTGGAGGAACTGCATGAACACACATTTCTTGCATAAACGTAACTATTGTAAGGTCGCGGGTGAGCAAAGTAATTGTTTTAGTTCACCTATGTAAATGATGTGGCCGACCATTTTATAAGATTAATGTATTTCATGAAATGGAAAATAGCCACTGCTCACCTCATAATATGGCCTGGTCAGATCAATGAATACTTATGCAGCGTGTGATGACATGAAGTGGTTGGTCGTGACATGAAGTGGCTGTTTGATGTAGTTGATTATAATCGTAAAGTAGCTGTTATTAATAAACTGCTAATGGAGGATATAAAAGTGAGAATAAAAATGTAACCTAACATCACCTATTCTCATTACATCTTGATGGCTCAAATTGATATGGCTTAAACGATATCCGAGCAATACTGTCGACTCGTACATTATTAGTATGAAATTTTTCTTATTGCCCAGGCCTGCAATTTACCCTAGACACAAGCGTTATAACACAATAACCAGCTAGTCACAGACTGTCATTGTCACAACATGATGAGCCACAGGGAACCACTACTCTTTTATAGGCCTTTTATTTTTATGTCGCGAGCACGGGCGATCGCCGGCCATTTAATGAGAGGATGTCAATGGCGAGCCAAACTGCGGACGTGGCGCTATATAGTGGCGATTAGGTATTTTTTGGTTCAATCAAGATTATGAAGCCCGCTAAGTGTATTTGGCTTGACTTATCATAATCATCATCCCAGCCTATATACGTCCCAGATCAGGGTACAGGCCTCCTCTCAGAATGAGAGCGGTTGGGCTGTAGTTAAATTCTCACGCGGGCCCAGTGCGGATTGGGAAATTCACACATACCATTGAATTTCTTCGCAAGCTATTGTATTTCATTGCTGGTGTGTGCAGGTTTCCTCACGATAGCTTCCTTCGCCGTAAAGTTCATGTAATTTTACTCCGAGGTACGAGCCCGGGATCGAACCCTCGACCCTCTGCTTGAGAGCCAACCCACAGGTCAAACCACTTGGCTACCACGGCTATTCTTCTTTACTTCTGTACATTTCGGTATTTCTTCTTTACGTTTTGAAAATACAAAATCCATCACAGTGCTACGTGCGCTGTACCTACGCTAATAAGAACTTTTACAATGCATATGCTCGGAAAGTGCCTCTTGACGCGAGTCAACATATCTATAGAAAGCTAGTCATCCCAGCACACTTCCGCAAGTGTGAAAAAAAATTGTATGGATTTTACTTTCCACACGCGTGCGGAAAAGTAACTTGTTAAATTGCCAATTCTCAAAAAGTTGTGTCCAAACTAGTGTTTAAAAAATAAGACTAGAGAGTTGTGTCTTCATAATTCAGCTTTGCACAAATAAGAAAATGATTGATGCAACCAAATGAATATTTACTGATAAAATAATAAAACAGATTGTTTTAATATTAAAACACACAAATTTTAATTTCGTCAAAAGTTTTGAAATAAAAAATTTAGTACTAAAATAATTCCTTGAGTCCATTTCGGACCGTACGACATCTGCGCTTTCAGTGCGCGCGCATGGCGTAACACGAACCAATCATGTTTACCCGTTCGCGCCTGTCAACCAATGAGCTTTCAGTTTGAGCGCATGGCGTAACACGAACCAATCACGGTTACCCGTTCGCGCCTGTCAACCAATGAGTTTTCAGTGCGCGCGCATGGCGTAACACGAACTAATCATCGTTCGTTACGTTCGCGCCTGTTATGAAAACCCGCCACAGTAATGTTCATGAATTCAGTCCGGAGAATTAATTTAAGTTTAATAAAATAAAATGGAGAGTTCAAGTGATGAATTTCCATAGGACTTAACGCCGCCTGACGTCCTAGACCAAGCACAAAATTAAATGTGATAGCCTCCTGCTGACTAAACCGATGCTGAAATATGTAAACATCTACGAGACTTTCCCTCAATGAAAGGTAAATAAGAACGCAACATCTTTTTCCGAAAATGTTTACGAGCGCGCGCAGACAGAGAGCAGTCTGGAGTTCCGAGTTCAGAGTTCTGCGTTCTTTCGAATGTACTGAGTCTCTTACGATAACGCACACAGCAGGCGACTGGAACTCTCGAGCGATGAAAACACAGAACTCTGAACGCAGAACTCGGTACTCCAGACCGCTCTCTGTCTGCGCGCGCTCTTAGCCCCAATTTTTTTCCTCGCTTAATGCATTGTAAAATGTTGTATGATATACGTGTCGAAAGTAGGAAATTCCCAACTCATGTCGGCTAAACCAAACTCGCTTCGCTCGTTTGTTTAGATTTCCGCCATTCGTTGGGAATAGCCTACTTTCCGCACTTGTATCATAAATAACTATTCAAGTATAGTTACGTCTTTTCCCAGGATTTATAGTTACCGAGGGACTTCTATCTATCTATTTATCTATATACTCAGCACGGACAGTTAGCATATAGAGCTGCATTATTACACGAAAATGGTATAAAACTATAATAAACTTGAGGTTATTTTACGACATACATTTTCATACCAACGCCCCTTGCTCGTACAACTGCTTCATGTCATGAATAAGTATACTTAAAAATAAAGCTTTTATTGCTTTACATATAGCTATTAAAGCTATTTCATTTTGTAAGGAAAAGTAAAAACCAAAGGCGCCCAAACAAGAATTAAAAAGTTTAAAGTGAATAAATCACAAATTGAGATTTAGCCTCGCAGCCGTATTCAAATACTTGTCTGATTAAATTCTAATAAAGCGGCCAAATAAAAAAGACGAAGTAGAAATAAAAAGAGTCGTTTTAATAGAAGTAGACGGAGAAGCGACTCGGAATAAGTATTTAGCTTTTCGGCCAGTGCTAAGGTGGCCTTGCGTCGTGTTAAATTTGAGACTTACTGTAGCAATTAAAAAATTGGAAGATTATCTATAAAAAAAAGTACCTACCAGTAAAAATAGAAAAAAAAAATACTCGACCAGAACCGACTCGACCGACCCAACTGACTCGGAAAATACAGCGGTCTTCTTTGTTACAACAACGTAGTGTAGTATGTTTCCGACCGACCTTTTGCAACAATACAATGATGTTTACAATCCATTGGTTTTATACTGTTTGATTGTAAGGTTTTGAAACGTAATCTTCAATTCAACAAAGTCAGGTAACTGTTATAGGGCTTGCTACGAAACGTATAAATAAGCCTATGTGGCCCAAAACACAAAACAGTTTTGAAAAAGATCAACTTTAAATACAAGTTTTTTTTGTTGACATTATTGTCATCTTATTTACGTATCCATACCAAATGTCAAGTCAATCCGATCACTAAAAGTATGTAGATGAAACTTGACATGTAAATTTTGAAGACAACTAACATACTGTGTACCTACATGAATACGAAAATTCCAAGTTAAATAAAAACTGGTACCTAAATATGAAGTTATTTTTAAATTAGCGTCAATTGATACATTCTAAATTTTGATGATAATTCAAGCACAAATTGCTTTAAGCTATACCTACTAACAGAGATAAAACATGACTGGGAAAGTTTATCTATAAAATTATCATATTGTTACGGAGATGGTTCAACAAGAAACCCGCAAAAACATTTTTATGAAATTAGTAGCACTTGCAGTCGTTTTCAGCAGGCTGAAATCTGATTTCCGGCCGTTTCAGGACACAAACTGTCACATGGCACCATTTCCTGAAAACCCGTTTTCAGGCCGTTTCAGGCCAAGTTACAGTCCACCTGTCTCTGGAACATTCCAGAAGGTGTGTGACAAGGATAGCCTATATGTGTGAGAGAGACAGACGATCTTGTCTCTGGAACATTCTAGAAGGTGTGTGACAAGGATAGCCTATATGTGTGAGAGAGACAGACGATCTTGTTTCCGGAACATTCTAGAAGGTGTGTGACAAGGATGGCCTATATGTGTGAAAGGGACAGACGATCTTGTTCCGGAACATTCTAGAAAGTGTGCGAGCGAGATAGCATAGCGTACTCGTGAAAGAGACAGACAGATGATCCAGTTTCCGGAATATTCTAGACGTATGTACCAGAGAGTTCTAGCTGGAATGTTCTCGAACTTTGTGGACCGATTCACTGGACCTATATAAAGGCAGACAAGGTTCCGACAGAGTGAGTTTTCGAAGAGATACCGAGAGATAAACATCGAAGTGAGATCAAAGTGATTACTAAGTGATTTAAACGAATAAGTTTAGTGTTGAAAGAGATTCCTTTTGTTCAATTAAATTAGTTTTACGTTAAAGGCGTATTATCTATCTAACGAACCCTACGGCTCGTAACAATATCTTATTGTTAGAATGGCAGTAAAATTCAACCAAAGAATTTTGATGTGTTTTTTTTAAACTGTCAACCGTGGTGACCCTAGCCAGAACGGGCCTTTCCTGCTCTACAGGAAATCGAGGTTGCGGTCGGGAAATCTAAGTAAGCCTGTCGGATAAAGGCTCTATATTGTATATATTGCGGAGTAAGGGGGTCATGGATGGCGGACTAGGCATAGGGCAGCGAAATAATGACCTAATCACAGCTAATGCCCATTGGGGGGGAGATTTTTGTTGGCTACGGGTGGCAATAAATACATAGACAGATTAGTTTTTCACCCTTTTTTCACCCTTGGACGACGTAATGTAGGTACTTCGGTTTTTTTAGCAATACAAAAGAACTGGAAACTTAAACGGGCCTTTTTACCAAGGTCTGCGTAGACGAAGATCGCGAGCAAAAGCTAGTATTTTATATATTTACTAAGTATAAGACTAAAACAATTTAGTTCTATATAGTACCTACTCTGTTTAATATACTCAAGGGTAAATAATACATCTATATCTATATCTATACATATAATAAATCCGTAACAAGTCGGTGTCTGTACATTGAAGATATTTGAGAAAAACTGTCACTAGGGCTATTTATTAGCGCAATAGAACCCAAAACAATGATTTTTAGAATTATTGTCTGTTTGTCTGTTTATCTGTATGTCTGTTTGTCTGTGCGTTTGTGCGCGCTAATCTCAGAAACGGCTTAACCTAGAAGGATGCGGATTCCACGCGGACGGAGTCGCGGGCAAAAGCTAGTTTTTCATAAATATGTAAAATACGCCCAACTTAGATGAGCATTAGTAGCATTATTAGGGTAAGTGTACCAGTGAATGAACACTTAAGGAAATTTTCGACTTTGAAAATTAATTTTAGGCAGTTGGGCACAGTTTATTTAAAATATTACTTTTTGTATAGCACAACCAACTACTCTAGTTGGCTAACATCATCATTATTCAACAGTATTATTGCACAGTTTGAAGATATATCACTATTTAAGTGAAAAAATGGAAAATCACCAGTGAATGAACGCAAAATTCTAGTGAATGAACAACTTTGAATATGATGTTTTGTTATACTATAAATATACAAAAGCGAAGTTATGTTAACACAAATACATTCAATATACTTATTTGGTCGATTCCATGTTCTAAAACAATTAAAATACAAAAATAAGAGTATTGTTCATTCACTAGATCTTGGAAAGCAGTAAATGAACTAGCTATAAGTGACATAGTTCATTCACTGGAAAACTTGAACCAGTTAATGAACCTACATTTTACGTTTGTTCCAATACTGGCCTTTCGGTAGATAATGTATTTGGATCAATGTCACTGAAAACGAAATCTTAATATGACGACTAGAAGGAAAGATATTACACAAATAGAAAATCCTGCAGTCCCAGTGAATGAACACCCCCGTTCATTCACTGGATTTAGGCGATTTTGGGTTCCAGTAAAAAAACACTGGATTAAAAGGTATTGTTTGTAAATAAATTACATTAAACTATGTATGAATAGCACTAACAGGTCTTTAAAGCTTAAAAAAACCATACCCAATGAATGATACATGGCAGGGACAAATGCAGTAACACATCAGAATTATAGTAGCTTTCGTTCTTCCTTAATACTGCTCCATAGAAAAAATGTACAACATACGTACGTCCACTTTACATCGTCGCCATTTCAAAACTGTTACATAGGAGTCGAAGCAAATTTACCAGAACCTGACAAGTAAAGGTGCTAGTCGAAAAAAAATACGAGGCGTGGTAGAAACGTACCAAATTCTTATTATTTCAAAAAATTATCGTTTTGTTCATTCACTGGGTACTGTTCATTCACTGGTACGCTTACCCTAGTATGAGAACGGGCAGTCCAAAAAATATGAACCTGGCTTCTTTATATGCTGGATTAAGTGCCCTACAGCTTTTACGAGTATGGAGAACAGTTTTCGATAGTATTGTGTGTGCGTGCGTGCGTGGATGCATGCGTACGTTCGTGTGTGTGTACACAGTATAGATCAATGGTCGTAAACCACTGTACTAAAATTACCTTAATGACGACCAGAAAAATTGTCTAGCTTTATCACAGGTTTCATCATAAAAATCTATTTAAATAGGCAGAATAACGTAGGCATTAACAGTACAAAATAAACTAAATTCAATCTTTTACAACTAACTTTGCGCTCCCGGCCTTTGCAAAACGCCTGTACATTTTAAATCCTTGCAGTATCGACATCGACAATGGCTTTATTCTTGGCTCGTGGCTTACAAAACCTTGTGTGAGCAAGCGTCGACTTAGCGCGTATGGTATCTAGACAACCTATTCTATACCGCACGCTGTCGTAGAGTTTCGATTCGAAACGTTAGAGCCAAAAAATGAATATCCAATAAATTAAAAATTTTAATAACCGCCAACGCCATTTGGTCGCACATATGTTTGAAAACAAAGTAAATGCCCATTATGCGTCTAAGATCCCTTCTGCAGCTAACAAAAGAGCTTATAATTTTGAAACGGCTGAACCGATTTTGATGAAACATGTCTAGAAACCATCGCCCAGAAACCTGCTTTCAAATAAATAGAAACTGCATCCAAATCGGTCCACCCGTTTAAGAGCTATGATGCTACAGACACACACAAACACACACACATATAACAGTCAAACTTACAACACCCCTCTTTTTGTATCGGGAGTTAAAAATTTAGTAAAATTAAGGGCATTCTAAGATCCCGAAAAATTACAAGGTGTTTTTTAATTAATTCGGAATATTCCAGCAGGTGCAGGTGGTTAGGTTAGCTTAACTGAAAACCCCTATAAGTCTTTTTCAGATTTTATTATTGTGGTTGACGAACGTTTTCATACATTAGTCGATGTTCAAAGATTATACATTACGTGACTACTTTGAAAAAAGCTCGTATCTTAAATTCATTGTAAACCAAAATTAAACCTTAATACACACTCTGTAAAGTTCAATTAAGCATATTCTAGATTTTGAATTATGAGCTTCTTTCAAACTAGTGACGATTTTGAACCAAGAATTCCGATGAAAAATATTTAATGGATTATTCAGCCAAAATAACTAACCCCCAGCTAAGTGCTAAAATATTCTGAGTTATTTTTAAAATATCTTGTATTGGGTGGGTTCGTAATCCCGGCTCGCACTTCTGAGTTTTTCGGAATGTATGTGGAAATCACATTTGAAATTTATCATGAGCTTTACGGTGAAGGAAAACATCGAGTGGAAACCTGCATAAACCTGCGAAGAAATTCAATGGTGTGTGTGAAGTTCCCAATCCGCACTGGGCCCGCGTGGGAACTACGGCCCAAACCCTCTCCTTCTGAGGCCTGTGCCCTGCAGTGGGACGTGTATAAGCTGGGATGATGATGATGATGACATTTAACGTTGTCAAGTTAGACTTCGGAAATGTAAGAAGGAGATAGCGGCTTTCATGAAACCGTATTTTTCACAGAGTGTAAGCTCGAATGGCCCGGCAGCAGCACAATGGTTCCAGACGCTCGCTTAGCGTTCAATAGACGCCATGTTACATGAATTATTCATACGGACAAGGTTCTATTAGGAAAAAATCCGAGGAGATTAAGTTTTACATAAGCTATTAGTTCCAAGAGCATATTTTACTTTTAACGAGAAAAACCGAGTTTTTTTTTTATTGTTCCGATTAATAAAGAAATGGAGTTCTTCAGAGATTTAAATACTTTAAAACCAGGGTTCGGAGTTTTCGTAGCAAGCTTAGATGAAGGCGAACCATAGAGTCGAAATTAACGTTAAAATTAAATTCTTACTCATACTCTACGCATTTATTTATTTTATTTCAAAATACAAATAATAATAATAATACTGAAAAAATACGGATAACTCACGTCTATGATCAAGTTTAGCTAGTTTTAGTTGTTTCACTATGTATGAGTGAAAATCACGAAAGTTTAAAACAGTATAAACTAATTAATTATGTATAATTATTTTCTACATAAAATAAAGAACTGTCACCGCCGTTCTACAATAACAATAATAACCTAACCTAACCCATATAATAATTTAATAAAAAATAACATGCACATAAAAATAATTTAGTATCTGGTCTAGTCAGAGATATCCATAGAACATGTAGGATTGTAGGTATGTAGAAGAACAAGAGTTTCAAAATCATGAAATGGTATGTCGTAAATGTTGTCCATTCCATCATTATATCAGTAAAATTTGTAATTAGTTACGAGTGTTTCGTTTCGACACTTTCAGAAATAAAGTGAATTATACATAATATATTATAGTCTGTATACAGTATACTTACCTAACCACATAACAACTAATATAAAAAGGCATAAAAATGACTCACGAACAAAAAACGTGAGCCACCACGTGACTCACCAGCGTGAGCATATGGCTATGAAGTCACATAATATAATCCTTTTCTGTCTGCAGTCTGAAAAGAAGCGCCGTTCTATTTAATTACTCAAAAATGAATTATTGCCGATATTTTGTTTCAAAAACGTTTGCGCATAACAGCAGAAGAGATGAAAAAGTATCATTTCTGGAATGGAGTACATACAGGTGACATAAGTTCCAGTTCACTTATTATTAAGTTATTCATATTTCAAACTGTATTACACTGAAAATGTCTAATCTATTTCCAGCAAAATTGTCCCTACATGTATGCGAAACCGAAGGCGCAAGCTAGTAAAAAATATCCGCAGTACCTATATATCTTTATTTGTACGAAAAGTTTCCAGCCACTCACTTTGAATTCTACGTAAATTTTGACTTATTATTTTGATCAAACTATATTTTAATTGGAGTTAGTGATCCCTCGATTACTTACTGTTGATATTGTGAAGCGGTTTGTTTAGGTTCCCTTCTAGCTAAAGGTTACAATGGCACCTCATTAAGGCAATTCGCTAAATATTGAGGAAGTCACGGTTGGCCGAGTGAATTTGGCTAATTTCTAATTAATACAGAATTATATTATTAATTCCTACAAAATTAATAATGGTAATTTTGTTTACGTTCAGTTCTTTGATTTACGGAATAACGTCGTCTTATTTATGTTTCAATGTTCTGGACAAAGTAAAATAAAATCAGGTCTAGAGTACCCAAAACCGGCGAGCATTTTTGGAAAGACTAATGAGTGTTGTGTGTTTATATGTGGGTGTGGCAAAAATAACTATCGCGTAGTTGTATACTACTAGAAATGGGTCAAATAAGTCTCGCAAGATTAGATGACAGACAGACACCGGGAAAGGAGAAACTAAATAAAGGCTTATAAGAAAAGCATTGTTCTGTTTAAAGAAACAATCGCCAAACATTAGCGCGGTGTGATGTTAGTAATAAACTAATAAATCACTATGTGTTACAGAATTATATAAAGATAATCCATATTACCACTATATTGGTAAATTATTCTATGGCATGATAAGCTACTTCTCTACAACTACGCGATAATTATTTTTGAAATCTATTGTAAATTTGTAACTGCGTTTTTTAATTTCAATTTTAAAGTTCATATTTATCAAGATTAATTTAAAGACGCGTTGTCTGCAAACTAATCAGACAACCGTTATTCAATTAAAATTAAATACTTCTAAGACATATTTCAATTAAAATATTTATTGGAATGTTGACGTACTTACATTTGAAGCAATTTCTACATTTTTTCGAATACTTTTGTGTACAGGCTACTGTATAGTCGACAAAGTAAGTGCTTTACCATTTTTTATGACAGTTCCTTCGTCAGAATAGAAGCAATAAGGCTGATTGTCACATTGACTTGCAAGTGAAAGCCACACAACTGACATTAAATCTTAGGGTAGTAATAGTTATTTGTTATACAAGGGGGGAAAGTTGTATTTTACCTGCGAGTGTCCATTTGAAACACAAGCTATCGAAAGGATTCTATGATTGACCACGAGCGAAGCGAGTGGTTTAAAAATAGAATCCTTTCGATAGCGAGTGTTTCAACACACGAGACGTAAAATAACTTTTCACCCGTGTATAACACAAAACTTTTCACCTCACTACAGCGAGGAAAATAAGAAAAAGGGTTTGTACTATCAATTATTATTTATTTATTCACTCAAAATAATTAATTGAAAAGTTTTGACTTAAGTTTTTTTTTATTATTTCGGATGCGTTTTGTTCGCACATCGACTTACTTAGACTGTCAGAACATTTTATCCGTTTTTGCAACAAGAATGAAGGTTAATGATGAATGCTGATATTTATGAATTAAAATAAAGTTGTAAGACTGTATTTAGTGTTTTTTACTCGATGCAATTCATTAATTGTGATGTTAAAAATTCAGCACTTTTAACGTTTTACGTTTTGTTAGCTGTCAAATAAATATCACGTAAGCTGCCTTCAAATGTCAAAACTCTTTCTTCACATGTGGATAAAAAGCGATTTTCTCAATAGATGTCAAACAAACAAAAAGGGCTTTCCGAGCTAGTGAGGTGAAAAGAAATTTGTTGGTCGACTATACGTTACGTTAAATCTCTTAACACTTCTGTGTTGTAGCTAATAACATTCCTAGTTTTAATAGCACATTGCTCTTTACAAAATTTATTCCTAGGTTATACAAGCGATGAACGAGAAGACCTTGATAATCTAGAGAAAGGATTCGGCTAGTCTGAATCACCTAAACGACCCGACACCTACTCGCTCACAGAACTATTAGCCATGGAACTAAGAAAAGGACAATGAACAGCAATCCAGAGTAAGAATACCATGTTACATGTTGAAATAGCTCTGCTGGTGACATTTTTTCTCACTTGGTGCTTAAAATATCTGTGATTACAACCAAGCTATTAAAAAACTGGCCAAGTGCATACCGGGCTGCAGGTATGTTAAATTTTGATCTACTACTCGATAATGCCTACAAACCTGTCATAGTTATGCTTTTAAATTCTGTATAATAATATATTTATGACTTACCATTGTGATTTGATTATGATGATTTTTTCCAGCCAACAGTTAACTACTACATTCAATTTATTGAATCAGGCATTACTTTGCGGAGATCCATATTAATGAACTGAAACAATTGCTTTATTTGTGTGTACAAGTACCGAAACCGTTCACCGTGCTACCAAATGTTAGACTAACAAACCAAAACAAATGTTTTAATTTGTCATTGTAACTTTTTAAGTACCCACCCACTTTTCAAACAAACTACCAAAACAAAAACAAACAAAAATTCAGGGTAGTTTTATGTGATGATAAAAGTTCATTAATTTTTGTGGTTCATTAGTTAAAACATTTGTTTTGGTTTGTTAGTCTAACATATCGCAGCACGGTGAACGATTGCGGTACTCTGTAGATGAGCTCTAGTTGAGTTCGAAACGCGTCAGTGTAGTTTGGTGGTGGTGATAGTTGGGTTTGTGTGATTTGTGTGTGTTCATGTTCATACAGTGTGGAGGTGGAGGAACTGCATGAACACGCATTTTTTTTTACATAAACGTAGCTATCGTAAGGTAAGCAAAGCAAAGTAATTGTTTCAGTTCATTACTACATTTTAACTCTAAAATTAGCACTTTAATACTTAAGTAATTTTTCGTAATCGGTGTTTTTAATAAAATGGGATAAAAATTACTATTATTTTAAAGTAAGATAGTGATAACCTTTCTAAGATAGATGGTATGTTATAATCTGAAGTACTACATTGCACTATGTATTATGTAGGTAGGGATGCGTCAAATTTATTTTTTTGAAACGTCCAACCTATCTAACGTAATCTAATATATAAAAATCTCGTGTCACGGTGTTTGTTATCGAACTCCTCCTAAACGGCATGACCGATTTTTATGAAACTTTTTTCTCCATATTCGGTAGGTCTGAGAATAGGTCGTAGGCTAATTTTCTTCGCAGACGGAGTCGCGGGCAACAGCTAGTAATATTATAAATACGGAAGTGTATCTGTCTGTCTGTTACCTCTTCACGCTTAAGGGCCGGCGCTCACTGACGGCATGGCGTTGCTTCATACCGCAGCATCCCTGGTATCGTGGTATCAAAATAAAGTAACATGAATTCTAAACTCATAGAAATAAGATTCAAAATAACTGATTAGTAATAAAATCCTTTGCCATGACACGCCGTACCATGCCAGCAGTGAGCACCGGCCGTTAACCGCTGATCCGATTTGCACGAACTTTGGTATGGAGATAGTTTGGGACTTTGGAAAGGACATAGGATAGTTTTATCCCGGAAAATTGCATAGTTCCCGCGGGATAGTGATAAATAAATTCTTTGCAGACGGAGTCGCGGGCAACAAGTCATCCAAAGCAAACCGAAAAACATGAAAAAAACTCTTAAAAAACTACATAATCGTGACATAATTAAGGAGGGCGTTGCCATGGCAACCATAATTCCTCTATTTAATACTTCTCATTCGAGTTTTTTGACGTTAATTTTTATGGAAGGGTTTCCTCCATTAGGCGAAACAAAGTAAAACGAGGAAATATTCAACAAAATTTTCTTTTGTTGATGATAAAGCAAGCAGTGCATCGGGCAATTTTCTCGGGACAAAGAGATTTGGGGTAGAAGTTTCCCTTCCTTTATGCAATTGTTATTTTTGCTGTCAGAGAGTCCCTGTTTATTGTAACTAAGATAAACGGTGTAGGGGAGCGGTCACACGGAGCGATTGCTGATTAGCTGATCTTTCAAATGTGTCGATTGTGGGAGTATTTGACGGCTTATTTTGTATGTGTGTAAACTGTAAACTCTTTATGGTCCAAAAATAAAGAAAAAGAAAAGACTATTGGCAACCATTGGGACATATGCACAAATACAAACTTATCCCTTTAAGGGATCTCTACCAATCAACCCTTGAGTAGATGAGAGGAACACTTAATAAGAGACGGAGACAGAGAAGTTTAATAGTTATAAATATTGCAGTAAGATGAGGATACTGCCATACAAAGTCCGTTTGGGCAACAACTACTTACTTCCTAAAAACTTATTATTTATACTTGTAAAAAAGCAACCAAAAAGTAATAATAATAATTATCACTAAAATCAAAATTGAAAACATTAGCCAACCTTTTAAAGCAACTCCATTTGTACCTCACCTACCAATCCACTTTAAAGCAAGTCAGTGCACATGTAAACACGTATTCATTTCAACTAATTAGAGAGAAATTCACGCTGTCCAGTGACTCGTTGCTTAAAGAACAAAAGGAATCCAGTGGAAAACACTCGTTGTTAACACACAGTACATAAACAGACAAGGAAAAGCTTTACCGGCCGTACAGACGGAACGAGTGTATGGACCATTTGCCGCGAACGAATTTCACTGTTTTAAATAGGAAGGGTCGTCGTTACTTGGTCTGGTACCGGTTTTACAGTGGGCGTATGCTGGGATTACTAAAATATACTTGCATTTTATGATTAAACCGCGATTGAAAAATCAGTCATCTCAGTTAGATAAGCTGTTGCCCGCGTCTCCTATCCCGCGCTGTCCCGCGGGTACTATGCAATTTTTCGGGATTAAAAGTAACCTAATGTTAATCCAGGTTATAAACTATCTCTGTGTCAAATTTCATCTGAATCCGTCAAACCGTTTTAGCGTGAAAGAGTAACAAACATCTATCCATCCATCGATCCATCTATACAAACTTTCACGTTTATTATATTAGTGGGATAGTCATCTTGACGGAATCTGTGACAGAAAAATCCTTGAAGTACAAACACGCTAATACAGACCCAGTTGAGTTGGTCGAGTAGGTACACGAAAGAGAACTCAAAAATATCAACAGCAGATACCGCTTATTAGTATTCCTAAAAATTCTGCATTGAAACCAGTCCGTATGTTTGGTTTTATCACGATACGCCGCAAAGGAGCTAGCTAGAAGGACAAAAATAAAGAATTAGTCGCTTTCCGAAATGCTCGTCAGTGGTGAAAACATGCATTGTTTTAAAAGTGGACGATTTTAAAGATAAATCTGTGGAGGGAGGCCACAATAGAGAGACCTCTACAACCGGTGAAATCTGAAGAGTGTTGGAAGTTATATTTATGCATCTGACTGTATCAACTTTGATAGCACGATGTAGAACATGAATTATGTCTTCAGCAGCGCTAGCTACTTATGCGTCATTGCAGTTTATCTATTCGTAGACTAGGTGGCGCTAGGGATGGGTAACTATAATAGGTTAGTACTTCAGAAAACCATAGACAATACCGGGTGTTGCCAGTAAGAAACAATAAATAAAAACGGGGATTCCTTAGAATAGAAATCATCATTATTTTATTAGAAGTACTTTTATGTTTCAAAATCCTAAAATTTCAATTTAATTTTAAAATCAATGTTATTAAATAACATTGCGATGTGGTTACCTGTTCTCAGTCGTAAGGCGTTTAGTTTTTGTTAGAAATTAAAACTGCTTACTAAAAAATAAAATATCTTTATTTAAATTTATAGTTCCCCAGTATAAAAGTAAATTGCAAGAGCGTAATGGAAACTGTTACTGGTATCTTCATACTTTTCAGTATTTTCCGCACTCGTACTCGATAATGCTACTTCCCGGTTTAAAACCGACACAAGAAAACTTAATCAGCAGCGCACTCAAACCCACGGAATCGGCATCCAAGTACAACTCTACAAGGAACGGTAAGATTAAATTTACCTATTAACAAAAGAGTTTGTTTTGAATTAAGTAAACGAGTTAAGTAAATAGGTCCTGGAACCTTTTATATATGCTGATAAGTTTTCTGGCAAAAATTAAGACTGATTCAATGCTTTTGAGATTGCCTGGTCTATATTTTCATCCTAAAAAAAGCCGTGGTACCCAGTGGTTTGACCTATGGCCTCTCACACTCAGACAGAATCGTAGGTTCAAGCCCGGGCTCACACCTTTGAGATTCTCGGAATATTTGTGCGAATGCTTTTTTTTCAAATGGGAATTAGTTTATTTACCAATTGACCACACATTACATTTAACAACAAAGAAAAAAAACGAACTAACTTAATCTAAACCTGAAAACCTAATTACATTCGAATATTTACCATGGGCTTTTCAATGAAGGAAAACATCACAAAGAAACCTGTGCACACCCCTGCGATGCAATTCTATAGTGTCTGTAAAGTCCATGTGGAAGCTAGGTATCTACAGTCATATTATAAGAGAACTGTGACCAGCTGTGAGACATATACAGGGTAATTTTTTAATAAGTGCACAAATTTTAATATGTGATACAGTGTCGTTAAAATAACAAATTTCAGTATTTTTCATTATAATTTTTATCACTTATTTTTTTTTATTTTTCATAGTAACTCGACCAATTTATTGGATGAATTACTATGAACAACCCAAATATCAAAATGTAAAAAAAAAATCTTGAACAGATAATCGTGATCTATTAACGATACTGAATCACGTATCAAAATTTGTGCACTGGTTAAAAAATTACCCTGTATAGGTCTGAGGTGAGGTGATTTCGATAATATTGTTTTACGGGTAACTCCATGAGGGTTTGACTGAAAATCAGCGCTGTAGCAGGCATCTACTGCAGCTTATGCTGAGTCAAATTCCTTTTCGACATCAACAATTATGTTTTTTGTTTTTATTGTTATTATTGTTCTTTTTATTTTTCTCAGTGTATTAGTCAGTGTATTTTCTTTTTTGATGTCGAATAAAGTTATGTCTATGTCTATGTCTATGTCTATGTCTATGTCTATGTCTATGTCTATGTCCATGTTACTCGCTAATCTTAAAGCCAAGCACCAGAGCGCGCTACTGTGTTCCGGCTTACAAAACGGAAGTTTCTACAGAGGAAGAAGAAAAAGGTGGAATTACTGGCATATGAGGTAGGTAGGTGGCATTCTCCGTATTCTGTCTTAGCCCCCTTAGATCCCAACGCGTCTGCAATAGTCAGGGTCACGGTGCTTACTTGCCATCAAATATTACTTGCAAGCTTAAAGATTGCGTACCCAACACACCCATTTACCATAGACATCAGAACAAGTGAAATTTAATAAAAGCTTGTTAAATAAGATAAAGTTAAACCTGAACCCTGAAAACAATACACTCTCTTTATCTTCGGGCAGTCCTATAAAAGTACAAGAAACGTCTTTCATTTAGCTATTTTGCTCGATCTTAATAATGGCAATTGTACGGTGGTACGGATTTACGAGTACGGCACATTCGAGCCCGCTTGCACTTGGTTGGTTATTTAATAGGTCGAGGAGATTTTTTAGCTGTCTTTTAGGCTACTTTACTTTCTTTGTTGCTTTTTTCGGCTGAGTCGTAAAAAATACTTGACGTACCTAATTGTCGTATTGTGCTAGATGGGTCATACATACTCAGCGTAAGAAACAAAAGCTTTCTTCCCTGTGGACATACTTAAAAATTGCGACTCTTACCCCCTGTTTCACCATCCATTGATCAAATTTATTTGACGGATAAATGTGTTGCCGTTTCTATTTGTTTTGTTCGAATCATGTTCGAATAGACGAAGTCGGCATCACATTTATCCGTCGGTAATGGTAAAAATGTGTATGACCCAGATGCAAGGTATTGTAATTTAAGGCAGACCTAGATAGAGTTGGAGTCTCTATCGTTTGCCCGAATTTCATATGCCGTAATGTATCGTTTCATATCTTTCATTTGGCATAAAGTGATTTACTTCTGAAACACTTATTTCTTCAGAATCGTTATTAAACTAACCTAACCTATTGTATTCTGTAATTAAAAACAGCATGCTTCTGTATATTTTATGGCAAACGTTGGTTTGGCAAATTAAATTATGGGAAACAAAACCGTAGGGTTGACCTGTGAAGAGAAACCATATCAGTCGGTATTTTTTACTTTAAAGAGATAGATACCGCAAACGTAGAAATCGATAAAGAAGATCAGTGATCAAACGTATAAATGAACTAAAAGTTTTAAAACGTGCGAATAATGAAATTGTCAATTGATATTGATCTAAACTAATCTGCAGTTAATCAAATAAAAATAAAATAATATAAATGTCACGGGACAATTCACACCAAATGACCTAGTCCCAAACTAAGCAAAGCTTGTACTATGGGTAGGTACTAGGCAACGGATAAACATACTAATATTTATAAATACATACTTAATTACATATTAAACACCCAAGACTCGAGCACAAACATTCGTATTATTCACACAAATATCTGCCCCGCCTGGGAATCGAACCCAGGACCTCAAGCTTCGTAGTCAGGTTCTCTAACAACTAAGCTATCCAGTTGTCCAAGCAAAAAGAAAAAGATAAAGTTAATTCTCCTAATAATGGACCTTTGTAAATATCACAAATCAAACGCAAACAACAACATAATCTCAAATTGTGACTTGCCTTGTTTTTGGGGCAAAAGAGCATCTTTAAAAAGGAACAGCAAAGTTTCATTCCTTATAAGATAAAGTCCACAGTCGTAATGTAAATAGACTACGGATTCCCATCTGGCAGTAAGATATGCGAGACTGAATTATGTATCCGAAAACTTTCAATTTTCTTATGCAAATGCCACCGATGTTCCAGTCTATTGGAGCCCGCAGGCGGTATTTGAAAAATCAGCGCCGATCGAGCTCGACACCAGACAAAATCGTGTACATTTCATATCGGTAACTGTTTCTTTGACATCTTATGAATGGAAATCACACAATACCTGCCAACTTACATGCACGTTCCACAAACACTCCATGTTATGTTTATTTTACGATTTCAAGGATCTCAGCGTACTTTGCCGAAACTACGCAACCGAATTTCAGCATGATTACACTGCAATGCTGTTTCAGTTACTTGCACCAAATTTGCTGAAATGACGTTACATTATAGCGTACAACTTGACTTCGATCGGGCGTTAACCGAAGTTCCGCGGCTAATCAAGCCATAATGTGACGGAATTTCGGCAAATTAATTTTAAGTAATTGAAATAGCATTGCAGAAATAATCGCGCCTAATTTCTGCCGCGTAATTTCCGCAAGTCACATCAGCCGAATATGTCGGAATGTAAAATCAGCCGCGGGACCTCGGTCGCTTATCCTTGGCATGGTGAGCTTAATTAAACACTAAGACGATTGCTCGCCATACTATATAGAGATTCTTGTATAAAGAAGTATTGAATCAGCAAGGCTGAAATGGATATACATATTATAATGCAGCGAGGGAATGCCGTACGCTGCCTGGGTAGGCGACATACAGGGTTTCGATATTTTTTAATCACATACTGTTGAAAAACCTATATGAAGGGTCCACGGAAAAAAAATGTCAAGACACTTTTTTTGAAAATTGCGATTTTAGTCTCAACATGTAAAACTCACAAAGTAGTATGACTTACCATTTAATTAAATATGGATATCTGAAAACAATATATTTTATTCACTTTTAAAGAAATGGTTACCATACCTTGTAATTGTTCGTGATGAATAACTTTCAAACCGCTACAAAAAGTTAACCTAAGTGACTAGACATGTGCCTTCCGTGGACCCTTCATATTTTAAGTGTTTTATAGAACAATAATAAACATAAAATTAAGTTTAAAAATTCACGGATTAACTCATGTATTTTAGTTAGTTTTGCTTTATTTTTTAATTATGCTGTTAATTTATTTAAAGTTAATTTGTAATTAGTATTTAGTTTTATTGTATTACTGTTTTTATTAAATTTTTATCACTTAATAGAATTATATAACTCATGTATCGGTATCAGAGAATATTTGAAAACCGAAAACCGTTGGCAGTATGATGTAAACGTACATACGTCACTACCTTAAAACCTACGTTTATAATTATAACTTTAAAATACCTGCAATGTCGGCCCTGGCGTAAAAATCGCCCAAAGATAATTAAGCCCCTACTGTTTTAGTTGTCTCTAGTCCCAAACTACAACATCTATAACAACGGGGGCATGGATAAGATTACTGTAACTAGTCTAGCTCTACGTTCTATATCAACTTAACCATACCAATATCTGGCTACAACCATGTTGCATTAAGTTAAGACTGGAGATATTGGGGATAGCTTGCATTACAAAAGTACAAAGAAAAGCAAAGATTAAATTCTCTTGATAAGAATAAGTTATAACTTTCGAGACTATCCATAGTTCTTATCCTCTGATCCTCCTATGAGTGAATATCTCAATAGTAATTGGATTGATATTATTTAAAGCTAAAAAGATGTAAAACAAACTTACTTGTCTCATTCTTCGCTAGAATATACGGCTTCTACACAATGTCAATACAGTGAAAGTGCTGCAGTCTTTTGTTTTGTTTCAGTTTTTTTCTAACTGTTACTGCTATTTTTAACAGACTTAAAAAATAGAGGAGGTTATGGTTGTATATTTTTTTTATATACGATAGTGTCGTAGATGAAACAAGCCATTCTTGACGTAGGTATATAGTTGGAAGTTATTAACAGGGTGTCTTTGTTTTATTAATAAATGCTAGTATTACAAATATACGCTATGCTATATTTTAGAGACCCATATTTTTTTAGGTATTTATTCTCTTTCTTTTGTAATACCCTGCCAATTCAGGATAAGGGTCCCTGGATATCGTAGATATTATACTGGCTAAAACAAGAATAATATAAAATACTTGATTTTTGCCATATAATAAAGAACTGCTAAAATGGTACCTACTTACACTCAGTATAGTGGATCGTAACGAAATACATACTAACGATGTATTCATTTGTTCAATGATCTCGAACAGATTCCGATGCATATATTTCGTGTCACAAACTTCCATTTCATCTAAACTACAGGATCGATATAAATATACGGGTTTAGTATTCGAATACGTACCTACACAGCGAAATTTAATAAAATCAGTCGCAATGATTCAGAAAAATAACATTCTTCAACAGCAAAATGTTTTATAAAAGCGAGCCTAAGCCCTAAATAAGTAATTAATTGTGCTTAACAACTTTGTCGTTTGGAAAGTGATTAGTTTATAACTACGTTTAAGTTAGAAATAAGTACACGAGTTGAAAAAGTTATCGAATAGGCTACTAATCAGATATGACTGTGTAGGCAGTTAAAGTTATCCTAATTATCCTAAATAAACTTCTTTTTTTTCCGTGATGAAAAGTTATTTTTTGTTGTTCAAGTAAAAATATGCTATTCCAAGTATGTCTAAAAATGTGCTAAAGTCAGTTTCTCGTTCCAAATATTATTATGTCTACGAAATTTATCCAAAAATGGTCGAATCAATTACATTTGAAATTTACCATGAGCTTTTACGGTGAAGGAAAACATTGTGAGGAAACCTGCATACACCTGCGAAGAAATTCAATGATGTGTGTGAAGTTCTGAATCTGAACTGGGCCTGCATGGGAACTACGGCCCCAACCCTCTCATTCTGAGAGGAGGCTTGTGCCCTGCAGTGGATGGAACGTATATAGGCTGTGATGATGATGATGACCCAAAGGGCGCAAACAGGGCCCTATTACTGAGACCCCGCTGTTGGGTCATCCTTCCCTCTGTCACAGGACTCTATCCCTTGAACCGTACAAGCTAGACACGAATGTTGTTGTATTGTTTGGTAGCACAGTGAACGGTTGCGGTGCTCTGAAGATGAGTTCTGGCGAGTTCGAAACTCATCAGTGTAGTTTGGTGGTGGTGATAGTTGGGATTGTGTGATTTATGTGTTCATTTTTTTCCCAAATTGAGGTAAATGCGTCTAAAATCCCGGTTTTAAAAAAATGCTTGTATATTTTTTAATACTAGTGCAGCAAAAAAGTTACTTCGACAAATTTATTTTTAAAGACTTGGATAAAGCACAGCCCCAAACAGTACTTCAAAATATTTGATGCATATTTCACAATTTGAGATTGAAAAAAGATCAAAAAAACACGAAAAAACACGTACGCAATTAATTACCTCAGGTGACTTACTACGGCTTTATTCCAAAACAGTTTTTTTACACCAAGTCCAGATTGAATTGCCAATACTTACTTCTCCTGGCAATTACGCTAGGGAAAATTAAAGGGGTTACAGCAAATGTGATCCTTGATACAGGCCTGGCACTACACATACGCATTCCATCATACTAATGGAATGGAACATATCGTTCCATTCTCGCGATAAGAAGGAACTGCGGCGGAGGCAAGTTTGTACAAGCGTGGAATTAACGCAATTCCCTTTGGGCCGAGTCCTAGATGGCAACAGGCAACAATTTCCTTTGTCTCTCTCTCTAGACACCGGTTGTAGACTTAGGTCACATATCTATGTAAGCATTGAATTATGTAAGGCAAGAATGTACACTCATATTGTGGACCTTGGTTAATTATACGCGCAAATACGGCTAAACGAGACTTATAACTAATTAACTACTGATGAAATGAATACTAATCCACAGACCCGTCCTATGATATTACCAACAGTTTGTTTAAATCGTAAGCCACTTTGGTACTTTTTTTAATACTGTATAGATTCAGGTGTTGCTTTAAGGAGATCCGTGTTAAAAAAAATAAGTAAGTAAGTACTTATTTTGTTCCTCCGCGAAGTAGCGAGGTGCATCATGCAAAATAGCTGTATTTACGTTGAAAATATACTTTTCATGCAATTTTTCCGCCTTCCCGACGCATAAAAATTAAAAAAGGACTAATGTTTTTTTTATTTGTGAAAGGTTGCCCGTAAGTGATCGCTTTAAAGGGATAATGCTGTTTATTGATTACCCTGTATATTTTTCCATGTGCCAGATTTTTTGTAACTATTGTTTATTTTAGGTAGTGAACAGTGAAGTCATTTTACCTATTTTAATTTTTAACAATAAATGCTGCAACGCGACTTTAACTGCTACAGAGTTGATTCATTAGTGCCTTTTAAATAATTGATCCTGGGTATATCCGGTGGTGGTATTGCATGGGTATATTCTAATATATAAAAATCTCGTGTCAAGGTGTTTGTTATCGAACTCCTCCGAAACGGCTTGATCGATTATTATGATTTTTTTTTGTCTGTATTCAGTAGGTCTGAGAATAGGTCGTAGGATATTGTTTATACTTACCCCTTTCACCGCGGACGGAGTCACGGGCAACAGCTGGTAAAATATATAATCTTACCAATGTACCTACCGATGTTACTTATCAAACATCCCCATACATTATACCACCGAGTACCCGGCTCCTACTAGGTACTCGATAACCAACAGGTGTGAAAAGGCACTTAAATTAGTTGATATTATATTTTGCAACCGTGACGGAAAAAGCAAGCAAAGGAGAATTTTTAAGTTATCGCTAGTGCTACAGGGACTCGCGACACTATCAAATTGCATGGATACGGTGACATTTCGCGTTTTTCTACTTACCACTATTCCTGCTGAATTAGTTTATTAACTCCTAACTTGTCTGCCTACATGAAACAGACAATAAAAGTGATTTAATACGTAATACGTAATAAAAGTGATTAAATACGTTTCCAACCCAAAGTAGGCTACGATTCAATGCATCTTCTACATCGTCAAGACAGTGCTAAATGCCTAACGTTAGATTTGTTGCAAGGAAATCGTTTTAGTAATCACCTATGGTAGGGCACCGGATGTTTTAAGTTCACGCAAGTGGTGAAAACTGACAAGGAGTTCATAATTACTTTATTACGGGACTTATCACGCAAATAATATTTACCTCGACGTTTCAGCCACATTGCAGCAGCCGTGGTCACGAGTTAACTGAAGTGTAGGGTGTCAAGTTCGTTTAGCCGCACGAGTCTTTCGAACTACCCGCACTTGATTCTGATTAGAATCAGCACCCGTATCTCGAACTACCTGCACTTGATCAAGATTTTTTAACAGCACCCCATCAGAAAGAAATAAAGAAAGAAAAACATTTATTTATAACAACAAAAACACGCACATCATCATCACCCTATGTTCGTCCACTGCTGGACATAGGCCTCTCCCATGGCACGCCGCTGAGCACGATCCTCAGCCACTCTCATCCAGCTCTTGCCAGCCGCCTTGCGAAGATCATCGCTCCACCGAGTCTGAGGACGTCCCACGCTACGTTTGCCGATCCGTGGTCTCCACTCAAGAACTCGTCTACCCCAACGGTTATCGGTTCTTCGGGTTATATGGCCTGCCCATTGCCACTTCAGCGTGCTAATGCGGTGGGCTATGTCGATAACTTTGGTTCTCTGTCGGATCACTTCGTTAGGAATTCGATCTTTTAGAGAAACTCCGAGCATAGCCCTGTCCATAGCACGTTGAGCAACTTTAAATTTGTGGACCAGCCCTACAGTGAGTGTCCATGTTTCGGCACCGTATGTCATGACGGGTAAAACACGCACACAGGCAAAAATAAGAGAACAAACATAGACATAGATAGCTATGTACATATTAATGCTGTCACAAAAGGGTCCCAACTCAACATGTCGCTAGTTCAAACCAGCACTGGTCTTCCGCCGGGCCACAGCACAGCACATCACACCGACACACTAGGCTTTGTCAAATTGACTAGGCGTTTTCAAATAGCAGAATATACCTAACTGATCTATTCGACGGCAACAATTAACACTGTCGGAACTACATTTTTGGCAATTTTCATTTATTACATTAAGTAAGGGGCTGTTTCACCACCCATTGATTAATTTTAACAGACGGATAAATGTGATGCCGTCTGCGTCTATTCGAACAATACAAACAGAGACGGCATCACATTTATCTGTCAAATAATTGATTGATTGTTTGATCAATGGATGGTGAAACAGGGGGTTAATGTCTTAAAAAACGTTATGTACAGTGGGCTGCAAAAGTGCATGGACATCTTGGGGCGATAATCGCGTGAGCAGTGTTTGATCGTTTGTGTTCATGTTTCGATGAGAATTAACTAGATGGCGTTGTGAATTGATGCAGCGTAGTGGCCGTTTTCTGCATCTAGTTTATATACCAAACTAAACTGGTTACACGCATGAGTCAAGTACTGGTATGTGGAATTGGTTTATGGTTCGAATCCCAGATCAGAGTGTTATTTTTGTTTTTTATTTAATTGTTTTTTTTAAATATGTATCTAATATGTATTTAATTATCTGTTTAATTAAAAAATTTCTTTGATCAGAAAATAAAATAATACTACCTTTTGATATCAAACATTTTATTTAAAACATAAAAGAGCAATTTCTCAATCAATAATATTATTTCGTTTTCACCGATGTAAGGGAACGTGCAGAAACTATAGGCGGCAGCACTTGTGCGACAGAAAAGACACTATGCGGACAGTAAAAGAAACTTATCAAGTCAAAATTTATGACACCAGTTGGCAGCACCGTCTATGTGCGCATTCCCTATAGCCATCTAAAAAATTATTGAGGTATTCTTAGCTTAAGTATTCGTTTCCAAAATTTACTGGAAAGAAGATTGAAGCATCACCACAATAAAAAGAAATAATATTATTAGCAACTAAGTAGATTTTTAAACTGGAGACCGGGTTAACATAATTAATGAATGCATAATATTAATTATGTAATTTATGTTCAGTATGAAGTATTGAACACTTACTTGGCGATAATTTATGTTCGAGTAACTTCAAAACATAGTTTGTTGTGTTTCAAAAATAGCAAAAAAAACAATTTACACTTAAAAAATAGGAAACAAATAAGTACTCATAAAGAATTGAAAACTAAATTTCATTCAATTTTATACGCTTATACCTACTAACATAATGGCTAGATATCAACCCGGTCTACACCAAATTTCAAATAACAGTTTACTTAACATTAATTGTTACATTATTAATTGTGCTTCTAACTGAAAAATGACCAACATGCATATATTTAGCAATTTATATCATTCTCTTTTATCTCAATTTCTAATAAGACTTCTAACACAGCTTCAAAAACAATACCTATGTGAGATCAGATGGTGAATCATTCACTATAAGAATAACAATAAGTAAACATGGGTAACTGGATTATTAATAAATAATAAAGGTTCGTTTATAACAGATTAATTACAAAATAATGATATCGGGAAATATTAACAATTTAAGTTACAAAGTCAATTTGTCTCTTAGTTACGGAGAGGATAGCCGTTACACTATCTATCACTTCTTGAAGTCGAGTTTTCATGCTCGAAACCATAATATATTGAAACATATATCACTATTTCGCATCAGTTCCCATGTTCTGTTTACCTCAGTGTCCAAATTATTTTTTGACTTTATCTCACTGGAGTCCCAATTTAAAACCCCGCTACTCCTTTACAAAATTTTACGGCCATTCTTATCCGACACTTTCCGTCGGTAAATATAACGATTTCGTTTTCCCAATCGAAATTTAAATGTCGAATGGCAAAGTTGACTGTGTTTCTCTGTAAAAAAAAACAAAATAATAAATACTTAACATTAGATCATGAATAGTGCAATTTGTAAGCAACATTGCACTCAGAAATATTAATATATGTAAAATCTTACCGTTATGCCCATATCTCGAGCTATTTTCTTTATAAGTTTTCTTGTTCCCAGAGAACAATAATTTTTGCTTTCAAAAACGTTGTTAATCGAATCATAGTAAAATATTTTCGAGAACTTGATAATTTGGATATTCACACAAGGTGATTGACAAGAAATCTAACGATTTGTGAAGTCATTATAAAAATTACCCTCAGTTTAGCAAACGAGGCGTGTAAGCGTATCCAAGTATATTATTCAACATTCAACCTTAAGTAGCACGTAAATACAGCAGTCTTCAATAAATCTCTGAAGTTAAATTACGGTAGTCCAACAATCGGCAACAAACATAATCTATCTATCTGTATCTAATCTACGCATTAACTAGACAAGGATGCAAAGATTAAGTAAAATATAAGATTGTTAGTTTCACCAGTTATTATAATGTCTTCATAGCCGAGTGGCTAAGAGAGCGGGCGAAGTTGCTAACGGATGCATTGGCTGGCCAGAGTGAATAGGGTTCGATCCCCCCCGGCTTGAGGTTAAGAAAATTGTTTTTGTTAGATTTCATACTTGGCAATGTTCTGCGTGTCTGTATCAATGTTACAGATTCCGAAAAACTACAAAAAGCAAAATAATTGTTAAACATTGACATGGCGAATTATTACAATATTTATAAATTAATATTAATTGTGAAGAAGAAGGAAGATTCCGAGCGAACGTTTTTTTTTTCATTGAATGATAATTACAACGCCATCTAGTAAGATCCGGTTGAACTAGTACGGCTTATATGGTAGCTACTGGCACTCATTTTACCTTCATAGGATTTTTGTTTTGCTTTGTCCATGCACTTTTGCAGCCCACTGTACATCTGTGCGAAATTTTGACAAAAGTAATATTTTTTCACATAAGACAATGTTAATTGCTACCGTCGTATTAGCCATAGCCGTTCGTTTAACTTAAGGCTATAGATGATCTTGCAACATTATTTTTCCGGGTTACACACGACATGCAAGTATTGCCGCTTGTAGTTGCAGAGTAACAAGATACTTGTTAGAACATATATAACCTAAGCATGCAAGTATTACCGCTTGTAGTTGCAGAATAACAAGATACTTGTAAGTACATATATGCAACCTAAGCATGCAAGCATTGGCACTTACAGTTGCAGAATAACAAGACAATTGTAAGTACACATTTAACCTAAGCATGCAAGTTGTCACAATGCAATTGGGACAATATAAATAATTTGTGATTTTGCTTTTGAAAAAACCAACATCCTAACAAAGTTAGTTCGATTCAATACAACGAGCCTCACCCCTCGAGCACTAGATGGCGCTATTATAAAACTTACGGTTGCTATGGTTTTTGGGCATATTTATTTAATATTATAATAAAAGTAAATACGCACAAAAACTAAGCTCTTTTCTTTCCTAAATAATTAATTAAATAATGAGGAGAGCTAAATGCATTAGGAACATCGTTTTGTTGCGCAGTGTCTTCTCTGTGGCACGAACTGTCGAATAAATGTTACGGTTATGTTATCGAGGGGCGTGACCTAATTTTTTGCCTTAAAACCTAATTCCGCCAAAAATTTGGACATTTTGAATCTGAACACAACTATCTAGAAACAGTCTACCATCTATTAATAATCCTGTGGAAACTCTGCCCGTTTATTGGTAAGTTCTCTCCAAAAGCCTCTTTTTTGTAGTGGTAGAGCCATGTTGTAGCTAGCCGCTGCATCACGAATGGGCCGGCTCGTCCGGGGCAGTACCACCCTCTCACAGAACACCGGCGTGAAGCAGCAGTAATCCTGCTTGCGTTTCGTACGGTCAGTGAGAGTGCCGGGGGCCCAATATCTCACCCCTTCCCTCTCCCCCTCCCTCTCCCCCTTTCCCTATTGCCTCTCCTTTAGGGCCGACAACGCACTGGCATCGTGTAAAGCGCTGCGGGAGTCTATGGACAGTGGTGCTCATTTAACATCAGGTGACCCACTAGTTCGTTTGTCTGGCCTATCTAACATAAAAAAAAAAAAAAAAAGCAAATATCAACATTTACCTTGTCTAATTTTATGTGTTTATTTCTAGTTTTCTATCTCTAAATTTATTCTAATACTATCTCCTGTTTCTTTACCTAGCTAACTCCAACGGTCTGCATTTAATTGTAAATTCTGTTTGAACCTCTTAGACCGTTAGGCAGTTTCAGTTGGTTCAAATTTAAATTTCAAAATTCAGTTTTCGTTTTCACCAAATTATTTTATTCCTTTGTATTATACATTTAGCTTCATCTTTTTCTTCTTGTAAATTCCGTATGATTGCTCTGCCACATAGCCAGCGTTTAAATTCGGGCCTATGGTCAAGGACCGTTATGGACGTTGGGCCGGTGGACAGAGCAGTTGTATGGGCCACTGCTGACATTAAGTGTATTCCAGGGCAACAAAGTCGGGGTTAAACCACCCGAGCAACTATGCAGTCTCCACCTCTCGGCACTACACCACCAGCACACTCCGGGTCCTTAAGCACCTTGCCTCAGCCCCTGCGAAAACTGCAACTTTCCCTGATATCCACCAGCAACGCCCGCAGCGCGTCCTACGGTCTCCTGGAACCAGGGCAGTATCTGTCCAGAAAAAGCGTATCCCCACTCAAGTGCTTTTGTACCCTTCTGACCCTCTAGTCACTCACAGTTTTAGTGTATTAAATAAATGTCTAGACTTTGTTTTATGGTTTCAAACTAAATACAAACTGAAATATAGATGCACAGAAAAAACCCCAGAAAAAAGACCAATGCTGGGAATCGAACCCAGGTCCTCAGCGTTCCGTGCTGCGTGCTTTACCCCTACACCACCACTGGTCTAGAGGTTAGCGACGAATCTTTCCCATACATCGTACATTTCAGTCTGTTATAATCACGTTATGCAGTGATAAAGCACTCATCTATGTTTATGCCCTCTACCTAGTTTGTATTTAGTTTGAAATATATGGTTTCATGGGATGACCGTAAAAGTAATAAAAAAATGAAGTTGAAAAAATAAAAAATAAAAAAGATACTTCATATCTGACTTGTTTGTTTTATGGTTTAATTCTTCTCCTCAAGACCTATACCTAAACTGTGACAAAGTATTGCCGCTTATAGTTGCAGAATAACAAGGCACTTGTAAGTATATATATGCAACCTAAGCATGCAAGCATTGCCGCTTGTAGTTGCAGAATAACAAGATACTTGTAAGTAGCCCGTTTATATATTTACAAGTTTATTGTTGTATATAATGTATCTATGTGTGTTTTATGATGTCCTAACCTAAGCATGAAATTACTTGTCTGCGGGACGAGAAACAGAAGCCCTTTTTTCTTATTGGACGATATATTATCGCGATGCTAAAAGTAAGACGGAGGGTGAAAATTGGATGAATGTTAACGTGAAAAGAACGCCTTAGGGCAAACAAACTGATAAAATTAGAATAAGGAAAAGTTATGATCCATGTTCCTGATAGGAACAGGTTGCTTGGGTTCAGTTAGAAAGATAACTTGGGAAGAGTTCAGTGAGGCGGGCAACTAATAGCCGTAATTAAGTGAGCGAGCACTGAGTTAAGCCTTTATTTTGAAGTGACGAAATTAAAGCAAACAGAAACAATAGATTGTCTTGAAACTTTAGCGATTTACACTGGAAATTCGGAAGGTGTTAAGTCTAAATTGGATTTAAAGGAAATGATCTGAAAACGCTGCCGTAGTGGCCTAGCTTCCGTGGTAGTCTAGTGGTTTCACCTACGGCCTCTTACACAGAGGGTCGTGGGTTCAAATCCCGACTCGCACATCTGAGTTTTTCGGAATTTGTGTGCGAAAATACATTTGAAATTTACCATGAGTTTTACGGTGAAGGAAAACATCGTGAGGAAACCGACATGCACCTGTGAAGAAATTCAATGATGTGTGTGAAGTTCCCAATACGCACCGGGCCCGCATGGGAACTACGTCCCAACGAGAAGGCCTGTGTCCTGCAGTGGGAAGTATATAGGATGGGATGATGATGATGATCTAAAAAAAGATGAAAAAATTAACCATATTGTTGAAGCTAAAGAGCTTATTTAACTTGAGAGTGAATTAAGTGTAAGTAGAATGTATATGATAAATCTACGCACTATGCCACCGTGACTACATCATAATGATTTATCATGTTTTCGCTACACATCTAAGTTATTATATTATTGCATCTTACATAACAGAATCATAATAACGCCAATAACCGCTATACAGAAGTAGGTCACACGATTGTTTACCATATAGGCAGCAGATATCCCATGAGGGAAAAGTGAGTTTATTTTTATTGTTATTGTCTGTTTAATTAGTTCTTGCTCTAATCCAACAATTACTTTTGCATACAGCCTCTCTCGTCACGATTTTAATTAACAATTTTAATTCATTCATTTCTTTTCGGCCGCCATCTTGGAGTGGTCCATCAATATTCAGTAATCCATTTAACGCTCAGACAATAAAATTTCATTTTGACGATGTTCCCAGAACGACTGATGAATATGGCAATTGAATTTGAATTAGAAACAGAACCGAAATGTCCTGTTGGTGAAAAGGCACAGTGTTATGAATAAACAGGTTAATAAAACAAGGAAACGTAATACATTACTACTTATTTATGTTTATACAAGGTTTATACACATACGAGGACGTAAAAAGACTGAGTCCAGAGGTAGGGATCACAATTGGGGTTGTCTGTTTTATTGTAATGCTTTTTAAATCGTTTTCTGTATTTATTTAATTTCATTATAATGTAATGCATTTATTACATATCAGTGTCAACGGTATCAACGTTCAAATTTCATGGCAATGTATGGTCGGCAGAAAAACAAATAGGTACAAACAAATACACTTAGTATTTTTAACCTTTATCTACACTAATATTAGAAAGAGGAAAGATTTTTTATTTTTGAATGTAACGAATAAACTTAAAAACTACTGGACCGATTTCAAAAATTCTTTTGCCGTTAGAAAGCTACATCATCACTGAGTGACAAAGGCTAGTTTTTACCGCGGGAAAACGCGGGAAACGGACGGAAGGCTAGTTTTGTATAAATAAAAAAGTACTCTAAAAATGTTTTGAGGGTTAGAATATTAAAATTTTTACCATGGATTTTGATGTCAATCTTTGACCACTGCAAGAATATATTATAATATATACATTACATTATGAATGACTAAAAGACCTTTCCACACTGACTGAGGTTACAGGAAACTATTATTTGACTTTACAGATTATTTTTCATGACAGTTAAATTGAAATTCGTTGCGAAATATAGCATCTATTGTTAGCAATCTTCTAACTAGCGCCATCTGCGAGCGTTGTGGTGCTTCCGGGATGACATCTGTCAAACGAAACGTCACAAAGAACGGCCGCGCCACCAGTTGCCAACCTCTCGAACTAAATAATCCTACCAATCAGCGTCGAGCCCGTCCCGCCTTTTTGGTGTGTTTAAAACTGACAGTTAACGGCGGGGCGCGCCAATTCTAATGATTTTTCTTGTGACGTAAGGTAGTTCTCGCATTGTAAGTGAATCTAGATTGTTTCTTATATATTATTGAAGATATCCTTATATATTAAGAAAAAAAGGTTTGTGATAAATATTTAAAAGGTATGTTAACATCAGAAGTGGGATTGAAACCAAAGTAGATCAAGGACATCGCCCATGCCGCCTCGAAGAATGTCCAAAGTGACTCGGAAAACTAAAAGAGCAAAGCCACAGGCGATATACCGGGACGGCGTCAGCAGAACATATGAAACACTGGATTAAAATCCACGACTGGGATTTCGGTAATTAATGACCTTCAAGCTCGTGTTGACAAGGTAATGTTTCACCATGTTATAATTTATGATTTTGTTAAAAGCTAATTTCGAATATTATAATAAGCTAATTGAAGACAATTACTAGCTTCCTCGTCTTTCCGTAATCTCAATGCCAAAAGATTCGTCAAAGTTTTGCCTAAGCCTAAAGGCAAATGACTACGACAATCTTTTAAGAAAATGTTCCCTAAGCCTAAAGGGGCATTTTAGAATTGGTATTGGATAATGGAACACACATGTTTAATGTTACAAAGATTGCCTAAGACTAAAGGAATCGAATTTGAACTTAAACATGTAGGTACATAGTATTGTGTGGTCACGAAAGGCCGAGCGTTTAAGTACATGTACATTTACAATAATCATGTTTTATCAATCTGTGCCAGGTCGACAGTACCCTGTGAATATCTTGGAGCGCCTGTGGGCATGCGCTATGCAGAATGGCCGTGTTAGCAATCTTCTAACTAGCGCCATCTGCGAGCGTTGTGGTGCTTCCGGGATGACATCTGTCAAACGAAACGTCACAAAGAACGGCCGCGCCACCAGTTGCCAACCTCTCGAACTAAATAATCCTACCAATCAGCGTCGAGCCCGTCCCGCCTTTTTGGTGTGTTTAAAACTGACAGTTAACGGCGGGGCGCGCCCATTCTAATGATTTTTCTTGTGACGTAAGGTAGTTCTCGCATTGTAAGTGAATCTAGATTGTTTCTTATATATTATTGAAGATATCCTTATAGATTAAGAAAAAAAACGGTTTGTGATAAATATTTAAAAGGTATGTTAACACTATTATTTATCAAATGCAAAATGAGTTTTAAGTTTTATGACGTATGTAGAATATAAACCTCTTTTAGTATATGTACAGTTTACCGCAGTATTATAATCGAGTATAAAATTAAAAAATAAATTAAACATTATTATTCAAATATTCGAATGTATTTATTTATGTTGCTACCGTTACCGAGTGCCATGAAATTCGAACGCTGACACCGATGTATACAAATAAGCAATGATCTTCATTTGAAATAGGTAGATGTCATAGACGGTCCAAGTTGTTTTTTATTCTGTGTGGAATAGCATTATTAAGGTGGAAGCGCACGCTCTAGGCGCGAAATTCAAACTTTTTACAGTTTTTAATTTATTGTGGGTAAACGGTGTAACTGTTTAACTTCATATGGTATTTGCGCTTGTAAGACAGTGTTCTTTATATTTTTGCGTAAAGTTTTTTAAGAATAAAACTATTATTAGCTTGAAATAAAAGTTGTCAAAACGTTGAAAGTCCGAATTTCTATGTTTGACAACTTTTATATCAAGCTAACAGTTTTATTCTTAAAAAGCTTTACACAATAATATAAAGAACATTGTTTTACAACCGCAAGTACCATATGAAGTTAAACAGTTACACCATTTACCCACAATAAATTAAAACCTGTAAAAATTTTGAATTTCGCGCCTAGAGTGTGCCGTTCCACCTTAAGAATTCTTCTCAATTTACGCGTGGCGCCCGACCGACACGAACACTTTGACAGAGCGTCAGTAAAGTTACACTAGTTACAGAATACCACTACACAAAAAATAACTAAAGGGGGTTGCCTTATTGTACGCATATAGATAAATTTAGAAAGTTGTCTGTGTTAGCCCCAAAGAGTATTGTAATATTATATGTACAAGTGTGGCAACTCTATGGTCAAAAATGCATGTATGGAAGGTGCTGCCGCCCTACGGCAGCTTTAGAACTAATGTGACGTATCTATAGATATATACCTATCTATATTTATATGTTGGTAGTGATGTACAGCTATAGATACGCGTACCTATAGCAATGTACATTCAAGGATTTTAATTGATAGGATAATTGCCACTATTCGTATTTAGCCGTCTAATTCAAATCAGCATATACGAAGTATAAGCGGCTAAACCCGATTTGCATTATACGGCTAAAATACGAACATTGGCAAGTGGCCTATCAATTAAAGTCCTTGACCGTACAATTTGGTACGTCATGGCCATGGCCGATAAATGACAACTGACAAGTTTGACAAGTCAACCAAGATGGCCGCCAATTTAGTTCTTCGGCAAACACCAGAGATCGCTGTAGTCGCATGAAAAGTGATGATATATGTAAGTGTGCCCCCCCTGGTTAGCCCTCAATTAAAATCTGACGTCGTCAACCAAAATAATTTTAATACTTACCTAATTAATTTTGAAAAAAGTAGTGAACTAAATGACAAAAATATTGAAACCATTGGTAACTTTTTTTTAGACAATCCAAATTGTCTAAGCTTGTCACAATTAAAATCGCATTCACAATTCCTTTCTGGAAAAGATTGCGAACATACGCGCCATAAAGAGAGACCTTGTCTAACGCACACGCAATCATGATTGTTTTTACCACTTCTTTCTGTTACAAGGTATACAACTAGGGCAGAAAGAGATGGTGAATGAAATCGCAAACGCCCGCGCGTTTGACGGTACTGCCTCTGGCTTTTACACGGCCTCTATCATCATCATCATTTCAGCCGAAAGACGTCCACTGCTGAACATAGGCCTCCCCCAAGGCTCAAGGCCAAACAGATCGGTCCCGTGCCATCCGCATCCAACGTGATCCCGCAACCTTAACCAGGTCGTCACTCCGTCTTGTTGGAGGCCTACCTACACTGCGTCTTCCGGTCTGTGGACGTTACTCGAGAACCTTTATGCCACATCGGTCATCAGTGTATTTGAATTAGGAACCTTTTGTTATTTAGTTAAAGTTCAAAGTTAGTTTTGAAATATGTACAAAAAAAATTACGTGGGGTCTTAGGAGGTTAAAGAAACATAGTTTTAGACACCACGTATTCAAACATGTACACTTTTGCTTCTGTTCTTAAGATACCTAGGCGTGTAAAAATAAAAATTATAACATTAACCACAAAAATTAAGTAGCTTCGAAGCGCCATGGTTACCAATTCATCAAAAATTGTCGCTGCGCCTTCCATCATTTTCGCGACATAAATCAATACTAAAAGGTGAATTATGAAGCGGTGTGAGCCTTAAAGAGCCCATTAAACACGGCAGAGGCTATAGAAATCGGAACAGGCTAGTCGGTTAGGAAATTCATTACGACTTGGAACGGTTAAATGGGGCGAACACCGCCCGTTTGGTGTCACTTGATCTACGGCGGTCAACGATGTAACCTTCGACCTAGAACTTTACACGATGCCGTCAATGCGATACTGATACGACAATATTAAAAACCGGCCAAGTGCGAGTTGGACTCGCGCACGAAGGGTTCCGTACCATTATCTAGGTATAAAAACTGCAAAAAAAAAACACGTTTTTTGTATGGGAGCCCACCTTAAATAATTATTTTATTTTAATTTAATTATTTATTTTTTAAAGCGAATATATAACTAAATATTCTGTGAATATTTAAAGCGTCTACCTGTTGCCGTTATCAATATCGAGCAAAAACGAGCAAAAAAACACGATTGTTGTATGGGAGTCCTCCTAAATATTTATCTTAAATATTAAAAAAATAAATAAATATTAGGGGACAATCTCACACAAATCAACCTAGTCCCAAACTAAGCAAAGCTTGTACTATGGGTACTAGACGACGATAAACATACTTATATAGATAAATAAATACTTAAATACATAGAAAACATCCATAACTCAGGAACAAATATTCGTGCTCATCACACAAATAAATGCCCTTACCGGGATTTGAACCCAGGACCTCTTGCTTCGTAGGCAGGGTCACTACCAACTAGGCTAAAGCGGTCGTTTAAAAATCTTATTCTGGTTTTTAGTATTTGTTGTTATAGCGGCAACCGAAGTACATCATCTGTGAAAATTTCAATCTTCCAGCTATCACGGTTCATGAGATACAGCCTGGTGACAGACGGACAGATGGACAGCGGAGCCTCAGTAATAGGGTCCCGTTTTTACCCTTTGAGTACGGAACCCTAAAAAGGCGCATAAGTTTTTTTTTAAATCCTCTGCATTGGACGATGTTTTAGTATACCTAATGACCTAGAAACAAAGCCAACATGAAAATAACCTACTAAGAAGTAAGAACAAGTACCTAAATAACAATGTTGGGTATTATAAAGATACTAGCTGCTGCGCGCGACTCCGTCTGCGAAGAATAGGTACCCCTATTCTAAAGATAGCCTACGACCTATTCTCAGACCTAACAAATATAGAGAAAAAAGTTTCATAAGAATCAGTAAATCCGTTTCGGATGAGTTCGATAACAAACACCGTGACACGAGATTTTTAGGGTTCCGTACCTAAAGGGTAAAAACGGGACCCTATTACTGAGGCTCAGGATAACGGCAATAGGTAGACGCTGAAATATTCAGAGACTATTCAGTCATTTATTCATTCACTTTTAAAAATAAATAATTAAATTAAAATAAAACAAATATTTAAGGGGAGGGGCTTCGGGGCCATCCATAAATTACGTCACACCAATTTCAATCAATTTGGACCCCTTCCCTCCCCCCCTTGTCACACAAATTACTATGAAAATCGCCATTATTTTGTTCTAGTGTCACAGATCGCTTGACCCCCCTCCCCCTAAATGTGTGACGTAATTTATGGATGGCCCCTTCCTTCCATACAACAAACGTGATTTTTTGCCGTTTTCAATATAATGGTACGGAACCCTTCGTGCGCGAGTCCGACTCGCACTGAATATAATATACTAAGTACCTATTGCGAAGTGCACATTTCCCGTCTTTGAACTTGCCGCTTGTTCGACACTTTGCTTACCACTTTGCCTATAAATATGGTGTATACAGAACTCCTAAAATATGCTGTAATAACTAATAAATATTCCTAAATTCTGACGAAATGCACAAAATATTAAGAGAAAAGAAAATCAATATACATAGTAGGTAAATAAGTAACTTTCCGTTAATGTTTACCTACATTATTATGTTGTCAATCAAAAAGTTGTTCGCCTACGTACTTCGTTAGCATTTCATTAGAGATGGTCTTAAGTTGGGGTCGTGACAGCTGACAAAAACTCGATACCTTAGTCATTTCGGAGCATTAGCAGAGAATAATGTTATGAAAATTTGTTGAGACTCATTAAAATAGCCTAAAATAAGTTTATAATTTTCAGCGTACCTGTTTATTTAAAGATTCAGTGTACTTTGATTCCTTGTATTTAAGTAGGTATAGGATGAAGTCTCCAGTAGTCAGCCAGGCACCGGTAGTCGGCCATATATGAGTGCAAGGAGTACGAAAGATATCTCTCGAGCTCTTCCCACCGGCCGACTACCGGTGCCTGGCTGACTACTGGGTACTTTAAGTTACTTTAGAGAATTTGTTACGCAATGTAGACCATGACCTTTAACCCTTCGTATGACTTAGCACTGATCAACGCTGTCCCTGTTGGGTCCCGGAGCACTGAGCAGTCACAAAAGCAACATTTTATTAAATGATTTAGTACATCACTTATTTAACTTGATATTTAGTGATTTTGGCACTGATCAGTGCTTTGGCATGCGACAGGGGTGACACTGATCAGTGCTAAGTCATACGAAGAGTTAATGAGTTCCCGATGATCAGTTTACCAGTGATCATGGCGTTTGTATATATAAATATATATTAGTATATGGAAATATCAAGAGCTAATTAAATGTAATGGTCTAGATTTTTTAGCAAATATCACTTGTGTAACTAACCGTGAATCATTCAAAACTGATAAGCAAGTTAACAAACACATAATAGGCATTAAAAATGCTGACAAGTATGTGTCGGGCTACGCTTAGGATTCAGTCTTGAAGTTAAGGCAGGTTCAGACAGGGTCGGTAACTGACTTCGAATTCGAGACAAGCTTTGAGACAAGTCAGCGCTGACCCGAGAAATACACAATGTAAATTGATTTGAAGTCAGTACAGCGGTGGGGGTACACACCACACCTCTACACCTCAGCCACACCTCAGCGCCCAGTAGATGACACCTATCGGTCGCCTCTCTTACTATGACATAAAGATTGAAGGTGCCATGGCATGCCATGTGGTCAGTGTCGAGCACATGGACGTTTACCTTACTTATTTTCTTTATTATTTGTAAAATTACATCATTTTTCTAAGAGCTTTAAAGCGACTGGCAAAAGTTGCCGCAGGTGGGAGAGGTCTGGCAGTATTGAATACTAATTTCAACAAAAGATACATAAAAATCAGCCATGAGAAATTAAGAAAAGTAAGTAGCCTTTTCACGTACCTTTAGCACCTGGTATCTGTAGATTGGCCGTCGGCCCAAGGTAGCAGGTATGCCAATGCCTACGCTCTAAGTACATACTAACACTATACTGTTTTAAACTTTCGTGATTTTCACTCATAATTACTATACTAAACGGGACTTATCACGCAAATGATATTGTCTCAAAAATGATACGTAAATTCCCCATTACATCATTAAAAAGTCGCCAGTAAGTTAATAATACCGAACTAAAACAATTACTTTGCTCACCCGCGACCTTAGTTAGGTAGTTCATTAATATGGACCTCCGCAAAGTAACGCCTGATTCAATAAATTAATAATACCGGACAGTGTTCAAAAGTCTCTGGTAAGTAGAGAGATTTTGCATTCGGAATGAAAAAGTGTTCAATAAGTACGATACAATGAATAGTACATTGTGCATCGAGAGCCGTAAGTAGGGGATTACTAACGAGAGTCTATTAGAAGCCTGATGCCGAAGGCGGAGGGCTTTTAATGACTCGAGTTTGTAATCCCCTTACTGCCCGTCAATGATTTTCATCACATTGCGAGGAAAAAACCCAAAAATAAAATTATTATGTCTCTTAACACTTAAATTGAATAAAATAATGGCTAAATACAGATTGTCACTTTTTTCGAGTCATAGCCATAGATACTGTAAACTATTTTTAGTTTAGAATTCGAATAGTCATACGGCCAGATTCTGCCAACATGTTAAAAAAATACTAACTAAAATTATTGCAAACTTTTTGATATAAGTAAATTAAAAATGTAAAAATAATGAAGTTTCATAAAGCGTAGATAAGTTTTGTGTTGTAAAATTGGGTTAAAACTAAGTTTTAAAGATATAAATAAAACGTTGGCTGACTTGAAACCTCCTTAGTCTGAAATTACATACCTACCTGCTAACTTGTTTGCAAATTTTAAAACTAAAGTTAGAACTCCCTCGGGAGGAAAAACTGTAGGTACGTAAATCCATAACTCCCTTAAGTACAATTTAGGTCATTGTCATTTAGTATACAGGCATGGAATAACACCATTGACGAGCAAGTGTGATGAAAATCTCATAACATCATTGTAATTTGAATTTAGAACTTGTAAAACTTGTCATATTTTTTTAAAGTGTAAAAAGCCTCATCTTTGGGTCATTAAAAAGGTTGAATAATAAACTTAGATATATTTTATTATAAATGGTATTATACCATAAATATGATTTTATTGGGATTTCTATTGTTAGAAACATAAATATAAACAGATTAGTAGTAAATTAATTCAATTTAACAAATATGTATGCCAACTCTAAGAGTTGGGAAGTATACGGAATAGGAACAGTTGTATACGCTTTTATTAAAAAAAAGAGCAGCGGCGTTCATACCTACTTCAAAAAGGGCGGGAAAATTTTAACATTTGTCATGTAATATGTCTCTCCTACTCCACAGGCATAGGCCCGTCTTCGTGGAAGTCTGCTCTAGTGCACCCTGTCCCTAAAAAAGGCGATAGATCGGAGCCTTCTAATTACAGGCCTATTGCGATCACCTCTTTGCTTTCCAAAGTGATGGAGCGAGTCATCAACCAGCAGCTCCTGGGCTACCTGGAGGATCGCCAGCTAATTAGTGACCGCCAATATGGCTTTCGTCAGGGTCGCTTGGCTGGCGACCTTCTTGTGTACCTAACGCATCGCTGGGCAGAGGCGATAGAAGGCAAGGGTGAAGCTCTGGTGGCAAGCCTAGATATCGCAAAGACCTTCGACAGAGTCTGGCATGGAGCGCTTCTATCGAAATTGCCATCTTACGGGCTGCCCGGTGGGTTGTGCTCATGGATTGCCAGTTTTCTTAAAGATCGGAGTATTAGAGTCGCTATCGACGGAACATACTCTGACTCAATGTATGTGAATGCTGGTGTCCCCCAGGGCTGTGTGCTCTCGCCTACTCTGTTCCTCCTGCATATCAATGATGTGCTGCTTGTAAGCGGCCTTCATTGCAATGCGGATGACAGTACTTGCGACGCACGGTACTCTGGTAGAACTAACCTTCCTCGGGCAGAATTGGAAGAGAGACGATCTAAACTTGTGTATGATCTAGAAAATACACTAGCACAAGTTTCTGATTGGGGCACACGTAACTTAGTGCAGTTTAACCCTTCCAAAACACAAGTTTGCGTATTTACTGCCAAAAAACACCCGTTTGTCGCTGCTCCATGCTTCCAAGGATCACCCCTCAACACTTCGGAGAGTGTTGGGATCCTCGGTGTCGACATTTCGAGCACGGTGCAATTTCGCGATCACCTGGAAGGTAAAACCAAGTCGGCTGCTAGAATGCTGGGCGTGCTTGGCCGCTCTAAGCGATACTTCACTCCGAAGCAGCGGCTTCAGATATTTATATATTCAGGTTCGGTCAAGGATGGAGTATTGCTCTCATCTCTGGGCTGGCGCACCCTAATATCAGCTGCTTTCACTTGATCGCATACAGCGCAGAGCGTGCCGAGTTGTCGGCAACCCCTCACTCTCCGTTAAACTCGATCCTCTTGCTCTCCGCAGAGACGTTAGCTCTCTTTGCGTGTTCTATAAGATCTACAACGGGGAATGCTCTGAGGAACTCTTTGACCTCATTTCAGCTGCGGGGTTCCATTACAGATCCTCCCGTCGTAAGCGTTCATTTCATCGACATCATGTTGATGAATGGCACAGTCTTCGACCGTGCGTTTTAAGCGGTCTTTTTTGCCACGAACTTGCAAAATCTGGAACGAGCTTCCCGCTGGGGTCTTGCCATCGAGTTACGACCTGGGTGCCTTTAAGAGGCGAGTGTACAATTTTCTGCAGGGCCGACAACGAACTGGTATCGCGTAAAGCGCTGCGAGTGTCTATGGACAGTGGTTTTCATTTAACATCAGGTGACCCACTAGTTCGTTTGTCTGGCTTCACTAACATAAATTTATTTTATCTCTGTAGTTTGTTGTTTTATTTTTGAGAAAAGCACTATACAAGCTTCGACCAATAAGTGCCATACTGGACATCGTACATAGAAATCCTTGCCTATGGCTCGGATTTCTAATCGTACTTGTCCAGTATGGCTTACTTACTGATCTCTTCAGTAATGTACTATTACCTCGACGTTTCGGCCACATTGCAGCAGCCGTGGTCACGAGTTAACTGGAAGTGTAGGTTTTTCTACTCTAGAATGGTGCGTGAAGCGGTTGAAATTAAAAAGCACAAAAATTTCAACCGGGAGGATGGATATAAGCTTTCGTCTTCGTGGAATCCTGTTATAAACAAATGTTGGCGTCGGGATGAATGTTCAGAGAGATCGTCTGATGTTGTGAGTGTTGTGTGTTGGTGTGATGGGGTGCTGTTAAAAAATCTTAATCAAATGCGGGTAGTTCGAGATACGGGTGCAGATTCTAATCGGGATCAAGTGCGGGTAGTTCGAAAGACTCGAGCGGCTAAACGAACTTGACACCCTACACTTCAGTTAACTCGTGACCACGGCTGCTGCAATGTGGCCGAAACTTCGATTTGCGTGATAAGTCCTTTTATAACCCGACTGCAAGGACAGGGTTATGTTTTTCGTGCGTATCTACAATGTATGTATGTAATATTTTTTGTTACCTCATATCTTTCTAACCAGGGAATGGATTTGGACAATTGAGGTACCTATCATTAAATACGTCTCGACAGCCCAAGTGTTCTTAGATAGGCGACTTAAAAACAAAACATGGCTACTGTGAGATGCAATAATTTGACATGAAAAATATTTCTTTTTTTCTAATACTACAAATATGGGTAGGTACCAAAATGAAATCTCATCTTAAGGATTTCAAAAACGTACATCATGACCATAATGTCATAGCCATAAAATAGTAAAGTAATTTACAAAATGAAGGACAATGTACAGCCAAAATCACTGAAGACAGAGCTAATAGAAACCTACGATTTGGCACATAGGTTCCTTAGGGGGATGTAGAGGTACAGTCAACGTTAGAGAAAAGAACCTTGCTTGTTGATTGCTACATAAATACATGTCAAATTACAGTTTTCTAGCACGAATGGTCTCTTAACTAAGCCGCGGACGGATGGACGGATGGATAAACGGACAGACAGACATGGCGAAGCTATAAGGGTTCCGGTTTTGTCATTTAACCCTACAGAACCCTAAAAAGAAACTAATTCCCATAGGCATCACCAATACACCGCGAATTGCCCTAGGAATATTTTAACCTGTCATTACAATGGCTACAATTACAGCACTAAACTATGGTAGATATACTTTGGTAGTTACAAAGAAAAGGAGGCCCTGAGGAAGCCCCTGGAGAGGGGGCTCACGGGGCGAAGCCCCCTGTAATAAAAACACTTTCAAACCACCCCTAGTTTAAGCCGGTTAGGTTCGCAAGTTACCTTTCCTCCGTCAGAGCGGAAATAGAAGCCTCGCAAAGCGGAGCTTCGTATACTGACACACATCCCCCTGCATGAAATAAAAGTATACCTTTAAGCCATTTTGACTCTATCCTGGTTAGGTTCGATTACGCACATTAAATGGGGCATGTGGCACGCGGAGTGGATAACCGCTGGGCCCATAGAGTGCTGGTGTGGAGACCGCGGACCAGTCGCTTTCAGTCGTTATATATTTCATATGGCTACTTAGATCTAAGTACATAAATGTACGGTCTGCGCCATGAGCGAGTGTCGCTTTCAGTTGTTTGACTACATGGTTTTATATGGCTATTTAAACATGATATTAAGGTGGCGGGGTGCAGGGGTGGTCGCGTGTTTGTGGCGCTGACCGTACTAGGAATAGTAATAGTTTTATTTTATTTCTTTTTTATATTGAGTCTGTGAATGAGCGGGGGGCGGGGCTGGCATTGGGTTGGTGGCGGAGTGGAGTGCTAAGGGGTGGCATGCTTCCTGCTAGCTTTGGCGCCTTCCTCTCGACTGGTCCATTTAGAGTTAGACAATTTTGAATGGACTAGGCGGGAGTGGAGGTGCTAGGGGCTGGCGGGGGGTGTGACATTCCGACGCGCTCAGCTTGGTCACTGATCAGGTGTTGGCCTTGCTCCTCGTTCATTTACAAACGTAGGGGTGTCCCCTTCGCATTCCTTAGTTAATAATCTTAAATATTTAAAGATTGTAACTAAGTTTAAGAATTGTTTTTTTTTTGTGTAACTTTAATTGCAATAAACAGATTAAATTTTTAAATTATTTTTTTTTAAGAAGAGGTGTAGGAAGACCCCAGATGAGATGGTCTGATGACATTAAAAGTTACGCCAGACCGTACTGGCTCAGGAAGACGGAGAATAGGACAAAGTGGAGGAGATTAGGAGATGGTTACATCCAGCAGTGGATAGAAAAAGCCTGAAAAAGAAGAAGAAGATGCACATTAATCGTTCGAAAATTAAGTCTTAGACACAACAAACGATAGGACAAATAAAATTTAGGACAAACAATATTAGGAGCAACATTTTCAGTAAATAAGAAATATGCGGAACAAAGCTTATGCCATACTTTATTTGGAGAAAAGTAGTTATGCGACATAACAATAAGACCAACAATTTTATGCCATCCGATATAGACTCAAATTACAAACATACGTACAATCACACCTCCTTCCGAGCAAAGGAGTTGGCAGAGACTATTTTGTTTCACCTGCAACGATCCTGACATACATTTTTCGCTTCCGCAACACTCATTAGTCATTTCGTTACATACCTGATCGCCGGTTTCAGGTAAGTACTCTTAACCTGACCTTTCAAGACATCTCCAATCTGACTATGGAATATCCTTCTTGGTCCCTCTTTCCAAAATTTCCATCTACGCTAGGCTTATATAACTAAACAAGCTTAATAGGTACCACTACCTTACTACTACTTAATACTTAGCTTTTTATATTATACTAGCTTTTGCCCGCGGCTTCGCTCGCGTGTACCATGAGTATTCCAAAGAACCAAGATATTAATAATCGTGCCTACAAAATTTGAGGGTTGCCCTCGATTTCCCTGAGATCCCGTCATCAGATCCTGATTTGGTGACAATGGGACTATCTCAGGATATATTGTATTTTTTCGAATAAAAAAATATTTTTTATAATCGGTCCACAACTGACCGAGAAATCGGTGAACAAACCTAAACAAAATACATAAAGTGGAATGCATAACCTCCTCCTTTTTTGAAGTAGGTTAAAGAGCCCTTTGCGGCCTACTTACAGTATAAACTTATGAATTTTGAAATTTTAGCTTTCTACAACCAGTAAAACGCAAAATCCCGTTTTTTCCCCGTTCCCGTAAAAATTTCGGGAAAATGCTTTCTTAATGCTCCCCTACACTCCCCAAGGAACCCACTTGCCAAATTTCAGCTTTCTATGACCAGTAAAACGAAAAATCCCGTTTTTCTCGTTCCCGTGGGAATTTTGGAAAGTCCTGTCTCAATCCTCCTCTACACTCCCCAAGCAACGTACATGCCGAATTTCAGCTTTCTACGACCAGTGAAACGAAAAATCCCGTTTTTTCCTTATCCCGTGGGAATTTCCGAAAATCCTTAAAACTGTTTTTTACTATTATAATTATATACCTACTTCTATCTATGCCAAATTTCAAGAGTCTAGTAATAATACTTAGTTCATAGGATCCCGTTGAACTGAATATATAAATCCCGTTTTTTCCTTATCACGTGGGAATTTTGAAAAATCCTTTAATAAATGTTTTAACTAATGTTTACCTACTTGTGTAGCAAATTTGAAGAGTCTAGTTATTATAATTACTGAGATAGGGTCACTCGGAATCGAATATATAAATCCCGTTTTTTCCCGTTCCCGTGGTAATTCCCAAAAATCCTTCCTTAGTGGATGCTAACATTGTATAAGGTACCTATCTATGTGTAAAATTTCAAGTCTCTAGGTCCAGTGGTTTGGGCTGTGCGTTGATATATATCAACAGTCATTTAGTTTATTTAGACATTTCAACCCCATCGCACCCATCCAGGGAGATGGTATTTTACGTCCGCCTCGTCGGATTTTAAAACCGTTGTTGTTTTCATAACCAGCGACCCGATAAACCATAGAAACAACACCCATGTTGATTTTCAGACTTTGTCACCCCTTTCCCCCCTTTTAGGGGTTGAATTCTCAAAAAACCTGAAACACGTGTTTACTCATTTATCATTAGGAGTACTTCTGTGAAGTTTCGAATAAAATAGTCGAACTAATCTTGTTTTCCCATACAAACTTTGGACCCCCGTTTCACCCCCTTAGGGAGTGAATTTTGAAAAATCCTTTCTTAGTGCACCCCTAGACCTTATAAGGAACCTACGTGCCAAGTTTGGAAACTCTAGGCCCAGTGGTATGGGCTGTGCGTTGATATGTAAGTCAGTCAGTCAGTCAGTCTCTTCTTTTATATATATAGATCTCTTTCGTAATTCTTCTTTCATCCATCTTCTCCACATGTCCAAACCAATTTAAGTTACATTTTTTTCTCTATACGAGCCACAACATCATTTTTCATTCCACATTGATGAAAATTCCTTTAAACAATTAGACCATTTACGTCATTTATAACTAAAAAGACGTAAATAAAATAATAAATTAAAAAATCCAAAAAATGGGAGTCAGTGGCTGCATGGGATTTAATGTCACTTCATGCATGCCTCCGACTGCATTTTATCGTTGCATTAAATTTTGAAGAACTGCCATCGACATGTTTTAAATTCGTTTCAAATGTTCAGTTTTTTTTTTCGATTTCTTTCGTTGAGTTCAGTTAGCTTTTTATTGTTATTGAACATTTTATCTTGTTTCGACCTTTTCAGTATTTTAGCAGGCGGGTTTTTTGATTTTTTTAATTTATTATTTTATTAGTATAGTTAGTAATTATACTAACTCTATTTTATCCCGTATATTTTACTCATGAGAAAATAAGTAACGTCTGGCAGCTCTTGCACCATCTCTCCATTTTCAAATTCTGCATGGAAATTCGCTACAAATATTAGTTTAGACCGCCCGTCTTATTCTAGGAAGATAATAACATGAAACTAGTAAACAGTTTGTCACTACCTTGCCGTGTTTATATCAAGGTTACCCTTCTAAAAACAATTTACTCGGTATACAATTTAGATCCCATGCCACAAAGTACAATTTTGAACAGTCGAAAATAACACTAAATAAGACAAAATCCAATGTACATCAAAGAAAATCCTCGTTGTTAATTCCTTTCCTTGTTCCCGACGTCTTACCACAAATGAGCTAAATTTAAGCGACGTCACTTTAATTTCTGTCATTGTCTCCACGGGGGTTTGTTATTATCAAACTCTTGTTTTGTAAATTGTTAACATGTTGTTCCTTGCAGCGATTTTTACCAAATTCATCATAATCATCATCTTGGCATATGCCGATGATGATAACTAAGTCCCATTGCTCGGTATAGACCTGTCAGTGTAGGGCTTGGATTGTGGTTCCCACGCGGGCTCAATGCAGATTCGGAACTTCACATACACCATTGAATTGAATTAAATCGGCAGTTTTCTCCTGATTTGGGACCATTTTGTAACACGTGCATTTTCTTTATTTCATTATTGTTTTATTTTTATTGTTTTTATCCATGTCGTCAAAAATGAATGTTTTCTTTCTTTTTTTTTAACCCTCGACACAAAAAGAGGGCTGTTATAAGTTTTTATTTCAAAGCAGGTTTCTTGGTGATGGTTCTTTAGACATGATTCATCAAAATTGGTTCAGTCGTGACAAATTTATTAGCTCTTTTGTTAGCTGCAGAAGCGATCTTAGATGCATAATGGACATTTACTTTGGTTACAAACATATGTGTGACATAATTGCGTTGGGGGTTTTTAATTTTTTTATTTTTATTTATTTCTTAAAGTCGTGTGAGCGCGGGTTTTAACCCACGGTCTTAAGCTTGAAAGGCCATAGATCAAACTACTACAAACGCGGCTTTTTTACCAACTTACCGCTGGTGAATCAAATACGGGAAGTGGGTCGTATCGTATTCAATTTTTCTACGGTCGATACGACCTCTTTTATCGTACGAATGAATATAAACTACATAAAAAATAAGAAAAGCAAAATTTTTGGAGTCCGTACGGTGCCGCTCTAAGTCCTAAATAATACAGAATTTATGTAAACGCGAAAATAATTGTCGTATCGCACACCCCTGTTAAATAAGACATTAAGGGTTGGACAATGTTGTGTCGAAATAAAACATCGATCACAAATAAAAATAGTGGCAGTGAAATAAATGCAACTTTTATTATAAATACTACTAAGTCATGTTTCCATTAATTTAGAAGTTCATAAAAGTAGTAATAAATATTTTGTTTCGCTTATTTAATGTTAGATTGTACAACAAGGGGATAAAGCACTGTATTATGTCACGGGCGTGATATTGAATCCTGAGCGTATCGAAGGACTCCAGATTTAACTCCTGAGCGCAGCGAAGGGGTTCTGAGTTGATTCCCAAGCGAAGCGAGGGAATTAACATGGAGTCCTGAGAGCAGTGAAGGTTAAGCGCGCCCAAGGCAAAATCAGTTTTATTCCCGAGGAGTATACTCTACTTTTCTCACCTTTTGCGAGACAATAAAACCAAGGCTACTAGAAAAACACTCGAAATAGACCCTGAAGCACTGATTCCGACACAGACTGCGCCTTTCGCAGTTTTCCATTTGTCGAGATCGTCGTAAGCTTTTAAGTATTTTTCCTTCGACTTCTCTGGAATTAGATTACTAACAATTCCTAAGGCCAGCTTGCGCAGACCTGGGTTAGCTACTTAACTCCGAGTTAACAAGTGTCAAAATCTATGGAATTGACATTCTTAACGCAGGGTTACCGATTTAATTTTTTAACCCTGAACTGTGCAAGTGACCCTAATTCTAGGCGTCTAATTTAATAGAATCCGGAGTCAAATCACTTTCGCCACTCAATATTTTCTTATTTTTTATCTTCTTTTGCAGTTTTGATACTTAAAATTGCAGCGTATTGAAACACTCGTGGCTTTTGTTTCAAGTATTTGAATTTTCTCAAACATGCTATGAAATATTAACGTTATGTTCCTTATAATACGCCACGAAGGGTCACGTTGCAGGTGCAGGTGCAGCCGGTGGTGGGGGACCGCCTAGACGAGAGGTCAATAATGGAATTTCATACAACTTTGCTGGCCAAGGCCAGCAAAGTGATCGTCTATTGTTTCATACCATGACGTTTATAGGTCTATGGCATCATAGCATTTAGCCATTAAAAAAAAACTATAAGCAATATTTGCGTTTTGGTTCATTAAGACATTCTGCCACTACGCTTATTTAAGGTAAGGTAAGATGATGATGATGATGATGATGGTGTGATGATGATGGTGATGATGATGATGATGATGATGATGATGATGATGATGGCGATGATGATGATGATGATGGTGATGATGAGATGATGATGATGATGGTGATGATGAGATGGTGATGATGATGGTGATGATGAGATGATGATGATGATGTTGATGATGATGATGATGATGATGATGATGATAGTGATGATGATTATGATGATGATGGTGATGGTGATGACGATGATGTTGATGATGATGTTGATGATGATCATGATGGTGATGATGATGATGGTGGTGATGGTGATGCATGTTTGAGAAAAACTCTATACAAGCCTTGGCCACGAACAGGGATTGCCGGCCTCGTATCTCTAGGGCAATCCCCTATTTCGCGGCCGCTGCAGTAATGTACTATTGTTTTCGTTCGGCCGCGGAGTTGCAAATAAATGAGGCGCGGCGCGCCCCACGCCCCACCTGCGCCCCCTCAGCCTGCAGCACCTGCACGCCGTGCGATTTTGACGAAATTAGACTTTAAACGCATAACCATAAGAACTATGAAAAGTGAGAATGACATTACTGCCCGCCGGGGTTATAATGAAATTCAGTACAACATTACTCCCCGGCGAAAGCCAAGGGCTATAATGATTTACTTTGAGAAAGGTTTGCATGATATTAATAAGGCATTGTCGAGCAGGTGGTGTGAAAAGCCTATTTTGTTTCTCCCTGCACGTGACTCGTAAGTGTCAACCCAAAATGAACGACAGTAATGTACGACCTGATAATCCGTGCCCTTATTTATGGCAAACAGACGCTGCTTAAATCATCTGTCAAGATGTAAGAGGCCTTGTATATTATATATATGTATATTTATGGCATAGGTTATAATTGTAACGTCGTAGTTACATTATTGTCGTTCGTTCCGAGTCGACAGTTACAGGTCGTATAGTAACCGTACCCCTAGGAACCCACAACCACGCCATCTACAAATACTTACAGCTATGATAAATTGGGGTATCTTAAGATCTATAAGATACCCCAATTTATCATAGCCGTATGTATTTGTAGATGGCGTGGTTGTGGGTTCCTAGGGGTACGGTTACTATACGACCTGTACCTAACTGTAGCTTAGAAGCTTAGCATGTTGCGTTTTATCTAAGTTATTTGAATTCGTAAATTAATAAATAATAATTCAATATCCTACTTGTTTACACCTACTGCGAGGCTCAATAAAATTAACAACAGTAAAATAGCAATCTTAAATCTTTACGCGATAAGCGCATTAAAATGTTTAAGAATTTTACAAATACCTAAGTGAATTCATGAAACGGTAATAGTGGTTTCCGATAGCAAAATATTTAAGTAAATATTATCCTTTAAAAAGGTCATGCTAAAATGGACATGACAATAACTTCCGTGCGATTGTCTGATTATGACGACCCTTTTCAATTTGTTACCAACCTACGATAAAAAAACATTATAAAATCTTATCTACCATGTGAACTAAATATATACCCAGTGGTTTACAGCTAAGGTGCTGATCAGGGTCTCTTGAGGTGTTTGTATGTGACCCTTTAGTTAAAATTATATGAACACTTCACGAACGCCATTCCACCCAGACGGCGATAGGCGCTTGACACCGTTGCTTTCCAAATTACTTTTTGCCATCACTACATCGGAAAGACTCACAAACATGGCAACTCCTGTTACTGCTGCTGCATATATGCTGCTCCTACTAATTGCCTTCGTCACGGCTACTACCCATCTCCATCCACTCCCTGATGAGTTCATAACTCTAATTAATTCAAAGCCGAACTCTTGGACAGCAGGCCGGAACTTCCCGGCAGATACTTCAATGGAATATATCAAGCGTCTAATGGGGGTAATCATGGATGACAAAATCAAAGAGCCTCCAGTCAGAAAGCATGATAGTCAGCATCATAATTGCAAGTCTACCAGACAGTTTTGATGCCAGGAAAAAATGGCCAAATTGCCCATCCTTAAATGAGATCACAGACCAGGGGTCCTGTGGAAGTTGCTGGGCATTGGCAGCAGTTGAGACCATGACAGACCGTGTTTGTACGCTCTCAAACGGTACTAAGAATTTCCATTTCTCGGCTCAAGACGTTTTGAGTTGTTCTAATGCTGGAGATTGTGATGGTGGGCTCCTGGTCGGAACTTTCGATTACTGGCAAGAGATCGGAATTGTATCTGGAGGATTATACAATTCTTCAGAGGGTTGTAGGCCTTATGAAATTGCTCCATGTGAACATCACGTACACGGTGACAGAAAACCCTGCGAGGAAAGTGTTCCCACCCCCGACTGTACAAAACAATGCATTGCGGGCTACAATGTTGAGTACAAGAAAGACAAGCATCGAGGTAAAAATTATTACACCTTCTATGGAGAGGATGATATGAAAGCAGAGTTGTTTATGAAAGGCCCCATCGTAGGAACTTTTGCTGTTTATACTGATTTCCTTAGTTATAAAACTGGAGTATACAAAAACATACATGGAGAACTTGTGGGTTTTCACGCTATCAAAATTCTGGGCTGGGGCGTGGAAGGCGACGAAAAGTACTGGCTGATGGCTAACTCTTGGAACACCGATTGGGGAGACAACGGTTTCGTAAAATTTCTACGCGGAAGTGGTCATTGCCGTATTGAATTTATTGTTTTAGCTGGCGAACCTGCACTAGATGAATTTTAAATATGAGCTTGCATCATAAAACTAAAGGAGTTGGGTATCTTTTTGCAACGGGTACAAAAATATTTACAAATTAGTCTAGTACATGTATGCTTGTTACAAATCAATAAAGCATGGATAAGATACGAAAGTTAACTTTTTGATTTGAAGGAGAGAGGGAAGTTTTTACATAGTAATAAGTAGTAACTTATGCTGAGAAGTAGCGAGCTTAGGTATCTTTGGTATAAGAATTTTTATTTTTTATGTTCACTCCTTATGAATTAAATCTCACATAAGGTTCACAGTGTGTAAATTTTATGAGGAGTGTAACTAACACAGCGGTAACTCAAAAGCGTTAAACACGTTTTTCTGCGCAACGCGCCTTGCGCCTTTATGTGAAAATCATATGATAGCTTTATATCATACATATTCATATAATAAGAAATGTGTTTATTTACCCTTTGCCTATTACTTCAGTCATTTGGTTATAATTAAAGGGGTTACCTGGAAAGTTTTCCGGGAGTTTTGGAAATGGGCAATTTGATAGATTTCAAATTATATTTCATATTCACAGTGAATCGTACGTAATCCAGTCGTGCGTTGAATCTAACACACGCACACATGCACGCACGCACACACACACGCACGCACACACACACACACACACACGCACGCACGCACGCACGCACGCACGCACGCACGCACGCACGCACGCACGCACGCACGCACGCACGCACGCACGCACGCACGCACGCACGCACGCACGCACGCACGCACGCACGCACGCACGCACGCACGCACACACACACACACACACACACACACACACACACACACGTTTTTACAAAAAGTTTGGCATTTAAGTAAATATAAATGATCTGGGTTGCACAAAAATTAGTTTTTAAAAACCGTTAGGGTTCCGTGCCTCAAAAGGAAGAAAGTTTAAACTCAGAAACTTTTTTTTCGGTTGTATACCTACTTACTTTAGTTTCAGAATTCATATTTATGATCAAAAAATAGAGAAAAAATAGAATAAATAGAACCCGTGGAATATATAATTTTCCTAAAAAAACTGTCGGAATCAAAACTTACAGGATTCTTCTCTATAAAACATAGGTTTCCAACGGGGGCGGTACCGCCCCCTACTGGGCGCTGGAGCTTTTCGTAGGGGCGCTAGCGAGTCACAAATAACACGAGCCAGAGAGAGAGAGAGAGAGAGAGAGATAGAGAAAGATAAATAATTTTTATATTGAGATAATAGACTATTAGATAGATTTTTTTTCTTGTAAAGGGGGTTGTCCATAAAAGGTTGGGAAGCTATGCTATATAATAACGAAATTGGTGAGAAATAAAGCCTTACAATACGAGTAAAGGAAAAAGTCAGAAAGTCAATAATTAAAAAAGAGGCTTCCTTTCGTTAACACCAGTGATTCTGAAAGTGGCCCAGGTGGACTCCCGGGGGACCACGGGACACCCTACAGGGTCTACGCTGTCGTAAAAAATGGGGTTTCACAAGCTGTAGGTAAGTGGGAGGTAACAAAAATACCTGTATATCAATAGTAAAAATCAAAAAAAAAAGTTTGACTTTTCCGGTTAATGTAGGCAGATCAGATAGTATACTTACTCTAAATGAAGGAAGCAATGATAATTTTTGACAGGCAGTATTTTAGTCAAAAATGGTCGCATAGATTTCAAAAAAAGCATTCAGAAGGTTTAACCCCTCGTATGTCAGAAGTAAAAAAAATACTGCATTCCAGTCTCGTTTGTTTCAAATAATATCAATTATACAACGGATTGAAATAAAAATAGAAAAAATAGCCTTAAATTTGGCTCATATTTGTGTCTGGACATACAAGGGGTTAAGAATATAACAACTAGTAGTAATATTTCCGATGGCAATACTTAGCAAGTATTTAAGCCTTCAGCTCATTTTTTTCATTTTGAATGCGAAGTAATAAAAAAAAAACTTGTAGGAATGCAGGAAACTCTTTTACATCACGCTACTGTTACTTTGAATTTTTTACGACAGTTGATTGATAACACTAGCTGTCACTGAAGTTAACTATTTTTGTTATTAAGTGATAACTACCTAGGAATTCAAAACTTAATAGCTTATGCTCTTAAAAGTAAAAAATATTTTTGTACATAGGTATAAATATATTAGAACCTCGTAGTCAAAAATACGGATTCCACACATGTATAAACGAGTTTAAATCTACACCCGCGCATGCGCAAAAAAAAATTCTACCTAGAGAGTGACAATAAAGTACCTAACTACCTACCTAGTGGTACTTTAGTTTACTTAATTAATTAATACTTGTACTGAACCGCTCTGACTCGCCTGTAAATAAACCTCTAGTGGGTTTTCCAATAGTGGCTTAATAATTCCAACCTTATTGAAATGTGCTCTTGATTAAATAAAATAAAATAAAAAAAAAATGTGCGCTTTTGGCAGCAGCCGCTGCACGCTGTGACGTGTGCTTCGAAAAGAGGGCTACGAATCAGCCCGAAACATGTAGACTTAAACTAGTTTAAGAAGTGACTAATCCGTACATTTTTCACTATGAGTTAGTCTCATGGTAGTTTCATGTTCAAAATATTGGAACCTTTATTATATTTGCCAATTTTTTAAGTTACTTGTCAAACTCCCGTATTACACATTTTTTAGTAGGTCATTATTCATCATCATTTCAGCCGAAAGACGTCCAATGCTGAACATAGGCCTCCCCCAAGGCTCGCCAAACAGATCGGCCCTGCGCCATCCGCATCCAATGCGTTCCCGCTACCTTCACCAGGTCGTCGCTCCATCTTGTTCCGGTCCGATTACGACGGGAGTTGGTACAACAATTGTTTTCGACATGACCTTCGTCTTGTCCATGTTCAATTTAAGACCAACACTGTCGGAGACTCTTCCGAGGACAGCGAGCATCGCACTGAGGTCTTTCAAGGTCTCAACCATAGCACCACGTCGTCGGCAAATCGAAGATGAGTGATGTATTCGTCATTTACATTGATGCCACGCCCTTCCCAGTTCAGAGTCTTGAACGCATCCTCTACCTAGGCTGTTTGATAAGAACCCGTTTTCTGAATTTATTAATATCACTGGCCGAAAATATGTATACAACCCTTTTAAGCCATTTCTCAGAGGCAGAAAATTAAAAAAAAAAACAAACAGCATTCTTTTGTTTTTTTCTCATTTGACAGCAATTCAGTGAAAGCGAGAACTTTAAATTGTTAAAATGGAGAAAGAACAGTATCGGTCTGTATTTCGATTCTTGTTTTTGGAAGGAAATACGTGTGATGACATAAAAGGAACAATAGATGCGGTTTACCGCGACTGTGCACCTTCTATGACAACGGTCAAAATATTGGTTTAACGAATATAAGCGAGGGAGGACAACCGTCTTTGATGAGGATCGCCCAGGCCGCCCAATTGAGGTGACTACAGACGATATGGTTAAAAAAAATTTTAATATTGTTTTAGCCGACCGCCGAATTAAACTTCGAGAAATCTTTGATGCTGTAAACATTTCAATCGAGTGGGTACAAAACATATTGGAAGAAAAATTGGGTATGAAGAAGGTATCGGCGAGATGGGTTAATGTTAAGCTGGAACGTTTCGTGGTTTTGGAGCTGAGCTGGTGCCGGGCGTAGCGTAGATCTTCTCAGTCACGATCTTTCAAGCTAGAACCGAATATTCAATGTGCCTTGTACCATACGGTGATCAGTCCCGGTTTTAACCGCACTGATCACGGAGACATCATTAAATATTTGCTTCCTCGTCGACATAATAAAGTCTATCTCATTCCTTGTTACACCGTCAGGGCCCATCTTAGTCCATTTCTTGTGCTCTCGCTTCTTGGAGAAGAAGTTCATCATATAGAGTCCCTCCTTCTTCATGAAGCCGGCCAGTAGGTGGCCCCGGTGATTCCTACGCCCTACTCCAAATTACCCCATTCGCAACTCTTCTCCATTCCGTTTGCCCAGTTTTGCGTTGAAGTCCCCCATAACACCCGTAAAGTAAGTTCCGGAGCTATGCATGGCTCTGGAGTTATCCTCATACATAGCCTCCACCTCTTCGTCGGAGTGTGCTGAAGTCGGAGCATAAACCTATACGACCTTGAACGAATACCGTTTGGTCAATTTTAGTACAAGGTACGCTACCCTGGTCGACACACTCACGATCCTCACGACGTTGTTTACACGGGACTTGTGGACGATAAACCCAACACCGCCCTGTGACTGTTGGTCACCCTCCCGGAAATAGAGCATGTTACCAGAGTTCAGGATTATCGTGTCCTCCCCCTCTCTTCGGACTTGTGATAACGTTACTATGCCCCATCATAACCTGCTCAATTCTTCCTCCAGTTCCATTATCCTATTATCCGTCCGCAGTGTACGGTAGTTATATGTTGCCAGGGCCAGGGATCGTTGGTAATGGTAGCCGGATCGCTTCCGGGGGTTCTTAGCACCCCGCCGTTACCCAGGCCGCTACCGTAGCCTGAAAAGTGAGGCTGCCGGAAACTAGGGGCCGTTTTCTTTTGGACTCAGCCATTATTTTTAGTAGGTACAGTCAAATAAAACTGAGCCAAATGCTAATTTTGAATAGTTGGTTGACCAAAAAGTGGCATTTTCTTCTAAACTGAACCAGTTGGTTGTAGATTTTAGACAACGGTTCACGAAGCATTATTGAAGATTACATAATAAAAAAAAAAATCTTTAGCAACAGGAGCGAGAAAGGACAGACCATCTCAAGATGTAGATTTTTTTAATTACTGCAGTGTTTAAATACGTAACTTGGATTTTTTCATATTTTTCTGATAACTATTATAACTTGGTCTATCGCCCAATTCTGGCCTGACGTCGACTTTCGAGACACCCTGTTAATGTATCGCATAGAAGAGCTGTGGTACACGGGGGTAGCGGGCAAGCAAGTTAAATCCATACTAATACTATACAATATATAATCCATACTAATATTATAAATGCGAAAGTGTGTCTGTCTGTCTGTCTCTTCACGCTTAAACCACAGAACCGATTTAGATGAAATTTGGTATGGAGATAGTTTGAGACCCTGGGAAGGACATAGGATAGTTTTTATCCCGGAAAATTGCAAAGTTCCCGCGGAATAGCGATAAACGAATTCTTTGCAGACGGAGTCGCGGGCAACAGCTAGTAATATTATAAATGCGAAATTGTGTCTGTATTTCTATCTGTCTGTTACCTCTTCGCGCTTAAACCACAGAACCGATTTAGATGAAATTTGGTATGGAGATAGTTTGAGACCCTGGGAAGGACATAGGGTAGTTTTTATCCCTGAAAATTGCATTGTTCTTGCGGGAAAGAAATTCCTTGCAGACGGAGTCGCGGGCAAAAGCTAGTAGGTATTTTATAAGTCACTTATTTGTCTTTCGCACTGCTGGCTGAGCAAAGGGTGCGGATACTGTCGGACCTGCAAGTGTCGACACGAAATGTATAACCTGATCTGATAATTCGTGCCCTTAGGGGCCTAAGCACACGGCGTATTTTTAACGCGCCGTCGAAGCGCGTTTGTATCGATACAAACGCGATACGAACGCGGGTTATTTAAAAAACGCCGTGTGCTAGGGGCCTTAAGGCTGTTCTAATGGAATGAAAAACGCGCTGTAAACGCGCGTTCCTAAAACGCGCGCCGACGGCGCGTTAAAAAAACGCCGTGTGCTTAGGCCCTAAGAAATTGTATGAACAGCGCTAAGTGGCGCGGGCGCGTGCGACGGATTTTCGGTACATTTTAGACCCGCGAGCAGGCGCACGCGGCGGGCGTCCGCGTCAGCTAGCGTAGGCCCTTATGGCAAATTACATAAGTATTACATATGGACACGAATTATATGGTCGAACATTTATCGTTCATTCAGAGTGGACAATTACAGGTCGTACAGTAACGGCACCCCGAAGAACCCACACCCACGCCATCTACGAACACAGATGTTTTTGAAAATGTTAAAATTTGTATATCGAAGCCTAGCCTGTTAAATTTTATCTAAGTTATGCTAATTCGCAAATTATTGAAAAAGAATGCAATGACCTATTTATTTAGATACACGAGGCACGATAAAATTAACCACATTAAAAAAGGAATCCCAAATGTTTACACGATAAGATATTAAAATGTTTGAGAATTATACAAATAAGTGACTTTATGAAACGGTCAAAGTATGTATGTAGTTATGTACAGTCAAGGGCAAAGATATATATACACCACAAAATCTCAAAAAATGGCGTCATCATTAAGATCATAAATTATGGAACATGAAAAGGTGCATAAATATGTATACGTTGTGTGAAAGATAAGTATATAAGCAGCAGGTGCAATATTATGTCCTCATCAATCAACGCATAAATTTAGACACACCATAATATTCATAAATATAGGTACACACTTAGGGCAAAATATGTTGCCGTACATAGTTTCAAAAAATGTATACACTACTTTATTAACTTAACATTTAGGTCGTGTATACATATTTTGAAACTTTGAACGGCTACATGTTTTTGCCCTTGACTGTACGTACGGCAATCCTTCATTTCTAAGTGGCTGGCCACTTAATTCTGAAGAGTCTACTTTTACGTAGGTAAGACAATCATTGATAATATCGAGTCATATTGATTACTGGCATTTTAAAAACTGTTCCTAAACACTAAACACTAAAAATATTTTGAAAATAGAATTTTTTGATTGACGGATTCTGTTGTGGATTAGTGGGTTGGTGGTTGGTTGGTGGGTATCAGAATGCACTTTGGTTAAATTCAGCAGCTACGCAAAACTAAATAAATTAAAAAATAAAAAAACGCGTGTTTTATTAAAAAAAAAAACAATTAAAACTCATTCATATTTGAATCCAATCTTACCGTTAATTTGGGTATGGTTAAATAATGGTTAAATAAACAAAAGATAAACCAAATTATTTTTAAATTTCGAATTTAAATTTAGCGGCGTTTAATAAAACGCGAAATTTAGATTTTTTATTTATTTATTTAGTTTTGCATAGCTGCTGAATTGAACCAGAATGCATTCTGATCCTTAACGAGATTTGTTGGGTACTTAATGCTTTGTATGAAGATTTTTTTTCTTGAAAATTTTTTTTGATATCCTATTTATCATTTTTGAATGTCCATTAAACGGACATGTTCTAAGCTAGTAAGCTCAATAGTGGTCATGTAATTTTTTTCACTGTGATAAATCAAATCTTGACCAAAGTTTAGAAGAGGCAAAATTTAAATTGAAATGAAAATAAATAAAACAATGTAATAGTTTTTTAAAAGGGTTTTTTTTTCATCTGATAACAAAACTATTCAAGATTATTTTTTAATAAAAATAAATTCAATAAATAATTAATTCGGAATATCACAATTCAAAATATTCGTGCGGGTGTTACATTTTTCAAAAAATCAGAAAAATCAAAATTTCTCGAAAACGGTGCGACTTTTACTGAGGTCATTTTTTGATATTTAGTAGATGACCTGCCCACCTGTCTTCCATTTCTATTTGTCGTACTACTTACGGAACACCCTGTATATAGATACCTAGTTTAAGTTGGCAATTTCAATATTATTAGTATTATTACAAAATCCGTAGAAGGTCAAAAATATGTATCCGCTCAAAGTTGCAAAATATGTATGCAATGCACCAACCTTATTGCAGCGGTTATACATCGCAGTCACGCATCAGTGACAGATCCAAACGTGAGACAGACATACGCTATGACATTTATGGTACCGTTTTCGTGAATTGTCAAAACATTCCATTCAAATTTGTTTCGTGTAACAAGAACATAAAGTTGCTTTTCGCAGATTTATATTTTGTATACTTATTTTGTAGCAGATACTGAATCTATATTTAGTGATATAAATATGACTACAATATTTTGCGTCTTTTGCAGAATACAAATTTATGCCATTTTGATCGTATACAAGTTTTTGAACTTGCCATATACATATTTATGGGCTCATTGACATTTGCATATTTTTGAGCATTTGATTGAGTATATATCTTTTTATCTTTATATGATTACTTATTTTCTTTCACATTACTTGCATATATATCTTTGCCCTTGACTGTATGTAAACTCTGTAATGTGTTTTAGTTATTATATTATATTTTTTAAGGTTTTTAGTATTAGGTTAATTGTTCTAGTATATATATATATATTATTTCTGTATAATTAGTTAATTACTTTAATGTTATATTGTATATGATTCAATATTAAATACTATATAATATTGCCAACTTTATGCACCACATTTTATGCGAAATAAACGTATTTGTACAAAAAATAAGAAAAAAAAACACCATTGATAATCGTTGAAGAGTAGTCTCCGATAGCAGATATTTCAGTAAGTATGTATTAAAAAGGTCATGTTAAACAAACATGACAATAACTTCGCCGTGATTATCAGATCATGACACCCCTTCTCAATTTGTTACCAACCATTGAGAAAAAAAATTTTGAAAAAAAAAATACAATAAAATCTTATCTACCATGTGAACTAAATATATACCCAGTGGTTTACACAGCTAAGGTGCTGATCAGGGTCTCCTGAGGTGTTTGTGTGTGACCCTTTAGTTAACAATTATATAAAGTTTTAAGTTACTTATATTACTATTATTATTATTGATATTACATCTTGTCAAATGTTTAGGCTTAAGACCATTTAATTTTGTTCTCCTTTTTTTTTTTAATTAATGTGTGAGTGTTTTGGTTCTGTACTGTAAGCTTGCATGTGATTAATTCAATAAATAAATAAACACCTCACGCGCGCCATTCCACTCAGTCGGCGATAGGCACTTGACACCGTTACTTGCAGTTTATTTTTGCCATCACTACATGGGAAAGACTCACAAACATGGCAACTCCTGTTACAGCTGCATATATGCTGCTCCTACTGATTGCCTTCGTCACGGCTACTACCCATCTCCATCCACTCTCTGATGAGTACATAACTCTGATTAATTCAAAGCAAAACTCTTGGATAGCAGGCCGGAACTTCCCGGCAGATACTTCAATGTAATCTATCAAGCGTCTAATGGGCGTAATCAAGGATAACAACACCAAAGAGCCTCCTGTCAGAAAGCATGATGCTGACTTAATTGCAAGTCTACCAGACAGTTTTGATCCCAGGAAAAAATGGCCAAATTGCCCATCCTTAAACGAGATCAGAGACCAGGGGTCCTGCGGAAGCTGCTGGGCTTTCGGAGCAGTCGAGACCATGACAGACCGTGTTTGTACGTATTCGAACGGTACCAAAAATTTCCATTTCTCAGCTCAGGATATTTTGAGTTGTTCTGATGCTGGAGGATGTGATGGCGGGTATCCGTTCAAAGCTTTCCATTACTGGCAAGAGGTCGGTATTGTATCTGGAGGATTATACAACTCTTCAGAGGGATGCAGGCCTTATGAAATTCCTCCTTGTGAGCATCACGTACACGGTGACAGAAAACCCTGCGAGGGAAGAGTTCTCACCCCCTACTGACAAAACAATGCATTTCGGGCTATAATGTTGAGTACAAGAAAGACAAGCATCGATGTAAAACTTATTACAACGTTCGTGGAGAGGACGATATTAAAGCAGAGTTGTTTAAGAATGGTCCCACCGAAGGATCTTTTGCTGTATATACTGATTTCCTTAATTACAAAACTGGAGTATATAAAAACATTGAAGGAGACTTTGTGGGATATCACGCCATCAAAATTCTAGGCTGGGACGTGGAAGGCGGCGAGAAGTACTGGCTGATAGCTAACTCTTGGAACACTGATGTATGTATGTATGTATGTAAAACTCTTTATTGTACGTAAAACATGAAAAATAACAGTTAACAAGAAAAACAGATGTACAAAGGCGAACTTATCCCATAAAGGGATCTCTTCCAGTTAACCTTTGAACGATTGACAGGACATCAGAGACAAGAGTAGGCATACAATGCTGAGTAATAAAAAAGAGTCGAAATCAAAAGTAAACCCAAACCAATATACTTAACATAAACAATACACATACATACAAAGAATACACGCAACTACACACTAATATATTATATACTTAATGAATACAATAGACTAATACATATCATATCAACACAAATAGACTACCTACATAAAAACTACATACATTAATATACGCATATACACTAAACAGAGAACACAATAGAGGTTGTCTCTATTTAAGAGGAACTGTCAAGCCAGTACGCCCTTAAGCGACTCCGGAAGATAGCTACCGACTGCGACCGCCTGATTTCACTCGGCAACCGATTCCACAGACTAACAGCGAGCACGGAGAAGGATTTGGAATAGGATTTGGACTTAGTTACAGGAAAAGCTAACAAAAGATTACTACTTGACCGCAACCGGTTCCCAGAACCAGCAGCCAAGTAATTAAATCTTTCGAAAAGGTAGGAAGGGGACTGTGGATTAAAAAGGACATTAAAAAGCAACGACAGGATGTGAACATTACGGCGCAGACGAATTGGGAGCCACTTCAGCTGAGCGCGAAAACAGGACACGTGGTCGTATTTTCGGAGACCGAATATAAAGCGTATGCAAACGTTTTGAAGACGCTCAAGCTTGTCAAGCAGTTGTTCAGAGAGATCGAGATAGGCAATATCACCGTAGTCGAGGAGAGGGAGAAGAAGGGATTGAGCCAAAGTAATCTTGGTATGAAGAGGGAGGAAACTTTGCAGGCGTCTGAGAGAATGTACCGAAGCAAAGAGTTTGCGGCTGACTTCCGAGACATGAGCCGACCAGGAAAGCGTCTGATCCATGATGACACCCAAATTTTTGACCGTGGGTGAGAAAGGGATAGAGGTACCGTCAAATATTAATACGGGCAACACCTGGTCAGACAGCCTTGAGATAAAGTGAGGGCTTCCAATTACAATCGCCTGCGACTTCTTGGCGTTCACCCTCAAACCAAACTCATCCGCCCAAACCCGTATGGCCTCGAGATCAATGTTGACGCGGTTGATCAAGTCAGGGAAATCATCAAAATCTGCCGCAGCATAAATCTGAAGGTCATCAGCATAAAGATGGTAAGAAGAATGCAGTGACGCCGTTATACCATTTATGAAAATCGAGAAGAGGAGAGGAGAAAGCACTGCCCCCTGGGGGACACCAGACGTGAGATTGCTCCACTCAGAATAAGCATCATCCAATTTCACCCTCTGATTGGGGAGACAACGGTTTCGTAAAATTTCTACGTGGAAAGAATCATTGCGGGATTGAAAATCGAGCTTTTGCTGGCGAACCTGCATTAGATGATTTTTAAATATGGGCTTGCATCATAAAATTAAAGAAGTTGGGTATAATCTTTTTGTAACCGGTACAAAAATACTTACAACTTAGTCTTGCACATATTGTTATTTTACATTATGTAAGCTTGTCAAAACTCAATAAAGCATGGATCATATTATATGAAATTTAACTTTTTGGGCTTGGAGGAGAGAGGGGAGTTTTTATATCGCTACTTATGCTGAGAATTTGCGAGCATTAGGTGTCCTTTGTGTGTAAGACCGGTTATTTTTATAGTTCACTCTTTAAGAATTGAATCTCACATAGGTAAGATACATGTACATTTTATGAGGAGTGAAATGAACACAGCGTTGACTCAAACAAAAGCATCACTTTTTTCTGCGCAACGTACTTTGCGCATCTTTCATTTTCATTTTTTAACCCCCGACACAAAAAGAGGGGTGTTATAAGAATCACCGCTATGTGTGTGTGTGTGTGTGTGTGTCTGTCTGTCTGTGGCATCATAGCTCTTAAACGGGTGAACCGATTTGGATGAGGTTTTTTTATTAGAAAGCAGATTTCTTGTCGATGGTTCTTAGATATGTTTTATCAAAATCGGTTCAGCGGTTTCAAAGTTATCAGCTCTTTTGTTAGCTGCGGAAGGTATCTTAGACGCAAATTGGGCGTTAACTTTATGTTCAAACATATACACACACACATGATTTAAGCAGCGCCTGTTTGAGAGAGGCAACGCCGTTCGTGACTGTAAAGTCCGATCCGAGAACGGCACGTGTGACATAATTGGCATTTAAATGTTATTGATATCTGTATTGGACAAAACGTAGTATTTTATAATTTTTTCACTTCTCATGCTCTTAAAATGTTACTTTAGTCTCTGCATATCGGGACTAAAGCTCTTTTTTGATGTCTAGGGATTAAAGTATTTTTTTTTATTTACTTTGGAAACCTCTAAACCGCCAATCACGGTGTTTGTGAATGGAGAATTATCGCCATTTTCAATGACTGGGCATAGACAATTTTAAAGCCTTCCACAGACCGAAGCGCGCTGCGGACGCTCCGCGGCATCGCGCGCATGCCCCGCGCTTCGGTCTGTGGAAGCCTTTATTCTTGAAAATAACCTCAAAATGACAACTGTGCAATAATATTAAAAACCGACCACGTGCGAGTCGGACTCGTGCGCGAAGGGTTCCGTACAATTATCTATTAAAATCACGTTTGTTGTATGGGAGCCCCCTTAAATATTTTTTTATTTTAATTTAATGATTTATTTTTAAAGTCAATATATAATTGAATATTCTGTGAATATTTCAAGCGTCTACCTGTTGCCGTTATCAATATCGAGCAAAAAAGAGCAAAAAAATCACGTTTGTTGTATGGGAGCCCCCTTAATAATTTATTTTATTCCATTTTTTAGTATTTTAGCGGCAACCAAAATACATCATCTGTGAAAATTTCAACTCTCTAGCTATCACGGTTCCCGGGATACAGCCTGGTGACAGACGGACAGGCGGACGGACAGCGCAGCCTCAGTAATAGGGTCCCGTTTTTACCCTTTGGGTACGGAACCATAAAAAAAAGATTTCATTTCGTAAAACATGATAAATGAGTGATTACGAATATTAATCTTTTTAATTATATTAAGGATGGATTAATTTTATTATGCACACCTAACCTAAGTAGTCCAATTAGTTTTAAAATAGTTTTCAAGTTTGAATCTGTTGGCTGAATATGCAAGCATTTACAGCATCACTTTACAAAAAAAATATATAAAAGAAAAGAAAAATCCGCGGGGTATTATATTTGAAATTTGAACAGATGTAAGTAATATGTAATTTTGTATAAATCGACATTTTTTTCCTCGCATTCAAAGTGAAAAGTAGAGTGTTTAACGCCAGACTAAACAATCATAATGACACGCGAATTATAGCTACCCTCGCTGTGCTCGGGCGGCTAAATATCTTGTGTCATTCATTATGATTTGTTTTAGTCCCTCGTTGATCAATCTACTATTAAGGTTCCGTGCCTCAAAAGAAAGAAAAGAACCGTTAAAGAATCGCTTTCTTGTTCGTTTGTCTATTTCTGAGGTGGACCACGGGCTACTCAACAGGGTCTACGTTGGCGTAAAAAAATGGGGTTTCACATTGGGGGCCGACGAAAATCGATATTATATCGATGTTATATCGATAGTAAAAGACCAAAATATTGGCCTGGCTTTACTGTTAGCAGATTATACACTACACTACTACTCAAAGAAATTCAAGAAGCAAAAAAAAATCCTAAGTTTTTGGTGATTTTTGACATGCCGTATTTTGGTAAAAATAGTTGCATTGAGACTTTAAAAGAAAAGCGTTAGGAAGGTTTATAAGATTATAACAACTAGTTTGCATGTTTCTGACAACAACAGTAACAAGTATTTAGCCTTCAGCGCATTTTCTTTAAATTTATAATGAGAAATAATAATAAAAAACTTTTAGAAATGCAGGAATCTCTTTTACGCCATCCACGTGGTGCTTTTAATTTATTTTCAATAGGCGATAATACTAATAAACTTACATAGTTTTGTGATAAGTGACAGTTATCTACAAATACATTAACACACAACACAACATACAACCTGAAATGCAATAAATGATTGAATTGAAATTAATGTACGTCGAGGAATCTGAATTGCGTACCAGGGTGAAACATAGAAATAGGAAACATATGGAAATGCGGTATTCTACTATAGATACATTTGTTATACAAATATGTGTGAAATCGACATAAAAACCAAAAAACACATATGGTCTCTTTCTTTCTAAGGTGACTTGGCATATGAAGAAAGAGATGGCATGACATTTGTTTGTTCTATGCTCGGAAATATTTTGACATAACGAGTAGACAGCATTTCCGGCTGCCGCTTGTGACAGAGGCTCTAGGTACCTGAGCTGTCAAGTGAACGATAACTGCGCAGTTTTTAGTGTTTTACAGCGATTATTAAATACTATTCCATTTGGTTTTGTGTTGTGGATATCTATTAATAAAAACGCAATATGGCTCCATGTTCCATAAAAGGGTGTGTTCACGAAAAACGAAAAATCAACCGAATTTAACTTCTCATAGGTTAGTAACAGTTTTTTCATCAAATAGTGTCATTAGATTGTAATATTTACTCAGTGATAGTTAATTTTGGTAAGCTTTTGTCGCTGCCATCATAGAAATGCAGATTTTTCTCCATTTATCGTTGTATTTTTGATTTTGTTGAATTCAGTACAATTGTCATTCTTCATTAGTGTTGTGCTGAATATCGACATAAGTAGAACTGAAATAACTCCCATGTTTTCTGATCGATGTCTGTTCTAATTTGACAGATTCCCTAGAATTTTCTTGCTCAGAATCAAGAGCGCTATTGACTTTGATGACTAAAAAAAATGTCCCCAATTTTCCATTCCTTTTTTTTTGGTTTCATATTTGTGTCGAGCCTTATAAACTGTACGAAAAAAATACACAAAAATAACTGTACGGTACACTTTTTTAGGGTTCCGTACCCAAAGGCTAAAAACGGGACCCTATTACTGAGACTTCGCTGTCCGTCCATCTGTCCGTCTGTCACCAGGCTGTATCTCATAAACCGTGATAGCTAGACGGTTGAAATTTTCACAGATGATGTATTTCAGTTGCCGCTATAACAACAAATACTAAAAAACAGAATAAAATAAAAATTTAACCTTTTGACCGCCAGCGTCGGCTATAGACGACAGTACGGTAATACAAAATTAAACCTACCCGCATCCGCATAAGAATCAATTTTGTTCCAAACAAAAGCGATGCGTGGCGGTCAAAAGGTAAGGGAGCTCCCATACAAAAAACGTGTTTTTTTAATGCTTGATATTGATAACGGCAACAGATAGACGCTTGAAATATTTACAGAATATTTAGTTATATATTCGATTTAAAAATAAAATAAACGTAAAACAAATATTAAAGGGGGCTCCGTACAACAGACATGATTTTTTTCCGTTTTTATAGATAATGGTACGGAATCCTTCGTGCGCGAGTCCAACTCGCACTTGGCCGGATTTTCTTTATGTACTTGTGATTTTGAATAAATAGACCCCAACTTTTTCTCCTGTTAAAAAAAGTAAATGACACACTTACATTACTTACAATCCAAACTGCAATTGTGAAAAATTCTTGTATTATTTTTGTTGTTTTACAAATAAAGGGCATTTCATACTTTGTTATACTTGTTATTTTATTTAGTCAGCACAAAGTTATCACACACTACTTAATTCCTGCAAGTTTTTGAAATAAGCGCGTTCGGTTTTATTGTACATTTTAAATAAAAATAAATAAATAAATAAATAAATATCACGGGACAATTCACACCAATTGACTTAGTCCCAAAGTAAGCTTAGCAAAGCTTGTGTTATGGGTACTAGGCAACGGATAAACATACTTATATAGATAGGTACATACTTAAATACATATTAAACACCCAAGACCCGAGAACAAACATTCGTATTTTTCATACAAATATCTGCCCCGACACGGGAATCGAACCCGAAACCTCAAGCTTCATAGTCAGGGTCTCTAACCACTAGGCCATCTGGTCGTCATTTTGCAGTTGATATTCACAATTTTTTTTATGATTTGGTATTTTGACCATACCTTAAAGACTTTGCAAACTTGTATGTTGGTTTTTAATTATTTTTTTACATACCTTTTGAACTATTAATTTTGAGATACCTTTACCCCTTATAATTTCCAAAGGAATATAATATTATAAATTTTCCTGTGTAACGAATATGCCATAACCGAAGTAATTATGAACAAAGCTAATTTCAAACTAACTTTTCCACTAAGAAACTCGAATATTACCATTGCTGCTTGAAATGTCTGCTAACCGTTCAAGTATCGATATCGACTATTTTGGTTTCGATGTCACAACCCTTGAGCGCCATTGTTTGTGACAACTTTAGGTATACACGCATGATTTGTAGGTATCACAGGTCCATTGGTATAGGTCTATGGGGTGAAACCTCTTCACAGTCAATTTCCCGATGATTTCTTTGGCAGATGTAGGTAATGTCAACATGACATTTGCAACAAAAAGGTTCCATCCTGGTACGCAATTCAGTTTCCACGACTGTATCAACAATTAAACGACGACCGCTTTAGCCTAGTTGGTAGTGATCCTGCCTACGAACCAAGCGGTCCTGGGTTCAAATCCCGGTAACGGCATCCATTTGTGTGATGAGCACGAATATTAAATTTGTTCCTGAGTCATGGATGTTTTCTATGTATTTAAGTATTTATTTATCTATATAAGTATGTTTATCGTCCTCTAGTATCCATAGCACAAGCTTTGCTTAGTTTGGGACTAGGTCGATTTGTGTAAGATAGTCCCCTAAAAAAAAAAAAAACTTTTGTCCCTGTAAATACATCGTAGTATCTACGTCTTTCAATAGGTTTGGTACATCATTTTGTAATATTAAACAGTTTGAATGGATCCAGAAAGAAGACAGAATCGTAATTTATCCGTTGGGCTATGAGATTGGTAATGCGGGTGGCGCGCGTCAGCGGCGCCTCGGCCAGTATATACGCCCCGCGTATCCGTCCGGCACACATAAATTGAGGTGCCTCAGCACAACTGGATTGTGAATCTTTCCAGTGAACACCCTATGGACGTACGTAACTAGAGCGAGATCACGCCTCACCCTTAGTTCATGGTACCCAACCATTCCCAATATAAAGAATGTTGGATACATTAAAGGGTAGAATGGTTGAACTTCATACAGCCGCATGTACAAATAGCGTATAAATTTGTTTTGGATACGTTCTAACATGAGACAGTACTTGACTTCATAAGGAGCCCACTATATATTGGACCCCTTATTAAATGTGCCAATTTTAAAAGTTACTTGTCAGGCTCCTGAGGCATATTTTTTTTTGTACAGCCAGTTAAAACTGAGCCAAATAATAATATTAATTTGGAATACTAGGTTGGTTTAGTTGGGCCTGGTTGGTGTGGCTGAAAATTTTAGACACCGGTTCACTGAAGCATTATTCAGGATCACATAATAAAAAAAGTAATGATTTGTAGCAACAGAAGTAAAAAAATCGTCACAGGTTTAGTTTTTTTTAATTCCTGTGTTTTTTAATACATAACTTGAAACAGGTTTGGATTAAAGTATCTTTTTGTATTTTTTTATTTTTTCAACTTAAATTTTTTTAGACGCTAATTTTTTCTATGCATCATACTTTTCAGCCTGCCATCATCACTTTTGCAGTGATACAGCGCCATCAATGTTCAGTTCTCATCGAGAAACATCAACACTCCTTAGGAACTAACCGCACACACGGACAAGAGATGTCGCTACTAGGCCATGCTTTTAACAAGTTTGGTGGCTGTATCACTGCAAAAGTGATGATGGCAGGCTGAAATGTATAACGCATAGGAAAAATTTGCATCTAAACTCTTGACCAGTGGTGGTGTAGGGGAATTAGCACGCGGCACGGAATGCCGAGGACCTGGGTTCGATTCTCAGCATTGGTCTTTTTTCTGGGGTTTTTTTCTGTGGATCTATGTTTGAGTTTGTATTTAGTATGAAATATATGGATTACACGGGATGACCGTAAAAGTAAAAAAAATGAAGTTGAAAAAATAAAAAAATACAAAAAGTTACTTCAAACCAAACTTGTTAAAAGTATGGCCTAGTAGCGACATCTCTTGTCCGGGTGAGCGTTTAGTTCCGAAGGAGTGTTGATGTTTCTCGAAGAGAACTGAACATAGATGGCGCTGTATCACTGCAAAAGTGATGATGGCAGGCTGAAATGACAGTATGATGTATAGGAAAATTTTGCGTCTAAACTCCTGACCAGTGGTGGTGTACGGGAATTAGCACGCGGCACGGAATGCCGAGGACCTGGTTTCAATTCCCAGCATTAGTCTTTTTCTGTGCATCTATGTTTCAGTTTGTATTTAGTATGAAATACATAACTTGAGATATTTTTATATATTTTTCTTGTAAGTATTATAATTATAACTTGGTTTATCTTCCGATTGCAACTTTATGTCGACTTCTGGGATACCCTGTATGTATATGTGTTGCATAAAGTAGTTCTGTTGCAGTAATGTTAAAATTAAAGTATCGGAGTCTAGCATGTTACATTTATCTAAGTTATGCTATCGTAAATAAATAAAAAAGAATGGAATATTCTATTTATTTATATCCACAAGGCACAGCAAAATTAACAACAATAAAATAGGAATTCTGCATGTTTACGTGATAAGGAAATGTTTGAGGATTATACAAATAAGTGACTCTATAAAACGGCAGAGTAGTTTCCGATGGATGGATGGATGTCGAGTTAAAACATTACTTGTAGTTTATTTTGCCATCATTACATCGGAAAGACTCACAAACATGGCAACTCCTGTTACTACTACATATATGCTGCTCCTACTAATTACCTTCGTCACAGCAACTACCAATCTCCATCCACTCTCCGATGAGTACATAACTCTGATTAATTCAAAGCAGAACTCTTGGAGAGCAGGCCGGAACTTTCCGGCAAATACGTCAATGGAATATATCAAGCGTCTAATGGGCGTAATCAAGGGTGACAACATCAAAGAGCCTCCCGTCAAAAAGCATGATGCTGACTTAATTGCAAGTCTACCAGACAGTTTTGATCCTAGGAAAAAATGGCCGAATTGCCCATCCTTAAACGAGATCAGAGACCAGGGGTCCTGCGGAAGCTGCTGGGCATTCGGAGCAGTCGAGACCATGACAGACCGTGTTTGTACGTACTCGAACGGTACCAAGAATTTCCATTTCTCAGCTCAGGATATTTTGAGTTGTTCTGATGCTGGAGGATGTGGCGGCGGCTTCCCGCCCGGAGCTTTTGATTTCTGGCAGAAAGTTGGTATAGTGTCTGGAGGGCTATACAACTCTTCAGAGGGTTGCAGGCCTTATGAAATTGCTCCTTGTGAGCATCACGTACACGGTGATAGAAAACCATGTGACAAAACGGGTCCCACCCCTGACTGTACAAAAAAATGCATTGCGGGTTATAATGTTGAGTACGAGAAAGACAAGCAACGCGGTAAAAATTGTTACACCATTAATGGAGAGGATGATTTTAAAGCAGAGTTGTTTCAGAATGGTCCCATTGAAGGAACTTTTGCTGTTTATACTGATTTCCTTAATTACAAAACTGGAGTATACAAAAACATTGAAGGAGACTTTGTGGGTTATCACGCCATCAAAATTCTGGGCTGGGGCGTTGAAAGCGGCGAGAAGTACTGGCTGATCGCTAACTCTTGGAATACTGACTGGGGAGACAACGGTTTCGTAAAATTTCTACGCGGAAACAATCATTGCGAGATTGAAGGTCAAGGTTTAGCAGGCGAACCTGCATTACATGGTTTTTAAATTTGGGTTTACTTTAAAAAATTAAAGGAGTGGGGTATAATATTTTTTTAACCGGTTCAAAAATAGTTACTGCGTAGTTTTACACATGTAAACTTATTACTAATCAATAAAGGATGGATCGGGTATAAAAGCTTTACTATTTTTGGTTTACATCGCACACCAGTTTACATCATCACCATCATCATCACACCATCATCATCATAGCAACAATTCTCAAAACACAATAAAAAATGACCCACCTTACAAAAATTAGTATTACAAGCAAACAATATTGCTCCAATTCGATTCATTACTCTAGGGGTGCTAGATTTTTTAATATTAGACGGTATTTTTAGAAATTGTTTCAATGCTGGTGAAACATTTGCAGAGGTCTTGCGTACATTATAATTGTTCTTGTGATCAGGTAGAACTGAAAGTTGATTAAAATTGTTATTTGAAGTTGACAAAACATTTGATGAGATCAATAATTTATCGGAATTTTCCTTTTGATCAATAGTGTAGGTATTTATGTTCAATGAATCAATCATTTTATAACGATTTCAGGTAAAATTGAATCCTCATACAAATATCCATATTCGTCCTTAAAACTATTTAAATAAGATCGTGGCTGAATACTGGATATGCAACACCCAGTGATCAGCCGTGTGAAAAAATAATTTAAAATGCGGCTGACCACTGGGTTTTGTCCATTAGGAAAAGATTTGTCTTACTAAATTTGTAAATTTAAATTTGACGGTTCTAACGGTCTCTTTTTCTAGTGATTTCAAAAATAATCCAAAAACCCAGTGCTCAGCCCCTGGGGCTGTCCATTGGATCTTTTATAAAAAAGTGGTATCCTATGCTCATCCCCCTCGATTTATACGTAAAAAACCGATACTTTTATTCAAATTTAACATAATTTAATACATGAAGTAATGTACAAAGCTACCATGTATAAAACACAATCACATTTTATAATAAAATATATTTTTTCTTACCTGTTAAGAGAACACCACGTGTAGTAAAAATATGGCGGCATTACTGCTCTTGTCGGTGGACAGCACCTGTATGAACGAGTATATTTCTCCCCCCTGATCCCCTGCCGCTCCTGTCGCGTGACAGATTAACCAATGAGGAATCAGAGTTTCTATTTAAGTGCACGTGATTTGTTTATTTTGATTATAGCGATATTTATGGCCAATAAGCGATGCAAAAGGCTGAACACTAGTTCCTGGCTGGCTACTGGAGCCGTTACCCTACTTATCGAGGCGCGAACGCGAGTGATAGCATAAACTGGCAAATAAATACAAGCCCAGCTCGTTATATCCATGTTGAAAAGCACAGTAAAGACCAAAAATGAAGTTGGTAAACATACATATAATACTTAGTAACTTGACGGCATTTCTAAAGAGACATCCTGGCAGATCTATTGGTCGAAAGTCAAAGGTGTCGTCACCAACCGATGTTGAAAAGTTTTTAAAAGAAGCTCCGGACAGTCAGTACTTGACAACAAAGGTCAGTTGAACATTATAAATGTAAATTTATGTATCAGCTCTATAATTGCGTTAAGTACTATGGCAATACGTTCCTACAACTTTACTAATATACTTATTTGATCTCTTTGCAGGTTGCGTTAATATTTGGTATTACTGGTGCGTTTAGACGTCAGGAGCTCAATAAATATTACAACCAAGGCTGTAGAAACCCACGGTGAAATGTTCCTTGTAAAAATTACAAAAGTTACTAACAATACAAGTTTGTTTTTTTCCTCGCAATTGTGTTGTAAAACGTCGTATGCAACTCGTGTGCATTGATCATTACACACTTCGGCTTCCTTATCGCGCTCGCCTGACGGCTCGCGCTTACAATAATGCCTAATGTGTAATGACCAACGTAGCACACTTGTATCATAATGTACTATTATGAAACGGTAAGAGTGGTTTCCGATAGCGAATATTTGATTGAGTAAATAGCTGTTTTAAAAAGATCATACTAAAATTAAACTGACAATAACTTCGCCGCGATTGTCTGATTTGTGACGACCCTTTTCAATTAGATACCAACCTATGATAAAAAAGATCGTAAAATTGTATCTAAAATGTGAACTAAATATCCACCCAGTAGGTAGTTTACAGCTAAAGTGGTGAACATAGTCTCCTAAGGTAAACATATGTCCCTTTAGTTTTCAGTTATATAAACACAACACGCGCGCCATTCCCCTCAGTCGGCGATAGGCGCTTGAAACCGTACGCACTTGCAGTTTATTTTTGCTATTACTACATCGGAAAGACATGGCAACTTCTGCTACTGCTACATATATGCTGCTCCTACTAATTGCCTTCGTCACGACTAATGCTCACCTGATTAATTCAAAGCAGAACTCTTGGACAGCAGGCCGAAACTTCCCGACACATACATCAATGGACTATACTAAGCGTCTAATGGGCGTAATCAAGGGTGACAACATCAAAGAGCCTCCCGTCAGAAAGCATGATGCTGAGTTAATTGCAAGTCTACCAGATAGTTTTGACCCAAGGAAAAAATGGCCAAATTGCCCATCCTTAAACGAGATCAGTGACGAGGGGGCCTGCGAAGGTAGCTGGGTATTTGGACCAGTCGAGATTATGACAGACCGTGTGTGTACGTACTCGAACGGTACCAAGAATTTCCATTTCTCAGCTCAGGATGTTTTAAGTTGTGCTGATGGTTATGGATGTAATGGTGGGTACGTGGAGGATACTTTTGATTACTGGCAGAAGGTCGGTATTGTATCTGGAGGAATATATAACTCTTCAGAAGGTTGCAGGCCTTATGAAGTTGCTCCTTGTGACCATTTCCCAGGTGACAAAAAACCCTGCGACAAGATTCTTCCCACACCTCCCTGTACAAAAAAATGTATTGCGGGCTATAATGTTGAGTACAAGAAAGACAAGCATCGAGGTAAAAATTATTACACCGTCCGTGGAGAGGATGATATTAAAGCAGAGTTGTTTAAGAATGGTCCCGTCACAGGAATTATTGCTATTTATACTGATTTCTATACTTATCGAACTGGAGTATACAAAAACACAGAAGGAGTATTTGATGATTATCTCACCATCAGGATTCTGGGCTGGGGCGTGGAAGGCGGCGAAAAGTACTGGCTGCTCGCTAACTCTTGGAGCACTGATTGGGGAGACAACGGTTTCGTAAAATTTCTACGCGGTGAAGATCACTGCGACATTGAATCCTTTATTTTAGCTGGCGAACCTGTACTGGATGATTTTTAAGTTTTGGCATCGAAAAACTAAAGGACTTGGGAATTATCTTTTTGTAACCGGTACAAAAATATTTACAACTTAGTTTCGCACATGTAAACATATTACATATCAATACAGAATGGATCAGGATATTATGAAAGCTTTACTATCTTTTTGGTTTGGAGTGGAGGTGAGAGGGAAGTTTTTATATTACTACTTATGCCGACAAATTGCGAGCTTTAGGTATCCTTTGTGTGTAAGACTTTATTTTTGGAATTCACTCTTTAAGAATTTGTGTCCTCGGTTTGTTAATTTTATGAGAAGTGAAATTAATACAGCGCAAAGGTACCTACTCAAAAGCACAACGCCACGCAACTTTTCTGCTTTTTTGCTTTTTTCTGCGCAACGTACATTCCACGTCTTCCATTTTGAAATCATGTGATAGCTTTCAATAATATCTTGTTTATTTACCAATTGCATATTGCATACTTATTCAAAGGCAATCGTAAGTATAGGTAATGTAATGAGTAAACTTCAGTCGTGCGTTGGAGCTGGTAGCTCGTGCTGAGGTACCAACTTATAGGTACATACATCAGAGTAAAATTATTTAAGTGGTTTTTTGGAGTCAGTCAAATTTCTTTTTTAACCGACTTCAAAAAAAGGAGGAGGTTCTCAATTCGGTTGTATGTTCTTTTTTTTTTTTTTTTTTAACGTGTGTTACCTCAGAACTCCGTCATTTATAAACCGATTTGGAAAATTTTTTCGTTGTTTGAAAGCACATGCTTCAAGGTTGGTCCCGTTGTTACCAAAATCCAGTTCTGATGATGAAAAAAAATCCAAAAAACTATGAAATAATAATTGAACCGAACCGACCACAATAAGCATGAAAATATCTTTCTTCTAATCTGTTTTAAGTCGGTGCCTCAGCACGAGCCAGCAGGAGTGTAGAAGCCCTATAGATAGTAGGTATGTAGGTAAGTTAGATTACTAGGTCCACTCCTGCTGACTCGAGCTAAGGCACCGACATAAAACAGATTAGAAGAAAGATATTTTCATGCTTATTGTGGTCGGTTCGGTTCAATTATTATTTCATAGTTTTTTGGATGTTTTTTGAAGGAGGTTTTATTTTTTTGTTTTTTTTTTTTATCTCTCGGTTAAAACTAATTTAAGTTAAAAATGTGATGTGGATTTCTACCTGTGAAATAGGTACTTGTTCTTAAATAGTTCAGGTTCCCTGGCTGTCTCCGGGATCCACTCTTCAGATCCTGACTTTGGTAACAATGAGACCTAATTGAAATTATTCCCTGTCGAAAAAAATGGATTCGGTTTATAAACGACGCAGTTATAAACATAAAAAACAAACAACTGATTTGATAACTGTTGTATGGGTAGTTACATCGCGCGGCTGCGCCCGCGCTAGTGAGTCAATAAACTTGTGTTCACCTAAAACCACGTTTCTTTGGCTCCCGCCCCGAACCAGTTATAACAATAACCTCCTCTTTTTAGGGTTCCGTAGTCAACTAGGAACCCTTATAGTTTCGCCATGACTGTCTGTCTGTCTGTCCGTCCGCGGCTAAGCTCAGAGATCATTAGTACTAGAAAGCTGTAATTTGGCATGAATATACATATCAGTCACGCCAACAAAGTGGTAAAATAAAAAATAATTTTTTTTAGGGTACCTCCCATAGACGTAAAGGGGGGTGATTTTTTTTTTCTCGACTAACCCTATAGTGTGGGGTATCATTGGATAGATCTTTTAAAACCATTGCGGGGTTGCGAACATGATTTTTCTATTCAGTGATCTGTTTGCGAAATATTCAACTTTAAAGTGAAAATTTTCATTAAAATCGACCGTCTCCCCCCGTCTAAAATCAAAACTGTTGGGTGCAAAAATTTGAAAAAATTCAGAATGGTAGTAAATACAGGGTTATTTGTAATTCACTAGCATCCTTTTAACGCTAAACTCCTACCACTAAAACAAATGTTTTTTGTTTTACGGCTTTTGTCATAACTTAATATTTTTGGTGTAATAACGTTTTGAAAATTTGATTCTGCCTCTTATTTTTACGATACTTTGTGTATTTGTATGGGAAAAAAAGTGCTTCATTTTAAAAAGTCGTAAAACAAAAAACATTTGTATTTGTTTGTGATTGTAGTGGTAGAGCCATGTTGTAGCTAGCCGCTGCATCACGAATGGGCCGGCTCGTCCGGGGCAGTACCACCCTCTCACAGAACACCGGCGTGAAGCAGCAGTAATCCTGCTTGCGTTTCGTACGGTCAGTGAGAGTGCCGTGGGCCCAATACCTCACCCCTTCCCTCTCCCCCTCCCTCTCCTCCTTCCCCTATTCCCTCTCCTTTAGGGCCGACAACGCACTGGCATCGTGTAAAGCGCTGCGGGTGTCTATGGACAGTGGTGTTCATTTAACATCAGGTGACCCACTTGTTCGTTTGTCTGGCCTAACAAACATAAAAAAAAAAAAATTGTTTGAGTGATAGGAATTCAGGGTGTCAGAGGATGTCTGTGAATTAAAAATAACCCTGTATATCAAATTTACTAGGAAAATTATAGCGGCTAAGATTGCTTGGAAATTATTTGTAGTTTAAGAGTAAATAGTAGCCTAACGTACCTATAAAACATACCTAAACTTGGATGATTCCGTACACATACGAAATCTTTAGAAAAATATTACTTGATTTTTTCGTAATGGCTACGGAACCCTACCTTGGGTGTGTCTGACACGCTCTTGGCCGGTTTTTTAAAGTCAGTTAAATACAATGTTGGCTTGGCCTTACCAGTTAATGTAGGCAGGTCATCTTTGACAGACAGTATTTCGGTTAAAAATTGTCGCATTGAGACTTTTAACAAAATCATTAGGAAGGTTTAAGATTTTAATTTTCAGTATTGTGGCCATCCTAACAGAAAGAGCGCCAAAATAATTAGAGTTCGAAAAAAAAAACACTATAAACTTCCTTCTCCTCCCGGAGTTGACATTGCGACCGATCTTCAGTTTTGTGATCATTTGGAAGGCAGAGCTAAATCAGGTTCAGAGAAATTAGGGGTGCTCTATTGAGCGGCGCAGTACTTCACGCCCATAGCTGGGCACCGCTAATCAAACAGTTAACTTCGTTAATCGCTAATCCGTTAATACAAAAGCACAGATTACTTAATAGTTAAGTACTTCATAACAGATACTGCATCCCGTACAAAATCTTGGTACTTTCCGCGATTATGCCACAGATAAGCCTACTCCGTCTCCTTAAGAATGTTGTGTGCGTGCCGACAGGTGACAAGGGCTGGCAGTTTGGATAAAATAGTTATTTGTGTTACAAGGGGCCAAAACAATTTTTGTTCCTCGAGGGCGTTATTTTGAATTCAGAGCAAAGCGATGGATTCTATAGAAGAATCCCGAGCGCAGCAAGGGATTCTAAAGTAGAATCCTGAGCGTAGCAAGGAATAGGGATGACGACTGGGTTAAAAATATGTCATTCTATTTAGTCCGTCAGTTAAATAATGGGAAAATATGGGATACGTATTTTTTGGCTCATCACATTATTAAAAACCGACAAAGATATAGATCGTCAAACTTTCGGAGTGGGGGCTTGTGACGTCACCTTTAGGTAAAAATTGTACCATATAGTGACGTCACTCGAAACTTCTAAGCACTGTATCCTCGTCATTTTTTGTTTGTCAAACAAAAGAAAAAATACGTGTACAATATTTTTTAATAATCTAACAGACGGACTAAATAGTTTTTTTTAGTCGTCTAGCCTATTCAACATACGCCTCCCGAGACCAAAATGTTTTGACCTCGAATGACACACACTATTTTTCATTACTACCTATGAGAAAAAGAAAGAGTTACGTCTCGAGATCGTATGTATAAATTTAGGACTGAAAGTATAAATAAAACAAATCCTTACAATACAATACAATTATTGTTTACTGGCCACCACAAAGAAAATATTACAGAAAAATAGGTAGGTACATGGAGAAAAAAGAACATTCAAATAAATCAATCATTGTAGATAGACAACCGTTGTAGATAATCTAGAGTATATTTTAACCAGGTTAATTATGTGTAGCAAATAACTTATGATACATCGTAAAAAAAGAATGCCAAGTATAGTGACCACGTGTACCAATTACCTCTTTTTTACTAAATATCTACCTAAGCAGCAACAAAAATACATCGACCGTATGTTTTTTGTAGATATTTTTTGTTGTTTTTCCGGGATAGAAAGTATCTCATGTTAATATATTCATCCAGCATAATTAATATCTGTTCACATACACATAGCGTTCGGTAAGTAGTGGATTATCCGATCATGGCTGGATAGATTATGGACCCCTTGGTTAAATTTTAGGTTTAGTAAAAGTCATCTGTATTTCGAGATATTTAACTATTAGGAACTTCGGTAGTTGTGGTAATTTAGTCACGTCTTGTTATGGTACGATTACAATTTTAAGAGCTTCAGGCTTGTTTTAAAACTGTCTTCTACTTGACACTGGTAAAATTGTAATCCAATGGACAGAGCTATACATTTTTTTAAACTAAACTATTTTAAAATGGGCAGTGTGATAATTATGATGTTCCGTAAGTTAACTAAAGAGGTCTTAATCACTAACTAAATATCTCAATATAACAGGGTGTTTTTACGTAACAAAGTTGTTAAAGTTGTTTCCCTATTTTTTTAAAACTACCTAACTTGAACTTTTTGAATGTTTTAGAACAGAATCGAGTACTATCAGCTCAAAAAGTGAGCACCTTATAATAATTGCTACATAAACCTGTTCATATTTGTACATGTATCCAGTATTGGTTGTCTGGAAGAGATCGCTTTTGAGCGATAAGACCGCCTATTGTCTGCCTGATTTTTTATTGTTATTATTATTTTTCTGTACTTTTTTTTTGGTGCTCAATAATAGTAGATTGTTCAACAAGGGATACGAGATATTTAGCCACCCGAGCGATAGCGAGGGAGGCTATAATTCGAGTTGTCATTATGGTAGTTTAGTCCCGCGTTAAACACTCTACTTTTCACTTTGAATGCGAGGAAAAAAACGACGTACAAAATTACTTTTTTACAACGTATGCTCAATACGAGCAATGGAAAACTGTTCAAAATTCAAATAGCAAAAAAAAATACCGCTGTCTTTTCTTTTCTTTTATATTTTTTGTAAAGTGACGCTTTAAATGCTTGCATAATTAGCCAACAGATTCTAACTTAAAGACTATGTTAAAACAAATTGGACTATGCATGTAAGAATGATAATTGTTCATTCATTAGAATCGCCAAATAAATTAACCTAATTGATCTAAGTTCACACACAAAATATATTGTTAACTGAAACACTTACCCGTGAATAAAGAAACGACTTTTTAAGTTTATTTTCTATATGCCAATTCTTTGTTAAATTATATCTAATTATACTTTCTATTTACTATTAAATGCAACTGACATCGCATTATTTTGAAGTCACGCCATATTAACTTTCAAACGTAACTGCTCCATCTACCGTACACTCCAGCACTGCTTTGCTGACAGTGCAGATTGCTATTTTATCGACAGAGCAGGGAACTGCTTTGCCGACAGCGTTTTTTAAAAATAAACAAATTAAAAAACACCTAAGCTAAAGGAAATCTTTACATGCAAAATAAAATGAATTCATCTTTAATATTTTATAATTAAATAGATTAATATTCGTAATTATTCAATGTGTTTCACGAAATTATTATTTTTTAAATATTTTTTACACAGTTGTCATTTTGATGTTATTTCCACGCCCTAAAGGCTTCCACAGACCGAAGCGCAGGGCGCTACAGTGTGTTCGCAGCGCGCTTCGGTCTGTGGAAAGCTTTAAAATTGTCTATACCCAGTTACTGAAAATGGTGATAATCCTCCATTCACAAACACCGTGATTGGCAGTTTAGGGGTTTCGATAGTCAATTAAAAAAGTTTACTTTAATCCCTAGAGATCAAAAAAGAGCTTTAGTCCCGATATGCAGAGACTAAAGTAACATTTTAAGAGCATGAGAAGTGAAAAGAATATTTGTATTGTATTGTATTGTAATTGTTTACCATACTCGTATTGATCCCAAAATGGCTCAGCCGTTATTTCGTCATTGAGTGACAAACGTCCAAACATACAAACTTTTACACTTAGTTTGTAATATTGGTAGCACACATTACCACGTTTGTTGTTTTTTCTCTGAAAAAAGCGGTCATAACATTTCAAACAAAAGAACATCCCTACTTCCCTACTTAATATTATAAATGTGAATGTCCGTTTGTTTGTTACCTCTTCACGCTTAAACCGCTGAACCGATTTGGATAAAATTTGTTACACAGATAATTTGAGTCCCGGGAAAGGACATAGGATAGTTTTTATCCCGAAAAACTGCATAGTTCCCGCGGGATAGCGAGAAACGAATTTTTCGGAGACGGAGTCGCGGGCAACAGCTAGTTAGGATATAAGTATCAAAAACTCCAAATGCCATTGATTTGATGTAGCACCATAGGCCTCCGTGTAGGCACTACTAAGCGTAGTAATAACAAATATTAAGGTAACTCAGCCGTCTAGACCGGGTAACTACGCGGTGCAGTGTGGGGCTGGGAAACGTTCTCCCAAAGCTTATCCGCAAGCACCAGGACTCTGCCGATCAGAGGCAGTTAGCGCTGAGACATTAATGCTCGCCCACTGTTAAAGTTTTTGCGCTATGGCACTACTATCATTAATACGCGGGTTTGAATTAGTTCTTCTTTGTACCGCTATAAAAGCACCTCGAGCACTCGGCACTTTAGTCAGTTGGTGATTCACTCTCTAGAGTCTACGCCGCAGCTCGAAAACCCATTTATCTATCATAAAACCATGACTTCTTTAATCACAGCCAGCACTTTATTTTTAGTTATCACCTTTGCAACAACTACCAGATCACTTAACCCACTATCGGACGAATTTATATCTTTGATCAATTCGAAACAGAACTCTTGGAGAGCTGGGCATAACTTCGCGGTGCACACTCCTATGTCATATATCAAGAAACTAATGGGAGTAATAAAGACAGACCACCGTTATGTGCTTCCAAACAAAGTTCACGATGCCAGCCTCATTGGAAACCTCCCGGATAACTTTGATCCCAGGACCAAATGGCCTAACTGTCAGAGCTTAAACGAAATCCGAGACCAAGGACAATGTGGTGCCTGTTGGGCTTTTGGAGCTGTTGAGGCAATGACAGACCGAGTGTGCATTCTATCAAACGGTGCTAAAATATTCCATTTCTCAGCTCAAGATCTTGTGAGCTGTTCCAATGACGATGGGTGTAAGGGCGGCGATCCATGGGATGCCTGGAATTACTGGAAAGACGTTGGTATTGTATCTGGTGGCGCATATAATTCGTCTGAGGGTTGCGTGCCCTATGATCTTCCACCTTGCGAACACTTTATCAACGGTACATTAAAACCTTGTGGGCCTTACTTGCCTACGCCAAAATGTGAAAATAAATGCAGATCAGGCTACAATACCGACTACAAGAAAGATAAACAACGCGGTAAGTACGTATACCAAGTTTCTGGGGAGGAACAGATAAAAGCAGAACTGTTTAAGAATGGTCCTGTCGAAGCTGCGTTTGAGGTTTACGAGGATTTCCTTAACTATAAGACTGGAGTATACCATAACACACAAGGCCAAATGCTTGGTGGTCATGCTGTAAAGATGATGGGGTGGGGTGAGGAAGGCGGCGTGAAATGCAAAAACAGTGAATGGGGAGACAAAGGGTTTTTCAAGATCCGTCGAGGTAACAACGAATGTGGTATTGAAGATGACATTGTAGCAGGAATTCCTTTATTTGATGATTTGTAATATCATAATAGCTATGTAAAGTTCTAATGAAAAAATAATCATTTTAATTTATTCATGTAAAAAAATTGCTACTTTCAGGTCAAATAATGATGGATGTTTTCATGGGTACGTATCAAAATATATAAAGTTTAAAACAAATAATGGACGCAATACATAATGGTCATTTGATATAATGCAATTTTCTTGGAAATTCACAACTTTACAGGATTTTCATAAAATAAACCTAACCTAACCTAAACCAATCTGTAGATTAAACGATTAAAAAAATTAATTTAATCAATAGTTTCATAGAAAATTTTAGAATGTATTATGACCATTATGTATTTCGTCCATTATTTGTTTTAAACTTTATATATTTTGATACGTACCCGTTTTCATTCTGTTTTAAAAACAAAATTAATTAGACAAGATTGTCGAATACTAAATAACTTAATATTTCACAATTCTTCGTTTTTTTAGCATTAGGAAAAGAGTAAACACGAAGTATCTTTACGAGTCTTTTTATTGAAAAACGCTTTTAAAACACAGTAACCATTACTTGTAAAACCAAAAGAACCATACCATAACCAACCAAATGACCATAATATTTATGTACCTTGCTAATTGTTACATATTAGCTGTGACTTATTTTTCAAAAGTGTTTTTCAATAAAAAGACTCGTCAAGATCGCGTACCTTCTTTCTAATGCTAAAAAAACGAAGTGTAGGTGTCTCGAATGTCGAAATTATAATAAAAAAAATAAAAAATATATTAACTTATATGGATGTTTGAACCATAACTCCTCCGTTAATGAAGAGGAAATAAGAGTACCTAAGCTACGTAACTAAATATTTCCAGAAACTTGAAATATTCAAGCATTTCACGCCAAATATTTTAACCGTGACATCGAAACAGTGGCGCCCTCATTTTATTTCTACTTTTTTAACATTTTAATGTGGGAATTTATCATTGCAATAAAAACAAACGCCTACATAATTGAAATAGCAGTCAAGACCATGAGAACTAAGGAGCTAGTGAATATAATCAAATGTAGATAAGTTTTTGTTAAAAAAATCATTTTTGATGCAACCTTTTTGCTCAGTGTACTTTTTGTTGACGGTACTTACATTGTTATCCAACCTACATAAATACTTATGCCAAATTGCAAGTGAAACCGACTACAGGAAACGGGTTAAATTCGACGTCCAAGATTTGACCCAAACAAACAGGGCAAGTTAAATAAAAACTTGTAATAAATAGCCGGCGTTATTATCTTTGAATCTTACATCTGCACATGATGATAATTATGTTTGTTAGTGTGTTGCAATTGACTTGTTTCAAATGTATGGCCGGTGATCACTTTACGAATAAGTAATCTAAGATAATCACCATTGGAGGCAGTGTGCCCTTACGAGTATCTAAACAAAAGCGGTCGCAGCTTTATATTTATGGGGGAGTTCAAATTCGTCAAACCGTTTTAGTATGAAAGAATAACAAAGATTCACACATATAGACACACACCCATACAAACTTTCGTGTTTATATTATTAGTAAGATTACAGAGAAGAAACATGCTTTACATAATTAAACATAGTGTTATCATAATTTTACTGTCTGTTCTTGTAGGAAAAATTACCAATATTCCCTCCCCACCTGAGATTGGATGAGATTCGGCTAGATCCACTCCCTCCTAAACACCGTACAGTAAAACTATGAAAACACTGGGTTAAATTATGTAAAGCATGTTTCTTCTCTATAATCTTACTAATAATAAAACGCGAAAGTTTGTATGGGTGTATGTCTGGATGGTCTATGGTCCCGTGAAAGAGTGTGACGTTATTTATCGTCAACGCATGAACCATGAACTGGACGCACTTATCGGGCACAAGGACATCGTCAGGTTTTGTAAGTCGCAGCGACTGAGGTGGGCGGGTCACCTTGAAAGAATGCCAGACACAAGGGCCTTAAAAGTAATGAGAAAGTGGACGCCGCAACAAAAGAGACCGAGAGGCAGGCCTTCATTTTTTTTTTTTTTTTGGTGTGGAAAATGCACCTTATGCATCGTCTCCGTTCAGGGAAACAGAGGTATGTGGGGCTCTCCCCAGGGGGCCTACCCACTAAAAACCACATGGATTCCCTCGTTTGCCATTGTGAACGCTACGGGAGCACAAGGAGTCACCGCAACGCCCACTGGCCGCCCCGGGATGGGGCTCCCCTGTCGACACCGTGCAATGCGGGCTCGGCACTCCCCGGCCTCCCCCGCTGGTGAAGGATTGTTTAAAGAGGTTTACTCCTCGTGGCTTCCGCAGATGCCCACGTTCCCGGCAAGCCGGGGTTACGTGCCCTCACGTTAGCTCCCGCGCCCTCATGTCCTGCTCTGGAAGCAGAGTGGTACCGTGGGCACGGTCGCTTCCGCCCGCTAGGCTCCCCCTCGCCTTTCCCTGTCCGCCGTGGCAGAGCAGGTACTTAGTTCGGGTTCGCCTCCGTCAAAGGCGTCCGCCCAAGGGCGAGACGCCGTCCTCTCTGCGGACCCACGAATGGGCCCGCTGGCTCGGATCCCCCGCAACTAGTTGCGGGTTCACCTCACCACCCCTACCCCCCCAGTATGTTAGTCAATTACCACAGGTCATGGACCCATCCGCTACTCTTCTCCCCCTTAACCACCAGGGTTAACAGGGGAGAACCGTAACGGTCGTGCAGCCCAGGTCGTGTATTCCCGTACCGACCCAGGCACATGTGGAAATTGCTGACATCCCCCTCCCCCCCAAGTCGAATATTAGCCACCGGTAAGATAATGTACGAATACATTAGCTTACCGTTGTTGCCCAGGGTGCACCGTCCCAGGCGTTACCCTTCCCCCCCCATGAGGCCTACGCCTGACCGAGAGGCAGGCCTAGAAAGCGTTGGAGTGACTGTGTGGAAGAAGATCTCAGGAGGATGGGAAAGTTTACCAGCTGGAAGAAGGTTGCCAGGCACCGTGACAACTGGAGGAAAATTGTGGAGGAGGCCAAGACCCACAGAGGGTTGTAGCGTGGATGGATGTGTGAATCTTTGTTACTCTTTCACACTGAAACGGTTTGACGGATTCTGATGAAATTAGGAAAACAGATAGTTCATACCCTGGATTAACATAATTATGGGGTACTTTTTATCCTAGAATAAAAAATGCATAGTTCCTGCGGGATAGCGATAAAACGAATTATTTGCAGACGGAGCCGCGGGGAACAGCTAGTAATGGTTAAATTCTGCACGCATCCAAGCGCTGATAAAGGTATAGGTATCGGTATCGTGTATCGAATCCAAGTCTTCAGATATTTCGCCAGAAGAGGGGTGCTCGAATAAAATCGCCAAAATCACCACACGTAATGGTGGCGCTTCACTTGGCGTTGCGTGTTCGCGTTGCGCTATTGCCATCTCCGTCTTTCACGTTAGAATCGGCATAGTGCTCCTCTCTCGCACACGCAACTATTTCGTGAAATACGCCAAGTGAAGTGCCAGCATAACGTAACGACGTGGCGTGGTGGCCTAACAGTTTGACCTATGGCCTCTCAAGCAGAGGGTCGTGGGTTCAAATCCCGGCTCGCACCTCTGACATTTTCGGAATTTATGTAAATAATAAATATCATGGGACAATTCACACCAATTGACCTAGTCCCAAAGTAAGCTTAGCAAAGCTTGTGTTATGGGTACTAGACAACGGATAAACATAGGTACTTATATACATTATATGTATGTGTGGTATGTGCGAAATTACATTTGAAATTTACCATGACCTTTCTCTTCTTCTTCTTAGTCGTTCACTCTTGACAGAGTGGTCGTGGCCATGAGGGGTCGCTCTCCGCTGTGGTGGCTGCCTTCGCGATCCTTCTCCACCGATCATGATCATGATTAATGATCTTTACGGTGAAGGAATACATCATGAGAAAACCTACATACATTTGCAAAGAAATTCAATGGTGTGTGTGAAGTTCCCAATCCGCACTGGGCCCGCGTGGGAACTACGGCCCAAGCCCTCTCATTCTGAGAGGAGGCCTGTGCCCTGTGGTGGGACGTATATAGGCTGGGATGATGATGAACGTAACAACCCCTATTCAAAATTGCATATCTATCTTTATTACTTTACTAGCTGTAATGTTGCCCACGACTTCGTGTGCAAAGAAGTAGTCTATTGTTCCCGCGGGAACTATGCAATTTTCCGGAAAAAAACTATCGCTAGTCCTTCCCAGCTTAGGGTTGTGCTTAGGGTCTCAAACTATTTCCATATCATATTGCATCTAATTCGGTAGGTAACAATACAAACAGACATTGCATTTATAATATTAGTATGAAGTATGGATATTGGATTTGGAGTTTCTCTGCGGGATCGCATTAGAAATTATGAGATATGCGCAAGAACTAAAGTCACGGACATTAAGTAACTCGAAGAATCGCTAGACTTAAGTGGCAGTGGGCAGGGCACATCGCCCGTAGAACTGACGGCCGATGGGGCCGAAAGGTTCTCGAGTGGCGTCCGCGGACCGGAAGACGCAGTGTAGGTAGGCCTCCAACAAGATGAAGCGACGACCTGGTGAAGGTAGCTGGAACGCCGATCTGTTTGGCGAGCCTTGGGGGAGGCCCATGTTCAGCAGTAGACGTCTTTCGGCTAAAATGATGATGATGATGGATATTGGATATGGATATGGATTCCGTTCTAAGTACAAAATAATTCGGATCATGAGTGTACCTATGATAAGTTTGGACCTAGAGGTCAGTGACTCTCCTTAATAATAGAGTACAATGGCTGCTGTAATGGTCAACGCACGAATAGTATCAGTCTTTGTCAAATTATCTCAAGAGTCAGACATTCGCATATATTTAACAGTAGGTAGGTAGATACCTAAACTAAATAAAATTATTTTCCAGTATGCTCGGTATATATTTTTTCTTTCGTAGATTGTTGAATATAGCAAATATTTGTAAACGACTGTTTGTTTCTGAAATAAATAAATACCTACAAATAATACTCATATTATTTCTATTTTCTTGTTTCCTACTATTACGAGTATAAATGTAAGCGTGCATGTGTGTGTTTATTATTCTTTTGCGGTAAAAAAGAAAGAAAAACATAAACATTCAAAAATAATCCAGGAATTAAAAAAATGTGCATGTGGGAATGGTCCCAAACTGATTTAGGACCATTTCTGACAAAGTGCTGATCATGCGAACGGCGCTGATCATTCTTTGGGACTATACGTCATCCATCTGTTGAAAAAGCAACAAACAAGAAACCATAATTATCATTTAACACAATTATTTTACCCAAATAACGACCGCTTTAGCCTAGTTGGTAGTGACCCTGCCTACGAAGCAAGAGATCCTGGATTCAAATCCCGGTAAGGGCATTTATTTGTGTGATGAGCACGAATATTTGTTCCTGAGTTATGGATGTTTTCTATGTATTTAAGTATATATTTATCTATATAAGTATGTTTATCGTCGTCTAGTACCCATATTAAGCTTTGCTTAATTTGGGACTAGGTCGATTTGTATAAAATTGTCCCCTAATATTTATTTATTTATCTAATACCTTTAAACGAGCAATTCTTGTATATATGTATATATATAATCAGGATCTCGGAAACGGCTCCAACGATTTCGATGAAATTTGGTATGTGGGGGTTTTCGGGGATGAAAAACTGATCTAGCTATGTTTCATTTTCAGAAAATCGCTTTTACTCGTGTTTTCCGGCTATTTTTGTTTGCATTAGAATATAAAGCTAAATTTCGCCGACTTCGAGCAGATCATAATGGCACATTAGAAATCGGGTGGTCGCGGATCCAGCCGACCTCGGTTCGATTCCACATTTTTTTTTTCAAGATTTTTAGTTTTTTTTAAAGTGTATTTTTCATGAGAAAACGTCAAGTTTCTTCTTTTGTGAGAAAAAGTTACTTTTTTGTGAGAAAAAGTATTATAGGGAACGTGCAGTAACTATAGGCGGCAGCACTAATGCGACAGAAGAGACACTATGCGGACAGTAAAACAAACTTATCAAGGTAAAACATTCAAATTGATGGCACCCTTATGGCACCAGTTGGCAGCACCGTCTATGTGCACGTTCCCTATTGGGAGCACAGAACAGGAAAAGCCGGTTGTCTGTAAAGTCGGTTTACGGACGATAGTTTAACGTGACTCACCCCCCCCCCTCCCCACCCCTCCGGTGTTTTTGTCAAATATCTTGAAAACGGTGCATCCTACGGCAAAATCAATGAAATTTTCATCCCCCCTTTGAAACCCCCTGAACCCCCTCCAACGCACATAATATAATCAGGATCTCGGAAACGGCTCCAACGATTTCGATGAAATTTGGTATTTGGGGTTTTTCGGAGATGAAAAATTGATCTAGCTTGGTCTTATCTCTGGGAAAACGCTTGGTACCGAGTTTCTGCCCGAGCAGAACTCGGTCGCCCAGGTACTTTATTTAAATAGGCGTAGGTTGGCGTAGGCTCCTTTAACCATTTGGGCGATGACACAAAAAAAAAAATTAAAATCATTATCATCATCCCAGCTTATATATTATGTCCCACCGCAGGGCACAGGCCTCCTCTGAGAATGAGAGGGCTTGGGCCGTAATTCCCACGCGGGCCCAGTGCGGATTGGGAACTTCACACACACCATTAAATTTCTTCTCAGGTGTATGCAAGTTTCTTTACGATGTTTTCCTTCACCGTAAAGCTCATGGTAAATTTCAAACGTAATTTCGCACATAAATTCCGAAAAACTCAGAGGTGCTAGTCGGGATTTGAACCCACGATCCTCTGCTTGAGAGATCATAGGTCAAATCGCTAGGCCACCACGGGTTAAAATAAAAAAAAAAATAATAAACGAAAGCAACAGGGAATAGAAGACTTGACTGTATGGCTTCAAGACTTGCTTTTTCCAAAGCGGCAAGCGGCAAGTAACTATTTAAAAGGAAACTAACAAAAAAGCTAGACGGATAGGGATGCTATTTGGTACGTAGGTAGCTGGATCTTGGACATAATACGTAGGCTAGTTTTATCCCAATATTCCCACGGAATCAAATTTTACACGTCTAGGATCTCCGAACCTTAATCGCTAAATCTAGAGGCATGTAATTTTGCATCCGTGTTCTTCGTACAACCACGTACAACCTAAATGAAAGCCATGATTCAATTTTTGGGAATTCCTATGGGAATTTAGTAAAATCTCGAAATTTAATTTCAACTGCTAGAACTAATAGATCACGTGAACAAAGCTACGGGTAAAAGCTGGTATTCCCTTGACTTGTCTAAACTTTTTTTGCCTAATTTCGCTTTGTCTACCAACTTTTACTATAATGAATACTTTGTCTAAAGTCAGTTTGTATAATTTCATTATTTATAATTTTTATTTAAATAATGAAAAGCGACTCGGTATGGTTAGGTTCAAAGGCTAATGCGGGAGCGTAGCGTAGCGCAGCTCCCGCATTAGCCTTTGGTGTTAGTTATTTTTTTTATGACCACCCGGAAAATCATTATCATCAAAATTAGTTTATTTTTGAACTATAACTTGTATAGGCACGCTTGACTTTGGGACCGCGCACAGCGCGGGATGTACATTTTTCCTTATTTCTTAGTTCACAACACCAATAATACTTATTATTAACATCCCGATCATCTACGCTCCCGCTAGCATTATACCAAATAAGTTTATACAAAGTGAAATTATGCAACATGTACGTTAGGCAAAATATAGTTATGTCAGTCAAACATTATACGAAATAAGTTTATACAAAATGAAATTATGCAACATGTACGTTAGGCAAAATATAGTTATGTCAGTCAAACATTATACGAAATAAGTTTATACAAAATGAAAATTATGCAACATGTACGTTAGGCAAAATATAATTATGTCAGTCAAACATTATACGAAATAAGTTCATACAAAATGAAAATTAGGTCATTTAAAATTAGATGAAACAAAATTATATAAAGTAAGTTGTATGTAAAATGACTTTCACTTAAATGAAAATTAGGTAAAATGAAACATTAGGTTAAGTAATATTAGTTTATCTAAAATTAGGCAAACTGATAATAGGCAAACAGTTGTTAGGCAAAACAAGGTACAACCGTAAAAGCTACTTGTATTTTGTATCCCTGCAAGGAGTTGTGGGTGTAAAATCTCTAAATATATCCAAATATTTTGAAGTTAGTTCGAATTACGAACAACGTCATGTATGATAATAATTATGATCAAACGACTAACAGCATGTATATGTGATAAAGTTTCCCTCACCACTTAAGATAAAGTTTAGCGCAGAAGAAGTAAACAGTCGCGCTCCCGCCCGGGGCCAACTAATTATTCTGCCGTCGTATTTATAAAAGGCACAACTGCAAACTTGCTCAAAAAAGAAACAGCATAAGTTTACAAAGAACAAGTGTGCACTTAGGCTCTTTCTGTTTCACAAAAAATGCTAGTTGTGCCCCTTTTTCATACGACGGCAGTATTTCCGACGGGTACAAAACAAATATTTGCTAATCGTTGTAGAGCGTTCGACCGTAATCTCTATTTGCTTTGTTTATAGCTAGCTGTTGATGTACGGTTAACCTTCGACACGCGCGGTCAAGCTCTGTCCCGCCGACGCGGCGTTCGCCTATCATTCGTAGCGGGCGTTCGGTCCGACGCAATTACACGGCGCGCGAGCAGCGCCCGACTCCCCCGCTCGGCCACAATACATGAGCCAGTTAGCGGCCCGCACTCAATAGCGCCGCACGCACCCTCTTCCATACACCAAATCGCGGACCAAACCAAACATGGCTCCATCAATCGCAGCCGGCGCTGTGCTCCTCTGCGCCGCCTTCGCCACAGCAACAAGCCCGCTACACCCACTCTCTGACGAGTTCATCTCACTCATCAACACCAAGCAATCATCATGGAAAGCAGGCCGTAACTTCCCGTTAGATATTCCGTTTGCACACATCAAGAAGCTAATGGGAGCACTCAAGGATGACCATATATTATCGTTGCCCAACAAAATGCACGACGCTGACCTGATTCAGAGCCTGCCGGAAAACTTTGACCCCAGGGACAAATGGCCCGACTGTCCCACTTTAAACGAGATCAGAGACCAGGGATCCTGTGGAAGTTGTTGGGCCTTTGGAGCCGTAGAAGCCATGACTGATCGTGTATGCACTTACTCCAATGGAACAAAGCATTTCCACTTCGCAGCTGAAGATCTATTGAGCTGTTGCCCGATTTGTGGTCTCGGCTGCAGCGGTGGTATGCCAACATTAGCTTGGGAATATTGGAAACATTTTGGCCTTGTATCTGGAGGATCGTACAACTCTACTCAAGGTTGTAAGCCTTATGAGATCCCACCCTGTGAACACCACGTACCCGGTAACAGAATGCCGTGCAATGGTGACTCTAAAACACCGAAGTGTGTAAAGAAATGTGAGGCCGGTTACAACATCGAATACGGTAAAGATAAGCACTACGGTAAACATGTTTTCTCAATCAGAGGGGGTGAGGATCACATTAAAGCGGAGTTGTTCACGAATGGACCCGTAGAAGCGGCGTTTACCGTGTACGCTGATTTACTGAATTACAAGACAGGTGTGTATTCTCATACGACCGGTGATGCCCTTGGAGGTCACGCTATCAAGATTCTGGGCTGGGGAGTGGAAGGCGGTAAGAAATACTGGCTGATTGCAAACTCCTGGAACAGCGACTGGGGAAACAACGGTTTCTTCAAGATCCTACGTGGTGAAGACCACTGCGGAATTGAAAGTTCCGTTGTCGCAGGTGAACCTGCATTGGATGCATTGTAAATATGTAATACTGTTGAATAACCAAAGACAATAGTTATAATTTAATAATGTTTTAAGATGTTAAAATAGACAATAAATGTTTTAGTATTTACATTAGTTTTTTTTTTTTTAATCATTTAGGTCATTGCTTTTTTTAGAAATTTAAAATGAAAGTTCAATGCGTTAAGGAAAAAGATTAACATTATTATTACTTACTGTAAAATTTAGTGTATATAATAATATTGTAACGAATGCTAATCGATAATGATGATAACTTATTAAACTTAACCCAATTATGAGGACTGTTGTCGACACCAAAATTTATAAACTTTTACATTCACATGTACTCTATTGTTAAGGGCCAAGTACTTAAATAATAATGTTCGATAATTTTTGTGGTCAAAGCCACTTTATAACCTAACCTTTAACCATGGGTAACAATGACGAAAGATAAAGATTAGGGCAATAAGTAGGCAAGTAACAAGATTGCTACATACATTTATGTATGTTCTCCCATTTAATTTCATTGCGAATTACTCGTACCTCTACCTCAGTAAGATTTCGTCTTTAATAATAATTATTTTATTTATTAATTTATTTAATTACATAATTAATAAGTAATTATAATCGAAGTGTATCAGTGTTCCAATTTATTTGATTAAGTATTCGAATTAACGCAATTGTTTTCGAATGCAAACTATCATGGGGTTTTTAAAATCTAAATTGATTTGTTTTCCATAGCTTTATAATTATAACACCCACGCGCGCGTCATTTGTCATTAATTCGGAATTGTGAATTGCAATAAACATTTTTTAATTTTTCAAATTCATTTTAAATGTTAGGTGTTTTGATTTAAGACTTTTACATTCGGAAATAAAATGTTGAGGCTGACATAAGTAACAGGTCAAAAGGAGTCTACCTAAGTACACATCTTTGCTCAGCAGTGGGAGAGAATAGTCTAATAATAATAAATAATAATAATAAACACATCTTTTTAAAAAATACTGTTTCTTCCTGCCGTCTCTAGTGATCACTTTTCTATGTAATACTGTACTAAAATGAACAATGTACCTAAGTACCTACGCATTTGGTTTTTTCTTAGCTTAGAAGCTAATGAAGCAAATCCGTTGTTTAGTGGGTGCCCCTTGTTTTAAAGACAAATATTATATAGAAAATGTTTTACATAATATTTCGTACATATATATTCATTTCTAATATTATTTTTTCAAGAACTATTTGTTTTAGTGAAACTTATTTCATAGAAACACAATTCAATGAATTTTATGATCTCATATTTTCATTTCACAAAGTTATCAAGCAGTAGAATTATTTTTTATAGAATATTATTTGATCGATGTATTTTTTCATAGTATTCTATTTCGATGAAAATTTTAAAATTGACGTTAAGCTAATCGTAATTTTATAAAGGCTGCGTCTCACGAGATATAACCATAAAATATATAATTTCGAATATGTAATATCACGTGTAGTTCGAGTTTTTTAACCAAATGTAAGCAAAAGGGGGAGTGGGGGGCAGTGTGCGCAACAAGAGGGACCTCGGATTTGAATTTAAATTCTATGATTTGATTTTCTTAACATTAATTATATTTGAAACAAAAATCAAGGAACTAAAATTCTTCAAAATAAATACTCTGCGTATTGTTTATTCTATGAAATTATGAGAAACATTTTCTACAAAATGAAAATCTATGAAATATTTGTCTGTAATAAACTATAACTAGATTTAAAGAGCATGTTTCGGCATATAGGAATGAGCATCCAGATAGATCGAATTTTGCAAAACATTTGTTGGAATCAAATCATTTATTGTTAAATTCAGATTCTTATGAAGTGTTACATTATTGCGGTAAGGGGTTGCGTCTGGATGCTCTGGAATGCATGGAAATAATTAGGTACAACACTATGGGGTCTATTATTAATGAACAGGTAAATTTGGTATCTTCTCCTTTGCTGCGGCTTGGGTCTAATTTGAACAGTTAGTATTAATAAAATATGCCTTATAAATAAATAAACAAAAATTCAAGGTAGTTTTATAATATGCCAATAAAAGTTAATTTTTGTGGGGTAGTTTGAGAATAAGAAAAATAAAGTGGGTACTTGAGAATTACAGTGACAAGTTAAAACATTTGTTTTGGTTTGTTAGTTTAACATTTGGTAGCATAGCATACGGTTGTGGTAACTCTGAAGATGAGCTCTGGTTGAGTTCGAAACGCGTCAGTGTAGCTTGGTGGTGGTGATGGTTGGGTTTATGTGATTTGTGTGTGTTCGTACAGTGTGGAGGTGGAGGAACAGCATGAACACACATTTCTTGCATAAACGTAACTATTGTAAGGTCGCGGGTGAGCAAAGTAATTGTCTAAGTTCATTAATATGGACCTCCGCAAAGTAACGCCTGATTCAATAAATTATAAAATAGCGTACACCCGTTGTTTAGTTCATGTCAAACTACTCTGGTACAATGCTTAGTAAATATGCGGTCATTGTGTGCGAGTTATAGGCACCCAAGTACCATGAGGAATATTTCTGCGAAATGAAAATGAGTCATGTACCTAATGTGATCGAAACAATACAAGATTACGTTAGTTAGTGAAATACGTATGGAGGCTTATAATGCCATAAACAAAGAAGGGAAAAACGGGTCATCTGATAACTTGTAATCATCAAAAACCTGACTTGTAGTTGTCTTACCAACCTGTAGGGCTAGAAGCTAAATACACACTCAATTCCTTAGAACCCTTATCCTATTTTAGGGCGTTGTAAATAGGGAGGTCAGGTCTATACTATAGGTACTTTGGGCAAAAGTCAAAGGGATTGTTCTATTTGATGTCTAAAATTGGTTAGTAAAAAAATCAAAACTCTTAAAAACTAAGTTAGTACAGCACCAAACATACAATATACACTAAAATTATCCTAAAATTATTAATAACTAAATTAAGCTTGTATCTCTAAAATGACTTGCCTCTGGGAACTGATTTTTGGTATCACCAACCTTAACCTACCTAAAGGTTGTAGTAAGTAGTCTACCACAATTCCAACCTAAAATTTCACTTTTTGTGATAACAATTACGCTTAAATCAAAACAACTGCAGCATTTTATCAAACATATAATACCTACATATATATACCTACATATGTTTTACCCCACTGATGAAGGAAAAAAGATTTAGTTTTTCAAATGTAGGTAGATACGTAATTATAGGTACCACAGATAGGTACCTATTTTTATTTGTTTGACACGCTCTTCAGCGTTAATGGCTTGTTTGATTGTAACATATATGTATGTATGTATATATTATGATATAACAAATATATATTATGATTTCTGAAGGGTCGATATATTCGTCTTAATTCTAGGAGCAACCAAGGGTATATTTGGACCTAAGTGGGGGAGTTGCCGCTGTGAAAATCAGTTTGACAGCGATTATTGCAGTCGGGGTTAGGGTTGCCACCTTTTTTGAGGGCGAATAGAGTATTTTTCGTTTTGGTTGGACAAAAATAAAGTACACAGCATAAAAGAGTATTATTTAGTCTCATAAGTACCTACTCATAACCAGTAACGAGCCAGTAACAATCAGATTTACGTAAATAGAGTATTTTAGCGTACTTTACTGGTGTCGTAGATTATAAAGTACGCCTACATGAAAAAGAGTACAATACTCTATTTTAGAGTACGGGTGGTAACCCTAGTCGGGGTTTTGTTTCTTATCAATAAATATGTTTACTCATTCACAAAATGTTTACCTATAGGTAATTACGAAATCGACCCACTACCTAATGTATTTACCAAGTGAAAGCGCAAAACAATGACTTATTTTGTACATATTTAAAAGCATTAAATTTAACTATTAGATTAAATTACGGTGTTTGTAAGATTAATAATGAGATTGATTAAGGACACCCATATAACGCTATACCTAAGTTTTTCTTGTAAGTTTACTTCACTTTTTTACTGCATTAAAAAGTAAAGTTTACTTACCTACTCACTAACCGCAATTACGTTTCAATTTTCATAAAATGGTCTCATTTAGGATTATGATGATGATGATGACTTCTGAAGCATGTCGTTCGTTTGACACCACAGATTGTTAAATAGCTCCTTCGTAATACGGTCATCAGAAGAACAATTAAGTGAAACAATGGAAGTATACGTAGGTATTAATAAATAAACTGTGTTAATTAAGTAATATAATCAGTTAAACAGATGTGACCACAAACGCCTCTTTCAGTGCGTTTAAATAACACAAAATCGATAAGTTGGTCTTATCGTATTTGTTTTATGAATATTAGTTATGTACGAATTTCTCTTACATACACACCATCACGCCAATATCCCAAAGGGGGTAGGCAGAGCACGTGAAACGCTATATTTACTGGGCTATTTTTAGCAATTTTAGGTTTAATGTTAGATAAAAGTGGTATAATAGTGAGTTGCTAGCCTATCCCCTACAATATACCTTAACCTATTTCCTTAGTCGCCTCTGAAGACATCCAAGGAAGAAATGGAAAGGTATACCTAATTCTAAACCCGACACCACACAGGTAAATTTCTCTTAAAAATTGTAATAAATACCTCGCACGCTTAATAATAAAATGCATCAATTTTAATTATTCCTATTTCAAAACTAAACCTTATTTTTTGTACGTAAAGTTTAGTTTTGAAATAAGAATAAATAAAATTGATGCATTTTATTATTAAGCGTGCGACCTATCAGTTCTGTTCGTATTGTAGGAGGTAGGCCTCCAACAAGATGGAGCGACGACCTGGTTAAGGTTGCGAGATCGCGTTGGATGCGGATGGCATGGGGCCGAACTGTTTGGCGAGCTTTGGGGGAGGCCTATATTCAGCAGTGGACGTCTTTCGGCTAAAATCATGATGATGATGATGAGTTCTGTTATACACGATGATTTTTTAACCTGTGATCAGAAGTTAAAAATATTAATCCTAGCCAAAATGGAATTTGATAGATGAGCTCTCAAGCAATCAAGCCTCTATTCAAATAAATAACTACCTATCACGGGACAATTTATACCAATTGACCTAGTCCCAAAGTAAGCTAAGCAAATCTTGTGTTATGGGTAGGTACTAAGCAACGGATAAAAATAAAAATATAGATACATACTTAAATACATATTAAACACCCAAGACCCGAGAACAAACATTCGTATTTTTCAATAAACTGTATTGAAATTTATGACATGTTTTTGTAATTAGTAAATATCAATTAACAATATATTTGCATGTATACTTGTATACTTATAGCAAATAAAACAATTTTGACTTTTTCAAATATACTGCATAATCAATAATAAAAATCCGTCAAGCGTGAGTATTAAAGAAAACAATTAAATTAAAAATTTTGTCGTGTACCTATTTAGGTACATATTTTTGCCCTTAACTGTATGGAACCCTCGGTGCGCGAGCTCAACTCGTACTTGGCCGCCTTTTTCTATAGATATGAAAAGACGCAGTTACCGCAGAGGGCTTTGTTTGAATGTTGGCAAGAGATCGACGTGCTTAACAATGACTAGACACTGAGTGACCGACATTTTGTTTTCATGTTAGCAGGCTTTGCTATGGATTATTGTACAATTTTTTTATTGTTCTACGAGTGTCTCAATCTTTTAAATTAGTTTTTAGTAACTAATTTATCACAATTTGGCAGAGCCAAAATATTATGGTCAACACGAGTTCCACACTAACAATGATCTTATGGGTTCCGACCTGAGACTGTATCGTCTACGCGCGGGCGCTCGCAATCACATTCATCGTCTTTTCCTATCACTGAATAGAAAAAAAACTAGTGGAAATAACATAAATCCCCGCTGGTACCGTCATCAGTGTCTCCGGAAAAACTAATTACTTCTGAACTTTACGAAAACGACACATCGTTGAGAGTCTATACTCGTAGTACGATAAATAATCCAAAATTGCATACAATGTGCTACCACCTAGCGTGGATTAGCGGAGGAAAACTTGACAGCTGCATTGTTTATAAAAAAAATTAGCCATCACCTGATAGATGACTCTAAAATATTGCATTGTAAAATAAAATTTATGCAAAAGTATTTAAATTCAACAAAGCTGAATTCCTCTAACTGTAAAATTCATCGAAATCGTTAGAGCCGTTAGCGAGATCGTTGAGCATTAAGGTACCTAGCTTTGAAATAGAATGAATATCAAAACTTCACGAAGCATAATTCTGATTTGAAGGTACTTACTTAAGAAAAGTGTTTCAACAACCGTTAGCGGAAATCTCCATTCCGTTCCCGAATAAAATTTTAAACAGTCACGACAGTTCGGCCCGACGGCCACTGTATTAGATTTCACAGTAGGCTAAGTAGAAATTGGTCATTATTCGAGCGTTTTTTCCAAAGCACTTTCGTAGATACATTTTTGTAGAAATTTACAGCCAATTTGTAAAAAATGTCCTCTTTTACCCTTGGCCCACCCACCTAGTTCACCTAGGGTGACCACGAAAGTCAGGCGAGAGAACTGGTGACTGTAGGTAATTTACATCAGTATATTTATGTACATTATCACTCCGAGTTTACCTCAAACTTGGAATGATAATGTACATAAATACTACATTATTTAAACGTTACTTATAGAGACACAACGAGAACAAAAATTGTAGGTATAGTCCGTCCGGCGGGGTAAGAGCTAAAAGCCATAAAACGTTACAATGGCATTTTTATTTCAAAAGGTGTGAAGTCGGAATACGACGAAGTGAAATGCGACCCAAAAACACTTACATTAAAGCTCTTTTTCAATAGATGTCTAATTAGCTTATCTTTATGGCTTTTAGCTCTTACCCCGCCGGACGGACTTATAAGTAGTTAATAAGTTTCTTCTACGAAGACCCCCATACGTTTTTATTTATTTAATTTTTAGGGTTCCGTACCCAAAGGGTAAAAACGGGACCCTATTCTATTACTGAGGCTCCGCTGTCCGTCTGTCACCAGACTGTATCTCATGAACCGTGATAGCTAGACAGTTGAAATTTTCACAGATCTGGGGGCACGGCAGTGCCCCCGCCAAGTCGAGCAAAACAAAGGCACGGCCGTACCATCCTTTTCTCGAACCCATTCAGGCTATTTTCAACCTCCTGTAATTTTATGCTGGCTACACCTGGAGCCCTGAATTTTTAGTTACATGTAGGGCGTAATGAGATTTAGACATATTCTCAATAACATTAAATTTGAACTGGCAGTTTCAGAACTATTGTACGTCAAAGTTCCTTAGTTTTGTCACTGACACACTCACTGACTCATGATCATCATAATTCTAAGGTACTTCTAGCAGAGCTACAGACTCCAATTTTTAAATATAAATTTACAACTATACAACTCAGTGAGCATTCTTGGACCCAGGCATCCCTTCCTATCAGATATGGTGGGCTTGGGATCCGCAAAATTTCTAGTGTCGCACTGCCAGCTTTCTTATCATCAGTCCACAGCACGTCCAATCTCGTAGGTAAAATTCTAAAGGATTGTCCTTCAAACTACGAGACGACGGGTTTGGTCGATGCTAGGAATGCTTGGCTTATGGCTTGTCCGGGTCAAAATCTTCCCTCCCATCCAAATTATCAACGGAGCTGGGACGACGTACTTTGCAAATTAACTTATTCTGAAATTTTAAGTTCCAGCTCAGGCCCAGATCATGCAAGGCTTCTCGCTGTAGGAAAGAAAGAATCTGGTGAGTGGCTTCAAGCCTATCCTTCTTTTAATACTGGAACCTTCCTGGAGCCTGAAACCTTGCGAATTGCAGTTGGGCTGAGGTTGGGCGCTGCTTTGTGTTCTCCACACCGCTGCCCCTGTGGTGCCAATGTCGACCAAATGGGCCACCATGGGCTTTCCTGCCAAAAAAGTGCTGGCCGCTTTTCCCGACACGCTGCGCTGAATGATATTATCCGCCGGTCTCTTGCCACCATAAACGTGCCGTCAATATTAGAACCAAATGGCATTGCGCGGGATGATGGCAAAAGGCCGGACGGTATGTCTCTGATTCCCTGGAGGATGGGTCGGGTTTTAGTTTGGGACGCAACCTGCGTGGATACCCTAGCCCCTTCACACCTTCAGGGTACAACAAAAAAAGCTGGCGCAGCGGCTGAAGCGGCCGAGAGCAGGAAAGTATTAAAATACCAGGGTCTCGGTTCAGCTTACAATTTTGTTGCTGTCGGTTTTGAGACCCTGGGTCCTTGGGGTCCTGGCGCACACACCTTAATTAAGGAAATACAAAAGCGTCTGGTCGACACCACTGGAGACCAAAGGGCTGGCAGCTATCTCTCTCAACGAATCGCCATCGCCATTCAACGAGGGAATGCTGCCAGCCTTTTGGGTACGATGCCACGGGGGCCTTTTTTAGACTTAGTTTAGTAGTTTTTAAGTTAGATATTTAGTTTATAGTTTTAAATTTAGTTTGTAATATTTAGTTTATAGTTTAGTTTTATTCATTGTTATTTTTTCTTACTTGTTTTATTTTTAGTAACAATAAATATACTATATTATTAAATATAAATAGATTTAACCCTACAAACTCGTAGAAAACCTAGTAAATTGGATTACAATGCAATATTATTATGACATTAAGCTGATCTGATGATGGTTTTTTTTTTTTTATACACTGGTGCCCTCGACATGTCTCAAGGCCTTTATATATCTAATTCACATTCATACCAGTTCTCGCAATTATTCCTCTCGCACTTTTATCCTGCATACATTTTCTTTCTAACATTCATTATCTTTCATTGCTTTTACGGGTGGGACTCCCGACTAACTACCTATTCACTAATGTTCCAGGTCAACGAGTATACAAGGTGATTTTTATTTTAAGAAAATATAATATAAGGTGGAATCATTTTTGTTCATTTTGTTTTCTTACACCTAGGTTACAATTGGATCTTAATTGGACTTGGACCTTTGTACAATGTTCTTAATACTAGGCTTATTTTCTATTACAAATTTTGCTACGCTAATTTAATGCTTAAGGTACTACACTGTTTTATATCTATTTACCTATGCTTATTAACATATGCTCAAATTATCCTAAAAACATAGTTTCAGAACATTAGTTCTATTCCTTACGACTACTTTCTTTACAATTTGCTCACAATACTGTAAGAACCTTTCCCTGTTTTTGCCCGCCATTACTTCTTTTATTGCCTCTTTATCAAGTTTGATGTTAAGTTCTATTTCAATTTGTAGGTAACCTTGCTTGTCCAAAGATTGGGCACTCCAGTTGGACATGTGGCACCGTCTCGCTTATATCCGGGTCGCAAATACACGACGGGCTGTCCTTCAATTTGAACCTGTTCAAATACTCGTAGAACCCGCCGTGTCCCGTCAAGATCTGAGTTCGAATGCTTGAAGTCTCAAACTTTCTGATTACCTTGTACGCGGCCACTGCGTTGGGGAAGAAAAGCTTTGTTACAGCTGCGGTCTCACCGGACACGCACCTCCGGTTCCACTCGTCAAGCGTATCCATTCGAATGGATCGCTTGACGAATGAAACCGGACAAAAGTCATAGTCCGGCTTCCGCTTGGATTTTAGGGCGGCCTCCTTGGCCAAACCATCGGCTCTCTCATTCCCCTCCAGCCCCACGTGGGCCTTGATCCAGAACAATTTGACAACCATACCCTGTAGGGACAGAGTTCTCAAATTGTTTCTGGCTTCCACTGCTAGGGGATGGTTTTTAATGGTCAAGAGGGCCGCCATAGAATCACTGTAAATTCCGTACGTTACCGCCTTATGCCCTAGGATCACCCTAGTCGCCCTGCTCAGCGCGAGGAGTTCCGCCTGGTAAACCGTGCAGTATGACGATAAAGCAAGCTTGAGGGTTTTGGTTTCAGCCTCGCCAGTCCATATGGATAGCGCGGCCCCCACCTTGCCCTCAATCTGTGTAGACTCGAACAGTGAAATCACTGTTCGCATCCACATCCGCACGGTTCGCCAGGTTAACCAACTCCAACTCCTCGCGGTGGGCAGGGTGCGGGGTCTCCAGGGCCGAGGCCATCCGCTCTACTTCCCTTCCCTTAAGTATTGGCTGGGGTACCCCCTTCTTGGCCTCATACAGCGAGGCCGCTTCACGGACTCGGAGGTCGAGAGGGAGTATGCCAGCCAATACTAGCGCAGCGTTCAGTGAAACTGTGCGGTATGCCTTGCTGAGCTTCTGTGCAATACCACGTTGCACAGTTGCCAGCTGACGCATAACGCACAGTTTACCGACTGCAGGCGCCCAAACGCTGGCGGCGTACAAAATAATCGGCTCAACGGTGGCCACATATATTACCCTGATGACTTCAGGATGGAGGCCCCAGCTTGTCTTAGCTGCTCTTGCCAACTGTTTATGAATCCCTATGGCTTTTTTGCATACGTTAGCAACATGTGCGTTGAAGGTCAGGCCTGCATCTATCGTAACCCCCAAGATCTTTATTTGGTCAACCATGTTTATAGCAATCCCGCCCATGGTCAGGCGCGGGATGTCGTATTTTAGTTTTTTAGTTATTACCATTGCCATGGTCTTGTGCGGCGCAAATTTCAATTTGTTGTCGACACCTCACGCCCACACACGTTCGAGAATTGCATTCGCCTGCAATTCGATTTCCGCAGCCCCCACTCCATCGCACACGATTACCACGTCGTCCGCGAAGGCCTGGCTGTAAGCACTGGTGTCCCCCAGTTCCCTCAACAATGGATCCAGTATGAGGTTCCAGAGGATAGGCCCGCCTATTGACCCCTGAACGCACCCCTTGGTCGTGGTCTTACTGAATTCCTCACCTGCATAGCGTACCCGAACCTTGCGGTCACGAAGGTAGCTATCAACGACCTTGCGGAGTGCTATCGGGCACTTTTCCTCCGCCAGACGGATTCTAATGACCGGCCACCACGCGCAGTCAAAGGCTCCCTCTATATCCAATGAGATTAGTGTGATAATTTTCTTCTCTCTTAGTTTATTCCTGACGTGTTGCATTAACGTATAGAGGGAGTCTTCGGTGCTTCTCTGTGGCATAAACCCGAACTGGCGAGTACTCAGCTTGGGGATCAGATGGTACTTTAGGCGGGCCATAGTCATCTTCTCGTAAATCTTACCGAGCATGGGGAGTAAACCGATTGGTCTATACGACTTCGGGTACGTGTAATCCTCCTTGCCCGGCTTCTACCTGTTGCGTTATCAATATTGAGCAAAAACGAGCAAAAAATCACGTTTTCATCTCTCATACTCGGAAAGTGAGGCAAATCATATGTGACATACGGGAGTATAACTATTATTTTCTTCCCTAGGGTAGAAATGAATTAAAATAATAAAGGCATTGGCTGTCAATGGAACACATACGCATTCAGCCAAGCATTACGGCATATACATGGAATAATTAAGTATAGAGTTTTTTTTTTCTTAATTGTCATATTACAAATTTTATAATGCCAGTGAAATATTATTAAACTAGCTTTTTTACCCGCGGCTTCGCTCGCGTGAACCATAAATATTTCAGAGAAGCATGCAATTAAGCAAGCAAGCCTGAAGCGTGCATTCTAGCGTGCATGCGAGCAAGCATCCAAGCAAGCATGCAAGCAAGCATGCAAGCAAGCAAGCATGCAAGCAAGCAAGCAAGCAAGCATCCAAGACGGCATGCTAGCGAGCATGCAAGCAGGCATGCAAGCAAGCATGCAAGCAAGCACGCAATCAAGCACGCAAGCAAGCATGCAAGCAAGCATACAAGGAAGCATGCAATCAAGCACGCAATCAAGCATGCAAGCAAGCATGCAAGGAAGCAAGCTTGCAAGAAAGCATGAAAGCAAGCAAGCTTCCAAGAAAGCATGAAAGCAAGCAAGCAATGCAAGCGAGAATCCAAGCAGGAGGTCCAAATTTTCAAAATTAAAACATTAATTTATATTGTCATTTTTAATTTCGTATTATCTTTTGAATGGAATGGCCGATTTCAATAATTCAAAAAGAAATCAACAGGTATTGAACCAGTCTTGAATACGAAATAATTTGTTTGGATAAGAATTAATACAAAGCTGTGTATAACATGGTCTGATTATGATAGGCATTTCTATCGTCTTTTAAAATGTAAAAAAATAGTAAAAGTGACATTACTACAATAGTTGGACATAATATGGTCTCGCGAAGTTTTTTGTAGATATTGATACGTTCTATAATATTGTAGAACATTTTTTTTGTTCTATCATCAATACTTTTTGCAGCGCATGCGATGAAAGACATTTTATGGCTAATTTTTTTACACCTTGGGTTGGTTTTAGTAAGATTTTCTGAGGATCTCTAATTTTTTCTAGTAATAAATATAGCCTATGTTACTCAGTGATAATGTAGCTTTCTAACGGCAAAAGAATTTTTGAAATCGGTCCAGTAGTTTTTAAGTTTATTCATTACATACAAAAATACAAATCTTTCCTCTTTATTATATTAGTGTAGATAATATAATATAATATAATATAATATAATATAATATAATATAATATAATATAATATAATATAATATAATATAATATAATTTAATTTAATATAATATATATATTATATTATATTAAATTATTATTATATATTATAAATTATAAATATAGTGTAGATGTAGGTTAAATTATTAATTTACATTAGTTTCTTATTTAGTGACTTAAACCAGAAAAGTTAGAAAATGTTAGGAAAAAAACACGGTAAACGACAATGTTATTGTCCACACAGCCTATCTCTATACAGCTTAACTCCTTGGTTCAAATTAGTTACTTACATATTTTATAAATAACTAAAATACCTACTTTATCTACTGTTTTCATTAATTATACCTATATTAAACATTCTAAATTTTGTTAAATTAATTATTCCTTAACAATAAACTCCATTAAAATATTTTACAACGATCATATTGACCAGTTTAGACATTTTTATTTATTTATACTTATATTTTCTTACTTTTCTTGTAGTCGAAATGAAAAGCAGAGTGTTTAACTCGGGAAAAACACCAATATCACCCTCGGAATATTGGCACCCGAGCACAGCGAGTAACCTCGGAAGTAACCTCGTGTGATATTGGTTATTTTCCTCCCTTGTTGAACAATCTACTATTGTTGTATGGGAGCCCCCTTAAATATTTATTTTATTCTGTTTATTAGTATTTTTTGTTATAGCGGCAACCGAAATACATCATCAGTGAAAATTTCAACTGTCTAGCTATCACGGCTTATAAATTACAGCCTGTTGACAGACGGACAGACAGACGGACAGAGAAGTCTCAGTAATAGGGTCGAATCCCGTTTTACCCTTTGGGTACGGAACCCTAAAAAGGTTGTTGTAGAATAATACCATACCTACTGTGCCTTGCCGCTTTTCCCAGTGGTTCATTAGGGGGTGAGCAGGCTATTTAAAACAGTACTCGTGTATTCGTTACACGATTAAAGTGACTTAACCCGTCGGCGCTAAAAAGGCCTAGACCGCGCTTACGTACTTACAATTTTAATGAAATGCGAAAAACGAATACTTTTAATGTCTGAGTCGGCTTTTGAGTTAAATTAGTCCGGACTTTGCTTAATGGCTGCAAGAAGTTTCTACTACGTGCTTTAATGTACCTACCTAGTCTGAATTAGGTTTGGTTTGTAGAGGATTGGCTACAAAAAGTTCTACAAGTACCTACCTACTAGTAGGTACCTAATTTAATAAAGATTGTATTGGGTTGTTTAAGAATGTTTCGAGTAATTAGAGTCGTTAGGTTTCAACAAGTCACTAGCACGTGTCCGACTGTCCCAGGTTCGCGCCGTCCAAGTTAGGCTAGTTCTATCCCGTGAGAATTTTGAATACATAATCGCTGTGCCTTGATATTGCTCAAGATCATGCATGTTTTTCTTATATAATTTGATTGATTGAGGTATTAAATATTAATAATCTTTATAGCGCACCTTCGTTCTCGCTTTCCTCTCTCTACGGCTACCGACCAAGCCGCACGCGCGGAACCTGAAACTAGACTGTGTAAAATATTTCTTTTGAATGGATCGATATAATTTGCTAACCATTATTACAGAATAAATAATAATAGTACAGGTACAGAAGACTCTCATCTTTATATTAGCCTACGCAGTAATTAAGTACCAAAGTGCCTTTTTAATAGCCTATGCATAAAAATTTATGGCCGCTCCGAGGTTGTCAACTCCAACGCAAGCTAAACGGAACGTTATGGCCGTGTAAGAACGTTAGAAATGCATTAACCAATCAATAAACGTTTCAATAAAGTTACATTCTATGGCAATGATAACATGGCATTTGTATTGCCATAGAATGTAACTTTATTAAAACGTTTATTATTTATCGTACTTTAAAAAAAAACTACCTACTGCATTATGGACTCAATTTGTCTTGGATGAATATTATACATATAGGATCAAGGAACAAAATTAGGCAGTTGTCGTATTTTTTATACCTCGCATTTAAAAGTTAATTTTTGCGTAACTAAACAAAGTTACATTCTACGGGAGCTATCATCGAGAAAATAAATGATTGGAAATACTATAATAAGTATAGTTTTGGTTAACTTTGATGGTTGTTTAGAGCCATCCAGATTTGAATCTTTCGCAAAAGGGTCTAAGTACAAAAAGCATTTATAGTAAAAAAATTTAAATAAAAAATAGAACCGCCTTCAAAAACACCCAAAAAAATATTAAATAAAAATTTAACCGACTATAATGAGCATTATAATATCTTTCTACTAATCTGTTTGAAGTCGGGCCTCAGCACGAGCTAGCAGGAGTGGTAGAAGGCCAATAGATAGTAGGTATCTATGTAGGTAAGTTAAATTACTACTATAAAGCTTAAGGTCCCAGGTTCGGTTCCCGCGTCGGGGCAGATATTTGTATGAAAAACACGAATGCTTGTTTTGGGTGTTTAATATCTATTTAATTATGTATCTATCTATACAAGTTTATCTGTTGCCTGCCCGAGATATTTATTTATTAATTTAATTACTAGGTCCACTCCTGTTGGCTCGAGCTGAGGCCCGACTTCAAACAGATTAGGAGAAAGATATTATAATGCTCATTATAGTCGGTTAAATTTTTATTTAATATTTTTTGAGTGTTTTTGAAGGCGGTTCTATTTTTTATTTATTTTTTTTTATTTTTGGCTTTTTAGTTGTTTTGGTATAAAAAAGATGCGAAGTCGTACCCAGTAGACGAAGCCCCGCTTCTGTTTCCGCTCTGAGAATGGCAAGGTAACTAACGAACCTAACCAGGTTAAACGGGGGGTGGTTTAAAGGTGTTTTTTTATTACGGGGTCTCCGCTTCCTAAGCTCCTCTACCGGTACCGATGCTTCTATTTGCACTCTGAGGGACGCAAGATAGGTAACTGGCGAATCTAACCAGGTTAAATAGGAGGTGGTTTATCGGTACTTTTTATAGCGGGGGGCTCTGCCCCCCGAGCCCCCCTCCACGGGCGGGACATCTATTTCCGCTTTGAGGGATGCAAGGGAGCTAACTAACCTAACCAGGTTAAACGGGGGGGTGGTTCGAAGGTAAAGCCCCCCGAGCCCCCCCTTCTATTTCCACTTTGAGGAGCGCAATGTAGTTAACGAACCCAACCAGGTTAAACGGGGGATGCTTTGAAAGTATTTTTTTTATTGCGGGGGACTTTGCCCCCCGAGCCCTCCTCCGGTGGCTAGGCTTCCCTTCTCACTCTAAGGGACGCAAGATAACTAACGAACCTAACAAGGTTAAACGGGAGGTAGTTTTAGAGTATATTTTATTGCGGGGGGCTCCGCCCCCCGAGCCCCCCTCCCAAGAGCGGGGCTTCTATTTCCACTCTAAGGGACGTAAGGTAACTAATGAACCTAAACAGGTTAAACAGGGGGTGGTTTGAAGGTGCTTTTTATTACAGGGGGCTCCGCCTCCCGAACCCCTTTCCAGTACCAAGGCTTCAATTTCCACTCTGAGAGACGCAAGATAACTAACGAATCTGGTTAGGTTAAACGGGAGGCAGATTGACAGTACTTTTTACTGCGGGGGGCTCCACCCCCCGAGCCCCCCCTCCTCTATTTCCACTTTGAGGAGCGCAAGGTAACTAACGAACCTAACCAGGTTAAACGGGCCACCGGCAAAGCCCCCCGCAATAAAAAAATACATAGGTACTTTCGAACCACCGTTCGAAAGTACCTATGTATTTTTTTATTGCGGGGGGCTTTGCCCCCCGAGCCCCCCTCCGGGAGCTGGGCTTCCATTCCCACTCTAAGGGACGCAAGATAACTAACGAACCTAACAAGGTTAAACGGGAGGTAGTTTGTAGGTATTTTTTATTGCCCCCTTTTCTTTGTAGGTGCCATACCTACTACAGTTTAGGTGAATTACTTACACAATTCTTAGGACTGCTTTGGCCAATTAATATTAGTAATAATACGTTGTAGGTAATTCGATGTTCTTGTCACCAATATAAGGACGAACAAATATGCTTTAGGACTTTCAACAGTATGCCAAACATTATTGGCCAGAAAATTTTAGAACAATTAACATTATGCGATACAACAGGCACTCTTTGCTGACTGTACTTTTTGACCCTGGTTACCAAAGTACTTGTCAAAACGAATCAAACGAGCCCAAACTCGATGGGGTTATGTCGTTTTATTACGGAGTTCTTATAGTCACCTTTCAACTCCATTTTCAGACCCTAGTTACCATCTAGGATTAAAGTACTCGTCAAGACATATCGAATGAGCCCAAACTCAACACGGTCGTATAGTTTTATTAAAAAGTTTCTATGGCCATATTTCAGCTCCATCATCAGATCAGCTCCATGTCATAATAATATTGCATTGTCATCCAATTTACACATACCTGTAAAATTTCAGCTCAATTAGAAACCGGGAAGTGGGTCAAATTTAACTTGCAAGATTAGACCCGTTGAGGAGTTCCGTTGGCCATGAGCGGTCTTCTTCATCAGGTCCAGTTTACCCAATGATACTTTCTGAATGCAAATACTTCATTTAATGCTAAAAATGCTAAAATCACCATAGGTTTGCCTGTAAAATTTGAAGGTTGCCCTCGATTTCTCTAGGATCCCATGATCAGATCTTGACTTGGTGCCAATGGGACCTCCTCAGGAGTATACTCTTTTAAACAAAAAAAAAATTTTGAAAATCGGTTCACAATTGAGGGAGTAATCGCGTAACAAACATACAAAAAAAAAAAAAGACGAATTGAGAACCTCCTCTTTTTTTTGAAGTCGGTTAAAAATAAACCTTAAATCAAATGTGTTAAGTTTATTTTTCTCTGTTTTGAACACAGTGGAAGTGTTTACGGTATGTATAACAGATTATCATTGCGAACTCCCGAGGGCTGCAGCTTGAGTCGAGCGACATCTTTCGACCGCCACAATATTGGTTTATTTTTCGATAACTTAGAAAATGTTATGTCTCGGCAAGCTGTCTTTGGTAATGGAACCAGAGTTTTTAACCTAGATGAAACAAATACCATGACAGTGCAAAAAAGTGCCAAAGTGCTAGCAGCCAAAAGACAAAGACAGGTTTCAAAGGTCACAAGCGCAGAACGAGGGACGTTAACAACTACTTGTTACATAGTTATTGCTTTAGGGAATGCACTACCGCCCGTCATGATATTCCCAAGAGTGCACTTTAAACAACACATGATTTCGGATGCTCCTGCTGGGACCTTAGGGCTAGCCAACACATCCGGCTGGATGAACTCAGAACTCTTTGTGTGTGAACTGTGATTTATAAGACTGTGATAGAAGGCTGTCTTAGAATATAAATAAATAAATAATTATGTAGAAAAGTAGTATTTTATTGAACTTTTTTTAAATAGATCCAGTGTACCCCAAGCGATTCCCTGTCACCCATCAAAAGATCCAAAGTGACCCATCCACGGGTCACAGTAGATCATTTCCCATTTTTTAAAAAACTTGTTATAACTTGTAAGTTTATGCCGTTTTTGCCAATAATTGCACTAGTTTTAGTAGATTAGGGACGTATCTTGTGGTTAATTATCATAGATTAATTATTTAGGCATAAACTTGGGATTTGTGGAGCTTAAAAAAAAAGTGATCCATTGTTACCCACTCTCCCCCACTCATGACGCGCATACTAGTCATGGGCATGGCGGAAGAGTTCGACCATGACGCATATCTGTCGTCACGGGCCTGGAATGGGTTAGTATGTTTTTATTGTGCACTGTAACATCATTTCATTTTTGGAATTAATATAGGTTTGATAATTACCGACCTCGATAATCCTCGTATATTTCTGTAGCCTCCTGCCACAGTTTCACATTTTCGTTGTTATTCGCTTAAAAGCAATGAAATAACGAACGCATATATTAAATAACATTTTATTAATTCTCATTTTCATGTTTAATGCTTATTATACTACTAGTTATAATTTAATTAACCTACAAGTATCACAAAACATGACTGTTCACTTGGTTTTTGACTGTCCAGTTCAAAGTATAACATTAAATTGAACATATACATCATAAAACAAATAAACCAATTCATAAAAGATACCACAGAATTGTCAGTAACAAAGTTTTAAGTCTTTTATCATTATCAATGCGAATCTTCATATAATATAACCATTGCTGTAAGATAATACTAAAATTTTTAGAAAATACAGTTAACAACTATGTTTTAAAGGTACATTAACAATATAAGAAGAAATCAAAGATAATATTACTTGGAATGCCTACACCTAATAATTTGATCCATACCTGGGGCCATATTCACTTCAAAGTGACTTGTTCCTGTGTGTTTGGTATCAATTTTTGACACTTAACAATGGGCCAAATATTGGGTGCATCAAAAAGCTCTAAGCATACAAAAAAAAATTAAGTTACGTCAACACGAAAATAAATATGCCACAGAGATCACTAATAAACTAAAAAAGTAATAAAGACTTACACAATTCACTATGACTAAAAAAGGGTCTTTTCTTTTACACATTATTTTATCAAAAGCGAATTTCAAGTTTCCTTTAATAAGCTGAACGGATATGTCACATAAATATTTATATATATTACAGAACTTTTTACAATAAATTATGTTCAATGTCTTCTCCTTTAACCATACCCCGTAAAGTAATTTATTTACATACATTTTGAAACTTCAAATTATTGTGCCGGACTTCCGAATAAATAATCAAATATATACAAAAAAAACATTGTTTCGAGTAAGTATACATACATATTAATTACGCACGCACCAAACCTACGCAGACTAAACAGGAGATAAGGGTGGAGTTTATAAAATTGGACATCTTAATGCTATATAGTTAAATAAATCTGGTATGAAAGAAATTGTATGGGTAATTCTCTTGTTACAAGTGTTACAACGGAACTGTTTACAGTCAGTCGTTGTGTATAGTTAACTATCATAACGTGGTCCAAATTTTTGATCTTCACTCATAAAACAATAAGTACCTATACTCCATTTAATTTAGAATTATAAACCACAACAACATTATATTGCGGCTCGTGAACTGTAATCTCTTTACAATTTGTACTAGAGTAACAATTGACGACACGCAAATAAAGTGACATTAAAACAATTTTATTTTGCGGCTCCCAGACTATTGTACTGTACTATTTGCTAGGTAAGAAATAGTTGACGAGCCGCAATATAATGATGTTCTGGTTTTCAATTCTAAATTAAATGCAATATAAGAAAAATGTCCACATAGATCGAATAACTGACAATGGCAACCATTTTAGAGTGACTGAGTAGACTGTAGAGAATGGTTCATATATACACAAAATGGCTGCAGGCCGATCTTTAGGGTAATATACAGTTTGTAACTGAAGGAATAGCAAAGCTGATACCTGGGCCTAATTGCATAACAAAGTACAACTAATATTACAAGCGGAACTCGCGCTTCAGTTATATTAACTAGAAAGGGAGTTCCGCAAGTAATATAAGTTGTACTTTGTTATGCAATTGGGCCTTGGTTGATGGCAAAGTGGAACTGTATCATGGAATGACATACTTTTTACCTACTAACTTTTATTGCTTTTTCTTTGTCAATCTAAAATTTGATTAAATATTGAATAACTTTAGATGGACCAAATGAAAATAAAAGTACTTAAAAGTTAATAAACAGCATCAAATGCCATCATCACTTGGCCATCAACTCAACTTCAACAGCTTTGCTCTTTGTTCAGTTACATACTGTATTGTTTTAAGCTTTTGTCTCATACATACGGGATTTAAAGCGACAATTTTTGCTAAAATTACCTCGACGTCATTTTGAGGTAATTTTAGCGATAAAAACTCCTGAGTGTGCATAATAAATTTTCATGCAATAGTCCAAATTATGCAGATTTTTCTTAAGTTTTTCTTATCGCGATTTATAATGCGTAGCTGTAGTTTCAAAACAAAGAAAAGCATATAGATACCATATAATTTATTCATTACTTGTTTGGCACAAGGACAAATGCATAAAGTTTTAATGCATTATTTCAATGTTTACAGTTAACTTTTTAACTATTCGGCATAACTGTCGTCGTCTGCAGTCTGTCTAGACCGAGAGGAGATTTAAATCGAAGTGTAGTCGTTTTAACGCAAATAAGCTAAAATTAAAATTCATGTTTCTTACTTTATCATATATCTAATTTCAGTGCTTTCGTACATGATATGATAACCAACAAAAACAATAGACAAATGAATTCAATTTCAAAGTGATTGTTAATTTTTTTTGGAAATACTTTAAATAAAAAAAAATGCATATTTAGTATGTAAGGCATGAAATTTTCATTGATAGATAGTAGATCGGGCTGGTTTTTACAATGGCCTATACGATGGTCAACCATTGTGGAACGCTTTCATATTATTACTACATAGCTAGTACCTAGCAATATGTTTATAAACACTAATAAGCAATGATCTTACAATGGCAAAGTTCCATGTGTGCTCAAGAAATAAAGTCCTTCATGGTACACACCAGGCCTTAAAGTTCAAAATTCGAACTTCGTATCGTGCCGTCCTGCACATGCTTAGGGTGTGTGTAGGCCGTTTAGCTGATCGACGGATACCAGTCGATAAACGATTGATCGGTAACCGATCGACGCTACTGTACGTCAATCGATTGGGGTCGGGTCCCGTTGGCCTTACTTGCCTTGCTTAGCCTTGGCGAGCAAAACGGCTCAGTAGTACACTGACCAAGTATGCAAAATGACTTGGTTATATAATGCCATGGTTACAAAATTGTTTTAGTTTCAGGAAGACTTACTTAGCAAAACGTCTAACTAGATCGTGAAATGCACAAGTAGGGAGAGTGACTCAATTGTGTAAGGTCTTGATTGTATTAAATAGATTTACATGACCAGGCCAGACCATTTACCTACTAAAACATTATGACATTAAGTCGTTTTACAGCCAAGTCATTCCGTCTACTATGGCTTATAGCAGTGAGGGCGTTTTACAGACCAAGACATTTTGCTACTCGTACAACTAAGGTGCTCTGCTCGCCAAGGCTAAATGCAAGTAAGGCCAACGGGACCCGACCCAACGATTGGTGTAGTAGACTGTCGATCGACATCGACCAATCCATTCTACCATCGCATCGATCGACGATTGATCGATTGCTGTAATAACACCCTTATACTATTCAATACGAGAGTGAGCGAGGCGGTAAGATACAAACTCCGATTTTCGAAATTCGGTGTAGTCCTTCAGAGTATTTAGTATAAGTTTTACTTCACCAAAATACTTCTCGATCGCGTTTACGTAAAAATTTCAATTCTATGGAAACATGGACGCGCGCGCGCGGAGGCGCTGTCCATGTTTCCATAGTAATTGATTTTTTTACGTAAACGCGATCGAGAAGTATTTTGGTGAAGTAAAACTTGTACTAAGCGTACAGTATGCTTAGTATAAGTTTTCCTTCACTTCAATACTTCTCGATCGCGTTTACGTAAAAATTTCAATTCTATGGAAACATAGACGCGCGCGCGCGGAGGCGCTGTCCATGTTTCCATAGTAATTGATTTTTTTACGTAAACGCGATCGAGAAGTATTTTGGTGAAGTAAAACTTGTACTAAGCGTACAGATTACATTACGAAAAGCTTTACGTGAAAACCAACGGACTGTAAAAATAGTTTGAATTCCGAACGCTCTTAATTTTCTTGCACGCCTGTACCTGTTCTAGTGTTAACAGAATTAACACCTATGATCCCGGAGGATTATAAGGAAGATATATAAATAATATAACTGGAAACCTACATGTTTTACCTCTAACTTTCAGTCGGCTACAACGGACGTCATACAAAAATGTCCTTCATAATGATATGTAGAGAACGAACAGAAATGTAAATGTGCTTTTTGTTTTAAAAGTAGAGTCTTCAATGTTTCAACCACAGTTTCCTCGCAATGTTTTCCTTCACCGTAAATTTCGAATGTAATGTCGCATATAAATACCGAAAAACTCACCGGTGCGAGCCCGAGCTCGAACCCACGTTCCTCTGCTTGAGATGCCTTAGGTCAAACCACTAGACTACCACGACTATTAATTCTATTTCATTGAAAATTGAAATTTGGATTAATTGGAAAAAATCTAATACCTACTTGGCGGCTGGTGATTATGACGAGTGATTTTGTATAGGTGTTATCATTTGATTTACAAGTAAATTGAATACTATGTCAAAACAATGCATAGATAGAGTGGTATCACTGATATATCGTCATTTTATTATCTTATCTTAAATTTGTGCATCATCTTGTTTATTATCTTGATAGTAAAAATTCCATTGAGATGTTGATAGTAAAACCTAAATGCACATTTGCCATTTTTCTTCGATCTCTAGTGATATGATTTGGCATCCCTACAGCTACCGCTATAGTACAGACGAGTTCTCCAATCTGTACAGCCAACCGTTCATAAATATCTAAACATGAACCTTATGTTACGGTAATAAGGTCTATCTATCTATCTAGGTAATAGGCTCTGTATAGATATTTATGAACGGTTGGCCGTACAGATATTGGAGTACTCGACTGTACAGACGACAAATAGTAGAAACAAAAGGCCGACAATTTCTTCGTAACTACTTGAATATGGCGACAATTTTGTGTCAGAACCTTAAGTTTCCTTTTTAGCGTATTCTACTCTTTTTTGCTAGTCCATGGGCATCTTTAACACAGTTACTTTTATCAATAAGAAAATTTTGAGGATTTTCTTACTCAGAATCATGAATCATAATGAAATAAAAGTGGTCTTATTTTAAAAAGACTTAAAAAAAGGAGGATGTTCGAGTGTATGCATTTTTTTATGTTAGTTTACCGATTTCTCTCCCAATATTGGACCGATTCTCAGGGACAGTTTTGTAACTATTTTCGTATGGACAAAAGTGACAAAATATTTTTTTAATCATCAAAATCAATGGCGCTCTTGATTCTGAGTAAGAAAATTCCAAAATAAAAAAGTAAAGAGTACATTTTTTATTGAAAATGCCCCCGGAGACGTCAGAGGCGAATGGCAGTTCTTTTAATGCTTACGTCATAGAATCGTATCGGGTGTTGGGTGTGAGTGGATCTGTTTCGTCGTCGTGTCGTAGGTTGAGAGCGTTCCTGAAGCTGTCACGAAGACGCTCTCGGAAGGTCTTGTAGTCCATGTTAGCTTGTTGGCCGAAATCGAAGTCTGCCACTTCTATGGTGTATCTGGAAAAGATATAAAGGCACTTTTAGCGCATTGTTTAACGGGAAGCGTGATCCACAGTAAAAGCCACAATAGTTTGAGTCTTGAGTTCTCAGTACTAATAAAAATTAAACATTAAAAACAACCATTTATTATGTACATGATAATAAAAAGAACTGATGAAAATAGTTTATTTCTGATAAGAAATAGAACATGTATTAAATCTTCACCATTTTATCATAGTCCCGACTTTTTCAATAAAAGCGTGTTACATAACTTCTTTAGTTTGTTGACGTCCAAATGTAACACGCTTTTATTGAAAAAATTGGGACTGGAGAAATTACAGTTCAAGAAATAGAGCCCTGTGGCAGACGGACGGGCAAACAGACAGACAGACCGCGGAGTTTCAGTAACAGGATCCCATCATCATCATTTCAGCCGAAAGACGTCGAGTGCTGAACATAGGCCTCCCTCAAGGCTCGCCAAACAGATCGCCCCTGAGTGAACAGGATCCCGTTGGCACCCTTTGGACACGAAACCCTTGAAATTGTCGACTTACTTGGAGCGATGCTGGTAGTACGCGACGCCGAAAACGACAAGGATGACGGCGAGCAGACAAAACACCACCGGGACCACAATCACTGATAGCTGTGCGTGCACCAGAGCTGTGGGCAAAGACATAAACATTACATTACAGTAGGTAAAACGTGGCCGTTAGCGATCGGAAAATAAGAAAGCTCAAAGTTACTCAGAGGCGATAGAGGGCTATGCTCGGAGTTTCTCTGCGGGATCGCATTAGAAATGATGAAAAATGAAGTGTCGTATCAGGAAGTCAAACGGCTGGCCGAAGACCGCGCGGAGTACCGGTTACTTCACCGACAAGAGCATAGCTCTTAAATTTAAGAAGGGGAGGAAAAAAATACTAACAAATTTCTTGAGATTAGTTAAGCTGTATTTACCACTTACCTTTGTAAATATTGATAGTAGCTCTTGAAACATTTTTTCCGAGCTCATTCTCTATTATAACCACCACAGTATGCTGATCACTGTCCAAGAAGTAACGCACCAAGGGGAATGAATTCACATTAGTCGTAGACTTGGCAGAACAAGTTTCATTCCCGGTGACATTATACTGGCCCATTTTATATTGTGCACAGAAGTTGAACGGAGGTGAGCCAGAGTACTTGATTTCCAAGTTAAGAAGATCCCCATGCTGCAGCCAGTTTCGTCCAGTAATATTAACAGATGAAATTGGTTCTGAAATTAAAATATTCTAATATACAAAAATCTCGTGTCACGGTGTTTGTTATCAAACTACTCCGAAACGGCTTGGCCGATTATTATATATATAATTTTTTCTGTATTTGGTACAGTGTATGTAGGACCCTGTATTTGTCGACGCGAAATGAAGAACCTGGTAATTTAAACCCTTATGGCAATTACACGAGGGTATGAACTATCACATAGGTTCCCAGCCTTATATGAACTACCGCCCCGTTTTACAAGAAAATAAAGTCCAGCGCCCGACTCCAATTGTATATGTCTGTCTGTAATCTCAATTTAAAAATTAATTTTTCTCTATCTCTCTCTCTCACTCGTGCTATTTGTAACGTGCTAGCGCCCCCACGAAAAACTCCAGCGCCCACTAGGGGGCGGGACCGAACTATCAGATCGTGCATTATTATCGTTTTTTTTTCGTCTCAACAATTACAGGTAATAATATTAACCGCACTCTAACAAAGTCTCCTTTGAATAGAAGATAAAACATGTCTAAGTACTTATCGTCTAGGTTGACTTACCTCTAACTTTTATCGTCGCTTGATAATGGCCGTATGTGTAATTAGCTCCAATAGGCACAATACCCGCGTTATGACATATGAAATCTAGCTTCGGAATTTTCTTTTTAATATTTTTCGCAGCCCGCTTAGTGAGATTATGGACCGGTATAATGTCCCTGCTTTCTGTTGTTGGTTGCGAGGTGGGACCAGATGTTGTTGGTTTTGGAGTTGTAGTGCTTGTTGTTGTAGTTGAAGTTGTTGTTGTTGTTGTTGTTGTTGTTGTTGTTGTTGTTGTTGTTGTAGTAGTGGTTATAGGCGGCAGTGGTTCGTTGTTCGCGACAACCAGTACATCGACAAAATGTTCAGTCATAGTATCTGTGTAAGTGTAGTCCAAAGCCATTTCAGTCGTCTGGTCGATGTATTGGCAGTCTATGAACCAGTATGTAACGATTTGGGAGGCGTTAGCCTTTAAGAAATTCATCTCTATTTCTGGCAGTTGTATGTAGTGGTGCACGGTTTGATTTACTGCCACAAAAGTGTCTGGTCTCGTGAGATTGTTCTGCATTAGTAAAAGATCTCCATGCAATGTGTCTGAAAAAATAATTACATTATTATTTTCCAAATTGCTACTACAGAGTGCATTAGAGACAACTATCCTTGACTAATCTATTTAATTATTTAATATCGCCATCACTGCGATAATTTACATGCCTATAATTTGCATAATTGTTTATTTTGTGATTTTACTTTTATTGTTTGGGTACCTAAATGTCAACTTGCCAAACAAAGTTGTAATTTTGCCTTCCAGATACTGGAGAGATGTGTGAAACTACTCATGTGAAAGACCTTTTTATACACCACATTTTATACAAAATAAAGTTACTTAGTTACTTACTTACTGCTTTTCTAATAATTATTTATTGTAAAACAATAAAATAGAAACCTAAACATTTGTGAATAAAACTGTTAGTTATAATGTTATATTAATTTAACGCTGACACGCGACAAACAAGCGAGGCAAAACACAACCGTCTTGAGTGACCGAGGCAAACGTACCAAGGCGCCTTTGAGCATGGACAAAAACCGACAACGCTCGGTTCGGGCCACCCGAATCAGAGTTAGACTTGTGGCTCATAAACTATAAATTATTTTGTGTTAAAAATCTCATATTGTTGAAACGCGATCTGGGATTTGAAAAATATACTTAAGTATTAAATTTTAAAATAATTGCTCATTACATCATCTTCGCCGTCGCACCGCTCTGTTGCCCGTTTAGGGTTAGCGGTTAAAATGACTTAATCAATATTTGTTTCAAACTAGCTGTTGCGCGCAACTCTGTGTGCAAAGTATTCCTTTATCGCTATCCCGCGGGTACAATGCAATATTCCGGTATAAAAACTAACCCAAAGTCCTTCCCAGAATTTAAAATTATCTCTACCCATACCAAACTGACAACCGCTTTAGCGTAGTTGGTAGTGACCCTGCCTACGACGCAAGAGGTCCTGGGTTTGAATCCCGGTAAGGGTATTCATTTGTGTGATGAGCACAAATATTTGTTCCTGAGTCATGGATGTTTTCTATGTATTTAAGTATTTATTTATCTATATAAGTAAGTTTATCGTCGTCTAGTACCCATAGTACAAGTTTTGCTTAGTTTGGGACTAGGTTGATTTGTATAAGATTGTCCCCTAATATATTATTTATTTTATTTAAATTTCATCTAAATTGGAACAGTGATTTAAGCGTGCGTGAAGATGTAACAGACACACGGCCAGACAAACACAATTTCGTATTTATAATTATTATGTTTCATATCTCAGATTGTGTATCTATGGCATAAGACTATTTTTAACACATAGTAATTTATAGTTTACGCGTCCAGCCGTCATTTGGGCCACGTAATACGCACAGTACGCCCTTAAAATATTGAATACATTTTTTTACGAGTTTGCTACAATTCCAAGGATCATTAGTTTTCTAAAAATAATTTTTTTACCTGTTAGCTCAAATTTAGTCTTCCCTTTAGCAACAGAGTACCATGTCCATGCAAATTTCTTGTCCAATTCCACTTGTGCAACATAAACTCCTGCGGCATAGTTCTCCCTTTTGTACTCAACTGTCCAGTTAACAACATTTGATGTAGAAACAACCTGAAAGTGAAGCATAAATTGAAATTAGTAGCAGACTAGTAGAATAAGTATATTTTTACTGTAAAAAATTATACTTCAGTTTGTTTCCTGATAATGGTATGCTATACCTTTATTATTTTATTATTTTCTATCTTACATACACCGCACACATTAAGGCTTGCAGGTGTCAAAATGAGGCTGGGGCACTTGTTTTGTCAAGTGCAAAAATAAATATGTTAACAAGGTGTCAATAATATCTATATAACTTTATGTCATTAACCATAAGGTTGATGTTTACGTATTTTGATGCGATGACTGTATAGGTACATACATATTTATGGTTTCAACTAGAGATGTAATGGATATCCGGCCAGTGTTCGGTATCCGGCTTATCTGGTCACAATTTTACTATTTGGCCGAATACCGGATAGTTGCGTTATGGTTAAAAATGGGTATTTATTTGAATATTTGCCTAACATTAAAATCAGTTTATTAATTCACATAGTGCATATAATTCATAAAAGGACATATAATTACATTTTTTTGTAGTAGATTGACCGTACTGAAGATAAAGACGGAGTGCCGCGCGTGCGCTCGAATTATCTCAATTTTATGGTAGGTATGTGTAGGTCTTGGCCGAATATCCAGCTATCCGGCCATAGGTTTCACCGGATATTCGGTATCCGGTATCCGGCCAAACAACTATGTTCATTACTATATTATATTTTGTCTAACTTTATTTATAAGACTTTTAATTGTAAAACAGATGCAGAGGCTGTATTGATCTAATATGCGTGTGCTAGCGATCACATTCTGTCTCTTTCTACCCCCATCCTATACCATGTGACAAAGAGAATGAGTGAAAATAATCATTATTCCAGGTTTTTTAAATAATGAAGCCTCAGGTCACAAGAAAAAAGCCAGTATTGTCAAAACCTGGTATAATTTAGCAAACAAAAGCAACCTAGCTGTAGACCAGAACTAACTACCCTACGTACCAAGCTAAAGTAATATTCAGGGTGATCTATCTAATATATAAAAATCTCATGTCATGGTGTTTATTATCGAACTCCTCTGAAACAGCTTGACCTATTTTTATGAAACTTTTTTCTCTATATTCAGTAGGTCTGAGAATAGGTTGTAGGCTATTTTTCATACCCCTATTCTTTGCGGACGGAGTTGCGGGCAACAGCTAGTAATATAATACTTTTGCCTACAAAAATTTTGGTTCATGCAATATTATGCTCATTTAAATTAATAACTTCTTCTGTCAGGGTATCATGGGCTATATTCATTGTTGTATTATATGTATTATATGTAAATATAATACAACAATGAAAATAAATAAAATTGTGTTGAGGAAGACATTCATATCTATCTTCATTTTCATATATTTTGTTTATTTATTTTATACTGAAGCAGACAGTGATCTATAATATATACAGTGGTGGTCATACAATTAAGAACGATTTGAAGTTTCCGATTTTTTTTTATCTACATCATGTCATATGTCTAGTTGTGTTCCTTCTTAGAAGTAACAAGTTATGTTATAAAATAGCCACATGGATAGAGCAAACGGGATTAATAATAATAGTGTATAATTGCTAACATTTTTTTTTACAAATTTTATTTGTTCTCTATACTAATAAATTCAAATAGTAATGAAGCTGGACAAATAATTAAGAACGATTTATTAAACTGCTCGAGAGTTGTTTTATATGAAACTTAGATTAAATAAATCATATTAATGTGAAGTTGGTATAGAAAAAAAAGCAAATTAATACATTTGAACTAAAATTAATAGTTAGTAGCATGTCCACGGCTTTTAATTACGGCTTTACACCGGCGAGGCATTGAATCTATCAATTTTTGACATTTCGCAAGAGAAATAAGAGTTCCATTCTTCTAAGAAAACGTCGTACAGCTCTCTCAAATTGCTACACTGTCGATTTGAAACCTTTTTCTTGACTTCGCACCAAAGATGCTCTATTGGGTTAAGATCTGGGCTGTTGGCTGGCCAATCTAAGACTGAAACTGATTGTGATGTGAGGAATTCCTTAACGGTGCGTGCAGTATGCTTTGGATCATTGTCGTGCTGGAATGTCCAAATAACCGGAAGCACGTCTTCGGCATATGGTAACATTGTTTCTTGCAGTATATTTTTGTATTGGAATTGATCCATGTTTCCTTCTATCAGCCTAACAGGTCCAACGCCATGTCCAGAAAAGCACCCCCAAATTTTCACATTTCCCCCGCCATGCTTTAATGTCACTTTTGTGTACTTTGGGTCGAATGCTTTATTCGGAGGGCGTCGTACATATCGTTTTCCATCAGAACGTACCCTATTTATTTTTGTCTCGTCAGAAAAAAGAACGTTTTTCCACTGTCTGACTGTCCAGTTTTCATACCTTCTTGCAAATGCAAGTCGGGCTTGCCTATGACATCGTTTCAACATAGGCACCTTCCTTGCTATCCTTCCGTTCAACTTATTTTCTACCAAACGCCTTCGAATAGTGCGTGCAGAGATTGCTGAAGGGTTGTTTTCACCAAAATATTCTTTTCTCAACTCATTAGACCCTTTAAAAGGATTTTGTTTTGCCAAACGAACGATATTTCGATCATCTCGACGAGATGACTTTCTCTGTCTAGGTCCACGCGGAACGTTTGAAGTAGTTTGATACGTGGAAAAATGCTTTACGGCATGGAAAACCATTGTTTTTGAACATTGCAGATGGTCGGCTATCATTTTATACGACCAATTCTTCTCGCGAAGTTTTATTATTACTTCTCTTGTAGATTTATCACAACTTTTATTTTTCCCCATTGTTTTTATACGAAGTAATCACTTTTAAGACTTTAACAGCACGAAATGGCGCCAAAATTATACGAATAATAATCTACAACCACAGAGCCACACAGTGTTCTCTATTTAAATTTGAAAAAATAATAAACTATTCAGCGTTCTTAATTACGTGACCAGCCAGTAAGTACTAATACTAGGTTCAGATCGAATGTATAAAGTTTCTCTATTAATTTTTTAGCCAACAATGTTGCATAAATGAATGTACCGGTAGTACGGAAAAGTTTTGCAATACCGAGAGAAATAAAAAAAATACGGGCAATTAGTTATACTTGTTACTTTGAAAAAATCATCTCAATAAATAATCGTTCTTAATTATATGGCCACAACTGTACATAGACATGTGCCTTGAATACCACAGTGGTTAGTGCATAACAATTGAAGTATTAAATAAGGCACATTTTCACAATTTAAGTAGAAACTCACCTCATACACTTCCTTACTAATATTATCCCAAAAAATAAACTTCAGCTCGTCGTCATTGTAATAGTCTGTCACCGTCGCGGTGAACGTGATATTAGAGCCACGCACTGCGGGACCATTGCTCACCAAAGACACCTTGTATGACACAACTAAAACAAAAATCACATTTTCAATCTACCATTCGTACAGAAAAAAATCAACAATGAACCACTACACAGCACAAAACAAAAGATGTTGAAATGATAAAGATAACAACGTCGTACCAGTTTTGAAAAAGATAGCTAAACAAAACAAGAGGACGTTGCGAGCCATATCGACACAACCCAGACGCGATTTACAAATTAGGGGTTCAAATGCACTCGACACTTATATCAAAAGACTCCTTGTCAACTCATTAGTAACTATTAGGGTACCGAACTAATGAAATTACTCAAAACGTGTTATTTACGACTGTACGTTATGTAGCAAATTTGCGTTTGCGACTTCTATAATAGTTTTGCTGTTGTGGTCTTTCCTTGTGTCAATGTCAATCAAACTGTCAAATGTGTCAAACTCAGGAGAAACCACAGGGAAAAACTGTTTGAGTTTCAGCTACCTTAAAATTATCTGTATAATTAATCGAATCAAATAAAAATCGAAATTTCAACATAAGACTGCAGCGTAATAGAAAAAGGCATTAATGTTCAAATAGTCATCATTCCAGTTAAGTCTAAAAGGGTTCAAGTAATAACGGATCGAAAATGGGGCCTTGGCTAATTTGTATAGAATTTCCTGCCTTTTTTAAATTTACTGCAAGAAGTGCAAAAAAAAATGCTATCATAATGCTAGAGTCACAGTCTCACGAAACGCGAGACGAATGGCAAAAGCGCGTGTGTGCACCTCAAAATGATTGAATGAGTGGATTACGGTAAATGTTCACTGACGATGCCACGGAGAGAGATGCGTCTTATGGGTTTCTTGCGGCGCATTCTTCTTGCTAATGAAATGATGGTCTTTCCGAAAGCACTGATAGTTATAAAAAAGTAACAAGCATGGACTTAATACCTAACCAGGACTGAGTACTGCGACAAAAAAGTGAGGCCGTAAAAAAAATAACTAGTGGTTTGCATCTCGTTCTAATTAGGGCGATCAAGTAATGGTGCGAGTGGGACACAATACACTAGTTTCTCTAGTTTGTATGTAATCTCTCGGACCGCTGTCTCTAGTTGCCATTATTAAACTGTATAGCTTGGTAATATGGGTCACTTTTGATTGACTAATAAAAGTTAGTACTCAGTCCTGGTTAGGTATTAAGTCCATGGTAACAAGTAAAAAAGCCCTTTGCGGCATAGGTACTTGCAGAATGAACTTTTGTCTTTTTTATTTTTTTTGGTGCATTATTATGATTGGTAGTTTAAGTTGAATTTGCATTATAATTTTGATTTACAAGCGTAGCGGGGAATGGAAGGAGTTAACTGCATGATTACAAGATTAAAAATATTCAATGCAAGTGTGACAATTTTGTATAACTTATACTTGATACTTCACAGCCAGAGTAAGTCAAGATGGGCTTGTTCAAAGCTACAAACAAGTATATTTAATTATGTGTCTTGATCCCTCGTATGTGGGAAGTGAAAAATTTTCGTGCATTCAATTCTCAATTGTTTTATATAAATCAAATTATAATGATAAAAAAATAGAAAAATAATGCTTTAATTAAAGGACCTGGCTGGAATGCCATAGTAATATCGCCCTGGCTGAATATGAAATATTATTATGTACGTTTTTTGTCTTATTGTTAGATATATCTGTACCGAATATCAGGCCTTAAATGATTACGGTTTGCAAAAAAAATAAAAATAAACAGTTTTTTTTAACCATACTACCTATATGTAACTGATTGTCTCATTTTTCGGATATGTTATACGTGTATTTAAGATACATTTAATAAAAAAAATACGAGTCCTGACGTTTTTTTAAGTGGACGACTTTGGCTATTTAAGTTTTTTTTCATTTTTTTTATTATTACTTTCGAGTTAGCGACACCTACCATATTTTGATATAATATATGCAATTTTATATTAAATTACATATATTTTTTCATAAATAATAGTTTTGATCAACAAGGTCTAAAAAGTTAATTGTATAAGTATACACACCTATTTAATACGATACGCAAGTTTTTGAATTTCAATCACAGTGGGCGGCAATTCACCTTGTTTAAATATTGGAGTCCACCTGTGTGGTTTATATGCACGATGTTTTTTAAACAAAAATGGTTGAAACGGGGAGGATTTTTTTTTGTCGTGTCTGATGACTACGAAATTATTTATAAATAAAAATAAACAATAGCCGAAGAGATTAATCATTACAGAATAAAACATAAGGAGAGGTTAAATATTCATCCCAACCCTCTGGCAAACATGCTGCTTAATCAAGGCACTACCAAAAGACTGAAGCGGGCGCATGTGCTCCCTGACTGAATGAGGACAGGGCATTGGCCCTGCTCCTCTGCAAAGATCCATCGCTTTCAAACTATCTAATTATAGTCTGTCGACTGATTGTAGATATTATAAAGGGGAAAAAAATACCGGCCAAGTGCGAGTCGGACTCGCGCACCGAGGGTTCCATACAAATTTATACGTATCTATGAACATCCAGTCTTAGCAGACCCCTGCTCCTAAGCAAAATGTGCGCAGTGTGGGATCATTGTAGATTGGTTCCTGATATAGACAGACAGACAAAAAAATTTATGCTTTTCGCAATTTTTCCTTTATCTGTGCTATAAGGCCTTGCTTTGTACCAAATTTCAAGATTCTGAGTTCACGGGAAGTACCCTGTAGGTTTTGATTCCCTTGCGAGTTTCGAAAATATGCGGAAATTATTTGCGGATATATTTTTAGTGATATATGAATTACTATAATTATTTTTTGTATCTGAATTAAGAGGCTTAAATAAATAAATAAATTCGGTACAGATATAGCTAACAAAAAGACAAATAAACGTACATATGAATATTTCATATTCAGCCAGGCAGGGGCGATTTTACTATGGCATTCCGGCCATGCCCTTTGGCACGGATTCGCGTCTTAAGCATACGAGAGGTTATTAGTCATACGTACTTTTATTTACAAAGTCTTCGTACTCTTTGTTACCACCAAAGAGTATTGTTATATTATATGAACGATACCACATCAAAATTTGGAAAATCTTTAAATAACATAGCCACTTGACAGTAATCCCTTCCTTAGTCATCTAGCGACTCGCTCAAATGTGTGAATGTAGCATTATAATAATTATCGCCTTTTGACTACTACTCATGCTGTTCGAGTTACATTAGAAAACTCAAGTTTTCATTTGTTATCTTCAGTGCAAGTAGATTCGATTTGTATTGTAATCGATACAAATACAACAATACAAAATCTTTCTATTAACCTGTTTGCTTGGCATGTTTGATTGAGAAGTGAAGTGATTTGATAGTATAACAAGTTAGCAACGTTTTCTGTTGTTGTTTGCACTTTCATATTCCAGTTATTTCGTGGTTCACATAACTGGATAGATGGTTTATCAGTTTTCAGTAAAATGATATTGTGAAGTGGACTATTTCGTTGCGTTAAATATATACGATATTTCTTTAAAAATGGCTACCGTTTTCGATAGTCCATTTATCAGGCAACGTTTACATCGCCTTCGACACCGAGACTTTGATCTAGACGAAGATCAGAGGTTTGGCAGATGTGATTGTACCAGTTACTCGTATTTTGTGCTTTCTATGGTACTTTTCTCGGTCGGGACTGTAATTACAGTCCTAGCTTTGGGAGATGCCGATGGTTACATCCTGAGTAACTTGGGACACATGTGGCTCGTGGGACCAATATTTATTTGTTCTGGAATGATGGTAGCCGTTAAGAGCATGCTGTATTTGCGAAGAAAAAGTGTCATACAAATGCTACTTCACCAACGTGCAATAATAAGGGTAAGTCATGTGACTGGAACTAATAAGTTACATTATTATTTCGAATTTCGTATAAAAAACAGGCATAGGTTAGTAAGAAAGGATTGTACCACTATACAATACTACAATTTACATGCATAACACGGGGTCATAAGAGTCATATGTATAACATCATTTGAACTGTAGTTCAAGATGAATACATATTATTTTTGTCTTTTCTTCACTTCTATGCTGTTTAATGGTTGGGTAGTATAATGTTTATGCATAGTAAATACTGTGCATAAGTTAACAAAACAAACCTTTTTTATTTCTTACTAGCTATTGCATGTGACTCCATCTGCGAAGAATTTGCTTGTTGCTATCCAGCAGTAACTATTAAATTTTCCAGGGTTAAAAGTATCCAATAGATTAACACTGCATCTTCTCGGCCTTCTTTTGGCCCCATCGTCTGTCAATTCTACAAGCAATGTGCCCTGCCCACTGCCACTTAAGTTTGGTGATTCTTTGAGATATGTCCATGACTTTAGTTCTTGCGTAAATTTCATAATACCGGAAGACGCAGTGTAGATAGGCCACCAAGAAGATGGAGCAATGACCTGGTTAAGGTTGCGAGAATGTGTTTGATGCTGATGGTGCAGGACCAATGTTTGGCGAGCCTTGGGGGAGGCCTATGTTCAGCAGTGGACGTCTTTTGGCTGAAATGATGATGATGATGATGAATAGATTAACCTTTTGAATGCTAGAGTCGGCTATAGATGGCAATATGGTAATATAAAAAAAAATTAACCTATCCACATCCGCATAAGGATCAAGTTTGTTTGTAACAAAAACAATCTGTGGCTTTCAAAATGTTTATCTAGGCTAGGTGATAAACTATCTGAGGGCCAAATTTCATAATAATTCATCAAACCGTTTTTGCATAAAAGAGTAACAAACATCCATTCATCCATCTATACAAACTTTTGCATTAAAAATATCACTGTAATAACCTTTTACTTTAGCGCACTTGCATGCACCAGAGTTAACTATAGCATAACTCAGGGTAAAGTGTTAACCCCCCTAGTTTATAGTAGTTTCAAAATAGTATAGTGGCATCCAAATCCCAAGGTTAGCAATTTAATTTTTTTACCCTATACCAAGCAAACGGCCTTTAGAGCAGTGTTTTCCAATTACTATGTGAGGTTGCATCAAGAGGTACCCCCAGCAATTATTATGCAATTTATAAAAAAATAACAATGGTAAAATACTTTTTTTTTTAAAACAAACTTTTTTATAGTCATTCCTGCAATAAGGGGTATGCGAGTTTGTGGTCTTACTTGATGGTTAAAAGGAGAGTTCTGGAGCAATAAAGAAACTTTAAAATCAAAACTCCCTATAAAACTTAAGAAAAAAATTATGGACTCATGTTTATTACCCTGTCTTACATATGGCTGCCAGACATTGTAGGTATATAAACCATTTCAAAGAAGAGATTAACATAATTAAAAAAAATTAATCATTTGACAGCCTAGCCTTTACATTTGAGGGGTATAGAATCAAAGTCCGCTAAATCCATTTTGGTTTTGTATGTAAATCCATACCAAAGCAAAATGGATTTAGCAGACTGATTCTATACCCCTCATTGCTAGCTTGGGAAAAAACCGAGTCAACAGTGTCAATTGTACTCAATGTTCTGTCACACATCTATTTAAAACATAGTGACCTTAATATGTTTATCAACATAACATAGGTAAGGTGTTAATAAACTTTTGGTGTCATTCATTTATTGTGCCTAAAGGTTGTCATTATGTTGGTTGTTAAATTGTATTTCAATATTCAATTGTTTCAGGACATAGCAGCAGTGCAAGCAGAGCAAACTTACAGTGGCCAGGTGCCAAGGACTGCGTCCAGTGCAACTTTACCTCCGTCCTATGATGCCCTAATAGCTAGTGCTGCAACAAGTAAACCACAACCGTCTAGTTCTGAACCTCTGCCTCCAACTTATGATGAAGCTATGTGTCTGATTGACAGTGGCAAATTACATGCAGAAAGGAATGAAGATGCCAAACAGGAAACTAGCTATCAAACTAATAATGACAACACCAAACCATGAGGCAGACTCTCAATCAAATATTTTGTTACTTCTAGTTGTTTAAGATTAAGTTAATTTTTACTTGTATGTACTTATTTAGAGTGGGTATGACATAATTAATAAGATATTTTGACAATAGAGACATGCATTGTAAGTAGAATGTGTTTGTCTCAGTTTATGATTATGACATACCTTATTAATTATGTTGTACTATACAGTACATCTATTATACTAATAGCCATTAACAATTACTTGCGTATGCAATTGACGCATACTGGATTGACCTCATTGATGTGGAAGTTGAGACTAATTTTTGTTTGGTAAAAAGACCAAATGATGCTTTGCTACCCCAGCATTTCCTAAAGTATGTTCTGCAGAACTCCTATTGTTTCATAAGTGCATTTGGAGTTCCAAAATTTGACAACTGTGTAAAGTTCTGTCAGTGATGGACAATATTGAATTGTATATTGTTGTGTATTGGTTTTGCTAAGGTACAGTCAATGTCATAAATAAGTGATCACTTTTACACCTTGTCTCTTTCAGTTGTTACATAATTTTGTATGGTTTTTCAAATGTGATGTTAAAGTGACAAGGTACAAAAGTGATCACTTATTTATGATGTTGAATTGTTGATGCTACAGTCGCCAGCATAAACATGGGAGCATTGAAGGTGCTCAAATATATCTCAACACAACAGTATTCTATCGCGTATGGGCGTGTTGAGATATATTTGAGCACTTTGACTGCTCAAAGGTTTATGATGAAGGGTTCTGAGGATCTAAAACTTTGGGTACCCTTGTGCTAAGCTAAGGCTAGAAAATATAATAACATGATCAAAATGAAAACAAGGATTGCCTATGGCTATTAGTTAAATGAAGTCACTGTCATGCATATGTATGTGTACAGGGTGTAATCAAAATGGTGTTCTAAAACTAGTTTTCCTTACTCAGTTAATGCTGGGCAACATAATGCACTAACTCATTTGTTTTCTAATATATAAAAATCTTGTGTCACAGTGTTTGTTACCAAACTCCTCCGAGACGGCTTGACCGATTTTTGTGAAACTTTTTTCTCTGTATTTGGTAGGTTTGAGAATAGGTCGTAGGCTATTTCTTATACCCGTAATATGGCAAAACAACGTTTGCCGGGTCAGCTAGTAGTCTTATAAAATTTGAGTTGTCCATACATTGACTTGGTGATTTCATGGCAACAAAGTATGAACATCCTAAATTTTGTCAGACTCATTTTATCAATTGAGTTAATGCTTTATGTTATTCAGCATTAACTGAGTAAGAGCCAATGATATTTTAAGTGTAGATATGTTATATGCTCACATGATGCCCAAAAAAAATGCTCCGCACGCGGCGGCAGGCACACACATACACGTTTCAATTTACTTACATTTTATTACATTGACAGACGGTATAAGAGAGATGGCTTCATTAAGACGATATGAAGAAAAAAGACAAAGATAGTTTATCACTTGCGCGCAAGTGTAAGCAAACGTCACAATCCGACTGATTCCAATGGTCACAATGAGGACCATTTCGCGGCACACGTTTTGGTGCGTTGGTGGCGTATCTACCTCTTTTTTGTATATAATATCATTGGTAAGAGCCCGTTGTTTGATCAATAGTTAAATACACTAATAATAAAATGTATGGCAAACATAACAATAGTTAAAACATTTGAAAGGCAATTTGACAATTAGTTTGTTTAACTATTGATCAAACAACGGGCTCATAGGAACACTACTTTTGGATCACCATTTTGATTACATCCTGTATAAATCAAATAATTAGTATTCTCAATTGTGCCTAAAATTTACTTAACATAGCAATATTGGTAACATTTCTAAAACAGTGTGATGGTTTTAAAATATATACCTAGTTGTCAAGTTCTAGTGCATTACTGTTTTATTGATATAAAATGCGTGTTCATTTTGAAATAGTTACTCTTTTGTTGAAGAAATGGATGCTTTAAATCTAAAAAAAGCATTTAAAGACTGGACAGGATTTTTTTACAGTCTAAATTAGACCTTTAATGTAATGCATTCAGTTCATAGCAAACTATTTTGCAAGTTCATAAATTTATATACCTAGTGAGTCCTCTAACAGTTTTTAAATGGATGCATTATGAAGCTAAAAAGCAGTTTTATCCATATGTGCTTGCAAAATAACCATCACAAATTCACAAGCCTAACCATAAAATGCAATTACCTAATTTCCATTAGTCCCAAGACAACATAGTATATGGATCAAATATAAGAACATTTCCCCCAGTGCTGGGTTAGATTGTTACAAACTCGCCGCATGATTATTAATTTGTACCATTTTTTTTTCAAAACAGAAGAATCATTACAATGTTAGGTTTCATATTCTTGTACAGTCAGCTGCAGAGAAAAAGTTCCCCCCTGTAATGGCATTATAACCACCTGGGGGTACCTTTCCTCTGCAGCTGACCGTACTTTAAAAAAACCACTTTGCAATTCTCTTTATGAAATACCTTAAAGATTGTTACAAAAGTTTTTTTTTGAGATGGAGTTGGTACAAAGTAATATTCAGGCAGCAAAATGTTATTGATGATGTTTTATTTTTCAAAATGAGCAAAGATTTACATTTACCTATTTCAACTGTGTGATATAAAGCCTGATAATGGTGAATGAGATCTTTGAAGACTGATGCATTTACATTTTTAACTTTTTCGAATTTACTGAACAAGAAATTGATTTGTTTATTATTATTATTTAGTTGTTTGTTGATCTGATATGAAGATATTATACATTAAAATATTAAACTAATTAAAAAGATGAAAAACATCAGCTTAAACATTAAATTTGGATTATTTTCTTTTAGATAAAATTGAATACTGCTGTCAAATGTTTCCTAGTTTTTTCTTAATAGAGTAAAACCCATGTAGAAATAACGTAAGTACTTAAAAATACAGTGGTAATAAGATTAACTTTTGTAAGCAACAATATAAAATTGCCTATTATGTGCCTAAATTTGTATTTAAAGTGATGAAATGCATTATTACTGATATTTATAAGGCGGTTTCATTAGTAATTATGTATTAGGATAAGTTTTACTATTGAACAGCATATTATTAACGAGTTGGAGATGTGTCAAAGTGTAACATAAAGACTAAGTATCACGAAAATGGTATGACTATGTATGTACACTCAGTGCAAAAATATGTATTTATTCAACCCACTCATAAATATGTACCACATCTCGGCTCATCATGTTGGAATAAGAGCATGAGGCATATTTTGAAGCACAGCAAAAGTACATATTTTAACACTCCAGTGTACTTATTAACAGCATTATAATACTTAAACTGTGTTGTTCCTGCTGTCAGATGTTGATTTAAGGATCTTCATAAAAGACAGGCCTGAATATGAAGCTAATTTATAAAATATAGTTTTTAACTGTTTAAGTTTATAAATTCATTAATTTTCTTTTCTATAATTGGCCAGTTTTGCTCACATATCTCTTGGGTATAGTTTCAGTGATATTATTTATGAAGTACATAGTTTATGAATGGAACAAAATGTACTTTCACAGTTGGCAGCAGGAGTTGGCAGTTTAGTCAAAGACCTCAAAAGAAATGGATTTTATGACTAGGTAGTCTATTTGCACATGTTTCTTTTAAGCTACTTTTGCTGCTGATTAAAGAAGTCATTCATAAATTCATAATTTTTCTAGATTTTTTGTAATGGGATTCAGATAGAAAGAAGCAAAAAAAATATGACTTTCATAGTAAATAAGGTGACAACGATTTGGGTCTAAATATGCCAAAATGTGTGACTCTAGTTACAAATGGTCCCCTAAGCAGTATGCTTAGTATAAGTTTTACTTCACTAAATACTTTTCGATCGCGTTTACGTAAAAATTTCAATTCTATTCTATACGCTTAGAATAAGTTTTATTTCACCAAAATACTTCTCGATCCCGTTTACGTAAAAAAATCAATTACTATGGAAACATGGACAGCGCAACCGCGCGCGCGCGTCAATGTTTCCATAGAATTGAAATTTTTACGTAAACGCGATCGAGAAGTATTTTGGTGAAGTAAAACTTATACTAAGCATACTATTCTTTGATTTTTTTACGTAAACGCGATCGAGAAGTATTTGGTGAAGTAAAACTTATACTAAGCATACTGCTCTTTCTGAATACTAAACTCGAATTTCTGATGTAGTCTTCCATGTTGAGAACTATGAACGTGTGAGATATTCTTGGGGAGTGTCTAGTCTAGCCGGTGAAACTTAAAACTATGATCAAAAAGCTGAGGAAATATTTATTAATTTAATAATCTTTCCAGACCTATGTATTAAAACAATATACACTTTTCATGGGTTATTCCGTTTTTTATTCACATAACAGCCTCCAAAATCCATTGATTGAATTTCATAACCTATGCATCATCTAGGCCAAGGATGTTGTTGGAACAGATTTTCTACTTCAAAAGATCTGAAAGTGCAAAAAACACTATTCATAAGAATATTAGAAAGCATAATTTTTTAAAGTTCTTTATCCTTGTAGATATTTGCTGTCAACTGTGCAAATAAGATAAATTAGGAAATTGATGCATTTAAATCTATATTCAATGTTATGATATTATTTACACTATTCTGTCAGCCTCTATGTCAGTCTTCCAAAATATTTAGCTCTAAAACATACATCTCTTAATGTAGGCCATTGTACAACAACAATATCTGCAATGTATTGCAATATTTTACCAGACAATGACAAGGTTCTTACTCTACAAATGCTTTCAACAAAAATAATTCTACAATCCAGCAAGAAAAGACAACGCAATACAAAAGCAACTACACAAATAGGTATACAAGTACCAGGGCCATTGCAAAAAATAACATCTGGTTTAAATGTATACACAACTGGAATGGTATGCAAAGTTGAATACAAAGTACTGAATATCGAAGTAATGTATGATTGCTTTACGTTCCTGCTTCTTGGTATTCTACTAATGGTATATTTGGTGCCCTTTTCTATTGATTTGTGTACTTTTATTTCACTACTAGTATCATTGTCAGCTAATATGTACAAATGCGGTTGATACTTAAGATTATCTAGCTTTTTCGATAGACGTAACATTTCCGTTGTATGACCACCAGATCCAATACATAAAATAGTACGTAGAGAAGCATGTTTTTGTATCTGATAGTTTGATGTAAATATCTGAAACATCAAATATGTAGCTCGCAAAATAAATGCGATGGCTATCACTGCCATCGCTGCGGCAGTTACAAATATGGTATCCATCTCCTGATCTGTAAAATTAATAAAAAAAATAGAGAAAAAAGTTAAATCCTAAAATATCTTTCGGTTAGTAATTATTGAAACTATGCTTCATAGAATTATGGAAATTGCAGGACACTTAATAAAAAAAATAATATTCACTTACTTTATCAAATGACTAATTTAAATAGCAAGAAATTAAAACAAAAGTTTAAAAACTATGTTTGTTTGTTTAAACAATTTTAAAATTTCAATTCGATTCGATTTTGCTCGGTACGTCAAGTTAAGTCAATCTCAATGTCACTTTTTTTTTTTTAGTTTAAGGCTACCACACACCGAAGCGTGGAGCGTGTGCGAGACGCCGACGTCGCTTGACACGCGCCCGGTCAGCGGTCTGACCCGCGTCGCAACAGACCCAGTGTTGCTACCTTATAAATAATTAAACCACTATACTCAACGCCGTATATAGATTCCAAAAAAGTTACCAAAGATGGCCGAACGTAACTGACACAGGTGTCATTGTCATTGTGACCTTCCAGATGTAACCAACCCATGCACATTAATAAAAAATAGTCATAATAATATTTTGTTGTTATTTAAGTGTAAAGATTATCCCAAGTTTTTGATGTTTCCTATAAGTATACCTACGCATACAGTATTGTGTACAATGTGTGTTGCACATGAATACCTTGGTTTTGAACTATCCATGTGCCAAATTTTATCACAATCAATTGACTTGAATTGACACTCCTATGACTTCTAGGACGCTTCCTTGGTGGAGAAGGAGGAAGATTCTCGTCCCTGTGAGAGGGACCTGAGGCCGTATTGTCTAACGCTTCTGACGCTTGCCTTCGCTTTCACCATCTCTTTGTGTCATCAACTTATATCGTTTGACAGAAAGAATTAGTGATTGCGAAGGCAAGCGTCAGAAGCGTTAGACAATAAGCCTGCAGGTACCGGTTCCATGTTACTTGCGTAAATGCAAAACCCACGAACAAAACATAATAACATTACTTAACAGAAAACTTAACAGGAAACAAAAACTCAAAAATAAAACCTTCTATAGCATTAACGAGTTTTATGCAGATTAATTCGGTAATTATTAGCGCATGTAATTTAATTTTAGTTTTTCTTACTATTTTGTAAATATTGTATGTCCGTGATGGACAAACTGTTGTGTCTAAATATATATAATAATTAACACCTTTGTACACAGTTCAACAATAAAATTATTTTTATTCTTATTCAACAACGAAAATTATCACGAGTACAGAAAGCATTCGATCAATCGAAACGTCAGATGCCGAATGAAGTGACAATTGGAGATGTCATGGTGGCCCTGTGGCCGCCATGTTTACCATAAAGTTTGACATACGTGATTTGTTGTCAATATTTCTATGTGCATATCAAAAATATTTGTAAATAGTATATAGGTACGCAAATTATAACATTATTAGTATCCAAATGTTGTTTACACCTGAAGTATTACCACTGTAATATGAACTTTTCTTCTACAAAAGTTTCAACCAAATATCTGTAGCAAGTCAGATATGAAGTATCTTTTTTATTTATTTTTCAACTTCATTTTTTTATTACTTTTACGGTCATCCCATGAAACCATATATTTCAAACTAAATACAAACTGAAATATAGATGCACAGAAAAAACCCCAGAAAAAAGACCAATGCTGGGAATCGAACCCAGGTCCTCAGCGTTCCGTGCTGCGTGCTTACCCCTACACCATCACTGGTCTAGAGGTTAAAAAAAAATGAAGTTGAAAAATAAATAAAAAAGATACTTCATATCTGACTTGTTTAAAGTTGCACAGTAGCGCCATCTCTTGGTCCAGGTGAGCGGTTAGCTCCGAAGGAGTGTTAAAGTCTCTCGGTAGAGGGCATAACATAGATGAGTGCTTTATCACTGCATAAGGTGATTATAACAGACTGAAATGTACGATGTATGGGAAAGATTCGTTGCTAACCTCTAGACCAGTGATGGTGTAGGGGTAAGCACGCAGCACGGAACGCTGAGGACCTGGGTTCGATTCCCAGCATTGGTCTTTTTTCTGGGGTTTTTTCTGTGCATCTATATTTCAGTTTGTATTTAGTTTGAAAAATATCTGTAGGTAAAATTAATATTGATATTAAATTATTTACTTATGCGGTTGCATTTAATTTTAACTTTACAATTACATATAAATAAATTACTTATGTATTATATTTAGAAAAGTTAAAACTTAACGATGCAAAACTTTTTAATTTTATTGGCAACACACTGGTAGTTTTTTTGGAATCTATATACGGCGTTGAGTTTAGGTCCGGCTCCAAAAATTCCAAAACTCACCACCAACTCGACTCAGGTCGACGATGGAGTAACGCCGCCTACCATCCCGCGGTGTAAGAGCTCAATGCCGGAAGTATGTTTTCGTCAAAGCATTGTGCGGCGAGCTCTTTTCTCCCTTGACGTCAATAAATCTTGTGGGCCTGACGGTATTCCTGCTATTGTGCTGCGGACGTGCGCTCCCGAATTGGCACCGGTTCTTACGCGCCTTTTTCGTCTCTCCTACTCCACAGGCATAGTCCCGTCTTCGTGGAAGTCTGCTCTAGTGCACCCTGTCCCTAAAAAAGGCGATAGATCGGACCCTTCTAATTACAGACCTATTGCGATCACCTCTTTGCTTTCCAAAGTGATGGAGCAAGTCATCAACCAGCATCTCCTGGGCTACCTGGAGGATCGCCAGCTAATTAGTGACCGCCAATATGGCTTTCGTCAGGGTCGCTCGGCTGGCGACCTTCTAGTGTACCTAACGCATCGCTGGGCAGAGGCGATAGAAGGCAAGGGTGAAGCTCTGGTGGCAAGCCTAGATATCGCAAAGGCCTTCGACAGAGTGTGGCATGGAGCGCTTCTATCGAAATTGCCATCTTACGGGCTGCCCGGTGGGTTGTGCTCATGGATTGCCAGTTTTCTTAAAGATCGGAGTATTAGGGTCGCTATCGACGGAACATACTCCGACTCAATGTATGTGAATGCTGGTGTCCCCCAGGGCTGTGTGCTCTCGCCTACTCTGTTCCTCCTGCATATCAATGATGTGCTGCTTGTAAGCGGCCTTCATTGCTATGCGGATGACAGTACTTGCGACGCACGGTACTCTGGTAGAGCTAACCTTCCTCGGGCAGAATTGGAAGAGAGACGATCTAAACTTGTGTATGATCTAGAAAATACACTAGCACAAGTTTCTGATTGGGGCACACGTAACTTAGTGCAGTTTAACCCCTCCAAAACACAAGTTTGCGTATTTACTGCCAAAAAAACACCCGTTTGTCGCTGCTCCATGCTTCCAAGGATCACCCCTCAACACTTCGGAGAGTGTTGGGATCCTCGGTGTCAATATTTCGAGCGCGGTGCAATTTCGCGATCACCTGGAAGGTAAAACCAAGTCGGCTGCTAAAATGTTGGGCGTGCTTGGCCGCTCTAAGCGATACTTCACTCCAAAGCAGCGGCTTCAGATATATAAGGCCCAGGTTCGGCCAAGGATGGAGTATTGCTCTCATCTCTGGGCTGGCGCACCCCAATATCAGCTGCTTTCACTTGATCGCATACAGCGTAGGGCGTGCCGAGTTGTCGGCAACCCCTCACTCTCCGTTAAACTCGATCCTCTTGCTCTCCGCAGAGACGTTAGCTCCCTTTGCGTGTTCTATAAGATCTACAACGGGGAATGCTCTGAGGAACTCTTTGACCTCATTCCAGCTGCGGGGTTCCATTACAGATCCTCCCGTCGTAAGCGTTAATTTCATCGACATCATGTTGATGAATGGCAGTCTTCGACGGTGCGTTTTAAGCGGTCTTTTTTGCCACGAACTTGAAAAATCTGGAACGAGCTTCCCGCTGGGGTCTTCCCATCGAGTTACGACCTGGGGCCTTTAAGAGGCGAGTGTACAATTTTCTGCAGGGCCGACAACGCACTGGTATCGCGTAAAGCGCTGCGAGTGTCTATGGACAGTGGTGTTCATTTAACATCAGGTGACCCACTAGTTCGTTTGTCTGGCTTCATTCACATAAAAAAAAAAAAAAAAAAAAAATAGGTAACCAAATTTTTATAACGAAAATTTCACTAGATTTAAAGTTAGTAAAAAGAAAAATAGGTAGGAAATCTATTATGAACAGGTAATTTATTTTCATTTCAAAGAATTATTAATATAAACTACTAGATCAAAATATTTAAAGAAAATAAATAATAACATAGTATAAGCTGAATACCCTGGCGAACCCTTAAGTTTACCACTGACGTCACCATCCTATACGTAGATACCCCATAGATACCCTTGATACCCAGGTATGGCACTGTGCGATGCGAACAGCTACCGCCACGACCCCGGCCGGCATTGATTTCTTGGCGCTGGCAGCGGGCAGACGTCTCCAGGATCCCTTGTTGTCCAAGGATTGCGTGAGCCATAAAAAGTGTCCATTGAAGTGATTAATAGATAAGAAATAAGCAATTCTAGCGATAATTAAATTCATAAGTGGTTTTTCAGTGTACCTTTGTCTTGTGTAGAACTTAAATTCATTGCTTGATGTTTAATTAAACGGTTTTCTTGGTAAAACTTATTTTCATTCCACGCAGATCAACCTTAGATCCTAATAATAGAATAAGTTTGTAAATGCTTCAGGAAGTATTTCTTCCTCATCGCCATGATCGCATGAATTTTCAGATGTGGATGGACCATCAATCAAACTAAGTATATTTTTCATACTTTTTTTCTTATTAAAAGTATGTCACTGAGTTATTTTATTGCCAACTTATTCCTTAGTTTATTTTTTACCTTTCATTCCACTAAAAGCTCATTCCAGTGTAGCATTCGAATGTGGATGCCATAAAACTGCTACAGTGAAGTCAGCTAAGTCTACCAAATTATTAATTCCTCCAGCATTCTTGTAACCTAGAATGTCAAGAAATAATCACATTATCTTCTTGCTCCTGGCCAAATAACTTCATTTATAAAAAAAAAACTATCGGTAGTTTTATGGAACTACGAAGCAAGTAAAACTTTATCATTTAACTCAAAATTTTCGGAAAATTATTCCATTTAAGGTATTAAAATTAAGGCGGAAGGCACAAATACCACGGAGCACTTGCACAAATAAGTGAGAATGTAAATGCTATACGGTCAGCAGATGTGAGCTATGGGCGCCGCCATATTGGCTTTGACTGCTCTGCCGAGCGCCTTTCACCTTTATCCCCCGGCCTGCTGTAATGCGACATGCGATAGATGGACGAAAATTTTAAGGCGATAGAAAAAAAGTTTTATTTTAAAATATATATTAGAATTTCACTAAAAGTAACTATTATTATTATTATTAAGTGACATCGTACCTACTTCAGAAAGTCACGGTCAAACTCCAAAATTTACTAAATGTAGCTTGAAATGTAGTGATAAAGTCACTAAGGTGGCAGCACTGCGCACGCACGTCTCGCCGCGCACCCCCCGTCGGTTAGTAGGCGCTGCGGTGTGTGTAGCCTTTATTTTGATAAAGTCACGAAAATGTCATTTTTAAATAGATTTAACATTTTTTTCATATTATTAAGCATTATAAACCGTAACTTAAATAGTCTGCTTGACATTGACATTCAGCTTCGTCCCCCCCTCGTTCGAATCAAGGCTCGGACGGATTCGACCCGAACGATTATGATGTTTCGACCCGTGTATTTGTGTTTGCAGTTTGTTTTTTTAGTTTAATATTGTAGTATATTTGTATTTCGACGCATTAATTTTATGAATCGCAGAAGCAGTGTGTATATAAATTCAAAATGAAGTTCTTCCCACTTATAACATCAAGCATTTACCAAATAGTTTCATTGATTTTCTTTGTCGCATTTCTTCTTGGTATTTTAAATATACATTTCAGCGATCGAACTAATTATTGTGAAATGACTTACATGTATGAATATCCTCAGTTTGTGGTAAGGTTTTGCGTTGTTATTATAATTCATAGTTTTGTTATGTTTACGCAATATACCTATTGATTTAAAAATGATTATTTTTAGAAAATATCTGTACCGGAAAACAAAGATTTTCCTCAGTATGGTCTTTATGCGTACAGCGAGGGAAGATTTACGGAGCGGGCTAGAAAGATGTGGTAATTTTCAATTATTTCTTTTTCTTTTTTATTTATAAATCACTATACAATTTTGATTAAAATACCCTCTCATTTTTTTTATCTGAACTAAAAAATTAAATTACTTTCTGGATTGGCTCCAGGTTTGATGGTGTACCAGTTTTATATTTACCGGGAAATGCTGGCAGTCACATGCAAGCTCGTTCCTTAGCATCAGTGGCTCTAAGGAAAGCTCTATCACATGGTTATGAATTCCATTTCGATTTCTTTACTGGTAAGTAGTTCTTTGCTTTGCTAGTAGAAGTAAAAGTAATATAGGAACACAATAAACTGATTAGATTTTTTTTTTTAAAATGTGTTTATTTTGTTAGTAACTTCAAAATAATTGCAACTTCTTCCTCCTATCCTAGCCACTGCATTAACACTTAAAAAACTTCATAATTCAAATAAAACTTACTTAGGGAAGATCTGTGCAAAATGTATTTATAATATAAATTTATGATATTATTTGAGACAAACAAGACCAGAATTGACGAGATTTCATTTTTTTAACACCTGAAAATTACTACAAGAAACAAAAGAGTTTTGCCTCCTAAACATGGAGAAATATTTATTATTTTATTTTTCCATATTTAAAAACATACAAGAAATTAAAAAATATATCTGAATTTACCAATACTACCACAGAATAGATATGTTTCCTTTGCCTTTTTCACCAGAAAAAAGAGCTGTAATAATTTTAAACTTTTTTTTTAATAGAGACTACACAAACACCTATTTTGTGTACCTATTTGTGATCTATTGTGTGGTAGTATTGGAGTTATGCCCTTTTAGAATAGGCACATTTTAAAAAATGTAATTAATTAATTAATAATCCTTGTGAAATTTTTAAACTAACAGCGTCTTTCTCATTCCAAACAGAATACAGAGAACAAATCAAATTATAGTCTTAGAAATATGAAATCTTGTCAATTCAGGTTTTTTTTTATTTTCCGTACATGAAAGCTTTTATTTGCACATATTATTTTTAACAGTTAACTATAATGAAGAACTGTCTGGCCTATATGGAGGAGTCCTACTCAGGCAGACCAGGTTTGCTGCGGCTTGTGTAACTAAAATACTAAGCCTCTACAAGATGAACAAGTACACTAAGTCGGTACCAACATCTGTTATCCTTATTGGCCACTCAATGGTAAGCACACATCAATAGTATCAAAGAATCAAATTCATGTGTTTTTGGTACCTAAATATTTTTGAATATAATGACATGTCTTTTGACACTAGATACCTAACATAAATTAGCAGTTTAATTAAACCCTTTGTATTTAGGCTTCAATCATAATAAATAATACATACATTTTTGTTTTTATTTTTATCTGTAAAATTGGATTTACTTAACAAAAACAGCAGTGGAGGCTAGAATATAGTTTTATTCACTTCCCACATACAAAGGGTTAAAACTTATTTTTTTTTGTTACAATATAGGCTTGTGTTTGACCACAATAACTTCAAATCAAAAAATTAGCAATATTTTTTGGATACCTACTCAACAATACCTCACAACATGGCAATAGGTAGATGAGAAAAAAATACCCATACTTTATGTTAGGGAGGCACTTTTAAAAAAAATTATCCTATCACTTTGTCAGTATGCTTATGATGCTAAATCACTTCTTGATAAAGATATGCATAAAGTGCTGCTAAATTATACTAAAGTCATTTAAAAAAACTATTGAAAAAAATATAACCAACATTTAATTTTATACTTTTAGGGAGGTCTAATAGCAAAGCGACTATTGGCATATCCCAGTACAATGAATACAACAAACATATCAATTACTTTGGCAGCGCCTTTGTCAGCTCCTGTTGTCAACTTTGACTCAACAATAGACAACTATTACTCCTTAATGGAATCTGATTGGATGAAATTAAATAGCAACCCTGAGATTAAAAATAAGAAAATGCTTATAAGCTTTGGTAGTGGCGTAAGGGATTTACTGATGCCATCTGGTTTGACTGTATCACAAGACTGTGATATTAATGTTTTGGTAAGTCTTGTTTTTTTAGTAGCCTGTAATAGAGTTCCACTGCTGGGCAAAAGCCATTCCCCTGGACTTCCAATTTGCTCTGTCTGCATTTAAGTCTGGCCAGTTGCTTGGGAAGAGAATGTGTCTAGGTCTAGTGATTAAGAAAAAAAGACATGATTGTTTTGGAGAGGAAGCAAAACTTCTTATTAAACTTTACAACTGTTGAGTTTTGGGAATCCAGCAGCTAAGAAGCATGCTCAAAAACATAGCTAAATTTAGTATTGTTCAAAAATTCTTAACTCCAAGGAGGTTGTGCAGGAGAAGTTGATTATGTGACTATCCTGAAACATAAAAATGGGCATTTTGATTTTAAAGTGCGTCATTTGCTTTTTTTTAAATGAGGTTTAATGAGGATGATGTTGCGGTTTTCTTCCTCAGAATCAAGAGCGCAATTGATTTTGATGATAAAAAGAATCACCCTAATTTTCCATAAATTTTTTGTGTCTCTTTTGTGACAAGCCATATAACTTTTTACTTTATGAAAATGAAGTGCTCGTGATTTTGAATTAGAAAATCACACTCATTTAAAAAAAGTAAATTGCTCACGCGTTTTTGCCTAATTGCTAGCTGAAAGGAATATTAATTTATTCATTGTTTTGTTCCTTTAGACAACATCAATTCCAGGTGTCTGGGTATCTTCAGACCATGTCAGCATTGTATGGTGCAAGCAGTTAGTAATGGCAATTAATAGGTACCTATTTGCCATTGTTGATCCTGCAACAGAACAAGTTATCCCAGATAAAAAGGTCTTGATGACTTTGGCTCGGCAATACTTTTTGGTAAGTTTGAAATTAAATTATAATCTATTTTTTACGCAAAATAGGCGCACAGAGACGTCGAGTTGCGGAAAATAGCCCATTATTACCTATTACAATCTATTATGTTATTTAGCTATTATTAAATAGATACATGTGTAAGTATGAGCAGGGACAAAGTGATTAAAAATAACTGAACATAAATACATACATACAATACACACAAATACAAAAATAGCAAATGTCTAGATAATTCTGAGCACCTTGCATAATTCTTGTTATATGCTACATATTTGGTTTTTATAGTGATTTCATTCAATAATAACAAGTTTTTTTTAGGTGTTAGGCATATTTACAAACAGGTCATAAACATACAACATTGCGTTTTTAAAATTTCTTATCCTTAGTGCATAATTGTAGGTACTTATGTCTCTGGCCCTCATATTTTTTTACTTACTACAATATTTTTTACAGGCTAATCGATCATCATTCTTGAACCCTAATGTAACTCAACCCACCTCAACGATGCTGGCCGATGCATTCTGGTACGAAGACAACAGAAGAATATATCAAATATCAAGACCAGATATAGACAGGTAAGATGTTCAGCAAGTTTTGGACGCAATTATTAATCTTATTTATCCACTCATCCTAACGCAGGAATCCATGTCTCTTGTTAGCGAATTTCCCGGCAAAAGCTAGTAAATAGCGCTAAACATATAATTTTAAATGACTTGGTCCTATTTACTAATTATAAATGAAACGTCACACCGTGAGTAGGTACATTTTCTAACAGACACGTAATTTTTGGCGTTTCTCCAGATATGAACGAAAGCAATGTTTTTGGATGAATCGCCAATGCCATGTTTATTTTAATAGGTAGTCTAGTCACTTTAAGGGACAAGGAATGGTTCAAATATTATTTATTTTATTAGCAGTACGGCTGCTCACCGAATCTAAGATTATTTAAAAGCGAAAAAGTTTTTCGGGTGCGCCGGTGTGATTTGTTGGCGTATGTAAGAGATTAAGAATTTCGGGGGAGTCGGTGGGATGCGACGTGGTTCAATTGGTAGAACACTCGTTGGGGCGCATACCCAGGAGACGTGGGTTCGAATCGCACCGGCGCACCCGAAAAACTTTTTCGCTTTTAAATAAAGAATGGTTGATAAAAAGAAACCGTGTTTAATGGAAGGTTTTTTAGCTAACTGCACTTTTTGCTGATTATACTTATCCATACATATAGGGTGTCCCGTAAGTAGTACGACAAACTGAAATGGGAGATTGGTGTACCAAATATCAAAAAATTACCTCAGTAAAAGTCGCATAGTTTTCGAGAAATTTTGATTTTTCTGATTTTTTGAAAAATGTACACCCGCACTAAGATTTTGAGTTTTAATATTCGGAATTAAATATTTTTGCTTTTATTTTTATTGGAAAATAATCTTGAATAATTGTGTTATCAGATGCAAAAAACCATTTTTTAAAAACTATTGCAGTTTTTTATTTATTTTTATTTAAATTTTGCCTCTTCCCTAAAAGTTCGGTCAACATTTGATCTATCACAGTGAAAAAAAATTACATGACAACTGTTTAGCTTACTAGCTTAAAAACATTTCCATTTAATGGACATTCAAAAATTTAAAAAAAAACTATGCAAACGAGCAGGCGAGTCACCAGAAAAACTAGTATCTAAAGACAAGATTTAGGACAAACCATTTTGTTATTTTAATAGGGATTACGTACCTATCTAGAAACATAATTTTTTCTCTTTTTTATATCGCCAAAAACATTGACCGACAAATAAATATGGCTCTAAGACTTATCCGATCGGTGGCCCGAAAATCGATAAACGACATTTATTTATCTTAACATTTGGTACTATTATAGTTATAACTTGACGTAAATCGGCGTATCTTTAAAATTATCTCTCATTCATCACGATAACAGAATCAATCTATTATTTGCTTACTAAGTCGTTTTCAGATAATAATGATTATTTATTTACCGGTATATCAAAGTCGGCTTATCTTCTTTAGACGTCGTAAGTAGTAGGTAATTGGCCTATTTTGACCCTGATAAGTGATGATAACACCTCAAGATACAAATGTAAGCAAGATTCAGATATAGAGAAAGAAAGCTAGAATTCTCAAACACCTGTCTAGTTGAAATGTCTCAGAATCGTTTTGAACCATACCATACAAACCATGACTTATTTTCCGTATCATAGTACGTTACAAAGGGTTTATCATTATTAGACCTGAAATTGTTGACCCGGAATGATTGGCAATAATAATTAAGTTCCCAATCCGCACTGGGCATACGTAGGTACTACATCCCAAGCCCTCTCATTCTGTGAGGAGGTTTGTGCCCTGCAGTGAGACGTACTACCTTGGTACTTTAGATTTTATTGATATCTAAAAAACCCTGATTTCGTCACTGACTCACTTGACCACGAATATTCTTAGGGTACTTCCTGAAGTACCCTAAGAATATTCGTGAAGTACCCTAAGAATTTCTATGTATACAAATAACGAAAAGATTGTAAAACTTAGAATTCACGAATTTCAAGATCTCTAACCCTGCATTCGTCGACCCGGACCCAGACCCGGAAGCCGTTTCAAGGATATTAGTTCTTTTGTTAGCTGCGGAAGGGATTTTAGACGCTTTATAGGCATTACCTTATTTTCAAGCATATGTCATACGACCTGATTGCCTTAGGAGTTTTTAAATTTCAATTTTTTTATATTGTCAGTCATTCCGAATCGACAATTACAAGTCGTACTTGGGCCCACCAGCACATTTGTCTTTTTAGTCTCATAAGAAATGCTGGCTATCTACTATGTGATCCTCAAAATGCCTGTAAATAACTTTTTGTATATATCTTTCCAGGATGACCTATTTGATGATAAGGCTGGTCAGTTTTCCGCAGAACCGATTCGTGGCCATTGAGTCTGTGAATTTAGACGAAAGAGATTGGATATTTGGATGCAATGCACAATACACATATAATACACATAGATATTGGTAAGTAGCATGGCGAAACCAACATATCGGCCTTTAAATGTATCCTGAATACATATTCATACCTAGGTACATACCTAGGGCTTAGGATTTTAAAACACTATTTCGGCATGTGACCTTTTTCAAAAGGTGCACGTTCCTCAAAATCTAGTCTTCTATACTTACCCTTACTTGCGTAATAAGAATTTTTTTATAACGTACATTTTCCGGAAATATGACTACTTTATCTCAAATTTCACACTTTTTACGAAACTGTCGTCTTTGTCAATGCACTTGAGAGATAACCGACGCGGAATTTTAAAGAGCAACGGATATATGCAATAAAAATAACATGTACGGAGAGAGCTCTATTGAGGCCTATCTCCACAACAAAATTATCGTAACATCGGCATGACATCTATCTGGAGAGAGATCACTCACTATAGATTGTGATCAATATCAATCAATACCAATATTAGTGTTCTCAATCATTTAGAAAAATGTTCTTTATCTGGGAAAATAAACCATATGCAAAGTACACGTTTTAAGAAAGCGAACCTATTGGGAAGTACACTTTTCGAGACAGTACTTTTTTTGTAGAGGTATACGTATTATGTGATTCCTCTATGGCAAGGCATCTTTCAGGAAAGTGATTTACATCTCTAATGCCTTGATCACAATCGTACCGAGTAAACGGGCGAGACAGTGCTCTCGGCCGAGTACTCGGTCCGTATAAACATAGCGCCGAGTGCTGGGCCGAGCGCTCGGCCGAACGAAGCGGCGAGACAGTAGCTCGGCCCCCGTTCTATCTACTAGGCCGAGCACGTACTAGGCACTGTCTCGTTCGCTCACTCGGCTGGTCTGAACGTGCACTGTTTCGCCACTCGGTCTCAATAGAACTGAACTGACTGTGCTAATTTCAAAACACGTGTGAACTGACACTTGCTTATATCACTGTCTCGGCCGAGAAACATTAAAATAAATAAATAAATAAATAAATATTAGGGGACAATCTTACACAAATCGACCTAGTCCCAAACTAAGCAAAGCTTGTACTATGGGTACTAGACGACGATAAACATACTTATATAAATAAATAAATACTTAAATACATAGAAAACATCCATAACTCGGGAACAAATATTCGTGCTCATCACACAAATAAATGCCCTTACCGGGATTTGAACCCAGGACCTCTTGCTTCGTAGGCAGGGTCACTACCAACTAGGCTAAAGCGGTCGTTAAACTCATTCATTTTACTGTCTCGCTCGTTTACTCGGTACGTGTGATCAAGGTTTAAGCCGAATAGGTGCTGGCAAACTTCTAGAGATTGAACTTAAACTGATCTTGAATGCAGAAGCGAATAACTTACTCTCCACCACGCTGCCTAATGCTCAAAAAATTAGGCGGCATCTGCAGAGCTTCCCCTGTTAGTAGAAGATTCCAGAACAAACCCATTTTTTACTGGTTTTCGCATTAGACATCCCGGGGTAGAAATAATAACAATGTTAAATGAACTTAGCCTATATTTCATTTACAACTTACAGTAAACAAGCGACGTCGCTAACAGAGTTGAGTCGCTGGACCGGTGCGGCGACCGACTTCGGCAAACGAAAATTGGCCACGATACACCTTCATAGTCTCAAAGTAACGCACCCGGATTGGACTCACGTGATAGTAAAAGTGCCACCCACCAGGGAACCGGTAAGACCAAATATACCCCAAGTAGGTACTCAACCTAATAGTCGAGGGAACCTTATCGCGTAGGTACTTTAGTAGGAACTTTTCACGGTGATTTCGTTGGCAGATGTCTGGAACAACATGACATTTTCTGCGAAACGGTATCACTCTGGTATGCGATTCAGTAACTTCGAATGTATAAACTACTTAAAAAATTCTAGAGATCGAACATTGACAGATTCTTAAAAACTGTTGATTGGTTTGGTTACTAGATGGACACAACAGCTAAATTCGTTTTACGATGTGATCATTAACGTCGTTCTTTTTTGACTTATAATGGTACATGGCTACAAAGTTACAAGGAATAAAAAGACAATCATAATTTGCAAGTTAAGTTTGTTATGAAATTGACATGATTATCGCAGCCTCATCCTGGTGTACTGCCATCATAAGGATGATTAACTTTATAAAAGATACGCAGCTAACGAAAACCTGGGAGACTACGACGAAATTCGAAGTTCATAGCGTGCCGTCCCTTCCACTCTTGCTTGAGTAATAAAATTAGTGTGATTTGAACGGCACGATATGAAGTTTCTAAAACCGAATTTAGCAGATAGGGCATATTCTTGTACGCAAACTGTTTATGTTCTTGACATAGTAATTTTAAATTGTAACGTTTCTTTTTAGCTAACCCTAAACATCGATATCAACGACCACGCATCGCGCCAAATCACCGTAAATCTCCCCTCGGATTTCTCCTTTAGCAGAACCATTATAAAGGAGGAGACAGATGCGAATAGTTTGTACTACGAACTTATACTACCCGGTTTTAATGCTATATTTCAAGCGTACTTATTGTATGTGGAACCAACATCGAGTTGCAAAGCGACTGAGTACCACGTTTCCGCTGAAGTACAAGCGCCTTGGGCGGAGAATCAAGAATATTATCACTATTTCACGTGAGTTTGTACAGTTCGAAAGACAATAAGTGTGAGTTGCGCCAACTTACTATAGCGATAGCCAATTTCAAATCTGCCGTCAAATCTCCGTTTACAAAAAATACTGCAAGTCCAAAAATACTTAGTAAAATGTACGTACAAGGAAAGTTTTGCAGCTTGCAACTATTATTATATTGACACTGGTATTGGAAGCCGTGTTGGCCTAGCCTCTACTATGTCCAGACACAGATATGGGCCAAATTTAAGGCAACTTTTTTCTATTTTTATTTCAATCCGTATAATTGAAACAAACGAGACTTGAATGCAGTATTTTTTTACGGCTGACATACGAGGGGCTAGTGGTTTGACCTACGGCCTCTCAAGCAGAGGGTCGTGGGTTTTAGCTCGGGCACGGGCCAATGATTTTTTTCGAAATTTATGTGTGTATAGGTACATTTGAAATTTACCGTAAACTTTATGGTGAAGGAAACGAAACCATCACCAATCACCAACCATCGTAAGGAAACCTGCACACATCTGCGAAGAAATTCAATGGTCTTCGGTATTTATACTGGGCCCACGTGGGACACACGGCCCAAGTCCTCCTAATATGAGAGGCTTGTGCCCTATATAAAATATAGTGGGACATAAATAGGCTGGGATGATGATGATGACTGGTATTGTATCTTGCACTTTGTAAGACCATATAAAAACCCCAAAATACCACAACTATAATGAAATAGGGATAAGTTCGCCTTTGTACATGCATTTCAACGGTTGTTAATAATGCATTTCTTTTTTTTTCCTTATTTTTGTACAATAAAGAGTTTACATACATACATACATACTATTTCGATATTGCCTATTAGCCAGAGAACTCCTTAGTAAAAAACTGCATTAAGCTTGGTCTGAAAATTGTTGTGCAAACCTTGACTATAATCCTTACGAACCGTTCTATCCGTTTTCCAAAATACCCGTTCTTGTCACCACCTTTTCCTAAATAATCCGTTTTCCCAGTTTAAGTTTTTCCCAAAACGTGCTTCTCCCAAAAGATACGTTTGGTTCGACTTGATATCCATTTCGCAAAAAGACCTTCCCGTAATGACCATTCCGGTCGCCACCGTTTTCTAAATAATCCGTTTTCCAAAATGTGCTTCTCCCAAAAGATATGTTTGTCTTGTTATCCTTTCCCAAAACACAGCAAGACTTTTCCTAGCAACATCCGGCCCCATCACTACCTTTTCCTGAATACGGATGCTATGAGAACCGGGTGTTTTCACATACTGATGCGATGAGAAACGGGTCTTTTGGGCATACGAGTGTCATGAGAGACGGATTTTTTGGCATACGGATGCTATGAAAACTGTGTGTTTTGTCATACTGATGAATGAGAAACGGGTCTTTTGGCCTACGATCATTTCAATAAACTGTTATTTTAGAACAGATGTTTTGGGAAACGGATAGAATGGTCCGAAACCACTATAATAAGTGACTGGTTTATTTAAATAACTCTACTAAATTTTATATGAGAAAAGATATATTTGTTTTATTTGCAGACATCTAAAGAGGTCGCCTATGAAGTTGCGTCTCTTCAAAACTAGTCCAAATGTTACTCGTGGCCTAGAGCCGTCGGAACACGTCAAAGTGGTGTTACTTTTAGATCCACAATGCAAATATACTATAAGGTAAGTTACTTAGTATAAATGTAGAGCTTGGATTAAACCACACAACTAAGAATAAAAGGACGATATAAATAAGTTATCATTTTTGTATCTTGTCACTTTTGAAAAGCCACATAATTTATCCGTTTAGTAAAAAGAGCTCAAAGGTGTAAAAGAGCGTATGAACTCATGAGTACAGACAGCCATTTTCGCGTCTGTCTCGGAACGGTTACAGTTTAACACGGTCTAACGGCCGAAGACAGGGTTTGATTTATGAGGCGAGTGTATTGTAAGATGAGTGAAGGACTCTTATTATTACTTTAAGATGCTTTGATGGAGTTTACGTTAGGGCATTGTCTTAGCAATTGAAAGAAAGCAGTCGTTTTACGATTTTACTTTTTATATTTCAAGGATCAAGTACGTGTCTTATTCTTAAACCTATCGGTGTAACGTTACCTAGACTGTGTTTTGATTGTTTTTGTTAGTAAAGGTCTAGCATAATCATTTTAAAATTATAAATTACTGACGCAGTCATGGCAACCAGTCTCTACAGTATATAATGCTTTTTTTTTCTAGCATTTCCCCATCCTGGTACCACTTGCTAGCGCAATCAGCTAGGACCTTCACTCCAGTTTTAGCACCTTACGTGGCAGGCGCAGTTCTGCTAGTAGCTAGAAGTATAATCATGAATCTGAATACACAAGGCACGTGTTTTTCCATTCATGGTGCGTTGAGGAGTAATGCGTTGAAACCGTATTCGCCCCTGCTCTTTGTTCGAGTTACCATCACGTTATTGATGTAAGTATAGGATTGTGAAAGTGATATGTGTAATTTGACTAGAGTAAATAAGGTTTGTGTGTGTGTAAATGTGCAAGTTATTTGCTAAATAACTGCCGCTGCTAGTTGACTGCTGCTGTTAAAGTTTAATACTTGGAAAACGATTTTAAGCTTGCGCCGAGGTAATTGCGAAATTGTGATCGTTTGTTACCTGCTTTATTTTTATTACAGATAAAGCTTTAGTTCTGCAATATGTGAGATAAAAACTAAATACATATCGTCACTACTCTGAAAAAAGCTCGTATCTCAAAATAAATAATCTTAATAAATGAACCTTACCTGGTGCGCCTCAAGGTTCAGTTTGGTTTGCATATTGATTTTAGATATAGGTAACGCCACCAGAGTTGAGGCCACGCACACAACCACATCTCATGTAATGACAGCGGGATTTTGACGTTGTGTTGACGTTTAACGACAACACAACGTCAAAATCCCGCTGTCATTACATGAGATGTGGTTGTGTGCGTGGCATCAACTCTGGTGGCGTTACCTATACGAGCTAGGAACCCTTATAGTTTCGCCATGTCTGTTTGTCTGTCTGTCTGTCCGTCCGCGGCTAAGCTCAGAGATCGTTAGTACTACAAAGCTGTAATTTGGCATGAATATACATATTAGTCACGCCAAGAAAGTGGTAAAATAAAAAATAATTTTTTTTTAGTGTACCTCCCATAGACGTAAAGGGGGGGTGATTTTTTTTTTCTCGACTAACCTTACAGTGTGGGTTATCGTTGGATAGGTGTTTTAAAACCATTGCGGGGTTCCTAACATGATTTTTCTATTCAGTGATCTGTTTGCGAAATATTCAACTTTAAAGTGAAAATTTTTATTAAAATCGACCGTCCCCCCCCTCTAAAATCTAAACTGTTGGGTGGAAAATTTGAAAAAATTCAGAATGGTAGTAAATATATCAAATTTACTACGAAAATTATAGCGGCTAAGATTGCTTGGAAATTATTTGTAGTTTAAGAGTAAATAGTAGCCTAAGGTATAAAACATACCTAAAGTTGGATGATTCCGTACACATACGAAATCCTTAGAAAAATATTAAGTACTTGATTTTTTCGTAATGGCTACGGAACCCTACCTTGGGCGTGTCCGACACGCTCTTGGCCGGTTTTTCAAAGTAGTGACGATATATCTTTAGTAAAACGTACTTCACATAAAGTGATGCATTTTTGAATGATTACACAATTGCATGTTTTCTGTACCACTTGACATTTTTAAAAATGTCTATTTGTTTTAATAATACGAAGGAAATATCAAATACCTAATTCCCTCGGTGATTTTATCTTAACTTTATTAGCGACTAACCTATCTTCAGACTAGCTGTTGCCTGCGTCTCCACCTGAAAAACAATCGTTTTTCGCTTGTGGGAACTATGCAATTTTTCGGGATAAAAACTATTCTATGCCCTTCCCAGGGTCTCAAACTATACCAAATTTCACCTAAATCGGTTCATCTGTGTAAGCGTGAAGAGATAACAGACAGACAGACACTCTTTCGCATTTATAATATAGTATATGGTTGATATTCAAATTCTCACACATTTCAGGGCAATTCCGGTGCTATCATTCGCCGTAGAAAACTCAAGCTGGAACAACCATGAGATCCAATACTTCATTCGCTCCATCATGGTGTTGCCAGCGTATTTCACTGCTCTGGGGATATTAAACGTTGCTGCTGCGGCTGTACTGGGCGTCATGGTTTTCTCATCGCAACTTGCACATCGAATGCTGTTTAGAATTCTTTGGAGGGGTGGAACTGGGCTAGCTGAAAGAGTGGCAGTTGGGTTACAGAAGGTTAGTAGTTAATTAGATTTGCAATAATAGAATGTCGGTGTAAGGTTATAGAAGGACGATGGGGTCATTATTTAATTGTTTTATGTGGTCACATTTTTTAAGAAATGGCTGTAGATTTGATGGGGCTTACGGTTATATATTACCTACGTCTATCATATAACTGGAAACTGTATCAGAATGTTTTGCCATTTTTTTAACCTTTTGAACGCCGCACATCGTTCTTGTTACGAACAAAATTGATTCTTATGCGTATGTGGGTAGGTTCATTTTTGTATTACCGTATTTTCGCCTATAGCCGACGCTGGCGTTCAAAAGGTCAAAAAATGTGAGCAGAAAAATGAGACGGTCGGAACGCTCGAATTTTGTTGTTTTGACTAGCCTCATACTTAAATTAATTATTATATGGTTAATAATTGGGATGTACAAGATTCATTACCCATTGGCTTTTGGGTGCCTATCCATCGACACTTGTACGGTCACGATGGTGTTGATGAGCCATTTGCAACTGTTCTTATTTTAGCCGTGTAATGCTAATCAGGATATACGAGTACAAGCGGCTAAAACCGATTTGTATTACACGGCTATAATACGAACAGTGGCAAGTGACTCATCAATTGAAGTCCGTGACCGTACAGCGTCAAAGCAAGATAGTCTAATAAGAAAATTAACGACGTTAATAGATTAAATAAAATAACAGCAGAGTGTGCTAAGAGGTAGCTAAGCGGTGTGTATGAAAAATCCACTAATAGGAAACCTACACCGAGCGAGCTCACAACGCTTAGCTACCTTGAAAACTAGTTTATGCACAGAGCCTAAAAGATTGCTTGAAAAGCCCAATGAAAGACTATTTTTGTATAAATAATGGTTGATTTGAACTTTTGCATCACATTTCCAGGTGCCCCTAATTGTTAGTGCAACAATAGTTTGCGCAGCTCCATTATCTTGCGGGGCTGCGTCGCTCGCCGCGGGTGCCGCATTTTACGGATTCATGGTAAGCCAAAATAAATGTGTTAGTTACGAAAAAGTTAAATCTTTATTCTCAAAATAATTTTTGCTTTTCTAGATATCCAAAATGTATGAAGAATATTTAGAAGACTATTTTTACAAAATGGCAGCGAAGTACGCTTCACGCCTGTGTCGCATCTTCAAGGGTAAAAATAAAATGAAGAAGAAAGATTCAGAAACTTCTCTTGTTGAGAAGCCAAATGTATTAGATTCGGGTGATGGAACTATAAAACATTTAAAATCAGAGAGCAAAGCTCTTGAAAGTAGTAGTTTGTTACCTATTGATGATAAGAAAGAAGAAAATAACGACGTTAGAAACGACGCAGAGAAGAACAATGAAGTTGCAGTTGTGGCAAGTAACCTTCAAGAAGAAAATAAAAATGACAAAATTCATGAAAATAACGAGAGAAACAATGAATGTTATGAAAACGAGCAAATGGAGTCTGTAGACGATTTTGACGCTAACTTAGATAATATCAATTTCCACATGATGTTATTCTTTTTATGGGTTACAGTCACTATATTAAATATTCCCGCGCTCTTAACGTGGGCTAGAAATTTCAAGTAAGTAATCCAAGAAAACGTGCAATAAACTTGAGTACAATTTTTTTTTCTGAATTGTACCGGAACCTAGAACACATTGAAAAACCAGAAAATCATTCCCTGATACTTGCTTTAAAATCCGATACGCTGACCCGAGCGTTGGCATTTAAGCCGAAATCTCTCGATGTATTCTAATAATTTCTAACGGAAAAACAGTAAAGATCTCATAGTTTGATAGTGATTTTCTCTATTTGACTAATTATAAAACTCCTTAATTTTAGGTATAGTATGGTCCTGAAGCCCGATACATCATACATTCCAGGACTCGTTTTATCTGTATGCTCAGCCTGGGTTTGGCAAATGGATGGAGCGCGAAGGAATTTGTGAGTAATAAATTACTAACCCAATAATCTGTATATTTCATACTAAATACAAACTGAAATATGGATGCACAAAAAAAAAACCCAGAATAAAGATCAACGCTGGGAATCGATCGCTGGGAGTGGTGTGGTGGGGTGGTCCACCACACTACTGACCAGTGGTGGTGTAGGCCTGTAGGGGAATGGCACGCGGCACGGAATGCTGAGGACCTGGCTTCGATTCCCAGCGCTGGTCTTTTTTCTGGGTTTTTTTTCTGTGCATCCATATTTCAGTTTGTATTTAGTATGAAATATATGGATTTCACGGGATGGCCGTAAAAGTAATAAAAAAAAAGAAAAAATAAAAATACAAAAAGATACTTCATATCAAACTTGTCAATAATCTGAGGTGGAATTATTTTATATTTTTTTTTCCGCTTTATCATTAATTTGAATATTTTCTTTCTATTCCAGAAAACATTACAGTTATGTAGCTGGAATAATTTTCACAGTGGCTGTGATTATATTAACAATTGGACCCTTGTCGATAACATACGTAAATTATGGCGTAACATTTATATTCGCTGTTATAACACTACAGCAAATGTGCGACACCGAAGAAATGATCGAAGACGATCGACCAGAATACGACGATGATTTAGAAGGATCTGATGAGAATGGTGAGGATCCAACGTCGAATGACGATGATAATGATCAGAATAATTCTGATAGGAATATAGAAGATGACGGTAGCGGGAGTGAAACAGAAAGGCCAAACGACGATTGTGATCCATGCAATGAAAACAGAATTTACACTATGTTTAGAAATCTCAGAGATAAATTTAGCTTAAATGATGATTAGGATCCTAATGGCCTTGGTGGTGGCCGCAATGAGACTGAGTGTTGACGTGATACGATCAGTAGTGTTAACAAAACAGCCGTTGTATAAGAAGCGACGCATACTAATGTGGATACTTAGGGAACGATAAAATGTTCATTGATATTATTTTTCATCACTTAAGCTCTGAAAGTAGGTAGCATTTAACTTGAAATCCATGTTTTAAATTTAATTCGATTTACATCTTTAGGGATGTAAGTAAATTAAAAAATGGAATGGTGCTCCTTTGTATTCCGAACTGTAAACAAGGAAATTGTAATGCGTAATACTTACCTCCAAACCTCCATGCTGGCATAATGCTGCTGGCCATTGCTGGCTGAATGTGCCAAAGCCAAAGAGCGCGAGGCCGTTAAAAAAAAACAAGACGGTTTGGCGCGATAAATTTTCTTCCGCTCTGTTACAAATTGCGTATACATTTTTAACATAACGGTTTTTCTTTATTTCCTCGCATTTGTGAAGAAAAGTAGAGTGTTCAACTCGAGTGTAAATGATCAATTACACCCGCGAACTACAAGCACCCTCGTGCGCTTTGCTCGCTCGTGCGCCTAAATATCTTGGGTGTAATTGATCACTTACGACCCTTGTTAACCAATCTACTATTATTTGTAACCTCAGCTTCGCCTTTGATTAGTTAGAACATTGTATTCCTACACTCCCTTGCATAAGAAGTCAAAACTAAACTAAATAACTCTTGTGTGATCAAAACTACATCGATTTTCCCTTTTGAACCACAATCTCTGCAGTAACCTATTTTTTGAAAATTGAATATGGTTAGTCTGCAAGACTGACAAAAAGCTCATTGCAAAGTCTCAAATTATGGATAAGTTGTTCTGTACCACATCATGTTCATTGTTTTGATTAAATATTTTACTATAGTTCTCGAAATTGGCTTTTTAGATAATAATTTACAATTTTAATGCAACACAATTACATATTTCGGTGCTTAACAAAGTCCATCTTTGGAGCTCACTTCAAGCCTAACTTCTTTTTTGAACTTATTGTATTAATAAACCTAATCTTCTGGGTACTCTTCTCAATATCATTTCAACTGCAACATGTTGGAAGTACATGACTGTAAATTTCATTAAATTTGACTGATCATAAGGAAATATCGAATTTAGAAAATAATATTACCTTCTAGGTGCGTAAACAGTAATTAAATTATTTGTTACATAATGTACCTACGTAATAATAGTATCCATAGATAACTGTACATAATATAATAATGAGGTACCTTTGAAGTTTGAGTATCTCTGACATAACATCATTAAGTTTTTTATTTTCATTGAAATAAATTCATGTGCAAGCATATCAGCAAGTGTAAATTTTTTTTTTCAGTTTATTTACATCTTATGCAGATTCACTTGTTTGTTAAAACACTTACACTTAACAATACTTCAACGAGAAAAAAAAATGATGTATGTAACATCTCTGATTAAAGATTAAACATTTTTTTAAGTAAAATTTCATATCAATAGCTCATAAATACTTGTAGGAATATTTCTTGCTGCATTCTACCTTTACTCTGTATGATCCAGTTTGTCTCTAGTCAGTTTAACACTCAATAGGGCTTAAGAGTTGTATAAAAGATTTGTAACTTTAATTATAACAGCAGATACTTGGGGTATTGAGATTTATGAAAACTTGGGTAACCATCAATGTATATAATCTGTTGACTATTCGTAATTTCTACGTAACTTAAGTAATTAATTATTTTTAAAGGAAAAAGTTTAATAACAACATGTTTTAAAAGAAAAAGAAATTGTTACTAATAATAGACCACAAAGAGAATAGGATTGAAAAATCTGCTACCTATTTGATATACATTTTTTATGTTGGTGGAATAACTATCAGTTCTATTTCTATTTTAAGTCTAATTGTGGTCTAATTGCTAGTTGTTTACAAATTTTGTCATTTTTGCCCATTTGATTGTGAGGATATATTGGTTGTTACTTTGCAACAATTATCTTTATAATTCATTACTTTGTTTCCTAAAAAAATGTGTCAGATCATGCAGTAATATGTTATACTCAAGGGAAACCAGCTATAAACTAGGGGTTTTGCTGCTGAAACTACTGAGATTGTATTCTACATAATACATAGTATAGTAAAACTAGTTTAAATATAATATATAACATCACCTTGAGTGCTTTCTTACTGAATTAAATGAATGATTATAGAAGGCAATCATGTGCAGTTGTGACGTATCTATTCACTGCATATGCTGCAGAGAATATACAAAGCAGGCTAGTGAGGATTAACATGTTTCATACTACCATAGATGGTAAAATGTTAAATAAATGAAATTGTGACAGTCTTAAGATCTTTATTTCCAGTAAAACATTGAATAACACATTTACTGCTTATTTCTTCCCCTTTTTGCTGGCTGGTTTTTCTTCAGAGTTCTTAGGATTCTGCCAGTTTAATGGGTTTCTGCGGTACATGGGCCACGGCGGAACAGTTAGGATTGCAGCTAGAAGAAATCCAGCTCCCAAGATGTACACAGATTGGGAGAACTGTTGCACTATGTATCCCCACACGAAACCGACGATGCTGAACAGTGTGATGATAGCTCTATATAGCTTTTCAGCTTTAGCCTGGCCGACGTAGTCGATGTGGGTTGGTATGGATGTAAAGAAATCCATGGTGATTAAGGTTTACTAGCTTTTTTCTTGTAATTAGTAGTTGAAACTAAAAACAACACTTCAATTTTTGGATAGTTTCATTGACATAACGCTGTCATACTACCGCAGACACGTCAGAAGCCACGGCTGAGTCCACAGAATACCCTACGGTATGCATAAATGCTGTCACAGGTAAAATATAGAAAATTACTTCAGTAAAGGTCACAAGCCGAAGCGCGGGGCCCTGAATTTCGGGCCCGGCGCGTTGTATAACACTGAACCATATTCGCTACGCTGCACTGCTGGAGTGTGTCACCGTTTGTAAGATTCAGTGTCTTACAACGCGCCGGGCCCGCTCCGTCCGCTCGCCCCACGCTTCGGCTTGTAGAGGCCTTTAGTAAAAATTTGAAATTCGTGTCATACTATCTCTTTCATTCTCCTATTACGTAAATACTATTAGCGCGAGCGGGACGGTATGACACGAAGCTCGAATTTCTAACTTCGGAGTATGAGACGAAGGTCGCTACTCGCTAGATCGCTAGAACAAAAACCGCGCTAATTTGTAGAGTTTGTGTAAGCTAAAATGACGCGCGATGAGTGAGACGAAGCGCGAAATTAGAACTTCGTTTCATGCCGTTCCGCTCACGCTAATGATATTTATTACGAGAGTGAGAGGGACCGCACGATCCGAACTTCGAATTTCGTAGTAACCCCCCTTGCCCTATACTACGAAGCGCGAAATTCTAACTTCGAATTTCGCGCTTCGTAGTATAGGGCCTTGTTTGGGAGCGTCGACTATTCAGTTTGGAACATCATGCATGATCGACATAATCGCATGAAAAATCTTGTGCGTTAATGCGGTGGTAGGGCGGGTCATTTTAAATTGGACAAGCTATATTATATAGCATCTATGATAGCAGGATACATTAATGAATGGTAAAAAAAAATATTTGAGAGATAAAACTTCAATCGAATACGTTCTTAGCAGATTTTATTGATTGCTGGACGACTTGGACATGTTACACATGAAATGGGGTAGTTTCCTGGGTTACAAATATTCTGATAAATTGAAAACCGTATCAAACTGTAAAACAATAACAAGGTTCGATTTTTATTAAACTTTTCCTTGATAATCAATTTCTGTCCACTGAGTAATTCTCCACATGTATAGCAACACTGTGTTGCACTTTTCCGTCAGTCGGTTGTCAACATTCAGTTCGATCGGACTCATTAGGTTAATTTTAGTTAACAAAGATATTAGTTTTATTTTCCAAAAGTACAATATACAAAATTAATCAAAATGACAACATTTAAGCAAGTTCCTCTCACATGTGGTGGCCATACTAGACCAGTCGTGCATTTGGATTTTAGTGACGTTACCAAGGATGGGTATTATTTGATTTCTGCTTGTAAAGGTGAGTATTTTGTGAGCGAGTATAACGATTAGTTTGCACTGGAGCTGCCCTTTTGCCTTGGCCTAGTCGTGGGTGGAAGACCTGTAAGTGTGTTTGGGTGTGATTATTCGGGATTTTCCGTGACAGATGGTAGGAGGTTAAGATGTGATGAAAGGCCTTCACTTTTCTTGTTTTCGTCGACCGGTCCGCTCGGCCGGCGTTCATTCTAGGTAGGTGATGACCTTCTCTTTCCGGCCGTGCAGGAAGTACCTTGAATATCTGCTGGTATGTTTCCTCGCAGCTGCTTGCCTTGGATGTCGCGTCGTGGTTTTGTTCACGATGTTGACATGACTTTTAAGTTACGGTTCTTTGTGCAAGCAACAGTGTGTCACACCCAATTGTTGCTTTCCTGTGTAACATGTTGACATTTCACTTCTGGGTCACCTTGTACTTGCTCAAGGTTTGACAGAGATCTTGACATTAATGTTTACCATACATGAGCTAAAACAACTGATTACTTTCATTAAAATGACCTCTTGAGGAAAATACTGGCCTATAACATTTATCATACTTGTGGGTATTGTTTTTCTTGTTAACAGCTAGTTATATACTTATGATAAAGTGATTTTCTTCGCTGGGAATAAATCAACCTTCATTTAAGATTATCATTTCCTTATTTAGAGTTGTATGTTTAATTCTTATTTGCTTTCCATTTATGGTTATCTTATTGAATGTAACATTCTATTCAAAATGATAAATTTGAATTGAACATTTCATTAATTTCAATGCCTTGTTAGTCACTGCATTAAATAGTTTGACTATGTCCATACTATTTATTGGCATCTTATATATTTTCCAAGCTTTAGTTTATTAGTTGTGTATGTAAGGTTGCCATCCATCCAGGTTTCCCCGGATTTGTCCTAGTTTAGAGAGCGTCCGGGGAAAGTCCGGGCGGGGTTCCATTTGTAGTCTGGGTTTGAATTGTAGTAGTTAGATTGTAGTTCCGCTAGTAGTAATACAGATTAAAATAAAACAAACAAAAAACAATGTGTCCGGTTTCTGCGCTCCAAAATCCGGGGATTGTACGCTTTTTGTCCTGGTTGCCAGATTTTAGAGATGGCAACATGTATACTATACATTAATGTTAAAGTTTTAATGTAGAATTCCAATTGTAAATTTGATAATTGAGTATAGTGGTGAGACTGTTTGAATAGATATTGCATTGATTTATTAGCATTTTTATACACTTTCGCATTTTGTATACTTTTAAAATTTGGGGCCAGTCTCGTTGTCACACCAGGTTGTCACACCATTGCTATTCGACGGATATTTCTAGCCTATTTGCCCTATTATTATTGCTTGTGTATCAGTTTTCTGTGTTTATTCAACTGCTGGTTCAATTACATCTAATATATAAAAATCTTGTGTCACGGTGTTTGTTATCAAACTCCTCCGAGACGGCTCACCTGATTTTTATGAAACCTTTTTCTCTGTATTTGGTAGGTCTGAGAATAGGTTGTAGGTTATTTTTTATACCCTTATTTGTCACGGACGAAGTCGCGGGCAACAGCTAGTAACAAATAATAATATATATTCATATTGCTAATATAATATTATGTTTAAAATAAAATATTCTGGAATATTGCAGCATGTGGTTGGATAAATTTGACAGGCTAATGAACAAATCTATAACTGATCTTCAGGATTTTTAATTGTTGTAGGTATTCATACAGAGTGTACCGAGTCAAAAGTGTAACTACATTTTGGATCAAAAATTCTAATAAGAAACCTTTTTAGGGGTTTTCTGTTAAATTAACCCAAACATCTGCTGAAATATTCTGAATTTGAGATACTTTGTATAATGAAGAGATTAATTTAGTTTTTTGCCTCACTACAATATTATATCCCTATTGGGTATGTTAATCACTAAAATGTTAATTTTTATTGCTGAAAAGTGCAAGGCCCACTAGCAAAATTAATGTTAACATTTTATTTATCTAAATCATTATTTTCATTTTAGATGGAAAGCCTATGTTGCGGCAAGGTGAGACAGGCGATTGGATAGGGACCTTCGAGGGCCATAAAGGAGCAGTGTGGGGAGTAGCTTTGACACAAAATGCTAATTTGGCTGCCAGTGGAGCCGCTGACTTTTCTGGTATGTAGTCCAGGAGTAACACAATGGCAATTCATTTTACCACATTGCATGTGTAGAATGAAACTGACTCACTCTGAAATATTCTCATTTCAAAAATAAATGAAATAATTTCATTTTGTCTATGGATCAGCGGTACCCAGAGGGCGTACAACAACCTACGAGTCCAGATAATTAATAATAACTATTAGTATAGTTATTATTATTTTTGTTTTTATTTTTTATTATTTTACTAACTCTACAAATAAGTCTGTCCACTAATGTTACTTGAAATAAATTATTTGAATTTGAATTTGAAAAATAAAGTTTGTTTAAATAATCAGGTTTAGTTTTGAAATGAAAATAATTTGGATTGAGTCAGTTTCATTCTAAGCATACAAATTATTCTTTTTTCGTATGATTGATTATATACAAAATCAATATTTTAAATAAAAGTTCAAAAGAAATTTTGGAATTATTTTCAAAACAATACAACACTTTCTATACTTCACTCTAATATTCACAAAAACAGAATTTGTTGTTGGTAGTTCAGTAACTACCTATTAAAAAAGCTAATATGAATAATATTATAGCCATTTATGGTGCAATACTAAGAAATATGGGATTGTCTGTTTCATCATAATTTGCAGTTAATGTTACTGCTACTGATATAATTCATTACATATTGTACAGCTAGATGCAGAGAAAAGGTACCCCCCTGTTACAATAATTAATAATATGTCTGATCACAAAAAAGCTCTGGTAGACTAAGACTAGTGATTTGTCCTATGGCATATCAAGCAGTAAGTTGCGGATTCGAACTTGGGCTCCAACTTCTGAGTCTTTCAGAATTTATAATATGCAAAGTTACACTGAGCTAAGCTAAGCATGCATGAGCAAAGGAAAAAAACAGTGAAACCTGCATAAACCTGCAAAGAAATTAAATGGTGTGTGTGAAGTTCCCAATTCGCACTGGGAGCCCCCATTAGAGCTGTAGCCTAAATCTTTTTAATCCGAGAAAAGGAATATGTATAGACTGGACGTTATGATAGGTTTAATATGCTTAATATCTGTCTCAAACTTACTGTTCTGTACCTACTTTTCGATTCCTTTTTGATGTTGCTTGACAGTAATTTTTTTTTCTTTTTAAATCACGCGCAACGTGCGTGGCACATAAATTGTACAGTTAGCAACAGAAGTGGACAGATGTCATGCTCAAAATGATCAACAAACACTCTTCTACTAGGTACTGTAATAATTTTAAACATCACAAGTGCTCATCCACTTCTATTGCTGACTGCATACACGAAAATAAATAAATAAATAAATAAATATTAGGGGACAATCTTACACAAATCGACCTAGTCCCAAACTAAGCAAAGCTTGTACTATGGGTACTAGACGACGATAAACATACTTATATAGATAAATAAATACTTAAATACATAGAAAACATCCATAACTCGGGAACAAATATTCGTGCTCATCACACAAATAAATGCCCTTACCGGGATTCGAACCCAGGACCTCTTGCTTCGTAGGCAGGGTCACAACCAACTAGGCTAAAGCGGTTGTTAATAATAAAAACGGACCAGATTAAATTCTCGTTTGATTCTCTGGTGTCGGAGGCCAAGATCCTCTTTGGGTCGCTGAGCCAGTGTAGTAAGTAGTAAGTAAGATTAAATTAAATTAGTTTCAATAAATTTATTACAAGTAATTGTGATTCTATAAATGTTGTTTGCAGCAAAACTGTGGGATGCGCGTTACGGAGAAGTTGTCCACACTTTTGACCACGAGCACATAGTGAAGAGCGTGAACTTTAATGCTGACGATACGATGCTACTGACTGCTAGCAATGAGAAACTTATACGGGTGTTTGATTTGAACAAGCCTGAAGCAGGACGTAAGTATTACACTTAATGGCACATTGCTCTTAGAACTGATGGCCGATGGGGCCAAAACGTTTAAGAATGGCGTCCACGGATCGGAAGACGCAGTGTAGGCTTCCGATAAGATGGAGTGACGACCTGAGGCCGTATCGTCTAAAACGCGAACGCTTGCTATCGCGTTCTCTATTTCTTTCTGTCAAACGGTATAAGATGGTGGTAGAAAGAGATGGTGAAAGCGATGGCAAGTGCCTGCGCGTTCGACAATACCTACGGCATCTGGGTAAGGCTGCGGGAACGCGTTGGATACAGATGGCGTAGGATCGGTCTATGTGGCGAAGTCTATGTTCAGCAATAGACGTCTTTCGGCTGAATTGATATAATGATGGCACTCAATGGTAGACCGACGATATCGCGAGAGTTGGCGTTCTTTGTAGCGTTCTAAGGGGCAGGCTTTTGTTCAAGAGTGTACGTCTTCCGACTGATGATGATGATGTCAAGGGAAGGGATTCCCATTCTACTTATAAGTAAGTGCTTTATGTATCAAAGACAAAGTGAAAATTTTCATTAGGCAACCCAAAGAGTGACAGAATCGTGAGTTAGCTATGTCCTCGCATACAACACCTGGTTAGTGTAGGTACACAACTTTTGCCATATTTGTCATAACTGACACCACGTAAAAAATATAGTCAACACGGTGGGAATCGAGTTTTTACGGCGCCGCGCCATTACACTACATTGTGGAAGACAGTAAAGAATTGAGTAACGAGTCATCATCATCATTTTAGCCGTACGACGTCCATTGCTGGACATAGGCCTCCCGCATTGTCACCCAATCATTACGGTTGGAAGCGGCTTGCATCTACCGTGAACCTGCGGCCATTTACCAAATCATCCGTCCATCTCGTTGGTGGAAGTCCCACGCTGCGCTTGCTAGTGCGTGGTTTCCATTCGAGAACTTTTCGGTTCCAACGGCCATCTGTTCTGCGTGCTATATGACCTGCCCGTTGTCACCTTAACGGTTAATACGTTTGGCTATGTCGGTGACCCTATGAGTATTATTATTATGTATTCCCTTAATTTGTGGTCAATAGGGATGCAATGAGTTTTGTTGACTAATGATGTTCAAAGTTGACTAAGCCGAGTATAATCTTTCGCAATCTCAATGTCAGCTTATGATTTTTTTATGTCTTTGTAAAAGAATTCATCCGTTTAATAAAAATACTGCAGCATTGTTGTCATAATCATAATACTTACGTCAAAGAAACTTATCTACTGGACAATAGTTTTTCCTTTTTTCCGCTTTTCCTGTTGTCATTGTTAAGCGGCTATCTAGCAAGGTTGTTGCCAAAAGTATTCTTGTTATTCTACAGACGTAACGTGGTAAACCTATTGGTTTGAACTATGTCCTCTCAAGCGGGGGGTTGTGGGTTCGAGCCCAGGCACGCATCTCGTGATTTATGTGCGAAATTACATTTGTGTTTTTATTACGAGTTTTTCGGTGAAGGGTAACATCGTCTACATATACTTGCGAAGCAGCAATTTTGTGTGTAAAGTTCCCAATCCGCACTGGGCCCGCGTAGGAACTGCAGCCCAAACACTTAATTTTATGAGGAGGCCTGTGTTGAGGAATGGGATGTGCGGCTTAAGAAGCTGTGGACGGACGTAGAATAGTTTTCATTATAATAGAATAGAATAGAATAGAATAGAATAGAATAGAATAGAATAGAATAGAATAGAATAGAATAGAATAGAATAGAATAGAATAGAATAGAATAGAATAGAATAGAATAGAATAGAATAGAATAGAATAGAATAGAATAGAATAGAATAGAATAGAATAGAATAGAATAGAATAGAATAGAATAGAATAGAATAGAATAGAATAGAATAGAATAGAATAGAATAGAATAGAATAGAATAGAATAGAATAGAATAGAATAGAATAGAATAGAATAGAATAATAGAATAATTTTATTTCAGGCTGCATAGGCCCATGTAAAAATACCTTAAAGACTAACATATATATTTATATTATACTTAATTAACAACTTTATTACTAGCACGCTTTGATCAATTATAACTGAAGATACACATTGCCGAACAAAATCCCCTTCAAAAAATGTCCGAACTTTTTTATTTGTTTGCATAACAATTAAAATCATCACCTACACAGAAATTTGAACCTAATCTTTACTTCATTACAGTCGAATTTCGGTTGACACTTGACAGCTAAACTTGACAATTTCACGCAACGTACTGAGAAAAAAGAAGGCCACTGGCGCTCATTTGGCTCGGACATTTTCGGGCGCGCGACTGTGGATCTACAGTTATAATTGATCAAAGCTAGCACGTGAAGTTTGTCACGTGGGCACTTACGTGGTGTCAGTTAACCGGCCACGAAACCGCCGGTAAGCGACACCTTTCGGCCAAAACTCTTCTCTTGTGGAGGTCGACAGTTGATCAGTCGGAACCCTCACCGCAAATGAATTAAAATTCACGTCATGGCGGGACTCCAACCGCTCGACCCTCAGAGTGAGCTTGGTCTTCACACGCACATATTCCACGATGTCTGTGACCTTCGTGGAGTGATGCAAGCAGGTAATCGTCACTAATGTGCGATTAAATATTAATTGACGAGATCGAGTGATTTTATATATCTTGTCGCGTTTGTGCTAAGGTAACGAATACCTAGGTATAAATATCTAGGAATTTGTACTCATTCTAATCAAACTCTTCCTGGTCGTCTATTAAGGACTGGAATGCTCTACCATTGTGCCACTTCCGGTAGGTACAATACAGCCTTGATCAGTTCTAGATAAGTGTGATCATATACACCCATGTTATCCGTATATTGTAGGAAATTGAAACCATCTTGTCATTTCCGAGGATAACTATGTTGAAATTGAAACAAAAGAAACTTTGTAAAGGTTAACTTCTTTAGGGTATCCCTACCTATGATTTGATCTATCGGCTCCAACGATTTCGATGAAATTTGTTATGTGGGGGTTTTTACGGATGAAAAATTGATCTAGCTTGGTCTTTTCTCTGGGAAAACGCTTGGTACCGAGATTCAGCCCGAGCGGAGCTCGGTCGCCCAGATACTAAAAGATTAACGTATCTAACTGATTGACTGACTGAGACAAAAAACACACAGACTCCTTACTAAAGCTATTTAGAGTCTTGAAATTTTAAAGCCATATTCCGTGAATTCGTATCATAGAGGTGTACCTACTGGTGGTTTTCGAAATTTTCTCGGGAATGAATCTAGCAGTGGTGTGGCGCTGTAATATGGGTACTAGACTAGGCAACGGATAAACTTATATGTATGTATGTATGTATGTATGTATGTATGTAAACTCTTTATTGCACATAAAAAATAAAAATACAAATAAACAGAGAAGAGAACAAAGGCGAGCTTATCCCTAAAAAGGGAACTCTTCCAGCTAACCTAGTTAAGAGAAGACAATTTAATATATAATGGATAAGCAGACAGTTAAAAATACGTGCGGTAAAAAGAAAAACAGAAATACTCAAAAGAGAAAGGAAAAAAATAACAATAATAATAGTGATAACTAAATAAATACAAAAGAAAGTAAATACAAAATTATTTACATTAAATGCAACATAAAACACATAAAACATATTACAAAACATATTACAAAACATATTACAAAAGCGGACACAATCTCGCCTCAGATGTCAGTGTCACGCCATAATTTCTTTAACCTCTCCCTGAACGAGGCCACAGACGGAGATTCCCTTAAAGACAAAGGCAAATCGTTCCACAGCTTGACAGAATGGAAAGTGAAAGATTTAGCATAAGAGCGCGCGTTGTTAGGCGGGAAGGCAAGTGTAAGTTTGGAACTCGACCGCAAACGGTGTCCGCTTCCAGTGGCCATGTAGCTAAATCTTTCAGATAAGTAAAATACATGTGTAGATAAATACATACTAAAGATCTAAGACTCGAGCAAATAAGTATCTGCCCCGACTGGGAATCGAACCCGGGACCTCAAGCTTCGTAATCAAGTTCTCTAACCGCTATCCGTTCAAGGCAAATTGCAGGCTTTAGTATGAAATCTGTTTGCAGCTGTGGAGAAATTTAGCGCGCATACAAGCAGCATTAGACATGCGGTGTTTCTGCACAACTCGCGGATTGCCAGCGTCTCAGACGATCTCACCATGCGTGTATGGGATCGCAATACTGGACAGGTAATAAAAAAACTGGACAAGAGCGAGTCGAACTCAATGTTGCTGCCCACACACAACACATTCTGTCAAAAAATTCCGACTCACTTTCGGTGAAAACACATGGGCATTTACCATTGAATGACAAGGTATGTCCATGTAGTGGGTGTTGAAGGTTTTGTAAAAATTTCATTTCTAATTATGAGATTTTTTATGACCGTATTTTTTTGGCTTTTTTTGCATTGTCATCCAAACTTCATATTGTCACTACTTAGAGAAAAGCTCGTATCTCAAATAAATATGTAAACCAAACTGAACCTTGTGATGCACACTTAAAGTTCACTTGGCCAGATTATCGATTTGGAGATACGAGCTTTTTTTTCAAAGTAGCCACGATATCCGTACCAAATTTTAAGCGAGCTGAACTTAATATCTACACACAAAAACCCATTTTCTGAAAAAAATCTAACTCTCTTTCCGTGCAAGTAAAATAATAAAAAGTCTAGCAAATTCTATTTTGTGTTCCTAGGATGCAATGGTAGTTTTGAACACAGTCATTTCGTACCTCGATTTCTTATAAAATAAAGCTTATTTGTTACCTATAAATAATGTAGGTACAGTCGGTTCCCTAACATAAGTATCATCTTTTCTATGCAGTTAGTATGGAAAAGTAGATACTTAAGTTAGGGAACCGACCCTACCTAAACATCATCCAACTTTTAGATTTTGGTAATTGTTCAAACTAAGGCTTAATTATTTAATTGATTTCAGGAGGTGCATAAAGTAGAGTTTACGTCTATTCCAAACAGCTTAGAGCTGTCAAGGGATGGCGCGATATTGACGGTGGCACACGGTAAGTGACTAGTTACATCCACTCTCTTAACCTCTTAAGGCCCGTGTTAGGCCCAGGTACTATTTGGAGCCTCGTATTTACCTACTGGGTTTACTTGGGGCGTTTAGATACGAACTTGATGGGTTAGGTTAGGGTTAGGTTAGAGTTCTGTTAGAGCGCGAAGTTTGTTTATGAGTAGAATTATTTAGTAGTCATTTAATTTCTTTGGGCTAACAATATTTAGGTTATTGCTATATCTATAAAATTGTATCAAAATGTAAGTTTTGATTATAACAGATAACATTAAAATGCGGGGTCTAATTTTAGTGATAATTTTTAATTGTTGGCGGTAAAAGTATATTTAACCGACTTCAAACACGAGGAGATTCTTGATTTGATTTTTTTTTGTTTGCTACTTTAGAACTCCGTCATTTATGAAACGATTTGGAAAGGGTTTGTTTGAGGAAGTTCTTTGAACTTGTTTTTTTTTTTAACTATGACAACTTTGCACCAAATATAATATTTGGTCACCTTTTTTCCAGGCACAACAGTATCATTCTACTCTTCAGACACGATGCGCAAAATGCGCGAATTCCCTGTACCAACGAAATGTTACTCGGCATCGCTGGCGCCCTCTCGCGCCACGTTCGTCTGCGGCGGGGAAGATCTCAAAGTGTACAAGTTTGACTACAACACTGGAACTGAACTCGGTGAGTTTTAACCTTTTTTGAGGTCCCGTAAATAGACACGCTAACTATTACAAAATAAGATGTTGGATGCGGATGGCGCAGGACTGGTCTTCTTGGCAAACCTTGGGGAGGCCTATGTTCAGCAGTGGACATCTTTCCGCTGAAATGATGATGATGATTAAAAATTAATCATTGTTTCATATTTTTTATATGAGGGATTAATTTAGAAGCGAATCATGTTCTTAACAAAGGACATTGGGCAGAAATGTCTCCATCCACCAACAAACGAAACAAGTATCATTTAATAGATCGTGGCAACCTGGGCCCAATTGCATAACAAAGTACAACTAATATTACAAGCGGAACTCTCGCTTCAGTTATATTAACTAGAAAGGGAGTTCCGCTTGTAATATAAGTTGTACTTTGTTATGCAATTGGGCCCTGATGATTTTTTACTAAGACGACGATCGCCCTTTGTAGGGGTTCTTCTTGGAAAACAACTATATTTTGCTTTTATATATTTTTTGATTATTTAGTACAAAAAGTAATAAATTTCTCCGAAAAAGGAATAAGGCCAATGTAGTTAGAAAGTAAGTACAGTAAAAATAGTGTGCGACTTGAACAATCAAAAGACATAGCTCGAAAAATCGCGAGGCTCAAGTGGTAGTGGGCAGGGCACATCGCTCGTAGAACTGATGGCCGATGGGGCAAAAAGGTTCTCGAGTGGCGTCCACGGACCGGAAGACGCAGTGTAGGTAGGCCTTGTGTAATGTATTTGTTGCTATATAGACATGAACGCTAAATGCATCTTTAGCAAAACGTCTGGATCTTAGAATGTTACAATTTAAAATAATCTAGTCTAGTTCATGTCTATTTAGTAATTAAGATATTTTGAGATACTAACGTTTCGCTACCGAGCCATTTAGCGTTCATGTCTATATATAGCAACAAAGACATTACACAATCCAGATGTTTGAGCTATATTGTCCTTTGGTGAAAAGGGAATTTTGATAGTAACCCTTGGGCTGAAATGATGATGATGACTTAATAGTAGATTGTTCAACAAGGGACTAAAACAAGGCATAATGACGCAATATAATTAGCCACCCGAGCAGTGGCTATAATTCGCGTGTCATTATGGTAGTTTAGTCTCGCGTTGAACACTCTGCTTTTCACTTTAAATGCGAGGAAAAAAACGATGTTTTATACAAAACTACAATATTAATTTTATACAACGTACGCTCAATACGAGCAATGGACGTCTGTTCAGAAGTCAAATAGCAATTTAAATTTGTTCCACGGTTTTTTATGTTGAGTGACGCTTTAAGAGGGTTTATACCTGCTGAGCTGGCAACGTTGCATTTTTGTTAGTTTTTCTCGATTATTCCATAAAAATTGAATGAAAATTTCTTTAAAAACGAACTAATTATTATTATTACCTAACGGTTTTTAAAGAAAAAAAAAATCCTTTTCACGAATTATTATTGCAGTAGACACATTAACTTATGTATTAGAACAATTTTTATACAAAACATTTTTAATTTTCATTCAATTTTTATGGAATAATCGAGAAAAACTAACAAAAATGCAACGTTGCCAGCTCAGCAGGTATAAACCCTCTTAAATGTTTGCATATTTAGCCAACAGATTCAAACTTGAAAATTATTTCATAGCTAATTGGACTATGTATGCATAATAAAATGAATTCATCTTTAATATAATTAAATAGATTAATATTCGTAATTATTCATCGTGTTTCACGAAATTTTTTTTTTTTTTTAAATATTTTTTATATAGTTGTCATTTTGAGGTTATTTCCACGCCCTAAAGGCTTCCACAGACCGAATCGCAGGGCGCTACGGAGCGTCCGCAGCGCGCTTCGGTCTGTGGAAAGCTTTGAAATTGTCTATGCCCAGTCACTTAAAATGAGAAAATGGCAATAATCCTCCATTCCATTCACAAACATCGTGATTGGCAGTTTAGGGGTTTCCAAAGTAAATTAAAAACAAAACACTTTAATCCCTAGAGATCAAAAAAGAGCTTTAGTCCCGATATGCAGAGACTAAAGTAACACTTTAAGAACATGAGAAGTGAAAACAGTATTATAATTCCAGAATCAAATAAAGGGCATTTCGGCCCCGTGCACTGCGTGCGGTGGTCGCCGGACGGCGAGCTGTACGGCACCGGGTCGGAGGACGGCACGGTGCGGCTGTGGCAGGGCGTGCCGGGCCGCGTGTACGGGCTGTGGCGCCGCAGCCAGGACGCCGTGCCCGTCGCCAACGGGTTCAAGGAGGTCGCCGCCAACTGACATAGCGCGTTAGCTGAACAGGTAAACTACAATAGAGAGACTAGCTGTTACCTGCGACTCCGTCTGCGAATAGGGGTTTAAAAAATAGCCTACGACCTATTCTCAGACTTACCGAATACGGAGAAAAAAGTATCATAACAATCGGTCAAGCCGTTTCGGAGGAGTTGATAACAAACACCGTGACACGAGATTTTTATATATATTAGATTAGATTATCTCAAGCAGAGGTTATGCCTGGGACCGAAGTCCACTCAACCTCTTATATGAAATTTTTGAATTGGAATTAGAACCGTGTAACGTAACAGTTGTAAGAAAGATGGCACACCATGTGCACGCATAGTACGCCATCTTTTTTTACAGTTTCATTTATTACTAGCCTTCCGTCCGCACCTTCGCCCGCGATAAATTAATTTTCCCGTAAGAAAAGGTATTTACCCGCGGTAAAAAGTAGCCTATGTCACTCTGTAATAATGTAGCTTTCTAACGGCAAAAGAATTTTTGAAATCGGTCTAGTAGTTTTTAGTTTATTCTTTACATACAAAAATACAAATCTTTCCTCTTTATAATATTAGTGTAGACAACTGGTGCGCGTGCGTGACGTGACACGCTCACGCATCTGGTCTGCGCCGGCCTTAAAACTGATTATAAATTAATTCCAACTTCGTAAAATTTCATTTACGAGGTTTAGTCATAGAACCGTCGATATTTAGATCCAGTTTAGCCAAAAAAATCTAAGATTTTTCAAATATACTATGGAGAGACGATATGGTGTAATTGGTCGTCGTAATGACGCTCGGCATTTTCAGGCAAGAATGTGGCTTCACAAATCACGGCTAGCGCACCTTAAAGCATTCGTTTTTAAAAAATCTGTTATCATTTTTTTATGACGTTGGGTGGAAAACGAACAAGGGACCACCTGATGGTAAGTCAGCACTGTCAGTACTACCACTTATGGTCTTCCGCTACAGTAGAGTATTTTAAATGCGTTGCCAGCCTAGTGAATTAACCCTTAATAAGATATAGGACGTCCTACCTATGCTACGTTTGCCGATCCGTGGTTTCCACTCAAGAACTCGTCTACCCCAACGGTTATCGGTTCTTCGGGTTATATGGCCGGCTCATTGCCACTTCAGCGTGCTAATGCGTTGGGCTAGGACGTAGCGTAGGACGTCCTCAGACTCGGTGGAACGATAATCTTCGCAAGGCGGCTGGCAAGAGTTGGATGAGAGTGGCCGTGGATCGTGCTCAGTGGCGTGCCATGGGAGGCCTATGTCCAGCAGTGGACGAATGTGGGCTAATGATGATGATGAAGGTAGAGGCGATTTAGCGACCACATGCATTCAGTTGGAAATTCATCCTTATTGATTTCACTATACGCCACAAATGAATCACTACAATCATACTACCTTTTGAACGACATACATCGTTTTTGTTACAACCAAAATTGATTCTTATGCGGATGCGGGTAGGTTCATTTTTGTACTACCGTAATCCATATTGTCGTCTATAGCCGACACTGGCGTACAAAAGGTTAAATATTCTATTACAGAATACTGATTTATCGATATAATCATGTATATCGGAAGTCGATAAATGAAAACTCCCTACGACAGTCTCAAAAATCCCACAAGAATCCCGACCTCTAGTTATCTGTGAGCATACCCCACTTTGATCTTACTATATATAACGTATACATAAAAACTATTGTTTGCTGCAGGATTCCGAGGAGCAGTGAGAGTGCAATCAAAATTATGCGCCTGGCGTTATCGAGGCCGTTGCCGCGTTGTCCCAGGCCCAGTGTTATGAACTATGAGGGGTAGCCTGAAATCAAGACTTTATTCGTAACAATGTCAAACGTTTGTGTTGTTCGTTTTTCACAACACAGTTTTTTTTTATACTCAAACTCGATGTATTTATTGTAAAAAGGAAACTAAATAGACTTGATATGCAACAAAATAAAGTGATTTGTACATAATAAGCTTTTATATTTCCGTTTAGAGATGATAGTTAATAAAACAACATTTTTAAACAAAATATTCGTTTACTTATGTTTTTTGCCACTAGATGAGATTTTTGTCCCTAGAAACTAGACTAAATTATGAAGTATAACTTATACACCATATTTATTCGCCGACTCGTGGCCGCCGATATATTACAAATAATTTATACAAGCTTACACAAGGCAGTGATAATTTGCCAGAATTTTATAAACGCCAGATTGGCGGCACAGTTATACATTTGACAATACGTCCTTTTACAACCTCTTATAGTGAGAAATGTAGAAAAAGCGTAACAAAAGAGGGTTGCCAGACATTCCGATACTGATAAATATATCCTTATAGCCTCACTACTGTGGAAAAAATCTTATCTGAAAATCGGTTAGTAAATTTACAAAACTTTAGAAATACAGTCACTCACTTTGGGACCCTCTTTGGGAAGATCGGCCACAAATTAACGATCGTACAAACAGTCTAATGACTGTACGCGAAGTGTTGATTGTAAATTTATAAATTATCAGATGCGAGTTTTTTTACAGCAGTGACGGCACTTATATCACATCAGCACTTATTTACATTAACAGTTTTTCAGGCTCCGACGAATAAGATACACTACCACAAAAATAATCATTTTTAAACTATTTCAATAGATTTTCTACCATATTGCAAAGTGATTAAGGTCGAATCTTTGTATAGATTTATGCGGTCGCTGTATGCGCTATGCCTGGAAAAGGGTTAAGTAAATGCCAGAGCAAGTTTGCGTACTTGTAGCTCGACGAGGTTTTAAGCTCGTGGGTCAAACACATCGTAAGAAACAAAAAGTGTCTCTCCTGTGGCCGTAAGTTGGCCAGGCGCGCCACGTGCTGATGTAGATTTGACTAATAAATATTGGCTATAGACCCTTAACTTTTCCTGTGTCCAGGCAGGAGAGACGCGAACAAAAAAATGTGTATGGCCCTTGTGTTTTTCGTTAATGTTCGCGATAAGTGACATACCTACGAGCGAAAAAGCATGCAGAGTCACAAGTATGTGAACGTATAGTTGACCAAGTATAACTTTACCATTTTTAATGACAGTTCCTACATCAGGATAAAAGCAATAAGGGTGATTGTCACATTGACTTGTAAGTGAAAATAGCCTTTAACGTTTTAAGCCATACAACTGACATTGAAGAGTGGTAAAGGAATTTCTTAGTCGAGTACAGCTCTTGTCTATCTGGCTCTTTATTGTGAACTGATTTTCCAAGTTAAATTGTTGAGAATAAGCGTGTTTCGTTGCGTAATAAAATTAAAAGTTAACTATGGATTTATTTTGTATAATATAACAAAACTTAGCATATTTGTTGTAGAAAACAACAGCTTACCTCCACGCAGCATAGGTATTGTATTGGTAAAAAAGGTAACTATGGCGTTAATTATTTAGAAATTGTACATCTTGGTAACTTTGTGACGTGATTGGGGAATATATCAATAGTCGGTCTATCGAGTATTTAACTTATCCTAATTTTGTCCACATCATCTTAAAGCTAACGATGGCCATAAATGCTTAACTTTAACTAAGAATACATGTTTATCAAAAGAGTATAAAATTATAAAAGTGTAATTCAATTTGGTACCTGTTGAAATGAAATCAATGATATTTTGGTTAAATATCATCTCGTGTCAAATGATTGAGATTGTTTAAAATTACCTCAATTTATTCTAATAAATAGCAACTATTTTATTTATAATTTGTATTTAACTACTTAATTTACTTCTATAAAATACCTGAACTTAACAAAGAGTATATAAATTCACGTCCGCTAATGATATAAAGCTACAGTAAACAAAGACGGAATTAATTAGAAATTATTTTATTTTTTATTCCCAGCTGTATAAATACCTTATTTTAAGCTGGTTTTATTGTTTTAAATTATTTATTGGTAATCCCGTCATAATTTATTTGACTGAAATGTTGTAACGTCGGACATTTTTTTATCAACTTATCTGTACATTCGACTACAAAGATATCAATGCAGCTAAACAAATTACGACAAAAATATGTATGTAATGTTAAGTCAATAAAGGTGTATAGGTATACATGTTTTTGTAACTTTGGACGTATCGATTTCTTTGTAGTTGACTGTGAAGTAAAGCAACTGTATTAGTCTCATTTGTTTCAAACAATAGCAATTTTAGAAAAAAGGTAGGTTGGTAGCTTTAAATTTTGCCCAGATCCGTGTCTAAGCATACCTACGATAGGTACTTAATCATTAGTCTTGAACATCATTTTAATGAAACTCAAACTACCCATTTAAATGTAGTTCATATTACATCGGCTCCCAGAATGTTAAAAGTACTTAGGAGTAGCACTTATTGTATTTTTGCACCACAATAGTTAGAAATAACTAGATATCGCCGTAATGGCGATGAAATATAAACTAACCCTTTCGCAAGCAAGCATTAAATCACAACTACCCTATTTATTATACAATTGATTGCTGAGCGTGACTGCGAAAGGATTAAGTTTTTTTTGCATTTAGCTACACTACGGCCTAAAGGCAGTTAGCCATTTGTTATTGACCGATGCATTGAAAATAGTAGACAGTTGCCTTGATTGAACCTTGGTCTGAACTGGAATTAAAAGCTTTATTTACAGTGCCAGAAATGTGGAATGAAGACTGCAGACACTACTACTCTTAGGATTACTGAGGATCCACTTTTGTATGCAAAAACGTCTTATTCGTTGGCACTAAAACGTAGTCCTTTTGTTTTGAATAAACAACAAAATTTCTTTACAGACTTCTTGAATAGTGTCGCTTTAGATGGGTGTTGTGGGTCACCAACTACTCAAGGCCATTATAAGCCTTATCTATCAATGTCAATCGACTTAGTAATAGTGACTTCTAAAAATTTAACAGCATTTGATACTCGGAACGAAAGCATCCCGATTTGAAGGGATTCGAGCCCCTTTTGAAGTGAGTCTTATTACACAATTGAAAATTAATGTTGTTCAATTAGGTAGTCTTTGATCACTTCACTTGGCTATGAATGACGAGAGGTCAGGGAACTTGAAGTTGAGCGGGGGGCGGCGGGGCGCCCGCGACGCGGAGGGGGCGGAAGCGCCGCACTGCGCTGCGCACACATCATCGCGCGCGACGGCTTCTCGCGGCCACTCGCGGAGTAGTTGCGCGCAGTCCGTGATGCGGAGCGATGCACATTGCGCCTGGAGAATTTAGGATAAACATAAACAAGTGAACTGCAACCTTTTAGCTACTCTCTTTTACTACTCCACTACAAGACCAAGCCAGCTACGTCTGTGCGTCACGTGTGCTGCTAAAAACCCTCCTCCACTTCCACATAATTCAGCACGTCTGTCACACAGACAAGACACCACATGCGTGTGCGTGTCCCACAGACGTAGCTTCCATGTACGGTCAAGTGCAAAAATTCGACCCATATTTTTACACTTGACTGTAGGTACGTTTGGTACTAAGGTCTAGCCACAGAATAAGTAATAGTAACCAGTGATTCAACTTCATACTAGAGCGCTCGAATCGACGCACGCACACAGCCAAGCGTCTTACACGGCGCGCGGCGTGGGACTGCATTGTTTTGTCTGGCGAAGATCGGGCGCTCTAGTATGAAGTCGAATTACTGCTTGGTTTTGTATTCTGTGGTCTAGCTAGATCTAACTCTAGGGGAATCAATCAATTATAGACGGATGATCCATTGGTGAGATGGTTGTCTTTATCTTTTTATGCGGCGGTCTTAGGATTTTAAGTGTGCAAGAAGATTCCAGCAGCCGATGAGTGGCCAATGATGGCTATACAACCATCAAGCCTCTCACCCTAAAAAGACTGCTACATCCTGGTGGTCTTCATTTTTCGGCAGTAAGTCAAAATCTTCCCCTTAGAATCTAGAACAGTTACTCACCCCTTCGGTGGTACAGATGCATGATGTGCAAGGTGACGGGAACGCAGAATCTCCAACTGCTACATTGCGGCCGGCGATAAGACAACCCTGAGCTGAGCTCTCGCGCCACGCCGACAAATCCACCTTAGGCAGAGACGCGCACGGGACGCGGGGGTTCCTGAAATAACCAAATTGTGCTGTAAACTCAAAGCCTTAGTGTATCAAAGCAACAGTACGTCGTGGTATTTCCTTTCTTATACAACAATACACTCATTTCTCTAGGCAGTCTTCTACAAATCACACACGGAACAGAGCTTATCAAAAAATTTAACACAATTACAAACTGTCATCTCCAACATGCTTCGAAAAAACAGTTAATTTCATTTTTGATCCCAGCATATTATGGGCCCTGTTTCTAGTTGCCGTGATTTCAGCACCATATCTAATTGAAATCCTATGACCCAGAACGTTGGTAACTCTTTTATAATTTACATTTATAATATGCTCTGGCTGATCTCGAATTCTCGATGTACCTAGTAGGTACTTAAAAATTTTATGACGTTACCTGTGCATCAAAATATGTTAATAAGTAATCTGAACGTAGGTACGTTAAGAAAGTTTACTTACAAGAAATTACTGGGCAGGTCGAAAGCAGCTCTTTGGATGTCGCTGTTCTGATCAAAGTTGTCACAGAGAATCTTGGAGAGTGTCACTTTACGGATTTCCGACAGTTGTTGTTCGGTGAAGCGAGCAGCGTTATTGTCGTTCTCGTACCTGTAGATTGATTAAAATGATTATTGCGGAAAGGGGTCGAGCAAAATAAATTGAATGGCGGATGACGCTACTTACACAGATTTATTGCATTAGGTATGTAACATAAGGATCAGAAACACAAATAAAGCTATAACGTAGGATCTATGGCTAGCAGTAGTTTAACAACGAAACTGATATACTGCAGGGGCAGACGGCAAATCGTGTGGTAGAGTGTCTACTGCTGGATATAGACCACCTTTTGGAGGGCCTAAGAGAGAGAGAGATGTTTATTTACACATATTCATTTTCTGGCTAAGCACGTTGTTGCGTCTGCTGCGTCTTTCGGTACGTGGCTCTCACTTAAAATCCATTGCTTCCCGGCGGCTATCAGCTCTTCGAGCAATGTTCCCGGCCCACTGCCACTTAAGTGTGGCAATTCTACGGGCTATGCCACTAAGATTGTTCCTTCTACGGATCGTACGGATTATGGATTCCATCTCACAGTGAAACTCCGAGCTAAATCTAAACGGCTCCTTGAGCGACTTTGATGCCTTTAGAAGAATGTGGAAAAATGGTAAACCAGCCTAGTACAACAATAAGCACTTACCAGAACCGATCACACTTTCTCAGCTGTCTGAACTGGATGGCGATGATGCAGGCGAAAGTTGGACCGACCAGTCCTCCTTGCAGAGGTCTCTCACTCATGCCTCCGGGGAAAAGATCGATGTCGTCTACGGTCGGGTATATTCTCTTCAATCTGGTGCACAAATAAATAATGGTCAGTAATGTGGAGGACCAGTCACCAATCAATGAGCAGGATGAAACAACTATGAGTTATGAAGGGCCCAAAAGTGGCTCCAAATGGTTCGTGTAATATTACACACGGCTCTGCTTCGACAGTTCCTTTTGATTGAACTTGGCTTGACAAGCTGCCGCGGTGTCCAGATAATTGTTCCGCATGTAAATGGTTAAAGGAATAAAAAAAATTGACTGATATTAATAAACTCACCTCGCAATAACTTCATCAGGAATCTCTCTCGCCAAGTCCTCGAAGGAAGCTGCTCTCTTCAAATTGCAAAGCGCTCTGTAGTTATTGTAGCCAGGTACTCCGTGGTCTCTCGCTCTTTGGATGTTAAGGGCGATCAAGTCAATGCCAGAGAAGGGGATACGGCGGTCCTCGAACAGATGGTTGGTGACTTCTCCGGTGATGAACTGATCCAGAGTTTCCATGGGAGTAGAAGCCAGACCGCGACTGAGCTCGTCAACCATTTGTGCGTGCTGGAAACGTTCAAGTTAACAATAAATAATTTGATGAATCCAATTACATTTGAGGTTCTTTAATTTACTGGGACTTCATACTGAAAAACAATCAGTGCAAGTTTTAATAAAACCAATAATGTTTTATTAAAGCAACCTGTAATCTTTATATAGATACGTTAAGTAGGTAATATAAATGCCATCTCATCTATCTATCTAAATAAAATCTTCCAGTTTATTTAATAACGGTCGATGCGATGGAGCATTTTAAAGGTAACTTACATTCATGAACATGTCGGGTCTGAAGAATCCGTCTCTCAGCAGTATTGGGGGCTCCACAGGTTGGTAGTTAGGCGACAGGCGGGGCAAGTGTGGACGAAGCAGTGAGTGGCCGAAGCGGAATGCGGCTGTTGCAAATTCCGTCACAATAGCGGGGTTGCAAGTCGGGGAGTATTCCTTGTAGTATCCTGGAAAAAGAGAGTTTGTGGTAACGGATTTAGGCTGTTGATCACCAAAAAGGGCTTTGCCAAAATCTGGAAATTGAAGAAGTGAGCTGGGTTCAAATTTAATTTCTACAATTCGAGGGTTATTAAACTGGGAAATGGATAGTTGTTAACAATGTTTAATGTAGTGCCCTTGATACATTTACGATGGTGATTCTAAGCATAATTTAATTAAGTTCTCGCATTAGTTAATTTGTTCAAACTACATAGTGTCGTACTTAGTGACAGAAATTTAGATTAGAACGAAAGTTACAAAAAAAAAATACAAAAATACAAAAATCTTTATTTTCAAAAATTTGAACGTACATTTATGGTAAGGGATGGAGCTGCCCGGTAAGCAAAAATGCCTGTATTGGGAAGCCCCGCTCTTCCATATATTATAATAAGTAGTACTTTAAATATCTAAAATAACATAAAAAAAAAGTAAGGAAATATAAACTAGAAACTAGAAATGGGTGTAGGCATGCGAGATCATGCGCGCGAGCGCAGCGCGCACACGTGTGTGTGTGTGTGTGTGTGTGTGTGTCGTACATATTAGTAGTTTAACTCGACTTACTAGATATTACATAGATCGTTTGTGAGACTCAATCTACATAGCTACTTAATTAGATTATCGTCTGCACGTTGTAGAAACGGACACATTGCAAAGGTTAGTCCTACAATTCCTACATAGTCTCTCGACTGAAAAACAAAATACTACCTTGATACTACTTACCAGCAGGCAGAAGCTTCAAGCCATAAAGATTGACAGCATTCCATGAAAGCAGTCGGGGTAAAAATTCGTTGAAGATGACGTGTGTTAACTCAGCGGTGACGATGCGCCGTGTGTGCTCGAACAGGAGCTCTGCGTCCCAATGTGGGTTGACGCCCTTCAGTCCTTCCACGATTCGGTTATGTTCGCGGAGCCAGATTGTGTGGATTGCAGTTAGACCTGGCTGTTCTGAAGCACGGCCGTCGCCTAAAGAAAAATAAACGTTAATTCCAAGAGACCAGTGTCAGCCATCAAAACCGGGTATAAGAATTCCCTTTATTTTTCACATTAAAGAGAAGACAAGGGAAATTGTTTCAAAATGAATCTTCAAATCCATTCTCGCCATGACGAAATACATTAATTAGTAAGTAATTGATTGATTCAGGTCTTAATTTGCGGAAGTCCGTAACAATGAACTACCTTTTTACGTTTCTTCTCCACTACCTACCACTCCGCACTCCACTCGCGCGGCGGTGATAGCGGGGAGGCAAGATGAAAAGGTTGTAGTAAATTTAGTAAGTCTTAAAGGAGGTGTACCTAAGTATTTCCCCCTAATCACGCCAGCATTGCTTTGCCTGGTTATAAAACTTAGATTTTTTGCGAGTTATTTACAAATAAATCCTTATAATTTATGTTTGTATGACGAATATTTCTTTTGTGTATTCATGACAAGGATTCTCATTTCTCACCAGCAATGAAGCAGAATCCACTGGAAGCCTTGCATTCTGGATGGCTGTCGGATCGGGGAAGCAGGTCCCTCGACAAGTGTGGGTGTTGAGTGGCGTTCAGACGGCCGTTGAATCCTCGCAGCTTGCGGACAATGCAAGGGTTTTCGCCGTAGATCACTGATCCGTCAATGAATGCTGTGTTTTGGTTAACTTGCTCTCGAGGTCCTGGAAAATATATTCGATTAGACATAGCTACGGCGAAGCGTCTTAATTCTTTCCTATGAAAGTTCTTTGGAGTCTGTAATTTTTTTGTTAATATTTTTATCGAAATTTCTTCACTCACCAAGTTGCTGCTGTCCAGGCAAACTTCTCATGAACGGGAAGCACAGCCTCTCTCCAGAAGTGACGTTGACTTCGGGGTAGTAGTGGTCTCCTCGTGGCACCGGGAAGGGGTTGCATTCAGGGTGCACTGTGCGGGGAGAGTCGCAAGAGCGACAGTCCGGAATAGACTCGTGGAAACCTGTGGAGATTAAATACCAGGATAACCACCAAGTTCAAAACTTCAGGACCATTTTCATTGATCAAAATGGTCTGACCACTGAGTGGCTATTTCTTTAATTTTATTTAAAGTATAATTTATATAATTTTTACCCTAAGGCATTCAAACCTCACCTTTATGAATAGGAGTCATAGTGAGCTCGTGGTCCAAAAACTGTGCGAACTGCATCACCATCAGGGTGTATCTGGTGTGCAAGTTGGAGATATCTGGATGGATGACGGTTGAGATGACTCGTGGAGACGCCAATGGCGTTCCTGTCACGGAATTGATACGTGGACGGCTGACACCTGGAATACGAGAATTTGTTAACCCTCCATTCTCTAATGCGTCTACCTTTTCTGTCTGATGTCGTGTCAATCGTTCATAGGTTAACAGGAAGACATGCCTTTAAGGGTTAAGTTTACCTATCCATCTGTTTCTCATGTAATCTGTTAATTACGTGAGTTTTATGTACAAGAAAGAGATATATACCTACATATGCAGTACGGTCAAGGACTTTAATTCATGAGCCACCATGGAACCTTTTCAAAGGAAAAGTCATTACGATTTTCCTTGTTAATTAATGCGATGTCACTATGACGTTTACTGTGAAATGATTCCGTGGTGGCTCATGAATTAAAATCCTCGATCGTATATAAATATTGTCTTAAATTTCTGTTTTTTAACTTGATTGATAGTTTTTTACCTACGGGAATATTGTTTGCTTACTGAGTTAAACTGTCATATTTTTTCCGAATAAGACGAATTTTTGTAAGACGCTCTTAAGACGCTGTTTTACTTGCTAATAGATAAAAAAGTGGTGCCATAAAAACAGCATCTAAAACCCAAAGAAAAAGTTGACTATCGTAATATTTAAATCAAAACTCACCATCTTCGTAAACAGGCGGCAGCAACCTCGCAAACGTGGTCAAACTCTTGCCCAGATTAGGATTCCTTAGGTTATTACAATGACCAGTGTAGGTTCTGAAGGGGCTGTCAGCATCACACGATCCATTGTCATCACACTGAGGTTCAATGATGGGCCCGGATTGGTCAGCTCCCACAAAACCGCTGATGTCCACGGATTGTAAAGCGTCTGCGAAGTCGTTGGAGGTGCCAAAGCCGAGAGAGTCGTCGAACACCTGGCGTTTGCGACGATGACTGGAAAGATGACAATCAAAATAGTAACCATCAAGATATTCATGAGCATGATGTTGGTTCATTTAGAGGAATAGAAATGGCATGCAATACATTTAGATAGTTAACGGGTTTAAAGAAAATTGCATTTCATTGATGAGTAACCGTCTCGTCTATTAAAATCTATTAAAACACGATAAAACGTGAGCGCGGGAGAGGCGAAAAAGTGGCAACATTAATTGTAGAAGGAAATTAATGCGATTACATTTCTATTTATTTTATTATTAGTTCTGTGATTATCCTGAGGGACTACTCATATGTATATCTATATACTATTAGATTTTATGCTAGGTATATATATACTCAACAGAAACAGCAAAACAGGTTCATTGTTTAACTTACCCTCCGTTGATGGAATTGAGCAGTTCATTAGTAGCGAATTCAAAGAACAGCGAAGTGTTGGCGAGCTTCAAGGCGTATTTGTTGGCTTTAGAGAACGAGGCAGCAGTTCCCACAGGTGACTTAGGATCAGCTCCTCCACCTTTAAATAGAAACAGGAGTAATAAGGTTTATTTACCACTTGGAAAAAAATATCTTGAACCTTATATCTTGAATCTTAACCTCTTGTGAAAATAAATTAGTCAATATTTTCTGTGCAATTATTTCAGCTGTTCTTTAAGAAGCAGAAGTAGAAACGATGTAGAGAGAAGTTCGTATTTTTGTGGATATTCTCGAACCTATATGAAGCTAATAAAAGAAGATGTATTTTTAATCTGAAAATGGACTTACGTGATTCCCACAGCTGGTACTCCAACTTTTTTCTATCCGCCATCTCTTGCTTCGCTTTTTCTAGTGCTGCAGCGAGCATGTCTTGGGAAAGTCTCTCAGCCGCTTTGGCACCACTCTCATCCCGCCACGCCGAAAGTTCTAAACGATTGTGCTGGGAACAGTCTTGAGCTGCGTTCCTGGAGAATTTATTGTAATTTGGTAAAAAAGGATTATTAAAACAAGATTTCAATTTGGTGATAGATAGGTTAATCTACAGAGCTTTGTTTTCTGTAAGTTGACCTATATATTTTCACAAAAGTATTAGTGTCAGATGAATTAGAAACACCTACTCTAAAACTATCTTCTTCAATTGTTCTTTGCCGTTATATACGTACTAGTTTTACTAAACTTAACGAACATTTTTCCTTGACAGATATTAGAAAAGTCACTCGTACGATTACGAAATTAAAGGTATTTTGAACTTACAAGTAAGGATCCTTTTTGACGAAAGCTTTGGGTTGGATTTCAGTCAAGGAGTCTTCGGTAGCACACAGAAGTCCAGAAAGAGATACTTTTCTTATTGCTGCCAGTTGCTCCGGGGACAGAGATGAAGGAGGAATGTCATTTTCATACCAGAACCTGCATCGAAAAGACAATGAAGTGCATTTGTTGTTTTAACTATTAACAGAGTTTTTACGACAATATTTTTACCTGTCACTCTTCTTAAGGTTCGCAAACTGCATTGCCAGAACACAAGCCATGGTCGGTCCAATCACTGCACCAGAAGCTGCTTTTTCCAAGGAACCTCCAATCATAAGTTCAACATCTTCAGCGTTTCTGGAATTGCAGAAAAAAAAAAGTTAACAACGAGGGCACTGACATCATTTTGATTAGTACTCTTTTTGATAAGATCTTCAACCTTGTTATATAATGAGAATGGGTTAAAAAAGGAAAGATTCGACGATTCTTTGGAATTAAAGGGATATTTTACTGTCATGGATATAGAGAAAATATATTTAAATTGTGCGGAATAATCGTTGTGGTCTAATAAAGTGAATGATAAGGTTTACCTGTACATGCTGGCCATCATTTCCTGCTGAGCTCTATCAAAACCAAGCCCTTCAAAGTCTGCGTAAGACTTGACTCCAGACATAGGCTCGCACATCCTAAGGGTTCGCAAGTATGAAGCGACTCCGTGGTCTCGAGCGCGGTTCAGGTCCCATTGAGCTGAAGATGTAAAGCGGGAGACGCGATTGGCACTTGAGTCCGTCAGGTCTTTGACGGTAATAGTTGTGTTTACCTGGAAGACCAATGGTTTCTGATTAGGTTATCTGCAACTGCTGAATTTGGTGGATTGAGAAAAGATGTGGGGTGTAAAGACCTTCAGCAAAGAGAACTTTGGAGAAGTCTATGTCATGTTTTAGCTGATTATATTTGCCTGACACTGGTTAGTGACAGTCGAAAATATCAATGTTGTTGTTGTTACACTTTTTGCCGTTGGTTCAATGGTTCCTTACTTATTAAGTAACTCTTTCTTGATAATCTTTGTTCTGCTAAGGGAAAGAATTCGCCTCCGTCTTCTGTTTTTCCGAAATAATAGGTACAAGTTAGAGCTACACCCTCAACCTCATTTGCACTTACCATTAGGTGAGATAAATATCAATAGCTGGTAAATTGGTAAGTAGCTCTATGTAAAACTTGAAGGTTCAGGATATTAGTTTTCAGATGATGTGTTAGGACTTAGACCAATGCTTACCAGTTTCTCATTCATCATAGCCATGAAGACGGGGGCGACAGCCACCAGCTCAGAGTAGGCACCGGCGCGATTGGCACTGGAGTAGCCGCGCCAGAACCCAAGGGATGTCAACTTCAGCTCTGCTTTGGCCATGCCCACCTGAAAATTTAAAATTTGACTTCTTTGAACGTACATTATAATATACTTCTTTTATACGTTTTTTTTATGAAATAGAGTGGCAAACGAGTCTACACAGTGACTTTATAAGAAGCACCTAAATATATTTTGCATAGTTAAGTACCTATTTCTTTGATTGCCTCCAAAAAATTAAGAGTACCTACTGAGTTTGTGTTATTAAAAGAGATGAATTCTGAGGCTATATTATATAAACACACTCGGAATCAGAATCAGCTTAAAGGCCACCACAAACCGAGAGCGCGGGGCGCCGACGGAGCATTCCCAGCGCGCTCTATAACACTGAATCAAATATACGGTGACACACACGTAGCGCGGCACACCGTATTTGATTCAGTGTTATTGACCGCGCTGGGCACGCTCCTTTGGCACCCCGCGCTCCCGGTTTGTTGTGGCTTTTACCACTTCTTTCTGTCAAACGGTATAAAATGAAGATAGAAGAAAATATTTTTTGCGATCTCAAGCATCCGCGCGTTAGACAATGCGGCCTCTGATCTTTTGAAGTCCAGTTTTCATTACCACATTTAGTCCTACCGTGAATTAAAAATACCTCTCCAAGAAGCACAGGCAGGAACTCGTTAAAGGTGATGTGTTGGATGAGGGCTGCCATGACCCGTCTGGTCTCCAGGAACAGAGTTATGTCGTCCCAGAACGGATTCATGGAGTAGAGCTGGCCAGCGACGCGATTGTGTTCAGCGAGCAATGCTTTGTAGAGCGGGGCGGTTGGGGTAGGTTCGTTGCACCTGCAAAATGTGGGCGTTATAGTACAGCTACCTTAATGAGAAAGTAGCAGAAGTGGTTTTTTTCTAAATATTAAGAATGATACGAGCTAGTAGCAGCCTTAATTATGGAGCGAGAAAATTTAGTCTTAGAGTCTTTCGTAGTATTGGGATATTAAGGGTATAGGATCATTATTATGGTCAGCCGAGAGGCGTACATTGCTAGGCATACGCCTCCAAAAACGCCACAAAAATCAATCATGCACCGCCCGCATTCTACTTACTTACGAGAAGAGCTTTCAAGGGCAACTTTTATTTTAAAAGATTAAGCATACAAGTACAACTAAAACTAAAAGTAAGCTTACGTTTATTGTGGATCTATGCCAAGCCCATTTAATCCTCAAAGCTGATAAAGAGGTATTACCATACACGCCAACCTTGTCGCGTATTTAGATCCAACAATGAGTTTAACACCTCGACAGTCCCAAGTCGATAAACTTAAGCTTACGTGCGTACGTATTGAGAAGCAGATCTTGATCTCAATATGCAAATTACAATAGCTTTTCTGTAAGATGCCCGAACACAAAATAGATTTTAATACTTGTACCTATGCTTAAGAGAAAATCACCTTCTACAATCGCACTACGACAGAAATACTACAAACTGACTGACTAGTGTATAAGACTGTGGAGTGGACTATGTGTGGCATTCGATTTTGTGCCAATTTTCCATTCGATATTGTAAGAGAGGTAGGTAAGAAGTATGTGAATTAAATTTTAATATTTAAATGTTATTTTTCATTACATATTTTTTATAAATTGGTGTAGGAAAACATAGCCAGTGAAAATTTTCTCGATAGATTTGATCTTCAAAATAACTAGGATACGTATACAAGAATATTGTTTACTTTTTGGTTTAGGTATTTTATACCTATGAACCCCATAAGTCTAAAATGGTTACCTAACAGTTTAATAATTGTTCGCAGAACAAGAGTTGCCGCTGGATTATAATTTGTTTCAAGCGGAATCGTCGTATTCAATCCAAATAATTTAGTTAGTAGGTCATTTTGTTGGTAATCAAATTAAATGAATGATAGCAAACCATTTAATTACTTCTCATATGTACCTAGTAACTTATGTATAAAGTGCGGCCATGAGTTTCTTTGCTCATAGATTGTTCACAGGTTGAGCTGGCGTAAGCACATTTGTCCACCGCTACGTTGCTTCTCGTACTGAGTAAGTCCTACTACTTGTAGGTACTACTGTGGGTCATAGCAGGCTTTGTTTTTGTAGGGTATTTATGCTTCTGACTAAACCGTTTCACGTCGGGCTGACTAATTTGCATACAATCCATTACTGACGACACCTTAGGAATTTCATCGTGTTTATCAATGACTAGCGACCCGCCCCGGCTTCGCACGGGTAGGTACAACTATATTTATTATGCATGTATGCATATAAACCTTCCTCTTGTATCACTTTATCTATTATAGCTTTTACCCGCGGCTTTGCTCGCGTGAACCATAAATATTTCAGAGAAGCAAGCAGCATGCAAGCAAGCATGCAAGGAAGCATTCAACCATGCAAGAAAGCATGTAAGCGAGAATCCTAGCAGGATTCTGCGAGCATGCAAGCAAGCATGCAAGCAAGCATGCAAGCAAGCATGCAAGCAAGCATGCATGCAAGCAAGCAAGCATGCAAATTAGTATGCATGCAAGCAAGCAAGCAAGCATGCAACCAAGCATGTAAAAAAGCAAGCAAGCGACAATCCTTACGGATTCTAGCCAGCGTGCAAGCAGCATGCAAGCAAGCATGCAAGCAAGCATGCAGGCAAGCACGCAAGCAAGCAAGCAAGCACGCAAGCAAGCACGCAAACAATTATTCAAGCAAGCATCCAAGCAGTATGCAAGCAAGCTTGCAAGAAAGCATGAAAGCAAGCATGCAAGCGAGAATCCAAGCAGGATTTTAGCGAGCATGTGAGCACGCATCCAAGCTAGCGTGCAGGCAAGCATGCAAGCAAGCATGCAAGCAAGCAAACATGCAAGCAAGCACGCAAGCAAGCACGCAAGTAAGCACGCAAGCAAGCACGCAAACAATCATGCAAGCAAGCATGAAAGCAAGCAAGCAAGCGAGAATCCAAGCAGGATTCTAGGGAGCATGCGAGCAAACATCCAAGCAAGCATGCAAGCGAGCATGCAAGCGAGCATGCAAGCGAGCATGCAAGCGAGCATGCAAGCGAGCATCCAAGCAGGCATGCTAGCGAGCATGCATGCAGGCATGCAGGCATGTAAGCGAGCATGCAGGCAGGCATGCTAGCAGGCATGGAAGCAGACATGCAAGCAGGCATGGAAGCAAGCAAGCATGCAAGCAATCAAGGATGCGTGGAAGCTTACCAAATTTCGTCTAAATCGGTTAAGTGGTTATTGATTCTCCATACAAAGTTTCACCCCCCTTTTCACCACCTTAAAGGGCGATTTCCGGGATAAAAACTATTCTATGTCCTTTCCCGGGACTCAAACTATCTGTATACTAAATTTCATCTAAATCGGTTCAGTGGTTTAAGCGTGAAGAGGTAACAGACAGTCAGACAGATACACTTTCGGATTTATAATATTAGTATGGAATTAGTATGGATTGACTGCTGGCTCTGTGAGCTGTAGTAGATCTCGCGAGTTTTATGAAATTGTTTTATGAAACGCACCCCTCTCGGCCCCTTTCTAATCATACCCCCAGTCCCTGTACCGCGCGGGCGAAGACACATTTAAACGGTCTAGCTATAATAATCTACTGTTTTAATTCTCTAGTGGCTTTTTTAACCCTTTCAACGTCAAGCTGAACCAAACATAAAGCTACTTTGAACCTCTTGTCCGTGAGCAATCATCAATTGACCCTAATTTTTTTAATTGGCAGGCAGGTCCCACCGAAATGATCTGTATTTTATTTGGAATGTTTATTTTATCTACACTAATTTATTATCTTTATAAACATTTTGGGATAAATAAAGATAATTAAACTTATATATAAGTATGCTAATTATATTATAACGTACATGACTCAATCACTACATAGTATAATATATAACAAAGTCGCTTCCCGCTGTATGTCTGTCCCTATGTCTGCTTAGATCTTTAAAACTACGCAACGGGTTTTGATGCGGTTTTTTTTTTAATAAATAGAGTGATTCAAGAGGAAGCTTTATAATGTATAATACATGCATAATTGCACCCGAGCGAAGCCGGGGCGGGTCGCTAGTTTGTTCAAATTTCCAAAATTAAAAACTAAGGCATTTATTTATAATACATTTTTAATTTCGTAATATTTTTTGAACGGAATGTCCGATTTCGATAATTCAAAAAGAAATCAACAGGTATTGAACCAGTCTTGAATACCAAATACATTTTTTGGATAAGAATTAATACAAAGGTGTGGATAACATGGTCTGATTTTGATAGGCATTTCTATCATCTTTTAAAATGTAAAAAAGTAGTAATAGTGACGTAACTACAAAATTTGGTCACATGGTCTCGCGTAGTTTTTTGTAGATATTGATACGTTCTATAATATTGTAGAACATTTTTTGTTCTATCATCAATACTTTCCGCAGCGCATGCGATGAAAGACATTTTATGGCTAATTTTTTTACACCTTGGGTTGGTTTTATTAAGATTTACTGAGGATCTCTAATTTTTTCTGGTAATAAATATAGCCTATGTTACTCAGTGATAATGTAGCTTTCTAACGGCAAAAGAATTTTTGAAATCGGGCCAGTAGTTTTTGAGTTTATTCATTACATACAAAAATACAAATCTTTCTTCTTTATAATATTAGTGTAGATGTAGATTAGTGTAAATGTAGATGAAAACATAGCTAATTAAACCGTTGATTCTCGAGCAATTTTTTTTATTGATTATTGAATAATAATCAGTATTGACATATCGTTACACATTTTCTTTGTCTTTTAAGCCAAATCATAGAGTTAGTCATGACTAACACAATCACAATCACATGTGATTCGGTATCGATAAAAGAACATGTTTAAGGTTGTCCTAAGCAATTCTACACTTGATTTCATAAAACAACATCAAATTCATGATGAAAAATAGAAAACGAAAATTAGTTTAGTGTTCTTTTTTTTTTTAACTACCTATAGATAACTGAATGACATGATGAAAGTTGACTAAAATATCATCTCGTGTAATGTAATAGCACAAGCGCTGTTAAAATACTCACACTTAGTGACGGAATAGAAAATATTGGAAGTCTTAAAAAAACCAGTAGACCGGGAAACCTTAGGAAATTAGATTACTTACCCACATTTGTCCTGCCAAAATGTAACAATGTGTATGGAAAACGGAGATGGGAATACATGTTACCTAATATTCTCAACGAACTCGATCACAATATAATTACGAGTGTGTGTGAAACGCCACACCACTGTAAACGTATTGTTGAAGCAATAAGCACCTAACCTAACGTGAACTTTGTGTTAAGCTTACCTATATGTATACCTAGCCTAAAGTTAAATCGTGCATGATTGATTAATTACTATAAATTACCTACTTATCTTTGCGAGTGAATTCAACGGCATTAAACCTTAGTATGGTTTTGCTCGTTGCATAGTTCTAAAATTTTATATTATTGTTTCTTTTTTCTGTTTAGTAAATAAATAAATAAAAAAAAAAATAATATTGCATACCATTGATAAGTTTCATCTAAAAATAACACAGTAAAGTTTTTAAGGTAAATTTTTTTTACCAATGTAGGTACAGACGATCTTTTATTCATTTAAAGTCAAATTATAAATTATACTAAACTTGATTGAACATGTTTTTGAATGTCATGCGAACAGATGCTACAGCCGAAACAAGTTTTTTAAGTCATTACGGTGTATATAGCCAATTAAGTCGAATGTCCATCAATTTAAGGTAAGTGTTTACTCAGACACGCAAAAAGGTGATGCAAAAACAATGGTGTGAACACTTAGGCAATGGCTCGAAGCATAAACGCACGTGACCGCCTCCTGGGAACCTTGCTAGTCTATTCTTTGATATGATAACGAATCTTGCAAAAAAGCCGTTTTTTCATCTCATTATTTTTTCTTGTTTTGTTTTAATAACATGGAAACAACATGCACATCTTTAATGCCAGGTGGTATCGTAGTGTCAATAAGTAAGCTTTGTATTAATTCAGTAGTCTAGTTACTTAGTTTAAAAATAGTTTATCAATTCGGTTGTATTTACAAAAGTCGCAATAATTAGTATGTAGGCAAGATAAATGACTAGGTCCACTCGTGCTGGCTCGTGCTGAGCCACCGACTTCAAACAGATCGGTAGAAAGTTATATTCGTGATTTTTTTGGAGTCGGTTCAATTATTTTTATATTTTACTGGCTAGCTAGTTGCATTGTCAATGTCATCCAAACTACGTATCTATACCAAGTTTCAAGCGAATACCGTTAACTTTTTATTTACTTACTTCCTGCAAGAAGCGAGATCAAGCTTGCCGACATCATACAACCGCAGAGATCGCAGTTCCTTCTCCGAGCTCCCATACAAAGCGGAACCATCCAAGAACGCTGTCGCCATGTTCATCTGGTCCCGTGATTCTAAGGATTTAAGAAAATATCACGTCCTTAATAAGAAAGTAGGGCTGTGCAATGTAGTCTTGCCGTATCGACAAGTTTAGGCTGGTAACCTCCTTCCACATTTTTTGACGTGGAGTTGACTAAAGACACATACTTACCTATTTAGGTACGTTTGCTTCAAGATCGGTGGAATATTTAGTTGAAAAGACGAAAATAAAAGTTAGAAAGAAAATGTAGAGCTAAGATGTCCTTAATATAATCAACTACAAAGAGATCGAAACGGCCAAAGTTAAAAAACATGCTTGCATACATGACATCTCGACCTGTACGTCCCACTGCGGGGCACATGTCTCTCAGAATAAGAGGGCTTGGGCCCTAATTCCCACGCGGGCTCGGTGCGGATTGGGAACTTCACACAGACCATTGAATTTCTTCGCAGGCGTGTACAGGTTTACCTCGCGATGTTTTTATGGTTTCAAATGTATTTAATTCCGCGCATAAATTCCGATAAACTCGGTGTGGTGTACGTATTAGTTTTTAACTCACCAAATCCACAGGTATCGAGGTTTCGGGTGGGAGCCGATCGGACGTATTCGCAATGACCTCCGCGGCAGTCCTTTAAAAAAAATATAGCACAATAAGTAAATCTTGTTTATAGTCGAGGTGACCTCGTAAATTAGTACTTTTATCCTATTTATAAATTACGAGTATAATTGCGAAAGTTTGAAATAACAAATAGGTAACTTTTTTACAAAGCTTTTATTTATTATCCCGATATTCCCGCGCGATCTGAAGTACAATAAAAAAACTTATCCTAAGTATAGTATAGTATAAATCTTCCCAGGTGAATTTTTCACTTCGAGCCATTACATTAAATGTGAACCTTAATACTATGACGATACAGTTTGTTTTGAAAGATAAGGGCTCGAAGCGAAAAATTCACCTGGGAAGATTTATACTATAATTCGCTACTTAATTTTATGCTCGCTTAACACGCTGACGCTGACATGTTCGCTGATCGCTTTGCCTGCCTCTGTGGTATTCCAAGGCAATTTCTTAATACCTATTCGTAATTTTACCTAAAGTTTTTTTTTCTTTCTAAACTGACATTAATTTCGAAATCATAAGTTATTTCTATTGTACTGATATTGTTTGTTTATTGTTATGAATATGACTCTCTAGTATGTAAGTGACTTGGTGGTAGGTAAGTACACTGTAAACTTACACTATGAATTGAATAAATAAATATATATAAATAGGTAGAGATGAAATTTATCATAGGTGTTCTTTATGCAACGTAATTCCAATGACCCGCACGAAGCGGTTCGCTTCACCTTTCCTAATAAGAACTGCTAAGGAATGGAATTCGCTCCCGTCGTCTATATTTCCAGATAGATACAACCTAGGGCTTTTCAAGGCTAGTTAGAGTGAATAGGCTGTTACTGGACATTTGATACGCGTTTACACGTTTGGCATCATCTGAACTTTTCATCAGGTGAGATTATGGGTCATCCACGGGTCAGTTTTATGTAAAAAAAGTGAAGACCATGATTTAATATTTGAGAATTTTGTAAAATCACGAAATTTAATAAAACTGCCGGTAAAGGCCGCACCGAGCGTCTTGCGCTAACCGATTTTAGGTATTCTAAGTAGGTATGCACTCATGTATGTGTGCGTGAAAGCGGCTAGAATCAAAGCCGTGAAGCGACACAAGTTCCCACGTCCGATAGCCCAAGGAGAACTAACGCAACTAACTATACGGACAAGGGGGAAGCACGACGGCTCAAGATAGGTTGGTGAGACCGCGCGTGTATTTAGGGATTTTTATCGTATTACTAAAACAAATACATATTTTAAAAATGTAGCAACACTAGGCCCTAGAAAACATCTTGTTTTATTAACATTCAAAAAGTCATGACCTGCCGTGCAGTATTTACACCGTACTAAGGATTTATTTTATTTTCTAGACATTATTTTTTTGATTTTTTTTTTCTATCGAACAAACTACAAGTAATCGTGTTTCGAAAAACACTGATCACTAAAAACTCCTCAAATATCTTACACATGAATTTCTGAACTAAAGCTTAGCTAGTAATGATACAGCATGGTATTAAAATTAAATAAATGCGCCAAAAGCTCGGTAGAGCTTTAATGGTTAAGCAAAGTTGCGTTTAAAGGTAATTCTAGTAAATTGATGCTAGTCCCGCTTAATTAATGTTCGGGATTGTTCGTAAATTGTTAGTTTTACTGAGTGAAGTGACAGCTTCGTTTTATAGAGATGATTACACGGTTAGTTTATTAGTTCCAAGGTCACTAATGAAATTATCCTGTTAAATGCCAAAAGAGATTGTAAAATGGTGGTTTTCTGTTTAATAGGTTTACCAAATACATTTACAAATGATGATTATTTTAATGAAAATTTACGAACGTTCCTATTGTGGATGATTATGTAAATGATTCGAAACTATTTAAAAATTGAACTGGTTTATTTATATACCTTTTACACTAGTTTAAAAATAACATAAATTGGTATCCCTATTTTTATTACGAAATTATATTTATTCACATCCATTCCCAAACGTTCAGAATACCAGGCAAGGATCAATCATAAAGCTGTGCATAATTATCGTTCATTAAAGATCGGGTTTGTTGCTCTAGTCTAACCGCACTCCTCGTCCTTCTTGTCTTAAGCACCCTGCACGAATTAAAGGAGATATAGGCAAAGCTGTGGTAAACAATTACATGTTAACAGAAAACTTGTACACATATGTCCCTTGCAATGTTTACGAATAAAATTACGTAATTCCGTCTTCACCTTCACTGCACACGACACGACCGACATTAGCAAAATATACTGTCAGAACGCGGTAAGAATTTCCAATCAGTATGTCAGCCCTCAGACAAAGCCCTACTGGAGATTATTTCGGCCATTGTGACTTTCACGAATCCGGAATGTCAGATTTATGTAACTGATGTTTTTTAAAGGTTGTGCAACACATTTGCGTTTCTTTGTCCATTGGCGCGTGTGCATGGTATTAAATAATTAGGGGAAGTTGAAGTTCTTTGTTACGTTTTGATAGCATCGGTTAATTAAAATTGTTTGATTGATTCATATTCTTTTAATTTTAGAACCTTTGACAGACGTATGCGCACAAAATTTGATTGGGTAGAATTAATAAACAAATTTGAAATACTTACCAAATTGGTCTTTACGGTGCTGTTCTTACTTAATTGCATTTTTTTTTTGTGAAATAACAATTGATTTAGATCTTCTTACATTGGAATATCTAAAGCAAGTCAGCTCAGGAACAAGTCAATACTTACGTTATAAGTTCTCAACATTTTAGTTCCTACCTTCTCGTAATATTCCGCCCCAGGCCTAATATGATTGCTTTATTAAACCAATTTGCATGTCCGTAAACTATTATTATTAGTTTGCAAATAAGATTTTATCTAACAGTTTCCTTAAATTTAAAGCAGAAATGACTTCATATTTCTACTAAAGCGTGGTTGTTGTTGTTAGGCAAGTTGTTATACATACAAATATATTCTCGTTGTTATTTTATTGACCCTTCAAGTTCGTGAATAAATCGCACAATTTGCTCATACAATACTTTTGCGGACAAAAGGAAAAATACACTGCTACAGCATACTATAGATAAATAGTATTTTAAGGTGGGTCCACTTTTGTAAAATTTTAGCGTGAATTTTAGTAAATGCCTAAATCAAATACAACGTTCTTTTTTTTTTTTTTTTTTAATCTTAGAGAGGCCAGACAAACAAACTAGTGGGTCACCTGATGTTAAATGATCACCACTGTCCATAGACACCCGTAGCACTTTACGCGATGCCAGTGCGTTGTCGACCCTAAAAGGGAGAGGTAAAAGGAAAGGGAATAGAGGAGGGGGAGAGGTATTGGGCCCCCGGCGCTCTCACTGACCGTACGAAACGCAGCAGGAGTACTGCTGCTTCACGCCGGTGTTCTGTGAGAGGGTGGTACTGCCCCGGACGAGCCGGCCCATTCGTGATGCAGCGGCTAGCTACAGCATGGCTCTATCTACCACTACATGATCATGACACTAATGCATGATCGCGTATCTTTTAGCATCCAACCTAACGATCGTTATATTCATAGTGCTACGGGGGCGGAGTTAGGCTAGTAAATAATAAACTTCTTGAAACAAAACTTTACATCCATGCCTAACACATAAACTACGCTAAGCACCTACGAAGTATTTTTTTCACAAGTCCTCTCCATTTCTCCTGCTGCCGTCTACGTCATCTAATTGCCTCATTAAGGACTGTAAAGGCCACTACACTCTATTAGGCCTTGAACAATGCAACCGATCTTCTATATGAGACTAGGCGGGTCCATACGGAACCACGATTTCCTGTTGTGTCACTGCTTTCACCTGTGACCACGTGACCTCGCGAACCGCTGTTACGAATTACCTTGTAACCCGAAGGCGTAATTGATTCGTATGTGATGTTACCTTATAAAGTTTTGATTATTTTAGTAAATACTGCGATGGGAATGTACTTTTGTGACATAAAACCATCGTGAGACCCGGGAATATTAAAGTATACTTTACGTGTTTGTAGTCGAAATAAGTAGGATCAATGACGAAAAACTTTAGTTTCCTTCGCAGCACCAGTTTTATTTTTAACCGACTTCAAAATCCAACTCCTTGTATTCTCTGTTTGTACGGTCAGCTAAAGAGAAAAGGTATGCAGTGTGGTTACTGCCATTACAGGGAGGTACCTTTTCTCTGCAGCTGACTGTACCATTATTTTTAAAGTGGGTCTTTTTAATTTTTAAATGTCTATAGTAAATTTAAATAATCCAGCTTGAAAGCTATCTGTCAATTATAACATTAAAATATCAAATTTTACATTAAGTATAGGTAGCATAGTTTAGAGGTACCTATTATATGCTATGCTAAAATACAATTAAAAAAAAGTACTACTTGCTACATGATCATCTCACCTGCGTCAACATTCAATTAAACCAAATTATAATTACAAGTATGATCTTTGATAATGATAAACCCACAAAAAACGCACGTAACGCATTATAAACAACAATTTATAATTTGAACATCTGCGGTCAAGTTCAAGACTTAAAAAAACCAAGTACCAGCTAAGTGGGCGTTGATTAGACTGCGCTTACGCAGGCATTTTGTGTTGCGACACCATCCGTTCCTCTGAACAAAAACGACGTCCGCCGGCCTTCGGTACGAGATGTGGTACTGTCTTTGTAGAACTTAAATGATATGGGTTTACTTGGCCCTAATTAGGTTCGGTGGACTGTTAAACTGTTCAAGTTTTAGTTGGCAACAATAGGGACAAACTTATTCTATACACTCGAAAGTGTTACTGATTTTTAATGCTAGTTTTCATTTCACTTTTCTGTGGCCGACTAATTTTAAAACATGGCTTAAAGTCAGATCAAGTTAGTTTAGGTTATATTTAATTTTTATTTAAAATTGCGTTTTTGCAAAATTAACAATTTAGAATGTTGCCAGCTTGTTATAGTTATAGCACGGGGCTTTTCAAAAAAATTATTGTGAAAAAGTAACAAACACAGACACACGCTCAATAAACATTCGAGTTTATAATATTAGTAGGATAAACAAATATAGTTTATATCAATGCCCTTTCCATTCTAAGTCTACGAGTACCTATGCATAAAAACTGATAATTGTTAGGTATTTTTAAATTATCTTTCTGCCATTAGTTGCGCGTCTTAAATAAGTGATCACAGCTTGTCGCTTTCAGGCGTTACATATTTTCGTGTGGCTTTTCAAATATGACGTTTAAATGACAAGGTAAAAAAGTGATCACTTATTTATGACGTTGACACTACTTAAATCGAACCAAAGAACTTAGCTCATTTAAAGCCTCCGAGTAAACTAGCTGTTGCTTTATCGTTGTTTCCATGTTTATTACAAGATGCTCCGTTTGAGTTTTAATATAAATACGCATGAAATTATATTTAATAGGCCATATTTTCCTTAACATTGTTAGACGACGGACATACCCACAGTTAGTAGCAATTCACAGCAACAATACTCGCATTAAAAATGTGACATCACACTGCTTGATTACTAATACGTGAGTTACTTTTACTGTTTCAAAAGCCAGGAAGTGAGAATATAGTTTCTCTGGAAGAATCTAGACTAGAAGACCAGCTAGACCAGTATAGCTGCATGGCACTAGCCACGTGTATGTCAGATACCTTAGTCCGTATTATTAATATTATTTACCCATTCCCTGTAATAAACTGTGATTTATTGATCGGATAAAACGAGTTAATGATGTGGTATGTTTATAGCATCTTACAAACAAAGAGAGCTTTATAATCATGTAACTTGTTACTCGCAGAACATGATTAATAGTTTATTAATCAACCATTAAGGTAGTTCGACGAGTGTTTCAATATTATTCTACCGTAAATATTTCAGAAATAAGCTACAGTTAGAATTAAATTAAAAAAAAACTGGAATTGTACCGTAAGCACACTGTACTGTTTTTTTTAAATATTCTGCTAGGTGTGGCTCATTTCTTCGATATATGCGATAGGATATTGATAGCAGTTTAAACGCTAGCCCGATAAAGTAACTAATGGCAAAAGAGTCTTTAAATGAGCTCATTCGTAGCTTAACTTATGTTATGGGTATCAATGGGCGGCGTTGAATGCTCTCCGTCAGGTGACCCGCCTGATCGTTTGCCCTCTATGATATATATTAAAAAAAAACTTTTATAATTCTGACACGCGCAGCGTCTAAAGTTAATTTCATTATAATCTGACAATCTCTTAGATACCTATAGCCAATTGACATGGACACCTGATTATCTCCGTTAGTAAAACAACGATTATAATAGGGATGTTGACGCCATTAAAAATATAAATCGAAGACACGACTCCAGTTAAAAAAACGCTTTAGTTTAGCCCTGAAAACCAGATTAATTTTCGATTAACTGCAGAATTAAATATTTTGTTGCTTTAAAACAAATAAATAGTTCAAACTCTCTCTATAGGAGAATTGTGTTTTGACAGCTCATAAAAAGTACGTCAGTTGATTGGTAGTGTCAACATCCCTATTGAAAATCAATAAAAAATCATATCACCAAGTATAGTCGGGGTAAGAAAAGGTTCGTCACTTTTCGACCTTAACTCGTTGACATAGAGTCGAAAAGTGACGAACCTTTTCTTACCCCGACTATACCTGGACAATTCGGTGCCCATGTCAGCTGGTCGTAAGTGTCCACGATATTGTCACATTCTAAATGGAGTTTAGTGTCTCTTAGACCTACCTTGTTGCCGTTAGCGGTGCTGATGAGATCGTCCATCAGGAGCTGTCCCCAGGCCGCCAGCATGCTCGTGACGTAGTCATGGTCAGCGGGCTGCGTCAGCTGCGCAGCCGCGTGCGCAGCCAGCGCCGGCGCCGGCACGCGCGGCGGCGTCAGCGGCTCTGACACGCCTGTTGACAAAGAAAACATGTTTAATAAATACAGTGTAGTCCGTATAGTACGACTTCGCGTATAACGACCGACGGTTTTTAGCAACGTAAGTATAGGCATGTTTGGTTTTAATACGAGCCATTATGAAAGTACATCCGTTTATTACGACTCCGCCTATAACGACCAACCGCTTTTAACGACGGTTTTCACACAAAAGTGTCCGGTTACAACGACGAACAAGGTAGGGGAGGTAGGGAAGAAGCTATCTCCGCCCCGCGCACCCCCTTCGCACGTAGTTGATAGGAATGACACTTTTTTCTTTAAAGTTTTTAATTTTTTTTAATAATTGCCGAATATAAGATTTTTGAAGTGTGTACGCGTACAATACTTCCCCAAAACGACAAATTCGCTTAGTACGACGTAATATCACCGGTCCCTTGTACGTCGTTATAACCCGATTCTACTATAAATAGAAAATTTATTATTTGTATGTGTATTTTTATGCACTTTTTGCTTAGGTTAATTTTTGATTTCAGTTCTCTTTACATTACATGTCTGCTCTTGTTTCCGATGTCAATCGTTCAAAGGTTCACTGAAAGATCCCTACTGGGATGGAATCCTTAATAGGGATAAGTTCACCTTTGTACATCTGTTTCTCTTGTTATCAGTTAATTTCATGTGTTTTATGTAAAATTAAGAGTTTTATGTACGTACATATAAATTTGCGAGGGGCTGACTTATTAAAGCTAAGCCCGAACCCTTGGATCTCAAAATTGAAATAGGGTAGGTATTCAACACAATCAATCAATATTCTATTCTGAGAGGAGGCCTGTGCCCTGCAGTGGGACGTATATAGGCTGGGATGATGATGATGATGAATCAATATTTTATAGACTCAGAAAATCAGATTAATTTTTAAAACTGTCCTTTAATACTTGTCATTATAAGAAGAAAACATTTATACTCATAACCGTTTTATAAACATACAATCAGCTAATATATTTTCTTTACACGTGATATATATTGTCACGCTTTGTTTAACAAAACCAGCTCATTATTAAATTAGTATTTTAATTTAATTATATACCTAATTGTGCAGATAAGTTATACAAACATAGGCGTATAAAATAAACGTCCATGTGCTCGACACTGACCCAACACATGGCATCTTCAATCTTATGTCATAGCAAGACAGGTGACAGATGGATGTCATCTACTGGGCGTTGTGGTGACGAGCATTGGTACGTTTACCTTACCTATAGATGAGTGTGCCCTTTTCAGAATGGTCTACATACTGCTCACTACCGAATTCGGATGTGTATTCTACTTCGTCGCATCGACCATGGCAATCCAGAGGGCAAGTCCCCTTGAAAAATAAACCTAGTTAGTTACCCCAAACTGTACGAACAACCTTGATTTTTATTAATTTTCTAAAATATGACATAATACGAGTTCGCTCCAATAAATAGTCTTACATACATTAAAATAATTATGCAAATAATGCAACATAGTAACGATTGCAACCATCGCATTTCTTTAGATACGACCGGGTACCTGTTGACGTAAATTACTTTAATTTATGCCATGCAACAAGCAAAGTGGTTTTAGCCATTGCCAGTTTCGGTATCGATACTAAGCTGACATTTCAAAATTCATCTAGGTTTCGCTGATCTGAAAATTAGGAAACCCCAGAGATACAACGCTTGCCTAATCTATGAAGTAAAGATTTATGTTAGGACACTTGACTTGTATTATCTGAAAGAGTAAAAGTTATTTGAAAGACTGGAAATATGACGAAACATTGCAAACATTTTACTAAGACTTTACATTTAATTTCACAATAGATAGAAGTTCAGTCGTATTTAAAAGGTGCCAACGAGATCCTATTACAAAAACCCAGCTGTCTCTCCGTCTATCTGTCAGAGTTCTGTACCTTTTAAAACGTACTATAGTAACTTGTAGTTATCTTTCTAGAATCCAATGTCGGAAGGGCAAAATAGCATTGTATTAACATTTATTATTGTGAAATAATCAAAATTTTAAATGTAGAAGTTAGCAGATTATCACTAACTCTTCATTTCATTTAAAATATGCGAATGTAACCGCTATAAAAAAGGGGATACAAATAGAAGAATAAATGCGTTTGTTCTTTTATTTTTTATTTGTAGCCGATCCAAAGTTATCAATTAAGTACCATTTATCGAACGCATGAAGTTCCCTTATTGGTACCTTATTGGCGTCATTTAAACCTTATTGTCTACAATGGAATTTTTGGTTCAAGATGTAGTTACGACTTTGAAGCTATATACTTTGCACACCAAACAATGTATGAAATCAAAAAAAAAACAATCAAAAATTAAAACGTTTATTCTGCAAGTAGGCCGCAAAGGGCTTTTTTACATGTCACTTTTTTTTAAAACTACCAGCGCAAATCATTTCCCAACCACATAAAAAAAATCCTGTAAAACACTTACAGCAGTTTTCACTCAAACTTGCCCAATCATCTACTGAAATCTTTTTTGTGACATTTTATAGACTGTACAGTACATAATCCCGAAATTCCGGGGTCTTATCCATAATAGCCAGCTTCAACATTCGAGTCTATCAACCCCAAATGGTACTTGCTGCTATTCCTAATCAAGAAAGATCACATAGAGACAAGCTAAGAGTACAAACAATATCGATGTCTAAAATAAAATTCAAATTGCCTTGTATTGAAATAAAAGCCATGCCACAGACAATATATAGCTAGGCTTTGTTACATATGACACCAAAAGTAACTGCACCATTTATTATAACAGTAACCATTCTTCCTGATTGAAAGGTACAGAGGAAGCAGAGGTCATCGGATGAATTACTGCATGAAGCCTTTCTCTTCCTAGTCAGTGAAGGCGACAGGTATAGAGTTTCATCTAAGTAGTGTAAGGTTAGTTTGTTATACTACCCAACCCACTGTCCGCGGTTTTATCTGCGTCTGCGCAGAATTTGCATTTCGGTAGCCCTACCAAGCGTACTTGACGGTCGAGCTCACAAAAGAAAGAAAGAAGGACTAACCAAACAAACGTTTGAACTTACAACATTAAAACGGAAAACGGAAGATTGAAAAGTCAGGGTGTGAACCCCATAAAAATTACACAGAATACGAATAAATCGTTAAAACTGGATGAAACATTTTTCATAGTAAATAAATAGCACGGTCCATTTGACATCAATTAACCTAGTAGGTACCAAAGTAAGCAAGGCTTTTGTTATGGGTACTAGACAACGGGTAAACATACTGATACATATTAAACATCCAAGACTCGAGACCAAATATTCTTATTTTTCATACAAATATCTGCCCCGACCGGAGAACGGACCCAGGACCTCAAACTTAGTAGCCAAGTTCTTTAACCTCTCGGCTATATGGTCATCAAGTCTTTGGTCTGAGTTCTAACATGTATATGTATTTCTAAAGCCGTTTCTATAACTACAAAAGCCACATTAATTTTAGGACTTGCACGTTACACAATAAAGATCCCATTGTGATAAGTATAGAAATTAATAGGCGGGTTGATCGCGGGCGTTGCACGCCATTAATAATACCGAAACCGAACGCGTTTGATTTACTTCACTGTCTAAATTTTGTCTCGAGGCGTCTTCAATGACTGAAATAATTACAATGTTTGGTGATCGATGTGTAGCCTTGTAGGTACCTACAACCAATAAAGATATTTTTTTTTACAGTAATTTGACACCACAATATTTTAGACTATCGCGGTCATTACTAATTTTATGAGTTAAAATCGGGTTTTGTTCCCGGGTTGAGTCGTCTCGTGAATATGGCACATGCAACTGTGCCGAAATTAACCCGATTTTAACTCATAAAATTTGACACCAGTTAACTAATGTATAATAATGTAAGGTTGTCATCATCAATTCAGGCAAATGAGTTCCACTGCTAAAAGTAGGCCCGCAAGGTTCGCCAAACAGATCGGTCCTGCGCCATCCGCATCCAACGCATTCCTGCAACCTTAACCAGGTCGTCGCTCCATCTTGGTGGAGGTCTGCCTACACTATAATATAAGGTTCTTTAAAATTGGGCAGACCGCCTGCCCGATGGTCCGATGACATTAGGGAGACAGCAGGACCAGTCTGGAAGAGGGAAACAGATGTACTTGATCTGACTGAAAAAATAAATGGAGAAGCGTAGGAAAAGAAAGAGAAAAGAGAACCCAACTACCACATAATCGCCAAATTCCGGGGTCTAATAACTTCAACATTCAAGTTTATTGAACCCAAATGGCACCGACTGCTATCCCTAATCAAGAAAGATCGCTTAGTAGCTTAAGATCCGTTATTAGCGCAATAAAACTCAAAATAATTATGTTTAGAATTATTGTATGTTTGTATGTGCGTTTATTTGCGCTAATCTCAGAAATGGCTTAACCTAGGAGGATGTGGTTTTCACTGATGTCTAATATCACGAGTGCAATATTTAATAAAAAAAATCATTTTTCCACTTTTTTTTTAGCCAACCCACTGGAGACATGTTTTGCAATGTATTGATATAAAATTATTTTCATCCCTTGAACAGATTTTGGACGTGTACGTAAAGAACTGGCCTGACATTGCGCCAGACCGGGAGTTGTGGAGGTCGAGAGGGGAGGCCTTTGACCAGCAGACCCAGCAGTGGGATACTACAACAGGCTAAATAGAAAAACAATAAAAAAAAAACACGGGTTGCACTCCGGGAGTGCCGGCAGAAGTGAAAACAGGAACATTAACGTTGGGCAGTCTTACGAACCCCCCTCACCCCCCCGTCCTACGAATTTTCGATTAGGGTCACGTGTTTAACATTTTTTATCCGTCCCAAAAAAGTGCACAACGACGCTAAAGAAGTTTTCACTTCAAAAAAAATAAACTGATGGGTGATGGCCGCCTCTATAATCTTAGATTATAGAGACAGGCTAGCAGCCAAGCCATAATCTCCAAAAAAAAATAGAGACAGGCTACAAACAAAAGTCATTCCAAAATCAAATTCAAATTTCAAACGCGCAGCAACGAACTTTGAACCACAGCTTATTAATCCACAGCTAGTTGATTAAATACAAAAATATTTTACAATGGTATCTCCAATATCCTAGACGTGTAACTGTCACTTATAATATGGCTTCGGATTGCTGATGTCGTAAGTGTTATCACTATCACGCTTTGTCAATCGTGCCTCAAAGAAAGTTGTATGGCGGGGTTTAATCAGCCCCATCCATCAACTCTTTACGCAAGGTTACGTCGTGTACTCTCACACGAGAGTTTTGGTTTTAAGTACGCTGTTATGAAATATCCGCTACGTTGACGATTGGACCCACAGAACTAATAATAAGAGGAATAGAATGTTGTATGGGTGTTTTTTTTTATATAATATAGGCTTACGTTTGACCACAATCACGCCTGATGGAAAGCGAAGATGAGGCCTACGATGGAGCACGCTTGCCTAGTAAACCTCATTCACCCTAAACTTGAATTTAGGGGAATAAGCAGGAAAAAGGCAGTTGAGCGCGGTGTTGCGCGCACACCCGAGCAGTGCAAACCGTACAACAAATACGGGGCACGGTAACAGGCGTGGTTAAAATAAGAACTTGTATTGGTCGACCCTATCCTCACCATCATTCCAGCCTATATGTCCCACTGCAGGGCACAGGCCTCCTCTCAGAACGAGAGGGGTTGGGCCGTAGTTTCACGCGAGCCCAGTGCGGATTAGGAACTTCACACACACCATTGAATTTCTTCGCAGGTGTATGCAGGTTTCCTCACGATATCTTCCTTCACCGTAAAGCTCATAGTTAATTTCAAATGTAATTTCGCACATAAATCCTATAAATGTACCCTGCAACATAATAATTCAAATCTTCATGGCCATAAGGGTTTAAATTACTAGGTCGCGTATTATGTTGTTGATTCGTTGATTTATATATCAACGAACGAACGTTGAATAGTGCCACAACACAAAATTAAATGCTGTTGCATTTATTATTATATCTTTTACTAGTAAGATTTGAAATCGAATTGGATTCCATTTTGTTTTGTGACACTTTTCATGAGAAGCAACGAAATAATTGTTGTATTTTAACTACACCCTCTTGTATTTTCTTCTAGATCGATGTCGTCTCTCCAGCTATTAATGCAGACACTTTGTTTATATTTTCATAGATTTTACTGGATTATGGTATGAACTTTATTCATTTAATAAACAAATATGAAATAAAAACAGTAAAACTTAGGACTAACTTAAATCTAACTAAAACTAACTAAATGTATTAACTCATTAGTTACATTTTGAAAAGTTTTTGAAGCATTATTCCTAAATGTCCTTTCATTTACGTGTACTTAGTTGCAAACTGTTTGACTATTAATGTGAAGAAGCGGCTTTCCTATACCAATGCCTGAGTCACAGACATATTAAAAAAAAACGGCCGCGCCGTCATTCAAATTAAAAGGATCCACGACCATACCCAATCTGTCTAAATACTTGAAAAAATCGAACTATTTACGCTGTAAAAGAGCAAGATTTACAAGAAATAAAATGTTAGAATGTTTTTAAAATTACGTTTGTGCCTATAGCTAGGGGCGGGCAGCTAGTCAATAATAATTTACGATGTCAAACAAGTTCTCGGAATCTTAAAAATTTAGAATTTTAGATATTTTTACAACGCTACAACCGGTTCAATGATTTACTCGGTAAATTTAAATATTTTATCAAAACTGCCAATATACCTACCACAGTTCTCAGGCGTGCCTTTACTCTTTCGAAATGACCTTTAAATAGATCAAGTTTCTCGGTAGCCAGGTTATTTTTAAATCTTTGTTAACATTCGCTAACGAAATATTGTGTAGGTACTTTTCGCATTGTGTCGATTTCTGTATTTTCGATATAAAACACCCTACGGCTAGATGTATAAAGACTGGCCAGAAATATATATATGATCATTGTCAATAGGGCGCTCGCTACTGTTTTCATTTGTTTAAACATTTCAGTATAATTTGAACAATGTGGATTGGCAACTCGTTATTTTGACTTACTTAGGTAAATTCGGTGTCCATTGGCTTCAAATTCATACCCAGAAATTAGTTCCAATGAAAACCGCATTATGGCGCATGATCATCATCTTCTTCTTTCTCTATATAAAAATCTCGTGTCACGGAGTTTGTTATCGAACTCATCCGAAACAGCTCGACCGATTTTTATGAAACTTTTTTCTCTATATTCGTTAGGTCTGAGAATAGGTCGTAGGCTATTTTTTATGTTATTCTACGCAGACGGAGTCGCGGGCAACAGCTAGTATTATTATATTACTGGTCAGGCTTAATTGTAAGCAATACAATGAGAGGTTTCATAAAATAAATAAACTTTTGGAACCAGCTACCCGTAAATAATAATTAAGATCATCGATCCGCCCTGTACAGACGTCCTCCTCAGAATGAGAGTAAGGCTAGGGGTATAGTTCCTACGCGGGCGGATATGTATTATAATACCGAAGTACGAAAGACCGAATGTATTATAATACCGAACGGGTCAAAGTACCGAACAGATTTTTTTTGAAACCTTAATCTTTTTAGATTCGAATACTAACCTAACCTAACTCCGATACCGTTTTAATTAACCCTGAGAAACTTACGGTTGTAGAAAAAAACTTTTTTGTATTTTGACCCATTCTACATTTTAATACATTTAGTGTATTATAATACCTATACATACCCCAAGCGGGCTCAGTGCGGATCGAGAACTTAGCGCACATCATTGCTATTGCTCAAAGCGTTGCCGTTGGAGTATTTAGACTACGTTAATCTATACTTAAATATTGTCTATGTTTTGACAGTAACACAAACGCGTTGTAGATATTTGTTAAGACAAGATCAAAGACTAAGTATTCTGAACACAGTGACACACTACGCGGAAATGGTATTCCATGTTTTGCTCTAATAAAATTTAATCGGCAGTAATTAAAGGCAAACCATGCAAAGCGACCGACACGCTTCGTTGCGAGTCATTTATCTTGCATTGTTGACCAAAGTTTGCTAATAAAATAATGCAGTTTATATATCTATAGATAATGCACTTATTAAAGTCATGAGTATTATTTAAGTTATAAAAAAAAAGATTAAATTTTGTTACTCTTTAGAAAACGATTACCAATTGATAAATATAATTAAATTAAGCACAAGCAGTACAAGTCATATCTGCTGAATGCTGCAATGATGGACCCAAATTACTATTTACTACCCATTAGGTTCCATGGGATGGACATCGAAGCAGAGGCAGATCGAAAAGGAGATGGCGGGACTACTTAGGCGCTTATCAAATCGAGTGGCAGAAAACAGGGGAAAGCATTTGCCTAAAACTTCTATAGGGTATAAAAAACCACAGTTATTTTAACGAAAAATGCAACATTTGCAACTCATTTGCAGATTTTCAAATGTCCAAGTTTGACACTATCACAATTGAATTTTTGACTTTTCACATTCTAAATTTTTTTTTAATGTTGTTTTAACGACCAACAGTAATAACAATAACTGGTAATCCAACCGTCTATGATGCCAAGAATCCGTAACTTAATGTGAAATTTGACACCCACTAAATTTTAAGTCATCGTAAAAATTTACAGTAGGTAGTGTTTTTTTATTTTTCTAACACTAGATAATATCAATAAGGAGCAAAATAATAACTGTATGAACTCATTTTCTTTAGAGTCGAGCGACTCCAGCGGTAAAAATGATAACCCGTTTTATTACTTTTTCACCAATATTATAGTGGTCAGTAAAGTCAGGCGCTTCAAGGATCAGTTTATTTAACACTAGTTTTTTAGTTAAATCATTAGATTCGGCAGTCGAATTGAAATGCCGGGATCTTTTTGAATTCCCAAGGGAATTCCCAAAAATTACATCGTGATGGGATCAACATGTTCGTGTTGTTTACTCAGTCCCCAGTTGTCCAAGTAACATCTTTATACTGTATCATAGAAAAATGCTTATTTAGGTTGTCCAGGAGACAAATTTTGTGCAACCATAGCAACGGGTAGGTGGCAAAAAAAGTTGATTCACACGATCTTCATTTACCTACGTTATATGACGACCTGAGCAACATTTCATGTTTCTAGACATAGCCATCAAGATTTGAGATTTTAAGTTTGTATATGGATCCCGTGCGAATATCGGAATAAAAAGTAGCCTAAGTATTATTCCAGACGCCCAGCTTGCCAACTCTTTTATCGTTCAGGAGTAACAAACACGCACGCTTGCACGCTCGCACGCACGCACGCATGCTCGCACATACGCACAACTTTCGCATTTATAATATTAGTTGTATATTTTTTCAAATCTTCAAATCAGTGACGACATAATAGTATAAAACTGATTCGCGACGAATACTTTGTTGTCTACAGCTATTATGAGCGGAAATTAATTTAATCGTTCAATTGATCGGTTGCTCTTCATTATTGTTTTGCAACCGTCGATGGACTTGGTCAAGTATTTTAATAACCACCATGTAATTGATTCATTCAGGCGTTACTTCGCGGTAGTCCATATCAATCAATTAACTAATGTTATAAAGATAACAGATTTTCATGTGTATGTTCGCAATGGATATCCAGCATCATCCCAGCCTATATACGTCCCACTGCAGTATATAGGCCTCCTCTCAGAATGAAGGGGCCTGGGCCGCAGTTCCCACACGGGCCCAGTATGGATTGGAAACTTCACACACACCATTGAATTTCTTCTCGGGTGTGTGCAGGTTTCCTCACGATGTTTTCCTTCACCGCTAAGCTCATCATAAATTTCAAATATAATTTCGCACATAAATAGGTACCGAAAAGCTCAGAGGTACAAGCCCGGATTCGAATCCATGAACCTCTGCTTGAGAGGCAATTAATAGGTCAAACCACTAGGCCACCACGGCTTAATCACTGCAATGGATATCACTTAAACGATTTTAAAATCTCTTGTTATCTATCAGCGATCAACGTAGGTTAGTAGTTATACTTAAGTATTATACCAAGCAGTGTCGCAGTGTCTCAAGTCAAAAGTCTTTGACTAGTGTGTGTTGCCAGTGATGACTTATGGCACTGAGACGTAGCCGCTAACGATGGGTCTTATAAGGAAGCTCAAGGTCACTCAGAGGGCGATGGAGAGGGCTATGCTTGGAGTTTCTCTGCGGGATCGCATTAGAAATGATGAAATCCGCGCAAGATCTAAAGTCACAGACATAGCTCGAAGAATCGCTGGACTTAAGTGGCAGTGGGCAGTGCACATCGCCCGCAGAACTGACGGCCGATGGGGCCGAAAGGTTCTCGAGTGGCGTCCGTGGATCGGAAGACGCAGTGTAGGTAGGCCTCCAACAAGATGGAGCGACGACCTGGTGAAGGTAGCGGGAACGCATTGAATGCGGATGGCGCAGGGCCGATCTGTTTGGCGAGCCTTGGGGGAGGCCTATGTTCAGCAGTGGACGTCTTTCGGCTGAAATGATGATGATGATGATGATTATACCAAGAAAGTAAAAAGTTTATAAAGCAACTGATAGAATCATCATCATCCCAGCCTACATACGTCTCATTGCAGGGCACAGGCTTTCTTTCAGAAAGAGAGGCTTGGACCGTAGTTCCTACGCGGGCCCTGGCCAATAAGAACTCCACATACACCATTGAATTTCTCCGCAAGCATGTCCACGTTCCTTCACCGAAGCTCATGATAATTTTCAAAAGTAAATTTCGAAAAACTCAGAGTTGCCTCGGCTTGAACCAACGACCCTCTGCTTGAGAGGCCATAGGTCAAGGTAGGCTATCACGGCTTCTTTTACTAAGAAGCAAGAGAACTCTTGCGGTGTTTACTCACCATTAGCGTACAGTGGCGGCAACAGCCTCAGGAAGACATCGCCTCTCCGACCCCACGGTCGATGTCGCACGTTGTTACATTCCCCACTAGCACTCCGGTATTTGCTGGGAGGGCATGGGGTTCGGCTGACCTCGTCCTCCGCTGAAGAACAGTTTAATCTGCAAAGCAAAACCAATACTTCAGGTTCAAGAATATTTAGTCTCGTTCTAATTTGAAAGAGATCTTCTGTTGTTTAATTCTAATCAATTAAAGTAGGTAAAAAAAAACCTAACACGCATAGGACATGACCAGTATTCCGTGTTTTCGTAGCTCCGTAGAGGCATAGACGAAAGCGAACATTAAAATTCAACTTCTACTCAATACTTATTGTTTATTTAATTCTATGTTAAACAAAAATAGTACCTATCTAACTGTCACCCACCACCGTGTTCATTACTTAAGGTAAATCATGACTCATGATTCATTATCTGGACTCAAGGTGTAAATTCTATCACTTCAAACAAGCAAACAACGTAATTACATAGTTTTTCGGAAATTGCTCTAAAATAATAATTATATTAACTATGAGTGCGGGTTGCTTTGGTCCTGAAAGCTTTGGCCATCGGGATCAATTCGGTTCAGGTTTTATTATTGGATTGAAATTATGGCACATTGCCATATGGTTGGTTTTAGTTGTCTACCCACGTTTAAATGTTTATTAGATTTTTACGTACAAGCAAATCCGCTTTGTATAGCTGTCATTGGATAATTCTGCGTATCTGACAAGTTTAGCCATTTTCCAATTTTTACTCCAAATTCTTTAAAATATAACAAACATGAAGTCAAAATCATCCCATGTGAAACTACGTGTAGAGCATCTCCGCACTATTTACTTATGGTACATACTTAAGTGGATTTCCACTAACCTCGGCGATATGTGGTTTTCATATGGGCCAAAGTTACCCTCCGTTGTGTAAAAGTACCCCGAATTTACGGTAATACTAAAAAAAATACTTTTTCTCTTTCTTAACTACAAACTTGAAAGATACCGAGCGTAGCTTTTAGTTTAATAAAACAAATACTGAGTCATTTACTTCGCAATTATCACATCAAAATTGTTAATAAAGGCAGTAAAAACAACAAAGGCAAGCAAACTTTGCTTAATTGAATCAAGAAAATGCAACGGAAATCAGATTTAAGAGTGCGCTGAACTACAATCGTCACGCTACTCTAACGCCAGTAGGACTGTATTTATTTTTGAAGTGTTAAACTGTCTGCTTATGCTTATCTAAATAATGCATCACTTTTTGCTAAAAGAACATTCTTACTGACGTCTCTTTATTGTTGCACTAGTTGTTGTTCGCGACTCCGTCTACGAAAAATTAATTTATCGCTATCCCGCGGCAACTAAGCAATTTTTTTGATAAAAAGTATTCTACTTTCATGTACTAGTCCAGGTTATAAACTATCTTTGTTCCGAATTTCAACAGAATTCGTATATATTTTTTTTTAAATTTATTTAATATAATCAAAGAGGTACAAATGAGTGGAAAAATTACGAGCCACTATTGAAAACCCCTAAGGGGTTTATGTAATAGCTCTATTGTAATATCTGTTTTCGTTTCTTCTTTTTGTATTTTTTTTGTCACCAATAAATGTGTTTCTTTGTTTTCAAACCGTTTTAGGATAAAATAGAATATTTTACTAACTCAGATTTCACAGATCCATAAATTTGTTAGTAACGAGCTTAATAAACTAAATTAGTTCAGTAGAAATAAAATGTAACCGAAAATTAAATTACAAATTTTAGCGTAAAAGAGTAACAAACATACATAAATACATCTAAAAATAAATGGAATACCTTTGTTGCTCCTCCGCTAAGTAAAACGTTACTTAGCGGAGGAGCAACAAAGGTATTCCATTTATTTTAAACATGGACCTCCGCAAAGTAACGCCTGAATCTATACAATAAATACATCTATTCATACAAACTTTCGCGTAAATAGTATTAGTAAGGTAGCAAATGTAAATCTGCGTATCAAATTTCAGGGTAGTCTTCACCGGAAGAGGGTCAAAAGTCACTTGCAACAAACAATAACTTTTCTAAATATCCCGTTCGTACCAAATTTCTTTCTTATAATATTAACATTATAAAACGTAACATTGTATTTTCCATTCTGGATTATCACTAAAATTTACAAAAATATGGAGTAGCCTGCGAAAAATTAAAAAGAATAGACGGTTTGAAGAAGATAAAAGGCAAAAGCGGATGGATAGAAAAGTTAAGGAATTTGGATGCCTTTTGGCATACACAGCGTAAGAAACAAAAGTTGTGTCTCTGTGGTCATAAAGTTAGCAACTTCAAGACAGCAAACTTAAGATTTGGTTAGTTAAATGGGCCGAAAGTTGGCGGCGTTCCTCACGCCAATGTAGAATTGACTAAAAAATATTGGTCCTTAAGGTGGGAGCGCACGCTCTAGGCGCGAAATTCAAAAATTTTACAGGTTTTAATTTATTTTGGGTAAACGGTATAACTATTTAACTTCATATGGTACTTGCGATTTTAAAACAGTGTTCTTTATATTATTGTGTGAAGCTTTTTAAGAATAAAACTGTTAGCTTGATATAAAAGTTGTCAAACATAGAAATTCGGACTTTCAACGTTTTGACAATTTTTATTTCAAGCTAATAGTTTTTACAAAATAATATAAAGAACACTGTTTTAAAATCGCAAGTACCATATGAAGTTAAACAGTTACACCGTTTACCCACAATAAATTAAAACCTGTAAAAATTTTGAATTTCGCGCCTAGAGCGTGCCGTTCCACCTTAACTTTTGCCATGTCCACAGGATAGACGTGTATGACCCGTTTTTGTTATCTAGTATGTCCTTATAGAGCTTGTATACGTTAACGGCCAAATGTAGGCTAACAGCTGCACTACCGATTAAGTCTAAAGCTTTAGAGGATAATAATGTTGCCATTGTTAATTTTCAGTCCAGTCGTCGGTGGTTCCTAAAGCGATTTAAAATTATAGATTCAAGGTTCTTAATTGACCATTATCAACAAAGATTGCTACTGCAACAGGATATACTTACGCGTCATTGGCTCCGAGTAAATACCGCCGTTCCAAAGCTAATGCTTCGCTAACAGCGCGCTTTAGGTCACTGGGGACGGCTTGTAGACTGTCTTCTGGCTTGCTCTGGGCTAGTGTGCTGGACACTGCTACTAGCAAGAGGAGACTTCGTCTTAACCTGTGGCAAAGAAATATAATTGTTAAAAAAAGCTCAAGTAGTTATTTGGTCCCTAGCGTTAGATATCGAGTTAGAGGTAGGTACCGAAACAAAAAGGAGTGACGACTTAGCATTCGACACCTGATAGTAAAAACATTGTAACTATTTTTAAGAGGTTTACACAGTGACGAATTTAAATTTTTTGACACTTTAGAGGTCTCAAATATAGTATTTAATTTAATATTTTTTAAACATAAGTGTGCTTTAGTATATAACTTTTTAAAGCCTTTTAGTTTATGGACATCATATTTTCTTAATTATTACTGTTATTGATTTGCATGCAGTTACGATGAAAGAATATCGGGATAATGATCGTAGAACAACGTTGTAAGTACCAATTACGGTGTTATATTCTGAATTATTTTGTAATTTGTCCATTGTTTTGATTAAATAAAACTGTATCTTATAACTTTGTTTACAAAAATACCTTAAAACTTAATCAGATATTTTATTTTATACACAATATTGTCATTAAATAATACTCAGAAGTTGTCAGTGTATTAATTTTTATTGAAATGGAATTACAAATTTAATTACAAAAAAATCAATCTTCATTTTCAATGTCAGGTTGCGAAAGTCTGTTGTCTCTGGTAGATGGGCCAATCAACTTTTATACCGACGCTAATCTGTCCGCGACATTTTTCAAACAATTGCAGATTTTTGTAAGTAAACATGTTTTTTCTGTAATTTAATAGATGGTGTACATGAATACATGCCATCCTACGTAAGTTTAACCTATAAAACCGTGAAATATCTTGTTGGAAGTACGATTTTTTGGTAACGCCAGAGACAATTTTGGTAACGCAGGAGACGCCCAAAGTGTCGGTTTAAAAGTTGATTGGCCCAAATCCAGATTTAACATAAGACAGGTTTTTGTAGAAATCTCTATACATATTTAGTATTGCTCCACTTGAACACAAAGAATTTAAATCAGTAAATTTATCAGAATTTATGGGAAACACATCAGTGTACGCACGTCTCAAAGTAAAGGAACTCCACGCTGAAAATGAACTTTCTTCGTGTATAAGAGTATTATTAAGTCTGGACGTTCTTGACAATCTTTTATTTCTCATGAATTTAAATTGTAATACTTTGGAGACATCTGAGTAGTAATCATACTGAAACTTCATCAAATCTAGTTCATTTTTTTTAAATTTCAAGCATTGTATTTTAGACCACATTACTTTGTCGCCATTGATATCAGTAGCTTTAAGATCAAAATTGTTTTGCTTTCCCACTAATTTTTTAAAGTCATAAATTTCGTTTTGGGATAATTCTATGACATTATATGGCTTTCCGGATGATTTTGCGCATTTGATAAGTGTTACCCATTGCGAAGGGACATAAATGGATTGGTTTTTCTTTTTTCGCTCAATTAAAGCATGCATTGAGTCACCTTAGCTTTGTGAATGACCCACCTCGAAAAAATTATGAGTAATATTTATATGAAACTTCTCACATATAAATGAGTAAAATGCAAAAACTGTCCTATTACGGTTTTGTCCTCCGCAGCAATCAGAATAAAAAATAAAATCAGTTACTCCTTTTGCAACATTTTCCGTGATGAATTTGTACAGAGAACTACAAATTTCATTGGGACCTTTTTTGCCTACAGTTTCGTCATATATAAAACAAAACCCTTCAGAATTACCGATATCAAAAATCGTGAAATTGTAGACGGAGAATTTCCGTTTATAATAAAATAAAGAAACATCCGACTGAGGAGTACATAGTACTTTCTGAAAATCGTAGCACGCAGTAACCATAGTCTAAGACGTTTGAGAACTTAATTTATTGTTATCTTTTAAGAATCTAGCTATGGTTTTGTTTGCAAGGTGTAAAGCGTATTTAATTTGTCTATTGTTGTCAGTCTGATCGGTGTCGGCATGATGTGTTTCACAAGTTAAGCATCTGTCTTTTTTGGTTGGAAGAAATCAATATTAAATTCGCTGGTAAATATTAATCGGTACTGGTCTTTATTAGCAATGTTTGTTTTAGAATGAAAATTCATCCACTCAACATACAGTGCATATAGTTTTGGAAAACTTAACGATTCATCAAAATAAAGTTTAGACGTTCTTTTACGAACATAATGAGATTCCTTTGTAGGTATACTACGAATATGAGTCCTAACGGACTCTTTAATTTCTTCACTCACTTTATTAGGTCTATTTGTATGCTTTCCCCGCATGTCTTTAAAAGCAATATTAACCTCATTAATATCAAGTTTCTTAAACATAGTAGTCAACCACATATCAGAAATATCAAATGTGCTTAAAAAAGTTTTTTTACATACTTGTACTGAATTACTCTGAGAAGCTTTATAATCATCCTTTTCTATCGCCAAATAATATTTATACGTACACGTTCTTCTAGATTTTCTATCTTTAATGATTTTTTTTCAACCTACTTATCAACTTTTTGTACATAATTAAAAATATAACGAAGTTGTGATTCATGATCACCCATTTTCCAGAATGCATTAAATAGGTAACTTTTACCCTCAATTTCAATGTGAAATTCAATGCATTTACGTATCAACATTGCTAAATGTTATTTATACACTTGTATTGTTACAAGAAGTTTAAAATAAAGTTTAAAATTTTACCTGCTAATATGTTGTACATAGTATTACAACACTTTTATTGTAATATTACCTAGCAGATTTAGTATAATAACATGGTAACTCGACATACTAAGTTTTTACGTTCTTCTTGATTGATTTATTATTATAAATATGGAATAAAAATAACGTAACTACTGTTGTTACTTTGTTGCACTGTAAAATTTTAATCACGTGAATTTGCGTAAATTGTAAGTAAGGTTGATTTAATGTTGCATTAACGAAATAAGACAAATGGCAAGAAAAACAGTACTTACCATTTAATCACACTGTCTATTTTATTCATTTTAAAAGATAATTATAAATTAATTAGACACATAGATAGACCTTTTTAAATGTATTCTTATGCTTTAATGTAAAAAAAATGGTAGAAAGACTTACAATGTTTTTACTATCAGGTGTCGCATTTGGGATGGCAAGAGCAACCCATTGCTCAATTTATCGGATGCAAAAATTTGGGGACGAAAGAGTTGGCAGCTTCCTCGTCCTCGGACTAAGAAAATGTTGCCAGCATCTTTGGGTTCTCTTTATACCTATATTTACTCTGGTTTTAGTTTCGTTTTCTTTTATAATAATTAAAGTTGTATTCTATTTAGTTTAAGATTTAAGTGTTTTTTTTTTAAACAATACCTATATTCAAATTCCTAAGCATTACTTTTTACGCAAAATCGTAATAAATTATGTTTGACTTAACATAATCTTTCGAAATTAAATAATTATTTAAGGTCCTGAAATCGTTTTGATATTATGTAGAATTTAATGTCGGTGTCCTTTCCATTCAATAATATTCTCAGATCCAATACAAATTCCGAGAAAGAACCGGGGAGAGATCCGTAGAAGAACCGGGGTCACCGACATAGCCAAACGGATTAGCTCGTTGAAATGGCAATGGGCAGGTCATATAGCACGTAGAACAGATGGCCGTTGGGGGCCAAAAGTTCTGGAATGGAGACCACGGACAGGCAAGCGCAGCGTGGGACGTCCACCAACGAGATGGACGGACGATTTGGTGAAGGCCACAGGTTCAGGGTGGATGCAAATCGCTTCCAGTCGTAATGATTGGGCATCAATGAGGGAGGCCTATGTCCAGCAGTGGACGTCCTACGGCTGAAATGATGATGATGATACAAATTCCAGCTAAATAAGCTAGAAACTCATCCGTGTCTCATTGTCAGTGAACTTTTCCTCTTGACAAATGTTAATGTCGTATCATTTATATGTAAAATAATCTTATTAATGAATCATCACGATTCGAAAACGTAAGCCATTATTTTCTGAATGGGGAACAGAAAAATGCGCACATCTATTCGACGACGCATGGCAGAAACAATAACTTGGAACACAGTTGACCTAATATAAGCAGTAAGCAAATGTGAAAACTATCTGGTTACTAAAGAAGCCTAACATATTATCTAAAATCTGAACATTAAAAACACAATAATACATAGGTATAATGAATGAATTACGTCTCCAAAAATAATGAACGCTCAAAACTGTTAAAGATTTTTTTTATTTATAGCAATGAATTTTAGAATTTTTCTAATTTTATTTTTTATTTTTTTTTATTTTAGAATTAATTTTTTTCAGCTACGTTTGTACAACTTACTATTATTTTATAGTATAAGAATAACGAAATACCAAATTCAGCCAATACCGTCTTTGTCTAAAACTAAAGACGTAGATATATATTTTTTTATTTTAAAATTACATGTTAAGTCCGCACATTTGGTTCTGTGACCGGTTGACTATTTCTTAAAAGATCTGTATATTCCGTGTACTGTGACCGAAGCTAACAAACTGCCTTCATATGACAAGATTAACAACACTGTGTAACTGGTTCCATTCAGGAAGTGATAGCTCTGGATGGCAACAATGTGAGCGTTACCTTTTAAATTTAAAAATAAAAGAACGTTGGAGCGAGTTTAAAACTTTTTAATTTTCTTTGCATTATTTCCAAGGCTAAAAGACACGATGAATTGTCTAAGAATCATCATCATCATCATCCCAGCCTGTATACATCCTACTGCAGGGCACAGGCCTCCTCTCAGAACGAGAATGAGAATTAGCTTAATATGGAACATTAATTGATGGTTATTGTATGAATTAGGTGTTAGGTTATATTTTTAAAATTTTCGTTAATATTAACCAGGTGTACGGAAACATTCGTTTTTATTTTTTATTATTTGAAAACAAGTCTTTAAAATCAACATATTTTTAGTACAACCGTTTGCATGTTTTTAAATGGTTTGTTTATTATTTTATAGCGACTTAAAATTGGAATGGATTGCCTGAAGCAACATCAAAACTTGTTTCATATCGGCTAGCAGGTATAAGAAAAGCATATTTAAATTAAAAGTTGCAGATGTTAATGCAATTACAAATGTAGCATTTTGTACTTAAACTAGTTACCTATTTATTTAAATTAATAACTTTAAAAAATATATTATATATGCATAAATGAAATAAATTTGAATAATTTATTTCCTATGATCTAGGAAGTGACGGCAACCACAAGTTAAATGCAGCCACATGGCAACCACAATTTCATGTTTACACCTGACAACACTCGCTCCAATATCTACTTTCTACTTATGTCATTGTAGAAAAAGCTATCATAATCATACATCGTGTCAAATACATTACGTTGAGTATCACCATTCATACCATACGTCATTTGAATGGTGATCTCCGTAAGTAAGACTAACCTTTGGATTTAGACAAATTAAGTAAGACAAGAGTGAGCTTCAGTTATGTTTTACTTTCCTAGTGATTAAAGCAATACGTCCGTAGCAAATACAACAAAATTAGATAAAAATATCAAATCATGACGTCTCATACGGACCACAAAAATTTAATGACGAGATGGGATGGGAACAGAGGAAACACGCAAACTGTTTTTTCACATATCTCAATCCTAGAAAAAGAGTTTTATTGAATCCAGATTCCATAAATCTTCCCAGGTGAATGTTTCGCTTCGAGCCATTAAATTAAATTTGAACCTTAATACTATGACGATACAGTTTGTTTTGAAAGATTAGGGCTCGAAGCGAAAAGTTCTGGGAAGAATTATACTATAACTAATATTATAAATGTGAAAGTGTGTTTGTTTGTTTGTCCTTCTTTCACATCGAAACTGAGGTACGGATTGCCGCGATTTTTTGTATACCTATAGTTGAAGGGCTGGAGAGTGACATAGGCTACTTTTTACCACGGGAAAATATCTTATTCCCACGGGAAAACACGTTTTAATATACTTCAGCGGGGGCGAAGCCGTGGGCATCTACTAGTTTCTAATAAAATAAAACTTGAACAGTTTTTTTTAGGCAACTCATCAAATATCTTAAGTTAAATGGTTCATTTAAAAAAAAATAACTTCATTCAGTTACCATCGATATACATACCGATATAACGGATCTTAGAGTAAAGATTGATAAAATGAAACGAAGCTAAGGCTCCCGTTTCATTAAATTAGGTTGTATTTATTTATTTATTTATTCATTGTTATGCCATGTTTACATATTATAAGATGTTACATTTAAAATTCAAGTCAATCCATGACACCCTGACAGGGCACACAATATTTTTAACGTTATGAACTCATGCATAAATAATTAATTAACAAAACATTATATTATTACATTAAACGTCATTTTATTACATTTATATTTCAATTAAGTCCTATAATAACACATAAAATTTGATTAAAATAAAAAATATTAATAATTATTATAGTTATTTAACATTATTATTTCATAATAGTCTCGTCAGTTAAAAAATCATTCACCGAGTAGTAACATTTCTCTATTAGCAAAGCCTTTAATTTATTTTTAAAAATTTCATCAACTGCATTCTGTTTAATTGAGTCTGGAATTTTATTAGAGATCAATATACATTTATAGTAAGGGCCATTTCTTTGCATAGCAAGGTTAGTTTTCGGAACCAATAACTTATTTCTATATTTTTCCCTAGTCTTATATGTGTCTTTTTTACCTCAAACAAATGTGGGCGTTGCCTTACAAACATTGCCGCTTCCATTCTATATATGGAGGGTAGCGTGAGAAGTTTATTACGAATGAAAAAATGTCGGCTAGTGTTTGGGACACGTATATTGCCTAGAATTCGAATGCACTTTTTTTGCATGACAAATAGGTGGGCATCAGTGCTGTCTCCCCACATAATCACACCATATCGGAGGTTTGAATAAATGTACGCAAAATAAGCAGACAGCGCAGTCTCAAGATCAGTGTTTACTTTAAGGACGTTTAGCGCATAAATGAACTTTGATATTTTATTTTTTACTTTATGAATATGTGATTTCCAATTCATACCAGAGTCAATATTTATTCCCAATAAACTAAATTCTGATACTTCCCAATTAACTAATTTAGCTGCTTGGTATCGTAATTATAAGTCACCTTTGTAGCAACATCAGTATGTACCTATGTATATGTTTGTACTCTTACTTTTGTCTGTGTATGTGTTATGTTGTTATAAATAAATGTTTTTCTTTCTTCTTTCTTTCTTTCTAATTATGTAGTAATGTTAAATAATTTTGCATGCTTTCCTAAAAAAATAAACGGTGGGTTCTTGGAAATCGCTTAGCCAAATTGGAGAGCCATTAAAACTCTTCATGCTCAAAGATCTCTGGAAACTAACATATGCAAAATGCAATTACCGGAATTAGTGGTTGTTCAGTTATTCCAAGAACTTTTTAAAATTTCGCCGATGTTAAACACTGCGGCCAAGTTTAAAAGCATTGTAATGAAAAGTACAAAATGACAAAAAAAACTGACTAACATCATAAAAAATTGTGATAACGTTAAGATGACTATATGTATAAAAAAAATTGTTGTACATTGATATGAGTCGCTTAATTTCAAACTATAATAGGAGATTATCTACCTACCTTATTTTCCTTTTCTCTAATACCTACCAAAACCTTTTAAAATTCTCAGAAATGGACTTATTCGAGTTTGGAGTTAATCTATTCAGACTTCCGCAAAGTAAAACCTGAATCAATCAATTTTTTGAAGTAAGCATGTAAGTATGTATTTAAGTTATAAGTACCTGGGCGACCGAGCTCTGCTCGGGCAGAAACTCGGTACCAAGCGTTTTCCCAGAGATAACACCAAGCTAGATCAATTTTTCATCCCCGAAAACCCCCAAATACCAAATTTCATCGAAATCGTTGGAACCGTTTCCGAGATCCTGATTATATACACCGGAAGGGTGGGGGGGGGGGGGCGGTGAGAGGGGGGAGGGGATGCGGGGGAGGGAGCGCGGGGGTATTAAAGGGGGGATGAAAATTTCATTGATTTTGCCGTAGGATGCACCGTTTTCAAGATATTTGACAAAAACACCGGAGGGGGTGGGGGGAGGGGGGGTGAGTCACGTTAAACTATCGTCCGTAAACCGACTTTACAGACAACCGGCTTTTCTCCTATTCTGTGCTCCCAATAGGGAATGTGCACATAGACGGTGCTGCCAACTGGTGCCATAAGGGTGCCATCAATTTGAATGTTTTACCTTGATAACTTTGTTTTACTGTCCGCATAGTGTCTCTTCTGTCGCATTAGTGCTGCCGCCTATAGTTACTGCACGTTCCCTATAATACTTCTTCTAACAAAAAAGTAACTTTTTCTCACAAAAGAAGAAACTTGACGTTTTCTCATAAAAAATAAACTTAAAAAAAAACTAAAAATCTTGAAAAAAAACGTGGAATCGAACCGAGGTCGGCTGGATCCGCGACCACCCGATTTCTAATGTGCCATTATGATCTGCTCGAAGTCGGCGAAATTTAGCTTTATATTCTAATGCAAACAAAAATAGCCGGAAAACACGAGTAAAAGCGATTTTCTGAAAATGAAACATAGCTAGATCAGTTTTTCATCCCCGAAAACCCCCACTTACCAAATTTCATCGAAATCGTTGGAGCCGTTTCCGAGATCCTGATTATATATACATATATATATATATATATATATACATATATACAAGAATTGCTCGTTTAAAGGTATTAGATAGATTTTCTACGGAGATTCTACGGCAAAATGAATTTGTCTGTAAGGATTTTGCCTTTATTCAAAACTTTGGTTATTTATACAGTTGATGTATGAAGTTAAGTGAAATTACTTGTAAATTGCAAATTATACTGTTGAGTTACTTACAGAGGAGTTACAGAGTATAAAATTAACGGCAATTCTTAGTGGCCAGTTCGAAAAAAACGACAATTTCAAAGATAGAGATCCAGATAAGATTATTGAGAGGTCGACTTACAATAAGAAATTCCTTTACGATCCTAAGGTTCAATGTCATTTGCACGACTTAAAATATCAAATGCTATTTTCAACTGAAATTCAATATGACAATCGACCTTATTGTTGCTTTTTCTGATGTTGGACCTTATCATACCAAATGGTAAAGCACTTTATTGGTTTATAGTTATCAATTTTGTGAAATACAGGCCCGGTTCTGGTCATTATACAACTGTTGATATAGGTAAGTAGAATAATAATATTTTATCTGGCCGTTCATAATTAACATGCAATGCCGATTCTGTCTTAATAGAGATTGTGGAAAGTTCTTAATCATTTCAAGGACTTTAATGTCATAAGGTTTGATGCAACAACACAGTAACAAAAATAAAATACATTGTAAGTTAATAAAATAACACTTAGAAGTTGATGACTGAGGGATTACCTGCAGTTTTTTTTATTTGTCTGTCATTTATTCTATTTTGAGTTCCGTGCATATATCTACGAAGAAATTCAACGATGTGTGCGAAGTTTCCAATCCGCACTGGGCCGCATGGGAACTACGGACCAAGCCCTCTTAGTCTAAGAGGAGGCATGTGCCCTGCGTGACGTATATAGGTTGGGATGAAAATTACATTTATTTCCAGTGGACTAACATTAGAGTATAAGACATTATACTCGCAACTAAGAAATAAAATGGATTTTGGTCTATAATGAAAGGAATTTTATTTTAATTTTAATGATTATCAACAAGGTATCTTTGACTATTATCTTTATCAATTTATAAGTATGGCATCTTGAGCTCAATATCTGACGTTTCAAGGGACAAAATATCATACTGTCACACAGATAACAATAACCCAATCACAAATGGAAGTTTCAATGTCAGAAACGCAATCGAAAAAAAATTAGCAACCTTCACCGTTTTGACATAAGAGCGAAAGTGTTTACGTGACCGCAGACGTTGAATACTAAACTAAGCTCATGGAGTATATTGGACAAGGTCAGTGGCGAAACTATGAAATCGCTTTGGTGGATGAGTTTAAACAATAAAGGGCCACGCGCATGTGCAAGCGTTTTTAAGTTTCTTCACCGTTCATTAAGGCCTCGTGTTAAGGCCGGTGGTGACATGTACTGCTATGTATGATACTTCTTTTTATTTTCAGCTTAAACTTTTGGTGTTGCAAGTGTGCAACTGGCATTAAATATCGAAGCGGCCGAACTACTCATGCAATGGGAGATATCCTGTGATATTGACTATAAACGTTTGACTGAATGTTTCATTTGATAAAAAATCGATTTGCTAACACAATATCTGCACATTCAAAGAAGATTTAAGTTGCGGTTACCTGTAATTGGATAAGCATCTACCAGGAATGTTTACCTACTAGTTACTTAATTTTTTGTACGATGTATTATCTGTTGGTGATCCTTAATAATAAATAAATAAAGAAAGTCGGGCGAAGGTAACTAAACGGTGGAGTAGCGCTTACGTTAAAAAGCGTTTTGTTTAGAGTTCTACCTAGGTCTACCTTGAATCACAATATGTTGATAACACTGTATCTATAGTTAACGGCAGTGATGAAGTAAATCCTGACACATTCATTGCACAACCATGAAGTTTCTGCATATGGATAATGCGACATATAGGAAAAAAATGCTATACCTAATATAGTACATAAAAAAATTGTACACTGAAAGTTTGAAACTCGCAGAGCAGTTCCCGTCCCCCCTATGGTCTGTTAGCTTAATTTCATATTGTTGTGTTATATTTAGTTGAAACAATGTTTTTTTCCCAAACTTCTTCTATTTAGAATAAGTTCTCACGACGCATGAAATATGTGATAACTAACACCTATTGTTTTAAAGTGTTACGAAAACTAGTCACATTGATTTGCACAGAATACTGAAGTTAGAGGAGGTGACGTTTGAGCTCGATGGACTGTGACGGCGGCAACACACTCTGTTATTCATTTTAGTATTTTTTTTAAAATTTGTTTTGTATAAAAGGCTATGAATGGCAAGGATGAAACAAACTGTCTTTTATAAGCTCTTGAGTCTCATTTTAGGAAAGAAATAACCACAATACTATGTAAGGATTTTAAAATCAAAATGAAATGAACGTTCATTTTATTTTATTTTATTTATGTAAGAAAACATAATTGTCTTTTTTAATATATTTACTTTTTACTGTAATCAAAAAGAGGTCAACTTAGTGTGTTTGCAAACTACCACAGTGTGTTTTTGGTTAGGTATGTAGTGTAGAGGAAATGATTGCAAAAATATTTTAATAATTGAAACCTACTTTATCTCAGGAAAGTCCAAACTTCCTTCGGGACACAGACTAAATTGGGAGCAATAGCTAGTGTCAAATTAAATATCTAATTTTTCAAAAACAAAGAGTTAAAACAAATATAAGGCGCATTCCAGTTTTGAAGATTTATATTTCAAGATGTTACTAATAATAAATTAATAATCGAGGATAGAACCTCTAACGGTAGACGAAAATGCTATCGATCCAAAGCTAACTGAATTCCGAAAGATAAATTTATGCGTAGCGCTTGACGCAAAGATAAATTGGCTGTCATATTTAAATAGAAACTAACACAATCATAAATTAAATCGATTTTATCATACAAGCACGTGCCACGGAAAACTTTTTAATCAGCTGAACAAATCTTCAATTTAAATTTCAAACCTTGACCTGATGTTGTGACATTCTGTTTACGTGGACGTTAGTAGTCATCTTCTAGGAATTCAATAATCGATGCAACTGACGCGGATTTGTCTTCAACGCGTATTTATTTATTAATAAATGTTTACCTCATATAGTATGGACGTCATATAATCAAGGCATCGTTATTAAGATGTATAAATAAAAAATTTCTGCTACCAAAAAATGGCTCATTATTTTTGTGTTTGTAACTATTGGAACCGGGTTCATTTGTACGAAAGAAAGAAAATGTTTAAAAAATTGTACGAAATACTGAAAAAATCTTGATTCTACACATTCTGTTCGACATTACATACTTAACTATACGAGGTATTTAAGCTTGGTATTATCTTTCGTAAAATCACATAAACCAAGACATTACTAGCTTGTATACAAAATGTCATCACGCGATGTAAAAGATGATTGAAGTTTGAATGGCGGCAATTACAACTGAATTAAGCAATTTAACAGGAATGTCGTTGACAATATTTACGTGCGAACTTTTTTGATTGCGCATTAGAAGGTCCCTTTATGTTTGAATTAAGAAAAACAATGGGATTCTCGTTGCAGCAAATATTTTATGACACTGTTAAATTTTAACACTAAACATTCATACCTAATTGGTTATTTCTAAAAAACAAAAGAATCCGGGACATTGCTATAGAACCTTTATAGTCAGCCAATTTGATTCCTAGGCAACTATAGGACCTTATCATAGTAAATAATTTTACTTGTCAACAACAATACTCACCGAATGACCTAAAATGTCACAACGACAAGGTTCTGTGGTGGCCTAAGAATAAAATTGGTTGACTGTACATATTATATGAAATAAAGTGTATTTATAATTTAAAAAAAGTTTTTAATACTGGCATTATTGCTGACTGTACTTTTTGTTGACTGTACTTACATTAATGAACTAAAAGAATTACTTTGCTCACCCGCGACCCGCGGTCGCGGTCGCGGTGCGACGCGGGGTCGCGGGTGAGCAAAGTAATTGTTTTAGTTCATTAATATGGACCTCCGCAAAGTAACACCTGATTCAATAAATTGTACTTACATTGTCATTCAAAGTACATATAAATTCTATTGTGTATTGCATGTATGGTTGTTTTTATATAACGTTTGTTTATGCTACTATTTATTTTAATTTGCACCATCTCCTGAAATCCATTCCTTTCTTTTATTTTCGTAGTAAAATTTTGTCTGGAAAAGATTGCTCCGAAGCGAGAAGGCCGCCATTGTTTACCTTATATATTTTCTCCATTACTTGTCTTTAAATGTTCAATAAAGAGTCATCCTATTGTACTGTAAATTTCAAGTCAACTCGGTTACTAAAAGAACTAAAGTTTGTGATAAAATTTAAGATAAGATATATTTTTTGGGAAGACAAGGAATATGGCCGCGTCAAAATACTAGGGAAAAGTGTTTAACTCTCGTTAACGCGCAGTTCGTAAGGTCACAATTCTGTTTAGTGTAGTTTTGTTTTTATATATCCTGCACGATTACAAAAGACCCTGTTTTTCTGACAGAGAGTATGAGTAAGTCTTGTATATAATTATACCGATTAAATAAATTACAGCACGGCTTCCAATAGTTTAAAAACTCTACAAAAACTTAAAAGACATAGAAACATCCGCAACAAAATACCGTGCATTTATATTTCATCAATTGTTTACTAACAACTTAAGCTGAAGAGAAAAAAAACTTGTGACGAAATGGCTATAAAAAATGTAGGTTATCGATCGAATTGAGTTATAAATCACTTGTATTCGGACCGCTACTGAGTTACGGATTGACCGTATGAAAGCTTACATCGAATAAACTTAGTAGGCTTTGTATTTTGTCTTTGTTAGTTGTATAGGCAAAGACAAGGACAAACAATGGCGTTTGTATTTTGACTTCAATAATAGTTCCGTAATCAGTAATGATGATAACTTTTTGTTTGATGAATCGTAATAGTAGGTAAATAGCCGGATCTTGAGTCATAGCTGTGAGGAATGTCTTTTTTGTGGCTTTACAGTGCTTAATCATGTGTCTGAGTTATTTTAAGGGGAATTTTAGGATAATGCAGATTTAGATTATTCATCCGTATACTAGTTTTTTTTACGAAATCCAATCAAACTTGGAATTAATTATAAAAATGTAATGTCTAATAAGAAAAAATGGCGCGTTGATGTGTTCCGTACTGCAAATACGCAATGTCAATCAAGGTCGTCGGTTTGAACTTGACATAATTTGCAATGTCTAAGTTTAGGTATTTTTTTAAGTTTAATTAAAATTAATTATTTGTTAATGTTTCACTAATTACATTAAGCTATTGGTTGCTGCTAAAGATGAAACTATATCTTACAAAATGATTTCAACGGGTGCATTTTTTAGTAGTATTTTGAAACAAAGTTCGAAGACGCAATTATGAATTTTATTAGCATATTTGTTTTTATGTTCATAATATTATAATTAATATGCATTTATGATTAATTATAAAGACGATAGCCAGTAATCAATTGATTGTGCTTACAACTCAATAAATATTTATGACTATAAATTACAAGATTAGACAGTGTTTTTATCTGATTACTGATGGATTATGCCAATATGGATAAAGTTGTGTTTTATTAACCTTTATTTGGTAGTAAAAAAAAATCGTGAGGCAAGATTAACATTACGTTGAGGCAAAGATCTGTCAAATTCATTTGGTGACGACAATTCTGACGTTTTGTTCCGTTTATGTTTATAAATGTTTGAATGAGACAAATTAGCACCAATTTTCATGGCGATAATTAATTTTAGATAACTTTTTAAGCCATTGTGAGAGTTGCTTTATGAAAAAGTATTTTTTTTTAAGTTTCTGCATTCTGCAAAAAGCAATGTTCAAAAGTTCAGAATTCTGAAATAGACAATGGTGTAAAGTTTAGATTTCTGAAATAAATAACGCTATTAGGTTTTTGAACCTTTAAATTCTAAAGTTTGAACTTTTTTGTTTTAAGGTTAAAAATTCTGAAATAGGTTATGCTTTAAGGTTTTAGAATTCTGGAATAGACATTCTGAAACATAAAAAAGCATAATGACTTACAAAATTAATTGTCACAATTAAAATTGTCGCTAATAATTATGTATGTAGAGACCGGATTATAATGCAATTGCATATTTTCATATGCAAATGCATATTTGGCCCATTTACATCTATCATTGCATATTTTACTTAAAATCTTGTGATATTTTCACTAGGTAATATTTAAATTACAATATTTACCTAGTGAAAATATGCATCATCACAATGTCTAATTCATTGCCAGAACCGATAAGTGCTAACATAGCACCTAATTTTGAATACTGGCCGGTTGCCTCAGTGGATAGAAAACGGTCGTTTTCCACTTCTTAAAATATTTTGAGTGCACGATTTTAGTGTATGTAAAGAAGAACGTTTGGAATATAGTAGGTACCTCAATGTTATCGTATATAATACAAAATGTTAAATACCTACCTAATTCTTAATTTACTGTTGATATCTAATTGTATGTGATTTTTAAATAAAAACCTCTATTTTTTTAATGTGCATATTTTGACAGTTTTCAAGCATATTTCTATCATTTTTCATGCGTATTTGCATGCATATTTCAAGCTTTTATGTTGCATATAATCCGGTCTCTACTAATATGTCTCATCCAAATATTTTTATGAATGTAAAAATACGACAAATGTAATCCGCCAGGTAGGTATAAGACTTTAAACTTACCGTCATTGGCATAGGGTCTTTTTTATTTATTCTTCATCCTTTTATAGGGCGCGGACGAGGATTCATTTAAACGGTTTAGCTATAGAATGTGTTAATAAACTTAAATGCCATGGGCCATGGCATCTTCGCCGTGTGTTTTTGCAGTTTTTTTTGTTACACTAAAACGCGGATGCAGTAGGTACATCGATACGCGCTAGTGTAAATGGTAGCAAAGCATGTGTGTGACCTTACGAGCCGGACACCGGGCGACCTTTAGCTTGAATGGCTCGATAACATCCTGAACGCTTCTTCAATAGTGAACTATGGATGCTGTGTATGGGCTGTCATCCTAGTAGGCTAGGATGAAAGGTACACGGAAAGAACATGTTTAGTCATCTAAGCAACTGTTTGAGTTATAGCGGTTTGAAAGGTAGCCATCACTTTTTTTTCTTTATATGAGAGGGAGGAAAACGAGCAAGCAGATCATCTGATGGAAAATGATCACCACCGCCCATAAATATCAACAACTCAAAGAGTCACCGTTGCCGGCCTTTAAAGGAAGTATAAACCCTTTTCTTGAAAGCTCCGATGTCATGGTTGTCTGGAAACACTGCTGCCGGAAGCTGGTTTCACAGTTTCATCGTACGTGGCAGGAAGTGCCGAAGAAAACCTATAGTGGTAGACTGCCATTCATCGAGAAGGTGACGATGGAACTTAGACTTTCGACGGGAAGTGCGATGGTGGAATTTTGCAGCAGGCTGCAAATTAATTAATTAATTTTTCAAAGCACTCGCCGTGGTAGATCCTATAGAACACACAAAGAGAACCCACGTCTCTTCGCATTGACAAGGAATCCAAACGATCGGAAATCAATGACTGATCACTGACAAGTCGAGCTGCTCTACGTTGAATGCGGTCAAACGGAAGGAGAAGATATTGGGGTGCCCCTGCCCAGAGATGAGAACAGTATACCAAGTGCATCTCTCTTATTGCGTTGAAATAAAGGTTTTTCCGATCGTCTGAAGCCGATTCCGCGTCGATAGATTTGGGGAGACCCTATGTTTTAGGGCCGGTGCAGATGCACCAGTTGTAATAAATGAAACTGTAAGAAAGACACACTATTGAGTGCACATGGTGTGCCATCTTTCTTACAGTTACATTTAATACAATTGGTGCGTGACACGCACAAGCATCTGGTCTGCGCCAGCCTTTATTATAGACGTCCAGCTATCTTCATACCAAATCTCACCCGAATCCGTCCCTCCGTTTTAGCGTCAAAGAGTAACTAACACACACATACGCTCGCATGCGTACACGCATGGACGCACGCACGTACACACAAACTTTTGCATTTATAATTATTATAGAAGGAACCAGGATACACTGGTGACAGCGTTTGATTAGTTGTGTGACATTGCATGTGTTACCGATTTCCGGTGTCAAGATGCAAGGACTGACTTAATTGACTAAAGTCATGTTTCCATTGCAAACATTATCTTTTCTAAAGCCCAGAGCGTAAAATGGGGTGACCTCAAAAATTAGTTCACGATGTATTCACTGTTTTGTAAATTCACAGTCAGGGATTGCGTAGCTTCCTATTCGTCTTTCTCAATAGCACCCCTACATTCCCTTAACCTACTGTATCCCTCCATACAAATAAACAAAGTTTTATACCTCGTTATTAAAGCTACTTTAATTATGGAACTCATGCCGGTCAGTGAATTTCGTTTCGCTTAGAATTTCTTAATTTCTCATTCATCAGAACAACAACCATAAAATATTCTACATATCAATGTAGAATATTTTATGGTTGTCAGATCTTTTAAACGGGATTTTCTTTATTTTTGTAATTTTATTTGTTTAAATTTTTGTAAATGTAATTCGTTAATAGGTAATCCAGTACGACAGTCCGTGTCCAAAATAGGGTATTTTTAATTCATTCCATTTATTGATAATTTTAATTTAGTTTTATTGCTTTAGTTATTCAGAATTATATTTCAGAGTCAATAATGATTTTTAAAAATGTGTCTGTAGAAAAATTACTGTACAAAATCAGAGTTAGAACAGCTTCATGTCTAGTTTTTTGTACTTAAATAAAATAAATCATAAGTTTAACACGTTTTTAATCATTATTAACTGTCTTTATTTAAATATGTACAATGACTCGTGAAATATTTTTTTGCGGAAAGCTCCTTAAAAACTTATCCTTTATTTTTGCTCTTCAGTATATTTAGTCGAGTTTTTGCAGTTTCATTTTAACAGATAAAAACTGGAAAAGAAAAATTATAATACTTATGAAATATTGTTTCGTCTTATTATAAATCGATGAATCAAAATTACATCAAAGGAGTTTTTATTAGTGTAAACACGCAGTTTTTTTTTAATTTTGTATTTGCAAATCGATGTGAATACAGTTTTATAAGAGCGGCTGTAGAATTACTAATTAACAAGATGGATTTGGTTGTAAATCTAATACTGACACCGTGTCTGATTAGGTGGATGTTGTTCTTTTTTTGACGTAGATCTTTTTGCGATTATGACTGGCCAGATTTTTTTTTCCACCAAAAACCGACAACGATTCAAACTCTTACTCTCTAGAACTTAGGGAGACCTTTAAAACAACGGCTTCATTGTTTATGCAAGTTTTTAAGTTCCTCGTTTTTTTCATGTTTCTACTACTTCTGTATTTTTATTCACATTTTATGAGTTAACATTAAAGAAAAATCAGATGTTATTTGTTTTTATGAAAAAAAAAAAACAGTGAGTTTACCTACCCTTTTTCACTGATCATCTTTATTTGTTAGGGCACAGGCCTCCTTTCAGACTGAGAGTGTTTTTTACTCATGATTATATTAGTAGCAGTGAGTAAAATAGATCTTCATTCCTGTCATCCTCTGCTGGAGTGTATGACTTGAATAATTTTCTTTCACTGACTATGGTCCGCAGGGCTTACAGTTTGTTTAGTTATTTCTACCCTATCCCCAACGCAACCATCTCTTGCTCTTATTTCATGCAACTATGTAGTGGTAGAGCCATGTTGTAGCTAGCCGCTGCATCACGAATGGGCCGGCTCGTCCGGAGCAGTACCACCCTCACACTCCCACTCCCACTCTCACAGAACACCGGCGTGAAACAGCAGTACTCCTGCCTGCTGCTTTTCGTACGGTCAGTGAGAGCGCCGGGGGTCCAATACCTCTCTCTCTCGCCCTCCCCTATTCCATCTCCTTTCTTAAAGGCCGGCAACAGTTCATATTTATATGTTGTTCAGTTTACATTTATGGGCGGTGGTGATCATTTTCTATCAGATGACCTGCTTGCTCGTTTGCCTCCCTCCCACAATAAAAAAAAAACTACAGCCCAAGTTCAGTCGTAGAGACCAGCTCACCAGCGAGGCGTATACAAGCTGATGGTAATTTCATTCACTAAATTATTAGCGACCCTTTTCGCACGGCGACTCTTCCGCGTAGCTGCGCGCGCGCTGACGCAACGATGCGGGTCTGGGGGCCAAGTGTGTCACATAAACGTATGACTACTGACGCCTAACTAATCGATCATTGAGTAACAACTTATTGTCCCACCGTCAATTGCCGTTACGAGATCCAGAATATGGTTTCACTAATCTCTCATTTCTGCTGTTTCGGTTGAACTCTCGTAAATATATTCCTAGCAAGAAATAAATTGGTAGTTATTTAGCGAACCTACACCTTTATTCACCATCGATATACATCCCATTACAGGGCACAGCGCTCTCAGAATGAGAAGGTCTGGGCTGTAGTTACCACGCGGGCCCAGTGTGGATTGGGAACTCCAAACAACATTGAATTTCTTCGAAAATTTCAAATGTTATTTTGCACGTAAATTCTGAAACTCTCAGAGGTCTTTTAAATCTTTGTCCTTTATATCCAGTGAGATATAAAAATATAATTCTTTTATAGGTTCAATGTACAGGTAGTTTTTAATGCATGCAATTTTAAAATCCAGATAGTAATAACGTTAAGTATAATATTAAATGTCAACGACCTTTTGAAGAACAAGAAGCGCATGTGTTTTGAAGGGCACTTCGATATGATTTTTTCCTCTGTCGGCACTGTTTTTATTAGTTTATTTTGAAAGCTTGTTAAACTTGCTTTTTAATTTTAATCACAGCAAAAGATCTATTGAAACTAGGAAAAATAACGATTAAGAAAAACTGTTATCGTGTAACTAAGTGAAATGGATTTTTTCAATTTTTTCTTTTTTTTCCAAAACTGGTAAGTACCTATAACTTGACTTCTCACCCCAGGTTATCGTTAGTAAACCTATTTTCAATTGTAATTGTCAAAAATATTAAAAATAATAATAATTGATAATAAGTAAGTTCCCAATCCGCACTGGGCTCGCGTGGGAACTACGGCCAAAGCCCTCTCATTCGGAGGGGAGGCCTGTGCCCTCAAGTGGGACATATATAATGTTTAATAATGTTTTAATAATAATAATAATAATAATAATAATAATGTTTTAATGTTTTATTATAGCACCAGGAGATTACAATCATTCATACTGTGGATCCCAAACTAGGCTGTGCCTGTATCTTGGGACCCGAAGTTGATATATTGACTTGACAATAACAATGTTTACTGTTCCAATGCGCAATAAACGAAATTCTTAATACATACTTAACATAAAAGCAAACATTTAAAATCAAACAAGATTCAAATTAATTATACTAAAACGAGACTTATCATGTAACCAATCTGTTCAGTACAATAATTTTAAAATAGAATATAAGATTAAAATTGCTTCGTCACTTCCACCCTCACATTGTATAGTGTGCATGCATATTGTGCGTGTGTGTGCGTGCATGCGTGGGTATGTGCGTGCATGTTTGTGTGTGTGTGTGTGTGTGTGTGTGTATGTGTGTGTGTCTGTTAGTGTATGTATATGTATACGTGTGCGTCTGTTACATGAGCGAAGAAATCCTACGAACAAATCCCAAGCAAGTCCTCCGTTTGGGAGTAGGACAATGCAACCAACCACCTCCTAGTAGCTGCCTTTACCTCGGACTTACTACGATTCTTTAAGTCCACCCTTCTGCACACTGCATTATATGCAAAAGGGTGGACGAAATACGGTGATCGTCTGGCGAGAGCCGATCTGACTCGCGGGACGGGTGACCTATACACACGTCTTGCCAGAATCTGCCTGTGATTTGTGGATTTAGTTATGGAGCTATGCGTACGGACGACCGCTCTAAGAATGAAATGCTGTCTCACTCTAAGTAATCCAGCCTCTCTATACAGAGCATCTGTTGGGAAACGATATGGTTTTCTGAGCATAACCTTGATGACAGCACGTTGCGCCCTTTCGACTGCAATCATATAGGTCTTACACGCACTACCCCAGACTGATACACAGTACTGTATAACAGACTGACACAGCGCCTGGTATATGGTGCGAAGCACGTTCGGCGGAACGCAATCTCGTAGCCGCTTCATCACGAAAATCAATTTTCTTACTCTTTTCGAAAGAACACTAATATGTTCCTTAAAAGTAAGATGTTGATCAATAAGCAGGCCTAGGTACCTAACAGAGGAGCATCTACTTAAGTCGCTACAGGAACAAGACGATTGAAAGTTTCCACAAGTATGCAATAGCAATCGTGTATCAACTGGAGGTGCGGAGACCTTGGTTTTAGAAAAAGGTATGTAGCTTGTTTTCTCAACATTCAGAGTTAGCAAATTTTTATCCAGCCACATAGCCACCCTAGACAACCCCATTTCGGCTATATGATACGTTTCCTCCCATGACTTGCCACTGAACAAGACTACTGTATCATCAGCATAACAAATGACTTCCGCGCATGGTAGGGAAATCTGGAGAAGGTCATTCATGTAAATTGTAAAGAGTGACGGCCCCAATATGCTACCCTGCGGGACACCATAAAACACTTTCAATTGACCACTGACTGACTCCCCTATCCTGACCATTTGTCGTCTGTTGGTCAAATAACTGCGAAACCAATCCAAAGCCACTCCCCTCACTCCCACCACCTCCAGTTTTCGCAGCAGAATGTCAATTGACACGGTGTCAAATGCCTTAGCGAGATCTAAGAAAACCCCAAGGCACTTCTCACCGTTGTCTAAGCGACTTGAGATCTGGTTAATGAGGAGAATGGCAGCATCTTCCGTCGATTTGCCCCGTCTAAACCCGAATTGCCTGTCAGATAGTAGCGAATTGCTCTCTAGAAATTTAGTGAGGCGATTATTAACAATTTTTTCCAAAACTTTGGAAAAAACACATAAAAGGGATATCGGTCTATAATTGGCAGGAATATTCTTCGGGCCACTTTTATAAATGGGTGAAACTACAGCCAACTTCCAGCAGTCTGGAAAGCATCCCTTTTCAAGACTGAGGTTACAAATATGGGTTAGCGGTTCAATGATAACGTCTTTGATTTTCTTTATAAATAGTGGCTTACAGCCGTCGTAACCTGGAGCACTATCAGACTTTAGTTGGCTTATAAGCTGGTCCACTTCGTGAGGATCTGTAGGCAGCAGAAAGAATGAGTGGAGAGCGGCCTCACCGGAAGAGAACGCGCCGGCCAGACCAATTTGCGACTCAGAAAGCTTGCTTAAGATACGGTCAGCCAAGACGCCCCCCGCTTTTGAGAAATGTTGGTTGCATATGTCAAGAGATTCTGTCACTGAGCTACCAGTTTTTAAGAGCTCAGCAAAATCTTTATTTTTGTTACCCATTTCACAGAGGGTTTTTACAGTCTTCCATAGCTTTTTTGGATTGTCTTTATTTTCTGTGACCTGATTGCGTTGATATTCAGTTTTAATATTAAATAGAAGATTGTCACAAAAGTTTCTATAACGCTTATATATTTTAAGTTTTATCGGATCATCTGGCGAAGCCTTTACCTGACTATGCAACTTGTCTCTATGTCTCATACACCTGATCAGACCAGGAGTTATCCATGGCTTTAGATTAAACTTGGCACGACTAATCCTAACCCTCTCCGTATTATTTTGTATTGCTGAACATATGAAACTGTTAAAATTAGCTGTTGCTAGATGCACATCAGGGCAGCCTGTAACCTGAGTCCAGTCTACCGTATCCAGCTCCAAAGCCACCCTCGAGTAGTCAGTCTTGTGGACCCAGCGATCCCGAACCACACGTTTTGGTGCCTGAATACCTGCCATTACAATATCATGATCTGTGACGGAGCATTTACACACAATACCAACCGACAAAACATTTGCTTTAATAAAAATGTGATCAAGACAAGACCCCATTCTCGTTGGCTTCGTAATCGCTGGAACCAGACCGTGCGCAGACATTAAACACATATAGTCGGCACATTGCTTGTTACTATTGTCACCCAGAATATCTATATTGATATCCCCGGCAACCAGAACCTGCCTGAAATTATGCTGGCCAAGAATTACATCCAAGGAAGTAATGAATTCATTAGTATTAGCAAAGGACGGGGATCTATAGATTGCTAAAATCATCAGTTCGTCTCCTATTTTTAGAGATAGGCAGTTAGCATCATCCAGGGCCGGTTCGGAGACTGTGAGCAAAAGGGATTCCCTGGCGTAAACTACTACCCCGCCACTTTTATTAATTATCTTTGTGGAATGAAATGCCTGATAACCAGGAAGCGTATCTACTATTGATCCCTCGCTCAGCCAACACTCCGTAAGAATAACAATATCATACTCTATGTTAAGTCGCTTAAGTGAAATCACAAAAGAATCGAAGTTACGTTGCTGACTTCTAATATTCATTGTTATGACTTTAAAGTTAAACTTAGGAGTCAGAACGGTCTTACAATGTTCCAATACTTCTAGTGCGTGACATTCTATACCTAAGTTATTATCTAGTTCGTCGACTAAATCAAGTAATGCCATAAACATAAGTTATAAATAAAGCAACATTAAAATTGTTTCGAGTCAGCACTGTATTCCAACATTGCAATATTGTTTCTTTTGAAGTGAAATGTGTAAAGTTTGAGAGTAGCTGGGAATAGTAAATTTGTTCAGTAATGTGTTTATGTCTGTGAGAGAGAAAAAATTCAAAAGCATTAAGTTCAAAAGACATTATTAACCAAAACAACAATAACACAAGCATAAAGAAAACAAACGGATACGAGAACGAGCAATGGCATACTAAATAACTAATTCGCTTGTGGCTCAAGATCTCCCTCAATGGCCACCATGGATTGAGTCTTGTCGCTATCTTCAGCGTCCTCCGGGAGCTCCCCATACCGTTTCCTGAGTTCAGCGGCATTGCGTATAACAATAGGTTTCCATCCTTCCCGTCTACGGATGAGAATGACCCCATTGTTGGTCCAACAGTATTTAAAACCAGCTTTATCTTTCTGCAGCCGTGCGTCACGAAATAACACTCTATTTGCCTTTGTAAGCCGCTCATTGAAGAAGAGTTTTCTGCTGGGGCCATTCATAACAACATCTGTCGATTTCAAATTTCGCCTTGCTCTGCCAGCTTTGAGGAATTCGCTTCGCTTGCTACTTCGCACGAACCTAACAACCAGCGGCCGCGGGTTTGCTCCCTCTGGACTGGCATGTCTGTCGTTCCCAGGCTGCAGACCCACTCGAGTGACAAAGTCAAGGTCTTCTTCCTTTAAATCTAGGCCAATTTTATTAGCAGTCGTAAGTACTAGGTGGTGTGTACTTTCGTTCGGAAGCTCGGTTAAACCCATAATTTCTATCTCGTTCCGTAGTGATATTTGTTCCCGAATGTTTAGTTGATCCTCGAGTTCGTCGACTCTCTGTCTGAGACAAGCAATCTCGCACTCTTGGCTCTCCAACTTAACTATTTTTTTATCAGTACGCATCAGCCTAGCTTCTAGATCATCCAGACGGGAGTGGCATCGGCCCACATTCATGGTTAAATTTTTTAGATGCTCCTTAACCTCGCCCATGTCCTCGCGCAGTAGCCTAATTTCAGTTGTAAGCGCTGAGATCGGGTCACTATTGTCAGTAGGAGTTGGAGTCCGGGGCGCTGCCGGTGCGTGATCCTTGCGGCTCTGGCCCCTTATAGTAACGTTTTGATCCTCGGTAAAACCAGAAGCTCGCACGGGAGTACCTGTATTGCCTTTTTTAGGTAATTTGCTCTGGCACGCAGGGCACGTCCAGTTTTCCTTGACGTTAGCAGGTATTTTTTTAAAGTCCAACATACCAATGCAAACAGAATGGTACTTCTCATTGCACTTCGAACATTCCAAGCTTTGCGACGATGTGATTGCTTTACAGCAGGCAGCACAGGTACTCGACATCTCTTGCGACAAATCTCAAAAACCCGACGAAATTCCAGAATGCAATATATAGAATTGATAAAATAAAATAACTTTGCACCCAGTACTCCGATATCAGTGGCCGCGCGCTCCAACCAAACAGTGCAGTAGATAAAGCATGCCAAGCGACAGCGATGGTCGTTCCGAAACGATGTCTTGGTACGGGGGCGATTCACCGCTCACCCTAATACACAGTCGCGCCGGCCGGTTGGTAGAAAAGTCATACAGTTAGTTGAAGGTAGATCTCAAAACAGTTTGTTATCCCGCACTTTCACACACGAAAAACACTGCCTACGATTATCTATTCCAATCAAAAATATCACCATGAACAGCTAAGGACGCGTACTTCGAGCTTGTATACAATTTGACGCCAAACGGTAAGGATTAAATTAATCAAGTATTAAGTAACACAGAGCCGATGTTATCGTGTTAACGTCAAAAATCCTCCCCTATAGGCTGGGATGATGATGATGAATTGATAATAATATCACAAAAACTATAAAGAAAAAAAATGGTTTAAACTTTAAGTCCAGTACGACCTATTCCCCTTCAAGGGAATTTATATCTAAACAAGTCCAAAATTGAACTATTCAATAAAATGCGCCCAAAATTCCGATCCGATGCGATTCCGATGATTATCCAAATGAGCGCAAACAATTCGATTTCGAACACAATCACGTGACCAAAGCCAAATCGAATTCGTTATCCCGCCAATATTGGCCAAATAAGCCAGCTTGGCAATTAACATGGTGGAGAGACGGTGTGGCAACGAGGTTGCGGCAACGCGGGGAAAAACGGTTACCTAACGCCTTACAATGCTAATGCGGCGGCGCCGTGTGAAGTCCTATTTATTAATCGACTTCAAAAAAGGAGGACGTTTTCAATATGTACATACACTGAAAATTCCCTGGGAAATGTAATGCGTACAACATTTTACTTTGTTTGGGAACGGTTGTCCTCATTGTAGCCTTAAGAATGAGCTCGTATCGTATAGAGTTTGTACCTCGTTAACATTGTTTAGTTGAGTCTGGTGATTTATATGGAAGTGGAAGTGGAGGAGGGCAGTTTTCTGCATGAAGACACATATTATGTGCCGCACTAGTTTTTCACGTGTGGTGGCAGAGGAGCAAGGAAGAAGTTGTAGTTCATTGACATGGATCTCCGCCAAGAAACAGGGTCAACATCATAAATAAGTGATCACTTCTGTACCTTATCACTTTAACTTCATGTTTGAAAAGCCATACGAAATCATGCAACGGCTGAAAGCGACAAGGTACAAAAGTAATCATTTACTTATGACGTTGACTGTACGTGTAAATAAATTTTGTAAGCCGACATACTTACTTGAGTATTAAGAGTGTACCGGAATACGGTCCAAATGACGGCTGGACTGAATGTACATAGGTAAAATATAATTTATTTTCGTGTTAAAAATAGTTATTATCATCTGAAACGTACCTACTTATATTATTTATTTAAATATGAAGTTTTTTTTTTAGTTTTCTTAGTATAGGTACTTACTTTTAGTCCATGATAGTTATATTAAACATAGTTTATTTAAAGTGAAATTATGGATTAAGTATTCTTCATATCGACTTAATCCCGTTATACTTCATCGGCACGGCATAATGGTTCAGTTATTTTAATGAGTAATTACTTATGTAAAGTAGGGTTGAACAAATAACATGCCTGAAGTCTTTCTACGGTAAACAATTTATAGTTTACGAATCATAAATCCAGCGGATATTCGGGTCGAGTAACACGCTTGGCACCCTTTTCACTCTCAGGCATAACCTACAAATAATAGGTAATTATTATTGTTCGTATTATTGGTAGGGCATAAATATGGACTTAAGGTTGAATGCAAACCACGTGCGCGCAACTAAGCTATTGGTCACCCGCCTACAACAAATTGCAAACAATTTCTCCATACCAGACTTAATTAGGCCTCCAGGAAACGAGATAAATACCTATAAATATCTAAGGTATTTACTAACGAGCGGCGATCACTTCGTTGTACTGCAGATTCTCTCCCACGACTACAATGACCGCGTGATCGGTAAACGTGGTATTTTATTTATAATACTATGAAACAAAACGTAGTGTCAACGGCAATTAGCTTTGTAGAGACACTTTATTGAATTACTAATGGTTACCCGCAGCTTTGCTCGCATGATTCTTTATAACCGGCAGTTGAATTGAAATACTGGGTTTTACCGAAATTCCCATTAGAGTTCTCGAAAACGGCGTCATGGCCTTCATTTACACTTCGTTTATTTTAGAATTAAGAAAGAAGGTACCTAGGCGATCTAGACGTGACTTTTTATTGAAAAACATTTTTGAAAAATAAGTCACAGCAAATAATTATGTAACAATCAGCAAGGACATATTAAAATACATCCTAATCCGTCCAGCCGTTTCAACGTGAAAGAGTAACAAACAATACACACGCACACACACTCACACACGCGCACGTAAACTTTCGCATTTATAATACTAGTAGGAAGAAACTAAACAGAGTGTCAACGGCAATTATCTTTGTGGAGATACTTTATTGAATTGTCTTTTGTTCTTGCCTTTGAGGCTCTAGGAAGACAGCTATGAAGGCCTAGCATTGGTTCACACTAGTGGAGGATGAGAATTTAAATTTATATACGTTAGGCCAGGAAAAAAAAAACAAATTTGACAAATTACATCGATTGGCCTGATTCCAAGCTGAACAAAGCTTATTATACCTATAGGTTACCAGGCAACTGATTAACATAAGTATAAACATACAGTATGTCTTCCAATTTTTCTGTAATATTTCAGGAGGAGGGTTCAAACTGTAGTGACGTCTTTGCCGCGGTACACTTTGAACATCGATCTATGAAAGGAAACATTTGTTTTAAAATATGCCGAAAAACATTTAAATATTCCGCAATAAGTTGAAGACTGCTTGTATACTTAAATATAAATTAAATATTCAGGAATGCTCTATCATTCTTATTTTTCACATAAATATGAGCCCCGATTGGTGATTGAACCCTTGATCTCTTTGTAGTCAGCCTCTAACCACTCAGGGCCTTATTTAAGAAGGATCTTATCAATGATCAAATTGATAACAAGTGCTTACTTGATGATTATCAAGAAATAATGACACCTAAGTACTAAGTAACAAAAGGTAACTTACAAACAAACATAATAAACTTCTTACACGTACTTATCTTAACTTAAGTAATTTAAGATAAATATAGGAATCATGTGTATTAAAATAAAACAGGCTCGTAAAGCCGTAAAACATCCAAATCCGCGATCTTTTGCGTATACTTACATAGGTACTCATTGTGTCAACAGTCACTCTATCTATTTCTATGCACAAACAACAATGTTTTCCAAATATTTAAGCAATTGGGATGTCCCAATTTTTGACAACGTATAATAAATCGAAAACCGTTTGGAGAAATAGGCTTTGTGAATCGTTTTCAGAAATCAGATTCCAAAAATATAATAAACTTAATTAAATAAAGAAAATTTAAGTAATGACCTTCATTTGACCCCTGCAGTGAATCGTCACATAGGCAGATATAAAGCAGGGCTACACTCTAATACCTGGTTTACACTCTCGTACGAGTGGCGAGACGAACTACGGGACGAGCCACGAGACGAGAGTGTGAACAGGCGCGCCTCGCGCCTCGTCTCGTGATTTGTCTTGATTGGCTCGCGTCCGGAGCGAGACGACGAGGCGAGGCGCGAGGCGAGGTGACGAGGCGAGAGTGTAAATCAGGTATAAAGCAAATTGGCAGTTTGAAATGTTGCTGTCCTGCTTATAATAGCAAAGAGTGACAGACAGAACTTTAATCACATGATGCGCACTTGGCTTTGAACAGTTGTCATTTATCATAAAGTCCGAAATGTATACAATACTCGCAATGTATTTTTACAAATTTAATTATTAAATTACTATGTTACAAGTAAATATGAAAGAATTTAAATATCAGATTTTAATAAAAAATATCTATTTACTATCACACTATTAAAGAAACAGGAATAATCGAAGCTAAAAGAAGAGAAATAAATAAAACTATTTGTCGTGGTTCATTTAGGACCCTAAGCCGTGCTTGTATTATTGACAGTGACAAGACAAACCAGTAGTGCCACAGATTATGTTATGTACGGCTTGAATTTTTGTAGGCAATGGAACGTGGCTCTCTCACTGTGACTTCATCCAACGTATTTCTTAAAAAAATTATAAAAAATTAAATACTCAACCAAATTCAGAATCTATGAAAATGGTATCTTAAAATATCCTAAACTTTCCAAAAAAAATATAAATACTATAGTTTATTTTTTTTGGTGCATCCCAATTAATGTGCGGACCAAATGCGATTCTAATTTGCGGGGGAGAAGGCGGGGATCCCCGCGACCAGGCCTCCTGCATGCCATGTACTTACGCGTGATATTTACCTACCGCAGGGACGATCTGCTGCGACCCCCACTTTACGTCTATGGGAGGTACCCTAAAAAAATTTTTATTATTTTTTTTATTTTACCACTTTGTTGGCGTAACTGATATGTAAATTCATGCTAAATTACAGCTTTCTAGTACTAACGATCCAGCTCAGAAGCTTAGCTGCGGATGGACAGACAGACAGACAGACGGACTGACATGGCGAAACTATAAGGGTTCCTAGTTGACTACGGAACCCTAAAAATATGATTACGCAAGTCATTAATAGGCACTCACTAAAATTGAATAGCTCGACGTTCAATAAAACTTTTAACAACTTTCTTAACCCTTGAGGATACCAAAATACGTGAATACTTTGGCTAAAGACTCATAACTCCGAGAGTCCGAGGGCACGAAAATTAATTATTATAAGCAATTAATTTTAACGACGTGAATAATTTTATAAGTTTTCTGCACTACCAGTTTTTAAAGGAAACTTTAGCAGTAATAAAAATAATTAAATAATTAAACAGTTGATAAAAATAATTAATTATTTTTCTGAAAACTTCATTCGGGTAAAAAGTTAAGTTACTTGACAGCTGAAAGAACGCTCAACGCTTTTCGTATCGTATCGTATCGTATCGTTGCCTAAGCACCATCTTGTCTCTATTGACCCAAGTCAGAGGTAAAAAATCATACGGTAAGATTCGCTCACTAAGGGTTACGTATAATCGCACAAATCATAAAAATTGAGCAAAAAAAAACGCCAACAAAACGCGTCTTTGTGTGGGTCCTTTTTTAATTAATTTCACTTCATTTCATTTTACGAACGGCCGGCCATTCATAGTAATAAATACTGAAAAATTCAAGTGCCAGCCAACCTACCGCAGCAAAAAAATAATTTGTTTGTATCAAAATCAAACAAATAAAAAAACTGCAAATCCAGTCCGCTAGTGTTCAATTACATTCTGTTTAATTATAAGGCGGTGCCACACGAGCTTATTGGAAGCTTCCGTTCTTTTGTTACAAAGTTTTTTCTTACCCTCTCATTACAAGATAATGAGTCGATGGTTTCGATAGGTTGATTGGCCGCGAACCACTTCCTAACGTAATACTACAATCGTGATGTGACCTTTAACGTAAGTGTGCTATTTGATAATGATAAGTGCCACATCCGGACTATCATTATTTATTGTTCAATGGTTTATAAATAAAGGGCAGTGACGAAGGTGTCAGTGGCATAGATTGAATATTTTCGTTAGGCGTTGCGCTGAGACTTGGCAAGTATCAGGGTATTTAGAAATGACCTCATTAAATAAAAAATATTATGTTATGGTATTATATTCTCATGATACCTACTTTTATTACATAGCTTACACAGTTTTCATCATAATCAACATAACTTGAAAACGAAAATTTAGAATATGGCCACCCTAATCGTCTACAATAGTCTCTCGACATATGTCACTGACGATTGTCACATTGGTGAAACAGGGGCCAAGTTATCGTTGAATTTTGGGACACCCTGTATACTTATACACATAATGTACAGTCGAGGAAACTGAATCACGTACCAGAGTGAGATATTTTTGCTGCAAATGCATTTTGCACGTGCGACTTTGACATTTCATAACGTCAGTTAAAAGAATAGAAATCATCGTGAAATTTACTATAAAAAGTACCGCCCAGGTACGCTATTGAGTCTTCTCGACTGCAGTACGTGCCTAGATGTAAGATAGTGACAAAGTACAGTCAAGGAATCTGAATCGCGTACTAGGGTGGAACCTCTTCACAGTCGATTCCCCGATGATTTCTTTGGCAGATGTAGGAAATGTCAACATGACATTTGCAACAAAAACGTTCCATCCTGGTAGGTACGCAATTCAGTTTCCTCGACTGTACCTATCTAAGGCATTGGTCTCACCGCCGGCGAGTGAGATATACACTGACGAGCAAAAATAAAGGGTCGGTTACAAAAATGACGATAACTGCAAAACCCGCTGTGATAGCTTCTTCGAGTAAAATGAGTTTAGTAAAGAGTTTATTGTCAATTAAACTTTTTCTGGTTAAGAATAAAATTCTTTACTAAACTCATTTTACTCGAAGAAGCTATCATAGCGGGTTTTGTAGTTATCGTCATTTTTGTAACCGACCCTTTATTTTTGCTCGTCAGTGTATATTTACTCGCCGGGCGTTGGGAGAGTGTCCTCGCCGGCAGTGTGAACAGCGAGCGATGAACTATAAATATATATCTCTCTCTTTTAATTACACGGAAGCGATTATCTTTTGTTCGTTTCTTGGGCTAGAAAAAAGTCGATAGTTCATAATCTCACTCGCCGGCGGTGGGACCAGTGCCTAATGCTGTTACATTGTTCGAACATTATTCAAGAATAAGTACAGTTTATTACTCGATATAAAGTCATGGTAGCCTAGTGGTTCGACCTTTAGCCTCTCAAGCAGAGATTCATGGGTTCGCACCCGGGCTCGCGCTTCGGAGTTTTTTTAAATTTATGTGCGAAATTACATTTAAAATTTACCACGAGATTTACGGTAAAGGTAAAATATCTTGAAAAAACCGCACACTATTGCGAAGAATTTCGAAGGTGTGTGTGATGTTCCCAATCCGCACTGAGCCAGCGTGGGAGCTACGCCCCGAGCCTTCTCATTTTGAGAAGAGTGCCCTGTACTGGGACGTATATAGGTATAGGCAGTGGGGCTGGGATAATGATGACTGCTCGGTACCCACAAGTTTATTATAAAATACGCCTTTTAGGCTAATTGTCATGTTAACCTTCGCACAGGCAGTTACAGCGGGAGGCACGGGTCGCCAGGTCAAAGTACAATAGACGTATAAATATTATGCATACACAAGATATTTAATCATCTCGCAATAGGCGTGAAGGCCGTAGGGCCATCGTGGTTTAAGGTGGAAATATAATTACATTAATGTAGGTCATATTTAAACATTTAAAGGGCGTTTCTGTGGTGATGATAACTTATGTAAGTTTAGATGAACGTTTGGATGAACGAGACCCATTGTTAGATCGTGATACAAATTTTTTATTGAACACCAAAAGCATTACAGTGATGTTACAAAATTAAAAATTAAGTCAGACAATAGGCGGTCTTATCGCTAAAAAAGACAGCCAATTACTCAGAAATTCACAAATATGAACAGACAAATGTAGGTGGCAGAAACAACAGACAGGAGAAACGCAGAATTAATAGACAATAAATATTAAAAACAATACAAATATAATATAAATTATATAAATATACAAATAGATTTAATATAATACTTATTCACTACATATACTTACTACTTAATACAAAGTATCGTAAGTCAAACTAGGGCGCTCCTGCGTCTAATTTTTTTGAAAGACATGTATTGGCGAAATTACTTAACATTTGAAATATATGCACCTGCGAAGAAATTCAATGGGGTGTGTGAAGTTCTCAATCCGCACTAACCCTAACCCTCTCATTCATAGTGGAAGCTTGTTCCCAACACGGGTACGTATATATACCGAAGATGGATGATGGAGAGCTATAGTATAAATCTTCCCGAGTGAACTTTTCGCTTCGAGCCCTTATCTTTCAAAACAAACGGTATTGTCATAGTATTAAGGTTCAAATTTAATGTAATGACTCGAAGCGAAAAATTCACCTGGGAAGATTGATACTAAACTATCATCAGAAATAATGTAGCCGACCATCTACTTGTTACTTTTTTTTAAAAGTGGCTCTATCTCCGTAACTACGTAACTATCTATTTAATACCTTTAAAAGACCAACTATCGTACATATACTATATTTATTTCTGAGATCTCGGAAACGGCTCGATCGATCTAGTTTGGTCTTATATCGGGAAATTACCTTCGAGTATCAGCCCAAGCGCCGCCCAAATACTAATAATTTAAGACTTGATTATGCATACTAATATTATAAATGCGATAGGATAGAGTGTCTGTCGGTCTGTTACTACATCACGCTTAAACCGCTGTACCGATTGAAATTTGGTATGGAGACAGTTTGAGACCAAAAAAAATTTATCCCGGAAAAAATTGCACTGTCCTCTTCCTCTTCAAAACTGTAGTTTTTGCTATTTAAATTTTTAGTATTTAATCACCAGTCTTTCTTTTTCTCTTTCTTTGTTCTTTGTTTTTTTTACGCGTTACTCTGTTGTATACATTAACAGTGACATATTTGCTGGCCAATGTTTAATTTTGTTTTTAAGTTTATTCTTTATATTGTACCGTTTTAAAACATTGTGCTCGGTGGATAGCGAAAAATGAATTCTTTGCTGACGGTGTCGCGGGCAATAGCTAGTTCTTTATAATCTTTCTTATTTGCACGCAATTTGTCAGCTCCAATAGGCAAGCAAAGCGATGCACGGTTGCGTCCATTACGGCTGTGAATCTTCCTTCCTGCGTTTGCGCAATGTTACTCGCACTCTTACTTAACAGTTAACGGAAACATTTCTTTTAGCAGCTCAGTGTTAACTTCGAATAGGTCGTTGATTGTATACGTAGCCTCATTTATGGTGTTTTGAGGCTGTGATGTCAGAGTTCTGAATATAATGATTAAACAAAGTGCTTTAAAGCTGATCTAGGATATAATAGCTGGCAGCTTCCTCGGATGAAGAATCAGCTTAGTTATTCAGTATCTTCGAAAAGGGTGAATATTCGAGCATTTTGATCGCTCGGTTAAACCCCATTACCTTCCATCCAATAATTATTACCACAACCGAAGGACGAGTCGCATGAAATTTGATCAAATTAGATTCAGCATCGGCACTGTCTTAAGTTTTCATATTTGCTAAGATGTTAATGAATAATAAACAAAAAAAAAAACCGTCTTCAAAGAATACTCAAAAACTAAAAAACACAAAAAAATATGATATAAAAATTGAACCGACTACAAACAAAAAACATGAAAATATCTTTCTACTAATCTGTTTAGCTTGGAGACCTACAAACGCCCATTTACAAGTTGACTATACTTTTTTTAGCATTAGAAAGAAGGTAAGCGATCTTGACGTGTCTTTTTATTGAAAAACACTTTTGAAAAATACATCACAGCAACTGTATAACAATTAGCAAGGACATAATGGTCATTTACATTATTTTGGTTTCATAAAAGTAATATTTAATTTTTTAGAGACCCATCATTATTGTTTACCTTAGGTATTTCTTATGCTAAAAAAAAAACGAAATATTGTGTGTGATGAGCAGAGATCGGACAAATGGATGTCATTGTTGGCAATAATATAGACATGACTCCAAAGATCAATTAATTACTTTTACCTGTAATTTAATTTGTATACCTACTTCGTAAAATATTAATCAATAAATTAAACACAGACTTATTGTGTAGATTTATTAAAGTAAATAAAAATTATTTTTTCTAAATTTTCAGTTTGTTCCTTTTCACATCCAAAATATACTTATGAGCTGAAAAACTCCGTACGCAATCTAAAACGGAGCAAATTTAAGTAGTTTAAATGGGAATAACGTTATGCCAATGGTTTTCAAATTTAAGTAGTTTAAATGGGAATACCGTTATGCCAATGGTTTTCAAATTTAAGTAGTTTAAATGGGAATACCGTTATGCCAATGGTTTTCAGCGTCTATTTTGTCTTCTAAGTATTTGATGACAGTTTCAAAATCTGGATTTCTTTCATTTTTCCTTTCAAACGGATTCCTATTTCTCCTTGTATACTATCCTGATTATTTAATTATTTTTATTTATTTATTTATTATTTATTAATGTCAATGTCAAAAAAAATATTGTATTTTTAAGAAGGAAATCAAAAGAGATATGATATCTTTCTTTTATTATCCCATTGAAGTCTTAGCAATTATCACTAAGAAATCAATTAATTCATTAATTAATCTTTGGAGTCATGTCAACGTTATTGCCATTGTCCATTTGTCCGATCTCTGGTGATGAGATGACCCAGTTGCAGATTACGCGAACAAATTTAATAGCTGAATTCCAAATGTTCTAGACAACAAACATAAGTTTCTAACCAAACAAATGCACGCGAAGATTACCGCGAAGACATAACAACGTTACGCAACTGACGTAATATCTTATGAATGAAATGTAATGCCGGAATAACATTAGCGATTTACTAGTTCTCGAACTACAGTGGTCTATAACCTTTGTAGCCAAATAAATCCTAGTAACATTATAGATGAGAAAGTTTGTGAAGATGTTTGGATGTTTGTATGTTTGTTAAACAATCGTACAATAATGGCTGAACGGATTTAGATGAAACTTTGCGTACAGATAGATAATGATTTGGATAGAGATAAAGAATACTTATATATCCCGGTAATGATTACCCGTGGGATAATATTTCAACTTTAAACAAGAATATATTTGAAAACATTGACGTACCTAGTGGTTTGATGCTTGGCCTCGCAGCCAGAGGGTAGTGGGTTCGAGTCCGGGCTCGTACCGCAGAGTTATTTGAAATTACGTACGAAATTACATTTAAAGTTTTTATGAGCTTTACGGTGGAAGAAAACATCGTGAAGAAACCAGCAAACATCTGAGAAGAAATTCAATGGTGTGAGAGAAGTTCCCAATTTACACTGGGCTCGCGTGGTAACTTTGGCCCAAGTCTTCTCATTTTAAGAGAAGGCCTGTGCCCTGCAGTGCGTATATGTGTTGTTGTTACATTTTTACATTTTTAACTGTCATGCTATGTAGTTATTAGGAAATAAATAAAAAAATATGTAAGAAGTATAATTACGTGAGGATTGGCTCAAAGTCATTCATTGTGCATTTACATGGTCATAGAAAATTTTATACAATAAGAAAAGGCAGAAACGGACCAACAGTAAGCGACCACTGGGCTGTAGCTAAAGGTGAAAGAGCGCTACACCTTCAATACTCATACAATACATGTTTCAACGTGAGTGTGTGCTCTTGAGTATATCGTACTCAACTAGTACGACAAGTTCAATGAAAGTGAATTTGCCGGAGGCTGGAAGAAATCGGAACGTGTTATGTTCTTACGTAAGAGAGACTGGATCCCTGTTGCATAAGGATAGTGTACGCAGCTAAAAATCAGGTTTCCGAGTTATTTTTGCTAAAAAAAAACCTGTATTTTCGGATTACTTTCAGTGACATAGTTTGATAAGTTTTATAACTCAGAGGTACTCAGAAAATACTAAGTAATTAAGTATTAAGTAAAAAATTCCGTTGTTAAAATTAAATTTTGATTTTTTTTCAACCTCGACATTATTGGCAGAATCATCGATACTATATTTTTAAAAATGAATTGATAAAATAGTAATCAAATTGACTTGAATCTGGAATACAATTGAAAATTGGATAACAGTGAAGGTACAGTCAGCAAAAAAGCGAGCTATCATCATCATCCCAGCCTATGTACTATCGCCCCAGACGTCAGCTTGCCATTTTCAAAACAAATTTACTTGCAGCCGTTGATGTTTATTGCTATGGTATGGTATGGACAGATGTCTAGCCACTGCACGCAAACTGGGCCTTTAAGGTGCCAAGCTGGCATCTGGGCCGATAGTACGTCCCACTGCAGGTCACACCCCCCTTCTCCGAATGAGAGGGCTTGAGCCGTGCTTGGTTTTCTCGCTATGTTTCCTTGATCGTAAAATTCAAATGTAATTTGCACATAAATTCCGCAAAACTCAGTCATGCGAGCTCGGTCTCGAACCCACGATCCTCTGCTTAAGACGCTAGAAGTCAAACCACTAGACCACTATGGCTTCTGTGTAGTGTGTATTAATATTTTAATTTTTGACAAAAACTTGGTTAACTCTAACTAACAATGATTGGCAGTACCACCTACGCAAACACTTTCAAATGTCAAATAAATTACTCAAATCAATATTTTATGACGAAAATAAATCGAAATTCATCAAAATTTACAAGGCTCCACTTTCATAATACCATCCCTATCTCACATAACACTTAAGAGCGGAACGGCATGCACAACGCGCCTAATCCAAAGATTTTGCAAGAGCGCTTGCGCATCTACAATGGCGGCGCGTGATCCAAGTTACAATCGCGACCCGCATTTCGATGGAGTCAGGGTGTCATTATGCAATGTTATGATAGTTAACAATAAGTACATTATATTATTACTTTTGCTACTTATCCTCAAACCCTTATTTCACCTATTTAGGGGTTATTATTTAATAAAAACAATTAGCACCCCACAGATTGATATCTTTACTTTCAGCAGATTAGATTTTTCATATGGAGCTATTAGTAGGAGAGCTGGCACCAATTTTTGGGTAGGTGTTTGAGGCAAGCTGAAAACTTGTCACATACTTCTCCTATTATACCCCAACACGAAACTGCAGACTGGCTGGTGAGTAGCGCGGCTAAATGAACCTATGAATTTTCATTTTTTTTTTGTTCCAATAATATACATATTTGAGGCAATATGCAATTTTCATATGTTATAGTTTAATGTTTAAAGAATAAAAAAAATAATAAGCCAGACGATTTAGTCGGGGCTTTAATATTGCCAGGCGCGTGCAAACATATTTTACAAAAAAATATAAAAAATGTATTTGAGGCAACTTGAAATTTTAATAGGGTATTATTTGTAACTAAAACATAAGATTCTCAAAAAAAAAGACAGGTCATTTTGGTGGGACTTTCTACCTGTCAGGTGATCAGGAGAGGACCATATTCCTTGCCTACGCCGTGAAGGCAACGTCTATGCAAAATTTCGACCTTCTACATAGATCCAAGGGTTTGAGCTGGGCATTGATGAGTCAGTCAGTGAGTCAGTGAGTGAGTCAACCAGTCAGGACTTTGCTTTTTATATGTATAAATAATATACTGTTCTGAAGACATCGTAAAGGTTGGGGGAAACCAAAATACGATCAGAGCAGTTGTGTGTTTATATTATAAGCAAGTGTTGGGAAGTTTGCGTTTAGGAAAAACCAATCCATGTTCATGAAATTGTGAGAGCAAAAAATATAAAGGAAAGAGGTTTTGTACAAAACGGCTATGGAGATCCCGCTTAAAAAATATGATTCACTTCGTGTATTTAAAATAAAAATATCCAGCCGCATAACGTCAGTTTCATAACTGATTAAAACATTCGTCCAATTTTTAAGGGATTTTACGATGATCCTTGTGACATCATCAGCGAAAACATTAGTAAGAGGATTAATAGTACGATTACTATAGGAAAAACTCTGACAGCTCATGTTTAATTGAGCTTAAAACAATTTTTTTTATTGAGCTTTGGCTACCAGGGCTATCAGCATTAAACAGATTACATATAAAAAAGAAAATATAAAGAAAGAAAAGTAAATTAATGACATTATTAGCTTAAAACAATATACAATTCACAGACGTATAAGTACAGTACTGATATTAAATTAAAAAAAGGTTTGGTGTTTTATTTTTCAAGATTGAAGTGTAGGTTTATAAAAATACTCTGTTTATAATGGATTTTATTATAATTGTCAGAGCTCTTCGTATAGTAACTGAATTATAGAGGTTGTACTGTCTAATGCGCGGATGCTCGTGATCGCTTTTGCCATCTCATTCTACCCTCATTTCACATCTTGTGAGAGAAAGAAATGATGAAAACGATTGTGGTTCCGAGTGCGTTAGACAATAAAGCCACGTGATTTTATGTTATGATTATGAGTCATATTGAAGTACTAAGTCCATAAGTATATCAGTTAATTTAAAGCATAAATAGAATAGTCATATCTGACTGACTGACCCGTCAACGCTCACCTCAAAATCTTGGACTAAGAATGCTAAAATTTTGCATAGAGATCTCCTTTTTATTTTAGAAACGAAAGAAGGACAGATTTTGCGAAATTTCTAAAAGATAATTAGTACAACACAATAGGCGTAGGTACAGTCGCCATCATATATACATCGAAGCATTCAAGGTGGTCAAAAATATTTGAACATGACCGTATGACCGTATTGCGTACGCACGAGTTCAAATATTTTTGAGCACCTTGACTGTTCCGATGTTTGTGAAGGTGACTGTACAGCGTAAAGATTAAACAAAGTGATGTTGGGAAAAACGTAGTCTTGCACAAGATGGCAACGAGGAAGAATATTTATTACCCTATCTGGTACTTGTTTGTTTAATAATTCTAGCAAATGGCACATTATTCATACAATTTGTATGGAAGATCCCATACGTAGATGCGAGATCGAGCTAGCCATGCGTTGAGATAGCATTGTTGTATGTAATTAGGAGCATTCATGTTAAGAGTTAGTACCAAATAATGCAGGAACTTGCAGCAAAAATTAAACAAAATAATAATACATACAACACTATTTAATGAGAAATACGATCAACTGATTCCATAATCTTCTCTAATAAAACCTCGTGTCACGTTGTTTGTTATCGTACTCCTCCGAAACGGCTTGACCGATATTTATGAATTTTTTTCTCTATATTTGGCAGAGGAGGATAGGTCGTAGGCTATTTTTTCTGGCCTTATTCTTCGCAGATGGAGTCTCGGGCAACAGCTGGTCAATTGTTTAATTCATAATGTTTATTGCTCACACGTAGTGTACAGGTCTTACATTTAGCACAGTTAAACGTGAACCCTGCAAGGGCATTGCAATTATTTAACAATCTTAAATCTAAAATCATTATCTATACTCTATACTAATATTATAAAGAGGAAAGATTTGATTGTTTGTTTCTTTAGGCTCTGAAACTACTGGAGCGATTTCAAAAATTCTTTTGCCGTTAGAAAGCTACATTATCACTGATTGACATAGGCTACTTTTTACCGTGGGAAAATAGTTTTTTCCTACGGGAAAATTAATTTATCGCGGGCGAAGCTGCGGACGGAAGGCTAGTCATTTCTAAATATACAAGATTACACACCAATTCAATTAACAAACAAAATAGGAAATGAAAATTAAATACAAAATACAAAATTAATTCAATTTCAATTTAATTTATAGTCACAGTCAAAACGTGTATCATTTAAATTATATAAACAATAATAAATTACTGAACTATCAGCCTAATGAAAAAAATTCTTTCATAGTGTAATATGCCTTTTCTAGGAAATATTTTTTTAAGCAGACCTTAAACAAATTCATATCTATAGGATATTCTTTATAGATTCGAGAATGTGGTTATAGATTTTTATTGACATTGCATACCACCCAGACCAGACCAGACCAGACCAGACCACCACCAGACCAGACCAGAGTGTATCATTTGCAAAGTCGAAACCGGCTTCGCCAATTTCTGCCGGGGACGGAGATTTTCAGGACGTATATATAGGGGAAACAGATTCATGTTTTTCTTAACAAAGAGGCATACTTCCTAAATGTAAATCGATGTAAGGGTAAGTATGTTCTGTCTGCTTCATGAAATGTGGTCTGCAGTACCATACCTTAGTGATTAGTAAAGTAATATCAAAGTTAATAAATTATTTCGTTACATTTTCATGAAATGCATGATTTATTCACGTATTTGAAGATTTACCATAATGGTGATCACATTACGTCAACAGTTAACATAATAGTATTTATTATATTTATGCTCACTCGCATTGTATAGAAACTAATAGTTTTCTAAATCAGTTTAAGTGGGTCACTGACTGTTACGCAATGTCAATCCTTGACACACCTATACGAAGCTTCAATAATATTTACTTATATAATTTTCAATGCAAATTTGTGACTGCGAGTCACTTAGAGTTAAGTAATAGACGATAAATATTTACTAAAGACTGAAGTTAACAAAGGACATGAGTTGCGACCAAGACAATTTAGTAGGTACCTTCGCGGGACTACGTGTCAAAACACATAAAATTTGAAAGGCATAATGGTTCGAAAAACATAATGATTTTTTGATATAAATTTCAATATTCTCAGAAATTGATAACTTTAGAATTGTTATAAAATAAACCTAATCTAATCTGAACTAATCAGTAGATTTCACGATCAAAAAAGTTGATCTAGTTAATTAGTTTACCGAAAATTATATTATGCCAAATAAGCATTATGGCTTTTGTCTATTAGCTTTTTTATTTTTTATTTATTTTGATACTTTACCTCTTGGCACTGGGAAGTTTAAAGGTTGTTTTAGAAATTATAGAGCTAGTTAGTAAGGACTTCAATACTATGTCTAACTACTGTAAACAAGCCACTCGTAGGTATTTTAATTTCAGACGCGTTTAGAGGGAATGAACGTATCTCACAGCTCGATGGGACATGACAATGTGTAACTACTAATGATGCACCATAGTGCATCATAAGTAGTACACTTATCGTACACCTTAGAGGTGATAATCGAAAGTACAGCTGTTGTCACTTTCAAAGAACGCACGATTTCTAAAGTAAAGATTTTTGGCGGCAAAATCACAAAAATAATATCTACCACTCTGTCTATTTAAGAGGGCTTCTATAAAACAGCTAATTTTTTCATGAACATCTTAGCATAAAAAGAGTGTTTCAATAGTTTTGATCGCCTTTTTGCCCTTTTTAATTGCGTCAAATACCTATATTATTGTCTTGTATCTTCTAACGAAGATTGATTATATTATAAAACCTTTTATTTACGATACATTTTTATTCATCTTTGTATTTAATATAATAGACAAAGCAAAATATTTAGAAATATCGGCTTCGTTTTTAAGGAATGATTTTGCACTTTAAGCCATAGGTACTATCTCAGTAATTTCCTGATCAAGAATCTGCCTCTTGTTTGGATATTGGCAATGTGAATGGTTCGACGTTCAATTAACTTTTTGCGGTAGATAAACCGTAAAATTGACTTTATATTGGGTGTTGGTGTAAGCGAAACTAAGTAAATTCAGTTAATTTCCTTTTGCAGAATTTCGTAAAAAACAAATTGGGCGATCGTAATCAGCTTAAATGGGTTATTGACCTATCGAATTAGAAGTATATAATAAGGTTAGAATTAGTTCGGACTAAGAAATTACAACAACAACAATTAGTACAACTGACGATCGCTGGAGCAGACGTGGCCTGGAGTGGAGACCACGTTTAGGAAAGCGTAGTGTGGGACGCCCTGCAACACGTTGGACTGATGACCTTAGGAGGACAGCTGGCAGTGGGTGGATGAGGGAAGCCCAGGATCGCGAATTTTGGCGCAATATGAGGGAGGCCTACGTCCAGCAGTGGACGGACAATGGCTGTAGATAGATAGATAGATAAGAAATTATTTGCTTGGATGCGGGGAGCGCATGTTCGACCGTTGGCGAACTACATATGGGGAGACATTTGTCTAGCACTAGGTCATCTTTGGCTGATCACAATCATAAACAAAATTAAATTTATTATTTACACATATTTTCTGGAGGAATGGAAATTCTAAGGTTCTATAGAAATATATTATACCTTAGGATGAGTTTTGTTTTTCTTTACAAGGAGATTTTTTGTTTGACTTATCAGAACAGTAATTAAAGGTTAATAAAATAATCAACTCATATGAGGAACATAGCGATGAATGCAAAACTTCAATTCCAATTTCGAAGAAGTGGTCGATTCAATATGTTAATTAGTTGCAATTATTGAAAAACCTTATTAGAGAGATTTAAAGCCGGTCGTAATTTTTGAGTCTATTATTTTAACTTTATACGTTGATAGGTACTTATCAATTATACTTAGGTTGGATGCTAACTTAACGCAAATTATTCCTAATCTTTAAGTATTTTGACACGCTTCTCCTGTGCCGTAGGAATATAAAGGTTGTTTCAGAAATGACAGGGTTGGTAAGGACTTCATTATTACGTCCAATACCAATACACTTAAGTTGTATCCACCCGGAATTTATAGGTGTAAGATAATAAAAGCGATTAGACATGACCTCAGGCAGTAGTTGGGTGACCTCGCGTGGTATAAGTTTTTCGGAACTTAGAAAGTGTGAGAAAACGGTAACAATAATAACAATAATGTGAGTAAGAATCTGGTGTTTAGCGACTGTAAATTACTAGGAAAAAGTTGAAGATGATATGACAGTTGTGCAGCATCATGAACAATTAATGAAAGGCAAAATAAATGACACTTTCCATGTGACATAAATGTCAATGTCAGAAACAAGCAAGTAGATTTTGTTTATAAAAGTGTGTACAAAAACGGAAGCCAATTATTTCTTAATTTTAAAAATAAAAAATCATATTTCCATTTATTATTATGAGCCTTAGAAGATTACGATTGTAATCAAACTTCGCGTAACATTATAAATTTAAATCAACTAAGCAAGTCTCTATTTTTGGCACACGGAAGTTGCGATCCACAAGATGCGGGGTCAATATGTTTTTTTCGCAATAGTTTTAGAAGCTTATTTCTAAAATTTTAGGTAAAAACGCTTTAACGATTGTAAGTTTTTGTAAGCTGCAAATTGTACGTATGCAGACAAAGTGAGCTTGCCGTGACTGGCATTGTCCTACATTTTCTAGACGAGAGGAATTTTGCAGTCGAAACTTGGTTTAACAAGGACAGAAGACAATTCTTTTGTTCGGTGCAAACGAATTAAACATGTATCAAGAACTTTGTGAGCATAATGACATTGGACCTTTTGTTAAATTATTTAAAAATGGGACTTACGTTTTAAAAGTTCCCATGCTGCCGCCTTGATAATGGAACCAAATCACTCAAACATAAGCGCACAATAAATGAACACAAAAAGTTTTGAAGCACTCGAAAATTTTACGATTGTTTTTCTCACGCGGTGTTCGAACTTGGACTGGGTTGCGAGCGCGGGCTCCGTTCGCCGCGAACGTGCAGGCTCGCTGATAGTGGCGGAATGAAGCTCAGTGCGGATGGCGGCTCTAGCTCCGTTGAGAGAGAAAGTTGCTAAGTTATCAAACTTGGCGGTTACGTTGGATGACGATCCTCCCCGCGATTGCGTATTCGGTGACAAAATTCAATTTTCGTGTCCCGCCGACAATTTACGCGCCACTGACACGCTGACCGTCCGCCGCGCGAGTCCTACTTTTGCGATTTTGTTTTGTTTTAATTATTTTGTTTGTTTTGCGACGAATGACTAGTTTTTTTTCTGACACATACTTAGTTATACATAAAAGAGTAACATAAACATAACTGACTCATTGACTTACTGACAGATTAACGCACCGCCTAGCCATTGTAGCTAGAGACTAGCAATTTGACACACATACTTCTTGAGGATCATAGAGGTGCACTAAGAAGGTATTTTTCGAAATTCCCACGGGATAGAAGCCAGCCTTTTTTTAGTCTCCCATGGAGGCAAAGCTTATGTTGTGGAATAGGTTATGTTGTTTTTTTATCAAATATGTTTTTTAATTTTTTTTGTACTCTTAATCGAGAAATAATCGATTTTATTTAGTTACATGGATAATTTAAGAAGGGTGATAAGCATATGTTTGTATTGCTTTATGTGCAAAAACTGGAGGATTATCGTGTCGCTTCGTTGGAAAAGCCAAAAAATGGGCGTCTACGCGCTGGAAAATATGACGGCGACGTAATATATTTGGATTTCTATTAGCATTCATGAAAATCTAACCTTGATAGCTACATACAATTTAAAAAATGAATAATTATACCCACTCGAGCACTCCCACATATTCGCAGTAATTATGCGTTAACTTATATAACTAGTTGAAAGAATATGGAATTTTGTAAACATCCGGATATTGGTTACGCACTATTGTTTTGTGCAATTTTTAATTAATTATTTTAAGAGTGAACGTAATATTTCTAATGGTATTAAACAATGATCATAATGTTTTATGATAGTTATAATTAAAGTTTTCAATTCAAGTTATCATTTTAAATATCATTGTTTAGGTTTGTAGAGTTCTGGGAAAGAGCGCAGTGGGAACTTTTCAACCATGCTTTACGTAAGGTGAACGTACTAATGCTCGACACCTCAACTCCCAGTAAATGACACACATCTGTCACCTCTTGTACATAAGATTGAAGGTGTCATGTATCGGGTCAGTGTCGAGCACAGAGACGTTTACCTTATTTGACGTGAAGCAATTTGTATCAATCTTAATCTGTCCTAAAATCTCAGATTTGTTGATACAATTTATAGCCTGTACCTATCTACCGACACTGCGTTTAAAACTATTCTAATCAGATATTCCTGAAATCTAATAGTTTGGAAACGATCCCTTCACTGGGAATGACATGTACACTTAAGGTCGACTTTTGAAATCATACCTGTGAAAATACTCATCATCATCATCATCATTTCAGCCGAAAGACGTCCACTGCTGAACATAGGCCTCCCCCAAGGCTCGCCAAACAGATCGGTCCCGTGTTATTCGCATCCAACGCGATCCCGCAACCATAACCAGGTCGTCGCTCCCTCTTGTTGGAGGCCTACCTACACTGCGTTTTCCGATCCGTGGACGCCACTCGAGAGCCTTTTTGCCCCATCGGCCATCAGTCCTACGAGCGATGTGCCCTGCCCACTGCCACTGCCACTTGAGTCTGGCGATTCTTCGAGCTATGTCGGTGACTTTAGTTCTTGCGCGGATTTCATAATTTCTAATGCGATCCCGCAGAGATACTCCGAGCATAGCCCTTTCCATTGCCCTCTGAGTGATTTTGAGCTTCCTTATGAGGCCCATCGTTAGCGGCCACGTCTCAGTGCCATAAGTCATCACTGGCAACACACACTGGTCAAAGACTTTTCACTTGAGACATTGCGGTATATTGGATGCCAAGATATTGCAGAGCTTCCCGAACGCTGCCCAGGCGAGTCGGATTCGTCGTGAAAATACTGTTCAATTATTATTATCGTCCTGGAGAAGTGATCCACTACTGGGCAAAAGCCTCCAGCATTTTCTCCATTCCTCCCGATTTTGTGCGGTATAATTGCGGATGAATGTTAATGTTGTGTAGACGGAGTTGTATCTATCGTCATTCTACGTACTAAATACGTCTAACTTAATTACTAAAAAAAACATACAAACGAAATGAAAACCTCCTTTTTTTTGAAGTCGGTTGAAAAGAAAAACGGGTCACTCACGTATTAGTAGTCAATGTATGCTCGACATGTTTGGAACGAATCCGTGGTGGTTAGCCCCGCAGTTTTCGATTGGTTTTCCGTTCGAACCAACATTGAAAAAGAACTACCGTTTGGTTGGAAACATGTCGAGTATACCTCGACTATAGGACTAAAGTAGCGGCATCGAGTGATGGCACCTCAGACAGCTGACAATAGTGTTGTGAAACACTCCATTTTCCAGTCTGTTTTAGTGACACGTGTACAAGCTTCCTGTATTAATAATTTTAACATTTACTTATTTAATTGTTTTGTTACTTATAATTAACCCGATGAACGTTAGAGTGCGAGCAAATAAAAACAATCTCAAGATGAAGATAAAATTACGAAATGCGTTTCGGTAAATTTAATTACGATCCCAACGGTACATCACTATAATATTCCGGCACCCGCAACAATGAAGTTTGACATCTGTGATTTTAAATTTGCTGTCAATATTTAGGACACTTCATGAGCGAGCAAATGTCAAAAGTGCCATCACTCGATACTTTAAAGTCTAAAACAAACCGGGATCGCGGGGCGCCGACGGAGTGTGCTCAGCGGGCTCTATCACTGAATAAAATATATGGTGACACACACCGGCAGCGCGGCACACCGTATTCGATTCAGTGTTATTGAACGCGCTGGGCACGCTCCGTTGGCGACCCGTGCTCCCGCTTTGATGTAGGCTTATGTATCTCACGGTAGTGAGTTTTAATTCAAATATATCTGATATCCTACCTATATAAATATTTAATAAGTATCTAGATTGGTTGTGGCTGGTGTTCTACTTTCTGTTGGTAGAATTAAAAAAAGCATTATCGTGGCTATCGTTATAAGAAGTTATAACGTGTACTTTTAATAGGAAGTGCGATCAATAATTTATTCTCATATTACATAATACGGGTTAATATTTACTCGATTGTGAGTGGTGACCGCACGGCTTTCACTTTTGCGAACAACCATATATGACTTGATATGACCCATGCAATATGGTTGTATGAGACGTAAAGGTTCACCATGGACGGTAAAAAGTCCTCTAAAGGTTGAGAAGAATTTGTTTTCGATGAATTATTTAAAAGTAGTGTATACAGACGCCATACTACATATTGTCTAACACGCGGACGCTTGCGATAGTATTCCCATCTCTTTCAATCCTCGTCCTGTACCATTTGATAGACAAAAGTGGTGAATATAATTGTGATGGCTAGATACCTACCTTATTGTCTAACGCACTCGGTTGTCTTTCGTTTGCCCGAATTTAATATGTCATAATGTATCGTTTTGCATAATTTTCATTTGTCATAAAGTAATTTATTTCTGGAACAGTATTTTCTACAGGTGTGCAAGTTGCGGAAAGTTTCAAAAAAGTTGGAAAAGTTCTCGGAAATTTCTGGAAATTTTCACAAGAAATATAGGAAATTTAAATTTAAGAAACGGAAAGTTTCAATCCCCATACAAAATTATGAGAAGTTTCCGAAATTTTCCTATATGAAAAATTCCGCAATTTTGGAAAGTTTCCTTTGGCACATCAGTAGTATTTTCATTCATCATCATCACCCCAGCCTTTACACGTCCCACTGCAGGGCACAGGCCTCCTTTCAGAATGAGAGGGGTAGGGCCGTAGTTCACTCGCGGGCCCAGTGCGGATTGGGAACCATTGAATTTCTTCGCAGGCGTATGCAGGTTTCCTCACGATGTTTTCCTTCACCGTAAAGCTCATGGTAAATTTCAAATGAAATTTCACACATAACTCAGAGGTGCGAGCAGGGATTTGAACCCACGATCCTCTGCTTTAGAGGCCATAGGTCAAACCACTAGGCCACCACGGCTTACTAGGCTACCACGGGTATTTTCTTTACTTAGAGTTTTTATAAAACTAACCTAACCTAACATATAATAAGACGAAAAAAGAACGAAGAAGAAGATAGTATTCTATAAGCGATATTTACAAAATTCTGAAAACAACACGATTTCATATATTTTATGGTATGGCAAGTGAAATTATTTCAAATGAAATTATGGAAGACAAAGTAATTCGAACGCACTCTGTATTACAATCATTTTTACCACTTGTGTCTGTCACACGTTATAGGTTAAGAGCAGAAAGAGATGGGTGAGCATTCACGCATAGACAATACGGTCTCTGGTCTGCTTATACAGCAAGTACAAATAATTTGGTCCCTGTATACATATAAACTAGAGATGCGCAGAGTACAACTTTTACCGAATAACCGAGTACCGAGTATACTTGGTTCAAAGTTTCTCAAACCGAGTACTCGGCCGAGTTACTCGGTTCAGTTTTGGGGCGCGAAAATAGGTTTAGACAGGTTCGCATGGCGCTACCAGCCGCCGCGAGCTAACGTCGCGGGAATCCCCGCCTTCTCTCTCCCCCGCAAATTAGAATCGCATTTGGTCCGCACATTAATTGCTTAAATATTAGAAAAACATTGTTGTTCGTGCATAGAAAGAGATGACTGTATACAGTGACTGTTGGCACAATGAGTATGTAGGTATACGCAAAAGATCGCGAATTTGGATGTTTTACGAGCCTGTTTTATTTTAATACACATGATTCTCAAATAATAATTTTATTTAGACCGAGTATACTCGTCATTTGAACAGAGTTATTCGGCCGAGTACGAGTATCAAAAAAACTGCCGAGAACACTGAGTATAGGTAACGCCACCAGAGTTGAGGCCATGCACACAACCACATCTCATGTAATGACAGCGGGATTTTGACGTTGTGTTGTCGTTAAACGTCAACACAACGTCAAAATCCCGCTGTCGGCGCTGTCATTACATGAGATGTGGTAGTGTGCGTGGCCTCAACTCTGGTGGCGTTACCTCTACCGAGTAGTAAACGAGTACTCGGCCCATCTCTAATATAAACAAAAATTCACCGTGTATAGTCATAATAGTAACTCGCGTATCGGAATACAACTTTGATACCTTTGTACAGTCGGTTGCCTAGTACCTATCCATAATTACTAAATGGGACTTATCACGCAACAAATATTTATTTATTTACCTCGACGTTTCAGCCACATTGCAGCAGCCGTGGTCACGAGTTAACTGAAGTGTAGGGTGTCAAGTTCGTTTAGCCGCACGAGTCTTTCGAACTACCCGCACTTGATCCCGATTAGAATCAGCACCCGTATCTCGAACTACCCGCACTTGATCAAGATTTTTTAACGGCACCCCATCACACCGCACACAACACTCACAACATCCGACGATCTCTCCGAACACTCCTGCCGACGCCAACATTTGTTTATAACAGGATTCCACGAAGGCGAAAGCTTATATCCATCCTCCCGGTTGGAATTTATGTGTTTTTTAATTTCAACCGCTTCACGCATCATTCTAGAGTAGAAATGACGTTCCGTTGAGAGAATTCTGGGATTGTGCAGTTCAATCCAGTGCTTTGGTCCTGACTACAATAAATGCTTGGCTATGGCTGACTTATTTACTTGGCGATTTTTAACAGCCACGATATGTTCCTTGACTCTCTCAGCTATTGTTCTTTTTGTATGTCCGATATAGGAACTACCACAACTACAATCAACCTTATAAACACCCGGTGTTTGGAAGGGAACAACATCCTTGGGTGTCCGCATATGCCTCGCGACCTTGGACAAAGGCGTGTAGACAACCTTGATGGAATACTTGTCCAAAATAGCGCCAACCTTATCAGTCACTCCCTTAACATAAGACATATACGCGGGCTGTCTAGCCACGTCAGGATGTCTATCTCTACGTACACTAGTACCTATCCACTTTTCCATACTAATTGCATAAAAAAGTGGATACTTACGATAGGGAACCGACCCCACTTGTACTATAGTTCACATTACATAAATGGTTATATGGGTTTCCCCGTTTGCAACATATATATTAAAGGAAAACAAGTGATATACCTAACGTAACTGATTCGAACGGAAAAGTATTTGAGCTAAAATAATCTTGAAGTAAAAGTAACTTGAACAAAAAAAAAACAAACTAAACTAAATAAATAAATAAAACCACTCGACGCCACTCGAGAACCTTTTTGCCCCATCGGCCATCAGAATACTTTCTTACAATATGATACAAATTTTCTAGTAAACTTATAGAAAAGAGCTTTTCCGATTGTCACTCATATTAATAATTCACCTGGGACTTATCACGTCTTAGGCACAAGCCACACAGAAGAGACGGGGGACGGGGGCGCGTCGCAACTGCGGCGCCCCTTGTATCAGTTTTCATACTAAATGTATAGAAGCGTCGCGATCCAAAGCAGACAGAAGAGACGGGGCGGAGACGCGGCCTGACCAAACGACGCCGACTGCGACGCGCCCTCGTCCCACGTCTCTTCTGTGTGGCTTGCGCCTAAAACATTTCTCGAACTACCTCGACGTTTCTACCACATTGCAACAGCAGTCACAAGTAGACAGTCTATTTGCCACGGCCATGTATTTTATTATATCGAGTTATTATGTATTTTTTGTTTTAATTATCTAATAGTCTTTATTTTTAAACCTTAACCCTTTCACCGCCGCGCCTCGACAAAACGTAAACCTGCTTTGAATCTTATGTCATTGTGTCAAGGTCACTTTGACACTGTACTTTGTGACTTGTGACCTATATATGTGTCGTTGGCGTTGAAAAGGTTAAGTCGTTGCTAAAATAAAAATTTACTAGGTTCAGTATTTTTTTTGGAACCTACTTCCTTCTCTTGGTTACTGTTTTTTTAGTTCAACCTGTATTTTTGAACAATAAAAATATTTAGTCTCACTTATGTAACTTTTCTGATCCACAGGATTAACGACCGCTTTAGTCTAGTTGGTAGTGACCCTGCCTACGAAGCTAGAGGTCCTGGATTCAAATCCCTGTAAGGGCATTTATTTGTGTGATGAGCACGAATATTTGTTCCTGAGTTATGGATGTTTTCTATGTAAGTATTTATTTATCTATATAAGTATGTTTATCGTCGTCTAGTACTCATAGTACAAGCTTTGCTTAGTTTGGGACTAGGTCGATTTGTGTAAGATTGACCCCTAATATTTATTTAATATTTATTTTACAGGTTACCATAGGGCTGGCTCTTTCCTCGGTCAATGTATTGGCATTGCCCTACAACAAGGAAATATAGCTAGCTTTATGGGCTCATTAGCACCGATCTGGGCGATATTTGTAGATATAGGTTTTTAGGTTAAGATTAAGTTAGTATAAGCTTTTTTTTTTCAAAAACATTTTGTAATTTTGGATATTTCACACGTTTGGCGTCGGGTTTAGAATTAAACCTTTCCATTTCTTCCGTGGATGTCGTAAGAAACGACTAAGGACATAGGTTAATGTATATTGTAGGCTAGCAACCTGTCGCTATTGTACCACTTTTATGTACTTAACTTTAAACGTAACATTGCTAAAAGTACCCACGAAACGTAAATATAGCGTTTCGTGTACTTTTTCTACCCCTTTCGGAGATACAGGAGTGATGCGTGTATGTCTGTATATTTTATGTGAATAAATAATTTATCAAGTTTGGTATGAAGTATCTTTTTGCATTTTGATTTATTAAAAAATCCATTTTAAAAATATAATTATTAAAATATTATTTTTATTTTATCAAAAATACAAAAAGATACGTCATACCAATTTTGAAAAAGTATGGGCTTAGTAGCGACATCTCTTGGTCCGGGTGAGCGGTTAGTTCCGAAGGAGTGTTGACGTCTCTCGTTGAGAGTATTAACACAGATGTTGCTTTATCACTTATCACTGCTATAATTAAAAAAACGAGCTGAGACGTGTGATGCATAGGAAAAATTCGTGCCTATATCCCGACCAGCTGTGGTGTAGGGGTAAAAGCACGCAGCCAGCACGGTATGCTGAGGACCCGGGTTCGATTCCCGGAGCTGGTTTTTTTCTGTGTTTTTTCTGTGCATCCATGTTTCAATCCGTACCTATTTAGTATGAAATATAAATAATTTATCTTAGGTAACTAAAATACATAAACTTTTAACATACGCCAGTCGCCTTGTAACAAATGTAGAACAATTAGCTATTAAACTTAGAAGGAGACTGCATATTGTCTTAGATCATTGCGCAAACGCCCTAAATAGAGAACTCCCACAGTGTCACGCGGTTCTGCGATTTCTGAGCTTCACGTGACATCCGTTAAAGTTAATAACCTACTTTGTTTGTTACTTTCAATTTCAACAATGTTATATTGAATAATGGTATAATCCTACTAATATTATAAATGAGAAAGTATGTTTGAATAGGTATTTGTTTGTCAAATTTAGATAAAACTTGGCGTACAGATGGACAAAGATCTAAATTGAAACATAGGATACTTGTCTTAATATCAAAGCAATGAGTTCCCGTGTATATATACGATGATTTTTAATTATCTGTTGAACTACTTAGGTACGTATAAATAACTAGTTGCATAAAAAATAATTAAAGGCACTAAGCATTGCGACGAATAAACGATTTGACTTGTGTTACCTATAGGGTATTGTTATAGGTACGAACTTTCCATCGTGGACTTAATTAAGCTGAAACAAAAGAGCCTTATTATATTTCAGAACCCGCTGTATACGTTTAGCCATCAATAAGAATTGACCAATCAATAAGCTTCTTTGTTGCCAAAACAATGACAAATCACATAATATTTTTTTCACACGGGTCGATCGTGAGGTCATTATTAATTTGGCAAAGTATTAATGTCAAAGAACTTTCTTTTATACCTACCTTTTTTTTATACAACGTTTTCATAGTAATCTTCAAATCTCGTAAGTAGAATTTGACCTGCTTTTAGGGATTAAATTGACCTATCGTCGGTGATTCTAAATTAAGGCGTAACTAGGTTTTCCATAAGGTCTAATTTCTTATTTTTCACTGTTATTTCATTTCAAGTTATTTTTATAGAAAAAACTAGTTACGCGGTATTGCAGTATCACTGATGCTATGCTAAATGTCCAATCTCATTGCAAAATCTTAGGTTATGTTATGGTTTTTCTTCGAATGTGTTTATTACTCACGGTTGCAAATAATTAAGTGAATAGGGAGCACCGAGCCAAAAAAGACACTAGCAAGCCAGACCTGAATTAATACTTAAGTATTGACTGTTTCCATTCATAAATAGGGTTTTTAACATCACCAATCAAATATCAAAATTCTATTCCTCCATAACTTTTGAATGGATATAGTGAGTTGTGACGTCACTTATGTGCTGATTCAATTGAGAAACTATACGAGTTTTTATTTATTTCAAAGCAATTTAATCTGGTTTTCGGGTTTAGCCTATAAAGTGTATTTTTTTAAAAAAAAAAGTGGGTTTTGGAATTATAGTATAATGGGGTCAACAACCCTGTTGCCACATTACAAGAGCTTGTACTTTAGCAATTTGCCGCTGCGATTTACCTATTGAGAAGTCTTTTACCATTTGTTAAGCAAGATGAAACAAGATTTAATATTGTGAAAGTATCGTGGAAATCCCAAATAAGTATGATGACGAGACGATGGTTCCAATAAGGTTGAAAGAGGGAGACGAAATAAAAAGGTTAATGTTTTAACTTTCTCGTTCTCTTGCACATATTTTGTTACGAAAAAGGTGATCTGACTTAAGAAGAGCAAAGTGTATAATATTTTGTAAAGGTAATACTTAATTAATGAGTTGCTTTTTGACGATGATGTAATTAGCTTTCTTTGTTCTTTCGCCGTGATAAAAATAAGATCAATAAGTACCAAGTACCTAATACAGTTAATAATACAGTACACAGTACATGTAGTTCTTTTGTCGCTGATTAATATGATGTATTAGATATTTAAGTAATCACCCAATAACAGCTAGATTGACAAATAAGATTTTTAACCAACTTAAAAAAAAAGGTCAATCCACCGTGGCCGTGGCCGACCGTACCTCCGCTTTCAAAATTATGTATTACTTCGTCTGCAATAGATGGCGTTGTCTGAGCGAACGTTGTGCTTTAGAAATGTTACCGTAACCTTTTTTCAGGTCAAACTCTACGATTATAAATGTTTTTCGTGAAGATATTTTTAACGCAGGCGAATTCGCGACTTAAAGCTCGTAAACGTCAGATCATCATTGTTTATGCTATTAGCCTAGGATCCGCGTATACAACGACCTACACCGATCTGGTTAATGGATGAAAAGTATTTTATATTAAATTAAATATGTTAATAAATATATTGCAAGCGGGTTGACCAAAAAATTTGAGTCCAGAATATGATTAATTAATTTTTTTTATTCATTTTACCGTTTCGGTTAAATAATACACAAATGACATACCAGTCAAAAGTATAAAGCCTATAGAAAATGCAAACGTTAGGTTAACTAACCAGACCAGAGTCCGTATTGTCTAACAACGCTTCTGAAGCTTGCCATCGTTTTCACCATCTCTTTCTGTCATCATTTTGTACCGTTTGGCAGAAAGAAATAGTGATTGCGAAGGCAAGCATCAGAAACGTTAGACAATAAGCCTGCAGTGCATATATCGATTTACCTGTGTTTACCTGTTAAAGTTCAAAAGTTGTGTTCCGTTCCGGTCAAAAGTTATGACCGGAAAAAAGTAGTCAACCTAACGTTTGCATATTCTATAGGCTTCATACTTTTTATTGGTAGGTATTGCATTTGTCTATTAACCGAAACGTTGAACTGTAAAAAAAAATTATACTGGTCTGAATTTTTTTAGTCAACCCACTTGCAATATATTTACTATCATAATTAATTGAATATAAAATACTTTTCATCCATTAACCAGATCGGTGAAGGTCGTTGTATACGCGGATCCTAGGCTATATTATAATGTTATCAAATAAACATTACCAAGGCCGTAGAGATGCACGTTACGTACAGTTTCGCAACGCATGTGTTCTGACAAAATATTGACCAAAATTTCACTTTCAACGCACGAGACGAGGCCTTAATACATACGTACGGACAATTCGACAAGCTTTCCACGGCCACAATGGGCCTTTTGACTCACTTTCAGCAGTAGTTTTGTCTTTGCCTGAAAGTTTTAAATGAACCTCTATCATAACATGTTATGTAGCAAACTAGTTGTATCAGAATATTTTAGACTATCGCGGTCATTACTAATATTATGAGTTGAAATCGGGTTTTGTTTGTCAAAATGTCGTCTCGTGATCATGGCGCATGCAACTGTGCCGAAATATCGGGCTTCTCTGAAATCAAGGTACGCGGAACAAAACCCGATTTTAACTCATAAAACTAGTTGTATGTTTTTAGTTTATGACTATTCGATAAGACCTGAAAAATTGCCTTTGAAATGCGTTAACTATTGTTATGTTTGCCATATATTTTACCTATTAGTTTGTTTAACTATTGATCAAACAACGGGCCGTTAGTAAGCTACGTGCACTACTACTAGTCTTAATTGTTGTTATTGTTGTAAAACACTCCACGCTAGGTAGGAAGGTACGATTTCCCCGCTTTCAGGGAGGAGGCATGTAGGCATTAAGGCGTTAATTCTGTGACAACTTTTTATAATTCTTGTGATATTGTTTTAGAATTTTATAAAGAAAAACACACGTAGCATGCTCACTCTAAGCCTGACTACCGAGCGCTCACTATTATTGTATAAATTTATGAATAAAGATCAAATAATTAAAAAAGAAGTTTATTCTTAAAAGTATTTATTCAACGATCATCTTTGTACTTGGTATTAAGTACTCTAATCAAAATTTGCTCTCAATATTGGAACCAAGATACACGACAATGTGACCGGCTAATGTCCGTTTAAATTACGAAATTGAAGTAACTTTCTTGCGAACATGAACTGATTCATCGAATTTTGAAAGGCTAAGTAACTACCAATTTTGTGGTGAAGAAATGCAAGATACTTGTGCAACTTTGTACATATTTGTATGCTTTCAGGTAAAACAAAGGGAAAATGCATAACGTTTTCAGGATTTGAGACAAATACTTAGTTTATTAGTTAGATGCTGCGTGGTACGGTCAAGGACTTTAATTCATGAGCCACCATGGAGCCATTTCACAGTAAACGTCATATTCACATCGCATTAATTAACAAGGAAAATCGTAATGACTTTTCCTTTGAAAAGGTTCCATGGTGGCTCATGAATTAAAGCCCTTGACTGTACACACCATTAAATTTCTTCGCATAGGTACCACGCAGCATCTAACATAATATCATCCAATTATATGTAGGTAGGTATCCTATATACATACATTGTGTTGTTTTTGATTTCCGTTAACTTTAAGGGAAGGGAAGATTATTCAGGCCAAATAGAGTTATTTTCTCGAAGAAGAAGAAGCAATAAATGATTATCTTATCTTATCTAAGAAACTAGCGTCTTAACTCTAACTATTTTTGAGATACTCAATAATTTAATTTGATGGCTGAACCGATGTGAAAGGTCCTTCATTACGATATATTATTTATCTTTTAAATTTCGTCAGTAGAGTTTTCCATTCATAGCTATTCGCTACAAGGAGATTATTGAGGCGAGTTCTTTCGACATTGACATTACATATTTTTTCTTTTATTATGTGTCACATCAATGCCATAATCGTAAACATTGGTATTGTATCAATAATCATGTTTATCTCAACGGAAAATGCCGTGATTTTTTTTTATTTCAGCAAAAATCAATTACACCAGGTAGTTTCTGTTAATGTACCGAGCAATGTGTCGAATTTAACGGAAATAAAAAAAAACAAGGTGTATATTATGCAATTATAGATTATCTCAGTTAGGTGTTACAAGAAAATTAAGGATTTTAGGTAGACGGACCACGTGTTTTCACAATCCTTGTATTGTCTAGTTGGCATTAGTCAGGGTCTCTGACCTCAGGAGAAGGGACAATCGTTTAACTTTACCCGCCAAGGATGCGCGTGATTCTAACTCGTGATGTTATGCCATTGTTACTCTCAAAATGCTCATTTATCGATACATGCATTCATGGTATATTATAGGTTATTAAGTTTATTTAACCCTCAAACGGAGGATATAGTTTATATAGCCATTAGAAAAACAATTTTGAAGCCGTAATTGTTTCCTATTTGTTAGTTATCGGCGTTCCCTTGAGTTGATAAATTAAATGTCGGGGTCCATCTTTAAGTCAATTTGTTTCGGTATTTTGTCTGCGGTAGGTATGTTTAAGTTTAATAACTTACATATATCCGCATTAAAAGCTTTTAAATCGAGAGAATTTGATTGTTGTGGGGTTTAATTTTTAACTTTTTTTTTACGGTTGTGCTGTAATGAACTTACATATGTATTTATTATAATTACACAATTAGAATGATATCTGTATAATATTTATTTACAACTATTCTAGATACACAAATAAACATATTATAAAAAGGAGTCCACCTTAGACAAGGTTCCAAAGATACTGGCAGCATTCCCTCTTTGAATAGCTAAGCAATTTTTTTGTCCGAGGAAGCTGCCAGCTCTTCGGTCTTCTGTGATATCGACTAACCTACAGTACGTTGTTACATAGGACATTTTACAAACAATTTGGGCGCTATTTGTAGTCACTGGCAATAAAATTTTGAGAAAATTGTCGTACGATATTATTTATTTAGGTAACTATTTTTTTTTCTTTATCGCCGAAAGAGCTGTCATCAGACTGCATGACACAGGCTCTCAAATTTTTATACCTATAATAATATCTAAACGCACCCTGACACGCTAACACTAGTCATGTTCAAAATATGAAGAGTTTTATATGTATGTTAGTGTCATAGTAATATTTTAAGTTAAGAAAACTTACGATTTCTCAGTATTAGGTCCAGCTAGAGTAAGTTTTCCTGGTGCCAGTTCATCGACCCGGATACAAAGAGTTTGACCTCTCAGCCTCCGTCGGTACATCACAACTGACAAGGGATTATATTAAATATTTATTAAGCATTTAAAACTGACAAATTAATTAAAAGTTTTGACAGTCCCAGAGGTAAGCCTTGAAGATCACGCACTTAGCAACTCTACATACTGTTACAGAATATAAGTTGTCTTGTAGCTATCTTTTGGAAAATAAAGAAATTTTGATTTAACTTAATTTAAATTATTTTCCGGCTTCACATCCCGCGGTTTTTAAACGTTAACAGTCATTAATGCGAATCTTACTCATTGATATCTTTTTATTTGTGTTGATTTTAATGCACAGACCTCTGTCCCTCAAAGCCATTCACATGCTTTTTGCAAATATGGTTGCCAATTTATTTATTTATTTCAATCAAATTTGTTCCTTAAATCAATAATGAGATTGTTTGAATTAACTTGTCAACAAATTCAAAAAGCAGTAGAGTGGATAGAATCTATGTATATACGACCCCAGGGATAACGACGCATAATTATGTTGAAAAACACTGTTGTTGTTAATTATTTTAATTTACAACCTGAATTTTCACGTTATACCGAAAGCTTATACGACAGAGAAAGAAACAGCTGAGAGAAACCTACTACAAATATATAAAGTAGCCTTTCGCCACCTATATTTCTAGGCTGTCATATTTTTCAATTTTAGGTACTTAGACCTCTGTTCACTTAATAATTATTGAGTTATCGCAAAGTAATCCACTTAATATATTATGTGTTTTTTCACGTGCGTAGACCCCTCGTTATCCGCGCAAGAACTAAAGTCACCGACAAAGCTCGAAGAATCGCCAGACTCAAGTGGCAGTGCGCAGGGCACATATCGCTCGATGGGGCAAAAAGGTTCTCGAGTGGCGTCCACGGACCGGAAGACGCAGTATAGGTAGACTTCCAACAAGATGAGGCGACGACCTGGTTAACGTTGCGGGATCGCGTTTGATGCGGAGGGCACGGGACCAATCTGTTTGGCGAGCCTTGGGGGAGGCCTATGTTCAACAGTGGACGTCTTTCGGCTGAAATGATGATGATGATGATGATGAAACCCCTCGTAGATATTCGTTGAACCCTGGGGGTCGATATAGACCATTACAATACAATACAATACAATGACTCTTTATTGTACACCAGGAATAGTAAGCAATACAGAAAACAGGTACACAGAGAGAAAGATACAAGGTAAGCAATAGGCGGCCTTATCGCTTAAGAGCGATCTCTTCCAGGCAACCCTTTACCAGAAAGAAGGAAAGACTAGTGTACAGCAGGTGGTGCATCAACAGTGGATCAGAAAATTAAAACGCAACAAAAATCACCACCACCATTTGGCCAACCATTTTTTTTTTACCATTTTGGGTATCACTGCTTTAAAAGCTACCACAGACCGCAGCGCGTGGCGTGCGCGCGACGCCGACGGAGAGGGCCCAGCGCGTTGTATAATACTGAATCATATACGCTGCGCCGCGTTGCCGATGTGTGTCACCGTATATATGATTCAGTGTTGTATAACGCGCGTCGCGCGCACGCCCCGCGCTGCGGTTTGTGGTAGCCTTCAAGGATGTTTTCGTTATTCGTTTATCTGTGTGTATGTCAGTTTGTCAAAACCTTTTATTTTTTACAGGAACGCATGGAGGATCAAGTTGAAATTAATATTCAATGAAGCATTTAGGGCTCCAGTCTCCTAGGTCTAGGTTTTATATTTTGTTCAAATTACACAATAAGGATACATTTCTCAGCAAAATACGAATTCAAATTTATGTATTATTAATGAGGTCTAAATATAATATATTTATTTTACTGTCAAAAAATCTTGTTTAAAAACGAAGCTATAGTCAAACTAAATCATATAACTTTATTGCTACTATATTTCAGTGCCAATTGATACATAATTGAAAAACATTGAGGTGGCGATTAATTTTTATCTCTATACCTACTTCCGTTTAATATTTGCCCGAAAGATAAAACACGAGGCTTTGATTTTGCATGCACGCCGGGACACGTCATCGTCTAATCGTTAATAGCTGCAAAGAGAGAAGAACTGACAGTAGGACACGCTCAAACAATCGAAACAACACCAAGAAAGTCGTTGTAGACGTTATTGATTGACGCTTGACCTAACACGTTGAAAGGGATGATCAAGGACAAAGTATAAATGTGTTAATATAGAGATTTGAATAAGTACTTTGTTTTTGTTTAAATAAAATAAATAAATAAATATCACAGGACAATTCACACCAATTGACCTAGTCCCAAAGTAAGCTAAACAAAGCTTGTGTTATGGGTACTTAGCAACGGATAAACATACTTAAGTATTTAGATATATACATACTTAAATACACATTAAACACCCAAGACCCGACCCGAGAACAAACATTCGTATTTTTCATACAAATATCTGCCCCGACACGGCAATCGAACCCGGAACCTCAAGCTTCATAGTCAGGTTTTCTAACCACTAGGCCATCTGGTCGTTTAAGTTTTTGAAATAATATCTGTCATAGAAATATTAGAAATATAATAAAAACACCTTTAGGCTCATCTGATCTTTGCATCAGGTGAGATAGGGGTCAATTATAGGTCAGTTTCATATAAAAAAATAGTCTTTTCTTAGTAGACCCGAGCCACCTTAAGATATTTATAGTTGGTAATGCAGAAACGTATACGTTTTCCCCAATGTTTCGATTTAGGCAAATAAATTTATGATGAAGTATGATGAACAGGCTCAGAGTCGCTCAACGAGCTATGGAGAGGGCTATGCTCGAAGTTTCTTTACGGGATCGAATCAGAAACGAGGAGATTCGTACCGGGGGTTTTAGAACCGGGGTCACCGACATAGCCAAACGGATTAGCTCGTTGAAATGGCAATGGGCAAGCCTATATGGCTATATAGACCACGGACTGGCAAGCGCAGCGTGTGACGTCCACCAACGAGATAGACGGACAATTTGGTTAAGGCCGCAGGTTCAGGGTGGATGCAAGTCGCTTCCAACCGTAATGATTGGGCGTCAATGAGGGAGGCCTACGTCCAGCAGTGGACGTCCTACGGTTGAAATGATGATGATGATGAAATAATTTTATGTTATCGTTTGTGTTGATTTTTTAAATCTAATATTTAAAAATCTTATGTCACAGTGTTTGGAGAACTCTTCCGAAACAGCTTGACCGATTTTTATGAATTTATTTCTCTATGTTGGGTAGGTCTGAGAATAGGTCGTAGGCTATTTTTATACCCTTATTTTTCGCAGACGGAGTCGCGGGCAACAGCTTTTTTTGATATTAGACCTGTACTAAGACCATGGAATGTTAATGCTGCATAGATATATAATCAACGTAGGTATTATTTCGATAAATTCCACTTTCCAAACAGCTATTTACTGTCATAATACCCTTTACACTATTTCATGTAACTTGACGTGAGTAAGAGCTAAAATTCGTAGTAACAAAGTAAAAGTTAGCCTATTTCCCGTGTCCGAACATTTATTGTTAGATTTGAAGTAGTTGGACCTACTGTAGTCTCTTAATTCTTGTGGCCCACAAGTCATGTGACTCGCATTATATACACGTAAAACAAGCCAACCGGTTCGAGCCAGCAATAAAATGTCTTTTCTTACGCAATTCTCTACGTAACCAGGTTTGGCTGCAGCTGATGAATCTATGTAAATATGGTTTTGGGGAATTAGCGGCGATTTGGCAAAGCAGAACGAATTGCGAATTCGGCATAAGAATAAATAATAACTATCTATGCCTATGTCCCCAACACATTTTCCACATAATGGATCTCCATCTCTACTTGACCTGATTTTGACATCCTCTCCTCATCTAGTCTCTTTTCATGGCCAATATAATGCTGTAGCTTTTTCAAATCATGACCTGATATATGCATCGCTTAATATTCGACCTCCAAAGCATAAACACAGGGTAATTTTAAGACGTAGTTTACATGATATTGAACTGCAGGCGTTTCACGCGGATTTGAGTGCTGCTGACTGGCAGAGCATTGTGGCTCTTTCAGATATTGATCGGAAAGTAAGCTTATTTAACGAAACTTTACTGACTATATTTGAAAAGCACGCTCCTTTAAAACCCATGCGTGTGAAGCACCTTCCTGCTCCTTGGCTTACACCTGAAATTAAGTCGTTGATGGCTAAACGAAATCGAGCTCGTATCAGATTGCGGCGTGACCCTTCAGAGCATAATCGTCTTAGCTTTATTTCATTACGTAACCGTTGCAATAGAGTGTGCAGAAATGCTAAACGTAAATTCATACATGAATCCATCGACGGCTGTCCCCCAGCAAAGTCGTGGAAATTTTTAAAGTCACTAGGGGTGGGCAAAGCTCAACAAATTGCTTCGGGGCCTTGGGGTGCTCTTGACATCAATGCTTTAAATAAGCATTTCAGTACTTCTCCGGTTGCATTGGATCCTTCCGTTAAGCACCATACATTATCTTTCCTTGCCACTATACCTCCCCCTGACTGCCCTGTTTTTGAACTTGGTAATATTTCACCCCATGAAATTCTTGCTTTTCTCAAACTCATTAAGACGAAGGCTGTTGGTGAGGATTACCTTGGCTTGGACATGCTTATGCTGGCGGCAGATCACATTGCTCCCATTCTCTCTCACATTATAAACTTCTCCTTTTCCTCGGGCACTTTTCCTTTACTTTGGAAGCTTGCTAATGTGATTCCTCTCCCAAAAACCTCTAATCCAACATCCTTTACTGAGTATCGTCCAATTTCAATACTCCCTGTCCTTTCAAAGGTTATTGAACATTTTGTAAATCGTCGTCTGTCATCTCATCTCAACCGACATAACCTGCTTAATCCTTTTCAATCCGGTTTCCGCCCCGGGCATAGCACAGTCACAGCTTTGGTGAAGGTCACTGATGACATTCGCCATAATATTCAGCGTAAAATGCTTACCATCCTAGTTCTTTTGGATTTTAGTAGTGCCTTCAATACCGTGGACTTTGATATCCTAATTGGAACCCTACAGAATCTTAACTTGTCTCCAGCTGCCATTTCTTGGTTTCGTGCTTATCTCTTTGGAAGACGCCAGAAAGTTAGGATTGATGATCATTTCTCAGAGTGGCATGACCTTGCTGCTGGTGTTCCTCAGGGTGGCGTGTTATCTCCTCTTCTTTTCTCAATTTTTATTAATGGTATTGCCAAGTCCCTTTACTCATCTTATCATTTATACGCTGATGACTTGCAAATCTATGCAGCGGCTGGCTTTGACGATTTGCCTTCTCTAATTGGTCAAATTAACATTGATCTGAACACCATCAATGACTGGGCCACACAGTTTGGCTTGAAGGTTAATGCTGCAAAGACGCAGGCTATAATTATTGGCAATTCTTACTTCATCGATAGATTGTCGGAAGTGGTAATACCTAAAATCTTATTTGGAGGGACTACGATCCCGTTGTCAAGTACGGTTAAGAATTTAGGTATTATCATGGACCAAACTCTTTCTTGGACTGCTCATATAAATGAGGTTAGTCGCAAGCTTTTTGCATCACTTCACTCCCTGAGACGTCTGCAGAACTTTTTTCCGTTTCAAACAAAACTTACTCTTGCTCGTTCTCTACTCTTGCCTCTCCTCGATTATGGTGATGTTGCTTTTATTGACCTAAGAGAGGAGTTGCTTGATAGGCTGGAACGTCTGCAGAATGTGTGTATCAGGTACATTTATGGTCTTCGTAAGTATGATCATGTCTCCCACTTCCGCGAACAGCTTCATTGGCTACCTATTCGTCGTCGCAGAGACATTCATACTCTTTGCCTTCTTTATAATGTCCTGTTTAATCCTGCTTCTCCTTCTTACTTATCTGAAAGATTTAGCTACATGGCCACTGGAAGCGGACACCGTTTGCGGTCGAGTTCCAAACTTACACTTGCCTTCCCGCCTAACAACGCGCGCTCTTATGCTAAATCTTTCACTTTCCATTCTGTCAAGCTGTGGAACGATTTGCCTTTGTCTTTAAGGGAATCTCCGTCTGTGGCCTCGTTCAGGGAGAGGTTAAAGAAATTATGGCTTGACACTGACATCTGAGGCGAGATTGTGTCCGCTTTTGTAATATGTTTTTGTAATATGTTTTATGTGTTTTATGTTGCATTTAATGTAAATAATTTTGTATTTACTTTCTTTTGTACTTATTTAGTTATTACTTTATTATTATTATTTTTTCCTTTCTCTTTTGAGTATTTCTGTTTTTCTTTTTACTGCACGTATTTTTAACTGTCTGCTTATCCATTATATATTAAATTGTCTTCTCTTGACTAGGTTAGCTGGAAGAGATCCCTTTTTAGGGATAAGCTCGCCTTTGTTCTCTTCTCTGTTTATTTGTATTTTTATTTTTATGTGCAATAAAGAGTTTACATACATACATACAATAACAGAGTAGAAGGGAATCTCTTTTGACCGCGTCCAAAACGCCGCCATTTATATACCTTTTTCCCCCTTCACGTCGTTCCACCCCGCTGTCGTCCAAGCGTGTTGCTAGGGTTGCTTACTGTTAAATATTACTTACGTCTAAAGATAATATCGCTAAATTATAAGTTTTTATTTACTTTGAAATCATTATTTTATTCTAGTTTTATAAAATATGAGAATTATAATTATTCTCTCTCTCTCTACTACATTTGCTAACAAGTCAATTTCAATGAAATACATATAATACTGTGCCGGGTAAATACTGTGTTCATCGACACAGGCCCTTAGGCTTGCTCTAGTTTACCTTTAACCTGTACCTACATAGATATAGGTACTTAGGTACAGTTACCGTTACCATCGAATTTTACGTCTTTTCAGTAGCGAGTAAAGTACATGCGCAAACTTAGCCCCACCTCGTCCCATTTTGTTCAAGATGTTTGTTGGAAACTATAGGTACGTATACGTAGTGTGGGTTTAAATAACTGAATTTGCGCCACTGGCCACTGCGCTGCGCGATCGCGTCGCGAGGCGAGGCGAGCGAGAAAAGGTCAACGACCGATGGCGGGGCTATTGAAGATTTGACGAAAAGCAATAAAATGCTGTAGGTAACTAACTACTCTAAAGTAAATTTTACCATTCGGTGAAAAAATAACTGCTCATGTCTTTTTGATTAATTAGGTACGAAAACAAAATAATATTTAAAAAATATTACTTATTATTTCTTTGGAAAAACTAAAAAAAACTTAAGTGTGGCATCGTTTTTCCATTATTTACACACCCAAATACACCACAATAACTTGACGCCATTATGTTTTTATTTGTTTCCAATCAAACGAACGCACAAACAGTAAACAGCCAAACGCGCGTGCGGCGACGCCGGCCGTGACACCCTGACTGAGTTCTCTCTTAGAGAGTACTCTAATATCGTGACCTTGAGTCCGGCCGGAGCGAGAGTTTCCCTTCTACTCTGTTATTATTTATTCTTATGAATTCGGCTAGGTTTTAAGGGAGTTGATTGAAATAACCTATTACTTATCTTATTGTTCACATTTACTCGCAGTTCCCAAGTCTCCTAGTCTCCCCTACATAGTTACAAAATATTAAAATATCACTCACAATCAATTACAAAACAAATTAGTGAGAAACTCAGGTATAGTAATAATACTTAAGTAGACTTGAGAGATAGAGAGGTCCCACGGGTCAGTTTTATATAAAAAAAAAACCGGCCAAGTGCGAGTCGGACTCGCGCACCGAGGGTTCCATACAAATTTATATGGATCTATGAACATCCAGTCTTAGCAGACCCCTGCTCCTAAGCAAAATGTGCGCAGTGTGGGATCATTGTAGATTGGTTATTGATATAGACAGACAGACAAAAAAATTTATGCTTTTCGCAATTTTTCCTTTATCTGTGCTATAATAATAATAATAATAATAATTCTTTATTTCCATAATAATGTACAGGTATCTTATACAAATATATGTGGAAACTAGATAAAATCATAAATAAAGTGGGCCACAGCTGCCAAACTAGGTTTAAAACCTGTATTTCAGCAGTCGGAGCTCTTCCATTAAAGCAATAAAAGTGCTGAATTCTAGCAACAACACAATCCTACAATACTTGAAAATAGGAATACGAGTATAATACAGAGAACATTATTTAACATGCTTAACAGAACCAAAGCCAAAAACAGCAGCTATTATGTGTATAAGTATGAGTATGTGTGAGTGTGTGTGTGTGTGTGTGTGTGTGTGCATGTGCATGAGTGCGTGAGTGTATGCATGTTCGAGTCGAGTACATATCTGTTATATTTATCGTTACATTATCGTAGAATAATAAGAAGTTCCTCAGTTTCCTCATAAGTAAATTTTTGTAGCAATTTTTTTATCTCAGATTTACATTGGATCCTATTTAATGGATGCACAAATTTTAACTTATTAATTTTATTATATATGTAGGGACCAAGAAAACAGAAAAATCTCTTTATAAATGAAGTACGGAATTTTAGAGGCTGATGTACGATAATGTCCTTTCTTCGTTTCTTGAAGATTGACTGATCATAAATAGTTAGACCGTGTTGCTTCATGATGACGCTGAGCAGGAACAGTTGTCTAACATTGAGTACATCACAGGATTGGTATAAAAGATTGGTAGAGAACAAGATAGGTCTAAAAGTACAAACTTTGAGTATTGCACGCTGGGCTATCTCTAGGGACAATAAGGTCGTTTTATGAGCCCCACCCCAACAAGAAATACAGTATGACGTGATAGATTGGCACAGAGCTAAGTAGAGTTGTTTCAATAATACTGCATCAACCACGTGCCTCAGGCTTTTAAAAACATAAATGAGTTTTCTAATTTTGGCAGAGAGTGAAATTATGTGGTGCTTAAAATTTAGATTCTTGTCCAAAACTATTCCAAGATACTTAATTGTCGGTACACGTTCTAAAGTCCTACAAGAGCATGCAATACTTCCCATTGAATTACATTCATGTACATATATGTCATGAGTTTCACCAGGTTGGCCAGCATCTCTTATAGAGAAAGCGATATATTTTGTTTTGCCTACATTTAACGTTAGTATATTGTTTCTAAGCCAACTTGTTACTACATTAAGTCCCTTTTGAGCAGCCTTAAAAGCATCAGGCCAAGTGTCCGCGGCAAAGAGTAACGCAGTGTCATCTGCGTAAGACACGACTTTTCCTGAGATGTTTGTCAGGGACAACAGATCATTAATATAGGCAAGAAAAAGCGTGGGTCCCAAAATACTGCCCTGTGGAACGCCATAAGAAATTTGGAGCTCATCACTTATAAAACTACCAATTTTAACACATTGAAATCTATCAGAAATATAGCTCTCCAGTAACTTTAGCTGTAACCCTCTAATTCCTAGCCTTTTCAGCTTCTCCAATAATTTTGGGACTGCGACCGTGTCGAAAGCCTTAGCAAGGTCAATAAATATGGAAATACACTTCTGCCCCTTATCTAAACTTTTAGCTACAAAATCTGTGACAGTGTGCACTGCATCATTCGTCGATAAACCACGACGAAAACCAAATTGATTTTTAGATATTACATTATTGGTTTCAAAAAAGTTAATGAGCCTGACATTAATTATCTTTTCAAGGATCTTGGACAGTGCTGGTAGAATAGAAATGGGCCTAAAGTTTCCGACACGGTCTCTATCGCCTCCCTTGTGAACTGGTGTAATAACTGAACGTTTAAAAGCTTTAGGAAATACGCCCATCCTCAAGCAATTGTTTAAAATATGAGTTAATGGAGGGACAAGAAACTCCCTACACGATTTGAGTACCGCGCTCGTGATATTATCCCATCCCACTGAGCAGGTGTTTTTTAAGCCAAGTATAAGACGGTTTACTTCATCCTCGTCAGTAGCTAACAGAACAAAAGATGCCGAACTATTACGATCAACATCCTGCGAAGCATGACACGAATTTAAACTAGCATGATTATTATTATTTTGTAGCGCTACAGCTAAAAATCTTCCTATATCAACAAAATACTTATTCACTTCGTTAACTGACTGTTGGGGAAATGGACTCAATGACAATAACTCCTTTGGAAAAACATTAACTTTAGAAGTACCTGCAATGTTCTTAATTACTTCCCAAATCTTTTTACTGTTTTTACCAGCTTTACGTATTTGTTCTTTATCATATAACCTTTTAACCTTTTTCAGTAGTGTATTGCAAAAATTCCTATAGCGTGTATAAGTAGTTTTAAGAATGACATTGTCAGGAGAACTCTTTGACATTAAATGCAATTTGTCTCTATGTTTTATACATCTTAGAAGACCTGGTGTAATCCATGGCTTAATGACCTTTTTACGATTCGATAAGGCCTTGCTTTGTACCAAATTTCAAGATTCTGAGTTCACGGGAAGTACCCTGTAGGTTTTGATTCTCTTGCGAGTGTCGAAAATGTGCGTTGATTACTGATATAGACAGACAGACAAAAAAATTTATGCTTTTCGCAATTTTTCCTTTATCTGTGCTATAAGACCTCCAGATTCTGAGTTCAAGGGAAGTACCCTGTAGGTTTTGATTCCCTGAATTAATCAATTATTTAAATATCATATTTTGTCAACTTTTGTCGTCATTCGTCTATCAAGCCCGAAAGCTTGGTCCGAAGACACATAAGTTTTCTGAAGGCGAGGGGTTTCAAATTTTGAACATAATATTTGAATTAACATAAAAATACATTAAATTAAAATAAAATAAAAACTAAACTAGATTACTAGAACTAAGCTAAGTTCTTAGGCTTCTACTTTCAGTCTATTATATAAGTACTATTTTTGAAGAGAACATTTTTAAGAAGTGACGTAAGTTAATTGATGTTATTCTGAATTCCACACATGACTTCAAAAAGTAAAGTGTTATCTTGTATATTTTTAACTCTCACCTACTTTCCGTTATTGAGTGGCACTGGGTCAGCCGATCTACCGGATATCATAACACAGTAATTTCGCACATAAGTATTCATATTGTTTGTCTTGGCGTTGTATTTATATACTCGTATAATAAATAATTCAAAAATATAAAAGGGGCGTCCATGAATTACGTGAGGTGTTTTTGAGGACTTTTTTTTACCCTTCTCCCCCTGATGATATATCGTGAGATTTCACCTCGACCTACCGACCGTCACGTGAGATTTTTCAAAATCAGGGACCATGATTTCGATATATATATATACTACCACTACCACTACCACCCACTACTACTGCCACTACTAGCTTTTGCCCGCGACTTCGTACGCGAAGACAATAACGTTAGAGTTGTTTGCATGAAATTTGGCACATAGGTAGTTTATTACGTGGATTAACACATAGGGTAATGCCAGGAAAATGTAAAGTTCCCGCGGAATTTGAATAAGTGAATTCTAAAGCCGGTAAGCCGCGATGGCCTAGTGGTTTGACCTATGGTCTCTTAAGCAAAGGGTCGTGGGTTTGAGCGCGGGCTTGAGTTATTCCGAATTCGTGTGCTAAATTACGTTTGAGGTTTACCATGAGCTTTACAGTGAAGGAAAACATCGCGAGAAAAGCTGCACACACCTAAGAAGAAATTCAATGGTATACACCCGCACTGTACAAATCGCACTGGGCCCAAGTGGGAACTAAGGCCCAAGTGTTCTCGTTCTGAAAAAGGCCTGATTGATACAACAACATTCTATCCCGGGAAAGTGTACAGCATACCGCGGGATAGAAATAACTGTCAAAACATTTTGAAAATCAGAGACAGTGTAGCTTTTTATTAGTGAAATCATTTTAAAAATCAGCCCACACGTTCAATTCACTTATTTCTATCCCGTGGGAATTTTGCATTTTCCCGTAGAAAAGTAGCCTATGCCAATCAGGGATATTGTAGCTTTCAAATTGTGAAATATTTTTAAAAATCAGCCCCTAAGTTGAATTTACTTATTTCTATCCTGCGGGAATTTTGCATTTTCCCGGAAAAAGTACTTTATGTCAATGAGGGATACTGTAGCTTGATATTGGTGAAAGAATGTTCAAAATCAGCCCCGAAGTTGAATTCAGTTTTTTCTATCCATTTTGCATTTTCCCGAAGAAAAAGTAGCCTATGTCAATTGGGGATAGTCATATTGAATCATATGAAATAATTTTTAAAATCAGTGCTGAAGATGAATTTACTTATTTCTATCCCGTGGGAATTTTGCTTTTTCCCGGAGAAAAGTACCCTTTGTCAAACTGTAGCTTACTATTGGTGAAAGAATTTTTAAAATCAGCCCCAAAGTTAAATTCAATTTTTTCTATCTCGTGGGAATTTTGTATTTTCCCGAAGAAAATGTAGCCTATGTCAATTGGGGATAGTCTTATCATATTATATGAAAGAATTTTGAAAATCAGTGCCAAAGTTGAATTTACTTATTTCTATACCGTGGGAATTTTGCATTTTCCCGGAAAAAAGTACCCTGTTTCAATCAAGGATACAGTAGCTTAATATTGGTGAAAGAATTTTTAAAATCAGCCCCAAACTTGATTTCAAAATTTTCTATCCCGTGGGAATTTTGAATTTTCCCGAATAAAAAGAAACTTTTGTCAATTGGGGATAGTCATATCACATAGTGTGTAAGAATTTTTAAAATCAGGCCCGAAATTGAGTTAATTTATTTCTATCCCGTGGGAATTTTGCATTTTCCCGGATAAAAAGTAACCTATGTCAATCAAGGATAGTGTAGCTTTCTAATTCTGAAAGAATTTTTAAAATCGGCTCAATAGTTTCAGAGATTCCGCTACAAACAAATAAACAAAGAAAGTTGAGATATTTCCCTATCCCGTGAGAATTTCGAAAAATCCTTCCTTAGTGCACCTCTACAATACTCAAGGTACATGTGTGTCAAATTTCAAGTCTCTAGACCCAGTGGTTTAGGCTGTGCGTTGTCTGTCAGTCAGTCAGTCAGTCACGGTTTTGTTTTATAGGTATAGATATATATATATATATTTTTTCATTTATTGCTCGTTTTCAATTCTTTGCATTTTCAAACGTGTGAGACGTGCACAATTTAAAAGAACCCAAAAATAAATAACTAAATAAATATAATAATTAATAAATAAATAACTTTTAAATTTAACCCAATTACCTCTCGTTTTGGGCGTTATTCTTTGCCAGAAAAAAATTACGTGATATTTGCTGAGACCCCTGTCCCCCGAGTGAGATTTGGTGAGATTTTGCTTGACCCCCTCCTCCACTGAATACCTCACGTAATTAATGGACGATGAATACTCAAGCTTTTAGACCGCTCGGTTAAAGTTAAACATCATCATCTCACGATTATTACGAGTACCGTAATGGAAGAACAAGTTGCAAGAATTTTGATCAAACTACATTTACATTCGGTACTGTCTTTATTCCTTATAAAAAGCTTGCTCCGAGCAATATCTCTTTTAATAATTCATCGTAATATTCTTTCTTATCTTTTGATAATTAATACCCCCTTAAAGTTTACGGAATAAAAACAACACCGTGTACCTATTCGCTGAGACGGCCAAAAAGTGCCAAATTATGGAACAAACGAATAATCTAATCAAATAAAAATCCCTAAACGTTAGGTCAAATTAAAATTTTGTTCCAGGCATTAATTTTTTATATCTTGCTATTATATCTGTAGGTAATTTTTGTTGACTGTACTTGCATTATTATCGAAACTACATATTTGTACAAATTTCAAGTCAATCCAAGCACAAGAAATGTGTAAACTTCAATTTACAATGTTTACTTAATCTTAACTAACAAAAAGTTAAAAGCTTTTTGATGAAAACGAAACTAAGCCTACCTCAAAAAAAATGGAATCATGACACCTCATTTGTTTTTGCGAAATAATCGGTTTCCACGGTCACGATCTATATTATTTACGTCGTGATTTTAACAAACAGTTATTGAATTAATCCCCGCAAAATCTGTTTTATCTGTCACGTAATACAATATCTGAATTGTATTATAATGCTTTGAAGAATCTTACACAATTTTTATTCATAATCCGAATTCAAAATTTTCACAGAATTCTGCGAAGCTTGAAATGTGTCTAAGCCTACGTGTGTTAAGTCACGTTTACTGCAAACTTTGCGTAAAAACCATGAATCATAACATAACAAATAAGGAAAGATCCTAAGAACATCTAGTTGTAATAACAAAATGTACGTATACTTCGTTTTTTTGGCGATAGAAATAAAGTAAAAAATCTTGACCTGTCTTTTTTTTTAAAAGTACTTATACAAAATAAGCAATAGCAATTAAGAGTCATTATTAAAGCATTTGTTCGGAATCACTTTTGTGTACACAATTTTGTAGATAAGGCTATAGATTCTGATACAGTTTCAAACTGTCCGGTCTAAGTACAAGACCTCTAATAAAATAAATAACCGAAAGCGCCATCAAAATCTAGAGCCAATTCGTAAAAATGTGAGCACAAAAGTGAGGCGTTTGAAACGCTCGAATAATGAATGACCCCTAAATAACAGTGTGATATCATTATTTATAATAACTAATTAATTAAAAAAAGTCATCGCCATCCCAGCCTATATACGTCACACTGCAGGGCACAGGCCTCCTCTCAGAATGAAAGGGCTTGAGCCGTAGTTCCCACGCGGGCCTACTGTGGATTGGGAACTTCACATACACCATTCAATTTCTTCTCAGGTACAGGTTTCCTTATGATGTTTTCCTTCACCGTAAAGCTTATGGTAAATCTCAAATATAATTTTGCACATAAATGCCGAAAAACTCAAGAGGTGCGAGCCAGGATTTGAACCCACGACCCCCTGCTTGAGAGGCCGTAGGTCAAATCACTAGGCCACCATGGCTTGAAAAAAAAAACGTGTTTTGGCCATAGTTATGCAGAAAGAGACCAATAATAAAAATCCAGTTTCGAGATATAGCCGTTTTTAGGTTGTAAAAATTTTTTTTACACTCCCTATTATGTTTTATTCAAAATAAGTAAGCCAATTTAGTAGAATATAGTACAATGTATTGTATTAAGCACCTTTTATGTAAATTTAATGGATTTTTCTGGCTTTTTTTTTAAATCAAAAAAGTTGGTTGTTTTCTGCAGAATTAAATGTTTGTTAATCTGTTTTCAACCGTAAATCAATGAAAGCGACCATAATTTAGTCGGTTTATGCAAATTACCATACGATATTACTTAATTTTTTTGAAAAAAGCTAATTTGATGATCGTAATCAGCAAATTACCTTGGTCGCCTTATACAAAATCTTTTATTCAGGAAAAAATAAAATAAAATTAAAATAGTATACACTTTGTAGTCTGCCTTATTTTTATATGAAAAAAATTTGCTTGAAACGTTTAGTATATACTTAGTATGTATGTACTTAGTGTAATTACAATGAATTTTTATTTTTAAGAATTTTTTTTTGATTCGTTTTTAGAAGTTAACAAGTGATATTTATTTATTTATTTAATAAAAATCAAAATAACAGTCTTTCCTGAACATTAAAATAAAAAATTAAAATATTTAAACAATTCTCTTAAGTATTTATTACAATAATACGACCACACTTGGAATACACCGTAAGAACAAAATTGCTGAAAGCGACCATATGTCTGGTCGTTTTAAGCAGATCAAATAAATGTACTAACGCATGCTTCGTTTTTTGTTAAATCCGACCAGGGGGCTTACCATGATCTTTAAATAAACGATCCAAACGCAGAGCAGTTCAATTTAGGCACCTAAACTGAATCGTGAAATTGGTACCACGACGTCTATGTCTCAGAGCTGAGTCTCAATCGCTTACAAGTGAATGAAAGACAGATATTGTCTCTGGTCCGAAACTGAAACGCTAAGTCGCGAAAGGGATGCTGCTATATGCAAACCAAATATATCTATCTCTTTTAGTCTCGACTGACGTTTGGACGTTCGAAACCCAAAGTACTTCTAAAGTTAGCTTACGGTTTGATTTTTTCTTCATTTTTAAAGTACTGAAAACTTAAAAAAAAACTCACTTCCTTATATAATGTTTCTTTGTCATAAAATATGGCTTTTTTTATAACCAAATATAATTTTTAACACAGTGGTTGTGAAACCTTTGTACAAAATGTAGTGGTTATATTCTCTTTGCTTTACATTTTAAGCAATCTGCAGCTAAGATTCGGAACGCGAGGGCTATCGCGTATGAATTCGCCGCTGGAGGCGCTAGTGTAGCTTGAGGTCTTCGAAATGTCAAATGTCACTGTTTTTTATTTATATTAATATTGCGATATTTAGTAATACGTTAGATTAATTATGGCAAACATAAGTTACGGATCAATGAATGTGATTGCTTTAAAAGCGGAGTTAAGAAAAAGAGGTTCAAAATTAAACGGTCTGAAAGAACAGCAATTCAGAGGTTAGTTTTTTACTATTATAAACAAACTATTTTTTTGTCTAAAATTTGCTTGTTTACCTAGATTACAGCTGTTTTTTTCTTTTTGCAGGCTTCAAGACTATGATAGGAATAATAATTTTGTTGGAAACATAGGAGATGAAATACTAAAAACCGATTTGGCGTTCATACTGTTGAGTGGCCTTCAAACAGTTCGTACAGCAGTGTAACATCGAGAAGTGTACTTATCACCTGACTTATCATATTTTATGAGCATTGCCTTTGAATAAGATGGAAAAATTGTTCAATCCATGTGTGAGTGTGCTGCTGGTATGGGACCAAAGGCAAAGCAAAAAGCAAAGTAGTCTGAATGGCGTATTAAGAAAACACCCACAGAAAACAAACAGATATGGCATGAGCCGAAAAAAAAGAAAATTAACTTGTCTCCTAAAAAAGCTGAAAATCTTACATTTGAAATACAAAAATATAATGTCACCAAACCAAAACGTAATAATATGTGTTTTGATCCACATCCTGATAACACTTGCAGCACTGTACAATGGTATGATAATATTAGGAACAATGTAATAAACAATTGCTCTTTAGAGAAAATACGGCTGGGCATAAAGTGGTGTGTTTGAAGTTGCTTCCCTGCATGTCACTATTTATGCACAATTGTTAACGAAAATAAATATTTTCATTTTCATTTTTTTCATTTTCATTGCTCTTTAGAGAAAATACGGCTGGGCATAAAGTGGTGTGTTTGAAGTTGCTTCCCTGCATGGAATATCTAATGACCATAATTACCTTAAATTAGTACAATGAAACCCTACCTACTCTTCTTCTACTATGTTATATGTGTCTATTTCATGTGTTATTTATACTTGAAAGGTTTAGGTAGTTAACTAAATGTAAACAAACTTCAGTTTCCAAATTTGGCACATTCAAGGATTCAAAACATTTTATTTATCTATCATTGTAATACAAACTAGACTGACGTATTTTAATACAGAAATGTAAATGTTTATATAGTTTAATGGGAGAATTACAGTATTTAAGACATATTATATTATCACACATATTTACATTTAGTTAATTACCTAAAACTTTCAAGTATAGTTAATTATTATAGTAGATAATAGGGATGATTATGTATTGAAAGGATAAATAAAAAGTTTAGATGATTTATTTTTGCTTTTATTTAAGTACCTATAATTAACTGTCCAAAATACTTATTTACATTATATTTTTCCCTAATTTATTGAATCAGGCGTTACTTTGCGGAGGTCCATATTAATGAACTAAAACAATTACTTTGCTCACCCGCGACCATAGGTATAGGTCGCGGGGGAGCAAAGTAATTGTATTAGTTCATTTATATTTTTCCTGAAATTAGTGAGCATAAAGCATACAAATATGATTGTTCCTCCAAGTGGTACTAAATTAGATGATAACTTATTACTAAGAATCTTAAATGTTTTTCCTAAACCAATGACATGCTGAACATTGATAGGTTCAGATGATAAATTATTTGATTGTCTGAGTTGGTGTGCTTCAAACTGATTACACCTTTTTTTCAGAAACTGTGGCATGTTTACTGTAACATCCATATGTGAAACAAGATCATGAATATTAAAGCCACGATCACCAAGAATAATGTCCCCTTTGTCCCCTTTTTGAAGTAAATTTATTATGCCACACTTTTCGAATAAGTCTCTGTCACTGACAGATCCACCATATTATGCATCTGAAACAAAGGTCACACATCCAGAGCCAGAAATTTTTACCAATACTTTTAATGTGTTCGCTGATTTGTATTCAGAATAATGTAGCTAGTTGTGATACTGGGTTTTGTGGTTTTTCAATTTTTGTTTCTGTGCAATCTATTATTTTATTACTTGTACAGTTATTATTAATCTTCCTTTGATACAATACATTTTGATCAATTGTTTCCTTCGGTACCCATACATTCAGATCCTTGAACTTACAGTAAAGATAATAAATCCATGTTATGAAGTACTTGCTCACAGAAGTTTTGCTTATTTCAAAATGGAAAGATAGCTCTTGGTTACACATATTTCTTCGCAATTTTAATAGTGTTAAATAAAACTGATCTGTTGATGTCACTGCATGTTTTACTCGAGCTGGCTGCATTGATGGATCCTTTAAATTGTTTACTTCATCACCAGAAAGGTTGAACACGAACATTAAATGGTTATAATTCTCAAAACCAGTGTAAAATTGTATGACATCACATCAGGCTTCTCTTTAAGATTTACAATGCGAAACATGTTTGATGTGCTTTTTCTATTACTTCCATGTTCTGACAATTTAGCAGTATTAGTTAAGCTCTCTTCACATTTGCGTAAAGAGCATTGTACTGAGACATCTTTATTTGAATTTTCTATACTTATTTCTTCAAATGTTTCTTCAAAAAACTGGAAATTAAAAAAATTGTTTATTTGTTACATTGAAATAGGTACTCCTAACAACACTATTATTATTAAGATACGATACGCAGTTTATGACGACAAAAGCTGCTGTGATAAATGTGTATGAAGGAAGTTTTTCATTTACTTACAAAATGTTGCTGTTCACATTGATTTTCTTCTTTATTTGAAGCAAGTGTTGCAGTTTCACGTTTCTTTTGACGTTAAAGAGCTTCCTCGGTACGTTTCCTTTTAATTTCCTTTCTCTCTTCACTTTCATGGTTCCAGGAAAATCGACTAGGCACCGCTTTTGGTTTTAGTAGGAATAGCTGAAAATTTTTAACAAAAGATGAAAGTATGCAAAACTTGCTCAGTTTCAAGGTTGGGGTAAATCAAATGTCTGATGCAAGCACGGTATTTAGGAATAAGAAAAATCATTACTTACGATTTTCTGTATTTGATTCTTTAGGTACCTAATGCATAATCGTCAAGGTTTAAATGTTTTTTACAAACACGTGAATGTTTTGGAGGGACATAGTTGACCATGCGAATCGCTACTACCACTGCTTTGAGACACTTTTATCTTTCGGAAACTTATGTCCGCCTTCCTTTTCCGAGCAAAACGGGACTGCGCAACACTGTGACATGGCCAATACGTTTCTATTGTATTAAATATGAAATTAATAGTTAAATATTAAATGTAATTTTTTTTTGGCACCCGTAATAACAAACTTTGACAGGCGTAATGAGTAACTTATACTCAATCGCTAAATTTGACACCATTTGACACTAAAACGATTCAATTCCCACTCAAGTTAAGCGTCATGGTACGAAAACCACTGAAGTGAGTGAATGAAAACGTCTGCATCGCTATCGCTGAACCGCACTTGAACTGAATCGCAAAAGTAACGTCGTGGTACGAAATAGCGATGCAGTTCAGTTTAGAGCCTAATCTGAATCATATTAAGAGATCATGGTAAGCCCCCAGGTGGGCCGAGGGTAAATTGGCTGTTTTCTGCAGATTAAAACTGTAGTCTTTTTACGGTAGAAATAGACCAAATACAGTGCTTGACTGCTTTTGACAAATAAAAACGCAAAATTTTGCAGATAGTCGTTTTAAGCTTAATTAAATTTCTCAGTGAAATTAAGTCTTAAAAATTACCGCGTTTCATTAGAATATGCAGAAAAAAATCTAGTTTTTAATGGCATATTTAACTCATTTCTCGAAAAAATGGGGTTGGTCGCTTTCTGCATAACTATGGCCATTTAGTATTAAAAAACCGGCCAAGAGCGTGTCGGACACGCCCAAGATAGGGTTCCGTAGCAGGTACGAAAAAATCTTTGCATACTTTATTATAATTAATGTGGTTGTTTTGGTCCCAACTCCCACCGCGCGCAGAATACCAACGTCGGCGGTACAGCGCCATCTATCGGCGAATTGGGTAACTAATCTAATTGCACTCTACTAGAACTAGTATAATTATGTTGATGGTTTTTCAGATGTAATTCTTAACCGATTTCAATTTTATTTCTTTTATTTGAAATAAGATACTGTTAGCGTGATCTTCTTAAAGTAAAAAAAATGCTTGCAATGGCGGTTAAATTACAATCTTAATTTAGAAATATTTTTTTTTTACAAAAACTTAAAAACTGCTCAACTGATTAAGTTGAAAATAATTTTCCTAGAAAGTTTTTATTAAGTTTAACTTACATGATTTTTTTCATATTTTTTAGACTTGCTGTTCAAAAGTTAGAGGGGGGGGACACATTATTTTGAACTTTCGGAGTGAATATCTCCGAAAATATTCACTATCAAAAAATGATTTTAGCAAACCCTTATTTATTTTCAAATACCTATCCAATGATGCCCCACACTATAGGGTTAGTCGAGAAAAAAAAATCACCCCCACTTTACGTCTATAGGAGGTACCTAAAAAAAATTTTTTTAGATTTTATTATTTAACCACTTTGTCGGCCCACTAATATATATATTCATGCCAAATTACAGCTTTCTAGTACTAACAGTCTCTGAGCTAAGCCGCGGACAGACAGACAGACGGGCAGACATGGCGAAACTATAAGGGTTCCTAGTTGACTACGGAACCCTAAAAACAGGTGAAGATTGTATACCTAATTTTCATTGATAAAAAAACGGAGTTGTAAACTATTTATTTTTGTCAAAATGTCATGTCAAATTATACGCCGAGTAAACATTATTGGTTCCTGCCCTTTGCGCTTTGCCACAAAAAGTGGTGGGAGGCTCGCAAATATGTCTAATGGCGGGAGAAAGTGGTTGTTCTTCCGCCATTGCATTATAGTCGGCGCGGGAGCATGTGACGCGCCGATCATGTGACTGGGTGCAACAATGCTCGAAGAGGGGATCGCTTGCGCAAACTTTACCTCAGAAACCAACTTACCAATTACCATAGCATTCACAGCAGTGAGTTTTAAAGTAGCAGAGTAAGGTTTCATTTTGTTTTTTGCAGCGTTCCATTGCTCAAAATCACGTGCTAGGAAAACTTAGCCAAACATAAAGTGGGTACACAATTACGTTCACACTATGTTTATATTTCTACCGTGTTTCTATTGGCATAGATTGGTTGCACAATTAATTAAATCGTTTGTATTCATGTGTTTGTAAGATTCGAGTACACGCTGATGTTTGCTATCGTTATTTCTCCTCTAACGTTCAGTAATTAAATTTAAATAAGTGAGAGGTACATAGGCATAGTAATTTGGGGCAGTTAGTTCGTAATTTATTTTGAAGCATGTTCATGGAAAGTTCGTGCACGTATAATGATTAGAAAAGGATACGAAAGAACTAATCATTAATCATTTAAATTTTAGTGGACTTTCATGGTTTTTTAGGGTTCTGTACCCAAAGGGTAAAAATGGGACCCTATTACTAAGACTACGCTGTCCGCCCGTCCGTCTGTCCGTCTGTCACCAGGCTGTATCTCATGTACCGTGATAGCTAGACAGTTGAAATTTTCACAACAAATACTAAAAAACCGGCCAAGAGCGTGTCGGACACGCCCAAGATAGGGTTCCGTAGCAGGTACGAAAAAATCTTTGCATACTTTATTAATGTGGTTGGTTTGGTCCCAACGTCGCCGGTACAGCGCCCTCTATCGGCGAATTGGGTAACTAATCTAACTGCAGTCTACTAGAACTAGTATACTTAGTATGTATGTTGATTGTTTTTCAGATGTAATGTATTTTTTTAAGTTTAACTTACGCGTTACGTTAAGTTAGAGGGGGGGGGGACACATTATTTTGAACTTTCGGAGTGAATATCTCCGAAAATATTCACTTTATCAACCGACGAAAACAAAAGGAGGATGTTCTCAATTCGACGTGTATATTTTTTTTATGTATGATCACGCATAACTTTTTACAGAGTAGTCCGATTTTGATGATTCTTTTTTTATTAGAAAGCGTATACCCCGAGAGTGGTCCCATTTAAATTTGGAAATAATATTCCTACCCTAAGGGTAGGAAAACAGGGGATGATTGACTAACTTTTTACAGAGCAGTCTGATTTTCATAATAATAATAAATTACCCCAAGGATGGAAAAAAAGTATAAAATAAAAACTTTTTAACAAAAAATTAAACCGCCGAAAAACTGAAAAGCAAAAAATAATACCTTTTTTTGTTTGACATTAATCTAGGTACCAGTTTGAAGTCGTTGCCTCAGCACGAGCCAGGAGGAGTGATAGAAGCCAATCAGGTAGACGATTATAGGTCCACTCCTCCTGGCTGGTCCACTCCTCCTGGCTAAGTGCTGAGGCACCGACTTCAAACTGGTACCTAGATTAAGGTCAAACAAAAAAGGTATTATTTTTTGCTTTTCAGTTTTTTCGGCGGTTTAATTTTTTGTTATCAAAAAATTGTTTTAGCAAACCCCTATTTATTTTCAAATACCTATCCAATGATACCCCACACTATAGGGTTAGTCGAGAAAAAAAAACCACCCCCACATACATCCATGGGAGGTACCCTAAAAAAATTTTTTTTTGTTTTTTTTTATTCAATCACTTTGTCGGCGTGACAGATATATAAATTCATGCCAAATTACATCTTTCTAGTACTAACAGTCTCTGAGCTTAGCCGCGGACAGACAGACAGACGGACAGACATGGCGTAACTATAGTTGACTACGGAACCCTAAAAAGCAGAATAAAATAAATATTAAAGGGTTTCGGGTTCCCATGCAACAAACGTGATTTTTTTGCTCGTTTTTGCTCGATATTGATAACGGCAACAGGTAGACGCTTGAAATATTCACAGAATATTTAGTTATATATTCACTTCAAAAATAAATAATTTAACTAAAATAAAACAAATATTTAAGGGGGCTCCCATACAACAAACGTGTTTTTTGCCGTTAGTGGTACGGAACCCTTCGTGCGCGAGTCCGACTCGCACTTGGCCGGTTTTTTTCTACTGTTGCGTAAACTCAAACAATCAGGTTGACGGGGTACCCGCATCGCACACCTGTGATAATGGCACCTTGTTTTGTTTGTCAATGTTTGGTACTTTAATGTTATGTCACACTCCCACGTCAATTTTGACATCATGTTCTTAGTAATTCAAAAACTCAACTAAGATAAGATGAGCAAATGAACGAAATAAAGTAATTTTACAATAATTTTCGTCATTTATGTGACTAGCGTTATAGCTCGTGTAGAGTTATAAATAAATAGTAGTGGTAGAGCCATGTTGTAGCTAGCCGCTGCATCACGAATGGGCCGGCTCGTCCGGGGCAGTACCACCCTCTCACAGAACACCGGCGTGAAGCAGCAGTAATCCTGCTTGCGTTTCGTACGGTCAGTGAGAGTGCCGGGGGCCCAATACCTCACCCCTTCCCTCTCCCCCTCCCTCTCCCCCTTCCCCTATTCCTTCTCCTTTAGGGCCGACAACGCACTGGCATCGTGCAAAGCGCTGCGGGTGTCTATGGACAGTGGTGTTCATTTAACATCAGGTGACCCACTAGTTCGTTTGTCTGGCCTATCTAACATAAAAAAAAAAAAAAAAAAAATGTTAAAAAGTTGATTAAGCTTTTTTACTACTGTGTCTTGTTTAATTAGCCTTTAAGGGATAAGTTAGATTTGAATTGTATTTTTGAAAAGTTTTGTCATATCATATTATAAAACAGTTATGTCGATTAAACACCAAACTTTACACATGAGACCATTATTGAAGTGATCTAAAGCAGAACCACTTCTTTGACAATAGGATTGCGGTAAAAATTATGTCTCAGGCCAGGGCAAGTAATCCTAAACGAAAATCGAAAAACGAAAACAAAAAGTGGCTTTTTAAATCCACAACATGATGAACAAATTTACTTACTAGGGGTTGCCAGACGTCGATAACGATCCTGAAATGTCAGAAATTTTAGCCCGCTGTATGATAAAACAAGTAAGCCAAGACTAGCTGTTGCCCAGGAATCCTTTTATGGATATTCCTTTATCCATAGGAGGATTCCTTTTATGGATATTTCTTTATCATCGTAGGAATAGGAACTATGCTATTTTCCGGGATAAAAACTATCCAATGTCTTTTCCCAGGACTTACCTCTATAGAAAATTGGTTGGGCGGTTTAAATGTAAAGGAAAGAGATAACAGACAGACAGAAAGAGTTATTTTCGCATTCATAATATATACGTAGGTAAGGAAAAGTAAAGGTTAGGAATGAAATTACAATACATTTTAATTTTTTCAAGTCTAAGGTGAATGAGCGTTTACTAGGCAAGCGTGCTCCATCGTAGGCCTCATCTTCGCTTTCCATCAGGCGTGATTGTGGTCAAACGTAAGCCTATATCGTATAAAAAGAACATATCTCGAAAGCTTCGAATTTTCCAATACTGCATAACTAAGTACATTCAGACGAATGTCAGGAACTACCGAGAAGTCGGAGGCATTGATGGGAAATCTCGTTATTTGATCCGCTTACCCTGCCCTTATCCGATCTATGTTACAGGATCTGCTACAATAGGTTACAGTTCAAGGCATATTTTGTATCTACAGTTAGCAGAATCACAGTGTAAAATAAACTCAGTAAGTTATCTTCAAACAATTTGACGATCTGAGGGTGCCTTTCTACTAGAGAGAGAGAGCACTAATCCATATTCATTAGTCCACATAGCATGGCACTGGTGGAAACGTGTTTGGGTTTTATGAAAAAATGCTGTCGATGCATGCTCTGGATCTTCCTCGAACGGCTACATAGCTTAGCATTAGTGGAAACGGTCACATGTGTAGTTTAGTAGTGTAGCTTTTTATATCTTCGCAGCATAGCTGCATAGTACATATCTGATGGAAAGATTCCTTGAGTCACCCACAACCCACATGGCCGACCATGTCTTCCCTGCTCGAGCTTGTACTGACTATGGCGTAGCTAGGCATAGACGAAATGGGCCCTTGCGGTCTAAGGGGCCTCGCGCTAAGAAAAGTTCTCGTTTTTTTTTTGCTCAATTAAAAATCTATCATTTAATGTGTGGAGGGTCATTATTGGGACTCCCAAAACTTACTGTTTACTACACTATTAATATTTAGGGTGAGGCCACACGAGCGTAATTTTGTGAGTTGTGAGCGGCAGAATTTCGGCCCGTGCCATACAATATGCGCGCCATCACGTGACACAATGTATGGCGCAACCGAAATTCTGCCGCTCACGACTCACAAAATTACGCTCGTGTGGCCTCACTCATACGTGAAAGTTTGTATAGATGGATGGATGTGTGGATGTTTGTTACTCTTTCACGCTAAAACAATTTGAAAGGTTCTAATTGGCACCAAAATAGTTCATAACTAGTAGTAGTTATATAATTTATTGAATCAGGCGTCACTTACTTTGCGGAGGTCCATTTTACAACATTTACTTTGCTCACCCGCGACCTTAAGGTCTTCAGGTCGCGGGTGAGCAAATTGATTGTTTCAGTTCATTAGTAATTAGTTATATCTCAAGTACTTTTTTCCTAGAAAATTGGATTGTTCCCGCGGGATAGCGATAAATGAATCCTTCGCAGACGGAGTCGCCGGCAACAGCTAGTATGCCATATTTTCAATCTAACAATTAAATGTAAGTAACAAGTTAATCACAAAGGGCAAAGTTGCCCTTCGTAACCCGGTTACGGTACTGATTGTTGGTGGTTTACTGTGACAGGAGTCGGTGGTACGCGGAGGTGTGTGGCCAAAATTATCGTTCAAACACGCGGATCGTCTGCCGAGACGGAATCCTGCCGCTGCGGTCGCGAAGCACGCTATCGAACTATACACGCCCTGTTAATACTGTTGAGGTCTTCCAGTACAGTCAGACGTTCAAAAATAACCATGAAAATAAGTATAAATTAGGAAATTTATTCTTGTTTCTGATAAATCCATTTATGGTGAGGCCACACGAGTGTAATTTTGTGAGTCGAGAGCGGCAGAATTTCGATTCGCGCCATACGATATGCGGGCCATCACGTGACACTCACGTGACACAATGTATGGCGCAACCAAAATTCTGCCGCTCACAACTCACAAAATTACGCTCGTGTGGCCTCACCCTTAAGGGTAAGTTCGACTTCGTACATCTGTATATCTTATCTGTTAATTTCATGTAATTTAGCCTACTAATATTATAGACGTGAAAGTGAACATGGAAGGATGGATGGATGTGTGGATGTTTGTTACTCTTTCACGCTAAAAACAGTGGGACGGATTTTGATGAGATTTAGCACACAGATAGTTCATAACTTAAATTAACATACAGGCTATTTTTATACCAAAGTATTGCATATCTCCCGCTAGATAGCGATAAAAGAATTCTTCGCAGATGATGTCGCGGGAAACGGCTTATGCCATAATTTTAGTAATAAAATCTAAGTACTAAGTTAATCTCAATCAAATGGGCAAAGTTACCCTTCAGGGCCAAAGTAGCTCAAAACCGTATTGTATAACGCGCGGGCGCTTGCCATCGCTTTCACCATCTCTTTCAGTCACCATTATACCGTTTAACAGAAAGAAATAGTGAATGCAATAGCAAGCGTCAGCGCGTTAGACAATACGGCCTCTGGTTACGGTACTGGGTGTAGGTGGTTTACTGTGACAGGAATTGGAGGTGCTCGAAGGTGTGTGGCCAATTATCGTTCAAACACGCGGATCGTCCGCTGAGGCGGAATCCGCCGCTGCGGTCGCGAAGCACGCTATCAAACTTTACACGCCCTGCTAATACTGTTGAGGTCTTCCAATCATCATCATCATCATCATTTCAGCCGAAAGACGTCCACTGCTGAACATGGGCCTCCCCCAAGGCTCACCAAACAGATCGGTTCCACGCCATCCGCATCCAACGCGATCCCGCTTCATCTTGTTGGAGGCCTACCTACACTGCATCTTCCGGTCCGTGGACGGCACTTGACGTGACCGCTAACGATGGGCTTCGGAGACGAAGAATCCACAATCGCCAATCGCTCAAGTGGCAGTGGGTAGGGCACATCGTTTTTAGAGCTGATGGCCGATGGGGAAAAAAAGATTCTCGAGAGGTCTTCCAATAAAAAAACATTAAAAAATAACCAATAAAGATACGACTAAATTACGAAATTGTTTTTGATGTCCTGTCAATCGTTTTAGAGCTAGGGTACAACTAGCTTTTGCCCCCGACCTCGGCCGTGCACAAATAAGAGAGAGACAGAGAGAGAAATCGTACTTTCTTAAAAAAAAATAATGCATAAGGTACACAAATACCAAAATACAATACTTATTAAAAAATTTAACAGCATTAAACTTGTTAGGTTGGGCAACTTTTGAAACAATTTACAACAACAATTTACTATAACTGATGGCCGATGGGGCAAAAAAGTTCTCGAGTGGCGTCCGGACCGGAAGACGCAGTGTATATGTAGGTAGGCTTCCAACAAGATGGAGCGACGACCTGGTTAAGGTTGCGGGATCGCGTTGGATGCGGATGGCACGAGACCGATCTGGAGTCTTAGGGGTCTTAGGGGCCTATGTTCAGCACTGCAGAGGACGTCTTTCGGCTGAAATGATGATGATGATGACAACAACTATTTGATGATCTACGGTCGCGTCCTTTAATTTGGATCGCATTTTGAAAGAATATCCTTTGAATTCCTATGCAATATGACAGGACTGTCAACCTTATGACTGCGTATCCACCGGAGCTGTGCGAGGATGCGTTGCGAGGGATGTGTTTGTCATGAACCAATAGAAACACTTCATTTAAAAGGTCCTAAGTGAATGAAATGTTTCTATTGGTTCATGACAAACACATCCCTCGCAACGCATCCTCGCACATCTCTGGTGGAAACGCAACCTAAGTGGGTCCCAAATTGAAGCTCGTGACTGTACTAAGAATAAAATTTTAAAGTCGTTTACGAAACTTTTCTACTATATTTGTTTATTATAATAATATAATAATAATAATTCATTTATTTACGACCAAGTTGGATCATTTGGGTTAGTAACAAAAATTATACTTAAGTTAGTGTTAGTATTTTCACATTAACAAAAATTAAATTATTATTGGACCAAATAATTGAATTTGAATAATTAAATGTCATTTATTTCTGCGCACATGGGTCATGCAGCAGTTGTTCAGATACAGACCGTCAATCCTGTCTGCAATCATGGCCAGGATATTGTTAGGGCTCGCCCGCACCCTGAGCACAAGGGATGCTGCGCGCTTACGCATGGTGGTGTAGAAACAGTCTACCCGCGCCTCTGCAAACATCCCTGAAGCGCTACAAAATCTGGGCATTAATACTCATTCAAAATTTTCCCTTAGTTATGCTAAACGGATCTGATATTCAGTGCAGCCTATGTTAGGTCCACGTTAACAAGTGTTGGCAGCCTGCAGCATTCTTAAACGAGGCTGCGCTAAAATCTGATGCATATTGCATTTCAAATAGATCCTTGGAGTTGCACTTTATACCGCACCATGATTTTGCATACAAAACAGAATAAGAGGAGTTAGGACGTAGTTCCCACTCCGGCCCAGTGCGGATTGGGAACTTTACACACACCATTGAATTTCTTCGCAAGTGTATCCAGGTTTCCTTAAGTACTATATTTTCCTTCACCGTAAAGCTCATGGTAAATTTCAAATGTAATTTCGCACATTCATTCCGAAAAACAGAGCGGTGCGAGCCAGGATTTGAACCCACGAACCTCTGCTTGAGAGGCCAAACGACTAGGCCACCATGGTTTTTGAAGCTATTTTTTGAAGTGTCAGTATTATTCTATACGTAGTCGCGCATAAAAGTTAGTTGTAATTAATGTCCTTCACTGGATCCTTTTGTTATGAATATTCTTATTATTATTAACAAATGGATGTAAAGTCAAAGAGAAAAGAACGTTACTGGAGACCATAAATTGCAAAAGGGACTTATATGATAATAGATCATCATCATCATCATCATTTCAGCTGTAGCACGTCCACTGCTGGACATAGGCATCCCTCAATAATCCCCAATCATTACGGTAGGAAGCGACTAGCATCCACCTTGAACCTGCGGCCTTCACCAAATCATCCGTCCATCTCGTTGGTGGACATTTGATATTGATACGACAATTCCTTTTTTATACTGCTGGAAGGAAAGTAGAAGGACAGGACGCAGAGGAAGGCCAAGATTGACCTATTTTCATAATCATAATCATTTATTTGCATAAAAACATTTTGACCAGGTGAAGGAGAAAGCGGGTGTCGTATCATATCAGGAAGTCAAACAGCTGGCCGAGGACCATGCTGAGTGGCGGCTACTTCGCCGACAAGAGCACAGCTCTTAAATTTAAGAAGGGAAGAGAAGATATTTAAAATAAAACCATGTGCTCTGTCGCAGGCTCAGCAAAACGCTAGTAGAATTTTGAATCAGGCGTTACTTTGCGGAGGTCCATAATGAAATGAAACAATTTCTTTGCTCACCCGCTTACGCTTACGTTTATGTAAGAAATGCGTGTTCATGCAGATCCTCCACCTCCACCTGTACGAACACACACAAATCACACGAACCCAACCAAAAGCGTCAGTGTAGTTAGTTAGTTGGGTTCGTGTGATTTGTGTGTGTTCGTACAGTGTGGAGGTGGAGGAACTGCATGAACACGCATGTCTTCCATTTACGTAACTATCGTAAGGTCGCGAGTGAGCAAAGTAAGCTAGACCATTCAAATGAGACATCGCCTGCGCGGTACAGGGGCTGGGGGTATGACGACAAAGAGGCCGAGAGAGGTGCGGGTGGCGAGCGCGCCTCGTGTGCCTGCCGCCCGCACCTCTCCCGGCCCCCTCTGTCGTTATACCCTCCAGCCCCTGTACCGCACGGGCGAGGACTCATTTAATCGGTTTAGCTATAGTTTTCGAACAATTCTATTTTTCCTCAGTTAACCAACAGTATACCTCGATCGTGCGCTAAAGCTCCGGTGATGCTCAGCTCAAATGTCAAGGCCGGCATTGTGAGGCCACATCGTGTGACTCGTCATGTGATCCGCTGTTTTTTTTATACAACTATGTTGTTTTGCGAACGTTAGGAATTCGCCTCCCATCTGATTACCTAGCTGTTGCGATGCAAGCTTGTTTTTCAAAGGTAAATATAGACGGCCATGTGTCATGAAGGATATTAATCCAGTATGTTTATATATCATCATCATCATACTAGCCTATACTTCGTGTTTTGGGGATTAGAAATAAGGTAAACAATGGCAATGGCATGGTGATTTTCGTGAATGGCTTCTCGACGATTATTAGCTGTGCAAAAATTAGCTTGGTTCAAATGGTTGAATTGTTGTTTTTAAATTAACGTGTTCGCGTCGGTATGGCGGGCTGTAAGCCACACCGGAGAAGTATGGCATTATGCTACCGCCTTCTGTTTTTTTATCGACTATCGGAAAATACAAGAATTTTTGTGGAACAAATCGTTCGTTTTCTCGTTGTTTATCCGACACGTTCGATTAACGCCCACGCGATTGGGCCGGCGGTACCAGCGCTATGACCATCATTTTCCTTTTTGTCATTACGTACTTAATTAGACCCCTGAAAAACCGCCATACTGGTACAAATGACCTAGTATTTTGTGTCACCATCTCCCGGTCTATAATGGGGTATTGAATAAATTGTATTTCTAATAACTCTTAGCAATCTATAAATACGAGGAACACCCAGCGCCATCTATTCGTTGTGCCTCGAATTAATACTAAACTGAGTCGCACCTACGTCGATTACTCCTCAATGTTGTTGACGCTAGCACGCAACGAAAAGGCTACTTGGTTTTAGTACCGCTATCTACCGGTAGATGGCACTGTTCGTCAAAATTATACCGAAAAAGTTAAATAAAGATTAACATTAGTTTATTTAATAATTACATTATCGAGTTTAACGTAAATGCAGTAAAAACCTAATACCTTTAAACGAGCAATTCTTGTATATATGTATATATACATATATGTATATATTAATCAGGATCTCGGAAACGGCTCCAACGATTTCGATGAAATTTGGTATGTGGGGGTTTTCGGGGATGAAAAACTGATCTAGCTATGTTTCATTTTCAGAAAATCGCTTTTACTCGTGTTTTCCGGCTATTTTTGTTTGCATTAGAATAAAAAGCTAAATTTCGCCGACTTCGAGCAGATCATAATGGCACATTAGAAATCGGGTGGTCGCGGATCCAGCCGACCTCGGTTCGATACCACGTTTTTTTTCAATATTTTTAGTTTTTTTAAGTTTATTTTTCATGAGAAAACGTCAAGTTTCTTCTTTTGTGAGAAAAGTTACTTTTTTGTGAGAAAAAGTATTATAGGGAACGTGCAGTAACTATAGGCGGCAGCACTAATACGACAGAAGAGACACTATGCGGACAGTAAAACAAACTTATCAAGGTAAAACATTCAAATTGATGGCACCCTTATGGCACCAGTTGGCAGCACCGTCTATGTGCACGTTCCCTATTGGGAGCACAGAACAGGAAAAGCCGGTTGTCTGTAAAGTCGGTTTACGGACGATAGTTTGACGTGATTCACCCCCCCCCCCCACCCCCTCCGGTGTTTTTTGTCAAATATCTTGAAAACGGTGCATCCTACGGCAAAATCAATGAAATTTTCATCCCCCTTAAACACCCTCGCGCTCCCTTCCCTGTATCCCCCCCTCTCATCCCCCCACCCCTCCGGTGTTTTTGTCAAATATCTTGAAAACGGTGCATCCTATGGCAAAATCAATGAAATTTTCATCCCCTAATGAAACCCCTTGAACCCCCTCCCCCGCCCCCCCCTCCCCCGCACATATATAATCAGGATCTCGGAAACGGTTCCAACGATTTCGATGAAATTTGGTATTTGGGGGTTTTCGGGGATGAAAAATTGATCTAGCTTGGTCTTATCTCTGGGAAAACGCTTGGTACCGAGTTTCTGCCCGAGTAGAGCTCGGTCGCCCAGGTACTGGTAATTATAGCAAATGACAGAGTTTGTTAAAAAATATAATAATATTTTTGTTATGTTGAAGTCTTTACTCGTTACCCGTTGATGTCTAAAGTATGAACTTGATATACTTTCCTGTGCTCACTACTGCCGTGTCATGCCTATGTCATGTAACTCTAAAAGCATAGTTTTGAGTAAAATCTGTTTAAAATTTTTTTTTGTAATTCGCAGTTTATTTTGAGATTATGTGCAAAAATAAAATTACTCAAATAGATTTGTGTTAGGCTTATGCATATTATGTAATACCTAGATTATTATTGTTTTGTGTATTATTTAATTTATAGGCTATTAAGGAGTTAGGCATAACAGATTCGCCATACAAAGTCTGTTTTGCGATGCCCTGTATCTCAAGATACATGACTTAGGCGTAACACGTTAAATATAAATATTTCTCTCGGTTGCCTACCAGTTTACTTGTATAGTCGTAATTATACCATAAGGCTGTATAATTATGTAACATCACAAAAACTAAAGAAAGAAAGAAAAAACACAAAAATAAAAAAAATCAACTGTTTTAATAAAATTGTTCAACATAAATATACAGATTAGAAATAATAAAATTTTAGTGATAATGATATGGATCTCAACTATTGTTCTGATGTTCGTCTAAATCCGGTACGTCGTTTTCTCCCAAATCATTAAAAAATTGCCGGTAAGCGATAGGAATCGACTCGCTCAGTTTTAATAATTGTGATTTCTTGGCTTTGCTGATTCCTCTTCGCTCAGTTTCATTTGGTACGTGAATTAAGTAGTTTGGATTGTCAAATGTTGTGTTCTTTTTCAGAACATTTAAAACTTTAAACTGAGCCTCGTCATATGCATTTTTCACAAACATTAAGGTTGAATTTTTACTAATTTTTGCTCGATGCGAATGAAGCTTGTCATGGCTATGTCGTGTAACTACTAGATACAGTATATAGCCGTATTAGCTATGGTCAAAACGACACGACATTTGAGACAGACTCGTACAAGGTATTGGTAAGCAAAATTAAAAAAAATGTTTTGTTGGTAGGTAAAGACACTCAAAAAAATACTATTCAGACTTGTTACGCATATCTCATGTATCTCTGTTAGCTGTGTCTGTCTGTGTCTGTGTTATGTGTGTGTCTGTCTGTATGTGTCAAATTAGTATTTTTTTTATTTAACGCGGTTAGGTTTTTGATTTTTTTTTAGGTTCGCCAAATAAACACTGACTATTTTACTAAAATAATAAGTTGAATTTATTTTTTCAATTAAGGGTCGTTAAGCTATATATTTGGACGCTTACAGCCGTACTGTCCATCAACGTTTTAATATCCCGGTACAGTAAGATTATTTCCACTTTAGCACTCGGCAATTCTCGACATACATCGAGAGAGATCGGAAGTGCAATACTTAGGCTGAGGTTTTTTTTTTATTAATTACATTAAATAGGTTGGGATATTTTATGTGATTAAATTCTAGGATTTTATATAAGTCCTAGCTTCTGCCAGTGACTTCGTCCGCGTGGAATAGTTACCCCCCCCCCCCCTCGCACCCTCCACTCCCCCGCGCACCCCCCCGCAACCCCTCGAACCCCCCAGCACTACCCACCCCGCACCCCCACAACCTCACCCCCCCGCACCCACCCCCGCGTTCACATTCACCACCATACTCCCAAGTCAAGCGTGCCTATAGAAGTTTTACTTCCAAAACCCCCGATTTTAAAACATTGTTCATTGGTGCTCCGCTCCTATTGGTGTTAGCGTGATGATATATAGCCTAAAACCTTCCTCGATAAATGGGCTATTTAACACTGAAAGAATTTTTTAAATAGGAGCATTAGTACCTGAGATTAGCGCGTTCAAGCAAACAAACAAACAAACTCTTCAGCTTTATAATCTACTAGCCTTCCGTCCGCAGCTTCGCCCACGATAAATTGATTTTCCCGTAGGAAAAGGGTTTTTTTCGCGGTAAAAAGTAGCTTATGTCACTCACTGATAATGTAGCTTTCTAACGGCAAAAGAATTTTTGAAATCGGTCCAGTAGTTTCGGAGCCTATTCAATGCAAACAAACAAACAAACAAACGAACAAACAATCAAATCTTTCCTCTTTTTATAATATTATTATTAGTATAGATAATATAAAAATGAATCGTTGAATGCGTTGCTAAGCGCAAATCTCGAAAGCAGCTAAACCGATTTCGCTAATTCTTTTTTTAGAATATTCCTTGAAGTACGAGGATGGTTCTTACGGTGAAAAAAATTTAAAAAATTGCATGAATAAGTCTAAAAACAACACTTTTCTATACTCCCATACAAACGATTCGTAATAATACTTGTAAGTCAATTTGAACTTTAATACCATACCATAAAGTTTAAGTGTTAGTGGAGAGGTTCCGGGATAGCAGAATTAATATTAAAATAAAATAAAAAATTAAAGAAAAAGTCGATACTATTAGGCGGTGCGAAGTTCGCCGGGTCAGCTAATATTAGTATAGATATGAGAAAACACAAACCTGTACGGTTAAAACTGAGACGTCCCGAGTGTTAAAGTGGAAATAATCTTACTGCAATGCACTCCCGTAGGATAATATTTACTGTTATAAATTTAAGCAAGAATAGGGAACGTGCAATAAATAACTATTATAGGCGGCTGCACTAATGCGACAGTAGAGACACTTTGCGGACAGTAAAAGAAACTTATCAGGGTAAAACAGTCAAATTGATGGCACCAGTTGGCAGCACCGTCTATGTGCACGTCCCCGAATAAGGAACGTGCAGTAACTATAGGCGGCAGCACTAATGCGACAGAACAGACACTATGCGGACAGTAAAAGAAACTTATTAGGGTAAAACATTCAAATTGATGGCACCAGTTGGCAGCACCGTCTATGTGCGCGTTCCCGAATAGGGAACGTGCAGAAACTATTGGGACCGTGCACGACGGTGGCGCCGCGTAGCGTTGACAACATTTCCTCCTCATTTACTTCCAATTTTTGCCATGTTGTGCGCTGTGATCGTTTTCTGTACCCCCACCACCCGCTTCTGGCTACTTGCACGACGGTGGCGCCGCGTAGCGTTGACTACATTTCCTCCTCATTTACTTCTAATTTTTGCCATGTTGTGCGCTGCGATCGTTTTTTGTACCCCACCACCCGCTTCGCACATAGCCAATAGGCGGCAGCACTAATGCGACAGAAGAGACACTATGCGAACAGTAAAAGAAACTTATCAGGGTAAAACAGTCAAATTGATGGCGCCAGTTGGCAGCACCGTCTATGTGCACGTTCCCTATAGAGGGTGCTGTTCAGGAACGCTGAAATACTTCGGCTTTCAAGATAAAGTGCTAACTTCGTCTGCAATCAATAGGTGGAAATTTTATAAAAAATGTTACAGTGACTTTTTTTTAGGCCAAACTTCAAGATCGTAAACGGTTCTCGTGACGTGAAGCTTTTCCAACCCGAGCAAAACAACAATTAGTGCTAGTTCGTTAACAAAATACCAACAACAACCGGCACCCCTTTCACCCGATTGCAGCAAACCCAAAAATAAGTTACGCATTTGAAAGCTAATAAAAACAAGAAAAAAACCCTAATTGTTGTTGTTGCTCATAACTAATTATCTAAAACGAAAACTATTCAAAGACAATTTTAAAACTACAAAAGCCGTGTCACACATTCATAACACGTTGTAACAAAAACATATTTTCTATGCAAATGCATTAGAACCTATTTGTCACTTTGTTACACGTTCGGTTACTGGTACAGTTACAGCAGCATATGTAACCAGTTAAGACCAATTTATTCGGATGCAGAAACATTTAAGGGGAACACCCTGCGTGAAGATATTGACAAATTAAAAAAAACCGCGAACATGTATGAAAAACTGATGTAATGAGTGTTGGGAAAGCGAAAGATGTACCTCAGGATCGTTGCAGGTAGAAACAAATAGTCTCTATCTACCCCTTTGCTGGGAAGGAGGCCATTTAATTTCATATTTCGGCCATTTGTGGGAGCCATCTTAAAAGGACTTGTATTAACGATGGCCCAGACGAATAAACGTTCAAAGGCTGCCTTTACTTACTCAGAAAAATTATTGTTGTTTCTTGCTTTTATTACCCATACCTTAGGGTAAATACGAGTATAAAAGCATAAGAAGCAAAAATAATTGTAATTGTAATAAAAGCATAAGAAACAACAATAATTTTTCTGAATAAGTAAGGGCCTTTGCACGTTTATTCGTCTGGGCCATCGTTAATACAAGTCCTTGAAGTAGGTCTGCTATCATTAAACCAGGAAAAATCTCAACCTCGCGATGCAAGATGGGGCAGAGCTTGTTAACGTTACCAAATTCACATTATGAGTAACGTTAGGAAACGGTAAAATCATAAAAATACCTTAGTAATGGTAGTAAATATATATAACGTTACTTGATAACATATCATTATTATAACTTTACCCAATTAACGTTATTTTTATCGGTAATTTTACTTTTCATTGCAGGGCTTGTTAACGTTACCCAATTTACATTATTATAACGTTACCATAGTAACACTATTTTAATCGGTAATGCTATGTTACCACACCGCGCTACCGATATGATAGACGCGCTGGTTAATTGGCGTTGTTGCCATGGCTACCGTGAGCGTGCATGAAGTGAAGGAAGAGCCTTACCTACAATATATCCATTCATCAGTGAATCAAAAATAAATAAGTTGATATTAACGTTACCTAATAACGTTAAAAATGATTTAACGATACCTTTAACTTAACGTTAGCTCAATGCACAGCTGGTAACATTACCATTTTTTACCGGTAAAAAGTAGTAAAAGTAACGGTACATTGGTTAACGTTAATTACAACTTAACGTTAAATCTGTCTCACAGTGGTAACGATACCAAGTTTTTAACGGTATTTCAAGCCATGGGATGGGGACTGAATCTGATAGTGACATCTAACGGAAAACATGAGAACTAAAAATAGTATGTAAAAATGAAATTAGGTTTAAATGTCCTGAATTGTGTGCACTAACGCCATCTGTTGAGAGATTTCATATAACTTAAAATAAACAAAGCAATTTATGTAGTGGAATCAAGGTCCATGGTTTCAGCGGATCTATTCCATGGACGTACTATCTAATGAACCGATCATATTTAGAGTTAGACCAAGATAAGTCTGCAACGATTTTGATAGCACACGCAATGCAAGTGTTACATTAAACGTCAAACTTCTGTGAAATTATGACGTATAAATAACACTTGCAATGCGCGTGCTATCAAAATCGTTGCAGACTTATCGTGGTCTGACTCTAAGACGAAATATAACCATCGGTATTCTCTTTTGTTCTAAAAGAAAACATCATCTGCAAATAGAGACAGATATACGTTCGTCTGTATTGGCTTTCAATTCAATGAAGCAAGTTTACTATAGTGTATTTATAAATCGATATATATATGTCCTAGAGATGTGCCACTTTTATATCGATAAACTTTAGCTGTCAAAAATAATTATCGTGTCGTAATTTAAAGGACCAAATTGGATTCGTAAAATTACTCACAAGAATACTATTCAGCTTTTTAATGATTCTTTTTATACTCTTTTCCTTTAGATAAAAAAATTCCGAAAATCAGTTTGATATTGGAATAAGTAGTAGTAGTTGTAAGTTGTAAAATAGAAGTCTGCGAGTTTAAAAAAAAAGCCTACTGAGGCGCTCTTGGCAGGTGGCGGGGCGGTGCGAACTAGTCGAATCTAATAACGACAAACTCGAAAAATGATACAGAATTATTTACAAAAACAACAACAAAGGCAAAACGCAAATTAACCTCCCCGAGCCGTACCGCCATCTGCTGATCGCCTAAACTGGCCCAAATAATACGTGCAACGTACAATTTTTTTACCGAGTTCATACTTAGGTCCCGATACGGCGTATCAATCTACTAATCTTATATATAAAATTCTCGTGTCGCGGTATTTGTTACCAAACTCCTCCGAAATGGCTCGACCGATTCTCATGAAATTTTGTATGCGTATCGGGTAGGTCTGAGAATCGGCCAACATCTATTTTTCACACCCCTAAATATTAAGGGTGGTTCACCCCTTAATTTTTGACGTGACAACGTCTAATAAATCGATGAAAGTTCCCAATCCGCACTGGGCCCGCGTGGGAACTACGGCCCAAGCCCTCTCATTCTGAGAGGAGGCCTTTGCCCTGCAGCGGGATGTTTATAGGCTGTGATGATGATGATGATGATGATGGTGTAGTTTGGTTGACAATACAAATCATCATCATCATCATTGATGATACAAATACAGCGACAATACAAATACAGTGAATATAAAATAAAATGTACTATGTACTATCGCCCCAGACGTCAGCTTGCCATTTTCTAAACAAATTTGCTTGCAGCCGTTGATGTTTATTGCTATGGATTGGTATGGACAGATGTCTAGCCACTGCACGCAAACTGGGCCTTTAAGGTGCTCTGTTGGCGTCTGGGCCGATGGTACATTTCTTTTTTAGTTAGTTAGTTTATTTACTCATATAATAGATTTCTACATTTTATACATTGCTAGCCACTGTTAAAAACCATAACTGGTTTATGTAACAGATGGCGAGATCGCGCGGTTCGGTCCGCGATTACAATAATATTAAATAATAGGTAAATTAAGTATATTATTAGTACAAAAAATGTAGCCCCGGCCAGGCCTACCCGCAGCTAGGACAGATCCGCGACCCCGCCGAACCCTATAAAATAGCTCTTAATTAGTTTTTTACATTTGACTCTTTCGTATTCACAAGCTGACATTTTGTTTAAGAGTTCATCTGGCAAGGTGTTCAAAATAGATGGCAGTACATATTTATCCGTTCTCTTACCATATACGTTAGTGGTTTTTGGTAGTAGATATTTAGATAGGTAATCCAGACGGCGCAGCTGTTCCGGACGAGTTTTTTGCTGTAACTGTTCAATGCAGTCGCAATCCCAGTCCGTACTCTACTTGCGTGGCAACTACGGCTCAAGCTTTCTCATGCTGAGAGGAGGCCTGTCCCCTGCAGTGAGACGTTATAGGCCAAGATGATAGGGCTCACCTAACACCGTGTGCCCTTGCTGGTTTCACAAAAAAAATACATATTTTCCTTGTGCTTCGTAACTTTAAAAATGATATAGTGCCACATCTGCGTTCGTGCGCTGTGGCCGGCTGGCCCACAATCGCGACCGGTCGGTACTTTCTTTCGGGTCTCACTTCCGCCCGCAAGCCTCCACGCACAAGGACTTGAGATACGGGCTACTTCCTGCACTCTTTTGTACCTATTTGCGTCTCTCTTTTTCTTCCGTCTAACATTGGTAGAAAGATAAAGACGCATTAAGCGAGAAGTTACGTAATCGCATGCATGAGACCAATTTTTGAAATGATACCTATGTGTAACTATAGGGTCTCTATGGTTTCGCATAATTTAACAAGCCATTATGTATCATTATTCATAATAAAATTAATCAACGTTTGTCATAAAGTGATTTATTTCCGAAACAGTTTTTTTTTTCGGAATTGTTATAAAACAAACCTAACCTAACCTACTGCATTCTATAAGATAGCATTTAAAAAAGTTCGAAAAAATACTTTTTCAGAAATAAATCACTGTATGACTAACGTTGATTATGAAGAATGTTACGTTGATTATGTTGATTCATCATCATCATCATCATCATCATCCCAGCCTATATACGTCCCATTGCACAGGGCACAGGCTTCCTCTCAGAATGAGAGGGCTTGGGCCGTAGTTCCCACGCGGGCCCAGTGCGGATTGGGAACTTTCATCAATTTATTAGACGTTGTCACGTCAAAAATTAAGGGGTGAATCACCCTTAATATTTAGGGGTATGAAAAATAGATGTTGGCCGATTCTCAGACCTACCCGATACGCACACAAAATTTCATGAGAATCGGTCGAGCCATTTCGGAGGAGTTTGGTAACAAATACCGCGACACGAGAATTTTATATATGAGATTAGTAGATTGATACGCCTTATCGGGACCTAAGTATGGTCTCGGTAAAAAAATTGTACGTTGCACGTATTATTTGGGCCAGTTTAGGCGATCGGCAGATGGCGGTACGGCTCGGGGAGGTTAATTTGCGTTTTGCCTTTGTTCGAATAATCGAACTACAAAAACCGCGGCCGATCCGTACTATGGCGACTGCCAATCCAGTCTATATCATCCTTGGTACAGTCAAATGAAATCGTGAACACGTGAATACTTTTTCTAGCCTTTGTCTCAGTGAAAGTCTTTAGCCTGACAATGATAATGACGATGATAACTTGTGACTAGCTAGCCGAAAATTCGACTTGAGCTGTAGTTTTGTAGTTATAGATTTTTTACCGATTGAGGATGCGAATTGTTCAATATGTTCCGAATTAAGAATTTCTTGTAGTAAATTCTTGCATAAGTGCATAATTAGCTAGGTATGTCTAGATAAAACCAATTAAAGATATTAAATGTGATGTCTGATGTTTGTGAGATCACAGATGTAGCCACATGTAGGAGGAATAAGGAAGACATAAGTAAATAGATAAAGAGAGTATCCTTTTTGAGTTATCATCATCATCAGCCTATGTTCGTCCACTGCTGGACATAGGCCTCTCCCATTGGCACGCCACTGAGCACGATCCTCGGCTTCTCTTATCCAGCTCTTGCCAGCCGCCTTGCGAAGATCATCGCTCCACCGACTCTGAGGAAGTCCTACGCTACGTTTGTCGATCCGTGGTCTCCACTCAAGAAATCGTCTACTCCAACGGTTATCGGTTCTTCGGGTTGTATGGCCGGCCCATTGCCACTTCAGCGGCGTGCTAATGCGGTGGGCTATGTCGATAACTTTTGGTTATCTGTCGGATCACTTCGTTACGAATTCGGTCTTCTTTTCGATAGCACGTTGAGCGACTTTAAATTTGTGGACCAGCCCTACTGTGGGTGTCTATGTTTCGGCACCGTTATGTCATCACGGGTTTCGAGTTATACTAGATATCAAAGAAAACATATAACAGGGTAATTGAAAAACATTAATCAATAATAAAAATGCTATTTAATCCCCTAAACCCAATTGTAAAATTACCAAATTTGGTAGTTGCTTTGAAATAAAATAAATAGTTATTCGAGTTGACAAGCTTGTGACGTCACAGCTCACTTGTCGTATACGTATAAAATATGCGGGAATCGCGTTTTGACAGCTCGTAACAAGCATGCCAATTGATTGATAGTATCGATGTTAAATATGAACTTGATCTATATACTGTTTTAAACTTTCGTGATTTTCACTCATAATTATTAGGTATACTCAACGGGGGGCTCTATATCTAAATCCCTAATGATTATTTGTCCTTATGTAATGTTTGTCCTAATGATCGTTTGTCCTAACTCTTTTTATTTAAAATCTATTAATTGTTCTGGATTTTTATAAAACAAACATAACCCAACCTATAGAGTTCTAGAGGATAATCACAAAAAAGTTGCTGAAAAATTTACAGTTTCCGAGAAAAAAAGTGTTAGGACAAACAATCATTAGGACAAACAATGTTAGGGATTTAGAATGAGACCCAATTCATCTATATGTATAGTATAGTAGTAGTATTCTTCTCGTCTAGTCTAGTTGTCTAGAAATGCAGTAACATGAATAAAGATGTTTAGACTTTGACTTTGAAGATCTAAATCTTGTAACAAACGAATATGAATGAATGTATGTAAGGATGTTATTGATACGTTAATGAAATAACCAGGTAACCATCCATAACAGTTCGAGCTCGCAAGGAAGTGCGACAAAATAATCGATAACTATGTCACATTGCGAATACATTGACCTTATGACGACAAGTGCCGCGGTCCAAACTATTTGTATAAGAGAGTATGCGTGTGAGTAGGTTGCCGTGAAAGCGAGAAACAGAGCCTTTGAGGAATGACCAGGTATTTTTAACCTTAAATTTTTTCAAGTTTTATCAAACTTATTCACCTCAATTGAGTCGCTTAACTATAAACTCGGTAAACCCTTTAAGAGATTATCTATCTTATTTACCTTTTCTTTCAATACTAAAATCTTAAAATTCTCAGATTTGGATTTATCCGAGTTTGAAGTTAAGCTACTCAATTTTATGTCATTACTTAGGTAATTTGTTGTAAATATTTATTGCCATGCCGCATACATTGGGTAAGTGCATATAATTTGTGTAGATTTCATCCATTTAGTTACTTATAAAAACAGTAGGTATGTACATTACTTTACAGCGGTAATATTGCCTATGGTTTCTAAGAAATTGACAACTTCTAGGATGTACAATTGTACATACAAGGCAATATGTGTTGATAAAATGATCCTGTCATTGGCGTGCAATTCAGAGCCATCTTTTTTAATGGTCAAAATATCAAAAGCGCGGACTTTAAACTTGCCCAGCCACTTAACACGCGGCAGTGTGTGTTAGAGACTCAGTTTGAGCGAGAGAAAGTCCTCGAGGCCCATTCACAGCCAGCATACAAATATTTGTGGACGCCTACAACACCAAAACCGGCCTAAAGCCTTTCTCGGGTTGCGATATCGGCGCGGCAGGATGAACGAGCAGTTTACTAAGTTTCAGATTGAAAATCCATAGACAGACTACGTAAGACAGACACAGACTTAAGTAATCTAAGAAACAAAAATTGTCTTTGCTTATTACATTACAGGGCAATGTGGCTGTGGATCAAGAAGTTGTTCGATCATAGACCGCAATGTGTCGAAACTCGCATCATATCTCTCGTTTCAGCTATAATGCTAACGACTTAGAGTAGTCTGTGATGACGGGAGTTAGGAGTCAAATACTGGCAGGGTCCCCATGCCTGTAGATTTAGTGAATCAACGAGAACCTTTCAAATGCCCAAGGAGATATCGATCTTAAATTTTAGTTATCAATACAATTAAGTACAATGCAATGACTTCTATAACGGCTCAACTTACGTAAATCCTCCTGTACGTCTATCTCTTCTTCTTATTTATCTATCCATCCTTCTATCTTCTATTTATCTTCCTATCTATCTTTAGTTGAGTTGTTAATGAAGGACACACACAACCGTGGTGGCCTAGCGGTTTGAGCTATGGCCTCTCAAGCAGAGGGTCGTGGGTCCAAATCCCGGCTCGCACCTCTGAGTTTTTCAAAATTTATGTGTTAAGTTACATTTGAAATTAACCAGGAGCTTTACGGTGACGGAAATAATCGTGAGGAAACCTGCATGCACCTACGAAGAAATTCAAAGGTGTGTGTGAAGTTCCCGATTCGCACTGGACACGCGTGGGAACTACAGCCCAAACCATCTCATTCTGAGAGGAGGCCTGTGCCCTGCAGTGGGACTTATATAGGCTGGGTTACCCTCGTGCGAACTTTCATTTCTACCTGTTAGGAGATTACATATATGCTTAAGCCCCATTTCTTGGGAATACCTATCGGGAGAAAACGTAGCGTGGTTATTCCTAAGATCTCTACAACTATACATATAATAAATCTGTAATAAGTCGGTGTCTGTACATTGAAGATATTTGAGAAAATCTGTCACTAGGGCTATTTACTAGCGCAATAGAACCCAAAACAATGTTTTTTAGAATTATTGTCTGTTTGTCTGTGCGTTTGTGCGCGCTAATCTAAGAAACGGCTTAACCTAGAAGGATGCGGTTTTCACTGATATGTTGGTATTTTCTTGGATTAACATTTAGTGTTTGTTTCATTTGAATCGGTTCACAAATAAGAAAGATACGTCTATTTTAAGAATTTATAGAACAGTTTTAAGTAGTGACTTGGGAGTAGGTACGGTGGTGAATGTGAACGCGGGTATGCGGGGGGGGGAGGGGTTTCGGTGGGGGGTCAGTGAGGGGGGGGGGGGTTGCGGGGGGGGGGTAATTTTTTTTATATCGAGGAACTAAGGAGAGCCATAATTGATGAAAAAGCAAATTGGATAAAAAAAATAAGCTGCCCAAATTACTAATTCCACGCGGACGGAGTCGCGGGCAAAAGCTAGTAAAAAATAAAATCCAAATCTGTCAAGCCGTTTTAGCGGGAAAGAGTAATAAACATGCACATAGACACGAACAGGGCCGGCGTTACGACCACTGACACCCCGGGCAAGAATATTGTGGCGCTCACTTGTCTTAAGGAAATCAAAATCGAGTGCCTGTTTGGCGGGGAAGCATCCCACCCCCATCGGTCGCCCCTTGAAATTTGGCGCCCTGGGCCATCGCCCCATCGCGCCCCCCCCCCCCTTAAATAACACCAGCACTGCGCATATCAAATAATTAGTAGTAAAGATTTAGAAGTAGGCTACTTTTCCAACGGCTCAGAAATTTAAGGTCATACCCTCTGTTATTAATTATTAATAAAATTTATACAAGGCAAGCACTTTAAATATTTTATTAATTAGATATAGAGGAAGAATTGCCTGTTCTATTTTTTTTAATCCTCATTATTGGTCAAACGATCATAAAATTATTAATAAGCACATTCTTAATTGGAATTTCTGTCGGAATGTTTCGAGTACAACAAAGGGTAATAAAATGCACTTCGCTATTACATCGAACAACTGCCTAGAACTAAAACGCAACTGTTCCAAATGACTTAACTCTACTAAGCTTTGTTTTAAATTAGGCTTTAAGTGTAATAAACTTAAAGGTACATTTTCGCGATGACAATAAGAAGTTACGTCTTTATAATAACTCAGGAAGTACGGTTCACGTTAATTTGTCTGTTCATTCCCATGAAATGCTCATTACTATGACGTTAAACTAAGTATATTTTATGTTGGTAATTGTGGTTACCTAAAATTACAAAGGATCAAAACCATGTGAAGCGTCTGTAGAGTGCTTGTACCGGAGTTGCATTGTGAGGTGAAGATCATTTTTAACCGATTTCAAAAAAGAAGAAGGTTCTGCGGTCGACTGTATATATTTTTTATGCTACATTTTCCAGCCAATTTCTGTGAAGGGCGAGGTGTACAGTCAAGGGCAAAAATATGTATACACTTTAGTACCTTGTCACTTTCACCACTGTGACAGTTCATATATGGCAGTTCAAATATAACGAAAATAGACAAGGTACTAAAGTGTATACATATTTTTGCCCTTGACTGTACAGACGGCGTCTTTTTAAGACTTTTTGTCTTACAGTTAAATTAAAGTCTAATACAAGTACCATGTAAGTTATTCGAAAGTTCTTCCGCGTCAGTTATATTTTCGGAGGCGAAAAGTGAATGAAGCGAATAAAAATGAAAGCAAATTAATACCAACAATAAAAAACCGGAATATAATGTTGATGTAAACCAGTCGATTTATACAATGTACGGAACTAACTTATCTAAGATATTCACGCAGGAAGTTTTATTTCTTACTTCGTCTTTTATTTCGTCTTTATAAGGTGGTTTAAAATGAGTAACGGATCGAATATTTCAGCAAGTGCTTGGGATAGTTTGAGTTCCGGTTTTTAAATGTTTTTTGTGGTTTATAAATGTTTTTCCACATTGATCGATGTTTAAAATGTACCGTGTCATTTTTTTAATCTTTTAAGGTTGTTTTAGGTTCCGTAGTCAACTAGGAACCCTTATAGTTTCGCCATGTCTGTCCGTCTGTCTGTCTGTCTGTCTGTGCGCGGCTAAGCTCAGAGACTGTTAGTAGTAGAAAGCTGTAATTTGGCATGAATATATATATATCAGTCACGCCGACAAAGTGATTATATAAAAAAAAACTAAAAAAAAATTTTTTAGGGTAAGGACCTCCCATAGACTTAAAGTAGCGGTGATTTTTTTTTCTTGACTAACCCCATAGTGTGGGGTATCGTTGGATAGGTCTTTTAAAACCATTGGGGGGTTGCTAACATGATTTTTGTATTCAGTGTTTTGTTTGCGAAATATTCAACTTTAAAGTGAAAATTTTCATTTAAATCGACCGTCCCCCCCCTCTCTAAAATCTAAACTGTTGGGTGGAAAAATTTGAAAAAATTCAAAATGGTAGTAAATATATTAAAATTACAAGGAAAATTATAGCGGCTAAGATTGCTTGGGAATTATTTGTAGTTTAAGAGTAAACAGTAGCCTAAGGTATAAAACATACCGCCACTACTTTGAAAAACTCGTATCTCAAATCAGCATGTAAACAAAACTGAACCTTGATACGCGTGTAATAAAGTTCACTTTGCCAGATTATCGATTTTGAGATACGAGCTTTTTTTTCAAAGTATTGACGATACCTAACTTGGAAGATTCCGTACACATACGAAATCCTTAGAAAAATATTACTTGATATTTTCGTAATGGCTACGGAACCCTAACTTGGGCGTGTCCGACACGCTCTTGGCCGGTTTTATTTGTATCTTTTCCTTCCAAATGTTTTTTTCTAGTATATAAAATACCTACGTGTTAATAAATAAATCTCTCTCTTTTTTTCTTTATCTCTCTACGACTTTCGGGGGGGAGGGGGGCATATATTATTTCAACTTATAGAATAACAACAATCACGATCCACTTCATGCATGGGAATACTTACTTCGGCTCACAGCTCCACTCCCATTGTAGAACTTCCTGTCCCGTGGGAATTTCACCAAAATTGTCATCATCATAAAAAGAACCACTATGAAACATTTCTGCTTTCTAGATCTAAGAGTTTAGGCTAAGCGTTGATGCCCTTCTAGTTAGACTTAGGTATATTTTTACATAATTATGTATGTATTAAGATTAGAACATAAACTGTAAGACACAGACTCAAAGGGCAGAGTCTAAATATGGTCAAAAACAACTGAAAATAGAATATGATTCACAATTGTTTGAGTAAACATATGAATCAAAATAGTTCACAGATGTCATTGATAAGAGCTGCACAATGAAGCAGAACTATGTCTTAAACTTACAGTTTACACTTAAATGGTTGAAAAAAATAATAAATAAAAAATAATAATATGTTAATTTATCATTTCTTACAGTTATAAGACACGATGTTATAACTCTTTCACCTTACTCAAGCGCTAGTGACTAATTTTCTAATTTTCTGCGAATTTTAACAAATTTAAAGCTTTCTAAACAATCGACTCACGACGGTTGAAGCTGCTGGTAGAAAGTTATCACACGGCAATAAAGTCCGATTAAATGAGAACTAATTCAACAGTAGGCAATGGTTTTAATCCAATACATTACATTACAAGTTCTAGGTCAAAGAACAACACGTGTATTGTCACGATTACAACGTTGGCTCTAGTGTAAAGCTCAGTTCACTCAAATACCCGCATTGCATAATGTAAAAGCTGCTCGTACAAGATACATCGGTATCTTTATCAATCGTCTAAGCTTTACGTCACGTTATCAATTACACCTTAAAGCACATTAACATACATAACTTTGAGTGAAAGTACGGGGCTGGCCCGCTCATACTAATGTTCAAAATGTTTTAAGATTCCGACTTGCCCCTCGCACTTTTCTCCGTCGAGACTCGAGTTGGTAAACAAGCTGAATAAATTAATCGATTCCACCTAGCCTTACACCTCTTCGATTCATAGATCAGAAATTATTGTCGAAGCAATTTTAAACGATGAAGCATTTACCCAGACAACTTTATTTTAAATTATAGAAAAACGACTTTGAATTTTTTTTTTCTAGTTTTATATTTGATTGACTCGTAAAGTAGTGTAGTTTGGTTGCGATTCCGGCTCGAAACCGTTTGGAATGGTTTAACGGGTCTGCGCGCGCGCTGCTCTGTGCGCAACGGCTTCCATCACTACTTTCCTTCCCTGCGTGTGTGACGTAACTCTATAAAAGAGTGTGCAGTGAAGACGCCGCCGCTATACCGTTTCCGTTCGCCAGGCCCGGACATAGCGTCCCGACCACCGGTACCCAAGGACGCGAGCGGAACCTCTTCCGCTGGAGCCCCCAGCTCTCAATCCAGGACTCAACAGTGACCCCTAGTTCAACAAAAGGTGAAGTGCTTCCAAGGATCAGTGCACGTGTGTGATAGTGTTGTGATATCGTGATGGCAACAGTGTCGTGTGGTGCGATGGAGTGCGAGGCACTGTCGCGATCGCGGCTGTGATGCTGGTATTAAAGGCCTCTGTTTGTTTCAGATACGAGATGAGGTCGTTGTTCTTGTTGGCGGCGTTGTGCTGCTTAGTGTTGTCAACGACGGGCAGTCCCATCGCGCGACCTGAGGAGGCGCAGGAGAAGGAAGTCGGAAGGCAAGCGGCTGCTGCAGCGGCGCCAGCCGCACCTGCCGCTTCTACTGACGACGACGACGACGACGATGATGATGATGACGACGACGATGATGTGGACCTAGACGACGCATTAACAGGTAAGCATTATTTTTTTTCACAAAGGTCAACGGCTGGGCTGTGGTCAGTCACAAAATTGGCACTAAATGAAAACCAAACAGCAAATCCCGTTTTGCTTCAACGTGTTATCGTGCAATTGTGACTAGTCGCCTATACGAGTTGACCTGTTGATGAGTGGTACCGTTCAAACGAACTAACGGTAGAACATTAAACGTGATATTTGCATCGTGATCATTTTTATAGTTCACATTATTTAAATTATAATCAAATGTAAATGATTCTAATGTCACGTTTACTATAATCACTGACGATAACATACCGTGTTTTATTTAACTAATTGATTAAGGCAAGTACTTACTTGATAGTTGAGAGTACAATTGAAAGATCAAACAATACACTCCATTCTTCGGACAATCGGGCAAAAAAATATCAAAAAAGAAAGCGACAGCTTTTAAGACAATGTAGCTGTTTTACTTGACTTTCTATATCTGAAATCTAAACAATCTAGAGCATTGCAAGTAATTAAATGATCAATACAATGGCGCCCATTTATTAGAACGTCGAAAGTGTTACGTTTCTTCGATATAAATTCCTGAGAATCAGGACGCGAGCACCGCGGAATGTGAAGCGGCCGGCGTGACAACCGCGCTCAATACTTAATTAATTCAAACAGAAAGACTCAATCAGAGAAATTGACGCTCTTCTGCTTTCTAACGACGAAAGTCTCGCGCAGGACGTCACGCGCCACCGCCGACTCTGATTTACTGTTTGTTTAACAGTTCATTTGCGTTAAGGTGATGCTAATCGCACTAATGAACACGTTACGTTACAGCCTACTTAACCTAGAGCTTTGTTTAAAGGTTTTTCATACATGTTATGTTTGCTTTAGGCGATGATGACGACGACGACGACGACGACGATGCCGACGATGATGATGAGGCTGATGATGACGACGATGATGACTATTTGGAAAGATTCTTCGATGACATCTTAGGAGGTAAGGCTGTTATTCAATTGGAATTAAATGTAGGTGATTTATAATTCATCAAACTTGGATTTCACGCTGTTTTTTGCTATCTACAGACGATGAAGATGACGATGACGATGAACCATCACCGGTACAGGCAGTCGTTGCTCCCGCCGACACTGTGGCTGCCGTGCCCGCCGCACCCGCTGCCGCCGCCTCTGAGGAAGTTGCCGCTGCTGCTGAAGAAGCGGGAGAAGCCGAGTCGGAAGCGGCCGCTGATGGCGAAGAGCCAGAAGCCGGTCAGAAAGAGCCCGCCAGCGCAGAAGTTGAAGCCGCCGCACCCGTTGAAGAGGCAGCTGCCTCTGATGATGCCGATGACGACGATGAAGAAGATGACATCGCTGACGCGCTCGACCCTGAGGACGACGACGACGATGAAGAAGAAGACGATGACGATGATGACGACGACGATGACGACATCACCGACGCCCTCGGCAGAAAGGTCGCTGGCAAACAAGCACGTGAGTCCAAAAAGCTGAAGGCTAGTCTCGTCAAACACACGAAAAAGTCAGGGAAAAAAGCAAACTACCTGGGTAAAGTAAAGAAAACCAAAGCGACATCGGCAGCGGCGGCGACGGCCGAGCACAAAAAGTTCAGATAGTGAGTACGCCACCGCTGTACGGGCGCCGCCCGCATCCACCTGAGAGACCTCCGCGGTCCCCTCCTTTAGCTTAGCTATTTATTGACTATTTATTTATTCTATTTAATTTATTATTATTTATTAAGTGAGTGTGTTTGATGTGTGAAAGTGTAAGTATGGAACCGAGAGAGTTAAATTAATGTCTAGATCATGTCACACTGGTCTCGTGGCAATTTATTGGAAATAAATCTGTTGTTCTAACTTGTTGTGTGCAATTTTTTATCGAACCTTCAAAATGATTTGTGCGTTCATGACATTAATGCTGATGATTGATTTAGAACAAAAAAATCGGTCAGAAATCTAGTAAAAGTTTCTTTTTGTCAGCTGATAGAGTGACATTATCTAGTGAAATTAATTTAATTTTGTTTGTAAACAATGTATTCTAGTCAATATAAAAAGATAGTTATGCTAACCCATGAAATATTACGTATGATTATAGATGTATGTAATGGTTCTCTTATGCATATATCTATTTCGCTCTCATATTACATCTAAAGTAGCTACTAATATTCGTATTCTATGTAGATATTAAAACGTAGATATGATTAACTAGCATTTTGACCGATTTATCTATATCTAACGCACAAATCTATAATCCCGTTCCTAAATTCCTGCCAAATTAAATTGAATTTAATTAAAGTAAAAAAAAAAAAGAAATCGGTTCGGTTCGATCTAGAAATCCCGCGCTTGAGATGTGTGCAGGCGCGGGCGCGGTCGCCAGGAGGAACTAGTTTGCCCGATGTGTGTTAAGGGGTCGGACGCCGGGCGGCGGCCGCTACTTTCCCAATCCGGCCCGTTCATCGAACCCATCCGATTTCTTCTACAGCCTTGACACTTTCTTTGACCTTGCTCTGACACCACTCAGGAGCGACCTTGACGAATCTCAAAGCATTTCAACAACCGATAGAAAGTAAATCGCACTAGATGTTTACTCTCACTGAATGACGTGTGCACTGCGAAATTTGCGTGTCCGGCTCAGTGAAAACGAGATAATGAGATGCGAGAAGAGAAATTTTAAATGTTTGTCGTCGTGAAATGCTGGGAGAGTCGCGGGGAGTCATATTCGACCCGAATGGAACTCGTTTGTTACCGGTAGTGGCAACCTACATACCTGCACCTGTTTAATAGTTGTCTTGAGACGGAGATAGAGTGAAAATTAGCTTTATAAACAACTAAGGCGTAGTCCTAAGTGAAATGTTGCATAATGTAGTGTCATTATCATTTCTACGAATATCAAGAGCATTGGTGACTAGATCTTAACACTAATAAAGACTGAGAAGCAGAAATCATCAGTTGGCAAGTGCCGGTCTGTAAACTATGCTGTATTGGTCAGATTTCTTTACCACGTCTCGGCACGCAGTTTCTTTTACGTGTAGAAAATAGAAAATCCACCGTTGACTGCGTGTATTAATTGTAACTGGCCATTAGAATTCAGGCGTAGCTCCGGCAACGATACAGTTAGGTGCTCGCGTGTGTACACTACGTGATCAGAATTAGGTGTATTCTATGAATTATGCAGGCCAATTATTATAATGTAGGTACCCGCGTGATGCAATGAAAAAGTGACTAGTTTGTATTTATACAAATGACAAGAATGTCACGTCCGTTGAAAGAGAAATTGTTTGGCAAAGTTTCCCCTCGGTTTTTGAGGTTCCGACTATTTCAGACAGTCATTTGCAAACCACATATTGAGTGCTACTTTTGAATAATAGATTTATGAAATGAGTGTGGTGGATGCGTTCGTAACATACCCATTAGCCGGTCATACATAACGACTTGAATAACATAAACGTTTATTTTTGCTTAACTTGATCCAGTAAAGTTAAGCCAAAATATTACGTCAAATTACAAAATGATTACTATTTTATTCTTAAGGAATTATATTAATGTATGGGTACATAACAAATAGATAAATGAAAAGCAACTGCACGCAAATGCTAATGTGCCAAGTTTTTATTGTAAAATATCGAGGATTAATTAATACACTGGCATTTCGACATAAATAATAATGAAATTTTAGCTTTAATTTATTTAAGAAAACGATCTAACTCAAAAAGATTAAAACTTGCCGAAAAAACGGCAATCTGCTTCTGGATACTTTGGAGCTTAAAATTTGCTTTAATTTTTTATGCACAATAGGCTTGCGATGAAATAGAAATAGAAATATTTATTGCATAAACTGTGAGTCACAATCACGTCTGATGGTAGGCAAAGATGTAGCCTTAGTAAATGCCCATTTATCCAGATGGGAAGACGGTTAGATTGTTACGTTCAGGGCACATGACGTATGCTTAGGATCAGTGGCTCTGCAGAACCTAAATATTTTGTGGGAAATGTATATTTTGCAAGGCCCTGTGATGACTAGGGATCCAAAATTCGGATACATATTTACCTAAACTTCCGTTTCGGCGGTGATGTTGAACGATATGGAAGCGGACTCGATTTTATTAATAACATTTCCGGGATTTTTAAATTAACTAATAAGGCCAAAATAAACGCATATTCAAGTATTTAATAAACATTTTGAAGTTATAGTCTGAAGGACACAGGAAAAGTACCTGGTACTTTATCCATTAAGCATATAAAATTGATACATCTACATATATAAAAACTCGTGTCTTTACAAAAATGGTCAAAAATAGCAATAACCTAAATATATTTGCGACATATTACGTTATCGTGACGTTTTGTTCAATCCCGGAATCCCGGAGCTCTAATGATCAAAATAAAAAAAATTAAGAAGCCGACTCCATATTTACTTCAATTTTTCCGGGGTTTCGTCAACTTTAGGTAAATATGTATCCAAATTTCCGATTCCTAGTGATGACCCACCAGCGCATTAAACGATGGATTTTTAATTGAGTAAAAAACAAGAATCTTTTGCGGCGCGAGGTTCCTCAGACCGCGAAGCCGTCGGCGAGGACCTGTTTCACCCATGCCTAGCTACGCAACTGCATAGAATGTCAATCCTTAGTTAACTGAATTTATAGTATGTATTATCGGATTTGTTTTTATATCACTGATGGCCAACGACCGGATAGCCGAGTGGTTAGAGAACCTGACTAGAAAGCTTGAGGTAGCGGGTACGATCCCCGATCGGGGCAGATATTACGTAGGTACCTACCTACCTATGAGAAATACGTATATAGAGTCTGGGGTATTTAGTATCTATATCGAATAGTATGTTTACAATGTTGATTAGTACTTACCTATATATTTTCGCTTGCTTTGCGACTAGGTCAATTAGTGCCAAATTCTCGTAATATTTATCTTATTGTAATAAACAGTGCTATGTAAACCTAATAATTTCCACCGCAGTAAGCGTATGATTATTTCACCTATGAGTAGGTAATCTAACGTAGGTAGATATGGAAAACAACGTGTCAAAAACTGTAGTTATCTCTCTGTAGGATAAGATTCTAGGAGCAGTTCAAAATACGTTAAGATTCTCAATATTAAATCCTACTTCGGTGATCCACAATTTTCTTATTAAGTTCAAGTAAGAGTTGTCAACCTTTGGCCACACGGCGGACACGACGTACAAAATACGCGTTCTTGAATCTACATAAGCACGACGACGTCTGTACACGCGTACGCCTACATACATCGCGCGCGCACTCTTCTGGATTCCGGTGGTATCCGGCAATCTGCGCCTTGAGGGGTGGGCTAACTCGAATCGGTGCGGGGCGGAGCGTGTCCATTCTGTACGTTAGTACTATTATATATTCTGTGCTTTGGCTCAAGTTGTTTTTAGTTTTAAACATGATGAAAGTAAGTTGGTAACGATTCAAAGTTAAGCTAAAAATAAAATAGCAATCAAATTGCTTTTCTGATTAGTTAACTTAACGTATAAGTTCAATGAATTAAACATAATTGTACTTATCTATATGTATGGTTATCATACTATCTAATCGTATTCGAATTTTTATTTTCAAAAGTGACTTCAAAGATAAGTTAACTTTCGATAGGTATTTATATTTATTTTGAAAGATCCGAAATGCATTAATAAGTTAAAAGCGAAAAGTACCTAGTACTAGTTTGCTATAAAAGTACCTAGTATTACTAAACTAGCACTAGCATTAATCCAAATTTATTCTTCCCAGTAAGTGGCCATTAATTTATTCTCCTCAGCCCCATAAAATTTATATTGATGTTTTATTAAATGTCAGTTAAATTATTTATTCAATAAATCACGAGAATCATATACTTTATTAAATGAGCTTCTTTTGCATATACCCAGGTAGTTGCATCAGCACAAATGTGCTGGGCCCACAAAAACAGCGGTTCACTTTGTATGCAAATTTTATACAAATTTCCCCGTTCCCTACTTTGCTCGTTAGTGTAGACGCTTTATGTCCGAGACTGATGCAAATAACCTTGAAAATTCATTCATAAAACAGAAATAACATTCTTTAGATCTTTCTAGACCATATCATCAGATATGCTGGTTTACTTACAAGTCGCGATGTCAATCAACAGGTTCCGTAGAGCCAGAACCGGAGAAAAAACCGTCAACCGTACCGGCAGTCTACATCGTCAAGTACAATCGCTTCATAGACAATATATTGGAGAAGATGAATGATATACTGCGACGCTCTTACGACCCAGTTAGTGTGAAGTTGCAGCCCATTGATGCAACCAAGAAGTCCACGAAGCCTAAGAAGAACAAGACTAAAACGAAGAAGAGGTTAGAAATTAAACGCATCGGATTGGCGGCTAGTTAATTTTAATCAATGCATGAAATGTCGTAAACGTTCAAGTGCTACTTTAAATTCGATTGGTAGACGTCGTTAGTATCGAATAACTTTCACTTTTCTATATGTTCATTAACATTTAATATTGTTTCTAGGAAAACCTCCAACAAGAAGAAGAACGCAGCTCGTGCCGGTAACGCTGAAAAGACGAGCGATAAAATCGCATCCAATGACACCGAGAAAAATAACATTGTTGAAAAACCAATCAACGATAAGCCTGTAGAGCAAATTCAGAATGCCGCAGAAGGCAGGGCGTCGAAACCAGAGAGCGCAAAAGCGAAGCCAACTCCCAAGCCGAAACCTCCAACTAAAACTACAAAGCCTAAAACAAAACCTACATCGAAGCCTAGCGCTAATAAGAAACCTGTGCCCACGAAGAATAAGACTAAGACAACTGTTTCCAAGAGCAAACCTAGGGCAAAGGGGACCTTGTACGGGCTGTCGTCATTAAGGAGAACAGGGGACGTTGCTGTTAGCATTTTGTCCGATCATACTACCGTGAAGAGTAACTTTGCTGTCGGGCCACTAATCCTGCGAGTTGAGAAGGAGGTTTGTAATCTACTTATAAAATTATCGTTGTATATAGTACCAGATGAAAAAAACCCGCCTGTATAATTCCCGTTCTCATGGGAATTCCGGGAATATATACGTTCTAAATATGTCCCTCTCGCAACTGAGACGAATCTAATGACATCCACATTTTAAAATCCATTGAGCCGTTTAGACTGCAGGGCGTGCCAAAGCTTCTTTAATAAATATCTGACTGACTGACTGACATGTCATCGCACAGCCAAAACTAATGGGCTTAGAAGCATGAACTTTTTGGAACTTCAAAACTCTAATGGGGTGAAACAAAGGATTAATTTTATGGAAAATAAGCTACAGTTGTCAAATTTTACGTTTTAGTTTTCATTTGTTTTTGCGTGGATCCATACAGTTTTACAATATATTCGTCGACAGTCCGCCTTTCTGTATGTCCGTCTGTCCGCAACTTAGCTCAGAGACTCTAGTATGAAAAAGTGGTAGTAAAAAAATAAAAATATGTATAAATATAAATTATATATATTATTAATTATATTGTAAATATCTTCTTACACGAAAAGATTTGTTTTCGTCATTTACCCCATTGTGTGGGATGTCGTTGGTTAGGTCTTTTAAAGATTTTCTGTTTGCAGGTCGGACGTGGCGCTAAGAAGGAACTAAAGTCGGCAACGGCTACAACAGCGGAAATGACGGGGAAGATCACTTTGAGAGTAAACAACCAGGGAGTCGCCACACTACACTCTATCAAAGTATTACAGCCCAAACAGGTAAAGAAATAACCATAAACACTTGTAACTAGGTACACAACTAACTAGTATAATTAAAGCTTTACGTTCGGAAGAGTCTCCGAGAGAGTTGGTCTTAAATTGAACATGGACAAGACGAAGGTCATGTCGAACGCCCATGTTGAACCAACTCCCGTCGTAATCGGAGGGACTTTGCTTGAAGTTGTTGACGACTATATCTACCTGAGACATACAATCCAATTGGGTAGGTTCAACTTAGAGAAAGAGGTCAATCGACGAATTAGACTCGGCTGGGCAGCGTTCGGGAAGCTCCGCAATATCTTGTCATCCAATATACCGCAGTGTCACAAGTCAAAAGTCTTTGACCAGTGTGTGTTGCCAGTGATGACTTATGGCACTGAGACGTGGCCGCTAACGATGGGTCTTATAAGAAAACTCAAAGTCACTCAGAGGGCGATGGAAAGGGCTAGGTATGCTTGGAGTTTTTCTGCGGGATCGCATTAGAAATAATGAAATCCTCGCAAGAACATAGCTCGAAGCTCTGTCACGGACATAGCTCGAAGAATCGCACACATCGCCCGTAGAACTGACGGCCGATGGGGCCGAAAGGTTCTCGAGTGGCGTCCGCAGACCGGAAGACGCAGTGTAGGTAGGCCTCTAACAAGATGGAGCGACGACCTGGTGAAGGTTGCGGGAACGCCTTGGATGCGGATGGCACAGGGCCAATCTGTTTGGCGAGCCTTGGGGGAGGCCTATGTTCAGCAGTGGACGTCTTTCGGCTGAAATGATGATGATGATGATGTACGCAAGTGCAACCCAACTTCCCCAAGCAAATAGTCGAGCCAGATCAGGAATACTTAACCTTTTTCTTGTATGGGGCATAAATGTAGTGTAGCTATGGTGCAGCGAGCCGCAGCATTAAGAGGGTTTATACCTGCTGAGCTGGCAGCGTTGCATTTTTATTAGTTTTTCTCGATTATTCCATAAAAATTGAATGAAAATTAGAAATGTTTTGTATACAAATTGTTTTAATATATAAGTTAATGTGTCTACTGCAATAATAATTCGTGAAAGACTTTTGTTTTCTTTAAAAGCGAACAAATTATTACCTAACGGTTTTTAAAGAAAATAAAAGCCTTATCACGAATTATTATTGAAGTAGACACATTAACTTATATATTAGAACAATTTGTATACAAAACATTTTTAATTTTCATTCATTTTTTATGGAATAATCGAGAAAAACTAACAAAAATGCAACGTTGCCAGCTCAGCAGGTATAAACCCTCTTAATATTCATCATCATATCATCAAATACGTCCCACTGCAGGGCACAGGCCTCTAACATTGACGGCTTGGGCCGTAGTTCCCACGTTGGCCCAGTGCAAATTGGGAACATCACGCACATCATTGAGTTTCTTGGCAGTTTCTTCACCATGTTTTCCACGGTAAATTTCAAAAGCGATTTCGCACATAAATTCCGAGAAACTTAAAAATGCGAGTCTGGGCCAACCCATGACACTCTGCTGAAAGGCCAATAATATTGAAGCATTAAAAGTCTAAAAACTGTTGAAAATATAGTTGACCAGATGGACCACTTTTAAAGCTTGGCGGGTTGATGGTAGATGCAGTATAAGAATCACAAGGAGGAAAAAGCAAGGACAGCGGGTTAAGCCATTTATAAAGTTCATAAATAGGTATTAGGTACATACCAACCTGCAAAATATCGTCCTATTTTAATTTTTACACTATTGTTTGTTACAGGTACGTGTGGATAGCAACCACGAGCGTACAAGAGAATTAGTTTGGCGTCGTAGTGCAAGGATCGCTCACGTAGTCTCAGAAAAATTGATGACCGTATCCAAACCCATGTTCTTCCATCAGAGTGTGACCAAAGAGTGAACATTTTGTTGCCCTAGGGTCAAGGTGGGGTGATGTGTAGCTCAGATTTGCATTTATAGTTTTTAAATTCATATTTATTAAGAGTTAAGACTGTCAAATGGTTATAAGTAAGATTTAATGATACTCATTAGGTTTTTGAATAGTCAGAAGATGCATTTATTATTTTATAATGTTATGGTGCTAAGATATTTTGTTTAATAAATGAGATTAACATTATTTTGAATGAATAAAAACATATAAAATTTTATTTGAATTTACTTTGATAATTTTTCAATGTTGCCGCAAACTATTTAGATAAATGTAGGTATATATTTTACTTGCAGTGAAAAGTTTCTAAGCATTGGATGGTAGGTAAATAATAAAAAATAGCAAGTCAAGGTCATTTCAACTGTGCATGTTTATTTGTGTATTTTTCTATATTGTATTGGATACAATTTTTACAACCACATAAAGATTCTTAAACATAATATGGGACAACACAAACATAATTCACTTAATCTAAAGAAATAAATAGGATCGCTTCAGTAAAGTTACATTAAACGAAATGATGAAGGTAGGAAGGTAGTTTATGAGAGTCACGGAAAGCCCTGTTTACATTACTCCAGTAAAATCATTCCAGTAGCATGAAATTGCGGGTCGCGATGCTAACGAGTTAAAGAGATCAAACGAGCACCGCAGTGGCATGCTACTGGAATGATTTTACTGGAATAATGTAAACAAGGTATTAAAGACATTTCGATTTCGTTATCACGTCTGCACGTCAAGCCTAGACAAAGTTTTTCGAAATTGATACAAACTAGCTGCAAAAAATACACAGTTTGATAGGAACACTGACAAAATTTGTAATATATTTACATTTTTTTTTGCAGTCGGAGAGTCTCAGCATTTAGTGTAATACAAATAATAAGACATAATGTGGATTGGATACTTACATATTACTACATTTTGCTATAGTTTTGGCATAGATAACGGCTAAAAAAAGAAGTATATAAATAAAAATATATTCAGGTACCATCGAATAAAGTACCTATGTATATTTTTTAAATGAGTAAGTTATGTTTTAACTGCAAGTTACAAAAGCCTGTTAAAAATAATCATCGACTGAATTTCGCTAAAAGAAATGACAACAGCTTTGATCAGAAAAATAATATAAAAAAACGTTGTAACAGCATAATATGTATAGTATAGACTATCTGCTACGATGCTTGTCTATATATTTCATTAACTGTGAATTAAGGAATCATAGCAGATAACTTACTTCGCCGACACAACAGTTTTATTGATAGTTATCTACCAAAAAATTAAAACAATAACATTTGTGTATTTTTAGAGAAATAGAAGGCAGTTCTCTTCAACATTTATTCTGCATCTATTGAAATAAAATCTTTTGAGAACAACATTATGTCAGACATCACCTGTTGTTAAGGGTATGTATTACAATACCGATGTACGAAAGACCGAATGTATTAAAACATCGAATGGGTCAAAAGACCGACACGATTTTTTTCTGAAACCGTAAACTTTTCAAAATGTATTAAAACGGCATCATACAGAACCCATTAGGTTAGGTTAGGTTTGTTTTATAACAATCTTAAAAAGTTAACGGTTTCAGAAAAAAATCGTGTCGGTCTTTTGACCCATTCGATGTTTTAATACATTCGGTCTTTCGTACTTCGGTATTGTAATACATACCCGTTGTTAAAGGTGAGAATAAAAAACAAAATTGTAAAAAAAAAATATGTTTTACCAACATTTTACGCTGGCTTATTTTGCAAGTCACTTAGTATACAAACTCGAATCCCGTTAACTTTGATAGCCCAAAATAGTGGCATAAACAAAACAGTCTACGATATTTATCCGAATCTCGGAAACAGCGAATTATAGAATCACGAATTGCAAAATCTGCTATCGGTAATAACTTAGCTGAGAACAACGATATGACTACTTGTTGTATGTATGTATGTATGTATGCAAATCTCTTTATTGTACGTAAAACATGAAAAATAACAGTTAACAAGAAAAACAGATGTACAAAGGCGAACTTATCCCATAAAGGGATCTCTTCCAGTTAACCTTTGAACGATTGACAGGACATCAGAGGCAAGAGAAAGGTTGTAAAGGTAAGAATAAAAAAATAAAATTGTAAAAAATATTTTTTAGCAACACTTGTAGCGATTTGCTACAGCGCTGGCTCAATTTGCGAATCACGTAGAGCATTATATTTGATAACGCAAAACAATGGAATGAACAGTTTACCTAAATCTCATAAATTGTGAATTATAACGCATGACAAATAAATTATGTCGATATAATGACCTTTTTGGTACTTAATTATCTAATAAACAATGTGGACAACTTAAAAAGTTATTTTAAGAAGTCGGTAGTTTTTATTTTGTCACTTAGACGATGCGAAAAAAATGAACTAATAACATTAGGCAAGTTCTTAGGGAAATAAGAGTAAAATCTCTTTAAGATTTTGTATAAAGCAAAACAACGATATGTCGGATACGCGTGACCACCTGCTGGAAAGAGATGAGAACAAAAATAAAATTACAGAATAATGTGCTCTCTGCGCAGAACTCATCAATTAACACCGATGTTTATCTAAATATATAGCACAATTTTAAGACTAAACGATCCTAAAAAATTTGCCAACATCGTATATTTGAAACATCTGGATCGCCCACTCAAATGATGAGGTACAGAAATATCAAGATAAATTCTACATAAAGACAAATTATTTTTTCTCAATCCGTTGAACAATTTCATTGAAAATGTACTAGTGCTTTTCTCACCACTTGATTATAAAAAAATGGTCATATCTTTCAGATACCTTCTGATTTGACTTAAAAACTATGTCCAAGTCGAAAATTTATCTAATTGAAAATCCTTGGTAATGCGTATGTCTGAATGAAATACTGGTCGAATTAAATGACGCAAAATAAAAAAGCTGTAGGCCTATGTATTCCATGCAAATAAAGTATAATAGGCGACATCCATTGTGAACCTGAACGACAGATTTATTTATGTACTAAAGATTTTTTATACGATACAAGTATGATTGCCAACATCCCGTATTTTTATGATATGACTTGTAGGCTACAAAACCCCCTAGCAAGACATATAACACGAATTCACTAACCTACTAAAATAAAGTCTTGAAGCTTTAAGTCAGTGAATGGAAAAGAAAAAAAAAAGATGGAATAAAGCTGCGTCCAATCGTGGATTCATGAACGAGCCGGTACCACCTAAGAAGAGATATTTGCGATGGTTCTGCAAGAAGGACGACGTACGCACTGATGGCGGATTTACCGCGTGGTCCTATCTTGCATCAGCGAACTGGAGATGTCCAACCAACTATACTGTACTCTTAAGAGTAGTCGAAATTGAAATATAAATAACGCAGCTTGCGCTATTTAAAAAGTATCGTATTGCACCAGATGTTCTGGAACACATTGGTTTTGAAAAAACTATATGCCTATTGTCATTCCTTTTAGTAAAGTTTCCAGGAGCACTTTTTTAAACGGTCGAAGTGTTAATATTTTTTATGCCAGAATTATAACAGCTATTTAGCGTTTTAAATAAGCGTCATGGGTAGTAAGTATTCATAATGTAATATAATATATGTTGAATGATGAATATTGTTCATTAATACGCAAGGTTTAAAAAGGTATAGATCGGTTATAGTACCCATGAAACGTCAGTGTTGCCATACGTGGCGTTGACATAGTCTAAAGTTTTTGCGCGGGAAAACGATTGTCATCTGTCAGTGTGGTTGTTGTTTAGGGTGTTTCATTTTTCAAAATTTTTGATTTTTCTTTGACTTTGCTCGAATTCTTGTTTCCACTCATATGTAAAGTTCATACGCCAAAAATCAGTAAAATCGATTATCATCTAAAGGTTGCACAGTTTGATGACTTGCATGTCAAGTAATGGATATCGGTGTATTACAGGATAGCAAAATTTTCAAGTTTTTTATCTGAAGTGGAGGGTTATAAGTGATTTAAGTGTGTCGTTTAAAAGATTGAAGCATATTTTAACGTAAATAATAAGTTTCCTTGTGATATTTTGTTAGGAGCTGGACTTCCTTCCAAGGAACAAGTGCTGTTGGTTTATTTTACACCATCACAAAGAAAAAAAAACTCTTTCGGACGCCACTAAGTAGACAAGTATTAAACTGCAAGAAGTGTGGAAGAAGGCTAATATATATGTCAAGACAGTAACCGTTTGAGCTAACGTTTAATAACTTTATAAGGAACACTTACCATAATTTGTTAACGATTTCCTTAGAAATTATCCGAAAGCGTAAGAGACAAGACAAAGTGGATGCTTATAAAATGTAGCATTAAAATCGATTAAAGAAATCAACATGACAGTGACCTTGGACTAAGAATGCTCTTCATTAAGTAGTCATCAAGTCATGAAGACGATGAAAATAATTCTATTCTCTGTACCACCAGCAAAAATGTCACGTCCTATTTATAAGTAAACTAAAATCTCTCGATTGGACACTCATAGCTGCATAGGACCGCGAACAACTCTCCACTCGGCAAGCTAGTACTTCGGTTATTACAGTTGTTAAAAGCCTTGGTCACGATGTCTCAGATGTTTCTATATCGCCGTCTACTATTCATCGAACTCGGGTGACCAAAAGAAGCGAAATGGCTCAAAAAATTTAAGCATCATTAACCTTTACTCTAACATTGAAACTGTAAATTGTTGCCATCAATCGCATCCTGTAAGATTCTAGAAGACAGAGTAACTATTCTTTATTTAATGATTCGATCAGAGACGAATAGCAGAAACAAGCATGCAACAGAAAATGCGTGGTCAAGCGAACCAAAGATGAGGTTGTAACTTGTGTAGTCTAAGTAGCAAATTATTTATTGAGTAGTTAATGTTCTATTTTATGCTTAATTTAATTTTATTTCACTTAAAAACGATGTGTGGCTACCATAATGTGCTATCTTTATATAAAAGTAATTACTTCTTTTTTTCGATTCTTATTTAGAGCTGTTCATTCTGTGTGTTCAAGAATCTGAACAAGGCTTAATGCCTCTATATTGTTTATGGAATAAGTTTCTCTGTGATCCATTCATTCACTCATCTCTCTCTTACTTTTCACCTAAAACATCAAGCACGCACGCTCTGTAATTAATTGTGTTTAAATTAAATAAACTCAGTTTCAAGTTAAAAAACTTTTAATTTATGTTCCCACGAACATAATGGTGCCGAAACAAAATTAAAAATCGTTCGCGCAAAGACTTTTCGCCCAAATTCGTCAAGTGCCTTATAGTGACCGCGTGTGCCGACGGACTCAAATCGAGCTAAATAACAGTGCTTCAAGTTGAAACGTGCATGAAGTCAATTCTGATCGTCAAATAGAAACCAATACGATCCATAAATACATTTCATCCGTCAAAATTCGACTTCTCAAGGACAATTTAGCTTCGAAAATTTCAAAACCGAACGGCCGCCATATTTTTTCTCCGGTTCCAAGAATTCCGCCAACTCTTCGGCTAGCTTCACACACGTTCGATCCCCGAGGGAGAAAGATATACGCCAGAGTACGAGTGCGGAGGAGAAAGGAACAACCGGTTAATTTTCGTTCACTTCATTCTTAGTTTGCTACTGACATCTGTCACATTGACAACTGACATCACAACTGTCACCGGTTTAACCACAAACTTCGATCATCAATTATAATAATAAACAAAACAATCAAGACGACTTATTGTTCACAAAATGACAAAAGAAGAGGCAAAATCGACAACCATCTCCCAAGACGAGCGAAAATTAAAAGCACAGATAGCACAATGCAAAGGCTCTTTGACAAAAGCCGAAAACTTTTTACGCAAACAACAAGAAGGACCTTTAGACAAGGAGGCTGTCGACACCCGCTTGCAGCAGTTAACTGGTGTTTTAGCAAGCCATAAGGACCTCACCGTGCAACTCCATCTGCTTCACGAAGAGAGCGCTGACACCGACTTCAGCAACGACGACTTTGAAGACAGATGCCTGGCAGTGACGTCTAACCTATGCAAGCTGCTCCACGCTGCTCCACAGCAACGACCTGAGGCGGGTGGTGGAACTTCAGCTACGAAGTTACCTGACATTGATATACCAGTCTTTGACGGAAAAGATTTCACAAAATACAACACCTTTATCGAATTGTTTAATGCAATTATAGATAACAACAACAGGTTAGCTCCCATCCAAAAATTATTTTACCTAAGAAAATTTACCAAAGGTGAACCACTGTCCTTGATTGAAGGACTACCCATTACAGGGGATTCATACCCTAAGTCTCTTGAACTGCTTAGCAATAGGTATGACAACAAATTTCTGGTAATCACTAATCATGTGCAGGCATTGCTCGACTTCCCCACAATCTCGAAGGGTGCATCTAGTAATTTACGAGAACTAGTCTCAAACTCTCGTCAACACTTAGCTGCATTAGAAACATTAGGACAATCTCCCAAACATTGGGACATGTTACTTTTGCCCATTTTACTTAGGAAGGTTGACCAATACACCTGCCGTGCATACCACAGCGAGCGTGTGGCTAAGGATCTGCCCATGCTGGAGGACTTCTTCACCTTTCTGGAAAGAAGAGCCTGCAGCTTTGAAGTGAGCCAGCATAGTGAAGGTAAGAGCCATTCAAATTTTAATAAAAGCAAGGTCACAAATTTTGCAAGCAAAACTGCGGCACCTGGGCCGTCTTGTAAATTTTGCAATGCCTCGACTCACAAATTGTTCAAATGTGATAAATTCCAAGCCTTGCCCGTTGGGGAAAGGGCTGAATTTGTGTCAACTAATAGCTTGTGCAAATTATGTTTAAATCCACACAAAAATAAGTGTCAATTTCACTTCAAATGTGAACAATGTAAAAGCAAAATGCATAATACTCTATTACATGGTATAGACGAATTAAAGGTTTCCATGCATAGCAATAGCTTCACAAGCACTGTACTACTGCCCACCATCAAGGCAAAAATTCTCAGTCAGGATGGCAAGTCATACACAATAGCTAAGGGGCTTGTAGACAGCGGCAGTCAGGTATCGTTTGTGACAACAGCACTTGCCAATTCCTTAAAATTGAAACCTTTCAATAACAATTTAAATATCACAGCCTTGGGCAAACAGACAAAATCCACTTCCAAGGCTGTCAATGTCAATTTCATGTCACTTCAAACCGACTTCAAATGTCAAGTGACCTGCTCAATAATTGACCAAATAACAACAAGCTTACCTCAGCACAAGGTGAACATGCAAAATGTAAACATACCGGAGTTCATTAACCTTGCAGATGATGAATTTGACACTCCGGGCCAAATTGCATTTTTGCTTTCAGCTGACGTGTTCTTTAAAATATTGTTACCCAACAAAACCAAACTCCAAGATAGTAACTTATATGTGATAGACACTGAGTTTGGTTCAATATTGTCGGGCGAAATACAAAATAATGAGCCACACTTTAACAGCCATCCTGTAACCTTGCATGCAGTTGTTTCTGACAATGATGATAGTGTTAGTCACCTCCTTCAAAAGTTTTGGGAGACTGAAATGGTTCCTGGAACGAAAATGGAGGTTACAGCAAAGCAGGTTTCCTGCGAAGCCGAATTCAGAGCATCGGTACAGTTGGTCAATGGCAAATTTCAAGTCCCCCTGCCCCTCCAATGCCCCCCTGATCAAGCTAACTTAGGTAGCACATATTATGTCGCCTCTAAGTCCTTACAAGGCTTACAAAAACGGTTTGCAAAAGACAAAGGGTTGAAGCAGGGTTATTTTGACTTCATGAATGACTATGTAGCGCTAGGCCATGCCAAAATACTCACCTTAAATAAGGAAAATATTCATAGCAGCTACTTCATGCTTCATCATCCTGTCATAAGGAATGACAAGAAAACTACTCGACTGAGAGTTGTGTTCAATGGCAATACAAGAGCAAGCTCAAATCATAACAGTCTAAATGACATGCTGCTCAATGGACCCAATAATCAAAATGATTTATTCAACATTTTAGTGCTGTTTAGGACCCATAAGTATGTACTACTGGCCGACATTAAACACATGTATAGGGCTATCAATATAGATCCAGCCTTTAGGAAATTACAAAACATACTGTGGACCGATGAAGATGGAACTGACAAAATTTTACAATTACAAACTGTCACCTACGGGCTCAAGAATTCCAGCTACCTGGCAACACAATGTCTACGGGAGCTCGCTGAAGGATATGCTGTCACAATGCCCAATGCTGCGAAGGTAATCCAGACAAGTATGTATGTGGATGACAGCTTATTCGGAGCAAACACCATTGAAGAAGCATTGCAGGTAAGGGATGAGTTCATTAGCTTATTGAACATAGCCAGTTTTCAACTACATAAATGGGCAGCCAATCACCCCGCCTTGTTAGCGGGCATACCGGCTGACAAGCAACACTTCAATGAACGGGAATTGACTCAAAAAAATCTGTCCATGAAGGCACTAGGCGTCTCATATGACATTAGCAATGACCAATTTAAGATCACTCGTCCTACCTGTGAGCCTACCAAATGGAACAAACGCAGTGTGCTCAGTTTTATCGGTTCCTTCTTTGACCCACTTGGCCTAGCAGCACCTGTCATACTGAAGGCTAAGCAGTTCATGCAGAGGTTATGGTTAGAAAACTTAGAATGGGATAGTCCTTTATCTCAAGAGTTTTTAAAGGATTGGTTGAAATTTTACCATTGTCTAAACAGCATGCCTGTATTATGTGTGAATCGATACCTCAATATTCACAATGCAAACAGTGTTCAAATTTTTGGATTTTGTGACGCTTCAGCTGGTGCCATAGGCGCCGTTATATATATAAAAGTAATCAATAATGGTATTGCGACATTCACTCTATTATGCGCTAAGTCTAGAGTCGCCCCAATCAAAAACCGTCTTACCATACCTAAGTTGGAGCTGAATGCAGCACTATTGCTTGCCCAACTATACTCCAAGGTGGCCCCTATACTGAGCGCTATTAGAGTGGACAATATTTATCTATTTTCAGATTCTCAAGTCACTTTATGCTGGCTAACGTCAGCCAGAACAAATTTACCCGCATTTGTTAAAAATAGAGTCAACATGATTAACCAGCTTACGACTGATTGTAAATGGTGTCACATTCCTGGCTCACAAAACCCAGCGGACTGCCTGTCACGTGGATGTGATCCACAGCAACTCTTATCTAATGACTTATGGTGGAATGGTCCAGAACACCTTAGACATACAGACTACAGACCACTTACCATGCCTACATGTGCCCATGTCACATGCATGTTAAGTGCAGGCACTGACAGGCAGTCGGATGAGTATTGTGAAGGTGAGGAAATTTTTAACAAATTTTCATCATTTGGTAAACTCGTGAGGGTCGTAGCTTGGGCCAAACGGTTCATCTACAATTGTATCCACACTATAAAACGGTCTGGATATCTGACAATTGAAGAGTTACAAAATTCTTCCAATAAAATAATGTCACAAATCCAATTAAAATATTTTGCTGAAGACATCAGCCGCATTAAGGAAAATAAGGATGTAAAATCAAACTTAAAAACTTTAAACCCGTTTATAGATGGTAATGGTGTATTAAGAGTTGGTGGTCGGTTACAAAACGCCCAAATACCATACTCTCAAAAACACCCAATAATATTACCGAGCAAATGTCATGTCACTCAATTAATTATAAAAAATGAGCACATTGCCCTGCTTCACTCTGGTTTAGCTCTAACTGTTAGCAAACTTAGGTTGAAATTTTGGATTATTGGTGTCTCTCGTGAAGCGAAAAGAGTCATTAACAAATGCATCAAATGTTACAGGTTCAAGGCCCAAGGTGCCAGCCAGCTCATGGGATCCCTGCCTTCTGATCGGGTCACCGAGAGCCATCCCTTCTCCAAGGTCGGAGTGGACTACTGTGGTCCATTCCAGGTCAAACAGTCGAGTCTGCGGAGGTCCGTTGTTACCAAGGGGTACACATTAGTTTTTGTTTGCTTTGCCACAAAGGCCATCAATTTAGAGCTTGTGTCCGACATGACCACTCAGAGTTTCCTGGCCGCCTTAAAAAGGTTCATTGCCCGACGAGGTGTGCCTCAAGTAATACATTGTGACAACGGCCAATCCTTTAAGGGAGCAAATAATACGCTTCACGATTTGTATTTACTTAATAAAAAAGATTGTCATCAAAATTCGGTAGTCAAGGTCGCCGCTGATAAGGGCATTGAATTTAAATTCATACCCAGCTATAGCCCGACGTTTGGAGGCCTATGGGAATCGGCTGTGAAAAATTATAAGTACCACTTTAAAAGGGTCGTTGGGGCCAGTATTTTCACTTACGAAGAGCTAAATACAATTTTGATAGAAATTGAAGGTGTCCTCAATTCGAGGCCACTGACCCCGTTGTCGAGGGACCCCACAGATCTGTCAACCCTAACACCAGGGCACTTTTTAATTGGCAGGTCAATCACTTGTATACCTGAGGCAGACCTCACCGAAATCCCTTCCAATAGACTCAAATTCTGGCGCCGCTGTACGCAAATTAAACAGCATTTTTGGCACGCGTGGCACAAGCAATACCTATCTCAGCTGAATAGTCGGCCAAAATGGCACAAAACGTTACCAGATATTGAAGACGGTAGCCTTGTCTTACTCAAGGGTGACAACGTGCCTCCTCTGCAATGGCCTATGGCTCGAGTCATTAAGGTATTTCGAGGACAAGATCAGAAGGTGAGGGTCGCCGAGTTGAAGACCGCCACGGGTATAACCCGCCGGTCTATAAACAAATTGTGTGTATTACCACTAATGTAAGAATTTTACATAATGATCTCATTAATGTACCTAAACACCAAATAGTCGACATACTTACTATAAATAATTTATTTTATGTCTCAGCCACTACTAATGTATCTATATAACTTAAGTTCTAAAATAGTTTAGATAACTTACCTTGCATAATGTGTCATACTGTAAGTCCAGTTCAAATATTTGCAATTTTCTAAGTACAATGTGTAACTACCTAAGTCAAGTAACAATGTGTTATACTGTAATTATAAGTAGTTGTTTCTATTAACCGCTTAATTGTATTGTACTTCCTTGCCTGGGAGTATGTTCAAGAATCTGAACAAGGCTTAATGCCTCTATATTGTTTATGGAATAAGTTTCTCTGTGATCCATTCATTCACTCATCTCTCTCTTACTTTTCACCTAAAACATCAAGCACGCACGCTCTGTAATTAATTGTGTTTAAATTAAATAAACTCAGTTTCAAGTTAAAAAACTTTTAATTTATGTTCCCACGAACACTGTGCAACCTCTAAACATGTTCCAATCCACTTGAAATTTGGAAAATATTCTATTAACATAAGCTAGAACCGGAATCTGAGCAAAGTCAGAAAAAATATCACAAAAATTTTTTTCACCTACAAAAGTGAAACACCCTATTGTTGTTATTGTTTTTAAAATTCTTTCCGCTAGGGAAAAAGCGAAGTTTTCCGTCAGTGTAACCCACTGCTGCGCACGCTACGCACGGAGACGCTATACACGTCGCCCACGTGGGTCCATTGGTCTCGATAACAACAGACCACGCGTGTATCAGTGACGTAATTTCGTGCGCAGCGTGCTCGTGAAATACTGTGGAAGTATCTACCTACATTCTCATACAAAGCGTTTTTGTACCCACGTGTGTAGCTTGACCGTGCGCAGCAGTGGGGTTCCGGCCTTATTGTTGATTAGGCTTTTGTTACTATTATCTGTTGTGATAAAATTACATTAAATATAAATATAATATTTAATAATAAATATAAATAAAATATAAATAAATATAAATATAAATAATATTTGGGGACAATCTTACACAAATCGACCTAGTCCCAAACTAAGCAAAGCTTGTACTATGGGTACTAGACGACGATAAACATACTTATATAGATAAATAAATACTTAAATACATAGAAAACATCCATAACTCAGGAACAAATATTCGTGCTCATCACACAAATAAATGCCCTTACCGGGATTCGAACCCAGGACCTCTTGCTTCGTAGGCAGGGTCACTACCAACTAGGCTAAAGCGGTCGTAACATACATATACATACATATACTCATACATATACTCAATTTATTTTAACACTAGCTTTTGCTCGCAACTCCGTCTGCGAAGAATTCGTTTATCGCTATCCCGCGGGAACTATGCAATTTTCCGGGATAAAAACTATCCTATGTCCTTTCCCGGGTCTCAAATTATCTCTATGCCAAATTTCACCTTAATCAGTTCAGCGGTTTAAGCATGAAGAGGTAACAGACAAACAGACACACTTTCGCATTTATAATATTAAGTATGGATTTGAAACTTAACGGTAAAATTTGCACACTTTTTAAAATGTAACTACGAAACTATTTAAAATTTTGCTAACTTCTATAATGAAAACATAATGGATACCGCTAATAAAAGTATATATAGGTATTTTTAGTCCATTTGTGTTCGAAATACCGAGAAACGTGTGTTACAATTTGACCGTTTACCTTAAATTATTTGAAGTACAGTGGAAGTTCGCAATACTGTTTCGGTTCTGTGTTAGCTACAATAGTAGACTTTTTTTTTAATAGTTAACCGTAAAGTCGGAATATTTCGGCCCAATAGAGTGAATAAGAAAGAATAAGAATAAGAAAACCACATAAGGGTCTAATAAAAAACTCAAAACGTGGTATCCTTCGGGCCAAAGTAACCTGGCCTTAGGGTACTGCCCAAATCCTATTTATTTGCCCAGATTAAACGTGTCTTAGTCGGATCTTAACCATCTATAATTGTTCTCTCTTCAATACAAATTTTAAATAATAAAGGAAATTTTTTTACAAACAACGAAAAACAGTGCAATCAGATTAAATATAATACTAGTTTCAATGGGTATGTATCATAATACTGAAGTTCGAAAGATCGAATGCATTAAAATATCGAATAGGTCGAAAGACCGAAAGGTTTTTTTTCTGAAACAGTAAACTTTTTAAGATTGTTATAAAACTTACCTAACCCATCGTAATGGGTTGTATACTAAAATATGATGCCGTTTAAATTCTGAGAAGCTTACTCTTTCAGAAAAAAAAATACTTATCGATCTTTGGACGCATTCCATATTTTAATATATTCGGTCTTTCGTACTACCTATATTATAATACATATGGGTATGTTCAGTATTGATTCACCCTTAAATGATCTAACTATCGAATATTTTATTCACTGGCTTACAACGAGCATAAAACCAATAGTGGTAATACTTACCATTCAATTCTGAAACTCACTAGAGTTTTGTCGTAAAATTTTAGGATTAATATTATTTTCTTACACGGAACAAAGCAATTTTAAGTAAATAAATATCACGGAACAATTTAGACCAATTGACATAGTCCCAAAGCAAAGCGGGGTTTAAACGGGTGACTAAAGCCGCACGATTTTTGCCGCGCGGCTAATATCGACCGTCTAAATGGCAAATTTTTCGTCCGAATTGCCATTTAGACGGTCGATTTTAGGTCAATTTTAGCCGCGCGGCAAATATCGTGCGGCTTTAGTCACCCGTGTAAACCCCGCTTAAGCAAAGCTTGTGTTAAAGGTACTAAGCAACGGATACTTATGTAGATAGATACATAGTTAAAAACATAAGAAATAACAAAGACTCGAGAGCAAACATTCGTATTTTTTATACATTATATTTGCCCCGACGGGGGGCCGAACCCGGAACGGATCTCAAACTTTGTAGCCAGGTTCAGGGGTTCTGTAACCGATCGCCAAACGTTTATTTATTAGAATTACGAGTAGGCTAAAAAATTATTGTTTTTTACTATGCCTTGCGATGACATATCAAAACTGTAATCACAGTACAGCAATCAATGCAATATTGGTTCGGCTGTTTTCTGTCTTCATACATGATAAATTAAATTTCCACTATTGGTTATACGCTCGATGCTGGGTTATTTCACAGGTTACTGACACATTTTTGGCTATTTTATTGACAATGTTTATAAAATTTTGGCCGGAAAACAACCCAAGTTATTTTATAGAAAGGTAACTTATACAAAATTTACGCCATTTTACACTTATTTTGCCCACCTCTATAAAACTATGCCTTTGAATAAGTAAACTTACCGTTAGGACAAAAATGGTCATGTCATTAACCAGTACAGACGCCTCAGTAACACAAATTGTCAATATTCACACGCGATTGGTCATATGGTCACGTGTCATTGACCTCACTTGATAGTGATTTTGAGGAACTCCTTTCCATACTCAGTAGGGGGGTGCTATTTCTCGCCTCAGCTATAACAACTTCTGTAACGTCATCGTCAAACTGTTGTACTGAGTTGTATGAAGGCGGTGGTGTGATGTTCTCCTTATTTCCGGAGTTCAGTAGAGGCATTGCTATCTGGCCAGTGAGATCTGGAGTGAAACAAGAAAATCATCATCATTCTAGTCTACAGACGTCCCACTGCAGGACACAGGCAGCTTCTTAAAAAAAAAAACTATAATACCTAACTTAAATGCGAAATTTTGGATATGGATGAAATTAGGTATGTAGATAGCTGGATGCCTGGAATAACGATACTTTCAACTAAACACCCAAGTTACATAGGTACGGTCGGCCAAGAAAGTGGTCTACCAGTTTTGACAAGTTTCCGTGCGATCTAAATATCGCTAAGGATGACATTTCTGAGTGAAGCCATTAGTCACTGTCATCATATTATTGCAAGGGAAAATCGACCTCGCTATACCATGTCGTGCAAATGAACTTCAAACGTAGGGTGGTAGACTATATTTTTGGCCGACCGTACCGTACATACCTACTATCCAGGACAATTAAATAAAGAAGACTGTCAATGCCTATAAAACGTCGCGTTCCTTAACATTGGGTATGTCCGCGAATCGTTTCAACCGCCGTATCCCGTGTGTTGAGAAAATCTAAGGATAAAGCTCCAAATGCACAGACAGCCGAGGCGTGGCGGTGACGTTTGTAATATTCTAACTTGCATGAACGGTTGTGCGGTACCGTACCGCGAACTCGTTCATACAAGATAGAATATTACAACCGTCACCACTTTTGGAGCTTAATGCGCCCATGAACTAAAACCAATTGAAATTCTGCAACCACACACCACACCACGGGTGGTGGTGGTCACTAGGATTTTTAGTGGACGGACGTACTATTCATATTATTCCGTTCGTTATATTCGATGTTTTTTTTAATATTATCTTTTTCTTTGAACATGAAACTACCGTGAGTCTCATTCATAATGAAAAAATACGGATAACTTTCGTCTATAATCAAGTTTAGCTCAATATGATTCGGGCTAATTCGTAGCTCTTCATCTCGGAGCACACGCCACGGCAATACCCTACATTTGACAATGATGTAAACGTAAGTAGCTGTGTGCCGGTATCAGTTTCGTCAAGCAGCTGCGTGAGCAGAGCGGTGGCGCGCAGTGCGCGTTTGGCAGCGGCCGCCGTGGCGTGTGCTACGAGATGGAGGGCTACGGATTAGGCCGACACATGTAGGGCTTGCAATATTCGACCATTTTGATTATTCGAATATTTTAGAAAGGTTTAATAAAACACAAAGAACTACAAAATTAGCTGTCTAATTAGTAGTAATTACGTAATCAGTCTGAAAAATCACATGGCAATAAAAAAACAAAACAGTAATTATAATTTTCATAAAAAAAAACAACATAGGAAACATAGGAAAAAAACATAGGAAACATGTATTAGTTTACTTAATATGAGTAACAAACCATACATTTTATCATTATCTATCACACACATCACATGTCGAGCTAAACTCGATCAGAGATACGAGTTATCCGTATTTTTTCTCTATGCATCTTTTCCTGCGAAAATATTTTTTCCTGATACGGTGGTTGAAACGTTTCACGGCCCAGTCATTTAGAAATGAGCTTACCATGCAACCGCGCCTCCAAGTCGTTGGCAGTAGGCACGACAACGACACTGGACCCGGCGCCGCTGAACACGGCAGCGACGGTACTACGCGGCGATAGCAACACTAACGGTTGCCCCCGCGCAGCGAGGGAGCTCGATAGCGCACAGATGCCTTTGGCTGCCGTGAAATCAGCGCCTGAAAAAAACAGATGTTGATGCAAATACGAAAAAAAGGTAAAGGATTTTTTTCCAAATAAGCTTTTTGCTGACTGAACATTTTGCTGACTGTACTTGTCATATAATCTACAAATCCGTACCACAAGTCAATCCGATAACTGAATGTAAGCGAAATTCGACTCGCTAGATTTGCAGATAGCTTGCAAGTGAAATAAAAGCATGGAAAAAATTTGCAATGCAAATTATGCAAAAATGCGACTCAATAACGCGGAAAAGAAGCTCCGCGAAGAAGCGCGCGCGTTCGGTCGGTTTTGTTTCATAGCTGTTCTTTTTCAGCTTTTATTTACTTTCATCCTGTTACTAAAACAAGGCTTTTGTGTGGAATTTTTGTGGGCTTTGGGTAGAATACAATATCGTTGTATTATGGTTACGCTAGTATGCTATTGTCCAGAGCCTAATGTCTGTCAACTTTTAAAGAACAGCAATTTCTAACAACGCCTAACGTATAAGTGGTCCATCATGAATCTCCGTGACAGATCATAGACTAAGGGGCCGGTTTCATCGATTTCTGTGACGTTGCTGTTATTTTATGTGTCCGATATCTGCAATGCTGTCTCCATTAAATCGTACAAGATAAACAGGGACGGAATCAGTAACATAAAATAACAGAGAGTTATGAAACAGGAGGTAGTCGTAAGTATGACAGCAGTAAAGGCAACGTTTAAGTAAACCGGCCATCAACTTACCTAGCACGTATCTACAGTCTATGACAACGGGCATGCCGCAGCCGCCCTGTTTCTTTGCAGCTCTCTCCACGTACTGCCTTATGTATTCGACACCGGGGAAATATAAACTGTTCCCAACGGTTACTAACAGGTAACGCAGACCGGACGCATTCTGGAATCGAATCAAAATAAATACGTTTAGATTTACATACTAAAGGCCGGCGCAGACCAGGTGAAATAAATGAATCTGTAAGAAAGATACTTGTTGAAATAAACTAAACTGTAAGAAAGATGGCGCACTAGATGCATGCACACGGTGTGCCATCTTTCTTACAGTTTCATTCATTACATCTGGTGCGTGACACTCACACGCATCTGGTATGCGCCGGCCTTAATAAATTTGGTGCCGATACTTGAATTTGAAGCGAAGTTAAATAAATAGACATTCAAGTGTGTTTTACTTAACCAGACCGGGCGATGTCGGGATTTAGTGCAATACGATTTGTCGGTCCAGCACGTCTCCACTACGCTTCAATGGAAGCGCACCCTTAAAGGAATCTATTTTTTTATTTATTTATTTAGTACAATCAAGAACACAAATAAACAAGGTTATTTGGAAGACACTTACGTAAGCAGCGGCTTAGTAATAGCGTCCCTTTTGATATGTTCACTAACTGCGATCGATCATTTTCATTTTGTATTGAGAACATTCCAAAAAACACGCTCTTGATTTTAGAAGAGTTCACTTCTCTAGCGCACGGATCTAAATTCACCAATTCTGCATCTTTTCAGCCTTGATGTTTAGCTCCTCTTTTGTCTTTTATAATAAAAAAAAATCATCTTTGTACTTACCGTTACTATCTCAACGTCCATCTGTGGCCTCGCACTAGGATACAGCAGTAAGAGCACATTTATGACAACTCCCACTAGTATCCCCAGTTCCACGCCGACCACCAAGCAGACAGCAAACGTGGCAAAAGCTGGCACGAGGTCCGCCCGGCGCGAGCGCCACATCGGCTTCACTACCTGAAAAAAAAAGTCTTAGAAGAACGACCAAATGGCCTAGTGGTTAGAGAACCTGACTACAGGTTCGATTCCCACGACAGGGCAGATATTTGTATGAAAAATACGAATGTTTGTTCTCGAGTCTTGGGTCTTTAATATGTATTTAAGTATGTATTTATCTATATAAGTATGTTTATCCGTTGTCTAGTATTCATAGTACAAGGTTGGCTTAGTTTGGGACTAGGTCAATTGGTGGGCCATTATTTTATTTCAGGGCCAGTATTTTTTGTAATGTGCTCTTCAAATATTTTTTTTTACAAAAACGGTAAAGTGCTCGGTTTTATTATTAAACATTTAAATAGGTACATAATTAAGCTTACATTTAAAATTATCACTATGTATAAAAAGTAATCATTATTATCTATGAAGTAGGTAACGCAGTGGACATGCATGTCCCCGCCATTTGTATGGAAATTGGTGTATTCTCCGCTGAGTTACCAATTTTTCCACAGAATTTCTTTAAATTTAAAGTTTTTTTGCTTTAAAAGATTAAATTTAGTTATTTTAGTTTTTATATAAGTTATTTACACTTCAAAAAAATCACCAGGTATGCCTTATATTTCACAAAAGATTAATGGCCCTGAAATAAAATAATGACCCTGGTATGAATTGTCCCGTGATATTTATTTATTTTATTTATACTAGAACCAATGGAGTGGAGCGAATAACCTCGTAGGAATGCTACTCAGAGTGAGAGAAGCATGGCATAGATATGCCTTCAGAAGTAATACTTCGCGTTAGCGTATACCTATGTCATATTTGTCATCACCAAGTAATAACATTTACGCAGGTGTCGGTGGGAATTGAGGTGTAATTTAAAATTTGTTTATTTTGAATAAACAAATAAACAAGTCAAGCGATCTGTGATACTAGAACAATATAATGGCGGTTTTCATAGTAATAAATGTGACAAGGGGGGGGGGGGGAGGGGTCCAAATTGATCGAAATTGGTGTGACGTAATTTATGGATGGCCCCTAACAACAGCTTTTTTTAATTTATTCTATGTTTTTTCCATCTTTCTATGATATTATTATAAAAACCAATAGGTAATCAATCATTTTATTACTTCGAATCCATTACAATAATATCCTGCTTAATTTTTGTTATACCTACTCGTAGTTACCGACTCGAGTACTTAAGTAGGTATAACCTGTACTTTAAAAAAATATAAATAGTCATTACATTAAATAACGAACCTTGACAATAATAAACATAACTACATTATAAAAACAACTGAACAATCTAGATCACAAAAACACCCGCTCGCAATTATGTACGTAGCGTATTGGTATTTTTTCATGTCAGTATTGAGATGTCATTGTAAGATTGAAATTCAAATTAACAGTTGTTGGCTTACAAATTTTACATCGCGGTAGTGAACGTGGCAACGGAAAACAAAAACCAATAAAAAACCTACATTGTTCTTTTGTTAAAATATTATATTTGAATTGAGAATGTTGAGAATTGCCGTTCACTACACGCAATTAAAAAAAAACTACAACGCTGACTTTTGACAATGACGCCCTATTTTTTTTTTATCAGCCAGTACGACCGTGCTGAAACAACACATTCCGATAAGCAATTTCCTATCTAAACAGGTTAAGGTGGAAGCGCACGCTCTAGGCGCGAAATACAAACTTTTTACAGTTTTTAATTTATTGTGGGTAAACGGTGTAACTGTTTAACTTCATATGGTATTTGCGCTTGTAAAACAGTGTTCTTTATATTATTGTGTAAAGTTTTTTTAAGAATAAAGCTATTAGCTTGAAATACAAGTTTTCAAAACGTTGAAAGTCCGAATTTCTATGTTTGACAACTTTTATATCAAGCTAACAGTTTTATTCTTAAAAAGCTTTACACAATAATATAAAATACACTGTTTTACAATCGCAAGTACCATTATGAAGTTAAACAGTTACACCGTTTACCCAAAATAAATTAAAACCTGTGAAAAATTTGAATTTCGCGCCTAGAGCGTGTCGTTCCACCTTAAGTGTATTTAAATTTAAATAATTAAAACGTTGCCAAGCGAAGCTATGTCAATGAACTTTTAATGCGTTGCTAAGCGAAGCTATGACAATGAACTTTTTTCAGGAATTTAAAATACAACATGATTTTTAGTCACCATTCAGTAGGAAGATATATCGATAAAAAAACATAACTTATAAATTAATTAAATATTTCATACAACAACAAAAACTTTGAATGCAAAATAGTAAATGAAAAATTGCTTATTGCTCTGCTAGTGTATTTGCTAGTACCTACATATCGAAATTTTGAATCCTTTTAAAACCAGCAATACAATAACCCATTTGTTTTTAAAGTTAATTTCGTTGCAGACTGAGCTGGGAAAATAATTAATAATAATATTAATAATAAATATCACGGGACAATTGGGATGTACCAAAAAAAATAACCTATAGTTTTTATATTTTTTTTGGAAAGAATAGGATATTTTAAGATACCATTTTCATCGATTTTGAATTTGGTTGAGTATTTAATTTTTTATAATTTTTTTAAGAAATACGTTGGATGACGTCACAGTGAGAGAGCCACGTTCCATTGCCTACAAAAATTCAAGCCGTACATAACATAATCTGTGGCACTACTGATTTGTCTTGTCACTGTCAATAATACAAGCACGGCTTAGGGTCCTAAATGAACCATGACAAATAGTTTTATTTATTTATCTTCTTTTAGCTTCGATTATTCCTGTTTGTTTAATGGTGTGATAGTAAATTTATAGATATTTTTTACTTAAATCTGATATTTAAATTCTTTCATATTTACTTCTAACGTAGTATTTAATAATTAAATTTGTAAAAATACTTTGCGAGTATTGTATACATTTCGGACTTTATGATAAATGACAACTGTTTAAAGCCAGGTGCACATCATGTGATTAAAGTTCTGTCTTTGTCACTCTTTGCTATTATAAGCAGGACAGCAACATTTCAAACTGTTAATTTGCTTTAGAGTGTAGACCTGCTTTATATCTGCCTATGTGACGATTCACTGCAGGGGTCAAATGAAGGTCATTACTTAAATTTTCTTTATTTAATTCAGTTTATCATATTTCTGGAAACTGATTTCTGAAAACGATTCACAAAGCCTATTTCTCTAAACGGTTTTCGATTTATTATACGTTGTCAAAAATTGGGACATCCCAATTCACACCAATTGACCTAGTCCCAAAGTAAGCTTAGCAAAGCTTGTGTTATGGGTACTAGGCAACGGATAAACATACTTATATAGATAGATACATACTTAAATACATATTAAACACCCAAGACCCAAGAACAAACATTCGTATTTTTCATACAAATATCTGCCCTGACACGGGAATCGAACCCGGGACCTCAAGCTTCATAGTTAATTATATTGCTTTTTAATCGTGAGGGCACGTTTTTAGCTCGTGCGTCATTTCTATCTCAAATTATTAGTTCTGACGACTAATTAGCAAACACACTTTTGCATTAGTATGGACCTAATCTGGACTTACCTCATATTCTATCATAAATATCACAGCACAAATCACAACTGCCGCGAGTGCAGCCTTAGGAATGTAGTAGAAGTACGGAGTTAGAAGGCTCAGTGCTAGCAGAACTAAGGTACCTGGAATGAGACAGATTTTAAATGCAACAAATGTATGGCACCTCAAATTAAATAACACTAATTAGTACCTACAAGTGAGTTAATGCATTATATTGTCCAACATTAACAGAGTGAATATTGGAGCGTTTTGACCACTCTGTTAAGCCTCATTACCATTACCATTCGACGATAACCGAAGGACGAGTCGCACGAAATTTGATCAAACTAAAAGCTTTCATAAAAAGTTGACCCTAAGCATTATCCTTTTTAATAATATTTGCTGAAATATGAGGAAAAAACGCTGTAAACACGATACCCACTAATTTTTTATCACGTTTAAAATTTCACCTTGCATGGTTGATTCAATTTCTGAAGCGTTTCAACCACTGTATACAATACATTACGAAAATCGACCAATAATTTTGTCAGTCACTTAAAAATCCCAATGACCACTACTGCGCTCGGTGTGGTGAATGGTCGCAGAATTGCAATTGGTTTTAGTTCATGGACATTATCACTGTTAGCGTATGTAAGCGATTAAGAATTTCGGGGGAGTCGGTTGGATGCGAGCACCCGTTGGGGCGCATACCCAGGAGACGTGGGTTCGAATCCCACCGGCGCACCCGAAAAACTTTTTCGCTTTTAAATAATCTTAAATTCGGTGAGCAGCCGTACTGCTAATAAAATAAATAATATATGGACATTATCCTCCGGTGATATTGCTAGAACGTGCTCGTATATACCCAGGTTCACGGTAAACAACACAACTTTTAGAAACATAAGATGAGATGTAGTAAGAACTAAATAAATGGTTACCTGTGTAGACACTTCCGAATTGCGTGGCAACGCCGCTAGCATGGTTGACGGCACTCCGCGAGAAAGAGCCAGTGATAGGGAAGGCACCGACGAAAGATCCAAGAATGTTGGACAGGGACAGAGTTAACAACTCTTGTGTCGCGTCTACTGATTCTCCACTGGCTAGAAAATATTCAATATTATTAAAAAAAAATCAATAAATAAATATTGTAGGACAATTAACACCGATTGAACAAACTAAGCAAAGCTTGTACTATGGGTGCTATACAACCAATAAACATATCTCAACAAAGATCGTATCTTAAAATAGATTTTCTTACTGGACTTTAAATTCTATATAGCAAGGTTCACTTTAGTTTACCTATAGATTTGCGATAGAACTTTTTTCAAAGTAGTGACGGTATACAGATAAATACACATAATATCCATGACTCGAGTACAAACGTCCATAGTCATCACACAAATGTCTGTCCCTACCGGGATTCGAACCCGAGACTTCGAGATGGTTTAAGTTATCCGTCAAAAATATCAATATACATAATATAATCTTAATATATAAAAATCTCGTGTTTGTTATCGAACTCCTCCGAACAGCTTGACCGATTTTTAAGAATTTTTTCTTTGAGTAGGCTATTTTTTATACCCCTATATTCTTCGCAGACGGAGTCGCGGGCAACAGCTAGTAATATATATGTATTACGGCGTATCTTACTTCGAGAGATTGATTTTGCGCGTTTTTCGATAAAGCAAATTACTAGGGCAGAAGCGTGTAATTTAGAATGTAGCGTGAAATTACCATCAAATAAATAAATAAATAAATATTAGGGGGACAATCTTACACAAATCGACCTAGTCCCAAACTAAGCAAAGCTTGTACTATGGGTAATAGACGACGATAAACATACTTATATAGATAAATAAATACTTAAATACATAGAAAACATCCATAACTCAGGAACAAATATTCGTGCTCATCACACAAATAAATGCCCTTATCGGGATTTGAACCCAGGACCTCTTGCTTCGTAGGCAGGGTCACTACCAACTAGGCTAAAGCGGTCGTTAAATGAGAAAATAACATTGTAAGGAAGTTATCATCCAATGCGAATCTTAGTTCCTTTATTTTATGTATAAAGAAATATCATTTACCCTTTGCCTCGCACGTGTACACCATTAGATCTATCAGTTGAATCGAAACTCAGGGATTTTACTATATTCCCATGGGAATTCCCATAAATTACATCATGGTCTTAATTTACGTTTTATGACGAACACCCGTGCAAAATTCCACATTTCTTGACTTAGCGGGTAAGATTTTGGCATTTTACAAACCCGTGGGAAAATCGGGATAAAACGTAGTCTATTTTTTATTCCACAATTTTTGCTATCTATATACTAAATTTCATCCAAATTCATCAAGCGTGAAGCAGTAACAAACAAACACACATGCGCACACTGACACACACACATGCACGCACGCACGTATGCACGTTTTGTTGTTTAGTCTTGATTTTTAAATGAATTATACTCAAGAGTTAAAATAACTGCTCTCATTTTCATTCAAATGGAATTATTATACCTACCACGAACAATTAAGCAGTTTATATGTGTGTTACAGCCAAACTATTTTCCAGTCGGTCGTTTTGTATGGTTAACTATACCTTGAAAAGCTCGTGCGCGGCGCTCGGCGGAACCTTGTCGCAGGGAGCCTCTGCTGTCCTTAACGAGATTGTTTTTAATAAGTGCGGCAAATGCTGACTGCGACAGGGTTCCGCGGAGAGCCACGCACGAGCTTGTCGGACTATACCAGTGATAGTCCAACTTTTTGAATCCCATCTATTTATTGTAGTCCCTCGGTATGCTGACTCAAAAGTTCATTCTTTGCCGGGAAATCATAAAGTACGGACAATAAAGATTTGACTAATTATCTAATTCATCAATCATGCAATTTAAGAGACAGTTTAGCAGCCACTTAAAACAAAAGCTAGCTAGTAAATAGCAAAGAGAATATAACCACTATGGTAAATAGTACTACGAAATATTATCACAACTAGCACTGTTATCTTATTTTGACATTGTACTAAATCTACATTAGAATAAGGTTCAATGACCCTTACCAAAAGCTTTAGCAATGGCCACATTGCCCAGAACACCAATAATGGGGACTAGAATAATTGATGAGCCGAGCTCTGAACACATCTCGATGAATGATACGTAGTTGCCGTTAGAGTATGTACCGAAGGGCGGCATATTCCACGATGGTAGACCTTCTCTGAAAACAAACGAAGAATCGATATAATATTGGTAAAGGGAATTTTGGCGATTTTTAAGACCCCCTTTTTCCTAGGTGAAATATCTTGGATGAACCTGATATATAAATACAAACTGAAACATCGCTGAGAATCGAACCCAGGTCCTAGGTAGGTCAGGTGGTAGTTTCTGTGTGTTTCAGTTTGTATTTCGTGTGAAATATATGGATTTCACGGGATGACCGTAAAAGTAACACTGCCGTGTCATGACAAAACACTGTATCTAAAAAACACCTATTTTTCAGAAATCGCAAAAAACTTTTGATTTCTTTAATTGGCTACAGAACAGTGAATATTGATCTGATTGCAATAAAATTTGGACAAATTACGGATAATGTGCTACTAGTAGTGGACAAAGAAAAATAATATTATTTTTTTTACTTTTTACATGAATTTTCAAGCAAAAACGTCTTATGTCGTAATGTGCTTTATCAATCATGTATGAGAGTTGTTATAACAAAACACTGTAACGTGATACTTAATGACATTATACTCATATAAAAATGCTACTTTAAATTTAATTTAGTAATATATTACAAACATCACAATTCATAAAACTAACATTCTCATCTTAATATATTTCTTAGTTTTAGAAAGGATGATTACCTTGAAGAAGTACCGACTTACACTTGGACTAATTTCTCGTGTGATTGTTGCGACAAAACACTGTAACTCTTGATACTATACTAAGAAAATGTGAGTTTGTTTTGGCAAAACACGGTATCTGGAGATAATACAGTGTTTAGTCGAATCAAGACCCTTCGTTTTAAGAGTTACAGTGTAAATTGCAATGACGTTTTTCGATGTTTTTGATAGAAAATCAGTTACTCTAAGCATGCATATATAGATGAGGGTCCGAATAGTTAATTTAACGGTGTTAGCACAAAACACTGTAACTCGAGTTACAGTGTTTTGTCATGACACGGCAGAACAGGAGTTGAAAAAATAAAAAAATACAAAATGACTCCAAAAAACCAATCTTAATTTTACACTGTTTCATGTGGAAAAAAATACAAAAATACATCATATTTGCATCATATTTGTGAGATGGGTTTAGATTCGGCTCGACATATTTCATGGCAAACGTTGGTACCTATAGCATAGCAAGTGCATTTACGTCCAATGCATTTATGGGAAACGTAGTGATTCGCTTAATTTCTACAATCGGGTTACTAGGACACATGTTGGAAAAAAAAAACAATTTACTATTCCAAAATCTACAAATTAGGTAACGCTTAATTGTTGTCACCAACAATTCAACAAACAATTGTTGTTGTTGTTGTGTGTTTGTACTGTTGTTCACTTAGTTGTTGATATTAAGTAGTCATTATGACACAGTAATGAAAAATATACAACAGGGCCCAATTGCATAACAAAGTACAATTTATATTACAAGCGGAACTCCCTTTCTAGTTAATATAACTGAAGCGAGAGTTCCGCTTGTAATATTAGTTGTAATTTGTTATGCAATTGGGCCCTGGTAAGGACTCAATTAAAGTGAGTAAAAAATAATAATAAAAATATAAAAGATAATGTAAATTAGTCAAGAACAATTGTTACATCAGCTGTTTCGCTAAATAAATAGTAAGTAGGTATTACGCACTGAGATGAACAAAAAATATTTATTGTAGGTATGTCATTGGTATTATTTATCCACTTTATGTATACTTAAGAGTTTTACCTCGTGATATCGTTATAGATTACCTTCAGGTTAATATACTGAAATTGTATCGTACAAATCTTACAATTATCGTGTTTGAAAGTATTGTTTTTTTAATCGATTTTAAACTGAAAACATTCGCCGTTCTTTTTTACGCCATGTTTAGTTTTTGTTTGTTGCCTTAGAACTTCGGCATTTATAAATTGATTTAGATTGTTTTTTTGTTTGAGAGGGTATGATTTCAGTTTTGTTTTTGAATCTGGTTTTTTCTTGTTAGAATTATTACATACACATAAGTTTCTTACCTTACCGTGCCTGTGAGTTGGAAAGGAGCCCGGCCGTATAGCTCAAACAGGAAAGATAGTAATGAACATATTATGACGACAATAGCGTTCCTCGAAGTAGACAATAACCATAGCGTCTTCTTCAATCCTTTCTTATTCCGAGATAAATGTATGTCCTTCATTTTCTGCAAGAAAAATGAATTCTGTTTACCAGTAATCAGTTGGTTTCCTGAGAATGTTCATCTTAAAACGATGACTACTTTATTACTCAGAATGTGGTCAGTAAAGGTCGCAAGCTTTTCTAGGCTTGACTGAAAATTGGCTAAATTTGTCAGATACGCGGAATTATCCAATAACAGGATTGGCACTGGCAGGTAGGCTTATTGTTACACTAGCTATTGCACGGAACTTCGCTGCATCCCGTGGAAACTTTACAAGTTCTCGGGATAAAATATTTTCTATGTTGTTTGCTGACCACTGAAATTATATTTCTTAAAAATGGTCGAGCACTTTTTAAGTTCTATCCATTACAAGCAAACAAGAAACACACTATGTAAGCTGGCACGTTGTTCAGTTGATCCAGCTGCTTAATTATGCACTGTTAACATTGGAACTTGGATGGAGAATATAATACAATACATGAGAAAAATTATTTACATTTAACATAAAAGTAATTATTAGACTCATTATAAGTGTAAATACATAGGAATTTTATACATTTTCTTCAGTTTTTATTTAGATTGCAATATTCGTATGCATACTTATATGTAGTTAAGTTTGTCTTGGAATCTTGTAAGTAAAATTTCATCCACTTCTATACATGGATTGACTTGTGTTAGGATATGATTTTACATCAAAAAGGTTTACATTATTTAGTTCTCGTTTATGGTTTGTTTTAGAAGACTTCTCAGTTGTCAGTCAGGTATGTCATGTCAAGTGGAACTACCAGTTAAATATATTCAATAAAAACGTTATAGAATTCTTACCCTTTTATTGGTATTAGCTTGCTAAACTCTAACAACTTGAAATGTTTCGGATGATGTAGATCAGATGACAATGCAAGTACAGACAGCAAAAAAAGCTCGTATTGATAATAAACTTTATTAATACCTATTTACTTACACGCATTAGTAGTAAAATTATGATGCACGAAATACCCAGAGTACTGTCCGTCATTTTTGCGTTCGGTAAATTAGTAAAAACCTGCAAAGAATAAGATACAATTACAAAAATGAAATACCGCTGAAACAAGGGTTTTTAGCAAAAGTATGTTTGTAATTTTTTTATAACATTTAGAAAGTAAAGGTTTAAGCTAGATTCTTTGAAGTCAAAGTCAAGGCGAATTATACAGATTTTTTTCTCAATAAGCCGATTTTTTTTCGACAGCCATTCAAAAAGAGAATTGCAACTCTAAACATTGGCGTAATAGCGGGGACATTTTCTAAAGCCCAGAAAACACATTCCATGTCATGCTCTAAATAACCAATTGGACCACAAACAAAATTGAATAATGCATCAAAATTTTTTGTGCCTTTGATGCTATTAGATAAACATAAACAAATTTCGCAATAAGTTCAATTTGATGAAAATATGGTTCACCCTGTTTTGGCATAATTTTGTAAGTAATAATTCTTTGTGGCATAGTAATATATAGCCATATTAGGCTTTTCGCATAGTAAACTGTATACGCAGAATCTTAATTCACATAGTTAGATTACGCAGAATTTAGTTAGTCCGAATATTAGTTATTTGGTCATATTTTTCATGCTTCCAATCATGTCTACGCATAAATTAAAATGAGCTAAAATTGTTTTGCCGAAAATTATCGTTGCAGAAATATGTTTTGTTATAGATAGATTTTCCAGGCGGTCTTTAAAAAAAGTAGCACCAAAGGCTAATGCGAGAGCTTCGCTACGCTACGATTGTTGAACCTAACCATTCTGAGTCGCTTCCGCTCCAATCCGTCTTGCTGTCTCGCTTCGCTCGCTCGCTGACTGCTTATCTTTATAATTTACGACAATATGCCGAATAAAATTATGCTAAACAGAATTATGCGTAAAAATAATCGGTTTTAATAACAGTATGCGAACATAATTTCGGACTAACTTATTTTCGAGATATTACAAGCAATGCCAAATAATGTTTCTGCCACATTACCATTCGGCGAAAACCAATTATGCCAAGTCTGTTATGCTAAACAGTTTCGTACAGTAAAAATTATATATGCCAAATAGAGGGAGAGCCCAGGTTTTTCGAATGACGATGATGATGAAATCTCTACCTAAGTCGTTTAATTCCCATGCCTGTATTAATTCATGAAAGCTTCCTAAGGCTACATTGACTAACATGCGGCCGCTCGCGATCGTATTCTTCAGCTCTTTTCTATCCTCACCCCGTACCGTTTGGGTTTGGCAGAAAGCAATGGTTTGACGACCAAATGGCCTAGTGGTTAGAGAACCTGACTACGAAGCTTGAGGTCCCGGGTTCAATTCCCGTGTCGGGGCAGATATTTATATGAAAAATACGAATGTTTGTTCTCGGGGCTTGGGTGTTTAATAATATTACACTCGGCGCTGGCTAGCCAGTTCCTTTGCTTGAACTTGGCTTGACACGCTGCCGCGTGTCTAGATGTATTTAACTATGTATCTATCTATAGTATGTTTATCCGTTGCCTATTATAGTACCCATAACACAAGCTTTGCTTAGCTTACTTTGGGACTAGGTCAATTGGTGTGAAATGTCCCGTGATATTTATTTATTTATTAATGGTGAATACGATCGTGTTTTTTAGTGCGTTAAGCAATATGGCCTCAAGTCAGATGACCAACATGATTGCTAACATGCATGATCTGATATCTCACCATCTCCGTCGGAGACTCCCGTAATAATTTTCGACTATAAGTAAACTCTGTTAAAAAGGAAATGGTCCTAAAACTTACCATTTTGATGGTATTAATGAAGCCTCCAGACTTGAACTTCAGACCAAGTAAACCCTTCAGCTGTGACACGGCGATTATGACTGAAGTCGCAGATGTGAAGCCAACCGTGACCGGCACCGATATAAAATCTATTAGAACACCTGGCACAATACAGGAAAAAAGAAGTTAAAGAAAAAACTAAACAATTAATAATAAAACCCTCGTCTAACCTTATAGTAAGTAAGTATAGGGTTAGACGAGAAAAAAAATCAGCCCCACTTTACGTACCTATAGGTATCGGTGGTACTCTAAAAAATTTATTTCTCCATTTTACTTTTTTAATTTGTCCGGATAATTGCTACACACATGTCCATGCAAAATTACAGCTTTCTAGCCCTAATAGTCTCTGAGCTAAGCCGCGAACGGATGGACGGACGGACAGACAGACATGGCGAAACTGGGTTCCGTTGTTGCCATTTTGGCTCCGGAACCCTAAAAAACGTGGGTAGTCACTCAAAACCGACCATATGGTAATGTGCCATAGTTTCAATGTAATAATAAAATCTGGAGCGAGTTAATCCCAAAGCCCAACAACATATATATGTATATAACCGAGTTGATTGGTTAGTTGGTGTTGGTTTCAACCAAAGTTTCCCTTCAGGACCTTAGTATCTCAACTTTACGGTAGTTCTTTATATAAGGAAGGAAGCTACTGCTTACTAACGAACGACTATTTCGACGCATTCTTAATCTTGACTAGCCAACTGGAGAACTAAAAATATATTTACTACATAGAGATTTAAAAAAGAGCGCTCTTTATGCATGCTCTCGGTTGCAGTCCATAATTATTTTCGTTGATATTTTTCATACAGGAAAAATACTTCCCTGGTGGAATTTCACGACGCTCTAAACGAAAAATTGGCGTAGAAACTTGCTAATTGCCTGCCATATGCATTAGGCCCCCATTTCGCTTGTTTCCGTCCTGCGGTAAAAGTAAATAACGTAGACTATTCGAAAACAAATATAATCGTGTAACTAGGACTGGATTTCGGTAATGTGGCTGTTTTTTTCCGAAAACTTATGTTTTGCTGTACAATATTATACAAGGTGAAATTTTAAATGTGATACAAAATTTGTTTCTTTAGCTTACAAGGAAAGGTACATACCCAACTGTCCGCCTCCGATTTGATTTAATTTGATATATGTTTTAGACGACCAGATGGCTTAGTGGTTAGAGACCCTGACTATGAAGCTTGAGGTCCCGGGTTCGATTCCCGTGTCGGGGCAGATATTTGTATGAAAAATACGAATGTTTGTTCTCGGGTCTTGGGTGTTTAATATGTATTTAAGTATGTATCTATCTATATAAGTATGTTTATCCGTTGCCTAGTACCCATAACACAAGCTTTGCTAAGCTTACTTTGGGACTAGGTCAATTGGTGTGAATTGTCCCGTGATATTTATTTATTTATGTTAGAAAGTAGTCTAAAATAACGGACCCATATTTTTTTTCGCTGCCTAAGCTAAACCTATTTGGAGAAAGCACCGGTGAGAAATATAAAACCTTGAAGGATGTTTTTTTTAATGAAAATATGAGCTTGAGCCGATATAACAAAACACGTGCTCATCTAGAAAACTGCTCTAAAAATTTAGTTGAAAGGGTTTTCGGGGACAAGAGTTGATATAGCTCGGTTTCAACTCTGTGAAAACACGTGTTTTCAAGTTTTAACTCTCTCTGATAATTCATCGCTAAAACAACAACACATTCCGCAGAATCTTCCAAGAAATCGGTAAGCATTAACACTAGACGTAATCAGTTAACATTTAATCACAACTGTTCCTAATAAGCAGACAGGAAAACAACGAAAAGGAAATTGCAGTATGTGTATGTTTTTTTTTATGTTAGAGAGGCCAGATAAACGAACTAGTGGGTCACTTGATGTTAAATGATCACCACTGTCCATAGACACCCGCAGCGCTTTACGCGATGCCAGTGCGTTGTCGGCCCTAAAAGAGAGAGAAAAAAGGAAAGGGAATAGAGGAGGGGGAGAGGTATTGGGCCCCCGGCGCTCTCACTGACCGTATACGAAACGCAGCAGAAGTACTGCTGCTTCACGCCGGTGTTCTGTGAGAGGGTGGTACTGCCCCGGACGAGCCGGCCCATTCGTGATACAGCGGTTAGCTACAACATGGCTTTACCACTACATAAAGTATTCCAGTAAGCGTTTTACTGCCTTGTGTTACGGCGCAATCTTAAACGCTTGACGCGTTTACGATATGCTGGAAATTAGGATATTTTTTTTGCAACTTACCTAAATGTAACATTCCCATAACCAATTGGACGACGCCTGTGAGGAAGCAGAGCAGTATTGCGTACTCCGGGCCTCTCCCTTGAATCTGTTCGTACGTCATTAGTGCTAATAAAGCTGTGGGCCCAAGAGTGATGTCCTTGCATGAGCCAAATACGACGTAGACGAAGCATCCCATGAATGAAGAGTATAGGCCATCCTGGAAACAGAGACAGATTTAAAATATACACAGGTTTATGAATAGGAAGACAAGAGTACAAATAATAGCAAACTGTTCAATTTCAAGGAAGTCGCTATGTGAAAGTTTGTATTGTTGATCGCAATATCAACAGTTTGCTCTATAAATCGACGAATAACTTTAAACTTTGACTTGAATCTAGACACTGCTGCTACACTGTAAAGTATAGGAATGCCAATTTTAAGTCTACAAAACGAAGACAGCAATTAGAAACATCTTCCTGTTTTACATTCCAATTAATGTGGGGTCCAGTGGAGTATACAAAAAGAAGACACAAACTCCGAAAGAACTTCAAACATTGTCACGAAGGCTCATGAATATATCATTTTCAAAGCCAAACACGATCCTGCGGATAATGAAATATTCAAGATCTTTGGCTTACCTGAGGGTCCAACCCGGCTAGTGTGGCGTATGCTAGTGCCTGCGGTATGACTGTGAGCCCAACTGTTATACCAGCAATCAAATCTGCAACGGCTTTATCCGAGTTGTATTCAGGCAGCCAGTTCACTATAGGCAGTCTTTTGTTCAATAGCCGTTTGCACCAAGGCTGGTTTTTGAATCGACTTTTGGACGGCGACGGCATCTTTATATTGTTTGGGCAGTACCTGATAACAAATAAAATAAATAAATTAAAAAAAACTACACATTACACACTCTATTACACGGTCTCTGTCCCATGTAAAATGATTTGAAAAGTCATACGTCGAAGTGTGCTTCTACTTTGAAGTTGTGAACCCATAGTGGAAGCACGGACTCCTGAAAAAAGTTTCATGACCCCACATTGAGGGCACCCGGACAAGGAACGTGTTGAATTTTTTTTTAAGTTCCCAATCCGCACTGGGCCCGCGTGGGAACTGAGGAGGCCTGTGCTCTGCAGTGGGAAGTATATAATCTGAGATGATGATTTATTTTTTTGTTCATCGTATTTATTAAGGGGTCATTTTCAAATTTTGCGCAGAACACTCTGTTACTATGCATTATTACAAATATTACATAAATACTAAGCATCTTTTTTTGGTTCCGATAATCAATAAATTATCCGTGATGTACAGCTGAATGCAAATCATAAATTATTTTATTTATTTTACTCAAATACCGCACAGAAAATAGACAGTATAAACGAAATCAACTTTTTTAGGTTGGGACAAGTTTACTTACGCAAAATTTGAAAATGACCCTTAAATTAAAATTAAAATCAAATTAGAAAAACAATAAAATAAGACACGAAAAACAGATATTGGCGACGCAATTATAGGCCGTAGCGTGGCCGTAGCTAAGGACGAAGATTTTAGCTTCAGAATTTGGCATGCGAATGTCAGGCGTATTAAAACAGAGCGGTTCGTATCAAATTACAACTTCCGAGCAACACGATCTAACAATAAATTACATGTCTAAAGTTCAGAATACTCCCATATTCCTTGTACTCGCTTTACTGAGTACACTTTTATTTCCAACAAAATGAAGGAGCGGGTTTGAAATAAGTTTTGTAGGTAATTTACTCGCGTATGTACGTCGCAGCTAAAAGTTTCCAAACAGTGGGACGTGTTTATCGTAAATTCGTAGAAACGACAAGGAAAGGAGTCCAGCGAAGCTAATGCTCCATTTGTGTGCTGGCTGACCATACTTAGTCAATATGGGGCGGCCAGGGCGGTGACGGTCGGATTAACGTGCCCCACCTTCCCACGGAGGCCCACAAAGCTCTCGTGGAGGGAATATTGGGGCAGTTGATTTAATTTAAGGCCCTTTGTGTCGCACACTTCCAATTTCCTAATAAACGGCTCCGCGCTAAACATGACCGTCCGAGAACAAAGGCGAGCAGGCAGTTCTTACAGATGAAAGGGCCGCAATATCGATGCTGCCTTGTATGTATTATTGTTCAAAATGACAAATATTACGCATTATTGTGGGAGCCTACTAAGCTCCCTATTTGAGCTTTGTGTCCAGGATTAAAAAGACCCCGTTGGGTAAACTTGGGTTATGATACTTATGATTATGATTGTTAGGTGTGCGTTAACATTTTGGTATCTTAGCGTATTTATATGAAATGACTAAATGGTAGCAGAAACTCTTCGTATTTCGATACCTAATTCCCAAGACACTATAATCCCATCACAGAGGAGTGACAAAGTTACGATTGACGAAATCCAATTACAGCAATAGTCCGCACGGAAACATCTACGACGAGTAGATAGTTGGGTGTATACAATACTACAAAATATAACAAAAACTTGCGAGTTTGGCAAAGATTGGTGGAGTGAGTTTCGGGGGAACAAATCAATTACTGTCAATTCTGTTCAGCGGAATACGTAACCGGCAAAGGAAAATAACCTATTAAGGTGTAGCCAGGCCGGACGGGAACCTTTGGTCGCGTTCCCGATGATATTGTGGTCGGCGGTGTTAATTTGGGATGAGATGTAACATTGGCTGATTGCTAATAAACCTTTGGTGAACAATGTCGTAGGGGCGCTTTGTTGCCACGGCCAGGTAGGTCTAACCAATTATTTGCTTGGCATCGGATCGGGATTTCCATTAACCCTCGTGTTTACGTTTTTACATAATAAAGTTTACAATATAGGTAGTAAGTAGGTATTGTTCTGTATACAGGGGGGTTACTACGAAATCCGAAGTTCGAAGTTCGGATCGTGTGGTCCCTCTCACTCTCGTAATAAATACCATTAGCGTGAGCGGAATAACGGCATGAAACGAAGTTCGAATTTCGCGCTTCGTAGTATAGGGCCTGCAGTAGATAGGTTTATACTAGGTTTTTTTAACGAAATGATGATGAAATTTAGTTCTTTCCCATTGGAAAGAACCAAATTTCATCATCATTTCGTTGTCAATCCTGGAAAATTATAGAAAATTGCGGTTTCCATTGCAATTGACCAATCAACGACAATGCTTCAATGCTACGATAATTTAATATTATTAGCGCTGTACGATAATTTCTAGCATTTGTGAGGCCGTGGTGTAGCAATTTGTTTCGCTAGAAAATTCATTTGTATGCATTAAATGAAGTTTACCCACTTTCCGATTTCCCGTCATTACAATAAGTAGTGGATGTAGTAATACCATTTACTATAACAATGTTAGCTGCCGAACTGAAATCCCTTTTATAACCCGTGAAATTAAATGAATTGTGTATCCCGCAAGTAATTCTATTAATCTTACTAATATTACAAACGCGAAAGTTTACATCCGAATGGATGTATGTATATGCTCTTTTACGTTAAAACGCTATAGGCCACTTTTTATCCCGGAAAAGTTGCAAATTTCTCACGGATAGTGATAAACGAATTCTCCGGAGTCGCGGGCAACAGCTACTAAGTTATACAGGGTGAGTTGAAGCTGTTGCCATGGTCAAAACCGGCCGGATCGGATCATCATCATCATCATACAGGATGTTAGGTAACGAGTGGATAGTATATAAATTTAGTTAAAATACATAAAATATCTTAATTTTTAGGATTCCGTAGTCTTAAAAGGAATTCTTATAGTTTTACCATGCTCGTCTGTATGTCTGTCTTGTCTGTTCGCCTGAAGCTTAGACTGCTAATGCCAGGAAGGAATCTGTAATTTTGTATATAACCACGCGGACAAAGTAGTAAAATAAAATCTTTTAATTTTTTTTAGTATTACACGTAAAGTGAGGATGATTATTTCATCGTCGTAATGTTTCTATCACTATTACTATCGATCAAAACTTAATATTGAATATTTGTCGCATGTTATTACGGAAGCCTACACTCGTAAGGTCCGACAGGCACTTGGGTCTTCGCTTTTATAATACCTATTAGTACGACAAAATATTATCTTTCTCAAAAATTTAAGTGAGGTAAGTAATAAAATAAAACTGGCAGATTCCCTCCAAGGGGGGCATTCATGTTTTACTGTCGCTCGAAATTTTATCCGTCTTGATTGCTAATAAAAATGTCTCCGCTATCGAAGTAATATTTAAGCTTTACGACCGCTCGCCATCGGCGCCATCTATCGCATACTAAACGCCTATCTGGGAGCTGGCAATAATTTCTTCTCCCAAGATGACGATCTATCATTTTGGGGTTTGGGAGACGTTAGCCACGTTATTCCCCGATCAATCCGACGGGCTGGCTGTCGGGACGTCGGGCCGTCGTCTGTCGCGCGATCCGTCAACGTCGCCGTGACGAATGTGTCGCTGACTTCACGGAACTCCGGATGATAATCCGTGAACCACCCCTCTGGGACGAGGTGATACGCGTTTATTTTTCAACGTGATTATACTTACAAGTGGGCAAGTACGCGGGTCTTTTAAGGAGAAATTTATACAAAAAAAAACCGGTCGAGTGCGAGTCGGACTCGTACGTGAAGAGTTCCGTAGTAAAAATAGTTTAGAAATAAATTATTAATATCGCGATATAAACGCTGTAAAAAACACGTTTCTTGTATGACGACCCCGTTTATTTTGTTTTTAGTATTGGTTGTAATAGCGGGCACATAACATCTGCCTGTAGAGATCTCAATTTAGGCGTATCTCCACAATAACAATAAGTGATAGTATCCCGTTTGCACCCTTTGAGTACGGAACCCTAACTAGTTTTTACCGTTCCCAATGAAAAATTTGCTCACTGCACTCGGATTGTCATCCAAACCACATCTCCGTACTTAATTTCAAGTCAATCCGACTACTAGAAGTGGGTGAAATTCGACTTGCAAGATTTGACTTCTGCAAAAAACTTTGCAAGTGAAATAAAAGCTTAATGAACTAAAACAATTACTTTGCTCACCCGCGACCTATCGTAAAACACGGCCATAGTTACTAAATGAAAATAAAAGAAAAAAAATTGGGAAAAATTAGATCGCGGGTGAGCAAAGTAATTGTTTTAGTTCATTAATATGGACCTCCGCAAAGTAACGCCTGATTCAATAAATTAAATAAAAGCTTGTAAAAAACTATAAATTAAAAAAATTAAAAACCCCCAATGCAATGAAAAGTCATTTAATCAAAATAAAACAAATTGTCAATACACACAAAATACAATAAAATAAAAGTCAAAATATAAAGTCAGTCAAACAAACCGCCCCGGATCGCACCAGGCGCAAATGTGCCAAACACACTAGCCGCATTGCCTCTCTGAACCGCGATGGACAACCTTTGCACCAGAAACGACCCAGAGCGATGGTCAAGACCTCTCTCACGAAGACGGCGCCCCACTTCTTTAAAAAAAAGTATTGCCTCGGAACCCCAACAACCAGTTGTCTCAACCGCAAGAGGCACGAACAAATAATTAGCGAGTGCTGAGTACTTCTCGCGCTTTTTAAGGGCTGCCACTTCAGCAGCTGCTCCCCCCAGCCTCGAGGTGTGACCAAGGTGCGAGGTGGCAGAAGTACTGACGCACGTGGCGTCCCAAATCAGACATTTTCCCCTTTGCCAGGGCACCAAGGTCAAACCATCAGTTACTATGGGTACTACAAGGTACTACACAACGGACTTATATAGTCGTATTTTTCACACAAATATCTGCCCCGACCGGGAATCGAACCCGGGGCCAAGCTTCGTAGTCAGGTTCTCTAACAACTAGGCTATCCGGTCGTCAAAAATCGTCCATCTTCTCAGAAGAAAAAGATTTTCTACGTGGCAAATTAGTCGCTCCTGTACTGTAACGCTCTACATGTTCGCTTGCAGAGTTCAATACAAACAATGTATTGTAAATTATACATGTCGTCTTTCCCCAAGTATAATGTTCCCACACCTGCGGCTATGTTCTATATGTGGAAACGCTCAATCATGTAAATGTAACGTTCGGCTGTCAGTAACATATTGTCCTTAATGTATAATAACTGAGTAATAAATTGAAGATATTGTACCATTTTGTTCATTGTAGCACCAGAGATGAAAGCTGTTGTAGTTGAACAGTTATTCATTACAATAGATAGAATGTTTTGTTTACTTATAAGTACTTTGCCGTGACTAAATGTTCAAACACGAGGAAAAATAGGACGAGCACGAGGAATACATATTGCAACATCGTCATATTTAAAGCATCAAACTCAACCCTTAGAGTAAAACCCCCACCTATTGGAATCGTTGTCAGAAAAATTGCTATTACAGTACATATTCCTAGATTTTGTAAAATTCCCTGTGCAACTCCGAAAAATCACATCGTTGTATAAAGAGCAGTCGAGCAAAATTTCATGAATTTAGACAACTATTGACCTAGAGGTTGAAATTTCTGGATTTTACACGTTTACACTCCGATTCTGTGTGAAAGTATCCATAAAAAGCCTATGTTTATGTACATTCATTTTAAGATGTATATCATTTTAACTTGTCCAGGAAGTAACAAATGAGACACTCATTAGCTTTCATATTTTTAACCGACTTCAAAAAAAGGAGGAGGTTCTCAATTCGGTTGTATGTTCTTTTTTTTTTTTTTTTTTTTTTTTTTTTTTTTTTTTTTTTTTTTTTTTTTTTTTTTTTTGTCGTGTGTTACCTCAGAACTCCGTCATTTATGAACCGATTTGGAAAATTTTTTCGTTGTTTGAAAGCACATGCTTCAAGGTTGGTCCCGTTGTTACCAAAATCCAGTTCTGATGATGGGATCCATGAGGAATTGAAGAAACTCCTCAAAAATTCAAGAGAAACTTATAGCGATTAGAGTATTTTCGGTGACAAGTCGAGCATTTGCATTCAGAAAGTATCATGGAACTCTGTAATAAAACGACATAACCCCGTCGAGCATTAAAAATAGAATTTTCAACATAACCTTATATCGAAGTCAAACTGATGATTTTATCCTACGCATCTATTTTATACAGAAACAACTAAAAAGCAAAAAATAAAAAATTTTAAATAAAAAATAAAACCTCCTTCAAAAAACATTCAAAAACCATGAAATAATAATAATTGAACTGAACCGACTACAATAAGCATGAAAATATCTTTCTTCTAATCTGTTTTAAGTCGGTGCCTCAGCACGAGCCAGCAGGAGTGTAGAAGCCCTATAGATAGTAAGGTATGTAGGTAAGTTAGATTACTAGGTCCACTCCTGCTGGCTCGAGCTGAGGCACCGACTTAAAACAGATTAGAAGAAAGATATTTTCATGCTTATTGTAGTCGGTTCAGTTCAATTATTATTATTTCATGGTTTTTGAATGTTTTTTGAAGGAGGTTTTATTTTTTATTTAAAATTTTTTAATATATAAAAAGCCAAAAATAAAAATTTTTAAATAAAAAAATAGAACCGCCTTCAAATACACCCAAAAAATATGAAAAAAAAAAATTTAACCGATTATAATGAGCATGGAAATATCTTTCTACTAATCTGTTTGAAGTCGGGCCTCAGCACGAGCAAGCAGGAGTGATAGATTCCCAATCGATAGTAGGTAGGTACATTTTTTATGTAGGTAAGTTAAATTACTACTATAAAGCTTGTGCAGCATAAGTATAAGAAGCATAAGCATCGGGGCAGATATACCTATGTATGCTTGTTCTCGGGTCTTGGGTGTTTAATATGTATTTAAGTATGTATCTATCGTTATTATTATTTATTGACCATTTATACTAATATATTACATATGTACAACTATCCTAGACTAAAAAAAAATGTATGTACAATAAGAAAAAAGAAAACAAAAATATAAAATACTAGCTTTTGCCCGCGGCTTCGCTCGCGTGTACCATGAGTATTCCAAAGAATCAAGATAATATAAAACCTAATATTACTTTCCCCTGTCCTGCATTAGGTATTTAATTCAATATTTTCTTACCTTCTACGGAAACTTGAGTAACTGGAAGCGCTGTGTACCTACTTAGCATTGATATTATACATAATATTATAGTATCTTGTTAAGGTGTTGTGTGACCTAACCGTTAAGGAGTTATACCTTACATCATCAGCTCATCTGAATAACCAGAGAGAATACAACTAAAGGTCTATACGTGCTTATGGTATTTAAAGAAACTTTCTATAACTCCTAACCGTTAAGGAGTTTAACCTTCCATCATCAGCTCACCTGGATAACTTGAAAGAATACAACTATCGGTCTATACGTATCTATAATATTTAAAAAATATCCTCAACTCCTAACCGTTAAGGAGTTTTACCTTCCATCATCAGCTCATCATCATGAGATGATGTCTACCAGACGCAAACACTTAAATAGCTTGAGAAAATATATGAAAAACGTAATGCGTGCCTACAAAATTTGTGGGTTGCCCTCGATTTCCCTGAGATCCCGTCATCAGATCCTGATTTGGTGACAATGGGACCATCTCAGGAGTATATTGTATTCTTTCGAATAAAAAAAAATTTTTATAATCGGTACACAATTGACCGAGAAATCAGTGAACATACCTACATAAAAAAATACATAAAGTGGAATGCATAACCACCTCCTTTTTTTAAAGTCGGTTAAAGAGCCCTTTGCGGCCTACTTACAGTATAAACTTATGAATTTTGAAATTTTAGCTTTCTACAACCAGTAAAACGCAAAATCCCATTTTTTCCCGTTCCCGTAAGAATTTCAAGAAATGCTTTCTTAATGCTCCCCTACACTCCCCAAGGAACCCCTTTGCCAAATTTCAGCTTTCTATGACCAGTGAAATGAAAAATCCCGTTTTTCCCGTTCCCGTGGGAATTTTGGAATGTCCTCTCTCAGTGCTCCTCTACACTCCCCAAACAACCTACATGCCGAATTTCAGCTTTTTACAACCAGTAAAACGAAAAGCCCCGTTTTTCCCGTTCCCGTGGGAATTTTGGAAAGTCCTCTCTCATTGCTCCTCTACACTCCCCAAGCAACCTACATGCCGAATTTCAGCTTTCTACGACCAGTAAAACGAAAAATCCCGTTTTTTTCCCGTTACCGTGGGAATTTTGGAAAGTCCTCTCTTAATGCTCCTCTACACTCCCCAAGCAACCTACATGCCGAATTTCAGCTTTCTACGACCAGTAAAACGAAAAATCCCGTTTTTTCCTTATCCCGTGGGAATTTTGAAAAATCCTGAAATTTCTGTTTTAACTAATGTAATACCTACTTGTGTATCAAATTTGAAGAGTCTAGTTATTATAGTTACTGAGATAGGGTCACTTGGAATCGAATATTTAAATCCCGTTTTTTCCCGTTCCTGTGGGAATTCCCAAAAATCCTTCCTTAGTGGATGCCTAAATTGTATAAGGTATCAATGTGCAAAATTTCAAGTCTCTAGGTCCAGTGGTTTGGGATGTGCGTTGATATATGAACAGTCATTTAGTTTATTTAGACATTTCAACCCCATCGCACCCCATCCAGGGAGATGGTATTTTACGTCCGCCACGTCGGATTTTAAAACCGTTGTTGTTTTCGTAACCAGCGACCCGATAAACCATAGAAAAAATACACATAATGATTTCAGACTTTGTCACCCCATTTCCCCCTTTTAGGGGTTGAATTCCCAAAAAACCTGAAACACGTGTTTAATCATTTATCGTTAAGAGTACTCCTATGAAGTTTCGATTAAAATAGTCAAACTAATCTTGTTTCCCCATACAAACTTTGGACCCCCGTTTTACCCCCTTAGGGAGTGAATTTTGAAAAATCCTTTCTTAGTGCACCCCTAGACCTTATAAGGAACCTACGTGCCAAATTTGGAATCTCTAGGCCCAGCGGTTTGGGCTGTGCGTTGATATGTCAGTCAGTCAGTCAGTCAGTCAGTCAGTCAGTTTCTTCTTTTATATATATAGATAGATAACTAAAACATATTCTGAAAGCTAGTCCCCTTAGGCAAGGTGCCGAAGATGCTGGCAGCGTTTCCTCTTTGAATAGCTAATGAACAGTTTGTGTATCTATCTATATACTTAAGTATGTTAACACAAGCATTGCTTACTTTGAGACTAGGTCGATTGGTGTTTATTGTGTAAAATATTTATTGAATTACTAGGTCCACTCCTGCTGGTTCGAGCTGAGGCCCGACTTCAAACAGATTAGTAGAAAGATATTTTCATGCTCATTATAATCGGTTAAATTTTTTTTTTCATATTTTTTGGGTGTATTTGAAGGCGGTTCTATTTTTTTATTTAAAATTTTTTATTTTTGGCTTTTTAGTTGTTTTGGTATTACAAAACATGTGAAGGCGTAGCCAGTAGACGAAACCCCGCTTCTGTTTCCGCTCTGAGGGACGCAAGTTAACTAACGAACCTAATCAGGTTAAACTTGGGATGGTTTCGAAGTCTTTTTTACTGTGGGGGGCACTGCCCCCCGAGCCCCCCCTCCAAGACCAGGCTTCTATTTCCACTTTGAGGGACTCAAGGTAGCTCCCGTTTAACTAACGTAACCAAGTTAAACGGGAGGTGGTTTGACAGTATCTTTTATTACGGGGGCTCCGCCCCCCGAGCCCCCCTTCCAATAGCGCAGCTTCTGTTTCCACTTTGAAGGACGCTAGGTGGCTAACTAACGGAACCGGTTTAAACGGAGGGTAGTTTGAAGGTTATTACAGCCCCCCCCCCTTTTCCACTCTGACGGACGCAAGGTAGTTAACTAAACTAACTACATTAAACGGGAGGTGGTTTGACAGTATTTTTTTATTGCGGGGGGCTCCGCCCCCCGAGCCCCCCATCCAATAGCGGGGCTTTTATTTTAACTTTGGAGAACGCAAAGTAACTAACAAACCTAACCAGCTTAAACAGGGCTGGTTTGAAAGTGTTTTTTTAATGCGGGGGGCTCCGTCCCCTAAGTTCCCCTTCCGGTACCGAAGCTTCTATTTCAACTATGACGGACGTACGATAACTAAAGAACCTAACCAGGTTAAACGGGGGATGGTTTGAAGGTATTTTTATTACGGGGGGTTCGGCCCCCGAGCCCCCCTTTCGGTGCCAAGGCTGCAATTCCACTCTGAGGGACGCAATATAACAAACGAATCTAACCAGGATAAACAGTAGGTGATTTAACTGTATTTTTTATTGCGGGGGGCTCTGCCCCCCGAGCCCTCTCCCAATAGCGAAGCTTCTGTTTCTACTTTGAGGGACGCAAGGTGGCTATCTAACCTAACCAACCTAATCAGTTTAAGCGGGAGGTGGTTTGACAGAATTTTTTTATTGCGGGGGGCTCCGCCCCCCAAGCCCCCCTTTCGGTGCCAAGGCTTCAATTCCTCTCTGAGGGACGCAAGGTAACTAACGAATCTAACCAGGATAAATGGGAGGTGATTTGACATTATTTTTTTATTGCGGGGGGCTCCGCCCCCCGAGCCCCCCTTCTAATAGCAGAACTTCTGTTTCCGCTTTGAGGCACGCTAGGTGGCTAACTAACCTAACCGGCTTAAACGGAGGGTATAAGTGACCGCTAGAGGCGCTGTACGATTCTCCATACAAATCATTTACGCCGTCGCTAGCGAGTACGGTCACTGCAAACTAGTGTAACTCACGGTAGAGGTACTGTACAGCGAATCCCTAAAAAGGGAAGGAATTTTATCAGCGTAATCTATTGCATTCTCATAAGTCATATCATAGCTCATCTTTTCCTTATAAATTGCAGGTATAGGTCTATAATCTTCTCTCACCCTTTTTTAGGATTCCGTACCCAAAGGGTAAAAACGGAAACCCTAATACTGAGGCTCCGCTGTCCTTCCGTCCGTCCGTCCGTCCGTCTGTCCGTCTGTCCGTCTGTCACCAGACTGTATCTCGGGAACCGTGATAGCTAGAGAGTTGAAATTTTCACAGATGATGTATTTCGGTTGCCACTATAACAACAAATACTAAAAAATGGAATTAAATAAATATTTAAGGGGGCTCCCATACAACAAACATGATTTTTTGCTCGTTTTTGCTCGATATTGATAACGGCAACAGGTAGACACTTGAAATATTCACAGAATATTTAAAATAAATAAAATAAATAAATATCACGGGACAATTGACCTAGTCCCAAACTAAGCAAAGCTTGTACTATGGGTACCAGACAACGGATAAACATACTTATATAGATAAATACATACTTAAATACATATTAAACATCCAAGACTCGAGCACAAACATTCGTATTTTTCACACAAGTATCTGCCCCGACCGGGAATCGAACCCGGGACCCTCAAGCTTCGTAGTCAGGATCTCTAACAACTAGGCTATCCGGCCGTCTAAATATATATTGACTTTAAAAATAAATCATTAAATTAAAATAAAAAAAATATTTAAGGGGGGCTCCCATACAACAAACGTGATTTTTATAGATAATTGTACGGAACCCTTCATGCGCGAGTCAGACTCGCACTTGGCCGGTTTTTTTAAATTATTTATGCCTTGCTTAATTTCGATAGTTTTGAAATCCGGAATCCATCCATTGCAATACTTCGTAAATTTCGTTTTTTTAGCATTAGAAATAATGTAAACAATCTTGACGAGTCTTTTCATTGAAAACCGCTTTTAAAAAATAGTACTTAACAATTACTTATGAAACCAAAAGAAAAATGGACTATACAGAAACTGAGGAACTGCTGTTTTTGGGCGCTTAGAAATATAGGTTATTGCAACTAATAAATATGTCGATATTGTTCAATGTAAATGTAGTATTAAGTAGTAGGTTCGGTTCCCTAGCTTGGGTATCCATTTTTCCATACTAATTGCATGGAAGAGTGGCTACTTGTGTTGGGGAACTGACTGTTCCTATCAATAGTTAAATCTAATAATTAAGTGTACACTTAGCTAAATATCTTTTTTCACTCACCATACTAAGACTCAATCACACACACACACACACACACACACACACACACACACACACACACACACACACACACACGCGCGCACGCACACGCACACACACACACGCACACATGCACACACACGCACACACACACACACACTTGCACGCACGCACATACATTCGCACGCTTGCATGCACACACACACGTACGCGCGTAGGGTGCGCGACACGACATAACGCTGGAATAAATTTAGGTTAAGTTAGGATTATTATCCTTGAATAAACTACAAACTATTTTTAGTTTAGTGGTAATTTTCATGTACCTACTTTTTTTGGAAGAGCGAGACCTCCCAACAGAGGTACTTATATACCTACTGGGAAGCCTCAACCTTTGCCTTGTTTTGTAATACTGTTTTTGGAAAATAAATTATTGTTTATTGTTAAAAGAGTGTAAATGATCATATTTCCTTTCAAATTGTTACACATTAGCTGTGACTTACTTTTCAAATGTGTTTTTCAATAAAAAGACATGTCAAGAAGATCACTTACCTTCTTTCTAATGTTAAAAAGAACGAAGTGTAGAACACTCCCAGACAAAAGTTCCGCAATTTATTTTTTCGATGCAAATAATGTGTGTGACCGGCTCTTGTTAAAAGTCGACCGCCGTGACTGCTCACCGTGAAATCAAATTTTGCACTGTTTAGCACCACTTGAAGTCTCATCCGAGTCCATCATATTTCCAAGACTTTATTATTAAAAATATATTGATAATCGTTTCTATTCAGAACAGAAGAAGCAACGACATTGACTTCATATTCATTAAGCTAACCAGCATAATGAATATGACGTCACTGTCGTTGCTTCTTCTGTTCGTATTGCCGGACAATCGGCGGTGAATCGATTAATCGTCGATTATAATTTCCTCGCACAAATAATCTAAGTATCTATTATCCAATCGATAGGATTTATTAAATCGATTATATCAATATAATTGATACTAAAAGTTGGACAATTGTATCGATTATAATCGATTATATTGACTGTTAATATTTTACAATTTAATCGATTAAATCGATTATATCTACATAATCGATACAATCGATCTATCGATTAAGATACAATTGTTACTTATTGCTTGCTTATTAAAATAGCAAAAAAATAACTGTAATCTGATGTAGGAAGGCGCTTACCACAGAAAGATAAGAAACAAGCAACTAAAATACTTTTGCTTTCTGCAACCAATATTTGCTCTTCTCCCCCGTTTGTTTGAGGTACAGAATTCACAGATGTTGACAAAATGGTAGTTAGTTTTAAATAAATGGCTGTAGGACCTTTATATAATTTTTAGGTCTGCTTAAAGTTCTGTAATGGTTACATAAAATCGATTACGTCGTATAATGGTTCGTACATCACCATGAAAGTACTTCTGTTGTAAAAAGGTCTAAAAATAACATTTTAGCGATGATTCGATCACATAGAAGTCGTTTTGAGGTTACGTAGACCACCATCACTGGTTAAACAAACCCTTTTATCTAACTGTTTTATAACGTTGTATTAATCAGTTGCATAAACGTTTACCCAACCTATATACTGGATCCATTAATGTTCATTTTTTTGAAGTCGGTTAAAAATAGGATAGGAAATCCTTAATGCGGTGCAAAGCCTCTTGCACAACCAAATAGGCTATGGCAATATAGTTTCAGTGCCCTCACCTCTCTGCTATATGATAATCTGATAAACGGCCAGCTCATACGCGATGCAATCGAATAACATGATTATGTGTGATAGAGCCCAGTGCGGATTAAGCTGCAGCCACAATAGAGAACTACAGACCCTAACGAGACTAGGGCCAATCTACTAATATATTTAGAATAAGATCCCAAACTTGAGGCTGGGATGATGATGATGATAAAGATCCCAAAGCCGCCAGACATAACAAACAACAAGAACAAAGCCTTCTGAACCTAACCTATCCGAGTTACTTCTGCCCTGAAAGGTTTTGCTCGCTCGCTCGGTGCCAGGATAGGGTATTTTTATAATCTTTCGATCTTTCGGGTCGATCTTATAAGTTGAGTGGGCGAAGTAATAATTTGGAAAAACATTTTTTTTGGATTATAATATTTATAATATTTGTCAAAATGAAACGTTTGCTTAATAAAACTTGACAAAATGAAAAGATGCCAAATAATAATATGACCAAATGAATAGAATGCGATGCGATTTGCCAAAGATTTATTTGGGAAATAAAACTAGTGCGATAAGTTTTTTGGGAAATTTAATTTGACCAAAAATATCAAACGGCACGCCATAGAAATGTTATCGTGCGTATTTTTAGAATTAATGTCGTCACTTTTTCGCCTTCACTGCTATTAAATGCACATAATTTTTTGTATTTTCTTCGGTTTTAAATTACAGTACTTACTCGTGTAATATAATAAATTTTAAAGTACAATTTCTGTAATAAGCCATTTTGAGCGATAAATTTGGTTGCAGAATGAGTTGGGAGACTAAATACATAATTATATAGCTTGTTAGCCAAATAAGTGGTTCACCTTTTAGCTCACGTGATGTTTCTTTAATTACCAATTACAGAACCTACACAGTAAGTACTTACAGAGTAACGCCGAATTTCTTTAAAGTAAACAATATTGCGCCATATAAAAAAGTGAACGTCAATCGTATACGAGACACCGATTTGTTTCCATCTTGTCGTACGCACCGGGTATGGAGCACGTTCTACGGTCATTAATACGGGCACGGGCAAAGTTCTACGGAACCCTTTCGGGAGGAAAAAACCGTTATTTCGACCCCCTATATTTTATAGGGTGTATGTGAAATTTCACAAAGGAGACCATACTATTGTTTTTGTTAGGTATATATGTTATACTTTATCGAACACCGCCTGCATGCAATAATTTACTGGTTCATTTGGTTTAAACAAAGAAAAATAAGAAGACAGTTCTGATACTCAGAAAGCTAAAAATTTTCTTAATAATGCAAGCAAGGAATAAAGACAAATTTTGAAAAACGGGAAAATTTTAACGGGATTGGGAGTTCTGCAACGGGGGCGAAGCCACCGTGCGTAAGCTAGTTATAAATAACCTTAAAAGAGGTTGTTCGTTGTTGTTCATCGGATAATAACTTCAAATAAATCAACACATGCCAGTGCTTTATAAGGCACGGTGTTGTACGTATCACAGCAGGGTTCTGGGCCCCTTCGAATTTTCCTTTAACAAATTACGGGATTCGTGTTAGTCCACCGATTACAAGTAGCCGATTCATCAAGTCCCGCCGGTCGGCGCGGCACGTACTTGGCCCATCTATCCGACCCGTCCAAAACGTGATCCGTCAAACGCTATCGGGGTACGGCCCACCTTCAATGAACAACAAAATTTAATTCATGAGCGCTCCGAAGGTGCAAGGTTCGATGGAAGATTGAGCGAAGTCATTTTGAGTGTAACGACATTTTCATACGTAACACGTTTTCAGAGTTGTTTAAGGCATGAGCGATTGCATGCACATTAGATGAGTTATTTTGGTGACGAGTACCTCAGAGTTGTATATTATTGGTACGCGGGTGTGAAGAACTTCAGTTTATTCAAAATCTCACCCAACAACAGCTGTCGAATGATTTCGCCATTTCACGCCACATTGTACGTCATTGTATTGTGAGATACGTCCGGACCGCTACCACGTTTTACTGCGCTGCTGTCTTTCGTCGTGTAGAGTAAGACAGCCGGTGAAGTTAATGACGCAATCCCAGAGGAGACACCAGAGTGTAACCAACCAGTCTCATCGGTGAAAATTTTTAGCTGACTGCCAGATGTCATCCGACAGGCTGATGATCTAACCATTTTTATCGGTGATGATGGATGTAGCATACTTAAACAAGATACCGAGAAGTAACGCCGCAAGTTTCAGCATTTAAGATAGTTTTCTGATTAACGACCGCTTTAGCCTAGTTGGTAGTGACCCTGCCTACGAAGCAAGAGGTCATTTATTTGTGTGATGAGCACGAATATTTGTTCCTGAGTTATGGATGTGTTCTATGTATTTAAGTATTTATTTATCTATATAAGTATGTTTATCGTCGTCTAGTACCCATAGTACAAGCTTTGCTTAGTTTGGGATTAGGTCGATTTGTGTAAGATTGTCCCCTAATATTTATTTATTTATTTATTTTGATAAATACTTTTATTAAACGTCTCGAACATATTATAACTTTTTTGTATAGCTTTTATACTGTGTAACACCTATTGTGATACTCGGATCTTAAAAGTGGTTGACAGACTGACAAGAAATATTATTACATATTTGGGGCGACGCCATTGCACGACTAAAGAAAGCGAATTGGGAATAAAGAGCACGTACAAATATTATAGTACAAAATCATGTTTTTCATTCTGACTGGAAATTATACTCTTCAGTATTATTATCCTTTAAAACTCATTTTACAAGGATTGCTTCAGTATATACCTACCTACCTACCTAGACTCTTTATTGGCAACAAAGCAACTTCAGATCAAACAATAGGATGGCTTCACTGAATCACGTCGTTGATAGGAGGGTCGTCGGTATACACATCGACAGCATTAAACCTTTTTTGTTCCTTTGATTCTTGCCTTATTTTATAGACGTTAAATATTAGCAGACTATCCTTTATCTGCGGATTTGCAAGTTGAATTAAAACTTCGGTAGTTGAATCAAAATTCCAGAACTTTACAAAATTCCCATAGAAATTACCAAAGATTACTTAGATTTCAGGAATAATGCATGAATCCATTTACCGTGAGAATATCGGGATGAAAAGGATCATATTCCAGAAATCCAGCTACCTCATTAGTACATACAAAATTTTATCCAAATCGGTCCACGTTTTAGCATGAAGGAGTAAAAACACATTACTGATTTTTCAATTTATAGTACTAGCAAGGTAAATCATATTACTATGACCATTTATTGACTTACCGGAAAAAATAGGTAGAATAAAATTCACTCTACTTACAATTTTTTGATATTATATATACTATTCTTATTATGGGTACTAGAGTGCAATGATCACGTTTTTATTGGTATTTGAGCAGGACATGATGAGTAATGATGATTTCTATAAGTACAGGATACGTAAAGTGCAGTATCGAATAGGTACGTGTTGTTACCTTGAGAGCAATTAATACTGTAATCATTGCTAGTCAATCAAATGTGCAAGGATGTGACGTGACCCATAGTTCCGACTACTTAAAAATAAATTATAAAGCGTGGTAGCCTAGTCGTTTGAGCCTCTCATGCAAGGGTCGCGTGCTCGAGCTCGGGCTCGCATTTTTGAGTTTTTCGGAATTTATTTGCGAAATTACATTGAAAATTTACCATGACCTTTACGGTGAAGGAAAACATCGTGAGGAAATCTGCACACACCTGCGAAAAATCTAATGGTGTTTGTGAAGTTCCCAATCTGCACTGGGGACACGTGGGCCTAAGGCCTCTCATTTTTAGAAGAGGCCTATAGCCTGCAGTAGGACGTATATAGGCTGGGATAATGATGAACTTAGAATAGTTAAAATAAAAAGCTAGACATAAAAAATATACAAGATTTGAACCAACTCTAGGAAAATCACGAAAATAAGTTTCTTCTGATTTGTTTGAACTCGGTGCCACAGTACGAGCCAGTAGGGTAGGAGTGATAAAAGCCCAATGTATAGTATGAAGGTAAAGTAGATGATTAGGTCCACTACTTACAATAGCTGATTTAGGGGGTGTTTCACCACCTTATTGTCAAACTACTGGTTACGTAACCATTGAATAAACTAAGTACTGAACAAATCTGTCGGCTAGTGTTTTTTCAGTTTCACCACTCCGGTCCTGTGCAAACTAAGTACCACTTAGCTAAAAAAGTCGGAATGGCAACGTCGCATTTCACGACCACGCGTTCCTGTTCGCACACTTTCGTTCAAGAGTCGCTAATTATTAAAGCAAAAGAAATCGTAAACTGTGTAAATTAAGTGAAATGAAATGTAATTTTTAAATACATCTATTTTTTTGCATAAACAAATGTGTAGCATTATAATTAATCCAAAAACGGTATTTATTTACGATAATTTGTTAACAATAACAAAGAAAAATAAAATCACGTAAAACGAATCGAAAAGTGGCGCCAAACCATTTGACAGATTAACTTTTTTTTAATGGCGATGTACAGGTTCAGATAGAACAAACGATTGTGCCTCTGAAAAAAGTCTGTAATTAAAAAATATTATGAAATTCTGGATTTATTTTTACATACTAAAAGCGTACCTATATTTTTTTAATCAATTCTTGATATTTAAATTCTCGTTTGCAATTTAGCATGACTTCTTTCTTTAAAAAATAAAAAATACTTCGATTTATTTTTCTGAAACCGGCTGAAGGGCTCTCCAACCATGGCCACAAAAAAATAAACTAACTAATTAAAAAGTTATGTGACGGATAATAATGCTAAATGCCACCTGATCTGATGGTCAAATTAAGAAATAGTTTGTCCGTCACTTAGCGCTAATCAAGACTGGTGAAACAGAAATTTTTATTCCATCTGACAAATAAGGTTATGATTTAGCTAATCCGAACTTTAAAAAAAGTGGTGAAACAGCCCCTTAAAATTATAATTTATTGAATCTGGCGTTACTTTGCGGAGGTCCATATTAATGAACTGAAACAATTACTTTGCTCACCCGCGACCTTACGATAGTTACTGTTCATGCAGTTCCTCCACCTCCACACTGTACGAACACACACAAATCACACAAACCCAACCATAACCACCACCAAACTACACTGACGCGTTTCGAACTCAACCAGAGCTCATCTTCACAGCCAGCACCACAACCGTATGCTATGCTACCAAATGTTAAACTCAGTGTCAGTGTAGTTTGGTGGTGGTGTTGGTTGGGTTTGTGTTATTTGTGTGATTTGTGTGTGTTCGTACAGTGTGGAGGTGGAGGAACTGCATGAACACACATTTCTTGCATAAACGTAACTATCGTAAGGTCGCGGGTGAGCAAAGTAATTGGTTCAGTTTATTGTTCGGTTTAGACGACCAGATGGCCTAGTGGTTAGAGACCCTGACTATGAAGCTTGAGGTCCCGGGTTCGATTCCCGTGTCGGGGCAGATATTTGTATGAAAAATACGAATGTTTGTTCTCGGGTCTTGGGTGTTTAGTTTAATATGTATTTAAGTATGTATCTATCTATATAAGTATGTTTATCCGTTGCCTAGTACCCATAACACAAGCTTTGCTAAGCTTACTTTGGAACTAGGTCAATTGGTGTGAATTGTCCCGTGATATTTATTTATTTATTTTTTATTTTTATTACAATAGCTGCTCGTCAGCCTTTACAAAATATTGCTTTTTCTGATTCAGAGACGTTAATTGTTGAGGAGTCCTCCTGGCACTTTACCATCTTTAAATTCACAGTTATCCATCACGACGAATAATAAATAGCTTAGCAACTGTGTTTAATCGAATCGAAATACGTGAAATACAAATATTCAATTATTACTTTGCAGATATCCATGCTGATGAAATTAATTAGTCGCGGAGAAGCTAATATTTTTTTTGTAGTTCATTTATTAAAAACTGCAATATTCTCTCTCTAGATATCAAATAAATATTGAGCTCACCGCGGAATGCGTTTATTACCGGCGGTTTTGAAGGTAAGTTGATAATAAGAGTATGGTATCGCGTAACAGACGACGGAATGCTCTTTTAGCTTGGCAGAGACTGGTGGTAATTGACACCTGCACTTTGGCCGAGTGCCTCAAGAAAGAGAATCGAATTCCTTCCGAGGAGGGCAAGCGAATTTTCAATAATTGGAACATTTTTTTATAGCAAGAAATGACAACATTTCTGCACATGCCGAAAGAGTAAGTTTTTGTGATGCAAAGTGCTTAAAAATAAGATTATTAATTATGGCATTTACGGACTATCTTTATCGTAAGCAGTGACGACACTAAGGGCTTATGGATATGGATATCGAAGAAAGTTAGTGTGTGTTGGATTGGACTACGGCTGGATCAATTTGACTAGGTATAGTTAGGATAAGAAAAGGTTCGTCACTTTTCGACCTTAACTCGTTAACATAGAGTCGAAAAGTGACGAACCTTTTCTTACCCCGACTATACTTCTTTTTTGTTGTTTTTGTAAATTGTGAGGTTTGCATGAAAAAAAGTACTTATGAAATTTTTTGCGAAAAAGTTAGGTTTGAATTAAAAACCTCCATATAAAAAAGTAAGTGATTGAGATTGAATACAAGATTATAAACTAAGTAAAGATTACCAGTACCTCTATTACCCGTGGAAAACCGGGACGAGGTGCCAATTAAAAATACACAAATATATACTAGCTATTGGCCGTGACTCTATCTGCGTAGATTAGGGGTATAATAAAAAAAATAGGCTATCTACCTATCTCAGACCTACCAAATATAGAGTTCGATAGCAAACATAGCGACATATCTTATGAAACTCCCATCGGGTCTGTCAGCTGGCTAATTTTTGATTATTCCACTATAGCGAAGCTGCGGAATGAATCATTATGAATCTAGTTTACGCCAAAACGTCACAAGCATGACAAAAACATTCCCAAAGAAATTGACAGTTTTACACAATAGATAATGCGCTTCGACTACTGTTCTATTACTTATTAGGTATGCTTAACACAACAATATCCAAGTTATAATTCTGTTAGCCAACAAAGGCCCCGTATGACTCAAATGCGTACTTACTTACTTAAAAAAGGTTTTGTTTTAATGTTATACAGAATAGAAGTACGCACGTTCATACGTCACGGGTTTTAAATGTCATTGTTTTACACTTAATCTTTACAATGTATTACGGTAACCATATCCTTCTTAAATTGCTCTTAGAATAACAATTAAGTGTAAGTTTTTTGTCCTAACAATTTCGATCGTTTTGCGTTAAAGTATAGATTGATACTATTGGCGCTACAAATGCTTAAATTGAAAAGTAATGCGTAAACCACACATAGGACGGCACGGGTCAGGAGCGGATCGAGAGTGCGGTGGAGCTATTTACGTGGCCGTATACTATGAACATCATACCGAATAGTGGACGCGGCTCGGATGCGGTGCGATGTTGTTCATATACAGCAACCTAAATAGGCCCGCCGCACTCCCGACCCGACCCGCTTCCGTTCTATGCTATGTGTGGTTTACGCTTTAACGTCAACGCGTTAGAGTCACGTTTTCTATGTATTTAAGTATTTATTTATCTATATAAGTATGTTTATCGTCGTCTAGTACCCATAGTACAAGCTTTGCTTAGTTTGGGACTAGGTCGATTTGTGTAAGATTGTCCCTTAATATTTATTTATTTAATTTTTTTGTGACAAAAGCTTACACCATGGACTCGATTACATTTTATTCTAAAGAAAATACTGCGGTAAATAACGGTATATCAATTTTTCAACTTACACCTAACACATAAAAATGTAATGTGATGTAATTGAATGATTGATGATTGTGATTGATTGATTGTAATGTAATGGAATGTAATGTGTGATGTGTAACTTTCAACTAATACATAAAAGAATCACTAGAATCAAGTGGCAATGGGCAGGGCACATTGCTCGTAGAACTGAAGGCCGATGAGGCCAAAAGGTTTGCGAATGGCGTCCACGGACGAGAAGATGCGTCCAATAAGATGGCACGATGACCTGGTTAAGGTTTCCCGAACGCGTTGTTGCGGATGAGGATAGCGTAGAACCGGTTTGTTTGGTGAACCTTGGGGCAGGCTTATGTTCAACAGGTGGAGTCTTTCGGTTGAAATGATGATGATGATAGATGACATAAGATAATTAATTTTCTACCCCGGAAATTCGCAAAACCGGATAGTGCTAAACTAATTTTACGCACACGATGTCGCGGGCAGCAAGCTCATAATGAAAACCAGTTTCTTTGACGTAACTGACAGTAATTGGAAGGTGCCAACGACAGGTTAGCTTACCTTACATAGACAACGCTCAAGCTCAAGCTGTAGGAAACTACCTATTAGAATGCATAGCAAATGCAAGCGGAAGATAGAACGTTAGAATTATTCATCGTCCTTCAAGCGGGGTGGTGCAGTCCGTGATACAATTCTGTCGACTGTACAGACAATTCAGAGAACCACAAGCGTCGCATTGTAATAGAATCGTCTTCATATTTGGTAAATTATACTTGAAATGTTTCATAAGCTTTACGGTGTAGGAAAAGATCTTGAGGAAACCTCCACACATCTACAAAACAATAGGGATGTTTCCTAGGTAAAAAAATAATAATTCTTATTAGTCCGTATTTTACATTATCAAAAAATATTAGACACGTAATTTTTCTTTTGACAATTTAACAAAAAATGACGAAGATATGGCGCGTTGAAGTTCCGCGTGACGAGGCGTGACGTCACTTGTTCCTAAAACGCTCATACAAAGTGTAGGAACAAGTGACGTCACGCGAAACTTCAACGCGCCATATCTTCGTATTTTTTTGTTTAATTGACAAAATAAAAAATACGTGTCCAATATTTTTTGATAATCTAAAAGACTGACTAGTTAGGAAAGTAGCCAATTCATTGGTGTATGTGAAGTCCCCAATTCGCACTGAGCGTGAGAACTACACTCGTGGCTCTTTCAACTGTGATTTTTAGGATTATTCTTAGGACTTGACTAGAATAAGTTTTTTTTTAAAATATGGTACAAGCTTTTTTTAAACTTTTTTTAGCTGACGGTCGATGGGACCGAAATTTTCTCGAGTGTCCTCGGACCGGAAGAAGCACTGTCGGTAGGCCTCCAACAAGATGGAGCGACGACCTGGTTAAGGTTGCGGGAACACATTGGATGCGGATGGCACAGGACCGATCTGTTTGGCGAGCCTTGGGGAGGCCTATGTTCAGCAGAGGACGTCTTTCAGCTGAAATGATGATGATGATGACAAGCTTCTTTGCTAACTGCTATTATATTGTATCCGTACCAAGTTTCAAGCTGATGCTTCTAACCATTGAAAAGTTCCACCCTGCGGAGATGATCCTATAAGGACCACCAGAATTTCTCAACCAGATTATTGTATGCTAAATTTCTGCTCAATCAGATATCAGAAAGTGGTCGAATTCTAGTTGGCAAAATTTGAAACCAAAACTTACTTACATATGTAAGTGTATGTTGGTATATACCAACGCTGAAGTTAAATAAAAACTAGTAAAAATTAGAAAAAAATCTACATAATAGAGTACCTATTATTACACTTCATTATAATTATCTATGCAAACGATTTCTCGCTGTATAAATTAAGTAGGTATTTAAAAAAAAACTGCAATTAAATGCCTCGCTAAGAAACGGAAATTGATAAAGCCATTCTTTAGGTAGTGATGGTTTGGCAGACAAATAAAACATGGAGCGGGTTAATTATCAATTAAAACTAATGGAAGTCTTTGAGTGCATTAATAAGTAGCCTAAGTTCAATGTGCTGATCTATTACCCAATCAACAGAGTCACATGACTATAATATAATCTTAATTAATTTAGTCACATGATGTTTATACATAACTTTAGTCACGTGATGTTTTTGACCTCTTATTTTATTACATTTAAACTAGATTTTCATTACCAAGAAATTATGATAACTCTAGGCCAGCCATACACATTTTTTTTTGTACGAGCTTTAAATGCATGCATGGACCATAAGTGCAGCAGATGCATTGGGAGTCAACATCATTAAAATCCAACGCGTTCGCGTTGGATGCGGATGGCGCAGGCCCGATTTGTTTGGCGAGCCTTGGGGGAGGCCTATGTTCAGCAGCACATGAATAAAAAACGAACAGAATAAACGCTTCAAACAACGCCGCGCACGCATTACACTACTACACGCACAACGTATGTGTGCGTGACCTGTCACAGACAGGACGGGGGGGGCGTGCACCGGCGCCCGCTCGGAGACACCGGTTTGAACTAGCTCAGTGAGTAGCCAAAGTTCAGGTGTGCTGCCAGCGACGACGCGACCGTTTAGCGTTTAGCTACATAGTTCGGTGTTCGGTTGTTTTAAAGATTCCTACCTGTTGTAGTGTTTGTAGATATATAGATATTAGATACTTAAGTACTTGTTTAATAATAATTAATAATAATAATTTATTTCTGTTAACAACAAAATGGTGTACAAACAAATTGTTGAGACCTTCTAGTAGGCATACATAATGCCTGTGACAGAAGACCTCGCTCTTCCAAAACAAATATGTGGTTTCATTTTGATGTTAAACAATACCAAATCTTAAGAGTAAACTTATAACTATTGTACATGTTTGTGACTTTTTTTTTATATATATTCAATACTCTAAAGCCATTAAAACCCCCATCTTAAGAGTGTCTCAGTTTCCTCATAGTCAAGTTTAGTTGTTTGAATAAAATATTTTGATTTTTATTTTTATTTTTTTACCGAGTGACAACCTTATGATAATAGGTAAGAATTTCGAGTTCTGTTCGGTAGCTTTTATTCTGATCGTTTTTTATTAATGTGTTCAGCAGTGGACGTCTTTCGGCTGAAATGATGATGATGATGAAAAAAATCAAAATGTCTGAAATCAATTTTTTTTATGCCAAGCGTGCCCATAGTAAGGCGGGGGCGGCTGGTTAGATCAATTTACCAAAATCGTAATTTCCTTGTAGCAAAATTTCCGTTCGCAAATTTTCCTAAATGCTTTTTTTCTCACCATAGCTTTTTACTGAAGCTTATTTTCACAGTAGCGTTTTTTCCTAATTTGAATTGACAAGAAACAGTGTCGACGGAGCTCCGCTCACGCGGAGCTCCTTCTTCTGTGTGCTTTTGGCCCTTCGGGCCGAAGAAAACTTAACATAACCTAAACCTACCTATGTTTCTTTGTATGTTTGTTGTATGGCACCCTTATGGCACCAGTTGGCAGCACCGTCTATGTGCACGTTCTCTATTGGGATTGGGAGCACAGAACAGGATAAACCGGTTGTCTGTAAAGTCGGTTTACGGACGATAGTTTAACGTGACTCACCCCCCCACCCCTCCGGTGTTTTTGTCAAATATCTTGAAAACGGTGCATCCTACGGCAAAATCAATGAAATTTTCATCCCCCTTTGATATCCCCGCGCTCCCTCCCCCGCATCCCCTCCCCCTCTCACCCCCACTCCTCCGGTGTTGTAAAATATCTTGAAAACGGTGCATCCTACGGCAAAATCAATGAAATTTTCAAACCCCCAAACCCCCTCGCCCGCCCCCCCCCCCCGCACATATATTATCAGGATCTCGGAAACGGCTCCAACGATTTCGATGAAATGTGGTATGTGGGGGTTTTCGGGGATGAAAAATTGATCTAGCTTGGTCTTATCCCTGGGAAAACGCTTGGTACCTAGTTTCTGCCCGAGCAGAGCTCGGTCGCCCAGGTACTATTGCAGTTAATTGACCACAAGTCCATTATCTAATACCTTTAAACGAGCAAGTCTTGTATATATGTATATATATATATAATCAGGATCTCGGAAACGGCTCCAACGATTTCGATGAAATTTGGTATGTGGGGGTTTTCGGAGATGAAAAACTGATCTAGCTATGTTTCATTTTCAGAAAATCGCTTTTACTCGTGTTTTCCGGCTATTTTTGTTTGCATTAGAATATAAAGCTAAATTTCGCCCACTTATGGCACATTAGAAATCGGGTGGTCGCGGACCCAGCCGACCTCGGTTCGAATCCACGTTTTTTTCAACATTTTTGTTTTTTTTTTTAAGTTTATTTTTCATGAGAAAACGTCAAGTTTCTTCTTTTGTGAGAAAAAGTTACTTTTTTGTGAGAAAAAGTTACTTTTTTGTGAGAAAAGTTACTTTTTTGTTAGAAAAAGTATTATAGGGAACGTGCAGTAACTATAGGCGGCAGCACTAATGCGACAGAAGAGACACTATGCGGACAGTAAAACAAACTTATCAAGGTAAAACATTCAAATTGATGGCACCCTTATGGCACCAGTTGGCAGCACCGTCTATGTGCACGTTCCCTATTGGGAGCACAGAACAGGAAAAGCCGGTTGTCTGTAAAGTCGGTTTACGGACGATAGTTTAACGTGACTCACCCAACCTCCGGTGTTTTTGTCAAATATCTTGAAAACGGTGCATCCTACGGCAAAATCAATGAAATTTTCATCCCCCCTTTAATGCCCCCGCGCTCCCTCCCCGCATCCCCTCCCCCCTCTCACCCCTCCCCCCACCCCTCCGGTGTATATAATCAGGATCTCGGAAACGGTTCCAACAATTTCGATGAAATTTGGTATTTGGGGGTTTTCGGGGATGACAAATTGATCTAGCTTGGTATTATCTATGGGAAAACGCTTGGTACCGAGTTTCTGCCCGAGCAGAGCTCGGTCGCCCAGGTACTTTTATTTTATTAGAGTTGTGTATTGGAATTATTGGTGATGGTGTCAATTTACCCCAAAGGTGTAGTGTGCATGGGTAGCATAGGAAGGTATAGAATAAATAACTACAGCACCAGTTTGTAGCCCGCGTTTTTGCCTCCGTTACACAAATTCTTTTCCGCGAGTTCGCAAAATCCGTCGAATTCCTTGCTAGCGCCATAAATGGTGCTCATTTCGCCTTTCTAGGTTTGAGTTGGGCGTTCACGTGTAAGTCGGTCGGTCAGTCTAGGCCTTTTAAAAAACAAATTGTTTGACAATTTTGGAATGACACAATCACAGTCGTACAAAAGTAGCACCAACCTTGCGTCATGTTTGAATAAATAATAATGACTTGCGTTATACAATATTTGCACAGGTATTAACTTTATCAAGATCCGTTATCTCTGTCATTTTAACCCCCACGAATGTTTTGTTACGTTGTAAAATTAAGACTTTTTGTAAATCTATAATAAACACAACTAATTCTTATTATTATTCCAAACAAATCATTATAGCCCAGTGGTTTGACCTAAAGCCTTTAAAACGGAGGGTCGTCGGATGGAGTCTAAACCTATCTTCTTGTGAGTGTATCTCGAAACTAATGTGCTGAAATTTATATTTTAATTCATTACACTGTCGAAAACCAAAAATGTGTCACATAGACGTAACCAGACCTGTCTGAGGGTCTGTCCTGCGCTATTCGCATCCAACGCGTTCCCGCAACCTTAACCAGTACGCTTAGTATAAGTTTTACTTCACCAAAATACTTCTCGATCGCGTTTACGTAAAAATTTCAATTCTATGGAAACATGGACGCGCGCGCGCGGAGGCGCTGTCCATGTTTTCATAGAATTGAAATTTTTACGTAAACGCGATCGAGAAGTATTTTGGTGAAGTAAAACTTATACTAAGCATACAGGTCATCGCTCTATCTTGTTGGAGGCTTACCTACACTGTTTCCTTCGGTCCGTGGACGCCATTTAAGAACCTTTTGCCCCATTGGCCTTCGATTCTACGAAAGATTTGCCCTTCCCACTGCCACTTGAGTCAGACTTCAGTTTTTGCGCGGATTTTATAATTTCTAATACGATCCCGCAGAGAAAATCAGAGCAGAGTTCTCCCTGCCCTCTGAGCCCTCTCAATCGTCTCCAGGTGACACCTAATAACGTTTACTGAGACGCAACTAGTAACTAACTTCACAAACGCAAAATAACGTGGTGCGAATTGTATCGCATTCGAATATTTACGTAAGCTAGTCACGCAAAAAGATTTAGGTTAAAAATCTGACTTCTAAAGCATGCTATTGGTGTTTGGAATTTGGAATTGTGGAAAGTAACAAATAAGTACCTAGCTTCGTCAGTTTTTATACGTTTAGGTTTTTATTGGCGATCGTTTCAATTGGTAACGTGAAGCAATGGTATGGCAAAAACTAGTCCAAAACATTGCGATATACCGGATATATTCTTGAAGTCAAGCGAAATTTGCTAATCGGTATATTTTCTAGAGGACAACTTAGATGGAAGATAGACGGAATGGAGAAATAGACGAAAGAGCCAAAAGAAAAATACCAACTTCTAACCTTTTCAACGCCAACGACACATATAGGTGTCACAAAGTACAGTGTCAAAGTGATCTTGACACAATGACATAAGATTCAAAGCAGGTTTACGTTTTGTCGAGGCGAGGCGTTGAAAGGGTTAAAGAGCCACTAAAAAAATCTTTCACAGTTGGCAGATAGTAAACACTACATGTATTTTGTAATACGAATGTAAAAGGAAGATCAAAAAAAAACAGAAAAAAAGGAAAACAAAGGAAGGTGGAAAGGCCTCGAATGTTTTTAAATTATTCCAGATACGTCCTGAACAGTCATCTTTTTTCAGTTCTCAGGTTCAAGTATAGACTTTCGAACAAAATCTATGACAGACCCTCGGACTATATTCAAAATGGTCGAAGTAACATCACATAAATGTCAAGCGAAATTAATATTAATATGTATCGTTATGGGATCGTTTTGGCACATTTGACGGAGCGGCTTTGCACTGTAGGGGAGACCGGGGCTGGTTGACTATAGGGGTAGGTAGACTAAGCGGCAATAACTCGCCAGTATCACGCGTTTTCCGTTAACCAATCACGAACAAGGATGCCTCCCCGCGCCCCGCTTACTTGTGGGAAGTGCGCTGCCGCAGTCCGCGCGCGTTCATGAGTGGCGACACATGTTGTATTTTTGGCCTCGGTAAGTAACTTTTTTCGTTCCTACTTTTTTTGTTATTGTGCATTTGTGTCTATTTGAATCAATGTTTTCGTTATGCTAAATGTAAGTGTGATGGTCTCTTTCTATATTACGTGATATTTTTTCCACGTTAGCGCCATTGTTTAGATAAGCCACGAGGTTGAAGTTCAAAATGGCGTCAGGGGCTGGTTGACTAAATTTTTTGGGGTAGGTAGACTAATTAGTCAACCAACCCCTTTAAAGTAAATTATATTTTTAGAGATTGTGTGGTGTAAACGTTAATTAATAGGCACTCTTTCTTAAAATAGTATTTAGCACTAAATTACGGTCTTCTCTCACGTACTAAATTATAGTTGTATTTTTACAGAAAATGAGGACGTACAAGAGAAAAACTGAGAGAGGTGATGTACCAAAAGACATCTTGGAAAGAAATATTTAAAGACTTACTATGTTGATTAATATTTTCGTTAAAGCAATTTGATCTCAGATTAGTGATTATTAGAATGATAATAATGAATGTTCAGGTTACTTAGTGTTGCAATAACAGGTAATGTTAATGTAAGTTTTTAATGGTTAAAGAAGAGCTGTTATTGTTAAGTTTTCATTAAGAGAAGATCTCAAATTTAAGTTTATTTGTGATTAAATTAAATAATTCGTTAATATTTTGTGAATTATGTTGTTTTATTCTATGTTCTCCTCTATATTTGCACTAATTACCGCCATAGTCAACCTACCCCGTGCTTATAGTCAACCTACCCCGGACATGGGGTAGGTCGACTAAGAGTCAGAGGTTTGGTAAATCAACTATAAAAGTACTAAAAGTATAATTATATGGGTTACAAGGTCATATTTTACTTAGCCAAATAGCCCTTCTATCTGTAACATCTGTTTTTTTATTATAATAATTCAAACATCAAAGATATACCAGCTTAAGTCAAAAGTTAGTCTATCAGCCCCGGTCTCCCCTAACTACACGGAAGATAGCGGATTGATACTAATAATTCTAATTGCCATAGGTATTACTCACTTTTACGTATTTTATTATATTTATCTGATAGGTAACGTTATCGGAATTCGTCATTCATAATTGACGAAAATAATTGTGTGATAAAAATAATTGCGGTTAATTAATATAATAACGATAATAAATCAATCACTTTACGACGTTTAGCACAAACAAATACAAGCTATTCGCCATGCTGTACTGTGATTAAAATGGCAGCTGTAAAACTTAAAATAGAACTTCAAATTTGCTCATAAATAAAAGCAGTAGACGGACAAGAGGTAACACTTAAAATTTTAATCGTTTATTTTGGGTACCATCATCATCAGTCAGAAGGCGACCATCATTGAAGAAAGACCTCCCTCCCTCTTAGAACGCCACAATAAACAACAAATTGCCACCTGCTTCCAATCCGTTGCCAGCAACTCTCGCGATATTATAGATAGACGGTCCACCCAATGGATTGCGCAACGTCGGCTCTACGCCACTCGAGAACCTTTCTTCACCAAAGGATGTGTTGTTCGAGTGATGTCCATTACCACTTTAACTTACACATAGGTATTTTTCGAGCTATTTCGGCGACTCTAGTTTTGCGTTTAATTTCCGTATTCCGGATTCCATCGCGCAAAGATACTCCTAGCATAAAAATATCAATGAAAAAACTGCGCAAGTTTTAAATTAGTGGGGGGCATTTAGAGATAGGCTTAAGGCTTTTTATTACCTTAATTTGTTGTTATCTAGATAAGCTCGTTGTGTACATATCTTATCAGGTGTCACTAATGTTCCAATATTCTTGTACTGGATCAAAACAAGTGCATAAATATTAGATTGTACAATAAGAGCATAAAATGAGCCATATTAGAGCTTGTCTAGTTTGAAATGACGCGCCCCACCACCGCGTTTGCGTACGGGATTTGGAGCTCAATTTGAGCTACAATAGAGACTATTGTAGCTTGAATTGAGTTTCGAATCCTGTGCGTGAGTGCGGTGGTAGGGCGCGTCATTTTAAACTAGACAAGCTATACCCGAGCTGTTCATATAGTGGATAGACACGTCGAGGGGAAAATGGGTTTAATGCTCGAGTTTTACACTCTGATTTTCACTTCGATTGCAAGGAAACAGGAAAATTGAAATAAATGTTGTAATTAATTTGCGCAGTTTTATTGATTTCGTAATATAAAACACCGGTTATAAAAAAAAACTAGAAACTTTTATTTTATAAATTTTTAACGTTCGTGGCTGTTGGCGCCCAATTGCCTTGGTCTTAGACGAAGATTTTACTTTATGAACTAGAGCATAAAAAGCAGTTTTATGCAGCATTGTCTCGACATAAAGAACAACTTTACGAGCATGAGAAGTGAAAATACTATTTTGTTAAACGACATTCCCTTGTGTCTCACAGAGTCCTTTGTACAAACTTTCACTGACCTTGCAACGCGAGTAAACTACATATTACTTTATATGGAAAGCTCGGACTGATCGCCGCAAAACAATTACACCTCCGAAATGGAAAGAGATGTACTTAGTAGAGTAGTATTATATGTACAATATTCTCAATATTCTAAATTACATTTATAACCGTAATTCACCGTAAGACAACTCAGAATAGCTCTTGATCCACTTGTTGAACCTTTTTAATTTAACTCTTTGAAAATATTTAGAAATAACGAAAATTAGTTTTATTAATTTTTCATGTTATAAATTGTCACTATGATAAAGCTATGGCAGAAATGCAATAAAAATAGGTTAAATACTAATTGTGAAATTATCCTCTTTAGATAATAATAATAATCATACATACATGACATGACAACTCTCTTACATCTTGTTCTATTTCCGAATTTGTTTGGGATAATTTGTCCGAGCTCTATGTATTATATGTTTTGTTTTCAAGTATGTTCTAGACAGTTTAACACCCTTCCCTTACTTTTTGTGTCAAAATTAGTTTTTTGTTTTTATAAAATAATAAAATTATTTATAGATTCCCAAATTTCGGAAAACACGAAAAAAAAGGCCATAGGACTAACCTAGGTTGAAAAAGAGATAAAAAAAATTTAGAATAAATTACATTTAAATAGTATAATTTTCCAGGCATACAACAATGCTGAATATGTCCAGGTCAAACACCCTCATTTAAATTTAACAGCCATACTCAATAGGCATGATAACAAGCGACATTTCGTTAAAGATGGCGACTCCGGGCCACCGACTGGTTTTAACGAATGTTGATTCTATCTTTATTCATTACCAAAACGACTTATGAACATTCGCAGACGGCATTCTTGCGCCGCAATAGAACCCTGTCATATTAAGGTGAAGAACCTCTATTAACCTGTTTGTAAGCAATCACTTTGCTATAACAAGGTTCTATATTAAGGCTTCTTTCGTTAGTATGGCTCATATCATACGTGTTCTTTATTTGTTAAATAGGAATATGATTATGAGGACATATTTGGTAGAGTTTAACTTCAACAAGCCGGTTTTAACATTCCGCTACTTAAGGACAGCAATCCGTTATTTTAACTGTAGTACCTAAATGTGAAGAATCACCAGACTCAAGTGGCAGTGGGCAGGGCACATCACTCGTAGAACTGATGGACGATGGGGCAAAAAGGTTCTCGAGTGGCGTCCACGGACCGGAAGACGCAGTGTAGGTAGGCCTCCAACATGATGGAGCGACGACCTGGTTAAGGTTTCGGGATCGCGTTGGATGCGGATGGCGCAGGACCGATCTGTTTGGCGAGCCTTGGGGGAGGCCTATGTTCAGCAGTGGACGTCTTTCGGCTGATGACCTAAACGTGTAAAAGCGTCGAACTCATTTGTTAATTTGGGTGATTTCCACCAGAGATGTGCTATGCCTATAGATGCAGCTAAGCTGCGAGGATATGAAAGCTACGCTACGAAACTATGTGACCGTTTTCACTAATGCTAAGCTATACTCCATTTAATTTAGAATTATGAACCACAACAACATTATATTGCGGCTCGTGAACTGTAATCTCTTTACAATTTGTTTGTTTGTTTGTTTGTTTTGTTGTTTGTTGTATTGACGACACGCAAATAAAGTGACATTAAAACAATTTTATTTTGCGGCTCCCAGACTATTGTACTGTACTATTTGCTAGGTAAGAAATAGTTGACGAGCCGCAATGTAATGATGTTGTGGTTTCCAATTCTAAATTAAATGAAGTATATAGCAAAACCGTTTAAATGAGTCCCCCTAGCCCCTGTACCGCGCGGGGGAGGACTCATTTAAACGGTCTAGCTATAGCCGCTCGAGGAAGATCCAGAGCACGCATCTTTCCATTAAAAAAACATAGCTTAGTTGAACCCGATTCCACCAGTGCTATGATTTATGGACTAACGAATATGATTAGCGGATATCAAACGGATCCATAGCAACGTTGCATATCACATCAGCAGGCTTATTGTCTAACGCTTCTGGCGCTTGCCTTCGCAGTCGCTATCTCTTTCTGTCAAACGGTATAAGATGATGACAGAAAGAGATGGCGAAAGCGAAGGCAAGCGTCAGAAGCGTTAGACAATACGGCCTCTGGTGTAAACCCTTATCTGTAAATAACGTGAATAAAATAATTAGATTATAGTTAGGTAATATACGAAGGTAATAGCCTGATGTTTTCCGCAACTCGACATCTGGAGTCTATTTTACGTACCTAATTTATTGGCTGTTGGCACTATTCGTGCCCAAGCCCTCTCATTCTGAGAGGAGGCCTGTGCCCTGCAGAGGGACATATATAGGCTGGGGTGATAATGATGATAGTGAATCATAAACAGGGATCAAAATTGACGAATTTAAAAAAAAATCCGGCTAAGTGCGAGTTGGACTCGCGCACGAAGAGTTCCGTAGATACCTTTATCTATAAAAAAAACGGCAAAAAAATCACGATTGTTGTATGGGAGCCCCTTTTAATATTTGTTTTATTTTAATTTAATTATTTATTTTTAAAGTATATACATATAACTAAATATTCTGTAAATATTTCAAGCGTCCACCTGTTACCGTTAAAAATATCGAGCAAAAACGAGCAAAAAAATCACGTTGTTGAATGGGATCCCCCTTAAATATTTATTTTATTCTGTTTTTTAGTATTTATTGGCAACCGAAATACTTCATCTGTGAAAATTTCAACTGTCTAGCTATCACCGTCCCTGAGATACTGTCTGGTGACAGACGGACAGACGGACGAACAGCGGAGCCTCAGTATTAGGGTCCCGTTTTTACCCTTTGGGTACGGTACCCTAAAAACGAAAGGTAAAGGTTTGTGTTGACCAACAACGTATCAAAAATTGGTCAAAATCGGGAGTGGAAACCGTTGACGCGGTTCATATAAATAAAACCGCGACTAAACAATCCTTTTAATAAAAATTAATGGCTTGTAACAATAACAGCAGTGTTATTATTTGTTATGTTATGATAATACATAGTCTATTCATATTAAAATACCTCGAAAAGATGATTTCGACGAAAACTCTGTATTTACAGTCCTTCACAATATTGAAATAACACAAAACATCTGAAACTCACCGTGTTTAAATTCACGATTGTTAATAATTACATTTAAACTGCATACCACTTTTTTTCGACGCGCGCGTTACGTGCGGCCACGTTCGAAACCAGACTGTACCGAGAATCGACGCCCGCGCAGCCTCGGCTTATTATTGATTCTGCCATTCATCATTTATAATGGAGGTTACAATCGATTCGCGTTTTCAGGCGGCTGCTTTGTCTATAATATATTTTAATAGCCATAATCCATACTAGATCTATGAAAAACTCCAGAGCTTATATTAAAGTTACAGAAGCGAAAGTATTACTATCAGTTTGTTACGTTTTCAAGTCAAAGTCGTGAAAGAGATAGATAATAGCCAGAAATGACAGAAAAAGTTCATCATATATTATCATCATTTCAGCCGAAAGACGTCCACTGCTGAACATAGACCTCCCCCAAGGCTCGCCAAACAGATCGATCCTGCGCCATCCGCATCCAACGCGTTCCCGTAACCTTAAGCAGGTCATCGCTCTATCTTGTTGGAGGCCTACCTACACAGCGTCTTCCCGTCCGTGGACGCCACACAAGAACCTTTCGGCCCCGTCGGCCGTCAATTCTACGAGCGATGTGCCCTGCCCACTGCCACTTAGTTTGAATCTGGCGATTCTTCGAGCTATGTCCGTGACTTTAGTTCTTGCGCGCATTTCATCATTTCAAATGCGATCCCGCAGAGAAACTAAGAGCATGGGTCTCCCTGCCCTCTGAGCTCATCGATAGCGGCCACGTCATAGCCGACACTTTCAATTTTAATTCGTAGCAATAAAGGCGACAAGCAGGGTGTCGATTATTGGAATTAAAAGTGTCGAACACTGGGGTATTTACCTTACCTAATTGGATTGTATGTCCCAGGTAGATATAGTCGTCAACAACTTCTAGCAATGTTACAGAAGCAAAAGTAATACTATCAATGTGTTACCTTTTCAAATCAAAGTAATGAAAGGCATACAGACATTTGTATATTTACAATAAATATTACCTACCTACTTTTAGGATTCCGTAACTAAAATGGCAAAATCGAACTCTATAAAGTGTCACCACGTCCGTCTATATGTTTGTGCGCTACTTAGCTCAAAGACTCTTAGCAAAGGTAAACGTAATTTGGCATGTTAAGTCATGCAATAAAAGTCTTATCATAGGTGAAATATTATAGAAACGAAGGTACTAATCGTCCTAAAATGCCACAGTTAACTATACTTTGCACGTACTGTGAATAATCTAAAAGATAAAGTATTACAAGTTTATTATCATTTTAATTGTCATTACCGGGTCTTTTCGACCTTGCTGTCAAACGACGCGCCTTGAAATTGAAAGAATATGACCATTTATAAAATATTTCCGAATGTAACGAAACGACCACCAAAGAATACGGAAATCCTTTTATTGTTTCACGCTATATCTACGAACCTGCATAAGCGTAAATGTTATATGCTCTTAATATATCATGAAGGCCAAATCTTTTTTGTAGGTACCTACTATTGATTAAGCTGTGTCTGTGTAACACAAAAACTGTTACAATAAATCTAGTTCTGTTTTTGTTCATGAATCATACATAAGTTTTGTAAAAGCCACTAACCTGCAGGCAAGCCGCGGGTAATTGAGATTTGGTATCTTAGGCCCATACTACACGGGCGGTACTCCCGCCGCGGGAAACCGCTTCTGAACCGCCACTAGACACAATTTTATATGGAAGTTGTATGGTGCAAACTACACTGCGCAGCTCCGTCGAGCGGGAAACCGCCCGTGTAGTATGGGCCTACAATCCTCATAAATAGCCAGCCAGCTAAGTTGCTATAATTTACTGACAATTACAAATGCTAAAATCCACATCATCATCCCTGCACCATCACCATCCACTGCAGGGCACAGGCCTCCTCTCAGAATGAGAGAGGTTGGGCCGTAGTTCCCACGCGGGCCCAGTGCGGATCGGGAACTTCACACACACAATAGAATCTCTTCGCAGGTGTATGCAGGTTTCCTCCTGATGTTTTCCTCCACTGTAAAGCTCATGGTAAATTTCAAATGTAATAATTTCGCACATAAATTCCGAAAAACTCAGAGGAGCGAGCCGGGATTTGAACCCACAGCCCTCTGCTTGAGAGGTCGTAGGTCAAACAACTAGGCCACCACGGGTTCTTTTTTTCACATAATTTTAATGTATCACAGGATATTTTGAAAAATATCAAAATATTAAAATTATGGTGAATAAGTCATGGTCCTGCCCAAAACTTGCATAAAAAATGTTGGATCCTATTTGTTTATCACGTTGGGGCTAGAAAATTTGCATATAAGTTTCCAGAATTACTATATTCATTTTAATAGAATTAAAACCATTGATGTCATATGGAGTCAATGCAATTTTATTATAAATCTAATATATGTATAAAAATCTTGTGTCACGGTGTTTGTTATCAAACTCCTCCGAGACGGCTTGACTGATTTTTTATGAAACTTTTTTCTCTGTACTCGGTAGGTCTGAGAATAGGTTGTAGGTTATTATTCTTCGGATGGAGTCACGGGCAACAGCTAGTGAATGTATATTATGTAAATGCAAAAGGATGATCTAGACACTTTAGAAAAAAATGGGTATGGTACCTCACTTCATGCCTATATTTATTTTATTGTTTAATAACCAATAGAGTAATCCTGGGTAATCCTATAGACTCAAGGATAATGCCCAGCAGTGGAAATAGTGGAATAGTGCAGGTTGACAAATCTATGTAAAGAAATGTTATAAGTATTGCTTGGTTCATGTTAGTCTGAGTTTTAAAATTATGAAAAATTCTTTCTGGCTTTATAAATTATATTACAATAGTTTTATATATATCGTTCAGAGGAAATGCCAGTGGCCTTTACTCCATACAAACTTATTTTTTATTCCACACTGGATAATGACATTCTATAATTAAACTAAGGAAAAAAACAAACAAAGAAGGCGATGGATTGATTTGCTTTAATGTGTGTCATGACAATAACAAATGCGATTAAATATCATAAAATGTGTAATAAAATTAAATGAACAAAATAGAAATGAGTTGGGCACACCATGTGAGGTGTAAACCAATGGAGTAAACTTGTAACCACATGGCATCAAAGAGACGGGAAAAGAAATAAACGAAGGCGATTTTGTTGCCGGGATCACCAAATTGCTGGAGTGGTTGGCAGAGCATGGCACGAGAGATTGGAGACTATTGGGGGAGCCCTTTGCTAACATGCACACAGAAGGTGAAGATTAATATTATTATCACTGTTAAGATATCATTATTTAGGGTAAGAAAATTTAAAAAATTAGTAATATAACATGTAAATATAGGAAATTGTTTGCATACACAGTTAAGGCAGGTTGCATTTTCTGTTAATGATGTTTAATTTTTTACAAGTTAAATAGTTAACAAAGCTTGGCTCGAATATTAGTGGTCCTCAAGTAGATCAGTAAATAAGGGTCATTTTCAGGTACTACTCTGTTACCATGCATTATTACGAATATTACAGCATATTTTTTAGATTCCGATAATCAATAATTATCTGTCTATCTATCATCAATCATTTCACTTAAACAACCGCAGAAAATAGACAGTTTAAATGGAATCAACTTATTTTAGCTTGGGACAAGTTTACCAGCTCAAATTTTAAAAATGACCCATTAATGTATGATGTGGCAAATGGAAATATACTGAGTTAACAACCCTCTGTGAGATTATGACTTCATTGATGCACATAGTTATAGATGTAAAGTGCATAAATTCAAAAGATTGGGTCAGGACAGACAGATTAGGCATTTTCCCTAACTTATTCAAGAATAGACTCCCTAGCTCCTCCTTGTCATGATCCACGGAGCCAAAAATACCAAAAATATTAGTTACCCCAGCAGGTTTTGCCCCGGGGGTAGGACCTTGGATCTCCAGGGTCTGCTTGCCAGTTGGGAAAACCCTGGTTTAAGCAATCAAATCTACCCCTAACTCAGGCATATGGAAACAATACTAGGTCTATCTTTAAATTATTCTAATTTTTTTTGACTGTTAGACCGTTTGCAAGCTATAATATTATGAATATGTATGTTCATAATAGACATTGCAGTTTAGTAAAAACTCCCCTATTACATAGCATCTTATTTTGGGTGAAAATAATGTAACTGGCTAATTATACGAGTGTCTCAACCGCCATTGTTTTTGGTTGCATATAGGGAAGAAATAAGTTGCAACGAACGGAAGGCTTTTGTAAGACAATACAGTGCGCTTGCTGTAAAATAAAAATTCATTGAAATCCCATGCAAACAATAGCCCATTTCTTTGATATATGGGTCCTGGTAATGATAGCGGTAGAAACACTCAAATAATTAGCTAACCCATCACAGTCAGGAAATCGTTAATTGTTTTTTAAAATTATATATTAACACAGCTATTGGAGTTCAACTTTCTTAAGCTACATTTTTTTCTCTCAATTGTTATACCTACTTTATTAATGCAACAACAGCTAAACTAAGTACAAAGTTTAATGTGGGTTTATAGCATTAATTTAAACTGAATGTGCACGAATTATCGTTATCCACTCAAGTAATTAAACCAGCTGTTTGATTACTTACGCGATTTTATTCGCTCATCTACACGGCCACATAATAAAATCGTGAAGATAATTCTCGAACATTGATTCCACAATTAAAGGAGTTGCCAGAGAGTTCCTATGAATTATATTATTATTAAAAGTACCTACCATGTTTTTCTTACTCAAATAATAATTTCAGACTGTTTTTCCATTCATCTCTTTCTAAGAATATTTTATTTATATTGTCGTAAGAAATTTGAGAAAGCGAAATAAAAACGCTCTTACCTGCCGTATATTGCTTCTCAATATTAGCTACAGGAAACATTAAACATCGTACACTTGTTTGGTTTGTAATATTCCGAAAAAATTAACTAGACACACCACTTTCACGATTATTTAATTCTTTAATTCAACACTCGTCTAACTCGTCCTGTCGAGTGAATCGTAAACATTTTCATGAACGTCACTTTGACATTGACAGTTTACGCGCCGTTAGAGTGGTCCGAACTAAGCCATTCCTTCGAAAAATGTATGTAAGTAAGGCTTACAATTTAAATTAATTAAAATAGTTATGAGTAGTTTTGCGCTAATTTATAGTTAAAACACTTAAAATATAATTTTCTAAAGAAACTAAATACTTTGCATCTAAGATTGGTTAGATGGACGCTCAATCTCGAAATTGTTACTACTATTTGGACCGACAGAAGAATACAAGGAAGGCAATCGTCACTAGATAAACATAGGTGGCGCTATATTTAAAAAAGTTTTTGTAGTTTTTAGATTTCTTACGAATTCGATTGAAACAAATTAATTATGAACTTCCTTTGATCAATTATAACTGTAGATGCACAGTCGCGCGCCCGAATATGTCCGAGCCAAATGAGCTCCACTTTGATAAAAGTGGTCGACTTTTTTCTCAGTACGTTGTTGTCAATGCAAGCGTAACGATGCCCACGTGCGTCTTTAAAAAGTGCAAAAATCACTCGAAAAAACGGAACAAATCTAATGGAATATCATACTTTCGGTGAGTATCTGTTGTTTTTTCTATTAAATTCTAAGAATCAGAGAGAAATATTGATTTAAATTAATTTTAAAGCCATTTCTAAATTGCTAATTAAAAGATTAACGTTGTCAGAATTCCACAACATTGACATATGCCTTGTCTTTGTCACACGCACAGGAAAGCTTATCAGTAAAACGAAACAGATAAACAACAGAACATAGAACAAAAGTGTAGTGGAGTTGCCATCACCCTATTTTTTTATTTCTAGAATTTTATGTGTTTTTGTGTGAAGTTTTGATTTCCTGGATGTGTATACGTATGTCATGTATGTGTGTATGTGTTACTGGGAAACGTGTGCGATAGTTTGACTGTTAATTCAATCCCTAAATTATAATGAAGTATAATCATTTTCTACTTATATTTTAGTTTTCCTCAAAATGAAGTGCATAGAGAAAGGTGGAGGAAAATTGTAGCACAAGAGAGAGGCGAGGAATTTTTGAAGGCGAATGATGCAAATGTTGTTTGCTCAGATCATTTTGTGGAGTCTGACAAGTATATCACAATGAAAGGTTTGCGGCGAATAAAAAAATCTGCAATTCCGCACATTGAGGCATATAAGTATAAGTATAAGCTCATAAGTATAAGCAGCAGTTCTGCTCTCTAAAAATTACTATAAAGTATCTACCTACCTACCTATTTTTAACCGATTTCAAAAAGGAGGAGGTTATGCATTCCACAGTATGTATTTTTTATGTATGTTCACCGATTTCTCGGTCAATTGTGGGCCGATTTTCATAATTATTTTTTTATTTCAAAGAAAATACTCCTGAGGTAAGCCATAACTATAATATATATAGTTATTTATTAGTTATAATACCTAGTGCCACCCACGAAGACGCGAGGTTTTGTCAAAATTAGACATTAATGACATTGTAATAAGAACGACGGCACGCGTCGACTCTAACTATAGTATGGCGTTGACTCTGAAACCTGTCAGGCAAAATGTGTCGGTAATAAAATATTATGCAGTTTTTAATGTCATTAAGAGTTTTTCTTGTATAATGTAATAATCACAGCCGGGTGAAGCGGTCTTTACTAATTTCATGATTTAAAATCGGGTTTTGTTCCGCGTACTATCGCCCCAAGCGCCAGATAACCAAGTTTAAGGCCCAGTTTGCGTGCAGTGGCTAGACATCTGTCCATAACAATCCATAGCAATAAACATCAACGGCTGCAAGCAACTTTGTTATGAAAATGGGTATCTGACGTCTGGGGCGATGGTACCTTGATTTTGAAGAAGCCCGATATTTCGGCACAGTTGCATGCGCCATGATCACGAGACGACACTGTGTCAAGGTACGCGGAACAAAACCCGATTTTAACTCATGAAAATTTAATACTTTCTGGATTTTCTCATGATTACGAACAACTTTAAGTACTCCCCTACACTCTCCAAGGAACCTAAATGGCAAATTTCAGCTTTCTACGACCAGTAAAACAAATAATCGATCCTGTTGAACTGAATAATATAAATCCCGTTTTTCCATAACCCGTGGGAATTTCGAAAAATCCTAAAAATATTTTTCACTATTATAATTACCTACTTTTATGCCCAATTTGAAGAGTAGTAATTATAATATACATAATTACGGAGATACATAGGAATCCCGTTGAACTGAATATATAAATCCCGTATTTTCCTTATCCCGTGGGAATTTCCAAAAATCCTTCCTTGTTGGATGCCTACATTGTATACACACATTGTACACATTGTACACATTTGCAAAATTTCAAGTCTCTAGGTGCAGCGTTTTGGGCTGTGCGTTTATATACAACAGTCAGTTAGTCAGTTTATCATTTTATACTTATATCTCGAAAACGGTAAACATTTGGAGTAAAGAAAATTAGGTTTAAAATTATCTAAATGACGTCCCCATTCATTCTGTAAAGTGTTGGCGTTAACCTTAATTTCACCGTTTTTTATTGCATTAATTGACAAAAACTTTTTGTAAAGAAAGTCCTCTCCTAAAGTCGGAATGCATTCTTTGTTCTACAACATCATTTCGTCCGCCAAAGCAACGTCAAACTCGTTAAAGCAATCTTACAACGTCGCCTTCAATGTAGCAAGTGAAATTAATCACTATGCCGTTTCTGATAAGGCTTACATTCATATCCGACCAAACGTGTGGAAATTGTGGAGTTTAGCTGTCAAGTGTCAAGCGTTGTGGAGTTTTGCCGCTACCGAAATTCGACTGTAATGAAGTAAAGACTAGGTTCAAATTTCGTCACGTATTTACGTATTTGGGATCAGTTTTCTCTACGCACACGTAAATAAATTTTTAACTGTGAAGTTGCGAAATTCAACTGTAATTAAGTAAAGACTAGGTTCAAATTTCGTCACTTATTCTTTTCACACAAAGTAATTACTTTGTGTAGGTGATGATTTTATTTGTTACGCAAACAAATAAATAGTTCGGACATTCTTTCAAGGGGATTTTGTTCGGCAATGTGTATCTTCAGTTATAGATTGATCAAAGTGAACTTCTATAATTATATTATATAATCAATTACTCAATTGATCGATTCTGGCGTTACTTTGCGTAAAGTACATTATTTTAACAATTAAATTGTACATTCTTAGTTCATTTAAAATTTTAAATCTACCTATTTAATTTTTAAGTACCTGGGCGACCGAGCTCTGCTCGGGCAGAAACTCGGTACCAAGCGTTTTCCCAGAGATAAGACCAAGCTAGATCAATTTTTCATCCCCGAAAACCCCCAAATACCAAATTTCATCGAAATCGTTGGAACCGTTTCCGAGATCCTGATTATATACACCGGAGGGGTGGGGGTGGGGGGGTTGAGAGGGGGGAGGGGATGCGGGGGAGGGAGCGCGGGGGCATTAAAGGGGGGATGAAAATTACATTGATTTTGCCGTAGGATGCACCGTTTTCAAGATATTTGACAAAAACACCGGAGGGGGTGGAGGGGTGAGTCACGTTAAACTATCGTCCGTAAACCGACTTTACAGGCAACCGGCTTTTCCTGTTCTGTGCTCCCAATAGGGAACGTGCACATAGACGGTGCTGCCAACTGGTGCCATAAGGGTGCCATCAATTTTAATGTTTTACCTTGATAAGTTTGTTTTACTGTCCGCATAGTGTCTCTTCTGTCGCATTAGTGCTGCCGCCTATAGTTACTGCATGTTCCCTATAATACTTTTTCTAACAAAAAAGTAACTTTTTCTCGCAAAAAAATAACTTTTTCTCACAAAAAAGTAACTTTTTCTCACAAAAGAAGAAACTTGACGTTTTCTCATAAAAAATAAACTTAAAAAAAAAACTAAAAATCTTGAAAAAAAACGTGGTATCGAACCGAGGTCGGCTGGATCCGCGACCACCCGATTCCTAATGTGCCATTATGATCTGCTCGAAGTCGGCGAAATTTAGCTTTATATTCTAATGCAAACAAAAATAGCCGGAAAACACGAGTAAAAGCGATTTTCTGAAAATGAAACATAGCTAGATCAGTTTTTCATCCCCGAAAACCCCCACATACCAAATTTCATCAAAATCGTTGGAGCCGTTTCCTAGATCCTGATTATATATATATATATACATATATACAAGAATTGCTCGTTTAAAGGTATTAGATAGATAGATAGATGATAATAATGATGTAGGTACCTACGGAAAAAATCTTCAAATTAGAATTTTACTGTAAAGTTTAAATAAAGAATTAATCTTTATACTGCATTCAAAATGACCTTGACCCATCCTCGCCAGTGTCTGCTTCCACCGTCACGCACGCGACTCTTGTTTGGATTTTGAGGGCAGCTCGTCGGGCGGGATAGGTAGCATTACGAATAGCACATACACATTAACGAGTGCACACCGTAATAAATAAAGTCAGAATCATTATCATCATTTCAGCCGAAATATGTCCGCTGCTGAACATCGCCTTCCCCGAGGTTCACCCAACATACTGGTCTTGCGCCATCCGCATCCAACGCGTTCACGCAACCTTAACCAGTTGATCGCTCCATCTTGTTGGAGGCCTACCTACATTGCTAGTCGGACACTGTCTGGGCCCTCCATTCCCAGTTCGTCCGAAGGGATTTTTCCCGAGCACAAGTCACTCTTCCTACCCTAAAGTTAAAAAACAGCAAAGACTTCGCGTCTTTGGCCCCTCTGGCGACTCATTCAAAAAAAAAAAACCTACATTGCTTCTTCCGGTCCGAGGACGTCACTCGAAAACCTTTTGGCCCCACCGGCCATCAGTTCTATGAGCGATGTGCCCTGCCCACTGCCACTTGAGTCTGGCGCTTCTTCGAGCTATGTCCGTAACTTTAGTTCTTGCGCGGATTTCATCATTTTCAATGTGATCCCACTTAGAAACTCCGGCTATGCATATCCATCGCCCTCTGAGTGACCTCGTGCTTTCTTATAAGACTCATTGTTTATGACCACGTCTCAGTGCCATAAGTCATCACTGTGATGACTGTGCACTGGTAACACATACTGGTCAAAGACTTTTGACTTGAGACACTGGATAAATAAAGTAACAACATCAGTAGAGCTATATCACAAGAAATTAATTGGATGTGTATTTAACAAAGTAAAAATTAATCTGTTTTCACCAGTGACTTTTAAAGAAGGTAAAATAAGAAAAGTTTAAACAACTGAAATTAGACTTACCCTACCCTTATCATCCTGTGTAGCGATATAAAACTTAAGAAAGGCCATTTTTGCATATGTACACATATGTAGTGTTGCAGGTCCAGAACTAAGTGAAGCATATTAAATATTTTTTCTTTGGAATATCAAGTTACCTACAGACATGCTAAACTATGCAAATGCTAATGCAAACGGGGCCTTTCTTAATTTTTTTACCCGACGTTTTATAAGCCAAAGATACTCTTATAATATGAATATGAAGTTACGGCGATTTATTTATAGCCTGCTGAATCCCGATCGAAACACCCAAAATTGGTCCAAAAGTTTTTATCAGGCTAAGAGTAATTCTCGTTTCCGAGTCCAGCCACTTTACGAAAAGATACTCTGCCGGCTGCAGTACGCTTAGTATAAGTTTTACTTCACTAAAATACTTCTCGATCGCGTTTACGTAAAAATATCAATGCTATGGAAACATGGACGCGCGGCCGCGGAGGCGCAGTCCATGTTTCCCTAGTAATTGATTTTTTTACGTAAACGCGATCGAGAAGTATTTCGGTGAAGTAAAACCTATACTAAGCATACAGAACATAAAACCGACAGCTTCCATTTTGCAATCCGTGCCTATCAAACCTGCAATCAGTTTAAGCCTTCCAAGGTAACAACTACGGAGAGTGCGATAAAATTTTCACATCTTCCCTAACGATCATCCAAGAAGCGGTAGATTATCTAATCTTTCTACTATAAAATTTCCAGGAAATATTCCCGTCGCGCGGTAGTAACGCGGTAACGGCGGCATTATCGCCGCTACGTCGCCTCATTAACTCGCAGGTTGACGCACCTAGTCTTTGATAAGTTTCAGTTTTTATGGCCACCCTCCCGCTAACGTTTTAATGTAGTTGGCAACCCTAATGAAACAACGGGTAATGGTGCCTATTCTGCTACAAGAGTTTAGAATACAAATAAGCAGAGACAACGGATGTTTACTAATTTGGATGATATTTGACGCGTTGATGCTGTAGAACGTAAGCAAAGAAAGAATCTACTTAATTGGGGATTGTAGAGCCATTTAACGACATGTAAAGCGTTTTTAGGGTGATTTCTCGAAAGTTCTTTCGCAGAAAGTTATTTTATGGCACTAAGTACTTAGTTTATTATTAAGTACAGTCCAGTGTAAAAATTGCTCATACAATGAATGACGTTGAATTAAGGTAGGTACAGGACCTTAGTCAAGTACGTCATGTTTGAAAAACTGAAAAGCAAAAAATAATACCTTTTTGTTTGACCTTTTTTGTTTTTGACGACCGCTTTAGCCTAGTTGGTAGTGACCCTGCCTACGAAGCAAGAGGTCCTGGGTTCAAATCCCGGTAAGGGCATTTATTTGTGTGATGAGCACGAATATTTGTTCCTGAGTTATGGATGTTTTCTATGTATTTAAGTATTTATTTATCTATACATATAAGTATGTTTATCGTCGTCTAGTACCCATAGTACAAGCTTTGCTTAGTTTGGGACTAGGTCGATTTGTGTAAGATTGTCCCCTAATATTTATTTATTTATTTATTTATTTAATCTAGGTACCAGTTTGAAGTCGGTTCCTCAGCACTTAGCCAGGAGGAGTGGACCTATAATCATCTACCTGATTGGCTTCTATCACTCCTCCTGGCTCGTGCTGAGGCACCGACTTCAAACTGGTACCTAGATTAAGGTCAAACAAAAAAGGTATTATTTTTTGCTTTTCAGTTTTTTCGGCGGTTTAATTTTTTGTTAAAAAGTTTTTATTTTATACTTTTTTTCCATCCTTGGGGTAATTTTTTTTCCAAATTTAAAATACCAACTTCAAGGTATACCCTATCTATCCAATAAAAAAGAATTATGAAAATCAGACTACTCTGTAAAAAGTTAGTTAATCATCCCCTGTTTTCCTACCCTTAGGGTAGTAATATTATTTCCAAATTTAAATGAGACCACCCTTGGGGTATAAGCTTTCCAGTTAAAAAAGAATCATCAAAATCCGACTACTCTGTAATAAGTTATGCGTGGTCATATAGTACAATCAGTAACTGAACAATCAATCATCCCCTGTTTTTCTACCCTTATTAATCTCAAATCTTCCCCCTTATTATCCCTTATTATCTGTTATTTCCAAATTTAAATGGGACCACCCTCGGGGTATACGCTTTCCAATAAAAAAAGAATCATCAAAATCGGACTACTCTGTAAAAAGTTATGCGTGATCATACATAAAAAAAAAAATATATACACGTCGAATTGAGAACCTCCTCCTTTTAATTTCGTCGGTTGAAAAGCCATATGAAATAGTAACGACTGAAAGCGACAGGGTACAAAAATGATCACTTATTTATGAGTTTGACTGTACCATTGGATACTTTTGCAAGGATGTATTTTTTTGTTACATCTTATTGAGTTCAATAGTCGGTGAAATAATCAAAGGAATGGTAAAATTCAATTACTTAGGTAGGTAACTACTTACTTGATGAGTACTACTTTCTTAGAGCTTCCGCAAAAAGCCTAGGGGGCTTTCCTACTACCGCATCTAGAAATCGTTAGCAATAACCTAAAGCTAAAAGCACATGAATTTTTATAGAATTCTTAGATGCAGCGAACATTCTAGCGAAATGGTAGCGCATTGCTACAAAGCTACCTTCATAAGATTTAAGAGTTCTATCAAAAAATGAGGAAAGAAATAAACTGGGTAGATGTATAGTGCAAGGGTCGTGATAAGGGGCATGTTAGAACCTGATGAATTCTCTTGGAGGATTAGCCCTTACAATATGAGCACAATTTCACAGAGGAGGGTTCTAGGGTGACAAATACGGTCATGAATGTCTTGCAATATATCCGCGGTTGTCCAACACTCCTTGATGCGCCGCGCTAAGTATATTTTCAAATAAAAATGGTAATAAAATGTGACGGTAAAAGTAATTTTATAACGTAGGTGCTATGAATGGTGGCGGTTTTACTAGGTAATGTTTAATGCCATTAAATGACATGTTGGAGATGATAATGATTGCTGTTTTACTGGGAGGGGAAAGTTGGGATTGGTTGGGTTATTAATCAGCATCCCCAATCGGACTCGCATACCGAGGGTTCCGTAAACATCACACTGACTAGGTACCTGTTTAAGTCCATAAAGTACAGACGTTGATACACAAAATACAAAGATTTTATTTTATCCCTAAGACCGACTCACGATTATCTGGTTTTTATTGTTTGTTGATATATAATAGGTATAATGATAACTATTTTCATTCTGAGTTTGAGAACTTTACTTATGTATAAGCTTTATAGGCGCAGTGTAGGTAGGCCTCCAACAAGATTTATTTATTTATTTATTTATCTGTTTACATGTAACATGACAGCACATGACATGAAGATGGAGCGACGACCTGGTTAAGGTTACGGGATCGCGTTGGATGCGGATGGCACGAGACCGATCTGTTTGGTGAGCCTTGGGGGAGGCCTATGTTCAGCAGGGAACGTCTTTCGGCTGAAATGATGATAAGCTTTATAGAGAAACAATGAAAACAAAAAATTCTGAATACGGCTCTTGAATGAGGAACCCTCTTTACGTTTAAAACTGGGTTTTATTGAGAAATAGTAAAGTATCCAGAATATAATATTATTATGAACGCGGAATATTAGCTATGTCGAACTTAAAATGTCATGGCCATCGACTCTACCGACAGAAAAATGCAACAACGTTGTCGTTGTCTGTTAGCTATGTGCCGAGTAAAGGTTAAAAATCCTTTGGCCAAAAACAAATTAGCAAGTCAAAGAAAATGAAAAGCCAGCGGCCAAGTTAAAGGGCAGGGTCTAGCTGAAAATGGAATTAACCAAAATGGAAAAATCCTTTCAAGTTTGTTTCAAATTTAAATGTTGACGGAACGTTAAGGGTGGCATTACACTAGTTACACAAGTAGAAAAAAGTGGTCTCAAGTCATGTCGATAAATAGTTGGTGAAATTAATTTGTGTGTGGACGTTTACGTTAGCGTGCTCGTGTCTATCTAGACACGCGGCAGCGTGTCAAGCCAAGTTCATGCAAAGGAACTGGCTAGCCAGCGCCGAGTGTAATATTACACGAACCACTTGGTGCCACTTTTGAGCCTTCTATAACTCAAAACCTCTTTAACGTAAACACATAAAACTACGTGTGTTTAATTATATCCACAATGACATCTAGAAGCCCAAATTTCATGAAGCTAGCTCAAAAGGTTATAAAGATATGAAGGTCAAAAAGTCGTAAATTTTAGCATTGAGCGGGGGATTCAAAGAAGGGATTAAAATTTCATTGTTTTTGCCGTAGGATGCACCGTTTTCAAGATATTTGACAAAAACAACGGTTCTCATCCGATCACCGAAGTTAAGCAACGTCGGGCGCGGTCAGTACTTGGATGGCTAACCGCCTGGTTTTTTGTAGTAAAACTTCTTTAGGCACGCTTGACTTGGGGAGTAGAATACGTTACGTAAGTCAAGCGAGCCGTGCCTAAAGAAGTTTCACTTCAAAATCACAAAATGAAACCAGGCGGTCACCCATCCAAGTAATGACCGCGCCCGATGTTGCTTAACTTCGGTGATTAATTTCTTTACAAAAAGTAATGATATCCCACCAAAAACATAAATGTAAAAAATGTTAGCCAAGTTCAATACTAAAAATATACTTGATTATGGACTTCACCGACAAAAGGATTGAGATCTAAATGGGTGCCAAGTTCTGCAGGTAATACTGAAATCTACCTATTTGTAAGAACAAATAACATCCTAAACAAGTATAACACTCTATTTCTTTGGTTTTTCTACTCCAGCAGTGTTTTATATTTATAAATATAAATTCCTAAATTTCACTATCTAATAATTTACACAAAGTAGATAACTTATATTAAATTGAAGCTTAATATTTGACTTGGCTAGTTTTTACCAGCAAATTGAATGTAGAAGATAAGTTAATTAGCCAATAAGATGATTTATTTGTATTATCTATGTTCCTCCAGAGCTGCTCTTATTTTTCTGGAATTACTAGACTTAATTCATCCGCTTCTCCGGAAATCGACTGAAAAATAGATGAAGTAAATAATAAACATCGTGGGATGGTTTAAACCAATTCACGTAGTCCCACTCTACAATGTGTCAAAACCAATCGGGATATTTTAGCAGATGATTAAGTAAGCTTGAATTAATCCAACTCTATATTGTGTCATTCCGGCATTTTTTAGCAAATGATGAAATAAACTTGAATGAATACCGCTGCAAACGTTTTTCAATATTATTTTGTTTTAATTATGGTTAACAAATGCTTCCATACGTTGGTCGGCGTCAAAGGCGTGACTTCGTCTTGATTATCTGCTGTTATATTTCTTAATAATTATAGAATATTTTTATAGATGAGCAAAGTTTACACTCCTACTTAACTGGGTACCAACTAGACAAACGATACCTATATATACAAAAAATAGTTAAATACTCATAAAAACTCAGGTATAAACTTTCTACTCTTTAGCTTCTTAGCAACTTCTTAACCGTTAAGATTTGGTAGTCAGATATATTATCATCATCACCATCTCTTACTCATATGTGTACGTCCCACTGTTGGCCACAGGCCTACTCTCAGAAGGAGAGAGTTTTGGCTGTGATTGCCACGAGGAACTATAAATATACCTACTAATGAATTACTTCGCAGATATGTCCAGGTTTCTTCACGATATTTTCCACAATCGTAAAATTGAAAAAGTGCTAAATTTCAAATACAATTTCGCAATTAAGCAAATTATAAAAAACTCAGACGAGCAAGTTCAGGTTTGAACTCACGATCGTGAGTCACGACTTTTAAGTCAGCTACTATATCCTCAACCTTAAATTACATTTGACGAACCGTTAACGGAAAAAACTTGAATTTTCCGGCCAGTTGCGTTCGGACGACGACCGCGGTTAGCGCCATGCAAATGTTTACACTGAAATCCATGTGAAATCCTTTGATGCGACGTTCGACAGATGGTCATGTGTAACGACCTGAAATCACCGGCTCGCTTTTCAAAGTTCCAGTTGTGATATTTGGAAATGAACCTCGGTTTTAGGGTAAGAGGTGCAATTTTGATCATATTTATAGGTAACACGACGGTGGTTATATGTGTATGTTTTATTAAAGTCATCAATGTTACTGGGTTTAGAAAGCACAACTTGAAAGTTGGAAAAGCATTTTTTCTAAACAATGTCAGTGACACGTGTACTTTTCCAGTCTGCCCTGCCTAAAGTTAGATGATTAAAAAAAGACGTGGTAGCGTGGTTTGACCAATTGCCGCAATTGCCTATATTGAAGCAGATGATCGTAGATGCATACCACAACGATAGTTAGAGAAAAAGATACGTTCACGGTTGCAAAAACTGAAAACCGCTTAATTATAATAAACAGATATTAGCATTCCTGTCCCTGAGGGATGACTGTAGATAGAGAAAGATACAAATTTCAATCACTACCCACCTACCTACTGTGGTTCTGAAGACCTCACTAGTTGCTCTTTGCAAATATTGACGCCACTAGCGCCAGAGCTAATCAAAGCAGAGTGACGCCAAATCAAAGGACGGCCGTGGCATATAACAACTCAACTCGAATTCTGATTCCTGACCATTGGATCATTGCATTGGATTCCTGATCATTATTATTGATGTACAGTTGGAGTAAAAAAAAGGTTCGTCACTTTAAAGTTGACATTTGCTTGCACCAAGACAATTGTCAGTGCTGTCAACATTTTATTTCAAAGGAAACAGAAAATCGCGTTGACGTTTCTCATTTTTCATAAGGTAGTATGAGTCTAAGACTTGATAAAGGAATCAAATAACTGACGAAGGTTTTCGTACACCGATTGTAAGTTGCCAGCTTCAAAATTTGCAGATCATTCTTCAAACACTTATTGGTATCCGATTGAGCTGAAATTTGACGTAGGTGCGGTGACATTAAAGTTAATAGACGAACATAGGCTTTCTCATTTTTTCAAGCCGGTTAAAATTGGAGTTCCAAATTCTCTAAGGACCTTGATTTTGTTCGATTATTGTATTTTTGTCTGTCCTTTATAACACGCCATCGTCAATATAAACTGTGTTCAAGATATTCTTGATGTCACTTTTCGTCCGAATGATTGACATTAACTTTTTAGGTCTTGTTTTGTGGCAAAAACTTAGTTACTTAGTTTACTTTTCTCATTAAAATTATTAATGTGAAAGTTTGTGACTATGTGCGAGCGTGTGTATAGGCGTGTGGGTGTGCGCATGCGTCTGCATCTGCGTGTGCGCGTGCGGTCGTACATTAATTAGCGCGTGCGTCAGTGTGTATGTGTGTGGTGTGTGGTTATGGGTGTTTGTTTGTGGATATTAGATTTTTTTTTCTCGCGATTTGCCCACGGGATTGCAATTCACACATGTATAATCCTAGAATCTTAACCGCTAAGTTGACCAATACACAAGATTTTTTCACTTTCATGCTCGTAAAGTTCGTATTTATGCTGGATGTGAAAAATTACATTTATGCTCCAGTGCATAAAGTAAAATTTCGTCTAAGACCAAGGCAATCAGGCCCAAACAGCCACGAAAAATATTATAAAATATAATTTTATTTCTTGTTTCTTGCTTTTTTTTATAATCGGAGTTTTATATTACGAAATAAATAAAATTTGGCAAACGCAGTAAGTAAATTCTTATAGAAATTGCAATGAGAAATAAAATCGTAGTGCAAAGTAGAGTGTAAAATTCGAGCATTAAACCCATTTTCCAAAAGCAAAATGGCTCATTGTACAATCTACTATTTTACAGACATTCTTTCTGAAATATAAATAAAGACTACGATGTCATCTATTGCAATTCCCATGGGATTGTTAACAGACGAAACCGCGGTAAAAGGTTAGTACCTCATTATTATTAAATTCGTGTACAAAAAGTGTACGAATCTACCTTGTAAATATCTTATTGTTTTCTTTAAATCGTTATCGAGATAATTATTATAATTATCTTCGCCTTTCGCCGGAGCTCGTAGCGCCTTTAAAGAACAAACGAAGAACTCCCCGAGCTGCATAATTTGTTAATTACCAAGCAACAAATAACTCGAACTTCTACTTGAATTCGCTACAAACTCGTTGGGAATATTTTCTTCGCCACTGAGCGTTTCTTCTGACGGTGCTTAGAAAATTAAAAGGAAACTGAATGACTCGATTGAAACATTTTGTAAAGATAAAACTAATTAACGGCCAATATGTAAATGAAAACGCACAGATGAATTTGAAAGTTAGTGTAGAACCTACGAACTAAAAATAAGATGTAAGTAGGTACTTATTCATATGTTATCAATTTATCATGTGTATTTCCTCCCACATCCAAGTCGCTACTTTTTTGGCTTTAACCCTGTCAACTCAAAGTAGACTCACAAATTAAATTTACTTAATCCTTTTAGAATCACCAACTGCGTCACAACCCATTTTTGAGCAGTTGACAGAATGAGCTGGGAAACTAAATATATGATTTGTCAGCCATATGCGCGGCACATTTATGTTAGTGAAGCCAGACAAACGAACTAGTGGGTCACCTGATGTTAAATGAACACCACTGCCCATAGACACGCAGCGCTATACGCGATACCAGTGCGTTGTCGGCCCTGCAGAAAATTGTACACTCGCCTCTTAAAGGCACCCACGTAACTCGATGGGAAGACCCCAGCGGGAAGCTCGTTCCAGATTTTGCAAGTTCGTGGCAACATATCACACATTTGATATTTGACATCTTAATATATAAAAGAAGAAACTGACTGACTGACTGACTGACTGACTGACTGACTGACATATCAACGCACAGCACAAACCGCTGGGCCTAGAGATTCCAAATTTGGCACGTAGGTTCCTTATAAGGTCTAGGGGTGCACTAAGAAAGGATTTTTCAAAATTCACTCCCTAAGTTGGTGAAACGGGGGTCCAAAGTTTGTATGGGGAAACAAGATTAGTTCGACTATTTTATTCGAAACTTAACAGAAGTACTCCTAACGATAAATGATTAAACACGTGTTTCAGGTTTTTTGGGAATTCAACCCCTAAAAGGGGGAAATGGGGGGACAAAGTCTGAAAATCAACATGGGTATTGTTTCTATGGTTTATCGGGTCACTGTTTACGAAAACAACAACGGTTTTAAAATCCGACGTGGCGGACGTAAAATACCATCTCCCTGGATGGGGTTGAAATGTCTAAATAAACTAAATGACTGTTGATATATCAACGCACAGCCCAAACCACTGGACCTAGAGACTTGAAATTTTGCACATAGATACCTAATACAATGTAGGCATCCACTAAGGAAGTATTTTTGGGAATTCCCACGGGAACGGGAAAAAACGGGATTTATTATATTCGATTCCGAGTGACCCTATCTCAGTAACTATAATAACTAGACTCTTCAAATTTGATACACAAGTAGGTAATACATTAGTTAAAACGTTAATTTCAGGATTTCTCAAAATTCCCACGGGATAAGGAGAAAACGGGATTTATATATTCAGTTCAACGGGATCCTATGAACTATAATTATTAGACTCTTCAAATTTGGCATAGAAGTAGGTCATTATAATAGTAAAAAATAATTTAAAGAATTTTCGTAAATTCCCACGGGATAAGGAAAAAATGAGATTTTTCGTTTTATTGGTCGTAGAAAGCTGAAATTCGGCATGTAGGTTGCTTGGGGAGTGTAGAGTAGAGAAGGATTGAGAGAGGGCTTTCCGAAATTCCCACGGGAACGGAAAAAGGGGATGTTTCGTATTACTGGTCGTAGAAAGCTGAAATTCAGCATGTAGGTTGTTTGGGGAGGGTAGAAGAGCATTGAGAGAGGACTTTTCAAAATTCCCACGGGAACGGGAAAAAACGGGATTTTTCGTTTTACTGGTCGTAGAAAGCTAAAATTCGGCATGTAGGTTGCTTGGGGAGTGTAAAGGAGCATTGAAAGAGAACTTTCCAAAATTCCCACGGGAACGCGAAAAACGGGATTTTTCGTTTTACTGGTCATAGAAAGCTGAAATTTGGCAAGTGGGTTCCTTGGGGAGTGTAGGGGAGCATTAAGAAAGCATTTCCCGAAATTCTTACGGGAACGGGAAAAAACGGGATTTTGCGTTTTACTGGTTGTAGAAAGGTAAAATTTCAAAATTCATAAGTTTATACTGTAAGTAGGCCGCAAAGGGCTCCTTAACCGACTTCAAAAAAAGGAGGAGGTTATGCATTCCACTTTATGTATTTTTTTATGTAGGTATGTTCACCTATTTCTCGATCAATTGTGGACCGATTATAAAAATTATTTTTTTATTCGAAAGAATACAATATACTACTGAGATAGTCCCATTGTCACAAAATCAGGATCTGATGACGGGATCTCAGGGAAATCGAGGGCAACCCTCAAATTTTGTAGGCACGCATTACGTTTTTCATATATTTTCTCAAGTTATTTAAGTGTTTGCGTCTGGTAGACATCATCTCATGTTGATGAGCTGATGATGGAAGGTAAAACTCCTTAACGGTTAGGAGTTGAGGATATTTTTTCAAATATTATAGGGAAGTATATACCGATAGTCGTATTCTTTCAGGTTATCCAGGTGAGCTGATGATGGAAAGTATAACTCCTTAACGGTTAGGTCACACAACACCTTAACAAGATACTATAATATGTATAATATCAATGCTAAGTAGGTACACAGCGCTTCCAGTTACTCAAGTTTTCGTAGAAGGTAAGAAAACATTGAATTATACCTAATGCAGGACAGGGGAAAGTAATAATAGGTTTTATATTATTGTATATAAAGAAAGTTTAGTCGGGCTTGCTTGCACGCTTGCTTGCACGCTTGCTTGCTTCCGTGCATGCATGCTTGCTTGCTTCCGTGCATGCATGCTTGCTTGCATGCTTGCTTGCATGCTTACTTGCATGCTTGCTTGCTTGCCTTGTATGCTTGCTTGCTTGATATCTTGGTTCTTTGGAATACTCATGGTACACGCGAGCGAAGCCGCGGGCAAAAGCTAGTTTATAAATAAAGTAGGTACTTTTCATGGAACAAATTTAAACTATGTAATTGAGAGTGAGACAACGTGTCCGTGCCTGCTGCCTACCGCACTACAACAGGGTTACTATAATACAAGCATTCGTTTTTTTTTGTATTTCTGACAGCTCATTATTTTTTCGAGTAACCCCCTTGCCGATGTCACCCTTAAAATCAGTGTCAAAAACAATGTCGGACGTCATATTTATTGCCGCAATTTCTCTCAATAGGCAAATTGCTCCCTCATTTACAATGCTCGCATAATTTATTCCGTGCCATGTTTTAATAAGAAACCATATTGGTAGTTCAGAAATTTTTGGGTGAAGTTGAGTCAATAAAACGAATATAAGCGTAATAGGCTTGATGGAACGCGGCCGCTGTTTGCCTTCCCTCGATACCCCCGGGTGTTGATCTAATTTACCGATGTGCCCCTTCACGAATGAAAACACGAATTACTATCGATCCCTATTTAGGTATGTCGTCACAAAAAATAATTGGAAACGTATCAACGCCAATTAGATGAGCGTGCGGGAGACATGTTAATTAAGTGCTTCAATCAATTATTAGAAGTTGATAAGGACTTTGTAATGAGCTCCATAATTAATCATCGCGGAACGTTGACAAGCAAATTTTGTTATTGACGCGTAACTTGGATTTTGAATATTTCTCCAGCAATTTTCTATTCGTCGGGCTTATTTGAGACTCAAAGTACACACATTGACACGTGAAACATTTAATAAGAGGCAATATCCGCAGAGCTCAAAGACGACGGAGTAAGTATTTCACGGAGTTACTAAATAATCTAAATGAAAGCTAATTGAGATACGCGCTGTTAATAGAAAAGAGGACAGATTTTTGTCGACGAGCAAGCAAAAGACAAAACAAAACACCGCGTCACTTTAACGCCAACCTATCTGCGTCCATTTAAAAGAAAAAGAGCCTCCCCATTATGAAACAACAATAACACAATACAAACACGAATTTCTTCTGGCGTAAAATAACAAAACAATGAAATGAAATTTACCCCGACTGAAATAAATGTTAGCATGCGAAACGAAGATGGAGCGAATGATGGAACGACTACCATTTGCGTTGCTCTTGCATGAAAAATATTTCCACTGATCTTGTTTACATTGACACGGTAATCCCGCCTCGTGGCGTGGCGTGGTGCGGCGTGGCGTGGCGTCGCGTCGGGCTGGGACGTTTTTCCGCCATACTGAACAGATGCGGATGTATCGCAAAAACGGGGCGGGAATCAAAATCCTCTTATCACCTAGAAGCATAAAGCTTAAAATCGAAATTTAATAACTACGCCGTCGCATACGAACCCTTTTTAAATCCGTACAGTACTGGTATTACGTTTATTGTCCAATGCGAAATCAATTTATTAAAACGCGATTCAAAGCTTTTGTTTTTATATCGTATTCGTTGTTTTTGCTTTTTTTGCCTTGTAACGTATAGGCACGAGAGTTGGATTAGCTCTATTGCAAAAAAAATAGGTAGGTTTTTTTTTAATAAAAATTATACCACGAGTAACTTAAAATAATAGGTACATAATAGGTAATAATAGGTAATAATAGGTAATAATAAGAAAAGATAAACAACGGCATTGTTTGTGTGTGCTTCTGATTAGAATTAATTTCGATTACTTTTATGATCACAAATTTTGATAGTTTGTATACTATGTAATGTGCTTACTTTTTATTACTTAACTGTTTTGACATATTATAAATACAGTCATTAAATGTTTTAAACTTTTGTAAAAGTTTTCCAACAGTTTTAAATTTGCGTAAGATTAATTAACGATGGGTGATGATAAGTTTTAAAAGCTTTAGTTCTTTGTTTCACACGAGTCGGCTAATTAAGTCTTAGTTGTGTTTAGAATACTTAGCTATTTTTTGTCGTTTCAACAGACGACATGTTGATCCGGGTATGTATCATAACACAATACCGAAGTACGAAAGACCGAATGTATTAAAATATCGAATGGGTTAAAAAAAAATCCTCACTACTAAGCAAAAATCCACCTTTGCAGAGTCATGGAAGTAGTTATGGAAAATTAACATCTCAATCTAATAAGTAGTCTGTAAATTGTACACATCGTTAGAGACTCTACTACTTCGTACTATGGTAAGATAAAATAACTATTTATCTATTTGTAACCTACAAATATTAAAAAATATAAGTCTAAAACTTATTTTTAGTACCGGTATTCGTGTCAAACGAAAGACACAAAAAGTCTTGGTCGGCAACAACACTTGTTTTATTAGAAAATACCTCTCAATTAATATTCACAACAATACGCAGAAGTGAAATATTATGATCAAAATTAATAAGAAGAGGTACGTTTGTAATAAATCAGTAGTATAGAATAATGAATTTATTTTCGATTAGTTTCGTCCAGTTAGTTAGTTTATTCCCTGTGTAACGATAACGGTTCTAGTAAGTTTATAGGTTCGCGGTGGAATTTGTATCGCTGCCAGTGATTCGAATGCCTTGCGTTGCTTCCCGCCCCCTAATTCACATCATGACAAGTAGTCTTGACGTCTTTATATCAAAATTGACATGTTTATTTCGGAATAGGCGCATACGGCATGTGGTAACATCGTCCGCATTTGTTAAAGTTGTTCAATTTTATAGCCTGAAAGCGTTCTCTTTTTCATTTTCTTTTTAGAGAAAGCAATCGTATATTTTTATCAATCGTAAGTATATTTGGTATCCATAAGTATTTATTACAATTATAATCTTCGTATCTTTACAAACTTGTTTCATTATGTCGTAGTGTCTGCGGGATTATCTCTAATAAAAGCACTAGTCCGCACCAAGGGAGAGGAAGCGATTAGCTATCTAGCTAACTGTCGCTAAGCTAGCTTGTCGGTAAAAGAGAGGGGTTATATTTATTGTTGATCGCTGGCTGTTCACATTGCGCCGGCTAGGACTCTCTTTTCACTAGTCGATCGCAGCGATAAAAGTTATCAAGGATAAAACTCGCTCAGCAGTACTCGCTCAGCGATGATAGCTTGGTGGTCAGACAGAACTCATACTGAGAGATCAGATCAATCAGCGATTATTCGTATTTCGAATAATGCGAGTATTCACACGTCGCACTCGAACACTCGCTTATAGCCAAGTGACAAAACTATCGGAACTATACAACACACCCGCTTCTCGCTGCTCGCTAAATCGCTTCTAGCTCTAATCGCCGGTTCGCCGGTCATCGTCAGCGGTGGGACCAGAGCCCAAATCTTGCAAGTTAAATCTGACTTGCTTCTAGAAGTTGAAGTTTGAAAGTTACATTAAACGTATCATGTAGGTTGACAGATATATTAAACTGCTATAGTATGTCTATATTATATCCATTAATTTTCTCGTAAACTCAAGTGTACGGGAAATATACGAGGTGAAATTTTAAACGTGATGCAAAATTAATTTTTCTTGCTCACTTAACGCTGGACATTTTGACGCATTAATTCAAATGTATTAAATAGGCTTATATTTAATTTGAGGTGTCCATACATTGACTGCTTTAAATTCAACAAAAAATGACGATCCCAAATTTTATCAGACTAATTTAAACAATTGAGGTAATGGATATGTCAATAATATTTAATACTTTATTAAACAATAAAAGTAGGTACAAAAACAGGGACTAATATTAAAATTAACATAAATAAAACTAACTTAAAATACTAAACAAAAATTAAAACTAAAACTAATGTCAATAATAGTAATATGATCAAAAAAATAAGCCTTTGAGTACCACCTAATGTGAAATTAGTAAAATGAGCAAGTGCTATCTTGTATCTAGGCTACATCTGTTAATGGATTGTATTGTCCGGTTTTAACTGAGATTGCAACACTAATTTTGTATCACGTTTTACACCTTGTATAATTAAAATAAATAAAACCAATATAATTCCCCACTGAGCTTCCATTTACACGTCGTTTAACAATGATCGATTAATCGATGTTGCATTAATAATGCCAATCATAGAGTATTAATATCATCCAATTAAAGGAGCCGTTCTAGCTTCGGAATAAGCCAACTCGTTCATTATTCAGTGCACTCTTGCCAGTAAAAGCGTTGCCCAAGCGGTTTTTGATAATAACTAAGAACCTGCAATCTCGCTAAAGCATGGAGGAAATCAAAAATGTAAGTTTTGTGAGGTTTTCACGTGCTTCAGTTAATTTTGATTTTCATTGTCTATTATAATTATGATCAATGTTTTACTAAATTATTAAACCGTATAAGTATTATTCATGACTTAAGTGTTTTTGTATTAAAATTTTTGACATCAAATTTAAATTACAGTTTCCAAGCCTTTTTTAGGGTCTCGCAGTGTTACATTGAAGCATTCGAGTTTTGCCATGTCCGTCTATCTGTCTGTCTGTTCGTCGGCGGCTTATTTTAGAAATATCTAGTGCAAGAAAGCTGTAATTTCGTATGACTATAATAAACACGCGGAGAAAAAAGTAAAATAACAAAAAACCGGCCAAGTACGAGTCGGACTCGCGCACGAGGTTTCCGTACAAATTTTTGGGTATCTATCTAATACCTTTAAACGAGCAATTCTTGTATATATGTATATATATATATAATCAGGATCTCGGAAACGGCTCCAACGATTTCGATGAAATTTGGTATGTGGGGGTTTTCGGGGATGAAAAACTGATCTAGCTATGTTTCATTTTCAGAAAATCGCTTTTACTCATGTTTTCCGGCTATTTTTGTTTGTATTAGAATATAAAGCTAAATTTCGCCGACTTCGAGCAGATCATAATGGCACATTAGAAATCGGGTGGTCGCGGATCCAGCCGACCTCGGTTCGAGTCCACGTTTTTTTTTCAAGATTTTTAGTTTTTTAAGTTTATTTTTTATGAGAAAACGTCAAGTTTCTTCTTTTGTGAGAAAAAGTTACTTTTTTGTGAGAAATAGTTACTTTTTTGTTAGAAAAAGTATTATAGGGAACGTGCAGTAACTATAGGCGGCAGCACCAATGCGACAGAAGAGACACTATGCGGACAGTAAAACAAACTTATCAAGGTAAAACATTCAAATTGATGGCACCCTTATGGCACCAGTTGGCAGCACCGTCTATGTGCACGTTCCCTATTGGGAGCACAGAACAGGAAAAGCCGGTTGTCTGTAAAGTCGGTTTACGGACGATAGTTTAATGTGACTCAAACCCCCCCCCCCCCACCCCCTCCGGTGTTTTTGTCAAATATCTTGAAAACGGTGCATCCTACGGCAAAATCAATGAAATTTTCATCCCCCCTTTAATACCCCCGCGCTCCCTCCCCCGCATCCCCCCCCCCCTCACCCCCCCCCCACCCCTCCGGTGTATATAATCAGGATCTCGGAAACGGCTCCAACGATTTCGATGAAATTTGGTATTTGGGGGTTTTCGGGGATGAAAAATTGATCTAGCTTGGTCTTATCTCTGGGAAAACGCTTGGTACCGAGTTTCTGCCCGAGCAGAGCTCGGTCGCCCAGGTACTGTTAAAATATACGCCGTAAACACCCGTAACTATATTAATCAAGTGTTAGCAGAACTCTGCTTCTAAGTAAAATGTACGCAATGTGAGATAATTTTATATTGGTCAGTCGGGAGCCACCTTTAATTTATAATTTTATTTTATTTTTAGAATTTGTTGTAATAGCGGCAACAGAAATACATCATCTGTAAAAATTTCAACTGTCTAGCTATCACGGTTCATGCAATACAGCCAGACAGACAGACGGACAGTGGAGTCTTAGTAATAGGGTCCCGTTTTTAACCTTTGGTTACGGAACCCTAAAAACCCTGTTTTTTGTTTGTATCTCCGCTACACGTAAGTAGGAATGGTTTTATTTTTCTCGACTAAATCCACACTGTGCAGTATCGTTGGATAGGTCTTTTAAAAACGTTGTAGGTTTTCTTAAACATATTTAGTTTATAGTTTAAACAGCTAATTTTTGTTAAAATCAGTGTCCTCTCTACTAGCTAAACTGTCAGCTTGAAAAGTATATGAAAAAATATAGCGGCCGCGGGCGTGGAGCGGTATATATTCATAACAAACTTAAAAGCAAAACTATCACAACTTAGTAGGCTTTACGTTAAGGATCGAAACTTAATTTTGAATATTTGTGGTATTTTAGTAGGTACCTACAGAATACGGAACACTACACTGCTCGTGGCGCGATACGCGCTTGGTTGCTTTTTACGTTACAATTGTAAGAAGTAAGAAATACGTTTAAAACATGGACAATTTTGATATCATTTGTAATTAAAATGTTTCAACAGATTGCCCATTACTGGCATATTTATGTATAATCTGTTAACTACACATTAATTAAAATAATTTTCACAAAAGTATTCATTTCAATTATAACAGCAAACCTAAACAGTATTTTCTTTGTAGAGGTAGCAACCGTAAAATCGTCTTAAATATACATATAGCACATTTCACCCGTTGAACGTTTTTTATCTAATGGTTAGATTCTAATCTAATATATAAAAATCTCGTGTCGTCATGGTGTTTTTATCGAACTCCTCCGGAACGGCTTGCTAAACCGATTTTAATGAAACTTTTTTTGTATATACTCGGTAGGTCTGAGAATAGGTCGTAGGCTATTTTTTATACCCCTATTCTTCGCAGACGGAGGCACGGGCAAAAGATAGTCTAATATATAAAAATTTCATGTCACGGTGTTTGTTATCGAACTCCTTCGAAACGGCTTGACCGATTTTTATGTTTTATTTCTTTATATTTGGTACATCTGAGGATAGGTCGTAGGCTATTTTTTATACCCCTATTCTACGCGGATGCAGTCGCGGGCAATAGCTACTATACGTAGCTACTATATTCATGTTTCGCCGTGTACGACCAAATCGTGGCTTTTTATGAGAAATCTTTCGACGTGCACAAAGAAGTCACCGTTTCGTGAAGATGCTCAATTTTTCCACAAAATATAATAGCGTCTCTACATATATTATATGTATTCTTTGATCCACATTACTTAAGCCCTAACAATTGCCATGTTCTTGTGCACGGCAATACGAGAAAACATAACCTACTTAAGCATAACAAAATAACTTACATAAAATCATCAAACAAACATCATCATCATCATCAAACAGATACAAAACTCAAACCCATTATCAAGAAGACATTCATCTAAGAGCCATAATCACACGGCGATTTACGAACGTATTAGAAGCGAAGCGAACGCGCGAGTTGGTAGATTTTTCAATGTTCGTAAGCGCTTGTTATAGCTCCCGACACAAAAAGAGGGGTGTTATAAGTTTGACCGCTATGTGTGGTGTCTGTCTGTGGCATCATAGCTCTTTAACGGGTGCACCGATTTGAATGCGGTTTTTTTAATAGAAAGCGATGGTTCTTAGATAATGTTTCATCATTGTTCAGCCGTTTCAAAGTTATCAGCTCTTTTGTTAGCTGCGGAAGGGATCTTAGACGCATAACGGGCATTGAATTAGTGACATTATTGCGTTGTGGGTATTAAAAAATTTTAATTTAAGTATAGTTATTTTAGGATTTGGAAAAGGTTCAACAATCTTGAAGAGTTTTTTTTATTGAAAAACGCCTTAAAGCAAATAGTACCTACTACTACTTATTAAACCAAAAGAATATAATGACCAATATGTCCTTGCTATTTGTTACATATTTGCATTGACTTATTTTTCAAGTGTTTTTTAACCCTTAATAAGGCCCCATTTTTTGGAGCACACTACCACAGAATAAAAGCAGCTATCGAATACATACCTGACAAAGGATATTTTTAAAGCTAGTGGTATTTTCAATAATTACAATAATAATAATAATAATAAATAAATAATAAATATCACGGGACAATTCACACCAATTGACCTAGTCCCAAAGTAAGCTTAGCAAAGCTTGTGTTATGGGTACTAGGCAACGGATAAACATACTTATATAGATAGATACATACTTAAATACATATTAAACATCCAAGACTCGAGCACAAACATTCGTAACATTCGTAATGGGTATTGTAACTTATAATAAAATAATAAGGTTGAATTTCCAAGTCAGTGCATGTGGTCGCTAAATCGCCTGTACCTTTATTAAGGGTTAGTAAACAGACTAATAAAAATCGTTTACTCTTTTAATAATGCTAAAATAAACGAAGTTTTAATAAAGATATTTTGGCTTGTTTCAGTTGAAGCTCCCTCGTGCTCTCATGGATGAACTACGGAAAGCTGAACAGCGTCCGACGTGGGAGTCAAGTAATGAGGGAGTTCATGAGAGGGTCAATTTTGATGACACCATATGGGGCCTTACTCTCGCTGGTGGCGCTTATTACAACACACCGTTAAGGGTCACACAGGTAAGCGAAGACTCACGCTCAAATGAACCAGAAGTTTAATAAGTAAGTGAACAAGGTTTCTCCCCTAAGCTTTCCCCTAACAGACTGGTCCTCATTATCATCATTCATCATTTCAGCCGTAAGACGTCCACTGCTGGACATAGGCCTCCCTCAGTGATGCCCAATCATTACGGTTGGAAGCGACTTGCATCCACCCTAAACCTGCGACCTTCACCAAATCGTCCGTCCATCTCGTTTGTGGACGTCCCACGCTGCGCTTGCCAGTCCGTGGTCTCCATTCGAGAACTTTTGGGCCCCAGCGGCCATCTGTTCTGCGTGCTATATGGCCTGCCCATTGCCATTTCAACGAACTAATTCGTTTGCCTATGTCGGTGACTTCGGTTCTTCTACGGATCTCCTCGTTCCTGATTCGATCCCGTAGAGAAACTCCGAGCATAGCCCTCCTAGACCGGTCCTACGTCATTGGTATACCTCCCAACTTTAAACAGGTCGTCGCTCCATATTGTTGAAGGCTTATCTACAGTGCGTCTACGTACAAGATACTCACCAATGAAATATAAGGATTCTTGAATCTCAATATTAGCAAATAACCTAATTATTGAGTAGTTCACTTCGCTGCAGACTGAGCTGAGAAAATAAATATTAAGGCATTTTAGCTATAGGCAATTTAGCTCATGTGTCATTTAATTTCTATTCCTTTTATTATTAATTCAGTGAAAGATTTAGATTTATAGATTAGATTATTCGTCAATTAAATGACATTGTAAGTTACATCCTTTCCAGATTACAAACAACCATCAACATAGATCATCAAAATGAAGATTACAAAGATCACGATAGTGTTAATGGTTTATCATCAAAATAGATACGTTTCATTCCGGTAGATATATCGTGAAAAACCCAAGATACGCGAAATTCACGAGGAAAATTCCTAAAATTTCGAACGTTTTTTATGATTTATAAAATCGTTTTAAAAATCGCAACATCATGGGTGCCATCATGATTGGAGTTTTTTTTACTATTCCCGTCTTAATCTTAGCCTGTATACGTTCCACTGCAAGAAACAGGCCTCCTCTTGGCATGAGAGGGCTCGCGCCGTAGTTTACACGTGGGGCCAGTGCGGTTTGGGAACTTCGTACACACCATTGAATTTCCACGCAGGTGTGTGCAGATTTTTCCTGGCGATGTTTTCCTTCCAGCGTAAAGTTCTTGGTCAAATGTTATTTTGCAAAAAAATCGTGATAGTTTCTCTTCTTATTAGTAACTGGCTTCAGCCCCGTTACAAAAATTCCTATCCCGCGGGAATTTCACAAAATATCCTTATACCTTGCTAGATTATTAAGAGAATATTTACGCAACATTTTTGCTTTCTGAGTTCAAGAGCTTCAGCCGAGCGTTGACGAGCCTGTTAGTCAATCAGGGAGGACTTCTCTAGAGGTACAGTCAAGGAAACTGAATCGCGTACCCGGGTGGAACCTTTTCACAACCATATTCACGATGATTCCTTTGGCAGATGTACGGAACATCAGAACTAAATTTACAGAGAAATGGTTCTACTCTGCTACGCAATTCAGTTTCTTCAACTGTGCAGCTGGGGAGCGCCTGGAAAAACTTCCTAGTATGCCCAAAAGCTGCGGTTTCCTTCTGGACCCATCCGGGGGAAGAGTACCTAGTGCTTGGGTCGGTGCACCCTGGGCATCGCTCAATGATTTCCCGGCTAATTAAGTATGCATATTCATTAGCAATGGCTAATTTTAACGAATAACTGCTAATTAACATGTTTTAAAAATGTTTTCTACTTGAAACTGGCAAAATTGTCCTCCAATTGATAGAAATATTAAAAAAAAACATAACTATAGCTAAATCGCTTAAATGAGTCCTCGCCCGCGCCGTACAGGGGCCGGGGATGACGACAAAGGGGCCGAGAGAGGTGCGGGCGACGAACGCGCATCGTGTCACAGAATATATAATAGTACTGACGTACAGAATGGAAACGGTCCGCCCCGCACCGATTCGAATTACCCCACCCCTCAAGGCGCAGATAGCCGGAAACCGCCAGAAACCAGAAGAGTGCGCGCGCGATGTATGTAGGCGTACGCGTGTACAGACGTCGTCGTGCTTATGTAGATTCAAGAACGCGTATTTGTACGTCGTGTCCGCCGCGTGATCGTGTGCCTGCCGCCCGCACCTCTCTCAGCCCTTTTATCGTCTTACCCCAGCCCTTGTACCACGCGAGCGAGGTCTCATTTAAACAGTCTAGCTATAAATAGACCTATGATTCGAGCAAATAAACATTTGACTTTGACTTTAGGTTTATGTAAGTTAGTAAAATAACGGACAGAAACTCAATACATTTAAAGTATGTCAAAGCACTCATAACAAAACTTTCCTTTTCATTAATATTGAAAGCTTCGCTAATTAATCTACTCATTAGGCTACTTTTTATCCTGTGAACGTGCTGAATTTCTACAGGACGTAGACAGCAGATAATGTTGCGGGGAACATTAAGTACAATTTTCTCAAACAAGCTCGGAAATATATGCGTTAGATAATATCACGAAATAAAGACGTGAAGCCACCATTAAGTACAATCTGTAAGCATACTTGCGACATTAAAAAAGCAAAAAATCTATGGTACTATGGTGGTATGGTATGGTATGGTGTGCGGTTGAACATGGTGCTCGAATAGCTCATTCAACCGACATGTTTAAAAATAAAAAAGGCCAAGTTAGCTATGTTATGAAGTATCTTTTTGTATTTATTTTTTCAACTTCATATTATATATATACTAAATACTATATATATATATATTATAAACTTCATATTATATATATATATATTATATATACTAAATATATATTTAGTATGAAATATATGATTTCACGGGATGACCGTAAAAGTAATAAGAAATGAAGTTGAAAAATAAATACAAAAAGATACTTCATAACATAGCTAACTTGGTTAAATTTGCACAGTAGCGCCATCTCTTGTCCAGGTGAGCAGTTAGTTCCGAAGGAGTGTTGAAATCTCTCGATAGAGGGTGTAACATAGACGTGCGCTTGTCACTGCATAAAGTGATAATTTAGCAGACTGAAATGTATGATGTATAGGAAAAATTCGTGCCTAATCTCTAGACCAGTGGTGGTGTAGGGGTTTAGCACTCAGCACGGAATGCTGAGGACCTGGGTTCGATTCCCAGCATTGGTCTTTTTTCTGGGGTTTTTTCTGTGCATCGATATTTCAGTTTGTATTTAGTATGTAATAAATAAAAAAGGCGGCTAATTAAACGATTTACTTGATTACCTAGTAGTTATTTTAATTTTAATATTTCCTTACATTGTTTGAGAAAAGCACTATACAATCCTCGGTCGGAACAGGGATTGCAGGACTCATTTTATCTACCCAAACTCGTCCAGTAGTCCCTTACTTCACGGCCTCTGTAGTAATGTAGTTACTATTATAAAGGGTACCATAATAAAACTTCAATAGCACGAGACTTATACATACATATTATTGGAAGTGTAAAAAAGTTAATTTGTCTGACTCAGGTCACCTAAGGCCAGAGTCAATGTATACGTAAGTAGCTCCCAAGATAAATGAAGCACTGCCTTTCACCGCTACATTATACCAGTAAATACTTTAATTAAGCGCGTCTCCATTCCTTTTGTGAAATCCTAAACACGTCGGCCTGAAACCCTTTTCATTTGGTAACCGCAGCCAAAATGGGTTGTCAAATGTAATAAATGACATTTAAGTATCCCTTAATCCACAAAATTTCTAATTATAACATTTAATTACGAATTGGCGAAGCGACTGTTAATTTTGAGAATGTTTTTGTTTTTACGAATTATACATTATTTAGAGATAACTAGATACATTCTGGTAGTTCGAATTCGAAAATGGGAATGTAAACACAGCATAACACAAAATTAATTCTTAGATTAAATACATGATATAAAGCGCAAATTACCTACCTACATTATCAATAATTAACCACCTTTTGCTCCTTCAAGTCAGATGAGACTCGGAATTGCTGATTACCCTATAGAAACGTAATTGTGTAATTTGGTACCTAATACCGTCCTATGATCCTGTAGAAAAACTATACAAGATATTTTAATACTAATCCGGAATAGTTCAGCAGTGAAATGGTAGTTAGTTTGACTGAATATTCTTATATAGGTTTGTCTTCAGATGTTTTTGATTCAAAATGTCGTCTTTGCCAAAGTACACTTTGAACATTGACCATTATTTAGAAATACCTATTGGTGAACCATAATTAAAACTCCGAAAATATTTACAAAGGTATTCCGTCAAACTAAACTTACATATCTGGCTACCTGAGGATATATTCGGGTTTTTAAACATTTTGTTTATGTATCACAATCCAGCGCGGTAATGCTGCTAGCCTTATGGGCACTCTTCCACAGGGACAGGAATACAAAACGAACGAACGAACGAACGTTAGGTTATTTTTACGATATCTTTTTATAATTTTATTTCAATTGTACGTTTGTTATTCTTCATTTGTCCATAAAACGAAAATTAATGTAATGTAAATCAGTGTAATATTTATATTACGTACGTTCTTGATTTTGGCTTAATTTTAGGTGAAAGAAGGAAGTCGCGCGGAGCACGCGGGCATTCAAGTTGGTGACTTCCTCCAAAGTATTAACGACGTTGATTCCGCTACACTCACAATTCAACAAGCTCACGATATGATCCTCGAATCTGGACTAGAGATAAAGTTCGTGTTGTCCGCGTAAGTTCAACTTTATAACTCCATGATGATGCATGCGATGGAAGTTGGAAACTAATTTAAAGTTTCAAGGGCAACTGTTTCGCTTTGTTAATTCTTAATATGAAACTGGATGGATTAAAATACTGCTGGTCTATGTAGATTTAAATAGAACTAACATTTAGAGGCACTTTACATTCTGAACCCGAGGCGGTTGCAGAATTTTGTTTGAATCTTATAAGTGGGTTTTAATATTTGGCATTGATTGCATCTGAATAGAAAATAAATTACCTATGTATTCTACATCACCTAATTTACCGACAGATTCAATGTTTTTTTGCAGCCCCGATGTGGAAGAATCTATGCACGTCGTATATCAAGACTTTGTTGTAAGTCTATTCAAAACTTTTACATTGCCTGTTAGTTATCTTAAAATGACGTTTAACGGAATTCAGTGCTGACAGCAAATTATACATTTTTATGACCACACATGTCATTTGAACGCACATGTGCGTTTGTGACACTTGTAGAAGTCACATGTTTTATGGTTGGCAGCAAATTTGTTAAAAACTATAAAATTAAATGAACACTATGGTACAGCCAAGTAATTTAATTCCTAGGCCACCGTAAGACCTTAGCAATTGTGTCATTGATAAGTCTACAAATAAATAACAAATCTATTAATAAATGTTAACTAGTTAGTAAAATAAAGTTCCATGCTAGCGCAGGATTCAAATTGGTTGATTGTCTCCATGGCTCCCTTCTTTTCTTGATAATTACGGGACTGATTATAAACGGATCAAATTGAATTCTAACATATGTAATACTTTTAGGAGGACGAAATAATAGAAAAAAAACATCTACGTGAACCAAAAGTACAAGAGAAAGAGAGAGTATTCAAAGGTGCCAAGACTGTAAGTTGTATTCAGTTGTTTTCCGCCCCATGGTTCAGCTTATTTTCCTCTATATTTACGAGTTTACAACTTCCTAGAGCGTAGCAAGCTCGGGAAAACAAATGCAATGTTGCTTAATATCACAAAATTATTAAACTTCATTTTTAAAATAGAAGGTAAATTATTCTCTATTCCAGGTATTTGTATTTCACTGAAAAGGTGGATAAATGCAGAACTACTTAGTCGAGTATTTAGGAAACTTTTAACTACTTTTGCTGTTTCGTGAATTAAATTACTGTTGCTCTGCATTGTTACCACATGAATAGATAAACGGAACAGAAAAAAGCTGTCAAACAGAGCTCGAAATTATTACCTATTATCATAGGGTTGTCACTCGGTAAAAAAAATAAATAAAAATGAAAATATTTTATTCAAACAAGTACTTAAGTATCTAATATTTATATATCTACAACACTACAACAGGTAGGCATCTTTAAAAACAACCGAACACCCGAACTATGTAGCTAAACGCTAAACGGTCGAGTCGTCGCTGGCGGCACACCTGAACTTTGTCTACTCACTGAGCTAGTTCAAACCGGTTTGTCTCCGAGCGGGCGCCGGTGCACGCCCCCCCCCCGTTCTGTCTGTGACAGGTCACGCACACATATGTAGTGCGTGTAGTAGTGTAATGCGTGCGCGGCGTTGTTTGAAGCATTTATTCTGTTCCGTTTATCTATTCATGTGTTGTTACCATAAATTTAACGACCGCTTTAGCCTAGTTGGTAGTGACCCTGCCTACGAAGCAAGAGGTCCTGGGTTCAAATCCCAGTAAGGGCATTTATTTGTGTGATGAGCACGAATATTTGTTCCTGAGTTATGGATGTTTTCTATGTATTTAAGTATTTATTTATCTATTTAAGTATGTTTATCGTCGTCTAGTACCCATAGTACAAGCTTTGCTTAGTTTCGGACTAGGTCGATTTGTGTAAGATTGTCCTCTAATATTTATTTATATTTATATTTAGGGCCCAATTGCATGACAAATTACAACTAATATTACAAGCGGAACTCTCGCTTCACTTCTATTAACTAGAAAGGGAGTTCCGCTTGTAATATAAGTTGTACTTTGTTATGCAATTGGGCCCTGATAATTACCATCTCGACCTTAATACGTCTCACTGCACACCACAGGCCTCCTCTGAGAATAGTTTCCACGCGGGATCAGTGCAGATTGGGAACTTCACACATACCATTGAATTTCTTTACAGCTGTGTGCAGGTTTCTCATGATATTTTTTTTTACTGTGCATCGTTTCAAAATCGACACATAGAGTGAAAGTAAAGCATACGTTTAATAGTAGATTGTTCAACAAGGGACTAAAACAAGCCATAATGACACGAGATATTTAGCCACCCGAGCGATAGCGAGGGAGGCTATAATTCGAGTTGTCATTATGGTAGTTTAGTCCCGCGTTAAACACTCTACTTTTCACTTTGAATGCGAGGAAAAAAACGACGTACAAAATTACTTTTTTACTACGTATGCTCAATACGAGCAATGGACATCTGTTCAAAATTCAAATAGCAAAAAAAATACCGCTGTCTTTTCTTTTCTTTTATATTTTTTTGTAAAGTGACGCTTTAAATGCTTGCATAATTAGCCAACAGATTCTAACTTAAAGACTATGTTAAAACTAATTGGACTATGCATGTAAGAATGATAATTGTTCATTCATTAGAATCGGCAAATAAATTAACCTTATTGATCTAAGTTCACACACAAAATATATTGTTAACTGAAACACTTACCCGTGAATAAAGAAACGACTTTTTAAGTTTATTTTCTATATGCCAATTCTTTGTTAAATTATATCTAATTATACTTTCTATTTACTATTAAATGCAACTGACATCGCATTATTTTGAAGTCACGCCATATTAACATTCAAACGTAACTGCTCTATCTACCGTACACTCCAGCACTGCTTTGCCGACAGTGCGGATTGCTATTTTATCGACAGAGCAGGGAACTGCTTTGCCGACAGCGTTTTTAAAAAAAAACAAATTAAAAACACCTAAGCTAAAGGAAATCTTTCTTTACGTGCAAAATAAAATGAATTCATCTTTAATATTTTATAATTAAATAGATTAATATTCGTACTTATTCAATGTGTTTCACGAAATTATTATTTTTTAAATATTTTTTATACAGTTGTCATTTTGAGGTTATTTCCACGCCCTAAAGGCTTCCACAGACCGAAGCGCAGGGCGCTACAATGCGTCCGCAGCGCGCTTCGGTCTGTGGAAAGCTTTAAAATTGTCTATACCCAGTTACTGAAAATGGCGATAATCCTCCATTCACAAACACCGTGATTGGCAGTTTAGGGGTTTCCATAGTCAATTAAAAAAATTTTACTTTAATCCCTTGAGATCAAAAAAGAGCTTTAGTCCCGATATGCAGAGACTAAAGTAACATTTTAAGAGCATGAGAAGTGAAAAATATCTTAAACGAATCCGTCAGTAGTGGTAGCCTAGTGGTTGACTATGACCTCTAAAACAAAGGATCGTGGGTTCTAGCCCTGGCTCACACCTTTTTTTTATATACAAATAGGCTTGCGTTTGATCACAATCACGCCTCATGGAAAACGAAGATGAGGTCTCTAATGGAGCACGCTTGCCTAGTAAATGCTCATTCACCCTAGACTTGAAAAGGGCCATCTCTGAGTGTTTCAGAATGTATGTGTGAAATTATACAAAACTGTGAAAAAAAAGATCGTAAAAGAAACCTATATGCACCTGTGATGAAATCAATGGTGTGTGTAAAGTTCCCAATACGAACTGGGCCCGCGCGGGAGCTACGACCCAAACCCTCGCATTTTGAGAGGAAGCTTGTCCGTGCAGTGGGACGTATATGAGCCGAGATGATAATGATGATTTAATATTGATTTGCATATCGAAGGTATTCTGACTCAACCTCTTATATGAAATTTTATGAATTTGGAATAACCACTTTAAGCCTTGTGTCTAAAGTGGTTATTCCAATTTAGTAAAATTTCATATACGAGGTTGAGTCAGAGTACCGTCGATATTTTATAACAGAACGACGTATGGAGTTTGGTGTGGCCATGCAGCAAGAAACGGGATATACAGTATCGGGAGTCCAATTGCTGCTTCGTTCCCAGCCGCTATGAATCAACGCACGCGTCAGTATAGTTGTATTATCCGATAATTACTTAATACTAGGGTGGAGGAATTTTTTTTTTAGATTTTGCATGCTGTATAGTGCTAAAAAGTTTATGTAAAAAATAAAAATATTTGAACCTACTTTTAGTTCTCTACCGCCTTTCAAAGATTTGAAAACCCCATACAATATGCTAATTTAAAGAAATCGCAATTACGTAAAATACCTCAAAGTATGTTGTTATCTTATTCGAAATACAACTTAGATTAAGTTAAACGCCTTTGTAACATAATATACTAAACGTACAAAAATTTTAAATTAAATAAACTGCCAAAACTACCATACTCCTAATTTTCTTTTATGGACTAAAGACAAAAGTGGTTGTATTGATAGTAGATTGTTCAACAAGGACTAAAACAAGCCATAATGACACGAGATATTTAGCCACCCGAGCGATAGCGAGGGAGGCTATAATTCGAGTTGTCATTATGGTAGTTTAGTCCCGCGTTAAACACTCTACTTTTCACTTTGAATGCGAGGAAAAAAACGACGTACAAAATTACTTTTTTACTACGTATGCTCAATACGAGCAATGGACATCTGTTCAAAATTCAAATAGCAAAAAAAATACCGCTGTCTTTTCTTTTCTTTTATATTTTTTTGTAAAGTGACGCTTTTAATGCTTGCATAATTAGCCAACAGATTCTAACTTAAAGACTATGTTAAAACTAATTGGACTATGCATGTAAGAATGATAATTGTTCATTCATTAGAATCGGCAAATAAATTAACCTTATTGATCTAAGTTCACACACAAAATATATTGTTAACTGAAACACTTACCCGTGAATAAAGAAACGACTTTTAAAGTTTATTTTCTATATACCAATTCTTTGTTAAATTATATCTAATTATACTTTCTATTTACTATTAAATGCAACTGACATCACATTATTTTGAAATCACGCCATATTAACATTCAAACGTAACTGCTCTATCTACCGTACACTCCAGCACTGCTTTGCCGACAGTGCGGATTGCTATTTTATCGACAGAGCAAAGAACTGCTTTGCCGACAGCGTTTTAAAAAAAAAACAAATTAAAAACACCTAAGCTAAAGGAAATCTTTCTTTACGTGCAAAATAAAATGAATTCATCTTTAATATTTTATAATTAAATAGATTAATTTTCGTAATTATTCAATGTGTTTCACGAAATTATTATTTTTTAAATATTTTTTATACAGTTGTCATTTTGAGGTTATTTCCACGCCCTAAAGGCTTCCACAGACCGAAGCGCAGGGCGCTACAGTGCGTCCGCAGCGCGCTTCGGTCTGTGGAAAGCTTTAAAATTGTCTAGGTATACCCAGTTACTGAAAATGGCGATAATCCTCCATTCACAAACACCGTGATTGGCAGTTTAGGGGTTTCCATAGTCAATTAAAAAAATTTAATATGCAGAGACTAAAGTAACATTTTAAGAGCATGAGAAGTGAAAAAATATTTTTTATTCAAGTTGATGTCCCGTCACTTGATACTTATTTAATTGATATTGTTAACGAAATTTTGATTAAAAAATCAAATCTTTGAGGTAAGGTTAAAACGTGTGTCGAAAAAAGAAAATTAAAATATTTAAGTATGTCAATAAGTAGTCCATAGTCCATATTGTAGTTTCTAGATGTATTCGAGACCGCAAAGCGATAAATCACCGCGCAGATTTTTATTCGCAGTAAGATTCAATTTACAGAATTGCGAATAAAAAAACTGCGCGGTGATATGTCGCTGTGCGGACGGTGCCTAACACAACTTTTATTTTTCTCCATACTTACATAAACACTCCACCCTATAATACGTGTGTAATCCGATGAAATTATGTAGTTTAATTGGCCAATTATTAGAGCGTTTCAACCGCCTCATTTATCTGGTCACATTTTTTAAGAAATTATCTACCTACGTGCTATGAAAAGGGCTATGCTGGGAGTTTCTCTGAAAGATCGAATTCGTTACAAGGTGATCCGACAGAGAACCAAAGTTATCGACATAGCCCATCGCATTAGCACACTGAAGTGGCAATGGGCCGGCCATATATGACTCGGTGGAGCGGTAATCTTCGCAAGGCGGCTGGCAAGTGCTGGATGAGAGTGGCTGAAGATCGTGCTCAGTGGCGAGCCATGGGAGAGCAGTGGACCAGCATAGGCTGATGATAATGATGATGATGTATCAGAATCTTATGCCATTACTTAAAAAATGTGACCAGATAAAGGCGGTTGAAACGCCAGCATAAATGCCCAATTATACATAACTATGTAATTAAACGGACCGGGGGAGCAATTGACAAAATCCCATCAGTCGAAAACACCATTTGACAATGTTGATAAAATTGTTGTTAAAATGTTGTTGTTGGTAGTTAACTCGTGACCACGACTGCTGCAATGTGGCCAAAACGTCGAGGTAAATATTGTTTGCGTGATAAGTCCTGTTTAGTATTATACTATAAGAATGTTGATAAAGTAATCAGAGGTTGAAATTATGAATAGAAAATTAGAATATTAGAACTCTAATTAATTTTTCACTTCTCATGCTCTTAAAATGTTACTTTAGTCTCCGCATATCGGGACTAAAGCTCTTTTTTGATCTCTAGGGATTAAAGTAATTTTTTTTTAATTTACTTTGGAAACCCCTAAACTGCCAATCACGGTGTTTGGGGATGGAGGATAATTGCCATTTTTAGTGACTGGGCATAGACAATTTTAAAGCTTTCCACAGACCGCAGCGCGCTGCGTACGCTCCGAAGCGCTCCGTAGCGCCCTGCGCTTCGGTCTGTGGAAGCCTTTAGGGCGTGGAAATAACCTCAAAATGACAACTGTATAAAAAATATTTTAAAAAATAATAATTTCGTAAATAATTACGAATATTAATCTATTTAATTATATTAAAGATGAATTCATTTTATTATGCATACTGTGACGTTCGGTCCCAGGATGTGGTTTTCGATAGATAATAAAAAAACAACCGAAGTCAACAACAAAAATTAAATAATTTATTTTAAAATAATATGGGGTTCTATGCCGTCTGGTCTAGCCTCCGTAGATGGGTACTCCCCTGACGGCGTCGGCGAAGGCAGCCACGGATGGGCAAGGCTGATGAAGTACGGCCCGGGGAGCGCCGGGGCAGCAGACGAGTGTGTGGGTTTGAGTTGCGGGACCGGTGTAATTTCTTTACCCGTAAGGTAGCACCCTGTAGATCAACGTCCACAGTTAATATTCATCCGAGCTCCTCCGCTGATAGTGAACCCCGTGATGATAGTCTACCTAAGATTGAGGAGTGCCGGAAGCAGTTGGTGTAGGTGTTCACTATCAGAACGGAGTTACATGTTTTAAGAGGAAAATGTATATAAAATTATTTATTTATTTTTTTTAATATGAAGGTAGCACTACATATGGATGGCTTTTACAATGCATTAAAAAAATAAAAGATAGGCTTTATCACTGTTTGACCTAGCACTTAGTACATGGCTTAAACAGAGCTAAGCATATGATGTTCCGTGCACCACAACGGCAACGATAATAAGCAAAGTTTCGTAAACATTCCGCTGGTGATTTAAGCCGTGTGAAATTAACTACGGTAATATGAGTTATTTACTAAGCGGGATCGAATGCAATGAGATGAGATAATATTAATAACTAAAGCACTAGGGTTTGAAATGAACACTAACTTATAGCTAAGCACTGAATATACTTGTTCAACACTTACCCTACATTGGGGCGCGAGACGACACTTCACAGATTTTATCAAACTTTTATAATAATTATCCAATTACGTTGGAAGAACGACAATGTATACCTATAATAGTACATTACTGCAGAGGCCGTGAAGTAAGGGATTGATGGACGAGATTTGGGGTATACGGCCGAGTCGTAGACGAGGCCGGATAAAACGAGTCCAGCAATCCCTCTTCCGGCCGAGGATTGTATAGAGCTTTTCTCAAACATGCATCATCATCATCATCATCATCATCATCCATCCATCCATCCAACCATCCGTCCATCCATCCATCCATAAATCCATCCATACATCCATCCATCCATCCATCCATTCATCCATCCATCCATCCATACATCCATCCATACATCCACCCATACATCCATCCATACATTCATCTATCCATACATGTATACATCCATCCATCCATACATCCATCCATCCAACCATCCATACATCCATCCATACATCTATACACCCATCCATACATCCATCCATCCATACATCCATCCATCCATCCATACATACATCCATCCGTACATCCATACATCCATCCGTACATCCATACATCCATATATCCATACATCCATCCATCCATCACCAGTAGTTTAGGCGGTTTTATAGAAATAAAAGAAGATAGATTTTTATTAATGTCGTAAGTTGGCTGTTTGTAATTTTTCCTTTGTCAGTTTAGTGTTAGTAAGCAAATTTAAAAAGTTACAGCAGCGGACAATAATGGTTTTTCATACTTACTTTTATGGCCTAGGCCAAGAAGTAATGTAGGGAGCCATAAACAACAAACTTCATGGCTTCATTTCGTGACATTAACGCATACATTTCAAAGCATGTTTGAGAAAAATATTATTAATAATTGTCAGCGCGTATGACGACACGTAGCGAAGCTAGTGAACGCAGCCGGCACAGGTTTGTCGTAGACAGGGCGATAGCTCATAATGCGGAGCGCGGGCGGGTGCATCGAAAATCCGTGCACCGTCCTCTGGAGGTAGTTTATAGTCGCGCGGACAAGTGTTAAACTAGTGTGTTGATTTGATTATTATGTTTTAGTAGGTAATGTTATTTTTTTTTAGGTTTAGTTAGTTCTAAATAGTATTATGTAGATTAGTATTTTGGTTAGTTTACAAGTTAGTATTTTAGATTATAAGATTTTATTTCAGAATTTAAATGTTTTATTGTTATTATTACTGTTTTTATAATTAAATATACATTAAATTAATGACTTATTTGCCATTATATTTTAACAATAATAATATATGTACGTGTACCGTTACAATACTTAGTCCAATTAGCTATGAAATAATTTTCAAGTTTGAATCTGTTGGCTAAATATCGATACCTTTAGGTTCATTTGGCGTAAAGGACAAAATGGCACTTTTAAGGAGAGCCAAAAAACAAAATTTTTTTTAGAAAAACTTTTGTAACTTTTTTCTTTGTTGACCTATATTTTCGATGTATATGAGAAAATTGCTTAGAATTCTTGTCTCTATGTAGTTATTTGGTGCCTATTACGTTAAATATGAAACTTAAAAAGTTAGTGTCCTTTACACCACGGTAAAAAGCGTTATAAAGTCACATACGACCACACCATTTTAAGAAATTTAAGATAGTTGATTGGTTGATTGGCCGTAAAGGTCATTTTTGTAAAAAATAATGCAATTTTTAGGTGTATAGACCACCATAACATACTAAATTTATATTGTTTTCCTTAGATTTATGTCATTACAGGAATGTATTATGCGAAAATATTCATCATTTGTCGTAATTATTCGTTAGTAGCTACTTACCAATAATTTAGTAGTTGGTAGTAGCATAAAATATCATTAAATACATGCAATAAACGTTTTACGCCTTGAAAATATTAAAATTACATCCATGGAATTTTATTATTATTGTAATAAAACAGGTAGGTTAATCAAGGTATGCAGTGAATGAAAGGATGGAGTCATTAGTCTGTAAGAAAACGCTGTAAAGTCAACTTTGGTATTCGCTAAATGCACTTTACTAGAGAAACGCTACACAATATAGGTTCAATCACAAAATTACTTTACCTACTAGGAATTTAATAACGTCATTTTCTTTGTGTAAGAACTAATTACCAGGTATGTTGTACCTACAGCTCTAACGTTACACAAAATCATCCAGTATAAATCAAAACAAATTCTAATAAACAAATCTCTCCGGATAAAACCGTACTAATTATTGTTTTGTAACTTGATAATATTAATAAACTGGTTCTCAGAAATGACTAACTAGCGTTAGGTAGACCTTAAATAAACGAGTTAGTATCAAGTAGGTAGTAAGAATAACGCAAAAATTCTTTAAAGCAACTCGTCAGAAGTTTTTTATTTCGTCTACTGCAATGTCACTGTAGACGACTGCTGACGACTTGCCTCAAAAACACTACTCGATAATAATTCAATCGAACAGCGTTAGAAAATATTTCTATAATAATAACTGAACTAAACAAAACAATCATCCGATCTGCATGCGTATGCATCGGGGACTAGGTATAAGTCCGTACCGTCATAGACACATCACCTATCTTGCTCTTAAGGCCACCACAAACTGCAGCGCGGAGCATGCGCGCGACGCCGATGGAGCGTGCCTAGCGCGGTCTATAACACTAAACCATATATACGGTGACATACACCGGCAGTGTTGTGCAGCACGCTGGGAGACAACCGGCATGAGGAATTTTTTACCGCGCAAAACTGTCGCATGTTTTGTTACGACGCAAACTGTTATTAGTAAGGAAAGTACAATTATAATGAAAATAGAAGAACATCAAATGTTTAAACAACCTAAACCTATTAAAACTTGATTTAATTACGTTATGACATCATTACAGGAATGGAAAACTCTTTTACGCCTTTAATTTTATTCATCATGTTCACCAATTTACAAAAAAAAGAGTAGTAAAGCATTAAAAAGTCCTTTACGCTGCATCATAAATATACCTTGGCATTTATGTAAGTGCTTTAAACCACGTTTTATAATGCTAGGAAAAAAATATACGTCCTTTACGCCCATAGTTTAGCTACGTTATAAAGTAAATATAGTACGTAAATGAAGAACAGTAAAGGTCGTAAAGGACAGAATAATAAAAGAAAGCTCCAAATATAGGTCTTAAAGGGCAACGTGTATAAAATCAGGACTTTACGTCGTGGTCTATATTTCATAACGTCCTTTACATTCCATGTGATTTTGAGTGTGATATTTACACCCACTAAACAAAGCAGTTTTGATGTTGAGCTATGGAAAATTTTGGGGTGTAAAGGTCAAATTTTGCGAGATATCAAAATTCTAAGTATACAGATCGATAGACCTTGAAATTCTGAACAAAACTGTATATATAACTCATTTTCGGCATTTTGTCCTTTACGCCAATTGAACCTAAAGGTATTGATATGCAAACAATTAAAGCGTCACTCAACAAAAAAAAAACACGGATTAAATTTAAATTGCTATTTGAATTCTGAACAGACGTCTTTTGCTCGTATTGAGCGTACGTTGTATAAAAGTAATATTGTAGATTAGTATACCTAAAACATCGTTTTTTTCCTCGCATTCAAAGTGAAAAGTAGAGTGTTTAACGCGAGACTAAACTGCCATAATGACACGCGAATTATAGCCACCCTCGCTCTGCTCGGGAGGCTAAATATCTTGTGTCATTATGGCTTGTTTTAGTCCCTTGTTGAGCAATCTACTATTTTCAACTCGCGTACTACAATGTTCTACTATCAATATCGCTATCGGTAGTCCAATGAGGTGCATTGTGTGATCGCAACTTTGACATTTCATTATGAAACGTTCATGGAAGTAATAAGTACTACGTATAACCGGAATGAACTGTTGTCGCAAAATTGAAGCCGAACGAGAGCTCAGTAACTCGATAAGTACCTCTTATCCCTCTCTAGCGATGGTTGATTGGTTGGATGGTTCATGTAGGGTTGTCAGTAGCGTTGAAAAAGTCCGGAAAAACTCCCGTTTTTTTTCGGATATTTATGGAAAAAACCACGAAACTTTCCGCTCTTACTTTTCCGAAAAAAACGATTAAAACCGAAAAAAATGAAATGGAAAAAAACATATGAAGTTTTCTATATGAATGTTGATAATTAGAATTGGTAAGTACATACTTTTTTAAGGTTTTAAATTTTTTTCTTAGTGCCAGCGGGTACTTTGACACGTTTAGGTTAATTTCGTCCACATTCCCACTTTGTCCACATTCCCATTTCGTCCTTTTCCCACTTCGTCCACATACCCACTTAGTCAACATTCCCATTTCGTCCACATTCCCGCTTAGTCAACTTCCTAGCCGATTTTAATGCGGTTTTCGCTATCACTTAGCTTAATTCTCAGGGAAGATTTCATTTATTTTTGTGATGAAGGTATTCATGTTAAGAAAAATACTTGCAAAGCACGGTGCGGGTCAATACTATTCATCTTACACTACTAATTTCGTTACGAAATGGGAATGTGGACGAAATGGCAATGTGGACGAAATGGGAATGTGGACGAAATGGGAATGTTGACGATGTAGGAATGTGGACGAAATGGGAATGTGGACGAATTGGGAATTGATTGTGGACGAAATGGGATCGCTGACGAAGTGGGAATGTGGAAGAAATGGGAATGTGGACGAAATAAACTTAAACGCTTTGACATTGTCATCAGCAATCAAAGATAAGTGCCACTTTAAAGAAATTCTAAAATATCTTTTTGAACGCATTTACTTCTAATTAAATTTTAATTTTAATTGTAGTGGAATTGATATTGATAATAAATATTAAGTATATTGTTCTTCTATTCGGTTAAAATGCCGGGTGTCAAAAGTGGTGTTTGGGGACATTGGGAAACAATCGATTAATAAATTAATTTTTATTCGGACTAATTTACACCTACAAACGGACAACACCGACGACATGGAGGCAGAAATTATTGAAATAAATTAGAGTGATAGTGAATAAAAAATAATAGTACATTACTGCAGAGGCCGTGAAGTAAGGGATTGATGGACGAGATTTGGGGTACACGGCCGAGTCGTAGTAAGGAGTAAGGTTTTATTTTTTTTATTTTCGGAGACACTTTTTGTCGCAGTATTTAGTCCAGTATTAGGTAGTAGGTCCATGGAAACGTTTCACAATGTTCTTTTACGCACTGCAAATGGCGGAAATTAAAATAAAAAAAAAAAAATAGTTTACCGATTTATTGTCTAATGGCCGACAGCCATTCTATTTTATTTAAGTACTTAATTATTGTTAAATCGACTTTATACATTAATTAAAATATGTTTACATAAACAATTATTAAATAATGAATACTTAAATAACGGACAAATGAATTTTAAAGTTATTATTAAATAAGTTGAATATTTTAACATCATTCAATTTGGCTGTATGACAAAGTTCCCGGGTCCATTCTAAGGTTAGATTAGTGAAAAAAAAAAACGTTTCAAAATAGCGGGCATTTGTTTTGCTTTTGCACGGAGTTCTTTCAAGTTGAAAGAAATAAAAGAGAAATCACTATTTAAATGACTTTTCACTTCTCATGCTCTTAAAATGTTACTTTAGTCTCTGCATTTCGGGACTAAAGCTCTTTTTTGATCTCTAGGGATTAAAGTAATTTTTTTTAATTTACTTTGGAAACCCCTAAACTGCCAATCACTGTGTTTGTTGATGGAGGATTATTGCCATTTTCAGTGACTGGGCATAGACAATTTTAAAGCTTTCCACAGACCGCAGTGCGCTGCGGACGCTCCGAAGTGCTCCGTAGCGTTCCATAGCGCCCTTCGCTTCGGTCTGTGGAAGCCTTTAGGGCGTGGAAATAACCTCAAAATGATAACTGTATAAAAATATTTAAAAAAATAATAATTTCGTGAAACACCATGAATAATTACGAATATTAATCTATTAAATTATATTAATGATGAATTCATTTTATTATCCATACTTAGTCCAATTAGCTATGAAATAATTTTCATGTTTGAATCTGTTGGCTAAATATGCAAACATTTATGCGTCACTCAACAAAAAAAAAACCGCGGAATAAAAAATTGCTATTTGAATTCTGAACAGACGTCCATTGCTCGTATTGAGCGTACGTTGTATAAAAGTAATATTGTAGATTAGTATACCTAAAACATCGTTTTTTTCCTCGCATTCAAAGTGAAAAGTAGAGTGTTTAACGCGAGACTAAACTGCCATAATGACACGCGAATTATAGCCACCCTCGCTCTGCTTGGGTGGCTAAATATCTTGTGTCATTATGGCTTGTTTTAGTCCCTTGTTGAACAATCTACTATTTTATCTGTGAGAATTTGGGAGTTTGTTGAATTAATTGATGCAGAAATGTTGACGCCGCCAGAAATAAAACAGGCGGCAATGAAAATGAGCAATAATTTACTACTTTTAAAATCGAAAAATTCATTTATTGTCCGTTATATAAGTATTCATAATTTAATGATTGTTTATTTTGAACTCGTAGAAAAAGTAATGTATGCAACTGTTCATAATCAGCCATTGAGACACTCATGCGTATCTATTATGCTAGTGCAGTATATTTATCTCTATTACCATTCCGAATTTTAGGTTTGTATGTATAATGTTATGTTACCTAGAAACAACAAAAACATCTTTCCACTTTCTGTTCTTATTTTTTCTTAAAAATATAAGGCTATTTTGCTACTCCAACAATCTGTAGCTCAACATTTTTATGTTTTCATAAACAGGAACGTCTGTGGAACGAATTAAACAAACATTAAAAAAGGGGAACGTAAAATATTTCAACGGAAAAACGTGTTTTGATGTGACCTCCGTTATTTTTAACCCCCGACACAAAAAGAGGGGTGTTATAAGTTTGACCGCTATATGTGTGTCTGTGGCATCATAGCTCTTAACGGAGATGGAAGAAGGTTTTATTATTTGAAAGCAGGTTTCTTGGCAATGGTTCTTATATTTACATGATTATCAAAATTGGTTCAGCCGTTCCAAAGTTATCAGCTCTTTAGTTAGCTGCGGAAGGGATCTTAGTCGCATAAAAGTTGTTTTAAAAAAGTACACAATTAAGGGTTTTAATTAAAACAAAACTTAATTATATCCTTTGTTTAACGAAAGTTACCCATATGGTTTGTTTGACTAACTTACACGAAGGACGCGATCGTAATTTAGTTTTCATTAAGCCCTTAGCTATTGTACATTTTTTTTGAAAACGACCCGTAATGTACATTTACTTTATTTCCAAGCATATTATGTGACCTAATTGCGTTGGAGGTTTTTAATTTTTTTAATTTATAGTTATTATCATCGGTTTGACTTCGAATTTGTATGGATATAAATTAAATCGATACATATTTTTGCACTTGACCGTACCGGTGTTCAAAGGTGAACTTATCTATTATAGGGTTCTCCAGTTAAACTTTGAACGATTGACAGGACATCAGAAAAAAGAGTACCTAGTCATGTACGTAATGAAAGTAAAGATAGCCGAAATCTAAAATAAACCCAGGTAAATATTGGCCACTGGTTGCAGAGAGGACCGGTGGCCCATTCCTGCAGACATGGGATGCCTTCGATCTCTCAGCGAGAGCTGAGTAGGGTTTTTGTGTAAAAGAATTAAGGGCCCTCGCCCACGGCGACTTTTTGTGGCGATGCAGTAGCGATGCTGTCGAGCGTTCGCATAGATACAGTCGCGATGCGGTCGCTTGCTGTGTACCCTCGCCCACATAACACGATTCAGTCGCGATGCAAATGCGATACCGTCGCGCTTCTGTCGCGATGCAAACGCGATACCGTCGCGCTTCTGTCGCGATGCAAACGCGGTTCTCCACTACCGCGCCACCCTCCCTCCGTTCCCTCCCCGTTGTCGTCCGACACGGTCGCGCGTTTGCATCGATAAAGTCGCGATGCTGTAGCGCGTTAGCATCGCTTCTATAGCGCGTTACAAATGCGACTAAGCGCGTTAGTAGCGATGCTGTAGCGCGTTTCGTAAACGCGCGACAGCATCGCTACAAAAAGTCGCCGTGGGCGAGGGTCCTAAGAGCGGTTTTTTATTTGTATTTATTTTTCTATTTTTATTTTTCCTTGTGTCGTAGCTTGATGTATTTTACCTACTAACATAGGCTTAAGGTTACAATTTTATTGTTGCTAACACATTATGGATATTTATGTCCGAAATAAATTATTATTATTACGTTAAAAATACAAATACATAGAATGAATACACGAAACTGTAATAATAAATACATAGAATGAATACATATTTGGCGCGGATAACTATATGACATCACATCAGTCAAGAGATAAAGTCGTTTTGCAAAAAAAGATTTCTTTTAAATGTTAGCATTCACATTTATAAAATAATAATTCATTAGAATAACTACACCAAAAGACAGCTGAATACCCATTTGGACTCAGTATTCGTTCGTGCGAACTTTTCCAATTCTTATTTCAACTTTTCAATTAATTGTGATATCGGCTGTCGGATACAAAGTTAATGGAACAATCTGGAACTAAGTAAGTATTGCGTCGGTCCATTTGTAACGCATTATTTCTAACGCAGGGACAGAATTTTAATGGGACGCAGCGTCGGAGAAAAAGTGACGAAGAAAACCGAAACAGAGAAAGCCATGATTCAAGAGGTTTAAATTTGTAAAGCAGACTTGCACGGACCAGAGAAATATATAAATCCAAGTTAACTGGAGACCCAGGGTTAAGTAGTGTATGTATGGAACTGTCATTCAGGGTTAACGATTTTTTTAAGCCTGGACCGACCATGCTAGCGGCCCTTAATGTATATGATATAATTATAATAAATATCTGCATTCGCCATTTTGTGTTTAAAGACCACTTTTAATATGTTTATAATATTGTTAACCTAGCTGTAATTAATATATTTATTTTGGAAAATGTAAGTTTTATTTTTAGAGTCAAGCATAACAGTATCTAGTAGGTAATTTAAACATTGGCGTTAGTAGGTAATTTTTATAAATTAAATTCGTACCTAATTTATTATGTACGCGGTACATTACACGGATATTGCACGTACATTGTAGGTACAACAACATTAGCATTTACGTAAAGACTACATTTATTACAATGTGCTATAAACTTTATTGAGAAGGCATCATGTCATACATTTCTTGATTCTGTTCTAGATGCTCAGGGGTTTGTAATCTGTTTATGGACTCGAGGTCATATTGTCTAACATGCGTAGGCTCGTGATCGCATCCACAACTTCTTTCTACCACCCTCATTCTGTAGCGTTGGACAAAAACCGGGTGCGTGCAGTTCCTCCGCGCGGAAGAAGTGAAACTTCGTAATGTGGAAATGAAAAAGGCACTTTATACATCAATATGAACCTTATTGCAATAACTTAAAGAACTAAATTTACTTATGCATCTATGTGTTTAAATTACTCACTAGATGGCGCTTTTATCAAGTCTCATACATTTGCTGCTAGCAAGCAACCAACTACAGCGCTAGCGGAACAAGTTACATAACTCGTCGCTAGATGGCGTTGCTCCTCGTGCGCACGTTATTTTCAATAATTTTTCTTGATTTTTCGTAATTCTCAAAGATATTCAATACTTTTTTTTACTAAATACCTACGTTTAAATAAATACTTTATTCTACGATCTACCATTAAAATAGAATAATAGATTTGATTTTTACAAGTTTTCATACTAAACCACGCAACTGTTCTGGATCGCACTGACGAAGTTTTTAACATCCGTTAGTATACATACAATGCGAACGTCTCGCAAACGTCAACTTGCGTTGCGTTGCGTATTTAACGCAACGCGTTTAACGCAACGCTTGTTGGAAGTTGCATTAGAAGTTTCACTTCAAAAATGTATCCCGTCTTTACTAGGAATCACACCTGTCGGTCTGAGATGCTTAGAACTGATAAACGCTTGCCTGCCTTTTATCACCTTTTTCTTTTTTGAGCCGAAGAAATCTACTGCAGATGACAGAGACAATACTATCTAACGCGCTTGGAATCGCGATCGCATTTATTTCTGCCCGACGGTATAGGGTGAGATTAAAAAGAGGCGATGAATGCAATTACGAGCGTTGGTTCGTTAGTCAATCACGGCTTCGTCACTTTTCTAAACGCTTCATGATGGACGGTGGCATATCTTCTGCATCTAACTGTTTTCGGTGATCTTAAGAGGGTAGTTTAGTCACGAGTTCTCATACAAACTGCGAAAATGGATTCCACCACTAATTCCACCTTGGCCAAATTTTTGATCTTTTGTCAACCAAGGCTATACGAACCTAGGTTAAAGATCGTAAGTTTACTTTTTTTAAGTGTATCCAGTATACTTAATTATGTTCATGAATAGGTATCGTCGGGGATAGTGCAATACCGCGTAACTAGCACTGGTAAATACTGCGTATCTGCGCAACACCCATAAGGAAAATTCGCAAAATATAATATACCCTTTATCACTCTCTCAACTTAGACGAATCTACACCTCACACTTTAAAATCCATCGAGCCGTACAGGCTGCAGGGTGTGCCAATGAACGATACACATCATCATCGTTATCATCATTTCAGCCGGAAGATGTCCACTGCTGAACATGTGCCTCCCCCAAGGCTCGCCAAGGAGATCGGTCCCGTGGAACGCGATCCCGCAACCTTGCTCGTTGAACTGATAGCCGATGGGGCTAAAAGGTTCTCGAGTGGCATCCACGGAATGGAAGACGCAGTGTAGGTAGGCCTCCAACAAGATGGGAACGATATACACAAACATAAATATATACGCTCGAAAAACATAACCATCCTGCGACAGTTGGTAAAAAAGAAACTTCCTCTACAATGTCATTTGGTATTACTTGTAGATAAAAATGATCGAGCTTCAAAGGGCGTGAGAAACACGCACCTAAACGTGTTTATATTTGCGGCCGTATTGAAGCCACTTTGGAAATAGGTTCGGGGTTAATACGAGCAAAAGGACCCTTTGATTTCTCCCCTTTAACCGAGTCACCAGTTAATGTTGTTTTAGGACTAATTTGTTATTTGAATTTCCATCGCGCTGTACCCCGGGCCGTAATTAGATACCAAAAGTGAATACAATAGATTTGTTCTTGTAACAAATTAAACGTAAAAAACGCACTTGAAATCAATGGACTTTGAGATTGAATGCATTAGAAAAGTCGTGGTAACATAGTGGTTTGACATGTGGACTAACAAGCAGAGGGTCAAGGTTTCGAACCCGGACGTACACCTCTGATTTTTTACAATCTATGTCCGAAATTTCATTTAATATTTGCTATGAGCATTTTAGTAAATATAGCATTTTAGTAGTGTGAGAAACTTGCATGCTCCTGCGAAGCAATTCAATGATGTACAGTCTAACCAACTAAATGCTGACCTAATGTGGAACCTTTTCACAGAAAATGTCACAGTGACATCGCATTGCTTGACAAGGGAAATCATTATGGCGCTTACTGTGAAACGTTTTAGGATGGGTTCGGGCATTCGAACATGGTGGATATAGACAGTATCTAATTTTGGTATTTCTGTTTCTTTGGCTAGTTGAAGTATAATTTTGATAGTGTTTTATGCGGCGATTAACCTTAGTTAACAGTGATCAAAAAATTCTATATTGCTCTCGTGTCTGACATTTTTTAATGCGCAAGTTGTCTCCACGTGGTTTCTGGAATTTTACTATCAAGATGCAGAAACACAATCACCGTACAACGTCGCTCCCAAAGAGAGCTTACTTTGACACTGGCGAAATTGTCCTAAAATAGGACAGAAGCCATATTTTAAATAAATAATAATAATAGGATGGGTTCCAAATCAAATGGTTTAAATGCACGTGCAGTTCCTAATCAGTTCTGGGCCCGCTTCGGAACTACATATAACCCCAATCTTCTCAACTTGACAGGATGCTTGTGTGTGCTGATGAATGGAAGGAAGACTCCTCCCTCAGCTAATAACTTTTTGACAGGAGCCTTCTGTTTTCCAACTTTACTCCAGATTCTGAAAACAAAAAATTAATTTTTACCCTGTCAATATTGCATGTAAAACCAACCAAACAAACCTACCCTTTAAAAAGGTGAGTCATAAATCTGGTGCATCCATTTGACAGTGACAGTTCTTTGTTTACAATCTCGCTTTTCAATTACGGATCGGAGTAGATGTATGTAGAGTCCTGGGATTTCCACTGAAAAGTTTGAAATGGAGAAGGTAATTAACTCCTGAACGGATGGGGTTCGAACAAATATTGACGGTAGAGCTAATAAACTGGTGAAAAACCAAAGCTATTGTTGCCGTATAGTTTCCGGGTTTCCCTTGACAGTATGTTAATAGTTTGTTTTGGTTCCGTTTGAACTCGAAATAGAAATATAATTTTTAGAATTTTATACAGGCTTTAATGGATGTTTGTAATTCTTTCACGCTAAAACGGTTTGTCGGATTCTGATGAAATTTGGCACAAAAATAATTTATAACCTGGATTACATATAGAATAAATACTTTTATCCCGGAAAATTGCACATTTCCCGTGGAACAGCGATTAACGAATTCTTCGCCAACTGAGTCGCAGGCAACAGCTAGTTTAAATAACTAGGGCATTTTATTGGGACTTTCCCACGCCGTACGAAGATTTAATTAGTCCATTTGGCCCCAATTATTTTCTATATCTGTTTGTAGAACCCACTAACAGCATGCATATTAGTCTAGGCTATAAATGGAGGCATTTGGTTATCGCTATAATCAGTGTTAATCTAACAGCAGAACCTAATTACTAGCCGCAGTTTCAATATTAACTGTATTGACGGTCATTCAAGTAATGACACTAATTTGTTTAGTAAATTGTTCAAATTAAGTATATTTGATAGGTTCTTACTATTTTCATTACAGTTGGTGAATGCCTGTATTTCAGAACAATATTTCTGTTCGCAGAAAATGTGGCACTTGGAGCACACAATACTGTTTATTTATGAGAATATATTGGAGAGTAAAATAATACATTTTGATATACTTAGTAAGTACAGTCAATATCTTAAAATGATATTTTTGAGAAATACTTCATAGAACAAGCCACTTACGTGTTCGATTAATCATTAAATTATCTTTATGTTTTCTATTTTCATGTGTTGTATGTGTATTACACTTGAATTCAAAATGTATCGCAGATTGCACACATATCCGCAAGTCCGCAACTCTCCAAGTCAACAAAAACTACTTGATTTAGTGGGTGAAGATTCAACGTGGAAAAGTTCTTATTTATGACAACCCTTGGTGGACAAAAAATAAGAAAAATGCCAAATATTGAAACCTTTTTGTAGATTGTGCGGAATCTCAGTGACGATGTTTTTACTACTAACAAAAAAATTCGTACCAAATGTTACAATTATTCCAAAACAAATTCAGCAAATAAACTAAGACTTGGATTTTAAGAAGATACCTCGCCTGAATATTTGCAAAGAAATATTTTCGTAAAATAATATTCGCCCAAAATCTTATCTCAAAAAATACTTTTTACGTCACTGAATTAAATAATCGTGGGATTTGAAACGCTTAAATTTCTTTGATGATATTGGAACAGGTATCAAAAACTTACCAATTCTGACGTTACCTTCATACGTGGAGTTTTGTCTGATACCAGTATTTATTCATCATCAATTTGCGTTTGCGGCAAACAAGCTTGCCCAGTGTGAAAGACCAGAAAAGCCAAATTAGCCTCGCATTAGTCCTTGCCGCCTCAATGATTGAGCATCGCTTTTGGAACGCAATATCCATGGACAAAGCCAATATCCCTATGGCTAAAATTGAGGAATATTCCAGAACATCGATAATCAGACATGTGACGCTGCAATTATGGACCTCTTGTGTTTGTAAGTAAGGTTAAAATTTACGCTCTTTTAAATTGAAATAAGCCGTTTTAAAGAAACTATCCAACATTGATAATGGTACCGTCTATTAAGCTGACAGATCATTTCAATGATGAAAAGCAAAATCTGATAGGAAATTTAGAGCCTGTTTAACGACTCTCTGATTAGTTCCTAATATATACCCTGACCGATATTTGTAATGCATTCTGTGTCTTTTTTGCACCGAAGAATTGTCTAATTAAAATATTTACGCTTTAATGACGGTAGTTCATATTTATAAGATTTTTTATCCGATGTGTCACGAAAATTACCCTTACTATAGTTGCATTGTTGACACAACATAACTTTTTCCAGTCATTCGTTTTGTATGGTTTCAACTACGATTCAAGGTGGACTAATGGCCGACGGCGACCGACGACGATGACCAACGGCCGAAGGGAATGGTTCTAGAGTGGCAACCGCAAACAGGAAGACATGGCGTGGAAAAAGCCTCCAAGACGATTGACGGCGATCCGGTAAAAGTCACAGGAGCCACTTGAATGCTTGCGGTCAGGACCGATCTTTGTTGAATTCTTTGGGGGAGGCCTTTCTCCACCAGTGGACTTCTTTTAGCTGATATGATGATGATGATAACGTTGTCCAAGTTTTTGGTCCACCCATGTATGTTAGAAGCCTATCTCTTCTCAAGGCCTGTTATAACTTAGACGAATACCATCCGGCCATTAGCAGAAATTCCTCCCAGGCAACCACACAAATTACATGCAATTTGCGAAACTGTTTCCAGACGACCGAAACTTTCGGACATTTGATATTTCTGCATGCTATTTAATGCCCGTCCTAACACTATGCCGAACTTTAGTGAGTAATTTAAATTGTAGTAAAGCTTTGCTGGCACCTACATTAATCACAGAATGTAGTTTCCTCAACTTTTAAAGCTCAACTGGAAATACGAGCATTTTATTGAGTATTGCGCATACATTGTTTGTTATTTCCCTAAACAGTCTAATTTATAAAAACTTTGCCATATATCTAAATACTAAATAGTCAATAAGATTGACTATATATTTAATTTGAAAACTCTTTATGTTCTACTTAAGCTAATCCATAGGTACTATTCTTTTGTTATCCTTACTTATAACTATTATAAATGCGAAAGTAACTTTGTATGTCTGTCTGTCTATTATTACCATTCATGCTTAAACCGCTGAACCTTTTCCTTGTGAATTGGGATCCCGGAATATTACAGTGAGTACTTCACTGGAATTCCCAAAAATTACGTCGTGATCGTCATTTACGTTGTGTGACGAACACACGTGCAAAATTTAATGTCTCTAGACATAGCGGTAGCGATCCCGTGGGAATATTGGGATAAAAACTAGCTTATGCGTTATTCCAAAAATCTAACTATCTGCATATGTATCAGATTTCATCCTTATCCGTCCAGCTATTTAAGGCCAACGCAGACCATATGCATGAGCATCTGGTCTGCGCCTACCTATAACGTGAAAGAGTAACGAACACGCACACATAAAAAGTAATAAAATTTATTGAATCAGGCGTCACTTTGCGGAGGTCCATTTAATGAACTGAACCAACCTCATGCTCATGTTGCCTCGTAGGGGATCAGGATCTACCAAGCTACTCAGATGACTTCTACAGAAAGTAAAAGACATTATGGCTTTGAAGGTCGCGGGTGCGCAGAGTAATAAAAAGGTACTCACAAGTTTCACATTTATAATATTAGTATGATGGCGCCTGACTGAATGTACTGAAATAGTTGTGTTAAAGGTGGTGTTAAATAAAATTTGCGCGTAAACCGCACATAGGACGACAGCGGGTCGGAAGCGGGTCGAGTCAGGAGTGCGGCGGGCCTATTTGCGTGGCAGTATTTATGAACAACATCACATCGACGGCTGGTGCGGGTCAGGCTCGGGTGAGAGGGGAGTGTGATGTTGTGCATGTAACGCCACGTAAATAGGCCAGTCGCACTCCCGACCCAACCTGCTGACTTCCTATGTGTGGTTTACACTTTAATGTGCTAACGTAAAATCAAAATGAGATTTTTAGAACAACTAATACATTAATAAATGTAATAAGTACATGTATTATTAACAGAAAACTAAAATGTTATTTGTATTATTTTGCCTGCATCTCTTCTTTATTTTAGTTCTTCTGAATTAGAAATGAGAAACGGAGCCCTCAAATCGTTTGCTTACCTTTAAGTTACTTACGAACTTTATTAAAGTTAAGAAAGCTCGCTGGATAAGATCAACCAATCTATTATTTGACGTCCCATATCTCTATTAGCCTTAATAGGATTAAACTCCATTTTGTCCTTTACTGTTTTACCATTCTTTAGTTTTATGAAAGGACTAGCATTTCTTGCGGCTTCATTTGCGTGAATCATTAAGTCTGGCACTTAACTTCAATTACGGGATTTTACTGAATTCTCGAGGAAATTTCCAAAATTTATAACGTGGTCTACATTAATTTTGTACAAAAAACACGTGGAAAAATTCATGTTCAGACTTAGTAGCTGAGATTTCGGAGTTTTACATACGTACTCGTTCATCCCGATTTTCATTCAAAACTATGTATGTATGTATGTTGTAGCTCTTTTTCTTTGAAAAATTAACAACCACACACATCGGCACATACACACATGCACTCACAAACTATCTGATTTATAATATTAGTAGATTTTCCCCGATAATATATTGAAAGTGGCCGAGGAAAGGATCACTGACTTATTTACATATTATATTTTTCTACGAACACGTTGCCTCATCTTACATATGGGTGAAAGAAAACACTGAGAACGAACGAAACATTCATGCATGAGTAATGAGAGCATAGTAGGGGTTGCTATGCAAATTAGGAGAGAAAATTTTGAACAACCCTAAGGGTAGACTTACTAGACTTATACTAGATACTTCTATGAAAGTATTTGGCGCGAAATTCAAGAGTACGCCTTTAAGATGCTGTTAATACCTACCTACTTTTAAGTATGTTAATTAATGTTAGTTTAGTTCTTCATGTCTTTATGTTAATTCAAAATAAAAATTTATACAATAACAATTGCATATCAACAAACAACATCATGCAACATCGCGGCTTATCTACGTCCTGCGCTGCAGGGCACAGGCCTCCTCTCAGAAGGAGCCCAGTGCAGATCGGTAACTTCACACTCGATGTATGTACCTTTACACTCGATGTGTGTTCCTTCATCGTAAAGCTCGCGGTAGGTATATTTCAAATGATTGTAATTTCACAACTAACAACAATAATAGATAAAATTACTTACGTAAAAAATCACGACTGAAAATTAGATAATAGAATATTTGTGTTTCTATTATTTGAATTCCCCACCAATATAAAGTCAAAAAGGTGGGTACACTTTCAACCTATTTAGTCGGACGCTTTGTTTAAAACTAAACAAAAAATTTCTATAGCATACTCGCTGTTTTGTTCTTTTAATTCATTTAAAGGAACAGCGTACTCATTTCCTAATATACATCAAAAGCGCGGACCCGTATTTAAAATCGCAGTTAGAACAAATACATAATCGCAAATGCAAAAAACCTGCCCTACATAGGATATTGCACTGTCGACCAAAAAAACAAGCGCGTTGAAAGGTACGCCATTGATTGGCATACGGGCCTGGCACTGATTACCGAATATCTCGGATACCAGCCGTCGGCGCGTTGCGGCAGTCCAATAAAATAACCGTAACGATCACAGCTAGCGTTTGATGCTTATTTATATGTATCTAGGCCCGCTTAGCTCATGTTGTGTTACGTGCATCGGTAAAAACCGCAGAACTAATGATAAGGGAAATAAAAATGTCACGTGTCACCCGAGCTGAAAGTGCGATGCGCACATAGGACAAATTTGTTAAAGTCATTCGGTAACGAAGTTAACTACTAAAATATTGGGTTATTGTAGTCTAGTAGTTTGACTTATGGCCTCTCAAGCAGATGGTCGTGGGTTCGCGCCCGGGCTAGCACTTCTTGAGTTTTTCGGAATTTATGTGCGAAATTACATTTGAAATCTACAATGAGCTTTACGGTGAAGGAAAACATCGTGAAAGAAATTCAATGATGTGTGTGAAGGTCCCATCCGTACTAACTACGGCCCAAGCCCTCTCATTCTATTAGGAGGTCTGTAACATGCAGAGGGACGTATATAGGCTGGGAAGATGACGATTAAAAAAAATACATTGTGGGATTTAAAAGCAGAAGGACCAAATCATACTATAACATTTTTATTCCTCTTATTGTTAGATATTTGATCCTGAGACTAGTTTTGAGTAGTTTTTAAATGTAACCGTCCAAATGACATTGTAACTACTCCAATCGACACTTCAAATAAAGGGAATCCGGGATTTTATGGTGTTTTATGGTAGAGTCACGTAGGTATATTATGTCATGTCACAATAAAATTGACATGACAACAAGCTTCAGTGTTTAGAACTCTACTGTAATTTTCCGGTAATGTGGATTATGTGGACAATAATAGTACTGTGTGACTAATATTTATAATGGCATGTGTTCAAAGCCCTAACTATCTTGATGCGGAGATGTATCTAGGGATCAACCATTATTGTGAATAATGTAATAGGATCGTATCAAAATTATAAAAATATGTGGGAATAATTGTTATTGGGAGCTGTGGAGGACCAGAGGGGAGGCCTTTGCCCAGCAGTGGGACACAATTATAGGCTAGTAAAAAAAAAAAAAAAAATTGTTACGCCTGTTACGATAGGTGACTATTTCCACGCTTTTATTTAATTTGCCCGTTAGTATGAGTCAAACTTCTAGTAGTCGTAGTGATTTGAAATTTTTTGTACGTAAACGATTCAGGCATTACGTTACAGAGAACCTTCAATGAACTACAGAAGAAGAATATGTAAATACAGTCACAAAAAGAGTTTGAGTTAAAAAAAATTACAAATAGGTAATTAGTGGAGCGCCGTAAGGTTTATACCTCGGAATCCAGTCATTGTCAATGAATCTTCATATGAATTTTTGGAATGTGTTTTTAATAGCATATAGAACAATGTTAAAAAAAATATTTTTCCCGTTCTCAACTTTTTAATTATTTAAATAAATAATTATCAATTTTTCGAAGCTTCATTTTATTTTTATTATATTTTAAAAAGGAAAACTATTACAAACTTATCCTTGGACAATTTATTGAATCAGGCGTTACTTTGCGGAGGTCCATATTAATGAACTAAAACAATTACTTTGCTCACCCGCGACCTTACAATAGTTACGTTTATGCAAGAAATGTGTGTTCATGCAGTTCCTCCACCTCCACACTGTACGAACACACACAAATCACACAAACACAACTATCACCTGGTGGTGGTCACCAAGCTACACTGACGCGTTTCGAACTCAACCAGAGCTCATCCTCGGAGTTACCACAACCGTATGCTATGCTACCAAATGTTAAACTAACAAACCAAAACAAATGTTTTAACTTGTCACTGTAACTTCACAAGTACCCACTTTATTTTTCTTATTCTCAAACTACCCCACAAAAATTAACTTTTATTGACATATTATAAAACTACCTTGAATTTTTGTTTATTTATTTATAAGGCATATTTTATTAATACTAACTGTTCAAATTAGACCCAAGCCGCAGTAAAGGAGAAGATACTAAATTTACCTGTTCATTAATAATAGACCCCATAGTGTTGTACCTAATTATTTCCATGCATTCCAGAGCATCCAGACGCAACCCCTTGCCGCAATAATGTAACACTTCATAAGAATCTGAATCTAACAATGAATGATTTGATTCCAACAAATGTTTTGCAAAATTCGATCTATCTGGATGCTCATTCCTATATGCCGAAACATGCTCTTTAAATCTAGTATTAAAACTTCGGCCTGTCTGTCCTACGTATATCCCATTGCAGTCATTACAAGTAAGCTTGTATACCCCCGATCTAGTTCCCTTATCTACCTGTTCTTTGTGGTTACATAGCCTAGAGTACAAAGAGTTGTTAGTCTTAAAGGCAACATTAATATTGTTTGATTTTAAAATGCCATAAATCATATCAGACAAACCTCCAACGTAAGAGATGCTAGATCTATATTTGTTAGTAGACTGAGAAGGTAACGCAGCGTAAAGCATGCTATTTACTAACCGTGCCTGCTTCTTTTGAACTAAACTATCTACCATTGATTTTGTATAACCATTTGAGATCGCTATCTGATAAATAGTACTCAACTCTAAATCAAAATGTTCCTTAGAAAGAGGCACAGTCAGCAATCTATTAACATAACAATGGAAAGCAGCCAGTTTATGCTGCCACGGATGATTAGAAGATGCTGGTATAACAGCATCTGTGTACGTGGGCTTACGGTATATTTTAAATTCATGTTTGCCATTTAATTTTGAAATCGTTAAATCCAAAAAGTTCAACGAACAATTTTCCTCCAGTTCTTTTTTGAACTTTATCTTTACGTGCTTGTTATTCAAACCATTAATAAACACGTCAAGCTGTCTCACACTCCCCCTCCAGCATAGGATCAAATCATCAACATACCTAAAATAGTACACAATATTACTATTACCCACAATATACTGACTCTCAAAATGATCCATAAATATATCTGCCATTAAAGGACTCAGAGGTGAACCCATAGCTAAACCATCACTCTGTAAGTAATAAAGTCCATTGAACCGGAAATAATTTTGTTTCATGCATAAAGTTACCAAATCTATTAATTCACAAACTTCACCCGGATGCAATATGAATGCGGAATACTGTTGCCGCAAACAATGACACAGCCACCCGCTCCAGATGCATTATTAAAAATGATTTTTTGCACATGCAAAACAGGATGCGGAGCATCTTGTGGGTGCAGGAAAAGTGGATTACATTGCACTGTAGCTTGTTTAGAATGCAATGGTAACAGCTGTACTAATCCTTCACCTACAATCCACATCAATGAGATCGATGACAATGACGACGACAATAATTAACAATAATGTAAAAATGTATATAGTGTATAGTAATTTCTTTTGTAACTTGTTATTTTTTGTTAAATATTAATAAATTAACATTAAAGTTACTATAGAAATATAATTTATTAGATAAAAAATTTAAACCTATACTCCAAACATTTTTTTTCCTCTTGTCCCTCGTATTTTTCAATAAATTGTTGTTATAAATTGTTGTAATCAAGATCGGGAATTTTTGTTTTTTTAACATTTTAATTTAAGCTTTTAACAATGCAATCCAACAGTTTTTATGAACATTTATTCACAATAACTGGATTCCGAGATTTTATCATTTTTATGCCTTACGGCGCTCCACTAAATGAAATGATTGTCAGAAATGCTTCCCCTGTAAATTCTGCTCTTAAACGCAAGTGACCTAAAGGACGATACGGCACGGGCAGAGTAGGTAGATACGTTCGTGCAATACGCAAATTATGAAAAGGTTTTCGTGTACACTTTTTGACTCATGGGTCGGGGTTTGCGTACTGATACGGTATTTGCATAGTGGATTGGATGGTTGTCCGTTTAATCATACCAATCGGGTCCGTTTGCGGCCCTGAACGTTTGTTGGAAACCCTCCTTTTTAAATTAAGAGAATCGGAGCGTAATTTTATACACATTTTCAAATCGAGTGTGATTGCTTTTTCAACAATAAAAATAAAGGGAATCCGGGATTTTATGGTGTTTTATGGTAGAGTCACGTAGGTATACATGTGGTTTGATTTCCGGGTATCTTTTACAGATAATTAGATTTTGTACATTTCTTAGGCCTCCCCCAAGGTTCGCCAAACAGACCGGTCCTATGCCATCCGTATTTAACGCGTTCTTGCAATCTTAATAAGGTCGTCGCTCCATCTTGTTGGAGTTCTGCCTTCACTGCCTCTTCAGGTCCGTGAACGCCATTCGAAAACCTTTTGGCTCCATCAGCCATCATTTAGTTCCAACTTTAGTAGACTTCAATTAAAATCCAAAATTAGACAGTCGTGCGTGAATAAGGAATCACTAGAAAATGGTCTCAAGACGTGTGCCTATACAAAGTGGTTAGAATTAAGCTATACTTCTATACTATCATAATATTATAAAGAGGAAAGATTTGATTGTTTGTTTGTTTGCATTGAATAGGCTCCAAAACTACTGGACCGATTTCAAAAATTCTTTTGCCGTTAGAGAGCTACATTACCACTGAGTGAAATAGGCTACTTTTTACCACGGGAAAATACCTTTTCCTACGGAAAAATTAATTTATCGCGGGCGAAGCTGCGGACGGAAGGCTAGTCCGGAATAAAACAAAAATAGTTAGATCACTTTGACTGAACTTCCTTGTAAAGGTTTTTAATCGGAAAATATTAATGCATTCAGTGCCGACAGCACTTGCGTTTACAATACTTTCGGCCAGTGACGCTGTCACAATTTTGCAGCCACTTGAACGCACAAGTGCGTTCGCGGCATCTCAATAAATCTCGGGTTTGACAGCCGGCAGCGAATGTGTCAACAGAGTTGTTCAGACAAATGTTTCGAAACTCTTTTAATCGAATTTCATTTACCTATCCGATAACCGGTTCACAGAATGTTTTAATACCTTTTTTTGCCAACAAATTAAAAATCCCGAATTTCAATATCGTTTTCGGGATTTTAATATACGGAAATACATTTAAAGGTAACCAACCTAACCATTTGCTAAAATATTCCAGATCACCTTCACACCTTGTATGAATAACAACGAACTTATTTTGATTGAACAGTTCCTGTTAAAAAAAAAACAGTACAACTTGCACGGTTTTTAAAAAGGATAAACATATTACAGCCCAGTCTTGTTTCTAGCGCAACAAATTTATTTATCAACGCAGAAAAACTACACGCAGTCCTAAAATAATATCCATAAACGCCTCATACAATGTCGTCAAACGTCCATACACAAGTGACAAGAGGTCTCGATTTCCTGATAGTAAACTAGATTTACGACTCTCGCGCTATACGAACACTTTTATGATCACTTACAAGGAGATTGGTGATAGAAAAATGTAATTTTCATCAACTGATTGCCATGAGTGTATTCTTAGCCAGAAGGACAAGGTTTAGGTACCTACTCAAGACCACATTTCAGGCTAATGGTATTGAGAAGTCGTTGGGGAAAGTTAACTGCCATTTTATAGTTCTTTTGCGGCCAACCCCCGTTTTTGTGGGCCAACTTTTCCAATTATAAGATAGTAAGCATTATGCTACAAATTTCAGACAATTAAATCCAACGTCATTGTTAGTAAATGTCGTTTAGTTTTGTAAATTAGTGGAAGTTTTGAATGACTAGAGTAATAACAATGTTTTCATGCTTGTTATTTTGTTTGAAATGTTTTGCTAATAAGCAGAAGTTGTCCCCGTATGCGCATTGAGGATGGAGCACTAATGAGATGCATGTTTTCCTTTTATCCATTGTCTTTTTTTATCAAATATAGGTAGAAACATTTAGCCAGTGGTCGGGTCATTCAACAGGAAACATCCCAATTATGCTTTGGTTTTATTTGCTTTGTCTGATAACAAAACTTTGTTGTGGAAATTCACTTTTTTTTAAACAATATACCTACCTACCTACCATTGCGTTTGACCACAATAGTAAACAAACATATTTGAAAATATCAAAATAAACATAATTCAATGTACTTGAATAGCTACCTTATAATGTGGTGTCATGTAGTATTTTGTATTCTAAATCATGTTAAATCTTATTACGTTTTCTATGTATCTTTTTGTCAGTTAGTCTGTAATAAGGTTTCAAAGATTTATTGATATTGTTTCTAAAGTGTAGTAAAAAAGAGTAGCTCGGGGTTAATAGCTAAAAAAGGTTGAGAAAGCGTTCTTCATATTTTAGTAAGATGAGGGCAGTGACCTTAGTATAGCGATAAGAGCAGAAAGCTGTTTAAAACACAGCTGGTAGTTTATAAAATACTTTTTGAATTATTAACTAATAAAAATGTAATTTTGAGTTGTGAGGCCAAAGTTATTACTTCGTAATATCAACACGATCTATATCTATATTGCACAGATCCTTTACTTGCATACATCGTATATGTAGGTAATTTAAAAACCAAAAATGTTACAAGTAATCGCATAAACCACAAACTACACCAGGAATAAAATTATTCTCAAAACAGAAACATTAACCAACTTAAGTAAAATGGGAATTAAATCTCATCCGATTTTAAACAAAATGTATATGGGCTTTATTTTGAAATGTACACTATTGAATAGTAAAATAATCTTCAATCGGTTCACAACCGGCAAAAGAAAAAAACATCGAATTCAATTGAAAATAACAATTGTTTGACAGTCTTAAATATTATCATCAATCATCATCCCAGCCTATATAATGTCCCACTGCATGCCACAGGCCTTCTCAGATTGAGAGGGCTTGGGCCGTAGTTCCCACGCGGGCCCAGTGCGGATTGAGTACTTCACACACACGATTGAATTTCTACGCAGGTTTGTGCAGGTTTCATTGATCACAAATTCACATGTTAATATTTAATGTTCACAAAATTTTACGATCTGCTTGCGTGCGTGTGTAATGCAAGTAATGTGTAATTTCGAGTCTTAACTTGTATCTATGTATTAAAGTACGGTAAAACATTACAAAACTAAACGTTAATTAAAAAATTATTTTCTTAACGCGAGTAGATATTATCTTTATTCTCGAGATTACCCCGGGCATCAGTGTGCTGGCGATACCATATTTCCCCCTAACGCGGGCCCGCGCAAAATCATTTCGAGACGCTCGTCTGCGCTCACCCTTTTTATAGCTCGGATGAATTATGACATAAAATATTTATCTCCTTTTGGGGATATGTAACGCGTCTGCTTTTTTCAGATGATAACATAGTAAATCCCCATTTTATAATAAAAACGAAAGGAATAGTCTCGCGGGAGCAAAGAACGAAATAATAAACTTTGAGATCTGTGAACTCTAGTTCAACTAACGGTTGATGCTATTCTGGGGTGCAGACACTCTTTTGTTTTTCTTGTTAACATCACACGTACTCCTATTTGATTTGTTCATTGTACGGTGAAATATCCTTTGAGATAGCTGACTGCACTCTATCCACTTAGGTAGAGCTTTTAAGATTCTTGAAGGGTAGCTGTACCCTAGAAATCGACGTTTTAAATTGTATAAGTATTTGAAAGCAAAATAGCTTTAATATCGCAAAAACTCATCATCACCATCATGCCAATTTATAAACGTCCCACTGCAGGGCACAGGGCTCTTCTCAGAATGAAAGGGCTTGGGCCGTAGTACCCAAGCGGGCCCAGTGCGGATTGGGAACTTCACAGACACCATTGAATTTCTTTGCAGGTGTGTGAGGTTTCCTTGCGATGTTTACTTTCACCGTAAAGCTCACGGGGAATTTCAAACGTAATTTTGCACGTAGATTCCGAAAAACTCAGAGCGAGCACGAATTTGAACCCACGACCCTCTGCTTGAGAAGCAATAGGTCAAACAACTACGCCACCGAGGCTATAGCCACTATCACAACAAATAACAAAAATAAATTATACAGAGGTACGGATCACTTCAACTACAAGACCAACTCGCACTTGACAGATTTTTTTTTTACAAAATAGGTACGTCAAAGTTAAAAAAAAATATGAAAAGAAAAGTAATCAGAGCGTTAGGATCCCTCCAAACTTTCTTCGCGCACGTGTGACAATTAGCAGGGACAAAAAAGCACGGTACCTACGCTCAAGCAAAGCTGTACGATGGATGACGGGTATAATTTTCCCTCAGCAATATTATGTTTGGGGCTTAGTATTAGCTGGGTATGGCAAAGCCGAATAAATTGTGGTTCATATAAAGGGCATTACTCACTCGTCAGTTACTCGGTGGAACCGCTTCCTTCATATTTTCTGCGGATCAAGCATAATTTGTCAAAATTTCAACGCTTCCGCTTGGCACGGGAAAGTTTTTTTTACACTTTCCTCAACTCAAATTGCTTACCTACTTGTTAAGAGAGCGTGAAGAGAATTTTTCGTTATTGATAATTTTGTTCTGGGTGATATTTGAGTGATTCTTTAGCGATAAATCTACATAAAATAACTGCTGTACTAGGTTAGACATTATAAAACTTATCGTATTAAACAAGCAATTCATGTAAGTATTCGAGACGGACGATGGACATTTTGATCTAGTCCCAATCTAAGCATAAAGAACTGGTGCTATGTACTTACTTATATACATAGGTATAGGTACTTAACACCACGACGATCTTGCTAATGGCTCCACAAATTATATTATAATCTAAATAGAAATGGTATATTATTACGTCAAGACATCGAGCTGTCAAGATTATGGGAATATTCAATTAATCAGTCAGATATTTAGATTGAAACGTATGGCGCTATCTTTAGACAAATACCTGAACTAAGGGCCTCGAAAGACGCTAAACAAATATTGGTCGCCCTGGTACTAAGCTAGTAGGTACAGCTAAACCGTTTTAATAAGTTCTCGCCCGCGTGGTACAGGGGCTGGGGGGTATGACGACAAAGGGGACCAAGAGAGGTGCGGGAGGCACACGAGGCGCGCTCGGTCGGTCCCCTTTGTTGCTACCTTCACCCCTCTCGCCCCGCGGGCGAGGACGCATTTAAACGGCTTAGCTCTAAATACTAATATAGTCTTGGGTCTGAACAAAAATATTAAATATTTTTTGAAATATCTTGAACTAAACAGACTATTTTGTCAAAAATTGTTAAATCAGTAGGCATGACTTACTTGACCTACTTGAAGTAGGCATGGTACACATCAAAGTGCCGAGACTTAAATGTGTAACAATCGTTTTCACCACCGCTTTCTTTCACAAGGTAAAGGACGAGGTTAGAAAGAGATGGCGAATGCGATAGCAAGCATCCGCGCGTAAATATATAATTGAAAGCCATCAGCAATAGAGGTATAATCTCATCATAGTGTCATCTATTAGGCTTTAGCAGCACTAGTCAAAAATTAGGACATTTACCATTTACCGCCTCATGATAAACCTTTAATAAATTAGGACAAATTCAGTGAGTGTAGGTACTTAGACAATGTAACAATATTAATGTCAGAAATTGTAATAAATCTCGGCTGTAACTGAAGTCTTCTTAGAAATTACGTAAATTCATAATGTTCAAACTTGGTTATTGTGAAAGTTTCGGTTTGACATAGTGTAGGTGTATGACAAAGACAGCTTGACGAGTATTTAAATGTTTTTTAAGAGTTTTATGTATGAGCGGGAAATGATGTTGATTATAAATTTAAACAATCATACTTTCCGTTTGTTTTGGAGTTATAATTTATTGAAACAACGTCAAATTACCTCGTTTATTAAAACTTGAGGATAGACTTTTAACAACTTCCGCAACTTTAGTCTTGGAATATTATAATGACAATTATAGGCTCTGTCACTCTGGCATTGTTAACCATCGTTATTATAATTATTAACTCTAATTTTAACGATTACAATCACAATTACGAATGGTGATTGGTAACTAATTGCAAATTACAGCGGACGCAAAGAGAAACGCAAGTGACATTCACCGAAAATGTTTATAGTGTTCTTTCGTTGGATTCAAATGACTTTTTTCTTATTATGACGAGAAAGCAGGTCTTCTGATGGAAAATGATCACCACCGGCCATAAATATCAACAACTCAAAGCGAGTCACCATGTCAATTTACTGAAACAATTACTTTGCTGACCCGCGACCTTATACACATATGACACACACACATGACATATGTCACATGTGACAACCTTATTAAATCGCCCTATAGCTCAGCTGAAAAATAATCTAAAACTGAACAGCACTCCCCTAATTGCGATTGTTACAATCTATGTGTGTCTGGCGTAATACTTATCGCAATACTTAATTAGGTGCGTGGAAATATTTTGATGACCAATGTCAAAAACAGTGTGTATTGCGTTATAAATATTTTGCCTGTGGACGATTACATGATCTCTACATATGTATAATTGTTGTGTAATGTGTGCCATCTGGCTCTACGACCGACCGAAGCGCCCTAGAAGTACCTAATAAAAGGTTGAAATACCGGCTAATAAAATCATTGATTACAAAAAATCGTTTGCCTTTTTATCTCGTCATCATCATCATCCCAGCCGATATACGTCCTACTGCAGGGCACAGGCCTCCTTTCAGAATGAAAGGGCTCGGGCCGTAGTTCCCAACGCGGCCCAGTGCGGATTGGGAATTTCATACACACACCATTGAATTTCTTCTCAGGTGTGTACAGGATTCCTCAGGATGTTTTCCTTCACCGTTTAGCTCATGGTAAATGTCAGAAATAATTTCGCACATAAATTACGAAAAATTTAGAAGTGCGACCCCGGATTCAAACCCACGACACTGCTTGAGAGGCAAAAGCTCAAACCATTAGGCCACCATGGCTTATCTTTGACCATTATATATTATCTATTGATCAAAATTCTAACTTTTGTAGCTTTTCGACATTGTAAACCAGTAAAAAACATTACGTTTTATAATACGCCTCCTTTCAAAGTTTTCGACGCCAAAAGTGGCAAGTAGGTAACTTGGAGCTCAAAGCAGTCATAGCAAAATATGAATACATTAAACACCCATACGCGTGTGCGAATGGATATGAAAATGTTATCACATGAACGAACTTCACGAGGACAAGTGCTGGAGGCATTTACAACTCGGGCAAAGTTAAATGCCATTTTGACACAGTTATATTTTCCCGCAAACTGCACTGAGTAGATAAAAGCAGGGAACTTTTGAAAAGTAATGTTTGCCGAGTGGAGCAAAGATTTTATAATGTTTTGATAGTGTTTAATGTCATAAAAGTATTAGAGAAGACAGGAAACGTTTCGAAATGTTTATTTCTGGGGTAAATAATGGGGTAAAAAGTTTTCGAGTGGGGACCGTACCGGAAAATTTCTAAGAAAGGGTAAGCGAATATCCGAAACAAGGCGAGGTCTGACGACTTAGTGGAGATAGAGGGTAATCGGCCCTCACGGTGATCCTTAGAAGAATTCAAAATCCAACCGTGGACAATTTGTAGCTGACATGACAATTGAAAGAAACATGTTACTTGTTAATTACTATTGCGACAATTTCACCCTAAAGCTCGTATCCAATTCACCCTAGAGGTCGGGGGTAGAGCTGGACCCGGGCATGTCCTAAAACTGCGGCCAATAATACCGGAGGACGGGCAGCAGTGTCCTTTGTCAGCGGTATCCCACTGCGGTCGCCAACCCGCCTGCCAAGCGTGACGACTATGGCAATAACCGCCTATGGTTAGTCCAAAAATGAAACGGCCCCTAGTCCCCGGTGGCCCCGTTATTCCAGGCCTAGCGACCTAGGTAACGGCCGGGTAGGGGGTGCTAAGAATCCCCGGGTGAGATCCGGCTACCACTACCGACGATCCTTGGCCCTGGCAACATATTTATAACTGCCGTACACTGCGGACTGATGACAGGATAGTGTTGGGGGAGGCCTATGTTCAGCAGTGGACGTCTTTCGGCTGAAATGATGATGATGAGCTGAAAGATATTTTTAAGATTATAATAAACTTTATTTGACAATATTTTAATAGGTCGTGAGTCAGACCTCTTCTTTACTTTGTAGTTCTAAATCATATGCACTAACATCCTGCATCCCTTAAAGGGATAAGTTCGCCTTTGTACACGCATTTCAACGGTTGTCAATAATGTATTTCTTTTTTTTTCCTTATTTTTGTACAATAAAGATTTTACATACATCTATATATATAAAAGAAGAAACTGACTGACTGACATATCAACGCACAGCCCAAACCGCTAGACCTAGAGATTCCAAATTTGGCAGGTAGGTTCCTTATAAGGTCTAGGGGTGCACTAAGAAAGGATTTTTCAAAATTCACTCCCTAAGGGGGTGAAACGGGGGTCCAAAGTTTGTATGGGGAAACAAGATTAGTTCGACTATTTTATTCGAAACTTCACAGAAGTACTCCTAACGATAAATGATTAAACACGTGTTTCAGGTTTTTTGGGAATTCAACCCCTAAAAGGGGGAAATGGGGTGACAAAGTCTGAAAATCAACATGGGTATTGTTTCTATGGTTTATCGGGTCGCTGGTTACGAAAACAACAACGGTTTTAAAATCCAACGTGGCGGACGTAAAATACCATCTCCCTGGATGGGGTGCGATGGGGTTGAAATGTCTAAATACCTATCAATATTGGTGTCGTTTCTAAGGTTTTGCCCAAACCACTGGACCTAGAGACTTGAAATTTTGCACATAGATACCTTATACAATGTAGGCATCCACTAAGGAAGAATTTTTGGGAATTCCCACGGGAACGACAAAAACGGGATTTATATATTCGATTCCGATTGACCCTATCTCAGTAACTATAATAACTAGACTCTTCAAATTTGATACACAAGTAGGTATTTCATTAGTTAAAACATTAATTTCAGGATTTTTCAAAATTCCCACGAGATAAGAAAAAAACGGGATTTATATATTCAGTTCAACGGAATCATATGAACTATAATTATTATTACTAGACTTTTCAAATTTGGCATAGAAGTAGGTAATTATAATAGTAAAAAACGGTTTTAAGGATTTTCGGAAATTCCCACGAGATAAGGAAAAAACGGGATTTTTCGTTTTACTGGTCGTAGAAAGCTGAAATTCGGCATGTAGGTTGCTTGGGGAGTGTAAAGGAGCATTGAGAGAGGACTTTCCGAAAATCTCACGGGAACGAGAAAAAACGGAATTTATATATTCAGTTCAACGGAATCCTATGAACTATAATTATTAGACTCTTCAAATTTGGCATAGAAGTAGCTAATTATAGTAGTAAAAAACAGTTTTAAGGATTTTCAGAAATTCCCACGGGATAAGGAAAAAACGGGATTTTTCGTTTTACTGGTCGTAGAAAGCTGAAATTTGGCAAGTGGGTTCCTTGAGAAGTGTAGGGGAGCAATTAATAAAGCATTTCCCGAAATTCTTACGGGAACGAGAAAAAACGGGATTTTGCGTTTTACTGGTTGTAGAAAGGTAAAATTCAAAAGTTTATACTGTAAGTAGGCCATGAAGGGCTCTTTAACCGACTTCAAAAAGAAGGAGGTTATGCATTCCACTGTATGTTTTTTTTATGTAGGTGTTCACCGATTTTTCGGTCAATAATATACTAATAATACTAAGAATACAATATACTTCTGAGATGGTCCCATTGTCACCAAATCAGGATCTGGTGGGTGACGGGATCTCAGGGCAATCGAGGGCAACCTTCAAATTTTGTAGGCACGCATTACGTTGTTCATATATTTTCTCAAGCTATTTAAGTGTTTGTGTCTGGTAGACATCATCTCATGTTGATGAGCTGAAGATGGAAGGTATTTAAAACTCATAAACGGTTAGGAGTTGAGAATATTTTTTCAAATATTATAGGTACCTACGTATAGACCGATAGTTGTATTTTTTCAGGTTATCCAGGTGAGCTGATGATGGAAGGTTAAACTCCTTAACGGTTAGGAGTTATAGGAAGTTTTTTAAATATTATGCACGTATAGACCTTTAGTTGTATTCTTTCTGGTTATTCAGATTTTTAGTGCCCGCTTCCGAATTAGTGAAAAACATTGTATACAAATAAATACTGTAAAGGACCGTATCTACCTGAAGTTTAGTCGTGCTTGCTTGCACGCTTACTTGCACGCGTTCTTGCACGCTTGCTTGCTTGCGTGCATGCATGCTTGCTTGCATTTTGCTTGCATGCTTGCTTGCATGCTTTCTTGCTTGCTTGTATGCTTGCTCGCTTGATATCTTGGTTCTTTGGAATACTTATAGTACACGCGAGCGAAGCCGCGGGCAAAAGCTAGTACATACATACATACTAACGTGCAGGCAGTGTCAATTTAAGATTAACGTACTGATATAGTGAATGAAGTAACCTATTAACTTAACCTTCTATTTTTCGGAGCTTCAGCGCGAATTGTATTTAGTTTACTCGTATTTACAAATTAAATCGGTGATCTTTTTGTTTCCTGTTACCCTCCGCTTTGGTGTAGGGCTCGAATAGGCAATTTTCTTTTAGGTACTGCTATGGTTACAACTGATAAATTATTGCTAGTAAGTACTTACGTAATGTATATACGTATATTCACGAGCAAAAGTAATGACCTATTATTTTTACTTGCCGGTCAAATCTAAGCAGAATATAATAATGTACAACAACAGAATTAAGGTAAGATACAACCTGAATAAAATAACAATCAGAATGAATTTAGCCTAATGGCCCATACTTAGTGGTCTGAAGCTTTACCGATTCAGTTCATTGTTAAATCAGAGCGTCATTACCGACAGAATAAAGCTTTCTCTTAAAACAATACTGTAACAAAGAATAAAATCGGCATGAGTGGCTTTCAGTGATATGTAAAGGAGCTTCGACACGATCAACGTGTCACGGCAATGCGTGGCCAGCACATTGCTTGGTACTTCATGCTACGGAACAGAATTTTCTCATTTGTTGTTGGTATTTCTTGTCAAAAAATCTGTTTACAGTAGCTGTTTTATTTCGGAGCTGGTCTTCTCTTTCGCTCCCACTTGATTCCCACAATGCCTGACAAAGACACGCCAGTCTCGAAAATACTTTGTGAAAGCAACATAGGTATTGTCCACTAGTGTCAATATGGTCACAATGGTTCCAAAACTTGACCATGTAGTAATTGTGCAGTAAAGTTGCGGTAAAATTGAGCGACCGATCCGTAGTCACACCAATTTACTACACTGATGTGACTTTGGTTCATTTTATCTATCCGTCCGTAGTCACACTGGTGTGACTACCGTTTATTTAACACGACCCATGGTCACACCAATGCACCCCCCGACCATAATTCAGTTCAGAAAATAGGTAGGTTAGGTTAGTTAGGTAGTTTCTCCTGGCCGAAGGGCAAACCGCCCAGAAACAGGAGTCCCACAAAGCGGGGCTCCGTCGAATTGGTTTAAATTGAATATTTATATTAAGTCAAGGGTGAGTTGGTCTATAGTGATGTGACTACGGATAAATAAAATAAACCATAGTCACACCAGTGTAGCAAATTGGTGTGACTACGGATTGGTCATGTAAAATTGCTGGCATTGCCCGAATAATGTTCATATCGTCGTAAAATAACGACCACATACTGTCGAAAAACGTGGATCGTGTAGCAACCCCTTAATACTTCATCCTTTTGAACTTTGTGGCTATCGTACTTTTCTCATCCTGTGGGAAAAAGGAGCCTTTGACAAAGCTATCAAGAAAATATAAGTAGATGACCCAATGGATATCAAACAAAGAACCGTCTGACAGGATACTACACTATGCTTTTTAGGGTTCCGTACCCAAAGGGTAAAAATGGGACCCTATTACTGAGACTTAGCTGTCCATCTGTCTGTCCATCTGTCACTAGGCTGTATCTCATGTTTAGTGATAGCCAGACAGTTGAAATTTTCACAGATGATGTATTCGATTGCCGCTATAACAACAAATTTTATACTGAAAAACAGAATAAAATAAATATTTAGGGGGGCTACCATACAACAAATGTGATTCTTTGCTCGTTTTTGCTCGATATTGATAACGGCAACAGGTAGACGCTTGAAATATTCACAGAATATTTGGTTATATATTCACTTTAAAAATAAATAATTAAATTAAAATAAAACAAATATTTAAGGGGGCTCCTATCCAACAAACGTGTTTTTCTTGCCGTTTTTATAGATAATGGTACGGAACCCTTCCTGCGCGAGTCCGACTCGCACATGGCCGTTTTTTTAAAAAAAGTTTCACTAGCATAAGATCATTATTTTTGATTAAATACGAATAAGTTTCTCAAGGTAAATATAAATACATGTCTGAACACAAAACAGTCTAATAAATCTCCTTAGGAATTCTCATCACTTAATAAAGTACGAGCTGCCTACACGCGTCACTAAATCCGGATCCTGATTATGCACAAAATTGAGTACAACAAAAACGTACTGACGCGAAATTGACCGACAAATCCTTTACAAAATCCGGACTCCTGACAAGAATACGTTTTTCGGGACACTCGGGATCCCTTACCCCTTTCTTTGTTATGTAAATATCTGTGTCTGGCGAAAGTTTGCCAACAAATATTCCCTCAGTGCCGATCCATTAGAAAATGAAAGAACGTTTGCTTGAAGCGAAACAAGAGCCCGCACACGCATCGCGCCGACGCCCGCACTGATGATATTACACCCCAAATTCGTTGTTTGTACAACACAGAGTTAATATTAGTTTAGGACTAATGATTCATCTGCCTCGCCTTGAATTACTTGAACTACGACGTTTGTTTCACGGGTTAATTGTAAAAAAGTAGCATTGACATTTCGTCTTATTGATAACAAGCCTTGAATATTAACGCGACGAGTATTATCTAACTCTCAATAACGTGAAGAAACAATAAATACATTTTCGTGCCGTCTTTACGTTGTTTGGCACAATTGCAACGGAATAATACAATTTATCCAGTAGATAGTAATTACTGTTGTTAATAATGATGCTTGTCTCGGAGGAATAGGAGCTATCCTTATGCAAAGCGTGTTCGTGGAGTACCTATAGGCGCAGCGTACACAAGAAACGCGCCACCGGGATAGGAGACAAGGCACCCATTGTTTATGAGGCTGACGTTAGAGGACGTCAGAGCTCAATCCGCTATTCAAACAAACATGTACATCGTTCCGTCTTACAGCCGTATCTAAAGCAGTCGCTGAACACGGAACGTTCCTGTTATGTTAATTTCAAATCCCGGACAATCAACGCGGGGCTGAACACCGTAGGGAATTCAAGACGACGACGTTTGTAAACTTATCTCGTCTTCTCGTTAGCGGGAGAGGCGAGCCTTCTGAATACGTAAACGTGTCATTCATGATTAAGCAACTGTCGCGACGTGGCTGTTGACAAAAACACAGCTCGAAGACAACCCTGCAACCCCAGCGGAGCCTAAAATACGAGTTACAGTAATTAGATTCCGTCCGACCAATCTATGTTCAAATATTCAAACGACGACGGCGATCAATGCGCGCACCGAATTCATTTAATCGTGTCACGGGACATAAATAAATAGCCGTATAAAGCAATTTGCAAACGTATCGCGAAACGCTACGTAGTACGTATATGTGTAAAGGGCAGGGCGAGCGCACGCGAAGTTTGAGAAGCGTATCATTGGCGTCCCGGAGCGTGGTAAACGACCCCGAAAATTGCTCGCAATATATTCGGTTCAAGGGTGACCCGGAATAAAGAGAAGGACGAGACGTTTGTCACTCAATATATTATTTACCCGCGGACATTGTGGACGCGACCCGCAAAAAACGAGTCGCTCCGCACCCGGAGTTCCGAGATATGATTCTAAAAGTTAAGCAATTATTTATAGATGCTCTCCTTATTTTTAACTGCGTTCTGAAGCAAATACCGTTCTCAAATTGAATTTATGTTTCAGAGGCCGATATTTCATTGAATTAACATTCACTGAGCCGATTTATATTACAGCTATTTTATTTTATTGGGTATTTTCATGGCGCAGTTCTGTTAAGTCACGTGTAATGCAATACATTACCGTCTGGAATGCCGTATATCTGAATGTGTCAGGAATCTGTGACTGCAGTCATTTAATTCTGTTTTATTTATAACGTTTTTCCTTAAAACAGAAACAATAGCCGGCTTCAAATGTGGATGAAATTTGTAATGCTTTTTTAACCGATTCAGAAATAATTTATTCTGATCTTTGATATGATGCAATAAAATTGTAACGTATAATAAAACCGTATTTAGAAAAAGAAGAAGAAGGTCCTTTCTCGAAAACGATTAAAAACGCTCCTTTAAATATGAGCATGATTGAATTCTTAACTTGTTAAGGTTAAGTAAATTTCAGAGGCCTGAAGGATACATTTTTCTTAGGCAACCTGGCGAATGACAGAAGCGTGAGTTAGGTATGGTAGATTCGTGCATCAAAACATCACAGAAACTGAATCCGTAGCTGGATGGAACCTTTTTGCTGCAAATCTCATGTTGACTTCATACATCTGCCAAAGAAATCGCCTTGAATTTGATTGTGAAAAGGTCTCTAGCACGCGATTCAGTTTCCTCGCCTCACCCCAATCGCTAGTCCCACACAATAAATTAAGTAAGAAGGTTTTCAAATATAATTATATGAAGATGGAACCTCAAAAAGCTGCTGAGTGTCACGCTGTACCCTTATCCGTCTCAATTTTATCGGTCTCTACTCAGCTTATCCCGTAGACACGGCTGACGTGACCGGGCGTTCGTGTTTCCGAGACTTTTCAGTTTATTTTGGAGGTTACTGCGGTAATCCTTTGTGTACCATCTCCGGAGATACTCGCTAATTTATTAGTCCTCTTATTCTGTGGACGGATTGCTAGGCCGGTGAGCGAGCATTTACATAAAGGTTTCATGTTTATAGCTGCGGTCACTGTTGTTAGGTTATCTACTGCAGCAGGAATTATTAAGATTATGGCTTCCGATGCTCACATTACTGTCTACGTTTGTGGCATCAGGACCATCGGGTTGAAAAATGTTTTTGGGGGTTTTCATGTCATCTACACACACATAAAAAGGTTCTGAATATTTCATGTTGGCAAAGGTGAAGTGAAGTATAAAAAGTTGTTGTGCTGGAAAGCTATGATGCAGTTTTTAACCCACTTCAAAAAAGGAGGAGGTTTTCAATTTTATTGTATTAATTTTAGAGGTCCGTATTCAAAGGGTGATAAATGGAACCCTGTTAATGTCACTACACTATTCACCGTCTGTCTGTCTCAGGTCTGTATTTCCAGAACTGTAATACACAAAGCTAAATAGACAGAGCTACAAATTATACATGATGTGTGTGTCCCTCCTTTATATGTATAAAGGAAGTAATGAGCGGCCTTATTTTTATTTAATTATGAGAGGGAGGCAAACGAGCAAGCTGGTCTTGTTGCTTCGAAGCTATCTCTTCCAGGCAACTTTACACTGCTTTCACATAATTTTCATCTAATAAGATATATAAAAGAGTCTACAGCTTGCCCTTGACGGGTTTTCTCACATCTGACGACCAGATGGCCTAGTTGTTAGAGAACCTGACTTATGAAGCTTGAGGTCCCGACTTCGGTTCCCGTGTCGGGGCAGATATTTGTAAAAAATACGAATGTTTGTTCTCGGGTCTTGGGTGTTTTAATATTATGTATTTAAGTATGTATCTATCTATATAAGTATGTTTATCCGTTGCCTAGTACCCATAACACAAGCTTTACCTAGCTTACTTTGGGACTAGGTCAATTGGTGTGAATTGTCCCGTGATATTTATTTATTTATTTATCTTCTTACATCTTAGCCCTATAGAATTGTGGTCAAGTTAAGTTAGTTAAGTTTCGAAGATCCCAATGGGCAGACTGCCAGTCCATTGGTCAGATGATACTAGTTTTCTCTGCCACAAAAGTTACTAAGTAATACTCATTTACTACAAAAATGTATGTGTTATGTGCGAAATTATATTTGTAATTTACCATGAGCGGCGAAGGAAAATATCGTGAGGACCTGCATACACAGTGTATGTGAAGTTCCCAATCCACACTGGGCCCGCGTGGGAACTACGGCCCAAGCCCTCTCATTCTGAGAGGAGGCCTGTGCCCTGCAGTGGGACGTATATAGGCTGAGATGAAGATGATGACTAAAAGAAACTTTACAATTAGTAATGCTCATTTATAAAACCTACAATTCATATGATCACGATCAGTTGGAAAGCTATGGATGAGACTAGGTAGCACAGGGCTCGGACGGATGAACGTGGCGAACGTGAAGTGGCGTGAAAATTAAGAGGCTTTTACTAGCAGAAGTTGGTGCGAGCTGACTGATTGGTCACAATACAATACAATACAATGACCTTTATTTTTCACCACAAATAATGTAATACAGAAAAACAAGTACATGAAAAAAGAAATAAGGTAAGCAATGGGCGGCCTTATCGCTTCGAAAAAGACGAACGTTAGTTCTCGGGTCTTAGGTGTTAATATTAAATTTATTTAAGTATGTATCTATCTATAAAGGTATGTTTATCCGTTGCTTAGTTCCCATAACACAAGCTTTGCTTAGCTTACTTTGGGACTAGGTCAATTGGTATGAATTGTCACGTGATATTTATTTTATTTTATTTTTATGAGCCTACACTTTTCTCAAATAGCTGGCAAGGCACCCGCATTACTGCTTATGGCATGAATGTCCACGGACGGCGGTGATTACTTTCTATCAGGTGACTATTTATCCGTTTGCTTGCTATCATTATAAAAATTTTTTTATCGTAAAACGCTTTTAATCCTGGATTTCCGACAAAGGGCGTCTGCAATGTACCTAAGCCTGAGTATTTTCAAATCTTCGCTTCACTCAATAACAAAAGACGTCTAAACTCCCGCTTCCAACTATCCCGGAAGCTACAGTAACATTTTTCATTAAAACCAACATAGCAAGGTCATGCTGGCGAGTTGAGATAAGTAGACAAAGGTTTATCGTAGGCACGTAGTGTGCAAAGCTGCTGAATTACGCGTTGGGACTTGGCTCGGCCTTATCTGTCAACAAAACCTACCTGCCTACCTATCTACCCACAGAAAAGGTAACTGAAAACATTGCCTTTATTATAACCCAGAGATACGACGTCGGCAGATAAGCCTTGCCACGGCGCTTTTACGATTGCTAGGCTGAATTTACCTGTTCTTAAAATGCCTTTGTACGTGTGTGTGACTATTTATTCATGGCATTGTTTGATGGAGCTAAAGATGTTCTGCAAGTATACTTGTATGTATATGACTGGTGTATAAAAGTAGTAAAATTGCGCCTGTTTTATTTCGACGCGTCACGAGATGCGGAAGTAAAACTTACTTCATTGCAATGAAGTTGACGGACGTTGAACGTTGCTTTGATGAAAATTTATGTGGATATGTTAATGATACATTCTGAATACAAATGCTCGACTTCTCGCCGAAAATACTTAAATCGCTATACATTTTCCTTGAATTTTTGAGAAGTTCCCTCAATTCCTCATGGATCCTATCATCAGAACCTGATTTTGGTAGCAACAGGACCAAGCTTGAAGCATATTCTTTCAAACACAAAATAATTTTTAAATCGGTTCATAAATGACGGAGTTCTGAGGTAACACACATCATAATACAACCGAATTGAGAAACTTCTCCTTTTTTTGAAGTCGGTTAAAAAGAATTACGATCTTAGGCGAGCAAAGAACAATAACTATATCTCGAAATGCTTTAAGAAAATCCAAAAATGCCAATTCTATAAGTAATAAGTAAATAATGAATGAATATTGTACAGTCAGTCACGGAAACTGAATCACGTACCAAGGTGGAACATTTTCACAACTAATTTCACGATAATTTCTTTGGCAGATGTATGGAATGTCAACATGACATTTGCAATGAAAAGAATTCACCCTGATACGTGATTCAATTCAATTGATCGTGACAAACTTTGATGTAATAATCTGTTGCAATATGATTATTGTTTATGTCAAATAGTCATAGTTAATCAAAGCAATGCCATTTCACTTGTAACTAAAAGTGAGTTGATATTGCTTTGCTTAATTTTAAGACCACTCTAAGTGAATAAATTGACAGATAACTGTGATATCATCTTTGTTCAATTGAATAAAATGAATGAAACGTGGCAAAAACGCCACGATTAAAAGTCGGAAACGTAGAACTAGTTTCATAATGTCCCACAAGAGCTTGAATAATAGTACCTAATACTAAAAAACATCATCATCATCAGCCCATAGCAGTCTACTGCTGGACATATGCCTCTTCCATGGCGCGCCACAACACTCTGTCTTCGGGCCTTCGCATTCATCCGCACTAAAAAAACATGCATCTTATTTATTATTATTTATAATTAATTAATTAGTGTTTCCACTGCTGGGAAAAGGCCTCCCCTGATTTTCTCCATTCATCCCGACCTGGATCATGGTGGGAAGGACACCATACCTCTTAGTAAAGACACTACCTCAACTACTACTTGTCTTCAACTAGTTTTAAAGAGCAGGTACAAACAGTGATTAGGAATAAAGTTTCCAACAGCTTCATTGATCCCATTCGTGGGCCTGCCGACTACTCCTACACTGCCCTACTACTACTGTTTAAACACCGTAATATTATTATCTAACAGGATGTTTTTATTTGCGAAACCGGTATAATTTTCTTCGGAGTCCTGACATTTAAAATAACAAATAGTGCAAACGATGCGACTTCTTTTCAAACAGGATATTGCTTTCGCCTCGGTTGGTTCTATTTAAGTTGGTGAGTACAATATTTAAAGCTAGCTGTTGCCCGTTACTTTGTTTACACCCTGTGGGACTTTACGTTTTCCCTGGATAAAAAGTAAACTATGTTAATCAGGGATAGCGTAGCTTTTTATTGATGAAACAGTTGTTTAAAATCTGTTTCAAATTATTTCCTTTTTATATTTACCACATAACTAACAATAAGAGGGATGGAAATATCACACTAGCTAAAAGCGCGAGGCAGATATCTGGCTAAAAAGCCACACAAACGCAAGCAGGTTTTACCTCCATATTACAAGACTGTGTAAATAATAAATAAATAATAAATAAATAATATTTATTCAAAATACTTTCTTACAATACAATACAATTTATCTAGGAGACTTATAGGAAAAAGAAACACATATGCCTGAACTAGGATGATCCTGTGTTTCAGGCGTGAAAAATAAAAATTACATTAATATCCTTAAAAATTAACACTTGCATAGAACATAACAAAACAAGACCTTAATACCTAAGGTGAATTATAAAATAATATAATTTTACCTTAATACAAAAAAAAAAAAAGAAAAACTTAATATTACATGTAAAACATTATGGTCTATGTCATTATAAGTACCTATCTATCTTGAAAAGAAAATAAAAATGTTCATTTAAAAACACAGATAATCGCCGACATAAAAAGGTAACTTTCCTATTGTGTTTGTAGTTATTAGGTAAGCATTGGCGTGGATATTAGAATGTTTGTGAAGACGTTTAGATGTTTGAATGTTTGTTAGACAATCACGCAATAACGGCTGAACGGATTTACATAAACTTGGCGCATATAGATGGAAAAATATCTGGATTAAGACAGGATTTTTACTATCCCGGTAATGGGTTCCCATGGGATAATATTTTTAAATTGAACTAAAATAGAGGGCGCTATCCAAGAACGTTTAAGTACCTCTGGTTTGAAGATGACGTATTAACTTCTTCTGCAATCCATTAATGGTGAGCGTGTGAATAAACTCAGAGGTGCAAGCCCGGATTTGAACCCACGACCATCTGCTTGAGAGATAGGTCAAACCACTAGCCATCACGGCTAAAGTTGCGGAATAAAGCTAGTAAATGTATTTCTCTTGCTTACAAACACTGTTGAAGCTTCTGTTAACAACTTCACAGTCCCTATAAAATGCTTTTTGGACTACCCCACGTTCATCCTTTATGTTAGGAAAGGCTTTTCTACACGGTCATGCTTGCAAGTTTTGTACAAACTTTTCTTCAATATAAAGTCATACGAGACTCTTGAGCTTCTCCCAAAATTCTTGTATATGAATGACCCTTAGACAAGAAAGTTTATGACATTCGTTTGTTCATAGCAATAACTTGGACATCTGCCGTTTTCAAACACAGACAAGATATAAATAAGGTGTAACAGGTTTTAATGAATATGAGTTTAATGCATAAATTCCTTCTTTTGAGGCTTGAAATCTTCACTTATCATATTTACGTTTGATTGGAACGCAAAACGATTTTTTCATTATTACGGGATAGATGCTTTAGAACTCAAAACGTACCAATTTCTTCGTTAAGTTTTTATACTTAATAAGTTTTTTTTTCTTTTAATTCCATTTGTGAGAAAAAGCTATTCTTGCCCTTTTCCACTCGGTGCTGCTCTTAAGGGTAGTTTTGCGCCAATCCGGCTTAAAAGTTCTTTAACTTTCCAAATAACCTTACGTTTTTTATTAATCTATAAAACCACCATAATCGTGAGCGTAGAACTATTTTAAATAAAGTGTCAACATGTTTTTGCAACTACAAATGTCAGCAGACTACTTTTGCATATATACGTAGTACGACCTATGACATAACCTGTTCTTGAGTATGAATACATAATCACCATGCCCTCAGACGGCTCACAAATACGCATCGGCTATAACGTGTATCTTTAACATGAAGTTATTTCTCTTTTGTCTATTAATAACATTCTCACAAAATGTTATCAGTTTTGAGTATGACTATTTATTGGACACTGACAAATTGGAAGAATTAAGAGTGTTATATCCAAACTATGACGAAGTGTATGAACCGCATGTGACATCTAATGTTTTCAATGAAGAAACACCCGTAGTTTTAAACCAAGAAACACCTATTTTTTTCCATCAAGAAGAACCGTATGTATTCAGTGAAGAAACACCTAGTATTTATAACACAGATGCAGCTTATGTTTTTACTGGAGAAGAAGTGAAACCTACAACCGAAAAAGCTGAAAATAATGATACAAATACGTTACCCGTACAAAGTGATTTAAATGTGAAGCCAGAGCAGAATTACTATGAAACATCAACAAAATCAAATACAGAAAGTACAGCACGAGTTGAAACCAGTACCGAACTGGGCAGTTCGAAACCATTCTATGACATAAAGGATGCCCCTGAATTGTTCAAAAAGTTTATCAAAGACTACGATAAACAGTACAAAGACGATGATGATTACAAAAAACATTACGAAAATTTTGTTGAAAATTTAAATAAAATTAACAAGTTAAATAAAGAGGAAGAAGGAACAACGTTCGATATCAATTTGTTTGCGGATCTAGGTAAAGAAGAGTCTATATTGGGGTAGTGGCTCAGTAAACTCCGCAGGTGAGCATTATGTACGTGCCACGTAAGTACATTGAACCTAAGTGCATTTATGAACGTTCTCGAGCATGTCTTTCAGTGAAAATGACCTAGGAAAAATTACAGTGCCCTATTTGAACGAACGAACTTGTGAATTTTCCATGAGAAAAGACCAGATAATTAATTCATGTAGAGTAATAAATACAATACCGGCATGATGGTGCCAAATTCGTCTGTAAAGGATGAAATATGATAGAAAATAACGAAGAAGCCAAAAATAGGCAAATTAATGTCTCAAGTGACATTATCATATTTAACGTATCCATTCTATAAATAAATTTTCGACCTTAAAATCTTTACAATTAGGATAACTTTTCGTCGACTGTAATCGATTTCGATGCGTTGTTGCTATATCGACGATGGTGCGCGATTTCGAAAGGTTGTTGTAAATAATGTGTATTGACGCTTTAATGGAAGTAGTGGTGCCTTTGCCCGGACATTCAGGTCAAACTTAGCCGATTTAGTAATGCGATGATAGAATTGTTGTTTCCCGTAGATAGAACATGTCAATAGCTGTTTTATTAAAATGTACATCCTTGAAAAAAAATCATTCCATCTAGTCACAAGACTTTCTCGGAGCTGAGCCTCACGACCCCCCTGGTAGAAAAAACAAGAGAGCTGTGCAAAATGTTTACGGATCGTGATGGAATAAATTATACGTGAATATATTAATATGTTTAATAAAAATCAGGTTTATCAGGACCTGAAGTTAACTCAAAAGATAACTTTTAGAATATATTATTAAATACGTTATGTAAAAAAATATCAATTTAATTCATACAAATGGAAAAGAGAACTAAACTAGTAAACCTAATAGCTTAGGTATATTTTTTTACTTATGATTATCCAGATCACTTTAATAGGACAGGGTGACGATAAAGCTGACTGCATTTCTTAATTATATGGCAATACACCCCCCGAGGAAAGGACCAGCCCCACCATCACCTATGAATCGGACCCATATTTTTCTTATTTAATTTGAATAGGTCAAAAAAAAAGTTTCCGAAGGTTGTTTTATTTATATTAATATCTGTCTAAATCATTAATTTAAACGAACATAAGCTCCAAAAATGTACAAGTGCCAACCTAACTCTTCCTTTAACCACAATATGGTGAATTAAAATCCATTAAGTCGTCAAAATGTGGGGTTCGGAACAGCCGTAACCGAAACACATTAATAATCCTGGTTAAAGAATTTTGCATAGGCCGTTCTCGCATTGTCGAAAGGGTCGACACAAGGCAGCATAATGAATTAAATTAGGTCCCACTGATAACCTTTCCGCATAACCTCGGGCTCAAGCCAGGGACCGGACAGGAATGTAAGAATTACTGGAAAGAAGAGTTTGACAGGATAAATTGGCTGTGGTTCTTTTGTATTTCATGTAAAAAGCTCAGTACAGAATATGAGACTTACACGCAATTAATCGAAGGCTTTAGTAGATCACTCACTCATGTCATTCATTGGTATAACTAAGGACTTCAAATAGGTCCGATGGTGTCGGACTGTTGTACCTATAAACTAAAAACTAAAAAAAAATTTTTTTAGGGTACCTCCCATAGACGTAAAGTGGGGGTGATTTTTTTTCTCGACCAACCCAATAGTGTGGGGTATCATTGAATAGGTATTTGAAAATAAATAGGGGTTTACCAAAACCATTTTCTGATAAAGTAAATATTTTCGGAGATATTCACTCCGAAAGTTCAAAATAATATGTTAGAACTTTTGAACAGCAAGTCTAAAAAATATGAATAAAATCACTTAAGTTAAACTCAATAAAAACTTTCTAGGAAAATTATTTTCAACTTAATCAGTTGAGCATTTTTTAAGTTTTTGTAAAAAAATATTTCTGAATTAAGATTGTACTTTAACCGCCATTGCAAGCATTTTTTTTTCTTTAAGTGCCTATAAGATCACGCTAATAGTATATTCTACCAAATAAAAAAAATAAAATTGAAATCGGTTCATATAACAAAGAATTACATCTGAAAAACCATCAACATACAATACTAAGCTAGTAGACTGCAGATTAGATTAGCCGATAGATGGCGCTGTACCGCTGACGTTGAAATTCTGCGCGCGGTGGGAGTTGGGACCAAAACAACCACATTAATAAAGTATGCAAAGATTTTTTCGTACCTGCTACGGAACCCTATCTTGGGCGTGTCCGACACGCTCTTGGCCGGTTTTTTTTTAAATAAAATACTTATAGGATCATGGAATTAAAGTTTTACGAGCACAGGCCTTCATTATTTTTCAAAAATGTTGTAACTTGTAGCCCTTGTAGGGAATGTGAAATAATTTCACCGTTAAATAAAATTATTAGAAAAGAGATTAGGACAGGTGATTTAAAAGTAGGATTAAGTCATCAGGCTATTGTAGTAGTAATAATAATTATATGACTACGGTGACTGCTTCAAATCGTTCATGCTCCCACGTGACGATTGCGTAACCAAACTTCTTAGGCTTTGGTCTCCTATAAACGCCATCGGCCGCTTACAGTGTTACATCGTACACTGCATCTCAATGTAATCATTGAGATGGAGATGTACTCTTGTGGTTTCCTTCAAACGTGGACGTTAGCGTCTTGACACCGTATGCGGCATTTATAAGCTATGAGCCACGTCTCGAGTTATCTTGGATCATTGCAGCGTCAAGTCGTGTTTAGCGTCATACACAAAATGGCAAGATTGAATAAAGAAAAAGACGAATTATTGAAAGAGTCAATGAAAACTTTTAATGCAGTATACGACAAAAGTGACAAGAAGACTGAAACGTTTTCGGCCGCTGCGGACGTATTGACCGCTGATGCTGTGCGTTGCGTTCAGATGTGGATCGGAGCGTTGAGCGATTTCAAGTGTATAAGTAATTTAAAATTTTCACTCGACACTCCCACTCAACACACTGTGTCGCAAGTTGTAAACATTAAAACAGCTCTATCCACGTCACATTTTTTTAGCATTTCAGTTCAAAGATGTGCTTAGCCATCCACTCGTCCGCCATTCGTGAGACACGCCCTCACCATCGAAGTTAGCAGTTAATAGCGTATCGGCCAATTTCCTAGAGTTGACACTTCCAGAGTTCAACACTTCAAACATCTACGCCATGGGACAGGGCCTTGCTAATGTCAAGTGGTCCGAAGCCGGAGAGTTATGTGCATAACGCCTGCTCTGTGATTTATCTCGCATGAGATCCTGACCAAATACATATGTATGGCTACATACATATTAACAAATGGTTCTTGACCGTTGAAGCGGGTCTCATTTTAGAGTGTGAACTTAACGTTTTTTGTTTTCGTTTTCAGATTGGAGGAGGGTGAGCGAGTTTCCTGGAGTGCCGACGAAAGCGTGGTTAATAAATTTGTTTGCACCTGCTTACTGGGCTTATTTATTTATACTCTGTTTTTAATGTACCTTAAGATAGCTGAATTATTAATAGACACGTTGCTAGATGGTTACTTAGGCAGGAAAATTCAGCCTAAATACATAGAAATATGAAACTCAAATGCATAAACCGAATAGTCTATTGCGATCGGTTAACAAATTTCCAAAATTGAATTATACATATACTTAACTCAAACTTACTTATACATCCATCAATTTGGCACCTATGTATATTTATAGTTAGAGCTATGGAAGTGCAATATCTTTCGATTGAAAGCATTATTATCTAGATTTCATAACTGCTAACTAAAGCAACGATTCAAAGTTAGAGGGAATGAAGGGAACTCTTACCTTTTCGAAATTAATATCTTCATCTTATCCAAATAATCTTTAAGAAACTTCCCAGGAAAAGACGGATCTTCTTTACATTATAATATTGTGTCAGTGCACATGGAAAGGTACGTTGTTGCAGGTATTCAGTTATGCATAGTTCCAAAAAGTAGCTAAAATTTGCTATCAATACAAAAAAGAATCATGACTCTAGGTGGAACCACTATTTTAATATACATTTTATAATTTGAGACTTCCGAAATGCACAAGTTGAGAAAATTGCATTTAAAGTTTATAATGGCAAAAAACACACTTCTACTTTATATAGTGAAGGGTATCAATCAAATCTTCGGAAGTTAAAGAAAGGTTAATTGTCTAAAAAACGCAAATTATTTTGATTTTCTAGGTTGAACATTCAAGGGCGGAAGAAACTCAAAAGTGTTAATTATAGCCAATTCATAAAAAAATGAGATTAAAACTGTTAGTTTCTCATCATAGTTACATATTCTAAGGCATTTTAATAGTTAGAGAAATTTAATAGTTACCGCATTTTTTAACAATAACAAAAAAGGTCACTTATAATATTAAAAATAAAAAAAAATTATATGTACCTATGTTGATGCTGTATCACAGAATTAAACGATATTTAGCATGGTGTAGCACGATGGTATCATCGAAATGGCGTTCAAGCATTTTTTTTAACAGTAAAGTTTAGTGACTCGCTCGAAACTTTTGTATCGAAACGTAACTAGGGTACCTTGTCACGGCGTTTACTAAACTTTAGTAACTTAAATTCGACAGTCACTATTTAGTACCTATAATGCAAGAAATATTTGTAACAAAATGTTATTAGTATAATTATTGCGGAAATCAATGTGTTTTTATACATAAAAACTTCTGTTTTTGTCGTTGTTATAAAATTTAACATTTTACTAAACTGGTACCTTGTCACGCTAACTCATTATCTTACTTATAAACAGAGTAAAACTTGAAAAATTAACTTCAAGAACTTCATCGGACTTAGCTACCGGCTAAGTCCGATGGACTCGCTGACCAAAGTAGGATGTGGTCCTCCAGCATTTTGGGGGTCCGGGTGGGTTCAAGCTTAACCGAGGAGTTTGAAGTAGCGACAGGCCTTAAGCAGGGGGATGCCTTGTCTCCGATGCTATTCAACTTTGTGCTTGAAAACGTCATTAGGAAGGTGCTGAACGTTACCGGGGGAGTTGAGTTGAATGGCACGCACCAGATTATTGGGTAGGCCGACGACTTGGCACTGCTGGGACAACGCGAGAGTGAGGTGCAAGCCATGGCACGAGTATTGGAAGAGGAGGGAGGAAAAGTTGGACTCAGAATCAGCCGCGAGAAGACAGAATATTTCCACATGAGGAGGTACAGTAATCTAAGAGAAAAACGAAAAGACCTAAAGGTGGGTGCCACCATCTATAGAGGAGTCAATAAATTTAAGTATCTTGGGTGCACTGTGACAGACACTAACCACAGAGAGGAGGAGATTGATATTCGTGTTCAGAGTGCCCTCAGATGTACGCTGCTCTTCACAAAATTCTGGTGTCCAGGCTACTATGCAGGAGAACGAAGATTCGCCTCTACAAAACTGTCATTAGACCAATCCTGATGTACGGTTGCGAAGCTTGGACACTAACACTCAAAGAAGAGAATAAGTTGCCAGTGGCAGAACGGAGAATTCTGCGGAAGATTCTGGGGCCGACTCAGAAGGAGGACGGTAGCTAGAAGGTAAGAAAGAATAAGGAAATTGAGGACCTGGTATCTGAGCCCAATGTTATAGGAGAGACCAAGGCGTCCAGACTCCGGTGGCTCGGACACGTAGAAATGTTGGGAGAGGATCGAGCCGTGAAGAGAGCGTACTTGGGCCGACCGAGTGGACGTAGGCCGGTTGGTCGTCCCAGGTACCGCTGGAGGAACGAGGTCCTGAAAGACCTTTTGGATCTCAGGGTCGAAGACTGGCAAGAGCTGGCTCAAGATCGCAAAGCGTGGCGTAATCTGGTGTTGGAGGCCAAGACCTACTTTGGGTCACTGCGCCCTGGTAGTAAGTAAGTACCTGATTATAATCTATTAAGTCTTTCAATCAATATTATTATATTAATTATTTACACGGTAACATCTAACTAAAATCACTTGATAAAAATTTATTTTTTATTTTTTAGGTGGATTTTCTATAGAAGCGTTTTTTTTTTAGTTTTTTTTAACTATTATTTTATTTTCTATATTTTAGTTGGATTTTTTTCACAGTGCGATTTTCCATGTGCTCAAAAGAGACACATGACGGTTTTTTGTTTGTCTTAAATAGAATCGGTCCATCTTATACTTTGTCTTTGGTGCGCGCGCACTGCTCTACAGCAGTGTTTCCCAACCTGTACTCCGCGGTGTCATCTCTGGACCATACACAAATGCTAATAAGTCTCGTAATAAGTTCTCGTAGTCCCATTTTTTTTGCTGTTTATTTGGGGTCCGTGAAAACTGTGCTTGATTTCCTACGGACCCCGTGGCTGAAAAAGGTTGGGAAACGCTGCTCTACAGTAATATACCAAACGTAACTCTCTCTGTTTCTATCTTCACCCCCTCATCCCCCAAACCCCTAACCCCTAATCCCCCCAACCCCTCCAACCCCCCTCAACAACCTCCTAACCCCCAACCCCCTCAACACTCCTACCCCAACTCACTCAACACCCCCCCCCCCCCTCAACAACCCCCAACCCCCTCAACCCTCCCAACCTTCTACGTTCATACAAGAGTACTTAATTAAATAAGAGTACTTGAATGTTTTCTCATAAAAAACATTGAATTTTCATGGCTCAAAAAATCATTTTGCTATGGGCTGATTCTATACCTTATCTTAGAAAGAGGCATTTGACTAACCGCGATGGAAATATTAACAAAATTATTCAAATTTTAAACGCTTTTAAGACATGCCGTGACAAGGTACCCTGACTACTAAACTTTAAGGTCGGAGAAATATACTAAGAAAACATAATTTTGCTGGTATTCTTGTACACGTGTGTTCCTTAGGATGTAAATAACCCAATTATAACACAAACCCATTTTGGCACTTTTTCACCCGCTTCCACAAAAACTCATGTAACTCGGTAACTAAATGCCGTGACTAGGTACCTTTCACTAAACACTGACACATATATTTATTACCTACCTCTTCCGATATTTTTTTATAGTGCGCCAGAGAGATTGACAAGCAGAAAGGACAAAACTATGTGAGTGTTATTCTTGCGATTTTGGCTACAGAATCCTACAGAAACAAAATGGCATAAATCCTCACAACCTATTGAGCATTATTTGGCACGAGCACCATACCCAACTCGTCGAGTACAAAATTAAGTGAAATTTAATCGCAAATGTTTACACAAATAACCATAATATAGCATTACAATCGATATAATACACGTGTACCCACATTCCAAGGGCTACCAAATACAACAAAGCATATGTAACAATACGCGTCTGAAACGTTGCGAACCGTGAACCTTCCCTGACGATAATCTTGGAAGAAGGAACTCTTCAAAAGGAACGATCATGCGTGAATATTAACATGGTCGTAAGTTTCAGGGAAATTCAGACCCAACCTAGTTGTTCCTTGAGCGTAAAATTGCTTTATGGAATTGACGACGTTTAAGTATTTGTTAATATACAACTGTAACTGTTTGAATGTTGCGGTTGCGCTCAAAAGGAAGGTTTGAGACCAAATTAGTTAGTTTTAGTGTTTAGTTCAAGAGAATGATATTTGCAAATTAAAATTATAAAGCGAAAATACGTGCGTATTTACCTAAATAAAAACTGAAAACTGGTGTTTCCTTAAATAGCCTGTCATAGTCTCCTTGCTGGGCTAAGGTCTTCCATCTTGACCTCCTCAACTCCCGATCTGGCGCAATGTCAGGCCAGTCCTTTGTGTACACGTCCAAATTGTCCCGCCATCTTGTTCTTGGTCTGCCGCATTTAATCGCTGGCCGCATCAAGAAAAACAAGAAAACTGGTTAACAGATTTAAAAAAAATCTTTCACATATAGGCAGATATTATTAAGGAGTAATAGGTAGGTACATGGTATATTTTATTCCGGGAAAGTGTACAACTTCATGAATTGAAACAATTACTTTGCTCACCCGCGACGTTACGTTAGTTACGTTTATGTAAAAAACGCTTGTTCATGCAGTTCCTCCACCTCTATACTGTACGAACACACACAAATCACACAAACCCAACTATCACCATCACCAAACTACACTGACGCGTTTCGAACTCAATCAGAGCGCAACTTCAGAGTACTGCCAACGTTCACTATGCTACCAAATGTCACATTGACATTGACATTGTTTGTGTTGTGTTTGTGTATGGTCGTACAGTGTGGAGGTCGAGGAACTGCATGAATACGCATTTCTTAAATAAACGTAACTATCATAAGGTCGCGGGTGAGCAAAGTAATTATTTCAGTTCATTAATATGGACCTCCGCAAGATAACGCCTGATTAATTAAATGATGTAAAACTTTCGCATGATACTGACAAAGTCAGGAGTAACAGATACTCTTCGTTTAGGTATATTATAAACAAGCTGCTGCCCGCGACTCCGTCTGCGAAGAATTCGTTTGTCGCTATCCCGCGGGAACTATTCAATTTTCCGGGATAAAAAGTATTCTATATGTTAATCCAGATTATAAACTACCTGTGTGCCAAATTTCATCAGAAACCGTTTTAGCGTGAAAGAGTAACAAACATCCATCCACCCAAAATGTCGTTGTAATTGGTGTCGCTATAAACGGTTTTGACTGTAGTAGGATCTGGTAATATTAAAAATGAAAAACGCTAGGTAAGTATCTAAAGATTCAAATACGATTAGATAGAAGCTATTAAGTCAAGAAAATTTGGTACAGAAAGGATAGCTGGAAAAATATTGGCATTTTTTTTTGTATTTCTTGCTATGCGATTTTTTCTGCTTGGGATGCAAATAGTTGTTTTCTGTAGTCTTATCTACCCGTATTTGGGTCCGCTGTCCAACTTCTTCCCAAATCCCGAGATAAAGAAACTGAAGCTGATTAGCATAGCGAAATACTAAGCTTTTATCTATCCAAATTAAACCTTTGGAGCTTTATTTTTTTTTTATAAGAATAAAAATAGCAAAGAAAATTTTTTTCTTCCCTAGTTTAGCAATCTGCTATTTTATATATTGTATTTTGTATAGGCCATTGAATTTACCATGCTTAAGAGTCATTAATATTATTTTATAGCTCTGTAGTTAATATTTGTAAGATTTTTATTATTTTCCACAAAAGTTGACATTTCAGTTAAATTGATAAAAAAACAGTAAGTTACAAAGTTACTACTATGAAAATTATAAAAATATTTCTTCTTCTTCTAGGTACTTCTTCTTTCTGTTGTTTGTAATTATTGATAATTTAGTGCAAAGAAATGTATAATTATGATGCCAAGGAAGGGGACAACGAACTTACGCCCGTTTTATGGGTGTCTGTCTGTATTTTCTGGTAGCTATATTTCCCCAGCAAGGTAAATTTTATTGTTTTTGAATAGTAAGTGATGAAACAATAATGTTTTATAGGTCAAAGTTTATAGGCAAGTAAATAAGAAGAGCCTGCAAAGTACACATGGCAAATATTTGCTTACTCGTATTTAAACAAAACACTAGGATAATGTTTATTACGGTCGAAGTAGATTCTCCTTATCTATTTATCTTCTATTATATAGAAATATCGTGTCACGGTGTTTGTTATCGAACTCCTCCGAAACGGTTTGACCGATTTTTATGATTTATTTTTCTCTATATTCGTTAGGTCTGAGAATAGTTCGTAGGCTACTTTTTATACCCCTATTCTCCGCAGACGGAGTCGCGGCCAACAGCTAATTTAAGTATAATAAGTTAATTAAATAATAATTATAACTAAATTATCGATAAGGTCCGCCCTGTGCAATTATCAGATCTCTACAAAGATTATCGTCATCATTTCAACCGAAAGACGCCCTCTGCTTAACATTACGCAATGTTAAGGCGTAAGTATAACCATCATCTCTACCAACATCTAACTTGCTAATTCGGCTACTAAGCACTGTGCAGACTAACTAAGACAGTCAATGAAATTACTAGCACATCAGGTATTTCAGCCCTTAAGTGTGGTGTGTACTGTGCATGTAACTATATGAGAAGGTGCATTAGCTTAATAAAACAGTTTATAATCGATCATCAACTTTTTTAATTGTCTCGCCTGCATCCCTCCTTTCATGGCGATCCTGCCTAGTTTGGAGAGCCGCGCGTCGGATAGCGATAGTCGAGAACAATAATAGTACCAGACAGTACCAGTGCTATTTGGCTGGAAAATAGTGACAATGTGCAATTCGCTAAATCACAAACTTCAGCAACCCACACTAGACTTGCAACAGATCTGCAATTCTCTAATGTTGCGAGTGTCCTTGAGTGGTTATTTTTCTCTTATTTTTAAGTTTAGTTTAATTTCTATTTTTGTGTTTGTAAATATTAGAAAACTAAAACTAAATATAAACTAAAACCACAAACGAAAAACGTAATTTAACTACATGATTTTGTATTTCAAACTAAATACAAACTGAAATATAGATGCACAGAAAAAACCCCAGAAAAAAGACCAATGCTGGGAATCGAACCCAGGTCCTCAGCGTTCCGTGCTGCGTGCTTTACCCCTACACCACCACTGGTCTAGAGGTTAGCGACGAATCTTTCCCATACATCGTACCAAATCGCATCGTATGGGAAAGGTACGATGTATGGGAAAGATTCGTCGCTAACCTCTAGACCAGTGGTGGTGTAGGGGTAAAGCACGCAGCACGGAACGCTGAGGACCTGGGTTCGATTCCCAGCATTGGTCTTTTTTCTGGGGTTTTTTCTGTGCATCTATATTTCAGTTTGTATTTAGTTTGAAATATATGGTTTCATGGGATGACCGTAAAAGTAATAAAAAAATGAAGTTGAAAAAAATAAATAAAAAAGATACTTCATATCTGACTTACATGATTTTGTGTTATTCTGGTTGACAAGTTAATATTTTATAGATTGATCGATGTTTAAAAGCGTAAGAGCGAAACATTTAATGACATTAATGATATTATTGATGAACTAAAACAATTACTTTGCTCTCCCGCGACCTTACAATAGTTACGTTTATGCAAGAAATGTGTGTTCATGCAGTTCCTCCGCCTCCACACTGTACGAACACACACAAATCATATAAACCCAACCATCACCACCACCAAGCTACACTGACGCGTTTCGAACTCAACCAGAACTCATCTTCAGAGTTACCACAACCGTATGCTATGCTACCAAATGTTAACTATGCATTTCTTGCATAAACGTAACTATTGAAAGGTCGCGGGTGAGCAAAGTAATTGTTTTAGTAGTATAAAATTGGGCATTTTAAACCAACTTACTTCGGGGTAGCTTCAGCTACCCCTTAGTTGCGTTGTTTTAAAACACCCAATTTTGAATTACTGCTCATTTTTAAAAATTTGAATCAATACCTTATTAATATCGGATATCGACGTATCGAACGGTACTCCGTTCAGCGTTCCGTTCAAAACCACTTCGATTGCGTTCGCGTTACGTATCGGGCGGTACTCCGTTCAGCGTTCCGTTCAAAACCACTTCGATTGCGTTCGCGTTACGTATCGAGCGGTACTCCGTTCAGCGTTCCGTTCAAAACAACTTCGATTGCGTTCGCGTTACGTATCGGGCGGTACTCCGTTCAGCGTTCCGTTCAGCATTCCGTTTAAAAACCATTTCGATTGCGACTCTTTCGATCATCCAAATTTTTCATTCTCACTCACTCGGGGCAATCCAAATACCTAACATTGATGTTAAGTTCAAACCATTTCGAGTAAGACTTTCATGCTTGTAACACGCGCGCATTGGTTGCATTGATCTTAAAGAAGTATGAAGTTTGTAAAACAAGCTCAGAGGTTGCAGTTGGATGCCGTTTGTTCAGATCGCAACAATCGTACTTTTCGTCATGGTGAACTCTTACCTGACACAATTCGTTGTATAATTTGCGGTCCTTCTAATTGTGGGAAAACTAATTTAATTGTTGGTCTTTTAATGCATGAACAAGGGCTACGCTTCCAAAATGTTTATGTATATTCAAAAACACTGTTCCAACCTATGTACCAGTTTTTGGAAAAAATATTGATGATGATTCCATCAGTTAAATTTCAAAAATATCGCGAAAATGATGAAATACTGAGCCCGAATGAAGCTAAGAATAATTCAGTTATCATATTTGATGACGTTGCATGCGAAAATCAAAACAATATAAGGGATTACTTCGCAATGGGAAGACATAAAAATATAGACAGCTTCTACTTGAATCAAACTTACAGCAAAGTACCTAAACAATTAATAAGAGACAATGCTAATTTAATAATTCTTTTTAAACAAGATGATGTTAATTTACGCCATGTTTATGACGAACATGTTGGAACCGATATGTCTTGGTCGCAGTTCCGGGAAATGTGCGCAAAAATATGGACCGTACCTTTTAGTTACTTGGTTATAAACAAGGATTGTGCCAGAAATTCGGGATGTTATAGAATGGGATTTGATACATTTATCGTCTTGGATTAAGTGTGATACTTAATGTGTTCCATTTTCAAGAAACTTTTATTTCTTCATATGAGACCATCAAGATCGGACATGAATCTTAAAATAAATGAAGAGAAAACATTAAAAAGAAAAGTGCTTCAGTATGCCGAGGCAGTCAAAAAGAAGGTGAAACTGCTTCGTGACATGAAAACTAATAATAACATGATATTGGAATCAGTGTTGAAGCCAATAACGGAACCGCTTAATGAAATGGTTAAAACTAACGATAATAACAACTTTCACTCCAACGATACCGATTTTGACGACAGTGAATTTAAATGGCAGAAGGCCGCAAAAACATTAAAATTTAGTCCTGGTGATGGCAAGAGAAGTAGCTTTTATAATCGGACAATTGTACAAAAATCTCCTGAATCTAATAATGATGATGAGATATCAAATGATTGCGAGTACGATCAAGATGATGACAGTGAACACAAAGATGACGAGGAAAGTGACGACAAGGATGACTTGGAAATAACAAATGATATGTCATTTAAGACATCTGACTCGTATACTTCTCCTCGCGAAGATCCTGCATGGCAAAAGCAATACGATGTTAACTTGAACATTCCTTTTGGCATAAGAACAGAGCGTGATAAGCTAATGCTAGGATCTTATTCAGTTTCCGTGAGTAACGAGAAACTTAAAGTAAATGGACATACTTACGATTTGACACCGGGCTTATACGATTTGCTATTTAAGAAATTGCCTGATTTAAATATAATAACTGAAGTCGACAAACGTAATTATAAAATGCTGCTATTAGAAACGAATGCTCATAGGCGAGATTTTAATCCCCATAAACCAATAAAAAGTAACAAGGGCATGAAATATTTGTATATTATAAAACCGCTTTTCAAATTAACCAAAGAACGTGAAATAAGCGAAGAAGTATGTACTCAAGGCAAAGGATTACCAGTAATGAAAAGAGTTAAAAGAAATGTTTCGTATGTATATTGGGATAACCCGAACGAATTAGTGGAAAGATTGAAATTACTCATAGCTTCCCGTGATGCTGGTAACACAGGATTAGATAATGAAATCATATCTATTATTGAAGAACTGCAAGAAGCTGGTTTGGTTAATTAATAATATATAAAACTGTTGTTTTACTTTTACCGTCAGTCGAAGCCGGGCTTTTGTCAACAAATATTAAAAATGAATATAGACAAATTCGGTCATCATGTTCATAAACGTTTGCGTGTATCTGATGTTTCTGAAGTTACATATAAGGCTTTGCTGCGTTCAGATAATGGCGCTTTTGATTTACAGTCAACGAGATTGAAGGGGGTAGCAGATCCTTCATCACCTGATGATGCGGTTAATAAGAAGTATGTCGATCAGCTTTTCCAGAATATTTACGAGAAGAAGCATCTGGATTCTTTGTTTGACATTATAAATTCTCAAATCTATCAGCTTGCGAATCAGTTGAAAATAAACTTTTATACTAAAAAGGACATAGATAATATTTTAAATAATTTCAAACATGGCAAAGGAACAAGTCGTGAATGAGATACACAGATCGGCAAGAAGAAATTTCAAGTGTCGTGCAGTTATATTAAAAGGAATTGACGATTTGTGGCAAGCAGATTTGATTGATTTACAGAATTTACAAACGATTAACAAGGGGAATAAATACATTTTAGTTGTTATTGACACTTTTTCAAAGTACACGTGGTGTACTCCAACAAAATCTAAAACCAAAACCGAAATAAAAAATGCATTTGAACAAATTATAATATCAGCAAAAAGAATACCTAGAAACTTACAGACAGACTTTGGAAAAGAGTTTTACAATAATGAATTTGATTCTTACTTAAAATCCTTAAAAATAAACCATTATTCCACGTATTCAATTAAAAAGGCATCAATTGTTGAAAGGATAATAAAGACTCTCAAGAACAAACTTTACAAATATTTTAGTTTCATTGGAAATTATAAATGGGTTGGAAAACCTTTAGATAACATAATCCAATCTTATAATCAAACTGTGCATAGCACAACCAAATTTAGACCAAATGATGTTAATTTTGGCAATGAAGTCGAAGTAAAGAAAAACATAGAAAAAAGACAATCCAATCTACGTTATAAATTAAACAAATTTAATGTAGGAGACCGTGTGCGTATAAGCAAGTACAAAAGTGTGTTTCGGAAAGGTTACATGCCAAATTGGTCTACAGAGTTATTTATTATTAAAAAAGTTAATCACACTCGTCCGGTAACTTATCATATTGAAGACCAACGAAAAAACACTATACTCGGTACATTTTACGAACAAGAACTTCAGAAAACTAAGTATCCAGACGTTTACCTTATAGAAAAGGTAATAAAAAAAAAGGGAGAAAAGTTTTATGTTAAGTGGTTAGGACTTGATGATAGCGAAAACAGCTGGATTGAGAGAAATGCCATCGTATAAATATATTTATAAACATTCTCGCTCGAAGCCATTAGCATATAGAACATGAAAGGAAGAGGACTTCTAAATAATATTATTAATCACTTACCATTTGAATTGCACTTACCTGGGTACAATTATTGCGGACCTGGCACAAAATTGCATAAACGGTTGCAAAGAGGTGATAAAGGAGTTAATGAACTGGACAACGCGTGTATGCAACACGACATAGCTTACGATAAATATTCTAACCTAGCAGACCGACACCGTGCAGATTTAGAACTTTATAAAATGGCTAAGCAAAGATTGAAGTCAAAAGCTGCTGGAAAAGGAGAAAAACTTGCATCATGGTTAGTTAGTAAACTGATGAAATCTAAAATCAAAGCTGGTGCGGGGATAAAATCATTTAAACATTTTGTTTCTAAAATACGCACTGAATTGAAAAAAACAAAATCTAAAAATAAAGGCACTGCAATCGGCCAAGCTTTTGCTGCCGCAAAAAAAGTATTCCTTAACAACAATACGAGTAAAATCAGAGTTCCTCGTTTAATACCGATCCCGAAAACTGGTGGCATATTACCACTGATACCTATTTTCGCCGGACTTTCTGCCTTAGGATCATTGGCAGGAGGAGCTGCTGGAATCGCTAAAGCTGTTGGTGATTATAAAGCTGCAAGGAAAAACTTAGCTGAATCAGAACGTCATAATAAGATGATGGAATCTATTGCATTAGGCAAAGGATTACACATTAAACCTTATAAAAATGGAAAGGGATTGTGTTTAGAACGCTCAAAAAACTAAATAAAAGGCTACCCAGACGTGCTCTTACGAATATTGATATTTTAGAACACTCAGCAGATATTCCGTATTTTCGCGGTGTTTACATGAGAGATAGTTTGCCGAAGCGCCCAAAAAGAGTAGAATGTGCAATCATAAATTTAGATAGTTCTAAAAACCAAGGGACTCACTGGGTAGCCTATGTCAAAGATAATGATTATTGCGAATATTTCAATAGTTATGGCGATCTTCAACCACCGCTAGAATTAATAAAGTATTTAAAAAATGACATTTCATATAATTATAAGACTTACCAAAAATTTAATACTGTTAATTGCGGACATTTATGCTTAAAATATTTAAAACATTTTTGGAATAACCGTTTAAATACGTATGATCAATAAAAAGCTTATCATTCTCACGATGTCTTTCACTTTGTCAATAACGGGATCCTCCTCCACCCTGATTACGAACCATTCACCAGCTCTACAACTAGATGGTGAATATGAATGCGGTCTGCTATACATGTCAACTTTTAACTCGATACCTAATATAGACTATAGAAATAATAAGTTTTATTATGGTGAAAACGAAGTAGTACAAATTCCTGAAGGGTCGTATGAACTTCAAGATCTTGATGATTATCTTAAAAAACACCTCCACGGATGTAACTTTACACTAACATGCAATAATAATACGTTAAAGACATCAATATTGTGTACTAAAAGTGTGTATTTTAATAAACCAAATTCGATTGGCAAGTTACTTGGTTTCGGGGAAGAAAATGTTCGGGCGAATATATTAACAGAATCCCCTTTTCCTGTATCCATTCTGTCTACAACCATAGTGCGAGTTGAATGTGACATCGTGAGCGGATCATTTGTAAACGGAAAACCTAGCCATATAATTCATGAGTTTGTTCCTAATGTGCCTCCTGGTTACCGGATTATTGAAACACCCAAAAACGTAATTTATTTTCCCGTTACTCAAAACAGCTTAAACTCACTCAAAATAAGAATATTGGATATAAACGACAATTTGGTTAATTTACGTGGTGAAGAGATTCAAATATATTTACATCTTAGAAAAAAATGATAGATTTCAATAAAAGTGTGGTATCGCACACCAAAAGCATTAGTGCACATTGTGCTATCAAGAAAAGAAGACCTAAAGAGCAACTTACAAAGGAAAATAAACAATTCTTAAAAAACATAGGTTTATTAAAATGAGCATACTAAACTTATCTGATGCTTTAAACTTCGATAACACGATCGAAAGTTTCGAATATCACTCTTATAAACCGTACGTAACAAGTTTCAATTTAAACGATGAAATCCGTATACCTATTAACCAGCAAGATCTGTACGTACTACCATCAGCGAGTGCTTTATACATAGAAGGTACAATTGCAGTATTCAACAGAGAAACAAAAGCACAAGCGAACAGTGTTCTTTTCACAAATAACCCTATACTTCATTTATTTCAAGATATTCGTTATGAACTGAATGGTATCGAAATAGATAAAATTAAAAACGCTGGGGTCACAACAACAATGAAATCTCTTGTGTCAATGAATGGACTCGAATCATCTATGTCAAAGTTATGGGGTTGGGACGTTAACGGCACAAAAATTACGCATGGGTCATTTTCTGTATCTATTCCTTTAAATAAAGTTCTAGGCTTCGCGGAGGATTATAACAAAATTATTATTAACTGCAAGCATGAACTTATTCTTTTACGAGCCAATACTAATTTAAATAGTGTAAAACTGAATGCAAATGAGTATATAGATAACATAACTATATCGAATATAGTATGGCGTATGCCACACATCAAGGTTTCTGACCGTGAAAGATTAAGTTTGCTCAAATATTTGGAAAAAGATCGAGCTATTCAGATAGCATTCAGAAATTGGGATCTGTACGAGTATCCGCTTTTACCTAAAACGTCAAAACATTCTTGGGCTGTTAAAACTTCATCTCAAATAGAGAAACCACGATATGTTATAATTGGATTAAAAACACACAGAAGAAATGTTTCTGACAAAGATATATCATGTTTTGATCATTGTAATTTACGAGATGTCAAAGTTTTTTTAAACTCTTGCTATTTTCCATACGAAAATATGAACGTCAGTTTTTCGGCTCAAAAATTTGCTATATTATATGAGCAGTACGCCAAATTCCAGCAGTCTTATTATAACCGTAGCCAAGCACCTTTGCTGAGTCCGATAGATTTTAAAGATAAAGCACCTCTGTTTGTTATCGACTGTTCCCGTCAAAACGAAACCCTCAAAACAGGATCAGTAGATGTGCGGGTTGAATTAGAGTGTGAAGCAGATATACCTGAAGATACCGCAGCTTATTGTCTTATTTTGAATGATAGTATTGTAGAATATAGACCGTTGACCAATATAACCAAGAAAGTATCATGAAACTAGACTTTCTAATCGTTGATCTTCAGGGGTTTAAATCATCTCAAAATGAATTTATTGTTAAAGAATTTGCCTACAGTACAAATGAACACACGCAAACGTTTTTAATAAAACCTCCATATTCATTTTCTACATTATCGGAAAATGAAAAGATGCAAGTGAAATGGATAGAGAAAAACCTAGGCATTATGTGGCGCGAAGGATATATCGATTATAGAGAATTTAAAAGAGTGATTCATAAGTACTTGGTGGGCAAGAAAATATTTGTAAAAGGTTTAGAAAAAATTGAATGGATAAAAGATTTGTGTGCTAATTGCACTGTAACAGACATAGGTGAAACAGGCTGTCCTAATTTTCAATCTATGTATAATAAATATTGTGTCAATGACAGCTCGTACAACTGTTTACATCATAAAAAAGCTTGTGCGTTAAAAAATGTCCTATGTCTCCAAAAGTGTTATTTAAGTAATCCTCATTATTTTAATTTTAAATAAAATCGCAATAACTGATTATTTGAATTTTTATTTTACCCAGTTATAGTTCAGTAAAAAATCTCTAAATATCTACGAAATAAAACAAATATCTGTGTTTATTACTTATATTTTGTCCTATTTATTATAATTAACATAATTTAATTATTTGTAAATAAAGTTCTAAAAGTTCTAAAGTTCAAAAACTAACACTGTAGCCACTGATTTTTTTTGAAATTTTATTTATAACTCCTTCAGCACCGTCTATGACCTCGTCATAACCATCGTCCGCCACATATTGTGCACTTAGGATGACGTTTTCCTCGTCGTCACTACTAGGGCGTGCAAAACCGGAAAGTTGTCAAAACCGGTTTTGAATTGCGGTTTTGAGGGCCCAAAACCGGAAACCGGTTTTTTCCCCGGTTTTGGCAATGTTCTTAAATATTTTTTTATTATGGTAGTAATGGTAGAATTTGAACAGTAAAATCATACCCACAAAATCTACAAATAAAACAAATTGCATGAAATACTTATTTTTAATTATCCATTAATGCCTAGCCTACCAAGTAGACCTTAGATTAGATAGATCACGACGAGAGATTTGGACGACCGGATAGCCTAGTTGTTAGAGAACCTGACTACGAAGCTTGAGGTCCCGGGTTCGATTCCCGGTCGGGGCAGACATTTGTGTGAATAATACGAATGTTTGTTCTCAAGTCTTGGGTGTTTAATATGTATTTTTAAGTATGATTATCCGTTGTCTAGTACTCATAGTACAAGCTTTGCTTAGTTTGGGACTACGTCAATTGGTGTGAATTGTCCCGTGATATTTATTTATCACATTCATAAACACTCTTAGTTTGGTTAACAAACAATTTTAAAATGAACTTAAAATAATATTTATCCTAAAGATTAATTAACAGAGATCAAAATCAAATCACAACACAAGTAAGTATGTGGCACCTTTAGTTATTTAAATAAACAATAATCAATATGTTCGTATTTGTAGTTATAGTCGATGGCAGTCGAAATAAAAAACAGATCATTTACTGTACCACATTAATAAACTAAACTCTCTTAGTTTGGTTAAAAACAATTTTAAAATGAACTTAAAATAATATTTATTCTAAAGATTATTTAACTGAGATCAAAATCAAATCACGGAGCGGGAGAGCGGAAGCGCGTCGCGGGCGGAGGGAGGAGTGTAAGTAGTATAGATAGGTTGCGTTCGGATTTCGGATATTTTTCGATGACTCAAAATTAAATATTTCTTAGAGAGTTAGAAAAAGTTGATTTAAATCAAAATGTACCTACATCAATCAAAATGGAAAAACCGGAGGTAAAACCGGTTTTGTCTTTCAAAACCGGTTTTGAAAAATCGGTAAATTTTGTCCGGTTTCCGGTTTTCAGCAAAACCGGAAAACCGGTTTTGCACGCCCTAGTCACTACTGCCTTTCTTCAAATCTAATATCTGTATTTTTATCAGCCTTGTGCCAATCTCCGCTTTATTATTTATGACGAATGAAGAGAGACTGTTATGACCACTTTTTTTAAATACTTTGTTTTCTAAGTTTAGTTTTGCTCTTTTTTCTTTATTTTTTTTCTGGTTTCCGCTTCTAATTTTCTTCACTAACTCGTTTTCCTCTTCGGGAAATTGCACTTGGCCGTAGTGGAAAAACAGGTCTTCAGATGTTTCAGTAATTTCGTTGACGTTATCCATTTTCTGTAACAAAAATATAATTATTACAAATAAATGAAATAACTATCCATGTTATTATTTAAGAAATGTTCCCAAAAAATAAATAACTTGAAATCCACAGTTAAAAATCAGTCCTAAATTATAAAACTTAATATAAAGTTGACTTACCAAACTATGGGTACGGCTCGGTTTGAGTTAATTTGAAGAAACGTACTACTGTATTGTACTCAAATGAACGTAGTTCGATATGAATGAGTAGTGATTTATGATAGCAGCTTATATATTAACTGGACTTCTTGTGTTAGCAAAATTACCTTAAGCACGTGTCGTGAATATGCGATAAGCAAATTTCATTTAAAGTATCGTCATGCGGTCATTGCTGACTCGACAATGTAGGTGAGGTGATCGACCTAAGGTCGTGAAGAACACGTAACAACGTGTTTTAATCCTACTCAATAATGTTAACAATGCGACGTATGCATTTAGAGCAATTAGTTGTTTACGTAGTAAAACACAAATATTCATCTATATATCTTTATTTCAGACTTCGATATTTTACAACACAGTATATGTAATCTTATAGGTACCTATTTAAATTGCTGATTAAAATTAATTACATTAAATTAAGCTTAAAATAAATTTATACAAAGAAAAATTTATAATATTGAACTATGACCCCATGCTTTAGTTGAAACCTTGTCTGCTAATGTAAGTCGCTTATCGTCTTTGCTGGACAACGCAATTTTATTAACCGTTTGCGTAAAGATCTCATGCTTAATGGATTTAAACAATATGTTTTTTTTCCTTATAATTGTATTCTTGTACAAAACATCTCTGTAGTTATCTAATGTTAATTCCTGGACAGCAGGTTTTTTTATTCCTTTTGCTTTTTTAAGTATCAAGTCCTCGCTTTTAATACAGTACAGTTTAGAACGTAGCCCTACAAACTCTGAGATAATTTTACCGCCTAACTCGTCTTTAAATAATCCAGGAATCTTTTTATTTATTAGAGGAATCTGAAATTCATTTAAAATGTTATAATTACTTGTATCAAAATATTGCATGAATTGATTTTTCAAATCATCGTAAAAGTCTTTCGATTCTATTTTATAAATAAAACTATCAGTGTCTGTATAACATAGAGAAACGCGATCATCATAGTAAGGTTTTATTACTGAATAGTGAAATTGATACATATGGCTTTTAGAAAGTTCAAGTATCGTGAATCCTACGTATATTGGCTTGTCTAAAACAACCTTTTCCGGTTTCATTTGCACAGCGACAAAATTATCTGAAAATATAGTGGCGCTGTGAAAATTTGGACGAGCAATTAATTTACTAGCACTAACAAACCTATTTGTTGAGTTTCTGTCATCACGCCAATAATTTACTAATTTAACATCTACGCGTCGTTCATTGTCTTCCAGAGTTTTACCAAATACTGCGTTATTTTTTAACTTGAATAGATCCTGTTGAAATGGAGTTTCTGCATTTTTCCTCAGCTCTGTATTTAAATCTATGTATTTTTTCAGAAAAGGACTTTGTCGGAACGTGATTACTCGGTGAATTTTCTTTAGAATCAAGCCATTCCGCAAACACGTTTTCAAGTGTACGTAATGAATGACATATTCATATTTATCGTACAAATTTGGAATTAATTTAGAATTTTGCCCTCCTGGAGGTACAAATTTTTCAGCGCAGAATGGATAATCATTATGCAAAGTATGTAATTCCTCAGGATACAACAAGTCAACCTCAAGAATAAATCCAAATTCTGCGTCATCTGAAACTGACATAATGTCTAAATGCTCTATTTCAACAGGATACGGATACGGGTAATGATTGGCTCATACTATAACCATATAAGTTGTTACAATCAATATATACTAGAAAGGCGTCGGGCTTACTGTTATCGTAACTTTCCATATACCTATTATTAGCAAGAGCATGTCTGGTTGAGCACATACAAATACCACCTCGAATGCCTTTTTGAATAAGACGAATTGTTTCTAAGTCAGATATTAACTCTAATTTAACTCCAGTTTTCAATAGCATTGCGTCAAACGATAGACTTGGCAAAGTTAAATAAAAAGCCGGATCCAATTGGTAATGAATCTTACAAATTTTTCGGAAATTTTCAAAAATGTCAGACAAAAGCAAAACATCAGTTTTTATATACAGATCTGTGTATTCGCCCATTTCCTTTAATTGGAAAGTATCCCATACATTTTGGGCGTGCTTGTAATCTGTATCACTGATATGTTCTGCAGAAAGAGAGTTAAAAAACAAGCTCTTTTCGGGTAACTCAGTTTCTGTAAATTTTTCCCAACTAGACATGTAATCGTAAGGATAAACTCCTTTGCGTATTAATAAATCAAATTTGGCTTGTTGAGGGAAAAAATTACTCAGGTGTAAAAAATCTGCTTTACATAAGCCCTTTGCTAACTTTTCTAAACTCGTCCCTAAAAATTTAAATGAGTCTACAAATCGTATTTGCGCATACTGATTATTGGATAACCTCAAAAATTTTGTAAATGAAATATAGTTTTCTTTGTTCTTAGGTATTACTTTTATAGGTCCTGAACATTGTCCCAGTTCCTTGATAAATAAATGGCAATCGTACCCTGACAAGTTGTGAAAGAATACAGGAATGAGTTTCGGCACACGAAAAATCAAGTTACAGTATTGATGCGCCGCACCGCGGTATGCTCCTGTTAAATGGCAGTGGTCTCTTACTTTATCCCAAAACAGGGCGGTATGACAAATGTGACAAGTTGTAGCGTTGTTATATGCTAATAAGTTTTCATGGGTAAAACTCATAGGGACTTCGTTATTTAACACTTCATAGATTTCATTTACATGTCTATACAAATATTTTAAAAACTTAGAAACGCAATCAGGTCCACGATACTGGACAAAACGATTTAGGCTTTTGTCGTAAGAACAAACTATATGATAAGCAAAAGCTGAAGGTAAATGAACTTGATTTTTCGAGGTAAAACTAGCCGTTGACGCCTGTTCACAACCATGGTAGGGTATAAGAATGGTTTCAAAGTCAGCATACACTACGAAGGGCACGTCTTGTTTGCGGTCAAAATGTTTAAATTCAAGAAATGTACCCTTATCTGGGAGCACAGTGGCTATCCCGCTGCAAGTATGTCTTATATATCCGTGTTCTGTAGCAAAAAATATGAGACAGTCTTCGCAAAAATAAAGTTTACCATGATGTTTAGTAATTTGAGAACGAACGAGTCGCGGTAAATTATTTATTAAAACGTAGTGTGATTTAGAACCGTTCTCAATTAAAAGTAAATTAATTTTTTTACGTCTAGTGTACTCTGATCTGAAAACTGGTCCGACAACTGTACGATTGTTTTTTAAAGAATACACATTGATGCTTAAATCAATATTATTCTGCTCGAAAGTAGCAATATCTGAAAAGGTTACTGGAAAACACATGTTATCAACATTCAACACACTATTAAAGTGTGGGTATGAAGTCGTACGCTCTTTATGGGATTTAGTCGGATAGAGCGCAGCAACAATACTCCAAAGAAAGCAATAACTATCTTTATTATGTATGTTGGTGCAGGCTCTTTTATTTTTAATAAACTTTGGCAACTCTATGTAAGAAGAACCTTTTAATGGTTCGTACTTGTTGATATTTACCTCTAAATATAAATTGGATAAAAATGTCCAACCACTATCGCGTTCTTGAAATTCTTCGATCTTTTTTTTTAAACCGTTCATTACATTTTGATACAGTTCTTTAAAATTATAGTTTTGGTGTACTGCAAAGTTTTTTGTAGTAAAAGATTTAATTTCCTCTTTGTCGTCTTTAAATAAAAGAAAGTTGCAAAAATATTCAAAGTTGATTTTTAAACAATCGTACTTTTGCAGACGTGTGTTTATAATACTTTCTAATTTAGGCGCTAAAGAAATCAGAAACATTTCGGGTAAAACACATTTCAACTCATCAGATCCAAATACTCTGTAAGACGATATGCGACCTCTAAATGCAGACGATAGTTCCACCGCGCAATCAGTTGTTGTAATCACGGTATTATTTTTGTGTTTAGTACTTCTTAAATGTCCCACCCATTTATTTTTTTCTACTTCGAGTGAACATGCAGTGCAGAAAGGCATAGTTAATTAATCGTATCTTATGTAATGTAGCTACTTTAAAAATATAATAGCAATAATAATATATAGGTAATCAATAAAAGTTTAAAAAACCGAACGACATGTTAAAGGACCGGTTTCACCACACAATGTTAAATATTATCGACTGATTACTGCTGTTAATGTCTACCACCTGACAAGCTAAATCAGGCTTTAACGTGGTGTTAGCAACTAACAAAGGTTGGTGTAATCGGTACTTAAGAAGTGAATGTTATACTTTATAAATATAAATTTACAATTTAACACATTTAACATTTACTGAACAACTATTTGTAGGTAGTGAACTTAACGTCTACTTTTTCAAAAAGCGTTTTCAAATCCTTTACACAATTTTGTAAAGATTCCCATTCTGGAGTGTCTACATCTATTTGGGCTTTCAATGATAGAAGGGCCTTTTTCCACCTATCTAGGGGTGACTCACGGCGAATGTCGTCTGTACTGTAAACCCGCAGTTCCACGAAGTACGCTCCGTTGAGGCTGCAAGCTCGCTTCGACACTCCATTTGCAACGCGATTTGTGATCGATGAGCCAAGGTGGTCCACAACAGACTGGAGTTGGTTTGAAGAGTTTGACTCGGGGAATAAATCGAAAACATCGAAAGGATTCTTTACTTCTTTTTTATTCTTCGGTACAGAAACGTGCCTGCAAACAAAAATATTAACTTATAAATTAAGAGAATATAGTGCCTACACGTATTAAAATACAACTTTGAACGACCGGATAGCCTAGTGGTTAGTGGCCCTGACTACGAAGCTAGATGATCCGGGTTCGATTCCCGGTAGGGGAAAATGTTTGTATGATGATTATCCGTTGCCCAGTACTCATAACACAAGCCTTGCTTAGCTTGGGAAACGGGTCAATTGATGTAATTTATCCCAAGATATTATTATTACCTACTATTATTAAATTTAATGAATTATTACCTGCTCGTTTTTGCTCGCTTCACTTTTGCTTTTTCAACTGATTCCTGGTTCTCGAATTCTGAATCCGACCTAAAATTAAATGTAAGAAGTAAATAAGGATTTTAGCTATTATTTATATTTATACACCTGCAAAATATATTGCAATTTCCCATCGGCGTAAACAGGTTTTAATGGTATTTAATAAAAACGAAAATATAATTTTACCTTAAGTTATCCGCTTTTCTCTTTTGGGTTGTTTTCTTCGATTTATCACCACCAGCCTTGCTGCTTGCAATTAAGATGCTTTCAAATTCAGAGTCAGACCTGAAAGTAAATACCGTGTCAATATATTATGAATCTGAAACAAGACATGGTAGTGTTTTAACGGTGAGTAGTTACTTACATTATAATGTTATGCTGTAATACTGTTGATTAAAGAGTCAGCTGCAGCGTTACCTCAGATCAGCGTGGAAAATGGTGAGGGTCAACAACTGTCAGAACTTCTTCTATGCACTACGATGTCCAAAGTCGAAAAGGAGAGAATAATCAGAAAGACGGTAAATTAATAGCCAAATATTGTTGATTCCTCTAAATGTTTTAGGGCTGTCACGTTTCATAATCTGCTGGTTATACATGCAAACAAGAACGAAATATCTCCTCTTCAAATCTGCATAAATCAATAAACGACAGTTTGATTCACAATTGATAATTAACGAAACGATGTGATTTACTTAAGTTTTTGTAAGAAAATTAGTACTTACAGGTCGATGGGCGTAACTATTTGAATGTAGCTTGATGGTAAAATTATTATAAATTTAATCTAATATATAAAAATCTCGTGTCACGGTGTTTGTTATCGAACTCCTCCGAAACGGCTTGACCGATTTTTATGAAACTTTTTCTCTACACTCGGTCAGTAGGTCTGAGAATAGGTCGCAGGCTATTTTTTATACCCCTATTCTTCGCGGGCGGAGTCGCGGGCAACGGCTAGTATATTTATAATAGTTTTACCATTAAATATAGACTATTATATATTGATATAACAAGTTGCAACAAGATGGAGCGACGACCTGGTGAGGGTAGCGGGAACGCATTGGATGCGGATGGCGCAGGGCCGATCTGTTTGGCGAGCCTTGGATTAGGCCTATGTTCAGCAGTGGACGTCTTTCAGCTGAAATGATGATAACAAGTTGCATGCCCTAAGCAAATATTTTATATCGCTGTTACGTAAATTATTTACAATATTAGTGTTAATGCCAGCCCTGAAAAATGTTTTACTTGCACATTATTAATGAGTTCGATTCGGAAGTTCATTCACCAGCTAACTTGCAACGTTGCGCAATACGAATTACAATAAACACGTTGCGCAATCGAGCAATACCTAGTAAATCGATAATTTTGTATGATATTTAAATTAATTAAAACTCCCTACAAATCACTTAACTGAAAAGTAGTTTTCAGTTCAACTAACCTTATGTTCTTATCTTATGTCATGTTTAACCTTATGTCACGGCTTTCATTGAGGTCTAATGACATAACATGTTAAAAACCATCAAACCGTTTACAGAACTTGCTAATAGACAAACATACATACATACATACATACTAATAACGGTTCCGATAACATTAATTAAAGATTATAGTTTTTTACTGATTACAGCGCCACCTGTTAGCAAAGTCGAGAACTCATTACAATACTGTCAACATCAATCAATTAGTTTAGCCACCTAGTTCCTAACATCTATGGTTCCGAACAATTTCGATAGAGGTCGTCCCATCTCTGAATATAGCATGCTATGTAATCTGACACCCACATGTCTTCGAGTTTAAATGACTGAAGAACATAAACATGTATATCACTTTACAACGCCTTTTTGATTAAACCTTATGTTGTAAGCCAGCAAGACAATTTTTACGTCTACGCGATAAAGTGAGATACGACATTTAAAAAGTGTAATAAAATACTGACAATACATAGATGGAGCAACGGTGCTTTAAACACCAATAAAATCACAATTTCACTTAGTTTTTCGCAATACCGATTTTAAAACATATTTTGGTAGTCACTACTGTAGTGAGATACACATTTGTATACTTTCGTAATTTAAATAATTTATACTTCACGGTTAATTTCGGCGTAAATTAGTTTAAACCTAACTCACGCTAACGATGTTTTTAGATTGTTCGGTATAAATAAACCCGACATCCTCATCATTGTACACGTAAAAAGCAGCCATATAGAAACGTCCACAGAGGACGCCGGGAATGTTATCGTCCCGGGTGGCTCATGCTTGACTGCGAAGTCTGATCAGCTTTGCGGACGAGTTGTGTAAAGCCTCGGTGGGAGGCACCAAAACCACCATGCACGCCAAAAGCGGGGTCATATCGACATGCTCAAAAAGAGCACCAGGAACTCAGCATCCTGGGTGGCCTTCAATCTTGGTTGTGGAGTCTGATCAGCTTCGCAGTCAAGTTGTGCAAACACCTGAGCAAACCTAACGTCAGCTTGCGAGCAGACCGTGATGCGCTCAGTGGCTTAGGCCTCATACACATCGGACTTGATCAACCCGGTGTGTGTGGTGTGTACTTTTGTTTTTGAAACATATAAATTCCACTAATTTGGAAATCAAACTAACTCGGAGTAGCGATGCATTATGTTTGATGCAATTGAGAATGGTATCTGCACTTTGCGTCGAAAGAAAAACATCGCATAAAAGCAATACGATGAAGTCATGTTGTTTATCGATTCCTCGACATGAGTTATGACAGAAGTGCCTGATCATGGTTTGCGGGCAATTTAGCTCGCATCGAACTTGGTAGGCGTCGATACTTAAAACTCAAGATCGTAAATCGAATCGTAGATTTAAAGTAAAGTAACCTATCGAGTTTGGTAGTAACGGTTGTGAAAAATGTAATTGAACATTCAACTCACTGCGAGATCGTGAGGGCGAAAGCTATTTGGATATTTATGGTATTGATTCAAATTTTTAAAAATGAGTAGTAATTCGAAATTGGGTGTTTTAAAACAACGCGACTAAGGGGTAGCTAAAGCTACCCCGAAGTAAGTTGGTTTAAAATGCCCAATTTCCTACTACTTGTTTTAGTTCATTAATATGGACCTCCGCAAAGTAACGCCTGATTCAATAAATTATAAAAGATATTATTGATATCACGAACCATAAACTTGTACTCTCTTTATTAAATCAAATTTCAAAATTCAGTCCAGAATGTCATTTAATTTTATTTCAATTAATTTGTATCGACTAACAGTAGGGACGCTGATACTTGCAAATAATATAGATTTTGGTATTTTTTATTAATTAAGTTGTACTTGCACAACCACAGGCAGAATTCCGGAATTATTTTGCGATACATTGTGTATACACACGCTCGCGCATACGCACGCTTGACGGAAGATTTCCCCGCTTATTATCAAGCGCCAGCTTACCTCACCAAAGTAAAGTAAACATGGTACAATTTTATTCAACCGCGTATAAAGCATTATTCCGAAGCTCACATGAGATTAGTTACATGTTGTTTATCGTAAGCATGTAAGCCGCGAGTGCTCCACAGTAAGGCGAGCACATGTATGCCGAGACACGTAACGCTGACAGATAAGACTGTCGTAAAGAAACCTTCATGCCACAGCGTTAAAAATATGTTTAATAAGTTCTTTTATAAGCTTTGTTTACCTTTTGTAGTGGCGTTGTTGCATTAGTGATATTTTCACGTTGTTCACGGCATTTTCATATTGATTTGTTTTGAGCTACATGGTGCTAAACCTACTCAGGTTTCTCGGTTTTATGTGGGCTAAACAGCCACACTTATAAGGATAAGTAAGTAGCACGTAGAAAAACAGACAGCTATGTTTTATGAAATCAGCTACGTAAAGTGCTCCCATTCGATTCGGAAATTTGCTGAAGAACTAGTCACTGAGTTAGCTTCAAGAATAATGTAAGTTGAAGCGACCAAGAGCAGGTCACATCGCTCGAAGAACAGATAACCATTGGAGGAGAAAGGTATTTGACTGGCCGCTACGAACCGGTAGACATAGCGTTAGCAGGCCTCCCACTTGATGGACCGTTGACATCAGAGAGTTGTGGGAAATTGGTGAATGTAGGTAGGTAGCAAATTGTCGATCATCATCATCATCATCATCAGCCTATGTTCGTCCGCTGCTGGACAAAGGCCTCTCCCATGGCACGCCACTGAGCACGATCCTCGGCCACTCTCATCCAGCTCTTGACAGCCGCCTTGCGAAGATCATCGCTCCACCGAGTCGAGATCCGTGCTCTCCACTCAAGAACTCGTCTACTCCAACGGTTATCGGTTCTTCAGATTATATGGCCTGCCCATTGCCACTTCAGCGTGCTAATGCGGTGGGCTATGTCGATAACTTTAGTTCTCTGTCTGATCACTTCGTTACGAATTCGATCTCTTAGAGAAACTCCGAGAATAGCACGTTGAGCACGTTTCGTCTTTAGACTCTGTGGAATTGGCGACGTGAAGACTTAACGCAGTTTCCCATACGCTGCCCATCCCAGCTGTATTCTTCTGTTGTTGGCCTCTTTCTCGAAGTTGTTTTTACCCAATTGCACAGTTTGCCCGAGGTAAACATACTCCTTAACAACCTCGAGAATATTGCCTTGAACTGCAATTGGTTCCGGACTTACATGTTCATTGAACATAACCTTGGTTTTATCCAGGTTCATATCATCTGCAAATCGCAAGTGTGAGAGGTACTCGCCATTTATGTTAATGCCACGCCCCTTCCTTCCAGTCCAGCGTCTTGAACACATCCTCCAATGCATTTGTGGACAATTTGGGGGATATAATGTCCCCTTATCTCACACCACGATGCAAGGGGATAGGTTCAGACTGCCGATTCTGGACTTGGAGGGCCATAGTAGCGGCGTTGTACAGACCTCTTAACACTTGGATGTATCGCCAATCGACTTGGCATCGCTGCAAAGATTCCAGAACAGACCAGATCTCGATCGAGTCAAAGGCCTTTTCATAGTCCACAAACGCTAAGCACAGGGGGGCCGATTATACTTTTCGGTCTTCTGTATAATCTGCCGCACTGTATGGATGTGGTCTATGGTGCTGTATCCCGATCGAAACCCGGCCTGTTCGGGGGGCTGGAACTCGTCGAGCCTTCGTGCAAGACGGTTCGTGATGACTCTCAAAAACAGCTTATAGACGTGGCTTAAGAGTGAAATGGGTCGATGGTTCTTCAAAAGAGTTTTATTACCCTTTTTGAAAAAAACAACTCGACAACACTCTTACTCCACGCCTCTGGAGTTCTCCCATCAAAAAGAACAGTGTTAAAAATGTTCTGGAGCTCCTTCATATAGGTTTACCACCAGATTTCAGGAGCTCAGTCGTAATACCGTCTTCTCTAGGGGCTTATCCATTTTAAGCTGTCTGAGAGCCATCGCGATTTCGTCCAGGCTGATTTCTGGCAAGTCTTCCGTAAAGTGGCGTGTTAATGCAGCTCTGGATTCCTCATTTTTGGGATCAGGTTGAGATGCATGCGTAGCGTATAAATGGCTGTAGAAGTTTTCAATTACCGAAAGAATCCCAGACCTCCAGGTTTCTTCCAAGAAACAATTACTCCATCCGTAGTGGTCAGCTTCGTCAGATGACTTCTTCCAAGAGATTTGACAAAAACCTTTGATCCCCGATTTTGCTCGATCGCTCGTTCTATTGAACAGGTGTTGGAGCATCGGAGATCGTATCGTACAAGTTTGCCAATTCTCTTGTTTAGAGCATGTCGTTCTGACGAAGTAACTGGTGGGTGTTCACGTCGTTCTTCCATGAGCCTGAGTGTTTTTTCCGAAAGCTTCGACTTCCTGCCTTTACGCCGCAATTCGCAAAAATTGACAAATATTGTGATGAATACCACAATATAATGTTTTAGTAAGGTAATATTGTTCGACAGTGGCCGTCTTTTGGCTGAATATAATGATGAAAACCCACTCATTTGCCACCTTATATAATAAAAAATGTTTCGGTATTCAATTCAATTGGTTTGTGCTACCAAACTAGCTTCTTGCGCTTGTCAACAGCCTATGGTTAGATTAGTCGCTGTTGAAGCCTTTTTGACATTTTCGGAGCAGGCAATAGTAAGCGAACAATTAGTCCGCAAAAAACTATAAAACTTTTCCACTGATTGGAAAAGTTAGAAATGTGAACACGACTCTAACGTGGTGAAGATCGTGCAGATTAAGCTTTACGTTAGTTCGATATTTTAAAGGGGATTTAAACTGGGTATGTACTGAGCGCTTGAGCCGTTATTGTAACTAGTATTTTCAATGTACTTAATTAAGGAGCAAGAAGTACTTACCGCCTCAGAACAAAAGTCCTTAAAAGATTTTTTTTAAATGACTGGTTTTTACTTGTAATCAAAACAGCACGTTTTTTCAGAGTAAATAATAACTTTGCAAGATACGAATTTTTTCTATACAATAGGCTAGACGACTAAAAAAAACTGTTTAGTCCGTCAGTTAGATTATTAAAAAATATTGTACCTACACGTATTTTTTCCTTTGTTTGACAAACAAAAAATGAGGAGGATACAGTGCTTAGAAGTTTCGAGTGACGTCACTATATGGTACAATTTTTACCTAAGGGTGACGTCACAAGCCCCCACTCCGGAAGTTTGATGATCTGTATCTTTGTCGTTTTTTAATAATTTGATAAACCAAAAAATACGTGTCCCATATTTTCCCATAATCTAAATGACGAACTAATTAGAATGACCAATTTTTAACCCAGTCGTCATCCCTATTCAAGATTATTTTTAGAAATGAATAACGAATAAATTTAAGGCTTTTAATTAATACTAATTTTATAATTTGTACGAAACCCTATCGGACAATGCGCGCTTAGGCATAGCTACCTTTTTTTTAAAAAAAAGTGACTTAGCTTGTTTCTTCTCCGGCTATAAAGTAGCCGCCGTTCAACGTTTTATGAGTCGCTGACTTGTTTTATTGACTTTTCTTTACAAAATAAAGGTGTTTTACTACGTTTTTCACACAGTTGCGAGAAACTTGCTTAATTCAAACATACAGCTACAGCTGCAAAAGTTTCGGTACAATTTGTAACTCTTGAACTGAATAAAATTATGTTGCCGTTTGTTCGGGCTAACTGCAGTTTTATAGTTTTAGCTAGTGGATAAATAAAATACAAAATGATGCAACTTTAACATGTAGATTAACCGATGTTAGGGTATTGAAGTATTAAGTACCTACGTACAAATTAGAAACAAAAATTTATCACCCTAATGCGTACAAAAATCCAAATTCAAATTCAGGGGAAAACAGCTTTGAACTACCTAGTAATATCACATTTTATCACAAAAAGGTAGACTAGGTATAGTAAAGTTGCTTATACGGGGTTAGAGAGGGGAAAGATGAACTGCTATGTTTGATGAAACGTCCAAACCGTACTGACATTATGCTTTCAGTGCAATATGTTTTATACAAAATAATAAAATCTTAATTAAATACTTAAAACTAAATTAAATCTAAAAAAGCGGTCAAGTGAGAGTCTGGCTCGTACATAAAGGGCTACGTATCTTACGTAAGTATCACTGAACAATATTTAAAAAAATAGTTTAGTAAAATACTTATAAAGATCGAGTTAAAAACGCTGAATAAAACACGTTTCTTGTATGACGACCCACTTAAATTTTTTACTTTATTTTGCTTACACCCGAATGTTGAAAGAGCGTTATGTTTTTCGAGCGTATGTTTTTATTGTATGTATGTATTGGGTATGTTTGTATCATTCTTTGGTACGCCCGCCAGATTAAACGACTCAATGGATTTGAAAGTGTGAGGTATCATTAAGTCATTAGATTTGTCTAAGTTGCGACAGTGACATAGGGTGGGGGTATATATTTTTCGGGAATTCACATTGGAACGGGAATTATATAGGCGGTTTTTAATCTAGTATTGAAATATAAGTTATTAGTATTTGTTGCTATAACGGCCACAGTACACAGTATTACGTTCAGTAGGTAGCTCTGTGACAGACGGACGGACCGACGGAAATAGAAAGACAGCGGAATCCCAGTGATGGGTCCCGTTGGCACCCTTTCGGTACGAAACCCTAGAAAGGCCCGTGGCTTGGTGCCCAATAGGCTGGAAGCATCCCCTCGTTGAATGGCGATGGCAATTCGTTGAGAGACATAACAGCCAGCCGTTTGGTCTCCAGTTGTGCCGAGCAGGCGCTTTTGCACCTTTTTAATGAGTTTGTGTGCGCCGGAACCCCATGGACCCAGGGTCTCAAAACCGACAAGAACTATTTACTATTAGAAATTAGTATCTTATTACTTTCCTTAATTTAATTATGACTTTAATTTAAGTTTATTTCCGTTTCCGATGTTGACAGGAACTACCAGGAATTCATATCGTGCTGAATAAAACTATCCATGGGATACTTACTTGACCGATTTTACGTGCAATCTCAATTTTACTGTCGCCTCTAGTATCGAAAACTTCAAGACATTTTAACACGTAGAATTCTCAGGTATTCGACTCTTATTTCCGTTGGAAGGCTTCAGCTCAAATCCTAAACGATTCGACCCCAAAAGATTTCAGAGATAACGAGCAAAGTTTTTAGTTAAAGATCACCTGAATGTTCATACTTGGGCCTTGATATCCGTGATTTGCAGGTAGACTGTATACAGCACACTTTTATGGAGGAACAAATACCTAATAAATATGCTATGCTCGGAGTATCTCTGCGGGATCGCATTAGAAATGATGAAATCCGCGCAAGAACTAAAGTCACCGACATAGCTCGAAAAAATCGCCAGACTCAAATGGCAGTGGGCAGGACATATCACTCGTAGAACTGATGGCCGATGGGGCAAAAAGGTTCTCGAGTGGCGTCCACGGACCGGAAGACGCAGTGTAGGTAGGCCCCAACAAGATGGAGCTGGTTAAGGTTGCGGGATCGCGTTGGATGCGGAGGGTACGGGACCGATCTGTTTGGCGAGCCTTGGGGAGGCCTATGTTCAGCAGTGGACGTCTTTCGGCTAAAATGATGATGATGATGATGAATAATAAACTGAACGAACCGATCTGATTGATCGAACTTTTACTTAAGCAATGATAGGGCTCTGCCAGACAACACGGTTAAAAAGTATGAACTAACGCTTAATTTAGCCAGGTAATGAAGAAAACAGTTTGTTAATAAGTTTTGATTTTCCTCTTTAAAATTAAAGTTCTTTTTTTTCAGCCCCAAGTCTGGTACAACTTACCCCTTTATTTTACAAAATCGTCTTTTAAAAAAAAAAAGACAGGTCTGGTTTAGTTTTGAATTAAATCACTTACTTATTTTAAATTTACTATAGAAGTTAACAAAAGCTCCAATACAAAGATAAATATTCAATTATTATCACTCGAGTCTTAAGACCGGACAGCCCAGTGGTCAAAAAAATCTGACTACGAAGCTTATGGTCCCGGGTTCGATTCCCGGTCGGGGCAGATATATGTGTGAAAATTACGAATGTTTGTGGTCGAGCCTTGGATGGTTAATATCTATTTAAGTATGTATTTATCTACACACATGACAATATGTATCCGTTGCCTAGACTAGTATCCATAGTACAAGCTTTGCTTAGTTTGGGACTAGGTCAATTGATGTCAAATTGCCCCACGTCTTTTTTTATTGTTACTCGTAAACATGGCTGCTGCAACAATATCAATCAGATAGTCGACCAAGTCCTGCGTTATATTAATTGAGTGAGAATCACAAAAGATAAAAACATTGCACAAAAATATGCATTTAAAACTAAGACAGTTTTTCTAAAAAATGCTATGGCATGCCCCCGCTCACCTTCTTATACCTAAGTCTATTTTCGTACCAATATTCGGAATGTTGGAGGAAAATGGAATTGTATTTACGCACGTTGTTAGCTGGTTGTAACATCTCTTCCATCCTTTTATACGACAGGAAAACGTGGTTTCACTAAACAACTAGTAAAAATGTAGGGGGCTTTCAGGCGCAAACTTTTTGGACAACTTCTGTTGCTGTGTAGAAGCTAACTATTACTTCTTTTTGAAATGTGGTAACATGTCGATAAAATGGTTGTATAGGAACGCCAATACGTAAAAGGATGACATGGATTCTATACTACTTAACTCAAATAACTTCTGTGTTTTTTTGCCTGTGGTATCGTTTCGCACTAACTGGTGGATAGATGTTATTGCTATTTTTTATGGCTGGTATTTCCGAAGAAGTTTTATCACGCTTGATAAAAATCTGTGTAACTAATAACTTAATTTGTTGTGTAATTCTAAATATACTTAAGAACCTTTTTTTGGGTTCCGTAGACAAAGGGTGTCAACGGGACCCTATTACTGAGATTCCGCTGTCTTTCTATCTGTCTGTCGCAGGCCTCTATCTCTTGAACCGTAATAGCAAGACCCTTGAAATGTTCACCAATTATGTATTACTGTGGCCGCTATAACAACAAATTACTAAAAATAAAATAAAGTTAAGAATTAAATGGGATCGTCATACAAGAAACGTGTTTTTTTTTTTCAACGTTTTTAACTTGATCTTCATAATCAAATGGCAGTATAGATACTTGAAAATTTCACCGATTATGTTTTATTGTAGCCGTTACAATTATAAATAATAAAAATTATTTAAATTCAAAGTCAAAGTCAAAGTCAAAATTCTTTATTCAATTTAGGCATCAATTGATGCTCCTATGAACGTCGAAAAATCTACCACCGGTTCGGAAAAAAACCCTGTTGAGAAGAAACCGGCAAGAAACTCAACAAGGTATATTTTTTCCAATCAGATCTACATTGTTATTAAATGACATACATCTAAAGTATTTAATACAATTAAATTTTTTAACACAGTAGATACGCTATTAAAATTTGAGACTAGGGATCGCCAATGCGGATCGGAATTATTTCCAAACATCCCTGTCCATGATATAGTCATTAATTTTATAGTACGCCTTAGATATTAATGTCTTCTTCACAATGGATTTGAATTTTGTATCAGTTTGTTCGGTTATTGTTTTCGGAATTTTATTATAAAAACGTATGCATCTTCCCAGAAACGACTTTTTAGTTTTAGCCAGTCTGTAAGATGGAACTTTAAGCTTCCCTGTGTTTCTAGTAGCCTTTGGCTTATCGACGTTAGTGGGAAAATCACATATGTTTTTTCTTACATACATGATTATTTCAAATAAGCATAATAATTAATATTAATAATTAAGCATTAAGGGGGTCCCGAATAACAAATATAAAATAATCTCACACTGCGTACATTTTGCTTAGAAGCAGGGCCCTGCTAACACTGGATTATTATAGTTACTGCTATTTACGGCGTATATTTGACATACCTACCTAAAAAATGTGTGCTGGTTTTCTTATTCGGGTGAGTAATGTAATTCTTTCAGTTCATCGCAAAGTAACGCCTGATTCAAAAATCCAAAACTTAGTGAAAAAGTTTCAATATTGAACACTATCCATTTGTGGACCGCACAATTTTACTAACTATGAAATTAGTTCTGGTCCTTTTATATCAAAGGAACCCCAATTATTCATTTTATGTGCGCATCTTATTCGAGGTTCCACTAAAGAAAATAATTTCCATATTTGGCTCGACAAGCATACTCTCTCATAAAATCAAATGACGTAATATCGCAGTAATTCTTCGCTAGCAGCCGATGTGAATCTTGGCTGGAAAGCAATTTTGCTTTATGGTCAGGTTTTATATTTTTATGCAGCCTGGAGATAGGTGCTGAATTTTGGCCATCGCCAAGTGCGCGTCTTGCCATAATGCAATTTAGTCAAGTGTAGAATTTTATTTCAAAAATTGTTTGTAGTAAGTGTTTACGATGCTGGCTCCGCTAGATATATTTTGCTAGCCTTCAAAGAAATAAGTTCCAGCTTATCCAATACCAAGAGTTAAGCAAAAATTTGGCGCGAGTGGGACAATATCGTCGTTTGTTCTACCTGAGGTACAATTCTCCTCCTTTGGGAGTGGGAGTATCATTTTGGCCGGTGCACCCTGGGCAGCAACTGTTAATAGTTCATCTGTAAATTAATAAATTAATAAATAAATATCACGGGACAATTCACACCAATTGACCTAGTCCCAAAGTAAGCTAAGCAAAGCTTGTGTTATGGGTAGATATATACTTAAATACATATTAAACACCCAAGACCCGAGAACAAACATTCGTATTTTTGATACAAATATCTGCCCCGACACGGGAATCGAACCCGGGACTCAAGCTTCGTAGTCAGGTTCTCTAACCACTAAGCCATCGGGTCGTCTGGTCGTAAATTGGCTAATATCCGATTTTAGGGGCTCAGGGTCAGTTGTTAGACAACATGAAAATAAAAACATGACATTGGCGAAATCTATCTTAACGTAATAAGTACAATTCAGTCAATTCTATTATATGTTTGTAATAATTTAATAAAGGCCGTCTGTATTTAATATAGAGCGGGTTTAACATTTAAAACACGAGTTCACCGGTCTCAGTTTGGTATCAAAATGCTGGCTAGAAACAAGTTAATTATCATTATCAATATTATATAAGTTGAAGCCTTGGTGGCCTAGTGGTTTGACCTTATAGCCTCTCAAGCAGAGGGTCGTGGGTTCAAATCCCGGCTCGCACTTCTGAGTTTTTTCGGTATTTATGTGCAAAATTATTTTTTTAATTTACCATGAGCTTTTTACGCTGAAGGAAAACATCGTGAGGAAACCTGTATACACTTGCGAAGAAATTAAATGGTGTGTGTGAAGTTCCCAATACGAACTGGGCCCGCGTGGGAATTACGGTCCAAGCCCTCTCATTCTCAAGGACTGTGCCTTGCAGTGGGACGTTTACCTACAGACTGGGATGATGATCAACATTATTTATTATATTTTGAATGCTAACATTAATACCTAGTTTACGATATTGCTTTATCTTAAGATCCCTAATCACGACACTTAAAGCGAATAAACATTTCATTTCAAAATGAGAGCCAAAACAAAAAGATTATCGAATTATACCTTGACAAGCTCGTGCGCGGCGCTCGGCGGAACCCTGTCGCAGGGAGCCTCTGCTGTCCTTAACAAGATTGTTTTTATAATAAGTGCGGCAAACATTGACTGCGACAGGGTTCCGCTGAGGGTCGCGCTAGAGCTTGTCGCACTATAGTGATAGAAAAGATACTGCAGAAGGGTATAGGTATCGTCACAAGAGTTGAGTTGATTACACACACAGCTGTACTGATTGTAAAAAAGTAGTGAATGAATGAAATGAGTGAGTGAATGAAAATGTGAGTTATGATCGTATAATGAAATATCTACGCAATACTATGCATATTATAAGCTTTCTTTTTCATATAAACTATTTTAGAAATTAAACAATTTGAAACCGATAAGAAATATCAAAAGCAACAAAAAATCGTTATTTTATAAGTAGCGAAAAATATGCTGATCTTTATCTGATATAAATAAAAGTACCTGGGCGGCCGAGCTCCGCTCCCAGAGATAAGACCAAGCTAGATCAATTTTTCATCCCCGAAAACCCCCACATACCAAATTTCATCGAAATCGTTGGAGCCGTTTCTGAGTTTCTGATTATATATATATAAGTATATACAAGATAATACAAGAATTGCTCGTTTAAAGGTACCTATTAGACAGATTAAAATTATTTATTTTCTGTTTTGTTTGAACTATTTTTTTTAAATAGGGTAATTTTAACAAAATAGGTTGAAGAAATTTTTAGACAATCTTGCAATTCACTGTTCAGTCTATTGAACTTGCTATCGGTACAGTTAAATGTCAAAATCCCGCTGTCATTATACGACATGTTGTTGTGTGCGTGATTTTAACTCTTGTGGCGATACCTGTATTTAGTAGCCAACAAGTAGCCAACACTATCATTCGGAATTTATCATTTGAATTTAGTAGCGATGCAATGCCCAAATCACATATTAAATTAATAATAAAGTGTAAACTATTAGAACCATCAATCGTGTACGAAGCTAAATATAATTGGGCATGTTTACGATACGTGTTATAGTAGATTTATTATGATCACATCTATCATACACTGAATGCATGATCTACGTAATTAATTATCACTTCGTGTGACATATAATGAGTTGTTTAAATTATCTACATCTAGGTACATCTACATCTACATCTACATCTACACTTCTACATCTACATCTACATCTACACTAATATAATAAAGAGGAAAGATTTGTATTTTTGTATTTTTGTATGTAATGAATAAACTCAAAAACTACTGGACCGATTTCAAAAATTCTTTTGCCGTTAGAAAGCTACATTATCACTGAGTAACATAGGCTATATTTATTACTAGAAAAAATTAGGGATCCTCAGTAAATCTTATTAAAACAAACCCAAGGTGTAAAAAAATTAGCCATAAAATGTCTTTCATCGCATGCGCTGCGGAAAGTATTGATGATAGAACAAAAAAATGTCGTACAATATTATAGAACGTATCAATATCTACAAAAAACTTCGCGAGACCATATGACCAACTATTGTAGTTACGTCACTATTACTACTTTTTTACATTTTAAAAGATGATAGAAATGCCTATCAATATCAGACCATGTTATCCACACCTTTGTATTAATTCTTATCCAAATAAATTATTTCGTATTCAAGACTGGTTCAATACCTGTTGATTTCTTTTTGAATTATCGAAATCGGACATTCCGTTCAAAAAATATTACGAAATTAAAAAATGACAATATAAATATGCATAATATAGTTGTACCCGTGCGAAGCCGGGGCGGGTCGCTAGTCTGCTTGCTTGCATGCTTGCTTGCATGCTCGCTAGAATCCTGCTTGGATTCTCGCTTACATGCTTTCGTGCATGCTTGAATGCTTCCTTGCATGCTTTGCTGCAAGCTTGCATGCTTGCTTGCATGCTGCTGGCATGCTTGCGTGCATGCTTGCTTCAGGCTTGCTTGCATAATTGCTTGCTTCTCTGAAATATTTATGGTTCACGCGAGCAAATCCGCGGGTAAAAGCTATAATAGATAAAGTGATTCAAGAGGAAGTTTTATATGTATAATACATGCATAATATAGTTGTACCCGTGCGAAGCCGGGGCGGGTCGCTAGTCTGTTATACTTTAGGAAGGACGAAACTAGGACTGTTAGTCCAACTAAAGTAAATCATAAGACTTTGTATTCCTAAACCTTGACAAGCTCGTGCGCGGCGCTCGGCAGAACCCTGTCGCAGGAAGCCTCTGCTGTCCTTAACAAGATTGTTTTTAATAAGTGCGGCAAACGCTGACTGCGACAGGGTTCCGCGGAGGGTCGACGAGCTTGTCGGACTATAATCACTAATATAATATATAGTCCTCCTCATCGGTTTCGATCACTAATAAAAACTGACCAAGTGCGGGCCAGAGTCGCATACTGAGGGTTCCATACAAATGTAAACGACAGCATAAAATAAGTTTGTATTTCGTTGTATTTCTATTAAAAACAAAGTTTTTTTACGGTTCAGTGGTTGATGGACACTATTGTTTACTTGTACTGTGAGGCCTTATTTTCTAAGTTTCATACGGTGGTCGCGTGAACTTAGGAGCTTATATTTTCTATAGCTCCAAAGGATTTTAAACTTGGGTGTTTAATGTCAATATCAGCTTAAAACCTCCACGTATTATAACAAAAAAGGTCTTGACAGATAAACAAGTAATGCTTTGTAAGGGTACCTTTTTAAGATACAGGACCCGGAAAATAATCCAAGATATAAAAAAAACCGGCCAAGAGCGTGTCGGACACGCCCAAGATAGGGTTCCGTAGCCATTACGAAAAAATCAAGTAATATTTTTCTAAGGATTTCGTATGTGTACGGAATCTTCCAAGTTTAGGTATGTTTTATACCTTAGGCTACTATTTACTCTTAAACTACAAATAATTCCCAAGCAATCTTAGCCGCTATAATTTTCCTTGTAAATTTAATATATTTACTACCATTCTGAATATTTTCAAATTTTTCCACCTAACAGTTTAGATTTTAGAGGGGGGGGGGGGGGACGGTCGATTTTAATGAAAATTTTCACTTTAAAGTTGAATATTTCGCAAACAGATCACTGAATAGAAAAAACATGTTAGCAACCCCCTAATGGTTTTAAAAGATCTATCCAACGATACCCCGCACTATAGGGTTAGTCGAGAAAAAAAAATCACCCCCACTTTACGTCTATGGGAGGTAGGTACCCTAAAAAAAAATATTTTTTATTTTTTTATTTTACCACTTTGTTGGCGTAACTGATATGTATATTCATGCCAAATTACAGCTTTTTAGTGCTAACAGTCTCTGAGCTTAGCCGCGGACAGACAGACAGACAGACGGACAGACATGGCGAAACTATAAGGGTTCCTAGTTGACTACGGAACCCTAAAAAGCCAGGTTTCTTTAAAGCCTAGCTTTTGTTCATAACTTGGGTTGACAAGGTCCTAAATGGCCACGCAAACGTATTCTACTACACTAGAGAGCAAGTTCAAGTATACGGCAATGGTAAAGAATATCGGAATTACCAGGGTAAATACCACAATAATATTTCCGCTAAAACGTCAAAACAGAGTGGTCTGTTATGTTTTCACCCTAACAAGCCTTCTGAGAATTCCTCGTTTATTTGATTTGCTCGTTTGAGTGGGCGCTTGATTTCTCAATTGGTTTTCACACTTCCAAGCCACATTTGGTAACGTTGCTAATAATTATTTGATGATGTACCTACTGCGTAAAATTGACGTAACTCACGACCGTTGTCTGGTTTCGGGTTTGTATTTATAGAACAGACGAGTTAAATCATAAATTAAAAAAAGCGTTTTAAAGATTATTTATAAAACATCTTTTGTAGGTACTAAAATAAATACTAAGGTTTTGTTACGAAATGAGGAAGTGCCGCGGCATTCACTTGATGTTATGACGTTATTATCTGTACAAATGAATGGGAATCTGAATGATTTGTATGATGGCGAGAAGTGGATGCTGCAGTATACCAGCCAACATCCAGAGATGCCAGAACAAAGAAGTTTCTCTTTTTCAAATTATTTAGTGTAGTGAAGTATAGTATGTAGGTATGCGAGTAGAAGGTAGGGTTTACATAAAATATACGTGTGGCCAACAAACGCAGTTCTTGCACGTGAGATAACACGCTATTTAATTGTTTTTAGTTCAATGAGTAGGTTCTTGTGAAAAAACTGGCTAGTCCTAAAATATTTCATTATTAGTGGAATTATACACTAACCTAAGCATTTTTGCGGTACGTATTATATCTTATCTTTTTTAAACTAATAATAGATAAAAAAAAACACTAATTGAGAGACGATACACAATTTTTTTTTTACGGATAAAATAAAATAAAAAGACAATTTAACTTACTCAAGTCTTTTTTATTCACATAAAATATTAGATAGGTACTATTATTGTAAAACCTACTTGTCTCAATCATCCTTATATTATTTACGAGTATATACATACAGATACCTGAAATGTGACATAATTTTTCAATGTAAAATAATGTAATTAAATTCAATGTAATTTATTTCTATTAATTCAATATACCTAATAATAGTCTGATGTATACTATAAATGTAAGCTAATCCTGACAGAATATATCTGTATATAATTTGCATGCTACAAAGCAGAATGTGTAGGATCAAAACTATTATAACGAACATCATTGTAAACCCATATTCGGCAAATAAAGAATTTATTATTTATTATTATTAAAAAAAGTGAAGATGATGATAAAATAAGTGAAATGTCGGAATGTCAAGATTTATCTAAGGGTCAAAGGTGACAATCATAATGAAAAGTGACAAGCGCAAAATCACTTGTCTAAAATCACGTTTTCTCTACAGTTTTCACGGAAAAGTATTTATGCAAATCTTTGCCATACCTACTTCAGTACGTAGTGTACCTACTAAATACTACCAATTTCACTCTAAACAACTCTTTCGTCATTTGTCATGCATTCAAGCGTAATGTCCACGTCGAAATTAGTTTTACGTGTACACTTTTACTTTTAAGCAAGTTTACTTTTATGTAAGTATTTGTGTCCGTCAAGTTCCGTTAAGGCAAATTTACAATAATATTATGTTAATATCCTATAGCATTTGTACGCAAAAAAGGTATTGCAACTTAACAAAAGATGGTCATGATTTTCGTAATTAAATAAATAATAAAATAAATAAATATTAGGGGACAATCTTACACAAATCGACCTAGTCCCAAATTAAGCAAAGCTTGTACTATGGGTACTAGACGACGATAAACATACTTATATAGATAAATAAATACTTAAATACATAGAAAACATCCATAACTCATCCATAATTCGAACCCAGGACCTCTTGCTTCGTAGGCAGGGTCACTACCAACTAGGCTAAAGCAGTCGTTGAATTTGGTCTCTCCCATTGATCTCCTCAATTTAAATGCTTATTTATAAAAACCAACTTACCACAATTGGTTCTCTGTTTTAATCGTTTTCATTTTCGGCACACCTATTTAAAAGGATCATAAAATTTAATATTAATAAGTATCCTGAATGAGTGAAACAACAGCCCAGCATACGTCTAGGTCACATGAACATTAACTTAAAAGTAAAGTAGTCAAGTCCTCTCAATATTCTTATCAAGCGAGAGGTCTAATGTAATCCGACCATATTATAAGAAAGGCAAGTTTACTTTTTTATGATTATTTTTAAACTACTTTTTACTATAATTCTGGTTCTTAAGTGCACCCAGCGAATGGACACTGCGAAGGTCAAGCACTAGGAAGCGAATCGTTTTAATTAATTTCAAATCCATCTATACCTAACTATAGATAAGTTTGTATAAGTAAAGCTACTGTGTTATTGCATAATTCCAGTTCCTCTTTTTAGTATCTCGTTTTATTGTTATTTTTTCTGAAATGATATTCGATAAAATGAGAGATTGTAAAGAATTAAACATCACATTTTATAATCACATCTAATACTTCAGGGACATGATTTTGGTAAGATTGAAGCAAAGATTCGTCTCACCGTTGGAAATAGGCCAGTTGACTATAAACAAAAATTTGCGTGAACATAGTCGCGGGAAAAGATAGTATGGAATATTTCAGCACAATCATAATCGGGTTAGTGTGACTGATCAATTTTGTAAAGGTTTCTTATCGCATTATTTTTATTACAGATGTAGTCACATCTTTGACGCCGTATATTTTGATCATCTATCAGAGTATATTGTAGCATAGCCAGTCGCTTCGTTATAATAAGCCCTACACAAAACAAAAGGTTGCGTCTCACGAGATGTAACAACAAAATACATAGTAACGTTATACCATATAAAATTATATATTTTAAAATTATACCAAACGTTATTTATATCAAATGAGTGATTATACCATTTGAAAATATATCAAATGTTGTTATATCGATCATTACACACCTCAAGGAATGATTACGGGGATAGGGTCCTATTGAATTGAATGTATAAATCCCGTTTATTCCCTATCCCGTTGAAATTTAGAAAAACCCTTTCTTAGTATATCTTTATGATACTCAAGGAACATTTGTGCTAAATTTCAAGTCTCCTAATATCAGCTAAGCGGCTAGTGAAAATAGCCCCTCTTTATTCCTTATCCCGTGGGAATTTAAATAAATCCCTTCTTCTACCTCTATGATACTCAAGGCATATGTGCGCCAAATTTTTGTAGATGCAGCGGTTTGTGCTGTGCCAACGCACATATGTATATCAGTCAGTCAGACCGTCAGCTAATAAAGATGATGATAATTTAAAAATCTTGAAAAACATTGTCGGCTGCTGAAATAATGCGTGTCAATTTTACGACACAGTTTATTTTAACAAAGGTATTTGAATACTTAAACTAATTGAATATCTGCGTTAATTTTGCATTACAAAGAGCGAGGAAATCGTTATTATATACCTATATTTTTTACCTCTTGAATAACAAACATGTCAAAGACCTACTTGTATAGGTATTGATTCACGGTTGCTCATTCTAAATAGTTAATATATATAAATTATGGATTGTTTATAATCACGTTTGACAATGTTTAATCATGTTCAATCAATGTTTAAACGTGCCTTTATTTGGTGCGCACCGATGTTTTGTACCTTTTACTTTTTATATACATATATGTTTAAATTTAAACTTTTCTTTATTTCCTTGGTGATAACAATAATAGCAATAACTGGTTATCTGTGAAGAATTTTATTCCTCACAGATTAAATTAGTTATGTACCTCGAAGGATTTTATTTTCGTTTAAGAAGATCAGTTGTATTTTTCACATAAATAACTGTGAAAAAAAAACCAGTTATCTGCGAAGAAAATAAAATCCTTGGAGATAACTAATTATCCCCGAAAAATAATGAAATCTCCAGATATAATTAGGTAGTTATTTTCGAGGAATAGATTATCCTTATAGATGACTGTTTAAAAAAAAAACTTAAAAGTTACTCATCAATTTTAAGTCAAATAAGTAATGGTTCTTTGAGCTTACTGTCCAGCCACTAGATAAAATTTACACGCTGTACAGTCAAGCTTAAAAGTACCCAAACACTTTATTGCCTTGTAAACTGTTCATATTATGAAACATTATCAAACTAGACTAATGTAAAATATCATGCCACTCGACAGTGTGCAAGTCAACAATAAAAAAACGAGCAACACTGCAATGCGTGCGTATATTTACACGAACCCTTTTGAGCATTTTTCCACACTCCAATAATTTTTTCCCATTTTGTACTAATAGGAACTTGATTTTTTTACAAATTATTCATTTCAAACTAATTGTGTACAATTTTCAATGCGCAAATCGAAGTTAACAAGTCCAACAGTAATTGCCCACCAATGTGAAGTCTCCCGTACTAACCCGTGTAATTGCCCAAACATTGCATTGACTAATAATATTAAGTATTTAGGTGTAATATTGGATGAAACACTTTCTTTTAGGCCTCATATTGAAGCTTTAAGTGGCAGAGTCCGTAAGTTAATATTTGTTTTCAAAAAATTACGTACAGTCATGGATTCGACAACAATCAGACAAGTTTATTTTGCCCTATGTCAATCTATATTAACTTACTGTATTACGTCATGGGGTGGCACGTATAAATCGGTTTTACTAACCATTAAGAGAGCACAGCGAGCAATCCTAAAGGTTTCTACAAATCGCACTTATCTTTACCCTACTGACCTTCTATATAAATCTTGTAATGTACTAACAGTTAGACAATTATTTATAATGCGCACAGTTCTTAAACAGCACGCTGCACTTCCCTTTAACAATGAATACAAAAAAAAGGCGTAAGGATTTAGTTTGCCCTCCTAATATTAATAAAAAACATGCCTTCTCCTCCAGATTTTATGTATTCCTGGCACCACTACTGTACAATAGATTACACGCTAAATTAGGCATATACTCTTTTAATTATAATAAAACCAAAAAAATTCTCCAAGAAGATCTTCTAAAAATGTCTTATGAGGATTCAGAAAAGCTATTGGCTGTCTTAAAATAAATAGGATTAAATAGTGTTAAGGTTATTTTAAGTGCTTATTTTAGAACCAAAAATGTTTTACAACTTGCCTTTTATTCAAAATCTACTTAAAAACATTTGTGTGTAGGTATTTTGCACTTGATTATTTATGTTAGCGTTTTAAGTCCTTTTATACCTGAAACACAGGATTTTATTTATCCAAGTTCAGGGTGTGTATTATTTACATTTTTTACTGTGTTTGTTTATCCTTTTAGTTATATTTTCAAATACGATGTAAAAGTTAATAAAGATTATTATTATTATTATTATTCAAATTTACTGCGACAAATTGGTAGGTACTGATATTTATGTACTGACGTATTCAGCTACTTCTAAGCTCGACTGTTAGGTAATCAAAATCAAATTGGATTGGTTATTCAATGCCTAGTGAAATGAAGTAATTTAAACTCTGAACATTACAATAGTATACTCATTACTAAATTATATCGATTTAATAATGTGCCATAGAAATCAGAATTGTAATCAATTATTGCTGCACACTGCGTATTTAATCGGGAATTCGCTTTAAAAAGTGTGTGAATTATGAGTTCAAAAAAACTATGGTGGTCCGTGGTTAAGCTAAACTAGGTTGACTGATATTGCGTGTAAATAATTTCGAATATCCATCGCTTTATTTAGATATCCACATCATTTTTAATTGTCATTTTGTTTGTGGCCAGATATATTAAAGGGTAAATAGAGACCGTGTCGTGAGTGCTCGTTAGATTTTTGTGGTTGTAATTTAAGTCATGTTTAACTACTCTTGTCATAATTATGTTGCAACTAAGAAAATGATTTTTTTTTTAAATCCGCATAATTTTATAATTTCGCAAATAAAATTACAATGACGCTTTTTTAGTGTTGAGCCAAGAGTTAGTTGTCTATGGTACTGGGTATTGGGTATGGTAGCGAAAATTTTCATTAGGTATAAATAGGTGTATATAGGTGAAAAACTTATGAAAATGATCTGTTGTATGTAGTAGTAACGTATCCGTACAAACAAATTGACTTTCCTAATTTGAAAAATGACTTATCTCCATATCAATTCTGTACACTACTACATACAAAAGAGGCCGTATAGTCTAACGCTTACGACGCTTGCCTTTGCTTTCACCATCTCTTTCTGTCATCATCTTATATCGTTTGACAGAAAGAAATAGTGATTGTGGAAGCAAGCGTCAGAAGCATTAGACAATAAGACTGCAGGTCATTTACTTAAGTTTTTCACCTATACAGGACTCGCGCACGAAGGGTTCCGTACCATTATCTATAAAAACGGCAAAAAAATCACGTTGGTTGTATGGGAGCCCCATTAAATATTTATTTTATTCGGTTTTTTAGTATTCGTTGTTATAGCGGCAACAGAAATTCATCATCTGTGAAAATGAGATACAGCTTGGTGACAGACGGACAGACAGATAGAAAGACGGACGGACAGCGGAGTCTTAGTAATAGGGTTTACCCTTTGGGTACGTAACCCTAAAAATGAACATCTCAATTCAAACTGGTTCTTTAATGAATTTACCAATTATTAAGGTATATCGCATTCAAATGAAAACGACTCTTGTTAAGTAGTTATTATAACAAATAACTTGTACAGTTTACATACTAAGTAACAAGATAATTAAAAAACTAAATTGGAAAGATTTGCTTGGTCTTTTTCCTTATTTGAGTATCTATAATAAAGAGTGCATAAGAGGTGACAAGCAATTTTCAAAAAACAATAAATAAGAAGATTAAGAGTGTGCAAATAGTATATATATACTATACTATATTATATTATACTTTATTATACGTTATTATACATACACAAATAAGGAAAAAGACCAGCAAATCTTTCCAATTTAGATTTTTAATAATCTTGTTACTTAGTATGTAAACTGTACAAGTTATTTGTTACAATAACTACTTAACAAGAGTCGTTTTCATTTGAATGCGAGTCACAAAATATGTTTTAGTTATTATTTTTAGCATAACCCGTATTAAGGAGCGAATTCCTCCTAATACAAGTTCTTTACTTAAAAGGAGGATTCGACACCACCTATCAAAACGTTTGTTAAAAATAAATAATTTTGATTTTTTTTAACCTATTGATGGCCCAGACGAATAAACGTGCAAAGGCTTTTACACGAAAATTTTTTTTGCTTCTTATGGTTTCAGATACCCTAAGGCATGTTGTAAAATTTTTTCAAGGCAATCCGATTTTCCTTTAATGAAAAAAATGTATTTATTTATTATTCGTTGGTAATTTTTCATATAAATTAATACGAATAAGATTCTAAGGGAGTGTTGCCGTTTTAATAATTTTGTTAAACGTGCAATGTTTTTCTACAATGATTTTTTTATTTCAATATGCGTAATATTACTTTGCATAAATCGTATTAAACTTTGTTAACAAGATTCGTGCAAACTAATACTAACTAAATTAAATTAACACGTACAAAATTGCAAAAACCGAATGCGAAATCAAATAAACTACAAAAATAGACGATAATATACATTGCGCTAAAGCAATTACACATTTTAACATGAATAACGTTGCAATGAACCATAACACACAATGACCTGAAGATTTATGATTCGAATAAATAAATAAAGAGGTTTTTCACTATTTACGGGAAAATGGTTAAAAATAAGGGACAAATATTTACACAGTATTGTAGGTAATTTTGATATCTATCTAATGATTATCGCACATATGTAACGGCTGCCACAACTGTCAGTTATCTTTGTTAAAGTTGATTTTATTTTTCCTGTAAAGTGGTCGTTTTACGATTACACGTTTATTCGTCTGGGCCATCGCTATTATGTTGTTCTGCAGCAAACGCTCTGCTGTTTTTCGATTGGTTGAAATTATGTATTAGCATCTGGCCAGTTTTTCCTCGTGCTTGGTTAAAATGATTCAATATTTGATAAATCACAGACAATTACGTAATCCGGACCATGTTTTTTCTTTTCTTTTTTTCTTGAATATCGCCAAAATATTTTACGGTAATTTGAAAACTAACTTCCAGAAAAATTTAAGCGACTGTTACAGGATATAGAATGAGGGTAGAAAGGGATGGCAAATGCGATCGCGAATGCCCGCAAGTTAGACAATACGGCCTTGTGTAGTACGAATTTTTTGAGTTGTCCCGATCTCGTTAGCAGCCCACATTTCGAACAAAGCCTTTGTATTCTATTATATCCTCAAGTGCATGATCCTCAATGAACGGAAATATAAAATAAAATAGCTCATTGAAATAACGACTTTATTATTTACAGTAGGTAAGGTAGAGAGTTCATTTTAAATGAAACTTTGTTGACAGATAATATTTTTCTACATTAAATGCGTCGTAGACATGCAGCCAAAGCAACCAAAACAAACAAACAAACAAAGTTTCAATTAAAATTAACTGTCTACGGTAAATAATAAAGTCGTTATTTCAAGGAGCTATTTTATCCTATATTTACGTTAATTTTAAACTGAGGATTATTCACTTGAGGACATAATAGAATACAATGGCTTTGTTCGAAAGGTTGGCTCTTAACCAGATCGGGACACCTCCAAAAATTCGTACTATACGCTTATATTCTAAAGCCGCGGGCGCTCGCTATCGCATTCACTACTTATTTCTACGGTGACAGAAAGAGATGGTGAATGCGATTATATATAAGCGACTGTCCGTTAGACAATACAACGGCAGCAATTAACATAGTCAGAACTAAATTTTTAGGCATTTTTCATTTACTTCATTTTAATGTAATAAATTAAAATAATGTTATAATACTGGGTGAAATTTTGTAATGCCACCTCCAGGGAAAGTATTCTAAATACCTACTGTAAATAGGAAAATTTAATCAAAGGAAACATTCCTTTATTTTTGTAAAGAATGTAAACTGTATTTTAATCTCATTGATCGATAGAGTCAATCATAAGGATTAAATCTCTCTACAAACCTAGTAAACTAAAAGAAAGTAGGTAAAACAATGAAATCACAACTTGTTTCAATTGGGCTCCATTTTTTTGGATACACAAATTTATAAGTCCAGATGTCATGGTTTTTCCTTCATTTAGTTTACCAAGTTTGTTAGAGACATTTGATCTTTATGATTGACCCTATCGATCAATGAAATAAAATATAGGGTGCTATTTTTTTCAGACTTTAGCCGGTTCGATTCCCAGGTGCGGCAAGCGAATTTTCAAAAATCTTTGAATGCAGTTTTCTTTCTTTTTAAAAATAAAGGAATATTTCCTTTGAGCAAATTTTCTTATTTTCAGTATTTTGAGTACCTACTTCACCTGGAGGTGGCATTACAATATTCCACCCTGTATACATCTTTACGGATGTTAATTGCTACAGTCGAATACGGCCTCTGGCCTCAGGTCCATAACAACTCCGCTTTGTATTATTGGTTTGCTTCCTTTTGCAAATAATAAATATAATACAAATTAAATGATTTTGACTCACTTTAAGTGGTGAGATTAGCTTAAAGTTTGAACACGTTTATACAGCCTTGATGACGATGCACTAATCAAAATCAGTGAACAATAAATATTGGATCAAAATTTTAACATTTAACAAAAACAAGTATGAACTGAAACAATTGCTTGTTTCAGTTCATTAATATGGACCTCCGAAAAGTAACGCCTGATTCAATAAATTATTTAAAAATAAGTATTGTCTCAGAAAATGCTTAAATACAACGTTGGGCTAATTATGATTCAAGAATCTGTTTGGGTCTGTTCATATAAAGTATCCCAGTACATTCTGCAACCAGCTACAGGTATCAGGGTATTACCCGGAAAAATGACTTTTAGCTTTATAAATTTAAATCGTGTCTTGAAATAAAGTCACATTACGAATTAGCTTATTTAAATATTTGCTGCAGTTAAAATCATTATTTTCCTCATGGTTTTTATCTTTAACCGATACGATATTATCAGTTAGAAAATCAACAAAGGCTTTGTCTATTTTTTTGTTATCAATGTCATCGAATCATCACAGTCAATCAAAAGTAAGCAAATCAAACTAACCAATGTTCAAATTATGTACTTATATTTACATAAACCGAAATTATGATATCTCTTGTAATTATTCGGTCTAAATGTGACCTTAACAATTCAATAACCTTATTAAAATAAAAACTCATTCTGCGCATTATTTAAACAACATAAACAGTTCTTGTAGATGATGTATTGTTACCACTTTTGAAGAAATGGTTACCAAAGTACCTAATTGTTCGTGATGACTAACTTTCAAACCGCTATAACTCAAAAAGTTGCTTAGGTGACTAGACAGGTTCTTTTAGTGTACCCCTCATATTATTACCCGATAAAAAAAAATTTGAATGCTTAAAGTTCAAAACGAAAATTGCTTAATTTCATATGACCTAGCCATAAACGCTTCCCGTACAAAGGAACATCCGCTGACAGAATTAATGAACTAATTTATGATGCCCATCTCAACGGAATGCTAAGAACTGTCGTGACGAACAGTTTAACTGACTGCAATGTGATTATTGTTGTTCTGCGAGCATGGCAGTTCGCACAACGCCGTGGTCCAAAGCGCAGGTGAAAAAAACATTCACGCATGCGCAACGGCGCTCAGCAAAAGGCGGGAAGCACCAAAAAGTTTTTCACTGAAGTTGAACCGAACTTATAAAATAAGTGTTGTGATGTTATGTATGATTGCTAAAATATTTTTTTCTCTGTGATTGTAATAAAAGTTACAGTTTTTTGAGGAGCACATCATTTGAGCATTTGTAAAGGTAAGTTAAACAAAAGTTTTGAATATCGTCGTATCATTAGAATGTAGAGTGTATTCGTTAATTAGTGTTGACACTTGTCTACTAGGTTAGTTAATCTAAAATCTTAAGTCTAAATAATAAAAAATTTTGACACAGATAAGCCAGTTCTTAGAATCTAAAATAGATTTACCTCAAAACTTATTCAGTTAACCGTATGTAGGTACATAGACGTAGAGAAATATTGTTAAGCAGAATTTTTCAAGTTTTTACCTATAGTCTATACAATAAAAAGTTAGTTTGTATGTCTTTTTCAAGGACCTGTATCTCAAAAGGAAAGAACAGAACACTTGTAGAACCACTTTGTTGTTCGTCTGTCAACACCCTTATTCTCAGGAACGCGTGGAGGTTTCAAGCTGAAATTAATTGCTGCAATACGTAACATTGCACTAGGTTTTCATAGTATCTATGTACCAAACCCTCGGTGTGCGAGTTCGACTCGCACTTAGCTGATTTTTGATTGGACTACTACTCTCTTATCTCGTCAATCCAAGAAGTCTTTGGCAACGTAAAGCATCTGCTAGGCTTACTTCTGTAGTTGGGCTGGCAAGTACAATGGCTGAACATCACGCTGGTGAAATAGGTAATTAAAAAAATCACTTGTGTTATCGTGGTGATTTTTACATAGGATGATGACGCACTGCATTGTTATCGTAATTGGATAGGTCATTAAGAGGTCGATCATTAATTCTGATGCGTTTATGGGGGGGGGGGGAATCTCACCTAGTCTCTGAGGAGTGGGGAGTCTAATCAAGCACAGATTGACGTATATTAATTTACACTAAATCTCGCGTGAGATTAGGAGGTTATGGTAGATCTAAATCTCACATCTCACCAGGGAAAGAGGGGGTCAAGATTGCCAAAATCTATATTGGCCAATAAAATTACAGTTCTAGGACGAATATTGAATTCATCTGTTTTGACAATATTTGCGACATTTAAAAGAAACGCTAATGGTGTAAAAAAAATTGTCAGGTGCTATAATTTGATAACTTTTTAACCGGGAGCATTTCCTCCCTCCTTCCGATTCTGATCATTTGATCAGAATTCTTTTTTTAAACGCGTGGAAGGCTACCTACCGTTGCTTAACCCATTCATGGAACCGCAGTTGATGATCAAGGGGCTTCATGATACAACTATTTGGAGTATTTTACAATGTGTGGTCGGAGAGGAACTTGGTTATAAAAATTTGTTGCTGGCTCGCAGACCACTGTACCTGTAAATTTTTACAGCATAATTTCTATTGCTTTTAATTCATTTAAAGGCCCCAGGGAAGTGATTGCTCCATTTACTAACTTAAACGAAGGTCTAGTTCTAATCGGAAAGAAACTAGTTATTACTATGGAATGTTTGTGATTGTATTGCATTTTACTCTTATTACCAAATTGGAGTGGAACTAAGTTTTAAAAGGTTTAATGAAAGGTGTAAAGGTGTGTAACAGATTGGTGACTCTCTTTGAGTGGTTGGTATTTATGGGCGGTAGTGATCTGATCACTTTCCATCAGATAACCCGTTTGCTCGTTTTCCTCCCTCTCAAAATAAAAAAAAATATTACTATGGTTCCTTGTGCAACTCTATTGGTATAGAATAGAACACCACGTCATGGTATTCATGTCTGCCACTTGCCAAAGTGTCGCAAAAGTAAAATACGGCAAATCTATACTAATATTATAAAGAGGAAAGATTTGATTGTTTGTTTGTTTGTTTGCATTGAATAGGCTCCGAAACTACTAGACCGATTTCAAAAATTCTGTTGTCGTTAGAAAGCTACATTATCACTGAGTGACATATGCTACTTTTTACTGCGGGAAAATACCTTTTTCTACGGGAAAATTAATTTGTCGCGGGCGAAGCTGCGGATGGAAGGCTAGTTCCTTATATCTTGGCTGACAGCTACGTAATTATTTGATCGCAAATGTAAAAAACGTATGTTTGATCTGCATGTGACCGTGAGACTTGCTCCACGGACAAAGTATTGTCTACTATGGCTTTATAACGAAGAGACGCAGCCTTATGGCAAGTATAAGAATGTATACTCTGTGCTTGTGGGCACCCTGTTCAATGAGGAATGTTAAAATCAGGACAAAAAATCCAGTCATGAACATAAAAACCGGTTCAATGAGTTTCTAAAGTATTGATACAACAGTAGTACAATGTACGACTGTATCTGTAAATATTCGAAAGTCGTTAATTTTTGTAGTTTTCGATAGTTATTATATACTTATAAGTCAATTTTACACTGTAGACAGCCGTATTTACTATAAATCCAGTGTACCAATGCAATGTTGATTCGAAGCAAAATATACTCAATGTGGGGTCATTTTACATTGAAGGGCTGGGACCCTCCTTATTTTTAAATTAATTGTGTTTAGTTGTTGTTGCAGCGGCAATTACATTACATTTTGTGTACATTTTAGCTATCTATCTTTGATTATTCTTGAGATACAGTTCAGTGATAAACGGGCAGTGTATCGACACTATTAGGGTTCCGCTTGTCACTCTAACCTTCGGGTACGGAATCCTAAAAGTGGACGTTAACCTCCCCTCCCTTGCGAGGCGCATACCTCGAAAATAATTGTGCCATTTTCAAAACCGCTCTCTTTTAAATGTAAATGATGTCTGTTAATAAAATTTGATGTAAAATATCTTAGCCAAATGAATATACATGGACTTATATGTTGTTTATATGTTACGAGATGTTCATTAGGTAATAATGACCGGAAAACGTCAACAATGCAGGCAACCGATTAGATGATGTCATTTGTTATACAATAGCGATTTATTTACACGTGAGACGATTATTTAAGTGTTTGGTATTTAGAGAGACACCTTTTTCAAGAGAATTTACATCAAGGTCTTTTAGGACTGAATTATAATCATTACTTTTTACTTAACATCCGGGACGTGTGTATCACGAAAATTTAATTTATTTTTAAAGTATTCGACATTTTGGCGGTTTCGGAACAGCTGTGATCACAAATAGACTGAAGCATAGGATATGACGTTCATTTAGTCGCACTAGTTTTTCAGACTACCCTGTTTGCTTTTATTAAGTACTTGATACCATTGCTATTAAGATTAGACCGAGTAAGGTGATGGTAGTGATCCGTATGACCTCGCGAAATAAGGAAATCCCTTATTGTTTTTTCCTTGTGATAACATCTCCATATTAAAATTTACTCAGATATCCAGTTTGCTCTTGAGTACCTATTTGAGTACTTAAAGAGTTTGCTAAATTATTTTCATTTTGCATTTTATGAACTTAAATTCTTAATCTTAGTGATGTTTTTGTGTTTTATACCAATGCTCACGCAACAAATAATATGGTGTTTTACAACGTGCAACGTTTAAAATGTTTCTGTTAATAATTTTTATAAGCTAACATGTAAACAAGTACCTAAAATGTTCTTTTGGATTTCGATGTTGACGGCAAGCCATTCTATTTTGTGCTTCTCGTTGTATTTCTGGCAGCAGAAACTCTTTGTTTACTTTTTCAACATAATTACAAAATACAACTGTTAATGGCAAAATGTCCGCGGAAAATGGCGGTAGATTTAATTTTTCGCGCGCAAGTGGAGCCGGAGCCACTGCTAAAACTACTTTACAGCCTAATATTAACAATACTATAATTTAATTTACTTTTTGTCAGAAAAAATATCAAGTTGATTATGAAGAGGAAAAGAGTGCATAAACTATCAAGTCAAAGACATCAAGCAAATGTTAAATCGTGTCAGAAATGTTTGCTTTGATTTATTATATTGTTGCGACAATAGGCCGTGATGGTTCATTTAAATGCACAGGATCTTCACTCTGATCGGAACGGATCAATGTCGTTGATTGTTCATAGCTACTTCCGTTTACGTGTCAGCGCATTGTATCAATGTCGTGCGTGCTGCAAAGTTACAAACTAAATTGACCCTGTGTTAAAATCTGGAACTAATGCCGCAACCACATCAATTTCCCTTTAATGGGGCGTTGTCATATGTTTCATAATTTTGTGGCATTGTAATCAGATATTATTACACTATTTTTCTAGGCAAAAAAAAATACACAAAAATCGCTTATTTAGTAATTATATTGCCTGATCAAATTATAGCATAGTTTCTTAGTTGGACGTACATATTTCGATGAAATTTGGCGTGTAGATAGCTGGACGTCTGGAATAACAGAGAAACTACTTTTATTTTATTTTGATTATCAGAGAAAGGAAAATAAGCTAGCGGTCGGTTACCTATCATATTCTCGAAAAGCTCATTTCCGAATATTAAAATTCCGAAAACGAAACTCCTTTTTTTCATTTTCCAAATTATTGTTTGTCCGAAATTTTATTTACCATATTTTCTTTTGCCAAATGTTTTTAAATCCATTTTTTTATTTGCCAAATGATTCAAAATCCCACTGCATGAAATTCCGTAGGATCATTTGCCAAATATATATTTATTCCGCAAAATTATTATTCCGCAAAGGTCAATGTTACAAAAGGCGACCATGCAATTATGTGTGGAGCGTAATATTCATTTTGTTGTTTAATGTTGCCCAAATATTTTATTGAGTTTGCTATGTGGGTAGGGGGTTTTGTAGGTGGTTATAAAAAAAATAACTAACACCAAAGGCTAGGGTTGCCAACTCTCCCGGAATTCCGGGATTCTCCCGTAAAAAGGCAATAAGTTTTTAAAACCAAAAGGCGTTACAAGCCGCTCAAAATGTGAAGAAATATAATTTCTAATAAAAATATTTTAATTTCATTGATTTTTTTATTTCACCTCCCGGATTTCTGATCCACACAGTTGGCAACCCTACCAAAGGCTAATGCGGGAGCTTCGCTCCGCTACGCTCCCGCATTAGCCTTTGAACCTAATCTATCCGAGTCGCTTCCGCTCCGAACCGTCTTGCTCGCTCGCTTCGCTCGCTCGCTAAAAATTAAGCAATGTTGTCTTACTCTGATGTTAGGTTGGGTAGATAATAAAATTTACTTTCGGCTTTTCGTTACATTTAGATTATGAAAATATGGCAACTGATTAGGTTGGCAAATAAAAAAATGGATTATTGTAATTCGGGATTTTGAATTTGTTGGCAAATAAAACTGTTATTAAATGAATCCGTGGCATTGTGAAGTTGTGGAAAAACAAAACATATGGATTTCAAAAAGTCGGAGAACCGATTTCGGATAAATGAAATTCGAGTAAAGGAGTTTCTAAACATCGATAGGTTCCCCTAGCGGTCATCTGATGGAAAATGATCACCATCGCCCAGAAATAACAACTCAAAGAGAGTCACTGATCTGTTGCCGGCCTTTAAAAAAGAGAGGAAATAGGGGAGGGGAAGGGGAGAGGTATCCCGATATTCCCACAGGAACCATGTAAAATCCCATGATATCTTATCCGCTAAATCTAGTGACATGAAATTTGGCATGGGTGTTTTTGTGCAACGTTAATGAAGACAGCTGATATGTAATTTTAGGAAATTCGCAAGGAAGCATGAGTAAAGACAGTTTTACTCGATAAGGCATCCAGTGACCAAGAGCCACTATCTGGGTCACACATTATGAAACAAGTGGTTTTTCCTTTTGGCATAATGTTAACTACTTGGAGTAATCAAACTTATCATTTTTTGAATGGGCTAAATGTGGGGCACTGTAAATAGAGTGTCATAACATAATATAAGAAAGCGGCAGATCGTGGATAAAAATACGTATGCAAACTTTTGGCTGTAAACTCTTAACTTCGGTCATGTCGGCAGGAAAGAAAAAAAAAACAAAATTATGTGTATGGAATCAGCTACATTACGATCCAATAAGAATTTAAAGTTAGTAACAACTCGGAGTTATAAAGTCTTCAATTGAACGTTGTTGTTCAAAGTTTTTGCCAATTTTTTGTCGCGTCGCTTAATAAAAGCGGATTGGGAAGGCCATCGAAGTTTTGTTTGGAGCAAACAGGAAAACAAAGGTTAATAAACTCATACAGTATTTATTATTGGTGCTGTCTTAGCTTTTATCGCGGAGGTGGATTCATTCGGGCTACAATTGTGTCATGCAACAATCGAGCCTTTTTTACCTCTCTCTCTTCTTGCATCACGCAGCAACAAATTGTAATATTTGTAATACATATCTTATAGTCTAAATACCCATCCACGGCACCATCTATTATTTAATGATGAGGAAGATACCATAGATAATAAGTACATTCATAAATTGCAAACTGTTTTTAAGGTCTTGGCAACTATAATGGCTGTGACATACTTTGGACCAGACAACTTTATATTGTTGGATAAGAAATATTCTAACTTTTCATTAAAAAAAAAAACAAACGGGGATTATCATTGCACACAGGCAGTTTGTACAATCCTACAGGGTAATTAATATATCCTAATCAGTTATTTAACGTTTCGTAAAGTTTTAAAAGGAAAGTTATTTTATAACGACCGCTTTAGCCTAGTTGGTAGTGACCCTGCCTACGTAGCAAGAGGTCCTGGGTTCAAATCCCGGTAAGGGCATTTATTTGTGTGATGAGCACGAATATTTGTTCCTGAGTTATGGATGTTTTCTATGTATTTAAGTATTTGTTTATCTATATAAGTACGTTTATCGTCGTCTAGTACCCATAGTACAAGCTATGCTTAGTTTGGGACTAGGTCGATTTGTGTAAGTTTGTGTAAGATTGTCCCCTAATATTTATTTATTTATTCCTGAATTGAAACAATTACTTTGCTCACCCGTAACCATACGATAGTTACGTTTATGTAAGAAACAAAAAAGAGTCTAACATTTGTAGTATAGTGGACGGTACCTACTCTGAAGACAAGCTCTGGTTGAGTTCGAAACGCGTCAGTGTAATTTGGCGGTGGTGATAGTTAGAATTGTGTGGTTTGTTTGTGTCCGTACAGCGTGGAGGTGGAGGAACTGCATTAACACGCATTTCTTACATAAACGTAACTTTCTATCGTAAGGTCGCGGGTGAGCAAAGTAATTGTTTCAATACATTAATATGGACCTCCGCATAGTAACGCCTGATTTAATATATTATTTTATTACTTTTCAAACAATGAAAAGTTGCCTTGTCAAAAGTATGAAAAGTATAGTTGCCAAGACCATAAAACTTAAGGCCCCGTTTTAAGCCAGGCCATCCATTTGCAATGATAAATGTGCTTACGTACTATCGATTTTACACCGTTTTTTTATTATTATCTTAAGTTAATACTAAGAACTGCTAAGGAATGGAACTCGCTCCTATCGTCTGTATTTCCAGATAGATACAAACTAGAGCCTTTTAAGCTAGAGTGAATAGCCTGTTAAGAAACCAGTGAGATACATTTTTGGGCCTCATTTTCACTTTCTATCAGGATTCAATCACGGGTCACTTTTACATAAAAGAATAAAACTTCGTTATATTAGATACTCGTACATAAACTCGCAGAAACTACCCGGTACATCGTTTTTTGTTCTAACCGAAAAAAAATATCTTTTTAATGGTCAATGTACTCTATAATTAAGCCCAATATGTCCACAATAAAAGACATAGAGATATAATCCTTATTTTCATCACTACAAGGAGCATAATCTCCACGTAATTTATTTCAGACATATTGGAGTTTGATATTTATAATATCAACTCAATTAGTAAAAGTAAATGTCATGTATTTAACACTGACTTACCACCCTGAGGTTCAATATCAGGTATAGGTAAAAAACTTAAGTAAATGACCTGCAGTATGTATAGTAACGTGTATGTACCGTATTAACAAACTGAGACGTTCCAAATTAGAAAAATGACTTAAGCTCCATAATTCCATATCAATTCTGTGCACTATACGTACTATATACAACAGGTCATTAACTTAAGTTTTTACCTATAAGTACGGCTTAAAACCTGCTGTTTTTATTTTGATGTAGGAACGGTCATTAAAAATGTTAAACACGTGAAAATGCGAAAGGATAAAAAGATTCAATAAAGATGTTTGATATTATTTATAATAGTTAATTTAAATGAACTAAAACAATTACTTTGCTCACCCGCGACCTTAAAACGACCTTTAAAGGTCGCGGGTGAGCAAAGTAATTGTTTTAGTTCATTAATATGGACCTCCGCAAAGTAACGCCTGATTCAATAAATTACTTAATTTAAAATGAAATCGAACAATCCAACTAGTTTAATTTTTTTTAAAGACCTTCTTCAGGCTCAATGGGTTCGCCGTGAACGCAGTCACCTTGAAGAAGGTTTTTTTATTAGATAAAGGAAAACTAGAAGACGGTACACGCGATGGAAAGCAATAACCGTCATCTATTTATAAACACCCGTAATATAAGTGTAATACGGGTGAATTGAGCCCGTTAAAAAAATTAGGCTTCGTTTCGAAGATCTCCCAGACTTCGGTAGATCTGTACATATATTCTTAAGGCATTCATTAATAACTAAAACTGGTCGGATCGTTACTGATTTAAAATGTGATTGCTATTTAACAAATCATTAAATAATGTTTTGGATTTGCACATTTCTATGTGCAAATCCAAAACCATTTTTGTGAATTCAGTCACAAAAATGGGTGCATACGATCGGTAAAAAAATCTTAATTAAACCCAGAACAATATACTCTCTCTTGTTCTGATGTCAATCTTTCAAAAGTTAACTAAAAAAGATTCATTTAAGGGATAAGTTTACCTTTGTTCATCTGTTTCCCTTGTTTTCTGTTAATTTCATGTACTTATTCTATTTAGGCTCAACAAATGATTTTACATACATACTATACTTGATATTTTTCATCCTTAAGTGTTGGTGTTTGTTTTTTCCGTTCTTAATGTATAAAATTTGATGTCTATGACTAGGAATGCTTTTTTCATTTAAAATAAGAGCAATGGGAACGGGTTTATGTAAGTAGAAACCGACACGATGTCAAATTATTGCTTTAAATGTATGAACTTTTTTTATCGTTCCAGATGAAGCTACCAGACCCAAAACGACTGGTTGGTAACGTATTTCCCATATTCTCTTGGTCGAAGAACTATGACCTGGGAACAGCAGTGGGAGACCTTATAGCCGGAATCACAGTTGCTTTAACGTTAATACCACAATCCATTGCGTACGCGTCGTTAGCTGGATTAGAACCACAGGTAAGCTTTTATTCCGAGATATAAGTAACTACAACTTTTTATGATTTTTAAATCATCGTCATCATTACCATCCCAGCCTTATATTATGTCCCACTGCAGAGCACAGGCCTCCTCTCAGAATGGGAGGGCTAGGGCCGTAGTTCCCACGCGGGTCCAGCGCGGATTGGGAACTTCAAACTCACCATTGAATTTCATCTCCGGTTTTGATTTTTTAAACAATACTTTTAATTTTTATGTTTTTTTTCTACATAAAGATCTATGGTTTTTCTTTATTTTATTGAACGTAGTTTCTATTAGTTTACTCGTAAGTTTTTACGGAACTTCTTTATACTAAAGACAAAAGCGAAAATTCCCGCACAATGTTCTGTTTCTTTTGTTCAGATCAGTCATTCATGATGTACTTACATTTTTACTAACCAGAAATTATGATGATCCACGAATTTACCTAGCAAAAAGCCTTGGGGCAAAAAGTAAACTAGGGCCACAACCCGTGTTTGTTTACATGATAAGACAAGTAAGGTACTTAACGTAGATATAGTTAAGATGTAGGTATTGTTTTAGTTTTTTAACTAAGGGACCCAATACATCCCTGTATTGTTTTTTTATATAATTATTTTTTTTATTTACTTAATTCTATATTTGTATGATTTTTTTAATTTGTAATTTATTATATTTTAATTTGAAAAGATGACTTTCTGCCAAGTTTCTTGCGGCGCATTCTTATTGGCAATGATGGTCCTTACGAAAGCGCTGGTAGTTTAAAAAAATGACATGTAAAAGAGCCCTTTGCGGCCTACTTGCAGAATAAACGTTTTGATTTTTGATTTTTGAAGGATGAATGCACATTAAATTCACTAGACTCACGCGATTGTAAATTCACAAGTAGCGTTTTATAGTCACACTGGTGAAGAGCGCCGCGTTTCTCATAGGTCCGCGTTTATAGTTTGTAAGGCAGAGTCCAAGGGGCCCCCTGAGCTTGAGGGCCCCGGTGCACTGCCCCGGCTTGCCATACGGTAGCTACGCCACTGAGCAAATATTAGCAAGCGTGAGGCACGTGTTAAGACCAAAATAATTAGTTTTAGTGTAAGTCTTTAGTATTAATTTTATTACCATGACAATGGTGACATAATTTCGGAAATCATAGGTTACTCATTGTTAAACTACTTAAAGAAGTATGTTTGCCTAAAACTGATTCATACGTAATTATACAATCCACAGAAGTCTAGAGTAAATTTGTGCACTTTTGTTCACATATCATATTTTGTTCGTGTTTTGTTTGCTTGATACTCACTTTTATTAGTATGTTACACGTTATTATTAATCCTCAGGTATTTTATCATTTTCAGGATTGCGTAACCAAAAGGTGATAAACTGAACCCCGGTAATCTCATAGGTAAATCTGCACCAGACTTTAGGGTTTTATGTTTTATTTTTATTGTATTTCTTGACAATTATTACAACATTATACTCATACATAGTTTTCTTATGTTTTTTTTTGCTGTATTCAAGGAATTGTCATAACATAATGCAGTTAAATTTCTATGGAAAACAGCTGGCAAGCGTATTGTAGTATAAATTCATGGGAAAGTAGAAACAATACCTATATGAAAAAATTATTTCGCCACTCATATTTTAATGACAGAAGCTGTTTAATTTGTTTATTCTAGTTCAGCAGTTATTGACTTGATATTATTTTTGAATATGTGCTTGATGTCGACGTTTTGGGACAGCAAAATGTATTTTTCACTTCTCATGCTCTTAAAATGTTACTTTAGTCTCTGCATATCGGGACTAAAGCTCTTTTTTGATCTCTAGGGATTAAAGTAATTTTTTTTTAATTTACTTTGGAAACCCCTAAACTGCCAATCAAGGTGTTTGTGGATGGAGGATTATTGCCATTTTCAGTGACTAGGCATAGACAATTTTAAAGCTTTCCACAGACCTCAGGGCGCTACGGACGCTCCGAAGCGCTCCGTAGCGCCCGCCCCGTAGGTCTGTGGAAGCCTTTAGTGCGTGGAAATACCTAACCTCAAAATGACAACTGTATAAAAATATTTTAAAAAATAATAATTTCGTGAAACACCATGAATAATTACGAATATTAATCTATTTAATTATATTAAAGATGAATTCATTTTATTATGCATACCTACTTAGTCCAATTAGCTATGAAATAATTTTCAAGTTTGAATCTGTTGCCTAAATATGCAAACATTTAAAGCGTCACTCAACAAAAAAAAAACCGCGGAACAAATTTAAATTGCTATTTGAATTCTGAACAGACGTACATTGCTCGTATTGAGCGTACGTTTTATAAAAGTAATATTGTAGATTAGCATACCTAAAACATCGTATTTTTCCTCGCATTCAAAGTGAAAAGTAGAGTGTTTAACGCGAGACTAAACTGCCATAATGACACGCGAATTATAACCACCCTCGCTCTGCTCGGGTGGCTAAATATCTTGTGTCATTATGGCTTGTTTTAGTCCCTTGTTGAACAATCTACTATTGTATCATCGCACTTACATTACTTACATTATTATGAAAGTACAACTGCTGCAGGTTCTTGTACCTACTTGAGACTCTTTAAAATACGCGATAAATTTTTTAAATTTAGACTTTTGTAGTAACCTTATGTGACGGCCCAGTGCTTAAGTGGAAGGCCCTGCATGACTTTGATACCGGGCTAATTTTGACTTTACGAAACCGATATTGTATTGTGAGATTTAAAATAAAATAAAAAATAAGGTAAGCGTCCCTGTTCTCAACACTGACCCAATACATGGCACCTTCAATCTTATGGTAATAGTAAGAGAGGTGACAGATGGGTGTCATCTATTGGGCGTTGAGGTGTCGAGAATTGGTACGTTTACTTACTGGGTGCTTCCATTGCAAAATTACTTTTCCCAACAGTTCGAGGAGTGTTTGTTGGTGTTTTTTATTTAATTAGGTGTTTGTTCAATTAAAGTATAAAATGTAAATTAAATAATCATTTTCAGGCCATATATCGTACCTAGAAATGGAATAAACGACTTTTGTCAAAAATAATTATAAATGTCTAATACCAAGTCGTTTATAAATTCGTTTCTCGGTTTATTCTTAATACTCATATGAAGTAGTAGTTTATTTTCACTATGAGTGAGTCTCACGGTACCTAGTTTCATATGAAGTATCCACAATTTTTTTACGGATCTGAGTATCCAGTTCTTGGAATTTCCAAACGCCGGTAGCATATTGTTGAATCATGTTTACCTATTTGATTTATATGCGTATTGTGTGAAATGTCCCATAATTTTTATTAAGTGCGTGGTTGTTAATGTCACATTTCAATTACGAAGTTCCTACATTAGAACAAAAACAATAAAGCCATCCATTCACTTGCAAGTGAAAAAATAGCCTCCAATGTTCTAAGCCGTGAAACTGGTAAAGGAATTTCTTGGTCGACTATAGTAGAGATAGAATTTAAACATACATAGACACCAGGAAACTGCAATACCAACACAACTAGTCACTTGAATGCCCTCACCTACATGGGGAATACAGTATGTAAACCTACCAGAACCAAACAATCGTTTAGGTGAGAAATAATGATGGGGTAATTTAGCTTTTTTAAATATAAACACTTTTTTTTTATTTATAAATAATGGTAATTTAATTATAATTTTGTATCGCTCTATATTCATTATTTACAATCTAATGAAGTGAAGGTCAAGATCAACTCGTCAACAATAAGTACAAGTAAGGCTGTCTTTTAACTGCCTAACCTAACCTTTAACCTTTAACCTTTTTTTGATTTCATTATCCTCTGATGGCCAGAGCCATGTTTAGAAGAAAAAAAACTGACTTACATTTTTTGCTAACGCAATTAAGAGAAATAGTTTGTCATTGAAATAACTTCAGTGAAGTTATTGAAATGTGAGTTGAATAATTTTCACATGATAAATTAATGATTTATTGTTTTATTTGAACAACTTTAATTTAATGAACTGACACAATTACTTTGCTCACCTGCGACCGAAGCGGGTCTAGGTCGCGGGTGAGCAAAGTAATTTGTTTCAGTTCATTAATATGGACCTCCGCAAAGTAACGCCTGATTCAATAAATTAAACTTTAATTTACGCACAGATAATGCATAATTTAGGTTATGTAATAAATATCTTAAGTAAAAAATGGATGTTCCGGTTATTACAAAATACATCGTGGGTGAGCTGCGATAGCTAAGTATGGCGTAGAAATCAAACCAGATCAATATTTAGATACCAAATTTATTTCATAAGGGTAGCTTCACATTTATTTTTTATCATTTTGATCAGCCTTACTTCAGTTAACATATCAATCATCATTATAAAATGATGAACGTGTACAGATTTTAAATTAAATTAATTATACATGCAACTATAATAAATTGAGTCCATTGAACAAAAATGACAAACCAAAATTTTCAGTAAATATTTAAACTCGCTGTATTTAAAGTCTGTTCAACTCAACTTGGTATATGAAATTGTCTCTCCAGTCACGTAAAACGTAACTTCATCAGTACCTTTTTATAGAAATAACACGAAGCGAGATGAGATATCAAAAATTGAACCCGTTAATTATTTTGCTTTTCGTTTTCCCTTTTTCTCAGTATCATTTTAATCATGAAAGGCTGCGCCTGTTTTTTTTTGCTCGGCAAAGTCAAAGAAGGTAGCATTAAAAGGTAAGGGAGAATGAAACGCCTTTATAAAAATGATACTGAATTTTCGTATAGGTGTTTTTGCATTTGACTTAATAGTCTACAACTGTAACGTGTCAAATCACATAAAGTTTGAAAAGAATAATGGAAAATACATAAGTTACATAACGGTCATTTCATATAATGCAATTTTCGTAGGAATTGACAACTTTAAAGGATTTTTATAAAACAAACCTAACCTAAACTAAACCGATCTGTACCTATACAAGGTGATTCAGGTGTCATGAGCCGGATTGATAGGGGTGATAGGGAGATTCACACTGAGCAACTTGTACTATGGGACCGGCCCCGAAATCACGAAATAAAACATCTAATTAAAAGTTAATTGATCGCTAACAATCTGAAATGTACGGAACAGCAGATTTTTTTTTTGCGATTTCATGGCTGGTCCCATAGTGAAAATTGCTCAGAGTGGTCCTCCTCATCACCCCTTTCTTTCCTGCTCATGACTCCTGAATCACCCAGTATAAAATACTTACACGATCATAAAAGCTCGTTTTTATAATTTTAAACAGTATCTCACACTTTAAACTTTACTTTGACTTGAAAACTAATTATCTTAGTGAACACTCATTATTAGTCATTATGCTCCTTCCCTCAATACGAAAAACTAATAAGTGTTTTTTTTTCTCCTTATTTTACGCATTATCGTTAATTACGGCACTTTGTTTCATATTGTATTGTGTCATTATTAGATTCATCGAAAATTATTTTGCATCCATTATACTTTTTAAACTTTATGAATTTCGACACGTTCCCGTCCACGTCAGATACAAAAACAATATTAAATAATAATTATCATCATTATGTCGGAATTTATATCCAAATAGAGTCACTTTTATACTTAAGTAATTAGATAATTGAAAAGCTATGAGTTCCAAAAGTTATTAAAATTATGCTCCCCTATCTAACTTTTCAGAGCGCGTATTTTTTGAGTGGAAGAGTTTTAATAGTGAGTATTTAAACTTTTCTAGCTTGTTCATAGACAGTTCCACTAACCGCCAGGGTGTCTTGCAGTCTAAATAACATCAAATTGGGGTATGGTGAAGTAACTACAAAAACCCGTAATATAGTACCTACATATACTGACGAGCAAAAATAAAGGGTCGGTTACAAAAAATGACGATAACTACAAAACACGCTGTTCTTCAAGTAAAGTAAAGTAAAAGCTTCTTCAAGTAAAATGAGTTTAGTAAAGAGTTTAATTCGTAACAAGAAAAAGTTTAATTGAGAATAAAACTCTTTACTACACTCATTTTACTCAAAGAAGCTATCACAGCGGGTTTTGCAGTTATCGTCATTTTGTAACCGACCCTTTATTTTTGCTCGTCAGTGTATTTTTCTGTGATCCTTGGTATTTATTGCTGACAATGCGACCTTAAGAAAAGGCGCCGATAAAATATTACAGAAATGTAGACTAATGGTATCCTCTTTTCTGTTATAGCGTTAGTGAATCAGAATAAACTCTCTGCCCCTTTAGTTGAACATAGTAAAGTTATATTCAATTAAATTTTTGTAAATATAGCTCCATCTAAAATCGGTGGTTCCAAAAATGTCGAAGTTAAACAAAACACTATCGGTTTTAATTAGCCGTTGTTTTGTAAAACACCATTTATAAATCATTCGGAAAGAGTACAAAGTATCTTTTGTTTGTACAACAGTTTAATTTTTGGACCGTCCTTTATGCTAAAGCACGTAAATTTTTACGTGTAACATTTTTAATTAAGTTTATTTATCTTTTTTCCGGTCGCATTTTCCTCTCATTCGTTAAGTGTCATTTTTATTCAATTTAAAAGAAATCTCAAAAACGATTGTTTTATGTGTACTTACACGCCTTGTGTTGACAGACAGATTAGTGGGTTTTGTATTGACTGTACATTATTCGTATTGAAAGTCTTTTTGGTACGTTTTTTAAGGTTTATGCAGCGTTAATTGTTTTGCGTGGTAACTACACCCTAACTATTATTTTGAGATAAAATCTAGATCTATGCTCAGCTGTGTGACGTATTATTCTGATTAAAAAATATTAGTATTTATTTCTTTGTTAATGAAACAAAAATTACAAAGGCAAAGCGCGTCAAAGTTGGCGAAAGGGGGTTCATGATGTAAAAAAGTGAGCCAAGGTGTAATTTCACACAAAACTATCTCCATAATGTTTTGTTTAATTGACGAAATAAAAAATACGTATCCAATATTTTTAATGCCAACTGATAGATCTTCAATAAGATATAATTATATATTTTTTAATCTAGTCTAAAAATATTTACACAAAAAATACAATGAAAAATAAACTACACATTAATTACAATGTAATATAATGTGTTATAATTACAATGTGTAGTTTATTAAGACTGTCTAATGAAAGCTGATCCTGAGATTTATTTCAAAGTTTTTAAATGGCAACAATTTAGGTTAGGTTAGCTTTATTTATCATTAAAATTAAATACTAAGGTAAACGTACTAATTCTCGACACCTCAACGCCCAGTAGATGACACCCATGTGTCACCTCTCCTACTATGACATAAGATTGAAGGTGCCATGTATTATAGGGACAGTGTCGAGCACAGGTACGTTTACCTTAGCACGTAACTATATCAGATTCTATTTGAAATTTATTGAAGAAGGAGAAGAAATTGAATGGTGTATATTAAGTTCCTAATCCGCACTGGGCCCGCGTGGGAACTATAACCCAAGCCCTCTCCTTCTGAGAAGAGGCTTGTGCCCTGCAGTGAGTATGAAGGCTAGGATGATGATGATGATGTAAAATTATTTTTGTTCACAAGCATCGTAATCGTTTTTTCGCGCTATACACGGTGTTGCAACACTACGATTTTTTAAATTTGCTGGTATTTTTTAGTACCAGCTTTCATTAGCCACATTGTAATTGCGGCGATGAAGATGATGCTTTGCCATCATTTATCGTATGATATTTCAAAAGACTCAACTCTACTAAATTTACCTTAATTCAAAATACTTTCCACCGAACGCCATATTTCATCACGGCGTCATAAATAATGTACGTTTTGTTTCAGTATGGCCTTTACGCGTCGTTCGTGGGTGGATTTGTATACGCCGTTATGGGCACGTGCCCACAGATCAACATAGGGCCCACAGCGCTGTTATCGCTCCTCACTTTTACATACACCAGCGGGACCAGCCCGGACTTCACTGTTTTGCTATGTTTTGCATCCGGTATCGTTCAACTTGCTGCCGGGATGTTGCGCCTTGGTATGTTTATGTTCACTAAAATAATGTGTGAATGGATTTTATGAGCAAAATTGTAATTAAAATTGTAAAAAACTACGTCCGCGTTTTTGACATAAGCCACACTTAGTGCTTCATCATTATCATGTGTAAGACACAACTTTATCATTATAATATCTCTTCAGTTTTCATTGGAATTAGCTAACTTTATTATGAAATCCATGCAAGAACTAAAGTCACCGACATAGCTCGAAGAATCGCCAGACTTAAGTGGCAGTGGGCAGGGCGCATCGCTCGTCGGCCGATGGGGCAAAAGGGTTCTCGAGTGGCGTCCACGGATCGGAAGACGCAGTGTAGGTAGGCCTCCAACAAGATGGAGCGACGACCTGGTTAAGGTTGCGGGATCGCGTTGGATGCGGATGGTACGGGACCGATCTGTTTAGCGAGCCTTGGGGGAGGCCTATGCTCAGCAATGGACGTTTTTCGGCTGAAATGATGAATGAAGGATGAACTTTAACTAATTTTTTTAACTATTGTATTGATTTTATATTTGACTTGCAATATACAGTGAATTATAATTTTATACGCCTTTTCTGTATTTCTGGGTAGAAAGTGGACATTTGGACTAGTTTTAAGATTACACCCAAGCTTATGTGTGTGATTAGACGGCCGGATAGCCTAGTTGTTAGAGAACCTGACTACGAAGCTTGAGGTCCCGGGTTAGATTCCCGGTCGGGGCAGATATTTGTGTGAAAAATACGAATGTTTGTGCTTGAGTCTTGGATGTTTAATATGTATTTAAGTATGTTTTTATCTATATAAGTATATTTATCCGTTGTCTAGTACCCTTAGTACAAGCTTTGCTTAGTTTGGGACTAGGTCAATTGGTGTGAATTGTCCCATGATATTTATTTATTTATTTATTTTATTTATTTATAAACGTTCTAGTTTGGGCCGCAGTTTCCACGCGCTCTAGGGATCGGATACTTCACCCACATCATTTAATTTAACCTACGTGTTTACCTTTACGTAGAGTTTTTACACAAAAGATCCCTACGGGTTGAAGTGTAACCGCAAGGACCCCTATTGCTAAGATACCTTTAACGTAAAGCTCATGGTAAATTTCAAATGTAATTTCACAGATAAACTCCGAAAAACTTCCTGGGCTCGAATCCACGACGTTTTGCTTGAGAGGTCATAGGTCAAACCACTATAGCTAAATATACCGAGTTAGGTATGAAGTATCTTTTTGTATTTTTTCAACTTCATTTTTTTATTACTTTTATGTAAAAATAATAAAAAAAATGAAGTTGAAAAAATAAATACAAAAAGATACTTCATACCTAACTTGATAAAGTTGGCACAGTAGCGCCATCTCTTGGTCCAGGTGGGCGGATAGCTCCGAAGGAGTGTTAAGTCTCTCGATAGAGGGCATAACATAGATGCGCGCTTTATCACTGCATAAGGTGATTATAACAGACTGAAATGTACGATGTATGGGAAAGATTCGTCGCTAACCTCTAGACCAGTGATGGTGTAGGGGTAAACACGCAGCACGGAATGCTGAGGACCTGGGTTCGATTCCCAGCATTGGTCTTTTTTCTGGTTTTTTTTCTGTGCATCTATATTTCAGTTTGTATTTAGTTTGAAACTAAATATACCGTTTACATGAGTCTTTGCCCGCGCGGTGCTGGGGCTGAGGGGTATGACGACAAAGGGGCCGAGAGAGGTGCGGGCGGCGAGCGCGCCTCTTGTGCCTGCCGCCCGCACCTCTCCCAGCCCCCTTTGTCGTCATACCCCCCAGCCCATGTACCGCGCGAGCGAGTACTCATTTAAACGGTTTAGCTATAGGCTACAACGATTTATTAGGCTCACTATTAATATAAGACGGTAAATTCCTCCTAATATTTAAAACTGATATAATTTTTTCCAGGTTTTCTTGTTGAGTTCGTCTCACTACCGGTTGTCTCCGGATTTACATCAGCAGCTGCCTTGACTATAGCATCATCTCAGATCAAGGGCCTGTTGGGCCTCAAGTTCAGTGCCGAGACATTCATATCCACATGGAAAGGACTGTTTGAACACATTGGAGACACGAGGTTGCCAGATACGCTACTTAGTTTAGCTTGTTGCATTCTCCTGTTGGGTATGAAGGTGAGTTATAAATTATATTTTCATCACACTTGCTCGTCAATGGTGTTATTCCATGCCTTTATACTAAATGTCAAAGGCCTAATTTGTTCTTAAGGGAGTTATGGATTTACGTACAGTTTTTCTTCCCAAGGGAGTTCTAACTTTAGTTTTAAAATTTGCAAACAGACTAAGGAGGTTTCAAGTCAGCCAACGTTTTATTTATATGTTTAAAACTTAGCTATAACCCAATTTTACTACACAAAACTTGTCTACGCTTCATGAAACTTTGTTATTTTTATATTTTAAATTTATATCAAATAGTTTTGCAATAATTTTAATAAGTATTTTTTTAACATGTTGGCACAACGTGGCCGTATGGCCATTCGAATTCTAAACACAGTTTACTTTATCTGTGGTAGATGACTTGAAAAAAAGTGACAATCTGTATTGGCGCGTAGCCATTATTTATTTAATTTAAGTGTTTAGAGACAAAATAATTTCATTTTTGGATTTTTTTTCCTCGCAGTGTGATGAAAATCATTGTGTGTATCACGGGCAGTAAGGGGATTACAAATTCGAGTCATTAAAAGCCCTCCGCCTCCGGCGTCGGGCTTCTAATAGGCTCTCGTTAGTAATCCCCTACTTACGGCCCTTGATGCACAATGTACTATTCTTTTGCAAACTATATTTTGAGTTTTGTAATTGTTATCAGTATAGATGAGTGATGAATTACGACTTGCATATGGGTCATACGCGTTTTTTTGTTCGCGTCTCCCCTGTGACCATGGCAAAAGTTAAGGGTCTAAAGCCAATATTTTTAGTCAGTCTAGTGGGACGCCTGTCCAACTTCCTCCCTATGTAAAGGAATCCTAAGGGCCGGCGCCCACTGACGGCATGGCACGGCGTGGCATTTTATTACTATCAAGTTATTTTGAATCTTATTTCAATGAGTTTAGAATTCATGTTACTTTATTGGTTATGCGTTGCGTCATCCCTCGGCACGTCGCGGCATCGTGGTATCGAAACAAAGAAACATGAATTCTAAACTCATTGAAATAAGATTCAAAATAACTTGATAGTAGTGCTTGATAGCTCCGCAATATCTTGTCATCCGATATACCGCAGTGTCTCAAGTCAAAAGTCTTTGACCAGTGTGTGTTGCCAGTGATGACTTATGGCACTGAGACGTGGCCGCTAACGATGGGTCTTATAAGGAAGCTCAAGGTCACTCAGAGGGCGATGGAGAGGGCTATGCTTGGAGTTTCTCTGCGGGATCGCATTAGAAATGATGAAATCCGCGCAAGAACTAAAGTCACGGACATAGCTCGAAGAATCGCTAGACTTAAGTGGCAGTGGGCAGGGCACATCGCCCGTAGAACTGACGGCCGATGGGGCCGAAAGGTTCTCGAGTGGCGTCCGCGGACCGGAAGACGCAGTGTAGGTAGGCCTCCAACAAGATGGAGCGACGACCTGGTGAAGGTAGCGGGAACGCATTGGATGCGGATGGCGCAGGGCCGATCTGTTTGGCAAGCCTTGGGGGAGGCCTATGTTCAGCAGTGGACGTCTTTCGGCTGAAATGATGATGATGATGATGATAGTAATAAAATGCCACGCCGTGCCATGCCGTCAGTGGGCGCCGGCCTTAAGGCTGCTGACTCAAAGCTGCTACTTTTTGTCCACAGGAGAGACAATTTTAGCGACTCTGAGTTAGGCAACTTCCACGTACGCCGATGTAGACATGACTTAAAAATATTGGCTGTAGACCCTTAACTTTTGCCATAGCCACAGGAGGGACGCCAACAAAAAATTGTGTATGACCCATGCTTAGATTATTTATACACTAGATAGAGTGTCAGTTGCAAACTTTGCAATACAAAACGTCCAAAAATCCATTTGACAGCTTCATATTATTACGATCGCATTACGTCATTCAAACTGAAGGGAGGCAAATGACATATAAACCAACAGTTGGCTTATATTTTTCGGGACGTTTTCATGCCGCCTAAGCTCTATCTAGTGTATAAATAATCTAAGGACCCATGGAACTCGTGGATTGCATCAAAGACTAGGTGACCTCTAGATACATTTCACTTGCTAACGCATCGAGTTTCTCGATGCATAAATCACCGCACATTTCAGGTAGAGTTAGTTACTTAGTACCGCAGCACGATCTATTTCAATTAGAAATTCCAAGCAAAGCTCAGATAGAAAACTTTCTGTGCTGCTTTATACTTAATTAAAGATTGATAAACTGAGCTTAGTAGGAAAGTAGAAAGATAAATGGGCTAAAGCTTTGAAAAGATTTTAGATTCTGTCTTCATAGGAATGACCCTTTCATAATGCAGCGTATAATAGGAGTTAAAGTATTTATGTATAATGTATTAGTTTTACTTGTTACAGGTTTTAACAAAGATACTATGCCATAAACCCCCTGGGCTTAATATTTGCCAAATCATTATGAGCCATAACACATTGAACAAATTATCGTAATCATTAGATTATGACTTTAAATGATTAATATCCATTGAAAGTTCTAAAAATTTAATAAAGTTACGCTAGTGAATGTAATAGCAAAATATGGATTCTCTTCTTATTTATGTAAGGAAGAGTTACATTTAAATTATGCTAAAACGAAACCATGTTATCAGACCCCTCCAAAACAGCATAATATCTGCTGTAAGAAAATGTAACCAATTTTGTCAATAATTCAAAATGGTGCATCCAAGTGCGGTCAGCGCTCCGAGTTAGCCAACTAACTGTAACAGATGTAGGTGAGACTATGCCCTATTTCCACCTTAGCTGGCTAAAATTCTGTAACATCAGTTAATTTTCAGTCTAATGCTCAGTGCAAATATGGTTGGTTCAGATTTTACGAAAATATTTGACTAGGAAATGGCTTACGTTTCTGTCATGTGCTCAAACAGAAGCTCAATATTTGTTCTTAGGTCTCAGGACACACACACACACACACACACACACACACTATACATTATGCGCTCACATCTTAACTATCTTGATTATTTGCCTGTATAGACTAACTATCTTAGGCTTTCCTAAAAACACGCAACTGTAAACTGCGATGTAAACCAACTCACTGGGCCTCAAGATACAGGCTCAACCTAGTTTGGGGACCACTGTATACTGCTAAAAATGTAATATTGCTTTATGTGTAATAATAAAATTTTCATTTTCATTTGAAGGGCGTTTGAAGGGTTAAGGCACTTTGTTCTTAGTTATGTTATATTACCTAAATTTAACAATTGTAGGGTAAAATCTAACTAAACTACTTCCCTGTTCAAGGAGTCATTTATGATTCAAGTATTTTATGTGACTAGTTTTTTAAAGGAAGTTAATGGAAGTCTATTTTTTAGCTAAACTTGGTGAAAAGTATGGTTTTCACCTCAAGGTTAAAAACCATAAACGCCCTCAGACTTTCTTAGCCGACTAACCACCTTGGATTTCTTATAGCTCTTTTCTGTCCTTCAATATAAAATATACCTCTAACTGTACCTACAGCGAATCTACCTAATTCTTCAGTTAAGTTGACACAAAGTATTCAAATACCTATAACATAACGCGTGGGCAGTACTTCTATCCATTTGGATTGCACTTTTTAGTATATTTGTGTAGTAAAATCTAGATTCAAATCCTATTTCGTGTTTGTGGAACAGAGCAAAAGTATTCCACGAATAATTTAGTTACTTGGCAGTGCAGTTTCACCAATATTTGCGCTAGCTTGAATAGCTTTACAATTTGCTAACAGGGTTTTAAAAAGTCGCGTGTTTTGATAAACTTTTCGAACAATTTTTATAGTTTATTTTCCTTGTTGTTTTTTCAATCGTTGTAGTGTAAGTCGTAATTTGTGCCCACGGAGATAACAAATTTATTGTTTACATTGAACAGCTAAAATAATTATTAATTGTTATGTTGAACCACTATTAGAACTCTGCCATATTGCCGTCACCAATCAAAAATCAATATCAGTATTAGTATGAAACGGTCCCATTACTGATGGAATGGAGTGATGCTACCAGAACATGATTTTTTATTTATTTGAAACTGTTTCAACTATTCATAAATCGAAAGATCTAAGACAATCAGTTTCTTGTACCGATCACGAATACGTTGTTTCGTCTTTTCAGGCTCTGAAAGATATTCGCATTAAGAACCCAGAAGACGAGAAAAGCCGTAAAGGCGTTATGGTTCTACAGAAGAGTTTGTGGTTCACTGGAGTGGCCAGAAACGCTGTGGTAGTCGTTTTGGCAGCAGTTGTGGCATTCTGCGTTTATCTGAACGTCGGCGACCCATTGATACTAACTGGTAAGAAAATTAAATAAAATGGAGTAAAAAATGTGTAGGTATTTAAAAATATTGAGCGAAAATTATAACATCGCTCAATAGCCGTCATACTCAGAAAATAAATATACGCAAAAATGATTATATTGTCAATATTTAACTTATTTTAATAAAACAGCTTGACGCTAAAACATCACTAAATTATCGCTTGCAAGCGTAGTTGGTATTGATTCTCCGCTGAATATTAGATTATATTCTTCATATTTTGTTACTTAATGTAATTATGATTTACATATTTGTTAAGTCGATGAATTATTTAAAAGTAAGGATAGATAACGAAAAAGACAACAAACAAATTAACTTAACTGAGATGAGAAAGCGTAGGACAAACTTTAGCAAATCAAATCAGTTTGTATTGAAACTAGTTAGGCTGATAATGTTAGTAATTGATTGGAATTAATACTGATATTATGCGAGTACTATTACTGTTTGTATTTCGAAAACAATCACGCGTAGAAATCCTGATAATATTTCTTAGGTCGGCTTATCTTCGGCAAGGACGGCAATAAAATAAAATGTTTTCCGCCAATGAGGCCGAATCTATTTGGCTTGATGAAGCAACTTGAAGTTTTGCGGTAAAATGATATTAAGGTCTATAAAGGAACGTGAAGATAATTTACGAAGTTTGGTACGCACATCCAAACTATAATTTAATAAAGTCTAACTTCTACATACGTCGCGATGATTCACATTTTTTTTACAAAGTTGCCCATGTATAGTCGACCAAGTAAGTGTTTTACCAATTTTCGTGACAGAAAAAAAACAATAACGATGATTTTCACATTGAGAAAATAGCCTTTTATGTTTTAATACGTACAACAGACATTGAACCTTAGGGTGATACAGGAGTTCCTTGGTCGATTATACTTACGTGTGTATTTTTTGATCTTTCAACTTCCTTATATTTTGTTTGTAATTACTAAGTGACAGCTTAATTATTTCTGACCAGCCTTTACTCGCGGCTTCTCTCGCGTAAACCATGCAGTCGAATTGCAGTTCAAGGATTTTACTAAATCTTCATGGCAATTCCCAGCAATTACATCTTGGTCTTCATATACTTTGTATAACGAATCTAGGCTAAATTTCATGTCTCTAAAGTCTAGACTAAGCGTTTAAAATTTTGAGGTTTTAAATGGATCCCGAGGGAATATCGGGATAAAAAATAGCCTATATGTTAATATTACAGATGTCCAGCTATCTAAATACCAAATTTCACCCAAATCCGGCTATCCGTTTTTGTGTAAAGGAGTATAGGTACACTTAGTAGAAAAATGAGCTCAGCGGCAGTTAAATTTATTAAGATTATGCTCGCTAATATTTTTAAAATTGTAATTTTTTTTCGTTTGTTTTAATAAATGAGAAAACAAACACACGCACGCACGTACACACACATACATACTTTCGTATTTTTAATATTAGTAGGATTGTACTTCCCAAAATGGTTGTAAAACCACTCCAATAATTGGTTTTTTAAGCCAGCGGCGATAAGCTCTTCCAAGTTGTGCCCAGATTTATAACCTCTTAAAAATTGATAGCTCTGTGAGACTTTTCCTTAAAACTCTAAATTATAGTCCCCTCCGAAGACAAACAAGATTGGAGGCACCCAACTGCTCCCAATGGAAACTTTATTAACTGACAAATGTTCACTCAAGCACGACCACGACTAGAGATTGGCAGCGATCTCATGAATATCGGGAAAATTTTAAATTTCATTCCAGTATCTCTCGGTATGGAAAATGGTAGTTTGCTGCTTTTTCGATTCAAATGCAGAAGGTAACCGGTTTTATGGAAATTGCGTTCTGTTATTGTGTTTTCTTATTTGGGAAACCCGCGTGTGAAAAATATTTGTATTTGGCGCATTCAATTAAGTTCTAAGTGGAACTCAAGGCTGGGAGGTTGAAACTGGAAAACCCCAACTGCTCATATATTAATGTCGGGTAGTATCATGCTTATTGCATCGATATATATGTATTTTACTCATTGTCAGTAATACCCATTCTCTCAAAGACTCGTCTCAAAAATTTTGAGAAATAAAGAAGGAGCCTAATAATAAGCTTTTAAACTGTTAAAAAATTTAACGATTAAATAATTTGTACACCACTAAAGCACTCTCTCGTATTTTTGATTAATTAATTAGATAAATAAGTGATGTATGAGTTACCAGTAATGCGTTTGACAACAAATTGTTTGGTCTATAAATTAAATTCCATTCAATTATTGTACAAAAATAAAGAAAAACGCAAATTGACAAGGTGTCATAATAAAAATATAGATGCAGTATAGTTAATTGTGCATATTATGCCACATGGCAGATTGATTAGGCAGAGTTGTTCTGGGTTGAGATGCCATGCCACATTTGACGGTATTGTTTCATATTAACTAGGTATGCTTCTCTTTCTAAAATTCATATTTTTTCTGTTTTGTTTAATTGTGTTGTACCTATGTCGTCGATCGTCGATTAAGCACTAGACAATCGAGTGGTTAGAGAACCTGACTACAAGCTTGAAGTCCAGTATTCAATGCATGTTCGAGGCAGATATTATGTAAAGTCAGCAGCAGAAATTTAATGGATGAACGGTTACGGCGCTCCCAATGATTTACACACCACTCTACTGCCAAGTTAATAAAGGGGGTGTAGATTATTTTGAACACCACAACGCTCATCCACTTCTGCTGTTGACTGTATAAAAAATACGAATGTTTGTGTGTATGTACCTATGTATGTATATAAGTATGTTTTCCTACTCCTGTACTTTTATTTGTTTTTTACATGGTCACGAACAGATAAATAAGAACATAGATAATATGACTTCAGAAAAGTCTATACTCTATTCCCCATAACAGCACTTGTGTCGTAATGTTGTTATTACGATACACCTAGCTGCCACAGATTATTAAATGTAGGTTACACTCAAGACTAAAGCCCGGGTTACACCTGCAAGGAAAAACGTGCAAGTCGCAATAGACTTGCGCGATTTTTCTTTCAGGTGTAAACTCGGCTTAAAACAAGCAACTGAATTCATGCGGTTTGTACTAAAAATATAACTTTCCGAGATATTTTTTTACTGCCAACATAAAAACGTATTTTAAAAAGGTGTGTGTCACCGTAATATATTTGATTCAGTGTTATAGAGGTGAGCACGCTCGGTCGGCGCCCCGCGCTCTCGGTTTGTGGTGGCCTTTATATCGAACGTCAATTAAAAACAAAGTTTGCCATAGACAATCGTATCTGCCAAACATAAAGTCAAACAACATTTTCAAGTTCCCGCTCAATTTGATAACTGTTTGCTTTTGCCGTACTAAGTTTAATTTAATAATACAAAACATGGATGAAGAAGAAATTATTATTTCTACACCAGAGGATATATACGCAGCGGCCCAAGCAGTGACCGAAAATTTGTTGCCTACTAAATCTCGGCACCTATACGATAAATCGTACGAAAAGTTCATGGCGTGGAGATTAGAACACCAGATTTCGTCATTTTCGGAGACTGTGCTGTTGGCGTATTTCAAAAACCTAATCGAAAAATTTAAGCCGTCATCGCTGTGGGTGGAATATTCCAAATTAAAGTCGACGCTTAATATATACCACCAGACCGACATCTCGAAATACGCCAAGTTACTAGCGTTATTAAAACGACAGTCTGAAGGTTTTAAGGCAAAGAAAGCCAAAACTTTTTCACCAGATGAAATACAAAAATTCATTCATCAAGCACCAGACCATGAATATCTTTTTCTCAAGGTAGGTAATTTTTTTTAAAATGGTTTAAAATTGTTTTTTGTTTTTACTCGTATTTTGGTAAAAGTTACAGTTTTCTCTGTGTGTGCAAAGTTTGTACATCATCTCACCATCATCATCTCAGCCAAAAAACGGCCACTGCTGAACATAGGCCTCCTCCCAAGGCTCACCAAATAGATTGGTCCTGCGCCATCCACATCCAACATGTTGCCATTGTTTGTATTTAATTTGATAAACAACAATGTTATGTTATAACATCAATTTCCTATGTTTTTGTTACAGGTTGCTGTAATATTTGGCATTATGGGTGCTTGTCGCAGACAAGAGTTACATAACTTGAAGATGACAAACATAATTGATGCTCATAACACACTGGTGGTTCAAGTCATGAACACTAAAAACAGGATTGATCGCACTTTTACTGTTACTGGGAAATATTATGAAATATGCAAAAAATACATGGACCTTCGCCCATATCAATGTAGAAATCCCAACTTTTTCTTCAGATACGTGAAAGGGAAATATATAGCACAGAATATTGGCATAAACACCTTCGGCCAAATGGGGAAAATTGTTGCATCCTATCTTGGTCTTCCCAACCCGGAGCTATATACAGGGCACTGTTTCAGGAGAACATCAGCCACAATATTAGTAGATGCCGGTGGAGATTTGTCATCTTTGAAAAGACATGGTGGCTGGAAGTCCACAACGGTGGCTGAAAGTTACGTAGACAGCTCTATTAACAACAGAAAAAAGGTCTCTAATCTACTCATGACGTCTATAGAACAAACAGTACCACAGAAGATTATTCCATCCACATTCATACCAGACCGTCAAGAACAGTGCTCACCAACGTTTACACCTGAAACACAAGCAGCTGCAACGTCTTCAACAGGACCATCTACTTTATCACAAATAATAGAACAAAACTCAGACATACATATTAATCACTCAACCTCTGCCAACATTCCAAATATCACCATATCTAATAATAGTTTTCAAAATTTGCATCTGCATTTTCATAAATAAATTTTCTTTTATTTCATTTTGTATTTTATTTAATACCTACCTATAGTCGTAGGAAAAATATTGTATGCAACGTTGTATAATTTGGTCTAAACGGCTCGTGCCGTCTTTTATTGCGATACTCGCATTCGCTCGTATCGCAACTCACGTCACTCGCCTTTTAAGACCTCACTTATACAACAGTTGCATAAAATACTATTATATCCGTTGTCTAGTAGTCATAACACAAGCTGTGCTTACTTTGAAACTGGGTCGATTGGTGTCAATGTCCCGTGATATTTATTTTTATTTTCTGTGTTTCTAATATTGTAATTCATGTTTTTATTCTTTTTAGGAAAAATTACCCCAGGTCTGCCTACGCCACAGGCTCCTCCATTCCATACGACAGTGGGCAACGCGACAATATCCACGGGCGAGATGCTGGCCCACCTTGGATCCGGCCTATTGGTGGTCCCCCTGGTAGGAATCATCTCTAACGTCGCCATCGCTAAAGCTTTTTGTAAGTATACATTTGGTCTATTTTATACCCGTATATAAGAATCAGGATTCTTTGAGAAAATCGGGATGAAAAAGTAGTTTTTGTGTTATTGCCGGAAGCCAGGAATCTACATACATACCGAATTTCATCCGAATCCGTCCGACTTTTTCTCATTGTCATTTGACATAACAAAAGTTAAAGGCTTACAACCAATATTTAAGACCATGTTAAGATTCTTTCATCATCATCAGCCTATGCTCGGCCACTGCTGGACATAGGCCTCTCCCATGGTACGCCACTGAGCACGATCTTTGAGAAGATTCTTTACGACACAATTAAGCACGGTGCTATCCAAATATTAGCCCATTCAAAGAAAACGTAAGTTTGATGATTCCAAGTCGTTAACATTACGTTAAGGTAACGGCACTTATTTCCGTGGGGTTTAAGGACATTTTTCAAATACAACAAAAAATTAAGCACTTCTGAATAAAATAGAGTTAGAAAATATTTCTTTTTTAGGAGTATCTTAATTGAACTTTGATTTTTTTTACTTTTGTTGTTTGTTTTAGATGATTTAATAGTAAAAAATAATTTTTAAATGCAGGAATGTGAAAAATTCTAATTCCGTGGTAATCCACAGCTGGTGAATCTAATTCCGTGGGTTTCGGCTCATAATTCCGTGGGTAACGACTAAATATTTTGCTTGGTTCCGTGTACAATAAAATATTTTTTTTGTAGTGTTTGTATATTTTGCGCAGACTTTAATATTGTAAAAACCTACCCTAAAACTTAGAAAAATACACATAATAAATAAAAAAAATATATTTAGTATGATTTACTACAAAAATACAGAATTATGGCCACAAGTTAGAGATCAAATTAATAATGGCCAGAAAGTACGAAAAGGTTAGAAAAGAAAGGTTTACTGGTAGATAATACTTAAATAATAAACATACTCACTCACTCACAAACTTTCGCATTTATAATATTAGTAGGAAGTAGGATTAAACTCATCATTACACATAACATTGAAACGGAATACACCTAAGTATATCCAGTTTTTCGGTAACCTAAATTTCAATTTGGTTGGCAATATCACTCGGTATTACGTTATATGAGAACATAATTCCGAGGTATACAATTTTTTCGTAACACGGAATTAGGTTCCCATATATGCTATTTCTGTGTGTTGGGTTTTTCCCACCATCGGAAATAGCTTCAATCCCGGTTATCAAGAAACCTAATTCCGACCCATAAAAAAACAAATAAACAAAGATTTTTTTAATGCAAATCGAAAGTTCATATTCCAATCTTCACAAAAAACTCAACTTTCATATTTTAACAAGCAAAATACTTCTATTTTCATATAAGTAAAATGACGTGTATATTCAAGGGTTTCCAAGAAAACATACTTTATTGTGATCAGCGAGTTCATAAAAATTAGGAGTTCTGATCACTTTTCAATACCACGGATATTGCTCTTTACCTGCTGTATTAGCTAAAGATTACATTTGCATAAATATTTATTATAAGTGGTAAGCAAAATTTAAAATAAATCATTTCGGAACGGAAAGTATTGTTTCATCTATTGCCGAGGTATACCTCGGAATAAGCTGCCACTGCAAAATATGGACCCTAATTCCGCTGTATTTAATTTATGGTTTTTAACGTATTTCTGTCCAAAAATATGAAATAATTATGAACTTAAGTCATAAAAGAAACTACTATCTAACATTATAAAACCGCAACATTAAAGTTATTGTCATATTTATTATCCAAATCACTAATTAGAAACACGGTTGTACTTACGTGATGTATCTCGCGTTTGTATGAGAGACAACCTGCTTCTGCGGCAACGTTGCGCTTACTGACAATTTTTACGGCCCCTTGCTTGATGTATGTTCACTAGTGCTGTTAATTCCGTTGTCAATAAATGACTATTTATTCCTGTATGAGCAAATTTACTGCAAGTCTCTTAGATACATAACACAATGCATAAATAAAAATACCACGGAATAGACTGCCGATTTTGACTACCACGGAAATAGGTGCCGTTACCTTACACACATAAAAATAACTTTCATTTCTTACTCTGTGTATAGCCGGGACACACACCTTTTTTGTTCGTGTCTCTCCTGTGGACATGACAAAAGTTAAGAATCATCATCATCATTACAGCCCGTATACGTCCCACTTCACGCACACCATTCCTCACCACACGACACAAATGTAAAGAGTATATAGCCAATATTTTTTAGTCAAGTCTACATCCCCGTGTGGGGCGCCTTTTTTATGGTATAGGGGACAAACGAGCAAACGGATCGCCTGATGGTAAACGATTACCGTCGCCCATGGACACCTGCGACACCAGAAGAGTCACAAGTCACAACTTTCGGCCCATTTAAATAAATCATAAGTTTGCTGACTCGGAGTTGCTAAGTTTAAGTCCAAAGGAGAGACAACTTTTCTTTATTTATTTATTTATTTATTTGGTTCACCAACAATTGTTTACACTAGTAATGGCAATAAATACATTCACTTAGCTTATACGGGCAAAGTGTAACAATCACTTACAGGTAAACACAGCATACAATTAAATAGAGAAAAAAAAATATAAATATAGTTATTAACTGTGACTAACTTACAAGTTTAGTTCTCATCACTTTTTCACTAACTCAAGCTTATATGAGGTTAACTACACTTACTAGGCTCCTACGTACACCTATTTTAAATTTACGTATCGAATCAAAGTGTATATCCGTATTGTGGCTACAACTATTCAAAGTCTTGCACAATCTCGGGATGGGTGAATTGCTGCCGAGGACTGTGCGCCTGAGCGGAGCACAGAGCGGTGTGATAGGCTTGCGGGGCATTCGGGATGGAGCCCGGAATGACACAAGGGATAATAGCTGTGGACAATCGTATGTCGTTTCGCAAAACCTTGTACAGAAACACCGCGTCCGCAATATTTGTACGCAAAGCTAGCGACTCCAACCCATAGTGCTGCAACCTTTGCTTATAAGAAGTTACTTTTCTTGCATTACCCTCCGAAAAAGTTAAATGTCTTAAAAATCGCTTCTGCACTCGCTCCAGTCGCAGTGAATGCGTAGCGTAGTGCGGACGCCACACCACACTACAGTACTCGATGATACTTCTGACAAGGCTATAATATAATATAATTTTCGTTGTCCTACGCCGGAATATTCTTGCATTTCTTAAAACAAATCCCAACATTTTCGATGCTTTTTTAATTATGTTTTCAACATGAGGGACAAATGTTAGTTTTTGATCAAAAATGACACCCAAATCGCGTACGGTTTCTACCTCTTGAAGTACATTGGAACCAATCTGGTAATTAGATTGAAATAGTTTAAGTTTTCTGGAAAAATTTATATACAAACCATTTGATATATTTTATATGCAAACCATGTGATTGTTGCTACACCAATTGACTAGCCTACATAGATCACTCTGTAGTAGTTCAACATCCTTAGCAGAGTCAATGGTGCGAGCGAACTTAAGATCATCCGCATACATAAAGATTTTAGAGTATAAAAAACAGTCAGGAATGTCATTAATAAATATGTTAAAAAGGATTGGACCCAGATGAGATCCTTGCGGAACACCAGATGTTATGTTATAAGACTGTGATTTAAAGCCATTAACTACGACAAAAAAGCATCTATCTGTTAAGTAAGATTCCAACCATGACAGCAAACCACCAAACCCATACGCTGATAGTTTGTGCAAGAGAATCTTGTGACACACCTTGTCAAACGCCTTACTAAAATCCGTATAAATGACATCTGTCTGCTTTCCAGAGTCTATTGAATCAGATAGGAACACTTTCTTACGGTATGTATCTGAAGACCTGATTAATGCGCTGAATTCAAAATATATTATTTCTGATACTTATATAAAGCATCCACAGTTTGATTAAATGATATCCCCTCACTTTAATTCCACAAAAACTATCCAACCCACTTCATCGTAAATAGTTTACGTTGTAGCCGTCGCTTTTGCACTTTGGCGCCTCTATTTTTCTTCTCAAGTATAACAAAAGTCGAGTTGTGAAAGCGGTTAACTTCTACGCTCGCTTCACTTTACTAGCAACATCTAAACACTCTGTCACAAGACAAACACCCTAAAGCAAAGCCTCAGTCTCGGAGATCTTACACTGTCTAGGAGGAAAGTTAATGAAATAAAAACACTGATGGAAAAAATATAAGCCCACGTAACGTATGAATAGTGAGTTAGTTTAAATCTAAGCTAGAGATAAGGTTTGATGTATAATGAAAAGTCACTGACGGGGACTATCACTGTTATTGTAGTCCTCTACGCATGACATTTATGCGAAACTCAAAAAAGTTTTGTTTTGCACGGGTTTTTACTTAATCATATTATTGCTACTAAGCTTTTATAGAATGCTAATATAGCCCACGGCTTTACCTGTTGTAATTGGCTTGTCTTGTGATGACGCATGCGGCAATTATTTTTTACAAGCTTTACTAGCAATATGTGTATGTTTATTAAAGCCAAATTTTTTTAGTCAAATTTTGTTTGACATTGTAGATGGGTTGACAAACAGTAAAGGCTACAGAAAAATCTTGCAAATTGCACGTAGACAATTAAAGTTCAAGAGGTGATCGGTCTAAAGCGATAACGCCATCTATTGTCTACCTCTATGTATGTACATACATATTTTATATATAGCTTACTATGTGCTATTCAATAAACAGTCATTATGTTGTATCGTGGAGCAAGAGAAGATAGGCCTTTGCCCAGTAGTGGGACACAAAAGAAGGCAAAAAAAATGTATTGTTACTTCTGTATCATAGACAGTTACATTCACGACCAATACGGGCTTTACAACTAACATTTTGCACGGCTTTTACCTCTCCATGTTTTGATACGACATTCGCCGCACGTGATTCAGTTTATTTTTAGAGCGCGTCCGTGCAATTTGATGGAAACTTTATTTGTATTTTTTACTGTGGAACGGATCAGGTACGGATTTTGGCTCGGCCTACGGTCCCATAGGCACAGGCCACTTACCTTTCAAGCTTGTAGATATCTCTAAAGACTAGTCTTTTGACTAGATAAGGATATTACAGAGAGAATTATTCAACGGGAGACTCTTTGAGGAATGATTCCTTTCGGAAAAAACAAAGAACGTAACGTAATAAGTTTTGACTAAGGAATATATAAGAAAACTAGCTGATCCCGCAAACGTTGTTTTGCTATATATCACCTAGAGGTATAAAAAATAGCCTACGACCTATTCTCAGACCTACCGAATACAGAGAAAAAAGTTTCATAAAAATAGGTCGAGCCGTTTCGGAGGAGTTCGTGACACGAGATTTTTATATATTAGATTCTGGAGCTTTATAAAGGTGGTTACTTAAAATAATCTTATATATAAAAACTTATGAAGCCGTTATAAGAAAACTTATGTTCTTTTGTGTGCCTGCAAAGGCAAATGTATAAGAGGGTCAGACAATCATGAATTATAATAAGTAGGTAAATAGGAGCTCAACAACCGTTGATAAATAAAATGTAAGTGGTAGTTTATGACTGTTATGACTGAAGCTTGAAAACTACAAATTAAAATTTTATGTGGAGATTTTTTCGGAAAGACAGCTCGAAGTTTTTCGAAAAAGTAGAGCTGATGTTCCTCTTATAAAAATGTTGCGGCAAAAATTGCCACAAATCTTTTCCTATCAGATCTACTTACATAATAGGAATTGGTATTACGTATTACAAAAAGACAAACGCAACAAGCACCCTTTTTGCAAATTTTAATTACAAACCTTACCCTGACGTGACGTTGTAAAAACATCGCGGTAACCTACTGATTTGACTTATTACGGCGTCTAGTCTCAAGTACGATATTACATTTGAAACTTACCATGTTTTTATCGGTGAAGGATAACGTCGCGAGAAACCTGCATGCGTCTGCAAAGCGGTTCAATGGTCTGTGTGAAGTTCCCAATCCGCACTAGGCTGGCGTGGGACCCTGTGCCCAGTAGTGGGACTTATAGAGGCTAGAGACAACATCTTTGACGTGGCACTATCCCGCACGGTGCAACGAAGTTCAATTAATATTTTGACGATATTCTAGTACCACAAAAAAGATTTTGATTCCTATCTATATCTATCTAATCTAATACCTATAAACGAGCAATTCTTGTATATAATACTTAATAAGAATCTCGGAAACGGCTCCAACGATTTCCATGAAATTTAGTATGCGGGAGTTTCGGGGGCGATAAATCGTCTAGCTCAGATTCTGAGAAAAAGCGTTATTTTCGAATTTTAGTCCAAGCAAAGCTCGGTCGCCCATGTACTAAATATTTCACATCCGACTGTGTTATTTCAGCCAACGGAAAAACATTGGACGCGACTCAAGAAATCATCGCTCTGGGGGCCTGCAACTTGGTCGGGGCTTTCTTCCGCTCGTTCCCCGTAAACGGCTCGTTTACACGCAGCGCCGTAAGCGATGCGTCGGGCGTGCGGACTCCCGCGGCAGGATTCTACACAGGTACGAAAAAAAATGCTACGGGACAATATACACCAACAGGGATTTCTGACTGATAGAATGTCGCTAGATGGCGTTAGTGTTGTGAGCTCTGTTTGACGTTAAAGCCTTGCTTGTGATTGACTCATTCAGTTACAAACCAATCCCACGTGACTTCATAATAATTAGAGCATATTAGCCTATTACACAAATCCTTATTGACCTGGTTCCTAACTATGCAATTGATAAATATAATTCTATCGATGAATTAACTGCCAAAGAAAATAAATCTTTTAGATTATGGGGGCGACACGTACACATTCTGTCCATTAAATATTATCTACCCAACATACATTTCGTATTCAGGGCACTAACTAAGGTTAACCGCTTATCAAATTGAACTGATAACTGAAATAACTGGTGAAATTCCCTTCCTGGTGAAAAACAATATCAAATAAAAATATACCGATAAGTAAATTCATACGTTGCTTTAACATGCAAATTAAACACTGTGATGTGTGCGGGGCAGCGGTGGGAGATGTAGAGAGAAACAAGTGCTTTAGTTGACGGTAGTTTGATGACTGCACGTCCTAACTAATACAACATACATTGTAATGAAATAACCTATTATACTACATATATTATACTAAGTAACACGCTACACACTACAACACAATATTTCCTAGCGGCCCGGCCACGACTGCGCGCTAACGAAGTCGAACATGGTTTACCTGGCAGTAAAAACCGGATTATAATTATGCATCATAAAAGGCTTTAAATATTCAAGAAACTTGCTAGAAATATGCATGAAAACTACTAACGCAATCTAAAAAGTAGATATATATAGATAAAGATGTTTATTTGGTACTGCAAGTAGTAGGTAAGCAATCTTTAGTTTTTCCATAATTAGTTTATAATCACATGCAATTACTAAGCTATCGAAAGTTAGATTAATAATTAGGTATTTAACATTTTGTATTTTTGTAGACGTTAACAATGAGGTAAATGTTTAGTATTAAAAATTGCCTTTCAAAGACTCCAAATATTTATTTTAAATGAAATGACCGCTCCTCATCCACTAAGTTAGCTGGGTATTATTTAAATTTGGGTGCTATGTTAGTGCTCATTGTTTCTAGCAATGAATCATCAACTTATCCTACTCAGAAATATTGTAAATAAACATGAAAATGCATAAGTAAATGTGCAATTGCATGTACCATCGCCCCAGACGTCAGATACCCATTTTAAAAACAAATTTGCTTGCAGCCGTTGATGTTTATTGCTATGGATTGGTATGGACAGATGTCTAGCCACTGCACGCAAACTGGGCCTTTAAGGTGGTTATCTGGCGCTTGGGGCGATAGTACAACCTAATCTTGGCTGTATAAGCCCGCCAAGCAGCCGGTCGCGCGCAGTAGGGGCGGGCCGTAAGGCCAACAGAACTGTCCATTTAAAACCGCATGACAGATGGAACATGTATGAAAGATATGCAACATCTCATTGGTTGCAGTTGGCAGACGACCAATCCGCTGCCCACAATTTGTGTTGTGTATGTTGTTTATTTTGTATCACTTTACCGGGCGACGTCCCCAGTGCAGGTGTCTAGTCCAAATACACTTAGTGATGATAGCATTTGCTTGAGTTTGTTAAAGTTCAATTATCACTCTTATCTTTCGCTTCGTAGGTAAGAACCTCTTAGTGTTTACCGCCATTTCTTTCTTCAACTTTCCGAACCTTAAAAAAATTTAATCCCGTAGGAAAACTTGTAATCAGATGCTGTACTACAATATAAAGTGCTCAAAAATCTGAACATTATTCGATTTTCATGGAATAACAATCGTCAAAAACGTCGCCTTGACACATTAAATGCCCATTTTAGGTGCAATGAAATTTGTGGGCGGGAAAAAGATTTTTAGTGTCATTTTTTTTTGAAGTAAGACCCGTTCCTCATTGGTCAAGCAACTAGACAAAACATGTGCAAGTAATTAACAAAAAAAATATTCTGTTCCTCATTGGTCAACAAAATTTAATTAAGGGCGGGGTTAGGCAACTTCAACGGTTGCAAGCAAATTTGTTTTGAAACTGGGCAGGCCTGGGTTTTGATGATGGTACTATTCATTTAATATTTTTATATTTTTATGTTGTAGTTTTTAAATTTCTTTGACATTCACACATTATGTGATTTAATATTTTTATTGACATTTTTGTTTTATTTCACTTTTATTGTTTTTAATATTATTATCTTTGTGACATTTTATATTAATGTATTTTTCATTTATGTTTTTCAAATTCTTTTGACGATCTTTTTGTGAATTCTTTATATTTGTGACATGTGCAATGCTGAATATAATTGTAATTTTCAATCTGAAATAAATGAATCTATCTATCTATCTACTTTTACTCTATAAGTGCGAAAATGCTTATTTATTAGAATATATCTTGGATCAGCTGAAAAGGGAAGTAACTATAATAAATTCTTGCTCAATGACTGTAAATGAATATTGTAGTTGTTTAATCGTATTTTAAGGGAACAAATATCTGCATGTCTAATGTTTATGATTGTTAATTAATAAGCACAATATATTTGTCATTTCTCATAGCATATCGATTTACGCGGAAAGCTTGAAATCGTATCTTTTCGAACAATGCGTTAGCCTTTACGTGTTCACATTTGGTTGAAATGAATGTTCGCGACGCCATTAAATGTGCGATAGACCTTTTTAGAGGGTTTTGGACTAGCTTATCTAAAGTGTCTGGCTTCTAAAGCTACGGTAAAGCCTTTCAACATTGTTCTTATGGTATATTAGAAAGAACCTAATCCATTATCGTGTTTGAGGTTTCACTAGTACTTAGTATACCAAATAATTACACTGATTCTGTTTAAATATTATAGAAATTTGTTGGTGTTAACTTGACGTGCAGATAACTCTTGTTTATACACACTAAGTGTAGCCTCTACCTAACCCGTATCAAATACAGGCGTGATGTATGTGTGTATAACGTAAAAGGAACGAACTTAATCGAGATACTAATAGTTTTACTTACGCCCGGGACTTAAACGCGACAACTTATTGCTAAATTTAAAATCGCGAATGTTTGAACCGAGATAGCAATGTATGAACATAAAGAAATTATGAAATTTATTGAGAAAATATTGTGACGCAGACATTTACTGCGTGTACGAGTATAGTTTCTTCAGCCATGTTTTAAATAATATACCTAATACAAGAAATACTCGTAATACATTGTTCACGACTATGTCTTTAAGAAACTTGCCAGATTAGAAATTGGGACTCAAATTGGGATTGTAGGGTGTATAGAGCTGTCCAAGGATGGTTATGTTTTTCGAGCGTATTTGTTTATGTATTTATGAATCATTCTTTGGCACGCCCTGCAGCCTAAACGGCTTAATGGATTTTGAAGAGTCATGAGGTGACATTAGATTCGTCTCAGGTCCGAGAGTGACATAGGGATGTATTTTCCCGGAATTCCCATGGGAAAGGGAATTATACAGGCGGTCTTTTTTTCATCTAGTATTGAAATTAGAAAATTATGTACTTTTACACTTTTACGCTGTTATATCAATACCAAGACGGAAAATAAACTCTTGATGTGCCTGCTCGGCATTGAATTGAGTCTTTCGACCGTCGATTGGATTGCTTCACCGTCATTTTATGAATGACAAAAAAAAAATACTAAAACGTTTTCCAACAAACTTCTAAAAGTGTAGCAATATTTTCACGTAAGCAGGAACACAACGACGACGCAAACTGGAAACTTCATAAATCACAAAGTCTGCATCATAGTTTACAGGCAGTGCCCCATGTGGCTTTAAAATTTGAAAGAACTGAATGTTGGGAAGTTTTAGCAAGATATCAAGGTTTCATGTAAATTGCGTGATTTGCATTCGATACAAGTTTAGTACTTAATATATTCTAGTAAAATGGTGTAATTTGAAAGTTTCTTAGGTATTGGAGCCTTTTCCGACTTAAAGTCTTAAAATGGATTGATTTAAAAATGTGTAAATGTAATGTAAATGTATTTGAAAATGTTTACTATTACTCATATTTTTCAAGATTTTTAGACCAAAAGAATCATATCAAAATCAAAATTGAAAATTAATCTGGTATTCAGGACTAAGAAGCTTTTTTTTTTACTTGAGTCGCGTCTTTTTAGAATTATTGTTTTATGGTGGTAATATTGTCAGGCATTTTTATCACGTTTAACTAATCAATATCATTTAAACCTTAATAAGCCTCTACCCTTACTAAAATACTCACTGTATCACTTTTAAAACTAATATACCATAGATAAATATTGCACTTACTAAGGCGTACATAATATATGTATGAGCGGGAAAAGCACCTAGTTCCGCTCCACCCATTAAGCATCCTCTATATTTTTAATTTACGAGTAATTTAACTGCATAGTTCTCTTACTATTTTCAAACAAAACATTTTAGATAGATACAAAATGTAATCCAGACAATCCTCGGGGGCTTACCGCGCACTTCATACTGCAGAAACAGTGAGAAGGTACCATTTTTATAAGATTCTAAAGTGGGTTACTGCCTCGTAGGCATTATTTCAGTTCGCTGGACTTCTTGAAATAATGTTTACTTTTCTTAGTAGGTTCCAGCTATTTTAGAGTGTAGTTGTGGCATTTAAATACTGTAAAGAATGTGTAGCGTTTATATTCATCGTTTTCAGTCGACTTAAAATAAAATTTATTAAAAACTAGTTTAGTCCTTGACTAAAAACACTTCTGTATTATCGTCCTTAGTCATCCGTGAATTTAAACTTTAGTCTATATCAAGCTGAGAGTCGTGGGTACGAGCCCGGGCCGGTATCTCTGAGTTTTTCCGAATTTGTGTGAAATAACATTTGGACTTTACTATGCGTTTTTAGGTGTGAAACACTTGCAAGAAAAATCATTAGTGTCTGTGAAATTTCCAATTTGTACTCGGCTCGCGTGGGAACTACAGCCCAAACACTCAAGCAAGCTTGTCCCGACCAGTAGTTTTTAATAAATGTTATTTTAAGTCAACCGAAATTGATCATTATAAACGCTCTTAACATTATTTCAGCCAAAACTACATTCTAATAAATAAATAAATAGCTTGTATTCATGCTTAGGTACAGTCTCTTTCGTTTTTGTGAAACAAAGCGGAATAAAGCATATTAAATTATTATTTTCATACGGAAATCGACAGTAGTATGGATTTTAGGACGACCATAAACATAAAAAGTACGGCAAAGCTCCGAAGAACGTCAATAAGGACGGTCGCCCTAATACCCGCCAAGCGTATAAATCAAATGAAATGAGAATATGTCAGTTATGATCATTCACGTTTCATTGTTTATTCCTATGAAACTCCCGTTTCTTTCATGTGAAGATAGGATTTTGGTACACAATAAGGGGTTTACGTTCTTAAAATCTAATACCTTTAAACGAGCAATTCTTGTATATATATATATATATATATATATATATATGTATATATATATAATCAGGATCTCGGAAACGGCTCCAACGATTTCGATGAAATTTGGTATGTGGAGGTTTTCGGGGATGAAAAACAGATCTAGCTATGTTTCATTTTCAGAAAATCGCTTTTACTCGTGTTTTCCGGCTATTTTTGTTTGCATTAGAATAGAAAGCTAAATTTCGCCGACTTCGAGCAGATCATAATGGCACATTAGAAATCGGGTGGTCGCGGATCCAGCCGACCTCGGTTCGATTCCACGTTTTTTTTCAAGATTTTTAGTTTTTTTTTTTAAGTTTATTTTTCATGAGAAAATGTCAAGTTTCTTCTTTTGAAAGACAAAGTTACTTTTTTGTTAGAAAAAGTATTATAGGGAACGTGCAGTAACTATAGGCGGCAGCACTAATGCGACAGAAGAGACACTATGCGGACAGTAATACAAACTTATCAAGGTAAAACTTTCAAATTGATGGCACCCTTATGGCACCAGTTGGCAGCACCGTCTGTGTGCACGTTTCCTATTGGGAGCACAGAACAGGAAAAGCCGGTTGTCTGTAAAGTCGGTTTACGGATGATAGTTTAACGTGACTCACCCCCCCCCCCTCCGGTGTTTTTGTCAAATATCTTGAAAACGGTGCATCCTACGGCAAAATCAATGAAATTTTCATCCCCCCTTTAATACCCCCACGCTCCCTCCCCCGCATCCCCTCCCCCCCTCTCACCCCCCCCACCCCTCCGGTGTTTTGATCTCGGAAACGGCTCCAACGATTTCGATGAAATTTGGTATTTGGGGGTTTTCGGGGATGAAAAAATGATCTAGCTTGGTTTTATCTCTGGGAAAACGCTTGGTACCGAGTTTCTGCCCGAGCAGAGCTCGGTCGCCCAGGTACTTGATAAAAATACACAATATCTTGTCATCCAATATACCGCAATGTCTCAAGTCAAAAGTCATTGACCAGTGTGTGTTGCCATGCTAGTGATGACTTATGACACTGAGACGTGGCCGCTAACGATGGGCCATGAGGCCAAGAAAACTCAAAGTCACTCAGAGGGCGATGGAGAGGGCTATGCTCGGAGTTTCTCTGCGGGATCGCATTAGAAATGATGAAATCCGCGTAAGAACTAAAGTCACTGACTTAGCTTGAAGAATCGTCAGACTCAAGTGACACTGGGCAGGGTACATCGCTCGTAGAACTGATCGCTGAGGGGGAAAAAAGGCTCTCAAAAAGGGTTCTCGAGAGGCGTCCACGGATCGGAAGACGCAGTGTAGGTAGGCCCCCAACAAGATGGAGCGACGACCTAATTAAGGTTGCGGGATCGCGTTGGATGCGGATGGCACAGGACCGATTTGTTCAGCAGTACGTCTTTTGGCTAAAATGATGATGATGACGCAAAATGGAATCTTACCAATATTGAATCTTAGAGATAATAAAAAATCCGTCTTGATTCTGAAATTAACAGATAAAGTCAAATGATGATGAAAAACGTTAATTATTTAATTTTAAATACTGTGAACAAGGTTAAACATCCACTTTTTCACCAAATTGCATTAGAATTATAAAAAACTTAACTAAACGTATTTTTTGCGGCCACTCTACCTATGAAAGTAATTAATTAATTCTAACTATAACTTTTACCAGAACTTTACCAAAAAGTACTAAATTTAAAATATCATATTTCAAGTAAAGCCAGAAATAGGAATAATAAAATTGTATTAAACATTATAACTTAGTACATTGTATAACAAATGCATAAAAGACGCTACTTTACTCGAGACGTATAAACGTCAACTCGTATGGATATGAACAAGTTAATATTCATGTCGATTGCGAGGAAATTATACAGCAATATTTCAAATGTTCATTTAATTAAGTACTTTTGCCTAATTTAATTAATTTAGTAACATAGAACACTGATTATTTAAAAAAAATAAAGAAACTAATTAAAAATAAAAACTTATTCTGTAAAGTTCTAATAATCGTGGCGGTTGAGTGTTGGCGCTTGATTGCCTTGGTCTTAGGCGAAGACTTTACTTACACACCTAGCGTATAAGAAGTTATCTTATGCAGCATACATCCATACTAATCTATAATTATATAAAATTCTAAACTGACTGACTGACTGTTGATATTATCAACGCCCAGCCCAAACCACATAGATACCTTATACAATGTAGGCATCCACTAAGGAAGGATTTTTGGGAATTCCCACGGGAACGGGAAAAAACGGGATTTATAGATTCGATTCCGAAAGACCGTATCTCAGTAACTATAATAACTAGACTCTTCAAATTTGATACACAAGTAGGTATTACATTAGTTAAAATATTAATTTCAGGATTTTTCAAAATTCCTACGGGATAAGGAAAAAACGGGATTTATATATTCAGTTCAACGGAATCCTATGAACTATAATTACTGGACACTTCAAATTTGGCATAGAAGTAGGTAATTATAAAAGTGAAAAACAGTTTTAAGGATTTTCGGAAATTCCCATGGGATAAAGAAAAAACGGGATTTATTGTTTTACTGGTCGTAGAAAGCTGAAATTCGGCATATAGGTTGCTTGGGGAGTGCAGAGGAGCATTGAGAGAGGATTTTCCAAAATTCTCACGGGAACGGGAAAAAACGGGATTTTTCGTTTTACTGGTCGTAGAAAGCTGAAATTCGGCATAAGGTTGCTTGGGGAGTGTAGAGGAGCATTGAGAGAGGACTTTCCAAAATTCCCACGGGAACGGGAAAAAACAGGATTTTTCGTTTTACTGGTCGTAGAAAGCTGAAATTTGGCAAGTGGGTTCCTTGAGGAGTGTAGAAGAGCATTAAGAGAGGACTATCCAAAATTCCCACGGGAACGGGAAAAACGGGAATTTTCGTTTTTCTGGTCGTAGAAAGCTGAAATTTGGCATGAGGTTGCTTGGGGAGTGTAGAGGAGCATTGAGAGAGGACTTTCCAAAATTCCCACGGGAACGGGAAAAAAACGGGATTTTTCGTTTTACTGGTCGTAGAAAGCTGAAATTTGGCAAGTGGGTTTTTTGGGGAGTGTAGAAGAGCATTAAGAGAGGACTATCCAAAATTTCCACTGGAACGGGAAAAACGGGATTTTTCGTTTTTCTGGTCGTAGAAAGCTGAAATTCGGCATGAGGTTGCTTGGGGAGTGTAAAGTAGCATTGAGAAAGGACTTTCCCCGTATTAAGAAAGTATTTTCCGAAATTCTTACGGGAACGGGAAAAAACGGGATTTTGCCATTTACTGGTTGTAAGCTAAAATTTCAAAATTCATAAGTTTATACTGTAAGTAGGCCGCTAAGGGCTCTTTAACCGACTTCAAAAAAAGGAGGAGGTTATGCAGTTCATTTTATGTATTTTTTTATGTAGGTATGTTCACCGATTTCTCGGTCAATTGTGAACCGATTTTAAAAATTCTATTTTTATTCGAAAGAAGATAATATACACCTGAGATGGTTCCATTGTCACGCAAGCAATCTTGCTTGTATGCTTGCTTGCATGCTTGCATGCTTGCTTGCTTGCCTGTATGCTTGCTTGCTTGATATCTTGGTTCTTTGGAATTCTCATGGTACACGCGAGTGAAGCCGCGGGCAAAAGCTAGTATTATTATAAATGCGAATGTGTGTGTCTGTCAGTCTGTCTGTTACCTCTTCACGCTTAATCCGCTGAATCGATTCGATTGAGTCCCGGTAAAGGACACAGGATAATCTTAATCCCAGAATATTGCCTAGTTCCCGCAGTATAGCGATAAACGCACTCTTGCAGACGGGATCGTTGGTAACAACTAGTTCAGCATCCGAACTTTATGACCATACCGACCGCTTTAGTCTAGTTGGTAGTGACCCTGCCTACGAAGCAAGAGGTCCTGGGTGCGAATCCCGATAAGGGCATTTATTTGTGTGATGAGCACGAATGTTTGTTCCTGAGTTATGGATGTTTTCTATGTATTTAAGTATTTATTTATCTATATAAGTATGTTTATCGTCGTCTAGTACCCATAGTACAAGCTTTGCTTAGTTTGGGACTAGGTCGATTTGTGTAAGATTGTCCCCTCATCATCATCATTTCAGCCGAAAGACGTCCACTGCTGAACATAGGCCTCCCCCAAGGCTCGCCAAACAGATCGGCCCTGTGCCATCCGCATCCAATGCGTTCCCGCTACCTTCACCAGGTCGTCGCTCCATCTTGTTGGAGGCCTACCTACACCGCGTCTTCCGGTCCGCGGACGCCACTCGAGAACCTTTCGGCCCCATCGGCCGTCAGTTCTACGGGCGATGTGCCCTGCCCACTGCCACTTAAGTCTAGCGATTCTTCGAGCTATGTCCGTGACTTTAGTTCTCGCGCGGATTTCATCATTTCTAATGCGATCCCGCAGAGAAACTCCAAGCATAGCCCTCTCCATCGCCCTCTGAGTGACCTTGAGCTTCCTTATAAGACCCATCGTTAGCGGCCACGTCTCAGCGCCATAAGTCATCACTGGCAACACACACTGGTCAAAGACTTTTGATGTCAAAACAAAAGTCAAATCAAAAGTCTTTGTCCCCTAATATTTTTAAAATTTTTAAATATTTGTTTTAATCAATTTGTTTTTAACTTTTTTTTGTTCCCAGGAATAATAGTGCTGTTGACACTGGCCATATTGACTCCATACTTCTACTTCATACCGCGAGCGGCTCTGTCGGCTGTTATTGTATGTGCTGTACTGCACATGGTGGATATCGCCATCGTCAAAAAGCTGTGGAAATCTAGTCGTAAGTTTTTTTTATTATTTGACTTGACAAACTTTTTACACTTTTACAAACTTTATTACGTAGTTTTACCCCTAAAAATTTTGAAAATATCATTACGTCTACAAAGAATATATCTGCCAAGATTTCAAGCCTCTAGCTCCAGTGGTTTTTTAAGCATGCTGCAATCACCAATCAGTACTGTTGTAAACTCTGCAGACATTCATTTAATGCTGGCACTCTAGTGCTAGATTTGAATTATAAAAAGATGGTATCGAATGTCTGCATGGAATCGACACACGTATGATTGATCTTTCAGACAATAAGCCATTAAATGGTAATCTTGGAGTTTGTTCTTGAAACTAGTAGATCAGGCTTCCCAGCAGGATACAACAGTACCTAACTTTACTTTTCTATAGGTATAAAATATTTGTGATATTTAAGGAATAAAGAGTATAAATAAATTACAATTGCGATGGCGTAAACTTTCCTGGGGCTAAATTCAGGGACAAGCCTTCACGGGTTTGGTAGCGGTAATTCAATCGTTTGGGTTGGATTTGGTTTGAACTGCTATTCAGGAACGCCAAAAATCACAGCTTTGCGAGAAGTTTGGGCTGAGTTTGGGATGATGAATAAATAAACAAATAAATAAGATTTGTTTATTTATTTATTTATACTATATCTATCTGGGACATACAATCCAATTGGGTAGGTGCAACTTCGAGAAAGAGGTCAATCGACGAATTAGACTCGGCTGGGCAGCGTTCGGGAAGCTCCGCAATATCTTGTCATCCGATATACCGCAGTATCTCAAGTCAAAAGTCTTTGACCAGTGGGTGTTGCCAGTGATGACTTATGGCACTGAGACGTGGCCGCTAACGATGGGTCTTATAAGGAAGCTCAAGGTCACTCAGAGGGCGATGGAGAGGGCTATGCTTGGAGTTTCTCTGCGGGATCGCATTAGAAATGATGAAATCCGCGCGAGAACTAAAGTCACGGACATAGCTCGAAGAATCGCTAGACTTAAGTGGCAGTGGGCAGGGCACATCGCCCGTAGAACTGACGGCCGATGGGGCCGAAAGGTTTTCGAGTGGCGTCCGCGGACCGGAAGACGCAGTGTAGGTAGGCCTCCAACAAGATGGAGCGACGACCTGGTGAAGGTAGCGGGAACGCATTGGATGCGGATGGCACAGGCCGATCTGTTTGGCGAGCCTTGGGGGAGGCCTATGTTCAGCAGTGGACGTCTTTCGGCTGAAATGATGATGATGATGATGATTTATTTATTTACAAAGCGAATTAACAGGAATATAAGGCTCATCCCAAGTTCAACCCATTCCTATCCTCTCCCAAACGATTGAATTACCGCTCGCAAACCGCGTTGGGCCGTGTATGCTTTTGGTCAATTTAGTGTTACCGCCAAATAAATGTACATTGATGTAGGAGTTGCAGGATTCATTTCAATTTTATCTACCGGATGTTTTAAGTTTGTAGCAAAACAATAATATCAAAACTTTATAATAAGTTTTTGTCAAATGTTTATTTGTTTTTTATTACCTGTCCTTTTTCCGACGCAAAAACGACGACGAGTGACTCGTGTCACTCGTGTGCGTGTGCGTGTGTGTGTGGATCTCTGTCTGTGATATCGTAGCTCCGAACGAATTAACCGATTTTGATTTTGTTTGAAAGATGAATTAGTCGGGAGTGTTCTTAGCTATGTTAACGACCGCTTTAGCCTAGTTGGTAGTGACCCTGCCTACGAAGCAAGAGGTCCTGGGTTCGAATCCCGGTAAGGGCATTTATTTGTGTGATGAGCACGAATATTTGTTCCTGAGTTATGGATGTTTTCTATGTAGGTATTTAAGTATTTATTTATCTATATAAGTATGTTTATCGTCGTCTAGTACCCATAGTACAAGCTTTGCTTAGTTTGGGACTAGGTCGATTTGTGTAAAATTGTCCCCTAATATTTTTTTTTTATGTTTGACGAAGATCTGTCCAAGATGGCCGCCGCCACAAAATGGCTGATTAAATATTTTTTTCAAAACTTCCTCAATATGGGTATCATTGTTGACTGTTTTTGTATTTTCATCTGCGTATCCGAAATAAATTTCCAGTTAATCCCGAAAACTGGAAGTGCGTACCATTCGTGCAACATTTGACCTTAAAAAACATCACAGTGTTAAGAAAAAGCTTATTAAAATCGCTTTTTATGGTCATTTGAAACTACTGTTTTACATCTGTATTAATCATGTAAAATCTGTAAGAGAAATAACTATCGCTAATCATCAATTTGAAACGCTTCTATAATACATGTGCTGCATTTGTTTCAGTATGTCTTGTTATTACGTATTAAGTCGAACGAGTCACAAGTCGTGAAATCAACCAAAATTGCTTGTGCAATTATTCTATACGTATATGGTGGTGCGTCCCCTTACGTCATTACTGCGCTATTTTAATCGCATTAATAACTGTGAAAAATTAAAATTTTTAAAAACTCCCACCCAATTTAGACACACGTCATTTTTATGTTCAATAACTATAAATTCAAAAAAAAACCCCTAACGCAATTAGGTCACACACTATGTTTGGAAAAAAAAAGGAAATGCCCATTATGCGTCTACGATCCTTCCACAGCTAACAAAAGAACTCATAACTTTAAAAATCTCTGAACCAATTTTGATGAAACACATTGTCTAAGAACTATCGCCAAGAAACCTGTTTTCAAATAAAAAAACCGCATCCAAATCGGTTCACCCGTTTAAGAGCTATGATGCCACACACACACACACACACACACACACACACATACACACACACACACACATATAGCGGTCAAATTTATAACACCTCTCTTTTAGCGTCTGGGGTTAAAAAATAAGATTTGGCTCCTGTCAGAGCTAAGGGCCGCTTGCTCGGTCGAGGGTTAACAGATTAAATCGTTAGTTAACCCTGGGTTATGGATGACAGTTCCATATTTCTTGACACTACTTAACCCCGGGTTTAGCACTTAACTTGGAATTATATAGTTAACAGAAAATATAACTATGGATAAAATAAACAAGTCATTTAGGTATATTTTTGAAAATAATAAGTTTGGTATAGAAAAACATTTATTCGGTTTATATAAACATAATAAAATCCAAAACTTCTTAGAATTCAAATATTATTTCTTAACATTTCGACCGCCTGGACGCCCGACCTGAAAAAAATACAGTCTCTATTTTTCATGTCTATGTATTATTATTACTACGCCGTACAATTTGTTCGCGAGAAACAAATGAGCGTGTAATAGGTAGATACTATTAGGCAGTACTTTATAGTAAAAAAAAATAGAGTGTAATATAATCATCTAACACAAATCACTTGCCGGCTTCAACTATTTGGCTAATTATTTTTTATGGTGTTTGTAATTTCCTGGAAAATTATATATGAAACGAACTTTGTTTAAAAAATTGTAAATTCGTGCAAAATCGGCGTGGATAGCCAGTATTAAATACATATCTATGTCGCTACGTAATGTGTTGGTAAGAACAAAATATAGATAAGAAACATCCTTGTGTATAAGAAATCCTGTTGGTGTCTTGTTGGTACAACAATAGGAGATTAAGGGGCTGTTTCACCACCCACTGATTAATTTTAACTTACGGATAAATGTGATGCCGTCTCCATCTATCCGAACAAAACAAACAGAGACGGCATCACATCTTCCGTCAAATTAATTTGATCAATGGATGGTGAAACAGGGGGTTAATACTATGAAGTTTATATCGTTGCTGCTGACGCTTTTTAATATATTTTGTTTTTAACTGTCAATTCAATATTGTACCATTGTTTCTATGATAAAAAAAAATGATAAAGAAAAAAACCCATTTAAATTCAAGTCAGTGCTTTGCCTTATTTTAAGTACCTACTCAAATTCCATGATTAATAATGGTCAAATTAAGCAAAACACTCACCGAGTCTGGAAGTTTGACAGCTTTACGCCTTTCTTCTGGTGTTAAGTCGGATTCTTCATTTATTTCCGCAACCCGTGTTAGCTTGTCATCGCGGTTAATCCTATTGATATCGACAAGGTTTTCTCGAAATATTTCATACTTCCTTTTCTTTTCTTCTCCAGTGTAATTCCGATTGTACAGTACAATAAATTCATCGAATAGTTTCGGCGCTTTGTCTAGATCGTACACTGGTCCAGATTTTTGCGAAACACTGCAGCAAAACAGCGTAAAAAACAGCAAATACGTAAGATCACGTTTCATTGTGGTCACTAACATACAATCAGCATTTTAACCAAGGCTTTATAATGCACAATGGCTTCTAAGTTACGGTGGATTAAAGCCGTGTAACGTTAACGATTTCCTGATTCATAATAACACGAGGTGTATTGAAGAAAAAATATTGTAGCTTGTTGACATTTAGGTGATCACGTAGTATAAAAAACCGGTTGGCCTACTGCGTTGGTCGCTTAATTCTGCACATTTGATTGCTCTTGTTGCTGTATCTGTCCACTCTACACGCAGTATAACTAAAGTGAAAATACGCAATCATTATTTCAATACAATCCAAATTACGTAATAAAAACACTTTGATTTTGGTTTTTGCAAGTATAAAATACTTTACTGAATATAATAAAGTCTAGAATTTGTTGTTTGATAGTGAAAGTGCATTAACTCGTTATCATCATCATCATCATTTCAGCCGAAAGACGTCCACTGCTGAACATACGCCTCCTCCAAGGCTCGCCAAACAGGTCGTCGTTCCGTCTTGTTGTAGGCCTACCTACACTGCGTCTACACTTTGGTCCGTGAACGCCATTCGAGAACCGTTTGGACCCATCGACCATCAGTTTTACGAACAATGTGCCCTGCTCACTGCCACTTTCTTGAGCCTGGGAATTCTTTGAGCTATGTCGGTGACTTTAGTTCTTGCGCGGATTTCATCGTTTCTAATGCGATCCCGCAAGAAAACTCCGAGCATAGCCAACTCCATCGCCCTCTGAGTGACATTGAGCTTTCTTTCTTTTTTACTTAGGTACTTGGAGGCCCATCGTTAGCGTAACTCGTTATAATAACTAAGAACTTTTATACACGGTTACCTCCATTTGAAAATACATACATCTTTTTTTTAGCGAGGAACGGGGATTATAATTAATAAATGGTAAGTTTTATTGCCACTTTTCCTTTGCAAACAGACCTATTTGTGTGACGAACTATTCACAGAAACGTTACCGAGTAACATATTGGGATCTTGAAGCTGTTCTCCTATGCCGATTGTGTCTATTTAAATACAGTCAATCTTCTTCCTAATAATGATCAAGGTTTAACAATTCTCAGCGTTGCTCTCCGAAAAACAAAGAATCATTAAATTATGCATTAACAAACTCAAAGCCGCAATCAGTCTAAGGTGGTTCTGAACATTGTGCATATTTAAGTGATTCAACGCATGTGACTCAATTAGGCAAGTCTAATAACGCAAAAGCCAAACAATTGTGTAACGAGCCTGTAGTAATGAGCAACGAGGAAATTTCATCACCGACGGATGCCAAGAACGGCGTCTCATTAAATTATTCCCAGAGGAACGGTCTAAACCCTCCGACGGGTACTCGCCAAGTTATTATCGCTTTAGTCGACCGAGTTTGATTGATATGTCTAGTGGACGACGGCCACAAGATTCCATTAACAATATTGTGGTTGTACTTTATACTGATAATCTATGAAATTATCTATGAAATAGTAATGTGACTGACTGCCACACCATGCACATCTTAAACAAGTGTAGCTAGAGACTTTTAATTTGATACATGTATATTTTTTTAATCATTTAGTAGCATAAGAAGGGATTTTACGAAATTCGCACGGGATATGAAGACATGCTTCTTATAATTTTCGACCGGGGCAAAGCCAGGGATATACTAGTAAGTACTTAATAAACTTTTTCATGAATTCCAAGTAGGCAAGCAAAAGTGATAAAATATTTTAGTTAAAGTATAAAAACCATATACCTATTAGTTTTTTATTCAAACGGAATCCTGTCATAAAATTCTTAGAATCTTCCATTAATTTAATCATTTGTGAGGAAAAATTATTTAGTACCGTAATTTACCGTCGGGTTTTGTAATGTCGACTTAGCCTGAGTTAGGTTTTTATAAAACTTTATGTTTGCTGAATAACAAGCACATATTATTCTTAGCCCAAATAAAGAGGTAATCCTTGTTTGGGATGAGAACGTATGCGATGGAAATCAGTAACACCAGGGACACTGTCCTAACTAAACAGACCGAAACAAACAAGATTGTCCTGTCTAGGATAAAATTTGGGAATTCGTGCGTGATTGTCAAACGTCCGTCATACACACAATAATTTAAACCTTCACGGAAAAACAAACAACAATCCAAATAAATATATTTCAATGTTTTCGCGACTATTTCATATTACAGAGTTAATTTTATGTGGTACAAAATTATTGAGTCTAGCTCAGCTAATATTGGGCAATACATCTAACATGTGGTAGCATAGTGAACGGTTGCAATACTCTGAGGATGAGCTCTGGTTGACTTCAAAACGCGTCAGTGTAGTTTGGTGGTGATGATAGTTGGGTTTGTATGATTTGTGCCAGTGTAGAAGTGGAGCAGCTGCATGAACACATATTTCTTGCATAAACTTTAGCTATCATAAGGTCGCGGGTGAGCGAAGTAGGTAATTATTTCAGTTCACTGATATGGATCTCCGCAAAGTAACGCCTGATTCAATAAATTATACTAAATTTAATCAGACGAATTTAAACAATTGTGAGTTAATGCATTATTCAGTTATAGTTATGTTCAGCATTAACTGAGTTTGCAACGCTATTTTTGTATCACGTAAAAGGTATCTCCATTATATTAGAATGAACCAGTTAAAAAATATAAAGATAGATGTACCAATGACTAAGCTTCAACCTTTATAAACATTCCCATTAAATAAAAATTGTACACATAAAATCTTCTTTTACTTCGTAAAACCCGAGAGGGAAGACTGAAATTACACATGAATTGACAGGAATCAAATTAGACTCGTAACTATGTTTTCTTTTTGCTTGAATATTTACTCGTGCCTAACATCACACTTTTTTTAATGCCCACACAACGTTACGCGTTGTGTTTTACCATGTACGTTCTCGGTTTAGTTTAAGTTTGATCTCGTAGTTTTTTAGCAAACTGTCAGATATAATTTGCAAGCAATAGTCAGATTTTTGGTGAACTATTTGAATCGTAATTAATGTGATCCTTTTAACACGTTAAAATAACTTATAGCAGGCATACCATGCACGATGGCATGTTACCATCGCACTAATTCTATTTGGTACCTATTTAGAAGGTTTTCCTGCAAAAGTAAATTAACTGTGTATGTGTGCGCGTGAGTAACCTGTACGATTATAGATTTTATTCGAAATTTGCATTTCAAAATCTATGCTACTTTATCAAAATTTGTGGTATTACACTGTACCCACGTTAATTGGCATCCTTAATAACTGCTATAACTCCCCGATTTTCTGTAAGCTTTCCTAATTCAAGAGTTACTTAACAACCGTTATGGGTCACCAAGTAGATATTTCAATAAGCTTTGGCGAGAGTTTTTGAACTGTTGATAAATCTCATCAAATGAACGAGTTCTATTTCTGTAACGACGATTTAATAATTTATAGTATTGAACGTGCATTGCTACCGATAATAATTCGGTACCTATAGTTGTTTATTATTCCGCAAAAAGCAATAACTCAATTTTTAATTAATAACTTAAAAAAAGGCTATATTATGCTTTTTCCAGTATCGGCATACCTCCATTAAACATATGCTTGCATAAAACCGATCCGTTCCTAATATTAACACAATAACTAAAAGGGCTGGTAGAGCAGCTTATAAGCTATCAGATTATGAAAATTTTATCTTACCAAATTTTCAAGAATTTTTAACACACAATCAACCAGTAATATTCAGAATGTACAATAATCTCGAAAACTGTGACTTTTTTATTACGGGAAAATTTGCATTGCTCTGTCAAGTACCTTAGTTCTGACGTTGATTTGAGGAATGTCCAGTATAACTGTAATGAGTCGTCGGTATAATTTGAGGTGAACAATTTGTTCGCTGTTGAGGTTATTCCAGAGCCGTTCAACAACATCAGAAAAATATGCAATGCAATTCGGGAATTTTTATTATAGTTATATAAATAAAATCGGCGTCCATCATGGCCAGAATATTGATGATTCAAAGCGCTGAAAAAATAGCCCTGGGACATCAATGGCATAAAATATCCACACATTTCACATCAAAATGCACTTTTTGTTGACCCACGTGTTAGGGTGAACACAGAATTTTAAAATGAATCTAGTAGAATCGGAATCGATGATTTTATAAAAATATATGAAACTTGACCAATTTATGTATTAGGCCGCGTTACCTATGCCTATAGCTTGTATCATGTCATATTTATTTGAAATTTGACGTACGCGTGCCTGCTGCTTGGACGAAAATATGCAATTTACAAACTTAGGACAGACAACGACGACAATGATGGATCTTCGATGTGGTAAAGGTCACTTTGATGCGGGCAGCACAGGATCGATTGTTGTAGAACTCTTTGGATGAGGCTTTTGTCCAGCTGCTCAGCTTTAGATGTCTTTTGGCTAATATGATGACAAACACAAACTTAGGTACACAAGTAACGTGGCCCTTACAAAAAAAAACGAGATAATAGTTATCAAACAAAAGACATTAATTCATCGCTATTTCAATATTGCATTTTGTCTACAGGACTGGACATCATTCCACTGGTGGGCACATTTGTGTGCTGTCTTGCATTGGGCATTGAAATTGGGCTGATTTGTGGTGTGGGTGTGGACATATTATTACTGCTGTACTACCACTCTCGTCCACCTCTAGACATCAAATATGTAGACGTGAGTATTAAATGTACCTACTTACTACAAAACCTCATTAAAAGGAATTGATTCAGGCTTTTGTATGCGGAAGTCCATTATCAATTTATCAATGAACTAAGTTGAGCATTTTAAATTGCTACTCCACTATACACGTGCATGACAGCGTATCTGCAACACATAATTAAGTCATTTCATGCAGTAAGACCATCTCCCCACTTCTACATTCAAATTAACATAGTACCTATGTCACATAAACTCAGTTATCACAAAGACAACAATAAATGCTAACACGTTTCAAACTATAGAGTTTGAAACGTGTTAGCATTTATTGTTGTTTTACCTACTATGTTAAAAAATCTAGTTGTATTAAATTATTTATTTTAGATGCATGTAATTTGTAGATCTGTTTGAAAAAATATACCTTGTTGAGTTTCTTGCCGGATTCTCCCGAAAAAGGTTTTTCTTAACAGGTGGTGGTGGTGGTGGTGGTAGATCCTTCGACGTTCATAGGAGCTTCAATTTTATTGAAGACTTAATTGAATAAATAATTTTGAGTTTGACTTATACAAAAGGTTGACTGGCAGAGATCCCTTCAGGGATGTGTCCGCCTTTGTACTTATATTTTATTTTTATTCTGTAACCTTATTGTTTTCCTTTTGTACAATAAAGAGTATAAACAAACAAACAAGTTTAGCATTTTAGTTGATTGTGGATTTTTTCTCTACAGTAAGTAATCTAGCGTCCTTAATTACTCTATATCAGCTACATCATTAGTCTTGTAGATAATAAAATAGTCTACAGAATAATAAACAATAATTCTTAATTTATTTCATTGACCAAAACCATTTGATATTAATTCTGTTAAAATTTACAAAAATAAAGTAAATAATTAACTTAAAAAAGGTACAAGAGCACCAGCATCCAAGTACAAGAGTACAGTCCATTATGTGCCATACTAAAATTAATTCTCAGTTGTCAATATTTAAATAGCTTCTACAAAACACTAACAATTGCATTTTATTACCCTGCAATCCTTTGTGTAACGATATTGTGCCATTATACGTGGAAGCGATAAAAATAAAACATCAATTACTAACTACAAAATTGACACATTACGGAAAATTTGTATTAGGGTGCCTTTTCGCTAAAGCAGATCAAAGCAGACATGTGCAGATCAAGTTATCACATTAGTTGAAACTTGAAATAAACAAATCGCATATGCATTTTTTATATGAACTGCCATTCTTTTTTTAATAACGCGATTGGTCATTTTTGCACGTCTCCACTTCGCTCTGCCTTAACGGAAATGTACCTTTAACACCACTGCAGCTACTTTACATAGATATACATCAGTACGTTATATCATTGACTCGAGTACCTACCAACATTCCTATACCTCACACAAATACCTGTCCCTACTGGTATTCAAAACAGGGTTCGAATCCCGATAGAGTAGAGGTTCTCTATAGTTACGGCACTAACCACTAGCCTATGCGGTCATCAATGTTCAACTCATAACTATGTATCGACACAATTTAGAACGCAGAAGCTACCTACAGCAGTTAAAACGTTCTGGAGTCTTACCCATGCATTGTATCTATTTTTCAGGACGGCAATTTACCTCCTCATTACGCAATACATCCAGTCGGCGGTCTCCATTTTGCGGGAGCAGAGAGAGTCCGATCAAAACTTTCTCAACTAAGAAACTCAAAAGCTAATACCTTACAAACACTTATAGTAATCTCTGGATCAAATACAGATGGCGTTCTAAATGGTGTAGCCAACGGATTTAGTAATGGAGCACCAATAGGAATACCAGATTTAAGAAGATCCTCTAATGTACTAGTGGTACATTGTGACTCTTTATATAGGCTGGATTATACATTTTTACAGGTGAGTGTGCCTTAATGTTATTATGTATGTGAGTAAAGTGCCAAGGCGGTAACAGTTTACTTAAAAGCTGTATAAATAATTAAACAACTAGAAAGGCTGTCGTCTTTAACCGTAACATTTTCAGAAGATAAGTGCGTTATTTGATAATATTTGGTGACAAACCGTCTTAGTATAAATGCTATATTAAAAGTAGTACACAACAGTCTTTATCTATCTTCTAATATATAAAAATCTCGTGTCACGGTGTTTGTTATCAAACTCCTCCGAGACGGCTTGACCGATTTTTATGAAACTTTTTTCTCTGCGTTCGGTAGGTCTGAGAATAGGTCGCAGGCTATTTTGTATACCCCTATTCTTCGCAGACGGAGTCACGGGCAACAGCTAGTAATCAATAATGAAATCAATTTTATTACTATGTGGTGAGATTAATCCAGAGATAGGTACACTTACGAAATATGATCGAACTAATAGTTATTGCATGCATTGAACCACACATATTCATGGAATAAAATATTGGAAATTTGCTTTCCGATTTTTTTATGTATTTTTTCAAGCTTTACCGTTCAGACGATGCTTTGGATTTTATGACAATTTTCATTTCTGCATTGTAAAGTACCTATTGCATGTGTTATTTTTCATCTATACTCTAGCAAAATGTGAGTCAGAAAAGACGATTAGTGTACACATAGTATGATTTCAGTTATTAAGTATTTGCGGCATCATGATTGAATATTCAACACACCGCAAGCCGCAGCGTCAGTCATATGCGATGTTGACGTGGACCACAGACCTTGTTATAAACAACAACATATTACAATACATAGGAATCCTAAATATTTTTTAGCAGAAATTTTTATTCAAGTCATCACGTTTTTGACGTATTACAATTTTATCATCGACCAGGTTTTAATGTAATGATAATGAAGCATTTGTCTACTTGTCAATAAAAAAATCTTGATAAACTTTCACATGCGTGTCCAGTAGAACATCCCCAGCCAATGTCTGCAATATTTGATAATGTACATCATCATCATCCCAGCCATATGCCTCCCACTGCAATGCATGGGCGTCATCTCAAAATGAGAGGGCATGGGCCTTTTAGTTATGAACATGCTAGGATTGTATTCGAGACTTACCCCCTGTTTCACCATCCATTGATTAAATTTATTTGACGGATAAATGTGATGCCGTCTCTGTTTGTTTTGTTCGAATAGACGGAGACGGCACCACATTTATCCGTCAGTCAAAATTAATCAATGGGTGGTGAAACAGCTCCTTAATGGTTAAAACTATGTATATGTAAAACTCTGAATGTAACCATCTCCTAAGTATAGCTCTAAAACAAGCTTTTTCCAAGTTTAAATCAAGTTTGAAACTACTTGCTCTTTTCCCAATCAATTCGTAATTTGGCATATTCCAAAAAAATGGTATATTCATTAAAATATAGATACAATTCCACTGTTTCAGTATGCAAAGTTGCAAGTATTTCAGTATGTTTAATTATACAAACTAAAATAGTTATTTGCATTAAGTCGAGATGAACCCGTCAACTCTAACTGCTATTTATTTTGAATGTACATGTTTTATCACAACTTCCACTGTATGCATAAATGAGCGAAGCCATTGAGTTTTTAATCAAGTTTTTAGAAAACATGTCCGTTCTTGGTTGTTTTTTAAATTAAAATATGTTTTTGTTTTGCAGAGTATAAAAATGTTGGTAGGAGAGTGGTCGCGCCGCGGACGGGTGGTTTGGTGCGACACTCGACCGCTGGTGAAGGAACAGCTTAGTAGTGTCATAGCTGAACCTATATGCTGCGATAGAGACCAATTATCAAGGATACTCTCAGGTAATAATCATCATAATCATGGTGTGACAACGTGTAATGGTAGACTGGGAGGATGAAAAAATATTTTTAATACGGAAGACTATAAACAAGTAGCTACAGATGTACGGACGGGTGTTTGTAGCTTTGAGAATGAACTCGTACGCGTTAGCATTTTATGTAGTATTAGTAGTACCTAGCTGAGCTTCTGTGACATATTTATGTATTGTTTTATGTGGAAGAGGATGAGCCAGGTTCTGTATGTTAACATAATCGTGTCACACGTAGCTATGGTGCACGGTTGGTGGTTTGCATGGCGAAGAGAGATAAAAATATTGTAGTTTATTGGTATGAAACTACGCAAATTAACGCTTGAATCAATCAATCAATAATTATTTCATTTAACCTCTAATCTACTGAAACATTATTGATTATCGTGACCCACTGGAATATTTGCACAAAAAATATTATTAAAACTTACCATGAGGACGCCCTACAGTCGGTTAGGAATCCAATGGTTCACTTAAACACATTCTCATAAATTCACATATTCGTATTCGTATATTCAATACTTCTCATATAATATAACATTGGCTTTTACACCACAACGTCGAAATTTTAAAGTATTCGGTTAATTAGTACTGGAAAAACCGCGATACCGCGGCTTGTTAGGTCGTCGGTATTTCTACCCTCAAAACCAATAAATCGGATACGATGAAAAGCCTCTTTGATATTTAGTAGCAGTATCATGTTGCATTTAATTAAAAGTTGATTAAACAGTAATGAAATAAGTTTTTTTTAAGTCTCTTTTTCTATTGACCGTACCTACTTATTTACTAGCATTACCATAAATAATCGATGGTATTATTAATTTTAGTTATCAATCTATCTACATAGTAATACCAATCTATGCCCAAGTCAACCGAAACTCTACTTAAAAGTAGGTGACTTCTACTGAAAAAATTTAACCTAAACAAACAAAAATTGCTAGGTGGAAAGCTTGTATTATAACAACAGTTTTAATTTGAACCTTCGTAATTTAAACCTTTTCCTCATCGAATCATTTCGAAGAAACTTATTAGGGTATAGCGCGGCCCCGTAAATGGGGTCTGTTGAACTTCTTTAACTCTGTAGTGATTTTCAAATAATTTACATTGCAATATCGGAATTACTTTGTAACTGTGTATGTTTTGTGTTGAAATTCATGTCAAAATTTGTAAGTCGAATTCATAATATACTTAATATTTATTTGAGTTCATAATTCTGAAAATGTTAAAATAAAATAAACTTTTGTAAATTTCATTTTGATGCATAAATTATTCAACATTATTTAAATTAAATAAGTGTTAATCGTATGAGACTATGTGATTTATGAGAGGTATTAAAATACCATTCAGAGTTCGAACTATACCTATTCTCAATCCTAGAAAAATAATTTTAAGTAACTAAACTTGTCAGTGTGGCATACAGTAGAATTTTTTTTCTTAGTACTTATACTACAACCTTTGAGAAAAAGGCAAAATGGTATTATTTTGATATATCTAATATATAAAAATCTCGTGTCAAAAATCATGTGTGTGTGTAAACAGTAGGTATAGATTACTCGAAAATGTAGGTACTATAATTTGGAGATACGTCAATTTCAACTATCAATATATTATATTGATTAAACGAGCAATTCTTGTATATATGTATATATATATATATATATATATATATATATATATATATATATATATATATATATATATATATATATGTATATATATAATCAGGATCTCGGAAACGGCTCCAACGATTTCGATGAAATTTGGTATGTGGGGGTTTTCGGGGATGAAAAACTGATCTAGCTATGTTTCATTTTCAGAAAATCGCTTTTACTCGTGTTTTCCGGCTATTTTTGTTTGCATTAGAATATAAAGCTAAATTTTTTACTTTTTTGTGAGAAAAAGTTACTTTTTTGTTAGAAAAAGTATTATAGGGAACGTGCAGTAACTATAGGCGGCAGCACTAATGCGACAGAAGAGACACTATGCGGACAGTAAAACAAACTTATCAAGGTAAAACATTCAAATTGATGGCACCCTTATGGCACCAGTTGGCAGCACCGTCTATGTGCACGTTCCCTATTGGGAGCACAGAACAGGAAAAGCCGGTTGTCTGTAAAGTCGATTTACGGACGATAGTTTAACGTGACTCACCCAACCTCCGGTGTTTTTGTCAAATATCTTGAAAACGGTGCATCCTACGGCAAAATCAATGAAATTTTCATCCCCCCTTTAATACTCCCGCGCTCCCTCCCCCGCATCCCCTCCCCCCCCTCTCACCCCCCCCCACCCCTCCGGTGTATATAATCAGGATTTCGGAAACGGTTCCAACGATTTCGATGAAATTTGGTATTTGGGGATTTTCGGGGATGAAAAATTGATCTAGCTTGGTCTTATCTCTGGGAAAACGCTTGGTACCGAGTTTCTGCCCGAGCAGAGCTCGGTCGCCCAGGTACTTATATTGATAGTTGAAATTGACGTATCTCCAAATAATGCAGTGAACATTACAACTTGTACAGAAGATTGCCGCATGCCAACTGACTCATCTAAAATGATACTATGTTCCTTTTTACCCGACTGCGAAGAAGGAAGGGTTATTTGTTTGACCCGTATGTATGTATGTATGTATGTCCATTCCTATGTCCTCTCGTAACTACACAACGGCTGAACTGATTTTGATAAATGATACGTCATTGGATTCGTCTTGATAACGCAAGTAACACTGGATACATGAAAATCTTGAAAAATCAAAATGGTGGATTTTTGACGCCAAATTGTGAGTCTTCAAAAATATTTTTTTATTCAATCCTATCGAGTAGGGTATCAAATCGTTGCGTTAAATTTTGAAAGACTGCCATCGACGTGTTTTAGATTCAATTCAATGTTTAGTTTTTTTTTTTTCGATTTCTTTCGCTTTTTATTGTTATTGAACATTTGGTCTTGTTTCCACCTTTTCAGTATTTCTGCTGGCGGGTTTTTTGATTTTTTAATTTATTATTTTATTTACACCGCAGGCGGGTTTTTAGTTCTTTTTAATTACTTTTTTTTACGCTAAGCTACATGGTGTGAACAGGTCAGAAAGTCTTTAAGTCTAATAATATCTTTGTGAGCAGATGTCTTAAAAATATGACGGTCTTGCCCATCGATAGGTATGTATTCAGATAAAAAAAAATCTATCTGAAGGTAAACATAAATACAAGAATGAGATAAAATATACATATTTACAGATAATTAAATAACCTAAAGGTATTTATGTACAATTTATAAATATAAGAAAAATTAAACTGAACCTAAAACTAAAAGTTTATAAATAAAAATGTACCTATTTATTTGTGTAACGGCGGTATTCAACAGCATGTGCGATATATACGAGTAGATTGGATTATTGGATGATGCAAGTACATTCAACAAAATTTACATTCAACACAAAACCTTGTAACAAATACTTAATTACCTACCCGGAGACATTTCATAAAGTATCAAAGTTTCAGCTGTCACGATGCGCTTGGATAGAGTACCTTTGAAACTGTAGCAACGTGAAGGCAATATGAGACCTGTCAAACAGCCTCCACGTCACACGCCGCTATGATGGACGGGTTCGGAAATTTCCAAATTTCCTTTTTTGTCACTCTCGAAATACAGGCGAGTCATGCATCGGAACAACGAGAATAAACTTCTGCTTCAACTTATTAGAAAACTAAAATACTTATGTACCTACACTGTCCAATGGTCGTGTTTAATGGGCAAAGTTATAATAATGTCGACAAATAAATGGTTGATAAAATAAGTTTAGGCGGTCCTTTCAGGGTTCTGTACCAGAAACGTGGTAAACGGAACCCTATATTTTTTTTCGTTATTTCCCTATAACATATTAAACACGCAAACTTTAAATTCAGAATGATAATGGAGATAAATAGACATAATGTGGGGCGTGCGTTGCGTGCGTGCGTGCATGCTGGACGTCTGGAATAGCACATAGCTACTTTTAATCCCAATCCTCGGGATCTATATAAAATCTCCAAGTCTTAACCGCTAAATCTACGTAAATTAAAAACACGACATAAGATTTGGGGATTTCCATTGGAATTAAATAAAAAACTTGGAGTTTCAATTCAACTGTAAGATTTTATAGTTTAAGCCTGCGAATCTCTGGGTAAACGGTAGTGGAAAAATAAATGGATAATATTAATCATTAAGTAATTTATGATTAACTATAAAAGCAAATCAAGTTCTAAAAGGACTAACGCATTGAGGAAAACTGAGGTTCCACAATGGGTCATGATCCAGTTGGTTTGAGTACCTACCTACTTAGTAAAACAACAATAAAATTAAATGTGATACTTACTCATAAAAAATGGAAATCAGTATTTCCTTTACTAGGGTTATGGGGCCATATTTTTTACTAAGTGGCTTGATTCTCTGTCAATGGGAAGTAGGTAAACTTAAATATACCCATTATCACAAAAACTTTAAAACTTATTTTTAATTTACGGCTTCAAGAGCCTAGAGCCCTTAGTTATTAACATAAATGGCAACTCGATACCCTTATCAGTATTCTGTTCTTGATAAAATGGCGATGGCGGCCCGATGTGTTTTTTTAAGAGTTCTCTTTTTTCTATTTCAGGAACGGAACCCTAACAAATAGATAATTCCTAGAATTCTGAGACATTTATTATTATACGTTATAGCAAAATCTCCTATCCAATCTTCTAAGAAATAGGTCATTACTGTGTAATACCTTCATCTTTTCCAATAATAATTGCTTTATTACTCGCAATCTCACATTTCTCCGTGTTTTGCACAATCTGTTTCTGTTATTCAAGTCAAACATAGCTAATCGTGTTAATTTGCTAACGCCACATTTTGACCAAATGTTTGCCGATTCACGAAATTTGAGCAGTGTGGCGTTTTGTTGAAACGTTTCAGTTGCAACGTTGTTAGGTTGATATTTGTAGCGATGTTGACTGGTCTACGTCACGCCCGTTGGCGTCAGCCACGCGTATTAGGAGCGCAATGAAATCGTGTTCATTTGGATGTTTGACAAGGCAGCAAATGTGGCAGACCTTTAATTATGGGAATCCTACTAATATTATTGATGTGAAAGTCTGCGTTCATGCGTGCCTGTGTGTGCCTGCTTGCTTGCGTCCGTGCGTGTATATAGACTGATTCAGGAGTCATGAGCAGGAGTGATAGAGGCGATAAGCAGGGCCACACTGAGCTACTTTCACTATGGAACCAGCCACGAAATAGTAAAAAAAAATCTGCTGCTCCATATATTTTGATAGCTAGTGATCAATTAGCGATCAATTATATCAGATGTTTTTTTTCGCGATTTCAGGCCTGGTCCCATAGTAAACTTTGCTCAGTATGAATCTCCTCATCACCCCTTACCCTTTTCCTTCACTCCTGCTCATGACTCCTGTATGTTTATGCGTGGGCGTGTGCTTATGTGTGTACGTGCGTTTGTATGTGCGTGCGGGAGTACTTGCGCGCGTGTGTGCGTGCTAGCGGGTTTTCATGTGTGTTTGTTATTCTTTCATGCTAAAACATCTGGACAGATTTGAAAAAAATAGGTATGTTTTGCTAAATTGCTTCCATCATCATCATCATCATTTCAGCCGAAAGACGTCCACTGCTGAACTTAGGCCTCCCTCAAGGCTCGCCAAACAGATCGGTCCCGTGCCATCCGCATCCAAATTGGAAATTGTTTTCGCTGCAACGTAATTAGGATCATGTTTACAGCGCTATTGACAGCTCTCCGTCATGCCCGTTGGCTTACAGCATCAGCCACGCGTATTCGAAGCGCGATGGAAGCGTGTTCATTAGATGTTTGACAAGGCAGCAATTGTGGCAGCCCTTTAATACGGGAATCCTACTGATATTAATGCTACAGCTACAGCTTGTGCGTGTTTATATGTGCGCCTTTGACTATACCTAGCTGGACGATTTTGATGAAATTTGGTATGTAGATTGCTAGAATTCTGGAACAACTCAAATAATACTTTTTATCTCGATATTCCACGTAAAATGTAAAATTCTTAAACGCTAAGTCTAGAGGCAAAAATCTTGCACGTTTGTTACTTCGTACAACGTTAACCTTATCATCGCCAGTGTCGGCTATTATAGACGACAATACGGTAATACAGAAGTTAACCTACCCGCATTCGCATAAGGATCAATTTTGTTCATAACAAAAATGACGTGTGGCATTCAAAAGGTGAAGACCACGATGTTAATACCGGAATCTCAATTCGACTTAAAGGTCTAATTGTATTCGCAAGCGCAGTCGCGGATATAGGGTACCTAGTGAATAATAAATAATTTTGAAGCTCACGCTTGCTTCTCATCACAAAGAGACCACACAGTCACCTCTTTCTATTCTCTATCTATTATATCCTTATTCATCCCTTTTTCATTAGATATTCGTTGGTATTTACTGGCCTTCGCCTTCGTCTTCGTTCTCGCAGAATTAAAATACTTAGTACAGCTTCTTCATCTCACTCATTGACAAAAAAAAAAACCGGCAACGGCAAATCCTAACGTCCATCTTTTCCACAATTTTCTAATTTTGATTGCGAGATTTTACTTTTTTTAGATAACAACGTATTAGAAATTAAAAAAAATGAATGAAATCGGTAAAGTCGTTCATAAGTTGTGGCGTGACCAAATGAAATAGGACTTTTTTTATATAAAAGATATTTCGGACTTTATCATGTGATATTAATTACATTAGAAATTTAATAGGTACGAGATTTACGGTTAAATCTTCACATACCTACCTGCGAAAATATTCAATGTTGTATGTGAAATGCCTCTCTGTTAAACTGAACGGTCAACAACTTTAATTATTGAGTAACTTCCCACTCTTCGCATTTTAGCCGTGTAGGTAATGCAAACCAGGATAATTATTATGAGCATAAGCGTCTTATCCCGATTTGCATTACAGGGCTAAAATACGAACTGTAGTAAGTGTTAGGTTTAGTGTTATTAAATGCATCCATAATCCCTTAAATGTTATAAAGTACTAAAATACGGGTTTATTATTATTCATCATTGTTTTATATGTCTGTCGTAATAAACGGTTGTTATTTTGATTTCCGAACTGCAACGGGTGCGACTAGATGATTGGAGGGGGAAGAGGGTTTTAAAATAGGTGGCCGGTTGCTTAACCGGCCAATTGCCATTTAATTTTCAAGCTACTAACAAGTCTTAGATATAAGCGAGAGTGTATTTGTTAAAATATAAAAGTGTGAAGCACAACGGATTTTATTTTATATAAGTTACTTAAAAAATAAAGTTGTTGACCGTATAAATATGTAAAACAAATCCTACTATTTAATGCTTTCATCGTGATACATGTTGTAATGTACAGCCAAAGAAATTAATCACGTACCAGAGCAGAACCTATTCGCTGCAAGTCCACATGTTGACAATGTTGACATTTTTTATTTCGTCAGCCAAAGAAATTATCACTAATTTGATCATGTAAAAGCTCCACCTTGGTACGCGATTCTGTTTCCTCGTCTGTACCAATTAATTTATATTTAACCCATGGATTACTTTATGATTAAATGAGTTTTAATTGCGTTTTGTTCCAGATGTTACCTCATCAGGCGATCACCACTTAGCCGTTAGCGATACACAACTTTAGCGCTCAGTCTGCCTTAGTGTCAAGTTAGAACGTAAATAACAATGTTACATAGCTAGTGCTGAAAACTAATGCAATATTAAGTAGCGTTTATTTCGGATAAGCATACCTACTTTGGTATTATAGTTGGATAAGTTGTAATGGACTATGTAAACACTAAGTGCTCAAAGATAACAGGTGTCTTAGAAAGTGATAAGATTGTATATACGCTCCAAAAAGTTCATTATTAGTCAAGTAGGTACCTACCTCTGAATGTCTGAGCTAGTCGCCCGAAGCGAAATTATTATTTCGAGACCTCATGCCGCCACAAGCAGAGATGTCAATTAATATCAAACATTAACCTTCTTATTCATAAACGCAAATCAAGCTTATGTAAACTTAACATGAATGTGTCTGAAATTTGTATTTGCCACCCGACTGTCGAAGGAGGGTTATATTTTTCGAGCGTATGTATTTATGTATGTGTGTATGTATGTATCATTCTTTGGCCCGCCCTGCAGCGTAAACGGCTCAATGGATTTTGAAGTGTGAGGTGTCATTAGATTCGTCTCAGTTCCGCGAGTGACATAGGATATATATTTTCCCGGAATTCCCAAGGGAACGGGAATTATACAGGCGGTTTTTTTTTCGTCTAGTATTGAAATTAAAGTTATTCTTGTAACAGTTTCGCAACTTTTTACAAATATTGATGTAAGAGTAATTGGGTGAATCAACTTTTTAGTGACACCCGTTGCTATGGTTACGTCCCTTGGACAACCTAGAATTTTCTATGAAACAGTATGAAGTGTCACTTGGACAACGGGGACAGAGTAAACAACATTAAAAAGTTGATTCACCCAATTACGTTTTCCAATCATTATTTTTTTGACTAATTTAACCCTTAATAAAGCCATGGGGCATGGTTGTTGGAGCATACTACCACAGAATCAAAAGCAGCTATCGAATGCATAATACCTGATAATGTATAATTTTAAGCTAGTCGCATTTTCAATAATTACAATGGATATTGTGACGTATTGTAAAAGCAATAAGGTTGAATTTTCAAAGCAATGCATGTGGTCGGTAAGTCGACTCTACCTTTTTAAGGGTTGAGATCCATTATAGTTTACTGATGACTCTGAATGTAATAGCTGGTCACATAAAATTTTGCATGATCCGATTGCTCCGCGAATAGATTAGCTTTTCAATGTCTGTCTTCTTACTTACAGTAAGTTTTTGCCAGCTTTTTATGCAAAAAAACTTTTCTCGTTCTCGCAGGGCAGAGGCTAATGGCTCATAACTGAACAGGGTTCTTAACTTTTGGCTGTTATTTCAATGTTACCAGAAAATTTTGTAAATCTTACTGTATATTTTTAGCTAAATATGCACTTTTGCCAGTAAGTTAGTAAAGTACTGTCGTGTGATTACAATACACTGCATCTTTATTTATTTTATTTTAAAACATGGCTAAAGAATTCTGAATATTTATATTTTTTTGTAAATTTCGGATAAATTGTAAGAAAAACGGTATCATGAATATTTTACATGTACTAGGATCGTCTAATAAAAAAAATACTTAGTTTCAATATTTTTAACGTGGAATTGTTGTGATAGCACTGAATTGTCGTCGTTTTAATCTAATATATAAAAATCTTAAAAATCTCGTGTCACGGTGTTCGTTATCGCAATCCTCCGAAACGGCTTGATCGATTTGTATGAAACTTTTTGTCTGTATTTGGTAGGTCTGAAAATAGGTCGTCGGCTATAATTTATATGGCAAAACAACGTTTGCTGGGTCAGCTAGTTAGTCTATATTGCTGTGCTGCTGCTAAATATTTTTGACATAAAATAAATAATCTAAATGAGGATACTAAATGAGGAGTAAAAAATGTTGTGTAAAATCTTAGTTGATACTAATACAAAAATACTGCAACTGGAGTAACGGTGTATCTATTGTCATAGTAAAATGGCAATATCTAGCCAAAAGTTATAGATCAATAATATATCCATCCTAAATAATTATAACTTCGTAATAATTCTACGTAATTACCCAATTGCTAATATTTGTATATAATTTGCGAAGCAATTGGAACGGATAAATACGTCGGTTGTTTGGTTAGGTCTTCATATTTTACAAAGCAAACTGTGATCCTTCTGACGTAAATCCTTATTGTAAAGCCATTATTTGTGAGTAAAGATTAAATTATGTGTATATTTACAGCGAAATGTTTTATTACCCTTTTCTTAAGTATCCAATTATCCATGTATCTTCAACAAATCACTACCCAGAAGACAATACATACTCGTAGTTAATAAAAATACGTTATTTAATGACTAGTTTTAAGAGTGTTATCAACGTCATGCACATGGAAATAATTTATCGATTCTAAAAACAATTGCAAGTCATAAAATTTATTACTTTAGTCTTGGTTTATAAAGGCTTGATGGGTGTAATGAGCGTCAAACAGAAACTCATCATGAAGGTGTTCGCGATACTCGTTCTGGTCGCTCTGGCTGCAACAGCGGTGTGTGCAGATGGCGACTATGCCCCCTACGATCTGAGCCAAGCTCCAGCTCTGTTCGCAAAGTTCGTGAACGACTACCATCGCGAATACAAGGATCCGGTTGACCGCATGGTCCATTTCGAGGCGTTCAAGAAATTCCTCAGGGAAGCAAATGAAGAAGCCAGGAAACAACCTACTGCCAAGATGGGAATAACACAATTTGCTGACTACACGGACGAAGAAAGAAAACAGACGAGAGGATTTAACCCTTTTTAGACTTTATGATAACGAATATTGTTGAAGTATTGAAACAAGTTGGTAGACTTCGTAATCAGCATATTATTTAAGAACGGAAGAATGTGCCTCACAGATTTTTCGTAAGTAATGAAGTCTCCAATTCTGTTGCTGATTGTTAGCCTTATAAATAAATTCTTGCAACTGAAATATTATTTATTTCTAAATCCGTAAAATTAACATATTTATATGACAGATAAAATAATTCACTAGCACTGCAAATCACAGGTAACAATGGAAAAATGGCGCTAAATTAAAAATAACACGGTGTGATATCCAGACATGAATTCCAAAATGTAGTTTTGGTATATTTAATTTTTCAAACACTTCAAGTCTACCTGGGATTGACTAACAAAATGAATTATTATTATTGAAATAGCCCTGACCTGGAAAAGTATCATTTGCCATTGGAATTAGACTCATTGCACATCTCTTTCTGTTTCCAACGACTATACGGTACCTACGGAACGGACTATGCTATGTACGGACTATACTATGCAGGCGGTGAGCTACTACTGTACGCTTAGTATAAGTTTTCCTTCACTTCAATACTTCTCGATCGCGTTTACGTAATAAATAAAAAATAGAACCGCCTTCAAAAACACCCAAAAAATATTATTTAAAAATTTAACCGACTATAATGAGCATTATAATATCTTTCTACTCATCTGTTTGAAGTCGGGCCTCAGCACGAGCTAGCAGGAGTAGTAAACGCCCAATAGATAGTAGGTATCTATCTATGTAGGTAAGTTAAATTACTACTATAAAGCTTGAGGTCCCAGGTTCAGTCCCCGCGTTGGGGCAGATATTTGTATGAAAAACACGAATGTTTGTCTTGGGTGTTTAATATGTTTTTAAGTATGTATTTATCTATATAAGTATGTTTATCCGTTGCCTAGTACCCATAACACAAGCTTTGCTTACTTTGAGACTAAGTCGATTGGTGTGAATTGTTCCGGGATATTTATTTATTAATTTAATTACTAGGTCCACTCCTGCTGTCTCGAGCTGAGGCCCGACTTCAAACAGATTAGTAGAAAGATATTATAATGCTCATTATAGTCGGTTAAATTTTTAAATAATATTTTTTGGGTGTTTTTGAAGGCGGTTCTATTTTTTATTTAAAATTTTTTATTTTTGGCTTTTTAGTTGCTTTGGTATAAAAAAGATGCGTAGGCGTAGCCAGTAGACGAAGCCCGATCTGTTTCCGATCTGAGGATCGCAAGGTAACTAACGAACCTAAGCAGGTTAAACGTGGGATGGTTTGAAGGTATTTTTTTATTGCAGGGGGGCTCCGCTCCCCGAGCCAACTCTCTGGTAGCAAGCCTACCACTTCCAATCTGAGGGATACGAGATACTAACGAACCTAAGCAGGTTAAGCAAGGAATGGTTTGAAGGTTTTTCGAGCCCCCCGTTCCGGTATCAAAACTTCTATTACCACTCTGAGGGACGCAAGATAACTGACGAATCTAACCAAATGAAACGGTAGATGGTTTAACAGATTTTTTACTGCGGGTTGTCTCTGCCCCCCGAGCCCCCCCCCCCCTCCAAGAGCGGGGCTTTTATTTTCACCCTGAGGGACGCAAGGCAGCTAACTAACCTAACCAGGTTAAACGGGAAGTGGTTTAAAGGTTTTTTTTTATTACGGGAGCTCCGCCCCCAAGCCTACCGGGACCGAGGTTTCTATTTCCACTTTGAGGGATACGAGATAACTAACAAACCTAACCAGGTTAAACGGGAGGTGGTTTGAGGGTATTTCTTATTGCGGGGGGCTCCGCCCCCCGAGCCCCCTTTCCATTAGCGAGGCTTCTATTACCACTCTGAGGGACGCAAGATAACTGACGAATCTAACCACGTTAAACGGGAGGTAGTTTGTCTGTATATTTTATTGCGGGGGGCTCCGCCTCCCGAGCCCCCCTCCAAGAACGCGGCTGCTAATTCCACTTTGAGGGACGCAATGTAGCTAACTAACCTTAACCAGATTAAACGGGGGGTGGTTTCAAAGGATTTTTTTTATTACGAGGGGCTCCGCCCCCTAAGCTCCTCTACCGGTACCGAGGCTTCTATTTCCACTCTGAGGAATGCAAGATAACTGACGAATATAACCAGGTTAAATCGGAGGTGGTTTATCAGAAAGAAAAAAGAAAGAAAGAAAGAAAAAATATTTATTCGTGACATAATCTTAAATTAACAGGTGAATGAACGGTAACAGATACAACATTATCACGAAATGGTCCCAACTCAGCATGATGTCGGCTATGCAGCTGACGCTGGTCTTCCGTTGGAACCATATCATCAGTATTTTTATAGCGGGGGGCCGCTTTGAGGGATCCAAGATAGCTAACTAACCTAACCAGGATAAACGAAGGATGGTTTAAAGGTTTTTTTTTATTACGGGGGGCTCGGCCCCCCGAGCCCCCTTTCCAGTAGCGATGCTTCTATTTCCACTCTGAGGGACGCAAGATAAGTGACGAATCTAACAAGGTTAAATGGGAGGTGGTGTAAGAATATTTTTTATTGCCCCTCGAAGAGTGGGGCTTCAATTTCCACTCTGAGTGACGTAAGATACTAGAGAACTAATGAACCTAACCAGATTAAACAGGGGGTGGATTGAAGGTGTTTTATATTACGGGGGGCTCCGCCCCCCGAGCCCCCCTTCCAGTACCAAGGCTTCAATTTTAACTCTGAGAGACGCAACATAACTAACAAATCTGGTAAGGTTAAACGGGAGGTGGTTTGACAGTATTTTTTTTAGCGGGGGGCTCCGCCCCCCGAGCCCCCCCTCTGTTCCGTTATAAAGAGCGCAAGGTAACTAACGAACCTAACCAGGTTAAACGGGAGGTGGTTTGTAGGTATTTTTTTGTAGGTGCCATACCTTCTTATAGTTTAGGTGAATGACTTACACAACTCTTAGGACTGCTTTGGCCAATTAATATTGTAGGTAAATCGATGTTTTTGTTATCAATAAAGAACGAACAAATATGCTTTAGGACTTTCAACAGTATGCCAAACATTCTTGGCCAGAAATTTTTAGAACAATCAACATTATGCGATACAACAGGCACTCTTTGCTGACTGTACTTTTTGACCCTGGTTACCAAAGTACTCTTCAAGACAAATCAAATGAGCTCAAACTCGATGGGGTTATGTCGTTTTATTACAGAGTTCTTATGGTCACCTTCTAACTCCATCTTCAGATCCTAGTTACCATCTAGGATCAAAGTACTCGTCCAGACAAATCAAATGAGCCCAAACTCAATGCGGTCGTATCGCTTTATTACAGAGTTTCTATGGCCATCTTTCAGCTCCATCATCAGATCAGCTCCATGTCATAATAATATTGCATCGTCATCCAATTTACATATGCCTGCAAAATTTCAGCTCAATTGGAAACCGGTTCAAATTTAACTTGCAAGATTTGACCCGTTGAGGAGTTCCGTTGGCCATCTACAGTCTTCTTCAGCAGGTCCAGTTTACCAAATGATACTTTCTGAATGCAAATACTTCACTTGATGCTAAAAATGCTAAAATCACCATAGGTTTGCCTGTAAAATTTGAAGGTTGCCCTCGATTTCTCTAGGATCCCATGATCAGATCTTGACTTGGTGCTAATGGGACCACCTCAGGAGTATACTCTTTCAAACAAAAAAATAATTTTGAAAATCGGTTCACAATTGAGGGAGTAATCGCGTAACAAACACACAAAAAAAAAACATACAGACGAATTGAGAACCTCCTCTTTTTTTTTGAAGTCGGTTAAAAAATTCAATTACTAGGGAAACATGGACAGCGCCTCCGCGCGCGCGCGTCTATGTTTCCATAGAATTGAAATTTTTACGTAAACGCGATCGAGAAGTATTGAAGTGAAGGAAAACTTATACTAAGCATACTGGCTTATAAAGCGTTTTCGCACTACACTGTGTGACAAAAAAATATGGTGAAAGTGTTACACAATTAAGGCCTTTAAATTAGTCATTCTGGCTGCAACATCCAAAATACAAAATCCAGCTCTATTTGCGAAGTTCGTGTAAGACTACCGTTGCGAATACAAGGACGCAGTCAAATATGCCAGTATCCTTCGGAACCTTGTAGGACTCCTTTTCACTATGTTTCAGTAATTATTATTTTTATTTTTTCTGTTTACGAAACCTTATACCTATACCTTTTTAGTTTACGAAATACATAATGGTCATCCAATAAAATGTAATTTTCGATGAAACTATTAATTTTTTTTTATATTATCCGCAATCAGTCGAAAGACTTTTATCGGATTTGGTGAGGGTGAGTTTAGACTTGTAAGGGAATAAGGCCTTTGCCCTATTCTCCTTTTATAAAACTTGGCGTCTTTTCAGCCTTTTGGTGCTATTGGTGGCATCCAGTAGATGCACTGCCAGTGGGTTAGGATTTAGGATGCCCGGCTAAGCGAGCTGCATGAGATTCTTTGTATCGCTCGATTTCTTCGGCAACTGTTGGCATGCCCAAATTCTCATGGATTTCATCGTTTCTCACAAACCACGGTCCATTCACTATTTGTCTGAGGATTGCATTCTGTACACGTTGCAAGCATGCTATGTTGGTTTTACTGGCCATACTCCAGAGTTGTATTCCGTAAGTCCAAATTGGTTTGAGAACAGATTTATAAATCAGTAAATTGTTGCCAGCTGATCTTAGAGCAGAATTCCGTCGCATGAGCCAGTAGAGGCTAACTATTAATTAAACGAACTTTTTATATTACGTAATTTACAGATTAGTTTAGGTAAAATTAGTTTTATTTTATATTTACCCTGTAAAGTTGAGAATTTCCCAGAAAACTGTATTACATCGAATAACTATTATGCATTTAGTCCATTATTCTTTTCAAACTTTATGTGATTCGATACGTGGGCTAATCAACTTTTATACCGACGCTAATCTGTCCGCGACATTTTTCAAACAATTGCAGATTTTAAACATGAAACTACCGTGAGACTCACTCATAGTGAAAATAAACATGTTTTGTAAGTAAACATGTTTTTTCTGTAATTTAATAGATGGTGTACATGAATACATGCCATCCTACGTAAGTTTAACCTATTAAACCGTGAAATATCTTGTTGGAAATACGATTTTTTGGTAACGCCAGAGACAATTTTGGTAATGCAGGAGACGCCCAAAGTGTTGGTTTAAAAGTTGATTGGCCCACGTACCCTGGAATGTTCTATGTGTAAGGCCATGTTGTCCCAAAATGAATATTGTATTAAATTATTTATTTGGCTTCATAAATGTACCTCAAACTACCTACTACCACAAAATACCTCATCCTAGATACGTCCCACTGCAGGGCACAGATCTCTGATTTTGAAATGAGAGTGCTTGGGACCATAGTCCCTTCGCGGGACAAACGCGGATTGGAAACTGCAATACACACACCAATGGGATTTCAATTCAGATGTGTGCAGGATTCTTCATAATTTTTTCCTTCACCGTATTTAACGACCGCTTTAGCCTAGTTGGTAGTGACCCTGCCTACGAAGCAAGAGGTCCTGGGTTCAAATCCCGGTAAGGGCATTTATTTGTGTGATGAGCACACGAATATTTCTTCCTGAGTTATGGATGTTTTCTATGTATTTAAGTATTTATTTATCAATATAAGTATGTTTATCGTCGTCACTAGACGACGCAAAGCTTGTACTATGGGTACTAACCCATAGTACAAGCTTTGCTTAGTTTGGGACTAGGTCGAATTGGGTAAGATTGTCCCCTAATATTTATTTATTTATTTATTTATTTAATGCTCATGGCAAATTTCAAAAAGTAATTCTGCACACACATACATAATTTCCCCAAATAAAACTACGAAACGAAAGCTTAAACTAAAATTAGTAGGTACAAAAACATCATTTATTCGGACTGAGTAGGTAATTAAGTACACGTATAATAATAGCTTAGGTATTCAATATTGATAACTTGCCTAATTAAAATAAATACCGAGTTACAGTCACGTACTAAGTAGATAACATTGTGGTATCAGACGGGGAAAATTTTAATGTAATTCAAACAAGTATAAATACGCGCCGGACCAGCGGTGATCTAACCATTTGACTAATAACACGCCATGAATGCGCTCAGTCTACTCGTGCTAGTTGCACTGGCAGCTATGGCGCACACAACCGCAGCGGATCGTACGTACTACGACCTAAACCAAGCCGATAATTTGTTCGAGAAATTCATAATAGATTACAACCGAGAATATAAGGACGCAGCTGACCGCGAACTGCATTTCAATGCATTCAAGAAAAATATAGAAACCATCAACGCCCAAAACAAGGCTTCGACTCATGCTACATTTGGAATTAATAAGTTCGCGGATTACACCGACGAGGAAAAGAAATCGATGAGGGGATTAAAATCGAATTAATGTGCTGTGAGTCTTGATTTTCTTACAAGTTAACTTTAGCCTCGTTCACGATATTGTATTTTTGTAATAATAATTGCTTTTTAAAAATAATGTTTGAATTATTTACAAGTGAGAAACCATTATGTATCGAATGGACTGTGTTGTGACCTGTCACGTCGTGCCCTTTGCTCTACTTTCCTTAACCCTTTTTCATCGCCACATCGCGACGACGTTTTCGTTCCTCGGGATCGTGTGATGGTCATTGCAGGCAGCTCGGGATCGAACTTATCTGATTTTATGTAGTGTCAATCATGAAAACAGCCATAAAAATAACTAGCCACTCTCGAGTGGCTTGGAAAACAAAATGTTACTTTTTTATTCTCGACCGAGGCCAACGACGCAAGGGGTAAATTGAAACGCGGGTTGGGGGACACGAATTGGCAAGTTTGAGTAGGACGCGGAACCATTCGGGGGATTTGTCGGACCCTCGTAAAACGCTCCTCGGGAACGGAGCGAGTTCTGAAAGGTTATCTTATTTTGAAAATCCTCCTCGCGGAATGATGACGCGGCATTTACGGAACTCGCGGGCGCGGAGAGCGTCGGAAATGCGTTATGGAAAATTGTCTTGATGCGAGCACTCTAGCCTGTTGTCGGCTGAGTCAATAAAGGTTCTTGTCTCGGGCGAATTATATTGACAGAGCGTAACCGTAATCTTGTTTGAGATCAACATAAAGCTTACCAAAAACTGACACTAAATTGCTTCAAAATTCCTTAATAGGATTTGTCCAATGCGTACAAGGACTTGTGTTTAACGTGGGATCGTCGAAACAGATTTATTTATTTTGATGAAAGTTAATCCTCTAAGACTTTTGAGGGTAACGGTTCAATGCATTTGAAAAACCTTCCGCTGGTACCCTTTTGAGTGGAAATATGTTTAAGTTTCGTTGGGCCAGTAAAGCCGTTGAAGCCGGGAGCAGGTCGCGACGGTTTTAAAAGGTCACCGGCGGGATTCTAAACTAGTGGAGTGGTGGGTTAATTAGCTTATAGGGCGGCAGCGGTGTTAAAGGGTCCAAACTAGAGTTCCCCTTTTTACGGACAATTGCTTGAAATACAGCAGTGGGATAGACGGTAAACTAGTTTGACACTTCCGACAAAAACGTTAAAATATATGACGCTCCCAGTAATAAGCTGTGGGTGAGTAAAGTGCCGCTTGGAGGCTTACCCATTACAGTAAAGGGGTTGTTTTGATAGCTGGTTGTTGTCAGTCAATTTGTAGGCTACGAATTTCGATGGATTTCATAAAATTGGACCTTGTTAACCAACAGTTAACCGTACAAAACAAGTGACCGGAATAAATTGCTATAGAATTTGTTTTTAGCACAACGGAATTTTTTCATACCGTTTTTAACTACCAAGTTATAGAACGCCACCTTTTCAAGTGATATTTAGGTATAATGTGTTTATTCAAATAATAATTGAACATGTATTTAACCTACCCGAATGATTCAACGAGTTTTTGCTCTGCAGCTGTTGATAGTGTAATCAGTACAAATGCCGTCATTGGTGTATCAATACCTACAACATTAATATCATATACGTACATATATTACGGAGTGAGTGACCTCTTAATTATTTTTGCTTAGAATACGCAGTTTTTTAGGCCAAGTACGTATATTAAGGACTATATCTAACAAAGTCCGTTTTACTTTATAATTTTCATAGTCAAGCAAAACCGAAAACCGAATAAAATTAATCGTTTTTCGAAAAGGATGAGTGTTCTCTTGTCTTACTCATTGTGAAGTAACAGGGATAAATACTATGTGTAAATACTTTGAAAAATACTCATAATCTACACTAATATTATAAAGAGGAAAGATTTGTATTTTTGTATGTAACGAATAAACTTATTTCAAAAATTCTTTTGCCGTTAGAAAGCTATACATTATCACTGAGTGACATAGGCTACTTTTTACTGCGGGAAAATACCTTTTCCTAAGGGAAAATTAATTAATCGCGGCCGAAGTTGCGGACGGAAGGCTAGTCAATTATATTTTAATCCGATAAATTGGCCCTCATTTTAATAAGTTCTGTAAATTGTTACAGAATTACATTTTAATAATAACTAATGATTATACCTACACAGTAGGAGAGGAGAGAGAGAGAGAGAGAGATTAGTTTATTAAGTACGTGTAGTTCGAGTCTTGGATGTTTAATTACAATACAATACAATAGAATGACTCTTTATTGTACACCACAAAGAAAACAATACAGAAACACAAGTACATGGAAAAAAAATACAAGGTAAGCAATAGGCGGCCTTATCGCTTCGAAGCGATCTCTTCCAGGCAACCATTTAACGCAGGAAAAACAACAAGGAATGTACTAAAACAATTACTTTGCTCACCCGCGACCTCGCGAGGTCGCGGGTGAGCAAAGTAATTGTTTTAGTTCATTAATATGGACCTCCGCAAAGTAACGCCTGATTCAATAAACAAGGAATGTATTTCAGCAGGTGGTGCAATATAAGAATAGAAAATAAATAGTAATATAAACATTATACAAGAACTACCTAATATACAATATATACATCATAAAACACACACAGATAAATTATACACAACAATAAACTTGTAAATATATAAACGGGCTATAATTTTCACACACAAGACAGCAAATAGTGTTCCTTAAACAAGGATTTGAAAATAGGCAAAGACTTTGCGCGCCTGAGGTCTATTGGCAATTATGTATTTAAGTATGTATTTATCTATTGGCTATTTATGTACGTTTATCCGTTGACTAGTACCCATAGTACAAGCTTTGCTTAGTTTGGAACTAGGTCAATTGGTGTCAATCGACCCATGATTATTTATTTATTTCTAGGTACCACTGAAAAAAAAACTACTACTGTAAAACGTATTTGGACCTCATATTGTCGTTTGTGCTTGGTCTTTTTAAGCTTTATGAATAAATTTGTATGTAATTTAAAACACGCTAGCGTCTTGGGTCGTGTTGTAACGAAACGGCTAAGCCACATTATTTTGACTAAGCCATAGAGTTTGTGAAGTTAGGGCTGGTAGAGTTAGAGCGTGTAGAGTTGGAAGCTTGGCTCTACATATTGAGACCTGATAACTTTTTGACAGTGCGAGTTACGGGGTCTCGTCTTGGCGATATTTAACATGAAAATATTTTTGATGGGATCTTATTATCACAAAGTTTTTAAATTTTGAAAAAACCATTTCGCAAACATGTTCGGTAATATTCACGTTATTTCGAAAAAAAAGAAGATACAAACTTGCACGCTTATTTACGGACTATTCAGTTTATTGCCGGCCTTGGTCAGCATTGAATTTTTTTAAACATTAAAATTCGGTAATTAATACTAAAGAAATATCTTAGTACAGCCAGCCGGCCCGCAGGTGTTAGAGGTGGCAAAAAAAATATGATAATAGATAAATATATTGAGTTTCAATAAAAAGCTCAAAAATCTCTGTATTTGAAAAGTTTCAATAAGTATATAAAAAAGGAAAAGGCGGTAAGATACAACAGGACTGATCTATTTTTTTACACAGCATCATGAACGGCTTCGCTAACGCTCAGTCTTCTACTTCCTCGTCCGGTAATCGTCTACGTGCCAAATAAAATAAATTGAAAGCACGGAGTCATGAATGATGATGAAAATTAAAACCACTGAGACACGTTAAATGGATGGAATACATATATTTTCATTTATCCCGTTACAGCCAACACCCGACCTATAAAATCGCTGGAACTTGTAATTACCTAGTATTTAGCCTTAGTCTTAAACAGGGTAAAATACTATATAAGTATTAATACCTAGTACAAGGTACAACTATTGGGCAGTGTGCCAGTTATTGTTAAGGACGGCAAGGCACCATCGTCGAGCAAATGGTAATCTCAAGATAGAGCCTGTTATACGAGTATAATTAACTTCTGAGTGATGTGTGCCTTAGGTGGGATTAGTTAGACCAAGTGTCATATCAAAGCCTTCATTCCGTCGTCCAATGCGTATATTATAAGCGTTATATTTGAATTACACAAGAAAAATCAGAACCCCTTTAAGATTACTTTAATATCCGTCTGGGTATACGTCTGCATGTCTGCTGAGACCCTTTTATCATAAAGAAATATCTGTAGGTAAGAAGCGTATTATTATTATTAGCCTATTCTCTCCCACTGCTGAGCTAAGACTTCCCCCCAACATTTCCACTGCTCTCTGTCCGCTGCATACGAGGGCCAGACCTCCAAGAAGAAGTCCAGTTCATCCCGCTATCACCGTCTGGGTCTGCCAGGTCGCCTTCTCGAGTTGTTGGGTTTCCACTCGGTGGTTATTTTGGCCCACAACTTGTCTGGCATGCAAGAAGCGTATAAAGTAATATAATATCTTATTTGTATGTATTTTCAGATTGATATAAACTAAAGCTTTTCAAGACTAGGGTGAGGCTGCTACTGGACCAGTGAGATACACTTTGGCCTCATCTGCACTTTTCGTCAGGTGAGACAGGGGTCAATCACGGGTCAGTCTTGTTCAAAAAAAATGGCCAAGGGACTCCAGTTGTGCGTAAGCCAAGTTCTCCATTTGGAAAGCGTTCAGTTTAATGTGAATAATAATTGCATTGTTTTATTAAAGCTGACTAAAAATATTGGACCATAATGTCTTTTCTTTTAGGTATAGGTGTACAAGGTTAAGGATGTCTTAAAATTACTTAGGATTAAATCAGCAGAGTCGCTTTCAATAAAGTTGTACAGAATTAAGGGATTATAATTGATTCCTTTATGTAATGAAAGTTACCCATATAGTTGAAGTTACCCATATAGTCGTACTTATAACTGGTATGGCTATAAGGCATAGAATCTTTGATCTCCATTACTGGGGAACTACTGTGCTTAAAACGTCCATGATTGGTGCCGTCACCCTAGGTGACCCCGCAAACGTTGTTTTGCCATATATCACCTAGGGGTATAAAAAATAGCCTAATAGAGTGTAGAAGCCCTATAGATAGTAGGTATGTAGGTAAGTTAGATTACTAGGTCCACTCCTGCTGACTCGAGCTGAGGCACCGACTTCAAACAGATTAGAAGAAAGATATTTTCATGCTTATTGTGGTCGGTTCGGTTCAATTATTATTTCATAGTTTTTTGGATGTTTTTTGAAGGAGGTTTTATTTTTTATTTAAATTTTTTTTATTTTTTGCTTTTTAGTTGTTTCTGTATAAAATAGATGCGTAGGATAAAATCATCAGTTTGACTTCGAAATAAGTTTATGTTGAAAATTCTATTTTTAAAACTCGACAGGGTTATGTCGTTTTATTACAGAGTTCCATGATACTTTCTGAATGCAAATGCTCGACTTGTCACCGAAAATACTAAAATCGCTATACGTTTCTCTTGAATTTTTGAGGAGTTTCTTCAATTCCTCACGGATCCCATCATCAGAACTGGATTTTGGTAACAACGGGACCAACCTTGAAGCATGTGCTTTCAAACAACGAAAAAAATTTCCAAATCGGTTCATAAATGACGGAGTTCTGAGGTAACACACGACAAAAAAAAAATAAAAAAAAAAAAAAAAAAAAAAAAAAAGAACATACAACCGAATTGAGAACCTCCTCCTTTTTTTGAAGTCGGTTAAAAATAGCCTACGACCTATTCCCAGACCTATTACCGAGTATAGGGAAAAAAGTTTCATAAAAATCGATGAAGCCGTTTCGGAAGAGTTCGATAACGAACACCGTGACACGAGATTTTTATATATTACATAGATGAGTAAATTTTGCATTTGTTTTCATGTAGCCGTTAATCATGTACTTTTTTTCAAATGACTCAGCAGGGCAGGCAGCAGGCAAGATGACGTGATTACGCAATATACTTTAGACGTCGATAAATTTATGAAAAAATGTCTGTTATCATACTGAAAAGAGACGCATCTGACTTTTTACTCGAACTTAAGTTTCATACATATTTGAAATCATTAAAAAAGGTGTACCTGAATATTTTACGTAACTTAGCATCGAAGAAAAAATTCAGATGCGTCTTTTTTCCGTATGACGGCAGAATTGTGTCAACCGCAATCAATAAATTGTGGAAATATTTACAAAATATTAAATACTCTATAATTTCAAACGCAACTGAGCTGAAATATTCCGAATTAACTTTGATATACCTTGTATATAAGAACTCGACTGTAAATATATAAATTTAGATTAGGTATGCTTGTTGCAAAAGCATTAAATAAACAAGTTAATCCAATATTTGACTGTCACGAGGATAGGTTGAACATAATTACTAGAAGCAAATGGCTGGCAATAAACAACTTAGTTTAAATCCGTACGTAATTCATCATCATCATCATCCCAGCATATATAAGTACCACTGCAGGGTGCAGGCCTCCTCTCAGAATGAGTGGGGTTGGGCCGTAGGTCCCACGCGGGCCCAGGGCCCAGGTACTTCGCACACACCATTGAATCTCTTCGCAGGTGTATGCAGGTTTTTCATGATGTTTTCCTTCACCGTAAAGCTCATGGTAAATTTGAGATATAATTTCGCTCATAAATTCCGAAAAAATCAGAGGTAGGTACGAACCGGATTTTGAACCGACGACCCTCTGCTTGAGGGCCATAGGTCACACCACTAAACCACCACGGCTATTTTTTAGGGTTCCGTACCCAAAGGGTAAAAACGGAAACCCTATTACTGAGGCTCCGCTGTCCGTCCGTCTGTCCGTCTGTTACCAGGCTGTATCTCGGAATCCGTGATAGCTAGAGAGTTGAAATTTTCACAGATGATGTATTTCGGTTGCCGCTATAAGAACAAATACTAAAAAATGGAATAAAATAAATATTTAAGGGGGCTCCCATACAACAAACATGATTTTTTTGCTCGTTTTTGCTCGATATTGATAACGACAATAGGTAGACACTTGAAATATTCACAGAATATTTAATTATATATTAACTTTAAAAATAAATCATTAAATTAAAATAAAAAAATATATTTAAGGGGGGCTCCCATACAACAAACGTAATTTTTATAGATAATTGTACGGGACCCTTCGTGCGCGAGTCCGACTCGCACTTGGCCGGTTTTTTTTTATGTTAGAGAGGCCGGACTAACGAACTAGTGGGTCACCTGATGTTAAAATGATCACCACTGTCCATAGACACCTGCAGCGCTTTACTTTCGCGATGCCAGTGCATTGTCGGCCCTGCAGAAAATTGTACACTCGCCCCTTAAAGGTACCCAGGTCGTAACTCGATGGGAAGATGGGAAGGCTATGTACGTAATTAAGATTAATGCGCAAACCGATGCACCTACTTAGTTAAATAATTATTAATTATTATTTTCTTATCGGTGACATTGAAACAAACCCAAGGTTTGTTTTATTTTGTCACATTTAATCACTGACATTGGTGTTAATATTATGATACATATTTCCGTAATACCAATGCATAAACAGTTACATTTAGGTATAAAAAATATAATGAATGTGTTTCCTCAACAACTATTGTTGTTGTCCTCAACAACATTATCGGTAAACCAATTTTCATGACTAAAAGTTTTTACACTTCACAAATTATAAAACACTAGCTGTGCCCGCGACTTCGTCCGCGTGGAATAGTGACTTTGGGTGGGAAGGTTAAAAAGTAGCCTATGTCCTTTCTCAGGCTCTAGACTACCTGTGTACCAAATTTCATTTAAATCGGTTCAGTAGTTTTGGCGTGAAAGCGCGACAGACAGACAGAGTTACTTTCGCATTTATAATATTAGTAAGAATTCTTGTTGTTTAATCAAACATACCTATACCTACTTACCTATCTATAATAATAAGATGTCTTAACTGAATTGACTGACTCTTCAAATATCAGCTCAAAACCTAAAATATTTGCTAAAGCCGGAATTTCATTTAGAAGTTCCATTTAATATCGACGTAGACGAAGAATGAGGATGTAATTTTGTTTACTTTTTTGAAAATAAAATACAAAGTAAGGACAAATTATTCGAAATTCTTCAACAGGGACGAGCGAGGCCCTGAGAAGTGAAAGCGTCATATTACTTCACAGGTGTGTGCAGGTTTTCTCATGATGTTATCCTTAAGTGTAAAGCTCGTGATATATTTATTTCAAATGTAATTTCACATAAAACGAAAAACTTATGGTGCCCGGGTTTGAACCCACGACAATCCTCTGCTTAAGAGGCCATAGTTTAAACGACAAGGTTACCGCGGCTTTTTCCTAGAATTGCTACACCCAAAGTACCTAATATCTAAAGTCCTAGTATCATAGTAGTTTCAGAACAGTACCGACGTTTTGTGAAAGCAATAGGAACAAAACTAACAATAGGTAAGTACGGAGACAAACAAAACTTTTTGCTAGTTAAAAGTTAGCTGAGCTTTGTTCCATGTTTTGTTTTTATGACTTACGTTCATTGAGTATGGGAATGATTGTGAATTGTTTTATGTTTTTGTTTGTGCTAACAGAATATTTTTTATATATTGATTTCAATTATAAAACATCAAGCGTAATGGAATGGTACAAATTATGGGCATTTGCAATAAAAAGTGCGTCATAGTGAAAATATACGGATCACTCACGTCTTAAAACGTGTTTAACTCGACATGTTTCGGGCTGAGACGTGACGTGACGTGTTCTAAGACGTGAGTGATCCATATTTTTTCACTATGAGTGAGTCTCGCGGTAGTTTCATGTTTAAAAAGTGCATCATTTTTTTTATTGATAAAAAAATTTTGGGAGTCCAAAGCTGATTAATAAACAAAAACTATGAATATTTATTTTCGTAATGTTACTGTACTGCTTTTAGTGATCAATAAAGAATATTTGTATTATATTGTATTGAATATTTAGTATTTTTTTAAAATCATAAGCAGGATTAAGCTAGAGCTAGCTAGTTATTGGAATATCAGTTCTTTAATCAAGGCAAATACCCACCCATACGACATAAAATAAATTTCTTAGATGACATAGAAGTATAAACATTCCTATTTACGAGGTATGTAGTAAATATATATACGTACCTACATATTATATAACAAGCCCTCCGTCCGCAGCTTCGCCCGCGATAAAATAATTTTCCCGTAGGAAAAGGTATTTTCCCGCGGTAAAAAATAGCCAGTATGTCGTCTCTCAGTGATAATGTAGCTTTCTGACGGCAAAATAATTTTTGAAATCGATCCAGTAGTTTTTAAGTTTATTCGTTACATACAAAATACAAATCTTTCCTTTTTATAATATTAGTGTAGATATAATACACTCGTAACTCTTGCATCAGACACAAACAAGAATTTACCACATAATATGGATAAAATCTCATGGTCATTTCAATGAAGTCATCGGTAGTGCAGAACGATTAGCAATATAAATGTAAACAGAACGCGAATTCCTTGTTATCGTTGTAACGGCGATGTGAATAATAGCTTTGCGGCTGATGAATCATTGTAACTAATGTCCTTTGTTTCATCACTGGTACTGTTCCTTTGTTAAATCACTTGGTATTGGCTGAAAAAAACAAATATTAAATGCCTAAACTACATCCTATGAATCTTCGTATAAGCAATGCCCCCAGTGATGCCTTAAAGTTTCCACTAAAATTGAATACATTTTACAAACATTTATTTTATAACACTTAATTTATCACGACGATTTTAAGTGTAAGTTACAATTGTAGAGCGCGCGCAGACAGAGCGCGGTCTGGAGTTTCGCGTTCCGCGTTCAGAGTTCTGCGTTCTGATCGCTCGAGAGTTCCAACGCACACAAGAGGCGGTCAAATTCATGCGTTCCATGTTTTTGTATGTGTAACAGATGGCGCTAGAAAGTTCATCTTTCGAAGAAGAAGCATTGATTTTGTGGAGCCTAGAAACTTCTAAAAAAGTAGAAAACATTGGGTGCACCTAATTAACACAACACGAGAAGAATCCCTTGACGCGGCCATTTCAAGCCAAGTTTCTGCTTTTTGTCACGATTTTTGTAGTGTACATGACTTAAATCATATAATAATCTCCTTTTTCTAACCAATTTGATCAGTTTTTCTGTATTTGTAACCTGAGACATCTTGGTGAACGCGGCGTTCTCTGTCTCGGCGGCAAAAGAACGCAAGAACGCGGCGTTCCGTTTTGATCGCCGCGGTCTGACCGCCTGCTGTGTGCGTTGTTGTAAGGGACCTAGTACATTCGAAAGAACGCAGAACTCTGAACGCGGAACGCGGAACTCCAGACCGCTCTCTGTCTGCGCGCGCTCTTACGGTAGCCAAGTCGGTCTAACATCTGAAGGAATTATGATACCACCAATCACGTGGCGTACTTTTTATGAGCTGTCAAAGCACCATTCAGCTATAGATTTTGTGTGATAATAGCTAGTGCAGCATAATAAGCCGTCTGAATGCACTTAAGGTGCGCGCAAACGCCTTAATGTGCTAACATAAATAAAACATTATAAAACTTGTAGTAAAACACCATTTATTTTATTTAGGATTGGCACTTCAAGTTAAACATAGGTTGTGTATATAAAACTACAAAAAAAATCCCATGTATATACTGCCGATAACATACATATGCCTCGCGCGAGGCGATGGTAAATCCCTATGATAAAGCACTATATAATTTAGTGGTTATAATATCAAATGAAAGAATTATTCCGCAAAAAGACCGAAAAAGGAACGTACTTATTGAAAATTGCGTACGGGCACTTATGGTAAGCACTGGAATTTTGAAGAATCGTGGGCACGTCTTGATACCAATTGTACCTTTTTGCAACGCGGAAGAACACGAAGTTACCCTACAACCTAACTCCTAGTCCCTAAATCCACATGCGCATGCTGATTCAAGAATCAGAGTATAGGTCAGTAGAAAGAGCATAAGTTGAAAAGGGTTGCATTAACGTATCAATTAGCAAAATAGTGTGCCGAGGAGTAAAAAGGTATAAATCTATACTATCGGAAAAATTAAGGTCTTGAAAATAAATACGTAAAGGAATTTAGGTTCCTAAATTAACTGGAAAAGTATCTCCTTCGTTGACGACGAAACTAATCGAAGGAATACTTATGAGTATTGATTCCCTGATGTATTGATTTCCTCTTCGGCGAGATCGAAGTATATAAAAGCGTAACTCGTAGGTACACTTAATGAAGTAGCCCACAGAACCGCTATTCCTCCCACGGATCTACTGGGGTTAAGCTACTGGGGTGACGGTCGGGCTGGAAAGAAATTTTAAAATTAGCCCATTTTCAAGACCAAACCCTAGCCGAACAACCTGCTCTAATAACCAATGAAGATGACACTTACCCGATGAAAAATCGGCCTTCCAAACAAAATCTGCTTTAAAAAATAGGCGAGCAGCGAACGGATAATATATACAATGCTCCTTATAGCCTTTCCTTTTCGTGAATGACTTAATCACAGCCTTATAAACGGAGATAACTGTTTTTCTTAAGAAAAATTGATAACGACCAGCACCTCTTATGTCTGAAGCGATTCTGTCATCCACATCAAAACAAACAACTCTGACAAACCCCAAACTCAATTTTTAAATTTGAATAAAATTTCTACTATGCTTGAAAAGATGTATGCGGCCAGGAAAAAACAGCCAGTAAAAATAACTGTGAATAGCCAAAAAGTTTTAATTTTAAAGTATTCATGCAGCTCTATAATGCTGCACTAGCTATCACGTAACTTATTTCCAATTTGATCGCCTAATTGTTTGTTTTAAAGCAACTAAAAGTTTGATTTTTTAGTTAGGTACTTAACTGAAATAGTGTTTGTTTTTTTAGTAAAATGGCGAATAGGATAGGAATTATTGTTTTATGCATACTCTAGCTATTCGGTGAGTTCCCTGCATGAGGATATTTCTTTTAGTGATGGTATTTATTTTAGTGTATTCATGTCAAAATTACATACCTAACATAAGTTCACAATTGACTTCAATCATTTCAACTGTTTCAAACGTGGTGCTAATGCCGTGTTAGTAGCTTTATCAGTACCGCTATTGCTTGGTACAACGCATTACTTTATTTTGAAGAAAGAGGTTTATTTTTGGAAAAATACTTTTTATTTGAAGCTGACCACTCCTGTATGGATAAAAACCTTAAAATGCGCTTCTTGTATGTAGTAGAGTACAAAATTGATATGGAACTTGAGACAAGTTTAGAAGACAAGTTTAGTTCTTTAATTTGTTTGTACGAAAACGCTAAATAAATAAAAATGGGATCTTGTTTATGTTTTTTACCTATAAAGTGGCTTTATATTTACTTCAGTCATAAAGTCAATAAAAAGTAATAATCTTACTAAGAGTAAAGATTTTTTCTAATATCTGCGATATAACCTCCGTAATTCACGCCCCGTTATTCGTAAAACTCATCTTTTTATCACTTCATAAAGTTTCATGCAAACCAATACTAACTTAATTAATTTACTAATGGAGTGCTTCTGTACAGAGCGTAGTTGCAACTTGTTTGTGATGTTTTAGAAGTTGATTAAAACAAAATATTAATTAATGAAACTGCCAGAGGTTTCGTACACTGTTCGCACTGAAAATGAAACAGAGTGAACAAGATTAGATATATTTTAATTATTGAAAGTGCATGAATATCCGTAAGTACTTCACAGTGATGAATAACACCAACATTATGTAACCAGCTTTTACATACTTTTATTAAGTACGAGTTTTGCTTGCGTTAACCCAAAAATTATATCGGTGTGCGTTCTCCCGCTCTATTCCGAATTTGTCCCGATTCTGAGCGGCGTTCAGCCTGATTTGAAGACTCTCAAATAATACTTCAAAACGATACTTACTGCTAATGTTCTAATCTTTCCAATATTATAAGCGCAGAAGTTTGTATGGATGAATGTAAGGATATTTGTTACTCTTTTACGCTAAAACGGTTTGAAGGATTCTGATGAAATTTGGCACACAGATAGTTTATAATTGTGTTATCATATTATAATTTTATTGTATTAACTTTAGACGACCAGATGGCCTAATGGTTAGAGAACCTGACAACGAAGCTTGAGGTCCCGGTCCGATTCCCGTGTCGGAGCAGATATTTGTATCAAAAAAAAACTAAAAAACACGCTTTCAAAAAAAAACACCTAAAAAATAATAAATAAATTTTAATAAATTTGAATTCATTATTCTTATAGTGCAAAAAATAAGCAATTATTATATTGTTATATCCAGATCCAAATTATTGTAAACCTTACTAAATATTGATCAAATAAATATTAATAGTTTAAAATATTTTATTGTAAAAAAAGCGTGGGGTGCATGTTGACAGATATGAGTAGGATTATCATATTGATAACATCTTTAAAAGCACCCCACGCTTTTTTTACAATAAATTATTTTAAACTATTATTATTTTTGATCAATATTTAGTATTGTTTACAAATTTGGATCTGGATAAAACAATATAATAATTGCTTATTTTTTGCACTATAAGAATAATGAATTCAAATTTATTAAAATTTGTTTTTTATTTTTTAGGTGTTCTTTTGAAACACGCGTTTTTTAGTTTTTTTAACTATTATTTATTTTCTATTTTTTAGTTGCAATTTTTCCCAAAGAGAGTGTTTCCATGTGCTAAAAAGAGACATGACGGTTTTTTGCTCGTCTTAAATAGAATCGGTCCATCTTATACTTGATCTTTGGTGCGCACGCACTGCTCTACACTACTAAACGTCAACATCTCTCTTTCTAACTTTACCCCCCTCACTTACAAACCCTCAACCCCCTAAACCCAACCCCCCCTAACATCCCCCACCCCATTTCCCCAAACCCTTAACTCCAACCCCCACACCCTTACCCCAACCCCCTAAACCCCCCTTACCCCCCTCCCCATTTCCCCGAACCCCCCTACCCCCTAAACCCCCCTTACCTCCCTCCCCATTTCCCCAACCCCCCAACCACCTAAACCCAACTTCCCTAACCCCGGACCCCCCCACCCCATTTCCCCAAACTTCCCCCAAACCCCTAACCCCAACCAACCCCTTACGCCCTAACCCCTAACCCCCCTTACACCCTCCCCATTTCCCACAACCCCCCCCCATTTCCCACAACCCCCCAACCTCCCTAACCCCGAACCCCCCAACACCACCACCCCATTTCGCCCTAAACCCCCAACCCCCCTACCCCCACCCCATCCCCCCAACCCTTCCCCCTTCCAGCTCCATCATCAGACCCTTGTTACCATCTAGGATCAAAGTACTCGTCAAGACCAATCAAACGAGCCCAAACTCGACGGGATTGTGTTGTTTTATTACAGAGTTCCTATGGCCACCATTCAGCTCCATCATCAGATCAGCTCCATGTTACAATAATATTGCATTGTCATCCAATTTACACATACGTGCAAAATTTCAGCTCAATCGGAAACCGGGAAGTGGGTTAAAATCGCGCCCTAAGGAGTCGGTTACAAACAAACAAACATACATACAAACAAACATACAGACAAACAAACATACAACTGAAGCTAATATAAAGCGTGTAAAAAATACGTATGTTTGTACTCGGGTCTTGGGTGTTTAATATGTATTTAAGTATCTCTTCTTAGTCGTGCACTCTTGACAGAGTGGTCGTGGTCATGCTTCGGTCGATCGACTCCTGCGCCACCGCTGCTCTCGCGACGCGTCGCCAAGTAGCCCGATGTCTGGCAGAGTGGGAGCAATCGTTTATGCTAGAGTGCGTCACAGTTTTGATGAGGTCTGTCCACCGAGTTGGGGAGCGCCCGCGAGATCTTTTGCCCTCGACTTTCCCCTGCACCACAAGCCGTTCCATGGAGTCCTCATTACGGGTGACATGTCCAAAGAACTTGAGGATTCGTATTTGCACAGTTGACGATAATCTCTCTTGAATGTTAAGTTCTTTAAGGATCGAGACGTTGGTGCGGTGCGCTGTCCACGGGATTCTGAGCAGGCGTCTCCAACACCACATTTCCAGAGCGTCAATTTTGCGAAGGTCCTGTTTCCTCAACGTCCACGTCTCAGCTCCATATAGAAAGATTGGAAAGACTAGGCATCTCATTATCCGAACTTTTGTGTTCCTGGTTATTCTGCGGTCCTTCCAAATCTTTGTGAGTTTCTCCACAGAGGATCTAGTCATGGCGCAACGTCTTCGAATTTCATCTTCACATCCTCCAGCGTTGGTGACAGTAGATCCCAGATATATGTAGCTCTTGACTACGTCGCATCCCGCTATGTTTTGGACGTCCGGTTGGTTGTTGTTGGCTCGATGTATTTAAGTATATATCTGTCTATATAAGTATGTTTATCCGTTGCCTAGTACCAGGGCTGGGCAGTATTTGAATTACTTGTAATTGAAATACGTAATTGAAATACAAATACGTATTTGGTATTTGTATTTCAATTACTCGCTGAAAATGTAATTTGTAATTCGTATTTCAAATACCTGACGCTAAGGTATTTTGTAGTTAGTATTTCAAATACTTATGACTTCAAAATACATTTTAACAAAATACATTTAGATTTCATTTAGCGATCTTAAGTTGAACATGAAAACGTACCGGTGTAGACATGACTTTATTCATTCCTCTATGAGAGGCAGATAACACTTAAGTCTGGTGTTTAGGAAAGGAAACTCTGCTTTTAATCAGTAAAAGTACCTAGTTTCCTTTAATGAGAGTAATTTTTAGTAAAATAATACTGATTACCCACAACTCAAAACTAGTTTAAGTCGACATAGGTATTTCAGGCCGTAGCGTACTTGAGTGCACGTTTGGCACAGCCGTAGCGTCCTCTTCCGAGAGGAAGGGTTACGGATTAGCCCGAAACTGTCGAGTTAAACTCGACTCGTTTTGAAACGTGAGTAATAGTAGGAGAGCTGGCACCAATTTTTGGGTAGGTGTTTGAGGCAAGCTGAAAACTTGTCACATACTTCTCCTATTATACCCCAACACAAGACTACAGACCTGGCTGGGAGTAGCGGGGCTAAATGAACCTATGAATTTTTAATTTTAATTTTTTTTGGTTCAATATATTTGAGGCAATATGCAATTTTTATATGTTGTAGTTTAATGTTTAAAGAATAAAAAAAAATAAGCCAGACGATTTAGTCGGGGCTTTGATATTGCCTGGCGCGTGCAAACATATTTTGATTTTTCAAAAAAATATAAAAAATTTATTTGAGGCAACTTGAAATTTTAATAGGGTATTATTTATAACTAAAAAATAAGATTCTCAAAAAGACAGGTCATTTTGGTGGGACTTTCTACCTGCCAGGTGATCTAACAAATGATATATCCGTGCGAGTGAGTATATTTGTTAAATCACCTGGCAGGTAGAAAGTCCCACTAAAATGACCTGTCTTTTTGAGAATCTTATTTTTTAGTTATAAATAATATACTCTATTAAAATTTCAAGTTGCATCAAATACATTTTTTATATTTTTTTGAAAAATATGTTTGCACGCGCATGGCAATATTAAAGCCCCGACTAAATCATCTGGCTTATTATTTTTTTATTCTTTAAACATTAAACTACAACATATATAAATTGCATATAGCCTAAATATATTTTTGGAACCAAAAAAAAAATTAAAAAGTCATGGTTTCATTTAGGCCCGCTACTCACCAGCCAGGTCTGCAGTTTTGTGTTGGGGTATAATAGGAGAAGTATGTGACAAGTTTTCAGCTTGCCTCAAACACCTACCCAAAAATTGGTGCCAGCTCTCGGACCATAATCTGTATTGTTTCACTATGAGTGAGTCTCACGACCTCACGGTACTTTCATGTTGAAAGAGAGTAATTTTCTTTTACTCTGCTTGCCCATGCCGGGTTGGGTTCGTTTTTATTCTACTTAGTATTTTGTAATTTGTATTTTGTATTTTAAATAAAAATACCTGAAATACTGTATTTTGTATTTTATATTTCAAATACTCGACTTAAAAGTATTTTGTATTTCGTATTTTAAATACATGCGAGATAGTATTTTGTAATTTGTATTTTAATTAAAGCAAAGCATGTATTTTGCCCAGCCCTGCCTAGTACCTATAACACAAGCTTTGCTTAGCTTACTTTGAGACTACGTCAATTGGTGTGAATTGTCCCTTGATATTTATTTATTTATTATATTCTTTTTGTCTCGGAAAATTGCATAGTTTTCGTGGGACATGAAAAGCAAACTCTTCGCAGACAGAGTTGCGGACAAGAAATTATTCTTTTTAGTTCTTGATATACATTTACCAATGCTGTGGCACCCTAATAATTCGAATTGTGCAGGAGTTTTTTAATTTACCTAAATCTTTTACATGACGTCAGTGGTGACAAATACGCTTGTGTACAAATGCGAGATGCATCCAAAAACGTACAGTCTCATGCTTTTCTAACTCTTTGGGTTACTTAAGGAAAATGTCTCCACATTACTGTGGTTCATAACATAAGCAAGTAACAACGTATAAGTGCATCCGAGCCGCAGGCAGCTCGTAAGTCGTCTCGAAGTAAACTTTGACGAGGCACTCTCCTTGACTCCAGATTAAGTAGTTTTAAAGTGCCCCTAGATTAATTACATGCAAGTTAACATATTGCACATCGTCTGAGTTTGCTATTAAATATTACTAGTGATTTGTAGATGAGCTGCTTTTGACGACGTTTTAAAATATCACATGCTTAAAATAGTCGAAGGAATGATCTAAATTCTATTGAAAAACTAGCCCTTTTTGCTTAAAAAAAGTTAGTGCAATGTTTGGTTCTGTTTAAACCGTATATTATGACTTACCTACTAAAAATATAACTGTGGCTGGAGATCGATGCTAGTTTCTCATCATTTCTTTATACTTACTACATCATATACATGAACCCGAGCAGTTGACATAAATATAGAACCAAGTTTCTCAATGTGTTTTCGGAACATTTATTTTCATATTAATTTGCGAATTTTTGTTTGTCTGTAGAACATGGAAGCATGTTTCTATAGAACATAATACACAGCTTAGCGGGAACTTGAGATGGCGATAGGACGTAAATGTTTCATATCAAGATAATTTGATGCATGTCATCACAATGACTTTTATGCGATGACTAAGATTAATGTATTGGCTCGACAAGCGTCAAGATTGACTTTACAAAAAAAAAAATCCCAACTAAAAAATATTTTTGAACGTGCAGTATAAGATTAGTCGAAGCTAAAGACTAGGGAGATTCGCACCCGTAGTAACGCGCTTTGTCCCGACGCGGTCCGGGCAATAATGAAGACGTCGCCGATGAGAGCCGTTTAATTAACTTCAAAATGAGGCTGTGGCTCTCTAACTTCTACGCCCGAGTCTTGCCCGAGAAATAATAATGAGCCACTCTCTTAGCGGACGGAGTTTTTTCATTGTGTCTAACGCAGGACCAAATCAATTAGGTTTTAAGCGTGATTTTAACTTAAGTTTTCGTTTTAATTAATGATTGGAAGTCGAAACTCAGTTTTCTAGTTGCAAAAACAATTGAGAGTAGTTTTTTTTAGATTGATGGGTTCATTAGTTAATGTTGAATAGCAGCACGAAACGCGTGGCATTCAAGAACATTAAGATTATATTTTAAATGTATGTAAGAAGTAAGCTCACTTATAAACATTCTAAATATTTATGCATACCTACTTGTACTTTTACGTAAATACCGAAATTGTTTCTGAGATTGCTTAGAACCACAGCCTCTGCAAACAACCGAAACTTTAAGTTGTACAATGGACGACAACACAAATAGAAGCAGACGATAATAATATAATTATGCTTAATTAAAACATTCGTAGTACTGTAGGCCCTTACAATAACTGAATTCGGATTAGCCGCACTATAGATAATACGAGTATGAAGCTCCACAACCACCTATCCACTTCTACTGCTGACTGTACATATAAAACGCCCCATACTGTATTTTACCATTACTCCTATTAAAAGAGAACTCGGTTTAAAGTGGTATACTTTATAATGATTTTTGTGATTTTGACCTTCCTTTCCCAAATACTTCCCTTACTCCGGTAACAAAGCGTCTGTTCTGCAAGGATATAAAGAAATTTTTAGTGATTTTCAGGCCGCCATCAAACTTATGGCTGCGCTGGAGTCTGCACTGCAAGCATCGCTCGAGGAACAGCACGGCACGCCCCTTCTTTGCCGGTCGGTACACCTAGTCAAGGTGTCTTCCTTCCTGTCCAAGTCAAGAAAAGTCACCACAGCGCTATTTTTTTGTCGAAACCTGAGCATTAAATTGGCTGCATCATAATGCATTTACATAGGTAACCAAGTCCTTCCATTTCATATTCACTCGCTTGGCTATCTAATTGAAGCTACTAATGAAATATAAATCAGCAAAAAAAAAACAAATTTCTTTTATACCTATTATTATGCAATTACATTAATCTCAAGGAAGCTGTTTACATAAATTCCAATGAAGCAAAAGTGAACTACGAAGAGATATTTCTGTCTCAGGTACGAGATTTTATTCGCAAAGTAAGAATCACTTTGCTGAAATGAAATTCTATCTCATTACGTAATTTAAAAGCAAGAAATATTCTGTTATTCCTGTTTGTAAATAAAGAAGGACGTAGTGCACTGAAAAAATTATTGCAAAATAAACTCCTTCCCAGAAACGTTAAGTTAATTAATAGGTAATTTTGTTCGTTAACACCAACTAACTAACTTTGTAAGACAGGAACATTGACTTTTTACTGCTTTCATTGACAAGTGTAAAAATATCGCTGCAATATAAGTAAATCAATCTAAAGTGCAAAATTGATGTCTACTAGAAACAAGTAGAGCGCTCAAGCCAAAAAATCCCTTCTTATTAACGCTTACTCCTAGAAATTTAAGCTAAAACGTTGATAGTGTAGCCAAAAGTTAGTCGCTTAAAACTTTATGATAATTAGTTGAGCGACCTAATTCCGAAGATCAGCCTGTAACAGTACAGACATCCATCTGTAATGTTCCATCTTATATAAACATAGTTTTAGGTATATTAGTTAATAATATATATTCAAAATAGCTAATAAAATTGTTACATACGTCAATAGGGCGATGTTATTCTTAATTCATTGATCACAAACTACCTATTTGCATACTGAACCTTTTATTGTAAGAATAGGCCTGTATGAAGCTTATTTGGGAATGTGGGACTGACGACAACGATGTTAATAAGGCTAATTAACAATTACATACGGAAAATCCTCATTTGTAACCCTTTTACTTGAGGAAAGGCCTGAGATGATGATGATGATGATGAAGATGATGCAACACTTTCGCTTACTAGACGGCATACCTGTAATTTTGCCAACAAACTGGCTGACCCAATTAGAGGTAAAACAGGCAAATCTGCACCTTAAGTGAAAAGCTTAGAAGCTATTTCAGTATCGAGTTCGGAATGAGAATTGTCGGGTAGACTGGAGGCACGCGCTCGAGATACGACCTTTCCACAGTTATTCGGGCCCCTTTTGCACCTAGTGCTCCGTGTGCACCATATGGTTTGAATGGACCAAGTGCTCCAAATGCTCCAATGGGATTGCTTGGGCTAAGTGCGCTTAGTTCGCTATTGGGACGGTAGATGGCGTATAAAAGGCAGCGAGCGGACATAGAACGGGTTCTTCGTCTTTGCCACGGGCTCGGAAACGGTTCTCCCAGTGTGTTTGAGGTATCATTTTTATCGTGACTTTTACCGTATTTTCTCTTACTTTATTGTGTTTTCTCTTGTGTTTTCTTTTATCGTGTTTCTTTTATTGGGTGTTTAAATGTTTCTTGTGTTAGTTAATGGGGGTTTGTGTGATTGCCCGGCTTTGTGTATTTATTGCCAAATATGGTGATGGAATATTCATTGTCGGATAATTACATAGTTGATGTTAGTTAAGATGGGGTAGCGGGATTTTGCGGGAATTTCGTATGGGAGTTTATTTGTTAGTTTCTTGTGATAGTTAATGGGGAGGGGTTTAGTGTGGTTATCTGGCTTTGCGTATTTATTGCCAAGACATGGTGATGGAATGCTCATTGCTTGGATAATTACATAGTTGGGTGATAGTTAAATTGGGGTTTAGTGGATTTTGCGGGGTCAGTGTAGGGGCTAGGTTGTGTTAGTGTTGGAGAACCTATTCGAGCATCAGCTGAAGTAATAGCTGGACTCTGAGAAGGGATAGTCCCGAAACCTTGCGGTGTTAACGTAACGATTAGCCCATCTCGGAGGCGTTTTAGTGTAAATTTACCACCTCTTGGAGATGGGTGGGGGTCTGTATTATAACTCAAGAGTCGGACCTAAGTTCTCCCTGGGTGTTGAAGGGTTTGGAGCGCCATAACCGGTGTTTCAAACTCATCATCTACCTAGTCCGCTTATCTATTTATATATATATTACACACTGGTATTCTTCTATCCCAATCCCCTCAGAAGGGTACCAGTAAGCACACGGGTATAGAAAGTAGGACTTGAGCCAACCCACTCAACGTAGGCATTAGCTCAGGATAGGCCCTCTCTTATCAGTTGGAGAGGGGCCCCGCGGTAGTTGTAAATGTGGAATCCGGATTCCTAGCTTTTCAATTTCGTGTAGAATAGATGGATAGTTTAGCTGGTAGGATAGGATCTTCGGGGATAGGTATTATTATCATTAACTATCTTCAGTTCTTCATTATACTGTAGTGTGTCGGGGGGCTGAAGTATGCCACCTGACATACTTGGTATTATTATCATTAACTATCTTCAGTTCTTCATTATACTGTAGTGTGTCGGGGGGGCTGAAATATGCCACCTGACATACTTGATATTATTATCATTAACTATCTTCAGTTCTTCATTATACTGTAGTGTGTCGGAGGGCTGAAATATGCCACCTGACATACTTAACATTATTATCATTAACTATCTTCGGTTCTTCATTATTCTGTAGTGTGTTGAAGGGCTGAGATATGCCATCTGACATACTTAATACTATTACCATTAACTAAATACTACCTGCTGTTCGTCATTATACCAATTGATGTAGGAGGGCATTACTATGCCTCCTGACTTACTAAATACTACTACCTAAACAAGACAGTTCTTCATTGAGCTATTTTGTGTTGTGGAAAAGGACTACATTTGATGACGTAACTACTAATGCCTGAGGCATTGACTGACTTTGACTTTGACGCTCTAGACTTTCCGACGGATGAAAGATTTCAGGGTTTCCCTTTCATCCATATGTCCTATCTAGTAAACCCTAGTAGACTCAATTAAGTGAGTAAAAATAAAACTCAACAAACTCACTATGAATATTTATTTGCTGAAAAGTAGAATCTCCTTTGAAGTCGGCGGTCGTCCCTGGTGAAATAACCTTGGATTATCTGGTCCTGTGGTGGCTAGTTATACTTACTGAACCTAAATGGTAAAAGCTTACCAAATACTTGTTGTACAATCCGTCATTCTGACTATAACTGAGGCAGATGCAAGTTAGTGGCTTACTGGTACCAAAGGATCTGGTAGCTACTCAATAGTCATTATGATCACTCATTGAAGTCTACAATTACTACCGAAGTTTCGGCTAGCTATTGCAGAGGCAATATGATCACAGGTTGGACCCAAGAACGGCCACAGACTGTAACTAATATCCCTTTGAAATGTCCTCTCATTTACTTAAGGTAATGCATTCATTACCTAAACAAGGAAAAGGTAGTATACTCCTTCTGAGTTCATGCGGGGGAGGTTCTTTTGGAGTCCAAGTATGGTGCCGCACACCACCGTTGAGAGCGGGGAGCGGGCTCTCAACCATAGCCGCAATATAAAATTCCTTGCCTACAAGTACATGACACAGACTATGGACATATGACATTAATAAAACTTCAGACAATTATCTTTCTTCAACCATTCTTCTTTTGACATCTCTACAGGTTTTATTAACTATAAGCGATTACTTAAAACTATATACAATTACTTGAAACTACAAACAGCTTAATTATCCTACTTCAACTATTCATCTTCCTCAATGACTTTTATTAACTATAGGCAATTACTTTCTTTAAAATTATCCATCCTAACCATATCTTCATTATGAACTTGAATTATATAGCAGTTAACTACTACCCATACATACAAAAAAGAACTGTCGGGTTATTCTTCGGACTCAATGTAGGATCCTTATTACGTAAACCACTAGCGATCACTTGGCCAATTCTGTGACTTAAACAAGGTAAATCAGCTTGAGTTAGGAGCTAGGTATTTTAGAGACTATTTTAGAAAAAATTAGGTGCGATAGGTTCGCTTATATAGGTAGGGTTCCCTAGGTAGGTCTTCTTAGAGTTATATAGGTAGTTATATATTAAGTAATGTAGAATTATAGGTAGGAATATACTAGGTTTTTATAGGTAGGTAGCTTTAGTATATAGTATAGTATATAGGAGAGGGTAGGTAGCTTAGGGAGAGGGGTAGGAGTGAGGGGGGGTGGTACAATTATGATGCCGAATAGACCAGGATAATTATTACTATTTACTTTACTATGCTTAAATAATTCTTAATCTTATTTCATTAAGTCCAAAAAATAACCTTAGCATCTTTGTTACTTAGTCAAATTCATTCGTGTAGGAATAGTATAAAGAAGTTGTTTTGCCTTGTTTCGGTCAAAATGTCGTTGTAAGCGTTTGCCACGTGACAATCGATTACAGCGACAATTTTGTTGCCGCGAGAAATAGATTTGTATATACGGGTAGTAAGTAAGTAGTTCATAGTCATTTATTATTATTCTAAAGCAGAAGGTCGAAGTCTTTTCGTATCGGTGCGTAGTCCCTTGTACTTGTAGTTCTGAAAAAAAAAGAAGAGTTAATTTTAACAACCGTCATTAAAAATAGCAATTAAAAATAAAGAGCTTTAACCAACTTTACACTTATAACACTAGCTTACTAATAAAAAAAAAAAATATATATCAAAATCTATACATTGCGATACCACTTTTAAAACTAACAGAGATAGTTGAGGGAGCGCGTAATTATAATAACCTGCCCAGCGTTATAAGGGACATAAAGTCATTAGCAAGTTTTAAACATAAACTCAAAGTCCGCGTTTTAAACAAAATTCCGGTCACCTGATTACGGCCCTGTACTCAGCAAGTCTGCGTACTTGCAAGAGTAAACTCATTTTATTTCTACTCGTCTTATTCAATAACAAATTCGTATTATCTAGCAAATGTTTTGTTATCGGCTCGGCGCCGGATTATGTAGTTACGTTATTTATATCTACCTATTCGTTAAGCAAGACGTAATTCATTCTGAAAAAATAGCACTTTAGCTCGAAAAATCGTACAGCCTAGAGAAAAAAAATAGCACTTTCGCTCGAAAAAAAATCGTACAGCCTAGAGAAAAAAAATAGCACTTTCACTCGAAAAATCGTACAGCCTAGAAAAAAAATAGCAATCTTAGGAAGTTATTTAATGCTTAGACAGACAGGGCACAAACAGATAAAAATAGATGCTTTGATTAAGTGAAGAAACCTATAGAGCACCTCAACTTTAAATAGTAACACATCGGAAGTGGTAGTGGTGTCTTGGTTAGCTAAATAGAGTTATCCCATGATAATTAGCAATAGAGTTTAGAATATCCTAAGTAGTTATAGGTTAACTAAGGTCAGAGAGATTACATAGTTAAATATAGGATAGGGGGCAAACGAGCATGCGGGTCATCTGATAGGGGGGGCAATTGCCGCAGCCCTTGAACACCCGCAACATTTAGGGTATCGCGGGTGCGTTGCCGACCTTTTAGAGAAATCGATAGGCTTATTTAGCTCATATCGACATAGGGTTCGTTAGGTAGGCAAAGCAGTCTTTCTCGTTTTATGTTATACAACTGTTGCCCGCGACTTTGCCTGTAGGGAGATCGTTTATCACTGATTTGTAGGAGTCCGTGCTCTTCCCCGGGCCACATGACTCACATGCTGTCTGTGTGCCGTATTTTATCCGGATCAGCTTAGCCAATTTAGCATGAGGGAGTAGTAGACAGACGGGCGGATAGACAGACGGACATACTGTCCCAATTGTGTTATTGGTATTAATTTGTTAACGTAGTTATTAAATCCGAATTTCATCCGGATCAGCTTAGCCAATTTAACGTGAGGGGGTAGTGGACAGACGGACGAATAGACAGACGAACACTCATTTTCATTTAAGTTATTGGCATTATTCTGTTAATTTAGTTCATTACATTTTACAGCATAGCGGTTAATTAAATTTAAAAATTCAAGTACAATATGGTACACGCACAGTATGGTTTTATAGATAAGATAAGACATATAGGATAGATAATTAAGCCACTTCTTACCTTACTAAAATGTTGGGTCGGCTATATTCAAAACATCAGCGCTGGATAGTATTTAACCACAGAATAAGTTCAGGATATCGGAAGATTTCAGGTTATCTGAAATAAAATTTAGTTATTAATTTCAATAGTAAATAAGTAAATGCCACGTCCCAAACATACAATTAACTACATCTCATTTAAATATAGCGACCAGAAATTACCCTATCTATACAATACAATGCAATACAATATAGATATTCTTTATTGGTCTCCAAAAGCGGTACAGTGACGTTATAGGAATGGAGATTTAGGTAGATAATAGGCGGTCTTATCGCTAAAAAATACTTCTACTCTCGTCTACCTACTAGATAGAATAATTGTTCGTCAAATTGAGGTATGTTAGTTAATTAAAATTATTAGTACTTTGACAGAACGGTTTGGTTATGGATGTTATTATCAATGACATAATATTTATTACGGGTTGGCAAGTCGATATACCATAGCGATGAGGTTTGAAATGCATTGGACAAAGGGACCTTAGATGTCAATACGTGCTACAATAGAATCAGGGTATAGAAACGTCTAGGGAACTAGTAATATTATTAAATAATGATAGGAAAGTCACACTCGGCAGACTACGTACTTAAAAATTGATTAATATATGGTCATTGTTGACATCATCAGGCCAGAGTTTGGTTAGTCAATTGATTTAAATTTACTCAGAATTCTATAGTATATATATTACATCCAATCGCCAAGGTATAATTATAATAATGTAGTACTTATACTACGCCTAGGCACAGTAGATAAACACTATTTTATTTCATCAGTTGAGAGGTTTATTATGACGCGAACACTTTGTAAGTGAACACAAGTTCATCACTCGTTAAATAACTAATTAAATTGTATTTCAATCGGATCGAAGCGATGACGCATTCATGTTAGTCCATACTTAAGAATTAAACAGTTGTCTATTTATACGTACATTGTTAATATCGGTAGGATTTTATGTGTGGAATTGTACTAAACGGACAGCATTGCGTAATCAAATCAAGCCAACAATAGATAGGTACTTACCTGGATATTAAAACATCTTTGACGTCACAGCCTTGACGAAGTAAACATAGATAGAAATCTGTCTTGAGGAGTGAAATAAATGGTTATTGTTATAAATTCCAGCACACTTTGCATTTGGTTAGTTAAACTTGGATAAAAGTAGCTTGGCATAAGAAAGGATTCGATGGCGTCGTAAACAAAATTCTATTTTTAGCTGGCAGACTGGCTGACGCTAGAACGAGTGTTGCCAGGGTAATAAAATTTTACTTGTTGTAAAGTGACTGCTCGCTATCAACCAGCCGCGGAGTTAAATTGGGGTTTAATCCGATATCGGTATATTATAAAATATTACTATATATTAATTAAATCAGTTATTCATATTACCATAAATAAATGGTAGAATGTTTGGGAAAAAAAAAATAATGGGAGGAAATATATAAAAGTTTAGAAACATCGTTGTTACTTAAAATCATAGTAAAAGGGTCAAATAGATTAATGCATTGTTTGTTTAAGTAGGGCAGTTGTCTTTGCCTGGGAAAAAAAAAAAAGATATAAATGTAAGGGGACAAATGCTCTGCGTAACCAAGAAATTTAGACGAAGAAAATCTAGGGATCGGTTGTAGATGAGTTCGGTGTGAGCATGCCTTTAAACATAGTTTGTTTTTTCCTAATGTAGATTAAAGCAGATAAGGGTGGTGTTGCCAGCCGTACTAGACAGACTCTTACCGGTTTTATAATTACCTTGGCAGGAAACAAAATTACATCCGGATTTTAAGCCGTCGTTAAATTAAATCAGTTAGTAGTATCACAATAGATGAAATTTATAAAGTTGTCGTAAAAATAATGACTCACTACGTGAAGTGTGTGTGACGTTTTGTTTAGGCGGGAAAACGGTTTCGGTAGCATTAAGCTGTCAGAGCGACGGACTGATTTGACAGTTAGTGAAGTGTCAAAACAATAGAACGTTGAGAGTTTATTTTGACTAAGTATTTAACTATAAAACCTAGTGATTCTAAAACAAATGTGCGTACATAAGGTTAAAAGTGAAATCGGATATCAAGATGATAGCAAGACAATTGTAATATTGAAGTGAGACCGTCCGTGAGTGAGTGAAATTTAGGACTCGACAACCGACAATGTTGATAGGTATATCTAGCAAACTTTTGACGGTGGTATGTGTTTGAATTAATATATATTAAGCCAAGGACCTGGGTTCGATTCCCGGCATTGCTCATTTAAGTAGGAATTCTAAATTTAAGGGTTCGTAGTTTAAACTATACGTCTAGTTAAAATTAGCTTCGACTATATTGTGCGGCGAAGAGTTGTAGCGTAAATAAGACTGATAAAGCGTTGATCTAGGAATGCCGCTCGGTACTTCGTTAGTTACGAAATAATAAGATAAATTACAGGAAGTAACGAGCTTACTAGGTACATAGCGTGTAATTTAAATTCATTAATATGCTATATACTTAAAATGGGTTGTTGCCATGGAATTGACAGTTGGATGTTTGCATTTTAACCTCTATGGACATATGAAACTTTATTGTAGGGAAATAGTTAATATATAATGCAGGCTAGAGTAGGAAATTTAATCTCAATTGCAATTGCTAGGAGTGTTAGTTGTTTGAAGACTGAATGTCTATTTATAGAAATAAAAATTAGCACAGGTTTTGTTGACAGTTTGATCTCTTGATTGGTTATGCTTGGCTTTAGGTCCGGCCAACACATGTGTGTGTGTGTGTATGTATTTTAAATCTCTTTATCTAGTAAACAAATAAGATTAACACAATCGGTGACAATGGGTTTTAGTAGTGTGATTATCTAGCAGAGCTGCGCAGGTCAATATAATAGGGCACGGGTTAGAATTTAGGAAGGGTGGGTTTAGTACTTACACAGACAGTGTACATCAAATTTCATGGATAGTTTGGGTAAATAGTATTTAGCAACTATAGGATATGTAGAAAATTTAGGTATAGACAGGTGCGAGATAATTATTATTCTGTCTTAAAGAGGATGTTTTCTATATGGTATCAACTAGTGTATCTATGACTGCCTAAGTGTCTGGGGGGCACGGTAGTGCGCCTTGCCAAGCCGGGTAGAACATTTAATAAATAAGTGAATATTCATAGGAATAGGAAACACAATACTAATAGTTACGTCGTGTAATTTACATTTTTGTTATAGGCGGGGCGCTAAAGATAATAGTTACCTTATTCAGATAAATTTTGACAAGCTTACTTATTTCTTTGGTTTCTAGTTGTTTTGTATAACGATGTACATACTATACTATTGCATTGTATGTTCATAAGGGGCTTTTTATTCAATAGGAATTAATATTATTATTAAGGGTTGGTCTGAGTAGGACGAGGCATTGTCACTTTAGGAAGTTATTTGTACTGGCCGTGATCATCTGGTAGTTAGGACCCTATGCTATGTGTCCTAAATTTAATATTATATCTAAAATTATATACCCTAATGTTTTATACTAAACATTGAAATGCGCTAAAATTACTGAAACTAATATTCTTAAACTAAACTATTATTCTGAGCTATTATTCTTAATTATTAGTAGACTATTAATAGGCACTAATTGTAGGACTATTAGAAGGTACTAATCGTTGTTTAGGCGATAGATACATATAACCAGATACTCGGTTAGGTAGATTATACTTACATAGGATAAATTAGAGTGATGAAAGAGGCGATGCGCCTTACCTACTTGAATAATTAGTAGCTCCGCGTAGCGATGGTAATTGCTGTTGGTTAGATAATATAATATTGTTCAGTGTTCCGAGGAACTAGGTAAATAATTCATATTCATACTCGTTATTGTGATCATGTTCATTTGTACAATTATTATAGGTCATAGATTAGATATAATAGGTACATGTTACCCTGCTAGGGCGCTGCAATTACCTTATTTTTTTAAATGCTTACTTAAGTACATACATTATTTGACCTGACTGGAAGAAGATAATTAGTAACTTGAAAATATAAATTAAAATTAGATAAAATATAACTTAAGGTCTATAAATTAAATTAAAAAAATTAAAAAATATATATATGTCAGGTTTAAAGTTGTATAAAAAGCAAAATTAAAGTTCACAATGTATCCTTTTAATTCCAATTAACTTCGTTCCCCAGTCAATAAGAAAAAAAATGGGAAAAAAAAATATATGTCTATATCTACCTAGACCAAATCGATAGTAACCAGTAATCATAACAACGCTTTCTACAATTTATCATTCAAATAATCGTTTACCTTATAATATCATTTCAGAATTAACAAGCCTTAAACTAATTTTATAAATTTAATGTCGCTAGATTCGTTTCTATATTTTAGGCAGTCTGTTAAATATTATTATAGCCATTATATAGTTGCTACTTGGGTGCATTTTACAATTATGCCATAGCGCAGCCATGCGTTGGCGTAGACAGATGACGCGTGTAGGGCTGTTCTAAAGTCGGACGTTTATTTTATTTCACGAAGCGCATAGGCAAAGCTGGTAAATTTTGGGTTTCACTTGTTTTGTTGTTTTAGTAATAAGGAATTAGATATAAGGAAGTAGATATAGTGTGAATTCGGGATTCTATGGGTGGGGAAATCAATGGGTCATTTTTGTTGTTAGTGCTGGTGAAGGTGGTGGTGGTGAAAGTAGAATTTAGATTTTTAGGAGTTGTAGTGGGAAGGACTTGATGTCTAGTTGAAAAAAAAATAGTAGTACTTAGCTATAGCCATTTTGTTCTTTAGAAAATTTTACTAAGACTTATGAAATAAGAAGTAACTGTTATTGGGTAGAAAATAAAAAAATATATATATATATAATAGGACATATGTTTACTGGGAAGAATTTTTATTGCTTAAATTAATTCTAAAAATAATAATAATAATAAAAAAAAAAAAAATGTTTTAAATAGAATACAAATATTATTTTAATGTCAAGGTGGGGTGCAAGAGCGGAGGGGAAGTATGGTTGTGGTTATAGTTAAGGGAGGGGGTAGTCGATTAGTAATACTAGTATGAAAGGGCGAATGAGGAAGGATGTAAGAGTGGGTGTGTGAAAGAGATGAGTGAACAAGTTGAGTAGTCTGTGGGGAAGAGGCCTTGATATTGAAATTTTATTTAACTTATTAACATTTGGACTGGAACATTACACTTTGCAAACAAGTAACATGGTTGTAGATGTTAGGAGTAAGCCAAGAAAAAAAAAAAAACGGCATCATGCAGTTAAAAGCCTTCCATGTAACTTCAGACTTAGACACAACATAGGACCATGACTAAATACACGTGACAATTTAGATGCGTAATATTGTATTATCCTTGGAAATAATATTGTAATGATCATTATCATTGCATACTGGCGCGAAAATAAGATAAACTGATAAGCGCCCGTATTTTGCTAAAGAAATATCTACATGGAAAATGTAATTTATATAACTCTTATTGTAATTCATTTGAAAAGAAATTTTACTGGACATAGTCCGAAATAATAGTCATAACAAGTCAAAGATTGGGAGTGAGTGAGATGAAAAAGGATCAAAGACTATTCATGCATACGTACATTCGTGGATATTTTGTGTGCTGTGCACATAAATGAAATTTACCTCTTTGAGCGTTCAGGGTGGGACTTTGTTAATGGGGGGGCACATCTGCGAATGATCATGGTCGTTAGAGGCAGATGCAAGACCTGGTCACTAGCTTTTGTGTATGAACCTAGAAGGTCTCATTTCCCTTGCTGCGACATTAGTTTCTCGTGAAGCTCTTTTATCGTTATTTTGGTTGCTGAGGATTAGTTAATGACCCTTTAGTAATTCACTCCTGGTCGAATACATACAAATTAAATACAATATGACGAACTTTATTGTTGCAACATTCACCAAATTGGGGGTGTGGTATTCGGGGGGAGAGGGTAAGGTTGCGCTGTTGGGATTGGTTATTTAGTGGTTATGTCGCCGACGGCTGGCATTATCTTTTGAAGGGACGTATTGGTGATCGATTTCAGTCGACAGAGGCAGATGCAAGATTGTATCCATCGCTAAATACGTTTTTACTAGAAATGAAGTGGACCTAGCACAGCCACTTTCCCTGATGAGATAAGAGTCAGTTCGTGTAACTCTTGAATCGCCATTCGTGACATGCGAGACTTGGCTATTCGCCCCTTGAGTATTTCCACTTCTATATTTGGTCTAAAAACACACCTCACATGAAAATTGCCTGAAGAAGGAGAAGAGGCAATCATAGAAGGGAAAAGTGTTAATAAGTTTAATGATAGATGTTGTTTTATTGCAATTAACAAATTCTACTTCAGCTAAATATATGTCCGCTTCCATAGAATTTGGGGGGCAATTGTAACAGTACAGACATCCATCTGTAATGTTCCATCTTATATAAACATAGTTTTAGGTATATTAGTTAATAATATATATTCAAAATAGCTAATAAAATTGTTACATACGTCAATAGGGCGATGTTATTCTTAATTCATTGATCACAAACTACCTATTTGCATACTGAACCTTTTATTGTAAGAATAGGCCTGTATGAAGCTTATTTGGGAATGTGGGACTGACGACAACGATGTTAATAAGGCTAATTAACAATTACATACGGAAAATCCTCATTTGTAACCCTTTTACTTGAGGAAAGGCCTGAGATGATGATGATGATGATGAAGATGATGCAACACTTTCGCTTACTAGACGGCATACCTGTAATTTTGCCAACAAACTGGCTGACCCAATTAGAGGTAAAACAGGCAAATCTGCACCTTAAGTGAAAAGCTTAGAAGCTATTTCAGTATCGAGTTCGGAATGAGAATTGTCGGGTAGACTGGAGGCACGCGCTCGAGATACGACCTTTCCACAGTTATTCGGGCCCCTTTTGCACCTAGTGCTCCGTGTGCACCATATGGTTTGAATGGACCAAGTGCTCCAAATGCTCCAATGGGATTGCTTGGGCTAAGTGCGCTTAGTTCGCTATTGGGACGGTAGATGGCGTATAAAAGGCAGCGAGCGGACATAGAACGGGTTCTTCGTCTTTGCCACGGGCTCGGAAACGGTTCTCCCAGTGTGTTTGAGGTATCATTTTTATCGTGACTTTTACCGTATTTTCTCTTACTTTATTGTGTTTTCTCTTGTGTTTTCTTTTATCGTGTTTCTTTTATTGGGTGTTTAAATGTTTCTTGTGTTAGTTAATGGGGGTTTGTGTGATTGCCCGGCTTTGTGTATTTATTGCCAAATATGGTGATGGAATATTCATTGTCGGATAATTACATAGTTGATGTTAGTTAAGATGGGGTAGCGGGATTTTGCGGGAATTTCGTATGGGAGTTTATTTGTTAGTTTCTTGTGATAGTTAATGGGGAGGGGTTTAGTGTGGTTATCTGGCTTTGCGTATTTATTGCCAAGACATGGTGATGGAATGCTCATTGCTTGGATAATTACATAGTTGGGTGATAGTTAAATTGGGGTTTAGTGGATTTTGCGGGGTCAGTGTAGGGGCTAGGTTGTGTTAGTGTTGGAGAACCTATTCGAGCATCAGCTGAAGTAATAGCTGGACTCTGAGAAGGGATAGTCCCGAAACCTTGCGGTGTTAACGTAACGATTAGCCCATCTCGGAGGCGTTTTAGTGTAAATTTACCACCTCTTGGAGATGGGTGGGGGTCTGTATTATAACTCAAGAGTCGGACCTAAGTTCTCCCTGGGTGTTGAAGGGTTTGGAGCGCCATAACCGGTGTTTCAAACTCATCATCTACCTAGTCCGCTTATCTATTTATATATATATTACACACTGGTATTCTTCTATCCCAATCCCCTCAGAAGGGTACCAGTAAGCACACGGGTATAGAAAGTAGGACTTGAGCCAACCCACTCAACGTAGGCATTAGCTCAGGATAGGCCCTCTCTTATCAGTTGGAGAGGGGCCCCGCGGTAGTTGTAAATGTGGAATCCGGATTCCTAGCTTTTCAATTTCGTGTAGAATAGATGGATAGTTTAGCTGGTAGGATAGGATCTTCGGGGATAGGTATTATTATCATTAACTATCTTCAGTTCTTCATTATACTGTAGTGTGTCGGGGGGCTGAAGTATGCCACCTGACATACTTGGTATTATTATCATTAACTATCTTCAGTTCTTCATTATACTGTAGTGTGTCGGGGGGGCTGAAATATGCCACCTGACATACTTGATATTATTATCATTAACTATCTTCAGTTCTTCATTATACTGTAGTGTGTCGGAGGGCTGAAATATGCCACCTGACATACTTAACATTATTATCATTAACTATCTTCGGTTCTTCATTATTCTGTAGTGTGTTGAAGGGCTGAGATATGCCATCTGACATACTTAATACTATTACCATTAACTAAATACTACCTGCTGTTCGTCATTATACCAATTGATGTAGGAGGGCATTACTATGCCTCCTGACTTACTAAATACTACTACCTAAACAAGACAGTTCTTCATTGAGCTATTTTGTGTTGTGGAAAAGGACTACATTTGATGACGTAACTACTAATGCCTGAGGCATTGACTGACTTTGACTTTGACGCTCTAGACTTTCCGACGGATGAAAGATTTCAGGGTTTCCCTTTCATCCATATGTCCTATCTAGTAAACCCTAGTAGACTCAATTAAGTGAGTAAAAATAAAACTCAACAAACTCACTATGAATATTTATTTGCTGAAAAGTAGAATCTCCTTTGAAGTCGGCGGTCGTCCCTGGTGAAATAACCTTGGATTATCTGGTCCTGTGGTGGCTAGTTATACTTACTGAACCTAAATGGTAAAAGCTTACCAAATACTTGTTGTACAATCCGTCATTCTGACTATAACTGAGGCAGATGCAAGTTAGTGGCTTACTGGTACCAAAGGATCTGGTAGCTACTCAATAGTCATTATGATCACTCATTGAAGTCTACAATTACTACCGAAGTTTCGGCTAGCTATTGCAGAGGCAATATGATCACAGGTTGGACCCAAGAACGGCCACAGACTGTAACTAATATCCCTTTGAAATGTCCTCTCATTTACTTAAGGTAATGCATTCATTACCTAAACAAGGAAAAGGTAGTATACTCCTTCTGAGTTCATGCGGGGGAGGTTCTTTTGGAGTCCAAGTATGGTGCCGCACACCACCGTTGAGAGCGGGGAGCGGGCTCTCAACCATAGCCGCAATATAAAATTCCTTGCCTACAAGTACATGACACAGACTATGGACATATGACATTAATAAAACTTCAGACAATTATCTTTCTTCAACCATTCTTCTTTTGACATCTCTACAGGTTTTATTAACTATAAGCGATTACTTAAAACTATATACAATTACTTGAAACTACAAACAGCTTAATTATCCTACTTCAACTATTCATCTTCCTCAATGACTTTTATTAACTATAGGCAATTACTTTCTTTAAAATTATCCATCCTAACCATATCTTCATTATGAACTTGAATTATATAGCAGTTAACTACTACCCATACATACAAAAAAGAACTGTCGGGTTATTCTTCGGACTCAATGTAGGATCCTTATTACGTAAACCACTAGCGATCACTTGGCCAATTCTGTGACTTAAACAAGGTAAATCAGCTTGAGTTAGGAGCTAGGTATTTTAGAGACTATTTTAGAAAAAATTAGGTGCGATAGGTTCGCTTATATAGGTAGGGTTCCCTAGGTAGGTCTTCTTAGAGTTATATAGGTAGTTATATATTAAGTAATGTAGAATTATAGGTAGGAATATACTAGGTTTTTATAGGTAGGTAGCTTTAGTATATAGTATAGTATATAGGAGAGGGTAGGTAGCTTAGGGAGAGGGGTAGGAGTGAGGGGGGGTGGTACAAGCCCACAAAGTGTGGCGCTTGACTCTGGGAGTTATGTTACAGCGGTTGGTCCTAAGCTATTACAACTGTGAATAGACGAGTCTACAGTCGACTATCTCTTTCTCAACTTACTAGAAATATGAAGAGTAGAGTGATTTAGTCTTCAACCTTAAGATATCCAAACAAAAGATTGACTTTGTATGTGTATATAAGTACTGTCGTTATGCTTTTTAGCTAAACTTAAATGTGATTTCGTGACATGAGCGCTGCGATGGGAGTTCAAGGAAACCCTGGAATAAAAAAAATACTAATTCACAGAATAAAATCTACAATTATAAGGATGGATGGCTGAATGGTTCCACCTGGATATTCAAATCCACAATTTCATAATATTTCTTTGTATGCAATATAGTATGTACCTTACCTACTAGCCTAAACCCGCAGCGTTGTACGCGTAAACCATGAGATCTAGCAGTCCTTCACCCCTCCACTTCCGGACTTGACACCCTGACCTGACCCACCATGCCGCCAGCTGACGATCGCTCGCTGGACCTCCCCGAAAAGGGTCCCATTGTTGACCCATCGCTTGATCTCGAAGGCGGCGAAGGACCGGGCGATGACACCAGTGAGGCCACCTCCACCCACAGAGACCCGGCCATATTTGTGGCCGGCATATGACGCTGTCGAAAGGGGTTTAGGCCCGAGCGGCATCCCCATCCCCTCTACAGGAGGCGAGAATCCCAGTATTCTAATTAGTCTTACGAAAGCCGTGTCAGCGAGTTTCTTTTTGGCTGAAATTTAAACAGTTATGTCTAAAAGCGACAAGTATTAAAAATGGATATGTATATTATTGCTGTGTGTGATAAGTGTATTGGCATGCAACAACAGTAGAGATGTCTTCTAAATAATTTATATTATGTAGGTATATAAATTAAATTATTAAAGGTATAAATAGTTTTGTAGGCAAATATTATATTTAAAGGGTTTAAATGTTGTACTTCTCATGAGAAAGAGGGACAGAATAAGTTCAGTTTCGAGGTTCACGTTTCAGAATACTTGCCTCGAGCTCTAATCCCCAGGGTGATCATACTTGGGACATGACGTACTATCGTTAAGTTCTCGTAATTTAACCGTCAGGAAAATTTTTATTATTAAGTCGATAAAATTATTAAAAAGTCGTAGTAGCCTGTTTGACATACGGCCTCTCAAGCTCTGAGTTATAAAAAAATGTAGGTGCGAAATGACATTAGAAAAAAACATCGCGGGGTAAACTGCATACACATGCGAAGAAATTAAATGGTGTGTGTGAAGTTCCCAATCCTAATTAGGGTCGCGTGGGAACTACACCCCCAAATCATTCGGAGAGGAGGCTTGTACCCTGCAGTAGGACGTACAAATAGGCTAAAAAGACCGACCTAAGCACCCCCAGTGCCCAGCGGGAGAATGCATGCTCCTCTCCCGGCCTTCCAGCAAATGGCTGAGGCAGGACACTGTGGGTAGATTAAGTCCTCTCCCTACCCCTCCCCTCCTCAAAATTTAAAGCACACGTTTTTGTTTTGATAACCAATAGAGAAGGGGACTTGTGACCGGGTTTTTTAGTCCGTGCAAGTCGGACACTGTCTGGGCCCTCCATTCCCAGTTCGTCCGAAGGGATTTTTCCCGAGCACAAGTCACCCTTCCAATCCTTAAAGTAAAAAACAGCAAAGACTTCGCGTCTTTGGCCACTCTGGCGACTCATTCAAAAAAAAAAAATAGGCTGAAGTAAGTATCTAAGCTAAAACTTATCAAATTGACACAGACGATGTTATAGTCGTAAACTGAACGCGGCCTACCACAATATGAATACTAGCAACGCGCGATTATCAAACAAAACTATGTTAACTATGGGAACACGCGATAAATCGCACAAAATAGCGGACACAGGTTCCAAAGACATAATTCTTTTGCGATTACGGCGCCACTAAATCTTGCGAACTCGTTAATAGAAGTTCTCGCAGCACTTCCCAGCGCCTGACGCCGACTGGCTTTGGCAGCGGCCCGCTGCAGGCGAACGCCAATTTAAATGATAAAATTTAGATCCCCTCAAAGGATAAAATGCAGATTATTCCATCCTAAAACTAATTTAAAAAGCCTTTTATGGAATTTAATATCGAACGGCCGATGTAGACTTTGGGGATCGCCGATATCGCTAGTCTGTCAGTGGGTGCGCTATTTGTATTGCAAATTCCAGCCAACAGGCAAGTTGCATTATAAAATGTGATTTGATGTATTTTCCATTCAAAATAAATACAACAGGCAACAGTTTGAGGGTTTATGGTTTGTGAATTTAATGCCAAACTACTAAAAATCCATTGGTTTTTAACAAACTAATCGAATCATTTGCGGATGTTCATATCAATGACCTACAACTTTTTTTCCATACCACATCTACCTATATGATTGACATACATAACATACTATATGTGTCGCACAAAGAGCTCACGGTGTCCACGCGTAGTAGCGGAGGAGCTAGCTAAAAACTTTAAAGTTCATGGAAACCATTGAATAAGCAATTTGATTTTGGGCTACGCCATACGACTCCGTTTCGTTTAAACGAAACTACAATTTTTCGGTAGCAGCTCTATCTCCATATATACTCGGTGTCAATAATATCGCCCCTCCGCGAAAATCAGATTCAAGCTAATCTAGACCTTAGCGAAATTATGTTAGGTACCTAATTAATATTATATAGTATCAATTAAAAGCACGTTTAATATGGTTTAAATTAACAATGTTTAATTTAAACGAAACATGATGGCTTGTGAATCAGAGCGTTTCGGAAAAAAATGCACAAATAGGAGGGGCGATATTTTTGACACCGAGCATATTTTCTATGTGGTATCCGGTGGGAATTATCTTGGATAAAAATATCCTACGGATATTAATCAAAGGCACATACTAAGGGAGGACACTAGGTAGTAGAATGAAACTCTTTATTGTACTAAAACACATGAAATTAACAGATAACAAGAGAAACACGCAAAAGCGGACTTATCCCTTAAAGAGTACTCTTCCAGTTCAATATTTCAGTTCAGTTTGTTGTTCATGTAACATTTACTATGAGCATAACCATATACCTCGTCATTCGTATGTACATAATATACATACTTATGTCCATAGAAAATGTAAAGTAGGGCTTCTATTACAACACATAGCTCATAGTGAGTAATAAGTTAGTATCTAAACGATCTACTTCCGCTCTAATGCCTAAACTTAACCCACCAAACTAACCCCTAACAAATAGTTAATTCATTCTTCGAAATCCAACATTTGGGAAATGTGCTTAAATTCAATATCCAGTACGGTGGCATCTTATTACAGGAGTTATAAGAACTAATAACTTATACAAAGGAATAGTTGAAGGCGACCGCAAAGAGATCCCGGGCCGTGTTCCTTGGGAACAAAGGCACTTGCAACCGCAAATACTTGTCAATGCCTGCTTTGTGCGAAATATCAAGATAACCAATTACGAAACAAGAACTTTAACTAGGGGATTGGCGATATTTTACTTTACTAGCCTTTGCTTGCTACTTTGTCTATGAAATTCATTTATCGTCACCCCACAAGATCACAATGCATCGATGTTCGTATTTCAAAATACGAATAAAGAAACCTACTTACAAGTATCTTCTTATCTGTTAACACATCTCTTTACTTTGGTTGATATGGATTACCAAATCTTACTTTTGAGTAAGTCTTAAGTAACTGCAAAGTATATGTATACATATCTTTGTTTAATGTTTCGGTCAATAAATATAACTAAGATAAGGGTTTACGTACAAAAACAAACCTAAATGTTGTCGGCTTGAATACATATTTACGTAACGATGCGATAGATTCAAAACACTTTAAATACCTAATAACAACCACAACAATATCTAATTAGTAACAGAATCACAAACCTGTAATATATAATTATTATCGTATTCTTACAATCGGTTGCCTAACTGTTATTTACCAAGATAATTTTTGAGCACTGACTTAGGGCAGACATTTAATGATGAGAATGAGTTTATGCTCATAGTTGCAGTCTATGTGTCATTTCTGGGATCCCTTGGTTTCATTGTATCATTCGTCATAATCAACGTTAGTCATACAGCGATCTATAGCGATCTTTATGACCTACGTTGATTATGATATGAAGAACTAGCTTTTGCCCGCGACTCCGTCCGCGTGGAATTAGTAATTTGGGCAGCTTATTTTTTTATCCAATTTGCTTTTTCATCAATTATGGCTCTCCTTAGTTCCTCGATATAAAAAAAATTACCCCCCGCACCACCAACCCCCCCCCCCCCCTCGCACCACCGCACTCCTCCCACCGAACCCCCCGCACACCCGCGTTCACCTTCACCACCGTACTCCCAAGTCAAGCGGGCCTATAGAAGTTTTAATTCAAAAACCCCCGATTTTCATACATTTTTCTGCTCCGCTCCGCTCCTATTGGTGTTAGCGTGATGATATATAGCTTATAGCCTTCCTCGATGAATGGGCTATCTAACACTGAAATATTTTTTCAAATCGGAGCAGTAGTTCCTGAGATTAGCGCGTTCAACCAAACAAACTCTTCAGCTTTATAATATATTAGTATAGATAATTTAATACATCATGACTTGTAAATTATGGAAATCATAGATACCCGTCATTTCTTACTCTATTTTCTATTGCGTGAGGCTTAAAATAAACACGTGTACACAGCATTCTCTTTATTATTCTACTTCTTAGGTTTGACATGCTTTTACTCAAACTCAGAAAGATTGGTTTTAACGGTCCGCCTAGGCCTAGATATTTTATTCAAGTGCTCCCGTTTCGACGAGAAAGATCTTGACAAATTGTGATGTCAATCACTTGTCTTCATTGTTCAGTGACTCAAATAAAACAAAATTTAAGGCTATTTTGGGTACAAAACTAACTAATAAACTATAGGCTGCAGCAAATGTATTTAAGATTGACTATGTACCACGTTGGAAAACCAATCATTTTAGGTATCGTAAGCAGCTAAACTGTATCAGCGCTCGTGAAGCTTGAAATTATTTACCTACACATTCTCTTTTCTTGGCTGTAAACTCGTCAATCGTGTTTTTTGTTGTTTGTTGTCGCATATAGATAGATAATTTTAAAATTTATATCCACTCATCTATTTAGCTCTGATTTTTATTACAGGCTTCTATCTGAGGCAAGGCTTTTTTTGGAGAGGTGGGGCGGCATTTGCGAGATCATGGTTTGGACTCTCGCTCCTGAGACTTTAATGTCTAACCCACTTGGAATCACAATCATTTTCACTACTTCTTTCTATTACACGGTATTGGATGGGGGTAGAAAGAAATAGACAATGCGATCGAGTTAGGCGTTAAGTATTTGACAAAATGATTTTTGAGCATACTGCCTCTGGTCATTTCAAATGCCTAAATTTGCGTTCAACACGGCAACGCGGCTAGTGTGATGGGTGGTTTTGCGCCGGGTATGATGTGGGGTGGGTTATTTAACGGTTAGGTGTTGAAGTTTTAATAATTTATTATTCTTAATAATTTTCACATACTGTACTATCCATTTTTTAACGTGGTGTTAATAAAATATATCTAATATCATCTTTTTTTTTTTAATAAAACGTTTTTTTCGATGAGGTACGTATAGTATCAATAGTGTAGCTTGTTGTAGACAAAAACTATCGACTGTCAAATTATTTAGTGAGGTAACGTTAATTGCGATGCGACATAATGCATATTTTCACGCTAACCACCCACCTCTGGGGCTGCTTCTTGTCTGTATACCGTACTATGAAAATGTCAGAAAAGAGTCTTAAACCCTTTCCAGTAGATTAGTTTCTGTTTTAAATTGATACGGGCTAAAATATTTTACTACAAAGAAGCGGATTCGATAACATTAGTTTTCCACTTTAAACTATAATCCTTCTTCAAGAATTGTAAACCTGGCATTTTTCTCGACCACGAGAATGGCACGTTCTTTAGAGTGGTGTAGCCTCAATCATAATTCGGATCAGTGTCAGATGCTGCAAAGAGAGCACCAGCAGTTTGTTTGAACTGCTTTCTTCTGAGGCGGCGCGCAAGGAATATTGTGCAGCGAGATCATAAGTATTTCTATTAAATATAGCTGCCAGTTTCAGCTACGCACGGAACATTTTTTTTTGCAAACCTTGTACACACACATTAAAAAAAGAACTAGCTAAATAGCTAGTGGTTCGAAAATCATGCGCGTGCAATTAGAGTAAGTACCTAATGTAATCCAGGCTGCATTGGAGGGAAAAAATCTGGGTTAAGTCGAAAAGCCTGGTTTAATTTTGACAGTTCCACCCATTTTGACAAGAAACTCAACTGAGCTTAACAATAAAGCGACCTGTCATCGTAACTGACATTGGCCCAAGCCTTAAGGCAGCCATTAAGGGAAATAATAATAATGATAACAATAAAGCGACATCTATTTTTTCCAGCAAGTGGTAAGCCAGTGCAGGATGGATGCAGGATGTGTTTTTTGTTTTACTTTGTTTGTAATTATTATTTGGGTACTTTTTGAATTTGCAATGTTATTTAAGTGGCCAGTTAGTAAAATATTAAAACACTAGCCTTCCGTCCGCAGCTTCGCCCGCGATAAATTAATTTTCCCCTAGGAAAAGGTATTTTCCCGCGGTAAAAAGTAGCCTAAGTCACTCAGTGACGTAGCTCTCTGACGGCAAAAGAATTTTTGAAATCTGTCCAGTAGTTTCGGAGCCTATTCAATGCAAACAAACAATCAAATCTTTCTTCTTTATAATATTATTAGTATTAGTATTAGTATTAGTATTAGTATTAGTATTAGTATTAGTATTAGTATTAGTATTAGTATTAGTATTAGTATTAGTATTAGTATTAGTATTAGTATTAGTATTAGTATTAGTATTAGTATTAGTATTAGTATATTAGTATTAGTATAGAAGTATAGATAATGTGAATGTTTTTACATCTGAATGTCTATACCTAACTTAAACATTCTTGAACGGCTACAAGGATTTCGATTGTATTTCGCTCATAATTATACCATGACCAGAGGCGCACGGACGCCTGCTTTCGCATTCACTATTTCTTTCTGTCAAACGGTATAAGACGGTGACAGAAAGAGATGGTGAAACCGAAGGCAAGCGCCCGCGCGTTACACAATACGGCCTCTGGAGGAGACAGATAATTTTTATTGAACAGTCCCCGTGGTGTAGCGATATTCTTCGCATGCAAAGGCTAGCACGACGAGCTAAAGCTTGTTTAAAGAAATATAGCAAAGCTGGTCTTATTTTCTGGGGTTTCTAAATTTGCTATTCAATCACAATAATAATATTCATACTTATAACGCTTCAATTTACTTAAATAAAAATATTGACATTCTTTTATACAATTTTTCTACACGTGAAAGTATTGACAGAACTAATAAAATATAATGGACACAAAAAGTGACATATTTTCATCAAATTAAATTTCACTGACTTGCTATTGCATAATAATAATAATAATACATTTGTAGTAATATCACGTAATATGAAACATCTGTAGTCTTATTGTTTTGCCTTCAAAGCCTCTGGCTATATTTCAGCGCCATCTAGATTTAATAATCGTACTACAAAAACCGCGGCCGATCCAGTCTATATCATCCTTGCTTGTGTATTAAAAGAGACTTCGCAAAAAGATACCTTCCCAATTCGACGTCGATGTCAGAAAAAGAGTCTTTAAAATAATCCCACCAAAAAACGAAGCATTCCAACATTTTTACAACAGTGACATTTCTTTTCATAAACTAGCTGTAGTTAAGAGGCAGGATCGCTGGAGGCTGGAGTGCTGCCAATGATTTGTTTATAGTGTTGAAATACTTGAACGTGAATCTAAAATTCTAAATTGATTTAATAAAAAATCTAACTAAAAGAAGCCTACAAACACAAATATCGCAAATTGTTTTTTCCTATCCAATTCCTTTAAGTTAGCTCAAAAGTGGAATTTGAAGCAATGCTGAATTCCAATGCTGAAAATAACTTGGTCCAGAAATCACTAAAGCGGTGTGTTTGTATTTTACTTTGTTTTTTGCATATATTTTCAAAAATACTTTTGTACAGTCAAAGAAATTAAATCGCATACCAGGGTGAACTCTTTTCATTACAAATGTCATGTTGATATTCCATACGTCTGCCAAATAAATCTTTGTGAAATTGGTTCTGAAAAGGTTCCACCTTGATACGCGAGTCAGTTTCCTTGACTGTACAATAACTAATTTATTGAATCAGCCGTTACTTTGCGGAGGTCCATATTAATGAACTGAAACAATTATTATTTGCCCGCGATTAGAAAGGGATTGGAGTTGACAGTAATTAGTGTAATTACATTTCGCCGCCTCCGGCGAATAAAATGATAATCGCAAAAACGTAACTTTTCAGGAAAAATAAAAAACACATTTTTGCCAATTACTTCTAAACAAGTGGACGTACACTGATGATAGTCAGCGTTACGGAAAGCTAATTTTTTAAGAATTCTTCTTTTTTTAGTGTCACTTATATAATACATATTATAAAGGAGTTATTTAAAAAATTAGAAGTTAGTGGAAATCGATCATCATCTGTGATTTATAAAGTCGATTATCATTTTATTCCCGCTTTTTCAAGGGTTTAAAATACGTATTGTATGGTTGTTTTATCATTTTATTCTACTATTTTTACGGTTCGATTAGTAAAAATAATAGTTACATATCATCTTATTCTCGTTAATATTGTGAATTTGTGAAATTTGTTTTATGATAATGTAATTTATCTGGTATTGCAATGAAACAATAACATGGTAATCAACTTTGGCTTTATTTCAATTATTAGGTTAAAATTAACAGAATCTCGAAAAAAAACTAAAACAATACAATTTATTAGGTACTTATTACTTGATTCTTATTCTTGATCATCATCTTCATCATCATTATTCATTTCAGAGTTCTTTACATAAGTCAAGGACTCATAAAAAGCATGATAGTAGCTTGGAATATCACCTGCCTTACAAAGGCTAATCAGGTCGTCGTATAATATAATTGGCAAGAGCTGGGTGTATAATACTGGTCTGGTAGTTCGGTTTCAAGGACAGGGCTTGGGCTGACTATAGATTTAAGTGTCTGTCTGGTACCTCGCATGCTTCTTAATTTTTGGATTGACTCTGTGTTTATTCGGAAATATTCAGAATCGACGTCATATTAAAATTTGTATTTTAAAATTGACGGCTCTGCAGAAGAAACACTCACTTTCATTATTTTATTATTTATTATTATCGGTTAACTTTGAATCGTTGTTGTGCTTTCATTGCTGATCATCGTTTCGTCCGTTAAGATACTTTCTGTATTATTTTCTGGTTGTAGAGTTTCGTCCAAATCAGTAGCATCAAGGGTCCTTGTTTGTTCTTTGTGCTTGTCACCTTCGTAAGCATCAAATGTCGAGGGCTGGTTGCAGTTCTGGAATATTTGATTTAGACATCGTTTTGATGACCGCTGCAATGAAGATTCATTCAACGCATGCTTTGAAGTTGGTGTCAAATCAGAAGTACAAATCTTGTTATTTCCACCGACTGACGGTGAAGGTGATGCTATGAAATCTGCTGCATTCAAAATAAGCGAAATATTTGAAATAGTTGACGGAGTTCTCAATATATTCTGAGTGGCATGTTCAAAATCGGAGGCAGGATTTGGGTTCACTAAGGAACTGCTGTTTGTCTTGGTTCCCCGCTTGCTTTTTGTTTTTTGGACAGGTTCTATGTTCATTAGAGAATATCCAGAATCAAAATCATTTTTATACTGTAAAATTGAGGGCTGTGAGCAAGCGACTCTCACTTCCTTTATCTGTGTCCATGATACTTTTTGCCCTACCTCATTTTTGACCCAATTTTTATTATTTATTAGTTCTTTTATGTTATAAAACTCCTTTTGAAGCATTTCTTTAACGTTGTACTTTTCTCCGTTGACTTTCGCGTTCATAATGATTGCGTACATCTGGTCCGGGGTGTACAAGACTCTATTTTTTAATTCTCTTTCAATGTTGGCGTGCACAGAGTCTCCCTCACTCTGGCCATCGTTGTCAAGACTGTGATGGATAGGACTCTGAAGGTCAGGACTTTGGTGGCTGGGAGTGTACTGCTCAAGACTATGATGGGCAAGAGTTTGATGTGGACTGTAATCGGGACCCTGATGGGCAGGACTGCGACGGACAGGACTTTGGTGAAACGGACTCTCATTGTCAATACTGTGACAGGCAGGAGTCTGAGGGTTAGGACACTGGTGGCTGGGAGTGTACTGCTCAGGAATATGATTGACAAGAGTTTGATGGGCTGAACTCTGATCGGAACTCTGATGGGCAGGACTGCAACGGACAGGACTTTGGTGAACCGGGCTCTCATTGCCAAAACTGTGACAGGGAGGACTCTGAGGGCCAGGACTCTGGTGGGCAGGTCTATACGTCATGCTTGAATTACCGATAATCGTTTTATCTGAGAGTACACTGCTACAATTACTATTCCTCTGTAATGTTTCATCAAAATCATTACCGTCAAAAGGCGACGCTAGTTCTTGTTCTCGGTTATCAAAAATACCTATAGAATTAGACGATGTTGACGGCTGAGCGTCGTTAAGGAATATTTGACTAAGACATCGTTTTGAATTCTTATGAGAGGGTCCTATACATTCATGTGTTGAGGTTGGTGTCAAATCAATAGAACAATTAGTGTTTGTTTCTGGAGTTCCCTTAAGTTGTTGATAAACGATTGAAGGTGATGCTATAAAATTCACAGAATTCAATACGAGGGAAATGTTCGATATATTTGATGGAGTGCTTATTATATTTTGAGAGGCTTTTTCTAAATAATCTGAGTCTCCTCCAATGCTTGAAGAACTCTTACTGCGCTGTAAATTTTGAAATCTCTCTGGGCTAGGAAAATATTCAGACACATCTGGTGAGAAATCTTGGCTCAATTCAGAATCATTTTCATCGCAATATTTTTTTTTCTCTAGATATTTGTCTTAAATCATATATATGATTCGTAGTCACTACATTTTTATCCGTCGCAGTTTATTCATAATATTCATTAAACGCGATGTCCTTTGTTTGTTCATTGTCACTCACTTCACTTATACTCCAATCACACCAATAATTATATAGTTTTAGAAATCGAACACTAAAAAGCCGACACAATGTTTTCGCGAGCCGGTTTGAGATCACATTGAGAGGCAGTTTGTTATTGTAAATAAACATTGCCACGTACCCTTAGCACTTGACATGTCGATATAGACCATTGCAATTTACATTCGACCCGTGCAATGTGACAAAAGGATATGGCAAGACGTTTTAGAGTTCCGTTTCAAATGCGTAGTTTTGGTGAGCGCCATTGCACGAACAGTATTTAGCGGTTTGCGACGAGAATAAAAAGATAACTGCGCATATCATTACTTAGCGATCTAATTTTGACGAGAACATAATAATATAGATGTTTGTCATGCGAGGAGCTTTCAGTATTTTATGATAAAATTATTGCACACTTTTATTCTAGTTACAAGGTATATAAATAAAAAAATTGAATAGTGTTGTATTATGTTTCAATTTTGTCATTTACCGTACAAAAATTACGAAAAAAATTGAGCTGGTGCATTGGCACCTACGGATTCCAAATATGGCATAAAAATAAAACTAAGATAATGGTGGTTATCATTTTGTTCTCCGGGGCCGGCGATTTGCTTACGTCAAAATATGTACGAAATTACAGTTCTGACAGTCCCATTCTGATTGCAGTTTGATAATACTGTGCTCATCCGCGACTTAATCTCTCTAACGTGGCTTATCCGCACGAACACGTTGAAAAACGACAAGGTCGCGGGTGAGCAAAGTAATTGTTTCAGTTCATTTGTACAATAAATAACTCTATTTTTATTAAATACATTTCTACGGCTTAAATCCTTTTAGCAATATAGGTACGTACAGGGAGTAAGAATCATAATTATGCTATCTTACTAATACTATAAATGTGAAACCATGTGAAGATGTTTGAATGTTTGTATATTATTTCTTAATTAATCACGCAATAACAGCTGACGGATTTAGATGAAACTTTTATACAGATAGAGAAAGATCTGAATGGAGACGTAAGATACTTAATATTCCGGTAATGCGTTCCCGTGAAATAGGTAATATTTTAACGTTAAATGATTAAATAAAAACAGTGGACGCTGTCTATTAACGTTGAAGCACCTCGGCTTTCAAGGTGAAGAGTAAACTGCATCTGCAATCAGAAGGCGGCGTTGTCCGAATGAACGTTGTGTTTTAAATTTGCTACCGTAACTTTTTATCAAGCTAAATTCTAAGATTGTAGATGTTTCTCGTCGAGGTATCAAATACTGCCTAATGTGCGCAAAGCCGCGGGTAAAAGAGTGTTGTGAATGAGGTAGCAAGTAAAGTAAGTACAGCATTTTCTTCTTTCGACATCAAAAACTATTCACAAAATGGCTGATTCCATTTATAATATTCAAATCTACAAAAAAAAAGATGATTTTGAATACCATAAATACAAAACCGCAAAAATATCCTATTTTTTATTCAGAAGGTATCTTATAAATTCAAAACATTGTCTAAATAAAAAACAGGTTTTAATAAATGTAAAGACTTGAATGGAAATAAGGGCGTTTCTAAGAGTTATCTGCGCTGCGTACCATCCAAATAGATTTAATTATAAATTTAAATTAAGAGGCTTAAGTAAAATAAATAGTTACCAAGGTAATGGAGGGAGAGTGGCTTTGGTTACGGAATGTTTATTTACCTTGTACAAAATTAATAAATGAGTATAATTTTCAGTTAAAGTAGACCGGAGAGTTATTTTTGTTGATGCATTATTTAGCAAAAAGAAAGTAAGTTAGTACATCAATGAAGACGGTCAAGTACAGATACCAAGGGAAAAAAACTATAATAGTTTAAACAAAATGGTTTAATATATAAACTTTATCATTTCAGTTTTAGTATGTGTACTGGCGGATCAAACAACGAACATTTTACGATCAAGTCAAAAATTTAGCAGCTTTTGTTGTTGTTTTTGAAAAATTTGACGTCAGCGACAGTTATCATTCTTGTATGGTCTGGATTATTGACTGTTCGACTGTTACTTTACGCTTCTAGTACCTAAACTACGAATTTGCTAGACTTCGTATAGTCGTAATCGTAACATAGTTATACCGCCGCCTATAAACGATAAAAGGGTTAGTATCTATAGTATTTTTCACCTATGATGAGTTCTGTGACACTTGAAAATTTTCCGAACTACGCATACTAATAACGCGACCTGTAAACCGAAACTTGGACCGCAAAATCGCTCAGGCGTTTAGCAGAAAACCCGACCTGTCGGTCAGGGATACCACAGATTCTGACAGTAGTAATGAGGGTGCAATTTCTTCTGAAACTGGCGAATAAAGAAATATTTGTATTTTTTGTTTTATTTTAACGCATTGACTAGCACATACAATACTTTCTATTCTATAGGTATTAGGGTAGGTACTAGGTAGGTTTTTATTTTATTTGTTTATCGACCATACTTTGCTATGAAAACTGCACGTTGATAACGATCTCTATTAGCTGATGTAACCAGACTTTACACGTTCCACGCGAATGAAGCCGTGGGCGGAAAACTGGAAAAATATTATTTTTTTAACCCTTAACTACCTACGTCCTATTTGTATCACACAACTATCTACTTGCGGTCAAGGAGACCGCTACTTGTTATGGGACCTGAATTATTTACTTTAATTTAGCTGATGGGTGTTTTAATGTAGTAAGTACTCTTTACACAGTTTAAGGCATTTATTAGTCAACACTTGGGCCATTCTACTTTTAAGTAACCATTAATCTTTTGTGAAATATAAGGCATACCTGGTGATTTTTTTCAAGTGTAAATAACTTATATACAAACTGAAACACCTAAATTTAATGTTTTAAAGCAATAAAACTTTAAATTCAAAGAAATTTTGTGGAAAAAATTGGTAACTCAGCGGAAAATACATCAATTTCCATACAAATGGCGGGGACATGCATGTCCACTGCGTTACCTACTTTATAGATAATAATGATTACTTTTTATACGTAGTGATAATTATAAATGTAAGCTTAATTATGTGCCTATTTAAATCTTAAATGATTTAAACCAAGCACTTTACCGTTTTTGTAAAAAAAAAATTTGAAGAGCACAGTACAAAAAAATACTGGTCAACGAAAAGTAGAATGGCCCACTTAAACAAAAATAATCAACATTATATCTTTTAATCCTATCATATTTAGGAACTTCTTACATTTTTGTTAAAAAAACTAGGTATCAATTATAGAAGGTAGATCTCAATATTAAGGAATATTATATAAAGCTTTTCATTAAAAAATATTAAAATTGAGTAATCAATTGTTTTAAACTATCTATTTTGGTTAAAAATGGGCTATTTTTATAAAATTACAAGCCTTCAAAATAACCATTTTTTTTCGGTAGTCATTATTTCTTGCATTCGATGCAGATTTACTGTGTCTTGCGTTTCTTCTTGGGGTCTCAAGTCGAGCACGTTTTTCTGACTGTTAACCGTTTTTCAGTATTGCTGGGACCCGATAGTGTTGGTAAGCTGGTCTCTTTTGCGAGGATTTGGTTCAGAGCAATTTTTAAGTCCCGCGGAATACGCTGATTATTTGTACGATGCTCTAGATGTGGTCTAACTGATTGTTCAGCCAGTTTCTTCATAAATTTGAACCTTTTTTCAGGCTTTCCTGTTTGTGTAGATACGGCTGCTAATATAACCGTTTGAGACCGAGCTGTCTAACAATCTGTAGAATACTGCTAGGGGCCACCTGCGAATTCGACGACCTGTGGAATAATTTGAGCACCTTTGATCAAGAACATCAACACCTAATTTGGTTTGGTTATAGTATAGTACATTATTATTTTCGGCTTTTTCTTAGCTTCATCAATAGTTGGTGTATGATGCGTGCCTTGAGATTGTGACCACTTCTTTATTTTTCTTTGGCACGTATGAAGAGATAGTCTTATCCGTGGTAAATTCTCTGGTAGGTACTACGTCACTTTATTCTTCACCCGACAGGGCATCTTCATCAGACGATACTTCTTCTAGCCACCTTGCAATTATTTCATCACTAGGAAACATGTTTTACTAGAAAAAACAAGAAACATGTCAACTATAGAGCAAAGATTATAAGAAAATAAAGATAACACAACCACCTACGTGCGGTCTCGGAGACTATTCAAAAATGTTGTAACCACCTGCATGCGGTCTCACAGACCGCCGATGCTATTTTTTTACTCACCAAATCCAACTGAGCACACGTCTGAACGAGTCGAAGGCATGGCCGGCACTGAGGGGGGACCGGGCAAAGGTACAAGGTCACAGACGCGTATGCGATGTACTTGCGTTCAGTTATTGACAACTTTGAATAATCCATGGTCTGTGAGACCGCACGTAGGTGGTTAAGGGTTAAATATAATGGAACTTCTCCAAAAATAGGCTCTAATAACTCTTAGAAAAATCGATAGTTTACTTCATAAATGGTACCTAAGTACATTTCTAAAACTGTCAAACTCGAAACATCACAGAACTCATCATAGGTGAAAAATAGTATAGGGACTGGGAATAAAGTCAAAACTAAAACTTCTCAAAAAACCATTTACAATAAAATGTTTCGCTTTCATGTTTACTATGTTTATAAAACCCACAAATTATTTAAATTTGAAATTTACCACGACCTTTACTGTAAAAGAGAACATCGTGAGAAAACCTGGACGCACTGCGAAGCAACTCAATGCTGTATGTGAAGTTTCCAATTACAGCCATGCCCTTTCAATCTGAGAGGACGTCCATGCCTGCCAGTTGGACGTGGATAGGCCGGAGATGACTACAAATTATACGGCATCTAATAGCTCGCTTAGCTGCAAGATATCTTCAATCTGACACGTTTAATGCATGCATCCATAAATAACAACAAACCAACACAATATCAGTTTAGGCGTATAACAGTACATTATGATATAAGCAATAGAAAAATCTACATAAATATATGGAAAGCAGCGCTATCGCGCGGCATCGGTCGGAATGTTTGCGTCTGGGAACCTGCCTCTATCAAATCTGCATTAATTTGCAGTTTTCCCTCATATACACCTACATGATATATGGCCGGAACACTTCTATCCGTTCCGCGATACAGATTTAATAACGATGTTATTTTGTTTTTCAACTGAGCTATAATAAAATTCATGGAGGGGTTTGAAGTTTTAAGGAGCATAGAGAAGTCTTTATTGTAAAGAATGCTAAAATTATAATGTTTTCCAACGAGGGATTTTGTGTTAGGCTAGTTGGCGCTAGATGCTCCATCTGTCATAAGCCCCTCATTATTGGTTTAAAATCATCATCATCATTGCTGCTTTTGCCATCTTAGTATTAATTTAATTAAACCTACGCTAAGTCTACATTACAACCAAAAACTTTATTTATAACTCAACTTAACACATAATAAACAGTTGAGCACATTTATCAATTTACCAAAAAAAATAAACTGCATAAACTTCAAATATAATACAAAATGTCAGCAAAAATAGTTAATAACAAAAACAAAACTCTTATAAACTATGTTAGTGCATAGAAAAAAACCTTTCAAACAGCAAACCAAAAATATTTTATTTTGCTTAAGCTTTTTAATAGTTTTAATAATATTCTGCTTCTTTAATGAAATACAAAGGATTTAGGTTTACATAGTCATAATTCATACCTAAGAAATGGCTTAATCTTAATAATATAATAACAATAATAAATTCTTTATTTGCCGTATATGGGTTAACAATGATGTTCGTTTATAATAATTTTTTAATATTATAAACTCGAAAATGGATGTGGGTATGGATGTTTGTTACTCTTTCGCGCTAAAACTGTTTGACGGAATCTGATGAAATTTGGCGAATAAATAATAATAATAAATAATAAATATTACGGGACATTTCACACCAATTGACCTAGTCCCAAAGTAAGCTAAGCAAAGCTTGTGTTACAGTTCATAACCTGGGTTAAATATAAAACTGCATAGTTCCCGCGGGATATCGATAAACTAATTCTTCGTAGACGGAATCGCGGACAACAGGATAGTGTAAGATAATTTAAAAGTACAACTACATAAACAAAGCCAGAGTGTGAAGTTTATTCTGCCTTAAAAAATAAACAAAGCAAGACTGCGGTATTAGAAACGAGATATGAATGTCAATACCCAATACCTATTGCCGTTATGACGTTACCTTATACCTTAATATGTTATCCCGAACATTTGTGTCGGCAGTAAAAGCATAAGAAGGAACACAAAATGGTATTATGCTACGTTATTATATTATGCTGACGATCTAATCTGCTTTTGCCTTGTCATTAGTAATAGTGTTCTTGAATATTCCCAATTCATGAAATATATTGATCTGTTACATAAAAAGTCTATTTTTGTACCTTGCAAAGTTAATGCTGAAGTGACAAAGATAAGCGAACGTTAAATTAAGTTAAGAGAAGCTTAAAAAAGCTATTTTGAATAAAGGTACGTAAAAAAATTATGCAAACACGCAACAGGTTTTAAATAATTGAAACAAACAAATAGCTCTAATAAAGTCTTATTAAACATATTTTCCTCACGATGTTTTCCTGCAAACACCTGCGAAGAAATTCAATGGTGTATGTGAAGTTCCCAATCCGCACTGGGCCCGTGTGGGAACTACAGCCCAAGCCTTCTCATTCTGAGAGGAGGCTTGTGCCCTGCAGTGGGGCGTATATAGGCTGGGATGATGAAACATATTTTAGCGGCATCTTTCAGAATATCCTTTGAAATGCAGACTTAAATGTGGCAGGCATTGCATTTTATAATAGAATCAGTATAAAATCTTGATATGCGCTTGAAGTAGCTTTGTTTCCAGGAACTAATTTAATTTCTTAACTTGCCTAGTCAAAAGAAAGCTTTTTACTTTTCGCTCCCGAATGAATTTCACTAAATCCGTCCTTACTCCTTATGAAAATCATAAAGGAACCTCCATCCATCAGCTTTCTAGGTCCAAGGCTTCGGGTAGGCGTTTGAACGTTCTCCTTCGGTTAGTCAATCAGCGCTTTTCTTGTCATATGTTCATAGAAATTAAATAAAATCCTAATATTTATATTCAAGTAAGTCAAACCTTAATGAAAGATCTTGTTCGGTTTTAGGGATCCGTACCCAAAGGTAAGCTAACAATTGATTGGTTATAATTACGTCTGTTTACGGCGTATAGTTTGACGTAACTAAAAAATTGTACGGATCTCCGGGTGCGAGAGTCTAACTCGCACTAGGCCGGTTTTTGTCTTGTCTAAATGATCTTGTCGTAATAATATTATGACCTTTCCCTAATAAAGAAAAAAAACTGAAAAAACCCAGTGCACGTGTGGCTAGAACCCATGATCTGCTTAGAATAATCCTAAAAGCAAAACTCTAATTATATTATAACAGTGCCCGAGAGGAAAAATATAAATAAAATACTAAGGTAACAGCTTTTCTGACGTATATGAAAATAAATGTCATCCATTTTCGTACCTTCCTGCGATTATACCTACATAATAGATAGTAAAACCCGCACTACCTTTATAATATCATGGACGTAGAAGATAATCAGAGCTTATGCTTCAGCCTTCAGCGTTTAATGTTCAGTAAATTTAAAATATACATTTTTAACATTGCACGAGTTGAGGACAGATAAATAGAGAGACTTATTTGAAAATCATTGTTGTACTTATCGGATATATAAATAATATAAAATGGAATTACATCTTAATAATGCGGGAGGGTTACAGGCACGGAGATCTTACCTACGATAATAGCGGGGTCTGAATTGGCTTCGTAAACTTTCATTTACGATACAACCTTGCTAATCGGAACAGTAATATTCATTCCTTTCAGATTTCATTCAATGATGCCTAGGGAGGCTTTCCATGTGATAATTGCGAAGTGAATTCTGGAAAAGAATAACACAAATTATCGTAATATCTTTTTCGTAGGATATTGTGGAGTTTTTTAGTTGGTAAATAATAATTAAGGTTCTGAAAAGTATATTTTCACCTCAGCACCTCAAACAGGCAGGTTTTGCTACTAAAAAACAGTGAGCAAAATCCGATTTTGCTCACTGCGTGAGACAAAGTAGCTTTTTAAATATTTTTTTTAAATGTCGAGGACAATGCCATCATTCATCCTTCCCATGTGCTGAATTCGAAAGATTTCAACTTCAGTTTGATCTGTCACTATCATTTCGACACGAAAAGAGCGAGAGATAAGATCAAATCGATTCTTATTTCGATTTCAAATTCTATACCTAGTAGGCCTAAAAAATAAACGGACGATTGAACGTTCGGATACTCATAATACGTACTTAACCTTAAAATTGTAATTCGTCTGTTAAGGTTTTAAATTTAATTATGGTACTTTATTAATAATTGGATTATATTTTTATATAAGTAATCAAATAGTAAAAATGTTGTAGAAAAATACAATGTTTAACATGTATCTATACAATTATTAATATTAACAATCTTGAACATCGTGATAAATATCGGGTGCAGTATCGGAACGCATCTATAAAAAAATTTCAAATTTTAATTCTTTTCTAGGATTCAAGTTTTAATTCTTTTCTTCTTCTGTTTCGCTAGCTGCTGAGTTCGATATCTAGAGTTTGATACACGATAATGGCAATTTGGAAATTATAAGAATAGTAATAAGTACTTATTTAATAAATTTTTGAATATGATATGAGTGAGTACAGTGACGAAGTCAACAATTTAATACCAGACGAATTAAGGCAGTAATACAAAATGCAGATTTAAGTTTCTTACTTGAAAAGTCTCGCGAAAAATATTTAAAAGCTTATGATATTTTTAAGCAATGGAGGCTAGCAAAGGGTGCAAACACTTTTTCGGATACTGTATTGTTATATAGGTACAATTATGGAGTATTTACTCAATGTTGAAAACCACAACAAAAGACAAAAAGACGACGTTTATATACCTATAACAATTTATTATGTTCTCGCTGCTGAGGTGAAAAGTTGTATGTGTCACACGAGACCAAAGTTTTTTTGCATCTCGTGTATTTGAATCACTCGCGCACTCAGGATTCTAACTTAGAATCACTCGCTCACGCTCGTGATTCAACTATAGAATCCTTCGCTGACTCGTGATTCAAAATCAACACTCGCAGTAAAAACCAACTTTGCTCTCTTGTTGCACAAATAACTATTTCTCACTAGCTCTAGCACTACTACTAGCAGATGCCGATTGTCAGATTCAAATCAATATTATCAATGTCATCTCCGGCATAGTCAGCAATATAGATACGTTCTACAGCTGCGAACCGCCTTTCTTTCCAAATGAGACACTTTAGGCTTCAGTTCCTGCGTGGCTTCAGTACGGATCGGGTACTTCACACAGACCATTGAATTACCTACTTCTTATGTTGTGCAGGTTTCCACGCGATGTTATCCTTAATCGAATAGCTCGTGGTAAATTTCAAATGTAATGTGAATTATCAGTATTAATCATAATCAATCATAATCAATCAAAAACAATCATTTTTTGACTATTTCGAGCTAGTTCAAAACTTAAGCCTAGTTTACACGTGCAAGAACAATCCTACAAGTTATATTTTATTACATTGCAGCATTCGATTGACAACTTCAAACTTGTTTGCTTTCAGGCCTTGTAAAACAATGCAACTGGCACAATTTTTCTTGCAGGTCTATTCTGGGCTTTTTAATACAGTACAGAAATATCGACTTTGTAATTAGTTTAAATAAGCAATGGCATCACGCGAGCCACAAGGGTGGTTTAATTTAATTTTGCCAGGTAGCTAAATTTCTTCATTGCGCCCTCGGGAGTAACAGTTTCCGCGTGGGTTGCCATTCGCAAAGTTGGTTTGTCAACCGCGGGCTTGACTACTTTTACTGTACCGCTTTAGAATGTGTGTTAATGATTGGCGCGTGAAATTTTCACGTAAACTTTTAGCATTTTACGAAAATATAGCTATGGGACGTAGACCTGAGGTCGTATTGTCTAACATGCGGGCGCTTGCCATCGCTTTCACTATCTCTTTCTGTCACCATTTTATACCGTATGATAGAAAGAAATAGAGAATGCGACAGCAAGCGTTTGCGCCTCAGACAATACGGCCAGTGGTTATGGTGAGAGAAATCGAGACCCAAATATATAAGACACGAGATCGGTTTGACATAGGGCAGGGCGGCGGGTCACACACACAAGGCAATTCCTAGCAAACAGTTGCCTGTAACACATCTTTATCAAATTTCCACGTAAGTTAGTTTGTTCAATAGAGTTATCCCAAAGCCATGTAGTAAAATTACTAATGTCTAGACACAGCTCACAAACGTGCTTCGCATAAATTTGGTGACTTGTGTTACTTCAACTTAGGCTGCGACAGGCTGTGCAAAACTTGCCTATACAGACCACAAACTCGCTAGCAAAATAGGGATAAGCCTACCCGATTATCTTGTTAGAGAAAAAGGATACACACACAGGGTCGATGAGATTGAAGGGCCCTCACATGTTTTTGATTACACTACATTAACATTTACTAAGTAAATAATGTGTTTTCGCTATGATACAAACTTAATTCATTCGATACTTTAGAACGAAGAATATTTATTTATTATACCCAAAAACTTCTTTCGCATCCAGAGTAGAGTAAGTATATTTCACTATGGAGTAAATACTCGTAGATCTTAATCATACGAAAAGGCAAAAGTTAATATTGATAATATAATACAAGGTTTTGAAGTTATTAGCTCATTTTCTGTGTAACGTCGATCAATGTCGGATAGAGGTCCAGAGGCCATTATCGAAGTATTTCATTCAGTATTTCAATCACGCGTCTTTTAGTGTTATTTGATTTAAGGTTATTCACCTTGTCTACAGCTTTAAAATATTAGGTAACTATAATTTTCGTTAAATGCACTTCAATTATTAATTGATTTATCTGTTGTGTGTTTCTATAATAAAATTGTTACGAAGTAATAATCTTCCAGCCGTGTTCAGTTACGAAGACTTACGTAATAACCGAGAATTTTACATTTAAATGAGCTGTTTCTGAAGAAACAGAGGATAACAGCGTTGCTTTTCTACAAACATTATTATTTCTGTCCTAGAATTCCAAATTGTTAAAATTTTCTTAACGTCTAGTGGCAACATTTGAGACCTATTTAATTATGGTACCTACTGCAAACACTTTGTTGGGTGCGGCGAGCTTGACAACTTTTTACACACAGTACTAACTAAAAAATACATAATTTACTTAAAATTGTATAATTGGTTTGAAATATAAGGAAAAATGTCCTTCAATAACTTTTTGAGCAGCGTACTTGATTGTAACAACAAAAGGTCTGAGAGTTGAAGTTCTGATAAGCTAGGAACCCCGGTAAGGATTCGGTCCGTATAGGCCCACAATCACTGCTACAAACACCCACAGATCCTAAATACCTTCATGGTAACTGTTAGGATGACTGCTAGGCTAAGTCAGTTGGCACCGTAGCGTGGCATAAAAAACTAATTACGATATTTGCAATCGAAATTTTTCGTTTAATTTGTCTCATAACGTGTAGAAAATTATGTTATTTTAAGGGCCATTCTAGTAACCATTAATCTTTTGTGAAATATAAGGCATACCTGGTGATTTTTTTCAAGTGTAAATAACTTATATACAAACTGAAACACCTAAATTTAATGTTTTAAAGCAAAAGAACTTTAAATTCAAAGAATTTTTGTGGAAAAAATTGGTAACTCAGCGGAAAATACGTCAATTTCCATACAAATGGCGGGGACATGCATGACCACTGCGTTACCAACTTTATAGATAATAATGATTACTTTTTATACGTAGTAATAATTTTAAATGTAAGCTTAATTATGTGCCTATTTAAATCTTAATGATTTAAACCGAGCACTTTACCGTTTTTGTAAAAAAAAAATTTGAAGAGCACAGTTCAAAAAATTACTGGTCAACGAAAAGTAGAATGGCCCTTAAATGTATTTTACATGTCATATTCATGATCATCCCAGCCTGTTATACATCCCACTGCAGGGCACAGGCCTCCTCTCAGAATGAGAGGGCTTGGACCGTAGTTCCCACGCGGGCCCAGTGCAGTTTGGGAACTTCACACACACCATTGAATTTCTTCGCAGGTGTATGCAGGATTCCTCATGATGTTTACCTTCACCATAAAGCTAATGGTAAATTTCAAATGTAATTTCGCACGTAAATTCTGAAAAACTCAGAGGTGCGAGCCGGGATTTGAACCCACGACCCTCTGCTTGAGAGGTCAAACCACTAGGCCACCACGGCTTTTTATCTCATCACTCATACATGTGTTAGAAATGTATTACAATAAAATTAAAAGTGAGATTTATTTACTGATTATTACAAGTATAATGGTCATTTGTTAACTGAAAAACATCTGCCACGATGCGTAAAAAATCACGGATAGTTTATACCTACATATTATTAATAAATTAGTCTTTTTGCTGTTGAATACTCCCACAGGAAATCATCTTTTGAACTATCTTTCCGTATCTGACAGGCAAAATAAAATAATGAGTTGCTTCAAAAAAGTTGTACGAAAAGTGAAAATGACCCTTGCTTCAGTTCAGTTCAGTTCAGTTCAGTTCTTTATTTGCAATAAATTGAGTGTGATACACAAGGATGGTACAAAAATATAAAATAGTCTCAACACAATTTTGCCAATACGGCGTAGCAAGTAATACAAAGCAGAAGATACGAATAATAGTATTTAAAGTACAATGCAACATTTTACCTATAATATTCATTTAGATCGTATGGACACAGATCAATAAGGTATTTCTTTAGAGAAGTCACGAATTTAGCATAAGGCAGGCACTTCAATTCACATGGCAAAGCGTTATAAACCTTAGCAGCGACATAGCTAGGGCATCTACGGTACAACGCTGTGTACTTTTTACCCGACTGCCGAAGAAGGGCTATGTTTTTTGCTAATCCGTACCATAGGTATATTTTTAATACCTTATTACAGTTTCGGTCCGTTTGATAAAATCACAGCAGATACTTTTGATTCAAAGAATTTTGATTTTCATATTGTAAACTTGATACCATATTCCTTAATCAACAGAACTAAGTACCTATTACTCTACTGGCAGTCTGTATCTTTATACGAGTATGTCCTTCCGTTTGTTTATCTGACCGTTTATCCATCCATTCTTTCATGTATTACAAGGCATAAGGAGTGGTTTTTTTTTAACCTAATAGGTAGAACGACCTTGTGGTCGTTGTAACAACAGATAATAAAAAAAAGTCGTAAAGTAAAAATTTTAAGGACATCATTCAAAATAAGATAAAATTCCAAAGGTCTGATATGCGGCTCTTTCCTCTCTAATTCTGATGACATAAAATTGACCAGAACTCGGTCGTCTACCTTAAGATTTTTTTCAGCCTTTTTTGTAATGTAATACCACAGAATATTGTCTACAGTTTTTCATTGCAAATAATTTTATTTCGTAATCAAAAACCAGTAATATGACTAGGTATGTTAATTTATGCACGCAATAAAATATAGTGTAAATACTAGTAACAGGTGGGTTTATGGTTTATACTAAACCATACAGCAGCGGGCGTAATTATTTATGCCAAAATAATTGAATTTTAATGTCAATCATTTGCATCAAAGTATGTTTTAATAACCTATACCACTAATTGAGCATACTACTTTGTGGTTGCCGTACTCCATGGACCGAGGATACCTATGAAAACAAATTTAAAAATTATAATAGTTACCTAAATTTTTAGCTATCTGTAATAAATGCTGATAAATAAACCGTTGATTAAAAAACGAACTAAAACAATTACTTTGCTCACCCGCGACCTTACAATAGTTACGTTTATGCAAGAAATGTGTGTTCATGCAGTTCCTCCACCTCCACACTGTACGAACACACACAAATCACATAAACACAACTATCACCACCACCAAGCTACACTGACGCGTTTCGAACTCAACCAGAGCTCATCCTCGGAGTTACCACAACCGTATGCTATGCTACCAAATGTTAAACTAACAAACCAAAACAAATGTTTTAACTTGTCACTGTAACTTCACAAGTACCCACTTTATTTTTCTTGTTCTCAAACTACCCCACAAAAATTAACTTTTATTGACATATTATAAAACTACCTTGAATTTTTGTTTATTTATTTATAAGGCATATTTTATTAATACTAACTGTTCAAATTAGACCCAAGCCGCAGTAAAGGAGAAGATACTACATTTACCTGTTCATTAATAATAGACTCCATAGTGTTGTACCTAATTATTTCCATGCATTCCAGAGCATCCAGACGCAACCCCTTGCCGCAATAATGTAACACTTCATAAGAATCTGAATCTAACAATGAATGATTTGATTCCAACAAATGTTTTGCAAAATTCGATCTATCTGGATGCTCATTCCTATATGCCGAAACATGCTCTTTAAATCTAGTATTAAAACTTCGGCCTGTCTGTCCTACGTATATCCCATTGCAGTCATTACAAGTAAGCTTGTATGGCATTTTAAAATCAAACAATATTAATGTTGCCTTTAAGACTAACAACTCTTTGTACTCTAGGCTATGTAACCACAAAGAACAGGTAGATAAGGGAACTAGATCGGGGGTATACAAGCTTACTTGTAATGACTGCAATGGGATATACGTAGGACAGACAGGCCGAAGTTTTAATACTAGATTTAAAGAGCATGTTTCGGCATATAGGAATGAGCATCCAGATAGATCGAATTTTGCAAAACATTTGTTGGAATCAAATCATTCATTGTTAGATTCAGATTCTTATGAAGTGTTACATTATTGCGGCAAGGGGTTGCGTCTGGATGCTCTGGAATGCATGGAAATAATTAGGTACAACACTATGGGGTCTATTATTAATGAACAGGTAAATGTAGTATCTTCTCCTTTACTGCGGCTTGGGTCTAATTTGAACAGTTAGTATTAATAAAATATGCCTTATAAATAAATAAACAAAAATTCAAGGTAGTTTTATAATATGTCAATAAAAGTTAATTTTTGTGGGGTAGTTTGAGAATAAGAAAAATAAAGTGGGTACTTGTGAAGTTACAGTGACAAGTTAAAACATTTGTTTTGGTTTGTTAGTTTAACATTTGGTTGGTAGCATAGCATACGGTTGTGGTAACTCCGAGGATGAGCTCTGGTTGAGTTCGAAACGCGTCAGTGTAGCTTGGTGGTGGTGATAGTTGTGTTTATGTGATTTGTGTGTGTTCGTACAGTGTGGAGGTGGAGGAACTGCATGAACACACATTTCTTGCATAAACGTAACTATTGTAAGGTCGCGGGTGAGCAAAGTAATTGTTTTAGTTCATTAATATGGACCTCCGCAAAGTAACGCCTGATTCAATAAATTATAAACCGTTGATTGATTAAAACATAATGCAGTCACGGGTAAAATATCATACCATAAAATAAATTTGCTACTTATTACTTAAAAATTTATCATTTATTACTTAAAATAAAGTTCTTAAGTCCTAAAATTTGGCGTTCTAGCGTCATAGGCGTTGGATGCGGATGGCACGGGGACCGATCTGTTTGGCGAGCCTTGGGGGAGGCCTATGTTCAGCAGTGGACGTCTTTCGGCTGAAATGATGATGATGATTGAGACGTTCTAGTAAACTCTTACAGTTAATGGATATTAACATCGCGATATGATTATGATCGCTTGGGAATAATTTATTGAGACCTGTGTCGTTGTAGGAGTACATTGCAGGTACGATCAACTTTATTAGAAAATTGCATTTTTTTAACACGAATTAAAGTTAAACTATATGAAATGGACTTGTTGAGTGATGAGATAAAATACGTACATTTTGATTTATAGATCCCGTTACAGGCAAAACCCGTACGCGTATATTGTCTAGCGCGCGAGCGCTTGCTATCGCATTCACTATCTCTTTCTGTCAAACCGTATAAGATAATGCCAGAAAGAGATATGTTTGTTAGTATGTGCGTACGTATGTGATGTGTATGTGTGTATTTGTTACTTGTTCACAATAAAACGGCTGGGCTTATTTAGATTAAATTAGGTATCTGGAAAAACACATCTAACTTTTATACCCCACAGTATCTATATTCCACGTAAATTTTCAAAATCTTAACCGCTTTGTTTCGAATCATGAAACGACATGACGATTGTTCGTCATACAACGCAAATAATGACCTCGATGGATTGGCAGTCGCCATAGTACGGATCGGCCGCGGTTTTGTTGTTCGATTATTAAATCTAGATGGCGCTGAAATATAGCCAGAGGCTTTGAAGGCAAAACAATAAGACTACAGATATTTCATATCACTGCAAATGTATTATTATGCAATATTTTTGAAAAATAATACATTTGTAGTAATATGAAAAATCTGTAGTCTTATTGTTTTGCCTTCAAAGCCTCTGGCTATATTTCAGCGCCATCTAGATTTAATAATCGAACTACAAAAACCGCGGCCGATCCGTACTATGGCAATCCAGTCTATATCATCCTTGCCTCGATGTAATTTTTGGGAACCTCAAGAAAATTTAGTAAAATCTTTGAGTTTCAATTCAACTGTTAGATCAATAAAATGGTTTACGCAAGCTGCTTCCAGGATAGTACTTATAGTATAAGGCTTATACAATATTTTACGCGTCATAATTAATAATTGGGACTGGGCTGGACATGTGTGTCGAATGAACTCAGAACTTTGGGCCAAACTTGTCACGGAATGGTTCCCTAGCGATGGATACCGTAATAGAGGCAGACCAAAGCGGAGATGGAGGGACGACCTACTTAGATGTTTATCACGTGGGATGGCAGGAGCTCGCGTTGCATAGGCAAGAGTGGAGCAAGAGAGCTCCTTTGCCCAGCTGTGGGACACCAAAACAGGCTAATAAAACAAAAAATAATAATAATTATGTTATGTTACGTAAATAAAGTAATATTACAGTGCTCATTTTTGCCCAATGTAATGTTGCGTACGGCATTCTTTATGACTTTAGACGCCGCGTTTTTTATTTGACGCTGGCCAGACAAGATTTATTTATTTTACGTTAACTTGGACACAGGAATATGATGTCTGATGAAAGTTGAAATATACAAATTTTTCATGATTTTTAACAAACTAGAAGCACTTGTACGTTCCATTCAACTTCACTTTAGTTTCCTAAACCACATAAACGTCCGGGCATTTTACGTTAGCAAAACTAAACAACAATACAAGCTTTAACTAAACACGGACCTCCCATTACGCCAGCGGTTTATTGATGAAGCTATCTGTAGCTATCATTATTTTTAATTAAAGTAATCGATGGCGTATTCCCGGACTTTATCCGGACATCGGATCGCCGCATCATTAATCAAATATACGGCAAGACGAACCGTTCCGTTCCACGATCATTCTTCTGATCTGATTTTCCGCTCGGGAACTTTCGAGTAAGTGAAATTAGGCATAACTAGAAGATAACTAGACTGAAAGTTGCGAGGGAATAAAGTAAGCCATCAGGCTGTTTTTATTAAGCGTTCGTCTTGTCTTCTTTTTTGTGTGTGATTTAATCACAATGAAAAGATGCAATTTAATAATTCATTTATTGCCACCCTAAGTACCCGTAATCGGTGTTCTTATAATATAAGTGCAAAAGGGCACAGCATAATTTAATATTTGATATTTGGAATGTAATATACGAATAAAAAAAAAGTTTTTTTTTATCAATATAGGCTTGCGTTGGACCAAAATCGCGTGATTGTGGTCCAAATCGTTAGGCGTCTAAATCGCCTAATGGAAAGCGAAGATGTGGCCTAACGATGGAGCACGCCTGCCTAGTAAATGCTCATTCACCCTAGACTTGAAAACGGCCAGATTGTAGTGTTCAGGGAACACCGTAGGGAATTCCGCTCCTTAGCTGTACGGTTGATGAAGGAAGAGCGAAAACCCTTTGTGTGGTTTACTGAATTTACATATTATATAAAAAATATATAATAAATATCAAAACCATATAATATTTCGTCTACCGGGGGCAACGTGCCTAGCAGCTTGCGACATTCCCTCCCTGCATGTATGCTCTGTCTCTGGGTGAAGAAAGAATAAATAAATAATTAAATAAAGAATTCATTAATTTAGTATTAAATATATCGCAAACGTCCAGTCTTTAACATAAACTTCCTATTATTATGATGCGAAGCGTTATATTATATTATCAACAGCTATATGTAAACATTTAGATAGATATACAAGAAAAGGAAAAAATTGTTTCGTTTCAAACCTTTCCTGTAGTTTCACGAAGTGAGATGAAATTGAGACAATAATGTATAAAAGTAGGTAAATGACTGGAAATAAATCAACTAAGCAATACAATAACACTTAAGTACGAACTCTCTCGGCAACCAGCGTAATATTTTCATCCATAATTACGTTTATTCGTTCGTCTTACAAATCTCATTAAGTACCAGAACATACCTATACCTATACCAGTATAATTTTCCTGATATACGGGATTACGCGAAAAATGTATCACCGTCGCTTCCAATCTCTTTACTAATGAAATAAGACGTCTTTAGACACAGACTGTAGAAAAACAAGTGATTTCTTTTATGGAAATGGAATTAATTCGATCAAAAAGAAGAATTTGTTTCACTTTGCTTAGGAAAATTGTCTTCGTTCTTTGTAAATATATCATCATCATCATCATCATTTCAGCCGAAAGACGTCCACTGCTGAACATAGGCCTCCCCCAAGGCTCGCCAAACAGATCGGCCCAAAAATAAAACAAATAAATATAAAATAAATAAAAAAAATAAATAAATATTAAATATTTGTAAATATATGCGTGAAGCAAATCTGGGTTTTTAAACTAAGTTTAATCGCTTAGCTCACGTTTTTGTAGGAGTTTTGATAATGTATCTATAACTGTATCTATAACAACTATTTTCGAGTATCTAGCCCTGTGAGGTTCATGAAAACACTCATCTTGCTTACTGCTGTGTCTGAGCTTGGCATCAGCCAGGTACAGGGCCACTGGACTTTCTCGAGCTGGACAGTCTTACCTTACAGTCCTGGGTCAGCGTTTGCCGCACTTATTAAAAACAATCTTGTTAAGGACAACAGAGGCTCCCTGCGACAGGGTTCCGCCGAGCGCCGCGCACGAGCTTGTCAAGGTATAATTGACACTTTTTGAATGTTGCTATATCAGAAAATTAGTCACTTTAGCGAAAACGATACAATGTTTATTGTTTTAAGGTTAAGTTATTGTAAAAAAAACTGAAATTACTTTATAGAGATCTTCCTTGTCTTGATAGAGTGGGCTTGGTCGTCGCGTAGGTTAGTAGGTCGCGTAGTTATCCTATTCTGAATCTTTATGATGTCTTTCTTGGGAAAATGGTGTCTTCTGTGCGGTACCTTGCATCGGAATACGTAGTTGCAACAGAGAGTGCTGCTACCTTAGATTATTTGTACACTAGATAGAGTGTCAGTAGCAAACATTGCGATACAAAACGTCCAAAAGTCCATTTGACAGCTTCATATTACGATCGCGTTACGTCATACAAACTGAAGGTAGGTGAATGACATATAAGCCAATTGTTGGCTTATATTTTTCGGGACGTTTTCATGCCGCCGTCCACATAAAGTCTCGTAAACGTCTTTTACAACCATCACGGGAACATATAGTTCTTATTCTAAAACTGCACGTGGCAAAATAATTCAGGAGATGTGAGCAGTATTTCGTATCAGTGTTTGTGAAATTTTTTTTTTTTTTTTTGTCTTTTGTAGCTACTACAATCTGTCTCCCTCTTTGGGACATTCAGCAGTATGTTGGTTGGTGCTAATGCTGGCGTGCTCAGTATGTGACCTGTGTCACATCCTCATCATCTAGACAGTAGACATGACTACTGTGGCTGGACCAAGTCTTGGGGTATTTTACGTTTCAATCGTCTAGATCGGTTATGGTTCTCCATTAGTGATTGAGCTAGAGTGTTTGGATGGTGTTCGATCCGTTCTTTGTAGGACTTAGTATGTCGTGCAATTTCCTGCCTCACAGTGAACATCTGCAGGTCTCGATGTAGTAGTTCGTTCGGCACGAACGGGGTTAGTGAAATTAACGAAAGAAAAGTATTCGTTAAGCCGAGTTTAGACTTGCAAGAAAAGTCGTGCAAGTTGCATTACATTGCGAGGCCGTAAAGCGACCGAGATTGAAGCGCTCAATCGAGCGCCGCAATCTAATGCAACTTGCACGATTTTTCTTGCAGGTCTAAACTCGGCTTTTTACTTTCTATGTGCATGGTTTCTACAAAATTGATGTTGTCAAAAAGTGACAATTTATTTTCTTCGTAATCTAAGAAAGAAAATATTATTATAACTTCTAAAGAGGTTTTATCTTTAGCAATTAGCTGTTGTAGAGTGACCATTTTTGTTGAGAATTAAGCTTTAAACTATTTGAAGTGAAAACAGAAAAAAGTGTTGTTGTTTAAATTAAAAAATGATGGTGAACAATCAATTATCATTTTCTGCGGGTGTAAGGCCGGTCCGGATTACGTCTCTTGAATTACCCTATAGAGATATTAAATTAGTAATTAAACAACAAAACTTTATATTCAATTTTGTCAATGCCAATGATTTATACAACCTTGTTACGAGTACATTGTACCGTTTGATAAGCCAGTTACCTGCGATACAAGATAAAATTTAGGCACAATTAAATTGCAAACTCATTTTAATCGAGTTGCTTTGCGGTAAAGTTACATATGTTGACAATTTATGAGTAAAACTTTGTTAATCTTACATGAAGACCGGCCCTTAGCAACAATTTCGAACGGAATACCTGGGTACCCACCTGCCTTTAAATTAGTCCACCAAAACAATTTCAAATACACTTTACCTACGTTTATTTTATTTTCCCGTTGTATGCTCAAAAAAGAACTAGCTTTTGTAATCGTTTTTTAGTATTTCATAAAAGTAATTTTGGCACAACAAAGGCCTGGGTGCCTCCGCGTTTTTGCCTAAGAAAACCCTTTCTGCGGAAAATGTACCTTAGTTATTGTTCCGTTTAACAGATTTATATTTTTCCTTTACAAGAGCCGGCGCAAATACAAAGGTTCTTTGTTAATGGATTTCTTTTTACAGTTGAATTTCTTTTTAATTAAAATTTTAAGGACTCTTATTCGTTTACCGTCGACGACGTTACGACTCTTTCAACGCAGCCGTAAACAATTGCCATTGGCTGTTCGGTTCGGCTGTTTGGCTTTTAAGTATTTTGATTTCACTTCAGCAATTCTAGAAGTCATTGTTTCATTTTAATTTCTATGTAAAGTTGTCTATAGGCGACAATTTAAAGAGGGGAATTTATGTTTGCCACAATTGGTAGTGGCAAACTGAAATTTTGATTTCGGTTTCAGTGTAAAATCTGCCGAAATTAGAACCGAAAGCGAAACTGGGTGCGTGGCCTTACGTGCGGTGTCTGGGAACAATCAGCGTTGTGGAGCGGCAACATAACCCGCGCACCTGCTAATTTGAGTGGTCTAAAACCGACTTTGCATTATTGCCTTTCAATTGGAATTGGTTTCAGGCACATCGGCAAGATGGTTTCAAAGTTTAAAGACAATTTTTGTGTTTTATTTATTATATATATTAAATAGAATGGAAACTTACTTTTTTTAGTTGAAACTATAAAATAATCGTTTTAATAAACGCAAACAATATATTAAAATGCTAAAATGAAAGCAATACACTTGAACCTTTCTCACATTAAGTCGGTTTTGATTGCAGAAACTAGTTTTGCTAGGAATCTAATAGTTTCTATTAAGTTATCTATTAAATCATTTTAAAAATCAGCGAAGATCGCGTTACAAATCTATAGGTAACTTACGTTTTACAAACAGGCAAATAGTTCACTGTGATAATTATTATATTTGCTGACTATATAAACATTATGGAATATATTTTCACGGTAAACTAGAGAAACATGTATTTAAACATAATATTAGTTTAGGGGTCATAGTTTCACAAGCTAAAAGTTTCCCACGGAAACGAAAATAAAAGTACGCAACATTATATAGGAAGAGAGATTCGTAACTTTTGCTTTTTGTTATTTTACTTGTTAGTACATTTGACTGTCGTAAGCTTTTGTGTGTTTTCTCTCCTATTGTTTATAGTAAAACAAGACATTCAAGAGTTAAAACATTAGAGTACGTATATATAATTTTACTTTTATTTCGTTCTATGTATAAGTACGAACAAGAAAACGTGGTGTAAGATCCCCAACAAGATGGACCGGCGATCTGGTAAAGATCTCAGAAACCGCTTGGATGCGGGCACCGCAGGACCGCTTGTTGTGGAACTCTTTGGGGGAGGCCTTTGTCCAGCAGTGGACGTCTTTTGGCTGATACAATAAATATTATGATTGAATAGTGGGGAGGCGAAATAAAAGGAGTTTTCTCAAAAATATCCGTAAAAGATGACATTATTCTTTACATATCAGAACGCGAAGAGCATATAATAAGTAGTTTATGGTCAGTAAAAAATTAAAAAGTTAAAAACATTGCAGGCTCGATAAACTGGACAACAATGTCACATACAAATTCCATTATTGTCGAGTCTCAAACTTTTTAAAAATTTAAAACGGCATGATAATAAGTTGGCACTATTCGTATACAGCCAACTCAAATGACCGGTATCAGTTGTTCTGTTGGAACACCGGACTTTTTTTATTGTGTTTGAATCAGTCTGTGGTGTTTTCGGTGGAAAATACACCTGCAGTTTTTTTTTAATGAAAAAAGGCGGAAAAGGGTATGACATTTAATTTTAAGTGATTTGCAATCCTTTGTACCTATTTCAGTTAATAAGTACAAGTTAATTCTAATTTTTTTTTCCTTCACCATTTTTGAGAAAAGCTTTATAATAGTCTCGGCAGGAATAGCAATTGCTGGCCTCGTATTAATTAAACGGACGAGCATGCTCGTCCGTTTAATACTCATACTCAGCCAGAAATTGCCTACTTCCAGGCCACGACGATAATGTGCTATTTAGGGAGTCTAACCTGGTTCGAAATTTTCTTTACCTCGCGTGCTGGATCTTGTTGGACGCTTGATTCTCTTCTTTGTTTCTTCCATCCTATGGTGATATATAGTAAAATTCGTAGCGTATTTTGTGGGAAAACGTCGAACAGAGCAAGAGCACGGCCCAACGCGCTGCCGTGATGAAACGAATAATGTTTTTCCTTAAAGTAATTAAAGTTGGATCATAATGGTAAGGAAAAGGAGGTTAGAAATGTTGTGTAGTGATGAGATCAATCGGTACTCACCAGATAGTGAATAAGATTTAGATTTAAGTTTTGCTACTTCCACAACAAACTGAGCCTTTTTATTCTTCTTAAAGTGCCACTCCATTACTGGAGATGGGCCGTTAGCTCTGAATATTTTCCCCTGTCTTGAGCCATCCTGAACACTTGCTCTGCACTTCTGATCCCGGCCCACTCCCTGATGTTCCGCAGCCATGATTTCTTTCCCCTTCCAGGGCACCGTTTTCCCTGTACTTTGCTCATCAGTAGGCCTATTAGCTGCAGTAACTAACAAATATATTTATCTATGAATGTATTCTAGGCAAAATACTTAAACAGTAAAACTTATAAAGTCCATTTTTTTATAAAAATAACCAAAGTATTCATTATTTTATCAGACTACTACTCCATTTAGCATTAAAACTCGGTCACATGTCATCCTAAGTAATTTAGCGTACTTTAAAGAAGAAAAAAAACCGGCCAGTTACGTATCAAGCCAGAAACAATTAAGCAGTGTGGGGTTCCAATTAATATGCGGAAAACATTCAATATTAAAATGTTGGTCGACGATTACGTACTCAAGCCTGTAAATTAGCCAACGAAACTGTGATAGTTTCTCTTCTAAATTTGATTATTATATGTATACTTCTGCCGTTGATTTTTTCGAACCTATTCAAAAACAAACAGAGACACTTGCCACTAACAAAAATTTACATTTTCAATTATCAATTTATTTCACAAATGGAACCCTGAAATGAGAAATGGGTTTCGCAATCCTACAATGTTTTTGAAATGTCTCTGAAACAACTCAAACCACGGGATAGATGAGAAAATAATCATCCCCAATTTACTTGTAGAGGACACAGAAGGAAACCCAATTTTTGTTAATTTTATTACACCACTTTGTCGGTGTTTATTATTATTTATACTAAATTTAAAACTGTAAAGAAACTATTCTGTTCGGTTTTTGCCACTTTGATTATCTTAAAAAACTGCGAACATTTTTGCCAATATATACATTTCCGAGGTAATACATTTTTCACCAGAACAAATTCATCCAATCGTGTATCATCAGGCTATACACAATCACTATGGGCTTATTCAATCGAAATGAATGCCGACAGTAAAAAGTTTTTCGCAATATTTCAATTCATTCACGTATTTTTGTTTGACTGATCTAACAGTTTTTGATGGAATTGGCTACAATGTTAATGGCAGGAATTTTACATCAATTGTGTTTTAAAAAAAGTAGAAATAATTTGGCTAGATTGTTAGAAAAGTTTTTTCTTTAAACTATCATCTAAAACAGGGTGTGTGGTAGCTACGTGCAAAGCTTTAAGGGGGTGATAGCCGAGGTATTTTTGAACATTTTTAGCCATATATGTCTTAGCCGAAATTTGATTTTTTTTTTAAATTGAAGGCTTAGAAATTTTAGGAAAATACCCAGAATTTGAAAATACCCAGTCATCACGAATCGTCTCGCGCGCAGGTTAGACTTTTGAACATGGACAAGACGAAGAAGGTGATGTCGAACGCTCATGTTGTACCAACTCTCGCCGTAATAGGAGACACTTTGCTCGAAGTTGTTGACGACTATATCTACCTGGGGCATACAATCCAATTAGGTGAGTTCAACTTCGAGTAAGAAGTCAATCGACAAATTAGACTCGGCTGGGCAGCGTTCGGGAAGCTCGGCAATATCTTGTCATCTAATATAACACAATGTCTCAAGTCAAAAGTCTTTGTCGCTAACGGTGGGACTCATAAGAAAGCTCAAAATCACTCAGAGGGCAATGGAGAGGGCTATGCTCGGAGTTTCTCTGCGGGATCGCATTAGATGTGATAAAATCCGCGTAAGAGCTAAAGTCGCCGACATAGCTCGAAGAATCGCCAGACTCAAGTGGCAGTGGGCAGGGCACATCACTCGTAGAACTGATGGCCGATGGAGCAAAAAGGTTCTCGAGTGGCGTCCAGGGACCGGAAGACGCAGTGTAGGTAGGCCTCCAACAAGATGGAGCGACGACCTGGTTAAGGTTGCAGGATCGCGTTGGATTGGGATGGCACGGGACCGATCTGTTTGGCGAGCCTTGGGGGAGGCCTATGCTCAGCAGTGGACGTCTTTCGGCTGAAATGATGATGACCTAATAGTAAACTTCTTTGCTTTCGAGCGGTACATTTTACTCTTCCGTATATTATACGGAAGGATGGGCACCTAGTACTATAGTGCACAAACTTTACATTGATCAAACATAGACGCAGCTGTTTTACTCATTTTTCTATTGATATTATGGTTTCGGAGTTATTAGAAAAAATAATAAATAATACAGAAATAATTTTTTGTGTTTGCCCCGTAGGGACCTAAAAATAATACTCATTATTTTGTCATGTAAGGGTACCTTCAAGACATAGGCATGGACCCCATGTGCTTTTATAGGAAAAACGGTACTGTATGTCTCTAAATTTAACTGCATCCTACACAAGCGGAGTAATTACCAATACATCACCATAGGTCAACTGGGATATTCCATAAAGCTAACCCACACCGAGTTGTAAATCTTTTCGTAACACGGACTCCGCAGACTACAAAGTAGGTACACCAACGATGAACCGTGAAAACTTACGAGCTATCAAATAACCTATTACAATACTATCGAGTATTCATACGAGTGCAAATACATAAATCTAATCCTTCCATATAACACCGGGAGCGGCATGCGGCCTGCGAGCAAATTGTACCAAATGATGGAGATAAGTGAAATTTATGTGTAATGGTATCGACTCCTGCCCTTTATATCAGTATGTTTACATCGATGGCGTGAGTAGATAGCCCATAATTTATGAAGGTTCATATTGTACCGGAATTTGTACTAGAGTACAGATAATACCAGCTCGAATGCCCAGGAATTAGGTTGTTATGACGTGTCGTTATATTTTGTAAATAAACAATTAACTTTGACAAGGGTGTTGTGCGGTAAAGATTTATTTTACACCGTATTATTTAGTGTGCCACTTTCTGGAATAATGTTTTCGTTGAAACTGTTTTAGTTTTATTGTAAACTAGTTGTTCTACACGGTTTCGCCTCCGAAGAACTCGTTTATCATTATAACGAGGGAACTATTATATAAAGAATACTCCAAAAAGATCTATCCAAATTGGTCCAATCAACTGTTTTTGAGTTTAGCGCTTACCAACACATTCAGTCAACTATTTATATTTATTGTAAATCGTCTTCGAAGGATTGGTTCTAAAACAAAAAGTAGAAAATTGACAAAAAAAACAAGTGCTATGTTCAACTACTTAACGTCAAAAATAGCTCGTTTAATTTACCATCTTAATTGCCGCACTGTGAAGAACCTAATATTACCGTCAAAATTCATGCCAAAGCAGCCAGTTAACACCATGTTAATATTTTTGTACTAATTAACCTCTGGAACGACCACGAGCGAACTCATTATAATTACTAATGATATTCCCCACGAGCACGTTTGGCTCACCGCCACATGTCTTTTAATATCAACCCTCCGTGAGAAGCTACTTGTTTTCATTTAAAATGAAATGGCCGTCATTATCCACATAGAGCGAAGTGCTGTAAGCCATTACAGCCACCATTTCAATGACGGACGTTACTCTTTAGTTTCGGCTCGTCGTTTATCTTAAAAGAGTCGACAATGGTAATGGCAGCGCACCGTAATGTAATGTCACTACAGTTTTTAGTACTCCAAAATACTACTTTGTTTCGCTTGAGTTGGAAAATTCCTAAGTGTCTCTTGAAAGGGATTGTAATAGTGTTCGGTACACCCGCAAAGTTGGATTCCTTTTCTGGGACTCTTGACAAATACAATTAAAATTAACTTTTTCTATACTTCATTTTCATAATTTTATCAAAATAACAAACACAACGAGAGTTCAGTTTTTTCAATTTATTGCAAAGTAAGGGTTATTTTTATATTGAAACTAATTTTATCCTGCGATTGCTACATGTGGAAAAAGGAAATCGATATTTTTTCCGAATAAAAATTAGCTTAATACCTATTCAGGGTAGGTATAGTCTAACTCCATGTAAATTTTCATCAAGACGACCAGATGGCCTAGTGGTTAGAGAACCTGACTATGAAGCTTGAGGTCCCGGGTTCGATTCCCGTGTCGGGGCAGGTATTTGTATGAAAAATACGAATGTTTGTTCTCGGGTCCTAAGACCTAAGTGTTTAATTATGTATTTAAGTATGTATCTATCTATATAAGTATGTTTATCCGTTGTCTAGTACCCATATGGGTATTATATAACACAAGCTTTGCTAAGCTTACTTTGGGACTAGGTCAATTGGTGTGAATTGTCCCGTGATATTTATTTATTTATTTATTTTATCAATCTCAAAAATTAAATGTCATGCGCATAAGCATACTAGTGTATTGATTTGCTCTTCGTAAAAAAAGTATTATCCTACTACAAAAGTCAACATTTAGTGAAATTATTTGTAAATATCGACGCAGTGGACAAAGTGGCATTAATCTAGTGATAAACAATTGCATTTTGCATTGTTATTTTAGTACAATTTCAATAATTTATTAAAACTTTGAGTGGTGTTAGATACCGTCGCCCGGCCATCGTTGGTGTGCGCTCGAACGCGTAAGCGCCGCGTTCGGCACGGCGCTTGAGACCTTTTTCTCGCGACCGTGCCATTGTGGCCTGACTGTGCGCCATACTAAGGACCTTGCAATAGTGGATATAAAGTGCATTGGTGTAAGATTGAAGTTTCCTTGTACTGTATTTTGCTTCTTTATTAAATAAAATTTTAAGGTAAAAACTTAATTAAATAATAAAATGATTTGCTCGAAGTGCAGCACGGTACTCGCATCTAACGAACAGATAAAGTGTTCGTTATGTGAGGGATGCTTTCATTGTTCATGCGTGGGTCTCTCTGACTCGGACTTCAAAAAAATACTCCCCATGAACCTGAAAAAATGGAAGTGTCCTAAATGCAAAACTATTAAAAAAGGTACATTACCCACAGGCTCTCCTAAGTCACCATTGGTTTTAAACGAACGCATTGATGAGAACGCCGGTAACTTGCCGTCGATTGTGAGCATTGATACCGAAGCGCTGCTGGCTAGCATTAACGCAAAGTTCGAAGCACTGACCCAGGACATGCACGCGCTCACAGATGGGTTCAACATGAAGCTAGATACACTGGCGAGTCAAATGCAAGGCTGGTCAGCGGAAGTTTCAAAACTTGGGGTCACTGTTAAGGGTTTGGAAACTGAGATTGGATCAGTCTCGAGCAAATGCGAGGATGTACATAGCCACTTAACGACTCTTCGCTCCGAAGCATCGAACTTGCGCTTGGAGAACATGCAACTGCATGAGAGCGTAAGTGAATTGCAGCACAGATTGTCTCAGCTTGAACAACGGGGAAGGGAGAACAACTTAGAAATACAATGTCTTCCCGAACACGAAAACGAGAATCTTGTGGCCGCTGTCATCCAACTCGGTAATACAATTTCATGCAGGATTGAGGAAAAGGACCTACTGTTATGTGTTCGTGTTGGCAAGGAGAGTCAAGGCTCACAGCGACCACGATCGGTCATCATCGGGCTACAATCCCGTCTTATGCGAGATAAAGTTCTGTCAGCCTGTATGAAATTCATCAAAGCAAACCCGTCGGACAAACTAAATTCGTCTCATTTTGGCCTGGGAGGAGATTGCAAACAGGTTTACGTCGTGGAACATTTGTCACCCTATAATCGCAAACTGCAGGCTCAGGCGCGCGCGCTGAAGAGAGAGAAGGGCTACAAGCACTTGTGGACCCGCGATGGTCGAGTTTTATTAAGGAAGGACGACTCTTCTACTATTATTTGGATTAAAAATACTGAAGTTTTAGCATCACTTTACGAGTAATTTCTGTAGTTTGGTCGTTGTTTTTATTTTGTTAAATTAAGTAGTATCGTAGTGTTACTTTATAAAGAAAAAATTAAGAAATTGTTAGTTAAATGTCCCAGTTGAGTGTTTATTATCAAAACACCAGAAGCATTAGAGGTAAATTAAATGAACTTTATTTAGCGTCCTTAAATTGTAATTACGATGTTATAGTTATGACAGAAACTTGGCTTAACGAGGGTGTCTTTGACGCCGAGATTCTAAATCAAAACTATTTGGTTCATCGGAGAGATCGTTGCAGTGGGGGTAGCTCTAAGCAAGATGGTGGAGGGGTTTTAATCGCCGTTTCTAAAAAGCTCTGCTCAACGCGGCTAAATCAACTTGAAAGCTCTAATGAAGACATTTGGGTAAGGATCTCGTATCGTACAAACAAATTAATCAACTTTGTTAATATATGCGCTGTGTATATTCCACCTCCAGTGTCATGCGATAAACTTAGGGTTCACCTTGACAGTATCAGTGATTCTATTTCTTCAATCGATGCGGCTGCCGCTGGAACTACCATGGTTCTCGGGGACTTTAATTTGGGTGGGGTTGCTTGGCATCCTGATCCAAGTCAGGGCAACGCCTCTGCAGCTACCTTACAAGCATACTCGGGTGGATTGGGCGAGTTATTGAGTGATTTCATGTCTCTTCATGATTTACGTCAGTTCAATCTTATAAAAAACAAGGACGAAAAATGTTTGGATTTAGTTTTGAGTTCCAATAACACTACTAAAATAGATATTGCGAGTCCTCTGTCTAAAGTTGACCCGTATCATCCTCCTCTGAATGTTTTTCTGAATTTCCCTACTATGAGCTTTTTGAAAAAAAAACATATTGGTAGGTATAACTTTTTCAAGGCGGATTACATTGGTATCAATTCGGAACTGGACGATGTTAACTGGGAGCTCACATTGGGGTCTCTACATGACGTTAACGAGATGACGAGTGTCTTCTACGCACGTATCGAAAGCATTATTATGAAACACGTACCCATCTCAAAGCCTATTAGCGAGCGGTATCCAGTCTGGTATACTAAAAATCTGATTAGTTTGATCAAAGAAAAAGATAAGCTGCGTAAAAAATATAAACGATTTAGGAACCCAATCGACGAATTGGAATTCAAAGAAGCTAGAGCACGATGCCATAAACAAATTGAATCATGCTATTCTAACTACATGAGTACTATTGAGTCGTCCATATCAAAAGGCAATATGAAAACGTTTTGGTCCTTCATCAGATCAAAACGTGAAACTGAAGGATTGCCAAGTGAAATGGAGTTGGATGGGGAGAAATTGTCAACTCCAACCTTAATATGCCAGGCTTTTGCCAAGCATTTTTCGTCTGTGTATACAACAACTAATAATCGCAATACCAGTGTAAATGTACCGTTGACTCAATGTCAAGCAACCTCTTCCACGTTAGGTAAAGTTACCTTCTCCCGTGAATCTATTGAATTATCATTAATGAGATTGGATAAAAATAAAGGAGCAGGGCCTGACAAGCTCCCGGCTGTTTTCATTGTAAACTGTGCCAAGCAATTGTCTTACCCCCTTCATATTATTTACAACCGTTCACTGGCAAGCGGCGTTTTCCCATCCATTTGGAAGCAAGCAAACGTCATTCCCATTCATAAAGGTGGTAAAAGAACGGACATACAAACTTACAGACCTATATGTTTATTATCAATTCCTGGGAAAGTGTTTGAGTCCTTGGTCAATTCTGTTTTGAATGCTCACGTTAAGTCGCTTTTAATTCCAGAACAACATGGTTTTCGCAGTAAAATGTCAACAGTTTCAAATTTAGCTTTGCATGTTTCCGAAGCAGCTGAGGCTTTAGATAAAGGCTTGCAGTTGGATGCCATTTACACCGACTTTAGTAAAGCTTTTGATCAGGTTGATCATTGCCTTTTGATAAGTAAGTTGAATGACAGTGGTGTTTATGGAAGGCTGTTGGACTGGTTCTCATGTTATCTCACATCGAGATCTCAAAAAGTTGTAGTTTGTGGTCATAAGTCGGAAATTTATGAGGCTACTTCCGGAGTGCCCCAGGGCTCGCATTTGGGACCAACACTATTTTTAATATTTATTAATGATATGGCTAACGTAATCCAAAATTGTGAATTTTCATTTTTCGCTGATGACTTAAAATTAACCAAGGTTATGGTTGGTCCCTTTGACACCCAACAGATGCAGGACGACTTGAATCGCATTTCGGATTGGTCTGTGAAAAATAAACTTCCCTTAAACATCGGTAAGTGTAAGCATATAAAATTCACTAAAAGGCGTTTGCCTTTGAACACATCGTACACTATCAATGGTGTTCTCTTGGAGGAGGTTTCGCACATACGAGACTTGGGTGTAACATTAGACAAAAAATTATCATTTAATTTGCACATTGATAATATTATAAAAACGTCAAATAAACTCTTGGGTTTTATCTGGCGAAACTGTAGCAAATTTAGATGCTTTTCAGCTTTAAGATCAGCTTATTTCGCCTTAATCCGCAGCTTGTTGGAGTACTGTTCTAATGTGTGGAACCCCGTGTACAGATGTCATGTTGAGAGAATTGAACGCGTTCAAAAAAGATTTCTATTTTTCACAACCCTCCACCAACGAAAGCTTCGTTCACTGCAATCGTATAAACAAAGATTGACCCACTTTAAAATGCAACCCCTTGAAGATCGACGTTGGGTCTCGGATCAAGTCTTGTTGCATAAAATAGTAAATGGGGCCATAGACTGTCCCCGTTTGTTACAAAAAATTAATATGACCGTTCCGAGACAGCACGCTCGTGTGGCAAATTTTCGACCATTTGCTACAAAAACTTACAGGACCAAAGTTGGATCTCATAGTATTATTCCAAGGATTTGCAGAAATCATAACGAGTTTTTTAAGGATACAAGAGTCGATGTTTTAAACGTTTCTATTAATACATATAAGACGCTTCTGTATAGATTTAAAATAAATAATTAGCATAGGATCGAGACCCAGTAGTTGTAATTGTCTTACGCTTTCAAAACTGTAGTAGGTTACTTGGGTAACGATTTAGTTCTTATTGTTTGCCGCTGCTTCTGGTTGAGGTAGGTATAGTTATAGTTGTAGGATCACTTTTGTTCTCACTTAGTTTTATTATATATTATATTGTTTCTTCATATTTCTATGGTTACTAGCTCATGTCGTAAGTGTTGTTTTGTAGTAATTTGTCTTTTGCGACATGCGTATGTTTATGTTTAATGCATGCTGTGTTTGCCTGTAATTGGGTGAATACTCTTCCATTTCTTAACTATTAATATGTTGTAGTGCAAGTTTTATAGTATTTTACCTGTTGGCAAACCATAATAAATAAATAAATAAATAAATCTTATTAATTATTATGTCTAGCCGTATCTGTTTCAAAAATCGGTAGAAATATTGGTATCGGTATCGCTAAATAAGTATGACCTAATTCATTGTTAAAGCTACGTGCATGTTTTTTCGGTAAAATTGCTTAAATGTTATCAAGTATTCAAGGCGGAACAAATATAAAACATTTAAAATTAGTTAAAACTAGTACAGTAATATATTACCTGTGGTTTTGATAACCAAATAAACATAATTGAAACATGCATACCGAAATAGTGTTTAGTTTAGTGAAACTAATTCAAATTACGTACAAAACTTTATTACTAAATTGTGTTTGATTCCCATTCTGACGGTGTCAGGTACGTCACGTATCCTATTGAAATCCAATAGATTCTGTAAAAGAAAAAACGAAATTTGCTAAGGACAAAAAAATTACTCTAGGGCTAACACATTATGTATATATAAGTACCTACTAAAATCTAAATGTACTAAGTGTAGAAAAAGACGTAAAGACTTAGGTGAATTTGCAGAAACTATTATGCTTTTACGCGTCCTTATTATAGGCGTTTACTCACAAATAACGCTCTTACAGTCTCTCTATCTAAGTGTTCTAATTTAAGCTCGATTCTCAAAGCTAAGAAATTTAACAAATCAGGCGTTACTTTTAGGAAGTTTAAAAGTAATTTAACTGAAGCCAATATTTAATTTATCAGAAACCACAAGAAACAAATGCACTCAGAAATTCTCACCAGTTGTAACTAAAATGATTTTTCACTATCCGAGTATACGTCGCTTTTCTTCATCTGTCCAGTCAGCCATGTAATTTAAGCACGTTGTCGAAGAACTACGTTGAGAATTTATACGATTGAGCGTTTTTAAAGTTTTGACAAATAAATTGAACCTCATCTCTTTTTCTTGTGGACTGGCGTACACCTTGTGATATCGCCTTATAAAACTTTCAAAATACTCGTGCGCATTATTTAATGGGTAAGTTATATTCTGATGTGGTTTACACTCTACATTAAAGTAAAGTAACGCAAAAGTCAACAGGAAAAGACCCAACATTAATTTCATTTCGACCTAATGGCCCAGTCGTAGAATAAGCAAGTATTTATAAGCCTTATCTGAATTGTAGCATGGACTTTAAATAACCGATTAAACCGAGAAATACAATTTAAATTATCAAATTGACATTTATGTTATGTGAATTCAAATTTAATTTACAATGTGTATGTGACGTTTGAAAAGCGTTAAAAATCACTTGTAAGACGTAGGTGGATGGATAATAAATAATAGTGCTAAAACTTTGATTTTTGTATTGAGTTGTGGTGAGGTCATATTCTGACCTGACCTAATTTAATTCATAAAAAAATTATGTCTTAACTATACTGGGAAAAAAATTACATGGGTGTGAAATCATCATCAGTCGAAAGACATCCACTATTACTGGATTTCACACCTATGTAATGAACTGAAACAATTAATTTGCTCACCCAAGACCTAAAGGAACTGATGACTTAAGGTAATTGTTTCAGTTCATTAATATCGACCTGGCAAAGTAACGCCTGATTCAATAAATCACCCATGTAATATTTTTCCCAGTACATATTTAAGAACCTAATTTTTTAATGAATTAAATCAGGTCTATGACCTCACCACAACTCGCTCGCCCATTACCACTTCGACTTGCATTTCTTCTAGCTATGTTGCTGACTTAAGTAAATATCGGTTCAGTAGTTCAAAAATTTCCTCTTACATGCAAACACACAAGCGAATTTCTTTCTTTATCTTCTGTATGGTAAGTCCCTATCTGGATTTCTATCGATAAAAAATGTTTTCAGTATCCGTTCTCTTTCCGAAAGTATCGGTAGTAGAGGTATAAAAAGACTACTTACATGTACTTTGCGGCCTACTTACAGAATTAACGTTGTGCAAGGTTGCACAACTTTTTGGAGTATTTTTGTTTTAAAAGCTTGTTGTCTATGGTTTTTTGATTGGTGATTTGATTATAATATTATTTTAACTGTAAACCAGCAATGTCTGAATTTGTGTGTGGTTAAATAGCGAGATCTATTCATCTGCGCAGTCGCCAAGGCATTCTTGGGACGACTAGGTTCGTAATTTATAGCATAAGATAAACTCAGATCACTGAACTCCACAAAATCAACCCATTTCCAATGAAATAAAATAAACCCCAGAATGACTTGCTCATAATATTACATCACACATCCTGGGGCTGTGTCAACCAATCAACCAATATTCGGCTACATAATACCGACTTGTAATAAAAATGTGTCGTCATCGTAATAAATCCATAGAGATGACAAGAGCTAATGTTCCGTTAAATATCCGAGTCAGAAAATGGCCTTGGTCTAACCATGAAACGAAGTTTTTTCTGTAACAAAATACGGTCCCTAAAATAGATAGGTATGATATGTGGCATACCTGTAGGTACATTTTGTTCGTTACTTGGTATTTGTTATCTATTTGTGTAAAAGTTTTCTTAGTATTATCAATTTGACGTTTATTTACAAAAGTATGCTATATTTTATTCTATTTACTTTTGTGAACTTATGTTAGGGATATTTTGACGTTCCTACAAGAAAAGAGCATTACTCAGTCCAGATATTTTAAACCTTGTAGAACTATGTAAGGCGGACATTTTTTTACATTGTAAAATTTCGACTAAAAACAGCAAACCAGTTGAAAGAAACAAGATCAAATAAAAGATAACAGTTTTTAATGACTCGCGAATAATAAAGAGTAGCTTTTGCCCGCAATTCGGTTTGCGGTAAAGTTATTTATCGCTCATTTATGGCTCAGGGCCGATCTGTTTGGCGAGCCTTGCGGGAGGCCTATGTTCAGCAGTGGATATCTTTCGGCTGAAATGATGATGATGATGATATTTTCTACGGGATGTATGTAGGTACCGTGATTATTTTTAATGAGCTCCCAATATCTCGAGCGTCATTATCACAGCCAGACTGAAGAATTCAAGGGTAATTAAATAATTTAAAGCTCATTATGATCATGTGGGATCATTAAAGCTAATTAAGAGTACGGTCAACATTCAGTATAGAAAATACGTTAAACTACCCTTTGCCGGGGACTTATTAAATTCCCTATAAATGTCAACATGGTCTTCATTTACGTTTATATAAAGCCATGCAAAATTTCGTATGTCAAGACTTAAAGGTTGAGATTTCAGGATTTTATAAATCTGTTATATTCTATTATGAGGCCAAACGAACTTAATTTTTTGGAGTTGCGAGTCGCGTATTTTCAGTCGCGTAATTTTGGTTTGATGCAAAAGTCCTATTTGTGTAAAACTCATTTTGCGTCGCCGTGTGGCACAAACTGGACTTACGCGGCCGAAAATATACGATTCACAACTCAGAAAATTGTGTTCGTTTGGACTCACCCTTAAGGCCCTACCGAGCTTTTGGCGCTAATCGATTTTAGGTATCTATTCTTTGCACTCGTGTATGTGTGCGTGAAAGCGGCTAGAATCAATGTCGTGCGTAAGCGCAAGTGACACGAGTTCCCCGTCCGATGGCCGAAGGAGAACTAAAGCAACACTCACGCGGACAAGACGGAAGCACGATGGCTCAAGATAGGTTGGTTAGACTGCGCGTGTATTTAGGTATTTTCATCGTATTACTAAAACAAAAACATATTTTAAAAATGAAGCAACACTACGACCTAGAAACATTTTGTTTTATTTACATTCAAAAAGTCATGACCTGCCGTGCAGTATTTACGTCGTACTACAAATTTATTTTATTTTTTAGAGACGACACTTTGGATTTTTTTTCTATCGAGTGAACTACAAGTAATCGTGTTTCGATAAACATCATTACAGTGAATCCTCAAATATCTTACACTTGAATTTCAGGACTAAAGCTTTGCCAGTAATGATACAGCACAAGATTAAATGAATGCAATATATACGCCAAAAGCTCGGTAGGACCTTAAGAGGCTGACAACACCTAATTTTGTTGAAATTGATGTCATTTAAACAGTTTTTTAAGAAAAAATGCTTGTTCTAGCACATCAAAAAAATTATATGTTAATATTCATCATATTTCAAAGACCGTGGACAGACTCGATACATAATTGGACGAAATCGGCTCGATAGAAAATAATTGCAAAGATAGGTCTTAAAATCGTCATTAAACGGTTCTATGTCTTTATTTTTTTGGCGTATGCGTCTGCAATTAAAAACATGAAGTCAACATATTCATACCTAAACCGCTAACGAGTCATATTTCACAAATAATCCAGTTTTTTTTTTAATTAAATATTTGCCCGATAAATTTCAATATACCCGGCTGCCCAGTAATAGCGGCATCTCGTTTACTCCGATACAAATAGACAGTGTGCGCCGACGTTAGTGTTGACAGCGTCTTAAGGCCGAATCATATCAACAGACACGGAGCGTGAGGGGTGTCAAACACATGCCGTATCAGATACTGATAAGATTTTCTTTGCGCATACTAGCCGGGCACGGCTTGTGTCTGCGCGGAGCTGTTACGATAGATATGAATACGTTAATAGAAACTGTATAGATGAATATTATTTTGTCTGCCACGGCAAGTGTCTGACACGCGCGGTGTCTGTAGATGTAAATAAATAAATATCATGGGACAATTCACACCAATAAATTGACCTAGTCCCAAAGTAAGCTAAGCAAAGCTTGTATTATGGGTACTAGGCAACGGATAAACATACTTATATAGATAGATACATACTTAAATACATATTAAACACCCAAGACCAAACATTCGTACTTTTCATACAAATATCTGCCTCAAGCTTTATAGTCAGGTTCTCTAACCATTAGGCCATCTGGTCGTCTAACTAAATCTACCTTTAGCGCGAAAGTGTTACAAACACATAGGTACGTACGATCATACACTTTTTCGTGACATTTCTGTAAACCCATACATGTATACATACTTACTTTATTTTGGAAAATAAAAATCATTTATCATTTATCATTATCATTATCACATTAGTAGGACAGAATGAAAGCTTCTGACATGCGATACAACAGAAGAAAATTCCGTTATAAAATTAATTGCAATGTGTGCGCAATGCAAGAAGCGTTGTACGTCACGATACTAATACTTACTTTACGTTAACGTCTCCCGTTTGTCGAATAAAGAGAAACGAATTACGGCAGTACTTTAAATTCACGTCCCGATGTTTCCGTTTCGTAAAAAGTGCGGCGAGTGAAGCGCAGCTGTTTGCCTGATTATGCTAACGATAATGTGACACTAAATCAGAATTACAGCGCTGCGCTGAGAGTCGCCACCTTAATCCACCACCAGATTGTTCTACGTGAGTTATTGACGGAAGTTTGTCAGCGGTTTAATTTACTATAGCCCTTTAGATTATTATAGACTAAATGAGCTCTGTGACCAATTTTGTAAGAGAGGGCGAGAGATGAAGTCGTGATTTAGTAAGACCCTCTCTTAGAGATGGAGACGATTTTAAAACCAATTATTCTAAGGAAAAAAGGGAAACCTCATCCCAATCTATTAGGTACGTCCCACTGCAGGGGATAGGTCTCCTTTCAGAATGAGACGGCTTGGGTCGTAATTCTCACGCTGGTCTAGTGCGGTAATTCTTTGCAGGTTTTCGTAAAATAATGAATGTAATTTCACACGTAAATCAAGAAAAACTCACGAATCCACGACCCTCTGCTTGAGAGGGCATACAGGTAAAACCTCTAAACGCTACCACGGCATTTTTTATTGCAAATTTTGTCATAATGTAGTGACGTTTACCTATCATATCTGACTGCATTGCACTGACTGACTGAAGTTTATAAGTAGCCATATTTGTGCAAAATTAATTTTGACCCACACTTGACTGGTTTTTAAAGTGGTTTGTAAATAAATGAATAGCGTTACATATAAACAACTAAAAAGGAAAAACGATAACTACAAACCAACAAAAATTAAGATTGTAGCATGTAATATCCCTAAATATGCTCACTCGAGTTTGCAAACTCCCGACATGCACGTGAACCAAACATAACATTAATTAAACGCAACTTCCAAAGTCTTTACCCTCTCAGTTGAAGTAAACAAAGATTTTAATTGAACGCCAAATTAATTCTCAATATTTATGGGGCGTGATAAGTTGCGTAATTATTTGGACCGCAGACCTACCCGAGCCTACCTTCTCCTCAAATTAATAACAGCGATGGGTACGGGTCAGGTAAGTGTAGAAAGCGTTATATGTACGAAAATTACACAACAGTAAATGTTTACTTGTGAGAGTAACATGACTGATTGATTGCCAGACAACAGCCTGAAACACTGAAGTAGAGGCTTTAAATTTCGAGACATATTTCTTGAGGATCATATAGGTACACTACGAAGAGATTCAACATCCCAATCTAAATAGAAATAGGGCCCAGGGCAAGAGAAAAGAATAGCTAATATTTAAAATAAATAGAAAGGACTGCCTAATCATATATCTAAACTAAAATTAGCATTAGAAAGTTGACTAAAACTGGCAGCTCTGCAAGCTTCAGTTGAACACAAGTTTGCCAGCTTTAGTAGAATACGAAACGAGGTAATCACATTAAAGTTAAACTGCTTATTGCAGTTTTGTTAGTCTTGGGAGCGTCCTTTGCTTACAAATCTTAGCCCACTACAGAAAAAGTGGGTAAAGTAAACAATAAATCCTTTTGTGAATCAATAAAAAAACAGAATAAATTCATACAAACTTTTTTGACTTAATGTCGCTGTTGCCAAAATTACTTCAAAATTTCGAGTGATGCTAATTATGATACGAACTTAATTGGTTAAATAAAACCTTAAACAAGTATTTACTTTATTTTTAATCAAACACTGTATCTTCACTATCTCATTTTATCCTTATACTTAAAATTAAGTATCTTCATATAACTATAATCTTCTTAATCAAGTTTCAGGTGTATGGGTCGCGAACCTTTCAATAATGTAAGCTGGGCGGTCCGTGCAGTTAATCATCTCTCTGGAACGAAGAATTCAGGATTATTACTTAATGAAAATATTCGCAAATGACAATTTGAGTTGATAATTAGGGTAAATCGCCAATAACTGGCCACCTCATACTAAAGATTAACTCTATTCACCCATATTAGAATTCATTTTTAGTATAAGGTGTTAATTACTGGCCACCCTTCAATAACTGGCCACGTTTAACTAAATTAAATTTTGTTTGTAGGCGAACAGAGTTCATTTTCAGTACGAGGGGGCCAGTTATTGTAGAGTGGCCAGTTATACGCGATTTACCCTATCAAACTCCAATATATCCACACTTTGGTGAATCTTGATTTTTTACTAAAAATAGAATACAATAATGACAATAAGGATCATTCTTCCTGGCGTCATTTAATTGGGGGCATAATCTTCAGAGTTACCACAACCGTATGCTATGCTACCAAATGTTAAACTAACAAACCAAAACAAATGTTTTAACTTGTCACTGTAACTTCTCAAGTACCCACTTTATTTTTCTTATTCTCAAACTACCCCACAAAAAAAAAAAAATTATTGACATATTAGTAAACTACCTTGAATTTTTGTTTATTTATTTATAAGGCATATTTTAAAAGATGAAGATGACCTCTGGTTGAGTTCGAAACGCGTCAGTGTAGCTTGGTGGTGGTGATGGTTGGGTTTATGTGATTTGTGTGTGTTCGTACAGTGTGGAGGTGGAGGAACTGGACGAACACGCATTTCTTGCATAAACGTAACTATTGTAAGGTCGCGGGTGAGCAATGTAATTGTTTTAGTTCATTAATATTAAATTAATTCTGCACATAAATTTCGAAAAACTCAAGAGGCGCGAGAAAGCCATACATAGAACCAAAGAAGAGGCCATAATTGTCTAACGCGCAGGCGCATGCTATCGCAACTACCATCTCTTTCTGTCACCAACTTATACCGTTTGACAGAATGAAATAGTGAATTCGATAGCAAGCGCCCGTGAAACAGATTACTTAATAGTTACTTCGTAACAGATACTGCATCCCGTACAAAATCTTGGTACTTATCGCGATTATATAGCCACAGATTAGCCTATTCCGTCTTCTTAAGAATGTGTGCGTGCCGACAGTGACAAGGGCTGGCAGTTTGGATAAAAATATTTTTTTTCTACATATTGTTTTACCATTTTGTCGGGATAATTGCTATATATTATATCCATGCAAACTTTCTAGCACTAATATTCCTTAAGCTAAGCCACGGACGGACCAAGGGACAGACGATCATGGCGAAACTATAAGGGTTTCGTTTTTGCTATTTTAGCTCTGGAATCCTAACAAAAAAAAAAGGATATTTATTGTAATGCGCAGAACACATTGTCATGCTCACAGTACCCTAGCGTTATACGAAGGTCAACTTTCGAACTTCGCATCGTGCCATTCCGCTCACACATATAGCTTTTTGTAAAAGAGTAAGAGGGACAGCACGATACGAACTCCCAAATTGTTATATTAGCCATTAATTCTAGCATAGTCATATTAAAATTTGCCCCCTATTTCACCATTAATTTATAAAAGTCCAGGCGGCATATTTTTCCGTGGAACACGAATGAACATGCGTCAGCGCGCGCTTGTGACAACCTAATGAAATTTCGATCCCAGGAGATCGTCCCCGCGGTAGGTAAATATCGCGCGTAAGTACATGGCATGCATGAGGCCTGCCCGTGCGTTTGATAATGAGCGTGTAGGTAGGTACTGTAGACTACCACGGCTCCAATTAGTATAATTATTATTTCTAATGCGCGACCACTATTTTAATTTGACTAAATATACAGTCGAGCGCTGTAACCAGACAACGGATTTTTAGCGGTAAAAATAAGACTCGCAATCTTCGTGGTGTTAGATTATTTTTTTAGCGACGTCGATAATTCTGAAATAGAATATAATGAAAAAAAAATATTCTAGGGTTAGTTGGGTTAGCTTGTTTCTTTTTAGGGTTCCGGAGCCAAAATGGCAAAACGGAACCCTTATAGTTTCGTCACGTCTGTCTGTCCGTCTGTCTGTCTGTCCGTACGCGGCTTAACGCAGTGGTTATTAGTGCTAGAAAGCTGGAATTTTGCATGGATATAGGTATAGCAATTACCCCGACAAAGTAATAAAATAAAATGTTCAACTTTGAAGTGATTTTTTTTTGTTAAAAATCGAGCGTCCCACCCCTCCCCCTCCTATTGGCATAAAATTTAAAAAAAAAATCAGGGTTGGAGGAAATTTCTCAAATCAACAAGGAAAACTATAACAGCTAAGTTTTCTTGAGAATTAAGTATTGGTAGTTTAGAGTAAATAGCAGCCTGACCTATAAAATAACCTAAATACTTGGGAAGTTCCGTAAATACAAAATCCTTAGAATAATAAATAATATTACTTGTTGAATATTAAGTACACGTCGTAATGGCTGCGGAACCCTATTCTGGGCATGTCCGACACGCTCTTGGCCGGTTTTTTTTTTCACTGTAAAGCCATTTACGTGTACTAAAATAATTTTATACTTACGTATGTATACCTAACCAATCATGTTATTTATCAATTCGTATGTAAATTATAAATTAATTATTATAAATAAATGGTTATAAAATATTGAAAATTAATTGACACGGATTTTTATTTATTACTAGCTGTTGCCCGCGACTCCATCCGCGAAAAATAAGCGCATAAAAAATAGCCAACGACCTATTCTCAGACCTACCGAATATAGACAAAAAGGTTTCGTAAAAATCGGTCAAGCCGTTTCGGAGGAGTTTGATAACAAACACCGTGACACGAGATTTTTATATGCCTACTAGCTGACCCAGTGAACTTCGTATCCCCTACATCCAGCTATGTTAAATATTGAAGAAAGAAAACTTTATTTTGATTTTAAAAACAATTTAAACCGCATTCCAAGATTTTAAAATAATCCTGTCTAAACCGGAATCGAACCCACCAAACGGTAAAAAACCGTAATTTCACGATACCGGTAAAAAGGCTCAATCATAAGGATTCAACATAACTTGTCTTGTACTTTCACAACGAAAATGCCCATGAACCGTTATGCTGGTTGTAGGGTCTATATTGGAATCCATAATATCCTTTGTCTTAATTGCAAATTCCATAATAACTTTGGTCATTATAATCTTTTGCCAGAATAACGTTTGCCCTAGTGTAAACGCCATAATATTGTTTATCTACACCCATCCTCCTTTATAAGGAGTAAATCCTCCTTTATGCGTTCAAAAACCATAGAAAATGACCAGCATTACGACATTGGATTCTATTATGAACACGGCAGTATGTAATGAGATTTCATACATCATTACATTACAGTACCGTTACAGTACCGGTGCAGGAGGAGAGCGGCGCATACGTCACGCAGGTCCTGGGGCGCGCACCGGGTGCAGGTCGTGGGGCAGACATACCAAGTTCTCGTTAATGTAATTCATTTCTCAATGGTTCTTAAACCATTTTAGATTAGAACAGTGGTTCCCAACCAGTGGACCGTGGACCACCTGTGGTCCGCAGAAGCTAAAATATGGTCCGCGAATGACTTTAAATTTCTTTTTATGTAATTGCCTATTAAGTTTTTTATTAAAGTTTCAGTTTGATTATTACAGTTTATTATTTTTGTTAAGTATACCTACATAGTGGTCCCTGCTAACAAGAATAATATAAAAGTGGTCCCTGACTAAGAAAAGGTTGGGAACCCCTGGATTAGAAGAAGATACTTGTAAAATGATAAAAATATGTCGATACTGTATCGACATCAATAAAAAAATCTAGTCCTACGAAGATTACACCAGCCTTATGTTTTGCCACAAAAAGTTCGATCTCGCGCTATTAAGTATAATACATATATATATATATATATTTTTTTTTAAATAAAGGCACATACCCATCTAGTCCTAAGTCTGCTTCTTCTGTGGCATTACTTTCTTTTAAGAATTCTTGATATGTCGAACCGGTATACCGGTTTATTTGTGCGAGCCAATCTCCTTTGAAATTTTGATTTATTGCATTTATTCTACTTAGATTATCGGAAAATATTTTGAACTTGCGTAGCTTTTCTTCTTGCGTGAATGTTTTATTGTAATCAGAGATCCAAACATTAAATAAACTTGTGGCAAGTCTTAAATCGTACTGCACATGCTTTCTCTCAAAAGGTTTATTGAAAGATAAAGTTATTTGAATGCAGAAAAATACTAACACCGGTATGTTAATTTGCAATTTCATTGTGAATGCTGCCACACAAGTTTAGTACCTTTAGAATTATCTCAAGCTATTAACTTACATTAGATACGGTCCGATGACATTAATCTTGGAAACGTAATTTGAAGATTTTTTTTTAAATAATTATACTAGCTGACCCCGCAAACGTTCTTTTGCCATATATCATCTAGGGGTATAAAAAACAGTCTACGACCTATTCTCAGACCTACTGAATATAGAGAAAAAGGTTTCACAAAAATCGGTCAAGCTGTTTCGGACGAGCTCGATAACAAGCACCGTGACACGAGATTTTTATATATCTCGCCAAAAACATTTAATGTAGAATTGGTTCCCAGGACACACTGGGAAAAAGTTATCAAATCTCCTGAAAAGCCAAGCCTGAACTCTGCTAGGCCTAACCATTCAAGTTCTGACCTTACAAAATCAACATCTTAGTGTATAAACATGGCTTGGCTGTTTCATAGAATTATTTTTTTCTTAGGACCACAAAAACTACTAATGGCATAATGTGATACATTTTAAATACCAGCAATAACAGCAATGACGCATCCGTTATCGCATTCACTACTCTCATCCTACACCTTGTGATTCTAAGTGCATACGGGTAAGTACCATGACATCCGTTAATTTTTTTCTGCCAAATTTTATAGGATGAGGGTAGGGTGACATGACGAATGTTGACGCGATCACCCGCGTGTTAGCCAATATGGCGTGCGTTGGTAAGCTATACGTGTATAAAAGACAGACAAACGTAACACCCAGATCTATACACATACAGGTTTTCCCAGAAAGTAGTGTCAAGCAAAAGTCTAGCGGTAAAGTACCTCAAAAGGCATAGATTCATCAACCGAAAAATAAAACAATGTTTTTTTTTCGTAACTTACCTAATGTATCTATATTTTTTTTATTAAATTTTAATGGTATTAATTTACCTTAAAAAATCAAATCACATCATTCAAATGTGGTTGCAAATGTGTGAGAGATGTAAAACAACCAAAGTGGTTGATCATTCTATTTTTCTTCAGGTAAACTACCAATTCTTAAAATAATGAAAATCACAAGAGTCAAAAAGAAAGAAAAATATTAGCCTTACTTTACACTATTGGTTTCATGGTCTTATTCTTCGTCAGATGAAGGTTTTGGGGTTGCAAACCTTTCTATAAGGTAAGTTCTGCGGTCCGTGCAGTTTACCACTTTTCTGGAACAATAATTTGGAAACTGTGCTTCAAATATTTGTAAATTAAAAATAAGAAGTTTAAATTAGTAATATATCATAAAACATTCAAGCACTTGAGAATCGCATCCTGGACTTCGAATCTTCAGTGTGTTACAATTCTAATGGACCATAGTTCTAACTGCATATTTTATATTCATTACAATTAAAGACCTTGCACGTTTCATTGCTTTTGTTAGATTTTAACATTAGCTGTTATTATTTTGGGATTACCAATCCCAAAGTAATTGTCTTTGTTCATTATTCAGTAACACATGTTAATCATTCCAACTACTTACGGTCATGTTTATAATGCATGCAATTTGATAATTGTAACAGAGGCACTTACCTGTCCTTGCTTAAATCTGCTAAGAAGTCTTCCTCTGTAAGATTTTTCACTTTCGCAAAATCTAGATACGTCAAATCAGTATACTCCGATAGTTCTGCGAGCCAAGCTCCTTTGAAATTTTGATTAATTGCATTTATTCTTCTTAAATTATCAGAGAATACCTTAAACCTGTGTTCTTTCTCTTTTCCCGTGTAATTTTTATTGTGTTCTATCATCCAATCCTTAAATAAAAGCGGAGCTAGCCTTAAATCGTATTGATATTTTTTTCTATCAAGAGGAACATTAAAAGGTAAAGTTATTTCAACAAAGAATAGTATAAACAACAGTGTGCCACTTTGCCGCTTCATCGTGAAAAATACAGAGAAAAAATTGTTTTCTAGTTTTCAATTATCTGAAAGCAATGAGAATTCATTAGACATGATCAATGACTTTGTTATCTTCAACGTACACTATTATGTTATTTTTTTTTAGCAGTAGTTAAATTATTAACTTCAACGCTTTATGTACGTTTGTTTAAGGTTTATTCAGATAAAACTAATTATTAAAACGAGGCATTAAATTATTTGCCAAGTTTTCTTTTAATATTGTAAGCAATGCAGGTAAAGTATGTGAATGAAATTATAATTACGTTTTTTTTCATAACACGTTCAGGCGAAGAAGAAAACATGATTATTGAAAATTTTCTAGATTGGTTTGAACTCTGAAGTAGCGCCCATAAATATTAAATTTTGCAAAATATTCCAAATCTGTTTGAATTCATAGTTACAACAAAATTTTCAAAAATGATAGTATTTATTTTGATGTTATTTACCTATCAAATTAGGATAAATTATTTTATTTTATCGTATAGTTTTTCTATCTAGGCTTAAAGGTCACGCTAAATCGGTAATTCCCAAAGTGGTCCACGTGGACCCCCAGGGGTCCACGGGAGACTCAACGGGATTTATATTTAGATCCAATCTTCACATTTTTGTCGAGTTTTGGGAATATGGTACAAATGCTGCAAGGGGTCCACCGGAACCAGCTAAATTTTGAAAGTGGTCAATGAGAAAAAAAAGTTTGGGAAACTATACGCTAAATAAACCATTTAAAAAATCTTCTAATAAAAATGGTTTTTTTTAGAAAAACGTATTTTTTGCCGCGTAGGTACGTGAAGTAAATCATCACAAAAATTAATTATAATCTCAAAAATACTAAAACTTAAATATCACAAATAAACATTAAAGGTCACTAAATTCTTAATGATATTCCCTCGTTACGGCAGTAACAATGATAACCAATTAGACAAAGACGGAAACAATCACGCCCCAGGGAGCGGCCATAAGGAAAAACTTGATGTATGTAGTTGTCAGAGCTCAATTAATTGCACTTTTTGCCTCTAGACCGTGTTTTTTTTGCTTTATTTTGTTCTTGTTTAGAAGTTACTAAAATAAAAGTTTTATATTAAAAGTTTTACGACAACTTCCTTAGGGATAGTCTGTAGTTTTTTTTCAATTTAAATGGATCCAAAGGGGAAAAGAAACAAAAATTTAACACAAAAATAAGTTTTTCTAATCCATCCATAAATAACGGAGGTCTAATGAGAAACTTCTCCTTTTTTAAAATCGATAAAAATGTTACTTACCTATAATAAATAATTAAATAAATAAATATCACGGGACAATTTACACCAATTGACCTAGTCCCAAAGTAAGCTTAGCAAAAGCTTGTGTTATGGGTACTAGGCAACGGATAAACATACTTATATAGATAGATACATACTTAAATACATATTAAATACCCAAGACCCGAGAACAAACATTCATACATTTTTTTCATACAAATATCTGCCCCGACACGGGAATCGAACCCGGGACCTCAAGCTTCATAGTCAGGGTCTCTATCCACTAGGCCATCTGGTCGTCTAAACTAACAATTTATTTTGTATTATAATAGATTCAACGACAGAATAGTCTAGTTTGAGAACCTGACTACGAAGCTTGAGGTCTCGGGTTCGATTTCCAGTCGGGTAAGATATTTGTATGACAAATACGAATGATGTGCTGAGTCTTGGCTGTGTAATACGTATTTATCTATTTAAGTATGTCTAGTACCCATAGTACTAACTTCACTTAGTTTGGGACTAGGTCAATTGGTGATAATTGTCCCTCGATATATTTATTATTATTTATTCTTCAATAATTTAGTTTCTAAATGTTATTACGGTTCGCATAACTGCTTAGCCCATTTTATTTCAACCATTATATTTACTTAAATATCTGTCTATTTATAAACTATTTTCGTCATACATAGTGAAAATTCGTCAATTTTTATGAAAATCTTTTTAAAATGACGTTGGACGCATTTGAACGCTTTTAGCCGATGTCAACGAGACACAACTGTCCAAACTTTTCCATAATTTAATCCTCGGCAAACATTTGTACATTTTTGCATTCAAAAGTTTTAGCTTTCAAACAGGCACAACATACTACTTGTCGTATATGTAAAAGCTTTAAGCTTTTTTTGCTTTGAGGGCACTCGTCTGGTAATCAAACCTGACATCGGGGTCCTCGGCGTTGACATTTCGAGTGACGTTCATTTCGCGGTCATCTGGAGGAAAAGGCTAAATTAGCTTCAAAAAAGCTTGGGGTGCTAATTAGATCGAGACTGTACTTTACACCCACCTTGTTCAACTATATAAGGCCCAGGTGCGGCCGCACTTGCAATACTGTTCTCATCTCTGGGCAGAGGCACCCCAATACCTTCTTCTTCCATTTGACCGCATCCAACGTAGAGCAGCACAACTTGTCAGTGATCAGTCACTGATTTCCGTTCGTTTGGATTCCTTGTCCATGCGAAAGGAAGTAGGTTCTCTTTGTGTGTTCTAAAGGTAGTAGATACCATGGCGAGTGCTCTGAAGAATTGTTTAATTTGCTGCTTCTGCAAAATTCCACCATCACACTTCCTGCCGTAAGTTCCATCGTCACCATCTCGATGAATGGCTGTCTACCACTGTACGTTTTCATCGGCACTTCCTACCACGTACGGTAAAACTGTGGAACCAGCTTCCGGCAGCAGTGTTTCCAGACAACTATCATATGACAACTATGACATCGGGGCTTTCAAGAAAAGGGTTTATACTTACTTTAAAGGCCGGCAACAGATTGGCGACTCTCTTTGAGTTGTTGATATTTATGGGCGGTGGTGATCATTTTCCATCAGATGGTTTCTCGTTTGTCTCGCTTGCTCGTTTGCTTCTCTATAAAAAAAAGCGCTAGTGTTTTTGACAGAATTAGTGTTGCGTGAACACTGACCCAAACTATGACTAAAATATACAAAGTAGATTTTTAAATTCTACGCGTCCGTAAATTATCATCTAACGATAAAATTATTTTACTCAATAAAATAGTTTGTGAGTGAGTGAGTGTGTGGTGAATGAGTTGTGGGCGCGCGCGCGTACGTGCGTGTGCGTGTATGTGTGGTCACAGAATATATAATAGTACTGTGTGGTGTGGCCTAGCATTCTATAACTTAAGACGTCAGTGAGAAAAAAAAATAGGAATCTATAAATTTTATTTTATATAATACTAGCTCTTGCCCGCGACTCCTTCTGTGAAGAATAGCGGTATCAAAAATAGCGTACGACCTACCGAATGCAGAGAAAAAAGTTTCATAAAAATCGGTCAAGACGTCTCGGAGGAGTTCGCTAACAAACACCGTGATACGAGATTTTTATATACTAAATTTAACTTCGCTCTCAACCAAGTATCTAGGCGAACTGTAAACAATTGATTATAAAGTTGTACAGTAAAAAGCTCAATTTATCTTAAGCGACTTCAGGTGCGAAGTTGCTAATGGCACACCTCCAAAGTTGGTTAAAAGTGTTTTTATACGAATGCCGGATAAAATAATCCTTTAAAACAGTGGGTCGTTTGCTTAATCGTTGTCTCCATTACCTGCACCCGCCGAGCAATGGGCTTTTATCCCAGGGAATATTCAACAATGCTCTTTAATGTTTTGGTAAAGGATATTTCCGTTTATAATATTCTTCCACAATTTTACTTTGTTATGTTTTATGGGTAAATTTGTTTCTGCTTCAATTTAAGAGAAGGTGCTTTATATACACTGTATTTCAAAACTAATCCGAAATGTTATAGTTAGTTTGACGAAACACCCCTGCAAATATTTCTCAGGATTTTTCAATTTCAAAAAATTTGTAGTTCCCGATCCCGGGGGATGACTTTTTTGTATTCTAACCGCTGACTGACTAAAATAAAGCGCACGGACAGACTTAGAGGGTTGTTAGAGTACACTTAGAAAAACAAAGTTTTTTAGTTTATTCACTCAACATAACAATTACACATACATACATTTACATGGTCAACTCTACGTGCCGTGGTTTCGGGTATCTAGTGCCTAAAACCTACATAATGTGTTAACTCCCCAAGGTAAGACGTAGGTACAATATAATGTACCATTCGGTTTTGACTTAAGAAATAAAAAAAAAACTACCCTAATATTAACCCAACGGTTAGCAAGTACATTTTCACTCAGTCTTTCCACTTTCCGGTACCAAGATGGATCACCAATAATAAACATCTATCTATACATATAATAAATCTGTAACAAGTCGGTGTCTGTACATTGAAGATATTAGAGAAAAACTGTCACTAGGGCTATTTACTAGCGCAATAGAACCCAAAACAATGTTTTTTAGAATTATTGTCTGTTTGTCTGTTTGTCTGTGCGTTTGTGTGCGCTAATCTCAGAAACGGCTTAACCTAGAAGGATGCGGTTTTCACTGATATGTTGGTATTTTCTTGGATTAACATTTAGTGTTTGTTTCATTTGAATCGGTTCACAAATAAGAAAGATACGTCTATTTTAAGAATTTATAGAACAAATTTTAGAAGTAGTGACTTGGGAGTAGGTACGGTGGTGAATGTGAACGCTGGGGGGGGGGGGGGTGCGGGGAGAAAAAGAGCCATAAGCTGCCCAAATTACTAATTCCACGCGGACGGAGTCGCGGGCAAAATCTAGTTTAAACTAAATAACTGGTTTTCACTATCCTGAATGCATCCTTGCTTTTACTGTCAAAGACGACCGGATAGCATAGTTGTTAGACAACTCGACTACGAAGCTTGAGAACCTGGGTTCGAATCCCTGTCGGGGCAGATATTTGTGTGAAAAATACGAATGTTTGTGCTCGAGTCTTGGGTGTTTAATATGTATTTAAGTATGTAAGTTTATCCGTTGTCTAGTACCCATAGTACAAGCTTTGCTTAGTTTGGGACTAGGTCAATTGGTGTGAATTGTCCCGAGATATTTATTTTTATTTACTGTTTGCATAATTATATGCTTGCTTACATGCTCACTCGCATGCTTGCATGCTTGCTTGAAGGTTTGCAGGCTCGCTTGTTCGCTTGCTTGCTAGCTTGATTGGTTGCATCTTTGAAATGTTCATAGTTCACGAGAACGAAATCACTGGCTAAAGCTAGTGTATAATAATTATTAAGTAGAATAGACTACTAATTATTTTATCTATTAAACGTCAGTTAATTAATTATTTTATTTTGTCATAGAAATGATACCAGGTCTCATCAACATAACAAAATATTTCAACACAACCACATCACGAACGTTTCCCAGCATGAAAAATGACAATTTTGATTCCCATGCAGGTGGAAATTGCATCGAATATTAAGCCGGGCATGAAGTTTACCGAACGATTCGGGATTCGAAGCGGGTGTGTGCGACAAAATAGATTCGACGCCTGGACCCGGTCCAAACCGTCCGCTTTATTGCAACGTAAATCCTTATCCGAAGCCAATGGCTTTTTGTACCGTCTGCCCACTATCAGAGGGAGATTAAAACTCATTAACATCGATCCTAATGGATTCCTAATAACTGTATTCTGAATAGTTAATACGGGAAAAAGAAGTTAATCGGAGGATTGGTGATCCGTTATTTGATTAGTATCTTAAGTGTGGATGGAATTTCTTATTGTTTTCCGAATGTGTTATCAATGTGCTCCGTGAAATCAATGACTCTCAGGTCAATAATCATTAATACTTAATTGGCAATCTATGAAATTAGCAATCACTACATTCCGCTCACAAATATAAAGTTACCTTATCCTACTATAGATATTACATGAGCTTTACGGTGAAGAGAAAAATGTTCAGGAAAGCCCCGCAATTGGGCGTATGTAAGTCGAGATGATGACTAATGATAAATAAAAGATATGTGATTTCATAATTTCCTTTATCATCCCGTGGTTTTCACGTTTTGTTTTCACTAGTCCAATTTTCATATACGGCCAACGAAATTTCGTTCAGTTTTTATTCTTAAAATGTGAAGAGTTTGCGGAACGATGTTGGTAAAAGAAGCAATGCGACTAATCTAATTGAAGACCCAGGATTTGAGGAGGGAATTCGGGTTGTTGCGATTTCCATTGTAGTTTACAGGGGCTTTTAACTTTTTTTAAATGCATCTGAATTATTCGGTCTCGGATTTTCGGGCTACAGGGAAATGTGCAATTTTATTCAGAGTGTTTTCTGTCCGTTGGTTGATTAGATGTTCAAAGAAACTACTTACGATTTTAATTATTATTAAATGATTTTAGTATTATTTATTTCCATTTTTAAATTTAGTTGTTTATCTATTTATTTCTTCGTTATCCTAATCTCTGACATACGTGTAGTGTATAGGTACGTCCCTCTGCTATGGCCTACTCTTAGAATATGAAGAATTAGAAATTTCACAAACGATATAAGGTAAACGTCCCTGTGCTCGACACTGACCAAATACATGGCGCCTTCAATCTTATGTCATAGTAAGAGAGGTGACAGATGGTTGTCATCTACTGGGCGTTGAGGTGTCGAGTAGGTATTGGTACCTTTACCTTAGAATAGCTTGGCAATGTTGCTTCGAAAAGTCAAGGGTGCGAGTCTGTTTGAGAGCCCTTAGGTTAAGAGACTGACAACACCTAATTTTGTTGAAATTGATGTCATTTAAACAGTTTTTTAAGAAAAACTGCTAGTTCTAGCACATCAAAAAAAATATATGTTAATATTCATCATATTTCAAAGACCGTGGACGGACTCGATACATAATTGGACGAAATCGGCTCGATAGAAAATAATTGCAAAGATAGGTCTTAAAATCATCATTAAACGGTTCTATGTCTTTATTTTTTTGGCGTATGCGTCTGCAATTAAAAACATGAAGTCAACATATTCATACCTAAACCGCTAACGAGTCATATTTCACAAATAATCCACAGTTTTTTTTTTAATTAAATATTTGCCCGATAAATTTCAATATACCCGGCTGCCCAGTAATAGCGGCATCTCGTTTACTCCGATACAAATAGACAGTGTGCGCCGACGTTGGTGTTGACAGCGTCTTAAACCACCAAACTACAACTGTTTTTTTCTCTTTATTTATCGGTTTCAAATCCCACAAGTGAATTTCAATCCACTTCTAGTGGTTTGTATGTTCCGATAAAAAAGCAAGTAAATAACCAACACAGCAAAAAGTTTTACTTTTATTAGCTTTTGTAAGCTATAAATAAATAAGCCTTTGATATGCACAACTTCGAAAAACTTAGTCCGGAAAAGCCTGTAATGTATGTTGTAAAATAAAACAAAAACATGACCTATTTATCATCCTTCTTTTTACCCCAGAATGCAATTAAGCATGAAAAGAGATTTAATTTTGTATACAGTTAATAACTCATCAAGACACATTTTTTGTTTCAGCTCAAACTGGGATGCAGGATGCAATGCAGAAACCAGTACAATGGTAATAAAAATATAAGCCTTCCCTCCCAAACACTAAGAGCTTTTCGATGTTTTCAGGGTATACCCTGTGAACGTCGTTTTCATAACCAAGTTTATACAAAACTAGCTTTATCTCATATTTACGTGAAATAATAACAAATTGGCTGCCCTCTCTCGCGTAGGAACAGGAATCACCATCATTTCAGCCGCAGGATGTCCACTGCTAGACATAGGCATCCCTCACTGATATCCAATCATTATGGTTTAGAAAGCCGTGGTGACCTAGTGGTTTGACCTATGGCCTCTCAAGCAGAGGGTCGTGGGTTCAAATCCCGGCTCGCACCTCTGAGTTTTTTTGGAATTTATGTGCGAAATTACATTTGTAATTTACCATGAGCTTTACGGTGAAGGAAAACATCGTGAGGAAACCTGCATACACCTGCGAAGAAATTCAATGGTGTGTGTGAAGTTCCCAATCCGCACTGGGCCCGCGTGGGAACTACGGTCCAAGCCCTCTCATTCTGAGAAGAGGCCTGTGCCCTGCAGTGGGACGTATATAGGCTGGGATGATGATGATGATGATGACAAAGGTTTAAAGGCCTTCTCGCTCCAGTAAAGTTTAATTTTATTCTTCGGGACTTCGCTTTATTTTGAGTGTTTATTAAATAAACGAAATGCTATAACAGTTTTAAAATGTAATTTTGGAAATAAATATCCTAATTGAAAGTTCCGAAGGCATAAGTGTAAAATCAACACAACTGGCGCTTCGTTTTTGTTTTTATTGCAGCGAAAACGAGCGGTTTTCTTGGTCGTTCAGTTTATTTTCCGAGCCTAGTTGCCGTCCGTGAAAAAATAGCAGGTCACGAGCGGCCGAAGTGCAGATCGCTGTATGCCGTTAACTTGAATGATTTCTCTGCGGCTTGTCCGGATTTTTCACCTCTGCCACGACCCTTAACACTTTATTTACCCGCTTTTTCACTTTCACTCCTCGGGGCTTATTAAGGCAATGTATCAATTAATTATTCCGGCCATTCGCAGAAACATTCCGACGGTTGCCCTTTATACAGAATAATGTTGTGCTTCATTATTTACAACTGTCGAGGATGGCATTTTTCGGGTTCCTATCAAAGAGTTAAGTTGTAGCATGGACAGGACAATGGGTAGATGGCATAATTGCCTATCTAGTCCATCCAAGCGCCACATATCGCACAAAACAGTACCTAATGGAGAAGTCAAGGGGAGAGACACTTAATTAACTTTAAAGCTAGGCGCAAACTTGCTCTTCTTTGGGTGGGGTTTAGGGGGAGGACTAGGCAGTTCCCTGTTCCACACATCGCGTTATTTGGCGGGTCGCGTCGGCTGCGAGGTCAAACGCTGGGAACTTAGCCTTCTTTGTAAGTGTATTGCGAAGTTCACTCCGACTCCACGACATGCTTATGTATCACATCACTAAGTATGATGGTCGACTCATACCCCCCTGCTGATGTTCGCGTTGTTTTTCCTTTACTTTATTTATCACGAGTTAGCTTAATGTCGCATGGCGTGTTACGCTACAGCCGTCGAGACTAAAATGCGTAACAATCAAAGAATTCCTGTGGTGAAAAATAACGTCAGAGTCTTGCCAAGAATCTTTTGACTTATTTAAAAAAAAGTAAATTATTCACCTTTCTCGGTTAAATCGCCAGCTTAATAAATAGCGTTATCTGTCATTTAGTGTCACAAAGTTTTTCATTTCACTTTGCAGCAACTGCGAAAGAAGTATGCGTTAAAAGAAATGGCTTCTTGTCGCTTGGATATTAGAGGTACTTGAATAACGATTATTTTGGTATCACGGAATTTTAGAAGATAGTTATAATTGGAGGCACAAAGAGAAACTTTGATTACAATTAATTTCCTTTCATGGGTAGATCATATTGTACATAGGACGTGTGTGTGTGTGTGTAATTAACTTCCGAATTAAAACCGCAGGCGTCGAGAACTCCAAGTTTAATTGTGTAAATGTCTACGCATATTATAAGCTTAATTAATTTTGCTATTATTACAAAACGGCTCAAGACTTCACTCGTGTTGTTTACATTGTATATTGCTACATTATTACTAATAATTCATTTAGCTTTCAAAGCATTGCGAACTTATCAACTACTTAATAATTAAAATTGTAGAGTGAAGTCAAAATTATTGAACGAATCGTCCAAGAATGTAGTATATTGCTACACATTTTAGTTAGTTAAATAAAACGTGCATACCAACGCCCTTAACCACTACTATGGTAATTTCTTACCGCATAATCAAAACCGAGAAATTATTTTGAGTAAGATGTATGTTGACTTGAACATTCTGTCTACTTAAGTGCATTTACGTACATTTTGTTATTACAGTCAAGATAAAAAGGAGAAAAATATGATAGCCACAGAGTTCCTATTTCGTTTGAGTCGAGAGAAGCCACAGGCCTCCTCTCAGAATCAAAGGGCTTAACTGTAGTTCCTACGCGGGCCCAGTGCGGATTGGGATTGCGATCTTTATTTAGCGCAATTGATCCAGAGATCAGCAATTTCATTCTACTATTGCTAGTTTAGACTTAGCCCTCAGATTAAATTTCGAATTTTGCCTAAAGCTCTCCTATCCTTCTTAATTTATCACCAAGTGAAATAGTGTTTCGTTTCAGTTATAAGCACGTAACATGTCGGTTATCTCAGGAAATCCGACATCTCCTCCGGAAACAGCGCTCTGTTTGCGGCTCCGATAAGAGCACCCTGTGTTCCTACTGAATACATATTGTGATAGCAAATTCAATGTAAACGCACCCTTTGTGGCACCCATAACGTATCTGTTTTAGTACTACAAAAATGTGTTCGACGCGTCGAAAATGCGTACATTGAGTCATTGTGATACGCACTTACATTTTACAGTGTTGGCAGAATTGGGGCATCTTTTTTGATGTTATTATACGTCTTTACGGTGTGTGAACAGTTTTTGGTATGAAATCGGAGGAAAATGTTGTCACAGCACATTAAATAAGAATTTATTATTGTTTAAGTAATTAAAAACCGTAAGGTAGGATGAGGGATATTTTCAGGTTTAAATTGAGTGAGTTTAAGTGTCAATAAATTATGAAAAAATTTAAACACAAGGAAGTTAAAAACTAAGGTAAGAACGCGTTTGGTCAATTGTCAAAATTCACTAATGAATTACAAACTCAAAAGCGCTTTCAAAGGTGTTTTTGTTATTAATTACTACCTACTTAACAATACTACCTGGGTAAGGCCGCGGATTTTGACCAATTGTGACATAGAAGTAACATAAAAAAATACGTTACGTTACTATAAAACGTAACGTAAGTTCCTATAAAGCTAAGATCATACTGACACAATTTTATTCGATAACGAAACTAAATTTAAAAAGTCAAGTGATAAAGAAAAATAAAGTTTTTATTAACAAAAAACAGTGTACTTTTACAATTACTTAAATAAATTCTATCATTATGATGTAAAATGAAATGTATTTTTTGTATTATTCGATTTTTTACATTTTATGGGAAAATAATTATAAACGTATTCAGTGTCAAAATTATCCGCCTACCCTATTTTTTATTTACCTATTAAAAAAGCGTTAATTGAAACACATTTTTACAGTAATAAAAAAATAGGGTGATTGGATTATTTTCCCGATGAGTGTATAATCGTAACAACTATGCACATGAACTGAACGCAATAGGTATTGTACAGTTAATAAGTTTAGCAACCTGATGAACGGTGATGGAATTAAGTATCTGATCTCTCGGAAGACCGAGGAAATTGGAAGAAGAAAACATGTGCCAACCGCATTTTTGTAGGATAAGGGCAACGCAAAAAGAAGAGATCATTAACTTCGAAACTACGGGACTTAAGAGGGTTTATACCTGCTGAGCTGGCAACGTTGCATTTTTGTTAGTTTTTCTCGATTATTCCATAAAAAATTAATGAAATTTAAAAATGTTTTGTTTACAAATTGTTCTAATATATAAGTTAATGTGTATACTGCGATAATAATTCGTGATAGACTTTTATTTTATTTAAAAACGAACAAATTATTACCTAACGGTTTTTAAAGAAAATAAAAGTCTTATCACGAATTATTATTGCAGTAGACACATTAACTTATATAATAGAACAATATGTATACAAAATATTTTTAATTTTCATTCAATTTTTATGGAATAATCGACAAAACCAGAAAACCTAACAAAAATGCAACGTTGCCAGCTCAGCAGGTATAAACCCTCTTAAATAAATTTTACGCACAAGTAGTTGCAGAAAGTTTTATGTTCTTTTACTAATTTTAAATTAACGTACTTTGTCTTTTATGCTGCCTCAATTGTTTTGGGACGATTTCTGTACCTCCTGTATGCACTGTATTGCAAGTTTATTTATCTTATTGAAAATACCCACCTAATTGTGATTTTTCATACAAAAATCTAAAAAAAATCATTTTCGTTAGTATTTTCCTGTGTGCACTTCCCTTTACTACATGTTTTCGTTACGTTTTATAAAAAATACGATACATTTTATAAAAACGTAACGTAATCGTAACGAAAGTGTAACGTATTTTTTATAAAACATTTGTTTTCATGGTGAAGTTAAGACAATTTAAATACAATAATACATGTCACCTACCTAAAAAACACTACTCTATCATATAAAAAACAGCCGGTTAAAAATAAACACTCCTTACCTTTAAAATCACATAGCCACTTTTTTAGTTTTTTGGCAAAACTTTTGCAGCGTCTATTTCGACTGCGATTTATCATCAGACTAGCGAGATATCTGTTACTCACTGGTGTTGCCCTACTAAAACATGAGTTGCCGGTATACGAAAACCAATTTCTACCCAAATTGGTTCAGAACTAGCGTTATAAAGCGTCACATAAGTATTCGTAACGTAAACGTGGAATTCATATATGATAAAAGAAACAAAGAAAACAATAAATTATTTCATTATAATAATTCCGTAACCGCTTGAACTATGGTTGTAATGTCATATAATTTTGTTTTAAAACATACATAAAACCATAACAAGTTAAATATTATGAAAAAAAATTGTTTTAATAACTCGGTGTCGAAAAAATGAGACGACTTTCGTTACGTTTTAGACACAAATATGTTTTTATAAATTTTTTGAAGTAGTTTAAATCAATTATTGCAATTGCGACCTTGACAGTTTTTGTCGCTTTATATACTAAAATTTTTTTCAAACCTCTAGGTGTCACCAGTAATTTATAACAAGCTAGGTAAATTTGAAATGACCGAATTGGTCAAAATCCGCGGCCTTACCCACCTACACAATTCACATTATATTTATGTTTAGCATTTTTCTTATGAAAACCATTGCTAGTTTTATTATTTATAACCTTTAATAATCTACTGTCACTAATCTAATTTCAACATATCTTTCATGCAACAGCCAACGAGGGACTGATTTAAAACTAATTCGATCAGTCAAAGTCGTAAAGTATTAAAGTAAAGATATTTGTCCCTGTCACTCTTACATAAGAACTGTTTAACTAAAACGTCGAAGTTTTCCTATAGAATCCTCTTTTTTTTTTCTTGATATAATTTTGAGAATAGTTACCTGTTGTTGGCACCTGTTATAAAAAAGAACGCAGATGCAAATAAGTTACGTATAGTTTACCATCAGTTACATAATGTCGAAACATTTTATTATTTATTTGGATACCTGCTAAAATTACTTATTACAAACTTGTTAGGACAAAATGTTGAAAGTTCCTATGAATAATTAAATAAATAGTGACTGACAAAACATTGTAATTCAACACAATCAAATGGTCTAAAATAACGGAACTAAATTAGATAATTAACTTAAAACTAATTAAATGTGCCTGTAAAATCCTGAAGTATCAATTAAGGCTTAGTGACTAGTAGTAGTAAGTAGACATTAAATTTAGCAGGAGTGTTGTTCATACAAGGAGTATAAGACCACTCTGTAATTTTTGAGAATGAATTAAAATCCCTGAATTTAATTCAACTGCCCGACTACGAGATTCTTGCAAACGAAGTCGCCGGTAAAAGCTAGTATCTCTAAGTTTTCTAAGTGATCGATTGCATTTTACAATCTAATTTTTATATTGATTGACATCGATTAGTTAATCTACATTACTAAATTACTAGAAACGTCAAGCTTGACAAAGGTATAATTGCAAGCCAAAACTGCATTAAGAGTCAGCAAGTCAGCAGGGTTCGACTATTGACAGGGCGTCAAGCCTTGATGAAAACAAGCTCAACGCAGCATTGCCAGATCTACGGAAAATATGCATTTTTACGGTTTTTAATGCAGTAGAACAAGTTAGGTGATCACAAATCATCATTTCAGCCGAAAGACGTCCACTGCTGAACTAGGCCTCCCCGCTCGCTCGCTCGAGTACCTTTTTGCCCCATCAGTTCTACGAGCAATGTGCCCTGCCCACTGCCACTTGAGTCTGGCGATTCTTCGAGCTATTTCGGTGACTTTAGTTCCTGTGCGGATTTCATCATTTCTAATGTGATCCCGCAGAGAAACTCCGAGCATAGCCTGCCCTATCCATCGCCTTCTGAGTGACTTTGAGTCACTTCAAGTTAGGTACAATAAAAGAAACTTTTCGTTTTTTTAGAACTAAAACCTTGTTATTTTGCTACTTGATTTGCAGAGAAACACGGTAAGTGATAGAAAGAAGTGCTGAACACACCCTCCTCTCGGAAGGGCTTAGGCCGTAGTTCCCACGCGAGCCCAGTGCGGATTGGGAACTTCACACACACCAATGAATTTATTTGAAGGTGTGTACACTGTACAGGTTTCCCTACTATGTTTTCCTTCAACGTAAACCAAGTAAATTTCAAATGTAATTTCACTCGAAAATGCAGATATGCGAGCCCGGGTTCGAACTCACTGCCCTCTGCTTGAAAGCCCATAGGCCAAACCACTAGGCTACCACGGCTTTTTACCCGCAGAATTTTACAGGTAGTAAACCAAAGTTTACAGATTTCTTTAAAATAGATCTAGCAATACCAGTCCGATGATACCAAAACCACGGACGAAGCGACAATTTGCTTGGGCTACACGCGTTGGCGCCTCGCCAGACACCCATTCTTTGAGCTCTACAACAGTATTCCATTATCCTAATAGGCGTTAGTATGGAACGGATGTTCTGCAGTGACTGGGTTAATGATTGCATATGCGCTAGTTTTGTTTTTAGATACTAGGCAGTTTTTAAATGAAAATTGATATTGAGATAATTCCAACCTCCAGCTAGAAACCTTATTAATAGTTAATAGTGATACTAGTTGCCCGCGACTTCGTGTAATGACTCATAAATTAACCTAATGTGCTTAGTTCATGTTTTTAGTGGTTTAAAACCATTTTCGCATTATTCCTTTTCATATGAAACCGGTTTCGGATGCATAAGTTAAATGGTTTCAAAGTATAGAACGGTAGGTAAAAAAAAAACTTTTAAAAATAGAGATTAGTTTTTTTTTATATTTAAATTTATTATTTTACCCTAAATATTAAATATCTAAAGTAAAAAAAAATACTCTAATATCACAAAACGTAAAAAGCATCTATAATATAAAAGTGAACGGCCAGAACGGGATAAAAAAAACGAGACAGAGCAGGATGGCGCTCTACAACACCATTTTGACACGTTTCACCCAAACAACGCATTATTTCTCTGGAATTTTAAAGAAATTCGATTCTTTGACCTTGGGAATCGCGATAAACTTGAGAAAATATGATATTGGGTGTGTACATTTTGTATATTAAGCAAAATAAAATCACAAGTTCGAACTTCGAGCCAAAAGTGAGCGATCATTATCTATGCTAGTGTTGCCATTCAGGGAAAAAGATATCCATTCATTATCCTGCATTGCAGTCTGTAAGAGTAAAGTTCTTTAAGCACTGACCTGCATATTAAAGCATGACAAGTTCCTATTTAGCCCTCGCTATGTTGCCGATTTTCAGTGGAACTAATTTATTTTAATGGCAATGATTTTTTTTGACAACAGACGTTGGAAGTCATTGAATGTCACCGATGTAAACAAAACGAAAATAATTCTACATACTTCAGAATAATAATCGATTTTGCAATCAAGATGCCCAAAATAGTTCACCCCGACGCAAAAAAATAAATAAATAAGTAGGTACATTCAAATGGTTGCGGCAGTCACGTTGTTTGTTATCGAACTCCTCCGAAACGGCTTGACCGATTTTCATCAAATTTTTTCTCTATATTTGGTAGGTTTGACAACAGGTGGTTGTAGGCTATTTTTTATACCCTTATTCTTCGCGGACGGAGTCGCGAGCAACAGCTAGTTAAAACTAAAAATGAAAATAAAAACTAAAATCTAAAATGAAAATCGTTCTAAAGGCCGCTAATTCTGTGTAAGGTGTCCAGAAAGACAGTAGCGTTGCCAGTTTAAATGATTTTTTCAATAAGTAATTTAAAAACAAAACAAAGGGCAATATATAGTCACTATTAATAGTTACTCTTACGATTTTTTTTATTAGCTATTAAAGAGAGAGGTACTTTAAAAACATAAACATCATCAAACAGAGATCGTGTTTCGACAAAAACGTTTACTTAGTTATTTTTTTTTATTTTTTTTTTATTTTTATTTATCATCATCACCTTTTCATCTAAGAAACGGTAAACAAATTTGATACCAGCCCTGGGTTATTAAGTAAACTCAGCGCTCTATCTAATTTGAAGCCGCAACTAACCTTGAAGTTGTGAAATGAAAAAGATTTTTCAGAGTTTGGTATGTCAAAGAATGTCTGTTTAAGGTTTTGAGTTCTTTATAAAAGTTTTTATTGTTTACTATGCGTTTGGAAAAGCCCACTACATAATGGCGAGACGAGTAGAATCCGTGGACACCATTCAAGATTTGGCCCTGTCGGCCATCAGTTTTACGAGCGATATGCCCTGTCCACTGCCACTTGCGTCTGGCGACTCTTCGAGCTATATCGGTGACTAAGGTGACTTAAGTCATTGCGTCGATTAAATAAACTTTAAAACATAAAAATTTTCAAACAGCGCTTGTGCTTCCACAAAAACTTTCAGTTTTATCATCACCTTATGATCTAAGAAACGGTTTACAAAACTGATACCAGACCTGCGGGTTCTTAAACTCCGCGCTGTATCTAACTCGAAGCCGCAACTAACCTCGCAGTAGTGAAATGAGAAATATTTTTCAGAGTTTGGTATCTCAAAGCCTGTCTGTTTAAGGTTTTGAGTTACAAAAGTTATTATTCTTAACTGAGCGTTGGGAGCAGCCCGCTACATAATGGCGAGATGATTAAAATATCAGAGATCCCTCGCGGCGCCCACAGGATTGTCTTTTGTGGGATGAAATAAACGTTGTTCCATCAAGACAATTTTCTGCCGAAAGGCACTGTCGTCACGGATAACGCCGACGAGAAATTTTATTACCTACCACGCAAATTCTTTTTCAACTTACAATTTGTGTCATTCATAACGTAAATTATTCCTTTTGAAACCGAGCGAACGAGTTCCCCTTTATGTTTTTATGTTTACAGAAAATTTCCATGAGAAAATACTTGCGTAATATTAATGCCAAGAAGTTATGAGCGCTTGCAGTGCGAAAAAGTTGAAAATAAAAGCTCTCAATGTAGAGGATAAGTTCATGAAATGTATACATTTACTTAAATAGAGAAGAATTGAGTGAATTAGCGCCTACCACCAAGCATGGGTGATTTCGTGTGGTAAACCAAGATTAAATCATAATCTACATGTCATATAGGTACTGAGGAAGGGTTCAAAATAAATAAACCTATGTAAATGGAAGTCATGGTAGTCTAGTAGTTTGCACTATGGCCTCTCAAGCAGAAAGTATTGGGTTCGCAATTCAATCGCGGACACGAAGTTAGCAGGCAGTGACTCAGCGGCAGCGGTGGCGATAGGGTTTCTCTCTTCATTGGCTTTCTCTGTTCATTGGGTGCTGCGAGATCACTGTGTGGCAAGTGTCTCGACCGGCCGCGCAATTAACTCAAAACACGCTAGCCGCTGCCCCGCTGCCCGCTAACTTCATGTCCGCGGCCTGAGTTTTTTGGAATTTATCTGCGAAATTACATTCGAAATTTACCATGAGCTTTACGGTGCAGGAAAACATCGTGAGAAAACCTGCAGATTTGAAAAGAAATTCAATTGTATGTGTGCAGATCCCAATCCACACTGAGCTCGAGCGGGAACTACAGGCTTAGTGGCCGAGCCATCTCAGTCTGAGAGGAAGCCTGTGAACTGCAGAAAACGTATTTAGAGGCCGATATGATGACGAGATAATGTATATTATATAAATACATGTGTGTAAGTAAACTCTTTACTGTAGATTACATGTGAACGTGAGATTAAAGGTGTTTTAAGTGTAATAAAAGTAAACATACATAACGTCAGCCTATATACAATACAAAATGCCATTAATGAAACTAAAACATGCGATATTTAATTAAGTATAGTTTATTGAAATACTATGTACTTACCTTTATTTACATGATTAAAACCATAATCTAAAGTTCCAGTTTTCATAAAATAGCATTAACAAAGATCATTTAAAATTATCTCCGAACAGAAATTGTACCGACAACGCTTTTAACAAACGAAAAGTATTCGGTTGCCTCAATTAGTACGTTCATTTGTCTCCTAATAGTCGACTGGAATGGACAATAAGATAAGCTAACGGGAGCTAATACATAGTGGCACGGAGCATCACACACTGGCGTAATAAAGTCTTAACCATAAATCCTTTGTTATCTGCCCAGCAATGTATAGCAACGCACCACTCGTGCTATGAAACGAACTCAATCTGCATAAATTTGCAGTTGACCCTGTTATTACATACACACAAACATACCAGACAAATTTGCTATTTCACTGTAACGGTTTGAAATCATTTGAAATGGGAATATTTCATGCCAGTTAGGAGGGGAGTTGAATTTGTTACGTTGTACGGGCCCAACTTTGACACGGCATGTCAAAGCGAAAAACAAGGAATACAATAAAAATGCGTCTGGTAAACAGATCAAAGCGACAAAGCGATGTCACAATTGGTCAAAGCTGCCGCTGTATGTTTTCTGCTGAATTGTCGAATCGTCATCTCAAAAGGCATATAAAACACTAGCTTTTGCCCGCGGCTTCGCTCGCGTGTACCATGAGTAATCCAAAGAACTAAGATATCAAGCAAGCAAGCATGCACGCAAGCAAGCAAGCGTGCAAGAAAGCGTGCAAGTAAGCGTGCAAGCAATCGTGCAAGCAAGCCCGACTAAACTTCAGGTAGTTACGGTCCTTTACAGTATTTCTTTATATACAGTGTTTTTCACTAATTCGGAAGCGGGCACTAAAATAACCAGGCTTGTTAATAATATAAAACCTATTATTACTTTCCCCTGTCCTGCATTAGGTATAATTCAATGTTTTCTTACCTTCTACGGAAACTTGAGTAACTGGAAGCGCTGTGTACCTACTTAGCATTGATATTATACATATTATAGAATTTTGTAAAGGTGTTGTGTAATCTAACCGCTAAGGAGTTATACCTTCCATCATCAGCTCATCTGAATAACCAGAAAGTATACAACTAAAGATCTATACGTGCATATGATATTTAAAGAAACTTCCTATAACTCCTAACCGTTAAGGAGTTTAACCTTCCATCATCAGCTCACCCGGATAACCAGAAAGAATACAACAATCGGTCTATATGTACCTATAATATTTGAAAAATTATCCTCAACTCCTAACCGTTAAGGAGATTTACCTTCCGTTATCAGCTCATCAACATGAGATGATGTCTACCAGACGCAAACACTTAAATAGCTTGAGAAAATATATGAAAAACGTAATGCGTGCCTACAAAATTTGAGGGTTGCCCTCGATTTCCTTGAGATCCCGTCATCAGATCCTGATTTGGTGACAATGGGACCATCTCAGGAGTATATTGTATTCTTTCGAATAAAAAAATAATTTTTATAATCGGTCCACAATTGACCGAAAAATCGGTGAACATACCTACATAAAAAAATAAATAAAGTGGAATGCATAACCTCCTTTTTTTAAGTCGGTTAAAGAGCCCTTTGCGGCCTACTTACAGTATAAACTTATGAATTTTGAAATTTTAGCTTTCTACAACCTGTAAAACGCAAAATCCAGTTTTTTCCCGTTCCCGTAAGAATTTCGGGAATGCTTTCTTAATGCTTCCCTACACTCCCCAAGGAACCCACTTGCCAAATTTCAGCTTTCTATGACCAGTAAAACAAAAAATCCCGTTTTTTCCCGTTCCCGTAGAAGTTTTAGAAAGTCCTCTCTCAATGCTCCTCTACACTTCCCAACCAACCTACATGCCGAATTTCCGCTTTCCACGACCAGTAAAACGAAAAATCCCGTTTTTTCCCGTTCCCATGGGAATTTTGGAAAGTCCTCTTTTAATCGTCCTCTACACTCTCTAAGCAACCTAGATGCCGAATTACAGCTTTCTACGACCAGTAAAACGAAAAATCCCGTTTTTTCCTTATCCCGTGGGAATTTCCGAAAATCCTTAAAACTGTTTTTTACTATTATAATTACCTACTTTTATGCCAAATTTCAAGAATCTAGTAAATATAGTTCATAGGATCCCGTTGAACTGAATATATAAATCCCGTTTTTTCCTTATCCCGTGGGAATTTTGAAAAATCCTGATATAAATGTTTTAACTAATGTAATACCTACTTGTGTATCAAGTTTGAAGAGTCTAGTTATTATAGTTACTGAGATAGGGTCACTCGGAATCGAATATATAAATCCCGCTTTTTCCCGTCCCCATGGGAATTCCCAAAAATCCTTCCTTAGTGGATGCCTAAATTGTATAAGGTATCTATATGCAAAATTTCAAGTCTCTAGGTCCAGTGGTTTGGGCTGTGCGCTGATTTATCAACAGTCATTTAGTTTATTTAGACATTTCACCCCCATCGCACCCCATCCAGGGAGATGGTATTTTACGTCAGCCACGTCGGATTTTAAAACCGTTGTTGTTTTCATAACCAGCGACCCGATAAACCATAGAAACAACACCCATGTTGATTTTCAGACTTTGTTACCCCTTTTCCCCCTTTTAGGGGTTGAATTCTCAAAAAACCTGAAACACGTGTTTACTCATTTATCATTAGGAGTACTTCTGTGAAGTTTCGAATAAAATAGTCGAACGAATCTTGTTTCCCCATACAAACTTTGGACCCCCGTTTCATCCCCTTAGGGAGTGAATTTTGAAAAATCCTTTCTTAGTGCACCCCTAGACTTTATAAGGAACCTACATGCCAAATTTGGAATCTCTAGGCCCAGTGGTTTGGGCTGTGCGTTGATATGTCAGTCAGTCAGTCAGTCAGTCAGTCAGTCAGTTTCTTCTTTTATATATTAAGATTTCCAAACTTTTGAAACCCCTGTCACATCATCATCGTTTCAGCCGAAAGACGTCAACTGCTAAACATAGGCCTCCCCCAAGGTTCGCTAAACAGACTGGTTCCGTGCCATCCCCATCCAACGCGTACCCGCAACCTTAGCCAGGTCCTCGCTCCATCTCATTGGAAGCCTACCTACGCTGTGTCTTCACGCCACTCGACAACCTTTTGGCTCCATCAGCCATCAGTTCTAAGAGTGATGTGCCCTGCCAACTGCCGCTTAAGTCTGGCAATTCTTTGTTATGTCGGTGACTTTAGTTCTTGTCCGGATTTCATAATTTCTAATGTGACCCCGCAGAGAAACTCCGAGCATACGCCTCTCCATCGCCCTCTCAAACAGAAAAAAAGTTGAAAAAGATTGCGATTCCATGTGCGTTAGAAAATAAGGCCTCAGATCTAAGTAGACGAACAGATGGCATAGTGGTTAGAGAACCTGACTACGAAGCTTGAGGTACCGGGTTCGATTCCCGTGTCGGGAATATTTGTATGAACAATACGAATATTTGTTCTCAGGTTTTGGGTGTTAAAGTTTATATGTATTTAAGTATGTATCTATCTATATAAGTATGTTTATCCGTTGCTTAGTACCCATAACACAAGCTTTGATTAGCTTACTTTGGGTTTATGTCAATTGGTGTGAATTGTCCCGTGATATTTATTTGATATTTATTTATTTAAGTGAAGGCGCAAATTACTGTCGGTCCTCGCGATTGCTAATCTTTTTACTCAGTGGACTGGATTGCCTCCAAAAGCCACAAAAATAAATTTCGTTTGATCTGTTTGAATTCGTTGCCTCAACATGAGCCAGCAGGCGTGGCTGTAGTTACCTTACCTATAAATTATCTAAGCATAGGGCTTTTATCACTCTTTGTACGAAATTTGTTCGTAAGTAAACAAATTATTATGTAGTAATTGGTTACGCGTTGGACGCGGATGGTGCAGGACCGAACTGTTGGGCGAGCCTTGGGGAGGCCTATGTTCAGCAGTGGACGTCTTTCGGCTGAAATGATGATGATGATTAATTACGACGTTGAAGACGATCTTATTCCTTAATAATTGGTTCCTGCGACCTTTCGCAGGAACCACTTGAATGCGGCAGCGCAGGATCGATGTTTGTGGAGCTCCTGGAGGAAGGCCTTTGTCCAGCAATTAGGTCTTTCGGCTGAACGATAATGATGATGGTGATTGTTTATAAGTATCTACAACCTTTACGTATGTATAATGAAATCTTATATATAAAATTCTCGTGTCGCGGTATTTGTTACCAAACTCCTCCGAAATGGCTCGACCGATTCTCATGAATTTTTTATGTGCATATCGGTACAGTATAAAAAAGGATAGTAGAACGTCTTTATACAAGCGGCCGGAACGAGAGAAGTACCTACGCGCCACGAAATCTCAGCATACCTCGGCAACCATCAGTCAGGCGTGCTGCGCGGTTACGTTCGGTCGGCGCGGGACTTACGCGCATTTATTACGTACTTATTAACTATGTCACGACGATATAAACAGTATTGTTCGATGTAAGGATGTCTAAATTCATCTATATCAAAACCGGAATTGACATTTTTAGGGTTCCGTATCCAAAGGGTAAAAACGGAAACCCTATTACTGAGGCTCCGCTGTCCGTCCATCCGTCCGTCCGTCGTTTTATCACCAGGCTGTATCTCGGAAACCGTGATTGCTAGAGAGTTGAAATTTTCACAGATGATGTATTTCGGTTGCCACTATAACAACAAATACTAAAAAATGGAATAAAATAAATATTTAAGGGGGCTCCCATACAACAAACATGATTTTTTTTGCTCGTTTTTGCTCGATATTGATAACGGCAACAGGTAGACACTTGAAATATTCACTGAATATTAAATTATATATTGACTTTAAAAGTTAAATTAAAATAAAAAAAAATATTTAAGGGGGCTCCCATACAACAAACGTGATTTTTATAGATAATTGTACGGAACCCTTCGTGCGCGAGTCCGACTCGCACTTGGCCGGTTTTTTAGATTACCAACTCAGTCGGAAAGGTAAGACTAACAATAATATTATTTTACCGTTTTTATTTTGTGTTAGTTACCCATCGGATTCGCGACTATTACTCATTGAATGCAACGCAATAACCAAAATTAAATCAATGGCGGGGTACCTACCTACATATAGTATACTTCGTTTTTTTAGCATTAGAAAGAAAGTAAGCGATCTTGACTTGTCTTTTTATTGAAAAACACTTTTGAAAAATAAGTCACAGCTTAATATGTAACAATTTGAAAGGAAATATGGTCATTTACACTCTTTTGGTTTCATAAGTAATAGTTACTATTTTTGACGTGACAACGTCTAATAAATCGATGAACGCCGGCTGCACGCACGCAACGTCACGTGAAATTACAAATCATTAACTTGTAATCTTAATTTAGTGTTAAAGATTATGATGATGATTATGTGACATTATCAAAACATAAATGAAGAGTGGCAGCCCTATCGCGAGTTTGTGTACCGAGCCGGCGTAGGTAATTATAATCAAGGACGCTGCCGAGACGTTCTACTGTCCTTTTTTATACTGTGTATCGGGTAGGTCTGAGAATCGGCCAACATCTATTTTTCATACCCATCATATTTAGTAGTGGTAGAGCCATGTTGTAGCAAGCCGCTGCATCACGAATGGGCCGGCTTGTCCGGGGTAGTACCACCCTCTCACAGAACACCGGCGTGAAGCAGCAGTACTCCTGCTGCGTTTCGTACGGTCAGTAACAGCGCCGGGGACCCAATACCTCTCCCCCTCCCTCGCCCCTATTCCCTCTCCTATTTAAGGCCGGCAACAGATCAGTGACTCTCTTCGAGTTGTTGATATTTATGGGCGGTGGTGATCATTTTCCATCAGATGACCCGCTTGCTCGTTTGCCTCCCTCTTATATAAAAAAACCCTAAATGTTAGGGGTGGTTCACCCCTTAATTTTAGACGTGACAACGTGTAATAAATCGATGAACGCCAGCAGAGCTGCATATACGAAAAAGGATGACGCAATGTAAGTACATGAGCCGCGAAGGCCAGATGCAAGAGAGCGGCGAACGCCAGGATGTGCACTGTGGGGTGCGGTAGTTTTAAAGGGAGTTTCATTTTTGAAAAATTAAAAAATTGAACTTAATAAAATCCAAAATCTGCTCATTTATTGCCTCTACTCTAAGGCGGAACAAAGTTCGCCGGGTCAGCTAGTACTATTTATTTGATGAGCTTGTAGCGACTACTACCGCCATCTAGTCATCACATAAGTAACTAACTACTACAATCCTACATCACGCTATCGAAGTTTCTCAACTCGGCTGCATAAATACTACTTCCAACTTTCATCCATTGGACTTCGGTCCCCAGGCATAACATCTGCCTGGAGAGAGATCTCTCTATTGCAGGCTACCCCCAAAAGCTTTATAGAAATCCATTTTTAACCCCCGACAAAAAAGAGGGGTGTTATAAGTTTGACCGCTATGTGTGTGTGTGTGTCTGGCTGTCTGTCTGTGGGTCTGTCTGTGTGTGGATTTGGATGCGGTTTTTTTATTTGAAAGCAGGTTTCTTGGCGATGGTTCTTAGACATGTTTAATCAAAACTGGTCCAGCCGTTTTAAAGTTATCAGCTCTTTTGTATGCTGTGGGGGAGATCTCAGATTTAATTGCGTTGGGGGTTCTTAAAATTTTTGATTTATAGTTAAGGATACACTACACTATCCATAATATCACGAAATTTAGGTGATATTTGCCGATACAAACATTTCTCCATGTCCCGAATTACTACGGCTCAAATTTCCGTGTACGTTACACGCCTCGTATTTAACCCATTGCCCGCCGCAAAGCGAATCAGTACGATGAACGAGACCCGATTAACTTTTGGCCTGTTTTTAGCCACACCGATTTGTTTTGCGAAATCAATTAATTGAGTAGGTACTTAAACAATGATAGATGTGAAATATTTTGTGCAACATTTAACGCGGTTTAAATCTATATCTATACATATCTATACATATAATAAATCTGTAACAAGTCGGTGTCTGTACATTGAAGATATTTGAGAAAAACTGTCACTAGGGCTATTTATTAGCGCATTAGAACCCAAAACAATGATTTTTAGAATTATTGTCTGTTTGTCTGTGCGTTTGTGCGCGCTAATCTCAGAAACGGCTTAACCTAGAAGGATGCGGTTTTCACTGATATGTTGGTATTTTCTTGGATTAACATTTAGTGTGTTTCATTTGAATCGGTTGACAAATAAGAAAGATATGATACTTTCAGTGTTATATAGCCCATTTATCGAGGAAGGTTATAAGACTATAATATCATCACATCACGCTGGGAGTACGGTGGTGAATGTGAACGCGGGTGTGCGGGGGGGGGGGGTCGGTGGGGGGGTAATTTTATATCGAGGAACTAAGGAGAGCCATAATTGATGAAAAAGCAAATTGGATAAAAAAATAAGCTGCCCAAATTACTAATTCCACGCGGACGGAGTCGCGGGCAAAAGCTAGTTGAAAATATGTACAAGTATTATAATAATGAATTTATTGAAATGAATCTGTTTAATTTATAGCCGTTTTACCTTTGTAACTTATTTTGTTATTTTTAATTTATTGTATACGGATTATTACCGTTTTCATTGTAATGTAGCGGAGCGTAAGTTAAGTTTATTAAGAAATAGTGGCCAAGTGGTTTGACTTATTGCCTCTCTCGTAATTTATGTGCGAAATTGTATTTGAAATTTACCATGAGCTTTACGGTGAATGGAACACATCGTGAGGAAACCTGCACACACCTGAGAAGAAATTCAATGGTGTGTGTGAAATTCCCGATCCGCACTGGGTTCGCCTGGCAACTACGGCCCAAACCTTTTCATTCTGAGAGCAGGCCTGTGCCCTGCAGTGGGACGTATATAGGCTGGGATGATGATGGATGATGATGATGATGATAAAATAAAATTATATCATAATTTCTTTGATAAATTATAACTGAAGATACACATTGCCGAACAAAATCCCCTTCAAAAAATGTCCGAACTTTTTTATTTGTTTGCATAACAATTAAAATCATCACCTACACAGAAATTTGAACCTAGTCTTTACTTCATTACAGTCGAATTTCGGTTGACACTTGGCAGCTAAACTTGACAATTTCACGCAACGTACTGAGAAAAAAGAAGGCCACTTTTATCAAAGTGGGCGCTCATTTGGCTCGGACATTTTCGGGCGCGTGACTATGGATCTACAGTTATAATTGATCAAAGCATAATTTGCCTACATAGATGTCAAATTAGACGAATTGTTATTGAAAATGTCAAAGGGTTACATAAAAAGGATTTTAAGTACAAAAGTGACACAGAAATCTTAGCTTAACGTCTTTATGAGAAACGCGCTACTTATAGGAATATAGTTTTATTATACTTCAACTTACATAAAAACTTTTTTCGACATATTTTATAAAAAAAATAAAACAAAGAAATATTTACCTATCCATTGTCTAAGACTAAAACAGGAGGAAACTTTATTTTATAGTAAGAATATATTATTATTCATAATATTTTATGAGAAGAAAATTTTGTGCTTGTGGATTCATTAGGATCATAATTTCGTTATTTTAAGTGTGTATAAGTATAAAAACTGTCCTTAATTTTATCAGCACTTAAAAGGCCTCTTAAAGCCGTTCAAAATCTTGATTACTTAGGAATAAATATACCTATATCTCAAGCCTTCATCTCCACTTTATATTTCCTTAAAAACCAAGCACCTTTCATCTTTAATAAACATGGGCAGTTGTACGAAAGTAACTTTATGGAGAGGGGTGTAATTAAAACCTCATCTCTTGGGAAAATTAAACCGCAAGCAGTTAATGGATCTTAACTCGATTCCAAATCGCTAACTTTGTCGAAAGCGACTCGTTGCCTTCAATAAGATTCAGACAAGTTTGTAGAAATTAGCTCCGTTTTAAAACAGTTCTCTATTTAACTGAAGTAAAAAGCAGCAACAATCTTCGGCTTTCTTTCTTCGAAGCCGTCGGGCGGCGGCCGAATGTTCTTCTTAATTTCATTACCTACTTGGCAGCCAGCGAGTTGGATTGAAGCTATATTACGAGTACAAACAGTTGTATAACAGATACTGAATAGTATCGTACTTATCACTCTTTCCTTTCCACTTAATCATACTTACAACTCATTTTAATTTATCTAATCATATGAGATGAGAAAAAACATTGGTTCTATTACCAGTAGTAGTGAAGCGTAGTCTTTAGTTTTATCTAGGAGTAGCAATTTGCCCCGGTTTTGCATGGGTTGTCCACCGCGCTAAGATCATATTCGAAAAGTTTCTATTAAATATCGCGAATTTTTCTGAAATTTTTCTATTTACTCCGCGATTTCCCTAATTTTTTCTTTAGGAGCCTTCTTCAAAATGTGTTCCCTCTTTTTGGTATAATATTTATTGTCCGACACTTTTTTAGCATAAGAGACTTGGCATAGTCGGTTCTCGCCGAATGGTAATGTGGCAGAAACCCTACTTGGCATAGCTTGTAACATCCCGAAAATGAGTTAGTCTGAAATTATAATCGCATACTGTTTTTAAGACCGATTATACATAATACTGTTTAGCATAATTTTATTTGGCTTATTGTCCTACCTTAAACTACCTTATAATGATGAGCAGTCAGGGAGCGAGCAAGCCACATCGGAGCGAAAGCAACTCGGAATGGTTAGGTTCAAAGGCTAATGCGGGAGCGTAGCCTTTGGTGTTAGTTATTTTTAAGACCACCTGGAAAATTTAACTATGGCAAAATATATTTCTGCAACGATAGTTTTTCGGCAAAACAATTTCTCATTTAATTTATGCGTTGACATGATTCGGAGCATGAAAAATATGACCAAATAACGTTCGGAATAACGAAATTCTGCGTAATCAAACTATGCGAATTCAGATTCTGCGATAACAGTTTATGCGAAAAGCCTAATATGGCCACAAAGAATTATTACTTACAAAATTATGGGTGAACCCTTTCAATATTACAAAACTTAAAAAATAAAGATTAATGAAGTCGGTAAATTCGTACTCGAGTTATGACCAAGGGAAATAAGGATTCGTTTTTTGTTGTGCAACTGTGTGTAAAATAGCTTCGGCCTAATTAGCCGGTTTATATTGTAGTTATGTAAGTTATTTTATACCAATAAATTGTAACTATTTTAATTGTAACTCCTAAATTGTTACACTTGGTCCATGTTTCTTGTCCCAATACGTTAAATTAGTAACGCAGAGTTGGTAGTCTGGCTGCTGTGAATAGTCCAAATACTGCAGTTGTCGACGCGCCGCATTGGTTCCATTTAGCTCAGGTATTCTTTAACTCAACCGCTACGGACTACAAAATTGCGCTTTGCCGTATCTGAAAATAAATATCTGGCATGCAACAGCACATTTTTACATTGTTACGTTTGGCACGCTGTAAGTATGGAAGTAGGTATCTGGATTCCAGACCCAGAATAGTTTCAAATTTATTCCGTTAAATCGCACAAACGAAACAAAACTATGGCAGAACCCAAGAAACAGTTTGCATATGTTATCAAAATATGAATGAATGCAGCTAGTTTTAATATTTACCTCATTTTAGTTGGTGGCGCGGAATGCCAAGCCACTGGGTTGTTTAAAAGTCGGACTGCAGTTCTTGCAGGAGTTGGAAGTGCCGTGTCTCGGTTCGAGGGCGTAAATTATTAAATGCATTTATGAAAGTAAATAAGGAAAACACGAGTCGCTCTATTCAAATTTGCTTTTCAAGCAAAATGCTTTTGAGATGAGTACGCACATTAAGGGAAAAAAGGCGGGAATGCGGGCGTCTCTGCAGCGGACCGAGTGCTTTAGGTACACGCGAACGTTTGTTGTGCAAAGGGCCACTTAATTTGGGGTCTTAATGGTTAAGAGCACGCGTTCCTCCAAAGAAAACGTTATGAGGTCCTCAACAAAATGGATTGCCATAAATGAAAGGAGGCATAAGACAGGCAATTGTCGCATGGACGTTGTGAACTTTTATGTACCGTTAAAAACCTCTATAGAGCAGGACTTATGTTCGTGGAGTAGAAAAAGGCTGTGCTAACTTTGTACATGGAATGCAGCGTTGAGCGTTAATATTCGATATTGATCTGATTCAATAATTGTTTATTTACTAGCTGTTACCAGTGACTTCGTTCAGGGAAAAATTATTTATCGCAATTCTGCCGGAGCTATGCAATTGTCCCGAATAAAAGTACTCTATGTGTTAATCCAAGATATGAATTATCTGTGTGTCAGTTTTTCGGTCGAATTTGTCCCAAGTTGATGTTGCTTTTTATACATTAGCAAGCAATAGGTACATTATTATTGAAATAGAATAAAACAAACTGAATTATAGCTTTGCTTGTACATCGTTTAAAATGTAACAAATTAATAAATTAAAAGAAAAAAAACTTTTTAAAAACCAGCGTTTATGAAATTGATGTTAATAAAAAGAACTAAAAAAGTTGAAAATAATTTAATTCTGATAAAAATAGACCTTGCCTTTTCATTCTGAGAGGAGGCTGTGCCCTTACTTTGCGTTTTTATCACAGTCCCAATTTTTTCAATAAAAGCGTGTTACACCTTCATTATTTCTCTTGACGTCAAAATCTAACACACACACACACACACACACATTTTTTTTCTTTTCATTTTTTTTTACTTTTAATAGTGCCCATCTTCCAGCTCCATCTTCAGACCCTAATTACCACCTAGGACTCTTTGAGATACTCGTTGAGATGAATCAAACGAGTCCGAACTTTGGCCACCTTCCAGCTCCATCATCAGACCCTGGTTACTATTGAAAGACAAACTACTCGTCAAGACGATTCAAATGAGCTCGAACTCGATGAAGTTGTGTCGTTTCATTGCGAAGTTCCTTTGGCCACCTTCCAGTTCCATCATCAGATCAGCACCATGTTATCATAATATTGCATTTTCACGCGATTAACACATGTATGCAAAATTTCAGCTCAATCGGTAACCGGGAAGTGGATCAAATTTAATTTGCAAGATTTGATGACAAACATCGGGTACGGGACAGGTGAAACTAAATAAAAGCTTGTAAAAAATAAGTTTGCCAACTAACTTTTAGCTGACTTTGCTAATTTTCTTTGTAAAATCGAAACTTTTACAGATTATTTTTGATGAAAAGATCACTGTACTAAACGGGACTTATCACGCAAAATAATATTTACCTCGACGTTTCGGCGACATTGCAGTAGCCGTGGTCACGAGTTAACTGAAGTGTAGGGTGTCATGTTCGTTTAGTCGCTCGAGTCTTTCGAACTACCTGCACTTGATTTCGATTAGAATCAGCACCCGTATCTCGAACTACCCGCACTTGATCAAGTTATTTCATCCCATCACACCGACACACAACACTCACAACATCCGACGATCTCTCCGAACATTCATCCCGACGCCAACATTTGTTTATAACAGGATTCCACGAATACGAAAGCTTATATCCATCCTCTCGGTTGATTTTTTTTTTTATTTTTAACTTTAGAATGGTGCGTGAAGCGGTTGAAATTAAAAAGCACGAAAATTTCAACCGGGAGGATGGATATAAGTCGTCTTCGTGGAATCCTGTTTTAAATAAATGTTGGCGTCGGATGTTGTGAGTGGGTGAGTGTGTCGGTGTGATGGGGTTCCTGTTAAAAAGTGCGGGTAGTTCGAGATACGGGTGCTGATTCTAATTGGAATCAAGTGCGGGTAGTTCGAAAGACTCGAGCGGCTAAACGAACTTGACATCCTATACTTCGGTTAACTCGTGATCACGGCTGCTGCAATGTGACCGAAACGTCGAGGTAAATATTATTTTGCGTGATAAGTCCCGTTTAGTATAGTAATAATGAGTGAACATCACGAAAGTTTAAAACAGTATACTGAAAAGATCAGCTACGAATCGTTTCGTTCACATTACATTTAATAAAATCAACTTAACCAGACTTGACTTTAATAAACTTGGCTATAACTTGTCACTATACAAACTTTTAAACGGCCGGTAATGAAATGACATGCTGAAAAAGTTGAAGACTTTAACAACATCAAGTAAGCATTAAAAAATATTTTTTTGGCGCTCAACAATACTAGTTGTTGCCCACGGCTTCGTGCCACAAGCAAAAATAACATCGTTTTTCGAAGAAATCCCGTATTTCTATGAAGATGTAATTATTTTTGTACGAGCTACAATTTAAAAAAATACGGTTATTCACATAAAAATAATGTAATTAGTATTTTTCGTTTTTCTTTTGTTTTAGACAGTTGTAATACGAGACTCGCCGAGACGCCGAATTCCAAAATTCTATGTCAACAAGAAGTTTTCAATTTGATACTCGGTCCGTTCCTAAGAAAATGTGGTCGATAGTAACAGATCGATGCAGGCACGGTCAGAGAATGAAGTGATCTTATAAAAGTTCCGTTTTCTTTTTTTTGAGATGCGGAAGCCAAAAACTGCCAAACTATATCCAAACAAACTTAGATCTCAAACTGTAAACTTTGCACAAAAATGCTAAACGAATCCAATCTGCACTAAACTACTACCCTTTCACAATACGCCGTTAAAATAGTCACTACCAAAAGGGGAGTTTTAATTGAACGCGTAGTTTCTCTGTAAAAGCTTTTAGAGAAAATAAATTGTAAAAAAAAAATAAACGCGAGCGGTTCTTTGCTGGAGCGGTTTACACGCGGTACTTTTACAAAGCGCCACTTAATTTAGCGACTCTTAATGGTTCCCGTACGGCCTCTTCGAACTAAAGTCTCGCGAAAACTGAGTTACGTAGTTGAGCACTTACTCGTTATGAACAGATTTCTTGTAATTTGGCTCAGTGGTTTGACTTTTATTTCCGCCTTTATTTAATTTCTACGTGGCATTTAATTTAAACTATTTTTATAATCGCTTTCGAAATATATAACTTGTATTTATTTCAGTTTTGCTTGACAACATTTTTTTTAAATGATAATTATTATTTAATTGATGTTTCAGTTTTCTGTCTGCCAGGAATGAACGATCCTTTGTCCAGTGCTCTCTGAGCTTATCTTTTATGGTGTCACATAATTTAACAAGAACGGTTCGTTTAAATTAGTTGTATTTTAATTTGGTTTTAATTTAATTTATTTTGTCTTTAATAGTGGACACATTTAACAAGTCTAAGGGGTTGTTTCACCTCCCATTGATTAATTTTAACTTCCGTATAAATGTGATGCCGTCTCCGTCTATTGGAACAAAACAAATGGAGACAGTATCACATTTATCCGTCAAATAAATTTGATCAATGGATGGTGAAACAGGGGGTTAATTTATCATTGTTCATAATCAACGTTAGTCATAAAGTGATTTATTTCTGAAAAATTTTTTTTCCCGAATCATTATAAAACAAACCTAACCTAACCTACTGCATTCTATAAGATGGTTTTTAGAAAATCCCGGAAAAAAAACTGTTTCAGAAATAAATCACTTTATAACTAACGTTGATTATGAAGAATTATACATTATGACTTATTAAATTATGGGAAACCAAGGTGCGCCTTTCTATTCTCCTCCTGAAATTATTGCGTTTTGCCTGCCTTGCGAAAATCATCATCCCATCTAGCTGCAGGGCGCCCTACACTATGTTTAACGACACGCGATCTATTCGCAAGAACAAGAATGTCCCAATGGCCATCAGCTCTGCGGCATATGAGAACTGGCTACTGATATTTCAGCTTGCTAATGCGTTACAGTATTTATAGATGCCTGATAAGTCTAGATGTAGCTTAGTTGCCGGAGAAATATAAATAGGAACACGAAGGCACCCAAATGACGTATACTGTACATACATAATTGGGAATGTCTAAAAAAAATTACCAGTGGTTTTTATATTTTTTTTTGTATAGAAAAGTCAATTATAAGAAACTAATTTCAATATTTTGTCATTTAGTTCTCTACTTTTTTCAAAATTAATTATTGAAACTATTTTAGTTGATGACGTCAGATTATAATTGAGGGCTCCCACAATGCCAAATTTCTAAATCTATCTAAATGCGTACGATAAGGCAACCCCTTAAATTATTTTTTGCGTAGTGGTACACTATACACTGTGTCACTCTACTGGCACTGACAAAGTGCTAAATGTCAGACAGCGGGTCCAAATCAAACTCCGTAGTATAATCCACGCGTAAATTGTGAAGAATTCTAACCACACAGAATAAAGTACGACTTGGACACCGGTCACGCAATTTACACCAATGTCAAATGAAGGTCATTGCTTATTTGTTATATAATAAATTCATTACATAATATTAAAATGAAATAACTACAGAAAACGTTTTAAAAAGCATTTATTTCGAAATGGTTTTCGATTTTCTATACATTGCAAAAAAATAGACATCCCCAATTATGCCTGACCCCCTCCAAAAATGGCAGAAAAGTATACTCACAGACTGTAATTTGTTATGAAGGAACTGTAAGGTAAGGCTAAGACAACTCTCGTTATACCTACTCATAGCTTTGTGATTACGGTTATCGTAAATTCAATAAGCATATTTTTTGACATAATATACTTCTTAGCAATTAAGGTATTTCCGATAACAACCAGTATTTAAAAAAATGCGTAAACTGGGTGGAAGCCTCAATTGCTTAGGCTTAAAGCTGGTGCAGACCAGATGCGTGTGCGCACCAGTTGTAATGAATGAAACTGTAAGAAAGATAGCACACCATGTGCAAACATCGAGTGCGCCATCTTTGTTACAGTTTAATTTATTACAACTGGTGCGTGTGCGCGACGAGACCACACGGCGGACACGACGTACAAAATACGCGTTCTTGAATCTACATAAGCACGACGACGTCTGTACACGCGTACGCCTACATACATCGCGCGCGCTCTCTTCTGGACCTTGAGGGGTGGGGTAACTAGAATCGGTGCGGGGTGGAGCGTGTCCATTCTGTACGTTAGCACTATTATATATTCTGTGACGAGACACGCACACTTATCTGTTTTGCGCCGACCTTTAATTTTAATTTTGAGTTCACTGTGTTCTGCCAACAGAACAAATTGCTCCTTCGTTGCTGTGTCAGATCGGTACTGTCAACATTATTTCAGTAACCTTCTTGAAATTAAACTCTTAAAACCATTCTGGAGACCTGTATTTTCTATTCATCATGAACACTTACAGAATAAACATTTTGATGCTGTTCTACCTTCCTCAGCCAGAACTTTACGTGTCTCAACCTACGTAAGTAACGCTGGAAGACAGGTACGTCCAAACAATTTAATTATACCCTCATCTCTGGAGTGCACTACCCCAAATATGACTAACGAAATCAATTTAAGTGTTGGTTATACTCGTAAGTTCTAGCGTACTTTACAAAGAACAAATCAATAGCAAGAATAACTGTCGAATAATGTGATATTAAATAATAAAGTCTAAATTATGTCGGAAAAATCCCAAAACTATGATGATGATGAAAAAACCGGCCAAGTGCGAGTCGGACTCGCGCACGAAAAGTTCCGTACCATATATATATTTCCACTGTACGTGTGTTTGTCACTGAACTCCTCCTAAACGGCTGGACCGATTTGAATGAATTTTTTTGTATGCGTTTGGGTGGCGCCGTGGACAGTTTAGATTCACAAATCAGCCCGGCAGATTGCGCTGCAGTCGGTATCTAGGTTCATGCAGGACAACGTCTGTCGGGTCCGCTAGTTATCTATAAAAACGGCAAAAAAATCATGTCTGTTATATGGGAGCCCCCTTAAATATTTGTTTTATTTTAATTTAATTATTTATTTTTAAAGTAAATATATATAACTAAATATTCTGTGAATATTTCAAGCGTCTACCTGTTGCCGTTATCAATATTGAGCAAAAACGAGCGAAAAAAATCTCGTTTGTTGTATGGGAGCCCCCTTAAATATTTATTTTATTATGTTTGTTTTTAGTATTTGTTGTAATAGCGGCAGCCTGGTGACAGACGGACGGACAGCGAAGTCTCAGTAATATTTAGGGTCCTGTTTTTACCCTTTGGGTACGGAACTCTAAAAATACAACCAGGGCCCAATTGCATAACAAAGTACAACTAATATTACAAGCGGAACTCTCGCTTCAATTATATTAACTAGAAAGGGAGTTCCGCTTGTAATATAAGTTGTACTTTGTTATGCAATTGGGCCCTGTCCTCAAAATTGATGTATGCAGTCTACTTAATGTTCTAAGGTTGTGCAAATTTTCATTTCCTTTAGGTTTTATTATTATTATTAGTACATTTTATTACATAACACGTCAGTTTACAACAATTTTTTTTCTATACAATACAATGACTCTTTATTATACACCACAAAGAAAAACAATACATAAAAACAAGTACATGGAAAAATTCACAAGGTAAGCAATAGGCAATAAACAATAATAATAAGCAATAGGTATCTATTTACTATTTATTTAATTCAAATGGTATCAAACGGGTATTATGCTCCCGAACAAAAAAAACAAAATCAGTTCCTAAATAACGAAATAAGCATTGAGGTAACAAACCAGAATAGAACCTTTCCCTTTTTTGAAGTCAGATAAAACTAATTAAATACCAGTTACGTCTCAATTAATAATATATTAAATGACTGCAATATGTAGATTCGCGACAACTCCCTCTAATTTCATTATGACAACTCCTCTAACTCGGCAATTAAGATTTTGTCGGCAACGTTTACCTCAATTATTAGGGGCCTGGTTAAACATGACAGCTGGAATGATCCTCCTTCATGAAGTCTGTCATTCAATATTTAAAGTTGCTAATTACTGTATATTTGTACATTCAATGAAACGAAAAATCTAGATATGTAGTTACATCGTAATTATGGGCTGGACATTTTTTTTTATTTTACTAGCTTCACTTGGATTTTTTTTCTTCGTTTGCGGAATGATTTGACGTTTATACTTTAGTATAGTATAGTGACAGTGATTATGAGAATGCAATGTATAATCATCCACATCGATTTCGATGACGGTAACTCAGATTACAAGAAGGTAATATAACTAAGAATTATAAATTTTACACATTAATGAATCATTTCCTCGCGTGAGCCCTGATATAGCTCACTAGATAGAATTTAGTCCTAAAAAGTCAATTGCAGGGTGCGCAATAGAGCTAGCCTTGTGAATTCTAGGTGTACTATAAGAGGGCTTGGGTCTTTCTTTCAAGCAACGAACTTACTGTCTATTTGTAGTTTTACTCAACAAAAAATAGGTAATTGCGTCACTCGTCATTTGTTTAGAGTTCCGTTATCGAAATTCAGCGCACTTGTGGTAGCGGGGATGTGATTTTTTTAAATTCATTTCTGGCCATGAGGACAATGACCTACACTAAAGGGAGTGAGCAAGAAAATATTTAAGAGGGTTTATACCTGCTGAGCTGGCAACATTGCATTTTTGTTAGTTTTTCTCGATTATTGCATAAAAATTGAATGAAAATTAAAAATGTTTTGAATACAGATTGTTCTAATATATAAGTTAATGTGTCTACTGCAATAATAATTCGTGATAGACTTTTATTTTCTTTAAAAACGAACAAATTATTACCTAACGGTTTTTAAAGAAAATAAAAGTCTTATCACGAATTATTATTGCAGTAGACACATAAACTTATACATTAGAACAATTTGTATTCAAAACATTTTTAATTTTCATTCAATTTTTATGGAATAATCGAGAAAAGCTAACAAAAATGCAACGTTGCCAGCTCAGCAGGTATAAACCCTCGCCGGTCATAAATATATGGGTCGGTGTGTTCGAATACGTCGAGTTGCGTAAGTTTTTTAGAAAAAGGTGAGAACTCGAATGAAATTGAACTGGTTTAGCTACTTACTTAAAATTAATCCCGCTAAGTACCTGCACAGAAAGCGTGCGTTAGTGTGCGCGCGTGTGTGTGTATGTTTGTTACTAGTGATGTTCCGGATGTCCGTATCCGTATCCGTATCCGTATCCGCGGATATCCGAGGGAAAAAAATCCGTATCCGTATCCGTGTCTGTTACTTTTCACGCGGATCTTTTACGGATCTTTTACAGCTGTTTTATTTTAAGTTTGTATCAAAACCATACACAAACGTTATGTATGCGGCCCAATGTCACACTAACTAAACCATAAGACCATAACCAAAACAAAAGTACCCACTACCCGCGCAATGCAAGTGGTAACATTTCCTGCCTGACGTTGCGGCGAGCGTGACGTCAACTATCGCTTCAAGGTCGCGGGCGCCGACACCAATCGAATAAAAAAATAAAGATCCGTATCCGTATCCGTATCCGCGGTACTTGACACTAAATATCCGTAATCAGATCCTTATCCACGGATGTACATTTTTAACGATCCGGCACATCACTATTTGTTACTCCTTCACGCTATACAAACACAAACTAGAACATTACAAATACAAATTTTAACATTAAGCTAGGTCTCCAGATAAAGACATAGACTATTTTTTATCCCAATGTTTCCACGGGGTCAGGCAGGATAAAATTCAAGTCTCAATTGATAGGATTAAAGACATGAAATTTGGTACGGGTAATTTTTATGCCACGTTAATTTTTGGGAATTCTCACGGGAATTTTCACAAAACTCTGGAATTTCAATTCAAATGCCTACCAGATGTAATGATTAAAATGCAACCGAAGTAGAGGGTCTTGCTTGTTTTATAAATATTTGCAACTTGGACAAAGTAATTAATACCAACAATTAACTTCAATTAGAATTAAGTGAGCTACTTTGAGGACTGTTGAGATGTCTGTTAAAATATCAGAGGCAAATGATTATAATTGACTAATTAACACACCCTGCTTCATTCGGATATCTTACTTCAATGCCAATAATTTTTTAATAGTTTGTTTTAGTGATTTCACTTATTTTTTATTACCTATTTATTTTTAAATAAGAATGCATTAAGTGAAAAGGTACGATTATTACGGAGAGCATAATTCAGAGAGAAAAGGTTACAGCACCAACCGTTTAATGTAATTGTTATAGAATTAAAATAGGCCTAGATGCCATAAAAATAGTAAAACAGAAACACCACAATAATATGAACGTTATAGCCACTAGTTACTAAACGACCGATATCTTATCAACCTATCTATGTAAGTACTACATTATTACAATTTTCATTATATTAATTAATCATTATAAAACTCCAATGAAATAACAAACACGCCTTTGGATACCTACTCAGTTATTCGATAAGCTCAATTATAAGTTCCATTATCTTCATAAAATCCTCTCTAGCAATTTGAAGGGTTGAGAAAACAAAACTTATTACAAGTGTGGTGCTAACTTCTAAAGAACTTACCAGACTTCACAAATTTACTTACAGCGAAAACGAGTTAATTATTGTTGCGGGCACTAATCAAGCAGCGGCTTATGAACAAAGTTTCATTGAATATTAATAAAAGATTAATCACTCTTACAAACTCATAAAGAAAATTATACCCGAAACAAGGAAGCGGAACAGAAACTTCCATCGCACGATACAAACAAAAACGTCATAAAAAGCAAAACCTCGGGCATATTTTCATGGTCTTATTGCAAAATAATATCTTTTCTTTCAGACACAGTAATAACGAAGTTGGCCCACACGACGCTGCGAGGATTTCCGAAATTTGTTTTTAATGAGTTATCCAAAGGAGACGTCTCTCAAGATGAAGTTGCCGCACAAATCCTTTGAAAAGGCTTCGAAGTTGTGCCTACCCCGAAAGTTCAGGTCACGGGTTGAATTCCAAGTTAATTAACTGTTACCGACAGCCGTGGCGGACAATCTTACGTTCATTTCATAAAACGGGATGCTTGCCATTTCCGAATCGCGTTCCGACAGCGGCTTGGCGGTTGCGTATGGAACAAACGAGGTGTGCCTTGTTCTAATTCGCGCCCTTGGAAGCATTTAAGTCTTTGTCATGCATGTGGCGTTGATGGCTTGTGTTGGGATTACAAACAACATGAGTTGCTTCCAAGGATCCGTAATTAAGGTGAGCCTATATTGCTTGTTTGCATATATCGCCGTAGTTACTTGAGCTAACCTGATTATTTAAACGAGTTGTTGCAACCTTCAATAGTCAGATTGCGTATTTCGTCAGTTTTCAACATTTTCAGTTGATAATGGACCTCCGGAAAGTAAAGCCTGATAAATTATTTTAATTTATGTTTAATAGCTAATGTTGTACGAAACGCTATGTATATGACCTCCCGCCCGTTATTATTAGTGAACCCTCCAAAATTTCAGACTGCAACCGCGTCTGGTGTGATGCTAATCGAACACGATATTTACGCGCACTTCCAATGTCTGTTAAAACATAACTAATTGGTATTTTTTTTAATGAAACAAATGCAAAATAATGAATAGATAATGCTTTCGAGCGATGAGAAAGTTTCAAGAGATATTGCATACCCATTTTCTTTTTAAACTATAACAATAAAGTTTATTTAAAACATCTCCTTGTAAAAAAAGGACAACATGGTATGAAGTTATCTTATGGCAACGTTTTAATAATAAAAATTAAACCAGAACTTCAAAAGTAGTGAACTCCTAACGATTTTACGTCAAGCTCTGTTCTGCACCAAATCGAAAAGTTTGCCATTGTAAAGTAGGTCGCATCGCTTGCCTGGCTCACCTAGCTCAGGCTGTATGTGCCCTGAAGTCACATGTGTATCGGCGTCCACTTCCCGCCGACCGGTACTATCTTTGTGGAAATATTTTCTTTCAAAGCTTACTTGAGCTACAAAGGAATGTTTCAGTCGGCGCCCATGAGTAGAAAAATCTACAATAATTTTAACAGCTGGTCAGACTGCGAGTAAATAAAATTCGAACGTAATCTATTTATTGTTTTGTTGCAAGCTTTTATTGTCTGCTTTGGTCTGGCTTAATAGCTACCATCTATAGCTAAACCGTTTAAATGAGTCCTCGCACGCGCGGTACAGGGGCTGGGGGTATGACGACAAAGAGGCCGAGAGAGGTGCGGGCGGCGGGCGCGCCTCGTGTGCTTTATTTTCTTGTATGTATAGTCGGGGTAAGAAAAGGTTCGTCACTTTTCGACTCTATGTCAACGAGTTAAGGTCGATAAGTGACGAACCTTTTCTTACCCCGACTATACATAAATAGGCACTTACTCGTAAAATGAAAAAAAATATGACTTACACATTACCATTCAATACAGAAATTTCATAAAGTTTCGATATCATAATCATTGATGAGACTTTGACCTGGTTGGCAATTTTGTCTCAATTTTTTTAAGCATGTACGTATCCACCCGCCCGCTAAGATAATATGTTTACTATGTAGATAAGTACAACGGTCACCTCAAAGTGTTGAGTAAGAGAATTCCTTTCATCAATCAAGTATGTACGTGCGTTAAGCGCACATCAATCAAATACGTGTATGGATCGATGTATACGCTTTTTCTCAAAATGTTTCTTTTCCTCCCAGAAAAGCCCACTCTAGTTGACATGCTTCTGATAAATTATTTGCCTACGCACCGTTCGCGATTTATTTAATGTCGTATGTAATTTTGCATCGTTTCAGAAGGGTGGCTTGAAAAGGCTTCTTTTTATGTGTCTATTATAACCGCGTTGAAGATTTTTTTGCGTAATGGTTGTTGTAGCGCGTGATATTAATTTCTTTTATTCTCAGTAATATCGTAAAATATTTTAGCTTATACAATTGAAAAAAAAAGAGACATAAATTTTAAATTGTTGATAAGGAATATAGTGCTTCTTTCATGCTATCTGTTATTGAATCTATATTCAGTTTATTAGTATTTTTGAATCAAAGATAAATTTAAAAAAAGTTTTTTTTGAACATAAAGTTTTGTATGTTCACAACAGAACATCTAATTTGTCTAGAGATTAAACATCAGAGTATTCATGAAACTTTATATGTGAATATTGTGACGCGTAAGGATTAAAACGACTGGCCTAAATATTCGGGACCGAGAAAAATAGCGACGGATCTTAACCAACATTAACAATTTCATCGTCATTGTGTTATTCAAGAACATTGAAAGCATAGCATCGTAATAAACACGGTGTTGTGTAACCATTACTGAAAATATATAGTTTTTATTTGCCATTATCAAGTAAATTTTATTTACTGTAAAAAGACCGTATCTACCTGAAGTTTAGTCGTGCTTGCTTGCACGCTTGCTTGCACGCTTAGGTACTTGCACGCTTGCTTGCTTGCGTGCATGCATGCTTGCTTGCATTTTGCTTACATGCTTGCTTGCATGCTTGCATGCTTTCTTGCTTGCCTGTATGCTTGCTTGCTTGATATCTTGGTTCTTTGGCCGCGGGCAAAAGCTAGTTCTTGTATAAAGTTAAAATATTATCCCAGGCGAAAGCGTTACGGGGATTTTAAGTATTCTATGCCTCAATCCAGAGTTTTGTTTATCTGTAGGTTTAATCCAAATCCGTTCAGCAGTTATGAAATGAAATGAAATTATTTATTTCGCAAAAACATACACAGGTGTATGTATTTATGTATTTCGCGGTTAACTAACAAACATCCAAACCCTCCCTCTCCCCTATTCCCTTTCCTTTTTAAAGACCGGCAACAGATCAGTGACTCTCTTTGAGTTGTTGATATTTATGGGCGGGGTGATCATTTTCCATCAGATGACTCACTTGCTCGTTTGCCTCCCTCTCATAAAAAAATCATTCAAAATCTTCACAAACTTTCCCATTTATAACACTGAGAAGGATTTATTAACTAAAACTCAACTTTTTTTTAGTACAAGTCCCATAATTTTATATATTTGAATTTGTGATCGCTGCAAAGAGAATCAGATGAGTGAACATTGCAGTAAGTAAGCTTGTCTTGTTTCAATCTCATGTTTTAAATATTTATTGCATGGTCATATATGTTAATTAGATAATATATTAAGTTAACAGTACATCACTTTCAGCATCTTCAATTCAATGTGATTATTTACTAGTTGTCTTCCTAAGACTACAGGTGGCAGCAACATTTCAACGTAGAGTTAGCCCGTGAACATCCGAGCTCATTTAATATCGCTTATTCTTCGCTAGTCTGGCACAGCATCTGTCGTGTGGGCAAATGAAATGCTTCCATCCACGTTGTCATCCCAAGCCGAAATTGGCAGAAAATCAAACACAGCCCAGTTTGCGGGTTCATTTTAAAACCATGTTCACTGCAAAGCATGGTTAGCTCAGCTCATTTGTGCAATTTGGGTGCCAAATATGGAGTTATTATCACGTTTGTTTATTCGTAAATAAGACACAAAAGTTCACACATTTGGGTGGTTACCAAATAACAATTTATGTTTATGTTGACTCTGCTAGTTTATTTCTCGTTAATTTCTGAAGATTATCTGTGTTGGCGAATGTAAAATATACAACAGCGTATTTTTTTCGTTTTTCGAATCTAGATCTCTTTTTTCATGGTTTTAAAGAAATCTTGGCTTGCTTTTCCATTTATTAACTATAAATAATTAATACTACTAGACATCCTTATAACTTTCAACAGGTTTTACCGAAAAAAATAACATTAAATAACAACATATTCACGAAAATTTAACTTAAGAGACCATTGCTTATGAATCTTTAATATGCATTTGTACTACAAAGTGATCACTCAATCTGCTAACAACCTATACAATAATGCTACACGTAGAATACTAAACTCTCGGTACAATACATTTTCACAACGTGCAAACTTGATATTATATTATAAATTATCATTTCTATCCCAATGATATGAAAGAGACAATAAGAGAGTGCAAACTAGATGCACAGTGCACAGAAAAATTATCAAAACATTTTGAATAATGAGTAGTTTTTTAGGTCGATACTTTTATTTTGTAGTCTTTAATAGGTATGACTTTCAGATGAACTTGAACATAAACTCATCATAGCTATAGTACAGACTTTTCTCATTATTTTTTTCTCTAAAAGATGTTGCATGGAGACTGTTCATAATCCCAAGACTGACTGAACTTTTTATACCGGAAAAATTAAGTAGGTACTTTCTGCGAGACGTTTCGTTTATTATTCTATTCTATCTCTAAGTATATCTATTCTATGGATGAAGACGCTCCCCCGCTTGGATGTCCGTTAGTAAAATGGAGATGGAGGAATTAAATCATGTAATTCCTACGCACACTCACCAAAATGTATCCGGAGAAAAACAGACAAACAAGCAAATCTACGACGGTGTTTGAGACTCTGTAGACTGCCACCAATCAACGCACTATCACCAATGAGTCTTCAGGCTCAACGCTCCACCAAACCCAACGCTGCCAACTAATACTTGGCAGAACCGTCACAAAGAGTGCAACAGTATTCCATACACGATCTAACCTGTGCTTTGTAAGTAAAAGGACACCAATTTTTATCTATGAATAGTATCCTTTGTCTATGAATAATCATGTTTTCCATAATTTTCACATGCGATTACTGTGTAAAATCTGTCTAGTATGTTCGAATGAGGAGCTCCAACATCGTCCACTAATTAGGACCACCTGGCGGAGCTCGCAAATATGGCTCGCAGCGAGTATCGAAGCTAAATTGTGGCTAAGAACGAAATTACGCCACTTGTTTGACAACATTTTATAGGACCCCTTAGCAAAACTATAAAGATTACTCTAAATACAACATTGTCATCGAGTTAAAAATATGAAGAATAGAAATGTATTTAAAATTGTACTTTACAGTACTGAATTGTATTTTATTCTTTCTGAAGCATACTCTGCATTAACCTATTTGTTATTCAATTAAACCAAACAGCGTTTTGTTACAGACTATACTGGAAAAATAAATAAAATACTAATATGAATTTTTACCCATGCAATAGGCACATCGTGCTTTTTGCTTCTGTGTCATTCCTATTCCTCTTAAAACATATTATGAAAAGGAGTCCTCTTAATAATAGTTCTGTAGTCATTTTTTTTATACAATATAGGCTTGCGTTTGGCCACAATCACGCCTGATGGAAAGCGAAGATGAGGCTTACGATGGAGCACGCTTGCCTAGTAAATGCACATTCACCGTAGACTTGAAAGCGGCCAAATTGTAGTGTTCAGGGAACACAGTTAATTTTAACTCGAGTATTATTTACAGCCGACTCTCAGAGAATAACACCAATTGCGTCACAGTCTGTTCTGGGCAATCTCGTTTCCTTGTGCATACGATGTCTATGGCAATAGCTTATACGTAGGTACGTGAATGACCGTATGCTTACGAATCAAGTACAGCTCAATAGTTAATATCTAATTTATAAACCCTTAAAAGTGCTTGGCTGGCAAAGGAAGTAATCTCAATATATTTTGCATTCCACGGTTACTTCGCCGCAGTGCAATGTACCCCGGGAAACGTACGATGCTAGCCGACGCAAGCCGCAAGTGCAATGACAATCAGAATTCCTGTAGTACCAAAATACGCCAAATCACTTTGCGAAAAGGTAACGCCGCAGTCTTTTGTAGGTGTTTTGGTGGGATACTATTTATGCTCTTTGGTTTCTTGATAATTGTTTGCAGATTCACCATGATAGTTAAGAATATAGAAAGGAATAAAAACCATTCAAATGTGAGTTCGTTCCAAACACGGACGGTTCTTTACTACAGTACTAAAAACACGTTTCATGTAAGTATGGGTACCGATTTCATTTCTAGAACGATTTTTTTTGTTATTTGTTGTTATAGCTGCCAAATAAACCACATTTTTTTAAAAATTACAAACGTCTACTTGTCACCACTTCTTAACTTCAAGCAAAAATTGTGGAAGTGTCTGAGCAAACATTATTACTAAATCATATTATTTTCCAGCAAGTTGGCATTTAATCAACTGTGTAATTGCTACCATGGTAAAGGAGAACTAAACTTGCATGCGTAAGTAAACCACCAGCACAAGTAAGTACCAGCGTAAGTAAAGCACCAGGAAACATGGTCATACCGAAGTAATTGTAAGGGATCTGATATTTAGCACTGCAAAATCTACGCTATGGAATACTACATGGAGAAAAATAATACCTTGACCATCTTAAAATTACGTAAAAAACAAACTTGTCTGAGGTACATTAGCAAGATTGACGGGTATAGCCATGGGAATCTTTTTTTACTGATTTTGTCATTATAATAATATCAGATGCCATCGTGTATGCCGATTTCTTCCGTTGCGCGACAGCTTCAGCGTCCTAACTGAAAGAGCTCTGTTGACATGGTCTAATATGGCTGATGATGTAACTAATTTTAGCCGTGAAAACAAGCACTGGCACATTGAACACATGGCAAAGCTGCGTCCACAAAGTTGTAATGGATGTTTGCCTGTGGGCTGCCTTTAATTAGTTCACGCTTTGCATTCAATTCCAATATCTGTCTACCTCAAACGTAGATACATAGCGCTTTAACCTATCCACGCCACTCAGGCTGGTTCTTCGCCAGTGATTCCCAATGCGAAGGCTCATACTTCATTTCTTCATCATCATCATCATCATCATTAATTTAAGAGCTTAGCTCTTGTCAGTGGAGTAATCGCCACTCTTTTCGGTTCTATGCCAGCGTTTTCAGCTCCTGATACGATATGACATTGACTTTTTCCTTGGCTTGATCAATAAATGACCGTCTCGGTCTTCGGATATTTCTTCATATCATTTCTAAACGTTTTTGGACCTGAGAAACTGGTCACCGCTTTTACGCTTACCGTTCTGTAGTTTAGAAAAGAAAATTTGAATCAAATCAATTGACCACAAATCTATAAATATCACAGGACAATTTACACCAATAAAATTGGCCTACTGGTTAATTATTCGAGCGTTTCTACCGCTATCATTACCAGGACCCATATATCAAAGAAATGAGCTATTGTTTGCATGGGATTTCAATGAATTTTTATTTTACAGCGAGCGCACTTTATCGTTTTACAAAAACCTTCCGTTCGGTGCGACTTATTTCTTCACTATTTAGGACCGGAAACGATGGCGGTTGAGACGCTCGTATAATTAGCCTACTATTTCCAAAGAAAGGGAAGTTTGATTTATGGGTACCTACTAGGCAACGGATAAACATACTTACATAGATAAATAAATAAATAAATAAATAAATAAATAAATATCACGGGACAATTCACACCAATTGACCTAGTCCCAAAGTAAGCTTAGCAAAGCTTGTGTTATGGGTACTAGGCAACGGATAAACATACTTATATAGATAGATACATACTTAAATACATATTAAACACCCAAGACCCGAGAACAAACATTCGTATTTTTCATACAAATATCTGCCCCGACACGGGAATCGAACCCGGACCTCGTGCTTCAGTAGTAGTTAGGTTCTCTAACCACTAGGCCATTTTGGTCATCAAATCAAGTCAAATCTATAGAGTAAAATAAATTAAGTCTCCCACTTCTCTCTCAATGGTCTCTGGTCAATTATACTGAGTAGCTCAGTAGACTTCGTTGGAGGTGGTCTGTTAAACATTATTTAGAACAAAAAAGTTTTTTGCTAAAACAAAAAAGTTTGCCAATATGAGATTGACAGGAATTACCTAATGGAACTGACTGAGAATAATCATAGGTAGGTATACTTATCAACCCGTCCACTGAAACTCAGGCAATCTTGGTCTTTCTTACATAACTTTGGAGTGATTAAGGGTGTATAATTTAATTTTGCCACCATGTGGTACTCGATGACGTAGGCAAACTTGCAATCAAATTTCGTACTATAAATGCAGTTGACGTGGTCCACGAAAATCACCATGTGCTGCACCTGATGTTAACCTCTACGTGCGCTACGAAACGCATCAATTAATTTGCTACGTTCGGGATCAGGGTATTTTCACGTAGAAGCTACAACTCAGTACTCATAGACAATGTGCCAACGAGCGTTAAAGATGGATAGCATGAACGAAATTCTATCCTGCTCTAACACATAAGAGGGCGCTCTAGCGGTCTTCTTTACCTGAAAAAGCTCTCGAGTTTTGATAGATTTAGGCGTTACTCGGCGGAGGTCCATATCAATGAATTACATTTTTTTTTACTTTTCGTTGCGTTACTTTTATACGACACATTTTGGTATTAAATTGTCACTGTGACAGGTATTAAAGTGTATAAAATAGTTTTGACCTTGACTACATATGTACTTTCGGCGAGTAATATAAATGTAAGGACAAAACCATTGTCTGAAAAGGAGCTTCGTACTTACATAAGAAATAGTTCGGGACTTGTGTAGGGCTGGGGACAATTACGAGAGGGGAAATATATGTAATATAGATTAAAAAAGACAGATAGGGCAGTTTTCTAATCTTTTCTAGAGAATTACACAAAGAAACGTCGCCATCATTATGTTTTCTATTTTTTATGAAATTATACATATTCAAGAAATAACTGGTACTTACCTACTATTTTTTTTAGGAATGAAGAATTGCATCGAAGCTGGTACATATAATTTACTGAGACTTTTAATTGGTTTCTATACTAACACTGTAAATATTTATTTATTTGGCAGTCTTTTGAGTTTTTTTTATATTATATGAGATTGAAATGATGATTATTTTCGCAGACACTATTTGAAGGCCGACCACAATGATATAGCTTTTAGGTAGAGCTAATGTCTTGAAAATTTACGGAGTGTAAAAAGAAATCGCAGTAAATATTTTAATAATAATCTTCGTCACGTATGAAGACACTTTTTTGAAAAGGAAAACACTTTTTTGTATAAGAGGCAAAAAAATTTTTTTATTTTTTTTCTACAATTATAAATTTGTAGGTTCATAATTTGAAATTTCTACGCCCGGTTAGTTTGTGGTATCAACATCCCTATTGTCGCATCTATGCTTTGTTTTTCTTCCGCTACATTTGTGCCCGCGCCTTACTGTCTCACTAATTACCTTATTTACCTCAGCCTTTCTCCACGGTCCCATTTTCCGTCCTGTTGTTGTGCTTCATAAGTGTCATTATCACGGTATTACGCGAGCGTATGTGTAAGTATATTTATAGCGTAGGCACGGCCAGCATGCTGTGCAAATTACCCAACACTAGCGAACATTGGTTTTATTACCTATAGCCGTAGCACTGTTTTTTTATTGCCTGACGTGTGGGAGCTCGCGATCGCATTTACTCTCTCTTTCTACCGTTACCGATCCTATGCCATATAAGAGAAAAAAGGAGTAGAAATGATTATGATTCCGAGTGTGTTAGACAATAAGGCCTTTGGTTATTTGAAAGGTAGCGATTGCCTTTTCCCATGAGGAACACGAACCCGACAAAAAAAAAGATAATAAACACATTGTCGTATTAAACTATGTGGCCTATATTTTCTTAGGCTACTTTAATAGGCCCAAAAGTTTCTTTATTATAGGGCTAGTAAGATAAACAAGTACAAGTGTAATTAACTTCGTTTACGTCAATGTGCTGTCGTAATTATTGTTGTATCATATAACTTATATTATTTGTGTTCCACTGGGCTGAGCCTCTCCTCCAGACATTTCCCGATGCAGAACTATATTTGGCTACTCGCTCAGTTCTGCGTCCAGGTTGTTTCACCATCTCCGCCTCGGCCAGCCTTCACCATGTGGCTGAGTGCGCCCGTATTTATGCCGTTTGTGTTTGTGCATCAATAATTAAGATATTTTAACCTTCCGAAGTCCTCAAAATTTAGAGAAAATAGCAATTATAGGCAATGGATATTAGTATGGCGATAGTCACCGATCAGCCCTTAATCGTTTCGTTTTTGTTTTGTCGTGAATTTACTTAACGTTATTGATGCGCGTTACTTTGTTTGAAAATGACATAGCAATTTTTCAACTTGAATTAAATTAAAACTACTAGTAAAGCACCAGTATTTTAATTTATTATTCTTATTACAGGAAATGCTCTGTAGATATAACAATACCTACACAATATGCATGTAGTCTATGGATATAGGCTAGTCGCTTTCATTGTGAGAAGGTCTGTAATTCCCAACATGCTGAAGTAAAGGGGCTAGATTATTTCTGCCCCTTTGTAAATAGAAATGGGTCGATGGGAGCAGACCTCTAAATGTTGTATCGAAAATTTTCTTCGAGATATTTTGAGACGAACGAAAATTCTCTTGTATATTTATTGAATTTTTTACGACTTGAGAGTATAAAATAAAACTAAACCAATTTCTTATGTCAAGCTTTTAGTTTATTGGGAGTTTGTATGAGAGTGATGTGAGATGGCAATGGCGTGAAAATAAAGCTAAGTATTACGAATATAAATATTGAACGGGATGTAATTTAAAACTTTGAAAGCATTTACTTACAAAACAAAACACTCATTCCAATAAGCCTGGCTAAGTAAACGCAAACTTATTAATCCTTCACCAATAAGTATTTCAATTAAGGCTCACAAAGGCCAAGGCTTTCACATTTTGATTGAAACCGCCTTGAAAACTCCCAATAATACATTCCAAATAGCCACTAAACGCGGCCTAAACTTTGGGCGCTGAAAAGAAAACGGTTTCTTTCACGGGAAAACGTAGTAAATCTCGGCGCAGACGTTTTTCGTATGCACACAGAGTGCTGCGCTCAATCAGTTCTCAAAGAACGCAAAGGAGGCGAATGCCGGTGAGAGATCAAAGACGGCGCTCGCGTCTCGTTACCTGCCTCCCTATTCACAGTCGAATCGACTCGACATTTCGATAACTAATACCGTCTACACTCCCCCTGACTATCAGAATAGGACAACTCGAAAACATTGAGTCTCTTTACGTACACGTGCTTACCTATTCAACGAGTCCAAGTACCGTTGGCGACAAAAAACGAGCGCTTGCCAACTTAATCGAAATGAGAATATTTATAAAGGAATTTCAAAAAATCCCTTCTTAGTTCAAGTCTGTGACACTCACTCAATGTTTGCCACAAGTCTCTATCTCCAGTGGGTTAGGGTTAGGCTAATACATGCGAAGCTTGTCAATGTTTTTAACGGAGTGGTGGAATCGATTATTTTTGCTAAATACCTATGATAAAATAAGTACATTATTTTAACAAAACTCATAAGCAATTTACCACAGCTTAGGTATATATTTTTTCTGGAGTCTATTCCACTTTGTGCCTGTACTAATTGAGAAAATCAAATTAATGTTTTCTTTTTCACCAAAAAGTAAAAAAAGAGAGCTGTCATCGAGAAAATAACGTTAGAGAGGGGAACAAAATAACTTACTATATGAGTTCTTGTTTATTTAAAAATCATTCAGAAACTCTAAAAGTATAACCACAGTTTTTAACAATGTATTAACTGGATTTCAACTGCTGTTTATAGATTGACTAGCTTTTGCCCGCGGCTTCGCTCGCGTGTATCATGAGTATTCCAAAGAACCAAGATATCAAGCAAGCAAGCGTACAGGCAAGCAAGAAAGCATGCCAGCGTGCATGTAAGCATGCAAGCAAGCATGCATGCATGCAAGCAAGCAAGCGTGCAAGAAAGCGTGCAAGTAAGCGTGCATGCAAGCGTGCATGCAAGCACGACTAAACTTCAGGTAGATACGGTCCTTTACAGTATTTCTTTGTATACAATGTTTTTCACTAATTCGGAAGGGGACACTAAAAATCTGAATAACCAGAAAGAATACAACTAAAGGTCTATATATGTGCATATGATATTTAAAGAAACTTCCTATAACTCCTAACCATTAAGGAGTTTAACTTTCCATCATCAGCTCACCTGGATAATCTGAAAAAAATACAACTATCGGTCTATACGTACCTATAATATTTGAAAAAATATCCTCAACTCCTAACCGTTAAGGAGTTTTACCTTCTATCATCAGCTCATCAACATGAGATGATGTCTACCAGACGCAAACACTTCAATAGCTTGAGAAAATATATGAAAAACGTAATGCGTGCCTACAAAATTTGAAGGTTGCCCTCGATTTCCCTGAGATCCCCTCATCAGATCGTGATTTGGTGACAATGTGACCATCTCAGAAGTATATTATATTCTTTCGAATAAAAAAATAATTTTTAAAATCGGTCAACAATTGACCGAAAAATCGGTGAACATACCTACATAAATACATACAGTGGAATGCATAACCTCCTCCTTTTTCTTTACTTACAGTATAAACTTTTGAATTTTGAAATTTTACCTTTCTACAACCAGTAAAACGCAAAATCCCGTTTTTTCTCATTCCCGTAAGAATTTCGGGAAATGCTTTATTAATGCTCCCCTACACTCCCCAAGGAACCCACTTGCCAAATTTCAGCTTTCTACGACCAGTAAAACGAAAAATCCCGTTTTTTCCCGTTCCCGTGAGAATTTTGGAAAGTCCTCTCTCAATGCTCCTCTACGCTTCCCAAGCAATCTACATGCCGAATTTAGGCTTTCTACGACCAGTAAAGCGAAAAATCCCGTTTTTTCCTTATCCCGTGGGAAATTCCAAAAATCCTTAAAACTATTATTTACTACTATAATTACCTACTTCTACGCCAAATTTGAAGAGTCTAGTAATTATAGCTCATAGGATTCCGTTAAACTGAATATATAAATCCCGTTTTTTTTCGTTCCCGTGGGAATTTCCGTAAGTCCTCTCTCAATGCTCCTCTACACTTCCCAAGCAACCTACATGCCGAATTTAGGCTTTCTACGACCAGTAAAGCGAAATATCCCGTTTTTTCCTTATCCCGCGGGAATTTCCAAAAATCCTTAAAACTGTTTTTTACTACTATAATTACCTACTTCTATGCCTAATTTGAAGAGTCTAGTAATTATAGTTCATAGGATTCCGTTGAACTGAATATATAAATCCCATTTTTTCCTTATCCCGTGGGAATTTTGAAAAATCCTGAAATTAATGTTTCAACTAATGTAATACCTACTTGTGTATCAAATTTGAAGAGTCTAGTTATTATACTTAGTTACTGAGATAGGGTCACTCGGAATCAAATATATTAATTCCGTTTTTTCCCGTTCCCGTGGGAATTCTCAAAAATCCTTCCTTAGTGGATGCCTACATTGTATAAGGTATCTATGTGCAAAATTTCAAGTCTCTAGGTCCAGTGGTTTGGGCAAAACCTTAAAAACGACACCCATATTGATATTTAGACATTTCAACCCCATCGCACCCCATCCAGGGAGATGGTATTTTACGTATGCCACATCGGATTTTATAACCGTTGTTGTTTTCATAACCAGCGACCCGATAAACCATAGAAACAACACCCATGTTGATTTTCAGACTTTTTTACCCCTTTCCCCCTTTTAGGGGTTGAATTCTCAAAAAACCTGAAACACGTGTTTACTCATTTATCATTAGGAGTACTTCTGTGAAGTTTCGAATAAAATAGTCGAACTAATCTTGTTTCCCCATACAAACTTTGAACCCCCTTTTCACCCCCTTAAGGAGTGAATTTTGAAAAATCCTTTCTTAGTGCACCCCTAGACCTTATAAGGAACCTACATGCCAAATTTGGAATCTCTAGGCCCAGTGGTTTGGGCTGTGCGTTGATATGTCAGTCAGTCAGTCAGTCAGTCAGTCAGTTTCTTCTTTTATATATTAAGAAGAAGAAGATAAAGGCTTCTTTGGATTGATGTCCCGCTGTTTTAGATCTATAGTTTAGTTGTTGTGCTATCTGAACTTCGCTTTCAGTACTCCATAATGAAAGAACACATCTTCCATTGCTAAGAGCAAGTAACGAGCCGAATGGGTTCAGGTCTCTTGTTGATTATTATTCATGTATTTTCCGTTTTCTGCTTTAATGCACTTAGTTACTGTGTTGGACAGCAAGTAAACAAAACCACCAAAAACATAAATGTTAAAAATATTAGCCAAGTTAAATACTAAAAATATACTTGATTATGGACTTCACCGACAAAAGGATTGAGATCTAAATGGGTGCCAAGTTCTGCAGGTAATACTGAAATATATTTATAAGAACAAATAACATCCTAAACAAGTATAACACTCTATTTCTTTGGTTTTTCTACTCCAACAGTGTTTTATATTTATTTATAAATATAAATTCCTAAATTTAACTATCTAATAATTTACACAAAGTACATAACTTATGTTAAATTGAAGCTTAACATTTGATGCACATGGAACAATATTTCAAACAAACTTGTCATAATCCTTTATGAAATACACGCATGTAAATTTCATGATACATAAACATTTTATTAGTGAACGCATCAACGTTGGTAACAAAGGGTGCCTTCGCAGGACTCATCAATGCAAAGACTGGGCTCACAACATACACCCATTTACTAGCGGCCCACGCAGTTCCATCTAATGAAACCCTGGCTAGGGTACATTTCAGTTTAACACCTTGGCGCAAGTAGAACAGACAACATGCGTCTTAACTCTAATGAATTGTCATTAGCGGGCTAACATTACCATGGGTGTGCGAAGAACATTGAACATTATATGAATTTTGAACATTGGGTAAAATTTAAATTGGTAAAACAGTGACAGGTACTTTTAGGAATATGCGGAGGATAACTTTTATTTTTCATAGAATGTATGATTTTGCGGCAATACAAAATCAATTACGGTACTATTTACTTGAGCGCCGCTTGATCTGAATTTTCAGTTTTCTTAATGTACTATTGCTCTAAACTGTTTATTATGTGGTATACAATTGGCAATTAATCTTACTTACTTTTTTACCATTCGGCAATTGTTTTTATTTATTTTATTTACGTTAGAAATCGTAACATTACACAAAAAAACTGTTTGCAAATTTTGATAAATTACACCAAATTCACCCACTTCTGACGAAAGAACAACATCCGTAAAGATATTTGCACACTTTTGTGTACATTTTTTTTTTATAAATGTTCTAAATAGTTTCATTTTCATTATAAATCAACGCTCCCCTCTCATCACTTACTTACACTCTGGCTCCGTTTAGGCCCTCGGCTTCCACTAACGCGTCTACTTAATTATACGAATGAATTACCGGCGAAGGTATCCGTATCCCGATACTGATACGCGGAAGGTAACTTGTTTAGTTGTACGCTAATTTGTCGAACCATGAGGCTTGATTAATTACAGTATCAAATTTGTGAAACCATTTAGCCCAAATAGTTCACTTGATTATCGGCGTTGATTTTAGAAAACCGCTCCAAACTTGCTACCAAGCGTTTTGCTCTAAATATTGCATAAATTAATTTAATAAATGTAAAACATCGTTCGTGTACATTGTAAAAACATGGATTTTCCTGCTAATAACATTGCATTAACGCAGTCTACCCACGAAGTATAATATTATGGGTCGCGCCCGTAGTACAATTTCCATATCCGTGTTATGAAACGCAATATTGAGCAATGACGGCTAATATTCCCGTACCAACAGCCTCATAAATTTCTTCACTTCACGATGGTTCATTATGTTCTATCAAGGGAATAATATTTGACAGCACTTTCCTAATTGGATGTATCCATTAGTCTAAGAATTTCAAATTTAATTTCAAGTCCGATACCGAGTCGGAGGTATGAATTCTGTTTTAACAGCAAATACACTCGCCGTCAGATCATTTGCCGCATCTCAAGGAATTCTGGCGTTCATTTCATTATTCATAACTCCCCAGGCCGATAATAACCCTAGGCCCGCCAAGATTGTTTACACAGCCATCTCTGAGACGATATTAAAGATATTATTACATTTCTGGATCTCTCTGCACTCCCTGATATTTCCGGAAAAACGGACAAAATATATTACAATGAGAAACATTGTGTTTTTTGCGACTAAATATATCCACAATCCTCCCATTGAATTTCTAAAGACGTCGAAAAATATACTGAAAATATGTATTATTCCGTATAAATCAAATCCAACCGAGACGATATAAATTCGATTGATATTTGAGCTTTGTCTTCTAAATCAATTTCGTTATAAGTTTCCCCTGGTAGTTTATACGACAAATTGTTCCGATTCTGCGATGGCGCGCTATGTGCGACGCATTATAAAGTCGGCATGCGAAATTTTATGACTTATGACAGATATCCAATATTCCCCGAGGCGGGAAGCGCGGGCGAGCGCAGCGGAACACTCATAGAACACAAATCAAGCGGGAAAAATGAAAGGAAAGAACCAAGATAAAGCGACCGCTCGATTGACAAGTTTTGTTGTTCAATACGTTGTGTCCATCACGGATATGTTCCGTTTTTGATCAAGTTATACCATACCTACTTAATGTTCATTGTATTCAGACCGTAACACCTAATTTTCACCTATTTATCCCTTTTGTACCTACGATAATGCTCAATTGAATACTGAACCCAAGTTTCTAAACGATACCAGAGTGTTATACTAGGACCAATAATTAATTTTAGAATCTAAATTGATTGAAATGAATCGAAAGCAAGTACCTACTAATTGGTGAATGATGCGTAATGTTTCGACAATTGGGATGTCCCAATTTTTGGCAACGTATAATAAATCGAAAACTGTTTGGAGTAATAGGCTTTGTGAAGCGTTTTCAGAAATCAGATTCTAAAAATATGATAATCTGAATTAAATAAAGAAAATTTAAGTAATGTCCTTCATTTGACCCCTGAAGTGAATCGTCACAAAGACAGATATAAAGCAGGTCTACACTCTAAAGCAAATTGAAAGTTTGAAATGTTGCTGTCCTGCTTATAATAGCAAAGAGTGACAAAGACAGAACTTTAATCACATGATGCACACCTGACTTTAAACAGTTGTCATTTATCATAAAGTCCGAAATGTATACAATACTCGCAACGTATTTTTACAAATTTAATTATTAAATTACTACGTTACAAGTAAATATGAAAGAATTTAAATATCAGATTTTAATAAAAAATATCTATTAACTATCACACCATTAAACAAATAGGAATAATCGAAGCTAAAAAAATAAAACTATTTTGTCATGGTTCATTTAGGACCCTAAGCCGTGCTTGTAATATTGACAGTGACAAAACAAATCAGGGGCACTACTACAAAAATCGAAGTTCGTATCGTATCATCCCTCTCACTCTCGTGTCAAATCATATTAGCGTGAGCGGGACGGCATGAAACGAAGTTCGAATTATGCACTTCGTAGTAGGGTCTCAATAGTGCCGTGGTAGTGCCACAGATTATGTTATGTACGACTTCAATTTTTCTAGGCTATGGAACGTGGCTCTCTCACTGTGACGTCATCCAACGTATTTCTAAAAAAAAATATAAAAAATTAAATACTCAACCAAATTCAAAATCGATGAAAATGGTGTCTTAAAATATCCTATTCTTTCCAAAAAAAATATAAAAACTATAGGTTATTTTTTTTGGTGCATCCCAATTCTTTAACCAATAGTGGCGATGCTCTATTATTTTTAGGCTGGATTTGTTAAACTGCGTGTGATGAACTGTCAAAATGAAGTTGAAAAAGTGTAGCTTTTTTAAATTAAAAAGAGTTTCTACAATTGAATTCTTGGAAGTTTGTGACGAAAAATAAATTTCAACCTTAATAATAATCCAGTTGGTAGAATGTAAAATTTACTATGGCCATCAATTAACTGCACGTAGATTTAACCGCAAATAGCTGTATAACGCTGCTATACGTATTTAACTTATGAGGCAATTCTATCTATTTGGCAGCAATTTGGTCATTAGAGTAATCTGTACCACGGTTAGTAATTATTGTGGCAGTATTAACTATGTGGTTATTATTAAATGTTAGGGAGATTGCTTTGTTAAAGTTACGCTTTAGGATACAAATTCAATTGGTCCGCTTTGTTCGTACTTGACATTGTGTTAAGAGCCACAATTTAGTGTGCCTAATTAATAATGTAACATTAGTTTTTACAGGAGAAGTGAGGTTTTGTGAACGTTTTCTTTCTTTTTGCGCGCTACAAGCGCTGTACATTCCTCTTCCGCGGAACGCCACTGAACACGGTCTTCACCACTCCTCCTCAAATCCCTGCAGGAGATCTCATGAATATTGTCATCGCCCCACCTAGCTACAGAGCGTGCTTACGTTTACAGACACGCGGTTTACACTCACGATCCAGACTGTCCCAGTGGCTATGAGTTCTGCAGTACGACCGGCATGCTGTGCAAATTACCCAGCATTAGCGAATATTGGTTTTATTTAGCCGTTGGAACTGTTTTTTATATTAATGGAGGGAGCAAACGAGCAAACTGAACCCGTATTGTCTGTACGTAGGTTTTAGCGATCGTATTCACCACCTCTTTCGACCCCCATCCTATACCGTATGACATGACAGAAAGAAGTGTCAAAAATAATTGCGATTCCGAGATGTTAGACAATAAGGCTTCTGATCAGGGTGCCTTTCCATCATAGATGTGCTATGCTACTTACGTTGCTATGGATGCATTTGATATCCACCAGTCATATTCATTGGTCCATATAGCATAGCACTGATGGAAACGGGTTCAGGTAAGCTATGATTTTTATTTGAAACAATTGTTTTATTTCTGCAAAATAGGATTGCAAGAGTACTAGTATTTTGAATACCTAAATTGTCATTATTGGTCTTTTCCAATTTTGCAGAAAAACGTTGTTTCTCAGGTGCATAAGCTGGATTATTCTGTATTTACAGTTTTGAGTTTGCTTTTTTTTAAGGTGCTCTTTGCGTCGGAAATCGTATCATTCGCTGCATTATTAACTAATGGAATTGATCACTTTTTTACAATGTGGTATAATTCCAAAACCATTTCGAGGAATAGGTTTATTAAATCATTTTATAACATTGTAGTAAAAAAATACTAAATGGTCGTGTGTATTTCTGCAAAATAATGTTTGACCTTTGTTTGACCTTTCTAGTGGGCATTAACTTAGAAATTCTTTGCAACAAGAAAAAAAGCCGTCCGTCTAGTTTCTCTATACTGTTCTCTGTCACTTCGACGTAGTTATCATCTGTCAGTTTAAGGATACTATTTTGAAAAACATTCTTCGCGTTTTTCATATTTTAATAATGGATTTATACAGGAAGTGTTCCATTCCTACTTGTGGAAATGATTCTGTCAATAGCGCAAACAAATTAATTGTTCGCATTAGAGAAGATTTACGTGAGAAGTGGTGCCGCGAAGTTAATTCAAAGTTTACACGATGTACTTATTGTTGCGAGGATCATTTTAATGTAAGTATGGATTAAGTAAATTCGCCAAAGAACTTTCAAGGGAACACTCCTGACCATTTTATTTTAAACGTACAAAAAATACTATAGCCGTAAATCGTTTTTTGTACCTATTCTCTTGGAAGAATCGGCAACTTTAGTGTTATTGTTATTGTAATGTAAAGTGACTTTGTCAGTTGACAACTAACCATCGATTGTGACACATTTTTTTTGTCATTATGTCTGTGGCTAGTACACAGATTCAGCCGCGGCATGTAATTTACGAGAAGTCGTATCTCAAATTTTCAATAAATTATAAAAAATATTGCAGTAATGAATTGCTGAAATATTGAAATTAGTTTCTTAAAATGCTCTATACAGGGTGTTACATTGAACGTAGTACAAATTAAGTAATTCCGGCTCAGTTAACGATAGAGAACAAAATGCACGAATTGAGTAATTAAAATACTTCGTATTTAACTTTTGCTTATTTGCTAACAGAATAAAGAAATTAAAATCTCCTAGTGTTGTCACCCATCATGACGTCACGTTTACTTGACGTATCTATTCCTCAAGCTTTGTTATCAGTTATCAGTGTGTCAAAACATCAAAACAAATGATAAGGAGCAACAAGTGATATCTGTTAAAAATATTTTTTTATTAGAAAGTAAAATTAACTGTTAAGTTCAAACGTACTTCAGCAAGTGTTCGAAATGTCCACCTCCTTCCTGAACACATAGCTCTGCACGTCGTTGAAGATTTCTTTGCACTCTGCCGAGTACGAACTCGTTGGTTTTTACTACCTCAAACGCCTGGATTATTTTTTGGCGGAGCTCCAGAACAGTACCAGACTCTCGTTTGTATACCAGTCTTTTGAGCTCACCCCACAAAAAATAATCCAGTGGAGTTAGATCCGGGCTACGAGGCGGCCATTCCACTGGACCACTGCGTCCTATCCAACGTCCAGGGAACTCTTGGTCCAGGTAACTCCGAACCCGCAGGGAAAAATGTGCTGGAGCTCCGTCTTGTTGATAGTGCATGTTTTGCAAATTTTGTTCGGGAATTTGTTGCAACAGCATTGGCAACTCGTTTCTTAAAAAGGCTTCGTACTTAATTCCATTTAAATTACCTTCAATGAAATAAGGTCCTATGACATAATTATTGAGAATACCCGCCCAAACATTAACTGAGAAGCGTGTTTGAAACGAGTCTCGCCGTGTCACATGAGGATTGACATCACTCCACCAGTGCTCGTTGTGTATGTTAAACAGTCCTACTCTGGTGAAGGTAGCTTCATCTGACCATAAAATGTTAAGGTGTTGGTTTTGTAATAGCCAACGACAAAACCGTACTCTCCTGGAATAATCTGCTAAGACAATATCTTGCACCCGTTGAAAGTGAAACGGGTGTAATCCTTCGGCATTCAAAAGTCTCCAAATAAAAATGTGGGTTGTACCAAATCGTGCCGCGGCTTCTCTGGTGCTGGCTTCTGGGTGGCGGATAAAATACCTAAGTACTCTTGTTCTAAAAACCCCTGAGTACCTTGGACGTCGACCTCTACCTTGGGCATGAGCTGGGACCGTAAACTGTCCATAGTCTCTCAAATTCTGTACACTTGTGTTGATCAATTGACGAGTGGGGATTGGACTCTCCGGGTATCGCTCGTGAAATAGTTCTTGTGCCCTCATCGTACTCTGCGATGTGAAATAAAGTTCTACCATCACTGATCGCTGAATATTAGTAAACGGATAAGCAGGAGGCATGACTTCTGTTTAAAATTAAACTGCGACAGTAAAGAATCAAACGAAATGCTGGTTTGTTATGACAAATAACTTCAGTAATGTGTCAGAATGAATTTTACTCATAAATTATCAACATAGGAAAGCAAAAAGGTAAGTGTTCACTACAAAACTAGATTCAAACTTTTTTCTTTTAACTCTCTAATTAGGGTAACCACGATGAGACCAAAAAATAGGAAAAATTTAAACAGCAATATTAATTAATTAAGATGACTTTAACAACACGAGACCTAGTAGAGGCGTTTAGCATCAGGGAGACGAAATTAAAAAACAAGAGTTGTATTACGTTCAATGTAACACCCTGTATTTTCAATAAAAATATAAAAAGGGGGTAATAAAAAATGAACAATCCCTATTGCGCTATCGAGACAATACGATAGTACGATTTTTTGTACCAAATTAATGAAAGTCACACCTTTGCTTTGTTTAATTAATGTCTTATTATGTAATTCTTTTGTCTTTGTCTTATTAGTGGCGAGCAACAGCTTTTAGTCTTATAAAATGGTTGGTTGGGTTTTCACGCTTCAATAAAAATTTTAAATTCCTGTTTGAGACAATTATTTGACATTGTTAGAGAACGATATTACCTAACATACATCGCACCAACGATATGCAAATGCACACAAGCATGCAAGAAATATGAATTCATTTCTATAAAAAGATTTTCATGAATCACCGCATAACATTGCCGGTGAATTCGTCCGTAGTCACAGCAAAAAAGCTAAAACCAGAAGTAAAAAGAAGCTGTTCAATATAGTGAAAGTTTTCTGGTTTTCCAATCAGACTTCCAGTAAAGAAAGAAGTACGACTAAAAATTTACGATGCCAAGAAACTTTGTTTTACAAATAAGAATAAAAAGGCTACGGATCGACTAAATGGATTATGTTTTTGTGCTATTTATGTGTAACGAAGGTGTATTGACGTTTGAAACTCAATTATATTTACTCATCGAAAGTGCATAGGGATATTTTTACACACAGACAGTTTTGAACATATCAATAGAGGCATATTAACACTGAGTCAAATCTACAAATTTGTCTAGTGATAATGAGGATCCCAAAACTTTTTTGATGTGTTTATTTGGCACACAAAATTTAGACAGCGATTTCGATTTTAGTAGCAGTACAATAATATATTATCTTTATTATATAATTCTACTGTACGTGTGTATGTCACTGAACTCCTCCTAAACGGCTGGACCGATTTGAATGTTTTTTTTTTGTATGTGTTTGGGTGGCGCCCTGGATGGTTTAGATTCACAAATCAGTCCGGCAAATGGCGCTGCAGTCGGTATCTAGGTTCATGCAGGACATCGTCTGTCGGGTCCGCTAGTCTATGTATAAAAAGAAAAGTCCTGATTCACCACTGACTCACTGAGTCATCAACGCCCAGTCCAAATCATTGGGCCTAGAAGATTGAAATTTTGCGTTAATGTTGGTTTTATAATCAACATAAGAACGGATTTGTTGAAATCCCCACGGGATAGAAAATAAGCGGAATTTATCTGTTTAATTCAATTGAATTCTCCACAATTATAATTAAATTACTATACTAGACTATTCAAATTAGGCATAAATACAATGACATGGTGGTCATAAACATAACAGAAAAAAACTGTTTGACTACAAAATTTTTAGCAATACGATTATGATGACGATGATGATGGATGATGATAATGATGGATGTTTGAATGACGGATTTTTCTTTTAATAAATGAAATAATTGAAGAAGTTTTATCACAAATTTGAATTCTGCGCGGATGGAATCGCGAGCGAAAGCTAGTTTTTCTACATATAAAACAAAACACACAATATGCCAGCACACGCTACCAACAAGTTAAAAAGTAGACGTGCTAGTAATTTTACCAACAAGTATTTTATAAATAAACTACGAGTACAAGTCGCAATCCAGGACGGTATGGTTGAAAATTGAACTGCGAAATTAAGCAATTTCGCTCGCCATATTAAGCCAAGTTAATCCCAACGCGGCAAATTAAAAGTACCTATAAAGGACAGAACGGTGTAATTCCTACGAAACGTATTCGGCTACTCGACCACTTGATGTCACGTAAGATAACATGACTTTGACGGAGGTATGAAAGGGATTTCTTTGGGAACATACAAACAAGTAAAAGGTACGAAGTTACGAGAGCGTGGAGCATGTCCTTAAAATCTAAATTTAGATAATATTTGAATGTAGCTACAGATGTTTGTCATAATATTCCTGCATCCTTAGATTGCCGCGAGCCCTGCAAATATTTAACGTATTTGCTGTCGGCTGTCAGACCCGAGAATTCTTCAGGTTCCACAAACGCACATGTGCGTTCAAATGACTGTCAAACATGACAGCGGCAGTAGGCCAAAGTTAAGAAAACACATATATACGTTCCTTGCAGTGAATGCGATAAAGGCCGCTTGTACGTATACTAGGGTTAAAAAAAATATCTTTAACCCTGCATTAGCTGTGACGGTTTCATACATTTTGACACTAATTAATCCTGAGTTAGCAGTTAACCTGGAATTACGTAGTTAACCCCTGGTCTGCGCTTGCCCGCCATAAAAAGTAACGCAAATGACTGATCGACTGAGTGGCACAACGCACAACCTAGATACCAATGTAGCAGGAGATTTGAAACTTGGCAGATATATTGCTTGAGGATCATAGAGGTGCACTAGAAGGGATATTTGGAAATTCTTACTGAATAAAGAACCAGCCTCTCTTTATTTTTCCGCGGGAATAAAGCATCGTACATAATTTAGTCTATCTATAAAACATGAGAATAGGATGAGGAAAAAATAAAAACGAAATTTAATGAAAATTGACACAGAGTGTCACGAAAACAATCCATACGAGTCAAAAATTATCATTCCGTACATTAAACTGGCCAAAATTAAAGAGAATGACCACTAACGAGCAAACTAACAAATCAATCCGTTTATCAACCGCACTAGTGTAGAAACAAATCGATTAAACGTCGGAAGTGCTCAATAAAACCAGTACCTATTCACGAGTGTAAGAGGCCGAAGATCCATCAGGCTTTAGTGAATGGACATCTATATTAGAGCATTATTCAATGTTTAACATCCAGGGTCAGCGTGCGATCAGTTACTGGACTAAGGGAGTAGGGATGGCGGTTTTTGTTGAAAAAAAAATCGATTTTAGGATCAATTTGAGTTACACGCAACTGAATTAATAAAATTGTTGATTGGATTGAGCACTAAAAAATCAATTTTTTTTCGAATACCTTCTAGGCTAGGTTCAATTGCAGCTAGATTTCAAACTATATATAAAGATTAATAGTGTGTTGGTATTCATTTAACGACAAGCACAAATTAATACAGATATTATGTATGTGTAATTCATATTCTGTGTAGGTACGGTCAAGTGCAAAAATAAGTATCGATTTAATCCTCCCATTGTTATATACCTATACCTTAATTTGACGACATAAGAGCTATGGGACATATTTATGAGCAAATTGTGTGCACCCATATTTTTACACTTGACTGTACAAAAATAAAAGTTAAATAGTCCTGGCTAGTAATGAGCACTGGACCCTAAAATCGGTTCATCTTTAAACTCGTCGTTGCTCATCGGTAAACTGTTAAAACTTTTGCGATTTTAATTGATACCATGTACTCTAAGCAATTACGCTTATGGACCAATAATGAAAAATCAGAATGGCATAAAAAAACCAATATTACACACGTCATAATTTAAGATCTCAAATTTTGTAAAAGATAAGTACATAGGATCGATTGAATCGATTTGTCAATTTATCGATCTCGTTCGACATCCCTAGAACACAGACTATTAAGGGTATTCGCACGCGGCGCTATATCGTTTGGAACCATAGCCGCTTATCGGACTTATCGGTACAACGTTGTTTAAAATCATTGACTGTTCGATTAGTTCGTGTAGTCGGGAAACAACAGACATTAAAGCTTACGGACGCGCTGCACGACTCTTAGAGGACTCTGCTACCGGTTTTATGGATATTGTGCTTATTGTTGGTAGAAGAGATCGAACGCGAAGAGTTCGATGCTGCGCCGTTAAGATTTGAAACTTTCAATATGGTTTTCAGTATTTATAACAATATTGAAACGTAAATAATAATAGTATTTTAATAAATACATTAAATACAACAATGACGAGCGTTTCAGAATATTCATCATCATCATAATTTGAAACAAAAGACGTTAAGCCAATTGTACTACACAGTCTATTTTAAAACAGGTAGACATATGTAGTGTAGTGTAGAGGTGGTGCAGGGGTTTAGCACGCAGCACGGAATGCTGAGGACCTGGATTCGATTCCTAGCGCTGGTCTCTTTTTCTGAGTTTTTCTTTACATCCATGTTTCAGTTTGTATTTCGTGTGTAATATATTATGTAGACAGTGTACTTTTTTTAAAGTAATCATTTGTGTTCAAACGCCCTAAGCCCAATGAGCATTCCAAATGGAAAACATACGAAATAATGGAGTGGCTAATCTAAATGCGGGTGGATTTGCTCCCGTGAATTAATGCTCTGATTCTAATGTATGTATGTACGCTGATAGAGATAGGAATGAACTATGTGATTCACTGGTCACGCTCAATGGAGTTGTATTGTCCCATTCTGTTCTTCTATTAATTTGTGGGCCAGGCTTTTATATTACGCAGACAATTCCAGTTTTTGTTTTTGTAAAGATCTGTCAAGTGTGTTATCAAAGGACTGTGTTTGATTTGATCGATTTGTGGGATAATGCATTTAAAAGTAATTTTCAACTAGGTTGATGAATGTTGCGGAGAGATCTCTTCTAAGCAATAGAGTTGCTTATTGTGTATTGTCTCCGTGTAGGTACTTGTTTTTTTGCATTTTTTCCATGTTTTGTATTGTATTGTATTGATTTATGAAATAAATTAAATAATTTATTGAATCATGCATTACTTTGCGGAGGCTTTGCTTTCCATATCAGTATCAGTTCATTGAAATAAATTGAATTACAAAAATGTATATACATAGCAACCATCATAGTTGCAAAAAGCACACGAGTGGCAAAACAGATCATTGTATTGTTAAAGACATGCCGAGCGGACCGATCGGATAGCCTAGTAGTTAGAGAACCTGACTGCGAAGCTTGAGGTCCCGGGTTCGATTCCCGGTCGTGGCAGATATTTGTGTGAAGATACGAATGTTTGTGCTCGAGTTTTGGATGTTTAATATTATGTATTTATCTATAGAAGTATGTTTATCAGTTGTCCAGTACCCATAGTACAAACTTTGCTTAGTTTGGTACTAGGTCAACCGGTGTCAATTGTCTTGTAATTTATTTATTTATTTAAATAAAAGAAACGACATTTCCGTGTACTAAAATAACTGCCCTGGAAAATTACTTACGTAAGATCACAATTTGAGGAAAGTCTTCAAGGGACTGTAATGACTATGATTAATTAAAAATGTTAGCGCTGAATATTAATGTAAGCTTACATAATTATAAAAGAAAATTTAATACAATTTAAGTGTAACAAAAATGTTGGCAGAATTTTTAATCACGCGGAAACTTCATATTTAGGTATGTGTCGATTCCAAATTCATTCAATATTTTGTTGAATTTTAATGTCAGTGGTTCCGCTGTAAAATCTATGTTATTATTGTTTGTGTGCGAGAAAACATCAATTTAATAACCACCAAAAGCATACTCTAAAAGTTTTATCCATGTTACAGGAATTTTGAAAAATATAAGACTAAAACGTTTTTTTTTTATTCAATATTGCATCTGACAGCTTCGTCAGAGCTTGACGGCTAACACGATAGTCAATATAAAATGTACAAAAACAGGCTAGAATAAAAAAAAAGAACAACTGACTGTATTGGTTTTACATGAGTAAGTAAAACAAAACAACAAAATGTTAGTTAAATAGAATAATTATGTATTTATATTCAACGTTGCTTATTAAAATGTCTTACGCGTTGTAATAGGACTGAATTTGCATTTAATTATAACTTGGCTATTTAGAAGATTTTGTCTATTATTTCGATAGCAGCTCAAAATAAGATGTTAGTTTATATAACGAAACCAAAAATGTTTTATTTTATTAATATTTGCTCAAGTTTTGGGAATTGTTCATCTTAATTAGAAGCTCTTAACCGATACATAAAAAGGCGTGTATATGATGTTGATCCAGATTTCTATACAAGTCATTTTCTTTTTCGAGTGTGTTTCATAATTTACACCGTACTATGGCTATTTTCCTCAGGTTTGTCCGTATTAATTTTTTGATTAACGAAACGACGAACTTAAATAATGGAACAAAATTTAAAATATTTTCATTCTTATTAATAAAAAGTTAACAATTACTACAAAAATGATTTAACAAAGATTTTTTAAGACATTTATGACGAACCTTGCTTCTGAAAAAGCGCCTTTGACACAATTTTTTTTTGAATGAAAAGATACTTTTAACCAACAAATAAGATTTCTTAAATTAAACTTCTTGGTTAAAGAAAAAATTATTTTTCATGTAATCAAGTTGATACTTCTATTCTAATTAAAGTGTTCTCATAAATTAAATCTAGCTTGTTATTATACAGGGTGTTACATTGAACGTAATACAACTCTTGTTTTTTAATTTCGTCTCCCTGATGCTAAACGCCTCTACTAGGTCTCGTGTTGTTAAAGTCATCTTAATTAATTAATATTGCTGTTTAAATTTTTCCTATTTTTTTGGTCTCATCGTGGTTACCCTAATTAGAGAGTTAAAAGAAAAAAGTTTGAATCTAGTTTTGTAGTGAACACTTACCTTTTTGCTTTCCTATGTTGATAATTTATGAGTAAAATTCATTCTGACACATTACTGAAGTTATTTGTCATAACAAACCAGCATTTCGTTTGATTCTTTATTGTCGCAGTTTAATTTTAAACAGAAGTCATGCCTCCTGCTTATCCGTTTACTAATATTCAGCGATCAGTGATGGTAGAACTTTATTTCACATCGCAGAGTACGATGAGGGCACAAGAACTATTTCATGAGCGATACCCGGAGAGTTCAATCCCCACTCGTCAATTGATCAACACAAGTGCACAGAATTTGAGAGACTATGGACAGTTTACGGTCCCAGCTCATGCCCAAGGTAGAGGCCGGCGTCCAAGGTACTCAGGGGTTTTTAAAACACGAGTACTTAGATATTTTATCCGCCACCCAGAAGCCAGCACCAGAGAAGCCGCGGCACGATTTGGTACAACCCACATTTTTATTTGGAGACTTTTGAATGCCGAAGGATTACACCCGTTTCACTTTCAACGGGTGCAAGATATTGTCTTAGCAGATTATTCCAGGAGAGTACGGTTTTGTCGTTGGCTATTACAAAACCAACACCTTAACATTTTATGGTCAGATGAAGCTACCTTCACCAGAGTAGGACTGTTTAACATACACAACGAGCACTGGTGGAGTGATGTCAATCCTCATGTGACACGGCGAGACTCGTTTCAAACACGCTTCTCAGTTAATGTTTGGGCGGGTATTCTCAATAATTATGTCATAGGACCTTATTTCATTGAAGGTAATTTAAATGGAATTAAGTACGAAGCCTTTTTAAGAAACGAGTTGCCAATGCTGTTGCAACAAATTCCCGAACAAAATTTGCAAAACATGCACTATCAACAAGACGGAGCTCCAGCACATTTTTCCCTGCGGGTTCGGAGTTACCTGGACCAAGAGTTCCCTGGACGTTGGATAGGACGCAGTGGTCCAGTGGAATGGCCGCCTCGTAGCCCGGATCTAACTAACTCCACTGGATTATTTTTTTTGGGGTGAGCTCAAAAGACTGGTATACAAACGAGAGTCTGATACTGTTCTGGAGCTCCGCCAAAAAATAATCCAGGCGTTTGAGGTAGTAAAAACCAACGAGGTCGTACTCGGGAGAGTGCAAAGAAATCTTCGACGACGTGCAGAGCTATGTGTTCAGGAACGAGGTGGACATTTCGAACACTTGCTGAAGTACGTTTGAACTTAACAGTTAATTTTACTTTCTAATAAAAAAATATTTTTAACAGATATCACTTGTTGCTCCTTATCATTTGTTTTGATGTTTTGACACACTGATAACTGATAACAAAGCTTGAGGAATAGATACGTCAAGTAAACGTGACGTCATGATGGGTGACAACACTAGGAGATTTTAATTTCTTTATTCTGTTAGCAAATAAGCAAAAGTTAATTACGAAGTATTTTAATTACTCAATTCGTGCATTTTGTTCTCTATCGTTAACTGAGCCGGAATTACTTAATTTGTACTACGTTCAATGTAACACCCTGTAGTTTTAGTGTCAGGATGTTGTTTGTCAGCGTTCTCTCGGCTTGGCAAGAACAAAGGAATCTATGAGTTTGTTATTGTTTCCTATTTGCGTCTAGTACGTATCTCTATACACTAATTGCTTATTCATCATTGTGTGTGCATTTTAAAGTTACTAACGTTAACAAAGTTCAGCTAAAGATTCGGATTAGATGATTATACTATACAATTAGCCTGAATACTCACACTATTAAAGAACTATTAAAGAAGTACATTATAAACTCAAACTTAAAACTGTTTTTTTTTTGTACAATCACATTAATTATAGCAAATAAACATTTCATTTCATTTCAATAAAGGTCTGCGTTTGACCACAATCACGCCTGAAAGAAAGCGAAGATGAGGCTTACGAATGAGCACGCTCACCTACATATACTAGTTTTTTTTAGCATTAGAAATAGGGTAAACAATCTTGATGACTCTTTTTATTGAAAAAACGCTTTTAAAAAAATATTAACTATTACTTATGAAACCAAAATAATGTAAATAACCAATAACCATGTTTTCTTCTTAGTTGTTCAAAGTCAAAGTCAAAGTCAAAGTCAAAATTCTTTATTCAATTTAGGCATCAAATTGATGCTCCTATGAACGTCGAAAAATCTACCACCGGTTCGGAAAAAACCCTGTTGAGAAGAAACCGGCAAGAAACTCAACAAGGTATATTTTTTTCAAACAGATCTACATTGTTATTAAATGACATACATCTAAAGTATTTAATACAATTAAATTTTTTAACACAGTAGATACGCTATTTGAGACTAGGGATCGCCAATGCGGATCGGAATTATTTCCAAACATCCCTGTCCATGATATAGTCATTAATTTTATAGTACGCCTTAGATATTAATGTCTTCTTCACAATGGATTTGAATTTTGTATCAGTTTGTTCGGTTATTGTTTTCGGAATTTTATTATAAAAACGTATGCATCTTCCCAGAAACGACTTTTTAGTTTTAGCCAGTCTGTAAGATGGAACTTTAAGCTTCCCTGTGTTTCTAGTAACCTTTGGCTTATCGACGTTAGTGGGAAAATCACATATGTTTTTTCTTACATACATGATTATTTCAAATATATACAACGACGGCAGGGTTAGGATACCTATTTCTTTAAAAAAAGATCTTAAAGAATCGCGTGTCCTTAAGTTATATATCGCTCTGATAGCCCTCTTTTGCAAAATAAAAATTGATTCCAAGTCTGCAGCAGATCCCCATAAAATAAGGCCGTATGAAATGATGCTATTGAAGTAGGAAAAATACACCAACCGTGCCGTCGCCACATCGGTTAGCTGCCGTATCTTTCTGACTGCAAACGCAGCAGAGCTCAACCTATTCGCAATTGCTGTGGTGTGCGATCCCCACTGCAATTTAGAGTCCAGTGTTATTCCTAAGAATACCGTAGATTTTACAAATTCAATACTTTGACCGTTAAGTTTAATATTTGAGACCGAATTTGAATGAGGCGGATTTAACAATGAAAATTTAATACATTTTGTTTTCTTAGGGTTTAGTAACAAGTTATTGGCAGCAAACCATGCGGATATCATGGACAGAGTTTCATTGGGTTCAGTGAAATCGGTGTCTTTTCTACTAACTTTGAACAGTAAAGAGGTGTTACATATTTGCTGTGATTTATTTTTCAAAAGTGTTTTTCAATATCGCTTAACTGCTTTCTAATTCTAAAAAGAAACAAAGTATAGTAAATGCTCATTCACCCTAGACTTAATTTAGGGGAATAAAGAGAAAGAAGGTAGTTGAGCGCGGTGTTGCGCGCGCCTCCAAGCAGTGCAAACCGTACCGCAACAGCGCAACAAATACGAGGCACTGTTTGGTACAAAAAACAACCGTAAAACTATCGTTCGTAGGACTACCTATTAACACCAATTGACGTGATCTCAAACTAAGCCAAGGTTTATGGACATAAATTTGTAGTCAAATACATACTCAATTGTATGCTAAACACCCAAAACCGGAGAACAATCATTCGTATATTTTTCATACCTGTATTTGCCCCGACTAGGAGGGGATCGAACTTGAAATGCCAAGCTTTGTAGACAGATTTCTTAACCACTGTGCTAGCTAAGTATACTTAAGTATACTACTAACAATATTCACACACATAAATAATTAGTCACATATTATTTATAGTCAAATACATACTCAATTGTATGCTAAACACCTAAAACTGGAGAACAATCATTCGTATATTTTTCATACTTGTATTTGCCCCGACTAGGGGGGGATCGAACTTGAAATGTCAAGCTTTGTAGTCAGATTTCTTAACCACTATGCTAGCTAAGTATACTAAGTATACTACTAACAATATTCACACACATAAATAATTACTCACATATTATAACACGCTAACTTTACTCTGGTCAACACCCGTCGCTAAATTACGCTCTCTCATCTTTATAAGAACTGCGCGGACATAATGAAAGCGTAGCTGATCAGTTTCTGGCATCATATATCACACGACGTCAATAATAAAAAAGTAGATTATCCCAGTGAAAAAACTGGAACACCTGCGGGCAAGCATGAATTACAGCGCTCTATCGGTTTCCTGGGGCAATTTTGCAACTAATCCGGGGGCGGGATTTTGCCCGCGGGAACGCCGTTCACATGATAATTATTATTCCCGGGATGCCAGTTCCCGGTGCACGACACTCGATTATCCAGGAATCTTGCCGTATTAACAGTTTGTCTGCGGCTCGCTGCCGGAACCGTACAATCCGTTACCCTCCCACTGCCACAGTTTTTGTAATTTCGTGAGCCCGGTTATTGCTTTTCGGAGTTTTGTTCTGGTATTTACTGGTGCATAAGTGATAATGCTAGTGCATTTAACGAGTGTTTTACTATAGTGTATTTTATTTTTAGTAAACATAACATAGCATTTTATAGTGTATTTCTCATGCATGCTGCAGTTGTGAACCTCTAGAGACTGTTGCTAGCCATACATATCTAGGCCTAAAAATTGACTGTAAATTTAATTGGGGCCCTCATATTGAATACATATGTAACAAATTAAGAGCTATTCTTTGCAATATTAGTATATTAAAACATAAAATGCCATATAATACTTTGAGACTTCTATACATGGCAATGGCAGATTCTGTTATTAATTATGGCATCTCTAGTTATGGCAGGACATGTAAAACTTACTTACAGAAAATATATAATATACAAGTAAGAATACTGAAAACCATTGTACCACTTAAAATTAAACTTAAGTATAGAAATAATTATGATAAGTTGTTTCAGCACTGCAGAATTTTGAATGTATTTGATAAAGTCAAATTAGCCATGGCTTTAGAATATAAGGATAGACTGGGAGAATTAGTTAGATATGACAGATCAAAAAGACTCCGAAGCCTAGATAATATTAATCATTTCTTTGTTCCAAAATGTCAAAATATTTATGGCAAAAGGATCTGGTCCTACTACCTTCCTCAAATACTAAATAATTTTCCCAGGACTACAATTGAAAAAATAACTAGTAATCCTAAGAACATTAAAAATATAATTAAGAATTTATTTATTAAGACCAACTCATAGCCTAGCAATTAGAATCTTTAAAAATAAAGATTGGCTAGGTATGTCATTATTGTATAATTGTTATGAAATAAACAGATATATTTTTTTATTTTTTTATTTCGTAGCATTAGAAAAAGGGTACCTAAACAATCTTGACGTGTCTTTTTACTAAAAAACACTTGAAAAAGAAGTCGCAGCAAATAATTGTAACAATGAGCAAGGATATATTGTCATTTGCATTGTTTTGGTTTTATAAACAATAAATATTCAAAACAAAAGAATTTAAGTACCTATCAATAAAAAATAGTCGTCAATTTTTTTACCTTTTTTTAATCTTTTTTTTTCTTTACAGTTCTTGAATTTTATCATTTCTTTTACAAAGAGGCAGTTTTTAAATTTCACTTCAAGGCCTCGAGTTTGAGCCCTGAGAGACAAAAATTACAGCTGATTATTAGCAGAATAGATACGGCATGCTGACGAACTTTTATCGACACCTTTGCTGGCCCATTTGAGCTAATAGGTTTACCCTTGAATCGTAGAAAATCTTTTCATCGATTATTAGTTCATAGACAACGTTTCCCGTATTTTCATTTCATCGACTATTGATATCATCGAACGGTTAAATCATGGTTTTTTAAATCGCCGATTATTAAAATGTACAATAATAATTTCATGATTTATGTTTATTCTATAGAATTTCATATCGATATTTTTTATTTCATGTTTCATTGTTTCATAGAAAAATATTCACATCTGTATTAATACCTAATTTTCACTAATCAACGAAACATTAATAATTGTATTTAGTTATATAAAAAACAAGACTTCCAAGGTGGTCTTTAAAAAAAAACCTAACACCAAAGGCTAATGCGGGAATACGCATTAGCCTTTGAACCTAACCTTTCCGAGTCGCTTCCGCTCCGACCCGTCTTGCTCACTCGCTTCGCTCGCTGTAATAAAACGAGATTTGTAATAAAACGTCGATGAAATGAAATTCGATATTTAGATATTCTGTCTTCTGAATAGTTCTAAATAATAATAATCCTTGTACAGTTAGTTATTCTAGGAGTTAAGATAATTTGTAATGCATAATCGATGAAACCAGATTACTGCTAAAGATATTTTTTTATTTTTTTTTATTTTTACAATATTATCCCCTGTCATAGATTAATAATGGCCTTGGCCATTATTAATCTTTACTTAATCATTTTCACAACTTTTATCTTATTTTCTAGTGGTACCCTTATGGGTTCAGGCATACACCCATTCATCCCTCATCATTCATTCATTCACCTGACATCTAAATTCTATATTAACTTATGGTACAAAACAATAATATTTCTAATCTTAAACAAGGCGATACAGTTTTATTATTTACCTTACTTTTACCCCCTGTTTCACCATCCATTGATCAAATTCATTTGACTGACAAATGTGATGCCGTCTCCGTCTGTTCTGCTAAAGATATTATAGGAACTGAATATACTATACTGACTATACATCATTTTCGATGAAATGAAATTCGATGAAAAATTTGTCTACGATTCAAGGGGATACCGAGCTAATAGCACTATATATAATGTTCCTAACAAGTCAAATAATAAAGAAATGCTCTTAGAAAACGTGAAAATTGCAAACTTACTAGGTCTTCTATGTTAATAATTCCCGCTCCCATGGGAATTCCGGGAAGATAAATACCCTATGTCACTCTCGGAACTGAGACAAATCTCATGAGACCTCACACTTCAAAATCCATTGAGCCGTTTAGGCTGCAGGGCGTGCCAAAGAATGATACATTCATACATACATAAATACAAACGCTTGAAAAACATAACCCTCCTTCGACAGTCGGGTGAAAATACGGATAACTCAAGTCTATGAGGGTCATTACACAGCGTAAGATAATTACAACTATAAATTAAAAATTTAAAACCCCCAACGCAATTAAACCTAAGATCTCTTCCGCAGCATACGAAAGAGCTGATAACTTTGAAACGGCTGGATCAATTTTAATGAAACATACCTAAGAACCATTGCCGAGAAACCTGCTTTCAAATATAATAAACCGCATCCAAATCGGTTCACCCGTTTAAGAGTTATGATGCCACAGACAGACAGACTGACCGACACACACACACCTAGTGGTCAAACTTATAACACCCCTCTTTTTGTGTCGGGGGTTAAAAATGCTCAGAAAATATTCACATTTTAACGTTTTGACGACTGGATAGCCAAGTAGAGAATATAAACACAATGAAATTTGAGGGGCATGATTCGATCCCCCGTCGGGGCAGATATTTTTATATACAGGGTGTTTGGTAGCTACATGCAAAGCTTTAAGGGGGTGATAGCCGAGGTATTTTTGAACATTTTTAGCCATATATGTCTTAGCCGAAATTTGATATTTATTTTAAATTGATGACTTAGAAATTTTAGGAAAATACCCAGAATTTGACAGTCACGAGTCAATATTGCCCCAATGAGCGTTAATTTGGAAACCAAATCTTTTAATTCGGATAGTTTAATGTGTATTAGACCAAATGAAATAATTATTAAGTGTCTTTCTTGCCACAAAAACAAAATGGAGGCATTCGAAATTACTAAAAATGTCTTAGGTTCGAACAGAGTCATTTTTCTGTAACATAAAAAAAAATTAAAAAAAAATCCTTGAAATGTTCAAATATTTTTAAAAACATGCCTGTTTATTGTTCTTTCTTTTAAGGTATCACTCATTAACATTGCTTGCTAAATCTGAGATAAAAAGTAAAAACCAAACTCAGGGAGCACTCGCTAAGAATGCACTAGTCTTGAAATTTTACTAGTAAATAACATGTGAAAAAGACAAGTCTACGTCATTTTTCTGTGCCATATTTAAAATTTCCAAATTAACGCTTATTGGGGTAATATTGACTCGTGACTATCAAATTCTGGGTATTTTCCTAAAATTTCTAAGTCTTCAATTTAAAAAAAAAAAACAAATTTCGGCTAAGACATATATGGCTAAAAATGTTCAAAAATACCTCGGCTATCACCCCCTTAAAGCTTTGCACGTAGCTACCAAACACCCTGTATAATAAGAATTAAGTCTCTAGTCTTGATTGCTTAGTAATTATATATTTAAGCAGGTATGTTTTTATCTATAATATAAATATGTCTATTCATTTACCCGTAGTACAAGCTCTACTTAGCTTGGAACTTGGTCAATTGGTGCCGTATTATTATTGTCCTATAATATTTAATTTATATTTATTTAATTAGCGTATTATGCGATTTTATTGTTATGCCACTTTAACGTTATGCTTGATAATATTATGCCAAGACGGTTACGCCTTTTTGTAGAACAATTAAAGTTGTACCAAATAAGAGAGCCCTACTGACACAGACAAAGTACGAAATAGTGTGTTATTCCAATTCCGTCAGCCATCATCACATGGGGATAAAAGCATCCCATGATTAAAACTGTGAGGGAATGGGTTCCGCCGCTCGTGAAAAGTGGCAGGTTATGGCGTCGTGAACTCTACTTCGTCAACCGCCTATTCCGCTGAAAACTCTCAGATATAACCTCATTTATATCTTAGTATGTGCACAGGGTGAATAAATAAGCAGAATCTAAGCTTCTGAGAGTATCTTTTGAAAAATTATAGCGTATTAGTTGTCAAAATTATTATGTATATTAGTTTAACCACATTATTGTTTGTTTTTCATAATAGAGCATTAGGATATAAAAACTAGATTTACTCGTTGGGTAAAACCTACTTGTTAATCTGCTACTCTTCTGCCACACTTCTAAGGTGCCATAAACCTAAATGTGACTGTTTTTCTAGAATAACGTTGTACCTAATCCAAAAATGCGCAGTCCTCAGGAGAGCGTTTTGAAATTTAAACATATTTATTTTTGGAATATTCGTATTATGTACTTATAAATTTGCATAATCAATACAAAAAATGCTCGCGTTGTAACTTCAAAAGTATTATGAATTTAAATATAACAGAACAGAAACAAATTATTCATTAACAAAACCTATTTTCTTGTTATGCATACTCCTCGTTGGAAATCGAGTTCTTACAGCAGCACGCCGCTGCTATCTAAAGGTATTTTTAATAGACAGCAATAAGTTTAAGCAAAAAATACCAGATTAATAGCAAGCAAATATCGCTTTAACCTTTCGTCTACTAAGTCACGGATCCGTGCAAAATTTAAAGCATTTTATCTCTAAGTTTAATTTTTGGTTTCAGCATACGAAGGGTTAAACTACTGCCTCTTATAATATGTTCCGCTGACAACACCCGCGAATACCGACTATGTATAACACACCGAGTATAATCGTAAACGCGCTCACGGCAAACAGTTCATCGAGGTACTCATAAATTCCAACGTATAACCACGTAGCGAATTTCTGCATGTTTACTCTATATAAATGCCGCCATTACTTCGCTCACTTTATAATTCATTGTTCGCGAAAAGTTCACAAAGAAAATTACGACCATTCCATCGCTGGGGAAATCAAATTATTCAGTGGTTGGGATTTTCCCCTTAACCTGTTAAAATGTTGAGAGTCTAATCGGTTTTTGGGTTAATACTTTTTTGTTGGCTGTTCATTGTTATTATTATGGCGTCATAAATATTTCGCGACTGTTGTTACAACAAGCAATCACTTCACTAATTCACTGTCGCCATAAACCAGTGTAGTTGCAGACGTCGGCAATGGTGTGGGGAATTCACATTCGCAAGTGAAACATCCGCGTATATCTTTAATGTCCGCATCGGCGTCTCCAACAATCGATAATAGTTCTTACAAAAATTATACGTTACTAAAAATGGAGTTCATGTATACTCAATAATGATAAATTATTTAAATGTCCAATATTGATTGTACTTAATTAGAGGCTTATTACTTAGTTTGACCGCGTTTGACGTGAACACATGGTTGCTTTTATTTTTTTTTTTTTTTTTTTTTTTTTTTTTTTTTTTAAATTAAATTACAATCTAGCTCACAAAGGCTAATAAGCAATATTCATTTAACTTAATCGACTATTTTGAAGAAGTAAAAGTAAGTAGCTTGATTAACAATTTTTAAATTTGGTTATTCAAATCATTTGGACAGCAATTATAAAGATTTTATTTGCAGTGAAATTCAGAATTCAGGCTGCAAATCGTGTTCTCCAAACAATCCAATATACAGTCACCTTATAATATAATGTGTTGGCTTAATAAACAGGTTCGCTCCAAAATTATTACTTGGTGAGCAAGATTTCACAATTGTTCAGCAGAGAAGAAATGTCTAGAGGGAGTTTATCTGAGAGGTATGTACTAATTAAAAAAAAATCTGGGATTAATTTTATTGAAAACTAACAAGTCACTTTGGCTAATCGTATATTTACAATTATACCCCACGGTAATTAATGAAAATGTATTTCAGATGCTGGAAGATTCTTCTCACTGCAGATTATCATGTAGAAGTATAAAAAAAGTAATAATATCACAAATTATTTATTAATCTACACGTAAGCATCCGCATCTTTACTTACCTTCAACAAATCTCATACACTGAACATCTCTAGACCAAAGTACGGCTTTACGTTGTTCCGCACAAGCGTTTCGCCGAACAGCAGACGTTGGGATCTAAAGATTTCATTAATCTCCCACCGCTTGGCTAACGATCTATAAAACAGCTCATTGGGGACCTTATAACCTAGAAATTTAGCGATTTGTGGACGACTCAAGTGCTATCAGCATTGAATAGATGGCGCTTGCCTTAGTCGAAAGAAAGAGTAAATTTGCTTTGTCTGTGGACAAAGGTACCTATAGATATTAAACAAATTTTGTTTAAAATAAAGCTTTTTGTTGACTATATGGTAATTGTCCCAGTGTTGGTCCGACTAATGCTCGGTAGATGACACCCTGCTGTCACCTCTAACGTTAATTACCAGAGATCGGTTGCAGCTGGAGGTCAATGGTCTCAATAACATGCTAATGTGGATGGATATGCCCCGGGAATCGGGGCTTCATGGTGTTTGAGAAAGACAGTTATTAATAATCAACGTTGCTTATTAAAATTTACTTAGGTATGTTAATTCTTTATTGTACGGTCGGCCTAGAAAGTGGTCTACCAGTTTTGGTAAAAGTTTCTGTGAGATCTAAATATCGCTAAGGTTGACTTTTCTTACTGAGTGAAGTCATTTATTAGTCACTGATAATACTATCATCATATTATTTCAAGGGAAAACAGGCCTCGTCGTATCATGACTTGCAAATGAACTTCAACCGTATGGTAGTAGAATGTAGATAATGATACAAAAAAAAAACAAAGAAAACAAAAAAAGTACAAAAGTGAACTGACACCTAAAAGGGTTCTTTTTCAAGGTAGCCTGGCCATATATTACACTTAATTAACATTTTCGCGATATCACGGGCTTAGTAATAATATCCATATTAACATTTTTTCTTGATATTCCGCGACATGCAACCAGATTTCAGACCACAGGTAATGACATAGAATTTCATTAATGACACTCGGACGTTTACATTACTACTTGTTTATCAATTGTATATCACATATCCATACTAAATTTCTTATCAATCCGACATCAAGAGTGAGTTTAATTCGACTTACAAAATTTAAATTCAACTTACAGACCTACAAACATTGAAAGTTAAATAAAAGCTTGAAGAAATATAATTATAAAAAAATACGTTAGGAAACTATGCTTCAAATCTTTTAAGTCTACAAAGAATAACTAAACACTTTCCCTATATTGTTTGAGGGTAGCTAATAGTAAAGTAGGCATATCAAATAAATAACCCATTTCTCTTCGAGCGCCGAAGCCTTAAACATGTACTTACGCTGCTCAGGTGAAATCTCACGACACAGAGCTATCTCAGCTTGTTACTTCCATTAGTGGTATTAGGTTGATACAGTGGCGTTTTGGCAGTCACCTTGTTTAACGAAGATCGTAGAAAATACGGTGTATCGTAGAACCTGTTACTTTGACAAACTAATTTATAATTCACTTTCTTTAAGCATTTTAATTTGAATTTTTAATGCTTTGAATTTTGGATTGTGCATTTGATATTGTTTTAAACCACGAATATTTTAGTAATCTCTGAATAACCGACGTCTCATCAGCGTCATGATCACGGATACGCTAAAGTGGACGTAGTGGATATTTTTTTAAATGGATATTATTAATGGTGTTTAGGCTGTGGTACTCGTTAGATGCGTCGAAATATAGTGTACTCACTAACGGTAATCACGGTCTACATACCGTAGCAAATATATCTCATATCTTTGATTGTTTTACCCTCTACATACCGAGAAATCGCTTTAGAATAGTTCCCAACTGAAAAACAAAAACCAATCTGGGTGCGCGACGCAATAGCCAGTAGTATTCTCGAACTCCATATCATTTTAACATTTAACTTCAAGCTTATTGATTTATCTTAACAAGACTCTAAGTGCAACGCTCGAGCATGGCTCACAGTAATGCTTTTTGGTAGCGAGTTTCAAAGTCGACCGGCTCTGCTGACCGCTACAAAGTGTTGAGACCGGTTTCCTCCGCATCCTTATCTTGGTCGTTTATCAAATAAATTCAGAGCCCCGGTGAAATTTATTAGTTTTCGAATGGCCGCCCCCGCGACTATGTGACTTGCCCGCTTTATTGCAACGCTCGCCGATCGGTTTACGAATTATCGTCGGACATTCTTATCCTACGAAACTGAAGGTAGAACTTGAGTTACGTTACTTCTTCCGTAAAAAAGGTTTCTGCGGGAGTTATATGAGTGGAGGTATCCAATTGCCGCCGTGGAGTTTGCGAACCATGCGACAATTTTTTTTAAATTTTAGTTGTTTCTATATAATTCGCACTTAGCCTTCCTGAGTTCCTTTCGCATCTACCAGTGCTCAGTAGTCGGACATATGAAGGGTGAAAAAAATAAATGTTATTTTGCTATTTTTCACATCATGAACAGAATCGAAAACCCAGATGGAACGAAGCTATTATAAGTCGAGCCACGTGACTCTACTTATTATTAACCTCAACTAATTAATTAAGTTTAAACTCACAATCAATGTCAGCTGAAAGAAGTCTATTGCTGGACATAGGCTAAAAAACGCATAATGACCGCTTCAGCGCTTTTACCAGGTCACCAGTTCATCTTGTGGAGTACCCACGCTGTGTCTTCCACAACACAATTATTTAACTGAAACCCTTTAAATTTAGTTGATTAACCCTCTCAAATCGCGAAACACCCAACCCTACGAAACAACGTCAAAGTGTCAGGTGTGGCGTGCAAACAAAAACGTTTTATGAAAAATATACGCGAAATCCTTTACGTATTCAAAACGCAATCGTCGCAAACATTTTGGTCATACTGTACGCTTAGTATAAGTTTTACTTCACCAAAATACTTCTCGATCGCGTTTACGTAAAAAAATCAATTCTATGGAAACATGGAAGCGCGCGCGCGGAGACGCTGTCCATGTTTCCCTAGTAATTGATTTTTTTACGTAAACGCGATCGAGAAGTATTTTGGTGAAGTAAAACTTATACTAAGCATACTCGCCGAGTAAAAGTGTGGGCGGCATTCGAATCACGTCAGCGATAAGGGCTGCCGCGTCTCCGGCTTATACTTTAAAGTACATTGTAGTCACTTGCGCCAGTTATCTTGGTGCAGGGGTGTAATATTCGTATTCCACTCGCGTTAGCTGTGTGGCCAGACTTCAGAAAAAGCCGCGTAGTTCAACGGATTTTAGCGCTCTGAGAAACGCACGTGCATTTGTGTCGCATAAATGTAACAATTTATATTATATAATTAATAATTATTACCGTTTATGGGGTAATTGGTTTGAAATTATTTAACTTCTTTAAATTGCCTTCACTAAATTTGTAGCTGGCAATTTAAATCAATCTTGTGAGTAAAGTTTTCACCCCCTTTCAATAATAGCGTGATTTTCTTTAAATCATATTTTAATCTTCGTTTATTGGAGAGCAAGGTAAAATATCCGAACGTCTTAAAAATCTAGCTCTGGTCTAGGTTAGTTGGAAACAAGAACTAGTACCTAAATTATAGAAATGGAAATGTTATCCCTTCTATTTCTTTTCATATTCAATTCAAACCTATTTAATCTTTAATCTTTATTTCTTTCTCCTCAAGAATATTCCACTTAATTAAAATTGGCATGTATGAACTTTTGGAGCAAAGAATTTTATGCTGTATGCTTCCCATTGCAATGAAATAAATAAAAAATAAAACAACGATTTTTTTGCTTATCTTCGTGTATTCATATTTATTATAATAATAATAATTACTTAATACTTACGATTACATTTTTATTTCCGTAATTTAATACTTACGAGTGAAAAGGATTGCATCGTTTTTGAAGGACGATTTTGACAGTTTTGTGCAATTAAATCGAGCGGTTCTTTGTTACAGTCTAAACCCGGAAACTAAGGTTTTCAAGCCATATAAATGCCTCGCGCTTTTAGATCGTCTGACATTCCAGTCCCACTTACTATTAGTTCTATACCTAGTTGGAAGAGACCCCGCAATAGTTTGATATAGATATACCTACATAATGGACTTATAAGGTATTTTTTAGATTGTATGTAGCAACACTTTTTGAGAGCAAACTCCGCATATCACGTCCTCGCGGCAGAGGTTATTTGCATCCCACCTTCACATTTCCCTCCCATTAACTGTCATATTGTTATATTAGTTACGAACTCTTGTTGTCAAACCGCGCTTCGCAATTTTGATTTAAGAGTGTGGTCTGGTGATGTTAATTTGAAAGTTTGTGAAGGTGAAATCCTAGTTGACGTTGAGTTGCGTTGAAAATAATACTTGCGACTTTCTTTGTGTAACCAAGTGAGTGCTTTACCATTTTTTATGACAATTATTACATCAAAGGAACAAAAAAAAGGCAGATTGTCACATCGACTTGTGGGTAAATATTATAGCCTTTAATGTTGTAAGGCATACAACTGACATTGAACTTTGGAGCGGTAAAGAAAATTCTTAGTCGACTATACCTTCGGAAATTAAAAAGAATAAAGATTAAACTTATACTAAAGCTACTAAAGAATGGCAAGGCCCCTGGTGATGACGGAATAACAGCCGAACTTCTGAAGGCGGGTGGAAAACCGATCCTCAAAGCCCTTCAGAAACTATTCGATACCGCCATCCGTGAAGGGAAAACACCAAAAGCATGGAACAGAAGTGTAGTGGTGCTGTTCTTCAAAAAAGGCGATAATACCTTATTGAAGAATTATAGACCCATTTCACTTCTGAGCCATGTTTACAAGCTGTTTTCGAGAGTCATCACGAATCGTCTCGCGCGCAGGTTAGACGACTTCCAGCCTCCCGAACAAGCCGGGTTTCGAAAAGGCTTTAGCACCGTGGACCACATACATGCGTTGCGGCAGGTTATACAGAAAACCGAGGAGTATAACCGCCCCCTTTGCCTGGCATTTGTGGACTACGAGAAGGCCTTCGATTCGATCGAGACTTGGGCTGTACTGCAGTCTCTCCAACGGTGCCAAGTAAACTACCGGTACATCGAAGTGTTGAAGTGTCTGTATAATAACGCCACAATGTCCGTCCAACTTCAGGATCAGATGTTGAAACCCCATTCTGTTGCAGCGGGGAGTCAGACAAGGAGATGTTATCTCTCCGAAACTGTTCACCGCTGCACTAGAGGATGCGTTCAAGACTCTGAACTGGGAAGGGCGTGGCATCAATGTAAATGGCGAATACTTCACTCACCTTCGTTTTGCCGACGACGTGGTGCTTATGGCTGAGACCTTGGAGGACCTCAGTGCGATGCTCGCTGACCTCGGAAGAGTCCCCGAGAGAGTTGGTCTTAAATTGAACATGGACAAGACGAAGGTCATGTCGAACGCCCATGTTGTACCAACTCCCGTCGTAATCGGAGATACTTTGCTCGAAGTTGTTGACGACTATATCTATCCGGGACATACAATCCAATTGGGTAGGTGCAACTTCGAGAAAGAGGTCAATCGACGAATTAGACTCGGCTGGGCAGCGTTCGGGAAGCTCCGCAATATCTTGTCATCCGATATACCGCAGTGTCTCAAGTCAAAAGTCTTTGACCAGTGTGTGTTGCCAGTGATGACTTGTGGCACTGAGACGTGGCCGCTAACGATGGGTCTTATAAGGAAGCTCAAGGTCACTCAGAGGGCGATGGAGAGGGCTATGCTTGGAGTTTCTCTGCGGGATCGCATTAAAAATGATGAAATCCGCGCAAGAACTAAAGTCACGGACATAGCTCGAAGAATCGCTAGACTTAAGTGGCAGTGGGCAGGGCACATCGCCCGTAGAACTGACGGCCGATGGGGCCGAAAGGTTCTCGAGTGGCGTCCGCGGACCGGAAGACGCAGTGTAGGTAGGCCTCCAACAAGATGGAGCGACGACCTGGTTAAGGTAGCGGGAACGCATTGGATGCGGATTGCGCAGGGCCGATCTGTTTGGCGAGCCTTGGGGGAGGCCTATGTTCAGCAGTGGACGTCTTTCGGCTGAAATGATGAAAAAGATGATGATTTTTTTTTAATTAATCCGGAATTTTTCATCAGGTAATGAGGATGGAAATTATTGTTTTAGGAATTTAAATATTTTCATTTAGATTACATATATAAGGAACAACCGTGCGAAATTACATTTCTTTAGATTTAGCGGTTCATATTTTGAGATTTTAAATATATATATATATATATATATATAGAATATCAGGATAAAAGTAGCCTATTATATTATTCCTGACTTGCAGCACATAGGTAGATTGTTAAAAAAAAATGTACATAGTTAAAGGCTTAATCAAAACAAAATCACGGCTTCCTTTGTGTAACGAAAGTTAGTCATAATTGTACAAAAATATGGATAATTTTCGTTACACAAACTACGTACGTTTGATGATTTCAAGACAAATCGTAGTAACTTTATTGTTGTTTATTTTGTGTATTTATTTATATCTATCTATATATATAAAAGAAGAAACTGACTGACTGACTGACTGACATATCAACGCACAGCCCAAACCGCTGGGCCTAGAGATTCCAAATTTGGCACGTAGGTTCCTTATAAGGTCTAGGGGTGCACTAAGAAAGGATTTTTCAAAATTCACTCCCTAAAGGGGTGAAACGGGGGCCCAAAGTTTGTATGGGGAAACAAGATTAGTTCGACTATTTTATTCGAAACTTCACAGAAGTACTCCTAACGATAAATGATTAAACACGTGTTTCAGGTTTTTTGGGAATTCAACCCCTAAAAGAGGGAAATGGAGTGACAAAGTCTGAAAATCAACATGGGTATTGTTTCTATGGTTTATCGGGTCGCTGGTTACGAAAACAACAACGGTTTTAAAATCCGACGTGGCGGACGTAAAATACCATCTCCCTGGATGGGGTGCGATGGGGTTGAAATGTCTAAATAAACTAAATGACTGTTGATATATCAACGCACAGCCCAAACCACTGGACCTAGAGACTTGAAATTTTGCATGTAGATACCTTATACAATGTAGGCGTCCATTATGTAAGGATTATTGGGAATTCCCACGGGATAAGGAAAAAACGCGATTTATATATTCAGTTCAACGGGATCCTATGAACTATAATTACTAAACTCTTGAAATTTGGCACAGAAGTAGGTAATTATAATAGTAAAAAACAGTTTTAAAGATTTTCGGAAATTCCCACGGGATAAGGAAAAAACGGGATTTTTCGTTGTACTGGTCGTAGAAAGCTGAAATTCGGCATCAAGGTTGCTTGGAGAGTGTAGAGGAGGATTAAGAGAGGACTTCAAAATTCCTACGGGAACGGGAATAAACGGGATTTTTCGTTTTACTGGTCGTAGAAAGCTGAAATTCGGCATGTAGGTTGTTTGGGGAGTGTAGAGGAGCATTGAGAGAGGACTTTCTAGTATTCCCACGGGAACGGGAAATACGGGATTTTTCGTTTTACTGGTCATAGAAAGCTGAAATTTGGCAAGTGGGTTCCTTGGGGAGTATAGGGGAGCATTAAGAAAGCATTTCCCGAAATTCTTACGGGAACGGGAAAAAACGGGATTTTGCGTTTCACTGGTTGTAGAAAGCTAAAATTTCAAAATTCATAAATTTATACTGTAAGTAGGCCGCAAAGGGCTCTTTAACCGACTTAAAAAAAGGAGGTTATGCATTCCACTTTATGTATTTTTTTATGTAGGTATGTTCACCGATTTCTCGGCCAATTGTGGACCGATTATAAAAAATATTTTTTTATTCGAAAGAATCAATATACTCCTGAGATGGTCCCATTGCCACCAAATCAGGATCTGATGACGGGATCTCAAGGAAATCGAGGGCAACCCTCAAATTTTGTAGGCACGCATTACGTTTTTCATATATTTTCTCAAGCTATTTAAGTGTTTGCGTCTGGTAGACATCATCTCATGTTGATGAGCTGATGATGGAAGGTAAATCTCCTTAACGGTTAGGAGTTGAGGATAATTTTTCAAATATTATAGGTACGTATAGACCGATTGTTGTATTTTTTCTGGTTATTCAGATGAGCTGATGATGGAAGGTTTAACTCCTTAGAGGTTAGGTCACACAACACCTTTACAAAATACTATAATATGTATACATAATATCAATGCTTAGTAGGTACACAGCGCTTCCAGTTACTCAAGTTTCCGTAGAAGGTAAGAAAACATTGAATTATACCTAATGCAGGACAGGGGAAAGTAATAATAAGTTTTATATTATTAACAAGCCTGGTTATTTTAGTGCCCGCTTCCGAATTAGTGAAAAACAGTGTATATAAAGAAATACTGTAAAGGACCTGTACCTGAAGTTTAGTCGGGCTTGCTTGCGCGCTTGCTTGCACGCTTACTTGCACACTTTCTTGCACGTTTGCTTGCTTGCGTGCATGCTTGCTTGCTTGATATCTTAGTTCTTTGGAATACTCATGGTACACGCGAGCGAAGCCGCGGGCAAAAGCTAGTCTATCTATATATATAAAAGAAGAAACTGACTGACTGACTGACTGACATATCAACGCACAGCCCAAACCACTGGGCCTAGAGATTCCAAATTTGGCATGTAGGTTCCTTATAAGGTCTAGGGGTGCACTAAGAAAGGATTTTTCAAAATTCACTCCCTAAGGGGGTGAAAGGGGGTCCAAAGTTTGTATGGGGAAACAAGATTAGTTCGACTATTTTATTCGAAACTTCACAGAAGTACTCCTAATGGTAAATGAGTAAACAGGTGTTTCAGGTTTTTTGAGAATTCAACCCCTAAAAGGGGGAAAAGGGGTAACAAAGTCTGAAAATCAACATGGGTGTTGTTTCTATGGTTTATCGGGTCGCTGGTTATGAAAACAACAACGGTTTTAAAATCCGACGTGGCGGACGTAAAATACCATCTCCCTGGATGGGGTGCGATGGGGTTGAAATGTCTAAATAAACTAAATGACTATTGATATATCAACGCACAGCCCAAACAACTGGATCTAGAGACTTGAAATTTTGCACATAGATACCTTATACAATGTAGGCATCCACTAAGGAAGGATTTTTGGGAATTCCCACGGGAACGGGAAAAAATGGGATTTATAAATTCGGTTCCGAGTGACCCTATCTCAGTAACTATAATAACTAGACTCTTCAAATTTGATACACAAGTAGGTATTATATTAGGGGTATGTATTACAATACCGAAGAACGAAAGACCGAATGTATTAAAACATCGAATGGGTCAAAAGACCGACACGATTTTTTTCTGAAACCGTAAACCTTTCAGAATTTATTAAAACGTCATCATACAGAACCCATTAGGTTAGGTTAGGTTTGTTTTATAACAATCTTAAAAAGTTGACGGTTTCAGAAAAAAATCGTGTCGGTCTTTTGACCCATTCGATGTTTTAATACATTCGGTCTTTCGTACTTCGGTATTGTAATACATACCCTATATTAGTTAAAACATTAATTTCAGGATTTTTCAAAATTCCCACGGGATAAGGAAAAAACGGGATTTATATATTCAGTTCAACGGAATAAATCCTAATGAACTATAATTACTAGACTCTTCAAGTTTGACATAGAAGTAGGTAATTATAATAGTAAAAAACTGTTTTAAGGATTTTTGGAAATTCTCACGTGAAAAGGAAAACACGGGATTTTTCGTTTTACTGGTCGTAGAAAGCTGAAATTCGGCATGTAGGATGCTTAGGGAGTGTAGAGGAGGATTAAGAGAGGACTTTACAAAATTCCCACGGGAACGGGAAAAAACGGGATTTTTCGTTTTGGTGATCGTAGAAAGCTGAAATTCGGCATGTAGGTTGTTTGGGGAGTGTAGAGGAGCATTGAGAGAGGACTTTACAAAATTCCCACGGGAACGGGATAAACAGAATTTTTCGTTTTACTGGTCATAGAAAGCTGAAATTCGGCATGTAGGTTGCTTAGGGAGTGTAGAGGAGCATTGAGAGAGGATTTTTCAAAATTCCCACGGGAACGGGAAAAAACGGGATTTTTCGTTTTACTGGTTGTAGAAAGCTGAATTCAGCATGTAGGTTGCTTGGGGAGTGTAGAGGAGCATTGTGAGAGGACTTTCAAAAATTCCCACAGGAACGGGAATAAACGGGATTTTTCGTTTTACTGGTTTTTAGAAAGCTAAAATTTCAAAATTCATAAGTTCACACTGTAAATAGGCCGCAAAGGGCTCTTTAACCGAGTTCAAAAATAGGAGGAGATTACATGCATTCCACTTCATGTATTTTTTTATGTAGGTATGTTCGCCGATTTCTTGGTCAATTGTGGACCGATTATAAAAATTATTTTTTTATTCGAAAGAATACAATATACTCCTGAGATGGTTCCATTGTCACCAAATCAGGATCTGATGTCGGGATCTTAGGGAAATCGAGGGCAACCCTCAAATTTTGTAGGCACGCATTACGTTTTTCATATATTTTCTCAAGCTATTTAAGTGTTTGCGTCTAGTAGACATCATCTCATGTAGATGAGCTGATGATGGAAGGTAAAACTCCTTAACGGTTAGGAGTTGAGGATATTTTTTCAAATAATATAGGTACGTATAGACCGATAGTTGTATTCTTTCAGTTTATCCGGGTGAGCTGATGATGGAAGGTTAAACTCCTTAACGGTTAGGAGTTATAGGAAGTTTCTTTAAATATCATATGCACGTATAGACCTTTAGTTGTATTCTTTCTGGTTATTCAGATGAGCTGATGATGGAAGGTATAACTCCTTAACGGTTAGGTCACACAACACCATAACAAAATACTACATTATGTATAATATCAATGCTAAGTAGGTACACAGCGCTTCCAGTTACTCAAGTTTCCGTAGAAGGTAAGAAAACTTTGAATTATACCTAATGCAAGACAGGGGATATTAATAATAGGTTTTATATTATTAACAAACCTGGTTATTTTAGTGCCCGCTTTCGAATACTTAGTAAAAAACATTGTATATAAAGAAATACTGTAAAGGACCGTATCTACCTGAAGTTTAGTCGGGCTTGCTTGCTCGCTTACTTGCACGCTTTCTTGCACGCTTGCTTGCTTGCGTGCATGCATGCTTGCTTGCATGCATGCTTGCTTGCATGCTTGCATGCTTGCTTGCTTGCCTGTATGCTTGCTTGCTTGATATCTTGGTTCTTTGGAATACTCATGGTACACGCGAGCGAAGCCGCGGGCAAAAGCTAGTGTTATATATTTTTCTTCACTCTGTATAAGTACCTATAATAAATTACTGTTCGCCTATCTTTTAAGCTTTCCTTTCAATCCAGATTAGCTTGAAAAGATCTCTTTTAGGGATAAGTTCGCCTTACGGACGGGCGGACGGACATGATGAAACTAATAAGAGTTCCGTTTTTGCCATTTTATTCACTTTTATTTTAAATAGGTCAATGATTGATCCATATTTACACTCACCCTGATCGGGTACGATCTCTTCATTTTCTTGCCACTTTACTCACTCCAGTGCCTTTCTCATCTGCGTAAGTGTATCTGTTTAAACAAGCGAACTTGAAACACAACGATACGAAGCTATAAATTTTGATACCTACTTGATCTTTGCCTAAGCACTCAACTATTTTTGATCAAAGGATTTAGCTAATGTATTAATACGTTCATCAAAATCCTCTAAGAAATACTACAGTTTAATAAGTTTCAAGTCATTACGCAACCTGAATAATCTGTCTGAAACATACTTAATTATAATATGAGCAAGACCTGTTGTAGGTAATTGAAGCTGGGACGTCTTTACTTCAAAAAGGCCTTCAAACACAAAAGCCGCTTCCAACATTTGAGATAAGCAACGCGTATGTTACGTCATGGAAACACTATTAAAAAGGCTTATAACTCATTTTCTAACCACTACAAAATCACCCTTTAACGAAAAGCATACAACTCACTTTTGATCATTGAAGTAATTTATCATAGAACTTTATAGCTTGGAGCTAGCGACTCCGCTTTAATTAAACCGTCAATCAAGCGCCAATTCTCTAGTACATGGGCCCCTTTGATACAGTCAATATCAATTTTCGTTGGCCCTCTAAAACTAGCCCACAATGTAGTCGATAACGAACAGAACATGTCAAAAGAAAATGCTTTATTAATCTGAAAAGGTCATGGCCTAATAAGACTTGCTCGCGCGAACTTAGCTGCCACGGCTGTCACACGCAGCCACGTCATGTCTGCGTCAAATTAAAACTTGTCTAAATTAAGTAAACTGAATTGAATAACGTTTTATTTATTCATGTAACTTTTGTAGCGTTGTTTAATGTATTTTTTACGTAGCAGCGAAAATAGTCTTTATGAATGTGCGAGTCGAACTTGCGCGTCGAGGATTCGTAATATACAATATTATTTTAAGATATCGTAGAAGTATTAAAGGTTTTTCTGTAATCTATAAAAATAGAAAACTTATTTTATGTATTTTTTAAGTCGTAATAGTTTCGGAAAAAAGTGAGGGGATAGCTAATTTGTTTCTTATTTCTGAAAATATTTGAGATTCTAAAAAAAACTTTCTAATTTGATATATCACACGATATAGTTTGTTAAACTTTTTTTTTTCTTATTAAGGGCCCATGTGTAACCTTAAAGTCGCGGGTGAGCAAATTAATTGTTTCATTCCATTAATATGGGTCTCCGCAAAGTAACCTGATGCAATATTTTTTCTTGTTTGCCACTAAAGTGAACTTTCATTTATTCACAATATTTTTATGTTCACCCTGTTTGGGTAGTAGAAATACATGAGTGTATGAAATTTAAACTTATTTGGTTCAATAAATTTGGAACAAATTTACTACGACAAATTGACACACACATACACACGAGATAACCTAAAAGGGTTTTTTCATTCTACGGGAATCTAAAATGAATATTACTAATAATATAATTTTGTTACTGGCACTTTAAAAAAAACATAAAATGTACCATACAATTATTTTTATTAACAAAAGACGATAGTTAAAAATGCTCAAGACAGTCTTGCCTAGGCATCAATGTAACGTACTGCTGGGTTACGTGACATCTGACAAACGAAAACTGAATCAAAATAAAGTCAAAAGATTACAGCGAAACGGTAATCCGATTACCTCCTCAAATCTTTTAGGCTCTAGTAAGTGAACAGCGATGAAGAGAACGTTCTCTCGATGCCTATTAAAATAAGGTGGAAAAACCGGCTTATACAGGACTCACTCGTTTTTGAATGAAGTTAAGTTTAATGGGAGTAAAATATAACTCACTAAAACTAAACTAATAGCTGTGGTGCCCTAGTGGTTTGACCTATGGGCTCTCAAGTAGAGGGTCATGGGTTCGAGCCCGGGCTCGCACCTCTGAGTTTTTCGGAATTTATGTGCGAAATTACATTTAAAATTTACCATGAGCTTTACGGTAAAGAACGGAAAGAAGGAGGAAACCTGCACATACTTGAGAAGAAATTCAGTGGTGTGTGAAGATCCCAATTCCCACCGGGCTATTTCGTTCTGAGAGGAGGCCTGTTCTCTGCAGTGGGACGTATTTAGGCTGGGATGATGATAATGATGATAAAAATAAATTAGACCTTTTAGACAATTCTTAAATTTTTTTTAATTGATTTTCAGGCGCTACTTTGTGGATCTCCATAACATTGATCTAAAACCTTTACTTACTAAAAAAATTTTAAATAAAAAATAAAACCTCCTTCAAAAAACATCCAAAAAACTATGAAATAATAATTGAATCGAACCGACCACAATAAGCATGAAAATATCTTTCTTCTAATCTGTTTGAAGTTGGTGCCTCAGCACGAGCCAGCAGGAGTGGACCTAGTAATCTAACTTACCTACATAGCTACCTACTATCTATAGGGCTTCTACACCCCTGCTGGCTCGTGCTGAGGCACCAACTTCAAACAGATTAGAAGAAAGATATTTTCATGCTTATTGTGGTCGGTTCGATTCAATTATTATTTCATAGTTTTTTGGAAGTTTTTTGAAGGAGGTTTTATTTTTTATTTAAAATAGTTCTATGATACTTTTTGAATGCAAATGTTCGACTTGTCACCGAAAATACTAAAATCACTATACATTACTCTTGAATTTTTGAGGAGTTTCGTCAATTCCTCATGGATCCCATAATCAGAACTAGATTCTGGTAACAACGGGACCAACCTTGAAGCATGTGCTTTCAAACAACGAAAAAACGTTAAAAAAAAAAAATAAAAAAAAAAAAAAAAGAACATACAACCGAATTGAGAACCTCCTCCTTTTTTTGAAGTCGGTTAAAAACTAAGTTGACATAGTATTTATCACGTTTTAGAGGGTTTTCAGAAAAAAATGTACCCATTTTGCCTTGATCCTTAATTTTCCATAAAAAATTTATTAGTCAGTTTTGTGACGGTCCATACAACAACTGCGTCACAAAACTGACAAATAAAAGTGGGGCACTATTTTTTATTGCTTAAATCGATACTGCTTGTGATTCTGAGTAGAAATAACCCAAATTTTTAAACCACTGAACCGATTTAGATGAAATTTGGTATGGAGATAGTTGAAGATCCTAGAAATGACATAGGATAGTTTTTAACCCGGAAAACTCCATAGTTCCAGCGGGATAGCGATAAACGAATTATTTGTAGACGGAGTAGCGGGCAACAGCTAGTAATATTATAAATGCAAAAACGTGTCTATCTCTCTGTCTGTTACCTCTTCACGCTTAAACCGCGGAACCGATTTAGATGAAATCTGGTATAGAGATGGGTTTAGTATACCTACTTACCTTAGTTTTATATACCTCCAGATAGGTTTTTTTTGATAGGTAAACCGTCATATTTTTAAGACATCTGCTCGCAAAGATATGGCACTAAAGGTTATCTTGCCTGTTTACACCACCTCCCAGCGTACACGGATCATAGTATCATTCATGCGGCGATCGTCTGTAGGTACTTACAGTACTCATGTTCGCTGTATTATTTGGAGATACGACTATTTTAACTTCCAATATAGTAATTTTCAAATAGTTTATACTCTATTATTGCTATCTTAATACTTTGTTGCCTATAATTTTGCTTTTAATATAATAAATTATTGGTTATGTATTATGTCACGATACGACCATGTTGCGTTTTTACTGAAATTATATTTTTATTTAATAGTGCTAGATAGTTATCCTGAAATAAATTTAAAATGGTTTTTCTTCCATGGAAATATACTTCTAATTCTAAATGGTGTTCTAAAACGTCTCATAAGTTAACGTTAAATGATATTAAAGGATAAATACAACAACTAATCTAAATAATGCTGAAAGCTTTGGCAACAAAATCACATATATTAGAAATTACAAATTATTTGATATTAAAAATGAATTACCAAAACTTTAAAACGCAATTTCTCGAAACGGTATTTTTTGGAGTTAATGTTATGTTAGATTTTGTGTGCGATTTGTCTTACAATAGTGTACTATATGTGCCATGCTCTGTAGGATCATTTTATTCTGGACGAACAATATTTTAATCTTCTCGTCATAAACGCTTATTAAACTCGTAGCTAAGGATAGTTATGCATGCATAGTCTAGTTTCCAGAATACAAGGTTAAGTGAACTTTCTCAACCACAATACAATCTTAAATCAAATGAGGTCCTGAGAAAAGCTTGCTCGCAAAGAAAAGCAGAAGCGAGAGGAAAGTACAATTTAATTTCACTCCAGCTTGCTGTAGCCGCGTCAAAGTAACAACAAATACAACAACTTGATTTTGTTTGTCTCTTTAAAAGCGAGTAATTGTTAGAAATAAGGCAACAAATTGTACTTATGCTGCGTCATGCAAATAATATTTTATCAAATCATTTAATGTCAATTAACAAATACAAGCGCCCATAATTATCATGATGTACTTTTTACAAATGAAAGTAGATATTCGGAATTCGGATTTTCCAAAAAAATACCAATGGGTTTTTATATATTTCTGTACATAAAAGTCACTTATGAAAATAATTTAAATAGTATTTTATTAAGTTCATTACTACTTAATTCAAAATTAATCATTAAAACTATTTGGGTTGATTACGTCAGAATTAATATAGTGCTCCCACACAGGTGTCATTTCATAAATTTGTCTATATGCGTATGTTGAGAGCAGCCGGCGTTAATTTACTTTTTATCTGTGGTGAAGTGATAAGCTGTCAAATTATTAAGTGTCAGTTGCGAGTCCAAATAAAACTCCACGCGTAAATTGTGAAGGATTAGGTAATATGTAATTCTATTCCTCACCATATAAAGCACGACATGGACCGTCTACACTACATCATAGATAAAGGTCATTGCTTATTTGTGTAATAAATTCATCACATTATAATTAAATTTATATAAGTACAGGAAACGATTTAAAAAGCATTTATCTCGAAATTATTTAAATTTATTATACATTGAAAAAAATAGACAACTCAAAATTAATGCAGACAAGCGTTATCATTATCACGTAGCAAAATGTGACTTAATATAGTGCGTATTTTTCTTCTAAAGACGTAAATGTACATTTCAAATAATATTCAACTGTATGTAAAAGGTCGGAAGACAAAAGAACTCAATTATTTTACATGATTTGACATAGAAAGATGATTGACGAAAGACCCATTGTCTCATTCGCATGAAAATCGTTCATACGTCCCATATTACTTCCGAATGAATGGAAATATTTCCAATAAGCATTGGTCCCGGGAATTTTGCATTGTCTTGACAAAATCTCACCGTGTCCGTATATTTACATTCAGTGGGTAAACCTTTAACGCCTTATGACTACTTGTCTTATAAAAATCAAGACAATTTTTAGATGTAATTGTTTCATTAGATCCATTAAATCATACTTTTTTTTACTTAAAAAAGAAGGTTTGATGGTTTATTTACAGTTTTTATAATTAAAACCATTCTTCGATCCATTTCAATATTTAAAACATAAATTTGTTACATCAATATTCGCCAATGAGGCGGCGGTTTGATCTGTAGAAGATTAATTCTTCAAACGTCAAGTCCAAGGTCCATAACGGAGAAAAACTAAAGACAAAAATGCTGTAATTGGAATCGCGTCCTAAATAAGCGCCTTGAGGCTTTGAGAGTATTACCTAATCCAACAAACGCCTCGAGAGCACTGACGCTCAAAGGTGCCTAATAAGGGCGTCTTTCCATTTAATAAATATACCATTATCCAGCTCGCCCGGTCTAGAGTAAATAGAGGAATGGGCGATCATTCGCTTGAGAGTGGCGGTCGCATCTGGCGTTTGCCGGATTATGTTGGTAAAATTCAATAATCTTTCCTGAGCCATCTGAGAAGGATGGTCATTGCAAGTTTTTTTTTCGGGTAGAGTTGCGAGACTTCGGTAATCAACTTTGCGTATTGCCGTTCTGTTAAATTGAGTTCGCTCGTCTTATAGGAAAGGGTCGTTGGTCGGACGTCCTTGCATCCTAAGCAAATAGTACTAAGTAAATCAATTCAAACACATACGTTTTAGTTGTGGTTCGAATACGTGATGTCGCAGCCACAATGCTTACGAGCGAAGTGGAGGCCAAGACGGTTTTCGAAGGGAAATGATTTAGGGTTTTCCAGAATAGTAATGCTAGTAACTTTACAGGTGACTAGATGACTAATGTTAAATGTAATTCGTTTCACTGTGGCATGACTCATTTAAAAGTTAGAAGTTCAACATCGAATATCTAATACCTATCATCTAATAATTTAGATGATATTAGATATTTGATGTTGAAAATCCTCATAATTTTAGCCGAAAGAAGTCCGCTGCTGAACATAGGCCTTCCCCGAGGCTCGCCGAACAGATCGGTCCTGCGGCATCCGCATCCAATGCGTTCCCGCAACCTTAACCAGGTCGTCCCTCCATCTTGTTGGAAGCCTACTCACACTGCGTCTTCCGGTCCCTGGATGCCACTCAAGAACCTTTTGGCCCTATCAGCCATCAGTTCTACAAGCGATTTGCCCTTCCCACTGTCACTTGAGTCTGGCGATTTTTCGAGCTATGACGGTGCCTTTAGTTCTTGCGCGGATTTCATCATTTCTAATGCGATCCCGCAGAAAATCTCCGAGCATAGTCCTAGTCCTCTCCATCGCCTTGTGTGTGAACTTGAGCTTTTTTATGAGGCCCATCGTTATCGGCCACGTCTCAGTGCCATAAGTCATCACTGGCAAGGCAACACACACTGGTAAAAGACTTTTGACTTGAAACACTGCGGTATATTGCACGATAAGAAATCATCATTCGTCTTTTTTTATTAGTTTCAAAGTTGGGGTATAAACTTTATAAAGTAATAAAATTCCAGTAATAATTTAAAAGTCATATACCTACTTTGCAGTCTATAGATAAGTTTTATAAGATTAAAATGGGTAGCTATCATTATATCGAAATTACGTTTTTTTTCTAATCACATGATCTTCAATTCATTACTTTTTATATAATCGATCAACTTTTTATCGTAAATCGTTTCAAATTTGTTACAAATCGTAGCGTAACGATTCATCGTAATTACCTTTCATAGAATAAGCAGTTATTAATAGTATCAAATTATCGAAACATGATTCCCAGACGGAATCCTATTATGTTATTATTGCCACGAACAATGTTTCATCACCGTTACGTTTCATCGAACGAAGACAAGAATTTAAAAAAATGTAGACTACTATCATTTGACATTTTTTTCTATTCCGCGTAGTTAAGGCGCGTTGCGCCTTGATGCAATACTAACTTAACCTATTAATGTCGATAGACCTAAGCTTATTATATGGTTTTGTTATGGCGGGGGGCGGAGCCCCCCCCCCCCCATTGGCAGCTGGCAACCTGTCAGTTTACAGCGTCTCAATGAAATGTGTTGTCATAGAAACGTATTATCAAGTAAAGTATGGTGAAACGATTTTCAGTGTTATAAGAATTTTAGGAACTGAAACATACGATGAACCAAAATTATACTAAAGGTGATTTGATGAACGGCTATGTTGATATACAAATAAAATGATGAAGTAAAATTTGATGAGTTGATTCTTGTGTAAAAGGTAATTCGAGCAATTGTATGAGCGATGTAACGAAGTTCGATGAATGATTCCTACGTGTTAATAAAATTCTGCGAATAGTGTTATGGGAAACAAAAATCGAGGAAACTATTTTCGGGAAAATGATGGTTTACTTAATTATATTTAGGTGAGAATATTATGGTATGGATTGAGTCTCAAAACATTTCGACTTTTGAATCGCCTTTGGCGTTCGGTACGTCATGAAAACAGTACATCTGAAGAAAAACTAACTAAAATTTTACATACACGACGTAATTTTTGCATTGTTCAGGCATTTACCACAAAAAGTGACGATCTCATTAAATTTCTTCTGTTTTATGTCACACCCTAAACATTTTAAATATTGTGAAATCTACAGCGTAGACGATAATAATATTACTGAACTAAGCTTCTTCTCAGATCTTTAATCGGATAGCAGCGATTCATCGAACGGGCGTGATATATATCCAGCTAGAATCAATCGTATCTCGGCGTGACGTCACAAGTTTTTCTCGCTGTATTGCCTGCTCTATTCACCACTGGCAGCAACTAAATAATCCGTACATCCTCCGCAGATGTAATCCTGACATGCAATCTCCGGCGTCATCAATCAGACGAGAGGGAGCGGTACGGAGCCCGGGAGAGACAGAGAGGGGATTATACCGGCATAATTATTCGCGAAACGTCAGGCGATCAAATCCTGGATTACACCTCGCACAATTAAGCTGTGCTCGTACGCAGTTGATTCATTTACAGGCACGCACGCGGCGGTTGGCTGAGTGCCGCGCGGTGCCAATTGCCACGTTCTGCAAATATTCATTTATTATCACCTGCTGATCAAATATTTTTCAGGTGAAACGGTTTTCATTTTATTTTGAATACGTTTTTTTATATTCATCATTTGCGTGAGATGGTGAATAAATTTACTATCGGCGCATCTGAATATACATTACTTACATAGTTTCGGGAAAAAATTACAGATGTGTCTTTTTTCCGTAAGACGGCAGTATTATTATGTATATACCCTTACATACCCGGGACTTATCGCAACAATTCAGTGCTAAAATTATCTCGACGTTTCGACCACATCACAAATAGGTACCTACTTGTGATCAAGTTCGCTATTAGTAACAAAAAACTATGAAGTTTACTATAGTATTAATTTTTAGTATAAACCGTATTTTTTATGTATTGTGAGTTCATTTAATTAAATAATCGGTTTTTTCGTAACTTATGGTAGCCTAAAACGTATAAGAATCGGTTTAGCACAGTTAAATTTTCATACTGAATACATTAAAGTCATGCATACTCAACTAAGAATCTTTTCACTTCCAAAGTCACCTTATGAAAATAAACTAATAAAACAAAGGGCTGAAGACAGGTGAAATTAGAAGTAGAACGAAAAAGTTGCTATTATAATATTCTTATAACATCTTCCTTATTTTGCGGCTGGCCGTCTTGTTCGCGGAATGACTAGCATTAATAACAAGTATTATAGAGAGGACAATATTTCTGTTCCCTCCGCCTCGTTACGGGGATTTTGGAGGAAATTAATTTGGATCGTTAATCAAACACCCACTAAGCGCTGAATGACGAGACGACCGAAGGTAATTACATTTTTTCACATTAACATGACATTGACGCTTTAATAGCTTCGTAACAAACAAGTCTTTCAGTCAAAAGCCGTGCTCTCATTTTCTTTGCGAGCCATTCACGCGCCACCGAGTTAAAAAGAAACATTTCAAATAAACCGCGCTGCATGGAACGGAGTGGCTCACACGGCGCGCGTCGTCTCACGTATAGTGTGTTTGGAAGCGGAATAAACCTCCTTAAATGTTCAATCACTAGCGCTCTACAGCGCTTTTAAAATGCGGCTCTTACCGGGATATTGGGGTGAAATATTGGCACGTCAAATAAATTCTTGTCACTCGTAAATACTTTACATAGATTGGATCCAGGGGAATTCCCGCAACAAAGACGCAAGAGGGCTGTTCCAATAAAAGAGGACGATTGGATCGCTTTTGACGGAAAGGCACAGCGCCGATCGCGATGCCAATTCCACCGTTGTTTCCTATTTTCTCCTATTTAAAGGTCGTTTTCCGGAAAGAAAAGAATTTAGTTACGACTCATCTGGCGGTCGATGCTGTTTGCGAGAATACGAAATGAAAATATCAAACGAATCAGTACAGAAATTTAATTCTGACTTAGTGTTATTGTTTCAGATGAGATTTCGAGTCGATTACAGAAATGACTAATGATTCATACAAATGCGCCAGAGTCATAAGACTGATTTTTGAGCCTCCCAGAAGTAAAAAACTTTAAGTATATGAACCTGGGGGCTAATATAGACAACTTTATTTACAACTTAGAGCTGGCAACACATTCTAAACTGTTATGGCGTTATCTGTTATAATAAGACGTTTTAGGATTGAAGAGTGGCAACGTTGCCCATCATTAGAATGTGGCGAACAGCAGAATGTTTTAAAATTATATGCCACAGTTAATTTATGCTAATGAAGTAACACGTAAAAATACAAACAGCCAAAAATGAGAAAAAGAGAAACGGGCATTAAATACTAAGTACAAATCTTAATAACAAAAATCGTGCGTGCAGCTCCTCCGCGCGGAAGAAGTGAAACTTCGTAATGTGGAAATGAAAAAGGCATACATCAATATGAACCTTATTGCAACAACCAACTACAGCGCTAGCGAAACAAGTTGCATAACTCGTCGCTAGATGGCGCTGCTCCTCGTGCGCACGTTATTTTCGTAATTCTCAAAGATATTCAATACTTTTTTTTACTAAATACGTTTAAAATACTTTATTCTACGATCTACCATTAAAATAGTTTTGATTTTTACAAGTTTTCATACTAAACCACGCAACTGTTCTGGATCGCACTGACGAAGTTTTTAACATCCGTTAGTATAATATACAATGCGAACGTCTCGCAAACGTCAACTTGCGTTGCGTTGCGTTGCGTTTTTAACGCAACGCTTGTTGGAAGACGCATTAGACGTTTCACTCCAAAAATTTCACTTCAAAAAACTAGTGTTTTGACAGGGCACCCTTAAACCTCCTAAATGAAAGATTAAACATATCTAGTTCCGAAAATGAATTATTGTATGTTTTACAAGCTCTGGATATAAAAGTATTAGAAGCATATTTACTTCGAGTTAACGGAATATAAAACAAACTAATACGAGGAACTTTTAAACATATTTTATGTAACAAGTATGGGGAGTCAATTCTATACGAAAGAATATTGTACAATAGAATTTGATTTCTGAACGTGCGTCGATCCCGAAGTGATACAATACTGTCGCCGCTGAACGATGCGCCCGAGCGCTGAGCCTTCCACTGCAAGTGTTTAATTAAATTATTTTGTATTTTTTCTATAGAATCTATATAATATGTTATATTGAGGATTCCATTTCCTTTCCCCTTTCATTTCCATCCTCTTCTTCCTTTCCCCTTCTTCCTTTTTGGATTTGATGAGTATTCCAAGATCGGTCTGACTAGCGAATTAAAAAGTGTAAGAATAGTATCGAATCGACACAACGAAATTCCCTCCCTATTCTCCATATAAAACCCAGCAGCCGGAAAGATCGACTAGTGACACTATCAATGTGGTTACAAAAAAGCAGTTTACTGTCAAGATAAACACCAAGATCCTTCACTAACGACGTTCTAGTTAATTTTTCATTATTAAAAATAATAATCATATTTTATATTGTGAATTTTTCTTGTAAATGTAATAGGGATGACGACTGGGTTAAAAATTTGACATTCTAATTAGTCCGTCAGTTAGATTATGGGAAAATATGGGACACGTATTTTTTGGTTTATCAAATTATTAAAAATCGACAAAGATATAGATCATCAAACTTCCGGAGTGGGGGCTTGTGACGTCACCCTTAGGTAAAAATTGTACCATATAGTGACGTCACTCGAAACTTCTAAGCACTGTATCCTCCTCATTTTTTGTTTGTCAAACAAAAGAAAAAATACGTGTAGAATATTTTTTGATAATCTAACTGACGGACTAAACAGTTTTTTTTAGTCGTCTAGCCTATTATACTTACTACATTTTTTAACATTTAGGTAAAGACAAATTGTCAACACTATAATGGTAAAGCTTATCTAAATCAGCCTGCATTCTTCAATGGTCCTGATGAATTTAAATATTTTTTACATTAAAATAAATATCTCCCTAACTAAGCTAAATTGACCTGATTTTATCTGGTTTAATAATTTTTGCCCAAAAATAACTTGACGAATCTATTGGTATTGGGGTTGGATTGGGTTTTAAATCTATTGGGTTACTTGTCTTCCATTGATGTACCTAATTACAGATTATTATATACCAAACCAAAGTCGCGGCCAGTACGTACTGTATTGCGTAACATCTTAGTTTTAGTAAACTGCTGCGTCCAAAAGTTTCGTTAGTAAGTAATACCTATTTTGATGTGTTTTATTTATTTATATCCAGAAATTGACGTAATAAATTTAAATTATTTAGCAAACGTTTTAAGTGACACAGATTCACCCCTTCCCAGTTACAAAAAATGCAAAAATCTCTAAGAGAAGCATAACATTATGGTTTATTATAATTAGCCCACAGACCGGAGAGTAGAATTTTCAAATTAATTCACCCGCTTGTTATCGACAGCGGTAAAACCTCAACCCAGATACATAAACAAGGATTATATTGAGTTAATTAAGTCGTTATTCAACAAGACAAACAACAACCACTTCTAGTTATTTGAAAAGTAATTACTTACGGAATAAGACGTCACGAGTACCTCAAGTTCAAGAGCCTCTCTAAGATTATCGTACTACTAATGGCTATAAGGGAATTAATAAATATAAGTAGATAACTTCGGATATCAGAAACTGATTGAGGAGGGACCAAATTGATTAAGATGCAGACTTTGGCGTTAGTCAATTATCAATTTATCATGGAGAACCTCTGCACCTCTTTGAAGGAACGCCAAAACGTTAAAATCAAGTTGTATAAATACCTAGTAAACTAGCGATAAAACAAAGTTTTTATTTTTAGTAATAATATGCTTTTATTAACTTTTCTTTTAACTAGTAATAAATGATAACCAATCATTTTTGATACCCACGTGTTTCTTTGGGCACTGTACGTTTTGTACAGAACTAAAGTCACCGACATAATCGCCAGACTGGGCACATCGCTTGTAGAACAAAAGGTAAGTAGGTAGTAGGTAGGTAAGGTAGGCAAAAGGTTCTCGAATGGCGTCCACGAACCGGAAGACGCAATGTAGTTAGGCCTCTAACTAGATGGAGCGACGACCTGGTTAAGGTTGCGGGAACGCGTTGGATGCGGATGGCGCAGCACCGGTCTGTTCGGCGAACCTTAGGAGGGAGGCCTATCAGCCAGCCACGACGGTCAGCATAGACGTCTTTTCTCTGAAATGATGATAATGATGTACGTTTTGTAGTATTATCCGATCCTAAGAGTGGATGAGTTTTGTTTTGCAAGACCTGAAGACATTTTATTTATGTATATACTTAAGGTAATTACGCCAGTGTTGACACTTTAATTCCAATAATCGACATCCTGTTTGCCACCTTTATTGCTACGAATTAAGATTGAAAGTGTCGGCGTTTGGGGCATCGTCGGGCACTGGGGTATTTACCTTACTTACAGTATACGAACATTGTAAGTCTTATAAAATCTTTTATTAAGGATTAACAATAATATAATACTTAAAATGATACAAATCAAATTCGACCAACTAAATTATATAAAAAGTACAGCAAGCAAAAAACTGTATTAAAAATAAAACTCATGACTCGAACTTATTTTACCTTTCTATGTTTCGTCGCATTTAAACGTAAATTTAGTGAAGCAAACTAAAAGGCATGTATTATGAACATGTGTAGCTCGACTGTCCAGCTAAATTGAAGCGAATAAACAGGCTTAATTTTTCCACTAGACGAAGCATTCGGTAGTGATTTGGGCTCGAATGTGGCACGAATGGTAACGCCACTCTGTAATCTGTCCCGGCAAACCGTGCGCTGCATAAATTAGCCGTAGTTAAAAGCTCCCTTTTACGAGACGGTCGAAGTTACTAGAGACTAACGAGAAATGATTGTACCTCCAAACTAATATACAATACAATACTAAGTATGTAAAGTACGATGACACTTTATTAACATCACATAGTAAGCAATACAGAAAACAGGTACCAAAATATGTATCGATTTAATTCTCTCATAATTAAATTAATAATTATATAGGTACCTTAATTCGACAACATAAGAGCTATGAGAAATAATATATGAGCAAGTTGTATGCACAGTAAAGCCAGAAAAGTGTGTGTTTGTCAGTCTTCCACGGGCCTGCACAGCACGATTAGATGGATTTTGATGATTTTTGTGTAAAGATCTATATTTTGGAAATAGAACCCGACTACTTTTTTCCCCATGTTCCCTCGGGATCAGAATGTAGGTGTACTCGTACGCTTATGAAATCCCAACAACTCAAACGCTGAGTTACTTTTATGTGTTAGATAAAATTTTATGAGTGTTCTTCATACAATGCAAATGAATTTAATGGCATTCTGGAATGTCTATTCAATGCTTGATATGTATAATGTTTGACGCGAACAAAGCCGCTGGTAAATAGTACTGGTACTGGCTGGTACTACTATAGTATAGAATAATTTTCTCATTGTTTCACACAATGTCCGCTTTATGTCTTTAACATAAGCCAAAGCGTTAATGGAAAGGCCAAATGAATGGGCAATGTCATTCGGCGCGGGCGTTTTCCGAACTGAATCGCATGCGAGACTAATAGTGCTCCCCCCACCACGGGCATTTAAAATTGCACTTTGCTTCGACACGCCTCTGGAATCGATGTTTGATTCCCAATTAATTGATGTTCAGTTGAACACAGGACTCGGTTAATCAAATCCTGTATGTACGTACTGGCAATCGATAGTTGACGAGCTTTAGTTAGATTGCGGATGTTGATGCAGTGAGGTTAGTGCTTTGTGCAAGGAATAAGTTAGTACTAGTGAACTAATGCTGTAAGTGACGTACTTGATGCACACTTTGTGAGGATAATATCGCCGCTAACTGCTCGGGATAGTGTAAAAGTGAAGCACGCATCGTAGAATGATGAGTGCCTAACTGGGTTCGATTTATAGCTGAATCTATACGTGTGTGTTAAAACACTGTATTAAAGTAACCTTTTTAGCTGTATTTGTGAGATTTTGAGCTCTAAGGAGCATTAATATAAATGGGTTCAAAGTGACTCTAATTCATATCGTTTCTAGGAGTTCTCACTTTTACAAAAACTCGAAAAACACGCTTTGTCCCGAAAATAAGGTCAATTATTCGCTCCGAAAACCTGCACGTAGCCAATTTCATCGAAATCTTCAGAGCCGTTTCCAAGATCCCCAAAACAAATAAGTAAATCGTAAAATAATACGTATCCCTCACGTCACAAAACATGTACCTAACTTCGAGACGTGAGAAATCCCTATTAAGTATTTCACTATGAGTGAGTCTCACGGTAGTTTCATGTTTAAAATCCCCAAAACTGCTCCTTTCAATTGTTATTCTCTGACAAGGGCAGAACCACTTGCATTAAGTTAGTGTTTTATACTAAGACTTGACTTCTCTAAAGTTGGGCCCATTAGTAAGAACTGGGATGAAGGGGGCCGTTCGTTAAATAGTCCCGAGTTTCAATTAAAAGTTCTAATTTTGCTCTTTATTTACAGACCACATCGCGCTTGCGGATTTTGGAAGTAGCCTCTGCAGAATAAAACTAGTCGAGTTTTGCGCCTAGATAATTAGTTATTTGCCAGGCAACTGTTATCTCACCCTTTTATTAAAATCATCTCAATTCAGACTTAAATTCTGTCTGAAGTGAAATTTAAACAATCGAAATTTAAACACGCAAAATAACTATACATAGTTATTTTGCGTGTTTTAATTTCGATTGTTTAAATTTCACTTCAATTTAAACCTTTGTACCTATTAATATTCTATGTATCTCGTAGAGGTCTTGACCCTCGCTCTGGGTTGTTTCTGGTGCAAAGGTTGTCCATCGCGGTTCAACTGCGAAATGCGGCAAGTGTGGGTTATTATTTGACTGACTGTTTTTATTTATTTTTTATTTTTCAATGTTTTTAGTTTTAGGATAATTTTTATTGTACTAATTACAAATCATTTCTATAGTTTTTAATTAGTATCATTAAATTTAGTTTATATAATATATATACGCGCAAGAACTAAAGTCACGGACATAGCTCGAATAATCGCTAGACTTAAGTGGCAGTGGGCAGGGCACATCGCCCGTAGAACTGACGGTCGATGGGGCCGAAAGGTTCTCAAGTGGCGTCCGCGGACCGGATGACGCAGTGTAGGTAGGCCTCCAACAAAATGGAGCGACGACCTGGTGAAGGTAGCGGGAACGCATTGGATGCGGATGGCGCAGGGCCGATCTGTTTGGCGAGCCTTGGGGGAGGCCTATGTTCAGCAGTGGATGTCTTTCGGCTGAAATGATGATGATGATGAATAAATATATTCAGCATCTCGTAGCCTTTACCAGAAAAGTTAAATCAAATCTAAAAATAATTGATTAAGGACTAATTTATTTGTTAGTTAAATGCATATTGAATATGTATAAGCTAATATACAAATAACGATGAAAAATTAAGAACTTTATCTTTATTGGCACACAATTTACGGTAGATAATCTAAAAGCGGAGGAGCAATGTAAAAGGGTTGTACGGTCAGCAGCAGAAACATCTATCGGACAATGAAATCGTGCCAGTGGACTAGTTTTCTGGTTTTGCTGTGCTATTTACACCTATAATTACTATACTAAACGGGACTTATCACACAATTAATATTTACCTCGACGTTTCGCCCACATTGCAGCAGCCGTGGTCACAAGTTACCTCGTTAGTTAGTTAACTCGTGACCACGGCTGCTGCAATGTGGCCGAAACGTTGAGGTAAATATTAATTGCGTGATAAGTCCCGTTTAGTATAGTAATTATGAGTGAAAATCACGAAAGTTTAAAACAATACTATTTACATCTGTTCTTAAAAATATGCTGTCTGTAACTATTAAGTGAGTAAATCATTTGCGGTCGTGTATTGTAAGAAAAATTAAAATCCGTTTTGTTTTAGAGAAATGACTTTGTGCCAAGTAGGTACCTTCCAGCGCATTCTTCTTGGCAATCATGGTCTCACCGAATGCGTTGGTAGCCTCAAAAAAGAGACATGTAAAAGAGCCCTTAGCGGCCTTCCATAAATTTTTGATTTTAATATTAATCAATATTTTGAGCAACACAACCATCCAGCCACTTCTGCTGCTGACTGTACAGAATTACGTAAATATTTAAACTAATTCATAGAACAATTAATAATTTTAATCACGACTCTACTCCCAAGCCAATGAGAGAGTCTGTACCACTACTAACAACTGCTTTGTAAAGCTAGAGCTAGGTACTCATCCATATAAACTCACCCATAAATAAATAGTGGCGTCGATGTTTTCACATTACGATATTCTTATAAATTGTCTACGGAGCGAAAGAAAGTTCACGTAACTTTTCTACATTATTAGTTCATCTTTCATTTAGCACCGGATCCAATAATATCGTCCTTATGGACGCACACAATGAAGCCGACGGAAATATCGTTCGGCTTGTAAACAACTAGTGTAAATAGCCGGCAAGTTTCTACGCAACGTAAGGTAAAGTTCACCAAGAAAAGCTTGCCAATGTCCAAGACTTGTAATGACATGGAACGCTATTCTCGATCTTTCTCGAAGCATTTTCCCGGTAGATACCGCTAACTTTCGACCTGCTTCTTAAGTTCGGTTATGTGACAGTTTTTCTTCTTTAATTTCTTTTCCTAAATATATCTGTCGATAAATTACGAAGGAAATGCGTCGCGATGTAATATAGTATACTCTATTAATGACTCGTTTAATTAACGTTCAAAATGGTTTTTCCTTATTTGGTAAGTGATTTTTAAAATGGATGAAAAGTGGAAAAGACCTTTCTCCAGCAATACATTATTCATAGTTTTACTTCAAACTAAAGCTGTATACTATTAAAATGTTTTTTACTATACTTAATAATGCTAAAGAAATATATGACTAACTCAAAATCTTAGGCCCCTAGACTAGACAGACATTTAGGTAATGATAATGCGCGCCAATGCTACAGTTAATTTAAATACCCCATAATCATAAAATATTATTAATCTGCTGTTGTAACAAAAGTTCTGTTTCATCCGCGTCTTCAAAAGTCAAATATTAAAGTGCATAAATACATAACGATTGATAAGTTAAGAGAAATTAAACAACTGTGAATAAATAAGAGGGATAATTTACATTTGTTTGTTCACATTCGCTATTTCAGAATGTTCTTATTATCCCCTATCTTGGTCACGCGGCATGGTCTCACCCTAAGGAGGAAGTTCCCATGTAATGTCTCGGATGACAGCGTAAGCAATCCCGTACTCTGATACTATCACTCTCAAGTAGCGAAGAAAGAATTTCTTATAACTTATGACGAAATTCCGGACGGCTAATATTGTTGAAATTCATGCGAGAAGGCATGTAAGTAGATTGGTTTGGAGCATAATATTTTGACGACAATTTCAATGTTCATCTAGTACTCGTAGATATTAGTGGGTATATACAGTATTATCATAAATGTTGAGAAATGAAGATTGTTCGCGACCTTAGCGACTTCGACGTGATATATTTTGCTTTAAAGATAAAATCAGGAAGATATTATTTTCAAGTACCAGTCAAGTCAACGTTATAGAGATACGTGGAATTTACCAAGACGTCAATAATATCTGATCGACCATAACTTATGTCGTGCGTGCGTGCGTACGTGCGTGTGTGTACATTTTATTTGATGCATTATAGATAGCAGCTGCATAGACATTTATGACCTCGATGGATCCACGAACGGATCTGAATTTGTATGCTGGAACCAAGTTTTCTTAATACCTAGAAAAAAATGAGGTGAACTACGCGTTACACGTAGGTACGGATTTTATAACGGTAAATATCGATATTGGTACCTGCAAGCAATCCACGTATAATAAAAGTTGAAACAAACATGTTTACGATTTCAAACTTGCAATATCATTTAACAAAGAGGCAATCTACGAGAAGTCACAGGACACGGTTCGGTTTTGCTTTCTGCTATTCGATAATAACTGTCTCGTTTTCTTGAGGAAAACGTTAACGCTTGACTGAGGAATGGTCACTCTTCTTGAACTATAATAGTCCGTAATAATGCTTAAAAATAGTAAGATAAACTCTGCGGTTTCGATTCAATATAGGTGTATGCAAAAAGATTACCTACTTAAGCGTACTCGTACAGATCAGTGTAAAATAACTACAAGCTAAATTAAATATATGTGCTAACCCAGGGTTAGCAATTTAACTTTTTAATCCTAGACCGTGTAAGTATCCCTTAGCCTACTCATGTACTTGTATATGATCATTAAAATAGTTATAAAACGATTGCCAACGCAAAATATCGTGCTTTTTTTTAATAATCTGTTATCGTTAGGTATATTTTCTACTGAATGTAGACCGCAATTACCTTTAAATGAGCATCAGATTTTTCAAGGCATCTATCAAAGTCATAATCACGGGTAGGCCGAAGAAATTGTGGGTAGACGATAATGTTGTATAGACTTAACTCTATTTACCGCTATCCGGTGTATGTACATCTTGTAGAAAATGTGTCTCAATAATGTTTAATATGTGAGTGTAAGTACTAGTGAATCATTAAAAACTGGTGCCAGTTGTTATGTCGCAAATTTAATTGATTTGTATGAAACAACGACAAGAAACAACATTGATCACAATCAAGTATACAGTCTCGACGTCCCGCAGTTAAAATAATACCTTATCTATTCAACGAGCAAACACAAATATTATGATAAATCAAGATGATCTCGAAAACGGTTCAAAGGATTTCTAGGAAAATCTAGGATTTAGTTTTTACAGCAACGTGTTTATCTACTACCAAACAAAATATAAACGATTTCAAAACTCGAACGAGTCCAGGAATTTGCTTCGTTATCATTAATTATTGCTCTAACTACGACTTAGTTTCACGGAATCGCTTTCGCTTTCAAACCATTTGGTATATGTTTTTAGGTTTAGCAATAAAACGTTTAATTACCTATATGTCATTACCCCACTGCGACTCATAAAATTGCAACAAAATGTACCCTTCCATTAATTATTAGCTGAGCGACCTGTTTATTATTTGTTTGTTTGTTCCATTTCGTTATAAATTAAGAACAAGGGGAGTTTTCGACGCGACAGCCAATCCCGTCTAAGTATAGCTTAGGGACGTTATCGGGGTATCACGAGTACTGTTTTTCCCAGTGACAGGCTTTTTATAATTTGCCATCCATGGTGAAACCGTTAGAAATCACGAAAAAATAAGCGTATATTTTGACATATCGACAAATTTATACGGTTCTGTCGATGCGCGAGTCCGATTCGCACTTGGCTGGTTTGTAGTAACGGCTACGAAAACCTAAACAAGACATGATCTAACATGCTCTAGGGCGGTTAATATTTGACATTTATATTAATTATTATGAAATTTGTAAGTCTTATTAATTAATTCTGAAAACAGGCATAAGAAACCATATAATTTACGTGTGGCACAAAGAGGTAAAATAAAGTAAGTCGACGACGAAAATCGTTAGGCTACAGTCACACTGAAGTCGTAAAACATACTGTTACAACTTTTCCCGAAACATCAGAATTACGAGGGGCTCCCCGTTGTAATATAAAGGTTGAATAATAAACCTCAGGTGTACAATGCTAATGTGAAAATATTTCGGCGACAAGTTCAGCCATCGAGTTAAACAGAGCCTATGAAATTTTACTGTCTGTATTTTGCTAAACGGTCATTTCAGTTTTAACCCACTGTAGCTTTAGTGTCATATATTTAATCGTTTACCTACACTCGTACGTGCCTATTTTCAAGTAAAACTAATAAATTTGGTGACGTTTCATAATTTATTAAATGTAGTAAGTTACTTAATTTCACGCAGTATGAAACTTAAGATTTCGATACAATATTTTACTAACTAGAATTATATCTTGCATTTCTATGTAATTTTAGTTCTTTAATTAAACAATTATTATTAGTAGGTACATATTACACAGACTTTTACTATATGACAACATTTAACATATCTTCTAATCTCTAATATTATAAACATCACAGTGTTTGTCATCGAACTCCTCTGAAACGGCTTGGGCGACTTTTATAACATTTTTTTTACTCTATATTTGGTAGGTTTGAGAATAGGTCGCAGTCGTAGGCTATTTTTTATACCACTTCTTCGCAGACGGAATCGCGGGCAACAGCAACTGTATCAAAAAATCAATCCTCTCAACTTCTTAAGTGCTTCTGGTCGCTTTTCAAATATTTATTTTAGTTTACATCAGTCCTAACTTGAATTTGATTTGCTTGCCCTAATGGACTGTAATAGATGCATTTGTGTTAGGTACAAACTAAACACATAAATCTTTTAAACATCACATAATTAAATGCACGTTAAAATTTTTTGGTTCGTTAAGCCTCGCAAATCCCGTTTTATGCTTTTTACGTGACTACAGATTTCAGTTTAGACAGAGGATCATATTAAAGTCTAGACACACTGCGCAAGACTGACATTTGCATTTTTAACACTTTATTAAAGTAAAGTTCTGTTTAGGTTAGGTGCAACCACCTCTAAGATAACTCTCGAAAATTATACAGTGTTTGCAGACGTACTTTTTGTTATGATGGCTTGCTTTTGTTTTGTCTGAAGGGGTGCATTAAGATAGAATTATTTGAAGGTGAAATGTTTCAAACAAAAATAATTAATATTTTACATCAAAATTTGTTTTAATTTATTATAGTTTTACAACCTTTAGGGTGTTACCAAGACAATTAATTTGAAATTGATGTCTCCGCGGGTTCCTGAGAAAAAGGTCGTTTCATTGGAGTAAAGAATCTTAAAAATTCGACCTTCTGTTGATTTCAAATATTGGAACTTTTCTATCGAATGGTAAAGAAAATATAGACATAATGTGTATGTGTGTGTGTGGGGTATGTATTACATACCGAAGTACGAAATACCGAATGTATTAAAACATCGAATGGGACAAAAGACCGACACGATTTTTTTCTGAAACCGTTAACTTTTTAAGATTGTTATAAAACAAACCAAACCTAACCTAATGGGTTCTGTATGATGCCGTTTTAATAAATTCTGAGAAGTTTACGGTTTCAAAAAAAAATCGTGTCGGTCTTTTGACCCATTTGATGTGTTTAATACATTCGGTCTTTCGTACTTCGGTATTGTAATACATACCCGTGTGTGTGTGTGTGTGTGTGTGTGTGTGTCTGTCAGTAGCATCATAGCTCATGAACGAGTTAACCGGGACTTGGATGCGGTTTTTTTACTGGAATGCAGGTTTCTTGGCAATGGTTCTTAGACATGTTTCACCAAAATTGGTTCAGCCATTTCAAAGTTATCAGATCTTTTGTTAGCTGCAGAAGGTATCTTAGACGGTAGTGGAAATTTACTTTATTTTCAAACATTGTACGATCAAATCGCGTCGGAGGTTTTTAAAATTTTGAATTTTCAGATATGTATTAGAGATGACGGAAGCAAATGGAGTTTTACACAATTAAACTTTAATTCACCAACTATCCGTAAAAGCTAGCAAATAATGGCTGCAAAAGAAAAGCGTTCCAATTTTCTGACATATTTTCACTATACTTCAATACCAAGTTTATTGCATTATACTTGCGCCTCGTCCTCGAGATCAGTGTAGTTAGTATTAGGTATAACACATGTAGTAACACATAAGTGACACCACTCTTACCACTATAGTTGAGAAATCTTTTTTTTTTTTTTTTTTTTTTACGGGTACTTTCAACCAGTATCACCTTATAATCTAGTAACGATCCGCGCTCGCGTCATTCACATTTTAGTGCTCAACCACTCAATACCCGTTGTTAACTAAGTAACAGAAGTGTCCAGACGCTAAAATAATGTCAAAACGCAAGCAAGAATATAACTATAAACACCTTTTAAATAAAATTAAAAGATTAGAACGTCAAGTGATTCGTAAAGGTACCATATTTTCATCATCAGATGAAGATGAAGACGATTTAACGTGTCCATCACGTTTGTGCTCATTGTGTAATGGATTCAAAAATTCAGGTATGTAACAGAAATAATAAAAGTTATTGATAGCAAGCAGTATTATAAACATAAAAACCGATACTTGCAATCCGTATGCACCTACCCACTTTCGTTAATAATACGAATTTATTTCTATGCGCAAGTGTGTATAAAAAGAATTAAGTCGTGTAATCTGAGCTAACATGGGGGCTGACCCGCCGCACGCTCTCTTATGTATGGGTAGGTAGGTACATATTTAACATAATAATTATTGTCTTGTATACAATTATTTTTTGAATGTGCAAAAACGTACTCACGTTTGGATTAAGTCGTGCAATCGCAGGCTTTTGTATGCACATTGACAACATGCTGTGTGTGTTGTACATATTCAATTATTTTCGATTGTGCAAGAACGTATTCACGTTCTGAATTAAATCGTGCTATCTGGGCTGACCTCGGGGCTGACCCGCCGCACGGATTTATATGCACATTAACAGCATTTGGTGCACGCTCTCTTATGTAGGTGCATATTTAACATAATAATTATTGTCTTGTATACAATTATTTTTTGAATGTGCAAAAACGTACTCACGTTTGAATTAAGTCGTGCAATCGCAGGCTTTTGTATGCACATTGACAACATGCTGTGTGTGTTGTACACATTCGATTATTTTCGAATATGCAAGAACGTATTCACGTTCTGAATTAAATCGTGCCATGTGGACTGACCTTGGGGCTGACCCACCGCACGCATTTTTAGTTGTACATATAACGTATTCACGTTTTGAATTGTCATGCAATCTGGGCTGACATTGGGGCTGACCCGCCGCACGAAGTTTTTTCTATACACCTTTAAAACATTATGGCCTTGTAAATAATTAATTATATTGTGTACATAAACGTATTTACGTTTGAAAGTGTATAGGTATGTGTAAACTGTCACTGACACCGACACGCACGATACACACTTTTTATCCACCATATAGATTTTGAATCCGACATTTACATATTAATCAAATATGTATGTAAATTATACTGACTGCAGTACGAAAAACTTTCATAAGTGGGTACTTTTGGAATACAGGGTTTATTTAAATGTTTCACTTTTACTTTTCCAGTAGTGGCCGCTCTCGGCCCACAAGACTGGTTACAGCAGGACTCACAAAACTTTGAAAAGCCCTTGCTGGTTGATATGGAAGCTATAAAATCGTAAGGAACTAACAGCCAAATATCTGACGCCAGAAAATTGTCCTTATATTTGTGCCCCAGCATTAACACTTTCACAGTCCAGTGCCCCACATAAGGGTCACAGCGACTTAGCTTCGCAGGTCTGTGCCCACATATGGGGCACTAAGAATCAAACAGACTTGCATCCAGATTAGTACAATATCTTGTTAACACACTGAGCAAGACAGTACAATGATTAAATTAATTTGCTGGAATTACCAGGAATTTGAAATTTGTATGGGGCTGAAAACGTGTTAAATCCTGAAATAAGCCGCGATGCTAGAGGTAGTCGAGATAACTGCATCAAATCAAGACAGACTCAAATGGCAAGCGCTATTTTCTTGTTTAGTTGAGGGCTAACATATCATTTAAATTGCAAGGTAAATAATAATTACTGTTAATCCAAACTAATGGATTTGGGACGTCTGTTTTGTGATGCTCAGTACTGCGATCTGTAGTTCGAAGTAATCTCATCACACGTGTTTTGAAAACGGAAATGAGAGAACATTTATCTAGTACAAAAATTGATAAGTTACTTTTTAGTGAGAATTTTATCTGCGGCCTTAACGTCAGCAAAGGCGGTATCGAGGACTGGCTTGGAATTGCAACCCAGTCTTCGATCATCACTGAAGTCTTTAAGCCAGCGGGCTCCCACCCCCGCGCGCAGGGGGCCCGGGCCGCCCCGAGCCGCGCACCCGCAGCGCCGCGCGCGCCGCCGTCGCCCCCGCCGCCGCCGTAGAACTACTCGAACGCGTCGTCGCACTATCAGCCGCCACCGACGCGCTCCTGGCGCCGTTAGATACAGTTAAGTACGTAGGCAGATTGGCTCATTTTTACGATCAGTGGTCTCTCATTACGAATGATCGCACGATCCTTTCTTGGATACAAGAAAAATCACAATTTTACGAAGCGATCAATAGTTTAGTTCGAATCGGGGCAGTTTCACAATGTGAGCCTTGTACTAATAATCAGTTCATCTCAAACATATTTCTTGTACCTAAGCTAAACGGCAAGATGCGTTTTATATTAAATTTAAAAAAATCTAAACAACTTCATTCAGACAGAACATTTTAAATTAGAGGAATTGAGAACTGCTACCAAACTTATGACCCACGACTGCTTTAAGGCCACCTTAGACCTTAGAGACGCATATTTTCTATTAAAGATTCACGAGGATTCGAGAAAATATCTCGGTTTTTTTGTCTGATGGAGTGTTATACGAATTTAACGTCTTGCCTTTTTTGGCTTATGCACTGCCCCGTTTATGTTCACAAGACTAATGATGTGTGCTGCTGGTTTCATCTCCACTCTATATTTAGACGATTGGTGCCTCATAGGTCCCGTAGCAATGCTAACTTAACGTTGAAATGACTAAAAAATTTTTTGATAGCGTCAACCTTTATCATAAATGAAGAAAAAAGCGAGTTGAAACCATCCACAACCTGTAAATTCCTAAATTTATTACTAAACTCTAACTAAGCGTTTTCATGTGAGCTTGCCCTTAGAGAAAAGATTAAGATTTAAATGCCTGGTCAGTAAATTTATGACAATGCAACGCTGTAAAATAAGAGCATTTGCACAGTTAGTTGGATTACTAGTGTCCGCGTGTCCCGCGATAGAATATGACTGGCTCTATACCTATTTACTAAGGAACTAAAACGCTGCAAATTTTTGAACCTTAACGGAACTAACGACTATGACAAGGTCATGTCTTTGCCAGATTCTCTACGTACTGATTTGCAATGGTGGTTAAACAATATCGAAAGCTCAGTTCACCCTATTAGAAGTGATGTTTTTTGTAGGGAAATATCTACTGAAGCTTCAGCTACGGGCTGGGGCGCAGCTTGTAAAAACGTGACCGCGAGCGGCCAGTGGTCACAGAGTGAAATAGCGAAACATTATCAACTATCTTGAACTATTAGCGGCCTTTATAGCTCTAAAAATCTTCGCTAATGATCTTTATAACTGCCAGGTCCTACTAAGAGTCGATAACTCAAAGGCAATTTCTTACATAAATCGCATGGGGGGCATACAATAGACCTAGCACAAGTCATAAGAGAGATCTGGCAATGGTGTGAGAATCGCCGTATTTTTGTATTTGCTTCTTATATCAAATCTTGTGAAAACGTGATAGCAGATGCGGAATCACGTCGTTTTCACCCTGACGTAGAATTCGAATTACAAGACTGGGCATTCCGATCTCTAATAAATCACTTTGGTAGACCACAAATAGACCTATTTGCCAGCAGGATAAAGAAAAAATGCACAAAATATATACTTATCCTGGTACAGAGAACCAGACGCATTTGCCATAAATTCGTTTACTGTAAGATGGTCTAATTATTTCTTCTACGCTTTCCCGCCTTTTTCGATAATTCTGAAACCTTAAAAAAAAATGATTGCAGAGAAAGCAAGGGGAATCATGATTGTACCCTTGTGGCCCACACAGCCTTTGGTTTCCCGTATTCAATTAAATTCTCGTGTCAAACACAATTACATTCAAACCCGAAGAAGATGTACTTATTTCTCATTGTAGCACCAGGAGAATCCGGTCGTCACTTACCCTGGTGGTCGGAGTATTATCCGGGAGTCGTTTGTGCGATGAGGAATACCGGTAACCGCGTTAGATATCGCCGGCGCCTCACTATCTGAGAATACATTTTAAACAGTACGATTCTGCTATTAAAAAATGGTGGGTGTTTTGTAAGACAAATTCTATCAATACATTTGAAGCGCCAGTTCCAAATATTATAGGTTTTTTCACTCAGCTTATCCAAGACGGCGCGCAATACGGAACACTGAATTCATACAGATCCGCTCTATCCCTGATTATGGGAAGTGGTGTAACAAAAGATGATAGAATAACTAGGGTTTTTAAAGGAATTTTTCGCTTACGTACGACCTCCTTTACCAAAGTATGATTGTACCTGGAACCCAAATTGCGTATTTATTTAACTATTTAAGTACCCTCTATCCAAATGATATCTTTCTCTAGAGAATCTAGCAAAAAAGTGTACATATTACACTATTGGCCCTCACTACAGCACACAGGGTTCAAACATAGAGATTTTCACAGAAAAATTCTAATTAAAATACCTGAATTATTAAAAAAAAAAAAAAAAAAAAATCTTGTGATGGTTCAGTCTAACCTATACTTTCCTTACCGTTTTTTGAAGATAAACCTGAAATTTGTCCCGCGAAAACCTTAGTGGCTTATAAACATAACGAAAAACCTTCGTAAATCTGATATCTCATTTATTGGTTCGAAGAAACCACATAATGCTGTATCCACACAGACACTCAGTCGCGAGCGAGCGGCTTGGACGTGTCGGTGCTCACTGCGCACAGCACGCGGCACGCGAGCACTTCGCGCGCGCGCTTTGCGGGAGTGAACATCGACCGCATTAGGAAGACCGCTGGCTGGAGCGGAGGCTCCAACACATTTGCCAGGTTCTACAACAGAGTTATTGTCGAAAATGATAATTGTTTTTGGGCTATTATTAATTAACACCCAAGAATAATAGAGCCGATTAATAGGCAGATGAGATGACTGATATAGTTATTGGTATTATACCTACTTGTAGAAGTTATATTCAGTTATTTTTAAGAAAATTTAATTTTATGTTGGATTCTGACTAAAAGTATTTAGATACAGAACTCTTGCAGATTGGTTTATTGATATTCCCGAAAAACACAGCTCTCAAAGTCTACATGTGTTATACCTAATACTAACTACACTGATCTCGAGGACGAGGCGCAAGTATAATTGATGATTAAACGAACTTACCTTAAGTGAAGTTCTATCATAATTATACGAAGCGCCTCGTCCGAAGAGATCAGTGTCCCGCCCGCCCAGTTCCCTTCTTTAAGAATTTCGGTAATATCAACCACAGTTTGAAATTTGAACTCTAAACTAAATGACGCGAGCGCGGATCGTTACTAGATTATAAGGTGATACTGGTTGAAAGTACCCGTAAAAAAAAAAAAAAAAAAAAAGATTTCTCAACTATAGTGGTAAGAGTGGTGTCACTTATGTGTTACTACATGTGTTATACCTAATACTAACTACACTGATCTCTTCGGACGAGGCGCTTCGTATAATTATGATAGAACTTCACTTAAGGTAAGTTCGTTTAATCATCAATTATTGATACGAGTATATTATCGCTAGCTGTGACAGGCACGTAGCGCGACGTGCATTAGTGTCACAACTCACACTAACTTAATGAACTGCCAAATTAATTTGACCAAATATTTTGAAACCTTAGAAAAAACTGTAGTCTTGTTAAAGCTAATCGTCTTAGACATTTTCAGTAAAAAGTGTATGTACTTTTTTTAAATGAGGAAATTTTGGTGTTTTCTTACTCTAATCAAGAGCGCTATTGATTTTGATGATTAAAAAAATGTCCCTAATTTTTCATACAATTTATTTGTGTTAGTTTTGTTACGACCGATATCAACTGTATGAAAAAAAGTCACAAAACTGACTCAAATTTTCGAGTGAACAAACAGCATAAGTGTCAGATAGATAATTATGATGAATAAATATTTCTTTTAATTTTATGCAAACTTTTTTTTTCTTTTGTGAGAAATCTTTACCCGTCATAAGGGGCCAAGGCACGCAACGCCACTGTTGCGTCGAAATATCGAGAGCTCATTAAAAGCAATCCCGGCTTACATCCCGTAGCAAATACCTATAACTAAATGTAATGAACCATGAATCATTAAAAACATTTGTGTTTTTGGTTGATTTATTGAACGATTAAAACTCCCTTTTTCGGATTTTTCCTAGTTTTAGATTTTTTTGGTTGTGGGTTTGTAGCGTTTGCGTTGGTTAATTTTCTTTTTTGTGCGACAAAATTGTATGAAAAAGCTTATTTCCAACGCAAACGTCGCTATTTTTCATGACTTAACCACACTGCTTCGCGGAGGAGCAAAATAAGTATTCCACTTACTTTAACATGGAACTCCGAACATAAACCCCTGGATCTATAGAGTGTCCCTTTTCCTTGTCGATGTTTTGTTGACAATCGAATTATAGGTCGTCCCGAACGCTTTCACAACATACAATCGTATGGTTTCTGTGACTATAGTAACCATTGACCTATAAAATCGTGTACCTATATCTAAGTAACAAAAAAGCAAAAATGCGCTACATCAAGATTCCGAGATTCTCAAGTCCATATTACAAATAAAAATAGATAAATAATTGTATTGATAAGCGCAAAACTCGGGATTCGCGAACGGCTAGACCAAATGGATTAGTTTTTTTTTTCTCAAATATGCATTGAAGTCCGAGTAAGGTTTTTATGAAGAGAAAAGTCTCAGTATAATATTTAACTTTGTGAGCGCGTGTGCCTGTGTGAACACGCTAAAACGGCTAAACGATTTCCTTGAAATTTGGCACACAATATTTAGTTTATAACTTGGATTATTATACAGGGTACTTTGTTCCCGAAGATTGCCCAGTTCCCGCAGGATAGTGATAATCGAATTATTTGCAGGCAAAGTCGCGGGGAACAGCTAGTATTACATAAAATATTTCTGACTTGGAACAATCTTAATCTCTGTAGTAAACGCGATACGTTACTTCATTTCCATGCCGAGAATCCCCCTCGAGACCAGCGCAGCACTGCGCACGATTCCGCCATAACTCGACAAGATCTTTCTTTTTATTTTCCTACATTCATGTTTGCATTTTACATTCGTTTATGCTCGAAAGCCACACTGGTTGGTAACAAGATTTTGTGTGTATGTGTAATGTGTAGTGTTATTCCTTGTTATCCGCTTGTTCATGAACAAGTCTTCCAATAGAAGTAATTAACAGTGAAGGAAAACGTCGAAAGGAAACCAACACCATACCTGTTAAAAAATTGAAGGGTTTGTATGAATTTTTCCAATCCGCGATGGGCCCGGGTAAGAACTACGGCTTAAGCCCTCGTCTGTCGCAAAATTTCACAATGTATCTGTATGTCTTGTGATTCTGGCACTGATCAGTGCTTAGACAGCCGAAGGGTTAAGCCCTTTCATTCTGTGAGGCATGCTCCTTGCAGTGGGATAGGCTGGGATGAATCTCCATTGACAGAAAAGTTAACTTTAAAAATTTAGGACTTCCAAACAATAAAATATTTTCATTACGATTTCGTGTACGTCATTCTCTTTTATTTATTATTCCTGTGACAGAAAACATCAGGTACCTGAAATCTTTCGATAAATCTTAACGCACAAGATGGCAGGATGATTTGGATCATTTTGACTCATTTTGGTAAGAATGTGCGGGAAGAAACGGGTGCAAAGAAAAAAGGAAGGCTTTTGCTCAGCAGTGGGACGTCCAAATAAATAGGCTGCTATAAAAAGGATCGCCAAACTGAAAACATTTTAATAAATGAAGCCTTATAAATTTTAATATGGCGTTGTAATTCATATGAAACTACATGAGCATTTGCTAGTGATGGTTTCCAGCGGTTTTCCAATAACCAAAGCTTTTACGGATAAAGGTTGAACATTTTGTTTATGCATTTAATGTATGCCCAGTGAATTTATTATTGCGATACCCGGTGCCAGCAAAACCGCATCAAAAAGTGATATTTGCATTTTATATCTCCATTAATTTATATTAAGATGAATATTCTCAGAAGTAATTATCATCATCATCATCAGCCTATGTTCGTCCACTGCTGGACATAGGCCTCTCCCATGGCACGCCACTGAGCACGATCCTCGACCAAAAAAAAACAAAGAAGAAATAAGTAATTATAATGCACTATTAAACTTAAAACCATTAATGAAAATTTAAACAATGAAGTAAAGAGTTTGATGTTGGTTAATCTATCGACTTAGCAAAGTTTTGACCGATATATTAATTAATGATTTACAATGGATCGTTAAACGATCTAATTTATTTTCGAGCTAAAAGAAAAGTGTAAGATTCGTTTATCCAGCAATTCTATTTTAGGGCAGTAAAAATGATAACATGGTTTTTAATCCTTTTTTAAAGCAGGTGACACCTAATCTGTGCAACGTGTTTCAAGATGAATGCATTTTGCCTTTATTAAGTTTTGTTTCCCAAAACGACAAAAAGCCCTCACACAGGGACAAGGGTACTAATCACATCATTGTCTATCTACCTGTCTTCTATCTGTCTGTATAATAGGTATAGGTCCGTAGTTCTAGTTATCATAAAAGGAAATTTAGTAAACAAAAAAAAAACAAAAAAGTTCGAAATATCACTGATTGGCCAAAAATAACATTGTAAAAGCAATGAAACGGAAACTTTTGCCTGCTTCTAAATTTCCATGGAACCCTTAATGTGCAAGTTAAGTTGTGTGTGTACGGTCAGCATCAAAAGTAGCTGGCCACTTTTGTACTTTGTCTTAATAACACAATTGTCAATCAAGTATGACGTTTTGCACCTAACTGTAGAGCGACAAGGTACAAAACTGACCAGTTACGTTTGATGCTGACTGTACTATAAATAAATATGTTGTAACTATATTATTACTAATAATTTATTAGGCAAGCAAATAATCCTTAATTTAAAGTATTATCACTTTAATTTATTGTGGTTAACTATGTTTTTAAACGAAAATATAAACGTAATCTCTAATTTATACACTTTCTCTCTTAAAATCATCTTAGAGATTTGTGTTTTATTAGAAGGTAGATAATTTATCTAATTTTATGTTCTTGCACTTAAAATCTCTAATTCAAATAAAATATCTTCTTTGTCAAGGTGACAACTTACCAAAGTTTACATTCAGGAGACATAAGAACATAAAGTCACCTCTGATATATTGTAGTGGGAGCGCAAGCGTTGCTATTGTGATAGAGGATTTAGCCGGTAAAGCCGCGGGAGGCGGCTTAGCGAAATTAATACGTTATTGTAAGTTTAACACGTAACACTAAACCGGGCTCAGAACGACGTGAAAGATTTGCAATTGTTTTCTATACAAGGGTCGTTGTTTATTCGCAATGAGTAGGTACCTGTACTGTACAGTCAAGTTTTAAGATATGGGCGCATACAACTTGCTCATAAATTATGTCGTGTAGCTCTTATATCGTCGAATTAAGGTAACGGTTCATAATTATGAGCGGATTAAATTGATACATATTTTTTCACTTGACTCTCTAGCTAGACTGTGTATTTTTGAAAAATCGTGTCCAGGATTCGTAACGGTCAAATGGGACAAAAATACCATAAGTACCGTATTTTATGATGCAGATCGAAAGAATTTTACTAATAAGGTTCATTTACCTGTAAATAACAAACACAGTCAAAATTACAGAAGGCCAAGAAAACTGACAATTACATTTTAATTTTGTTTTCATCCGTCACTGGAAATGGACCGCAGCTACCTTAAATATTGGAAATAGAAAAATTATTGTTTTTAAAAAGAGGCCTTTGCCCAGCAGTGGGACACTGAAACAGGCTATTAAAAAAAAAAAAAAAAAAAAATAGAATAAAGTCTACATGAAATATTTTTTCACGACACTGCTCGAAAATGTGGCCATAGATAACCTAAACCCAGTGCTCAAAACTGCCTATATATGTACATTTAACAGCTGACTCATTTATGGCGCGCAAACACGACAACAATGTTACACTAATCGAAAACAGGACGGATCAGTATATGTATTTCATAATACGATACGACTTTTTGAAAGATATTTTCTGAATTTCATTCCCGGCGTGCTGAAACGACATTATTGGACCAATCAAAAGTAATCGTCTGCTGCATGTGATGGATGGATGGTTGGATGGACGGGATGTACGGATGGACGGACGGACGGATGGACGGGATGGACGGGATGGACAGGTTGGACGGGATGGACGGATGGACGGATGGACGGATGGACGGATGGACGGATGGACGGGATGGACGGGATGAACGGGATGGACGGGATGGACGGATGGACGGGATGGACGGGATGAACGGGATGGATGGATGAATGATTATGATGATGATGATGATTTCCTCGCATTAGTCGTGAAAAGCACACTGTTTAGTCTCGGCCAAAAGTGCAATAGATGGACTCGTACTTTCGAGGGCCTCCGCTACGCGTCGGCCCTCATACAAACTCGTCCATCTGTTGCTTACTTTCCAGCCTCTGCAACAATGTACTTTTAATTTAATAATTGTAACTAGAATAACCTAGATAGATGATAGATAGATAAAAAACTTTATTCACCACAACACGTACATGGCTTAAAAAAATAACAATGATAAAGTGACTTGAAAAATATAAAAAATAACATGGAAAACTTAAAAACTAACATGCAACAGAATTCCAAAATTAAGAGAGCCATGCGATGATGTGGAGAGTAGGCGCTGACTCAGCATGTACTGCAGCTACGGATAGCCACAGAGCTGGTATTCTGTCAGAGACCTGAGGTAGTGCCAACGTGCTTCTGGACAAAAATATATATTTTTTTTGTGTGTTGTGCCACATGCTAGACATTAAAATTTCAAAGAAATACATTGGAAAAGAACACAAGATGATGGGAAAAAGAACAAACCGAAAATACGGGATGTCAAAACAATAAGCCAAAATAAAAACCACTAATAATAGAAATTTTAACAAAACAAACACAAATATTTATGAGAGAGGAAGGTTCAGGACGTTTCTATTTGACGAGTGAGTAAAAAATTTTTATATTTAATTCGAAAAGTCGGTCTTGATTTCATATTTCTTATAGGTGGAGGTATATTGTTCCAGCATTTTGTTGCTTGGTACCTGAAACTTCCCCAAAACGCACATGTTTTGTGAGGATAGACGCTCAACACCAAGGCTCGCGAGGCTCTAGCTTTATGAAGAGAAGGCGACCATTTAAGCTTCGAATATAGATAATCAGGAGTTTTGAATTTCAAGCAGTCAAATAACAAAGAAGATAGCAAAAGATTATAACGATTTGACATTTTCAGAATTTTGGCGTTATTAAAGTATGGGGTAACATGAGAACGATGTGGAATCCTAAAACAAAACCTAGCGCAGGCATTTTGCACTCTTTGCATCAGTCGTCGCGAACGCTCCAGAAGACAAGGCCAATAAACAGTGAGACAGTAATCTAATTTAGATTGTATGAGAGCCTCACACAGTCTGACTCTCAGTTCTATACTTAGAAAATCACGGACATTATAGAGCACTTTTAATCGATAAAAACAGCTGCGAGCAATTTCATTCACGTGATTTTCGAAGCGCAAATTTTTATCTATTAGGAGACCCAAACTGCGTGCCTCGTCCATATGCCCGATAAGTACGTCTCCGATCGCTATTTTTGGATCTAAAAGCATTACTTTGGATACCTGTTTCTTGGAACCGAGCAACAAATATTTGGACTTATTCGGATTTAGTACCAGGCAATTTGCATTTGACCAGTCAACTATTCTTTTAAGGTCATCATTTATCCTGACAACCGCCCCGTTTGTGTCATCCGGATGAAAAGAAAGATATATTTGAAGATCATCAGCGTAAAGATGAAATTTGCAGTGCTTTATACATTGAACAAAGTCTGTGCAGTACAATATAAACAAGAGTGGGCCTAAAATTGAGCCTTGAGGCACTCCTCTTTTAACAGCAATAGGTTCAGATGACACACAACTACCATCAGCATGATGAATTTTAACCAGTTGACGTCGATCTTCAAAATAACTAAGAAACCACTTAATTGTTGCATTATCAAAACAATAGTAATGCAACTTAGAAAGTAGAAGATCAACGTTAATGCAATCAAAGGCACGCGAGTAATCAAGGAGAACCAAAATAGTGCCAAGACCAGTGTCTTGGGCAGCAAGAACTTCATCAACGACGTCATGCAAGGCGGTAGCTGTGCCTCTTTTTTTCCTGAAACCTGACTGTAATTCGGGTAAAATGTTATTGGACTCAAGATACACAGAGACCTGATCGTAGACCACCTTTTCCAAAACTTTGGAGATGTACGGTAAAATACTTATAGGTCGCAAATCTTTAATGTCGATGGGTTCCGAAACTTTTGGTATTGGGCGAACAACAGCTGTTTTCCATACCACCGGAACATAGGAACAGAGGATTGAAAAATTTATTAAATGTGTAATAATGCTTAAAGTGCGGGGAAGAGTCATTAAAATCATGTCGAAATTTATGTCGTCATAACCTAAAGCGTTCGATCGCATGCCAAGTAAAAGTTTGGCTATAACATTTTCAGAAACAGTGACTAATTTGAAGCTAGAATCACTATGCTGGAGATATTCGAAATAAGTAAGAGTGGATATATCAACAGTATTACTACCGGGCACGTCAAGAAATGTTCTGTTAATAACAGTTGGGTTATTGAAGTGTTGAGGTAATTCTGGTTTTTCATTGAAATTCACTACGTTCTGTCTAAGTTTTTTCCACAGTCGTTTAGGATTATTTAAATTGCTGTTGATGTGTTGTTCAAAAAATGCCCTTTTCTCATAAAATAGACTGGAATTTACAAGATGTTTCAACATTTTATACGTTTCTTTATTCGCTTGTGATTTATTCTTGCGATATTTACTATAGGCTTTGTTACGAATACTCATAATATAACGGACATTACTGGTTAACCATGGTTTAGAATCATATCTTGAAGTAAATTTTCGTACCGGAGCATGTTTATCAAACAAATCAAGAATGTATGTGTTGAAATAAAGCAACCTTATCGTCTACTGTTTTCAACGTGTATATATACTCCCAATTAACAAGATTCAAATCTTTATCGAATTCAGCCTTATCAACATCCTTCAAAAATCTATAAAGTATTGTCCTTGGTGAGGGTTTTATTTTTTTGATGTACAACTCGGCGAAGACCATTGCGTGTCCACCAAGCTCCGCTACATGTTCGATCTCGACGCTATGAACTTTAGCGTCAGTAATAATGAGATCAATAAGAGTGGAACTGTGATCAGTGAAGTGCGTAGGCTGGGAAATATGATTTTGCAAATTGTGATAATTTATAAATTCATTTAAACGTTTACTTTTCGTATCGTTGACATCCAAAAGATTAATATTAAAATCTCCTCCCAGAACAATATAATCGTACTTAGAAAAGGAAGTCAAAGTGCTATTCAGAGCATCTAAAAAGATTTCAGTGCCAAGCCAGGGCGGCCGGTAAGCCGTACCGACAATGACAACCAATGAGTTAACCTTTGTTTTTATCCATAGTTGTTCAACATCAGGCACTGAAGGATATTTACATATTTGAACATTAATACCTTGTTTGATGTAAAAAGCTATACCACCACCGCCCTTACGAGTGCCGAGCTTACGCGGTAAGTGCTTTAATCTATAACCAGGAATAGACGGCGCGCGAGCCTCCTCTCCCGCCTGCAACCATGTCTCATTAATAGCTATTAGGCAAGGTTCATGGCGTTCAATTGCCACAATCAGCTCACTATGCTTTCGAGGATTGCAAATAGATCCAGCGTTAAAAATTCCAAACTTAAAATATTTTTTAGTTAATTTACCGACCGCCATTTGACTATGGAGATAAAAATATGTTTAAAGCGAACGCTAGGTACAAGAAAGGTTACAATGTTTGGAATCAATTGAAAAACAGCGAGCGGAGCGGCAAAAAGTACACGAGGCAGCGAGCTTTGATTAAATAAAATTAGAGCTTGTTCCATCAAGTGGCCAAAATTCAGTACTAAAACTAGGCGTACTAACTCAAAAACCACCATATACAATTTCAAAAAACACATCACATGGCTCAAATTGTAAGGACATATTCGAATAAATGAACAATGACATAAAGAGAAAAAATACAAATAAAGTGTTTCCACAAACAAGAGGGCAAAAGGTGAACAGATGTTATACATTATTTTTTGTAAGTGAAACAGATCCAAAAACACGATCCAAATCATTTTCCGTCCGGATATGATACACCTTAGACTTTTCCGTTTTTCTTGTCAGAATTCGGCCATCTTTGGTCCAAACATACGTCCAGTCCTGTTTTCCACCCAAATCTCTCGCCCTTCCGAAGATGATACGATTTGTTCTCGTCAATCGCTCATTGATGAAAAATTTGCGCGGCACATGCGGAGGCAGACCCAGATCGTCGGTGGTGGTTCCACGTCGTACTCTTGAGCTTTTTATAAATTGATCACGAAGGGCTCGCCGCATCAGGCGCGCCACGATAGGTCGCGGACGGGAGGTTAATTTGCCACTAGCAGAGTCACCTTGCGTGTGCAATGGACCGACCCTGTAAGCGAACACGATGTCGCGATCCTCAATCACCACTCCTAGCTTCATACCAATGCTTATAACAATATGAACAGTCGACTCCCCCTTAGTCTCGGGTACGCCAGAGATCTCGATGTCATTTAATAAAGCTTGTTGGTCCCGTTCATTGAGCTCACACTTAAGCGCAGCAATCGTATCACACATGGTCTCGGTTTCGCAGGTCTTTCCGTCCACGTCCCTCAACCGCGCCATTTCAGCCTTTAAAGAATAATTCTCTGCCTCTAGGTTTTCCAGCCTCTCCCTAATCGCGACAACGTCACCCTCTAATACGGACAGCCGAGCAGTTAATAACTCCTTCGTTTTGCAGAATTCAGATTTAAGATTTATAATTTCAGCCTTAAAGTCCGCATTAATCGCCTCTCTCATTTCTGTCAACTTTATATCGAGAAGAGCAGCAAAGTCCCCGTAAGAGATGGTGTCATGGCTGGCAATCCTAGGTGCGCTCAATATTTTACTTTGCTCACCGTGAGTCAAATTTGAACCCTCGAAGTCATTTGTGATGTCCAGTATTGACTCATCACAAGACATATCATTGACATGAGAAGTTACAGTCTGGTCGGGGCCAGGGCCCGCGATGGAGGTGATATTGAGATTAAGGGCCCTTACATGCGACGGCCCGGGCACATCGATCAAGGACTCGTCCATTCCCTTTTGATGAATGGCCCGAACAGGAGTGTTTTCAGCACCTCTTCTTCGCGACGTAATATTATTACACGATGGACACCGCCAGCAACTCTTCAATTCTTGTAGATTTGCCATATAATAAGAACTGGTCATATTAACGCAGTTGTGATGGTAAATTCCCTTACAAAGCACACAAGCAAGCAATTCTATGGCCCCTACGGGCTTTAGACAGGCAAGGCAATTCATTTTTTTGTCGTAAAAATATTTATCTATTGCAAATAAAATCGAAAACTTCAAAAGCAATCAAGCATAAAATAAATATTAGATAAACACCGACGATGCGCCGGACGTTCCAGGTAGATGCAACGTATTATGAGTCACCGCGCCGCATGCAGCGCGCCGCGGACTGCGATGAGTCACCCGTCGCGCAACAGCACACACTTGGTCGCTAGATTCGCCGCTTACTCGGAGGTTGAGTTTGGCGCAGCGGTAGCGGCGCTCGCGCCGCAAGTCGATGCACTCCGCGACCGCACCGGGTTCAAATCCCAGCCGCCGGCAGCTTTCAAATCGCAGATGTTGCAGTTGGAGTTCACTTAAACTTAGCTATCTCACTCAAGGCACGCCCACTGGGAGGAGTTAGTCCATATAAGTCCAACAAGAGTAAGCAGGATTTGAAATTTAGGCAACCGTCCAATCACAAATTTTAGAAATCGATTTAAATTGTGACTTACCTGTGACCTACACGCCTAGGCCCTAGAATTACTTTTCTGGTTTTTTTCTATGTATTATGTTCCAGTCGGAATTTGAGCCCACGATCCTCTGTAATGAGAGGACATACCTAAATCCACGTTGTTAACACGGCTTTTTTAAGTACGAGACCCTAATGTTATAAATACTGTATTTGGGTAAGTTTGGGGCGATGGAATTTCTGTTGAACTTTTTTACTTAAACTATAAATAATAATATTTATTTTATGTAGTTACAAGCGTTATTAAAATAAAATAATTATTAACGGAAAACCATAAAATTAAAAACAATAATAAAGGTAAAGGAAGTACAATTTCTGAAAATAAGATAATTCAATAAGATAATAAACAAATCATTAGCTAAAAAGGTATTTTTATTACAACTGTTTAGTATATTATCATTTATAAAGTGGACTCTTGGAGCTATTTTTATAAAAGAAGGTACTTAATTGATGGCGTTACTAATAAACTAAACTTGCTAACTAACACACATGCGTCTGTGTTACACAGATACGTCTATAGGTATGACACATGTTTTCAAGGAACAACGTAAAATGTTGTAGTTAGCAAGGTACTTAGTTAAATATAAATTTTGAACAGCGATTAATATAAGAAGCAGTACGGAGTTGTTAAAGTGATATTACCTGGAACGCGACTCTTAATGTTTATCTTTCTGAAACAGGTTAATTTCTTGGTATTTCCCTTTGTAATTGCACACTTTCTGTCCATAAAAATGCTCAAAGGGTAGCCTTGCGAAAGCATCCATGACGGTAATTTCGTAAATGCTGGACGAGGGCTTAGACCTTTTCAATAAAAACAGTAGGAATATTTAGACTAAAATATATGTATACAAGGTTTTATAATTTTTTTTTATTATTTTCACACACGCTTGGAAAAAACTTAACACAGCTGTAATGGTTGAATAGAAACATTAGTCAACTTCTATTAAATATTACTCAAACAATTTTACATGGACGTTAATTCGACAACTTGCTTTAACATTCCTGATTAACTTTCTTACACAGTGTACACGATAATATGTATCGATTTACACAATATTTTGCTTTGATTATGTTCTATTCCATTTCGATAAAATATGTATTACAAATTTGTTCGTAGACTGAAGATTTACGATGGCCTTATTTACGTCGATGTACTACAAAGACCTGCACAATTGCGTCTGTTAAGGCACGTTTTTTTAGCGTGGCACATAAAAATCAGTAAAATTATTTATTATTTATCGTATGGCTTACAAATTACGCTTGAATCATAACTTAAATTTACACTTCCTAAGATATTCTGCTGCTTCGCTCGTGAGGGTTTAGACAACTTATAAAACTGTTGTGTGGAAAAATTTCATAAATATACCTGTTAAATTATAAGGCAACGCTCGTACATGTACCTATTTGTTTGTTATAAATAAATATTTTTCAGTAAAATAGTGAATTTTAAAACAAATATTTTACTTGAGTCGCAGGTATACAGGCTGGAAAAGCCGAACGCCAAATATACGGTGACTACCGTAAATATTGGAAATAAATATTTTTGCTACCTAAAATATCGCCCCAAACCGCCGCATGGCGTTTTCAAATAACATCAAGATTATAATTCCAGTAGCGAGTAGCACATTTTTCAGGGACAAAACCCAAGTTTTCGTTTAAGCGAAACAATTCTTTATTTCTCTTATAAAGCGTCCTGAAAAGATTGTCTTAGCGGAACAGCGTAAAATGTTAAGTCCAGCGATACAGCCTTGATCCTTCGCGGGTCAACGTTTAAGCCAGCGGTGCACTGAAAGCGGGAAATGAGCAGCAAAGGAGCTAGCGGGCCGGAAACGCACAAAGTGGACTCAAAGAGGTATGCTAAGCCAACAGTCGTCTTAGAGGACGTTTCACGAACTTCCTTAGTACCTACCTATCTGCTCGTCATCTACGTAAATAGGTCTTATACTTACACTAAGAGATAATATATTGCTGTATGTCGTGTTCGAGTGTTCGAGGTATTTTGTTGATGTTCTTATTCAAATACGGTTTTATGTTATGGTTCTATGCCTACATTAAAAAACTGTATAGCCGCGTAGGTTGATATACTTATGTAGTGGATTCAAACAACGGGTATTTATGTGCGAAATTACATTTGTAATTTACCATGAACTTTACGGTGAATGGAAACATCGCGAGGAAACCTGGATACACCTCAGAAGAAATTCAATGGTGTATGTGAAGTTCCCAATCCGCACTAGGGGCCGCCTGGGGACGACGGCCCAAGCCCTCTCATTCTGAGAGGAGGCCTGTGCCCTGCAATGGAACGTATATAGGATGGGATGATGATGATGATAGTTTGATAGCCTACATTGGATAGTTTTTATCCTGGAAAATTGCATAGTTTCCGCGGGATAGCGATAAACGAATTCCTTGCAGACGGAGTTGCGGGCAACAACTAATCTTCGATTTTGGTCTCTAAGCGAATACCACGATATAACTCAGGCACGCTTCGCCGACAGCAAACTTGTATTGCGGTAGTAACTTAGAGACCAAAATTGCAGGGTATCGAAGATTCGCATACTCTTGTGCACGAAGGGCCTTATGTAGAAAAATCTCCAAATAGCAATGCTGACAGTGTTCAGCCTACTTCATCGGCTGCAGCATATTCTCCCTCCACCGACAGTAATTCTCTAAAACCAGCTTTCTTTGGTGAAGTTCGCAGTCACAATTTACGTTCTCTTACAGGTTGCTGTTTCAGACGTTTAAAATGTTTTAATGGGGCAATTATTGTTCCCGCTGGAAGGTGAGTAGGTATAATGGGCAACTAGCGCACTTTCCAAGAATAACGGCGTATTTACGACTTCCTGTACAACGATACGTATATTTTCTGTGAACCTAAATTAAACACTTAATTAGTTCATAAATTAGACACTACAATATTTTTACCTTGCTTTACTACTATCAGGCGGAGGCTCAAGCAGGTAAAAACCTAAAGTTTCGCCGAAAATTATACGGATATTATTGATTGGCAGACAACGTTTCGCCGAGTAAGTACGTCGACATACATCATCATCGTCGTCGTCGGTATGTGGGTATGGTATGGACGTTGTGGAAGAGCAATAAAGAATTGAGTATTGATTGGATTTAGGCGAAAAGAAAGGTTAGGAAAGTTTTTTGATTATGGACCTCCACAAAGTAACGTCTTTACCAATAAATTATTTACATTGCCTCTGTTTTTGGCATTTTATTTTGGTTTTAATAAGGTCCATATTCGGAAAAAAACTTCTTCTTCTTTTTAAGTCATTGTACATACTCTATAAAATTAATAGAATAGAATAGAATAGAATAGAATTTAATTTATTGCCACAACATAAAGTACAATATAGAAAACTTATTAGGTAGGTACATAATTAATTAATATTAAAAAAAAACTAAACTAAAACTAACACTGTCTCATTAGTTGTGGCAAAGGGGATGCACTCAGCATATGCTGTGAGTCAGGTGCCCACAGGAGGCCCCGACTGGCACAGCGCTGATTTTCAGTACACCCCCTTAATACATCCCTGTTGTCAATCGATGGGTGCCGAATGTATAATATAATATTCTCGTATGCCTACTTTATTTTTGTTTTTTTTTTTGACGTGACAACGTCTAATAAATCGATGAAGGCCGGCTGCATACACGAAAAAGGATGACGCAATGTAACGTTACACGTAAGTACATGTACGTACATGTACCTACAGAGCCGCGAAGGCCAGTTGCAAGAGAGCGGCGAACGCCAGGATGTACACTGCGGGGTTAGGGGGGTTGCGGCGTTATTAAAGGGGGTTTCATTTTTGTTTTTTAATGGGGGTGCGCGGGTTTCGAAGGGGGACGGAAATTTCATTGATCCGTTTTCAAGATATTTGACAAAACACCGGTTCTCGTCGACTGTATAATTATCATAGTTTCAAGAAATATGTACAATCGACAAAACGTAATCTAGAATTGTATGGTTTCGATGAGTGGTGTATCGAAAGTTCATTGGCTCGACTGTTATTAGATCGAATATTCGCTAGATCGAAATACTTGTGGCCGAAATACTCTTATGTACAATCGACAAAACGTATTTATTATATTGTTTCGATCAAAGATGTATCGAACTTTCAATGGCCTTATCTTATGTACTTAGTTTCATCTCGTATGACTGTTATAAGTAAAATAATAATTATTTATGTATAATAAGTGTAAAATGATTGGGTAGTAAAGAGTTTTATTTAGTCGCCCTTTTTTACTTGTAATGATTTTTAGTGAATCTTCAGTGAGATGACAATTGAAACCTCAATTTCAATTTGACGATTTATTGTTTCTACGCTTTTCGACCCAGCGAACATTTGATCCAGTAACAGTCGAGCCAATGAACATTCGATAGTATGATATTCCGACAGTTCGTAGTCGACACTATGATATACACCCGTTCTCGTCCGATCAATCACCGAGGCTAAGCAACGTCGGGCGCGGTCAGTACTTGGATGGGTGACTGCCTGCTGGTTTCATTTTTGTTTTTTGAATGTTTGTTATGACGTTGTCACGTTAAACTATCGTCCGTAAACCGACTTTACAGACAACCGGTTTTTTTTTAATTTATTTATGATATTCTTTACGTTCTGTGAATTGATTTTGATTTTCTATAAAATTTTATTACATTGACATACTATTTATTTCATAGAGGTTTCTATTTTTAATTACCTGTGCCCTTATACGTCCCACCTGAGTACTGGCCTACCTTCAGAATGACAGGGCTCGGGCCCTAGTTCCCACGCGAGCCCAGTGGGCGTTGGTAATTTCACACACACATTTTACATTAATTTTTGGGGGTAGGCTACAATAGAGAGATCTCTCTCCAGGCAGATGTTATGCCTGGGACCAAAGTGCTATGGATGAAAATTGGAAGTTGTATTTATGCAGCCGAGTTGAGAAACTTCGATAGTGCGATGCAGGATGAAGTATTTAGTTTCTCATCTGATGACTAGATGCCGCTAGTGGTCGTTATAAATTTGCCTGACTCCATGGAAACTCCCATAAATTCCTTCAAACTCAAGTATTCTGTTGGCTTCACAAAAAAAATTCTACTCTTTGAAAGAATTCTTGAACAATATTAAAAAAAGATTTTTGGGGTATTTTTTTATTAGGATAAAAGAAAAAATAGCATTGTGTGGCATGAATGACAATATTTGCGTGATAAGTTCAAATGTATGAAACTGGAAAACCTTTTACCACTGTTAATTGTTCTAAATTTAAGACAAATAAACATATTTCATTTCATTAAGTACTTATGTTAGGGAACCGACTACACAATTAACAGTTCCCAAAGCGCACCACTACCCATTAGGTCCAAATTTTAAACTGAAACGTCAAGCTTCATAAGTAGCGCGCTATTCCCCCTAACTGCGCTTCTAACGTGTCTCTAAGTTGAAATGCGAATATCAAAACAATTCATCACGTATGCATAACGGCACTGGAGATAAACCGGGACTGCACGCTCTCAAGCCACGACTTTACAACGAACGTAACTTCTGAGAGATTCCTAGATTCAAACGGAACACAGCCGCAGTTTGCGTCACTCGCTTGAATGCTAAAATAAATATACCTCTCAGCCGGAGGAAATGCTACCAGGGCAATTTAAAAGTCTTAGGTTGTTACACTCGCGCGTGTATGTGGCAACTTCTAATGTTTTCGCGGGTTTTACACGTTGAAATGACATCATGTACGCTTTTGTGAGATGCATTGAAGTAAAGATACATTAACAGTTGAGGGTAATCCTTACTTAATAAATGCGAAAGTGAGCCGGTCTGTCTGTGTATTACCACTACACGCTTTAACCTCTAAACTGATTTTGATGATTTGGTATAGTGATAGTTTGAGACCCTAAGAAGGACATAGGATAGTGTCCCAGAAAAGTGTGTAGTTTCCGCGGGATAGCGATAAATAAACTATTCGCAGACGGAGTAACGCAACAGCAACAGCTACTTCTAAAATAAATACACCTCTCAGCCGAAGAAAATGTTACAAGGGCAATTTAAAAGTCTTAGGTTGTTACACCCACGCGTGTTGGAACGTTGTATGTGGCAACTTCTAATGTTTTCGCGGATTTCACCTTGAAATAGCATCATGTAGACTACGCTTTTATAACATGCATTGAAGTAAAGATACATTAAGCTTTTAGGGTATATATCCTCACTTATAAATGCAAAAGTAAGTCAGGTCATTTATTACCACTTCACACTTTAACCGTTGAACCGATTTATTTTATCGGAACTGCTATACAATAACTATAAACTAAAAATTTTAAAACCCCCCAACGCAATTATGTCATACGTATGTTTGAACATAAAGTAAATGCCCATTATGCGTCTAAGATCCCTTCCGCAGCTAACGAAAGAGCTGATAACTTTGGAACGACGGAACCGATTTTGATGAAACATATTTATCTAAAAACTATCGCCAAGAAACCTGCTTTATAATAAAAAAAACGCATCAGAATCGGTTCACCCGTTTAAGAGTTATGATGCAGACATTAGGGAGTGGACCGGGATCAGAAGTGCAGAGCAACTATTCCGGATGGCTCAAGACAGGGCGAAGTTTTCAGAGCTAACGGCCAACCTCCAGTAATGGAGTGGCACTTTCAGAAGAAGAAGAAGATGCAGACAGATAGACAGAGACACACACACACATAGCGGTCAAACTTATAACACCCCTCTTTTTGTTTCGGGGGTTAAAAAATCATACCTAATAGCCCGAAATAATTTACCAAATTCGATGTCGGGAACTTCAGTTATTTCCGATCAAGGTCTTAACGCCTAACCCATTAAACGTCCTTAAACGCTCAACACAGGTACTCTACGTAAAACAAGAGACGTGAATTTTAATATAAACGCCAAAGGAGATAGAATCTGAAGGCCCTTGTAAGTCCCGGCCCATTTCTATTAGCTGGGCCCTTCGGCCGTGTTAATCGTTTTGATACACCCGAGATTGATTCGTTAGGGTTTTACGTCTCAATTTAGTGTTTATAAGATTTTCGGATAACTGGAAAGTAATTGGCCAAGCGCGAGCCGGATTTGTGGAGGGTTCTGCAGCGGCAACTTCTAAGTGACCTAATTAGTTTCGCTCGCTGGAAACTTTACATTTAACACGAGTTGCAACGGTTTTAGGAATTGGATTTCATTTTATTTCTAAAGTTACAATTATAAATTGTACGTAATATAATATTTGTATGTAATGTGTGTTAAGTACCTCATATTCTACCAACAATAAATAATATAAAAAAACGGCCATGTGAGTGTGGGACTCGCACGGGGTCATCTATAAAAATGGCAAAAAAAATCACGTTTGTTATATGGGAGCCCCCCTTAAAAAATATTTGTTTTGTTTTAATTTAATTATTTATTTTTAAAGTGAATATATAACTAAATATTCTGTAAATATTTCAAGCGTCTACCTGTTGCCGTTATCAACATGGAGCAAAAACGAGCAAAAAAAATCACGATTATTGTATGGGAGCCCCCTCAAATATTTATTTTATTCTGTTTCCGAAATACTAAATATTTCTTGTTATAGCAGCAACCAAAATACACCATCTGTGAAAATTTCAACTGTCTAGCTATCACTGTTCATGAGATACAGCCTGGTGACAAACGGACAGACAGACAGACGGACGGACAGCGGCGTCTTAATAATAGGGTCCCGTTTCAGCCTTTGGGTAAGGAACCCTAAAAAGAAAAAATTATGTGTAGGTATATTTGTGCATGTTTGTTTGTAATTCTTTCACGCTACGGCGTCTGGACGGATTTAGATGAAATTTGCGGATGTAGCTGGCTGGATTTCGAAAATGACAAATCGTCATCATCCCAGCCTATATAGGGTCATCCTACTGCAGAATGACACACAGCACAGCCAAGGGAACCACTACCACCATAAATAAAAATCCTGACACGTGTTCCGCCTCTCTCCGAAGCATCATCAGCGGCTGTCGATCCTAGGACGATTACGGAGGTGAAGATTTTAACATGGACTCCGCATAAAGCTGCGTATCCACCGGAGCTGAGCGAGGATGCGTTGCGAGGGATGTGTTTGTCATGAACCAATAGAAACACTTCATTTATAAATGAAGTGTTTGATGACAAAAACATCATTTATAAATGAAGTGTTTCTATTTGTTCATGACAAACTTATCCCTCGCAACGCATCCTCGCTCAGCTTCAGTGGATACGCAACCTAACGCGTGAATCTATACAATATCAAGAAAATATCAAATAACCATTATTTTAATACAAAAGTAGCTCAACGGAAATATTCCTTCATATTCCGGTTACCCAAATACACCACTACAAGTTGCATAAACGAATTTCCCCTCAATGTTTTGAAAACTCTGTAACAAAACACAAAGTACTAACCTCCTTGTTTTGAGTGGAGGAAGAAAAAACATCCTCTTCTGTTGTATGGGGTCCCGCATGATCCCGCCGGTGAATGGATGTCTGAGTACAATAGTGGAGTTCTCCCGAGGCGACGTCTCGTAAACCGGGAACTGTGTTTCAAATACATGTTACAGTTTTCTTATAGTGATAATAAACAATAATACTTACCTACCTACCTAGTAATACCTGTAACAGAAACAATGAACCAAAATAATACAGAAAAATAATTTACTGATCTGTTTGAAATCGGTGCCTCAATACAAGCCAACAGGAGTGGACCTAATCACCTTATCTTACCTACACACTAACCTATTGGACTTGACACCGACTATCCTGAATCTTTGGCAAATAACAACAACACAGAGTAACATAAAGACTATAGTCTTATAGGTTACTTTAAAGACAAATATCTTATGTTTGCCTGTGTAAATATTTAGTTGCAACGTTTCATTACCATTGTGTATATATTAAATACTAGTTAGTAAAAACTAAAGAACTTAATTAAGGAAACTACAATGAACGCGGACTTTTGTTTGATTTGTGATTCCTGAGTGAGCATTCTTCATGGCCCCGACGAACTTAATTAAACTCGGTAAATCTATGATAGGAACAATCGTACTTTTCTAGATTCATCCCGCAAACGCTAAATTAAACAAATGAGGCTCTGATTTTGTAAGTGCTGCTTTTATTTCATTTTAGAATTATTAAATACCTACGCAATTCTGTAGCTTGCATTTGAAGGATTTATTTATAAATATGCTCGATGGTAATGATCGTTTGTCCATTATAAGAGCGATAGATGAGATGACGACGTGTGCGTGACTCTGTACGGACCTCTGTGAATTTGCACTGCGGACTCGCCTAGAGACTAAAATCGTCGGGTATCGAAGATCTGCGATCTGCGTAGCCTTGTGTACGAAGGGCCTTAGAGATAATGTTTTAAACTTACGCGATCTTAACCATAATTCAAGCACAATAAACGAAAAACACGCGTGGCTTAACGAACGTAATACCCTAACTACGCTTCAGTCTGCCCGTGACGACGGCCGTTGCAATGTGGCTGCATCTTCAAGGTAATTTTAGCAATATTTTAGTCGTGACTAAGACCCGGATGTGTTACTGTTAGTTTTACATGGTCTTTATACATATTTTTTAGTTAAGTTTACTAATTTGCTTAAAATTAATAATATTAATGATAGTAAGTAATAGTAATAATTTTAATTTAAGTATATAAAATAAAAACAGAAACCTGTAAATTTTTCCAAGTCTCGATTGAATTTTACAGCTGTGTTGGGTTTTTTATGAGTAAAATGAATGTTTTTCGACAGTGCAGACTGCAGTCTGAATGTGACACATTATGGGATTATGGTAATTTTATTTTTGCCAGTAGGTATTTGTATCTTGGTAAAATCGCAGCATGGAGCTCTAAATAAAGTACATAAGTACAGTTAACCAATTCGATTCCTAGGCCAGCATAGAACCTTCCAAACCAAAAAAAAATATTTACTATGATATAGTTCTGAGGTACCCCAGGATTCACGTTATCCATTACTTCAGTGCTGAATAAGTTATTAACACAGCTCAAGTAAAATCTCATTTAAATCCCACATCGATCTACTTCGGTAGTGTGCATGTTGAATATTCATGAAAATATCCGCATCGGAGTCTCCACTCAGACGTAACAAAAAAATTCAACCCGGGTTACAAACCAGATCTATGTGGGATACGCGTCGTCCGATTTTACTGAAATAAAGAGAAAACAAAATTTTTCAATTTTATTAACTCGTACGACGGCATTCCGTCAGACAACTTTTTTCGGAAACGAGAAATACCTACGACAAAAAAATTAAGTGGCGGATGCTTTTTTGACACCTAAACTGCATACCTAGTCCAAAATGATTCCTACCAAAACTTCACCATCTAATCCCCTTAGCAATAAATTATTGTTTAGTTTGTGTTAACTTAACATTTGTTTGTTTATATTGGTCACATTTGTAATGATTTTGTTGACAAAGACGAAACATATTATTACTTGTTTCTTAATTTTCATGAATAAGAGAGTAAGTAAGTACATTGGAAACTAAAGTGAATTTAGTTAGACATCTCTTTCTCATAAGCTAACTTTAAAAAAAATGGTACATCTTCGCGTTAGACGTTAGTGTGCCAACGCAGTAAGTACTTTGTTCTCAAAAAACCATGAAAAACTTTATCATTAACTGTAAACTTTTAAGTGACGTATAAGGATACCAGCTGTTGCCCGCAACTTCGTCTGCGAAGAATATGAGTATAAACTATAGCCTACGATCTATTCTCAGACCTACCGAATACAGAAAAAATAGTTCATAAAAATTGGTCAAGCCGTTTCGGAAGAGTTCGATAACAAACACCGTGACCCAAGATTTTTACATATTAGAAGATTTCACTTTGGGATTTGCAATAGAACTGACTGGAAGTAGCTAAAGCTAGGGATTCACTGCGGGACGAACGTCCCGCAACACGATGTTGCCAGACTTCACTTGACATTTGGCGATACAAATAATTGCAATGGGCATTGGATAATTCCGCTTATCTGCCAAATTCAGCCAATTCCCAACTTATACTCCAAATTGTTCAAAATAAAACTAAACAGATTAAATTACCATCTGCACCACGTATCGGTACTACTGTGCAAATACGTGGTATTTACTTATGGTAGATAAGTGAATTGGCACTATCCTCAACGATTTGTCCCCTAGTGAATCCGTGGCTCAATACTGGAACAAAATCGTTATGTCCCGTAAGATATCTTCTTGACGCATTTGCAATTTTCCGGGGGTAGTTTAGAGTACAGCTACTTCTAACTTCGCAGCCTGTCCCATTTCACTACCGCACTAGATGGCAGCTGGAGATAAATTCGCAAATATGACTGAATTATTAAGGTACATGGGCGAGAAATGGAATTCAAGGCGGATGACGTTATTGGAACGAAAGAATTTCTGGATCTTTAAGCTGTTTCTCGCCACCCACACAACATAGTATATGCCTATAAATGACGTTACTGGCATTAGTGGCGGCAGTTAGTGACAACGCACAACCTAAACAACTGGAGCTAGATTTTTAAAATTTGGAACCCATATTCCTTGAAAAGGTATAGGTGAAAAACTTAAGTAAAGGACCTGTTGTATTTGGAACGACAGCTTGTTTTTGTTTATTGTTTACTATACAGGGTTATTTGTAATTCACTAGCATCCTTTTAACCCTAAACTCCTACCACTTAAACAAATGTTTTTTGTTTTACGGCTTTTGTCATAACTTAATATTTTTGGTGTAATAACATTTTGAAAATTTGAGATTTCCTCTTATTTTTACGATACTCTGTGTATTTGTATGGGAAAAAAGTGCTTCATTTTAAAAAGTCGTAAAACTAAAAACATTTGTTTGAGTGATAGGAATTCAGGGTTAAGAGGATGTCAGTGAATTAAAAATAACCCTGTATACTACTGCTGTATGTTGTACTGCTACATACAACAGGTCATTTACTTAAGTTTTCAACCGACTTCAAAAAAGGAGGAGTTTATAAATTCGACTGTATGTTTTTTTTTTCACCTATAAGAAGTGATTTGTCAAAATTCCCACGAAATGAAAACTAGCCCGTTCTTTTTTCTTCCGTAGGATTGAAGCCGTGAGCTAAAACTGATCATCATCATCATCATCATCATCTTTGCCTACATATACTATAAGACACAGGCCCGCTCTCAGGATGAGGGGGCTTTGGCCGCAGTTCCCACGCGGGCAACTTCACACAGATACATCATTAAATTTCTTCGCAATTGTGTGCAGGGTTCCTCGTGATGTTTTCCTTCACTATAAAGCTAATGGGTCGATCAACTTTTCTTTGTCACTCGTTGCAATAGTGACGGTCTCCTGAGTAACTCTTTAAACCGTAAGTTTATCTGATTAAAATTTGCCAAACATGCATTTTTGTGGTAGTTTTAAACCCCTTCTACAATTGGTCATCTAATAAGCGTGTTAGTTAATGTGACACAACATTTCTTCTAATCAAACTGTACTACTTTTGTCCCCTCGCTGAAGGGACAGAATAACAACAAGAAATAGTTGATCCACCCTAATGGTAAATTTCAAATGTGCGAGCACGGGCTCGAACCCACGACTGCTTGAGAAGCCATAGGTCAAACCACTAGATAACCACAACTTTAAATTAGTCATGTATATTCAGTGCATTTTACAGATGTGTTTAAATTCTTATAGAGGTAAGTGACAACCACATGCGACGACGTATCGGAAGAACGTGTAAATAAATCGTAAACTAAGTTTTATTTTTATGACAGCGAGAAAAGTTATAAAAAAGACCTATAGATAACTCCACATCGGCATTATCGACAATTTTTCGTCGATTTATTATCGCGAAAACTTAAACTCATATTAGGAGCGTAGGGAATTCGTGACCGCTCGATATCCTCTACGTGCACTGTCTATAGTGCGAAAAGAAAAAGATAAAGCTTCCCCAGGAAATGGACCATTCGCCGCCCTTTTTCAGAGCTATCGGGTATTAGCAATTTGCTTTGTGTAAGGTACTGTCTCTCCAAGTGGAATTGTATCGGTTGCGAATAAGGAAAAGAGGACTTTGATAATTAACCCCTAAAGAGCGTAACGGAAATGTGAACTTTACGAGAAATTTGGAGCATTGACCTAATGAATAGGTGCCTAATCAACTAATCCTGACACCGTCCCTAATTTATTCCGAATTTTACCTTTTTCGTTGCAATTTTAGATTTGAGTGTAAGCGGATAATGAAAGGAGCTTAGCTGGTGTGTTTCCGACTTTACTTCGTACCTATCTAGAATTTGTTTTTTTTTTATTCTAGAACGCTAGCGCGTGAGTAGGTAGGCTGGCTACTTCAAATTATATATTCCCCAGAAAAAAAACCAAATGATGCCTTGTACTATAAACACCATTTCCTATAAGAATATTTTCACCAACACAAACCAAATACTTACGTAATGCGTTTTTGTATAATAAATATTTTTAATACAAGCTCTTTTGCTGGTTATACTTATCGTTGATTTTATTTGCATTGACATGCAAACTACACATCTGTACCAAATTTCAAGGCAATCCGACCAATGGACAATTTGATTTTCAACACGGTTAGTTAATAAAAGCTTTAAATAAAATACAAGCTTACCTACCTAATTCTTTTAAGCTAGATGAGTAAACAATGGTGAATAAAGTACGGTCATACTGTTTTAAAGCTTTTATAAGACTTTTAGTAGACAACAGAGATGATAATACCACCAATCAACTGTCTTACTTTTTATGAGCCGTCAAAACACGATCCTCCCATAGCTTTTGTATGGCAATGGCTAGTTATAACGGCCCTCCTATGCCTTTGAGAAACTCTATAATATCTTTGAGAAACTGAAGTCCAGTTTGTTGACAGAAAGTGCAGATATCTCATATTATTATTCTTATTAAATACTTTATGGTGTTAATAGTATCATCATTGCTAAAATTATTAGATGTAATTAAATAACATCGTATAATTTGGTTTGCAATAAATATACAATGTTGAATTTCTTGCCAGATTCTTCTCAACAATTTTTTCCGGACCAGTGGTAAATTCTTTGGCATTCATAAGTGCTTTTTATAGCCTAAATTGAGTAAAGACTTAACTTCGACTGTACATGTCTTCAAATTTTAAACTAGTACTTACCCATTATCGCCTTAGCGTAATTTCTGGGCAAAGTGAACATTAGCCGTTTGAAGAACTGAAACTTTCCCCGGCTGTCCGACCCGTATCACCGGGATTCTCTTTTGGCCCCGTCTTATCTTGTCGGCTTCACGAAATGAAGCCACGACTGATTTTCACAGATATCTAATAGTGGATACGAGAGAAAAGAGATGGAACGGAAAAGATTCTTGCTTTTGACACATCGAACCAATTTAGTGGTTGCGAAAGTCTGAGATTTCTGTGCTTGGGCCAACTTTGCCCTTTCGATATATATATTTTTTAATTTCAAAAGGCCTATCTCATGATTTGTCTGATCCATAACTAGATAATCTACTATATCTGTAGCGGCATTTATCTGAACGAAAACTTTTTTGTCATCTTAATTGAGAAGAATTGACTATAATGTCGTAGTAGCCTGGTGGCCTCCAAACAGAAGCTCATGGATTCAAGCACAGGCTTGCACTTCTGAATTTATACTTTTTCGGAATTTGTATGCTAAATTGCATTTGAAATTTACCATTGACTTTAAAGTGGATAAAAGTAAGGAAACCGTGCAGGTAGGCAGAAGTTTGCACTCCTGTGACGAAATTCATTGGTGTGTGTGAAGTGCCTAATTCGCATTGAATCCACGAGGAAACTACTGCCGAAGACCTCTAATTCTGAGAGGAGGCCTGTGGTACCCTGCAGCGTGATACGATAGGTTGGGATGATGATGATGATAATGTCTAGGAAAACTTTAATGTACATTACTTTACAAAATATTACATTCAAAAGGTGTGTAGGTATTAAACTTAAATCGTAGTAACAGAAACCAGGCAACTATCTATAATATAAAAGTGAACGGCCAGAACGGGATAAAAAAAAACGTGACAGAGCAGGATGGCGCTCTACAACACCATTTTGACACGTTTCTCCCAAACAACGCATTATTTCTATGGAATTTTAAAGAAATTCGATTCTTTGACCTTGGGAATCGCGAAAAACTTGAGAAAATATGATATTGGGTGTGTAAATTTTGTATATTGAGCAAAATAAAATCACAAGTTTGAATTTCGTGCCAAAAGTGAGCGATCTTATTATCTATGCCAGTGTTGCCATACATTGCATTGCAGTCTGTAAAGGTGACCACAGACCTACATATTAAATAAGCACTGATCTAAATTAAGTGCTGTCGAGTTGTAACTGTACCTATTTGATAATCGCTATTTTTTTAAATAAGAAATAGTACGAACGTAAAAAAACTCTGCCAAATTGCGTACTATCACTAACTAAAAATACTAAAACCCCAGTACTAACTTCACAGCATATCGTGGCGCGATATTTTAACTTTGCATGGCTGCATGGAATAAGTTTCCTTTGCCTACCTGTGCTCAGAAGGGGTAGAAAAAAATGAAAATGGGCCCAAAAAGCTTATTATGTAACACACTGGAGGGAGGTTGAACGCCGAACATCAGAGATGGAACTCAATCGTAACACAACAATAAAAACGTAATAAAGGTAAACTTTTTGTTTCAAACGGATGTTCGGCGTTTAACCTACAGTGTTGTATATAAGCAAGCTCCTTGGTTGGGCCGCGTATCAAGATATAGGAAGGATTCAAAATTTACAGAAGCTTGAACTCAGCTTTTTTTTTAATTTTGCAAAATGAAGGGTTAATAGGTATAAAGATTTAATGTGCCTATATGTGATTGATACCTAAAGCCTGACAAGGTTCATATTAGCCCTCGCTATGTTGCGGATTTTCAGTGGAACTAATTTATTTCAATGGCAATGATTTTTTTTTGACAACAGACGTTGGAAGTCATTGAATGTCACCGATGTAAACAAAACGAAAATAATTCGACAATTTCAGAATAATAATCGATTTTGCAATCAAAATGCCCAAAAAAGTTCACCCCGATGCAAAAAAAAAAAAATTTTAATACGTTCAAATGGTTGCGGCAGAAAAAGGACGAAGGATTCAGCAGCATTCCAATAAACCATGTTTTGAAATTAGTTGTTGACATGACGGGTACTGATATTCATAGTTTGGTTGTAATGAACTGGTTAGCTTGGTACTAAATATGTAAGTATTTTTTTACCTGTTTGTAGTACGTTTTAAATTTATTTATGGCGTATTAATAATAAGAAATAAATAACGAGTAATACTTACTTTAATTTTTATGCTACGCGTATTTTTATTTAGATCACTGTGTAGTAGATAAGTAACTAATTATGTTACTCAACCACACTTAAACCACTGAGGCTGGACTCGACTAACGTTTTTATTCCGGGAATAACGCTTATTCTCGAATACTAATATCAAAATAGTATGGTGTTTTGGACATCAGTATCCGAGAGTAAGCGTTATTCCCCAAATAAAAATGTCGAGCCTGAATGGATTTACATTATGCCCCTACCTCACGCTCGGCGAGTGAAGGAGAGCCTGAAAGTCGAGCTATACGTTAGTGAGATGCAAATATTTCCATCTTACTCTAACTTATAGCTCCGACCCTCAGGCTCGCCTTCACTCGCTGAGCGTATTAATATGGGCATGACAATTGCTATTGCCAGATATTTCAAAAAGTGTGTCCAGCCAGATCGCCACAGTTATTGTATACACCAGTGCAGGAGCGTTTAGCGAATAGTGCGCAGGGGGCGCATTCGCCAGATCTGGACAGACCTTTACAAATTTATATCCAACTTGCATAATACCTATACCTATTCTACGCGGGCGGAGCCGCAGGCGGCCGCTAGTTATTAATTAAAAACGAGCTTAGCACAACATGTCAAATCAAACACGTATGCATTGCCAAGACAAATTTAACTGAACACAGTACATACACTTAGTTTAAAATCAATAAAAGATAATTATTAACTTGCACAGAAACCGCACAAAATAATACATTAATTAAAAAACAAGTTAAAAAGTTATGTGAGAGAGAGAGATATTGTACACTATTTTCCGGGTAGATATTAGAATGAAACTCACTGCTGCTAACTAAAACTCAATTTAATAGGAGGGTATGTGCAACTGATATCGAAACAGTGTTAGGCAAACGTTACTCAGTTAATTTCGGGGTCAGCGCCATCTATCGGACGCTTAGTTAAACTTTCTCTAATACATTGTCTGTATCGATCGTAACATACTGCCACCCAAAATGACTCTCGTCATTTTTAAATTATGCAGTTACAAAGTTTTACATGCACATAATCACTTTCACTAAAGTCCATTTTTTTTTTTTTTTTTTTTTTTTAATCACTAGAATTTTTACTAAAGTTCATGCAAATTATTCACAAGCACTCAATAAAGGGCACAATTTTGATATCGCCCGTCTCATCACTCCAGAGGCCGTCTTGACATCGTATGTCCTGGTGAGATTGTCTTGACCAGGATATTTTCTTAAAATTCGACCCATCGGCCAACGCCCAGGAGGGAATCTCTGATCTTTTATTATTACTAAATCTCCAACGTCATACTCTCTCGTCTCGTTCTTCCATTTGAATCTTTCTTGCATCCTGCTCATGTATTCTGATTGCCACCTCTTCCAAAAATCCTGTAACATTCTCGTTGTCAATTGCCATCTGTCCAACGAGCGGTTCTCCGATTAATAGATGTCCTGGGGTAAGCGGTTCTAGATCATCGGGATGGTCACTTATTTTGGAAAGTGGACGGGAGTTTAAGCAGGCCTCTATTTGGGTTAGAACCGTGCTTAGCTCTTCAAAAGTAAGTGTTGAGTCTCCCACTATCCGTTTTAGGTGATATTTTGTCGATTTAACGCCCGCTTCCCATAATCCTCCGAAATTTGGCGCTCCAGGTGGTATGTATTTCCATTTTGTTCCTTCTCTGTCTAGGCTGGATGCAAGTTCATCAGGTATGGTTGATTTTCCTTGTTTCCACATAGATATAAGTTCCTTTTCAGCTCCATGAAAGGTGGTTCCGTGGTCGCTCCACATCTCTTTGACATGTCCACGTCTCGCTACGAATCTTTGTACGGCGGCTAAAAAGGCTTGAGTGGTCATGTCGCTCACAACTTCTAGGTGAAGAGCTTTTGTGCACATGCAAATAAATAGACTGATGTAAGCCTTTTTTGACTTTGCCCCGCGCCCCTTACTCATTCTCACATTTATAGGTCCTGCGAAATCCACGCCACTAATGGAAAAAGGTCTAGCAGGTGTTACTCGGCTCACTGGTAAGTCTCCCATCTTTTGTTCTCTGTTTTCAGCTCTCTGCCTCGCACATATGACACATTCTCTCACGAATCTTTTTACTGCATTCCCTGCGTTTATTAGCCAGTATTTACTCCTTAAGTATATGATCATCATCTGTGGTCCACCGTGTAGTGTTTTTATGTGAGCTTCTCTGAGTAACAGCGGTACCAGCAAGTTATCTCGTGAAATGATGATAGGGTGTTTGCGTACAAATTCCATGTCCGCGTGCTTAAGGCGTCCTCCCACTCTAACTACACTTTTCTCGTCGAGAAATGGAGAGAGTGTTAGTAATCGGCTTTTAGATTTCAGTCGCTGGCCATTTTTCAATGCTTCAATTTCTTCAGGAAATTCTAAGCCCTGTGCCATTTTGATACACGACGTTAAGGCAGCGCTTCGTTCTTCAAACGTCAGGTAAGTTGATGGTAAGTATTTTTCCTTTACTTTATTTAGGGCTCTCAACCACCTTCTACAATAGGCTACAACTCTCACAAGTTTGTCGATCGTAGAGTATCGTTGTAACAAGGTAAGTTTCTCTTCATTTTCTGTTTTATTTATAATTAGTGCTGTCACTATTGATTTCTTCTTTTCCAATGCAGTGTCTATTATCTTTCCTCTAACTAATTCTATTTCTTTCTGTTTCAACATTTCAGGTCCGTTCCACCATAAATCCGTCTCGAGTAACTTCATCGGCATTATCCCTCTAGAAGCTGGATCAGCTGGATTATGTTTCGTATTTACATAAAACCATCGGGCAGGTTCAATGGTATCAATGATCTCTACGACCCTGTTTTTTACAAACGGTTTCCATCTCATAGGGTCTCCATGTATCCAAGCCAGTACTACCTGGGAATCAGACCCCGCGTAGACGTCCTTTGCATGTACATTGAGTGTTTTTGCTGTATGTTTCAGGTGTTTACTCAGAAGTGCAGCCGCGCACAACTCTAATCGTGGTAACGAAACTAGCTTTATTGGGGATACCTTTGTTTTTGCTGAGAGTAAAGACACCTCGACTTCACCTTTCTCGTTGACGACTCTGGCATAAATTACCGCGGCGTATGGCGATGCAGATGCGTCAGCAAACCCATGCAGTTCTAAACAAGATTCTTGACTGGTGTGGATCCAGCGGTTCAACTTGACCGTCTTCAACTCGGGTAATTCCCTTTTGAACTGCAACCATTCTGCTTGTACTTTCTCAGGTAGTTCTTCATCCCAATCAATTCCTTCTCTCCACATCTTCTGCATGAGAATCTTTGCAATTATTATCGCCGGTGCAATCCACCCCATAGGATCAAATAGGGATGCTATATCAGCTAGAACTTTTCTTTTGGTAAGGTTTGTCTCTTCCGTGTCTTTTAGTTGATTTAAAATGGTCAGTTTGTCTTCTTTAACTTCCCAAGTTACTCCCAATGTCTTTATTTTCTCCTTTATTTGTATCTCTGTTCTATTTGTTTCCTCTAAATTCTCTTTGTCTTCTAATGCTTTCATAAATTCTGTACTGTTGGAACACCATTTCTGCAGTTTAAATCCTCCTAACTTCAAGATCGCTGTTATTTCTCTTTGTACTTCGATAGCTTCTTTGACATTGTCTTTCCCTGATAAAAGATCATCCATATAGAAATCATGCAATATTATTTGTTTTGCTTCTGGGCAGTTTGATCCTTCATCAATCGCTACACGTCTTAAAGTCTTTACCGCCAAATATGGTGCACACGATGTTCCGAATGTTAACGTCAGTAATCTATACTCTCCAAGAGGCTCGGTTGGATCTGACCTCCAAACGATCCGTTGATAGTTTGTTTGATCTCTTTGTATCCTAATTTGCCGGTACATTTTCTCTATGTCCGCGACAAAGGCGATTCTGTATTTTCTCCATCGTAACATAATTGACCTGAGTTCTTCTATAAGTTGAGGTCCAATAAGTAGCTCGTCATTTAGTGAAACCCCATTGGTCCCTTTGCACGATGCGTCAAATACCACTCTCGTGCTGGATGTCTCTTTATCTTCACGAATAACTGCGTGATGAGGAAGGTACACGCAGTTTTCCGACTTTGTCTCTGACTCTTTCTCAATTTTTTCCAGGTGATTTAGTGCTAAATACTCTTCAATAACTTGATTGTAATCTCTCTTTAATTGTGATGATTTTTCTAGTCTGTTTTCTAACGAATACCATCTCTTGATTGCGATTTCTCGTGAGTTGCTTGGTAGAACTGGTGGATCTCTTCTAAATGGCAATTCTACTATGTAACGACCGTCTTCTTCTCTCTTGGTTGTCTTTTCGTAAATTTCTTCGGTTTTAATCTCATCGGCTGTCATTGTCTCTTTCTCTTCTTCCATGGTCTCTAGCTCCCAAAATTTTCGTAGCATGGTGTTAAGTTCCATATTTAAGTGCATGCTCACGAACGGTTTATCTTTGGTTTCTTCATCGACGCTCACCTTTCCCGATATAATCCATCCTAGGTGCGTTTGTAAGGCTATAGGAGACCCAGGATTCCCCTTTCTCAAACCCGTTAGGATCATCTCATTATAAACATCTACTCCAAGTAGGATGTCAATGTGACCTGGTTGATGGTATGTTGGATCTGCCAGTTGTAAATCTCGTAAATGGCTCCAATTCTCGATATGTAACTTCTCAGATGGCATGATGCTGGTGACTCTCTTGACTAGGTAAGTTGTAATTCTCAGGGTCTTTTCAGGTTTGATACGCGACGATATTTCAAGATCTACCGAAAATCTTATTGGCGTTCTCATTTGACCGAGACCAGACACGTGACCATTCACATGTGTGCGTTTAAGTCCCATAGTCTGTGCGATTGACTCACTAATAAATGATTCCTGGGAGCATGGATCTAGAAGTGCTCGTAACGTGTATTCTCTCCCTTGATCATTTTTAACGTTTATTAGTGCTGTAGACAACAATGCCATTACATGTCCCGTAGTTAAGTGGTTGATTATCTCTCTCTCTTTAGGTTCGGTTATGGGCTCTTTACTCTCGGTTTCATCTTTTTCTTTAAATTGATTTAATCTTGGTATGGATGGTGTATTGCTTCTATGCAGCAGCGAGTGGTGTCTCTTTCCACATTTATGACATGACGATTTGTGTTTACAAAACTTTACTTGATGACCTTGAATAAGACAGTTAAAGCATACTCGATTATTTTGTACAAATTCTGTTTTCTTGGCGTCTCTCAGTTGTTGATACTCTTTGCACTGGTATAGGTAATGGTTCTGTTTGCAAAATATGCATTTAGTTTCTTTATTTTCTTGGGCAACGTGAAATGATTTTGATTTAACTGTATTTGAATAAGATGCTTGATTAGAATTGTGTTTGTTGGAACTAGTACTTGATTGCATCATTTCCAATACACGGAATCTTTTTTCTAGGAACGTCTGTAACTTGGAGAATTTAGGTAGCTCTTGTATATTTAAGGTGCTAATTTCTTCTTCCCACTCCTTATGAGAGTCTGTATCAAGCTTTGTGACAATGATATAGATGACAAGTGCGTCCCACGAACTACAATCAACGTTTTGTGTTTTGAGCTGGTTTAAGCACTCCACAGTTGTATCTAGCAAGTCTCGAATGGACTTCGTGGTTGCGTTATTCATTTTCTTTTGATTTATAAGTCTATTTAATATTGAATTAACGATGATTCTCTTATTGTTCTATTTTTTAAGGTTGACCACGCTATGTCATAATTTTCTTCTGTGACTGCCAGATGTTTAAGAAGCTGTTCTGGTTCTCCTGTTAGGTAACTCTTGAGGTAGTGCAGTTTGTTAACCTTGGCTACTTTCTCTTTATTGTGAATGAGCGATGCGAACAAATCGTGAAACGATGTCCAATCCTGATAATTTCCCGTGAATTGTGGAATATTTATTTTCGGAAGCTTTATTTCATCATATTCTTGCGATAATGGAATCCTGTGAGCTTGCGCAGGTCCTTCCAACATGTCTGTCATGATGGCTTTCAAATCTGTATAGATTTCTTCGCACAAGGAATATTTATCTTGGGTAAAATAAGCAAGGTTGGTTTTTCTTCTTTAGTTGATATACCTGCTAACTCTCTATTTTTTTGAACAAAATCATGCCAATGGTCTTCCAATGTCTCCTTTTTTGTTCTCACATATCCTCTTGTTAGCCTATCTTTGGCGGTTTTTTTGAAATTTGTCTGAGCCTTTTTTATGATTAAAAATGTATCTTCTTGTTGAGCTATTAATTCCAAAACTCGGTCAGACATGATGATTCAAACTATGAATTCACTGAGTCCGTAGAAAATAAAAGTTGATGAAAAACACAAGTTCAATTTGAAGCAAAACTTTCTAAGTCCACTGAATAAATTTGCGAATCGAACACAAGTCTATAGAATAAACTATTGGAAAAATACAAGTCCAACTTTAAACGAAATTTTCTAAGTCCATAGAATAAATCCACGAAAAAATCCCAAGTCCATAGAATAAATTCACGAAAATTTTACAAGTCTTTTTTTAGTGAAATTTTTCTAAGTCTATAGAATAAATCCACGAAACAATCACAAGTCCATAGAATAAAATTACGAGAATTTTACAAGTCTTTTATAAACGAAACTTTTCTAAGTCTATAGAATAAATCACTGCACAAATCACAAGTCCATAGGATAAAGTTTTGAAATTTTACAAGTCCCTAGGATACGTTACCAAGTCCTGTTCGCACTTTAACACTTAACACTATAGTCTATTTTTGCACTTCACCTGTCCAAGTCACTTAGTTCTCGTTATCGGTTATCACAACACTTCACTTAATGCCTAAAAAATCCTGTTCGAAGTAGCACTTTGTACACTATTTTGCGGGTAGATATTAGAATGAAACTCACTGCTGCTAACTAAAACTCAATTTAATAGGAGGGTATGTGCAACTGATATCGAAACAGTGTTAGGCAAACGTTACTCAGTTAATTTCGGGGTCAGCGCCATCTATCGGACGCTTAGTTAAACTTTCTCTAATACATTGTCTGTATCGATCGTAACAGATATGTTTATTTACACAAATTCAATACAAACACAGAAAAAAAAATACATTTGACAGGAAATTTAAAAATAAAAAAATAAATATCGAATAGTGTAAATTGGACCCCACTCAGCATAATGTTGTGGCAAGCCATAACGCTGATTTTCAGTGGGACCCATTTAAAACTAAACACAAAAACATACACACTGTGACGACACGAACGCCAGCGGAAAGAATAGTTCGCAACAAAAACCTAATTTTATGTTATGTATGACGTAAAAGTAAAGATACTTAGATATTCGTTGAATTCGAGAAAAGTGTACAATGAAATTAATGATCTTTGACGCCTTTGTACTGTTTTTTCACTATCTAACTAAATACCTACTAAAGTCAAAAAACATTGTACTGCAATGACAAATACTGTTCTGGATGTTAATTAATATAAATAAATTTTATTTTTTACATTTTCCCGTAACAAATTCGTGCAAATGGCAAATTTAAGTCTTGCCTAAATTTGATTTTGATAAAAAAAATAACGCTTTTTCTTGTGCACTCACACACGTGCAACCAAAGACCAAAGAATCCAGTTGAGCTGCGCATGTGCGCACGAGGCAAGACGAAGTTACTTTTTACAAGGCCTCACTTTGTTGTTCCCAAAATTCTATCTTTAAAATATTATATGGGCCGAAGAAAAAGGTAGGTGCGTAAAGACCAAAAAGTTGCACATCTGTTAAAGCTGCATTAGCAGGTACGTATTTTTAATTACTATTAACTTTTTAACTACCTGCTAATGCAGCTTTAACAGTGTGCAACTTTTTAGTCTTCACCCAGGTACCTACGTCAAAAGCAAAACCTCATTGACTTCGCGACTATTACTTGGCAAAAAGAGAGAGAGACTTATGAAAATAGGAAACTGGGGGCGATTTTTGAAACAATATCTATGAAAATATCAATCAACAGTGACAAAAATCTATGTATCAGGTATGTACTTACCTACTACAAAATTATAGCCAAAGAAATTTTTCGATGAGTTAAGAAAATTACAAGACTGTAACTTTTCTATTAGGTAAACTCGTAAAGCTGTAAATTTTACACCATTTTCGAGTGACGATTCACAGACATGATTTCAAAAATCGGTCCCCAGATGTCAATATCTCATAGCACCTCACACAGTAGATGAAAACAATTAGTGCAAGAAAATAACAAAGAAGAGTATCATTAAGCCGGGTATAGCATTGATCCGCAAAGCGAGGAAGCAACAGACATTTTGATTTATTTCGCTAGTGTAATCTGCCAGCAAAGTTTCTTGGTCGCTCCACGGGTACAATCAATCTGTTACCGACTTTAGTGTGCGATTGTTCCGTTTTCGTTTGCTCGTTTCAATTGTCTCCGCCGCCATTAATCCTGTTCTCTTTGTCGCCGAGAAAATAATTTTGATTGGGTTTTTAAATGATTATTGAGAGTTTACTAAAACTTTGTTGGTTGGTTGTCCTTTGAAGACTACACCAAGATTGAAGTGACGAGTGGGGAAAGGCCGAGAGAGACAAATGCAAAGTTAGGCATGTCGTCAGATGTAACCCCACACAGTTAGTGAGTGCACATCTACACCACCATATTTGCCGTCACTGATGTCACGTAAACAGTTATGCAATAGGTACGGCAAAAGTGAGGGGCAAACAAATGGGAATCAATTGGTTACGTGGCCACAACTCTGTAATCTAGAATGTGCTTACAAGTCTGAAATGTGTTGTTTCCTTCGATGTTTTATTCTGACTAAGCCTAATCAATAAAAATTAGTTGATATTATAGGTTGTCAACTGTTGGCACAGTTTACATAGGTAATAGTTGCTACGTAACATATCCGACGCTCGCGTTTGATAATCGTTACCTACGTTAAGCATCCGCGCAAAAATTATAATCACTGACATAGCACGAAAGAATTGCCAGACTCAAGTGGTAGTGAGCAAGGAACATCGCTCGTAGAACTGACGGCCGATGGGGGCCAAAAGGTTTCAAAATGGCGTCCACGGACCGGAAGACGTAGCGTAAGTAAGTCTCCAATAAGATAGAACGACGCCGTTTGGGGAACCATGGGTGAGGCCTTTATTCAGCCGTGGACGTCTTTCGGCTGAAATGATGGTATTTTATAAATACCAACAGTGTACAGTCACCGAATTCAGAAATCGGGTGAACAATAGGATAATTACATATCAACGATAGCAGAGTGCACCAGGACCATGGTTGGGAAGTTTTCTATTAACTATACGAAGTGACGGAGCACTCATGACTGTATCCAAAACACGGGAACATAATGCTCGTCAGATCTCTAATTGTCACTAAAGGCTTGGGTATAATAAAGAGCGAACTATTTTCCAACTTCATTTTGTTTATGATTTTGTTTGTCACTCAACGGGTAAGTGAAAAGTAAAAGTTTAACACAAAATGAGAACTTTGCGTTTTATTTGCAGCTGCACTTTGTCATACATGCAACTTTGCAACAATACGCACCTATGAGATTTATGAGATTATATCGTCACATCAGCGCACTGCATATTTTTTTTTATAATAATTTAATATTTGATATAGTTACCTGAAATAACCTTGTGCAGTTGTATGCAAGTAGGTATCTGGTTTTAATAATTACCCACCAAAAACATAAATGTAAAAAATGTTAGCCAAGTTCAATACTAAAAATATACTTACTTGATTAAGGACTTCACCGACAAAAGGATTGAGATCTAAATGGGTGCCAAGTTCTGCAGGTAATACTGAAATCTATTTGTAAGAACAAATAAAATCCTAAACAAGTATAACACTCTATTTCATTGGTTTTTCTACTCCAACAGTGTTTTATATTTATAAATATAAATTCCTAAATTTCACTATCTAATAATTTACACAAAGTAGATAACTTATGTTAAATTGAAGCTTAACATTTGACTTGGCTACTTTTCACATACAAATCATCTTATATTTGGCTAATCAACTTATCTTCTACATTCAATTTGCTGGTAAAAACTAGCCAAGTCAAATATTAAGCTTCAATTTAACATAAGTTATCTACTTTGTGTAAATTATTAGATAGTTAAATTTAGGAATTTATATTTATAAATATAAAACACTGTTGGAGTAGAAAAACCAAAGAAATAGAGTGTTATACTTGTTTAGGATTTTATTTGTTCTTACAAATAGATTTCAGTATTACCTGCAGAACTTGGCACCCATTTAGATCTCAATCCTTTTGTCAGTGAAGTCCATAATCAAGTAAGTATATTTTTAGTATTGAACTTGGCTAACATTTTGTTACATTTATGTTTTTGGTGGGATATCATTACTTTTTGTAAAGAAATTAATCACCGAAGTTAAGCAATGTCGGGCGCGGTCAATACTTGGATGGGTGACCGCCTGGTTTCATTTTGTGTTTTTGAAGTAAAACTTCTTTAGGCACGCTTGACTTACGTAACTTATTCTACTCCCCAAGTCAAGCGTGCCTAAAGAAGTTTTACTACAAAAAACCAGGCGGTCACCCATCCAAGTACTGACTGCGCCCGACGTTGCTTAACTTCGGTGATCGGACGAGAACCGGTGTTTTTGTCAAATATCTTGAAAACGGTGCATTCTACGGCAAAATCAATAAAATTTTCATCCCCACTTTGAAACCCCCGCACCTCTCTCACCCCCTTAGCCCCCTCCTCCCATTCACCTCACCCCCCCCTCGCACCCCGCACCCCGCCCATTAAATTTTGCTTTATAATTTTATTGTGATAGGCGACAGGTGCTATTTAACCTGCAAACGCCCGTACTTCAAACATTGTAGGCGTACTCGACGCCTTATGGAGCCAGCGGGTTTTGACGGGTTAATCACATTTTTTGGAAAAAATTTGCTGTTTTTTGATTTTTTCCTTTGTATACACGTAATTAATTACCTATTTAGATGCCAGATTTGAACTTCCTAGGACATCTGGAAGTGGGTTAGGTTTTTGATCTACCCATCAATCAGTGAGTGGAATAATAGCGATATTTAGACGTTTGTATCTCAAGAACCGTTTAAGCTATATTTATAAAATTTGGGATTGTAGTTAATCTTATTGGTATCAATAAATAAACCAAATTTGGTGTGTTTGCGTTAAATAGATTTTGAGTTATGAAGGTGTCAAAAGTGGCTCGAAGTGGTTCGTGTAAATATACACACGGCGCTGCTTACACAGTTCCTTTTGCTTGAACTTGGCTAGACACGCTGCCGCGCGTATTATGTTATTAGGACAGCGAAATGAATTACGTATAGTTAAATTATTTTTTTAAGTAATTGTGTCCATTAGAGGAAAATTTGGCCAAAGTCAAGTGGAAGACCGTTTTGAAAGATGTCGGCCGTTGTTCGTTAACATAATTCTGTATGCCCCTTCCCGCGTTGAGTTATTTAGCCATCGGACTACGAATATCCATAATTAATTATTTAAGTAGTCTGGAAATCATTGACCACGTGTATAGATAAATTGTTGAATTTACATCTTCGGCGAACAAATGCCCTCGTTTTAACCGTCCTTTTTGTTAGAGTCAAATACAAAATACAAACTTAATGCTAGACGCTGATCTTTGTTCGATATTCCTCTGTTCTGATGAACAATCTACCCATTTTAAAAGACCAAACAATCTCTAACAATACCTACCTTAAAATCGAAACGAGATCCCCTTCAATCCAATCTTTGTGTGCCTTATAATTAACATCTCTCTCTCAGTAACCTAACGTGTGTTCACAGGTGCTCAAAGCTTTCCTTGCACCAATTTTAAACTGTAATATTTTTTACAATAAATAAATCGTGTTAAAATAGAGCTAGTGTTTTCACCTACGCTTCTTGACCAAGGAATCGTGGCTTATACCTCTGAAATTTCCAGAATTCATGTGCCAAATCACTACATAGTATAAAACAAAGTCGCTTCCCGTCTGTCTGTCCCTAAAAATGCTTAGATCTTTAAAACTACGCAACATATTTTGATGCGGTTTTTTTAATAGATAGAGTGATTCAAGAGGAAGGTTTATATGTATAATACATGCATAATTGCACCCGTGCGAAGCCGGAGCGGGTCGTTAGTTACATAATGAAATATACTACGACGTATTCGAGCGTTTATTTTAAGTATTCCAAATCACCTTAGTGGAAGCAATGCAATCATGTGTGTTTTTTTAAACTGACTAGCGATTGACGTCTATCTCACCTGCTGCTAATCACAGATGAGGCCTAAGATGTAGGTTACTGATTCAGTAACAGCCTATTTATTTACTCTAGTCTTGAATAACACTAAATTGTATGATTCTGCGAGGCTTCTGCCCAGTAGACGTAGGCGAATATGACGATAACGACAAAATAACCTAGCGTGTAGTACCAAAGGCCCAAAGCTTACCTGGCGCCAATTTTAGATAGTAATTTTTTTACAAGCGCGATCGCTCTCAGTGACGTAGTCTGCCACGACAACAAGTGATTAATTGTAGGCGACGTCTCGTCTTCTCCTCTCCTGATTGATTACAATGTAATCTTGTTTGTGACTTGACTGATGTTAGGAATTGTATCACGGTCGAGTTCGTCATTTTTTTTGGCTATGATTAACAAGTCGCTAAGCTCTTGGATTCGACATAACGCGGATTAAACGGAGCTCGGTTTAAAAGGAGCTTATTAACAAGATGGTCGTCTCTCCAACTTGGCTAGATTTTAGTATAGCTCGAGCTTATTTTCACCGTCTTTACGTTTAATATTTCTACGGGCGAGATTTTCTTCTACGGTCCTATTTATTTACAGTATCAAAGAATGTTAATAATATTAAAGGTTAACTGCGAGCTAAAAGTTATGTACAGATACAGATTTTAAGCATAAATTAAACATACTAACAACATTTTAAATGAGAAAGTTTGTGAAGATGTTTAGATGTTTGAATGTTTATTTATTTAATATTACCCTAACCCCCTGTTTCACCATCCATTGATCAAATTTATTTGATACCGTCTCTGTTTGTTTTGTTCAAATAGACGGAGACGGCATCACATTTATCCGTCAGTTAAAATTTATTAATGGGTGGTGAAACAGCCCCTAAGTCTTAAATTAACAATTTCATGAGATTATGTGGTAAAATAAAATTTTGCTTCGCAACAAAAATAATTTCAGAGGCATATAGAAATAATATTACTAAAAATATATAAAAATATGAAGTATCAAATTCTGTTAGGTTTTGCCATGAAATTTCATACCAAACAAGTTCACGTGACGAAAACCTCACAGTATGTTGCTTTTAAATTATCCGTTCAATATTATGTTTTGCTGAAAAAATATTTTTCATATGAACATCAAATTTTATCCAACAGTGTAACCTTATATATAGCCTTGGCTTTGGCTTTTCCTTTAAAAAATAATGTATTATCAGAAAAGAGAGGCAAAAAGTAATCAGTAGTCTATTCATACACATATATTCATTAAAGAATGTTTTTATGGCAAATAATGAATAATAGTGAATATACTATGCTAGGTACTTTGCTTCGTTTCGTTCGAGATGTTAATTTTGAATTACTTTGGAAATGCATTTTGAATTAAACAAAATTGTAAAGAGGCACAAAATGGTTGCACAAGTTTATAGGGTAAGATAGTTGTATACATTTCTGTTTTTTTTTTTATTTTTTTTATGTTAGATAGGTCAGACAAACGAACTTGTGGGTCACCTGATGTTAAATGAACACCACTGTCCATAGACACCACCCGCAGCGCTTTACACGATGCCAGTGCGTTGTCGGCCCTAAAGGAGAGAGAATAGGGGAAGGGGGAGAGGGAAGGGGTGAGGTATTGGGCCCCCGGCACTCTCACTGACCGTACGAAACGCAAGCAGGATTACTGCTGCTTCACGCCGGTGTTCTGTGAGAGGGTGGTACTGCCCCGCCGGACGAGCCGGCCCATTCGTGATGCAGCGGCTAGCTACAACATGGCTCTACTACTAGTGTGATGTGACAATTAATTATTATGTTTTACACATGCATGAGAATTGCGGTAATCATACTACATTTCTCATATTTGTTTTGGAAGCTATAGGTCTATATTTAAGCATGTAAAATTTGTAACTTTGTCTTTGTATGACTGTTTTTTTCACAATAAATATAAATAAATAAATAAACATATTTATTTTATAAATACAGATCGATTGCATTTTTTTCAGCCTCGTTTTTTGTAGGTTTCGTAGCAATCAGAGCACTTTTTGGCGCTTTAACACTTTCCTTTCCAATGTCGATGTAGATAAACCCTTAACTTGGGAACGACTTTACCAATTTCATTCATCTTTTTTTAAAAGATTTCTAATAGTTTGTAGAAGGGTCTTACGAAAATAAATTCACAGGATAAGGAATAGATGGGATATTTATTTAATTTAAAGTAACCTGATCTCTTTAACTGTGGTATAGCTGTTATAGAGATTTTACTACTTACTAGACGGATATCATCTTGTACGGTTCAACACCACACAGTCATTTCTAGCTTAACGCGCGCCCTACTTTAATTTGCGTGGTAGTGCCGACCACAGCAATATTTACCTAAAAACTACAATATAAATTAATCTCAACTCCGCGGCTCACTCTCTCTCACTCTTAATCTCTGAAACTAACGTCAAAGATACACGGTCTCGATATACTAGTTTGTTAGTTTAACTTATACATACTTACCAATAAATTGTTAGAAGAGTCATAACTTTAACTATCTACTTCAACTACAACTTTAACAAGGAGCCCTACTGAAACTCGGTAGCGGCCCCTACACATCTTTTAGGATCATGAATATCTGCGCGAATTCGCGGCAAAAACTAGTTACAAATAAACATCGTAAAGCAAAAAAAAATCTTGAGACGGGATGGGGATCGATGTTATGCAACTCAGTAAATGTATACGAGTTGTTAATCACCTTATTTCATAGTGAAAAAATTCGAATAACTTACGTCATGACCGAATTTAGCTCGACTTGTTTCGGGCTAAACCGTAGCCCTCGTAATCGTGCCGTGTAGTTGTGCACCGGTATCAGTTTAGTCGAGCAGCCGCGCGGACAGAGCGGTGGCGTGGCGCATAATGCACGTTGGGCAGCCGCCGTGGCGTGTTGCTCCAAGAAGAAGGGCCACGGATTAGCCCCTTATTTCCCTTACTTCCCTTATTTTCACAGGGAAGCTTAAAGTTCCATCTTACAGACTGGCTAAAACTAAAAAGTCGTTTCTGGGAAGATGCATACGTTTTTATAATAAAATTCCGAAAACTATAACCGAACAAACTGATACAAAATTCAAATCCATTGTGAAGAAGACATTAATATCTAAGGCGTACTATAAAATTAATGACTATATCATGGACAGGGATGTTTGGAAGTAATTCCGATCCGCATTGGCGATCCCTAGTCTCAAATAGCGTATCTACTGTGTTAAAAAATTTAATTGTATTAAATACTTTAGATGTATGTCATTTAATAACAATGTAGATCTGATTGAAAAAATATACCTTGTTGAGTTTCTTGCCGGTTTCTTCTCAACAGGGTTTTTTCCGAACCGGTGGTAGATTTTTTGACGTTCATAGGAGCATCAATTTGATGCCTAAATTGAATAAAGAATTTTGACTTTTTTTTTTCCGTGAAACATTTCTTTTTTTTTAATTTTGATGAACATTACTGGATTGTTAATAATCAACATCTCACACGACGAAAAAATTAAATTATACAAAAGAACACTAATCTCACTAATTACTGCTACGAAACGCTAGTCTGTAATTAATTGAGTTGGTTAGGGTTGGTCCTGACCACGTCTCTAGAAACGCCCTTTAGTTGAGAATTCGTCTGCCGCAGTGATGATATTTCAGTTTGTGTGACAGTCACTTTTTTTTAAGTTATCACGGCCTAGTGGTTTGACCTGCGGCCTTGCAAGCAAGAGGTCGTGGGTTCGAGACCGGGCCCGCACCTCTAAGTTATTCAGAATTTATGTGCGAAATTTAATTTACAATTTATCACGGGTAAATGGTGTTAAGAATAAATTGAGATGAGGAAACCTGTACACGCCTAAGAAAAGATTTAAAGGTGTGTATTAAGAGCTCAATCCGCACTGAGCCCGCATAGGAATTACGACCCAAGCTCTCTCGTTCCGAGAGGCCTGTGCTCTTCAGTGGGACGCATATAGGCTAGGATGATGATGATGACTTTTTTTCGCTCGTCTTGTATTCACGTGGTGCCAAGCTTCTCAAACACACTCCGAATACATCCGCATTGCGCCGATGCCGCGATGGTAGAGCGTTTGCTTATTGGAATAACTTTGCTGGCGACCTGATAGGCTCTTAGCAAACTGGCCATTAGTGCCGACTAAGCCAGAGACCTTCTATTATATAGATATACATACGTTCAAAAAATTTGCATAAAAAATGCAAAGGTTCTTTATTTAACTGTACAACCTACCCTGCCTAACCCGTTGTGTAACGGGAGCGGTATTGCGTAGGTTTATTCGAAGGCCTTCGCCCCTTTTATCTCATTTTGTTAATTTCGTGGCGCATCTGGCATTACTTCGGAACCGTCGGCATGCATCGGGGCTCACAGCGCTGTAGCACCACTGTAACGAACTTAGGCGAAGTTAATGACTTCCAACCCAACTAACTTGCCTTACTTCGCCTTCGTTGGAAGATGCCTCGGAATTGGTGTGTAACTAGCATTAACTTGACCCGCAATCGGAAACTGGAGTGGAGAAAATTGTTCTTTTTAAATTTTAGGTTACATTTTATACCGAGCGACGTTATTTTAAATTTGAAATACGACTTACGCTACGTCTGCTGCATTAAATTAAATAACACTAACTGGAGGAAAGATAGTCAAGTTTAAATAGGAAGCTCTCTCTGACAATGTTTGTACATTTTAGTAAATAAAAAATATGCATCACACTGCTCTGGCCCAGATGTATGTGGATTAGCGGATTGTAAGCACTAAAGCGTTACATCCAACATCCCTTTGTATCTAAGTCTAGAGGGTCCAGACGGTAAAGTTACGTAAAATCGCTAACAACGCCGCACTGCAATAAATACCATTAAAATTGAAGAATATGATAATAAAGTGCTTTAGCCCAAATGTGAGACAGAAGACAGAGATATAGAGGCAGTTGCAGCCTTCTGAGTAAAGATTCATATTTTTACGACCTTATTTCCTTTTTTCTTGTTTGTAATTTTATATACTTATTCTAAACTTCTTCTTCAAAACTTCATAATATTTACAATAAAACCCTCTGTCATCTCTTTCTGCAATCTGGATAAATAACACCAATATTATCAGTATACATATTATTATGTCATGTAAAATTGCTTTAATACCGTGTACAGTCAAAATGACAAGGTAATAAACAGGTGAGTAGAACCTGAGGAGCGACTTGAACATAACAACTAGATTTTTACGTGTACGTACACCAGCCACCAGCACAGTTTACGATAAGCTGTATTAACTTCAAGCGAGATGCACACAACAATGCAGTCTTCGCAGCACTCTTGCTACCCGTTGTGCACGTCGTTAATTAGGAAGGAAATACCGTTCTTGCTAACTTCGCCGGCTTCAAAGTGAAAACTTTGCTCCTAAGTACGTGAAAAGTGATAGTCCGGATGAAGTATACGTACGTCACTGAATAATGAATGGGCTTATTGTTTGGAAACGTCAGACTGAGATACCGGTTACAATGAGCGGCGGGTGGCGTGTGGGTGGAGTTTTCAACAGTTTACTGCGGGAATTTTTCGCACTTGCGTCAAAGGGAGTTTGACTATAGTTTGCTGTTTCGAAATAGCGGACATTTTGGCTAGACGACCGGATAGCCTAGTGGTTAGTGAGCCTGACTATGAAGCTTGTCTCCCGGGTTCAATCCCCGGTCGGGGCAGATATTTATATGAAAAATACGAATGTTTGTGCTCGAGTTTCGGATGTTTAATATGTATTTATCTATTGTCTAGTACCCATAGAAAAAGCTTTGCTTAGTCAGGGACTAGGGCGATGGTGTCAATCGTACCATTATTTATTTTATTTAATGCTTTTATCTTATTATAGGTATCAAGGGAAATGCAAAAGTTTGTCTCACACATGCATATCCCTATACCGTGGCAATATCAGAACAAAAAGTAACTTTGCTTTATAACTTTTATCCGCAACTTTCCTAGCGTAGTTTTCAGCCAAATTCAAATTCCGGTATTTTACTTAGTTGTGTAAGTGGCGGTGGCCTAGTGATTTGACCCATGGTCTCTAGCAGAGGGTCGTGGGTTCGAGTCCGGGCTCACTCTCTCTAAATTTTTCGGAATTTATCTTTGTTCGAAATTACATTTGTAATTTACTATGAGCTTTACGGTGAAGAAAAACATCGTGAGAAAACCTGCATACACCTGAAAATAAATTCAATAGTGTATGTAAAGTTCCCAATCGGCAAAGGCCCGCGTGGGAACTACGGCCCAAGCCCGCTCATTCTAAGAGAAGGCCTGTGCACGTATATAGGCTAGTATGACTAATTGTGGTTTCATTTACGTTGTATGAAAAATCTCATTTCATACGTGAATCCCGTGGGAATGCTGGAATAAAAAGTAACCTATGTATGATTGCAAAGGTCCATCTACATTACTAACTAGCTATCCAAATCTGTTCAGCCATTTTAGCTTAAAGGAGTAACTAACACACACACAAATTTTCGCAAAAATTTCATTCTTATCTATTCAGCAAACACAAACACACAGACACAACACAGACCAACTTCCGTGTTAAATAGTATGATTTGATGAAATAATTCAACAGGAAAACCACTCCGTAAAGTAGCACTTTCACAGTACTGAAAACTACCACACGTGTGTCGCACTTTTGCAAGATATAAATTCTCTGAAATGTCAAGTAGAGCCTCGAATGTATTCAGGAGTGTCGTTTTATCGGCAAATATATCATGTTTCCGACGTTAAGGATGATTTATGTGTGCTTTGAAATAACAATTCAATTCGACATAAGTTGTTCATGAGATTATTTCACGTAGACACATTTAAACAGGTTGCTAGGCGGTAGATACGCAGGTAAAAGCTGAAAACGACCGGTTTGAGCAAAAAGAGGCATTGCCTTTTTTCTAAATTTACCAGCGATTGACCCTATCTCATTTGATGGTAAGTGCAGAAGAGACCAAACATGTCATTGGTTCAGTAGCAGGCCATTAATTTTGGCCTGGAATACCCTTAAATTTGTATTTATTAAAAAAAAAAACAGACTAGCAGTCCGCATCCCATTTATCATAGTCTTCACGTACAGTCAAGGAAACTGAATCGCGTGCCAGGGTGGAACCTTTTCACAACCAATTTCACGATGACTTCTTTGGCAATGTATGGAATGTCAACATGAGATTTGTAACGAAAAGGGTTCACCCTCGTACGTGACTCAGTTTCTTCGACCATAAACTGCGGCCTACTTGCAGAATAAACGTTTTGATTTTTTGATTTTTGATTTTGATAAAGATAGACAAAAATCTGGATTGAGATATAAGATAATTAATACACTGATTATGACTTTCCGTTGGATAATATTTTAGCTTTAAACGAGAATAATATTCTATGGATTTATCCATTCATACATGCTAACTTCGTCTGCAATCAATACTTAGACGCCATGCATTGTCCGAAAGACCGTTGTTATTTAAAATATTACCGTAAACTTTTTTCATGAATTTGTAATACGAAAGAAGCCGCGGTTTAAAGCTAATTCCGTTGTAAAAAGATTCTACAGTTCTATTAGGGAATGCAGTGTTTAATAAAGTACACTACTTAAAACACACTACTTTTTAAAGTACACTATTTAAGCGTCAAGGAAATCGCACACCCACGGATTTCTGTTTCAAACCGTTATAAACCTTATATACAGTCTTAAAGGTAAAGTATGGGTGTGTGGATTCATATGAAAGGTAATTTAATCCTCCATTTAATAACGACGCAAAATCGGTAAAAAAAGCAATAAAAGTTATAAAGATAAGAGTTATATTCGCTTGAAAGGAAAAACCGTAGGTGTGCGATTTCCGTGTCGCCAAAATACAAATACAAATACGTTTATTGCCATAACATAGTAAATACAATAGGTCTTAGTGGTACAGGATGTTCTTATGTTCTACCCTATCTAGGCGTGCAATATTGAATTACCGAGTGCCGAGTCAAGATTCCTAGTAGTCCTTGATTTGCCGAGTGTATCTAGTGGTTATTTAATTGAAGAGTACTAAGTTGTTTAAAGTTAAACGACCCCGAGGTAACCCCGTATTTGCAAAGTTTGAAAATTAGCGCCGAAGTGGACCACTTCATTATCATTATAAAAATCGTTAAGGATTTTTTACATCTAAAAGTACTGCTCGTTTAATTTAAAATTATAAAAATATAGAAAAGCTAGTTTTCTCTATACATTTTACTTGCGATGGTTGAAGATATTATTTACATTTGTAATATTCAAACGGAAATTGGTTATGCCGGTGCTTGTGTGAGAGCGTATGCATTGATGCAGACAAAGAGGCATGCTTTTCAAAACTTGTAACTGATTTTTGTTAATACCGTGGACATTTTTTTTGCAGGTATTGTACGTTTTTTGTAAGCGCATCACTTCAAACCAGCAGCACGTATTTGGCTGATTCTTTTTTTGTGCTTTTAACTATTTTACACACAACAAGACAACACACAAGGACAAGGACAAGGTTTTTATGAAATAATGTGTAAAAAAATTAAAATATGTGTATTCTTTTTAAATTAATGTAATTTCTAATAGACATATTACATATACATAGTTTTGATAATTTATCGCAGCCTCGTATATTATGCCGCGTGTTGAAGTTCCTAATTCATACTATAGGAACTACGGCCCAACTGGGTATTTTACACTATAGTGATAATGTTAAGTTTCTAAAGTTTCATACCTATTTAGATCAAATTTCCAGTCTTATCATTAATGAAATAGGAGTCACTATTATAACCAAAGAAAGAAAGAAAGGGTCGAAATTAATAAAAATTCAAATGAAATAGATAATTAAGCTGATATGGCCTTATAACAAGCAATTCCGACACGACGCTGCTTGCACCGCAAATGTACTCGCTGGCCGCAATATCTTCGATCACACGTGACACGCAGACAATCTCTGTACACACAGTGTATTTGTGAAAAACAGTAAATAAACTTTAATTCTCGTGTCGTTTTATGCCAGAAATTCCGCATCTCAAATCATCACAATATTCTATTTAGTATTGTAATAGGAGAATATGCTAGAAATATAATTTTGTGAAACTTTTATTTAAAGTTGTGCACATAAAATTAGTTCCCTAAAGTCGGGGTAATTTGGCCTGATGGAAAGTCGCTTTAACACACATGAAAACCACATTTATTATCTAGACACGTGACAGGGTGTCATAAAATCTAGACAGAGTTAATTCCAAATACCAAAACCTTCAGGGCCAACAACTTTACGTATTCTAGCAAATAAAGATTTACTTACTTACTTACTATCCGCACCTCCGCAAAGTAATGTTTAAATCAAACGATTAATTTGAAAATAATGATGTAGGTAGTTTATCTTTTTTATTAATTATTGGTAAAGTATTTATTCAAAATAAAACAAATTGTCAATACACACAAAATACAATAAAATAAAAATATAAAGTCAGTCAAATAAACCGCCCCGGATTGCACCAGGCGCAAATGTGCCCAACACACTAGCCGCATATTATCGCTCCGCTGAACCTTTGCACCAGAAAGAACCCAGAACGATGGTCAAAACCTCTCTCACAAAGACGGCGCCCCACTTCTTTAAAAAAAAAAAGTATTGCCTCGGAACCCCAACAACCAGTTGTCTCCACCGCAAGAGGCACGAATTAATTATTAATGGTTAGTACGTTGTTAGTTTTCTCGTGAGACACTTGTGCTCGGTGTAAAGGTAGGTAAGTACTTGTTGGCTTTGAGAATAAATTTGTGCATGACTTTGAAAAAGAAGAAACTGCTTGTTGCTTCTGTAGTGGTATTAGTTAGTGGTGATGATAGTATGATCCATGTGACATACTCGTATTATGTTAATTTATTAGAAGGTGAGGAACTATACGCACGAAGTTATACACACACGCCGGACGGACTTACGATGGATGGACGGATGTAGCAAGAACACGGACGGTGGCAGAGCGGCAAGTTAACTGTCCTTGTTTATTTTATTAATTACCTTAAACATCCACCACGAAATTGCTTAGTTAGAATGTTTGAAATAAGTACACGACATGTTTTTATTGCTTTACTCTCTACATGTCGTCTTACTCGACTTTGATTTTACTGTGCAAATAATGAAGAATATATTTTTTTCGGTAGCTGATTGGCGTAAGTTCTATGCCGTGCGCTGCCACACGAAAAAAAAATTTCTGTCAATGGGACAGTTAAAAAAATTGATAAATATATTCAGAGTGTAAAGATATACTTTTCTTATCTGTGTATAAAACTATCTATAGTTAAAATGATTGTACAGTTGTGCTATCATAGACCGGTTGCGGACTCGGACAAGCCTTGAGGTTTATAATCATTTATTGTTCTCTAGAAATTAATAGGCTACTTACCCTTGACATAATATGCCATCAGTCAGCTTATTTAACAGCTGGCTTTCGGCCGCAACTTCGTCCGCACGGAGGTAAATTTTAAGGTCAACTCCCGAACTCTATCCCACGGGAAATTCTAAAAATGCCTTCGCAATGTACTTCTATGATCCTAAAAGATAATACCTATCTGCCAAGTATCAAGTTTGTACATCTACAGGTAGTCCATTAATCCAACACTTAAAATCAATTGTTTATCATTATAATTATACTTATATGCCGAATTTGAACAGTCTAATAATCATAGTTACTGAGATAGAGTCCCTTTGAATCTTTGTTGATCGAAGCTTTGAATCTAATATATAAATCCAGCTATTTTATTATCCCTTTGGGATAAACCTTCAACGTCGTATTAGAGAACTTAAAAAAAAGGAATAAAATCGTTTCGGGGACTTTAGTCGTTCTCAAGTTACAACGTGACTAAGGGAAATAGGGATTTTCTTTTTACCCGACTGCCGAAGGAGGGTTATGTTTTACGAGTCTCAAACATGAGGGCCACTTTTGGGTGTAAATAAGAAAACGTTTTTCCGCAATAGGGTTTTTTTCATCTAGTATTGTAATTAAAGTTATTATCTACTGAAGTAGATTAAAACGTGTTTTCGCATGGAAATGAGATATTTTCCCGTGGTGAAAAGTAGCCCATGCCACTCTCCAACCCTTTTACTATGTTGATACAAAAAACCACGGCAATCTGTGGCTCAGTTTTGACGTGAAAGAAGAACAAACAAACACTTTCACATTTATAATATTACCTAGTAGGGATATAAACCATTAAAACAATCAATTTGACAGTTATAGGCTTACCCCGCTGCCCGGTGCCTGGTTCTGTGTACAGCGCAGCTCACTAATGAAGCTGCCATAGCAGATTGGCATTCGGTTGAACCCGCTTAGGGCAGAGAGAATTGGCTCCGGCTTCAAAGAAATTGTGTAGCCTCTCAAAAAAAGTAAATTACATTTGCGATCCCACCGCTGTGTGGCTCCGCGTAATTGCTTATTATCATCTGACACGGATTCGAATGAGGTTTTTGAATAAGTCATATCGTAATTGTACTGAATATATTGTATTTTTTTTATTTTATGTCGACTGGTTGGTCATTGTTCATCCACCGTTAACTGTCATATCACGTTTTCTAAAATGTTTTTAGTGAATAAAGGCAAATTTTGGATCTGACTATATGTGTCCTCTGATGGGCATAGCCATACTAATTTATTTATATTTTGAAAAAAAAACTCATTCATTCATTCTTCATCATTTTAATTTATTTATGCTTAAATTTTTTTACTTTCGTCGAAATGAAAAGCAGAGTGTTTAACTCGGGAAAAACACCAATACCACACTCAAAATATTGGCATGGAAAGTTATCTCGTGTGATATTGGTTCTTTTCTTCGCTTATTGAACAATCTACTATTTTTCACCGCATGACTTGGCCTCACTACTTAGCGAAGGAGCAAGACAGGTATTCCATTTATTTTAACATGGACCTCCGCAAAGTAAAACCTGAATCTATACAGTATTTAATTGTCCTTAATGTAAGAGTTTTTAGTTATTTGAATAATTCGTGTTGTAAGTAGGGTCAAGTGCAAAAATAAGTATCTATTCGAACCACTCAAAAATATGTTACTACGGCCTTATTGCGTCGGAATAAGAGTCTGTGGTACTTATTTTTGAAACTTTCATTAAGTACATATTTTTGCACTTGACTGTACATGTAACATTTCTATTTCCCTTATTTGAAGTTTTAGCCTAGTTGGTAGTGACCCTGCCTACGAAGCAAGAGGTCCTGGGTTCAAATCCCGGTAAGGGCATTTATTTGTGTGATGAGCACGAATATTTGTTCCTGAGTTATGGATGTTTTCTATGTATTTAAGTATTTATTTATCTATATAAGTATGTCTATCGTCGTCTGGTACCCATAGTACAAGCTTTGCTTAGTTTGGGACTAGGTCGATTTGTGTGAGATTGTCCCCTAATATTATTTATTTATTTTTTTATTTATTTGTGATCTGAAATCAGTTGGAAATAGAAAAATGTTCACTGACGCGAATCTGAAATAAATACAGGATGTTTCAACCTCTTGCTAGCCAATAGCTTTGTTCCCAACTAGGTCACTACTGTCTACATACACGTCAGAGTTCAGTCCGTATGTCTGTTCACTTGGTATTGTTTGCTTTGCAAATTTGTCTGCAGGTAAGGTTCAAACTGGGTTCAAACGTATGCGGGCTAAGACGTGAGCTAACCAAGATCGAGGGTTACAAATTAGACGTAGAACTGACGAAATTACCATATGTATGCATGCATATTTGTGTGGAATCAGCACAAACCATTGTTGGCTAGGTATCCTAAGTTGAACCAGTGGTAAGGAGCAGAGGGGCATGGCCCCGAGCGCCATTCGAAAGGGGGCGGCGACAAGCGCCACTTTTTTTTTAAATTAGGAATTTTAAAAAAAATAAGAGATGGGTGCTAGCTTTTTTTTATACAATATACCTAGGCTTGCGTTTGACCACAATCACGCCTGATGAAAAGCGAAAGTGAGGCCTACGACGAAGCACGCTTGCCTAGTAAATGATCATTCACCCTAGAGCTGAATTTAGGGGAATAAGCAGGAAGAAGGCAGTTGAGCGCGGTGTTGCGCGAGTCCCCAAGTAGTGCAAACCGTACAACAGATACGGGACACGGTAACCAGTACGCGCGCGCTGGACAACTGCTCAGACCCTTCCTCCAGAATGCTTCAATAGGCAACAGGCCGGAACACGACGAGAGTCGCTTGATGGCCTGACTCAACCTGTAGGTGGTGACCAGCCACGGCCGAAGCCTACCACGAAACGACACCCATGCATCGAAAACCCACTCTACGCAGTGGGGTTGAACTAATTTCACCAGAATTGTATGATTGCGTACTTCCTTTATTCTCAACCAGCCAACCAGTGAGTTTGTCAGCGAAGAATTCTTTTACCACAACGATAACAACGTTCGCTTAGATAACGCCATTTACTGATTGCAGATGAAGTTAACACATCATCTTGAAAGCCTACTGAACGTTCTTGGACAGCACTCTCTATAGCTATGTCCACACCAGTGCGCTTTCACGTTCATCTTGCGTTTTCCTTTGACGTATGCCCGAGCAACCAAAGCGCATGCAATAGCGCATGCCTCAAAATTAATTGAACAGCAGCGCATGCCGCTAGCGCATGTCTATCCAACACCGGTGGATCGGCGTGCAGAATTTCGTGCGTCAAAGGAAAACGCAAGATGAACGTGAAAGCGCACTGGTGTGGACATAATAGCTTAATCCTGTTTAACCCTAAAGATACCGGCAATATATTTGCCGTCAAACACAAATCAAAGCCGATTCAAATCAGCAACATTTACGGTCCAAAATAGAATGTCTTGACAGGGTTGTCAAATGGTTTAAGGGTTAAAGTTAGTACGTGTATTATCAATTATCCCACGAGAAGACCAAAAAATAACCAGGTAATGACCAGGATAAGAATCCTGCGTCTCAATTCAGATTTTGTATGTCTCTTCGCGAAGTTTCATCTAAATCTGTTCAACCGTTTTTCCGATTGAGAAACAAAATTAAATTTGCTAAGATATAAATACAGGGCGATTCTGGAAACAAACCAGGAATAAATCTTTCCCAAATCAATCAATTAAGGGCTAGATAGCGTTTAGTAGCTTTAATTAGTGCGATTAGTGTTCGTATGTTTCTGTTTTTTATCGTGTGAGATAAAAACACCGCAAAATCCCGTAAGACGCAGTGTAGGTAGGCCTCTGACAAGATGAAGCGAGTGAGTGAGTGATGTTTGGTGAGTATTAGGGAAGACCTATATTCAGCACAGGACGTCTATTACCTAAAATGATGACGATATGATGAGATGAATAACAGAATGTGAATGTTTGCGTAAGTAAGCTAGCAAACGATTACATTTACTGGTTGTATATAGAATCACTTTGTATTGCAGGCCAGGGAAGCTCTTTCGACAATTAACCCCGGATTGTCTCGCAAACTTCCCGGATATGGGAGACGCCAGCTCCGATTACTAGTCGGAGCTTTAACTGGACATGCCTTACTCAATTTACATAATCTAGGTATTACAGCCAGCTCCCTGTGCAGAGCATGGATGGAGGCAGAAGAAACGGCCACACACATACTACTGAAATGGACTAGTAGGGCGAGCTACAGAGTACTATACCTCGCGACACCAATGTTTCTCGAGGAAGTCGTCGGCAACGTGAAGGGTCAGCTAGGCCTCCTACAGGAGCTAGGCTGACACGAATAGTGACTACAGCCAATTACGCAAAATAGGTCACGTATTATCACCCGTCTGTACAAAATCCCGTTTTTCCCGTTTAACTGGTGTCATATTAAAGTACTTCAATTTTAGTATTAATGTCTTACGCACTTACTGATCCACTCATGCACAGACATTTAAACTCGCACAAAAAATACACTAACAGCAGTCCAAGAAAACATCTTAAAAAACTTACGTAGCTTATTCCCCATCCCGAAGATTCAGGCCGCAGCGCGTGTAATTCTCCGTAGAATAAATAAATTCCTCACAGCCTTTATTTCCAAGTAGATTAGTAGGTACTTTCCCTGTAAGCTCATACATTACACATTCGGCCAACCTTTGCGAATCCTTTTATAATCCCTTGCCGCTTTCACTGGCTTATTAAAAGACAGCGGCTTGCTGGTATCTATTTTAATGTCATCAAAAAATGCTGATGAAACTTATTTATACGCGGTTACAGTAAAACATTGAGTTACAAAAAATATGGTATCACGTTTAGTCGTTTAAGCTAGCGAAAAGTTTTTGATACCTATGATACTAGAAATTCTATAAGTAATATTTTTCCCACAGAAAACTAATTTCGCAGAACTTTACATAATAATATATTTTGAAAAGCGATTTATGAAAGAATGACGCGTACGTAGAAAAAGTTTCTGTGAATTTGTATGTATAATTTCAAGTCAGGTATCTTCTCGAAAATGGTAAAAACATTGTTACATTAACTTATTGAAGTTTGAGAATATGGTAATAGATAGATAATTGTGGTACAAATATTAAGATAAACAGTGCAAATTGCAGACGAACGACAACAAATTCTGTCGTGCAAGCAGTCCGATAACGGTAAATTCTTAACAGTAACTTAACAATTTGTAACTCAGCAATGTTTAAAATATATTAATTGACATTTTTACAGGCTTGGATTTAACTTCTCCTCATAGTTATTAATTATTATGTGAGTCAAATCTTACAAAGCAAATTTGACCCATCACCAGTAGTTGTACCGACTTGAAATTTGGCACGGCTGTAGTTTGGACGATATTGTAACTTATGAAAAAGGTGTATAGTCAGCAAAAAAGCTCGTACCTATTATAAAATGAAGTTTTTACAAAAACTTATTTATGAACATTTTAGTTTTTCACTGTTATCAACGAAACAAGGACCAGTGCGCTGTAATTTATTTGTCGGTACAAGCCACAAATCCCAGTAATTAGACAACTAAAACAGTATATTGATAGGATTTTAATTGTTCTGACCAAGAGTAACAATTTACAGAAAATGTAAACAGCAATATTATTGAAAGGCAAATATTAATGAGTGCGGTTTCGAGCTCTCCTCTGAAATCATGACGGCCTTTAGAAAGGCTATGCATTTAAAAGCCATTCAATTCAGTATTAATTTCGCTTTGTTCTAGAATTTAGTTTGTCGAATGAACTGATAGTTCTTAAATGTATATGTGTGTGTATATTGAATAGTTAATGATTTCGTTACATACTCGAAGGGTGAAAAAACGGAACCATATTGTCGTGATACCGTCTCTACGCTGTTCGTCTAGATATACTCATATCTATCTGTCTGCGTGTGTATGTGTGTGGTCAGGGGGTGGTGTAGGTAGACTGATCTATCTATCTAGTGATAGACAGCTGAAATTCAAACATAATGTACATAATTGTATTGTTGTAACATAGTTTTTACTGCCGTTACAGCAAAAAATAACAATAGAATATGAAATTAATGGAGTCCCCGTACAACGAACGTATTATTTTTGTTTTCATTGTATCTCTATAACGTTTTAATATACAAACCTCAAAGTCAGAATCATAATAGAGATAAATATACTGCCTATCAACAAATAATAAAACTTGGTCAAGCGTGAGCGCTTTATTTAAGGGAATAAGCAAAACATTGTAATATCTTGTCTGTAAGCGGCTGTACTTTATGTAATAAAATCTTCTAATATATAAAAATCTCGTGTCACGGTGTTTGTTATCGAACTCAACCGAAACAGCTCAACCGATTATTATGATTTTTTTTCTTTATATTCGGTAGATCTGAGAATAGGTCGTAGGCTACTATTCTTCGCGGACGGAGTCACGGGCAACAGCTAGTAAATAAATAATACATTCGGGGTAAAATAAGGTTCGTCACCTTAAAGTTGCTGTCAACATTTTATTTCAAACGAAACAGAATATCGCATTGACGTTTCCCATTTTTTAAAAGGTACTAAGATTCTATGACTTGTTTATCAAGTTTACCTTTTCGTACCCCGACTGTACTTAGCTTGATTTTTCGAGATTTCCTGGTGTTTACATATTTTTCTCTTGACCACACGGAAACCTTGGTACACGAGTCCGACTCGCGCTTAACCGCTTTCTAAGATAATAGAAACATTTATTTTATTTATTTCAGTAATAGCTGTCCCTTATGACATTTGACGACCAGATGGCCTAGTAAGTAGAGTACCTGACTACGAAGCTTGGGGTCCCGGGTTCGATTCCCGCGTCGGGGCAGATATTTGTATGAATAATACGAATATTTGTTCTCGGGTCTTGGGTGTTTAATATGTATTTAAGTATGTATCTATCTATATAAGTATGTTTATCCGTTGCCTAGTACCCATAACACAAGCTTTGCTTAGCTCACTTTGGAACTAGGTCAATTGGTGTGAATTGTCCCGTGATATTTATTTATTTATTTATTTTCGTCCGGCGGTTGAAAAAACTTATGTAATTAGTAAAAAACTTTAGGAAAGCCCCTATCGCTTGTGATACTAACGTGTCTGGCAAGACAAGTTCATGTTACAAGTTAGAAAGATGAATTAAGTTTCATATCAGTTCTGTACACTACAACATACATGAGGTGGAAACTTTAACTTGATTGGCAATTCCAATTTAAGTTAATTGTTGGGTAACAACTTCAGAACTTTGACAAAGACTTCATTGAAATTTACATTTTTTGTTACTATGACTGCCATTCTGTGTTATATTGGTGGTGATGGTTGGGAACTCGTACGTCAAATGAAGGTAAGATAATTAATGTCCATGTGCTGTGGTGCCTTTGTAATGTGTTGTTCGAAATGAAAATATTTCCAGCCATATTCCAGGAAAGATTCAGTATATTTTAAAAATGTGATTATTTTTAATTATTTTTCGGAATAAGTTAAAAACTTACTGAAGGTGAATAAAATCATGTTCTGTTTAAAATATTACCATTTTGGTGATTATCGAGAACATTTAGAAAAAAATGCAGTTAAAAATATTTTGAAGAAGCTTGTGGGTGAGACATTGCAATTGTACTTACTTCAAAAAAAATGATATTTATTAATAACAAAGAGGGTACAATTGAAATAAGAATTCGAACAAAAACATTTTAAATTTTTATTTTCCATATAATTCTGTAACGTACTTATGAGTACGTAGTGCTAGTTTTTGAAGCAAATTTATTAAGCTTCATTTCAATACAAAACAAAAAAAAAGTTTTGCTTTTGAACAGAACGGAAATGAAAATGTTGTTTTGTCCTGATGATGTTCACGCCTGAGAAAACTCCGGAATTTAATAATAGTTTAATGACCCCGAATGCATTTTAATTGTTTATTAATACTAAATTCGCCTATTCAAAGTTATAAATAGCCCTCGTAAACAACAAGACCGCGACACGACCGCCGCGGAGGTAATTCCCACTATCCCCCTCACTCGCCTCAGACCCATGAGCTTTCGTTTAATTATTAACATTTATCCTTTTTAGGGAACCCTACGAAACCCTTGTAATGTCGTTTAGTACGTTATTTGAATAAACTGATTTTTAACCCGGAGGGTTGATGTTAGTAGCTCTTTAACTTGGTAAGAGTCAGCCGTTAAATGCTATTTAATGGGTTTTATCCGTAAAAATGAGGTTGTAAAAAACAACAAAAACATTTGCAATTTATGTACATTCTAACAAATATTATAAATGCGAATGTGAGTTTGTTGATTTGTGATTCACGCATGAACCGCTGAACCGATTTGGATGAAATTTAGTATAGAGATAGTATGAGACTCTGGGAAGGACATAAGATAGTTTTAATTCCGGAAAATTGCATAGTTCGGTGGGGTTGTAGTGAATAAATTCTTCATCGACGAAGTCAGGGGCATCAGCTACGTAGTTGTTTATACTATTGTCATTGAAAGCTTGAACGTACATAATTTGCTGAATAACCCCGCTGAACCCAATAGTGCCGGTTGATTTGATTTTGTTTTTCACTTTTACGGTAGCAGAGAAAAAAATATGACTAAACTAAACTAAATTTACATCGATATTTTTATAAGTTATTTATAGTGTCCGACCGAAACTGGTTTTTATGACCGAAACCGAAACCGAATTTCGGCAACGGTCTCAGTTTCGGCCGAAACCGAAACCGAAACTTCCTTATAAGGATCATGTTGTGAGGGGAAAATAAAGAAAACGTTATTTTAACCAGTCGGTCCTTATTTTTTATCTTTTAATCACATAGCTATGCAGTCTTCGATGATTTCACTTATTGATAATCAACATATGTAACAACCCTGATTCCATAATATTATCACCACTAATGCACTATCATCATCATCTTCATCAGCCTATAGCAGTCCACTGCTGGACATAGTCCTCTTCCATGGCGCACCACAACACTCTGTCTTGGGCCCCTCGCATCCATCCGCCGCCAGCGACCCTCTTAAGGTCATCCGTCCACCGTGCCTCAGGACGCCCTACGCTACGTTTCCCCGTCCGTGGTCTCCATTCGAGGACTCGTCTGCTCCACCGCTTATCAGCCCTGCGACAGACGTGGCCAGCCCAACGCCACTTCAGCGAACTAATTCTTTGAGCAATGTCGGCGACTTTCGTCCTTTGTCAGATAATGTGATTGCGGATTTTATCCTTCAAAGAAATCCCTATCATTGCTCTCTCCATAGCTCGCTGAGCGACCCTGAATTTATATGGATTAGCCCCGCAGTCAAGGTCCACGTTTCGGCTCCGTAGGTTAAAACTGGTAGGACGCACTGGTTGAAGACTTTCGTCTTTAGGCACTGAGGGATGTCTGACGACAAGAAATGCCGAAGTTTCCCGAAAGCAATCCAGCCCAACTGTATTCGCCTATTAGCCTCTGTCTCAAAGTTTTTTCTACAAAGTGTTGTGTTCTAATGCACATAGTAAGTACCAAGACCAAGTGCCTAACTAATGTTTTTTTAGGTAAAGCATTAGTAAGAGAGTTAAATTAATCAAAAACTTGATTCTTGATTCCGGGAAAAAGGACTACGGATTAGCCCGAAAAATGTCGAGTTAAACTCGTTTAAAGACGTGAGTGATCCGTATATTTTCAATATGAGGGAGTCTCTTGTTATTTTCTTGTTTAACTTGATTCTATAATGAACTAAAACAATTACTTTGCTCACCCGCGACCTCGCGAGGTCGCGGGTGAGCAAAGTATTTGTTTTAGTTCATTAATATGGACCTCCGCAAAGTAACGCCTGATTCAATAAATTGATTCTATAATCTTTCTTCTAAATATAAAAATCTCGTGTCCCGGTGTTTGTTATCGAACTCCTCCAAAACGGCTTGACCAATTTTTATGAATCTTTTTTCTCTATATTTGGTATGTCTGAGAATAGGACGGAGTCGTGGTAAACAGCTAGTATATGTATTAGTTTGTTATATTGAATTATTTTTTGATGTTTACTACTTATTACTCGTAGTTTACTTCCTATTCTTAATATTCTTCTTAATCTTTTTCTTTTGCCCTATCCCATTTTATTTGGGGTCGGCCCTCCGTATCATGCGTCTCCATGCAGCGCGGTCCTGGGTCGTCTCTTTGTTAACTTGCGCTTCTTTGAGGTTCTTATTTACTACGGACATCCATGTGATTCGGGGCCTTCCTCGTCCTTGGGGTTTGGTTTAAATATCTAGTACTTTTCTGGTCATGTGGTTGGATGGTCGATGGTCGCCTCGTGTCCGTACCACCGCAGACGGCTCTCCTGTAGTTTATCTGGGATAGGTCTTACTTTGAACTCCATATTCTTAATATTCTTATGCTATATTACAAAATGATAAAACTTACCGAATTCAAAATAAATCACATGAAAACTCACAACAAACAAAACGAACTGCAAACACAATCCAGTCACATGATTATGCACGTGGACGCGGCAAAATGACTTCGTCGCTTTGGAATTTAACGCGCCGAACATGACCGATCCCAGCTCGAGAACTCCCGAATGCAGTTTCGGTTTCTTTCGTAGTTTCGGCAGGTTTTCCACCGAAACCGAAACTAAACCGAAAACCATTTTTTTGCCGAAACTCGACCGAAACCGAAACCGAAACCGAACTTTCGGTCGGACACTAGTTATTTTTTGTGAAATACGCTTTCAAAAGCTGAAGCGATAATGATGCTCACAAAGTTTTATGTAAGTATATAAATTGACTTCTTTGATCTGCACATAATATGTAGCCTCGCGTAGCAAAAGCACAAACATGGCAACAGAACGCTTTGTAGGGCGAAAAGGGGAAAGGCGTTGGCAACCGCCATTTTTTTATTTAGTAGAGTCAAATTATTATCATATCAAAAAGTAGTACTACTTATTTCCTTCAAGAACGTCACTATCGATCGTCACACGATCTAGTCTATTATGGAACATTCATTTCGTAATGACTTCCTTGGCAGACATTGTTGTCATTGTAATATTCGTTGACATAAAAGATTCCATTTGTCCATGCCCTTAGTCTCCAACTTTCAAAAACAGGTCTTTATTTAGTTAGAGGGCCAACAATAATTGTCATCCAAACGTAACAGACAATACGAACAAAGAATTAAGGCTATCCACGAAACAATTGACCGCAAGTACCAGAGTTCTTTTAACACGTTTTCCTTCATCACTGAGAACAATTAACACAATAGTTGTGTTATTGTAGAAAACAAGAGCCACCGCACAATTAGGACTGGGTGGCAGGGGTGGTGGATCCAAATAACAGTGGGTACAATTGTGTACTTTAAAACAGTTTTCAAGTATTATTTGCCACTCCATTTGAAGCACATTATAAGTTAGGTATTAATATAATGCCACGTTTGTCAAGTGCCCTCGATTTGCTTTAAAAATTGATTTAAAAGCCCGTAATAATTGCTTCAATGGGCATGGAAACTTGCCTATCCTGTTACCGAAAATAAATTGAACTGGTTTTACTGCAAGTAAATAAACCAAATAACTCTCAAGACAAAGTCAATATGAACATTGTTGCCTCGTAATTTAATCCAATTTAACGTTTTAATAAAAAATGTTATTTTTTATATTAATTTTATCATTGGCACAATAATCAGACCCCCACAGCGCTCTTCGCCACATGTGACGTTAATTTAAAAGGACAGGAAATATTTTTCCTTTAGCTTAGTAGGGTATGCCGCCCTTTATAAGAATTATCATGTTGATTAACGTGGACGTGGATAGACGGAACGTACTTGATTCTAATTAAAATTAATCTTACAGGTTAAATTCATTGATAAATTTTCTTCATACTTCGATATTTATTATATTTTTTTGTAAACATCAAAAAAAAGTACCAACATATTTTAACAATTATGGACTTCTTTGCCAATACCTACACAAACACTTTAAATTCTCACCCAAAGAATGTATTAAGGACTTCATTTCGACCTACTGTAGTCAGCTTGCCTGTAATGTGAAGGTGCAGGGTGGGTTTCCAATGGGGGGGGAGTTAAATTAAAGCAATCCGTTACAAAAACGTGGTTGGCTAGGTAAACAGCACCACACTCCGAGAAATTTTGTGAAGACAGATAAACATTGCTTAGATCTAAAAAAGTGATAAGTTTTTTACTCTTCTCTCGAACACGAACGATATACCTAAGAAGATTTATCTCGCTCGCTAACGTCCAGTCGCTCAAAAATCCGTCCACGTCTGCTCAAACAAATTGCACATAAAATTAAACAGCCCCGCCAAATATCGCCGTAGGAACCACAGCATAGCAAAGTGCTCGAGATTTTGTTGCACAACCGCAAAACTTTACGTGCAATTTTCATTCGAACTCTAAACAATAAACTTAATTCACATTCATCAAACTTGTTCGCAACTCGACTTCTACTTATGTTCCAATCCTTTCTTCATGTAATATTTCAGCAGGCAGCAAATTGTGTTGTCAAAGTTATTTCTCAGCTTTACGAGACGAACAGTTAATTAAGTAATACTTTCAACTTCCTCAAGCAAGTTTCCATACTCCTGCATCAAGAAATTGGGAAGCAGCTGTTAGTTTCGACACCAACTAAACGAGACCTACTAAAATCCCTCCGGCGTTTTGCTTTTCAGGTGTTTCCAGTGTTTCCGCATGCATATTCTGAGGTCTTGGTAAGATGGTCATCTTTTAGAGGCACTATCTGTAGGTCGGAGACACGGCGCGCGGTCGTAAAAAGGCAATTTTGCATAAAATTCAAGTGAGCTGCATCTCATGGCTATTGCGTAATGGCAGTTTTCCAATATATTTTATTTAATCGCATATCCAAATTGCTTTTATACCAACTATTGAGGCAATTACCTTATTATTCTTCGACTGGTTTCGTTTCCTGGAAATGGTTTTCTAAGATGATACTTGAATTTTGATAGCAGTAGCTTTGAAACCCGCGGTCTCATACTTATTACATTACTAAAATATTTTCTCTATACGTTAAGTTTCAGCCAAGAATATTTTGTAATTTTTTGAAGTACGTGACATTTCTTGAGCTTTCATTTTAACGTTGAAATGTTAAGAGCTATTTTCTAACATTTATCATGTAAAGAGGATTAACCACTCATAAACGGGCGCCGTCGGCTGGAGGGTTGTCAACTCATTTTTTATGTAGATTGACTTCACAAAGTTTTTATAACGGTAGCTTAGAACCTTAACTAACTTAACAGTTGCTACCGCCATGTTTAAATTAAGCGGCGGAGATTGTGCGTCAACGAAGTTGACGGTCTTCTTTAGCTAGGTATTAACAAAATCGAAAAAAATCATAACCCACTTTTCAGGCTCCGTTGCCGTCGAGTAAATAGATGTGAATTATTAATTTTATCAGTAACATTTTTTATAATCAACCAAGCTGGCCACATCGTGATTCAACGAGATTGAAGCATAAACAGTGTCAACTATATCAAGTGTGAATATCCACAACTGTAATCACAGTCCCCAGTGCCAAATAGAACTACATACGAGTACATTCTGTGCGCTTACGAAGTTTCTCAAGTCAGATGCATAAATACAACTCCCCACACCTAGCAATTGGACTTCGGCCTTCAGGTTTAACAACCGCCAAGAGAGATCTCTGTATTGGTCTAGACTACCTACTCTCTAGCAACTTGTTTAAGTTTGCATGAAGAGATTAGCTCTGAAGTCCAATTGTTACTTACTAAACTAACATTTTTAGCAAAGTTATCTATATGTCGCTATATCATTTCCAGCTAGCTAAGTAACCGAATCAATTTTTATTTATTAACACGCAATGGAAAACTATCCTCAACGGTTATTCGGATAAATTGCTATAAAAACACATGACAACCAGGTTAAATAATTAATGAATTCGCTGACAGCCCTAGCTCGTGAATTGGGAATGTTCTCGAACATCGAGATCGGCTTGCCTCATACGTTATTCATCAACTATTTACTGCGACTCGAAAACCGATCTTTCTACCCTCTGACATTTGCGAGTTCGGTATATCCAAGTCAATCAGTGGTAACGTACTTTAGTTTATGTCTTTTCAATCTATTGCATAAATAAAGTCAGCTGAAAGCGATTGTGTAAAAGCAAATGTATAAATACATATAATGTTGATACTGGCCTTTAATTCATAGGATCAAGAAGTTTGAAATGTTACAACATAAATTTACTCTAAAATGGTGCGTAAAGAGGTTTACATAAAAAATACGGGAATTTTAACCAAGATCATAATGAAAATAAGCTCTAGCCCTCCTGAAATTCAGTGATAGGCATTGAGGTGTAGTTCTTAAACCTTGTGCGGCTAAACGAACGTATGTAATCCCAACGTAACCGTAACATTATAATCAAACTTATGAGTTGGTTAGTTTTACCAAGCACTTTTATCTCATCATCATACCCATAATATATTATTTTATTTTTATTTATGATTTAATTTAAAATTTTTGTCTATTTAGCCATATCAAATCATACTATGGCCACCATATTGAATGCATGCAGCCCATCACACCAACACGTAACAGAACTGGCCTTAACAGAAAGGCTCGCAGGGTCGAACAAGCGATACATTGCCGATTTTGCACGTGTTTGTACACCATCACACAACACGCCGAGACAAAACCCCTACTAGCGTAAACGCTACATCCTGTCGTGAGCCAAAGTCTGTCTCACTCTTACATGTGAGGTTTGCGCAAGGCCAGCTCTCTGGTAGAGCAAATGAAATGGCCGCTCTAGGCGCTAGGTGATGAAGGACACGAAAACAATTTCTGATGACGGTCTTTAAAAGGCACAACATCACGGGAAAAGGAGTAAGATTTAGAAACCATTACCAAACAGGGCCGAAAGACAACCTCGCTCTACTCTGGCCATGAACAACGGCGGTTTTTTTGTGTTCGTTGCAGGCATCGTCCAGTTTGATGATTATTTTCAGCGCCCCACTTAAAATAAGAGTGGAGGTTTAAAATTCCTTTTTAATGCACTTTGCGATCATCATCATCAACAGTATCATCAGCCGAAAGGCGTCCACTACGGGACAATGATCTCCCTCAAAGAACGTCATAATGACAATGACCTTCAACAGGCCATCATTCAGTGGAGGATCTACCCACGCTACGTCTACCAAATTTCATGGCTCTAAGTCAAATAGTTTAGGCTAAACGTTGCCTGTTAACTAGTCAGTCTGTGGGTCACGGTTTCATAGATTTTGAAGGAGAAAATATATTGAATGGTGGCCTAGTAATACGATTTGCGTAAACTGTTCTTTTCAGGACTGCGGCTTGAATCACGTTCGGATAGTACCTATTTTGTTTATTGTTTCAGCAAATTAATTTAGCGAACATTTCTATGTTCAGAACAATGTGGGACATGAAATAACGCAGTGATTAATAGCCAAGTGCGCGAAACAAAAACATGTTGCTCTTTGTGATTAATTTCACGAAATAACCGACCGAATAGCCTAGTGGTTGTGACCGTGGTCTAACAAGTAAATTATAAGGCTCTGGTTTTGCTGCAAGTATCAATGTATGCATGTTATACTTACAAAGTCCCTTTGGCTCTTTACCATCTTACTCACTTATCTTGACTCCAGTACGTAGTAAGTCGATGAAATTACTGGCACATGAGGCATTCTAGCTGATTCCTCCAGACCTTCAACGCATCTGCCATGCTGTAATATTGCAGGTATCCTAAGGTTTTGAGTAATTTTCAAGATATGAAACGTTAACCTTTTTGCGGGACTACTACATGCAACTACTACTGCATGCAAGAAGCCATTCTCGGAGTGCTCAAGTTTTTTATCTTTACCTAATTGCTTCCTAAAAACTGAATACAGTAGCATGATGGAACCCTTTTACAATAAATTTCACGATGATTTCTTTGGCACATAGTATTTCAACATGGCATTAGCAGCGGAAAGGGTTCCACCCTGGTACGCGATTACTTTTCTTCGTTTCTACATACGAGTAGTACCTGTTCCCAAAATAAATGCCTATCAATCGTTGTTAATAGGTATTATCTAAACGAGTAAATAAGCTCAAAGACTCTTTGAAGTGCCTCTAAGGTGTTTGTTTAATCGGCTCGTGTGTAACGACCGGGTGTTTTGAGAGAAAGCGTTGGCACCTTCACACAATTAAATCTAATTTTGGCGCACAATCGAACGTTCTCGAACAAGCGGAAGAGTAGTTACACGCTCTCGGCGAATTTACTACGAAGAAGGATATTATGTAAGTTGTTTATTTCACAGATAAATGGGCAATAAAATTATATTTAAAACTAGCTTTTGCCCGCGACTCCGTCCGCGTGGAATTAGTAATTTGGGCAGCTTATTTTTTTATCCAATTTGCTTTTTCATCAATTATGGCTCTCCTTAGTTCTCCTTAGTTCCTCGATATAAAAAAATTACCCGCACCCCCCCCTCGCAACCCCCCCCCCCTCACCGACCCCCCACCGAACCCCCCCCCCCCCCCCCCCCCCGCACACCCGCGTTCACATTCACCACCGTACCTACTCCCAAGTCACTACTTCTAAAAACCGTTCTATAAATTCTTAAAATAGACGTATCTTTCTTATTTGTGAACCGATTCAAATGAAACAAACACTAAATGTTAATCCAAGAAAATACCAACATATCAGTGAAAACCGCATCCTTCTAGGTTAAGCCGTTTCTGAGATTAACGCGCACAAACGCACAGACAAACAGACAATAATTCTAAAAAACATTGTTTTGGGTTCTATTGCGCTAGTAAATAGCCCTAGTGACAGTTTTTCTCAAATATCTTCAATGTACAGACACCGACTTGTTACAGATTTATTATATGTATAGATGCGAACTTGAAACAAATTAAACCTGCGACTGATATTCGAAATCACGTCACTTAAAATGCCGTTCTAAGGTTATAAAAAAACCAGCCAATTGCGAGTCGTACTCGCGCACCGAGGGTTCCGTACAAATTTATATGTATCTATAAACATCCAATCTTAGCAGACCCCTGCTTCCAAGCAAAATGTGCGCAGTGTAGGATCATTGTAGATTGGTGACTGATATAGACAGACAGACAAAAAAAATTATGCTTTTCGCAATTTTTCCTGTATCTGTGCTATGAGACGTTGTTTCGTGCCAAATTTCAAGATTCTGAGTTCACGGGAAGTACACTGTAGGTTTTGATTCCCTTGCGAGTGTCGACAATTTGCAGAAATTTTTCAGCATAAAAGGCTTTATCTTTTGATTGAGTTAAAAATTTATGGTTTTCGCAATTTTTCCTTTATCTGTGCTAATACGTTGTTTCGTACCAAATTTCAAGATTCTGAGTTCACGGGAAGTACCCTGTAGGTTTTGATTCCCTTGCGAGTTTGAAAATTTGCGGAAATTAGCGGCATTAACGGCTGTATCTTTTGATTGCGTTGGCTTAGAAGTTTGATTTTTTCACAGCTCCAAGGGACAGTAGACTTGAGTATTTGATATAAATTTCAGCTTGATACCTCCACGAGTTCCTGAGAAAAAGGGTCTTGACAGACGGATGGACGGACGGACGGACGGACAACAAAAGTGATCCTATAAGGGTTCCGTTTTTTCCTTTTGAGGTACGGAACCCTAAAAATTATAAAATGAGTATCAACAAATTTTAGCTCTAACTAGTCGTCATTTGTATTTATATACCAATAGGTTGAAACCTTTTTTAAGAGGATACGATGCGCACCATTTCTCCATACAAACGTAATCCCCTGTTTCCTCCCTGGATAATGGCTTTAGAGCCAAATTTTTTTTACTGTGTAATCTGTATCTACCACAGCTATGCCCCTAGGTTTCGTTTTTTTCCATATTTCAATTAACATAAGAAATATGAGCTTTCAAAAATTGAAAAAATTGCCCAATTTCAACGTCATTTTCAGACACTCATCAGAAAAGAATCCCTCATATAAACAAAAAAAGGAAAACATAGGGGCATAGCTAAATCTATCCTCTAATTACATATGAAAAAAATAATTTTATTGGTCCAGTTTTCGAGAAGAAAACAGGGGATTACGAAATGCTGTTTTGATCAATTTTACGCGCCTATTAACGGTCTGAGCTGCAGTTGTCCCGCTCTCGCTGTACTGACACGGAAGGGTTCGGGTGAGACAGCGACATTTCATTAAAATACCTATTTATCAAAAGTCTCTCAGCCATCGTACCCTCTTAAGCTGGATACCTGGGCTTCTGCCGTGTTGAGCCAAACTCACGTATCTTGAGGTAAAGTAGTTTGGGTTAACCGGGCTAAATCGATTTTAAGTACCTAGGTCTTTTATGTTATACATTAAAGATTTATTTTTTTCCCGTTACAAGCATTAGTCCATGCAGATAAACATCATTTGCTTTTAGGGTTCCGTACCTCAAAAGGAAAAAGAAATCCTCATAAGACTACTTCGTTGTTTGTCTGTCTGTCTATCTAAGTATCTATCTGCCAATATTTTTCTCAAGAACGCGTGAAAAGTTTATATAGTCTGAAGTTTTCCGAAAAATGAACATTTAGGAATTTTATTGAATTATTTTTGGCAGACTTTTAAATTTTTACAAAACCCTATGCGCGCGAATACGGTTCACACTTGGCTAGTTTGTATCTTTGAGAGTTTACACACCATTAGGTATCAGCTAAAATATCGTGTACATCTCTAAATCATTGAATTGAATGTTTATAGTTCTAACCAACAATGTAGCGTAGATAATACCTACCCAAAGTAATTGTTCACTATTAAATACATAACGAGAGAAGTTTAATTCGAATAATTACAATAATCCTAATCCAAACAATGATCTGCTCATTGATTTGCTCCTATTCTAGTAGGAACATTTTGTCTGTGCGCACTCAATCTAAACATAATTGAATTTACTCAGTAAATGATATACAAACACCAATTGCGTTTGTGATCCTTTTGGATTTAAGCGGTGGCGAACAAAAATATTTGTTGAGGTAATTGAGAATTATACCTATTTCGACATTTTCGGTAGGCTTCCCAATTGAGACTCAGCGCTCTGTTTGAACGATTTGTAAATTTTTAATTAAGGTATTAAATGTCAGTAGGAATGACGATTGTGATATCAGTTTCATTTTTAACATGAGCTTGTGTGTTGAAGGTTCTGCATTTTATATGATAACGTCCATACAAAAACAGTTAAAAAAAATTGACCCTCAAACTAGGTCTGGGGGGACGAGTTTGAGTTCTTAGACATCGACGATGTACACAACGGAGACAGTAACAAAGAACTACTTAAGCTCTGAAAGTAAGATCAAGTGTGATGGGTCTTTTTGCGCCAGGAGCAACTTGGAGGGCCTTTTTGACTTCACTTAGACTATAATTACTTGCAAGTGAGTTACTAAATAAATTGTAAAGTCATAAAGACAACAGTGACTCATATTTTTAATTGAAAGCAAACATACAAATAAATAACGTAGAAGATTTATAATATTTAGATTTATAATTTTATTGCACTGTTACGTTATAAACAACGTAACAGAGCAATAAAATACATGCTCATAGTGAAAATAAACGGATCACTCACGTCTCAAAACGAGTTTAACTCGACATGTTTCGGGCTAATCCGTAGCCCTTCCTCTCGGAGTCGCACGTCACGGCGGCTACTAAACGTGCAAGTGAGTCTCACGGTAGTTTCATGTTTAAAATACATGCTTGTATTACTTACCCTTATTTCGCGGGTTTGCTCCCGTAAACGAATAAAAAATGGCTCTCTAACCCGTAGGAATTCCGAAAAATTCCTTCTTAGTGCATCTCTATAATCCAGACTATGTGTGCTAACAAGGATCTAGCTGAGATGGTTTAGTTTGTGATTTGCCTATTAGTCAGTTAGTCACTTTATTTATTAATACACGAAATAACTAAATCTTACAAAAAATATTGTTGTGACAAGAACGTAAAAAAGACATTAGGCTTTAACCTTTTCAACGCCAACGACACATATAGGTGTCACTACGTACAGTGTCAAAGTGATCTTGACACAATGACATAAGATTCAAAGTAGGTTTACGTTTTGTCGAGGCGCGGCGGTGAAAAGGTTAAATATTGAGATGAACAACGGCCAACCGATAGTGTCTTTATCAACCTCAACATTGCATTGGCAGAATCATCGATAGTTTAGATGGAGCTATATTTTTAAAAATTGAATTGCAAAGCATTGTGATATAATGTAACTGAATTGACGAAAGTCAGAAATTGACCCGCAATCTACTCATTAATTAGGGTCACATTAAGCTTCATCAATATTATTACCTTTACTTATTCCAGTGCATCTGCAATTTCTGCGCATCACGTGATCGTCGACAATCACGTAGATTAACTAACAGAGAGCCTCAAATGGATAAGATCGCTTTGTACCATAATCAGGCTTAAGTTGAAACAGCCAGCGCAGATAAAAATCTGCTTCGTTTTCATTTATTCAGCAGCTGCTTTTTCAATTCATTTTCAAATCTTACTGAACAATTCTTCTACAAAGATCTCTCACGTTTTTTTCCAGAAATTGTGCAGTGATTCCGTCACAAAGCTGTAACACGGGACAACGGACTCCAAAATCAAGTCCAAGTATTTAACAATTGCCTAAAATAACAAATTGAAGTAATTTACAATTTGTTAACAAGATTTGATCCTTGGTTCCTTGTTAAAGTCTTTAGTGAGTTTATACGCTTCGTTACGGTACCCCGAAGCTTGCAGCTCCCTGACTCATTAAAAGTGTATTGAACATCTAACTTTACACTTAAAGGGATGAGGTTCACTTATTTTAGATCTTGATTATAACAGAACATAGTAATGTCTTAAGTATAGTAGAAATTCAAGTTGGTAATTAGCAGAAATAATTTACGGTGACCACAATCTACTGTGGCATGTATCTACGCTTCTATGAGAAATTAAAAGTACGACTTAAATAATTTATTGAATCAGGCGTTACTTTGCGGAGGTCCATATTAATGAACTAAAACAATTACTTTGCTCACCCGCGACCTTACACTAGTTACGTTTATGCAAGAAATGTGTGTTCATGCAGTTCCTCCACCTCCACACTGTACGAACACACACAAATCACATAAACACAACTATCACCACCACCAAGCTACACTGACGCGTTTCGAACTCAACCAGAGCTCATCCTCGGAGTTAACACACATTTCTTGCATAAACGTAACTATTGTAAGGTCGCGGGTGAGCAAAGTAATTGTTTTAGTTCATTAATATGGACCTCCGCAAAAACTCCGAGGATGAGCTCTGGTTGAGTTCGAAACGCGTCAGTGTAGCTTGGTGGTGGTGATAGTTGTGTTTATGTGATTTGTGTGTGTTCGTACAGTGTGGAGGTGGAGGAACTGCATGAACACACATTTCTTGCATAAACGTAACTATTGTAAGGTCGCGGGTGAGCAAAGTAATTGTTTTAGTTCATTAGTACGACTTAAAGTCATAAATGTTTTTTGTGTCGATTTTTATTACGACAGCGGAACTCTGGAAAAGAAAAGATCCTTAAAAAATTGCGCGTTGTATAAATTGACATATTCACCTACTTTTAAGAATTTCTGAAACTTCGCCGATTCTTATAACAGACCGACGCGAATGTGCTCAGTAATGATCCAGTATTTGTTAAAAAAGTTATGCCTGAACACCCAAACATACGAAATGAAATGATTTACGAAGTCTTTCAGAGGAGCGTTCAAAAGATGGGTGTTTTTCAGCTTTCAAAATATCTTTTGAATAAGAAATAAAAAATAATGTCTGGTTTATCGGAATAGGATATGGCTTGATATTTTTTCTTATCTTGAGTCATCTTTTATTTTCACTTATTTATTCAAAGATTGACTTTAATAAACATCACTTGTATATATGTAAATAGATTGATAAATTTATTCACTTAATATCTTCTATAATATTAACTATTTATCTATAACATGATAGTATAATATTTATGATAACTGAAGAAACTCAAACGTTATCAAGTTCCAGAATTTTAATCTTAAAACTTCTGAAAGTTACTCAGTTATTTATAATCTCAGCTTCAAATCATGTAATGTTGTACAGTTCAGAAATAGAGTTTCAAGAAGATCAAGGCGCAAATAACTTTTATGTCAGATTTCATTTTGTATGCAAACAAAATTAACAGTTCAAAAGGCTCTCATTTACCAGCGGGTCACCACGAACCCTCAGCTCATTTTTTATGTAGATTGCGTCGAAGAAAAGTTTCACAATATCAGTCTGCGACGCGCGAGGTCCTGTCGCGGCCCGTGGGACCTCCGCTGTATTAAATTCGGCTATTTTCTTCTGTCTGCCGCCATTCGAATACTTTACAAGCTGCTTGAGTGCCGTGCGGACCTTTACGAGGGCCCGTTACGCCCGAAAAATATTAAAATAGTAACGTATGAATCAGTAAAGACGCTCATGCTACGCTCCGGCGATCAAACACTGCTTAAACTTTCCGGGGAAATTCCTAAACGAAAAATAGAAGAGACGTGAAAATAAATGTACTGCACTAAAACTCTACTCTCAGCACTTCTCGTTATGATGAAAATGCACATTACGTATACTTTTCTCATATTATTTAGGCTGTAAAAAATGAAGCAGGAATGTTTTATTTTAGTAAGTCATAACTGCTAAAGTTAATCGAGCAAATTCAAGTTCAATTGCGTAAGGAGAAGTAAATATTTTTCTCCGCTTTTTAAATTGTGATTTTTAATTTTAAGACTTGCCAATTGTATTGAAAATTTTTCAAGTGCACAAATAGATAAAAGATAAACACAATGTTCTTTTGACATTTCACTTGAAATGTGAATACTGCTCATAAAACATGGCCGTAAAAACCGCCGAAATACTTACCTAGTATATTTTCACTCTATATCACCAAAACTGTTTTACAATAGCTTACAACACGTTACCTGTACATTCTCATTTATTCTATCACATCGATCTAAAAGCAAATTTAATCGTGCTTTTAAAACATCTAGACACAAGACTGCTCCAGCACCTCTTATAACATCCTTAATTTTCGAACCGAACATTCAATTTACGTAATTCTAGTAAGTACTACTTTTGCTAATTCTACAGAATTTGAAATTGAAAGGTCCTAGAAATGGAAGCTGGGCACTTAAGTAAAATCTTGATTAAAATCTAGTGTAAGCAAGAGTGAATAGGCTGTTACTGAATCTATGAGATACAATTTTGCACTTTTCATCATGTGAGATGGGATTGACCCCTAAGTAAGTTTTATTTTTAAAAAAAGTTTTGTTTATTTTCATCCCATTTTACTGAAGCTAAGCTCTATGTAAAATGAAAATAATCAATTGTATCGGACTTTACTTAGCAGAGGTCCTCTATATCTATTAGGTAATTCATTTGGTTGATGCAATAAAAATAATCGGGATGACGATAAGCTTTCGTTTTAATAAAATACGTACCCCTTTTCTATTAACGCTAGCGGACAATATGCATTACTCTGCAGCGGATTTTGCATTTCCATCTTATTGTTGCTCTGCCCTCGTTTGGATGCAAATATTTTATAGTTCAAGCCAGAGCGAGCCGTCCCGCATTTTAGTTTCGTTCGCTTCCTGTAATTTGCTTTCGAGATGTTTTTTCTCCTTTTCACTTCGTTTATTCCATTTAAAATGAAACATGCATAAACATAAACATCGCTGACATTCCGTTTCGTTCCATGGCACCAGTTCTATGTGAGTGCGGTATAAATCAAGAATTCATTGGTGATTCCATTTAAATGAGCCATTTTATTTGGTTAGCATATTCTCAAACTATTTGTATAATATCATAATAACGCTGCCTGACTGCGTGTAAATCATAGCCCGTGCCAGCTCTATGCATGCTTGAACAGTCTTCAGGAATATATTCCCTCATACCCCGTGCCGTGGTAAAATGCGAAGGAAACATTGTTTAGCTAAAATGTTTATATCTCAGTACATAACTTTCTCGAACAGACAGGTAGGTATTTTTGTTTGATGTCGGTATGCGGCGCGAGTAACACGAAAATAAGCTCGCCAACTCAAGTTTATTATTAAGCAACAAAAACTTGAAGTGCGGGAAAGTTGCATGTCTCCTTACTTATTATTAAAACTTTGCCTCAGTTAATAATTGTTAACGTTAAAGAACTGAACTTTATTTCTACATACATTCATAATAAATGAGGTTGTAAATCATAATTTAAATAAGTTATTTAGTTAGTTACCTTTAGTTGGGGCCAAAATCAAACCGAAATAATTTGTTTGACAGATAAAATATTGCCCGACTTGAGAATAAAACAATAGTCATTGTTAAATATCGATGACTTTTGAGTGAGGTAACAATAGTTCAGCTTATTTTAGGACCGATATCCATTCAAATTAATCACATTTCGATACAAAAAGTTCAATCCAAACTCTACATTTTCAATCCAACATTTTGCTTTCCTGTCCTACTTCCACACTAGCGCTTGTCGCGATCATAAATAAAGCTTTCTTCTCTTTCTAACTAAAACCTGTGCAAAAGAGCTTATTACGTGCAAAAGTAAGGGACCTAAATTAATTTTCCAGAATCCTTTTAATCAAATGAATTAATCACGCAAGAGTAACCTGCGTGGCGCAGTGTATAAAATCCGTGCTCGAAGCCCGTTCCTTCTTAATTAACCATGTATTCAGACTCATTTTTGGGGTTCCGTACCCAAAGGATGACAAACAGAACCCTATTTACACTGTCCGTGCCTCCGTCCGTCCATTTGTCCGTCACAGAGCTGTATCTCAAAAACCGTAATGGACAGACAACTGAAAATTATATGCACATATTCAAATACATATTCAATTTAATTTATTTGCATATTTTTAGAACAATTTTTATTCCAATAGGAATAGCCGCTACAACAGCAAATAATAGAAATTAAATTAAACTGATATTAAATGACCCCACACTGCGTACATTTTGCTTAGAAGCAGGACGTATTTTTTGCCATAGCTACAAATCTATACGGACCCTCTGTGCCCGATTCCGACTCGCACTTGACTGGTTTTTTATACTCTACCACCACACTGGCACCGTAATTTTACACACTACATTTCAGATTGACTAATTTTGTTAACTTCTTCTCGCACGAAAACCAGTGTAAAATCTGTGCATGACCCTATACTTTTCATCTCATAATAGGGCCTATTATGAGATGAAACCAAAAACTCTCCTTAACTAGGTAACCTACTAAGAAAAGATCGATAACTGTTAAAATTAAATACGAGAAGCTCGAATTAGCGGAACATGTATAGTCGGGGTAAGAAAAGGTTCGTCACTTTTCGACTCTATGTCAACGAGTTAAGGTCGAAAAGTGACGAACCTTTTCTTACCCCGACTATACGAGTATTTAATTTACATAACAAACACGATCCTTGAGATAAATTTATTGAGATTTATCAACCTTTACCTACTTGCCTATATTAAATACTTAAGAATTAAGATGCTCACTTTGGTAAGTTAACTCGTGGTTAGCTGTGTATGGGAGCATTGAGAGCATTAACTCGGCTTTTGTTCAACGCCGCGAGCACGTTGGTAATTATACGCCGAAATAGCCTAATAATTAATGCTGAATCCTCTTAAGAGCTTCAAGTTACAGAAGAGCTTGGAAACACCAGCAAACTTACATTTAACGCATTTTTCTTTGTCGCATATGCATCTACAGTCAGTTTTATTAATATTAAAGATGCAATCTCGCGGTAAGTTATGGAAGATAGCGCGGCGCTAAAGCTACGCTGAATTTATCAGTCGTCCATCGTATGATACTATCCTTTTATTTCACCGCCTTCGCAATAATGTGATAAAATCTAGTGAGGATGAGCTTGTTGATAATCCGCCAGGCTGGAGCACGGCCAGCAAAGGAAGCATGAGACTTCCCGAGAAACTTTTTGGCTATACGTATCCCTTTCTAGCTAACCCAGAAGGAAAGAAACGCACTAAGCGATATGCGTGCGAATATACTTACAGCGTGCTAGCCGTTCAGGCGCGGTACTCGCCGCTTTTTATACACGCATTGAATTTGCTGCCCGAAGTATACTCCGTTTTAATTTAGCCATTTTGGCACGTCCCAGCGGAACTGCGGATCATTTGTATTAGGAATACGGATAATATGATCCAAGAGGCAACGACTAAATTACTCGACTCCCCCAGGGAGTTAGTCGTTTACGTTATTATGAGTCGTCTGGAAAGCCTTTAGTTGTTCCCCTCCGTAAACATAAAACGGCGTATTTGGAAAAATAATTACTCTGTGCATACACATTACTTTTATCACCAATTCGCCTTGTTGTTTTGTAAACCCTTGTTGCGACATTTTATTGTTTATTTTCAAGTCGAGGGTTATTTTCGAGTAAATTTTCGGTTGCTCTCCCGCGTGTTTCTTTAGTATATTTTATGCTAATATCATAATTATCAGCCTTTAAGTTTATAAATTAATGTGAGAAGTAACCGTTTGTTATTACACTAAAGATCATCAAAGTATCTCTTTAATAAATATTACAGAGATACTTTAATGATCTTGAACATTTGCCCCGCTACCTAATTTGTTGTACAAATAAACAAAATATTTCTAACAATGTGTGTATCTGAAACAGATACTTAATATGATAAGACTTGTGTGTTCACTTGCTTAGATAATTGTGCTTACTACCTACTTAAGTACCTATAATGTACCTATCATAACTTTGTATAAAGTAAAATTTTAATCACTTTCTGCGGTATTATAAAACATTTTTTACAGAAGATTTGCATCATGTTTGCTATTCATTTTCACGCACCATAACCTCATGAACCGTTTCTAATGCAATTTATTATTTAAACCAACTGGCATTTTTTGTGTCCAACAGGTACCCATGAGCCACGCTTGTTTTACGAAACGATGAATTCCTGAAAAGGTATTGAGGCGCAAATTATGCGTGAAATGTGGATGGGGACGAAATAAATATAATAGACCGGTCGATGGTGCGGTATGATGGTTACCGGCTTTAAAATGAGACTTAATATATATATGAAAAGTGTTTAAAGTCTTAATGTTTAAAGAAGTTCAATTTTACATGCAAATTAAGTAACTGAAATTTCAGTGTAACAAACTCATTGTATTTTTATATTTTTTTATTGGTATTCTGTCAGTCGTGGAAGTTTGAGTTTGTCGTTTGGTATCAGTGAAGAGTAAATTAATTTTATTGTATTCAAATCATATTATTCATCTTTTCGTACGCTTCGTAGCGTTAAATGTCTAGAACTTACTTCAAAAATCGCACTCAGCCGTAAAATAAACGAGTTAAATAAAACTACAATATTTTAGTAGTAGTACCATTATCACAATTGTTGCTGAGCTCAGGTATCCTTTCAGAATAGAAGGGTTTTAGGGTGTAGTTCCCATGCGGGTCCAGTACAGATTAGGAACTTCACACACACACACACACACACACACACACACACACACCCACACACACACCCACACACACACACACACCCACACACACACACACACACCCACACACACACACACACACACACACACACACACACACCATTGAGTTGTTCTACCGGCTTAATTATGCTGATTTTCATAGCTGCCCTTGTGGTTTGAGATAATGGTCTCTCTAGCAGAGGATCAACTCGGACTCCCACCTCTGAGTTTTTCCGAATTCATGTACTCAAAATAATATGCTCAGCAGTGGTAAGTGTTTAGGCCAGAGATGGGTGAATGCAGACCGAGAGTTCCGATTCATAATTGTCCGTTTTATGTGTGGAATTGACTGATAATGTCAACAAAATAACTTTGATTTTACCTTATTATAACATCTTGTATGTACCCATTTTCTGCAATAAACTTTATCTTATCTTATCTTATCTTTACGGCACATTCATTGTTCAAGTACAAATCGTACTAATATTATGAAAGCAAAAGTTTTTTATGAAAGGATGTATAGATGTTTGTTATTCTTTCACGGTAAAACAGTTTGACGGATTCTGATGAAGTTTGGCACACGATTAGGTTTATAACCTGGATAGTCGAATTCTACGCAGACGGAGTCATAGGTAACAGCTAGTTAAGATTAAATCTCCATCACGCAGACTCTGGCCGCAAAATGAAACACAAACAGCGGCCATACGCAAAAGAGACGGATCCTCAAATATATTGGAAAAACTGACGTTCACATCCGTCCGTACTGACTTTGTTGAATTCGTTAAAATATTTTTAAAATCATTTTCCAACTTCATTTAGTACTACGAACACAGTAAAATCCTTGATGTCATTGTTACTCTGTGGCATTAAAACCGCTGGACAGATTTGGATATCTAGATCTACTTACAGATTTAAAAAAAACTAGTAGAAAGCTACACTACCTCTAGTCAACATAGGATATTTTTTATGGCAACGGACGGGATGGGATTCGAACGCGGAAGTGGCAGGCAACAACCAATTTTCTTATATACCTTTGGGTTCAATTGGCGTAAAAGCCAAAATGCAACTTTTCAGGAGAGCTAAAAAACGATTTTTGAAATCGTTTTTTTCGTTAGCCGTATAAAAAAGTTATCTACATGAAATATGCTTAAAATTTTAGCATGAAAAAGTATAAATTATTAGCATTTATCAGCCACCTTCGGTTTAGAAAATAGTTTGGTTTTACGCCCAAGAAATTTGCTCTTCATGGTAATTAGGTTTGTCTATAAAAAATTAATGATTTAGAATCTTCATGTGATATATCACAATTTTAGAAAAAAATATTAGAAAAAGTTATCTAACAACCAGCTCGTACAAAAATTATGTGTTGTCATAAACTATCTACTCAACCGCCTAGCGTAGATTTATATCCAGGATAAAATGAATAAGCGACACTAGTAATTAAAAATTATTGCAGATAAAAAGGGATAAGCGACACGTGACTCGAAAGTAATATCAAATAAAAGATGATAACTAACAATAATGCAGATAAATAAGTTTAGGTTACATGGTCTAGTTATTATTTTATTTTTTTTTGTAAATATAGTTAAAAAATATAACCGACAAATTAAAGTAAGTTGTAAAATAGCCAAATGAAATGAAATGAAATTTATTTATTCTGCTTTAGACATGGTATTACAAAATATGTTGTAAAGGAGTGTAACAGTGCCGTGACATGTCTAGCCTAAGTTACATTTTGTAAAACAAACAAACATTTTATCTAGTCTCCAATATTCAAAAATTTGTTAAAAATTGTTTGGTCGCTTAGTAACAAAAGTATCACCGATGGGATAAGCGACACAAAAATTGTCATACGGATAATCTAGCTCATTCGACGCAGAAAAATCTGCTGATTTTAACGATATATAACTCGATATCACAAAAAAATGTCGCTTATCTCATTTCGCCTTTCAAGCGTCGATGTGATGTTTAAAAAAACTCATCCTACTAATATAATCCAGTCATCTCGTAGTTCTATCTAAAAAGTTTTTCGGGAGTTGTCAAAATGGATAATTTGATAGATTTTGATGTGCACTATTCGAATTTCAACTTTACCACCTAGTATCTTTGCCGCTTTTTGCCGTTTGAGAAAACAAGCAAACGGAGCCAAAAATAACTGACTGCATAATGTTGGACCACAAAAAAACTTTAACAGTTCTTACTTAGATATGCCAGTTTTACATAAACTGACTTGTGTTAAACGCATTTTCACCGATTGCCTGAGCTGCTGTGGTAACATAGTTTATATATCAGCAGTTTTCCATCCACTATTTATTTGCCGTTTATTGAACAAGCTTAAGGGTAGAAAAAATATGCAACAAATAAACCGTCGTGTCTACTAATGGCAGCTCCTATAAGGAGACAGCGGCGCTTGAATATTTATGGTGTTCTTATGAATGGAAAATCGATTCTCAGCGATTATTCACCAGTCCACCTCATTACCGTTCGGATTAGCTAATACACAATTAATTCCCTTTGAACCCTCTCAATATGTAGTTACAGGGTTTCTCTTGTATACAGGGTGAGAATGTGTTTTATTGGGACGCTCACTTTCATTTTAGTGTCGTGTTTTGTTTTACTACGGAGGGGTGAAGTTGCGTGGAGTGTGCAATGCGGTGTACTGAGTCTAGCTAAGAGCGCTACAAATATTTAATCCTACACCCATCTCACTTATCAAAATTTTTTTCATTTGTCAATAAAACAAATAAAATCTAATATACTAATAAAAATCTCGTGTCACGGTGTTTGATACCGAACTCCTCCGAAACGGCTTGGCCGATTTTTATGAAACTTTTTTCTCTACACTCGGCAGGTCTGAGAATAGGTCGTAGGCTCTTTTTTATCCCCTCCCCCCCCATTCTTCGCGGACGGAGTCGCGGGCAACAGCTAGTCTAATATATAAAAATCTCATGTCACGGTGTTTGTTATCGAACCTCTCCGAAACGGCTTGACCGATTTTTATCAAACTTTTTCTCCATATTCGATAGCTCTGAGAATAGGTCGTAGACTACTTTTTATCTTCGCAGACGGAGTCGCGGGCTACAGCTAGTATGAAGATAAAGTTTCGTGTGACTTCACGTCTAGGTACACTTTTTAGTCTAACGTGACGTCGCGAACCCCCATAGCTGAATTTTGACACGCGTCATTTTGTCATTTATTGTTTGATTGACAAAAAAAAACCGGCCAAGTGCGAGTCGGACTCGCGCACCGAGGGTTCCGTACAAATTTATTTGTATCTATGAACATCCAGTCTTAGCAGACCCCTGCTCCTAAGCAAAATGTGCGCGGTGTGGGATCGGATCATTGTAGACTGGTTATTGATATAGACAGACAGACAAAAAAAATATGCTTTACGCAATTTATCCTTTATCTGTGCTATAAGACCTTGCTTCGTGTACCAGATTTCAAGATTCTGAGTTCACGGGAAGTACCGTACCCTGTAGGTTTGATTCCCTTGCGAGTGTCAATTTGCGGCATAAATAGACTGGTTACTGATATAGACAGACAGACAAAAAAAATATGCTTTTCGCAATTATTCCTTTATCTGTGCTATAAGACCTTGCTTCATACCAAATTTCAAGATTCTGAGTTCAAGGGAAGTACCCTGTAGGTTTTGATTCCCTTGCGTGCGAGTGTCGAAAATTTGCGGCATAAATGGCTGTATCTTTTGATTGCGTTGGCTTAGAAGTTTGATTTTTTCACAGCTCCAAGGGACAGTAGACCTGAGTAGGTATTTGATATAAATTTCAGCTTGATATCTCCACGCGTTCCTGATAAAAGGGTCTTGACAGACGGACGGACAGACAACAAAGTGATCCTATAATGGTTCCGTTTTTTCCTTTTGAGGTACGGAATCCTAAAAATAAGTGTTCGATATTTTTTGACAATTTAACGAACTAATTATGTTTTTTTTTTATCCAGGGTACTACCCAATTGTGATTTTAAGGACAATGCAATTTGATATTTTTCAAAAGTAAACATACTCCCGTTAGCCTAATAGCCTTTATCCGCTTCTTTGCTAGCGTAAATCACTAAATAATATGGAAATTCCAGGATTCAACGAAATGCTCTAGACTTCGCAGTTGAGGTTTCGGGTATCCCGTGAAAATATCGGCATGCATGTGATTAATTCAATAAATAAATAATAGTTTCATATTTTTAGGGTTCCGTACCTCAAAAGGAAAAAACGGAACCCTTATAGGATCACTTTTTGTCTGTCCGTCCGTCCGTCCGTCCGTCTGTCAAGACCCTTTTTCTCAGGAACGCGTGGAGGTATCAAGCTGAAATTTATATCAAATACTCAAGTCTACTGTCCCTTAAAGCTGTGAAAAAATCAAACATCTAAGCCAACGCAATCAAAAGATACAGCCGTTTATGCCGCAAATTTCCGCATATTTTCAAAACTCGCAAGGGAATCAAAACCTACAGGGTACTTCCCGTGAACTCAGAATCTAGAAATTTGGTACGAAGCAAGGTCTTATAGCACATATAAAGGAAAAATTGCGAAAAGCATAAATTTTTTTGTCTGTTTGTCTATATTAGTAACCAATCTATAATTTTCGACACTCGCAAGGGAATCAAAACCTACAGGGTACTTCCCGTGAACTCAGAATCTTGAAATTTGGTACGAAGCAAGGTCTTATAGCACATATAAAGGAAAAATTGCGATAAGCATAAATTTTTCGTCTGTCTGTCTATATCAGTAACCAATCTACAATGATCCCACACTGCGCACATTTTGCTTAGGCGCAGGGGTCTGCTAAGACTGGATGTTCATAGATACATATAAATTTGTACGGAGCCCTCGGTGCGCGAGTCCGACTCGCACTTGGCCGGTTTTTTTCAAGGTCCACCTTCCATCCAGCCGTTTTAGCATAAAAGAGAAACAAACTCACATAAGCAAATCTATCTATCTATCTAATCTATCTATCTATCTATCTATCTAATACCTTTAAACGAGCAATTCTTGTATATATATATATATATATATATATATAAAAGGGATAAGTTCGCCTTTGTGCATGCATTTCAACGGTTGTCAATAATGTATTTCTTTTTTTTTCCTTTATTTTGTACAATAAAGAGTTTACATACATACATACATACATATATATATATATATATCATCAGGATCAGGATATAATCAGGATCTCGGAAACGGCTCCAACGATTTCGATGAAATTTGGTATGTGGGGGTTTTCGGGGATGAAAAACTGATCTAGCTATGTTTCGCTTGTTAAATCGCTTTTACTCGCGTTTTCCGGCTATTTTTGTTTGCATTAGAATACAAAGCTAAATTTTGCTGGCTTCGAGCAGATCAAAATAGCACAGTAGAAATCTGGTGGTCGCGGATCCAGCCGACCTCGGTTCGATTCCACGTTTTTTTTTAAAGTTTTTAGTTTTTTTTTTAAGTTTATTTTTCATGAGAAAACGTCAAGTTTCTTCTTTTGTGAGAAAAAGTTACTTTTTGTGAGAAAAAGTATTATAGGGAACGTGCAGTAGCTATAGGCGGCAGCACTAATGCGACAGAAGAGACACTATGCGGACAGTAAAACAAACTTATCAAGGTAAAACATTCAAATTGATGGCAGCACCGTCTATGTGCACGTCCCCTATTGGGAGCACAGAACAGGAAAAACTGGTTGTCTGTAAAGTCGGTTTACGGACGATAGTTTAACGTGACTCACCCCTCCACCCCCTCCGGTGTTTTTGTCAAATATCTTGAAAACGGTGCATCCTACGGCAAAATTAATGAAATTTTCATCCCCCCTTTGATATCCCTGCACTCCCTCCCCCGCATCCCCCCGCACCCCCTCCTCCCTCTCACCCCCCACCCCTCCAGTGTTTTTGTCAAATATCTTGAAAACGGTGCATCCCACGACAAAATCAATGAAATTTTCATCCCTCCTTTGGAACCCCCGAACCCCCTCCCCCGCCCCCCCCTCCCTCGCACATATTTATATATCAGGATCTCGGAAACGGCTCCAACGATTTCGATGAAATTTGGTATGTGGGGGTTTTCGGGGATGAAAAATTGATCTAGCTTGGTCTTATCTCTGGGAAACCGGAAAACGCTTGGTACCGAGTTTCAGCCCAAGCAGAGCTCAGTCGCCCAGGTACTAAAAATTTTCATGTAAGTATATTAATATTTTATTAGTAGGTATCGACAAATCAAATTTATGGATTCTATAGAATCGTTTCGGTAAAATTATTTTTCATCACACTTGCTCGTCAATGGTGTTATTCCATGCCTGCATACTAAATGACAATGGCCTCAATTGTTCTTAAGGGAGTTATGGATTTACGTACAGTTTTTCTACCCAAGGGAGTTCTAACTTTAGTTTTAAAATTTACAAACAAGTCATTTCAGACTAAGGAGGTTTCAAGTCAGCCAATGTTTTATTTATATCTTTAAAACTTAGCTATAACCCAATTTTACAACACAAAACTACGCTTATCGCTTTATCTACGCTTCATGAAAATTCGTTATTTTTATATTTTAAATTTATATCAAATAGTTTTGCAATAATTTTAGTGCTTAAATATTTTTTTAACGTGCTGGCAGAATCTGCCGTATGACCATTCGAATTCTAAACTAAACACAGTTTACATTATCTATGGTAGATGACTCGAAAAAAGTGACAATCTGTATTAGCGGGTAGCCATTATTTTATTCAATTTAAGTGTTTAAGGTGGAACGGCACGCTCTAGGCGCGAAATTCAAACTTTTTACAGTTTTTAATTTTTGGGTAAACGGTGTAACTGTTTAACTTCATATGGTATTTGCGCTTGTAAAACAGTGTTATTTATATTATTGTGTAAAGTTTTTTAACAATTAAACTATTAGCTTGAAATAAAAGTTGTCAAAGCGTTGAAAGTCCGAATTTCTATGTTTGACAACTTTTATATCAAGCTAACAGTTTTATTCTTAAAAAGCTTTACACAATAATATCGACGACAGAAAACAACAAGGGCGTAACCCTAAAAACCCAACTTTACACCAGAGCCAAAAAACCGAAAAAAAAACGGGGAAAAAATCATAACTTTGTAACGGCTTGTCGTATGAACGTAATTTTTGGACCATAACTATAAAATATAAATCTGCATTATATTGTTTACAAACTGTTACCTGGGTACAGCCAAGATCACGAGAAATCGAGTTACGCCCATCGTCTATAGAAATTACAGACCTCAAAAATGGCGTAACTTGACATGATGTTTGTACTGAATCTAAAAATGATAACAAATTAGCTGACTACAAAAAGGTAGTAACCGCTTTTTGTTTTAATTTCGCATAAGGAACGGGGGTGTAAGCACGTTCGTAATGCATGACAATGGCTAGAAAAAATGTCGTAACTTTAACCTCTTCAAATTCAATGAATTTAATGAAACGTCATAAAGCTTTTGTAAACGAAAATTTATTGAACTTTAAAAAATTACTAACAACAAAACTTATTTTAACTTAGTTAAATATGAATACGTTAACATTTAAACATTAAAAATTTGTGTTTTAAATGATCAATCATCGTAGTAACAATTTTTAATTCGTGATTCAGGTTGTTTATCCATTTTCTTCGCTGCCATCTACAAAAAATGTAAAATTAACAATTTATATCCCAACGTTAGGACTACTTTATCCTTATCTTATGTCAGCTTAAAACTTAACTGAGATACCTGTCCAACAGCGTAACTATTATTCTTTAGTAGTTGACCACACCGCTAGATAGACTTTGATCGATTTACTACATCTATTAATTGGTGTGGTATTGTTTGTTGGTGTAAGTATACTTGCGTTATCAAAGTTTAAGCAATCAGCTAGATAAAACATCCTTAGTACCTACCTAGGTCTAGTAAGGACTTTATTAATAGGTCCAGGATTTGATTCCCGGCTTCAGCAATTTGAAAAGCACATAATGAAATGAACAAATACATGTTTTTTTTTTATTGTGAGAGGGAGGAAAACAAGCAAGCGGGTTCTTTTTTCTTTCAATTGTTCTTTTTGTAACATAAAATTTTCTATTTCATCTAAATTTAAACATATTTATCATTATTTATAAGCTTACCTACTTATACAGGGTGAAAAAAAACGAACTAGTGCAGGGCAACTACCTTTAATATCGAAAATAGTATAATCTATGTTAAGGACTCTTTCCGTTTAAAATAAAACAATAAATACTGCATTTATGCATTTTTGAAAATTCGCTTGTTTCTGTCGGGATTTGAACCGGTCAAATACGATAAAAATAACATAAACAAATAAAATAACATGTGTTGTTGCGTTGTTGTTTTATGATGTAGAGTTTTATTTTTAAGTCACAATCAATAAAACAGAAGGTCATGAAAGCCAACAATTAAGTTACGTTTTGTTCAGTTTGCTTTTATTCGTTACGGGAAATGGACCACAGCTACCATATTGGGAATATGTAGCAAATAGTAGAATACTAGTAATTTTTATTTTATGAGGTTTTTATTTAGTTTAAAGGACGTGTTGTAGCCATAAATGAACACTATGAATGACGCTTTCGATTGGTAATATAAAGTACGACTTTATGTTATGTCATTATTTATTTTTGGCCTGTTTGAGTTCCGGCTAATAAATTACTGATTTTATCAATTTTTCAAAAAAAAAAGTTGTTGTCCGTTCCTTAGGTACAAATTTGTTATTTCCAATATTTAAGATATTTTTTGCAGCTGCGATCCATTTCTCGCGACGGGTGGAAACAAAACGAAATTTAATTGCTAGTTTATATGGCCTTCTGTTTTATTGATCGTGTATGTTATTTTAAGATAAATGAACCTTAAGTAATTGACTAAACGCCGTGTTCACCTAGTGCAACCGTCAAACTGACGTTTAAATGATCAGTCGTTAATGAAATCACATAATACCTCACTATTTTGAACGGTGATTTAAGTACGCCAGTTTAACGGTAAATGAACTCGGCCCTTAAGTATCATGAAATTCACTTGTTGGTACGAGTAATCCAAAGTTTATATGACATACCTTAATTTTGATAATCTTTTATGATTTTTTCGAGGAAAAACAAACACAACCTTTCAGTTGCGTCCGCGCAGTGACTACAGGAGCTTGTGCCTGTGGCGTAAGCCGGGAAAAACCGAAATGTTCCAAAATATTCATTCTGATAATATTGGTTTAACTAGGCTTAGATTGATTTCGGGTAACCACGAAATTGCAGTATCTTAGAGGTTATTCGTTGTTCTTAGAAGAAACGCGAACTGCAAGAATGTCGTAAGCAATGAAGTTTAAAAAATGCATCCCGCAAAAAGGTCGTAACTACTATCGTGTGTAAAAACTCGAACGGCTTAACTAATGTTTTTTGAAAAACACAAACTTCTACTCGTCGTATCTCTAAAAAGTTTAAATTCGTCATTTTATGGGCAGTTACGACCAAAAAAATTACTCCCATTTTCCAAAATACTGCCCGATTTTGAAATTTTTTGTTGTCGTAGAGACACGAGACCCGGACCATTCGACGCAGAAAAAAAAGCTGATTATAGCTATGTAATAATCTAGTTACGACCTTTTTATGGGATACGCCCTTGTTGTTTTCGAGCGTCGATATAAAGAACACTGTTTTACAAGCGCAAATGCCATATTGTCACAGTTTAGGTTTAGGCCTTGCGGAGAGGAATTAAAACATAAAAAACAAGTCTAGACGTTTATTAGAACGCTAACTGTGAACAAGCAAGAGACTAGAGAGGGTCGTAGGTTTTAAGCACTTGAGTGGGATACGCTTTCCCCGGACAGACACTGCCCTGGATTCAGGAGACCGTAGGACGCGCTGCGGGCGTCGCAGGTGGAACTTCAAGGTCGTTTGCTGTGTTGCAGAGCTGAGGCCAGGGTGCTTCAGGGCTCGGAGTGTGCTGATGGCGTGGAGCCAAGAGGCGGAGACTGCAGTATCGTTCGGCGGTTTAACCCCGACTTGGTTGCCCTGGAATTTGGTTAATGTCAGCAGGGGCCCATACAATTGCTCTGTCCACCGGCCCAACGTCCATAACGGTCCCTGACCATAGGTCCGAATTTAAACGCTGGCTGTGTGGCAGAGCAATCATACGGAATTTACAAAAAGAGAAAGATGAAGCTAAATGTAATACAAAAGAATAAAATGATTTAGTGAAAACGAAAACTGTTCTTTTTTTTGAAATTTAAATTTGAACTAACTGAAACTGCCTAACGGTCTAAGAAGTTTAAACCTAATTTACAATAATGCAGACCGTTGGAGTTAGCTAGGTAAAGAAACAGGAGATAGTAATAGAATAATTTTGTATATAGAAAGCTAGAAATAAACACATAAAATTAGACAAGGTAAAATGTTGATATTTGCTTTTGGAGAGAACTTACCAATATCGGGCAGAGTATCCACTGGGCTGATTTATTTTGGTAGTATAGGTAGACTGTTTTCTTGACAGTGGTGTTCAGATTCAAAATGTGCCAAATTTTTTGGCGGCACTGGGTTTTAAAGACAAAATTAGGTCACGCCCCTCGAGATAACGCTAACCGTAATTTGTGTGATGTGTTTTGACAGTTCGTGCCACAGAGAAGACTCTGCGCAACAAAACGATGTACTTAATATATTTGGCCTTCCTCATTATTTAATTAATTAAATATTTAGGAAAGACAAGAGCTCAGATTTTGTCCGTATTTACTTAATTATATTAAATAAATACGTCCAAAAAATCATAGCAGCGGAAAGTTTGATAATAGCGCCATCTAGTGCTCGCGGGGTAAGGCTCGTTGCATTGAATCGAACTAACTTCGTTAGGATATTGTTAATTAAGTCCAAAAACAAAACCAAAGAATTATATTGTCCCAATTGCATTGTGACAGTACCTCCCTCTCCGCGGAGGATTTTTTCGTCTTAGCGAAAAAATCCGCCTGAGAAAAATCCCTAACGTAACACATTCAAAATAACCTATCAATCCTATCATACTTCCTAACATACTTCATTCATTCAACCTAACACAGGCAGGTCTGCCGTTTAAGACACTGCAAGACCCTACGCTACGAGAAACTGGCGAGATGGTAAAGAGGTAGTAATTAGGAGACACAGCCGCCAATCTAGACAAGGGTTGCCAACCGCCCTTATAAGATTATCCAGCACTACGCGCAAGGTTTAGCTGCCTGGCCGCGCAACGCTAGATATAGCTTTCATTAGGCATTTTTAAGGAGTTGAAATTAGTAAAGACCGCTCCGGCAAAGGCTTTGGATTAAGACTAGCATTGTTAGTGAAGTAATTGTGTCGACCTAAGGAACTAGTGTACGTAAACAAAGCAACTAGATTTTTTATAACTTAGAGATAAATAATATTAAACACGGGAACCATGTGTATAGTTTATTCCTAACACGCGGCTAGTAAATGTTAAATTTAAGTAGTTAACTATAATTAGTGCGTCACACTCTGTCGAGGTAGACGCTAAGGTAGTCACAACGATCACGAACGAGTCGATGCGTTTTCATTTTAAAACTAGATTAAAACATACAGAAGAGTATTTTACGAGTAGGCGCAAAATATTTATAAGTAATGTTAAGTCGTTGACCTTGCTATGCAGTAGCGTTGTTTAAGGTAAACAAACTTGACGATACGATTGAGAACATAAAACAGGGTAGTTAGCGCAGCGCGACAATTACTGCCACCCTCTTTTTTAACTTAAGGTATCATGGACCGAGCCCACGACATTAACGTAATAAGAGTGCAACGTTGTTACAATAATAAAAGTACATTTTATAATTATGATGAAAATTAAGTCTTCTGTGTAGGAATAGTACTAATTGTTGCTAAATCGTTCTTAACGAGGTTATTTATTCGTACGTTATTTAAAGGTTATGTTGAAGTTTATTACTATTTATTGCCTGGAGTTAATTTCAGATCCTTTATGTGCCATACGCCTAAATCCTTGCCAGACATATCTTGTAGTTCAAATATTAACGGTGACCTTTTCTTGGAAATACGGCATTTCATAAATTTAGGTGCAAGTTTTTTACTGAAATACTGCGACTTATCACTTAAATAAAAGGTTCGCTTCCATACAATGTCTCCTACTTCAAAGTTTGCAGGCTTACGTCGTAAGTTATAGCGACGCACATTCTTTTGGTGCGCGTAGTATAATGAGTGTTGCACTTTGTCGAATATATTAGTGAGGAAACCTGCATTCTGAGCGTAAACATCGCGTGGAAGGAATAATAATTCATCGCCTAGGTCGTTTTCCAAATAGTGTGAGCCGCATGTCACGAGCTCCCTGCCGTGTACTAGAAATGCTGGTGTATAACCTGTGGTTTCGTTAACCGAGTTATTCATCGCAAATTGTATCTTAGGTAAATTAGTATCCCAAGACCTCTGGTCGTTTTCCACAAAGGTCGACACGCAGGTCAAGGCAGTTTTATTATATCGTTCGCAATCGTTTATATGTGGAGAATATTTTGCTGTGAAAAACTGGTTTGGGACCTTATATTTGTCTAGTAATACTTTTAATTCGCGACTAATAAACTGGGAACCATTGTCCATGTAAATTGTTTGTGGTACACCGTGCACCAAGAAAATCGATTCTTCTAAGTGTTTTACGACTATAGAGGCTGTGGCTTTCCTAACGGGAAATAAAAAACAATATTTAGAAAAACAACAGGTTACTACCAATAAATAACTGTTTCGTTTTCTGCTAACTGGAAGCGGGCCTACGAAGTCTATGGACAGAACCTGGAACGGTCTAGCACAGTGTTTAGGGCGGCCCATATGACCTAACGTTGCATGTGTAGGATGTTTGTAAGCTAAGCATGTATCGCAAGCAGATATAAATTTCGTTATGTCCTTATACATGCCTAACCAGTAATATTTAAGTGCTACACGGTGATAGGTTTTAAAGGCACCTAGATGACCGGCTGTAGGTTCTGCGTGATTTTCCTTTATGACCTGATTCCTTAATTCTTGAGGAACGACCTCTTTCCATAGGAACTCCGTAGTTAAGTTATTATTGGACTTAGTTAATCTATACAAGGAGTTGTTAACTACTTTTAGGTTAGGGTAACCTTGAGGCGTATTGATGCAACCGTTAAATAGATCGACGTACCATTTATCTTTTGAGGTTAAGTATGAATTAGCAATATTTATTGCAGACACCGGAACGGCTCTGGACAACGAGTCAGGAATGACATTGTCTTTTCCGCGACGATGTAATATTTCGAAATCAAAAGACGATAAACGAATACCCCAACGGGCTAGGCGGCCGGTAGGGTTATTAAGGGTTAAGAACCATTTTAAAGATGAATGGTCAGTATAGACTTTAAATGTTTTGCCGTTCTCCAAGTAGCAACGCCAATGTTCTAATGCCGCGAGTACGGCTAACGTTTCACGTTCCGTTACACTGTAGTTCTTCTCACAAGCTGTTAATGACCGACTCATATACGCCACTGGGTGTTCTTCGTTGTTAACGACTTGACAAAGCATAGCGCCGACGCCATAGTTACTCGCGTCCGTGTGTACTTCGAATGGCAAGTCGAAATTAGGGCATGAAAGAACCGGTGTTGTTACGAGGCAGTGTTTAAGTTTTTTGAACGACTCATTAGCTTCGCTGGTCCAAGAAAATGGCGGTGCGCCCTTTTTATTCGAAGTTAATTTGTTTAATGGACCAGCAAGCGTACTAAAGTTTGGTACGAAACGACGGTACCAGGAAGCAGTACCTAAAAATCTTTTTACGTCCTTCGGTGAAGTTGGTATAGGGTAGTTTACGATAGAATTTACTTTATCGGGATCGGTGCGTAAACCGCGCGAGTCTACTACGTAACCGAGGTATTTTAACGAGTCTCTAAAAAATTGTGATTTTTCGTAATTAATAGTGAGACCCGCTTCTTTAAGCTTAGATAGAACGCGTAAAAGTAGGGTCACGTGTTCTTCGAAAGAATTGCTGACGCAGACTATGTCATCCAAATAGCAAAAAACCTTCATTTCAAATTCAACTCCGAAAATTCTATCAACCAGTCGCTGCTGGGAGGCTGGAGCGTTAGTGAGGCCGAAGGCCATTGTTTTAAAACAGAAGGTACCTCGAGAAGGCACAAAGAATGCGGTTTTAGTTTTATCCGCGTTATCAATAGGAATTTGCCAAAAAGCTTTTGATAAATCAATACTAGATAAGAACTTAGCATCCCTTAGGTTATCTAAAATTTCTGAAATGTAAGGTAAGCTGTAGGCATCCTTTTTAGTTACTGAATTTAATTTACGGCTATCCAGACAGAATCTAGGTTTCCCATCCTTTTTATTAACAACGAGTACTGGAGATGACCACGCGCTTTCACAAGGCTCAATGACATCTAGGTTTAGCATTTCGTCGACCTGGTCGTTAACTATACGGAGCTTCTCAGGTGACATTCGATAAAAACGTTGACGAATCGGTTGAGCGTCTCCAGTATCGATACGATGTGTAATTAACGTAGTACGTCCGAGACCTTTTCTCTCGTAAGAAATATTATTAAATTGGGAAATGACGTTATCGGCTTGAATGCGCTGTGACTGACTCAACCCGGTGTACGACTGTAAGTTCTGAGTATCTGGGACCCCCTCTGAGTGCTTAGTAGTACACTCATTTACCCTAATACTATATAAATATTTAGGGCAAATTTTGAAAGCGCGCCAAAAGTCAACTCCCAGAATGAGTGAGGTCTCGATCCCCGGAACCACGTGAAACCTAATTGAGTGAGTCACACGCTCAAAAGTTACGTCGAGATCAAAATAACCTACACTCCTCAAATGTTGACCGCCAGCCGCGACTATCTGTATAGAATCATCGTCTGACATACGATGGCCTAATTTAATTAGATTCGTATGAAAGTTTCTTCCCATCAATGTTACAGCCGATCCAGAGTCCAAGAGACCAGATACCTCTAAACCACCTAAAGATATAGTAGCATAAGGTCGTGAATCCGATAAGGAAGGAGGGGGCAAAATAGTAGCTAAGTTATAAGAGTTAAAAAAGTTTCTTATGAAGTCTACCCACTTTAGCCAGTCGTCATTTTTATTAAAGTGGCTAGTATTCCGCCCCGCTACTAGTTTTTTGAATTGGGGTTTGTAGTTGATTGCGGTTGAGTAGTTTTAAAACATTGCGGACAGTTAGATGCATTGTAACCTGTCAAGCCACAACGGAAACACAGTAGTGTACGCGGAGCGCGACAAAGTCTTAAAGAATGTGCATTAGTGCGACAACGCGGACAGAATGGTTTATTATTATTATTATATTGTGAATTTAAAGCGCTGACGGGATAGTTAGATTTAAAATTGTGATGCGAACTCTTATTAGCGTTGTTACTTGGATACTGTTTAAACTGGGAATGGTTATAAGAAACCGGTTTATTATAGGCAAATTCCGGAGCCAGAGTATCAGAATTAGGACGAGGTGGTTCTTTAAATTGAGACATTCGTGCGTGAACGGTTTCGTAATTGTGGCATCTTTCCCTTAGCTCGTCTACGGTTTCAATCATACCCGCAGTGGCTATAATGGTAGCATAGTAAGGCCGTATATTATGAAGAATTATTTCCAGCTTTTCTTCCTCAGAAAAGGGCACCGATAATCTTGAAAACATGCCGTTCATTATAGATAGGTAGATAGTTATATTCTCAGACTCGCCTTGAGTACGAGCACGGATCTCAGCCTTAAGTCGGTAGTCATAATCTAATTGACTAAAAACGCTAATTAAACGCGACGCTAAATCTTCCCAACTATTGATTGTGCTTCTAACGGAACGGAACCAATGCAGTGCCTCTCCGTCAAATATTTCGGTTGCAAATAAAAGGAATTTTTCTGAATTAATATTACGGGCTAGCATAAATTCTTGTACTCTGAGAACAAAAGCGCGCGGACAAGTTTTTCCGTTATATTTCAATTTTGAAAAATCAGAAGTTACTCCGCGATCGCACGTAACCAGAATATTTGTTGGAGGCTGCATCGACTGCGAAGGCGCATCGCTGTGACTAGCTAAATTATTATACGCGGCCGTACTAGGTCGCATTTCGGCCAAGTCCTTGCCTAAGTCCTGGAATAAACTATAACATGTAGTTAACGTGACGGAATCCTCGGCAGATTCTGGTGAAATCCTCCTTAGACGGTGGTAAATATGGTTTAATAGATTTTCAGTACGTTCATACAATCCCTCATTGAAGGTAGATTTAAGTGTTGTAATGTTAGACTGGGCTTTAAGTAAACTAACCCTAACCCCGGTAATATCCTCCGAAATTTCGAGGCCTGATTCCAGAATATCTCCCGTGGGCATAGATGACGCTAGCTTTATTATTTGTTTACGTAATTCTTGCACAGAGTCTGCGGGTGTAGAACCACGAATTAAGACTTCATAAGTTAGCTCACTCTTTTGAAGTGACAAATACTTGATTTCGTACATATTAGATATTTAGATTAAGTGATAGCGTTGAAGCTAATAATTAGCTGATAATGAAATTTAGAAAAATAACAAATTATAAGGCGCGTGCCAAGCGACAGCTTATAAAAAGAATGTAGTACTGTACTGAAGTTAAATTTACAAAAAAACAGTCTTAACGATACTTTGTGATAGTGATCGTTAAAATTTAAGGTATAGTTTTAGGTGATTAAGTAAAATGCCTACTGGGGTAGTCTCCAATAGCAAATATCAAGTGATTTGACTATTCCGTACGTTACAAACAAGGAGTAATCTAAGTATGTACCTTCCCACTCAATTATATCCTCGCAGTAGATAGAAGTTAAAGAAAAATAAGTAGAGTAGTGTTGCCTATATTTATTTTAGAACGATTTGGATGAAATTTAGCATGCAGTGGTTGTAGGTTAAATAACCGTTGGTTATTAACTTCCGATTTTGTATGAAATTTTCCGTTGTAGAATAACGGTTGGCAGTTAAGTTAAAAATTAGGTAGGTAGTTCAATTTAAAATTGGGCAGTTAAATTTGAAAAAAAAACGTTACAAATTTAAAAAAAACCGTTGAGATGACAACCACTGGGCAACGAAATGCCCTTTATTCGCCTCTTACGAAACCTAGGTGCAAAAGGGTGGCACTATTCTTAACCGGAACCACACGGTGATTAGAAAAGTGATAAAAAGAATATTACTTACTGCGAGACACAAGTAGTAGGAAAGTGCACAAAATACCAACACAAACACAACGAATAAAACCAGAAAAAACGTTTCCCAACTCAAGACCACGTTAAGAGGCGCCACTTGTCACAGTTTAGGTTTAGGCCTTGCGGAGAGGAATTAAAACATAAAAAACAAGTCTAGACGTTTATTAGAACGCTAACTGTGAACAAGCAAGAGACTAGAGAGGGTCGTAGGTTTTAAGCACTTGAGTGGGATACGCTTTCCCCGGACAGACACTGCCCTGGATTCAGGAGACCGTAGGACGCGCTGCGGGCGTCGCAGGTGGAACTTCAAGGTCGTTTGCTGTGTTGCAGAGCTGAGGCCAGGGTGCTTCAGGGCTCGGAGTGTGCTGATGGCGTGGAGCCAAGAGGCGGAGACTGCAGTATCGTTCGGCGGTTTAACCCCGACTTGGTTGCCCTGGAATTTGGTTAATGTCAGCAGGGGCCCATACAATTGCTCTGTCCACCGGCCCAACGTCCATAACGGTCCCTGACCATAGGTCCGAATTTAAACGCTGGCTGTGTGGCAGAGCAATCATACGGAATTTACAAAAAGAGAAAGATGAAGCTAAATGTAATACAAAAGAATAAAATGATTTAGTGAAAACGAAAACTGTTCTTTTTTTTGAAATTTAAATTTGAACTAACTGAAACTGCCTAACGGTCTAAGAAGTTTAAACCTAATTTACAATAATGCAGACCGTTGGAGTTAGCTAGGTAAAGAAACAGGAGATAGTAATAGAATAATTTTGTATATAGAAAGCTAGAAATAAACACATAAAATTAGACAAGGTAAAATGTTGATATTTGCTTTTGGAGAGAACTTACCAATATCGGGCAGAGTATCCACTGGGCTGATTTATTTTGGTAGTATAGGTAGACTGTTTTCTTGACAGTGGTGTTCAGATTCAAAATGTGCCAAATTTTTTTGGCGGCACTGGGTTTTAAAGACAAAATTAGGTCACGCCCCTCGAGATAACGCTAACCGTAATTTGTGTGATGTGTTTTGACAGTTCGTGCCACAGAGAAGACTCTGCGCAACAAAACGATGTACTTAATATATTTGGCCTTCCTCATTATTTAATTAATTAAATATTTAGGAAAGACAAGAGCTCAGATTTTGTCCGTATTTACTTAATTATATTAAATAAATACGTCCAAAAAATCATAGCAGCGGAAAGTTTGATAATAGCGCCATCTAGTGCTCGCGGGGTAAGGCTCGTTGCATTGAATCGAACTAACTTCGTTAGGATATTGTTAATTAAGTCCAAAAACAAAACCAAAGAATTATATTGTCCCAATTGCATTGTGACAATATGAAGTTAAACAGTTACACCGTTTACCCATAATAAATTAAAACCTGTAAAAATTTTGAATTTCGCGCCTAGAGCGTGTCGTTCCACCTTAAGAGACAAAATAATTTTATTTTTGGATTTTTTCCTCGCAATGTGATGAAAATCATTGTGTGTATCACGGGCAGTAAGAAGATTACAAACTAGAGTCATTAAAAGCCCTCCGCCTTCGGCGTCGGGCTTCTAATAGACTCTCGTTAGTAGTCCCCTACTTACGGTCCTAGATGCACAATGTACTATTGATTGCTTCTTTTTTACACCAAAAAAGATTTCGTACTATCGGCACGGACAAAGTAGCTTCCAATATATACTACTCTTACTTGCTTTCTTTTCTTTATGACGGACAATGTTCTTTGGCAGATTATTTTGTAGCGAAGCTTACAAAAATTATTTGAGTAGCTGAACATTTTACGACGGATATTAAACCTCCTTTTCTGGCACTTTAAACCCGTGAAATCTTTAAAACCCAATTGCTATAAGTTTTTAAATTTTACGATCCCCTTTTATCGTTTCGCTCTTGTTGAAATTGTCGAGCTCCCTCGAACGCATTCGGCTTGTGAAATTGCTGCCTCCCAAAGGGCTTAGTCGAAACTTTGTTAGTGGCGCCAACAAGTCTGTACCATATAGACGTCATTGTGTTTTAAATAGTAATTAGTGAATGTGCCGCTTTTGCTTATTATGTTTTGATAACGCCCCGTTTGGATGCGGAGTTTGAGTACTTTAGAAATTTTACCGAGATTGTGAAATCTGCATTACAAAGAACAGTTGTGTCAATTAATTTTATTGCGTATGGAGCTTTATCTAGCATCCAAGTGATCACCAAGACTTGTTCGCACGCTATGCGAAATTTATCTAGTTGCATAAATGCTATTAGGTACAAATAAAAAGTTTATACTCACCATGAACTGAGTTAACGTTATGTAAACTCAAAGAGACCTTAGAAACCTTGTTTGTGTACTTATCTGTGTAGAAAGTTCCTAATTAATCCAGCATAGCTCTTTTGTGTAAAAGTGTAATTGTGTCTCAAAGTTTTAAGAGACCGAAGCCTAATACGAGTACCAGATTATTGTTCAAGTTCCTTTTTTATTCGTATTGTTGTTTTTCTACGTAATAAGGCTCAGCAATAATTAATGTTGTCATATTAAGTACATTTGTATAGTTTTTGCTTAGGGCTGCGTCGCGCTACGCGTTGGCAGTTCTGTATTCCATGCCACCTAGGGTCCACGTAATATCAGCGTCGAGTCACCTTCCGTGATCCGACGAATGCCGAATGTGTTCCTTTTTTGTAACATGATGGATTTAGTTAATTATTTAAGTATTTTTACCTGTATTTAACTAACCCTTTTATTAGTGAAATAATATTCTCACTAATTTTTTATTACGTGTGTTAGGTACATAATTACATACATCACAACGGTACTTCAACACTTATGTCATCCTACCGACTGCGCCAATTGAGGAGTGGACACCATCGGAGGAAATAATTTCACGAGGTGATTGATTGTATAAGATGTGAAATTTAATAAAAAACAAGAGGTTACATTACTTTTAAGACCCGATGTTAGATGTCGAAAAGGGCGCTGAACACTCGCGGGGTTTGGTTTTATACAAGGTGGGACTGCCATTGCACAATACTTGTATATCGGTTGACGCACTTGCTATGCACCGGTGACTCGTCGTTATATCGGTGGGATGATGTACCTGTTGACCTGGCGTTACTTATCTAATAAGTGCTACCCTTACGTATACGAATATAACATTTCCTACACTTGAAGATTTTCTTTTTGATCTTCACTAATTCTAAACTGGAACTCGATTTTCTTCAGCACATGTTTTTATACTAAGTTACCAATCCGCACTTGGCCCGTGTGGGAACTACGGCCCAATCCCTCTCATTCTGAGTGGAGGCCTGTGCCCTGCAGTGGGGCGAATATAGGCTGGGATGATGATGATGACGATGTTTTATATTGACCTCAATTCATCGGTCACGTTGCAATAACTGCGGTTTCAAACGCAATGTATATAAGACGTGATCTCAGCTTTACTAGCTGTATATCTAACCGAAAACCTGCCAGAATTATTCTGAACTACAAACATGTAGAACGCGTTGCAATACCTAAATAATAAAAAGCTGACTGACCTATACTTCGTTTTTTAGCAATAGAGATATTGTGAACCATCTTAACCAGACTTTTTATTAAAACCATACATACGAAACCATATTTAACAATATGAATGGCGATGCAGATGCCACATTATATTTTAATTGTTGCTCGATGTTAGTGTTATGTGATTGATTACCTATACTATACATGAAAGTATTTCTTTCAATAAAAATTTAGTTCGACATTTTTAACTTATTTATGATGCTAAAAAAAAGAAGTAAGTATAATGTTATCAAGATTATGTAAGCGTCAAAAATATCAACACATTTTGCCTCAAATTCTGACCCCTATAATGCCAATGCTGTGTTAATGCAAAACATGACCTGTTGCTCATAATCGATTTCCATTTTCCTAACAAAATTGTCTTTACCCGGATAGTTCAATCGAAGCCTATCAACAACAACCCTCACCTTTGTCAGAGCCACGAACACCGTAAGTAAATAGACGCGGGCTAAATGCTCTCCCTTTTTAACCAATTTATTCACGTTTCAAATCTACATAACAATCGCTTTTTACAAATCATAATATTCGCAGCAAACAACGAGGACCGTATCAGGAAATTCCCGGGAGAGGCATTCCGTCTGTTGATTTATCCGACGAGTTATTCGCAACCTTACATAAAATAATTTTACTGTTGTTAAAACCTCGCTACAAAAGTAAAATATCCTCCTGGCAGCTACAGGTTGAATATGAACGGAATATTAAGTTACTTTGAAATAAATACTTTTACCCTCACTTCTAATTGACTGTATTCAGTTGGGGGAAATCTACCACAACTTTTTTATTCGAGCTTTTCAATACGGTTTTAATTCGATGTACAGATTTAGTTTCCGTCTGAATCTCAAATCAAATTTATTTGGATCGAGACCGGAATATTTTGCTGGGTCTCCCAGCCTGGCTTAAAGGGTGTGTACCTTACTCGTTGGCACTTATCTGATAATATTTAAATAATGTCTAATTTTCCAAGCTGGCTAGTATTAATAGTAATCTTCTCAATTTGGAACAGATGCCAAAGTATGAACGATTGGAGACGGTTTGGAGCGAAATAAAACCATCAGTAGATAGATTGTATTTATATTTTATTTACGTATCCCATTTATGTTACGATAAGTAAAACAAAAACAACAATTTCGTGTAACTGTACAGTATAGTTTAAAAGATGTCGTGCAAAGAATTGACGTTACCTTAAGTAAAAACACAGCCATTAGATTAATGCCTAATTATGTCTATATAGTAAAACTAATTAACGCTCGGGAAAGCTACAAAACATGACATCTTTGAGAAACAAACGTATTTTTCTTACACTTAAATTTCACCTCTAGACACCTCCTTGACTATTAAATAACGTTTAAGTGCTTTATACATTTTTACTTCCATCGTGTCAACAATTTGTTAACTTTTAGAATGTACAAAAAATATTACCCTCGTTGATACGAAATTCGAGGGTCTATGATGCTCTTCGCAAGAATTTATTTATACGTTAGTGATTTATTCTGAGAGGTACAGTTACATTCGTTCTATGGACATTAATATTTCGTTTATTTGTAATTACATATTTATAATAATTATAAATTTTGAACGCAGGCCGCTGGAAATGAGGTATCTACACTTACTGCTAATATCACCAGACATGATTCAAATCGATCCTCATAAGCTCGTAAATCTTGATATTACATTGAAAGTCCAGACGACGGCAAACAGCGCGTTCGCATTTGCGTACAAATTTTCACCTGAAACAGAATAGTGTATATTAATCTCTTAGCGCGAGTTCTACAAACCTAAATAAATATTAATTTCGTATTCCCAAGACGAGAGTTACAAACAAGGTTGCGAACGCCGTCAGCCCCGCCCAGGTGATTATGACTCATAGTCGTTTACAATATTCCTGGATAAGCGGCCCGTAGGTACTGTTAGTTTCAACGAACATTAAAATTGGATTTCCTGATAACTTCTTTGCATCTGAAATGCGCAGTATAATACTTATATCTAAATTATATGCAATTATCTGCAATATTAAAAAAAACTGGCCAAGTGCGAGTCGGACTCGCGTACCGAGGGTTCCATACAAATTCATATTTATCTATGTACATCTAGTCTTAGCATACCCCTGCTCCTAAGCAAAATGTGCGCAGTATGGGATTATTGTAGATTGGTTACTGATATAGACAGATAGAGAAAAAAAATTATGCTTTTCGCAATTTTTCCTTTATCTGTGCTATAAGACCTTGCTTTGTACCAAATTTCAAGATTCTGAGTTCACGAGAAGTACCATGTAGGTTTTGATTCCCTTGCGAGTGTCGAAAATTTGCGGCATAAATAGATTGGTTACTGATATAGACAGACAGACAAAAAAATTATGCTTTTCGCAATTTTTCCTTTATCTGTGCTATAAGACCTTGCTTCGTACAAAATTTCAAGATTCTGTGTTCACGGGAAGTACCCTGTGGGTTTTGATTCCCTTGCGAGTTTCGAAAATATGCGGAAATTTGCGGCATAAACGGCTGTATCTTTTGATTGCATTGGTTTAGAAGTTTTATTTTTTCACAGCTCCAAGGGACAGTAGACTTGAGTATTTGATATAAATTTCAACTTGATACCTCCACGCGTTCCTGAGAAAAAGGGTCTTGACAGACGGACGGACGGACGAATGGACAACAAAGTGATCCTAAGGGTTCCGTTTTTCCTTTTGAGGTACGGAACCCTAAAAAACAATGAAAGTTACAAAAATATTACAAACTGGTAACATTTGATGCTAGTAGCGAGTGAAATTGTCAGCAAATCCAATCATTAGGATATTTTTTTTAAACTCAACCTGTACGCCATTTAAGTGGGTGTTTTTTTATTAATATTGTTGTGTATGAATCACTCGTTGATTATTAGGACTATAAGAACTTTAAGGACTTACTTAAATTATTTAATTAAAGGCTCTAATTTCAAGCTAATACTTAAGTAGGTAGATAGAAGTGTAAAAGTTTAAAAAATGCTCCACCAAAACGACGCAAAATCTAAGTTTCGAAAATTCACCATTTTGGTCCGGGTGCCCTTTGAAATTTCGACAAACTATTTGTCGAATTTTATTTAACCGAAAACGATATATCGAATATTTAATACTAATATTTTCTGTTGGAGTAATTTCATTTCATCGACTAGTCATTACATATTAAAACAATTGTAAGAACAACAGTATAAGGAATATTATTTGCTTAAAAATACATTTCATCAACTATTCATGAGACAGAACAACTAAATATCGCTGTTTATTTCATCGATGTATTTGTATGTGTTTTATAATAAAAACACTTTTATTTCATAGTCAATTACGTATTACTTATAACAATATAATTATTCTACTAGTTTTAGTGATAACTTTTAATTTATTATTGTGCATAAAATGACAGGTACTTTAAGACAAAGAATAAAAAACACAGATAAGTAAATCTCGTTTTATTACAGCGAGCGAGCGAAGCGAGCGAGCAAGACGGTTCGAAGCGGAAGCGACTCGGATAGGTTAGTTTCAAAGGTTAATGCGGGAGCGTTAGCCTTTGGTGTTAGGTATTTTTTTATGACCACCCTGAAAGTCTTGCTATATAAAAAGCAACTCCAATTATTAGTGTTTCATTGATTACTTAACAAATTAACATCTACCCACATCCGTCCGCGAGCATATTGCGTTTCGTTCCTCACATAATATTATTGAAGTTGTGAAATGACGAGATGATCTAAACTTGTGTATGATCTAGAAAATACACTAGCACAAGTTTCTGATTGGGGCACACGTAACTTAGTGCAGTTTAACCCCTCCAAAACACAAGTTTGCGTATTTACTGCCAAAAAACGCCCGTTTGTCGCTGCTCCATGCTTCCAAGGATCACCCCTCAACACTTCGGAGAGTGTTGGGATCCTCGGTGTCGATATTTCGAGCGCGGTGCAATTTCGCGATCACCTGGAAGGTAAAACCAAGTCGGCTGCTAAAATGTTGGGCGTGCTTGGCCGCTCTAAGCGATACTTCACTCCAAAGCAGCGGCTTCAGATATATAAGGCCCAGGTTCGGCCAAGAATGGAGTATTGCTCTCATCTCTGGGCTGGCGCACCCCAATATCAGCTGCTTTCACTTGATCGCATACAGCGCAGAGCGTGCCGAGTTGTCGGCAACCCCTCACTCTCCGTTAAACTCGATCCTCTTGCTCTCCGCAGAGACGTTAGCTCCCTTTGCGTGTTCTATAAGATCTACAACGGGGAATGCTCTGAGGAACTCTTTGACCTCATTCCAGCTGCGGGGTTCCATTACAGATCCTCCCGTCGTAAGCGTTCATTTCATCGACATCATGTTGATGAATGGCAGTCTTCGACGGTGCGTTTTAAGCGGTCTTTTTTGCCACGAACTTGCAAAATCTGGAACGAGCTTCCCGCTGGGGTCTTCCCATCGAGTTACGACCTGGGTGCCTTTAAGAGGCGAGTGTACAATTTTCTGCAGGGCCGACAACGCACTGGTATCGCGTAAAGCGCTGCGAGTGTCTATGGACAGTGGTGTTCATTTAACATCAGGTGACCCACTAGTTCGTTTGTCTGGCTTCATTCACATAAAAAAAAAAAAAAAAAAAAATGATAAATATTAAAATAATATTCTAAGATATATATTTACAACATTCAAAAAAGTATGAAATAATAAAATATGAAATGATTATCTGCCAAATAAACAATCTATTAAATAATATTTCCAGATATTAAAAATCGATGATTTGAAAATACTTATTCTAATCATTCCAGGTAATGAATATTCGATGAAATGAAAAAATATAAATCGTTGTCTTTTAACTGATATTCGATTAAAAGTATGTCGACATTTCAAGGGTAAACCTTTTGGTCCACGTACAAGAACTATAACTACCTACTGATGTATCAAAAAAAAGTAACAGTTATAATACACGACTGTCAAAATGGACCAAAATTGTTGTCTGGTGATGTTATTTAAATTGCCCAAGTCAGTTGCTTTATCAATTTTTTAATCAGATTCTTTATCAGCGTAACAAAGAAACGTAACTTCAAAACAATTTATTTCACTTTGACCGCGGCTTTGAATACGTATTTATCTTGAAAACTGATTACGGTCTCGTTATATTTTGAAATAAACTGAAAGTGCTCCAACTTCGTTCATGATCTGATCACAAAGCCTTTATTTTCCGTAAAATAAGGACTGGTTGAAGGCAATTCGCCTGAAATTAAATTGTAATTAATATAAGTTAACAAGGGGCTATCGCCGTAGCAGCTAAATCCAGTGAAGCGACTGTGTTGTTAAGTTTATTTTTGTATCTATACCACAGACTGGCTTTAGTAGAACAACATTATGATTATGGATTACGGACTAACAATTCTTCGCATAATTTTTCAATATTAAAATTTCAATATCAATTCTATCAAGACAAAGTCTTAGTCTAACTATCTTTATTTAATTCTAGCGACCCGCCCTGGCTTCGCACAGACCGTCAAACACGCTAAGGTTACATTAGAAAATTTTATACAGTCGTTAAGTTTCATAAGATTATTAAATTTTTTCGTTAAGTAACTTCCACAAAGTATTACTAAAACTTAAAAAAAAAGATGAACTAAATCAAATCTATTGTCGTACTCAAGTTATGACTAACCAAGGGAAATAGGGATTTATATAATAGCTGTTGCCCGCGACTCCCGTCTGCCAAGAATTCGTTTATCGCTCGCCCACGGGAACTAATCAATTTTCCGGCATAAAAAGTATCTAAGATAAGATAAGATAAGATAATCATTTATTGTTTAATTTGTGTACAATATTGGTTTATCTTATATGTTAATCCATGTTATAAACTATCTGTGGACCAAATTTCATCAGAATCCGTCGAATCGTTTTAGCTTGAAAGAGTAACAGATGTTCAAACATCATCCAACCATCCATACAAATTTTCAGGTTAATAAGGGATATATGGCTAAGCTGTAATAAGCAGTTATGAACGTCGATAAATCTACCGCTGACGATTCGAATCTATCTCGTATTCGTATAGATCTATCGAAAAAAACCTCGGTTGACAAGAAACCCGCAAAAACCTCTGCGACGTATATTTGTTTGCTCAAGGTCAGCAAACTTTACAAAGTCAGAGCTCATCTCATTTAACAATTACTTTAATGTAAAGTAACATAACAACATAGCAATTAGATGAAAAAAAAAACATTGCATGAGGAGCTGAGCTACAGCTTAAGTGCTCTCATACTACGAGTATATTTCGTTTATTTTAGCATTATAAAAAGGGTAAACAATCTTCACAAGTCTTTTTACTGAAACGCTTTTTAAAAAATAGTAACTATTATATTTATGAAACCAAAAGAGTTTAAATGAGCATAATTCCTTGCTAATTGTTACATATTTGCTGTGGCTTATTTTTCAAAACTGTTTTTCAATAAAAAGACACGTCAAGATTGATTACCTTCTTTCTAATGCTAAAATAAACGAAGTATAAGAAGACTTAGTGCCCGCCCAGCAGTACATGACGTTTTACCATTAATACTTCTAATATGTAAACGTGAATATTATAAATGTAAAGCTAGATCTGTGGAATACTCTACGTAGACAACTTTTATTTCGATATTCCTACGGGATCGGGATACAATTCTGCTATCTCAACCGCTGAGTTTAGAGACCAGAAATTTGTTATTAAAGACCACGATATAATTTTTGGGAATTGCCACGAGAATTTAGTGATATCCCATCCCAGAATTTTAATACGACTTGCTCAATGGACTTAAATGTGACAACCAGATACCTGAATTAACACATAGGATATTTTTTATCGGATAGCGATAAACGAATTGTTTGCAGACGAAGTCACGGGCAACTGCTAGTCAGAAATATTTCAGCTAGTAGTTAGCTACGACTGAACATCCTTGTAAAGTTTTTTTTTTGAAGTTTATGAGTGTATCTGTATATTTTGGTCGATGTTCTAAGTATAACGTGGCAAAGGTTTGCGGTCATATGGAATTAAAACTTCTGGAGAAAATTCTTTGCAGAAGTGTTTATTCCGATGTGTCCAATAACTCCCTGAAATATTGTGGATTCATTTTATCACCATGTATATTCTGCTGTGAGGTAAAATGTGATTATTCGCTCAAACCGAATAAGAGAAATAGAAATTTCATGCGAGCTTATATAGGTAGCTAAAAAGCCGTAGGTGCTTATTTTCCTGGCTCATTTTATAACAAAGCACTACTCTAGTTAATTACTCGAAAAATTTGTTGAGGAAACACTAGTAAGTACATGGTGAGCAAATTATTGCTACCCTCCGAAAGTCTATTATTAAAACACAAAAAAAAACAGTGGATAAAAAATTATGACATCGCTTCTCAAAGGAAATACAGACGCTGACATTTCTATTTCTGTTAATAATAGCTCTGCAGATTAGTCTCTTTTGCACGACTCTGCTTTGCTCGACTCTGCTTTGCTCAGCACCAATGAAAGCACGCTTAAATTATAAAAAAATTAGTTAGTGCTTATGCACACAGCGTATCATTAAGGCGCAGACACTTGTCTAGTTTCGTGAACGCGGGTTTACGGTGCCGCAAATTCTCAAAAAGTACAAAAGTAACATAAGCACAAAAGTTACTGAATCTCGGTTGAAGCGCGTCAAATCGCATTTAACAGCGTATCGTCTACGCGTAAAAAAATACGCCATGTGCATAGAATGCGGGGAGTAGCATCGGTATTCTGAAAATAATTGCTAATAAGTTTGATTGTCCCTTGACAAAAATACTTATCGACCGCACTGAATCTCTTTTTGCCATACAGTACTAACCTAGACTAATTATAAAATTATCTAACATCACGTTGTTTTCATAACCTTTGAACCGCCGTAGTCTAATATATAAGCTTTGATCAATTATAACTGTAGATCCACAGTCGCGCGCCCGAAAATGTCCGAGCCAAATGAGCACCACTTTTATAAAAGTGGCCTTCTTTTTTAACCGACTTCAAAAAAAGGAGGAGGTTCTCAATTCGGTTGTGTTCTTTTTTTTTTTTTTTTTTTTTTTAACGTGTGTTACCTCAGAACTCCGTCATTTATGAACCGATTTGGAAAATTTTTTCGTTGTTTGAAAGCACATGCTTCAAGGTTGGTCCCGTTGTTACCAAAATCCAGTTCTGATGATGGGATCCATGAGGAATTGAAGAAACTCCTCAAAAATTCAAGAGAAACGTATAGCGATTTTAGTATTTTCGGTGACAAGTCGAGCATTTGCATTTAGAAAGTATCATGGAACTCTGTAATAAAACGACATAACCCTGACGAGTTTTAAAAATAAAATTTTCAACATAAACTTATTTCGAAGTCAAACTGATGATTTTATCCTACGCATCTATTTTATACAGAAACAACTAAAAAGCAAAAAATAAAAAATTTTAAATAAAAAATAAAACCTCCTTCAAAAAACATCCAAAAAACTATGAAATAATAATTGAACCGAACCGACCACAATAAGCATGAAAATATCTTTCTTCTAATCTGTTTTAAGTCGGTGCCTCAGCACGAGCCAGCAGGAGTGTAGAAGCCCTATAGATAGTAGGTATGTAGGTAAGTTAGATTACAGGTCCACTCCTGCTGACTCGAGCTGAGGCACCGACTTAAAACAGATTAGAAGAAAGATATTTTCATGCTTATTGTGGTCGGTTCGGTTCAATTATTATTTCATAGTTTTTTGGATGTTTTTTGAAGGAGGTTTTATTTTTTATTCTCAGAACGTTGCATGAAATTGTCAAGTTTAGCTGTCAAGTGGAGTTTTGCCGCTACCGAAATTCGACTGTAATGAAGTAAAGACTAGGTTCAAATTTCTGTGTAGGTGATGATTTTATTTGTTACGCAACCAAATAAAAAAGTTCGGACATTCTTTGAAGGGGATTTTGTTCGGCAATAATTTCTACAGTTATAATTGATCAAAGTATATAAGAGACAAAATTTCAAGCTCATTTTGCCGCAGTCTGATAGATAAATAAATAAATAATAAAAAAATTTGGTTACCATGGTAATTGTTCGTGATAACTAACTTTTAAACCGCTACAACTCAAAAATATGCTTAGTCGACTAGACATTGTTCTTTCAGTGTAGGCTTCAAATAAAATAGGTGGTTAACCCTTATTACCTTTATTAGAAACAAATTTAGACAGCTGCGTTCTGGAGTAGATGGTGATAGTAGCCGTGGCGTCGCGCACGACGGGCGGCTCGACCAATAGGATGGCTTCGCAGCGCAACCGCAGCGCGCCGTTCGCAGTGGGAGGGACGCGCACGCGCAACACGCGCCACGAAGCACGGAGACCGCCGGGCAAGGCAGGGCTCAACTCTATGTGCTGCCATGGTTCCGGCTGTGACAAGAAACACATACAAGACCTTATAACGGCGTCCGAAGCATACAATAGGCATATGTTATCACGGTTATAGTGACTTTTAACACGTTCATTGTCCCTATACAAAATGATTTGTAAAATCACACTAGCACGTCCAAGTGTGCTTCCACTTTGGAAGCACGGACTCCTGAAAAAAAGCTTCATGATCCCACTTTGGAGCACCTGGACAGCCGCTGTTAACCATTTAAAACAAGCGGAAGTTCTCAAAAGGGTAGTTTTTGTTTCCTTTCCTCATAAATCAATTTGGAATAATCTTTTTTTATTTGGGAGGGTATACTTCCAGTTTAGTCCCACTAAATTTGAAAAGAAAATACAGCCCCTCGGGAAAATAAGATTCTTTTGAAGTCTTTTTTTTATCAATATTATGATGATTATTATTATGAATAAGGGTGTAGAAGAAGGACTGTGCTGGTAAGAGATATAACCGCACACATTCTGATGACGTTATGCAAGAGAAATGCACAGTAACATTTTTTTGTGAAGTATATTAGACAATTACTTAATTAAACCATAACACTAATTTGACTTTATCAAAAGATGATGTTATCAACAGAATAATGACCTTTTTTTAGTTTTCCAGTTCGCGTCACAAATTATAATTATTTACATTTTTACCATGAATTTGGAATCGAACGCAAATCCTTGACAAACCGCGTCACGTGCTTACCCAATACACTAAACATAACCATAATAAGTATAATAAATTAGCTGTCTTGTCTAAGGCTGATGACAACAATGGGAAACATTAATCACTTCATTGATTCGCAGATAGTCTTATGAGATGTGAATGATGGCAGTCAACATTTTCATGGTCGCTGATCTACCCATACCGAATTGCCATCCAATACCGCGCAGATTAATCCTAACGAACAGCGAGTACGAAGCTGAAACGGCTCACATACTAACTGAAGAGTGCATCGTCTATTCAAAGCTACAGCCCACTAAATTCCTTTGGACTGCATGAACATTTTACGAGCTCGCTACCAATATCAATGCTACGGTTTTAGTAGCGGCCAGTCTAAAACCACTTATTCGAAGTAGCATTTCCTTAAATACTCTTACCAAAAAGCATGAAGTAACATTAAAGTTTCTCGAGCACTCTCTTATCTTTCGAATTAACGGATTCAGAGAACTGGCTAAGTATTTTGGCGCAAACAAGAGATACATTATTGTACTACTCAAAAGAAAATAAGGGTCCTTGAGCTTTATTGGTTAAATGGATATGCAAATAATTACAATTGTTTCAACATTCCTTGCCCAATATTAATACAGTCCTCCTCCTTTTATAAATTTCATTTTGTTTTCATTTTAACGATGGAACTCAAATGGCCTCTTTTTTAATCTTCAAGTTTAAATTTTACAACGAGTTGGGTTTGATAACATGACAATTTAAATATTCAAAAATTCAAAGAGTTTCAGAGTTTCTCGAACCTTTTGGATAGAAGGTAATTTGCATCCAAAAGTAAATTAAAACAAACAGGCAATATTTTCTAAAGGTACGTGTTTAAATAAAGCTCACAACGCATACAAAAAATACGTTTTTTTGGTAACTAATTATATTCATAGATATTAACGTATTATATGCCTATTTTTAGATCTATGCATAAGGAGTACTAATCTGTCATCTTATGCCTTAGATTTATTGTTGCTGTTATTATGTTACACTGTATCTATTTATATTTTTTTATAGTGTGTGTCTGGGGTTTTAAGTGGACTGTAGACGAGAAATGATAATTAATAAATATAATATATATACGGCAACTGATTTGGGATAAAGGCTGAGACTTGTGGTTGGAAGCACTCACCTCGACGTCTGCAGATGGTGGTGCAGATCCTAGCCGTAGTGGCTGGCGCAGGTTTCCTCGATCTTTGGCTCGTCCGAACTTACCTCTGACAAGGTTACCGTTAACCAGCACAACTACTAGGATACAGCTAGGACAGTGCTTCCTCCAGTGGATCAGCCTTCCTCACACTTGTACACGCAGTTGACGTAAAAAAATGGATATAATATAGGCGAGAAACAATACGAAAATTTACTTTCGAAATAATTTGCGCGGTAAGACGCCGACAAACGACACGACTGTTCAAACTTCGAAAACGAGAGAATGACAAGCGATTTTTTTTTTTTTCAAATTCGATATGAAATGTTGCCAGGCGAAATCATTAAGAAAATAAGGGTACAATCCTAAACATTTCCGCCCACCAAAATACAAGGTATTTTCTTTAAAAAATTCTAGAGTTTCTATCATACGAGGACAAGATAGAACTCACTATGGCTAGGGACAGTTTAATTATCAACTAATTCTAATATAGTATATAATCTACGATAGTTCTAATGGATAAGACGACAAGTATAAATTACTAAGTTTTTAGTTTTTCAAAGGTAGAGGACACAGCTTAACTACTGGTCTCCTAAGTTCACCAGATTCTGTGCGAATGGTTACAACGCGACAAATTCCATCACTCCCTGGATGGAGTTGTACCACACGACCAATTTTCCACTTCATGGGGCTACATTGCTCATTGACAATGAGCACGAGCATCCCAACGACAATATTTTCCTGGTGGTCGAACCATTTATGGCGTTGTTGCAAAGTGTGCAAGTATTCCAAGTGCCACTTGCGCCAAAAATCTTGATGGATCTTTTGCAACAACTTCCATCTCTGAAGAGGGCCTAACGTTGCATCGACCATACTACCTTCTGGTAGTATGGTGAGCGGTTCCAGAGTGAGAAAGTGGCCGGGGGTTAAAACCGACAAGTCGTTTGGGTCCGTACTGACAGGAGACAGAGGCCTTGAGTTTAACATCGCCTCTATTTGTGTTAGGACAGTGTAAAACTCCTCAAAGGTAAGACGCTGTGAACCAATTACACGCGAAAGATGGGTCTTAATAGACTTCACACCGGCCTCGGCTAGCCCAGAAAAGTGCGGGCTACCAGGAGGGTTGAAAACGAAATCGATTTGCTCCGCACGAGAGGCCTTAGTCATTAAATCATGCAACATATTAGATGCACCAATAAAGTTCCGACCTTGGTCTGAAATCAACCTGGAGCAACGACCTCGACGCGAGATGAAGCGGCGTAGAGCTGCTAGATAAGCTTCCGACGTCAGCTCGGACACAAGCTCAAAGTGCACTGCCTTAGTGGCAGTACACACGAAAACACAAATATAAGACTTACAAGTGCGTAAGCCACGGCCACGAGCCAAACTAATATCGAAAGGACCCGCGAAGTCTACTGCGGAAGACGAGAACGATTTAACTTGATTTATTCGAAACGATGGCAAATTGCCCATAATAGGAGGTGAAGCCACCTTGGGGTGAGCACGAAAACATTTCATGCAAGATGAAATGACTGAATTTATAGCCCTTTTCGACGACAAAATCCAAAATTCTTGGGCTAATAAATTTTGCAATGTTTGCAATCCAGGATGCATAAACCGGTTATGATAATCCTCAATGATCAGCGCCGTTAACCTATGATCACGAGGCAATAACAACGGGTGTTTAACATCGAACGATAAATTTCCTTTGGAAAGGCGACCGCCCACCCTTAACCTTCCGAGCTCATCCAGAAACGGGGACAATTTTCGCATGGGTTTTGGTAGCGAGTGGGGTGACTTTTCCTTCGACAAATAACGAAGCTCTGAAGCGAAGACTCGCTCTTGAACATGTTTTACGAGAAAGTGGAGAACCTTATTGATTTCTTCAGACGACAAATTTGGGTTTATATTTTTCGAAGATGGGTTTTGCAAATTATGCAGGTAACGAAAACAATAAGCGAGAATACGCAATATACGTTGCAGAGACGAGAACCTATTTAAGATATTATCGACAAAGGACGAATTTGAGGCTGTAAATAGGCTATAAATTTTTTGTTCATTCGAAGCAGCTTGGTCAGAAAAGGACTCAGATTGCGGCCAAGACTCCTGAGGATTGGACAGCCAGGTAGGCCCCGCCCACCATAGCGTGTTCTGGATTAAGTCAGCGGGTAACAAACCGCGGGAACCGCAATCCGCTGGATTATCCGAACCAGAAACGTGGTGCCAACTTTCCGGGGGAATATTTTCCTGTATGTGGGCAACCCTGTTAGCCACGAAGGTCTTCCACTTCGATGGACACGAACGAATCCAAGTCAGAGCGACACTGGAGTCTGACCAGGCGTGGATCTCATCGAAAGTGTGGAAATCTTTTAATGCTTCCTTAACCGAGACGACCAAGTCTGACAGCAAAACAGCAGCCAACAATTCCAACCTCGGAACGGAACACTTACGAAGTGGGGCCACCTTTGATTTAGCGCAACACAAACGCACGACAATAGAGCCGTCACTCTGAACGACACGACAATAAGTGACAGCACAAAAACCCTTCTCCGAAGCGTCACAGTATCCGTGAAGCTGTAACGACACGAAAGACACAATCATTCTACGGGGAATGGACAAAGAACTCAGCTCCGACAGTTGCATTTTGAATCTCTGCCATTCTTGAGCGATGGTGATGTGGACTTCCCCATCCCAGTCGACACCAGACACCCATAGAAGCTGTATTAAATATTTAGCGAAAAATACGACAGGCGATAATAGACCAAGAGGATCGAAAATACGAGCGATGTCCGAGAGGATCGATCGCTTCGTACAACGACAATCGTTCAAGGACGTCTTAAACGTGAAATTATCTTCCTTTGGAAGCCACGACAAACCGAGAATTTTTAACGACAAATCATGAACGTCTTCGAAGTTACGAAGTTTCTCCGAATAAAGCTCCGAGCCAGGCAAGCTTTCTAAGAATTCGGGGCTGTTAGAAGTCCATTTGCGCAAGTGAAGTTGAGCAGACGATAAAATTTCTACCAACTGCCTACGCAAAAGTAACGCATCCTCGACCGAATCTGCACCTGAGACCACGTCATCGACATAAGTATCTCTGGCCAGCACAGCAGCACCTTGAGAAGCACAAGACGAGAATTCCTTTGCCAATTTGGATACGCACCAGAGCGCCTGATAGGGAGCGCAGGAAACACCATAAGTCACTGTGAGCAAACGATAATCTTTCACCGGGTCATCAGGTGACGGACGCCACAAAATGCGCTGATAATCGCAGTCCTGCGGGTCGACAAGGAACTGACGGTACATTTGTTTAATGTCTCCAGCGAACACTACTGCATGCCATCGAAAACGAACTAATAAATCAAATATATTTTTTTGCAGTTTAGGGCCAGGCAGCAGTGTATCGTTCAGAGACTTCCCTGCAAGATCCTGGGCACTTGCGTCAAAAACAGTACGCAAAGGAGTGGTGACAGAGTCAGGACGCAGAATTCCGTGGTGAGGAATATAATAAAAGTGACCTTCAGACGACAAAGGACGATCAACTTCTATCATATGACCAGACTTTAAATAGTCATCCATGAAATCTACATAAGCTGTTCGAAACTGAGGATTCAATTTAAATTTCCTTTCTAAATTTAAGAGACGCTTGAGGGCAATCTCGCGAGAATTTGAAAACCTGGGTTTTTCCTGAGGGTCAGCGAAAGTCAATGGTACTACCATCCTACCCTCGGGATTGCGACAGTATGAAGTTTCCATTTGGTTTTCACACGACAATTCTAATTTCGACAAAACGACATTTTTAGGTGGATCTACACTTTCCAACTCCCAGAAGCGCTTAATATGGTTTTCTAATGAAACACTCGACACAAGAAGGCACTTCTCGGTTTCAACACTGGAACCTTTACGACAACGAGAATGAGAGCAGGCAACATCTACAGAGCACTCACCCATCACTACCCAGCCGAATACAGTGCGGATAGCAATAGGCTGACCTGCGTTGCCCTTGACAATGCCAGGCTGAAGTGCTGAAGCGAGCAGGTTGACATTAACCAGCATATCAATAGGTCCCGGTTTGAAAAATGTTGGATCAGCAAGATCTAAATCCTTAATATGTCTCCACGAAGAGACATCGATAGGTTCTGACGGCATATCAGAGCAAATCTTGGGAAGCACAAATGCTTCAAACGAAAATTTACATGAGGAGTCACCATTCGAAGGGACTATCTCACAAGCGACAACTCCCAGAGTACCAGTCGATGTATGGCCAATACCATTCACTGACTGTAAACTCCGTTTGATTGGTAGTCCAAGCTTTTGTGCACATTTCAAAGTCACAAAATTACAAGCAGAAGCACTATCTATCAGCATTCGAACAGGTACCAACTTATTAAATTTATTCTTAATTAACACAACCGCAGTCGAGAACAAAACTTGTGTATTTAAATTTGGAACAGTCAAAGTCACCTGAGGTGGTTCAACGGGAGGCTCCGTCTCATTCTGTTCATCAAAATGCAGTAATGTATGGTGTCTGTGGTTACACTTGTTACAATTCACAGTTGATTTACAACTTTTAACAGTATGAGATGGACGACAGCAAAGTATACAAAGTTTTTTCTCTTTTACCCGAGTAAATCTCTCAAAAGGAGACATTTCCAAAAATTTGGAGCAATTTTCCAATTTGTGGCCTGAAGCTGCACATGCGGCACAATTGCTTACAGGTGGTACGATAAAAGACGGTCTAGACTTAGGTACGGGCTTGTTGTTTACGATATTTAACCGAACCATTGAGTTTTCCAACGCTTGACCTCGCTTTTCAATAAACAAAATTAAATTTTCATAACTGGGTATTTCAGCATTGAACTCTAATTGCAATTCAAAAGCTTCTTTTGTAGCTACATCTAACTTGGACCACAACAAATAAAATAACATGAAGTTCTTATCAGGTAACTGATATTTCGACAAAATTTCTAAATTTTCTTTAAATATTTGACAAACTTTATTCAAATCCGAAGCATTTTTTGATTTCACAGATTCACAGTTTAAAAGTTTCTCATAAAAGATAGTAGCGATAACTCTTTTCTTGTCATAGTGGGCTTTTAATGTGTTATAAGCAGTTAGGTAATTTTCATCACACAACGGATAATTTTTAATTAAGTCAAAAGCATGTCCACTAACACTCGACAAAAGATAATGTAGCTTTTCCACTGCCGGGATACTTTTGCTATGAATCAGTGAGTCAAATATTTGTATGAACGATACCCAATGTTCAATTTTTGAATCAAAGGGAACAATGTTTATTTTAGGTAACTTAACACTTGTACTAGACGAACTACTAGCACTAGGCAACACGGACTTTTGTTCTTCATGTTGTTTTGTTAAACGTAATTTAATGGATTTAACTATTCCCTCAAATTGTGACGAAACACTTAATTCACTTGACCTTTCCGCACTCGATAGCGAAGAGAGCAATTCAATCTGGAAAGCATGAAAGTCATTCTCGATTCTGTTTACATCTTGCAGACAATAACCCTGTAGGTCGGAGTTCTGTATATATTCGATTCTTGCAAACGCATAATCCCGACCAACACGGTTCTTGTCGCCTCCTTCGTCAGCATTATCATTGCCTCCCATGTTTATTCAATAAAATTTAAACTCAATAACAATAAACGCTTCGAACAAATGAGAGGTTATAATTCAATCTGACATTGACAATTTGACAACTATGAAAATCACCTTCACAGAGTATGTTATCACTCCACTACGTATAAATAACCGCAGAGTAAAAAAAAACTGTTGTGACAAATTACGTTCCGAAACCAACTACTTCGACACAAATCTTAGTCTATGAAACTAAACGTTGGTTTAACAAATTGAAAAACGCCCAAGCCAAGTGTGTTCGATTCTTACCCTCAAATGATTTTAATGATTTTATAACGAAATTTTATTACGAAAATTGCAATTTAAATACGAAAATATCCACGATCACTTTACAAATGATGCGGGTCGATGGACCAAAATGTCTGGGGTTTTAAGTGGACTGTAGACGAGAAATGATAATTAATAAATATAATATATATACGGCAACTGATTTGGGATAAAGGCTGAGACTTGTGGTTGGAAGCACTCACCTCGACGTCTGCAGATGGTGGTGCAGATCCTAGCCGTAGTGGCTGGCGCAGGTTTCCTCGATCTTTGGCTCGTCCGAACTTACCTCTGACAAGGTTACCGTTAACCAGCACAACTACTAGGATACAGCTAGGACAGTGCTTCCTCCAGTGGATCAGCCTTCCTCACACTTGTACACGCAGTTGACGTAAAAAAATGGATATAATATAGGCGAGAAACAATACGAAAATTTACTTTCGAAATAATTTGCGCGGTAAGACGCCGACAAACGACACGACTGTTCAAACTTCGAAAACGAGAGAATGACAAGCGATTTTTTTTTTTTTCAAATTCGATATGAAATGTTGCCAGGCGAAATCATTAAGAAAATAAGGGTACAATCCTAAACAGTGTGTATTGTTATAAATTATAATGTTTGTTAATGCTACTATTTATTTAAATGTGCACCACCAGCTGAAATCCATTTCTTACTTTTCTTTCCGTTGTAAAAGATTGCCTGGAAGATGTGATAAGGCAGCTTACTGCTTACCTACCTTATAATGTTTTCACCATGTACCTATTTGTATTGTTTTCTATGTGGTGTACAAAAAATAATCATTATATTTTGTAATAATAAGTTTTTTTTTCGTTGTAAAAAAAATACATGCAAATCTCATCTATAAAAAGCGTGTAAAAAAGTGGGTGCCCCTTGAAATTTCACCAACTAGTTGTCGAATTTCATTTGATCGACAACGATATATCGAATATTTAATACTAATATTTTCTCTTGGAGTAATTTCATTTCGTCGACTAGTCATTAATATTAAAACAATTGTAAGAACAACAGTACAAGGATTATTATTTGCTTAAAAATACATTTCATCAACTATTCATGAGACAGAACAACTAAATATCGCTGTTTATTTCATTGATGTATTTTTATTTACAGCGAGCGAGCGAAGCGAGCGAGCAAGACAGGTCGGAGCGGAAGCGACTCGAATAGGTTGGGTTCAAAGGCTAATACGGGAGCGCAGCGTAGCTAAGCTCCCGCATTAACCTTTGGAGTTAGGTATTTTTTTATGACCACCCTGGAAGTCTTGCTATATAAAAAGCAACTGCAATTATTAATGTTTCATTGATTACTAAACAAATTAGTTACCATTTACAACATTCAAAAAAGTATAAAATAATAAAATATGAAATGAATATCTGCCAAATAAACAATCTATTAAAGACTTGCTATAGCAATTCAACGTGTGAATGCTGCCTGCGTGATGGGCACCCTACCTAAGGGTCCAAATTTAGATGGTAATTTTTAGTTTTTAATTTTTGTTTAACTATTTTTAGTTAGTTTTAATTATGTTAATTTTATACTTAGTCCCTGTTTTTATACCTACTTTTATTGTTAATTATATTTTGTCATCTATTAAATAATATTTCCAGAAATTAAAAATCGATGATTTGAAAATACTCATCCTATTCAATCCAGGTAATGAATATTCGATGAAATGAAAAAAAATAAAACGTTGACTTTTAAGTAACTGATATTCGATTAAAAGTATGTCGACATTTCATGGGTAAACCACAAAAAGTAGATACTTGAATTACGGTTACAAGTCTAGAACTAGCAATATAGTTATTTCGTTCCTCAATTACAATAATGGGCGGGTAGAGGCTATGTGATTCCCGCAAATTGGTATTCTGAATTCCATTACTAGAATAGTGAGTTAACAGGGGCAAGAAGATATCCCTTGGGTTCGGACTCACTGTGTTAGGGCTGGATATATTTGATAATACTAACCTAGTTATAAGGTGAATAATTGTTTAAATGCATAGCTATTGATTTATAAAAGTAATCAAACTCTACCTATATAGAAACAATAAAGTATTTTGCGTAATTAGAACACATAATATAATATTATTATATAATCATAAGAGGTACTATAAACTATTCCGGTATTACACCAGATGGTTGCGTGAAAGGTTTTTGAATGTTTGATTCAAGATGCAATAACATCTGCCTTGAGAAATATTTCTCTATTGTGGCTTAGTGGCTACAATTTTTATTTAAAAGTTCTGAATAACTTTTACAGGAGTACTTATTCAGTTAGATTAACCCAAAAAACTACCGAAAAATCCCGGTTATATTTTAAGACAGCTCGCACTAATTTATGTATGTGTATTAATTTTAAGAACAACCTAAATGTATCAAAATGCTTGCCACATCGCCCTATTTTGTCGCTAAAGAGATGTACCAACCTTTTGCAATTCGTTGTCGATGTACCAATTAATGCCCGACGGAGGCAGCGAGTAGTCCGTCGTACAGTTGAGCAGCATTTGCTCCCCCGGCTTCACCAGCTTCGGGGCCCCAATTATGACCGGGTCCTCGTCCGGCATAGCTGCAGGTAAAATTCATTTGAATAAATCAGAAAGTTATACTAGCCAAGTTTATTACTGAGTTAGCTATGAAAATAGAACGCGAATAACTGGCAAGGATATAAACCCCTAAAGAGAATCGAGCCATTTAAGAATTTTAAGAGAATTTTCTTTTGAGCATCGTTAAGTTTCAAGTTGAAACAATGGATGGAGACGTAATTAAATCTTTAGGCACTCAAGGCGGGTGTCTCGTTACTGGCGGAATCAAAGGAATGACTGTGTTACCACAGTACGCGGCGAGGGGCGGTTCCTCGATCTTTAATGGAAAATTAGATCCACCAAATTAATTACAAATTGTGTGTTTACAGTAGGAAGCAGTCACTTATTATTATCATTAACAAACTTTGTGACCCAAATGTTCAAATAACATTGAACCGCCTCTTTTTCAGCCTGCAATATGATTTCATTATTTTAATAATAATACGGAAATTGAACGAATCTGTATTTACGTTCTGTTGGTTCGGAATTTGAAATAAATTATCTCCAAGATTGGAACAAATGTTACATGAAAGCCTATTTCATAAATACCATGAAATTGTTCTTGGGAAAACAGAATGATAATGAAAATTATAATTGCTTCGCAACCGTCGCACGCTAAACCAAATGCTTGGGTATTATTTTTACATTTTCTCACTTTCATTTAGATAAGCCATCTTTGCATAATAAATTACCGATTTCTTAAATACAATAAAAATATATAAATAAGCATCTCAATGTCAGTAGGTACCCAATTATGTACAATATTGAAAATATCATGGATTACTGTCAAGTGCTTTGTTCTACTTTCTTAGCAGATTTAAATTTGCCTAAATCCAGTTTCTTATTGTACCTAAGGATAATTGAGTTTTCTTTTGTTTTGAAACGTATTTCTGCTGTTGTTTTCTTTAAGTTGTTACACTAAAGAATAGCTTAGACAATAGGGTATTATCACCATTAAACAACAATTCCAAAAACCAGCTCTATTCATCAACCCGAAAAACCAGATTAATTTTCAATTAACTGTAAAATCTTATCCATTCCTAGTAATATTACAAATAAGAAATCTTGTGAAGATGCTTGGATATTTGTATCTTTGTTGCTCAATCATGCAATACCAGCTGAACCGATTTATTTGGATCTTAGCGACAGTTTAGACAGTTGAGGGTTAAGATATAGGATACTTGATATCCCGGTAATACGTTTCATGTTATATCAATCAGACACGGCATCACAGGTATCTGCCACATAAAATAACAGGAACTTAACAGACGGTGATAACACTGGACCGAAGTCTACTTTCAGGTTCTCACCGACAACAGTCATATGTTTCGTCTGCCTCGCTATTAGGAACTTGGGGCCCTCCGTGGATACTTCACAGGTGTACGCGGCTCGCGTGGCTTCTGGCGGCGGCATGACTCGCACTGTGCACGAGTCCACCTCGCAGGCGCCGCCTTGGACCATGATTCCTGTCACGTTGAACAGCCGTATCTGCGTCTGTAGAAGAATAGTACATTATTGCCTAAGCCTCGAAGGTAATTGCTGGCTGAGTATATTATGGTTCAAACGGACCAAGTCTCAATTATGCGAAGTCAGCAATTGCCCCGGCCTAGGTTCATCACACCACTCTCCTCATCAAGGCAATGATCAGACAAAATAAAAAAATCGTGGGGTGCCAAGAAATTTCTATAAATAACCGGTTACATATTACAAATGCTATTTACATATTTATTCAGACTACACGCTACGACCCACGATCTTTTTCCTGATTAGGCAATGTCCTAGATTGATGATAGGAGTACTGTGATGACTGGTACCTAGGACTTACTGAATTATTTTTTATCTCTTAGAACTATAGCGACATCATTTTTACCTGTATTTTTCAATATAACCGGTAAACTTATTTTTATTTAACTTTTTTAACCCCCGACTCAAAAAGAGGGGTGTTATAAGTTTGACCGCTATGTGTGTGTGTGTGTGTGTGTGTGTGTAATTGCGTTGGGGGTTTTTAAAATTTTTAATTTATAGTTATTTTACAAGCTTTTGTTAAACTTACAAAGTTTGTAAGGTTTAGTTTCAAAATATCCAAACCATTTTTCGACCTTTCCAGATACCAGGGTTGAGCTAAAATTTGGCGTACTTATGTAAGTTTGGTGACAATGCAATAATCTGGTGGTGGAATACCGGTGGTCCAGCCAGGGTCGTCTCCGTAGGACGGAACTCTTCAACGATTAATAGCATCGACTTGAAACTTGGTATGGATGGATATTATACATAGTTTGGATGACAATGCAAAGTATAGTCAACAAAAAGCACAAAGTAAAAGGCTTGTATTTGTAGTGAGACCAGTGGTGGTGTAGTGGTATGGCACACGGCTAAGGACCTGGGTTTGATTCCCAGCATTGGTCTTTTTTCTGGGGTTTTTCCTGTGCATCTATATTTCAGTTTGTATTTAGTAAGAAATATATTATGGTTTCACGGGATGACCGTAAAAGTTATAAAAAATGTTTTTTGAAAAAATAAATACAAAAAGATACTTCATATCTAGCGTGTATTTCAAAAAAACTAATTTAAATGAAGCAAGATAAACAACTTCAGGGACAATATTTCCATGGCGATAGCATCTCAAACTTGCCAATCGCAGGAATGTCACCGGCACTCGGGGCTCAGGTGAAGTTGAAATCACATATCGTGTTCCAAGAAGAAAATGGGAACAATTGATCAATTGATGAATGAACCAATTGAAAGAATCGGTGCGCAATAAAAGTACCTAATTAAATTTATCTCGCACATGTGCCCGCATTGAAAAAGCTACTTTATTAATTTATTATTAATTTGATTCATCTTTTTAGCTTTATCCGTGTGTAATTTCGTTTACCATCAGATGAGTTGCTCTAACTTGTCAGATCAACTTCGCTTGGGATCGCCTTAACAATATCGGTGACTAGCTGTTGCCCGCAACTTTGTCTACTTCCTGTGAAAATGTTACCCTTTCCCACGATAAAAGTAGCCTTTATTTAAAAAAAACCGGTTCAGTACTTCCAGAGGGTACACTCTACATACAAACCAATAAACACAAAGTTCACCACTTTATATACTACACTTTATATACAATCATGTATGCAAAATTGTAAAGAAATACACCATTAGTACAAATTTCGAATATCTTAGCTTTAGCCTAGTTGGTAGTGACCCTGCCTAAGAAGCAAGAGGTCCTGGGTTCGAATCCCGGTAAGGGCATTTATTTGTGTGATGAGCACGAATATTTGTTCCTGAGTTATGGATGTTTTCTATGTAGCTATTTAAGTATTTATTTATCTATATAAGTATGTTTATCGTCGTCTAATACCCATAGTACAAGCTTTGCTTAGTTTGGAACTAGGTCGACTTGTGTAAGATTGTCCCTTAATATTTATTTATTTATTTATCTTTAGTAGCTTCATTCTTCTTTATTCGCTCAGGACAGGGAGCTGTGGAGGACCAGTAGGGAGGCTTTTGCCCAGCAGTGGGACACAATTATAGGCTAGTAAAAAAAAACTTTACTCAGTAAGTAAACTTTATTCAGTGCTAAATAAGAAAATAAATTGACAAAAGTTGTGAAAAGTTTATATGAAAATTTAGTAATAATGGTTGTGAAAATTATTACTTTTTCTATTGACTGTGTCTAAAAAACCAGTCTTAGATTACTCAGAAAGCACTCAAAGGTGAAACGTAGCGGGAGCTAAAGATTCTTATTAAAGTTTCTCTGGAACTTTGTTAATGAAATTTGGAAGATTACGCCAGTTTTTGTCAAAGCCATCTAAAACCATTAGCTTATTGCTTATGCAGGATGTTTCATACATGTATCGTGATGATGTTCAGTCGCTATCATAAATATCGAACCTATTTTAAAGTATCAGAACACGCACTTACGCGACTGACAATGTGGTCGTGTTCAAATGTTTTTGAGGACCTAGACAGCGCCGATGTAACGTAAATAAAAAATCAAAACACTTTTAGCTAATGTAATTTGATTTTAACATTAAACCTATTGGCTTGCAATGATGATAGATAGGTATTTAATAACTTTGGTGCATTCAACATTGAAACTATTTTCTTATTTAATTAAAAAAAAAGTTGTTTTTTAAACTTTCAGGAGAGAAGTTGCGAGGCACTTGTAATCATACAAAAATCCACCGTTCCAGGATCGAACCCGGAAACTCGTTACTGTCCACGTCCACTAGAAAACGGAGCTTGTTACTTCTCGTTCTAAATTAGGCTTACCTTTTGCGATGGGTTGTATCGAAATATCTCATGTAAATCCCTGTACCACTTCACAGAGTGAAGCTTCTGGTCGTCCATTTGGAAGTGGCAGCTTAGCTCTGCCGCCCGTCGAGGGTCCGCGTACAGTGGTACTTTGAGCTGTGTTATTTCGTGTGCCGATGTTATGGCTGTTGACAAAAAAGCATACGTTTTTATCTTGTAATAAGTCCAATATTTGTAAATTCTCGGTTGTAGGTGTAGGTGAATATAAACCCTCCTATTCTGAGAGGAGCCCTGTGCCCTGCAGTGGGATGTATATAGGCTAGGATATAATTTTTAAAAAATATAGAGCTTACTTCTCGTGAGTTAGATGCAACACAATGCAATTTTTTTTTTATTGAACACAACGCAAATTGTTACAGTGTTTAACAAAAGGAACTATAAAAATGGGGTAGATAATAGAGGGTCTTATCGCTTTAAAGCGATCTCTTTTAAACAACTATACAGATACACCACTGTCTATGCTAAATAATTTTTTCCCGGATTAAATATCTATTTACTAACCTAGCGGTTGAGATTTCGAGATTTTATACCAATCCCACGGGAATATCGGGATAAAAAGTAGTTCATGTATTATTCCAGATGTCCAGCAATCTACACAATATGACATACCTACATCTACATAAATTAATATCATCAAATTTCATCCAAATCCGTTCAGCCATTTTAGCGGCAAGGAGTAACAAACACACACAAGTACACACACTACACGTACGCAAGCGCATCATATCACAAATTAGTAGAATGACTATATAAATAAATAAAATAAATTAATCATGGGACAACGAACACCAATTGCCTAATCCCAAACTAAATCCATCCGTCTTAATTTGAATTCACGATGTATTTTAGATTTTTAAGAGTTTAGGTTACCATCTCATTCGTCATTCAAAAAGAGACTAGAGAAAAGGTATTAAAGGTAAAAGTAGGTATCCTTGACTGTCATCTCGAAACCAGCAGCTCCTATCTCACACAACGTTTTTTTTATATTTAAGATGATTCCATTTATTTTGATTAATGATTAAAATTACTCGGTATAAACTAATTAAACTTTAAAATGAGTTGTACCTATACAAATGTCACTAGTTTTGACATTCCAATTATCTCAGTTAAATTTATTTCACAAAAACAACAATAAAATTGAACATTGCTTAATTGGCGTCACTAATTAAAATAATTTACACCAAAATATTAATGAAACTCAATTGTTCCACATTAATATAACGCCTGTTGCTTTTGCAGAGGCTAAGTAAAATAAAGCTTGAAATAAGTATTTTTAAATTGGAATAAATTTTATTCACGTCCCGGTCATCGAAATGAAGAAAGTTTGTTAGACTTATTCGACTGTTGTTGCTAAATAATAAAGTAGAAAACTTTTCTACCAATAAAATTATGTTTTATTGTTATGGTTTTGCTAACGTTAGAGCTTCCTTTTATCTCACTTATCTATATATCGGGGAAAATATCTTATTCGATCCGTAGGAATCTTTTCTGTAATTATCCCACCTGCGCTCTTAGTCCATCGCTTTTGTCACCTCGTCTATAAATTGGATGATTTGACGTAGCAGTACTGTTAATAGTTGTTAATAAACAATAGGAAGTATCGAAAATAACCTTCGACAGTCGGGTGAATAAAAAGGTACTGGCAACAAGATTTTGCTAGACAACCAAGTGGCGTTGAATAATCCCATGTACACAAGGGATATATAACATACTTAATTTAATTATAACAAGTTTTTATTGTTTTCATGAATAAAGGGGTAGCAGGACGTTACATGTTCTTTACGATCCCACTCAACTCACCTAGTCTTTAAAAAGTTAAAAGCTACCCCTTCGCTACTCTAAATATCTCAGTAAATTCAGCTAACCGAAAAATCAGCCGAAGTAAAACTTTACTGAATACAGTGGACTTTATCACGCTTAATATGTTTAAGTAGTTTGTTCTTGTTCACCTTGTTGCTTGTTTACCAACTTTCAGGTATTCACGCAACTCCCGTCAAAGATATTCTGAGAAGTTGGTTTGCGAGGTGTTAATTCTTAAAATGTTGTCAGCTTAGTTCAAAGCTTGAATATTATTCTCTATTCTGATTTGGTAAAGAATGGTGTGATGTGAACCATCAATAGTCGAATATTTTGGAATACTTTTAAGCCATGATTTTTCGCTTTGGTTTTGGTCTTAGATTTATTTAACTCCGTATAAATTACGTTCTAAATACAATATCAAAATAGAATAATTTACGAGTATTTGTATGCTGATCGTCAAAAAAATGGTAAAAACAGTTTGAAAACATTTTTATCACAGGAATAAAATACAATGTCAACAATTATTTCATTCCTAGGAAGGACATGTAAAAATTTAATAGTAAATAATAGTAGCTTTATATTAGTGTTAAAATAAAATCTTCTATAGAGATCGTTACAACAAAATGAAAAAAAAGTTGTTTGGTTTATTCAGTAAAAGATGTGAAAATGCGAAAGCTACACAAAACACAAGTGTATCTGCAGAGTACCGTGTCAGAACATTTAAAAATTCTGAAATTCTAAAGATTACGGAAATCACGGTTAAATGAACGCAGTGAAGTATACTAGCATTTTGCTTCTACTGACGAAGAGATTTGATAGCTCAATGAAAAATTGTTGCGTGGATAGAACAAGAGCAGAGCTTATTTTACTTTGCAAGTAGAAAATTAAATAAAAGTACCTTTATACTAACGTTATTATATTTATTTTTATGCTTCCAAAGTACAATAAGCAACCTGCTTGCCAGTAGGTTACCAGAAAGTGCAAAAGTTTACACAGCATATATTAAATGTAAAGCAAAGCTTGAAGCTGGCTGATGTCGTCATTTCATGTCGTAGAGTGTGGCACACATAACATATTTTTTTGTTCGTGTAGTTTAATCCGCCTATTGAAATTTCCCAGACAATATAACAAAGGCATTATTTTTAAACCAAAATTCTACTGTATAGTACTGGTTACTGAATCGAAAAATTCCAATATATTGCTGCACAGAGAACTGAAAAGAACGTCGTAATTCGAACAGGTTCTTCGCTGAATTGGTCAAATATGACGTGACACAAAAGCTCTGCTGCTTCCTCGTCGGTTGACATTAATTAATACTATTGCTTTGTGCTTCGTTAAAATTATTTAACGTTTCGCTAACATAATGAAATTACATACAATTAATCCAGACCATGTTTATTTTATTCTGTGTTTTTGTTTGCGTTCGTTGACAATAAGTATTTAAATTGATTGGACGGTATCCTGTTAATATCCCAAATACTTAAATGACGGAAATTTGAAAACTAACTTCCCGAAAAATTTAACATATACTCTAAACCAACTACAAACAGCTACAGTAGGAGATATGAGAATTTCACGATATGTATGTCAAATAATTCATAAATTAAGATATTAATTAACAAGAGAAACAGATGTACAAAGTTGAATCTATCCAGTTAATCTTATAGTTACTAAGGTCACCGGATTTCAATGAATTGGGTGCTATAAATAACTAAATATTATGATACAAAACTGAATAATAAAATAATGCCGTCAAAAATTATCATGTGTTAAAAAAAAAAGAAGTTTGCATTCTATCTCCTTTTAGAAAACAGTCCTCAAATGATCCTTACTATATCCTTACTTATATTATAAATGCGAAAGTAACCCTGTCTGTCTGTTGCCTCTTCACGCTTAAAGTGCAAAACCGATTTATCTCTTAAAGGGATCTCTTTCAGTTAAGCTTTGAACGATTGAGATATATGCCCACAGGAGAGACAACTTATGTATCTTACGCTGTGGACAACCCTTATAGAGCAACGTTTTAATGCTTGATCAATTTTAATTAATTTAATAAAACAGCTAACGTTTCATTCTTTACAAAATCTAGTATTGTTCCATTGCTATAGTAGCGTTGTGTGAAAATCGGTCAAGTAGGTACCCCGCGCGCCCGAAGCGGCCACGTTCTAGTCACCACTTGTGTCCCCTTTAAATAGGTAAATGACACAATGGATGTGTTAACGCTTTAAAGCTTTCAGCTTTATCTAACCAACAAAGCAGAAAAGCTCGTGTAACTTTAAAGCATTCACACGTTTTATCTTGCTAACCCACGACGTATCTTAATGCGGTAACCCGTCGTCTTTCACTTCCACTTAAATCAACATGTCACACATGCTCGACTATCAAAAACACCACACAAACGAACGTTAAGCATTTAAAAAAATAAAGAAAACTAAACTACTCACATTATTGTATTATAGTCCATTTATTTACAAATATATTGTGTATCACTTATCTATGTGTAAGGGTCCACGGAAAGAACATATTGTCTAGTCACTTTTTTTGAAAATTGAGTTTTTAATCTCAAAATGTAGAGCTCGCAAAGCACTATAACTTACCATTATATTAAATAGGGATATCTGAAAATGATATATATTTTTTTCACTTTTAAAGATATGGTTACCATAGTAATTGTTCGTGATGACTAACTTTCAAACCGCTATAACTCAAAAAGTTGCTTACGTGACTAGACATGTTCTTTCCGTGGACCCTTCATGTATGTTTTATGATGTGTATTATTAGATGTTTTCAGTTGTTTTAATAAAATGTTTGTTTTTTATTCTTATTTATTAAATTTTATATTGCACCTCCTGCTGAAATGCATTCCTTGCTTTCTTTCTTTTTTAAAGGTTGCCTGGAAGAGATCGCTTCGAAGCGATAAGGCCGCCCATTGCTTACCTTATTTTTTTTTCATGTACCTACTTGTTTTTCTGTATTGTATTATTTGTGGTGTACAATAAAGAGTCATTGTATTGTATTGTATTGTGTTATTTTCCTCATCATTGGGCTTCTAAGTACAGTCGGTTCCCTAACATAAGTATCCACTTTTCTATGCAGTTACTATGGAAAAGTGGATACTTAAGTTAGGGAACCGACCCTACATAATTATTTTATTTTTTTATTTTTGTGAAGAGGGAACACTGGCAGTGTCTTCGGAACCTTGCCTAAAGAAACTTCTTTTCATTACGTGTTTTAGTTTTTCTATTTCTTAATACCTATAAACCTACTTTTAGTTTAGTATAGCTGTATGTATATTGTTTGCTTAAATTACATAAAGATGCAATATCAATTTAATGACTCTGAAACGTCTCATTTCTTATCTTGCTACCGTGGACAAAAAGCCGAAAGCCTAAATATTAAAGTAAAAGAAAGAAAAAACTTATTTTAAAAACAAGCTTTTTTAAGTAGTTGTTAACAAAAAGAACTAAAAAACTGAAAATAATTTAATTCTGATAACAAATAGACCATGCATACACCTTCATTTTTTCTCCAGACGTCAAAAATGTAACACGCTTTTTTTATTAAAAAAATTGGGACTGTGATAAAAACGCAAAGATTTAAATATAATGATTACAACTTATTATATTAAAAGATTATAACTTATTATTATTATTATTAAACAAAGCCGAGTTGTGTTGTTTTATTACAGAGTTCCTATGGCCACCTTGCAGCTCCATCATCAGATCAGCTCCATGTCACAGTAATATTGCATTGTCACCTGATTTACACATGCATGCAAAATTTCAGCTCAATCGGTAATCAGGAAGTGGCTCAAATATAACTTGCAAGATTTGATTACAGACAGATAGACAAACATCGTTCAGGTGAAACAACATAAAAGCTTGTAAAAAAGCCGTGCTGGCCTAGTGATTTTACCTATGTTTTCTCAAGCAGAGGGTCGTGGGTTCGAGCACGGGCTCGCACCTCTGAGTTTTTCGGAATTTATGTGCGAAATTACATTTTAAGTTTACCATGTTTAGCTTTACGGTGAAGGAAAACATCGTGAGAAAATCCGCACTGGGCTCGCATTCTTAACCTGAGAGGAGTCCTGTGGCCTGCAGTGGGACGTATATTAGGCAGGGATGATTATGATGATGAATCTTCCCTTGCTACGCGGTAGGAAGCATGCAAGGCAGCTACATCTGTGTGTTTTTTACATGTGGTACCTAGTAGACTGGCAAGGCTCCTCCTCTATCTACCAAGGCCGTAATTCGTTGATATGCTACCTCCACAAAGAATACCTGAATCAATCAATTGACTGAGTTCACAGTCAAAACTTGCATAACAACTTCATTTTCCAACACAGTACTAAATTTGCTTTGTAATTTTCGAACGCTTTTCGTAATTTTCAACACTAACCAAATTTCAGCTGGAGCGCAAATAAAATGCGGTCAGTAGAAAGTATATATCACGCGATCCCCGTAATCTTTACCCTAAACAGAGAACATTAAACTCAAATTGCATAGCGGTACGCGAAGTTCAAAGGACTAGCGGAATTGGTTTAAAATTATGACAAATTGTGTACCGAGCAAACGTGGTAAACGGACGAAGTAAATGTTTACCAGCCTCGGGGCTTGGTCCTCGTAAACACACGGTTAATTCACCCAATGCTGCCATCATTAAATTTACTCGACTTTTTCACGCAGCCAAAGAGTTCTCAAAGGTGACCATTGAACTTGTTGATGAAAATGTTTGTTGGAGTGGAGCGGTGATTGTAAATATGAAATACCCGCCCTCTGCGAATAAGTTTTGCAATGAAAAGCAGGATTTTCAAAAATGTCTCCGCATTCTTAAGATGGAACAGTGAAAACTTTTTTGTAGTAAGAGAGCTTTTTTAAGATACTATTGACGACCAGATGGCCTGGTAGGTAGAGAACTTGACTACGAAGCTTGAGGTCCCGGGTTCGATTCCCGCGTCGGGGCAGATATTTGTATGAATAATACGAATATTTGATCTCGGGTCTTGGGTGTTTAATATGTATTTAAGTATGTATCTATCTAAATAAGTATGTTTATCCGTTGCCTTGTACCCATAACACAAGCTATGCTTAGCTTACTTTGGGACTAGGTCAATTGATGTGAATTGTCACGTGATATTTATTTATTTATTATTTATAACCTCCTAAGGCCCAGCAGAATGTATGTAGTACGTACGTACCTGTACGTAATTTTTTTTGTTTGACAATAAGTTGCAAATTGGAATCAATCAAAATTTAATGTGGGCTTTACGAGGATAACATTCAGGATATACGAAGATTCATGGTCCGACAGTTCGACACTCAATAAAATTGTATTCTTAAATTAGTGTTATATATTATATTCCCCATTTCCAGAAATAACGTACATAGACGTTTGGAATTCTCAAAGCAGCAGGGTAACTGTACTAAATACTTACCAACTGTTAAAACCTAAACTACCTCTAATATAACATTTGATGTTTTGAATATCGTCGGTGCGAATACAAAAATCGCTATGTGTTTTTTTTCGATTTTACGATTATTTGATAATTTCATTTCTTTTAATGTCCTACGTTAACCCACAAAACCGTTTTTTGATATCTTTATTGGTTTTGAAAATAACAAATTCCGCTATGTGCACGCGGAACAAAGTTTGGATGGAAATAAATCGCTTTGTGGTTTTTAGCACATAGCGATATTATGCGTGAGGTTCTCCATCAAAATCAATAGTTTATTACAATAGTATGTTGCACATGGCGATTATTTCTTGATTGAATTACCAGACAGTGAGACTAATTTTAAGAAATTAATGTTAATAAGTGCTTTAATTTCACATTTTATCAAGTAAGTGCTACCAGGTTCTATTAGATTACTTGTTTTTGCCTAGTAAAATTGCACGTATCATTTAATATTGAATACGTTTATGGACCTAACTATGCTATTTTCTGATTACTACAGTATGGATATTTTGTCAAATCCTGTCCGCTCCGTTCAAGTGCATGAAACATCACCGAGAAATGCTTCAAGGGATTTAATTGGCAATTCTAATGACGATAATCTGACTGATATATTATTATGCGAAAATGTTACTAACGAAATAAATTTGAGTATACCTACCCGCTGCCTGGTTTGAGCAAAATTCTCTAAATAATCCTACGCTCACTTCAATGTTTCTGGATAATGACAATAAGGATATAAACGTTGACCATGTGTCATAAATATCAATTATCTGGAACTATTATTGAACCCCACGGGCCGTATCGAACAGGCTAGTTGTTCTGTCGAAAATTTGTCAGATGACAGAACTGCTGAGGACAATATATAACCTTTTTGTTGAATCATGAAAGTGGTATAACTATTAATTTACCATTTGAAAAAATTGCCACTGGCCCAGCAAAACATGCTATTGTAGACCCTTCCGTATTTCCATCAAAAATAAGGGAAAATCAACATTTGCGACTTATTGGAAAGACTTATAAGGGTAACAAAAGACAGCGGGATCCATCTACATTTAAAATATTTAGTAAATATGTTGTTAAGAAAAATCGTGCTATGACAGAAAAACCTTGTACTCATGGAGCGGAGCAAAAGTCTTATAGGAGTTTTATTTGCAGGGCTATAAGTGATGAAATCCGAAGTGACATTTTTCAATATTTTTGGAATCTACCATCGTGGGACGCTAAAAAATCGCATATAAATGGCTTAGTGCAAATTTGTAGCACGTTTAAACGTCGTTAAACGTATCTGTTGAGCTATGGCTTGAACACGTACCTGTTGTACCTAGTCATTATTGTAGAGGAGATAGTAAGGACATAATTATATTGAGGACACCTTTCACAGTAAGACCCATATGCACAAAAGTGTACACACTTTGGTGCAAGGAGAATATTTTAAATTCTGTGACACGTAAATTATTAATAGAAAAGTTGGAGGAAAGAATGATTTCTGTTTTTAAACCCAGAAAGACCAAAGTTCCTTGTCTATGAGCAATGTTATAAGCAAAAGCCGGCAGTACATAACTACACTTTTTATGTCAAAAATTATAATAACGTTTATTTATTTGTAGGTATGGCATGAGGGAGAATGCGGTGTGACAGCCAGTACCATCATAACAAGCTGTATTATACAGTTTTTAAAAGAGCACTGCTGTACTTAAAAAAAAGTATACCTTACATCTGACGGCTGCTCTTACCAGAACAGAAACAAAGTTTTGAGTAGTGCTTTGACTAATGCGTCAACTTCTTTAGGTATCGAAATTCAACAACTGATATTGGAGAAAGGTCACACCGTGATGGAAGTCGACAGTGTTCATTCAACATTAGAAAACCAGTTCAGGCCGCCAATATGTGCACTTACTGACTATTTAACTCGCATGAGACAGGCATGGCAAGGCCGACGAAACCGTATGTTGTGAATTATTTAAATAATTCATTTTTTAAAAATTACGAAGAAGTGCCGTGCAATTTTATAAGTATTAGGCCTGGTTAACGGTCCGGTGACCCTACAGTGCCCGACATAAGAAGCCTGTGGTACAAAGATGGCGATGTCAAATACAAACATGCTGACATATTCACTCTTTTACTGCAAAGGCAACCTGAACAGCGTGAACATAATGAAGCACTACCATTATATAATAGCGGTCCAAAAATTGATTTAGCGAAATCCTCTGCAATCTTTAAAGGTCTATATGCACAAAGATTATCATAATTTCTACGACAGTGTAAACGTACAAATTATTAAGTGATTTCAACTAATCTTTGACTAGGCAATAAAATTATTAGAGGCAAGAGTAATGAAAAATCAGTACAATACTAATATAACTTAAACGGCATGATTTCATAAAGTTTATGCAAATCAATTAGTGTAATCGAAAATGTAGTACAGTTTTCTTCTTTATTACACTTGCTTGATTTATTATTGATTAGGTTTAACTAATAAACTAACTTGTGAGCAGATAACAATAAAGATTCATGTTATTCATATTTTCAATATTTATAATAGTAAAAGTCGACTCACATTACCAAATTTAAACATTTTATAACCCGCTATGTGTCGCCTTCCACATTATAAAAACTACGCTATGTGTACATTTGGCACATGGCGATTTAAAGTAAGCCAAATCAAAGTCGCTATGTAGCTAAATTCTGGTTTTTTGTTAATATCATAAAAATCTACGAGGAAAAATTGTTTATTTTTTCGTGAAAATCATGTAAATCTTACTACTGTATTATTTAAAAAAGTCAGATGTGACAAAAGTTGTATATACTATTAGATAAACAGTTTTTTTGGTCTCCTGTAAAGTTAGTCAAAATTACATAGCGATTTTGTCATTCGCACCGACGATATTAACTATAATTGATGGTTAGCTGTGACCCAGATGACGTAGTTTGTGTCATTTTAATACGCTAGAACTACGAGGGGTTATAAACACCTCGCTAAAATTATCCACCCTACGGTTACTGTCCATGTTCTTAAAATAATATAGATATTAATAAATCTAATGGATAATAGCTAATATGCGATCATAATCGACTTGTTATATAACGTGATGGGTATTCTTTTTTAGGGTTCCGTAGTCAACTAGGAACCCTTATAGTTTCGCCATGTCTGTCCGTCTGCGGCTATGCTCTGAGACTGTTAGTACTAGAAAGCTGTAATTTGGCATGAATATATATATCAGTCACGCCGACAAAGTGATTAAATAATAAAAACTAAAAAAAAATTTTTTAAGGTACCTCCCATAGACGTAAAGTGGGGGCGATTTTTTTTTTCTCGAATAACCCTATAGTGTGGGGTATCATTGGATAGGTATTTGAAAATAAATAGGGGTTTTTTACAACCATTTTTTGATAAAGTGAATATTTTCGGAGATATTTACTCCGAACGTTCAACTTTTGAACCGCACGTCTAAAAAATATGAAAAAAACCACGTAAGTTAAACTTAATAAAAACTTTCTAGGAAAATTATTTTCAACTTAATCAGTTGAGCAGTTTTTAAGTTTTTGTAAAAAATATTTCTAAACTAAGATTGTAAGTTAACCTTCATTGCAAGCATTTTTTTTCTTTAAGTACCTATAAGTTCTGAAAAACAATCAACATACATACTAGTTCTAGTAGACTGAAGTAGATTAGTTACCCAATTCGCCGATAGATGGCGCTGTACCGCCGACGTTGGGACCAAAACAACCACATTAATAAAGTATGCAAAGATTTTTTCGTACCTGCTACGGAACCCTATCTTGGGCGTGTCCGACACGCTCTTAGCCGGTTTTTTTATTTCAGGTATTCTTACTAACGGTATGTTTGTGTTATTCGGTTCACTACATCTTTCCTAATACGAATTGCTAAGGAATTAAATTCGCTCCCTTCGTCTGTATTTCTAGATGGATATGACGTAGGGCTCTTCAAGGCTAGAGTGAACAGGCTGTTACTAAACCGGTGACATACACTTTTGTCCTCATCTACACTTTCCATCGGGTCTATCACGGGTTAGTTTTATATACAAAAATAGAAATGTATGGTATGGCCTGTATTTGCTCTAGATTTGGCGTATGTAAAGGTAATTGCCAATTGTCAGTGCAGAACGCGAACGATATTTTATTTCACTTTTACGTACAACCTGTAGATATATTATTGTGTAACGCGCTTTCTATTTCTACCGCCATCTCGTCTTCAACTGAAAAAATCGGTGAACACGATTGCAAGCCTAAATGTCAATGCTCATGATGATCATCAAGTACAAAAGCTGAAAACAGGGTACATAGCGTATATAAACTGCGCTATAGATACTACATGTCATGTTGTAGTACATTATATTGATTATGCCCCTGTTGGCCATAATAGGTAACGGGCAACAGTGGGCTATTCTCCACAACTCGACGAGGTATTGCGCCTATTTTGCGTGATAGGTATAGTCTATAGTCAATAGAGAAAATAAACGGATCACTCACGTCTTAAAACGAATTTAACTGGACATGTTTCGGGCTAATCCGTAGCCCTTCCTCTGGAGTCGCACGTCACGGCGGCTGCCAAAAATTTCAACCGGGATAGTGGTTGGTCAGTACCCCCGAGTTGGGAAACAGTGTTGAATGTTCGTACCTACTGCGTTAACGGTGAGTGTGAGTGAACCTTTACAAAGTGATGTTGTTAGTGTTGTGTGCTACCCTACATTTGACAATGACAATAAAAGTGATGATGAAAACGGGGGTAGTTGTGTGTCGCTGTCAGTTGCGTCGAGTAGCCGCGCGACCAGTACGCTTAGTATAAGTTTTACTTCACCAAAATACTTCTCGATCGCGTTTACGTAAAAAATTCAATTCTATGGAAACATGGACAGCGCCTCCGCGCGCGCGCGTCCATGTTTCCATAGAATTGAAATTTTTACGTAAACGCGATCGAGAAGTATTTTGGTGAAGTAAAACTTATACTAAGCGTACAGGGCGGTTGCACGCAGTGCGCGTTTGGCAGCCGCCGTGACTTGCGACTCCAGAGGAAGGGCTACAGATTAGCCCGAAACATGTCAAGTTAAACTCATTTTAAGACGTAAGTGATCCGTTTATTTTCACTATGAGTGAGTCTCACGGTAGTTTCATGTTCATAGTCAATAGAGTCTATAGGCAGTAGCGATGCCAGCCCATATGAGCCCAACTCCTTAAGAAAGTCTAACCACATAGCAAAATAGTAGGAAAATTAAGTATTATTGAACCAGCAGATGTCAAAAGATAAATTAACTCCACGATTTATTAATGGGTTTGGCGTGTACAAGCTACGTCTCATGTTATCTTGATATCGGAGCTCACATTTCTATTAGAACATGAGAATATTTCACCGTTCCACGAATATCCGCATGTGACCTTTGACGTCGTTATATCTGGAAATCTGGATCGGCTCACTAAAAATACTTAATGTACTTTACATAAGAGAGCTCTTTGCGTTATGAAAAGAAGCTTTCCTAAGGAACACTTCCTTATTTATAATGTATACACTTGCTAGGTCTGGGTAGTGAATGAAATGAAAGCAAAAAGGGAAATAAAAATGTGTTTATACTTTAAAACTACGTGGAGTTAAATGTTATTGTTGTAAATTGTCTCAGGGAGCATCGCATAAATAAAACAGGAAATTGCTTTATTGCGATTTCTCGTTCAAAAAGGTTAAATTACATTAGTTAATTTAAATGTGTTCTCATTTTTACAACCTTTACTTTAACTTTCGTTTTCTTTATTCAGGTAACATTTTGCACGTCTAATTTTACCCTAAACTGTTTTAAAATTCCTGATTTTCACTCATAATTACTATAGTAAACGGGACTTATCACGCAATTAATATTTACCTCGATGCTTCGGCCACATTGCAGCAGCCGTGGTCACGAGTTAACTAACTAAGGTATAAATATTAATTGCGTGATAAGTCCCGTTTAGTATAGTAATTATATTTTTACCCTCTTCTAATGGTCGAATTAACTTGAAATATGATACGGATGAATGATTTCCATTAGTTTGGATGACAATAGTATTAGTCAATTATAAATACCTACGGTCAGCATAAAAGATTGTATTAAAAATGCATTTTTTTCTCACATATTTATTTTGAGATCAGTTACGATAATGACTTATACTCATTGCTTTAATAAGTACTTTATACCCTACCTAATAATCTCATAGGACACAATAAACTTTTAAATGCACACCTGAATACGATAAAAGTGTATAAACTACCTATGTCTAAACACCGCCACGAATTAGCAAACTTACTGTCAAAATCAAAGTCATACTTGAAATGAAATTCATTCACAAAGCCTTCACTATGGTACATTCAATATCATATCATACTTCAGGCCTTTCCTATTTACATAAATTAGAACACTTAGTTACGAAGGGACTGGTTTAATATTCAGAACTTTGGGACGTAATTCCTATTTAATTTGTTACCAAGTTTATAAATTACATTTGATTAAAGTGTAATATTTTGACGCTGGGTGTCTACTTAGGTTGACGATTTAGTAAAATGCTGTGTAATTTAAAAGGAGGCACAAGGTAAAGTAGATTTCATTTTTTTTAACGGTTTCTTTTTACCTTTAAGCGTACTGAATTTAGTTTTTTTCATTTCGTTTCATTCAATTCAAAACATGCTCTTGAGTTTCCAAAATTAATTACAGGAATTATTTGATTTGCATGAATTAAACTTAACTTTCAAATCAAATCAATCAAGGAACTTTGACAGTAGTTGCTGTGAACCAATTCCAGATTCTGCTGTTACATTCCTCGGCAGTCTTTCGTGACTTACTGTTGTATAACGATGATTTACATTCCCCGTTTACTTAAGTAAGTTTTCTCCGAGATTGGTCACTGAGGAATATCATTCAAAACACACTAACCGATCATCAAGATGATTGTCTGCTCGCCCCTACGACTCCCAACCCTCCGTCTTAATATTTCGCGAGTGGTCCTTGCACAAGTACCGGGTCGCTACTACCATCTTACTCGCTAATCCTGCCGCCAAGTAGCAGTGCTTGCATTGCTGTGTTCCAGCGAGGAAAGTAAGGCAGTCGATCAAATTACTGATACACGAGCATATTCCGGTATTGCAGATGTGCATAGGTGCTCACTTACCATCTGGCGACACATAATTGGTTTCCTATTTCATCAAAAAATATATGAATAAGCCGCGGGCTTTGAGCACACAGAATTTAGAGAAAAAAAAATAATCAATCATTATCATTTTCGATTTACCAGACTTCCGGAGCCCCGTAAACCCGGAGCCCTGATTATCAAATTTAACCCAAATCCATCCAGCCATTTTAGCGTGAAAGATTAACAAACAAAGCATGCACACACATGCACAAGCACACACTCACAAACTTTTGCATTTATAATATTAGGAGGAGACGTTTGATTGAAGGTCTATTAAAAAAAAAACATTATTTGTGAGTTGCAGCCACCGACGCGTGCAATGAGCCGGTAATGGCTGCAAGCGACGGGTTCAATCGGATTCCTCCGATAAAATGAAAATGTTTGCACTCTAAATATTTGACCGATATTTACAACGATCGCGAACGTCTTTTTTAAAAGTAATTTACTGTAATATTCCTAGATAATTTATTCGTGAACCGGAAATTCCAGTCCATTTACTCTACTTTAGCACTTTGGTTCGGCGGAGGGAAAGAAATGCTTTTAATAAAAGTAATTTCAGAACAAATTTACTCGATTTGCCTCGGGTAAAGGTTGAATAATAATTATGGCGGAGGGTTCCACAGTAATTTGCTTAAGTTGCCTTACTATAAACATTTCGACAAATCGGCACACTCCCAATTGTTATTCAAAATATTGTTTTGCTCGAATTCTTGCTTTTGAATATTCATTATTTCAATGATTATTTGTGACTAAAACACTTCTTTAGCAATAAAAGGTTTACTTCTGTTTAACTAATTCTGAGACCTAGTGTACATGTACTAGTATAAGTGTATTCAGTATTGGGTTCTCATTGGGAGAGTAGAATAAACCACGTCAGATTTAAATAATATTAACAATAACTGGGTTGTTGAGTGGTTAAATAGATAAATATAAAAGAATTATTTATCAGTAAAGTTTCAAACTGCGGACCCTTTTGCATGAGATCCGGTTTGAGATATGAAAACAAGTTTTACTTATGTCTTATACAAAGCAAATAATGAGAGGTACGTAGTTATATCAAATTATGGTTCGCAAGTTAGAACCTGAGGCCTTATTATCTAACGTAAATTGAAATCAGAATTGCTTTCACCACTTCTTTCTGTCGCACGATACTGGATAAGGGTAGAAAGAGATGGTGAATGCGATAGATAGCACCCACGCGTTAGACCATCCGTATAATCCGTATGCTCTAAAAAAAATCTTCTGGTCTGTAGATTGACGTGATAAAATAAATCAGCAAAAAAAGGAAGAAACGGTTTTAAATTGATTGAGAATTTTTATTACAGCTTTATTTTAATCACTTACTTAATTCTTAACCGACTTCATAAAAAGAGGAGGTTCTCAATTCGTCTGTATGTTTTTTTTTATTTATATCATAACCAAACATTTTAGCAGAGAAAACTCGCAAAATATTGGGAGAAAAACAGAACAAACTACTGATTCGAGTACGAACAGCACGTCACGTGTGACAAGTGGCGTGAGCCATTGCCCTTACCTCGCCTCTTGAGGGTTGCCAACCGTCCCGTAATAATACTAATCAACATTTTTGCAATAAGCCAACCTAAGCGCAGACCGCCCTGGTATTACCCTAATTAAGTATTCCTATGTACCGCCCCGCTCTAATTTACGGCCTCAACTCGACCTATAAATAAAACTAAGTTTATTCAAACAAAGCCCAAGGGCTTATCCTTATCTTTTATGACAATAAAAACAAAGGCTCTTGAAGTTATGATTGTACCTATCATTAATATCGTGGGCGGAGTTAGACGTTTCGAACAAACTTTTCTCTTTTTATTATTCGTACTTTAATTTTGTTGATACTTTATTACTTATCAAAATAAGCAGGGCTTTGTAATGACACAGTTTTAAAATCCAATCGACATTTTATTTTCGCAAGGACAGAAGACTCAATAGGACGTGGCAAAACTTGAAGTGTAGGTACGTGGTATCAAACTGTATCAATAGCAAAAAGGAATTGTCGCCTGTTCTGGCTACAAGCCAGTATTCCACTTTTTTCCATCACCTAAAATATTACACTGGGAGCGCAGACAGTTGTCTCAAGAATCTGAGAAAATATATTGCTTGGCGTTCATATCTTCAAATTTATTTATTATGATATCTTTGTGGTTGTTGAAATCAGTCGGATGATTTATTATTGTTTATTTAATGTGAATACAAAATATTCCAATTACTATTGTGTATAAAACTTGAAAATTCTAAATAAAAACAAATCTTATAAGTATGGCAGTTGTGACCTAAATAACTAGACCATTTCTGTTTAGAAAGTTTGACAAAAGTATAGCACGTCTTATGATATTAGGAAATGTGACATCCGGCGCGTGAAATGGTCATGGGGTAGTTTAGAACAAAATCTATTGGCATCTACGTGCACTTATCGTTCCATTAGACGAAATTGTCAATTCGTATGCGGCAGTGACCTCAATCGAGTCACATAATGGCGCGGTCGGCATTTTAGAAGGACCACAGTAATTGCGACAGCCTAATGGATGGGATCATCACGAAGGGTCCCGAATGGATTGACGTATCTACTTTCTCTAGAGATTGTCTCAAAATCTTACTTAATTGTCATAGCGCCAAACCGCTTTACACTAAATTGCTATCTCAATTCCATCTCAGATTTCGGAACATAATATTCAATTCTCGCTACCACGGAATGATCAGCTTGCTTACCTTTTTTTTCCCCTATATGCAATAAAGACGAAAACACAACAATTCAGAAAATGCTGGCAATCCCCATAAGTGGAGCTGGGGTATGTGGCTACACGATCCCTCTTCTACGTATATTACCGAATTCCGCTCACTTCCCACTCCGTCGACATCTTGGCAACAATAAGTCAATAGCGAGTTCACTTTATGACCCATAAATATCTTTGTTTTCTAACTACGTAAAGAGGGATTTTAAATTTTACTGTGATAAAATGGCAACTAACTAACATTATTGGGTCGTATAAAATGATGAGGTCTCGTAAACGTATATCCGAACGACGATATCCATGTTTCACGCGTTTATGTGCGGGATAGACAATGTCGCACCGCGGACACGCCGTTTGCATATCAACATCCGCGACCCTTCACCCGCTTCACATACGTAAAAAGAGCGCAGTATATAATTTTTAACAGTGAACAACGTTTTAAATCCGCGAGCTTCCTCCTCGTACTCCTTTCACAGAATAAACGGCCATCATTACAGCCGGTCGTTGCACACGAAAATTCTTTCATGTCCATTCAGTCGTTGGATGCCGAAGCAGTTTGAATAGTGCACCAGTGAAAATAATCGCCATAGTAAAGCACAATCGCTGGTTGGAAGGGTGCCAAGCCATCGCAACGTACGAGCTAGGGACGTGGTTTCCTATGTGTTTCGTTTCGATAGAATTAACAATTTCCCTTGCAATCGGCGGGGAGTCGCGGTCTGCGTGCCCCTGCGCGTCGATAACCGTTCCAGATAAACTGTATTACGCGGGGGCTGGGGCGTGGAAAACTCGATCGGATTACTTTTTGTCTTTGCGATACCTGATAGCTCTGCGAATTAAACTGGCACGTACATTTGCTAACCGTATCTTAGACATGTCCAATAGTAGTGTGGATTTTTTGCCTACAGCCAACAGCTGTTATGAACATTGCACAACTATGAAGTTTCTTCAGAAACTGAAACTGAATATTGACAATATCAACCAAAGGAAAACAAATGCTTTACATACTAGTTGCGTGTGACAGAATAGTAAGTGTAGCATTTTTTCTTATGGGTCACATTGTCAATATTCAAAAACTTCATTGTTGTGCTATGTGTCAGGATTTACTTCATAATGGCCGTTGACTATAATACCCGAAAGCTTTGGCAAGTAGAGTATCTGTAAAAATCCCTAAACTCGTGTCTACAGTTTCTTGTGGTGAACATATCATTACGTTCATGTTGAATGCAATATATTTAGTTTGGTTTGAAAGGCAACCAGTAAGCTTTTGCGAGAAATATGAATGGATTATATTTGTTACTAGCTGTTGCCCATGACCTCGTCTGCGAAGAACTCTTTTACTGTGGGAAATTTAAACAGATAAAAAGTAGCCTAAAGTGTCATTCAAGATGTCTTGCTACATACATACTAAATATAAAAGAGCTTCAAATATACACACAAATGTACAAATCCACAAACAAAAACTTTCTCAATTGTATTGTAATAGTTCCATAATATTATAGTGATGTCTCCTGCATCAACTAAGGATTGTTATTTTTAATTTCATTATTTATGTTTTAATAACATAAAAGGCAAAGGGAAAAATAGCACTTAGTCAAAATAAATCTGTGTTTAAAAACTTTGATCAATTATAACTGTAGATCCACAGTCGCGCGCCCGAAAATGTCCGAGCCAAATGAGCGCCACTTTGATAAAAGTGGCCTTCTTTTTTCTCAGTACGTTGCGTAAAATTGTCAAGTTTAGCTGTCAAGTGTCAACCGAAATTCGACTGTAATGAAGTAAAGACTAGGTTCAAATTTCTGTGTAGGTGATGATTTTAATTGTTATGCAAACAAATAAAAAAGTTCGGACATTCTTCGAATGGGATTTTGTTCGGCAATGTGTATCTTCAGTTATAATTGATCAAAGTTTAAAAACTTCTTTGCCTTTAAGATGGATAAACATCGCATCGTGAATAGCTTTAATCCATTACAAAAAAGTTTAAATTTAATTTCAATCTCACAGTGATAGAGTATAGCTCTATAGGTAGTAGTATAAACGTAGATGTAACCTCCTGTTAGATGTCATCGTTGAAGTGGAGATGAAATTGGCTTATTTACGTCTCACGCAGGGTACAGGCCTCATCTCAGAATCAGAGGACTTAGGCCGGAATTCCCGCACGAGCCCGGGCTCGAACCCACAATTCTCTACTTGACCAACAATCAATCCAAATACTAGGCTACCACAACTTTCCATATAAGGCAGATTGACGTATAATGTACTTTAATTGCCAACATTTCATTGGTAGTTGACACCATTGTAGAATCATTTCAAAAATAGCAACTGTAATAAAAAAAACAGTCCTGAAAACCAGATCAATTTTCTTTTAACTGTAAAATTCGATTTTTAATTGTTTTGAAACAAATAATAAAATCACTTATTTGAGTTGTCAAATAAATAACATCATAGCTCTCTATTGTCATACAAAATGTAAGAGGGAATCGTGTTTTGGCAGCTCATAAAAATTTCGTCTATTGATTAGTGGTTTCAAATAACTTATTATGTTAAATTGTTTACGTAGAGCTTGTTTATGAGTGAATTCGGTATTATTTGAAAGTAGTTCAATACCGATAACCATTGGGGTAGAGTTCTTGAGTGGAGCCTACGGATCGGCAAACGTAGCGTAGGACGTCCTCAGACTCGGTGGAGCGATGATCTTCGCAAGGCGGCTGGCAAGAGCTAGTTGAGAGTGGCCGAGGATCGTGCTCAGTGGCGTGCCATGGGAGAGGCCTATGTCCAGCAGTGGACGAGCATAGGCTGATGACGATGATGGTGAGTTTAAAAAAGGACGTTTTTAATTGTTTTATACTGTGTTTTAAAATTAATTCGAAATATTGCAGCAGACAGGCTAGTTTGATTGAACACCACATTGACAAAATGTTTCCATGCAGTAGTCGACCTGAGAAGAAATTTAATGGTGTGTGTGAAGTTCCCAATCCACACTGAGCCCGCGTGGGAACTACGGCTCATGTTTCCCTTGTGATGCAGACGAAGTACCTAGCTAAAATAAAATTGACAATACTCAAACACCTCAAGCAGCTGTTTATATTCTGAGTTCTGGCACAAAAAAAGAGTCGTTCAACTAAAATATTAATTTGACGACATCGACTTTTTGCAAAGGCCTCCAAAAGATAAGGATAAAATAATGGCGGCAGTGATTGACTTCCTATTGATCTCTTAATTCCCTTTTGATGAAAGAAGTACTAATTTCCGAGTGCTAATGGATTTAATTTCATCCCTGTAGACAAACGACGGTGGGCCGGTGCGTAGAGCTCGACGGATCCACGATTTATTACATTTTTTTCATTCACCTTTGTCAGTGGCACATTGTCCGCGATGTCCACGGAAAGTAAATAGACAATACAAGCCTGGCTCGCCGCCAACCGTCTCACGTTCTCAAGAAACGGCAAACTTCGTTTAATTTCGCCGACAATTGACAAAATTTAAATGAAAATTAATTAAAAGACGTTGACGAACTCAACAATGGATGTTGTTTCGAGTTGCGACTTTGACGGGATTAAAATGCCACGCCTTTGTAAATTACGTCTAAGATAATCCTTTTACAATAATCCCACTCAAACCCCACAATTTGTAAGGCAAGACACTCGAGCCGCGTCAAATTATCTCAAATTTGGTTAATTCCTTAAAAGTGGTTCGCTTTATGTCTTCCAAATCGCTTTATGTAAACTAACAAGATTATTCTCGAGTTGTTGCAGCTAATAGAGAAATATATTGTCATGTGCTTTTGATGTTTGCTTTTGTTTTAGGGTAATTTAATACATCAGCAGCTCAACGGTCGTTACTGAGTTAAGCTTATAACTTAATAACTTGCCTTACTTAAGCGCATATTAACGGTACGCATGTGCCTCACTATGATTCTATTAACATATTTAAGTTAATATATTCACTTAAAATAAACCTCTCTACCATTTATGCATGTTAATTATTTTAAGCTAATAAGTCCTACGCCGTTCAAGATATTATTTTACATTTCTACATCTGTCGGATCTGATTGCCAGTTTAAATTTAATCAGCTATACAATAGATTAATTACTAATCATATTTGTAAGACAAATTATTAATAACAATTATCGATATTGCTAATAAGTTTTCTTTTGTACAGGTTAAGTAGCACTTCTGAATTGAAATTACGAACAGAAGGAAAATGTCACCTAGCACGACATAAAGTCTTCATCAAAGATAACTACACTTCGTTTCATTTAACATTAGATATTTTATGGTTTTTTTTTTTACTAGCCTATAATTGTGTCCCTCTGCTGGGCAAAACCTTATTTTATGGTTATTTTGAATAATGTTTTTAATAAATAACTTCTACATTTAATACTTGGATTATTTAACTATATTATTAATGCATTACTTTTTCACTTCCTACAATAAATTATTGAAAAACAACCGTGAGTTAGACCATTAAAATTTTAATTTTAATAGAAATGAAGTATAGTATTAAATGATCCATAAAGTTACAGACGACGATAAGCTATTCGAAGGTTGCTGGCATTGCAAGTATTTAAATGTATATTTATATGTAGTTACAAACAATATTCTACAACCTGTGAAAAAACAAATTTCGGGCTGTAATTTTTTTTATGGAATACTCGTAGTGTGAAAAATAAGCAAATGGATCACCTGATGTTAAGTGAGAACCACCATCATTGGACATCTGCAACATCAGGGATTGAAGAAGCATTGTCAGTCCAGAGGATTAAGAAAGAATACAATACATTATTGAATAAAAAAAATCACGCACGCTTCGCTTTCCATCAGGCGCGATTGTGGTTAAACGCAAGCCTATACTACTGTATAAAAAACCACTGCCCGCCTTCTAGTCGTTCTTTGTCTATATTTGAAATATTCATAAGTTATTTATTTCAAGATATGTAAATGAACAAGTTGTTGTCCGCGAATTCTATTACCTCCATCCCGCTGAACTTTACTATGCTATTATCCGAGATATAAAGTATTATGATATCTCCAGATCACGGTCAACCTGTGTGCAAAATTCCATCTAAATCCGTGCAACTTTCTTTTATACAATATAGGCTTGCGTTTGACCACAATCACGCCTGATGGAAAGAGAAGATGAGGCCTGCGAAGGAGCACGCTTGCGCAGTAAATGCTCATTCACCCTAGACTTGAAAGCGACCAAGCTAAATGAGCCCCACTTTTCCTGCAGCTAAGGCTTATTGTCAACAGCCGCTAAGAAAATACTGACACATTGCACAACTATGAAGTTTCTGAATAATTGACAACGTGACCCGTAGGAAAAAATGCTATACTTACTGTTCTGTCACAAGCAACAAGTATGTATAGCATTTACTTTTGTATGGTTGACATTGTAAATATCTAGAAACTTCATGGTTGTGCAATGTGTCAGGATTTACTACTTAGCGGCCGTTGACTATAAGTTCAACCAGTGTGCTACGAACATTGCTACGGCGTAGCGCTACGTAATTTCACGTAGCACTTTCGAATCGATAGCATAAGTCGATAGTCTACATTTTTTTTAGTATTTTAAACAAGAGTATACAGAAATGGAAGATTAGTGATTTTTAAATAAATAATATTCTTTGTTCGTTCCATAATGATTTATTAATGACGGATTGACAAATTCGTTATTAAAGAAACGATTATATTATAACTTAAAGTTTCACCACCGCATTCATAACATTCATTAAGCTTTTAACGTTCCTTATCCTATTAGTTTGACAGTTTTTTTGTCATGTACGGTCAAGTGCAAAAATTAGTATCGATTAAATAAAATAAATATTAAATAAATATTATGGGACAATCTTACACAAATCGACCTAGTCCCAAACTAAGCAAAGCTTGTACTATGGGTACCAGACGACGATAAACATACTTATATATAGATAAATAAATACTTAAATACATAGAAAACATCCATAACTCAAGAACAAATATTCGTGCTCACCACACAAATATATGCCCTTACCGGGACTTGAACCCAGGACCTCTTGCTTCATAGGCAGGGTCACTACCAACTAGGCTAAAGCGGTCGTTTAATCCTTCCATCGTTATATACCTATACCTTAATTCGACGACATAAGAGCTATGGGACATATTTATGAGCAAGTTGTGTGCACCCATATTTTTACACTTGACTGTACAGACAAAGCATACTTTTTGCAACAACAGTTAGGTCAAAAAGATTTTGTCAAAAGCAATGTACACAAGTAAATGGCAGACCAAACATTGAAAGTGACATTTGATCCATTAGCTGTCGGATTGACTTGATATCTGGTATATTTATAGGGCCCCTATGACAATGCAATAATAAAGTACCGTCAGCAGAAAATCTTGTGTTGAAATGATTTTCTTAACAAAATACCTATTGACAAACACGTTGCTAAGGGTAGTAATGTAAACATGGTATTATTCCCTAGAGGTCCAACAATTAAGTTTAATGCTTGTGCAATATTATACCGACAACATCGTCAAACTTGTATGTATGTACGTAAAACTCTTTATTGTACGTAAAACATGAAAAATAACAGTTAACAAGAAAAACAGATGTACAAAGGCGAACTTATCCCATAAAGGGATCTCTTCCAGTTAACCTTTGACCGATTGACAAGACATCAGAGACAAGAGTAGGCATACAATGCTGAGTAATTGAGTAGTTTGTCTCAACAATTACATCCTCTACAACATAAACCTTTACTATTGGGACCGTGCACGACGGTGGCGCCGCGTAGCGTTGACAACATTTCCTCCTCATTTACTTCCAATTTTTGCCATGTTGTGCGCTGCGATCGTTTTCTGTACCCCCCGCATCGCACATAGCCAATATCTAAATGCCAGTCTGGTAAAGATCGCTTTTAAGCGATAAGGCCACGTATAGTTATCTTGCTTTTTCTGCTGGCGAGTTTTTGTTTTTTCTTTATTCTTGTTAACTCACTGTATTGCCTGTTAAATTCTACTATCATACTTCCTTCAAATATTCATCATCATCATCATCATCATCCCGGCCTTTATACTTCCCACTGTTGGGCGCAGGCCTCCCTGCTGTATCGCCGTACATCCCACGCGGGCCTAGTGCTGATTGAGAACTTCACACACACCATTGAATTCCGTCAGATGTGTGCAAGATTCCTCACGACATTACGATACGACGAACATAAATTCCTTACGACGCACATAAATTCCGAAAAACTCAGAGGTGCTAGCCAGCCTGGGCTCGACCCCAAGACCCTCTGCTTGAAAGGCCATAGGTCAAACTACTTTGGCTACCACGACTTACTAAAAAAATTAAAAAATATCCTAGAAAATACATAGTTTCCACGAAATTAAATAAATTAATTCTATGCTAACGACATAGCAGGCATCAGAAAGTAAAGAAGATTTGGATTCTACGGTCAAGTACAAAAAATGTATCGATTTAATCCTCGACATTACTCGACGACATAAGAGCTATGGGGCATATTTATGAGCAAGTTGTATGCGCCCATATTTTTAGACTTGACTGTACTGAAAACAGATTCTTGGTTCTAGTCACGTTATACATGCCTAGTTCACACAAAAACACAGCCAATAATATTATAAATTCAGATGACAAGCCACGTATGGCTTTTGCCTTTCGCCGAACGGCTGACTGAAACCAAATACCCTTGACGATTTGAATTCGCACACGTATTTAATTTGCAAGGTGGGGCTCGAGAGAAATTTCACGTTTAAGGTGATTACCATATTTACGACTCGGTGTCATTATTTAGCTCTAAAATAGTGCCGTGAATAATAATCGAGCGTACCCAGTTTTGCTTAGTTTAGCATTTCAACCCAGGGCATGTACGTACGTGGCTGTTGAGCGTATTTTCAAATTAAACACGACTAAATTACCTTTACAGTTTGAAATTGTAAAATGGAGTTTTTAGATCAAAATTGAAATGATTGGTGTCTCAAGCTTCTTTTGGAAGGTGCGAGAAAAAGAATGCTATTGTCGTTACATTTCTGGGCCGCGCCGTATGGATTTATAGCAATCGACTATCGATGGTAGGTACTTAATGTTTTAAATATCATGGGATACTTGACGCCAATGGACCCTAAGTAAGCAAAGCTTGTGTTAAGACTACCAGACAGTAGAAAAAAAACTTAGATACATACAAATAAATACATATTAAACACCCAAGACTCGAAAACAAACGTTTGTAATTTTCATACCTAATATCTACCCCAACTGGGAATCAACCTGGTACCTAAAATTTTGTAGTCAATCTAACCCCTGGACAGTTATTTAAATCAATGTTTTGTCGATATTTCTCGCATCGACTAAGTGAGGCTTACATTTTAATGCATTAAAAATGGTTTAATTTTTATGTGATGATAGCCTCTATTGTGACACAAAAATACGCAGGTGAAAGATTTTTATGAAAAATTCTAATTCTTTAACAAATAATATCGCCTAGTATTAAGTATTTAGTATTTCTTTTTATCCATCAAAATAAAAGCTTTTAAAAATCCACTGGTTCCTTATGTATGTATACACAGTAATAAACGCTTGCAAAAAGTAAACCTTACAAATTCACCGCCAAAAATAATTTATATGTGGTGTATAATATTTTTCAAAGACACCTTCACAGGAAACCAACAAAATGTTTACGCACCGCGAATTTCCCGCTCCATCTATGTACGAGTATTTATACGTATTGTGTTTATTTGACAAGGGAGATAGCTGCGCCGTAAAAATGTTTATGAGTAGTATCGAAACGCGGAACGCCCTACATCATCTGTCATTGGCCAGACCACGTTTCAATTTAAACGTAACCATTAACAGCCATTATAATTGCTTCTAACTCACATTTAAAAACCTTTTAATTACGAAAAAGGGATTACAAAGGGGATATATTGCAGAGATCCTTTTGATAACCAAAAGTCAAACCACGAGATTTTAATTTTTATAATAATATTCTTTATAATTTTTTTTGGATTTTTCTTTTGATTAGATTAATACATAATTTCAGTGTACGTCTATCAATACCTATTTTGGTAAAATAGGAACCAAATTTTGAGGATTAAAAATTGAACTCTTCAAATACATTGTACCTTTTTGCTTGACACTGGTTTTAATCCACTTTGATGATTGCCGAGGACGCGAAAAAATCGCTTTGGGTTTAAAACCACTAAATTTTATAATGTCTTGTTCACTAATACCCCTAATTTTCAAATTACCATGGGCTCACAATACCTAAAATTTCAAATTGTCTCGTTCATAAAATTTGAAATTTTAGGTATTATGAGCCCATGGTAATTTGAAAATTAGGGGTATTAGTGAATAAGGTATTATGAAATTTAGTGGTTTAAGCCCAAAGCAAAAAATCCAGCACTTAATTAGTCTTCGGAGGAAAAGTACATAATTATTATTTCATGAAAGCTGGCCATAAAAAACTGTCGACGTCAATATTAGTATGTAATGAAAGCAAGCTGTCTTCAAAATTTGCAAGTCGAATTTTACCCTCTTTTATTTAGTTATTGAATTGGCTTTAAATTTGGGACGTATATGTAGCTTGAATGACAAAATAAGTAAAGTCAGCAAAAAAACTTGTACTAAGTATCAAAAATGAAAATCGTAACATAAAACTTATTTTAAAAGTATCAACAATCTAACACAATGCATCATAATCATAAGTAGGTATCTATAATTACTATAGATATATAACTAGCTGTAAACTACGTCTTCGTCCCGTCGTAAGTTTAAACCTTTTCGGGATAAAATTAAAATGAAATTTAAATTGTATTTGTTTTTTTATTTGAATAAATGATTTCTATCTATCTATCTATCTACTAAAATTGATAAACTTAGGACGTATCACTATACTAGATACAGTAATATTATCAAGATTTAAGGACATATATAAATTACCCGTCAAAATCGAATGAGATGAAAGGGAAAGTCGCTCAAACCAAAGCAACTCGCATTGAAACTCCGCGGAATCTTCAGGTTCAAAAGCGAGCCAATCAACTTTGAGCATCTCGAGAGCCAGTTAAAATAATGTGCTGCACTTAGTCAGGTATTTTAGGAGGAGTGGGCCTTCACGGGCTATCGACCTTGTTTGATGACTGGGAGAGATTTATTGCGCCATTTACGTTTATTCGAATCGGGAAGACGCGGTTTTTATAGCGGCACGAGGCATCCGTATTGGAATTAGGAGTGAATGTGAACAAAAATTAGTGACGTAGAAGTTGATTCTTTGACAATGTTTGCGTCAGTCAACCAAGCAATAGAACTCATGCACAGATAGTCGAAGATGCCAATGAGTCGTATAAGTCTTTAAAATGGATCTGGAATATTTTTGCAGATGGGTTAGTTTAATTTTATCTTAACGTTACAACGCGTTAGGTTAATCTTTAATTCAAAATGTAGTCAGCGCTTTGACTTTATCAACCACGCCTAAAACATTCTGATAAACATTTCCAGGGCATGTTCAGTCCAACTAACCTAATCTCCTGCTGAATTATTCCAGATTCATTTTAAAAGACTTATGTTTATCAGGACTATATTTGGAGTCTTTATCAATAACCATTTATAAGCTACTTGTGAGTCTTGTTTCCTGTAGATGCAGATGTCATCAAAGTATTAAAGCGTAGGATATACCGGGTGTCGTCCATAAGTGAAACAATAAATTTAAACGATGATTCCTTAGCATATCCAAAGTTCCCTCGACTTGATCCTAATGCGCCAAAATGCTTAATCTCAGAAAAATAGTAATTTAAAGTACAATGCATAATTAATGAATTTCATCATAGCAAAATTGTCAGTTATCGGTCGTTAGATGTACAGGGCATTTCCTTGGTACCATGGCGATGTTTTTTTTTTTATAAATATTTACTTTAACCCTGTATACTCGAAGTGTACTTTGAAAGTCACTCCAAATCCAAAATACTCACAACAATGACCGGATAAGTTACAAATAAATGTAAGTGGGTACGAATATTTGCCACGATACAGACGCAGCTATTTTCCTGAGTAAGTATATAAGAAAAAACGTCCCCGCTGTAAATTACGGAGCTAAGCAGCGGTAGAATCGAATTCAGAGGTAATCGATACGTTAAGCTGTCATTTCGGTTAGCTATCATTAACTGAATAGGGATGTGCTTATCCCATCTCTAAGATTTCGGACCCGAGAGTTCTCAGGGCATTTTATGCCAGTTGTGCACAATTCGCGTTAGTAGAATAATCTTGTAAACATTGGAACGAGATTGTTCTTGTTTCTTTCGTCCAATTAAAAGTTTCCGTAGTCAGCGGGTTGGTACTACGTCAAGTATTTGTTTATTGATGTAACTTATGTTTATAAATGGGTTATTTTGGGGCATAAGATAGAATGATACAAATGTACGCATGCATAGTTTTACTTAGAATTATGTAAGTTGTAGTTCACATCTCACAAAATTACACACATATTCACAAACTAATAATAATATATTGTAATAGTACTAGCTGTTGCCCGCGACTCCGTCTGCGAAGAATAGGGGTAAAAAAATAGCCTACGACTAGACCCCGTTATCTAACGCTCAGTTTGGGGGCATGCTAAAAAAGTGATGTTGCTTCACATAATTTGTTGATTGACATTTACTTATAAATAGTTATTTGTCTAAATAAAATTCTTGTTTTGTGAATGCTCTTGAGATAACTCATTCATTGCATTTATTTGATCGGATAGCAGGGGGACAATTATTGATTAGTACAGATACGGAACAAATGAAATAAATTTTATACACACCCATTTCACAATTTTATCAACAGTCATTACAAAATTAGAAGACCCTAAGTGATCATTGAATATTTGTACATGATATTCAAAATAAAATTTCATTAGTGAGGCTGCACCACAAAGGGAAATATTGATTCATGCAAAATTAACAAACAATTTAATAAAAATCCAGGCTTTAAATCTGTAATAGTAGATTGTTCAACAAGGGACTAAAACAAGCCATAATGACACGAGATATTTAGCGAGGGAGGCTATAATTCGAGTTGTCATTATGGTAGTTTAGTCCCGCGTTAAACACTCTACTTTTCACTTTGAATGCGAGGAAAAAAACGACGTACAAAATTACTTTTTTACAACGTATGCTCAATACGAGCAATGGACATCTGTTCAAAATTCAAATAGCAAAAAAAATACCGCTGTCTTTTCTTTTCTTTTATATTTTTTTGTAAAGTGACGCTTTAAATGCTTGCATAATTAGCCAACAGATTCTAACTTAAAGACTATGTTAAAACTAATTGGACTATGCATGTAAGAATAATAATTGTTCATTCATTAGAATCGGCAAATAAATTAACCTAATTGATCTATGTTCACACACAAAATATATTGTTAACTGAAACACTTACCCGTGAATAAAGAAACGACTTTTTAAGTTTATTTTCTATATGCCAATTCTTTGTTAAATTATATCTAATTATACTTTCTATTTACTATTAAATGCAACTGACATCGCATTATTTTGAAGTCACGCCATATTAACATTCAAACGTAACTGCTCTATCTACCGTACACTCCAGCACTGCTTTGCCGACAGTGCGGATTGCTATTTTATCGGCAGAGCAGGGAACTGCTTTGCCGACAGCGTTTTTAAAAAAAAACAAATTAAAAACACCTAAGCTAAAGGAAATCTTTCTTTACGTGCAAAATAAAATGAATTCATCTTTAATATTTTATAATTAAATAGATTAATATTCGTAATTATTCAATGTGTTTCACGAAATTATTATTTTTTAAATATTTTTTATACAGTTGTCATTTTGAGGTTATTTCCACGCCCTAAAGGCTTCCACAGACCGAAGCGCAGGGCGCTACAGTGCGTCCGCAGCGCGCTTCGGTCTGTGGAAAGCTTTAAAATTGTCTATACCCAGTTACTGAAAATGGCGATAATCCTCCATTCACAAACACCGTGATTGGCAGTTTAGGGGTTTCCATAGTCAATTAAAAAAATTTTACTTTAATCCCTTGAGATCAAAAAAGAGCTTTAGTCCCGATATGCAGAGACTAAAGTAACATTTTAAGAGCATGAGAAGTGAAAAAATATTAATCAGTTGTTAGAAAAAAAGGAAGTTCAAATTGAAAAAGGTATTGTAAACAAAAGCTGCATAGAGCATTACAAAAAACTACAGTTTTTGCCAGTTACATCTGTAGAGGTCGAAAAACCATTTTCATTTTTTCAATGGATTTTTGCAAGCAGGCCACGAAGTTTGACTTCATATAATTTGAAAAAAATATTGTTTATTTGTTATGAAACACAGTTACAAAAATAAAATAAATGTTTTTTTTTTCTTTCATTGCATAATAATTTAAAACATCACTATAGCAGAGCTCTATGGATCTTTTGATAATTATGTTAGTGAGTGAGTAAATTAACTTAATTTTTTATCGATTCAGATTATTGAAACTGTCCCATCACTTGCCCCGAAACTGAGCGTTAGATAACGGGGTATACCTACGACCTATTCTGAGACCTACCAAATACAGAGAAAAAAGATTCATAAAAATCAGTCGAGCCGTTTCGGAGGAGTTCGATAACAAACGCCGTGATACGAGATTTTTATATATTAGAAGATATTAGTGGAAGCAAAAGGATGAAACTATGCCCGTTTGTGTTACTCTGTCACAGTAAAACGGCTTGACAGATTTAATATGTAGATAGCTGAAGATGTGGAATAACACACAGGCTACATTTTATCCCAATATTCACACGAGATTCATGTTAAATTTCAAAATCTTAACCGCTAAATTCGGACATGAAAGTTTGCATTACGTTTTCGTTATACTGGTAGGTATAGCTTGTCTAATTTAAAATGATGCGCCCTTCCACTGCATTTACGGACAGGATTTTTCATGCGATTTGTCGATCGTGTTGTTGCACACAGCTCTTATCATAGTTCACGGAATAGTCGACGCTCCCAAACAGATGAAGAGTCGTAATTAATATTTGTACGCACACATCTAACTCAACTGTTTCAGTAGAGGGGCGCACGTCATTTAGCTTAGAGAAGCTCTACATACAACATAAATGAAGACGATGCAATTTTCGGACTTAAATAAAATCCCGGACTTCCAGTTTAAGTGCCAGATAATGGTTTACACGAGCGAGGCTGCGGGTACTGGCTAGTCTGTTAATAAATTGGACCTTTTTTTTCTAATATCCAAATCTTACTACTCCTAGCTATGTATTATACTACATAGCTGTGTTCATTTATGTGAAAGTGGAGAAGAACGGGTTTTTATAGGAAGAGTTAAATTTCCCGCATAAACGTAGCTATCTTGTAACTGTGGTTACGGAGTAGCGAGGTAAATTTTGATTAATAAATAAATAAAATAATAAATATCACGGGACAATTCACACCAATTGACCCAGTCCCAAAGTAAGCTCAGCAAAGCTTGTGTTATGGGTACTAGGCAACGGATAAACATACGATAGATACATACTTAAATACATATTAAACACCCAAGACCCGAGAACAAACATTCGTATTTTTCATACAAATATCTGCCCCGACACGGGAATCGAACCCGGGACCTCAAGCTTCGTAGTCAGGTTCTCTAACCACTAGGCCATCTGGTCGTCTAAAACTGAAACTGATTGATCGAATTATTTTCTAAGTGGTAAGTTCTAAGTTATAACTATAAAGTATCATTGAGATAAAATGATGCTGTTATTTTTACACCCTATTGTTAATGCGAGACCGCGTGGGACATTGATTTATTAAAGGGGACATTATTTAAGATAAAAATATTACCTTCTATTTATTATTCTGCAGAATAATAAGTGCCTGTAGCAACCGTTATTATAAAGTAATTATATAAAAAACTAGCTGTTGCCCGCGAAGAATAGGGGTATAAAAAATAGCCTACGACGTATTTTCAAAGCTACCAAATGTAGATAAAAAAATTCATGAAAACCGTTTCGGAGGAGTTCGATAACAAGCACCGTGACACAAGATTTTTATATATTAGAATACTAGCTGACCCGGCAAACATTGTTTTGCCATATTAGGGATATAAAAAATAGCCTACGACCTTTTCTAAGTCTTGCCGAATACAGAAAAAAGTTTCATGAAAATCGGTCAAGCCGTTACAGAGGAGTTCGATAACAAACACCGTGACACGAGATTTAGATAAATTAGTTATTATAAAATTGTCATTAGTAAAAACCGGCCAAGTGCGAGTCGGACTCGCGCACGGAGGCCAGTTTATAGCTATAAAAGATAGCTGTGTAGTAAATAGATGGACAGACGAACGAACAGACAGTGCAGCCTCATTAATAGATAAAACCGTAAAAAATACCAGCCAATTCAACACAATTTGCTATCATTTAACGCTCTATAAAAATAAGGTAAAAAGCTATGAACATAATGAAATGACTTAACTCAATTTTATATCGAATCTACAAGCGGCTATTGGATGGACGCGTTCAATTATAAAGTAATTGCTTTATCGTACCGGCGGAAATAACAACAAGAACAGGAGAAAACAGCATAACGTTAACGCTTTTCGGCCCGGCTACTATTATGCGCTACCGGTGGCGCAGTGCAAGTTTTCTCTGTTCAATACGTGCCGACAAGGAGTCCAGCCTGGTGGAATAATTTTTTTACGCATTAATTCATCACTTCACATAGCACTTTTTTTCTCAGAAACCATTAATTATTCGGTAATTTTGAAATTGTTATCCTATAGGACTCTATAGGTTAGGTTAGGTTTATTTTATAATAATTCTGAATAATTAATGGCTTCTGAGAAAAAGCTATGCGAAAATGATGAATTATGCGTACCCAATATGGAACCTGCTAAAACGCTTGCCGCGTAGTGGTTACGAGTACACCTGATAGTTAGCACACGCAATGAACAGAGAAAACAGTGTCGTTGGTCGCCCATAATCGTCGCAAGGCCGATAGCTCGAGGGCGATACCTGGGATCCAGCGCTCAGTGAGCGCCGCTCACGAACACTAATCTAATCTAATATATCTTCTATTATATAAAAATCTCGTGTCACAGTGTTTGCTATCGAACTCCTCCGAGACGGCTTGACCGATTTTTGTGAAACTTTTTCCCTATATTCGGTAGGTCTGAGAATAGGTTGTAGGCTATTTTTTTATACATATCCCTATTCTTCGCAGACGGAGTCGCAGGCAACAGCTAATCTAATATATAAAAATCTGGGTATGTATTACAATACCGAATTACGAAAGACCGAATGTATTAAAACATCTTATGGGTCAAAAGACCGACACGATTTTTTTCTGAAACCGTAAACTTCTCAGAATTTATTAAAACGGCATCATACAGAACCCATTAGGTTAGGTTAGGTTTGTTTTATAACAATCTTAAAAAGTTAACGGTTTCAGAAAAAAATCGTGTCGGTCTTTTGACCCATTCGATGTTTTAATCCATTCGGTCTTTCGTACTTCGGTATTGTAATACATACCCAAAAATCTCGTGTCACGGTGTTTGTATCGAACTCCTCCGAAACGGCTCGACCGATTTTTATGAAAATTTTTGTCTACACTCGGTAGGTCTGAGAATAGGTCGTAGGCTATTCCCTATTCTTCGCAGACGGAGTAGGCATTACAAAATTAATCCAGAATATTTCATCTAGTTGAGCAAGTCCAAATGAGCACTTAAAAAACCGACTAAGTGAGAATCGAGCTCGTACATCAATGGTTCCGTACCTTTGTACAATGTTTTAAAAATACTTTAAAAGCAAAATAGATAGATATTGTTATTATAAAGATATAGTTAAAAATGCTTGAAAAAACACTTTTCAAGAAACGTTACAAGTATGACGACCCTTTTACTTTTCAATTTTATTTATTTTTAGTACCTATTTGTTGTTACAGTGAGTACAGTAATACATAATTGGTAAAAAATTCAAGTGTTTATTACAGTGCAAGACAATACATAAAGCCCTGTGACAGACGGACGGGGAGACAGCGGAGTCTCAGTAATAGAGTCCTTTAATTACGGAACCCTAAAAAGTATTTTGTCTCGAAAATTTCATTGAAGGCGCCCGTCACGTGTTAGTCACTTAACAATATCAATGTCGGCAAAATGTACAGAAACATTTGTCAACGACACACAACTTTGAAAATTGTATTCAGTTGAACAAACCCAACGACTAGTTAAAATATGCCGGATTAATTTTGGGATAACTTGTATAATCAAAAATTCGTGCATTGCTACAGAAATACCACTTGAGTTCATATTTCGAGTGCTCCAGAAAATGAATTGAACCGGTAATTTTCCACTCGTATTTCAAATATAACACGGATTTTCGCTTTTCCAAATGATATTTTCGAGCGTTCGATCTTGAAATTCTCGAAGTCGGCACGCTATATTCAAGTACAGGTGTGTTATATTATAAGAGTATCTGCTCAAAGGCAGGTAGGTATATTAACACTTTTATCACTCAAGGTCAAAAATATTAAAGCTAACTCCTTGCTCTTCGGCTTTAGAGATGCAATATGTAGCCGCTTCAAATCGCACAAAAGACCACTTAGATAACAAATAACTTTGATAATAGTGCAGTGGAAAATACCAAGTGATGACCACATCCTTTTTATTTTTGATTCGAGTATTCTTAGTTAATTATTTTAGATATACTTATAGATAGATTTGTTTAGATATATATTTGCCAAACTTCTAAATAAATTAAAAAATAAATTTACATTGAAAGCTTCTGTCATTAATACCTAAGTTAGATACAAGAAAAGAGGAGATGATAAATAAAGATTATAAAACTGAAACGCAGTCATGATAAAAAGAAATGATGGTAGCTCAATGCGTTCATACAAAGAGATACAATTATATCTTAATTGTTTTCGCACGTTTTTAGAATGCGATGAATGGGTCCCTAAATTGTACATTAACGCGAAAGTTTAACGTCATGCCTTTGAATGCTTGTGTTAATTAAAACCAAATCAGATATTGTTGTCAGCTAAACATAAATTTATTCTGTCAGGATTTGTACTTAAATGAATAAATTTTGATATCTTTTTCTATGTGTGATTGATCGAAAGGGCTAATTAACGACACATTACTCACCACACAAAGTTATAAGCGAGAGAAGCTTCATTTCAACGTTTTTATGCAACATTTTTCTAAGTAACAACATTAGTTCATCAACTACACATGCACTTCAGTTAATTACAATTCCAGTAATTGCTTAGTCACATTGTAATGACGACTTCACCAACGTCAAAGTTTTCACAATCCTGGCAGGCATTAATAAAAACTTAACAATTCAAGCTGGCAGTTTGTAACTTCAATTCTAATTTGGAAAACTTTCGTTGATCGTCAGTTGTTTACAAATCACCGAACGCGATCGTACTCCATTTTGGAATGAGCGCGGGCCGGGCGTGCTTCCCGCGCGGAGGCCGGTCGCCGTATGTCCTTGGTTTTCCCGCTAGGGCAACGTCATGCGCACTGTGAACTCCCCCTAAAGGGTCCTTAAGTGGATTAAGTTTTTAAACTTTGACAATTGATAAAATGAGGTAGACTTTGTTAAGTGAAAAGTTGAAAATGAAACATTGTTTTGATTATTGTTATAAAATTTCAGCGCCGAAACAAATTAGAAGCTGGATTATCTTTTGCGTCTTCATTTTCTTACGTCGAACCCATGTCACTTTATTCTCATAGAGGGGTACATTTTTGTTTTATTTTTTTTATCTTGAAACGTCCGCCAATCTGATTAAGATGTCAGATAGGGATGGGGCATATTTAAGACTGTACCTAATTTATACAGTATATGTGTAATTTACTGACCTCTATGTCTTGATTATGCGATGATTTTCAGAAAGCATCAAAGTTTACACTTCTAAAGAGCCAAAAATGATTTGTATGAGAAAACAAGTAAAGGTGAATTTCTCTCCTGGGCCACGGCCGTTATGCGTTTTATGAGACATCGTAAACTTACCTTTCTCGCTTTAAAAAATGGTTGTCTAAAATCCGAGTCACATCATTTTTATTCATGCGCAGAAAATTTTAGAGACAATTTTTTTTCTTGTTTTACTTTAAATGCTTGGCTTTGAAGTATAGAAGTAGCAGATACACAGCAATTATTAGTTACTTTATTGATATGATATCTTAAAATTATGTAATTACTTTGCTGCTAACTACCTACTAAGTTAGCAGCGATGTAAGTTGGTAAGTACCTACTGAGGGTTTGAAATTTCCTGGCACATGCATAAATTTTATAAGGGAGCTACGTAGATGATATTATTACAGAATTGAAGTTTTGTATTCGAATGCTTGTCCATATTTTCTCGCCTTCAAAGTGAAAAAAGAAACAAGTTTCTTCAAGCATTTTTAAGTGTAACTTGTTCAACCGTCACAGGAAACCAAATTGTAATAGTTAAATTCCACTACATAAATTGCTTTGTTTATTTTAACAACAGCAGACAACCCAACAGATGGCGTTAGTACACACAATTCAGGACATTTAAACCTAATTTAATTTTTACATACTATTTTTAGTTCTCATGTTTTCCGTTAGATGTCACTATCAGATTCAGTCCCAACCGCGCGATGCAGGATGCTGCATCGCGCGGTTGAGATTTTTCCTGGTTTAATGACTTGGTCGAACAGAATATGCGATCTATTATGTCCACGTTGTGAAAGACGGCTACAGGGTCCAAGCAAATAAAATTTTAGTATATATGTCACATGCCATATAATAAATTAAATGATATATTCTTGGTCCCCTTAATCGTTTTCCACAACATGGACATATTAGATAACAAAACAAATGGAAAACACACGTATTAGGTAGGAACTTGGCAAGGTAGGGTTCCGTAGCCATTACGAAAAAATCATGTAAGATTTTTTTAAGGATTTCGCATGTGTACGGAATCTATCAAGTTTAGGTATACCTTAGCCTACTATTGATTTACTCTTATTAAACTACAAATAAGCCAAGCAATTTTAGCCGCTATAATTTTCCTTGTAAATTTGATATATTTACTATATTCCTTTCACTGTAGCATGGTGCGGGTGACACTTGACACCCGTTTCGTTACACTTAGACAAAATTGCTGCGGTGTATATTCATGGCGAATTATTTAAATTCCAGTCCGAATATTTCTGGAGTTAAACATTTAAACTACGAAAAAACTATCTTACACGAAAGAAATTTAACCTGATTATTTTTTCATCATCATCATTTCAGCCGAAAGACGTCCACTGCTGAACATAGGCCTCCCCCAAGGCTCGCCAAACAGATCGGCCCTGCGCCATCCGCATCCAATGCGTTCCCGCTACCTTCACCAGGTCGTCGCTCCATCTTGTTGGAGGCCTACCTACACTGCGTCTTCCGGTCCGCGGACGCCACTCGAGAACCTTTCGGCCCCATCGGCCGTCAGTTCTACGGGCGATATGCCCTGCCCACTGCCACTTAAGTCTAGCGATTCTTCGAGCTATGTCCGTGACTTTAGTTCTCGCGCGGATTTCATCATTTCTAATGCGATCCCGCAGAGAAACTCCAAGCATAGCCCTCTCCATCGCCCTCTGAGTGACCTTGAGCTTCCTTATAAGACCCATCGTTAGCGGCCACGTCTCAGTACCATAAGTCATCACTGGCAACACACACTGGTCAAAGACTTTTGACTTGAGACACTGCGGTATATCGGATGACAAGATATTGCGGAGCTTCCCGAACGCTGCCCATCCGAGTCTAATTCGTCGATTGACCTCTTTCTCGAAGTTGCACCTACCCAATTGGATTGTATGTCCTAGATAGATATAGTCGTCAACAACTTCGAGCAAAGTATCTCCGATTACGACGGGAGTTGGTACAACATGGGCGTTCGACATGACCTTCGTCTTGTCCATGTTCAATTTAAGACCAACTCTCTCGGAGACTCTTCCGAGGTCAGCGAGCATCGCACTGAGGCCCTCCAAGGTCTCAGCCATAAGCACCACGTCGTCGGCAAATCGAAGGTGAGTGAAGTATTCGCCATTTACATTGATGCCACGCCCTTCCCAGTTCAGAGTCTTGAACGCATCCTCTAGTGCAGCGGTGAACAGTTTCGGAGAGATTACATCTCCTTGTCTGACTCCCTGCTGCAATAGAATGGGCTTCGACATCTGATCCTGAAGTTGGACGGACATTGTGGCGTTATTATACAGACACTTCAACACTTCGATGTACCGGTAGTCTACTTGGCACCGTTGGAGAGACTGCAGTACAGCCCAAGTCTCGATCGAATCGAAGGCCTTCTCGTAGTCCACAAATGCCAGGCAAAGGGGGCGGTTATACTCCTCGGTTTTCTGTATAACCTGCCGCAACGCATGTATGTGGTCCACGGTGCTAAAGCCTTTTCGAAACCCGGCTTGTTCGGGAGGCTGGAAGTCGTCTAACCTGCGCGCGAGACGATTCGTAATGACTCTCGAAAACAACTTGTAAACATGGCTCAGAAGTGAAATGGGTCTATAATTCTTCAATAAGGTATTATCGCCTTTCTTGAAGAACAGCACCACTACACTTCTGTTCCATGCTTTTGGTGTTTTCCCTTCACGGATGGCGGTATCAAATAGTTTCTGAAGGGCTTTGAGGATCGGTTTTCCGCCCGCCTTCAGAAGTTCGGCTGTTATTCCGTCATCACCAGGGGCCTTGCCATTCTTTAGTTGTTTGAGAGCCGTACTAATCTCGTACAGGCTGACGTCCGGGATGTCTTCGGTATAGTGCCGGGTTAATCTAGCTCTCGGATCTTCAGCTAGATCCATGACGGGTTTCTTCGTTGATGTGTACAGCTGTCCATAGAACTTCTCAACCTCTAACAATAGCTCCGGTTTAGAGGTCACGATCCTACCTTCATCGGTCTTTAACTTTGCCAATTGGCCTTGCCCAACAGACAGATTCTTGGCAAAAACTTTAGAGCCTCTGTTGCGCTCTATCGCCACTTCAATACTATTAGTATTAAACTGGCGTATATCGCGCCTCAGAGACTTTGAGATCTGTCTGTTAAGCCGCCGGTATTGGCAAGCGTCACCAGATGTCTGTAGGATCATCTTACGTCGATCTTCCATGAGCTTTAGAGTAGAAGGTGTGATTTTTTTGGTTCTATTTGTACGGTGAGTCTTAAAGAACTTTGACCCAACCGTATGGACAGCTTCCACAAACCCGTCATTGTAGTCATCCATGTCGCTTCCTAGGCATTCGAAACGGTTTTGAAGTTCAAGCTGGAACGTTTCGAGGTTTTGTAGCTGGGCTGGTGCCGGGCGGAGCGTAGACTTTATCAGTCGCGATCTTTCAAGCTTGAACCGAATATTCAATGTGCCTCGTACCATACGGTGATCACTCCCGGTTTTAACCGCACTGATCACGGAGACATCATTGAATATTTGCTTCCTCGTCGACATAATAAAGTCTATCTCATTCCTCGTCACACCGTCAGGGCTCATCCAAGTCCATTTCCTGTGCTCTCGCTTCTTGAAGAAGGAGTTCATCATATAGAGTCCCTCCTTCTCCATAAAGCCGGCCAGTAGGTGGCCTCGGTGATTCCTACGCCCTACTCCAAATTGCCCCATTCGCAGCTCTTCACCATCCCGTTTACCCAGTTTTGCGTTGAAGTCCCCCATAACAACCGTGAAGTGAGTTCCGGAGCTATGCATGGCTCTGGAGATATCCTCATACATAGTTTCCACCTCTTCGTCGGAGTGTGCCGAAGTCGGAGCGTAAACTTGTACGACCTTCAACGAATACCGTTTGGTCAATCTTAGTACAAGGTACGCTACCCTGGTCGACACACTCACGATCTCCACGACGTTGTTTACAAGGGACTTGTGGACGATAAACCCGACACCGCCCTGGGACTGTTGGTCGCCCTCCCGGAAATAGAACATGTTACCAGAGTTCAGGATTATCGTATCCTCCCCCTCTCTTCGGACTTCTGATAACCCTACTATACCCCATCGTAACCTACTCAATTCCTCCTCCAGTTCCATTAACCTATCATCCGTCCGCAGCGTACGGCAGTTATACGTTGCCAGGGCCAGGGATCGTTGGTGATGGTAGCCGGATCGCTTCCGGGGATTCTTAGCACCCCTTGCCCCGCCGCTACCCAGGCCGCTACCGTAGCCTGGAACAGCGGGGCTACCGGAGACTAGGGGCCGTTTTCGTTTGGACTCAGCCATAGGGGGGTATTTGCCGTAGTCGCCACGCTTGGCAGGCGGGTTGGCGACCGCAGTGGAAAAACCGTACATATTAGGGACGCTGGGATTATTTTTTATTATCAATGAAATAATTAAAATTCAATTAAGTTAAGAAACGTAATATGCGTGTAACGAAACATTTAATGATGAGACACAATCTACCACGACTTTATCGACACTGATTAATTTGTAACGTAAATAACGAATGTGCTTTAAAAAATGTAGTCCATGCTGTGGTACCATGTTGGTATGTCCGACAAATACGTAAGTTTATGATTATGAGTAACATACCTATCAAAACTGCGGCTTGGGTCTGATTTCAGCAATAACAGATAGTATTAATAAAATTTGCCTTATCAATAAAAAAAAATCACAGAGACATCATTGAACACCCGTTTCTTGCCGGTTATAATGAAGACTATCTATCGGCCTATTTTTGACATACCTAAAAATTTGTGCGGAACCCTCGACTAGACTAGTTTTTTTGCATTATAATAGAACTTCGGTACTTAGTTTACTTCATATGATTTCATGTAATAATCGTAAATTTATATTACTATTTACACATGATTGAAGTTATTAACCGACTTCAAAAAAAAAAGGAGGTTCTCAATTCGTCTGTATGTTTTTTTTTTTTTTTTTTTTTGTATGTTTGTTACGCGATTACTCCCTCAATTGTGAACCGATTTTCAAAATTCTTTTTTTGTTTGAAAGAGTATACTCCTGAGGTGGTCCCATTGGCACCAAGTCAAGATCTGATCAAGGGATCCTAGAGAAATCGAGGGCAACCTTCAAATTTTACAGGCAAACCTATGGTGATTTTAGCATTTTTAGCATCAAGTGAAGTATTTGCATTCAGAAAGTATCATTTGGTAAACTGGACCTGCTGAAGAAGACTGTAGATGGCCAACGGAACTCCTCAACGGGTCAAATCTTGCAAGTTAAATTTGAACCGGTTTCCAATTGAGCTGAAATTTTGCAGCCATATGTAAATTGGATGACGATGCAATATTATTATGACATAGAGCTGATCTGATGATGGAGCTGAAAGATGGCCATAGAAACTCTGTAATAAAGCGATACGACCGCATTGAGTTTGGGCTTATTTGATTTGTCTTGACGAGTACTTTGATCCTAGATGGTAACTAGGATCTGAAGATGGAGTTAGAAGGTGACCATAAGAACTCCGTAATAAATCGACATAACCCCATCGAGTTTGAGCTCATTTGATTCGTCTTGAAGAGTACTTTGGTAACCAGGGTCAAAAAGTACAGTCAGCAAAGAGTGCCTGTTGTATCGCATAATGTTGATTGTTCTAAAAATTTCTGGCCAAGAATGTTTGGCATACTGTTGAAAGTCCTAAAGCATATTTGTTCGTTCTTTATTGATAACAAGAATATCGGATTACCTACAATATTAATTGGCCAAAGCAGCCCTAAGAGTTGTGTAAGTCATTCACCTTAACTATAAGTAGGTTATGGCACCTACAAAGAAAAGGGGGCAATAAAAAATACCTACAAACCACCTCCCGTTTAACCTGGTTAGGCTCGTTAGTTACCTTGCGCTCTTTAAAGCGGAATAGAGGGGGGGCTCGGGGGGCAGAGCCCCCCGCTAAAAAAATACTGTCAAACCGCCTCCCGTTTAACCTTACCAGATTCGTTAGTTATCTTGCGTCTCTCAGAGTTAAAATTGAAGCCTTGGTACTGGAAGGGGGGCTCGGGGGGCGGAGCCCCCCGTAATATAAAACACCTTCAATCCACCCCCTGTTTAACCTGGTTAGGTTCATTAGTTCTCTAGTATCTTACGTCACTCAGAGTGGAAATTGAAGCCCCGCTCTTCGAGGGGGGGGCTTGGGGGGTGGAGCCCCCCGCAATAAAAAATATTCTTACACCACCTCCCGTTTAACCTGGTTAGATTCGTCAGTTATCTTGCGTCCCTTAGAGTGGAAATAGAAGCATCGCTACTGGAAAGGGGGCTCGGGGGGCCGAGCCCCTCGTAATAAAAAAAAACCTTTAAACCATCCTTCGTTTATCCTGGTTAGGTTAGTTAGCTACCTTGGATCCCTCAAAGCGGCCCCCCGCTATAAAAATACTGATGATATGGTTCCAACGGAAGACCAGCGTCAGCTGCATAGCCGACATCATGCTGAGTTGGGACCATTTCGTGATAATGTTGTATCTGTTACCGTTCATTCACCTGTTAATTTAAGATTATGTCACGAATAAATATTTTTTCTTTCTTTTTTCTTTCTGATAAACCACCTCCGATTTAACCTGGTTATATTCGTCAGTTATCTTGCATTCCTCAGAGTGGAAATAGAAGCCTCGGTACCGGTAGAGGAGCTTAGGGGGCGGAGCCCCTCGTAATAAAAAATCCTTTGAAACCACCCCCCGTTTAACCTGGTTAAGGTTAGTTGACTACATTGCGTCCCTCAAAGTGGAATTAGTAGCCGCGTTCTTGGAGGGGGGCTCGGGGGGCGGAGCCCCCCGCAATAAAAATACAGACAAACTACCTCCCGTTTAACGTGGTTAGATTCGTCAGTTATCTTGCGTCCCTCAGAGTGGTAATAGAAGCCTCGCTAAAGGAAAGGGGGCTCGGGGGGCGGAGCCCCCCGCAATAGGAAATACCCTCAAACCACCTCCCGTTTAACCTGGTTAGGTTTGTTAGTTATCTCGTATCCCTCAAAGTGGAAATAGAAACCTCGGTCCCGGTAGAGGGGCTTGGGGGCGGAGCTCCCGTAATAAAAAAAAACCTTTAAACCACTTCCCGTTTAACCTGGTTAGGTTAGTTAGCTGCCTTGCGTCCCTCAGGGTGAAAATAAAAGCCCCGCTCTTGGAGGGGGGGGGGGCTCGGGGGGCAGAGACAACCCGCAGTAAAAAATCTGTTAAACCATCTACCGTTTCATTTGGTTAGATTCGTCAGTTATCTTGCGTCCCTCAGAGTGGTAATAGAAGCTTTGATACCGGAACGGGGGGCTCGGGGGGCAGAGCCCCCCGCAAAAAAAAAACCTTCAAACCATTCCTTGCTTAACCTGCTTAGGTTCGTTAGTATCTCGTATCCCTCAGATTGGAAGTGGTAGGCTTGCTACCAGAGAGTTGGCTCGGGGAGCGGAGCCCCCTGCAATAAAAAAATACCTTCAAACCATCCCACGTTTAACCTGCTTAGGTTCGTTAGTTACCTTGCGATCCTCAGATCGGAAACAGAAGCCAGGCCTCGTCTAATGGCTACGCCTACGCATCTTTTTTATACCAAAGCAACTAAAAAGCCAAAAATAAAAAATTTAAATAAAAAATAGAACCGCCTTCAAAAACACCCAAAAAATTTTATTTAAAAATTTAACCGACTATAATGAGCATTATAATATCTTTCTACTAATCTGTTTGAAGTCGGGCCTCAGCTCGAGACAGCAGGAGTGGACCTAGTAATTAAATTAATAAATAAATATCCCGGGACAATTCACACCAATCGACTTAGTCTCAAAGTAAGCAAAGCTTGTGTTATGGGTACTAGGCAACGGATAAACATACTTATATAGATAGATACATACTTAAATACATATTAAACACCCAAGACAAACATTCGTATTTTTCATACAAATATCTGCCCCAACGCGGGGACCGAACCTGGGACCTCAAGCTTTATAGTAGTAATTTAACTAACCTACATAGATAGATACTTACTATCTATTGGGCGTCTACTACTCCTGCTAGCTCGTGCTGAGGCCCGACTTCAAACAGATTAGTAGAAAGATATTATAATGCTCATTATAGTCGGTTAAATTTTTAAATAAAATTTTTTGGGTGTTTTTGAAGGCGGTTCTATTTTTTATTTAAAATTTTTTATTTTTTAAATTTATAGTTTTATCGATTCGAGTTTTAAAGTATTCACTTCTCTAGTCTGTGGTTTTGACTTCTGCCACCCGCACCATGCTACAGTGAAAGGAATATACCATTTTTAATTTTTTCAAATTATTCCACCCAACAGTTTAGATTTTAGAGGGGGGGGACGGTCGATTTTAATGAAAATTTAATACTTTAAAGTTGAATATTTCGCAAACAGATCACTGTATGGAAAAATCATGTTAGCAACCCCCCAATGGTTTTAAAAGACCTATCCAACGATACCCCACACTATAGGGTCGATACCCCACACTATAGGGTTAGTCGAGAAAAAAAAATCATTTACGTCTATGGGAGGCACGCTAAAAAAGTTTTTCAACACTGTTGCTCGTAAATTGACTCTTATTACACCGTTTTTAGTTTCATAATTCAGCATATTACCACACTCGTGTTGTAAAAACATTACCGTACAAGTGCTGTAATATACACTTTTATTTTAATTTGAGCAAAAGTTTATGTTTAAGAACATTGAATATTTTTACGAATATTAAATTATTTTAGGGTTAAGATGACAAATAAACATTTTATTTCATCAAATTGTATATTTATAAACACAAATTAACTTAACTATCGTATTTACAAACATTAAATTTATAGTTTATTTTATTTTTTATAATGCCGCTGCTCCGGCTGAACAGCCGTTTTTCCAGTGCCTTTATTGAACGCGCGCGCATCGAAAGTGCGGCGCGCGAAAAAAAACAAAACTTGTGTGCCATGCCATTTTATGTAAATATTTGGTAAAGTTGCTGCTGTGTGATTAATTACTATCAAAAACGTCTACTTCAAATAGTGAAGACGAAATATTACAAAAATTAATTCAACCCCACCCCGCCGGAAATACTTATCGAGGCACGAACGAAACGCGAGTGATAGCCTGTTGCCGCCAAAATCCAGAGAAAATTACCTGGCGGCTTACGAAACATTCAATCAGTGGAAAAACAGAAAAAACGCTAAATTATAAATGTAAATTTATGTATCAGCTCTATAATTGCGTTAAGTACTATGGCAATACGTTCCTACAACTTTACTAATATACTTATTTGATCTCTTTGCAGGTTGCGTTAATATTTGGTATTTCTGGTGCGTGTAGACGTCAAGAGCTCAATAAATAATACAACCAAGGATGTAGAAGCCCACGGTGAAATGTTGCTTGTAAAAATTACAAAAGTTACTAACAATACAAGTTTATTTTTTTCCTCGCAATTGTGTTGATAAACGTCGTATGCAACTCGTGTGCATTGATCATTACACAATCGGCATCCTTAACGCGCTCGCCTACGGCTCGCGCTTTCAATAATGCCTCATGTGTAATGACCAACTTAGCACACTTGTATCATAATGTACTATTTCAACACAGTTGCTCGTAAATTCTTATTACACCGTTTTAAGTTTCATAATTCAGCATATTACCATACTTGTGCTGTAAAAACATTACCGAACAAGTACACTAATATAAACTTTTTTAAATTTCAGCAGAAGTTTATATCTAAGAACATTGAATATTTTTACGAATATTAAATTATTTTAGGGTTAATATGACAAATAAACATTTCATTTCATCAAATTGTATATTTATAAACACAAATTAACTTAACTATCGTATTTAGAAACATTAATTTATAGTTTATTTTATTTTTTATATTGCTGTTGCTCCGGCTGAACAGCCGTTTTTCCCGTGCCCTTCTTGAACCTGCGCGCGCATCGAAAGTGCGGCGCGCGAAAAAAAACAAAACTTGTGTGCCATGCCATTTTATGTAAATATTTGGTAAAGTTGCTGCTGTGTGGTTAATTACTATCAAAAATGTCTACTTCAAATAGTGAAGACGAGCAAAATATTAATTCAACCCCGAAATACTTATCGAGGCACAAAACGCGAGTGATAGATAGCCTGTTCCCGCCAATATCCAGAGGAAAATACCTGGCGGCTTACGAAACATTCAATTAGTGGAAAAACAGCAAAAACGCCAAGTCATATTTGGAGAACGTAATTTTAGCCTACTTCAATGAACTGGCAAATAAATACAAGCCCAGCTCGCTATATTCCATGTTGAAAAGCACAGTAAAGACCAAAAATGAAGCTGATATAAAAACATAGGTATAGTAACTTGACGGCATTCCTAAAGAGATGTTCTGATGGATATGTTGGTCGAAAGTCAAAAGTGTTATCACCAACCTATGTTGAAAGGTTTGTAAAACAAGCTCCGGACAGTCATTACTTGGCAACCACAGAACAGAAAAAACTATAGAAGTGTTATGCAGTCATGTCGAGTGTGGCACAATTATGCGGAGTTCCGCATAACTTGCGCGCAACCGGCTCAGTTGCGCGCAGAGGCTGTGTCGGGCGATTGTGCAATCTAAACGACAATTATAGTGAAAAGTTGAGGAAATATGCCTTATTGTTCAGTTTTAGAGTGTAAAAATGATAGCCGCACCAAAAACGCCACTCATTGTGGTATTTGGTATCATCGGTAAGTAGTATTTCATTTTAATTTTGATTAATTTATATTTTTTCTATTCCGTAAGACATTTTTTTAGAAATGCGTAATATAAAAATAGACTTTATTTTAATACGATAATGTCGATTTTTGTCTGTGTCACAGAACTTTGTGAGACCGGAACATTCCGCTACTCGCGAAGGGCGGAGGTGTTGTCGATAAAATTATCGATGTTTATTTCTGAGTATTAAGTGTTAAGGCCACAACAAACCGGGAGCGCAGGGAGCTGACGCAACAGCGCGGTTAATAACAGTGAATCAAATACAGTGTTCCGCGCTGCCAGTGTGTGTCTTAAAAAAAACCGGCCAAGTGCGAGTCGGACTCGCGCACGAAGAGTTCCGTACCATCTATACTAATATTATAAAGCTGAATAGTTTGTTTGTTTGTTTGGTTGAACGCGCTAATCTCAGGAACTACTGCTCCGATTTGAAAAATTCTTTCAGTGTTAAATAGCCCACTTATCGAGGAAGGCTATAGGCTATATTTCATCACGCTCACTAATAGGGGCGGAAGAATGTTTCAAAATCGGGGGTTCAGCGGCTTAAGCGTGAAGAGGTAACAGACAGATAGACATACTTTTGCATTTATAATATTAAGTAGGGATTACGTGAGCTCTCACATTATACATGCATAGATTTTAACCATGACTGAACAAAATCGGATTAAATTGTAATGATATTAAATAATTAACCAATTTAAGAGGAACAGCTTAGTAAGATCCGGCGCACATTATCGGCATCGGCAAGGAAAAGGATCCTTCGGCATCCCGATTTTCTAAGAACCTTCTCCTGACAATAAAGAACACAACAAAAAAAGAACTAGCGAAATCGGTGCAACCGTTCGTGTAAGGGAAGTAGGGATTCATGTTTATATATAGAGATTATTGACCTATGAATTACATCGATATTCTCATAAATGCACTCCGCCCATCTCTAATACTTAAGATTTATGACGTATAATATTTTTCACTCGTGTTGAACCCAAACCCTATCTCATAGAGTTCATTATTCAATGGAATATTTTAACGACCTCTGACGGCGAGTAGCGGCGAGTAGCGGAATTTTTTTTTGACACCTGTCATTTTAATTCAGCTACTCGATGAAAGACGGCAGCACTTTGTATGCAATTTTACTTACGACCCCGTGTAATGTACTCTCAACGATATACCGTGGTAGTAAAGTTTAAATTGTGTTACCGGATTCAGAAGTTATGACTTTTTTGAATAGAAGCTACGACCAATGATTGCTAAGATTTCAATGTATTGCAAGAGTGTGTATGTGTGAGTTTTGCCACACCTGGTTTCGATACAAAACGGGACTCATGGCACTTCCACTAGTTTTTTCTGTTCCGTGTTGGCAACAAAGGTCAGTTGAACTGTTTAAATATAAATTTATGTATCAGTTCCATAATTTTTATACGATTATTATTATTGTTATAATTGCGTTACTATGGCAATACGTTCCTACAACTTCACTAACTATGCATATTTGATTTATTTGCAGGTTGCGTTACTGTTCGGTATTACTGGTACGTGTAGACATCAAGAGCTCAATGATATTTACAACCAAGGATGTGTATACGTAGAAACCCACGGTGAAATTTTGCTTGTAAAAATAACAAAAGTATTGTTAGTAACTTTGTGTGTTTTTTTCCTCGCAATTGTGTTGAAAGACGTCATATGCAACTCGTGTGCATTGATCATTACACACTCGGCTTCCTAACGGCTCGCGCTTACAATAATACCTCATGTGTAATGACCAACTTAGCACACTTGTATCATAATGTACTATTTTTTATTTCACCACTTTGTTGGCGTAACTGATATGTATATGCATGCTAAATTACAGCTTTCTAGTACTAACGATCTCTGAGCTTAGCCGCGGACGGACAGACAGACAGACAGACAGACAGACAGACAGACGGACAGACATGGCGGAACTATAAGGGTTCTTAGTTGACTACGGAACCCTAAAAAATAAGGGAAAAGAAGTGAAAAGTAATATGTAGTAAGTTTATGCGTACGGTCAAGTGCAAAAATTTGGACCCCCCCCCCCCCCCTTGTCACACTTATTACTATGAAAATCGCCATTATTTTGTTCTAGTGTCACAGATCGCTTGACCCCCTCCCCCCTCCCTCCCCCTAAATGTGTGACGTAATTTACGGATGGCCCCTTATTTACCTATCGTATAGCTGATTTCTCAGGCAGACACACAAGCCAAACCGTAATGTTCGATTATATACAAGTACCTAATGACGAATATCCCTACACTTTCCTTCTACTTAATACAGCACGTGTTTTTTCCCACGCACTTTTTCAATAATACGTCCAGTGATTGATCTTCCGATCATCCCATCGCTCCCACAGAACGGCCACTGTCATCTGCCTAAAATAATTTGGTATTTCCCCGTATAAGTTACTGTTAAAAATACTTATGTCAATTACCCAATTGAAGTGAATTGTTGAAATGGCAAACTACTTCGTATTATCTATATATATAAAATTCTAAACTGACTGACTGAGTGACTGACTGTTGATGTATCAACGCACAGCCCAAACCACTGGACCTAGAGACTTGAAATTTTGCACATAGATAAATACATTATACAATGTAGGCATCCACTAAGGAAGGATTTTTGAGAATTCCCACGGGAACGAGAAAAAACGGGATTTATATATTCGATTCTGAGTGAACGTATCTCAGTAACTATAATAACTAGACTTCAAATTTGATACACAAGTAGGTATTACAATAGTTAAAACATTAATTTCAGGATTTTTCAAAATTCCCACGGGATAAGAAAAAACGGGATTTATATATTCAGTTCAACGGAATCCTATGAACTATAATTACTAGACTCTTCAATTTTGGCGTAGAAGTAGGTAATTATAAAAGTAAAAAATTATTTTAAGGATTTTTGAAAAGGAAAAAAACCAGATTTTTCGTTTTACTGGTCGTAGAAAGCTGAAATTCGACAGGTAGGTTGATTGGGGAGTGTAGAGGAGCATTGTAAGAGGAATCCCTAAAATTCCCACGGGAATTTACTGGTCGTAGAAAGCTGAAATTCGGCATGTAGATTGTTTGGGAAGTGTAAAAGAACATAAAGAGAGGACTATCCAGAATTCCCACAGGAACGGGAAAAACGGGATTATTCGTTTTACTGGTCGTAGAAAGCTGAAATTCGGCATGTAGGTTGCTTGGGAAGTGTAAAAGAGCATTAAGAGAGGATTAACCAAAATTCCCACGGGAACGAGAAAAACGGGATTTTTCGTTTTACTGGTCGTAGAAAGCTGAAATTCGGCATGTAGGTTGCTTGGGAAGTGTAGAAGAGCATTAAGAGAGGAATATCCAAAATTCCCACGGGAACGGGAAAAACGGGATTTTTCATTTTACTGGTCGTAGAAAGCTGAAATTCGGCATGAGGTTGCTTGGGGAGTGTAGAGGAGCATTAAGTGAGGACTATCCAAAATTCCCACGGGAACGGGAAAAACAGGATTTTTCGTTTTACTGGTCGTAGAAAGCTGAAATTCGGCATGTAGGTTGCTTGAAAAGTGTAGAGGAGCATTGTGAGAGGAATTTCCAAAATTCCCACGGGAACGGGAAAAAAACGGGATTTATATATTCGATTCCGAGTGACCCTATCTCAGTAACTATAAAAACTAGACTCTTCAAATTTGATACACAAGTAGGTATTACATTAGTTAAAATCTTAATTTCAGGATTTTTCAAAATTCCCACGGGATAAGGAAAAAAACGGAATTTATATATTCAGTTCAACGGAATCCTACTAACTATACTTACTACTCTTCAAATTTGACGTAAAAGTAGGTAATTATAATAGTAAAAAAACGTTTTAAGGATTTTTGGAAATTCCTACGGGATAAAGAAAAAACGGGATTTATCGTTTTACTGGTCGTAGAAAGCTGAAATTTGGCATATAGGTTGCTTAAAGAGTGTAAAGAAGTATTTAGAGAGGACATTCCAAAATTCCCACGGGAACGGGAAAAAACGGGTTTTTTCATTTTACTGGTCGTAGAAATCTGAAATTCGGCATGTAGGTTGCTTACGAAGTGTAGAAGAGCATTAAGAGAGGACTATCAAAAATTCCCACGGGAACGGGAAAAACGGGATTTTTCGTTTTACTGGTCGTAGAAAGCTGAAATTCGGCATGAGGTTGCTTGGGAATGTAGAGGAGCATTAAGAGAAGACTTTCCAAAATTCCCACGGGAACGGGAAAAAACGGGATTTTTCGTTTTACTGGTCGTAGAAAGCTGAAATTTTTCAAATGGGTTCCTTTGGGAGTGTAGGGGAGTATTAAGAAAGTATTTCCTGAAATTCTTACGGTAGTAACGGGAAAAAACGGGATTTTGCGTTTTACTGGTTGTAAGCTAAAGTTTCAAAATTCATAAGTTTATACTGTAAGTAGGCCGCAAAGGGCTCTTTAACCGACTTCAAAAAAAGGAGGAGGTTATGCATTCCACTTTAAGTATTTTTTTATGTAGGTATGTTCACCGATTTCTCGGCCAATTGTGGACCGATTTTAAAAATTCTTTTTTTATTCGAAAGAATATAATAATATACTCCTGAGATGATCCCATTGTCACGCAAGCAAGCAAGCGTGCATGCATGCTTGCTTGCATCTTGCTTGCATGCTTGCATGCTTGCTTGCTTGCCTGTATGCATGCTTGCTTGATATCTTGGTTCTTTGGAATTCTCATTGTACACGCGAGCGAAGCCGCGGGCAAAAGCTAGTCTAGTATACAATCATTTACGACGAAAAACAAGTAGCAATCGCAATCACACAAGAAATATTTTTAGTAAATAAAAAAAATAAAATAAAAAATAGAACCGCCTTCAAAAACACCCAAAAAAATATTAAATAAAAATTTAACCGACCATAATAAGCATTATATAGTCGGTTAAATTTTTATTTAATATTTTTTTGGTTGTTTTTGAAGGCGGTTCTATTTTTTATTTTTTTTTTATTATTTTTGGCTTTTTAGTTGTTTTGGTATAAAAAAGATGCGTAGGCGTAGCAGTAGACGAAGCCCCGCTTCTGTTTCCGCTCTGAGAATCGCAAGGTAACTAACGAACCTAACCAAGTTAAACGGGGGGTGGATTAAAGGTACCTATTTTTTATTACGAGGAGCTCCGCCCCCTAAGCTCCTCTACCGGTACCGAGGCTTCTATTTCCGCTCTGAGGGACGCAAGGCAACTGACGAATCTAACCAGGTTAAATGGGAGGTGGTTTATAGGTATTTTTTATAGCGAGGGGCTCCGCCCCCCGAGCCCCCCCCTCCAAGAGCGGTACTTCTATTTCCGCTTTGAGGGATGCAAGGTAGCCAACTAACCTAACCAGGTAAAACGGGGGGGGGGGGGCTGGGCTTTGAAGGTATCTTTTATTGCGGAGGGCTCCGCCCCCTAAGCTCTTCTACTGGTACCGAGGTTTCTATTTCCATTCTGAGGGACGCAAGATAACTGACGAATCTAACCAGGTTAAACGGGAGGTGGTTTGTCAATATTTTTGTTGCGGGGGGGCTCCGCCCCCCTGGCCCCCTTTCCAGTAGCGATGCTTCTATTTCCACTCTGAGGGACGCAAGATAGTAACTGACGAATCTAACCAGGTTAAATGGGAGGTGGTTTAAGAGTATTTTTTATTGAAGAGCCCTCCAAGAGCGAGGCATCTATTTCCACTCTGAGGTACGTAAGATAAATAATGAACCTAACCAGGTTAAACAGGGGGTGGTTTGAAGGTGTTTTTTATTACGGGGGGCTTCCCCTCGGGGGGAACCCCCTTCCAGTCAATACCAAGGCTTCAATTTCCACTCTAAGGGACGCAAGGTAACTAACGAATCTGGTTAGGTTAAACGGGAGGCGGTTTGAAAGTATTTTTTTCTGTGGGGGGCTTCGCCCCCCGAGCCCCCCTCCGGTGGATAGGCTTCCATTCCCACTCTAAGGGATGCAAGATAACTAACGAACCTAACAAGGTTAAACGGGAGGTAGTTTAAGAGTATTTTTTATTGCGGGGGGCTCTGCCCCCCTAGCCCCACTCCAAGAGCGGCGCTTCTATTTCCACTCTGAGGGACGTAAGATAACTAATGAACCTCACCAGGTTAAACAGGGGGTGGTTTGAAGGTGGTTTTTCATTACGGGGGGCTGTGCCCCCCGAACCCCCTTCCAGTACCAAGGCTTCAATTTCCACTCTGAGGGACGCAAGAAAACTAACGAATCTGGTTAGGTTAAACGGGAAGCGGTTTGACAGTACTTTTTATAGCGGGGGGCGCAGCCCCCGAGCCCCCCCCCCCCCTTTTCCACTTTGAGACTTTTTATTGCCCCCTTTTCTTTGTAGGTGCCATACCTATTATAGTTTAGGTGAATTACTTACACAATTCTTAGGACTGCTTTGGCCAATTAATATTAGTAATAATACGTTGTAAGTAGGTAATTCGATGTTCTTGTTAACAATATAAGGACGAATATGCTTTAGGACTTTCAACTCAACAGTATGCCAAACATTCTTGGCCAGAAAAATTTAGAACAATCAACATTATGCGATACAACACAGGCACTCTTTGCTGACTGTACTTTTTGACCCTGGTTACCAAAGTACTCGTCAAGACGAATCAAATGAGCCCAAACTCGATGGGGTTATGTCGTTTTACTACAGAGTTTCTATGGCCATCTTTCAGCTCCATCATCAGATCAGATTCATGTTATAATAATATTGCATTGTCATCCAATTTACACATGCCTGCAAAATTTCAGCTCAATTGGAAACCGGGAAGTGGGTCAAATTTAACTTGCAAGATTTGACCCGTTGAGGAGTTCCGTTGGCCATGAGCGGTCTTCTTCATCAGGTCCAGTTTACCAAATGATACTTTCTGAATGCAAATACTTCATTTGATGCTAAAAATGTTAAAGTCACCAAAGGTTTGCCTGTAAAATTTGAAGGTTACCCTCGATTTCTCTAGGATCCCATGATCAGATCTTGACTTAGTGCCAGTGGGACCACCTCAGACTATACACCACTATTATCTGGGAGTATACACTCTTTTAAACAAAAAAAGAATTTTGGAAATCGGTTTACAATTGAGGGAGTAATCACGTAACAAACCTACAAAAAAAAACACAGACGAATTGAGAACCTCCTCTCTTTTGAAGTCGGTTAAAAAATAAGAGTTTATTGCAATGTTTAATATTTATTTGGGCACAAACACTAAATTTAAATACTGTTACAAATCACAAATACTTACATACAAATCAGTGAAGCCATTTCTTAAATTAATTTAAATAACTGAGACTATTCTGAAATGGACCCCACTGTTTCGTCGAATATTTTCTGACCTAATGTAATGTTTATCGAATTGCTTAGTATAATCGTTCTCCAGCAAAGAAACTGTAAATATTAAGATTTTTTAACCTCGTTTAATTAAGATAGGTTAGATAATAGTTATTTGTGTCACAAGGGAGAAAAATAATGTATTTACGGCGCGGGCGGTAACATTGACTCTAAAGTTAGAATTCTGAGCGTAACGAGGGATTCAAGTGTTAACGCCCAAGACGATTATAATTTTTGAAACGAATTATTCTAATGCGACTTCCAACAAGCGTTGCGTTAAATACGCAACGCAACGCAAGTTGACATTTACGAGACGTTCGCATTGTATATATACTAACGGATGTTAAAAACTTCGTCAGTGCGATCCAGAACAATTACGCGGTTTAGTATGAAAAGTTGTAAAATTCAAAACTATTTTAATGGTAGATCGTAGAATAAAGTATTTTAAACGAATTTAGTAAAAAAAAGTATTGAATATCTTTGAGAATTACGAAAAATCAAGAAAAATTATTGAAAATAACGTGCGCACGAGGAGCAACGTCATCTAGCGACGAGTTATGTAACTCGAGGAGCAACGCCATCTAGCGACGAGTTATGTAAGTGTCTTTTTCATTACGAAGTTTCACTTCTTCCGCGCGGAGGAACTGCACGCATTTGGTTTTTCTCCTGAGTGACACATACAATTTTTCACACTGAGTATGAGGAAAATTTAAATAAAATGCTGTAAAAATAATGAAACAACTTTTAATTAATAATCGAATCGAATCGATAATTACAATGGTATCGAATATCAATATTCATTAAATTAGTTTTGATGTCAGTAAAACGTATAGTTTATTGCGTCATTTTTTAACTATTACGAAAAATTCATCAATTCTCATATTTATAACGTAACTTTAAGTTAAAACTTGAAATATGTTCGTTTTTAATCGATTACGATGAAATTACAATCTATTATTTTATTAAGATCTGTTTTCAGTTGGCACATTGCGTAAATGACACATGCCTGTGAATAAATTAAAAAAGTAGCTTGAAATGAAAAGTAGGATTTTGATCCCTGTCATTGGAGAGCAAAAGACACTTTTCTGAATGAAAGGTGTGAAAAGATTATTATAACATTGCTAACAAGTCGATGGTTACAGTGTAGTTTTGTTTTACATAAAACTGGCCCGTTATTGACCTCTATCGGCTCTATCTCACCTGATGAAATGTGCAGATGAGGCCAAATATAATACAACATCCTTCACTCTAGCCTTGAAAAACCTTAGATATCTATCTGAAAATACAGAGCATTGGAGCGAATTTCATTCCTTAGCAGATCGTATTAAGAAAGATGAAGCGACACACTTCGTGCGGGCCAAAAGAGTGCTAACAATTAATTATACGAAACAATTATTCAACCACCCGATACAAACCTGTTATAAACAAACATTCCTTATAGTTATGCCCCTGTAGCCCGTCACACTACGTATTTACACTGCTGCTGCTAGAGACATGTCAAACCCAAATGAAGTTCCACTAACTTGGAGGATATTATGCAGCTAGGTAATTCGAAATTTTGATGTAAGTGTAAAGTTATTCACCGCGTCAAGCCAAATAGAATATTATGCTGTTATACGCTTGAAGTGAATCTACCTTCGTTCGATTAGTATATTATTCGAACAACAGCCGTAAATTACTTGTAAAATACATTGGTACAAATTAGATTCTGCCGAGCTTTCGATGACTTTCAAACGTATTAATGTAAAGCAAACTAAACTGAGACAGAGTGCAGTAATAAGAATGCTTTTAAAGCCAAATTAAAACCTTGTTTGATAAACGCTTTCTTTGATGAAAATAAATATATTACGCTATGTAATAAAGCTTAGTAATATAACTGAGCTAACTAGTACCTCCGGCTAAATATAACAGGGTATTGGTTAATGCAAGTATTTAAACATATTAAGTAAATTAAATATAAGAGTGTAGTAGGTATTCGTCAACATTTTGCAATTCGTCCATTTTTTTGCGAACGTAAAGTTATGTATGAAGATAATTTTAAAAAATATTTGTTTTTGCCAATAGAAATTTAAGTTGAAAGCATTTATTTATATAAGTAATAATGGATGCTTCTGTATCAAAACTAATATTGTAAAGAGATTGTGGATTTGTAAGGGGTAATACCTTAAACCATTGAAACGATAAATGTTTTCACTAATAGAAAGCAGATTGCAGTTTACCCTGTGCACACACCTGCGAAGCTATTCAGTGGTGTAATTGAGGTTCCTAATGCGTACTGGGCCAGCGTGGGAACTACGCCCTAAGCGCTCTCATTCTAAGAGGACCCTGCCCTGCAGTGGGACTTAAGCTGAGATGATGATGATGAATAGGAAGCTACGTTATACGTTTTCTCCCGGGAAATTAAAAAGTTTCCACAGGAGACAGGCGAAATGGCGGGCAACAGCTAGTTTAGGAACATTTGACCAACCTAGATTAGACCTTCAGCAGTAGGGATAGTTATCGCGGTCCGCCAGTTGCTAACCTCTATGAGAGATATGGTTTACAATATAACAATTGATAAACTCTGAAATATCTAATAATTACAAGCTGCTAAATAGGGATGTAATCAATCTCAATACTGTACGGTTTAGTGTAATGAGTACAAAAAAGTCCGTGAGTTACGTTATCAAAAAATATTAAAATATTGGACACTTATATTTCTGTAGTAAAAAAAAAAAAAACAAAAGAAAAACGAAAAATTACAAAGATAAGTGCGTCAAAGCTCGGTATTGGGACACATGACGTCACGTCTAAGTGAGAAGTGTACCACGATGTAACGTCACACGAACTTTAACAGGCCATCTTCATCGTTTTTGCCTATCTCGTCACCTTAATTGACCAAAGAAAAATAGCCTATTATTGTTACTGAACCATTACATCCGGTAGGTAGTTGAATTGAAATCCTGAGATTTGACTAGGTCCGGAGTCTTCTTTTTAGGTAGGTATGAAAAACACCAGGTCAGGTCTCTAGACGAAATTCATAGCTTTTTGTTTCACAATGGAATTCTTAAGTTCTTTATATTAAAAAACTATGTACTAGAAAAATTACTAGTTAAGTTGTTATGTTATAGCCAACTGAAGTCTCCGTATTAAAGAATAGACTATAATGAAAACGATTATAAAAAACTCTACTTCATTTACATCAAACTTGGATGAAACAAAATTTTTTGCTGTATAGCTAAAGTGGCGATAGCCTACCTACTCTCCGGTTCTATCTTGGGCTACCATTTGCTTTTCTCGTTTTATAAATCCTAGTCTTTCTATTATCTAAATGGTGATTAAGTGACGTACTCCCAAGTACCACATACTTTATCATGAGTAAGGCACTCGGATTTTTACTATGTAGACATTTTCCCTAGCGCATTTCCACATGTCCTGAAATAGAGAGCGAGCACGCCACGTCTACTCCCATTTGCTCTCGCGGATTTAAATGGGTACGCGACGGCACACGGGCGCTATTGTGGACTTTTTACAGTGCACCAACGAAGATTATAGCCGACGGCGTTGCTCGTAATAAGTACTTACGCTATTTAGGTCAACACACACTTAGCAGGAACCGAGAGTGGTGTAATTGTACCTATACAAATACTGGCTAGCACAATCCACTCAGGTTTTTCTGAAAAGCAAAAACTGACTCGGGTCCTACACGAAAAATGCGTTTAATATACAATATAAGTGCACATTCTGTCGTAGAATTAGAACAAAGGAGTCAAATATGATCCCACCAAAAACTTTTCACGTAAAAAAAAACTTACAACGAAAAAATCTCCAGAACGACGACTGTCGAAAAAAAATATAATTTAATTTTGCTAATTTGCTAATTGGCTAAGTAAAGTAAAGTAAAGTTTTTTGAAGAGGTGCTCCTCTTCAAAAAACTTTACTTAGCCAATTGTCGTAACTTATAGATCGATAACAGAGCCAATTTAGTTTTTACTTTTTTGGCATCTTCGTTACTTTCATTCAAGCAACTTAGAGGCTCTGAAAACTTACAACGAAAAAAGAAAAAAGGCATGTAAAATCTGTTGACATGACTAAGAAATCCATATCCAAAATCCAAATCCATCTATCGCTGTTAAAAAAATATAAAATCTTACGAAGAGCAAATTCCTGCCTGTATAAAGCCTTACTCTACAAGATCTAACTCTACGATCCCTAACTGTACAAGTCCTAACTCTACGAGTACCTATGTATTACTCAACAAGTCCTATCTCTGTAAATTAACTACGAGTAGGTATGTGCTGTGCGCTGAGCAGTACTTCTATGGAACAGCCAAGTTATATTTTTGATCAACATGTAGTGTCTAGAGTTAGGGGGATATCTCTTCATAACATCTCATAATGTTTTTGTGACTCTTAGCAACTTGGATTTAAATATTTTTGAGAGGAGTTATTTCTTTACGTAAGTTTTTGTTTTTGGAGTAAGCTTCAACGCGATTCCCAGATAATATTTTCTGTCAAATCTAGAAAAGAGGGCAATAAAAAGGAATTATTTAAAATAGAAGATTTTGTAATATTTTTATTGTTAGCGTGCAAAACCTAGTTTTCATACCAAATCCCAGCTTTTAAAACGTCGTGACTTCACTTTACTTACTTAAGTAAGTAAAAATAGGGGTTACAGAGTGAAAGTTACAGATTTCCTTAATTTTTTGACGTTTGTGTTTAAATTCTAGGCTCTGTACAAAATATGTACAGCAAAGTAACACAATTAAAAAAATTTAGTATTCATAAAATCTAAAGTTCCTACTTCTAGCAGCTATACAAATAAAACTAAGCAAATTTGGTCTTCTAGTATTATGCAGGCTGGAGCTATGAAGGTTGAAAAATACGACAAAACGTTTCGAGTAAGGGTAGTGGCCTGTTTACGTCTCGACGGGAACATGGTACGGTTGTAGCAAAACTGTAACTAATTTAAATACTTACAAACATCACAAGAGGAAATCAAAAAGTAGATTTTGTTAAAAAAAAACCTTTTAATTCAAGAATTTTTGCTCATGTACTTTTTGTTGACTGTACTTGTATTGTCATTCAACCTACATCTGTATTCCAAGTTGCAAGTCAATGGCAGTAGATTAAGACACATACTAACACGGCAAGTTAAATACAAGCTTTTGTAATAAGACATAGACTACACTCCCGAGTGTTTTAAGTACATTATAAATTCAGCACGAATAGTGAATATAAATTCAGATAGAGATAATCTACGATAACATATTATGGCCCGCCCCTCCACAATTCAAGAAGTCTTCAGTGTAATGTGAAAGTATTTATAAAGCACACCAAAACTTTCAACGCATGTGTGTGTATTGAGACAGCCGGCAAACAAAAGCAGATACCACTAAAAAAAAATTCTTTCGTAAATATGTGACTAAACACATTGAAATAATAATTGAAGTAATGGGGAGGGGCGGGCCATGTTATCGTAGTTTATCTCTAGGTAGGTATGAACTCTATTAAGCAAATATATTAAGTACCTACCGTCTCGACAGGCTTAAAAACATACATATTGGCACTTCTTCATAAAAAGGTCGTATCTCAACTCGTCATACTAAACCGAACCTTGAAGCACACAGAATAAAGTTCATTTAATAAGTTTATGAATTTCAAGATACGAGCTTTTTTTAAAGTAGACGTGACGTGAACCTTACCTTTATTTGGGAACGTAGACTGAAGGTGACATCGCAAAATTTGAGTGCCTAAGATCTATAATAGTTAGTTGAAGTGTAAAGTTACTTTGCCTCCATTACTTACATTAAAGAGTACATTAGTCAGTACATTTTCGATTGTTTGTTTAGTAAAGTATTGCTTTATCATCATCATCTCCGTCTATTTTATATGTTCCACTGCTGGGCTCAGACGTTCTCTCTGAACGAAAGGGCATGGGCTGTAGTACTCAGTGCGGATTGGGAACTTCACACTATAAATACGAATTAACTGATTGTATTGTACCAAAAAGCTTGATGTAAATTTTAAATTAAATTTTAAACACAATTTCCTAAAAACCAAGAGGTCTAGGCTCGAACCTAGAAATGAAAAACACGTTAATAACAGGTATAAAAAAATGAATGAAACCAACTTCTTGAAATAAAATAGATGTCAACAATACAAGTAAACGAACACGAATTACAAAACGGATGGCGTCAGAAATCAAAATACTACACATGAAATAGCTGCTAACTTAAAATCAACGGACACCAAACTAACCCGTATCACAAAGCAAAACCAACGTTAGAATTCATTATAACAATTACTGATTCCCGCAAAGCTATACGTTTTACATGGGTTACGATAATTAAATTCGATAGTTACAACAGCACCCCGACGGTACCTTTTTGTTGGGTTATTCGGTGTAGCTATCTCTGATTCCATTCAAAGGAGGTCCGGATCGAAAGGTTTATACTGTACGTTACTCTGCCACTGCCGGATTTCTCTAGGGAAGAATCTATACCCGACAGAATTGAACTGATATGGTGTTTCGTTTAGGCCCGCTAACACTGCGGTTTAGAACAATAGCATGCTTATTTCGTGTCGCCGCTTCATTTTGCTCACCTTAGGGTGATTTGGAGAATTGCTGTTTACAAACGTACTATGTTAAAGTATTCAAGCTTTGGGTCATACACATTTTTTTGTTCGCGTCTCTTCTGTGGACATGGCAAAAGTTAAGGGTCTATAGCCTGTACTTTTTAGTCAAGTCTGCATCGGCTTATGGGACGGCTGGCCAGTGGCCAGCTATCAGCCCATTCAAATAAATCATAAGTTTGCTGACCCGAAGTCGCCACAGGAAAGACAACCTTTGTTTCTTAAGTTATGTATGACCCTTTAGAACACAATGTTCGAGTAAGATGTCGGTACAGTTGGCCAAGTTTAACAGTGATACACTGTGGAACACTTACACAATTTTATATCATGAAGAGATTTACCATGGTAACGAATTATAATGTTGATGCAAGTTGTTTAACTATACGAAAACATATTTTATAACAATCATCGGCTTATACACGTACTACTGCTGGACACAGGCTTCCTCTCAGAATGAGAGGCCTTGCGCTGTAGTTCCCACGCGGACTCAGTGCGGATTGGAAACTTTATACATACCATTGAATTATTTCGTAGGTGCAGGTTTCCTCGCGATCTTTCCTTCACAGAAAAGCTCGTGGTAATATCATTTCGTACATGCATTCTGAAAAGTCAGAATTGCGAGCCCGTATTTTAGCCCACGATAAACAAGCAAAGGCTTGAGAGGCCATAGGTCTAACCTCTAAGCTACCACGGCAGTTAAAGACGAGGAACATTTTTATTACACTGATCTTTTCTTGACTGAAGTCCCAATAAATATGTGTAATCAGCGTTTTACTTAATTTATTCTATCTGCGTTATGAACGTGATAAGTTCCTAGTCTCGACAACAATCTTCGAGACTAAAGAGACTGTATGAGGGTACAGTATTTTAAACTGACACATTTTGAAATTTGATTATTTAACTTAGTATTCAAATAATTTTATGATAAGAATAGCGCCAATTGGCTAAGTAAAGTTTTTTGAAGAGGTGCTAATTATATTTTTTTTCGACAGTGGTCGACTTCAACACCAAGAAACTGGAGCTGTTTTATTTTTATCTCCTTTTATTTATTGGAAATATTTTTTTAAGTGTTCGAGATGACATTTGTGAGATTTTACGGCTGACAAGCAGTTCGTGCTCAGTACTAAGAAGAAATAGAAAAAAAAACGAAGTCAACTGTCGCTTCTGTCAATGTCAAATGAAATCTAACCGTTTGCGTTTCGTTTGCTTTGCGTTGTCAAAGAAGCAGTTCCAATATAGTGATCGAAAGTATTCAATCTTGATCCAATTATCGTGCATAGGTCGTGGAGAAATGCGATAAAATTGAAAGTCCGGATTTTATGCGGAGGTCGATAAAAATAGTCCAAAAATCACACTGAGCACACCAAAACGCAAAGCAAAAGAAACGCAAACGATTTGACATTGACAGAAGTGACAGCTCACTTCGGTTTTTTTTCTGTTTCTACTAAGTTCTGAGCACGTACGGCTTGTCAGCCATAAAATCAAACAAATGTCATCTCGAACACCTAAAAAAATATTTCCAGTAAACAATAGGAGATAAAAATAAAACAGCTGCAGTTTCTCGATCTCCAGAACGCCGACTGTCGAAAAAAAATATAATTTAATTTTGCTAATTTGCTAATTGGCTAAGTAAAGTAAAGTTTTTTGAAGAGGTGCTCCTCTTCAAAAAACTTTACTTAGCCAATTGTCGTAACTTATAGATCGATAACAGAGCCAATTTAGTTTTTACTTTTTTGGCATCTTCGTTACTTTCATTCAAGCAACTTAGAGGCTCTGAAAAGCTAGAAATATAGGCAGTTCGAGCGCCAAATATTAACAACGGCCGTTAATAACTTTGCGACATTGTCTTTTTGCCACAAATCATTGTAAATGACGTCTAAAAATGATCCTGCGTCTGACTGCGTCCCCGTAGTTTAGTTTTTTGTATCACCAAACCGAATCGAATAATTGGATCGCCTCTGTTCGAACACTTTGATGGCCGATAAAATAACACTGTGAAAAGGCATACGTACGTTTTCGATACGTCTAACGGAGCTCCGGATTTTGGGGTTTTATTCCCGCTGGTCTCGTGAGTTTCCCCTTTTACTCAACTTTATTTAAAATTGAAACTATTGATTCTTGGCAGCACTTCAATTTAATGTACCTACATATCCATCGTTAAGATAAGAGTCCAATATGAATTCATTATATTCTGTACATCATTGAAACTTTGGGTGAATACATATATAAATAAATAGAATTTGATATCGACTAATTTCAATAGAAAAAATCGTCCTTTCGTTTAACGGCGTCAGCCTTATCGTTCAAAGCGAGATCGCCCTTCGCCTCAAACGCGTTTCGATTCTTCTCCACCAATGTTTTGACAAACCTGTAATAATGGATCAAACGATCACGTTTCTTCGTAATATTTCTCACGTGCTTACCTTTGTATCTTTCGTAAATTTCATCTGCGTCATTTAAATCGTACAAATTAGTACTGTTTATTTCGATTCCACGATCTGATCGCAATAGTTCCCTATCATCATCATCCTTTCTTACTTTACCGTCTGAAAGGGACAACTATTATTATTTATTGCAATATCACGGAGAATGTTAAACTAAATGGTGAATCTATTTCGTCAGTGAAGTTAACTTAACATTAAAACTTAATCAAAGTAAATATCCCTTAACTTTACCCACTTACATGGCTTTAAATTTATGGAGTAACGGTGCTGAACTTCTGCTGGGTCCAAATCTGCATATTTATTCAACACATAAATTGTTATATTGTCTGTCGAATTTTCATTGAGAGCGGTTACTGTGTTCAAATTGTTAATAAAGTTCATGTAATGGGTTTTCTCCTCCTCAATATTATCATATGACTTCTTATATTTTATTTTGTAGGCGATATACATCTGTGTAGCATTTACAAAATTATATAAAGCTTCGAGATTGCGAATTAGAAATGTGAGCGTTAATACTATCCGAATCAACATCGTTGCTATCGTGCCCAAAGGAAAGACGTGAAAATCAATTATTTAATGTGCATTTTTTCGTGCAGCGAATTGATTTTGCGTGTTAGTGTCACAGTATCTACTGGTGGCCGATCAACTTTTAATCATAATTCGCCACGGAAAAAATCCTCTTACACGAACACAAAGGCGATCCGATCCTATATAAAAAAAGTATTCATCGCGTAATCAGCTAATCTCGCGTGAAATACCGAATTTGAGTTCGACACGGTATAAGTGGCACGGAATTTACAGGCGTCTATATTAAATCTCCTGTTATCCGACATTGAATCGGGACAAAGGGAGAGATTTCGGGAAAGTTCTTGGCCGAACGAGGGAAATTTACATTACAAACAAAAAGAGAAAGGGAACTTCCCAGACGTGAAATTACAACCGTAAGGATCAGGGCAACATTCAGCCGGAGCATCGCGAAATATCGCCGAGGAGGGTATCGACTATCACATGTCTAAAAGGACTTTTATTTATCACTCGCTTTTAGCTCCCACTTCCTGGTCTTTCCAAATAAAAGCATAGTCAATGAAATATTGACCGTGAAATCAATAAGTCGCCTTCACGCTCCCTTTGATGTTTATGATCCCCTTCGGGATATATTCCTATTGATACCCCGCGTAACAAAGACTTGTACGTTATATATGCCACTACTTATCAGTTGTAAATTTTATTCATGATTTTTAGGATTACGCGGGCCTCTAAACGTATGTAATTAAATTTAATATTCATGCGTTAACTAGATCCCGTTATCACTACCGAGGGTACGAATTAAATTTTGGCCCTTTGATCTAATATAATATTCCGGGCTTAACTCTAAATGCGTTAGGCCGGTAATCTCTCCATGCTCCATCTAGAGCCGTGTGATTAAAATTTCCCCTCATTACGAATACTATTAGCTGGGATTGCCTGAGATTAATTGCGTTCGATTCGTTTCGTTCCGAAGGTTATTCCATCAAGCCCTCTCATTTAACGTTATATGGAATGCTCTTTTTAACCCTCGTGACTGTGCTCGATTGACCACGGTCGTGCATGAATAATTTCCAATAATTCTCCTCCCCTTTCAAACGCCATCAAATCTCTGTGATTTATTGCTAAAATATCGGTAAGTAATCGAGATACCCGGAAAATCGTTACACGGATAAAAAATCGACTCGCATATTTTTGGGTATTTATATTTCGCACGAAGGCAAATTCCGAGTCTGATTTAAAATAACTTCCAAGAGGAACGATTGTGTAATGAGTGAACAACGCATTTTATATTCGCGTAAAGGCTGCGCCGCCGTACTCTTAACTCGATTTATTCAAAGCTTGTCATTCCAGTTTAGGTTATGATAATACATAAATTCCATGTGCTTTATTCTAATATACGTTCCTTTAATCCTAATCACCTACCTTATAGGGCTATTATACGCATAGAAAATCGTTCAGCCTTCATAATACGTGACTTTTTTCACAGATGAGAAGACACGAGCTGCCGACTAACACTCTATATCGGAGCAAATTGATTTTCAAACAGGAAATATTGAAAATTTTCTAGACACAGCGGGACGAGCGCTGCATCAGCAGTGTATGTGCAATACCTACAAAATAAACGTTTGCTAAGTTGTTATGTATATGATGGCTGGTGTAATAATGTTATTCAAAGAAGCTAGCTTTTACTAGAGGATTTTAAATCTCTGGTGTGTATTAACGGCTAATTACTTTAACTTGAAAACGATCAATTCGTGTCGTGATTTTATTTGAAAGGTTTTAAAATGATAAACATGTTAGGACAGTGATTTAACGTTAATGAGTATCGCACGGTCGTGGGCTGGCGAAGGTTTGACTCTCCCACTTTTAAAAGCAATGTTTGCTAAACCCTTGGTCGGTGTGAATGCCCAGAGCTGAATCCCAAACAAAGTTGCCCGTATCAAATTAAGCGTTGATATATAGCTTACGTGATTAACCCTCGAATTTCGGTGCGGAATTACAGCAGTTTCAGACGTCGCCAGAACTTTTCTTTAGGTGATAAACGCTCTCGCAAATTGCCCACATTTATTCGACTCTGCAGGAAACCGCTGCTAATGTGGACCGAGAAGAATTCCTCTTTGTGAACCCATGCCTCTTATTCACTCGTGTGAGCGCACAGCGCGCACTCATTCATACAACATTGAACTTTGTTCGACACTCATGCCAAATGAATTGGGCTGAAATTAAAACGTTTTATTGCTCGCCGTACAGGCCATCGGAACATTTCCGGCAGAATTTAAATGAAATCTGTCCAATTAAGATAATCGGGTAAACACCACGCTACATTGGATTCACTAGATATGTATTTTGTTCTGCAAACAATGTTGTCGCAGCAATAGATTTCACACTTTACTCTAGTGACAATTTTTTAATTTTTCACCCTATCTTTTAAGTACAGCCGATGGTTTAGGCGTGCCGGTAACCCAAGAAGCCAGGACTAAACCAGACATAATCTCAATATAATTAATGGCAACACAATGACTATTCAGCAGTTTCCTTGCATTTCACTTGAGTCACCTTCGCCTACTAACTTAAGCCGTTGAATAATCCCTGAAATCATCTAAGCGCCTTTAAAGGCGATTAAGATGACAAAACCAAAAAATATTCCTATAAAAAAACCTTCGGTTGACCGCATACTTTTGTAGCTTTTCATATTATGTAATACCTTTAAACGAGCAATACCTTTAAATGAGCAATTCTTGTATATATAATCAGAATCTCAGGAACGGCTCTAACGATTTCGATGAAATTTGGTATGTGGGGGTTTTCGGGGATGAAAAATTGATCTAGCTTGGTCTTATCTCTCGGAAAACGATTGGTACCGAGTTTCAGCCCGAGAGGAGCTCGGTCGCCCAGGTACTACACATTTATACCTACCTATATAAAAACAGATATACTCCAATTTGCTCGTTTATAATTCCGTGTTTAGTCAATTCCGTTCTAATTTTTTTTTTTTATGTTAGAGAGGGCAGACAAACGAACTAGGGTGGGTCACCTGATGTTAAATGAACACCACTGTCCATAGACACTCGCAGCGCTTTACACGATACCAGCGGGTTGTCGGCCATAAAAAAAAATTAAAAAAAAATGTGTGTACGTATACATTATCACATGGCTATAATACTTACCTATATCCCGACCTAGTTTTGTTCCCTATTACAGCTGAAGTGGGCGTTGAGTAGTTTCATCAGCATCACTAATATTCAGTTGTTCAAAAGCAAAACTCTAGTTGGCAAGCAGGGTATTAACGAGTGTAACATTTTACACGTGCCTTCCTGAATACCGTGTATCCACACATTTTGTTGGTATTATTTTGTACGAAATTTAGACCGTTATTTCAAAGTAGTTCGTAACACTTCAAATATGTAGTTAAGGTGCTTAATGTCACCGTAGCAATTAACACATTATGTACGCAGATGTTGGAAAGGTATAATATTTTTTAATCAAAATTAAAGTTTCAATCCATTACTCATTTTAAACAGAAAACATAAGTTTTCTTTCAACGCGTGTCCAATTAACCATTTTAAACCAAAAATATCCTGTTTGAGCCAGTTTAATGCAGTGCAGTATTAAACAACCCGGAGCTATTGACTACCGGGGCGTGTCAATGGCGGAGGTCGGTCGTTGCAGAAATTTGCAATTTCTCGAGCAAAATGTATTCCTGTGAAAAATTACACCGACGGGGTCCGCTGTCATCGAAAAGTCACGTACTGGAATCCGATGGCTATCCAATGGTTATCAAGGAGACATAGATATATCCTCAGCTGGAAGAAATGTCATTAAACTCTCACTTCCCATCAACCAGTTGCGTCATAGTGTACTCGTGACTTAGTGTAGGTAGTAACTGTCACTACTTTCGTAAAGAAAAGAAGTAACAGTTACTACACTGGGTTGAAATGATTGTATGGATTATTAGGATTGAGATGTGACGGCGTTTTTGTGCTAATATCGAAGTATTTTATTTTCAAGATATTTTACACCTACTTAGCAATATGTCGCAAGGCTTAGAACCCCCCAATTAGATATAGATTCGTTGCGTAGCGAGCAGCTGGCAGACCTGATGCAGAGATTTTATTTATTATTTACAATACATACAGGCTTGCGTTTGACCACAATCACGCCTGATGGATAGCGAAGATGAGGCCTACGATAGAGCACGCTTTCCCAGTAAATGCTCATTCACCCTAGACTTGAAAACTTGATTGATGATGATGAAATACTTACTATCTATTCAATGCAGGTGTTTAAGATAGATAGGTATCTATCTATCTTGAAGGAAAAAGACCCGGTTCAACTTCTAGCTGCATTAAAATCTTTATCCTTTGATTTCCAGGCTAACTTATTTAGAATAACCTATCAACAATTTTAATCACTGTTAAATTTAATAATATACGAGTAGGTATACCTACTCAGCTTTCAAATAATCCAGAATTACTTTCCGTTATTTTTTAAATAATTTTAAATTAATACGTTACTTTGACATGAATCTACCGTCAGATTCAAATATAAGAAAATAAATAAATAACTCACGTTTCATGTGCTACGAACCATAACGAGGCAAATAATGGGCGGGGTTAACAGCGGCAAACAACTACCCTCGTTTTCATCGTTTTCTTTATATTGAGCTAAACTCGACTTTTTCGTAAAACAATATGTAAGTACATAAGTTACTGAATGGTGAACTGAACGTGTCCAATACTTAAAGTATATAACAATGATATATTCCTATAGTATAATTTTTATGTGAAAATATTAATTCGACGAACTTTCTTGATCGTAAAATCCACAGACTGATTTAGGTTAGTCAAGTTTTATTTTGAAACAATTTTATAAAGTTGACGATGTGTGTGAACAATGTCACCATATTAAATGTCCATTTATGTATTACTAGCTGATGCCCGCGGCTTCGCCCCCGCTTAAGTAGATTAAAACGTGGTTTCCCGTGGGAATGAGATATTTTCCCGTAGTAAAAAGTAGCCTATGTCACTCTCCAGCCCTTCAACTAAGTCCATACAAAAAATCACGGCAATCCGTCGCTCAGTTTCGACGTGAAAGAAGGACAAACAAACACACTTTCACATTTATAATATTAACGTATGGATGTCCGTTATTCTTTTCAACTTTATGATGAATGAGTTTGATACCCAAAATCGTCCCATTCCAACTAGTAGAGTGAGAGGCTACTGCGATGTGGATACTTATACGCCCGTCGGTTAGTTAGTCGCGCAATGTTTCGTTACTTGCACTGAAACTTTCGGCGCCGTAATTATCCTCGTATCCAATTACGAACTCAAAACAAAGAGCCGTTTTATTCAACATAAGTAGACAATGGCGGTCAGCGAAAAAACTCCCCATTGTCTATTTGTGATTAATAAATTATCTAATGTTGTGGTGTCTTTTATCTTTGTAGTTGTGCAACGTCCGTACCTCTGTCTACAGCTCAACTTAGGGTTTTTTGTACTAAAAAGCTGTAATTTGGAATCTCATAAAAATTTTAGAGCTGAAACCCCTGCACATAAGTGGGGAAGATTACTTTTTCTCTGTAGTTTGCAAGTTAAAGAGCAGTAGTCGATCAAAATTGAATATTGAATATCGTCGTATACTTATTCAATAATATCGAACCCTACGCTGCAAGTAGCCCGACACGCACTTGGCCGGTATTTTTAGATTTCGTGACAACGCTTCCTGATTATTCATGAAATCCTGCATGAAAACGGTAAGAATAATCGGTTTTTATTCCGTACTCACAAAGTGAGTACGCTCAGTTCTACAGCAATTTAGCTATTCTACCCGTTACTAAATCCGTTGAAACATGTTCATATTTTTAACAACAGCAGCGAGGTGGCTGAACTTCTTCTATACGAGAATTCGCAGATATATATTATTAAGCTATCCCATGCGCAACCGTTGAGATGTTATGCCTGGGGGGCTACACAGAAATTCTAAGTTTGTATCATACCGTCTCTCTCACTCATCTATTAAACACTATTAACGTGAACGGATCGGCATGATACGAGGTATGAATTTTGAACTTCATATTATAAGGCATGTTTCAAAGGATATGACGGCTCGTGTTGTTTCTCGGGCACTGCTAGTCAAGAGAGAATAGACTCGTCTGTACTATCTTAAAATAACTGATGTTGGCTATTTCAGCATGGTTATCTATAAAGAGATCCATATCTTTGTGCAAGAGATTGCATAATAGTACATTATGATACAAGTGTGCTAAGTTGGTTTTTAGCCATGAGGCATTATTGTAAGCGCGAGCCGTCAGGCGAGCGCGGTAAGGACGCCGAGTGTGTAATGATCAATGCACACGAGTTGCTTACGACGTTTTTCAACACAATTGCGAGGAAAAAAACAAACTTGTATTGTTAGTAACTTTGTAATTTTTACAAGCAACATTTCACCGTGGGTTTCTACATTCTTGGTTGTAATATTTATTGAGCTCTTCACGTCTGACGCGCACCAGTAATACCGAATATTAACGCAACCTGCAAAGAGATCAAATAAGTATATTAGTAAAGTTGTAAGAACGTATTGCCATCTATAGTACTATAGTACTTAACGCAATTATAGAGCTGATACATAAATTTATATTTATAAAGTTCAACTGACCTTTGTTGTCAAGTACTGACTGTCTGGAGCTTCTTTTAAAACTTTTCAACATCGGTTGGTGTCAACACCTTTGAGTTTCGCCAATAGATCCGTCAGGACGTCTCTTTAGAAATGCCGTCAAATTACTAAGTACTTATGTTTTTATATCAACTTCATTTTTGGTCTTTACTGTGCTTTTCAACATGGAGTATAACGAGCTGGGCTTGTATTTTTTGCCAGTTTATTGAAGTAGGCTAAAAATACGTTCTCCGAATATGACTTAGCGTATTTGCTGTTTTTCCACTGATTGGATGTTTCGTAAGCCGCCAGGTAATTTTCTCTGGATTTTGGTGGCAACAGGCTAAATATCACTCGCGTTTCGTTCGTGCCTCGATAAGTATTTCCGGCGGGGTTGAATTAATATTTTGCTCGTCTTCACTATTTGAAGTAGACATTTTTGATAGTAATTAACCACACAGCAGCAACTTTACTAAATATTTACGTAAAATGGCACACAAGTTTTGTTTTTTTTTTCGCGCGCCGCACTTTTGATGCGCGCGCAGGTTCAATAAAGACACTGGAAAAACGGCTGTTCAGCCGGAGCAGCAGCAATATAAAAAATAAACTAAACTATAAATTAATAATTTATTGAATCAGGCGTTACTTTGCGGAGGTCCATATCAATGAACCGCGCGTCGCGACCGGGGGTCGCGGGTGGGCAAAGTAATTGTTTTGGTTCTATAAATTAATGTTCCTAAATACGATAGTTAAGTTAATTTGTGTTTATTAATATACAATTTGATGAAATGAAATGTTTATTTGTCATATTAACTCTAAAATAATTTATTATTCGTAAAAATATTCAATGTTCTTAGACAAACTTTTGCTAAAATTTAAAAAAAAAAGTTTATATTACAGCACTTGTACGGTAATGTTTTTACAGCACAAGTGTGGTAATATGCTGAATTATGAAACTAAAAACGGTGTAATAAGAGTCAATTTACGAGCAACTGTGTTGAAAAGCAAAGAACGTATCAAAATCAAAATGCTACAATCTATAAGCTCGTGATTTACACGTAGATTAAAGACTGGAATATTATAGATATGCTACAATCAATCTAAGCTCTTACAATAAAATCGTGCATACCTAAACCATAATTCTGCATGTCGTTCCTAAAGATGTGCAGTTAAAATATAGCGCTGCGCATCCATTTAATCCCATTTGGTCTCCAGTAGGACGCAATAAATCATGTAGAACTAAATCTTTGGTCGAATATTCGCGGCGAGTTCAAGCAACCGATCCGTGCACGGATTAGGTTTCTCCATTTCCAATAGAACAAAAGAATGTCTTCAAGCGTTGTTAGTCTCTGGCATTTTGAAAGCTTTCTCCTTTTGCTGCAACTCAAGCATGAGTATACGTGTCCGCGTTATTACGGTTTTCTTTTGTTTCTAGTAGTTATTATTCCAGATTCATGCACGAATCTCACTAAGCAAGAATGCTTTGAGCTTGTCGACAAAGAGATAGCACAATATTTTATATTGAATGCTCGCGACGAAAGCTTAGATTTCCAGTTTGAGTAGATATATATATCGTGACCTAAATACTTGTCAAACAAATTCTATTGTTTATGTTCGCGGAAACAATGTACGCGCAAATGCGATCGCACTTGACCCAAATTCCTTAATACCAACTTTCTGGCAACCCTTAGGAAATTTTTGACAGCAACTTGGTATAATAGGCAGTCATTATAGAACTCGTAATAGCTCACTTCACTACGAACAGGATATTGAGCTCTCCAACTTTTGCGTCAACAAAGCAGTTTGATGTAGTTCCTTCAAGTTAGACAAGCAGAGGCTCCCGATATTTATGACAACTTCCTCGGTTGAATACAAACATAAAGTTCAAAACTAGCTTAACCCTTCCGGAGAACTCTCATCTGAGCGGAAATCCCAACAATTTAGTCTATGAAATTGAATGGTTCTGATGGAACTTTTAAGTGATATGCATACTTTTATTTAAGACGACTGAGGTGTTGGTATTGTTGTATCTTGTCTTGAGATCATTCACTTATGAATTCGCATACACGTTTATTTGCTGAATTTTGAGTAAAAAAAGTCCAAACAGTATCCGTTGTTACCTTTTATTAGGTATGCAAGTATAGTAAGTAGTACAACCGAGATGTCGCCGAAAAATAATGGTATCTGTTATTTTCTAATGCAAAATATTAACAGCTAACGATGAATGACTGTGACTGTGAATGACTTATATCATTATTTGTCATCTTAACCCTAAAATAATTTAATATTCGTAAAAATATTCAATGTTCTTAGACATAAACTTTTGCTCAAATTAAAAAAAAGTGTATATTACAGCACTTGTACGGTACTGTTTTTACAACACAAGTGTGGTAATATGCTGAATTATGAAACTAAAAACGGTGTAATAAGAGTCAATTTACGAGCAACTGTGTTGAAAAAACATTAAGTATTTTTCAATACATAATATTGTCTTCGTCATCAATTAACTTAAACATATCGATAACTTTGATTCGTTTCGGACGTTTTGAAAACAGGTCTATGTCTTTTCTTGACTGTCGCAATTTTATCCTCTCCTCGTCTGTGTAATCCGCGTATTTATTCACTTTAAGTTTTTGTGATCCCGACTGAGCGTTGTTGTTATTAACAGTTTTCAATGTTTTCAAAAATGCTTCATATCTGTTTTTTTTTTCTTTTTCGGTGCGAAAATTTCTTCCATACTTTTTAACGAATTCGTCGTAAAGTGAGGGTGCTTGTTCCAAATTATAGTGAAAAGGAAATCTCAGCTCCAAGCCATCCAACGCGGCCACAGCAGCCAGTAATTCCAATACAAGTAAAATGCAAAAGTATCCCATCATATATTATTACTTACACGTGACTTCACTGCTTTGCAATATCTTGAGCTATGAGCTTGTTATTAAGATCCCATTCGTGAGATTCAAGCGGGAAATTTCCATTAAAGATGTAATTTCATACTGGCGGTGTCATAGGTGGCGGCAATGGAATGCGTTTGGATTTTAATCAAGGTAGCTACGCGTCGCGCGTCTTTGCGCTTTACATTTTCCATAAGTAATAATAATATATAATAAAGCCCGAAACCTTAATAGATAGCGTAGCGTCTTTTTAGGGGTTCATTACTCATCAAGAAAAAAGATTGCTTATCTAGCATCGCTTCGTTGTCCGTCTGTTTAGACACTTTTTCTTAACAGCACATAGAGGTATCAATTTCAAATTAATATCAAATACTCAGATCTGTAAATCCTCCGAAGCCGTAAAAAAAAATTATTTATTACTAGCTTTTGCCCGCGACTCCGTCCGCGTGGAATTAGTAATTTGGGCAGCTTATTTTTTTTATCCAATTTGCTTTTTCATCAATTATGGCTCTCCTTAGTTCCTCGATATAAAAAAAATACCCCCCGCACCCCCCCCTCACCGACCCCCCCCCCCCCGCACACCCGCGTTCACATTCACCACCGTACCTACTCCCAAGTCACTACTTCTAAAAACTGTTCTATAAATTCTTAAAATAGACGTATCTTTCTTATTTGTAAACCGATTCAAATGAAACAAACACTAAATGTTAATCCAAGAAAATACCAAATATCAGTGAAAACCGCATCCTTCTATGTTAAGCCGTGTCTGAGATTAGCGCGCACAAACGCACAGACAAACAGACAATATTTCTAAAAAACATTGTTTTGGGTTCTATTGCCCTAGTGACAGTTTTTCTCAAATATCTTCAATGTACAGACACCGACTTGTTACAGATTTATTATATGTCATTTGATGTCATGATTTAGCGGTCAGAAGAATAACTTTCTAAAATTGCATGTTTGTACAACAACCATGGAAATTAAAACGTATGATATAGAATTATTATGAAATGTGGCAATAAGTAAAGCCTCATAGCACAAGTACAAGCTACAGTACTTTGATAACAAATTTCCTAAAATTTTATTTAAATGGTTACTTGACAAACGTTTTTACTCCGTTACTGAGTTTTTAAAAATAATTACGAAACTTAACTTAATTTTCTTATTATAATTTTATTACTTTATATTGACTTTGAATAATGTTTCTAATCTAATTTACTTATTTTTTTTTATATTTCTACACCAAAACTGGCATAATATGTTGATCTCTTGCTGATTATAAATTTTAATATCTGTACCTACCATATTCTAAGAAATAAACCATTTCTATTCTAAACTAAGTAAATGTATAGTCTGAAAATCATTGAAAGACAAAAAATACAAACTTAATCTTTCATAGAATTACTATGAAATACAAACGCTGTTTTTTTTCGGTTGCTTTTAAATTTAAACCATCGGTGCGCGAGTCCGACACGCATTTGGCAGGGCTCTTTTCAATAAATCGAGCTAAAGAACTAACAGATTCAATCGATTTGTCTTTGCCTTTCTTCCAGGAATGTAATTGCCCACCTGGTCCTATTATTTGGGACCTGGATCGACCCTTTCCATGTCAGAGAGGGATCCGGGTCGGACGGACTCGACGAGTCCGTAGTTTTAAATAAAAACTTCAGCTTTTTATAATCATTATAAGGTACTTAAAACGTCATTAAGTATGGTTGTGTAACTATCTAGTAACGTCACACTTGTGATGATAAATTAAGGTGAGGTTATCTGAAATCTACCATTTTTCGATTCATCTTTATGTATTCAACAACTTCTTTTCGATGGGGAAAAAAATGTATATCGTGGTTTAATAGCATACTTGATTATTCAACGGCTCTAAATGCAATACATTAACTTTCTCGATAAAAAAATCCGGGAACATGTAAATTATGGACTGTTAGTTTGTCTTTAAGCTTATGATACCCTTTCTCGCAAAATATAAATGGAAAAATATTAAATACTTACCTATTTAACGTTTTTAAACGTCAAAAAAATTGTACATGTCTGTGTTTTTTTTTGTCAATATCTGCTCGCGTGACGGGGGATTAAGTAGAGCTTGTGTAGTTTGAAATGACGCGCCCCACCACCGCTCTCACGCACAGGATTCGAAATTCAATTCGAGCTACAATAGACTCTATAGTAGCTCAAATTGAGCTCCAAATCCCGTGCGCAAACGCGGTGGTGGGGCGCGTCATTTCAAACTAGACAAGCTCTACTCTTAAATATTTCTGTATCCGAATAACCTTACAATTAACTTACCCGCAATATTTATTTAAATACCTATAGTTTTTTAGGTTGAGAGGAAGTTAGTTTTACTTTTCTTTTCCTTTTTATTTACTTTTCTTGCCAATAAACGTAAATAAACTAACACCTTCCTTACATGATATCAAAATGAATTAATGTACCGGTATACAAATTTTAACGCAGAACGTGTGAGTAACACTGTTTGAATAGGTACCTTCATTACATCTCAGCTTTGCCTCACAGATGAGGATTTCGGCAAATAAATGGATACAAATGGAACGCTGTAGATGCTGATGCCTGCCGCTTGTGACCGGAATACGGGCGGCAACACAAAGTTGTATACTTAGATACATAACTAGTTACGCTATGCGGGATGTCTTTACATAATTATCTGCCTGTACATAACCCAAGGACGTGATAGTAATTGTAATCAACTTTATTGATTTCTCGTTATTTTTTTAAATGTAACTGCTTATAAGGAGTTTCAATACAAAATTATAGCTTTACCTAACGTAACCTTTTTTACTTAAAATTAAATTATGTACAGTCAACCAATTTGATTCCTAGGCCACTATAGAACCTTGTCACATTAACTACTAGACAATTACAACGTCAGTGCGAGTCAAAGCATTACCTACCAACTTTCCGAACACAATTCGCAATAAACGTAGAGTTTATAAACGTTTTCGCTCTATGACATGAGAGGAATAAGAAGTTTTGACAGACGGCCAGTGATAATCAAGTTAATAAATACGCGAGCAAACTCCTTTCATATTCAATATCGTTGACACACGTTCACAAAGATCTAGTTTGTCATCATGACATACATCACCCAATAATCACTGTCATAGAAGATAAACAAATTGATTCATTTAGACATGGTTCTATAGTGGCCTTGGAATCAAATTGGTTGACTATACGTAAAACTTGTACTGTGCTTGTACTGTGTGTGCTAAACAACGGATAGACATAGGTACATTATACATACAGAAATACATAACTCATATCATATAACATCGATGTTTCGAGTACAAACATAATACATCACACAAATATCCGCCCCTGCCGGAATTTCAACCTTCTTAATTAGTTTCTTAATAAAATCTGCTTTTTTAACTCTTCGAATTAGTTTTATATCGTCCACTCGGAACAGTTTCGGATATTTTTACAGCCATCGCTATATTATATTTTGCGACGGACTATAAATTGTTATGTGCAATAAAGGAGATGGGAAACTGTAACATTGTAAATAACACGATCGAATAAAACTTAAAATGTTTGTTTATAATAAAGTATACGAAGATATCCTTACCTAGATAAGTATTATATGTTGGCTGCACAATTTCTTCGAAAAAGGATGTCACCCTTAAATTTTCTTTAACTTTACGACTTAGGAAGTGGCGAAACTGCTTGGCTGGTCGGGTCACGCCGCCTGCCGTAATGGCTACTAGCCCATCCCTTTCGCTGTACCTGCGTCTCCTGAGGGAACAACTCAACATTGCCGTCTAATGCCGACTTTACCTTCTATACTTTAGAATAAACCTATCAGTTTCATCTCGTTCCTCAAGTGGGGGAATGAAATAGACCAGGGGTGGCGAAACCAGCCAAGTGCGAGTCGGTCTTACGCACCAATGCAATGGTGGCGAAGCACTTAAAATAAATATTGTGTGGGTAAGATGTATTTCGCGAGGCCCTATGATGGGGCACCATACAGATGACAGATTTTTAATTGAAAAAAATAAACTTTCAAAGGGCGAGGTCCCTCAGATGGCGAGGCAATTTCGTGATTTTTAATAAGAAAACTCCAAAATTTACAATACAATACAATACAATACAATGACTCTTTATTGTACACCACAAATAATACAATACAGAAAAACAAGTACATGAAAAAGAAATAAGGTAAGCAATAGGCGGCCTTGTCGCTTCGAAGCGATCTCTTCCAGGCAACCTTTAAAAAAAGAAAGAAAGTAAGGAATGCATTTCAGCAGGTGGTGCAATATAAAATTTTATTTTATAAATAATAATAATAAAAAAACAAACATTTTATTAAAAAAACTGAAAACATCCAATAATACACATCATAAAACATACATAGATAAGTGATACACAATATACTTGTAAATAAATGGACTATAATACAATTCTCAAGCACAGGATAATAAATAGTGTTGCTTAAGAATAAATTTAAAAATTTACCTACTTATTATAAAAAATAAATGGAACTGTCATCCTTAGAGTTAACGATTTAATTTTTAACCCTATATATCGTCAGTGGCGTGCCTAGGGTATCAAGCTATGGCAAGCCGAGAGATATGTTTTAGTATTTTTTTATAATTTAATGTAGGTAAATCCATCTTGTTGCCGCTTTACTCAGTTTGGGCAAGCTTACCAAAGCACACTTCATTCTATTACTAGACAGAATTTTAAATTTTACAGACTCATTCTCACACGCAACGCACTAAAACAAGAATACCTATTTATTTTGTAATTACATAAATTCACGCATTTTACAACGCCTTGCATGGCATGGCCCACGTTTCGATATAAACAATCGTGAAGTTATTCGTCTCGCCCGCGCAATCGCGTTCTAAACCAAACGCAGCAAACTTCACACCGTAAGCCAGATTCAAAATTGCAAAGAAAGCGCTATATGCAGCTATACATAGATATTTGCAAAACTCACGTTTTCCTAAGTATGAAGAGAGCGTTTGGAAGCCCCGTAAAAGCCCACAAGAGCGAGCGAGATGTCATGCTATTTATAACGTCGCTACTATCGCCTATCGCCGCGTCGGCCGCCGTACAGCGCCGCTAGACCGCGCAGCGGATTTGTTATGCAATTCTTGGTATTTTACGTAAAATAAAGCGCGTTATTATGAAAGTGATTCTATTAGAACTTTTTTCGTTTGGACGAGGTTTGGTTTTTATTTTTAATCTTGATTTGAGATTTATAAGGCAAGCCCGGCTTTTGGGCTTCTATGTAAGGATCGCCACTGTATATCGTGCTACCGGCCTTAAGTGGACAAAAAAATTATTACCAATCAAGTAACTAAATAATTCTTTGATTACTGACTATAATTATTTTGCAACATTGCCATTGGTGCGCCATCCCTTAAATAGACAGACAAGTCGGCTGTTTAGTGGTTCTAAACGTTGTGTCGCTGTCAGCTCACGTATTTACTTGAATGCAATCCTGCAGAGTTCCCCAGGGATGGTGCAGAATTTTGCCATGCACGTTAGCTTATAAAAAGTTAGTTAAGTGTTCTGCGGCCTTATACACGTCCCACTGCAGTGCACAGGTCTCGCCTCAGAAAATCAGTACGAATTGGGAACTGCACACACACCATAAAAATGCTTCCTAGCTGTGTTTTAATTTTAGAAAATATGAAATTTGTTTGTCCGCGTTTGACACATGTTTGACATTTCTCGCGATCAAATTTGTTTTTGTCCATAGACCTAAGTATACCCGGAAGCGCGAGAAAAGGGTACTTTTACAACCATCATATGCTGCTATTCTTTCATTGAAAAAGTAATGTAAAAGTAATGTAAGGAATTGAATAAACATAATAATAATAAATATTTGTTACAAGCTTTTAGTGAACTTGCCATGTTTTTTAATATGGCTCGATCCATGCATAGGAGGTTGGAGGTTCCAGGGTCGAGTAAAAGGGGTATGTATTATAATACCGAAGTACGAAAGACCGAATGTATTAAAACATCGAATGGGTCAAAGACCGACACGATTTTTTTCTGAAACCGTAAACTTCTCAGAATTTATTAAAACGGCATCATACAGAACCCATTAGGTTAGATTAGGTTTGTTTTATAACAATCTTAAAAAGTTAACGGTTTCAGAAAAAAATCATGTCGGTCTTTTGACCCATTCGATGTTTTAATACATTCGGTCTTTCGTACTTCGGTATTGTAATACATACCCAGAAAAAGATAGGTTTAGTAGATTGTTCAACAAGGGAGGAAAATAACCAAGATCACACGAGGTTACTTGGCACCTGAGCACAGCGAGGGTGCTAATATTCCGAGGGTGACATTGGTGTTTTTTCCCTAATTAAACACTCTGCTTTTCATTTCGACTACAAGGAAAGTAAGAAAATATAAATATAAATAAATAAAAATGTCTAAACTGGTCAATATGATCATTATAAAATATTTCAATGGAGTTTATTAGGTATTAAGGAATAATTAATTTTACATAATTTAGAATGTTCAATATAATAATCAATGAAAACAGTAGATAAAGTAGGTATTTTAGTAAATTTATTTATAAAATATGTAAGTAACCTATTTGAACCAAGGAGTTAAGCTGTATAGAGATAGGCTGTGTGGACAATAACATTGTCGTTTACCGTGTTTTTTTCTTAACATTTTCTAACTTTTCTAACTTTTCTGGTTTAAGTCACTAAATAAGAAACTAATGTAAATTAACCTTTCGTATGCCGGAGTAAAAAAAAAAAGTCGTGCATTCTAGTCTCAACAGTTTCATATAAATCCAATGATACAGATTTAAAAAAAAAATACAAAAAAAATGCCTTAAATTGGGTACGGATCCGGTACAAGGCATACGAAGGGTTAATAATTTAATTTAATAATATTTCACTGGCATTATAAAATTTGTAATATGACTAATTAAGAAAAAAAAACTCAATACTTAATAATTCCATGTATATGCCGTAATGCTTGGCTGAATGCGTATGTGTTCCATTGACAGCCAATGCCTCTATTTTTTTTAATTCATTTCTACCCTTGGGAAGAAAAGTATAGTTATCCTCCCGTATGTCAGATATGATTTGCCTCACTTTCCGATTATGAGAGATGAAAAATAACATGTCAACCATTTTATGATAAAAAATCATAAAACAAATATTAGGGTGTAAGAAAAATCAGAAAGATAATTCAATTTGTGATGATAATGAAAAAGTAAAATTGCCGGTAGTCTGTTCTGTCAAAATAAAGGCTGGCGCAGACCAGATGCCTGTACTTGTAACGCACCGTTGTAATTAATCAAACTGTAAGAAAGATGGCACAATGTGTGTACGCATCTAGTACGCCATCTTTCTTACAATTTTGTTTTTTTTTGCTAATCCGGTAGTTTTTTTAAGGGTTCCGTACCCAAAGGGTAAAAACGGGACCCTATTACTAAGACTTCGCTGTCCGTCCGTCTGTCACTAGGCTATATTTCATGAACCGTGATAGTTAGACAGTTGAAATTTTCACAGATGAGGTATTTCGATTGCCGCTATAACAACAAATACTAAAAAACAGCATAAAATAAATATTTAGGGGGCTCCCATACAACAAACGTGATTTTTTGCTCGTTTTTGCTCGATATTGATAACGGCAACAGGTAGACGCTTGAAATATTCACAGAATATTTAATTATATTATATTCACTTCAAAAATAAATAAAACAAATATTTAAGAGGGGCTCCCATACAACAAACGTGTTTTTTGCCGTTTATTATAAATAATGGTACGGAATTCTCGTGCGCAAGTCCGACTAGCACTTGGCCAATTTTTATCTTTGGCGAAATCAAACTTACTGCTAAAATCGATAGCACGGTAGAATGAGAGTGCATAAAAATCAACTTTGAATTTTTTACTGGCAATAAGCACTAAGCAGTTCACGTAAGTAATTCGCTTATGAATAGGCCGGTAATCATCGAATTTCATAATTTTAACTTGCAAAAAGCGAAACTGAAGTTTTTAAAAACATACTAATAAAATATCTCGGTGAACACCCTCGTTCTAACTTGATGTAACTTTCTTGGAGTCGAAATCAAGCTCTCCAAATTTGGCAACCCGAGAGGCCGAGATTGTTAACTTTTCTCAGCGCTTTGGATTATGAAGAGGTGCTTTGGGCAGAATTATGTTATTACTTACCTCAACTGCTTGTTTTAGTGTCAAAGTAGGTCACTTTTAATAATTTAATAATAATAATTTATTTATTTAAATAAGAACATAGGTTTTCACAAATGAATTATCCACCAGACCCCTAACTAGGCTGGGCCTGTATCTTGGGTGTCTGCGAGAGTTATTTATAAAAAACAGTTACTCAATAATGAAAACAGCTGGGCGCCATCAGCCATAACACAAATAAAACAGCGCAAAAAGGAGCATGCAAAATAAGAACACAATACAAAAAGAAGTAACATCAAATATGCAAAATGAGAACTTAATAGAATAACTAATGGTGTACTGTGCGTGTATTAAGGGTGTAAGCGTTAGTAATCGCATGTGTGTGTGTGTGTGTGTGTGTGTGTGTGTGTGTGTGTGTGTGTGTGTGTTTGATAGTTAAATTAAATAAAATTACTTAAACTTCAATGACGATGCAAGCACTCGTACCTCGTACGCACTATGATAGAGTAATTTTATTTTAAAAGTGTCACACAGATCATCATAAAATGACTCTATCATAATCATTCTAATTGCTTTGATCGAAAAATTGTTGTGGAAACAATATAAATTTTCTTGCACTGTCTACAAGATTGAAATGATGCTTCTGGGTTTGAAAGTGTACCTAACATAAGTATGGACACGTTTAAAGTTTGTGAAAACAGCGGTAATCTCTTCACATGAAGCGACGTAATTTTTTTGTTTTTATTTTACTATTTTCAATTTCTCGAGGTTGTTAATACCATTAACCTCAAGACATTTGACAGGTACTTATGCTGCAGAATTACAACGCATATCGCCAACAGCCTAATCCAAGCCAAGGTTGAACATTGAGACGTGACAGCATGACAGCACGCAATTTTTCTAGGATACACACACAATCTCGCTTATCTCTCGTGGAAGCGTTTGTCCTTTCCAATAAACGGCTGAAATCGTAACTGCGTCTCGGAACCACTTTGGATTTTACAAGAGGTATCCGATATTTTGGAGAGGTGCTTTGTGCTCGCTCGCGCACAATCTATCGAGAGCGCAGTCGCTTGTCGTAGAACAGTATTGTAAGCCTGCAACATAGCAATCACATACTATGTTGGCGTCGAATCACAGGTTTTTATAAGAGAAATTATTTATGACATATTGAGAAAATTTCTCTTCTTTTTTCCGTGAAAGTCATTTTGGTCGAATAATACACAGTTCAACGTAATATCTATAATAATGATGATTTATTTTATCATGAATTTAGTTAAGTTTTAGTAAAAATGTATTCTGAGGAGAAAAAATACGGTCCTTTTATATTTAAGGTGGTTATACCTTTTTGTAAAAAATCGATCTCGTTATAGGTTCTCCAGCTTGATTCAAATGTGCTTAAATAAACTTCGTTTTTTTTCAGCATCATGAAGAAGGTAGGTAAATAAACAATATGCATTGTCTTTAATGCCTTTGTACTGTAAAATCCGGTTACAAATTGAATAACGACAAGTACCTAACAATTAATAATAAGCAATGTGATATACTTAGTCATTAAGATTTTCATGGTTTTATGTATATACAGCCACTAATTTTTAGAAAGCGTTTATTTGTGTAAAAGAAATATACTAAAATCAAATGCTACGTTTTCAACACACTATTCCACTTGCACGAAAATAGAAGCTTGTGATTCGGAATGATGTCAGCCCCTTGACATCTGGCTTCCATTAAGAGTGTACCTAAAAGCTTTATCAGTATGAAACTTAAATCTAGGTTAGTAGGTAGGTATCATTTCTCTTCTAACATTAACGTCATCTCGCGAACGTTTCTTGAATCGCATGAGCTTTAAGGTGAGGTTTTTGGGAGAGGAGTTTATTTGCCCGAATGAAACCGCGCTATCCGCTAACACGTGTCAATAGAAGAGAGGGCTCGTGAAAATGCGCCCAGAACACATGGCGTAAAGTCAAGAATACTTTTGAAAAAAATTGTACGCCAAACCTAATTGATTCCTTTACGTAAAAAAAGATATTTACTCATTATGGTTTGTAGACTAACTTTCATTACACAAATGACGCGATCGTGTTTTTGTTTTCATTAAGCTGCTCTAATTATGTACAGTTTTTTTTTAAACGACCCTCAAAACATTATTAACTAAAAATATTGTTTAGATTTTTAATTTTACATCCAAAATATACTACCTATTTAATTTCATTCATGGTGATAATTTGTTTTTTTTTGTATTTGATTAGAATTAGATTTGTTGGGGGTCTTTAAAAAACGAGCCTACTTTTTGTCAAAGGGCCGGCAACGTATCCTTAACTCAACTTGCGTTATAGGCGTACGCCCATGGATATGATGATTGCTTTCCATCAGGTGACCCACCTGCTCGTTTACCCCCTATAACAAAAAAAAATGCGCTACCTGCTTAAATGTGTTTCTTTATTTTTTCTGTTTCCATTATTTCTGTTGCCTGGAAGACATCACACTGTTAGTGATAATGCCGCCCGTTGCTGATCTTGAAATTTTTTTCGGTATACTATCTTTCCGCATTTCTTATTATATAATGGTGGTCAGTAAAGAGTCACTGTGTTTTAATTAGGTACCTGTTAACTTTAATACAAGCCTTTAATGCCTTATCACTGGGCTTTCCTTTATTTTTTCTGTTTCCATTATTTCTGTTGCCTGGAAGACATCGCTATGTAGTGATAAGGCCGCCCATTGTTGACCTTGTAACTTTTTTCGGTATACTATTTTTCCGCATTTCTTATTATACCACCGTCAATAAAGAGTCTAGGTGTTTTAATTACCTGTTCACTTTAAGTTTAATACAAGGATCAATAATGCCTTCTCACTGGGCTTTTAAATTTTATTTTTATTCCTGCTGCTTGCTCTTGTCTGGTAAGTGGGAGGCAAGGCTTTGTTAGGTACCTTGGGATTATCTTCGATCAGCATATCTCTTTTGCACAGCACATCACCACTATTGCTTCTAGAGTAAGGAAACTTATATTCGTAATGAAGAGACTTCGGAACTTTGCTGGCCCTGATATACTTCGTCTTGTCTACCAGGCACTAGTTCAATCTATTTTGGACTACGGGGTGGCAGTCTGGGGCTGCGCTGCAAAAAGCCACCTGCTTCCCCTGGAACGTGCTCAGAGAGCAGTAATAAAGACGATGATGAGGAAGCCTTATCGGTTCCCTACAGACTTACTGTACTCCGAGACGAAGCTACTTAGGGTAAGGCAGCTTTTTATCATCAAAGCCGTCACTCGTACTCATGGCGTCGTACTCAACTCTGCTGGTTACAGGGATATGTTGCGAAGGCGCATCTATAGGGTCCCGCTCCCCCGGTGCAGATCCGCTTTAGCTAGGCGTTCACCGGCCTACTCACGCTGTTGCATATATAACCACATCTGTAATTTCTGTGACATTAAACTTCTATCAGTTCCCAGAGCTAAAAGGTTGGTGAAACATTGGTTACTGACGTTGTCATACAGTGACACTGAAGTAATAATTAAATGCACAAGAATAAAGTGAATCCATTTTATGAGGACATATAACATACACACCGCACACACACACACATTCACACATAGACACACACACACACGTGCACGCGCGCGCGCGCGCGCATCCCCCAACCTTCTTTACCCTACTGTATAGGATTGTAAATAGGTATAGGTAGGTAGTATAATTTTATTAAAAGCGTAAAAACCCGTGATGTATAATAACACCTTATGTAATATTTTCTTTTTTTTCTGTTTAGTGCACTCGCAGATGGCCAAGGCTCAGCCTAGTTTGGCCACTGATGGATACCCTCAAAAATGTAAATATGTAGTTTTTGTCAATAAACTATTTTGTATTTTTTTTTGTAAATATCAGACGACATAATTCACATTTAAAACGAGCATTCGCCGCCCCTTAAGTATTTTTTTTTTAATCGCGCCATTCCATTCCAAACAAGAAAGTTAAACATGTATAAGATACATTAACATTAACTACTAATAACAGTTTGTCAAGACAAAATACAGGTAAGGAAAGAAAAAAAAAAACGAGTATTCCCTGTTATAATTCCGCATAAAAGCGTAGCTATGTACGATTACTACAATAGCAGGCATAAAGGTGACAAATGATGTGTACCTGAACGCGGTAAATAACCTTAATTCGGGGAAAATCGTAACAGATGTGTTGGGGTGCAATGCCTATTATTGTCATTACTTAAATTAGAAATGAGCTGATATCAATTGTTTGTTTATACAATTTTGGCGTGTCGGAACATTTATGTAATCTGAGTTAATGGTTTGGTCTCAACTTTGACTCAACAGACTGAAATATTTAATGTGGGAAAGGTACTTAACATTTATCGATTCAAGCTTCACTTTGTTGGATATAATATAAGTATTTTGACTTAAAAGTAGTAGGTATAAAGTATCTTGTACGGGCAGGTGAAGAAGCTCAAAAAATATTTTACAATAAGTACGAGTACAACAATGAAATCTTTGGAAAAATTTGCCTTGACAAAACTTCCTTACCTAGATAGATATAAGTAATGCCTGATTATTGATGTAAACAAGTACCGTAGATTGAACCGTATCGTAGATGGATATCGTACATATGTGTCTACCAACTGAACTAAGCATAGGTTGTTTTGAATTACTACTTACTTTAGGTTCCTATTGAAAAAGTGCTTAGATTTAATAGTAAATGTCTTTCTGGACTATGACAATTCAAGTTTCCATTGTGATGGCAAATTGTAACTTTGGCATATAGAACATGGTCGTTCTAATATTCTCATGTCAGTAACAGGCCTAATCTAAGTCGATAACGAATCCTATTCAACCTACCTACAAAATACCAAATAGGTTCGACCAAATTGAGCACGTTCAAGTATCCAACAATTTCAAGTAGCTCACGAAACTGACTTCGCAAGTAACCGCGTCGATTGACACTCAATTTCCTTTTAGTTTTAGGTATTCTAATAGTGCTTGGAAAGTTTCCTTTAGTAGGTCCTCAAAAAACACCCTCGTTTATCCTCACTTAACAGAGCCGTGGAGCATTTTCTGCTATTTACATTTACCTCATCTCCCCGGCAGGCAAGGGCCGAATGAAACGGGAGCATTCCGTCCAGAATCCGCAATGAGGTGAACAATGGATCATCCGGATATTGCCTGTCAACCGCGCTACCTAACGCGCTGGACTGCGATACTAGGTCACTCCCTGGTCCGAGGACTGCTCTCATAAATGCCAAGTGCTCGTTTCTTTTGCCTTATTAAAATTGAAAATTTTAAGTGGCTATAGGAGCTACAAATTCCCTGACAAATAATTTATCCCCGTTGAAATACCTTTTATACGCAGGTAGGTACAGTCAAACTATTTAACTTCTGATCCATCATAGAACGTTTTCACAGTAAGCGTCATAATGCTTTTCCTTATCAAGCAATGCAATGGCACTGTGCCATTTTCTGTGAAAAGGTTCCACAGTGGGTCACGGTTCAGTTAATTTCTTTATTTCCTTGATTATTATGAATTTCAAATGACTGCACATCCTTAGTAAATGGCCCACTAAAAATATTGCTGCTAACATTTCGCTATGTCAAACCACTGTATCGTAACTGTAGCATAGCATAATCCGGCATGCAGTAGTGCAAATTCTGATAAGTCCTACTTAGACGCAGCATTTCAGTCTCGTCGGCAAATGCTGTGGTAGAGTACTCTACGCCCTAGTATTATGCAATATTAGATAGATTATCCACTCGTACTGACAATAACGCGCATTGCTAATAGAATAGCAAGTGACGACATTGCGAGGTATTAAACTATGCTACGGAATTAAATACTCGTAGGACGTTATTGAAATCTGAAACATTTGCTTAAACAATCACAAATGTTTAAATATACGAGCTTATTGCACGTAGGTATGCAAAAGGTGGAAGACTAGGTATATCCAGCGTTACTAATTTATCGGTGGTTGGAAATAAGTAGAGGGGCAAATGTCACCGTGTTCCTTGGCTCCGTAACTGATTAGTCGTTCTCAAGCCCAATCTACATGTCTAGACCAGAGTTTTTCAAACTTTTTCTAGGGCGGACCTACCTACTAAGTAGTGCCTCCTTATCATGACTCGCGAACGGCTTAAAAACTTTTAATCCAAATACTCATTTGAATCTATTCACTTAAAACCTGCGGACCACCTGGGACAGGGCCACAAACCCCAGAGGTCCGTGGAGCACAGGACATTAAGAAACACTGATCAACCTACACGATGCTTTTACTAACAAAATAATATAATATAAGTATTTAGTCGAAATATTTTCTGAAATGTGACTACTTAGATCAAATTTAAATGGATAACGACAAATCCAAACCCTTGAAAATATTTACTCTATTTATGAGCCACGCATCATGATATTATACCTAAAGGTCGAATAAGTGATCCGCAAAGCATCGAGGACAAACCTAGGGGAAGAGGTCATCCCAAACGCGGGAAGAATTCACAATGAGCGGGCCGGAATATATCATCCGTTAGCCCGATAGTGTGACATACAGGCTCAAATCATGTTGTATGTTAATGCTTCGAGGCTAAACGATCCCGCGATAAAAAATCAGGTCAGCGATTTATGATGATTAAATCCAAAAAGGCTAAGCTGCAAAATCAAGACTAGAGACTAAATTTATCAGTAGCATTTTTTACCGTTTGTTGTTTTTGGGAACCGAATAAGTTTTATTTTTCTATAGGTATGAAAAATCCGTCCATTTTTTTTTAAAGGAACGAGGACTGTTTATTTTTAGGGTTAAACCTAAACGTAGTTCCTAATCTCAATATTAAAAACAAATTACGATGTGTTCGTAAATTCCAGTACCGCTCGCAAGCCCGTGGAACGGAGCCGAAGTAGATTTTTTACAGACATATTCTTCAGTAAGTATTTAATTTTTTTTCAGGACCATCTTACAGAAAAATACATTCAATACTTTGGAATATAAAAGACGACATAAAAGATGAAGGCGGCAGTTTCTTCATCGCTCGAACCTCGTCACTGTCAACTTGAGCACAGCAACTATTTCATATACTTACTTACAAAATTTTAGTTCCTTCATCCTATTTATATAGCAAGTAAGAATGAGAGCTGGTAAAATGAATGAAGTAGCATGCAACCCGTAACCATACCAAAGACTTCTTTCACGTAAAGGTTCAAAGTGACCCCTTGTAAACATTTGTCATTTTGTAACATAATACCGAAATCTTTGATTTATATACCTAACCGGATTTCGGGTAGACGAACGAATTGACGAAAGGAGCATTGTGTTGTGTTATGGGGCAGGCGCTTACCGTACCGACAAAATGCAAAGTGCGGGGAATCGAATCGGATATCTACCTCTCCTTTAGAATTGCACTGAATAGTTTAAGTTTACCACACGAGATTATAAAAGTTGTTCAGATAGATTAGATTTGAAACGGCAAGAGTAACAGATGTACGTAATAAATGTCAGATTTCTTAAAAACCGATCAAGTGCGAGTCCGACTCTATACCACAGAATAAGTAATAGTACTAACGTACAGAATGACCACTCTCGAACAAAAGTCAACTTTAGGTATAAAAACTTGCGTACTCTTGCTGCTTGCACGCGAAATTGAAACTTATCGTATGATACGAGCGTTCATATTCCGTTGGGCACCGCTGATCCGAAACCAAGGGCACAGGGTTTCCACTCGCCGATATTTGGTAGGTATATAAATCAAGAAAGATAACAGTGTGTATTAATTCAGTAAACTACCTTTATTAAGTAAGTAAGTTATTTATAGAGAGCATAAAGCGTACATTTTGCTTGGACATTTAGGCTGCGTATCCACCGGAGCTGTGCGAGGATGCGAGGGATGTGTTTGTCATGAACCAATAGAAACACTTCATTTAAAAAGTCCTAAGTGAATGAAGTGTTTCTATTGGTTCATGACAAACACATCCCTCGCAACGCATCCTCGCATATCTGTGGAAACGCAGCCTTATACTCGATTTAGGGAACTATTGATGAACCAGTGTAGCACGTGACATCCTCCCTTGGATTCACGTTGCGAACTGCCATTGGTGGCTATTCCGTGCCTTGGTGTTAGTTTAGTGCTTCTGTATATTGTATTGTACCCGTTATTATCTGCGTCAATATACGTCGTCTGCAGTTATAATCTTTGTGTTTCACTCTCTCCGCGTCCCACCAACACGAACCCCGTAACAGCAGGATAAAATATTAACCTAGATATATTGTTAGGTACATAATGCACACCTTACACATTCCGTTCTATTGTCTAGAAAAAATTGCTTAACACCTGCTATCGCATGGATTCTACTTACAATAATAGGGCTTTGGATTAGATTACATACTGTTTACAGGGCAGACGATTTTCACCGAAGATTGGAACTTTGTTACTGAGAAATATTTTATTTCGATAACAATGAATTTGACGTGTTTATAGATAAATTTCACTGGATAAATGTCAAGTTCGAAATGAGCACAAAATATCTGCTAGTATTATAAATGAGAATATTTGTGAAGATGTCTGGACGTTTGTCACTCAATCATGCAATAACGTCATAGCCGATTGCGATGAAATTTGGTATGGAGATAAGTCCCGGGCAGAACTCAGGATAATTTTAACCTGGAAAATTGCTTAGTTCCTGCGGGATGGTGATAAATGAATTCTTCGCTGAGGCCGTTGCGGGCAACAGGTACAATACAATAATAAAACAAAACAATTGAATATTCAACATTTTATTACTTTTTTTAACAATAACATACTTCTAGATTCACTTATAGAATAATTAAAGGCACTTTACTTTGGTTCCTACAAGAATGGTCCCCATCCTATGTACATTTGGCAGAGGTTGGCAACACTAGTTGCCTCGACTATTAGGTGTTCTACTTGCCCTTCTGGCGAAAGGGACAGCGACAGATGTTTGTTTTTGGTTTTCACCTGAAAAAATATTCAACATCAATCACGTCTCGTTTTGACATTTAGTTGCTTACGCTGTTTGTAATTTAAAAAAGAATGCTTCATATAGAATGCATGCTGTCTGTGCTGAGGTTACTTTAGAAACTGTATGTATCCTTTTTAAGCTGATGGCATTGGTAGCCAAAGCTCGATAAAAAAAAGTGTCTAAAGAAAGTGGGTAAAATTTGTTGGCAAAAGGATTTAGATCGATGTTTCGCCGTGTTAAAAGTGAATATCCATAAAATGCGAAAGTGCGTCTGTCTGTCTGTTACCTCTTCATGCTTAAACCGCTGAACAGATTTAGATGAAATTTGCTATAGAGATAGTTTCGAGTCCCGGGCCTAGAAAGGACATTTTTTATCTTGAAAAATGACATAGTTCGCGCGGGATAGCAATAAATGAATTCTGCGCAGACGGAATCGCGGGCAACCGCTATACCTAGTATAAATATACCTAGACGCTTGTGCATAACTTCAGTTACTTATATCTAATTTCTTTTGGCATAACCCTTGTGTGGCTGGCTAGGTAGACGGAGTACTTACAAGTCCGTTGAGCCGCTGCCGTATGTGCTGTAAGTTTTGCAACGCCTGTTCGTTGGTGCGCTCTCCGCAATCCATCGGCCGCGCGCGGCCCCACGACACCAACGGGTCGTACACAAACGGACCTATGACTGACATTAGGGCTGCCGTCTGTGCGCGAAGGACGCGCATTACTGCTTCGCAACTCTTCCTGTTGGCAATGAGGCACGAACTCAGCGATTTACCGGTATTAAAAAATAATAGTTGGATGATAGAGCCTCATTTTTCTTGAAGTCGGTTAAAACTGTTTTTTGAAACAAAATTGGTTAGTTGGTTTTGTACATTATTTTTTATTTGTGTGGCATACCGCAGCATGATGCTAAATGTGGGCCTATTGGCGCCGTGCGGTCTCTTTGTTATTGTTGAAATTATTTTGCGTTTACAGTTCTATGGAAAGTCAATTTGTATTTTTTTTTGTTTCTGTCAAATTTAGTCCATAGGTAAATTATTTCTTTATCTCTCTCTTCTTCTTTCGATACATATTAAATGGTTAAATAAATGTTCGTGAGACCAATGTCGTCTATTTGAATACGAAATGAGTGTTTTTTGTGTGGTGGTCGGAAAAGTTTAGTCGGAAACGATTCAAGAGTGGGCTCTGTATGCACGTAAAATTGCGGAGCAAGGTTTCAGTTGATTGAACTAAGTTGGAAATTTAGAAATTGCTATAAAACATTGACAATAAATAAGAATTTAAACTAGATCAAACTATAAATCACCCATAACAGAAAAACTAACTAATATTTAACTAAATTAAAACTAAAAAGATGCTGGCAACATTTCCTTGCTGTATTTAATGACGTCGTGCGAGGAAGCTTCCAGCTCTTTGGTCCCCGGTGCTGTCAGTGAGTCCTTTTGTTTACCACTGACCTGTACATCCCCTCATGTTTGAGCGGCCCCATAGCAGCCTCCATATTGTGCGTCAGTCGGAACGGAACGCGCTCAGGCCACTCGAAGGATTCACCCTTGTTGAAGAGACAGTTGAAGTCTACGTGCACAGAGTCTCCATTCGTTGAGTCGAAGGAAATGTTCTCGCCGTGTCTGTCACCGAGTCCTAAAAAAATTGGGCTGTGGGTTGCTTTTCGACCAGGAATATGCTTAGATATTATGTACTATCGGCCCAGACGCCAGCTTGGCACCTTAAAGGCCCAGTTTGCGTGCAGTGGCTAGACATCTGTCCATACCAATCCATAGCAATAAACATCAACGGCTGCAAGCAAATTTGTTTTGAAAATGGCAAGCTGACGTCTGGGGCGATAGTACATCTGACATCTACAAATTACTGTCGTTATTTTCACAGCTTTGTGTAGCATTGCATTGAATTCGCTAAACTTTTAGCTTTATCGTAGATTTCTGATGAAAAAGTAGCGGCGGAAGTATACCAATTACCGACGATTATGAATTTCAGAATATCCTTGGTATATTGTATTCATTCATATTTTTGTCTTATCTAGTAAACAAGTTTATAACCTCAAAATGCACTTTTTTAGCTAAAATAGGTATTATAATCATAAATAAAGCAATTCCAGACAGAAGTTAATATGGTATCCAAATGTTGGCTCTGGTAGCATTATTTACAATAAAGTAGCTGTTTTAGCTAAAAATGATGCCTTTTGAGGTTAGAAAGTTGTTTACTATAGTATTGGTGGATTATTTTATTACTAATTTTCTTCAAAGAATCTCTTTTCAAATACAAGACAGAACGGCAGTTCCACATAATATGAAAAATTACTTTTATAAGCTCAAAAGCGTCTTCTGAGTGACAAAACTTACCACATTTAAAACAATCAGAATTTCAGTCCATATTTTTACTTACCTAAAATATATCCGACCATGGACATAACAGCAGTCGTTCTAATATAGGCTGATCTCGCTTGGTACCTGAAAATCACCAAATTAAGTATTTCATATAAATATGTACACTTCGCCATTGTTAAAAAGTACAATAAATAAATAGTCTCACCATCCATAAGGATCAGAGAAAACTCTTCTAAACCATTCTTGGAAAACTGGCGGGTGACGTGGAAGCAAGTTATCTTCATACATGCGCCTCTTTTTCTCAAACGAATCGTTTTTAGCGCACATCATCTCTTTCAATTCTCTGTTACTTGTATGGATACCTTTGATACAACAAAACCAAGGACATGTATTAAGAATATCATAACGGTACGTAACGCATTGAAAAATTCGCTTGATGGTTCAACGTCATGAATTTTTTTACTACCAATATGATTGATTTATAGATCTAAATACCTTTTTGTTTGTAAATGTGCATTAGAATTGGCCGCAACCCGACTAGATTATTAACCCATTCGATGATACCGCATTCTTCATTGAGTGGCAAAACCGAATATGTTCTTATGTAGAGTCTGCGACGTCGAGTTTCTGGTGCATCCTTTGAATTCAAAATTATAGATGTTACCAAGGATGATATAGACTGGATTGGCAGTCGCCATAGTACGGATCGGCCGCGGTTTTTGTAGTTCGATTATTAAATCTAGATGGCGCTGAAATATAGCCAGAGGCTTTGAAGGCAAAACAATAAGACGATCAGATGTTTCATATTACTAAAAATGTATTATTTTTCAAAAATATTGCATAAAATACATTTGTAGTAATATGAAACATCTGTAGTTTTATTGTTGTGCCTTCAAAGCCTTTGGCTATATTTCAGCGCCATCGAGATTTAATAATTGAACTACAAAAACCGCGGCCGATCCGTACTATGGCGACTGCCAATCCAGTCTATATCATCCTTGATGTTACTTAATAGCGGCGATGAATGATGGTGTTCGGGAAGACTGAAAAATTATGAAGTAAAAGGAAAAGTAGTGAATGCCTACCTGAAGGAATCTATTAACCACCAAGTTGAATTCCATCAATCGATAATCTTTTCTTAAATCATCTCGGGGCTTCAGCATTATTACGTAGGCCTTCCCATCTGAACCTAAACAAACAATAATATAATATTAAGATTTAAAAAACTAAGATCGCAGACATAAACCGAACTTTCTAGTAAATTCCTAGGGGTCACAAAAACGCCATCTTTTCAAAAACCTTATCCAGTACGTACACCACCGATTTTCTCGTGATGTTAAGATGTGCTCCAATGATACCCGTAGACTGTGAACCATATTTTTCGGCTAATAAAGTCAGTTCTACCTACCGATTCTTAATTAAAAATTCTGTGATTTACCTTTCAGCGTGACTTTTCTCGGTTTTTGCAGTGAAGGCAATATGGTTATCGTCTCTTCGATACCCGCTAAGTAAACTGGCGGAGTGGCTGGTATGTTGAAGTCTATCCTCTCCTGCCGCGCTGCCTTTGAGGGCAGCACTATCTTGCAGAACTCTTGGAAGGGCATCATTATGTGGCTGAAGTTACTGCTGGCGAGGAGACGTGGTAAAGTTCGAACTAGACTCGTCACTGTCGTTGTCTGTAATTAGAATACATAATAATAATAATAATAATCTTCCAGCCGTGTTCGGCTACGGCGACTACTTCCTACAAATGAGAGCGTCGTTCGTGTGCTCTCTTGTGACTGACGTACCCTATCTTAGCAGTGAATGTCCGTCTGCACTCGCTGCACGTCAGCACCCCTCCGACATAATTGTACAATATGGCCGCAGGTGGCCTGGCCTTCAACTCATCGCGCTTTGCATCGAGCTCACTGCATCGCTTTGCCTCAAATACGCGCACCTTAGAGTGTACCGCTTGCCTCCACCGAGATCGGTCCCCTGCCATAGTCTCCCATCTTGACGGGTCTATGTCAACTCTCTTCATGTGACGCTTGAGCACATCCTTGTACCGCAAGATTTGGCCGCCTTGTTTCCGCTTGCCGTCTTGCAGTTCGGAATAGAAGACCCGCTTTGCGACTCTCTCTTCAGACATACGAGAGATATGCCCACACCATCGCAGCTGCCGTTTTATTAGATATGCCTCTATTCCCATGACATTAGCGCGCTTCAGGATCTCCGTATTCCTAACGCGATCGGACCAATGGATACCCATTATGTCACGAAGGCATTTCAGGTGGAATCTATCTAATAAACGTATGTGCTTCCGATATGGACACCAAGTTTCAGAGGCGTATAGGAGACTTGGCAGGACAATCGCCATGTACACAGCTACCTTGGTAGATAGCTTTATGTCATGCGAACGAAACACCTTGGAACGAAGCTTGCCAAAAGCTGCTGCAGCGGCTCCTACTCTGCAGTTTACTTCGCTATCAAGGTGGCATTTGGATGTCATCATGCTTCCTAGATACCTGAAATGCTCTACATGCTTAAGCGAGCTCTGCCCGAGCATAATATCAAAGTTTACATTGGCTGTTGTGTCTAAGGCCATAACTTCCGTCTTTTTGACACTTATTTTGAGACCAAATCTTTGACACGACTCATCCAGACTCAGCATAAGCTGTTGCAGAGCTTCATGAGAATCGGTCACAAAACACAAATCGTCTGCATACATCATCTCCGTGATTGCAGTGTGTGACACTTTGGTGTTCGCCTTAAGCCTGGCTAAGTTAAAAACGCCACCATCAGTACGGTAACGAACACGGATACCCTCAGACAAAGTTTGCAGTGCTTCCCTGACTACTACTGCGAAGTACAAGGCAAATAGAGTGGGTGCAAGCACGCAACCCTGCTTAACACCGCAACTAACAGAGAAGAACTCTGATTGAACACCATTAACACTTACGCAGCATTGCATGTTATCATGCAGCAGTCGGATCATCCTCACAAACTTGTCCGTGCATCCCAGTTTCGCTAGGACAACCCACAAGGCCTCTCGAGGCACGCTGTCGAAGGCTTTTTCAAGGTCAACAAAACAAAGAAACATTGATTGACCTTGTTCTCTACTTTTCTCTTGTAGCTGGCGTATAGAGAAAATAGCCTCACACGTGCCTCTCTCAGGTCGGAAACCAAATTGAGTTTCAGGCAAGATGTTTTCCGATAGTGCCATTAAGCGGTTCAATAGAATTCGGGCAAAGACTTTCCCCGGCGCAGTTAAAAGAGATATACCCCTGTAAGAGTTACAGTCAGAGCGATCTCCCTTATTTTTGTATAGAGAGCAGATGCGGGATACTCGAAATTCAACAGGTATTTGTTCGTCATTCCACATCCTCACAAACAACTTCCAGATTGCTTCGTGAAGTTGCTCTCCTCCATACTTTAATAGCTCTCCAGGGACATTATCTATGCCCACCGCTTTCTTATTTGATTGTTGCTGAATGGCAACAGTAACCTCACGCAACGACAGAGGCTCATCCAGCTTTATTTCGGTAGGCATTACTGTCATCGAGTTAATGTGCTGCAGATCCGCTGCACGGTCGACATTTAACAAGGTGTTAAAGTGCTCTGCCCAACGTTTAAGTACATCAAGCTTGTTGGTAAGTAGTTGAATTCCATCAGATGATTTTAATGGCACTGAACCACGTTTTTTTGTACCAACAAGCTTACGAATTTCATTATAAAATTCTCCAAGCTGGTGTGTGTCGGAGAGCCACTGAATACGCGCAGCCTTGTCGCACCACCACCTGTTCTTTACTTCCCGGACCTGTCTCCGTAGCAAAGCACCACTACGCTTGACTGCATCGGTTTGGTCAGTACTGTGCAAACGAAGGAGAGCACGATGCTTCCTCAACACATCAGACAACACTTCGTCGTTATCGTCAAACCAGTCCTCACGACCACTTGACTTTATACCTATTACCTGTGAGGCAGTATTGACTAAGCTTGACGAAACTATTTGCCAATTTGCAAGGGGGTCACCGCTGACATAATCCAGACTCTCAACTGCATCACTTACCGCCTGAGCATAAATTTCTCTTGTCTCTAGAGCCTGAAGTTTACCTATGTCTAGATGCTCAGATTTTACGCGATGAGATCTGCGAGGAACATGAAGACGAAGTCGCAGTTTAGTAATCACAAGCCTATGGTCACTCCAGCAGTGAGCACCTCGCATGACGCGAGTGATGCGTACTTGGGAAATGTCTTTTTGCCTCACTATAGCGTAATCTATCAGGTGCCAATGCTTTGATCGGGGGTGCATCCATGTGGTCTTATACTTAGCGGGAAGCCTAAACATAGTGTTTGTAACAGCCAGATCAAATTGCGCACAAAGTGACAGTAATAGCATCCCATTACTGTTCATATTACCAACACCATGCCTTCCTAACACACCAGGCCAAGCTTCACACTCACGTCCAACTCTCGCATTGAAGTCACCTAGCAGCAAAATCTGCTCCCTGGGACTAATCTTAGATAGAACTTGCGTGAGTTCCTCATAAAACTTGTCCTTGGCTTCGTCATCTCTTTGCATTGTTGGTGCATAAATCCCGATAATGTTTAAGTAATTGCCACTTTCAAGGTGTAGACGCAGTGTAGTTACTCGGTCCGAGATGTGAATAGGACACTCCTCCAATTTATTAACGATACTATTTTTGATCGCAAAACCAACACCAGATCGCCTTGGCTCCGACAACGGGGTGCCTTTCCAAAAGAAGGTATACCCGCTTCCGTGTTCTAACAACTCGCCCTCGTCAGCTAGATGCGTTTCACTAAGCGCAACGATGTCTACATCATAGCGTTGGAGTTCACGGGCTACAATTGCAGTCTTGCGCTCTGGGCACTGATTGCCTTCCCGATCAAGGAGGGTACGAACATTCCACGCGCCGAATGTCATGTCGTATGCTTTAGTTTTAACTTTTCTATTTTTGTTTCTTCGACCACGCAAGATGTGATGCAGAAGCAGCCGTGGTTACTACTTCCGTAATGGACGGGTTAAGCCTTTTTTGGGACACCTTTTCTAGTCCCCTCCCCGGCTGAGCGGGGGAAGCAGGGCCTCCCTGAATAGGGCTGCTTCGTCACTTACGGTGCTGCCGAACCCACACTGTTAACCCAATGCAGTGCAGAAGCGACCACTCTCCCCAAGCCGCCTGTGTGCAGACATTATCCACAATCCAGTTGGCATCACAACCAGACCCCTCTGACTCTGTCCATCGCCACAGGTCTTAAGTAATATTCGGAATCCTTTTGTTAGAAGCAGTCAGATTACGCAGGAAATATTAAAGTGCACAAGCGCTCGCGCAGACACATGTGCACTCTCTCGTCCTCATCCCACTGGACCTAATGGAACGGATAGCCGCTACGATTAGAGAAGGAGTCGGATGCAGGCATCTACGGAGATGCCATTCCGGGTTTTAATTCGAAGTTTACCTTCTTCTAGGTGGTTCAAGAATAATGAGCCTAAGCTGGGAAGCCCACCAAAACATGTCAGGAAAGTTGGAATAAAGGAAAGGGATAGGGTTTATGGGATACCATCGCTATGGAGAGGAAAATTGGATAAACGATAGTAGCTTGAGTAGGCCGGGGTCGCGTACCCGTATATCCATTATCTTTTGCCGGACAGACAAAAGTAATGAATACCTCTGACCTGAGAATACATAATACACAATCGGTTAATCGTAAGTATTTCTTGAAGTGACAGGCTCTATATCTACAACAGCTCGCAATATTTTTTTAATTATAAGAAAGATACAAAACAAGCACATTCTGAAGACGTATGAAATGGCACTCCTTTACCCAATTAAAAATGATGAAATACTAGATATACCCGGCTATTCCTAGAGCAACTGTTTGTAATGTTTATACCTGTTTGTTTATTAATAACAGAATATTTTAAGATAATGGTCGACTTACGAAGCGGCTTGTTTAGACTAGATTAACTATGTAGATGCAATTCTGAATTGACAATCACAATCTGAGAAGTTTATGAACGATAAAATCCACCCAGAAGCTGTAGTAGGAGGATTGAGGTCACAGCTCATTACAGCTACCCGCCACCTGACCCGCACCGCCCATAAAGGTCACTTATAGGTTCAAATCGGGGCTAGCACCTCGAGTTTGTCAATTATCAGTTTGACGTGACAACGTCTAATAAATCGATGAACGCCGGCTGCATACACGAAAAAAGATGACGCTATGTAACGTACATGCACTTACATGTTATTGCGTCATCGCGCGTTATAACGCGCGCCAGGATGTACAATTTTAGTACTAGCGCTCGGGTAATTTTTAATGGGGGGGGGGTGCGGGGGTTTTAAAGGGGGGATGATTTGCCGTAGGATGCACCGTTTTTAAGATATTTGACAAAACACCGGTTCTCGTCCGATCACCGAGGTTAAGCAACGTACCACGAACTTTAAGGAAGGTAAGGGAATACATCATAAGGAAATCTGCATTACCTGCGAAGCAATTCATTAGAGTATGTGAAATTTTTAATGTAAGTACAGCCCAAACCCTCTTCTGAGTGAAGGCCAGTGCCCCGCAGTAGGACGTGTTTAAGACGGAGATAGTGGTATAGAGGTTCATACCAATCCATGTCCCACAATGGGCTTATTGCATAGCTCAATCATTTTCTCAGCGAGTTGCGTGAAGTCATTGACAAGTTTTAACATATGAGGCTCCTTGAGGTGAGGGTCAGCGAATACGTCCGTGCATCGCTTGATGCGTTGCGGGTAGGCTGATTTGATGACACTCATCATCATCCAAAGCGTGTGCTGAGGGTACGCCATTATTAGTTTCACTATTATTGCTTTCAGTTGAAGATATACCTGAGAAGAAGTAATAATCAGTGATCGGATCTAGGATGCAATTTGGGGTGAACGACCTCAAACGTTATGCTTAACATGGAAGTGACTCGGGATTTCCCGGGATTTTGGGAAATGGGTTTATTGTTCATGTTAAAAATTAATAACTTTTTTTAAAAATTATTATTATTTGTCGTTAATGAGAATGTGATAAGCAGGGCTCAATCTGAATGACAATGTCAGTCAAGAAATTAGTACTGCTTACTTAATTCCATTCATACCATTTAATAAAAGAGGTTGATGAAATATTAGTAATTATTATTACTTTAACCTGCATACACTGGTAAACAGATAAAAATAATAAAAAATACCATAAAATATAAGACGAGCAGGTTACGTTTATTTTATATTTTGTTTATTTTATAGTGTAAACTACTTAAAATTAAAAGCTACTGTTTTATAAAAGTAGGTAACTAAAAGACTCGCGGTATTGTTAGTCATATCCAAGTTAAGATAACGGACTAAAACCCCGGGAAATTGCATCCTAGATCCGATCACTGGTAATAATAAATAAATAAATAAATATCATGGAACAATTCACACCAATTGACTTAATGTCAAAGTAAGCTAAGCAAAGCTTGTGTTATGGGTACTAGGCAACGGATAAACATACTTATATAGATAAATACATACTTAAATACATATTTACCACCCAAGACCCGAGAACAAACATTCGTATTTTTTATACAAATATCCGACACGGGAATCGAACCCAGGACCTCAAGCTTCGTAGTCAGGTTCTCTAACCACTAGGCCATCTGGTCGTCAAAATTAGTCAATCAGTAAGTGCTATCAGTGAATCCATAATAGGTAAGTATCGAAAGTTATACAAAAGAAAAGATTTTCATCAAATTCTAGTTTCATCAAATTCTGGTTTCATCAAATTTCTATTTTGCCAAATTTTTGTTCCGTCTATTCCTGTTTCATTAAATTACTATTATGTTCCTGGGACCATAATATTGCAACGACAATGAGAGTTAAAGACGTTGTTCAACTAAAACATTCTTCTAACGTAAGTTAGCTGGCGCAGTAAGCTTGAGTTGAAAATATTTAGGTACTGTCAGCAGCAGAAGTGGATGAACGGTTATGGTGCTCACAGTGAACTACACACGACTCTATTGCCAAGATAATAAGGGGGTGTGTAGAGCACCAGAAACTATTCCCATGCTATTCCTTAACTTTCAGCCAGAAACTTCAACTTACTAGGTACTTAATTATTATGATGACTGTGGAATAATATTATAAAATAATTTTAAAAATTACATGTAATAAATATTATGAATAAATGAGTATGAGTATGAGTATTCTAACTATTCCAATGAATGGCGCAAATACTAGCCCCTCATATTAAATTTAATACATAATACTTATTGTACTTACTTGTTTGACGGGATGGCATATTCTTGAGACGATTTGAGAGAAAGCGGTAAGATAGAGGTACAGAGGCAACCTTTCAGAATATGTTTTAATAACTTCTGTCATTTGGGCAAGAACCGTGGATATGTTTGTGTCGGATGATGTTATTTCAACATCTAACCTGCAAGACAAAAGTTCAAGTGGATATTTTAAGTAGAGAATAAAAATATTAAGGGTATATAGATAATGAAGACTGTTATCCTTACACGCTTAAGACTGACGAAATTTCTAACTTTTTAATTTTATAAAAATACGAGCTGTTCCCCGCGACTCCGTCCGCGAAGAATAGGGGTATAAAAGATAGCCTACGACTACGACCTATTCTCAAACCTACCGAGTGTGGAGAAAAAAAAAATCATAAAAATCGGTCAAGCCGTTTTGGAGGAGTTCGATAACAAACACCGTGACACGAGATTTTCATATATTAGATCTAATAAGTCATCTATAAAAATATCTGAAACCACTTATTAGGTTAACTTTTTCCGTTTGTAAAAAAAATGCCTTTGCCTCTGGGGCACTTTAGTTGAGTAAAAAGGTTTACGTACCAAATAGAGAGCATCCTGGGCATACTCTGATACAAATACTTGTGACCATACTGCAGTGCTTTCCCGTAGCTGTTGAGGGCGTACAAGCGTCGGGACCATACGGGACCGCTTCCACTCACTGGGTCGCCATTACTCACTTTTTCGTAGTACGCACCTAAACATACCTTCGGAGGAGAAAGTCAATAAGCACAAGAACACTGTAGGCATCATCAACCAATATTCTACATAAACATAATAAATAGGAAAACTTTTTTGTTGGTATGTCGACTAATTAAGTGCTTTACTATTTTTTTATGATAGTTCTTGCATCAAATAAAAACAGTAAAACTGCCATGTTGACGTGTAAGCGAAATTAGTCTGAGGTGTTTTAAACTCTACAAATGATAATGAACCTTAAAGTGGCAAAGGAATTTCTTGGTCGCTTATACAAAGCGGATAATCTCTGGAACTGATTTTAAAAATTCTTTTACAGATAGAAAACTATGCTACACCATCCCAGTTTCACAAAGGCTACTTTAGAGATAGTTATGCTTGTTGCTTACCAAACTTTTTTCCCACTGCTTGAAGACATCAACGGCTTCTTTGTAGTATCCAATATTAACGTCTACATCCACATTTGTAGTTTCATCATTATATTTTGCTATCAGAAGCTTAGCTTTCGCACATATTTTTCTAAAACACAAACAAAAAATATTAAACCATATCCGAGCCAGTCTGTGAAAATTAATAATGAATATAGGTACTGTAATATATATGTGACTAGTTTAAGACTTTGTGTATTGAAAGGTAGATTTCTAAAGCGCCTGTTGCTTATTAAATGCAATCCTGTACAGACGCATTTCCTTCAGCTCCTCGTAAGTCTTTGAGGACATATTTTTCTAGTACAGAAGCGTTTTTCTAATGAAATTTCTTGTCGACTTTGCGTTTAGAAATCGTTCTCCGCTGCCCGCTTTGTACTAAATGATCTGTACTGATACCTTTGCTCGTTTGTGAGTTTGTCAAATTGTGGATACGCGTCGTCTAAGCCCCGTCTTAGCGTGGTAAACGCGTGCTCGTGCTGCCCTCTGGCCCAGTACATTTTAGATTTTTCTATGAATAATTCCTCAGGACGATATTCTTCCGCGTTGAGAATGTACATGTAAGACTGGAATAATAAAACATACTTCCACATAAGCTGAGTTCAATACGCGGTAATTGATTTTTATTAATACTTATAAAAAATAGAAGGTAGATTTACCTGTTGAAAAATTCCAGCTTTCCTAGCATGTTTGGCACTTTGAAGCCAAAGATCACCGATGTAAGCTTTGAAAGTACTTGCAGTTTCAGGATGAGTTGGTTGCAATAATTCCTAAAAAACACAACATGTTAATTTAGCAAAAATAAACATTTATATTTGCCTGGCGAACCGACTTCAGGTCGGGCTAAAAAAAAACTCGATTTCGAGGTATAGAATTGCCACGCTTCAACCAGGTTTAACGTCCAAATCGAGACTTTTCACCATGTGGCCATCAGTTATTTCAGTGGATAGTTACTGCCGTTACTGGCGTTCAACCACTATCACTTTCCTCTCGCTTATTTCGTAGAAATGAACAGTTTGCACGATGTTTTTAACAAATTGAAATTGTACTAATCTCTACAGTATATGCGACAGGATATTGATAGCGAGTGAAAGGGTAGTAGAACTACCCAGTTGGCTCTTTTTCACACTCTTACACACTCAAAGAGTGTAGTTTTTATTACTCCTCGTATTGTAGTAAATGTTATAACAGTACCTGGGTTTGCTGCAACAGTATTCTCCTCAGCCTCAACAGAGGCTCCACCGTGCGAACGTCAGATTGAACGACGGTTAAACGTCGTCGCCATTCGTCTAGCAACGTATTTAAGATATCTTTGCCGTGATTGTCACCATCGTGTAGGCCTTTTAGTCTGAAATTGAGAGTTTATTTGTAATAACTACGGCAAAATATAAAAAGTAGAACTCCACGTGATATTTCGATTTATCGTCAGTGCATGGAGTGTAGTCATGCAAGTGAATATTTATGTGGGCTGTTTAGAAATACATACTGGTCACTTTTTATACTAAGATTTTTCGAAGAAAATTAAATTTTTCGCGTATTCACATACTTCGAGTTATTGTATAGTACCTTAAAGTTCAAGGTCAATTCTATTTACACTAATAACTCAATGTGACAATCACAGACAGTGTAAGAACTGACATAAAAAATGGTAAAGCACTTACTTGGTCGACTATATATTTCTAATCGAAGTTTTATTTTGCGGATGATGACCCACTTTATTAATTCATTGTCATTGGAGCTTTATATACACATACATTTTTTTTATTAGAAAGCTTGTGTAAACATTTGTCTTCATCCATCTATACATAAACTTAACCAACACTAAAAACGCTCTCTGATATTTACTCTTCTACTCAAGGAGGTATAAGGACTAGCCTAGTGCAGTACTAATATTAGTAATATTACACCTACTTTTCCAATAATTCTTTAACATGCCCCGCTTCCGTGATGACATGGAGGCCCAACACGCTCTGGTACCCGCTTCTTAATGCGCTCTCGCCCTTTGTCTCCCCGTCCATTTGAGCCAACAGTTTGCTTGTAGCATTCTTGCATGATAGTAAAAATGCGTCGTTTTCTTGGCTGCGGTAAGCAAGCAGAATTTGTCCCATTAGTACACCCCAGTTTTCTCTGGAACTGGGCTAGAAAAAAAAGAGAATTCACTTTATTGTTTAACTGTATAAAAAAGTAAACAAAAGAAAATTGCAAATACAAAAAAGTTCTATTCAGCAATAAATTATTTTTTCAATTCCCCCAATGCTTCTGATGAAGCATTCTGGAAGTGGAACTTTACTAGAAATCTGCAATGGTCACAGCAACAGTAAGTTGAGATCCAAATCAAAGTTAAAATTAATAGACAAGCGATACTTTGCGACCGTCATATTAACATATCGAAATCGATCTTGCTTATCTATTTGCTACTGCTCTCATAACTTAAAGCAACACCGCAGATAAATTTGCTTCAATTTATTTTCAACATCATTCATTCATCAGTCAGTTTCAATACTTATTCATCTTAATGAACTGAAACAATTACTTTGCTCACCCGCGACTTTACGATAGTTACGTTTATGGCAAAGTAACGCCTGATTCAATAAATAACTTATTCATCTCACCACAGGTTTCTTCATCAGCTGTTCCAGCTCCTCGAACCGCCCGAGCCTCCAGAGCGGCTCTGCTGCTAATTCCGTGGTAGAGTCTCCAGATTCATGCTCGCTCAATAGACGGTATGCTGTGAACGGCTGGTCCAGGCCTAAATAGCAATCAATCATGCCCTGTGGATAGATTTTTGCTATAATTAAAATGTTTACCTAATTATACAGCAAAAACATTTGAATTTATGTAAGCTTGTGTATGCTATCTATCCCAATTGGGGATGTCTATTTTTTTGCAATGTATAGTAAATCGAAAACCATTTCGAGATAAATGCTTTTCAACTCGTTTTCTGTAGTTATTTAATTTTGTAGTACGTGAAGTATTAAACTAGATGGCGCTAGCTACCCAACTACACACGCAATTGTCACTGGCCCAGCGCTATAGAGGAGTGTAGTACCAAAAGTCACCCAGAGATGGCGTTGGGATCGAGTTAGATCGCGCTATCGTTTGGTCAACCTATTGGTATCCTAATGTGCAGCGGGATGCGATGCGAGGCTTAGAACAAAACCGTTGGCCGCAACAACATGCGGTCACATATTTGGCAAAACACTAATCGCCGCGCTGCGCGCCCTCGAGCAGTGTAAGTGAAAAGTGAATTGCAATACGTCTACTTTTAGCCAAGTTCCTAGTTAATAGGGACTACAGCGGCCACGCGTATCATCCAGCCCGCCGAGCTAAAATTAAAAATTTTATAAACCCCAACGCTATTATGTCATACGTACGAGGGCAGAGTGATAAGTCTGGTAAAAAATATGTTTATTTTTATTTTATTTCGATAAAAGTAAATTTATTTTTCAACGTAGTCTCCATGTAGCTCAATGCACTTAGTCCATCGTTTTTCTAGCTTTTCGATACCTTCCGTATAATACGATTTCTCGAACCCTTCAAAATACGCATTGGTTTCTTCGATGACTTCCTGGTTGGAACCAAATCTTTTTCCGCCAAGCCATTTCTTTAAGTTTGGGAAAAGAAAATAGTCGCAGGGTGCCAAATCCGGAGAGTAAGGCGGATGCGACAGCAATTCGTAACGCAACTCGTGAATTTTGGCCATAGCAACTGCACATGTGTGCACCCGTGCGTTGTCTTGGTGAAAAATGATTTTCTTTTTCGCCAAATGGGGTCGTTTTTCCATCAAAACTTCATGAAATTGCTGTAATAAATTGGCATAATATTCGCCGTTGATTGTTTTACCTTTCTGGAGGTAATCAACATATATTACACCGTGAGCATCCCAGAAGACAGTAGCCATAACTTTATTCGCAGATAAAACTGCTTTGGCCTTCTTCGGTGCTGGTTCACCCGAAGCAATCCATTGTTTTGACTGCTCCTTGGTTTCCGGTGTATGATGATGGATCCAGGTTTCGTCAACAGTTATGAAACGACGCACAAAGTCCTTTTTATTACGTTTAAACTTCGCCAAACATTCCTCTGAAATGGTCACCCTTGTGCGTTTTTGATCCACCGTGAGCAATCGCGGCACCCATCGGGCGGATAGCTTCTTCATATCCAAATAAGTGTGTAGAATATTACGGACGCGTTCGTCTGAAATGCTTACAATGTCAGCTATCTCACGGACTTTTACTCTTCGGTCATTGAGTACGATATCATGGATTTTGGTGACCATCTCTGGTGTGGTGACCTCAACAGGGCGTCCAGGTCGGTCGGCGTCAATAGTGCTCGTACGACCGCAACGAAAATCCGTAAACCACTTGTGAATCATTTTGATTGACGGGGCACTCTCCCCGTAATATTTATCTAATTTTTTTTTGTATCCGTAATAGTCTTTTTTCGCAAAAAATAATGTTTAATCAGAACACGAAACTCACTTTTCTCCATGTTTGCAAACATTGAAGCGATTGTTTTTTTTTCATAGCTGTAAAAAAAAAACTATCAGAGCGAACTGGCTGAAAATACACCTTAAATCTCCGAAAAGGTTCAACTACAATTTGACATTATTTGATTTGCGAAAAAACTACCGTGAATTTGATTTTTACCAGACTTATCACTCCGCCCAGGTATGTTAGAACATAAAGTAAATGTTCATTATGCGTCTAGGATCCCTTCCGCAGCTAACAAAAGGGCTGATAACTTTGGAACGGCTGAACCGATTTTGATGAAACATATCTAAGAACCATCGCCAAGAAACCTGCTTTCTAATAAAAAAACCACATTCAAATCGGTTCACCCGTTTAAAAGCTATGATGCCACTAGGGCATCGAAACTCGGTTCAATTTTGAAAACCCGGGTTTTCGGGTCTAAGAGTAATCAAAACCCGGGTAGACCGGTTTTTTTGAGCTTTTCGATCTTTTTGTTATAATTTTTAAAAATACAAGAAACTGTGTTCTTATATCGATTTTCTAAAATAAGTACAAAATGTAAAGGATGAGGAAGGTTTAAAATAAATGAGACAGTACTTTCCAAATTACAAAAACAGTTCTAATATTTTAAAAGTCGTATAGATTTTTGGGCAGGCAACCGATGCGTTGGACCGACGACCTTGTTAGAGTGGCCGGAAAGGACTGGATGCGAAGGGCGCAAAACCGGGAAGAATGGCGTGCATTGGAAGAGACCTACACTCAGCATTGGGTGGTGAAAGGTTGAAAAAGAAAGAAGAAAGATAGATTTTTTTAGTCTGAATATCGATTTTAAGCTTGAACGTGTCCGTTTGATGAAATCCAGGCTCCGACCATCCCTGCTCCAAACTATAATCGGATCTGAAAAGTTCCAGTCTAATCTGGAGAACCGATTCGCTGCTTTGGAAACCACTAATAGCGATGACATTGACCGGGCCCTCGAGAATGTAGTTGGAATCCTCAGGGAGGAAGGTCTGAGATTTTGCGGCGTAAAGCCAGGAAGTCGAAGCTTTCGGAAGAAACACTAAGGCTCATGGAGGAACGACGTGAACACCCACCAGTTACTTCGTCAGAACGACATGCTCTAAACAGGAGAATTGGCAAGCAGGAGTAGGTTTAACCTTTTCAATGCTCTGTCAAATACAACAGCTCTCACTCATACACCGGAATGTCAAACGCGAAGTTGAAACCTACAGAAACGCATGTAGGTAGATATCGCTCTGCCCGTCGTAACTGATATATGAGTCGTTGGCGTAGAACCTGCGGTGCTTATATATGTGTCGTTGGCGTCGAAAAGGTTAAACTTGGTTGGCCGTATATCTGTATTATTGGTCTTAATAAACCGTTTGGTCTGTACAACGTCGTTTCCGTCCGATATTCAACCCTGCTACAATTTTAATATTATGTAATGATTTTATTACATAACAAATAAGCAATGACCTTCATTTGACATTGGTGTAAATTGCGTGACCGGTCCAAGTCGTACTTTATTCTATGTGCTTAGAATTATTCACAATTTACGCGTGGATTTGATTTGGACCCGCTGTCTGACATCTAGCACTTTGACAGCGCCAGTAAAGTGACACTAGTTACGGAGTACCACTACGCAAAACATAATAAAAGGGGTTGCCTTATCGTACGCTTTTAGATAGATTTAGAAATTTGGCAGTGTGGTGTGGGAGCCCACAATTATAATCTGACCTCATCAAGCAAAATAGTTTCAATAATTAATTTTGAAAAAAGTAGTGAACTAAATGACAAAATATTGAAATTAGTTTCTTATAATTGACTTTTCTATACAAAAAAAAATATAAAAACCACCTTTACTGACGTGGACATAAACTAACAAATCCTAGCCATCGCTATTGGAGGAAACTAAAGATGTATGTAACTATCTTTTGCAAGTGTTCAGTTTTTCTAAAACAACTTTGGTTGATGGTAAGCTTCCAATAAGAACAGTCCTCACTTATCGCTTATCGGGTGTCAGAAAGACCTAGCTTTTTATTTGAAATATTTGGCCTGCAATAAATTTGGTGTTTTCATGTTGCATTTACTTTGTAGTTAGCTAAGCTTCTTTCTATTTTATGAAATAGGAAATTAGCCAAATTATATATAATTTTTACCCTTAAACTGTGGTTGTCCAACTGTCCTCCCTGAGCCAATCGTTCATAGCACAATGCGGCATCCTGCAATCTTCCCGTTACAACTTGCGTTAGTATCAACTCTTTGAGTGAAGGCTCCGTCCTTTTAATTGACAATATACCTAAAAATAAAATTTTAATATGTAGCATAAAAAACTTATCTGTATAACAAGCAATAAAAGGGACTAGGGTTGTTCTACCAATTGACTCGCTATTTAGGGCGCGGTCATGCAAAATTATTGGACAGAGAAGTCTTTGGGTGCAAGATCGTCAAAAACAGAAAATATTCAAAAGTGAAGGGTACAGTCCGCATCAAAAGTAGCAGGCCACTTTGTACCTTGTCGCTCTACAGTTAGGTGCAAAACGTCATACTTGATTGACAGTTGTGTTATTACGACAAAGTACAAAAGTGACCAGCTACTTTTGATGCTGACCGTTTTTCTAAAAATGAGATTTTAATCACAACATGTACTTAGAGCTCGCAAAGTAACTTACCAAATATATGTGGATTAAATATGGATATCAGAAAATCACTACATAGTATAAAACAAAGTCGCTTCCCTCTGTCTGTCTGTCCCTATGTATGCTTAGATCTTAAAAACTACGCAACGGATATGGATGCGGCTTTTTTTAATAGATAGTGATTCAAGAGGAAGGTTTATATGTATAATACATGCATAATATAGTAGAGTAACACTGATAGTTTTAGAGGTTTTTAATGTGAAGTAGTAAATATAGTAAATAAACACATTTTTTTGCGCTTACATTGTTAACCCTACAAGATAGATCAAAATAATGCTAGAGTATTGTACACCTTAAAGAGGTCTACAAAAAGTCCGCGATGGTATATGTCTATCTCTTAGGGATAACCCACAATAACTATTTATAACTATTTATCCTTTACTTTTTACGAGAAAAAATGGCTTATTTACAAAGCGATTTGAAGCAATACAGCATTAATCCTTATCCAATTTTGTACCTTAAATACATTGTGCGTGTAATATAGATCAATATGGCTCTTTACAGCATGCAATTTAAATTAGTATTTTCGAAGATATTACAGATTTAAAATGCAGGGACATAGCGGTTGCGGCGGTACAAGCCGGGGTTGGCGGCGCGTGCCTATAATACGGTCTAATGACAAAAAGCTGTGAACGTTGTAATAAAGACATTCTGTAGTATATTTAGTATCAGCATTGCACCCGTGCGAAGCCGGGGCGGCCCGCTAGTCTAATATATAAAAATCTCGTGTCACGGTGTTTGCTATCGAACTCCTCCGAAACGGCGTGACCGATTTTTATGAAACTTTTTTCTCTATACTCGGTAGGTCTGAGAATAGGTTGTAGGCTATTTTTTATACCCCTATTCTTCGCAGACAGAGTCGCGGGTAACAACTAGTCTAATATATAAAAATCTCGTGACACGGTGTTTGTTATCGAACTCCTTCGAAACGGCGTGACCGATTTTTATGAAACTTTTTTCTCTATACTCGGTAGGTCTGAGAATAGGTCGTAGGCTATTTTAATGCACCTATTCTTCGCGGACGGAGTCGCGGGTAACAGCTAGTAATATATATATATATTTTTCAATTTTATAGAAATGGTTACCATAGTAATCATTCGTGATGACAGTTGCTTAGGTGACTAGACGTGTTCCTTTCAAGTATTCTTACCAGCAACGGAATCCGGTTCATCCAATAACGCGTATATTTCAGCTAACAATGGGAGTTGTTCTTGCATATTGTTTTTCTTCTCAACCATGTACAGTTCTAAGTATTGCAGTGCACGTTCCAGCTCGCCACAAGCGAAGTTACCTCGAGCTATTAGCAACTTGTCAAATTTATCGACAAATACTGATATTGCTCTGAAAGAGTATAAATTGCATGAAAAACAAGCTCAAAGATCCAATGATATTTTAAGTGTAGATGCGTTATATGCTCACATTATGCCCAAAAAAATGCTCCGCACGCGGCAGCAGGCACACACACATACACGTTTCATTTTACTTACATTTTATTACATTGACAGACGGTATTAAGAGAGATGGCTTCATTAAGACGATATGAAGAAAAAGACAAAGATAGTCTATCACTTGCACGCAAAGTGTAAGCAAACGTCACAATCCGACTGATTTCAATGGTCACAATTAGGACCATTTCGCGGCACACTTTTGGTGCGTTGGTGGCGTATCTACCTCTTTTTTGTATATAATATCATTGCAAAGATCCGCATTTTTGAATTTAAAATTAACCGGTTTCTGCTATCTTTGGGACCGTGCATTTGTCTGTGAAAATGAAGATACGCGTGCGCCTTAGGCCGTTCGTACATTACCTCTTTGAGTTTGTAATGTACGGACGGCCTCAGGGTGCCTTTCACCATGTCCTATGCTACGTTGCTTTTGGATGCGTTTCATATCCACCAATCATATTCATTGGTCCACATATCATAGCACCAGTGGAAACGGGTTCAACTAAGAGAGAGAGAGAGAGAGAGAGAGAGAGAGAGAGAGAGAGAGAGAGAGAGAGAGAGATGTTTATTTACACATATTCGATACAAACACAGAAAAAAAAATACATTTGACAGGAAATATACAAATAAATATCGAATAGTATAAATTGGGCCCCACTCAGCATGATGTTGAGGCAAGCCACAACGCTGTTTTTCAGTGGGACCCATTTAAAACTAAACACAAAAAACATACACACTGTAACGACACGAACGCCGGTGAACAGTTCGCAACAAAAACCTAATTGGGTGGGAACACAGCCCGACCTTGTGAAAACCCGTAAGTACATAAAAAATTAAAAATAACTACCGCCATTTGCTTGTAAAAGAGAGAAAAAAAAAAAAAATATATATATATATATATTTTAACAGAAACAAAACGAACAAACAAAGAGTCAATGTGCCAATCTCAGATGCGCCCAATTTACTTGTCACCTATGAGTGCTACGAATACCTCAGCCTGAAGTCTTGTTGGAGCGAGGTAAGTACAAACATGTTGTATCTAGGTTGCACTTAGTGCGAGAAACTAAGCTGTTTTTTACATGGAAAGATGCGTGCTCTGAATCTTCCTCGAGCGGCTACATAGCTAAGCATTGGTGCAATTGGTCACATAGTTTCGTGGCGTAGTTTTAACATACCCGCAGCATAGCCACATATCTGGTGGAAAGCACCCTTATCAGCTTGGTCATAGATACAGTTTCAGTAAACAATAACAGAATAGATATTCTCACTTGTAATTCTCATTTTCCAGCGGCCGCTGTTTAGCATTACAACATTCCAGGAGCCATCTGTTCAAGAAATCCAGCAAAGTATAAACGGTCTTACTGCATTTGCTCTGAAAGGAAACATTCACGTATATTTTTTAACAATCTAGAACAGGGGTTCCCAAGCCGTGTGTCGCGAAGCCCCGGGGTCGCGACACTGTCTTAGGGGCGTCGCGAAACTTGGATAGCAACACTTGTTTCGCCTGCATACGTATATAGGTCTACACGCAAATATTTTATTTTACCTATATAAGGACGTCGTAAAGAAATCACAACAAGCAAAGAGAGTCGTATTATACATTGAGTATGCCTAGAACATCTAGTAGTTTTCGTTTACGAATATTGGCATCTTATACCAGGCTATTTACTGCAGGGCACAGACCTCTTCTCAGAATGAGAGAGCTTGAGATGTAGTTCCCAAGCAGGCCGAGTGCGGATTAGGAACTTCACATACACTATTGAATTTGTTGTCAGGTGTTTGCAGGTTTCCTCACAATGTTTTCCATCACCTTAAACCTCACGTAATTTCACACATAAACTCTGAAAACTCAGAGATGCGAAGCCGGGCTTGAACCCCCGACCTTCTGCTTGAGAAGGCATGGGCCAAACCACTGGACCACCACGCCTTCATTAGGTATGTGAGTGGATGTAATCCATCCGAACCTTTATCACATTACACTATCGTCTACGTATACCTCCAAATAAAATAGTTTCGTGACAGATTAACTGACAAACAATGCACCACCTGAACCACCGGAGTAAACACTAGATAAAGCTACATTCAATTCTTGTTACCTGGTTTCCTTCCTCGGCTTGAACAGTGCTGATATTAGGAGTGAGTCTTATGTCCCTGAGCATTTTGTATTTATTATTTTCTGACGCAGATGTTTCTGTATTTACACTCTGTGAACCTGTAGAACGAAAATAAATTGCCAAATGCAGCAATGCATTACATTAAGAGGGTTTATACCCGAGGGTCTATTTAAATAAATGAATTGAATTGATACCTGCTGAGCTGGTAACGTTGCATTTTTGTTAGTTTTTCTCGATTATTCCATAAAAGTTGAATGAAAATTAAAAATGTTTTGTATACAAATTGTTCTAATATATAATTTAATGTGTCTACTGCAATAATAATTCGTGATAAGACTTTTATTTTCTTTAAAAACCGTTAGGTAATAATTTGTTCGTTTTTAAAGAAAATAAAAGTCTATCACGAATTATTAAGTATTGCAGTAGACACATTAACTTATATATTAGAACAATTTGTATACAAAACATATTTAATTTTCATTCATTTTTTATGGAATAATCGAGAAAAACTAACAAAAATGCAACGTTGCCAGCTCAGTCGGTATAAACCCTCTTAAGTTATTACAATATAAAGTAAACTAAGAAATCGCTACAAATACCTGAACAAACATACATACCTATGACTGCCAATATCTCTTCTTCAATAAACTTCGTATCGGTTTTGGACATTACGGCGTGAAGTAAAACGTAGGGTAGGAAGAGGAACAACGTTCTGACGTCACGCCGCATGCTCGGGTGGACTGTGCGCAAGAGTTCACGAATGTTCTCCAACTCTATCAACGGAATCAGCTGACCTGCCCAACTATACCCATAAAAATAATTAAAATAAATACACGCTGTTTCAATCAGCACAAGAAAAATTTGGCATGAGCTTAAACATGATGATGTGTTGTGACACAGTGTTGAACTTTTCACTCAAATGTTGACTAGTAGAGATCCCTAGTGTTTTGTTCTTTTTCTTATTTTTTTTTTGTACAATAAAGAGTTTACAGACATACATACTTTTGACAAATACGATCAGTTAGAAATAGAAATAGAAATAGAAATATTTATTGCATAAACTGTGAGGAGTGTACAAAGTCGACATGTAGTACAAAGTATCAACAGCTACCCGTTACGGGCATACAATATGTTCAGAATACTTATAACCTAAACTACAATATGACAATAACTTGTAGGGACAATAATAATTACAACAACAATGATAACATAATAATTAATGATCCCTATAGAACTCATTCAAATTGTAAAAAACCTTATCCATCAGCCACTTTTTAAGCTCGGATTTGAATTTTATCCCTTCAAGCACTTTTATATTTACGGGAAGGTGGTTAAAAACCTTTATGGCAGTAATGTAAGAGCTTTTTTTATACATGGAGTTATTAACTTTGGGCAAACAGAGATTATACATATACTGAGAGCGTAAGTTACTACGCAGTGCAGATTTATTAACAAAAAAATCGGCATGGCTTTTCACAAATAAACACAACTCCAAAATATATATGCCAGTCAGCGTAAGAAAGCGTTTCTCTTTAAAAGTATTTCGTAAAGACTGTTGAGCATGCATGTGATAAATTTTACGCAGGCACCTCTTCTGTAGAACAAATGTAGACTGGACGTTGACTGAATTACCCCAATATATAACTCCATATGTTAGCAACGGATATACGCTTCCATAGTAGGCGCCCCTAACAACAGCTTCCGAGCATGTCTCTGATAATATAGAAAGGGCATAACAACCACTTGATATTTTTTTATTTAATAAATCAATATGTGACTTCCAGTTCAAGTGAGGATCAATTGTCACTCCTAGAAAGTTGATACTGTCCACCTCCTCGACTTCAGACACATTAGTAAGTGGCGGACAGAAAGTTTTGTAATTCCTAAACTGCACTACTTTAGTTTTCTTTAAATTTACGCTTAGATTGATTGATTGAAGCCATTTAACAACTGAGTCCAGTGTAGAGCCCATTTTGGTCTCCAAGTCGGCAGAAAATGAGTCACCCGTGAACAGTATTGTAGCATCATCAGCAAACAGAACACACAATTCATCGATTATTGCCGGTAGTTCATTGATATATATCAAAAATAGAAGGGGTCCAATTACACTTCCTTGGGGTACTCCTAATAGTACCGTTTCGAAGCTCGATTGCACTCGTTCTACTGTTTTAGTAAGTCTATTGTAACGTTCAATTACTGTAGCCTGCTGACGGTTGCGTAAGTAGCTCTCGAATAAAGTAAGCGCTGGACCTCTAATGCCATAACTCTCCAGTTGGCGTAGAACTATCTTATGCACTACGCAATCGAAAGCCTTAGACATGTCCAGAAATAAAGAAATACATGGCCTCCTTTCATTTAGTGCATCCCAAATGTGTTTGAAAATTTTAAATATTGCTAAAGATGTCGATTTACCTTTTTGAAATCCGAATTGATTTGGATGTATGACCGAATGCTGAAGCAGGAAATGAGCTGTCCTATTGTATAAAACTTTTTCAATCACCTTTGAGAAGCTTGGTAAAATAGAAATCTGTCTATAGTTATCCAAATCATCTTTGGCGCCTTTTTTATGTAGCGGATGTATTAGAGCTCTTTTTAGGTGATCTGGATAAATTCCTGTCTCAAATATAAGATTGATGATATACACAAGAGGCTGGACAATACTGTCCACGCAAGCTTTAATAATACTGACTGGTATATCATCATGTCCTGCGCTTTTCTTATTTTTTAACGATTTAATAACCTGTTTTATTTCATTGGCATCTACTGGATATAAGAAAATACTATCACGAACGCTACTCATACTTGGATTGTAACTAGAGGGGGTACTTATATGGTTGCTATTATGAGAGATGAAATACTTATTGAACTCCCTTGCTATTTCAATGTGATCTGTAATGCTGGCACCCTTTAACGTTATTTTATCTACGGTTGTTTTTATATTATTAGTCACAGTAGTGTGCTGTTTAATTAATCTCCAGGTAGCTTTACTTCTGTTGGAGCTGTTGCTTATATATTTATCGTTCGAGATAATTTTAGATTTGCGGATAACTTTTTTCAGCTGTTTACAGTAAGTTTTATATTTTACTCGCAATAAATGATCACTGCATTTTTGCAGAGCAATATACATTTTACGTTTTACTTTGCTTGCTTTAGCTATCCCTTTACTTCTCCATTTCGGTCTTTTCCTATATGTCATACGTATTTTTTCGAGTGGAATGCACAAATTAAAAAGAAGCGAAAAATCAGTAATGAAGCTGTTATACGCATTGTTTGGATTAGAATTTTGATAAACATCTGCGAAGCTCAATTGCGCTAGATACTTAATAAAAATGTCTAAATGAGCATCAATCTTAATCCTGACGTACCAGAAATTTTCTTTGAAGCTTATATTTGTGGGTACATTTAAGATTTGGCCTGTGTGATCAGATATCCCCAAATTCAAAACCTCCGACGTGAACTTTTGATGATTGATTAAAATATTATCAATGCAGGTATGGGACTGGCTAGTAATTCTAGTAGGCTCATATATTGTAGGTCGAACGTTAAATTGGTGTAAAGTTGCAATGAAGTTTTGCTTTGCATAATTATTATCACACAGTAGATCAATATTAAAATCACCCGCAATTACAATCTTACGTTTTAGATGACGATAACGAAGTGTTAATTTAGTTAACAGTAGTTCCAGACTTTCTAAAAAGATATTAATATTGCTGTTTGGAGTTCTATACATGCAGATAACCATGTAATTCAATTCTGGAACAAGAATACCACAAGTCTCAAAGTGAGATTCAAGAGACATTTCAGAGATCCAATCAATATTTGTAAAGTTGATGGAATTTTTAACATATATGCACACTCCGCCTTTATGCTTCCGAGTTCGACAGAATGATGCAGCTAACTTATATCCATCAATTTGCAATAACAGCGTTTCAGACTTCTTTAAAAAAGACTCAGTAAAACATAAAACATCAATACACAACCGGAGACTCAAGATTTCAATTTGACTTAACTTTGATTTTAAGCCTTGAACATTTTGGTGAAAAATAGTTAAATTATTTGAATTATTCTCGAAAAAAATCTTTACTTTTAATACCTGCTCCTTTAGTTGAGCTCAGATTATGCAACTGATCAGTTCCATGCCTTGGGGATTTCACAGTGAAGAAATCATATATTTTTTTCTGCGCACTTCTTTTTTCTTTTACAGAAAACTTTTGATCTTTCAGATTGGATCTAGATCGCAAAAAAACCATATTCGAGGCAATAAACAGGCCCAAGTGATGAACAATATTTGCCATTCCACGGTTGTTAAGTCGCCCCGTTCTACTTGAAAACATGTCATATGACAAGTCAAGGTTGGAATGAAATGAAAAGTGCCTCTCGTGATAGGGTACATGACTAAATAATAGGGTATTAAAGATCTCAACTCTAGAGTTATAAATAGGCTTGCCACAAATATAAGTAGGACATACTACAATAATATTAGTGTGAATGATAGGATTAAGTTTCTCAGCATGGTGTTGCACTAGGTCTGAGCAGTCTTCATTTTGCCGTAAATCATCTTCGCCTATAAAAATTACGCAGTAATCACTGAGCGTAAACTTGGACAACTTATTCATCACCTGACGCAGTTTTTCTTTTAGTCCTCCTTCAGGTGTTACAAAGTGACAATACTCGAAGTTACCAAGACAGATGTCGTCCCCCACAGCACTAGTAATTTTATTTGTGTTATTGCTACTTATCAGGACCAATCTATTTTTATTTTTGTTAGACTTCAAATTACATTTGGAATTTTCTGTGTTTTGGCGCTGAGATTCCTCATCCTTAAGATATTTTTCAGTCTCTTCATTCTTCTTTGGTGCAGGTTTTTGATAGCAATCATTGGACAAATCACATTCATCGTGAACTTCTTTGCTCGTCGTGGAAGGATATGAGTATGGAACGGAACTACACCTGGTCAAAGATTTCTTCATGGGAGTTGACTTTCGAAGCAATTGAGACGCTCCATTTTCACTGAGTAGTCCTTTATAAAGATTAAGCTTTTTTTGTTTGTCACAAAGATTTTTCTTAAATTCGACAATTTCAGTGCTTAATCGGTCTATCTCTGCATGGGCGCTTACAAGCTGACAGGTGAGGTCTGCAATTTCTTGCCTGAGATCCAATACTTGAGAATCCTCTACGTTGGATATGCTTGGAAGGCTTTTTGAACTGGAGTCTAAGAAAGCAGATGAATCAGAGTCCACCCCTAACTCCGAGTCAAAAGAACCCTGAGCTACGACGGTAAGTTGGTTCAACGTTACCTGAGGACTCAGGATTTCGTTACCGCTTTGTTGCTTACGAGTCGGTGTAATCAATTTACGAGAAGTGCTTGTTCGACATAGTTGACTCATGTCCTTCTTTTTCATAACAGCTTTAGCCGCATCAGTACATATGTGACATTTCCAAGATCCTCTGGTTTCAATAGTCATTAGATAAAACCTTTTTAATGATACATTAGTTGTGCACAACACATCATAAAGACTTGAGCATTGTGAACATTTCAGATAATCTCTCGTTTTGATCGCCTTCGCGCATTTTTTGCAAACCTTTTTTTGAAGATTTGAAGCCATAGCGACAATTTAGTATTAAGTAATTATAATTAATAAATCAAATAATGGATAATGATTGTAACAAGCACTAATAAGCAATTGTTTCGTTTAATTTACTGTTTTTTTCCACAAAATCCAAATCCTTAATGACACTGAGGGTAGTCAACACTTGTAGATAACAGAAAAAACCAGTCTTGCGAGACACTGGACGCCCGTGCTTGCGTCCGTAAGCGACGGATCTTAGTGAGTGGTCGATTCAACCAACAGTGACCAGCGGATCTAGACACGGTAATTGTTTATAAAGTCCGTAAGGCGGAGGTCTTAATACACTGGTACTGCGTCAAAAGTTAAAAGGAACACATTTCAAAACATGTCACTTTATTATTTAACATATGAATATACATACGAATTTGCATACAGTGTTTCAAAACTCAACGTTAATGAGGTCAAATAATACCAGTTAAAGTCAAAAGTCAAAGTCTAAATTCTTTCTTCAATTCTGGAAAAGTCAGAAAAATAAGAAAAAACCGGCCAAGTACGAGTCGGACTCGCGCACTGAGGGTTCCATACAAATTTATATGTATCGATGAATATCCAGTCTTAGCAGACTCCTGCTCCTAAGCAAAATGTGCGCAGTGTGGGATCATTGTAGATTGGTTACTGATATAGACAGACAGACAAAAAAATTTATGCTTTTCGCAATTTTTCCTTTATCTGTGCTATAAGGCCTTGCTTTGTACCAAATTTCAAGATTCTGAGTTCACTGGAAGTACCCTGTAGGTTTTGATTCCCTTGCGAGTGTCGGAAATGTGCGTTGGTTACTGATATAGACAGACAGACAAAAAAAATTATGCTTTTCGCAATTTTTCCTTTATCTGTGCTATAAGACCTTGCTTCGTACCAAATTTCAAGATTCTGAGTTCACGGGAAGTACCCTGTAGGTTTTGATTCCCTTGCGAGTTTCGAAAATATGCGGAAATTTGCGTCATAAACGGCTGTATCTTTTGATTGCGTTGGCTTAGATGTTTGATTTTTTCACAGCTCCAAGGGACAGTAGACTTGAGTATTTGATATAAATTTCAGCTTGATACCTCCACGCGTTCCTGAGAAAAAGGGTCTTGACAGACAGACGGACGGACGGACGGACGGACACACGGACGGACGGACAACAAAGTGATCCTATAAGGGTTCCGTTTTTTCCTTTTGAGGTACGGAACCCTAAAAAAAAAGAAAAATCTGGAAAAATAAGAAAAAAAATCCATGTCACTTAGTTAAGCGATAATAGTCATATAACATAGTAATTTTAGTATTAGATATTTTCGTAAAAATGTCTATTATCGCGGAACTAAGTAACATAGATTTTTTTCTTACTTTTTCCAGAACTGTTATAACTTGGCCTCTCGCCCGGTACCAGGTTATGGCTCAGTTCATTAGTCGCATAATATGCGGGGTGCGGCAATTTCTATAACGCATGCCATAGGGCCCGCATTCGGGGAACCGTTTTCATTGGTCGATAGGGCCTGCACGCAGGGTGCGGAAGATTTCATGGCGCGTGCCAGAGGGCCCGCCTTTGGGGAACAATTTATTAACATAATGAATTTCACTAGTCATTATGCCACCTGCGGGGAGTCATCGCACGCTGTATACACGCACATTTCATATATCGACCGAATTATCGACCAATGAAACTGAGCCTTTATCATTGAGTTTTGAGACACGTGTATAGGATCGTTGAATCAAGAGCAAAATACTACTGTAATAAAAGATACTGCAGACTAAAATGGTAGTCACTTACTTGTGAGCCCACTCGAAGAAGGTGGTAGCGTAACTAGATCCAAAAAGAGGATGAGCTTTCTTCGGTTGAGAAGGATACGCTAATGTATACCTGCAAAATGTATATTTTTACAAAAATAATTCGTCCGAGAAAAAAATGGTAAGCAACCAATCGAAAACTGTTCAGTATGAACGCACCTTGAACTTAAAAGTGGGAACATAATCTGATGCATATGTTCAGGAAAACTATCCCAAACATCTTTCTTGCTTCCCGTCGGCGAGATATCGTATATCTTCAGTATCTCCTGAATAGTTAGCGCGTAGCTATCCATATTCTGTAAATAAAATAAGTTTTTGTTAAAAATTTCATTTTCAATCCAAGCTTTTTCGCTGACTGTACTTTTTGTTGACTGTACTTGCATTGTCATCCAAACTACATAAACTACCAAATTTCAAGTAAATCCGACCACTGGAAGTGGGTCAAATTCAACTTCCAAGATTTGACCTGTACATACATACTTACATACATTGCAAGTTAATAAAAAGCTTTTTCTCAAAAATATCCGTAAAAGTTGATATTATTCTTTACATATAAGAACGTGAAGTGCATAGTTTATGGTCAGTAAAAAAATTAAAAAGTTAAAAACATTGCAGGCTCGATAAACTCGACAACAATGTCGCATACAAATTCCATTATTGTCGAGTCTCAAACTTTTTAAAAAGTTAAAACGGCCATGGTAATAAGTTGGCACTATTCGTGTACAGCCATGACCGGTATCAGTTGTTTTGTTGGAACTCCAGACTTTTTTTATTGTGTTTGAAACAGCTTGTGGTGTTTTCGGTAGAAAAATACACCCGCAGTTTTTTTTTAATGAAAAAAGGCGGGAAAGGGTTTAATGACATTTAATTTTAAGAGATTTGCAATTCTTTGTACCTATTTAAGTTAGTAAAAATTTATTCTATTTTTTTTCTTTCACCATTTTTGAGAAAAGCTTTATATTAGTCTCGGCTGGAATAGCAATTGCTGGCTTCGTATTGGTTAAACGGACTCGCAAGCTCGTCCGTTTAATACTCATACTCAGCCAGCAATTGCCTACTTCCAGGCCACGACAATAATGTACTATTAATTAGGTACTGTTGATATAACATTTATAAGTAAAGGATACACAAGGTATGTTGCTGGCAACACACAGTTTTAGATTGGCATAACAGTTTTCTCTTCCATTTCCACTTCTATTATGGTCGCATCGCAACATCACATAAACTCTCTCTATCTGTATATTCTGCCAATAATCAAATAAAAATAATACACCTAAGAAGCCCCAAATCTGTATTGTAATATCTAGGTATGTATATAGAAGAAGGATGGCGTCAATATTTTCCACATAGAGAGAAGTGTGTTTAGGTATGTCTTGTATGGGAATCCAATTTATATGGTGTTACGCCACTGATGTGTCAGTTATTGAATTTCTTATTTAAAATTTAACTAACAGTATTAAGTAAGCTTAAGTATGTCATCTCATCACTGTCATCAGTAGGTACACATTGTAGCGCATCTTTGTCCATGTGCTAATTACTTACCTAAGTTATTTAACTTACTAAAAAGATAGAACTTAAAACTGTTTTTAAAACTAAAAAACTACACCAGGAAGCTTAGAAACTAGTATCATTATTATTAAAAATAAATATACCATAGTATCTTTCTCGTACTGAAAAGCTCTCGAAAGTTCCATAAGGGCAGTAACAGCGAAGCAGTTGTCGGCTATAGAGAAGGCAAACGGTGACCTATCGGGCTGCACGTATTGCCTCGGGAGGTGTCCCGCTTCGATAGCGCCGAGTTGGCCGAGGCAGGACCCACTTGCGGCGCTTACTTCTGGCTCTGGATTTTTACAACCTGAAAACTTAATAGATTAAAGAAAAAGAACTAAAGAGTAGTTTAGACGTAGACATATACAGGATGTCCCAAAAGTCAACGATAATCTGGTACTGGGCGTGAGGCTAAGTTACAACAGTTATGGAAAAATTAAAAAAAAATCCATGTCACTTACAAGGAAAGGTATCGGCTCCGATTTGATTCATTCTGATATTATGTTAAGGAAAATAACAGACACATATTTTTTTAGCTGCCCAAACCCAACCTATTTGGAGAAATTGGACTCCCAAGTACTGAAAGTTGACTAAAACTCTGTAACTTATGTAGCATAATTTGCTTATTTTTTTTTTTAAATAGGTTAGAGGGTTTAGTCAATTTTCATTTCAGTACTTTGGAGGCCAATTTCTCCAAATAGGTTGAGTTTGGCCACTCTCTAACATATATCAAAACGAATCAAATCGGAGCCGGACAGTTAGGTACCTTTTCTTGTTAATTAAGCATAACAAAGTGTGTGACTTTGAGGCTAGTCGCTGTAGCGGATTAGACGCTAAACGCGACGAGCTGAAGGCCAGGCGGCCAGAAGACCTGTGGCCATAAACTATAACTACGTCGGAGGGGTGCTGGCCTGTGGCGAGTGTGGCAGAACATTCGTTGCAAAAATCGGCTACGTCAGCCACCTGAGAGCGCATCAGCGACGCTCTGAATTATAGGAAACAGTCGCTGTGGCCGAATACGGCTAGGAGAGGCTGTAAGGGCCTAAGCACACGGTGTTTTTTGAACGCGCCGTCGATGCGCGTTAAAAATACGCCGTGTGCTTAGGCCCTAAGCAATACTTACCTATTTTTCGAAAATCTAATCTAATATATAAAAATCTCGTGTCACGGTGTTTGTTACCGAACTCCTCCGAAATGGCTTGACCAATCTTTATGAAACGTTTTTCTCTGTATTCGGTAGGTCTGAGAATAGGTCGTAGGCTATTTTTTATACCCTTAGGTGATATAAGGCAAAACAACGTTTGCAGGGTCAGCTAGTATATTATAAAAATCTCGTGTCACGGTTTTTGTTATCGAACTCCTCCAAAACGGCTTGACCGATCTTTATGAAACTTTTTCCTCTATACTCGGTAGGTCTGAGAATAGGTCGTAGGCTATATTAGTCGCAGACGGAGTCGCAGGCAACAGCTAGTCTAATATATAAAAATCTTGTGTCACGGTGTTAGTTATCGAACTCCTCGAAAACGGCTTGACCGATTTTTATGAATTTTTTTTCTCTACATTTGGTAGGTCGCTATTGTTTATACCCCTATTCTACCTATTATATTACAGTGATCTGTTATGTGACTCTACTATCACTTAACTAAAGTGACGAGATTTTTTTTCAGCATTGCTGTTTTTGACCTCTCGGAACCAGGTTATCGTAAATGTTTCGCACATTATGCGAAGTAGCAAGGTATTTGAGGACAGTCATAATCATAGAACCAAGAATAAAAGAATCTAGCCAGAAAGATAACTCACCCTGAAGCAACGCGTCAATGAGTTCAACAATAGCAGGCTCAATATTCCTCCCCCCAAATACAGCCTTATGAATCTCAGTTCTATTCTTCTTCAGCAATTCATCCAACTGTCTGAAAGCGTAAGCCTTTATACGCGGTATGTCTTGGTCCAAATGCCGCAAATACCACTTGATTTTATCAAGGAAACCTTCAGGTTGCGTGCGTTTCACGTGTCTCCTTACGACCGCTTTAATTTTTTCTGATATTTTTGTATCCTCAAGAAAGAAGAGGTCTGGCAAGTGAGAGCTTAACAGATTCTCGTTGCTTATGACGAGAAACTGAAATGTTTTATTTATCTCTTGCGGGGCGTGATCAAATTGCTGTACGAGTGATACGGCCAGATTTGTTAGTAGAGGGCCCAGTGACATACTGTCTATATTGTGTATGAAAGCACCCCAAGCTTCAGCTAGGATTTTCGGAAACTCCTTTGCCAAGGGAAGAGCCGATCTCAATGTCGCCAGAACTTTAAATCTTAAGGGAGTTAAGTATGTCTCTCCCATCAATTGCATTATATCTGGAAAGCTTGACAATGCTTTCCGTTTCACTGACAAGGCCACTTTCGCATTCACAAGTTTGTGATCAAAATATGCGAGGACTCCTAAGAATTTTGGATTTAGGAATTCCGCTATTTGTATTGTAGTCATGCTCATACTTCCACACGGCGTGGACACATCAGGGTCATGGCAAGCCAAGTATCTACAGGCATTCAGCACTTTTTCCGGGTTACAACAATATTGTAACAAAAACTCAGTCAGTATGACTCTGAAGTGTTTTTTAATAAGTGTCAAGGTTGATGTTTTCGTTAGCTTCTCTATTGTCATGTTGCACCTCTGAGCAATATCTTTTGTTTCGTTCAAATACACGTGGACATAAACATGAGGGAATCGTTCTATTAGAAAATCAGACACGGAACATTGCACTAGGGACGCAATCTCCTCAATCATGGACGGAACCTGTCTTACGGTTACTGAGTACGGTATGAGGTAGGGAAGAAAATGATGAACATCTTTCGAAATGAAATCTCTATAACCGACAAATCCAAAAGCCCTTACAACTTTTAAGAGTGACACGGCAAACTCTTTTCCACTGTACAAGCTACACTCGACAAACAGCTTGCAATAGTCCTTCTTGTATCTATGGTACACCTGGTTAGGAGTGAACCCATGGGCTTCACAGATTTCCCGTAAATAAACAACGGCTTTTGGCCCCAAAGTACACTGCAGGTGCATTATGAAATACACCAGCAACTTTGTTACTATCAGAACTACTTTTTCATTGCCATTTATCCCAAATGCCTTTATGTTGTTCAAAGTTTGTGTTTGCCTCGCATAGACATTGTCTTCTAAGCATGACTGTGTTGATTTGACAAGTAAATTGACACACAATTTGAATGCAGCTTCCTTATGATAGTCAATCTCTGGATCATCCTGAAACATTAATGATTTAACTTGTTATTATCAAATTAAATAAATAAATAAATAAATAAATATTAGGGGACAATCTTACACAAATCGATCTAGTCCCAAACTAAGCAAAGCTTGTACTATGGGTACTAGACGACGATAAACATACTTATATAGATAAATAAATACTTAAATACATAGAAAACATCCATAACTCAGGAACAAATATTCGTGCTCATCACACAAATAAATGCCCTTACCGGGATTTGAACCAAGGACCTCTTGCTTCGTAGGCAGGGTCACTACCAACTAGGCTAAGCGGTCGTTAAATTCTTATTTTATTTATAAGTTTGTCATTATCATTATCAATAATTACTAACCAAAGTATTTCCAATAAAGGGTCTAAGAGCATATATGATGTGATGGCAATTATCTTCATTTATTAGCTCATTGGGAACACCACCACTAAACACATAATAGTGGTTACACAACCTACTAACAAGAACCCAGTAGTAAGTGTTTTTCAAATCAGCATACTGATTGGCATTCAAGAATTTTCCAATCAGATTTCGTAAGCCCAATGTAGTAGATTGGTTTTCTATGGTATTATTACATTCCGAGTGAAGCGTCAAGATTTTTGTTTGATGACCATTAGAAGTTTTATCCATTTTATGGCAATTGGAACAGACAATAGAAACTTTAATGTCCCCATTGTCAAATATTGTAAATCCTAGAGACTCATCTGTAATGTCAAGCGCAACATCGTATGAGCCTAAAGCAAGGCAAGCAATGACTGGCAATTCTTTAGTAAGTTGCTTCTGAAGATCCTCATTTTTGGTTAGAAATGCTGGCATCAGTATGTCTCCAATGAGCTTGCTAGCTGACAATACTTTGTTGACGAGTAGTAAGCCGCTTATTGATATCACCTGGAAAAATTAAATTAAGTTTTTGGGCTACATGCTACTTCTGTAGTAATAATTCAGTCAGCTACAATTTAAGAGTTGAATGAAGGGCACTCAAGCTATACTGGTAAAAACTATAAGATATAAGTAAAAACATAATTTATATAGTTATATTTAACTATAAGTTTTTATTAAAAGAATCATTATTCATACAAGCTTTTTTGCTGACTGTATTTTTAGTTGACTGTACTTGCATTGTCATCCAACTTACATAAGTATACCAAATTTCAAGTGAATCCGACCACTGGAAGTGGGTCAAATTTAACTTCCAAGATTTGACCCGTACATACACATACATACATTGCAAGTTAAATAAAAGCTTGTAATTATATTAAACTTATGTCCTGCCCTTAAAATTAATTTTTAAATATTTTAAATTAAGACATTATTAGAAACCCCATAATGTGAAGGGAAGTTATCAAAAAGAAGTTTCACTGAGGTAATTTACCCCATAATATAATTCCATAACTAAGTAACTTACTTGAGTATACATGCTCTCGGATTTATTCTTGATCAAATGACTAAACAGTACTGATATAAATCTGCCCCAAGCATCATTAATTTTACTATTCTTTAAAACAGTTTTTGTAATCAGAGCTTGTTGCAGAATTAGACCTGTCACTTTCTCATCAAAATCTAAGTAAAAATTTGAGAAAATGGGAGAGTGTTGTAAACAGATCAACTGTAAGACTTTATTCGTTTCTTCAATAGACAGTTTATCAGACAGAGCCACTGTATCCAAAATTATATTCAATATCAACTTAAGAATATCATAATTCAGCAAGAGATCTGTCTGAAAGTGTATTACGCACAACAATAATAACTCCAAAATATTCATAGCATTTTGTTTTTCTAATAACATAGAATATGAACATTGGTGTTCTTTGTTTATTGATAGTTTCTTTTCCTGTATTAATATATTCAACAGTATTCTTAAAGCTGCTCTGTTTCTTTTCAAAGTGTGCCGAATAAGAAGTTTCTCTTCAACAAAGCTATCATATTTTCTGAGTTCTTGTAAAACATAAATAATTTCATTATAATACCAGTTTTCAGTCAAATTAACTGGTTTGTTGTTTTCAATATTACTCTGGATATGCAATAAAATAATCTTGCAGTAGCATTCCGCTAGCATGTCTATTTCGGCTGCATCACACTTTTTTATACTAATACAATCTTCAGGCAGTGAAATTTTACTACTCAATGACAAACAGTACAGTTTCAAGTCTTTGCCAAATATTTCAATTTCTTCTGTTCTAAGAATCACTGTACATATTATTTCTAATATATCAGCATGCTCTTGTTCCATATCTTTTTCTACCATTTTTAGCAACATGAGAGATAGTTGTCTGAATTTCTCTATGTACATCTTGTCAACCTCACATTTCTCATAGTAAATGTGCATGGATTTGACAGTTGCTTCAAAACTGAATAGGAGTGTTCTAAAACTGTCTGGAAAATTGTGATGAAACTTGCTTATCGCTACTTGTTCGTAATTGGTAAGGAAGTCAACAAAGAACCTCAATGAGGCCAATTTCAAATCAGCACCAAAATGTTCCCAAATATTGAGGACTTGTTGGAAGACCATCTCATACTCCTTTTTGTACCGATCAATACTTAATGCTTTTGTAGGCATGCTCTCCGATAGTAATTGCAGTGTTAACTGAATCATTGATTTACATGTACTAATGTCCTTTACTTTAACATAAATGGGCTCTAGTTTGAGTTGAACAGTTGGTATTGTTACTTGTTCTGGAGAGAAATGCTGTAAACAGATTTCCATAGGCTGGTTATTAGTTTCATTGTTGTAGTATTTGATCAGTTTCTCGAGAACAGTGTAATACTCGCAATGCACTTTATCATAAAATGATGCATCATTGATAGAGAGTATATTTAGGATTCTGAGCTGTGCATCTTTGCTCAGTACATGTATTCTGAAAAAAAAAAAAGACTGTATAGTATTACTAGCAGTGGCGTAGCTACCGTAGGGCAAGCGGGGCAGTGCACCGGGGCCTCCAAGCTCAGGGGGCCCCTCGGACTCTGACTTACAAACTATAAACACGGACCTATGAGAAACGCGGCTATAAAACGCTACTAGTGAATTTACAAGCGCACGAGTCTAGTGAATTTAAAGTGCATTCATCCTTACTTGTCTTATCATGTAAACAAACACGGGTTGGGGCCCTAGTTTATTTTTTGCCCCAGGGCCTTTGGTTAACTAGCTACGCCACTGATTACTAGTAATTTATTAAAACAAGCTTACAATACTTTGATAGTGAATTATTTACTTGTTGATAGTAAAAAATGCTTACATATCTTACCCTATAGAGATAAAGTACTTTACCTGTTCAATTCCTTGACAGACCAGACATAGAATAATCTGCCAAGTAACCAAGTATTGAATGCATTGTAGTATTCATCTGGATACTTCGAAGAGCCTGGCCGTGGTACAAGAACTTCTGAGTCTCTGTGAATGTAAACAAGATACCTTACTGACACAGCATCACTAATTTAACAATACTGCAAGCCGGAATGGACATAGGTGTTTAGACTTACACACTATTACACACTTCTATTACCCAAATACCTATTAATGCGTTTTTCTTAGTAGTGGTAGTGGTACCAGCGCAGCCCAAACTCCAACACAATGATCTCTTCAGGACTTATAAGAAAAGTTTTCAAATAGCAATTGTAAGTGATCTTTTTACAATGTTGATTAATTGGCTGGACTAGAAGGTATATGGGCAGTTGGGTATGTATTACAATACCAAAGTACGAAAGACCAAATGTATTAAAACATTGAATGGGTCAAAAGACCAACATGATTTTTTTCTGAAACCGTTCATTTTTTAAGATTGTTATAAAACAAACCTAACCTAACCTAATGGGTTCTGTATGATGCCGTTTTAATAAATTCTGAGAAGTTTACGGTTTCAGAAAAAAATCGTGTTGGTCTTTTGACCCATTCAATGTTTTAATACATTTGGTCTTTCGTACTTCGGTATTGTAATACATACCCGGGCAGTTACAAGTTCTAGGACTTTATACATTAAGTCTTGTGCTGATACCATGTGAACCTCTACAAAGGATATTGGGCTGCTATTCAATCTTAAGCTAAAAAAAACCCTGATCGGCAGCTGGGTAAGTTACGATAGTTACTAGAATTGGTACACAATCTTAGAAATCGTAGAAAATAGTGATACTTACCCGGATAATTTCAATATAGAAGCCAATAGTCTTTCCAAGCCCTCTGCTGCATTTTCCAAATTATTAAAAAGGACCATAGTTGGCGCATTGAACATTTGCCAGACGGTAAACGGACCGTCCTGGTTTTCGTCATCCATTTTTCAAGGGTATAGATTTAATTTAATACCCATTCCAGTACCAACAATGCAACCAATACAATGTTACTGAAACATTTAGTTAATTAATTTTAAAAATATTTTATAAACAAACAAGTTCATGCAAGAAACACAATTTTACTCATGCATGTCACTCATCTCATGCCAGTTGATTGACTTGATCTGTCAACTTTTCCGCTTCCCGCCTTTTTCGCTTTTTTTTAATAGGATAGTGTATAGTCCATGGACATTTGCCATGAACTTATTACCTACAGGACTGAGTACTGCGAAAAAAATGTGAGGCCGAAAAAAAAATAACCAGAGAATTGCATCACGTTCTAATTAGGGTGATCAAGTACTGGTGCGAGTGGGACACACTTCTCTAGTTTCTCTAGTTTGTACGTAATCTCTCGGACCGCTGTCTCTAGTTGCCATTATTAAACTGTATGGCTTTGTAATATGGGTCCACAGAAATATATCGAGATAGAAGGAAAAAGCTCGGCAATTTGTAGCGAGACCCAGCCTGTAACATCTTGCGTAGGTACTTTGACGTCACGAGTGTAATTTAGTGATGGGAAACATAAGCCGCGCGAAAACAATTCAATAGCATCGATTCATAGATCGATTAGGGAACCGATTCTTATGCACAGAGGAAATGATAATTATTTTCGACAGAGGAAATGAGAAAGGTCAGAATTTCAAATCGAAAAATATAAATGTAGGTACCCACCTAACCAATAAATTGCTTTACATTTGTCAGTACCTACTATAGCCGCTGCAGTTATTCATCATCATCATCATCATTTCAGCCGTAGGACGTCCACTGCTGGACATAGACCTCCCTCATTGACGCCCAATCATTACGGTTGAAAGCGACTTGCATCCACCCTGAACCTGCGGCCTTCACCAAATCGTCCGTCCATCTCGTTGGTGGACGTCCCACGCTGTGCTAGCCAGTCTGTGGTCTCCATTCGAGAACTTTTGGGCTCTAACGACCATTTATGTTCTGCATGCTATATGGCCTGCCCATTGCCATTTCAACGAGCTAATCCGTTTGGCTATGTCGGTGACCCCGGTTCTTCTACGGATCTCCTCGCTTCTAATTCGATCCCGTAGAGAAGCTCTGAGCACAGTCCTCTCCATAGCTCGTTATTACCTACCTACCTATAATCGTGTAAGTACCACACACACGCACGCACGCACATTTTTTAAAATAATATTTAGCCTTATGTAATGTGTACCTTTTCATCATATGACATCATCACTACACCAATAGCCGGATAAGCTGTACTGATTACTCGTCGGTACTTTGATGGGCCAGTAAAGGTGTCTTCGTGGAAATGTATAGAACAAATCTTGCTGTTTTTTGTAGGAAACCATTTTTTACGACTAGTTGTTTTCAATCCATTTATTTTTAATATGAGGATCATTCGGAAAACTAAAATAAAATTGCAATATAGAAGTAACCATAACCTGTTTGTTAATAATACTTATTTGCTTTTCACTACGTACATTATATAGCTACATAATAATATAAAAACGTAATTATCATTTCCTCTGCTTTCAAAATGGCTTTCAATCGAGTAAGAACTGCGATAGTGTACTGTACATCACTATTCTTACTTTTGACAGAAAAAATGATAAATCGACCTTGGACGTGACTCGACAGTTTGAATAGCATATTTTAATTTTTACATCGCTGGTTTTGAACGCACGCCATGTCTGGCTCGTCAAATTAAAGCCGCAATGGAAAGCTAGCGTGGACACACAATCGCCCGCTACTGTTCTGATGAAAATAATAAAATAAATCGTTTTTTAATTATTAACAGATATTTTATGACAAATAGTTACTTACCAATGAAAGGAAGTACCTCGACTAACAGCTCCAACTTTTTTTGTAGTATTTGAAAAGTTAATTACTGAACAACGAGTCATTTTATTTTTAAAACCTGACGTCGCACGCAGACCGCAGTCGGGAGCAGAATAAAGTTCGCGGCGAGCAAGTTAGCCGTTTGGACCACTTTTCGGCAGACGAGGTACGTACACTCTTTCCTTCTATAGTATAAATCTTCCCAGGTGAATTTTTCGCTTCGAGCCCTTATCTTTCAAAACAAACGGTATCGTCATAGTATTAAGGTTCAAATTTAATGTAATGGCTCGAAGTGAAAAATTCACCTGGGAAGATTTATACTATATCTTGATATATTTCTGTGGGGCGAGCCAACGCCCAAGGCTGTCTTGCCAGTCAGTACGCGGCTCGCTCGGCTCGGGCCGAGGCACGCTCGCCCGAGGCAAACACATGCTCGGCCTCGGGCGAGGCACGTCCTGACTGCCCGAGCATTTGATTTGAGGCAAACGCCCGAGGCTGCCTCGCCGAGGCTGCTCGCCAGTCAGTACGCACTACGCGGCTATTTGTTTGTCTGCTCCATTTTTTTTAAACTATTAGTGCGAACTTGAGGGAATAAATTGGTAAAAACTTTGAAAAATCTCTCTGTTTCATCCAGTTAACCCGAGTTACGTACGTTAAATCGAGTTTTTTTTCCCGAGTTGGCACATCACGCGCCTTTGAGCATGGACAAAAACCGACAACACTCGGCTCGGCGGCTCGGGCCGAGGCACGCTCGCCCGAGGCCGAGCATACGTTTGCCTCAGGCGAGACACGTTCTGACTGCCCGAGGTTGCCTCGCCGAGGCAAACGCCCGAGGCTGCTCACTCAGTCAGTACGTGCTACGCTCGGCTCGGGCCGAGGCACGCTCGCCCGAGGCCGAGCATGCGTTTGCCTCGGGCGAGGCACGTCCTGACTGCCCGAGGCTGCCTCGCCAGTCAGTACGCGGCTATTTATGTTTGCCACGGACGGCGATTTTCCCCAGTTCTACAAGACGGCCCCAACCAAAGAGATTAAACTTTTTTGTTATTCCCACAATGTGTACGAACTACACATTCTATGTACTCCGCGTTGTATAGTTTTCTTTCGTTTCGTTGAATTCGTCTTTAAAAGGGATATTGAAAGCGACGGCACGATACGAACATTAAATTTCATAGTACCCTAGCCGCTAGCCCTCCGGAACAAGGAGGGTTACAGTTACGGCTTCGCTTGCGTTAATTACTTATTAGTATTATTACATCTGGCATTTGAATTAAAATTCCGGTATTTCGCAAAATTCCCAAAATAAACAAAATAACCTTTAAACGTTTCATATTACGAAACACTCGCGCAAATTTTCATACCTCTGAACTTTGTGATTCATATTTTGGGATTTTATTTTATACGTAGATTCAGTGGGAACATCAGGATAAAAATTAGCTTATACATACTTTTAAAGATCCAGTTATCTGCATACCATCTGCATTTCATCTAAATTCGTCCAGCCGTGTTGAAGTAACAAACAAGCACACGCACATACTCACAAACTTTCGCTTTTATTATTTAAATAGGTTTAACTGGAAAATTAAAAGTATAGTCCGTACTTTCTCCTGGTAACCATAGCCATATATTTCTATTAATACAAACCCTACATAAAAAACAAGACTTATTTTTAAAACTTTATTGTTATTATACATAATAAATCATAACTTAGATAAATATAACGAAACATCTATTCAGCAAATAAAAAAATAAACAAAAATATTTTGAATTTCTATATATCTTTGTTGTATTATATCTAGGACTACAAAATGACGAATATTTTACATAATGCTCATTTACATAGCTTACAAGGCCATAAGGTTGTCTAAACAACTATACAAAGAAAGGTATGAGTTTTAACATAAGACTAAATGATTTATCTACCGATATTAAACCCAGACTATGCTTATGATCTTATGAAATACAATCATACATGAACAACTTCAAAGAATGGATTAAAATGAAAAGCATGGTCGTGCATAACCATACAATATAATATAAAAACATCAATTTAACCATACTGTCAATGTTATAATTTCAGAAACGCTTACTATGAATTCTAAAAGTGCCTTTTATTATTGCGTATTATACATTACGTAGCACACAGGTATAACCAGTCATTTGAATAAATATTTGTCCACAGCGGAGCTCTCGCTGGCTCAGTCAAAACTTATAAGTTCTGCTGTGTTATTATTGTGTTCTGCTTTGACGGGCGTTTGTGGCTGTTGCGGTTGTGTCTGTGGCTGGGTGGGCAGCTGCTGATTGGGAGGCGGCTGAGCGGCCGACGGCCCGTTGCTATAATTTTGTGACGGCATCTTCATTGGTTGGCCTTGATTTTGAGGCATCTGTTGAACTGGTAGCTGCATTGGTTGGCCTTGAGGCATCTGCTGCGGCCCTTGAGGCATCTGCTGCGGCCCTTGAGGCATCTGTTGAGGCACTTGACCCATCTGCATTTGTTGCGGCATTTGCCCATGCATCATTTGACTTTGTTGTGCTAATTGTCCCATTTGCAACTGCTGGTTCATCATATGCTGTCCCGGTTGGGGAATATTCTGTCCTTGAGGGAGCATCTGTGGTCCTTGCATGTTCATCGGCTGGCCCGGCGGTTGCATGGGTTGTCCCGGCATGGGCATAGGTTGACCTTGTGGTAAGTTATGCTGCTGGGCTAGCTGCGGCATTTGCTGGTTATGAGGTTGCTGCATTTGTGGAATGTTTTGGCTATTATTGGGAATCTGGCCTTGCGGCATGCTTTGGTTTTGGCCTTGGGGCATTATCTGCTGCCCCGGTAACGACATTGGTTGCCCAGGCATTTGGGATTGCTGTTGCTGTAGATTGTTCTGTTGGTTTAGCTGGTAGCCAGAGACCGCTTGGGGATTTTGTCCCTGCATCATGGGCATCCTCATGTTTTGCATTTGCATTCCTAGCATCGCATTGGCTTGTGTCATTTGTGGCTGGCCTATATTCGGTTGTCCGATGGACATAGCGCCCATCATAGACGTCGGGGGTTGCTGCTGGTTGGGTAGATTCTGTTTAGGTAATTGAACTTGCCCATTCTGTTGGGGCATATTCTGTCCGGGCATGTTGTTGACTCCTTGCTGCATCATGTGGACACCGGGCTGGGACATGCGCATTTGGTGCAACATCATTTGCTGCTGCATGGGAATGTGCTGGCTGAGAGTGGAACGTATGTTCTGGGGGTTCATGGAGGGCTGGGTGCTGATGGGGGCTTGGCTGATGGCCATGCCGGAGGTAGTCATAGCGTAAGAATTGGTTAGCTGCGGCATGGATTGGGCTAAAGCGCCCATTTGGTTGACAGACATTGGCATATTAGCTTGGGACATCTGCGGTTGTCCGGGGAGGGATACGGGGCCGTCTGTAGTGGCTTGCGGCATCATCTGTGGGTGGAATTGAGGTGCGGCGTAGATGGGTTGCTGGTTGGGGAAGCTGGGCTGGTACTGCGGCATGGAGACGCCTGGCATGTAGTAGCCAGATCCAGCTGACATCATGTACTGGTGTTTCTGTTGCTCTTGCCGCATTTGCATCTCTCTTTCTTGCTCCTAAAACGAAAAATAGTCAAATTTTAATTAAGTAATTGATTGATTCCAGCGTTATTTTGCTTCCTCCTTTACCTTTGTCCGTTTTACCTCGCTTTTCTGCTACAACACGTGCACGACAGCTATGTCAGTGTGATACATATTATATGCATTCAGGCGGACTAACCCTCCTCCACTTCCAAATAATATCTCAGCATGTCATACTCATAAGTTTTGTTTGGGAACGCTTGTTTCTGTTTTGCAAATTATCTCGTACGTTTCAAAAAGTGTTAGCATTTAGTGTGGTGTTTGTGATAGTTAGGACTGTGTGACGTACGTGACATGAGGGTTCGGCATAAAAAAAAGATATGCGTCGCAGAGGTCGTGCATGTGTAAGCAAAGCATAGTAAATTTCTAGACATCAGAATCAAAATTCAAATCTTAAAATTTTAAGTTTATGATTATGAGTTTACAGCGCTGTCGCTTGTGATATCACTGTAGCGACTCCTAGCGCCATCTAGTCATTAAGTAGAGAAGTAACTACTACATCCTGCATAGCACTATCGAATTTACTCAACTCAGGCTGGATTTTACCAAACTTTTATTCCGAGAATAACGCATTACTCTCAGATAGTAATGTCAAATTACTATGGCGGTTTGACATTACTATCTGAGAGTAAGCGTTAATCTCGGAATAAGTTTGGTAAAATCCAGCCTCAGCAGCATAAATACAACTTCCAACTTTCTTCCATTGGACTTCGGTCCCCACGCATAACATCCGCCTGGAGAGAGATCTCTCTAATGTGGCCTATATAATACTAGGGGCGTCTAAGTAATGCGTAACGCAATTTTTTTGTCGTAAAACGTTACTTGGGGGGGGGGGGGGGGTTTCAAACAACGCGTAACGTAACGTTTTCCTATTTAAATAAAAAAGCAGGGAATTAAAATATCCCAAGTTGGCAGAACTCGCTATGTTTTACGGGGAATCCCTCGACTATATTGTACGTCAATTTTATTTTCCGGTACTTTGCGCAACATAGTTTAGACTTTTAGTTAAAAAATTTAATAGTCACTTGGTCATGTTCATGTACATCGTTTCGGAAGGGGTGGAGAGGGTACAGAAAAAACGTTATGGCGCATTACAAGGCTCAAAAATCTTAATAAATTGTTCAACTCAGACCTGAACTCTCTGCAACGCCAGCTGCCTCTGATACTGCAGGTACTCGTGCTTCTTCTTCCTCATGGCTTGCAGTTTGGCCGCCATTTGCATTTGCCGCTGGCGCTCGGCCGCCTCGGCCGCGGCCGCGAGGCGCGCCGTGTGCTCCGCCCGTAGCGTGTCCAGCGCTGCGCGACTGTCGCGGATTTGGTTTATTTTATCCTGAAACAATAAGACAATTGTATCACGGAAAAGCAGCGCAGAGGACGTATTGTCTAAGAGCGTTTTCACATCGGTATCGGACGCCGATACGATATCGGAGGGAGTTAAATGTATGAAATATGTATCTCCGATATCCGATATCGTGTCGGACAATATGAAAGACAGATACATATTTCATGCATTTAACTCCCTCCGATATCGTATCGGCGTCCGATACCAATATCGGATCGGATAATGTGAAAACGCTCTTATGCGCGAGCGCTTGCCATTGCTTTCACAATCTCTTTATATCACCATCTTATAATAACACACAATAGCATTTTAAGGGAAATTGCTGATAAATTTGAGTGTCCGATTCTAAAACATTGGACCGAGCAAATAAAGAGTGTGGCACAATTGGGGATGTCTATTTTTTTGCAATGTATAGTAAATCGAAAACCATTTCGAGATAAATGCTTTTTAAATCGTTTTCCGTAGTTATTTAATTTTAATATTATGTAATGAATTTATTATATAACAAATAAGCAATGAACTTCATTTGACATTGGTGTAAATTGCGTGACCGGTTCAAGTCGTACTTTATTCTGTGTGGTTAGAATTCTTCACAATTTACGCGTGGATTATACTACGGAGTTTGATTTGGACCCGCTGTCTGACATCTAGCACTTTGTCAGTGCCAGTAAAGTGACACAGTGTATAGTGCACCACTACGCAAAAAATAATTAAAGGGGTTTCCTTATCGTAAGCATTTAGGTAGATTTAGAAATTTGGCATTGTGGGAGCCCTCAATTATAATCTGACGTCATCAACTAAAATAGTTTCAATAATTAATTTTGAAAAAGTAGAGAACTAAATGACAAAATATTGAAATTAGTTTCTTATAATTGACTTTTCTATACAAAAAAAATATAAAAACCACTGGTAATTTTTTTAGACATTCTCAATTTGTGGTATAGATACATACTATTAGTGTGTATATATATTGCAAATTAGCTTTTACATATTTATTTGTCAATTTTTTATTTTATTCTATTTTATGTTACTTGTTTGTTCGTTTACTAACACTCTATGGATAATCTACTTGTCCGAAATAAAGAATTGAATTTGAATAACGTTTGTTTCAAATCGGATGACAATGCAATATTATTATAACATGATGCTGATCTGATGAATGATGATAGAGCTGGAAGGTGCAGGCCATAAAAACTCTGTAATAAAACGACCCGACCGCCTCGAGTTTGGGCTAGTTTGATTCGTCTTGACGAGTACTTTATTAAGCAGGGCAAAAACTACAGTCAACAGAAAAAAAGCAAAAATAAAACTTTTAACAAAAAATGTTTTTACACATTACCTGGAGACTTTCCAGATAGACTCGTTTGTCATCCTGCTGTTGTATGAAACGAAGCAGCTGCGAATGCATCGCGGTTATGTTCATAAATAACGACTGTACGGATGTATCATTGGCAATTGATCTCCCTCTGAAAAAAAACAGTGGTGTGACTGTAACAAAAATAAACACAACCATTTTTGGGCAGACAAAAAGGCAATAATTCTTTGTTTTGTACCCCTTAGGGTCTCCCCACATCTATCGACGCGGAATCGGCTATGAAGGAAGCTTCATGTCCATTCTTTAATTTAAGCGCGAAAAGAAGACCTCGATCGTCTCGGCTCGATTGACCTCGCGGAGCCGAGCCGATCGACTTGTTTTCCCTCTTGCTGCGTGGGCATAAAGCCATTTTGTGTACAAAAAAAAGAACGATTGCCTTTTTTGTTTGCTGAGCCTTGTTTTTTTCCAAGTTCAAATAGGACTAACTTGGAAGCATACACTTTATAATAAAATAAAATCATGCAAATTGGACCACTCAAATTAAAATACACACTGGTACAGGTCGAGTCACAAAAGCTGGTACGAATGGATTAAACAAAAGTAATGTCACTTTGACATTTTTGTAGGAAAATGACTGATGCATGACATTTTCATATTTGTGTGAAGTGTATTCAAATAGGTAACACATAGATACTTTCATTCACTCATTCGATCCATTCGTGCCAACTCGTATGAATCGACCTGTACATTTAAATCGACTTGAGAATCTCCTCATAAACTAGGTCAACGAAGGAAAAGAGGTTGACATCGTCAAATTGATAACCGTGAGGTTAGGTTAATTCGGTTCTTTGTTCACTGCCCCTTACCTAAACAGATGAAACAGAAAGTTACCAGACTAGTTCAGAAAAAAATACAATGCATGAAATCTCTGCATACAGCAAACTAAGTAGCTTACTCTACATTGTCTTGATCTTCGGCTCTGCTTGCCATACCATTGCATGATGTATTTGTTACGTGTTTAATTGCAAGATCGATGATACAGCGTAAAGACATCCCCATGAATACACACAATACGATTGGCAGTGGCATTGCAAGTAGTGCACTTAAAGACGCATGCGATTTAACATGTTTTTGGATTCGCGAGTTACCTACATACCTTGAAGAATTGCTTTTCATTCTGTTGACGAAAATTTCGACTTGCGACTTGAGAGTCTCCACGAACTCGTCTATTTCCTTGTCCTCATTGTCGTCCTCTTGAGTTTTACTTGTGGTTGGTTTGACATAATCCTGGGAGACAAAAAGGTTATTTTAAATTGACAATATATTTTAAGAAAATGATAATCATCGTCTGCGGACTAATATATGTTTTACAGCTGGACATGGGCCTTCTCAGATTGAGAGGACTTGGGCTGCAGTAGTTCTTACGTGAGCCCAGTGTGGATTGGGAACTTCACGTACACTATTGCATTGCATTGCGAGTTTACATGAGTTTCCAACCGTTTCTTCCCTCCCGAAAGGCTTCAGAGATGCAATTCCTGGGTCAAACTCACTACCACACCAGAGCCGACCCGAGAGTAGAGCAACTGGAGCGGCCTGTCTAGGCACCATCTAGCGAGGGCGTTAAAATAATGTGGTTTTACGAAACGTGGATAAGTCATGTGCTAAAAGACATCCTCGCTCTAACCCGATCGAAGGCTCGAGGCAACGCTACTCTTAACACTTTGCCTAAGATACTTCAATCCACCAGTACTGGGCCAATCAACTTTTATACCGACACTAATCTGTCCGCGACATTTTTCAAACAATTGCAGATTTTTGTAAGTAAACATGTTTTTTTCTATAATTTAATAGATGGTGTACATGAATACATGCCATCCTACGTAAGTTTAACCTATTAAACCGTGAAATATCTTGTTGGAAGTACGATTTTTTGGTAACGCAGGAGACGCACAAAGTGTCGGTGTAAAAGTTGATTGGCCCTACCAGGGCGGTTTCACTCCGCAGTTTAGGTATGTTCGGCCGGCGCGCCTCCCGGGGAGGCGTATGGCAGTAGGTTGTCACTTGGCCTTCAGTTCACACGCTAGCCGCATCGCGCGTAATTAAGCATCTTTTTTTCTGTGATTTTTGCAACAAATAATGACTTCTAAACGATCTTATAAATAGTTATTTACTTACTTACTAAAGGTAGTTTACTGAATTAATACACACAGTTATCTTTCTTGATTTTTATACCTACCAAACATCGGCGAGTAGGAACCCTGTGCCCTTGGTTTCGGATCAGCGGTGACCAACGGAATATGAACGCTCGAAAGTTGACTTTTGTACGAGAGTGATCCTTCTGTACGTTAGTACTATTACTTATTCTGTGGCCCTACTACGGTTTTTGTTCTAAGGAAATAGAAAAGGGATGGAGGCAAGGAACTCACGTCGGAAGCGTCGCTGGGCGCGGTACCGGCCGGTGCGGTGGGCGCGCTGGTGTCACGCGTCAGTCGCTGCTCCCAGTAGCTGCGGTCCAGGTAGCGGGACAACTCGGCGTTAGCCGGCGCCCCGTGCTCAGGCGAAGCGCTCACCGAGGACGGGGTAGGCGACACTGCGGGGGAAAGGATTACAAACTTATATTTACAGACAATTAAGCAAACGCATTGTATTGCTCAACGTGCTATGGAAAGGGCTATGCTCGGAGTTTAGAGAACTAAAAGATCGAATTCGTAACGAAGTGATCCGACAGAGAACCAAAGTTATCAACATAGCCCACCGCATTAGCACGCTGAAGTGGCAATGGGCCGGCCGTATAACCCGAAGAACCGGTAACCGTTGGGGTAGACGAGTTCTTGAGTGGAGACCACGGATCGGCAAACGTAGCGTAGGACGTCCTCAGACTCGGTGGAGCGATGATCTTCGCAAGGCGGCTGGCAAGAGCTGGATGAGAATGGCCGAGGATCGTGCTCAGTGGCGTGCCATGGGAGAGGCCTATGTCCAGCAGTGGACGAACATAGGCTGATGATGATGTTGATGATGGTTGAATTGTCGAGCGTTTAATTTCTTTCTCTAGATCTGGCCACGACTTTTTGTTTAGACACGAGCGGCGGTCGACGCGTCCAATACCGACCCCGACCGCTTATTTTCATTGTGTAACTCTTTTTCAATAAATAAAAAAAATACTAATTTCAGGTCATTTAACGCAGATAAAACTAACGCTTTACCCTAAGTCTAACTGCTTGATGGGTAAGAAGGAAAAATGTGAAATAATTTATCCTGAAATTGTTCGATATCACTAAGACCATGGCCTGAAATAACGCTCTTATAATTTACCGTCCTCGGTAAAATTATGCACCACAAACTAAATTTTAAAACATTTTGCTCATTTCTTCACAACATGCAACAATTATACAATATTTGTGTACCAGTGGGATGCGGAGTAGGGTCCGGCGCGATGTGGGAACGAGACCGTCGCTCCTTCTCCTTGTGCTCCGCCTCCGATTGGCTAAGGGCGAGGGCGAGCTGAAGTTCCTCCTCTTCTTGCAACTCCTCAGCGCTCTTGCCAGGACGCTTCTGCTTTAGAGAGTACAAATAATAAAATGCAGTTCGCTTGTTGAAAACAAAAGTGACACTAAACAAAAAACACCATTTATTATTTTTAATGCCACTTTTAATTTCAAAATGCAACACACGAAATGCAAAGACTCCTACGTTGGTAGTTACCTTAGCCGCCAAGAGATGGCGGTAGTGTCACTTTCAACTTACTGCTCAAGCGTTGGTACTTGGTACCGTAAGTTTTAAAACGTCACTTTTTGCTTGGTGACGGTTCAAATCAAGTTCTTCTATTAAAATTTGCTAAAATGTTAAATTTGAAAGTGACATGTTACGTTCAGTGTCGTTCTTTAAATAATAATTTAAGAAAATATAGGTTATAACTGATTTATAAACCGTATTTTTTTGTATAATGTCGTTTTTTGATTTACAATATTTGTTAAAATCTGTTAAAATGTATTCATAAATCGTCATATTTTGAATAGTGTCCCAAATATAAGTAATAATATTAAAACAAAAGTGACACTATACTATACCGAACTTTTTTTTAAAAACCTTTTTAATAGACTTCAACATTTTTATTATTTTGAAAAATATTTCAAACTAGAAACTTAAATAGACTTTCTGTTGCACGAAAAAGTAAAAAACATGATGTATACAAATTTTGATGAGTTACGCATTACAGAAGTATATTGTCAACTTTAAATGGCCATACTGAAAAGTAGTAGTTTTGGTATAGTGACAATTTTGTTTTCAACAAGCGAGTTGGTTTTCTACATAATGTGTAATAAAATTTATCACACATTATGTAGAAAACCAACTGCATTTTAATGATTCTTTCTAGTGCCAATTGTCTAACACTTATAAATTATATTATACCTCATCCAATACCAAACGCAGGCATTTTACTTTTAAATTTTTGGATAATGTTTATTTTAACTCAACAGCTTGCTAATACTAATGAGAAAATAGTATTTGTTTGTTTGTAAACAAACAAATTATTACCAAACGGTTTTTAAAGAAAATAAAAGTCTTTTCACGAATTATTATTGCAGTAGACACATTAACTTCTATATTAGAACAATTTGTATACAAAACATTTTTAATTTTCATTCAATTTTTATGGAATAATCGAGAAAAACTAACAAAAATGCAACGTTGCCAGCTCACCAGGTATAAACCCTTTTAAAAAGTACTTTTGAAAATCATGACTGTCTATAGTGTTCAAAGTTGATCTTTGTGTTGAAGGCCACAAATTGCAAGATGGAAGAGACAACATTCAGCCCATTGCGTTTGTATGACAAAGTACAAGGTCTATTACAATGAACCCATCAGAGAATTTAAGCACAGATCCGTGCCAAAGGCATTCTTTTTCCATTTTTATTTGTATCTATAAAATTGGCTTTATATGAAACAGTTGAAACAAAAATGCACATTTTCTTTTCACTAACTCTTCCAAGGGGTTATTAGTATTTGCTAAACATAGGTATACCTACTTCGTTTTTTTTTGCTTTAGAAATAAGGTAAACAATCTTGGTGAGTCTTTTATTGAAAAATGCTTTTAAAAAAATAGTAACTATTAAATTATGAAATCAAAAAAGTGTAAATGACCATATTTCCTTTCAAATTGTTACATATTAGTTGTGACATATTTTTCTAGTGTTTTTCAATAAAAAGACACGTCAATATCGCTTACCTTCTTTCTAATGCTAAAAAAAACGAAGTATAGTAAAGTAAAAGAAATAAAAAATAATATGGTGCTTGGTTGTAAGAACCTTTAATAAACAAGTTAAATTTTACACAATTATTAAACCGACGCGTATGCAGGATATCATGATATGGCATATAATATTGAAAACATTATTACAATATTAAAACTTGACAATAAAAACTATTCTAAAACTACTCAAAATCATTGAAAATGTCACAAATCAAATAAAAATTAAGAGTGGTTTAACAAAATCACTGTCCAAAATGCTTAACATTATTTTAATCTATCAATGTAAGTGAAATTTAAAGATTAATGTTGTTTCAACCTCCTAATAAATTTGGGTGTTTCAGGGACTGTTAGAGTTGCCCCAGATGGTTCTGGAATAAATGGTTGCAAACAAGTAGGAGCTGGTTTTGGGTGGTGAACTAATTTAGCTCTTAATTTGGCATTATCTCTTTCTTGAGCTTCAAGCATTTCTTTCTCTTTCTGCTGCCTTAGTCTCTCTTGTTCCTCTTCTTTACTTTTCAAAGTCTTGTCATATATTTCTCTCTCAACTGCCCTCTTTTCTGTATTGAGGTTAAAAGGGGTGGGTTTCACTAGTTGTACTGGTTTCAGGACAGGCTTAAATGGTTCCTTGTAAAGTACAACAGGTGGCCGTGCCTCAAATTTGATCCGATTTTCTTTATTCTCAGAAGATGCTGTGGAGGACCCACACTTGTTTGAGATGACCTGCATTCGTTTCTTAACAGCTCCTGGCAAAGGCTGTGCTTTAAACTGGGAAGCTTGTTTGCGTTCTTCTTCCAATTGCTGTTTAATTCTCTCCTCATGACGTCGCTTAAGTTCTTCATCACGCTTCTCAAATGAAAATGGTTTAGGCAAAATGGGTCCATGGCGCACCACCTTTTCAACAGGCTTTTGTTTAATGGGTGAATTTACTCTTGCTTTTTCTAAATGCTGAGGTTTGTATTGAAATTTAGGGCTCACAGGTTTAGTAACATGGATAGGTTGCTTGGGACAAACTTGAGGCTTCTCAAGTATATGTTTTGGTGCTGGACGGGCCTTAAAAGGTTGCACATGAATGGGAGAGTGATTAATCTTTTTGTGGACCTCGGTTAAGTTGAAAGGCTCAGGAATAGTAGGCATCTTTCTTGGTACTTCAGGAAGGTTTCTGGAACCTTCTATGACTGACTTAGGTATTGGGTTTGCTTTAATTTTGAACATCCTGGCTTCTTCTGCTTCCAGTTCCTCCTTTTCCTTTTGAGACAGGACATGAATGGGACGAGAGCGCGCCTTGCATCGCAGCATCGGGGACTGAGGTCTCGTGAGTCCTGACGGTCCGGTCGACGCATTAGATCGAAACACTTGCGGGCGACTCGAATGAAAGCGATTAGGCGTATCTCTGTGATAGTGATAGATAGCCTCAGCCATAGATACATATTTCGTTTTCGATAGTGCCAGATCGCCTGTGCCTGAAATCCTACGATGCCTGTGGTCAGTAGTGTGGTCCTGATATCCCAGTTTCATGAGATCCGTAGTAAGCGAAGTTACATCATTCATAGACAGCGATTTTCTCATTCCTCCATATTCAACTTTAATTGAATCATCTAAATGGTTGTGTTCGCCAAAGTCCTCTTCGATTGGAGTAACTGGCTCGTCTTTGATGTGTAATTTACCAGTCGGCGTAAAATAAGTTTCGCCTCGGAAACTAGTCACGTAATTCTTGGACATCTTTAATACACCTAACTTTAAGTTTGCTCACTTCTCACTCCACAAAGCTTAAATAAAATATTAAAATCTGTTGTTCAAAATAATCTCATCTGACGGATCGGACTCTTGTCGTTAAAATTCAAACGTTTTGTTTGAAGGCGTATTATTTTTTTCTAAAACAAGTTACTGTTGTGATTCTAAATTCTCGTAAATTTGCCACATGTGAAGTTGCCATACTTATAAACCAGTATCACTAGTGATGCGACGAAGGCTATTTCAGTTACTCGTAAAAACACCCACTTAAACGGCAACCAACAATATACACTCTGTGCGATGCGTTCGTTCCGCGGTTCCGCTGTCAACCAAACCAACTGTCAAATGAGATCGCGATTATACGGTGTACGGGTGTAATACAAAAGATATCGTGTTTTTCATTCATTGTCTATCAAAATATTAACCTCTAGTGAGAATACTTTATCGTTTTGTAAGGATCAACTTGCTTACGATGGCGCAATCTTCGTTGCCGAATCCAAATACTTTATTGCCGCTCGAATTAGTGGACAAATGTATAGGCTCTCGGATCCACATTATTATGAAGAATGATAAAGAAATGGTAGGAACTCTACAAGGATTCGACGACTTCGTAAATATGTTACTAGACGATGTAACGGAATACGAATCTACACCAGAAGGAAGAAAAATAACAAAATTGGACCAAATACTACTAAACGGAAATAACATTGCCATGCTAGTGCCTGGCGGCGAAATGCCGGGCGATGGTTACGATGCTTAGTGATTAATAAATATTTTCTAAAACCTTTGTATTTTATTTAAATCATTCCAGAATCCTACATGCCTGTAAATTTTTCCTTTGGTAAGTTTAATTCAATTATACATAACCTAAATGGGTAATGGACCAAACAAAGTGTTTCTATAAACTAAAACCCTTCCTTTTGGCTTTGCCATAGTAGTGTAAAAAGAACTTTGAAAACTTGGCAGTTAACATACTAAGTTCAGTTACATAAACTGCCGAGTTATCATTGTTTTGTAAGTAATAGGTTCAAATGAATTATGATATGATTGATGGGAATAAAATATTCATACCTGAGGTTGTGTAGGTCCATAGTCACTAGCTGTATCTATTATTTCCAGTTTAGCGGTAGAGGTGGGCGGACGGCTAACCTTGTCATAGCAGGCATCACATACTCGTACCTGTTTATATTAATAAAAATTTACATGAAATATTTTAATAATGCATGCCAATAATGTAAAAAGTATTCAAATTTGGAAGTATATTTTATTTGAAAGTTATAAGAAATATTTGATTCATTGTTATGGTGATTAAAATCACCATAAAATGTGGGGTTAGCCCACATCCCTGCTTGTTAATCTCAAATATTATTATGGTGGTTTGCTAAATAAGACAACCATTCATCCACACGCTACCACACTATACCATCTGAAGCCTGTGGCAAATACTTTAGATGGGACCCTCACAATAAAAATTGTCACATTGTAATTTAATTTTATTTCTGAACTTGCGGCCTCTTGGGCCTGGCCCTCTAGGGTCAGGGGCCTGTGGCTTTTTGCCAGCCCTGCCGCCCTATAGTTACGCCACTGCTTCCACATGACATACTTCTGATAGACAAATATTAGATTTGAACAATACTTGGGATGCATGCTTAAAAAGAAACAAGTGCTTAAATATTCAGTCCAATTAACTTACCTCTTTCTCAATGCCAAATTTAGGCAGAGTAGAGTTTTTGGAGCTGCACTGTTGACAGAACACCTGGCCACAAGCTCTGCAGTGGTGCCGTCGCACCATCAACGAGAAAGCTACACGGCATCTGTATTTTATGTAACATTTAGTACCTTGATACAAGTTTTATTTAACCTGACCTAATCTGGTGTCTGACGGTAATCAAATCTTGCAAGTTATCTTGCTACTATTGATTGAACTGACTTGAAATTTAGTATACATTTAGCTTGCATGACAATACAAGTACCTAGTCAGCAAAAAACTGGCATTTAAATTTTATTTTTTTAAAAACTTATGTAGCAGTGCTGCACCTAAAAGCGCCTTATTTCACTTTATATGATAACTCACTGCTAGCAACAAAATGTTAAAATTCTAATAAACTCTTCTAGCACACTGTGCTCTTATGACACAATGTATATATTTTGTTGATGGAGGTGACTGGTAGCTTTTCCATTGTAGCTCAGTGACATAGTCATAGGATCCTTAGGCCTAATTGCATATGGTAAAGCATACGTCTCAGCTTAGTGCTAGAATGGGTTCCCTTTTGTGGAAGGGGAAATTCATAACAACATTATTTTATTAACACAGCCTCACAATTTCTTTTTCTTTTCTGTTAGGTTGGCTTTTTACCTTTTGCCCAGCTATGATGGCTGGCTATGGCTTGATATGTTAGCTTTCTCTGTAGGTAAAACATGCGAGTTAATGATCCTCTGCTAAGTTAACATTATTTTATTATAATAGTCATTAACATTGAGCATGAGTTGGATGATGAAATAGGTCATTATAATTATGAGTGTTACACAGTTAATGTGGTCAACAGAGTAGGCGAATGTGAAAGTGAGACACAGCACTTAAAAAAACATTGCAGTTGAGTTTTGTTGTATGCAATGCAGTTCTCAGCGCTACTGTCTTAACCAATGCTGTTACGATTACATTCTACAACCAACCAATCTCACTAATTACCTATTAATTCATTAATTATTATTACTAATTTACCTACACCAAAAAATTCTTAAGGTACAAACCTGTGGCACACCTCACCGTCAGCCCACTCTGGGGCAGAATCAGCAGAGAACATTGCATCAGACTCCTTCAGCGGGGGGAACTTGTAACATTCAGCCTTGAGAATGTTCACAGTGTCCTGTTGACAAGCAGTCATATTTTAATACACAACACTAACACTAGATTAGAATGCCATTATTTTTGCACAATCATGAGTATCATGACACAGGTGTCATTGTGTGGCACAGAATGAACAATTTCAGTACCAATGACGTTTGGCATTGTCAGCTGGATGGTACTAAGCCATGAGTCATAACTAACTGATAAGTCGACCCGCGTCATGAATATTCGTACGAGGTAAATAAGAGGCTATGAAAGAGATAAGAATCAATAACACAGTGAAGGTATATTAGTGGGAAAGAAGTGTCAATGACCTTGTTTACGTATTAGAAGTGGCGCGACGTGATTGGCTCGTCTCAATGTCTAGGCATTTAGAATTGAAAGAGTAATTTATATTCCATCCTTGGTTATTACTTTTCCCTATAAAAATCAGTTAACATACCAAATTATTCAGTGTATTGATAAAAACAATTTATTCACTTGCCCAAGCCAAAGTCCTGGATACAAAATAAACACATCAATCAATTAAATTATCTAGTGACCTTATGACAGATATTTGCAGCACAATATTTCTATCATGGACAAATAAAGTTGCAGAGATCTTAAAACTTATTCTTATAAATGGTGCTGTCATTTTAACACAAGAATTAAAGATAGTAACTTTATCATTGTGCCATGAGCTCTGCTGCAAATGGAACTTAATTAGATTAGCTTCCATAGAAATCAATAAAGTATTGTTTAGTGCTAGTGGCACTTTGCAGTTGTTAGTCATTCAACATACTATCGCGAAAGTCTGGCCTGTCGCTTGACTTATTAGACAGGGTGCACAAACAAGGTCATTGTTATGTACAGTATTAGTGCAGAAACAAAGAAACAAACAACCAAAACAAACCAATGTCAAGGTGGCCAATGTGCCCATATTGTGGTAGCCTAATGGTGTGACCTATGACGTCTCAAGCAGAGGATTGTAGGTTCAAGCCCAGGCTTGCACCTCTGAGTTTTTCGGAACTTACGTGTGAAATTACATTTGAAATTGACCATGAGCTTTACAGTGTAAAAACATCGTGAGGAAACCAGTACAAATGCGAAGAAATTAAAGAGTGTGTGTGAAGTTCCCAATCTGCACAGGGCCTATGTGAGAAGTACAGGTCAAGCCCTTTCATTCTGAAAGGTCTGTGACCTGCAGTGGGGCTTATATGTAATATGGTTACCTAATTTTTGGTTTTTATGAATTTTATGATAAGGTTTTTATAGTTTTTATGAATTTTATTACTAGCATATAATTTAGACATGTATTGTAACTTCAAACACAATGTATATTGTTATTTGAAATAAAAATAATTATGAGAGATATAGGATGTGATGGATGGATATATATGCCCATGCCGTTTTTCAAAGTGTATTCAATACAGGTCCATGCTAAGCTAGACCCTAATATCTATGTAGCATAACTTGAAATAAACTATGTATTAATTATTTTTTAATTGGAGATGATTATTCAACTGGCTGATAATTGACTAAGCAACTCCAGAACCTGTATTTGTCTTTTTGAGGTTGTTAATGTCCATGTCAATAATACTTTAACTATCTATCTATCTTCTTCATGTATAATAATTAGTATTCATTTTAGAGTTGGCAAGTCAAAATTTGTGATACACAACACAAAAATGAGTGTTGGAAGTAGGTAATATATTATGATAACATCTAAACAAATAGACGTACAATAATTAAGATAACTCAAAGATAAAAATCTGCAAACACTAATAAATATTAAAAGAATAAGTACTTATTATTAATTATTTTATAACAGTTTTGATGCACATTATGGCGTATCATATTATACAACATTGTGCTAGCATATTTTAATATTTAACAAAGAGAGTAATATCCTTTTCATGTGAGCGGCATTTTGAATAGGACTAATGGAGTCACAATAAAATTGCTTTGTATTCCATGGCAAAAGTTACGCTAGTTACACACGTAACGATAAATCGTAACGATTAATCTGTGCAGACCAATTTGCGCAGATTTATCGATTGTGTGTATGACAAATCGTTGCAGATTATTGTCATACACACGTCCGATAAGCCTGCGCAAATCGGTTTGCACAGATTAATCGTTACGTGTGTAGCTAACATTCGGGAGGTCTTTTTTGGATGTACAGAAGACATCAAAACATGTTGAGACAATTTACTGCAGATAGTGCCTTAGCCCCCAGATTGTCTAACATGCAGATGCTTGCGGTAGCATTCACAATCTCTTTTATATCCTCATCCTATACCATCTGACAGAGAGAAGTAGTAAAAACTATGATTCCAAGTGCTTTAGACAGTAAGGTTTCTGGACCTAAAGCTAGATTTTGCAGTACTGTTAAAAACTCAAATGGATGCTGATATTATTAAAAAGTTTAATTTTGAAGAACCAAAAGTATGAGCTCATTCCGCATCACTGATGTTGATACACAAGTGCAGGTTCTGTCTAGCCGCTCAGGTGCTTTTTTGCATTAACTGTCATTTATTGACAAGCGATTCAGGGGTGGAAACTGATTCCATGGCCAAAAATACAGACTTAACTGACAAGACCACTCCGAAATACTGATCAAATACTGATCATTTACTGACCATTTTTGTAGCAAATAGCAGCTCAGGATATCCGGGTTTGCATAACCGTGTACTCGAAAACTTAAATTACCGGACAAGTAAAATGAGCCAAAGTACTCCCAGGATGAAATGGCTGCAGGAGAGGCGGATAAAATAAAAAATTATGTTGATGATGAGATGGACAAATCTGCATTTTTGTCAATTCAATCTAATCTACAGAAATCGGACCACTTTTATGGAAGAATGGACCATGACTCTCAAAGTACTGACTTTAGTGACCATTTTTCGAAAAAACTGACTATTACTGACCTTGGTCAAAAAAACTGACTTTAATTGTCTTTACTGACCATTTTCCACCCCTTGATTTCAAACAATGTCATTATTGTAAAAATACTCCTTCCTCCTTAAATCGATACCAGGAATATATTTGCCGTCAAACAGAAATTAAAGCCAATTCAAACTAGCAACATTTACAGTCCAAAATCAAATGTCTTGGCAGGGTTGTCAAATGGTTTAAGGTTTAAGGAATAAAGTATGATGAGCAAATTGGCCTGCATAACCAATATGATCCGCATGCATACCAAGTAGACGGCCAGTTGGCCTAGTGGTTAGAGAACCTGACTATGAAGCTTGAGGTCCCGGGTTTGATTCCCGTGTCGGGGCAGATATTTGTATGAAAAATATTAACCCTTTACCTACGGGTGTCAACTATAGTTGACAGTATGTTTAATACAAAATAGACTTTCTGCCTTTGTTGTTAAGTAGAGAATTCATATTTATTTAGATTATGCCCGTAGGTAAAGGGTTAATGATGTTCTCGGGTGTTGGGTGTTTAATATGTATTTAAGTATGTATCTATCTATATAAGTATGTTTATCCGTTGCCTGGTACCCATAACACAAGCTTGCCTAGCTTACTTTGGGACTAGGTCAAGTGGTGTGAAGTGTCCCATGATATTTATTTATTTATTTATATTTAAGTAAAAGTTAGTTATTTAAGTTTAATTAAAACACCGGAGAAGCGAGTTATCAGCCCTTAAATATATGAGCTTAAAAGTCATTATTCTTGTTTTTAACCAACTTAAAAAAAAGGAGGAGCTTCTATGTTAGACTATTTTGAGTGTGTTGTGTCCTAAAACTATTTCGATTTTCACAACCTTCACAGTCTAGTTGTCTTAACAATTATAGCAAATGGCACGAGTAGGATCAATAAGTCTAGGTATGTACATTTTAATTCTATTGATTCTTTGATTGAAGTAAGTAAAAATTCCTAATAATAATTATATGGTACCAAAGGCCTCTTCATGTTGGTTTCAGCCCCATGAACGCCTTTCAAATGGGTCCGTGATTGGAAATCCAAACCAACAATAATAATAAGTAATAATATTAATATTGCCTATTACTTACCTTGTATATTTTTTCCATTAATTTCACTTGTTTTTCTGTATTGTTTTCTTTGTGATGTACAATAAAGTCATTGTATTGTAAATAAATCGGAAAAGCAAATGAGTGGCTAGTAACCCAAGCAACAAAATTATCCTATAGTGCACGCTTTATAGGCCTACAGCACTAATAGCGGTCTCTTATTAGTTCTAGAATTTGCTGCCCCGCTTATTATAGCATGCACGGAGTCTATTTATTCTTGTAGGACATCCTTCCTTATAAGTTAATTTATTACCGCTTATAGACCCAAATTAACAGCACAGTATAAGCTGAGATGTCCTATAAAAGTACTGCGAAGGTGTAAACACGCTTGAGTATACTTGCTCTGGTAAGCTATACTTATAATTGCCTACAAGAATAATTATAAGTCCATTGTAAGCAAAGTATGCTTATAAGAGTATCAATTAGAACTAAATGTACTGGAAACTATTTGCACTTATTACTTGAGTTTATAAGGGTTTATAAGTTCACAATGTGGATCAATAATAAGTAAATTAGTTCTATAACGGCTTATTCCAAGAGTAATTATACTTGGTTCTATTGTGGATACGTCGAACGCTGTTATAATCTTAACACGATTATAAGGGTTCCGTGTAATATAATTACTATTCAAAATTGTCTTCGTGAAGTCCAGTAAAAGTGTACAATTGCTTTTAATGGTCGCAGTAATACTGTTATAGTCTCATCGCCGCTATTTTTTTGTGTCGTGCGTGGCTCGTGGTTATAAATTTTAGGCAAAGAAGGTATCGTAGAAGTTAGCGAGGGTTCCGGACAAAATAGTAAATTTGTAAATTGTACACAAAATGATAATATTGATAGTTCTGGACAAAACAACAACATCGATGTCCATAAGCACTACCATGTTAGATTCAAAGGATGACACATAAACAGTGATCGGAACTCTGGGTGCAGAACTTTGGCAAAGCTTGTAAAGCTGACATTAAGGAGAATTTACAACCAAGAAAAATAAGAATATTATTGGCAGATTAAAGTGGTATATTAATTTGAGTTGACGCTCTTTTGATCTTGGATGTTTAATTTGTATTATAATATTAAACACATGATATTAAAAGACAACAACAATAATAAATTGATACTATAACTATAAATAAAATAAAACTAACTTAAACTAAAACTAAATAAAATTAACAAAAGGTTCCCCCCGCGGCATGGACCCAAAGACACTGGCAGCATTACCTCAATACATTGACAGATTAGTGTTCAATTTAATTCTATATCGAAATCTCAGATTTTCAGTAGTTTATTAATATTTTCATGTCTGTAAGCACTGTTTCATGCCCGCTTGGCAAGTTTTGTTAGGGTTTTGCACCCATAGTTCCGATCACTGCACATTAACCTAAAAATATTAAAAATACAACCCATACCCAACACCATCTACACATGGCGAAATATTAAACCTGATACAAAATATGTGCACAGCTCTAAATAAAAACAAATTGTTCTAAAAGACTGCAACAGATGGCGTTCATAAATAATTAAGTACATTATCGAGTTCGAGTTTTTTATTACAAAGAAATAGGTAGTTATTTGAAAAAGAATCAATAAAATTCCTTAATGACCATAATAATATTTATCATGTTTTGAAGTAATTTTCGGTGCAATTTTATGTTTAAACTTCATATTTTCTTATTGAAGGTTTTTCAACAGGCGAAGTGTCGCTGGATGGCTTTAGTATCGTGAGGTCCATTTAACGTTCAGTCTTGCTTGCGATTGGCTCATTTAGTTATTTAACCAGTCACGACCGCGACGCAAATGTCAAACAGACCTCACGATACTAACGCCGTCTGGCGATGTTTCGCCTGTCGAAAAACCCTCATAACAACACTACCGTTAATACATCTTTGGCCACTTCATTATTTTTAAATGCCATCTATCGATCACTAAGGAGCTATTTTATTTTTAAATCGTAGCCGAAAATCCCCCATTTAAAAAATCGTTCGGTCCTTAAAATAATTATGGAACCCTAATTCCTAACAGTATGGCGATGGTTTGGTTCTAATGCAAACCATTTTAAAACCAAGAACGTCTATAACAGTTCTGTAATGAACTTAGGAAGGCTAATTGTAAAAAATGGCAACTTTTCATTGTATGCTTTATTAAAATGAATATTATTTTCAAATGCAACTTATTATATACACTAATTTCAAGAAGCGAGTAAAAATTTAGATATAAAACATAATATACTTCATCGAAAATACTCGTTTGCCACACAAACACAAGTAACACGTTTATTATTATGCCATACTGTAGATAATACATTATTAAGGAAAAATAACTTTCCTTTTAACAACCATAGAAAAACAATCATCGAAAAAAACCTTACAATGTTCAGAAGTACAAAACGAGCGAACAAGGAACTGTTAACACCCAAGACATGGATTCAAAACCTGAAGGATGGCCAAAGAGAAATAAAGAGCAGGAAAGATATTCTTAAACACGCTACAGATTTCTATAGAGAGCTCTATAAAAATACATCAGAGGAACCAGTTATAGATGTAAGCAAAAGCAAGTATACAGAAGACAAAGGACAAAGTCAAGTAACAGTGGATCCTATAAGCGAGGCCGAAGTATTGAGACATATAAAAGCACTGAAGACAGAAAAAAGCCCTGGAGCAGATAACTTAACTAACGAGACATTAAAAATCGGAGGATGTGTATTAATCCCGTACTTGACAACACTCTTTAACAGGATACTTGAGTCAGAACAAGTGCCAGAACAATGGCGTAAATCACATATAGTGCTACTTTACAAGAAAGGAAATCCACAAGATGTAGGAAACTACAGGCCTATTAGTCTACTATCTGCTATATATAAGCTGTTTTCATCGATTTTGCTCAGCAGAATAGGATCCAAAATTGACAGTAATCAACCCGTAGAACAAGCAGGGTTTCGACCCAACTATTCCACCAATGATCATATCCACACTATTGAACAACTAATAGAAAAGTATAAGGAATTTAACAGACCACTCTACATAGCTTTTGTTGATTATTCAAAGGCATTCGACAGTATTACACATACATCCATATGGAAAGCACTTGAGAATAATGATATACATGGTAAATACATAAATATTATAAAAAATGTGTACACTGAAAGTGTTAGCACAATAAAACTAGAAAGGAATGGAGAAGAGTTTCCAGTAGAAAAGGGTGTAAAGCAAGGAGACCCGCTTTCGCCAAAGCTATTCATTGCAGTCCTTCAAGATATTTTCCAAAATATAGATTGGAAGAACAAAGGACTGTGGATACTTAACAGCCGACTAACTCATCTTAGATTTGCTGACGATATTGCTCTTTTTAGTGAAACTCCCACAGAACTAGAAAGAATGCTTCAAAACCTCACCAATGAAAGCCAAAAAGTAGGACTGAAAATGAATACAGAGAAAACTAAAATAATGACCAATAATATCCAAAGTCCAATTAACATAGATGGGAAGACAATAGAATATGTCAACGAATATATTTACCTGGGAAAACTAGTGCAATTCGACATCAATAGAAACGAAAATGAAGTAGACAGAAGGATAAATACAACATGGAAAAAGTATTGGGCACAGAAAGAAATCTTAAAAGGTAACTACAGTCTGAAGCTAAAGAAGATTGTAATGGACTCGTGTATCTTGCCCTGCTTAACATATGCAAGCCAGACTTGGACATTCACTAACAAGATTAAAAACAAAATACTGTCATGTCAACATGCTATGGAAAGAAGCATCCTGAAACTGAGAAGAATTGATAAAATACGAAATGTTGACATACGCAACAAAACAAAACTCACGGACGCACTACAGCATGCCTTGACACTGAAGTGGAAGTGGGCAGGTCATATAGCTCGATACCAGGATAGCAGATGGACATTAAAAACAACAAAATGGCTCGGTCCTACTGGAAAACGACATAGAGGACGGCAGAAGAAGAGATGGGTTGACGAAATTATAAAAACAGCAGGAAATGACTGGATGAGCACTGCTCAAGAAAAACAAAAGTGGAAAGAGATGGAGGAGGCTTTTTACCCTAGAGGGGCCATACAATAGAACTAATATAATAAAAATGTATAGAAACTTATTGTACTGTATGGATAAATAAAGCTTTAATAATAATAAAACTTTCCTTTATATCAAATATCAAATACTTATATTTTTTCAATATGCGCTCCAACAACCACGTTTACTTTATAATTCCCAACTGTTTTTGAAAGAGCTTGTAACAGAAGCAAGGAGTACGTTAAAGTCGTGTGTGGTTCTGTAAGACGCTAATAGTTGACTTCGCGGGGAGCAGTTAGTTCTGCGTAGTTCGACTATAAGGATATTAGTGGTCTAAGTGGTAGCCACCAAATCTCTTATCGGTGTCTTAGAAGAAAAAGTATGCCTATAAATTGGGCCCTTTTCCGTTGTTATAAGACCTTACTATCCCGTTATAGTCCTGATAAAACGGTGGTTCCAGGATAATTATAAAACCAATTTTTGCTGCTTGGGAATGCTTTAGTGATTACTAGTACTGAGAAATTTACCTGCACTGCTCTATACTTTGGATTGTTCCGAAAAGCAAATCCCCATGCTTGTATCAATTCAAGGATTTTGTTGCGCAGATTCTCATGTTGGGTTGTCTTGACTAGGTCTCGTAACATTTCGCAGAATGCTTTTGAGGCGACTTCATCATGTATGCCAGAACCTGATGCAACAGAAAAAGAGAAGTATAGTCTCAAGAAGACAACTCATGATAATACGAGTTCACTGAGATAGGCAATTTACTAGTTTTACATTGATGTATGAAGTAACTTCTTTGTATTTATTAATGCAATGCCAACAGAGCATGTGATCTATAATAGAAAAACTGTAATAAATTACAAAATATGTTATACCACAAGATAAAAATGTTTTTCTTACCACAGTTTTTAACAATACTCTCTAGGGTGAGCAATGCAAACATAGCCTGGTGCGGGTTTTGGGAATATAGCTTCTTCTTGAGTGCCGCAACTGCATACTTTGGCCTTAAAATACAACATCAATCATTAGCAATCATAACAACTATCAGGAATCATCATTAATTATATTATAAACAAAATTGTTAGTTATGTACTCACGTGCAATCATTTTGGCGAATTAAATCGCATATTTGAAGTATTGTTGGCCAGTCGGGTTCCAAGCGGAGATTACTTGTGGCTTTGTCTGAAATTAATTATTTCATAATTGCTCCGTCCCGTTTGGAGAAATCGTCATGAGTTGTCAAGTTGCACCACTTTTTTGAGTCGGAGGAATGCGACGAAAAAGCGTACGGCGCTCCAGTTTTACCAGATAGTTTTTATACGTAGCAAAAGAAAATGAATCAGATGAACATTTAGTATGCAGAGATATCGGGAGATATTGCATTTGTCACACAAAATACGATAACATTTATATCATATTTTAAGCTGCATACTACCTGGTAGTTGAGCACATATCACTTACCAAGTAACTTATCGAAATTATTAGCACGAAACATTATTACTAATATTGTTAAATAGCTTTTGTTTTATAAAATCAACTTTGATTGATTTGGGACAGGATCAGAAAAATGACAGTACACTTTTGTCAATTTTGTTTTTTTTTCCAATGTTGGCATATGCTGTGTTGCCACTAAAAGAATAATAATAACGAGATGTATTTTCCAATGTAGAATGGAATAAAGGCCACACAAACCGGGAGCACGGGGCGTCGATGGAGCGTGCCCAGCACGGTCAATAACACTGAATCATATTACGGCGACACACACCGGAAACGCGGCATAGCGTAATTGATTCAGTGTTATTGACCGCGCTGGGCACGCTCCGTCGGCGCCCCGTGCTCTCGGTTTGCGGTGGCCTTAGCTTTATGGGTGAAGTCAGATATACACGCAGAGAAGTTGTTTTTTTTACATATACGTTGCTATAAACGAGTTTTCGTTCGATTTAATTATTCTGTGCCATAAAAGTATACTTTCTTCATAGATAAGCTGTTAGATAACGTAATCTCCATGGAGCATTTATCTTTGTTTATATTCTTATCGCACACACCTTATTTAATATTACTCACACTTGACTATATTCTGAGAAATTATGAAGTAAATTAACTTTCCTTAATAACATTAATTACATGAAGTGCAAGCTGCTTTTGACAAAAAAAAGATTAAGAGGTGGGACTAGAATTTTTAACGATATGGAAGATCAAACATTTCACCTTGCAAGACCATACTTGAAACAAGAAATCGACGTGAATAAGAAAAAGTTGCAAAAATTCGACATGGAGTTACAAAAGTGTAGTACTCAATTAAGTGCAGTGAAATTGCAAGTTTCAACGCTACAACTGCGAATGACTACAATGCAACAAACGTATCACGTAATAATGGAATTAAGACAATCGTTACTAAACAAATATAAGTCTACAAGAGAACTAAAATAGTGGACTATGCAGTAATAGTGAAAACATTTTCGACTTAACAAGTAACTTCAGTTTGTATTTGAAAATGAAGTGATTTTAGAAGTTCTAATGTGTTCGTCATTTATTGCGAACAAGTTATTTTAATTTATTAATAATAATAAGTTTCAATTAGTGGATCAAGAAAGTAATCACTTTGTTATATATTTGTACATAGTTATTATTATCGTCATCATCAGTATTAACAGCGATTACTACTCAACCATAGATGTCGCTAGTAGTGTACAACCACAGTACTGAGAAATGTAAACATTGTTCAATATGATATTATAAGATTAATATACGGATTTTCACGAGGTATTTTTCGTATGGATTTATTATTTTACTTCGAGTAAAATATTCGACTCTTGCAGGCACCACGATAAGACGATAACTATAAGACTAAAGTAGAGTGGTAGAGTAGTAGAGGATGAACAAAGTCAGGTCTTCATTTTATTGACTTTAGTAGATATAGCGTCGTCGGTACAGAATTGTTATTTTTGCTCATCTGTGTACAGGTCGATTCACAAGAGTTGGCACGAATGGAATGAACAAATGTCACTTTGACATTTTTGTAGGAAAATGACTGATGAATGACATTTTCATATTTGTGTGAAGTGTATTCAAATAGGTAACACATAGATACTTTCATTCACTCATTCGATCCATTCGTTTCAACTCTTGTGAATCGACCTGTAGCCGAAACTCTATCGTGTGTCATTGGAACCTTTTCACTGCAAATTTCAAGCTGAGATACCGAGATACTTACCAAGACAACAGGCAAGAATTTTTTGTGAAGTACTCTCTCATCGTCTTTGAGTCAACTACCACGTTGCTAGTATCGGGTAAGGACTGAAAACCAGCAACTTTGCCGAGTCCTCGCCTTTTCACAATATTGTATTTTCAGGGTTCCGTACCCAAAGGGTAAAAACGGGGCCCTATTACTGAGACTTCACTGTCCGTCCATCTGTCCGTCTGTCCGTCTGTCACCAGGCCGTATCTCATGAACCGTGATAGCTAGACAGTTGAAACTTTCATAGATGATGTATTTCCGTTGGCGCATAACGACCAAAACTAAAAAACAGAATAAAATACTTAAATACGTTTTTGCTCGATATTGATAACGGCAACAGGTAGACGCCTGAAATATTCACAGAATGTTTAGTTAAATAATATTCACTTTAAAAAGAAATAATTAAATTAAAATAAAACAAATATTTAAGGGGGGCTCCCATACAACAAACGTGATTTTTTTTGCCGTTTTTATTCACATGGAGCTGCATACACACATGGACCAAAAGAAGTGTTTGAGCTATATCAGGCAGGAGAGCTTTGTAATGTTCGAACAACTAGAAACGACGTCTCATAAAGTTGCCATTGCACCGATAAATTTGAAACGGGGCAAGAGGCTGACGAGGGAAGTAGATCTCATCTGGACAGAGGACTTGAAGTCTGAATCTGCGGCTTGCCCTGCAAAAATCGGCTGCTCACAAGGCAAACTTTTGTTTCACGGATATTCACCAAGGATGGAGTACATGATGAGAGATGCTATAAAGAACATCGAAGAAGCTGAAATCACCCTTTCTCCACACGTGGAAACCCTTTTTGAGGATATAGGTCTATGCGCTTTGGATATATCTCCTGTACTAGACGCGATACAAACAGCACAACTCGACCAGTTACTCCAGGAGTTTAAGGACGTATTCGAATCAAACGGCAAGCCAATGGAAGAGGTCGAACATATGATTGATACACAGGATCACCTGCCCATAGCTGTACCCCCGTACAGAATGACACCACCTAAAAAGGAGATCCTTAAGAAGGAAATAGAAGAAGAAAAGAAGAAGGAGTTGGTGGATCAACACCGTCGGTCTAGACCAGAATACGAAGAGGGTGATACGGTACTGGTATCGCTACACCCACTAAGCTATGCGAGCAAAGGCATTAGTGCCAAGTTTGCACCCCCACCAGACGGTCCCTACATGATCACCAAACAGCACGGGCCCTCTTCATATGCAGTGGCGGACCCATCAAACCCCGCCTTATGTCTTGGGATCTACCATGCGTCGGCGCTAATTCCCTACACTGGACTCAGAGAAGAATTACCAACACCAGTTCAATTATTAAGGAAGCGAGGTAGACCACGAAAGGGACCTGCACCTGCCCGGGGCCGTGGTAGGCCAAAGAAACAATAATTCTTACCTCGGTGGGACACCTCGGGACTAAATGGGGGGGAGTGTAGTACATGAAGTAATGAACTAGATGGCGCAAGCTACCCGACTAGACACGCCATCGTCACCGGCGCAACGTTATAGAGGAGAGGAGTGTAGTACCAAAAGTCACCCAGAGATGGCGTTGGGATCGAGTTAGATCGCGCTATCGTTTGGTCAACGTAGAATCCTTATCCTAAATGTGCAGCAGTAGCAGTGCCCTTAATAGGCTTGACGACTAAAAAAAACTATTTAGTCAGTCTGTTAGATAATTAAAAACTATTATTGTACACGTATTTTTTCTTTTGTTTGACAAACAAAAAATGACGAGGATACAGTGCTTAGAAGTTTCGAGTGACGTCACTATATGGTACAATTTTTACCTAAAGGTGACGTCACAAGCCCCCACTCCGGAAGTTTGATGATCTATATCTTTGTCGGTTTTTAATAATTTGATAAACCAAAAATTACGTATCCCATATTTTCCCATTATCTAACTGACGGACTAAATAGAATGACATATTTTTAACCCAGTCGTCATCCCTATTCTTACAATACGTTGTCCTCAAAAAATATAAGCAACGCTTAGAAGGTGCGCTATTTAAGCGACTGGATGGACAGCCCCATGTGTTAAGACATACCATAGTCCGAAAGCGGACTATGGCACGTTACCTTTTTGGATTTGTTATAATATGGCAATGTTGTTATTATGTAGACTGTTTTGTAGCAACACTAGGTTACCTAAGTAACTGTAAAAAAACTTGTCTGTCGTGTGCCTTCCGAAATATAATACTCGTACTACAGTAAAATTGTTTCTCTTCAATCTCCTCACACCCAGTCATAATATCCACATCATATGGTAGCAGAGCGTAAAACAACGGTGCGGGTGAATTGAAAGATTCGTTAGTACCGAGGAAAGATGGAAACTGAAATTGCCGGGTCTAGTTTAAAATTAACCGGAAGTAATAATTGGCCGACATGGAAGTTTCAAATAAAGGTAATCCTGAAAGGGAGAGGATTGTACGAAATGGTAACGGGCGAATTGGTCAAACCGGCAGAAACTGAAAAACCGGAACTGTTAAAGCAATGGATGAAAAATGATGCCAAAGCCCAAGAACTTCTAGTTACTCGAATGGATCAGGGACCGCTTTCGCATTTACTATCGTGTGAAACAGCGAAAGAGATGTGGACAAAACTAAATACGGTCTACCAGAAAGAATCCGAGGTGAGCGTTCATTTGTTACAACAAAAATTCTTCTCTCTCGAGTACGAAAACGAGTCCATGTCAGATTTCTTTTCAAAAATTGAGCATATCCAGACGAAGTTGAAGGAGTGTAAAGAGCCTGTCTCTGATAAAATGGTTATGACTAAAGTATTAATGGCACTGCCAGAGTCATACAAACACTTCAGATCTGCGTGGGAGTCCGTGCCCAGTGAGAAACAAACCCTAGCTGAGATGACCTCTAGATTGCTTATAGAGGAAGAGAGAATGCCAAAACAGGTGGATGAAACAGCGTTAAAAGTTCAGAAACGTTTTGGTAATGCTAGAGGAGAGCAGAGAGACAAAAGTAGAGACAGAAATTGTTTTTATTGCAAGAAATATGGACATAAGGCAAAGGACTGTTGGTTCAGGAAAGAGAAAAAGACTGAAGGTACAAATTACAACAGGAAAGAAAAATGTCACGATGCGTTTATAGGAACACAGGAGAAGGAGAAAGTGAAGAGAGAAGACTGGTGCCTGGACACCGGGGCAAGTGAGCACATGAGCTGGGATAGAAACTTGTTCGAGACCCTTCAGTTAAAAACGGACCTGGGTAAAGTAACCGTAGGTGACGGAAACGAGGTAGCTATAGAAGGTGTTGGTTCAATAAAAGTGTTAGCTAGAGTAGGACAGAACATAAATGATATTACTCTAAATAATGTATTGTTTGTTCCAGAGTTAACGTTTAACTTGTTCTCAGTTGGTAGTGTTTTAGACAAAGGATATTTTTTGTCGTCAGATAAAAATTCGTGCGAAATTTTGAACAAAGATGGTCAGGTTAGAGCCATAGCTAAAAGAAAAAATAAAATGTTTACGATGAATTTTTTAAACCTGTATCCAAAAACCAAAGCAGAAACAAAAGTGGAATGCCACTTTGCGAAACAAAATTTGACGCTGTCAAAATGGCATTCAATTTTTGCGCATCAAAATTTTTCCTATGTAAAGCGTATACTCGATCGAAATAATATAAAATATGTATCTGAAAGTGAAAACATAGTGTGTGAGAAATGTTTATTAGGAAAACAACATCGTGGATCGTTCGCAAGAAGCGAAAATAGAGCGTGTGAGAGATTATCGTTGATTCATGCTGATGTGTGCGGCCCGATGGAGGTAAGTTCGATTGGTGGAGCAAAATATTTTCTGTTGTTGAAAGACGATTACTCGTCGTATCGGTTTGTATATTTCCTAAAACAAAAGTCCGAGGTGAAACGATGTATCGAAGAATTTATTCAGTCAGCCGAACGGGCAACTGGATGTAAAGTAAAGTGCTTGCGATCCGACAACGGGTTAGAGTTCATAAATACCGAACTCGGTAGCTTGTTAAGACACAAGGGCATCGTTCACCAACGGTCTATAACGTATACACCGGAGCAAAATGGGCGTGCGGAACGCGAAATGCGGACCCTAGTCGAAGCATCTCGCAGTATGATGCAAGGGTTTGGCAAGGAGTTTTGGGCGGAAGCCGTGAACACAACCGCATACGTTCTAAACCGCACGGGACCAAGTCCTACAGTAGATAAAACTCCCTACGAGTTATTTCATGAAAAACAAAGTGACCTTATGTCAATGCATGAGTTTGGGTCCAGGGTATCTGTGCATATTCCCAAACAAAAGCGTTTGAAATGGGATCCAAAGAGTCAAGAAGGGATTTTTGTAGGATATGGCGAACATACTAAAGGTTTTCGGGTGTATTTTACAGGAACAAGAAAATTGGAGATAGTGCGAGATGTTATATTTCTACCAACTGAAGATGAAAAGATAAAAATAACAAATGAGAACAAGGAAGGAAAAAATGTTAAATATGTTATTGAAAAAGATGACGAGACCAGTGTAAACCAGAATATAGAACCAATTCCAGGGTGTAGTAGAGAACAAGATTGTTTAGAAAATTTGGAACCAGTAAGAGAGAACATAAGTGATAGATCAGAAGGTCATGGGGTTCAAAGTCAAGAAAATGATCAGTCCGCTGTGAGGGAAGAGACAGACTACCGCGCGAGACTAAGAGATAGAAGTACATTAAAACAACCTTCAAGATTAGACTCTTGTCATATATATGCCGCTGTAGCAGCTGCAGAGCAGATTGACCCAGAGCCTGCGACATACAGTGAGGCGCTGTCAAGTCCAGAAAAAGAAAAGTGGAAAGAGGCAATTGACAAAGAAGTTAGTGCGCTCGAAGAAAATAAAACTTGGGAACTTGTGAGACGACCAGAAGACTGCAAATTAATTGACTGTAAATGGATATTCAAAAAGAAGAAAGATGAGACTGGTAAGGTAGTAACATACAAGGCAAGGTTAGTTGCTAGAGGCTTCCAACAAAAGGATGTAGACCTGTCTGAAGTATATAGTCCAGTTGCCAGGCTGTCATCGGTGCGGTTCTTCTTGGCAATGTGCAACGAGTATAAAATGCAAGTATCACAGTTAGATGTATGTAGTGCATTTCTGAATGGTGATGTAGAGGGTGATGTATATATATCGGTGCCGGAAGGAGTTGGTAAAGATAACTTACAAATTAAAGAAACCGAGTATGCGCTTAAACTTATAAAATCTTTATATGGTTTAAAGAATTCACCCAAAAATTGGAATACAAAGTTTAATAATGTAATATTGTCCTTAGGTTTTGAGAGGTCTAACTATGAGTCATGTCTGTATGTCAAGTCGACCAAGACTTATAAAGTATTTCTATTACTGTTTGTTGACGATATGCTTCTTGCATCTACAGATAGCAAGGAACTTGTAAATGTTAAGAAAGACCTAAGTAATATGTTTAAAATGAAAGACATGGGTCCGGTATCACATTATCTTGGCATGCATATAACTCAAGATTTAGCTAATGAAACAATAACATTAAACCAAACGGTTTATTTGCAAAATGTCTTACAAAAATATGATATGCAAGATTGCAAACCTGTGAGTACCCCACTTGATAAAAATTTTGATCACAGTGTTTTAAAACGAGAGAGCTCAGAAAGCACAGAGATAGAACAAAAGTGTAGGCAGCTGATAGGTGCATTAATGTATGCCATGTTATGTACAAGGCCAGATCTATGTATTAGTATCAGCATCTTAAGTCGTTATCAAGCCTGTGCAAGTCGAGATCTGTGGAGTCATCTAAAAAGACTGTTAAGATATGTAAAGGGTACGCTAAACTTAAGTTTAGTCTACACCAAACACAAGTTTGAATATATCATAGCAGGGTATGCAGACTCAGACTGGGCGGGGGATAGGGTTGACCGAAAGTCAACTGCAGGATATTTGTTTCAAGTATTTGGTTGTACTGTATCATGGGTATCAAAGAAGCAAACTTCTGTTGCCTTGTCTTCTACAGAAGCTGAGTATATTGCGTTGAGTTTTGCTGTGAGTGAAGCATGTTGGTGGCAAAACTTAATTAATGAAATTAACATTTGTAAACAAAAAGTGTATGCTACAGTGTTAGAGGATAACTTAAGCACAATTAAAATATGTAAGAGCCTGTTTCATCCAAGCAAACTGAAACATGTTGACATTAGATTACATTTCGTAAGAGACAAAGTTAACACTAATGGGATAAATATTGTATATGTCAGTAGTGCTGAACAGTTGGGAGACATTCTCACAAAGCCACTGGGCAAGCAAGTGTTTAACTATTTAAAAGAGAAAGTCGGATTGTGTTAACACCATTGAGGGGGTGTGTTATAATATGGCAATGTTGTTATTATGTAGACTGTTTTGTAGCAACACTAGGTTACCTAAGTAACTGTAAAAAAACTTGTCTGTCGTGTGCCTTCCGAAATATAATACTCGTACTACAGTAAAATTGTTTCTCTTCAATCTCCTCACACCCAGTCATAATATCCACATCATAGGATTACACGACATGTGGGCACATCTCCTGCATAAAAGCATTAATTAAAGCAGCGCTTAGAAGGCGCGCTATTTGTCCATAATGTTACGTGATAATGTCGAGGGGTGAAAGGCTAATGGCGTTAAGCGACATTTTTGTAACTTTACAGGAGAGCGTTTTAAAGTTTTAAAAATTAGAAAAAAAATCGTAGTTTCGAATTTCTTAACTGATTTTGATTATAAATATACAGTTTTTCTTAGAATTTAATACCGCTTCTGATGTTTAATATAATCATTTAATAAAACGAGAGCATAACGAAATAAGTGTCGCTTGAGTCAAAAATTCTTCTTCCTCTTATTTTTTAGAGCAAGGTAAAACGACTTAAACGACGTTTTAAGTCTTTTTTGGAATACAACTAAATGATTTAAGAAACAACGACTAGGAAAATTAGCGCAAGGCTAAATGACTTAAGAGGGTTGTAAATGTAGTTTTCGTGTAAAGCTAAAAGGTTTAACTGCCTTGTTACGAGTGCAATAGATTACGGCTAATATGCTCAAAGTCCCATTCCATTAGTTTTTAAAAGCAGGAAAAGTAGCTTATGGAACGATCACTATTCTGGTCGTATTAATTTAAATCCCGGTAATTTAGAATTTTATTTGAGATTGGTGTTTGAAACCAATACAAAAACTATCAACATGAACATTGTAGAAAACAAAAAAAGTAAGATAGAGAATAAAATGCAGAAAATGACGTGAAATTTTTTTTTAAAAGTTATATCAGTATTTTAGAAACTAATCATTTTGACGAACTAAAAAAGAATATTGTAAAAGAAAAAAGGGACTTAAACGAAATTAAATTTTAGGTTGAGACTGATTTTGTAAGTAATCACCGAAAAATCTCCCTGACGATATGGGACCGACTGAAGCACCCCGCGCGAGCGCACATCTACTATTCGCGAGTAGGTTTTAGATTACAAAAACATTTTAAGTTGGTCTTAACCGACGTTGATCAACTGCTGTTATAGTAAAAAATATTTGCTGAACGCACATTACTTACTCATTGTAGTGAAAGAAACCCGATTCAAGTACAAAATTATTCTTTATGTCTTAATTTATGTGACAGCTTTCTTTTAAAATATACAGGAAATAATAATTTAAATAACCAGTTCACCTAATATTTGAGAAAGACTAATTGCTTTAAGTAGCTTTGTTAAGGTAAAATAGACTTAAGGTCAAATAATTCAAACGACGTGTTTTGTTTATTTTTGTTGCAGGCTAATTGATTCAAGCGACAAGTTTCTTATATTTTTGTGGAAAGACATTTGCTTTAAGCGACTAGAATCATACATTTCGGTCACAGGCTACTTGCATTAAGCGACATCTACTTCTGCATTACGGAGCAAGCTAAGTAATTCAACCAACCATCAGCTTTTGAAATAGAAAATGGAAAAAAGCTTTAAAAACCATTTGGCTTCCATGACGAGAAAGGAAAAACGGTTTAAGTCATTGCCATAGTATTTTTATATAGCTCAAGTCAAACGTGTTAAGATAATAGCTAATTTTTGTGTCGCTTCAGTCAGCAGTGGAGTGAAAAACAGCGTCCAAATCTATTTGCATCAAGCGACAAAAAATAGCTCTGATTGGCGTGAAACCCGGCTCAAACGACGCGGAAAAATTTGCTGATTCCGAATATGTATATAACTCAATATCGTCCATAGTGTCGCTTAACGCCATTAGCCTTTCACCCCTCGATGTGGAAAGCGACTACGAGGCTGTAATCAGTACCATCAACTATACGTAAAATTCGGCAAAAAAAAATACTAAAAATCCCGTCCCGCCAACGCCTCCTCCTAGTAATGCAGCCTTCTGATCTTTTAAACGTCAATAAATAAATCTATTAATGAGTTGCTGGAGAATAAAATTGGAAAATTCGATGATGAATAAGTTTAAAGGACTAGGTATAGGTAACGCCACCAGAGTTGAGGCCACGCACACAACCACATCTCTTGTAATGACAGCGGGATTTTGACGTTGTGTTGTCGTTAAACGTCAACACAACGTCAAAATTCCGCTGTCATTACATGAGATGTGGTTGTGTGCGTGGCCTCAACTCTGGTGGCGTTACCTATACATTCAGGAGACGTCTGTTTGGAAGACTTCTTAATGGAATACTTCCATTATGAAGGCACATTGACTACACTACCATTTGCTGCAACGAATGCTACCTATACTTAAAGAAAAGGAATTAATCCCTGATCATCAGTTTGGATTCCGTAGTAAACATGCTACTACTGAACAAGTACACAGAATAACAAGCAAGATCATGGAATCAATCGAGGCTAAAACCTACTGAGCCAGTGCGTTCTTGGACATATCCGCGATATATGTCGCGATAAACACAAATTGAAACAAAAAAATAGCGTCCAAATCGCAAACACAATCTATATCTATACTAATATTATACTGAGGAATGATTTGATTGTTTGTTTGTTTGCATTGAATAGGCTCCGAAACTACTGGACCGATTTCAAAAATTCTTTTGCCGTTAGAAAGCTACATTATCACTGAGTGACATAGGCTACTTTTTACCGCGGGAAAATACCTTTTCCTACGGGAAAATTAATTTATCGCGGGCGAAGCTGCGGACGGAAGGCTAAGTAGTAAACAATAATTCAAAAGCGTCTTTTCACTACGTAAAATCCCGCAACACATTTAGGAAACTTTCAAGACGAGAGCGAATTTCTTAAGTCAAGCAAGTAGACGTACAGGGCCTCTAATATATAACCGAAAGCCTTATCAAAATCTTCACCCATTTCTTGAGAAATGTGACCAGATAAATGAGGCGGTTGAAACGCTCGAATAAATGCCCTTTGATGAGTGTAGTCTGCTATAGAAACTACGAGAAAGAAACACTAATTTAAATTTCCATACAACGATTTTTTTTATATTTAGTTCGGCGTTTCCCTTGCTTCGTCATCATCATCATCATTCCAGCCTATATACGACACAGGCCTCCTCTCAGAATGAGAAGAGTTGGGCCGTAGTTCCCACGCGGTCCTAGTGCTGATCGGAAACTTTACACACTCCATTGAATTTCTTCAGAGGTGTGTGCTGTGCAGGCTTGCTCACGATGTTTTTTTTCACCGTACATTATGGCTTATGAAATTCGGCTAAACGACAGAGAACCGGACCGACAATATATGATCGATGACGGCTGTAGGTGACCAAGATTAAGCCGAAGGTCGGTCGGTAGACTACCGGCTCGCTCTGGTGATATTATATGGTAGTTGGTTGGGACAGGCACAGAACCAGGCAAAGAGGGTGAAATGAAGTGGCCTACCCAGCATTGGGTGAATGCGGACTGATTTGATTATTGATTGTTCGTAAATCCTTAACTTTGGTCATACCCACAGAAAAGAAAAAAAAACTAAGTGAGTAAGTACGTATATACCCAGTATTTTCTGAAGTACCAAAAAAAGTGCTATTTAGTGGTATCTTGGACCAAGATATTTCGCTACACGGTCCTGTTATTCTTAACCAATAAGCATAGAAAATTTACTAGCCGACGTATATAAAGGAAAATTTATGTCTGAAAGCTTGATAGGTATTATCATTGTTGTTTATTTACCTAGCCCGAGGCGTTCATTCAATGCCGTAATACATAAGTACAGTCAATAGCCATAAGCATATGCGTTTCCTTTCGTTTCCCATAATTTTATTTGGCATAATAACGTTTGCTATGCTAAAAATATAAATAAATAATAACTACTTAGATTAGAAACTATAAAAATACGACCAAACGTGTGCTGTGCTGTGGCAGCGGGAGTGGTAAAAATAACGGCGACAGATCAATTGAGGAAGAAAATACACACGATAATTCTATTTCTCCTATTATTAGTTCTGTGGTTAGAGCTGTAATGTAATCTTCCTACCTCTCGACACCTTCTTCAAAATTCAAATTCAACACAAATTTTCAACATTCTGGAGACCTGATGTTTGACGTTGTAATTAGTATACGTTTTAGTATAGTATACAAATGAGAACGTTAGAAATCTACCCCCGAATGACATTTTAAGGGTAAGGCTAAAGAACGTAGTTTTTTTGAGTTGCGAGTCGCGTATTTTCGGTGCGTAATTTCTGCTGCATTCTGTTTTATACAAAAGTCCAGTTTATACTACACGCCGACGCTAAATGAGTTTTACAGGTCATAGGTGCTTTATTTTGTTTTCGTCTCTCCTGTGGATATGGCGAAAGTTAAGGATCTATAAGTAGCCAATTTCTATAGGTCTATATTCATATTCATATTCAAATTCATATTCATATTCATTTATTGATAAAATTAAAAATTTTACATGTCATATTATTATAGGTACATATTATTATGCATTATTATTATTATTATTATTATTATATTCTGACATGTCATAAAAAGCGTTTTTTGTTAGCCATTTCTTTAGTCGGTTGGAGAATGTCAGGTCGTTTTGAATATTTTTAATGCTGTCAGGTAGTCTATTGTAGATTCCTGGCCCCGCAATATCCACAGTTTTCCTGGATTTCGCAAGTCGACAACATGCTGAGTCCAACATATTTTTGTTCCTTTGCATAATACGTGCACTTTTAAATGTTTTTGTTGGAAATAATTGTATATGACTTCTAATGTACTTAATTATGTAAAATAAGTATTGTGATGTGAGTGTCATTATATTGCTATCTATGAAAAGTTGCCTTGTGGGGGTTCCGTAAGGGGCATAGCATATAATACGTACTGCACGTTTTTGCAAGATGAATACACGCTGCCATTCCGCAGCCGTGCCCAGAACTCCAGACCATAGTACATCACCGAATGGAACAACGAGAAGTAGCCTGCCCTTAGCTGGGCTATAGGATCGTTAAGTTGCGGAAACGCGTTGGATGCGGATGGCGCAGGACCGATCTATTTGGCGAGCCTTGGAAGAGGCCTATGTTCAGCAGTGGACGTCTTTCGGCTGAAATGAAGATGATGAAGTAGCCAATATTTCTAGTCAAGTCTACAACGATGTGTGGGACGCCTGGCTGACTTTCGCCCCATTTAAATAGATCTTTTTTAAGTTTTTAAGCTAATTTAATGTCCATAGAAGAGACAACTATTGTTCCTTATGCTGTTTATTACCTTTACACAAGACTTATTTATGAATCCGTAATTAACCGACACACAACTCAAAAAATTACGCTCGTTTGGCCTCACTTTTAAAGATAGGATTTCAAACACTGCTCAGAACATTTATTATCTGCGACATTCTATACAGCACCGACAGTCTGAGTATATTTTATCCTGTAGTTACCTGGTATCGACACATATACAAACGGTCGACACATGGCGACGCATTTGACGGAACTATCCAATGCTTCATCATCACCTGTATTTCCCGGGATGCACGAGAGGCCGGCGGAATCGCAACGGCCCTGGCAATCGAAAGAGCAGCGGGGAACCTAATTCGATAATCGCTATGCTCTTGAACGTCGGTCCATCTGTCATGTCGTGCCGAAATGGCGAGGTGTAGGGGGAATGTTACATCCCGTGTCACCGGTAGGAAGGTTGCTATGAGCTCGGTGCTAGAAAAGTAGCAGGTATGTACAATGTATACGCGCAAATTCCGTTGAGGTCTTTTTGCGCAATACTTAGCTGTTGCCCGCTCCATCTGCAAAGATTTCGTTTGTCGCCAACCCGTGGGCACTCTGCAATTTTCCGGGATAAAAACTATGGATACTATACTTATTTATTACGAGTATTTATAGGTAACTAACGAACAATAATGCTGACATAACTAGCCAGGTACTTAGTTCTTTTTCAATCTTCAAAAATAATTAAACCATTCGCAAATACTTAATACCTCTCATTACTCGGACAATTTCTCTCCTTCACTTGCGTAAGAGTTGCTACGTCTCCAGTCGCCGTTGATCTCTACTAACCCTCATCATATTAGACGTAAGGGGTCTCTTTAAATTGTTTAGGTAGCTTTGAGTGATTGACAAGCAGACGTACGACAAATGAGGCATGTTGACAAAAGGTTCATGTCGAACAATCGAGTTGCTACTGGCGCAATGTGTGGAGGCGTTTGGGAATGCTGTAAGTTGCCTCACCCTGAGTTAGGTGATATTTATAATTCTTGAGACCTAATGCTCTCGTGTCTGCTATTGTTTGGTTCCGGAAAGATGGCGGGTAGAGACAGACGAAGTAAGGAGAGCTCACTTAGTTGTGAAGAGAAAGAAAGAAAAACAAACAAATTCATCCAAACATCTAATCTCGCTTAGGAGACCGACTTTTGAAGTCGTATCACTCGAAAACGTGAAGAAAAAAAAACAGTAGAATGTTTAGCTAGCTCTAGTTAGTCTAAGTAGCCGAAAATTTTATTTATTAGTAAAATATAAACTAATTATTGAGAAACTAAACTAACATACACTTACTAGAAACTTAACAATATCTTAGTTATATCAAGGATGATATAGACTGGATTAGCAATCGCCATAGTACAGATCGGCCGCGGAAAAATAGTTCAATTATTAAATCTAGATGGCGCTGACATATAGCCCGAGCACAGAAATATATCGAGAGCCCGAGGGTTTGAAAGCAAAACAATAAGACTACAGATATTTCATATTACTGCAAATGTATTATTATGCAATATCTTTGAAAAATAATACATTTGTAGCAATATGAAACATCTGTAGTCTTATTGTTTTGATTTCAAAGCCTCGGGCTATATTTCAGCGCCATCTAGATTTAATAATCGAACTATTTTTCTGCGGACGTTCTGCACTATTTATGGCGATTGCTAATCCAGTCTATATCATCCTTGGTTATATGCAGACAATAAGGCCGGGGCCGCTCTATACGCTCTATACACAGCGCAAGAAACAAAAGTTGTCTTTCTTGTGGACATAAAACTAGCTAGGTACTGTAAATGGGCCGAAAGTTGGCCAGACGTCCCACACCCCGATATAGACTTGAGTAAAAAAACTTGGCTGTAGACCCTTAAATTTTGCCATATTCACAGAAGAGACGCAAACAAAAAAATGTGTATGACTCTGATTTCAAAAATCGCTCCCCGGTCCGCATCCAGCAGAACGCGCATAAAATCATATCTGCAACTGCCAACAGAACACCGTCAATTGTTTCCGAACGCGTGGCTAGTTAACAAATAATCGCGGTTCACAATTGGTGTAGGTACCGGCGGGCTAGAATGACTCCGCACGCATCGCCAGTCCACGCTATCCTGGCGATCAGCGCGAACGCCAGGACCCGCTTTGACACTATAGTGTCAACTACCCTGAGTTACGCTAAACGACACTGGTTAGCAACGAGAGAAATTGAGGATCATTTTGTAGGATGCTTCTCGGTCAGTTCGAGGTGCATGTTAGTTTAGTTGGAGTTTTGTGAATGAGAAGCCTGCTTCGATGACGCATTGATGCAAACGGTAAGTTTAACTTCAAAGTAACTTGGCTACTGCCGTATTAAGTGCAAAATCGGTTAAGTGTATTCATTAGATTAACGAAATATTAAGAGTGAGTTAGGTATATAGTCGACCAAGAAATCCCTTTACCACCCTTAAGGTTCAATATCAGTTGTACCGCTTAAAACGTCAAAGGCTATTTTCACTTGCAAATCTATGTGTCAAACAGCCTTATTGTTTTTATTCTGATCAAGGAACTGACATTAAAAATGGTAAAGCTCTTACTTAGTCGCCTTCGCCTATACTATAACAATAAACCATGTCAAACTAGACGTCAAATTTCCAGCTTTTTTATTAAAATTTACTTAACCGGAGATTTGATGGCCAGCTCGTTCCGTTGGCTATTGTAATAACTTTTAGTAAGTAACTTGGTGCAAGTTACTCTTAGATGCTCAATTTAAGTAGCTAAACTAAAGTGTCGAAAGTAATAGGTCATCATCATAATCATCATCACCATCTCGGCCTCTTTATGTCTCAATACATGGCGCAGGCAACCTCTCAGAATAAGAAGGCTTGGGAGTTTCGATTCCGTGCGGATTTGGAACCTCACACATACCTACCATAGAATTTCCTCACAGGTGTGTGCAGGTTCCTCTCGAGGGTTTCCTACTACACACACACACACATAGATATATATTTTAGATGTTTTACAAGGCGAATACGACAGTTTTTTTAAGCAAAATAGGCTTGAGTTTGACCACAACATACCTAATGGTAAGCGATGTACGAAGCTTGCCTACTAATGCCCATAGATACTGTGAACTTATCTTAAAATACTGAAGTGTTTTACTTCCGTCACCACACCTTAGACCTATTTGCTAAGATAACTACTTGACAGACTTAATCTTCTAAGAATTACTACTGATTCAAACATTAAATATTATTTGCTAGAACACCGTAAAGTCAGCTGATACTAGTAGATAATGTTATTTATGTTCACTTGTTTAGAATGACATTTGTTTTGTCAACACAAGCAACATATTTGAATTGTAAATTCATATTGTTACATCGTAACCAAGGGTCTACATGGAGTAAATAGTAATAGTCATTGCACAGGTGCGATTGATAAAATGAAATTATTATTGCGAATTAACAGACTCATTGGCCTCCAAGTTGTTTGTTCAGTCGGGCACACGGACGTCCAAAGACATTTCAAACTGCATTTATGACTTTACAAGTACCTGATTATGTGCTTCGTGTGGAAATCTAGTCTAAAAACCTAATGCAACTCTCTAGCTAGGAATTTAGATGTTAGTTTAGATTTGTGGCAACTTAGTCTGGCAGCGGCAAGCAGGTACTAAAATACTATGTATCTAGGTTGTTATGACAGGATAAAGACGTAAAATAAATTGTATTTAAGTAAGCATAGCCAGCGTAAGTTTATCGCACGATTTATTCGAGTGGTTTTTTTCTCGTTTTAATTTTGTTCAGTTCTGAAATTGAGTTATTTTCTTTTTCTCAAAAATGAGGGATGTATATCTTTATATTTATCGTTGTGCTTCACGGGCATTTCTATGTTTTGTTGGACAGTCAATTGTAAAAATATGGGAGCACACAATTTGCTCATAAATATGTCCCATAACTCTTATGTCGTCGAATTAAGGTATTAGATATTTATATATCGATGGGAGGATCAAATCGATACTTCACTTGACCGTACCAAAAATTAAGAAATTGTTAACAGGGAGTTAAAATTAGTCCGCTTCGTTACGTACTTTTCAAGCCTTACAATAAAAAAAACGTAACAAATCGGGCAAATTTAACAATGTTTTTACAAGAAGTGAAGAATTGTCCGATTTCTATATCCTATAGGATATTTAGCCTAGTTGGTAGTGACCCTGCCTACGAAGCAAGTGGTCCTGGGTTCGAATCCCGGTAAGGGCATTTATTTGTGTGATGAGCACGAATATTTGTTCCTGAGTTATGGATGTTTTCTATGTATTTAAGTATTTATTTATCTATATGTATAAGTATGTTTATCGTCGTCTAGTACCCATAGTACAAGCTTTGCTTAGTTTGGGACTAGGTCGATTTGTGTAAGATTGTCCCCTAATATTTATGTGTATATTACATTTTTTTTTATTGTAAAGGCTTGAAAAAGTGCGCAACGAAGCGGACTAATTTTAACCCTTTCGGCGCGCATGATGCCCATGTGCATCATGAGATTGCAGGCTCTCGCGCGCGCATGATGACCATGCGCATCATGGGATTACAGTCTCTTGTGCGCGCATGATGCGCATGAGCATCATTACAAATCTTGATCTAAACATACTATTTTGTCCAATATTTATGTAGTTTTTGGTTGATCAGGATTACTGGATCTATAATTCATTTAGTGTCATTTTTTTTTATTATCGTTCCACGGTATTTGCAGAGAAAAAATACTTTGAAATTCGACTGTCATTTATTATCTGTATTTGGTTAAAAAGTTTTCATCTTTATTTGATAAACCAGAAATTTGGACTTTGATATCCATATTCAGTTAAAAAAATTAAAATATATACATATTTTAACTTTGAAAATGCCATGATAACACGGTGCATCATTGCGCCGTAGCGTACTGCCAATCACAGTGGATGGTATTCTACAGCATGAACCATCTGTTTTTATATTTTTAAAATAATTCATAGGTATAAGCATTGAATATGTATTTTAGCGAAAAGTGTAGATAAATAGCAGAAGAAAATAGGATTGTTGACTAGCTGTTGGCCGCGACTCCATCTGCGAATAATTCGTTCATCACTATCCCGCCTAAATTACGCATTTTTCCGGGATAAAAAGTATAAAGATTCATCATAATCCGTGAAAGAGTAACAAACATCTAGGTACACATCCATCCATGCAAACTTTCACGTTTATAATATTAGTAAGATTAACCAAATAAAGATTTTTAAAGTAGCAGCGGTACACTTAGTAGGGATATTATGCGGTGCAGTATAAATTTTACTAAAGTTTTCATCATGTTGCGTAATATTATTCAAGTCCGTGTTAAACCTATTCGGCTACCTGGCTTTACCGTGTCCCGTGACCCTGGTATACCGTTAGACTCCTAAGTGCGAGCGAGAGGTCCGAGTAAAAGTTTTATGCCCCTTGTGGCTACTTACAATAGTTGGACAAATGCGTTAATTATTGTTAAAGGCTTTCAGACGAAAATCGACCAATCACGAGCATCGCTGACCTGAGCCTGATAGGTAAAGGGCGGGTTATCTTAGTGTCTTTACATTTATTTTGTTCGTGTTTAGTCTTAGTTTGTGCCTGTGACTGAGCGTTTTGTCTCGTTGCGTAGCGTTGTAATCGTGAATCTTTACTGACCCGGCTATCTTTATGGAATCGAATACTGCGCTTGGTACAATCGACCCAGCTAAACACCCAGTCTTTCGCCAATAATCATACTCCTGTACATATTTACCGGATTATCGTTATTTTATGTACTTATATATATTATGTAGGTATTCTAATCAGTACAATTTTATATTTAAACTAGTTGTTACCCGCGACTCCGTCTGCGAAGAATAGGGGTATAAAAAATAGCCTACGACCTATTCTCAGACCTACCGAATAAAGAGAAAAAAAATATATTAAAATCGGTCAAGCCGTTTCGGAGGAGTTCGGTGTACTTATATTGAAGTATGTTAAAATATTTTTTCATCAGCCGCAAATAAACATTTGGTGTTTGGTTATTATAAATAGCGCATTACGCCATCCATTCCCTTGCCGTTCGAGGCGTGAAAGTGCGTGCGGTCCCACCGCGCGCAATGATGCACAGGGTGCATCATGGGTATTTAGTACGGGAAAAAATGTACTGCGCGCGGGCGCTTTGCATCGCTTCGTCGGGCCTGCGCGCAGGACCATTGCAGCGCGCTAGATGGCACTCGCGCCGAAAGGGTTAACTCCCTGTTAACCATTTCTTAATTTTTGGTACAACGAAAAATAGAAATGCCGAACACGCTTGATTCCATCATTTTCTATATTTTTGGCACTTCTTTGACTTTAAGTAGAACCTAATTAGGTAAACAAGTATAAGTACCTACCTACTAAATATTACAAAAAACGTGTCACTTACTAGGGGAGAGGTGGCATGATAAGGATACGTATTGAAAGGGACAATTCAAGTATAAGAAGCTTCCTGTATAGGTAGCGTTTATTATTTAAACTATTGAAATGAAATACAATAATTGTCATTAATCAATTCTTAGTTGTTTATTTTCGCATCTTTAAAAATGTGTATTTTCCCTTTCATAAATGGAATTTTATTTTGAATTGTCCCTTTCAATAGGTGTGTCTCTTTCATGTCATCTCTCCACAAATTCCCGGACCGATATGACCTTCAAGCTTTCAAAAAAAAACGTACTCCTAACTAAAAGGCCGGCAACGCACTTTTGACTCTTCTGGCGTCGCAGGTGTCCATGGGCGACGGTAATCGTTTACCATCAGGCGATCCGTTTGCTCGTTTGCCCCCTATACCATAAAAAAAATTACAACAAATTAATGGACTATGTAGGACCAAGGATGATATAGACTGGATTGTCAGTCGCCATAGTACGGATCGGCCGCGGTTTTTGTAGTTCGATTATTAAATCTAGATGGCGCTGAAATATAGCCAGAGGCTTTGAAGGCAAAACAATAAGACTACAGATGTCATATGTATTATTTTTCAAAAATATTGCATAATAATACATTTGCAGTGATATGAAATATCTGTAGTCTTATTGTTTTGCCTTCAAAGCCTCTGGCTATATTTCAGCGCCATCTAGATTTAATAATCGAACTACAAAAACCGCGGTCGATCCGTACTATGGCGACTGCCAATCCAGTCTATATCATCCTTGATAGGACTAAGTAAAGTACGGTCACGGAACACGAAGAATTTCGCACTCTTGCATATTTGCAGTCTCATTCGTACAAATTCAAGTGTGCAAGTGACATCTTAGACACATAATTAGTGACAGGACATTGTACAAAATTCTTCGTGCTTCACTACCGTACTTTAGATATACCTACCTTTTGCAGTTGGCAGGGCCTAGTGCAAAGTCTGTCCAGGGGCTGAATTCAGGAACGGGCCTTCACGGGTTTGGTAACGGTAATTCAATCAATTCAATCGTTTGAGTTGGGTTTGGTTTGAACTGCTATTCAGGAACGCCAAAAATCACTGGTTTGCGAGAAGTTTGGGCTGAGTTTGGGATAAGCCTTATTTATTTATTTATTTACAAAGCGAATTAACAGGTACCTAAATAAGGCTCATCCCAGGCTCAACCCATTCATATCCTCTCCCAAACGATTGAATTACCGCTCGCAAACCGTTTTGGGACGTTCCCAAAGAGTATTGTATTAACGCCGTTCCTGAATTTAGTCCTAGATCGCTACCACTATCTCACTTGCTAATCTAGCTAAGCTTGCGCTACTGTGTTAGCGTAGAAAGTAGTGGTGGGACGAGGTGAGGTAATCGAGGTATATATCTTATTAGCCCTCTAGATTAGACAGTAGACGTAACACGTCTTCCTCTAGTGTACTCACTCTAAGTTACAAGAAAAAGGTTATTTGTATTAGAATACAGTACCTGGGTGACCGAGCTCCGCTCGGGCTGAAGCTCGGTACCAAGCGTTTTCCCAGAGATAAGACCAGGCTAGACCAATTTTTCATCACCGAAAACCCCCACATACCAAATTTCATCGAAATCGTTAAAGCCAAACGGCTTAACGACGGCTTAAACGGCGAGATCCTGATTATATATAAATATAACATACTAGCTGACCCGGCGAACTTTGTTCCGCCTTAGAGTAGAGGAAAAAAAAATTAAACCCATCCTCATACATCCTCTCTCTCTCTCCTCAACGCGTTCACTTCTCTCTTGCAACTGGCCTACGCCGCTCATGTACATACATTGCGTCATCCTTTTTCGTGTATGCAGCCGGCGTTCATTTTTCTGTGCCATATTTAAAATTTCCAAATTAACGCTCATTGGGGCAATATTGACTTGTGACTATCAAATTCTGGGTATTTTCCTAAAATTTCTAAGTCATCAATTTAAAAAAAAATATCAAATTTCGGCTAAGACATAATATGGCTAAAAATGTTCAAAAATACCTCGGCTATCACCCCCTTAAAGCTTTGCACGTAGCTACCAAACACCCTGTATACAAGAACTGCTCGTTTAAAGGTATTAGAGATTTGGTCTCGATACCAGGAAACCAAGCACGAGAGAGGCACATATAGAGCAGTGGACTGACACGAGCTGATGCTGACGAGATCACGAAAAACCAAACTCACTGCATCATTGAGAAAGCTTGTCAAAGACTAATCGTAAAATTAAGAATAGATTCAATTTATGATCAAGTAGTTGCATACTATGCCTACGACTCACTAATTACAGTATCAAGTTGATGGGTGACCCGTGAATTATAGCCGTACGAAACCGAATGATTTGATTAGTGGGTTGCAGATGACACGAGCTAGCGATCTCACGCGACGTCTAGAGTTGACTCACTAACCTCAGTACTTAATCGTGCCGCGACCCCGTAATAATAATAAGATGTACTACCAACATCTTGAATTCGAAATTAATGAGATGCCGTTTAATCGGAATACATTATACTTAGCAGTCAAGACACAGATCAGAGTCAAGACAAGCTAATGGTAAGCTAATTTGATAATACAGCCTCGTGTGCCAGTAATTTTACGGCTCTCTTCACTTCACTACATCACTACATAGTATAAAACAAAGTCGCTTCCCGGTGTCTATCCCTGTTTCCACTAATGCTCAGCTGTGTAGCTGTGCGAGGAAGATGTGCTATGTAGATGAGCAGCCGCGAGGCAGCTGTGCATCGAATGGCAGCTCGAGCTATGCGATGTATCGACAGGGGCGCGAGGAGTGGCAGCGCGGTGAGGGGGTAGCACGCATCCAGGGCACGTATCTTTCCATATAAAAATCATAGCTTAGTAGAACCCGTTTCCACCAGTGCCACGCGGCGGACACGACGTACAAATACGCGTTCTTGAATCTACATAAGCACGACGACGTCTGTATACGCGTACGCCTACATACATCGCGCGCGCAGTCTTCTGGTTTCTGGCGGTTTCCGGCTATCTGCGCCTTGAGGGGTGGGGTAATTCGAATCGGTGCGGGGCGGACCGTTTCCATTCTGTACGTCAGTACTATTATATATTCTGTGCCAGTGCTATGCTATGTGGACCAATTAACAAATGATTGGTGGATATCAGACACATCCATAGCAACGCAGCGTAGCACATCTCTGGTAGAAAGGCACCCTTAAGACCCCTAAATGTATTAAGTTTTCGTTTTATAATTGTATTTTTTAAAATTTTTAATGTAAATATAATGTTATTCCTTGCTTAACGTAATTTATTCTCAGTTTGTCTAAAAGATTATTATGGTTATCGTCGTGTGTAAGTCAACGAAATGCAAATCTCGGTTTGACAACTTATGGGGATAAAGATAAGTAGAAATCTTATTAAGTTATCTTTATTGTGTTGACCAACTTTCGAAAGAATAGGGACTATTATCACGAGTTATGTAATTTTGTGGCCTCAGTACACAGGTAGATTGGTAAAGCGAAATAATAAAATGTTAGCAACGAGTACCTATACTCAAAAATTTCGACCTGATAATTCTTGTCAAAAATCAGCAATATTTTTTTCGGCACACCTGTGATCTAAAAAAATGTAGTGGTCTCACTACTTCACAACCACATAAAAAACATTGAAATTGTTAGTTTCCACTCAGTGCAGCAGCTACTTATAACTCGTGAGCTGCAAAATATACAAAAGATTATAATATTAGATAACTGGGATATAATGGTGCCTTATTTTTTATTATAAACTAGCTGTTGCACACGACTCCGTCTGCGAAAATTTCATTCATCTCTGTCGCGCGGGAATTATGTGATTTTCTGGAATAAAACTATCCTATATCCTTCCCAGTCACAAACTATCTCCATACCAAGTGTCATATAAATAATACGTATACTTTCGCATTTATAATAGTAAAGATTTGATTTGATTGGTGTCTTGATTACTCCGCTTCTCTTTTTCCGTATGCGTGATCGAAATCATTCACAGCGAGGCATTGGGCCGTAATCAAATCACTGGTCAATTGTACGATGTACCATCGTAGTAATAGTCCCCGATGTGCAATACTAGGCCAAAATAGACTCTTCCTGTTGGTCCATTCAGTTGTAAGGAAGGTAATTGCTGCAATAAATTTTGTTCCCTGTATCGGACGAAGACAGCCGTGTTAGCAAATTTATACGACTATCTCAATGTAAAACGAAGGTACGGCGAATTTGTTAAACCCGAAAACCCTCTGATAGGCACACACACACACTTTTCACGTTTGTCTATTCCCTCTCAAGCAGAGGGTCGTGGGTTCGAATCCGGGCTCGCACCTCTGAGTTTTTTGGAATTTATGTGCGAAATTATATTTGAAATTTACCATGAGCTTTACGGTGAACGAAAACATCGCGAGGAAACCTGCACACACCTGCGAAGAAATTCAATGGTGTGTGTGAAGTTCCCAATCCCACTGGGCCTGCATGGAAACTACGGTCCAAGTCCTTTCTTTCTGAGGGGAGGCCTGTGCCCAGCAGTGGGACGTTTATAGGCTGGGATGATGATGATGATGATGACACATACGTGTCCCATTAGATATAATAAATGGATAACAATAAATTAGTTATTTTGAACATCACTTTCTCTTGTTTTATAATTTCCATAACTTCCTGTGTCTATTAATTTTAATAAAAGAATGAGCGTTTAGATTTTAAGATAAAAACATAGTGTCATCAATGTCATCATAGTGTTACCGCTGTGTTAGCAAATCAGATAGTTAAGGTAGGATGGTGTAGGTTTACCATTAATTCATAATTTATTTACTTAAAACTGAAAAATTTACCTCGACGTTTCGACCACATTGAAGCGGCCTTGGTTATGAGGTCATACAATAACCGCAACCTAATTTAAAAATAAATCAGTTGTCAAATTGAACATACAAGTATAATAGTTTGGTGGCCATTTTCAATTTAAAGTGAGGAAATTTTAAATGAGGATATACTCGTATTTGGGGTTTTCTCAGTGTAAGTCACGAGTACCTACTAGGTATTCATTTTCATAAAGACAAAAAGTGTCTTTATTTCTTGAGTCAGTTTTGTGCCTTTTTTTCATACAGTTTTATATGGCTCGTCACAAAACTGACACAGAAAATTGTAAGGAAAATTAGAGTAATTTTCTTAAATCATCAAATCAATGTATATTAGAGTTTTTGATTCTGAGTAAGAAAGTCTAAAACCTAAATAAATCTGAAAAAGTACCAGTAGCAGGGTCAACGTTATAAATAAGTGACCAGTGTGATCACTTTTATACTTTGTCACTTTAAGGTCATGTTTGAAAAGCCATAGGTACGTAAAATTATATAACGACTGACAGCGATAATGTACAGAAGAGATCATTTATTTATGGCGTTGACTGTACATTTCGTATTGAAAATGCCCAGGTTAGTCTCAAATGAGCATTTCTAAAAAAAGCCACTTTTTTTAAAAAAATCTAATAATTTTATTGTATTCCTACTCAGAATCACGAGCTCTTTCAATCTTTTATGACAAAAAAATCCCTAAGTTTTTCCTATTTTGTTTTATTTTTGTATGGCGTAACGAAAATGAAAAACATAAAAAATGTATGAAATTTGCGGGACATTTTTTCTCTCCTACAGCGATGGAAAGAGCTCGTGAGTGGGCTTCCCCTTGATTCAAATAGGTATAGTAAGATGAACCATATCACTTCAAACTGCGGCCGCGCACATTTTTAATTGCTGGCCACTCGTAATTGAGACCGGCCTTCATTACGGCAGCGGTACCTGCTCCAATGATATACGTCACACTTTTTATTGCCCACCTTCGGGCAATAATTATGTGACAAGTGTCATTGCATATGCAATACCGTGTGAGACCATTTTGTTAAAAGTGTCAATGTCGTTTAGGTTGATAACAAAAAGTCGAAGCGTCTTGTACTTTATGTAATTAATTTTTATGTGGGTATTTATTTATTTACATAAGTATTCCGTCTGTGAAGAATTTGTTTATCTTTATTCCGCGGGAATTGCCCGGGGAGAATTTTTCCGGGATGAAACCAACCAATGTAAAGTACTTATGTGTATATGAAGGCTTAGGATCCCAAACTATCTTCATACTAAATTTCATCTAAATCCATTAGGTGGTTTAAGTGTGAACATAAGAGGTAACAGACGGAGTAACACATTTATAATATTAGATTTCTATCTACGTCGAGCATGTCATTGGTGTCCGCAAAGTACTCGAAAACGTAGATATTTCATTATAATTTTAAATTTTGATGTAAGTAATTTAATAATATGGGCTCTGTTATTACCTGATAAGTACTAAAGTTTTTCTAATATTGTGGTCCGATGCGAAATTATTTACATCTGAATTATTCATATTTGGAATCGGGAAATTCATTTTTGAAAACAAACACCATACTCGTAATCGCTACTCCTTTGTCTCATTTAGTTTAATATCTTCGTCTCGCTTAGGTAATTGGTTATTTTAAGACCTGGCAGATTGGAATAAATGCGCTAATTACAATTAGTTAATTTTTATCCGATCACATTATGTCATGTAGAAAACCAAAAATTACGAATGACATACCTACTTTATAGCTCCATATAAAAATGTTGGTTGGTGCGTGGTCGAATCTGATAAGTCGATCTAATGTTTTGTAGGACCTTTGAATTCAGTTGTTTTACATAGAGTTCTTTTTTCAACAGTCAATTATTTCTACTTATCGGGTGACCATGCACTCCTCGAATTTGACTATTGTTAATTAACCGGGAATCATTACAAACTGAAGATGTTTATTAAGAATCTTGAAAATAATGATAATAATCTTAGATGAGATCCTTGCCAAGTAGTTCCAACATCGCGGCACCTACACAGCTAATCTAACAATGATGTCACATAAGTACAACAATCCAGGATTGCTGAAATGGAATAAAATTTTACAAGGTTTTCCGCAATATCGCAGATACGTGGGAAGAAGACTTCCTGCGGAAGCCGTAGTGTTAACAGCTTGAAATATGGCGGTCGTGCACATCATACAACACGGGTCGCCAACCGTTGATCGTTTTTTTTTTAATTCCAAAATGTAAAGAGTTTTTACTGTAATTATGCACTTAAATCCCACGAAACGCAAACTTTTTTGTATGGAGCTATCAGTCTGATACCATGCATTATTTCAAACATTACATAAATACTAATCATCTTTTTTCAATTCCTATAAGTCAATAATCTTTCCGCTCTTGTCAAAGTTACAGATGACGTACGGTTGGGCATGGACAGCAAAAAGTTAACGGTTCTTGCGCTGCTTGATTTTAGCAACGCTTTTAATGCTGTTGACTTTGATGTTCTGCTGGGGATCTTGGGTTCTCTTAACATATCTCCTGCGGTAATTGATTGGTTTCGTAGTTACTTGGTTGGGCGTCGGCAACGCATAAAGGTGGAAGCTTCTCGTTCTTCTTGGTGCAGCCTGTCAGCTGGTGTGCCGCAGGGCGGTGTACTGTCGCCTCTATTATTTTCCATATTTATAAACTCCATTTCTCATAATCTTGTCTCTTCTTATCACCTTTATGCCGACGATCTCCAGATTTATTCTCAGGGTGTAATTGATGATCTCCCGGATGTTATTGATGCCGTGAATCTCGATTTGGCCAAAATAGCCGACTGGAGTGGTCGCTATGGTCTTAGCGTTAATCCAGCAAAAACTCAGGTTATTATAGTCGGCAGTTCACATTTTATATCCAGAGTTAATTTTATTAATCTGCCGCCTATATTTTTCAATGGTATCCTGATACCTTTCTCGGTTAAGGTAAAAAACTTGGGTGTTTTCATGGACCAGTCATTGGCGTGGGCGCCCCAAGTTAATGAGGTTAGTAGGAAGATGTTTGCTGCTGTGGGGTCTTTGAGACGGCTTCGCAACTTTCTCCCGCTCGCTACCAAGATTGCGTTGGCTAATTCTCTCCTTCTTCCTATTTTAGATTACGCCGATGTTTCCTATTTAGATCTTACAGAGGAGCAATTGAATAAGCTTGAGCGTATCCAAAATGTCTGTATTCGGTTCATATTTGGTTTGCGGAAATATGACCACGTTTCCTATTATCGCACCCATCTCAAGTGGCTCCCCATCCGTTTTCGCCGTAATACTCACATTCTTTCTCTTTTATACAGCATACTCTTTAATCCTGCAACTCCTCAATATCTTCAAGAGCGGTTTTTGTTCATGTCCTCTATTCGCTCTGCACAAAATTTTCTTCTTGCCGTTCCTCCTTCTTCCTCCAAATTCTATCATAACTCCTTTACTATGACCGCCATTCGTCTTTGGAATTCTCTTCCTTTGGCGTTAAGGCAAGCAAAATCCCTTCCCATTTTTAAAAACCTTCTAAAGGCTCATTATTTGTCACTAACATAATACACACTTCTTTGTTCTTTTTGTTTTTTGTTTATATTGTTTCTTTAATTTCCTTTTTAAATCCTTTTCTCACATGCGGCCTTTTGACATTTTTCCATTGATATTTTGTATTAAGTATATGTAGTGTATATGTATTATATTGAATATATGTGTTTATTTATAAAATTTATATTATATTTGTATTGATTTTATTGTTTATTGTCTATTAATACTAAGTTTCTCTTGTCTGCTATTTCTGCCACCTACATTAGTCTGTTGATATTTATTAATTTATGAGTAATTGGTTGTCTGGAAGAGATCGCTTTTTAGCGATAAGACCGCCTATTGTCTACCTGAATTTTTTATTTTTGTAATGTTACTGTACTGTTTTTGGTGATCAATAAAGAATATTTGTATTGTATTGTATTGTAATCTTTGATATATAATAGCTGATTGCCATCATCAATCATTTAACTCAAATCACCGCAGAAAATAGGCAGTGTAAACGGAAACCACTTATTTTAAGTTGGGACAAGTTTACCTACGCAAAATTTTAATGACCCTTTTAGAATTACGTTTTCATTCGAAATTAATGACTTGAAATCAAAGGGAATAAAGATCTTGCTGAGTAATAAAATGAGATTCGTTAAAAGAATGGACCAAATTACGGATATCAAAGAATTAAAAATATAAATCTTACTAATACTTATTATAAACGCGACAGTTTGTATGGATGTTTGTTACTCTTTTATGCTCCAGTTTGATGGATTCTAATAAAATTTGGCACAAATATAGTTCATAGCCTGGATTAACAAATAGGATAGTAACTATCATTCAATTTAAGAATTTATATTTTAAATATCAAACACTGTTGTAAGCAGAGAAAACAAAGAAATAGCGTACCATCTGATAGTTTTTAACCCGGAAAATTGCATAGTTCCCACGGAATAGCGACAAATGAATTCTTCGCAGTTGGTTTTGCGGGCAACAGCTAGTTTGGATATAAATTAGCCAGGCAGACATTACTTAAATTTTAAGTTAGAGTAAAAGGAAATGTTAATAATACCGCTGAGATGAGCACATTTCAATTCAAATGGGTTGTGAACCCCTGCTAAAGCAAGGACATGCCACGTCAAAACGAAGTTTCTTCACATACTTAACGGAAAATAGGGGCCATTATGCCATTAATAAAATTTCACGATGAGTTGACACGGTGCTTCTACATACTTTTCGACGTAAAGTAAGACAAATTGCCACATATAGTTAGTTTTACCCGAACACCTACCTTATTAGACTCTTCTAAGTATATGTAGTTTTCGTATGAATCACAGTACTCGAACCTTACGATAATGTAATTTCTTGCAAATTTCTTGCACGAATGCTAAAAGTGAAAAGTTAAGATTTTAAATTAACGCTACTCGATAACAGATGGCGCCACAATTATAAACGAGTACTTATAAGCATTTGTGTGACACATTAGTTCAAGTCAAAATTTCTATTTCAAAACATCAACACATTGTCAAAAATTAATAGCTATATTCAAAATTAAGAGGATTGGGGATCCTGATTACGGCGTGAATAACGTGACTAAATTTTTAATCAAAAATTCCTACGAAAAACCTTAACAGTTGTGTTTAGTCGAGCTAAAACTAAACCAACCAACTGCTGGAATATTCCGTATTAATTTTAAGATAACTTATACATAATAGATTTACAATCTACCATGGCCCATAACCAATAAAGTCGCCGCTGGAGCAATTTAATCATTCAAAATCGTTTTATTTTCAGAGTCAACCCAGAACACCAAGAACCCAGACACAATGAACTCTCAGCGCCACTTAATCAATAATCACGTCACAAAACAGAGCGAAACCACGAAGTCGTGACGGTAGTTCACTTCGGACTTTTACCATGGCCGCGGAACCCTCGTCCTACGAGATGGAGGTGCGAACTGAGGAAGTCCAAAAGGAGAAAACGAAACCTGCGTTGTCGACGGGGAAGATTTTCTACAATCCTGGAGTTATCGAGGAAGAGACGGATGAGACCAGCGCTTATGATAGCTCCATGGTGGAGTCTCCCATGCTGGGGGTGGGGTTCAGAGGCAGTGGTTTCCTGAGACCGCCTATGATGCATACATCGGCCAGTCTCCATAGGATCCCGACGTATAGCAGCTCCATTGGACAAAGCACTGTTTATAGGCAGGATACTTGCAGGTGAGCTTCAAAGACCTCGAAATTTACTAATTACTTTTTTTTTAAAGATCCGTAGCCAAAACGGCAAAAGCGAAACCCTTTAGTTACTACAAATAAGTCACCCGACGATGTGGCAGAATATACTTAATTAAAGAAAAAAAATGTATTTAAATCCATTGTTTTATATCGATGGGAAATACTCCATAGGTTTACATCATCAGTGTTTTATGAAAATACACTTTAAAAAAAGAAAAAATTTTTTTATATCTTCCGAGGTATTGCAAATCTGAATATTATTAGGTATTAATTGCAACTGATACCTCCACGCGCTCCAGAGAAAGAGGATATTGACAGATAAGGATTTTTTTTCCGGTTTGGGGCACGGAATCTTGAAAATTACTATTTCCACATTTCTCATTTCAACTTTGTTGAAGGAAAATCAACCTAAAGGGTTCCTTTATTCGTTTTGAGCCAAAAGAGCCTTGAAAATTACTACTGTACATTCAATCATTTCAACTTCTATCAAGGAAAACCGAATTTCTTTTTTACTTTATGCATGTATTGCTAAAAATATCGAGTAATGTACGTTTGTTTCTCAGAAAGATAATTATTATGAAGCAAATAATACGTCACGCTGCCTGCTTAGTACTTACGAACTAAAAATACGAAGAACCAGTGTTGGAAGACTGTTTGTTTATCCTTATATGGGAATCGTGAGCTTAGGTTAACTAAGTATTTTATATTTGCTTATCGGAACTTATTTCACACACACTCACACACACACACACACACACACATGTACTTATACATCTAAATTTAATACCTGTGGTTTAGTATAAATTTATGTATAGTTTTTTTGTTAATTATTTTATAATAATCGTTTGTGATTCTATGCTAAGATAACATAACTGGCACGATCGGTCGGAGTCGGTGATGTCTTTGCGCTCTGACACCTTGACAAAGTACGGCTTCTATTAATCTTATTAATTTTTGACAATAATTGCAGCGTTGAGGTGGCAGAGTGTGAATATGTCTCCGACTTTGATCCGATTTTATTTCTTATTAATAGAAGAGCGAGGCCTCCTGATACAGGTATGTTAATACCTACTAGGTGGTCTCAAACACCATCATACCAATGTAAAAAATTTGTTTTACCCAATAAACGATTTATTATTTATTTATTTATTATTATTATTTCTAGTTATTTGCACAGCTTAGTCAAAGTTAAGTATCTTTATCAATTAGAACTAGTTTTCCTGTCTACACAATATATGTTGTAAAGTAAAAGCCATGGTAGTGTCAATTCAATTCAAATTGAGGAATGGGTTATGGAATGGACTATGGTATAGAGTCATTTATAATCCGTGTGACACTTGCTATAGTTACTCTTATACACCGTTAACTTTAAGGAGACGTCAAATAAGGTCAATTTCTGTAAGCTCCTATATACTAGCTCTAATTGTTTATAAGATAATCAAAAATTAAATTTAATTAACTAAGAGCGGTACATTATGTACTATTAACCTAAGCTGTGATGTCGTAGTGAAAACACTGTCATATTTGGCACTAACTTTTTGTTACTTTAATGGACCTTTTTTCTAATGACTTTTAAGTATGTTTATTTCTCATAGACGAAAGAGATTTTTTTTGGGAATTAAATACCAGGTATTTTCAATTTAAGTAGTAAACCTTTTGTCGAAGTTAATGGAAAACAAGAAAAGCACTGTATAAAGTGTAGTCAAAATTAAAATTATTAATTAGATCTAAGCACAACCCGTCTGACAGAGCAATTGACTTCTTCGATTATTTTTAAAAGCGAAAAAGTTTCGCTTTTAAAAATAATCTTAGATTCGGTGAGCAGCCGTACTGCCAATAAAATAAATAATAACTGACTTCTTCGTCTCTGTCAGACGGGTTCCAATGGATTTTAAAACTAGAATATAATCAAACAATCATAAATAGAATAGAAAGAGGTTTTGAGCCAACCAGTCGCCAAAAATTATTAATAATTAGTTATTGATCAACGTGTTGATATTAATTTCAAGTTATCAGAACGCTAAAAGAAATATTGCTGTTATTCGTAAGTGGCATAAGCACTGAATCACAATCCTTGAAAACGATATCTAATCTAAAACGATAACTGTCTTCACATGCCTATCGAAATAGTTTTCTTTAATGTTTATTCGCATATCGATAGTCGATATTATTGACCGTGCGTGCTGCTTTTGTTTCAAATAAGTGAAATTATTCTAGAATAATCCTTGTTGTCGATTTTTTTGTGCTGAAACGATTGAAAACACGTGAATAGTGTTGGAAAATGCGCCGGAGACGTAAATAGTGAGATAAGGGAGACATTATCGTTGTTGACCAACTTTGCTCTACTTTTGTTTGAATTAATCACCGGTGTGACAAGGTATGTCTTGGCTAGCCTGTACCGTAGTACCTGCTTGGTTATACCTAACTATAGTGGGTAATATACCAGCCCGTAAACACTGTTAAAGGATTGTATTATCTGAAGAATCTAGGTCACGGTGCTGAAGAAAGTAGCCCCCTAGTACGAGCATGACCGTAAGAGGGGTTACGTTTTATACGTTTCTCTTCAATAGGGTAGTTGACACCATTAAATAATATTATACCTAACTTCAAGACGCAGTTTGAACAAGAAAAAACCACCTCATTTAACCCGAACCAGATTAACTTTCGATTAACTTACTCGATTCTTAGTTGCTTCGAAACAAATTATTGCATAGTTATCTACTCAATAAACTGGGTATTATACTTTTACATTGATTCTTCGCCACCAATCGTTCACCAAAGCTACACATGCGGCACATAATGTTAGGTTGACGTTTGTATAAGTAACACCTGAATCAATCAATCAAAGTTAGTAATTAAGATGCTAATTAAGTGCAGTCATAGCTCGCTGTTGTCGTATACAATGTATGAGGAAGTAGCATTTTGGCAGCTGATAAAAGTTCCTATGTCAATTGATTGGTGGTGTCAACTACCCTATTAACCCTTCGTATGCCTTGTACCATATTCGTACCCAATTTAAGGCATTCTTTTTGTATTTTTATTAAAAGCTGTATCATTGGATTTGTATGAAACTGTTGAGACTAGAATGCACGACTTTTTTTTTTTTACTTCCGGCATACGTAAGGTTAACTGAAACCAAACTAGTCCATACGCTTCAAACGTACCATTTTTTTATAAAAGTTTAAGGTTAATAAAAATTTTCAAAGTGTGCCTGTATTGACGAGGAGTTGATTTTCATCTTAAATCCGTAGCAACTTAAATATGAATGCAAAAAGTTGTTTATCGCCTTTTCCTGGTACTTACGCCAGCTAATTAACTTGCGAAATTATTAGGATTAAATTACATCTGTGAATAAACGACATGAAAACAGTGAAAACATGTACTCAATTTCGCTCGTGCCTAAAATACCAGATTTTTGAAAATACTTTACCTATTTTCACCAAAAAAATCACTTCCTTGAGTAATTTTCGATTTTGTGATGTAGTGCAACGAGAAGTAAGCTAGAGATGTGGTAAGTAGGTAAAGTTGTATTTTATTGAATCAGGCGTAGGCATTACTTTGTGGAGGTCCATATCAATGAACTGAAACAATTATTTTACTCGGTCGCGGGTGAGTAAAGTAATTGTTTCAGTTCAATGTAGTATCTTGAAAAATCTGGTAAGTATTTTGGGCAACGTGGTATTTTAGGCACTAGTGCTTAATTTGAAATACTTACTAGTAGTTTTATTTTGACCGATAGTTTTGTAGCAATAGACATTTTTTTGCGCTTGGTACGGTATTTTCAAGTGTTTTCAAAACTCTGTTCCCTGAATTTAATTATAACTCCGAGTTGATTGCTAACCCAGGTTCAAGCCATGTCAAAATGTATGAAACTGTCATCCCTAGCCCAGAATTAACGATTTAATTTTAAGCCTAGACTGTACAAGTAGTTCTAAACGGTCTAGTCTAGTTGACACTAGCACAAAATTTCGAATCAGCGACGTCGTAATGATGATATTTTACACTCTTACGTACTCACTGGATTAGACTTTGAAGGTAACTCTTCCTAAAAGGTGTCACTTTCGAAGGCCCACAAACTAAATGGTAAACAAGTCGGGATGTTCCTTAATCTGCCAAATCCTTAAAAATCCGCAAACACTGATACGTGTCTGGGTAATCTTGATTAATCACTATACATTTCCACAAGGCACCGACGTTCAGAAGACTGCTTTCTTGATAAAAATTATTTGAGTGCAGTAAGGCTTAGTTAGTTTTTATATCGTAAAATTCGTAATTAAGGATTTATCTCAACATTTGACATTCGTCGACGTGTCGTTAAGTGGGTTTGGGTTTTATTGGGGATTTACACAAGCCTGAATTTAGTTTAATTACTTAATTTGCTAAGATTTGAACTAGCTTGATGTTGGAAAACGAGATAGGATGTTTGAATTTGTTTATTTGTTTTTTTTTTTGAATGTTTTATTCTTCTGTAGTTAGCTCATAGTCTAGTTTTTTTTTATTACTTAAGCGAGTCAAGTTCAGAGTCATTAATACAGCAACTTTACATCTTCCTATACAGAACTGAATTATAGCATGTAAATTCTTTATTTTTTCTTCACTCATAACATAACCAGACTGGCCACACCTCTGGACCTTAAAGTGCTTAGCACGTGTCCCCTATCACTCTTCATCACTGCTCTCGACACGCGCTGCAAGTGCATGATGATGAGCCATTACGGGACGAGGGCGGCAATTGACTCTGAATCAGGATATTTTCATTTGTTACATTCATCGCAGGTTGTATGATTGCGGTTTCGAAATGACTGGATATCAATTTCTATGTTAGTTATAATAGGTATTGCCAAGTGTTGCAAACTCTTTCCGTAGGTCATACATAACATAACTCGTAAGTAATTAGCATTCTCTTACAAAAGTGACTACGAATAGTTCAATTTTCCGTTTGAATTTCTTAAAAGAACCTTTTGACGTAATAAAATTAATCACTTATTTTTTATATCAAACGTGTGTATTCTTCTACTTCGGTATTGTAATAGATACCCCCGCCGATGGTGAATATGTGTGTTAAAAAATTGTACTGAATTATAATATATAATCGGAAACACTTTAAAGACATCGGGAATAATTCAGATTTTTTCCTAATAACGTGGAAGTTCCCAATTTCCCATAGTCAATTTAAATTATTTGCAACCTTAGTTTATTTGCTCAAAAGTTACGTATAATCAGCAGATGTCGCCCGAGGTGTTTATTTTAATATCACGACTCGAAATGTCACCTGTTTACTTACAATACAATAACATATCGTGAGTAAATTTGTTTACCCGGAGGTGTGGTGTAAATTAATATTATGCACACGAAAACCCTCCGTAATGGATAAAAATATCGAGGAAAATCAAAAATTTTACGATGTCTTACACTTATTTTTGAAATTTCGTTTTGCATAATACATACGTTTTGCGGAAGTTGAAATTAGTAGAAAAGTTAAATTATATATTTAGTATGTAATTTAAATGAAGGATTTTATCTTGCTGAAATGATATTTCTGTGGAAAAATATTGAGAAAAGAAATCAGACTGTTATCGGAACTTAAACTTTGTTATGGAATGGTATTCCTGAATCAAAACGTAGGAAATTTTGAGTGCCATTTACGGGGAAGTTAGGTTATACCAATTTTACAACTTGCAGTTTTTCGTTTGTTTTTAACTGTTGTTTTGATCATAATAGCTGTCATTGAGGTCTCTTTAGTTACATCACATCCTTTTCTTTCAATCACTTCACCACAACTAACTATTACTAAAGCTGCAAATACAAAGTACCAAAAAGTAAGTAAGGTATGTTTAGTGGGTGTTTGTTATGAAGGCGTTTTAGGAACACAATGAAGTACCTACGACCTTCGAAGAAGATCAGGAGTAACAAATTAGAGGGAGAAGATGCGCATTAGAGCAATTCGCACTATCAAATTACCTATTTAATGAAATGTTTGCGGCCATCTTTAATTATACAGGGTGATATTTTGTTAAAATAATCAAAACTTTTACAACAGCTAGAAAAAAGAATGGCTAAGTGACTTGAATTGAGATTAACTGTTTTTATGTAGAGTTAAGCCATATCGAATTTTATCTGCGGATAAGTTCCAAATTGGTTTAAAAATAATAACAAGCGAGAAAATTGCCGAAAATTTGTTGTTGCTTTTTAGGCGCAAGCCACACAGAAGGACGTGGGACGGGGGCGCGTCGCAGGCCGCGTTGTTTGTTCGCATGCCGCGTCTCCGCCATGTCTTTTCCGTCTGCTTTGGGTCGTGATGCTTCTATACATTTAGTATGGAAACTGATTGAAGAGGCGCCGCGACTGCGACGCGCTCCTGTCCCAACGTCTTTTCTGTATGGCTTGTGCCTTATGGCGTTACAATACGATCGCCTGCCGTTTTTTACACGCGCGGTGTTTTCACAAGCTTCTAAATAACTTGTACTGTTTGTTTGTTAAGATCAAATGTAGCAAGACGAATTTCACCCACTGCTAGTCATCAGATTGGCTTAAATTTTGATTTAAATTTGTAGTAGATGACAATGCAAGTGCAGTGAACAAAAAGTACAATCAGCAAAAAGCTTGTATCAGGATCGGCAGTCGCTCGGTCACACAATGCGTTCCTTGCGTTCTTTCTATCCAAAAAAGAAGAAGTACACATTTAGTCCGGAAAAAACTTGAAAAAGTGTTCCATGCTGGGTATAGAAGTCAATTACATAACTTATTAGTAAGGGTTTATACTTCCTTTAAAGGCCGTCAACAGATCAGTGACACTCCTTGACTTGTTGATTTTCGTGGGTGGTGGTGATCATTTGGGTCTCATTCTTAATCCCTAACATAGTTTGTCCTAATATAATGTTTGTCCTAATGATCGTTTGTCCTAACACTTTTTTTTCTCGGAAACCATGAATTTTTCAGGAACTTTATTGTGATTATCCTCTAGAACTCTATAGGTTAGGTTTGTTTTATAAAAAACCAGAACAATTGATAGATTTTAAATAAAAAGAGTTAGGACAAACGATCATTAGGACAAATAATCATTAGGGATTTAGATATAGAGCCGATCATTTCTAGTCAGATGACCCGCTTGCACGTTTGCTTCCCTCACATAATAAAAAAAAACGGTGTTTTCTTAGCAACTGAACTCCACTGAATGAAAAATTTACAATTTAGACCTACCCCCAGTAAGTCCATTATTCTGGTAGTCATTTTATTTTGCTAACAATATGGGAATTATCGAATTTGATAGAGTTCTTAATACCTCTAGAACAGTAAATAACACTAACATGTAACATGTAAAAATAATTTTAGAAGTTGGTGTTGTTACATTTTCATAATTCTGGACTCTGAGTTTCCTTTAGCTACACCACAATGTATTACTGCTCACTATTACTTTTTTCTAAGAAAATAGCTCGTTAGCAAGTTAGGTAAGCAGGAAAAATAAACGTTACCTACTTGAAGTAGCCTTTACCTCAAAATTTTCTGTACCTACCTAATGCTGTATACTAGTGGTTCTCGTTAAGAAGGATAACATTAACAAATTATATTTGTTAAGCTGAATATATTTATTCACCTTAGTGTAATAGAAAAACCGGCCAAGTGCGAGTCGGACTCGCGCACGAAGGGTTCCGTACCATTATCTATAAAAACGGCAAAAAAATCATGTCTGTTGTATGGGAGCCCCCTTAAATAGTGGTTTTATTTTAGTTTAATTATTTATTTTTAAAGTAAATATATAACTAAATATTCTGTGAATATTTCAAGCGTTTACCTGTTGCCAAATCAATATCGAGTAAAAACGAGCAAAAAAATCATGTCTGTTGTATGGGATGAGCCCCCATAAATATTTAAGTATTTTATTCTACTTTTTAGTTTTTGTTGTTATAGCGCTAACAGAAATAGGTACATATCATCTGTCAAAATTTCAACTTTCTAACTATCACGGTTCATGAGATACAGCCTGGTGACACACGGACAGACAGACAGACGGACGGACGGACAGCAAAGTCTTAGTAATAGGGTCCCGTTTTACCCCTTGGGTGCGGAACCTTAAAAACCATGTCGTGATTCTTGCAAGAGTAGAATAAATAAATAAATAAATAAATATCACGGGACAATTCACACCAATTGACCTAGTCCCAAAGTAAGCTTAGCAAAGCTTGTGTTATGGGTACTAGGCAACGGATAAACATACTTATATAGATAGATACATACTTAAATACATATTAAACACCCAAGACCCGAGAACAAACATTCGTATTTTTCATACAAATATCTGCCCCGACACGGGAATCGAACCCGGGACCTCAAGCTTCATAGTCAGGGTCTCTAACCACTAGGCCATCTGGTCGTCTAGAATGGTTCTCGTGTGGTACATATTAATCCTATTTTTACTACCCATTAATTTTTCACTAGCTCTAAAATCAAAAAGCCAAATTTTTATTTGGTTTATTATTCACTAGCCCTAATTTTGGCAATCCGTTTACATTTGTACTTACTTCACTAGCCTTAAAATCAAAAAGCTGAAATGGCGCTTCGGCGGCCGTTACCGCGGCACTCTCGCTTCGCTCGCTCGGTTCGCGCGCTGTTGTGGTCGTACGTAGTTCTAACCTAATCCAACAGCTTCTTATGTAGCTGTAAGAGGTAACCCTCACTTTCATTTAGCACACGTGAATATTACTAGGTATTAGTAAGATTAGGAAATTGGAACTTAGTTTCAGCAAATATTAGGGTTAATGAAAATTATAAGAAACAATATTAGTGCTAATGAAAATTATATCCATTGTTGGTTGGTGTAACGAAATTAGCACTAACGTTATTAGGTCAAGTGGGGCAACCCCTCTGCAAGTTTGTAATCTAACCTAATTTAATCGCAAAATCGTAAATACAATAGGTACCCACGATTAGCACGTTTTATACATATAAGAGGAAATTTCGGAAAATTCGTGAGATAAAATATACAAATAAATTACTTGTTTATAAATGCCGCTGATGTTAGATATGTGGAATCAAATTGCAATACTGAAGCCAATCCCATTACTTATATGTAATTAAACGGTTTATAATGCAATTGAATGAATATATCCATATCGATGAATCATGATAAAAAATGTGTGGGATAAAGAAAATCGATTATGCTTAATGTTGGATTAAGATAAAACAATGTAAAATAGAATAAGTTTTGCAAATCATTTAATATGTTCCCAAAACCTTACCATGCATTAATGACGAATGTCGTGACGAAATTACATATTTTTAACAGCTTTTTAGGGTTCCGTACACCAAATGAATCCCTTACAGGATGACCTCGTTATCGGTCTGCCTGTCTGTCAGTCTGTCAAGATCCTTATTATCAGGAAGGCGTGGAGTTAAGGTGGAAGCGCACGCTCTAGGCGCGAAATTCAAACTTTTTCCAGTTTTTATTTTATTGTGGGTAAACGGTGTAACTGTTTAACTTCATATGGTACTTGCGCTTGTAAAACAGTGTCCTTTAAATTATTGTGTAAAGTTTTTGAAGAATAAAACTATTATTTTAAACATGAAACTACCGTGAGACTCACTCATAGTGAAAATAAACGGATCACTCACGTCTCAAAACGAGTTTAACTCGACATGTTTCGGGCTAATCCGTAGCCCTTCCTCTCGGAGTCGCACGTCACGGCGGCTGCCACACGTGCACGTGGATTAGCCCGAAACACGTCGAGTTAAACTCGTTTTGAGACGTGAGTGATCCGTTTATTTTCACTATAATAAAACTATTAATTTGAAATAAAAGTTGTCAAAACGTTGAAAGTCCGAATTTCTATGTTTGACAACTTTTATATCAAGCTAACAGTTTTATTCTTAAAAAGCTTTACACAATAACATAAAGAACACTGTTTTACAAGCGCAAGTACCATATGAAGTTAAAGAGTTACACCGTTTACCCACATTAGGTAAATTAAAACCTGTGAAAATTTTGAATTTCGCGCCTAGAGCGTGCCGTTCCACCTCAAGTTCTAGATTCACGCGATCAAAACATACAAACTTTTGATCTTTGCATGGATCCAAAAAGGTGGGTAGGTATGAAAACTCATAGAGTAGTACCTACCTATTTATTCCCCTTAACATATAAATAGGATATTTTTACGAATATAGAGCTCATAGCAAACATAAAGGATAAACCCTAAAAAAACTATCTATTTCATACATACAAATATTTTGAAACGTAAACCTAATTTAATGCTAGTTCTTAAATTTGTATTGAACCCCCAGTGCACACCCAGTGAGTCTAACTCGCACTCTGTTAGTTTTTTAACACATAACTCATTAATACAAGCATCTGCCATAAAATAGAAAGGTACCTACAAACTTACCCTAGTACCTAGTACATCTATGAAAAATAATGAGTAAGTATAGGTAAGTATATAAGTTTGTTAATCGATAACAGATTTATCGTTGTTGTAGATAGCAAAAAGCCTATTGTTACTTGAAAACAACAACTTTTAAGTAGGATTCCTTATGTCTAAAAGGATATCATTATCATGCTCTTGTTTTTGATATAATATTCCCTTAACTACCTACGTCATTTTAGTCATTCTTAATAAAATTGTTAGCAAACAAAACTCTCAAAAATACAACTAGTGAGTAGAACTAATGATTTGTAATATGTTCGAACAATGATTAAAACATAATTTCTTAATTGGTCAAATAAAAATAAGTTGAACTAGGAAGGACAGTAATAACCGCCGTAAAAAAGCACCCTGTATCTCCACAACGTCAATACAGCCGCTCGCTGAAAATTATTTTCCGTGGCAAGCTGATAATTTTGATTATAGAATCGCGATACAATTATACAGTGTTTAGCGCGTCGTTGTGTCGGCGGGCACGCAGCGGCAGTCGTGACCGCGGCATTATCGCGCGCGATGCTTCAGGAGCGAGCGCTCCGGGGGATGCAGCACACTCGCCGCCGACTGTGAGGCGCGCGCACACTCCCGCGCCGCTCCGCCATGCACGCCGACCCAGAGTCCCCCGCCTGCCGCGAGGAAACACAACTGTTGCCGGACGAATGGCTCAAAGTCAAAACCGTCCCCGCCAACGGAAACCTCTCTCCTGGGGTCTACTACCCCACGGCCAGCAAGAGGTTCGTCGACCCGCGCAACCCTGTGCCGTCGCCAAGCCCAACGTACTGTTTCGCTTTTTGTTTTTGTTATCCGCACTGTCACCCTATATGTTCAATACATAATTAACATGATAATTATCTAAGTTTAACTAGAACACATTATAGATATTAACATTGACGAAGGTCGCTACCGTACGACGATGCAAGCGTGAACTAGACTCGTTTAAAAGATAGATCATAACGAGAAGCTATTCAGGTGAATAGGTCTAATGAACGTTTGGTATTTTCAGGAGCCGCTCGCACAGGCACGGAGCGACACGAAGAACGCGACGGCGTGCAATTCTCAAAAATGGCGAGTGTAATATTCTCAAATCGCGGATCTCGCAACGGCGAATGCGATTCCTCCAGGATATGTTCACCACCCTGGTGGACGCACAATGGCGGTGGACTCTGCTCGTATTCACGCTATCATTCATTCTCTCTTGGCTGGGATTTGCTCTCATCTGGTGGCTAATTTCATTCACACATGGCGACCTGGAAGATGATCATCTACCGCCCATGCAGGAGGCCTCGAACTGGAAACCGTGTGTGTTCAACATTTATGACTTTACGTCGTGCTTCCTATTCAGTATTGAAACTCAACACACTATCGGTTACGGTTCTCGAACGACCACCGAAGAATGTCCGGAAGCAATATTCATCATGTGTCTCCAAAGTATTGTTGGTGTTATGATCCAAGCATTTATGGTGGGCATCGTGTTTGCTAAGATGACTCGACCAAAGCACAGAACACAGACACTCCTGTTTTCTAAATATGCTGTCGTTTGCCAGAGAGATGGGGAGCTATGTTTAATGTTCAGAGTAGGAGATCTGAGGAAGTCACATATCATAGGAGCGAGTGTGAGAGCACAACTAATACGATCAAGAACAACCAAGGAAGGCGAAACGCTATCACATTACCAAACAGAGTTAGAACTGAACGCTGATGGATGTGACAGCAATTTGTTCTTCATATGGCCTATCACTATGGTGCACAGAATAAACGCTGAAAGTCCGTTTTACGGCGTATCTGCTGCTGATGTGCTTCAAGAAAGATTCGAAATAGTAGTTATATTAGAAGGTACGATTGAATCGACGGGACAAACAACGCAAGCGCGTTCCAGTTACACGACCAGTGAAATAATGTGGGGACATAGGTTTGTGCCACTAGTGACATACAATCGTGAACGTCAGGGATACGAGGTGGATTACTCTAAATTCGAAGAGACGACGCAGGTTGACACACCGCTCTGTTCCGCCAAGGAGCTGGATGAGTTCTACGGCAGCCAGACAGACCGCCGATCTATCGGTGAGTTCATATTGCAAGTCAAAACCCGTGGTGTCGGTGGATGGTTCTTTATGCAACAAACTAATCAACAAAAGCTTTAATTTGTGTGCTCTCTAATTGTTAACGCTATCGTGTCAAAAATAATCTCATAATCAAGATAAGGCACATCTTTCTTCGTCACTGTTGACATACTTAACGTCACTAAAATAGGAATTTACATTTCCGCAGCCCTCCTCTATTATCTGTAATATTATTAATGTGGGGTCAACGGGTGAGTCTAGATGGTCTTGTTGTTATTACAATTTATTGCTATTAGGTGGCGTAAATGAGCATATAAGTCAAGTCAGCTACCGGTTAATTACTTTTTTGCCACCCTTAGAGAGGTTATCCAAAGACATAACTAGCTCGTGTAGATGTCAATGTCTTTAACATAAATAAAGCTGGCAGTCATAATAACAGGACAAAAAGACACTTTAGCATTTTAAAATACAGTCATTCAATTAAAATACTAAAACATGTCTTATTCCAAGTATCCTTTTATTGCCTCAAACACTATTTTCAAAAGCATACAAACAAAACAATTCAATTTTATATCAGTAAAGAGTCAGAGTTATTAGTTATTATTCATTAATTTATGTTTAAAGTGTGCATTCATGCGTGCATGTCACATACAGAAGCCAAGTACTTTGCAACGGCTACTGTACTCAGCGTCATATACTGCATCTTGATTTGTTCATTGTTCGTATAAGTACATACTTCACTTATCTCCACATCACTGATTCTGATTTATACGGTTTCCTATTTATAATGTAACGTAAACAACTAATTTTATTTGACTTCATCTTTACCTATTGAATTGTTTTCTTGTAATGCAGGCCATTAGTTGTATCGAGAGTTTTAAAGTGTTTACGTTTTTCTTGATTGAGTTTACCAGTCTCTCACTAGTTCCTTGTTATAAGGCGTTAATGGTACGCTAAGAGTTGTTCAACGTAATTTATTTAAATCACTTCATTGGCTCGTGTTTTACAGTAATTAGAGCCTATATGCACAGTCTCATCATTTCCACGTGACTCATTTGGGAAGACGTCAGAAATTAGGTAAACAATAATCTGGAAATGATGGAAAAACGTCTGGGAAATTGTACACGCTATCACGACACGAATGGATGATCCGTTGTACTGTAAAATAAATATTTCAAGAAATAAGACAAAATTGTATAGATTAAAAATAATAACAACCGGATCACACAAACAATTAAATACATTTCAAAATTGAATTAAATGTAAATGTGACATAAATTGTATTATAAACTGACCAGTAGACAAAATATTATGAAATAGTCGAAAAAAATAAAATCACTGTAGAATTGCAAGTACTTATCCATTTTCTAATATCAGTCCAAAATATCCAAATGAATTCTGGCGATTCTAGTAGTTTAAGAGAATTTGTACAGTCGGATACATAAGTCGAACACAATCATTCATAATCTCTATGCATTTATGATCAATCATAAGCTTTTTTAGTACGACAAAGTTAAAAACAGAGATTCTATGGTTACTGGCCGAGATTTTAACGCTCTCCTAGTTTTATTAAGATGGTCTCACGGTCTCATGATGTCTCAAACCAAATAACTTCCCCTAAGCTATTATTAAAACTGATTTTCGGTAGGGGACTCGATTTAAACTGTATAGGATGTGCCATTTTGCCAATTCATTTTGATTTATAGACAACTGGACGCATGGAACCCCCTTTTGAAACAGGAAACCAGCGGGTTCTTTCGACGCTTAAAAATATTGTTGCTAATAAAAGGTCATTCAACATAGCATCGTCATACTTCAAAGTCGTAAAATGTGTCTGTCTTTTAAATAATTTTAATGACCACTTAAATTTGATAGCGAAGTAATTTACACACTAATTTCCTTTTTATTCGAAGTTTCTGTGGACACATATTGTTATAAGATAATGCATTGGCTAAGAAAAATAACGGGTGTATACACATTTATCCCACCATTTTTTTTTCCTTTTTCATTTTTATGTAAAATGTTGCCAAGACGAGACCATATACCTCGCACTGTCAAAAAGTTATCAGATGTCATGTAGAGCCAAGCTTAGAACTCTACACGCCCTAACTCTACGAGCCCTAACTTCACAAACTGTACACCTTAGTCAAAAAATGTAGCATGGCCGTTTCGCCGTTGCAGTTTATTACTGGTAAAAGTATTTAATAACTTTTGTGTTATACAATAGTTCTGTAGTAACAAGACCCAAGTTATGAGAATTTAAAAAAAAACAACAAAGCGCTTCGAGAACAGGTAAGCTTAGCTTATCTTGGCGGGGGCACTACCGTACCCTCTGATTTGAACACAAAGTGTAATTTAATACCTATAAATAAATTAGCTACGTTTTAAAAACATACCTTATCATAAAACGCAATATTATATTGGCAATAAATAAGTAAGTATAGGTACTTCTAAGAAATATTTTTTTTTGAGATAAGATGTAATGGTTATACCGGTATTTGTCTTCAGGGTTCCGCACCCGAAGGGTGAGAAATGGAACCCTATACTGTCGCTACGCTGTCTGTCTGTCCGTCGGTCTGAGGGCTGTATTTCAAGAATATTGTATTTGTAGATCGACAAATTAAATTCAAACTTAATGTGTATTTCTATTGCCGCTTAATACAACAAACAATAAAAACAAAATTAAATAAAATATTCAGGGGGCCCCCGTACAAGAAACGTACCTACCCATTATTTTTGTTTACAACATCTCTACGACGTTTAAATATACAAGTCTTGAACTTGGATTGATAATATTATAAAGATAAATATATTATACTTACTGCATATGTACAAATAATAAAAAGCGGTCATGCGTGAGTCGCTTTAAGGGAAAATATTGTAATTTTTCCGTCAGCAACTGTACTTTGAATTTGAACAGGAAGTTTATTTTTTTAAGATTTTGTGGTGTATGTGTACATACTTAAGTATTAATCGACTTTTATTGCCGACAAAGTATTTACTTGAGACCGTGAGCAGTTATCAAGATTGCACTTATATCAGATATCATTCCTTAACGATATCGTTACATCATCCAAAATCATGGATATTTAAGTATATTTGAATTTGAAATCATGAAAATGCATAAAGGTTATTGATCTTTTTTATCGCCGACTCTGAGTTCTGTTTCGTTATCTTTGAGAGATGCCAGTTTCTTTAGATAATGAAAGTCATAAACCTAAATATCTGTGCCAGTAATTCTGTACCTGACGATAGTTTCTGTTGGGTCATTTTCGTAATTTCGCCAATATCATTCGAAAATGACGAAGTTCTATATATTGCTACAAAGTTTTCGCTACAAATCGAAATGTTGACTAATTGAGGACCATCAAATACTTGGATAAACTTAACTTGCTTCCCGCAAAATGTACGATCAAGCTAAGATGCAAAATAGCCGCACTTGCGTTGAATATTTGAAATGAAATGAAATGAAATGTTTATTCACAGAACATACGGTATAAAAGATGTTACAAAAACACATTAGAGCTATCATATGTGCGGCCTACACGGCATGTGAAAATTTTCATGATTATTTAATAATAATTGTTAATCTTACTCAATAATAGTAGCTTTAAATTGTCACAATATCGATGCATGCAAATAAAAATTGAAAAAAATCACAAATATAGCTACTGGTCACAATTAATATAAAAATCTAAAAGCAATAAAAATTGAAATAAAAAACAACACAAATCAACTAAACCACCACCACTTATAAAAACAGTGCTCCGGGAGATTCACGTCCCCTCTCACCGAGGCATCTTAAGCGGATGATAACAATCTCTGTCGATCGAAGAACAATTATATATAGCTTAACCGCACTATTCCGCGTAGGAACAAATCAAGTTATCCATTTTATTTTAAACATGGACTACCTCAAACAAATGCCTGAATCTTTATTTAATTAAGGATCCTAATAAGAGCGAGACACTTTGTACAACACCACTTATATTTCAGAGTCAAATTTATCTAAATGCTTAGTAGTAAAATAGCTAAACCTGGAAATAATAACATACATTAGTCACTTCCGAATGATATTTTTCCTGGCATTTAAAACCTCCCCCTAGTCTTATTGCATCTTGTTGATTAGTCTTTCATGATATCTCAGACAATGTTGATGACTGCACAAAAGTTAGGGTCATATTATTTTCAGAACTAGAAACACCAGAATCCAAACCCTAAATCTATATCTATCTATCTATTTATATCTATACATATAATAAATCTGTAACAAGTCGGTGTCTGTACATTGAAGATATTTGAGAAAAACTGTCACTAGGGCTATTTACTAGCGCAATAGAACCCAAAACAATGTTTTTTAGAATTATTGTCTGTTTGTCTGTTTATCTGTTTGTCTGTTTGTCTGTTTGTCTGTGCGTTTGTGCGCGCTAATCTCAGAAACGGCTTAACCTAGAAGGATGCGCTTTCACTGATATGTTGGTATTTTCTTGGATTAACATTTAGTTTTTGTTTCATTTGAATCGGTTCACAAATAAGAAAGATACGTCTATTTTAAGAATTTATAGAACAGTTTTTAGAAGTAGTGACTTGGGAGTAGGTACGGTGGTGAATGTGAACGCGGGTGTGCGGGGGGGGGTCGGTGGGGGGGGTCGGTGGGGGGGTCGGTGGGGGGGGGGGGGGGGGGGGGGGTCGGTGGGGGGGTCGGTTGGGGGGTCGGTGGGGGGGGTCGGTGGGGGGGGGGTTGCGGGGGGGGGGTGCGGGTAATTTTTTTTATATCGAGGAACTAAGGAGAGCCATAATTGATGAAAAAGCAAATTGGATAAAAAAAACAAGCTGCTCAATTTACTAATTCCACGCGGACGGAATCGCGGCCAAAAGCTAGTTAAAAAATATAATTATAAGTCAGATAAAAAAACAACAATCCTAAAATTAGCGCCACACCTGTAGGTAAAAAGGACATAGTCATGAAATTACAAAACGGACAATGCTTTATGGACTAAGGACTTTAACTCCCTTACCTGTTCATAAAAAAAAAGTTATTTTTGTCTCTGTCTGGCAAAAACAAAAAAAACAAATGTCAATAAAGACCAACAAATATTAAGTTAACAGAAGCCTAATGCGGTAAATCTTTGTATTATTTTCTAACTAGTTCAGCACATTAAATCAAATAGGTTAGCTGCTAGGATCCAATATAGATTACTCTAATTGTAGCAATAGAAGGTAACGTAAGATTTATTATTATTTTCTGTGTTATTCCTATGCTTATATATCATAGGTTAATTAAGACTGTAGATGTCTGGGAAACATTCGTTATCTTTCAAAGGGCAAAAATTGTTACATTCATACTAACTTGCTTATTCTTCTTATCATTTATTTTGCTCGTGTTCAATAACCCGTAGCGTTGATTACTGAAACATAATACAAAGCTGTATCTATTACTCACATATTCAAGGTTTAAATTTTAACACGTAAAATCAAACTTGACTATTTGTAGCACAACTAACAGTAAAGGGTAAAACTAATTTTCCGTTAAAAGTATCACTGTGGTACAGTCAAACCAACTGAATCTTTTCACAGAAAATGTAACAGTGACATCGCTTTGCTTGGCAAGGCAAATCTTTATGAAGTTTACTGTGAAAACGTTCTATGAAGACTGTACAAAAATATTCGTAAAGGGCATCTCATAAGAGCTGGCAGATATAAACTGAATAAGTTAACGAAATTATGGATACTTCCATAACAGTCTAATACACTGAATCGCGTATGAGGGTGGGACCTTATCGCTTATTGACATTCCATAGATCTACCAAAGAGTTTATCGAGAAACTGATTGTTAAATATTTCCAATCTGATACGCGATTCGGTTTTCGCGACTACATAATTAGTCCATATTAATGTTTATGGTACCATGAAACGTCCAGACATGTTTAAATTTTTATTGGTAAGACCATTAATGTTTTGATTCAAGAGAGCTAAGCTAATGATTGAACTTCTATAAGATCTTATGTTATGGCCTTTACTTGTGTATTCGGAGCAGTCGGTGAAGGTTTTAAAGGGAAAACTGTAAAGTAATACGAGTAAATAAAGTTAAATTAGTTTAAGCGAATTGCAAATTAAACGTTTACGCTTCTTTCACGTTTCGTAATATCCAAGGATCGGAAAAACGTCCGTCATTTAAAAAAAAGCACTTTAGTATAAGTAATAGAGACTTTCTTACGAATTAACTTTTTCGATTCACAAACGGATCCTAAATGGTTGTCATCGTGTACTAAATCATGTATGTGTAAGTGAAATGACAGACATTTTTCCAACCCTTGCTGTTGAGTACTGACTGACACTGGAGAGACTTGGCAAAAAAACTAATTTTGGTACGTTGCCCATCGGCCGCGGAAGTGGGAGGCGAGGGAGCCGAATACTCCATTTGATTAAAAAAAAACGCTTGTGTATAAGAAAATTGTCCTGAAAAGGCTGCGACTAAAGATGTTTACACCCCGTCATGGGCTGATTCAAAACATCACGAAATCGCATGTCATACTACGGTCTTGAAGTACTTGGCTCAGGCAGTACTCGGTTCACAGCACCTGCTTTTATTATAATTATCCGTATGTTGTGTACGTCTTTATTTATGTATGTGTGTGTTTGTGATGTCATACAGAAAACGCGGAATCACTCGTCCTGAAGATGCCGGACCGAACCCCTAAGGAACCAAAAGCCGAAAACAAAGATGGCGACTACACTGTCACTCTTTAGATACTCGATCGTATTGGATATTTTCTATTTGTTCTGTAAAATTGTAGGATTACAGAACCATTGGGAAATTAAATAAGATAAGTCACAAAAGTTCCAGCAGTTCTATGATTTAACCGTCTGAGAATGGGAATTTCCTTTTACGGTCGCGTTCCAAGAAACTTTAAGATTGTCCTAAGAGTAAGCAGAAAAATACACCTGAGACCCATTTCATAAAGCTTTGAGTTCTTACATAAATCACATTTGTGAAACATGTACGGTCCAGGACTTTAAATTAATAGGCCACTTGCCATTACTTAGTTGCCACAGTTCGTATTTTAGCCGTGTAATGAAAATCGGGTTTAGTCGCTTAAACTCGTAAAATGCAGATTTGCATTACACGGCTAAAATACGAACAGTGGCAAGTGGCTTATCAATTATAAACCTTGACTGTACATGTATTAGTTTTTGACAACTATTGCCACAGTACATTAAAGATTGATGCACTTTTGGTTTTGCTAAATGGGTCAAATGCATATTTGAGTATGTTATAGAGATACAAAGGTAATAGAAAAAAAAACACATTATTTTTAATATATAATATAATAATTATATATATTTCTGTATACATTCCGTTATGCTGCCACTAGTCAAGTTTAGTTTTAGAAATAATAACTCCAGCTATTTCATAAAATATGAAGCCTTACTCACATGCCATTTTGATTTATTGTTGATAGGCTATTTATAGAAAAAATAAAACACTTTATAAGTTTGAGAAAAAAAATATGAAAACGCTCTAGTAATTATGTATACAAGTAAAATACAAACGCCTCAGGGTTAAACTGTTAACTGACAAGTTTAAGCGAATCTCACGAAATTTTTCTTTTAAGTTAGTTATGAATTAACTTCGCCCATGGAAAAGTATTAAGTACAAAACATAAAGATCTGAAAACTAATCTCGATTATCCAAAGTGACTAGAATACTTCAGAACATTCCTTAAATACTATAGGTAACTAAAATTACATGTGTTTTGTCTGGTCCAAAGTGATGTATTATGATATGAAGTTCGATAAGGTGCAAGTGTAATAAAGTTAGGTACCTAATTTTAATTTTAAGGGAGATTAAAAACTATTTCGATAAATATTCGATGTCCGTAAAAATTATAATAAGAGTATTAGAATTGATGGTTGTGTATTATGATTATAAGAATTCTACTTGTATAAGATGCAAATGAAAATATGTTTTATGAAATAATTTGTGTTGTAATGTTTTTGTTTGTTTTATTTGTGTGCTTTGCTTTTTTTCTAAATCCCCCAAAGTGATTTATGGAGAAATCCAAAGGAGTAAACTGAGGATGTTTTTGTGGAATATTTGTATGCTTACAAGCCCAGATGGTTATCCCTAAAATTTCGATATAATACAAAGTTTTATTGAAAATATTCACAAGAAATCAATTGTGGTTAAGACTTAAGCGGAACTATAATTCGTAGTCTAAAACGTACGTTAAATTAATTATAACTTGGGTTGTTATTTATTATCCGATTACTCTTTTGGATTGTTCATAATTAGTCTGAAAATGAGCGTTCGAGAGATATTTTATTATTCCTAATACAATTAAATATTAGCTCGTTTGTACGTCTTGAGTAGAAGCAAAAGATATTATGCTTTATGCAAGTATTATAATCTATCTTGTTTAATTATTTTTATTTATTTTTGATTGAAGATAAAACATGGCCCATGTAAGTCCTAAAAGGTTTTACTGGATAATTCTTATTAATTGTTACGTTTTCGTCATCATTGGCATCATCTTCGCTTTCCATCAGTCGTGATTGTAGTCAAACGCGAGCCTATATTGTATAAAAAAAATACATTCTTAATATCTAGTAACTCGTAGAAGAGAAGCTTTTTAACTAATGAGCACCCACATACATCCCAAGATATTTCTCAAATAGCTCCAACTTCTGCCTGTTTTCGGACTGTGGTGTATGCGATATCAATGCTCAAGACGAGCGAGATTATTAAAACGCGATACACAGCATAATTGGTTCGCATAATACCTATATGCGCACACCGAATATAGAACCTAGCAGCTGATTTTTGAAACACATCATTCGAGACTACCATTCTAAAGTAGAAAAAAAACTGTACTTGAAACGCGTGTTGAAATGCGTGTGGAGTAGGAGAAAATTATCGCCTTAGTTAATTTTCACAACTAATCAAAATGTTTATCGGTATCGGTAGTTCTATAGCGATACAAAATTAACGCTATTTTGGAATAGTATTTTCACAGACGGGATTTCGAAATTTAGCCTTAGCCAGTAGGCATATAAAAGTTTTCTATAACAATAGTTTATGTTGTAGTCGTCGATATGTGTTGTGATTGTGACGTCGTTTTCCTTTGGTGGTGAGTAGATCTTGCTTTATACTTATTAGTTACAAGCTTGTGTTAAGGTTAGCGTTTAACATCGGTCTACGTACAGTCGAGGAAACTGAATCGCGTGCCAGGGTGGAACCTCTTCACAGATGTAGGGAAAGTGAACATGACATTTGCAACAAAAAGGTTCCTCCCTAGTACGCGATTCAATTTTCTCGATTCGAATCACTTACGTGAATATATCTTTGTAGAAATAGCAGAATCTGATACAGTTTTCAGTTATCTGGTAGAAGTACAGGATATCTAGTAAATAACCGAATATACCATCAAAATCTACAAGCCAATTCCTAAAAAATATCACCTGGAAAGTGAGGCGGTTGAAACGATAGAATAATAACCCATTTAATACTTAGATGCTTGCTACAAATTAAGATATCAGTTTTGAATGATTCACGGTTGCTAAAATTAGATATTTAGGCTGATAACTAGTAGATGCATCAAAATATCGGAACCTCACTAAAGGTAATCACGGTCTAATATCCGACAGACAATGTTTAATACAAATTATAATCTGTACGAGATGAATGAACCAGAACAGAAACGATGAGATTTAAAAAATATTTTAATTTAATTTAACTATTTTTAGGGTTCCGTACCCAAATAGTGAAAACGGGACCCTATTATTGAGACTTCGCTGTCCGCCCGTCCGCCCGTCCGTCCGTCTGTCCGTCTGTCACCAGGCTGTATCTCATGAACGGTGATACCTAGACAATTGAAATTTTCACACAACATGATTGCCGCTATAATATAAAATACTAAAAAACAGAATAAAATAAACAGGTACACGCTTGAAATATTCACATAATATTTAGTTCACTTTAAAAATAAATAATTAAATTAAAAAAAAATGTTTTATTCAGTAACACAAACAGTTTAACAAAATACAGGTTGGTGCCTCTTTTTAAGTATCGAGATACCTGTGTCAAGAGACACCGCTCCTTTACTAAAATGTAACTATAATGGCACAAGGTGAGTTAGAATTAAAATTAGGATCCAAATGAGTACAAATATCGGGACCTAAAAAAAAAAAGGAAACTCCCAAACTAAAGTAAAATATAAGGCAAACAAAACAATCTAAAACAAACCAGAAGGCTAATAAAGGTAAAAAGGGCAAGGTAAATTAAAATAAAACAAATATTTAAGAGGGGTCCCATGTAACAAACGTGATTTTTTTGCCATTTTTATAGATAATGGTACGGAACCCTTCGTGCGCGGATCCGACTTGCACTTGGCGGGTTTTTTTTAATTATTGAGTCATGTGCAGTTAGGTTCAGTTAGTAGTACAATGCACAAGAAGTTGAATAAATTTCTGTAAAGCTGCGTATCGACTTAGCGCGGCAACCCTGTTGCCTCGCGCGGCGGCACGGTATTCATAAAGCCGCATTTTCACTTAGTGTTCTTAGTATAAGTTTTTACTTCACGAAATACTTCTCAATCGCGTTTTCGTAAAAAAATCAATTACTAGGGAAACATTGACAGCGCCTCCGCGCGCACGCGTCCATGTTTCCATAGAATTGAAATTTTTACGTAAACGCGATCGAGAAGTATTTTGGTGAAGTAAAATTTATACTAAGCGTACTGAACAGTTTCAGTGTGTACAATGTGGTTTAAGTATTCACTTGTAGTATATATTACTCTGTGCTTGTGTATATTAACTAAATTTATATAAATACTTCTATAACTTTAATGTATCTCTATTAAAAAAAATATGATGTTTCGTTTCTCGGTTACTGCATTAAAACTGTATCTCAAACTCGTTCCAGTGATTAAAAACTTCCGAGTTTCATGTTTGCCTTAACTTACCGCACGCTTTCAAATTTCAGGATACGGCGGTTCCTCCCTCCCTGATGACATAATCTACCGCAGTTCTCTCAACTCTTCAAGATTGCCATCTTCTCCGCTCGGAATCGCAGACAGACTAGTGGCCGAAGCCATCAGAAGGTCTAGTCTCACCAACCGACCGTCAATAGTTAAATACCCTCCAGATTACTTTAACAATCCTGTCGACCACTCTTCTTCCTCGAGTGAGGAAGAAAAATCAAAAAAGAAAAGGTTTTCTAAGAAGATTGGTGATTAGTTTTAAAGTTCTTCTGGTTAGAGTTGTTGTTATTATATTATTTCTACAGTCAACACAAGGAAAACGGTGTTTTTTATATTAAAGCGCCATCTCTGGTTGAGTAGCTAACTTTTGTTTTTCTGGACTAAGACAATTAATGATATTGATTACCACGCCATCTGTTGGTGAATAATAGAATAAAAGTTTTTCTGACAGTCTAGTTTGGCGCTGGTATTGTGAATTGAGTCGTTTTAAAAAAAGTTGATGAAAACCAAATCAACATTGCGTTCTTTGCGTAACTAAAGTAAGTCATACAAACTATAAGGTTAACTTTCGTTACACAAAGGAATCTATTACTTAAGAATGTTTTAATTAAAGCTCCTAACAGTGCTTTAAACATGAAACTACCGTGAGACTCACTCATAGTGAAAATAAACGGATCACTCACGTCTGCAGTGCGCGTTTGGCAGCCGCCGTGACGTACGAATCCGAGAGGAAGGGCTACGGATTAGCCCGAAACATGTCGAGTTAAACTCGTTTTAAGACGTGAGTGATCTCCTAATAATGAACAACTTTTTTGAAAATGACCATATATGAGTAAGACTGCAGCGGCAAACGGACCTTACGATGCTAAGGTATGTCTTCATTGTTCATCATTATCTGTGAAAATTACTTGCAGGGGGCTATACCCCAAATCTACTGATTATTTTAGTAAAAATCACATTATACATAAAATACTAAACTACCTTTAGGCTGATTTAGTTAATAATACCGCTGATGTGTGTTGTATATAAATAATGTTATTCAGCGAAAAGTTGAAATAGTACATACATTAGGATATTTATTATGGGAGCTGAAAATGATTTTTTTGATTTTTCAGGGTTTGAATAAAAGTCCAACACTCAGTATAATACCTGTCTATTCTGATAAACACTAGGCATCAGGTTAGGACTTAGGTAATACAATAATAAAGAAGCGATACACAGCGCCCGCGCTGTCAGGCCCCTGACTCTTTCATAGACAATAGAATAATAGGTATACTATAAATAATAAATACCTCCATTAATTAAAGGTTAAACAAACGTACACTTGGTGTCGATCCGGCCTTTAACTAATGACATTAAGAGCATTATGTCGATGAAACTGCAATACCGCGTAACCAACAATTGCTAAAACCGCTTAACTGGCATGTGGCAATTTTCACAGGAGAACATTAAAATTGAACATCTTTGTGTTTATTGATGCCAGTCTTACCTAAACTTAAATTTGACAGATTTTGTTAGTTACGCGCATTAGCCATTATTGGTTACGTTACGCGGTAATTGCAGTTTCATCGAAGATTAGTGGTTAAGTAACCTAAGGAATTGTGACGCAATTGGTAATTTTTGCAAGATCGTACAGTGATTTCAGTAATTTTACAGAGCATGATTATTTTTTATATTTTACATAACACTTGATCAATGTCGACCATTTGATACGATAGTTTTAAGATCTTATTTTAGAAGTAATACAATCTTGCGAAAATGTCCACTAATAGATACTATAATCATCAATTTTCGAAACAATTTAAACACTACGAACACTTATATTTATTATTATTCTATCGTCTGAACAGCCAATATAAAAATATTGTAAAATTTTGCTATTTTGTAAAGTAAAGCTATGAAAGCATAGCAATTTTTATAAGTACATTAAGTAAAGTACATAAAATATATATCCGTATATATTTTATTTTAAAATGTATTACAAAGCTGAATACTTAACAAGCGGATATTACGTATAATATACATATATATGATAACCTATGAAATTTAAGTACATTTTGTTTGACAAGACATTTTGCTTGATTATTATCACACTTATTATTTGTACATGATTGGTATAAATTGGATATATTTTTTGTATACCTACTTATATTAAACATATTTAAAATTGTATATCCGCTGTCAAGGATAGGCACATCACATTCTTACCTACTTGATCATTTGAATATAGTAAAGTACGTATGTACGTATGTTTTGTTGACAGTATGTTATAAACACTAAAATGTTTTTTTTTTTCCTAAATACAAAGTGCTGTAACCCGCTATAAAACGGTATAGTGTGTTACAGCATTTTTGTTTATGATAATAAAGTGTCATACCAATTACTTTATGCATGATATTTCTGAGCCTTGTAGTTAATTAATTTAGAAATGATTTCGAAAAGCTTTATCATTTATAAAATATCAATATACTACTGGTAAGATGTGACAACTGACCTTTGTGAAATAAATTACGTTTTAATGCGATTACTTCAGGTTATCGTGGCACTGCATTATTACTCAAGTATAAGAAGAAACTGATTAATAATTACTATAATAAAGAAGCGTAATAATAAGCCAAGTAAATATCTTATACTTCTAATAAATATATTTCATTTCACTGTTTTGAGAAAACACAGGCAGGGGCCAATGATTTTATAATACCTAATCAGACTTCTACGTTTTGGATCAATGTGTCAACAACAATCTAAAAACCATTGGAGACTTGAAAATTAAGTAAAACAAAATTATGCCTGAGATTGAGAAACTAAAAGAAGTTGACCGTTTCTAATAGCGTATAGTTTAAAGTTTAAGCCAATTCAAAATTCTGATGATCTTACCTACTGTTTATTTTCAGCCTTATTTCATATAAAATTTCGAATTATGCGTAAACTTTAAAATTTCCTAGTCTAATCATCTCATAAGGGTACAATACGGCTGAGCACACTGAAGTATATCACAGCTATGATTTGAATGTACCTTTCATAACTAAACCTTATGTTAGAATTAGAAAGGCACAGCTGGTTTATATTTGCGACATACTAGAGTGCTAAAGCTAAGGAGAAATGAAAAGGAAGCCAGTGCTTTGTGTTTTATTTTTGTATTAACTAAAATAATTTTAATCAGTAATTAGCTACATAGTACATACTAATCTATCGTTAGTTTTACTACCGACAGAGCAATAATACAGAATTATTATTCCTACGAATTCACTCTGCTATTGATACGTGAAAATGCTGTAACTGTTCGATAGGTACTTACAGAATCATAAATACTTATAGCATGTAAGGTGTTAAATTTAAAAAAGCTTAGGTCTGTTACTGATATTTTAAGTGACTGATAGCTGTACATGGTGTCGTTTCTGCATATTCCAACAAAATAAACATAGTTTGATATCATCATGAATATCAGTCACATAGAATATCAGAAACTTATCAAAGATTGGTGAAAACAGGCCCTAATATTAAAATTAAAGTGCCTTGGAATTAGAAATACCTACGCTTATTTAAAAAGTCACTCCTATTTTCGAGTATCCTTTTATCCTTAGCATTTTTGTATCTAAGTACTTAAATAGATGGGTATTTTCGACAGCTGATTTCGATCGACTGTTAAAAAACTAGTCAACATTCTTTGGACGATAAATCTCCAGAAACTTTAGTTTTACAAATAAATAATTACTCGGTCTTAAGGATCTTTTAAATAAACACACGCTCCATTTGTCAAATTTACTACTTACAAGAGGAAAATTACATCTGTAATATTGAACACGACACTATCTACTTACAAAATAATTTGTATTATTTACCCGATTTAGACGAGCAAAACATTTTACTATCTTTGAAATATTTATAAAAAGCTGATACAATAAATCAAGCATTTATAGACTAGTTATAGGTACAGACAGAAATAGTTAATTCAGATAATGGCAGATTTATATAAATATAAAATTTTGGTCCAACAGCAGCAGAAAATCGAAGATTTCTGTCTGTAGTAAACAATAACATGCTGTTAAAAACTGTCTACTATGGCAATGCCTTTAATAAAAAAAACATAAACAAGCCTAAAGAAAACAAAGTTCAGTGTTTAGCGTCACAGTCGAAATCTATAGACATTAATTAAGTATTTAAGACGGCATCCTCATACAAATTTTCACAGAAATAACGTAACATGTATTACTCAAAATGCTTTTAACTAACTTTTAATTAAACTAATCCCTTAAATAATACGTACGATTCGTTTCGAAAAGAACCTATGTAAAATAGGAATAAATGGGGAAGAATTCGAAAAATTCGACATTATTCGGCTTTAACTATTTGCATAAAAACTGTAATAAGTAGAGTTACGATATTTTTGTATGAAGCGCCATCTTAAAATAGCGCCATCTATTGGTACATTTGAACGATATTCTCGATGCTCTCGCTACTAAATCTAACTCGGGCTCGGGCCTTACCCAGTGGGGGCTCGGGGCGGTTGCGCTCGCGCAGCGGGCGTCAGGTGGGGTCCGGCTCTGACGTCACGAGGATGGGAATCACCGGCGCCGGTTTCTCCATGTGGTTTTCGCTTGGCGATCTGCGGAACAAGGCTGCGGATCAGTTACAATGAAGATCTATTAGTCATCATGACTTTGATGCGAATTTAGAGCACGGTAAGAATTGAAAAACACTGTAAAAGTAACTCTTATGTTACACATATGTATGTATAACTTGAACGAACATGGTTTTGCTGTTATTAGTAATGTTATGTGTTAAATTACAGGAAACGTATATTTAGTGAAGCCATGCTTTAAACTTTACAGTCAATGGCTTTTTGAAGTAAATCCTGACATAAGGCACAACTATGAAGTTTCTGAATACTGACAATGTGAATCATAGAAAACTAAATGCTATAAGTAGGTACATACTTGTTGCGTGTGACAGAATAGTAAGTATAGCATTTTTTCCTATGGGTCACATTGGTAATATTCAGAAACATCATAGCTGTGCAATGTGTCAGGACTTACTTCATTAGCGGCAGTTGACTATGAGTGCATTTTAAAAACAGAATTAAGTACATCAGATGCCGTATTGTCTAACGCTTCTGACGCTTTCCTTCGCTTTCACCATCTCTTTCTGTCATCATTTTATACCGTTTGACAGAAAGAAATAGTGATTGCGAAAGCAAGCGTCAGAAGCATTAGACAAAAAGCCCTCGCTCGGACCTACTAATTACTATAAAAACAAATGCAGCAACTGGCATGTTTTATCCGAGCCCTGAAGGTAATTTACAAATTGAAGTAGGTGATATGTTTAAGTAATAAATAACACATCTACAATGGTGGATATTATCAGTTAAATGAAAAACAACATAGTAATTATCAAGAAACAGACACAATCACTTGAAGTAAGTATGTACCCGTACTCCTTGAAACACATTCAGACCACAGCAAGCCAATTAACCTCAATACTTAAAATCAAGCAACTGACGTGTCTGCGCATTAAGAAATAACTGACAATAATAAGACGTGAAAAATAAACTCACTTCTTTATCCTGGTCTTATCATCCACTTTATGTTCGTGGCCATTGACCGCATGATGTCCTATGCCGTTTGGCATCAGCCCGTGAACTTTCTTCATACTAGCGTGACTATGACTTCTATGTATATGACTCTCCTTCGCTTCTCCAGTGTAAACCTCTCCTGCCATTGCGTTGTGGTTCTTCGGTAAGTGATCGGTATTATCAACGGCTAGATGCGTGTGGCTTGTGTTTCTTGATTTCTCGTTGATATTGTGTACGAAGTTATTTTGTGCCAGCAGTCGATTCTCACGAACCCTCGCGTCAGGTATTTTGATTTCGATGTGCTCGTCTAATGACATGGAGTCGACGGAGCTGAGATCAAGAGTGTCGTTGGAGAATGTTTTCGGTATCGTGCCGAGCATACGATCTGGAAAAAATAATTCAGCATCAGAAAATGTGAAAGAGGCTTCAATTGTGTAGAAAAGTTAATGTTACTTTCATGGTTACTTACCTAATTTTTGTGAGGTGGACACCGTAGCTCGCAGCTCATCGAGTTGCTTCGCTGAACATAAGGGCGTGTCGACTTCGTACGTGTTATTGAAGCTGTTATAATCCACCTGAAAACAGTAATTACAAGTTAGTGTTTATTAAGATCAAATCTTGTAAGTCAAATTGACTTGAAATTCGTAGGGCAGTTATTTAGTTTGTACATAAATGCAGTACAGTTATAAAAAAATCATGTACTTAGGTAATAAAAATAATGTTTTTACTAAAATCCTACCTACTGATAAATATCAATAAAAGATCATGTTTTCCTTACTATTCGATACATTAAGTATAACTAACAACAGCAGTAGGTACCAACGATCTAACATGGAAACAAAAACAAAGTTGGTTAAAATGGATTGATACCTGGAAGGATTGAAATATTAAGCACCATCATGCATGTTTCATAAAGTAATATGAAATTAGTCACCACTAAAGCTCAGACGTATATGGATTTATTTGGTCAATCCTTCTTAGGATCAAACTACAAAATGATCACGACGAATACCGTGACGCATTACAAGAATTTATATTTACAACCGGAGAGTGATTTCATATTCAAATAAGATTATTTTATTTTATGCCAATGCGCGATCTTTTTTTTCAAGTCGGAAATTGCAGCTAGATAGATATATTATTATCAACTGAATTTTCTTTTGTATGATTTGAGTGTTTTTGCAGTTTCAATCCACAGTACAATTATATCAGTACTAGCTGTTGCCCGCGACTCCGTCTGCGAAGTATTCGTTTATCGCTATATCGCGTTTTTTAGATAAATAGTATCCTATACGTTAAATCCAGGTTATAAAATGTCTGTGTGCCAAATTTCATCGGAAAGAGTAACAATCCATACATCCATACAAACTTTTGTGTTTACAATTACATATTAAAAAGATACCTAAAACCAGCGCGTTTGACTAACTCGACAACGATATGCGAGTATCACTTTAATAGTTTCTAAACTGAATTAGTAAATTAAATCACACATTTTGTCAGAAAAAGTTTTGATGAAGCATTAAACCTCACTTGACTTCTTATAACTTACCTCATACTCTCCGGTATCTTTTCTAAACGATACCATGGTTTCAAAACGGTGTCCCCACAAAACTTCTGAAGGCAGAAAGCTGCTGCGTGCCTGAGTGGTCATCCCCGTAGATTCAATCACACCCTCTGTAATGACCAATCATTAACTATGTTATAAATGTCTATTACATGACATCACTAGCGGCGACCTTCGCTAACTTTTATTTATAGCAAGGCAAAATAGTCATAATAAAAAACGTGTTGAGAGTATGCAGGCAGATGGTGATTGTTGTTGGTACTGTACTGCATAGACCGAAACACGTGTTAATAAATCTTAGCTAGAACAGTTACGATTGTAACACACGATAACGATACGTACGATTGTGAATATTTCCCCTTTAGGTACTTACTAGGTGTTGCCTGCGACTACATACGTCTGGAAAATACTATTCTATTTTCCGGAATAAAAAGTATCCTATATGTATCCATGTTAAAAAATACCTATGTGTCAAATTTCTTCAAAATCCGTCAAAACGTTTTAGTGTGAAATAGTAACAAACATGCTTAACTGCATAACAAATTACAAGCTAATATTAGCTATTTTGTATTGAAATTCACTAATACTTGTATAATAATTGTATTTTGTAATGAAATTGGGCCCCAGCCTGACATCCATCCATACATTCATACATCCTTACATCCATACAAACTTTCGCGTTTATAATATTGGTAAGATTGTTAATATAATATAGTTTACACGTATTATTAACATATAGTTCGGGGCAAACTACCAAAACACTATCAAGGAAGTGCCAAGAAAACGCGCGACGTGAAATCGGCTACATCTGTGCTATCAATAGTTTACTTTGAAGTTTATTGCTATCGGTTAATTCTGTGTATCGTTACGATTAATTTAGCTAGTACAGTAAGCCACATTATGCAATAGGAAGCTTTAATTGACCGGTGCCAATAAAACGTTACATAAAATGTTAGCAAGGTCACAATTACAACTCTGCTCTACTATTGATATTTTCGACTCATTTCAATATAGGTTGGACCAGGTTATCCGCAATGTATGTTCATATAAACAGAATTTAGAATTTTTCAATTTCTACTGAGAAGAGAACACACAGAAAAAGCTATAGAAATACAATTGTATTTGCAACAGCTGGTGCTGAGGATCAAACCCAGGTCATCGCCATTCTAATATTCCCACCGTCCCGAGCAATTGGTATACACACACAGCGTAATTTTCTTATATACGCTAGAATCAGTTATTTTTAAATTACAAAACCTAAAGCAGCACTCTGCAAAAAGTAAATGAAATGGAATAAAATGAAATGAAATTATTGTTTATTTGCAGAATATGGTCTTAACAGATGGTACACTTATTTAGTAGGTTATGTTTAGTACAAATATTCAATTTAGGTATGCTATAACAAGCACTTATGAAAGTTAAATAATCTACTACCGACCGGTTCGAGAAACCCTGTTGAGAAGAATCTGGCAAGAAACTCAACAAGGTATTATTTTTTCAAACAGATCTACAATGTTATTAAATTATGTACATACATCTAAAGTATTTAACACTACTAAATTTTTAACACAGTAGATACGCTATTTGTGATTAGGGATCGCCAATGCGGATCACAATTCTTTCCAAACATTCCTATCCATTCCATGATATAATAATTAATTTAATAGTACCAACCAATATACGATAGTACGAAAACACAGTCTAGATAATTGATTTAGATTATTTTCAAGGGCGATGAAAGACGCTTTGGCTTGAGCCTGCCCAATTAGAATAGTACCTACTAAATTGGGATGTCCCAATTTTTGACAACGTATAATAAATCGAAAACCGTTTGGAGAAATAGGCTTTGTGAAGCGTTTTCAGAAATCAGATTTCAAAAATATGATAAACTGAATTAAATAAAGAAAATTTAAGTAATGACCTTCATTTGACCCCTGCAGTGAATCGTCAAAAAGGTAGATATAAAGCAGGTCTACACTCTAAAGCAAATTGACAGTTTGAAATGTTGCTGTCCTGCTTATAATAGGAAAGAGTGACAAAGACAGAAGTTGACAGAACTTTAATCACATGATGCGCACCTGGCTTTAAACAGTTGTCATTTATCGTAAAGTCCGAAATGTATACGAGTATTTCCAATGTATTTTTGCAAATTTAATTATTAAAAGAATTTCAATATCAGATTTTAATAAAAAATATGTATTTACTATCACACCATTAAACAATCAGGAATAACCGAAGCTAAAAGAAGAAAAATAAATAAAACTATTTGTTATGGTTCATGTAGGACCCTAAGCCGTGCTTTTATTATTGACAGTGACAAGACAATTTTTTTTTTTTTATTTATTCAAAGCATTGGCAACACGTGACAAGACAAATCATGTCAGTAGTGCCATAGATTATGTTATTGACTTGAATTTTTCTAGGCAATGGAACGTGGCTCTCTCACTGTGACGTCATCCAACGTATTTCTTAAAAAAAATTATTAAAAATTAAATACTCAACCAAATTCAAAATCAATGAAAATGGTATCTTAAAATATCCTATTCTTTCCAAAAAAAATATAAAAACTATAGGTTATTTTTTTGGTGCATCCCAATTATACAACTTACCTAGCATGACGACGATCTCGAATCTCTCCCTCAGCATATCAGACGCTGAGAGATTGTACAGCGGTGACTTTTCATTGATCTTGTGAACGATGGTCATCGGCCAGATGAACATGAGGCGATCTTCTTCTCCATCAGCCCCAACTTTCAGTTCTTGTTGGTAGAACGGCAGGATCTCACCTTCTCTAGTAATCTGAGAAATTAGAAAAAGTTATGTAGGTTGTTTTGTTTTTAAAGAAAGAGAACGAGTTCACGCGACAACGCAACGGCAACGTTTAGCTAGTTTTATTTATATATAAAAAACTGCAAGGAATGCATTGGCATTGCGGTCACTTGACTAGTTCTCTTACGTTTACAAAAATGCAAATATGATGTAACCCACCTTTCAAAGGTAGCATTTTTAATTATTTTGTCGTAATGGGTGCTTGTGTTTTACCAAGGTATAGCTTTGTACAAATTTATCGTGTACGTTCGTTGAGCATAGACTTTTTAAACAGCTTATCACATGAACAAATCAATATGGTAAGTATTACTGAAGTGACAATGAATGAACTCTAAATATCTGAACTATAAAATCTTTTCTCACCATGATACCTGAAACTGAACTGAATCCCTTAACCAACTGTATTTCTTTAAGCCATTTGGTCTATATATTATGTAAGACTGCTTTTTAAAACCTTTGGATTTGTATAAATAAGAGTTATTATACGTATATATATGTATTTACTATATTGGCTAAGGTAGAATTGATCCAATTTTGCCTTGGCAATTACACTGAAAGATTATAGGAGATGTAGAAAAGTCTTAAATAATGTTAATAACCTCATAGCCATTTCAAATTAAGGTATTAGAGCGTGTTCAGATATTTTTATCGCCTCTGCCGACTCTTAAGTGAATGAAACTATACTGAAGACTCTATTAGGTACATTGTTAAAAATATCTGTTACTCTTGACCCCTAATTTTTGCGTGGCGTGTGTCTTTTAATTAATTTGGCATATTTCAGCAGATGCTTGAGTCATTGACTGAACACTCATGTAAAGTGTTTTCTGCGGAATTATTAATTCAAGACAAAGCTGCTCTTTTAACACCGTCCATTTTGAACATTGACCAAAGCGTGTAAACATCATGTATTGTGTGCGTCATGCGTGTAAAAATCATAAAAAAATTTAAAGGAGTGTTCCCCAATCATCTGCTAAAATATTTTACATTCATTTTAAGACAGGTTTTACAAAGAGCAAGCAAAATCTTCTGGAGTATACCGCATAAGTACCATATTCGTACTAAATGCTGTCAACAACATTGTTCTGTTAAATTCGAGTGAACACGATTTTATGGCAATTACATACGCTGGAATCACCAACATTGCTGTTATACTGTATCTACAATTTAACGAAGTCTCATTTATTTATCACGAAACTAAAGTATTCTTCTCTGCGAGACAAAATAACTAGAAGTAAAATCTAAAGTTCGAATCTAACAGAGCAATATGTTCTAATTTTTTACTTATACTTAAAAGGAGACTAAATCAACGGATAATATTATATCTTTTCCTAATCAGGAGATTTGCGAAAACAATGAATGTATAGGTGAACGTTTTTAATGAAAAAATATTGAGCGACATATTATCCGTTGATTTTTTTTAAATCAGGATAGTTGCACTTTACTTCGCGGGGTTTTAGTGTTCTCTTTGTCCAAGAAGATGGCTAGTGCAATGACTAACTTAATATAAATGACTGTTATTGTTATTGCGTAATTAATTTTGGTATTTGATGTAATTGGTGTATTATATTTAGATTTTAAAAGGGCTTCTAGTTTCAGCTACCACTTGAATTGCCGCAAGCCAGATATCAAAATTGTTTGATTAGTTCCAGAAGCTACAGTATTATACAAACAACGTAAATAGTTGTCGTTAAAACGCCATCAGCTTTGGACTCCAATTGTATAAAGTTAAGTTAATGTTACTAGAATTGCTTCTTAAATAGTTTCGGAGATGATTACAATTCAGATATTGAACTTAGAAGGGTAATGTTTTTTATGAAACTCATTACCTCTACACACGTTATAGACAAGTATAAAATGACAGTTTACTATGAACTGATAAGAGTTGACTACTTTAACAATAATTTTCTATGTTTTTGTGGTAGCTTAAAGCAAAAAATGGTTGTTTAGAAACTTTTCAAGCTACCAATCTGTTAGCTTGTCAAAAAGCAGAAGGATTAAAGCGAGCATGCAAAACGTGACACACTACAAGTCATTTTCAGATGGGTCTAACCAAAGAAAATAAAGTTAAAGGATGCTAATAACACGCCCACGTTAAATTAGACGTCAAATGCATATTTACAATTGCATTATTTACCTTTTTCCGAATAATCTGGGCACGGATGTGAGCCTCAAGTATATGCGACTTGCGAATGTCACCCACTCGGAAAAGTAGGCAAAACTCCCCGTCTCTTAAACAAATAACCGCATTTCTTGAGAAGAGGAGTGTGGTGTTACGCTTTTTGGCTCGCGCCAGCTTCGCGAATATTAGACCCACCTAAAGACAACAGAAACAAGCGATTATGAAAATTGGCATTGGCCAACTGTAGAGTCGAAATTAGAGTATGTTGATTGCTCAGATTTCGACCATGATGTTATGGAGTGGAGACAGTGCGAAGTTTTTAGACGTGCGTTCTGAGATCCCCAATCACTAACCAGTCTCCACATTTGTTGAAATAATATACCTTGCGGCGAATAATCTGAGCTCTGATATGGGCTTCGACTATATGTGATCTCCTCATATCGCCTACGCGGAACATCAGACACAGTTGGCCGTCCCGCAAACAAATGACGGCGTTCCGGGAGTAAAGAAGTGTCTGGGTTCGCTTTTTGGGTCTAGACATCTTTGCGAACACGATTCCCACCTAGAATTAGAACAACCTTGCTGTCACTGTCACTTCACTCATCGTAAAGCGAGGGTCATAGGATTACTTCTTCATTTGTCAACGGAAATGGCACTGGTTTTAGTTTAGAACACCCTTGTATTTGGATAATCTTCGGAATTTCATTCGGCATAATTGAAAGATCATCTAATGGATTAACGACATCAATTAGCACGCGCACCTAGCGGGCTTTTTAAATTGGTAATGTTCTTTTAAGAGAGCGCTTGCATCATTTGATACGTCTGCAAATTTGGATTCCAGCCAAGTTTATTTTAAATTATTAATTTGGCTCTAAATCAGGAAGGTTTTGAAATTATTTCTATAGATCTTTTTACAATAAAGAGTGGGTCTTATGATTTCTTTATAGCTCCATATCGTTCTTATGAAGTCGGCCATTAAAATTGAAATTTGGTTTCATTGCCCAGATGTCGACTTGGCAGGAGAAAAACATTATAAAAATGAGATTTATACTAAACTTATGAAAAGAAAACTATAATTTAATTACCATGAAAGCTTGAATGAAGACTCCAACGATACTCTGGAGGCACATAACGAAGATAGCCTCCGGACACTCTTCGTTCGTCGTTCTAGATCCATAGCCGATGGTATGCTGGGTTTCAACGGAGAACAGAAAGCATCCAGTGAAGGTATTGACGTTGTTCAGGCAGGGTGTAACTGGGGCAGTGTTGTTGACAGGGGGGCTTAAGTCTCCGTGGGTGAAGATGATGAGCCACCAGATGAGAGCAAACAAGAGCCAGGAGAGGATGAAGGAGAGGGCGAATACGAGCAGTGTCCAGCGCCACTGTGCGTCCACGAGGGTCGTAAAGATGTCCTGTAGGTATCGGCGCCTGCGCTTGGCCACGTTCCATTGGACGACGTTGCAGTCGCCATGTTTAAAGATGACACGCTTTCTCACGCGTCTCGCTGCATAACGGGCTTGACGGTATCTGTAATGTAAATAAGAAATTTCTATTAAGTATTTACTTAGCTCAGACAAATCTAAATTTTAGAGTCAAACAAATTATTGAATCCTGCTCAATTTGTATGCCTATCGATGCCATTACTTCAACCAGAATCTGTAATAAATCATTTAAGCAAACACAGAATCGATTTACATAAATATACATTCCATTAATCATTATCCAAACAAACAGTGGAATCCGTTTCGATTGCTTTGAGTTAAATGTTTTAACTGTAATCAGGGCAACGGATGTGAGCTGTGGTTTAATCATTGGGATTTTTATGAAATACGCAAGCCCCAGTATGATAGTACACGATTGTTTAATGTTGCCACTTTAAAAACTAATAACAAATGTTGTAAATACGAGTATGAAAACCTAATAATGTTTATTTCTTAAAAAGTTAAATCATTTCGATCACTATAATATAACCGTCAAAGTTGTACTAAACCGTTTCGGTGTCTCTATCAATTCGTGGTAAGATTTCCAGAACAGGATCCTGTACTTGTGACTTATGTCCATGACCGAATGAACGAAACTGCAGACCAACACATAAATTACTTTATCCGTTGCAAAATGTTCCACTTCCATTTTTCCATTAATACGTGTAAATCAGTCAGGGCAAAAATGTAGTTATTGAAGTAGCACTTTAGATTGTTTTATCATGGTTCATTAATCAATACAGCTTATTTAAACAAATGCATATGTATATAAGCAGAGTGGTGCTATATTTTATTATTATCAGTATAAAAGCTTTGTAGATAAACTTGCTCTCTGTAAATTTGATACTGGCAGTGGCTTTTGAATTAATGTTACAGACAAATGGATGGAACTTAACGTTATGGGGTCTGATTATGTACCGTATTTTCAAGTGAAGTACCTGTTTGACGCACGGAAAAACATAATATAGTAGTACTAGCTGTTTCCCGCAACTCCGTCTGCGAAGAATAGGGATATAAAAAATAGCCTACGACCTATTCCCAGACCTACCGAGTATGGAGAAAAAAACCGGTTGTCTGTAAAGTCGGTTTACGAACGATAGTTTAACGTGATAATGTCATAACGAAACATCCAAAAAACAAAAATGAAACCTGGCGGTCACCCATCCAAGTACTGACCGCGCCCGACGTTGCTTAACCTCGGTGATCGGACCAGAACCGGTGTTTTGCAAATATCTTGAAAACGGTGCATCATACGGCAAAATCAATGAAATTTTCATCCCCCTTAGAAACCCCCGCGCCCCCTCCCCTCCCCTCCTCAACCCCCCCCCCAAACTCTCTTGCAACTGGCCTTCGCTGCTCTGTAGGTAGGCATGTACATGTACGTTACATTGCGTCATCCCTTTTCGTGTATGCAGCCGGCGTTAATCGATTTATTAGACGTTGTCACGTCAAAAATTTGATAAAAATCGGTCAAGCCGTCTCGGAGTCGGAGGAGTTCGATAACAAACACCGTGACACGAGATTTTTATATATTAGAAGATAGAGACTGATGAGATCACAATGTGAATGGTTCCTTTAAATTAAAATTAAAAAAATAACATATATCCTTATATATCGCCTACAACAAAGTTTTATTGAAATTTTAGTATTCCAGAAACATTTTTTAGGGTTCCGTACCCAAAGGGTAAAAACGGAAACCCTATTACTGAGGCTCCGCTGTCCGTCCGTCCGTCTGTCACCAGGCTGTATCTCGGGAACCGTGATAGCTAGAGAATTGAAATTTTCACAGATGATGTATTTTGGTTGCCGCTATAACAGCAAATACTAAAAATGGAATTAAATAAATATTTAAGGGGGCTCCCATACAACAAACGTGATTTTTATAGATAATTGTACGGAACCCTTAGTGCACGAGTCCGACTCGCACTTGGCCGGTTTTTTTCTTTTTCGACCCTAGTATTCCTTAAGTACGTAGGTAGGTACCTACTTACTCCATGTCTGATTATCTTATTATTATTTTTATATGTATAGACGTAGGTAAACGTAGTTTAATGAAGCAAAGAGGGAGTAGATAAATTTATTATTATTGTTTACACAAACCTATTTATTGTGTGAAAATGCTGAGGAAATGCTTCCCCCACTACACTGCTACCGGTGTACGGGGTACGGTACCGTTAGGCTAGGTGAAAGATTTGGTAAAATGGGTTATACATATTTTTCTGTTCGCGTCTCTTTTGTGGACATGGCAAAAGTTAAAGGTTTACAGCCAACCTTTTTAGTCAAGTCTTCATCGGCGTGTGGGAAGCATGGCCGGCTACCTTTCCGCCCATTTAAATAAACCTTAAGTTTACTGACTCGGAGTCGCCAATTTTATGTCCACAGAAGAAACAACTACGTATTCTTTTTTACGATATAACAGTTTTAAATTTTTGTTCCAGAAAATAAATTATTTATAGACAAAAATAATACACTGACGAGCAAAACATATCGAGTCATTGTCTATACAAGGTAGTAAAAAAGCGATCCGTTCTTTTTTTGTCACCTTATTCTTAATCCTTCAAAGTACGTACATTGCGTATAAATGTTTCTGCATTTTCATTTCAAGGGAGCACTACACTTCACTATCCACGTTCAGCATTTGTTTGAAAGAAAGAGATGCACTATACCATTTTTAACGAGACCGACGGAAATGCAATGACTGGATACACGAAGAGTAGTGTCACATTATGTTCGCACGGCCAAGTCGGCAAAACATTTAACATTATGTTTACATTCCACAGGAACAGTCAATAAGTCTAATTGGAATTTGTCACAACACGCGATAGTATAAGCATTAAAATCTGATTTAAACTCTTGAAATTCACTAAGGATTTATCAAACAAATTGTGCCTTTTTTGAATTTAGTCAAATTGTAAATTAAGAATAAAAACTTAAATAATTAATTAAAAACTTGATGATGAAAGGGTGTATCTTAGACCTTACTCAATAATTCTTTAAAATATTGTGACATAATGTAAGTGTCTGGTCCTGATCAACTTAGAATTTATTATACCGTGCTACCTACTGCAGTTGCAAAGTTTATTCGCAATTTCGCACCGTTTAAATATGACTTTCTTACGATGCGATTTCGCAAACTTAGAGCATTAGTGATCTTATCCAGGAATGAAGGAAAACCACTGAACATGAGGATTGCGTGGTAGAGCCCATTAAGTATTTAAAAATTATATTGGAACAGAAAAGTTGATTACCTTGTTAATACCTAACTCTGTTTTGTAACTATTTAATTTCGCTGTCAGTTTAAAGAAGTGCTAAATAACATAGACTTGCAATATTTATTTTCCTTATAGACATTTTATCTATTAATATTCAAAAATATGGATATTTTTTATTCATTGTTGTCATAAATGATCGGTAAAACAAACACCGCTAATTCGCAGAACTACATAAGAAAAGTTTTAAACCTGTAATCTGTTGCCAAATATTTGAGACAGCCCGAAATTTTCCTATTACTTGCAGCTCTCTGTTTTCTGCGTTCGTTTCAATAGATCGATATGCAAGAAACCATGGCTACTAACACTTACTTATGCAATTCCTCTCTCCAAGCGGTTTCTGACGAGTTCACGGGTTTCCCGGTCATGAACATCGATACTTGACTTATGCATCTCTTCAATCCTGACATTGTGTCCTGCATCCAAATAGCTTTTCTTCTATAAATAAGTATCTGTGGCTTTACAAGCCTTCTTAAGTTCCAAATACAACTCGAAGCAGTCTTTATAAATACTGTTGAATTAATTTATCACATCGGTTGGCGGAACCAGCGCCGTATTGTAATGTCGTATTAACCTAAATAAATGGTTTATCACACAGGTTAGTATGCGGCGATTATGCCTCGTACACTAAGTTAACAGAGAATCGTCTCCACTCTGTCTTTCAACAGCACATTGATCAAAGATTCACTGAACACTTCCTTGATGTCAAACAACAGTACCACGAATTTTCGCACCATTGTCCCCCGCGAAAGAATAACGCCTTGAGACAATGTCATCAAGAAATGGCGACGCAGAAAATTGTCTCGGGAAACGTGCGGCGGACTTTCCACTCGCAGTGATTGTGAGGGAATAGGTCCAATACTGAAATGAGCGGATGTTTAATGAAACAGATGCGAAGACGTTCACAAACAAACACTACAGGTCCGGGCCGTGCCAACCGCCGTCCGCGGCGCCGCGGCGCGTCGCGACGTCGCCTACTCTATTTTTCGAGGAGTAAGATATCGTCCCTACTCTTTCACTTATCTGGATAATTTCGTCTCAACGAGATCGACGAGTGGTATAATAAATATTTGGATCGCTACTGAAGTTGAACATAATATTTATCTTTAACGGATTAATAAAGTCAAAAAGTGATTACGTTCAGTATTCAGGCATTTCCGAAGAATTTATCTTGATGCCGGACTTACGATCGCCATTACCCACGCGTTTTAAATACTACGTGGTAATTAAAATAGCCCAAGGAGAAGTTAAAAACAACAGACAAAATTTCGCTGTCGTCATTGTGACGAAATTGTATTGACGCCTTTGTGGCTGATGGTACGTGGAAAATTGATAGAGTTTTGTTGAGGCTGTAGACCATTACTGCGTAGGGACGGTGAATCTCTTCTGACGTAGTCCCACATGTTTAGTACACGCAAGCGTATAAATTTGATACAGTCACGTGTCGGAGGATCGTGCTAGCTGGTCTGTGTGGTTTTCTATTTGTGCAGCCTGCGGTGATTGAGGGAAACACTCGTAATTAATCTATAACGTGACATGAGATTTCTTAAAGTTCGCGAACTGAACTAAACAAATTAGGGAACCCAAAAATATTTTTAGTACTTTATATGAGACTAATTTTATCAATTGACTATAATTGACAGTAACGTAACAGTCTAGCCAACACTAATAAGAATAGTCATTAGTGTCGTCACTTTAATAAGAAGATACAGTTGACATCTAATATCTTCAAACAAGCCGTCAAAAATGTCTGAGCACGACTATTTATTATGGTAGGAAGTTTTTGAGGACTGCAGTAGCATTAAAAATATTAATTATATTAATAAACTAGCTGTTGCCCGTGACTTAAAAAAAAAAAAATATCACGGGACAATTCACCAATTCACACCAATTGCCCTAGCCCCAAAGTAAGCTAAGCAAAGCTTGTGTTATGGGTGCTAGACAACGGATATACATACTTAATATAGATACATACTTAAATACACAATAAACAATAAACACCCAAGACCCGAGAACAAACATTCGTATTTTTGATACAAATATCTGCCCCGACACGGGAATCGAACCCGGGACCTCAAGCTTCGTAGTCAGGTTCTCTAACCACTAGGCCATCTGGTCGTCTAAACAGACTTTGTCTGCGAACAATCCACACATCCATCCATTTCTAATATTAGTACGAATTGAAGTAACATGGCATTAATAAACCGGCCAAGCGCGTATCGTACCGCGCGTTGCAAAGGATTCCGTAGTCGAAATTAAATTTAAGTAGTCAATACAACAATTGCTAATCCACTAACACATTTCGTGGTGTTATATCCGAAACTACAAAATATCAATATTCAAAGTAATTTTTTGCTAAAGTATTTATTACTCACTGTTACTTTGATATGTTCCATATTGTTTGGTGCCACAATTAAAAAATCAGACAAAAGTCACAAGTTGATTTTTGGAGAATATAATAATTTACTTTGTCCAAAAAGTTTCCTGAAAACTTCTTAAACACTTTCAAAAATTTATCGAAAGACCAATCATACATTACGGTATGATTCAAAAAAATATTTCTCGGTTGTACTTGCATAATTATATTATGTATATTATGAGCTTCCCAGCTTTAATTTTTTTTCGTATTTTATGTAGGTACGGATTTTAAAATTGAGCAGTGGCGGAGTTCTATCTCACCTCTCTTCTAACAATTAACTAAGGATTATTATCTCAAAATTTAATTTATATAGCCCTTAAGTAGTAGCTTCCGACCAAGAAGTCTGTACCTATCGACAGATAAAATGGAAAGACTTTTGATTTACCATTTTTGCCACGGACGGAACCCTAAAAATATGGGATTTTAAAATATTTGTGACATTCAGTGTTGCCAGATTTTTTCAGGCAAAGTGGAATGTTTAATCCTTTTGAGTGAAAAAGCGGGATTCTTTTGTCGAAAGCGCGGCATACTACAAAAACGTACCTATGAACTCAGTGGTTTTTCAATTTCCATCCTTTTATTTAAATGTCAAATTATGTCCATATGACAATAGACAGACAAAAAAGCCATAGAAAAGTTATTTAATTACGTTATTTTACCATACGTCGTCGCACAGTCGAGCAATCACCCAAAAGCGGGACTGAGTCTGTCCCGCGTGGGACATTTAAATTTGGGCCAAAAATCGGGTCGTCTATTAACATTTCTGATCTTGACCGTACATGAATTTTCATCAGCGTTCATTGGTTTGACCTTGGATGCCAGATCATTATCCCAGACAGTCACCCCGGGCCAATGGATGACAAGAAGCAGGTGCGGTCTTGAACTGCTCGCTTCTTGCTTGGCACTAAATGGCAAAATTTGTTGGCGTTTCGAAATGTTTACGCTATTAGCTACATTTGACTATATAATATTCAACAGATTATTTTTCATATGGTGCCAGCTTTATATGGATAGATACTTATATATATAACTCTACCTAAGTTGATAGGTATCAGTATGTAGGTACATACTTAGTTATTATTAAATACTCTTTTTACACTACTAGCTGTTGTCCACGATTCCATCCGCGAAGAATTCGTGTATCGCTTTCCCGCGGGAACTATACAATTTTCCGGGATAAAATCTACTATTCCAGGGTCTCAAACTATATCCATATCAAATTTCATCTAAATCGGTTCTGGCGTTTAAGCATAAATAGGTAACAGACATAGCGATAGATACGTACTTTCGTAATTTTAATATTAACATGGATTTTATTTGGAAGAACTTCGTTAAAATTTATGACTTTTTTCATTGGCGTCATCTTATGCAAAAAGTAAAGTAAAATTAAATTATTTAAAGCATAGCCTTGCTAAATTACGCTTATTATCAGGTGCAAAAATCGAGCGACTTTTAAGTTTGTTTCAAAGATGCAACGTTAGATCGCAAGATAAACATACACACAATAGTAACAATTCTGGAATATTTTGGATTATGACCGTTTTCTTTAAAACTCTATTCAAAATCTGATCTAAACTCAGGTAATTACCGCCATCGCGATGTCCTTGTAGGAATATCACTTCGTTTTACGCATGTAGCTAAATCCGGAATGTCCATCTATATTAATACTATGATTTGTTAACTGTCTAGATCCATTGATAGATATAACGTCATTTCACGATAACTGTTGCCAAAATCCACGGAGCTAAGTCCACTTTACTTTCAGTTTCTTTTAATTAGTTTTGTCACATCCGCAACTCTACCTAATTTTATAGCTAGATATCAAACAACCAGTGAGGTACCTTTACTCGATACATTATCGGTCGCAAACCATCGATACTTTCTCATATCGATACCTACCTTTTCTTAAATTTTCAAATAACATTACGACAAAATATTATTACAAAAATGCCCCTAAGAAGTGTACCAAAAAAAACCGTTTTACTGATACTTACTCTCTAAAAATTCATTTTCTGAATGCTCCCCCGATGCGTTCGAAAATTTCAATGTAAATAATGCACCAAAAAATCCTAAAGGGTACCTATGATGAGCGTTTAATCTATCCATCTATGTAAGAATATATCGTGAATATTGTGGCATTGCCATATCGATAAGATACCAGTACTTTTGACCGATACCTACTCGATACTTAGTTTCTAAGTATCGATACAAAAAAGTACTTGGTATCGGAAATAAAGTATCGGTAAAGTACTTGTATTTATTTGTATCGTTTCATCCCTATTTATAGTGGATTTTGATGTTTACTAATCCTGTAAAAGTGCTATAGGGAACGTGCAGTAACTAAGTATAGGCGGCAGCACTAATGCGACAGAAGACTAACCAATGTGACACTATGCGGACAGTAAAAGAAACTTATCAGGGTAAAACGGTCAAATTGATGGCAACAGTTGGCAGCACCGTCGATGTGCACGTTCCCTATACGTATACGTTTGTTTGGTTTGGTTTTCATTTTCAGATTGACATTGAAAAAGTTTTGAAGCCGGTCACATTATCCCTAGATGGTGAGGTGCGGAGTTGGAAACCTTCTCGAGTGCTTGGGCGGTATCACTCCCTTCTATCCGAGGCGCAGGCCTCATGGGGTGGGGAAGGGTAACGCCCGGGACGGTGCACCCTGGGCAACAACGGGTAATTAATTCCTTGGGAGGAATTAGTTAACTGTTGGCTAATATTCGACTAGGGGGGAGGGGGTCAGCAATCTCCACATGTGCCCGGGCTGTCTTTATACCTCATTGATCGTCTGGGCTGCACGACCGTTACGGTTCCCCCCTATTAACCCTGGTGGTTAAGGGGGGGAAGACTAGCGGTTGGGCCCATGACCTGTGGCGGTTGCTGACTGGGGGGAGGGGGGTCAAGAATCTCCACATGCGCCTGGGCGGTAGTACCAATTATGCTACTGACCGGGCTGCACGACCACTACGGTTCTCCCCTGTTAACCCTGGTGGTTAAGGGGGAAAAGACTAGCGGTTGGGCCCATAGCCTGTGGCGGTTGACTGACTGGGGGGAGGGGTGGTGAGGTGAACCCGCAACTAGTTTGCGGCGGATCCGAGCCAGCGGGCTCATTCATGGGCCCGTAGTGAGGGTGACGTCCCGCCGCCGCGAGGGCGGGCGTCCTTTTGACGGAGGCGAACCCAAACTTAGTACCTGCTCGTTCGACCCGGGCAGGGAAAAGTGAGGGTGAGCCTCAGTGGGCAGAAGCGATTGTGCCCCCGTTACCGCTCTGCTTCCAGAACGAGACACGAGGGCACGAAAGCTAACGTGAGGGCACGTAACCCCGGCTTGCCGGGAACGTGGGCCTCTTCGGAGGCCACGAGGACTTTAACCTCTTTAAACAAACCGACACCAGCGGAGACAGCCGAGCCCGCATTGCACGGTGACGACAGAGGAGCCCCATCCCGGGGCGGCCAGTGGGCGTCGCGGTGTCTTTTATGGTCCCGTGGCATTCACAATGGCAACGAGGGAATCCGTGTGGTTTTTAGTGGGTAGGCCCCTTGTGGGAGAGCCCCACATACCCTCTGTTTCCCCGAATAGAGACGAATGCATAAGGCTCATTTTCAGCACCATAAAAAATTCCCTAGATGGTAATTACTGTCAAGCGATAGAGCAAAACAGACCATAGCTGTATGTACGTCAATAAAAATTATTTCTATGTTGCCTTTGTGGTAAGTACGTGATATTATATTACCGATTGCTATACCTACTGTCAACTCAAACGATGTAGGAAGTGGAAGAGAGCAGTGACGCAACGGCATTTGCAAACGTTTCGAAATTAGAATATTAATATTTTTTGCCGATTATTATTATCTCGCATTAGAAGATAGAAAGAAAGAAAGAAAAATATTTTATTTCAGGTTACAAGAGTACCACCACCAAACAGTAGAAAACAACATTAACAACTAATAACACAAGTTTGTAAAGGTAGTGACACCAATTGTCACCGAAAAAGGGTCTCTACTCAGCATGTGTTGCTGCACAGAGAGTGTAGCAACGCTGGTTTTCTGTAGAGCCCAGATTTGAGCTACACGACAGCTCCACCTGTTACTAAAATACTTATACACAAACAAGGCCTAAGCATTTGTTATAAAATAAAGTGAAGGGAGCCAAGCAAAAGGTGTGGTGCAAAATAAAATATAAATTTTACATCATATATATACATGAAGATGAACTTCGTTCATAATGAAATGGATACCGAGTGCTGTTGCCAAGTCGCTGGTGACACGTGGTTCTGAAATAGCCCGATGGTCATCTTCGAGCGCGTGCGGTGTGAAGTTTCTAAGAAGCGAAGTTGCCTATCTCTGATTTTAGGAATATAATCCCGCTACTCCCCGTAAGATGGCACTGTAAGCAATTCTTATCGCTAAGCAAATTGCACTTGGCAACAAGCAAATAATACGTACATTTAATGTATTTTTTCTTAAGCAGAATATCTGTGTAATACGATACTAGCGTGCATACTTTGGAGATGAAAAAGGCCGACGCATTTATACAGGGGACTCCTAAGAAATAATTGTTAAGAGAGTACGCAAATGAATGTTCACGATTTAGAAGTCGCACTATAATTAAAATTACATGTATTCAAAAATTCATAAAATGGTGTAAGTACACTAATAATAAAGAAGGGTTACCACATTCCGAAAAAAGGGGGTCGGTTTTTGAAACACTTTACGAACATTTTGTAGCAATTAGCACAGTTTTTCAGTATTTTCGAATGATATGACGAATGGTAGCTTCTACGGGCGTGTTACTTCGACAATCGACTTTCTGCGCCCATAGATTCTGATCTTCCTATGCTCACATATGATTGACCGGTTACGAAAGCCATTAGTCAAACGCTGATAGACCGGGAGATGGTGACACAAAATACTAGGTAATTTGTACCAGTATGGCGGTTCTTCAGGGGTCTAATTACGTAATGACAAAAAGGAAAATGATGGTTATAGCGCTGGTACCGGCGGCCCGATCGCGTGGGCGTTAATCGAACGTGTCGGATAAACAACGAAAATCGAACGATTTGTTTCACAAAAATTCTTGTATTTTCTGATAGTCGATAAAAAACAGAAGGCGGTAGCGTAATGCCATACTTCTCCGGTGTGACTTACAGCCCACCATACCGACGCGAATACCTACGTTAATTTAAAAACAACAATTCAACCATTTGTACCAAGCTAATTTTTGCACAGCTAATAATCGTTGAGTAGCCATTCACGAAAATCATCATGCCATACTTTTCTGATGGTTCCAAATGGGCGCCATACCGCAGCAAAGGTGTAATTTTTATTTTTTTTCTGTTGTTTGTCCGACACGTTCGATTAACGCCCACGCGATCGGGCCGCCGGTACCAGCGCTATGACCATCATTTTCCTTTTTGTCATTACGTAATTAGACCCCTGATGAACCGCCATACTGGTACAAATGACCTAGTATTTTGTGTCACCATCTCCCGGTCTATGAGTTGTTTCTAAAAATAAACGGGGAAAAAGGTACAGTAGTTTTAAAATCCTTGATTCGAGAGATCAAGCTCTAAAGTTCGATCGGTTCAACGTCTCCAAAAGGGGTTAGATGACTCACAGTTCCATGAAACCAAAACGAACAGGTATTCTTAAGGAGATTGGCAAAAAACTGCTTTTTGTACGCCGTAACGGCTCCAAGTTTCGACATATTAATGAGTCTGTTATAGAACTTGGACAGGGCTAGCAATGGATGGGCCGACGAGAATCTTCTTAAATTTCGCAGAAACTTTTCAGACAATGCTGAGAATATTTTCACTTTTCCCGAAAATCTACAGGGATTCATTAAGCTTATGCCGTGACTATTATAGGTACCTATGTAAAATTATGAAAAAGTGGTTTGCTAATTTTTAAACAACAACAAACTTGCGAAATAAAAGCTTGTAAAAAGTCGGTTTAGTTCTTATTAAGATAAAATGTTGTGTGCCTATTTAGTATTAGACAAAGACGTAATCCAACGTAATGATGAATGTAACTCGTGACCATGACTAAGGCTTACTTAATAGTTAGCAATAGTATATATATCTTAGCGTCTTATTGTTGTCTGTTCATATCAATCTCGGCAGGAATTAATAACCGTCCGTAGTTTATCTTTATACTTATGTTTGCCTTCAAGGAGCCGCTCGTATCTTCAGACAAACACGAAAAAATATACAATCATAAATTCCTCTTGTTTACTTATTATTCGTATGTTTCTCAACGGCTTCTTTTGTTATTTCATGTTTCATGGGTGTTAAACAAGGATTCCTACGTCCGCTTTTTGAGCGTTGTGTGTGATGCCAGCAGCTACGAATGTCGTCGTTGGCGGACGGCGTTCGAGCAAACAGACAAGCACAGCGCCTTTAGCGTGGTAATAATGGGTTAAAAAGAAGCCTATGTGTTTTGTATTGCATGGGTCCACCTATTTATACGATGCGTATATCAAATTTCATAGGAATCTGTCAGCCGTTTTAGCGTAAAAGAGTACGTATAAACACACGCATACTCCACACACATGCACGCACGCACACATTAATTTTCGCATTTCTTCAAGGAGTTCTAGTCATGAGCGTGAGACGTGGCGCCAGTTTTTTATTTTAATCAACAATAACGATGATGCTGACGTCACGCATCAACGATTTTACTCGAACATTTCTCAATAATAGTCATTTTCCAGCATGATTCATGTGTTCCCATCTCAATGAATCAGTAACATTAGCGCATTTCCTTTTGATGTAAAGAAAATGGATGTGTTATCAAGTTTCAGTGATTTAACAGGGATTTTTAGATAACTTCCTGTTGCTTTTTTCCGTTTAAAAGCATGCACTTTCTGATCAGTGATTTATTATACTGAATTGGATACTTTCAAGAGATATTTCATGCGTTCAGACTTTTATCTGCATAACCCTGCTTCTTAAGTAGGTGGTTAACCGTTTGCGTACAAAAGTGGCGAGCAAAGACGAACAAAGTGTTGTGCTTGCGGTACTGTGCGATTTGCAACGCAAAATGGGCAACGTTAATAGCTATAATGTCGCATTGTGGCTCGTTTGAACACTGCCAACCATTTGAAGTTTGTACACTATGTTGGCGTTTACAACGACTACTGGGTCATTCATTTGTGACCGAGCTTACACATACGGGTATGATGTACGCCTCATAGGGTATCTAACCATTTTATTTTCAGAAAAATAAAAATTGAATCAGGCGGTATTTTGCGAAGATCCATTACTATGAATGAATATAGCCCAGCCTCCACATTTTTGCGACATATACATATATCTTCAAATATGCCTTCTTATGCGTACTTACACATTATGTCGTACCGATGTAGCGGGCTTATACATGTAGTATCGTAGTATCTAAGTAACTGTTTTTGTTTATACAGAAAAATGTTACAAAGGTATATACAAGTACGACCTTTAGCTGACTCTTCCTATCTCCAAAGTATAAAAAAATGCAGTGACGTTTGAGGTTGTTTATGTGTGGTGTAATAGCTATGTATTTTTGTAATAGTTAGGTACGGGTCATTATCGGTACTAAATTCTGTGTAATAATGGCTGTTATTTTCAAAACTTTACGTTTGTAGGAGTTATCACGTTTATCCATTTCCAAATAGGTAATTTATAGAATCAGGCGTTACTTTGCGGAGGTCCACATCAATGAACTGTATGCTTAGTATAAGTTTTCCTTCACTTCAATACTTCTCGATCGCGTTTACGTAAAAAATTCAATTACTAGGGAAACATGAACAGCGCCTCCGCGCGCGCGCGTCTATGTTTCCATAGAATAGAAATTTTTACGTAAACGCGATCGAGAAGTATTGAAGTGAAGGAAAACTTATACTAAGCATACTGAAACAAATACTTTCCTCACCCACGGTCTCGCGGGTGAGCAAAGTAATTGTTTCAGATTGTTTATCCATTTCCAAGAAACTGGTGCAGTTATTTCTTCGGTTGACTACGTTTCTTGTAACTAACAATATGTTTAATGGCCATCGACAATGTTGCTAAGAGGTTATTTGTTCAGGTGATAAGCTGCGATGGCGCAACGACACACGTCATATTTCCTTTAAGCGTATTTGTGCACATAAATAAAAGAAGTGGGGTTAAATGAATTTGCTTAGGTACTATCGATTTCTGTAGATGTTGAAACAAAGATCAGCGTCACTGCGTCAATATATTCGTGTAGCAAAATCAAAAGCTATAGTCTGCGACGCTCACGCAGTTCGAGGATTGACGTTTTTTATTTGCCTGCCTTGGAATCACCAAGTTCTTGTAACAAGAGATGGCACCTCAATCAAAAAACTTGATGGATAACACTCATTGGTCATAAAAACTGTTTAATGGTTTCTCATTCGTGCGACCGTTTTACTTTTTGGGTTTTTTGGAATGTAATAAAATTTGACACAAGATTAGACGTGTGCAAGTGACACATTTATCTATGCAAAGATAATCTTAAGTCAACTCCCGTGGGTGACCATAAATTCTTTGTATCCTGTCTGAATATACAGTGTTATAAAAACTAACGTTAACTCTACGAGATCTTGAAGTATTTTCATAATATTTACAATCATGCGATGTTTAGTGAAAATAATCATGAAAAGAATTTCTTATAGGTAATTCGCATTGTTCATTATTATCAGTCGTCAGTTTTCTTAACATTGATGTTATTTTATATTCTTTCTCTAGTATTCAAAAATCTCGTGTAGTTACGATGTTTGTAGTTACACTCCTCTGAAACAGCGCGACCGATTTTTAACCCCCGACACAAAAAGAGGGGTGTTATAAGTTTGACCGCTATATGTGTGTGTGTGTGTCTGTCTGTCTGTGGCATTATAACTTTTAAACGGGCGAACCGATTGTGATGCGGATTTGATAGTAGGTTTCTTGGCAATGGTTTTTAGACATGTTTCATCAAAATTGGTCCAGCCGTTTTAAAGTTATCAGCTATTTTGTATGCTGCGGAAGGGATCTTAGACTTAATTTGGTGGGGGGTTTTAATTTATAGTTCTATGCATTTGTTTGAATATTCTGTAGGTCTCATACTCTCTATTTTTTAATCGCAATTTTCATAAAATCGTTTTCAAAAGTATCTATCTACTATTTAATAGGTACATAAGCAACAACACCGCAAGAAACTGGAAAAGCGTATCAAATGAACAAGTAAATTGAAACATTGTAGCAGCCTATACCTTATTTATACTCTATGGCAGGACCGTGGAAATCAGTAATGGTCCACTCGTGAGTTGATAAGGCACACGCAAATATTACCCGCTGTGCGCATGGGCATGATTACGCACATGTCCGAACCACACACGCACACTGACACAAGCGTTGTACGTAGGTAGGTACATTGATGCCAAAGGGAATAAAAAATAAACAGATGAGCTTTACAAGTTTTTACGTAGGTACAGCAGAGTATTTAACTATGATACTATGTGATGGTGGTAGATGACTCATGCTTAAAACAGTAATGAGCAAATGCAAATTACTGTAGTGTCACTTTTCGTTGAAAAAGGATTACTCATAGTTTCGTTTATAAACGTAAAGTCATTAAAAGAAAAGCGGAAAATTTGACACAAAACTATTTTCTTTATCAATTGTGTAAGAAAAGTGAAGGTCCACTGAGGAACGAAGTACATAATTTCAACTCGGTTTGTGGTTAAGTCATGGACAAGTGGTTCCTATTGTTTGTAATATCAACTTCATTGATGTAATCAGCTTTATGTGTCGGGACAACAATAAACACCGCACCGCAACCTACATTTTTGAAATAAAACTGTAGGTAATATTACATAGTAGGTAGTAAAAGGACATCATGAGAAATTTTCCCTTATCTTAATTAGTATTTTTCAGACACAAAATTTGGTGAAATTACAGATACCTAGTTACAGTATTATTAGTTACTTTACTTTTATTTTATTTAAAAAAAAACAAGCTTTTATTAGGTTTATTAATAAAAAAGCTGAATATAATTTAATTCTGGTAAAAAAGTATTATTATTATTATTATTCTAAATTTTATTAGTAATATTTAAAGAAGCGAGACAAAAGCTCAAATGACTTAGTGGCCAGAGACTGGCTTTAAACGACGGACTTTATCCGTAGTTCCCCCTGATAACAACATGGTCATGTTTAATTTAATGTATCAAGCTATTTAAAAAAAAATACAAAAAAGTGACCCATCTAGATGTTTCAATCTTTGAAGTGTGCGAAGAGGTTATCGTTGAAGGAAGTGAGTGGCCTCGGCTACGTTCGTGCCGGGAATCCACACGGTGGACAATAAGGTGCAAATTGATTGTTTAATTAATGTAGAAAGCTTGAACGACGTCTTTATGACCTCATGGTGAAGGTGTAAGTGTATGAGTATATTAAATGCTATCAGAAGGTACGGTCAGCTGCAGAGAAAAGGTACCCTCCTGGTATGGTTGTCGCCTTCGATCAACAGTACCTAGTATTGTTGATCGAACGTTGCCGCCGTTAAAGAGGGGTACCTTTTCTCTGCAGCTGACTGTACTATCGAAATATTTCATTCCAGACTCACTGGAAAACGTTCTCACAGTAAGTTTCATAATTAATTCCCCTGTCAAGCGAACTGGAAATTAAACTTCTACTACCCAGTTATGGTGTCTGTATAACGAACTAAACAAGACAAAATGTCATTTAAAGAAAAACTACCTGGGTTTTTTGCCTCTACATTAGGTACAATAAATTGGTATCATTATTAATTTTAATAATGCATACGAGTAAATTTTCAAAAGGACCCATGACTTCGAACGTGTGACCGCAAAAAACTAAAACAACCGTTCAACACGAGTATTAAACACTATTTAGTTCATAGAAAACTGTTGATAGAAAATTTTAGGCATGTAGTGTTTAAGTATTTTGGGGTCAAGCAACGAAAGTTTATTTTGTTGAATAAAATTTCATACTACTTAGGTTAAGTTGATTTCAGTAAATATATTAGTCGCCAATTTAAATATTCATGTCTACGTAATCGTACCACTATTGGTGGCTAAGAAGTATGTCACTGCGTCATATATTTAAGTGCAGTAACAGAATCGTAAAAGATGCAAGCAAGATTCTGAGTTAGTGATGTAACGGATGTTCGATTACTTACACTCCCGAATGCAAATGCGTTTGCCAACATAGCGAATGCAGGTTTTTTAGCACCAAAAGCTAGTGTGTCATCAATAATTAAATTAAATAAATAATAATGTAATAATATAAAAATATAATGTATGTAATTTTGATTGTTTACTAATTTTACTATTTATTTATGAAGCTAAAGAACTTCCTCGAAAATTTGATAATTTCGTATAACCCAACCCCTCATGTATTTTTTTTTTATTTTTCTTTTATTTTATTTTTTATTTATTCTGCTTTAGACATGGTGTACAAAATATGTTGTAGAGGAGTTTTACTGTGCCGTATGTATTATTTAATCACCTAGTTTAAATCAGTTTCTAGCTATAATAACTAAAATAGTAATGATAGATTAATTTGTTATGGTTAATTTATAAATCACTAGCTTTAAACCTTGGCTTTGCCGGTGTTAGAAATACCTGCACGAGAAACATTTACAATCTTATAGTTTGTCCAGCAAAAAGATTACGGTAACACAACGATCGCTCGGACAACGCCATCTATGGATTGCAGACGAAGTTAACACGTCATCTTGAAAGCCGAGGTACATCACCATTCTTGGACAGCGCCCTCTATTCTTGTTTAAAGTAAAAATATTTTCCCAACGGAACTCATCAGCGGAAGATTAGTATCCAGATCTATGTTCATCTGTCTGTACGCCAAGTTTCATCTAAATCATTCAATCTTTATTGCGTGATTCACCAACAAACATTCAAACATATTCGCAAAACATTCACAGAATCTGTTACGAATGTGAATGCGAATATTATTTACATCACTATACCGAAAACACATAAACTATTATGCACTAAGGACAACTTGTTAGCCTCGACGTCATCGGATCTTTGCAGAATCGTGGCTCATTATAATCCAACTTGATTATGACATCACAGCATCATATTACATATATTTAATTCATGCAGAATCGGCGTCATCGAAGCGATATAATCTGTAGTATAGTTAATTGTAAAATCCTAATGACGCTAAACTGTGAACGTCACTTAAAAAAACCGTCTCAACACAAACAAAAGACAACAAAAACTTTGAAACAATACTTTTAAATGAATAACAAATGTTGGGCATCCCGTTTTATTCTTCTCGTCTTAAAGTATGTTTGAGAAAGTTTTTTGTTGGCCCACAAAACCAAAAGGAGATTCTGAAGTCGACGTGTGTTTGTATTTTATTTTTAACCACGTATTTTTTTTACCGAGTATATAAATGATTGATAGCTTACCGTACCGGTACGGCAAGAGGTGAAAAAATAAGACAGAAAAAATCTTGTCATTTAGTTAAAGCGGTAATAGAGTCTCATAACATTATCACTTTTATCTCATCACATCATCATCACAGCCTATATATGTCCCACTGCAGGGCACAGGCCTCCTCTCTGATTTAGAGGGCTTGGGCTTGGGCCGTGCGGATTGGGAACTTCACAGACACTATTGAATTTTTCAACCTTCCTTCACCGTAAAGCTCATGGTAAATTTCAAATGTAATGTCGCACATAAATTCCGAAAAAGTCAGAGTTGCGAGCCCGGGCTCGAACCCGCAACCCTCTGCTTGAAAGGCCATAGGTCAAACAACTAGGCCACCACAGCTTTTATCTATTATCTGCCGCTTAAATAAGTGACATGGATTTTTTCCTTATTTTTTCCAGAACTGATATAGATTGGCCTCTTCAAGCTCTCTCCAGTACTAGGTCATCGTTGAGTTTAAAAGAAAGGAAAACTGTGAAATCACAACTTATTTTAATTGGGCTCCATTTTGTTGGATACACAAATTTATATAAGACCAGATGTCATGGTTTTTCCTTCAATTAATTTACCACGTTTGTTAGAGAGATTTGATCCTTATGATTGACCCTATCGATCAATGAAATAAAAATACAGGATGCTATTTTTTTCAGATTTCAGCCGGTTCGATTCCCGGGTGCGGCAAACGAAGTTTCGAAAATCTTTGAATGCAGTTTTTTTTCTTTTCAAAATTAAAGGAACCAATGTTTCCTTTGAGTAAATTTTCGTATTTTCAGTATTTCTACTTTCCCTGGAGGTGGCATTACAAAATTCCACCCTGTATATAATATGGTCCGTATTTTTGGTACCGTACCCAAAGGATGTCAACGGGACCCTATTACCGAGACTCCGCTGTTTGTCTGTCTCTCCGTCCGTCTGTCACAGGGCTCTAAGATATCTCTTGATAGGTAATTTTCACCAATTATGTATTACTGTGGTCGCTACACCAACAAATATGTAGGTATTAAAAATAAAATTAAAGGGGGTCGTCATACAAGAAACGTGTCTTTTCAGCATTTTTAACTGCGGCGCTGGTTGATAGGCTACAGCTGACTATGGCTGAGCAACCTATGCTGTTTGGATGTTTTACGAAAACCTACCTATAAATTTGCGACTTTAGTGCTTACATTTAGGTGATTCATTACTGAACTGTTTTCAAAACAATGTACGGAGGTACGGAAGCCTCCATGTAAGAGTCCTACTCGCACTTGACAGGATTTTTTCTTAAACAACAGTAGTAGCTCGTACGGTGGATAAATTAATAAAGATCTCTATGATTTGGTTTATCTATGGAGTTTAGAGGAGGCGTTGTCTATTTGAGTTAATCGCATGTCAATCGACAAAGGAAACGGTATCTAGGACTCTTAGTCATCGCACCTAGTGTTTTTAGAATAAGGTTGAATAACTAATAGGCGTGAACATTGCCCGTGGTAATTGGCGGCTATGTAACCCTAATAATAGTCAACGTGCAAATTGGTTGTTACAAAAACAATGGCAGTAAAAACGGTGACACACTTAAGTGGGTTTGGATTGAGGTGCAGGGCCCAGATTCTCGGTGTCATCGAAACTAATCTCTATCGTGATATTACAATGGAATCTTGCAATAGAAAAATCGATGACACTGAGAATCGGGACCTAATATGAAATGTAAATAACAAATTGGAGTCCTGATGCCGAAATCTCACTACCTATGTTCGTCGTCGCCATCATAAATACCGGAGCAGTCAATGTGCTCAAAAATATCAGAACACGCATGTACGCGATTGACAATGGGTATAGTCGTGTTAAATATTTTTGACCACCGATGCCCCGATGTTTATAATGGTTGAACGATACTTCGATAATAGCTTTCGTCGGGTTAAGTTACACTCTACCACTGTAAAGTACTGCCAGTACTGGTTACTGTAAAGTAAGGCGATAAAATATTCATCATTCCCATTTTATGTTCTCATTTGCCTTTCTTCCTCATATTCTCCGTCCATTCAATTATCTAATACAGTAAGTTTGCACTCAGTGGCATGAAGTGAACATTTCATTCAGGCAACCCAGAGAGTGAAAGAATCGTAAATAGGTGAGCGAGCATTTTTCAAAAACTTTGTACCTACATATAGATAATTTTGGACTCCGAATTGCATAGAAATTATCAACGCTACTTCTATATAATTCGGAATCCAAAATTATATTATTTACAAAGCTTTTGAGAAATGCTCACTTATGTCTTCGGATGCAGTACCTCGCAGTTAGCGCACATCAGCTTTACCATACTTGTCATCAGTGGCATCACGTAAAATATTTACGCAACCCGGTGGAAATCGAGTTATTACGGTTCCACGCCACTGATATCGCCCCACCTCAATCTACATACTTATACTTGTAAAAGGTTAATAAGAGGATACGTAGACAGACTTACGACCATGAGGTCTATTCCAGCAATCATTACAATATTGTCAATGAACCATTGTTTTCGGCTAAAGTCTAGCGGCGCTGGCGTTTCCTGCACCGTTCGGCTATTTATATAATAAGGACGTCCGTTTCCTTTGCAAAAAATCTACATACGAATACGGCACGTGAAAAGCCATTTGCTAACCTTTCTCAGACTTCACGCTAATTTTATTTTAAATGTTGAAAAAATAATGAATGATGTCACATTTTTTTCTCGGAAGTTATCGATTTCGCGGAATAAAAAGTTCTATTCTGTGTCCCCAACTGCCTTCTGAAAGTCATTGGAATTTCGCGAGCATCTCGAGGAAGAGCGTACAAATAAGTATATAGGTACGTAATTACTTATGCACACAGATTAAATGCCAAGTAACATACTTTTCAATTTTCAATTTGCACGCAAGGTATTTACACATTGTATAAAATGAAGGGGTCTCTAGACAGTCAAAATTGCTTGACAAGCATTTACGTGCTCTACAAGCACGTTCGACGGGGCTTGATGGAAAGTCAAGCTTGCTTGTCTAACATCCGCACTTAAGTATTTTCTCTCACTGCTGGTGTTGCTATTAGACAAACATTAAAATATATTTTTTTTCATTACGCATTGTCAATCTACATCAAGGTGTGTTGTAAACAGTCAAATTGCCTGAGGTGCGCGTTAAATTTACGATGCTTATCAAGCCAATTTGACCGTCTAGGGACTCCTTAAGACGTAAGATTCCTTTAAGTATCTACATATAAATCATTTTGGCATAAAAGTAGCTAATAAATCTGAAGGCTATTGAGGCAGACGGGACTTTAATTACTTACAGTGGGTCGATGGAAGCAATAAACAGCGGCGGCCTCTCCGAAGCCATGCCAGGGCGCCGCCGCTCTTTGCTCTTGACCTCCCACGTCTTTCCAATGAGAATTCCTCAGAGAAATTTCCAGACACGCTCGACCTTTTACTTGAAGCTATTGTTTTTGCAATCACGTTGGAAAACTTAATGATCATGATACTTTAATTACTGTTTAACATAATAATTGTTTATCTGTGTTACCTTACAAACAGCTAAAATGACGTAATTAGTATACCCTCATCAGTTAACTGCCTTTTTCTATTTAAAACAATACATAAAAACTAGCCTTGTCAAAAGTACCTACTTATGTTACAATAATGGTTGCCAAAGCCCTACACCTTAAGGCCCCAGATTAATCCAAGCAACTCATTTTCCAATATATGTATAGATAAACTTTGTTGTGAGAGTACATACATTTCTATTAACGAATCTACTACTAAAAGCTCTTTGTAGAGCGCAGGACATACATACATAGACTGCTAATAAGGATTCTTTTATCGCAATAATTAGTAATGGGACTCACCTAAGTAATAGGTTAAGGGAGCTGTCATTCCGTGTTGTTGGAACATCTTTGACGCTGGACGGTTCGCTGTGGATACCCCGGAGAGAGTTCCTCAGTTGACGCGGAATGGAGCCGAGGAGGCCAAAGCTGCTATTTCTTCGCTGATTCAGGCTCTTAGAGCGAGTGAGCTTGTTCGACTCTAAGTCCACGGCTTGAGGGTGCAACGACACCTCCCCGCTGTGAGAAACAGTTGTACTCGACGCTTCAGTTTTAATTATGGTAGGAATAGCCTTCTCGTCTCCTAGTAATTTATCCCACGGCGATGTGATGTCCTCCTCCGAAATAGTCTCAAAACTCCTTGGTCCGACCGACGACGTAGTCTTGTCTGACATGATTACTAATATGGCAAAAGGGATAGCAGCGGAACGTAGCACTACAGACACCTAATCGGCACTTCGTCACTTTGGATTTTTAGTTTCTTGGCAACACTTCACTCTTATCATAATATCCATTTGTAAATCATAATGTTTGGGGTAGAAATGTTGACACTGAAACAATAGAAACGTATGGTTAGATTAAAATACCACTGCACAGAACATTTCGCAATAGGTTACTCTATGTTGCCGTTTTCATAACTGTGATTTAATACCAAGAGTCAGCCTCTTTGTTAGTATGTACTTATTAAAAAACGTAATACAAAACCGTTCTGCTCGAAAGTTAAATTTACTTTCGTGAGAGAAACTTCCACTTTTACTTTTGCTGAAGTTTCGTACAATGCACGCCGACGCATACCCACATACTAACTTTAATGTAAGAAGACACGGTCTACATATCATTTTTGAGTGTCACATTTCTGAAGTAGGCGCCTTCTACTGAAGAAATGCATACTGCTTTGCAAATACAGAATGAGGCTTTCTAATCATAACTGCGTGCGTACCTAACTTGCAAATTATATTGTTTGAAGAGAAAGGTAAGTACGAAAAGCGGGAGTCGGTTAGTAAATAACTGCTCGAAAAAAGCTTAAGCTTCATTATAGACTTCACTAGCCGTAAAAAAAAACATTGCCAAAATTGCAAAGATAATTCGGGTAGATAGGTAGAGTGCGTTTCGCGACGCACCGTGTGTAGGCGAAGCTGGTAATCAAATTTCTAGGTAATTACATTTTAACGTTCGTCAAGAATAGCGTTCAGAATTCCACGACTTTTAAAAATAGTATTTACACAACTATAGAACAGTGTGAAAGTCGCTTTCGCAACGCCTGTTTCGTAAGACGTGGCTGTTGAGAAAAAGGTATTATTGCACGTTTATAACTAGATGATTTTCAATCACAGTATAGTTAAGGCTTAACTAGAGTTTAATTGGCTCTCTGATGGGTACCGCTAGTTTGCGAAAGTGTCGCAAATACTCTTGATGAGAGGTTTCAATGCGAACGACCTACTCAGGGAAATGGCTCGGGAAAAGTGAAAGTAAGAAATGAATGTGAGTTGGAGCACTTTTAAATGTAATTTGGGTTAGGAAAACAGCCTCTGCACACCGTTACCAACTGGCAGCAGCTGGCTATGTTTCTCCAAACTCCATTCATTCAAGACTGCAGCTCGTTTTACTGTAATGTTTATTCAGTTTCGGATAAGTTGAGAAAATATTGTGGACTTTGTTGGAATATAAATTTCAATAAGTGACTCAATATGCGTAACGAAATATACTTCGAAACGGCTTTATTTTAATAATAACTATTTTACCCATTTAAGACTAAGTCGAGCCATTCATTGGTACAAAAAGTGACCTTCTTATCTTTAATGACATTTTGTTTTCGACTAACATTTGATTGAAGCAACTGTTGTCTCCTGAATGGGTGAATAAACGAACGGAATAAAGGATCAGTGATAAAATAACCAGAAACTGTATTAAAAATATATGTAATTGCATAAAAGAGCGACAAATGCTAAAACCTGATAGGTACAAATGTTAACTTAGGCATACTCGAGAACACGAAAGAAATTTTATGAGATGGTCGTTTTAGTTAAGTCGACAGGGGCTCACTTCATGAAATTATAAGTAACATATAATTGAAACTACCGTGAGACTCACTCATAGTGTGAAGATGTAGAGTTAAACTCGTTTTAAGACGTGAGTGATCCGTTTATTTTCATTATGAACATATAATTCTTCAAACCCTAAATTAAGGTGGTCGAATAAGACATAAATATAACAAGCTCCATTCACGAAATGGATTCCAGAGAATTTATTTTGGTATTTGAAAAAATATCAATGTGGACCGGAACACGTCAAAATTAGAGTAACTTTATACTGGGACGGTTCTTCGGCGTCTCATTGGCTCGTCGTATTTTAGACCGGCGAGTCTGCCAAATGTACCGCGAATTTGGGTCAATGCTCCAGAGGCAATGACTCATGGTCTACTGACAAAAAGGCTAATCTAACTCTTACATGAGAACCAACAAAAACTAATGTACTAGTTAACCCCGGAAGGTATGTTCACCGATTACTAAGAGAGCGATGAATAATTGAGCAAAAAATCTCGGTACAACTAGCAGCCTAATTGCCATATCTTTGCTTGTCGCTCCAACACCTTTTCCTACTGAACCAATTAGAGGGAAGCCTATATAGATAACATTTGTCACAGCTGTAGGTAATCTGCGTTTTTTTTAATTTCGACAACATAAATGGGTTGTATAAATTGGGCAGTCATTTTGCAAGACTACGCGTATACACGTAATGATTTTAACGGTACTATTTAGAGTACCATGTTAAATTACAATAATACCGTTAACGTATTATAATTTAGATCGCACTACATTAAATACTACTTAAGATAGCCAATATTAGTAGGTAAAGAATAGTATATTTTTTATAGAGGGACTAAAAGAAGCCAATATATACCCGAGGTGTTAGCCACCCGAGCTTTAGCGAGGGTGTCTATTTATCCGAGGGTTTATATTGACTTTTAGTCTCCAGGTGAAAACTCTATTTTTCACTTCGATTGTGAGAAAAAAATAGTCAGTATAGTACAAAAAGATTTAATAAAAAAATAAAAAAAATGTTTACTTAAAGTTAAATGTACAATTTGAATTGTTTTTAATATTGTAAATCATGCTCATTCCGGGAATATTGTCACGCGTAATCGTAGTAGCTTGTTCAAGTACTCTCCAGATATTACGAACATTCGCTGTTTATTTGTCTTCGTATTAGGCAAATTTACAGCCTGCAATTTATTGTCGCTTTCTACATCTGCCAGAGTAATGTTCACCAGTTCCATCCCTCTGCATGCGCCACTTATGCCAAAAATCAAGGCAACCTGTAAGTAAATAAGTTTTTGTTAAAAATATATTTTATGTAACGTACTTTTAATTGCCTTACGTTGCCTTTAACTGTTAAAAGCGTTTAAATTGTACATATAAACATACCTTGGTCGCTAAATATATTTTTCATTAGGAGCGTTATTTAAAAATGCACTTCCTCAGACGTAAAAACTTTTGACTTTTTTCCTTTATGTCCACTGGATGCTTAGCACGCGCACTGGACTGTCGCTTTAGCAATGCAATCAAATTTGCATATGTTTTCATTTGCACTCCGTGCTTAATTTTTACTGTCATTTTTAACATTGAATAAATACTCCACAATGTTGACGATTGATATTTTTTGGACATCTCGTCAAAATATGCTAAAAAAACGCTTTCTGTGAAAGAATTAATGCGTTTCTTATTCCTCCAGTCCATAAACCTTTCATAGGTTTTTAAATAAATCGTTCTAGATTTCGGCGGCAAAAGATTATCAATTACGTCTTTTGCTCTATGCTCGAAATCATAATTTTCACTATCACTTGGCGACATTGTGAGAATAATCAATTTATTTTTCACCTCACTAGCTTGGAAAGCCCTTTTTGTTTGTTTGACATCTATTGAGAAAATCGCTTTTTATCCACATGTGAAGAAAGAGTTTTGACATTTGAAGGCAGCTTAAGTGATATTTGACAGCTAACAAAACGTAAAACGTTAAAAGTGCTGAATTTTTAACATCACAATTAATGAATTGCATCGAGTTAAAAACAATAAATACAGTCTTACAACTTTATTTTAATTCATAAATATCAGCATTCAACATTAACCTTCATTCTTGTTGTAAAAACGGATTAAATGTTATGACAGTCCAAGTAAGTCGATGTGCGAACAAAACGCATCCGAAATAATAAAAAAAAACTTAAGTCAAAACTTTTCAAGTCAACGTTAAATATTCGCATGTTTTTCTAGTTATTTTGTTATTAAAAATGAGTGATTCGAGTGACCAAGACGTATTAACACCTGTGGAATTACGGGAAACCGTGCAAAATTTGGAAATTCCAATATAATTTATTATGCTAATCCATTTGTTACTATAATGTTATGATTGTATATGTTGGTATTGGAGTAGTTCCATAAAGACTGGATATTCTTAGGCTATTTTGCATTGTTTTTGATTTTACCAATATTTCTATAGTACAAACCCTTTTTCTTATTTTCCTCGCTGTAGTGAGGTGAAAAGTTTTGTGTTATACACGGGTGAAAAGTTATTTTACGTCTCGTGTGTTGAAACACTCTATCGAAAGGATTCTATTTTTGAACCACTCGCTTCGCTCGTGGTCAATCATAGAATCCTTTCGATGGCTCGTGTTTCAAATGAACACTCGCAGGTAAAATAAAACTTCCCCCCCTTGTATAACAAATAACTATTAATCGTTTACGATTTACGCTCTACAACAATTTCAAAGTTTTCGCAGTATGTATTTTTTCCAACCAGACACAGATATAACAAAATCGCATCGGCGAAATGGTCCATACACAAACTGGAAAAAATAGAATGGCGCCACCTTCTATGCGGAAAAAGCATAGAACTAGACCACGTAGAGTAGGAACGTAACATTTTCGTCATTAAAATGGTCCACACAATCTTATTTTTTTTTATATATATTTTGTTTTGTCACGAAGCAAGTACTGGCTGTTTTAGTTTATCTAAGTCACTCGAAATGAATTAAAAAAATAATTACTTTTACTCCCTAGGAACTAAAGCACTCACTTAACTCCCGCCTCGTAACTTTTAGAGCATGAGAAGTGAATAGTAGATTGTTCAACAAGGGACTAAAACAAGCCATAATGACACGAGATATTTAGCCTCCCGAGCGACAGCGAGGGAGGCTATAATTCGAGTTGTCATTATGGTAGTTTAGTCCCGCGTTAAACACTCTACTTTTCACTTTGAATGAGAGGAAAAAAACGACGTACAAAATTACTTTTTTTCGAGTTGTCATTATGGTAGTTTATTACAACGTATGCTCAATACGAGCAATGGACATCTGTTCAAAATTCAAATAGCAAAAAAAATACCGCTGTCTTTTCTTTTCTTTTATATTTTTTGTAAAGTGACGCTTTAAATGCTTGCATAATTAGCCAACAGATTCTAACTTAAAGACTATGTTAAAACTAATTGGACTATGCATGTAAGAATGATAATTGTTCATTCATTAGAATCGGCAAATAAATTAACCTAATTGATCTAAGTTCACACACAAAATATATTGTTAACTGAAACACTTACCCGTGAATAAAGAAACGACTTTTTAAGTTTATTTTCTATATGCCAATTCTTTGTTAAATTATATCTAATTATACTTTCTATTTACTATTAAATGCAACTGACATCGCATTATTTTGAAGTCACGCCATATTAACATTCAAACGTAACTGCTCTATCTACCGTACACTCTAGCACTGCTTTGCCGACAGTGCGGATTGCAATTTTAACGACAGAGCAGGGAACTGCTTTGCCGACAGCGTTTTTAAAAAAAAAACAAATTAAAAACACCTAAGCTAAAGGAAATCTTTCTTTACGTGCAAAATAAAATGAATTCATCTTTAATATTTTATAATTAAATAGATTAATATTCGTAATTAATCAATGTGTTTCACGAAATTATTATTTTTTAAATATTTTTTATACAGTTGTCATTTTGAGGTTATTTCCACGCCCTAAAGGCTTCCACAGACCGAAGCGCAGGGCGCTACAGTGCGTCCGCAGCGCGCTTCGGTCTGTGGAAAGCTTTAAAATTGTCTATACCCAGTTACTGAAAATGGCGATAATCCTCCATTCACAAACACCGTGATTGGCAGTTTAGGGGTTTCCATAGTCAATTAAAAAAATTTTACTTTAATCCCTTGAGATCAAAAAAGAGCTTTAGTCCCGATATGCAGATACTAAAGTAACATTTAAAGAGCATGAGAAGTGAAAAATATATTTTCTATACTTTGTACTTAAAGTTACTATAGTAACATATAAGATCATTGACTTAAAGTATATTTATACACAACTTAGTAAATAAGTGAACAAGTCGTTTCGTTTACCACTGCATTTCATAATTCCAGGTTCATATACTGCAGGGCACAGGCTTCCTCTCAGACTGAGAGGGCTTGGGCTGTAGTTCCCGTACGAGCCCAATGCGGATTGGGAAATTAATTGAGTTCCTTCGCAGGTGTGTGTAGGTAGACGGGGTCGTGGTAGCCTAGTGGTTTGACCTATGGTCTCTCAAACAGAGGGTCGTGGGTTCGAGCACGGGCTCGCACCTCTGAGTTTTCTGAAATTTGAAATTTACCATCCAGAGTAGCCCTTTTAGCGTAAGCTGTTTTAACGTTACAGTTATATCTACTTACAGTTATTAAAAAAATAATTAAGTACATTATGAATTATATTACTTTAAGTGACTGTAGGTACAATCTCAATTAATTACACTGATAGTCATCTGCTTGGAACTTCAGACTGCTGTAATTAAAGTGGCAAATAGTGGCAATCTGATATAAGCGCCATTTCTTATAGGTATACCATGGGAACCTTAGAACAATGCATATTGACCATTTATCTTAATTATCCTTTTAATTTGAATCTAATTGCTGTTTATAGCTTGCCAGTATAAAGTTATAGCCTGAAATAATAAATAACAACTCTTTGGATCTGAAATAAATGATTATTATTATTATAACATACTTAATAGTCTGAATACAATAATAAGAATAATTGCAAAACGTTTTTTGCAATAAATATGGGTAATATAATTTTGTCCTAAACTAAGCCCCCAAAACTTTACTACAAAGTTAAGGGGGCTGAAAATTTGCATATTAATTACTAATGTAGAGCCACACCATCTATGTATAATAACTTTAATTTCAATACTAGATGAAACAAACCCGCCTGTATAATTCCCGTTCTCCCATGGGAATTCCGGTAAAATACTTACCCTATGTCACTCTCGAAACTGAGACGAATTTAATGACATCTCATACTTCAAAGTCCAATGAGCCGTAGCCGTTTAGGCTGCAGGGCGTGCCAAAGAATGATACAAATATACCTACATACATAAATACTTAAATACATAAGCTAAAAAAACATAACCCTCCTTCGGCAGTCGGGTGAAAATTAAAAGCCCAAACTCGAGGGGGCAGAATCACTTAGCTTATATTGGCACAGCCTTTGTTCCTAACTGTTTTTGTCTAGGTTCTAAGTGATTCTAGAATTAATTATTCAATTGACCTATTGGAAAAACATCAACATAATATGTTCATATTTCTATTATTTTTTGAAACTTCGTTTGACATGCAAAATATTCGCTATGTGAATCTTGAACTCCGACAAGAACTATTGACGATATAATCCAAAACATGTCAATAATTCCTAGAACAGTATCTGCATAAACAGGAAAATTCTCTTCAATCATTGTAAATGTCTGAGATAGATCGAGCATTGATAAATTGTTTGTTTGTTTAAGAATTATCAGCGGATCGTTAAGGATGCAATTATGCGAGATTATTTTGATTATCATAACTATCAGATGGTGGGTCTGATACTGATGAACCTCGTGGAACCTAGTCGGTAAAACATGTGCAGCATAACGTGAGATGTGTCTATGATATTTGCTCACAAGCAACTCTAAGAAAATCTACATACTTAATATTTACATGACGTTTTACGCTCGTGGCTTAGCTTTTATTAACTCCCTAACCCGTAGAAACATTTAGGACCTTTCTTTTTAAAGATTAACTTCGTCTCATATTCCAAATTTTTCTAACATTAACATTGAATTGTGTTTGGATTGACTGTTTAATGCATCTGCCTCAGTAATGAGAAACATTGCTAATTTCAAGTAATTTCCAGGACTGCGAATAGCAAGAAATTCCATTCCTGGCGCCAATATTCTGGAAATAAAACCCCTTTTTAGTGGATCCTTTTTAAAACTATGTCTTCAGGGTCGCAGTAAAGAATCATTTGAGTCTGACATTACTAGCGCTTTTGAACAAGTAATACAATGGCTGGAAAGTAATAATTTAAAGATCAACGTGAATAAAACGAATCTTATGCAGTTCCAAACACATAGAGCTAAGCCTATAAACCTGGCTATTAAATATAAAAATGAAGTTATCACCGAGACAGTTGTGACAAAATTTCTTGGTTTCACTGTAGATAAGTTTTGTAACTGGAAGCATCACATAGAAAATATATGTACAAAAATTGACAAATTCTTATTTCCATTAGCTAGAGTAAAAAACATAGTGTCACTGGAAGCAGCACTTAGTTCGTATCATGCCTACGTGGCCTCGGTACTGAGATACGGCATTCTGTTATGGGGTAACTCGACAGACGTCGATCGCGCATTTAAAGCACAAAAAAAATGCATTCGTGTACTATGCGGAGCGGGATATCGAGATTCATGTAAGCCACTGTTTAAAAATCTACGTATCCTACCGTTGCCCTGCTTGTATATTAGAGAAGCCTGTATATTTGTAAAAAGACATCCTGAGTTCTTCCAAACCAGAGCCCAGGCTTACAACTCCAGATGTCGGGGAAGGGATGAACTGGCGCTACCAAAACCTAACATTGGTATATTTAAGAAAAATGCGTACTATATGTCTATGAGGCTTTTCAATTCATTGCCAGATCATGTCAGATTGAAAGAGGACAAATGTTTTGTATTAAATATTGACAAATATCTCATGCAACATTGCTTTTACTCCGTTAATGATTTTTTTAAGTCTGATGATAAATGATAATTGTATTCATTCTGACATTAATATTTTTTTTTTGGATTCCTTTGACATTATATTTTTTTCCCTCTATATTAAAACCAGTTTGGCATTAAATGTAACCTTAGACTATAAGATAAATTTTGAATATTTGTATGTTGCATGTGCAACAGAATATGTCTGGACATCAAATTTTATTAACATCCATATTATGTAACCATATTCTATGCAAATAAATATTATATTATTATTATTATTCACGTCGTAATCTTTATTGCTGAGGATCGTGTCGTGATTATCCCAATGCAAAAGGAACTTATCCTTGATTAGGGTTTTGTTAATTCTGCTTGCATCGTGAAACGCATCATGAAGTTGAATAGACTACCTCCTTTAAAATGTTTTCCTTTAATCTTGCCAATAATCATCAGCTGTCCAGTATTGCTTCCGTCTTTCCTTGCGTTGTGGCCAAAGAATACCAGAATTCTACGAAGACAAATCGTGTCGAGTTTACGTTCAACACTCGAAGAACACAGTTATGAGCTAATTATGAGCATATAATTACAAAATAACAAGAAAAACACTTCATATTTTTATTTTTCTTTCGTGCACAGCGTAACAGGAACTACGCCAGACATGATTTTGTCGACTTAAATCTGTTCACGATATTTTTTATTTGCAAATAAAATTTTATGGCGCTCTCTTGACACCAATCGCTCTTTTATATGCATCTTGCTTGATGGATTTTGATTGCTTTTTTACACAAAAACTGAGTAGTATTACGTGCAAATGGAGCAATACAATGAGTTAAATTTAAAAAGATGATCAAAACGGAATTTGTTTGTAGAAGTCCATAATAATAGTATAAATAAATAAATATCATGGGATAATTTAGTATGTTCCAGTTAAAATGACGAAAATGCACTTAACATGGGATTTTACAACTTCTTTTGTTGCTGAATATGCAAGGAAAATATAACAAAGAGACGTAATAAAACTGACCGAAGTATGGCCTACGACCGATACACCTGCATAATTGTTTTACAACCCCACTTGAAGATAACAATTAAACAATAGATGTTGGTTTTAAGTACTTTTCGTCATTTTAACTGGAACATACTATACACCTATTGACCTAGTCCTAAACTAAGCAAAGCTTGTATTACGGATACTAGGCGCCCGCTTAACATAAATATCTATCTATCTATGTACATAGATACTTAATACATCATGTAATTTCAATAATTAGGTGTTTGTACTTAATTACCATTTAATACCAACGAATAGACGAATTTTATGCCCAAATACGATCATTATTTTCATGAGCGTCAGGATTTCTTCGACACTGGCGAAGTGACAGGCAGATCTAATAATTTCAAATCAAATCACGCACAACTTGGAGGTGTGCCAAAAAACTATACCCGGAAAAAGACACACGTATTACTTATTGTTTTAAATTACTCCGAATCAAAAGTATTTCCGTACGTTTGTGAATTTCAAGAGAAGCGGAACGATGCCCCGCCGTTCATTCACCGCCGCAGATAAAATGGCTTTTTTGTGACCCTGTCACGCAATTGCGATTATTATAGTAATTAGGCCGATCTTGTTTAGATACCTACTAGAAATATACCTACACTAGCTTTTGCCCGCGACTCCGTCGGCGTGGAATTAGTAATTTGAGCAGCTTATTTTTTTTATCCCGTATCCCCCCCGCACCCCCTTCAACCCCCCCCCCCCCGCAACCTTTTCTTCAAAATCAAAATTTTGAAACATTCTTCCGCTCCGCTCCGCTCCTATTGGTGTTAGCGTGATGATAAATAGCCTATACTAGCCTTCCTCGATAAATGGGCTATCTAACACTGAAAGAATTTTTCAAATCGGAGCAGTAGTTGCTGAGATTAGCACTTATAGAAGTTTTACTTCAAAAACCCCCGATTTTGAAACATTCTTCCGCTCCGCTCCGCTTCTATTGGTGTTAGCGTGATGATATATAGCCTATAGCCTTCCGCGATAAATGGGCTATCTAACACTGAAAGAATTTATCAAATCGGAGCAGTAGTTCCTGAGATTAGCGCGTTCAACCAAACAAACAAACAAATTCTTCAGCTTTATAATATTAGTATAGATTTGAAACTGTACATACCTACAGGCGTATTGAGTGTACCGGAGCGCTGCGGGAGAACGAGCTCATGCAAATCTCAATAATTAATGCGGTTGACGCCCTTGGTAAGAAAGGGTTTTACATAATTAATTATGTTTAACAATGGACGTCTGAGATTAAACAGAATAAAACTAAATTACACTTAAACTGATCGAATAATTATAAACTTGAAGTACCTACCTACTCTACTCTTAATAGTACAGTTCCTTTTTTACAGCTGTGAAATATTGTTGTCAAATTCGCAAACTATAAACTTATGTCCTTATGTTATGTCTTATGTTATTTCTTGACTAGATAATAAAATCACGTAACACACATTTGTGTTGCCAAGGTGTCACTTGACTATTGAAGGTGTCATTATTCACATAGTAATTTCAATTAGCACGTGTTTAAATACATTAAGACAATTTGAATATTTAACTTACTCAGGTTGAGATAGATTCGACATCAGTTATGTATAGTCAAAGAAACAATGTATAGGGTGGAACCTTTTCGCAGCAAATGTCATGTCATCCATACATACCTATCTGTCAAAGCAATAATTGTAAAATTGAGCGTCAAAAGGTTCCATCCTGGTAAGTGATTCAGTTTCTTCACTGTTCGTAGTTAATCATTTTGATTTATCATTCAATTAATCAATGCGATACATGTTTGATGTGTATAAAATATCATGCAGAGTAACTGTCGTAATACATTACTTTTGAAGTGGAATTATACTTGTTCTTGTTTATTTATAAACAAAATATGGTTAACAGAATAATGATAAGGACTTTTATGATCGCAAACGTCAAGTATGACAGTTGCGATACTAGAAGATGCATTGGATATTACTTTTACCTATCTTTAGTGAAAACAAATGATGAAACGGAGATAACTCACTCCATTGCTATAATGCCACGTTCAAAAATTAGTCTCAACATGGCCTTCAGATTATAAACAGGACGTTAATATATAAACAACATCGCTTATATGTATAACAGTAAAGTATAATATCTTAGTGGCAATATGGCCAATGTCAAATTGCCTGCCAGCGGAAAATGAATTGTGGAAACTAGTATTCACCACTCACTTTCCATAACTTAGTTCTTACATAGCATCAATAGATGTGCTACATTTAGTACACTAATGATATTAGTAAATGTTTGATCGTTGAGCTATCAAGCCCAGCGATGACTGCATGAAACAATAGGGCATGATGATAACTGATGACCTTGATTTGTGACGCACGACCACTGCTATATTTGTTTAATAGATTTCCCATGAATTAGATTGCCAATTTTTTTAAACACGCTAATTTTATTGTTATAAATACAAATAAATAAAAGACTATAAAAGCACTAGCCCGTCTGCGAAGAATAGGGGTATAAAAAATAGCCTACGACCTATTCACAGACCTACCGAATGTAGAGAAAAAACTTTCATGAAAACGGACAAGCCGCTTCGGAGGAATTCGATAACAAACACCGTGACACGAGATTTTTATGTATTAGACTAGCTGTTGCCCGCGACTCCGTCTGCGAAGAATAGGGGTATAGCCTACGACCTATTCTCAGAACTAAGAGATATAGACAAAAAAATCATAAATATCGGTCAAGTCGTTTGGGTTTTTATATATTCGATGTACTTATTTAAAAACCAGTGTGTGTTGCCAGTGATGACTTATGGCACTGAGACGTGGCCGCTAACGATGGGTCTTATAAGGAAGCTCAAGGTCACTCAGAGGGCGATGGAGAGGGCTATGCTTGGAGTTTCTCTGCGGGATCGCATTAGAAATGATGAAATCCGCGTAAGAACTAAAGTCACGGATATAGCTCGAAGAATCGCTAGACTTAAGTGGCAGTGGGCAGGGCACATCGCCCGTAGAACTGACGGCCGATGGGGCCGAAAGGTTCTCGAGTGGCGTCCGCGGACCGGAAGACGCAATGTAGGTAGGCCTCCAACAAGATGGAGCGACGACCTGGTTAAGGTAGCGGGAACGCTTTGGATGCGGATAGCGCAGGGCCGATCTGTTTGGCGAGCCTTGGGGGAGGCCTATGTTCAGCAGTGGACGTCTTTCGGCTGAAATGATGATTTAAAAACAAATATTGAAACCGTGTATTTCACCTACCCGGGACAGCGTGCAAAGCATGCTTGCAGCATTCCTTCGCTGCACGGCTATGCTCAGTGTCCAGGCGAAATAAGACCTGGCTGTGAGGTCATCAGAGGCCCCAATTAATTTATCCAACATAAACCTTTATTGTTATTGCCAATTCTCTTAATGTTATAAACAAACCATGTTTTACTATTGAAATTTTGTATATATTTAATTTTACAGTTTAAATTAAGTGGTTCTCTATCCTTTTTCCGAATAGCGTATCGTTTTAATATTTTTCATTTAGCCATTTTTTTATTTTTTATTTTAACTAATCCACTGATTTCTATAAGATGACATTTCAAGAAATCCTGAAAGTTTATAACTTTTATAGCAAACTAGCTGTTGCCCGCGACTCCGGTCTACAAAGAATTCGTTTATCGCTATCCCGCGGGAACTATGCAATTTTCCGGGATAAAACAATCTTCGTCATTCCCCGGGTCTCAAACTATATGCATACCAAATTTAATTCTTATTAGTTGAGCGGTTTGAGCGTGAAGAGGTAATAAACAGACAGACAGACACAGTCTCACGTTTATAACATTGGTGTGAAGTGAGATAAAGTTAAACATTTGTGATGTTCACACAACGAAATGGGAACTATAATCTCCACTTTTAAATTTCAGGTATTCGCTTCAAAAGCGATGCCAAAGATTTTTATTTAAATAATATGCTATGGTTTTTGTTATTCTGCCAGTGAAATGAATGAAAAAAAAACTCTATATTGACCTCGAAGACATGAATGACTTTTTATTATGATAAAAACAAATGAATTAACTATTTACGTAGCGAATTAAATACGCACAAGAGGGCATTATCCTGAACGCTTACCATACTGAATCTCAAAACAGAACCAAGCTTGTTTGTTGAAGTAATGTATGTACGTAGTAAATATTTTTCTCAGACGCATATGAATTAGGTTACAAAGTCTACAGCCAAATGGAAAATGCTGGAGCTCGACTTACTTTACAAGATTGAGAACCTAAAGGAATACAAAATACAAGTCATGTCATGACCGCAACTTCGCTCGTGTGAGGTCTAATAGGTGAATTGAAATTGGAAGGTTGTCAAAGGCACTCCATAATAAAACAACACAATCCCATCGAGTTTGAGCTCGTTTGATTTGTCTCGGTAAGTACTTTGGTCCTAGGTGGTAACCAGGGTCTCATGATAGAGCTGGAAGGTGGCCAAAGGCTCTCTATATAAAATGACACAACCCTATTGAGTTTGAACTCGTTTGATTCGTCTCTTCGAGTACTTTGGTCCTAGATGGTAATCAGGTTCTGATGATGGAGATGAAAGTTGGCCTCAAGAACTCCGTAATAAAACGACACAACCCCATCAAGTTTGGGTTTGTTTGATTCGTCTCGACGAGTACCTACTTTTATTTTTAATGGTAACCAGGGTCTGATGATGGAGCTGGAAGGTGGCCATGGGCAGGCACTCCGTAACAAAATGACTCAAGCCCATCAAGTTTGAGCTCATTTTGATTTGCCTTGACAAGTACTTTGATTCTAAATCATTACCAAGGTCTTATGATGGACCTGGAAGGTGGTCAAAGGCACTCCATAATAAAACAACACAATCCCATCGAGTTTGGGCTCGTTTGATTTGTCTCGATGAGTACTTTGGTTCTAGATGGTAACCAGGGTCTCATGATGGAGCTGGAAGGTGGCCAAAGGCTCTCTATATAAAATGACACAACCCTATTGAGTTTGCACTCGTTTAATTCGTCTCTTGGAGTACTTTGGTCTTAGATGGTAATCAGAGTTTGATGATGGAGATGAAAGTTGGCCCCAAGAACTCCGTAATAAAACGACGCAACCCCATCAAGTTTTAGCTCATTTTGATTTGCCTTGACATGTACTTTGATTCTAAATCCAAAGTCAAAGGCACTCTAATAATAAAAAAACAAAACCCCATCGGGATTTGACTCATCTGATGCGTCTCGACGAGTACTTTGGTCCTAGATGGTAACCAGGATCTGATGATGGAACTAAAAGTTGGCCACAAGAACTCAGTAATGAAACGATAGAACGCCTTCGAGTTTGAATTAATTTGATTCATCTCGATGAGTACTTTGGTCCTGAATGGTAAACAGGGTCTGATGATGGAGCTGGAAGGTGGCTATAGGCAGGCACTCCGAAATAAAATGACTCAACCCCATTGAGTTTAGGCTCATTCGATTCGTCTTGACAAGTTCTTTGATACTAGATCGTAACCATGGTCTGGTGATGGCAAAAAAGAATGCCTACAAAAAGCAATGAGATCCCATCAAAAACATTACATGTAAAAAGATGCAAGGCTCGCTAGGCAGTTCTTATACTGCAAAAAAGTTTTGAGATGCAATGTTAAACCAAGTCTGTTAACTTAGTCAGTACCGGGTGGTGTCCATACCATAGAAATCGTTTTCCACAGAGTTGCTTATTTTAAAACCGTTAAATTAATATTAGATATCTTTATTTTTTTAGTACACATAATGACTTGGCAATCGCACGCAACGCTTTACTCATACTCGTACCCAATGATCTTATATGTTACTATTCGTACCTATGTGTATTGCTCAACCTGCATGGCATTAGGGCTAGCGCTATGTTCAATTAGGATTGTAATAAATAGTTGACGTTGACGATTATTCTTACGTCATTAGGTTACCATGCGATTGCCAAGTCATTTTGTGTGTTAAAAAATAAAGATATCTAATATTAATTTAACGGTTTTAAAATAAGCAACTCTGTGGAAAACGATTTCTATGGTATGGACACCACCCGGTACTGACTAAGTTAACAGACTTGGTTTAACATTGCATCTCAAAACTTTTTTGCAGTATAAGAACTGCCTAGCGAGACTTGCATCTTTTTACATGTAATGTTTTTGATGGGATCATTATGACGCTTACTGTAAAGACGTTCTACGATGGGTCAGAAATCAAATGGTTCTGTACATATGAATTAAATTTCATTCAAATCCGTCCAGCTGTTTTAGCGTGAATGAGTAACAACATACACTAGAAAACTTTCGCATTTATAATGTTTTAACAATAGGATTTTAATTAATGCAGTGCAAAACAATCCTTAGGTACTATATTATAAATACGAAAGAAACTCTGTCGGTTATCTCTTGACACCAATTTAGTTGACATTTGGTAGGGACCAGTTTGAGACCCTAGGAAGGATACAGGATAGTTTTTCTGCAAGTAGTGATAAACGAATTCTTTGCAGACAGAGTCGCGGGCAACAGCTAGTAAGGAAGTATTTTGCCTAAAAAACTGATTAGTCTGGCTATTATATTGCACGTCGCTCAATAACACCCGCGTCAGGTGATCTCAGACTACGCAAAGAAACGTATATTTACTTAATTTGTAATTTTGCTTCATTAGATATGTTTTTATGCCGATGGTAATGTACTTTGATCGTTATATACCTGCGTGTAAAATGCTGAGAAAAAATCCGTAAATCAATGCGCAATTCGACACACCTATAGAATTACACAAAGTTAAAAACAACAGTTTTTATTCAGCACGTATTTGTCTCGATTTGATTGACTTGCGAGTCATTGGTCTCGCATTCCAGTTCCAGTCTATTCGATTCATTGATATGATAGCAACTGTGTAACCAACAAAGTTTATGGTTGAGTTGAAATGCGTCAATGCAAAAAAAAAGCGAATAAAATGTACAGCCATATTGTTAGCATGTTGTAATTAATGCTAAATGACAACTGAGTAATATAGGATAAAACGAACAACGATAGACTCTATATTGATTTAACTCGGGAAACGTTTAGATGTTCTAGCTGAAAGGAATCAGAGGGGCACGAGTGAGAAAATGATCATTCTAATTGCTATGCGATGACAGTCAGGCCTATGAAAAATTCCCTGAGGGCTAGCGGTTTAATATTATGGATAGGGATAATGAGAGATGGAAATCCGAAGACGATAACTCTGCCCAGCAGTAGGTAGTCAATTTTATAAGCCAACAAAAGCATGAGTTCGTAAAGAACATATTTTTTGCAATATGACCTACATATTTTCAGGCCAAACTCTCAGATTTTAAATATCTCTCGTGCTAATGCGCTAAGGTTAGTAACATAACGAAAAAAATACACTGAGCCACTTTACATCAATCGACTTAAACCCAAACTAAGCAAATCTTAGACTACGGCTACAACAACAGATACATACTAATTTCTAGATCAGCTTTTCCCAACCTTTTTCAGCCACGCATCCCTAGGAAAACAAGCACAGTTTTCACGGACCCCCTTAATAAAATAAACAGCAAAAAAAAATTCGGATTAGGTATTTATTTTAGTTATTACAGATACAAAATAGGTACTTATAACTTATAACTGTTTACCGCGGACCCCCATACATAGATATACTCGCGGATCCCCAGGGGTCCGCGGACCTCAGGTTGGGAAACACTGTTCTAGATAATACTTATTAATATGTCTATGGTAAAATAATATAATAAGTATAATTAAATAATCGGCGTACCGTTTTTAGGATCGGTGTGTTAACAATAGGCTTGTTTACCCTAACTCTAACAAAATATTCGTCTGTAGCGAATCAAGCTATCTTCTCACCGGATACCGTAACTGTTTCTGTATTGTGTTAATGTTATGAATTAGATAATAGTTTATTTTTGGAAGAGGCCATTAAGACCCTACTCACCTACTGGTTGTTGTATTGTCTTCACAATGTGCTAGTATAAATTGCCGACGAAGTATATTTTTAGAGACAAAAACGTGACTTTTTTCATACAGTTCATAAGTATGGCACGTCACAAAAGTAAAATAAAAAAAATAGTATGGAAAATTTGGGACATTTTTTAATCATTAGAATCAATTAGCGCTCTTAATTCTGAGTAAGAGTAAGATAACCCTAAAACTACTTTTAATTTTGAAAATGCTCATAATGATGATGTCAATTTGGCAGTATTTCATAGGAATAAAAAAGAAAAGAAAAACCACTTAAACAATAAAAGTGACTCTTACGGTTCAGTCAAAAATTTGCATCATGTCAATGGCATAGGAACTTTGACACTCCCAACCCTATCATAGTATCATACGATTGCGTCAAGCGAAGTCGCCTCAGTCGGCGCCAGCGCTGCTAATCACGAAATACATTAAAGATAAACTTTAACAGTTTAACTGTTACTAAAACAAGATTATAAGTTTATGTTTTGCTCAATTCGCTCAGCAAATTAAACTTTTTTTTTGGAAATTTCCTGCTCTTTTCAGATCTTTTTTCAAATTTTAAATATCTGTGATAGTTTTTGAGATAATAAAATAACAACAAATTCCTATTATTTTTTTTAATAAATTGCTTATAACATTTTAATTTTTATCGGCCCCTTTTGGGACCTTTCCTTAAACTTTCTACATAATATTCCGAATCGAATGACACCTTGATCGTAATTTTCGGTGAATATACAAAAGTTTTATGCAAAAAGGTAGATGTTGACCAGACTTTGCTTTGTTGAAAACTTTGCTTATCGACTTTTCAATGTGTTTTTTTAAATATGTAACGCAGATGATTAAATAAATACATTAATCAATTTCGTTATTACTGTTGCTCATTAATGGCATATTATTCTATTATAATTAAAAACAGTCATTTAATTATTTGAAAATAATTGCGTACAGCAAAGTAGGAAGTTCCTGGACTGCGGTTACAAAGGAAATCATCGTGGAATCAATCATGTTTGTTTGTTCTATGAATTTATTTATATTTCTATTGAGGTATTGCTATGTAGTGACTGTAGTGAGTCATGTGAACACGTGTCAGATAATCATATTTATGTTTTTAGTGTTCATTTTACTATAAAGTACACTTATTTTTCCTTAATACTTATTACTGAAATGAATTTTTCATACTCACCATCTACGTATGGGTGAAAATGATGGGATTTACCCGAACAAATATATATATCCTTATTTACTTCCGTACATTTATTTAACTAAGCTGTTTAATTGGTAAATTTTGCTGGGCAAAGGCCTCTCCTCTCTTGCTCCATTCTTGCCTATTTAACGCGAGTTCCTGCCATCCCACGTGATAAACATCTAGGTCGTCCCTCATGTTATTATTTTAACTAATTTTTAATCTACGTACCTACACTTGTTACGATAAACAACCATAGCCATAGGTACCTATTCCTTGAAATCACTAATTAAAATGTTCCTTTACACTTAAAAAGTGTTTTTATCATAAGTAATAACTACTTATACATAGGTAATAATGTTTATGTAAGTATTAAATTATCTTAACGCATTATGGATGAATTAACTAGTACCTAATAAGAGGATTAGTAAACCGTGGTGGCCTAGTGGTTAGACCTATGGCCTGTCAAGCAGAAGGCCGTGGGTTCGAATCTGGGTTAGCACCCCTGAGTTTTTTCGAATTCATGTGCGAAATTTTATTTGAAATTTACCATGACTTTTACGGTGAAGGAAAACCTCGTGAGAAAACCTGCACACACTTGAGAAGAAATTCGATGGTGTGTGTGAAGTTCCCAATCCGCACTGGGCCCGCGTGGGAAATACGACCCAAGCCCTCTCATGCTGAGAGGAGGCCTGTGCCCTGCAGTAGCACGTATATAGGCTGGGATGATGATGAAGAGAAGTAGAGATATGTTATCGTTTGTATTTCCATCCAGAACCGTTGTCAGCGCATTGTCCCCTCTTCTGGCTCATAATTTGGACAAGTTTAAGATTTCGTAGCCAAAATAGCAAAAACCGAACCCATTATAGTTTCGACATGTCCGTCTATATGCCACAGAAATTTTACTCAAAAACTACAAAATGTGTAGATGATTTGAAAATTTTGAGGATAGGTGTCTTGTATTTCGCATTTCTTATCCTCTAATTATGTAATATTTTTGTGATTTCTTCTCACCTTTATCCAGAAGAACTATTTATGTCGGCTAGATTATTCATAATCCATTATTGGCCGTTTGCCGTCACTAACTTTACTGTAAAGGTGACTGTTGACGCCACTTAACACTTCAATAACGTCTAGTAAGTTTCCTCGTCGCATGTTGCATTTTAATCGCACGTTTAATTCATAACAACTATTAAAAATACGCGAGTAGACATGTGATGTAATGAACTTCATTCAATTAAAAATAGAAGAATTATTATTGACATAAAGTTGAAAGAACTCTAGTACAAATCAGTATTGATGCAAAACCAGTTGTGTTGTAGCTCACAAAATCTCTGTTTTACATTGATCTAATGTATGTCTATCGTATTGATCTTTTTAGCGATAAGCCTATTGTCTGCCTGAATTTTTATTTTTGTAATGTCATTGTACTTTTTGGTGTTCAATAATGAATATTTTGTATTGTATTGTATATGAAAGTTAAATTTAATGCTATTGAATTTTTGTCTTTAGCTCAGTTTATTACTATCTATTTTCTAGTGTGTATAGAAAAGCCTTTTACTCAAACGGGTGGGTCCGCGAAGCGTTTGAGCCGCCGTGTCCCACGTGTTGCTAAAATCTAAGGATGATGTCCATGAACTAAAACCAATTGACAAGATTTCATATTTCTAAGACTATAATTTGATTTCTCTGTATTCTGTTTGGAAAGAGAAAGACGCTGATAGTTTTAAATTTTCACTAGGTTTATTAATTAATTTTTTTTAAGATGTGCTTATTCTAAAAGGGCATATCTCCAAAACTACCACACCATAGATCCATTACTTTAGTCTAGCTAGTCTCTATAAAAAAAAAAATACGTAAATCTGACGTTGACGTTGTGTGTGGTTTGCTTAGTCGGTTTGGTTCTTTCTTGCTTTTCGATCACAACTACGGGCTCCTTTAAAATCTTATTTAAATCAATAACACGTCGTTCGTGCATTAACATTAATAAAAATATATCATTTATGTATCTGTCAAGTCTCAATGTTAATGTCAAATTTAAAATTATGTCGGCTCTTTTTTCTGGTGAAAAAGGCAAAGGAAACATCTATTCTGTGGTAGGTAGTATTGGTAAATTCAAATATCTTTTTTTATTATCTTGTATTTTTTAAATATGGAGAAATAAATTATAGTAAATATTATTTAGAATATTTTTTATAGAACCAAAGTAATCGACATAGCCCACCGCATTAGCACGCTGAAGTGGCAATGGGCAGGCCATATAACCCGAAGAACCGATAACCGTTGGGGTAGACGAGTTCTTGAGTGGAGACCACGGATCGGCAACCGTAGCGTGGGACGTCCTCAGACTCGGTGGAGCGATGATCTTCGCAAGGCGGCTGGCAAGAGCTGGATGAGAGTGGCCGAGGATCGTGCTCAGTGGCGTGCCATGGGAGAGGCCTATGTCCAGCAGTGGACGATCATAGGCTGATGATGATGATGATGATGAAATATTTTTTCGTGTTCAGGAGGCAAAACTCTTTCGATACCTGTAGTAATTTTCAGGTATCAAAAAATTAAATCTCGTCAATTGCAATTCTGCGACCACGCACCACACTACGCGTGGTGGTGGTCACTAAGGTTTTTAGTTATTTTCCCGCCCAAATATCTAGTACAACCTACATAAAATGAAAAAAAACGCTATGAAACTTGGATCGTTTTTTACGGCCACATGGCCGCACGGGTCACAATAGCATATGGAGCGGATGTGATCGTGGGTATTTGCTATACCTAAGTATTTTTGGCTCTAAAATTACTATGATTACTCATTGTAATTGTAATGAGCAACTAGGTTTATTTTGTTGTTAGCTGGAGCAAAATGCGAATGGAATTGTAAATTATCCGGTCCCTTTCAAATTTAGCACATAAATTATTCTGAAACTATGTACTTACTATGTGTCGTTTGTGCTGTGACTTCGAGATACTAATTTATACCTACAAGTTAAATAACAATCACCTTATTGAATAATAAAAATATTATTATTTTCTTTAACCCTAACGTAAAATAAAGCTTGCTTCAAAACAGACAAATTCAATTTATTTGTTTTAATGTTAATTTCAAGTAAGTAGAAAAAGAAGGAAAGGCTTCTTCAGCTTATAAATACAAATATACACAGTTTACAAAATGATGAAACGACAATAAATCAGTGCCGAAAAGATTGAAAGCTCACAATGATTCGGTACGGGACTACAGCGCTGGTTTTCAGTTACATCCTCTAATTAAATAGATAGATAAACTTTGGGAACTATGCCGTCGGGTGGTATTCTTAAAGATATTTTTTATTTGTAATTTTTCCTTTATTATCTTAGTTTAGTTTCTATTTTAGGTTATCTAATTTTAGTGTTTTTTTTTATTTGTTCCAAACAATGTCTATATGTATAAATATAAATAAAACCTAATAGATAAAGTATAAAGCTATACATATATATTCCATTTAGCTCCCATCGAGTTCCCTGCCACTCCTTAAGACCGGTTACTGACAAATAGACCAAGTCGCGCGTAAACCTGAAGAATGTTACCAGCAGCCACTTACCGCAATTGTATAATAGGTACATGTTATTATAACTATTTTTATCTTATTAATATTAACATTCTTACATGCTCCGACTTCTCATAAACAGTACCTACTTCTGGATAAATAAATGGTCTAAATTAGCGACAACAATACAACAGGCATGTTACGTGAACTACCAGCTATTAAATCGGTGACATAATGCGGACCACGGCAAGCGCCAGCTATATTAAAAGACTCATACATTTCTCGTTGACTATTAGCTTACGAAAAAAACCTAACCGACTCGCCTTTGTTAAAGAGCAATGTAATCGCTCTTTATTTTGATAGTATCGTCTCGCCTGAATAGACCCAGCTACTGATTAAATCAAATTGACCTTATTGAAGTTTGAAGTTAAACATTCGATACAAACCGCTAATTTAAAAAATATGGTAAGGCACGAGATTCTCTTAACAAATTGAAAAGGCCGCCAGACCGGCCAGAGATGTTTTTGGAAGGATTGCTAAACCGGTAACACGCTTCGACAAAATTGGTACGAAAAAAAGAATTAAAACGGTTACGAGTAGACGACGTGCCCATAACATATTTAGCATAATTAGCTATTCGACCACACACATCTATGTAGGTACCGGCTGGCAGACATCGATACCGATTCAATGAGTCATGGCATGAGGTCCAAAATTTCAACAATGACTCCCCACAAGTTTAACAGTAAGTAAGTGGGTTAAAACGGTTTTTTACTTCCTCCGTTGATAAAAGAATCGTGACGAATAGCGATAAATTTAATTCTAAACTGTTAAATTAACTTTAATTATTAACGTGCAATGACGTCATGTCAATAATTTTGTAAGGAAACAATTAAGCTATTTTAAAAGTCGTGGAATCAGGTAAATTAATATGAATTGGTAGGGTAAAGGTATAAAATATTTTTATTTGTGACTTTATCGAGTTTTGGCCTTGCCGTTATCAGTGGTATCGATCGAGTCATTTATTGATGTACGCTTTAGTTACCAGTTAAATTTACAACTGATAAGTATACCTATTGCTAAACTGAGATGTTACAAATTTCACAATACGTTAATAAGTACAATCCGATAATTATACTTACCAAAATTAATGTTACCCTATTGAAATTGCATATTTTGTAACGACACTTATTCTTTTATTAACACTCCAAAATTCCCAAAATAATCTAAAATGAGTTTTCTGAATTTGGTGAATTGCGATTCTTGTAGCAACAAACTTTAGTAGATAACAAACTTTCCTCCCTTCGAGAGTTCCCACCTCAAAGTATACGTTTACACGTGTGAAACGTTAATCTTATTAGGTCTATCCCGGCTGTAAACACCAGGCTAATATTATTGTATATACCTGGGCGGCCGAGCTTCGCTCGGGCTGAAACTCGGTACCAAGCTTTTTTCCAGAGATAAGACCAAGCTAGATCAATTTTTCATAACCCCCACATACCAAATTTCATCAAAATCGTTGGAGCCGTTTCTGAGATTCTGATTATATAATATATATATTCTATTTATTCATACATATATACAAGAATTGCTCGTTTAAAGGTTTTAGATTAGATACCTACTACTATTACTAGGCAGCTAAAAAGGCGGGAAAACATGCGTTACTATTACTAATAAAAATACGTTAACAATTGGTGGAAAAACCAAATAATCTCCAATACATGTGGCTACTGAGTTGAGGAAGGGTAAAGGACAAATATATTGATGTTTTAGTAAGGTCAATATCATTTTCCTCCCGACAAACATGGCACAAACTAAATTTGTTTGTTTTTTCATTTAAATATTTGTTCGTTCCGAGCGCTAGTTTTGTCATTGTAACTGTTCGCAGATAAAGTTTCTTTCAATGAGTTGTACTGAAGTTAGGTATGAGGTTGCATAAATGTATCTAACAATATCTAACTACTAAGTACTACTTCGTGTATTACTTTCACAATTAAATGGACAAATAGGAAAAAAAGCTGAAAACTCACCTTCATATATGGACCTATCATAAAGAACAATTATAAAACGCTTCGCGAAATTTGATTTCACGAAACCAAACAAAAATTTAACGTTTAATGTTATGCACCGGGCACAAAATTTTCACAGCAAAGTTTTATCACAGATCTTTACAAGCGAAAACGCCACTTAAACAGGCATGCAATCCGCAAAGTCATTAGCACGAAATCACCATAAAATTTAGCACATTTATTTAAATTACAAAATAACTCTGGCAGCGTCGTTATTTCTTTTTAGGCATTATAGTATGGCGCGAAATGACTGAACGTTCGCGAACTGAATTTCGTATGCGCCTATTTAAATTCGCGGCGGGAGAATTGGCTTGAGCGCGACGCGAATGTCGTCTGTGTCGGTTGCACGGCGACTGACTCCACGCCGCTTACTCCTACATGTATATTCGCAGCCGTTAAAAAATAAATACAACTGGAGGTGATGAACGAGGGCCTGCGAAATATTTCAGAGGAACTGTTATCTAACGTGTTCGAACATACACCTCGGGCAAAACCGGCACGGTCCTTTCTCGTCGCCGGTGAAAACACGTGGGCATGGAAATTTCTGACACAGGATTAATTGGTACCAAATATTCCGTTTCACTATGTCAGCGTAAGTTGTCAATCAGAAACCCAATCAGCCAATTTTGTGACGCGAATTCGCTTGCGGATATCGGCTCTATGACGGATCTTAATTGGACGACTTTCTTTTAAGCGTTGGTTTTGTAAAGGTACATACTTGCATTATTATGAAAACTTGAAGAGTGGTAAAGAAATTTTTGACTTAAGTCTAACTAAAGGGTCCCAGCAAAAAAAAATCTGGTTTGAGCTGCTTTGTTGAAAGCTCCATACATTTTATTACTACTGATTTTTTTTCGCAAGACTGCCTAAGAAATGTCAATAAACCTCTTCTTTGTATGTTAGTATTAGTAAATATGTTTCTTTGATGTTCTTTGTACCATATTGGATGAAATTTATGTCGACTTAAAAAATATTAAAAGGCGTTATTTTTTCTGGTTTAGTCATCGATTTAGAATGTTTATTTCAGCCAAATCTAAAGACAAATGAAAAGTTTGTTCATTTTTTACCGTTTTAATCAAACCTCGTACGCATTATACAGGTAAGATCATAAATATATGTAGTTACCAAGGTGTCAAAAATATCTATACAACTCTATGCCAACCATAATCTAACATAAAAAAACAAGAGTTAAGAAATAAGTTATTAAAATAAAATTGCTGGCTATACCTACCTTTATACTATTTTAGTTGATGTACTTGCATTGTTATTCTATTTAAGTATATACCCGTACTAAATTTCAAGACAATCCAAGCACAAAAAGTCGGTGAAATTTGACGTGCATGATTCAAAGACAACTTACGTGCAAGGCAAATAAAAGACTGTAATAGTTTAAATGCAGCAAATAAAATCAAAATATATCTTTATTCAATTTAGAGCTGGTTCCACTTGTCGGATGTCGGGCCCGGATTTTAATCGGATGTTACAGTGGCAGAACACTTTATATGAAGCTATTTACACTTGCCCGACACCGATTTTGTGTCGGTGTGAACAGAGACGCCGACAACCGATTAAAATCCGGGTCCGACATCCGACAAGTGGAACCTCTACCAGTTCGGAAAACCCCTGTGGAGAAGAATCCTCCAAGAAACTCAACAAGGTTTGTAAACATCTCAATAAGCAACTTTTGTGAGCATGAATACGTATTTACACGCACCTCTTTTCAAATTTTCCGTTGGTATCATAAAACAGCAGCAGCAGTTTAACAAATATTGCTATCAAATTTCACATGAAATTACCGTTGAATCATCTTGTTTAATACATATAAACAAACCAAAGTAATTTAAACGAATTGTCATATAAAAGTAGAATGTTAAATTCGACGGAGCATCAGACATATAACAGCTCATATCTGCTAATGCCTACATAAATATTTTATAGCGCACGTCAACCTTGCTAGATAATTGCGCTCGGAAAATCTTGCAGCGAGCGATAACCTACAAACCCTGTGTTATTTTAGCTGACACTTTGTCAATATTGTCTAAAAACTACAGCAACGAAGCAAGCCCATGAGATCTACTGGTACTATACTTTAGCATAAACGCACCGCGAGTGACGTTCTACCCCTTTTTTTATATTTAATTTTTGTGTATTGTTACGCATAAATGTTTTTTCACTTCTCATGCTCTTAAAATGTTACTTTAGTCTCTGCATATCGGGACTAAAGCTCTTTTTTGATCTCTAGGGATTAAAGTAAATTTTTTTTATTTGACTATGGAAACCCCTAAACTGCCAATCACGGTGTTTGTGAATGAAGGATTATCGCCATTTTCAGTGACTGGGTATAGACAATTTTAAAGCTTTCCACAGACCGAAGCGCGCTGTGGACGCTCCGTAGCGGCTTGCGCTTCGGTCTGTGGAAGCCTTTATGGCGTGGAAATAACCTCAAAATGACAACTGTATAAAAAATATTTAAAAATTATAATTTCGTGAAACACGATGAATAATTACGAATATTAATCTATTTAATTATAAAATATTAAAGATGAATTCATTTTATTCTTCATGTAAAGAAAGATTTCCTTTAGCTTAGGTGTTTTTTATTTTGTTTTTTTTAAAAGCGCTGTCGGCAAAGCAGTTCCCTGCTCTGTCGATAAAATAGCAATCCGCACTGTCGGCAAAGCAGTGCTGGATGGAGTGTACGGTAGATAGAGCAGTTACGTTTGAAAGTTAATATGGCGTGACTTCAAAATAATGCGATTTAAGTTGCATTTAATAGTAAATAGAAAGTATATTTAGATATAATTTAACAAAGAATTGGCATATAGAAAATAAACTTAAAATGTCGTTTCTTTATTCACGGGTAAGTGTTTCAGTTAACAATATATTTTGTGTGTGGACTTAGTTAGATCAATTAGGTTAATTTATTTGCCGATTCTAATGAATGAACAATTATCATTCTTACATGCATATATAGTCCAATTAGTTTTAACATAGTCTTTAAGTTAGAATCTGTTGGCTAATTATGCAAGCATTTAAAGCGTCACTTTACAAAAAAATATAAAAGAAAAGAAAAGACAGCGGAATTTTTTTTTTGCTATTTGAATTTTGAACAGATGTCCATTGCTCGTATTGAGCATACGTTGTAAAAAAGTAATTTTGTACGTCGTTTTTTTCCTCGCATTCAAAGTGAAAAGTAGAGTGTCTAACGCGAGACTAAACTACCATAATGACAACTCGAATTATAGCCTCCCTCGCTATGGCTCGGGTGGCTAAATATCTAGTGTTGTTATGGCTTGTTTTAGTCCCTTGTTGAACAATCTACTATAAGTTTGATATAAAACTTACGTAACCTAACCTAATGAGTTCTATACGATGCTGTTTTAATAAATTCTGAGAAGTTTTTTAAAAACTTTTCTATATATTAACTTTCGATATTCAAAAACGTACCCTGTTAATCACCTTGTTTGCGTTGCGTGCAATGTAACATAGCATAGTAACTTTTATAGCTGACATAAAGTATAAGCCATCTTTCTAATTGCACACAAAAAAGAGATAAATGTTTTTATCCACGAAACATTCTAATCAATCCTCTGTAGGCCAATTCCTAGCTTCAATCAATTGAAATACTTTTTACCCGACTGCGAGGGTTATGTGTATGACCTGACCCGTATGTATGTTTGTCCATTCCTATGTCCTCTCATAATTTATGATTTGTCGCGATTCCCCCATAGATTTAGCCAACAAATTGGTTTAGCTATGGAAGTATAAAGTCAGTCTTAAAATGTAAATCTTAAATTGTTCTAAAATTACATTAATAAATATTAAACATCCAATAAAGGCATTAAAATGCCAACTCAATTGATTAACATTCTTAAGTATGTTTTTTTATCTTATATTTAATCATATCATTTATTTATCCTTAGACATCTGCATCTGTAAATATTCGATGCCATCGTGGCCACTTGGTGTCAGCAATATAAATAAATGTTAATTTATGGTTTTGTTAAATTTTTACATGACCCGTGCTACAATGTAGGTATATCAGTAAAGATGAAAAAGGAATCGTAACTGCATTTGAACAACGGATTAGAAGTAGTTTGGTGGGTAGGAGCCTCAAGAAAAGTAAGTCTTCTGTAACTTTTAACTAAACGTGGTGGGCATTTGTTTTTCCAATAACTACAAGTGGGGATTATAGAGGCCAGGCAAGTTAGTTTAGGTGTTAGAATATGGTTGGTGGTGAATTGGACACAACGGAATAGGAATTTACAGACAGGAATTGCCGTCGTAAGTTTAATGGATGCTCTACACATTCGGCTCTCATACAGTTGATTGACTAGGACTCCACTATCCAATTTTTTAAAAGCAGTAACATTGCTTGGTTCCAACAATAAAGTACCATAATCCATTACACTTCTGACTATGGCGTTGTAAATCAGTTTTAAGGAGTATGAATTCGCTCCCCACCAGATGCCCGATAAGCATCTAAGAATATTCAAATTACGTACCTACACATATTCACAGTGAGGATACACCGGTAAGCATTTGCACATTAATTGTGGTCCGAGAATGATAGTGAAGTTTGGTTCCTGCCTACCCTTTTGATTATGTTTCTAAAATAATTTTATTTGGGAAAAAATCCAAATTGGATGGGGTGCAGGGAGGGGATGTCCCTATCTGAAGAATTTTTTTCTTGCATGAACTACAAATGGCCCTATAAGTATCATAGGCCTCGTAAAACGTTCTGCCTGTAGAATTTTTTGGAGACTGAGAACCGTCTGATGGATGTGTTTGGTGCTGTTGAGTATTAGCGGATATTATATCTGCAGGGTCTAATTTATTTGGAAAACAGTCAGTCAGTCAGGTAGTGCTAAGCTCAGTTGTTTTATGATTTAGTTCACAATATTTAAGATGTAGGTCATTGTAGGTGGTGTAGCTGTGGTACGCCCGATACAGGGTGACATCGGAGTCGTAATCAGAAACCACTTTTTCAGATTTGGCAATTGATTGCCATTTACAAGCAATAGTCTTTACACGAAACGAAAACTTTTTTTTTGTTAATTTGCCCCTTAACTAAATCACTGATTCAGTATATCATGGTTAACCTATTTTAGAATATATACGTCTTTAGATCCTAAGTAATTTATACTATTTTATTTTACGAAACTTTATTTATGTACAATGGGGATGGGATGGAAGTCAGTCATTGCCAATATTATATTTGTAGTAATTTCGTGGAAACTAGCAAACCTTTTAAAACATTAGTTATCAATCAGATGATGAAAAACTTACGATCTCCAAAGGAAATTACATGCTCAAGCCCACGGTGGACCACGCCGCGTACTACACGAAAATGTCGATAGCCGCATATATAATTACTTTTTTCATCACACTTGCTCGTCAATGGTGTTATTCCATGCTTGTATACTAAATGACAATGGCCTAAATTGTTCTTAAGGGAGTTATAGATTTACGTACAGTTATTCTACCCAAGGAAGTTCTAACTTTAGTTTTAAAATTTGCAAACAAGTCATTTCAGACTAAGGAGGTTTCATATCAGCCAACGTTTTATTTATTATCTTTAAAACTTAGCTATAACCCAAATTTTACAACACAAAACTTATCTACGGTTCATGAAAATTCGTTATTTTTATATTTTAAATTTATATCAAATAGTTTTGCAATAATTTTAGTAAAAATATTTTTTTAAACATGTTGGCAGAATCTGGCCGTATGACCTTTCGAATTCTAAACTAAACACAGTTTACATTATCTATGGTAGGTGAGTCGAAAAAAGTGTCAATCTGTATTGGCGGGTAGCCATTATTTTATTCAATTTAAGTGTTTAGAGACAAATTAATTTTATTTTTGGATTTTTTTTCTCGCAATGTGATGAAAATCATTGTGTGTATCACGGGCAGTAAGGGGATTACAAACTCGAGTCATTAAAAGCCCTCCGCCTTCGGCGTCGGGCTTCTAATAGACTCTCATTAGTAATCCCCTACTTCCGGCTCTAGATGCACAATGTACTATTATGCAACACGCAGAAAAGCCCCAGTGCGGCTAGGCGTTCATCTTTAAAAGGCAGCTTACCTATCAAGTGTTTTGAACCTCTTACTCAGTAATTATCAACTTAGTGACAAAACCAGTAGAAAATCTATATGATGATACCTACGAATGTATAGGTACATATTTACATGAAGTTTTTGCACTCCGTCTCGATATTTGCTATGTTTGCACAGGTTAGCAAATGTTTATGCATTATCAGCTTACCTCGATGTTTCCTTATAGCCTCTTCGCCCTGAGCTATCAAATTTTCCTCCATAGACCTAGACCCTAATCCATAATGCTAATACAGAGTGGATGAGGACGGGGGTCCTTCCCGAAAACAGGTGATAGTGTTGCTTAAACTGAACAACTTTCTCCAAGGAACATAGGCTTTAAGACTAACAACTCTTTGTACTCTAGGCTATGTAACCACAAAGAACAGGTAGATAAGGGAACTAGATCGGGGGTATACAAGCTTACTTGTAATGACTGCAATGGGATATACGAATAAGAATAAAAGAATAAGAATAAGAATAAGAAATCTTTATTTCGCATAAGTAACGGTACATGTTAAAAAGAAAAAAAAATAAAAACAATAATTGAAAATAGAGATAAACTACTTATACGAAAAAGGAGTCCACTCAGCACTCGTCGGGTCACTAAGGGTGGCTCGAAGCTGATATTATGTGGATCCTGGTCAGCATCCGATACAGAGCCGCACGGCACACATGCTCCCACAAACTCTCCCAATATGATTATATTTATAAATAAATATTCTGTCTCTCTTTATTTAACACAAATTCATAGATATACAATAAAGAATTTACTTATACGTATTTATTTTATACGTAGGACAGACAGGCCGAAGTTTTAATACTAGATTTAAAGAGCATGTTTCGGCATATAGGAATGAGCATCCAGATAGATCGAATTTAGCAAAACATTTGTTGGAATCAAATCATTCATTGTTAGATTCAGATTCTTAAGAAGTGTTACATTATTGCGGCAAGGGGTTGCGTCTGGATGCTCTGGAATGCATGGAAATAATTAGGTACAACACTATGGGGTCTATTATTAATGAACAGGTAAATTTAGTATCTTCTCCTTTACTGCGGCTTGGGTCTAATTTGAACAGTTAGTATTAATAAAATATGCCTTATAAATAAATAAACAAAAATTCAAGGTAGTTTTATAATATGTCAATAAAAGTTAATTTTTGTGGGCTAGTTTGAGAATAAGAAAAATAAAGTGGGTAGGTACTTGTGAAGTTACAGTGACAAGTTAAAACATTTGTTTTGGTTTGTTAGTTTAACATTTGGTAGCATAGCATACGGTTGTGGTAACTCTGAAGATGAGCTCTGGTTGAGTTCGAAACGTGTCAGTGTAGCTTGGTGGTCGTGATGGTTGTGTTTATGTGATTTGTGTGTGTTCGTACAGTGTGGAGGTGGAGGAACTGTATGAACACAAATTTCTTGCATAAACGTAACTATTGTAAGGTCGCGGGTGAGCAAAGTAATTGTTTTAGTTCATGATCGAAAAACGATTTTTTTTTTCACCTTTCCATAGTAAGTCGGTCAGCTAACCAATATATTTTGTATGGGAGTATGAAATTTTTTATTCGTTTTTCGACCAGGGGGGTTACTACGAAATTCGAAGTTCGAAGTTCGGATCGTGCGGTCTCTCTCACTCTCGTAATAAATACCATTAGCGTGAGCGGAACGGCATGAAACGAAGTTCGAATTTCGCGCTTCTTAGTATAGGGCCTGTTCCTTGGAGAAAGTTGTTGAGTTTAAGCAACACTATCACCTGTTTAAGTAAAGGATCATCGTTTGGTTCCACCCAGTATACCGTACCTCTAATTATTGTATTTTTTTACAAACTTAAATAAACAGAATGTTCTGAATACGTATTCCACATTTTTTTACTGATCACTTGATCAAATAAAATAAAACGAAAAAAATATTTTTCTTCGACTTCTATTTGTCCTGTTTGTTTGGTTTATTTTATTTTTAGGGTTCCGTACCTCAAAAGGAAAAAACGGAACCCTTATAGGATCACTTTGTTGTCCGTCCGTGTGTCCGTGTGTCCGTCCGTCCGTCTGTCTGTCAAGACCCTTTTTCTCAGGAACGCGTGGAGGTATCAAGCTGAAATTTATATCAAATACTCAAGTCTACTGTCCCTTAGAGCTGTGAAAAAATCAAACATTTAAGCCAACGCAATCAAAAGATACAGCCGTTTATGACGCAAATTTCCGCATATTTTCGAAACTCGCAAGGGAATCAAAACCTACAGGGTACTTCCCGTGAACTCAGAATCTTGAAATTTGGTACAAAGCAAGGCCTTATAGCACAGATAAAGGAAAAATTGCGAAAAGCATAAATTTTTTTGTCTGTCTGTCTATATCAGTAACCAATCTACAATGATCCCACACTGCGCACATTTTGCTTAGGAGCAGGGGTCTGCTAAGACTGGATGTTCATAGACATATAAATTTGTATGGAACCCTCGATGCGCGAGTCCGACTCGCACTTAGCCGGTTTTTTAATTTATCTAACTTCGCAGGTAGACCTAGGTGCATTACATACCTAATCATCATTCATCATCATCATTTAATTTTCAGCCGCAAGACGTCCACTGCTTAACATAGGCCTCACCCAAGGCTCGCCAAATAGATCAAGATAGAGCGACGACCTGGATAAGGTTGCGGGACCGCGTTGGATGTGGATGGCACGGGACCGATCTTTTTGGCATACCTCTAATACTTAAAAAAAGTGCCCATAATACTGTAGCGCCTCAGGGATGTTTGCAGACGCTAGAGTTGACTGTTTTTATGCCACCATGCGCAAGAGGGCGGTATCCCTGGTATGTCGGGTGCGCGGCAGTCCCAACAACATTTTGAATATGTTAGGGGACAGAATTGGCTGCCCTTACTTGCGTCACTGTCAGGGGTTACATGCTCTTAGTCAGTGAATTAATTTTATAATTTATTTACTAACATTTAGACCTAAGCTACTACTAACAAACATAATAATATGAGTCTTTGATACTTGAACTGAATAAATTATTATTATGACGGAGGAGGTCTCTTAAGCTGAATATCATTCATATTGTCAAACATAATAATCATAATAAATATTATTTTTAATTGTCTTTCACTAGGGCTTCTTTTATTGGTTACACTATAAACAACTTTTAATGGTCTTAATTATCTTTAAGTAGGTACTATAAACTAATTATTCCAATGTAATGGACGGACACTAGTAAACGTAAAACAGTTCCTCGGTATGCGTCTGTCTCAAGCTCGCTCCAGTGCCAACGCAACACTGATGGCATGGCTGTTAGTGTTACTTGCGTCGTGTAGCGCCATGATCTATGGCTATACTCCGACAATTTTATTACATTAATATTTACAGATCGAGTTATTCTTTTAACTATTCAGTCCAAAATGTTCATTAGGGCAATAATTTTCTACTCTACTCATATTTCAAAAAAGACGGTTATTTTATAATTTTCAAACGTTTCACGGGTAATATTTAAAAAATCGACCAAGTGCGAGTCGGATTCCTGCACAAATTTTAAGGTGCTTATGTCGAATCAAAATATACCTTCGCCGTAAACGGCAGTGAAAATTTCAAGTGTCTAATAAGGTTCTAGATATAGAGCCCTGTGACAGACGGACGGAGGGACAGACAGACAGACATCGGAGTCTCAGTAATAGGGTCCCGTTGGCACCTTTTGGGTTCCATACCCTAAAAAACAACGTGGTTATATGTTTGAAAAACTCCGCTAAACTAAGCAATAAAGACAATCATGGCACAAGAATTGAGCAAACAGATATTACTATACTATCTACATCGATAGTCAATGTTCAAAATTGCATGATATCAGTCACAGTAGGTATCTTACTTATATTTCAGTAGGTAGTAGTTTTATCGCATTACCAGTATCATGACAGAGAGTAATGTTTTGTCTACGGTTCAAACGTACCTAATCCTATGAAGAAAACAGATTCTCACTAAAAATGGCGTTTTGTTTACACGGCACTAACAGTACTAGACTTTACAAACTTGACTTGACAAATGAACTCACGAATTTACAGTTTAGCAACTATTTATAGGCACTTTTTTAATACATCACGCGGTCTTAATCTCCATGATTGATTTATAGTGTACTTTGTATCAACGCTGCAGTAGGTACCTATCAATTGGGAGGGCGTCTTTCTGTCAGAATTATTAAAAACAAAAACACGTCAATCACTTAAACAATATCGAAGTTTCAAGAACACGCCCTATCTCAAGACACGTTAGTACTATTATTTATTTTTAGTAGTGGTAGAGCCATGTTGTAGCTAGCCGCTGCATCACGAATGGGCCGGCTCGTCCGGGGCAGTACCACCCTCTCACAGAAAACCGGCGTGAAGCAGCAGTAATCCTGCTTGCGTTTCGTGCGGTCAGTGAGAGTGCCGGGGGCCCAATACCTCACCCCTTCCCTCTCCCCCTCCCTCTCCCCCTTCCCCTATTCCCTCTCCTTAAGGGCCGACAACGCACTGACATCGCGTAAAGCGCTGCAGGTGTCTATGGACAGTGGTGATCATTTAACATCAGGTGACCCACTAGTTCGTTTGTCTGGCCTTTCTAACATAAAAAAAAAAAATTCTGTGCTCAAGAGATATCAAGTTCAAAGAAAACAATTGGTAACGGTGATACGAGATAATGACTTACCTGAGGTCCTATTGTCTAACGTTTCGTAACGTTTCGCTTTCACCATCTCTTTCTGTCATCATCATATTATACCGTTTGACAGAAAGAAATAGTGATTGCGAAGGCAAGCGTCAGAAGCGTTACTAGACAAGAAGCCTGCTGGTCTAATTGTTTCGTTGGTTGTGACATATCGTACATTCATAGACAAACCAAACCATAGACAAACCAAACCATTAAGGCAAATATTAAATTCTAACGCACAGAATTAATAATAAGAAAAACAGAAACGTTAAACGTTATATGGCTAAGAAGCCTTATTCTCCCGGCCCAGTATGAAACGAAGTGCCGATGCTCAATTTAATTCATCATAATCATCATCTCAACCTATATTTTGTCCTAGATTGCACAGAACTCCTGGCAGAATGCGAGGGCTTGGCCGTAGTTCCCAGACGGGCCCAGTGTAGATTGTGAACTTCACACACACGATTGAATTTCTTCTCAGGTGTGTGCAGGATTCCTCAAGATGTTTTCCTTTACCATAAAGCTCATGGTAAATTTTAAATGTAATTCCGCTCATAAAGCCCGGGCTCAGACCCACGACTTTCTGTTTGAGAGGGCATAGGAGCACTGTGCAGCCACTAGGCCACCACGGCTACATTAATAGAATAATAAAATTATTTAGTATGATAAGGTTTATAGTGGGCCAGGAATAGGGTTATAGATAGGGGTATTAGTTAGGGTCCCTTTGGTCGCCCTAGATACCGTTGCACAGATGTGGTGGAGGCGGATCTGCGCGAGCTTGAGGCTGGTGACTGGCGAGAAATGGCACAGGACCGGGATCTTTGGTGTGCACTCGTATTGGAGGCCAAGACACTCTTTGGGTCGTTGTGCCAGAGGAGTAAATAAGTAAGTAAGTAGGAATAGGGTTGCCAACCATCCCGCTGTTTGCGGGACGTCCCGTTTCTGGAGCCCTAGAGTATGCATCCCGCAAAAAGTCCGCGCGGGACGCCGACTGTCTCGTTTTCAGACTAGACTATCATGAGCAATGATTTTAACGTTAAGTTGTACCTAAATACGAGTAATTTGAGAGCACTTGGTTTTAATTTGAATATGCCGCGAATAACTCGCGCGAACAGCGGTCCGCTTACTCGCTCGCTCGGCTCTACCCTTTCCCTTCTCTTTCCCGGTATACCTATTGATCTAGGTTTTTAATACTTGCGTCATTAAACTAGCCTGGTTTATTATTATCTTACCAAATTAGACCGGGTGAAGAAGTCCCGCATTTTATGGACAAGTCCCGCAATTCGAACGCAAATGTATCTACCGCATGTGCACTTAGGTTAGTAACCCTAGCCAGGAATGAAAAAGGTTGACTGTATTTTATTGAATCAAGCGTTACTTAATGAACTGAAACTATTGCTTTTTATGTAGTTCCTCCACCTCCACACTGTACCTACGAACACATACAAATCACACAAACCCAACTATCACCACCACCAAACTACACAGACGCGTTTCGAACTCAACTGGAGCTCATTTTCAGAGTAAGCACCACAATCGTACGCTATGCTACCAAATGTAGCATATTTTTTGCACGACTCAAACTCGCGTCTGACCGGTTTTTTAACCAACCTCAACTTCACCTTCGAAGTCCCAGCTAGAATGCTAAATTGTTTCTTTTGTTTGATGTTTAAAATGTCATTAACTACGACGTGTATGAGTTTTTAACTCCCCCGTAGCCGTCAGTTATAATTTACTGCGGCAACAAAGCATCTATTCTGGTATTGCTATAGTGAATCGTCAGGAATCGTAGGTACCGACGCGTGCTAGCCAAGGTAAATATTATGATTTGAGCTTGTATCTACTATAGTAAAACAGAAAAAGCGAGTAACGACCCGCTTGAAGATTTGAACAATTTGTATTGAAGGTTTTCTAGACGTAATAGTACATTGTGCATTAAGGACCGTAAGAAGGGGATTATAGTAACGAGAATCTATTAAAAACCCGACGCCGAAAACAGAGAGAATTTAATGACTCGAGTTCATCACATTTGCGAGAAAAATTCAGATTCTTCAGATGAAGAAGACATTTCTTCTTTGTGTCTAGAAACACTCTAGACACTTTAGTTCGGCAAAAGAAAAACGCTAAGAAAACAATTGAATAAAATAATGGCTACCCGCCAATACAGATTGCCACTTTTCTTCGAGGCGTCTACCATAGATAATACCTACGGCCAGATTCTGTTAAAATGTTAAAAAATATCTAGGTACTAAAATACATTTTATATATTCTAAACTCGTTGCTTAATAGGGCATTTCTATTTTTCGTTGCACCCAATTAAGAAATTGTTAACAGGGAGTTAAAATTAGTCCGTTTGGTTACGCAATTTTTCAAGTCTTTACAATAAAAAAAACTTAACAAACCGGACCATTCTTCACTTCTTGTTATACATTGTTAAACATGTCTGATTTTTTACTTTTTTTTTATTGTAAAGGCTTGAAAAAGTGCGTAGTAACGGACTAATTTTAACTCCCTGTTAACAATTTCTTAATTGGGTAAGTACAACGAAAAATATAAATGCCCAATTACTACTTGTAGTTGTTGCTTAGTACTTGTAAGTACAGTACGATAGCAAAATATTTTTAGAAAAATCTCTATCAAAATCAGAACTTTGAACAAAGTAATAATAGTAGTAATCTAATAATATACTAGTATGTAATGTACATCACTATTAATTATTATTAGAGAGGAAAAATAAGACAAAAAGTTTCCCGTACCGGGAATCGAACCCGAGCCTCCTGGGTGAAAGCCAGGTATCCTAGCCACTAGACCATACGGGAGTTATCAAGTTCGTCAAATTTAAGCAATGTAATATAAACAACATCGAAAACTAAAATTTAATGTAAAAAGGCAAAATACAAGAAAATGTATGGTAATCTGGTGTATCTTAATCAAATGCCTACATACCATAAATTAAAACTCCTGTGATTACGATAACTTTACGCTTTTGTCTTGTAAGGAACTGCAAGATAGAGACATCTAGCGGGAAGTAACAAAGCAACGGCGCATTTGCACATCACCCACATGTAGAGCCAGTTCAGCTCGCTTGGAATTACCACCATTGTTACGCTACTCACCAATAGATGGCGCAAAAAGGATAATTTACGTAGATAACATTATCTACCTGTCTACATGCTCTACTTACTGCACGTTAGGTAGAGCAATAAAAAGTAGAGTCTTATTAGTATACTAATTATTTCCATACATTATAAAATCAACGTAAGCGCTTAATTAAATTATATTTACGCTTTCAACTTTACTTAAAGTAGGTGTGCAAATTAACGCTCCATACGAATGTGTCGTCTAATGTACGATCAGGACCGCGATGTTGTTATTTTTTTATGATTCACTGGCCACATTTACGGGGAAAATAAATATCGATAAAATAAAATAAAATATAGTTAGAAATTATTATTATTACTTACTTTCTAATAATTGATGTGCATAAATGTGTTGCAATTGTATTTTAAACTCTGATATGATTTTATTCTTCATACTATTTTTTCAGTATGTTGTTTAGAATATTGTAATTTTATGGTACATTTTGTATTTTTATACATGGACGATATTTTGGGAAATTTATAAAGAACGTACTAATTGTGATCAAAATAATTAAATCGAAATATCATCATATGCGTAATGTGTCTAGCTTTATTGTAAGCATGATTATTGTGAACATAGGGATACTCTTTCATTACTTAATATTACTTAAGTAATATTTTTGAATCTAGAATATTCCGATCAATTTGATAGTCTGAATCTGAGTCTAGATTGTCTATGAATTTAAAATTCAACTGTGCGTTCAGTGCTGTGCAGTAGTTTGTAACAAATACCACTTATATGTTTTAGTGGGAGCTGTTTAGGGAGTAAGTGCATGTGAGTCAGTGATTTATTTATAAGTAAATGATGTACGCTTGCTTCTGTTTGCTCTCCTTGAATAAGTAAATTAGTTCTACCAACCTTTTCTCGTATTCATATAATTATGTATTTAATTCACCATAACACTCGCATTATTAATCATTCTGTGCCCATCGCATGGCCTATTTCGCACGCATGAAAACAAATTAGTTTCAGTCACGTTCATTTTAATTTTATTTTTTCCGTGGCAATGTTATCTCATAAAGAAGGTACATGTTTAAAGGTCAACAACCTACAGTAAATAGATTGCGTGTTTAATAACTGCACGGAAACTCGAAAGAAATCGCTTCCTATCATTCATCAATTAACTATTTATGCTAAAACATCGTATGTTTACGGTTCACGCTTGTTAGACATTAGATGTACGATAGTAGGTATAGATATACTTATTATACTTACTTAACGATATTATTGTCTTCGTTATTGTTTCGTTTTCGCGACACTTACGTTTTCTTGTAAACATTATTTGTTTTCGAGTAAAATATGAAAGCATAAACTTTTACATATTGCACTTACTTTGTTAAAATAACACCAAACTAATAATTATTAATGCAAAAAAATTAATAACCACAAAAATTTTAATCACAGTAAATATAAAACCGGCCAAGTGCGAGACGGACTCGCACGCGCCCATTTAAATATTTTTTTTTATTTTAATTTAATGATTTATTTTTAAAGTCAATATATAATTAAATATTCTGTGAATATTTCAAGTGTATACCTGTTGCCGTTATCAATATCGAGCAAAAACGAGCAAAAAAATCATGTTTGTTGTATGGGAGCCCCCTTAAATATTTATTTTATTCCATTTTTTAGTATTTGTTTTTATAGCGGCAACCGAAATACATCATCTGTGAAAATTTCAACTCTCTAGCTATCACGGTTCCCGAGATACAGCCTGGTGACAGACGGACGGACGGACGGACGGACGGACGGACAGCGAAGCCTCAGTAATAGGGTTTCCGTTTTTACCCTTTGGGTACGGAACCCTAAAAATGACTATCAAATAAATACAAATAGAACGTCCTCCTTTTTTTTGAAGTCGGTTTAAAATAATAATATTGAGTGCAAAGCGGAGCTTTCTCGCCTTTTACGCAACGCTACCAAACCTTACTCATCAATGATCCCTATACACCCCATAAGTTGCAGGCTGAATAAAAATTGACTGGTTGAATTCAAAATCTAAAAAAAAAAATCAAAATGTATTTATTGACCATAAAATTTAAATTAAACGATACAAGAGAAACAGTGATCCCCACACTAGGCACAGCCTGTATCGTGGAGATCCAAACAATTCCATTAATTCGGTGATCATAGTTATGGTAATCCTTATAATTAATAATCAATTTGGTTTTTAGGGTTCCGTAGTCAACTAGGAACCCTTATAGTTTCGCCATGTCTGTCCGTCTGTCTGTCCGCGGCTAAGCTCAGAGACTGTTAGTACTAGAAAACTGTAATTTGGCATGAATATATATATTAGTCACGCCGACAAAGTGGTTAAATAAAAAAAACTAAAAAAATTTTTTTTAGGGTACCTCCCATAGACGTAAAGTGGGAGTTATTTTTTTTTTCTCAACTAACCCTATAGTGTGGGGTATCGTTGGATAGGTCTTTTAAAACCATTGCGGGGTTGCTTACATGGTTTTCGTATTCAGTGATATGTTTGTGAAATATTCAACTTTAAAGTGAAAAATTTCATTAAAATCGACCGTCCCCCCCCCCCCCCCCCTCTAAAATCTAAACTGTTGGGTGGAAAAATTTGAAAAAATTCAAAATGGTAGTAAATATATTAAATTTACAAGGAAAATTATAGCGGCTAAGATTGCTTGGGAATTATTTGTAGTTTAAGAGTAAATAGTAGCCTAAGGTATTAAACATACCGTCACTACTTTGAAAAACTCGTATCTCAAATCAGCATGTAAAGAAAACTGAACCTTGAAGTTCACTTTGCCAGATTAACGATTTTGAGATACGAGCTTTTTTCAAAGTATTGACGATACCTAACTTGGAAGATTCCGTACACATACGAAATCCTTAGAAAAATATTACTTGATTTTTTCGTAATGGCTACGGAACCCTATCTTGGGCGTGTCCGACACGCTCTTGGCCGGTTTTTTTGAATACTGAAATAGCTGGTATTCTTATAATTTTAGACAATATTGAAAGCCGGAAAATACTTGAGTCTCAAATTGAGATCATGCTGAAGCATGTCGCAGATTGGGGTAGACTAAACTTAGTTCAGTTTAATCCCCAAAAGACTCAAGTATGCGCGTTCTCCACTAAAAAGGATCCCTTTGTTGTTTCGCCTTGTTTTGAAGGTACTCCCCTTGTTGCCAAATCGTCTATTGGTATCCTGGGTGTCGACATTTCGAGTGATGTTCAGTTTCGTGGTCATTTGGAAGGCAAAGCTAAGTTAGCTTCTAAAAATTGGGGGTGCTTAATAGAGCGGGACGGTACTTCGCGCCAGCCCATCGCTTACAACTTTATAAGGTGCAGGTTAGGCCGCACATAGAGTACTGCTCTCATCTCTGGGCTGGGGCACCCAAGTACCAAATTCTTCCATTTGACCGCATCCAACGTAGAGATGCTCGATTTGTCGGTAATCAGGCACTCTCTGGCCTACTCGATCCTTTGGCTTTGCGGAGGGATGTGGCGTCTCTCTGTATATTATACCGTATTTATCATGGGGAATGTTCTGACGAACTTCCTTCCATCCTCACCATCTTGATGATTGGCAGTCTAGTACCGTGCGTTTGAAGCGAAACTTCTTTCCTCGCACGACAAAGATCTGGAATCAGCTTACTGCGGCAGCATTCCCGGAGCGTTACAACTTAGAGATCTTTAAAAAACGAGCCTACCAATTTCTAAAAGGGTCGGCAACGCATCTGTGATTCCCCCCGTGTTGCGGGTGTCCATGGGCGACGGTGATCGCTCTCCATCAGGTGACCCGTCTGCTAGTTTGCCACCTCTTATATATAAAAAAAAAAAATCCTTTTGTTTTCATCATCATCATTTCAGCCGAAAGACTTCCACTGCTGAATATACCTAGGCCTCCCCCAAGGCTCGCCAAACAGATCGGTCCCGTGCCATCCGCATCCAACGCGATCCCGCAACCTTATCCTTTTGTTTATACATACTTATTTTATTTTCAACTATCTTTTTTTTGTTGTTAAGGGAGTTTTTTTTGTTTGTTGTTTTTTTGTTGCGTGGCGATCGAAAATATTTTTTGATTGTAATTTTATCTGCTCCTATTTTTCATTTAAGTAGTACTTACATATATCAACTTCAAAGTCCTTTTCAATTGAAGTAAAAAACAGTCAACTTGTAAGACCTCAAAAGAGAGAACAATTGTGTTTTTTTTTGTGAAAGTGTTCTTAAGGATTTGTTACACTGGATGCGTTCTGCGGTCGCGGTTAGGTCAAATTGAACGCAGGCCGTGCGGTCCACGTGGTCAGATCGCACGCACGCGCAATATAATTAGAGACCGACAATGTTGTTGGTACATAATGCGGACTGCGTAAAAATTGACCTGACCGCGACCGCAGGACGCATTCAGTGTGACAATTAATTTAATATTCATTATTCTGAGAAATGTACAAGAACACACTGTTTTTTTTATACAATATAGGTTTGCGTTTGACTAGAATCACGCCTGATGGAAAGCGAAAATGAGGCGTACGATGGAGCACCCTTGCCTAGTAAATGGCCGAAATGCCCATATGGCGGGTCTAATGTAAACAGTGAAGCAAACTATTATTTCACGTCAGAAAACGTAGAAAATACTTGCGTAACAAATGGCAAGCGCGCAAAGCACATTCCAAAAAGTAATGTTTCTAATATGCGTACACAATCTATTGTTTCTTCGAAAATTATTATTGTACTTCATACCTACTTATCTCACAATGCTCACAACACATTTAATAGCTGTAATAAAAATATCTTATCTGCAATAGTCAATTCGCGAGTTGCGAGGACGTCGTAAATAATTGAAATAGGTACAATAATCAACAAACAGAGAAAAACATATTCACAAAGAATGATGGGCTAATCGGCTTGCATATTCAATACGAACCACATGTATACCAATTGAAAGCTATTTTTTTCATCATCATCATCCCAGCCTATATACGTCCCACTACAGGGCACAGGCCTCCTCTCAGAATGAAAAAGCTTGGGCCATAGGTCCCACGCGGGCCCAGTGCGGATTGGGAACTTCACACAAACACTCTTTAATTACTTCGCATTTGTGTACTGGTTTCCTCATGATGTTTTTACACTGTAAAGCTCATGGTAAATTTCAAATATAATTTCGCACATAAACTCTAAAAAGCTCAGAGGTTCGAGCCCGGATTCGAACCCACGACCCTCTACTTGAGAGGCAATAGATCAAACCACTAGGCCACCAAGGCTTCATTAGAAAGCTAGTCATTTAAAACTTAATTTTTTAAAATGGAACCGCGGAGAAGCGAGTTATCAGCCCTCAAATATGTGAGCTTACAAGTCATTAAGCAAGGTCAAGATCTGGAGGAAGATGCTAGGGCCGATTCAAGAGGAAGATGGCAAGTAGAGGAGGAGAAAGAACCGGGAGCTGGAAGACCTGGTGTCTGAGCCCAATGTAATTGGAGAAGCCAAGGCGGCGAGACTGCGCTGGCTTAGCCACCTAGAGAGGATGGGAGAGGATCGGGCAGTGAAGAGAGCGTATATGGGGCGACCAAGCGGAAGACGTCCGGTGGGTCGCCCTAGATACCGCTGGTTGGACGAAGTGCAGAAAGACATAGCCGCCCTCGGCGCAGCCAATTGGCGCGAGGTGATGCAAAATAGGGAAGAGTGGCGCTCTCTGGTGTCGGAGGCCAAGATCCTCTTTGGGTCGCTGAGCCAGTGTAGTAAGTAAGTACAAGTCATTATTTTTGTTATTCCTGTGTAGGTATAGCATCCTAAAATTATGTCGATTCTCCCAGCCTTCACAGTCTAGTCTTAACCCTTCGTATGACTTAGCACTGAACAGTGCCACCCCCGTCGCATGCCAAAAAATCACAAAATATATTCAAATGAAATGAGTGAATTTAAGGCAAGGGTCTTCAACCTTTTTGAAGTCCAGTGCCTAGTATACTCTGATATTGGTTCGGTGGACCGCAACATAATAAAAACATTCCATTCTAAACTAAAAGTTCTTTATAATCTGTAAATAGGTATAATTTGTAGACATGTGAATTTAATTTTGTCAATACAATGTCGGACCGCCTTGGACGCAACCGCGAACTGTGCGGTCCGCGGGCCGGCGGTTGAAGACCCTTGATTTAATGAATCAAATTTCAATAAAATGCAGCGTTTGTGAAAATAAAACAAATATTTAAGGGGGCCTCCCTTAGATTTTTTGCCGTTTTTATAGATAATGGTACGGAACCCTTCGTGCGCGAGTCCGACTCGCACTTGGCCGGTTTTTTTTAATTCAAAGTGTCCCAATACCGGGCGTACATCTTCCCGAACTGCTTCCAGTCTTCACTGTTGAGCGCTTGGATGTTTGAATGTCACTTTGTCTTAATATTAATCCGGACTATTTATCGCTGTTAAGTTATCTATAATCGGTCATCATAATCTTCGTCATCTTAGGCTATATGCGCCCCACTGCAGGGCACCGGCCTCCTCTCAAAATGAGAGGACGTGGATTGAGAACTTCACACGCGCCATAGAATTTTCTCGCAGGTATGTGCAAACTTCCTCACGATGTTTTCCTTCACCGTAAAGCTCATGCTAAATTTCAAATGTAATTTCACGCTTAAATTCCCGAAAACTCAGAGGTGCTAGCCTGGTCTTGAACCCTTGACCCTCTGCCATGCAATGGGACGTTTATAGGCTGGGATGATGATGATGATGATGAATGCTACAACTATCAAAACGTGTTGTCTGACTATAAATCAGTATTGCCATAAACAAACTTTTGATTTCTACTGTTGTCAACTCGCTGCAGAGTTATCGTGGGTTGACTCTATCACATAGAATTTTCTCACACTATAATAACATTTGTTCAACTGCCATTGTTTCATCAAATCAGTAAATTTTTTCACGTCGTAGTCTTTAACGTGTCCGGCATATTATTAAATAAGTCAACACACAACATATACCTAAGCATTAATTAAGATAGTTTGAACCTTGCAAATGACCTATACTATAAGTGGTGCACAGTCAGCATCAAAAGTAGCTGGTCACTTTTGTACCTTGTTGTTCTGCAGTTAGATGCAAAACGTCATACTTGATTGACAATTGTGCCATTACGACAAAGTACAAAAGTGACCAACTACTTTTGATGCTGACCGTACTTACTTGTTTATACTAACAATAAGATCTTGATGCACTAGTTACATGTCTTGCCTCAAATTGAATATTTAAACGCTTGTATTTGTAGTAAACAAAACAGACACCTGATGTGATTCATCGTAAAGTTTACGATGAATCATTAGTAATTGACAGTTTTTATTTATTTATGTATAAGGTATAGGTAGGTAAGTAGACCTCCAACAAGATGGAGCGACGACCTGGTTAAGGTTGCTGGAACGTGTTGGATGCGGATGGCGCAGGACCGATCTGTTTAGCTTACTTATTATCTAAACATAATGTTAACAGTGAAAATGTAAAATGATATATGGCGCTTTAGCGTTTTTACCTTAGTGATAAGATTTAAAATCGCTAAAGTGCCATATATGACATAATGGCGCTTTAGGTACTGATTTTACATTTCTACTGTCGATGCATGTTCACAATGTTTTTTTTGTTCCTATTGCCAGAAAAAACTTGTTCAGCGAATTAATTTTTATAGAATCTATAGTATAGACAATGCTTTATAGAGTTTATCCAAGCCGTTCTCCACGTAAGCAACGCATAAGTAATAAAATTCTAATCACATAACGTCATTGTCGAATTAAAAAAATCTAGACTCATACGGTAGGAGGCACTCATGAGCATGCGGTAAACGGCTTCCGCGTGCGTGCCGGGTATAAAATAAATGACAGTGGGATTTATAATATTACACTTCTGGGTGAGTTAGATAATGGTTAGATAAATAAAAATTAATAAATACCATGGAATGAACTAAAACAATTACTTTGCTCACCCGCGACCTTACAATAGTTACGTTTATGCAAGAAATGTGTGTTCATGCAGTTCCTCCACCTCCACACTGTACGAACACACAGAATCCGAAGATGAGCTCTGGTTGAGTTCGAAACGCGTCAGTGTAGCTTGGTGGTGGTGATAGTTGTGTTTATGTGATTTGTGTGTGTTCGTACAGTGTGGAGGTGGAGGAACTGCATGAACACACATTTCTTGCATAAACGTAACTATTGTAAGGTCGCGGGTGAGCAAAGTAATTGTTTTAGTTCATTAATATGGACCTCCGCAAAGTAACGCCTGATTCAATAAATTATATAAAATACCATGGGACAATTGACACCAATTGACCTGATCCCAAACTAAGCAAAGCTTGTACTATAGGTCTGTACGACAACAGATACACGTAACTACTTATACAGGGTGGAAAGAACGAACGCCACGAGGGCAACTACCTTAAATATTGGAAATAGCACATTGTAGGTATACTTTATTTTTAAAAACAAAAAATAGGTACTGCAATTATGAATTTTGAAATTTTTTGTTTTAGTCGGGACTCGAACCAGTCAAGTGCGACAAAAATAAAATGCCGTATTTTATGATGCAGATCGAAAGGGTTACTTCTAAGGTTAATTTATCTCTAAATAACATACACAATCAAAATAACCGAAGGCCGTGAAAACTAACCAATCCGGTCGTCTAAGATATATTATCATTATTTTTTTTAATTATTATTATTACATGGGTTATCATTAACCGGTACGTCACTGACAATAAATACTGGAATGGACAAAGCACTCAAATACTTTATATCTGATACATTCGATCGAACAGCTACACGAATGCTCCGCTTTGGCTCCGCTACTCGCGAAATACCAACGTAAAATTCATTGATACGGAACTGCGCCAAGTTAAGCCTGAAACACGAATATGAATAATTATAAGAATATACTTACGTAGAGTTATGTTAGATTTTAATAATTATTAATTACCCTAATAATCCCTTTTAACATGAAACTACCGTGAGTCTCACTCATAGTGGAAAAATACGGTTAACGAACGTCTATGAATGAGTTTAGCTTGACATGTTTCAGGCTAATCCGTAGCCCTTCCTTCTTTACTTGGCGTGCGATAGACGTGAGTTATCCGTATTTTTTCACTACCTATTAATTACTTAATTGTCAGTGTATAATAATATAAGAAATTGGTTTTTGTGTAAATTACTTTACAATTTCATCGTTCAAAAAGTCGTTGACAGAATAATAGCATTTTTCTATTAGGAATATCTTTAAATTGGAGGTTGGCTCATTAAGACCACTCTTTGGCATGCTAACTAAAACTTCCTAAGTTCGCCTAGCTGAGAGGCCAATCTGATCTGTCAGCTCACCATAATATCCGGTAAGCTGAAAAAAGTCAAGACATTCATCTGATCATGCGTAACATCTTTGTTTCGCTGTCCACACAACAAGTACTGCAGGATCCACATCCTTTTTTATACCAGATTTTTTGTCACCAACCAGATTTTGTAGTTTGAATAAAAGAAATAATGAATAATTTTTATTTCATATAAATCCATATTAGTTTCTTAGTAGAAAATTATGCTTATTATTAGTACTTACATTGAATAAATTACTCAAATTCATCATCATAATCCCAGCTAATACCTAATAATACATCCCCACTCCAGGGCACAGGCCTCCTCTCAGAACGAGAAAGGTTGGGCCGCAGTTCCCACACAGGCCCAGTGCGGATTGGGAACTTCATACGCACCACTGAATTTCTTCGCAGGTGTATCCAGGTTTCCTCACGGTGTTTTCCTTCACCGTAAAGCTCATCGTAAATTGCAAATGTACACACATAAAAATTCCGAAAACTCAGAGGTGCGAGCCTGGATTCAAACCCACGACCCTCAGCTTGAGACACCGTAGGTCAAATCACTAGGCCGCCACGGCTTATTACAAATTACAATATAATCAAATTTCCGGGTGAAATAGACCGACCCAGTGAGTATTTTCATCCAAAATACCAGAATGGGGTTTGACCAGTATCGAAAAAAAGAATAATTATGTTTACCTAAGATTTCATTGATATTACTTACTAACATTTAAAGTTTTGGGTTGTGCTTAGTTTGTTACTGTTTGTATTAGGGTTGGATTAGATGATTTGATGAATTGCGTATAATAATAGAAAATTAACAAGTGCGAATCGGACTCGCGCACAAAGGGTACCGTACCATTATCTATAAACACGAGCCAAAAAAAACACGTTCGTTGTATGGGAGCCCCCTTAAATATTTATTTTATTTTGTTATTTAGTACTGGTTGTTATAGCGGCAACCAAAATGCATCATCTGTGAAAATTTCAACTGTCTAGCTATCGCGCTTCATGAGATACAGCCTGGTGACAGACGGGCAGACGGACGGACGGACATCGACGTCTCAGTAGTAGGGTCCCGTTTTTACTCTTTGGGTACGGAAACCTAAAAATGTGTTAAAGAAAATGAAATGAAGTTTACTTGACATGAATGACAAATAGTGGGTAAAAAGTTGCTTTTGTATAATCTGGCATCAAAAGTATCCAAAAGGGTGGGTTAATTGCTTACCATTAGTCTATTGTACTCTCATGGCTCATGCTCGTTTGAAACAAACGTTTGTCAACTAATTGGTAATGGTTCCAAATTATTGTTATGGTCCACTATAAAGAAATAGCTAAACTATTTAAAAGTTTTAAAACTGTTATTTTACTTGTTCAAGTTTCTTTGTTATGCTATTTAGTAGAAACAATAGCATTGCTTATACCTTTGTGCCTACTTAGGTGCTCGGGTAAGTACCTACCCAATGTGTATGCGAAACATGTCCGCTAAGTGTTAATCGGACTCGCGGACTAAAAATTCCGTAGAAATAAAAAAAGCCTGAAAACCCAATTTATTCTCTTCTTGAAAGTGCAGTAATAGAAAAGAAGCGTCTGTGGTAACTTCGAAAGTTTAGTCAACCCGGGGGGAATCGGGTTGTTAGTACCCTTCGTCACTGCCACCTAGGTAATACTATAAACGTGAATGAAAGTTTGAATGGATACTTTTATATGGATGTGTGAATGTTTGTTACTCTTTCACGCCAAAGCGGTTTGACTGATTCTTCTTTCAGATTCAGATAGTTTTTAACCTGAATTAACACAGGTATAGGATACTTTTATCCCGGAAAATTGCATAGTTCCCGCAGGTTAGCTATAAACAAATTGACTGCAGTCGGAGTTTCGGGCATTTAGTATTTGTTGTTATAGCGGCAACCGAAATATCTGTGAAATATATCTGTGAAAATTTCAACTGTCTAGCTATCATGGTTCATGAGATACAGCCTGGTGACAGACGAACGGACGGACGGGCGGCCAGACAAACGGACGAACAGACGAACAGACTGACGGACAGCGGAGCCTCAGTAATAGGGTCCCGTTTTTACCCTTTGCGTACGGAACCCTAAAAAATAACTATTCCCTGCACTGACATTATACTTTTGGTTCGCATGCTTGGCAGTAAAAAGGAGATGCGCTCTACATTTTCTCATGTGACTAACGGAGAGATGAACAAAACGCGAAGACAAAACAAGATGTGGATATTATTGCTACAATACAGTCCTTCCTGTTCCGGAAATTCTGAAAGTCTACATCGTGCCTAAACTTCTTCATTTCATTAAACTGTCGTGTACACGTTGGTGCAAAATATTTTGCGGAACATAGAGAAAAACTGGTCATTTTAAAATTTCCGATTTTACCCCTAGATGTGACCCCGATACTTAAACATTCTGAATATTTATTCATTTTCGTCGCTCAGCCGTGTTTGAGTTACAGAAATCAGAAATTTATATACCTATGTACAATCACTATTACGAACATCGGAGCTGTCTAATAGGTGCTCAAAAATATCTGAACACCTACCACTTACGTGATTGTCAATACGGTCATTTATACGGTTTGAGTAAATAACTCCAATATTAATTAGATTCGGAAAACGTTGCAACAGACACACAAATAAACACGGTAGAGATCGTCTACGGGTACCTACTCCTCCTCAGTACGGAATTCTAAAAAATATAATTCATTTATGCTCGTACTGTTAGTTCAATACCGGTACGGTGTGTATATGTTACATCCGTTTTAGCTAACCCATCATATTACATTCACTTTTAATCTGTGTCAGCATAATATATGAAATCTACCTCGTCCTTAACTTTCGGCAACAGTAGAAACAATATTTGTCTCTGAATTTCCGGTATAAATAAACAAAACGCTCTGTTATTTGCTTCATTGTCTTCATTGGAATCACTGCGCAACTACCTAAGTATTATTTCTAGCAAGTAATTTACAAACACGTTATTTTATTTATTTATACATCCGTTATCACAACTTTAGATAAATCATCCGAAGGTTTGTAGTTCATAGATATATTAGACCTCCGCTAAGTAATACTTGAACCAACAGGATTTGAACACTGTGTCTGGCCATCGAGTCATCGCATTGTCACCATAACAGCACAATGAATTTATTCATGAAATGCTCCTAGATTTCCTGTACTGCGGAGATGAGAAGAATACCATATTTTATCAGTTAGTAAGAAAATGGAGCGTTTAATAGATAAGCTTAGGCACGATTAAATGTCTTTGTTGTTGTTTGAATCATTAATATTTTAATTACATTTTATAATTCTTTGTTAATAACTATAAATTAAAAACTTTAAAAACCCCCAACGCAATTATGTCACTCGTATGTTTGAACATTAAGTCAACGCCCGTTATGCGCCTAAGATCCCTTCCGCAGCTAACAAAAAAACCGATAACTTTGACACGGCTGAACCGATTTTAATGAAACATATCTAAGAACCATCGCCAAAAAACCTGCTTTCTATTAAAAAAAACCGCATCCAAATCGGTCCACCCGCTTAAGAGCTATGATGCCACAGACAAACATACAGACAGACAGACACACACACAGCGGTCAAACTTATAACACCCCTCTTTTTGTGTCGGGGGTAAAAAATGCGAAATTTCAAGACTGAGATATCTCATCATTTAAATACCGGGTGGGCATACCAGGGTGGAACCTTTCTTAACCAATTTCACGATGATTTCTTTCCCAGATGTATGGAATGTCAACATGACAATGAAAAGGGTTCACCCTGGCACGTAATTCAGTTTCTTCGACTGTACACACTAAGATAATAATTATGAAACTGGTGAGAATCATACCACAAATAAAAGTTGCATTAGTTGATTATTTTAATTGTACTATTTGGTACTAGAAGAATCCCCTTCTTATCATAAACTTATTGTTTCTAATTTGGACGGTCAGAATTTCGTTAGTCTTAAAAAATAAGTAACCGTGCACTTTCAGTCAGGTTAGTTAGTATGACTACCTTGAAAAAAAAAACTGTACCTAGCAAAAATAAAATACTTTATGAAATACAAATTATGATTATGACTATTTATAACAAACGATAATTTGGAAACATAATTTTGTAACAGTCAATACATTACTTAAACCTGTTACGCTACTAAACTTTACTTTAATAATGTACTTATACCTACGTAAATTCATCGGTGAAAATAACACTTGAACTTCAATTAGAAAAATCTTAATACCAAATCGCAAATTCTACTCTACTTAGAAATAGAAATAGAAAATAGAAAATTATTTATTTGCCAATATAAATGCAAATTACAAAAGTGTTTACATAGCTACTTAGCTTATACCTAGGAACTAAAGATTAGCAACGGTTCTCACACTAGGTCGAGCCTGTATCGTGAGAACCAAGTGATTTGGCATGAAAGAACAAATAGTAAGATTTCGCTTTTACAGAGCAGAGATGTTAGCATGCACAAAAACAAAAAAACACGTTATAAGCTAAAATAAGAAAGAAAAAAATAAAATAAAAAAAAAAAAAAATAAAAAATATAAATGGACTTCTAACAATAACAATACCTGCTATAGAGACTGCTTGCATATGAGTGTGTATGTGTGTGTGTGTGGTGTGTGTGTGTGTGTGTGTGTGTGTGTGTGTGTGTGTGTGTGTGTGTGTGTGTGTGTGTGTGTGTGTGTGTGTGTGTGTGTGTGTGTGTGTGTGTGTGTGTGTGTGTGTGTGTGTACGTGCATGTACGCGTGTTTGTGGGAGGGAGTATCTGCGTTTGCGTTTGAAAACTTACACAACCTTTTTTAGTATTTCCTCTGTATCTGTGTATGAGAGAGAAAGTAGCAAAATTTTTAAATTGGTGGCCATCTCTTTAACGGTACAATTCCCAACATCACACAGTCTTGTGATGCGGTTATACACAAATGGGTGAAGGAAATGTGGAAAACGGTGCGCATAGGCTGTTCGAACCGTAGTTTGCGGGACGCGAAAGACTCTTTTCCTCAGCAGAGCGGGATATTGAGGAGAGTTGAGTGTCTCGCGATGCACTATCACCGCGACTCTGAGGACAAATAACTGTCGGACGGTGAGACTCAGAGCATCTCTGTACAATTGATCGGTTGGATATCGAAAAGGCTTTCTGTACATCACTTTAAGGACCGATCTTTGCGCCCTTTCCAGTCCAAGCATCGCAGAGACACCGGCTCCACCCCAAACTGATATGCAGTAACTCAAAATGGATTCGCACAACGCTACATAAACAAGTGTCAGGACTCGCTTGTCGGCACAATTTCGCAGCAAACGCATTATGTACGTCAATTTCCTCACTCTTTGGGACACTGTCGTGATATGCTGCTTGAAAGAGAAGTGCTCATCGATCGTGACCCCCAGATATCGTATGCAGTCCTTTCTTTCAATAAAGTCTACACATGGATTGGAGGTGTCCAAAGATTGAATGTTCAGCTTTGTCAAACCCTCGGGAGCCGAAGCCCTTGTTTTGTGGAAGCAAATAAATTGGGTTTTCTTTAGGTTGAGTGTGAGAAGATTATGGTCCAGCCAATGCTTCAGTGCTCTCATACCTGCTTCAGCCTTCCGCAATGCATCAATCCAGGAATAACCACAAAACAAAGCGGCAGTGTCATCTGCATAACAAATAAGATCGACCTCTGCGCCATTCACTGCAAAAATGTCATTCATATAAATGGTAAATAGAGTTGGACCAAGTACGCTTCCCTGGGGGACTCCGAAACGAATTGGTAAGTCATCACTCACGTACTCACCGACCCTGATGCACTGGTATCTTTCGGTTAAATAACTGTGAAGCCACTGCAGCGGAAGCCCTCGCACCCCGTAGTGTTCGAGCTTTCGAAGGAGTATGGGAATTGAGACAGTGTCGAAGGCCTTAGCGAGATCGAGAAATACTCCTACACATTTTTGTCCACTGTCAAGAGCAGCGATGACTTGCCTAGTGAGGTAATCTACAGCATTTTCAGTTGACCTTCCACGCCTGAAGCCGAACTGGCTCTTCGAAAGCAGACCGAAACGCTCCAGATAACTACTCAAGCGGTTATTAACAATTTTTTCAAGAATTTTTGAAAACACAGGTAACAGTGATATTGGCCTATAATTTTCAGGGATTGCCTTGGAACCACTCTTGTAAATTGGTATGACAGTGGCACTTTTCCACATCTTTGGGAAGACTCCTGTAGAGAGGCTTAAATTGAAAATGTGGGCCAGCGGATGAGAGATCGAATTTTTAATTGATTTTAGCAAAGACGGCTTTAACCCATCCGAACCCGGGGCACTATCATTTTTTAATTGTCCGATAAGTTTACTTACTTCAAACTCATCAGTAGGTTGGAAAAAAAAATTATTAGTGGTCAGGGGATCCTGGGTCTGGCCCGAAGAAAGTGAGGACTCAGTCTCGTTTAAGTTAGAAAGCAGATTATCAGCGAGCTTAGCTCCGACAGATGAAAAATAATCATTGCAATCATTCACTGACTCTTGCGGGCCTGGTTTTAATTTCAATAACTCAATGGCATTTGTGATATTCCTCGGACATTCTGTAATTTTCTTGATAGTTTTCCACAAACTTTTGGTGTCATTTTTATTTTTTTCGAGCTCTTTGTTTTCATACTCACATTTAAGTTTGTGCTGTAGCTGCGTAAGAAAGTTTCTGTACCGATTATATACGAGTTTTCGTACGGGGTCAAAGGGGTGTTTTCTGAGGTCCAGATGTAAACGGTCTCGATGCTTTTGGCACTTGATGAGTCCCGGCGTTATCCAAGGCTTTAGATTGTGTTGTGATCTACCAAAACGCTTATTAGTAGTATGCTTTCGTATAACTGGAAGAATAACCGAATAGAACTTTTCCGTCGCCGCATCAGTATTTTTTACGTTTGTTATTGAAGTCCAATCTACTTCTTGCAACTCCATGGCAACAGCTTGATAATCGATTTTTTGAACAAAACGTTGTCGAAATTTACCATTACCATTTTTTAAAGACAATCCCAACATCACAATATCATGGTCCGTTAAACTCGCTCTGCAGACTAGGCCTACTGCGTTATTTGATTTTGACTTAACAAAAATGTGATCCAGACAAGAATCAAGCCGAGTAGATCTGGAAATAGCTGACAAAAAGCCGCACTCAGCCATGAAGCATAAATATTCATTGCAATTTTGATCTGATGTGTTTAACGTGTTAATATTAATATCGCCGGCCAAAATGACAGTAGGGTTATTTTTTATTGAGCTTAGAACATTATTTAGGTCTGAAAGAAATTTAGTCACGTGAGTAAATGACGGGGAGCGATATATAGCTATAATAGTGATGGATTGCGAAAGTTCGATATTTAGACATTCGGCTTCCACAAAAAAAGGCTCGCTCACAGTAGCATTCCAGCTGTCCGCAATGTATACAACAACACCTCCAGCCCGATTAATATTATTTTTGGTGGCATAGGCGTGATAGCCAGGTATCTGGCCCGGGCGTACACCCCCAGCAAGCCAGCACTCAGTTAGTATAATAACATCTAGTTTTATCTTCAGTCTTTGAAGTGCTATGAGAAAAGAATCGAAATTTTGTTGGATGCTACGTATGTTAAAAGATAGCATTTTGAAGTTATAATTATTAGTTATCACTTGTGTACAGTCTTCCATATTTTCACGCACCTGACAATCTATTGACAAAATATTATCTAAATCAGTTGCAATGTCAGCCTGGAGCATGGTGAGATAGGATATTGGATACATTTAGCATACATCTGGCATTATAGACCGTCAAGTACGTTTTAAGAAATTTGGCGTGATTTGAGTGTGTGGTGATATAATTAATGTGTGAAAATAACTCATAAACAAAGTATGTTGTATTAAAAATGTGTATCATTAAGCAGAAGTGTGAAAAGCAGTTCTCTATTTTACAATGAAAAATAAGACAGTCAACAAAGCTAGTAGGATTTACAGTGCATTTAAAACTCAGCAACAGAGCTAGTATTTTCACCCGGGGAACCATCGACGTCCGCATCGCCCTTGCCGGAAGCTTCCGGGTTAGGTGTGCCAAGCCGCGCAAACCGATCAAGATCCGAGGCTCGTTGTATCGAGATAACGGTACTACCATCCCGCTTGCGCATGAGTATATGGCCATCGCTGGTCCAGCAGTGCTTATACCCCAGTCGACTCTTTTGCTGTCTAGCTTCTCGAAATAACCTGCGATTTTCCTTCGTCAGCCGCTCATTGAAATATAATTTACGAGATGGGCCCGCTACTTCAATGTCAGCTGAAGTCAAATTACGCCTGCTTTTAACACAGCTCAAAAAGTCCCTGCGCTTGGAATGACGAACGAATTTTAAAACCACCGGACGGGGCTGCGGCTCTGACTGGCCCTCAGGCGTACTACGGCGGGGACCCACACGCTTTACGCAGTCAAGATCCTTTTCTACTAGTTCAACGCCTATTTTTTGGGCGGTAACGAGAGCTATGTGATGCAGATTTTCATGATGGCATTCATTGATTCCCATGATCTCAATCTCGTTTCGCATGGAGTATTGTGCTTGGGCGTTTAACTGCTCCTCTAGGGACGCAATTCTATCGTTAAGTACCCAGGTCTCCAGCTGTCGTTCCTCGAGGGCCCTAATTTTAGCGTCTGCGTTCATTAGTCTAGTATCGTGGCTGTCAAGACGCGCGGAGCATTGTGTCATACAAGTAGTTAGGTTTTTCAGATTGTTTTTAACTTCAGTCATGTCTTCACGCAGCAAACGTATTTCGGCGGTAAGCAGTTTAATCGCTTTGCTCCATTCGGTCCCGGCCGCGGACGCACCCGCCGTCGATGCCGCCGCCGCAGGGGCCGCGGCCGGCGGGCCCCCCGCGGACGCAGCCTTTCGATTCTGCGCGCGCAAGGTAACATTTGCGCTAGCATCGTCAGTCGGTGCAGACGGCCGGACAGGTGTGTTTGAGTTGCCCGACTTAGGTTGTTTACTTTTGCAATCGGGACAAATCCACTCCGATTTAAAGTTATCGGACAACCTGCGTTGTTCCGGAATATTAAGACAGGCAAGGTGATATTGACAGTCGCATTTAGAGCATTTCATACGCTGTGCTACAGTGATAGTTTTTTGGCAGGCGGCGCAGTTATTATTGCTGCTCATTTTTATATTAAGTAATGTGAGGGCGCACTTAAAACTCACTTTCACTTTTGTGCAGCGGTGTCGGCAGTTGCTGTATCGGGGCTTGTCGCGAGGTTACGCAATGCTTCGGAGATACAGAGCGAGACCAAAAATAGCAAAATTCGCAGCCCGTCTCGTTTACCCGAGGTGGAGAGGAGCCGTTCCCGCTGCGCTGTTTAATTATTTCGTTACTTGCTGTTGTTTGTCACTTCACGGGGGAATGATACTTAGTAACTTAATTATATGTGTGAGATTGTCGTAAACTTTTTTACTTCAAATTCATAAAAAAAAATTAACTCATTAATTATATTAATCTAATCAATTCTATCTCTTCTCATTGGTCCCAGCGTGTAAGCGCCAATATTCCTATAGCGCTTCGTTAAAACTTACTGCAACATTATGTTTCGTTTCATCCCCTAAGGAACCAAGTCAATTTTAAAGTACCCTGCGTGGCTAAATCCAATTGAATCGATTGTCAGGACCCTTTACTCGGAAGCGGCCAGACAGACGTCCCTTCGTCTGGCTGGGGTGAGATTCGTGACCTTGTTGAACCCTAGCCGGAAACATATTAATATACTCACTTACATCTGTTTTTAAAATGACTTGATTTTTTTAAACAAAGATATGTGTGATACTACATCGATCACACACAATGCTTTGGCTGGGAATCGAACCCATGTTACAATGTCAGCTTGAGCAATGTTTTTCTTTGTGTTCAGGCGTTGTTACTAACATTGTCACAGAAATTGCGAATGATATGATGAAAATCCCACAAAAATATGAATTATTAATAAGAATTTTGGATAATGTTTCACAGTAAATTTTGTTTTGCTAGTTTGCTAACTCCATCACGCGGTGAGAGAGTGAATAAATTGGCGCGAGCGGACGCTGAACATGTATATTTATTAGTGCAAAACAAAAGCATCTCATCATAAAAATGAAGTGCGACTGTTGCTTGGGGTCCGATTGTTTTGTTTGCATATCGGCTGCAGTGACGTAGCGATGTTGTCACGCGCGGCGTAGAGTTGGGGCAGGTGGTGCGGCGGCCGGCGCCAGTCGCATCGCCCGCGCCGACCGTGCCGCTCGTGATACCTCTACCATGCTGCTCGCCGCGCTCCTGCTCGCCGCCCTCGCCGCCTCGGCCGCCCAGAACGAGACGCGACCGCCGGCACCCCGACGCGAACAGTTCCGCGTCATCTACGAATGGAGCGCCATAGATTTCGACTGGGCCTCCCCGGCCGATCGGGAAACCTACCTCAATACAAGCAAATATATTCCCCAGAACGTCCTAATATCTGGAATAAGCTTCTACGGCGGAAACCTATACGTGACGGTGCCGAGGATGATGGCGGGAGTTCCAGTGACCCTCGGAACCATCCCTGTGAACCAGAGCGACACGGCACCCAAACTGCGCCCATTCCCAAGCTGGAGCGCTAATGCCATCGGCGACTGCAACGCGCTTCAGTTTGTGCAGAACATTCAGATCGACCGCAACGGTATATTGTGGATCCTGGACAACGGCCGAGTCGGCACTCTCACGGAAAACCCCGACTCTAAGTGTCCTCCGTCCATTGTGCTCATCGACCTGAAGACAGGCAAACATGAAATGCAGCGGATTCCGTTAACCGGGTCTATAGTGGAGTCAACGTATTTGAACGATCTTGTTGTCGATAACAGACGAGATGGAGACTTTGCTTATATCACAGACAATAGCGCTACTGATCCTGGACTTATTATTTTCCGTCGCAGTGATAACAAATCGTGGAAAGTTCGTGATACCAAATCTATGATGGCCGTCCCAGAAGCGTCCATTTTCCGCATCAACGGCACTACCGTGGAACTGCCTGTTAACGTAGACAGCATAGCTCTCGGGCCGCAATTCCTATCTGGAGACATTGTCGACAGAACCATTTATTATTGCCCACTGTCTAGTTACCACATGTACGCGATAAACGCTTCAGTTTTACGCAATGAAACTGTGGAGCAAAAAGAGGGTGGCATCCGCCCTTACGTTGTAGATCTAGGAATGAAAGCTTCACAGACAGATGGCATGAAGATGGACGCAAACGGCGTGCTTTATTTCGGATTGGTAGGCAACTCTACCATCGCCGAGTGGAACACGAGTCTACCGTTCCAGTTCGGTCAGAGGACGATAGCGCGTGACAATAATTACATTCAGTGGGTGGATCGATTCGCTTTCGACGACAACGGTAACGTGTACGTCGTGGTTAACAGGTTGTTTAACTTCATGAAGAATGAGGTGTCTACTAGTGAGGTGAACTACAGGATTCTGAAGTCACACACGGGGTCGAAGAGTTACGTGTTCGGGGAGGAGGTTATGCCGCCAGGAGGGCTGCCGGGCGCTGCGCCGGCGCTCCGCACCGCGGCCGCGTCGTTGCTTCTAGTGGCGTTCGCGCACCTCTTGGCCTAGTGTGCAGGTTTCTCGGTCATCCAAACACGGCCCTGACCCTGAAAATACTTAGTGCGGCGCTCAGACTGATGCGTATCATTACCAAATATTAAAAGTTACCTTGACCCCGCGGTCGACCCAGTGATAATATGAATGAAGAGCTGTGCATATCTTTGACGAATTAATTAATTATTCTAGATATAGGTGTACAATTGCGACCTCTGTACGGTGTCGTGACGAAGAGGCTCCGCGGCGCATCCAAAGGTCGCGGACGCGTTGCCAAAGCTGCGGCGAACAATTAACATTCCAGCTCTTTGTATTAAACTTAGGTGCTTCATCGCATAAGTAATATTTATTCATTAACACGAACATAATAAAATATAATAGATTGTCAACATAAATGAAATGATGTATAGCTCAATTCAAAGTTCTCGGAGTGTATAATTATGTATGGTATAATAATACCCGATTGTATAAGTAACAATGGATACATATTAGTAGTTTTAATATTGGAACTAAAATTGTACGAATGGTTCGTGTGAACGTGACTGTATGTTTAATTTTAAAATAATAAACGTGTTTATCATATTACAGTGTTTGCTATTTTTATTGCTAGACCGCTAACTGTACACCCGTGCTGATAATGATAATAATAAGGTGCTAACCAGACGCCAATACTATCTTCTGCTGTCAGTACTGTAAGAAGGACATTCTGATATTGCTGTCTGCCTTGGCATATTGCAACAAGTGTTTTAAGATGCACAACCATAATGCAACTACGTACCTCTAAATGGCAATTAGTTGTGGTTTATTTTAATTTGCTTGTACGAGAAATATTTTAATTTACGATAATTCCAAAATCCAAAAGAAATAAGATTATTTTTTGTTACCAATGAAAAAAACAACAAATCCACTCTAGCTGTAAGCCTTCCGATCATGGAGTCACAGGTACGGTCAGCTGCAGAGAAAATATACCATAAAAAGTGCTTATCGCCGTTACAGGGTAATACCTTTTCTCAGCAGCAGACTGTACAACAAAATAAAAGATGGATGCGACAAACATGCATTAATCAACTTGGCTACAGTCGAAATTCTCTCAATCTAAGTACAGATAAAGGCTATGATTTTTAGTTTTATTTTTTTTTTTGAATACTGACCTATCGATGTTGATTTACACTAACTAAATAGGTATTACGGTATAAAATATGTTTATTGATACATTCCTGAACTAAAAAAAAACAATAATTTTATAAGCGCCACCTAAAACCTGTACTATCCACTCATTCAATTTAATTTCACCGCTCTAATTTAGGCGAGTGATAATTAGTCTCAAGAGTCAATGTGACAAGTAACGGCCAAACTAGTTTGACAGCAGGAATGAAAGCTTTGATGGACCGGCCGTCAAATCCGGATTTAAAACAAACATTTTTTATACTCTGATTAGAGAGGATAACGTAGAAAGTAAGAGCGTATGAAAGTGCTTCTTGCATTTTAAATAGACTTATGTTTAATGAATCAAAATCACAGTTCTAATTTGAACATAGTTCGCGCGTGTGATCAACAAAATTGTCTAACAATAGAACAATACTTGGTAAACATGGGTGTACAATATCCGGGTTATTCAAAGTGCTTTACCACAGTCAGCCTAGACATTGTCATCGAAAAAAACACATCGCAAAGAGTGAAAAAAAAAATGTCTAATTTCACAGTGCGTACATAGATAATAAAATAACAGAAACTTCTAGTCTGTTCACAATTCATAAACATTACAGTAAATATCTGTTTATATTTTAACTGTGACGCCAGTATTTCCAGTGCCCCATTGTTTACCGCTTTGCAGATTTCATGTTCATGGATGGAGTGGCATAAATAACAAAATTTATAGTTTATAGTTCTTCAGTGCAATAATAAATACCATACAATTCTAGGTCGTTTTTTGAGATGTCGATTAGGTACCCTTTTAGTTAATTGTTCGGCATTGTGGTTACCAGCCGTTGCTTGCGATACGGTCATCGGACCAAAGTCCCGTCAACCGTGAAGGTCGGCTCTTGATCAGCATTTGTTTTTATCGTCTCAATGTCTTCGATCAGACGTTTTAACTAAATTACGCCCGCGGTTTTATCCCCGTTGCAGAAATTCATCCCTATTCCGTGTAAAATAAACCTCTACCTAGGTATGCAGAATTTTAGCTTCCTAGTTTGTCAGGCATTTCTATTGAGAAGCATATCGACACTTCAAACTGCTAGCAATATTCGGTGTTCGTCACTTTGCCGCTCTTATGTTGGGTGACGGCACCAATCATGGACATGTTAAGCACAGTAGTTCCGCAGTAATGGGCAGCAAAGATTCAATGCCTTATAGCCTACCATTCATGGACTTTACCAATTATAATCATCAGTTATGTGAGCATAGTGTTGATAATTTAAAAATGTAGTGTGTCCGTTTCTTGAAATTTGGGTTTACGGAAAAAATGGCCATAATTCGTCCTTGTCCATTACTGGTGCTGTCACCCTAGGACTACACAAATTGTATCTGTACAGTGTCAGTGATTTGATTACCTACTTGAATTCTGAACTAAGGCAATCATCAAAGTGTATCATATATAAAATGACAATACACGTAAGCTGAGAGCTGTGATTCTGAGGCACAGGACACAGTGCAAACAAAAGAGATCGACATGCGGGATACTCCGATTAGGGTTGCAATATAATGCTTAATGTTGCCATAATGTCACGAGCTTTTTCTACTTCTCAAGGGCTTTATGCCTGTTATCTGGGAAATTCCAACATCAATAATATTGATCCTTTTCGACGGCATGCTAACGCTTATGTTAATATCCACGTGTGATATTAACATAGCGACCGTAAACAGTGTTTAGTAGGAATGCGATTGCCAACAAGCGATATTTCGAAAATACATAATCGTAGTATTTATTGTTTTTAAAAATTAAGGAAAATCTCCTTTACATAGAATGTACTAGTTCGACTATTTGAGATAGTCGCCCTCCTGTGGCGTTCGTTTTTTTCCACCCTGTATTTAGGTATGCACTTATCGCGTTTATGACTTATAAATATTTGAAGTCCTTTAATCCGTTAAAGAATTTGATAATACTTGCCTTATCATTGTTATTTTTAGATCATACTTAATGTAAAATAAAAACCAGCCAAGTGCAAGTCGGACTCGCGCACGAAGGGTTCCGTACCATTATTATTTATAAAAACAGCAAAAAAAATCACGTTTGTTGTATGGGAGTCCCCTTAAATATTTTTTTTATTTTAATTTAAATATTTATTTTTAAAGTGAATATACAACTAAATATTCTGTGAATATTTCAAGTGTCCACATGTAGCAGTTATCAATATTAAGCAAAAAAATCACGTTTGTTGAATGGGAGGCCCCTTAAATATTTATTTTATTCTATTTTTAGGGTTCCGTACCCAAAAGGGTAAAAACGGGACCCTATTACTGAGGTTCCGCTGTCCGACCGTCTGTCCGTCGGTCCGTCCGTCCGTCCGTCCGTCCGTCTGTCACCAGGCGTCTCATGAACCGTGATAGCTAGACAGTTGAAATTTGCACAGATGATGTATTTTGGTTGCTGCTATAACAAATACTAAAAAACAGAATAAAATAAATATTTAAGGGGGCTCCCATACAACAAACGTGATTTTTTTGCCGTTTTTATAGATAATGATACGGAACCCTTTGTGCGCGAGTCCGACTCGCACTTAGTCGGTTTTTAGTATTTGCTGTTATAGCGGCAACCGAAATACATCATCTGTGAAAATTTCAACTGTCTTGCTATCACGGTTCATGAGATACAGCCTGGTGTGGCCTGGTGACAGACGGATAGACAGACAGAAAGACGGATGGACAGCGGGGTCTCAGTAATAGGGTCCCGTTTTACCCTTTGGGTACGGTACCCCAAAAATGAAGAGTGGTATATTTAAGTATCAAATTATATTTGGAATAGGATTTAAAATTGCCACTTGCATTCACCGGTGCCCTGCAACTCTCGCAACATCGTCCATCCACGTAGTCCATCCAACGCCACATCATTTAAATAGGTCAAATTACTAGTCATCCCATGTCAACGTTAAGGTGCCGTTAGTTCGTAATAAGGTGTAACCTTGTTTAACCACTTTTGGGTTCACAAGAATGGCGCCCACGTAGTTAGGTTAGGTATAATCCGTGTATTACACGAATACTAATTAGTAATTTGCATCTCTACGACGTAGAGCAATAAAAGTTTTCTTATGATGATATCACACCATGACGCAAACAATATACGTGTCCACATATGGTAGTTTATGAAGTTGAGAAACACATCGATTTAAGTCCTCAATATTTTTACCTAGTACGCCAACTTATTATGGCGAAATTAGAAACTTGAGTGAAAAGTAATTAGCTTCCAATCAATAATACAAATTTTGAATACAATACAGAAAAATAAGATACTTTAAATTTGGCTTACTTAACAAAATGTAGGCATGCGTTCAGATTACGGTTTGGTCACCACTTTATACGACTAGCGGCGCGGCTACGTCTTCTCTGTTACAACTGTTATAAGGATACCTACTTAATACGCATGTACCCAACTACAGTCTGCGGGATGTAATTCCGGAAGTGCGGATTAGAAACTGACGTAATCCCGGAAGAGCGGATGAGGAATTTCACACATACATCATTGAATTTCTTCGCTGGTGTGTGCAGGTTTCCTCTCGATGTTTTCCTTCGCCGTAAAGCCTGAACCCACGACCCTCTGCTAGAGAGGCCAAGCTCAAACCACTAGGCAACCACGGCTTTTTATTTAAGATTTACGTATCGTACTCTTACGCTTACCAAATTCCTATTAGTATTTGTTTAATTCAGCCGTTACTTTGCGGACGTCCTATCAATAAATTCAAATAAATTGACATGGAACATGCAACCAAGCTAGCGGAGGAGCAAGGTAAAAGATTATAGGTACTCGTAGGTTTACGTAGTAGTAAATTTGGCACTTTTGACGTTAAAATGTGGTTCATTTGACCTTAGCGCAGCTTATGAAGAAACATCTAACACTTCACGTATACAAACTATGCCATGTCAGTTACCGTACTAGTCGTAGGACCTCATCAAATTGAATTCAGTCCGAATATAAATCCAATTTGACTTAAATGCCACGGTGCACGAGACATCCATATAAAAACCTTAGGAACGAAGCCAATACCATTGTCTCGGTTCGATGAGAAGTTATTATGAGAACTATTGTTGTTTTTGTCACGGCTTAAAGCAATTACCGATGTGACCATAGCCTTGATATTGTAAGGACAGTGATAATAACCATCGTTTTGCGATTTTCTCATTACCCATCTTTCTTGGTAGATCATTATGTGACTACTACCTACTGGTATTCTAGAGAGACTGATTCAAAGCACCTATTTAATCAATATCAACTAACTATACAAAGTGCCTGCTCCTGGCCCTATACTACGAAGCGCGAAATTCGAACTTCGTTTCATGCCGTTCCGCTCACGCTAATGGTATTTATTACGAGAGTGAGAGGGACCGCACGATCCGAACTTCGAATTTCGTAGTAACCCCCCTGGTCCGTACCTGGGGCTAAATTCAGGAACGGCCCAACACGGTATGCGAGCGGTAATTCGATCGTTTGCGAGAGGATAGGGATGAACTGCTTATTTTTAGGAAATGAGGCTCATCCCAAGCTCAGCCCAAATCTATCGCAAACCAGTGATTTTTGGCGTTCCAGAATAGCAGTTCATCCCTATCCTCTCGCAAACGATCCAATTGGCAATGTCTAAAAAAAAATACCACTGGTTTTTATATTTTTTTTGTATAGAAAAGTCAATTATAAGAAACTAATTTGAATATTTTGTCATTTAGTTCACTACTTTTTTCAAAATTAATTACTGAAACTATTTTGGTTGATGACGTCAGATTGTAATTGAGAGCTCCCACACTGCCAAATTTCTAAATGTATCTAAATGCGTACGATAAGGCAACCCCTTTAATTATTTTTTGCGTAGTGGTACAATTTCACTTCTGTCACTTTACTGGCGCTGTCAAAGTGCTAGATGTCAGACAGCAGGTCCAAATCAAACTCCGTAGTATAATCCACGCGTAAAATTTTGAAGAATTCTAACCGCACAGAATAAAGTACGACTTGGACCAGTCACGCAATTTACACCAATGTCAATTGAAGGTCATTTCTTATTTGGTATGTATAATAAAGTCATAACATAATATTAAAATTAAATAACTACAGAAAACGGGTTAGAAAGCATTTATCTCGAAATGGTTTTCGGTTTACTACACATTGCAAAAAAATAGACATCCCCACCGCTCCTGAATGTAACCCCTGGTTCAGCAATACTGCCAGCCATGCCAGTGTTATGGGCACTTTTGAGCCGGGTACCACGCGGGATGGTGGGTTTTAGTTTGTAAGTTTTTAATTTTAGTTTTTTTACCCTTATATTATTATTTTTAAATTTCATTTGTTTTAATTATTCGATTGATTTTATTGTACGTATTGTAATGATTTTTGCTGTTCTATTTTTAATAAGTTAACCGTTGGATTATTTTATTTATTTCAAATATCCTTTAATTGAATTCAATATATTGTCTTGAAAAAAATGTTTCAAAATTGATAAGGAATATTTTGGTTGGGTAAGCTCGACTAAACACTCCGTAACAGTTTTCGATTTTTTTTTTATTCAAAATATACTCACTTTTGAGGTCGCCTGACCATTGGAGCGGAGCGAGGCAGCGGAGTGGTGAGCGAGATAAAAATCCACCAATAGAATTGCATAATATCGCACTCTCAGATCAATAGCACATCAACTCGAAATAATGTACCGTTTTAATTTAGACTTTATCTAATTTCTGGAAGGTCTAAATTAAAATAGTGGTCCTCTTCAATGGACAGGGAGATGCAAAAGCAGTTTAAAAATCATAGAAAACCTGGAAGCGGAGCTAGAACGCGGAGCGAGGAAGAGGAGCGGAGAAACGAGCGTGGGCTAGCTTTGCGAATGGAAAAATAGAGTTCGCAACTCAAATACTAATAATTTTTAACCGCCGGCACAAAAAGAGAGGTGTTATAAGTTTGACCGCTATGTGTGTGTGTGTGTGTGTGTGTGTGTGTGTGTGTGTGTGTGTGTGTGTGTGTGTGTGTCTGTCTGTCTGTGGCAACATAACTCTTAAATGGGTCAACCGATTTGGATGCGGTTTTTTTATTAACCGACTTCAAAAAAAGGAGGAGGTTCTCAATTCGGTTGAATGTTCTTTTTTGAAAGCTGGTTTCTTGGCGATGGTTCTTAGACATGTTTTATCGAAATTGGTCCAGCCATTTCAAAGTTATCAGCTCTTTTGTATGACGCGGAAGGGATCTTAGATATAATTGCGTTGGCGGATTTAAAATTTTTAATTTGCCTTTGTCAAAAAATTAAAACGTTTATTCTGCAAGTATTTAGTTAGGCCGCAAAGGGCTTTTTTAAATGTTAGTTTTTTTAAACTACGAGCACTTTCCGAAGTACCATCATTAGATCATTACCAAGAGGAATGCGCCGGAAGAAACTTAGCAGAAAGGCATCTTTTCTAACGAAAATAAAATAAATAATTACAAACAAAAAAACAAATAAATTTATACTAATATTATAAAGTTGAAGAGTTTGTTTGTTTGTTTGCTTGAACGCACTAATCTCAGAAACTACTGGTCCGATTTGAAAAATTCTTTCAGTGTTAGATAGCCCATTTATCAAGTAAGGCTATAGGCTATATGTCATCACGCTAAGACCAATAGGAGCGGAGCATCAATGATTAACGCGGACGAAGTCGCGGGCACTAGCTAGTTACAATATAAAATTAAAGATAAATTATATAAAAAATACAGGGATGTACATTTCTCGCTACGCCATGCTATCTAGCTCCAAATCTATAGACTGAGTTCCTCATTACCTCCGCTGCCTCACTCTGCTCCAGTGGACAGGCAGTTTGACGCGGACTGGCGCGGTATACTACGAACATCGATCGAACATATTTATTTATCAAACACAATTTAAAAAATCCTGAAAACCTTTTAAAAACTGAAATTTTGTAAATTTTAATTTTTGACTCTTCCGACTCGAAAAGTTGCCAGCCCCTGAGCTAGCATAGAAAACATAAAATTGTAAAACTAAAATAAAGTAAATGCATATGCAATAATATGACCAGATGGCCTAGTGGTTAGAGAACCTGACTACGAAGCTTGAGGGCCCGGGTTCGATTCCCGCGTCGGGGCAGATATTTGTATGAAAAATACGAATGTTTGTTCTCGTGTCTTGGGTGTTTAATACGTATTTAAGTATGTATCTATCTATATAAGTATGTTTATCCGTTGCCTAGTACCCATAACACAAGCTTTCCTTAGCTTACTTTGGCACTAGGTTAATTGGTGTGAATTGACCCGTGATATTTATTTATTTATTTATACATTATAAACGCGAAAGTTTGTATGGATGTATGGATGCTTGGGGGTATTTGGATGGATGTATGGATATTTGTTACTCTTTCACGCTAAAACGGTTTAACTGATTCTGATAAAATTTGGCACATACGTAGATAGTTTATAACCTGGATTAACGTGTAGGATATTGTTTTGATAAACGGATTCTTCGCAGAGGCAGTCGCGGGCAACAGCTAGTTCAGTCCTTAAATATTGATCGGATTGCATGCGCAAGATTTAAATAGGTACTTAATTGATTTTCTTGTAAATATTAACCGGAAGCTTTACATCATCGCAGAGTCGTGGCATCTAAGCAATAATGAGTCAGAGTTCATAGAGATGGCTTCTCGAAGGTCGCGACCTTAAAGAAATGCCAACGTTTGTATCGCAGGTCGACTGCATTCCAGCCGGATCGTCTTCGCATCGGTCTTGGATTCCATAGCATATAGAATGGCTACATGGCTACATGGCCAAACAAGCTACGGGCCAAAGCCTATATAAGTCCCATTGCCGGTAACAGGTCCTCTCAGAATGAGATGGTTTGGGCTGTAGTTCCAACGCGGGCCCAGTGCGCATTGAGAACTTCACGCACACGATAGAATTGCTTAGCAAGTGCGTGCGAGTTTCTACCTACACGATGTCAGTCCTTCAATGTAAGCTTGTGGTTTTTGAATGAATTCTGGAAAACACAGAGGTGCGAGTCCGGGATTTGAACCCATGATACAGGCCATAAATCAATCCACTAGGCCAGTGTTCCGCAAACTTTTTGTGTTTAAGGTAGGTACATCTAGGAATACGAAAAATTTTAGAAGTACACACCATAAATGAAAAATCAGTTTTTAAGTAATATTAACCAACATTACGCCTCGCTCGTATGCTCGCGTGATTTACATTGTGAGTATTTTTCTTCCGTCCGTCTATTTAGCTTTATGAGATAACCTTATTTTTCCGAGGCACACCATCTAATGACCATTTTGCGGATCACTGCACTAGGCTACCACGGCTGTCAAGGAAGTCCGTAGATATAAAAGTATAACCGAATCATCTATTTCCAGTCGCACCGTAGAACTTTCTCACAGTAAATGTTATGCAGCATGCAATCGCCGTTGCCTCTGGACACCCCACCAACGCCATATCTGTTTCAGGAAGTAACTTTAACCTTAAAATAACTATTCGTAGCAAATCTTGTGACGTCACACCCACTCGAGCCTGGCAATTCCACCTTCGCGTGACCATCCACAATACGGAATCTGAATTTACTACGTTACCACTTTTACTAGTTATTTTTAGAGCATGACTATCCCTTTTCGAGCAATCTTTCTTTTATAAAATAAATCCATACAGTGTTAATTGGGTACGAGTCTTAGTTCGCCAGTGTATAAAAATGTAGATTATGACAATATTAGCAGTCAGTTGAAAGAAGTTTTATTTTACAGAAGTTACTCATACCTACTTACATTGTAAACGTGTAGTTAATTAAATGAAGGAGACGTGGTAAATGGATGTTTTTTTTTATGTTTCTTGAAAATGACGATGGTTTTCCCGAATGTTCTACTTATCACCCGACTGTCGAAGGAGGGTTATGTTTTTCAAGCGTATGTATGTATGTATTATTCTTTGGCACGCCCTGCAGCCTAAACGGCTCAATGGATTTTAAAGTGGGAGGTGTCATTATATTAGTCTCAGTTCCGTGAGTGACATAGAATATATATTTTGACGACCAGATGGCCTAGTGGTTAGAGAACCTGACTACGAAGCTTGAGGTCCCGGGTTCGATTCCCGTGTCGGGGCAGATATTTGTATGAAAAATACGAATGTTTGTTCTCGGGTCTTGGGTGTTTAATATGTATATAAGTATGTATTTATCTATATAAGTATGTTTATCCGTTGTCTAGTACCCATAGTACAGCTTTGCTTAGCTTGAGACTATATCAATTGGTGTGAATTGTCCCATGATATTTATTTATTTATTATTTATTTATTTTCCCAGAATTCCCATGGGATAACGGGAATTACACAGGTGGGTTTTTTTCATCTAGTATTGAAATTAAAGTTATTATTAGAGCCAGAAATGCATGAAACGTCAGCGTAGAAAGAAAACATCGAACGCTAATTCCATCATTTAATTTTAAGTACCTGGGCGACTTACCTTTGCTCGGGCTAAAACTTGAAAATATTAAAACATCGAATGGGCCAAAAGACCGACACGAGTTTTTTCTGAAACCGTAAACTTCTCAAAATTTATTAAAACGGCATCATACAGAACCTATTAGGTCAGGTTAGGTTAGTTTTATAACAATCTTAAAAAGTTAACGGTTTCAGAAAAAAATCGTGTCGGTCTTTTGACCCATTCGATGTTTTAATACATTCGATCTTTCGTACTTCGGTATTGTAATACATACCCTTTTTCCAGAGATAAGACCATGCTAGATCGATTCTTTGCCCGTCTAAAAGCAAATTTCATCGAAACCGTTTTCGAAATCCCCACAGTAAATAAATATCTATGTATGCCCTTTTGCATTTGCTTGAATTGAACATTGGGGGAGGCCTATGTTCAGCAGTGGACGTCTTTCGGCTGAAATGATGATAATAATGACTTGAATTGCTATTTAAAGGTAGTAATTAGATGTGATACAAATTAACGGTAACTATAGCGTGTGTTTCTCAGTAATATGTGTAATACCTACCACATTTATTATTTCTACTCGTAAACCTAAGAAATTCCAATTACAACAGTAAAAATGGAAGGCCAAAAAATACAATCATTTTAATATTAATTTTCTTACAATGCTAGAAAGTTGCATAATGGAGAAACGGCAGGTGCATTTTTGACGTGTATCAAAACTATTAAAAGCTATTACAACGACGGCTTTGGATACTCAAGTTGTGTTCTAAACCTTCTGGAAGCACGCTCGCCGACTAAAGACATGCCATGGCGTTGTTAAAAAAATCAATGACGAAGTGTGCTACATTCAGTTATAAAGAAATACGGAATCGTGTGCCGTGACCAACTTGTCGGACTGACTGGCACCTTCATAATTGTTTAAAAATACCTGTCGCATATCACTCATTACACACATTAGTCTAAAATTAAACAAAATATTATTGACTGATGGCGTCATATCGCTACCAAAACCAAAAAATATTAGGTGCCAACATAGTGCCAAAACTAGAAACTTTAGAAGTCAATAGTCGTTGTTTAGAATCACTCATCCAGCTACCATAGGTTCTCCTGTTGTACGTAGCCTACAAATTTTAATCGTACCTATTACCACTACCACTACTACACCTACCATACTAGCCCTGAAATCAAAAAGCCGAATTTTAAATTTTCCTAACTATTCATTAGCACCTAATTAGTAATTTCACTAGCCCTTACATCAAAAAGCCGAAATGGCGCTTCGCTGGCTGCTGCCGTGGCACGCTCGCTTCGCTCGCTCGGCTCGCGCGCTGTTGCGGTCGTCGTTCTAACCTAACTCTACTTATACCTGACGTAGGTACTTGTATAGCTGTAATGGGTAACTTTCATTTAGCACACGTGATGTATTAGTAAAGATTAGGAAAGGTGAAATGAGGTTCAGCAAATATTAGGGCTAATGGAAATTATATTATATCGCGCGTCATAGGCCCTAGGTTTTACGAACGTCTACCCTCTGACTTAAAAAGTGAATGTTCGGACGAAACATTTGGACGCCGACTTAAAAAACTGCTTATGGACAAATCATTGTACCACAGATTATTTAATAGTTACTTCGTAACAGATACTGCATCCCGTACAAAATCTTGGTACTTACCGCGATTGTAGCCACAGATTATACTACTCCGTCTCCTTAAGAATGTGTGCGTGCCGACAGTGACAAGGGCTGGCAGTTTGGATTAAAATTTTTTTTTCTACATGTTGTTTTACCATTTTGTCGGGATAATTGCTATATATTATATCCATGCAAACTTTCTAGCACTAATATTCTTTAAGCTAAGCCACGGACGGACAAAGAGACAGACGGTCATGGCGAAACTATAAGGGTTCCGTTTTTGCCATTTTAGCTCTGGAATCCTAACAAAAAAGGATATTTATTGTAATGCGTAGAACACATTGCCATGCTCATAGTACCCTAGCGTTATACTAAATACGAAGGTTAACTTTCGAACTTCGCATCGTGCCATCCCGCTCACGCTTATAGCTTTTTATAGAAGAGTAAGAGGGACAGCACGATACGAACTTCCAAATTGTTATATTAGCTATTAATTCTAGCATAGTCATATTAAAATTTGCCCCCTGTTTCACCATTCACTTATAAAAGTTCAGGCGGCATATTTTTTCCGTGGAACACGAATGAACGTGCGTCGGCGCGCGCTTGTGACAACCTACTGGAATTTCGATCGCAGGCGATCGTCCCCGCGGTAGGTAAATATCGCGCGTAAGTACATGGCATGCATGAGGCCTGATTGTACTCTGTAAAAGAGTATGATATTATCATTATTTAATTTTGACATCTGAATTTGTATGTATTTTTATTCTTTTTGTTTTTATTGTTATTATTTATTGATTATTTGATCTTATGACATCTTCACATTATGTGAATTAATATTATTCATTTAATATTTTTATGTTGTAGTTTTTAAATTTCTTTGACATTCACACATTATGTGATTTAATATTTTATTGACATTTTTGTTTTATCTCACTTTTATTGTTTTTAATATTATTATCTTTGTGACATTTTAAATTAATATATTATCCATTTATGTTTTTCAAATTCTGTTGACGATCTTTTTGTGAATTCTTTATATTTGTGACATTTCGAATGCTGGATATAATTGTAATTTTCAATCAGAAATAAATGAATCTATCTATCTATCTAACATTGGTAGATGTAACGAAATTACCACTAACGTTATTAGGTCAAGTGGAGGACTATATTTGGTGGTGACATCAAGTGTCACAGAAAAAGGGCCTCCACTCAACGTAAGTTACTACACAGTGGGTGCTGCAACGCTGGTTTTTGGTATAGCTTGTCTAGTTTAAAATGACGCGCCCCACCACCGCACTCACGCACAGGATTCGAAACTCAATTCAAGCTACAATAGACTCACTCTATTGTAGCTCAAATTGAGCTCCAAATCCCGTGCGCAAACGCGGTGGTGGGGCGCGTCATTTCAAACTAGACAAGCTCTACAATATATTTTATTAATATTTTACAGTTAACTTAACAATAACATGCATGATTTATAAAATACATTAGACAAATTAATTAATATTAACAGTGCAATTATAAGACATTAAAAAAAATCTGCCAGTCTTTTAAGATAAATAATAAAATAAATAAATCTTGGACGATTGACACCAATTGAACTAGTCCCAATCCCAAACTAAGCAAAGCTTGTACTATGGGTATCTTCGGGGTAAGAAGAGGTTCGTCACTTTTCGACTCTATGTCAACGAGTTAAGGTCGAAAAGTGACGAACCTTTTCTTACCCCGACTATACTAGACAAGGGATAAACATACTTATATATATAGATAAATACATAATTAAATACATATTAAACACCCAAGACTCTAGCACAAACATTCGTATTATTCACACAAACATCTTCTCCGTAACTTCTTTCTTCTTCTGAATAACTTTTAAAATTTGCCTTAGGCCGCCATCTTTTCCACCAAATCAAAATGGTTCGGCGACTAAGTACTTCAAAAACTTATACTACAATATCAAGTTAAATAGGAATAGCATGCTTGTCTAGCCAGCCTAGAATTTACCAGCGTAAAGGCCTATAACGAAACTGATCCGCCTGCCAACATGTTACATGCATGAAAACATAATAGTATACGACATTCATTTGTTTTATTAGTCGCCACGGTGACTTTATTCTGTAAAATTATCTGCATAATGTGATATTGAACGGCTGTCGAAGTCTGAACATTTCATGCTTCACGGTTGCCGATTTTGCGAAGACTGCAATTGAACGATCTGTCGTCACTTTGTTAAACCACGGCCCGACATTGTAATGAAATAGAAAAGCAAGTCAAAATAGTTCCGCAATAGACTAGGAAATAATCGTGTGTTTTATTTAATGGTGTGTTTTTAACTGAGGCACCGGTGTCTATCAAGTACGTAAAACTGCTATTTTCATAGTTATGTTGAAGCCATCTCAAATTTGGATTGTCAATTGTAACAATACCCCGCTTTCTGTTAGCTTTTTAGTCGCAAAACTTTTCTAAGCATTAAAACTATCAGGATTGGCAAAATGTATATACTTTACTACATAATCAATTTTAAAGTGTTGAGCTAAACTTGGCGGTATGATGAGGTTAAAAAACTTCAGAAATGAACTTCTTGCATCTGTATATATATAAAAGGCAACAGTTACTGACTGCAGCTCAAACCTCTGGACAGATTGAGCTGAAATTGGGCAAACAGGTAGCTATGATGACACAGGCATCATAAGAAGGGATTTTTCGAAATTCCCACGAGAAAGAGTATAAATAGGATTTATATTTTCACTTCAAAGTGGCCCTATCTCCTAGACTACAAATTATTAGAGACTTCCAATTTGGAATGCAAGTACCTATGCAATTATAACAGCACAAAAACTTTTTAGAATTTTCGGAAATCCCACGGGACAAAAAACCGGGATTTATATATTCAATTCAATGGGACTCTATCTCAGTAAACAATACTTTAGGATCATAGAGGTGCAGTAAAAAGGGATTTTTTTGGAATTTCCCGCGAGATAGAGATCGGAAGGTGACCATAAATTTTGTTTGCGCCACGACAATTTTGGGACAAAACGCTAGTGTACATATATATGTACAAAATACATACAGAACATCAGTTAGGTCAGTCCATATGTGACAAACTATGTAACTTATGTAATTTTTCTAATTTGGAATGTCAACTTTTCTACACGGACATGTACGGTCAAGTGCAAAAATAAGTATCGATTTAATCCTCCCATCGTTACATACCTATACCTTAATTTGACGACATAAGAGCTATGGGACATATTAATTTATGAGCAAGTTGTGTACACCCATATTTTTACACTTGACTGTACATAGTAAGTACTTACTACATGCAAGAGTGATATTTCATGGGTTTTTTACCAATGCCACAGCTTACGCGCAACAGTGTAAAAAAACATAACATTTCGCGTACCAGCTAAGTTGACACTGGACATACATTGCAAACAAATTGTGGTCAATGATGACATCGGGTCCGCAAGGTAATCGAGTCCGAGAGGACAGCTGCTTGTAGGATTCCACGAGATTAGTTAACAATATTATACGTTTGCTTTTGCTTATGTAACCATAATGTCACGAGATTATTTATATGTATGGTAATAAAAATGCATCAAGCTGTTATAGAAATAATACGTTCGTTGTAAAGTTTGAAGGTGCATTTTAAAATGATTACAAAGTGTAATTTTAAAAATTAAGAACAATTGTTTTTTTTTTCAAATAGACTGGCAGAGGGCTTTGTTACATTTTTTTTAGTCTACCTGGCGCTCCCAAAAATATCATTGGCCAAGAAGAATGCGCCGCATGGAACTTCACAAAAATTTTTTTTTCTAAAAACAAGTTAGGTAAAATAGTATAATACCCAGTAGTCAGCCAGGCACGGGTATGTATTACAATACCGAAGTACGAAAGACCGAATGTATTAAAAGATCGAATGGGTCAAAAGACCGACACGATTTTTTTCTGAAACCGTTAACTTTTTAAGATTGTTATAAAACAAACCTAACCTAACCTAATGGGTTCTGTATGATGCCGTTTTAACAAATTCTGAAAAGTTTACGGTTTCAGAAAAAAATCGTGTCGGTCTTTTGACCCATTCGATGTTTTAATACATTCGGTCTTTCGTACTTCGGTATTGTAAAACACACTCGCCAGGCACCGGTAGTCGGCCTTTGTCAATCTTTCGCACTAGTGGGAAAAGCACGAGAGATATCTTTCGCGCTCCTCGCACTCATATACGGCCTACTACTACCGGTGCCTGGCTGACTACAGCACCTCTACCATGAGTTGCACTAGTTTACAGTGACCGTACTCGCTAGCGACGGCGTAAATCATTTGTATAGAGAATGTGTACAGCGCCTCTAGCGGTCACTTACGGAAGTACAATTCTCCATACAAATCATTTACGCCGTCGCTAGCGAGTACGGTCACTGCAAACTAGTGTAACTCATGGTAGAGGTACTGGCTATTTTACCTACGTTACGATTACTATAGTTATATGGAGACCAAAAAGTTTGACCGCGTTAAATGTTACCTAGTAAGTAAAACGAGTGACTGGAAAACGTTCCGTCAAAACACGAAAATTAAATAGGTACTTACCATACCGCCATTAAGGTTTACACCTTGTACATAAAATAAACATTACATACATTTATGCTAGCTACCTACCTAAATAAAATAAAAAGTGGAAGAACTTAAGTTTCTCCAAGGCCGTAATAAAAATCATAGGAGTTCGAACTATAAAATAAACTTCCAGTGGCGATTACACCACAAATCAATTCATTCGAAGTTTCTAGTCAACAATAAGTATTACCAAACGTTACCGATATTGTGTACATGAACATTCTAAGCGCGAAGAAAGAATTGGTTTAGTGACCTTATTATATGTGATACATTTGTTAACTCTTAATATTCGTTACCCAAAACATGATGATGTTTACAAAACGCTATCTAATATTATTGTTTTCTTCTGGTTCATTCACATCATTGTTATTTATCAATTGTTCAGGACTATGCGGTGAACTAACTTTGATAGCAGTGAGCCCGTGCATGGTTCATAATGTAGTACCTCAGGAAATATATTCAAGAACCCGGATTTACAATTTTTTCGAACCGGAGCAGAAACTTGATAGCAGCGCCCCTCTCTCCAACGTTTGAGTCTTACAAGTCTACGGTGAACCAACAAGGCTTTCGTATGCTAGGCATTTTGTTGAGCAAGTATTTTTTTAATCCTACTACCTATACTACCTACTACCTATACTTATTATGATATTGGCGGTCCATGAAATTGCCGCCTGGGGCCGGTGACCCAGTTTGCCGCATCTGGGACTTATCTCCCAAATGATATTTACCTCGACGTTTCGGCCCTCGAGTTGCCCCAATGCAATGTCTGCAATGTGACTGAAACGTCGAGGTAAATATAATTTGCGTGATAAGTATAGTTATGAATGAAAATTACGAAACTTTAAACATGAAACTACCGTGAGACTCACTCATAGTGAAAATAAACGGATCACTCACGTCTTAAAACGAGTTTAACTCGACTTGTTTCGGGCTAATTCGTAGCCCTTCCTCTCGGAGTCGCACGACACGGCGGCTGCCAAACGCGCACTGCGTCCTACCGCCCGGTCGCGCGGCTACTCGACGCAACTGACACACAACTACCCCCGTTTTCATCATCACTTTTATTATACTATAAAATTACGAAAGTTTAAAACAATATACAACAACAATATTTATGTTCCTTTTCATGCTTCGTGTTGCTGGTGGTTGCTTTTGTGTTAAACTAATAACGGGCCTTGGAACTCTTGTAACAAGATGCGACCTATCTAGGGTATTAAAAAAGTACAGTCAAGGAATTTAATTTCATACCCACCTAAGTTTGAATATCGTACGGCAAACTGTCACCATAAGAGCTAGCAACGATGTTGTATTGACGTGTTGCAATTGACATTTCGACCTTAATGCATTTCGAATATTACACGCTTAGATTCTTTATGCACTAGATAGAGTGTCAATAGCAAACATTGCGATCAAGAATATTAAAAAAAAACTGGATGTTGCCTGTCGAACTATGAGTTGAAGCCAGGTTCATTCACCTTTGCTCCTATGTTCTATCTCTTTTCAACACTGTGATATATTGCCAGGTTATTTATAAAAAAACCTTATTTTTTTTAGAAATACGAATTATCCGGCATCACCTAATTAATTTACTTTAAGCTAATTTCAACAGAAATTTATATTTTTCTTATAAAACTTTCTGCAATAAAATTTACTTGGTTTTCTTTGTATTATACAAAAAAAAAGAACCCAGTCAAAATCCTCATTTCACCGGCATGCACCTCCTGCGTACTATGGCAACACTAAATGGCCGATATGTCAGAATTGTCAGAAGTCATTCACCAATTTCAGAGGATTTTACGTTAAATAAACGTTTTTCGTCGATTTACTCGGGTTATGCGCTATGTATTGCATAGTAAAGCATTGTAGGAGTAATTGGAGGCCGAAATCCGACATAAAACTTCACAGGTGAGTACTTATTTTACGAAAATGTTCATAAATCTTAGTGGCAATCAATTTTCCTATATTTGGCTTCTAAGCTTTGTTAGTTTTTATTCAAAAACCCCACGAATAGGTTTATAATGTTAAGTTAGAAGTATATTTTGTTTATTTGGAGTTAAACATGACCTTAAATGAAAAATTGAAGAATGTGTGGTTTTATTACTAGGGTGACCAATTCTTTTTCATGCATGGTATTTATTCGTATTGAATGGAGCTAAATCTATCAACTTTGGTACGGTTTCAATCTTCATAATTCATATCACAGTATATAATAACATGTATAATGTTTGTGTCTTTACAATTAACATGAATAATATTTTACATTGCAGTTTTCCAAAAGATGGCTATTGATATAGACAGACAGACAAAAAAATTTATGCTTTCTGCTTGCAATTTATGCTTGCAATTTTTTCCTTTATCTGTGCTATAAGACCTTGCTTCGCACCAAATTTCAAGATTCTAAGTTCACGGGAAGTATCCCTTGCGAGTGTCGAAAATTTGCGGCAAATGGCTATAGGTATCTTTTGATTGCGTTGGGTTAGAAGTTTGATTTTTCACAGCTCCAAGGGACAGTAGTTGACAGTACAGTAGACTTGAGTATTTGATTTAAATTTCAGCTTTATACCTCCACGCGTTCCGGAGAAAAAGGGTTGAATTGAAATTGGTTAAATTACAAAATCAATCTGTTGTATAAAAGTATGTCAAATTCCGCGGGATATTCCTAATGTATGCTTAATTATGGACACCCTAAAGAAAGAGATGCAAGATCGGCGTGACGTAATTCAAGGTCATTTTTTCTGGCTTCAAAGGAATGTTCGACACGCTTTATCCATTTTTTTTAATATTCTTGATTGCGATACAAAATGTCCAAAAATCTATTTGACAGCTTCATATTACGATCGCGTTACGTCATTCAAACTGAAGGGAGGCAAATGACATATAAGCCAACAGTTGGCTTATATTTTTCGGGACGTTTTCATGCCGGCGAAGCTCTATCTAGTCTAGTGTATAAATAATCTAAGATTACACGTTATTTTTACGAAATGGGTAGGGAATTAAATTCCTTGACTGTATGTCTTAAAGTACAGGGTTACCTGGGCGTAACTTTTATACAGTGAGCAAAAATGGTGTAAATTATCACATCGGGTGACGACAATAAATGTTATGTTTTGTGGTTCTTCATTGCTCACTAGCATGTAACAGGGAACAAAGCCTCTGCGCCAAAGCAAAATGACACGTATTGTGCAGGTAATAGTAATTTTACAGGGATCTTCTTTTAGTTAGGTAATCAACCATATTAATATGTATAGATTATCACATTCACTGTTCTGAGTCACCCACCTTGCATAAATTACTCGCATTTACTAGTTATTAGCACAGTTGTCGAGCCTTCCAAAGTTTGTATGGCCTTTCGGACTGTATTGAGATTTCCCCGCGTCACCGTGAAGTCTGAAGAAGGTGCGGGGCGGGGAAGACCCTGCTGGATAGCCAATGTGATGCTAATAAACAACCAAAACAGATGTTTCAACTAATTATCAATATACGGGACTTGATGATAGATTGCGACAGTTTTCTTCAAATTGACTAATTAAGCAAACAAGGTACATCTTACCTTTAATCTTACAAATGAAACTATTTGTTAATTTTATTTTATCTAAAGCGCATGTTGATTGTACAACCGCACGCATCCAATTGATAACCTTCATGATTATGATTCTACATTTGTGCATTAGTCTTAATACACATAGCTACGCTATGTAGTTTTTACTGCATTTAGTTCGGTGTATTTTATAATTCTTGAATGCCGCGTGTCTAGATTCTATTTTTATACACTGTATGTATTTCAGCCGATATATTATTCACTGCTGAACATAGATCCCCTAGGCAGGCAGATGTTATGCTAGTCCTGCGCCATCCGCATCCAACGCGTTCCCGCAACCTTATCTAGGCCGTCGCACCATCTTGTTGGAGGCCTACGCACACTGCGTCTTCCGGTCCGTATATGTATTACATTTTACAAATTAGTATCTGGCTCAGATTTTTTGTCCTCGTCATTGTTAAACACGATAAAATATGTTATATTATAGCCCATATTTCTGAGTACGTATATAAATATTATATTGATTAAGCATCAGTGGCGTGGACTAAATATTTTCGTCAAGCAGCCTAGAGGTCCCACCCAGCTATAGTCAATGGCCATTAAGAAGTAAATCCTGACATATTGCACAATTATGAATTTTCTGTATGAATATTGACAATGTGACCCATTGGAAAACAATGCTATACCTACTTACTATTCTGTAACACGCAACATATACATACTCGTATATATGGCTTTATATCTAAATCCCTAATGATTATTTGTCCTAATGTAATGTTTGTCCTAATGATCGTTTGTCCTAACTCTTTTTATTTAAAATCTATTAATTGTTCTGGATTTTTATAAAACAAACCTAACCTATAGAGTTCTAGAGGATAATCACAAAAAAGTTCCTGAAAAATTCACGGTTTCCGACAAAATAAGTGTTAGGACAAACGATCAATGCGGTCAAAACGTTTACCTAGTAAATAATTTGACACAATTAATTTGAAAATTGAGAATAATCGGTATTAAATAACAAACAGTCACTAAACGTACTTCACAGGACATTGATGTGTCTTTTGTTTTAGGTATGTTTACAAACACATACAATTAGCACACGTCATTCAAACAAGCTAAACAAGTGTATGACATACATTGTATTGAATTTAGGGTGACGTTACGCGTATCTAATAATGATGATGGGGACAAACTAGACAATCAAATTAAGGAAGTATAGAGCTAGAGGGTCTTTATTGAACCACAGTATTCTACGTTGCTATAGGACTTCGGTTTACCAACTTACAAATACTTGAACTAAATGCATCATACATCATCATCATCATCATTTCAGCCGAAAGACGTCCACTGCTGAACATAGGCCTCCCCCAAGGCTCGCCAAACTGATCGGCCATGCGCCATCTGCATCCAATGCGTTCCCGCCACCTTCACCAGGTCGTCGCTCCATCTTGTTGGAGGCCTACCTACACTGCGTCTTCCGGTTCGCGGACGCCACTCGAGAACCTTTCGGCCCCATCCGCCGTCAGTTCTACGAGCGATGTGCCCTGCCCACTGCCACTTAAGTCTAGCGATTCTTCGAGCTATGTCCGTGAGTTTTGCTTATACTTACATCATACATAACGACTTAAATTGTAATTCTTAGGAGTATGGATTTGACTATGTCATAATGAAGCATTTGCTTCAATGAAGTAAAAAGTTTACTTATACTTATTATCCAAAGTTATTATCTTTCATACGCTCTTTTGATTTTAATACTTCCTTGTAGAGAAAATGGATACATGGAGTAATATTAAATATCGTAATTAAAAGTTTAAATAAATATACGTATACAGTAGGTAGTAGATAGGTACAGTCAAGGAATTTAATTTCCTACACACCTAAGTTTGAATATCGTACGGCAAACTGTCACCATAAGAGCTAGCAACGATGTTGTTGTGACGTGTTCCAATTGACATTTCGACCTTAATGCATTGCGAATATTACACGACATTTTTACGAAAAGGGTAGGGAATTAAATTCCTTGACTTTACTCTAATTGAAAAAATTCTATATTCGCTCTTAATTGTTATCACTCCCGGGAATTAAACATGCGTTTTTTGCACCATTAAGACCCGGGAGTAGTAATACCGACTGTAAAATGTACATTAATGTTTTACAAATTGGCATGGTAGCCAGGAGATATTCCCGATTGGCCCGGCTGCCCGCGGCTTCACCCCCGTTGTATTTTTTCTAAAATTTCTTTCATAAGAACCTTCTACTGACAATAACAAACGCAACAAAAAAAGAATTATCTAATTTGGTGCAGTTGATCGGAAATTATGCGCGTACAAACATTTCGGTGATTCATTTTTATTAATATAGATTTACATTATCATCACTTACACTATCATTACATGTATAAAAACCTAAGGCGATATAGAAGGCCTTTAACAACAGAACTATACAATTTTACTATACTTATTAGTTATTAATGTTCATAACATATTAATGTATGGCAAAACTTTTGAATTCACTCAGAGTGCAATGAACCTCCTCCTCCTCGCAAAGCCAACAAATATCCATCATGTTCATGTCCATGATAGAGAGTTTAACATAATAAATAAAATACAATGGAAAATAGGTAATCCGCATCCACCAGCACTAATGAGGGGCAATAATCGAGTCAGTCATTGAATGGCAATTAAACATAATTTATCGAACCCATGTAGCAAGGCCATTTGTTCTTGGCCGTCGCATTCCTTTATTCCATCCAGTCCACCATATACAAATAATTCGATAGTCGAACTGTTTGGATTTTTTTTACGCGTAAGACATTGAAAATATTCCTTGAAACGGACCTCAAGTTATCATCATTATTGCTTTAGTCCAGAGATCCCCAAATTTTTGTGTCGCGTAGGAATTGATGAACCACTTGCCACTGTTTGGTAGGTATTTTAGCCGTGTAGCGCAAAACGGGTTTAGCCGCTTATATTATACCTACTTGTACATTCTGATTTACATTATACAGGTAAAATACGAACAGTGGTAAGTGGCTCATCTAATAAAGTCCGTGACCGCACAATACGAACTTCGATTTTGGAATTTCGGTGTAACACCCTGTGATTGAGATTGATGTTTGGCGAGCCTTGAGGGAAGCCTATGTTCAGCAGTGGACGTCTTTCGGCTGAAATGTTGATGATGATGATGATGACCCTGAGATAGCATTTCATCAGAGCGCTGGGGCGTTATTTTGGGCAGAACTTTTTGCTTATTTAAGGCAGGCGCCATTAAAAAACCTGTTTGGACGAATGGTCATCAGTTCTCCTTTACGTGGCTACCTAAACGTCCTATCTTCCGCTACTTCCTAATGCCAGACTTCCGCCAAACTGAGAAACTCTTCAGTGGTCTACATCTATCATCATTTCCGGCATACACTCACGTCCCATCGCTGGCACAGGCCTCCTTTCAGATTGAGAGGCCTTGGGCTGTAATTCTCACGCGAGTCCAGTGCAGACTGAAAACTTCACACATACCATTGAATTGCTGCGCAGGTGTTATGTAGCTCTCCTCAACATGTTTTTGCACATAAATTCTGAAGCAGAGATGCATGTCTGCTTGAGAGACATTAGATCAAAACACTAGGCTACGGCAGCTTTTTTCATAACTCGGAAATAACTAATAGAATTCTACCTACAATTTTAGTCAAAACTTAGTTGCAGCTATGGTCTGGCCATCAAACATTTTCTTAATAAATGAAAAGTACATGTTTTCACAGAAAACTTGACCTGAATTATTGTTTAACATGAGCCGTAGCGTGACCGTCATATCGATTTTGTTTATACAAACAATTTGGAGGGCTTCGTACATTGAAAACCAAGCAATTATATTATTATCATGTTCAATAGGCATAACGTCTACTATCATATTTATGTAGAAGTTACTTATATGGATAATTTGCATATTATAATGTTGGTGATAATTGGGCCAATCAACTTTTAAACCGACTAAAATCTGTCCGCAACATTTTTCAAACAATTGCAGATTTTTGTAAGTAAACATGTTTTTTCTGTAATTTAATAGATGAATAGCATGAATACATGCCGTCCTACGTAAGTTTAACCTATTAAACCGTGAAATATCTTGTTGGAAGTACGATTTTTTGGTAACGCCAGAGACAATTTTGGTAACGCAGGAGACGCCAAAAACGTCGGTTTAAAAGTTGATTGGCCCAATTAAGACTGTATTAAACATAATAGGTATGTATTCATCAGTTGTGCCCACTACTTAAATCATGGGATCTAATTAACAAGTAATAACTGCTATAGGTACTCATAAAAATGAGTGTCAACATTCTAATTAAGTTTGTTATATTCCGACGATAGTAAAAACGATAAAAAAACGACGCCGACGTCGACAGTCGTCACTCGTCATCTTTCGTGAACGACGATAAAAAAATCTTATTGAATACCATAAATCTGTACTTACCTATAGGTAACGCCATCAGAGTTGAGGCCATGCACACAACCACATCTCATGTAATGACAGCGGGATTTTGACGTTGTGTTGTCGTTAAACGTCAACACAACGTCAAAATCCCGCTGTCATTACATGAGATGTGGTTGTGTGCGTGGCCTCAACTCTGGTGGCGTTACCTCTACCGTTAGTTTACCAAATAATTAAAAATGAAAGGTAAAAAAACCGATCTCAACCAGACCGCCATTTATTCACATAAATTAAAGCAAGTGGCAAAAATAACTGTCAGGAGAAACGCCAAATTAATAGAAATATATTTATAATACACTAGCTTTTTTACCCGCGGCTTCGCTCGCGTGAACCTTAAATATTTCAGAGAAGCATGCAATTAAGCAAGCAAGCTATTATGCAAGCAAGCCTGAAGCAAGCATGCACGCAAGCATGCAAACAGCATGCAAGCAAGCATGTAAGCTTGCAAGAAAGCATGCAAGGAAGCATTTAAGCATGCAAGAAAGCATGCAAGCGAGAATCCAAGCAGGATTCTAGCGAGCATGCAAGCAAGCATGCAAGCAAGCATGCATGCAAGCAAGCATGCAAGCAAGCATGCATGCAAGCAAGCAAGCAAGCATGCAAGTTAGTATGCATGCAAGCAAGCAAGCATGCAAGCAAGCATGTAAAAAAGCATGCAAGCGACATTCCTAACGGATTCAAGCCAGCGTGCAAGCAAGCATGCAAGCAAGCATGCGAGCAAGCATGCAAGCAAGCATGTAAGCAAGAATGCAAGCAAGCATGCGAGCAAGCAAGCAATCAAGCACGCAAGCAAGCACGCAAGCAAGCAGCCATGTAAGAAAGCATGCAAGCAAGCATGCAAGCAGCATGCAAGCAAGCATGCAAGCAAGCAAGCAAGCAAGCAAGCAAGCAAGCAAGCATGCAAGCAAGCATGCAAGCAAGCATGCTAGCGAGAATCCAAGCAGGAGGCCCAAATTTTCAAAATTAAAAACTGACATTAATTTATATCGACATTTTTAATTTCGCATTGTCTTTTGAATGGAATGTCCGATTTTAATAAGTCTTGCATACGAAATAATTTATTTGGATAAGAATTAATACAAAGGTGTGGATAACATGGTCTGATTTTGATAGGCATTTCTATCATCTTTTAAAATGTAAAAAAGTAGTAATAGTGGCATAACTACAATAGTTGGACGTATGGTCTCGCGAAGTTTTTTGTAGATATTAATACGTTCTATAATATTGTAGAACATTTTTTTGTTCTATCATCAATACTTTCTGCAGCGCATGCGGTGAAAGACATTTTATGGCTAATTTTTTACACCTTGGGTTGGTTTTAGTAAGATTTTCTGAGGATCTCTAATTTTTTCTAGTAATAAATATAGCCTATGTTACTCAGTGATAATGTAGCTTTCTAACGGCAAAAGAATTTTTGAAATCGGTCCAGTAGTTTTTAAGTTTATTCATTACATACAAAAATACAAACATACAAAAATACAAATCTTTCCTCTTTATAATATTATTAAATTAAATTAAATTAAATTAAATTAAATTAAATTAAATTAAATTAAATTAAATTAAATTAAATTAAATTAAATTAAATTAAATTAAATTAAATTAAATTAAATTAAATTAAATTAAATTAAATTAAATTAAATTAAATTAAATTAAATTAAATTAAATTAAATTAAATTAAATTAAATTAAATTAAATTAAATTAAATTAAATTAAATTAAATATTAAATAGTGTAGATTAGTGTAGATGTAGATAAGACGTACCTATACTACGAAACAAAATGTCGGTGACAATTGTTAAAATGAGATATTTATGAGAAAAGCATTTAAGTAGGTAACTAAATATACTCATATTCAGAGAAATTTTACACTTAGGTGTGTTTTACCTATGTGTTCGTCACCAAATATATCTCAAGAACAATACATAAATAATGGTGAGAAACCGGCAAAAGGTTAACATAAAATATGGGGTTTTATGGAAGTGTTATTAAAATGGAACAGGTCATACTTAATTCATGTAGTAATATAGGAGAGCTACTATAAGTTATACAGTGTTGCAAAAGTTCCCGATTTATCGGGAGATCTACCGATTTCGGCTCTTCCCTCTTGATATCCCGATTTAGCAGCCCCGTCTCCCGATTTTCTACATATATTTCGAAATAAAGTGACGATTAAAACAGTATTTTTAAGAGGAAAACGTTAAAGGTAACCTGGTATCATTAAAACAATGCACGGGGTTTCCCCAAAACTTCACGCACAGCCTTTCAATAATGTAGTACCCACAAAATACATTAAATCTTAATGCCCTAAAATAGAGTTTATTATTGTTTGGTGGGTGTATGCGGGAAATTCCCTAATAAACAGGCAGGCTACTTCGAAATACGAAATTTAAAATCGAAATATGAAATTTATTTTCATCGATTAATTTAATGAAAACTAAACAGCGTAACAAACTTTCCACTGAATCAATTATAGAAAAGAAGTAGTATATTAGTAATCAATAAACCTACGTATTTATATATATATATATATATCGACATAAATATTTTATAGAGGAAAGATTTGCATTTTCATTTGTAACGAATAAACTTAAAAACTACTGGACCGATTTCAAAAATTCTTTTGCCGTTAAAAAGCTAGTGTCACTGAGTGACATAGGCTACTTTTTACCGCGGGAAAATTAATTTATCGCGGGCGAAGCTGCGGACGAAAGGCTAGTATTTTAATAATTTAATAGTTTGTTTGTAAATAATACAGTTGTTTTACTTGGAGTGAAATCTCCCGATTTCTCCCGATTTTTAGCTGAACAATTTAATGATTTTTAAATTTTCACTTTTGCAACACTGAAGTTATAACACTTCTCAATGGTACGAGGTATTTCAATTTAATTAAATTTACTTGTGATAAATAATATTTGGTTTCTTTCTGAATACCGCACTCCAACAACAGGCAAAGGTTATGTTATTTTATATTCAAATGTTTACAGCAGAAAGCGAGTTTCCGTTTCTTTTGTTCCGCTTTTGTAAAAAGTTTTCAATAAGTCAATATTAAAAATGTAACACCCACACCAACACATTAAAATATCCTTCGTAGCTAGAAAATAGAAATGTTTTTCTTCTACTTTCATCAATAGGTAATAATCAATTTTGGTTAAAATTATATTTAAACCTGCTACTATACCTTGACAACCTCGTGCGTGGCGCTCGGCGGAACCCTGTCGCAGGGAGCCTCTGCCACGCGGCGGACATGACGTACAAATACGCGTTCTTGAATCTACATAAGCACGACGACGTCTGTACACGCGTACGCCTACATACATCGCGCGCGCACTCTTCTGGTTTCTGGCGGTTTCCGGCTATCTGCGCCTTGAGGGGTGGGGTAATTCGAATCGGTGCGGGGCGGACCGTTTCCATTCTGTACGTCAGTACTATTATATATAGATTAATCGCATTTGGGCAGAAACTTAATTCACCTGGTTCGGATTTGACCTGAAAAGCGTTTTACCTGATTCGCACTTAGCCAGAACGCATTACGACAAAAACTCATCACTCCTAACACGCAGTTGACCATAAACGCAGTACACCATAAACTCAATTGGTCATATAAGAATTTGGCCAGAACGCATTACGACAGAAACTCATCACTCCTAAAACGCAGTTGACCATAAACGCTGTACACCATAAACTCAATTGGTCATATAAGAATTTAGCCAGAACGCATTACGACAGAAACAGAACTCGTCAGACCTTAGGTAGGTTAGGTTAGGTTAAAACTGTGACCCCTTAGAAGATAAACGGCTGACAGAACAGTAGGTTAGGTTAGGTTAGAACTGCGACCCCTTAGAAGATAAACGGCTGACAGAACAGTAGGTTAGGTTAGGTTAGAACTGCGACCCCTTAGAAGATAAACGGCTGACAGAACAGTAGGTTAGGTTAGAGCTACGACCCTGCGTCCTTTTACTTTTCTTTACAAGTGCGTTACAGGCAATGTGCGATTCTGGCCACATGAGAGCTGTCCAATTGCGATAATGGCCAGATGCGAGTCTGTCCTTTTACTTTTCTTTACAAGTGCGTTACAGGCAATGTGCGATTCTGGCCACATGAGAGCTGTCCAATTGCGATAATGGGCAGATGCGAGTCTGTCCTTTTACTTTTCTTTACAAGTGCGTTACAGGCAATGTGCTATTCTGGCCACATGAGAGCTGTCCAATCGCGATAGTGGCCAAATGCGAACCAGGTGAATTACGTTTCTGCCCAAATACGATTAATCCTTATATATTCTGTGCCTCTGCTGTCCTTAACAAGATTGTTTTTAATAAGTGCGGCAAACGCTGACTGCGACAGGGTTCCGCGGAGGGTCGCGCGAGCTTGTCGGACTATAAATAAAGAAGTAGTGGTAGCTGGTAGACTAGTGGTTTGACTAGGACCTCCCAAGCAGAGGGTCGTGGGGTCGACCCCGGGCTCGCACCTCTGAGTTTTACACAATTTATGTACGAAATTACACTTTAAATTTATGTAACCTGAGAAGAAATTCAAGGGCGTGACGTGAAATTGCCAATCTACACTGGGCTCGCGTGGGCCCTTTGATTCTGAGAGGAGGCCTGTGCCCTGCAGTGGGACATATATAGGCTGCGACGATGATGATGATGACTAAACCAAGAGACATTATTATTCTAAATTTAGCTAGCTGGTGATTGGTTTTCTATTTATGGTCTTAATTTTCACCCGACTGTCGAAGGAGGGTTATGTTTTTCGAGCTTATGTATTTATGTATGTATGTATGTATCTTTGGCACGCCCTGCCATGCAGCCTAAACGGCTCAATAGATTTTGAAGTGTGAGGTGACATTAGATTCGTCACAGGTCCGAGAGTGACATAGGGTATGTATTTTCCTGGAATTCCAATGGGAACGGGAATTATAGAGGCGGTTTTTTTTCATCTAGTATTTAAGTTAAAGCACAAGTTAAAGTTATGAACTCTGAAGATAATTTTGTAAAAAGTCCAAACGTGCTACACTACTCTATTGTTTAGGAACTTACTAGGTATGTTACTACGCATTCAGGTAGGTATGTTATTATGTAACGACCTCTTTAGCCTAGTTGGTAGTGATGTTTTCTATGTATTTAAGTATTTATTTAAGTACCTATGTTTATCGTCGTCTAGTTCCCATAGTACAAGCTTTGCTTAGTTTGGGACTAGGTCGACTTGTGTAAGATTGTCCCCTAATATTTATTTTATTTATTTATTTTATTTAATACTGGATTAAAATATATTACTTAAACGACATTAGGTCCCAATCGTTCTCAAGAACTTTAAAACCGTCAGCAAGCGTCCGTCAGCGTTCAAAATCGTACCAAATTCGATAAATATGCAACCGATACATATCAAGTGTATTAATAAGTACTGCTGTTATACATTATGTATAACTGCAATAAACACATTTCCAAATATTTATTCAATTGTTTGCGTGACTCATATTGTGAAACAGAAGTTCTTAACAAAAGAGCTCATTTTCATGACTCGGTACTTCAATAACTCTAATTATTACATTGTAGGTATTAGCGATTCATTTAGTTGACATCAGCCTCACGATCCACCTCAAAATTTTAAAGCTTTATAGTATATCAACCGCATGGTTTTTCATTTTATAATGATGATGATGTAACGTGATAGCGTAAGCAAACGTAATTTATGGTTTTAAGTTGCAGATGAAATAATCGACGAGCATAATTAAATAAAGGGAAACAACTTGAATAGATTCAATATTAGATATATAGTAGCATGTCGTTACTAGAGGAAACTTTGGTAGCGCCGCAATTTTTTTTTTTTTTGTCACGGGTCAATTCACACAAATTGACCTAGACCCAAACTAAGCAAAGCATGTACTATGGGTACTAGACAACGGATAAACTTACTTATATAGATAAATACATACTTAAATACATATTAAACATCCAAGACTCGAGCACAAACATTCGTATTTTTCACACAAATATCTGCCCCGACCGGGAATCGAACCCGGAACCTCAAGCTTCGTTGTCGTCATCGTCAGTCAATCATGATATGAGCTACTGGCTACTATAGGTGTCAATTTAAAGTTGGAACGATAAAAGACAATTTAAATTTAAAAAGACAATTTCTGCTACGAAAAGTCCAGAGGACTCTACATGGTTTTCCACGTCGATTTAGATGACGCTGTCCATGACTAAAAAAAATTCAGAGGACTGTACAAACAGTATGAATCAAGAGTGAGGCATCATCCTTTAAAATGACGAACTTATGAGAACCATGCGTTCTAACAACACCTAAACAATGCATCCACATCTCTGATGCCCTTATTGTTCTGTGAGTATGTAAACATCTTTAAATTTTTGCTGTGTCAATAGGGAAAGGACAATAGTTAAAGCAAAGTGCTTGCAATGTCATAGCTATTTAGGTATCCTGTTTGGCATAACTTGAGTGTCTCAAACGCTTTTGGCGTCACATACTTAGCATAATCGATTTACGAATAATGTTTATGTAGCAGAAACTTAATTTGGCACACTATTGCGAAGGCCGAAACCTTCTCGGTCCGAAGTGTAGGTACAAAGCATAAAAAAAAAACAAATTAGGTTAGGTTGAAACTGCTACTCCAGCAGAAACAAACAGATATCTCTGATTCGGACCCACAAAAATATACGAACCTTGGCTATGCTAAAATAGTACATTGTTGTAGAGGCTGGAAAGTAAGCAATAGATGGACGAGTTTGTTTGAGGGCCGACGCGTAGCGGAGGCCCTCGAAAGTACGAGTCCATCTATTGCACTTTTGGCCGAGACTAAACATTGTGCTTTTCACGACTAATGCAAGGAAATCATCATCATCATCATAATCATCCATCCCGTCCATCCCGTCCATCCCGTCCATCCCGTCCATCCGTCCATCCGTCCGTCCCGTCCATCCCGTCCATTCCGTCCATCCCGTCCATCCAGTCCATCCCGTCCATCCCGTCCATTCGTCCATACTTCCATCCGGTCTATCCCGTCCATCCCGTCCATCCCGTCCATCCGTCCATCCGTCCATCTCGTCCATCCCGTCCATCCCGTCCATCCCGTCCATTCCGTCCATCCGTCCATACGTCCATCCGGTCTATCCCGTCCATCCCGTCCATCCGTCCATCCCGTCCATCCCATCCATCCCGTCCATCCCGTCCATCCCGTCCATTCCGTCCATCCGTCCATCCCGTCCATCCGTCCATCCCGTCCATCCCGTCCATCCCGTCCATCCAGTCCATCCCGTCCATCCCGTCCATCCCGTCCATCCGTCCATCCGTCCATCCGTCCATCCCGTCCATTCCGTCCATCCGTCCATCCCGTCCTTCCAGTCTATCCCATCCATCCCGTCTATCCCGTCCATTCCGTTCATCCGTCCATACGTCCATCCGGTCTATCCCGTCCATCCCGTCCATCCCGTCCATCCAGTCCATCCCGTTCAGCCCGTCCATCCCATCCATCCGTCCATTCGTCCATCCCGTCCATTCTGTCTATCCAGTCCGTCCGTCCGTTCATCCGTCCATCCGTCCATCCGTCCATCCAGTCCGTCCGTCCGTCCGTCCGTTCATCCGTCCATCCGTTTATCCAGTCCGTCCATCCAGTCCGTCCGTCCGTCCGTCCGTTCATCCGTCCATCCGTTTATCCAGTCCGTCCGTCCGTCCGTCCGTCCGTTCGTCCGTCCATCCATCCATCCATCCATCACATGCAGCAGACGATTACTTTTGATTGGTCCAATACTGTCGTTTCAGCACGCCAGGAATGAAATTCAGAAATTATCTTTCAAAAAGTCGTATCGTATTATGAAATACATATACTGATACGTCTTGTTTTCAATTAGTGTAACATTGTTGTCGTGTTTGCGCGCCATAAATGAGTCAGCTGTTAAATGTACATATATAGGCAGTTTTGATTACTAGATTTAGGTTATCTATGGCCACATTTTCGAGCAGTGTCGTGAAAAAATCTTTTTTTTTTAATATAAAATTAGTGTTTCTTGTTGTATAATGCGTTAACTCAATTGTTTTAGTTAGTCGTATTAAATTTGAGGTGTCCGTAAGTACGTTGAGCTTGTGATTAATAAATTTATGAAACTACTATTAATTTTAATAATTGATTGAATTTGTTGTATTGTCCAGCATTAACAGAGCTAAAAATGTAAATTTTGTATCAAGCTTCGATTTTCATCACTTCGAATTTCAGGTAAAGAAAAAATACCAAAACAGGCGAAACATCATATTTTCTTACTTTATTCTAACCACGGGAAACTTTAATCATGTAATTGACAACATTTTATATTTCTAAGACTATAATTTGATTCGTTCTCTGTATACCGTTTGGAAAGAGAAGGACGCTGATAGTTTTAAATTTTCACTAGGATTACAATTTTTTAACGATGTGCTTATTCTAAAAGAGCGTAACGATAGAATAGATCCATTACTTTTGTCTAGTCTCTATTAAAAAAAAGTGGTGACGTAAATTTGACGTTAAGGTTGTTATGTTAACGCCACCAGAGTTGATGCCATGCCACAGAAATAGGAAACAAATGGAAATGCGGTATTCTACTATAGATACATTCGTTATACAAATATGTGTGAAATCGACATAAAAACCAAAAAACACATATGGTCTCTTTCTTTCTAAGGTGACTTGGCATATGAAGAAAGAGATGGCATGAGATTTGTTTGTTCTATGCTCGGAAATATTTTGACATAACGAGTAGACAGCATTTCCGGCTGCCGCTTGTGACAGAGGCTCTAGGTACTTGAGCTGTCAAGTGAACGATAACTGCGCAGTTTTTAGTGTTTTACAGCGATTTTTAAATACTATTCCATTTGGTTTTGTGTTGTGGATATCTATTAATAAAAACGCAATATGGCTCCGTGTTCCATAAAAGGGTGTGCTTCGCGAAAAACGAAAAATCAACCGAATTTAACTTCTCATAGGTTAGTAACAGTTTTTTCATCAAATAGTGTCATTAGATTGTAATATTTACTCAGTGATAGTTAATTTTGGTAAGCTTTTGTCGCTGCCATCATAGAAATGCATATTTTTCTCCATTTATCGTCGTATTTTTGATTTTGTTGAATTCAGTACAATTGTCATTCTTCATTAGTGTTGTGCTGAATATCGACATAAGTAGAACTGAAATAACTCCCATGTTTTCTGACCGATGTCTGTTCTAATTTGACAGATTCCCTAGAATTTTCTTGCTCAGAATCAAGAGCGCTATTGACTTTGATGACTAAAAATAATGTCCCCAATTTTCGATTCCTTTTTTTTTTGGTTTCATATTTGTGTCGAGCCTTATAAACTGTACGAAAAAAATACACAAAAATAACTGTACGGTACACTTTTTTAGGGTTCCGTACCCAAAGGCTAAAAACGGGACCCTATTACTGAGACTTCGCTGTCCGTCCATCTGTCCGTCTGTCACCAGGCTGTATCTCATAAACCGTGATAGCTAGACGGTTGAAATTTTCACAGATGATGTATTTCAGTTGCCGCTTTAATAACAAATACTAAAAAACAGAATAAAATGAAAATTTAACCTTTTGACCGCCAGCGTCGGCTATAGACGACAGTACGGTAATACAAAATTAAACCTACCCGCATCCGCATAAGAATCAATTTTGTTCCAAACAAAAACGATGCGTGGCGGTCAAAAGGTAAGGGAGCTCCCATACAAAAAACGTGTTTTTTTAATGCTCGATATTGATAACGGCAACAAGTAGACGCTTGAAATATTTACAGAATATTTAGTTATATATTCGCTTTAAAAATAACATTAAAATAAAACAAATATTTAAGGGGGCTCCGTACAACAGACATGATTTTTTTCCGTTTTTATAGATAATGGTACGGAATCCTTCGTGCGCGAGTCCAACTCGCACTTGGCCGGATTTTCTTTATGAAAATGAATAGTATGTACTTGTGATTTTGAATAAACAGACCCCAACTTTTTCTCCTGTTAATAAAAGTAAATGACACACTTACATTACTTACAATCCAAACTGCAATTGTGAAAAATTCTTGTATTATTTTTGTTGTTTTACAAATAAAGGGCATTTCATACTTTGTTATACTTGTTATTTTATTTAGTCAGCACAAAGTTATCACACTACTTAATTCCTGCAAGTTTTTGAAATAAGCGCGTTCGGTTTTATTGTACATTTTGCAGTTGATTTTCACAATTTTTTTTATGATTTGGCATTTTGACCATACCTAAAAGACTTTGTGAATAGACATTGCAAACTTGTATGTTGGTTTTTAATTATTTTTTTACATACCTTTTGAACTATTAATTTTGAGATACCTTTACCCCTTATAATTTCCAAAGGAATATAACATTATAAATTTTCCTGTGTAACGAATATGCCATAACCGAAGTAATTATGAACAAAGCTAATTTCAAACTAACTTTTCCACTAAGAAACTCGAATATTACCATTGCTGCTTGAAATGTCCGCTAACCGTTCAAGTATCGATATCGACTATTTTGGTTTCGATGTCACAACCCTTGAGCGCCATTGTTTGTGACAACTTTAGGTATACACGCATGATTTGTAGGTATCACAGGTCCATTGGTATAGGTCTATGTGCCATGCACACAACTACACGTCATGTAATGAGTAATGACAGCGGGACTTTGACGTTTATTCGTACCGATAGCAAGTTCAACAGACTCGATATAGAATTACAAGAGTGAGAATAAATTTCTCCAACTTATTTCGTTAAGATTAATTTAGGAAAATACATCTAGTTCAAACAAAACAGAAAATAAAATATTTTGATCTATTTTATTTAAATTAGATGAGCATATTTTTCGCTTTTTATAAAATACCAATTTTTTTGTTGCAAATATTTCTTATCAGTTTCAAATTGTTTTATTTCAAAAATAGGTTATATGATAAAAGAAAAATTATAATATGCATTGTAGCGTAGGTATTTCACCTTAAGATCATAATAATTCACATTTTCATTCACTCATTCATTTCATTCATTCGCTACTTTTTTTGCAATCAGTAGTTTATGTAGCTGTGTGTGTAATCATTCGCCTCAACTCTGATGGCGTTACCTTATCAAACATGAACTTTTCATGGACTTAATATAAAATTTAAAATTATGACAGCTCTTTTTTCTAGTGAAAAGGGTAAAGGAAACATATCTATTCTGTGGCAATATTTATAAGTACGTATATGTTTTTTAAATTTGTTGTATTTTTTAAATATGGAGAAATAAATTATAATAAATATTTTTCCGTGTTCAGGAGGTGAAACTCTTTCGATTCCTGTAGTAATTTTCAGGTGTTAAAAAATGAAAGGTTATCAATTACATGTCACTAGAGCTTGATTAAAAAAACCTTTTTCTATCTTTAGGTATTGACTGCTTCACTGCGATCTTGCTACGTGATGTGATTTATTTAAAATATTGAACTAACTTAATAACAAAATCTCCTCCCCCATAACTACTGTGCGTCGTAAATCACTTTTTATTTGTTACTTGTAGTCGGTACTTACGCCCCCTATTTAGGACATAGTGATTGCAAAATGACTTAATAAAATAAATAGTAAATTACTGAGTTATTGACAATTAATCAAGTGAGTACCCACATTGAAATTGCCTGGGTTAAGGTCTATCGACTTTTTAAAGTAAGTAATTAAGTAATTCATATTTAACTTAACAATAACAAGAAAATGTATTAACAAGGCCGGGAATGTACTAACGACTAAAGTTACTTGTTTTACAGGCTGTTTTAGAATTGATCTTGAATATTTCAGCAGTGGGCTGGGTTATTGTGGCAGAATATCCCTGTAAAGATTAAGATAGTCACGCCTTAGACGCGGTAAACTTTGAACATTTGTCAACCATTATTAAAAACTCCTAAAAAAACATTTACGGGAGTCATTAGTCATAGTCAAACAAACCCACCTTCTACAATATTTCGAATTTATTTTAAAACTGTATAAATTTTCTTCAAGAAAAAACTTGGTAGGTAGGTAGGTACTTACGTAAATTCCTATGTCAGAGATATACATTGTAAGTATTGTTAGATCAGTAGGTATGATTAATTTATTAATACCACACACTTCGTGTAGGGGAGTTATTGGCTATTGCACAAATAGGTATTTAAATATTACTTCACAAATGTTATTTCCTCAGCCACGCAGCCGTAACTTCCGGGCTGTCATTTATAATATTTATAATGTATGAAAACGGAATCGATGAAATACTCAATAGTTATGGATATAACACCGTTCAACACACGCAAGTTTACAACGTCTAATCAAAATATAACATAGGCAAACAAAACATTGAATTAAACGCTTAATGATTTTACCCCACTGAAACAATGAACTCTAAGATAAGATCATCAATCTAAGTTTGGCTATATAGCCAAAAGATATTATTAATACAGGGTTTCTGTGATATCAAAAGGTTAGGTTAGGGTTGATTGGTTACATGATATTTATATATGGTTGTTAGGTCAAAAAAATTATTCCTCCACCAGTAGGTACGCTTTAGATATATATAGCGCTATTTTACGATATTAATAGCTAAGTTCCCAACCACTTCATGACATGGTCAAGCATTTGCTTCATGACATAATCACTAAAAGCTTGGCCATATCAGCAAATACCGAGTGTTACTTGTTCTGGCTAGGCATTATCATAATGTGAGCATTGGGTAATTGTTCTACGTATATCAAGAAATGGCATCATTTCATGAAATGGCCTTACTCTCCATGATGTGATTATGATATATCCGCATTACTCATATATATATATATATATATATATAAATGCAACATAAAACAGATAAAACATATATATATATATATGTTTTATCTGTTTTATGTTGCATTTAATGTAAATAATTTTGTATTTACTTTCTTTTGTACTTATTTTATTATCATTTTTTTTTTCCTTTCTCTTTTGAGTATTTCTGTTTTTCTTTTTACCGCACGTAATTTTAACTGTCTGCTTATCCATTATATATTAAATTGTCTTCTCTTAACTAGGTTAGCTGGAAGAGATCCCTTTTTAGGGATAAGCTCGCCTTTGTTCTCTTCTCTGTTTATTTGTATTTTTATTTTTATGTGCAATAAAGAGTTTACATACATACATACATGTATCAACAGTTAACCATATAGTTTAGCTGCAATGTTTCAAAGTATCAATAAAATAAACTTTAAATTCTCACTTGAATCATTAAAAATGCCATAAAAAGATAAAGTAAGACAATCATAGTGAGCGGGCAGCAGTTATTGTAATTAGTTTGTTAAAGCGTTTCTCTTTAGTAGAATGGAGCAATAACCTAGATAGTCTTAAATAGGCATTAAGAAGAAAAGAACGGGCCAAGTGCGAATCGGACCATGTAGTGTTTCTGTACTTTGTTGATGTCCGTAATTAGGGCTCCGTACTCAAAGGGTGCTAACGGGATCCTATTACTGATACTCCGCTGTCTGTCCGTCCGTGCGTCTGTCACATGTCTCAATATCTTGAACCGTAATAGACACTAGAAATTTTCACCAACTACAAATAATTCCCAATCAATCTTAGCCGCTATAATTTTCCTTGTAAATTTAATATATTTACTACCATTTTGAATTTTTTCAAATTTTTCCACCCAACAGTTTAGATTTTAGAGGGGGGGGGGGGGACGGTCGATTTTAATGAAAATTTTCACTTTAAAGTTGAATATTTCGCAAACAAATCACTGAATACAAAAATCATGTAAGCAACCCCCCAATCGTTTTAAAATACCTATCCAACGATACCCCACACTATAGGGTTAGTCGAGAAAAAAAAAATCACCCCCACATTACATCTATGGGAGGTACTCTAAAAAAAATTTTTTTACTTTTTTTTATTTAACCACTTTGTCGGCGTGACTAATATATATATTCATGCCAAATTACAGTTTTCTAGTACTAACAGTCTCTGAGCTTAGCCGCGGTCAGACAGACGGACAGACATGGCGAAACTATAAGGGTCCCTAGTTGACTACGGAACCCTAAAATTTGGGGGTCGTCATACAACAAACATGTTTTTTTTTCAGCGTTTTCAACTCGATCTATCTAACAATCTTGTTTTTTACTGACTTTAAAAAAAATTCACGGTAGGTACGTAACCCTTTAAATACACAAGTCCGACACTTGACCGGTTTTATTTTTGTTAATGCGAAAAAGCGCCAAAGCGTCCAACTCCTTGTTGATTTTATGTTCGTCGCTAATAAGTAGGAACTAATAAACTTTCAATCGCTCTGATTTTTCTTGAGCTGGCACATGTATTTCTTCCGTTAAATTGTATAACATTTGCTAAGTTCGTTTTCGTGACTGTAATGTAGTTATTGTAATACCTGCAGCGCCTAGTTGCTATTAGCGCTATCGCAATTGCACTTCAATGCCACTGCGTTAGCCCCGTACTCAAGTGAAAACTGTTTACTGATCAATGATCATAGACCTTGTAGCTCTGAGAAAATGTGTGGATTTCCTGTCATATGCATTTATCTATAACTACGGGCTTCCTTTCTTTTGCCCTGCGATGGAAGGGTGGGTCGGAGATCTTTTGGACCCATTGTGTGGCTTTGGATGCCATCTTTTGGGTGGGGCTACCCTTTATGCCTGATGGTTTTTTTGGCATGCTGTGTGTTTTTTTGTGCTTGTCTCCTAGCGCTACCCTCTTTTCGTTTCCGCTTCCATCGATAGCGCTTAATAGTTATAGGGTGTCACGTCGGAAACCATGCCGAGAACTCAGTAGTTAGTTACACACAACTTCCTTCTATCCAAAGCATAGGCCTCTTGGGGTGAAGGAAGGATAACACCCAGCCATGGGCCAAAAGGGAACTCGTGTTGTTTTCGGTAGGTCGGTAGTTTCTTTGAGACAACCCCACAGACCCCTTACTGTCTCGAATAAGGGCATGCATAATACGCATTTTCCACGCGTTAGCGGGGAAAAAGGCGCGTCTAGTTAGGTATGGCTAATTAAAACTAAAAACCTACAACTTAACGAAAAGACCTCTAATCCACGTCGTACCTGGCTGAAAAGTTTCCATAACGCCAGCAGCATGGCCAGCACAATCTGCTGAACCAAGTACGATCCGGAGATGGGGTTGCAGCCCCTGTCCCGCAACCTACGGACAATTTCCACACCAAGCATTTGACCTACCCCAGGGACCAGCCGTTTCGACCGCAATGGCTTAAGTAATTTATGTGAATCTGTATAGGTAAGTATAGGGATTTCTTAAAGATACATACTACGGACTAGCTACGCACTAGCTGTGCATTATTTCAATAAAAAGCAATCGTTTACCATAAGACGTTTGGTCTGAACCAGTAAACCTATCAAATCTGTGGGGCGGGCTACTTTCTTTCCTGTCTCACAAAACTATGGCCGTAAGGGTGTGTGATAGTGATAATAGGTAGTACTGCCCACTTTCGGGGTGATAGTGATAGCTATCCGAAAGTTCGATTGTCCTGTCTGCATAAAAACACAATAGGTAGAGGTAATATTAGTTGGGCCAATCAACTTTTAAACCGACTATAATCTGTCCGCGACATTTTTCAAACAATTGCAGATTTTTGTAAGTAAACATGTTTTTTCTGTAATTTAAGAGATGAATAGCATGAATACATGCCGTCCTACGTAAGTTTAACCTATTAAACCGTGAAATATCTTGTTGGAAGTACGATTTTTTGGTAACGCCAGAGACAATTTTGGTAACGCAGGAGACGCCAAAAACGTCGGTTTAAAAGTTGATTGGCCCAGTTACCAAGTAATCACAACTCAGTAACTAATCAAAGCATAGAACTGATTTCCTTTCTACTTGTTTTTTGCAGCGAAAATATGATTGAGTTGATAGAATATGTATGAGGGAATTGTTTTATTCATTTATCGATTAGAGTTCCACTATGTAGTTCCACCGAAATATTTTTTTAGATACATTTTGGACAGCCTTTGTTTGACGAATCAGACTCGGGTTTTGGTTCCGTTTGCATAATTGGAATATAGGTAGTGTTGGATACAGTAGATACAAATGTTTACAGTGGGTATTATACCTACCCAGTTGCTCATCGTATCCCTTCGTCATGTGCGAGCTACTGCACTTTAGAAATCGGATACTTTACCGATTTAGTTAATACAACGCGAGAAAAGTAATACGGTATCCTCGACCCAACTCAGTTTTGTACGTGATAGGTTATAGTCATTGTAAATAGCGAGTTGCGCAAGCAGTAAGTATTTCATGTCGGAAAAGGAAGCTCACTCGGATGCTCTACGCTCGGCTGCGCCAGCGTTGAACTAGTGTTCGGAAAAATATGTTACTGGTCCGTGGTAGACAGTAAATGTGGGAGTACTTACTACACATGGGTAGCGTCGGGAAATTAGCGAGAAAATGGTGGAAAGTCAGAAATTCTAGGTTTGAAATTCTGTATACTTACAGCGATAAGGTCTTACTTTTGCCTACAGCGGCCTTCTTAAGCATACTCATAAGTTTTTTTTATAATATAGAAGACAAACTATCATGCGGGTCACCTGATGAAGCATGTAAACTACTGAGTCTGTGGTACGTTGCCGACTTCTTAGTTATACCTACACAGAGTACTTACTTCTTAAAAGCCCTATGTCGACGCTATTCGGGAACACCGCAGGAAGTTTGTTCCCCAACATAGTAGGTAGGTAGGTATACGTACAGTAGTACAAAACTGATATGGCGCACTGATGTACCTGCGCAGAAGACGCGTTTTAGAAGCGCAGGAAATGCAATTGACCAATCAGCATGCTCGCATGGCACGCTCCACACACGGCGCGTCTTTTTCCTATTCCGCTATTGGTGGGTTGCTGCCGCCATGTTAGCGCGCGACGCGTGCCTGTTAGCCGCCATACTTTCAAGTGAGTGAGACTGATAACAGGTGTACTGTAATTTGCACCTTGTAATTATAGGACATAAGACTGATTTAAAGTTTGAATCGTATCTTCGGCTAGTTCGGTCGTGTCTGCGCGGCCGAAAATGCACGACGCACATTGCATGCCATGACTACTGTACTGTAGGGGGCATAATATCATATAATGTGGAGAAGCGCTATCAGTATACCCATAAATGTGGATGAAAGGCCTGCTTATGGCGAGTCGTACGGTGCCGGAACACTCAAATGGATTTTGAAATATAAGATCCGTACTGAAGTTACCTTAAGTGACTGGCCGGAGCATATTGCATATACAGTTGTGGCCATATAATTAAGAACGATTATTTATTGAGATGATTTTTTCAAAGTAACAAGTATAACTAATTGCCCGTATTTTTTTTATTTCTCTCGGTATTGCAAAACTTTTCCGTACTACCGGTACATTCATTTATGCAACATTGTTGGCTAAAAAATTAATAGAGAAACTTAATACATTCGATCTGAACCTAGTATTAGTACTTACTGGCTGGTCACGTAATTAAGAACGCTGAATAGTTTATTATTTTTTCAAATTTAAATAGAGAACACTGTGTGGCTCTGTGGTTGTAGATTATTATTCGTATAATTTTGGCGCCATTTCGTGCTGTTAAAGTCTTAAAAGTGATTACTTCGTATAAAAACAACGGGGAAAAATAAAAGTTGTGATAAATCTACAAGAGAAGTAATAATAAAACTTCGCGAGAAGAATTGGTCGTATAAAAAGATAGCCGACTATCTGCAATGTTCAAAAACAATGGTTTTCCATGCCGTAAAGCATTTTTCCACGTATCAAACTACTTCAAACGTTCCACGTGGACCTAGACAGAGAAAGTCATCTCGTCGAGATGATCGAAATATCGTTCGTTTGGCAAAACAAAATCCTTTTAAAGGGTCTAATGAGTTGAGAAAAGAATATTTTGGCGAAAAAAACCCTTCAGCAATCTCTGCACGCACTATTCGAAGGCGTTTGGTAGAAAATAAGTTGAACGGAAGGATAGCAAGGAAGGTGCCTATGTTGAAACGATGTCATAGGCAAGCCCGACTTGCATTTGCAAGAAGGTATGAAAACTGGACAGTCAGACAGTGGAAAAACGTCCTTTTTTTTCTGACGAGACAAAAATAAATAGGGTATGTTCTGATGGAAAACGATATGTACGACGCCCTCCGAATAAAGCATTCGACCCAAAGTACACAAAAGTGACATTAAAGCATGGCGGGGGAAATGTGAAAATTTGGGGGTGCTTTTCTGGACATGGCGCTGGACCTGTTAGGCTGATAGAAGGAAACATGGATCAATTCCAATACAAAAATATACTGCAAGAAACAATGTTACCATATGCCGAAGACGTGCTTCCGGTTATTTGGACATTCCAGCACGACAATGATCCAAAGCATACTGCACGCACCGTTAAGGAATTCCTCACATCACAATCAGTTTCTGTCTTAGATTGGCCAGCCAACAGCCCAGATCTTAACCCAATAGAGCATCTTTGGTGCGAAGTCAAGAAAAAGGTTTCATATCGACAGTGTGGCAATTTGAGAGAGCTGTACGACGTTTTCTTAGAAGAATGGAACTCTATTTCTCTTGCGAAATGTCAAAAATTGATAGATTCAATGCCTCGCCGGTGTAAAGCCGTAATTAAAAGCCGTGGACATGCTACTAACTATTAATTTTAATTCAAATGTATTAAATTGCTTTTTTTTTCTATACCAACTTCACATTAATATGATTTATTTAATCTAAGTTTCATATAAAACAACTCTCGAGCAGTTTAATAAATCGTTCTTAATTATTTGTCCAGCTTCATTACTATTTGAATTTATTAGTATAGAGAACAAATAAAATTTGTAAAAAAAAATGTTAGCAATTATACACTATTATTCTTAATCCCGTTTGCTCTATCCATGTGGCTATTTTATAACATAACTTGTTACTTCTAAGAAGGAACACAACTAGACATATGACATGATTTAGATAAAAAAAAATCGGAAACTTCAAATCGTTCTTAATTGTATGACCACCACTGTAGATCACACACACAGACGCAAGTGGCAGTGAGCCGGGCACATCGCTCGTAGAACTGATGGCCGATGGAGCCAAAAGATTCTAGAGTGGCGTCCACGGGCCGGAAGAGGCAGTGTGGGTAGGCCTTCAACGAGATGGAGCGACGACCTGGTTAAGGTTGCGGGAACGCATTGGATGCGGATGGCGCAGGACCGATCTGTTTGGCGAGCCTTGGTGTCTGTGTTTGAATGGACGTCTTTCGGCTGAAATGATGATGATGATGATGATGATCACACACACAAACATCCCATGCCACAACAACAGCCATTAAGGACGTTCGAGTTGTGACCAGGTAACGGAAGGCGACGTGTTGGTAGGCCTGTGACAAGCTGAAGGGATTATCTGGTGGCAACTGGCGGGAAGCTTAATGGTAAGTAATAGCCAATTGTACGGATAGCTCAAAACTGGTGATTTCTCAGTCTTTAGATTCTTGAGGAAGGTCTACGTCTACGTCTAACAGTGGACGTATTCTGTATAATGATGATGATGATAAAAACTGCATCAATTTATCGTATTATTTAATATAGATAGGAAACTTTTATTGCTGCGCCGATTGTCTTTTCATTGCGTTTTAGTACATTACTGCAGCGGCCGCGAAATAGGGGATTGCCGGCCGAGTAGTTATAGATGGCCGAGTGTTAACGAGGCCATCTAGAGATACGAGGCCGGCAATCCCTGTTCGTGGCCAAGGCTTGTATAGAGTTTTTCTCAAACATGCATCACCATCACCACCATCATCATCATCACCATCATGATCATCATCAACATCATCATCAACATCATCGTCATCACCATCACCATCATCATCATCTCATCATCACCATCATCATCATCATCATCGCCATCATCATCATCACCATCATCATCATCATCATCACCATCATCATCACACCATCATCATCATCATCATCATCATCTTACCTTACCTTAAATAAGCGTAGTGGCAGAATGTCTTAATGAACCAAAACACAAATATTGCTTATAGTTTTTTTTTTAATGGCTAAATGCTATGATGGAATGAATGCTATAAACGTCATGGTATGAAACAATAGACGATTACTTTGCTGGCCTTGGCCAGCAAAGTTGTATGAAATTCCATTATTGACCTCTCGTCTACGCGCTCCTCCACCACCGGCTGCACCTGCACCTGCAACGTGACCCTTCGTAACATGCTATGTAATATTGACGTTATGTTCCTTATAATACGCCACGAACTGTCACGTTGCAGGTGCGCCTAGACGAGAGGTCAATAATGGAATTTCATACAACATTGCTGGCCTTGGCCAGCAAAGTGATCGTCTATTGTTTTATGTGACACAGCACCATGAGGTTTAATCACCATCACCACCATCATTGTCATCGTCATCGTCCGTCATCGTCATCATCTTCATCACCATAATCATCATCGTCATCATCATCATCATTATAGGCATCATAGAATTTAGCCATTAAAAAAAACTATAAGCAATATTTGCGTTTTGGTTCATTATGACATTCTGCCACTACGCTTATTTAAGGTAAGGTAAGATGATGGTGATGATGATGATGATGATGATGGTGGTGGTGGTGATGATGATGGATGATGATGATGGTGATGATGATTATGGTGGTGATGATGATTATGGTGGTGGTGATGATGATGGTGGTGGTGATGATGATGATGATGGTGATGATGATGATGGTGGTGGTGATGGTGGATGATGATGATGATGGTGATGGTGGGTGATGATGATGATGGTGATGATGGTGGATGATGATGATGATGATGATGATGATGATGGTGGTGGTGATGGTGATGATGACGACGACGGCGACGATGATGATTATGATGATGTTGTTGATGATGATGATGATGGTGATGATGATGATGATGGTGTGTGATGATGATGATGGTGATGATGATGGTGATGGTGGGTGATGATGATGATGGTGGTGATGATGATGATGATGATGCATGTTTGAGAAAAACTCTATACAAGCCTTGGCCACGAACAGGGATTGCCGGCCTCGTATCTCTAGATGGCCTCGTTAACACTCGGCCATCTATAACAACTCAGCCGGCAATCCCCTATTTCGCGGCCGCTGCAGTAATGTACTATTATTGCGTGGCCATTCGCTAGCGTTATTGCACTTATTGAGTTATTGCATAACAATATATGTACCTAATTGATAACATTGAGTAAATCCGTAATTTTATTTAACTATAAAATAAGGTATAAAAACAGGGACTAAGTATAAAATTAACATAACTAAAACTAACTTAAAATAGCTAAACAGAAATTAAAAACTAAAATCATTGAGAGTTACTTAATCTTTGATGGAGAGCAAAAGAAAAATAACTCACGGCCTCACGCCACAATTACCTGATCAGTCTGACCATACTAACAATTGAGCGTTTACAAACGTTTTTGCTGAATTTCCGCTGTTTATGTAAACATATATCAATTACATCGAATTACTGATGGTTAATAGGCTCCTGTTGTATTATAATTTCGTATTGGTATAAAAAATAAGAAAACGGTAATGACTTCATCAGTGTCCAAAGCATCGATGGGTCAAAAGAAATAATTTTACTGTATAAATTAAAGATTGCACCAATCAAATTTACTTAAACTGCGGCTAATAAACTGAAACGTTTAATTTCACACAAACAGAACGTCGAAGTAAGACTTCAGATAATAAAAACCTAGGGCGTAGCGGACATTATGAATCAAAGAAAAGTATACTCCCACCATTCCTCTTCTCGCATTCGGTTGTTGGATCGCCAGGTCTGCCAGTGCTTCGTATTGATTATTTGAGTTTCTAGCGAAATAAATCTTTTAAGTGATCAGTATGATGAGCTAGTATGGGATAGAAATGAGGCCATGTGTCAACAAGTAATTTGTTGAACAATACGACATTTACGAACTAAATATCACATTTTAACACTGCTGCACTTCTGATACTGTATGCAATAGTAAACCTCGGTTGGGCGCTCATTTGAGTTTTTTTCTTCTTAACCAGTCTTCTAACGTTGTCACAGTAATTTTATAACGATTTTAATTCATGTCAATGGCGAAGGTCAAACTTAACTGGCCGATTAGCTTTCACTTTCTGTGATTACACAGTGATTGGATTTGCTTACCTTATTCACAGTAGATAAAGAAACCAGGTTTTTAAATAAAGATATTCATGTATTTTGATCTTCTTACAAAATTATTTACAACACCATTATTATGCAAATATTCAATAAATCATACAAATGAGATAAATTAACATTTATGAGGCGCATTTACAACTTACTATGCACTATCACTAAACTATACTAGTTACAGATCGATAACTAGGCACGCCCGACACCCACTCGACAAACAAAACAGTAGAAAAGTTAAATTAGAATTCGTTTATAAGTATCAGTGTTGTTCGCTTAGAGAGTGTCTGACTAACCTTAAACGCCACTCCAAAAATATCCCTCACAAGCAGGTCAAAGGTCTCCGGAGGTGCGACTATGTGGTAAATACGGCCATGCCGTTTGTCGAACAATGGGTTATCATGTTAACTGGTATCATACGAAAGAGATGCACTGAGTGCCAAATGAGGAGTTGAGAAAAGACGGCTGCCATATCTTAACTCTAAACCAGGCCAATCGATGTATGCTTCCCATATTATTATACTACCTGTTCAAACTTATATCAAACGGGACTTTACAATATTGGAGGCTTATGAGGCTAATTAAGGATTAAGTCCATCCATGGACATCGATGATAACAAACGGACTATCGTCTTTGAATAATTTATTATTGTTCTAATAACTTCCTCGTCGGCATCTAATAAATTGAAACGAACGGTGAATTTTAAGTGTGCTCGAACAGGAACACAAGCAGATGATGTCATTAAACATATGTACAACGGATCACAATAACAAATACATCGCGGGCAGCGTATTGTGAGAGACAATGCCCCGATATTAACATTTTTCTGAATAAGTTTCAACACAAAGATAAGTAGACGATTATGCAGAAACTGAAGAGATGAAAATGTGAAAAGCATAGAGTTTGAAACACAAAGAGTTAGTTACAGATTTTTAATTTTGTAGTTTGTTGTCCCGTAGATGGTTCGACGTTATGACGGTGGACGTGTACCTGACTATTTACTAGTAGTCGCCTGGTAAATTATACCGTAATTTATCGATAAACTCTATTTTAAGGCCATAAATAGATTTCATATTTGATATTTGGTGTTTCGTCCTTACCTATAATGAAATAAAATAACAATACTCAAAATGTGAAAAAGCCAAAAATGATAGTATACCACAATTATTTATGACTTTCGTGATTGATAAAAGTAATAGTAATGATTACAGGCACCTCTTACGTCCAAATTTTCTGAATGAGGAGGAATGTAAACTAAATGGTTATTCTGCTAACGATCTAAATTATCCTAGAGCATTCAAACTCTCAACTTGCAAATATGTACATCTTAGCAGAGTGAAACCAAAATTCTATACTACATTTATACACTACACCGACAATACTATAACTATACTATTTATACAAACATTAATTTACACTATTCTGCATCATGGTACGGTTACCATCAATTAAAGTAATACTTTCATCAAATACGTAAAGGCTTTCTACGCGTCGCCATGGCATAATCGAGGCGATACTGTAGTGTTAAAATCATGAGTTGCCAAAGCTGTAGCAATCAATCTTGATAAATAATTATTGTCAAGAACACCTTGCACAAAAATATAACCTTACAAAAGTCCAAATAATTCAAATTCTCGTAAAGACGCAAATTATCTTAAATTATAATTTGGCAGTACGCGCGTACAATGCACCGTGTTTCATAATATTTTCAATTAAATTGTGTAAAATGTACACTACCATGTGTTCAGTCTTTCCTTCGTTATTTACATGAACAACGATACCCAGCGACCGTCGCCACAACTCGCGCCGGGTCGCTGTCGCGGCTGCAAATATCACAATGATTGAAGTCTGACTACCGACTAACATCATACAGCAATATACCTTCTCGTCTTATTTAGATGGACGTCAATATATTCATAACTTATATTATGGGCTTGTTATGGCCTAATGTTTCACATTTAAACATTCAATTTGTCATGTAAATATGGCATGACTACATTAAGTTGTTGTAAAATCTCATGATTCTCTGTTATAACGCTTTGACTCGTTCTAAAAATTAGTCGAAAGAATTCCACAATGTAAGCCTCAATGTGTTCAAGTATGGGATACCTTTACAAAAAGTGAATATTTTATTTTAAAATTAATGTAAAATTGCACTCATTTTTAGCTGCGTTAGTTTCATATTTTGATACCCGTTTAAAATTGGAACATAGTTCTGTTATGGACGCTTGAACACATCGTCAACGGCAAATATAAAGACGTCAGACCCAATTACAGTAAAGATATCATGTGAGATTGAGGTGATCTAACCTAGTGTGAGCTAGAATGCAAGCTGTGTTGTGCTTTCTTCTTGCGTTGTGCAAGCATGTCGTAGAAAGGATTGTGACTGATAGACCGCCGCAAGCACTCAATCCATTCGTCTCGCTCCTCCACTGTAGCTGCCGACATTCTGAAAATGAAATGGCGATCATTAATCTGAGTTTGTTGACACATAATTTTATGTCCATGTTCAATAAAAAAAATACGTAGGTATAAATAAAAAGCAAGTCAGAATTATACGGATATAACAAAACCATATGGAATAAGATTAAAGTTTAATGACTAATTTCTAATCTATCTAATCTAATAAATACCTTTAAACGAGCAATTCTTGTATATATATATATATATACTTATATATATAATCAGAATCTCAGAAACGGCTCCAACGATTTCGATGAAATTTGGTATGTGGGGGTTTTCGGGGATGAAAAATTGATCTAGCTTGTTTTTATCTCTGGGAAAACGCTTGGTACCGAGTTTCAGCTCGAGCGGAGCTCGGCCGCCCAGGAACTGAATTTAAAAATAGACCTAAAATTACAGGATGTGCGCGTTTTAATTCGAATTCTGCGTAAATTCTAAGTTTGGTAATTTTGATGTTGCGTACAGTCGCCATCGTAGACATCGAAACTGTTCAAGTGCTTAAAAAATTTGTGAACACTGACTTACGCAATTGAAAATACGGTCGTATTCAGATATTTCCGAGCGCCTAAACATGACCCGATGTTAATGATAGTGGCGACTGTACATGATCTAAACTAATATTAAAAATCCGTGTATCTGTTACGTATTCACGCTTAAACCGCTGAACTAATTTTCATTAATTTTGTTACAGTGATAAATGGAACATAGTATACTTTAATCCCGAAACATTGGTTAATTAATAAATGAATAAATGAATTCTACGTAGACATAGTCGCAGGCAAACATTTACTTATATACAAGGGAGTGTGGAATAAAACACAGCTAAGTGCCGAATGGAGTCATAAGGATTAGCTGCCTTTGATATCCTTCATATACATCTAATATATAAAAATCCTCCGAAACGGTTTGACCGATTTTTATCAAACCTTTTTGTCTATATTCGGTAGGTCTGTTACTTTTACTTTTTAAACCCCTATTCTTCGCAGACGAAGTCGCGGGCAACAGCTACTAATATTATAAATGCGAAAGTTTGTAAGTATGAGCGTCTGGTTTTAACCTTCTCACGCTAAAATGATTAGCCGAGTTCAGATGATATTTGGTATGTAGATAGCATAAAATTTTGCATAGGTTTTCTTCATACAACTTATATGAAGAGCAGAATGAAATTTTTGAGAATTCAATAAAATCCTCAAAATTAAATTTAACTACCGGATATGAAGCTTTTTTTTTTGGAATGATTCGCCTGAGGGGCCAAAGACGCGAAGTCCTTGCTGTTATTTACTTTAGGGTAGGAAGGCTAACTTGTGTTCGGAAAAATCCCTGCAGACGAACTTGGAATGGAGGGCCCAGACAGTGTCCGACTTGCACGGACCAAAAAAAACGTGTGTTAGTCGTATACCTCGAAATCAAAAAATCCTTGTAGCTTTTCACCTATTCGCGTTTCGCCGCGATCTCAAATTCCTGAACAGATTTTTTTTCTTGTAGTATGATTTCTGGTCGCCAATTACAATAGTGTATAAAATTCATAGTATATTTACTTTCGTGCCTTTCTTCACTGTAGTCACTTTTCACCTCGATAGATATTTGTTTGTAATGCGTTATTACATATCGCGATATTTCCTTTAAGCACTATACCTCTATAGTTTTGTTTTTTGAATGCATTTCGCACTTGTAGTTTATCTTCTGGTTATGAGTGTGATATATGTAACAACAAATTCTCCAAAGCTAGTTAATGTATGGCTGTAACAATGAGGTCAATAAGCGACCGTATTTTTATTATATCCCAGTGATATAATAGCCAATTTTTTTTACGATTAATACAATACACTACAATAATATGCGACCTAGGTAAAATGCGACTAAAAATATTTGCGGCAAACTAAATAGGCTATTGATAATGATAATACATGCTTCATCAAAATTTGCTACTGTTGTAAACATCTATTGAAAATATATGCGGCTAACTAAATAGGCTATTGATAATACATGCTTCATCAAAATTTGCTACTGTTGTAAACATCTGTTAAAAATATATGGCAGTAACAAAATATACCACCGATATGATACGCTACAACAAAATACGCTATCGCGGCGAAACGCGAATAGGTGAAAAGCTACAAGGATTTTTTGATTTCGAGGTATACGACTAACAAACGCAAAAAAAACCGGCCGCAAGTCCCCTTCTCTATTGATTGTCAATAAGAAAAAGAAAGAAAGAAAGGGGAGGGGAAGGGAGGGGACTTAATCTGCCCAGTGTCCTGCCTTAGCCATTTGCTGGAAGGCCGGGAAAGGAGCATGCGTTAGGCACTGTGGGGTGCTTAGGTCGGTCTTTTATGTTTTTACCCATTGGTTTCTTCCTTGACCGACCCTCACCACTTTCTGTACACGGATCTGAAGTTTAACGCGTCGCTGGTAAGGGCTAGTTACCTATAAACGGTATGTTTTCCCTCGACGACCTTGCCCTCAGAGTCCGTCTTGCAAGCCTTAATGAGGTCAGCACCACCACTGGCGTACAACTCCAGACAATGCGGACGCTGCCGATCGCTCGCAGGCCGCACCTGAAATGATAGCGTTCATTTTATAGAAATGTCTTATAATTTAATATAATATAGCTGTCAAATAATTTCGTTTCAACACTGTTAGGAATGGATATTATATTAGTCCGCAGATAATATCCTACAGGCAGGGTTTGAAATCTTTACTTTAACTTTGTACGGGTAGGTACTATTGGTATTAGCTGCAACCCCTATTTTCACAGTACCGCTAAAATAACGGTATGTACCACTTTAGCCTTGCCAACGGGGTTTTAGTTGGCAGACGCGAATGTTTTAAATGAACATATAATTTCACCTTCTGTGACCCGATGATTTATTTTTAACAACTGTTTAGAATAAATAATATTAATTTAATTACGCAATTAAATATTTATTTGTACCTAATAAATCTATTAGTTATAAAATTAATATTTCTGCTTCTGCTTCACTAAAGATACTTCTACCAGGCGAGGTCGTCATTCTAAATCTGCTCGACGCTTACTATTTTACATTAGATTTGGAAACCCCTTAAGCTACTCAAGGATAATTAAGAAAGATACTTACAGATATGTTTTCTAATGGAATGATGCCGCGAGGCTCTTTGTCTGTCGTGTATTCGAAGTAGTACAAGCAGTTGTCATTGAGGATAAACCACCGTCTCTTCCACGATTTGTATCTGAAATTTACAAAATTGATGATTAGAACCGAATTCAAAGTAAAAACTGTGGTTAGGTACTAATTTTAGTAGTGCGTTAATACAATATTTATATCGATCCATTGCTGCCCCTCTACCTGCCAGCTGTCGTATACTCATAAGAAGTTTGAGCTATTAAGTTAGTGTTAATTCTTTACCAATTCTTTCAGAAAAAAATACTTACCAGTTACATAAAAATGTATATTGTGTGTGTGTCATAGGAATATTAAGTTAACGTAAGCTTAACAAGAGTTTACTAATAAAGAGATTTATTTATGGCGTATTTAAAATGTTCCTAACAATATCAAAACACGCTATTTACCTTGCAACGCCCACTTTACAACTTGTTTGTTAAATACAAAACCTTGTACTCGTAAAAGTGCCAACTGAACTTTGACATTTGTTCCAAATTTAGATTATCGGATTCATAAAGTGAACGTACCTGCCGCCTTGCTTCCACAGCCACCCCTCCTTGTCCGGATTGAAGAACGTGTGCATCAGGTCATTACCGTCGTCCTCCGGTATCTTGAACGGCTCCGTCTTTATAGACTCGTATAATGACTGAAATGGAATAAAAAACTGTTCAAACTGAGACACAAGATTCCCAACTTATCCACCCAGGAGCCTATCGGTTTAATAACATGATATAACGCCGCGAAGTCAAGTACAAGTAAATGTCAACGTCGTAGATAGTACTCATAACAACCATTTATAGATAGTGCCCGGACAATGTTACGGCTTACGTCATTATAAAAGATTACGCCGCAAGTTCTGCGTAAATTGTTCTGTCCACGGTGCGTAATCGATTGTTAAATGTCATGGTACAAGTAGGTCGGGTTGCCATTTTGATGCGGATAGCTTGAATTTTTTATTGGACACTAAACAAGGCGTGCCATTTCTGCTGACTTATAAAGTGCATAGCTGTGGCGAATAACGTTTGACGTGGGTCAGTAAATTGGAATTTATTCCAGCACGTTATTTTTTATAAAAAGAAAGAAGATCTGTATTGAGATAAATACTATCGCCGATACTATTTCTTGAGATCTAAATCCTAGTGAACTAAAGTTAAAGACTTTCATAAATTCAGAGTGGAACTGAACTTTCACAAACAAACATAATTAAACTTTTCTGAGTCTAACCTGTGCAAAGGGCCAGACCGAAGGTGCTGTATCATCGTCATCATCTCAGAATATATACGTCCCACTGCAAGGCACATTTTGCCATAGTTCCGACGCTTACTTCACACACGCCATTAAATATGCGCCAGTGTGCTGTGTTCATGTTTCCTCAGGATGTTTTCCTTCACCGTAAAGCTCATGATAAATTTAAAATTTTATTATACTGAAATTTCGAAAACTCAGAGGTGCGAGCCCGGGTTTGAACCCACGGTCCACTCCTTGGCAAAATTGAGTATGCAGCAAGTCCATCGAGGCCCGCTCGTCTTTGACACAGGTTGTACGGCGGAGGAGTCAGAATGATGAATATGAAATGGAACACGTGATGCATGTGTGGATTTGAGAAGATTATATCTATAAGTACCTAAGCAGCCGTGATCTCGACTCGCAGAAACAGCCTGCCTTCATAAAATCTAACGCACGGCCGCTCGTAATCGGATTCATCATCTTTTTCTGCCACCATCTTATACCGTTTGACAGAAAGACAAAGTGAATGCGTTAGCAAGCGCACCCGCGTGTTAGAAAATAAGCGTACTGGTCTCAGTAAGCCATCATTGTACCTACTCATCCATCAAGGAAGTCAACAAGGCAGTCAAGTTTCATCACCATCATCATCCTAGCCTATATTCGTCTCCTACTGCAGGGCACAGGCCTCCTCTCAGAATAAGAGGGGTTTTCTCATGATGTTTTCCTTCAGCATAAAGCTTATGGTAAATTTCAAATTTAATGTAGCACATAAATTCCGAAAAACTCGAGAGGTGCGAGTTCGAGATTTGAACCCGCGTACCTCTGCTTGAGAAGCCTTGGGTCAAACCAATAGGCTACCACGGTTGTTAACACGCTTTTATTAGCTTCGGTTGTATCAATGTATGCATGTAAAGAAACTTTGAACATGATTTTAACCCACTTCCCGGTTTCCGGTTGAGCTGATATGGGGCCATCCATAAATTACGTCACACATTTAGGGGGGGGGGGGGGTGGGGGGGTGACAAGGGGGGGGGGGAGGAGTCCAAATTGATCGAAATTGGTGTGACGTAATTTAAGGATGGCATTTTGCACGGATATGTAATTTTTACAGTAATTTATTGTGCCAACTCACCAAGAGCAATTCATGCGGCAGATCGCCTCCGTTGTTGATGCCGCGGTTCATAGCAACAAACTGTTCAGGCGCTGGCTTGTCCTTGACGCTGGGATTGTGCAGTGACGTGTTCAGCATGATGATCGCGAAACTGAGCACGTAGCACGTGTCGGCGTTGGTGAAAATGTCGGGGTTCAGTTGGCAGTAGCGTTGCGCGAAGCATTCCATCATGCGGTCAATCTTCTGCGCTTCGCCCGGTAGACGGAAGCTCCATAGGAACTGCCTGGAATTAGAAGGTGGAGTTGAAAAAGTATACACAGAATACTGCTTTAAACTTTCGTGATTATCACTCATAACTAATTACACTAAACGGGACTTTTATCACACAAACAATCTATACTAATATTATACAGAGGAAAGATTTGATTGTTTGTTTGTTTGCATTGAATAGGCTCCGAAACTACTGGACCGATTTCAAAAATTCTTTTGCAGTTAGAAAGCTACATTATCACTGAGTCACATAGGCTACTTTTTACCGCGGGAAAATACCTTTTCCTACGGGAAAATTAATTTATCGCGGGCGAAGCTGCGGACGGAACGCTAGTATTTAATAAATAAATAAATATCACGGGACGATTCACAGCAATTTACCTAGTCCCAAACTAAGCAAAGCTTGTACTATGGGTACTAGACAACAGATAAACTTACTTATAAAGATAAATACATACTTAAATACATCTTAAATATCTAAGACTCGAGCAAAAACATTCGTATTTTTCACACAAATATCTGCCCCGACCGGGAATCGAACCCAGGACCTCAAGCTTCGTAGTCAGGTTCAACTAGCCCTAGGCCATCCGGTCGTCTAGAATTTACCTCGACGTTTCGGCAACATTGCAGCGACCGTGGTCACGAGTTGCCGTTGCATGACTCAAGTCGTAAAAACGGTCGCTGCAATGTTGCCGAAACGTAGAGGTAAATAAAATATTGTTTGCGTAATATAATAAGTCCCCGTTTATTGTAATTGGATACACAGAAGTCAAGATTTTACAATATTTGCTTATTGGTTTATATTAAACCGCGGCTTCATAGGGCCACGTCATGTGACGTCATAGATATGATCACTTTCGTACCTTGTCACTTTAACCTCATGTTTGAAAAGGCACACGAAATTATTTATGTAACGACTGAAAGCGACAAGGTACAAAAGTGATCATTTATTTATAACGTTGACTATACCTCCTGTGAGAACTTCCAAAAATTACATCGTGCTCTTCATTAACGTTGCATAAAATACGCCTGTGCCAAATTTCATGTCTCTCAACCTAGCGATTGAGATTTCGAAATTTTATCCCGATCCCATAGAAATATCGAGATAAAAAGAACCTAGCCTATGTATGTGTTATTCCGGACGTCCAATAATAACAATAATAATAATTTTTAATTTGCTTAAAACGTGGTACAATAGATGGTTTATAATATTCTAGGATCACACATTTTACCAGCAGCTGGCATGCAAAAATAATAAATACACACTTAAAACGAACGAAACAACGTAATTGAAATTTACAAAACTTATAATCCAATACACAATACATATTAATTTAACAAGTAATAAAAACAAAAACAAATTAATAAATTTTCCACCACTTGAACCCAAATACAATTTCAAGATTTATAGTAATCAAAATAATCATTGACGCAGTAAAAACATTCCTCTATCAACCACCTTCTCAATCTATGTTTAAATAACTCAAGTGGCAATTCCTTAATGTCATCTTGCCAACTATCAACATATCAAATTTCATCCCAATCCGTACAGCCGTTAGAGTGAAGGAGTAACAAACTCAATTGCACGCATGCGCGCACATACAAACTTTCCTCTAAATAACATTAGTAGAATCTATGCATAAAATATACGAGGGCTTACACGTAATCGAAAAGTAGCGCGTATACTTATGTGCTCGAAATACTTAACTTGTGCAAGCAACTTACGGACAAAGTAAGTTGAATTATATGTACTTATACAAAAAAGATAGCTACCCAATTTTAACCGACTTCAAAAAAAAAGGAAGAGGTTCTCAATTCTTCGGAATCTTTTTTTTTTCAAATGATATTTATTTAAAATGAATCCATAAAATATTAAGGATAATAAAATAAAGGATACTGAATTTGGCATTTTCAGAGAGCTAACCTTTTTTTTTTCGAGTAAATATTGTACTATCCTATATACGCTTATGCGTATCACAACGGGAAAAGAAAATTGGAAAATCCAGAGCCCGAAACTTTTGTTTGTGAAGGAAAAAATATTTAGCATAGCTAAATATCTCGAATCAGTTACCAAAACACGGTAGAAGTGTTTCCTAGAAGTTCGCACAGAGTTGTTTACCGCAGCGCTCCGAGCCAAAATAATTAGATATACCAGATATACGATCACCTGCTCCCCGTAACTCTTTACTTCTTGACGCAGTTTTAGTGCATTCGAGAATTTCGAAACGTAATCAATGAGATCTTTTTTGGTCTTTAGTTAGAGAATATAAAACTGAAAAATCAGTAATATAACAAAAAAATTGTGAATTTAATCAAAATCTTTATATTATGTATTTTTCACAAAAGGTTTATATTACTTTTTAAGAAGTGGAAAAAAACAATATTTGGCAACCAAGTTTGCAAGTTATTAAAGAAATTCTATTAACTAAGGTAACTTCACATTTTTCACGTCTTTTTTTCTAAATTACACCTGTGTGGGGCGAGTCACTAGGAAGGTGTAAATAAAATAAGACTATACTTTCAACGGCCAGGCATTTGAAACGAGTTTTCTTTTTTTAAAGATAGTGAAGACAAAATTTCAAAGTTATTTTATTTAACGTTATCAATTTACTTAAGCTTCCACGGTCAGTATAAACATACAAAACTAGATAACTGTTGTATGTTTAAAACATCAAATATTTGTTTTGCGAAACCAAGTCGTGTGCCCTTGAATTAGAAACAGCTCGCTGCATGTATAATCAATATTGACTAAGTACACGTCAAAATCTTTGTGGCATGGATATAATGTTCAGAAACCAGAACGCTTTTTTAAACCATTTAATTTAGCTTATGCATGTTTGTAGAATGAGGTAATATGTTTTAAAAATTATATGACCATCTCAATGAGGTTATTAATTTTAAAAACCTAAGGATATTAACAACGGAATGTAGTCTTGTCTTTATTAAGTAATTTATCTGACCACATTGTCGTACCTATACCTTTTTATAACACACCTCCAACCTTGACGACTAGAGGTTAACAGCAAGAAGCATCATAAACATTTGGCGAATAAATTCAGATAACTAGTTAAGAGCCATTGACAAATTACGTCACACCAATATCGATAAGTTTAGATCCTCCTCCCTCTTGTCGCACGTGATACTATAAAAATCACAATTATTTTGGTCGTGTGTTACAAAACATCAAAAAATGTGTAACTTAATTTATTGACTCCTCGTTAGCAATCAAGTCTCACCTAAGGGCCTGTACAAGTATCAGATCTGTGAAGTCATGTAGCTCGACGAACGCCCTTAGTACGGCCTCGTTGAAGTCCGACCGTTCCCCTAGGTAGTCACCGATGGCCGTCTTACTCAGCCCCTCGCCTTTGTGCAAGAACTGTGCCACGTCTTCAGGCGTTCTTTGAAGAAGACCGTTTTCGTATAGGTATTCGATACCTGGAAATAAATAAAATTAAAATATTAATTACACAAATTCAAGTCTGCACAGAATATTATTATCGTTTGCTAACAGTGGTGATTTGATTATTATTATTATTTTTATTGAAATATACCAGCGAAACACGACCGCGACCCTTATTGTTTTATTTTACCAAAAAGAGGGTGTTAAAAAGTTTAAATTTGATCAATGAAATGAGATTATATTTGTTGTTGTTTTAGATTATAAAGTAAGTTCTCAGCGACGCCGGACATAAGTTATTTTCAGAAGGACTAACTACGCCACGCTACGCTTTGTACAGCAGTGTTAGTTAGAGATCTAGGACCAGGATACAGATACTGTCATATTCCAGGAGGATACCAAACAATTAATTATTTTGTGTTTTCCGAATTTTCCGATTTTTTATTCTCTGATCTAATGGATCGTGATTGTATTACTTTTTAATGTACAAATGCGTAAAAGAGCAAATACGTCTTTTGCACATTATGATCGCAAGCCGTCGTATCTCTAGTATTCATTGATAAACAGGTAATAATAATGCACACATGTCATGTGCATAGTTAGTTTTCGTAGTTGACTGGGTAACTTTACTGTACATCACATTTTAGTAATTGGTCAACCCCACGTATGCGGGAAGTGAAAAAAGTCGTGCGTTCTAGTCTCAACTGTTTCATATACATCCAATGATAAAGATTAAAAAAAAATACAAAAAGAATGCCTTAAATTGGGCACGGATCCGTGTCTTAAGCATACGAGGGGTTTCATGACAGTCGTGTCATATCCACAACTTCATAACGTCTTAATAAAATAATGGGCAATATTAATTATGATCGTTTATAAAATTATGACTTCACAATAATAATACCTAACAGTCCAAGCATGACTCTGTATTGTAACTAGTTTCGTAATGCGTAAGCCCACGTCAGATATAAGGTATGTATTGTAGTTCTTATTATTTGGTTGCCGCGTACGTACAGTCAAGGAAACTGAATGACGTACCATAGTGAACCCTTTTCATTGAAAATGTCATGTTGACATTCCATATATCTGCCAAAGAAATTATCGTGAAATTGGTTGTGAAATGGTTCCACCCTGATACGTGATTCAGTTTTCTTGTCTGTACTACGAGCGCTGGCAGTAAAATTTATACCTATCTAAAAGCTGACTCTTGTTCACATTAGGTAGGTACAACGCTGACTTTTTTTTTTATTTACCGTACTTGCTTTCGGATATTGGAAGGTAATATTCAGTCATGTGTAGATGTAGGTGTTCGGTGTATCGGAAAAAAAGAAAACGAAATTTACTGTACCATTCGTGAATCACACTTGAATATTCAATAAGACGTGACATGAGTGGCTGTGAATGGTAAATGAAAGAGATATGTATGACTTTTGAGACCGCACTTCTTTATGCACAGTTAGTTGAAATTCTGAATGAAAAGAAAACAAACGTATCGTTAGAATGTAGGTGGCTAAAAACGGCATAGAGGGAAGTATATACCCGATCGGGAAGTTTATTAGAACACATTGTCGCGTTATTGTATCGTATCAACTGCGACATACCTGATGAAACACATTATAATAGTAGCATTAGCACGATACTGAAATTCCAATGTTGCAGTACAAATTCTGTCCAAGTTCCGCTCTCTGGAAACGGTGCAGTTAAATATTTTGCGGCAAGAGTAGCATTGCGTATTTTTTCCCCGCTGAAAGCAGCGTACGGCGAACCTTTATAAGTTCCAGAGCTGTGCATTAAAGTGAAACGCGATCCTGAATTTAAAAGCGTTTGGAGGAGTGGCGGCACTTAGGAGCAATATGCGATGTTAGAGCAGTCGGTGACCGGCGCCGTATGCACGCATTTCCGCTGTAATTGCAGACCGACAGAATGCATTGCCATTTGAACAATGCATGCAGAAATATTCTGTAAAATTTATTCAAATTACGTGCTTGGGTTTGAACGATAATTCTGTAAAGATAGGTTTGGTGAAATGTCAATCGGGCAGATTAACTTCATTTTCACTAATGGCCACTTGCCGTAAAAAAATAAATCTCGCCGTTAGTTTTAAAACACGGTTTAGCAGTGTCAAAATTTATGAAACAGTCAAGCTTAAACCAGGTTTAACACTAAATTAAGATTTTTTTCTAGCAAGTGGGCATTAATGGAAAGATTGTGTTTCTATGTTGACAGTTAGTAGCGCAGTGCTTAGAAATTATTTAAATAATACTGAGTAAATAGTCGCGCGATTTAGACGATAGTTCACAATAAATCAATACAGACTTAAAAAGTGTAAACTATTGATTTTAATTAAACGTGTCGTAACTCCTACGCACTGCGCCTTGGTAGCTTTACGTCACGACAGCACGCCCCCGCACTAGGCTGAATGGGATACGCAGGCGTCGTCTATCAGACGCTTCAATAAGGGCCCAAAACACGTGGGTGGGGAAATCTTATTTCAGCCACCAAACACAATATCACTCAAGCCCCGGACTATTTTTATCTACGGCTACAGTCTTCGTTTACGTTTTAGAATTGTATTTGAAACTCCTTGAAGAAACAAAGTAAGTGTTTGACCGTGTCACATATTGAATTTCAAAGGTCAATGAAATTAGCTGCGCCACTACATGACCCGAGTCGTCTATCTCGACCTCTACGAAAGTCAAACGTGTTTTATACAAAATGAGTGCACAAAATTTATATGACATGATGTATGAGTATGACGCTGCATCTCTATCGCTTTAACACGAAATCCCTTCTCAGAGTACTAATCTAGATCTATTTATTATTACACGAGAAAATATGACACGCTCCTGTGTTTTGCGCATTTCGCATCGTTCGATACGGGGCATTAATCTAGCGAGGACCCAATCACTCTTAACAGGTTTTTTGTAATATGGATATTGTGGATACATTTATCTACCAGGTCATTATCCTTGGAGATGAGCCATCAATTCGCACGGACCAAAAGATTAGCGTACAAAATAGAACCGGATTTATTGCCAATATACATTAGCAAATATGACGGATCTCTGGGCCGCTGTGGAACTAAGCTAAGGTGGCAAATGACGTATGACATCTATCTATCGTAAATAACTACAATAAGTACTTCTTGACCGGCGTCATCTTATAAAAATAGATCGAATGATTTAGTAGTCATACATAAGTCGTCCAGAGAAATAAATGCCCGAGGGCAATATCGTTATGCATTGTTACAGTCGCAAAGGACGACCTTATCGTGCCGCGAAATATTCAGTAAAATTTTCACCGGGCGGGTTTCGCGGTAAAGTAATTTCAGTCAACGTTAACAAGAACGTATATTTCTGCCGAGTCTCTTTGAATACATGTACATGTACAAACGATGTTTGCTTGTTTATTATTATACATTTTCGTCTCCAGTAGCAGAGCTATCAAGGTACTAACGCTGATAATCTTGACGTGAACATGATTAATTGCTGCCCCGCAGACCCTCGGCAGGCAATTACGTTATACTCCTGTTATTTCCAGGTCTTCTTGTCATGGTAGTCAACGGAAAAATTGGGTACATAATTTAGTTGAACAAAAACACATTATATCTCATCAGTGAGGCAGTTAAATTATTTCCCGAGGGAAAGAAACCCCTAAAGTCCCGTGCCATGCAAGCATTATAATGAATTATGCATGTTCATTGCATATTCAGAAAGTACCTAATGCTGAAATATCATTACGAAGGCAGTTATATTAAAAAAAAGAACATAATGCTTGGTGAAAACATCGTTTGATATGTCATAAAAGACTACAATATTTACTCAGAACTATTAATTAAAATGAGTAATAAACTTTAAATAAACAAATGTGTTTAATGAAATAATAATAAAGTAATAGTAGATTGATAAACAAGGGTCGTAAGTGATCAAATACACCCAAGATATTTAGGCGCACGAGCGAGCAAAGCGAGCGAGAGCGCTTATAGTTCGCGGGTGTAATTGATCATTTACACTCGAGTTGAACACTCTACTTTCATCACAATTGCGAGGAAATAACGAAAAAATGTATACGCATTTTGTAACAGAGCGAAAGAAAATTTATCGCGCCAAACCGTCTTTTGTTTTTTTTTAATGGCCTCGCGCTCTTTGGCCTTGGCACATTCAGCCAGCACTGGCCAGCAGCATTATACCAGCATGGAGGTTTGGAGATAAGTACTACGCATTACAATCTCCTTGTTTACCAGTTCGTGAATACAAAGGAGCACCATTCGTTTTTAAATTTACTTACATCCCTAAAGATGTGAATCAATCTACTTTCAGAGCTTAAGTGATGAAAATGACATTTAAATTATACATGAACGTAATTTTTTTTCTGTTGTTGTGTTCCCAATCTAAGTCACAGGTTATCACTGTTTAGGTACTTATTTACAAGTTATCGCTAAAAACAGGGAATACGCACAAGCGGAAAACTTCCAATGTCACCAATCTCTAGCGCACGATTGTCGATTTGCAAGCGAGCAAGCAAAGTTAACCTCTAGCCATGCTTTAGGCTATACACTGGGTACAAGTTTGCACAAAGATGTTGAGGTATTTGGCGTGGAAATGTAATCAGAAAATTTAAAGCGGGCGTAGGTACACTCTTTCACGTAGCGACGTCATTAGAAAATTGTCCAGGGATGGAGACTTGTGAGTGAACACAGTCGAGAGATGCTCGAGCATGAGTCGGGCCTGTAGTGTGTATTCAAGAAAGTTAGTTCAGGGCGGCTTACTCGCAGCTCATGCCTACTACCTGCTACCTGCTTTGAGGTGCAATTTCATTGCGAATGCGACCTAATTAGCCCGTATGAAAAGGTTTTACTTCCCGTGTTTCAGGCTTAATTAAAACATTTCAAAGGTAATATAATTGCAAGTAAATTACAGTATCATATATACCATTCTATTAGCAATGATGTTTTATTGATCTTTCTAATACATGCATTAAGTTCCGAAATGGCTGGTTACTGTTCGAATGATAATTTGATGTGATCAAAGTGCACTAAATAACTATAATTGAAGCTGTAGTGATTGATGTCATAGATATAATTTGTTGATGTAATGTGCTTGAGGTTACGTTCATCTGAGGCCACCTCGAACCAGCTTTAATAACCGGACACCGATACATTATAAGTAAGGCAGCTATCGTTGGTAAAACGCGAACCGCAAAGATTCATAATTTCCACGTTGTTTATTATAACGGAATGCGGCCTTGCGGTGTTTTTATAACAGTTAGCTGAGACTTATTTTATACTTATTTATAATTAAATCGATCACAGGTGTCGGAAGTCAATGTTTATCTATACTATTCTATACCCTATCTATACCTATAAAAGAGTAACGTGACTGGCTCACTGACTGAATAAGGGTGAAGCCAGACGAGCGTAATTTTGTGAGTCGTGAGCGGCAGAATTTCGGTTGCGGTTCGGTTTTCGGTTGTGAGTGTCACGTGATGACCTGTACGCTTAGTATAAGTTTTACTTCACCAAAATACTTCTCGATCGCGTTTACGTAAAAATTTCAATTCTATGGAAACATGGACGCGTGCGCGCGGAGGCGCTGTCCATGTTTCCCTAGTAATTGATTTTTTTACGAAAACGTGATCGAAAAGTATTTTGGTGAAGTAAAACTTATACTAAGCGTACTGCATATTGTTTGGCGCGACCGAAATTCTGCCGCTCACGACTCACAAAATTACGCTCGTCTGGCTTCACCCTAACCGACAATGCACTGCGTAAGTCGTAACTAAACCACTGGAGAGACTGTAAATGTGGCAGACATATTCCTTGGGTGTATAAATAGTGCACCTCACTAAGGAATTTTTCGATTTTCCCGTGGGATAGAGGATAAAAGGGATTTTATGTTTTTGTACCAAAGTGGCTTTGACCCGACACGCTCCACTGCCACTGCCACTTTTTTTTAATTAGAATTGTCTTGGTATTATTGGTTAATGGTGCCAGTCAACTTACTTTACTACAATCTTTAACTTTACTACCTACGTGGACCAAGCTGCGGAAGCAGACAAATCCAATCTTTTGTCTAGGATACTGATATTGTGCGTGAACTATCTATTTGATACTAAATGAGATATACGAAAGCTGTTTCTGGAACTTCCGTGTCAAACGTACCGTTTTGCATTAATAAAATTTTCAGATTTTTTATACAAAATTTTAAACAAATTTTTTTAAACAAAAATCCCAGTACACACGAGGTTCTCACTTATTAACAATGTTTGAACATAAATCCTGTTATACGAAAGTAAACACTTAACGGTGAAGGGAAGGCAGCAATCAAGTAGAATTAAGGAGGATTTTCTTCTCATAAGGAATGAATTCGTGTTACTAATGAGGAGTTATTCAGGTAATTGTGTCGCAGGAGGTAATTTATAGCGTATTGCTCGCCGGCGTCGGTTAGCAGGTGAATAAGTGCAGGAATAGAACAATTTGCGACGCAAGACGACTGACCTTCTATATGGGAAGGCAGCACCTGCATATGTCGTGCAAATACCTTAGAACCACATCAAGAACATGTACAATATAATGATCTACCATTTTCCAATAAATATACTAAATTAAGTGTTTTGCGACTATAATGCATGTTTATTATTTTTCACCTCACTAGCTCGGAAAGCCCTTTTTGTTTGTTTGACATCTATTGAGAAAATCGCTTTTTATCCACATGTGAAGAAAGAGTTTTGACATTTGAAGGCAGCTTACGTGATATTTATTTGACAGCTAACAAAACGTAAAACGTTAAAAGTGCTGAATTTTTAACATCACAATTAATGAATTGCATCGAGTAAAAAACACTAAATACAGTCTTACAACTTTATTTTAATTCATAAATATCAGCATTCATCATTAACCTTCTTTCTTGTTGCAAAAACGGATAAAATGTTCTGACAGTCTAAGTAAGTCGATGTGCGAACAAAACGCATCCGAAATAATAAAAAAAAACATAAGTCAAAACTTTTCAATTAATTATTTTGAGTGAATAAATAAATAATAATTGATAGTACAAACCCTTTTTCTTATTTTCCTCGCTGTAGTGAGGTGAAAAGTTTTGTGTTATACACGGGTGAAAAGTTATTTTACGTCTCGTGTGTTGAAACACTCGCTATAGAAAGGATTCTATTTTTGAACCACTCGCTTCGCTCGTGGTCAATCATAGAATCCTTTCGATAGCTTGTGTTTCAAATGGACACTCGCAGGTAAAATACAACTTTCCCCCCTTGTATAACAAATAACTATTATTATAAAGCAGTCGTAATCATTCTGCATCATATCAAAATTCTCGAAAATCTAATATTAAAACTTTGACGATAAGGGAATTTACACATTGTTTGGACTTTTGCTTATTTGGTTATTTTTGTGAATCATAACTGAATAATCGGCGGAACTACACGATAAGTTAAATAATGACCTCTGGGGAAAACCAAACGGTTGCTAGAAACAAATTGACGTATTGTATCATATCCGTTGAAGACAAAATGCAGCTTTATTAGCTTTATCATAGAGGTTTTTCGTCGGAACTTGTTACTCAAAATGTAGTCACTTTGAACATCAATCAATGTATGGAAACATTTGTGAATCACAATGAAAAAATCCTGAAAAACATTTCAAGAGTATTTCGTTCAACTAACCCAACTACCTACTGAAATATTTCGGATTCATTTAAAAACGCCTAGTATTATGTGTTTATTTCAATAACTCAAAATCAAGTAACTATGCTATAGAAGAGCGTTTACTGTAATTCATACACTACTCTAACCTGTTTTACGCTGTTTATCCTCATCCGAATTATTACTAAAAGATTTTTTTACTTTAGCAAATGTAACCAAACTAGGTAATTACTAAGTAAGTATGTACTTTAATGGAAATAGTTTCACCTTTCTTAGGGTCCATGTTGAATTTCTTCCTTCCTATGCTCATCTGTTTGGCTTTGCTGTTTTGTTTGCACTCCTCCTGCCCGTCCAGGGCCTCCAGTTCGGCCACCACTTCGCCGAGCTCATCTTTGAGTTGCTGAAATAATGAGAAAAACCTTATTGAAAACCATATTAAAATAACAATACGCCTGCTATGAGCTAGTTGGTACAGGAAAACTTCACGGGAAAACCTGTGATCAAAGGAGTTGTTCATTATATACTTATATGGGAGGAAAATGGGCTCAACTAGACTCATATCAAAGAGGAGGGATGATCAGTGACCAGTATTAAGTTTTATTTTTAAGATAAAATATAAAACAAATGTATACACGATTACAATAAGCACAACAACTCTTTAATAAGCAAAATAACTATACCTACTAAAGCTACCTGAAAACCTACACAAATAAGATTTTAGTACCTGGGCGACCGAGCTTCACTCGGGCTAAAACTCGCTAACACGCGTTTTCCCAAAAATAAGACTACGCTAGAATGATTGTTTGCCGCCGAAAACTGCCAGCTTACATCGAAAACGGTAGAACCGTTTTCGAAATGCTTAATCTTTGACAACATTGTTCACAAAATTTTAAAGATAAGCACTTGGAGATCACATTGAACGCATTGACACATGACACCGAGATTACTTAAAAAGAAAGTTCTGAGAACCGTATCTTTCCGACTTACTATATAAGGAATTCATTAGTTAATTACTCTTAATAAGCTTACATATATTTTACATACAAAAGGGTAAAACATATTTATATTATTTATGGACCTACTTAGCGAGTAAAAGGATATGACCACGATATGACAGTGGACTGGAGCAGTATCTTATTTTAGTTTCTGTTTATTGATTTTCTACGTTATTTTCTTTAAGACTTAAAGGAATAAGAGCTACCTATGCCACAAATAATACGAATACTTTGCGTTATTATATTACACAAGAGCTTTATGGGAATAAAGTAGTCATTATCTATTCTGTATAGTTAATTAGTTTAATTGAAATGAAATAAATGCCAGGCTACTGGGTGCGACATGACATGGTAAAACACATTGACCCTTCATAGTTGCGGATGAATAGGTTATGATAAAAAAAAACAGATTTAATGGCTTTGGTGTGATATAATTAATAAATTATAACTGACCAAGCATAAAATGCTACTTTAAAATTAAAATAGATTTGTTGTAGTTGGCATCTGAGAGATAAATCAGTACTTTCAGATAAAAAACACTGCCGAATTTGGAAACAAAGAACGTACGTAAGTACAGATTGAGAAAGCATTTTGGTTGGAAGCACAGACCACTTTTTGCTCTAACAGATAACGCCAATTTATGTTAATTGCCAATAGATACCTCACTGAGAGAAGGACAAAGTAGCTTGAAAGTAAGTTCGTTAAAATTAATCACACAACAGTTTAAATACATGTTTGATGTATAATGTATTAACACTGCTTCTAGGTTACTGCTGCAAGCAGAACTTCACAAAACTGTACAGAGGTTGTGTCTGGAGTGCGGGGTCGCCTTTACTGACGCGATTACACTAAAACCAATGCTAAGACATGAATGACTCTTAGACCACAAGTTGTCTTCACTATGAACGCGTTTTCCTGAATATACGCACTTTTTCCTATTGCTGTGTGATGGACGTCAAATAACCCACCCACAAGTGCGTAATTGAATGCCGCCTCCAACTAAGTAGTCCTCGAGAAATTATAGGCCCACAGATACCGCCGATACATATTTTGCAACAGTATTTTGGCAAAAACTTTACCGACTCGATGACATTATACAGGGGAAACAGAATGCCAATTGCTTTTTGTGTCGTTCTTTCTACGATAGTTATCATTATGTTAGTATAGAAATTACTGAGGCCGCAAAGTAAAGTAAGTCTCCATTAATTACCTATTTAAAGTAATTTTCGCTCGAATGCTGGCAACTCTTTGATCACCAAAATTATTACAGTACAGCGCGGTTAGTCTTTTAATCTTGTTGATTGTCCCCTCATTTGCCGAGTGAGCCAGCCACAATTAAATTAATAGTTACATGCAAAAACGTCTTTTGTAGACAGAAGGGGGTAGGTAATTAAGGGAATTTTGTCGGGACGGGAGTAAATTTAGGTAAATTAAAGCGAACAAAGTTTCGGCATTACGGGGGCGTGCTCTCACAAATAAAATGCTAAGTGTAGAGTTAATAAGTTTTTGTTAAAAACTAAATTTTTTACACAAGCTCTTTTGCTAACTGTATGTAGTAGCATTGTCATTACTACATATCCGTACTAAGTTTCAAGTCAATGCTATTAACCTTTGAAGAGCTCCCACCTGCGGAGACGATCCTAGCCTGACAAACAGAACTTACTAACAATTTATTGTATTGTCACAGAATTTACATACCTAAGTATTCGAAATTTCAGCTACCAGAAAGTAGCATTTCGGATACCAGAAAGTAGCCGAAAAATGGTTCGGAAATTTTGAAACCACAACTGACAGTTACTGACAGTTAGATGTAACTTACATATGTACCTTTGAGTATTCAGATATGTACATACTGACTGACGAACGTTGCTTGGAAGTTAAGTAAATGAAAGCTTATAAAAAACGACGCAATCAGTAATCATAATCAACATGCACAGTTTACATGTAAATCGTTGAGGTCACACACGACAAGCAAGTAAGTATAAGTTATTTAGCTTTTTCCAAGAATGTTAAGGAATTTTCTATAAACCTTTCTTTATATGTTTGTACCTAGTGTGTAGGTAGGTATGTAAAATTGCGTTTTTTTTCACATCTGGACTGGCCTACTTAAGCCGCTAAAATTTAAAACACGTCATTTTCGCACTTTATCTATCTATCTAATCTAATCTAATACCTTTAAACGAGCAAATCTTATAAATATACATAATCAGAATTTCAGAAACGGCTCCAACGATTTTGATGAAATTTGGTATGTGGGGGTTTTCGGGGATGAAAAATTGATCTAGCTTGGTCTTATCTCTGGGAAAACGCTTGGTACCGAATTCGCCCAGGTACTTTCAATAAGTCAAGTAGCAATATTTTAAGCAAATCTGGCAATTATAAAGAAGATACATACATATCCATATTATATGTATAATAGGCGGTCTCTTTGTCTGTTAATGTGCAAACAAGACCCCACTAGGAACAAGGTAAACAATGTGCCGAGCCGCCACGGTCTAGCTGCTGGCTTCCCGGCTTCGCTAACATAATTTGCGATCCGCTACCTATTCCCCCTAGAGGCATGATGCCATCCTTGTCTAGACAGTGAAGTAATAGCAAACAATCTAGTGTATACGCCTAGGGCGATTCAACTTTGTGAGTAATTGTGAGAAAATTGTTTCAAGTTTACACTCTACCCACGTATATTTTATCTCAGGCACTGCGAGTTTCCCGCGCTCGATAAAGGCAAAGTGATTGATGGAGTAATAAAAAGATACAGCCTTTATTTTACTATTCCATATTAAACTCAGATGACCGATCTAATTACTAACCTTCGCTATTAATTCTAGCTAAAGTAATACATATTCATGTGTGAATTGGTGACCAATTTCATAGTAGTGGAGGAAAAATATTTAAATAGGTAGGAATGTTGCAAAACTGTTACGAGAAAAAACGCTTTGGTGTAAAAATCCTGGAATACATAAACTTTTTGAACTACTGACCCGACCAATAATAAGTGTTACATACGCGTTTACAGACTTGTTTAACGGAGGTAAAATGTCCTATAGTAAAAACCAACCATTTAATGTAAGATGTTAATTATTGTGTACTTGTCAGCAAGAAATGATACATAGTTTTGTAAAAAAACGGGTTGCACTCCAGGAGTGCCTGCAGACGTTATTAACGTTTGTGCAGTCTTACGAACTCCCCCCCCCCCATGATCAGGGTCACATGTCCTGACGCGAGTTTAATATTTTTTACCCATCCCAAAAAGTGCACAACGCTGCCATAGTACATTGTTGTAGAGGCTGGAAAGTAAGCAATAGATGGATGAGTTTGAATGAGGGCCGACGCGTAGCGAAGGCCCTCGAAAGTACGAGTCCAATAGTCCATCTATTGCACTTTTGGCCGAGACTAAACATTGTGCTTTTCACGACTAATGCGAGGAAATCATCATCATCATCATCATAAACATCCATCCCGTCCATCCCTCTATCCCGTCCATCCGTCCTCCATCTTTCCATCCGTCCATCCCGTCCATCCAGTCCATCCCGTCCATCCCGTCCATCCAGTCCATCCCGTCCATCCCGTCCATCCCGTCCATCCATCCATCCCGTCCATCCCGTCTATCCCGTCCATTCCGTCCATCCCGTCCATCCAGTCTAACCAGTCCATCCCGTCCATTTCGTCCATCCCGTCTATCCCGTCCATCCCGCTATCCCGTCCATCCCGTCCATCCCGTCCATCCCGTCCATCCGTCCATCCGTCCATATTTCTATCCGTCCATCCCGTCCATCCGTCCATCCCGTCCATCCCGTCCATTCCGTCCATCCGTCCATCCCGTCCATCCCATCCATCCCGTGCAATCCGTCCATCCCATCCATCCCATCCATCCCGTGCAATCCGTCCATCCAGTCCATCCCGTCCATCCGTCCATCCGTCCATCCCGTCCATTCCGTCCATCCCGTCCATCTTGTCCAACCCGTCCATCCCGTCCATCCCGTCCATCCCGTCCATCCGTCCATCCAGTCCATCCGTCCATCCCGTCCATCCCGTCCATCCCGTCCATCCGTCCATCCAGTCCATCCGTCCATCCCGTCCATCCCGTCCATCCCGTCCATCCGTCCATCCGTCCATCCGTCCATCCCGTCCATCCCGTCCATCCAGTCCATCCCGTCCATCCGTCCATTCGTCCATCCCGTCTATCCAGTCCGTCCGTCCGTTCATCCGTCCATCCGTCCATCCGTCCATCCAGTCCGTTTGTCCGTCCGTCCGTCCGTCCGTTCGTCCGTCCATCCATCCATCCATCCATCACATGCAGCAGACGATTACTTTTGATTGGTCCAATAGTGTCGTTTCAGCACGCCAGGAATGAAATTCAGAAATTATGTTTCAAAAAGTCGTATCGTATTATGAAATACATATACTGATACGTCCTGTTTTCGATTAGTGTACTAACATTGTTGTCGTGTTTGTGCGCCATAAATGAGTCAGCTGTTAAATGTACACATATAGGCAGTTTTGTGTACTGGATTTAGGTTATCTATGGCCACATTTTCGAGCAGTGTCGTGAAAAAGAAGTTTTCACCGTCTTACGCATTTTCGATCAGGGTCACGTGTCCTGACGCGAGGTTAACATTTTTTACCCATCCCAAAAAGTGCACAACGCTGCGAAAGAAGTTTTCACTTCAAAAAGAAGTAAGAATTAAATTTAGGGCTAACAGCTGAGTTGTATCTGGGGGCACGGAAGTGCCCCCGCAGACGAGCCAAGCGGAGCGCAAGGGCACTACCTACCTTTTCTCGAAACGTTTCGTCGTTTTTTTGAACTCTTATAACTTTGCTTTGGATGATGTTAAATAGTTGAAAATTTCAAGATATAATGACACTAGTACAAACATGAAACATACAAAGTTTGAATGTCGTAGCTCTTTAAACTTTAGATTTTATCAATGTCTAAAAACCCCCGATTTCGTCACTGATCACTGATCATCAAAATTCAAAAGGTACTTCCTGAAGTCCTAGAAAGCTGAAATTTGGTATGTAAGCTAGTAATAGTATACAAACAACGAAAAAATCTTAAAACTTGAAACTTTTACCCCCCCAACCCCTTAAACTAGGGGGCGAAAGCTTGTATGAGACTTCCGCAAATTTTGATGCTAGAGGTCTGAAAATTGATATATAGGGTCCTTGTTATTCTTGTTATAAATAATAAGATATGTATTTCAGGATTTTTAGTAAATCATCCCATACCAAAAAGAAATGAAATCCCATAAAAACATTTCATGTTAAATGTTGCCAAGACGAGACCATGTAGCTCGCACTGTCAAAAAGTAATCAGATCTCTTGTAGAGCCAAGTTTCTAACCCTACGTGCCCAGCTCTAAATCTATAAGCCCTAATTTTACACTAATTAATCTCGTAGTCGTGCAAACCGTGGACTAAACTGGCGAGTCGGCCGCATGGAGAGAGTTTAAAAGATTGAATAGATTTTTAAGTTCAAGCCCATATGCCGAATTGCAAAAGGTTCGTGCGGCCGACTCGCCAGTTTAGTCCACGGTTTGCACGCCTACGAGATTAATTAGTGTAAAATTAGGGCTTATAGATTTAGAGCTGGGCACGTAGGGTTAGAAACTTGGCTCTACAAGAGATCTGATTACTTTTTGACAGTGCGAGCTACATGGTCTCGTCTTGGCAACATTTAACATGAAATGTTTTTGTGGGATATACCTAGTCTAAAAATCTTTGTCTCATCTTAACGGCGGTAAGTGCTTTTCGAAACTCATTCACATCTCAAATAAGAATTAGAAACAAAATAATCACAGAAAAGGCTCAATTTACTTGCAGAACAATCCAGGGGAGCGGCTGACTAAAACAATATCTACCTGTTTCCTAAGCCAAACGCGAGCCGAACATGACCGCTTTAGAGAGAGTAACAGGGTTGACAATGGAGTCAGTACGTTTTATGGATTTATCAACACGTTTGCAGGCATAGACATTGTCGTTTAATATGCCCTGTCTAGACAGGTTTTTGCAGTGCAACAGGTGCGTGGATCCTCATCATATGAAAAAGCTCTCAGGGCATATAACTGTACGAGCTTGAGCCGAAGGTAATAAAAGAAGATATACGAAAATTAAGTCCGGGCCTTAGATTAAACTAAAGGGGGGTAAGAGCCAGTAGGTTCAATATGATTGGCTGTAATTTTAAAGGAATATTTTTATATTAATTTATACGTAGACTTCATAGAGGTTGAACTTAGAGTATTTTTGTTACCACCTAACAAAAATATAAGAAGCAGTTTAAGTAATTTTAGAATCTAGATACCTATCGTGATAAATAGGTTTGCATGTTTGATTTAACCATGCTAACCTTTGCTTAGGTCTTAAAAAAGTAGTGAACAAAATATTACGCGATTCCAATTTATTTGCACCTACATACTTTGCATAGAATATGCTCTAAAACAGCAATTTAATAAAACTCTACATTTCACAAAATTACATTCAGTATTAATAAATTAATTTGTCTTATTTTTTGTCATTCAATTAATTACATCAGACATAGAAATATTGATTCCTCAAGAAAGACGTAACATTGTTGTAGTGGCACTTTCGCTGTGAACTTGTATTAAACCTTTCACCAATACCATAATATTAAAAGTGAATGTGGTACAGTCATTACATTACTGTTCCATGTCATCAGAACTATAGTGGTGAACATAACGTAACAATAGTGCTTTCACTTAGCCAGTAGTCAGTCTAGTGTGGCTGAGATGTAGTGCAGCTATATTTGTCAATTGGAGGTCGAGGTCACTGACGTAAGTCAACGTCAAAGTGCTCACCGGGAGGACGTTAAACTGTGTCGTTCGAAAATAGAGTAAGCGCAGTATCCCCTCAAAATAAGGCCTTACAATCTTGTCTAGACCATCGGCTGAAGATAAAATGGTCTTGTTCATACACTTGCATGACTAATAGCTGCAGTCAGTAGATAAGCGGCAGTGTCTCGATCGAAATAGCTAAATTTATCTTGTTGGTCGTATATCGTAAACACTGTGATTTGTTGTCGCGCGGCTCATTTAGATGCGATGCGAGCTCAGCCGGTAATGGGCACCGATTAAGTCGCACGTTGTATAAATAACCTGCTGTACAAAATGTTGGAGCATTTGTATGTGAAGAAATAGCGAACACGTGGCCTGCCTTTACAAGTCGCTAAATAGTTACAGAAGAAAAATACCTTGCCTGTCTCTTTTTATATGATACATGCATTACCAGTAGGTTGATTTCATACCATACATTACCAGTAGGCGAACACTTGAACACTATCAGCTTGCTTGTTTGAAATAACATGTGCCAATATTATGCGTCAACAATTCAATTTCTGTGCGTATGATAGAACTTTGATCGATTAAGTGCTTGTTGTTTGATCAGTAGTTAAAGATACTAATAGTCAAATTGCCTTTGAAATGCGTTAACTATTGTTATGTTTGCCATATATCTTAACTATTAGTTTGTTTAACTATTGATCAAACAACGGGCTCTAAGTGTGATATAAGTATATTAAATATATTCATTTCTAAGATGAGATTTCAATATTGTTACCGTATTTTTCGACATGTGCTGATTCTGTCATTAAATTAGTTCCGTGATGGTTTCTATCTGAGTTGGCATTTCCGTTAGAACAAACAATTTCTGCACAATATTAGTTTGACAAGATAAAATTACATCATCCTATGCTTTCTATGCCAAATCAGTGCGGATTGTGCAACATTTTGTGTTAACAAAGCAATAATCAAGGTAGTTTATAGAGCGCGTTAAATTAAGAGCGATCATCTGATTCTACTTAATACTGTAATATCCCAAAAGACAATACGTTAGGTAATAGATTTTGCGACATGGTGTAACACGACACCATCGAAATTAATGGACTATCTGGTTCAATGAGAACCGACATTATCAATCACATGAACAAGGCGGCGATTATTCAAACGGAATAAAAGGACCCCCATCATCGAACCAAATTGAAAGGTCAAAAGGAGAAATGAACAATTAGAAGACATTAAAGGGTAACTCCTAAAGGAAGACGTTCAGCTTTTTAAAAATAGTCTGTTGTTGCGTTATCCCATATGTAACTAATTAACTTTTCAAAGCACACATGGCGCAGCGCGTTAGTTACTTGACTCCTAAATTATAACTATAATAAACATCAGCTTATTATAAAATATAGCCCGTACCTACCATAACTACCTGATAATCTGTACATTTTTATTGAATGTTGCGGTTACAGAAGCGAGGTTAAAACGAGGCACTTAGCAAATTACCTACTGTGTTTTGCTATTTAACTTTGACGTTTGTACTCAAAGCACGTATCAATTCAAAAGCCATACGCCCAGGAACATGCATCTATTCGAGAACAGTTAAATGCGTGTAACATACAGACAAAATAGAACAAGGGAGGGGTTGAACAGAATGGCGCGGCACGTGACCCACATAGTTAAAAAGTTTAAAATTGCCTACTGGCACACAAGGAATATTAACTATGGGAATTCAATGACCTGTAAGCGTATTTAATATGTTACACTAAATACAATAACAGTACAGTAAAGTCATTATGTTTACTCCAAATATGGCAGTCATTTCATTGTTATATTACTTTCTGCTCCAAACATGGTAGCACTGCTTATTGTCGTGATAAAAGCATATCAATGTAAACGCATAAAGAATCTCTATTCATGCTTCTACAATACCTACTTCAGTACCCGACAAGCATATTTACCAATCTCGTTGTTCGGGCAATCATCTTCAGCAGACCTATTGAGAGTAGACCATAAATCCATATCAAGACCAGATGCAAGAGCAATCATGCAATTTAACTGCAAAGTCCTGTTTGCAATTTCGCCACCGAGTGCCTATTGACCGTTTATTGACTTAACGCATTAGGGTAAATTATTTAATTGCTAACAACAAGCACTGCGTCTAATGTAGTTTAAGAGCGGTTAGATCGATCAGTATAATTTTATTTAAAGTGTTTTGCAACATAGCACGTGAAGAGAGCGAGCACGCAAATCCTTGGAGACTTTCCCCCTATTAATTCGCTTTCGCAGTATTTTGTTTAGCTCCACGTCCAACAAGATCCGTAAGAAATTTTGTCATGATGCTCATAATGAAAGCAATTTTCCAGCGGACCTCAAGCTTTTTGCCACAAAGGCCACTCTGGGAATGTCATAGAGAAAGTTACCATACAAAACACGTAAAATAAAACTGTATTACATCTTCGCCGGCAAAATAAATTGGCTGGAAGTCTTTGTTTGCGAAACTTTTTACTTTCCATTATTCATTTGGACATTTTAAACATGCAACCCTGATCAGTGACACGTTACGAAAGTGCAAAGACACAAAAACTTTCTTCGTTATTGCTGTTGTCCTATTATGAGGGCATTTTAATCAAGAAATTATAATGTATTGGTATAGTATTAAGCATCAAACATGTATTACTATACTAGACTTTACATGCAGCTTTGCTCGCGTAATACTAATTCCGGCAGGAAAATTGAAATTCAGTTTTTTTTTCTGATTTTCCATGAGAATTCAAAAAATTACATTGTGACCTTCAGTAGATTTAATGTAAAACACAAAAAACACGAACTTTAACAATTATAAATGGAGTTTTATCATAGTTGTATTGATCGTTGGTAGGTTGTGTGGAGCATGTACATAATGGGAAGCATGTTGCGACCGCGTGACTCGAGAGCTCACGTGAATCAACAAACAAACCCTAAAAATGCCCTTATGTTTACAAACTTCTTCTCACCAAGAACTAACTTCGTTTATTATCCAGTTACCTATGGATAGACTAGGGCTGCAGGGGCTGTATTGTCTAACGGGCGAACACTCGCGATACGATTTGCCATCTCTTTCTACCCTCATCCTGTACCGTGTGATAGAAAGAAGTGGTAAAAACGATCGTGATTCAGAGTTCGTTAGATACTAAAGCTTCAGGTGAACGCAATCTTAATATATAAAAGAAGAAACTGACTGACTGACTGACATATCAACGCACAGCCCAAACCACTGGGCCTAGAGATTCCAAATTTGGCATGTAGATTCCTAATAAGGTCTAGGGGTGCACTAAGAAAGGATTTTTCAAAATTCACTCCCTAAGGGGGTGAAAAGGGGGCTCAAAGTTTGTATGGGGAAACAAGATTAGTTCGACTATTTTATTCAAAACTTCACAAAAGTACTCCGTATGATAAATGAGTAAACACGTGTTTCAGGTTTTTTGAGAATTCAACCCCTAAAAGGGGGGAAAGGGGTAACAAAGTCTGAAAATCAACATGGGTGTTGTTTCTATGGTTTATCGGGTCGCTGGTTATGAAAACAACAACGGTTTTAAAATCCGATGTGGCATACGTAAAATACCGTCGCCCTGGATGGGGTGCGATGGGGTTGAAATGTCTAAATATCAATATGGGTGTCGTTTTAAGGTTTTGCCCAAACCACTGGACCTAGAGACTTGAAATTTTGCACATAGATACCTTATACAATGTAGGCATCCACTAAGGAAGGATTTTTGGGAATTCCTACGGGAACGGGAAAAAACGTGATTTATATATTCGATTCCGAGTGACCCTATCTCAGTAACTATAATAACTAGACTCTTCAAATTTGATACACAAGTAAGTATTACATTAGTTAAAACATTAATTTCAGGATTTTTCAAAATTCCCACGGGATAAGGAAAAAACGGGATTTATATATTCAGTTCAACGGAATCCTATGAACTATAATTACTAGACTCTTCAAATTTGACATAGAAGTTGGTAATTATAATAGTAATAAACTGTTTTAAGGATTTTCGGAAATTCCCACGGGAAAAGGAAAAAAACAGGATTTTTCATTTTACTGGTCGTAGAAAGCTGAAATTCGGCATGTAGGTTGCTTGGGAAGTGTAGAGGAGCATTGAGAGAGGACTTTCCGAAATTCCCACGGAAACGAGAGAAAACGGGATTTTTTGTTTTACTGGTCGTAGAAAGCTGAAATTTGGCAAGTGGGTTTCTTGAGGAGTGTAAGGGAGCATTAATAAAGCATTTCCCGAAATTCTTTCGGGAACGAGAAAAAACGGGATTTTTCGTTTTACTGGTTGTAGAAAGGTAAAATTTCAAAATTCAAAAGTTTATATTGTAAGTAGGCCACAAAGGGCTCTATTACCGACTTCAAAAAAAGGAGGAGGTTATGCATTCCACATTTTAAAAATTCTTTTTTTATTCGAAAGAATATAATATACTCCTGATATGGTCCCACTGTCACCAAATCAGTATCTGATGACGGGATCTCAGGGAAATCGAGGGCAACCTTCAAATTTTGTAGGCACGCATCACGTTTTTCATATATTTTCTCAAGCTATTTAAGTGTAGTGTTTGCGTCTGGTAGACATCATCTCATGTTGATGGCTGATGATGGAAGGTAAAAACTCCTTAACGGTTAGGAGTTGAGTACGGTATGTATGTATAGACCGATAGTTGTATTTTTTCAGGTTATCCATCCAGGTGAGCTATGATGGAAAGTTAAACTCCTTAATGGTTAGGAGTTCTAGGAAGTTTCTTTAAATATCATATTCACGTATAGACCTTTAGTTGTATTCTTTCTGGTTATTCAGATTTTTAGTGCTCGCTTCCGAATTAATGAAAAACATTGTGTACAAAGAAATACTGTAAAGGACCGTATCTATCTGAAGCTGACTGAAGTTTAGTCGTGCTTGCTTGCACGCTTACTTGCACGCTTGCTTGCTTGCGTGCATGCATGCTTGCTTGCATCTTGCTTGCATGCTTGCATGGTTTCTTGCTTGCCTGTATGCTTGCTTGCTTGATATCTTGGTTCTTTGGAATACTCATGGTACACGCGAGCGAAGCCGCGGGCAAAAGCTAGTACATATATAAAAATCTCGTGTCACGGTGTTTGTTATCGAACTCCTCCGAAACGGCTTGACCGATTTTTATAAAACTTTTTTCTCTGTAGGTACTCGGTAGGCCTGAATAGGTCGTAGGCTATTTTTTATACCTCTATTCTTCGCGGACGGAGTCGCGGGCAACAGCTAGTTAGAAATACAGTAAAAAAAAAAAAAACTAAACTAACGAAATATTCTTTGAAACGAATTCCTCTCTTTCTGGTAGCAAAATAAAAAACTGTTTCTCATATTGAGTGGAAATGCTCCCATTTAAACCAGTTACTCCTAGTTGCTTATGCAGCAAGTATTTCCAACAATAGGTCCCAGGTGATTACTCAAGCATTAATGACGGGCCATCGGCCTAATGGGTTGGCTAATGTATGCCAAGTTATAAATAATATGTTAACATAGAGTATATTAGGGGTTGAACGTTTTCCAATAAGCATTCAATTTTAGCATAATACTATTTCAGATAGTACGATTAATTCTAATCATGTGAAAGTGAGTTTGTTTGTTATCCCTTCCCCCGTAATTACCTAACTGATCTCTACGAAATATAGCATGCACAAAGCTTTTGACACGGAAAAGGGCATTGGCTACATCTTATCCCGATTCATGTAGTGGGTCCAGTGGAACAATCAAATATTAACATTATTTATCATCCATCATCTTTGTCATTGACATTATCATCATGATCTCATCAACAGCAGCAGCAGCAATCAATAAAATTTAGTATTTAATTTAACTATTCCGCGGCTTCGTTTGATTGCTTGCATAATTTGTTATTTCCTTCTAGAAAGCTTGTTTGCATGCTCGCAAGTTTGCTTGCTTACTTCTTTGAAATGCTTATAGTTCACGTAAGCGAAGCCGCGGGTAAAAGCTAGTTAGAAACAAACATAAGGATAAGGAGGACATGAAGTACCTAACTAATAATTGGAAGTAATTATTGTAACAGTTCTTAACCAGAGCATGCATAGATGTAGCCTATGCATGCAGAGCATGCATAGGTGTAACGACCGCTTAGCCTAGTTGGTAGTGACCCTGCCTACGAAGCAAGAGGTCCTGGGTTCAAATCCCGGTAAGGGCATTTATTTGTGTGATGAGCACGAATATTTGTTCCTGAGTTATGGATGTTTTCTATGTATTTAAGTATTTATTTATCTATATAAGTATGTTTATCGTCGTCTAGTACCCATTAGGGTGGAGCGAGATTTTTTTTTTCAGAAATTCAACTCAGAACCGTTCTAAAACGTTGCTTTAGGCTGCCAGGTGTACGAAAAAAATAATGATAAAAATATTCGATACTACTTTTAGCCCTCTACTGCCGTCTTGAATATTACAAAAAGCAATAAATCGAGTCCATATTGTAAATATCACCATTTTAACAAAATCTTGTTTTTTTTTAATGAAAGTCAAATTCATTTGTTCTAAACACGTAATAGTAAAAATAAAAATACATTTTGCACAAAAATATAACTATATTAGAAAATATAACATTATCACAAACACTACATTTTTAGCCCAAACACTGCATTTTGACGTAGTAGTAGCTAGTGCACTAAGCGGGTAGTTCAATAAAACATTTGAAGTTGAAACTCTTTTTCATAATTATTCTAGTTGACTAGTTTTGTTTTGCGTAATAAAAGGTTATTTATTGTCGAAATTATAATTCAAAGTTTGTGTTATTTCTTCCAATTATGTCTAAAAAACAAACACGAAAAGCATCGGATTGTCCTAATACTTTGGTTACCTAATCCATTTAATAAATGTATCATCTAATGTGCCTACATTATCAAAAGAGATTGAGAAAGATCTCAGCTCTATTTATATGAAATGTGTTAAGCTGCAATGTAAGCAGCGGTATTTGTTCCCAAGAATTGACTCATAAAAATCCAGGGAAAATAGCTCACTCACGTTGCTTGACAACGGCCAACAGAATTTTGAGACTTTATGTGGACACATCGAATCCTTCAACAAACTTGATGAAGCTGACAGAATATATGTATTATAAAGGTGTACGCTTTGGTTTCATTAAGCATAAAAAAGAAAACACGTAAACCAAATCATGTGTTTGAATTAATTACCTATTCTAGATGTTTGAGTTCCGATGTAAAGAAAATTATTGATCCAGTGATCTACTGAAACGTATTTTTTGCACACCCAGAAAATCTGCTGTTGTCCATGTTATTCGATGAAAGACCTCATATAAACGAAATTGGCCTGGAACAAATAATTGCTGCCCAAAAACATCACAAGCCGGGAGTCAGAAAATCCAAGGTCCCGACTTTAAATTTTAAGGCTAAGGACTATACCGACATGATTTTATGGGATAAGACACAAATTATCCCCTACTAAATAGCTCTACCAACGAGGAATTACAAGACTTTGTTCAATCACAGCAACAAGATATCATTGAGTTCCCGGCTTATCCTTGCCACAGTCAACTCAAGCAGTCGAACGTGAGCGAAGCGTCTCTCGCCGTGGCTGGCAAAAAGGCGAGAGATGTATTTATTCGTTCCAGAATTAAATCGTGAACATTAATGCCATATTTTAACACAAAAAAAATTATCTAACATATAAAAATCTCGTGTCACGGTGTTTGTTATCAAACTCCTCCGAAACGGCTCAACCGATTTTTATGGAACTTTTTTTCTTTATATTCGGTAGGTTTGAGAACAGGTCGTAGGCTATTTTTTTATACCTACCCCTATTCTTCGCAGACGGAGTCGCGGGCAACAGCTAGTAAACTATAAATAATAGCTTTACATATTTTAAATGTGCTTGAAAACCGGATCTAAATACTAACCTAAATTGAACTTATTTAACAATTTTCGATTTTATTTTTGTAACAATTGCGTATTGGTTTTTGATCAAACTATTTTTTTTCCAAGTTATTTAGTCCTTTAATTTAATGTACGATATAAACAAAAACGTTTCTTATTCAAACTCTCGTAAAGAAAATAAAATAATATTTCACCAAAATTGAGTAAATAATAAAACTTTAGAACTCAAGTAGAGGGCTAAAACATATATTTAAAAAAAAATAAAAAAATATGTTCATATTTACGTTATCTATAGGCAACATAATACAATGGTTCCAAGTCGATCGGATAACTTTTTTTTTTCTTCATACATCGACGCTCCACCCTAGTACCCATAGTACAAGCTTTGCTAAGTTTGGGACTAGATCGATTTGTGTAAGATTGTCCCCTAATATTTATTTAATATTTATTTAGCTTTTTTTTTATGTTAGATAGGCCAGACAAACGAACTAGTGGGTCACCTGATGTTAAATAAACACCACTGTCCATAGACACCCGCAGCGCTTTATTCGATGCCAGTGCGTTGTCGGCCCTAAAGGAGAGGAAATAGGGGAAGGGGGAGAGGGAGGGGTAGAGGGAAGGGGTGAGGTATTGGGCCCCCGGCACTCTCACTGACCGTACGAAACGCAAGCAGTACGCTTAGTATAAGTTTTCCTTCACTTCAATACTTCTCGATCGCGTTTACGTAAAAAATTCAATTACTAGGGAAACATGGACAGCGCCTCCGCGCGCGCGCGTCTTTGTTTCCATAGAATTGAAATTTTTACGTAAACGCGATCGAGAAGTATTGAAGTGAAGGAAAACTTATACTAAGCATACAGGATTACTGCTGCTTAACGCCGGTGTTCTGTGAGAGGGTGGTACTGCCCCGGACGAGCCGGCCCATTCGTGATGCAGCGGCTAGCTACAACATGGCTCTACCACTACAAAATCTACTCTATTAGTTTGAGATCCCCTGCGGTACAAAAAGCCCATGTTGGCAATGTTCCTAACTATTCATACCATGAAAACAAACGCTTGTCAATGCGTACAGAACGCCGCAGTGGCCTTGGTTAAAATAGTTTCATTAAGGGTACCTACTTACATACTTGGGTGATGTCGCTAACAAATGAAGCAAGTTAGGAGGTTCATATAACTCAAAAATTGGGAATGTCTAAAAAAATTACCAATGGTTTTTACATTTTTTTTTGTATAGAAAAGTCAATTATAAGAAACTAGCGACCCGCCCCGGCTTCGCACGGGTGCAATTATGCTTGAATTATTACATATAAACCTTTCTCTTGAATCACTCACTCTATCTATTAAAAAAAAACCGCATTTAAATCCGTTGCGTAGTTTTAAAGATTTAAGCATACATAGGGACAGACAGACAGACAGCGGGAAACAACTTTGTTTTATACTATGTAGTGACTAATTTAAATATTTTGTCATTTAGTTCACTACTTTTTTCAAAATTAATTATTGAAACTATGTATTTTGGTTGATGACGTCAGATTATAATTGAGGGCTCCCACACAGACAAATTTCTAAATCTATCTAAATGCGTACGACAAGGCAACCCCTTTAATTATTTTTTGCGTAGTGGTACACTGTAGTTAGTGTCACTACTGGTGCTGTCAAAGTGCTAGATGTCAGGCAGCGGGTCCAAATCAAACTCCGTAGTTTAATTCACGCGTAAATTGTGAAGAATCACACTTAATATTATAAAGGCGAAAGTTTGTGAGTGTGTATGTTTGTTACTTCTTCACGCTCAAACCGCTGAATCGATTTACATGAAATTTGGTATGGAGATTGACTGAAACCCTGGCAAAGACATAGGATAGTTGTTATCCCGGTAAATCGCATAGTTCCCGCGGGATAGCGATAAACGAATTCTTTGCAGACGGAGTCGCGGGCAACAGCTAGTTATAAATAATGCTATTCAACACCGATTAAAGTACAACTTGGACCGTCAACGACATTTACTTCAATGTCAAATGAAGGTCATTAAGGTCTCTTTACTTTACATTACACAAAAATAGACATCCCCAATTGAGCAGAAAAGATAATAATCAGAATAAAAGATCTTTTTTAACAAAAAAACCTCATCAATCGTAGACAATTACACAACTCAATTTAACGTTAGAGGAATCGCTCTCTGTGATGGTTAATTTACAAAATAACACTCATTTGAAGCGCTCTACCTCGTTATGGCGTTAAATTAAACGTTGCACAAGTGAACAAATCTCACATCCTAATCAGTTAACGGGTTCATTTAATAGCACTAGGATTAATAAGGTAAAATAAAGTGGTTAATACTTTAATTGACGAAGAGTTATCAACAGTAAAAGCTCACTTTTACACTCTGCAACATAAGTTTGAATAAGTGGTAAACTATTCCTAATATTGACTGCAGAGACTAAATTGGGAGCCACTCGTGCCCTAAATATCTTATAAGGTCAAGGGTTTAGACGGGACGTTTCCAAGCAATAAATATCATCTTCATCTCATACATGGCCCAGCCCCAGATATTAAGACAATAAAAATAATAATTCTAGTAGGTAATTTATCCGTTATAGCCCGAATATTTTCAGTAGATACATTCATGTGACCTAATGATATTTGCGACTGAGAGGAGGCGGCTACTCGTCTGCCAACTCTGTTATTATCAGAGGAGCCATTTTAGGATGAACTTTGGTATTCATAAGGAATTGAATAAGCTCGTTTTCAACATACACGTAATGTTGCTACATATTACTGATGTTTATATATTACGACTAACAATCAATTTTATTGGTTACCTGCAACAAAATTAATATAATATTTTCAGAAAGGAGGCCAAGAACAATAGCTTTTTACAACCGTGAAAGAGAATGTAAGGATGGCACTGAAGCATTCAAGCACCCATATGTCATCACATCGACAGCCTAATTAAGTTCCTTTGCAGCTACTTTTAGGATTCGGAGAAGTTGTTACTTCCTATCAACAAGAGTTCAAGATAAGAGTTTTCATGATCCTTTACCTTACCACATTTAAACATACGAGAACTCATCAATGTATGTATTTATCTTAAGACCGTTTGTCTAGTCAAAGCAATGGTAACATAACAATAACAAACAATAGTGAACGATAGAATAGTTTTCAGACGGCACTCGTAGTGAGAGGACGTCCATAAAACTGATACCGTAACTTAATCAACAAGTTAGGTCTGAGACGACTCAGCAGATTCTATCTCGTAATAACTTTTCCAATCTCTTCCGGGATTAGGAACAAACTTGGTTTACGTTAAGAACAACCAAAGCAAACTAGCATTAACATGATCAGTTAATGCTCCTTGCTAAGACATCAAGCAAATGGCAAAGTTATCCAATGGCTCAAACTATTATAATTAATAATAAACGTTTTAAGATATGGATGGATAGGCAAAATATTCCTCTGAAACATTACTTTCACTTCATTCTCAATAGCAAATTTATATCAGAAATACGTTTGTGAGAAAGCCTTTTTTATCTACTCTAGAGATTACATCGATTGAAAACCTGTTACTGCTTTTAGTGTATGTAAATATTGTTATCTACAGATCCCAAGAGCGCTCAGATTTTGCCCCAGTGACACTTGGAAGTTCGCACTCCAGGTTTCCCTAATAGTGGGTTGCAGGTATACTCTCTTTGCAGTATAGTCAGCAGCAGAAATTAATAGATGAGCGGTTCAGGTGCTCAAAATAAAAATGATCTAAACGCGACTACAGCCGTAGTAATAAGGTAGTTCATTTTGGACACCACCACTGCTCATCCACTTCTGCTGCTGACTGTACAATCACTTTTTCTGGCCAAATTGTGAGGCTAGCACAGGATTTAATCTACTAAAATTTTGGCACCAAACACCTTCTCAGACAAACGAACATTCTTTCAAGAAACCTTTAGCGTCGTAGGACTTAACCACAATTTTATTGCTTCAGTAAAATCTGTACGTGTTGAGTTTTTAACAGACCGTATTTCTGGATGTTGCAGATAAGAAATAGCTCCATGACTCATCACAAATGTGCTAGTATTATAGCTTTGTATTTCATGTAATATTAAAGTAGATAATCTACCAATGTTATAGCTCATATTGATATATTTACTGCGAAGAATAATTATGCACGTAACAAACATATTAGCATATTCAATCACACTTACACAAGCAGATATTTTTAATGATTACGTACTATCTACTTGATGTTTTATAGCCTTTGATGAGTTGGACCTTCAATCCTAGTAGACGTTTTTTTTCTAAACAAAACCGTCAAGCTTGTTAAACAAATAACATAAGAATGATTATTTGATGAAATTCCATTTTCGCAGAAAACCTTACCTAATAATAATGTATTTGACAAAGCATGTCATACTCGCATGACTCACAGCCAGACTGTTAAATTCACTAACGCCAAGAGTTCTTGCTTCTGAGAAAGCGAGGTTAAACCTTAACGAATGTGAATGGTGTTTTATAGATTTTTATATTCAGCGTTCATTGAAGACTGTGTTGTGACCAAAAATTTAATTGTAAATGCAATGGAATGTCTCAACTGACGTCTCCCTCTCTCTCTCTTTTCACATGAGACTAAGACAGGCTTGCGTGTACCATAGTTAATTTTTAACTCCGACTTAAAATTCTAACCTAGAGTTAAGGATTAAATTTTTAACCATAAACCGTGCAAGTGGCCCTAGGGCTTTATAGTTATTACAATAGTTATTATTATTAGACATTAATATTAGTCAGAGTCAGTTTAATTAGTTTAAAACTTTAAATTATCAGAATAAAACTTAGTTGAAAGTTAGTTAAACGTTTGGAAACAATATGGCCTTCAAATGTAAACAGGATCCGCAGGATGATGAAGATTTATACGTTTAACTGAGTCAAGTACAATTGTTTGTGGGCAGTGATTTCATCGAAATCAAACAAAATGACGCCGTGAGGGTGACCTGGTGAACCTCAGCGGATGGATATTGGCCTCCGCATTCCTGACCCAGACATATGACGAAGAATTCAAATTAACGTTGTGTTCTGTAAATTCATTGCATACACAATGTAATTTAACTATACGATGTGTCATCATCATCATCCCAGCCTATATACGTCCCACTGCAAGGCACAGGCCTCCTCTCAGCCCCGGCTCGCACCTATGAGTTTTTCGGAATATACGTGCGAAATTATATTTGAAATTTACCATGATGAGCTTAACGGTGAAGGAAAAAATCGTGAGGAAACCTGCATACACCTGTGAAGAAATTCAATGGTGTGTGTGAAGTTCCCAATCCGAACTGGGCCCGTATGGGAACTACGGCCCAACCGATACGATACGATGTGTAAAATAGAAATTGTATGGTACAGTTTGTGATTGTGATACGATCTTACTGTTATGCGTAGGTTTCACGTCTCAGCTCTTACCTGTAAAAAGGAAAATTAATAATTAGATTCAATTCTTCATTGTAAAAAAATATATCATCTCCAACTCTAGCAATTACTTTACATTTACGGACTGAAAAGTTACTCGGTCAGATGAAAGGAAATAAAAAGCAGAATTAATAACAGAGACATAGCAGACTACAGTCACAACATGACGAAACAACACACAATGGGGTTCATATTTCCGGTGCGGTTCAGAAGAACTTCCAGAGATTTTTGCTCAGAAGTTTCCAACAATCATCGCGTAGCGTAAATTAAGGCCGACTTTTGCTCCTGGCATAACGCCAAAAAGGGCAGAAAGCTGCGACGACGTTAAAAAATTTATAGCTATGCCAAACGCTTAACGCGCAGACTTGTCGATAGACAATGATAAGACTCTTCTGTTGGCCCGGTTTCAGCTTTTCACTTATGTAGTTAAGCAAGTTCCTTATTTTGATCTTATATCCGATTTCGCTCATTAACATAACCCTCCCTGATGTACTGTACTCCGCTATTGGCTAAGCAAAGGTTAAAAACATCTTCGTAGCATATTGCGTAGAAACTAAATATAATTACCAAAAACTAAACGGTTAAAATAAATTTTAACGAGCCTTCAAATTTCTTATTGTATTTTTTACAAAGAAAATTACTAACTATCGATACTGGCCAACTGAGTTTACAAAGAAACATTTATGCATGTTGCGCTGCGGCAGTTAAATTAACGGCACTTGAAACCAAGTAATTTTTCATGTTACTAAGTTACCAAAGAGCGAATCGGTAATTCATTTCAATTAAGTAACCGAGTGCTTCCTTCAAACAAAACAAATGCTATGTCCGTCGACACCACAATCCGATAACGGACGAGGGTAAAGAGGAGCAAAAAACATCAGCGAGGGATTGAATGAGACAATTTTGTATTGGAGTTTGAGTTGCGTGTGGCTCGGACGAGCACATGCAAAGGTTGCGGACAACGCCCCCACAAATTTCGAGGGCGGCGATGACATTGAGATTAAGGATATTAGGAACGCTAATAATAAAAGCTCGTCCAAAGTCCCTAACGGACAAAAATAACTACAAACAGAATGAGATTAAAATATAGAAACCAATTTTACTTTGGATGCCAGCACTTACAACGACTTAGGTTAATCAGAAAACCGCACTATAGACACAACAATAGAGTTTATTGAACTGGTTTTAAATTAAGTCATTTATTCTATCGCGTTACTGTCAGGATTGCCAGGTTTCTGGATTATTATCGTCGGTGCGCTTCACCTCGTTACAAAATGCATGAGAAAAGAGTTTATACCTGCTCCAGCCAGGTCGAGAGCGTTATGTAGGTTTTAGTGCTTATTTCTGTTTTCAAGTGGACTGATAAAGAAGCCATATGGCAAAACACGTGTTGTCAAACGCTTACCACTTTGGTTACGCGACCCTGACCGTGAAACTAAAACTCACATTAATGCATAAAATGTTGGGTTCAGGCGACTTCAATATTTACCATGTAATGTAAGTAAGGGAACAGAAATATGACACACAAGAACTATATTTCAAATTATTTATTTAAAACTCTAGGAAGATTAGTCTAACACTAAAGTACATTAACAAGTTTGATATGAAGTATCTTTTTTGTATTTTTATTTTACAACTTCATTTTTTATTACTTTTACGGTCATCCCGTGAAAACTATATATTATATATACTTCATATCAAACTTGTTAAAGTTTGGACAGGTTGCGACATCTCTTGTCCGGGTGAGCGGTTCAGTTCCGAAGGTGTTGAGATCTCTCGATGAGGGTATAACATAGATGGCGCTGTATCACGCAAGTGATGATCTAACAAATTGGGGTATGTATTACAATACCGAAGTACGAAAGAGCGAATGTATTAAAACATCGAATGGGTCAAAAGACCGACACGATTTATTTCTGAAACCGTTAACTTTTTAAGATTGTTATAAAACAAACCTAACCTAACCTAATGGGTTCTGTATGATGCCGTTTTAATAAATTCTGAAAAGTTTACGGTTTCAGAAAAAAATCGTGTCGGTCTTTTGACCCATTCGATGTTTTAATACATTCGGTCTTTCGTACTTCGGTATTGTAATACATACCCAACAAATTGAGATATGAATGTGTAGGAAAAATTCGTGTCTAGAGTCCTGACCAGTGGTGGTGTAGGGGTATTAACACACGGCACGGAATGCCGAAGGACCTGGGTTCGTTTCCCAGCATTGGTCTTTTTTCTGGGGGTTTTTCTGTGCATCCATATTTCAGTTTGTATTTAGTATGAAAACTAAAGTACATTTTAATTGCAGCCAATAACTTTGTGGCAGTGGAAATACAATGGCCTCGTGTTGATATTCGTCTGGAATAAAAGTCATCCACATTAAGCGCTATTAATAAAAGTTGAATAGCTTTGACCACGAGAACTATCTCCGAACAAAAGTCAGAAACTTAATAAATTACAGTCCCTAAATGAATATGCCTAAGGATCGGCGGTCTAACGATTAAAGGGCAATTACGATTTTATAGTCGAGCTTCAGCGGGAATTAGTGCGCCCCATGGGAGCACAGAAACTGTCACCTCACTTCACGAAATAGACCATTCAAATGGGCCGCTTCGTTACGCATTGCTAACAACACCAAATGGACCAGAGAATATTGTCCTTATATTTATGGTTGTACAGTTTTAGATACTAGAATCATTCTTATTCGGCATTTGTTAAAGCAATGTTTTATTCGTGAGCTATTTGATATGTAAAGAATTTCTTTTATATGAGGGGTGGTGACGTCTCGCTTGTGACATGGAGGCAATTTGTTGATATTACTAGAGCGCCTCCCGTCGCTTCTTTGGAGATGGCTCGTTCTAGTTTATGACGTTGAAACGAATTTATTGCTGACGGCAGGTACATGTAGTAAACATTATGCGAAAGTAATAACTTTTTCTATGTATTTTTTTAATATAAATCTCAAAACCCACCTCTAATGTTTTTTGATTTACCTACGTCATTTTGATGCTGGTTTTATATAGAAATTATGTATGCGTATTCACGTAATCCACGTTCCTTAGCTTCCGTTTGTAACAGCTACTGGTAGCTAAACTGTGAATATCCGTGAAATGATTCTTATCTCGTATTTTCCCGAATCTCCCAACCGTGATATAACATTCTAAGCATGTGCGACTTTCGACAGTAATATTAGAATAAGTATCTAGCAACTTTGGACTTTATGAGGTACACGATCAAAAAACTTAAGGTCAATGAATACATATCCATAGGTATAACTTTTAGTGTCGGTTTTTTTTTGAAATATTTACTCTGATAGCTTTGAAAAACTATGATTAAGACCTTACCTAGTAGGCCTAATAAGATTCGTTTAAAAAAATACAAGCCTTTTTTGCATGGCGGCATATCTGTACCAAATTTCAAGTCAATCAGGTCACTAGAAATAGAAATGGGTGAAATCGACTTGCAGGGTTAGACCTTAGCAAACGTACAAAATATTAGAAGTTAAAATAAAAGCTTGTAAAATGTATCTCTACAATGATGGTAATGGAAAACTAGCGTATCCAAGACAGATAACTTAAGGCTACACGATCAGCCCATGTCAACTCACTGGACCAGTTCTAACGCAGAACCGGATACAAGAGAAAACACTTTAAAAAAGACATGGAAGAATCCAACACAAACGCGAACTAATTTAGCAAAAGTTGCGAGGAACATTGAAAGAAGCCCATTTGATAAAAATTAATTTTAGAAGTCTGAAGCAAAGCCCAAGTATGAATAATCAAATTGCTTATTCAGATGCAGATCAAGAGGATAACTGATGCAAATCGTAGATCGAGCCGTTTAAATTAAATAAAATTTTCGATATAGTTTAGACGACACTACACTTTCGAATTCGTAATCTAAATTTCGGTCATTCATTACGCATTTGGGTAGCGGAGAAGCAAAGTAAAAATTTAATAGTCCAAACATTACTCGGTCATGTGAAAACTTATAAAATTGCGGCGTCGTTGCCGATGGATAGGTCTTTCAAAAATATAGTAGATTTTCAAAAATCCATTTAATTTCAATGATCCTTTTGCGTAAGCTTTAAGTGCCATTTTTTTAGTATCAATAAAGTTAAATGGTTATTTTGGATACGAAAAAATTAACAGCAGTAGTGTTTTAAGAGACTAACAAATTTATGGAAAGCTATCAGCTAAGCAAGCTATGATTAAGACTTTTATCGATAAACTTAACCTTTATTTCATATTTTCCGCATATTAGTAAGTTTTCAATTGTTTTTTTTTTTTACGATGCATATCGTGTAAAAGTCGCTAAAAATCCTTGATATAAAACCCTTTTTAGGGTATCTACGAGTAGAGACTAAATTTTGAGTAGGAATTGCAAGTGGAACCAGTCTGAGCAGTCAGTGATCGTTAATGAATAAATGTAAACCCGCCACACAAAAGAATCAAAGGATTGTGGGTAGCGGGATTCCATGTAAAACATAACGTCGGTTTATTTTATCGCAGAGAAAGGTTCGGACCGAACCGCGGGGTTCTCTGATTCTCTATGAACAAAAGGTAATGTCTCTGTCAAATTAAACATCAAAGCACAGATTTTATATAAGTTACATAACCATGACATTTGGAACAAAAATCTTAGATACGTGCATTATCGCCGTAATCATAGATAAGTATGATAATTTGAAAAATAACGTCATCATAATTGAGTTTTCTGGTATTAGGTAACGCAACGGACATCTCACCGTGTGAAAGGTCACTTGGTACAAACAGCTACCTAATCTTATCTTTGTTATTTTTAATATACGTGAATAATTAATAGTCAACAGTCGATATAACTTCTTTGATATGTTAATTGTTTTTTGGATGAAGGTTAGTATGCCTGATCAATGGATCATAAGGAGAAAGACCTAAAAGTAAGACGAGAGATGAGTTTCCTGCAAACAGGTGAGTGACTCAGAACTTGCAAGAATGCACAGCCCACCTTCTCTCCGTCAAGGTCATAGCAACCACTAATGAACGCTATTCTGGGATCCTATGCTAGTTCATATACGACATAGATAGATAGAATGGTCGTTTTATTAATACGTATTTGAATAGAGCTTGCTATAGCTATACTTTAGACTTTTAGGTATTTAAAAGAATGTAAACAAACGGGAGCTGTCAAAAATGACAGATTCAGAGGTTGTGAACCTTTATGACGAGAATAAGATTTGAAAATGTAGCTAGCACTAAATACGCTATTAGACTTCTTATAGTGATCCCATTTTATGTAAAAGCATGAAATCTGAGCATTGTTGAATAATCAATAATTAATCACTGGTAAATAAAGTAGTCTCATTGCTAGTCTAGGAATCGAGACCCATGATTTCTGCCGTTTTTTGGGTTATGTCGGTTTTGGATGGATGTCTATCTTTTGGCCACGTTTCTTCAACATATTTAAATATGTTCACAAGCACATTCTTTTCCGATGATGTAAGATGTCCTGTCTTAGTCCGCTTCTTCTTCGGAGAAGGAAATGTAAGCATGGAACTAGCCCGGCTAGTTCCCGGCTCGCCATCACCCATGTCTTCGTAAGGCCCATACTACACGGGCGGTTCTCCCGCCGCGGGAAACCGCTTATGAACCGCCACTAGACACAATTTTATATGGAAATTGTATGGTGCAAACTACACTGCGCAGCTCCGTCGAGCGGTTTCCCGCGGCGGAAAACCGCCCGTGTAGTATGGGCCTAAAATACACAACTCCGTAACAAAACAAAACAAACAAGTTCAACAAAAAATTAACAGAAAACAACAAACTAAACAAAGAATAACAATAAATGAAATCTCGAAAACACCACAAATATCGCACTCGCATCAGATGACAACAAGCAATGGCAAATGTCAAACCGACAAAGTTAAAAATCACGTAAGGTAGGTGTTGCTACATTAAATACGACACTTTCTATTTTAGTCGCATTACATTCTGATTAGATCAAACCTTGCGTTTTAAACCTCTGCAAGATTGGGTATTTTTTAGTAACAATTTACAAAAAAAAATTAAATATTCATTTAACATGATAAAAATATTTTTGTATTCGTAAATGTATACATATTCAGTAAAATTAAGCGTAATTATATGTTATTAGAATTGAACGGACTGAAGTAGGTTGCTCAATTATTTTAAAATAATAAATATTGAACAGGAACCAAATATTGTCTTAGAAATAACCTCTTTAATGGTTTGTTTACATTCTTTTAAATACCTAAAGGTCTAAAGCATAATTAAGAGGATACGATGCGCACCATTTCTCCATACCAACATAGTCCCCTGTTTCCTCCCTGGATAATGGCTTCAGAGCCAATTTTTTTTTACTGTGTAATCTGTATCTACCACAGCTTTGCCCCCATGTTTCGTTTTTTTCCATATTTCAATTAACATAAGAAATATGAGCTATCAAAAACTGAAAAAAAAATTGCCCAATTTCAAGGTCATTTTCAGACACTCATCAGAAAAGAATCCCTCATATAAACAATAAAAGGAAAACATAGGGGCATAGCTAAATCTGTCCTCTAATTATTTTTGAAAAAAATAATTTTATTGGTCTAGTTTTCGAGAAGAAAACAGGGGACTACGAAATGCTGTTTTGATCAGTTTTACGCGCCTATTAAGAGGGTTTATACCTGCTGAGCTGGCAACGTTGCATTTTTGTTAGTTTTTCTCTATTATTCCATAAAAATTGAATGAAAATGAAAAATGTTTTGTATACAAATTGTTCTAATATATAAGTTATAATAATTCGTGATAAGACTTTTATTTTCTTTAAAAACCGTTAGGTAATAATTTGTTCGTTTTTAAAGAAAATAAAAGTCTATCACGAATTATTATTGCATTAGACACATTAACTTACATATTAGAACAATTTATATACAAAATATTTTTAATTTTCATTCAATTTTTATGGAATAATCGAGAAAAACTAACAAAACTGCAACGTTGCCAGCTCAGCAGGTATAAACCCTCTTAACGGTCTGAGCTGCAGTTGTCCCGCTCTCGCTGTACTGACACGGAGGGGTTCGGGCGAGACAGCGACATTTCATTAAAATACCTATTTCTCAAAAGTCTCTCAGCCATCGTATCCTCTTAATTACTTTCGTACATTTAAGCTAGCATGTCGATAACATACATACATTGATAGTCCGATAAATACCGAACAGTACAACAGTAGGTGGTAGTCACAGCAAATCAGCACTTGAAACCGCGAACGGTATAGTTCGAAGACTGGGTTTCCATTCTCTTTCCAGTATAGTACCGTCGAAGGCGGAAGAAAAGGTAGGTAAAGTATTACTGAAGTTTTCAAAGTTTACAATTTATAGTTGACCCACTTTTTAGTTAGTAAGTAAGTAGGCATGTTCATAAAGCGTTAGGTATTTTGGTTTTGACATATATGTAGGTATTTACATATAATGCGCCATTCATAATACTTTAAAAGCAATTAGACGTTTTAATGCATAATATTAACGCACGGTAGTTAAATTAAAAAGAAACAATTGAATTCATACCAAGGTTGGTCGAATCTAGCATCGCGCCAACGCTCGATGTGAAACAAGCGCAATGAATTACCCAGATTACATAGTTCTTGAAACATTGGCACTAAAAACCATTTTTTTAGTCTCACGCTAATTGCATTTGCGGATATTTTATTATCATTAAAATTACGAGGTGGCCTCATTTGCGTTGCGTGCGGCATAGATGTGGATCACGAGGAAATTTGCGAACGTGTGACAATACGTTAAGCATGCTCGTCACCTATGTCACGCAACGCCACACTCGGCTAATAAACACCATTAGCACTCAAACACCGCCACAGAAACCAGATGCACAGATAAGTGACGCAAGCTGAAGATAGCCAAGATCACCTCAATCCACAGTGACGCCAGTTTAAACTGTATCATTATTCAGAAGCGCGACAAATTCACTAATTGAGATTTATATAACCGTCCCGCATCTCAATGGTTGTTGTTTCGAGAATCGAGTTCTGCCTGCGGCATTTCTAAACGCTGTGAACATTGTTTCCGTGTTTTTTTATTTGCAACAATTTTACGATTCTCTTGTCTCTCATAAATAAAATAAGAGTAGGTGATTGAATGACAGCGTGATTTTGATTTTTGGAAGTTAGGGTAGTCAGGGATTGCTGATAAGTGATAAGATAATAATTAAATACACAAATCGTTAACAGCGAGGGCAGTCTGTCTACGTACTCATTTGCCAAACCGCGTGCCAGTCGGCAGTATTTATTTAGCTGGCTTGGCACGATGTAGACTAAGCCAGTAGGTACAAAATATATTTAAGAAGTCACGACGGTAAAGAGTTAATTTTAATTATTTACACGTGAAACAATGAGCCAAGATGACGACTTTGTTTTATTAAATAAAATAGACTTTCGTCTTTAAACGCTTTTAACCTTGACCGGTGTTTGTCTTCCTGTCGATAGAGTACTGAATCTACATTAGATAGAAGGTAGTATTACTCTATTTTTAGAAGTATTCGCAATGTAACCAAGTTCATTCAGTTCATTATTCAACTGAATAGAAATTCACGTACATATCAAACAAATCTAAAGCAAAAGCGCTGCATAGTACAAAGGAAATGGCGCAGGTCATGCCTGGCTGAGTCTTTTATGCAAACTTTTATTTATCCCAACAAGTCAAGCAAGGCACGAAATCAAATAAAGTCAATACAATTTGTAGCACAACAGTTTTGTAAAAACATTAAAGCTACACGAGCCTACCTTCACACAGTTTTAAGTGTAACGATAACGTAAAAATAATCAATATGTCACTCTCACACAAGTGCATAATAATATGTTAATTTCTATAACTTAACAAGCAAGAAAATTAAAAGTGAAGCTGTTTCATGAAGTTCTTTAATGTAGTAAAGAAATACTTTCCCACAAAAGAATTTCTATTTGGGCTCTGGGAGCCTATCAAGGCTCTTTCCCCGAAAATTTAATAAAATATATTAGTTTAGAACAAATATTTATGAGGGCTTTACTTCGAAGTTTTAATATACGCTAGGGTAAGTGGTAGATTGATGCCTAAATTGGGATTCACATGTATAGTCAACCAAGTAAGTGCTTTACCTTTTTATGACAGTTCCTATAAATGAAAGACAATAAAGCTGATTGTCAAATTGACTAGCGAGTGAAAGCAGCCTGTGACGCCATACAATTGACATTGAACCTTAGGGTGGTAAAGGAATTACTTAATGGTGGACTATGGACTATAGGTACTTACGTCACTTATAGCGTTTACATTTTATAGTTTTATATTTATTTTTAAAGACGTAGGTACGCTGATTCCGTAATGCTTAATATTAAAATCAAACAATGTATATCTGATTAAATGACAAGTAAATATAACAGTTACCATTAACTGATATTAAATTATTATAAAGCAGTGATAATGTCAAGTTTAAACCGTCATATCTGGTGTGATATTTGACAGCCAACATTGAATATTAACAATTTATAAAGCAAATACCAAACTCTAAATAAATGGTATAGATGAAAAGGGGTTTTTTAACAAAACTACAGTGAATCTGCCAAGCTTTATATTTAACTAGCTGTTGCCTGCGACTCCGTCTGCGAAGAATTTTTTTATCGCTATCCCTCGGGATCTATGCAGTTTTCCGGGATAAAAAGTATCCTTTATGTTAATCCATGTTATAAACTATATATGTGCCAAATTTCATCAGAATCCGTCGAACCGTTTTAGCGCGAAATAGATCCATACATCCATCCATCCATACAAACTTTCGCGTTTATAATATTAGTAAGATAGTAAGAAGTAAGATAAAGACAAAACATTATTTTTAATAGCTGCATTTGCAGAATATTCGAAAGGTCTTTAAATATTTATTTAAATAAAAATTTTTTTAGTGACACAACAATAAAACTGCAAAAATACGGTTACTGAAGTTAAATTAAACGCAGAACATTACCAGAAGTATCTCGAAGGTTGTTTGAGAAAAAAACACGAGCTAATAAAATATGCAAAATAATGTATAATCAGCAGAACGAGTTACATTCCACACTTGGAATATAAACAAGCATACAATTTGTGAGAATGGTGTAACCAACCAACACAGATATGTATGTCGATTTAATTTTGACGTCATTATACCTACATGACCAGGGCTAGACTTTTAGTACCGATGACGATAAACCGCACATATGGTGATTTTAAATAATCTTTTCGTAAACAATTACCATTTATCAACCTCTTTTACTAAATGATATGGCCACTCGAAATGAGCAGTATCTACCATATTTAATGTCTTGACTAACATTGTAATAATAGATTTGACAATACATATACTGATATTGTCAAATGCATTTTATTATCACGATAGCTACTTTTATTATATGTAGTTACAAAGACATTATACAAAATAAACACAAAACTATTAAATAATCGTGCATTACGGTAGCAAAATTTATAAACTTATTTATTTTATTTAGGTACCACATCATCAAAAGTTCGAGCCCTACACGACGATTAACATTACATAATTATAATAATATCACCTTATAAACGTAAGCTGACTGTAATAAATTTGAATACTAAGCGACTGCGGTTAGCTTTATTCATTTGGCTATTTTGGCGCCTGTTACCCAGACTATCATCAAATAGTACGTATAGTGGGCATGACTTAAGCCATGATGCCATATGTGGACCATTGTTCGCCGGCCCTGCATGTGCACAATATTGGGTTGTACAAACATTATTAGGAATACAGTCTACTGTTTGCTTTATGATGTCAGCAGACAATGTTTTACGGGCCCCTCTTTGTTTGATAACAGACTGAACGTAATCCGGTTGTATGAGACTTGCAGTGATCGCATTCCCATCTATTATCTAGAAGACAGACATTATGCCAATTACTCAGTACTAAAGTGAATTGCCATTGCGCATGACCTTATTAAAAATTATACAACCATAAGCGAACGTTCGCTAAGTATACTAAGTATTATATCAAGTTAAATAAGAGTTAAGGAGTTTCGTTCGTTAGAAGAATCTCAGAAAGTTTGGAAAAGATTTAACTAAACATATATTTATTAAGAGGATACGATGCGCACCATTTCTCCATACAAACGTAATTCCCTGTTTCCTCCCTGGATAATGGCTTTAGAGCCAAATTTTTGTTACTGTGTAATCTGTATCTACCACAGCTATGCCCCTAGGTTTCGTTTTTTTTCATATTTCAATTAACATAAGAAATATGAGCTTTCAAAAACTGAAAAAATTGCCCAATTTCAACGTCATTTTCAGACACTCATCAGAAAAGAATCCCTCATATAAACAAAAAAAAGGAAAACATAGGGGCATAGCTAAATCTATCCTCTAATTATATTTGAAAAAAATAAATTTTATTGGACCAGTTTTCGAGAAGAAAACAGGGGATTACGAAATGCTGTTTAGATCAATTTTACGCGCCTATTAACGGTCTGAGCTGCAGTTGTCCCGCTCTCGCTGTACTGACACGGAGGGGTTCGGGCGAGACAGCGACATTTCATTAAAATACCTATTTCTCAAAAGTCTTTCAGCCATCGTACCCTCTTAAGCTTCAATATTCAAGATGGATACGGCACTTTTTTCTCAGTCAAATGAAATATGGTTACGTTATGTATGACATCGCGATATGCTTAACTAAGGACCTTGTGAATACCACTTGAAGATAGTTAAAATCAATCGAAAAATACAGCTCGAGTTTATATGTTGACTTGTAACAATAAATGAATTTAACTGTAGAACATTTTACAAAATTATTGATCCAACTCTAAACAATAATCAGAAAAAGCGAAAATATCTACAATCTGTAGATTTACTGAGCAAGTATTTAATGCGCTACCACAGAAATAAATTATAATATGTTTCTGTGTTCGCTTCCTACTGACAGCTTTGACGTCGGTGCCAAGCCCACATAAAGGTAGTATGTATGTATAATGTATAATTATGTATTAAATGACTATTGGTGATTGATAACTCCTGTTGACACGTGTTAAGTATACTCTTGCAGATAAAACAATAACTTTGAAAATCAATCCACAATTGACCGAGAAGTTGGCAATTACTACGTAGGTACCCTACCTAGAGATTCGTTAAATTTTCATGGGGTGATAGCCGGGTGGAAAATTGCGTATTCATCTCTAGGGTGGAAAGTATTTTTTATTTTTAGCCACGGAAAGATAATTGAGTTACGTCATATTTTCTTTTAATTAATATATATAAACTGGGTTATACATTAAACGTTGACGTCTAGGGTTCATATTAAAATCATTTTACAGAAATTTCGCAATTACAGAAAATTCAACATTTAAAATCATTCTCGGCTGCCCGCCATAATGCCATGATAGCAACACTTTTTTTTCACGTTTCGGCATGGCCATCTACCTAGATGCAGACCAACTAGATTACAGGCCCTACCACGAAGTGCGAAATTCGAACTCCGTTTCGTGCCGTCCAGCACACGCTAATAGGATTTAATACGAGAGTGAGCGGGACGATCCGATACAAAGTTCGATTAAGGAATTTCGTGGTAGCCCCCCCCCAGTCTAGTCGGCCGCGGCAAGTGGCCAGTGCGAAAATGTTGGAGGTTGGATAAGGGTAAATTTGATTTATTTATATCTTAGTAACTAAGTAATTATTAATTTATATCATATTCTAATACATTATAATTCTGTAAAACATTTAATTTGTCTTTTTCAAATTGTTCTAATTTTACTTTAAATTTTAACTGATTATAATATACCTGTTATATAAAATGCGCGTGTAGTATTTTACTTTCCTCACAGTCGAAATGAAAAGTAGAATGTTTAACTCGGGTGAAATTACCCATTTCACCCTCGAACTATTGGCGCTCTCACTTCGTTCGAGCGCCAGAAATATCTCAGCTGAAATGATTCACTTTCCACCCTTGGTTATCAATCTACTATTTTACGAAAATTTACGTGTTGTCTTATGGATCATCGTACCATTACCTTACCGCAGACGGCGAAATACGAGACTTGATAAAGGATGTTTTAGTATTTATTTGTACGATTTTCCCTTTAAGAAATATTTTGTTTGGTTGTACCGTAACTAGAAGATTGAAAAAACAAGAAAAGATAAGCTGGATCCGGGATTCGAACCCAGCACCATCTTATCTACATGCAATTAATAAAAAGATGGATAGAGAATTTAGTGTTCATATATCTCGGGTAGCAAATATCAATATTTTCCATTTGTTTAATCATAATGATGGCCAAAACATGGGCGGATTAAAAAGTCAATATTTTCTAAGTAAGACTCAAATGTCCCCCGGTGTAATTAAATCGCCTGACAAACAAGGATATATGTTCTTCGGTAGTGGTAAAGGGGCAACAAGTGGGGGGTATTATGTTACTCTGTCCATACTGTTCCCCTCAACAGTTTAAGCACGTATACACAGTAGCGTAGCGTAGGGGGGGCGATGGGGGCGACCCGCCCCGGGCGGCACGTTTAGGGGGCGGCAAATATTTTGTAAATATTTGGACAATTCCATATTGTACTGTTTTAAATTGGCTAAGTAAAATTTTTTGAAGTAGGCAGGCATACAAGAGGGCGGCCTAAATTTTCTTCCGCCCCGGGTGGCTGACACCCACGCTACGCCACTGCGTATACAGCATGTTATGTGTAGGTAATGGTAGCCAATAAAACAGCTTACCAAGTAAAAGAGCGGATGCGGCACCGGCACAACATTTTGTACGCTAAATACATGAAGTCAATTACAACACTTCCCCCAATTTAACACCAGCAAGTCTTCCACTATTCATTACGTAGGTTTTAATCGTCATGACCGATAATTTTAGCTTTCCAATAAAACATTGTGATTAATAATATAAGTAACAAGATTATACAAAATTTCATTCATAATTGAACCTTTAAATAAACAATTCGGACGATATCACAATTTGCGTAGATAAGATTATAAAGTAACTAGCGACCCGCCCCGGCTTCGCACGGGTACAACTATATTATACATTGGTTAGCATTTTCATTAATGTTTAAAATGAAAAAAGTTGTTGTAGTGACATAACTACAATAGTTGGACATATGCTACCGCGGAGTTTTTTGTAGACATTATGATGTTCTTCAATATTGTTGTACATTATTTTGTTCTATCGCTAATAGTTTCGGCAGCGCATTCGACGAAAGACATTTTAAGACTCATTTTTCTACACCTTCGGTAACATTGTTCAAATTTTACCAAGGATCCCTAATTTTTTTCAAAATGAAATGTAGCCTATGTCAAATTGGAAGAATGTAGCATTCTATTGGTGAAAGAATTTTTTAAATCGGCCCAGTACTTTTTGAGCCTATTCATTACAAACATACAAAAATAGGTACAAATCTTTCCTCTTTATAATATTAGTGTAGATTGCGAAACAAAGACCCTAACGAACATTTTTTCATCATTAGTCTTTTTACAAATATGCTCCAGCTGTAAATCTTCTGCACACAAAATGACACTAACGGGTATCTATTTCAACTACGAACGTGACTCACTGATAGTGTAAATAGAGCGCTAAATGTTTTTACAGTTGATCTAACTTACAACGTCGACCAACAGTTCTCCGTATCAGCCTTATCAGCTCCATGCAATGATAAAACGAAAAACCACTTAGAAATAGTGATTGTACTTAAAAAAAATATTTTGAATACCATTACATCAATCACATATTCTGCAATTTTAAAAAGTTTCTAGCTTTGTTTTGTGTTACGTACCATACATCTGCTGAGAAATGTTAAAAAGAAATTTTTGGTTAACACAAGACGCAACCCGAGAGCGTCATGGATGCAGCGTGCTTGGATGAGTGCCAGATCGGCGGCGGCGCCACGTATAGTTTTTCTAACGCGACATTTTGCATTATCTAAGCTCAAAAATGTGTTAAGCGGTGTAAAGCTATTACAGACCAGTTTGGAGACAGTGGTAAGGTCCCAGGCAGATCTGGTCTTGCCGCGCGGTTGGGTGCCGTCCTTGCGCCTGCCCAATGACCCGTAGTTGGAGGGTGCGGGCTCATCGCGCCTGCGCCGCCCGCCGCGTCGTAACGAGGAAAACCAGTTGGAGACGGATCCGCGGCGCTCCTCCTCGGCTGGCGCCGGCCCGGCCTTGATGAACATCACTTCACTGCCACCGAACTCCGCGCATTACACTCACACCGACAATTAGTTCAACTAAACACCTACAAGCCCACAACAAACATTCAAAATGCAATCGCAACAAAGCAAACAAAGTGGAAATGTTGATGACCGCGTCGCCCTGGTTATTTAAACTCATCGGAAATTGCATTTCAGCCAGAAAAGTTTTGTAAACACTGACGCGGGCTAGTTTTTGCTCTAGTTATGTAATTAATTTCTCGACTCCGTGTAAATAGTCATTATCATGAGTTGCAGCTTAAAATTAAATGCATAAATTCGCAATATTGATACACCGTAACGAATTTCCAACAAGTTTTTATACCACAAAGAAACAACAGTCGTCGTACCTTTGCAAAAAATAAACAAAAAGCGAAAACTGCCCATAAGACTGTTGAAAGGGTTCGTTTTGTGAGGATCTTCAGGTAAAAAAAAACCCTAGAGAAACAATCATTCTTCCAGAAACGGATGCTGCACAATAAGCATGAAAGTGAGCCAATTGCAATACTTTGAGAGCGCTGACTGAATATTGAGTGAAGAGCCACGACATATATGCGAAAGTGAACAGAAAGCTGCTGCTGACACACCTGTTCATAGCCGTCGTCGTACGTTCGGGCGGCGCGCGCGCACCGCATCAGCAGCGGCCACCATAGCGCGTCGCACAGCAGCCGAACATGTAAACACATCGTGTGCCATACACTTCCTAGTAAGGAGCTCACTCGACTGAAGATAGTTGCGGACGCTTTCGGTGTTTGGCACCGTGTCAACCGTACCTACGCTATATGCGTATTATGCTTATCTTTCTGCAAGGCTTCTGTCACACCTTAGACCAAACGTTTATCAGTAACATCAAAACAAATGAATGATTCAGATTTGGAAACGTTGCTTCATTTGACGACATAGCTGATAATAGTAAATTAAATACATAATTCAAAAACGCGTTTGGTTGTACTAATGGGGATGGACAGGACTGTTGTTATCAAAGCTGGCAGCCAGCGATACTGCGGAAGTGACAAAGGAAACATGATAAAACCGATAAATCGCGAACATTGTCCGCTTCACGGGAATGCTACAAAACAACTCTGCAATGACTCACTTGTCGGGCTATAGAGCTAGCTAGCTACCCGATTGAAGCCGGTTGCAGTACATATTTGAATTGACAATTGGATTCCAAATTGTCACTCCATTATACTTATTAGAATAGCTCTTCTAGATCTTATACCTAGTCTCAAATAGATTCTAGACACTCATTAACTACTGCAATATTAAACGTCAAGGTTTGTAAAGTGCTTACATGTTTCATGTTTGACAAGAATAACTTAACAAACGACTTTATGTGTTTTAATTTATTGGTAAACGTGAATAATTAAGAGCTTGAACTCTACATCGTAGATTTACAGGGTAGACGCCATGGACGCTATAGTCGAACGATAGATAAAATATACCATAATAATCTATTTCCACATAAGCTGAGTGATACATACAACATTAAGATTGAAGGAGCGTCATAATGTGGACGAAGCCTTATAAAATGACATCATTAATGAGTCCTCAGAAGTGTTTGAAGTTTTAACGACTGTTAGTGTTAGAACAAATTAACTTCATAATGTTCGAATCGTTCCTATTCCTATGACAAACAACTATTGGAACGCGATATTGTGAAATATCCAGAAACTAGAGTATTTAATAACATTTATTAATGGATAATAGGGGATGCACGTTGTATGCACGAGGAAGTATAGAAATAATGCCTGTTAGACGATAACTGCTCCACAACACAACTAAGTCATCCAGTAGTGCAAGGACAGAATCCTGACGACAGAATTTCGATGATGCAAAAAAAATACATGGGGATGGTCTTCTTTCTGTAACGGTATAAAGTTATAACGTTACATTACTACTTCTTACTGGATAGTTTTCATGATCAAAATCTTTTTGCATATTTCAGAAGGAGTTAGTTATTCTCGCGATTACCTTATCTTCCAACGATCACTCATTAATTTCTTGATGATATATTTTATGACGCGGTACTGATAATGATAATGAATTGGACGTAAAAATATAAGAAAGGATGTAAGATCGCACTAGGGAGTACTAGCAATGCATGAAGAACATGTTTATGAATTTAATTTATCGGTTTGAAAATACATATTGTTTGTTCTATAAGGAAAAATATTCAACCGGATTGTGACGAACGACCCAACAAGGACTATATAATTCAATACAACTATTGTGAAGAGCTGTGATACATATATTTTATAAAAATACTCGATATGTTTACTACTAAACGACAATACAGTCATTGAACGAAGATGTTTTGGGAAACCTGGACGGCGAAGTCATACATAACAATTCCACTTAATCCACATTATGAGACACTTACGCTATCACTACACTTCAGGACACTAGTGAAGATCTCTCATATAATAACACTTCACTGGGGATACACGCTAACACCGCGGTCCGTTTGCCGGGTGACACTTTGAGTGCGGTTTTAAGTGACGTCACCGCACGTCCGCACGACGGCACGGACCGTCTGTTACTGACTTACTACCACAAGTCCACAACCTCTGTAGTAAGCCTTTGCATTGACGGCTTACGTCGGACTGGTCCGCGCGGGCGAGTATTGAATGAAAACTCTACAGGGGTTGTAAAAGGCTTTTGTTGGGACACGTTGAGATGGATTTTCTATTTTTTTTTTGTTGGGAACGCACTGGTCGGTCGAACTAAAAGTTAGTCCGACAGTGTGTTCCCAACAAAACAGGTTGTTACAAAACTCTTGTTAGGAACTAGAGTTAATACAGTAATGTTTGGTTGTGTTTAGAGTTAAAGAGATAGGTATTATGGCGTAGTCAAATTAGAAGATAGCCAAGGACTATAGGTATATTTTATCGCCGAATACGAGGAAGAGAAAAAAAAAACTCAAAGGGTGGTAAGTAAAATAACTTTGATTAGTTTCATAACTGGAATTACATAGTTGGAACTTTTTGTCCCAGTAGTTACTAACTACTGGGAGTTAGTTATTTTGGATCAAAGTTTTTAATCAACTTTATATTGAATTTTGACCAATTTTCCATTCCAATAAAGGTTTTTTTAATTAAGTAGTTTATTTATTAAGATCTTATGTACGACATTATTATTATGATGCAATATAAAAAAAACCGGCCAAGAGCGTGTCGGACACGCCCAAGATAGGGTTCCGTAGCAGGTACGAAAAACCTTTGCATACTTTATTAATGTGGTTGTTTTGGTCCCAACGTCGGCGGTACAGCGCCATCTATCGGCGAATTGGGTAACTAATCTAACTGCAGTCTACTAGAACTAGTATGTATGTTGATTGTTTTTCAGATGTCATATATATTTTTTTTTATTTGAAAGAAGATACTGTTAGCGTGATATTATAGGTACTTAAAGAAAAAAAATGCTTGCAATGGCGATTAAATTACAATCTTAGTTTAGAAATATTTTTACAAAAACTTAAAAACTGCTCAACTGATTAAGTTGAAAATAATTTTCCTAGAAAGCTTTTATTAAGTTTAACTTACGTGATTTTTTTTCATATTTTTTAGAGGTGCGGTTCAAAAGTTAGAGGGGGGGACACATTATTTTGAACTTTCGGAGTGAATATCTCCGAAAATATTCACTTTATCAAAATATGGTTTTAGAAAACCCCTATTTATTTTCAAAATCCATAAGATTGTAAGAGATGTTTATGGCTTTTGTTGTCATAATCGTGGGAGTATAATAAAAACGTAAGCCATTTTATGAGATTTTGTTTCTATAATTGTGGGAGTATAATAAAAATTAATAATGTTAGATTAATTTTCTCAAGATTTGGTTCACAACAAGATAAATTTACTTATTGCTAAATAATGGTTAGCTTCTTAAGCTATCCTTATAAAGATAAGCTAGAATACCCAGAAATCATAATTGAATTGCTTGGTTTAGTCATTTAATAATTGTTTTCATGGGTACATTGGATCTTAAAAACGGGTTGGGTCCCGTTGGCCTTACTTACATTTAGCCTTGGCAAGCAGAGCACCTTAGTTGTATTTTGTCCGGGTAGCAAAATGCCTTGGTCTGTCAAACACCCTCATTGTTATAAGCCATAGTAGACGGAATGACTTGGTTGTAAAACGACTTAATGTCATAATGTTTTAGTAGGTAAATGGTCTGGTCTGGTCTTGAAAATCTATTTAATACAATCAAGACCTTACACAATTGAGTCATTCTGCCTACTTGTGCATTTAACGACCTAGACGTTTTGCTAAGTAAGTCTTCCTGAAACTAAGATAATTTTGTAACCATGGCATTATATAACCAAGTCATTTTGCATACTTGGTCAGTGTACTACTGAGCCGTTTTACTCGCCAAGGCTAAATGCAATTAAGGCCAACGGGACCCAACCCTTAAAAACTATTACATTTCCCAGACAAAATTTTTTTTTAAATCCGAGCATACTATAAGCCTTGCAAACAATTTTGTCAACATGGGTCGTTAATTGCAAATTTAGGAGTAACATAAAAGAGACAGGAGGTCACAGGTGGTTGAATATTTGCCAGTGGCTTACTTTCCTAGTTCTCATTGAGCAACAATGAATTGCCAAACAATGCTTACAAGTTGAGGAATACTTTTTACAAATTTTATAAATTTTGTTTTATATGAAAAAAAATTGTGTTAAACGAAAACTGCAAGAGAGTCAATTATGTTTGGTTCCGTACCCAAAGGGTACTTTATGAGACCCTACTACTAAATCTCCTTTATCTCTTTCTATGTCATAGGGCTGCATCACTTAAACAATTATATCCATCCATACTATGTTTACTCTGTCCCCAGTTGTCCAAAGTGACATCTTCATACTGTTTCATAGAAAAATGTTTAGGTTGTCCAGGAGTCAATATTTGTGTAACCATAGCAATGGGCGGCAAGAAAAAGTTGATTCACCCCTGTACTATTTCCAATATTAGAGTGTGTGTCTGTCTGTTACCTCTTCACACTCTCTAAACTGCTGAATGTATTTAGAAGAAATTTGGTAACATGACCTTGGGAAGGAATTAGGATAGTTTTCATCCCAGAAAATTGCATAATGCCTGCAGGATAGCGCTAAATTATTTTTTTACAGATGGAGTTGAAGGCAACAGCTAGTATACATAGATATTTCAAACAGAGTACCTGGGCGACCGAGCTCTGCTCGGGCAGAAACTCGGTACCAAGCGTGTTCCCAGAGATAAGACCAAGCTAGATCAATTTTTCATCCCCGAAAACCCCCAAATACCAAATTTCATCGAAATCGTTGGAGCCGTTTCCGAGATCAAAACACCGGAGGAGTGGGGGGGGGGAGAGGGGGAGGGGATGCGGGGGAGGGAGCGCGGGGGAATTAAAGGGGGGATGAAAATTTCATTGATTTTGTCGTAGAATGCACCGTTTTCAAGATATTTGACAAAAACAACGGAGGGGGTGGGGGGGGGGAGTGAGTCACGTTAAACTATCGTCCGTAAACCGACTTTACAGACAACCGGCTTTTCCTGTTCTGTGCTCCCAATAGGGAACGTGCACATAGACGGTGCTGCCAACTGGTGCCATCAATTTGAATGTTTTACCTTGATAAGTTTGTTTTACTGTCCGCATAGTGTCTCTTCTGTCGCATTAGTGCTGCCGCCTATAGTTACTGCACGTTCCCTATAATACTTTTTCTAACAAAAAAGTAACTTTTTCTCACAAAAAAGTAACTTTTTCTCACAAAAGAAGAAACTTGACGTTTTCTCATGAAAAATAAACTTAAAAAAAAAAACTAAAAATCTTGAAAAAAAACGTGGGATCGAACCGAGGTCGGCTGGATCCGCGACCACCCGATTTCTAATGTGCCATTATGATCTGCTCGAAGTCGGCGAAATTTAGCTTTATATTCTAATGCAAACAAAAATAGCCGGAAAACACGAGTAAAAGCGATTTTCTGAAAATGAAACATAGCTAGATCAGTTTTTCATCCCCGAAAACCCCCACATACCAAATTTCATCGAAATCGTTGGAGCCGTTTCCGAGATCCTGATTATATATATACAAGAATTGCTCGTTTAAAGGTATTAGATTAGATAAGAGATATAGTATACAGATATAATACAGCTGATTCATCATAGCAGCCTATATACATTCCACTGCAGGGCACAGGCCTCCTAGCAGAATGTAAAAGCTTGAGCCTTAGTTCCCAGGTGGGCCCAGTGTGGACAGGCAACTTTACACACCCCATTGAATTTCTTCACAGATGTGCGCAGGTTTCCTCACAATGTTTTCCTTATCTGTAAAGCTCATAGTAAATTTAAAATCAAATGTCATGAGCATACATTGTTATCGCAGGAGCAAAAACGATTTGACAGTACTTGTTCAAATAATAATGCAGGTTGATTTATAGTGAATAAACTATATTTTTGAATTATTACATTTTTTTACATGCCGTCTTGAAAGGCAGAGAAGAAGTCATTACTATGAGAAAAAACAGTGTTGCCAGTTTATAATTAGATTAAGTGGCTGCCACACAAAATTAAATTTTATGTTTAAATATTTATTAAACATAGTTGGGCCAGGGCCAAAGTGCAAAAAATGTATGCAAGATATAGTTTAGTATAATACACTTAACTTAATTTAAGAATCTATAAGATAAAGAAAAGCAGCTACACAATGCTGATTTTACCAAGTGAACAAGAACATATTATACATGCCTGTGTATAGCCCTACGACATAGTCTTGGGATCGGATTAACAGAAACCACTAGACACAGGTCACTAAATGCTACTCTGACCACTCGGTACACAATAAATTTAAAGACCTATAAGATAAAGAAACTCAACTACACAATGTTGAATTTAACCAATCAAAAATATATTAAAAAGTGTCTGTGTATAGCCCTACGACATAGTCTTGGGATCAAGTTATTATAAACCACTATACACAGGTTAACACCCTTATCATTCTCTAGGAATAGAGAGATTAGAATCAGTTAACTATTGGTAAGGGACATAACTTTCTAAATGATCTTTCATATGTTTTATTATTCATTTTCACTACAGCTACCCTGACCTTACCATCTGGTCCAGGAATCGTCTTGACAATCCTTGCCATTGGCCATGATAATGGAGGCGTATGATCACTGCGAACAATGACTAGGTCTCCGACCTGTAAGTTAGGATGTACTTGTTTCCATTTTGGTCTACTTTGTAGTTGTGTAAGATAATCCCTCGACCAGACTTTCCAGAAGTCTTGTTTAATTTTACTTAACATATTCCAAAATTTAAGTCGATCAATAGCTTTATCTGACAAATCAATTTCAGGGTAGTTCATCATTGCTGTGCCAATTGGCACAGCAATGATGAACTACCCTGAAATTGATTTGTCAGATAAAGCTATTGATCGACTTAAATTTTGGAATATGTTAAGTAAAATTAAACAGTACTGAAAGATTATGACAAATAAGCAATAACAGAAGTGACACCGATATCAAGCAACATTTATGCCTACAAATTCGAAATTTATCAACTTTATTTCTAATATCAGACCTTCATAGGTACATGACTTGATTACTAATACATATTTAAAAATGTTAACTACGCAATCATAACGTCAAAGCCATTTTTCTTGCTTGACATTGTTATTTATTAATTATTTGTAATAATAATTGTGTTCACAACATAATTTTTTATTATCTAATACGAAATCCAAATAAAATCCAAGTAAATATTATGTTAATAACAAAATAGACACATTGCGGGGTTATTATTTGAGTAGACACAATTATTCTAGGTAGGTAAACAATTAAAAAAAAAAAAATCAAAACGTTTATTCTGCAAGTAGGCCGGCCCCGCAAAGGGCTCTTTTACATGTCATTTTTTTAAAACTACCAGCGCTTTCGTAAGGACCATCATTGCCAAGAAGAATGCGCCGCAAGAAACTTGGCAGAAAGTCATCTTTTCAAATTAAAATATAATAAATTACAAATTAAAAAAATCATACAAATATAGAAGTAAATAAAAAAAATAATTATATAAAAAAACAATACAGGGATGAATTGGGTCCCTTAGTTAAAAAACTAAAACAATACCTACATCTTAACTATATCTTAAGTGGAAGTGTAGAATGCTTCCACTGTCAAAAAAAAAAAAATTAAAAAGGAAAGAATAAAAAATAAAAATATTGGAGATGTCTTCCAATGTCACAATAATTAAAAATGATTGTGTTAACCCTTTATTTGGCAAGGATATAAAAAATGAAAATGTTTGTTAAGTTTGTTAAGTTTTCTATCAATGTAGGTTCGTCCAAATACTTTGCGCAAGCAACAGTGTTATAGTTCGTCTCGTAATTTTTATTTATAAAAAGTGGTTAAAAGTTCACAATGTGTTAAGTGTTATACATGTAATTGTAGCTCGCGAATTCTGCTACAAATTGGTATTTATTTCATCACTGAACTCTATATGGTTCGTAAGTAATGATGAAAAGACTTTAAAATATTTAATTCAACGGCCGCAGCACTGACCTACAACAATCCGCGCGTCGCTGGAAGCTGCTCGCGCATGCGCGCTATCTAACTTGCATGGCGTCGGTGAATGGATGCTTTTCATTGCTGCTTTACTTTACATTGCTGTGCAAAATTGTTTGTGCAAAATATATCTTAAAATATGGCTCCAAGTGCAAATAAACAAATTAAATGCTTTAAGTGTGCACATGAAGTAACACGCAATGAATTCTTGAAATGCTGTCTTTGTATGCATATTTTTCATCTCGATTGCACAACCAATGTTACTTATAAAAGATTTTTAATCATGTCCAAAAGTAGCAAACAGTCGTGGAAATGTGCGAAATGTCGTACTGTATCGCAATCAAATCCACTTGCTGCTCCTAAAACGTCGTTTAAATCATCCCCGGAATGTCTCGACTCTAACAATAATTTGGACAAGACTTTGAATGAAATGCGAACTAGCACAGATAATGTGACAATTAGAAAGAGAAGAGTTAAATCTACTAGCTTTTTGCTTGATTGTACGGAAATAAATTGTTCCGATACCCAAACATCATCATCGTGTTCAACTCCAATAAATGATGGGTCTTCCAGTCTACCAAATATGACGGATAGTTTGCAAATACATGACCTTAATGAAGAAATTGCCACATTGACTGCACAACTGGGCAGTGCCCATGATGAGATTGCATGTCTTAATTCTGAAGTCTTTAGACTCACTAAAGGTTATTCTGAACTAGAAGCACAAATCACAATGTTAAAAAAACTTCTTGACGATGTTCACCCAACTATCCCAAGACCCACTCCTAAGTCCAGTAAAAAAACTAAGAAAACCAGGAAAAGTGAAAACCATTCTAACCTGAATTTACAAAGCCACTTGTCATTTGACAAGACTGGGAATATTCAAGTGCACAAGGAGATTCCTGTTACAATCTCTACAGTAACTAGCGCACCGGAAACAACTGTTAAAGCAGACCAACCTAAGAATAGACAAAATGGTACTATATTTGTGTTCGGAGGAAAGCAATGCGCTGGTATGGCATCCAAGCTTGTTAATATGAAAAAGGACGGCGACAGTGAACTTGTAAAAAACAAGGTTAAGTCCTTCGTTAAACCGAGCGCATCAACCCAACAAATACTTGATGCAATATCAAGTTGTAAGTTTTCGGAGGGTGATAAAATTGTGTTATCTGTGGGCGAACATGACGAAAACCCTATGGAAGTGATGTCTTGCTTAAGTAAGACACTGACATGCCTCGAGAAATACCATGTCTTCTTACTCCGCATTAGAAAAAGTGAAAGTATCAAAACTCACTACATTAATTATATGTTGCAAAAAAGTTGTCTAAAAGACCATAACGTAAAATTCATCGATATCTTAAATAGAAACACTGGAACCAAAAAAATATTTCTGAATAGTATTTGTAAAAAGCTGAATGCAACCGTAGATCAAGTTGACTACAAAACTGAATACTATAACTTTAAAAACGATAACAAACGAGATACATTCTGTACAAGTCATATGGATAAGGAATATAAAGAAATAGATCTTTGCAAAGGAAGTGCCATTGGTACTGAGTGTAATAAAAAAAAATCACATGCCAAAAACCAGCTTTTTCGTCACCTTTCCTAAAAATAATAATATTCAAACTAAACACTCAACTCGACCATTCAATAAAAATCCTAAAACCAGAACTGAATATAGTAAAATAGCGCATGTAAATATTCAAAGCCTTACTGCACATAAAATATCACAATTGGAAATATGGTTGTCATCCAATGAAGGTAACCATGTAGAATTACTCCTGATCACTGAACATCATAGAAAATCAGCTGAATTAAAAATTTTGAAGATATCTGGTTATGTTCTTGCAAGTAGTTTCTGCCGATCTAGCAAAAAGGGCAGTGGAGGCGTCTGCATTTTTGTTAGAGAAACGATTTCATTTGTTGACTTGCCTCATGTAAAACAAACCTCAATTTCTAACTTGTTCGAAGTGTGCGGTGTCAAAGTGGACGATACGTTTGTGTTGTGCGTATACCGGCCTAATACAATAAAAAATGTCAATTTCCTAATCAAACTAGAAAATCTATTGGACTTATTTAAAGAATCGCATAAAATAGTGATGTGTGGTGATTTCAACACTAATATATTAGGTGAGAAAACTGAAGCTCGTGATTTTGAGCAATTACTGAATACATATAATCTAAAGTGCCACGTCAAAGAACCTACGCGTGTCACAAAACATAGCAGTACTTGTATAGATAATATTGTTAGCAATTTAGAACTCAAAAATGTAACCGTTGTAGATCTTGCCATATCTGATCATACTCTACAGTTTGCCAGTTTCCCAACGCTTTTACAAAAATGTACTAAGACTTTTTACAAATGGTCTAGAATTTTAAGTGAACATAATCTAAATAGACTCGAATCGAGCTTACAAAATACTTCGTGGCTTCCTGTGTACAACGCAAACGATGTAGATTCAGGTTTTAATATTTTTCATGATATAGTAACAACGAAGTTCGACAAATATGTACCAAATGCTAAAATTAAATTGAAAACTAGTGCAAAGGAAGAAAGGGGTTGGTTGACAGAGGGTATTAAAACATCGTGTAAAAGGAAAAGAGAATTATTCATTTTGACTAAAAATAGCTCAGATGTAAACTTGTTGAAGCATTATAAGTCGTATTGCGCCTTGCTGAAACGGGTAATTACTTTAGCCAGAAAGAAACACACAGAAAGGAAAATTTCGGTATCTAAAAATAAAGTACGCGATACTTGGAAAGTGATAAATGACAATATTAAAGGTAGTAAATCGCACAACATAACTAGCTTAATAGGTCTGTGTGATGGTGTAGAAACAGCAAATACTGTGACTGATGCTGCGAACTTATTTAATAATTACTTTAAATCCACTGTCACGCTGAATTCTAGCAATCCTACTGGTATAAAGCCAGTACTGCCTCCTTTTGGAACCACCTCCTTTTTTACTCATCCAGTTGATAGAAGTGAGTTACTAAAGATTATTAAAGGGCTTAAGGATAAAAAGTCATGCGGTTATGATGAAATGTCGTCAAGTGTTATAAAGTATATCGCTGACTCAATATTAGAACCCCTCCTGTACTTAATTAATCTTTCTTTGACTGAAGGCAAATTTCCAACTGGGCTCAAGAAAGCTAACATAAAGCCAATACTAAAACAGGGTGATGAATTATGCGTTAATAATTACAGGCCAATTGCTCTCTTAACAATATTTTCTAAGATTTTTGAAAAGATTATGGCAAATCGTCTCTACTCTTACTTGATCGTAAACAATATCTTAGCTGCTGATCAATTTGGTTTCCAAAAAGGTGTATCAACTGCTGATGCACTATTTGAACTGTCTGACTATATCTATGATGCACTGAATCGACAAGAAAATGTTGTTGCTGTTCTCTTAGATTTATCTAAGGCGTTTGATCATGTTAACCATGACATACTGCTTGATATCTTAGATCGCTACGGCGTAAGAGGTATTTCAAACAAATGGTTTGAATCCTATCTTAAACAACGGGAACAATGTGTTTTAGTATCAAACCTAAATCATAAAAATAGCACAATATCAAATACTAAATCTGACATCTCATGCACAGAATCTGGTGTGCCCCAAGGGAGTATACTGGGACCCATTTTGTTTCTTTTGTATGTAAATTACTTGCCAGAGCTATTATCCAACAAAATAATTATGTTCGCTGATGATATTTCAATGCTATTTAAATTTAAGAGAAATGAAACTAAAGACCTTAACAATATTATTTCAAATAACTTGTCCACTGTTGTCAATTGGTTAAGGATGCTCAATCTGACTGTAAATATAAAGAAAACTAAGTGTCTACATTTTAGAAACGTTAGGACTAAAAGTACTAGGTTAGATATAAAATCAAATAATTTGTCGATTCTGGCTGTAAATGAAGCAAAATTTTTAGGTATTTACATTGATGAACATTTAAATTGGAAGAAACATGTGGACTTTCTCTGTAACAAACTTAGTAGTTTTACTTTTGCTCTGAAGCGCTTGAAAAAAATGTCTACTATAAAAGCGGCCTTACAAGCGTATCACGCGTTCTTCCAGTCACACGTTCTGTATGGATTGGCAGTGTGGGGAAGTTGTACTGAAGCCCATCGGCTGTTTATACTTCAAAAGAAATGTGTACGTATACTAGATGGCATTCAGTCAAACCGAGAGTCATGCAGAGCCTCGTTTAAAAAACTAGGTTTGCCGACTCTTTCAGCACTGTATATTATAGAGCTCTGTAAACTAGTTAGCCGAAATGTAAATAAATTCCCTGCAAGAAATAATTTTAATAGCGACAGACTAAAATTGAAGTTTGCCCACGATGTCCGGGCCCCTACTGCTACGACAGCAATATACCAGCACAGCACTATCTATATTGCTGCAAAAGTGTATAAATTCATTGCCTGCAGAAATTAAGACACTTAAATATACAAAATTTTTGACAGCCTTAAAAAAATTTGTGATCGGGTTATGTCCCTACAACTTAAATGAATACTACGAGTATGATTCTAGCTGTTAGTCATTATCATTAAGTACCTACAAGTATATTGTGTAGCTACACCCACTGGGTAAAATTGTATTGTTTCCTCTTTATATTGCAGAACATCTGCATGTACTTTACTTTATACATACAATTTATGGCTTTTAAATAAATAAATAAAAATAAATAAAGGTGCAAAATATGTTCAGGAAAATTAAAAAAAAAAATTTAGTTTCGGTAGTTTTCCGGAAAACCAATGTATATTACAGTATACGTTGCCAAAGAAGCGGAGTTCAGTGTCTATAAGGTCTTGTATACTGTGATAGACAATGCCAAATATGATGAAAAGTATTTTTTACGAAAAAATAACAAATAACTAGGATTTTTTTATTATACTTCTAAACGTTTAGTATGAAAGTCTAAAAAAACAAGTAACTGAGCATATACCCATGTACAGTCGCCATCATAAACACCGGAGCAGTCAAGGTGCTCTAAAATATCTAAACATGCACGCAAGCGATTGATAACACGGTCGTGTTCAGATATTTATGACTACTTTGAATGCTCTGATGTTTATGATAGCGACTGTACCACCTTTTTTACAGTCCTAAACAAAGGTAGAATCGTCACAAGAAATGTCTTCGTACTCGTCATCTTTTTCTTCAACAGTGGCTGCATGTTTGCCAAACCAAACTTTTTTAGCTTCTTTGCTCTCTTGGCAAAGGAAACAATCTGTTTATTGACCCTTGTTTTTCCTATAGATAGTTTTGATGATGCCCGACTCTCAATAAGTTCAATACCAGAAGGTAGAGATGGTAACGATGAAATTTGGGGGATGCTGAAGTAGATGGGTTCCCTGGTCGGTGAAGGACATAGGTAGAAGTCAAACAGGCATTTTCTTCGGGATTACAAGTTGGTATTTTGTGGTCTAATTTGTTTATTAATTTATTTACAGTATTTTCATGATCTAGGATTTAAGTTAGTTGAGTTTTTCGAAAGGAGAGTCAAGAGACGGTGTTGCAGAAGAACATTCAGGCGATGAAAGTAGTCTATGATAGTCAAGCTGTATTTTGTCACCGGACTTATCACTCGTTTCAAAAGGAGCATTTGTATTAGGTATTAGAGCAAATATTATACTGTACTGCACAACATGCTGTTAAAAAGCAAAAAAAAAACACAAAATCAACCAAAAAACTCCATAACTAAAATTAATGAGTACTTGGCAATGTATACCACGGTATACATACAAATCTAAAAGTTATCTTGCTTGTTATTGGCATTGTCTACTGTGATATACAAACAAGTTTAGACGAGCACAGATGACACAAAATTATGCATTTCAATCTAAAAACTAGTAATAGTCTACAAACATATACCTTTGAGCATATCAGAACCATCTTTAACCTTAAACATTGCCATAAATGTAAAAAAAAACAATAAATACTTTGGGAAGTGTAGTCGACTTCCGACCCTCGGCCATTTTGGTATAAGATACACATAATATAGTGGTGCTAGGACTAAAACCTATTTTTTTAATAATTTACGGAAGATTATGTGACCACTTTCCGAAAACAAAATGTCTTTTGTAAAAGTTTAAAAGTAGTTAGATTTTTTTTTGGCAGTGTATATCACAATATACAAAGTCAAATAAAGGGTTAAAACAGTAAGTATAAACAAATTTCATTGATCTTTTCCAGCGAAAACTTCATGCTACTAAAACTTCTTAGATGCTTAGAACTTAAAAATAAATAAATATTAGGGGACAATCTTACACAAATCGACCTAGTCCCAAACTAAGCAAAGCTTGTACTATGGGTACTAGACGACGATAAACATACTTATATAGATAAATAAATACTTAAATACATAGAAAACATCCATAACTCAGGAACAAATATTCGTGCTCATCACACAAATAAATGCCCTTACCGGGATTCAAACCCAGGACCTCTTGCTTCGTAGGCAGGGTCACTACCAACTAGGCTAAAGCGGTCGTTCGAACTTGTAGGCAGAATATACCCGTATAGTAAACAGACATTCTGTTATATGTGTTCTTTAACTGATTTGTTCTTGCTCCCGCGATAATGATGTATGGTCATGTCATGAGCATATTAATATTATGCACTGTCAAAAAAATTTCAAGAGATTTAACACCTCTGTAAAATAACACACTGGAGTCAAGAGTCCCCGAAAGAAAAATAACAAGAGTAAATCAAGGTCCTCAATAACTTGGCAAAGAACATCAACTCACTCGAGAACCCAATACACTACAATATCAAAACCTAATAATTACTATTTACCGCTCAGATATTATGAAAATAACATTCTGCTGACGCAGAGTTGGCACCTAGGCGCACATTATAATATCACATAACACCGTAAAAACAAAATGCACCTACCTGTATTTCAAGTAGCAACTCGGTTTTCCGACGGCGAATGTCAATCAACGTCTTCTGCTGTTCTGCTGTCAGCTCTGAAAACAAACATCACATTCAGCATCAGCTCAATCCTACGCATTGAGGTCAAGTTTTAATTAGAAAACAACTAAACTACTTCTAACATCTACGTATACACACTAGAAAATTCACTCGAATTACCGGCGTGAGGAAAAGGATCTCCATGATTACTCGTTGTGTTAGTGCCACCAAGGGACAAGTTTTCAAATTCACTTATCATTTCTTAACTAAAATATTTATAAAAACAGTCAACAATAGTTTACATCGTTATTAGTGGCAGGCGGCCATATTTATTATTTACTTCACAATGAAGTAGGGATGTGAAAATATAACGATTATGGAAATAATCGATTAAATTCGATTTTTTAAAAAGTAAAAATCGATTTATATACGTGTTTTTAATATGACAAATAATCGAATAATAATCGATTTTTTTATAATCAAAAATCAATCATAGTCGATTTTTCATCTGCCATTAAGTCTGGTCTTTTATAACCCGGAGCGCGAACTATCAAAGAATACTATCTCCATGGAGATAATATTACATTAACGCCATCTGTGCGTCTACAAATCTATTATTTTTTTTAGGAAAATAGATTATTTATTAATCGTTTTTTCATGCTAAAAAAACAATCAATTAATTAAAATCGATTTCTTATGCTAAATGTCACATCCCTAGAAGGAAGGAAGCGTGGGAGCCAATAATGTACGACCAGGAATGCACAGCCATCATTGTACGACCTGATAATCCGAATCCATTTTGGATTCCGATTATCACGTCGTACAATATTAGGGGGGCTACTCCGAACTCCGATTTTCGAAGTTCGTATCGCACCGTCTCGCTCGCTCTCGTATTAAATACTATTAGCGTGAGCGGTGCAGCACGAAACGTAGTTCGAATGCGAATTATGCACTTCGTAGTATAAGCTAAGCCTGGGACGAGCATTATCAGCTCAGAACAATAACTAAAGCTTATCAGGGTGTCCGGATTTTGCTCGGCCAGTAATGCACGATCTGATAATAGTGTTGCCATTGCTAATTTTTAGGCGGCGTATACATTAGATAAAAAAACCGGTCAAGTGCGAGTTGGACTCGCGCACCGAGGGTTCCGTACAAATTTATTTGTATCTATGTACATCCAGTCTTAGCAGACCCCTGCTCCTAAGCAAAATGTGCGCAGTGTCGGATCATGGTAGATTGGTTACTGATATAGACAGACAGACAAACTAGATCTCGTTCAAACCAATTTTCGGTGGAAGTTTACATGGTATCATGGTAATGTACATCATATATTTTTTTTAGTTTTATCATTCTCTTGTTTTAGAAGTTACAGGGGGGCGGACACATTTTACCACTTTGGAAGTGTCTCTCGCGCAAACTATTCAGTTTAGAAAAAAATTATATTATAAACCTCAATATCATTTTTGAAGACCTCATCATCATCATCATTTCTGCCGAAAGACGTCCACTGCTGAACATAGGCCTCCCCCAAGGCTCGCCAAACAGATCGGCCCTGTGCCATCCGCATCCAATGCGTTCCCGCTACCTTCACCAGGTCGTCGCTCCATCTTGTTGGAGGCCTACCTACACTGCGTCTTCCGGTCCGCGGACGCCACTCGAGAACCTTTCGGCCCAATGGGCCGTCAGTTCTACGGGCGATGTGCCCTGCCCACTGCCACTTAAGTCTAGCGATTCTTCGAGCTATGTCCGTGACTTTAGTTCTCGCACGGATTTCATCATTTCTAATGCGATCCCGCAGAGAAACTCCAAGCATAGCCCTCTCCATCGCCCTCTGAGTGACCTTGAGCTTCCTTATAAGACCCATCGTTAGCGGCCACGTCTCAGTGCCATAAGTCATCACTGGCAACACACACTGGTCAAAGACTTTTGACTTGAGACACTGCGGTATATCGGATGACAAGATATTGCGGAGCTTCCCGAACGCTGCCCAGCCGAGTCTAATTCGTCGATTGACCTCTTTCTCGAAGTTGCACCAACCCAATTGGATTGTATGTCCCAGATAGATATAGTCGTCAACAACTTCGAGCAAAGTATCTCCGATTACGACGGGAGTTGGTACAACATGGGCGTTCGACATGACCTTCGTCTTGTCCATGTTCAATTTAAGACCAACTCTCTCGGAGACACTTCCGAGGTCAGCGAGCATCGCACTGAGGTCCTCCAAGGTCTCAGCCATAAGCACCACGTCGTCGGCAAATCGAAGGTGAGTGAAGTATTCGCCATTTACATTGATGCCACGCCTGTCGCGACTTATCGTGTCGCGATACCCTAAAACAATTAAGCTGGCAACATTTTCTACTCTATGGTGAGTTAAGCATACCTGTCAATGTTAGTTTCAATCTCGTTTGATAATGGCGCCAAAGTGGAAGTTTAATCGGATTAATCGTATTTGGGCAGAAACGTAATTCACCTGATTCGCATTTGGCCACTATCGCTTTTGGACAGCTCTCATGTGGCCAGAATAGCACATTGCCTGTAACGCACTTGTAAAGAAAAGTAAAAGGACAGACTCGCATCTGGCCATTATCGCAATTGGACAGCTCTCATGTGGCCAGAATCGCACATTGCCTGTAACGCACTTGTAAAGAAAAATAAAAGGACAGACTCGCATCTGGCCATTATCGCAATTGGACAGCTCTCATGTGGCCAGAATCGCACATTGCCTGTAACGCACTTGTAAAGAAAAGTAAAAGGACGCAGGGTCGCAGCTCTAACCTAACCTACTGTTCTGTCAGCCGTTTATCTTCTAAGGGGTCGCAGTTCTAACCTAACCTAACCTACTGTTCTGTCAGCCGTTTATCTTCTAAGGGGTCGCAGTTCTAACCTAACCTAACCTACTGTTCTGTCAGCCGTTTATCTTCTAAGGGGTCACAGTTTTAACCTAACCTAACCTACCTAAGGTCTGACGAGTTCTGTTTCTGTCGTAATGCGTTCTGGCTAAATTCTTATATGACCAATTGAGTTTATGGTGTACAGCGTTTATGGTCAACTGCGTTTTAGGAGTGATGAGTTTCTGTCGTAATGCGTTCTGGCCAAATTCTTATATGACCAATTGAGTTTATGGTGTACTGCGTTTATGGTCAACTGCGTGTTAGGAGTGATGAGTTTTTGTCGTAATGCGTTCTGGCTAAGTGCGAATCAGGTAAAACGCTTTTCAGGTCAAATCCGAACCAGGTGAATTAAGTTTCTGCCCAAATGCGATTAATCTGTTTAATCTGATGTAAATTCATAGTGTTCGTTTACCGGGTTTCCTGATCCTCAAGCAATGAAAGCTAAGTATCGTAGATGTAGACATTGACATTTTGAGTATCGTAAATGCCCTTAATATTCCCTGTATCATGAGTGCCCTATGTAGGGTAGGCAATGACCGTTATTCGTTTCTCCAGACTAAACTTAGCTACGACCATACAGACTAGACAAAGGCACATGACTGGTGCACGGTATCGGATGGGAAAGTTCTGAGCGGCTCACGAAACTCACTGAGCTGGGGGGCCGTCATTGCTTTCCATCGCGAATGACTTGAGAAAGGCACGGACTGGTGGACCTGTATAAAGCCAGGATACCAAGAGACAGAGGCACATGACTGGTGCACAGTATAGAATGGGGAGGTTCTGATGACCCACGAAACTCACTGAGCTGGGGGGTCGTCATTGCCTTCCATCGGGACTGATGAGAGACAGAGGCACATGACTGGTGCACAGTATAGGATGGGGAGGTTCTGGGGGCCCACGAAACTCACTGAGCTGGGGGGCCGTCATTACCTTCCATCGTGGATGCTGAGACAGAGGCACATGACTGGTGCACAGTATAGGATGGTGAGGTTCTGGGGACCCAAAGGGCTCACTGAGCTGATGGGCCGTCATTACCTTTCCATCGTGTATGGTTAGGGTCGAAGGCACATGACTGGTGCTCCGTAGGATGGGGAAGTTCCGGGGACCCACGAAACTCGCTGAGCTGGGGGGCCGCCGTTACTTTCCATCATGTATCATCAGAGAAAGGCACATGATTGGTGCGCGGTGTAAGAGCCAGAGCTGGCAACTAAGAGTCTAATCAGAGAGTAATGCGTGTGGCATTACTTTGACTTATGAACAGTAACCACCGACTTGACTAGCTACTAGGACGAGATATGTCATAACCGTTGATGATGATGGCATTCATTTCTTACTGTTACAGTCCCCTCGACTATTCGAGATACTCCTTATAGGCGAAGTGCACCTAAATAAGTAAGACTTAAAAATACTACACGAGCAATGGTTCGATTGTAGTCTGCGATACTTAGTAGTGGCACTGAAGACATCGGTGTCAATGATGTATTCTATGTGTAGATGGTGAACGCAGACCTTGCAGAAGTATAGCGAAGCAGATAGAGACCATGCCTGTCCCCAGGGGAATAAACCCAGGTAAGATTCAGAGTTCCTTTAACTTCTCTTACTGTCGCGACGCCTTGTACCATGTAGGTTGACTCAGGCGTATCCCTTGACACATAATATTTCACATTGCTATAATAACAATGGTGGCGTGGCGACAACGCCCTTCCCAGTTCAGAGTCTTGAACGCATCCTCTAGTGCCGTTTGAAGACCTATCCATAGATATCCCACAAGTAGGGGTTCGATGAAAAAAAAATTTTTGAGTTTCAGTTCTAAGTATGGGGAACCCCAAAAAAATTTTTTTTTTTCTATTTTTGTGTGAAAATCTTAATGCGGTTCACAGAATACATCTACTTACCAAGTTTCAACACCATAGTTCTTATAGTATCGGAAAAAAGTAGCTGTGACATACGGACGGACAGACAGAAAGACTGACATGACGAATCCATAAGGGTTCCGTTTTTTGCCATTTGGCTACGGAACTCTAAAAAGCCGTATTTACATGGAAAAAGACTAACGGTGGGCCGTGACACTCCTTAAAAAAAGAACCACTTTTCAACATTAGCCATGCTATTCTTTCATTGAAAAAGTAATTGTAAAAGTAATGTAAGGAATTGAATAAACATAGAAATAAATAAATATTTGTTACAAGCTTTTAGTGAACTTGCCATGTTTTTTAATATGGCTCGATCCATGCATAGGAGGTTGGAGGTTCCAGGGTCGAGTAAAAGATAGGTTTTAATAACATGTCAACCATTATATGATATACAAATCATAAAACAAATATTAGGGTGAAAGAAAAATCAGAAAGATAATTCAATTTGTGATGATAATGAAAAAGTAAAATTGCCGGTAGTCTGTTCTGTCACAATAAAGGCTGGCGCAGACCAGATGCCTGAGCTTGTAACGCACCGTTGTAATTAATCAAACTGTAAGAAAGATGGCACAATGTGTGTACGCATCTAATACGCCATCTTTCTTACAGTTTCGTTTATTAAAACTGGGGGGCTACTCCGAAATTCGAAAATCGAAGTTCGTATCGCATTGTCTTGCTCGCTCTTGTATTAAATACTATTAGCGTGAGAGGAATGGCACGATACGAAGTTCGAATTTTGCACTTCGTAGTATAAGGCCTGGGGGGTTACTACGAAATTCAAAGTTCGAAGTTCGGATCGTGCGGTCCCTCTCACTCTCGTAATAAATACCATTAGCGTGAGCGGAACGTCATGAAACGAAGTTCGAATTTCGCGCTTCGTAGTATGGGGCCAGGCTGCCCCCATTTAGATCTCAATCCTTTTGTCGGTGAAATCCATAATCAAGTATATATTTTTAGTATTGAACTTGGCTAACATTTTTTACATTTATGTTATTGGTGGGATATCATTACTTTTTGTAAAGAAATTAATCACCGAAGTTAAGCAACGTTGGTCGCGGTCAGTACTTGGATGGGTGACCGCCTGGATTCATTTTGTGTTTTTGAAGTAAAACTTCTTTAGGCACGCTTGACTTACGTAACGTATTCTACTCCCCAAGTCAAGCGTGCCTAAAGAAGTTTTACTACAAAAAACCAGGCGGTCAACCATCCAAGTACTGACCGCGCCCGACGTTGCTTAACTTCGGTGATCGGACGAGAACCGGTGTTTTTGTCAAATATCTTGAAAACAATGCATCCTACTGCAAAATCAATAAAATTTTCACCCCCCTTTGAAACTCCCGCAGCCCCTCCCCCGCACCCCCCCCCCCCACACCCCCGGTGTTTTTGTCAAATATCTTAAAAACGGTGTATCTTACGGCAAAATCAATGAAATTTTCATCCAAGTGTTTGTAAAAAAATATTTCTAAACTAAGATTGTAATTTAACCTTCATTGCAAGCATTTTTTTTCTTTAAGTACCTATAAGATCACGCTAACAGTATCTTCTTTCAAATAAAAAAAAAATATTACATCTGAAAAACAATCAACATAATACCTACTAGTAAGACTGCAGTAGATTAGTTACCCAATTCGCCGATAGATGGCGCTGTACCGCCATCTTGGGCGTGTCCGACACGCTCTTGGCCGGTTTTTATAAATAATGGTAATGGTACGGAACCCTTCGTGCGCGAGTCCGACTAGCACTTGGCCGGTTTTCTTATATTAAACTGACCCATGATTGGCCATTATAATCACCTGATGAAAAGTGTAGATGAGGCTAAAGGTATTATCTCACTGGTGGTTTGCTGCTATTACTGCATTTTCGTTACCATTATGTGTTTAGCTAAGTACTATATTTTTAGCCTATTGATGTTTTATAAATTATAAGTCAGTATGTTAGGATTATTATACAATTTACGTAATTTAGACAATCGGGATTGTACATCGTACCGAGGGTTAAATTGTCGCATTCATTGCCTCTATAATTATTTTGCGGGTTGGCAACACTGATGAGAATTCAGGATAACAGATTAATTAAGCTATCTGCGGCAAAGTCACTTTGTTTGTTATTGTGGCTAATCTTCGGGTTCGTTCGACCAAAAGTCTAAATTTGGTACCGAACGACTCAACATTATACCACAATCTGTGGCAATTACCGTCCGTCACGCATGCCTAGCCTAACCCCGTCCCCGCGTTCACTGCCTGCGTCTCTGACTTCTTCGCCCCGCGTTCGCCTGCGACAGCCTCGGTTGAATCGAGTACACTGCCCGGTTCAACAAACAAGCAAAGCTAAGCTAGTGTAGCGAGCCCAGCCCATGGTCGTTTGAGAGCTTGCTTTGCGTTTGCGTATCCCTGCGACAGTGCGAACGCGCCCTGTTTATTAACATTCACATCAATATTAGCTCGACTTTTATTTTTATGTATTTCATTTAGGTTTTTTTCAGTGTAACGTTAATTGTGTAGTGTTTGAAGACAGTGTTATTATGATTTTATTTTACGATATTGCGGCGTAGAACGTAGATAGCCATTTGCGTCGCCGGTGTTATACAAGCAGGAATATGAATGACAATGGATGCATTCACCTGAATAATTTTAAGGCCGCAAAGGGATCTAATCCTTATAAAATTGTGCATGCATTTTTTGTTTCTTGCACTTCTTTTGAGGCCAGGAGATATAAGGTACGTTGCGAAGCTAGTGAAGTAAACTCTGTTAGAGACATTGACATCATTTTAAAAGTAAAATTTATTTTCTCTGCCCTGCTCACTGACAAGATTTCGGGTTACGATAGAAGGCTTTGTGAATGTTATTGTACAAACTAGCAAATTAGGTCCAGTCATCTGTTAAAATTTGTAATCAGCTGATTGGTAATCTTTGACCCCAAACAGCTGATTGTGTTAAACATTGTATTGTCGCGTCGAATGCGGCATGACTCATGCTTTCGTTGCTGCAATTATCACTATTTCATATTAAAATTACTTAAGGTATTAGAGTTATTTCATGAATCAAATTGTTTATTTGATATATCAATATTTGTCCACAAGCATCATGCATGAGCATTGACTGGAACTTAATTCAAATGAACTTTTTTTACTTTTCAGGCTACATCATGCCTGTGCTTCACTTGTGGCCAGCCAGGACCACGCATGCATTCCTGCCTGCATTGCATATTTTTTGCTTGCTATGCTGGCCACATTCAAGACCATTCTAAAACCAAAAAGCATTTTCTTTATGTTGATTTGAGCTATGGAAACATATTTTGTGCTCAATGTCAGGACTACATTTATGACAAAGAATTCACAGAAATTGCTATGACTCATAGGCTAAAGGAGGCAAAGTAAGTAAACAGATTTTAACATAGATACAGTCTAATTGGTATGCTACTGAACTGACATGTCATGGTTAGAAGAAATAATCCTAGGGACTTTCTTGTCCTTCAAGTGCACAATTAGAATTGTCTTGATAAAACTTACTTGATAAAACTATGACAATAATATTTATCTTGGCTTGTGTAGATTTGAATTTACGAGGAAATAAAAAGCCAGTAGCAATTTTATTGACATGTTTAGGTTAATTTCGTCCACATTCCCATTTCGTAACAAAATAGTAACAAAATTGGTAGTGTATCTGAATAGTATTGACCTGCACCGTGCTTAGCAAGTATTTTTCTTAACATGAATACCTAAATTACAAAATTAAAATCTTTCCTGAGAATTAAGCTAAGTGATAGCGAAAACTGCATTAAAATCGGCTAGGAATGTTGACTAACTGGGAATGTGGACGAAGTGGGAAAAGGACGAAATGGGAATGTGGACAAAATGGGAATGTGGACGATATGGAAGAGTAGACAACACAAAAAATTAGATGTAGTCAAACCATTTGATTTCTGACCCATCATAGAATCTTTTCACAGTAAGTGTAATAATTATTTTTATTGTCAAGAAATGCAATGTCACTGTGACGTTTTATTTGAAAAGGTTCCACAGTGGGTCACAACACAATTCAGTTGGTTCAACTGTATATTATGTATGAACTTCAAGCTTCCAAGTCTAGGGTGAATGAGCATTTAATTTACTTTATTTAAGCGTTCTCCATCGTAGGCCTCATCTTCGCGTTCCATCAGGTGTGATTGTGGTCAAATGCATGCCTATTGTATTGTATAAAAAAAAATTGTATTCTAGTTCTGAGTGTTGTTTATAAAGAGATATAGTTAGTCCACATACAAAACATATCAACTCTAGTTGATTTGGTGTAAATGTTGCCCTAATTTATCTTCTTCAAGTGCCACTCCAATTACTGAATAATAATATAATAATAATAATACGTTTATTTCGCATAAAATGTGGTACATAAAAGATGGCAATGTTATTTAGTTACAAACGTTTCACACATTTAACCAGGAGCTGGCACGCAAACATTTTTTCCTGAAGGCTGGCAGTCAGCTTTTTATACTATTCTTTGTTCCGAGCAAGCCTGAACAACCGTATTTATAAGAATGTTGTTTGATTCTAGATCATTGGGAATAAGTGCTCCGTTCATGCCCTGGCTTCCAAACGCGAACGAAGCGGGGGCGCTGCGGCGGCTTCGCAAGCGCCGGCTCATCAGCCCCCAGACCACCATCGGACTGCGGGGGCTCCAGAACCTTGGCTCTACTTGCTTCATGAATTGTATAGTTCAGGTGAGAACAGCAGTAATCATCGAGGTGTTGACATGTGTAAAAAGTAAGTATTTGAGAAGATTGTGGATGGTTGTCTGGGCCCCAACAAAACTCAGTCACCAGGAACTCTTTCAAACACAGCAAATTAAGTTGATCAAAAGCCAAAGAGGAACAACTTGTGTCAGGACAAATGGTTAAAGGGCCTGCCTAGCCAAAGTTAGTATTATGGTCCTGCTATCTATAGGCTAGCCCAAAACTCAGCAATAACCTGTTACCGGACCAGAGGCCGAGTTATAAAAGTTCTGAAAAAAATATGAAAAAAATCCATGTCACTTAAATGGGCCATTTATAATTATAAATTTGGAAAATTTTATGTGATTTCTACTCAGAATCACGAGCTTTTCGATCTTACTGGGAGAATAAAAGTGTCCCAATTTTTTTCCCCGTTCCATTATAATTTTTCATAGACTTTATAGGACTGTAACAAAATGGAAGAATCGAAAATTATTTGGAAGTTTTGGGGCACTTTTTTTTTTATTCTGAGCGGAAATCACATAAAAATTCCGAATTAAAAAAGTTAAAACATACAACAAAATAAAAAATGGCCCAACTAAGTAATAATAGACATTTTTTCAATTATTTTCTTATTTTTTTCCAGAACTGGGAACTTGACCTATCGTCCGGTACCAGATTAACGTTGAGTATTGTGACACCCCGTATATTAACAGGAAACGAGTTGACAACAACATATACCTATAGGAAGGAAAATATAAACATGAAACAGTCAAATACTTTACCTTGCTTAAGTTTTAACCTCTCGTACGAACGCGGATCCGCGTCAGATTTAAGGCTATCTTTTTGTATTTATTTGGAATCTGTAAAATTGGTACTATTTAAAACAAGCGAGACTAGAATCCAGTTTTTTTTTTTACTTCCGGCATACAAGAGGTTAAACCTGAAATTTTTGACATATTTCATATAATACAATAGGAGTACATTCATAAAATTGTTATTATTATCATTATTTTGAAAAATTAGGATGTTACTAGACGACCGGATAGCGTAGTGACTAAGATGCGTGCATTTTTATTTACCCAGAATGACTGACAAATCGTTACTACTTTAAAAAAAGCTCTTATCTCAAATCACACTCCAAGATCAAGAGTCGACTAACTCAAAATAATACCTCATTCTAATTTAGACTTAAGTTACTTTCAGGAGGGTCTAAATTAAAATAGTAGATTGTTTGGAGTTAGTTGAGTCTGTACTTGAGGCATGAATTTTCTATGTAATTATGTAAGTATTCATCTTTAAAATTATGCTTATCTGTGTTGTCTAGTGTTTGTCTTAGATAGAACTAACTTTGCTTAGTTTAGGACTTGAGCAATTGATGTCAACTGTTTCAGTTTCATGATATTTATTTATTTACTACAATGAAGTATAAATAAATAATAAGATCTCTTTGCATACTTTCAGGCCCTGATCCACACTCCGTTGCTTCGCGACTATTTTCTGGGCGAGAAGCACAAATGCAAATCACAGGGCTCTGGAAAATGTCTTGTATGCGAAGTCTCAAAGCTGTTTCAGGTGAATAAACAATTTGCATATTAAAACTGCACCATATAATAGTTTTCTATTTACAATAATGGTCATTTATTGCAAACGCAAACACCGTAAAGCCGTCCACAGACCGCAGCACGGGGCGTGCGCTGCGCGCGACGGTGACGGAGCGTGCCCAGCGCACTGCGTAACACTAAATCATACAGGCTGTGCCGCGCTGCCGGTGTGTGTCACCCTTTGATCAATTATAACTGAAGATACACATTGCCGAACAAAATCCCCTTGAAAAAATGTCCGAACTATTTATTTGTTTGCGTAACAAATAAAATCATCACCTACACAAAGTAATTACTTTGTGTGAAAAGAATAAGTGACGAAATTTGAACCTAGTCTTTACTTAATTACAGTTGAATTTCGCTACTTCACAGTTAAAAATTTATTTACGTGTGCGTAGGGAAAACTGATCCCAAATATGTGAATACGTGACGAAATTTGAACCTAGTCTATACTTCATTACAGTCGAATTTCGGTAGCGGCAAAACTCCACAACGCTTGACACTACAGCTAAACTCCACAATTTCCACACGTTTGGTCGGATATGAATGTAAGCCTTATCAGAAACGGCAGAGTGATTAATTTTACTTGCTACATTGAAGGCGACGTTGTAAGAATGCTTTGACGAGTTTGACGTTTGTTTGGCGGACGAAATGATGTTGTAGAACAAAGAATGCATTCCGACTTTAGGAGAGGACTTTCTTTATAAAAAGTTTCTGTCAATTGACAACATTTCAAAAAAATCATTCTTGTTATTTTGCTTTTATAATAGCTGGTTAAAAATCAGACTACCCGTGTTTCTCGGTTTTCCTTTATTTTGCTTAAATTGGTCGTTAATAATTAATTAAAGAAATGATCATTAAAAAGTCCGTATATACAAAGATAGGAATAATAATGTCGCAGTCTTAGCATGATATAAAATTTAAAAAAAAACATAACTGTCATAATATGTCATTATGTCAATTCGCGTCACATATTTTGTCAACCATCCGTTGCAAATTCACGAATTTGTTATTTTCTGTGTTTGTTGCTTTGTGTTTTTAAATATTTCTTTATAATGACGACCGGAAAAAGTAGCATCAAGATGCCTTGACCATTTGTTTCGTCCCAAGTTGCAAAAACACGGCATTAATGGAATTGGATGGAATTGAAAATTGAAGAACTTTGAACTGTAACCAAATAAAATATAAATATTTTTTACATGTATTGTTACTTTTTGCTCCTAAATACATAGTAAATAAAACACTGTAATCTTTATTTGTTTATCCTTCAGACCTACCGGTATTTCAAAGTTGACATAACCTACCACTGACTACTTTGTCAGTAACTTTAACAGGTAACTGGGGAAAATATTCAACTAAAACAGTATAAGCAGGTACGTACTGTTGTGAACTTGAATTTTCTGAAAGTGACTCGTCTTTGTGCAGTACAGTACAGGTACAGGATAAGTTCCCTTAGTAGCTAGGTATGATAAAATGTCAGTGAATTGAAATTGCAAACAATGTAAACAAACCTTGTACCTATTTAAAATGTCTTTAATTTCTTTAAACATGAAACTACCGTGAGACTCACTCATAGTGAAAATAAACGGATCACTCACGTCTCAAAACGAGTTTAACTCGACATGTTTCGGGCTAATCCGTAGCCCTTCCTCTCGGAGTCGCACGTCACGGCGGCTGCCACACGTGCACACAACACACACGTGCACGTGTTGTGCACGTGTGGCAGCCGCCGTGACGTGCGACTCCGAGAGGAAGGGCTACGGATTAGCCCGAAACATGTCGAGTTAAACTCGTTTTGAGACGTGAGTGATCCGTTTATTTTCACTATGTCTTTAATTTCCATTTTCCCTCATCAAATACTGCTAAATCCATGTGTTATTTAATCAATACTTACCAAAAGACCACAACACTATCCTAAACCATTAAAACAATAAACATGTGCTAGAATATGGATATGGTTTACTTACATTGTTTGCAATTTCAATTGACAGCGATTTTAATGTAAACATAAGGGTTCATGACTTGATGTAATTGTAATAAAAAACTTGAATCTGTGGGTTAGTATTGTAATATAAAAGTAACACTTTTACAATGTAGTAGAATCACACTTTTTTCTAGTATAAATATTCTCCGAGATTCTTCTGCACCAGTTAACATATATGATTGATGTTATGAAAGCCAATAATGCTTGATTACTTATGTTCTCTCTAAACTGGGATCAACCATACGAGATCATGTCTTACTTTTTCCTGTAGCGTGCATTTGTATTTTGTACTGGTTTACTGGTTACGAGCGTAACGTGAGAATGTGTTAGAGGTCATGAGAACCTTCGCTTCTTAAGTTTCCGCAACATTAAAACAGTCATTTTTTCGCATGAACTGTAACAACATCCATTCGTCGACATTGGGCAGATTGGGACTATCAGCTTTTACGAATCTGCCAGTCACTTCCATTTGAAAATGTTATCAAAGCGTAATTCAAAACAATGATATTAAGAGAACCGAAAGCGTGTCGCTAGAATTTAAGTAATACGTCAAACAAGACAGATAAAAAATGAACTGACAGTTGTTTTTTTTTTCATTTTATGGTAATTAATTTGTCTAAGAGCCGCTAAGTGTATGCCTAACATTCACAATCCAACTTTTTTTACTCTTTTTCCTAGATATAAAAAAAACTACTGCATAAAAAAATCCCAAAATATTTTTCCTGTAATCAGCAGTGAAAAATCTACAAACGGTTTTTTTATTTTACTTACTTAGTACATTTGAATTGTTGTCAATTAATGCAATAAAAAACAGGGTGAAATTAAGGTTAACGCCAACACTTTACAGGATGAATGGGGACGTCATTTAGATAATTTTAAAGCTAATTTTTTTTACTCCAAATGTTTACCGTTTTCGAGATATAAGTATAAAATGATAAACTGACTAACTGATTGTTGTATATAACGCACAGCCCAAAACGCTGCACCTAGAGACTTGAAATTTTGCAAATATGTACCTTATACAATGTAGGCATCCAACAAGGAAGGATTTTTGGAAATTCCCACGGGATAAGGAAAATACGGGATTTATATATTCAGTTCAACGGGATTCCTATGTATCCCCGTAACTAATATTATAATTACTACTCTTCAAATTGGGCATAAAAGTAGGTAATTATAATAGTGAAAAAATATTTTTAGGATTTTTGGAAATTCCCACGGGATATGGAAAAACGGGATTTATATTATTCAGTTCAACAGGATCGATTATTTGTTTTACTGGTCGTAGAAAGCTGAAATTTGCCATTTAGGTTCCTTGGGGAGTGTAGGGGAGTACTTGAAGTTGTTCGTAATCATGAGAAGATCCAGAAAGTATTATTTTCACGAGTTAAAATCGGGTTTTGTTCCGCGTACCTTGACACAGTGTCGTCTCGTGATCATGGCGCATGCAACTGTGTCGAAATATCGGGCTTCTTCAAAATCAAGGTACGCGGAACAAAACCCGATTTTAACTCGTGAAATTAGTAATGACCGCGATAGTCTAAAATATTGTAGTATAATTTTCTCCCTAATATTATGTATTTGAAGTCACAGTGTATACTTTTTTGTAATGGTGGGTACTATTATAATAAAACAAAAAAAAATCAAACAAATGTCATTATTTATGAATAAAATTTGTTTCTAATATAATAACTTTATTAATTTTTATTTTCAATCAGTCAAACTATCGCACACGTTTACCAGTAACACATACACACATACATGACATACGTATACACATCCAGGAAATCAAAACTTCAAACAAAAACACATAAAATTCTAGAAATAAAAAAATAGGGTGATGGCAACTCCACTACACTTTTGTTCTATGTTCTGTTGTTTATCTGTTTCGTTTTACTGATAAGCTTTCCTGTGCGTGTGACAAAGACTAGGCATATGTCAATGTTGTGGAATTCCGACAACGTTAATCTTTTAATTAGCAATTTAGAAATGGCTTTAAAATTAATTTAAATCAATATTTCTCTCTGATTCTTAGAATTTAATAGAAAAAACAACATATACTCACTGAAAGTATGATATTCCATCAGATTTGTTCCGTTTTTGCGAGTGATTTTTGCACTTTTTAAAGACGCAAGTGGGCATCGTTACGCTTGCATTGACAACAACGTACTGAGAAAAAAGAAGGCCACTTTTATCAAAGTGGCGCTCATTTGGCTCGGACATATTCGGGCGCGCGACTGTGCATCTACAGTTATAATTGATCAAAGGTGTCACCGTATATTATAATGTTTCCTTCCTTCTTTCTGGTAAAGGGTTGCCTGGAAGAGATCGCTCTTAAGCGATAAGGCCGCCTATTGCTTACCTTGTAACTTTCTCTCTGTGTACCTGTTTTCTGTATTGCTTACTATTCCTGGTGTACAATAGAGTCATTGTATTGTATTGTATTGTATGATTGCGTTGACCTGGGCACGCTCCGTCGGCGTCGCGCGCACGCTCTGCGCTGCGGTTTGTGGTGGCCTTAAATAATTCCATCTATATTAATTAATAACATCAATTCGAGATTAGTGTAAAAAAAAATAATTTTAACCGACTTCAATAACGGTGAATCTTAGCATTGGTGAATTTGGATATTTACTAGCCGTCCGCGCCGTCTTTGCACGGGTATACTATTGTTTTTTTTGTTAAACAATTTTTTTTATATTCATCTTTGTCTTCACAATGAGAGTTGTTTTGTGTCTGGCTAGTCGGCGCTAGTTTCGCGTGGTCCGTTTGACAACTTTGTCATTTGTGTCGTTTTTGGGATTGGTTTTTAACCATGGTATTTTTATTGTGCGGGTGACAGGTGTCAAAACCACAGAATAGAGAATTGAAACCTTTAAAACTCTACAATTGATTTTTATTATAGTTTTAACTTGAAGTCTAGTTAGTGGTTTGATGCCATGTGCGAAATTATTTGAAATTTACCACAAGCTTTACGGTGAAGGCATCGTGAGAAACCTGCACACACTTGCGTAGCAATTCAAGGGTGTGTGTGAAGTTACCAATCCGCACGGGGCCCGCGTGTGAACTACAGTTCCAACCCTCTTATTCTGAGAGGAGGCCTGTGTACAGTGGAACGTATATAGGCTGAGATGATAATTATGATTTTGATGATGGAAATAAGTTAATTCTTTCTAGTTTTTGTCCCTGCGTTTTCAGGAGTTCTACTCGGGTGCAAAATCACCTCTAACACTTCATCGCCTGCTGCACCTGATCTGGACGCATGCGCGCCATCTAGCGGGCTACGAGCAACAAGACGCGCACGAATTCTTTATCGCTACCCTCGATGTTTTACACAGGTATTTCCCAGTGAATGAATTTTCAACATGAGCGCCACTTTTGGGGGTAGATAAGAAAATATTTTACGCAGTCTGTTTTTTTTCAAAACAGATATACCGGGTGCCGCCCATAAGTAAATCAATAAATTTAAACGACGATTCCTTAGCATATCCGAAGTTACCTTGACCTGGTCCTAATGCGCCAAAATGCTTAATCTCAGAAAAATAGTAATTTAAAGTTACAATGCATTTTCAATGAATTTCATCATTGCGAAATTGTCAGTTATCGGTCGTTAGATGTCTTGGTACGGGGCATTTCCTTGGTACAGGGGCGATGTTATTTTTTTTTATAAATATTTACTCATAAACATTAACCTTTTCAACGCCAACGACACATATAGGTGTCACATAGTACAGTGTCAAAGTGATCTTGACACAATGACATAAGATTCACAGTAGGTTTACGTTTTGTCGAGGCGCGGCGGTGAAAAGGTTAAGATCTCTACAATTGGGGATGTCTATTTTTTTGCAATATATAGTAAATCGAAAACCATTTCGAGATAAATGCTTTTTAACTAGTTTTCTGTAGTTATTTAATTTTAATATTATGTAATGAATTTATTATATAACAAATAAGCAATGACCTTCATTTGACATTGGTGTAAATTGCGTGACCGGTTCAAGTCGTACTTTATTCAATGTGGTTAGAATTCTTCACAATTTACGCGTGGATTATACTACGGAGTTTGATTTGGACCCGCTGTCTGACATCTAGCACTTTGACAGTGCCAGTAAAGTGACACAGTGTATAGTGTACCACTACGCAAAAAATAATTAAAGGGGTTGCCTTATCGTACGCATTTAGATAGATTTAGAAATTTGGCATTGTGGGAACCCTCAATTATAATCTGACGTCATCAACTAAAATAGTTTCAATAATTAATTTTGAAAAAAGTAGAGAACTAAATGACAAAATATTGAAATTAGTTCCTTATTGACTTTTCTATACAAAAAAAATATAAAAACCACTGGTAATTTTTTTTAGACATTTCCAATTTGCGCCTATTTAAACTTTTTATTAACCTTACGTTGTTGAACTCCAAAAAGTTCAATATTACTATCTCGGACCTCCACAGACCATAAACAATACATTTCAAATGCAACCTTGTATTTTCATTAAGAATGAGTCGGTTACTCTATTACTACATGTTACAATGACAAACAAAAGTCAAGTTGGTAAACAAATCAAAATAATTTGAAATGGCATCAACAAAATTAAATTACGATGCATGTGAATTATAACGAAACAAGAGCAAATGCAAGCCGAGATTTGAGTTAAATAACGCATACGAGGATCCTCCGATTGATAATATTGGTGTTGTTGTCACGTTCACTGGATGTGATTCTGATTATGACCGCGGGTGTGCAGCCAGCATACGATCTATGGGTATTTTCGCTATTAAAGTACAAGCTATCTAGAGAAGAAGTTACTTACCTGGTGAGATTACCATAATTTTACTATTGTCAGTGATTATTATCATAATGCACTTTTTTGTTGGCAACGTTAAATAAACAGGATAAAGTTATTTTAGTGTTTTAATCATTTCGCCCACACCTAGGTACTTGATGAGGAAACTATTACGTAATTTTGAAAGAACTGATTGTTTTATTAAGAATAAGTTATTGGTGTATTTAGTACATTTTCAATTGATAACGATAGTAAATGTCAACGTCAAGTACTTCGACTAGACATGACGGTCTGCAGTACATTGCCGGCCCGATTTATTTTGTTAGAAAATTACAGATTCTTTTTTTTTAATTTTAAAAAATTTAAACCACTTGAACTTAATTACTGATTAGTTAAAGGATGTATAATTTAATTTATTGATCGTGTTGCCGGATACACCCTATATTGTTAATTTTTGTTCTGTAACTGTAGTATTTATGTTAATTCCAGGCACTGCATGAATGGCGTCGAAGACATAGAAAAGAAAGAGAACGGCCGTTGCAACTGCATTATCGATCAAATATTCACGGGTGGTTTGCAAAGCGACGTAGTCTGTACATCTTGCTCGGGCGTCTCTACCACGATAGACCCCTTTTGGGACATAAGTCTTGACGTAGCCGGCCCTGGCTCGCTCCAGGCTTGTCTCGAGCGTTTCACAAGAGCAGAACACCTCGGCTCGGGGGCTAAGATCAAGTGTTCAAATTGCCGAGCGTACCGCGAATCAACTAAACAACTGACGCTCGAAACCCTCCCTATAGTAGCCAGTTTCCACCTCAAACGCTTCGAACACTCGTCGCAAATCGATAGAAAAATATCGACTTTCGTTTCGTTCCCGGCTGAATTAGACATGACGCCTTTCATGTCGTCGCATCGCCGTACAGTCGATACCGGAGCCGCTGATAACAATAACGCACCAGGAGGCGTTTTTGAGGATAATCGCTACTCTTTATTCGCGGTAGTCAACCACTTGGGATCTCTGGACGCAGGCCACTACACAGCCTACGTTCGACAAATGAAGGGGAGCTGGTTCAAATGTGACGACCACATGATCACTCGGGCGTCGCTACGTGAAGTTTTAGATAGTGAAGGGTACGTTTCTATTCGATTCTGGACCGACGGACCATTTTTAAGTTTTGACATCTTTCTAATATTGTTTTTTTTTCTACAGATATCTTCTCTTCTACCACAAGACTGTTCTGGAGTATGAATGTGAAGTCGTATAAGTTAATGTAATAATGAATTATGTCGATTTGTACCGGGTGACCTATAACCTCAGCACGTCTTTCAAGTATTAAGACATGCTTTTGAATATCAATTATACAAACGGTATACTTTTTAGGTGTGTTGTAAATTGTAAAGTCCGCGTTCGCGTCAGTAAAATACTTGGGGTGGAACTTTTTGGTGCAATTTAGTTTTATGGATTTTGCGTTGGGCCTGGAGCGTAAAACACTGAATTTTACGACTGTAAGAGTATTTTATTGATGTGGCCGACTTACGAAAAAGTCATGTTTCTCTCGTGATATTAGTGGGTAGATGTTTAAAAAAAAATGATCTTTGATATTTTTTGCGGAATGATTCACGAATTTGTTAGTTTTAAGCTTTAATGTATTGTTATTGTGTAGAAATTTTCCGCGATTGTCTATAGAACTTTCAAACAGAGAAAAACAGACGGGTGGCAACTTATTCCCACAGAGAACACCGTCATAGAAATAAACCCATCTTTGCCTGTCGTCCTACTGCGTAGTTCTTCTGGCTGTACCAAGAGCAATATTCTTTTGTCCATGTTTCTACCAGTTGAACAGTAGTAATAAATTAGGCTAATCGGGCGCCGCTATCACCGACAATATTATTAATGTTACTGGTTCTGAGGATCCGTCAGGAATCTGGGTGTGGTTAGTGTACGATCCCCTCTTTGACGACCCGGAATGAATGACAATAATGTACGATTTGATGATTCAAACCCTTATGGCAATAACGTGAGGATTTAAATTATCATTTCGTGCAGTATTATCCTTTATACCGGCTCGACAAATATAGGTCGTGTTTAAACCGCACCCAGGAACGGCATAAAACTAGAAATATTAATGTGTTGTCATGGAAACCCTTAAAATAAAAGTCCTAAAAAGTTGTCTTTTACACTCCAACGGCCTCAATGTTAATACATTTGTACACTTGACATAAAGTGTAAAAGGAAAGACTCATCAGCCTAAAATCGGCTTTCAATGCTCCTAGTCGAGCTACGGATAATGCTCCTTATGCCCTAGTTTCATTTGCACCATTAACATACATAGCAGTACCGTAATGGTGCTAGTCAGTGGTGCAAATGAAACTAGGGCCTCCTTATCCGTAGTGCTATCGATAGAACAAAAAATATTACCCGTATCATCAGTGGAACTACGCATTAGGGCCACCAAAGAACATACATACATAAATCCATTTGTACTCATACAAGTTTAGTGTTTATTTTCCTATTTGTGGGATTAAATGGGAATAGCCCAGAAGTGAACGAGTTTTAACTCTGGAATATAATATTGTTTTCATAGCCAAAGCAAGCACATAGGTAGCTTTGTCTTCAAATTATCTTATTTTATATCTTCATTGGCTTGCTTTGTCTCGATTGTCACAAAAATGAATTATGATTTTAAACCTTGTAAATCACTTAAACGCCTATGAAAAATAATGTGACTAATCTAGTGGCCATAATCGAGAGACAACTTTGACAATTCATTTTGCTCAAAGTGTCACCAAGTCCCAATAAGCAAAGAGATTACTGTGCGGCGCTGGCGATGGATTGGCCACACCATGAGAAGGCAGGAAGGCAACGCCGCACAAGTTGCTTTTGAATGGCGGCCCGGTGGTAGAAGAAGTCCGGGGCGCCCACGCATTAGTTGGAGGCGATCCGTGGAGGCTGAGCTGAGGCGTGTGGGGTCCACGGGGGATCACAATACAATACAACAATACAAATATTCTTTATTGATCACCAAAAACAGTACAGTAACATTACAAAAATAAAAATTCAGGTAGACAATAGGCGGTCTTATCGCTGAAAAGCGATCTCTTCCAGACAACCAATTACTCAGAAATTAATAAATATCAACAGACTAATGTAGGTGGCAGAAATAACAGACAAGAGAAACTTAGTATTAATAGACAATAAACAATAAAATCAATACAAATATAATATAAATTTTATAAATAAACACATATATTATTCAATATAATACATATACACTACATATACTTAATACAAAAACACGTGAGGGAGGCGGCGCAGGATAGGGAGGCGTGGAGACGGACATCAGCGGCCCTTAGCTCCACCTGGGAGATATAGGAAGACATCATCATCATCAAAATGTTGCCACAGACAGGGTAGTGCTGTTCGTGTCGATATTAAAAATACGGCTTTGGCTACCTATGGTATTTAATCATTATTTACGGTGATATGATTAAATTAATTAAACAATTTACTTTTTAATGTAAGATATCATTAAAAGAAGTAAAAAAAATCCGTCATAGTAAATTATATAGTCCAGTCGACACTGATTATCGATATCGGCCACATCGCTATTTAATTTCGTCCAACCCTGGTAACCTTTGATCAATTATAACTGAAGATACACATTGCCGAACAAAATCCCCTTCAAAAAATGTCCGAACTTTTTTATTTGTTTGCATAACAATTAAAATCATCACCTACACAGAAATTTGAACCTAGTCTTTACTTCATTACAGTCGAATTTCGGTTGACACTTGACAGCTAAACTTGACAATTTCACGCAACGTACTGAGAAAAAAGAAGGCCACTTTTATCAAAGTGGCGCTCATTTGGCTCGGACATTTTCGGGCGCGCGACTGTGGATCTACAGTTATAATTGATCAAAGCTGGTAACCCTTTAATTGTCAAGCTTGTATCTCGAATTACGGCCACTAGTATAACAGGGCCGCGAAGCGTTTCGACCGAATACTTTTTACGTTACCTCAAATGTGTATTTAAACTAAAATCAATTCCCTTGATACGAAAAAAATCATACCCCTGTCGCCAAATGTAAGATAATTGATTTTATTTCACGGACACATTCCTCAATTTTGGTAACCGAGAAAGAAAAGATACGGCGGTTGAAACACTTCGCGGCGTTACCCTACCCTGAGTAAATAACAATTAAACAAAAGATTTATATTCCCACCTAACACATAGTCACACGTGTGCTGAATGTATTAATCTGATTCTAACAAAATGTATTTCGCGTTAGAAACATTGTTCCTTGTAGTAAACTCATGTATTGAACAAAATTTAAATCTACCTCGCTGTTCATCTTTGCATTTCACTCGAGCCTTGTAATTGAAATCTTAAATGGTGAATATCTCTAGTATTACCTAGGTACATAGGTACTTACCTATTTAGATACTTGGAGCTGAGGACACATGATAGTGATCAATTTAAAGCTGCTGCACACTAGGTCGCTAGAGGGGTAACGACTAGTGGATTTTGTAAACTGCGTAATTGGTTATACTCGACACATACTAGATACCTTGTGGCAGCTTAATGTAAGGCAACACTATTACAATAAGTTGACTACAAAAGACCTATACATTTGTTTCTTTATTCCAATGCAATAATGCGGAAAGTGGTATGTCTTTGTAGTCAACTCCTAATGTGCAGCAACACTTAGCAGCCTTGGCTACCGCTTTTCATGTGTATTCAGCTAATAAATGGTTTGGTTAAGTAGTTAGTAAACCTGTGACTGAACTGACATTAGCTTAATGTGATATTTAATATTTATGACTTGTATTAAGGTATAGTTAGCTGTATGAACTTTACATTTCCGAGAAGTAGACTATTATGTTTCAATTTTATATTTTAATTATTGCTTGACATACTAGCAAATGGTGAAGGGTATTTTATGTATGAAATGACTGCTCCAGTTTTATTTTAAATGACTACGGTCTAAGATCTATTTTTTTCATACTGATTATTTGCGGCTTTTGCTGATTACATGACAAGATAGTAAATCGGAGTGAACTGCTCGAAGGGTTCAAGCTTTATGTTTGCCTGGCCACTGTTCGGCGAGGGACTCAACTGCACAATGAACAGAAAAACGATCGCCATGCAGTTTGTCGTACGATGTCGTGGTCGGCCCGTGAGCTATTTCGAGTTCGCTTTAAAACTACTTACAACACCAAGGTTCTCGCGGCGTTATTTATACTTTGTTTATAAATGAGAACTTAAGCCCAGTAAAAATAATGTTGAGATATGAAAACTTAAAGCACTTTTTTGACACGTAGTGTTCCTACTTGCAGCCAAGCTGTCACTTATTTTGGGGAGAAAATAACATATTATACGATTTTTTTTATATCTATGGTATTCGCATGAAATGTAAGTGTCCTAAATACCTGATAATCTTTCTCAATCGTTATTATTTTCTACATTATGGCAATGACAAAATTTATTACAAAATAAAGGAGACAACAAAATTTAAGTACGGCTACTACACTTATTGTAAAAAGTGCATTCCTCTGTTCAATAAAGACTAAGAGAAATGGCCATTTCGGGAAAATATAGATTCAAATATTAAGTGGTCCTCTTTCCAATGTGGTTTCGTTTTTAATGTTCAGTAGGATGTTGGACGTATCTTTGCTTCTATTACTTAAAGTGGCCAAGTTTACGGCTGTGGAAATTATGGTCATAGTATTTAGTCCAAAGAGAAAGGTTTTTTGTTTCTCTTTTCTGCGCCGTTTGCCAACCTGTCTTACGCTCGTCATTTTTTTGCTAGTATCAACAAACCTTTTATTTTGCATTTAATTATTACTTACTAGTGGTTAGATCAGAGCCCAAAAAATGTATCTAGCAAAGTCATATCGGAGGATTAGTTATAAGACAAGAATGAAAACTTATGTGAGAAATTATTTAGAAAATGAATGAATAATTGTAAGAATCAGTGGATATTTTTGTTGCAAATTGATCATTTCCATCAATAAATTACAGGTATTTCAAATTATTCTCCTAAAATAGATTGTAAGCAGATTGTTTGATTGATGTTATAAAAGATACAATATATTCCAATAAATGAAATCTGAACGTGCGTTACAAATTGTTGTTAAATTGAATGTTCAAATAATCCGAATCCACCAACTTCTGCTATTAATAATATGCATCTGAAGACGATAAATCATTCATTATGAAAATAAATACATTATGAAGCAAATATATATATTGGTTTTTTTTTCAACCAAAATAGTAACCCGCAAACAAACTTTCCGACTACAATTTAAGATAGAGACTAACATCAACTCGACAAGCTTTTCCAAAACTTAATATTAAATAACTTGCCGGGTCTCCACTAAGCAAGCTGCATCGCGAGGAAAGCGCACGAGGCATGATTTTGTTCTACACAAAGCTCAAAATCGCAACGAAAATGGCTGCCTCGCGAGGCGGCTCGCTCAGTGGAGACCCGGCTAATATTATTTTCCAATATTCCGTTTTTTAAGGCGTGGATAAATGTATTGAGTAGCAATGGAGAAATCGCATTACACGCATACCGCTTGTGCCTATAATACCTTTCGCAAAATTATGTACCTACTAGATTACCTGTACCTCTACCATGAGTTACACAAGTTTACAGTGACCGTACTCGGTAGCGACGGCGTAAATGATTTGTATGGAGAAATGTGTACAGCGCCTCCAGCGGTCACTTACGGAAGTACAATTCTCCATACAAGTCATTTACGCCGTCGCTAGCGAGTACGGTCACTGTAATGTAAACTAGTGTAACTCATGGTAGAGGTACCGTTTACCAGATTCTCGTTACGTTATCTGGGGGCACGGGAGTGCCCCCGCCAAGACGAGCCAAGCGGAGCGCAAGGGCACTACCTACCTTTTCTCGAAATGTTTCGTCGTTTTTTTGAACTCTTATAACTTTGCTTTGGATGATGTTAAATAGTTAACACTAGTGCAAACATGAAACAAACAAAGTTTGAATGTCGTAGCTATTATACTTTAGATTTTATCAATGTCTAAAAACCCCCGATTTCGTCACTGATTCACTGACTCACTGATCATCAAAATTCTTAAGGTACTTACTTCTAAAGTCCTAGAAAGCTGAAATTTGGTATGTAAGCTAGTAATAGTATACAAACAACGAAAAAATCTTAAAACTTGAAACTTTTACCCCTCAACCCCTTAAACTAGGGGGTGAAAGCTTGTATGAGACTTCCGCAAATTTTGATGCTAGAGGTCTAAAAATTGATATAGAGGGTCCTTGTTATCCTTGTTATAAATAATAAGATATGTAATTCAGGATTTTTTGTAAATCATCCCCTACCAAAAAGAAATGAAATCCCACAAATAAATTTCATGTTAAATGCTGCCAAGACGAGACCATGTAGCTCGCACTGTCAAAAAGTAATCAGATCTCTTGTAGAGCCAAGTTTCTAACCCTACGTGCCCAGCTCTAAATCTATAAGCCCTAATTTTACACTAATTAATCTCGTAGGCGTGCAAACCGTGGACTAAACTGGCGAGTCGGCCGCACGGAAAGAGTTTAAAAGATTGAATAGATTTTAAAGTTCAAGCCCATATGCCGAATTACAAAAGGTTCGTGTGCGGCCGACTCGCCAGTTTAGTCCACGGTTTGCACGCCTACGAGATTAATTAGTGTAAAATTAGGGCTTATAGATTTAGAGCTGGGCACGTAGGGTAGAAACTTGGCTCTACAAGAGATCTGATTACTTTTTGACAGTGCGAGCTACATGGTCTCGTCTTGGCAACATTTAACATGAAATGTTTTTGTGGGATTATCTACATCTACACTAATCTACATCTACACTTATCTACATCTACACTATCTACATCTACACTAATCTACATCTACACTAATCTACATCTACATCTACATCTACACTAATATTATAAAGAGGAAAGATTTGTATTTTTGTATGTAATGAATAAACTTAAAATTTACTGGACCGATTTCAAAAATTCTTTTGCCGTTAGAAAGCTACATTATCACTGAGTAACATAGGCTATATTTATTACTAGAAAAAATTAGAGATCCTCAGAAAATCTTACTAAAACCAACCCAAGGTGTAATAAAATTAGCCATAAAATGTCTTTCATCGCATGCGCTGCAGAAAGTATTGATGATAGAACAAAAAAATGTTCTACAATATTATAGAACGTATCAATATCTACAAAAAACTTCGCGAGACCATACGTCCAACTGTTGTAGTTATGTCACTATTACTACTTCTTTACATTTTAAAAGATGATAGAAATGCCTATCAAAATCAGACCATGTTATCCACACCTTTGTATTAATTTTTATCCAAATAAATTATTTCGTATGCAAGACTGGTTCAATACCTGTTGGTTGTTTTTTGAATTATTGAAATCGGACATTCCATTCAAAAGATAATACGAAATTAAAAATGCCATTATAAATTAATGTCAGTTTTAATTTTGAAAATTTGGGCCTCCTGCTTGGATTCTCGCTAGCATGCCTGCTTGCTTGCTTGCATGCTTGCTTGCGTGCTTGATTGCATGCTTGCTCGCATGCTTGCTTGCTTGCATTCTTGTTTACATGCTTGCTTGCACGCTGGCTTGAATCCGTTAGGACTGTCGCTTGCATGCTTTTATACATGCTTGCTTGCTTGCTTGCATGCTCGCTAGAATCCTGCTTGGATTCTCGCTTGCATGCTTTCTTGCAAGCTTATATGCTTGCTTGCATGCTGTTTGCATGCTTGCGTTCAAGCTGTTTGCATGCTTGCGTGCATGCTTGCTTCAGGCTTGCTTGCATAATAGCTTGCTTGCTTAATTGCATGCTTCTCTGAAATATTATGGTTCACGCGAGCGAAGCCGCGGGTAAAAAAGCTAGTTATTACATACTTAACTATAAATTAAAAATTTTAAAGTCTAAGATCCCTTCCGCAGCATACAAAAGAGCTGATAACTTTGAAACGGCTGGACCAATTTTTATGAAACATCGCCAAGAGACTGCTTTCAAATAAAAAAAAACCGCATCCAAATCGGTTCGGTTCGTTTAAGAGTTATGATGCCACAGATAGACACACACACATAGCGGTAAAACTTATAATAACACCCCTCTTTTTGTGTCGGGGGTTAAAAATCGAAGATTTACTCAAGGAAGTGATTTTTTCCTCTTTTGGTCGAATGTCTTAATTTGGACACCTGGTATAATGGGAATGTAATTAAACCCCTTTCCAGGCATAGTGCATATAGCGACCACATAAATCTAAACAACGATTCGACCTTAGCCCCTTTACAATATGCTAGAAAATCAATTGAATTTGTTTAAAATATACTTTGCTTTTAAATTAATCCTGCATAGGTAAACAATATAACACAATTTTTCATTGTGTAGTAGCGTATCTAAATAGACGGGGGTTGGAAAAGGGTTTAAGGTGATGTAGTCTTTTGGGAATGTGGTATTTTAGACACAAGCAATATACACACGATCACTGCAATTTAAAAAAGTTTTTGAATTTCGTGTTCATGATTCTAGGACGATTTTGGAAGGCTTAATAAAATTAGCAGGTTTTAATTAAAGTAGGCACCAAGAAAATAAAAGCACTTATTTACATTTCAACTTTATAATATCACATAATAACACCAATATAAACAAAATATTTCAATAAATAAAGACAATGGTCATTTAATGACAAGCACAATAAAATATTACTCCACAAACTTTGCAGGTAAATAAAAAATGGTGAATGTAAGCATTTACAATGTAGAAACCATCGTAACTTTCAAATGAATAAAAATGTATATTTATATCTTAAATTGACAATCAATCTTCATTGTGATTTGTTTACTATTACATAGTATTACCGTAACTACTTTCAACCGGGTACTGCCGTTTCGCAACTATATTTTTCCCAAATAATTCATTTGGCAAATGTTTCATTTCCCAAATGTTTATTTTTTCTGAAACTGTAAACTATTCAGGATATATTTCAGGACTATCCTGTAGGTTAGGTTTGTTTTATAACAATCCTGAAAGTTTACAGTTTAAAAAAAAAAAAAAACATTTCGGAAATTAAACATTTGCCAAATGAATCAGTTTGGAAAAAATAATTCGCGAAACATTAGTAAACCACTTTCAACATTAACTTCCACTGTCCGTAATTTCAAGCGTAAAATTTAATCACAAACGTGTCATTCTAACATTTGATATTAGAATTATTAGAAGTACTGATTTCTAATTTATAACATTCAAATTTTGGGTAAATTATTGTTCTCAATATTGCTCTAAGGCAACCATAATAAAATAGGCGCGTAAAAGACGTCGAGTTGCGGAAATTAGCCCGTTATTACCTATTATTGCTCGAAGTCAGCTTTAACGTCCATTCTACAACCATGTGCTAGCCGCTAATAATTTTATACTGTCTTGTTAGCACCTTTTAACACATCTTTTAATTAATTGACTGTGATGCGAAGTTGCATTTTTGAAGACATTTAACATTAATAGAGTGCAAGTGTTTCAATAGTAAGATATGTATTCTAAATATGCCACCAACAGAGAGATACTATGAAAATTTGATATACATTGAATTTATTGTCCAACCCCTATTGTCATCGTCAAATCTTGAGATGAGCATGACACTCAGATTTTCTCGTCCGCACCTACATGTAATTAAAAGGCAAAATGAAGTGTAAGCGAGACAGCAGGAGATAGTTTTAATATTCCTATAATATTATGCTTCTTTGCACTATCCTTAATTAAGTGACTAAAATATTGCAATGAGATGTGTATGGTCAACAAAAATACATTAATAAAAAATTTTTTTTGTTGATTTTCGATATTTACTGTTAAAAGTCAAACAGAACATAGCGTAGAAGTTTAAAAATATAATATGAGTAGGCTTAAAATTTGCGAGATTAAGCCCATGTCGATGTATTTTCCAAATCATTCCCGCTGTAACTCCGAAGCTAGCTTTATGGAAAGCAATTTTTTTGTTAATAATGGCACAAAAGGTTTTTCATTTCTTAGATATTGTTCGAATGTTTCGCGTCGCGTGAATGTTTGATTTCGGAAATGCTTAAATATTTTTAAAAGATGATAACTACTTTTAAAGTGTTTCACGAATCACGAACGTGCCATTGGAGAGAAAAAAATTTATCGATAGTTCTCACTCCAAATCGCTTATACCATCGATACGTAAAGTTTATGTGTTTGACTTCAATCCATACGAAAACTACTGCTAATATAAATAAATAAATAAATAAATATTAGGGGACAATCTTATACAAATCGACCTAGTCCCAAACTAAGCAAAGCTTGTACTATGGGTACTAGACGACGATAAACATACTTAAATAGATAAATAAATACTTAAATACATAGAAAACATCCATAACTCAGGAACAAATATTCGTGCTCATCACACAAATAAATGCCCTTACCGGGATTTGAACCCAGGACCTCTTGCTTCGTAGGCAGGGTCACTACCAACTAGGCTAAAGCGGTCGTTACTTTCGTTTTGTTTCGTTTCGTTATTTCGTTTTCGTTATGCTGTCGTTATTTTGTGACATTTCCAACAGTGCCCATTTCGTTCTTACAAATTAAATACTAAAATGACAATTATTCACCCGCCAGCATAAGGTCGTAATGTAAGAAGTTGCACCGCTCTTATTTCATGAAGCATCTGCTAGTATACACTATTTAACGTAATACAGTTTTACAAACTAACAGCAAAGACAGAATTATGTGACACAAGCTATAGCCCGCGACTCAGGGTCTCAAACTATCTCAACATCAAGTTTCACATAATTCGGTTTAGCAGTCTGAGCATGACGAGATAACTGAGAGACATATACTTTCGCATTTATAATATTAGTATGGAGATATGGATTAATAACTTTCCTGACGATACATCGATAGTATAAACGATCTGAGGCGCGACAAACTGACGCACAAAACTTTGTATAGATAAAAAACTTAAGACAGGCCCCTCTTGCATGTAGTAGTAACGTGTCCGTATAGGTAACTTGATGTTCCAAATAATAAAAATGACTCAAATTACTTATCGATTCTGTGCACTACTTACATGCAAGAACGGTGTTACCTTGAGTTTTTTACCTGTGCATTAGTTTATTTATTTATAGTAGGCGGCACCGCAGCTTCGTCGAGCAGGGTTTCGAGTTGCTTGACATCAGTGACGGGCAGCGAGCAGGCATAACGACGACACACGTACGCTGTCGGAGCGTCTCCTACAGACCTGATGCGGCTCAGCACTGGAAAAAGAAAGTCTTGCATCAATTTTTGCTACTCCGAAACCCAGAACAGAACTATAACTTAAGTACCATTGGATTACATTATGGATGGATACCTGAGAGAAATCTATATATATAAAAGAAGAAACTGACTGACTGACATATCAACGCACAGCCCAAACCGCTGGGCCTAGAGATTCCAAATTTGGCACGTAGGTTCCTTATAAGGTCTAGGGGTGCACTAAGAAAGGATTTTTCAAAATTCACTCCCTAAGGGGGTGAAAAGGGGGTCCAAAGTTTGTATGGGGAAACAAGATTAGTTCGACTATTTTATTCGAAACTTCACAGAAGTACTCCTAATGGTAAATGAGTAAACACGTGTTTCAGGTTTTTCGAGAATTCAACCCCTAAAAGGGGGGAAAGGGGTAACAAAGTCTGAAAATCAACATGGGTGTTGTTTCTATGGTTTATCGGGTCGCTGGTTATGAAAACAACAACGGTTTTAAAATCCGACGTGGCGGACGTAAAATACCATCTCCCTGGATGGGGTGCGATGGGGTTGAAATGTCTAAATAAACTAAATGACTGTTGATATATCAAAGCACAGCCCAAACCACTGGATCTAGAGACTTGAAATTTTGCACATAGATACCATATACAATGTAGGCATCCACTAAGGAAGGATTTTTGGGAATTCCCACGGGAACGGGAAAAAACGGGATTTATAAATTCGATTCCGAGTGACCCTATCTCAGTAACTATAATAACTAGACTCTTCAAATTTGATACACAAGTAGGTATTATATTATTTAAAACATTAATTTCAGGATTTTTCACAATTCCCACGGGATAAGGAAAAAACGGGATTTATATATTCAGTTCAACGGGATCCTATGAAGTATAATTACTAGACTCTTCAAGTTTGACATAGAAGTAGGTAATTATAATAGTAAAAAACTTTTTAAGGATTTTCGGAAATTCCCACGGGATAAGGAAAACACGGGATTTTTCGTTTTACTGGTCGTAGAAAGCTGAAATTCGGCATGTAGGTTGCTTGGGGAGTGTAGAGGAGGATTGAGAGAGGACTTTACAAAATTCCCACGGGAACGGGAAAAAACAGAATTTTTCGTTTTGGTGATCGTAGAATGCTGAAATTCGGCATGTAGGTTGCTTGGAGAGTGTAGCGGAGCATTGAGAGAGGACTTTCCAAAATTCCCACGGGAACGGGAAAAAACGGGATTTTTCGTTTTACTGGTCGTAGAAAGCTGAAATTTGGCATGTAGGTTGTTTGGGGATTGTAGAGGAGCATTGAGAGAGGACTTTCCAAAATTCCCACGGGAACGGGAAAAACAGAATTTTTCGTTTTACTGGTCATAGAAAGCTGAAATTCGGCATGTAGGTTGCTTAGGGAGTGTAGAGGAGCATCTCTTTAGAAGGTAAGAAAACATTGAATTATACCTAATGCAGGACAGGGGAAATTAATAATAGGTTTTATATTATTAACAAACCTGGTTATTTTAGTGCCCGCTTTCGAATAGTGAAAAACATTGTATATAAAGAAATACTGTAAAAGACCGTATCTACCTGAAGGTTAGTCGGGCTTGCTTGCTCGCTTACTTGCACGCTTTCTTGCTTGCTTGATATGTATCTTGGTTGTTTGGAATACTCATGGTACATGCGAGCGAAGCCGCGGGCAAAAGCTAGTATATATATATATATATATTTCACTTTTTAAGAAATTGTTACCATAGTAATTGTTCGTGATGACTAACTTTCAAACCGCTATAACTCAAAAAGTTGCTTACGTGACTAGACATGATCTTTCCGTGTACCCTTCATATGTGCTCACAAGTTGTTTAAAGATGTTTTAAACGCATGTTTAAAAATGGGTTTACATCTATGTATGACGGTGTTCTCAGTGGGAATAAGCAGAAACCACAGAAATATATCGAGATAGAAGGAAAATGCTCGGCAATTTGTAGCGAGACCGAGCCTGTAACATCTTGCGTAGGTACTTTGACGTCACGAGTGTAATTTAGTGATGGGAAACATAAGCCGCGCGAAATCAATTCAAAAGCATCGATTCACAGATCGATTAGAGAACCGATTCTTATGCACAGAGGAAATGAGAAAGGTCAGAATTTCAAATAGAAAAATATAAATGTAGGTAGGTACCTACCTAACCAATAAATTGCTTTACATTTGTCAGTACCTACTATAGCCGCTGCAGTTATTCATCATCATCATCATCATTTCAGCCGTAGGACGTCCACTGCTGGACATAGACCTCCCTCATTGACGCCCAATCATTACGGTTGAAAGTGACTTGCATCCTCCCTGAACCTGCGGCCTTCACCAAATCGTCCGTCCATCTCGTTGGTGGACGTCCCACGCTGGGCTAGCCAGTCTGTGGTCTCCATTCGAGAACTTTTGGGCTCTAACGACCATATGTTCTGCATGCTATATGGCCTGTCCATTGCCATTTCAACGAGCTAATCCGTTTGGCTACGTCGGTGACCCCGGTTCTTCTACGGATCTCCTCGCTTCTGATTCGATCCCGTAGAGAAACTCTGAGCACAGTCCTCTCCATAGCTCGTTATTATAATCGTACCTATAATCGTGTAAGTACTACACACACACACACACACACGCGCACATTTTTTAAAATAATATTTAGCCTTATGTAAATGTGTTCCTTTTCATCATATGACATCATCACTACATCAATAGTCGGATAAGCTGTACTGATTACTCGTCGGTACTAAAGCCAGTAAAGGTGTCTTCGTGGAAATGTATAGAACAATTCTTGCTGTTTTTTGTAGGGAACCATTTTTTACGACCAGTTGTTTTCAATCCATTTATTTTTAATATGAGGATCATTCGGAAAACTAAAATAAAATTGCAATATAGAAGTAACCATAACCTGTTTGTTAATAATATTTGCTTTGCACTACGTACATTATATAGCTACATAATAATATAAAAACGTAATTATCATTTCCTCTGCTTTCAAAATCGATTTTAATCGAGTAAGAACTGCGATAGTGTACTTGTACATCACTATTCTTACTTTTGACAGAAAAAATGATAAATTGACCTTGGACGCGACTCGATAATTTGAATAGCTTATTTTTACATTGCTGGTTTTGAACGCACGCCATGTCTGGCTCGTCAAATTAAAGCCGCAATGGAAAGCTAGCGTGGACACACTATCGCCCGCTACTGTTCTGATGAAAATAATAAAATAAATCGTTTTTTAATTAATAACAGATATTTTAGGACAAATAGTAGTTACCAATGAAAGGAAATACCTCGACTAACAGCTCCAACTTTATCTGTAGTATTTAAACTGTTAATTACTGAACAACGAGTCATTTTATTTTTAAAACCTGACGTCGCACGCAGACCGCGGTCGAGAGCAGACTGAAGTTCGCGGCGAGCATTGGGGCTTATAAACTCCATTTGGCCAGTCGACGTACGTAAACTCTTTCCTTCTATCTCGATATATTTCTGTGGCAGAAACTGCCCACTCGTCTGTTTTTCTCTGTTTGAAAGTTCTATAGACAGACAGCCCAGCTACGAGTCGTAGCTATAGTCCGGTCGTTATCATCTGAGCTCTGTGGCCATAAACTAATTAGTGAACAAGGATGAGCAATGCTAAGCGAGTTGCGAAATATCGATATCGATTGCATATCGATTGGCTAATATTTATTTGTAAAAAATTATTAAGTTTATACCTACATATTTAGATTTATTTCATTTAATGTTTATGTTTAAGTTTGTATTGCATTATATACCTGTAAATTAACAAGGAGAGAATCATATACGTAACATCTTTCTTTATTGTTATCCTAGGTGACATCGATGAAACATTTACTAAGTGCAATCACATAAACATCACTAAAGTCGCTGCAAAGTGCGAGCGAGAGATCTGCTAACCTCCCAAGAGCGAGCGAGATGTGCGAAAAAGGGTTTTTATGGCCCCAGAGCTCAGATGATAACGATCGGACTACAGTGCCATTGACGAAGACGCGTGAATTTGTCAAAATTAGATATTAATGACATTACAATAAGGGCCACGGCACGCGTCATCATGAATGACTCGATCTATATACGCGCGTATAACACTATGGAATAGTAGACTGTAAGGGTGAGCATAGACACTCACGTATGTCGGACATACCGGCGGGCGAGTCGGCAGAGGGGTCGGCGACGGCGAGCACTCGGCCGGGCAGCAGACGAGAACGCACCACTCGTACCAGCTCCAGGGTACGGGGGTCGGTGCAACCGCCGGTTATTAGAACCTGCAGAGAACAGTTTATTATAATTCCGGCTGATGATGTTGACGACTGCAAACTCCAACCAAACTATTGTTATTTCTGAGTTGTGAGTCGCATATTTTCGGTTGATTAATAGAGGCAAAAGGTCAAACGTATGCCGTGGTGGCCTAGTGGCACTAGTGGTTTGAACTATTGCCTCTCAAGCATAGGGTCGTGGGTTCGAATCCGGGCTCGCACATCTGAGTTTTTCGGAATTTATTTGCGAAATTATATTTGAAATTTATCACGGGCTTTACGGTGAAGGAAAACATGGTGAGAAAACCTGCACACACCTGAGAAGTAATTCATTGGTGTGTGTGAAGTTCCCAATCCAAACTGGGCCGACGTGGGAAATGCGGCACAAGCTCTTTCATTCCGAGAGGAGGCCTGTGCCCTGCAGTAGGATATAAATAGGCTGGGATCATGATGATGAAAACTCAAATACGACCGGAAGACCGGATAGCCTAGTTGTTAGAGAACCTGACTATGAAGCTTGAGGTCCCAGGTTCAAATATTTATCATTAAAGGTTCAAAATGACGACCAGATGGCCTAGTGGTTAGAGAACCTGACTATGAAGCTTGAGGTCCCGGGTTCGATTCCCGTGTCGGGGCAGATATTTGTATGAATAATACGAATGTTTGTTCTCGGGTTTTGGGTGTTTAAGTATGTATCTATCTATATAAGTATGTTTATCCGTTGCCTGGTACCCATAACACAAGCTTGCCTAGCTTACTTTGGGACTAGGTCAATTGGTGTGAATTGTCCCGTGATATTTATTTAAATAATGAATGATTGTTTTTAACACACTAACAAGTTCTGTTCGCCAGTTTAATTTTTTGTTATTAAATATTGCGCATAACGGTCAAACATTTAATAATATTACCTGTGTAGGCGAATCGTTGTAGAACATAAGCGCGGACATCATCTCCGGCAAAGCTGTTGGATTATCGTTCAGTCTTCTCGCGAAAGCTGTCAACAGTTTCTTCGCCATCTCTCGTTCGTGGTCGCCGCCAGCCTCCGCCACGCCTTTGTCGGCATAGGCCGCCAGGCGCTGCAAGTTGTGGCATGCCACACTGTTGCCAGCCGGTTCGGCGCCATCTTGCTCTACAAATAAAGTAGTTTTTGTAAAAATCATTTTTGCTAACTGCATTTGCATTGTTATCCAAACTATTGGCTATGTGCGAAGCGGGTGGGGGTAAAGAAAACGATCGCAGCGCACAACATGGCAAAAAACCGGCCAAGTGCGAGTCGGACTCGCGCACGAAGGGTTCCGTACAATTATCTATAAAAATCACGTTTGTTGTATGGGAGCCCCCTTAAATATTTTTTTTATTTTAATTTAATGATTTATTTTAAAAGTTAATATACAGGGTGTTTGGTAGCTACGTACAAAGCTTTAAGGGGGTGATAGCCGAGGTATTTTTGAACATTTTTAGCCATATATATCTTAGCCGAAATTTGATATTTTTTTTTAAAATTGAAGACTTCGAAATTTTAGGAAAATACCCAGAATTTGATAGTCACGAGTCAATATTGCCCCAATGAGCGTTAATTTGGAAACCAAATCTTTTATTTCGAATAGTTTAATGTGTATTGGACCAAATGAAATAATTTTTAAGTGTCTTTCTTGCCACAAAAACAAAATGGAGGCATTCGAAATTACTAAAAATGTCTTAGGTTGGAACAGAGTAATTTTTCTGTGCCATAAAAAAAAAATTAAAAAAATCCTTGAAATGTTCAAACATTTTTAGAAACATGCCTTTCTTCTTCTTGTTCTTTCTTTTAAGGTATCACTCATTGACATTGCTTGCTAAATCTCAGATAAAAAGTAAAAACCAAACTCAGGGAGCACTCGCTAAGAATGCACTAGTCTTGAAATTTAACTAGTAAATAGCATGTGAAAAGGACAAGTCTGCGTCATTTTTCTGTGCCATATTTAAAATTTCCAAATTAACGCTCATTGGGGCAATATTGACTCGTGACTATCAAATTCTGGGTATTTTCTTAAAATTTCCAAGTCTTCAATTTAAAAAAAAAAAAACAAATTTCGGCTATGACATATATGGCTAAAAATGTTCAAAAATACCTTTTAATGTCACTTTATTTGCGTGTCGTCAATTGTTACTCTAGTACAAATTGTAAAGAGATTACAGTTCACGAGCCGCAATATAATGTTGTTGTGGTTTATAATTCTAAATTAAATGGAGTATAAGCTAGGATGATGAATATGATGATGATGAAAATTTTAATTCTATCTCACCTCCTTTCAACCGCAATACAACAGTGTTGTCTTCATCCGAACACGTAAAGTATCCGCCGTTTTCATCATCCCAAAACAGCTCATCCTGCTTCTGTTGCAACTCACGCGCCCAGTTCAACCAGCGAAGGTCCAAAGACGCCTCGTACAAGTCCAAGAGACCTCTGACTAGAAACGCGTAGTCGTCAAGGAAACCTCTAATGGGTTTTGGTCTGCACAAAAAAAAGTTGTCATATTGGCTATGTGCGAAGCAGGTGGTGGGATACAGAAAACGATCGCAGCGCACAACATGGCAAAAATTGGAAGTAAATGGAGAGGAAATGTTGTCAACGCTACGCGGCGCCACCGTCGTGCACGTAGCCAATCAATAGGTGAATCAACTTCTTCTTGCCACCCGTTGCTATGGTTACACTAAGTTTGTCTCCTGGACAACTTAAGCATTTTTCTATGAAACAGTATGAAGATGTCACTTGGACAACTGGAGACATAGTAAACAATACAAAAAAGTTGATCAACCCAGATTCTCATTCTCTCTCTTATTTCAGCCAGTTGAAGAATAAATCCATTGAATAGCACACTTGTAAATTGAATATATCAGAAATTAACTGCCTGTCTCAGCTTCGCATGGATGAAACACTAAATAAAAAAAAAACTTTCATACAAATCTTTTCATAATAGACACAGCATACAACAAAATTAGACAAATAGGTGCAGCCATTGAAAAGCTATATGTGTACATACATTTTGCGCAATTTATTTTTATTTATATAGATATTTATGTAGATTATTGATAAATGTGATACATTTTAATAAAACAGTTATTCTCCTTTGAATAGAATAACAATGACATAGAAGTTGAAACCAAAGGCAACAAGATGTACCACATCTGTTTCTTTGGAATACAATATTGGGCTTGTCTAAAATAGTCAAAAGTTGCAGTTGGCAGTCATTAATTATGAATTAGGTTTCAGATTAACAAAAAATCAGATGACATTTGTCACTATAACTTACATTTGTGCGACCGTTCCATCTGCAGCTCTGTAGCAGGAATGAATCAATGTTTTCTCAACTGGGTCATATAAATACTGTTTTATAAAATTTGCAGTTTTAATTGCATCTTCAACATAGTCTTTGTCCCCCAAGCCCTGGCCAGCTTGAGCCAATCCAGAGATCATCAAAGCGTTCCAAGAGCACAACATCTTGCTGTCTAAATGCGGCCGCGGCCTTTTCAGGCGGGCTTCGTACAGTATCTCTGTGCATTCTTTAAGCACTTGATTAAACTGTTCAATGGTCAAATCAAACTTTTTCGCAGTCTCCTCTTTGCTACCATAGACAATTAAAACGTTTTTCTTTACAAGCTCTCCATGAGGGTCGCTCCCTGGCGAAATATTACCTCCTTCATCAATACTGAAGTAATCGCATATAATATCCATATAAGCAATTTCATTGATCTTTTTATCACCAAGAAGAGATTCAATTTCATCATATTCCCACACACAAAATGCACCCTCTTTCTTATGAGTTGCTCCATGTATAGGGTAGGAGTCTGCATCCTCAGCACTATAATAACCTCCTGACTCATGTCTCAGATCTCTATTAACATACTTGATAATATCACAAACAACTTCAGCATAAAATTCCTCTTTCGTTGCAATAAAAGCATCAGTATAAGCAGCCACTAGTTGGGCCTGGTCATACAGCATTTTTTCAAAATGAGGCACATGCCAATCATTATCCACAGAATACCGAGCAAAGCCACTAGAGATGTGGTCATGAATACCACCTTTAGCCATCTTAGTCAATGTATACAAACACATCTCTAAGCATTGTTTCCCCTCTGGATTAGATTTATCTCGAGCATAGAAATGGAACAGGAAGTTGAAAATAGAGCACTGGGGGAACTTTGGAGCTAACCCAAATCCACCAAAATCTGGTTCAAAGGCCGATATGTATTTCTGCACACATTTGTTCCATGTCTCTTCTCCAGGGACAGATGGGGATAGTTCATTATCAACCTTGGATATGTTTTGGAGGGCATCCATTATTGCAGCCCCGGCCTGATTGAATTGGTCCTTATTCTCTTTCCATTTTTTGGCAAGAGATATCAGGATGGATTTAAAGCCTGGACGGCCCCAGCGATCTTCAGGGGGGAAGTAAGTACCTCCTGTCACTGGAAGCAAATCAGGAGTAAGGAAGACAGACATAGGCCAACCTCCACCTCCTGTGGTAGCCATTACAAAGAGCATGTAAATGCGGTCAATATCAGGCCTCTCTTCACGGTCCACTTTAATGTTTATGTAGTGTTCATTCATAACTTTGGCAACATCTTCATTTTCAAAAGACTCTTTCTCCATAACATGACACCAATGGCATGTGGAGTAGCCCACGGACAGAAAGATGAGTTTGTTTTCTTTTTTGGCCTTGTCTATGGCTTCTTGGCACCATGGGTACCATTGCACAGGATTGTGAGCATGTTGAAGTAAGTAAGGTGACTTTTCAGAAACTAAAGCATTTGTATGTTTTGGCACTTCAATTACATTGGCTTCTGCACTCGGTGATGTCATTTTTATAATATTGTCACTGAAACTCCTTGTAATTTGGGGAGATACAGCTGGTAGCTGGTTGTTCTGGCTAAATGATGAGATTCTGAAAAAATAAAAGTAAGTGGTAGAATGCCAAAATCATCACCAGTATTGTTTAAAAAAAAATAAAAATAAATAAAAAGCGAGTTTCAAAGTAGTTAGTACTTTTCAGGTGGTTCAGCCAAGATAAAAAGAATGTTGCAACTTAAAAACAAGTTTTACTTTTGCTACATAAAACAAGTCATAGTACCTTTGTTTCATTAATCAACAATGCTCGTCTTGGATTCAATAATTACCAACTAATTTCTTATCACTATTGATTCAATTATTCAGCTCAGTTACATCATATTTATTCCTGTAGATTAGGGAGATTAGGGTTGCCACGGAAACATATTAGTGCAAGTAGAGAACAAAAATGAATTTTCTTTAAGCAAATAGGTTACTTTGACATTATGTATTTTCTTTATCCTCACTCAACACTGCTCTTCTGCGCCTGTTCATACTTTTATGATGTTCTAGCTAGGTTTTAGAATAAACTCTTTTTGGGGTTTTACATTGATTGTAAGTCAATGCAAAAAATAGTATCTCTTGGGGCTTTTTTCTTTCTTCAGTTGAAAACCTCTTCCTGGTCCTTACCAACAAAGAATGTTTTTTTTTAACTGGGACAATCTCCTCTACTTAATAATAATAATAAACATTTAATTCAGGCTGCCTAGGCCCATAGATAAATACCTTACAGAGTAACATACATAATCAAATTTAAAACTTAAAACTACATAAAACCAAACATCACACATCAAACACTCAGGACACCCGCAGAGCCGGTGTCGCGTCAGTAGCACCGGAGACCCGAGGTCGCCCACGGAAACGCCGGAACACTACTCCTTTAGGCCAAAACTGCTCCATCGTCAAGGCTCCCCAGTCCTTCGTCGGAACCAACACCACGAACGAGTTAAACGTTCGTTCATGGCTCGATTCCAAAAGCTGGACCCTCACGGTGTACTGCTTGGCGCTCCGGATGCCTTAACCCCTCATATGCTTAAGACACAGATCCGTGCCCAATTTAAACCATTCTTTTTGAGTTTTTTTTAAATCCGCATATTTGGATTTATATGAAACAGTTGAAACTAGAATGCATGATTTTTTTCACTTCCCTCATAGGAGGGGAATGGGTTGGGACATTGGAACAGCACATTTCAAACCAGGACAAAGGAAACCTTACTACAGAACAATGCAAGTATCAGTCATTAAGTCTCATTTTCCCATGAACTGCATATAATTAATTCAAATAGCATAATGGTGGCTAAAAGGGAACCTAGTGCCAAGAATACCTTACATAACTATTTTTATTGCTCAGTGGACCTAATTACATAATTTAAGAAAAACACCTTTCTCTTTTAGCACTTAAAATTGCATACAAGTGGCAATCATATCATGTAAACAAAAACAAGGCCAAGCAGCTATACTACATTGTAATATAAATAGCAAACAAGAAAAATATTTTTATTTTCTTAAAATTACGTTTTTAACTATTGGTACCTTTTCGACAAGCTTAAATCACGATGAGTGCACACCGGGTTGGCCAAAATCGGCTCCTTGGTTGTGTTTTGATTCAAGTTCAGATTCTTCAGTTTGCTATCTCCCGTCGACAAACGCCGCAGCAAGAGCGCTGCTCGGCCGGTTGGCATAATAAAAAACAACAACAACCTTTATCGAAGAAACAACATAGACCGTCACCGTTTTTATTAACTTATATAATTTTGTTTTCATTCGATACCAACAAAATACGCAACAAACACGACAAAATTTTTTGACGTTAGTAGAAGAATGTGTTACCAAGTTTAAGTTTATAAAGAATGACACATCACCAGAATGTTGCCATTTATTACATTCTAAATTTGAAATATTTAAAAAAAATATTGGTACAAAAGGCCAAGATCGCTTTCATTTATTTTTTTTTCTAGAGAGGGGAAAACCCCTGAAAAATTAAAACACAAATCACATATCGCACCTTCAGAATTACGCACCTTTAGGCTTAATTTGAAATTATGTCATTTTTTAAAAATAAACGATTGTTTTAGAATAAAGTTTGTTATTGAGATGAGATGAGATTCAGTTCAATTCTAAAGGTGCGTATCATAAAGTTCATAAAATATACTTTCTAAATTTTAAAAACTCAAGAATAGGGGTCGGTTGTTGCAGTAGTTAGGTATCTACGGTATCTCTATCATCAAAATCACTGAACAAAGAAAGAATTTAAAATGCCTTTTTACTTTATTTAAAGACAAAAGTCTTGAATAAGTCTTGAATTTTCTCGAAATAAATAAATGAACGTAATATAAATAACTTTGATATTGTATTAATGCAGGCGTGGTTTCAAAAAAGTTCTTGCCTACTTTTACATCTAATTATTGCCATTGCCATTATCATATATGTATAAGACTCGTTGGAGTCGTTGGAACGGATACTTAGTAGAACATTGATAAAGTTATATAAGTACTATTTAGTTCAATTGTATTAGTTAGGGCGATCCATTTAAAGCTATTTTATACTTGTCAACATACCTACCTATGTATATGTATAGGTACTCGCGGATAAGCAAATAATTTAGTGTAAAAAAATGCTTTAGATAAGTAAATACCTTAAATACCGATCAAATGTAAAAAGTCAAATTCGAATTATTGTAGAATAATTGTAGTGTTTTTTTAAACCAAATTAAAGGTTGCAGCTTCATAATAAGTAGCTAACATATATTTGCAGTTTATGAAATAGATAATATGAAGTCCTGTAAGTTTTGTTAGCGTATAAGACTGATTTTAGATGCTAAAATGCAGTTATTTTTTTTAACAAGTAGTTACGTAGGCATGTATACGTATACTATGTGACAGACAGACAAGTTAGTAGGCACACATAATATAAGTTAGTAGATAGTACAGGCACCTGCAGTAAATTTAGTCTTTACCAGTAATAGCGCTCTGAGGCCTTTGAGGCATTCAATCTGCAATTCAAAGGAACCACTACCTACACTACATCTGAGTACATTTCTTGCATTTCCACCAGCCATTTTCTTTAGATAGCTCCTATCTTACAAAACAATTTAATCCTTCGAAACAACCTTATCGTAATAACGTTAATGGCTACATTTTAGACGAAGGGACTATTAAAATACTACATTGGTTAACCAGCCGTTTTTTTTCTCATCCAAGATTCACGCATGCGCTGAAACTAAGACGCCATTCTCACTTTCACTGCACCACAACGTGATAATATGTTTTGACGTATGTAACCGGCCAGTAACGTAATGTGTTCTTGACACGAACGAGAAACAATTTCGGACATGAAGCCCTGTGTGAACTTAGCCTTATGATAGTGAAGTGTTATAGATTAATTGAGTCAGGTGAGTTATTTATGGTTATGTTGGCATTAGGGTTACCGTATGATATTCGAGTAAACAATAAAAACATTGTAATTGTAAAAATATAGTCATTTTATAAGAGTATCATCTTGTCACATCTCAATCGTTTTATTGGTGAATATGCGAATTGGATGCGGAAAAATGATTAATAATAAGTAGTAATCGCCGTCTTTTCCCTACAAATAACCCCTAATTTATACAACAACTACTTTATATACTTACATAAGGAAATAACACATTTCGCCACCGTTTTCTGGTTGCCTACACCACACAATCGCACGTGCATGGTTAAGTGGGGAGGGACTGCCGGTTGCCATGGCAACGGCAAGAGGGTTGAAGGTCCGGAGGGCTTTACTCCCCCAGCTGATTACCTATCTTGCTGTCCGGAAATTTACCTTGTAATTACATTTTGACGCAATTAAGGGAAATGGCGGACCAACAGTAGTGACCTTATTGTTGAATAATTTGCGAAAAAAATGATTCTTATTTTAAAATTAATACCTAAGTAGGTGGGGTAAACTACCCAGTGCCCATGCACCAGTGATTTACCACTTTAAGAAAAACATGACAAATGCTATAACTTTCTATCATTTGCGTTTGATTAGCTTCATTAATGGTGTTGTGATTACTTTATGGTAAAGTTTTTCTTTAAGTGGTCAACATTGGTCCATGGCACAGAAATATATCGAGATAGAAGGAAAGAGTTTACGTACGTTGACTGGCCAAATGGAGTTTATAAGCCCCAATGCTCGCCGCGAACTTCAGTCTGCTCCCGACCGCGGTCTGCGTGCGACGTCAGGTTTTAAAAATAAAATGACTCGTTGTTCAGTAATTAACTGTTCAAATACTACAGATAAAGTTGGAGCTGTTAGTCGAGGTATTTCCTTTCATTGGTAAGTACTATTTGTCCTAAAATATCTGTTATTAATTAAAAAACGATTTATTTTATTATTTTCATCAGAACAGTAGCGGGCGATAGTGTGTCCACGCTAGCTTTCCATTGCGGCTTTAATTTGACGAGCCAGACATGGCGTGCGTTCAAAACCAGCAATGTAAAAATAAGCTATTCAAACTATCGAGTCACGTCCAAGGTCAATTTATCATTTTTTCTGTCAAAAGTAAGAATAGTGATGTACAAGTACACTATCGCAGTTCTCACTCGATTAAAATCGATTTTGAAAGCAGAGGAAATGATAATTACGTTTTTATATTATTATGTAGCTATATAATGTACGTAGTGCAAAGCAAATATTATTAACAAACAGGTTATGGTTACTTCTATATTGCAATTTTATTTTAGTTTTCCGAATGATCCTCATATTAAAAAAAAAGGAATCTACAAAAAACAGCAAGAATTGTTCTATACATTTCCACGAAGACACCTTTACTGGCCCATCAAAGTACCGACGAGTAATCAGTACAGCTTATCCGACTATTGATGTAGTGATGATGTCATATGATGAAAAGGTACACAGTTAGATAAGGCTAAATATTATTTTAAAAAATGTGCGTGTGTGTGTGTGTAGTATTTACACGATTATAGGTAGGTAGGTAATAACGAGCTATGGAGAGGACTGTGCTCAGAGTTTCTCTACGGGATCGAATCAGAAGAGAGGAGATCCGTAGAAGAACCGGGGTCACCGACGTAGCCAAACGGATTAGCTCGTTGAAATGGCAATGGGCAGGCCATATAGCATGCAGAACATATGGTCGTTAGAGCCCAAAAGTTCTCGAATGGAGACCACAGACTGGCTAGCACAGCGTGGGACGTCCACCAACAAGATGGACGGACGATTTGGTGAAGGCCGCAGGTTCAGGGTGGATGCAAGTCGCTTTCAACCGTAATGATTGGGCGTCAATGAGGGAGGTTTATGTCCAGCAGTGGACGTCCTACGGCTGAAATGATGATGATGATGATGAATAACTGCAGCGGCTATAGTAGGTATTGACAAATGTAAACCAATTTATTGGTTAGGTAGGTACCTACCTACATTTATATTTTTCGATTTGAAATTCTGACCTTTCTCATTTCCTCTGTCGAAAATAATTATCATTTCCTCCGTGCATAAGAATCGGTTCCCTAATCGATCTGTGAATCGATGCTTTTGAATTGATTTCGCGCGGCTTATGTTTCCCATCACTAAATTACACTCGTGACGTCAAAGTACCTACGCAAGATGTTACAGGCTCGGTCTCGCTACAAATTGCCGAGCATTTTCCTTCTATCTCGATATATTTCTGTGGTCCATGGGCAATATCTGGGTAGTTAGTTTACCATAATTCTAACTTAACGCCACAATGTCCGTCCGACTTCAGGACCAGATGTCGAAGCCTATTCTATTGCAGCGTGGAGTCAGACAAGGAGATGATACCTCTCCGAAACTGTTCACCATTGCACTGGAGGATGCTTTCAAGACTCTTGACTGGGAAGGGCGAGGCATCAATGTAAATGGTGAATACTTTACTCACCTTCGATTTGCTGATGACGTAGTGCTTATGGCTGAGACCTTGGAAGACCTAAGTGCGATGCTCGCTGACCTTGGGACGGTCTCCGAGCGAATTGGTCTTAAATTGAACATGGACAAGACGAAGGTCATGTCGAACGCCCATGTTGTACCATCTCCCGTTATAATTGGAGACTCTCCACTCGAAGTCGTAGACGACTATATCTACCTAGGACACACAATCCAATTAGGTAGGTTCAACTTCGAGAAAGAGGTCAATCGACGAATCCGGCTCGGCTGGGCAGCGTTCGGGAAGCTCCGCTATATCTTCTCATCCAATATACCGCAATGTCTCAAGTCAAAAGTCTTTGACCAGTATGTGTTGCCAGTGATGACTTATGGCACTGAGACGTGACCGCTAACGATGGGCCTCATAAGGAAGCTCAAACTCACTCAGAGGGCAATGGAGGCGTCTATGCTCGGAGTATCTCTGCGGGATCGCATTAGAAATCATGAAATCCGCGCAAGAACTAAAGTCACCGACATAGCTCGAAGAATCGCCAGACTCAAGTGGCAGTGGGCAGGGCGTAGAACTGATGCCCGATGGGGCAAAAAGGTTCTCGAGTTGCGTCCACGGACCGGAAGACGCAGTATAGGTAGGCCTCCAACAGGTCAGATGGAGTGACGACCTGGTTAAGGTTGCGGGATCGCGTTGGATGCGGATGGCTCGGGACCGATCTGTTTGGCGAGCCTTGGGGGAGGCCATGTTCAAATGATGATGATGCTTCTAACTTAGTATTTGTCATTGGTCATCTTTGTGTTTTGGTTGTTGTTTGATTCAAAGACTGAGACGCCTTAATAAATACATATCCAACATAGCTATACCTGTAATAAAATTAAGTAGGTACACTATTGTTTTCATATCAAAACTTAGGTATATGCACAACCAAGCCGCTGGGATCAAAATAACGCTTTCTTCTCAATAGAGTAGGTAAACACTCTCGCGCTCCTTCAAAGAAGAGTCGAGGGTCGAGGACTCTTTCAAATATTATGGCCGCTCTTAGGTTCGAAGTTATTCGCATTTCAAGGCGATATACAGTCGAATTCTCCAATATCTGTACTGTACAGCTACCTAGCCGTTCATAAATATCTAAAAATGAACCTTATGTTACGGCAAAAAGGTCTATTATAGATATTCATGAACGAAACTGTACAGATATTGGAGTACTCGACTGTACCTAGCTACAGTGTGCAAAAATATTAAGGTTGAATACAGCAACCAAAAGTAAATTACATACTTATACTTTACTCGGATTTAGTGGTTCCTTAAAGGGTTCCTTCTTAAGCAGAGCATCATGGGTTATAGCCTGGCTCGCACCTATACATTACATACTTATACTTTACTCGGATTTAGTGGTTCCTTAAAGGGTTCCTTCTTAAGCAGAGCATCATGGGTTATAGCCTGGCTCGCACCTATACATTACATACTTATACTTTACTCGGATTTAGTGGTTCCTTAAAGGGTTTCTTCTTAAGCAGAGCATCATGGGTTATAGCCTGGCTCGTACCTATACATTACATACTTATACTTTACTCGGATTTAGTGGTTCCTTAAAGGGTTCCTTCTTAAGCAGAGCATCATGGGTTATAGCCTGGCTCGTACCTATACATTACATACTTATACTTTACTCGGATTTAGTGGTTCCTTAAAGGGTTCCTTCTTAAGCAGAGCATCATGGGTTATATCCTGGCTCGTACCTATACATTACATACTTATACTTTACTCGGATTTAGTGGTTCCTTAAAGGGTTCCTTCTTAAGCAGAGCATCATGGGTTATAGCCGGGCTCGCACCTATACATAACATACTTATACTTTACTCGGATTTAGTGGTTCCTTAAAGGGTTCCTTCTTAAGCAGAGCATCATGGGTTATAGCCTGGCTCGTACATACATTACATACTTATACTTTACTCGGATTTAGTGGTTCTTTAAAGGGTTCCTTCTTAAGCAGAGTATCATGGGTTATAGCCTGGCTCGCACCTATACATTTATCAGAATTTAAGTGCGAAATTACATTCGAAATTTAAAATAAGATTTACGATGAAGGAACACACCCTGAGGAAACCTCATCATACCCGCGAAGAAAATTCAATGGAGTTTATGAAGTTCCCATTTCGCACTGGGCCCGTGTGGGAACTGCGGCCAAATCACTCTTATTCTGATAGGAGGCCTGTGCCCTGCAGTGGGATGATGATGATGATAAGATCATTCTATGCTTCTAGTGTGCCTACGTCTTTGCGGCTGGTGAGGCACAAATCGGAGTAACAAGACAAAAGTAATTTCATTCAGGTTAATTGATATGGATATCTGCAAAATAACGCCTGTATCAATAAATTAGCACGATAATAACTGAAAAAGAAAAATTAGCAACGGCTACACGTTGTTAGAATTAATGTATGTGCTATAAACTCTACGAAACACACATAGGTACTTTCAGAATTAGCTACCTACATTATTCATTGTTTGAGAATAATTGAGAAACCCTGAGCTGTGGCTTGGACCCTTATAATGAATGGCTAAACCACGTTTATTACCTTTACACATGCCGTTTATATGTTGGATAATCTACTTTACAAATTGTGTTGTTATGCTCTCTTAGTATAGGTACTTAGTTGTTTTTGTAAGTATTTTTGAACCTACTTACCTACCTCTGTCGCTTTAAGTCACACGGAAACAAAATAATTAAGAATTTCGTAGTATAATAACTAGCTGTTGCCGGCGACTCCGTCTGCGAAGTCAAGAGTAGGGGTACAAAAAATAGCCTACGACCTATTCTCAGACCTACCAAGTATGGAGAAAAATGTTTCGTAAAAATCGGTCAAGCCGTCTCGGAAGAGTTCGATAACAAACACCGTGACACGAGATTCTTATATATTAGATAAGTGCGACAACCGTGCGAGGAGGTATTTTAGACCCATTTGTATCTAAGTATATAGGGTGCCCAGTAAAAAATGTACAAGCATCCATCGTAAGGGCACCGTAAGGCTGATCCCATAAATTGACTTATAGGTTTAGTAAAAGTTCTTTAGTTTTCGCGATAAGCATAAATAATAGAACCAAAAAAGAACTTTTCTTTTTGTTTTGGTTTAACGACCAAATGGCCTAGAGGTTAGAGAACCTGACTATGAAGCTCGAGGTCCTGGGCTCGAATCCCGCGACTCGGGGCAGATAATTTGTACGAAAAATACGAATGTTTTTTTCTCGAGTCTTGGGTGCTTAATATGTATTGAAGTATGTATTTATCTATATAAGTATGTTTATCCGTAGTCTAGTACCCATAGTACAAGCTTTGCTTAGTTTGGGACTAGGTCAATTGATGTCAATCGTCCCATACGTATTTATCTATCTATGTATGTTTAAGTATGTTTATCCGTTGCCCAGTACCTATAACACAAGCTTTGCTTACTTGGGGACTATGTTAAAAAAAATAACTAGGAAAAGTTCAATTACTTATCTCAAAAAACACGGAAGTTCTTCTAGACATAATAAGGCCACTTTAGGGCCCAGCCTAAGGTGCCCTGTCGGTGGATAGAAGTTTGTCCATTATATTTTACTGGGCACCGTGTACGTTAACTGATAAGAGCTTAAGTTCTGTTTTTGCCAAAATAATATTATTGAGTAACTAACTACCTACTTAATGTTTTGTTTTTCGTTTCAGGTGTGCCACATTTAAAATAAGAAAATAAAAAATGTGCCTTATACTCTTCCTCCCATAAAAATACCTTTTAATGTCCGCGTAGTAATTCTGTAAAAGGTAAACAAGAAGTTCAAAATCAATATACTTAAACCCTCCAATAATACGTTAATATTATCATCCCAAGTAAGATCTATCTTTATACTCGTATGTCCAATAAATCGCATTTTATTAAAGTTTTTATATCGCGCTTGAATATTTTTTAAAAAAAGCTAATCTTAATCCGGAACGTAAAATTGTGGCAAACTTATGAAAAGAAGTGCTTTAAAAACCTTAGCTTAATTCCATGCCAGAATAAGATAACTCTCAAGGTCCAATGCGTGTTCTACTCCATATAAAAATGACTTTTGACTGTAAAAAACGCGTGTATGTGACACTACAAAATGCTTGAATGATAAGGACTAGCATAGTGCCTGCGTGAATGGTGTGTCCGTTATGTCGGTGTGGGTGGGAAGCGGCCGGGGCGGCAGCACGGGCATGCTTGCCCCGCCGGTCACCACGGCCCCTCTTCTCTCCACCAACACCTCGATGGAGTCCGGGATCGAGGCTGGAGTCCTGCCCACGGTCACGGGGTCTCTCGCATCAGCCCGGGACTCGCTGGGCTCTGTGTCCCGGGCAGCAGAACCGCTATATGATACGGATCATACCGACCTTGGATCCGAGTTGGATGAGGCGGAGATCAGACGGGAGTTGATGCATGACGTAAGTGTGAGGTTCACCTATTATTGATCCACTTTTTCAATCACAGTTTATTTTCAGGATGTACTGATGACACTAGACTAAGACACAGACTGGCTTAGAGCTGATAGAGTATCAGCGTGTTTTGGAAACGAGCGTTTCAAGAATCAATAATAGTCCCGGAAAACTATAACACACACAGTGCTTACACACTAGAAGCGCGTATCGGCATGTTTACGTTTAATTGATTTTTTTTTATTCTTAAAATTTCTGTCTGGTTCTGGTATCATTCTGTATCTAACATATCTATCATCATCATCATCATCATTTCAGCCGAAAGACGTCCACTGCTGAACATAGGCCTCCCCCAAGGCTCGCCAAACAGATCGGCCCTGCGCCATCCGCATCCAATGCGTTCCCGCTACCTTAACCAGGTCGTCGCTCCATCTTGTTGGAGGCCTACCTACACTGCGTCTTCCGGTCCGCGGACGCCACTCGAGAACCTTTCGGCCCCATCGGCCGTCAGTTCTACGGGCGATGTGCCCTGCCCACTGCCACTTAAGTCTAGCGATTCTTCGAGCTATGTCCGTGACTTTAGTTCTTGCGCGGATTTCATCATTTCTAATGCGATCCCGCAGAGAAACTCCAAGCATAGCCCTCTCCATCGCCCTCTGAGTGACCTTGAGCTTCCTTATAAGACCCATCGTTAGCGGCCACGTCTCAGTGCCATAAGTCATCACTGGCAACACACACTGGTCACCCACAATAAATTAAAAACTATCTAAACTATCTTATCTATACTAATATTATAAAGAGGAAAGATTTGATTGTTTGTTTGCATTGAATAGGCTCCGAAACTACTGGACCGATTTCAAAAATTCTTTTGCCGTTAGAATGCTACATAATCACTGAGTGACATAGGCTACTTTTTACCGCGGGAAAATACCTTTTCCTACGGGAAAATTAATTTATCGCGGGCGAAGCTGCGGACGGAAGGCTAGTTTATTATAATCATCATCATATCCATACATATCTGCCGTCCGTTTCGCGAGTATATACTTACTTTCCTTACAATAATAAGTATTCACGCTTCTTGTCTGATGTTAAGGTGAAAGCGCACGCTCTAGGCGCGAAATTTAAACTTTTTACAGTTTTTAATTTATTGTGGGTAAACGGTGTAATTGTTTAACTTCATATGGTATTTGCGCTTGTAAAACAGTGTACTTTATTTTATTGTGTAAAGTTTTTTTAGAATAAAACTATTAGCTTGAAATAAAAGTTGTCAAAACGTTAAAAGTCCGAATTTCTATGATTGACAACTTTTATATCAAGCTAACAGTTTTATTCTTAAAAATCTTTACACAATAATATAAAGAACACTGTTTTACAATCGCAAGTACCATATGAAGCTAAACAGTTACACCGTTTACCCACAATAAATTAAAACCTGTAAAAAATTTGAATTTCGCGCCTAGAGCGTGCCGTTCCACCTTAAGAACAATTTTGACCTTTGCCTAGTAGTGGGACATATTATTAGAGTTTATTAAAAAAATGTCTACCTGTGGGTACAGTCAAGTGTAAAAATATGGGTGCATATAACTTGCTCATAAATATGTCCCATAGCTCTTATGTCGTCGAATTAAAGTATAGATTTAAATCAATACATATTTTTGCACTTGACTGTACCTACCTATCTGTGTTAAATATAATTCTTACGTAGATTGACTCTTAATTATCTCATTTGACCTGCAGAAGTATCAAAAAAAATATATATCTACCTACATTTTGTATGATATTTATAATGTTATTATTACCGACAATTTCTGTTTTCAGAAATGGCGGTTACTCTTTGATAGGGTAAGTAATACTAAGGTAGGGTAAGGGTAAGGTAAAGGTAAGTAATAGTAAGTAATAAGTAAACTCCTAGGCAGGGCTGTGCAGACAGCGTGTATCCAGCAAATAGTTGGGTTGGTGTGACTTGTTACCCCTGTAAAGGTTTATCACCCCCAACGCCGGCTGCATCCACGAAAAAGGATGACGTAATGTAACGTACATGTACGCACATGTACATAATGGTACGTACAGAGCGGCGAAGGTCAGTTGCAAGAGAGCGGCGAAAGCCAGTTGCAAGAGAGCGGCGAGGGCCAGTTGCAAGAGAGCGGCAAACGCCAGGATGTACAATGCGGGGTGCGGGGGGGGGTTTGAATGTTTTGTTATGAACTTATGACGGTGTCACGTTAAACTATCGTCCGTAAACCGACTTTACAGACAACCGGTTTTTTAATTTGATATTTTGTCACGACTTTTACGCAGTACACTTTGAACATGGATCATTGTATGGAAACATTTCGTCAACCATAGTTAAAAGATATAGAAAACCATTTGAAGAGTTGTTCAATCAAATTAACCCTACCACCTGCACTGCTGAAATATTCCGGATAATTTTTAAGACATCTTCTAAAACTCCAACTTAAATAGTAAGTAAACCAAGTTAAAGGTGTCAAAATGTATGGAACGATGTTGACGCCATTCAAAAATTCGAAGACACGACTCCAGTAAAAAATGCTTTATTTTAGCCCTGAAAACCAGATTAATTTTCGATTAACTACAAAATCAGATTTTTTTGTTGCTTTAAAACAAATAAATAGTTAGTTGATTGAGTCGGCGAACAAGTGACGTCATAAATGTTGCTATTGCCATTCAAACTCTATGGGAGAATTGTGTTTGGACAGGTCATAAAAAGTACGTCAGTTGATTGGTGGTGTCAATCAGACTCACGCAACTAGGAACAAAAAAACTTTTGTATGGACTTAACATGGCAAACCATTACCAAAATACTGAAACAAAACGTCAGTACATTTTATCTGTCAAGTCAACTGTCAGCCACATGCCACATTGCTTATTTAGCTTGTCATTGCGGCTCGCATAATACTTTATTAGTTAATTTCTCTAGATTTATTTCAAGTTAGTCTTAATTGTTTTCTAATTTAGTGAAAAGTGATTGACGTGAACATGTGTTGTGAAAATTGAATCGAAGAGATGGTTTATAACGTGTCAAATTTGTGGAAATCGGGCTAGTCGAAAAAATCGCGAAAAAAGGATGTTTATGGCAAAATTTCCCTCGGATGAAGACCGGTAAGTATCTTCTTAGATAATTCGAGCCATATTTTGGAGCAGAAAGCTATATAAACAAAGGAAAATAGATATTTTATATTCCTTATCATTGTCTCTTAGGGATGTACTAAAACTATCGATTACTACACGCTTACTTCTTTATCATTGCAAATTCATAATTACTTTACATAAAAGAAGCTGAACTTTGTGACAACTTGCATGCAATATGAACATGATTATTGGCAGAATTTCAATCAAAATCTGTCTGCCATCCATACAGTCGTAATTAACTTTTTATTTGATAATAGTTTAAAAACATTTACGGCTAAATAACAGAATATATTTATAATTACTACGGGATATAGATTGTGATTACGTTTGCTGATTTTCAAGCTTGCGATATTTCGACCCAGTTGTATGACTTGCATGCATCATGATCATGGGTAGACACACACGTTTTAATGATAAAATATTTTCAGATGCAGACAGTGGGTCAAACTAGTTGGAAAAGAAGATTTAGTGTATGTTCCAATAGAAAAAATACATTTGTGAAGATCACTTTGAAGGCAGAGCTTTTAGTAAAAAAAAATTGTATAAATCTTTCTTTCGCAAAATCATAAAAAATAAATAAATGAAATCAGCAGCAAAAGTTTATTTTATTTTGGGTCTACATTAAAGTCCAAACATATATTAAAATATAAATATAAAATATCACACGACACGACTTAAATGTGGATTCGATTCTAACCTAATTGTGACTAAGAAAATTGTTACTGTGAGCCCATATTTCAACCCTCACCATTTTATCGATATCGATTATAAACGCAAGCGTTCATCATGCAACACTATTTTAGTCTGTTATGTTGGTATTACTGTTCTTTGACGGATCTTTGGCGTTAATGTTGGTAATGGTTTGCCATGCAAACTGAATCTATTCGCTAGTATGGGAGTCCCGTCTCTTAAAACGTAGTGGTTATATTCTCTTTGGTGTCAATATCCATATACTGTCATTCCTAAACCAGATCGAACGCTTTATTTTTTTTTTATTACAAGAAGAATATTTTTTTTTCCTGAGTTTTCTTGGCCTGTTTGAAACAATGTAGTTTAAAGTACAAGTACTTAACTACAGGTTCGTATTCTGTTACACACGTCTGGTTACATTCGTAGGTAAATAAATACTTTGACTGAACGCTGGAATGTCTACTTTGGTCACTGCAAGCCTTAAAGCCGTCCAAACTCATATTGTTTATGGTACATTTTATACTTAAGTCCGGTAGTATAGGCAGTAAAATGTTAATAAGCACACCAACTGCTTCTTCTGATTTTAGATAGGTACCTACTCTATTATTGATATTTTAGTATATTCAGGTATAAGACTTCTAAGGTATCAATGCTAATAAAGATAAAATCATGAATTTAAAATCTTATGAGCTCTCCATTCGCCATAAACATTCGACTAACGCGTGATAATTCATAAAAACTGTCGTTTATGATACAGAAACTAAATTCGGGGAATATTTTCTTTTTTGGCTGATTAAAATGTACAGAAGCAGGGTGTAAGAAGTTTTAACACGGAGATAAAGTCGGTGGATCAAAAAGAGGTGCAGTCACGTCGCGGACATTTCAGATAATACGGGTTGAAGATAGGGGCGCTTAAGTTTTTTGTTATTGCCTTTTCGGAAAATTATATTGTCATAGCGGTAGAGTGATCATGTGCGAAGTTATGGGAGTTAGGAGAACGAGCGTGATTTGGAAATTGATGAACCGGGAACGTGACGGTCGCAAAAGCCACATGGTTAATTTTATCATCTCTGTCCTATACATAATACGTCTCACTGCTGGACATAGGCCTCCTTTCAGGTTGAGCACGCTTGGGCCGCAGTATTCCACGCGGCCTGGTGCGGATTAGAAACTTCACATGCACATGCTTCACATGCTTCGTAGTGTATACAAGTTTCCATAAGATTTTTTCTTTCATCGAAAATATCATTGTGTAACACAGAGATTTCTTGTAATCACCTAAGGCCGAACAGCGTCCTTAGAGGACAACTGCCGAACGCAGAGGGGGATGTAGAAGGAGTAAGGATAATCCGCCAAGGTCGAGGCGTATACAGTTTTAAGGGGCAACTAGTTTTTCGAGTCCTGTCTCTTCTCCTTCTCAAACATTAGAGACATCGCCTCATTAAGTCAGGAAAAATCTTAAAAGCGCGATTCACGATTACAAGGTGCTCGGCACAGCAACATCTGTTGGGTGATAGCTTAACCATATTACTAACATAGTCACATTGTACATGTTTTAACAATTGGGTTACATTCAATATCTTTAAGTAGTGGGTTGCTGAATTTTACAGGATTCAGGTTTTATTAGCATTACATGCGATTATCAGTACCCCTAACGACATCTATCGGGTTATAGCTTGACTATATTTCACTACACCAACATAGTCACATTATACATATTTGACAATCGGGATACGTTCATTATCTTTAAGTAGTGGGTTACTGAATTTTACAGGTTTCAGGCAACTACTATTACATGCGACTATCAGTACCCCTCACGACATCTATCGGGTAATAGCGTGACCATATTACTATACTAGCGCCATCTAGTTTGTCTTAGGGCTAACTAATCTTATCTATACTAATATTATAAAGCTGAAGAGTTTGTTTGTTTGTTTGTTTGTTTGTTTGAACGCGCTAATCTCAGCAACTACTGCTCCGATTTGAAAAATTCTTTCAGTGTTAGATAGCCCATTTATCGAGGAAGGCTATAGGCTATATATTATTACGCTAACACCAATAGGAGCGGAGCGGAGCGGAGCGGAGCGGAAGAATGTTTCAAAATCGGGGGTTTTGAAGTAAAACTTCTATAGGCGCTAATCTCAGGAACTACTGCTCCGATTTGAAAAATTCGCGGGTTGGGAGCGGGTTGAGAGCGGGTTGAGAGCTCGTTGGGAGCGGATAGGGAGCGGGTTGAGAGCGAGTTGGGGGCGGGTTGGGAGTGGGTTGGGGGCGGGTTGAGAGCGGGTTGGGGGCGGGTTGGGAGCGGGTTGGGGGTGGGTTGGGAGCGGGTTGGGAGCGGGTTGAGAGCGAGTTGGGGGCGGGTTGGGAGCGGGTTGGGGGCTGGTTGGGAGCGGGTTGGGGGCAGGTTCGGAGCGGGTTGCGGGCGGGTTGGGAGCGGGATGGGGGCGGGTTGGGAGCGGGTTGGGGGCGGATTGAGAGTGAGTTGGGGGCGGGTTGAGAGCGGGTTGGGGGTGGGGTGAGAGCGAGTTGGGAGCGGGTTGGGGGGTTTGGGGGCGGGTTGGGAGCGGGTTGAGAGCGGGTTGGGGGCGGGTTGGGAGTGGGTGGGGGTGGGTTGGGAGTGGGTTAGGAGCGGGTTGGGGGAGGATTGGGAGCGGGTTGGTTTATTATGAAGTTTCACTTCTTCCGGAAGGAACTAAGGAGAGCCATAATTGATGAAAAAGCAAATTGGATAAAAAAATAAGCTGCCCAAATTACTAATTCCACGCGGACGGAGTCGCGGGCAAAAACTAGTAAACTAATAAATGAGTAGGGGGTTTTGTTTGTCGCGTTACAATTGTTAATTTAAGGCGTTATTTCGCAAACAAATTCCGAAAAACGCAAGTCCGTGTTCGAATCTGTGACCCTCTGATAGAGACGACATATTAATAGGTCAAACCAGGTCAAACCACTAGGCTCCACTGCTTTTTTAATCAGTCATAACTCTTTTTTACATTCTAAATAAGACAGTCAAAGTATGTTTAAACCTTTTTGGGTCTTACACACCACACCGTAAGAAAGAAAAGTTGTCTCTCCTGTGGACATAAAATTAACGACTCCGAGTCAGCAAACTTAGATTTATTTTAATAGGCCGTAAGTTGGTCAGGCGCCCCACACCACACGCTTGTAGATTTGACTAATAAATATTGGCTATAGACCCCCTAAATCGATTTGCCGTCAAACACAAATCAAAGCCGATTCAAACTAGCAACATTTACGATCCAAAATCGAATGTCTTTACAGGGTTGTCAAATTGTTTAAGGATTAACTTTTGCCATGCCATAGACGTATAACTTAAAGTAGTAGCAGACAACGTCGTAAGCGTTTAAGGTTCATTTCGTCCACATTCCCATTTCGTCCGCATTCCATCTTGGTCAGCAATCCCATTTCGTCCACGATCAATTCCCAATTCGTCCACATACCCATTTCGTCCACATTCGCATTTCGTCTACGTGGACGAAGTGGGAATGTGGGCGAAATTAACCTAAACGCTCGTAAGAAACGTGACAACCAATTTTAGCGGGTGTTCTTATTTCTGCTCTCCTATGATGATTAATATTATCATCATCATCCTAGACCATATTCCACGCCTTTGTGGCCTGTTTCTTCTAATCAGCACGATATTGGCTTAAGTTTGCGTTTAGCTGCAGAGCCGTCTTAGGGCATAGTGGGCCTCTGACACCAACGAACATGGTGCCCCGTTGGAAAATATTAAAGTAATTAACACCAAAAACTTATTATCATCATGTAAACGAATAAATTAGTTAGTAAATTATTAACAAATTTATTAATTCTGTGATCTCAGTTTGAGTTGTAGGTTAGGTACCAAAGTGTTTGACTAATTTGAATAAAAAAATATACGTATAGTCAAAATAAAAATAAAATAAATAAAAGGTATGTAAAAGCAAAGAATTTATGAAACATTGAGTATTCATGTAAATAAACTAGAGAGTTATAAACTTTCTGCCAAAAAACTGCTATGCAGTTTGGCAGAGGTATTTTAACATAAGTATTTCTGTACTTCTTTTGTTTGTTTTTTGTGTAAATAAAAAAAAAAGTCCGTTTCATGGCGTATCTCCCCTATACAGGGTGTCCCAGAAACCAACGATAATCCGTTAAGGGCTGATAGACCTACTAATTACCTACCAGAATATCACATTTTAGGTTTAGTAAAAATCTTTTAGTTTTCGAGATATTGACAGCTTTGCAAAAATCTCGATTTTTCTCCCTCAGTTGAGTTTTTCGTCTGCCACAGCCTCAAATGACCGAATTTAGTAAATCTGATTACTGATAAATATTGCAGAAAAGATGGGCTTTTAAACGTGATATAACTTTATTTTAATATTTAGTCAAACTTGGATGAAAAATGACTTAATAATATTAATAATAATTCATTTATTTCAAACACATGTCCATAGATGGTTAAGAGACTGACTTTAGAGATTGCTGAACATAGGCCTCCCCAAAATTTTTCTACCAGATTATCATACCTTTATTATGATAATCACGCTGGAGTATCAAATTAATAATATTTAATAATAAATTAATAATAATTATAATAATTAGTATAACAAACATGACACGCTTGAGAATTTCAATGTAACTGCTTGTTTAACATTTTTAAAAATCTGTGGATCTTTATAATCCGAAAGCCTCAACGCTCGGGTAGATCCACAAATAGCATCACGGGCTCACCTACTATTAGGCTTTTTTTTCCGTTTTCGACCAATTAGTCGATGGTCTCTAGCGTTTTCGCGTCGCCATTGATATCGCCAATGCTATCTTGACCAAGTGATCTAATGGTAACTTCTGTACCTATCCATAGCAACGCAGACGTTTCTCGACCAGCTTGTCCATGCCTGCGTACTTTTGTTGTTTCATTTCTTAAAATAAAAAGGTTGTCCTTAATGATTAAAGTCTGGTTTATATTTCAGTTCGACCCTGAAGGATTTGGGGAGATTCCGTGGCCAGATTTTATACAGACTCTGCAGAACCCTGATTTCAAGGCACAAGTACCGCCCCACAAACAAGAAGTGAGTTTACTTATGTAGGATATTAATTAAGTACCTAATTAATTTTAATAGCCAAACAGATGGACCAAATGCATTCGAGCAAGAGGTCAATCGACGAATTAGACTCGGCTGGGCAGCGTTCGGGAAGCTCCGCAATATCTTGTCATCCGATATACCGCAGTGTCTCAAGTCAAAAGTCCAGACCAGTGTGTGTTGCCAGTGATGACTTATGGCACTGAGACGTGGCCGCTAACGATGGGTCTTATAAGGAAGCTCAAGGTCACTCAGAGGGCGATGGAGAGGGCTATGCTTAGAGTTTCTCTGCGGGATCGCATTAGAAATGATGAAATCCGCGCAATAACTAAAGTCACGGACATAGCTCGAAGAATCGCTAGACTTAAGTGGCAGTGGGCAGGGCACATCGCCCGTAGAACTGACGGCCGATGGGGCCGAAAGGTTCTCGAGTGGCGTCCGCGGACCGGAAGACGCAGTGTAGGTAGGCCTCCAACAAGATGGAGCGACGACCTGGTTAAGATAGCGGGAACGCATTGGATGCGGATGGCGCAGGGCCGATCTGTTTGGCGAGCCTTGGGGGAGGCCTATGTTCAGCAGTGGACGTCTTTCGGCTGAAATGATGATGATGATGAAATGCATTTATTTTATAAGTTTCTTGGAACGATGTTGTGCAAGTAGAATTAGTAATTCGCTATGTATATGTTCGGAGAAAATCGTAATATGTGTTTATTTAGGGTGTAGGTAATCCCTCTCTAATTCCAAATTTCATTAAAATTCTGCCACCCATTTTAGCAAAAAATAACAACATAACGTGCATGAATTTACCACACACAAATAAATTCCGCAGCCGAAATCCTTAGGGTTATCTACACGTAGCACTCGAAAAGCTTATAAACTTCTAGGACCTTCCATCATACCATTCATACCAGACAGTGGTAATAAATTTCAGTAACTAAAGTCACCTATCGTTTCAGATTCTTTTGGATAAAGCACAGAATGCAACCAGCGACTCCATAACATTTCAGGAGTTCGTCAACGTGGTAAGTACTCTGAATAGTTCGCCTTTAGGTATACCTATATTTTATCTTGACTGGTTTTGCATTCGTCCTATAAATATAAATGTTTGGGTATTAACAATTAAGTATTTCTTAACTTCTGAATCACGAGGCCTCTCGGAACATAAAAGCAGTTACACTTTACAGGACAAATAATGAGCGGAGATTGTGATCCTATAAATAAAGATAGGCATTTATTATGGAATCACGGCGTATTTATATGTGTGGCGCGCCAGCGCGGCTATCCTTTGCTCGCAGTGGGTTAGGTTATGTCCCACTGCGCCGCCTCCCACCATACAAGACAACTAAATTAAGATCCAACGCCGATTACGCTCGAGTCGCGCGCGTTCATACACAACTCTAGTCCCTAAAAACATTTCAACACGAATAATGTCCATTAAACCACCGCCTGGGACGTGACAAGGAAATCGAAACGCAAACGTAAAAGTTAAGCCAGAATGAAACTTGCGTCTCGGAGACCCTTCCCTTATCGGGTTCTTATTGTCGCCTCTCGAAAGACGATAAGGTCCGGCACGATTTATTAGGTGGACATTTTATTTTTGTACCGTAAAATATATATTATCTTAAATGCGTATTAACACTGAGCACCGTCGTTTATTAAAAACGATGAACTCTATTTTGTTTTGGGATTCGATAAGAGACTTAATTTCGGGATAAATGTACATTGATTGAGGGTCAGTTTTTTAGTATTCCAATTTTAAAAAGCTGATAAAGTGCCAGACATTTTACTCAAATTGCTGCAAAGGATACTTGCCCTCCTACTTATGTGGTTACATACATATTATATATTTTATAATTAGCCATGTCATATTGACCCACTGCTGTTACATATTACTGAAAACAAAGACAATGGAATAGGTGGTACTGCTCTGCTAGGTGGGTACTTAAAACACCCGTATTTATATACGAAAGACCAAAATAAACGCGATAAATCACCGATCGGTCGTTTATTTTTATTAGCATATAGACATTACCGACCTTCGTCGCGTTTAAAAAAAAAAACAATAATAAAGTAAATAAACTTAATCAAAATTTATGAGCTGTTTAAAATAATTAGACGATCATTAACCCTCATATATTAGTTTAATGCACGGACCCGTCAAACGCGGGCATACCCTTCATTAATAATTTTTGATATGTATATTTTTACAAACATTTGCATAAAGGAATCTTAAGAAGCACTTCGCTGGGTGAACTAATGTGGACCATGAATTATGGCTTGTCCTTTCCTTTTTATTAATTAAGTTATTAGTGCTTACTTAAAGCTGCGACTTACATTTATTATCTTGCTGTTTAAAGCATTTATCTATACTGGGCCAATAAAGATAACTTTCATGTTCCTCTATCTTAAATCATTTGTATTCTTCGTCGTTTCTTTGTTATTTATTAATCAAAAGATAATTAAGATGTTAAATTAAAAGATTGCACTATTCAGCTCAAAATAATAAACAATTTGTAAATTTAATTTTAGTATAATAATAATAATAATCTTTATAATAAACAATTTGTAAATTTAATTTTAGTATAATAATAATAATAATCTTTATTCATTTAAAGTAAAACATTTAACAATAATTTGGAGAACTAGTAGGTGTATGCACCTGTGTCAGGAGAACTCGCTCTTCCCAATTTGTTACATTTTTGTTTACTTAATCTACAAACTAAAACAAAAAGAAAATAATTTAATAGAACATACTTAACTATAATACATTATGTATGTGTGTGAATGTGTGTGTGTGTGTGTGTGTGTGTGTGTGTGTGTGTGTGTGTGTGTGTGTGTGTGTGTGTGTGTGTGTGTGTGTGTGTGTGTGTGTGTGTGTGTGTGTGTGTGTGTGTGTGTGTGTGTGTGTGTGTGTGTGTGTGTGTGTGTGTGTGTGTGTGTGTGTGTGTGTGTGTGTGTGTGTGTGTGTGTGTGTGTGTGTGTGTGTGTGTGTGTGTGTGTGTGTGTGTGTGTGTGTGTGTGTGTGTGTGTGTGTGTGTGTGTGTGTGTGTGTGTGTGTGTGTGTGTGTGTGTGTGTGTGTGTGTGTGTGTGTGTGTGTGTGTGTGTGTGTGTGTGTGTGTGTGTGTGTGTGTGTGTGTGTGTGTGTGTGTGTGTGTGTGTGTGTGTGTGTGTGTGTGTGTGTGTGTGTGTGTGTGTGTGTGTGTGTGTGTGTGTGTGTGTGTGTGTGTGTGTGTGTGTGTGTGTGTGTGTGTGTGTGTGTGTGTGTGTGTGTGTGTGTGTGTGTGTGTGTGTGTGTGTGTGTGTGTGTGTGTGTGTGTGTGTGTGTGTGTGTGTGTGTGTGTGTGTGTGTGTGTGTGTGTGTGTGTGTGTGTGTGTGTGTGTGTGTGTGTGTGTGTGTGTGTGTGTGTGTGTGTGTGTGTGTGTGTGTGTGTGTGTGTGTGTGTGTGTGTGTGTGTGTGTGTGTGTGTGTGTGTGTGTGTGTGTGTGTGTGTGTGTGTGTGTGTGTGTGTGTGTGTGTGTGTGTGTGTGTGTGTGTGTGTGTGTGTGTGTGTGTGTGTGTGTGTGTGTGTGTGTGTGTGTGTGTGTGTGTGTGTGTGTGTGTGTGTGTGTGTGTGTGTGTGTGTGTGTGTGTGTGTGTGTGTGTGTGTGTGTGTGTGTGTGTGTGTGTGTGTGTGTGTGTGTGTGTGTGTGTGTGTGTGTGTGTGTGTGTGTGTGTGTGTGTGTGTGTGTGTGTGTGTGTGTGTGTGTGTGTGTGTGTGTGTGTGTGTGTGTGTGTGTGTGTGTGTGTGTGTGTGTGTGTGTGTGTGTGTGTGTGTGTGTGTGTGTGTGTGTGTGTGTGTGTGTGTGTGTGTGTGTGTGTGTGTGTGTGTGTGTGTGTGTGTGTGTGTGTGTGTGTGTGTGTGTGTGTGTGTGTGTGTGTGTGTGTGTGTGTGTGTGTGTGTGTGTGTGTGTGTGTGTGTGTGTGTGTGTGTGTGTGTGTGTGTGTGTGTGTGTGTGTGTGTGTGTGTGTGTGTGTGTGTGTGTGTGTGTGTGTGTGTGTGTGTGTGTGTGTGTGTGCGCGCGTGTGTGTGTGCGTGCGTGCATGTGTGGTGTGTGTGTGTGTGTGTGCAAACGTGCGCGCAAACGTGTGCTACATAAAACTATACAGTTATTATTATAACAGTAATTCTTCTGTTTCAGAAGTATGTAATGACTTTTTAGGTAGGTAGGTATAAATTTAGTCTTTCTCTTCTTCATGAATATAGATATAGAACATGGTATGTTTTGGTTACTGTAAGAGTTCGTTTAGAGTAGGTATTATAAGTTGCCATGGTCGTTTGAAAAGCTTCAAATCAATCGCCAACAGCTAACAACGCGAGACGCCTTTATGGGTAAATTGTTGCATATTTATTTTGCCAACTCAGCCTGTAATTAAATTATTGCTCAAAAAATACTACTTACCTCATGTTTGCACAAATTGTGGTTCATAAAGGATTAGATTTACTGATGAGTACCATAATTAAATTAACCTACATACTAAAAGCTACGAAAACGTAAAAAAACCGGCCAAGTGCGAGTCGGACTCGCGCACCGAGGGTTCCGTACAAATTTATATTTATCTATGAACATCCAGTATTAGCAGACCCCTGCTCCTAAGCAAAATTTGCGCAGTGTGGGATCATTGTAGATTGGTTACTGATGTAGACAGATAGAGAAAAAAAAATATGCTTTTCGCAATTTGCCCTTTATCTGTGCAATAACAACATGCTTCGTACCAAATTTCAAGATTCTGAGTTCACAGGAAGTACCCTGTAGGTTTTGATTCCCTTGCGAGTGTTGAAAATTTGCTGCATAAATAGATGGTTACTGATATGGTGATATAGACAGACAGACAAAAAAATTTGTGCTTTTCGCAATTTTCCCTTTATCTGTGCTATAAGATCTTGCTTCGTACTAAATTTCAAGATTCTGAGTTCACGGGAAGTACCCTGCAGGTTTTGATTCCCTTGCGAGTGTCAAAAATTTGCGGCATAAATAGATTGGTTACTGGTATAGACAGACAGACAAAAAAAATTATGTTTTTCGCAATTTTTCCTTTATCTGTGCTATAAGACCTTGCTTCGTATCAAATTTCAATATTCTGAGTTGAGGGAAGTACCCTGTAGGTTTTGATTCCCTTGCGAGTTTCGAAAATATGTCCATAGGTCGCTGGTTCATATCCGGCTCGAAGGACCATGTCGAAGCGCTCGTGGAGAGGCTGGATTCGTGCTTGAGATTTGTTTCAGTAATTTAAAGACACCAATTCAATAAACCACATTTATTCGCCGCCATGACAGATGGAAAAAGAGAAAAAGTCAAAGGGCAGCAGTGCCAACTTAACAATTGTGTTGGGGTTGCCAACACACACGATAGTTTTTATCTGGGAAAATTGCAGAGTTCCCGCGGGATAGCGATAAACGAATTCTTTGCAGTCAGTCATAGTATAATATATATGCCTTAGCATGGATAATATTGGTATGGATGGACGGACAGTAAGGATTAGTTCTGTGTTCAAATCACACCGGGCACCGACTCTAACTTAGACTCAGAACTTTTTCTCACCACTAGAAATAATTCCACACTAAACTCTATAAAGGTATTTACTCAAAAATCGTTTGGAAATAAATCGATGTCGTCACTTACCGCTGCTACAAAATGATCACTCAAAAGCCCCGTACAATAGGCACGCATCGTCACCGTACCACAATAGGTATTTAATCCTTCAACCTAAAAAAGTTTTGCGTACAATTGTGTGGATTGTCGTAAATCAAAATTAAATTCGATGTGTAAGAGACAAGGGACAGTCGGGTCGTGGGCGTCCCTGACGCGGCATTCTTATGCTAATCCAAACAGGCGCTCTGTAGCCGAACGGGGTGGGCCAAATTGTTATTTATATTGTCACCTCGCGCCTTTTTATACGGCCAAAGCACTGGCTGACTGCATTGGACGCTCGACGAACTGGCCGAATAGATATTAAAAATAACCACGTGACAACATGTCAAACCAATTACTAATCCACACTAATATTATAATTGCGAAAGTGTGTCTGTCTGTTATCTCTTCACGGTTAGACCGCTGAACCAATTGAGATAAAATTTGGTATAGAGATAGTTTTTTTTTTTATAGGTAGAGGGAGGAGGAGGGAGAACCAGTAACCCCAGAAGGGTCACCAGCCCATTGCCGGCCTTAAGGGAACAATACACTCTTTTTTTTTGACGACCAGATGGCCTAGTGGTTAGAGAACCTGACTATGAAGCTTGAGGTCCCGGGTTCGATTCCCGTGTCGGGGCAGATATTTGTATGAAAAATACGAATGTTTGTTCTCGGGTCTTGGGTGTTTAATATGTATTTAAGTATGTATCTATCTATATAAGTATGTTTATCCGTTGCCTAGTACCCATAACACAAGCTTGCCTAGCTTACTTTGGGACTAGGTCAATTGGTGTGAATTGTCCCGTGATATTTATTTATTTATTTATTTATTTTCTTGAAGGTCCCGATGTCATAGTTAGTTGGAAACACCGTAGACGGGAGTTTGAGTCCCGAAAAAGGGCATAGGATAGTTTTTATCATGGAAAACTGCATAGTTCCCGTGGGATAGCGATAAATGAATTCTTCGTAGATGGAGTAGGAGGCAACGGCTAGTCTTCTATATAAAATACTAGCTGTTGCCCGCCACTCCGTCTGCGAATAATTCGTTTATTACTATCTCGTGAGAACTATGCAATTTTCAGGGATAAAACTATCCTATGTCCTTCCCAGAGTCTCAGACAATCTCTATACCAAATTTCATCGAAATTTGTATAGCGGTTTAACCCGTCGAGCGACCTAGGCACACACCGTGTGCCTAAACTAGCTGTCAAAATTCGCAATTTTTTGATTCTAGTTTCGATCACCTTTTAACATAGGGTACTTAGAAAAAATTACCCAAAAATGTCACCGATCGCGCGACGGGTTAAGCGTGGTGAGGTAACAGACAAACACACTTTCGCACTTATAAAATTAGTGTGGAAAGACAGACAGATACACAGAATTTATAATGTTGCTGCGGTTCTATAAAAAGGTAAACATTGCTCATGCTCATGATCGTGTACGCCAGATGCCATAAGCAACCATAAGTATTTAAAAAAAAAACGAAACTAACTATCTATAACGTATAGGTAAGGTAACGCCATCAGAGTTAAGGTCACGCACACAACAACACGTTATGCAATGACAGCGGGATTTTGACATTTATTCGTATCGATAGTAAGTTCAACAGACTCAACATAAAGTTACAAGATTGACTAAAAATTTTTTCAACCTATTTCTTTAAGAATAATTTGGGATAATACATCCAGTTCAAACAAAACAGAAAATAAAATATTTTGATCTATTTTATATTTAAATCAAATACCTAAGCATAGTTTTCGCTATTTATAAAATACCGATTTTTCTTGCGAGTATTTCTTATTATTATTATTTATGTTCTTCCACGTGGAGGCGATCAGTTGAGAAGGAGGCTGGCTCAGTTGGTCTCGGCTGGGAAGAGCTGGAAGAAGCCGCGCAAGATCGAGCCAAATGGAAAACTCTTCTACGAGCCCTATGTCCCTAACGAGGGATAACAGGAATGCATCATCATCATCATTTCTTATCAGTTTCAAATTGTTTTATTTCAAAAATAGGTTATATGAAAAAAGAAAAATTATAATATGCATAGTATTGCGTAAGTATTTCATCATAAGATCACATAACCAGGGTTCGGATTTTTCATCACACGATAAGATGAAAGAAAACTATGGAGTCGATATTAAAGTTAAAATTTAACTCATATTCATACTCATACTCACTTATTTTTTTAGTCTCTTAATACTTTTATTCCTTTATCAGGCTGACAGATCGAAAATGTCAATCGAAAGTTAATCTTACTTACTTATTGTAATTCAAATGATTTTTTTGTAGTACGATGCGAGAAGTCTAGAATATACTACCAACAAATATACAGGGTTATTTGTAATTCACTAGCATCCTTTTAACCCTAAACTCCTACCACTTAAACAAATGTTTTTTGTTTTACGGCTTTCGTCATAACTTAATATTTTTGGTGTAATAACGTTTTGAAAATTTGAGATTTCCTCTTATTTTTACGATACTCTGTGTATTTGTATGGGAAAAAAAGTGCTTCATTTTAAAAAGTCGTAAAACAAAAAACATTTGTTTGAGTGATAGGAATTCGGGGTTAAGAGGATGTCAGTGAATTAAAAATAACCCTGTATAAAACCTCTTTTATTCTAGAAAATATGAAAAACGTCGCCATGACATTAGACTCATTTTACGATTGTAATTTTGAAATGGACAATACGAGTACACACGCCATACCTACCTACCTTATCAAGATTTTGACGCCCATTCCTGTATCTCCATGCCCCATGGATATTACGAAATAGAAGCGTTATAAATATTCATTTTTTTATTGTGCGGCAGTTCGTTTTTTTATTAAAATATCATTTAATTGAATTCAAATTTTTTGTTTCATTTAAAATTTACTCTCGGTATTAATTACATGAATGAGTATGAGTATGAATATGAGTTAAATTTTAACTTTAATATCGACTCCATAGTTTTCTTTCATCTTACCGAGCGATGAAAAATCCGAACCCTGCACATAACTCACATTTTCATTCACTCAGTCATTTCATTCATTTTATTCATTCACTATGTTTTTTGCAATCAATACTTTTTATGTAGCTGTGTGTGTAATCATTCACCTCAACTCTCGTGCCGTTAGGTACCTATAGTAACATGACTTATTGACTGACAAATTTGTAATTTGGCAGACTTGTTCCTTGAGGATCATAGAGGTGCACTAAGAAGGTATTTTTCGAAATTTCCACAAGATAGAGAGGAGAGCTAGCCAATTTTCTATTCTTCCGCAAAAGTAAAGCCACTGATTATTAACATGTAAAAGCAGAGACCGGAATGCCTTAGCTCATGACGTTTTCGCCCGCTTGAGAAGCTCGGCCCGTATCCCCTGACATGAATATTTAATTGACTTGATCCAGAGGGCCCTGGCCACCATCCCACAGGTTCATTGCGTAAGGGTCAGCATGTCGCTTAAGGCAGGTTTAGACAGGGTCAGTAACTGACTTCGAATTCGAGACAAGTCAGCGCTGACCCGAGAAATATCCAATGTAAATTGAAAGTCAGCGCTGACCCCTACCACTGTACTGACTTCAAATCAATTTACATTGGGTATTTCTAGGGTCAGCGCTGACTTGTCTCGAATTCGAAGTCAGTTACTGACCCTGTCTAAACCTGCCTTTATTCCTCGGAGGCAAAGCAGGGCCCTCGTTTGTCACCCTGCTTGGTTACTGGTTACCTCTTCGTCCACTCGTGCTAGTGCGGTGGCTGCCACTGCGGCTGATCACCTCTGTCTTTTTTAGGGTTCCGTACCCAAAGGGTGAAAACGGGACCCTATTACCGAGAATTCGCTGTCCGTCCGTCTGTCCGTCTGTTCGTCTGTCCGTCTGTCACCAGGCTGTATATCAAGAACCGAGATAGCTAGACAGATGAAATTTTCACAGATGATGTATTTCTGTTGCCGCTATAACAACAAATACTACAAATAAAATAAAGTTAAAAACTAATGGGGTCGTCATACAAGAAACGTGTTTTTTTCAGCGTTTTTAACTTGATCTTTATTAGTATTTAATTTGTTACTCAATTTTCATCATGTAAGTAGGTATAGTAAATTTCAAGTCAATAAAACTAGTACTGCTAAGCTCATGACATGGTACAACTGGTACAAGTGTAATTTTGTACTAAATTCCGAAAGTCACAGAAGTATAGTCGGGTTAAGAAAAGGTTCGTCACTTTTCGACTCTATGTCAACGAGTTAACGTTGAAAAGTGACGAACCTTTTCTTACCCCGACTATACCTAGGTACGGGCCCGGGCTCGAATTCACGTCCCTGTGGCCAATTGAGTCACTTGTTTTCAGAAACTTGGCGAAATTTGTCATTTACTTTTCCCCGAGTTATAAATGTACATCTGTTTTTCAATTTTCTTTGTGATTTATTATGCGTTTGTGATTTTGGGCTATGTATAAACTGCCCGTTGTTACCAGACCATTAGAAAACCATTGCTCATACCCTAAGTGGAACACGAACGATTGTGCAGACCAGGAAAAACATTGTCATGCATTTGTTATGAAAATACGTTTTCCTAAGAATTCGTAAGCCGTGATTGATGTGGAGAGAATGACTGGAAAAGAACAGAAGCTTTTAGGTACTTTGCAACATTTGGTCGGGAAAGCAATTTCCTCACAGGAAATTGGCTCGCTCCATTATGCTGATTTAGTCCCGGAGCATTTCGCTTAAGTTATTGGCTTAAATGCTTCATTTAGGCTTTAGGATTTAATAAAACTTCGAGGGTGAATGCGCACGATTAGGGTAAGGCCGCGGATTTTGACCAATTGTGACATAGAAGTAACATAAAAAAATACGTTACTTTACTATAAAACGTAACGTAAGTTCCTATAAAGCTTAGATCATACTGGCACAATTTTATTCGACAACGAAACTAAAACTAAAAAGACAAGTAATAAAGAAAAATAAAGTTTTAACTAACAAAAACAGTGTACTTTTACAATTACTTAAATTAATTCTATCATTATGATGTAAAATTAAATGTATTTTTTGTATTATTCGATTTTTTACATTTTATTGGAAAATAATTATAAACGTATTTAGTGTCAAAATTATCCGCCTACCCTACTTTTTTATTTACCTATTAAAAAAGCGTTAATTGAAACATATTTTTACAGTAATAAAAAAAATAGGGTGAGTGGATTATTTTCTCGATGAGTGTATAATCGTAACAACTATGCACATGAACTGAACGCAATAGGTATTGCACAGTTAATAAGTTTAGCAACCTGATGAACGGTGATGGAATTAAGTATCTGATCTCTCTGATCTTTTATATCTGATCTTTAAGTTTGACGGAAGACCGAGGAAATTGGAAGAAGAAAACACGTGCCAACCGCATTTTTGTAGGATAAGGGCAGCGCAAGAAGAGATCATTAATTTTGAAACTCTACGGTACTTAAATAAATTTTACGCACAAGTGGTTGCTGAAAAATTTATGCTCTTTAACTAATTTTAAATTAACGTACTTAATAACGTTTTTTTTGCTGCCTCAATTGTTTTGGGCCGATTTCTGTACGCACTGTATTGCAATTTAATTTATCTTATTGAAAATACCAACCTAATTGTGTTTTTTCATACAAAAATCTAAAAAAAAATCATTTCCGCTAGTATTTTCCTGTGTGCACTTCCCTTTACCACATGTTTTCGTTACGTTTTATAAAAAATACGTTTCATTTTATAAAAACGTAACGTAATCGTAACGAAAGTGTAACGTATTTTTTATAAAACATTTGTTTTCATGGTGAAATTAAGACAATTTAAATACAATAATACATGTCACCTACCTAAAAAACACTACTCTATCATATAAGAAAACAGCCGGTTAAAAATAAACACTACTTGCCTTTAAAATCACGTAGCCACTTTTTTAGTTTTTTGGCAAAACTTTTGCAGCGTCTACTTCGACTGCGATTTATCATCAGACTAGCGAGATATCTGTTACTCACTGGTGTTGCCCTACTAAAACATGAGTTGCCGGTATACGAAAACCAATTTCTACCCAAATTGGTTTTAGAACTAGCGTTATAAAGCGTCACATAAGTATTCGTAACGTAAACGTGGAATTCATATATGATAAAAGAAACATAGAAAACAATAAATTAATTCATTATAATAATTCCGTAACCGCTTGAAATATGATTATAATGTCGTATAGTTTTGTTTTAAAACATACATAAAATCATAACAAGTTAAATATTATGAAAAAAAAATGGTTTTAATAACTCGGTGTCGAAAAAATGAGACGAATTTCGTTACGTTTTTGGCACAAATATATTTTTATAAATTTTTTGAAGAAGTTTAAATCAATTATTACAATTGCGACCTTGACAGTTTTTGTTGCTTTATATACTAAAATTGTTGACAAACCTCTAGGTGTCACCAGTAATTTATAATAAGCTAGGTAAATTTGAAACGACCGAATTGGTCAAAATCCGCGGCCTTACCCATTAATGGAAATTATAATGGTATTATGTTATGTTGTAATGTACTAGTATAATACCTGCTGCCATATGTCTAACGCACTCTTTTTTTCTGTCAAATGGTATAGGATGGGGGTAGAAAGAGATGGGGGATGCGATCGCGATCGTTCGCGAGTTTCACAATACCCCGAGTTTGAAGGTGCAAGAAGAACCATCGGCGTAGCTCGGCAAGGGTGGGCAATGCCCATCATAGAAACTACTTTGCCGCTCTAGAAAATCGACAGTTCTGAAGACTTACTTATAGTTCAACTGTTCAGTTGAATGGAACGGAATCCAGCTATTCCCGATCTGAATCTGGGGACCTATTTTTGAAATCATATCAGTCGAAAATACCATTTGAAATAATATACATTGGTACCTATCAGCCGACTACAGCTTCAATTAATGTTGTCAACTAGTCGAAAATTGTATCTGGGTTGTAGTTTTGTAAGTTCCACAGAATTTGACCACATTCAAATGGTATTTTCGAGTGATGTTATTTCGAAAATAGGTCCCCTATACTACTAGTGTTCCGCAAACTTTTTGTGTTCAAGGTACATCTAGGAAAAGGAAAATTTTTGGGGGTACACCATAAATGAAAAATCAGTTTTTATGTAATATTAATCAACCTTTATTTGTTAATCTACAAACCTAAACTATAAATTGCAGAAAAGGTATTTAATGCGAAAAATGAGCCTGTTTAATTTACAATAGACGGTCTAAATTTGGAGTAATCGTTGATAGCGCTGCTCTCATCACTTCGTGGATCGTCCTGGGGCGTTTCCTTTTTTTGGTTTTTATGAAATAACCTTATTTTCCGAGACACACTAACTAATGACCACGGCACACCGGTGTGCCGCGGCACACACTTTGCGGGACACTGCCCTATATCACTTACCTATTCCGTTGGTACCTAATGGTAATCGTCTCATTAATTATTTATTACAAAAATATTATTATGTAGAGGTTTATTGCTGGTTTGTTTAGGTAGGTACTTAGCGATTTTTGCAGGGTTGAACTACGACATTCTGACGTAATATGTATGCCAAATTAGGAAGATATCTATAAATAATAACCCCCTTATTCCTAAACGATTATTAAATTTCTATTATTTGAAAATTCACTTTCCGTGTCACTTAAATTTGACTCTTGCCTTTGTCTTTGCTACCTGATCAAACATAATTTAGTAACAAGAGGTTCTTAACTTTATACGAATAGGGCGATAAGACTGATAAGTAAATAGAGTTTATTTCCAAGTGTAGTTTAGTCACCAGCAGCGGAATGTCCCGGTGACCCCGGAATAGCAGCAGCTAAGTCATTACCTGTCTCGGCACAAAAAACTTTTGACCGTCGCCGCACGCCCTTAATCAATTTATGGGGCGCTAACTGGAACACGAAAAATGTATTAAAGCTCGCTGTGGGAACGACCCGGCCATAATACTAATATTAATGTGTTATTTCGAACACATACAACAATATTTAATACGAACCTCTGACCACAATCGATAAGAGTAAACTTTCCCATCCATCAGCTGCCGCGACATCCACACTGCCATTGTTTACTTTACAGCGTTTCAAATTCACGTATTGGGAACAAAAACAATTAATTAATAAAACACACCTCAATCAAAATTAATTGCTTTACGCATTAATCTCTTTATCTTCCCTCGACTACAAAACAACGTGTCCGTCCGTTCTCTAAGGTAATGGAAGCAATCATTCCAGATAAGATCCCTCTAATGTGAGAAAAGGTAGACGGCCGGGTCGGATCGTTAATTTAATTTGAAATAATAAAAGTTATATCCATCATTTATCACTTTCGACAAATTTATTTTTAAGTGTCTTTTTCGTCGTCCTTCTTATCTGTGACCGGCCAGTAGGGTGGGAGGCAAAAAAAAGGTTTGTTTTAAATAGGCGTAGGCGTGCTATGAGCCGTCAGACTTCCATGCGCAGCTCGCGTTCGCGAAACGACCCGACAGTTCCAATAATTACTTAACAGCTTATCTCTGACTCTGTCACTATGAGTAGGTACCTCAATAACCCTTCGTTATTAATCGTTCTTAATAAACCAAAACTAAATGAAGCACCTCAGCTCAGGGGCGGCGTGTATTCGTTAGCAGGTCCTGTCGCGAGCGCATTCCATCGGCGAGTAGGTTTTCGTGTTCGGTCGGACTGTCCGTCCGTAACTCACACGGTATCGGTGCCATCTAAATTGAGATTTTATTGACGATTACTGTTCTAGCGACGATATCGTTGCGATCTTGGCGCCAGAACCTGCCGCCTCCTCTTTGATCCCACCCTTGATGAAGTCAGGTTAAAACAAAAAGCCTCGCAGGGCACTTTCCATTTAATGGAATATTTTTAAGGCCGATGCGAGGTAGTAAATTAACATTAAACAAATAGCCATTACTTACAGTGATCATGATCCTGAAATATTTTAACGAGTATTTGTTGACATTGATCAGATCATTAATTTCTATATTGTCTATTGTCTCGGACAGTGAAATGCACGGCATTTTAGAAGGCCAGTCGTTTTTTTTATTTTTAGCCCTTTATTCTTGTGAATGTCGTTTGCCATTCCTAAATGTACATTATCATACAAAGCGTAGACGATTAAACATAACGACTTAATCAGAACATTGTTGTGTAACTCTTACGAAACTTATATATTATGTATGCCTAATACTAGCATTTCAAATATTTATCTAAGCAACCAACAAATGTAAAAGCTTCATATAAAATTCTACAGTAAATAAATCCTAAATTTAGCAAAATTTGATTAATACGTCTGACCTTGTAGTCAGACAGAGACCTCTATGGGAGCAAAAATCTTTTAGTTCAATATACAGAATATACTACAATAGCAAATGTATCGGACAGACTTACTATAAATTTTTCGAAATTGCAGTAAGTCATTTATTTATTTACTTAGGTACCTACTTCTAATCTTATCAAAAACAAAGTGTTAAAAAATCATCTAAGAATTGTTTTGAATTTACAAAAAGGCGACCCTCCGTTCTGATGTTCCGATAGAGGGACTAATGATGTCGAACTCTCCTACTGCAAAACACTTACATAATTGGCTGTTGAGAGACAGTTTCATCTACCTGTCTTGTTCACAAGGTAGCTTTCTTTAAAGGATGGCATGATCCAGCTGTAGAATGAATAGATATTGTAAGGCTAGAGTTTAGAAGGCAACAGGGAGGCAGGTCACCGCCGTGGCGAATCAACGCCGAGGGTAGGACGATCAAGTAATCGCTACACTTTTTTCTAAGACCACACCGAAGCAAATTTACAGCAATTTCACGCGCGGCAAGTTCACACGCACCTGCCCTTTCGACACGTTTGTTTACGTTTTGGATGAAAGGGTTAATTGTGAAAGATCTTATTTTTTTATTATCACCGAAATAGAACCGAAACTTCCTAATACGTATATTTAATGTGTCAATATAAACACGCTTGCTGCAGCTAAAATATAAGTGTGTACTTAACTCTACTCTGTCTGAACTAAGGCCATTTGGTTGTACGTATTTGCGCAACAAAAGGAAACATTATGAATACTGAATCTATTTATAGGTACAAGATTGCTAATAATTAGATAAATAATATTATAATAGATAAATCAATGTTAACGACATTCGCATTGTTGCGTCGGTGAATGAACTGGTACGAATATGTGGAGGTGTGGATCGTAAACGTTCCAAAACGGGCCCCCTCGTGATGCCATGCTCGGTGACATCACCCGGCAACAAACTGCTCCAAATAGGAGCCAAGAACAAGTGGCATTTAAAATAAGAAATGGCCAGCGAAAAAGGACAAAACGTTTCAGCAGTTAGCTGAGAGCAAGCCGCCTCGGAATGCAGTTATAGGCGAGCTCGTTTGCGTTGTCGAAATGAATAAAATGAATATGAGAGAACAGAAGTTGAGTGGCGCGTATAAATTAGCAGATAATCGGCCGACATCACCTGTCGGTGCCCACGCGCGCGACCGCTTGCGCCCGCGCCGCGCCTGATTTACGACGCAATCTCTGTTGCTATGATATTGAAAGCACGTGTCTACTATCTCCCGTCAACGCTAAAATAAATATATTGATTATCCGAGCGAGGAAGGTTTCAAGAGCCTGTTAAGGTGCCACTTTCCGATCGGTATTTACAAAACTGTATCCTGTAAGTTGTCGGCACGCGCGGCAGGAGCCCGTGAAATCGTTCGCGCCCGATGGGAGATAAGACAAGGGCGATGCCAGACGCCTTTCGGACTAAATATTTACAGTGCGACTGCGAGGAAACATAAATAGCGTACGTCCGACAGTATTCGTTAGCGCTTTAATTGGATTCGTCATGCTGCCCGCGGCGGCAGCGCCGGCCGCCAACAGCGGGCTGTGGAGCCCTGTGGACTGTCGTAGCTCTAGAAAGCTTACAAAGCCGGCCTTCGAGCACACAGATAGAGACTTGTTTGTTGAACATAATTGCAGTGAAGTTCGCAAGCTAGGTATATTTATACTTCAGTTCTTACTTATTTTTTGTTAGGTATGCATTATTTTTTTGGCCCAGAACAAATCCCTAATTAAAGTAACAAATCACTTATCTAAAGGATAGTGTACATCTCCATCTGACTGAATTTAAAAGCTTAAATAATCAGTTGTTTTACAATATAATTGCTAGTCATGCATGGGCTGCGGTAATGGCTCGTTGTATTTAATTTTACAACTACAAACAAGCCAAGTAAACTATTTTAAATGCTTGGCAGGATAATGACAGACAAGAAAAATGAGAAAGTAACAATGAGAATGCTCACAAACGCGAATTACCAAAGGCATGCGCAGGAGGTAGAGCTTGGAAGTTAACCTGGTTGATGGAAGATTGTATTTCACACAAATTTGTATCTATATTGCATGTTAATAAGGTTAATTTTTTTAAAAACAAGGAATTGGATTAGTTATCGTGTTAACGACTTTCCTTGAATGCCATTAAGGCGAGGAATAAGACTAGGTATAGTATAAATCTTCCCAGGTGAATTTTTCGCTTCGAGCCATTACATTAAATTTGAACCTTAATACTATGATGATACCTTTTGTTTTGAAAGATAAGGGCTCGAAGCGAAAAATTCACCTGGGAAAATTTATACTATAGGACTAGGTTACCTTTGCTAGAACAGAGTAAACGCCCCTAACCCTTTATAAGGCAGAGGCGATTTAGCGACCACATGCCTTGAGTTGGAATTTCAACCTTATTGATTACACTATACGTCACAATTTCCTTTGTAATTATTGAAAATACGACTAGCTTTAAAAATATCCTTTGTCAGGTACGCATTCGATAGCTGCTTTTGATTCTGTACCTCTATCATGAGTCTAGTGGTGTATCTAGTTTACAGTGACCGTACTCGCTAGCGACGGCGTAAATGATTTGTATGGAGAATTGTGTACAGCGCCTCTAGCGGTCACTTACGGAAGTACAATTCTCCATACAAATCATTTACGCCGTCGCTAGCGAGTACGGTCACTGCAAACTAGTGTAACTCATGGTAGGGGTACTGTTATAGTATGCTCCAAACCTCCTGCCGCCCACGTCAAATTTTGTTCAATGAAATTTAATCTTTTTCACTAATGAGTTGAGTTCAATGTCACATTAGAATAAGTCCTAATAATAGGACATCGGCCCTCAGGAGGTTGAATGGGGCCTTATAAAGGGCTAATGCAGGTTGTTCTGGACTCGATGTCCAGATAATGACATGTCGCAAAGCAACGAGCAATTATCACGGCGTTCTCAGCGCTGCCAATTAATAGGGGAATCGAACCCCGACCCTTCGAACGAGATTGCTAGAAAATAATAGACAATAAGCAAAGCGGAAGGCACTTATTTCACGCACAGTAGCTTTGCCAATGCTCAATTATATCAATAAATGGTGGTCGACAGTGAGTTATTAATTAGGAAATTCATTTGAGAGAAAGCGGTTAATCTTTTTGAATTAATCAGCATTTTATGTTATTGTTATAAAATGTACGTTTAAAGTGGTATAATTTCATGGCGGATGAGCAGCGGCAATTAGTCACTGCGACGTGAGTGGAGTGAGAGGAGAGATAAGGATCTGGGACGGCGCGGGAGCTGGCCGGGGCTCGCTGCACAAACCTACAAAAGAACAAACAACAAATAAGCACAGACTGTTATAAAAATTCATCTCATCATCATCATCTCCGGTTTAAACTTGTAACACTGCTGGGCACAGGCCTGGGGGCTTGGGCTGTAGCTAGAACTATAGTTCTGACGTTGGCCCGGTGTGGCTTGGACACTTGACGCACACCATTGCTTTCCAAGTGTAAATGCAGGTTTCCTCGAGATGTTTTCCTTCACCGTTAAGTTCGTGATTATAAAAATAATCTGAAATATTTCAGTCAATGAACTAAAACAATTACTTTGCTCACCCGCGACCTCTTAGGTCGCGGGTGAGCAAAGTAATTGTTTTAGTTCATTAATATGGACCTCCGCAAAGTAACGCCTGATTCAATAAATTATATAAAATTAAATATTTCAGTCAGTAAATGTAAAGATTTTTCACTGTAAGTTTTCATTTGAGACAACGCTATTTCTTTGACGCGTTATACTTTTTGAGCAACTTACTGAAACATCGTTCAACCTAAATAAAAAGGTATACCTAGATGAAAAACTTAAGCAAAGGAACTATAATATGTAGTAGTAATGTGTCTGTATAAAAAAACTTGACGTATCAAATAAGCTCAATATCAATACCTACTGTACACTAATACTACATACAACAGGTCTTTTACTTAAGTTTTTTGTTTTTTATTATGAGAGGGAGGCAAACGAGCAAGTGGGTCATCTGATAACCCATACCCAGTTTAACTAACTTAAACGTTGGCTGAATTATCTTGGATACATTGTAGAACACCGTGAATATTCTTTATTCAAAAACTACTTCGTAAAATTGTTAACTACTCGTAATGCCATCAATAAACTAAAATGGTTAATGAATACAAACATGGCTGCTTAACTTCTCATACGCCCGGGAAGAAAACAATTCTTGGATTCTAACTCGTTGCTGTGGTCTCAAATTGTATCAATTTCTCAAATCAAAATAAAATTTAAAAAACCTTCAATTTGGCGTGGATCAGCGTCAAAGCGTAGAGGGTAAACTTAAGCTTTGTTCTTTTGAGTAGGAGCAAAAACATAACTGATCTTTAGATTCAGACGAAAATTTGTGGTATGCCCATGAAGTAGTACCGGCCTTAGGTAGTTGTGCTTTCGTGAAACAGACCCTGCGCGCACGCAGCGCGACGCCGTGCTTCTCACGGCACCGCTACGCGCTACCGCTGGGTGCTCTAACATAACTGCATCAAATTATCTTACAGTTTCATATCAACCGTGAATAATAAATGTAAGTACAGCTTTTTTTAAAACAATATTTTCAGGATCATCCGCCGGGCAAAATCATCCGAATAACTAATTGCGGGATACCGAACTAGTTATGATGTAATGGATGGATTATTCAAGACCTGCAATAAATTACTACTATTACTACTTGGTTTTTTTTTCCGTAACTTGAAAACCACGCTTTAGGAAAGATTTTCTGCGAAGAAAAAACTTCAGCCTCGAAATATGTCTATCATGTTACAAAAAATCAGATTTTGAAATCAGACAAATTAAGGAGCACATTGGATGTAAAAAAAAAGTAAAAAAAAGTGAAGTTATAGGTAAAAGTGTCGTACCTACATGAAGCAAACCTTCTTCCAGTCTTCTGTGGCTAAGGTACCAGGCAAGTATAGGTTATCTATAGAAGTTTTCACTTCAAAAATATATTTTTAAAGTATTTTAACACGTGTAGGTAGGTATGCCATGAGACAGGAAGTTAAAAAGTTTCATTAGCTCTGTGAGCTGTAGACCTCGTACGTCTGTTTTTAAAGTTTTCAACCCCTGTTTTTAAAGGCTCCAACATTTTTAAATATTTCCAAAAACTGAACCGACCAAATGATTATCAAACCAGCCCACAACTCTTCACAAAAATTGTTTGAGAAATGCATCTAGTCGATAAGAAGACAGCAAGACTACGAAAGCATTTTTGCTGAAACTGAAACGAAAAAGCTTCCCCTGGGCTTCGTGTTCGTTCAGTCAATAGTACGACTACCTACCTATAGCTAAAAGGAGTAATAATTAAACCATTGTAAATTGTACTTTGCTTTTGCACAAATAATTAGTAGCGCCTGATTTCTCTGCAATGATAATTATGACTACAATATGACAAATAAGATATTGCGAAATAACTGTAAATTAACACTATCATGCAAAATTTAACAACGATTAACAGCAAATAATAAAAACCGGCCAAGAGCGTGTCGGACACGCCCAAGATAGGGTTCCGTAGCCATTACGAAAAAATCAAGTAATATTTTTCTAAGGATTTCGTATGTGTACGGAATCTTCCAAGTTTAGGTATCGTCAATACTTTGAAATAAGCTCGTATTTCACAATCGATAATCTGGCTAAGTGAACTTTATTACGCGCGCATCAAGGTTCAGTTTTGTTTACATGCTGATTTGAGATACGAGTTTTTCAAAGTAGTGACGGTATGTTTTATACCTTAGGCTACTGTTTACTCTTAAACTACAAATAATTCCCAAGCAATCTTAGCCGCTATAATTTTCCTTGTAAATTCAATATATTTACTACCATTTTGAATTTTTTCAAATTTTTCCACCCAACAGTTTAGATTTTAGAGAGGGGGGGAGGTCGATTTTAATGAAAATTTTCACTTTAAAGTTGAATATTTCGCAAACAAATCACTGAATACAAAAATCATGTTAGCAACCCCCCAATGGTTTTAAAAGACCTATCCAACGATATCCCACACTATAGGGTCAGTCGAGAAAAAAAAATCACCCCCACTTTACGTCTATGGGAGGTACCCTAAAAAATTTTTTTTTAGTTTTTTCTATATAATCACTTTGTCGGCGTGACTGATATATATATTCATGCCAAATTACAGCTTTCTACTACTAACAGTCTCTGAGCTTAGCCGCGGACGGACAGACAGACAGACAGACGGACAGACATGGCGAAACTATAAGGGTTCCTAGTTGACTACGGAACCCTAACAACTAATAGACATCAAATTTCACATCTTAATCTAATGTAAAGTGATAAGTTATCGTTTGCTTTTACTTTGGTTTAAATGTATGTATAGTCGAGTGAAGAAATGCTTTATTGACTGGCTGTAAAAAAAATTAACTTTCATTTGACGATTTATAATAGGTGATCACAATGATAACAACTTCTAATTGAAGCACGGTAGCCCTGAAAGTGAAGGTGTGAATCATATTTATTTAATCTTTAAACCACCCACAATATTCCTTCCGCAACTTGACTATAAGTACTTAGTTTAATATTTCATAGTCACAGTCATAGTCATATCGTTTATTGTTTTTACATATTTTTGTTTATCAGACTACGGCCAAGCCAAATGAAAAGGTTATGTGGGTATCAATTATGATTTTAGCAGTATATATGTATACTAGCTTTTGCCCGCGACTCCGTCCGCGTGGAGTTAGTAATTTGGGCAGCTTAATTTTTTATCCAATTTTCGTTTTCATCAATTATGGCTCTCCTTAGTTCCTTCCGGAAGAAGTGAAACTTCATAATAAACCAACCCGCTCCCAATCCGCCCCCAACCCGCTCCTAACCCGCCCCCAACCCGCCCCAACCCGCCCCCAACCCGTCCTCAACCTGACCCCAACCCGCTCCCAACCCGCCCCCAACCCGCTCGCAACCAGCCCCCAACCCGCTCCCAACCAGCTCCCAACCCGCTCCCAACCCGCCCCCAACCCGCCCCAACTCGCTCTCAACCCGCTCCCAACCCACTCCCAATCCGCTCCCAAGCCGCCCCAACCCGCCCTATTTAACTGGGCTATCTAACACTGAAGGAATTTTTCAAATCGGAGCAGTAGTTCCTGAGATAAGCAAAAACCCCCGATTTTGAAACATTCTTCCGCTCCGCTCCGCTCCTATTGGTGTTAGCGTGATGATATATAGCGTATAGCCTTCCTCGATAAATGGGCTATCTAACACTGAAAGAATTTTTCAAATCGGAGCAGTAGTTTCTGAGATTAGCGCCTATAGAATTTTTACTTCAAAACCCCCGATTTTGAAACATTCTTCCGCTCCGCTCCTATTGGTGTTAGTTATATAGCCTATAGCCTTCCTCGATAAATGGGCTATCTAACACTGAAAGAATTTTTCAAATCGGAGCAGTAGTTCCTGAGATTAGCGCGTTCAAACAAACAAACAAACTCTTCAGCTTTATAATATTAGTATAGATGTCTAAGTAATAAATAAGATAGGTACCTATCTGGCTCCCACAAAACCCCGCCAGTGAAATTCTGTTATGTGTCTACAGCTAATTTCTTCCACCAAAAATTGTTCAAAAACATAATACGTATGACGGAAATTAACCAGTCACCGCTAAGACGGGATTCGGCGGCTCGTTGAAAATATAATAAAATTTAAAATAAAATTTTGGGCTGGTTTCATAATTTACATGTAAAATCTTATACCACGGCAAATCTGTGTTAAATCTTTGGTCGAGTAGTGGACCATACATAAGCCCTCTGTAGAACACATGCGTGTTTGACTAGTACGTTAGCAACGCTGCGTCGGCGCCGCCCTCGCCTTTCTCACGCCCACGACGCCGACGTTGCCTTTCTTCTTTATTGCTCACTATTCAGTATATTATTGCTTTGTTCTTAATACAGAATATTATGAATCACTTCGACACGAGACTGGGAATTTTAATAAGTTTAGGTTTGTTTCCATGGGGATCGGCTCTTCATTAGCCTATTTAATTCTAAGATGTTATTGATACTAAATGCTTGTAAACTAATTTAAAAGTTTTTTCCGGCACGCAACAATGTCGGAAACCTTTCTATACCTAAAATATGGGTAAATAGTAATAACACTAATACACTACTATTAACATGAAAACTTTACCATAATAATACCTATCGACTTGTAAAGAACTTTTAATATTGCGATTTATTTTATTCAACTCGTCTTTTTACTTCTCTGTGCAGACCTACTTACTTATTATAAACTCCTTACATTTATTGGCTATTTCTTCGGATAGATTCACACCTTTCTTATTTCTTCACATATCGGAACTAAGCGTATTTCCTCGCCACACAAGAAGCCCCATTCTACTTTACCCTGTTACCGAGAAACTGTCGGAAATAGCACAGACGGCCGGACATAATACTTAATTGTGAACCACAAGCGGTGTTTACCTTGCATTAGTCGTGCTACAGAAATACGTGGCCTTTGTCAACTGGTACACAAAATGGATTTGTAAAGGATTCAGCGCTAAATACCAAGCGAAAAGCATAAGCCGCTGACATTAAGACTGCTTGAATTCTTTGGTTGAATACAAGAGAGCAAAGATTTATCTACAACATTATTAGCGAAGGCACCTGTCACCAGGGGAGGTCACTTTTGGCGGCCCATGTTTTTCCAACAATATTTCAACACCTTACAATCTTACTCTTGCAATTTCTTTTTTTCTAAAATCGTTCTGATAGGACCGTACTTAAAAGTACAAAATATGCCGTAGGAAAACTCAGGCGACCACACACAATTGAGGCGAATACAACGGGCACTACTGGCAATCTGATTTCATTTGGTCGGCTCCATTTGAAAACGATTTGACAACCTTATAAAGCTCATGTACCTACTTAATGCTCACATATTACTGTTAATTCGGCTTAAGCAAATTGCGCTAGCCTTTTATAGAATTGCACATCCTTGATTGACTGTAAGCACCTAATAATACACGTAGATAACGTGACATCACGTCTCCGAGTCGTCTCGCGTTCCCTCATGTGGGTAGACAATAGGCTACGGCGGACGTGGGCCGACGCCAAAACTGAAGCCTACGCGGTCACGCCGCCTTGACCCCGACTTTATCATAAAACGCTATTTTGACAAACAAAGTCACCAACGTCTGGTCTTTAATTTATCGTCCAATGATCCTTGTTGGCTAGAGTCCAATACATCAATATATTTAAGAATGCGATCTTCTGTAGTTCCTTTCTTGTTTCTCTGCGAATCGGTGTCGCATCTCAAGGGTGCCCTACTTATTGAAATGATGGTACTTTTACTGAGTTACAGATATTTTTCTACTCCTGTAGTATAATCTTTCAATTATAACGACCGCTTTAGCCTAGTTGGTAGTGGCCCTGCCTACGAAGCAAGAGGTCCTGGGTTCAAATCCCGGTAAGGGCATTTATTTGTGTGATGAGCACGAATATTTGTTCCTGAGTTATGGATGTTTTCTATGTATTTAAGTATGTATTTATCTATATAAGTATGTTTATCGTCATCTAGTACCCATAGTACAAGCTTTGCTTAGTTTGGGACTAGATCGATTTGTGTAAGATTGTCCCCTAATATTTATTTATTTATTTATATTTATATATGGTCAAAAACTATACAATAACTAGCTTTTGCCCGCGACTTCGTACGCGAAGACAATAACCTTAGAGTTGTTTACATGAAATTTGGCACACAGGTGACACAGGTAGTTTATTACGTGGATTAACATATAGGGTAATGCCAGGAAGATGCAAAGTTTCGGAATTTGAATAAGTGAATTCAGTCAGTCAGTCAGTCAGTCAGTCATTCAGTCAGTCAGTCAGTCAGTCACGGTACTGTTTTATAGGTATAGATAACTAACGTTATAAGTCTGTTCCAAGTTCTATGCTCTATGGTGCAAATTCAATAACATAATAACCCATAGTAATTTCATGAGTAATATAATAAAATTCAAAAAAAGAATACTGAAATCGATTTTGATAATCAAGTTTCTTTAAATATGCGTGTGCCACGTGATTGGTTGCTTAAAAATGAGTAAAAACAGGTAAGACCAATCACAATCAAGGTTTATTTTTTCAAGCGAAATTTCGTAATTGAGACTGACACTGATCAAGCTCTATGGTACGAGTACGGTCGCAAATTAAAAAAAAATAAAGCGGGAAATTAATATAAAGTCATTATACATTAATTAAAATATGTTTACATTAACAATTATTAAATAATGAATACTTAAATAACGGACAATAAATTAATTTTAAAGTCATTATTAAATATGAATATTTTAACATCATTCAATTTGGCTGTATATGACCTAGTTCCCGGGTCCATTCTAAGGTTGTGAATAGTGAAAAAAAAGTTTCAAAATAGCGGGAATTTGTTTTGATTTTGCACGGAGTTCTTTCAAGTTGAAAGAAATAAAAGAGTTAATCACTATTTAAATGACTTTTCACTTCTCATGTTCTAAAAGTAGGTCAATATAGCCTTACGAGGCGGTAGTAAAGTGAGTGCTTTAGTCCCTAGGGAGTAAAAGTAATTAATTTTTTAATTCATTTCGAGTGACAAACTCAAACAGCCAGTACTTGCTTAGCGGCAAAACAAAATATAGTATATAAAAAAATAACATTGTGTGGACCATTTTCATGACGAAAATGTTACGTTCTTAGTCTACGTGGTCTTAGTTCTATGCTTTTTCCGCATAGTAGGTGGCGCCATTCTATTTTTTCCAGTTTGTGTATGGGCGGGTTGGGAGGGGGTTGGGGGCGGGTTGAGAGCGGGTTGTGGGTGGGTTGGGGGCGAGTTGGGGGCGGGTTAGGGGCGGGTTGGGAGCGGGTTGGGAGCGGGTTGAGAGTGGGTTGTGAGTGGGTTGGGGCGAGTTGGGAGCGGGTTGAGGGCGGGTTGAGAGCGGGTTGGGGCGGGTTGAGAGCGGGTTGGGAGCGGGTTGAGGGCGGGTTGGGAGCGGGTTGAGGGCGGGTTGGGAGCGGGTTGAGGGCGGGTTAGGAGCGGATTGGGAGCGGGTTGGTTTATTATGAAGTTTCACTTCTTCCGCGCGGAGAGACTCCACGCACTGTTTTTTTTTAATTAAATCTTTTTGTACTAAACTGACTATTTTTTTCTCGCAATCGAAGTGAAAAATAGAGTTTTCACCTGGAGACTAAAAGTAAATATAAACCCTCGGATAAATAGGCACCCTCGCTAAAGCTCGGGTGGCTAACCACCTTGGGTATATATTGGCTTCTTTTAGTCCCTCGATAAAAAATATACAATTATATCTGTGATAATTTGTGACTTTGGTGAATTAAGTGATGCAGAAATGTTGACGCCGCCAGAAATAAAACAGGCGGCAATGGAAGTGAGAAATAATTTACTACTTTTAAAATCAAAAAAATCATTTATTGTCCGTTATGTAAGTATTCATTATTTAATAATTGTTTATTTTGATCTCGTAGAAAAAGTAATGTATGTAACTATTCATAATCGGCCATTAAGACACTCATGCGAATCTATTATTATGACATTCGGCTTCGCCTCATGTCATAAACCCGCTTTCGTGTCTTAATGGTCCTTATTATGATACAGTTGCATAAAATACAATTACAGCTGTTTAACAGAAGTGGCTCATTAATCTAATTTCCCCTTACCATGCCATAATACCACCGATTACGCAGAGCAAATATCAATCGTTAATTAGATTAACACTCGTCTTTGTCTCTGTTAATTAAGCACTTTGATGGATGTTAATCTTAAATGTCTCGTATAAAATAAGGAGTTTATACAAAAATTGGTTATTTACCTAGTATCGTACAGCCATTAATGACTGTTGATGTATAATTAAGAGGACCACTTTCCATACTTGGTATGGGCCAAATGTGGAGGTGCCTATTTTGTTAGCATTAATTGAATCTCTGTCTGTGAATGAATGCTTTGTGAAACCAAATTATTAGCTAAGCGGTACTTGTTGAGAATTTACAGGGTTTTGTATAGATTTATCCTTTTGCGTTTGGTTGTAAGCTATTTGTACTCGTGTCCTTTGGTATATTTTAATGGCTCCTGGGTGTTTTCAAACGGAGTCACCATCGCACTCGCTTCCTGCTTCTAACCAACAGTGCTTTCACGGCTGTAAATTACCCGCAGGTAGTTTTAAGTGCAGAGAAGCAGGAAGCGAGTGCGATGGTGATTCCGTTCGAAAACACCCAGGAGCCATTAAAATATACCAAAGGGCACGAGTACAAATAGGTTACAACCAAACGCAAAAAGATAAATCTATACCTATGGGAAATTGAGTTGTAAAACAGTAGTAGAAATTACTGGAACAAAAAGCATGCAGTCTTATGGGTCACTTGCTCGATGACTCTCTTGCCGATTAAAAAAACACTGATATATTTTCTAATAAAAGATAATGGCTGCGGCTGGATAGGACAAGTAACGAAATACTCATTCTTTATTAGGTTCGCCGACTATCAGACGAATATCATTATTTATCAGCACAACCGTAGGAAGGCGTTTTATAGCGACCGATTATATTCTATGGCAATTGGCAATACACCTTCATGTTGCGTAGATACCTACATATAATAATTGAAATGCTATGTTATGATTATGCCTGTTAAAGGCTGAACCAGTCAGTGGGAAAACATAATGAAAAGGACATCGCGAGATGGAAAAACTGTATAAGTAACCCTAATTAACTGCTTTCTACTTAAATGTCTCTACTTACATGTAACGATAGATACCGTACCAAGAGACAAATTAAGTCCCGCTGTTGAGTTGAGTTCTCTTATCTTCTCAGACTGAGAAAGCTCGGGCTGTCGCTAACACGAACTCCAGTGCGGATTGAGAACCTCACACACACGATCGAATTGCTTTTTTTCTTCATCGAAAAGTTCAGTGAAAATTTTAAATGTAATTTCGTAGGTACAGAAATTCAGAGATGTGTGTCGGGCGGGGTCCAAAACCACGACAATCTGCTTGATAGGCGATGGGTCGAATCATAAGGCTTCCACTGTTAAATGGTGGTTAATTTACTACTAAATATTAAGCCGTGGTGGCCTAATGGATAGACCTATGGCCTCTCAAGCAGAGGGTCGTGGGTCGAACATGGACGCGCACCTCAGAGTTTTTCGGAATATACGTTTGAAATTTATCATGAACTTGACGATAAAGGAAAACATGGTCAGGAAACATGGACACACCTGCGAAGAAATTCAATGGTGTGTTTGAAGTTCCCCATCCGCACTGGGCCCGTGTGGGAACTATGGCCTGAGCCAACTCATTCCGAGAGGAGTGCAGTGCAGTGGGACGTATATGAGCTAGGAAGATGATGATGATGATAATGAAATATTCAGGACATCAGCACGCGCGACAGTCAATCTATTACAAAAAATAAGTCGGATTTATTAATAGACCGCTAACAAATAAAGTATGCGGGCCGACAAGTGTAATTCTGGAAGTGTCCAATTATTCAAATATTGTTGGAATGCGACGCGGCGGGCGCCCCCCGGAGGCTTTGGCGGCGCCCCCTGCCGGCCTGTCCCGGCAACACCTGAAAAATGAATGCAACCGTAATGTAATTTTGAAGGGTTTGTGTAAACAGATCTTAATTAGGAAGCCCGAGAAAAGTTAAAATGTGAATACAAGTGGATTTAAAAAAAAATAAAGATTTTGGCTGACTGAAGTAGGTACAACTTTCATAATTATTCAATCTGTATGTATATCCGTACTAAATTTCCAGTCAATATGATTAATTGAAGTAGAACTCAGCTTGCAAGATTTGAAGACAACTTACATAGGTAGGTACGTAAATAAATAGTACTTAGCCAATTAAATAAAATTACTTACATAGGTAAATAATACATAAATATAGATTCAAAATAATGACTAACGATTAAGTATTCGACCGACATATTTGCTAATTGTGATCATAGCGTAAATTCGTCGAAATATCGGGAGCTCATGTAGCAAAATTTCAACAATGAATCTTGTATTTGAATGCATTGACAATAACTAAATAAATAAAGTAAGTCATGATGTAACCTTATATGTACATTCCAGACACAATTCAAACGCTTTTCGGTGCTTACCAAGTACTTATCAATTTCTTCACCAGTTAAAATGTCATGCCAAATACCTGTCTACCCATACGGACCTATAGTCGGGCCTATATTAAAACCTATACAAATAATTAGGTAATTAGTCAGTAAAGGAAATAGATCGGATTTCCTCTTTGCAAAGTACTTAATGTAAAAAATCGTCGTTTTCATTCCTCCCGAGTTTATATACGATCACAGAGTTTACAACACCCCCGCCGACTTTTACTCGTTTACATCAAAAACAAATAAAAGCAGTAAAAACGAGGCAAGTGTCGAGATTCACGTTCACGTCTTAATAAAGTGGGTCCGTATCGTGCGGCGCGCCGGTGGCCGTGATTTATCACTGGCCGTTGGACAAATAAAGGGCCCTAGTTTCCCATATTACCGGTCAGTAATTTTCTACCCTTAATTGTATCTCTTTTTGGTGATCCCCCACTAATTTATAAGGAATCCAAACATTTAGGGCGTGTGTGTGTGATTTGGTTTCCGTCAGCTTATCTAGTTTGGAATTTAATATTAAAAGTTAGGACAGAATAGTTCAATTAATAACTTAGCCTAACTTATTACACTGTAGAGTATCGTAGATATAAATGTCGTAGATAACAATAATCAAGCGTTATATTAGATTGTTAGTTGATTATTTTAATATTGAGGTGGCGGCGAACGGCGTGTGACGTAACTACCGGTTGCGGTGCACGTGGATGGGCTCGTTGGCGAGAGAGTCACTCTACTTCGGATTGCGGAGGTGACAACACCTGGCTAACGATTCTGTCGGTTCGTCTGTCCATTACCTTTCTAGTTACTTGAGTTCTGTAATTAATTATTACCGGTTGGTGAAATAAAACACCTTAATTCCTAAAAGAGTCCTTATTGAAGTCCTTACTCGAGTACCTACGCCATGAGCGATACACCATCGGACCCAGACTGCGAGACGGAAGATCTGGTCCATCCCTGACGCCGTCATAAATATAAACTTATGTCATACATATCAATAACTACGCTGACTGGTCTGATTGGGGATCAGGGTGTCAGGATCGTAGCATATGGAAACTAAGTATCTACCTACCCCTTTGCTGGGAAGGAGGCGTGATTGTATGCATGTATGTAACTGATATCACTGACTTTCTACTGTTAAGATAAACGGTGATTCTGGCGATTAAATCAACTTTGAAGTCGAAAAACAAATTTGGTACACTTTTTAAATAATTACCTACCTAACTAAACTTCGAAACGAAAGCTCAAGACGTTTCCATTTTAAACGCCTGATTGGTATAAATTGATTTCAAGTGTCCAAGTATTTTTCGTCTGTCATCGGCTAGGTTTTCCCACTATGTCTGTGTCAGCAGACACGTTTCTAATGAAGTCATCGACGTACAAAATCGATTCGTCGCCGGTCAATCGATGTGATCTACCGGCGCGAGTGACAGGTGCAGAGTCGATACGCTCTCGATCGGTAGTGATCTATCGATGGATCGATTATAAACGAATAGTCGCCGACACTTGACGTCAAGCGCTACCGTGGCTCCGTCACGTTGAATAAAGGTGATCTAAAAGTCGTGCGGAAAAGGATTGGTCTCGTACGTCAGATCTATAAAAACGACTGTGTGAACTGGAAGAGTTACCAGCTTTTTTCTTATCGTCTACATGTTAACCTATATAGGCTAATATAAAGAGTAGTTTTTAGGGTTCCATAGTCAACTAGGAACCCTTATAGTTTCGCCATGTCTGTCCGTCTGTCTGTCTGTCTGTCTGTCTGTCTGTCTGTCCGCGGCTAAGCTCAGAGACTGTTAGTACTAGAAAACTGTAATTTGGCATGAATATATATATTAGTCACGCCGACGAAGTGATTATATAAAAAAAACTAAAAAATTTTTTTTAGGGTACCTCCCATAGACGTAAAGTGGGGGTGATTTTTTTTTTCTCGACTAACCCCATAGTGTGGGGTATCGTTGGATAGGTCTTTTAAAACCATTGGGGGGTTGCTAACATGATTTTTGTATTCAGTGATTTGTTTGCGAAATATTCAACTTTGCATTTAGCCTCGTTAATTTCAACTCTTTTGTTGATGCTAAACTTTGTAAAGATTATAGAGTCGAACGAGCAGCGTATCTTTGACCGGTATCTACCTAGGCTCCATTTATTACAAGTTGATAAATGACGGAACAGGTTACGAAGAAAAAAAATTTTTATTTACAATAAATAATATCTCTATCACTAAAATAACCTAACTTAACATAACTTAGCAAGCAGAATAATAAGGCTGGCATAAGAGTAAATAAATTAAGTTGAACAACTTATTCACGGCACATCAGCATGCAATGCGAAAGCTCTCGGCTTACGTATAAATCACAAAATCACTGGCAGGTAGATAGCTGTATTAGTGAGGTGACACTTTTTCGAGGCTATCGACATAAAAATGTGGTTGTAGTTATAAGCATGAATTTTGCCATGGGAATCAATCATTCTAAGAACTTACTTCGTGTAAATTTCTACTATATTTCTGGCCAACGATGAATTTATTATAGCGATGCAATATGAAGTTATGACAGCCTAACTATCAGCTTTTCCAGAACAGATTTATCAAGAAAAACATCTTCGTCTATTAGTTTGGCTACGAGACTGATACTTCCGTCCCTCTTTGTCTCGAATCCTACTCATCTTTACTTATCAATTAACGTTTAATTAAAGTTCGGAAATTCATATATTTGTCGTGCAGCCCGCTAGTAAGATATGTTACTCCGCGCTTTGTGTATTAACTATAAAGATCGTACCCCTGAGCGTGTTGGAAATAAATATCGACAATACTCACACCTCTTCTGCCATAAGCCCCATTTATAATTTATAATAAGTTAATTTTTGACAAGGCCCTTAAACCGCTTACCGCTAACAAGGTGGTCCCGGCGGTGTCGCAGCTCGATCTGCGTTTTAATGATACGTTGTAAGGTCACCATCATCAGTATTGCCACCCATTTCTTTATTTTAACAATAGAAGTCTTATAGAAGTATGTAAGTAAACTTTTGTTTTTTTACGATCGCTTATACTTTTAAAATTCAAATTATAATTCTTACAATTTTTTCAAATTACAAGTTTTTCATTATTATATCAGGCCTTTCTTCGCAACAAAAAAAACATCCATAAAAAATAAAGAGTCAAAACAGCTATGCGTGTTTATGAAAAATTTATGAACATGCAATTACGGGTGAACTCGCATTTCCACTTACGACTTTGCCCTGCACTTGATGTACATACTTACCTACGCTCCGGTATTATATGGGCATTCCTTCTGTAAAGTAAGTTAGGTACGTGTTGTGGTGATTGCCATTTAGATGTTAGCAGAGTATCGCCAGAGCTATTCCCGTCTTGTCCCGGGATAGCGGTTCTGGGAATGCGGCGGAAGTCCCGTCGGAGTCCCGCGAGCCGCCTCCTTATTAATGGCCTGTTTAGACGGGCTCCTTTGTTACTCGCTGCGCACGTCCTGCCACTTCAATACTCAATCTTTCAACAAGATCGTCGTACTCAGCGCAATGTCCAACGATTCCTTTGTTTCAACTTGAAATGTTAGAGTTCTTGCTAGAGCAGTAATGTGAAGGGGGTAATGTAATGTTAACAATTTGAAAACAATAGCGTTAAGGTGTGCTTCGCCATCCTCATTCTCAGTTTCGTCTAGTTTAAATTGACGTATCCTGTTGTCCGATTTCCTGGCGTTAATCTCGTGTATCGTGTGTTTAAATTAGTCACACGCGACTCGACTCCTGCTTTGATGTTTTTAGTGATTCAATGTGTTTTTAACGGGGTATTTTCGAGATTTATATCGATACTGTTTCGATGGTCTGTTTGTTTTCTTTGTGCCTTCTGTTGGTTATAAAAATACTTGAATCGGAGTTAGAGCGGCAGGATAATTGTGTTACTTTTTTGACAGTCGGCATCGGATTGAAATGACAGTTTTTGTATGGCTGTGGCAGTTTGTTTCCGATACCAATTGTCAGCCCAAAGAAGAACTGTCAAAATGAACGCGATGGCGATTGCGAGGGAGTTAGACAATTAGCCTGCTGGTCGGATGTCGTGATACAATTTCTGCAAATGAAGACATCTTTATACAATTTTGGATATTAATATAGCAGGACCTATTTTACAAAGAGTGAAAATCTTGAGTGTTGGATGATAGATGAGCGAATACTAACTGAAATGGTAATGTGTGTATATTTGCATGAAATTTGAAAGGGATCCAGCGATTTTAGTCCCGTCAAAATCTTGAAAAAGAGGTTTTTAGATTTAGCGCGGTTGAATTAACAAGAATTATTGTACACTTTTTTTAGGGTTCCGTACCCAAGACTCCGCTGTCTGTCCGTCCGTCCGCATGTCACGGGCTCTAATCTCTTGAACTGTAGTAACCTAGACACTTGAAATTTTCATCGATTATGTATTACTGTGTCCGCTATAACATCAAATACAAACAAATACATATAATAAACTAAAAGTTAAAAGGTGTTGTCATACGTCAAACGTATTTTTTTCAGCGTTTTTAACTTCGATCTTTATGTACCTATATATTTTTTCTAAACTATTTTGAAAACATTGTTTGGGGGTACGGAGCCGTTCATTTACGAGTCCGACTCGCACTTGACCGGTTTTCATCACAAGCACATCACGTAAGAACCTTCTTCCCCTACCTAAATGTATGCTAAGTACCACGATAACTCAATAACCGTCCGCGCAAGTGGCTGCGCGTGCGCCGCCGGCGCCTGCGTCGCAATCACGATCATTGCCCATTCACTCACCCACGTGCTTCCGATATTGGGGTTACAACACTACATCGTGATTTATCGGTAAAATACTTGATACCCGAATCGTATACTTTTGTATCGGTGTGTCCCAATTTAAGAAGTCGAATGAGGGTTTTATAGTTTTCTACGTAGAGACATAGCCGCGACTGCGACAGCTAAAAATATACCTTACCTATAATAACGATAATTGAAGATATTTTGGATTATAATTAGGCGTTTCAATTAAAGCTGACTGATTTAGTCATGATCATGAATCAGCTCTATTTACTCTTATTTCTGTTTTAATTATGTTGTAAATACGAGTTTTTTCAGATGTCTAACAATGTAACCTACTACCCATTCATTTCCCTATTTACTGTTTTTAATTAACATGCTGATTTGTTACAACTAATATAATTACTTAAGGAGGTACGATGGCCCTGATTAGCGTGAGAGTCAAACAATATGTACAGTCAGGTCAAACTCTTTAGTGCCTTGTCGCTGCATACATTCTTACAATTATATACAAAAGTTCAAACGCGAAGTGATAGCGATAAGGTAGAGTTTAAGATAAGATAAGATAAGATAATTTATTCAATAATTTGTAGTACAAGTTTAACAATAAATACAATTTCTTACAAAAAGGCTATTTAACACGTGTGCCTGCACTAGGGTTACTATAGAACTCTGTATCGTAGGCGAAGTTTAAACGTATCTTTGACCTAGACTGTACATCATACAACGGCAGAAGACAAAAGTTGATTGTATGATTGGTAAACTTGCATTCTCAATAAAGAGATAAGAAAAACATACGGTTTTGATACTTTAAATTTACCTGCAAGTATTATAGACGACCTGACACCTCCGTCCCTTCCCTGTGGTTTGTGGCAGCTTCGTTGGGGGCCTGTTTGGCAATTACTTGAATCAATGTGTATACACATGTTAGATGAAATATTTCTTGGTACACTTTAGGTTCAGTTACGACTGTTTTCTTCGAGTGTGACTCCCATTAGCTCTTTGGCGGGATGGGAATCATAAGTTTGTAGTTTGAAGCTCATTTTATATTACGAGGATGGTAAACGTACCAATGCTCGACACATCAACGCCCAGTAGATGACACCCATCTGTCACCTCTCTTACTATGACATAAGATTATTGTTGGGTCAGTGTCGAGCACAGGGGCGTTTACCTTATTGCGTCGTTGTCCCAAGTGAGCTTCCATGTTGGTAAATAACTAGCAAACTAACGTGAGCACATAAAAACCAACTCAAAATATCCACTGTGTTATTCATCAAAGTCGTGCTTATATTAATGAAAACAACACCAAAACAAAGAGCACAAAGCCTCTAAACTAATTTAACTATTATGCTCAAACAACACGTGGGTCCTACAAATAAATAAAACAAATAGTAAATTTCATTTATTTTCGATGCGTTGCTTACCGCAACCGACTAGAGTAGATGATTGCTCAATTACCAGGACCTCCTTAGTAGAAGCATTAACAGCAATCTCGAATTTGAACACATTTTCAACTTTACGACAGTGAAAATAAATGCTTTTATTATAATGTTGTTTCGATAATCTCAGTCGGCTTTACACAAAAGGTGGCTTCGAGTCCGCGCCTTGTCATTAGGGCACAATCAAACATTATGTTTAGGATCGCCGACAGCTTAACCGGGGTTTTTCATCCATTTCATAATTTGTTATTTCGGATTATAGGGAGCGTGCCGCGTCGCGAGACAAAGTAAATACAAGCAGCGCTGCCGGCGATCGACAAATGACGGTGCCATCGCCGTACCGCTCGTAATTAACAACCTTTCGTTTTTGCTGTTCGCACTCAAATGCTGCATTCCTGTTGCACAAATTGCATTGTAACTGGCTAAGTTCGATAAATAAAATTTCTATCGACTCGACATCTTTTTCGACTGACGATGGATCAGTGTGTACCACTTCGTTTCTCATAATTTAAATTCGTTTGTCAGAACAACATTTACCATAAAATATATGGAACCGTGCCTTTTTCAGATTTTTTTCTTGTAGAATGCATTAAGTTAAGTAACTTCGGGAGATCGATCGTGCGGAGAGCTGTTTCTGCCTCTACTGATATGGACGCCTCAACGTGACCACGACCACTCTGTCAATAAGAAGAAGAAGAAGTAACTTTAATAACAAATATGAGAAAAATACTTTTTCCGAAATAAATTACTGTATGAAAAATTAAAATTATGGAAAATTATACATTATTGCATATGAAATTCAATGCGCCTGCGATTTTATGAGACTCAAAAGGCAGTTTTGGCTGAAATTATGATGATATGAAATTCTGGCAGACGATAGATAAGCGTACAGCATAATTTGGAGCAGTTTGAATCCAGTATGAATCGCGACAGCAATTGCGTAGCGTTTGCGTGTGCGTTACAGTTTTACGGTAAAATACGGTAAATGATAATGCAACTTGTTAGTTCCGCCACATGCCGACCACTCGCTCGGCTCCACGTAACGTCACGGTTGACGACACTACTACTGTTTGTTTCCCTTTTTTAACCGCCGCTCCTTTAAATATAATCCAGAATTGAAATACAAGTTGCAAAATGAGATGTTCATCATCATCATCATCATCATCATCATTTCAGCCGAAAGACGTCCACTGCTGAACATAGGCCTCCTCCAAGGCTCGCCAAACAGATCGGTCCCGTGCCATCCGCATCCAACGAGTTTCCGCAACCTTAACTAGGTCGTCGCTCCATCTCGTTCGAGGCCTACCTACACGGCGTCTTCCGGTCCATGGACGCCACTCGAGAACCTTTTTGACCCATCGGCCATCAGTTCTACGAGCGATGTGTCCTGCCCACTGCCACTTGAGTCTTTTGTATGTTGTTAAACTAAAACATTGTGACGGACGTCCTCGCCACAAATCGAAAGAGTGTGCAAGGATAGCTGCACAGTAGTGGTTCAAAAAGAAGTTCGTATGCCGAAACTAAAAAAAAACCGCATACTAGTCTCGTTTGTCTCAGATAGTACCAATACTGATACCTCCCTAAAACTAAACTTCCCTAAAAGAAGTTTCAGAATGGGGTCGACTTAGACACACAACAACCCTACTAAGACACAGGTTTGTGCGTTTACCGCAAAAAGTCTGCGTTTGTCGCGTCACCTCTTTTCGGAGGCACTCCCCTAGCTACCACAGCCAGTATCGGAATCCTTGGTATTGACATCTCGAGTGAAGTCCAGTTCCGCGACCACTTGGAGGGTAAGGCTAAATTAGCCTTGAAGAAGCTCGGCGTGCTCAACAGATCGAGACGGTATTTCGCTCCAGCCCACCGCCTCCAGCTTCATAAGGCGCAGGTTCGCCCACATTTGGAATACTGCTCTCATCTGTGGGTGGGGCTCCCCAGTACCAGCTTCTCCCTCTGGATCGCAAACAGCGGAGAGCGACTCGAATAGTCGGCTGCCAACGAATTTCTGATCGACTTGACCCCTTGGCGCTGCGTAGAGATGTAGCTTCACTGTGCATCTTCAATCGCATGTACAACGGAGAGTGCTCCCGAGGAATTATTCGGGTTGATCCCTGCCGCATCCTTCCGCCACCGCCCTACGCGACAACACTTCCATCCTCACCATCTGAATGGTTGGCAGTCTTCTACCGTGCGTTTTTCCAGAAATTTCCTGCCTCGCACAGAAAAGCTCTGGAATTTTTTTTTTTTTTTTTTTTTTTTTTACAAAAAACTGACCCGTGATTGACCACTATCTCACCTGATGGAAAGTGTAGATGAAGCCAAAGGTGTACCTCACTGGTTCAGTAACAGCCTATTCACTCTAGCCTTGAAGAGACCCAGGTTGTATTTATCAGGAAATACAGACGACGGGAGCGAATTCCATTCTTTAGCAGTTCGCATTAGGAAGGAAGACGCGAACCGCTTCGTACGGGCTACTGGAATACTAACCACATAAGGATGAAGACGCTCCCCCCGCCTGGATGTCCGTTGGTGAAATGGAGATGGAGGAATTAAATCATGTAATTCCTGCGCACACTCTCCAAAATGTATCCGATAAAAAACAGAAAGACAAGCAACTCGACGTCGGTGCTCGAGGCTCTGTAGCCTACCACCGATTGTCGGACTATCACCAATGAGTCTTCGGGCTCGATGCTCCACCGAATCCAACGCCGCCAACTGATACTTGGCAGAACCGTCCCAAAGGTGGCAGCAGTATTCCATACATGATCTTATCTGTGCTTTGTATAAGGTAAAAAGTTGCTCCTGCGTGAAATACCGTCCCACCTTATATAAGATACCAAGTTTCTTAGCAGCAGTTTTCGCCCTGGACTCAATGGCCGCGCCGAAGTTGAGATTAGAAGGCACGCTCAGCCCAAGAAGCTCAAGGTGGTCTTTGGGTGGTAAGGATACATTTTGGAAAGTAGGAGCCAAGGTGAATGGACTCCGCTTTGCGGTGAACAGACACGCCTGTGTCTTGGCAGCATTAAACTGGACCAAGTTGGCCGATCCCCATTCGGACACGGCCTCCAAGGTCTTATTCGTCCGCTGTACCATAGCCTCCCTGAGTGAACCGATCTCGTCCCCACTGGCTCGGCTGTTAGATAGGTACCTCTCTGTGACTGTGCTGTCATCGGCGTACCCATAGATACCGGGTATGAGCAAATCGTTGATGTGCAGCAGAAAAAGAGTAGCAGAGAGAACCGATCCCTGAGGCACCCCAGCATTAATGGTCATGAGATCCGACGAGCACCCGTCAATGACGACTCGTATAGATCGATGCCTCAGGAAATCAGAGATCCAAGAGCAAAGGACAGCAGGGATCCCATACGCAGAGAGTTTGCCAAGAAGGCCCTCGTGCCAGACCCTATCGAACGCCTTGGAAATGTCAAGAGACACAGCAAGAGCCTCACCATGTTTCTCAACAGCCTCGCCCCAAAGGTGAGTGGCATATACCAGGAGGTCCCCAGTAGATCGATTACGACGAAACCCGTATTGCCGGTCACTGAGGAGATCATTACCTTCAAGGTATACCAGGAGTTTGGCGTTCAATACACGCTCCATAACCTTACACAGTATGGAGGTGATTGCGATAGGTCGATAGTTTGACGGGTCGGCACGACTGCCCTTTTTAGGTACAGGCTGCACATTGGCAATCTTCCACGATACCGGGACTTGGCCCATCCTGAGAGAAAGCCTGTACAGACGTGTCAAAACAGGAGACAGTTCCGGAGCACATGTCCTCAAGACAATCGCAGGCACACCGTCAGGGCCACTAGCTTTATTCACGTCCAAAGAACGCAGTGCTCTTAAAACCTCCTTCTGGTGTATTCTAACCTCCTGCATAAAAGTTCCACAATGAGGTATGGAGGAAGGCACCGCATTTCCAGCATCGAGGCGTGAATTTTCCGCAAATAAAGAAGCAAACAGATTCGCCTTCTCCACTGCAGTGTGAGCTAGCGATTTATCCGACCTCAGCAACGGCGGCAGTGACGGGCGACAGAAATTGGACTCCACCGATTTAGCCAAAGACCAGAACGCTTTACTCCCAGAGGGGTAGGAAGCAAGTTTGGCACCAATACGACCAACATGGAGGAATCGCGCTTTCTGCATGACCTTTTTGCAGGACTTGGCAGCTTTGTTGAAAAGCTGTTTCTTAACTTGCACATCCGGAGCTTTGCGACAACGAGCATCAGCCCACGATAAGTAAGCAGAGTGCTTAATAGCCTCAGCTTGAGCACATTCGGTGTTAAACCATGGGCGAGCTTTGCTACCAGTAGATACATCAGAATAAGGAATGAAATATTCCATACTTTGACGCAACACATCGGTAACAGCCTCCGCGCAGCTCGACGGATCATCACTGGAGAAACAAGCTTTCTGCCAGGGATAGGATGCAAGGAAATGACGCATCTCATCCCAATCTGCCGATTTGTATCGCCATACGCGCCGAGAACCGATTGAGCAATCGGGAGGAGAGTACTGCGACACAAACTTAACCAGACAGTGGTCAGAAGTACCCAGAGGGGAAGACACTGACACATTGTACCTATCCGGATCAGTCGTCAGCAGAAGGTCCAGGCAGTTTGGCGTGTGCGAAGCAACATCCGGGACGCGAGTCGGCTGTTGAACAAGCTGGGTGAGATCTAGCGAAAGTGCAAACTTGCGTGCCTCTCTTCCCGCATGATCCGTGACTTGGTATGGGAACAACCAGTCTTCGTGGTGAGCATTAAAGTCCCCCAAGAAAACCAACTGCGCACGAGGATACCGCTGCTGAACCACACCCGCCGCAACACTGAGGTGGTCAAAGAGCCGGGACGTCTCCTGGTCACCGCTGTGCGACCGATAGATTAGAGCGTAAACCGTTTGTTCAACGCCCGTGTCCATCAGCAGCCAAAGAATGGAAAAGCTAGGATCCTCAAGGTTACAGAGACGCCGACTACAAATGCCATCCCGAACGTACAAGCAAACTCCAGCACGAGGCTTAAAAGCATGTTCCAGGGTGTACCCTGGGTAGTGCAAGTACGCGGTGTCTAAGGGACATTTTATCTGCGTCTCGGTGAGGCAGAGCAAGTGAGGCTTCTCAGTCTCAAGATGATGGTGGACTGCAGCGAGATTGGAGTGCAAACCTCGAATATTTGAGAGGTGCACTTTTAGTGAGAGGATGTGCATCCGCTGTAGGCACTTGCTCTTTTTAATAGCTTTAATCATATTTATTCAAAAAGAAGGAGGTGAGAAAGACATGAGTGAATAGGGTTAGGGAAGACGGCAGTTGAACAGATACAATGCTGCTCACCCAGCAGCACGCGAAAGTCAGCCACAGCACAGGAAGCCTGGTCTGGAGCGCGCGGGGACGCCCGAACCCCCCCAAAGACGGCTGTCGGGTCCTCTCTCCGGTCGCCAACCGGCACTACAGCGCGTCTCCAGGATTTTTCGCAAGTTGGCGGGGCAGCCTTTCAAGGCTGGCGAAACCCCTACTTGGGCCCCCTACTAACTGCGGTCGGCCAGCGGAGCACCGTGCTTCGGATCCCGCTACCCTCCACGAACAGACACCCGGTGCAGCAAAACCGACGGTACCGAAAACGGTTCACACGCAAATTTCCGCACAGACCCGTCCTCCCAAAAAATGGCTACACCAAACTTCATGCCGAAACACGGCCTAGACCGTTTGGCGGCATGGCTTAGCTAGGTGGGTGGTGACAAGCCACGGCCGAAGCCTACCACCAGAAAGAGGCTGTTCATTTGGCGCTACCCAGGGGACACGTGTGGGTAACTAGAGCTAAAGCCCACGGACGCGAACAGCTTTATCCCCCAAAAAATGAAGTACCTGCTGCGGTATTCCCGGACCGATATGACCTTCAAGCTTTCAAAAAAAGAGCGTACTCCTACCTAAAAGGCCGGCAACGCACTTGTGACTCTTCTGGTGTCGCAGGTGTCCATGGGCGACGGTAATCGTTTGTTTACCATCAAGCGATACGTCTGCTCGTTTGCCCCTATACCATAAAAAAATATCTATTACAGATTAAAATAAAAATACAAAAAATAGCTTTAAATTTGGCGCGGATCCACGTTCCGCACGAAAGCCCAGCCCAGGTCTTTATTGGCTTCATTTTATGTGATAGGGGGAAAACAAGCAGGCGAGTCACTTGATGGAAAGGAATCACCGCCACCCATTGACACCCATTGCAAGAAATAAATCTGCTGTACAAGTGTGATCTATGTTGTCATGCTACTTCTCTACTGTACGACTAGCTCAAACTGTTCGTTCCAATGTCATTCTCATAATATTCTACCTGGACTAACTTTCTTATTGATCTAAGTTAAATATTTCTAATTCAACATGAAAAGAGTCATTATTTTTATTTGAAGGACCTTTTAAACCTATGCAATGAACCGTCATACCGTTGAAGAGATTTAAACATTCTACAATTGCCATAATAACTGACGAAAAACTTATGACATTCCCATAAAGAAATTTAGCATTATTTGTTAAACGCTTCAGTGGAGGTATTGTGACACCTTCATTCTTATCATCATGGATAACGCAATAAATACTATTTCGCGAACAGAATACAAAGTATTCAGCCGTTCTTCTCTCCATTTGTCACGCTGCGATTACGAATTTGCATTCAGTGACGTGTTGAAAATGAGATAAAGGATTGAGGATGAGCACAGCGGAATAAAATCATAAATTGCACTACCTGAGATCTTTGCAAATACAGGAGTCTTGGCAAATGGTGGCGAGTTGCGTTTAATGTTTCATCGTACTGAAAAATTAGCTACTTACACGAGGTGGCAGTAACAATGTTGTATCTTGGATAGATACTCGAGATTTCTTCAGAAAAATATTATTTACTATACTCTTGATAACTTGAATTAAATAAATACAATTCAATTTTTAAAAATATAGCTCCATCGATACTGCCAATGTCAAGGTTGAAAAAACACCATTGGTTGGTCGTTGTTGGGTAATAGCTTGTCTTCAATATCTACATATTCAAAATTGCATGCTGCCAATACCTACTTAATTTAGGTAGGTAGTCCTCAAGTCAGTTTAATCTTATTAAAAAAGATGTTAACATTTCATTGGCAAGAGGCTCGTCGTTGGCGTGTAACCCAATTGGCCGCAAGCAGCTGATGCGTTCCGACAGTTATTGCTTTAAAATTACGAATTTGTAAACATTAGTAAATCACAATAGCGCAACACAAAGAGACCCGGATCTAGTATCTACCTGCGGCTTCCGAATCCGTGCGCAAAAAACGCAAAATTGATTCAATGGGACAGCACAAAAAGCATTATATTGTGCCCCTGCATTTAAAGATGCCGATACGAATCGACAAATAAGGTTATATCGTTTGGAAAAAAATGAGGATTATTGGTTTGAGAGCGCAGTCGTGGCACTGTTGCGATCAATTGGGAAAGAAAAAGTTTCTATTCTCCGATATGTTTGCTTAACAATGCATGGTCTAGCTCATCTGTGGCCCCAATACCTTTTGATTGACTATCGACCCGATTATCGTAGTTCCAGGAATGTGGGTCAGTGTTAGATCACTCGAGACAAGTATTGAAGGCAGGATGGAGGTAATAAGTGTGTCCTGTGGATGCAGCTAAGTGCTAACTGCCGCGATGACGCGCCGCCGCAACTGGTCTGGGGGATAATTAGCTGTCAGATCAAAGCCACGTTTATTGTGCTCACCGAGAGCACACATGATAATGGAATCAACAGTTATCGCGTAAGTTATGCGTAACATATGAAGTGGTTTTTTTATCCTAAATAACAAACTTTGATAGAACAATGTTGATTAGGTAAAATACAGATAAATATTGTCTTGCTCGTGGAATAAAGATTTATCTTAAAAAGTTAGTGATGATAGCAACCAACGCCTTTGAAAAACCGCCCTAAAAATTTGCTTTTGCGCCCCTTGCGAAAATTTGGCGACGGGGTCATAACCCCGTTTTTTATAGGTAACGGTCAACGTCATAAATAACTGATCACTTTTGTACCTTGTCACTTTAGCGTCATGTTTGAAAGCTAAACGAAATTATGTAACGACTGAAAGAGACAAGATACAAAAGTGATCATTTATTTATGACGTTGACTGTACTTATTTGGTAATTGAGAATAGCACATTAAGGTGAAGAACATACCAATAATCTACTTATTTCACCCCATGCCGTGATGCCTTGTCTACCTAAACATGCCTAAATGAACACGACTTAAATCCAACATCAAACAATAAGTTTACTTTTCTACTCTGTCCAATATGCCACCGGCTTTTCTTCGTAATGCCAATAATAGCGGTAATATCAACGGAAAGTGCCAACAAAATTTGTAGCAGTACTGCTACAGGTTACTTCTACTACACATTATCTTACACATAAACAAAGGATAGAGGGGCAAAATTAAAAACGGCGCGTGTACCAATGAAGAAATGCTTCGGATGTTCAAGCAGTTGGCATGCGATACGAGCCCGACCAAACATGTTGTAGGTTTATTCATTAGGGTATCACTTTTTGTGCGCACATTCCTTTGATGTCGTGATAGGGATTAATTAAGACTTTACAGTGAATATGAGGTGTAAGGGTCAACGTCGGCAGAAACATTTAGAAACAACCTTTTAAAAAACGCATCATTAGTGAGTCACAAAGAGAGTCACGTCACAATGTTATATGCGCGTAGCTTCGTCTCTTTAGAACGATACAAATAGATTTATTCCTTATCCCGTGGAAATTTGAATATCCCTTCTTAATACAACTCGGTCATACTCAACGTCCACTGCTGAACATTGGCGTCCCCCAAGGCTCGCCAAATTTCAATTCTCTAGCGGATTAAGCTATGCATTGTCTAGACAAATGATTGCCCGACTGATAAATAAGTACTTAGTTAATGTTTCATAGTTATAGCTACGAGTATAAAGAAAGCAGTTTGAATCAAATATTTTTTCAAACATGCTATGAAATATTGACGTTATGTTCCTTATAATACGCCACGAAGGGTCTCGTTGCAGGTGCAGGTGCAGCCAGTGGTGCAGGTGCGCCTAGACGAGAGGTCAATAATGGAATTTCATACAACATTGCTGGCCAAGGCCAGCAAAGTGATCATCTATTGTTTCATACCATGACGTTTATAGGTCTATGGCATCATAGCATTTAGCCATTAAAAAAAAACTATAAGCAATATTTGCGTTTTGGTTCATTAAGACATTCTGCCACTACGCTTATTTAAGGTAAGGTAAGATGATGATGATGATGATGATGATGATGGTGATGGTGGTGATGATGATGATGGTGTGATGATGATGGTGATGACGATGATGATGATGGTGGTGATGGTGTTGATGATGGCGGTGAAGATGATGGTGATGGTGGTGATGATGATGATGGTGTGATGATGATGTTGATGATGATGATGATGATGATAGTGATGATGATTATGATGATGATGATGATGGTGATGACGATGATGTTGATGATGATGATGATGTTGATGATGATGATGATGTTGATGATGATGATGGTGGTGATGGTGATGCATGTTTGAGAAAAACTCTATACAAGCCTTGGCCACGAACAGGGATTGCCGGCCTCGTATCTCTAGATGGCCTCGTTAACACTCGGCCATCTATATCTACTCGGCCGGCAATCCCCTATTTCGCGGCCGCTGCAGTGATGTACTATTGTATTCTTCCTGGGTAAACGCTGCGACCAAGTAAATCACAGAGTTTACGGTCAGTTTTAATGCAATGGTAGGTAACGAAAATCAAGCAAGCTTATTAGTGTGTCTTACCTCACTTGGCTTCTTTATATTGTTGTGTAACCAACGATAAAGTAGGTGAACTCAATTTCATAATTATCTAGCGTGCGTTAAATTCCTAACTTACCTGAATAATACAATTATCACACTCTTGGAACTACCTCATTACGTTAGCAGCTAACGTATTTTCAAACACGAAGTGGTGAAAAATTAGACCGATTCGTGGGTCGGCCTCGGGCTCTCTTGAAATGAGGTTGAGGACGCGAGTAAGAACTCGGTAAGTACATTTTCTTTAGACGATTCTCTACCTAGATTTTTTTTTATAAACATGAAAATAGGTACTAACCTTGCTTGTTTTTATTTTGACGTTTTATACCAGAGGTGGCCAACTTCGTTAGACCCAACCTGCTACCCCCACATAAATGCAGGGCCTATATTTACTATATCCTTTTCCATCCCAGTTCTCACAGGTGCTACTGCTCGTAAGTTCATGCTACATACTTTATCTTTCTGGCAGCCTTCCTCTTACTTTCTATTGGGTTTCCGACCCTTCAAAACTACTGACTATCTGACTTATACATAAATACATACTTTACCATTTCTATCAATCATTCCGGCCTCTAGTACCATACACGTCAATCATTTTGTCCGTCCACTTTTTGCACATCATCTTACATTCACACTTAAAACTATTTTGGGGGAGCGGGTAATGGGATACATTGACGTTTTTATTTGTATCGGTTACATTTCAAACCCACAGATATTACAATACTATTTCCCTTATACTTAAGTTTTATTACAGTATTTATTACATTCCAACTATACATATCTAGATTCACAAAGTTCTTATTAACTATTCTATTTTAACATTTTTAAACTTAGTCAGTATTTCATACTCTCTAACCTAATTTAGAGTGGGTTATGTTAATAGGTCTGAAGTGTTGAACAAGAAAAAGCCAGTTATAACGGGAATGCCGTATCACTGCGTAATTCCGTGGTTGAGTCAGGTGCGAAGCAATACTAATGTGTCCTGCTTCGGGATATAATAGGAAAATTGGGATCTTCCTGCAGTGACGGCGTCGCGGCGCCAACTCAGACTGTACCTATAGAAACTGAATATTCAGACTGGGCATTCAATTACTAATTAAATATACGCATAACTAAATTATTTGTTCTAACTTATAAAATATTAGACTATACCTATGCGATACACAATGGTAGTACCTACGAGTTATCGAAAGGCTAGAAAGCTGCCACTATATGAGCGTTTAAATGAAATACTTGGAAAGTACGCAGAAGACATATCTTTAGTGCTAAAATTACCTCGACATTTTCACCACATGGCAGCGGTCGTGGTTATGAGTAGACTGAAGTGTAGGGTATCACGTTCGTTTCACCGCGTAAATTTTTCGAACTACCCACATTTGAGCAATGGGTGTAGATCAAATAGCCGTGATTAAAACCCGGCTGGTATTAGTTACGAATGAAAATCGCAAAAGTTTAAATTGCTTTAGCCGAAATCGGTATAAACGATCATCATCTTCAAAGTAAATACCTATTTTCACAAGCTTTTATTTACCTTCACTTGTCCCATTGTTTGTATCTCATCAAATCTAGAAAGTTAAAGACCCACTTCTCGATATCAGGTTGAGCTGAAATTTTGCATGCATGTGTAAATCTGATGACAATACAATATTATTATGACATGGAGTTTGAAATTGGCCATAGAAACTTCGTAATTAAACGACATAACCCCATCGAGTTTGGACTCGTTAGCTTCGTCTTGACCACAGATAGTAACCAGGGGCAAAAAGTACAGCTAGCAAAAAAGCTTGTATTAATAACGTTATGGACCAACCAATTTGTTAATGCTACAAGGAACGACTACTACTTCTACTTTTCGTGGAAGATCACCGCGAACTGGCGTCATACTAAACAAACTTTAAAAAAATCGCACTAACTCGTCTATGTTAGATACTCAACTTGCCATATAACTTTTATAGTACCTAGTAGCTCTAGGCTGACGCCCTTTCCAGCAATCAGATTACAGTCACAATCAGGTGCCCTCTAGTTCAGTCTGGAGGGCACTTTCTAAATTCTTAAGAAAACCTACTAACATATATGCAAAAGTTTGTGGGTATGTGTGTGTGTGTGTGTGTGTGCATGCGTGCGTGCGAGCTTGTGTGTGTGCGTGCGTGTGTGTATGTGTATTATGTTACTCCTATAGATATTATAGCTAGAAGTCTGCAATAATACATAGGTACTTTTTATCCCGATATTCCCACGGGATCCGTGTAGATTCTCAAAATCTTCTCCGCTATGTTACCTATAGATATATGATGCACGGGTGTTCTTTTACAATGTCCAAACGTCTGTCCGTTTGGCGACTAAGAAGTTTCGGCAATGAAGTACAATCCTGGAATTTAAACACGACTGTCAGACTTGGTTTACGCGAGCAAAGCCGTGGTTAAAAACTAGTAGCATATAATTCTTTATTTTCCTACCGGCGTGTACCTGGCCTCGTCTAGCTCATTACGCGTCAAAAGGTTAGGTCGTCCTTAGCTTAATATTTAAGCTAGGTATACTTGTTAGCTGATACTTTACCGTTATTATATTTATGTTTATTGTATCTCTTTTGTTTTAAAAATTGTTTACTTCTATATACTCCATCTAATTGTTAACCAAAATGTTAAGGTAAATAAATAAATCATGTTCCTACGATAAACTTGTCATTTGGCCCGTTAAATATAATAATACTACCGTGAGACTCACTCATAGTGAAAAAATACGGATAACTCAAGTCTATGATCGACTTTACCTCGACATGGATGAAAACGGGGGTAGTTTTGTGTCGCTGTCAGTTTTTGTCGAGCAGAGCGGTGGCGCGCAGTGCGCGTTTGGCAGTAACCGCCGTAGCGTGTGCTTCGTGATGAAGAGCTACGGATTAGCCCGAAACATGTCGAGCTAAACTCGATCATAGATCGTGAGTTATCCGTATTTTTTCACTACTTGATTATTACATAGATCATTTTGTTCAAGATATATTTACTTGTTTTTGCACTGTACGCCCTATTATTATAGACACAAAAGAAAAATGTATGTATGTAAACCCTTGTAGAAAAATAATAGTACATTGTGCATCTAGGGCCGTATAGGGGATTAATAATGAGAGTCTATTAGAAGCCCGACGCCGAAGGCGGAGGGCTTTTAATGACTCGAGTTTGTAATCCCCTTACTGCCCGTGATACACACAATGATTTTCATCACATTGCGAGAAAAAAAAATCCAAAAATAAAATTAATTTGTCTCTAAACACTTAAATTGAATAAAATAATGGCTACCCGCCATTACAGATTGTCACTTTTTCGAGTCACCTACGATAGATAATGTAAACTGTGTTTAGTTTAGAATTCGAAACGTCATACGGCCAGATTCTGCCAACATGTTTAAAAAAATATTTTTACTAAAATTATTGCAAAACTATTTGATATAAATTTAAAATATAAAAATAACGAATTTTCATGAAGCGTAGATAAGTTTTGTGTTGTAAAATTTGGGTTATAGCTAAGTTTTAAAGATAATAAATAAAACGTTGGCTGACTTGAAACCTCCTTAGTCTGAAATGACTTGTTTGCAATTTTTAAAACTAAAGTTAGAATTCCCTTGGGTAGAAAAACTGTACGTAAATCTATAACTCCCTTAAGAACAATTTAGGCCATTGTCATTTAGTATACAAGCATGGAATAACACCATTGACGAGCAAGTGTGATGAAAAGAAAATAACCATTAAATCAATTAAGTATATAATGTTTTTATTTCACTTTGCCTATACGTGTGTATGTCGTAAATAAATGTCATGCCGTATAGCATTAAAAAAAATTCAATCATTCCCATACCTACTTAAATAATTTTCGCTGCAAATTAAAATATATAAAAAAAGTTAGGCAAGTTTGCATTTTTTCTAACTAGTATATTATTCGGTGCTGACAAACAAGGCGCCACGTGCTTAGGGTTGGCTACTTAAACAAATTTAATGTTTTATTTATGTTCAAAGGCAATAATTTTACTAAGATGCCATATTTGACTTATTTATTACTAGCTGTTGCCTTCGGTTCTGTCTGCGAGAAATTCGTTTATCGCTATCACGGGGAACTATTCGATTAACTATTCTATATCCTTCTCGGGATCTAAATCGGTAAAATTGGTTAAGCGGTTAAAGCGTGAAGAGATAACAGACAGGCAAATAGAGTTACGTTCGCATTATATTATTAGTAACGATTGGTATGGATGGACAGTTACGTCTTTCAACTTAAATTACAGTCAAAACGGCTGCTTTGCAGTAAATCCGAACAAAGCGTTTTCGCTTTTCCTTCATCAACCGTACAGCTAAGGAGTGGAATTCCCTACCTTCGTTTTCCCTGAACGCTACAATCTGGCCGTTTTCAAGTCTAGGGTGAATGTACATTTACTAGGCAAGCGTGCTCTATCGTAGGCCTCATCGTCGCTATCCATCAGGCGTGATTGTGGTCGATCGCGAGAGTATATTGTATAAAAAAATGGAACAACTACGAAGTCTCTATTGACAATAATAATAATAATAATATTAGGGGACAATCTCACACAAATCGACCTAGTCCCAAACTAAGCAAAGCTTGTACTATGGGTACTAGACGACGATAGACATACTTATATAGATAAATACATACTTAAATACATAGAAAACATCCATAACTTAGGAACAAATATTCGTGCTCATCACACAAATGAATGCCCTTACCGGGATTTGAACCCAGGACCTCTTGCTTCGTAGGCAGGGTCACTACCAACTAGGCTAAAGCGGTCGTTAAATGTAAACCATAGGAAAATAAATGATGTACATCTTGTTGCGTGAGACAGAATAGTAAGTATAGCATTTTTTTCCATGGTTCATTCATATTGCTAATAATCAGAAAATTCGTAGTTGTGCAATGTGTCAGGATTAACTTCATAAAGACCGTTGACTATTATTAAAACTATGCTTCCTGACCGGGGTTATTGGACTTACGGGATTTGATGACAACTTATACAAAAATAATGCAATTTAAAAAAGCTATAAAAGATTACAGGGGGCTAATAATCGTGTTTTAACACAGTTAGGTATTTAATTTATTTTGTCAGCGTGCCAGCCCTAAGTATCCGTGATTGGATAACGAGCTACTCTCGCCTGATCAATTGATTGATTGAATGATTACTCGTAGTCATAGCTACTCGACTCGAAACGAACTCTAGTTCATCCTTTACCTTGTTTACTAACGTAATAACGTTAACGTATAACGAATTTAAATATTTACTGCTTATGAACACGAATAGCCCAATCAGTAAGCCTAATTTGAAGGAAAATTCTATAAATTAATTATTTACACGTCTAAAGGACTTTGTAGTCAAGTTTAGAGCTGGATTATGCTTTCGATAGAATTCTATTCTTTTTTTCAAATATTAAAAATAATTCAATAGTCATATTTTACAAGATTTTATTTAGTTTCACCTATCCATTCGTCTGTAATCAAATCATGTTTAGTTAAATTGGTCCTACTTGCGATTTCCGGATTTACTTGAAATTTGGTAAACATAATATAACCGGTTAGGTGACAGTGACAGTATAGCTAACAAAAAAGCTGATAATGATTTTTTTTAAAACAAAGACTTTTTTATTGATAATCTATTCTTCTACTACATTTTTTTTACTGAAATTACGATTTGCGTTAATTTAATTGCGAACTGAACAGCCCAGATTTAACGTTGTACTTCAGTCTCAAGAACTGAGGCCAATAAACATAAAAGCAACTAATGTTTTTATTTCACTTTGCCTTTTCGTGTGTACGTATGACGTGTCCGTACCCCGCGGGTCTAATTATAATTAAGGCAATCTCAATAACCGCCGACCGTGCGATTTATGATAAACACCCATGCGACCGGCTGTCGGTCCAAGCTCTAGGAAAATATAATACGTATAGTTAATTAACCAGACGGTCGGTGTTGAAAACAAGGTGTTTTTAAAATTACTCCGAAGTATTTAAAAATAAAGTAAGGCTATATTTAGATTAAGTTAGTTTGTTTTCCTTTTCTTTTTTATATGTGTATTCAATTAAAAATAATGAATTAAGTGAACAATCATCAGTCTGTTTATTTTAATACAAAAATATTACAGTTTTTATGGTTCTTCTGCTGCTTCCACGGTAGGCTCTGGGCGTGAGTTGCGGCGACTAGTGACAGCAAGTATTAAAGTTTGATTCATTTGAATTTCATTCATTTATTAATTTTAAGAAGAAAAAATTAAACATTTTGTTTACGCAATACGCAGACAAAAAAAAATATAATTAATAATACTATAACATTAACATATTAACATCATAAATATGTGTCTAATAAAAAGTAAGGTAAACGTACCAATGCTCGACACTTCAACGCCCAGTAAATGATAATGATGATAATTACTATGACATAAGATTGAAGGTGCCATGTATTGGGTCAGTGTCTAGCGCGCGTTTACGGTACCGGATGGTGTGAAGCCGCGAATAAGGGTCACACTCTGCATACAGGCAAGCCGCAGCGTTAGTTTTCAGTGCACCCCTTTTACTTAATCTCTGGTTCTTATTTCAGCAGGTAGTTGGATCTGTTTGGCTCTTTCAGGCAGGATTAAGGTAGACGTCAAAGTGCTAATCACGGTCCCAGTAGTTACCATCTTTAATATTTTGTGATTATAATAATAGAGGTGGCAGCAGATTGTTATCTATGGGACATTAGTACCTACCTGAAACACTAGGACTTTCACCTTAATTGTAGTCTCAGCCATTGCGCTGTCTCTTTTTCGGATTAAAAATTGAAACAGAAAGCATTTCGTTTCTAATATGATTTCAATCATTTTTAATTTGCAACTTTCTGGTGTCATTAAAATGTAAAGCCAATAAGACAATCCGAGAAGACAATGCTCGAATCATAACCGTGGAATTCAAATAGCAGAAAAGATTACCACGAAAGTCAACCGTGGAGAGCGCAAATGCAATTCCCATCAAATTAGAGATAACGAAGTTGAGACCGTTTTTCCGCATTTTTTCGAAACAAAAAAACAGCTACGTTCCGGCGTCTACCGCCACGGTCGTTGGATCCACGTGAACTCGGCCAATTAATTGCTCAGTGTTGTTAATTAATGGATTAGCGAGTTACAGAGTTCCCATTAAGTTGGGAAACGCCGTGGATGACATTTATTGTTTAAGTTGACCGCGTAATTGTGGTAACCGTAAGCCGACGTCGGCCTATTTAGGGTGCTTGAACTTTGTGCCACGGTCAGGTAATCCTGTCGGGTCGGTTTAACTTATTCCGAACTAGCCTTCAACCGTGGGTTCGCTCGTGTGAACCATTAAGTTCGGCTGCTGAATTGTAATTCCGAATTACTAAAAATTACATAGTAGGTAATTAACAGGTAAGCTGTGAAAACTTTCATATCTCTTGACTTGGCGGTGAAGATAATTTAGCTGTCTAATTAATTTTTTTTGGTTCATAATTCATCTCAGTTCTTTCTGAATTTCACAGACCGAGATGCTTATGACGACGTATAAACGTAACTAGTCTCGGTAACTCATAAGTCTCATAACAAATGCCAAGAGTCTATAAAATGCAACATTTGGACAAAGAACGGCTGCCCTATTTGCAAAACGATATTGAAAATATTTCACATTGTTATAGCGAAGTGACTAAACGGGCTGTGCAAGACTATGCAAATCTTCTAGTGGTCTTATTTCTCTGTAGACTAGGGATTCGTCACGGTATACGCGTCGGTTGCACTACGCTTTCACGCCCCCGTTCGCCGCTATGCATAAATGTAGCCGCTGGATTGTGTAATTAGTAATTACACATAATTAATATTCTTACTTTAAGTACCCACTACTAACATGAAGCAATTTATCAAAATTATTAAAGAAAAAAAATACGTGAAGTTTCCCATCCGCTTTTGTAACTTTACAGTATGTACCTACTTAACGTAAACCGACGATTTGGAACTGTCGAAACATAATAAACTCAAACGTAATGTATATGTTACACATTTTGCATGTTTGTGATAAACCTAATTGATCTCATTGTCATTGCATTAGTTTTATTTTAAAACGTCCATTACATATTCTTATACAAATACGTATTTCGTAATTAATGTTGAGGTAGTTTTTAAGACATAGTGATCACATAAAACTATGCCTTAAAAAGTACCTGCACAATAATTGTTCATTATTCATTATTCAGTAACTATATAGGTAGTTACTACAACAATTAACATAAGATGGCGCATCGCATGTTTAAAACAAAAGATTTGGATATAAAAGTTACAGCCCGAATAAACCTTGTTTGAATCACTATCCCATATAAAATTGTCATATTAAAGAACTTAAATTATCCCCTTTATCAATCAAGTTCAGTTCACATGAGAAGTGAACACTGTTGACCGACTCAAGTCAAGCCGTCAGTTTTCCCATAAACTTCGAAAAACAGTCGTCCATATTTGTAGTGCGCGGCAAACTGTCAGGGCAAACAGTTGTGGTCAAATCTTTTAAGTAGGCAGCCGGTCAATATTTTTGTTAATAATTTGGAGTGTGTGGGTTCCCACGGGACGTAATGGAGCCGGGTTGGGTGCGATCACACAAGGGGGTGGGCGAGCGGTTTACTTACATAAAACCGTGTACATATATCACCTCTATTATTATCATTTCATTTTATAATAATAATGTGATAAAAATAAATTAAAAATCCAGACAGGTAAATGCTGAAGACGCGAATCGAACCCGTTTAAACTACAGTGTAATAGTCTATTAAAGCGTTCTGGATTGATAAAGACAATCGATCCCCGGCTACAGGATTTTTTCTCTGGTTTTTTCAATGTGTTTAAGTTACAGTATTATTTAAAAAAAAACGGCCAAAAATCACGTTTGTTGTATGGGAGCCCCCTTAAATATTTATTTTATTCTGTTTTTAGTATTTGTTGTTATAGCGGCAATCGAAATACATCATCTGTGGAAATTTCAACTGTCTAGCTATCACGGTTCGTGAGATACAGCCTGGTGACAGACGGACGGACAGCGAAGTCTCAGTAATAGGGCGTTTGTGCACTACAAGATTTTCCGGTCTGGAATGGGGAAAAGTCTACAAAAGTGTCCGATTTACCCACAACCAACCAACACCCTTGGTGATGTTGGTGATTTTCATGTGTTTTTATGTACAACTAGCTTTTGCCCGCGACTTCGTCCGCGTAGAATTCCAATTTGTGGTAAAGCTTATTCATCTCTTTCATTGTATAAAACAAAAATCCGGCAACGGCAACATCCATCATTATTATCATTTCATAATTTCATCATCATCAGTATCAGTTAGTGAATATTATAAATCCCGTTTATTCTCTATCCCGTGGGAATTTCAACAAATTTGTCCTTATTCTATGCAAATTTTCGCTTATTTTTATCCCGCGGGAATTTTGCATTTTCCCCGAGAAAAAGTAGCCTATGTCCTTAAAGGTGTAGCTTTCTAACGGTAAAAGAAGTTTTAAAATCAGCCCCGTAGTTGAATTCACTTATTTTTTTCCCGTGGGAATTTTGCTTTTTCACGGAGAAAAGTAGTCTATGTAAATAATAGTTGGTGTAGCTTCCTACTGGTGAAAGAAATTTTCAAATCAGGCCTCAAGTGATATTCACTTCTTTCTATCCCACGGGAATTTTGCATTTTACCGAATAAATAGTAGGTAGCCTAGCCTATACCAATAAAGGATAGTGTAGCTTTCTATTGGTCATTTTTTTTAAACTCAGCCCCGAAGTTAAATTTACTATTTTCTCTACCGCGGGAATTATGCATTTATCCGGAAAATAGCATCCTATGTTAATCAAGGACAGTGTATCTTTACTATTGGTGAAAGACATTTTAAAATGAGCTCCGAAGTTGAATTTTTTTTTCTATCCGTTGGGAATTTTGTATTTTTCCGGAAAAAGTAGCCGTCAATAAAGGATAGTGTAACTTTTTACTGGTAAAAGATTTTTTTTAATCGGCTCGGAAGTTTCAGAGATTATCTATCCCACAGGAATTTCCAAAAATCCCGCAATAAGTTTGTTTGCTGTTATGTATGACCATTTACGTTTATACTGAATTTGAAAAGTTTAGTAATTGTAGTTACGGACATAGGATCCAGTTGATTTGAGTATATAAATTCTGATTTATCCTTATCCCGTGGGAATTTTCAAAATTATTGAAATGAGCTTTATACCTATTCTAATAGTCTACTTGCATGCCCAATTTGAACAGTTTAGTAATCTTCGTTATGGGGATAGGGTCAGTCAGTAGGGTGGGTATTCTTTCTTATCGGATGCCTACGTCATACAAAGACCACATTCTCCAAGTCTCAGGTCTCTACATACAGCGGTTTAGGCTGTGCGTTAATCCGCCAGTCAGTCATTTAGGACTTCAGGACAAAGCATTTTATATGTATTTGCATTGCACCAAGCTTTTATGCGAGATCAACAATGATGTTTGAATACTCAATTCGATATTATTCGAAAAAGGTTGAACTCACGTAAAAGCTTCATCATCATCATCATCATTTCAGCCGTAGGACGTCCACTGCTGGACAAAGGCCTCCCTCATTGATGCCCAATCTAATGATTGGGAGCAACCAACCCGTAACCGTAATCGGTTGGAAGCGACTTGCTTCCACCCTGAACCTGCGGCCTTCACCAAAACGTCCGTCCATCTCGTTGGTGGACGTCCCACGCTGCGCTTGTAAAAGCAAAAGCTTGGTGAAATGCAAATACTTATACATATAATTAGTCATTATCAGAGATCTGATCAGGAAGTGGTTGACAAACGTAGACAAATGGTTTGCAAAATTTGAAGTTTCGTTTCGTTTACATTGTGTCAAAATAAACTGTAATTTAAATCAAAAGCACTAAGGAGTATTGATATCAACTTCGAAACAAATCACTACAGCCCGTTATCTTGTCGCACTGTCATTACTTTTCAGTAGAGCGTGAATATTTTTTTTATCGACTAAATGTCGATACTGTATGTCACTGATAATTTCAAAGAGGAGTCACTATAGGTACTATAACTTTTGTATAAAAATATATATAATAATAAACGAAGAAATAAAAGTTGCTCTACATTTTTTGAAGTCATGGTGCGTCTTCTATTTGAAAAGATCCATTTTAAAATATAAAAACTTCTTTCCACTGCGACAGATGTAATGGGAGCGTACTCAAATAAAGAGAAGTTTCTATGCCTCTGTTAAGCATATAAACTTTTTGCAATGTATGATATCCAACATTTTTTTTAATGATAAAGATAGCTTTTTATAAATATGCCGTCCCTTTTCATGCAAAACTAACTTCAACAACTGCTTCTTTACATCACTTACTACGGCAATAGATTCTAAAAGCTCGATTGATTGTCTCCCTAATTTTGTGATTGCTTGCGATAAAATTGACATGTTATCCCTTATAAACTATATTTCTTTCTTGACATGGCGAAAATTCAATTGCATTTAATATATAAACATCGATATCAAAAAGGTCGATAAAAAAACTATTCACGCTTTACTGAAAAACAATTTCAGTGCGACAAGATAACAGGGTCTACAAATCACCCCCAAAATAACTTTCTACTCCTTTTTAACCCCGTCATGGGATGAATTTCAATAAAATACGAAACACATCTTCCATCAATTCTGTTAAAGAATGTTAATGCAAAATTTGAAGTAGATTGGACCAAGGAATCACGTTGTCCCATACAAACTTTGCCCCCCTTTTTTACCCCCTTAGGAGTAGAACTACGAAAAATCCTTTCTTATCGGATGCCTACGTCATACAAAGAACACACCCTCCAAGTTTCAGGTCTCTACGATCAGCGGTTTAGGCTGTGCGTTGATCCGTCAGTCAGTCAGGACAAAGGATTTTATATGTATAGAAGTTAGATAGAGTTTTCCATATCGCACCGTAAAAAAATCGGACACTTTTCCCGATTCCGGACCGGAATTTTCCGGTCCGGTCTTGTAGTGCACAAACACCCATAGGGTCCCGTTTTTATCCTTTGGGTACGGAACCCTAAAAATTACCCATGGTTTTTATTTTATTTTTTTATAGAAAAGTCAATTATGAAACTAATTTCAACATTTTTTTCATTTAGGTCACTTTAATGTTAAATTAAATTCACCATTATCATCATCATCTCAGCCGTAGGACTCCACTGCTGGACATAGGCCTCCCTCATTGATACCCAATCATTACAGTTGCAAGCGGCTTGCTTTCTAAATTATTCTATTCCACACAGAATAAAGTACAACTTATATATTTCAATGTCAAATGAAGGACATTGCTTATTTGATTTGTAATAAAGCATTAAATTATAATAAAAATTAAAAACTACAGAAAATGATTTAAAAATCATTATTCTCGAAATGGTTTTCGATTTACTAAACATTACACAAAAATAGACATCCCAATTGTTTCATGATATCATAGCTGCAGCACCAATGAGTGCGCTTTAAATTTTCTCGAAATAATAAATTGAGTAGGTATAGCTTGAGTTAAAGCATCGGGGTGTGTATTACATACCCGATGCTTTAACTCAAGCTTGGGTAATACCATTGACGAGAAAACTTCAGGTGAAATAGTGGTAAGTATAGTACCACCACCACCATTGACGAGAAAACTTCAGGTGAAATAGTAGTAAGTATAGTAAAATTTCTTAAATTATCGTTAGTGTAATACATAATTTAAACAAACTAGCGTGGTATAACCATTTAAGTCTTAATTAATCTTAAGTATACCTACTAACACTGTCATAAATAAATTTACAGAAAATGTAAGAAATTCGTGTTATTTTAAGCAATTCATGAATTTAACAGTTAACTTTTAAATATGGGCATTGACCCACACACATGATTCCCATGAGCTGCGCGATAAGAAAACGTTTTGTCTCATTGTTTTTGGCTTTAATACAATAAAGGAGTTCCTTATATGTAGCAAAAAGTCGGTCAATGGATAAATTAACAATACGAAGCGCAAACAAAAGATAATCAAGAACTGACGCAAGACAAACTGTTTGCCTAACTAACGGAAAACAAAGGTGGGCTAAAGTGGGAGATAACTGCTGAGTATTGGCCGATACTCGAGCTGCACGAGAGTTATTGCTCATATTACGTCGCTCCAGGAAAGATATAATTCCACACACTTGTGAAACGATTCTGTTGAGTGTGAGGGAACAGACCGTGAACACAAACTGTCGCTTTCAACTATTTTCTACGTTAAATATATATCCAGGCCTGCATGTACAGTCGAGTTCACCAATATCTGTACAGCCAACATTTCATAAATATCTATACATAGACCTTATTACGGTAACATAAGGTCTATGTATGAAAGGTTGGCGATGCATATATTGGTGAACTCGACCGTACTTACATAATGTTTAATGAAATAACACTTACTTAGTTCATTAAATCATATTATTACATTACATTGTATTACATACAACATACACGCCTGAAGAACGCAACCGCTATTTGCAACGCATTAAATATGAAAATATACAGTTCTTGGCGATGTGTTCAAAAATTGATCAGCTCTCCGGCGATCTTAGATTTGGTTTTATGCCCAAATCGCAACCTTCGCGATGTAAGAAAGCATTACGGCAAAAGTTCTGGAAGTTTACCTTAAATGAGTGGAATAGTGTGTTGTGTATGTCCTATATAATATATATGTCCGTCCGTGGATGATTTTAAAAAGGTAATTTATTGTTTATTGCAAGGCCGGTTACGCACTAGCAGTCCTAGCGGTGTTTTGTGTCAATGGGCGGCGGTGATCGCTTACCATCAGAAGAACTGCTGTCCATTTGCTGGCTTTAGTAAAAAAAACACACGCTCTCTAGTTTGCTGCATTGCTAGGTACTCATCATCCAACAATTAGTTTGCTCCGCAACTGTCAAATCTTGACAGCCCAGGGTGTTCTTTTGTTACGGCTCATCAACCACGACGAGCTGACCTTTCGTATCCCATGCTTATTTTCACACGCTCGAATAAATATTGAAAATAAGACGGACCAATAGAAGGCTTCGCTGGAACCGAGGCGAGGGTGTGAACTCGCGCAGAAGCTGGCGCCGCGGTGTGAATCGCAAACACCGGCTATTTGCGCGGGCGGCGATTCCACACGCATTCTTGGGAACTTTGAACCACAAGTAACTATTGCTAACTAGCTCTTACTCGTGGCTTCGCTCGTGACTCGTGTAAACCAATAGGAACCTATTACCACAATCGAATTGAAATCCTGGGAATTCGAAATTTTATCTGTTATTCCAGAATTTAGTTATCTGCATATAATTCATTCAAATCCGTAAGTCCGTTTTAGTGTAAAAGAGTAACAATTTGTTACCAATAAACAAACACACACACATCAAATCTAAGTAGGTAGTTAATATATTGCTTGATCTCAAATTCTCAACTGACCAAAGTCCATACCCGATGCAATATTTTATAGCCGAAGCGACCAGGTAATATTGGCATGATTAGATTATGCTCCGAGTGGGTTAGGAATTAATTTCTTGTACAGAAAAAAACTTTGTGATCATGATTTTCAACAATTTAATAGTATTTATTTTACAATTACCAGTGACCCTAAATTTGCCTCGTGTCTTGCTGGTAATGGTGCATAAAATAACAACATAATTTTACTGGAACTACCGAATAGGGTGGACGCAAAATACAAATAAGGTTTGTCTATGTAGCACTGTCATTACAACTTCCTTTGAAGCTGAGGAAAAAGAAAATTCCATAGAATAGAAATGAATCAGGACGTTATGGGAGGCTGTGTTGGTTAAGCTCAGTTGCATTCACGCTACTTTCCTGTAAATTTCCATGCAATTAGGAGTCCAAAATTAAATGTACAAACTTTTTTAGAAATGCTCACCTATATACCTTTTTTAAGTATAACCGCATAGCATCTAAAAATTCAAGGACGGGTTATAGATTGTCTTGAGGTAATATGAAATCTATGTTATTCACACTACGGACCTATCTTTTTGTCATGCATTTTTTTTCGACAAATGCACAGAAGATGTCAAATGCGCGTAAAAAATGCATACCTGCTGTGCAGTTGATCTATACAGCCATCGCGTCAAATATGTATACATATTTAAACACTAACCTTATGATTAGTGACAGAGGTGTAGGTATAGATATTTTTGACGCCTTGGTAACGTACATACATACTTAGGCAGGGAGGGGATGGTGTTAAATTCCTGCAGGTCAAAGTAAAAGTCAATACAATAGGTACTACAGACTGCAATAGGATAGCTTTGCCTAAAGTTACCCTAAAATAATAATAGACTAAGGACACAAGATATACGAGTATGTATAACGATACAAACATGTCCATAGCTCGCTTTATAAAAAACTATGAATGGCGCGACAGAGCGGCGCGCACCAAAACAATAACAATGCCGCGGCGCGTGCGCTGCCTGCGCAACGGGGACGGGTTGTTCCGCTAATGACGAACAAACAGACAGGTACACCAAATGAAGTTCAAAAAAAACATATGACAATTGACACCAATTGACCTAGTCCCATACTAACCAAAGCTTGTATGTACTATTGGCACCAGACAGCGTATACAGGGTTATTTGTAATTCACTGACATCCTCTTAACCCTGAATTCCTATCACTCAACCAAATGTTTTTTGTTCTACGACTTTTTAAAATGAAGCACTTTTTTTCCCATACCAATACACAGGAGTATCGTAAAAATAAGAGGAAATCTCAAATTTTCAAAACGTTATTACACCAAAAATATTAAGTTATGACAAAAGCTGTAAAACAAAAAACGTTTGTTTAAGTGGTAGGAGTTTAGGGTTAAAAGGATGCTAGTGAATTACAAATAACCCTGTATAAGTACCGGTAAACTGGGGTTACTTTAAAAAAATTTGGGGCTACTTTGATAGTTTATAATGGTTATAAAAACGCAAATATTCATAGCTCGATTGAGCAAATGACCTAAAAAGTTAGGTAATTTATCAAGGTACCTAGTTATTTCACTGCCACAGATGGTCTAAAAAAATAAGGACACGGCGTAAAAGCTGTTTTCCAAAGTAGCCCCTGCATTTTAAAGTTACCCCGTTTTACGGTACATACTTTACTTATAGAGATATACGTACTTAAATGCACATTGAACATCCAAGACTCAGATAAAACAGTAACTACCACAAAATAGCTTCCTACTACCTAAATTATCAGCTCGAGCCAGCAGGAATTGACCTAGTCATCTATCTTCACCATACTTCGTTTTTTTAGCATTAGAAATAAGGTAGACAATCTTGATATGTATTTATATTGAAAAACGCTTTTAAAAAAATAGTAACTATGTATTACTTTTGAAACCAAAAGAACATCACCATATTTCCTTGTTAATTGTTACATAATTGCCGTGATTTATTTTTCAAAAGGGTTTTTCAATAAAAAAAAACGTCAAGATCGCTTACCTTCTTTCTAATGCTAAAAAAAAAGATACGTAGAAAGAAATTGTCATGTACTATGAGCCAAAATCAGCATAATATAAATGTAAAATTATCCTTGAAATGCGTAGGTATCATTACATTAATCGCAATTATAAAGATAAAAAAAAGAAAAATTCCTTAGCAACACGTCAAATATTAACAGCTGTATCGAATTTTTTCTCCGCGATGAGCGATGATAGTTAAAGAGCAGAAGCATCAAAATGCGAGTATTATTCCAACACCAAAAAAACCGGGCGGAGGAGCCAGTTCAACACCATTTTGAGCATAAATGATCAAAAAATCCGGCATCCGCATTGGTAGGATATGAGTCAGGTTTCATTGGGCTCGCGCCGGAGGCTTGTGGTCGGTCGGCTTTCATTGATATCGATGGACTAGGTACTTAGTCCAAGAGCTTTTGCAATTTATTGGCTCACTGTAAGTTGAACAAATGTGACCCTCCCTTAGGCTGAGGAGTTTAAAATTATAAAATGTATAATTCTCAATTGAAATGAACTCTTTGTATCCTGATAATGTTAGAAAAGTATATTCCGACGGTAAAGCAATTTTTGCGGCTCAGTGATTTTCAAACTTTTTTTACTTCTGTTGCGAGATAAAATACAATAAAATAGAAATATTCTTTACTACGCGCGAGATCTTACTTACCTACTTGCTTAGAAGCATATTTTTTCACAACTCCAAGAGATTGGAAACATGGTACTCGATATTGATTTAAACTTGATACCATAATATTATTCATGTGCTTACCTACTGAGAAAATTGTCTTGGCGGACAGGCGGATAAGACAGACAACGAAGAGATCTCATAAGGATTTCTATTTTCCCTTTGGGGTACGTATGGAAACCCTAAAAAATCCTCGTTCACCCGCTTTGCCCGCCCAAGTAAATAAAAGTTAGTATTTAACGCATCGCAACGGTTACAAGTATGAAAAGTTATGTACCTAAAACGAGTTAACTTGCTCTTGGCCTATCCTATTCGTGAGTCACGGTGGAAACGCACCCACCGCGGTCGGAAGTCCGCCTGCAGGGCGCGAGCGTGACGTATGGATGCCTGCGGCTGTGTGCGTACGCAAGTGTGTATGTGCTGGTGCCCGTGTGCCGTATAATGCACCTGTGTCATAGAGTAGTTATGCGATTCATGGAACATTCGGATTTTTTTTGGAGTGCGCGCAGGAATTACACGACTACAGTCAAAACCGTTTATAACGACATTCAAGAGACAGGGACAGCAATATTTGGTTGTTGAACACGGTTGGTCATTGTAACCAGTGTTACTTTGGTATATAAGATCGTCGTTTAGTCGTTGTAATTGGTGTCGCTATAAACGGTTTTGACTGTATATTCCATTATCTCCCTTTCAACATCGTACCATTAGGCGTGGAGAGTGAATCCACCCTTATGTTGTTAATATTCCGGTCATTCGGACAAAGCGCTTCGCTTCATCTTTTATAATGTGGACTGCTAAGTAATGGAATTCCCTTCCATCGTCTGTATTGAATAAGTACAATTTTGGGATATTAATTGCTATTACTAAATCAGTGAGCTACACCTTCGCAGCTTCCTTATCTACACTTTTCATCAGGAGAGATAAAGATAGGATAGAGGTCAATTAAAATGGTCAGTTTTAAATAAATAAAACATTAGAAATCGATTTGCCGACAATTTTACTGGCTACTTGCCAATTTTAGAGAATTGCCCGTTGTGTAAATATGTAATTTCAAAATAAAAGTACGGTAAACGGTAAGTAAGGTTGTTTCTTGTATTACAACCAATTTTCGGGCTAAACTAAACCTTCATTGTAGTTGAATAAAATAAATAAATAAAAATAAAAAAATAAATAAATAAATATTAGGGGACAATCTTACACAAATCAAAAAGCTTGTAACTATGGGTACTAGACGACGATAAACATACTTATATAGATAAATAAATACTTAAATACAAAGAGAGAGAGATGAGATGAAAGAATATTTAAGCGCTTTTTGGACTATTAGTGAGTCTGTGGACATGCACCCACGGTCGGACATCCGTGTCATTCCGTGTGCAGGGCGCATGCGTGACGTATGGCTGCATACGGCTGTGTTCTGCGAGTGTATCTGTATGTATGTACTGGTGCCGCAATGCACCTGTGTCGTAGAGTAGACGTAATTTAGGGTCGAATCACTTCAAGAAGAATTACGAAAGAGGTATGTAATGCGAGTGTAGTTGGAAATATTGGAAGAGGGAGACCAAGAAGGACATTCCAAGAATTGGAGATGTCTTGAAAAAGGGTCAGTTCAAGGTACACGAAACCGGCGAGTATGTTTGAAAAGACTAATGAGTGTTGCTGAAGCGAAAGATGTATGTCAGGATCGTAGCAGGTGGGAACAAATAGTCTCTGCCTATCCCTTTGCTGGGAAGGAGGCGTGATTGTATGTACTTATGTATGTATGTCTTCAATCGTGACAAATTGTGAAGCGTCTATAGGAAAAAAAACATAGTTATATTACAATTAAACACACACTAAAAGTAATAAATAATTTATTGAATCAGGCGTTACTTTGCGGAGGTCCATATTAATGAACTAAAACAATTACTTTGCTCACCCGCGACCTTACAATAGTTACGTTTATGCAAGAAATGTGTGTTCATGCAGTTCCTCCACCTCCACACTGTACGAACACACACAAATCACATAAACACAACTATCACCACCACCAAGCTACACTGACGCGTTTCGAACTCAACCAGAGCTCATCCTCGGAGTTACCACAACCGTATGCTATGCTACCAAATGTTAAACTTAACATAACATAACATATAGTTAGATAGTTGTGTTTATGTGATTTGTGTGTGTTCGTACAGTGTGGAGGTGGAGGAACTGCATGAACACACATTTCTTGCATAAACGTAACTATTATAAGGTCGCGGGTGAGCAAAGTAATTGTTTTAGTTCAGTAATAAATAATGTCAAACTCATTGTCTTAAATTATTTTCAGAGAATATAGACTAGTATTCAATTTGTCTGTATGTTTAAATTTGTATACAAATGATAGTGTATAAGCACTGTGACATTATCCCGGGCTATTTCAGCAAATGGTTGGGCAAGTTTGCAACACTCAAGAGTGTTAAATGTTTTTCAGTAATTTATTTAGATTGGCCTCTGACGCAGTGTATTTTGAACCGGTGTTCAAAGTGAATTTTGAATCAAAAATTCCGATGAAAAACTTTTACATGGGTGATCACTTATCAGTCATACGAACCCAATCATCAATCAAAGTGTTCCGTTCTCATTTATAAAAAAACTTGCACTTTAATCCTATTTTAAATAGTTTAGCGCTATACGCTATACGATAACTAGTCTGTGGCATAAAGCACGCCATTGAATTGTAAATACCTGCTACGTGACGGCACTGCGGATGCCGGAATCAACTCATTCACTAAATCGGTCATACCTATACAAAAAAGGCCTTTAAAAAATAATTGTCAACAATTTCATTCACCCGTCTAAGTTTTCATCGTTGTTTGCATTTCACAAGCCCACAGAATAGAACAATGAGCGTAAACGAAACGTAACGGGTGTCCCCCGTTTAGTGTGTACAATGGTTACGTGAGAATGTTGTTTTAAACCTTATCCCGGAGTGTCCTACGTGCCCGTACAACGGACCCGGGCTTATTGTGGAGGCGGCAATGTAAAGGTGTCATAAACTATGACTATAAGCTGCCGAACTTGCATACAATCACGTAATGACTTTTGGGTGAGAAAATGCAATTATTACTCGTCGTGGGAACGTGATTTTGTCCTGGACTTCCTGTCCGGACGTGAGCCGAGCTATTGTGTTGGCCAGCGCAATGTTTCTACCTGTATTCAAATAACTGAATAAGTAATCCTCCTGTTTACATTCCACTGACGAAATACTTTAGTTAAAAAAATGGTTCAAACGAATTTCGCGTCAGCACGTTACTCAGATATTTTTCTAAAAAAGTACAGATCTCGAGGTATAAAATTTTGATACGTATGATTTCTAGTTTCAATACAACATCAAACGTGGTATACTTATTGTGTTTACTGCATTCGAAGAACCCGATGCCAAAAACGAATTTGGAATTAGAATCAGGAAAACGAGTGCATGCGGCCAGCATAGTGCGTCATGCAAAAATCGGGCCCGTGCCGTGTTAAAACTAGTTAACAGTGGGTTTTTTTACGGCAAAAAAACGTATCCAGTCTGCAGCAATAATGGATGAGCGGTGGTGAAGCCCAAAATGACCTACATGTCCTCTGAAAGTCATACAAGCGGCTTTACTACTTTTTTTCTCCGTACAATAAAATGTCACTTTTGTACTACTTACGTAAAACTTTGCAATAGTAAAAAGACTAATTTCAATAAAAATTGCAGTTTCTGTGTAAAATGTGTTTCCTTTTCACTCAATCTCGATGTTTATATTCTAAGTAGGCAGTGATTTAGGACGTGACCACACAGGCGTCTATGAATTATGATCGATGGTGGTCGCATCCGGCGGACACGCTTCCCCTTCATTGTGTCCCCTCATCATTAACTACTTATATGTTAAATCAATGAGCCCTCTTCGACGAGGAATTCAATTACTTCCCGAGAGTTTCGTTTAAAACCTACGGATTTACTCGTAGTAACTGTACATACTTAGACATAAACGATATTTTTAAGGCACGCCTCGGATAGAGACGAAATCTTCTGCGTGTGCATTTGCACGAAGAGCTGCTAATCGAATAAAATATTAATAAGTAAGTGGGTATCGTAGCGAAAGATAAAATTAAAATAACATGTCAGCGTTTTTCTGTGTAGATTATGAGATAATAAAGTATCCCAATGTTTTATTCAATCGGCTAAACGTTCGTGAAACTAATTGTAAATGCAAATCCTCTAAGTATAGTTTAATACGTTTTAAGTCGGGAAGGGGAGTCCGATAAATGCTAATGGGTCCTTAACAGCTGCGTTAAACGGTCGTAAAGACAACTTGATGGCGGAGCTAAATAGTCGTTTTTACAAATTGTAAACTGTCCAAACTTTGTAGTTTAGTCACAACGCCTTTTTTGCGGCAATAAAAGAAAATGATACTTTACGTAAAAACAATAGACAGCTTTAGATTTAGATGACTATTTTTTTCGCGCTCTCGTTTTTTTTCTTTATATCGAAATTATTAGTCTTTTCTCGATTATTAATCAATGGTTTTTTAGAATAAAATAAGTTTTATCTTTTCAAATAAAACAAGTTTTAAATTATATTCTCTGCTTAACCAAAAATTTTGACAATTATTTTTAGAAAGTGGGAACACGACAAAGAAGAATATAAAATTGGATTTCCTTACATTTTCCTTAGTGTCATTGAAATCTTCAAAGTCTTAAAACTTCATTCGTCTTTTTAGAGCTCCATCCATTCAAAAGCTCGACGAGCATGAGTTATAACTTGTTATAACTGAGCCAAACTTTTTTTATTATTACCTACTTCAACGTTTAGTAGTTTACGATAAACCAAACCACTGTAAGAAATTAAATTATTGTTTTTGTATACACTGCATTGACTATTCTTAACGATAAGGTTAATGTCCTAAATAGATACAAATATTTATAACCTTGCTGGAAAAAATTGTTAATACATATATTATTTTTGCTGTCACTATTTAGAAGATGCGTTCATCATTAGTACACGTCGAAATGTTTCTGACCTACCTAAGGTTTATCTGTGCACGTTAAATGCATATAATTTAAATTCAGGAAGTGCTCCAGATATAGTCATTAAAAGTCAATCAAACAAGTGGGTCTACTGATATCTTTATCATAAGTAACACAGGTTCCTTCCGATCTTTTACCGTATATTTACACATATTGTCTGGCGCTATCAGTTGGCTGCGCGCGCGGCGAGGGTGCTAGCTAGGGATGCAGATCATGCAGAGCGCAAGTTGTTTACTTGGGAAAAATAATAATTAATTGTCATATAAAAAAACATTAATTCATAAAAATATTACATCCATAATTAATAAAATAAATGCGAAAGTGTGTCTGTCTGTTACCTCTTCACGCTTAAACCGCTGAACCGATTTAGATGCAATTTGGTATGGAGATAGTCTAAATCTTTGGAAAGACATAGGATGGTTTTTATCCCGGAAAATTGTATAGTAATTGTATAGTTAGTTCGGGATAGCGATAAACGAATTCTCTGCAGACGAAGTCGCGGGTAACAGCTAGTACGGTAATAAAACATATCAACAAAAAAGTTGTCTTTCCTATCGTCAATTCCCAACTCTGCATCATTAAACTTAGGTTTCATCTAAAAGGGTTTGAAGTTGACTGGGCACCGGACCTATACTTTGATATCTATATCATAACTAGCTGTTGCCCGCGACTCCGTCTGCGAAGAATAGCCTTCGACCTATTCTCAGACCTACCAAATATGTATTACTATACACAACAAAAACTTCATAAAAATCGGTCAAGCCGTTTCGGAGGAGTTCGATAACAAACACCGTGACACGAGATTTTTTTTATAACAGATGACCCCGAAGTGGTTGACTTAACAAGTTGTTAATTTAGTTAGTTAAGATTATTTGTGCCATGAATGTTAGTTACCTAAACCTAGTAAATATGGAATACTTGCCTTTGCCTGCCCGCTTCAAGATCAGACTGAAGAGTTCAGATATGTACTTTGAGAGAGTTTTAAGGTTGCACATGTTATTTTTATAGTAATAGTACAACATACTCGTATTAGTAAAAAATACAACACCGACTCATATACATTTTATACTTTACTACATACTTATCAAGTCATTCAGAAACCACTTTTTTTGGGCCAAGAAGAAATAAGTTAGTGAAATCGCCAACCCTAGCGCTGGCAGGTGCGAGTACGCACGTGCGTGGCAGCTTTCCGCACCAAACATAAGTGCGCACAAAAAATAATGAATAGCTGCTCCAATTTAATTATGGAACACATTTTCTAGTAGATTAAAGGCTGATCAATCTTGGCTACCACCGACAATGATTAAAAAAAATGCGATTATGAAATTGCAAGTATTTTTACTTGAGTATCGTAAACTGTAACCTATTATTTTGAATACTATTTAAACTTTTATGTTTTTAATATCTACTAAACTCTCACTGCTTGACCAAGACACTGCTTGAACTTATTTTCTGTTATCAACGAATCCTTTTTATTTTAAGAACTTTGATTTATTTTGCATTTGTAACATAAATACACATTACAAACATAATTATAGAAATTCTTCATGTTAAATATTCAAAATTCATTAAAATTATAACTACATACTCTGATACATCTACCGCTTTAGCCTAGTTGGTAGTGACCCTGCCTACGAAGCAAGAGGTCCTGCTTGGGTGCGAATCCCGGTAAGGACGGATGTTTTCTATGTATTTTAGTATTTATTTCTCTATATAAGTATTTTTATCGTCGTCTAGTAGGTACCCATAGTACAAGCTTTGCTTAGTTTGGGACTAAGTAGGTCGATTTGTGTAAGATTGTCCCCTAATATTTATTTATTATTTATTTATCTGAAGAAAACGCGAAACCTTAATTTTAATGATTTTTAAAGCTTATTTTATGGCACCGTGGTACCCCTAGCTTCCATCAATCAACAAGGAAATCATTACCGCAGTCGCCCGCCGCCAACTCGGCACCTGCTAAACGATACGCTTCGATGACGAAGTATAACTAAAATAAATACAAAAATCATAGTTATCCGGTCATTACTATGATGAGGCGTGTTCGGAGCCGGTACATGGCTGTTGCATTGTTAGATGAGGGATACTCTTACATTGTAAGCCTTGTCGGATAAGTAGAACGACACGATATAGTTACAGCTCTAACATATCTACAAACACAGGGCACCAAATCCACCACTATCATTGGTAGAGCGCAAAAAAGCGTCATAACTACTTACATAGATTTCTTGGAACAAGTACTTTTATGACGACCCTTTTTTTAATTCTACATAGACCGATTAAGAGATGCTTCATGTTAGATATTAAAAACTGGTCAAGCGCGAGTCGGACTCGTACGTGAAGGGTTCCGTACCTCCGCATAATGTTTTAAAAACAGTTCGGTAAAAAATTGCCGAAACGTAAGCAGTAAAATCGCAAACTTATAGATAGGAAAACATCCGAACAGCATAGGGTCATTCGCGTTGTCTAGCCACAGAACAGACGCTATCGCCTGGCGACCGCAGCCGAAGTTAAAAACGCTGAAAAAAACACGTTTGTTGTATGACAACCCCCTTTAAATTTTAACTTTATTTTATTTTTAGTATTTAAAGTTAAAGCGGCTACAGTAATACATAATCGGTAAAAATTTCAAGTGTCTAGCTATTCCGGTTCAAGAGATAGAACCCTATGACAGACGGATGGATAGACAGACGGACACCGGAGTGTCAGTAACAGAGTTCCGTTGGCACACATTGGGTCCGAAACCATAAAAAACACTTAAATCCATGTTTTTACAAGTTTTTATTCAACTTGCAATGTCTGTTTGTTCGGGCAGAATATTTTAAGTAAAATTTCGCAAATCTTCATTAATTGGATTAACTTGAAATTTGGTATGGATATGTAGTTTGGAAAGCAATCCAAGTAAGTATAATTAATTAGTCAACAAGAAATAAAGTCAGCAAAAAGCTTGTATTACAAAAAAACCGTCTGAAATTGTTTTTGGTTACGGTGTAGCATCTGTTATTTGATTCTTTACACAAAAAGCAAAGTTAGCACTGACTGAAATTATTGTTTGGGAATGCGTCGAAATTTAAATCAATACGTTCTTCATTATCTGGAATATTTAAAATTTTGACAATCCTTTAGCGTAATAAAAATGACGTAAGTAAAAGTTTAACGTTGCAACTTTATCTGTTTTAATTGATTTTCTCTCTATCTCTGTTTTGGCCATTCTAATTATAGGCGGAACAGTTTTTGTATACGTGCAAGTAGACAGTTGAATAAACTAACGAAGGAGCTTGATATTGACGTGTTTAATGTTAACACTGACACCTTGAGACGTAATCTGGTGAATCGATACTTTATGAGCGTGCATTGAGCGTTGTCCTTACTGTTGATTAAGTGTGTTAAGTTAGGGACTTGAATATTTTTTCTCCGCCGCTAAAATAGTGCTGAATTATTTGTCACTAAGCTAAGTAGTTTTTTTTTGTATCTCTTTTTTTTTTTTGGTGTGTCCGAAGGGACTCTGTGTGGGCATACTGCCTTATTGTTACTCTGTAATTGTCAGCGGGAACCTGTAATTGGCTTTCTGTATTTACTGTAATGTTTAAGATGTATAAACAGGCTGTTGGTTCTCCATAAAGAAATAAATAAATAAATAAAAGTAAACATAAACAACCAGTTGTATAAAACTAAGTACATCAGTGAACCAGGCGGCAGCGCAAGCGCACCGCAGCCTGCGCACGGTCCAGACAGGCCTAACTGGTCCGCTACCGAACAATACCTGTCGCGACAATGCAGAGTACCATGTTGTCACAGTGCTTGTCACTTGACACCCGCTCCCATACAAACTGTAGCATGCCTCATAATTTTCTTAATGAGGTCCCGTACACCGAGTTACAATAGACTTTCTACTAGCGAATGTCCGATTGTTATTTTAAATACGGATTCCGTGGGAAATTCCTGATTATATATGGTAAAGATTGAATGAAAATTAAATGTCATTAATCGCATTCGTACTCCTATTATGCATGAAAATGGCATTGGATCAGTCACATCCTCAGGCAAACCGATAATCACAAATCTACAATGGGTCTGACCTAGAAGACGACCGGAAAGTGGAAACTTGTTCGCCCTAAACTAACTTGGCATCATTCCGTAGAGCAAGGGATGGTTGTGCTGGGGGTGAGGAGGGAAAAGCTAATCCAATCTGCTCAGGAGCATAGTAAATGGCATTATTTGAGCCTTGCGCCCCAGTAGAGGGTAACAAGAAAGAATAAGAAGCCGCATTCGTAGCTAATTATTATTATAATGAATGATGCACGTGATTAAACGACATTCGGCAGAATCAATCGACGTCGAAATGTCCACCCTCGGGCGGCGAGTGAAAGAGCGAACAATCGAACGGAAACGGAAGGCGCGTTTCGCGATCTCGGCGAAATTCGGCGACAGCTGCGCGTGCGCGGGCAGCTGCCGCGGCCCTCTAATAGCTCATTTCCGTTTTGCCTGTCGTAGAGCGCAGACGTACAAATCTAAAGACATTGCCCTCGACCGAGGAGTGATTGTTTGAATGGAGTAACCGCCAATGTTGTGAGGGGCTCACCACAAAAGAAGTTGTGGTTGTATTACCTAATTTATAAGCATAGGCACCGTTTTGTAGTTCAATTATGTAGGGTTAACGTCACTCTAACGAACAATTGAACGTTTCTGCTAGGTAGGGAACAAAATCTGTTCACACGTTTTTCGAGCTCAATAACACTTCTTGGCTGACTACAAAAAATGGATCCTTTTAGGCAGGCTGTGCATATTTTCGTATGTCGCAAGCACGTAAAAATTAGCAGGTAGAGTCAAGCTCAAAAGTACCCCAGTGTTGTTGTTTATCGCAACTAAGCACTAAGTGGTTCAGTTAATTTCAACCTTGACTTTACATACTGTAACATATTCGTCTAGTTTGGATGTAATGCCGCGCCACGGTTTTATATACGTCACTAAGTGATGGAATATTTGCGCGATTATACAAATTGTTAGTCTTTTAAATAATATGACTCTGTCCATTGGAGGGCAATTTTACCAGTCTCAAGTGGAAGACAGTTTTAAATCATGTCGGCCGTAGTTCGGTAAAACAATTCCATACACCACTCTCCCGTGTCGGGTTATTAGCCATCTGCCAATGTATATCCATAATTAACCAAGAAAGCATTGACCGATGCCCAAGGAGCACTGGCTCAAGCATTGCTCATCCCCTCGGACGGTTCCAGAAGGGAACCGCAGCTCTCAGACACACCACCACCAGTTAGTTACCTGACATGCACCCCACAATGATACAAAATTAATTACAACTAGTGAATTTACCACATTGAATTCTCACATTACGGATAAAGAAAGACACAAAAATGACCAATGATTATTGCTGACAATCGATGAAGTACCCGTTACATCTGTGTACATTTCATTCTATTTCAGTTACAATAAAAGTAGTGAAATGTGCTACCCCACTTTTTACACCAACCCAAATATGTTTTTTATTCTATAAAAATTAACTTCACGTGTGGTTCTTACCGTAAATAGACCACATACCATAACAGTTATGGCGCAAAAAATATAAAAAATAACATTTATTTTGAGATAGCCTAGGGGAGTACGAAAAGCTTCCGTCGATTTATCACCTGGATCAGAAAAAATGATGTCTCAAGACAGTTGGTGGCTAAGGGGTACACTGCTAAATGGTTGACGGGACATATTTATAAATAGCACTGTAGTTTTAAGGTTTCAGGGACGTAAGTCCTTCTTGAGAGACACCGGAAGGTGTTGGAGAAATATGGACACAACCCAATTGGTTCTTGTGTAATTGATGTTTTCATTTTACAATTACGCAAAAATAAAATGTTGTAGTGCTAACAGTCTCCAAACTAAGCCACAGACCGATGGATGGACGGACAGCTGACAGACGAATATAGCGAGACTGTTATATGATTTCCTTTTAGGACTATCGTACCCATTACCCATCTATTGCGAAATAACTAGTGCTAGACTGGCATTATTGACAGTTTCGGAATTGATTGACCTATGTTACTGCTAATGCTCGATGCCCTGTTTTTACTTTTTCACGATAAATTTGATAACTCTTCCGACCTCACATCGTCAATCACCCCACACGCCTTTTAAGTATTTCAACTTGATTGTTCCTGCGAGCGGAAGCCATTCGTACAGATGTTCATTTTTTTCCGACCTCCGAAATAGACCGAAAGATCAAGAGCACGGCTTTTTATCTGCCGTGTTGACAAATACCCTTTCCCGCTTCACGGTTATTAATTTTCATGTTCTGTAACGGAGATGATTTAATATTAATAACTAATGAAATTATGGAGAGCACGTCCGCAGGAAACATTACTAATAGATGGACTTTTAGTGCTCCTAGTGCTTAAATATAACTAAGTTGAGATTTTTATGTCTATATGGTGCCAAGATTAAGTTAACAGAACTTTGTATTATTTTTACAAGCTTTTATTGATACTTGTAATGTTTCATTGTTATGTTCAAATCTTCACTTCTAGGGATCGGATTGATTTATTTGGTACGGATGTGTAGGTAGTTTAGATGACAATACAAGTAAATACTCAAAAAAAGAAACAGCAAAAAATTCATGTCTTAAAGTGTTTTGTTTTATTCCTAGTTGGATATTAAAATTGTATAGTTTCGGAAATGTTAGTCCATCAAAACAAAATTAGTATAACATAACACACAATTTCATGTCTGGTTTTATCACGATAGTTAAAGTAGCATTAGCGCCAGTAGTTTATATACCATTTTATCGTACAAGGCGTGCATATGTAGGTACATAGGGTTGACAACTCTACGACGAATTATACACACATGTATTATTGTCCAACTTAAAATGTAATAAAGAATGTCATGTAAAAATATCAGAAGTAAGTAGGTAGTTATGTACTAAAGGAAAATTATCATGCATAATGTATGTTCGTGATGCGAATAAAGAAGAATCTTATCGTCTTGTATGAATAACATTAATTTAATAATCACCTACATAATTTAAGCGAATGCTATGCTTTCCTTGAGGGATTATTATGATTATAAATCAGCCAAATTATTAAAAAAGAACTGGATACTTTTTCCATTGTTTAATGAATGGGGTTCACGTCCTTCGTTTGTTTTTCCTTATAAATTTAATTTAGCGCTATTCAAGGCCAGAGTGAGAAGACTGTTACTGGACCCGTGCACAATCTGCACTTACCATCAGTTGAGATAGATAGAATCAGTCGCTGGTCAATTTTAAATAATTTCGACTAAACTCGACAACCCTAGCCTTAAGTGCATGTGTACTAGTGACTCAATTACCCGGGAGGTGAGCGCCATCTGTCGCAGAAACCGTACAACGCTAAAGCCCCAAAAGCCTCGCGCTATATCTCCTTCCGCCAACCTGCTTCCGTTGTACGCCCCCCGGCCACGACTATGCGCAACTGGCGACGCGGCGAGCGAATTCTCTGTTCACTGCACGGTCAAAACGCACACTCCACTGTGGTCAACTGACAACACACGCAATGTATTTGAAAATCACTCTCCGCACCAACTGTCGCGCGTGGTGCTGCCGGGGCGGCACGCACAAATGGGACATATTATGTCGAGTACATTAAGCATTGTTGTTTTTTTTTCGTTGTAATCAATTACTGCTTTTGGTAGAGTTCATTCGAATAGAATAACGTAGACGTAGATGCTATTACGTTAGCAGCTGAAAGACCATAAGCTATTTATGATGATACAAATTAAGAAAATTAACTCGTGTTGCTCAGTCATTTTTGTTTCGACTTTTGCCATATAGATGTAGTTTTTTTAACTTTGGATATTTAGGTAACTAACTAACTTACTAATTATATGTTTCTAACTGCAGTTAATACAGCACAAAGGTACGAAAAACAGCCAAACTAAGCAATTATCTTATAAAAACTTTGAGCTTATTTCAAGACACACTTAACCATCGGGCGGAAGAAAGAAGACAAAAATTTATTGTGCCTACAAAAGAAAAACACCAACTCAGTGGATGAACTAACGATGAACTTACGACGCAAAGATATTGTAGTTAATGGAATCAAATTGTATTATATTGTCGTTGTAATGTCATGTTATAATCTTTTTTTTTTGTTGCAGGTAAGCGTCTCTGATTACCTAACAACGGATAGATAACATTCTGCATAATGGACAAACAGTAGCGAAGCAGGCGCCGCGTAATCTTGTTACTTATTCAGTGCTCTTGTAAAGATTAGGCTTGTCGCAGATCAAGTAAGAAGTATTATTAGGTCGGGGCAAAAGTATTTTCGTATTTTTCATACAAAGGAAAATGTTTCATACTAAAAACATCATCTTTCACACTAAAATTTCCAGACTTGAAACGCTTGAACCACATTTACTCTTATTGATTACTACTCTTATTGATACCGCATTAGGTCCATAAACCACACAAATTTTATTCGCGGCGTTCGTCGTATTTTTACCTTTTTTTTTTTAAACTTTAAAATGTACCGAATTTCTTCGTCACATACGTTCATTTTGCTTGCTTGAAAAACAATTGAAAAATGGCTGGAACTAGTTTTTTTATTTATTTTTTGCATCTTCAGAATGTCAACATTTAATGGTATTAAGCTGCGTACGGACTGCGCGCACATTACGCGTACCGTAAAACGGGGTAAATTGGTCCAATGTTCACTTTCAACTGGAATTTTAACCTTCTTCCGTAATTCATAGGGTATTTTAAGTTACTACATAAAAAATGTATGGTAAGCTCTTTTAGATGCTTAGTAGCCTTAGATTCCCAAATTATTGCCATATTCTGAGAAATTCAACAAAAACCCTATTGGATTCCAATTTACCCCTGACGGGGTTAATAGGTTCGACAGTGAGGTTAATTGGAATTTTGACTAGGGCTGTCACTCAATCTATCCAAAGCTATGTACCTACCTAGGTAGGTAGGTACCTACTAAACTAGTCTCAAAAAATCATGAAAATAAGTAGGTACTAAATTAAAAAATCCTTCGTGAGATCATATTTTTATTGAATTGAATTTTATTAAGTAACTTTAACTTATAAATAATTGCTACATAAATGTTTAGCTTAATAGGTATTAAATAACTGTAATAATAATAATAATTAATTTGACGACCGCTTTAGCCTAGTTGGTAGTGACCCTGCCTACGAAGTAAGAGGTCCTGGGTTTGAATCCCGGTAAGGGCATTTATTTGTGTGATGAGCACGAATATTTGTTCCTGAGTTATGGATGTTTTCTATGTATTTAAGTATTTATTTATCTATATAAGTATGTTTATCGTCGTCTAGTACCCATAGTACAAGCTTTGCTTAGTTTGGGACTAGGTCGATTTGTGTAAGATTGGATTGTTGGTTTGTGTGTTTGTGTAAGATTTATAAATAAATAAATAAATATTAGGGGACTTATATAGATAAATAAACACTTAAATACATAGAAAACATCCATAACTCAGGAACAAATATTCGTGCTCATCACACAAATAAATGCCCTTATCGGGATTTGAACACAGGACCTCTTGCTTTCGCTTGCTTGCTTTTTATTTATATTACACCAATTATACGAGTTTTTCACAATATGACTCGTCTAAAACTTAAAGTTAAAAGGCACATCAGACGCGTGTTCAAGACGACCTCACTTTAAACGTGTTTTTCTTACTGAACCATCATTGGCTGATTTAAATGCTCAGTGAAGCCAGTAGCAAAAATACCTCGCTTGTTCAGAAATTACAACAGTTGATCTCTCTTAAAAATAGTAATGGGACTAACAGACCGGTTTAGAAAAGCAGATTCTTATTCCTATTTACCCCGCCATTCCTATTTACCCCGTTTTATGGTACCCTACGCGAGCCCGGATACGCGTTCCCTACGCGAGCCCGGGTACGCGTGTCCTGGAACGCCATGTCCGTACTTGCAGCTACGCGTACAGTGTACGCGTACATAGCGTACGGACATGGCGTTCCAGGACACGCGTACCCGGGCTCGCGTAGGGTACGCGTAATGTGCGCTCAGTCCGTACGCAGCTTTAAAGCCAGCCAGTTACATTCAGCACAGCCAAAGAGGTTTGATTTCTAATAATACATTAAAAATACGAAAATACTTTTGCCCCGACCTATTATATAGTAGGGTGACTGCACGTTTTAGATTACGTGATTTAAATAAAAATAAATAGTGCATTTTTTTTTTGTTTAGTTGGTTTAAACATGATTTTGGTTAGTTGGTTTAATGGAATTGAATACAATTTCCTAGGTAAAATCGACTAAGAAATGCCTTTACCACAAATGTCAGTTCTACGTTCTACGGCTAGAACATTGAAGACTAACTTATCACTTTTAAGTCCGAGAGACAATCAGCCATATTGTTTTGTCGGAACTGTCATGATTTTTTTGAATATTTTTAATTCAACACTTTTTAACTGACTCTACCAAATTTCAAGTTAATCCGAATACAAGAAGTCTATAAAGTTCGACATGCAAAGTTTCAAGACAATTTACATATGTAAATACGAACATTGCAATTTAAATAAAAGTTTGTAATCTGTTCAAAATGGCTAGACAATTTTTTTTTTCTATTTAATTAGTAACAAAACTCCCAATTCGAACTATGTATTACGAGTAGGTACACTTGCTTTATCGTTTTAATAATTTCCTAAGCATGATCCATTTAAAAACAAAATCGTATTAATGTCAATAAGATACTATTGGCAAACGAAGAAATCTAATACTCGTACGTCAGGCAAGCGAGATGTGAGCTTAGTGGCTCTACATTTCTGTTGAGCTACCTCCGCCATGATCCATTGTATCTGCCCTGTAATCCCATTGTCCGAGTGTGATCTAACGCCTGGTGAAGCTTATCGGGTCATCTCGCCAAATCTCCGAACAACAGCTTGGTAATTTAATACAAGATTACTACCTACGATGCTATCTTTAAACTGTGTAGTTTATTATCTTTATTGTTTTGTTTGATTCCATTTTAGCTCAATTTAAGATTGTGAAATTTTAAGTTGCCATTGATTTTACTTCTATTACTAAATGAAATGTTTATAACCGACTTCAAAAAAAAGAGGAGGTTCTCAATTCGTCTGTATGTTTTTTTTGTTGTTACAGAATTGTGTCATGTTTCTAAGGTTTGCTTGTTTATGTATTTTTACGGTTTAACGGGTTACAGGCTAAACGACCCTTTATTAGCCTCGTTATATGTTTAACCAAATTACATAAAACGTAGACTGACTGACACTCCAAGATGTTCTTTAGTCTTCTTTCGGTGCCATCACTTACCGGAGGTCGGAGGTCGTATTGCAATTCCAAGAAACACGACTTTTATTTTCTACATTAATACAAAATTTCCGCAGGAACTACTTTTTTTACCATGCGAGCGTAAATGTGTGCATGGCTTGCGTGTTATAATTTAACAAAGTCTATTCGTATTCATCATAATCCACATATCTGAAGGCAAATCCCTGCGTCCCAGATAACATCTGGCCGGCAAGGTGTCGGCTACAGTGTGTAACTATTAATTTTTTGCATCAAATGCTACAAATGGGAAAGCTGCATCGAAATTACAATATGTTATACGTATAAACAAGGAGTTATTTGACCGTATTTAACATGAGCTGCTATTTGTTACTAGGTACTACATTGTATTTGTATAAGGTAATGTTCATTCGTTACAAGGAAAAGTACATTGGAAACGTTAAGAATTAAGGTAATTTTACAAGCTTTTATTTATTTTCGATATTTGTTTGAATGTTTATTTAGGTCAAATCTCGTAAGTCAAATTTCGCCCTTCTAGTACTTAATTCTAGTGGTCTGATTGAAATTAAATTGTAAGTGATGACAATGCATTCAACAAAAAGTACCGACAGCAAAAAGCACCGGCGCAAAGTTAACAGTCTAAAGTTAGAAGCCCATGATAACCCATGTATTTAAAAAAAAGTAAAAAATATGCTGTTTTCAAATACGAAGTGAACCAAAGGGAGTTTATTAACTTAGTTCCTCCAATAGTTAACTTACTTGTTTATCTACTACTTTGCAGACCTTCTATGTACTAAATAAATAAATTAGTTAGGTACCAGCGATTTAACTGAATTTCATAAACATATAGTTTAATTTTTACAAGTTTAAAACTTATAAGTCTTCCGCTATATGGCTTCAGTTTCTTAGTCTCCTGTTCCCAATATTCCATTCCAAGTAAGTACATAAAATGACCCTTGCGTCGTGGAGGTTTCACCAGCTGACCTCACATAAGTTGAATGCGAAAAGTTAAATTAGTTTTCCGCGGTCACGCAAGAAACATCTAAAGGTTTATCGGCACGCTTTTTCAGACATAAATTGAATTATACTTTGTTTACCAGAACCATCGAGCCCATAACCAAAAGTAAAAAGTTAAATATTCACCATCCGAATCCGAAACTCTTTCGTCCAGTACATATAGCGAAATAATTACTTTAATTTCGTTTTCGATGAAATAAATAATGCTTAGATATCAACATATATCCATTAAATAAGATCAAGGTGGTTTGTGTTTGAACAAAATCAATATAAAACATAATTTGAAATGTTAGTGAACGACTAGATATCATCTTGTAAACAACCTGCGAAATGATCAGTATAAATATCGAATTTTTTCAATACAATGAATTTTTATTGTACACCACATAGAAAAAAATACAGAAAAACAAGTAAATGGTACATTTAAATACATAAATATATGTTAATCAGAATCACGCAACGTAAACCGCAAAAAACACAAATTATAATAAAATAATCATGGGCCAATTGACACCAATTGACCTAGGCCCAAATTAAGTAAAATTATTACTATGGGTACTAAGTAGACAACGGATACTTAAATACATATTAAACATCCAAGACTCGAGCACAAATATTCGTATTTTTCACACAAGTGTCTGGGAATCGAACCCCGGACCTCAAGCTTTATATTCAATTTCTCTAACCACTAGGCTATGCGGTCCGGTCGGTTGATGTCTTTCTAATCGGGGGCCGATTTTTGAAATCATAACACTCCAATACATATTTTCGAAAGTAGCTACAAATCTAGAGCTCAAATTGACTATTCAATTACTTGGCAACATTACTCAAAGCTGTAATTTTCTACTACTCTAGGTAGGAACTCGTATTTTAAATTCAAGAAGATTTATCGCCATTTTTTACCCCCGACACAAAAAGAGGGATGTTATAAGTTTGACCGCAATGTGTGTGTGCGTGTGTTTCTGTCTATGGCATAATAACTCTTAAACGGGCGAACCGATTCGGATGCGGTTTTTTTTTGTTTGAATGCAGGTTTCTTAGCAATGGTTTTCATCAAAATTGGTCCAGCCGTTTCAAAGTTATCAGCTCTTTTGTAAACTGCAGAAGGGCTCTTAGACGCATAATGGGCATTTACTTAATTTTCAAACATAGGTCCAGTCGAGTTCACCAATATCTGTACAGCCAACATTTCATAAATATCTATACATAGACCATAGTAAGGTAACTTAAGGTCGATGTATAGATATTTTATGAAAGGTTGGCGATGCATATATTGGTGAACTCGACCGTACGTGTGACATAGTAGAGTTGGAGTTTTTAAAAATTTTTAATTTATAGTTATTAAATGGTATTTGCGAGTGATGTTTTAGAAATTGGCTGAAGATTAAGCAGTGACTTACTTATTAATCCTGTACAGCAACTTTTACGTTATCTAAAGTTGCCACCGTGTTATTATGGGGCTAATAGACCAGCCTCATGTGTCGGCGGCCGAACACCTTTCTGTCAAATTGGCAGTAGCACATGTCTTTGAAAAAACGCATTAGCACCGGGCCGCCCCAGATTGAGCACCCCTGCATCCGAAACACTTAAAAGGTAAGATGCCAAATGTAACCGGGATGATCCGATACATTTATTTTGGGAATTTGTTTTTATTACAAACGTGAAAGTGGTTGTAGCTTGACACAATAAGTTAGAAATTTTTGGCGGTTCCTGCCCCAAAAATGAACCCTACAGTTCCTTTTTTTTATTGTGAGAGGGAGGCAAACGAGCAAGCGGGTCATCTGATGGAAAATGATCACCACCGCCTATAAATATCAACAACTCAAATACTCCTTACTGTTAGTAAGTAAAATGTTGAGGCGCTAAATAGCGGCCTCAACAAAATCCATATCTTAGCACCCAATTCTAAATTAGGAATTTGGGAATAAATTGTTTTAAACCTTTACGATTATATTACAGGGTGATACAAAATTAGTGTTTCGTACTCAGTTAATGATGGACAATATAATGCGCTAACTCATTTGTTTTAATTAGCCTTATAAAATTTGGGGCGTCCGTACATTGAGTTCGTGTAATCATTCATTTTTCTTTTCATTCTTATTTCGTCTCATTCTGTATTCGTCTTCATCTTGTTCGCTATCCGTCACTATCTTTTTTGGTCAAATTCTGCAACTTGTCTATCTCTTGATACGTCTTATTCGTTTTTCGTCACGTTCTTCCTTGGGCTCATTCTTCGTTCTTCCCTTTCTTTTTTTGTCTCATTTACTTATTCGCCAATATTATTTCGATATGTTTGGTGCTGGTAAATAGATGTTCGTAAGTACGAACTATTAAGAGAGAGACAAGTTACAGAATTTGACCAAATAAGATAATGATGGATAGCGAACAAGACGAAGTGGCGAATACAGAATGAGACGAAATAAGGGCACATAATAGGATACCCCCGTGTGGTGTCTGGTTTAGAATTATACCTCTCCATTTCATCCGTGGATGTCGTAAAAAGCGACTTAGGACGTAGGTTAAGATACATTATATAGGCGATAGGCTAATAGTATCAAGCTATCACTATTGCTGCAAGTGGCCTCGAAAGATAAATGTAACGTTTCACGTGCTCTGCCTACCCCCTTTGGGAATACATGCGTGACTTTATGTACGTATGTGTAGGTAATAAAGAGGATGAGGAGACATTGAGCACACACAAACCTAAAATACAAACTGGAGAATTCCTTCATTATTTTCAAAATCGAAACACCGCCGTCAGAACGCAGAATCATGCTACTATACAATTCAGACTCAAATAATGAAAAAAAAAACCGCAACGGAAATGTTATTCCGATTCTAATTCATTGCTCACTGATTACACGGTATTTAGCCACTGCCTCAAATCGGACTGAGCCTTGGAAATACCATAGAAATACTACAATTGTAATTACATTTAATTGGAGACACTGTCAGGCCTGGACATTTTTCTTTTGAACAGTTTTTCAAGTACACGCTACACAATAACTCGTTTCATAAAAGGGCCTGACAAGATGATCTAACAGGCTAGAATATGGTATAGTGTTTCATCTCTATAGACAAGAAGTAAACAATGTGGGCGATGAGACTCGAGTTTCATATAAGTAAATAAGGCCTAGATATTTTCGTGCCAGTATATTGACGTATTAGGCCCTAGAGTGGGCGCCGAGTATCCTGATGCCTTTCGAGAGCATCTAGATACGAGCGTAATGGGAAATAAAAACAGATTTATAACAGCGTTTGTGTGTCCTGTTATTAATGGGTTGTGTTGAAAGGGAAAAATAAAGCTTACCAAACGGAATAAAACCATAACGAACGTATTTAATTGTTTCTACGAATCAAGTTCAGAAGACTTAATAGGCTTAGACAATTATTGTTATTATTTATTTTATTATTATTATTTATTATTATTATGTAAGTTAACTAGCTTTTACCTGCGGCAAAAACAAAGTTACTATGCAGACTTTCACCCCTTATGATTTTGTTTTGTAACCTAACTTAGAAAGTTTTGTACTCCCTGGCAAAAAACTTAGAGAAATTCCATAGAATCCTCCAAACCCTTTTTAACCCATTATCCCATTAAGAGGGCTAATTTGTAAAAGCTCGTTCTTATTCCTCCTATTATAAAGAGAGCCTCTTGACCAGGAGCTCCCAAAAAGTGCGTCGCAACGCCCCAGGGCGTCACAGCATCGTTTTAGGGCCGTCGCGAAACAGTACACTTGGGTCGCATTCACACGTCACAAAACCACTACTACTTGCTTACTATAATAAAAATTGGAAACTCCTGTTCTAGGCAAAATTTTAGCCTTCCAGGAATTTTTTAGCTTTATCACATGTATTATAGCTAGCTGTTTAAATCTTTGTAGCTATCAGTGGCGTGGACTGGACATAATGGAGAAAGAAGAGCGTGAGTATTTCTTCGTATGCAACATCTCGCAGCTAGTGATCATACGAGCTTTGCCATACTGAGAGTCATTAAAGTAAATTTCAAAAGAATCTGATAATCTCTTGGATATCTATAGCCAACTGACATGGACACCTGACTGTTTAGGTTCCTAAAGATATGATTAAAATCGAAAACTAATTAAGATAAACGTACCAATGCTCGATACCTCAACGCCCAGTAGATGACACCAATCTGTCACCTTTCTTACTATGGAAGGTGCCATGTATTGGGTCAGTGTCGAGCACAGGGACGTTTCACTTTAAATAAAGATTTTAATCATATCACGAGGTAGGTACCTAAATAATTCAGTGTCCATGCCAGTGTCCGTGCCAGATGGTCTGTTTCAATTAAAATTAAATTTACTAACGCCACGTAAAACAATTTAGGCAGTAGGTAACGGGAACTGATGAACTTCCGTCAACGGGACCACCGATCGATAATTACCTGAACGTGTACACTTATTACCAATCTTTATATCCTTGCGGCAACTTGCCTTGGTAGGCTTTCAAGCTTCGTGAGGTTCTTGAGTTCAAGCTCGGACTCTCACGTCTAAGTTTTTCGGAATTTACGTGCGAAATTACATTTGGAATTTACCATGAGCTTTACGGTGAAGATGAATAGTGAGGAAGCCTGCTTGTACCTGAGAAGAAATACATTGGTGTGTGTGAAGTTCCCCATTCGCACTGGGCCCGCATGGGAACTACAGCCCAAGCTCTCTCTTTCTGAAAGTAGGCTTGTGCCTTGCAGTCGAACATATACTTACAGGCTGTGATGATGTTAGCGAACCTCTCGAGCTACCTACTAATTTCCCTGCTAAAATATCTCAATCACTTTCGTCGCATCTTTTATGCATGAGTCAAGATAAACGGCAAAAATATTCAGCGGACATCGCCGACTTTATTAACGACGAAAAAAATTATAACGTCGCTGTCTACGATAAAGCGTGCAATGCTCAGACAGAGCGGCGCCGAGTCTAGGAATAATTTAGTGATTCAGCTCTAACTTGGTTACGCTACGCGCTATTCCGGGCTCGACGCGGCGGGTTGTTGTTCCGCCAATTATAAGTATAGGGACAGCAATCCAGTTAATTGCTTCGTTGTAAAAATATCCTACCAGGCTTAGTAATATTACAAATCTGAAAGTAGTTCTGCCCGTTTGTCTGTCTGTTACCTCCCCCACGCTTTTACTGTTAAACCGATTTAAATTAAATTTGGTTTGGGAGCTAGGTTGTGATGCTATAGCTAGACCGTTTAAATGAGTCTTCGCCCGCGTGGTACAAGGTCTGGGAGGTATGACGACAAAGGGGGCCGAGAGAGGTGCGGGCGGCGAGCGCGCCTCGTGTGCCTGCCGCCCGCACCTCTCCCGCTCCCCTTTGTCGTCCTACCTCCCACCCAGCCCCTGTACCAAAGAGTATTGGAATATTATATGAACAAGAGTGGCAAACTCTATGGTCAAATATGCATGTATGGAAGGTGCTGCCGCCCTACGGCTGGCTACTCAAGAACTAATGTGACGTATCTATAGATGTATACCTACCTATATGTATATGTTGGTAGTGATGTACAGCTATAGATACGCGTAATTTTAATTGATAGGCTAATTGCCACTATTCGTATTTTAGCCGTCTAATTCAAATCAGCATATACGAAGTATAAGCGGCTAAACCCGATTTGCATTATACGGCTAAAATACGAAAATTGGCAAGTGGCCTATCAATAAAAGTCCCTGACCGTACAATTTGGTACGCCATGGCCATGGCCGATGAATGACAACTGACAAGTTTGACAAGTCAACCAAGATGGCCGCTAATTTAGTTCATCGTCAAACACCTAACACCAAAGGTCGCTGCAGTCGCATGAAAAGTGTGATATATGTAAGTGTGCCCCCCCTGCCCTGTACCGCGCGGGCGAGGATTCATTAAAACGGTTTAGCTATATGATGGTTTTTATCCCGGAAATAGTTTAGTTCCCCCTTCCTGTAGGGATAGCTACTAACAAACTTTGCAGACGGAGTGGCGGGCAACAGTTAGTCCCACTTAATATTATAACGTGAAAGTTTGTATGGACGGATAGATTGATTGATGGATGGATGGTCGATTTGACGGAATCTCATGAAATTTGGCATGCAGATAGTTTAATAACCGGTAGGTATCAACGTATGTATTGGATACTTTTTATCCTGGACAATTACATATTTCCCGCGGGATAGGTAGTCTGAAACGAATTTTTGGCAGACGAAGTCGCGGGTAACAGCTATTAATATTATAAATGCGATTTTTTTAATTCTGCGTTTTACTCTTTCACGCTAAAAAGACTAGAAGAATTTTGACGAAATTTGGAGTGTTTATATATCTTTGGGATAATACATAGACTACTTTTATCACGGTCTCGTGGGAATATCGGGATACAAAGTACCATAAGTTAAGTATTATTTCATAGATTCATCCCTTCAGCTGTTTTACTAAGGAAGAGTAACGATCATACATGTACGCACATGCACACAAATTTTCGCTTTTATAACTATAACATTAGTATTATTTTTGCAAAATTTACCCTGAAAATGTAAAAGAACACTAAAGAACCTCGGAAATTGAATCACTAAAAGAAATTGGTGCCTTCAGCGAAAACATAAAATGTTAAAGGCGGCTAATAAAATAACTAGTGACCAAACCACCCTGCCGTCACGCGCCCCAGTGGATTTATCGCAATCCGATACAGAACCACCCCACAAGGGGAAGCCGGTATATTTTTCTGCCTGTTTTTGTTAAACACTTGATTTCATAAACCATTAAAAGAAAGTAACCGATAACGATATTTTTTTACTAGCCTGAAAATAGTGGACAAAGGGCAAAGGCCTCCACTCTGGTCCTCGTTTTGAGCCAACCCCTAACTCTGCCAAATCTGTCTGACGTGTTGTCTGTGTCTGTGTGTCTTGCTCGTTTAATCGTTTAATAGGGATGACGATTGGGTTATAAATATGTCATTCTATTTAGTCCGTCAGTTAGATCATGGAAAAATATGGGACACGTATTTTTTGTTTTATCAAATTATTAAAAATCGACACAGGCATAGATCATCAAACTTCCGGAGTGGGGGTAACTCTTAGGTAAAAATTGTACCATATAGTGACGTCACTCGAAACTTCTAAGCACTGTATCCTCGTCATTTTTTGTTTGTCAAACAAAATAAAAAATACGTGTACAATATTTTTTAATAATCTAACTGACGGACTAAACAGTTTTTTTTAGTCGTCTAGCCTATTCTAGGTAGCGAGTAGCCACCGCCCTGAGACTGGGTTGCAAGGTTTGTGAGCCACACCGGTGCATTTGTGGTTCGATGGTAGAAAATAATGGACGTCATGGCCTTAGTTGCCAACGCTCTGCCGGACGATTCTCCCGCCATCAAACCATAAACCAAATTCTGCACCGGGCGATGGTCTCTATAAATATACCCTGCCTCCTGGAACCCCCTGGACTAAGCCGCACTGACGGCAAACGTCCGGATGGCCTAACGTTGGTGCCATGGCGAAAAGGTCGTTGCCTGCTGTGGGACGCCACCTGTGTCTGTACTTTTGCACAAAGCCACATTGAAAGTACGACCAGGTCGGCAGGATCCGCAGCAGAATCCGCCGCTAAATTAAAACATACCAAATACGCCGCAATAACATCAGACTACGAGTTCATTCCATTTGCCGTCGAAACTGCTGGTCCTTGGGGCGAAGAGGCAAAGACGCTGTTGAGGGAGCTAGGCCGCCGGCTACGTGACCGCGGAGCCGATCCCCGCTCTGGGTCGTTCCTGGTGCAGCAGATTTCCATAGCAATACAACGAGGCAACGCTGCCAGTGCTATGGGAACATTTTCCCCCGGTACGACACCCAAAGCGGTTATATTAGTTAGGGTTTTTCTCTTTTTTGTAAATATATGATTGTAAATATTAGTTAGGTTTTCCTCTTTTTTATACTGTATATGTGTTATTGTTATAAATAAATGTTTAATATAAATTCTAGGTTGAGCGATAGAACGCAGCATGTTGAACGTGAAGAGAATAACGATATTAAAGTAAAAAAAATATATAAGACATATTTGATGACGCCGCGGTGGCCTAATGTTTTAACCTATGGCCTCTCAAGCAGAGGGTCGTGGGTTCGACCACGGGCTGCACCTGTGAGCTTTTCGGAATTTACGTGCGAAATTACATTTGAAATTCATCATGACATGAGCTTTAAAGTGAAGGAAAACATCGTGAGGAAACCTGCACTGTGTGTACCAATGGTGTGTGTGAAGTTCCCAATCCGTACTCTGAAAGGACGCCTGTGTCCTGCAGTGGGACATATACACACTCGTACAGGCTGGAATGATGAATAACGACAATGAGTAAATAAATTGGAAACACGGAAAATTAACTAACGCATTCACTAGCAAAAGTGAATGGTCTCTCTGTGTAAAAAATATAGACTACTATTTCGTACCAGTATTAGTGAGAATAATAAAAGAAGAAAACAAAAAATATTAAACTTTTATCTGTTGTCCGCGACTCCATCTGCAAATAATTAATTTATCGCTATCCCGAGGGAACTATGCAATTTTCCGGGATAAAAACTATCCTATTTCCTTTCCAGGTCTTAAACTATCCCCATACCAAATTTCACCTAAATCGCTTCAGCAGTTTAAGCGTGAAGAGATAACAGACAGACAGACAGACACGCTTTCGTATTTATAATATTATATGAATAAAATTTTAATATGAATATGAATTTGCTAAGAGCGTGGTCACTCTGCAATTAAAATACTGAAATTAGATCAGTTATAGCATAGATTTTAGTACCTACGGTCGGCGAAGAAAGTGCGGTCTATCAGTTTTGACAAAAATTTCTGCGAGATCTAAATATCGCTAAGGTTGACTTTTCTAAAGTCACTGTTATCATATTATTGCAAGGGAAAATCAACCTAGTTGTAACATGCATGACGTGCAAATGAACTTCAACCGTAGGGTGGTAGACCATATTTTTGGCCGACTGTACAAAAAGGATTCTACTGGTGAGTATCGTAATCCACTAAAACCTATAAAAACACTTATAAACATGCTTACATGATTCTGCTGATTCTGAAAGACACGTTAATAATTCTATTACTTTTATTTGTATTTCTATGGTCTCATGTGAAACCAAACCACATATAGCATGAGCTAAAGTTAAATACACCTCATTAGTAAAATGTACAGAATGTTTATCAGTTTCTTTAAACACTATTTTAATGAGGTTAAGAACTGAAATAATGGTTTGCATGTTGTAGAATTGCTTTATTACAAGCCACATTTTCATCGTAGGAGTGCACGATATATATCGATATTTTTTGAAATATCGATATGTGTACGCGATATATCGCTTCAAACCGATATTATCGAATCATCTAGTATCGACCGACTGTAATATCGATATATTTCATCCGATATACCAAATATCGATACCTTAGTTCACGATCATACCTACTAATTACAATGAACTGCACATACAAATTAGCACTGTATGTGTATGTTCTAGTGTACAAAACTACTACTTAATTTAATTACTTATTAGTATGAGTGTGAACTATGGTATCGATATCGTGTCACATTCAATTTCTTTTCTTTATATCTACTGATTCCTTTAAATCTGCTTTAAATGCATAATTGACAATTTGAGTAAGTAAAACTAAAACGTAAAACCCCGAATTATTGAAAAACAAGTAATTACTTTACAAACGAACAAATATATCGATATTTTTAAAATATCGATATATTTGTTCGATATATCGCAAAGTATCGAAAAAATATCGATATTTTTTTTACATGAACATCCCTATTTCATCACGGAAAAGCTACATGAAGTTTTAAGAGCTTGCGGTCAGTGCCTCACGACCCGGTCGACCGCCACAGAATAAGAAATCAATTATTTTGCTAACTAAATCTTGTACTATTTATGTTTGTATAGTTGACCAAGAAATTTCTATACCATCTTCTGGTTCAATATAATTTGTATACCCTAACTAATAAGTTTCAATGCATCAAAAGATCGTTTTTACTTACAACTTCATAGCATGACAATCAGTCTTATTGTTTTTCCTAAAAAATATATTAAAATAATGGTATGGCCCTTACTTGATCGACTATACAAAATATAATCTATGATGACATGTCATAGATAATATAGAAATATGACTTTTGCTTGCATTTATTTTATGTTACATGTTCATCACATCACGCCTCTCGGCAAAACAGCGGTCCAATTGAATTTGTAACACTACACATATTTTCGACGGGTATGTATTACAATACCGAAGTACGAAAGACCGAATGTATTAAAACATCGAATGGGTCAAAAGACCGACACGATTTTTTTCTGAAACCGTTAACTTTCTAAGATTGTTATAAAACAAACCTAACCTAACCTAATGGGTTCTGTATGATGCCGTTTTAATAAATTCTGAGAAGTTTACGGTTTCAGAAAAAAATCGTGTCGGTCTTTTGACCCATTCGATGTTTTAATACATTCGGTCTTTCGTACTTCGGTATTGTAATACATACCCATTTTCGAGAATTCGATTGCATTATTATTTATTCTGTGGTTATATTGTTACCATGTGTTACTAGTTGTATGTGTTACTAATAGATAAAAGAACTGCCTTAAGCAAAGGCATCCTTTCATTACAATAAAGTTGTCGGCAAAACTTAATATCTATCCTCAAATCATAATAACCTAGAAGTAAAAAAAAGTAAGTAAAAGCAAGTAGTAAATACTTAGGTAAAGGTAATGTGTGTAAGGTGTTTCAAAAATACCTCATTCCTCAATTATATTTAATTAAAGTACAGAAGCTAAAGGCAATTGCTATAAAGTACGGCACGTGTAGGTAGCGTGTCAACTCTATATTATTAGTTCATTTGTCGCAAGCTCACATATTGCTTACGTAGAAGTGGCGTAATTCAAAAACAATTGTTTTCATTTGTAACTAAAATGCCGTACTGTTGAAGCTCGGAATAAAATAAAGTTTTAGTTTTAATCGTGCCATTTTTGTTCGTTACAACAAATAACATAGTAATATATTACGACAGTAATTATTAAAACCATGGTTGGTCAGTCGATCACCATACTTGCTTCTTGTTTACTAATAATTAGACGTTTTTGTGTATTTATATAGCAACTAGCTCTTGCCCGCGGCTTCGCTCGCGTGTGACATGAGTATTCCAAAGAACCAAGATATCAAGCAAGCAAGCATACAGGCAAGCAAGCAAGCAAGTCCACAATTGGCCGAGAAATCGGTGAACATACCTACATAAAAAAATACATAAAGTGGAATGCATAACCTCCTCCTTTTTTATAAGTCAGTTAAAGAGCCCTTTGCGGCCTACTTACAGTATTTATAAACTTATGAATTTTGAAATTTTAGCTTTTTTTTTTTGGAGATTATGGCTTGGTTGCAGGACCTTTAAGCCAAGAAATTTTAGCTTTCTACAACAAGTAAAACGCAAATACACGTTTTTTCCCGTTCCCGTAAGAATTTCGGGAAATGTTTTCTTAATGCTCCCTTACACTCCCCAAGGAACCCACTTGCCAAATTTCAGCTTTCTATGACCAGTAAAACAAAAAATCCCGTTTTTCCCGTTCCCGTGGGAATTTTGGAAAGTCCTCTCTCAATGCTCCTCTACACTCCCCAAACAACCTACATGCCGAATTTCAGCTTTCTACGACTAGTAAAACAAAAAATCCCGTTTTTTCCTATTCCAGTTTTGGAAACAAGCATTGATTACTCCGGTTCCTAAAGGTACCATTAGTCGTAATATTGAGAAGTATCGGCCGGTATCCAAATTATGTCAGTTTGGTAAACTTCTTGAAAAAATTGTGACTGATCAATTAGCTAGTGTGGTACGGCATCACATTGTGCCCAATCAACACGGTTTTTATAAAGGTCGCTCAGTTGATACCAACTTATTGACTTTTACCAGCTTTGTACTGAAAGCTATGGATGATGGTTTCTCTGTGGACGCTGTGTATACCGATTTCGCGAAAGCTTTTGATAAAATTTGTCATCATACCTTATTGGTCAAGCTTTGGGAACTCGGTATACACGGGGATTTGTTTCGCTGGGTAAAATCGTATGTGGAAAATCGTACACAATCAGTAGTGGTCGCAGGGTTTACTTCTGTCAGTAAAAAAATTAGTTCTGGTGTCCCTCAGGGGTCCCATTTGGGCCCATTATTATTTACATTGTACATAAACGATATCGTAAAATCATTTTCCCACTCCAATTTACTTCTTTATGCAGATGATGCAAAAATCTACAGGGTTATTCGTTGTTATGCTGATTGTGAGTTATTACAAAGTGATCTTGTCAATTTTGAAATCTTTTGTAGAGAGAACAATCTATTTTTAAATGCAGATAAATGTAACATCATTACTTTTTCAAGAAAAAAGAAATTGCCTCTCTTCAGCTACAAGTTATGCAATAAGGATTTGATTAGAGTGAAAGAGATCCGTGATCTAGGTATCATTATGGACGATAAAATGTCATTTATGCTACATCTTGACCACATTTTGAGCAAATCTTTTAAGCAATTAGGCATGATTTTGCGAGTTAGTAAACCCTTTAGAAACCCGTTGACGCTCAAAATACTATATAATAGTTATGTACGTAGTCGGCTTGAGTTTGCATGCTCCGTATGGAAACCTTATTATCATGTGCATATAAATAGGATCGAAAAACTTCAAAAAATTTTTTTAAAATACCTTGATTTTAAAAGTGGTAAGGAATATAAAGATTATGCAGAATCTCTAAATCGCCATAAATTACAATCCCTTGAGTGTCGGAGAGACTGTATTGACTCTGTTCTATTATACAAAATTGTGAACAATCTTCTCGATGCCCCTAGCCTACTTCAAGATATTCAGTTCAAAATACCACGTATGAGACAACGACAATGTCGTGACAAGCATCTATTTTCTGTTCCAATGAGTAATACATGCTATGCAAAGAATATGTTTGTGAAGCGCGTCTGTGCACTTTATAATAAAAATATTAAATTGATTGATATAGATATATTTAACTGTACATCAAACTCAATAAAAAGTGCATTTAGTAAGTAGAAATATTTTGTAACGGCAAATGTTAGTAACTAAATTCAACAGAAGTATTATGTGTATTATTAGGTACTCTATTAGGTTGTAACTTATTCCGCAATTCGTTGTGTATTAACTTAGATATTTTTTGGAAACTATAGGTCTACATATTACTAAGTTAACCTGTAATGAATATTTGTATATGACTGTTTGTTTCATAATAAATAAATAAATAAATAAATAAATAAATATTCCCGTGGGAATTTGGAAAAGTCCTCTCTCAATGCTCCTCTACACTCTCCAAGCAACCTACACGCCGAATTTCAGCTTTCTACGACCAGTAAAACGAAAAATCCTGTTTTTTCCCGTTCCCGTAGGAATATTGGAAAGTCCTCTCACAATGCTCCTCTACACTCCCCAAGCAACCTACATGCCGAATTTCAGCTTTCTACGACCAGTAAAACGAAAAATCCTGTTTTTTCCCGTTCCCGTGGGAATTTTGGAAAGTCCTCTTTCAATCCAGCTCTACAGTCCCCAAGCAACCTACATGCCAAATTTCAGCTTTCTACGACCAGTAAAACGAAAAATCCCGTTTTTTTCCTTATCCCGTGGGAATTTCCGAAAATCCTTAAAACTGTTTTTTACTATTATAATTACCTACTTCTATGCCAAATTTGAAGAGTCTAGTAATTATAGTTCATAGGATCCCGTTGAACTGAATATATAAATCCCGTTTTTTCCTTATCCCGTGGGAATTTTGAAAAATCCTGAAATTAATGTTGTAACTAATGTAGTACCTACTTGTGTATTAAATTTGAAGAGTCTAGTTATTATAGTTACTGAGATACGGTCACTTGGAATCGAATATATTAATCCCGTTTTTTTCCCGTTCCCGTGGGAATTCCCAAAAATCCTTCCTTTGTGGATGCCTACATTGTATAAGGTATCTATGTGCAATATTTCAAGTCTCTAGGCCCAGTGGTTTGGGCTGTGCGTTGATATATCAACAGTCATTTAGTTTATTTAGACATTTCAACCCCATCGCACCCCATCCAGGGAGATGGTAAGTATTTTACGTCTGCCACGTCGGATTTTAAAACCGTTGTTATTTTCATAACCAGCGACCCGATAAACCATAGAAATAACACCCATGTTGATTTTCAGACTTTATTACCCCTTTCCCCCCTTTTAGGGGTTGAATTCTCAAAAAACCTGAAACACGTGTTTACTCATTTATCATTAGGAGTACTTTTGTGAAGTTTCGAATAAAATAGTCGAACTAATCTTGTTTCCCCATACAACTTTTGGACCCCCGTCTGTCAGTCAGTCAGTCAGTCAGTTTCTTCTTTTATATATTAAGATTTAGCAGGAATATGCGTCGTCTCAGAATGAGAGGGCGTAGGCCGTAGTTCCGACGGGGGCCCAGTGCAGATTTGGAACTTCACAGACACCAGTGAATTTCTTTTCAGGTGTATGCAGGTTTCTTCACGATGTTTTCCTTTACCGTAAAGCTCATGGTAAATTACAAATGTAATTTCGCACATAAATTCCGAAAAACTCAGAGGAGGAGGAGGTGGAGGTCTCGAGGTGATGAGAGGTGCTTGCGAGACCATAGGTCAAACCACTAGGCTACCACGGCTTTTCTGGCTTGTTTACCTATACATAATTAACCTAAAACAGCGTCTACATGTATAATTAACACGGCAACGCATAAATCTCGGATAAGCGAGGTAGGAAGTCTGATTAAGGCATGCGGGCCTCTCGATATTTCACCGACAAATGTTTCAGTCCGACAGACAAGCTAGTAAATATCACGATAAGATTACACTACAAAGTATTAGTGTCTAAAAATAGGCAATAAACCTTGAAGACTTCTGCATTTTGTAAGTGGAACTTTGTATTGTTTTTCCTTTCATCAAAATGACATCTTTGACCTTTTTACACGACTACGGCAAAGCCAAAAGGGAGTGTAATGATTTTAACAGTCTATGTTTGTATTTACGGATGTTCCACCCTAGCGTCGAGACCACTCATCCGATTTTAACCTTTTCGACGCCAACGACACATATATCAGACCGCAGGTTCTACGCCAACGACTGATATATCATATCAGTCACGGCGTGCAGAGCGACATCTACCTACCTTCATGCATTTCTGTAGGGTTCAACTTCGCGTTTGACATTCCGATGTCATGGCGTATGAGTGAGAGCTGTTGTATTTGACAAAGCGTTGAAAAGGTTAATAAATAAGGTGTCATTATTTGGTAATGATGTGTGATGGGATGACAATGCTTTTAGAATAGAATAGTATAAAATACTTCTACGATTTTCACACATAGTAAATACAATTATTTACTTATTTAGGTATATGGTATCACATTCACTTCAGTCTACGTAATATGGCCGAAACGTGAAGGCCATTTTCTTAATCAAAGTACTTAATCAAGCCCCTGGAGTAGTATTTAATTATTAGGACCTGTCCACAAAAATTGCGGCATTTTGAAAAAACAAAAATTAAGTGACCCGTTATTTTTTTTCAGGTTAGAGACGATTCTTAGCATACAGAAGTACATATTATTTTAAACCGAAAGTAGAAAAGCAGCAAGTAAATATAAAGTCAATTTACGTCAATTGCATGGTGCAATCACACGGAAGTTAAACTATCTTGTTTTAAAAAATCTAAACGACAACAGAGCTTCCTAAAAGCAATTGTCTGCAGAATTATCATGGATATAAGAGCGTTAATACCCGGTGTATTAAGATACTGCGACGCTAAACTTTCTTCGATTATACGCCATTGTTGTCAATTCATTCTTATCTCGCAGAGAAAGCCATCGATAAAGGAAAACGTGGGAATTTGTATATAATTCAAAGAAAGTAATAGTACAAAACGTCAACAATACTGTGAGCCCACTAGATCACGTTTCTAGTTATCGGTGGCTTACCGTTCTTTGGCTTATGCTTATTGTATGTACCTATACTATACATATCTGTACCTAATTATAAATAAATAAATTTAGAGATTTTTTGCATGGCAATGTTTAGATGTGTCACTAAACACATTAATACAATTTATAAAAAAAAATCTTAACATGTTAACAAATAATTGATTTCAATTAAGACATATCTATAGCGAAATAAATTATTTAATTTACCAAACTTGCGTAGATTAGATACCAACTTCTTGTCAATTTTGTCAAATCCGTAGGTACTCACGCCTTATCTATATACCTACATCAAAAAGGGAACCTCTATCAGCTTTCTAGGTTCAAGTATTTGGGCTTGTCGTAGATGAGTCAGTCAGGACTTTACTCATTATGTAATCTTAATAGAGGTTCTGCATTGCGTTGTTTGTTTATTATGCTCTGGAATGACATTTCATATACCTAGTTACGTTCCGCGAACTGAGGAAATATTATGAAAATGTTTTTACTGCATCCCCTTGGAAATCCACGCTCACTGTTTTGGGGTGCATAAATAAGCCTAAATAGGTCGATGGATCGCAAAATTCGATGTTGCATTCAGAAAGCCGTACTTAACAGAAGTAGAACTGCGTAAGTTGAAAAATGCCTTTGGTGGAAGCTCCGATCGTAAAATTCTGCATTTAAGTATTGTTGCCGCATTTCCTCTCTGCACTGCGAGGTTCACCTTTTGGTCGAAGTAAGACCCTGCTCTGGGGTCGCCAGAAACGCCGCCGAGTTTATTTGTCAAATTGATTAGTGTCTGACGACCGCGGTCCAATAATTTAGTGACATCGTAATTATCATATTTAATCGAAATTGGACTTTAATAAAAGGTTACACATGGAGTCATATAACGCTACAGGGTTGCCTATCAAAATCTTTCCGCAAGTACCTTTACCATATTTATATTTATGGTGCCGCTATCTTACCATCTAACCCAGGATTTGCGGTAGGCTGAGAGGTGGCAGCCAATTTTTCCCTATTATTTAGATCCGTTTCTTTCTGTAGCTTTTCCCTTCCTTTCTAAATAGGTTAAAAAAGCAATTTTTAAATCAAATCAAATAAGTTTATTTGCTAGAATACAGATATTAAGGTGTTACAAGATATAAAGTGGTACAGTGTATTCAGCCTGCATGCAAGCGTGCAAATATTTTTTGAATTTAAATTATTAAACATGTTAAAAAGATATCAAAATAATTAAAACATTTTGTTTATGTCACACTTTTATCAAATAACAGATAGATAGGTGCAAAATTTTACTGCGGGATCTTAGGCTATTTGGCACGCGTCTCGAAAAGTACCGCTGCCGTTCTTAATGGTCATTATCAAAAAAGCATCGTATTTAAACGTGAAGGAATTCTGCTTCATTCACATAGTAATTATAATGGCAGGACGATAAAAAGCGGAGGATGTATTGAATGTTAATACTGCCGTCCACCTGCCCGGTCGCCGGACCGGGCAGCGCGTGCGCGGAAACAACATGAATGAACTCGCACATCTACATCGAAAGAGATATAACTCTACTCTCCATGTTGAACCACACTCGAACAAGTGACATCACTTTAAGACTGCAATTAGAAGCAAAGATTTTTTTGAGTTAAGCTTCTTCAGTTTAGAGTACGAAATGTGCAAGTGCCCTGCTCGTTGCATTATTTATACATACTTACACAGCTTATGCGTCAAAAAGATTGATAAAAACTCGATGTTGAACTTGATTTTGTAGAGGTTGTGCCGTTTTAAAGAGCGAAGCGACAAACATATTTGTTTAAATTTCATCTTCAGATCCTTTAAATTATAGGGGTTGTAGATTCCAAGACGGTGACGGTTAGGTACTTTCTACGGCTACGCTCTACAACTATTGGCATACACATACTACATCCCAAGCATTTTGCATATTAATTCAACTTAATTTCAATTCCTATAAATCGATTCCATTTATCGATAATTTAATACAGGCTGATTAATTTGAGATGCTACTAGTACCTATACTAGACGAGCAGAGAAGCTATGATAAGTACAGTCACCACCATGAAACAGTTTCATAACGATTTTCCATGTCAGGCAATGTGGTATATATGTAAACTCTTTATTGTACAAAAATAAGGAAAAAAAGAAAAACATTATCATTGGCAACCGTTGAAATGCATGTAAAAAGGCGAACTTATCCCTTTAAGGGATCTCTACCAGTCAACCTTTGAGTGGATGAAAGGAGCATTTAGTAAGGGACCGACAAAGAGTAAGTAAAAATAAAACAGTCGGACAAACCAAAGGCTACAATACAACTTTTAGTAAATGCAATACATAAACTCATAATATAATGAAACCTATTAAAAATATACTACCATATAGAACATATATATGCATATATGTTCTCAATACATTAAAGAGATGGTGTGAGCCACATCTTCTTCAAAGCTTCCCTGAACGACACCACGGAGGGAGATATGTGGTGTACTACATGTGGTGTCACTATTCACTATGTAATTTTGTATCGATTTGTTACGTCACTAATGATAGACTCAATGGCCGAACTATTTGCCGAGCTATTTGGTATCTATTTGCCGAATTACATTCAAAACTAATTCGTCATTAAAAAAACCGGCCAAGAGCGTGTCGGACACGCCCAAGATAGGGTTCCGTAGCCATTACGAAAAAATCAAGTAATATTTTTCTAAGGATTTCGTATGTGTACGGAATCTTCCAAGTTAGGTATCGTCAATACTTTGAAAAAAGCTCGCATCTCACAATCGATAATCTGCCTAAGTGAACTTTATTACGCGCGTATCAACGTTCAGTTTTGTTTACATGCTGATTTGAGATACGAGCTTTTTTCAAAGTAGTGACGACTATACCTTAGGCTACTATTTACTCTTAAACTACAAATAATTCCCAAGCAATCTTAGCCGCTATAATTTTCCTTGTAAATTTAATATATTTACTACCATTTTGAATTTTTTCAAATTTTTCCACCCAACAGTTTAGATTTTAGAGGGGAGGGACGGTCGATTTTAATGAAAATTTTCACTTTATAGTTGAATATTTCGCAAACTGATCACTGAATACAAAAATCATGTTAGCAACCCCCCAATGGTTTTAAAAGACCTACTATCCAACGATACCCCACACTATAGGGTCAGTCGAGAAAATAAAATCACTCCCATAGACGATGGGAGGTACCCAAAAAAAAATATTTTTTTATTTTTTATTTTACCACTTTGTTGGCGTGACTAATATGTATATTCATGCCCAACTACAGCTTTTTATTACTAACAGTCTCTGAGCTTAGCCGCGGACGGACAGACAGACGGACAGACATGGCGAAACTATAAGGGTTCCTAGTTGACTACGGAACCCTAAAAACTATATACCATTAATGCAAAATTATATATCATAGTAAAATCAATCTTAGGTACTTCTTTATTGTCTTTTGATTTCATCCGTTCCCACTAGTTCCGTCCCAAGCATTGCGCTGCTTATCGAGAATAGTGCCACAACACAATAGTACATTACTGCAGCGGCCGCGAAATAGGGGATTGCCGGCCGAGTAGTTATAGATGGCCGAGTGTTAACGAGGCCATCTAGAGATACGAGGCCGGCAATCCCTGTTCGTGGCCAAGGCTTGTATAGAGTTTTTCTCAAACATGCATCACCATCACCACCATCATCATCATCACCATCATGATCATCATCAACATCATCGTCATCACCATCACCATCATAATCATCATCACTATCATCATCATCATCAACATCATCATCATCATCTCATCATCACCATCATCATCATCATCAACATCATCATCACCATCATCATCATCATCATCTCATCATCATCATCATCATCATCGCCATCATCATCATCATCATCATCATCATCATCATCATCATCATCACCATCATCATCATCATCATCATCACCATCATCATCATCATCATCATCATCACCATCATCATCATCATCATCATCTCATCATCATCATCATAATCATCGCCATCATCATCATCATCATCATCATCATCATCATCATCATCATCATCACCATCATCATCATCATCATCATCACCATCATCATCATCATCATCACCATCATCATCACACCATCATCATCATCATCTTACCTTACCTTAAATAAGCGTAGTGGCAGAATGTCTTAATGAACCAAAACGCAAATATTGCTTATAGTTTTTTTTAATGGCTAAATGCTATGATGCCATAGACCTATAAACGTCATGGTATGAAATAATAGACGATCACTTTGCTGGCCTTGGCCAGCAAAGTTGTATGAAATTCCATTATTGACCTCTCGTCTAGGCGCTCCCCCACCACCGGCTGCACCTGCACCTGCAACGTGACAGTTCGTGGCGTATTATAAGGAACATAACGTCAATATTTCATAGCATGTTTGAGAAAAATTAAATGCTGTTGCATATAATATTATATCTTTTACTAGTAAGATTTGAAATCGAATTGCATTCCATTTTGTGTTGTGACACTTTTCATGAGAAGCAGCGTGCAGTTTAATTGTTATTCGCTCCTTGCGAAGCGCTACCCTTAGGCAGAGTGCACCGGATTCCTCACCAACCGATATGTTTGCTTTAAGGTTCTTTCATGAACGGAAACCCTTATAAGGAAGCATCTGCGTCTTTGGAACTTCTGCAACTGTCAATCGGGCACATAATTCATTACGATATTTTATCATTAATACTCTATGAGTTTTCTACGTAACATTATAAATTCTTTTCTTTTATTCAGCTTTTGACTCTCTTTAGTCTTTACAACTTGATAGGAAAATTTCAAAGGACATATATTCCTATTTTACTTTCAAAACTGTCGTAAGCATTGGTGATGGCTGTCCTTTCGTTACATAATTACCTATTTAAAAATTTACAGCCTAAAGATCACCACTTTCTATACTTTTTCTTCCAAACAGTCTCAATAAATAAGAAGTTATCGAAATGATAGGTCCCATCCAGTAGATGATAAGCGATTGTCATGTTTAAAAATACTCCAGATTGTTGTCATGACCCTGATACTCGTAGCATTAAAACAATTGAGTATTGTCTGTTTCTAAAGGAATAAGGCAATCACGGAACCCTTATTAAGATTGTGTCAAGGTGTCCTGTCACCAAGTTTTTCTCAAACTCACATAAAATGTAATAATGGTACCTCGCCCGTTACACAGCTGTATCTACCGAAGTTTTTCTCATTACATTGTCAACAACCGGAATTTTCAGGTTTTTCTAACCGACACCTGTTTATTGAAATTTTCATCGCTATTCTTTTTGATGGAGGTGAATGCATCTAGTTGAAGGATTTTTTTTATTTATCTTAGTTTTAGGGCTTCGGGAAATGACCTAACACAATTTTAACTTGCCAGTATAACATAAAATAAAATCACCTACACAGCCTTTTTTCAGAACATGAAGAAACATCATTAAATATTAACATTCACCTCCGTGTGTGCGTACTTATGACTGGCACACACGGTTGCATCTATACGTATGCAAAGAGCATTTATTATGAAAATGTAACAATAGACTAATACCCCCAATTATAAAGTAGAACAATTTCATTTCTCTAGTTAAGTTCTGCTGTCGGCGTCCAATCATACCTTTTGGAAACCAGAGACTATTCCGTGGGAGCTTTTTAGTGAGTGCGTGTGAACCAGCGACAATGGGCCGGGTACACACATGATGCACTGAGCTCTGATTTAGAAGACACATTACGTCGAACAATGCCAGATCGAGTGGCGCAATCCTTAATTATGCGCCTATTGCGTGGGATGCATGGGAAAGTGTGTCCCCGGCCTAGCGTTAGGTCACAGATACATCAGAACTTCTAATCACAGGCAATTATTCCTAAATGCGCTCGTTGAATCGGTTATTGCTCGATCCTTAAAAGGCAATCGAATTAAAGGACATTTAGGCACTGTTGAAAGCGTAACTACATATCGTAAAGTTAATGACAAGTAAAAAGCTACCGATTATTTGAAAGGCCATAAGAAACTGGACGGATGACAGGAAAATAGCTAGTGCTAACATTACAGCCTTGTTTAGTTTGTGCAAGAAATATCGTGCGAGGTGCGGTACATTGCCGTCGACGATGAATCTTAACTTCCTTACTAATATTATAATTTATGCGAAAGTAACTCTGTCTCTGTCTGTTACATCTTCACGATTAAACAGCTGAATTTGGCAAGGTGATAAATTGAGACGCTGGGAAGGACGTCGGATAGATTTTAACCCAGAAAATTGCGTAGTTCCCATGGGATAGCGATAAATGAATTCTTCGCAGACGGGATCACTGGTAACAGCTAAGTCGCATGATATTTCTCGCTTCGCCTAAATGAAGATTAACACAATTAAAATGGAAGGTCATAAATTAAAAATTTAAAAAGTTGTATTTTTTTACTTTTATACCTTATAAACTGTATGTACCTAGTATGGATTTTTAAAAAAATTACTACTTTAAAAAAAATTATATGTATTTAATTTTATCTATCTACAACCATTCTCAGTCCACTGCTGGACGTAGGCATCATTCATATTGCGCCAAAGCTCGCGATCCTGGGCGCTGCCAGCTGTCCTTCTAAGTGCAACGTGTCGCAGGGCATCCTACACTACACCACAGAATATATAATAGTACTAACGTACAGAATGGACGCGCTCCACCCCGCACCGATTCGAGTTACCCCACCCCTCAAGGCGCAGATTGCCGGACCCCGCCGGAATCCAGAAGAGTGCGCGCGCGATGTATGTAGGCGTACGCGTGTACAGACGTCGTCGTGCTTATGTAGATTCAAGAACGCGTATTTGTACGTCGTGTCCGCCGCGTGACTACACTTCGTTTTTTTTAGCATTAGAAAGAAGGTCAGCGATCTTGACGTGTATTTTTATTGAAAAACACTTATGAAAAATAAATTACGGCAAATATGTAATAATTAACAAGGAAATAAGGAAATAAAGAGACTCAGAGATACCACAGGAGACCGAAGAGCTGGCAGCTTCCTCGCTCAACGCATCAGTCTTACGAGGAAATGCTGCCAGCGTCTTCGGTACCATGCCACAAGGGCCATTTTTAGATTTAATTTAGTTTTAGTTTAATTTATTTTAATATAGTTAGTTTTAATTTTTATAGTTCGTTAGTGTTTATACTTGGAAATAAGGTCATTTATATTCTTTTGCTTTCCTAAGTAATAGTTACTATTTTTTAAAAGTGTTTTTCAATAATAAGACATAATATCAAGATTGTTTACCTACCTTATTTCTAAAGCTGAAAAAAAAGAAGTGTACGCATTACCAAAACGTGGTCGCCACTAAAAAAAAAAGCTTGAAGTCTTGTTAACTCTTAAAGGAATTTTGCATATCAGAACCATAATTTTAGAATTAATTAATCCTGTCTAGTTATTTTGAATTAACTTATATTAGATTAAAACACGTGATTTGTTACCGCAGGACACGCCACATTACAAATAGTCGCAGTAACGAATGACCTACCCGACTAACTGCTGGTTGACATGAGCTAAAAGTGTTTTAAAATTGAATTTATAAATCAAATCTATCCACACGGTTATATTAAATTTATACCTCTAAATGAACTTGACGTCTAGATAAAATTTACTAATTTATAACTAAGTTAGCACAGCGGCTAACATCCAAACTAATCCTTGCTAATATTAATGTTATTATTATAAATTCAAAAGTCTGTCTGTCTATTTGCTTGCCTGTTAACTCTCTGCACTTAAACCGCTAAATCGATTTATTCCGGAAACTTGCATAGTTCCCGCGGGATAGCGATTAACGAAGTCTTTGCGGACGGAGTCGCGCGCAATAGCTAGTATTTTATAAAATTTATACCTCAAAAAAAAAAAAATCAAAAAAAAAAAATCTCAAAGTGAATTTGACGTCTGGAAAATGTGTACCTACTATTTTATAACTCAAAGTAAGTAAACAGCGACTAACATATAGTTATTAATCTGTTACGGTTCTGGAGATAGCTCTGTGACAGACAGACCGACAGACGAAAGGACATCGTAGCGACATTACTAGGGTTCTATTTGTCACCCTTTGAGTTATCATCATCATCCCAACCTAATATGTCCCACTGCAGGGCACAGGCCTCCCCTCAAAATGAGAGCGCTTGGGCCGTAAATCCCACGCGGATCCAGTGCGGATTGGTAACTTCGCACACACAATTGAATTGCTTCGCAGGTGTGTGCAACTTTCCTCAAGATGTTTTCCATCACCGTAAAGCTCATAAGCTCCGCACATAAATTCTGAACCTCTAGTTGCAGTAGTTCGGTTGATTTGTCCGGGACCGAACTGCTGCAACACTTTTTGTCTCAGTAGTTCGGTTAACACGTCAAACCGAACAGTTGGGAAGACTTTAGTTGCAGTAGTTCTGTTGACTGTCCGGGATCGAACTACTGCCACAATTTTAGTCTTATTAGCTCGGTTATGACGTCAAACCGAACTACTGAGAATTGAAACGAGTCAAAAGGACGTTTAAGGATTAGATTGTACAACAAGAGCATAAAACGAGCCATTTTACCCGAGACGTTTGGTTGACATTGACGTTGGATTTAATGCTAGAGTTTTAGGTACACTCTTCTTTTCACTTCGATTGCAAGGAAATGAAATAAGTAGCAACATTGCAAATAAAATTAACTAGCTCTTATTAGCTTTTGAGTCATTTCAATTTTCAGTAGTTCGGTTTGACGTCACAACCGAGCTAATGAGACTAAAAGTGTGGCAGTAGTTTGGTCCCGGACAATCAACCGAACTACTGCAACTAAAGGTTTCCCAGCAGTTCGGTTTGACGTCTTTACCGAACTACTGAGACAAAAAGTGTTGCAGCAGTTCGGTCCCGGACAAATCAACCGAACTACCGCAACTAGAGGATTCTGAAAAGCTCAAAGATGCCAGCCTTTGGACCCTAATTAAGGCAATGCGGTGGGTATTGAGCTGTAATGTGCTACGCTCTGGTATTTACATAATAGTTTCCAGTGCCTAAATAAGTAATTTTTTACTTGACAACGACAAGCGTTGAATTAAAAAATGGCGTCATGCAAGTAACAAACGAGCTACGTTAATACCAATTTACTTCCTTAAATTTGCTATAGTTTATTGACTTCTTTAAAATGTTAAAATATAGCTCTATCGGGATGGCGTGCCTGCTATAATTTGTTCGATCGCATTAAACGGTAAACCGTAAAATTTGATTTGTCGATATCTTCACGATTCAATGTCCACTGTTCTCGCCCTAATTTGACATCGTCTGCCGCATTGTGGCGTGTGGCACGCCACTGCTGTCGCTACTTTTTCTGCTATCGCTACTTTTAATGCAAACGACATGTTTCTATTCCCGTACCGTGCCTTTACTCCAAATAAAAACGCAGTAAAGTATTACATGGTTGCTGAGATTAGCTAAATGCGTCATCGTTTGTCACGGCATTCTTCATTTTAATCGGCTTGTTGGGGAGTGTCTCGTATTTTTAACCGACTTCAAAAAAGGAGGAGGTTCTATGTGCCACTGTTTATATATATATTTTTTTTCTATGTATGTTCATCGATATCTCCGGCAATTGTGGGCCGATTTTCAAAATTATTTTTTTGTTTGAAAGAGTATACTTCCGAGGCGGTCCCATTGGCACCAAGTCAAGATCTGATGATGGAATCTTGGGTAAATCGACGGAAACCCTCAAATTTCATAGGCACAACTATGACGATTTTAGAATTTTTAGCATCTAGTCAAGCATTTTCATTCAGAAAATGTCATTTGGTAAACTGGATCTGATGAAGAAGATCACAGATGGCCAACGGAACTCCTCAACGGGTCAAATCTTGCAAGTTAAATTAAAAATACATAAAAAAAGGAAAATTTACCAACGGCAGGCTGACTATGACACTTTTTCTAAATTACGTACAAAAATTAAATCGATTCAAGCTTCCTGTTATACTTTATTTATCTCGCGTACTGAGAATAATATTCGTTTTAACTCTAAATCTTTCTGGTCTTTTATGAAAACAAAAATGAACACAGGCGGAGTTCCTGAAACCCTGTACTTAAAGAGTGATGTGGCCACTAATGGACAAGATATAGCCAACTTGTTCAGTAATTTTTTTCAGTCTGTTTTCGTGAAAGAGGATGACATCCCCATACCGCTCAGTCCGTCTTCTACTGTATCGCCTATTGATCCTAATGGTTGTCCGGGTACTACTGTTATCACTAAAGTAAGCTAAAGCTAAAGTGTGCGGGCCATCACGTGACATTCACGTGACACAATGTATGGTGCAACCGAAATTCTGCCGCTCACAACTCACAAAATTACGCTCGTGTGGCCTCACCCTTAGGAGAAAGATATTTCTATGCTTTTTGTTTATAGTCGGTTCAATTTTTATTTTATTTTTTTTGTTTTTTAGTTTTTGGGTGTTTTTTGAAGTCGGTTTTATTATTTTTTAGTAGCTGTGCCCGCAGTTTCACCCGCGTTTATGTTTAAGGTGTCATAGCATGATGTTATATATTGCCTATACCCTTCCTCGATAAATGGTCAATACAAAAATAATTTTTTCAATTCGAAACAGTAGTTTCTGAGATTGGCGTGTTCTATTTACAAACTAAAAAACAAACTCTTCAGCTTTATAATATTATAGTGTTAATAAATATCACGGGAAAATTCATACCAATTGACCTATGTAGTCCAAAAGTAAGCTAAGCTTGTGTTATAAGTTATAGGCAACGGATTAAGTACTATGTAAATATAAGTACATACTTAAATAGATATTAAACATCCAAAACTCTGGAACTAACATTCGTATTTTTTATACAAATATCTGCCCCGACGCGAGAATCGAATCCGAGAGCTCTTAGTCAGGTGCTCTAACCACTGGGTCATTTGGTCGTAGTATAGATATAGACTAGCCTTTACCTGCGGTTTCACTCGCTTTAATCCTTAAGTAGCTTTAGCAATTGAATGAACATCGTGGACGTCATTTACCTTGTATGAAGAACACCTGTACATAATTTCAGGCTCCTAGACTTAGCGGTTAAGATTTTTGGATTTTATTTGCGCACACCCCGATACAAAAATCGATACGGATCTAATTACAAAATTTAACGAATTACAAAAAAAACGAGCACGCAAACAGAAACTTTCGCATTTATAATGTTTCCTATTGAGTATCGATTTATTTTTTTAATCTGATAGTTTCTTGAAACGTCCAAATACTAAATACCATCAAACAAATAACATGACACTCAATGTATTGCATAAGTAACTGGCCGTTTTCACAACACTATACGATTTTCTAAACAAAATAAAGCTCCTGAGTGCTGACAATAAGCTAGCCACTGGTTTAGTAAATATTTAACAAATCGTTTCAACTAAGTATCATAATATTTTTTTTATCTGCATGCTTTAACCAAATTAAAATTCTAGTTTTGCATTTCGGAGAGCAAATACCAATTAAAAAGATATACTTAAGCTCAATAACATTTCTTATGAATTAAATCCTCGTTTAAACGAGATTAATTATCTACCTGCTCGACAGTTCTCATTGAGAATTGCACTAAAATTGTTGCTGTCGCGAAATTTAAATAAATTTAAGTACTCCACATTTACATTCAGCATTGTAACAAGTACAAAGTCAAAGTCCGTCATGTTTACTTGCCGATACATGATTCAGTCGGCAACGGATACAGACAGTCACAAATACAGGTTATTTCTGACGACCGCCGTTTATAATTACTCGCCCGTGGCCTACAGGCGGCAATGGAGGTAAATCTCGTCGGAACAAATGTGAACAGACTGTTGACTGTTCTACCCACATAACTAGTAATAAGAAGAATAAATACGTCACGGGAGTAAAAACAAGAGGCGCCTATGTGGTTTTAGCCATTAGCCACAAGTATATTTATGCCGTATGATAACAAAATAACAGTTAACTGACACTGAATTTTACTAACGTTAACTGTCGTCTAGTTATAGCTAGTGCTATAGCACGGCAAATTTATCGCCCCTGCTCAGTTTGTGCTAAACCACCGCTAGATTTGATTGCGCGAAAAATGAATTAGTCAATAGATTGTAGTTGAAAAAGGATTACATTAATGAATATCATAATTTAAGTATCGACACCAATTTCGGAAGAATACAGCCCATGAAGCTATTCCTTTTTTCGGTAGTTCGCTAGTTCTACTTATCTTAATTAGAAATTAGATGCGATAGAAGTGCGATGGGAACTAAACATCTTTAACCGATCATTGCCATACTAGAAGTCGGTTAAAAACTATTGTAGAGTTTATTGCCGCCCGTCCCAGTTGCTACGCGTAACTAATTCATTTTGCTGGTGATGATGTTTACAGTAGGTACCAATGTTTTAAAAAAGCGGTTCCGATTAAGTATAAGGTACAGTGGGCTGGAGGTGAGCGAGTTTAGTAAGGGAAAATTAGTTGTGAGATTCTAACTTTTAAAATGCTTTAAGATATTTTACGGAGGTTGATTGGCATTGTTAGTTACTAAGTATAAGTGTAGTGGCTTCCCTCAGCTTTATGTTTCTCCTAATCTCTGTATGTTATAGACTCGAAAAAAATACTTTCTAAGGAGAATAATGTAAAATTTGGTAAGTCAATTTCCATAGTACGTAGTACAAAATGTAAAGCGGTGAGTAAAAATAAAATGTAGTCTTACTTTGTGCAAGCTAATACGAGGTACATACAACATATTGTAAGACGGATACTCCGGCGTCGCGACGCGGTTGTACAATAAGTACAAAAGTCACGATAAACGTCAATCCAGTAATACTATGGAAACATTTATTTAAAATGAAGTGATTTTGATGACATGTAAAAAACATGTAGTAGCCTAATTCAAGGGCGCAGGTTCGTCTCATTCAAAATTTAATCCAAAAAGCTACTCAATGTTAACATAAATATTCGGTAGGTACTTAAATGAAGATATTGAGAGAAAATCTATAAAACACATGTGCATAATTGTCTCTACATAATATGAACCCTTAAATCTGAATATTTTGTTTTTTTTTTACTTTAATGATAATGTTGATGATGACGTCCGGTACCTACTAACTCTTCAGGGACGTAGGGCTTGCTGTAGGGATTTCCATGCACCACGGCCCTGTGCGGCGCCTTCGAGTTTTCTTATTTTAGGGAGGTAGGGCTTGCTGTAGGGATTTCCATGCACCACGGCCCTGAGCGGCGCCTTCGAGGTTTCTTATTTTAGGGAGATAGGGCTTGCTGTAGGGATTTCCATGCACCACGGCCCTGTGCGACGCCTTTGAGGTTCCTTATTTTAGGGAGATAGGGCTTGCTGTAGGGATTTCCATGCACCACGGCCCTGTGCGGCGCCTTCGAGGTTTCTTATTTTAGGGAGATAGGGCTTGCTGTAGGGATTTCCATGCACCACGGCCCTGTGCGGCGCCTTCGAGTTTTCTTATTTTAGGGAGGTAGGGCTTGCTGTAGGGATTTCCATGCACCACGGCCCTGTGCGGCGCCTTCGAGGTTTCTTATTTTAGGGAGATAGGGCTTGCTGTAGGGATTTCCATGCACCACGGCCCTGAGCGGCGCCTTCGAGGTTTCTTATTTTAGGGAGATAGGGCTTGCTGTAGGGATTTCCATGCACCACGGCCCTGTGCGACGCCTTTGAGGTTCCTTATTTTAGGGAGATAGGGCTTGCTGTAGGGATTTCCATGCACCACGGCCCTGTGCGGCGCCTTCGAGGTTTCTTATTTTAGGGAGATAGGGCTTGCTGTAGGGATTTCCATGCACCACGGCCCTGTGCGACGCCTTTGAGGTTCCTTATTTTAGGGAGATAGGGCTTGCTGTAGGGATTTCCATGCACCACGGACCTGTGCGGCGCCTTCGAGTTTTCTTATTTTAGGGAGGTAGGGCTTGCTGTAGGGATTTCCATGCACCACGGCCCTGAGCGGCGCCTTCGAGGTTTCTTATTTTAGGGAGATAGGGCTTGCTGTAGGGATTTCCATGCACCACGGCCCTGTGCGACGCCTTTGAGGTTTCTTATTTTAGGGAGATAGGGCTTGCTGTAGGGATTTCCATGCACCACGGCCCTGTGCGGCGCCTTCGAGGTTTCTTATTTTAGGGAGATAGGGCTTGCTGTAGGGATTTCCATGCACCACGGCCCTGTGCGACGCCTTTGAGGTTCCTTATTTTAGGGAGATAGGGCTTGCTGTAGGGATTTCCATGCACCACGGACCTGTGCGGCGCCTTCGAGTTTTCTTATTTTAGGGAGGTAGGGCTTGCTGTAGGGATTTCCATGCACCACGGCCCTGTGCGACGCCTTTGAGGTTCCTTATTTTAGGGAGATAGGGCTTGCTGTAGGGATTTCCATGCACCACGGACCTGTGCGGCGCCTTCGAGTTTTCTTATTTTAGGGAGGTAGGGCTTGCTGTAGGGATTTCCATGCACCACGGCCCTGTGCGGCGCCTTCGAGGTTTCTTATTTTAGGGAGATAGGGCTTGCTGTAGGGATTTCCATGCACCACGGCCCTGTGCGGCGCCTTCGAGGTTTCTTATTTTAGGGAGATAGGGCTTGCTGTAGGGATTTCCATGCACCACGGCCCTGTGCGGCGCCTTCGAGGTTTCTTATTTTAGGGAGATAGGGCTTGCTGTAGGGATTTCCATGCACCACGGCCCTGTGCGACGCCTTTGAGGTTCCTTATTTTAGAGAGATAGGGCTTGCTGTAGGGATTTCCATGCACCACGGACCTGTGCGGCGCCTTCGAGTTTTCTTATTTTAGGGAGGCAGGGCTTGCTGTAGGGATTTCCATGCACCACGGCCCTGAGCGGCGCCTTCGAGGTTTCTTATTTTAGGGAGATAGGGCTTGCTGTAGGGATTTCCATGCACCACGGCCCTGTGCGGCGCCTTCGAGGTTTCTTATTTTAGGGAGATAGGGCTTGCTGTAGGGATTTCCATGCACCACGGCCCTGTGCGACGCCTTTGAGGTTCCTTATTTTAGGGAGATAGGGCTTGCTGTAGGGATTTCCATGCACCACGGACCTGTGCGGCGCCTTCGAGTTTTCTTATTTTAGGGAGGTAGGGCTTGCTGTAGGGATTTCCATGCACCACGGCCCTGTGCGGCGCCTTCGAGGTTTCTTATTTTAGGGAGATAGGGCTTGCTGTAGGGATTTCCATGCACCACGGCCCTGTGCGACGCCTTTGAGGTTCCTTATTTTAGGGAGATAGGGCTTGCTGTAGGGATTTCCATGCACCACGGACCTGTGCGGCGCCTTCGAGTTTTCTTATTTTAGGGAGGCAGGGCTTGCTGTAGGGATTTCCATGCACCACGGCCCTGTGCGGCGCCTTTGAGGTTCCTTATTTTCCGTACCGTACTTGATATTGGGCCCAAGAAACTATGACCTAAATAAACAACGTCTCAATGGGTACACATGACCCGACAGCTATTTTATTAATGTTTTTAACTTCACATTCGAGCCTTGCTTGTAAAACGCTCACGACGCGGATGTCTCCAGATTTAGCTTCGAACAGCTCGGCTGAGATTTGCGCCGCCGACGTGGCAGAATTAAACTAATGCTGTCGTCAATTCTTTAGTGCTTGTGATGAAAATTATTTCGGTTAAATATAGCTTTCAAGGTTTAAATTTCTCGTGTGACTCTTCATTGTACTTGGTATGACTCGTCAATGAGGTTGTTTGTGACAAGTGGTTTGGGTTGGTTTATAATTTTACTATATTTAAATTGAGCCAAACTCAAGCAAAACCGTAACCTCCAACGGACCTTACGATACCAACGTCAGTCATCTCGCGATATTTCACATGTCAGGTAACCCATCAACTAAGTACTTGTCTTCTACTTTTAAAAGACTGCAAATTTTTCGTAAAAATGAATGCCTACAAAGGAAAATCTAGTTGTAAACCATGACAAAACCGATTTGTCAAAGTTGAGAACTACGCGTAAAACTTTCTCGTTTACTATCTATCTCATACATAATATGCACAAATCACAATTAACACTCGTCTTAAGTTTATATAAAACATTGCTCGTGTGTAAGCTTCTGCAAAATTGTATGTTTTGACACAGAACATACTTAATTGAGCTTGCTATGAACTGTGATGATATTGACGTTATAATCTTCAGAAAAATCATATAAGTTGTATTACATTACGAGGTCGTAAAGCGAACAAGTTTGAACTGGTCAATCGACCGTCACAATGTACCTGATGCAACTTACAGCTCTAAAACGGCTTTATCCCTACACGAAAATTTCAACAAATTTTACTTTGGTAACACGTTCCGAACATACTTTCGACCACTCGCGGGCTAATAAACATTCACAATGATTACATTAAACAAGTACCACTGTCACATTGTATCCAGTTGAACTTTCGTGCCCTATACAGCTGAGGCAAGGTCCTTGAGCGACGGCTGCCTGGCCGGCCCTGTGACCTATAGCGGCCTTGCAGATGCACTGCAGGTGCAACAATTACTGCACCGTATGCTGCACTGTGCTAAGCTGCTAATGTTTTTGTAGTTACACGTGTAGTTTAATTCTATGGCTTCTTTGGACGACGTTAGTGGGGTAGTTTAATGAAGATGAACAATGAAGATACCATTTAACCTGTTTGATATGTTGCTGAAAGGCCTGCAAGATGCAAAACTCAGGAACTTTAGTAACGACTAAAATTAAACATTGTTTGTTGTTTTCTTTGCACTAATCTAGAGCCTCTACGCTAAGTTTTTGACTGAGATACTTAACGTTACATGTGTTGTAGTGGCATGTCATCCTAAACAGATAGGATGCTTGTAACATCATAATGCTCTGGCTTGTTTTAAATATTATTTGAATTTTTTCGATATAATTTCCCAATTTTTTAAAGTATTACTTGTCGGTAAACAAACACAAATAGTGACTGACACGCGAGTTCACTTGAAAGTATCGATAGATAAGTCGCGTGTCGGTAAAACAAGGACTAGAGCGCGACACACTAAACAAAACACTATCATCTCTTCTAACTCCTAACGCTTTGCAAGAAGGTTGTATATGGCATCGTGGGTTATTGTAATTGTATGGCGGTGGTTCAAACAATCAGGTGTTTGCGAGAGATAGCTGCTATCGCCTGGGAACGTCAAACATCTCGGCGCGGCCACCGCCGGCCCGCAGTTGCGTAAGGGCAACGCTTGACAATGACAAGGTAAATTCCTCTCGTGCCTCTGAATATTTTGGATTAAGGAGCAAATAGTGGATTAGCCGTATTAGCAGTTATAAGTGGCTGGTTCCATAGGCCATCTACCTTTCTGATAAGTCAATCATTGCTACATAGCCGTTGCTGTTTCACCTACCCACAGCCTATCTACATTATAATTAGCAGATCAGAGCAGTTTCGTAAAGTAACACTTCCGACTTTGTATACACAATATCATACAGACCCATGTCAATAACAACATTTCCCAAGAGTTTCGTACGATTTTCCATAGAAACTCTCTCAAATTAAAAAAAAATAATCAACTTTTTACGTTTGGTTATGATTATAAGGATAAAGAAACAAAATCACGCCTCCTCAAAATGCCGATGTTAGAAAAACTGTGAGCCTAAACTAGAAAGTTGTTGGTGAACGTAACTTCTAGTCATGCTCCGTCTGATAATGAGACATGCAACAACAAACGACAGCCCATTAAAAAACGCCCTAGTCTAACCCTTCAAAACACTTAACCTTAATTACTGACTTGTTCAGCCTATCTCCTTGATAATCTATGAGCATCGTGCGAATCAACATTTTAATTATACAACAAAGTAAAAGCTCAAAAGGAACTTTGTTGTCGTTTAGTGTCCGCCATAGCGGTGAGTTTACGAAGCGCGACGAACTGCGCCGCGCTTTCTTGAAGACTAAGATTTCGCGTGAGTTAAGTTGTAGTAAACTAATAAATTTATATTCTTGTTCTTGCATAGGGTGTACAGAAGTCTAAGCCTTTTCATACTTTTAGTTCATCTAGAGCGTACTTAATCCTAGTATATTCCTAGGATATTTAGTAACTATAAATGTGAATGATGATGGCTTCACTCAGGTGTCAAATAGGAAACACCATGCAAAGTACAATTGCAGTCAGCGTGAGACTATCCCTGCAGCGCTGTTCTGTATCTAAGCTGCAGTACCGCAGGCGAATATCTATCTGTCTTGCTTAGACAAGAGGAGGGCACAGAAGATCAGAGTTGTTTATCGATCCACTCGAGTCTATTAGGGTATATTTTTGCTCCTTCAGACTCAGCCAAGCAAGCACCAGTACCAGACTTCTGTCCAGAGGGTGTGGAATACCGTCGTTTTAGGGAAGCAAAGCTGGAAATCCCTTAATAGTTGTGAATCTTTTTTGAATAATAAAATAAATAATAATAAATAATATTAGGGGACAATCTCACACAAATCGACCCAGTCCCAAACTAAGAAAAGCTTGTACTATGGGTACTAGACGACGATAAACATACATATATAGATAAATATAAATACTTAAATATATAGAAAACATCCATAACTCAGGAACAAATATTCGTGCTCATCACACAAATAAATGCCCTTACCGGGATTCGAACCCAGAACCTCTTGCTTCGTAGGCAGGGTCACTACCAACTAGGCTAAAGCGGTCGTTACAGAACATTGGTTGTTACTGTAATTCTGTAATGTTTTCTTGATACATAAATAGTAGGTAACCTCCGAGAAATGGAATGTAAGAATCGGCAAAACAGGTGCGCGTACACCTGCCGAGTGACAATTTGCGACGATCGATATGTCGATACGCATCCCAGCTACTAGCATTCAGATGCGACATGAGCGCCGGAATGCTTTTGCGCGGCTAGACTACTAATTGGTACTGGTTTTTGTAAATAAACTCTTATAGTGGCACTTAGAGTTAACTAATGGGCTATTACCGCGCGGAAAGTTATTATTAAGATTAAACAAAACCAAACACTACTACTACATTAAACAAAATCTATGCAGAATTAGGATGTCTTTCCCAATGATAAGTAATTATTGCAACTTATAAGCAGTTGCCATACCATTTAATACTCGCTCGATAACGACCATGTAGTGAATGTGAAATGACATTCGTGAAAATACATTCATGAATGGCAATAAACTTCGCTTAAATTAAATTTTCGTGTCTTTAAAAAAACTGCTTTTCTGATAGGTAAGTACTCTACTTATCAAAACATTAAATCAATACAATTTTTTACTATTTCCGAATGATATTTTCAGAGATGTGTTTTCATAAAATGGTGACCTAACCTTTTTTTTTACTGGACCAATCAGTTAGATTGACAAAATATTTCTACAGCAACAAGAACAATAAGTAGATAAGCAGCGATAGGAACGCGTTCAAACGTAAGTGCTCTATAACAAGTTGCACTGCTAAAAACTTTCAACAGTGCTATTTATACACTAAGGTTTTTTTTCGTATCTTGAGGTTGTATTCAACAAAAACGTGATATGGCTATGATCTATTGTGCCTTCAGTGATCACAAGAATTGAAACGATGCCGGCGCCGGCGCTTCACCCACTCAACCGAGACCCACTCAACGCCATACCTAATATCCACTAGCAAATAATCAGCCAACCATAACTCATTTCATAATCAAGCTCACTGTCTCACTCACTCTAATCCCCTTTGAAAAGAAAAGCATGACTCTGTGACAGTTTTAATTCAGTTCAAAGTATTGTTTGGAATTTACGCGCAAAAACAAGAGAAGTTATTCCCCGAAACCATTCCCACAGTGGCCAAGTGACAAATCAATAGGTAAATCGACGAACTTTAATCGATTTAGTTCGATTTTGAGGCACGCCTTCTTTAATTATAAACTTCTTTGGCAGTGGGCGACAAAAAATACGTTGTTTTCGATTGAAAATATATAGATATCTACTGTACTTAGGTATCCGTATTCCACCTCTACAGCGAAGACCTTTTATTTTATCGCTGTCCCGCGCGCGAATACTGCATTTTAGCGCGTGTCGATCTAAAAAACGCCAAATTCTTGGAATTCGTTTAGCTATTTTGTTATAAAAGTATTAAATACAAACAGCGAAAAGCAATCGACTTCAATATCTGCAATCTGCAATATTAATAAGGCGATTGAAATCAACCAATTTTTGTTTCAACTTTATGCATTTAAATCTTTTTCTTTAAATGAATGGAGTAAAAAAATGTGCTGTAATAACAGATAAATCACTTCCTGCTTACTTTTTCTTAACTTGAAAAAAATGCTCTTAAATTACATTTATTTTTGCATAATTTCTGTCACTACCCTACCCTTAAAATACATATAGTATTCATCATCACCATCATCATACCAGCCTATATACGTCCCACTGCTGGGCACATGCCTCCTCTCAGAATGAGAGGGCTTGGGTCGTTGTTCCCACTCGGGCCCAGTGTGAATTGGGAACGTCGCGCACACCATTGAATTTCTTCGCGGGTGTGTCTAGGTTTCCTCGCGATGCCGTATTTTGCCGCCACCGTAAACCATGATAAATTTCAAATGACATTCCGCACGTAAATTATTATAATAATATAAATTATATGTATGTTCTCATGGTATAAACGGCTAGGTATGAAGGAGGAATAAAGGGCGCGCCTCGCACTGGCGCCTGCGCCTGCGCCAGTAGTGCCGCAGTTAACTTCAGTTAGGGTAAAGGTGATTAAAACCGGGCGCGTGCCCGCGGGCGGCGGCGTATATCACATTCCGATATAAATTAGTTTTGAACCAGTTTATGCCGAAATAAGCCGAAGTAACTCACATAATAAGCCCGCGTTTATAACAGTTTATGGTTAAACGGTGCAGGCGTAGGTAGTGTCTGACCGGACTTTCGGTTTCGGTATCAAATTAGTTTCAATTTCGACAGAAAATCAGCCAAAACTAGGCTGAAACCGAAACTGAGTTTGTTGGCATTTGAGCGGCGTTTGGGAGCTCCGCCATTCGCGCATCTGCTAATTTGCCTTGGTCACGTTATTTTCTACGTTAAATCTAGAATAGACTAGACACTCACTTTTCAAATTTTCTAAACCAACTATATTTATTGAACAATCCCTTCAATGAACACACACGTATTAAAAAAAAAGCTGAAATTATCACAAGTTTAAAAATATATCCTAGAACCTCGGTTTCGACCAAAACTGAAACAGAAATCAAGACTCGGTTTCGGTTACAGATACTAGTTTTGGTCCGCACTACATATAGGCAACCGAAAGCACAAAAAATACTCAATTCGTCTGTAATTTTTATTTTTATCGTAAGGTGTATTAGCCGCAAACATTGTAAGCGATGGTTTAGCAAAATGCGGGCAATAGGTACTTACGATAATAACACGAATGCTCTCAAGTTTGAGAGACAGTAACCTGCAGTACAGTCAGCATGAGAACCAGTGACGTTACAATAAGCAATCAATATGTTTTTTTTTTTGAGGCATAATGGTAAGAACCGTTTGACAATACTTTTCAGCGCAGCGAACATCACAGGTACTGACATATGCATTTGGTACACTTCCTTTTGATGATGAATGATGATGTATTGTTAGAAACCAGATTTCTTTGATTTATTTCAAACTAACACCATAGAGAACGCCTGGTAAATGAAAAACAAAAACTCGTAAGTATAAAGACCAATCAACATTACCAGCATTCTAACTTTGAAGCATTTCTCGGTATGTGTATTCATCTGAGTGTATATGTTTGCACTTTAGTTCTGTACAGCTAAAAATACACTAACGATCAAAAATAATGTGTCACTTTCCATCACTGTTCTACTTATCCATAAATTCAGGGTCGTTCAGCGAGCTATGGAGAGAGCAATGCTAGGGGTTTCTTTGAAGGATAAAGTCCGGGGTGCGTCCCACGAGATATAACTACAAAATATCTATTTTCATTTTAATAACGTTCAGAAGATATAATGAACGTTAGCTATAACAACAAAATGTATAATTTTTAAACCTATAACGCTTAAATTATATAACGTTATTTTTATATAACTTCAATTTGTATAAGATTAATATGGACTAATTTCTTTTAACATAACAAACATTAGGTATAACAGTCATGATATATAATAATATGTGTAAATGTAAAATTAAGTGGCGCGAGCGAGCAAGACTTTTCGGGGCAGAAGCGACTTGGATAGGTTAGGTTCAAACTCAAACTCAAACTCTTTATTGCATTTGAATTTTGTGGGTAAAGATCTTAAAAATAATGTACAGCTTCAACATTTACCCTGTGAGGGCACAGCAATATGTAGGTATACATAATGGTGGTAGTAACCAAACCACATAACAATATGTACCTTAGTGAAAAGTCACAGTTATACATAGTTTACCTATTAACAATATGGCACTAAAAAATTAAGTTAGGTTTTTTTTTCGTAACAGAGCGGAAGAAATGAATGGATTGCTTGATTGTTTGCTTGCATTAAAGTTTTTAATGAATTTATACGTTTTAAATCTTAGGTGTTATGAACATTATAGGCTTTGATCGTTATATCAATTGATATTATATATAAACAACGTTATACATTACAAAATTAGATATTTTATAATTATACTTTTCGTTCATTATATCCAGTGAACGTTATACTAAACGAGTTTATATAAAGTGAGCGTGCGTATATATTATGAATATTAGATAATAAGTTGTTATATCTCGTATTACACACCCGTTGGGCTGGCCACGTCTGTCGCAGGGCTGATGAGCGGTGGAGCAGGCGAGTCCTCGAATGGAGACCACGGACGGGGGAACGCAGTGTAGGGCGTCCTGAGACACGGTGGACGGATGACCTTAAAAGGGTCGCTGGCGGCGGATGGATGCGAGGGGCCGAAGACAGAGTGTTGTGGCACGCCATGGAAGAGGCCTATGTCCAGCAGTGGACTGCTATGGGCTGATGATGATGATGATGACTGTTCTACTGCTACCCAAATACTCGTCCTCCTCATGGTAAATTCTCTAGCGTAATTTCGCACATCAATTTTGAAAACATAGAGGTGCGGACCTAAGCTGGAATCCAGGACCTTCTGCTTGAGAGGGCATAGTTTTAACCACTTGGTTACCACGGCTTTTTACCTGAGTTGAGTACATGATGGAGCGATTTAATCTTCGAAAGCATTTTCCTCTATGCTGGCATTGATTGTACCGCCATTGTGAAACATCTTTCATGACGTATAAATACGTACTCGGTTTGGAATTTACGATTGATGAAATTAAAGAGTACACCACGCTGCGGTCGCAGCGACGGCGGCGCACGCGATGCCAAAGCACACCAATTTCTTCTCGCCCGCGGCCATCGCCAAAACACAAACCCACCAAAAAGGTTACAAGTTCCATTTTCAGCCCCCCAGTAACTAAGCCTTATTAAAAATCAAGGAGGGTTTGTTTTTTTATCGCGATGAGAGCAACACGCGCCGTTTTGTTTTTACATGGCGTGGTCATCGCTAAATCGCTTGATAATAGCTATAATGACACATGTTTAGCTGTTAACGTATTCCAAACAGAAGCTTGTAGGAATAGAGAATGAGTTTAGTTTCGAGTGCCTTTGGTTTGACGTTAAGGTAGTTTATTAGGGTGGTTCGAACTACAACACTTGCCGCCGTAATTGCGAGCGTTCGGCGCGTGTGGGAACCGATTTATTAAGATTTAATCACGGCCAATTAAAATACGCATCGCGTAATTACGGAACGAGAAACTTATGCAAATTATGGTTCTACGCGACGCGGCTACGAGGCAGCTACGCACGTAGCACCGTAGCTGCTACAAACGTACAAGCATAGACTGCAGACCTACTTGCTTAGTAATAGTACATGTCAATTCATATCTCATAATTGGACGATTATCTATTTAAATAAGTTTTTGTTAAAAATTTAATTTTTAATGCAAGCTTTTTCGCTGACTGTAGCTACTTTTTATTGACTGTACTTGCATTGTCATCCAACGATCTAACTTACATAAGTACATACAAAATTTCAAATGAATCTGACTACTGGAAGTGGGTCAAATTCGACTTCCAAGATTTGACCCGTACATACATACATACATTGCAATTTAAATAAAAGCTTGTAAAATAAATAAATGTCACGGAACAATTTACACCAACTGACCTATTTTCAAAGTAAGCAAAGCTTATGCTTTGGGTACTAGGCAACGGATAAGCAGACTCATATGAATAAATATATACCTTAATACACGAACACAAACATTCGTATTTTTTATAAATATTCTGCCTCGACCGGGCATCGAACCCGAGTCCTCAAGGTTCGTAGACAAATTTTATTTACGATAGACACAATTGACTTTTAAAGCTTATCATGATTTTCATTTCGTATTAAATTTAGAAAACTTAAGTTACTTAATTTAGGTACCTAAAGTGTAAACGAAAACCTCAGCTTAATTTTTATATTATCCTGTTAAAAAGTACTGGAAGGTATACAACAGTTTTTATTAGAACATTTTCATTTAACTTGCAATTTTTGTTTGTCAAAGTAAAATCAGAATAGTAGAATCAGATTTACTTAAAAGTTACCAATATGTAGTTTGAATAATAATGCAAAGACATCCAACAGGAAAGCTGATATTAAAAAATTATATTTTACAAAAACTTATACTTATCAGTGACTCTAGAGAGACCATTGTAGTTTACCACTCATAGTTATTCCAATTCGTCGCAAGCCAAACAATCGAAGCCCAATTCTATCCAGTCAGTTCTATAATAAAATTAATGTAATAATGAGTGGTGCGACAATGCGTCTTCCCACGACGGACCTCCCCGGAGCGCATACATTATAAGGTGCCCACACGCACCGGCAACGACTCTTACGCACCCCGTCTGCACTACCCTGAAATAACGATGGAAAAATCTAGGCACGATGGCTAAGAAATTTTGAAATTAAATAAAAGTGCGTTAGAGCTGCGATAATGAATATGAAGTACCCCACATGAACCATGAACCTATAGTTAAATTAAATTCAATAGTTGAGATGATTATATAATAATATTAATATTACGGGACCTAATCCCAAAGTAAGCAACGCTTGTGTTATGGGTATCAGGCAACGGAGAAATATACTTATATAGATGTACCATATGAATCACCCAAGACTCGAGAACAAACATTCGTATTTTTTATACAAATATCTGCCCCGATGTGGGAATCGAACCCGGGACCTCAAGCTTTGTAGTGAGGTTCTCTAACCACTAGGCCATTCGGTCGTTCAAGTTAAGTCATATAAGAAGAACGGTAGCATCTATTTGGCTATTCTTTTCCGTTAAGTTTGCTTGTTGTATTGTAGCTGTTCCTCACACCTTCTGCGTCCTATGGGAAATTTACACATTCCCGGAATGAAATGTAGTCTATGTCACTCGCTGATAATATAGCTTTCCATAGCGTCGGGGATAGCGCAAATCCGCTTATCTACCATACGAAAATTTTGCTTATCTGCACTGCACTACATATAGTTTCACAGGACATGGTTTTAACTTCATATTTGTTTTATTTTACTGAATTTGGAGTAAAAATTGCTAACTTTGTCAGATACGCGGAATAGGGATGACGACTGGGTTATAAATATGTCATTCTATTTAGTCCGTCAGTTAGATAATGGAATAATATGGGACACGTATTTTTTGGTTTATCAAATTTTTAATAATCGTCAAAGGCATAGATCATCAAAGTTCCGGAGTGAGGGCTTGTGACGTCACTCTTAGGTAAAAATTGTACCATATAGTGACGTCACTCGAAACTTCTAAGCACTGTATTCTCGTCATTTTTTGTTTGTCAAACAAAAGAAAAAATACGTGTACAATATTTTTTAATAATCTAACTGACGGACTAAACAGTTTTTTTTAGTCGTCTAGCCTATTATCCAATGCTAGTTAAGCGGATTTGCACTATCCGTGACGATAGGTGACTTTATTTTTAATCGGTTTAGTAGTTTTGAGTTTATCCAACAAACAAACAAATACTTATGCATTTAAATATTTTGCTTTATAATATTAGTTTTAATTTAGATTGAATTCAAATATCGGTTTCAGAATTAACAATCAAACAACAAGTGATCCAAAAAATGGAAATTCCTAAGCCTTCCGCGGTGCAAGGAGCCAGTGGTCCATTTATCTGGCCCTGGCCACATTCCAGGCGCTTATTTATTTTGGGAGGGCGTGAGATGGCGCCACGCCCCTTCGTTACTATGTTAATTCGGCTACCTTAGCAACCTGTGCCCGCGCGTTATAGGAATATTTGGAATTGGGGTTTGTAAGTAGCTAATTGATGGTATTTTGTTTTTTTTTATGTTTTAAAAGAGATAATCTATTTTACTTCTTGAAGTTTATCAATCATTCTTAAATCTCGATTAGTAGCATCAACATATTTTAGATACTTACCTGCATTATTAAAAATTACTGATGTCAAATTTCGTATATTTAGGGTTCCGTAGCCAAATGGCAAAATAACCCTTCCTTCTTCGCAGTCGGGTAAAAACGGAACCCTTATGGATTCGTCATGTCTGTCTGTCTGTCTGTCTGTCCGTCCGTAAGTCACAGCCACTTTTTTCCGAAACTTTAAGAACTATGCTGTGAAACTTGGTAAGTAGATGTATTATGTGAACCGCATTAAGATTTTCATACAAAAATACAAATAAAAAACAATAAATTTTGGGGGTTCCCCATACTTAGAACTGAAACTCAAAATTTTTTTTTCATCAAACCCATACGTGTGGTTATCTGGGTGGGGTATTCAAAAATGATATTGAGGTTAACTTCTAAAATAAGAGAATGATAAAACTAAAAAAAAATATATGATGTACATTACCATGTAAACTTCCACCGAAAATTGGTTTGAATGAGTCTAGTCTGATCTAGTTTGTGTCTGTCTATATCAGTAACCAATCTACAATGATCCCACACTGCGCACATTTTGCTTAGGAGCAGGGGTCTGCTAAGACTGGATGTTCATAGATACATATAAATTTGTACGGAACCCTCGGTGCGCGAGTCCGACTCGCACTTGGCCGGTTTTTATTTATTAACATCGTATTCTCCTTTGCCTTGTTTTAAAGACTAAAGAGTAACGGAATTACGACCAATTAGTCTGGTGGATTCAACTTTTCTTACGAGTATATATTAAAATTTGATAGATCACATAATATCTTCTAGGTATCAGTGGTTATATTCTCTTTGCTAGGTATAAGATGGCAAGCTTCCAATAAAGAGATAATAGTAGATGAGGCATTTAAAATTTCGTTAGAAATAGGACACTTGACTGTTAACTTTAACTACCCTTCTTGCAAATGTCTGTTTATTTGTTAAGGTCAAATCTTGCAAATATAATTTCATCCACTTCTAACTTTGTCTTAAAATTTAGTACCTACGGACATGTAGTTTACATGACAATGCAAGTAACTACAGTAAAAAACTTGCATTTAAAATCATTATTTTATTTTTCTAAGAAAGGTTATTAATAATCATAACAAGAAATTAATTTTAATTAAAACCCTTTCAAACCCAGTACGAAACGTCAACCGAGCCCCGAAACTACAATAACCCTTGGACATTGTAATAGGTTATTAAAGGGCGCATATATCACGCGCTCGCGCATGATTTGTGTGGAAGGCGCGCCACGCCTCTTCATTAACATGCTAATACCGCGATATGGGTGAGCTTGCGTTACCATTCGGAATGCAATGTATTGTGTACACATTATAAAGGATTGACACACACACATAGTAAACTAAATCATCCCAGCCTATATACCCACAGCAGGGCACAAGCCTCCTCTCAGAATGAAAGGGCTTAGGCCGTAGTTCCCACGCGGGGACTTCTCAGGTGTGTGCAGGTTTCCTTACGATGTTTTCCTTCACCGTAAAGCTCAAGATAAATTTCAAATATAATTTCGCACATACATAAATTCCGAAAAACTCAGAGGTGCGAGCCCGGATTCGAACCCACGACCCTTTGCTTTAACTAAATTTAATTTAGTGAACTAAATTGTAACCTAAAAATATTTTAACACTAAAATCGCAGGACTCCTGAACCGTTACCAATACGAGGCTATGGAGTCGACTAATCAAGAGGCACAGGGTGATAAGATAATCCTCTTACAGAAATGGCGTTGAATGCAGGACGACCTCGAACCAAGTAGAGAAGGTCGGCCGAGAACAAGAGCTCAATAGAATCCAACTGACGAGACCTTCAAGACGCCGTACAGAACAGTGATGCGTGAAAATCCATTCTGCGAGTCCTATTTTCCCGCTGAGCGTATACAATTTCTTCATCATTATCATCGTCATCAAAATCACATTTTTATGTCTGAAGTAATACAATCTCATGTTTGTTGCTCTGGGTAGTTTATTTCTTCAGTGATATACAATGTATTGGAGACAAAACGTAAGTTTAAGGAACAAGATCCGATAATAATATTAAAATGTGTAACTCTAGTGAAAATATAGTATGCAATATTCATATAAGTAATTCTATTTGGAATAAAATCCACGTTTCCAAATCGATCCATCAGTATAACAATTTGGAAAAAAATCCAAACAGTTCGACTATCGTACCACTGGTAGAACTGGATGGAATAAACGGTTTTTGAAGTCTTATCGTAATCCAGATATTTATCTGGCTGGTGATACAATGACTTATTATTCTATTTTAATCAGTCGCATGTTCTTTATCATCATCATCATCATCATTTCAGGCGAAAGACGTCCACTGCTGAACATAGGCCTCCCCCAAGGCTCGCCAAACAGATCGGTCTTCCGCCATCCGCATCCAATGCGTTCCCACCACCTTCACCAGGTCGTCGCTCGGACATAGCTCGAAGAATCGCTAGACTTAAGTGGCAGTGGGCAGGGCACATCGTATGTTCTTGCTATAACTTATTTAACAAAAACTTTTTTACTTTTGAGAAAGAAACTAACGGTACTTATTTATCTTCATTTAATAATTTAAACAATATTGAATTAAACAAGTTCATATTTCGCCGACTGATATTCAAAAACACTTAAATATGCAGCGTTTTAATGTAAACCAATTTCATTAATATAAACTAATTAGATACGGCACATTGGTTGAACTTTATCATGTTTGTTTTATTAATTGCGATATTCACTTTAAATTTTTGCCGCTAATTATAATAAAAATAAATTTTGCTGGACCGTTGATTGGCACTTCTGTGTATTCGTTTATAATATTCGGGTGGAGGACGTCTGAAGATCATTGGTTTTGGATTAAGGTCGCTAAGTAGTCGTAGGTAAACGGCGAGGATAATATCTCAAGGATACAAAAGAGGCCGCTCAGTGTTTTGTGCATATTGTTTAGGTAGGTATTTATTTTTATCGTTGCCGGTAACCTACACCTATTTATAATAGTTAAATTTTTAAAGCCGTCTTATTTAATAGGCTGCACCTAATGGATCAGATATTTCACCGAATTGTTTCTTATTTATAAATGAAAGTCACTGCTTAATTTAATCCGCTTAAATTACACAGAACCAAGCTCCATGTGTGGATTCCGTTAAATTAGTCTCATAAGTACGTGTCATAATTTTTACTGTTTTAGTTTAAAATGTTTTGATGGTAAATAATCTCAAACTAAAATTGCTTTGTAATTTTGATGGGCATTTATCATTTATGTATTTTCAATTATTACTTTGCTGTTAACCAAAATGAAACGTGTTATTGGTAATTAATTTGTTAATTAAATTGGGTATTAATTTTGGTTTTAATTCATTAATAATTATAATATTTTGTGGAACAAATTGACACCAATAGGCCTAGTCCCAAACTAAGCTAAGCTTGTGCTATGGGTACTAGACAACGGATAAACATACTTGAATATAATGGTACAATCTGAAAAAGAATAGGTATTTTCTTACCCGTGGTCCACCTAACAAGTTTACTTGGGTCCATAAGGGGACTTATTCTGACCCTTGGTACACCTCAGAGGTATACAGTCGACAAAAGCGAGGCCTGCCCAGTTTCAAAACCAATTTTCTTGCAGCCGTTGAAGTTCATTGGTATGGATTGGTATGGATGGACAGATGTCTAGCCACTGCAAGCAAAATGGACACTAAAGGTGTCAAGGCGACCTTTTTGTCGATGGTACCTATTTACCCACAGGGCAACACTACAAAACTTATTTATCCGCGGTTCACCTAGCCGTAAGATCAGATCTATTACTACATTGAAAATCAATCAAATAAATCATCAGACTTCCAGATTTATTTGTCCTTTCGAACAACATTAATTGTACCCACACATGCTTATGCTTAAAGAACGCAAAGAATTTTTATGCCGAAAAATGAAAAATAAAACCAAAATTATGTCATCTTGTTAAAAAAAGACTAAACCTTAAGATCTTATAAACTAAAACTTAATGCGGCACTCCCGCACGTTTATTCCAATTTTTTGGACACAAATTCCTTTTTCCGCTCTCAAAATGAAGTTATTATCAAAAGTAAGACGTTTCATTCGAGATTACACGTGAATAAAAACATGGAGGTATAAATAAATAGGAGGTATTTATTTGATCGTCGCGGGTCGTGCGTGCAGTGGGTGGCATCGGCATTTGTCACCGCGGACCGGGAGCCAGGCGCGCGAGCGAACTCCGCGGCCGGCGAGCGAACTTCATTTTTTCGAATTTATAAGTTTTATTGTAATCATATTTTACACGTGCATGAAAACGGACAAATCCTAATTAGTCTGATAGGGCATTTGTTCGAACGTTTCAGCTGCCTCATTTATCTGGTCACATTTTTTAAATGATATGAAAATTTACCTAAAGTCTGATACTTATCTACTGGATTTTTTGTACCTATATACTTCTAAGGACTTGTTCGTAATTATGTGATGAATTCGATATACACCTCATAATTTACAGTCCAATAGACAAAAAGAGATTCGAACGGTGTTAATTTTGTAGCCATTCAGAAATTTTTACTACTTTCGAGTGGAATTTTCAAGTTACACGAACTAAAGTGACTTCAAAAAAATCTCTTTGTAAAATTTAAGGTGACGACATGATAACAACATACTTATCAGTTGATGCAATCAATGAGTGTCCGATTTCATAGAAATATTCAAAAAATACCTTAAAATATGAAAATTCCCGTAATTCTGGTTGTTCATACAAAATACTTTACAAAATGAAGATCGTAATCATAGCACTTAGTTAGATTGTACGTGTAAAGCACGACTCATCCAACCATTCGTAGATTTGTGTTAAGAACCAACTCGCGGTGGCCGCTATCGCAGCATCGGGCTCTATGCAAATGCAGTTTTTGCAGCTACCAATTGAGCAGCAGAACCGATGCACTGGCAGTGGGTGGCCAGACACATGTGAATCTAAAGGCAATCACCTCAAATGCTCAAATCGGTTTTTACGAGTTTGTTATGCAGGTATTGGCGAGGTAAATCGTGGGGTTTACGAGCAGAAATAACATAGCAGAACGTGAAATGTATTGATGATTCCGATTGGATGAATATAAATTAATTTTGCACGTAAATTAATTATTAATAAATAAAACAATTTCTTGAGTCTTCGTGTGTACTCCAATCGTAGCGCAAGTTTTATAGTTTTCGAATAGAATGTCTTACGTTATGAGCTTATGACCAGTCTTTTTCATCCGAGAAACTTTTGAAGATTCATATCTCAACCAAAGGTAATTTTTTTAGGGTTCTGTATGTACCTGAAAAGTGAAATACAGCATTATTAGCAACTTTACTATCGGTACGCTATCCGTCTGTCTGTCTGTCTGTTTGTCTGTCCGTCACAGGGCCGTATCTGGAAAACAGTCGATTGGCGGCTGAAATTTATCCATAATGTATTATGCTATTACTTAAATAACAGTGAAAATAAATCACATTAAAAATAAGTGGGTCCTCCATAGAAGAAACGTATTATTTTTGTTATTTCTCTATATTACTCTATAACGTTTAAACATACAAACCTCAAACTCAAAATGATAATTAAAAAATAAATACTGCATATCATCAAAAACCCGTAAATCTCAGCATACTACAATTTCAACTCCTCCTGGTAAATTAAACGACGTACTTATTACTGGCTTCTAGAGTTACAGTCCGCCTTCTAAAGAAGTTTTAAATAACTTGAGCAATTTTCTCGTCTCAATCCTATTAAGAGCGTGTTACATTTAACAGGGTATTGTAAGAGGTACAATTTTACTACCGATATGATTAAAAGGCTCGAGGCTTTGATACGGACGGGTTATTGGCGTGTGCTGCGTGCGCGCACCTGCCGCCGACCGATTATTTGGTCATTAGTCGGCACGGAACCCACCGAAATTACTATGTACGGAACCCTAATCGCGCTCCGCGAAGATAGCGCTAAGCGTTCGGGTAAACAAGCTGCGCTAATTTACAATTATTTTGCTCTTTTAAATGTGTATTTACTCGTTGGATTCTAGGTCACTTTGTTCGTTTTGATCAATTTACCACTGGATCAGAGGTCCCAAACTGTCTCGTAGCGTAGACCCTAACCTATTTTTAAATTTTAGGAGGACCCCTTTTTACTTAATTATTGGTTTATTAAAAGTAATCGACTTTTAAAGAGGTTTTATTCGCGCACGTAGACGCTTCACATATCTTCGTCGACCCCTGACTGTCGATATAGACCTAGTTTTTTTATTAAGAGAGAGAGGAAAATAAGCAAGAGGGTCATCTGATGGGAAATAATCACCACCGCCCAATTTTTTTACAATTAATTTCACGATAATATAATATTTGCCGTGATAATGTTGTACCATTTGTCCTAAATTCAGTTTTTTAGACTGCAAAAAATATCTTGGATGCGGCTGGGACAGCTGTGGTGGCTAATGCTTCTCCTTAACACGGCATAAATGCAAGAAAAAAAATACAATAGCCTAGTGGTTTGACCTATGGCTTTTCAACCGGAAGGTCTTGGGTTCGAGCCCAGGCTCGACCTCTGAGATTTTTTAACTTATCTTCAAATTTGGCATGCAAGTAAGTAGATCTAAAAGCTGCTTTGAGAATTTTTGGAAATTCCTACGGGACACGGAATAAAAGGGAGTATTTTTAAACTAGCCATGTAACCACTATTCTACTTTAAGCATTGCTTTTTAACTGTTTGAATTTATACTAAATTAATATTACTTATGTGCTAATACATATAATAGGTAGGTGCTCATACTACGTATATAAAACGCTCAAAAGTTAAGTATAACTTGTTATATTAGGTATTCTTATTCCATTGGGTGGATGAGATGAACTACTTAGACTCGAAATGCTTCGTGGTTTCCTGGGTGGCCTGAGCGTTTACGGGTTCAACACGAGCATTTGATCAAAACAATATCGACGAAGAGTCAAAAACGTTCAATTTAATAATGTACAATGCGGGGGGTCAAATTATTTACTTAACTTCCCAATCTTCGTTCATAATGTAACCGGTGCTCGGTCGAACGTGGACCGATTTTTATCTCATAATTGCGGGTCTCGCGTTGAATCCTTCATTAGGGGCGTTGGGTCAGGGTTGTGGGGGGGTGGGGTCGCGAGGACAATGGCGCCCCCCGCGGTACGGTGCGCTAATGTATGCGCAGGCGGCGGCGACAGCGGCCGCGACGCCACAACACAAACATTTCAACGCATCTAATTTATTGTCGTGTCGCACCGCACCGAGATGCGCCGCGCAAAAAATACCTTGTTAAGGAGTAGTCGGAAAACATTTAAAAAGAGTAATTAAAAAGCAAGGTAAGCAAATAATTGGTTGGCGACGGCAAAGTGTCTACTTACTCGTACCGAAGCGCAGATGGCGAGATAACCTGGCGCGGAATATAGTTCTAGATAAGTAGATACGGAGGTCAAGAGGAGAACTCTTTGTCCAGTAGTGAGACACAAATAAGGCTAATCATTATCGTTATCAGCATTTCAGCCGAAAACTTTCCCCAAGGTTCACCAAACAGACCGGTCTTGCGCCATCTGCACCCTACGCCTTCCCGCAACCTTAATCAGGGCGTCGCTCATCTTGTTGGAGGCCTATCTACACTGCGCCTTCTGGTCTGTGGACGCCATTCGAGAACATTTTGGCAGCAATAGCCATCAGTTCTACAAGCGATGTGCCCTGCCCACTGCCGCTTGAGTCTAGCGATTCTTCAAGCTATATCGGTCACTTTAATAAGCCTAATAAACAATAATTATCAAAGTATAATTGGTGTTGAGAAGTCACGCCAAAACCTTCGGAGACGAGCTCTCCACTCCATTCAAGAACTTAGTTTACCATGTTTTATCTACCAAGTAGTTTAATGGATAAAACGCAGAATGCCTTTGTGATTTTGAGCACGTTAGGCAGTCTCACCTTAGTATGCCCTAGTACTCAGTCTGATTATTCTTTCAGGTATGCCAGGCTCGTAGTTTCAATACAACCGATCGACATACATCATTAAAATTGCGGACAAAATAATGGGAAGAAAGTAATAATTGTGAATATTGTAATTAGGTATTTAAGTTTTGGTGAGGACCACAAGAACAAAAAGAAGGCTAAAATAAGATGTTAAGTGTGATTTTATTTTCCGTTTCAGTTTCCGGAAAGTAAGTATGCATCCAGACTGAAACTGTTCAAATTTTAGATAGTTATCTTGTTGCTATTGCCCGCGACTCCGTCTGCAAAGAATTCATTTCTCGCTATACCGCTGGTACTACTTATCCGAGCCAAAAAGTATCATAGGATACTCGTAAACTATCAGTGTGCCAAATTTTATCAGAATCCGTCAAACCATTTTAGCGTGAAATACGAACAACAACATCCATACAAACTTTCGGATTTATAGTATTAGTAAAATCATAGGCAAACAACTGAATAATCTTTTATTTCGTTGTTATGATACGACAATGCTTGTTATCGAAACTGTTTCACATTCTCTACATCTACAATGACCGACGCCATCTATTCCATATATTCCCGTTTATTACTTAAGTTATAGCACACTGTGTTATGGCTTAACAGCCACAGTGAAGAACCTTAAATAAAAATGAATATAAGCCCCTGACGAGGGATGACTCAGTCGTTGAGAGCAATTTTGAATATATGTAAACTAGTTGGTTTGTTTGGCGGAGCAACCATGTTTTTGTGCCTCTACACAATTAGTGACAATTATTAGAACAACAATTGTGTACGAATGACAGCCTTATATGCATATTATTGTTAGACGCCCATGTTCACTTGACGCATGGGTGGCAACTGCTTCTCTAATATAAGGTATTGTTTAAGCTCTCCCTCCATACTTTGATTACCGAGACATTTTAATTTATGATTGGACTACTAAAGAAAATTTCGGTTTCTGGCTGGTCCTTTAAGTGATTTTCAATTAAATTAAAATATATTGTGCTGTCGCAAATGTCGCGTAAGTAGTGAGTGATAATGATAAGTAAGTAATACTGTTTATTTTTATGTTCAACCTGTATTTTTTCCAATAATAAATATTTGGTGTTAAGTGTATTAAAAAAGCCAAGTATGTGCTTTACCATTATTTTTCACATTTACAATGTCAAAAAAATAATCTGACTACCACGTGGACTAGTACCATTTTAATGATAATTTTCTTTATGGTTTATATTCTTGTGGTTTGGTGGTTGGTATCTTGTAGTATTTCTATTAAAAATAAATCACTTTTTTGTGTATCAGTAATTTTCCTTGCTCATAAATTTCTGTCGACAATTTAACTTGATGCCTCTACATGTTCCAGAGAAAATGGTTTTGGCAGACAGACAGACGTATATATATACATACGCAAAACGAAGTGGTTCTACCTAAATAGGGGCACCTTTTTTCTTTTGAGATACGGAACCCTAAATATAGCGAGGAACTAAGGAGAGCCATAATTGATTAAAAAGCAAATTGGATAAAAAATAAGTTGCCCAAATTACTAATTCCACGCGGACGGAGTCGTGGGCAAAAGCTAGTACTTATATAACACATAAACTCATAGACATGAATTTCGGAAACTACAACTTCTTCGAGGTAACTCTGTGTTGTTCTTAAAGTTACACAATCTGAACTTTACGTCTTGATAAGGTGGAATCATTATCCTAACGTGTTTTGCGGTCCACTACGTATTAATATTTCCTAGCGCTGTTTAATTGACGTTTTTGAGTGCGGTAGATAACTCAAAAAATGTTGTACCTACGCTTATGCGGCGAATTCCGAGTTTCCCCTCATACAGGCAGAAGCCACAGCCGTACGTGTGGCTTAAATGCTAATAAGTCCGCAATGCAAATGTTCCTTCTTCCTTCGCCGCAACGTGTTAAGACGGTAATCAGGCAGATTTGAATAGATTAATGTACTACTTCCGCCCCGCGTACTGCCCTGAATTCCTAATGAACAAACGTCTAACAACTTACGAGTACCTACAACCGTCTCTTAAAATGATTCTGCAACCTTATAATAATTTGACAGCAAGCATATTTTTTTCTCAGAAAGACCAGTAGACCAAGGGGAAGAAGTCCAGTTCTGTATTGTGATCAAATGTTTAGTCATCTGGATATCCCTGTGAGCAATTCTCTCCAAAGAGCAACCGACGGAGAGATGTGGAGAGCTGATATTAAAAGAACTAGCTTTTGCCCGCGACTTTTTCAGCGCAACCGACTCATGAATAGACCGAATGAGCTGAATGCATAGTTTTAGTGTTCTAAAATCATCTTCGCATTATTGTCTTTCAAATTAAACGGGTTGGGGCACATCGGAAGGATGATTTCAAAGTCTATAGACGGACATAGGTAAAACAATTATTGTGTTTCACAATATTGTCAAAATCCTCAGCCACATTGCTTTGAAAAAAACATCAACATTGAAAAAAAAACCGGCCAAGAGCGTGTCGGACACGCCCAAGATAGGGTTCCGTAGCCATAACGAAAAAATCAAGTAATATTTTTCTAAGGATTTCGTATGTGTACGGAATCTTCCAAGTTAGGTATCGTCAATACTTTGAAAAAAGCTCGTATCTCAAAATCGTTAATCTGGCAAAGTGAACTTTATTACGCACATATCAAGGTTCAGTTTTGTTTACATGCTGATTTGAGATACGAGTTTTTCAAAGTAGTGACGGTATGTTTAATACCTTAGGCTACTATTTACTCTTAAACTACAAATAATTCCCAAGCAATCTTAGCCGCTATAATTTCCCTTGTAAATTTAATATATTTACTACCATTTTGAATTTTTCAAAATTTTCCACCCAACAGTTTAGATTTTAGAGGGGGGGACGGTGGATTTTAATGAAATTTTTCACTTTAAACTTGAATATTTCGCAAACAAATCACTGAATACAAAAATCATGTAAGCAACCCCCCAATGGTTTTAAAAGACCTATCCAACAATACCCAACACTATAGGGTTAGTCGAGAAAAAAAAATCACCCCCACTTTACGTCTATGGGAGATACCCTAAAAAAAAATTTTTTTAGTTTTTTTAATTTAACCACTTTGTCGGTGTGACTAATATATATATTCATGCCAAATTACAGTTTTCTAGTACTAACAGTCTCTGAGCTTAGCCGCGGACAGACAGACAGACAGACAGACGGACTGACATGGCGGAACTATAAGGGTTCCTAGTAGACTACGGAACCCTAAAAAGACAAAAAGTTTCTTTACGAAGGTCACTGATAGATAATAATAATAATAATTAAGAAGCCACTTGTTATTGTTTTTAAGGCACATGCATGGTCACGTTTTAAGCATGTGTGACACTTCTATTCCTCTTACTATTAATTCTGTGATGCTATCTCAATATGTATATGCGGAGTGCGGACTCAAACAAGACTATACAAGATTAGTCATCCATTTCTAAACTGTGCTGCCAATGACGAATACAACACATCCGTGACCCGTGCAGTACAGGGATTATTATGCAAATAAATCCCTAATGAAGTCATCAGCGCATGAGCATGACAAGAGATCTGCACTTTCTAAACGTCAGCTGGAAGATGTCTTCCTGCTGTTTCTTTATTAAAACTTTTTTATCGTTTTTTTTTTCAATGTACGGGTTTTTATTTGGAATATGAAATTGTGTATTGCTCTTATATGCGCACCGGCAGCTTTTGATACATAAATTACGAGTACTACTAGGTCTGCTGAAAAAAAAGAGACCCAAGGGGAAACTCAAGAATTTAATTGGTAAAATGGAAACAGAAATAAGTGACTATGATAAAAAAAATATTATAATTTCTAGCATTCTTTGTCTAAAATAGGGTTTTTTATACAAAAAAAAAATAAAAAAATTTTTCGTTGCCTTAAGTAAATGTTTGTAAAAAAGTACATACATATAAACATAGGTACACAAACAAAAGATAAAAGGTAGGTAGGTTGTAGTATATACATAGGTACATTGTTCTCGGATTCACACACACTATACAAAGTTAGTAAAAGCAGCAGAAAACAGTAAAAGAGGAAATCGAAAGTTAGACTCTAGTCTCCATGTACAGTCGAGGTCAAAAATATGTTTACACTTAACTTGTTTGTGTTCAGCATTGAGAATTCAGTATTTATTTAATTGCAACATTTAATTTCATTTGAACTTTTAGCCCAGATTAGATCTCCAAGAAAAAAGGGCAAGTTGCATGAAATTGCGGCGCTCATTTAACCACTTCAAATTCATTCGCTTTACGGCCGCGCAACGTAGTACAACTTACACGAGCTTCTCGTAAATCTAAACTGGGACAACACTTGCCGATATCGTAGCAAACAATAGCCAAAACCCGTCACGTCATGTCATTAATATCAAAACACACCATATTTAGGTAAAATTAGTCTCTTTGTTCCCATCCTAAATCCATACCGCAAGCTGTTGCCGCAAGAAACAGTTTTTTCATCTAAACCACCTGGTACGCCACCCGCGCCACACCACAAAAACTTTAAGAAAAAACGTCATAATATTTAAATATTACAAAAAACAATTAAGGGTGCCGCACGTCACCTGTCGCCGGCACGAGGCTGCATTTGCATAGGAAATTTCTAATAAGATGCAGACGAAACAGCGGGCTCTGACAATGCGTTATCGTTCCCATTCGATCACCCGTGGCCAAACACACCTTTATGCATGTTTTTCAATTTTTTACATGTATTGTTATAACGTCTGATAATTTAGGTATATGTAGTCTAATTTGAACTAACACACGCGACACTTTCTCACTTATCAGCTTTTTCCCTCTCAGATACTCAAAGCGCCCTTTTCGTGAGAAAAAGTACGGTAGAGCGAGAAAGTGAGTCGCGGTCATTCCTGCTAGCTAGGCTGTTGTAAAGAGATTGGTAATGTAAGCTACTTCGACTAATAATAGGTACGTGAGTAACACGTGTATTTTGTTTTAATAGTTATCTCTGTGGCTTATGATAGTTTAAAATTCAAAGATTACCTACGTCTACGTACTTGTTTTGAAGTTAAAATAGCAACCAAAAATTAATACCAATTCACTAGGCTGTAACTGTATGTTTCACCACTCTCGGAAAGTACATGATATTTTATTTGAAGTCTCTGTTTATTTTGTTAGATTAGGCAGCGACACATAAAATATCAGAAACTTATCAGAGAGAGGTGAAACAGGCCCTAAATCTGGCCCAATGATATCATTACTAAGATCAGCTACTGTAAAACAAATGGCAAGTCGAAAACAACAACATTCATACAAAGCGTGACACATCTAGATTGTCTATTGAAGGTAATTGACAAATATACGACACTCGCCGCATGCCTTTGTCACCTGCGAGGAACAATCAGTGTTTTGGTTAGCGCGTGCTCTCCCGCTGACTAGTTTGACCCATTCTTATATATTGTTATGGTTGCGATTGTTTAAATTCACGACGGAATGTCAATAGATTTGGATTACGATTAAGTGTATCATTAATTAATTAAGTGGTCAATACATAATTAGGTATATTCGATCATGAAATTCCTTTACCAAACTGATATCAGATGTCATTTGTACAACTGAAAACATCAAAGACCATTTTCACACACGTCAATGTGACAATTAGCCTTTTTTGTTTTTTTCCTGATTTAGGAACTAGGTATAAAGTATTTACTTGGTCAACTATACATGTGTGCTTATAATTTTATTTACATTGATATACATTGAAACTGACACTATTAAGTACCTGCCTACGATGACCTACGTTCATGATACTCGGAACTAATGTAAGGGTTTAACGTTTAGTTTGGTACCTATACCTTTTTTTACAACCCAACATACAATAGGATCCCACTCACTATCCGTTTGTCTGTCTGTCCCGAGTAAATCAAAACCTATAGGGTATTTCCCATTGATGTACAATCATGCAATTTGCCAAGAAGAAAGATCTCTCACGTCACAATTAAAAGAAAGAATCCTAAAGTGGTTAATTAATGTACAGTCAAGTGTAAAAATATGGGTGCACACAACTTGCTCATAAATATCTCTCATAGCTCTTATGTCGTCGAATTAAGGTAATAGGTATATAACGATGGGAGGATCAAATCGATACTTATTTTTGCACTTGACCGTAATAGGAGGCTGGATTTTTTAACTGTACCTACCGCAAAAAAAAACTTACAGTCCGAATTATCTTTTCGTTAGACTTAGTTTGATGCTTTACTAGTTCATGAACTTGAGTAATTTTATATTGTTGTGCAGAAACCTCGATCCGTGAGCCCAACTCGTACTTTGCCATTTTTTTATTATTTTTGAACTCGATTCAAGTCCAATTAGCTTAATTAAAACCATATAACATCAAAACACCAAATCAACCTCTACATACATGCCTCTACCTCCGTCACATTTCGCAACAAATTGTCACTATAAAAGTTTTCTAAATGCATTGATGCTCAAACCACGTTGCACACAAATTACATTATCTGTTTGGGATGTAAGTGATTCACGTGATACACAAAGATGAGTCACTGCGATTACACCAGGTTATGCGTCTAAGAATATTGTGTGAGTGACCGGCCTTGTAAACATTAGTGAAAACTCGCGGCCTCGGCGCGTCATCGCATATTTCTCTCATATCGGCCACTGTATTACGGCTCGTAGTAATACTACATAGTAACAGTGAGCGTACATTGATGGCTTACTAGCGAACGGTAATTGGGCTTTGATTTACATGACGCAATGTGTCACCGACATTGTAAATTGCAATCGTAATTGAAACCAGCTGTTACGAGTAGCAAGTCCTGGATTGATTGTGTAATGCCACGTGGGTGGTTTAACATTGGAAAAAGGGAATATTATTAAAAATTTTAAGGAATTTGTAATTATTTTTTAGAATGCATATTTTTAACTTGTCAATAAGAACAATTTAAAACTGTGTTAAAAGCGCTATCCACCAAGGTGAACGGAGACGAGGCGAGTATAAGAGCTATAAACTAATGGTTAGCATTCGTTTCTTTTATGGGTGGTAGAGATACTAACTAGCGTAGTGACCTAAAATAGGGTCGTAATCTTCGCAATTAAATGACGCCAGTTTTATTTTGTGGTAGATATTTCCGAACATAATTAGTACTTATTGTGGAATTGATAAATCCGGATTCTTGCACTGAATTTATTTTACGATACGTATATATTTGAAAAAACTACTTCGTGGTGGAAATTTCTTCGTGGCCTTAGAACTTCATAAGATTATTTGAATCAGTTAAGGCTACATTTTTTTTTTTTATGTTATAGAGGCCAGACAAACGAACTAGTGGGTCACCTGATGTTAAATGATCACCACTGTCCATAGACACCCGCAGTGCTTTACGCGATGCCAGTGCGTTGTCAGCCCTACGGAAAAAGGAGAGGGAATAGGGGAGGGGGAGAGGTATTGGGCCCCCGGCGCTCTCACTGACCGTACGAAACGCAGCAGGGAGTACTGCTGCTTCACGCCGGTGTTCTGTGAGAGGGTGGTACTACCCCGGACGAGCCGGCCCATTCGTGATGCAGCGGCTAGCTACAACATGGCTCTACCACTACACAAGACGAGTTTAAAAATATTAGGTTGGCTAAGTCACGTTTCCATATTTGTGACAAATTTCAAGGAAAAGGAATTGAGGTTACGACTCACGGAATAAATTGACCGACGAGAGGGTGCGTGACCCCTGCCCGGTTATTTATCGTCCAAATGAGTTTTACTCCGCCAGTAATAACCAGGTAATGGAGGGCATTACCCTATTTTGATTGACGATCACGATCCGTCTGTAGGGGCATTTGTCGCAAGGGCTGGAATCTATGAAATTATTTTCTGTAACTGTGACTATCGTGCTTCTTACACTATTGGACACGGTTGTGTCTATTTCATGTTACGTTAACATATAAATCTAGTCATACGGGAGTCTAGGAGTACGGGAATGTCACAATAATCCTTGAATATTCCTTCATTCAACGATTACGCGTTGAATTTTCAGTGAAATTCTGTACCTAAGTAGGTAAATAAATGTCTTCCTAGGAATAAGATTGTCAGGAATTGAGTCAAGGATAAGTTCACATTTGTATCATTTTAGCGAATCGATCAAACGTACCGTATGAACAACGACAACAAACAAAGAGACAACCCAGGATAGAGCATCCTGGCTCCTAAAACCGAGGAGGGCGCCCCTTCAAGTGATGGGAGAAGGCACAGAAGAAGAAGATCAGACGTATCGTATCAAGTAGGTACGCTTATTCTAAGTAGGTATCTACGAGTATAGACGCTTCATTAGGTATTTAAATTCACTCACGCATTTAAGAAATGCGGTGCAACATGGATCGCAACGTACCGGATACGACTTGTTATATGTTCGCAGATTTTTTCACATAAATACTAATCATTATACTCGTCGGTGCTACTCAACAAAAATACGATAGGAACGCTAAAGTGCTACAAATGTGGATCCACCCTAAGAAGACATTTCATACCTAAGTACTCTTAGACGCATCTGGTGGAATGCGTAAAGACCGATATCATCAGATAACGTCATGTTAAAAATGTCTGTATTTTATAACGTACGTACGTTTTAGCAAATTAATCTTTAAATGGGAGTACGATAAATAATATCCCGAGGGTATCGGCAAAGTGCAACGCGCCCGACACGCAAGCGGTCAAAATCCTGCCACGATATGAATATGAACGGTCATAACATAGCCCTCGTTCTGTTTCCAACCGAAAATTTGCATTGAAAATTGGAACGCGAGTGGCACGAGCGCCGGCGGCGGCGCTACCGACTGCACTTGTATGCGCCGGAGTGGATTTTTTACCAATTTTCGTAATTCGCCGTAAACTTTATTTAAGACGCCGATGTAATGTTAATTTTGTATTGAAATATATATTTGGAGCTACACGCGATATTAAAATGAGAGGAAATAAGCGTTTAACTGCAAATTGATATCGGAATCCCTAATATTGCTGAGCGGCAGATTTAAGTATAGCGAAATTTTCAGCTATAGACTTCTTCAAATGATTTGAACCTGTTTTACCAAAATGAGTTTTTGAATTTTCCGTCTTAGGTACGCATGTATACATTTATTATATTGCTCGTTTAGATTGGAGATTTTCTTCGATTTTTTGGTTTTAGTTTACGTTTAGGCCTGAATTAAATATTTTTAAAACGCGCACTCTCAAAAATAAAAACTCTTATTGTTTGTGTACCTAATATAATTTCGTGTCAAAATCTCAAATCTCTTGAACCCGACTCTAATTTTCATAATTCTACTGACCACCCTTACCGACTCTATCCTTCAACAATGTCGGCTACAACTAAAGACTAGCCAATCTCGTCACGAATCCCCTCGGGGTAGGTCGCGCGTGAGCCGTCCGACACCGTAAACAATATCGTCAAGTCGCCCCGTCACCGCTCCGAGCGACGCGGCGTCAACGGCAAGATTGACTGTGTGTCGGATTTACACTTCTTCACGTCATTGGCGGAGGCGATGGCTTTTGGTCATTAATCGCTTGATAATTTGACGTCTGGGAAATAAATTATACTTAATACTATTTTTGTACTAAAATCACAATATATTGTACGGATTGGGAATTAGAATATTACTTACTGTCTACTGCAACTATACAATTTTCCGGAATAAAGAGTATCCTAATGTTAATCCAAGGTATAAATTACCTGTGTGACAAATTTCATCACAAATCGCCAAACCGTTTTAGCGTGATAGAGTAACAAACGTCCACACATCCATCCATCCATAAAAACTTTCACGTTTATAATAATTATTAGTGGGATTTACACATTTGTTTCCTATTCTAGCTAGTGAAATAGAAAACAAGTTACAAAAATAATTAAATCGTGAATACTGTCGAAACGGGGATTATTGATACCACCGTACCACGTCAAGCTACACCATTGATGTGTTAGGGGTAAATCGTTAAACCACAGACACATTATTATCAATTTATCATTAAAAGACTGTCGAAGCGGCATAGTCTGAAAACTCCCTACTTTTTTTATTAAAAGGTATTAAGACGTCGCTCTTGCTCAGCTTTTTGCTTTTAGTGCTCTATCTAGGCTGCGTGTACCCACATCACGCTGTATCTGATCAATAGACCGCACGATTTTTACTCCGCTAAAGCCAAGTGCGCATAACAAGGCAATTTGTATCAATGGCCGGATCAGTCATCGTCTCAAAGCGACCGCCGCACCTGCTTACAAGAAGCGGCCAAGCCAAACAACCTCTATTTTGACATCTATTAAACGGATCTAAACCTTAAGTAACCCTTTTAAAGGCTATTTTTATAATTATAGGCCAGCTTGACATATGGTTTTTGATGTTAAGATGGTAATTTTCAGCCGCAAACCGCGGAATGATCGGCGCGCGTCCGTTGAGCCTAAGAAAACTATTTTTATGCAATACAACCCTGTAACGTCACATTACTATGGCATAAGTGAAGGTACGCTCATAAAATGGTTTAATTGTACTAAATTTGATAAAACGGACGGAACTAATACAGCTTCAAAAATGTATAAAGAAGCAAATACTTATCTACAACTTTTATCACCTGTTTTGAAACGTAATAAAAGTGATAATTTAATAATTAAGTTTCGTAATTAAGGAGCAATCTCCGCAAATTCTTTGGGCACTATACCTAGAACATATTTATTTCATATACATAGTTTTTAACTTAAGCCGATACCTACCAAATATCGTTTCGGTAACTTAACGACTCCGCGGCGAACTAAGTAACTGGACTGGACGAAATTGCCGCCGTTTACTTTCAACTCCTTGTAATTGCTAACCGCTTTTACATCGATACTTGGATGGGGAACATTCAGATTATTTATCTACAAAAAAAACTAGCTAATACTTACAGTCACAGGTCGCTAACTTACTGTTAAAATCGGGGGTTTGTCAAAAAGGGATACAGATGCAATTTTAATACCTGTATTTTAGTATAGGTATTTTTTTATCTCTTTTGACCATTGCCATCAACTGTGGTCCTCATGAAAGGCTCAAGGTCACCCAAAGAGCAATGAAAAGAGCTGTGGTATCTTTGCGAGATCGAATGAGAAAATTAAATGGGGAATCCGTAGAAGAACTTAAAAGTAACCAATATTGCTCAATGCTCAGCAAATGGCACAGCTTAAGTGGCAGTGGGTGGGCACTTTGTTCGTAGATCTGATGACAATTAGGGCTTTAAGGTTTTGGAATGACAACCACTTACAAAAAGGGGAAAATGTTGGTAGGCCTCCCGCAAGATGGACGATAATCTTGTAACGATTGTGGTAAGCCTTTGGGCGCAGGTAGCACAAAATCGATCGTCGTGAAGATCCTTAGGGAAGGCCTAGTCAACCAGTGGACGTCTTCCAGCTGATAATGATGATAACGATGATGACCATTGTCAATTTCTTTCAGTTCCATCTCCAATCAATCATAAAACTCATAAGGATCACTTGTACGGTCGCATGCTTTAATTTGGGACCCATTTCGAAAAAATATCCTTTTAATTCCTGTACAATATGACAGGACTGCGGGTTAATAGTTTGTAGGTACTTATTTTTCCGTTTTAAAAACATTATACAAAATAGAGTGCAGTCCGCGTAAGCTTAAACGTTTTTGAGACGCTCAAACTGTATTGATCCTGATCGACGAAGACCAATTTGTTGGTGCTACTAAATCATCGACCAAAGTGCCGCCGATCTAAATCGATTGTCCAAATTATCCCTGTAATGCGGCCGCCAGCACATAGCGTCCTCTTTCAATATTGACCGCTTTTGAAAATGGTAGATGGTTTGGCCACAAAAAATTCAAAATTAATAATTTTAAAGAACATCATACATTAATATTATGTAAGTGGGTACATGCAGTATTAGTTCACTTTGATCCGTCTGTATTCTCGTAAAATTATTTTTTTAACCCGTTCTGGAAACGTGCAGTTTTAATGCATCGTCAACATGTTGGAGTACCTACCTAATAGGTAGCTTTCTTTCACAAAAAATGTATAATTACATAATTGCTTTCATTGGCAGGTATTGGCATACCAAAGTGGCCTTCTTTATGAGAAGACTTCAAGGTGGATCACTCCTATTTCACTTATCACTTACATACTACGGCTGGAAAACAAACTTACAATATGGCGCTTTTCAAATAGCGGAAGAGCAGTCGTGTTTCGTTTATTTAAAAAACAATGAAGATAGTTGCTCAATAGTAACCAATAGAATATTTAGATGTACGTAGGTACTTAAAGTATATCCTACTGTTAGCTTTTAGCCATTAAATAGGTCTGGCAGATGTATTGAATGAAATTTCGGTAATTTAACAATTTCGCACAATGTACACCATATTCTTCATTTGCTTTGTATGAAGAGCACTCGTGTCCGCTATATGATTTAAAAAGAGATCATATCTTTAAACGGTTAGGACATCGGGATTTTACTCGTGTGTTTATATCCCGATTCCGTGCTGGGACAATCAAAACAAAAAGGACCCCAGGCGTTTTAGTCCAAAAGAGACAAAGAGTACCATTTTACTTGCCAAAGTAACAGCTTAACGAAGACTAAGTTGAGATGGAGCATTGCGATCAACGCCCAGTGTTTTAATTTGTACCTATGTATTTTGAAATGCCATATTTTTTGCAAATCAGCCTATAACATTGAAAATTGTAGTAATTGTATACTTAATAACTTAATCTCATTAATGATTTAAAATTTGTTTCATAGCCGCGCTTATTTCCGAAGGGGAAAGACAGCCGGGATGACTGGCTGTTTTGAGTAGATTAACAAATTTTTGATAACGACAGCCGCTGCGCCCACGCCATATGCCGGAGTCGTTAAATAATGTGAGATGTATACCGGATTAACTGACTCCAATACTTCTTATATTAAAAATTATGCTCAGGGGTATCTTACCGTAGCCTTCTCAAGCAATAAATGGGCCTTACACAGCGTAAGAAACAAAAGTTGTCTCTTCAGAAGACATAAAATTAGCAGCTCCGAGTCAGCAAACTTAAGATTTATTTACTTAAATGGGCCGAAAGACTTGACTTGACAAAAAATATTGGGTCTGTCCCTTAACTTTTGCTCTTAACATGTCCACAGGAGAGACGCGTACTAAAAAAATGTGTATGCAATTATGCATTCCCCAAATAGGTACCTAAAGACAGAATCTGCGCATAACAAAGTGAGGCCGGATAAAACTACGCCTTGCTATGCGTATGTAGTAGTTCAACCAGTTTGCTACGTAAAGTAGCACTGAATAAATTAAAAGATCTGTTACGTTTCATGCGGAAATTAATTACACTAATATTAGTAGGTAATTGGTGATTACGTAATACAGATATCATTTTTGCAATAACTCTCGGTAACCTTGAGTGTGCTCCGAAAACCAGCCGATACAATGTTAAAGATTATGCTAATCCAATGTAACTAAATGCGTAAGTTAAATAAATTATGTATGTTCACTTGTTACCACACCGTCGATAATCTGGCAATACAAACGATTCGCATGAAGTCTTGTGAGAATTAGATTATCTTGGTCTCGACACTATTGACCGCTAGGCCACTAACTAGCATTCTGTACAATAGACTCATTCAGTCGCTATTCCTCTAAATTTTACAGTCTAAACTAATCTGACACCTAACAATAACGGGACATGAAAAGTCCCATTATTATTGCTCGTCAGATTATAATGCCACTTATAAAAATAACTAGACTTTTTTATTCAAAACTTCACACAAGTAACGAATGTATATGAATATTGTTCCTCCATACAAACTTTGGACCCCCATTTAATCCCCTTATAGTGGGTGAATTTTGGAAAATCCTTTCTTAGTGGATGCCTCCGCTAAGAAAGGATTTTCCAAAATTTTTTTTTTTATATATAGGTATATATAGAAGATGAAAGGTTTACAGGATTTTGTTAATTTATATAGATGTAAGGTGGACATCCGAGTGTCATATATGTCATCGAATTAAGGTGACGGTTCATAATTATGAGCGGATTAAATCGATACTTATTTTTGCACTTGACTCTACAAATGTACTTAATTGATTACTTATCTTAAACATAACACTATTTCGCACTCTTATTTATTATACTTCTTTGACCGTGATGCATATTTACATATCATACCAAATATGTAAAGCTGCATATCCTACCAAAAAAATACAGACCTGCTAGGTGCATACTTGTGTTTTACAATAAGTAACTTTTTTTTAAAATTAACTGCACTACCTACTAACACCTAACGCTAACCATACAGAAAAAGTCTACCTAATTGTGGTGACACCAAGGCTTCTGCCTAGGCCTTAAAAACAAAAAATCCAGTAATTGGCAAACTATGACGGAATAAAATAGCAGAAGGGGCGACGCGCGCGCATCACCCGCGCCGCCGCTCCAAATGACGCCGTAATGACCCACGATTAGTGCCGACGCCATCTTGCGATAAATATTGGCCAAATTATCGGACCCCCTGGCGTACACCTGCCTCATTCTGCCGGGACCGCACATGTGTCGAGAAGAATAAACGAGATGAAGACACGACCTCTTACTCCTGAGGCCAATTTTTAATTGCCTAGTTGTTTATTCAATGGAATTCGCATATCATAGGTACGGTCAACATCAAAAGTACAGCTCTACAGTTAGGTGCAAAACGTCATACTTGATTGACATTTGTGTTATTACGACAAAGTAAAAAAGTGACCAGCTACTTTTGATGCTGACTGTACGTACAAATCTAATAGAAACATCATCATCATCATCATCCCAGCCTATATACGTCCCACTGCAGGGCACAGGCCTCCTCTCATGCTTGGGCCGTAGTTCCCAATAGAAACATAAACATGGGAAACCCGGAATGGCTCAGCATTTTAAAAGGGACAGATAAAGCCATTCAAATTTTAAATAATAAATACCAGTGAAAATTCTACTCGGAATTGGTAAGTAATTTATATACTTAATTAAATTTTTTTGTATTGTAGTTACTAAAATTACAACTCAAAATTATTGACAAATTGTTTTACCTGCCTACTACTTACATATATACCTACTTAATTTATGGAAATTCCCTGCTACAGACAGACACATGGTTTCGCGTAACGTGAGTCACATAGACATAGGCCTGTTAGTGTCAGTATCCGGCATTGACATTACAGCAACACGTCCTTCCCAAGAATTTCACGTATCGGAATCTACATTAATGACCTACAGTAATTCATTTCAAGAAACTGTGTCCGACGTTGAGAAAATATTATGCTAATTATCGATCTTACATTGTAAATCTGAAGTTTGTAAAAGTTCTTATAACACATTTTCTATTTTATTTGTTTCTATGAGAGAACGGCACCAAATATGAAACAGGAACAAAATGTCCATACTTCTATACTTAGTATTATAAATGCGAAAGTGTGTCTGTCTGTCTGTCTGTTACCTCTTCAAGCTTAAACCTCTGAACCGATTTAGATGAAATTTCAGAAATTTGATATGGAGATATGTAGTTTGAGACTCTGGAAAGGATATAGGATAGTTTTCATCCCGGAAAATTGCGTAGTTCCCGCGGAACGAATTCTTTGCGTTCTTTGCAGACGGAATTGCGGGCAACAGATAGTCTACTATAACTTTATAAATGCAAAAGCTCGTGAGTGTGTATAACGGCTAGACGGATTTTGTTTAAATTCGGCATAGCTGGATTTCTGAAATAACACATGGTTTTGTTTTTATCTGGATGATCCCATGTGATCGAGATAAAAGCCCGATATCTCAACCGCTTAATTTATAGACACGAATGCTAATACGGGTATTTTTTGTACAACGTTAAAACCATGATGTAATTTTTGGGAATTTAATAAAAATCCCGAAATTTCCACACAAATGCCAGATCAAATGGTTCGTGTAAGAAAAGCTTGAAGGCTAATGTATGATTAAATTAATAAGCTTATGTGCGGGAGCGCCATAATACTATAATCCCATGTGTCGGACGCTGTGATGCCTGCGATCGTGTCAATAAGGCGTTGAATATCGTTAGCGCGATCCGATGACGGGCACAGCTGTAATGGTTCAATGTACAGTGGGCTGCAAAAGTGCATGGACAAAGCAAAACAAAAATCCTATGAAGGTAAAATGAGTGCCAGTAGCTTCCATATAAGCCGTACTAGTTCAACCGGATCTTGCTAGATGGCGTTGTAATTATCATTCAATGAAAAAAACATTCGCTCGGAATCTTCTTTCTTCTTCACAATTAATATTAATTTATAAATATTGTAATAATTCGTCATGTCAATGTTTAACAATTATTTTGCTTTTTGTAGTTTTTCGGAATCTGTAACATTGATACAGACACGCAGAACATTGCCAAGTATGAAATCTAACAAAAACATTTTTCTTAATCTCAAGCCGGGGGGGATCGAACCCTATTCACCCTGGCCAGCCAAATGCATCCGTTAGCAACTTCGCCCGCTCTCTTAGCCACTCGGCTATGGAGACATTATAATAACTGGTGAAACTAACAATCTTATATTTTACTTAATCTTTGCATCCTTGTCTAGTTAATGCGTAGATTAGATACAGATAGATAGATTATGTTTGTTGCCGATTGTTGGACTACCGTAATTTAACTTCAGAGATTTATTGAAGACTGCTGTATTTACGTGCTACTTAAGGTTGAATGTTGAATAATATACTTGGATACGCTTACACGCCTCGTTTGCTAAACTGAGGGTAATTTTTATAATGACTTCACAAATCGTTAGATTTCTTGTCAATCACCTTGTGTGAATATCCAAATTATCAAGTTCTCGAAAATATTTTACTATGATTCGATTAACAACGTTTTTGAAAGCAAAAATTATTGTTCTCTGGGAACAAGAAAACTTATAAAGAAAATAGCTCGAGATATGGGCATAACGGTAAGATTTTACATATATTAATATTTCTGAGTGCAATGTTGCTTACAAATTGCACTATTCATGATCTAATGTTAAGTATTTATTATTTTGTTTTTTTTTTTTTTACAGAGAAACACAGTCAACTTTGCCATTCGACATTTAAATTTCGATTGGGAAAACGAAATCGTTATATTTACCGACGGAAAGTGTCGGATAAGAATGGACGTAAAATTTTGTAAAGGAGTAGCGGGGTTTTAAATTGGGACTCCAGTGAGATAAAGTCAAAAAATAATTTGGACACTGAGGTAAACAGAACATGGGAACTGATGCGAAATAGTGATATATGTTTCAATATATTATGGTTTCGAGCATGAAAACTCGACTTCAAGAAGTGATAGATAGTGTAACGGCTATCCTCTCCGTTACTAAGAGACAAATTGACTTTGTAATTTAAATTGTTAATATTTCCCGATATCATTATTTTGTAATTAATCTGTTATAAACGAACCTTTATTATTTATTAATAATCCAGTTACCCATGTTTACTTATTGTTATTCTTATAGTGAATGATTCACCATCTGATCTCACATAGGTAGGTATTGTTTTTGAAGTTGTGTTAGAAGTCTTATTAGAAATTGAGATAAAAGAGAATGATATAAATTGCTAAATATATGCATGTTGGTCATTTTTCAGTTAGAAGCACAATTAATAATGTAACAATTAATGTTAAGTAAACTGTTATTTGAAATTTAGTGTAGACCGGGTTAATATCTAGCCATTATGTTAGTAGGTATAAGCGTATAAAATTGAATGAAATTTAGTTTTCAATTCTTTATGAGTACTTATTTGTTTCCTATTTTTTAAGTGTAAATTGTTTTTTTTGCTATTTTTGAAACACAACACACTATGTTTTGAAGTTACTCGAACATAAATTATCGCCAAGTAAGTGTCCAATACTTCATACTGAACATAAATTACATAATTAATATTATGCATTCATTAATTATGTTAACCCGGTCCCCAGTTTAAAAATCTACTTAGTTGCTAATAATATTATTTCTTTTGAACATAAATTATCGCCAAGTAAGTGTTCAATACTTCATACTGAACATAAATTACATAATTAATATTATGCATTCATTAATTATGTTAACCCGGTCCCCAGTTTAAAAATCTACTTAGTTGCTAATAATATTATTTCTTTTTATTGTGGTGATGCTTCAATCTTCTTTCCAGTAAATTTTGGAAACGAATACTTAAGCTAAGAATACCTCAATAATTTTTTAGATGGCTATAGGGAATGCGCACATAGACGGTGCTGCCAACTGGTGCCATAAATTTTGACTTGATAAGTTTCTTTTACTGTCCGCATAGTGTCTTTTCTGTCGCACAAGTGCTGCCGCCTATAGTTTCTGCACGTTCCCTTACATCGGTGAAAACGAAATAATATTATTGATTGAGAAATTGCTCTTTTATGTTTTAAATAAAATGTTTGATATCAAAAGGTAGTATTATTTTATTTTCTGATCAAAGAAATTTTTTAATTAAACAGATAATTAAATACATATTAGATACATATTTTAAAAAAAAACAATTCAATAAAAAACAAAAATAACACTCTGATCTGGGATTCGAACCATAAACCAATTCCACATACCAGTACTTGACTCATGCGTGTAACCGTTAAGCCACAGCTGCTAATAGAAGAACTTTCGAAATAGCAGTTTAGTTTGGTATATAAACTAGATGCAGAAAACGGCCACTACGCTGCATCAATTCACAACGCCATCTAGTTAATTCTCATCGAAACATGAACACAAACGATCAAACACTGCTCACGCGATTATCGCCCCGAGATGTCCATGCACTTTTGCAGCCCACTGTACCATTAGCACGCCATACTGATGGTAACAGTGCTCATATTCCAATGAATTAATAGGTAATTAAAACAAATCCTTAAAATAAAAATTAACTTAAATTAAAAAAATAAGGATAGCAATCAGTATTGACTGTTGACCTCGAAGACTATTCAGTATATCTAGTAATATCGACAGCATCAGAGCAGACTTAAGTGGCAGTGGGCAGGGCACATCGCTCGTAGAATTTGATTGCCGATGGGACCGAAAGGTTCTCGAGTGGCGTCTGCGGACCGGAAGACGCAGTGTATGTAGACCTCCAACAAGATGAAGCGATGACCTGGTTAAGGTTGCGGGAACGCGTTGGATGCGGATGGCGCGGGACCGATCTGTTTGGCAAGCCTTGGGGGAGGCCTATATGTTCAGCAGTGGACGTCTTTCGGCTGAAATGATGATCGTTAGCGTCGCCGCGTGATGTTGTCATAGTTTCATATCCAATAGAATTGAGAGCATTGCAAAATCAGACAAAGCAACCAGAAACAATCGATACTATCGATAGTATCGATAGTTTTGTACCATATATAGTATCAAATTTTCAGTACTATCGATAGTATCGATTGTATTGCCATATCAATAGTATTGGTTTTGTCTTAACTATCGATACTCTATCGATATTGGACTATCGATAGGTAACACTAATGGCAACTACTGGGATCGTGACCATCACTCGGACTTCTACCTGGCTTGTTATGCGAACTAATTAAAACCCCTTATATTGATAACACGAGAAATATAGTGCTAGTTGTGGTAATTCGGCCGATCATTTATTAGAGTTCCGTACCTTAAAAAGGTCTTGGTCTTGCACAATTTTTTGCTTGGGTCTCTCCTGTGGACATGGCGTAAGTTAAGGGTCTATAGACAATATTTTTCACTTAAGTCTACATCGATGTGTGGGACGCCTAGCCAACTTTCAACCAATTTAAATAAATATTAAGTTTGTTGACTGCAACATTTGTTTTTTTTTTAGGTACGGTGTGTATGGTATGACCCAAAAGGAAAGGAGAAAACGCTTGTAGGAACACTTTGACTGTCTATTCATCTGTCAAGACCAAAGACAATAGTTTACTGCTTCGTGGTCAAGAACGTTTTTCTCAGGAACATTTTGAGATATCTAGTTGAAATTAATAGCAAATACTCAAGTCTGTAATCCCTTGAAGCTGTGAAAAAATCAGACTTCTAAGTCAACGCAATTAAGAGATACAGTTTTTTCAGGTATTTGAATTCTTAATTACGCAGCGCGGCCCCATATACGTATAACGAAACCTGGGTTAGCACTTAACTCGGGGTTATATAATTAACTCGGGTCTGTGCAAGTCAGCCTAAGTATATAAAATTAAGTTAAGTTTCACTTCAGTTCACACGGTATTTCCCCATAGGAATAAAAATATTATGAAAACTCATATGGTAGTTTTACAAGATGGGAAGTACATGACACCCTGTCAGGGTAAAGAATGTCAATCTATTATAACAATATGCATGCATCATCATCATCATCATCATTTCAGCCGAAAGACGTCCATTACCTGTGAAGAAATTGGCGTGTGTGAAGTTCTTAATCCTCACTGGGCCTGCGTGGGAACTACGGCCCGTGCCCTCTCATTATGAGGGGGGTCCGGTGCCCTGCACTAGGAGTTATTTAGCTGGGATGATGATTGAAATCATAATTCATAATTAGTTGGAACTATTTTTTTTAGCACATATTTGTTGTTATAGCGGCCACAGTAATACTTGTTTACGTAATCGGTGAAATTTTTAAGTGGCTGTCTAAGGTTATTACGGTTCAAGAGATAAAGCCCTGTGACAGACGGACGCACGGACAGCTAGCGGAGGGAGTCTCAAAACACTGGGGGGCTACTCCGAAATTCGAAGTTCGTATCGCGTCGTCTTGCTCGCTCTTGTATTAAATACTATTAGCGTGAGAGGAATAGCACGATACGAAGTTCGAATTTTGCACTTCGTAGTATAAGGCCTGGAATCCTAAAAATACCACGAGCATCTAAGCAGAGTCCTACCTAGTAGGTAGTTAGGTGCGTATTCGTACCTACACCCACCTAAATACCTGTAGGTACGCTACTTTAAACCAAGAATGTATGCGTAGGCCAGTATGATACCTAATCGCACTCCCAGGACTAGGGTTGCCAGATGGTCTGGATTTGGCGGGATTCTCCCGAATTTTTGTATATTCTTCTGACTAGAGATAAACTACGATAACATGGCCCGCCCTTCCAAATTACTATTTCAATGTGTTATGTCACATCCTTACGAAAGTGTGTGTATATATGTAGTAAGTAGTCTGCTTTTGTTTTGATTTTTGTTTTGTTTTTTTTTTTGATGCTGTCTCAGCACGCACACATGCGTTGAAAGTTATGGTGGTTCTATGTAAACACTTTAACAAATACATTGAAGACTTCTTGAATTTTGGAGGGGCGGGCCATGTTATCGTAGTTTGTTTATCTCAACCGACAATGTGAAAAAAAATCGGCCAAGTGCGAGTCAGCCTAGCGCACCGAGGGTTCCGTAAAAATTTGTATGTAAAGGTAAACCAAAAATATACCTATGACTATTGTCAAGAGGACGCTATTGTTCTTATTTATATGGCAATAGTTCGGTTTGTTTTTCTTTGGCGACTTAAAACCTGAAGAGGAACGACCTTCTTTCGTAATTCGCGTAATCGGTGACTCCGATATACCTAGAAAGTTTATTAAAAACTATAATTACTGCTATTTTTTTAATACAGGTCAAAACCAGAACCGATTTATGATAACCAGACTACAATGACATCATGACTTGTCAACAACGTTTACCTGTTAGCTCTGATGTTAATTTGGAAAGGTTTTGTAGCGAAAGAAGTAGTTTCATTCCCCAAGCATTTTTTTTTCCAGTAGGTAGTTTATTACAAACATTATTTACAATGATCCGTTGTTAACTACGAATCGTTTTTGGGAATTTTTTGTTTAATATCACGCTAACAGTATCTTCTTTCAAATAAAAAAAAATATATTACATCTGAAAAACAATCAACATACATACTAGTTCTAAGTAGACTGCAGTACATTAGTTACCAATTCGCCGATAGATGGCGCTGTACCGCCGACGTTGGAATGGGACCAAAACAACCACATTAATAAAGTATGCAAAGATATTTTCGTACCTGCTACGGAACCCTACCTTGGGCGTGTTCGGCACGCTCGTGGCCGGTTTTTTATTTGAAAGCAGGTTTCTTGGCGATGGTTTATAGATATGTTTTATCAAAATTGATCCAGCCGTTTAAAAGTAATCAGCTCTTTTGTATGCTGCGGAAGGGATCTTAGACTTAATTGCGTTGGGGGTTTTTAAAAATATTAATTTATAGTTATGTTAGTATTTATTTATGTACTTATACATTTCTATCGGCAGCGGACGATGAGACAATATCATCATCATTTCAGCCGCAAGACGTCCACTGCTGGACATAGGCCTCCCTCATTGATAGGTACCCATTCATTACGGTTGGTAGCGACTTGCATGTAACTTGAACCTGCGGCCTTCACCCAATCGTCCGTCCATGTCGTTTGTGGACGTCCCACGCTGCGCTTGCCAGTCCGTGGCCTCCAGAACTTTCATTCATTCTGTTTCTCCCGTCTAAAATCCCAAAATTCGGAAAAATAATGTTTTCCGGATAATAGGGTCATTCGGTCTGGCAACCCTACTCGGGATCCAGGTAGTGCCAGATGGGTTTACAACGGAATAATTGGGTAATAGTCTATTACATACCATAACAGGATTAAGGTAAATGTTTAAACAATTGTTGGCACAAATGGTCAGCATCTGTGTTAATTGCTTTTAATAGCTTTGTTAAAATTGTCCTTGCCAAGTGTGTCTATTAATGTAATGAACATGAATCTGAATGAATAAATGAATATGAATATGAACAATTTTGTTTTCTGCAGGTGCAAACACGTCGCAGTTAGTTTACAACCTTACCCATACTTGTCATTAGTTGTCTGTCATCGATGATGTCACTTTAAATATTTAGGGAACCCGGTGGGAATCCAGTTGTTACGGCGCCACGCCACACAACACTGGTTCTTATCAACCGGATTGACGACCGGATAGCCTAGTTGTTAGAGAACCTGACTGCGAAGCTTGAGGTCCCGGGTTCGATTCCCGGTCGGGGGAGACATTTGTGTGAATAATACGAATGTTTGTGCTCGAGTCTTGGGTATTTAATATGTATTTAAGTATCTATCTATCTATATTTAAGTATGTTTATCCGTTGTCTAGTACTTACCCATAGTACAAGCTTTGCTTAGTTTGGGACTACAAGTTCAATTGGTGGGAATTGTCCCGTGATATTTTTTTATTTATTTATCGCCATAACAACAAAAGCTTGTTTATTTACACACCAATGTATTTAAAAATTAAAAATAGAAAGGATTAGGTAACTAACCATGTAATTAGACAAGAAGTTCCGACACTATTCGCATCGCAAACAAACACTTTTTTTTAAACTTCCCTTGTCGATCATGAGCAGCGGTAAAAAATATCCCTTGTGTTTAGGGAGTGCGATTCCGGCAGCCGTAGACAAAAAGAAAAGAACGATGCAAATGGAATGAAACGGTGTGCGTTCGTTCCGTCCGTCGTCCGTCCGTTCCGTTCCATCATTCAGTCTGTGACCGGCGCTCGAGTAGTGAGCGCGTGTGGCACTTCTTTATCGCACAGCTGATTTACGCACGCGTCTACTAAAACAAACTGCATTAGTAACTAATAAATGAAAAGTTTTAGAAAAAAACGTTATTAAAAAGTTAAATAAGACTAAAAAGTGCAGTGTTGATTTTGTATACGAACAAAAACATTGATTTGTTGGTGACAGTTTATAATTCGCGAAAATGATGGGTAAGTTTGTGATGTTTTTATGCTAACCTCAAAATGTTGTTAACATTTTAAAGTCGTCCTGTTTTCATATTTATTTCATATTATGTAAAAAACATGCTATTGCAGTGCTTAATTAAAAACTAAGTTTCTGATTTAAAATGATTATGACAGAAAGTAATGAGAGCTAGCGCCGTGTACTTCCAGCCGGTGTTATTACTTGTCAACCAAGTGTCAAAATATTGTGTAGTTAAAGGTTTAGTTTATTGTTTGTTTGTTTTCAATTTTCATTTATGGATATACTTTTAAAATTTTTCAATGCATAATAGCTTTTGAATCATTAACCATTCTTTTAAGGATAAAACTTTCTGAGCCACCAGCCGCGTATCGAAAAAACGTTTTTTTAACTTTGAAAATATAAATATGATTTACGTACATTAAGTTACGATATACCTAATTAATAATCTTTATTTTAATAAAGAATTAAAATAAATATTGTAGTGACCCATGTGACTGTAATTCTTTCATTAAACAACGACTAAAACTTCTTGATACTTTAAAAGTATTTTCAGTGAAGTCACTAGAAAATAGATGGTGGACCTGAAATAGCCAAGTAGACATAAATAAATAAAATATTTATGACATACTTTTTTTTAATAAGACAATGCCAACATGAAAAATACATAATGTTCGTAACTTACTCCTATTCAGAAAAATATAAACATGCTCAGATATAAATATTCCAATAGGGAAAAAAATCTTAGATAAGGGCGACTGTCATGATCTTAAGCCAGGTATCTATCGAAGCAAACCAATTCTTTTCACCTGCAAAAGGCTCACGAGCGTGATTAATCGCCTGGGAACTGAAGCCGTGGTTTATGCTGCATTTTTTATGTAGATCAACCGCTACTGACTTCACGGATCGTATTGACATGAATCTCACTAGCCATCGAAACAAAATTAACCGAAACAAGACAATCCGATACGCTGATCGTGGCACATCTAACGATTTGAGATAAAAATTGGTCATGAACGAGACAGATTTGTTTGGTTCACGGATTGAGATCTCTAATGCTTTTTCTTGCTTTATAAACCGTAACAAGTTTTTGGCTTTACAGGCGATATTTAAACCGATCAGTATTTTGCCAGGTCAAGTGTATATTTCGCATGACCTTAAAAATTAACAGGTCTGATTCAATAGAACACGAGTAACCAACTTGTGCAACTTAGTTAGATTAATTCTCACACGCGAGTCTACTTTGCATTGAAACCTAGTAATTACATTAACGAACATAGGCAATCTTGCCCAATATTCTTGTTCTACAGTCTGCATATCTGTATTTGTCTATTTACTTGGTTTAATTAGTACTTAAACAATTTTTTTACTTCTTACATTTAAATTTTGAAAAACATGAGATATTGGAATTTGCGAAAATAACTTAGATATTATCTATCTAATATACTACAAAAGTGCTAGAGACTGTAGCAATGCTAGTTATACTTACGGCATAGTAAATACAGGACTCTCACCAAAATAATGTTAATTGACTTCTTATTTGGCGTCAAACAAGGAGGTGGTGTATTGCTAATAATTGAGCAATAATTGTATTACTATTATAATGTAACATACCTACCTAAATCATAATAATGATAGCCGGCGGCAGAACAACAACTAGCGTGAACAGGTCGCGACTTGCGTCAAACGAAGGAGCTAAAGCATGTCACATTTTATTCATGTATTTACGGGTGAGAAATTGATCAAATAAAGAAATTTGATTAAGTTGTCGCCAATTTAACTTTATATACATATATTTACAATAGTGCGAACCTTCTAATTGTTCAGTTTAGGTCAGTTCTTTATTTGCAATAAATTGAGTGTGATACACACACATATAAATTGAGGATGATATAAAATAATCTAAACACAATTTTACTCATACGGCATAGCGTTGTTATTTTCTTGTAATTAATTCAATTATTAACGATTAGTAGATCTTTCTTTTAATTCTCTTACAAAACTAAATATATTACAAAATTATAATAATGCACCAAGGTGCTAGTTCCACATATTGTTCAAATAAAAAACTATTTTTTATTTATTGAATCAGGCGTTACTTTGCGGAGGTCCATATTAATGAACTAAAACAATTACTTTGCTCACCCGCGACCTTACAATAGTTACGTTTATGCAAGAACACACATTTCTTGCATAAACGTAACTTTTGTAAGGTCGCGGGTGAGCAAAGTAATTGTTTTAGTTCATTTAGTTTATTTTTTATTTAGTCCGATTAAAAAACATCTCCACTCGAAGTAATTAAAATATGCATAGTGGTTAAGTTCTTTGTTTTATTCAATTGAACGGTTAATCATAATGTTTTGAATTAATACTAATTGTTAATCATAGTGGTCCGTTTTCCTTTCCACGCCAATTAATAAACTAACAATTATATTAAGACAAAACTTTATGCTCTGCACAATTTTTGCGACATATTAACACACTAGAATCATAAAAGTGTTATTATCTATTATTTAGTCTCTACTCTAAAGACGGGTGTGGTGTGATGCACCACAGCGCTACAATATTGAACTATGTTCGAAAATATTGCAGTTTACGCGGTGGATGGAACCGGAAATATCGGCAGGAAGGCTCAAAGCGCCACCTTACTGGCGTGGTTAACTTGCCAGTCACCAATCAAATCGGTACCAATCACCCTAACTCTTGATAACGTGGTCTAATTTAATCTTTAAACTGAAGAACAGTATCTAGCTCCCTAACGTCCCAAGTAATTGTCAGTTTTTTGGCGGATTGTGTTAATTTTAATCAACATGTGCTTAATAATTATGAATTAAAGAGTCTAAGTTTAGAGCATTTATTTAATTTATGCTTTTAACATGTTGGTTGCCTATCTATTCTTCCCACTGGCAAAACGTATGGCGTACTTTCTCGGCATTGTAATAATGGAAAGAGACTAGAAGAGATTTGAACATAATAATGCGGAGGTGGGCGCGTGGGAAACTCCCAGCGTTCACGTGCCCAGCACAGCACTTTGCCACACTAAATCTAACATTAATATGCTAGATTTAGATAAAACCCCGTAAAGCAGAGATTCACTCATTAGTTCGTTCAAACCGCGCTATTTCTTCCGGAAAAAGCTCTATAATGTATATGTTGCTTATCGAATTAAGTGGTAAATTATACTCTGTACAATACGACTTTGGCTGTCGTTAACTAAATGTTTGTTATTCAGATAACGATGTTATAAATATTAATTAGATGACATATGAATAATACAGTGAACTACACAAGAAAATCAATTATGCTTCCATTCATAAAAGTCTCATTGAATCTATTCGCGAGCGTAGGTGTCCATCCATAAGTCACCGACCAACAAATCAGCACCCATATTTAAACGTGAAATAATGAAGCCAGACAGACAATTTTGATGAGTTGTCTGAATAGATTCTGTTTTTATTTATTTTTATAGCACAATTAACTTTTATCGAGATAACATTTTGAGTCCGGATAATTTGGGATACGTATGTAATATATTATGATTTATAAATCCTTCTATCTGATATTTTTTCGTGAAGAAAAAAACTATTTAAATGTGTATAGTGTCGCGTCGCGTAGGCTTGCGTGCCCGTTTGACGGGTAATGGCAATAGTGGCTAGTTAGTGGTTCCGGATACGTATCGGACGTGTCGGATGTCGGCGTGAGTCACGCGGCGCCCACGCCGCCCGCCGCGCCAGCGCCGCGCCCACTAGCGCCCGCGCACCGCTCCGACTATTACTTCGGCTCCTCACGTCTTTACCGACACCATAAGCTTAAGTATGAATGGACATTGGCCTTAGTGCTAGATAGCGGCATGAACCAAGCAGCATAATTAAACCCGATACGGACTACCTGTCTTTAATGGCATTGTTTGCCATCAAATTTTATGATACTACTGAATTTGTTAAATCATTAAACTAACAGAAATTACACTGACTTGACTTACAAAATGTAACGATATTGCGACAAATTATTATCCTTACCTTAATTATCAAACTATAAAAACTTATTAGTTGAAACTTTTATGTAATTTTAAGTAAAATAGTGACATCGTTGTGTAAAATTTTATCTGTTTTCACAAACACAAACAAACAATAACTTTAATAAATGTAGTGATGCCGTAGCTGTCTGTGCATCGCTTACTCTAAAAGTAGGTAGGATGTTAACCTAGAAAACTTCAGATCAATACAGCAAGATGAAGTAACAATGATCAATACCGATTGGCGGATAACGACACCGTCTGCGGTCCGCACGTCGTATTCTAAACTAGACGCAGTTGCTGAGACAGATTTAGCTGGCGTCTGCGGCGCGTCTAGGTTATTTGTATTTGGGCTTTGGCAATGGGCATTTCGCAGTCTCGTGGGAAACCGAGTTGAACGACTGCGGAGACAATGCGATTGCCTGGACCGCATCGCGGCATCGCGGCCAGTCGTTCACCGCGCCGACGCCCACCCGCCTGCCGTTGCCCCATACCATCGCCTATGAGCACATTGCATATGCCAATTGTTTACTACCTCTACATCCCGCTTGAAAATACTTTATCTTTACTTACAATTCCTTGCACAAATACCAGTATTTCACTGTTGCAATATGAATTCTCTAGGTTAAATACACAATAGTAATCAAAATTTGTAACTGTATTTTAAGACTGCCTCAATTTGACTATCGCTAATATTGTCATAGTATGCAATCCAATAAGATTGGAATTCGCGTTTAAGTTTAGCATAAAATAAATAAAATAAAATAAATAAACGTAAATGTCATATACTTGATTCATAATCATTTACAATTCCTAATTTGGTACTCTAAACGTCCTACACGTTTTTATATCATGATTAAACTTTACACGTAACGGTACTTGCCGTAGTGTGCATTGGTTTCGTTCGATAATTCTAAAAGGCAAATAAATTTGTAATATAAAGGAAGGGGCGTAAAGGTAACCTGAATCTAAACCCCGGCTTCACCGGTGTACGGGTATCGGGCCGGGTTGAAGTTTCAAGGGCGGCGGCCGGCGGGGTCGATAGGCACTGGACGCGCGCCAGCCGCCAACGATCAAGACACATAAATCCACCCTCGCGACGCTAAAGTGGCAGTTCACACACTAAACTTCAATAAATGTTTATGAGTATAATAAATACACAACTAATAGTATGACGAGCAAGTTTTATCGCCAATTTCATGTTAGCAACTTTTACGATTTACTCGTGAGAGTTCTCTGAGAGATATGGAAATGTCGGCATTCTTGGGATACTTATGTAGTTTTACAAGTACATAACTTACATTAGTAAGTTAGGATGGCGCCTGTCCTCAAACCGACGTGCCTGCCTTCACATCAGAACACACCATATGAACTCCATTTAACTCGCATCAACTTCACAAAAGTCCAGGGGAAACAGTGTAACTAGCCGTGTTGTTGGTCAAATCTTAAAAGTCGAATCTAACCTACTTCCAGGGCCCAGTCGCATAACAAAATACAAGCAAATAATATTAGTGAATTTCAATACAAAATAGCTAATACTATTAGCTTGTAATTTGTTATGCAATTGGGCCCAGGTAGGGATTTTTTGACAAACATTTATTTTCATTATGATAAAATGCCCCGTAACGAACTTATCCTAAAGTAAACAAACAAAAAATATGTGTCTGAATGAATTTGTTTTGAGTGAATATCGGTAGCTATACATTTATTTTAATGAACGTAATCTGCAGATAAATAACAAAATAAAAAACCTTATTAAAAGCTTTTCAATTGTTTATCCTACAATATGTTCGTATGTAAGCTGTTTTCAAATCTTGCTAGTTTAATTCCGTCAATTTCTAGTGATCTAACCGACTTGAAATTTCGTGTGAATGTTTAAATGGGATAACAATGCTATTCGCATACCATTCAGCAAAAAAAAAACTTTTATTTAAAATTACATCTTTAACAATAATTTATTATAATATAATTAAATAATTTACAATAACGTTGACGGCAACTGGTCTCTAAAAAAAACACAAATGAAGATGCATTTCATGTATGTACAGGGAATTTAAAAAAAAACTTAAATACCGTTACGTGTATTTATTTTGTCTTATAACACAACACACATTTCAGAATTAACCGACTGTGACGATGCACGGGAAAAAGACTCACGACTACTGCACGAGTTCAAATTATAAAAAAAAATCAGAATGTTGTATTTGTGTTCAGATTAATTACGATATAACAAGATATTAATGAATGCTAATGCACAAGGTGGGAACTTGAAAAAAAAACAGTGCACTCATAATATTTTTATTGTTACCTATAATGATACAATTAAAGGATTACCTACACATTACAGTCGAGGAAACTGAATCGCAACCAGTTTCACGATGATTTCTTTGGCAGATGTATGGAATGTCAACATAACATTTGCAATGAAAAGGGTTCACCCTGGTATAATCAAACCGCAATCTGAACGGGACTGTCAGAACTGTCCTTTCATACATATTTTGACGTAAGCATATAGAATTAAGTACTTTCAACTCCAATCCCTTTCTAAACTCGCCCTGATAATACGTGATTCAGTTTCTTCGACTGTACATACTACAAACTTTTGCATTTATAATATTATTAGGATGCCCTTGCACGCATTGCATTTGTGACACGAGGGCAAAATTATTGCGATTTTAATTTTTACTTAATAAGTGTACGAAGGAGAGTGGGGGGTCTAAAATGATCGAAATTGGTGACTTAATTTAGGCTTGGCCTCTTATATCTGACAGTAAACTAATATCAGGCTGTCAATTGTTTCAGATGAGCGGCAAGCGCACGCGCAGCTATAGATGCGCCGTGCACCATCGCGACCGCGAGGTCAGCTCCGAAAACGACTTTCGGCTACTGCTCGAAGACCCCACCTTTTTTGCCAGGTAAGCACCATACAAGCAAGCAAAGCATGTCATTAAAACACAATTCAGCAAAGCAACTACGAGTATGTCATTTAAAAATTACAGATGAGCACGGAACGAAAATTCCGATGAAAAACCTTTACAGGATTGTTCACTTTGTTCAGTCAAGCTAACCCTACGGTCTGCTGAAATATTTCAGATTAATATTAAAACGTCTTGAATACTTAAGGAATGATCCTTGCGTTAAATACCTGAGGCAAATTAGGCAATTTCGCCAAATGCCAAGAAATTATGCCCATTACATGCAATAAAATTGCATCTATTTGATCGTTTCCTTCCTACATGCTTTTAGTCCACAAAGCGCCCGCGCCTATGAGACAGTAGGTAAGGTAACGCACGCTTTCGTCTCTGTCTAAAATATGTCAGGCAAATACCACATTGTTCCTGAAATTTTTAGTTGTGTGCCTATTTTGCATTTATGTGATAGTTTTGTATTGATTGATAAAAATTTAACATGAGTATAAGTAGACATGTGTGTGACTTTCTTGCTCTCCCAAAAAAAGTCAGTCGAAAATGTAAAGGTTACATTTTTGCGATGCCTCGTTTGTGGTTCAATCAATATTTGAACATCCTTTATGTTTGAATCATTTAAAAAAAAGTTGCACTCGAGACAGTAAAGTCAAATAGGATATGCCGTGCATTTGACAAGTCAGTCCTTCAACCTTCCGCAAAGTTAAAATTACCTTAGCAATGTCTGACCACCAAATTACCAGTAAAATGTAGTAACTAAATAAATTTTTAACACCAAAATTTTTGTTAGTCCAAATTGTTCTGTGTAAAACCCGTCCAATTCCAACATGGTGTACGTGTATTGATTATCGCTAAAAATATTTATAACGTTCACGTGTCGTTCGTGTCACATTGACATGCTGAACGTTGTTCCGTTTCATAAATCGTTAATAGATTGCTTTGTGGAGGCCAATAGATTTGAGCACATTCGTGAAAGTAAGTTTATGGGTTTCCACACGCATTTACAGTTCGTGCGGGAAAAAAACATTGAACAAGTGCCCTTCATAATTCTGCTTTCCGCATGTGCGTCTCTACCAGACAGTGATAACGTGTTATTTCACAGGATGGTGCACTTAGTTGCAATGGAAGTGCTCCCCGAGGAGAGGGAGCGAAAATATTACCAGGAGCGATACACCTGCTGTCCACCACCGTTATTTATTATCTGCGTCACTCTACTCGAGGTAAGATCTATTATCGATTAAACGCAACAAAAAATTACAACTATCCTGCTAGACAGTAGGTATATGCTTTACATATTGTCTGTAGGCAAGGAGTAATATGGGTATGAATGAACGTCAGTTAAGTGGCATCTTTAAAAGGGCATAATAGTTTCCAATTCTGTGGCATTCAAAGCTTAAACGCTTTGCTTTTAAGGTCTTAATCAGGGGTCTCAAAATCTCGCACGGCGCTCGTGACAAACTCCGCTTTCCGCCGCCAATTTCAATATGAAAACTCATCGCAATCAATAGGCGTGCATAGCAAAGCAAAATCGTGCTGGTCACTTTCTACTGCTAAACACAGCTACACAGTCCCCGCTCCAGTTACTGCTTAATTAAAAAGTGTAATTGCGGATTTCACATCCGCGCAAACGGCGTTTTACGTGGATCACAACAATCGCACGCGCACGCCGTCACACATTGGTTCACGCTCAAATGTGCCCGCTATAGATTAATCGCGGTAACGGTTTTTTTTCTTATATTCACGGGCACGTATAAACAATAACATCGTATTTTAAAAACCATAAAATATTTTAAATTAAAAGTAACACGATTTTTATTTGAATAATATCGCCTAATTGGTTTTAAAATTAATCGATCTAAAGCTTTTTCAAAATCATACATTTCTAAAGCGAAATTTATTGGAAAGTCCTTTATTATACCCACTTAAGTGGTGTAAATGTAAAATACATACTTAACGTGTGTATGTAGAATTAAATGTGTTTATCTTCGGGGATTGTCCAACCTCCACATGACGTCCAAGCGCCGAAAAGGCGGGCCAACTCACTTGCCACTATTTGCACAAGATATAAGACCTGACGTGGAAACCTAAAGTGACACATGAAAAAGCTTTTACACTAAAAAGCTTATCTGAAGTTCGCTATTCCGAAACTGTCTCACGTAATGGTTGTTTTCTTTAGACTTTCGCGACGCGATGCCGCTATTTCTGGTAGACTGCGGTCAAAAGGACGCTCACGACAACATAATCTAAGAACTTGCTCCGGAAAGAAAACACGCTAGCCTAGTATTAACCCTCTAGTCCCAGTAGTTCGGTTGATTAGTCCGGGGCCGAACTACTGCTACACTATTGTTCCCTATAGTTCGGTTATGACGTTTAACCGAACTACTGAGAGTTAAAACGACTCAAAAGTACGGTTAAGGATGCAGCTAAATAAAAAATCAAAGACGCATTTTTTTCATTACATTTTTTTAATAAAACAAGAATGTTAAAGTAACTTCTTCGCATTAAATATATTATAAACGGGTCACTCACGCTTTAAAAGTAGAGAAAAAAATCCAAAAATGGTAATTTTGTAGTTACATCACAATATAAAAAGTTTTGTTTGTGATTACAAACTAAATTGCAGTTTATAAACTAACCACGACCTATGTCGATGTATAGGGACAACATTTTTCCAATGGCGAAGTTAAGTTTGTCTCTCAATCCAAAATACTGATTTTTGGCGTATCCGATTCGCACTTGGCCGGTTTTTTTTATAACAACCGAACTACTGAGACTAGAGGGTATTAACTTACTCATCATTTTAGAGAACTAGACTTACTTACTACATCGTATCTATTGTGCACCACGCGTTGTTGCGTACTCACATATGTATTTTCGCGTAGGTATTTACACGAAAATAATGAGTTTTTTTGACAATGACATTAATTTAATTCGTTGGGCCCGGCTTGCCCTATAAACGCAGAACCCAGTGGAAAAACTGAGCTCGTCTTTTATCATTTCTGTCCAATATAAGTTTCACTGCTGGAAACAGGCTCTCTCTCAGAATGAGAGAGCTTGGGCTGTAGTTCCCACGCAGGCCCAATGCGGATTGTAAACTTCACATACACCATTGAATTAGTTCGGATGTGTAATTTCTAAAAAGTCAGAGTCTACAGCCTCGCGGTTTGAGGGGCCTCGTGCTTCGAAAGTTTCTCGTTTTTTTGCTCACTCAAACATTCGTAATCGTGGTGCGCAAAGAGCCTCGCAAAATATATCTTGGCCACATCAAATTTAGATCCGCCACTGCCCACGAACCTCCGTTCAAGGGTGAGCCGTGCAGCGTTTCAACCGCCGTGTCCCCTGTGTTACGAAAATCGACTAACAGTTACGTCCGTAAACTAAAAATCCTAGCCACCACGCGTGGTGTGGTGTATTAGTTGCAGAATTGCAATTAGTTTTAGTTCATGGACAATTTTTGTAACACACGGGATACGGCGGTTGAAACACTTCACGGTACCACCCTTGAAAGGCTACCACGGCTTGTTACCCCTTCTGTCTACTGCGTTGACGACCGAATGGTCTAGTGGTTAGAGAACAAGACTACGAAGCTTGTGGTCCCAGGTTCGATTTCCGGTCGGGGCAGATATTTGTGTGAAAAAGACAAATGTTTGTTCTCGAGTCTTAAATGTTTAATATCTATTTAAATATGGTTGTCCATTGCCTAGCACCCATGCCACAAGATTTGCTTACTTTGGGACTAGGTCAATTGGTGAAAATTGTCCCGTGATATTTATTTATTTTTATAATCTTTTATTTCATTTGCAATGAATATATGTATACTAGCTGTTGCCCGCGACTCCATCCGCAAAGAATAGGGGTATAAATAATTGCCTACGACCTATTCTCAGACCTACCAAATATAGACAAAAAAGTTTCATAAGAATCAGTCGAGCCGTTTCGGAGGAGTTCGATAGCAAAAACCGTGACGATTGTTTGGGTGGAATCTTACAACTGTACTATGTAAGTCAGGAGACAATACATTATTGTAGTACTATGGTAGGTACTGATCTGATGATGGAGACGGTAGGTGCCCGTGGAACTCCTCGACAACTCATCATTATCCCATCGTGTTTGAACTCTTTTGCTAAAGAAAAGTACAGTCCGCAAAAATAGCTAATCACGAAAATGAAATTTTTGTAAAAAAAACTTATCTATACTAATATTATAAAGAGGAAAGATTTGATTGTTTGTTTGTTTGCATTGAATAGGCTCCGAAACTACTGGACCGATTTCAAGAATTCTTTTGCCGTTAGAAAGCTACATTATCACTGAGTGACATAGGCTACTTTTTACCGCGGGAAAACGAGTTTATCGCGGGCGAAGCTGCGGACGGAAGGCTAGTTTATTCATAAGGTGTTGTTTATTTTCCAGCTGGGCGTGTTCGCGTGGTACGCGTGGGGCGCGGGCGGCGTCGCGGCGGCGGCGGGCCCGGTGCCGGTGGACTCGCCGCTGGTCTACCGGCCGGACCGCCGCCAAGAGCTGTGGCGCTTCCTTACCTACAGCGTGGTCCACGCCGGCTGGCTGCATCTCGCGTTCAACCTGCTAGTGCAATTGGCGGTAAGTTTATGTTGCCATGTGGGAAGGTTTGCTTTGGAAGCGTGGTCCTGGCATCAAAAGTATAGTGCGTGCAGTTCCTCCGCGCGGTAGAAGTGAAACTTCGTAATGTGGAAATGAAAAAGGCACTTAGACATCAATATGAACCTTATTGCATTAACTTAAAGAACTAAATTTACTTATGCATCTATGTGTTTAAATTACTTACTAGATGGCGCTTTTATCAAGTCTCATACATTTGCACAGACAGTATGAGTTCTGCATCGCACTATCGAAGTTTTTAACATCCGTTAGTATATATACAATGCGAGATGTGTACCAAATGTACTTGCTTCGGCAGTATATAATACTAATGCTTTCATACCCCCTCCATGGTAGCGTTAAACGTTTAACGCAACCTTGTTGGAAGTCGCATTAGAAGTTTCACTTCAAAAAACCGGCCAAGTGCGAGTCAGACTCGCGCACCGAGGGTTCCGTACAAATTTCTGGGTATGTACAAAATAGACGCCGTAAACAGCCGTAGCTATAATAATCCAGTGTTAGCAGAACCCTGCTTCTTAGTAAAATGTACGCAGTGTGAGATTATTGGTTACCCCCCTTAATATTTAATAATTATATTTTTACTAGCTGTTCTCCGTCTGCGAAGAATAGGGGTATAAAAAATAGCCTACGACCTATTCTCAGACCTACCGAATGTAGAGAAAAAAGTTTCATAAAAAGCAGTCGAGCCGTTTCGGCGGAGGACGACCGTGACACGAGATTTTTATATATTAGGTAGATTATTTCTTGTTGTATCGGCCACAGTAAGTAGCATAATCGGTGAAAATTTCAAGTCTAGCTATAACGATTCATGAGACACAGCCTGGTGTACAGACAGACGGACAGTAGTGGAGTCTTAGTACCTAATAGGGTCCCGTTTTTAGTTTTTAGAGAGGTGGGATTCTTTCATCTTTAGGAGATAATACAGACCTGCATATCTAAAACGAAAGAAGTGATGCAAGTGCCTTTTTCCGTGTCTTTTACTTATTTGTAATTGATCTACTAACTTAGTTTGTAAGTATTTGTCACTGACATTATAGGGACCCCGCTTTCCGGAATAAATGTTTTTATATAAGTATTGTAAGCTAAGTCCAGTTTAAACCAACAAGAAAATTCGTGAAAAGTTGCGTTGCATTGCGAGGCGGTAAAGCGAATGAGTTTGAAGTGGTCAATAGAGCGCCGATTTAACTGACCTTTAGACGATTAGGTTTCTCACTTGTATGTCACGTAAATATCAGTTAGTATTTATGTAGTATAAACATTATAAGATCACAAATTTTCAGTTAAAATTTGAAGTTTCTTCATTTGCCTATATATATTAGCCGTACTTTTATGTAGGAGTCTAATTATTTGCTCATGTAGAACATTTTATACACAGCTGCTTTTTCATAAAGAGTTCTCAATTGAAGCCTAACTTGCACTGGTTAAATATACTGGTTACCTATATTAGAAATAACTACCAATATAGCTCGTGTGATTTGCGCTTTTAAGTACTTAACCAACACGCTAAATTCGCGTGCCTACACTCGTATATTAATCCGCTTGGCTATTATTTTTTCCACCACACCTTTGCAGTAGTTTTGATCTCAATGCCAAGCGCAACTAGGGCAAACAAGTAGGTATCAGTTTTGTTATTCCACATCTCGCGTCATTTTATTCTCTACAACGCCATCGTCATCTTGTTCGGGAAAATCATTGACACATCTTTCTTAAAGAAACGCTTGACCTAATGACGCATGATCGTTCTTTACCAACTGTCAAGCCAAAAAGGGAGTACTGTGTTGAAATAAGTATTTGCCGTCTATCCCTAACGTACCTAATGAATAGGCATAATCTAACAAATCTAAGTCTTGGTTAGTGGATGGAATGGATGGCGTATTGTTGTTGTTGTTTCAAATTAGCGACATTGACATAGTACTAAGGAGTTAATCCGCGCGAGAACTAAAGTCACGGACATAGCTCGAAGAATCGCTAGACTTAAGTGGCAGTGGGCAGGGCACATCGCTCGTAGAACTGACGGCCGATGGGGCCGAAAGGTTCTCGAGTGGCGTCCGCGGACCGGAAGACGCAGCGTAGGTAGGCCTCCAACAAGATGGAGCGACGACCTGGTAAAGGTGGCGGGAACGCATTGGATGCGCATGGCGCAGGGCCGATATGTTTGGCGAGCCTTGGGGGAGGCCTATGTTCAGCAGTGGACGTCTTTCGGCTGAAATGATGATGATGAAGCAGTTAAGCTGCTTTTGGGCTTGACTGTTTGCAGTAGGTAACCCAGAGATAGTAGTAAGGTGTGGCGCCTATGGTCTCCATTTACCATACGTTTATCAAAACTGCCTTTCCTTCTTTACAGGTGGGCTTACCTCTCGAGATGGTGCACGGGGCGCTACGCTGCGGCGCAGTTTACCTGGCGGGGGTGCTAGGGGGTTCCTTGGCGGCGTCAGTGCTCGACCCCGACGTGTGCCTGGCGGGGGCTTCGGGCGGCGTCTACGCGCTGCTGGCGGCGCATTTGGCCAACGCGTTGCTAAACTTCCACGCGATGAGATACGGGGCGGTGCGTTTGGTCGCCGCGCTCGCAGTCGCGTCGTGTGACGTCGGATTCGCCGTCCACGCTAGGTATACTAAGGTGAGTATTTACAACTAATTATGAGGCTGATATCATGCTCTACACAGGAAGTCTAGGTATTTTCTTGTCAGATTACCTATGTGCCTAATATATTTTATGATGAGAAAAGCGTGGAACTTTTCATTAAACTGATAATCGTTTTTTTTGTCTTATCTCTTCCTAGACTCGAGAACACAAAAGCTACCCACACTCTAGGTGTACTTACTCTAAGATGTGACTTTAGCCTCTTGAGTGAAATCCCTATTACTGGCACCCCACAAATACTTGCAATGTGTTAACCATTTAAATGTACGTGCAAACTATTTTGCTGTTTACCATACCCTTACAACTAAAACCTGACAGTGCTATAAATTTGTCAAGCAGGAAGCGCCTCCGGTGTCGTACGCGGCCCACGTCGCGGGCGCGCTCGCGGGCCTCACAATCGGCCTGCTAGTACTGAAGCACGCTCAACAAAGGCTCTGGGAGCGTCTGCTCTGGTGGGCGGCTCTAGGGGCCTACGCTGCATGTACGCTCTTCGCGGTACTATACAATATCTTCAGCGGCCCCGTCGACGAACTGCATTACATGCCGCCCGACCCTCCGCCCGATGCTGGCTTTTGATATACACGCCGTCTACAAACTTAGGCTTTGATTGGTTTTAAGAATCGACTGTTTTGATTGCGTTTAGTTTGTTTCTGGCTCAATGGGTTCCTACATTGTTGTAGTAATCTATAATGTGTTGTCGGCTTTAAATAGGCATGCTGTAAAAGTACGTCTAGATACGCTTTGGACAGAGTACTGAGCGATCAATGTAGAGGTGCTTGAAATTATTGTGATTACGAATGTAGTCTGGTATATTGAAACACCTCCGCTGAGATCTATGTGAAGCCGACTCCACAAGTTCAGAGGCAATAGTAGGCGTTCTGAGATTATTTTCCGCCTAACTTATAATTTGTAAGTCGAAGCCTAAGTAGATGTAACGCAACCAGTGCGACCCACTCACAACGCCTAGTCAATTTACCTTAGTGTGATTTGCGATAAGTAGCATTATAATTTGAGGAGGTTAGTTTCGTTTAGTCTTACACGCCGTGTATGTTCTCTATTCCAGTAAGATTTATGAATCTTTGATTTTTGTATTTGCCTCGCCGAGGTTTGGAATGTTTTGCCTGTTTATTGGTTGTTAAGTAGAAAGTCAGTTCTGTCGACCTCCTCACTATACTTAATTGTTAAGTAGTCTTAATTATATTGGATAGGTGAACTATTTTTGTACTATCTGCGTCCGTAGTGTTTAGGCAAGGCGTTACCGCGACACAACACAATGTTCCGTGTGGACTGACAAGCTCGACTAAATGCTATGTCAATATTTGCCCAATTACACGAGACAAGTTTTTGAATGTTTTTCAAAGCAACTTGCCGCGTGTAAATAGGCCTTTAAGTTAGATTTTGTACTCAATTAGTGCCGTCTTCAATGCCGTCGTAGTGAACCTAGCGTTTAGCCGCGCCAGTCAGCATAGTTATGCCAGCACACCAAAGATTAGGATAAAATGGCGTCCAAGCTCGAATGGTGTATTTCTATAAACCTCAGTTTTGGTTGATCTAATCTGATTAATGTGAATTTTATGTTGATTTGTCGGACAACGATAGAATATGCCGCGTTATTGATTTTTAACAGTATTAATAAAACTTGTTAAGTGAACACGCAACGTCACTTGCTCAATTTATATGATTGCGATTATAATCTCAAATGATTATGCTCAAAGGCGAGTTTTTATTTAATGGGATCAATTATTTATGAATAATTCGTTTGTATTTCTGTGTGTGAATACGTCCTCAAGCTGCAGCGGCAGTCCACAGAATGACTCACTAGTATATATTTTAATTATTAACGTGCCTGATTCCTATTATTGTAATTTTAATTGTATACTTGTAATTCTAATCAAATGTCACAAAACGACTGAATTTTTGTATAAATTATTGCAGAGTGTTTTTCATTTAATTTATTTTAAAATTATTTTAAGTGTGAATCGAGATAATTATAATTATGTGATTATACGAATGAAAATAAGAATGAATATGATTAAAAGTGATTGAAAAGCTTTTCGATGTGTATCCTTTTTGGTTTAAGCGCCCTATAAATTAAACAAGGTTATTGTAACGGAACCATTCATTATTCAACAAATAAAGTTACATAATTAAATACCATTCATAAAAGTAACAATGCTTCAACAAATACAACTAAAACTACATAAAACTCATACCTTATCATAATAAACGTTACAGGCACATACGTTGACGCACTTCTTGCCATTTTTTAAATAATAATATTATTAACTATGATCTTACTAACTTATGCCCGCGTCTATGTCTGCAGATAATTAGCTCATACATATCCTACAGGATCTATGCAATGCTTTAGCCCTGAGCCCCCTGAGGCCGTATTGTCTAACTCCCTCGCAATCGCCATCGCGTTCATTTTGACAGTTCTTGTATGGGCTGACAATTGGTATCAGAAACAGCCAGCTATCACAGCCATACAAAAACTATCATTTCAATCCATGGTTTCAATTTGGTTTCAATACAATGCCAAGTGTCAAAAAAGAGACACAATTACCCTGCAGGTTATAAACTAACCTGCCAAATGTCACCCAAATCTGTCAAGCTCTCTCAGCTTGTAAAAGTAACAAACTACAATCACACAAACTTTCTCATTTATAATATCTTTGGTTCCTTATTGTGAACAACTTGAGGCTTGTCTACCTCACGCTAAAGCCCAGTTTGGACCTGCAAGAAAAATAGTGCAATTACATTGCGGCACTCGATTGAACACTTTGGGCTGCCTGTCCACTGGGGCGGAGCGGTTAGCGAGGTAAAAATCCACCGATAGAAATTGCATAAGATCTCCGCTCCTCTTCAATGGACAAGAAGATGCTAACTACCTTAAAAATCATACAAAACCGGGAAGCGGAGCCACGAAGACAAGCGGGCCGGATAAACGAGCACGGCCTTTCTTTGCGTTTGGAAAACACTACTGCATTTATTCGACCGTTCCTTATTTATCTGGTCACATTTTTTAAGAAATGGCTGTAGATTTCGGTTATATATTAGAGGCCCAGTACGTCTACCATATAACTGGAAACTGTATCAGAATATTCTGCCATTTCTTAAAAAATATGACCTGAAGCCTGTTGCATACAAAGTACAACTTCGCTTCAGTTATATTAACTAGAAAGGGAGTTTCGCTTGTAATATAAGTTGTACTTTGTTACGAATCAGGCCCCAGATAATTGAGCCGGTTGAAACGCTCGAATAAATGCCCGTCCGCAAACGGCTCCGCCATCTAGCTCCGTGTCTATTGGACAGACATAGTCCGCAACCCCGTTCTGCATTACCCCCTCTTTCCGCTCCAGTGGACAGGCAGCTTTAAACTCGTTCGCTTTACGGCCTCACAACGTAATGCAACTTGCTCGATTTTTCTTGCACGTATTGAAGATTTTTTTTCCTGTCTAGTAAGTACAACCAAACTTCGGTCGGGCTTTAACTGGCTTTAAGCACGGCGCAGATTATCTAGTGTCACGTCACGCGCACGCAACAGTTGTAATAAATGAAACTGCAAGGATGATGGCGTACTAGATACGTGAACATGTTATGCCATATTCCTTACAGTTTCATTCGTTACAACTGGTGCGTTACACGCACACGCATCTGGCCTGCGCCGGCCTTTATACTACGAAACTCGATTTTGGAACTTCGTATCATACCGTTCCGTTCACGCTAATAGTATTAAACTGAAGGGTGAAGGGAACGACACAATACGAACTTGGATTTTCGTAGTAGCGCCCCTGAAGTTCCGCAAGTGACCGCACCAAAACGTGACATAACTTCGGGAAATGTGTTGCTAGTAATTGAAATAGTAATGAAGGCGTAATCACACCGAATTTCGGTCGCTTACTTCCCGCTGTTATGGTGTTAGCAAACGCCCAAATTAAAATAGCGTTTTAACTACCTACTTGTGAACTTTACTTGCAACTCCACCGACATCTACTTAGAAGGAAAATAAAATACGCCACGGCCTACGTGGCAACGGAAGCCTTACCGGCTTAAAGGCTATCTACAAATTACGTGACACCAATTTTGATCATTTTAGACCCCCCCCCCCCCCCCCCGCCCCGCCCTTACTTTGTCATGCTTATTACTATGAAAATCATAATTATTTAATTCGTTTGTCACAAATCCACACTCCCTAAATGTGGGACGTAATTTATGGACGGCCTCTTAGCGCCAATTCTGTATGCGGGTAGTTCTACTAGCGTTTCTACCACTATAACTATCCTGTCGCACATAAATACTCCAAAAAACGATAATACTAACTTTATTTTGATACTTTTTCTCGTTGCCAAATTAAGGAATAGGTTAAGAAATGAGTGAGTGAGAAACGACACAGTAGTGTACTTGCGGTACAATTTCTATTTGTTTACATCTCATGCTAACTGTAGCTTATTTCTTCACTATTTACGATAGGAAAGTGATAGCCGTTGAAACGCTAGTAGAACTACCATGCAGTACTATTAGATATTCTGTAGCTTTAGATAATAGTCCTATGGGTTCGTGTTTGGTTACTTTAGAAGTAGGAGCGGAAGAGGCCAACAGTGGCTCGAACCCAAAGCGGCGTCGTCCTCCCTTGCAGTTCGCGGGAACATTCTGACGCGTAATCGTGAAGCCGGGAACATTCCTCGTGAAGCTTTGCCTGAAAACAACAAATTTCCTTTAGTATCCCACGAATATTTCAAACTAAATACAAACTGAAATATAGATGCACAGATGGTCTGACCAGTGCTGGTGTAGGGGTAAGCGTAAGCACGCAGCACGGAATGCTGAGGACCTGGGTTCGATTCCCAGCATTAGTCTTTTTTCTGGGGTCTTTTCTGTACATCTATATTTCAGTTTGTATTTAGTTTGAAATATATGGTTTCACGGGATGACCGTAAAAGTAATAAAAAAATGAAGTTGAAAAAATGAATACAAAAAGATACTTCATACCTAACTTGTTGTCCCACGAATATTATAAACGTTTGTATGGATGGATGGACTTGTGGATGTTTGTTACCCTTTCACGCTAAAACGGTTTGACGAATTTTGATGAAATTTGGCACATAACCTGTATTAAAATATAGGATACTTTTATCCCGAAAAATCGCAGTTCCGGAACTCTTCGCAGACGGAGTCGCGGGCAACAGCTAGCACAAAATAATATCATGCTGCTTGATGCGACTCTCCTTAAACTGAGCGCTAGCCTATGATTGCAGTTTATGAAATAAGTCAGTACACTTACCTGTAAATCTGGTGAGACAGTAAAGATGGCCGCTTGCGCCTCCAGGTCACGCTTAACGGACCGCTCCCCCAGGTTGGCTGAACCCACCAGCGTCACCCACGGAACCCCGCTGTCTGGGGGATAGTACCTTAAAACGTCAAACAAAAAATATACCAGGGGTCTACTACGAAATTCGAAGTTCGTATCATGTCGTCCCTTGCACTCTTTTGTTTAATACTATTTACGTGAATGGAACAGCACGATACGAAGTTAGAAAATCGAATTACGTAGTATTAAGGCCAGTACCGCCGACGTGACTGGGTGAATCAATTTTTTCTTGGCACCCGTTGCTATGGTTACACAAATTTTGTCTCCTGGACAACCTAAGCATCTTTCTATGACACAGTATGAAGATGTCACTTGGACAACTGGGAACTGAGTAGACAGCAAGAAAAAGTTGATTCACCCAACTATCACGCCTTTCCCACATGCCTCTGGCCGTAACAGGACATTTTCTTCAGTATTAATTCTGTGAAATACAATTTAAAGGCGATTTTAAAACAGAAGCATGCAGTACAGCGAGCAGGCTATTTAGTTGCAGTACATATCTACATATAGATAGACACCTTTATGTCACTAACAATAAGGTTGGTAACTTACCATAACCCTTTGGCGTGGAATGTCCAGTCCGGTCGCTCATACTCCAACATTTGCACTCTATCAGTGTGATTACACTCTTCCACTCTGTTCCAGAACCTGTAATTATGATCAATATAACTACATATAAACATACAATACCAAAGCAGTATATTAGGGCATCAACGAATATGGGGCCCCGTTGGAAAGTACTAATGTCAATAACAACAAAATCTCTATTATGTTTTTGTAAGTGAATATCGGACTTTTGGAGCCCCTATAAGGTAGCGGGACCTGAAATGGGCATCGTGTACCCTGATGGGGAAAAACGCGTTTCACATAACTAGCTTACGCTCGCTTCTTCAAAGGATGTCTACAACATAACATAAGGAACAAAGTAAATATCAAGATAACGAAGGCGATGAAGGATTTCGACGTTCCTCTTCACCGCCACAAAACAAACGAAGTGACGTGCTCTGTACGCCACGCCACGTTACATGAAAAACTGATATTTTACTTAAAATCCATTGTAGAAGGGTTTATTTCGAGTTGAAATATTGGTCATGTATAGATGACGTTGGCATGTGAGGCATTTCATTGGCTGTCACAACTAGATGACTGGGGCGGTGAAGAAGTTAACCTTTTCAATGCTCTGTCAAATACAACAGCTCTCGCTTATACGCCATGACATCGGAATGTAAAACGCGAAGTTGAACTCTACAGAAATGCATGTAGGTAGATATCGCTCTGCACGACGTGACTGATATATATCAGTCGTTGGCGTAGAACATGCGGTGCTGATATTATGTGTTGTTGGCGTCGAAAAGGTTAAGGAGAACCATTAAATAAATCTTAAGTTTGCTGAATCGGAGTTGCTAATTTTATGTCCGCATGAGAGACAACTTTTGTTCTTATGGTGTGTATGACCCACACCTAATAGGATAAAGCAATATAACAGTACATACTTTCTCGCTATCAACGAGTACGCGTGAGGGATACCGCCGGCTGGACCCGCCGCCCCCATGAAGCCATTTGCCTAAAAAAAAAGCATTATTTTCCTTATACTCCATTTAATTTAGAATTATAAACCACAACAACATTATATTGCGGCTCGTGAACTGTAATCTCTTTACAATTTGTACTAGAGTAACAATTGACGACACGCAAATAAAGTAACATTAAAACAATTTTATTTTGCGGCTCCCAGACTATCGTACTGTACTATTTGCTAGGTAAGAAATAGTTGACGAGGCGCAATATAATGATGTTGTGGTTTTCAATTCTAAATTAAATGAAGTATAGGTACAGTCAAGGAATTTAATTTGCAACCCCTAAATTTGAATATCGTACAGCAAACTGTCACCATAAGAGCTAGCTACGATGTTGCTTTGACTTGTTGCATTTGACATTTCAACCGTAATGCACACTTATTGGTTCAAGATACTAGCTTTTTTCAAATAAGTGACAATATGTAAATTGGATGACAAATTGACAATGCAAGCACAGACAGCAAAAGTTTATTTAACAACTTACATTGGGATGTGCCATCAACAAACTAATGTTAGCTTTACAATCCTTCAGTAGAGTATCAGCATATTCTCCGGTCAAGTTGAAGTACCCTGTGGCCAGTCTAATGAGCGAACCAGGAGGAGCTGAGCCCAACAACCCCTGTGTCACTCTCTCGTCCTGTCTTATATCATATTCACCCATTTGTATGAGAGGAAACACCCATGTATCTCGGTCTGGATCTGGAAGCAAAAGCAATTTAGGTCATTTACTTATTAGGATATGGTGGTTACAGGTTGCCAAAAGCAAAATACACTTTGATTCAACATTGAGGTGGGAACATACCTCATATAATGTGCTTAATATAATTGTAAAATATAATACTCAATTGGTCCTTAGATATCTCTATGTCCCAACAAGGTGTCACATTTATACCTGCCTATTTATAATTACAACAGTGTTTTTAATGTGATATGCAATAAATAAATGAATATGAATATAAATATAACAATTGACAACACACATGTTTCAATATATTAACATACATAATAATAATTGTCTAGAAGCGTAACTAAGCCCGAAAAATCACTCCACTCAATACTGTACCGCGGCGGGCGGAGCTTAAAAACTGTACCTGCGCGGCGCGTCAGTTCGGCCGTGACACTGACGTGACTGACGTGAGTCGTGCAGTCGCTCCGTAGAAAGTGTCAATTGAGTTTATTATTGTGTTTTTGCGCTAATTGATTTGAAAAATATGCCGTCGTGTTGTGTGAAGTGGCGTAGAAGCCATTCAGATATGAAAAACACAGGACTCACCTTTCATATGTACGTAAATAAATATTTTAGAACACCATACTTGACGACTCTGGAAAGTGTTATGTATCATGTAACCAAGATCCCACCAAAAACATAAATGTAAAAAATGTTAGCCAAGTTCAATACTAAAAATAATGGTTTAAAAAAACTAAAAAACACGCTTTAAAAAAAAAAATAAAAAATAAAAAAAAAAAATAATAAATTTCAATTCACTATTCTTATAGTGCAGTAAAAAATCTTAATGAGCAATTATTATATTGTTATATCTAGATCAAAATTTGTAAACAATTCTAAATATTGATAAAATAAATAATAATAGTTTAAAATATTTTATTGTAAAAGAAGCGTGGGGTGCATGGTGTCAATTGTCAAGGATTATCATTTTGATAACATCTTAAAAAGCACCCCACGCTTTTTTTACAATAAAATATTTTAAACTATTATTATTTATTTTATCAATATTTAGAATTGTTTACAAATTTTGATCTGGATATAACAATGTAATAATTGCTTATTAAGATTTTTTACTGCACTATAAGAATAGTGAATTGAAATTTATTATTTTTTTTTTTAATTTTTTATTTTTTTAAAGTGTGTTTTTTAGTTTTTTTAAACTATTATTTATTTTCTATTTTTTAGTTGCATTTTTCACAGTGAGAGTTTCCATGTGCTAAAAAGAGACCCCCAACCCCCTAAACCCAACCCCCCAACATCCCCCAACCCATTTCCCCAACCCCCACAACCTTACCCCCAACCCTCTAAACCCCCCTTACCCCCCTCCTCATTTTCCAAACCCCCAACCACCTAAACCCAACCCCCTAAACCCGGACCTCCACCCCATTTCCTCAAACTTCCCCCAAACCCCTAACCCCAACCCCCCTTACCCCCCATCCCCAACCCCCTAAAACCCCAACCCCGAACCCCCATTACCCCCTCCCCATTTCCCACAACCCCCCCAACCTCCCTAACTCCACACCCTTAACCCCAACCCCCTTCCCCTCCCATTTCCCCCCAACCCCCCCTCCACTCCTCCACCTACCCCCCCTTCCAGTTCCATCATCAAACCCTTGTTACCATCTAGGCCTCTTACCCCTCCCCATTTCCCACAACCCCCCAAAATCCCTAACCCCCGAACCCCCCAACACCCCCACCCTATTTCCCCCAACCCTCTAAACCCCCGACCCCCTTACCCCCACCCCCCATTCCCCCCCCACCTCACCACCTACCCCCCTTCTAGCTCCATCATCAGACCCTTGTTACCATCTAGGATCAAAGTACTCGTCAAGACAAATCAAACGAGCCCAAACTCGACAGGGTTGTGTAGTTTTATTGTTGAGTGCCTTTGGCCATCTTCCAGCTCCATCAGCTTTGTCTATGAGAGTGTGAGTGTTACGTTTCAATTGCTGTTAGTTTGTCTGCGTAAGTGGAATCACAATCGAAGCTGTAACTAGAGGCGATTACTCTTCCAGAGAATTATTATTTGTAGATAATAACATACATATTGTTAAAAAATGCAAACATCCATGCAGCCAGCTCACATGAAAGTTAATCTAAGAAAATGTATGAATTGATATAAAAATTAAATGCTTTTTTGCTAACTGTACTTGTACTTGCATTGTCATCCAATCTACACACCCACACCAAATTTCAAGTTAATTGGAATAAGTGGATGAACTATATTTTTACTTACCAATGAAATAAAAGCTTGCAAAAGAGAGAAATGGAGGTCTTTTCCCAGCAGTTGGGCACTCAAAAGGCAAAAGAAAAGATGAACATTATTACCATTGAATGTAGGTGAAGAGTCCTGCTTCTTTTTCCATCTTTGAATGAGGTTTAATATCTTTTTATTAACTTCACGGACCAAAGCTTCTCTTGTTCCAAACTTTATTTCCGTAAAACCTTCCTTCACACATTTCTTGCTATGATTACTTACTTCCTCTGTAAAAAAATTGATGGTTTTTTGGACAAGGGGCTTATTAGCTTTTTAGCTTTGATTTAATGCATTTAGGCAGAATAAAAAGATTTGATTTGCTGCAGCAACAAAGAGGTAGATAATTTTGTGTGCCTAAGGCTGTGTGAAAAATGTAGATACAATTTTTCAACCAACTTCAAAAAGGAGATCCGAAAATAGCCTTTTTGTAATGGATTCCAATGATGACTTTTTGTTCAATAGTATTAGTTTCATTGATTTAATATACAATAAATATAGCCTAGTTCATATTTCTATTTAAAAAAAGTACTATTGGTCCTAATTTCACACAAAACAATTGGCATTTCAATGATGAAATAAATTACTATTAAATAAAAACAAAATAATAACAACTTACATAATCATACCTATAAGTTCACAATAGAAATCAGCCACATCTGGGTCATTAATTTCTATATACCGGTCCTGCCTTTGTTGGAAATAATCATTGGAGCAATTGGCTCCACTCAGCAATACCGAGTCATCTGCTATGTACAGCTTCATGTGTTGGAGTCCCACAAGCTCATTGTATCGAGATGGCAAGGCTTTGGACCATGAGCCATGCAAGCGAGGAGTTTGGTACAAAGAAATATTGCACTGTTCAGGAACATCAGTCACAAACTCCTTCAACAAGCTTCGCGAGTTCACCTGCCCTCGCGTACCTCGCTGGTAGTCCAACAATACACTAAATTTCAAGCTTTTATTCTTCATCACATTTTGCTTTGTTACTTTTAACAATTCTTTCTCCATAGCCCCTGTCCCTATATATAAACTTGCAACTGATATACGACGATTGGCTGTCTTAAATCTTTCATACAGAGAATCGTAGAACTTCCTTGGATCAGTAATTATTTTAAATTTAGAAGAATTTACTGCAAAACATGGCGCAACACTATATAACCAGTTAAAGTAATGCAATTCAGCCGCTTTAAATCTTAAAGTCATATTTCCGTTGATCAACATTTTTATTCATAAAAAAACTCGCTAAAGAAACAATAATTAATTTGCAGAAATCTCAAAAACAGCACAATATTCACGACGCAATCTACACAGCCGTGAATTGAGTGAGATTGAGATTACTGTCAAAACTGACAGCTTTATGTGTAGTGTAGGGCGTTACAATACCGGATGTTTCCGTATAATCGATATAGATGAAAAAATACAACGTAATCGATTAAATTAAAGGTGCGTTATGCATTTTTATGAAAATGCATAAACATGGCATGTAATTGTAACGTACAACTTTTAAACTTTTTACAGAAAGATTTGCCGACGTGATAATGAATCGTGATTTTACGATTTAAATCAAAACATCGACAATATCTATTTGTCTCTTCCGATTAAAATCGCTAATAGTAACGGTAACGAGTGTAAGCTAGGCTTTACAAAAGAATGGAATGAATGAATTGGGTTGGGAGGGAGTGAAAGAGTCAGTTAGAAGTAAAATGAATGAACGAAACGAATGGACCAATCCAATTAAAGAAAAATGGTGGATGGTGGTTCGTGAATAAGAAAGAAGTGGTGATGAAAACACTTATAATTAAAATGTTTTAGCTGTGATTAAATAGTATACAATAATGATAAAATGTCGACTCCAGCGTCAGATCGAAAGTATGGAGCTCAAAAGATACGCCTCACAAGTACGTAGATTTTTAATATTTGAAATACTTCCGCAATGGGAATGGTGCGAGTATTTTGATTTTGGTTACAATCTACTCAATATTGTTGTAATTTACAGTTTTGTGCGCAAGAAACTTGGCCAGAAGAGATCTTTTTCGTAAGTCCACCTTTATATTTATGCTATTGTTATCAGTATGCAAATGGAGGTCTTCCTCAACTCAAGGTCTGAGAAATAAGGCAGTGAGGTTTAATACGTATAAACGCGAAATTGACCTGCGTACACAAATTGCTCTGAAGATTATTTAGATTCGTTAGGATTGCCTAAATGCATATAAGAAATACTTTTACTTTTGTTGTTGTGAATTATGATGAATTGTAATAAAAAATTGTCCTATTTGTAGGAATGCCAGATCCATTTGCCAAAATAGCGGTGAATGGAAATGGGCAGGTTTATTCTACAACTGCTGTGAAAGCAACCCTGGATCCAAAGTGGAATACTCACTATGACTTGTATCTCACCAAAGGAGACGGAATCACTATAAGGTACCACCCAAACTATATTTTTATTTCAAAAAGAATCACTTGTGTTTGTGTTGTTTCAAGCAGTGTTGTGCAGAGAGTTCTACTCCTGGTTAGCACTCTAGTTAGAATGGTGAAAGAACAAAATATCATGGGATAATTGACACCAATTGACCTGGCCCCAAAGTAAGCAAAGCTTGTGTTTAAGGTACTAAGCAACTGATAACCATACTTAAATAAATAGATACATACTTAAAAACATATTAAATAATCAAGACTCAAGAACAAACATACTTTTCATACATAATATCTGCCCCAACTGAGATAGAACCTGGGACCTCAAGCTTTGTAATCATGTTCTCTAACCACTACACTATCTGGCCATCAAATAAATAAATAGCTAGGATAGCTCAGTTCTGAATTCTCATCTCAAATGCTGTCCTGTATAATATTGTGCTTATAATATTGTGTTGTTGAAACAGTCACCATCAGATGACTGAAGTAAGTAACGCAATAATATCCAAACACTTGTTACCCTTATGGGTTGTGTTTATGTTCACATACTTTTTAAGGCATTTAAGGCTCCAATCTCTCTCATAGCAAACCACGTGATATAACATAATATATTATCTAGCTAATTGGATATTACTTTTACGTAATGCATTATTATCACAAATATTTATTCAAAACTTGCTTTTCCTTTGCAGCATATGGAATCAGCGGAAAGTCCAGAAGAGACAAGGATCAGGATTCCTTGGTTGTGTTCGTATTTTGCCATCCACAGTGCACAAATTAAAGGACACAGGCTGTGAGTCATTCTTTATTATTAAGCTACAGTGGGATGTGGTTTTGTACCAGGCTATATTTATGAAGAATGCAAAGTTCTTAGTATAATTGTTATATTATTAGTCATGGTGTGCTGTATGCTCAATTCTGTGGTAAAATGAATGCCTCAGCCTTCTTAGTGTGATAATTTGAGTCTTGCAGCTGTCTGTCTAGGTTCAGTATATGCTCTCTTGGTTTGTCAGATTAATATTATTTAATAACTTAACTTTTATTCTAACTTATACTACAACAATACAATAGACAATCCTACAATAGACAATAGCGGATTTTATATTTTTGTTTAGCTGACGAAGCCTGTTGCGGATCTCAATCTGTTGCTATGACGAAGCTTGTTGCGGATAGGGCATCGAAACTCGGTTCAATTTTGAAAACCCGGGTTTTCGGGTCTAAGAGTAATCAAGACCCGGGTAGACCGGTTTTTTCGAGCTTTTCGATCTTTTTGTTATAATTTTTAAAAATACAAGAAACTGTGTTCTTATATCGATTTTCTACAATAAGTACAAAATGTAAAGGATGAGGAAGGTTTAAAATAAATGAGACAGTACTTTCCAAATTACAAAAACAGTTCTAATATTTTAAGTCGTATAGATTTTTTTAGTCTGAATATCGATTTTAAGCTTGAACGTGTCCGTTTGATGAAATCCAGGCTCCGACCATCCCTGCTCCAAACTATAATCGGATCTGAAAAGTTCCAGTCTAATCTGGAGAACCGATTCGCTGCTTTGGAAACCTCAAATAGCGATGACCGGGCCCTCGAGAATGTAGTTGGAATCCTCAGGGAGGAAGGTGTGAGATTTTGCGAATTGCGGCGTAAAGGCAGGAACTCGAAGCTTTCGGAAGAAACACTAAGGCTCATGGAGGAACGACGTGAACACCCACCAGACGACATGCTCTAAACAGGAGAATTGGCAAACTTGTAAGATACGATCTCCGATGCTCCAACACCCGTTCAATAGAACGAGCGATCGAGCAAAATCGGGGATCAAAGGTTTTTGTCAAATCTCTTGGAAGAAGTCATCTGACGAAGCTGACCTCTACGGATGGAGTAGTTGTTTCTTCCAGGTCTGGGATTCTTTCGGAAATTGAAAACTTCTACAGCCAGTTATACGCTACGCATGCATCTCAACCTGATCCCGAAAATGAGGAGTCCAGAGCTGCATTAACACGCCACTTTACGGAAGACTTGCCAGAAATCAGCCTGAACGAAATCGCGATGGCTCTCAGACAGCTTAAAAATGGAAAAGCCCCTGGAGAAGACGGTATTTACGACTGAGCTCCTGAAATCTGGTGGTAAACCTATAATGAAGGAGCTCTAGAATATTTTTAATACTGTTCTTTTTGATGGAAGAACTCCAGAGGCGTGGAGTAAGAGTGTTGTCGTGTTGTTTTTCAAAAAGGGTGATAAAACTCTTTTGAAGAACCACCGACCCATTTCACTCTAAAGCCACGTCTAGCTGTTTTCGAGAGTCATCACGAACCGTCTTGCGCGAAGGCTCGACGAGTTCCAGCCCCCCGAACAGGCCGGGTTTCGATCGGGATACGGCACCATAGACCACATCCATACAGTGCGGCAGATTATACAGAAAACCGAAGAGTATAATCGGCTGCTTGTGCTTAGCGTTTGTGGACTATGAAAAGGCCTTTGACTCGATCGAGATCTGGTCTGTTCTGGAATCTTTGCAGCGATGCCAAGTCGATTGGCGATACATCCAAGTGTTGAGAGGTCTGTACAACGCCGCTACTATGGCCGTCCAAGTCCAGAATCGGCAGTCTGAACCTATCCCCTTGCATCGTGGTGTGAGACAAGGGGACGTTATATCCCCCAAATTGTTCACAAATGCATTGGAGGATGTGTTCAAGACGCTGGACTGGAAGGGGCGTGGCATTAACATAAATGGCGAGTACCTCTCACACTTGCGATTTGCAGATGATATCGCCATCGTGGCGGAAACGCTGCAAGATTTGCAACATATGTTGAATGGCCTAGCTGATTCTTCTCAACGCGTTGGCCTTCGGATGAACCTGGATAAAACCAAGGTTATGTTCAATGAACATGTAAGTCCGGAACGAATTGCAGTTCAAGGCAATATTCTCGAGGTTGTTAAAGAGTATGTTTACCTCGGGCAAACTATGCAATTGGGTAAAAACAACTTCGAGAAAGAGGCCAACAGAAGAATACAGCTGGGATGGGCAGCGTATGGGAAACTGCGTCAACTCTTCACGTCGCCAATTCCACAGAGTCTAAAGACGAAAGTCTTCAATCAGTGCGTCCTACCCGTCATCACATACGGTGCCGAAACGTGGACACTCACTGTAGGGCTGGTCCACAAATTTAAAGTTGCTCAACGTGCTATGGAAAGGGCTATGCTCGGAGTTTCTCTGAAAGATCGAATTCGTAACGAAGTGATCCGACAGAGAACCAAACTTATCGACATAGCCCACCGCATTAGCACGCTGAAGTGGCAATTGGCAGGCCATATAACCCGAAGAACCGATAACCGCTGGGGTAGACGAGTTCTTGAGTGAAGACCACAGATCGGCAAACGTAGCGTGGGACGACCTCAGACTCGGTGGAGCGATGATCTTCGCAAGGCGGCTGGCAAGAGCTGGATGAGAGTGGCCGAGGATCGTGCTCAATGGCGTGCCATGGGAGAGGCCTATGTCCAGCAGTGGACGAACGTAGGCTGATGATGATGATGATGATGATAGATTTTTTAGACATTTTTTTAGTATCACAATAATCACCAATTACTGTAAACATTAATAAAACTCTTCTTTATAATAACTAATATCCGTTTTGGATAATAATAATATATCGTACGTAACGAAACAAAAAAATGACAGAAATCTGAACTGAATTATTAGTTTTTCTTTTTACTTAAGTAATATGAACGTAAAAAAATTAGGGCATCCAAAGTTTTGTCACTCAAAGACGAGCGCAATCTATTGCCGACAATTCCAGCCGAAGAAAATATACGCTCCGGCTCGACACTAGTAGGTGGAATGGTTTTTAAATGTTCATATACCAGCGATAGGTAACGCCCTCGCTGCCGCGCTGTCGCGTACCGCCACATTTCTACCCTCACAGTGAATAACAAAATTAATTGAGAGATACTCACCTAGAAAGAGCGTCACCGAACACTACAAACAACACTCCTCACGTTCACTCACACCGCCCGCGCCGCCGCATCGAATAAGTTTACTTGTGACAGTCTAGGAACCTAGTAGGAACGTAGCAACTAAGCTTCTTTTTACGTAATAATTTATCAGAGCGTTTTATTATTCCATTTATTATTGCATTCGAAGTGGTTTATACTTAAAAAATAACAAAAAGAAAAGTATTAAAAGTACCCGAAAAACCCGAGTTTTAAAAATCAAACCCGGGTTTTTTTGTAATCCTCGGAACCGGGAAAACCCGGTTTTTTCCGGACCGGGTAAACCCGGGCTCGATGCCCTAGTTGCGGATAACAAAATATTTTCTTTTTTTTTTCTCATTGACGAAGCCTACGCTGCGGATCTGATTTTATTGTATTTTTTTTTATTAATTTCTGAAATAAATATATTATATAGACAATCCGCAGGTAACACCATGTTAAACTTCTTCAATCTAACATCTTTGATCAATTATAACTGTAGATGCACAGTCGCGCGCCCGAATATGTCCGAGCCAAATGAGCTCCACTTTGATAAAAGTGGACGACTTTTTTCTCAGTACGTTGTTGTCAATGCAAGCGTAACGATGCCCACGTGCGTCTTTAAAAAGTGCAAAAATCACTCGAAAAAACGGAACAAATCTAATGGAATATCATACTTTCGGTGAGTATCTGTTGTTTTTTCTATTAAATTCTAAGAATCAGAGAGAAATATTGATTTAAATTAATTTTAAAGCCATTTCTAAATTGCTAATTAAAAGATTAACGTTGTCAGAATTCCACAACATTGACATATGCCTTGTCTTTGTCACACGCACAGGAAAGCTTATCAGTAAAACGAAACAGATAAACAACAGAACATAGAACAAAAGTGTAGTGGAGTTGCCATCACCCTATTTTTTTATTTCTAGAACGTTATGTGTTTTTGTGTGAAGTTTTGATTTCCTGGATGTGTATACGTATGTCATGTATGTGTGTATGTGTTACTGGTTATAAAGTAAGTCAAGACCACCTAGAATTGTTTTTTGGCCAAATAAGAAGCCAAGGTGGTTTCAATAACAATCCCAACGCGGTGCAATTCAAAGCTGCATACAAAAAAATTTTGACACACGTTGAAGTCGGAGAAAAGTTTACTGGAAATTGCATACCACTGGAAAGCATACCAGTTCTAAGCGGAAAAGCAGTCGCCAACATTAATAACACTTCGGCTGGCTATCGCTTGGACATTGACTTGGAAGAATCTGCGTCTATGGGGGCATTTAAAGAAAGATTAGAGGAGTCCGAAATTCAAACATACACAAACAACTGCAATATAGTTTCTGCCTCATTGGATTGCGATCATCTTGATTCCGAGCTGATCAAGCAGATCGTAGGATACATCTCCGGTTTCGTAATGAGATATTTACTGAAGCATCTAAAATGTGAAGATTGTAAAGACCACTTGCTAGCCAAAGAAAAAAAATCATTTCATAAATTAATTGACATGAAAGACTTAGGAGGATTGTGCTATAGCTCCGGAGATGTATTTGTTATCTGTGACAGGGCGGAGGTAGTGCTCAGAAGGCATTTACGTTCAGGCGGTAGTAGGTGCGAAAAAGAAATAATTTGCGTGCAAATTTTAAAAGAATTATTGTATAAAAAGACATTGACTGAAGTTAAACACAACCATCGCAACTGGTTAATAAAGTCCATAATTATGAAATATGTTGACATACGTCTCCATTACGAAGCTAGAAAGACAAGCCAAGACCTGAAACAAAAATCTAAACGACAATTATATAATAAACTTACCTTGTTTCAAGGACACTGATTGAAAATAAAAATTAATAAAGTTATTATATTAAAAACAAATTTTATTCATAAATAATGAAATTTGTTTGATTTTTTTTTTGTTTCATTATAATACTACCCACCATTACAAAAAAAAATATACACGGTGACTTCAAATACATAATATTAGGGAGAAAATTATACTACAATATTTTAGACTATCGCAGTCTTTACTAATTTCATGATTTAAAATCGGGTTTTTGTTCCGCGTACTATCGCCCCAAGCGCCAGATAACCAACTTAAAGGCCCAGTTTGCGTGCAGTGGCTAGACATCTGTCCATAACAATCCATAGCAATAAACATCAACGGCTGCAAGCAAATTTGTTATGAAAATGGGTATCTGACGTCTGGGGCGATGGTACCTTGATTTTGAAGAAGCCCGATATTTCGGCACAGTTGCATGCGCCATGATCACGAGACGACACTGTGTCAAGGTACGCGGAACAAAATCCGATTTTAACTCATGAAAATTATACTTTCTGGATTTTCTCATGATTACGAACAACTTTAAGTACTCCCCTACACTCTCCAAGGAACCTAAATGGCAAATTTCAGCTTTCTACGACCAGTAAAACAAATAATCGATCCTGTTGAACTGAATAATATAAATCCCGTTTTTCCATAACCCGTGGGAATTTCGAAAAATCCTAAAAATATTTTTCACTATTATAATTACCTACTTTTATGCCCAATTTGAAGAGTAGTAATTATAATATACATAATTACGGAGATACATAGGAATCCCGTTGAACTGAATATATAAATCCCGTATTTTCCTTATCCCGTGGGAATTTCCAAAAATCCTTCCTTGTTGGATGCCTACATTGTATACACACATTGTACACATTGTACACATTTGCAAAATTTCAAGTCTCTAGGTGCAGCGTTTTGGGCTGTGCGTTTATATACAACAGTCAGTTAGTCAGTTTATCATTTTATACTTATATCTCGAAAACGGTAAACATTTGGAGTAAAGAAAATTAGGTTTAAAATTATCTAAATGACGTCCCCATTCATTCTGTAAAGTGTTGGCGTTAACCTTAATTTCACCGTTTTTTATTGCATTAATTGACAAAAACTTTTTGTAAAGAAAGTCCTCTCCTAAAGTCGGAATGCATTCTTTGTTCTACAACATCATTTCGTCCGCCAAAGCAACGTCAAACTCGTCAAAGCAATCTTACAACGTCGCCTTCAATGTAGCAAGTGAAATTAATCACTATGCCGTTTCTGATAAGGCTTACATTCATATCCGACCAAACGTGTGGAAATTGTGGAGTTTAGCTGTCAAGTGTCAAGCGTTGTGGAGTTTTGCCGCTACCGAAATTCGACTGTAATGAAGTAAAGACTAGGTTCAAATTTCGTCACGTATTTACGTATTTGGGATCAGTTTTCTCTACGCACACGTAAATAAATTTTTAACTGTGAAGTTGCGAAATTCAACTGTAATTAAGTAAAGACTAGGTTCAAATTTCGTCACTTATTCTTTTCACACAAAGTAATTACTTTGTGTAGGTGATGATTTTATTTGTTACGCAAACAAATAAATAGTTCGGACATTCTTTCAAGGGGATTTTGTTCGGCAATGTGTATCTTCAGTTATAATTGATCAAAGTCTAACATAATTGAAAAGTTAGAATGGGTTTTCAAAACTTGCTACAAAATATCTTCATAAATTAATTTTACGTTTTTTATTATTCTCAAAATGCTTTATGACAAATATTTTGCTTCTTTCAGATCAATGTCTTGAGCTTTGTGAAGACGGTTCTGGTGAAACATGTGGAGTCAGGGGCCAAGTTATAGTATCTTTGCTGTCTCGAGATGGGGCCAGGGGCGAGCCCGCGTCTGCGGCTGGCGAAGGCTCCCCGTTAGCGGTGGTAGGCCCCGCAGGCGAGGTCCGGGCTCCCCGGGAACCCCCCATCCAAAATATTGCCCCACAGCCGTTGCCACAGCACTGGGAAGAGAGATTCACGTCTAGTGGCAGGTAATTAGCGTGTTTTGTCCGTCTAGCACTACAATTAGCATATCATGTCTCTAAATTGTCTAATAAAGAGATGCTAATTGCAGATTGCATACTATGTAACAGCGTTTCGTCACGCTTTTGCCATAATTATGCATGCATGTTGTTTTTATGTTTACTGAGAGTTCAAACTTAAGGTTGCAACTAATTTGTTATGTGCATTTCAAGATCAAGAACATTCTTAACTCATCACATTTTCATCTTTTTTTTTATAAGAAAAGACATGTTACTTTAAGTCTACATATCACCCAGATGTGTGACATCACATCCTATTTACAAACAAACCGATAAACGCGAAATACACTGAGGCAAGTTTATACATAATTCAGCTTTGTTGTCATTTCTGAGAAACAGCTCAAATTCTGCGTGTGTCAGTTTATGTGCCAAAGTAATGATGGAATTTGTCTGCCAAGAGTGGTATTATCTTGGATTTATGATCAGTATGACAAATATTGTATTTGGACTTAACTTAATTAGTCTTTTCATTAGGGTGACAGATAACCTACTTAGTTAATGAGGGATTGTCATCAAAGAGGAGCGATCATTTTGTTGATCTAGGCTAGGCTATGTGGTCTATTTATTTAATTTAGACTCAAAGGCAATATTTTTCACTGTGCCTACTTAAAGTTTCTAGTTCAGATAAATCATTTTTTACCTTTTGGTAGCCAAAATTTCGTAACTCCCCTACAGCCACAGCTGGTGTACTGGGTGGTTACTAAACGGTACTAAAGAGATGAATATTAAAAGAGTTCAATATTAGGCACATTTGTATGTTTGAATTATTGTCGCCTGGAATGTAAAACAATAATACACGCCTTGATCATTTGTATGTGCTCTTTTGCAATTTGTAAACAGTACACAAATTATCAGGGCGTGCATTATTAAAGTATACATTAACCGCACCCTATTAAAATATTCGTTTGTAGCTAAGTGACAGTCCAAAAAGTCTGCCTGCTTATTATTACTTTACTGTTTCTACAATCTACCCAGGGGCCTGTTGCATAACAAAGTACAACTAATATTACAAGCGGAACTACCTTTCTAGTTAATATAACTGAACCGAGAGTTCCGCTTGTAATATTAGTTGTACTTTGTTATGCAACAGGCCGTAGGCCCCAGCAAGTAGTCTATCCTGCTTGTCAGTATTCTCTTGGGTCTATAGTGCAGAGGTTCCCAATTTTATTTGGCCATGGAACCCTGATTGATTATACTTTTTGGTGGAACTCTGGCTGGCTATTTTAATAGCTGAAGTGTTTATTTACATTGAAGTTTGAATATATTTATCTAGACTAGTGGAAAGAACAAATTATAATTGGAAAATGATTATTATGGTTTACTAATGTTTCGGCGAAACATTTTTCGCAAAATGATTTCATTTGGCAACTATTTATTTTTTCTGAAACTGTATACTTTTCAGGATTGTTATAAAACAAACCTAACGTAATCTACAGGATAGTCCTGAAATATATCCTGAATAGTTTACAGTTTCAGAAAAAATAAATAGTTGCCAAATGAATCATTTTGCGAAATAATTTTCGCCGAAACGGCAGTACCCGTGATTATTTTATTATAAGTATTTTCAAAACATTTACTATAACTAAGAAATACAAAGTAGCTAATTATTTAATGTGAAGAATTTTATTTACATATTTTCTTACAATAGCACTAAGGCCGGGGCCGCACTGGTAAAGCGACCGGCGACGCGACGCGACGGCGACTAAATCAAACATAGTTCGAGTTATGTGAGCTGCCGCAGCGCGGCCCCGGCCTTAGTGCTATTGTAAGAAAATATGTAAATAAAATTCTTCACATTAAATAATTAGCTACTTTGTATTTCTTAGTTATAGTAAATGTTTTGAAACTACTTATAATAAAATAATCACGGGTACTGCCGTTTCGGCGAAAATTATTTCGCAAAATGATTCATTTGGCAACTATTTATTTTTTCTGAAACAGTAAACTGTTCAGGATATATTTCAGGACTATCCTGTAAGGTTAGGTTAGGTTTGTTTTATAACAATCCTGAAAAGTATACAGTTTCAGAAAAAATAAACAGTTGTCAAATGAAATCATTTTGCGAAAAATGTTTCGCCGAAACGTTAGTAAACCATAATAATCATTTTCCAATTATAATTTGTTCTTTCCACTAGTCTAGATAAATATATTCAAACTTCAATGTAAATAAACACTTCAGCTATTAAAATAGCCAGCCAGAGTTCCACCAAAAAAGTATGATCAATCAGGGTTCCATGGCCAAATAAAATTGGGAACCTCTGCACTATAGACCCAAGAGAATACTGACAAGCAGGATAGACTACATGCTGGGGCCTACGGCCTGTTGCATAACAAAGTACAACTAATATTACAAACGGAACTCTCGGTTCAGTTATATTAACTAGAAAGGGAGTTCCGCTTGTAATATTAGTTGTACTTTGTTATGCAACAGGCCCCTGGGTAGATTGTAGAAACAGTAAAGTAATAATAAGCAGGCAGACTTTTTGGACTGTCACTTAGCTACACACGAATATTTTAATAGGGTGCGGTTAATGTATACTTTAATAATGCACGCCCTGATAATTCATGTACTGTTTACAAATTGCAAAAGAGCACATACAAATGATCAAGGCGTGTATTATTGTTTTACATTCCAGGCGACAATAATTCAAACATACAAATGTGCCTAATATTGAACTTTTTTAATATTTATGCGGCAGCTCACATAACTCGAACTATGTTTGATTTAGTCGCCGTCGCCGCTGCGGCCGCTGCGCCCGCTCACATAACTCGAACTATGTTTGAATTAGTCGCCGTCGCGTCGCGTCGCCGGTCGCCTTACCAGTGCGGCCCCGGCATAAAATTAGGCTTTATATCTGATAATTGAACGCGAAGATCTGCGCGACGGTACGGCGCGGCTATTAGTCTAGGTATTCCACAAACGTTTTATCTCTCGGACGGACAGACCGCGGAATTCCTATGACTCCAGGGTTCTGCAGACCACCTTTTGGAAATCGCTGCTTATAAGTCACCTTTGAACGAGGATCTCTATTTGCAGACCTTACTACGTTAACCACGCGCTCCGCCGCACGCAATGGGAGCGCCCATCACCGGAGCCCGCGAGTCCGGTCTCTGCGACGTCACCGCCCACCTCGCCATCGCCGCCCGCGCCACTGTCGCTGCCGTCGCCAACGTCGCCAATGTCGCCAGCAACTGCGACGCCGACCACGCCGTCGCCTACGTCCGATACTGATGTTAACAACGCCTCTTGTATATCTATGAGGTAATACTTGTCTGTTGCCTGAGATCTTAACGACTCGATTTTCACCGGGTTGCCTAAATTTTTTTACTTGACGTCAGTGATGTATATCTCGGCCTCTCGTGCGGTACTAGGTTATTTTTGAGCTTTATTTTTGTATAATAAAGAGGTAAATTTTGAACCGGCTAGTTGCTGAATATAGTGGTTGTAAGTGCAACTATTATATAATATGTAGCTCGACTTCAAAAGGTTAAGGTTGCCTGTCCACTGAATCTCCGCTCCTCTTCAGGGGACAGGAGTGTATATCCGTCGTTAGCATAGAACCTGCGGTGCGGATAAATGCATCGTTGGCGTCGAAAAGTTAAGGGTGAAGCCAGACGAGCGTATTTTTTTTTTGAGTCGTGAGCGGCGTAATTTCTGCTTCATTCGGTCATTCGTCATTCAAAACCCCTGTTTCGTTCATACGGCGACGCAGAATAAGTTTTACAAAAATAGGACTTTTATATTAAACCAAATTATTTTTGTAATCGTGACGGAAAATACGCGACTCGCAACTCGAAAAATAAACCGGCCAAGTGCGAGTCGGACTCGCGCACGAAGGGTTCCGTACAATTATCTATAAAAATCACGTTTGTTGTATGGGAGCCCCCCTTAAATATTTTTTATTTTAATTTAATGATTTATTTTTAATACATAATTAAATATTCTGTGAATATTTCAAGCGTCTACCTATTGCCGTTATCAATATCGAGCAAAAACGAGCAAAAAATCACGTTTGTTGTATGGGAGCCCCCTTAAATATTTATTTTATTCCATTTTTTAGTATTTGTTGTTATAGCGGCAACCGAAATACATAATCTGTCAAAATTTCAACTCTAGCTATCACGGTTCCCGAGATACAGCCTGGTGACAGACGGAACACGGACAGCGGAGCCTCAGTAATAGGGTTTCCGTTTTTACCCTTTGGGTACGGAACCCTAATTACGTTCGTTTGGGCTCGCCCTAACACCGTTGTTTGTTGACAGGCCGGAGCCGCAGCCGCAGACGGCGGTGAGGCGGCCGCCGGCGACGTCGCCGACCAGCTCCACTGCGCCCACCACGCCCACCACGCCCACCACGCCCATCACGCCCACCACGCCGCTCGCCGCAGCCGACCTGCCGCCCGGATACGGTAACAACAAAACATACCTGCTTTGAAGCCATGGTGCCCTACTGGTGTGACCTTAGGGCCATCCATAAATTACGTCACACCAATTTCGATCAATTTGGACCCCTCCCCCCCCCCCCTGTCACACTTATTACTATGAAAATCGCCATTATTTTGTTCTAGTGTCACAAATCGCTTGACCCCCTCCCCTCCCCCTAAAAGTGACACGTAAATTATTGTAGTGTAGGCACACACCTTCATTCCAAACCACTATATAACCATGTATCCTAGCTTAAGTGTGTAGTAATAAATCATATCTTAGACCTATCGGTTGTTTCCCTAACGCCAGCCATACATGGCGATCCTGCCAGTGCGGCCTTCGCGCTGCACTGGCGGCGCGCCGCGCCGACCAGTTAACGGACTTGTTTAAAACTTTTTTAAGTGAAAGTGTGGACAATGGAAAGAAAATTACAATTTAATTAGTACTAAGTGTGTGCAGTACGTACAGAAGTACAGTTCAGCTTTATATGTACAATTAATAAATGTAAGAAGACAAGACAATTGAAGAAAGAAGAAATAAAATAAAAATAAGACTATGGAAAGAAGATGAAAAAAGAAAACGAAGATAAAATACATACAAAGAATATATAAAATTGAAGAAGGAAAGGAAGGAATAAAATGCAATGAAGTACCTAAGAAGAGAATAAAAAGAAATCGATATAAAATATGATGAAAATACGAATAAAATAAAATGAAGCAAGAAGAGAAGAATAAAAACAATGAAACTGAAGAATAAATAAATTTAAGAATAAATAAAAATGAAGAAGTAATTAATAATTCACAAAAGTAAGAAAGAAAATACAAAATACGAAATAAAACCAAGAAAGAAGAGTACAAGTAGAACAAAATATAATTATGACGAAAAATGACTAAATCGGAGAAGAAAACCATGTTTGCTGCCAGGAGACTGTTTCGACATCATACGACCTGTGCCAGAGGATGATGTTATGCTATGCAGCCGGGAGTTACCGGTGTTCATAGGACGCTTGACTACGTGCAAGTTACGTGAAAGTGTTGGTAAAGTGAATTGACGCTAATTTAGGTGGAATCGGTTTGATCGAGTTGGGAGCTGGACATATTTTTTTTGTTATCGGGTTTTTTGAACTTAGAAATCATGAATAAATATATTTTAGTGTACCGGTTAGTACTATGTTTAATTTTGATTATATTATGAGTGCAATTATAATAACGCACCATTAACATTGCTATGCCGCTGATGACGAGTTTATTAGCACGTATAAAATTATTATTTGTTTTTATGTTTAGTCAACGTAGGACCGTAGTTTGGACGGTCAACCATAGCGATATTTTTCATTTTAATCATTTCATTCATTCATTTCAGCCGAAAGACGTCCACTGCTGAACATAGGCCTCCCCCAAGGCTCGCCAAACAGATCGGCCCTGCGCCATCCGCATCCAATGCGTTCCCGCTACCTTCACCAGGTCGTCGCTCCATCTTGTTGGAGGCCTACCTACACTGCGTCTTCCGGTCCGCGGACGCCACTCGAGAACCTTTCGGCCCCATCGGCCGTCAGTTCTACGGGCGATGTGCCCTGCCCACTGCCACTTAAGTCTAGCGATTCTTCGAGCTATGTCCGTGACTTTAGTTCTCGCGCGGATTTCATCATTTCTAATGCGATCCCGTAGAGAAACTCCAAGCATAGCCCTCTCCATCGCCCTCTGAGTGACCTTGAGCTTCCTTATAAGACCCATCGTTAGCGGCCACGTCTCAGTGCCATAAGTCATCACTGGCAACACACACTGGTCAAAGACTTTTGACTTGAGACACTGCGGTATATCGGATGACAAGATATTGCGGAGCTTCCCGAACGCTGCCCAGCCGAGTCTAATTCGTCGATTGACCTCTTTCTCGAAGTTGCACCTACCCAATTGGATTGTATGTCCCAGATAGATATAGTCGTCAACAACTTCGAGCAAAGTATCTCCGATTACGACGGGAGTTGGTACAACATGGGCGTTCGACATGACCTTCGTCTTGTCCATGTTCAATTTAAGACCAACTCTCTCGGAGACTCTTCCGAGGTCAGCGAGCATCGCACTGAGGTCCTCCAAGGTCTCAGCCATAAGCACCACGTCGTCGGCAAATCGAAGGTGAGTGAAGTATTCGCCATTTACATTGATGCCACGCCCTTCCCAGTCCAGAGTCTTGAACGCATCCTCTAGTGCAGCGGTGAACAGTTTCGGAGAGATAACATCTCCTTGTCTGACTCCCCGCTGCAATAGAATGGGCTTCGACATCTGATCCTGAAGTTGGACGGACATTGTGGCGTTATTATACAGACACTTCAGCACTTCGATGTACCGGTAGTCTACTTGGCACCGTTGGAGAGACTGCAGTACAGCCCAAGTCTCGATCGAATCGAAGGCCTTCTCGTAGTCCACAAATGCCAGGCAAAGGGGGCGGTTATACTCCTCGGTTTTCTGTATAACCTGCCGCAACGCATGTATGTGGTCCACGGTGCTAAAGCCTTTTCGAAACCCGGCTTGTTCGGGAGGCTGGAAGTCGTCTAACCTGCGCGCGAGACGATTCGTGATGACTCTCGAAAACAGCTTGTAAACATGGCTCAGAAGTGAAATGGGTCTATAATTCTTCAATAAGGTATTATCGCCTTTTTTGAAGAACAGCACCACTACACTTCTGTTCCATGCTTTTGGTGTTTTCCCTTCACGGATGGCGGTATCGAATAGTTTCTGAAGGGCTTTGAGGATCGGTTTTCCACCCGCCTTCAGAAGCTCGGCTGTTATTCCGTCATCACCAGGGGCCTTGCCATTCTTTAGTTGTTTGAGAGCCGTACTAATCTCGTACAGGCTGACGTCCGGGATGTCTTCGGTATAGTGCCGGGTTAATCTAGCTCTCGGGTCTTCAGCTAGATCCATGACGGGTTTCTTCGTTGATGTGTACAGCTGTCCATAGAACTTCTCAACTTCTAACAATAGCTCCGGTTTAGAGGTCACGATCCTACCTTCATCGGTCTTTAACTTTGCCAATTGGCTTTGCCCAACAGACAGATTCTTGGCAAAAACTTTAGAGCCTCTGTTGCGCTCTATCGCCACTTCAATACTATTAGTATTAAACTGGCGTATATCGCGCCTCAGAGACTTTGAGATCTGTCTGTTAAGCCGCCGGTATTGGCAAGCGTCACCAGATGTCTGTAGGATCATTTTACGTCGATCTTCCATGAGCTTTAGAGTAGAAGGTGTGATTTTTTTGGTTCTATTTGTACGGTGAGTCTTAAAGAACTTTGACCCAACCGTATGGACAGCTTCCACAAACCCGTCATTGTAGTCATCCATGTCGCTTCCTAGGCATTCGAAACGGTTTTGAAGTTCGAGCTGGAACGTTTCGAGGTTTTGTAGCTGGGCTGGTGCCGGGCGGAGCGTAGACTTTATCAGTCGCGATCTTTCAAGCTTGAACCGAATATTCAATGTGCCTCGTACCATACGGTGATCACTCCCGGTTTTAACCGCACTGATCACGGAGACATCATTGAATATTTGCTTCCTCGTCGACATAATAAAGTCTATCTCATTCCTCGTTACACCGTCAGGGCTCATCCAAGTCCATTTCCTGTGCTCTCGCTTCTTGAAGAAGGAGTTCATCATATAGAGTCCCTCCTTCTCCATAAAGCCGGCCAGTAGGTGGCCCCGGTGATTCCTACGCCCTACTCCAAATTGCCCCATTCGCAGCTCTTCACCATCCCGTTTACCCAGTTTTGCGTTGAAGTCCCCCATAACAACCGTGAAGTGAGTTCCGGAGCTATGCATGGCTCTGGAGATATCCTCATACATAGTTTCCACCTCTTCGTCGGAGTGTGCCGAAGTCGGAGCGTAAACCTGTACGACCTTCAACGAATACCGTTTGGTCAATCTTAGTACAAGGTACGCTACCCTGGTCGACACACTCACGATCTCCACGACGTTGTTTACAAGGGACTTGTGGACGATAAACCCGACACCGCCCTGGGACTGTTGGTCGCCCTCCCGGAAATAGAACATGTTACCAGAGTTCAGGATTATCGTGTCCTCCCCCTCTCTTCGGACTTCTGATAACCCTACTATCCCCCATCGTAACCTGCTCAATTCTTCCTCCAGTTCTATTAACCTATCATCCGTCCGCAGTGTACGGCAGTTATACGTTGCCAGGGCCAGGGATCGTTGCTGATGGTAGCCGGATCGCTTCCGGGGATTCTTAGCACCCCTTGCCCCGCCGCTACCCAGGCCGCTACCGTAGCCTGGAACAGCGGGGCTACCGGAGACTAGGGGCCGTTTTCTTTTGGACTCAGCCATAGGGGGGTATTTGCCGTAGTCGCCACGCTTGGCAGGCGGGTTGGCGACCGCAGTGGAAAAAACCGTACATATTAGGGACGCTGCTGCCCATCCTCCGGTATTACTGGCCGCAGTTTTAGGACATACCCGGGTTCATTTTAATATTTTTATTTAAATCGCAAACCTGTACACAATTATTTGCAAATTCATATTCATACAGTTAACATTATCTTATAAATTTAGCACTTGTGTGGTCTCGATCACGCCAGGCGCTACCAAAAAGGTAAAGCATGCAGCGTCTGTTATTTCGTCTCAGATAACACGCCGCGCATCTAGGAATCGAGTACCGTTCTAGGAACAATCACATTATCAGCATTATTCATTTAAAGACTATGTTAAATTTGGAATGATAATTTACGTAATAAGTACTTATCAAAGATATGTTCATATAGATTTAGGTAAGTAAATCAAATTAATAGGAATGCTCTATTGACTTTTTTTAAATCTGCTGCAGTTGTTTTAAAAAAAAAAAGAAGTTAAAAAACAATTTACGTTTGCTGATGGACTGATCATCCAGAAGTCAATTTAAATTATTTGTGGCAATATAATTATTGAAGTTGATTCAGTGCTTACAGTAATTAACCAAATTATTCAATAAAGAAGTAAAGTTTGCGTGTTTAGTTTTTTATCGTTAGAGACAGATAACATTTTATAACTTACTACAATAAATATAACATAGGTATCAGGGTTGCGTTTAGTATGGATTATTATTATATTTAGAAGTAGGTATTGACAGATTTTAGCAAGTTTTTGGGCAGGCATAGGCGGAAGTGAATAAGTTTTTTGTGAACTATTAGTGTGGCCAGCTAAAGGTTACTAAAATTCTTATGAGCTGAAGTTTTAATGAGTAAAGTGTAATTGTTAGGATTTTGAATGGGTTTCAAGTAGATAGTGAAATAGTTTGATTGGGTTAGTTGAAAATTGCCGTTGTTATCAGCAGTTGCACGAGATGCGCTATTGAACAAGTTGGTAATTTAGCAAGATATGCCCTGGCATATCTTCTGCCCTTGCTGCTGCTGCTGCTGCTGCTGTCTGTCCTTGTATCCTGATACAAGGACAGACAGAAAATCCTTGTCATCCGACCGTGAGGCGGTCGAGTTATCACTCATGGGGATACTTGGACACATGGAGTGTTATTAAAGTTAAGAATGAGGTGTTAAAAGATCTGTCTGTAAAAGTGAAAATATAAATAATATGATTATGTGATAAAGTGTGCGCACACGTAAAGTAAAAATGTCTTGTATCCTGAGCAGTAAAATAATGTAATAATAAAAAGATGAAGGTCGGCCGACCAATATGAAAAAAAGAGCGTTGCATATCTTGCCAGTAGCTAAGTGACGTATAAATACACATTTATTAAATTAATTATGTGACAATCATGATGATGATATAGTAAAGTTGGAAATTGTGAGTTAGAAAGATTTAAGATTATGCATAACCCATAGGTTCATAAAAACAATGATAAAGAACTACAGAAGTTTTAATGAAGATATAGTTAAAATGTCCATATAATTATGTTTTATTTTGGTTAAATAATAAGAACTCTCGTCATCAAAGCGCGCAATAGGAACTTATGCAATGTTTATTTTATTAGATTAAGTTCATCTTTATCTTTATTTTCTATCTATTAGTATAAAAAAAAACATGTATGTACTCTAATTGATTAATGTTTTTTTTGTTTAAGGGGTGAGGTGTAGTGTAGGCACACACCTTCATTCCAAACCACTATATAACCATGTATCCTAGCTTAAGTGTGTAGTAATAAATCATATCTTAGACCTATCGGTTGTTTCCCTAACGCCATCCTTATCTTTACTGTGTTATTTCGTCTCACATTTCACTAGGTAAATGAGGTACTGTGCGCTCTTTAAGCTTTGTTTTAATTACAACGTTATAAAATAGATTTTACGTGAACTTGATAGCTAACTTTTTTTTTTTTTATTATAATATGGTTCATTTTTTCTTAGAATGCATGTATTTAAATTGAGCCAAGATTGTCACTTTTATTCAGCTGCAGACGGATAAAAAGGACGATCCAAAAATAATTCGTTATTGTTGCTAGCTTGATCACCTGGCTTCCATTTCAAATTATTATACAAAGTCAATAGATAGTTACATTATTTGAAAATATATGCATAAAGTTTTTTTTTACAGAATTTCCTAGTCGGTTTAATGATGTTTTTTTTATTGGTGGTTTTATTGGTTTTTTAAGAATTTTAAGAAGAATAAGGAAACGGTAGTATAGTATTGAGTTTTAAACAGGATTTGGGGTATGTATTGAGTTAGTAAAGGAAAGGTTTTGTCAGATTATTAGGTTATCGTATGATTTTGAAAGGAAGGTGTGTGCCTACACTATATTATGGATGGCCCCTTATGGCCTCTCAAGGCTCAGGATGACTTCGTCCACATGCCCATTTTGTTACCTTCTTAAATCGTCCACAGTGCCATTTCGTCAGCCTACATTTCCTAAATCTTCACCTTAACGAGTCCACTTTCTGATATCGTCAATATCCCATTTTGTCTACGTTCCTATTTCGACCACAGTGCCAACTCGTCCTATTTCTTTTATCGACCACGGGTATGTATTACAATACTGAAGTACGAAAGACCGAATGTATTAAAACATCGAATGGGTCAAAAGACCGACACGATTTTTTTCTGAAACCGTAAACTATTTAAGATTGTTATAAAACAAACCTAGCCTAACCTAATGGGTTCTGTATGATGCCGTTTTAATAAATTCTGAGAAGTTTACGGTTTCAGAAAAAATCGTGTCGGTCTTTTGACCCATTCGATGTTTTAAAACATTCGGTCTTTCGTACTTCGGTATTGTAATACATACCCATCGACCACAGTACTACTTGGCCACCAGTGCCAACTCGTCCACGTTCCTTTATCGATCGCAGTGCTGCTTGATAGAAATAGGAATGTTGACGAGTTAGCACAGTAGTCGAAATAACTGTTGACGAGTTGGCACTGTGGTCGAAATAGAAATGTTGGCGAGAGTTGGTACTGTGGCCCGCGTAGGAAATCGGACAAGGTAGGACAGTGACGATATAGGAATGTTGGCGAATCAGAACAGTGAACCATATGACAATGAGCATAAGAATAAATAATAACAGAGTAGAAGGGAATCTCTTTTGACCGCGTCCAAAACGCCGCCATTTGTATACCTACTTCCCCCCTCACGTCGTTACACCCCTCTGTCATCCAGGCGTGTTGCTAGGGTTGCTTACTGTTAAATATTACTTACGTCTAAAGATAATATCACTAAAATATAAGTTTTTATTTACTTTGAAATCATTATTTTATTCTAGTTTTACAAAATATGAGAATTATAAATCATTAGGTACAGTCAAGGATTTTAATTGTTAGACCACTTGCCGCTGTTCGTATTTTAGCCGTGTAATCCAAATCGGGTGCTGCTGCTTATACTCGTATATGCTGATTTGCATTACACGGCTAAAATACGAACAGTGGCAAGTGACCTAACAATTAAAATTGACCTTGACTGTACGTACCTACATAATATAGATAGGTATTTCTAAGTAAGAAGTTATTACAAGTGCCATACCAAATGAAGCCATTTCATACATCAGTGTTCATTCGCCCAAATACACCACAATAACTTGACGCCATTGTTATTTGTTTCCAATAAAACGAACGCGCTAACAGTAAACAGCCAATATGCCAAACGTGCGTGCGGCGACGCCGGCCGTGACACCCTGACTGAGCAAAGGCTTAGCCTTTACTCTAATATCGTGACCTTGAGTCCGGCCGGAGCGAGAGTTTCCCTTCTACTCTGTTATTATTTATTCTTATGCAATGAGGACGATTTAAGATGGTGACGAAATGGGAATGTGGACGAAGTTGTCCTGAGCCCCCCGCTCAAATAGAGCCCAGGGTTGCACTTCTAAATTATGTTTGATCTTAAATCTGTAACACACATTCATAATTAATACCAAACCCGTTACTTCATGATGATGATGATATGTTTTACCAAAATTACCTCATTCAATTTCTATGAGATAGACTGTCCATCATCTACTAAGATACTTACTAATATTGTAAATGCGAAAATGTGTCGGTTACTTCTTCACACTTAAGCCGGTCAACAGATTTAGATGGAGATTGGAAATGACCTAGGATCATTTTTATTCTGGAACATTGCATAGTTTCCATGGGATACTGATGAAAGAATTCTTCGCAGACGGAGTCGCAGACAATAGCTAGTTCAGTCATAATTTAAACCACACGTAATTTATCACTAGCTTTAGGCTGCGTATCCACCGGAGCTGTGCGAGGATGCGATGCGAGGGATGTGTTTGTCATGAAAAACTTGAATGACTTCATTTAAAAGGTCCTAAGTGAATGAAGCGTTTCTATTGGTTCATGACAAACACATCCCTCGCAACGCATCCTCGCACTTCTCTGGTGGACACGCAGCCTTATGTATGGTCAAGGAAAATCCTGCTAAACCTGCCCACACTCCGAAACAATTCAATGGTGATTGTAAAGATCCTAATCAGCACTGGGCGCGCGTGGGAACTACAGTGCAAGCCCTCTTATTCTGACCGAAAGCCTGTGTCTAACAGTAGGATGTAACATAGCCTTGAGATTATGATGAGAATACATAACATTTCATTTCCTTCACAGAAATGCGCACAACTGCCCAGGGGCAAGTGTACTTCTACAACAGCGCAACCGGCTCGAGCACTTGGCACGACCCGCGAGTGCCACAGCACTTGCGCCACTGTTCGGTGGCCGCTGGCCCGTTGCCGCCCGGCTGGGAGATGCGGCATGCGCCCTCGGGCCGCCCTTACTTTGTGGACCACAACAACCGCACGACGCAGTTCACTGATCCGCGGCTTGCGCTAACCCCTAGACATGTGAGTTGTTCTCAATAATTTAGCGATCTATAGAATAGAATCCGAATAAACCGAGCGACGACTTTTTCCCTCTTTTTAGGGTTCCGTACCTCAAAAGGTAAAAACGGAACCCTTATAGGATCACTTTGTTGTCCGTCCGTTCGTCTGTCAAGGCCCTTTGTCTCAGGAACGCGTGGAGGTATCAAGCTGAAATTTATATCAAATACTCAAGTCTACTAGTCCCTTAGAGCTGTGAAAATATCAAACTACTAAGCCAACGCAATCAAAAGATACAGCCATTTATGCCGCAAATTTTTGACACTCGCAAGGGAATCAAAACCTACAGGGTACTTCCCGTGAACTCAGAATCTTGAAATTTAGTATGAAGCAAGGTCTTATAGCACAGATAAAGGAAAAATTGCGAAAAGCATAATTTTTTTTGTCTGTCTGTCTATATCAGTATACAATCTACAATGATCCCACACTGCGCACATTTTGCTTAGGAGCAGGGGTCTGCTAAGACTGGATGTTCATAGATACATATAAATTTGTACGGAACCCGCGGTGCGCGAGTCCGACTCGCACTTGGCCGGTTTTTTTAACATAAAACTGACCCGTGATTGACCACTATCTCACCTGACGAAAAGTGCAGATGAGGTCAAAGGTGGATCTCACTGGTCCAGTAACAGCCTGTTCACTCTAGCTCTTGAAGAGCCCTGAGCACTTGCGTGGCTTAACGGTTGTTTTGCTTGGTTGGATTTGAGGAGACACCTATGAGGTCATCCACAAAGTATGTCGCGCTAATTTACTGATTTTTGACCCCTTCCCCGTCCTTGTAACATATTTTATTAAAACATCATGACGAATTTTGTGGCGCGTGGAATGTTGAGTGTGTAATGCTGGCACTTCACTTGGCGTATGTGACGAAATAGTGCGTGTGCGAGAGAGGAGCACTATGCCGATTCTAGCGTGAAAGACGGAGATGGCAATAGCGCAACGCGAACACGCAACGCCAAGTGAAGTGCCACCATTATACAAACAAAATAATTTAATTAAACCTTACGTCCACACTGATATAGAATGAATCGATTGAAATATAGAATGAATCTCAATAATAAATAATTATAATATCTATCTTAATATTAAAGCATGAAGATAAGACAATTGTTGTATGCCCTGGGGCACAACATAGTGGAACTCAGAATGTAATCTAAGACCAAATTAATATTACCTGTGCTGGACAATGAATAAATGATTATGATTATTATTATTATGATAGTTGGAAATATTTTAAAGGTTTTCGTTAGTAGTTCAAATCCCTCCCACATTTTGTGGACCCCCCTTTAAAGTGTGATGTACTTTATGGATCCTTCAAAAGGTTTATGTAATGCCACTTCACTTCAAATCTTTCTAAATCTGTGTCGATTCCAGCCGCCTTCAGAGCCGCTGCCGGCGGCCGCGCCCGCCGCCCCGGCCGCGAGCGAGCCCGCCGACGCCGATGCGCTGCCCAAATACAAGCGCGACTTGGCTGCCAAGGCGCGAGTACTGCGCGCAGAGTTGCAAGCATTGCAGCCGCAGACCGGACACTGCCGGATAGAGGTGAGGGGAAGGAAAAATACTCTCTCTGATCTCTCTCTCTCTCCTGTATATTATGGCCTAGCCACGACTTCGCGCGACCGGTGGCAACGGCGAGCGTTTTCTCCGTTCATTGCGTGGCCGAGACGCTCGCCACACGGTGATTATCTGGCGGTACACGCAATGAACTGATAAAACGCTCGCCGCTGCCGCCAGTCGCGCGAAGTTGTGGCCGGGTTGCTAGGCGTCTGTAGTCTGTACCACTGGAGCGGAGCAAGGCAGCGAAGTGGAGCGAGAGGGTAATGCGGAGCGGAGTTGCGGTCTGTGTTTCGCCATAGACGCGCTAGATAGCGGAGCAGGGTTCTCTTCCTCGCTCCGCTTCCTGGTTTTGTATGAATTTTTAAATCTCTTTTGGAAGTCTCTATCCACTGAAGAAGAACAGATTTTATGCAATTCTATTGGTAGATTTGCAGTCAACTTGTGGATGCAAATGCCAATTTGTCATTCATTGTGAGTTCCCTTAGACGCCTTTCTTCGAGATTGGAACAGTGGACATCTTTAAGCTAAAGTGTACAAGCACAGACTACGTAACAGATTCGACACTCGCGTTTGTCGGCCGCTGTATTTACCTTCCAGCCGGTTCACCGGCAACGGTGTTAATTATTAATCAAGTCAAAGAGTACATTTTCAAGTGACAACTGCTAAAGAGAATGTAATGATACTGGTGGGGAAGTACTTTATTGTATGGAGTGTCAGAGCACGGGTAGAAGTCCCTTTGGGACTAATTTCTTGGACCTTATAGGTCTTGCTTGGCAGATGTCGCTTGGCTTGTATAATTTCCAAGAAAATCAATCAGCTATACAAAATCGTTACGCGATAAAAACTGGTCACTCCTATGTCCGCTTGCTGTAGGGCTGATTTTAAATACGATTTTACAAATTTATGCGTCAATTATAATTACTGTGGTCTCACAAATTGAACACTATTTGAATGTCAAATTCCGGTGGTTCACTCGCTTCACAAATTCCAGTGTCATTTCAATGTCAATATGAAGCGATACTAAGGAAACAAAAAGGTAATTCTACCTGAGGCGAGACTAGAATCAGCAATAGGATATATCAAAATTTGATTATGAATAGGAGAAAGGTATGTATCAAAATTTAATGCCCAAGATTATCTCTTCAAATAGATTTTAGTCAAATTCTTATTAGAACTGAAAATTAATTGGCCCACAAGGTTTAGTATACAACACTTATTTGTCTGTTTGTTCCTTATCTTAACTTGCACACACTCCAGGTATCACGCAACGAAGTCCTCGAAGAATCCTACCGGCTGGTGATGAAGCTGCGAGGCAAAGAGCTGCGCAAGCGGCTCCTGGTGAAGTTCCGCGGCGAAGAGGGATTGGACTACGGCGGGGTGGCGCGCGAGTGGCTCCATCTGCTTGGCGGGGAACTGTTCAATCCGCACTACGGATTGTTCCAGTATGCCAATGCGGGCGACGACCGATACGCGCTACAGATCAACGCCGATTCTGGGGTGGGGGTTTGAATTATTATGTTATGCTAGCTAGCTGCCCGCCCAGGTTTTGCGTGGGTGTACTACTAATTAAATAAAAAAACTACGTTTTCATTTTTGGGGGTTTTCAGAAAAAATTTATTAGTCAGTTTTGTGACGGGGTCCATACAACATGTATGGTTAACTGCGTCACAAAACTCTGACAAAAAAATAGGGACACATTTTTATTGCTTAAATCGATAGTGCTTGTGATTTTGAGTAGAAATACCCCAAAATTTGTTAGTTCTTTTAAAAAAAGTACAGGGTACACTTTTTTCTGAAAATGCCCTTTTACAAACCTCTCAATACTTACACAACAAAAAATAATTATACTAATAGCTCCAGCCGTTCAGATGTTACAACCGTGTTCTGCAGTTGATTTTTATTTATACAGACTAAAGTAGTCGTTGCCCGCAATTTCGTCTGCGTCCTGCGGGAGCTTTGCGTTATCCTGGGATAAAAAGTAGCCATATGTTAACCCTTAATAAGGCCCCGTTTATTGGAGCCTACTACCACAGAATCAAAAGCAGCTATCAAATGCATAACTGATAAAGTATATTTTTAAAGCTAGTCGTATATTTAATAATTACGATGGATATTGTGATGTATATTATAAAATCAATAAGGTTGAATTTCCAAAGCAATGCATGTGGTCGGGAAATCGCCTCTACCTTTTTAATGTAGATATATAAGGGGCCATCATATTCATATTCATATTCATTTATTGATAAAATTAAAAATTTTACATGTCATATTATTATAGGTACATATTATTATACATTATTATTATTATATTCTGACATGTCATAAAAAGCGTTTTTTGTCAGCCACTTCTTTAGTCGGTTGGAGAATGTCAGGTCGTTTTGAATATTTTTAATGCTGTCAGGTAGTCTATTGTAGATTCCTGGCCCCGCAATATCCACAGTTTTCCTGGATTTCGCAAGTCGACAACATGCCGAGTCCAACATATTTTTGTTCCTTTGCATAATAAGTGCATAAATTATGTCACACATTTAGGGGGGAGGGGGGGTCAAGCGATCTGTGACACAAGAACAAAATTATTTCGATTTTCATAGTAACATGTGTGACAAGGGGGGGGGGGGAGGGGTCCAAATTGATCGAAATTGGTGTGACGTAATTTATGGATGACCCCTTAATATATTAGTGAATGATTTTTTAATTGGTTACACGATTCCACATTTTCTCCCTTACACACAAACAAGCAAATTAAATCAAATTGGTAATATAATTGTAACCTTTATCAAGGCAGAGGCCATTTAACAACCACTTTACTCTTATTATAATGAATACTATTTGTTTTGCAACATGATAGAAATTTCACTGTATCTTAAGAAAATTCCTGGGTAGCTAACAATGCTTGTAATTGATTTTCCGCTAGTAGCTACTTTAATAGGAACTTGGCTTCGCACTTGGCTTTCTTTTTGACAAGCTTTACCTTCACCTGTCCCATTGTCTGTGTGTCATCAAATCTTGCAAGTTAAATTTGACCTACTTCTCGATTTCCGATTGAGCTGAAATTTTGCATGCATGTGTAAATCGCAATATTATTATGACGTGGAACTGATGTGATGATCGAGCTAGAATGTGGCCGTAGGAACTCTGTAATGAAACGACACAACTCCCATTGACTTTGGGCTCTTTTGATTTGTCATGGCGCGAATACAGTAGTACACAACTGATATGGCTCACCGATATACCTGCGCAGAAGACGCGTTTTAAATAGAAGCGCGGGAAATGCAATTGACCAATTGGCATGCTCCACGCACGGCTCGTCTTTTTCCTGTGCGGCTATTGGTGGGTTGCTGCCACCGTGTTAGCGCGCGTCGCATGCCATGTTAGTCAGCCGTCATACTACTGAGTGAGTATAACGACGGATAATAGGTGCACTGTAATTTGTACCTTGTAACTATATGACATAAGACTGATTTAAAGTTTGAATCGTATCTTCGGCTATCATCGGCTAGTTCGTGACTGCGCGGCTGAAAAGGCACGTCACGCCATTTAAAATGTGTACTACTGTACTTTGGTAACCAAGGGCGAAAATTATAGTCAGCAAAAAACCTTGTATTAAAATGTGAATTTTTAACAAAAACTTATTTCGCTATAAATTTCTAATTGAATCCAGGTGAACCCGGAACATCTGTCGTACTTCCACTTTGCCGGCCGCATCCTCGGCGTGGCGTTGTTCCACGGCCACCAGTTGGACGCAGCGTTCACGGCGCCCTTCTATAAGCAGCTGTTGGGGCGGCCCATCACGCTGCGAGACATCCGGGACGTTGACCCCGAGCTGCATCGCTCGCTGTCCTGGATGCTGTGAGTACCAAGGCCAGAGGAAACTGGTCTATACAGCCATTTCTTCATTCATAAATCATATTTGATTATTACAATGTTTAGGGTTCCGGAGCCAAAATTGCAAAACGGAACCCTTATAGTTTCGTCATTTCTGTCTGTCCGTCCATCCGTCTCTCTGTCTGTCCGCGGCTTAGCGCAGTGGCTATTAGTGCTAGAAAGCTGTAATTTTGCATGGATATATATAGCATTACCCCGACAAAGTGATAAAATGTAAAAAAAAAATTTTAGGATACCTCCTATAGACGTAGTGAGGGTGATTTTTTTTCTCGTCTAGTGTGGGGTCGTTGGATAGGTCTTTTAAAATCGTTAAGGGGTTGTGAAGACAATTTTTCGATACAGTGATTCGTTTGCGAAATATTCAACTTTAAAGTGAATTTTTTGTTAAAATCGAGCGTCCCCCTCCTCTAAAAGCTAAACTGTTGGTATAAAAACTTTGAAAAACATCAGGATGGGAGGAAATATCTCAAGTTAACAAGGAAAACTATAACGGCTAAGTTTGCTTGAGAATTATTAGTAGTTTAAGAGTAAATAGCAGCCTGACCTAGAAAATATGCCTACTTGGGAAGTTCCTAAGAATAATATTATTAGTATCAATATAACCTGATAGCGCCAACAAAAGACCAGCGCCGACTATTGTGCTAAATTAGGACCATTTCGTGATAGCTTGTTTCTGTATCTCTTATTTTTTTTTTTTTCTTTTTTAGCAAAGGAGATCGGTTCGTTAAATCCTGAATTCGTAATATTTCCAGAGAGAACAGCATCGCCGGTGTAATAGATACGACATTTTCTGTGGAATGTTCGTCGTTTGGAGCCGTACGCAGCGTGGAACTACGGCCGGGCGGCACCAACGAAACCGTCACGGACGCTAACAAACGCGACTACGTTCGTCTCTACGTGGCGCATCGCTTCACTCGCGGCGCCGAGCGACAGTGGCTGGCTCTGCAAAGGGGCCTCGCTGACATCATACCCCCGCAGCTCATGCGACCCCTGTCCCCCAGGGACCTGCAACCCCTCCTCGCGGGCCGAGCCGACCTCGACCCCGCCGATTGGCGCCGCCACACGCGTCTCAAACACGTGACCCCCGACGCTCCCATCGTCGGCTGGTTCTGGGAGATCGTGGAAGGTTTCGACGCCGAAATGAGAGCCAGACTCTTACAGTTCGTCACTGGCTCCCGACGCGTTCCGCTGGCCGGTTTCCGCGCTCTTCAAGGCTCGACTGGCGCCGCCGCCCCGCGACTCTTCACTCTGCACCTAGTGGCGGATGCGTCCCCCGACTCCCTCCCCAAAGCACACACTTGCTTCAACCGACTCGACCTACCGCCTTACCCGACAAAAGAAAAATTCCACGACAAACTGAAACAGGCCGTTCTGGAGACCGCTGGATTCGCTGTAGAGTGATGTTAAACGATATTATTAAGCTTGTATATATTGCTGATCGTGTATCGGATAGCCTTTCGAGTACTAAGCTGATGCGACTAGTCTGAGTTGTGTTGAATAGAGAATGATAATGAGACTGATTGAAAATTTATAATTAGTAACATGACAAAGATGATATTTCCCTAAATTAGGCTAAAATGCAAATTGGGTTCAAAAAAGGTAAAGTAAGGTATGGATAGAATTTAATATTTTATAGGAATTATGCCCGTGAGCATTTTTTTACTTTCGCTGTGCTGCGCTTGATATGCAAAACGGCAGGTTGAATCTGTTCCCTTTGATTTCTCTGCTCCCCTGTTACTTTTGTTACTAATGAAAGGAAAAGAAATATTCAAGACAACTGAGTTAGTGCTTTAATTATCTAGGTTTATTACAATAGGTACGCAATAATTATTTTTCTTATAATCGTAAACCCTATTATGTTTTTTTTAGAATCTTTTAGTCTAAATATACCATATCCAGTTGTAGGTGTGGGCCGCGCGCAAAACTGTAGCAGATTGTTTTTGATCTGTCTACGTAACTGTCATTTCAATAATTAACAATGCTCAAATCCATTTTTCTTATATTATTGTAAGTTGTATTGCCATATTATGAGCGGAAAACATTCTGTTTTCTGGCGAGTGGGCTTCCACATGCATTATTCTCAGACTAATCACATAATGTAGTATAAATATAAACAGCACAATTGTAATGTAACTTTTTATTATTTATTTATGTACTTTACGTTTTTAATAACGATATTTACTAAGGAGCCTCTGCAAAGTGATATGTACAAAAATGCGTGAATTACTAAGTACCTATGTATTTTTGTAATCTATATTATATGTTTAAAATGTTTTTGTCCCCAGTACAAAAAAAAATTTTGTAGTGACGACTCTTGTTGCTTGCGAGGCATTTAGCTGCATAAGTATTGGTTTGTACCAAGCCCTAAATCGTACCGACGCATACTGCCAAAAACGCTAAAGACCTCATTCGCGTAGTTCCAAACACGCAACATACCAAATACGTGATTTACCAAATTTTTATTACGCGTAATACCAAAAACGCAGATATCCTATCTTAATTATGCAATGTGCCATAAACGCTGGCCAAAACCTTATTAGCAAGTTGGCTGCGAAACCATGTCATTCCCGCACGGTATGCGTCTTGACAAAGACTATGCGAGCGCAAAAATCATGTCATCCCCTTTGTGCGGGAGCTCTATATTGGGTTTTACTTGACGTAAAAAAGAAATATATTATGTATATATGTGCTTGGCTTTTCAATCATGGAAATGAAAACAGCATGATGGAAATTATAAATGACTTGCTTCACTTATATCATTTTTAAAATTAACACTTACTATACGCGATTGGCCGAACATTTGTGTATTGGCCTTTTGCGTTTTTGGTATTTTACTAACTTGGTCATTCGCGAATTGAAGAATTTAATTAAATACGTGATTACAGTATTACCACTTATATAAGTTACGCCGATGTACCTGCGCAAAAACTTATTTTGATGTGGACTATTGGTTGTTTCCCTGTCATCTATGGTTTTCTAGTGGTTAGCAACCAAGCTTGTTTATACTGTCATGTCTTAACAAAGATTGAGTAAATTCGGTAAAGATTCCATTGATATTTTATTGTGCTATTTTATACAATAAATTCGATGCCTCACGTTAGAAAAACCTCACATGTACAGAATGAGTCCGTGTTGTTCTTGTATTTGAAGCCATAAGGTAATAGTTATTTGTGATACAAGGTTGGTAAGTATGGATTTACAAATGAGTTGACGAGTGATAAATCCGAGCCGCACGGCGAGGGTTTTCATTGTCACGAGTTTGTAAAACCTTGCCAACCGTGTATCATACGACGTTTTACAATACATTTGTGAGAAAATAGGCAATTAATAACACAAAATTGTAAAATAAAAACAATTTCTCGAGATACTTATTGGTAGCAAAAGATTATTTTGCGCGGTTTGCGCCTTACTTTAAATATCGGGCGGAATTAATTCCATGTTATTGTCGACTTCATCACTTGAAAATCACTCATTTTGTTTGGTTTTTGTACATATAAGTACTATAATCAACAACTCAAAACAACGCAAAGTTTTACAAAAATGGCGCGTCCGTAATGCGCATGCGTAATTTTTGTTTTTAATTAGGTTAACTAAAATTATCATGCAAAGGTTCGACGCGTTCAGCCACTGCGATTTTTTCGAATAAATAAAAGGTGGAAATCATTAAAATCTGCGGTAATTAAATTACAGTTTATAATAATAACAATCAATTTTGCAAATTCATTACTTAGTTTTGTATATTTATACATTTTTCTACGTATAAATCGATATTTTTTTATTTTTGTCACTTAAAACTCTTTGCTTGTAAACTTTTAAAATGGAGAATTTAAAAAAAACTGTAAAAAAATCGCACTAGTGCGGTAAAACGAACTTACGAGCCATGTATACATCCTTTGAAAGTGAATTTTTCGAGCAAGTGCATTGTAAAATAATAAGGTGTTAATGTCATTGGTATGATCACGTTCGGTTTCAGTCGGTGTTACGTTGCACTATTCTGCGCAAACGATTATTGCCGATGTAACTTATATAAGTGGTAATACTGTAGCCAAAAATATATGTACTGGCCTTTCGCGTTTTTGGCAGTATGCGTCGGAAGGCCTTAAGTAGATTAGAAAAAATATAATTCTGTGTTTACAAAGGGTTAGTTTTTAAAGGTTTGGTGTAATTCCAAAAGCACAAAACAGTATTTCTGCAGCGATTTATTTCGATGTGTTCAATGGTTTCAAACAAGCTTATGCTAATGGTGCCTTTTTTGAGAACTCTATGTAAATATTAGCAATGACTGGCTGGCTGGAAAAAAATAAGCTTATGTGTTTAATATTATCGTTTATTTAACATTGCACAGTGTACAGGCAGCGTCAAATAGTTTTTGACTTCCATAGTAGCCAAATAGCAACACGTCTTTGTAACAGTTGGAATAAGGTCGAGTTGCAAATTTTTAGACCGTTTTGGGTGTCACAAAGTTTTTGAAGCTGACTGTACTGCGGCAGAAATGGACGAGTGGGTGTGTTGCTCAAAATGATATACACACAACTACTGCCAAGGTAGCAACTGATAATCCACTTCGGGTACTGAATGTACTCTAAAAATAACCAGTTATTTTTTAACGCCAGTGAAAAAGATCATTTATTGTAAGCTAGCAAAGTGTCAGGTTTTTCTTTTGTCAATTAGTAGGTAAATTTTAATGCGAGATTCCACTATTTTTGAATTTATAATATCAAACCGAATTGGTATAGTTGTAAATATTTAAAGGTGACATATTGATTATAACCGATATTTATGTAAACAAGGATCCAGTGCCTTTAATCTGCTAAGTAATTATATAGTTTTTTAATTTTAAACTTGTATGACTGTTAGTGATATGAAATGATTTATTAGTAGAATTGAACTTAATTGTATTTGAATCATTTAATTAAAGTATTTTTGCACAAAATGTAGATTTTAATTTAAAAACACATCTGCATCACATATCAGATTGTTTTGAGAAATACGCTTTGAAAAGCAGAATTATAATGAAGGAAAAACGATTCTTGATATACTATGACGCCATGACCATGCTTTATGACTATGTTAGCTTTTACCTGCATCTTCACTCGCATGAACCGTTCGGTCTGGTAGTTTAATTGAAATTCCGGGATTTTAAAAATTGCTTTATCATTATCATCAATACCAGAGCAATAATTCACATGTCTAATCTAGTCTCTGCTATTATTTTGGATTTCGGTATTTTACATGAGTATATATCGATCCCGTGGGAATATCGGGATAAAAAGTTGTTATTCCCGAGAACCGGCTGTCTAAACACCTTATTTCAGAAGTTAGCTATGAAGTATCTTTTTGTATTTATTTTTTCAACTTCATTTTTTATTACTTTTACGGTCATCCCGTGAAACCATATATTTCATACTAAATACAAACTGATATATAGATAAACTCCAGAAAAAAGATCAGAGGTTCGATTCCCAGCATTGGTCTTTTTTCTGGGGTTTTTTCTGTGCATCTATATTTCAACACGAAGACTTAAATTTCACTAGTAAATAGTGATAGTTGCTCCACCCACGGTTTCTTGTTTGGCCACGGCGGGCGCTGCGATCGATTCGTGGTTCCCCCACCTCCTACTTCGCACCTAGCGAATAACAGATGTATTCCACGAAAAAGCTTAATAAGTGCAATTCGCATGAAGTTAAGGGATTTATAGTACTAAAATTTGTATCGCTAAGGTAAACTTTCTGCGACGAATTTAAAACCAAACGTTACCCTGTTAAATCGCGCTTGACCTGCCATCTATCGCACCACCGAAACACTTACCTATATTTTTATTTATCCATAAGATGGCGCTAGTTGTAGTAATTTTTCGTTCCGCGTTATTTTTATTATTTATAATTTTATTTTTAAACTGTTTTTTGTTTGCAGCTTCGCTCGCGTTCAATTTTGAAAAACTATCTCATGTAGTTACATATTTTATTTACAAAAGTACTTCTGCGAAGTTTCGAATTTCGAAAGTCTATCTAATCTTGTTTCTCTATACCATAGAGCTAAGACGAAGAATGGCTAGACGCGTCATATTTAAGACGAAATATAACCATCGGTATTCTCTCTCGTTCTAAAAGAAAACATCATCTGCAAATAGAGACAGATATACGTTTGTCTGTATTGGCTTTCAATTCAATGAAGCCAGTTTACTATAGTGTATTTATAAATCGATATATATACAGGGTGTTACATTGAACGTAGTACAAATTAAGTAATTCCGGCTCAGTTAACGATAGAGAACAAAATGCACGAATTGAGTAATTAAAATACTTCGTAATTAACTTTTGCTTATTTGCTAACAGAATAAAGATATTAAAATCTCCTAGTGTTGTCACCCATCATGACGTCACGTTTACTTGACGTATCTATTCCTCAAGCTTTGTTATCAGTTATCAGTGTGTCAAAACATCAAAACAAATGATAAGGAGCAACAAGTGATATCTGTTAAAAATATTTTTTTATTAGAAAGTAAAATTAACTGTTAAGTTCAAACGTACTTCAGCAAGTGTTCGAAATGTCCACCTCCTTCCTGAACACATAGCTCTGCACATCGTCGAAGATTTCTTTGCACTCTCCCGAGTACGACCTCGTTGGTTTTTACTACCTCAAACGCCTGGATTATTTATTGGCGGAGCTCCAGAACAGTATCAGACTCTCGTTTGTATACCAGTCTTTTGAGCTCACCCCAAAAAAAATAATCCAGTGGAGTTAGATCCGGGCTACGAGGCGGCCATTCCACTGGACCACTGCGTCCTATCCAACGTCCAGGGAACTCTTGGTCCAGGTAACTCCGAACCCGCAGGGAAAAATGTGCTGGAGCTCCGTCTTGTTGATAGTGCATGTTTTGCAAATTTTGTTCGGGAATTTGTTGCAACAGCATTGGCAACTCGTTTCTTAAAAAGGCTTCGTACTTAATTCCATTTAAATTACCTTCAATGAAATAAGGTCCTATGACATAATTATTGAGAATACCCGCCCAAACATTAACTGAGAAGCGTGTTTGAAACGAGTCTCGCCGTGTCACATGAGGATTGACATCACTCCACCAGTGCTCGTTGTGTATGTTAAACAGTCCTACTCTGGTGAAGGTAGCTTCATCTGACCATAAAATGTTAAGGTGTTGGTTTTGTAATAGCCAACGACAAAACCGTACTCTCCTGGAATAATCTGCTAAGACAATATCTTGCACCCGTTGAAAGTGAAACGGGTGTAATCCTTCGGCATTCAAAAGTCTCCAAATAAAAATGTGGGTTGTACCAAATCGTGCCGCGGCTTCTCTGGTGCTGGCTTCTGGGTGGCGGATAAAATACCTAAGTACTCGTGTTTTAAAAACCCCTGAGTACCTTGGACGCCGGCCTCTACCTTGGGCATGAGCTGGGACCGTAAACTGTCCATAGTCTCTCAAATTCTGTACACTTGTGTTGATCAATTGACGAGTGGGGATTGAACTCTCCGGGTATCGCTCATGAAATAGTTCTTGTGCCCTCATCGTACTCTGCGATGTGAAATAAAGTTCTACCATCACTGATCGCTGAATATTAGTAAACGGATAAGCAGGAGGCATGACTTCTGTTTAAAATTAAACTGCGACAATAAAGAATCAAACGAAATGCTGGTTTGTTATGACAAATAACTTCAGTAATGTGTCAGAATGAATTTTACTCATAAATTATCAACATAGGAAAGCAAAAAGGTAAGTTTTCACTACAAAACTAGATTCAAACTTTTTTCTTTTAACTCTCTAATTAGGGTAACCACGATGAGACCAAAAAATAGGAAAAATTTAAACAGCAATATTAATTAATTAAGATGACTTTAACAACACGAGACCTAGTAGAGGCGTTTAGCATCAGGGAGACGAAATTAAAAAACAAGAGTTGTATTACGTTCAATGTAACACCCTGTATATACTAGAGATGTGCTACTTTTATATCGATAAACTTTAGCTGTCAAAAATAATTATCGTGTCATAATTTGAAGGACCAAATTGGATTCGAAAAATTACTCACAAGCATACTATTCAGCATTTTAATGATTCATTTTATACTCTTTTCCTTTAGTTCTAAAATTACGAAAAGCAGTTTGATATTGGAATGAGTAGTAGTAGTTGTAAGTTGTAAAATAAGAGTCTGCGAGTTTAAAAATAAGCATACAGAGGCGCTCTTGGCTGGTGGCGGGGCGGTATGGACTAGTCAAATCTAATAACGACAAACTCGAAAAACGATACAGAATTATTAACAAAAACAACAACAAAAACAAAACGCAAATTAACCTCCCCGAGCCTTACCGCCAGCCATCTGCCGATCGCCTAAAATGACCCAAATAATACGTGCAACGTACAATTTTTTTAACGAGACCATACTTAGGTCCCGATAAAGCGTATCAATCTTCAATCTAATATATAAAAATCTCGTGTCACGGTGTTTGTTATCGAACTCCTCCGAAACGGCTTGACCGATCTTTATGAAACTTTTGCTCTATATTCGGCAGGTCTGAGAATAGGTCGTAGGCTATTTTTTATACCCCTATTGTCCGCAGACGGAGTCGCGGGCAACAGCTAGTTATTTATATTTATTTGTATATTTATGTACGAGTAGTATAATGGATATAAGGGGAAAAGTAAAACGACAATTATGAAATAATAATTATGATTTTATTTTACGTAGTTTTATTATTTATTGACCACTAAATAAAACCATTTTTTTTATTTCTCAAAAAAACAGAATACATTTTTGATTATTTTTCTGCCAAACTTTCATAAATCAGGATCTTTAGGTAACCTGAGAACAATACACATCAACAATTAGCATTATATTAGCCATAATACAACTTAATTAGTTTTTCTTGTAGTGCTTCTCAGAGCCTATAAAAAGTTTAACTAAAATATATATTAATTTTAAATAAAAGTGACAAAAGCTGAACCTGAAATACAATGATGATGACATACAATATCGATTTATTTAACCACATCCCTATTATCAAATTTTACGTACATGAACTGTCATAACGGCCTGAACAGATGTTTTGTTGTTCATTATTTTAATAAATCTTTGGCCTGACGTGATCTTTATGACTTCACAATATTTAGAACGGCAATTTATTTATTGAGAACAGATCATATAATCTAAACATTGCGCAATAAGTTCATAATGATAGTCGATAACTTACCGATGGAAAGATATTCTTTGGTCACTTTCTGTTAATACACCCATTCTACTCTTGCAACCGATAGCCACACAATCCATGGTTATAGTGATATGAAATTAACTAAATTTCACTCTTCAAAATGGCATAAAACACATAAAAACAAGGGAAAACTGATAACAACGTTTGGTATCCAGCTGGCTACCACGACGACTCAGAATTTGAGACACTGACGTTTAAGATGGCGGTGTTTGTCTATGCTTCACTCTTTTTTTCACAGTGAGATTTTGCATGTGCTAGAAAGAGACACATGACGGTTTTTTGTTCGTCTTAAATAGAACTGGTCTAGATATTCTTAGTCTAAGATACCAAGTGTAGACCCGTTTAATCCTTTTAGGGAGTGGATTTTGGAAAATCCTTTCTTATTTTTTTATACTATGTAGACCACAAACAATAAACCTATACTTTCCACTATACATTTGACATTCCGTTCAAATACTCATTCATTCAACGGTTATGTCACTCACTCAATCTTTCAATTCTTTTCATTTCATTCCTTTCTGTCAAGCTTTCCGATATGCGCGTCGCTTCGCGCAATCCGCGCTCGAATAATTATTTTGTTTTATGCGAATAACTTAATATAAGCGTAAACCAATAACAACACCCGTGTGTAATCAGTTTCTTATTAAGCCTATATCAGTGATATCTAGTTTAAGGATAGAAATAAACATTGCGTGGGGTGAAGTGATTTTGTACCGTGGCGATCTTTGTTTTCATTTTAAAGATTTAAAAAGTCAAGATGCCGACGAGTGCCGTGTACCAGCCTACGACAGTGACCTACGAACAGCAGCCGAACGACCAGCGATGGAACTGCCCCATCAGCTATTTCTCACGGCGTGTGACAAGTAGTCTGAACCGAGCAGTTTGTGTGCGGTTGGGATTATGTCTACTGGGCAGCACGCTTTTCATCATTGGTGAGTGTTTTTGGCTTCAATAGGGTGTTCCCACCTCAATGTGACCGTGTTTGTTGGTTAACATAAAATAAAAATAAAAATGTAGTGTGTAAACTGTGTAGCTTGAACTTTGACCCTTAGAATTTATCAACAAATACACCCAATTGTATTAATACCTACACAGTTGTTCAGCGTAAAATCACCATACTATTATGATAATTACCCTGTATGAGTGTTCAGCTTACTGCTAACTGCTAGACATCTTACATCAACTCATGGTATAACAACTGGTACAAGTTCTCACTCTAAATTTATTCTGTAATGCTTAGTGTTGCAAAAATACCATAATACTTAAATTTATGAAGTCATTTTTTTTCTTACGCCTTATCATGTTGTGATTGGTTTATTTATAGTTGCTAACCACATAGTACAATCTCATTAGCTTAAAGGTCTTGCAACCAAGGCATAATCTCCAAAAAAAAAAAGTACAATCTCAATAATCTCATACACAGACAAATAGAAAATCTGATCTTCATATGTTATAATAATTATGTCTAGTCAATAAACTTTTTGAATGCTTAGGCAGGCATGGATTCATGGATAACATAAGTTAGGGCTATCTTTTTTATCCAAAAACTTGTATTATTTAAGACAAACAGGTTATTTTTACCTTATGTGTCTATGAAAGGTTAGAACTGTTACTGACACTACAAATACTACAGTCAAAACAAAAGATTTACTTGAATAAAAGGTGTATTTGATATTATTTGTATTTTGTGTTAACCCGTCACGCGTCCACCATACTAAAATTAGTAAAATTAATTTTTGTGCGGGATATGTCCTAGAGACTTCTTCAGTAGTAGTCTCTAGGATATTTCCCGCAAAAAAAAGTTAGGGACTAACGTAGTCCCTGGGACGCGTGACAGGTTAACAATTAACCTTTTGTATGCCTTGTGACAGATCTCATTATCAAATGAGATGCATTTGCCTAAATAGGCTAGACGACTAAAAAAAACTGTTTAGTCCGTCAGTTAGATTATTAAAAAATATTGTACACGTATTTTTTCTTTTGTTTGACAAACAAAAAATGAGGAGGATACAGTGCTTAGAAGTTTCGAGTGACGTCACTATATGGTACAATTTTTACCTAAGGGTGACGTCACAAGCCCCCACTCCGGAAGTTTGATGATCTATATCTTTGTCGTTTTTTAATAATTTGATGAACCAAAAAATACGTGTCCCATATTTTCCCATAATCTAAATGACGGACTAATTAGAATGACCAATTTTTAACCCAGTCGTCATCCCTATTATAATAAATCGGAATGATTTAACCCGTTGAACGTCCCGCGCGCCACAGTGGCGCGTAACTAACTGTTCATGATTTGCTAATTTTTGTTACTAGTTTCAATCACCTTTAATTAAACATAGCGTACTTAGAAAAAATTGCCCAAAAAAATGTTGTTGGTTGTGCAACGGGTTAATATAATTTAGGCAAACGGATCTCTTTTGATAATGTTGTCATTAACTTACCTTCTTTTGCAATCCAATGCCAATGCCATATTATCTTCCCATCTTACAACAACTAAGGTTCTTTTAAACTTTTTATTTGGAATTATTGTATTTATTTTTTTGTTCATAGTGATCTTCTCACAGTAATGTAGTGCAATTCTTAAAACTATGTCATTTCTTCATTTTTCAATAGATAATGTGATAAAATGGATAAAAAGTATCTTAACAATTCCACCATGAGTGGATGATAATTAATTTCCTTAATCACATGTTGTGCAATAGAGGTCAGTCAATGGTAGAAACTGGCATTATGTAATGAAGGTACCAGTTTGTTTGGGCTGTGAAAGGCATCCATTCAGCTTTTTATCATTATTTTTCCCCAGAACTTTCTGGTAAAAACTTAATTGGTGTTGCACAACAAAGGTGAGCAACAAAACAGTCATAAATGGCTTTTTATCATCTCAGCCGTCACAACTTTACTTAGCTACTAGAGCATTTGGTTTGATTACCCAATCAAGGTATAAGAATAATAATCTTTTAATATATAAAAATGAATCACCAAAATGTTTGTATGCAATAACTTCCAACTGACAGCACCAAATTGGATAATTCTTTTTTTTGTTGAGTTTCTTATTATCAAGAGAAGGTTTTTATGAAAGAAATTTTAGAAAAAATAGAACGGGGCAAAGCCGTGTGCTTCAGCTAGTTGTAAATATCTGTCTAACAAGCAATTCTTGTATTAGTATATATGTATATACTAGCTGGCCCGGCAAACGTTGTATATCAATTACGATCCGCCCCGGCTTTGCACGGGTGCAACTATATTATGCATATATTATACATATATCCCCCCTTAATACCCCCGCATCCCGTCCCCCGTACCGCCCGCACCCCCCTCGCAACCCCGCCTCCCCACCCCACCGCACCCCGCATTGTACATCCTGGCGTTCGCCGCTCTCTTGCAACTGGCCTTTGCTTCTCTCTTGCAATAATTTGCAATACAATATTGCGACTATAAATTAAGATGTAAGCTATCCTATCTCTCAAGTTGGATCAAACTGCACACGGTGTGCAAATTTTATTAAAATCGGTTAAGTAGTTTAGGGAGTCCGTCGCGGACAAACAACGTCCACCTAATTTATATATATTAAGATATATACATTACTTACGCACGCTCGCACGCACACACACACACACCCACAATTTCATGTTACCTCGTATCTAGCGATAACTGTAGCACTTGCATTCATTGCATTGCAAGATTCCATAGGAGTATACTACTAATACACTCTTATCTGCTATCTAATATAACTATAGAACAAGTCAGAAAGGAAAGGGGTACCGGTAGCATGACACGCCGTTCTCGCTTAGTTACTTCATGAAACCTTGAGGAGCAAGCGTGATAGTTAATGGTTTAAATTATGTGCAGTCACGACGTAGTACGGCTTTTGTTTCCTCCCCCGTACTCACGGGGATTGTGAATGACGGGCTATTTCCGGACAGCATAAAACATAAATGGCGTCGAAACGAGTAGATATACAGGTACTTAAAGTCGCCTTGAAACTACGTGTCATGCTTTAATTCGCCGTAGCGTACCACGGTGTAGCCGCCGCCAGTACGAGGCGCTCGAAACAACTGCACTATATTTATTACTAAGCGATAAGCGATTCGATATCTTATTGGTAGTTTTTATGAACTTCTGCTTTGCGCTGATCAATGACAAAGTCTCAAAACTATATACGGTGATACGGTAGTTTTGTTTTATACCGGCAAGCTCGGTAACAACCAAAAAGTGATAAAAGAGATGCCTTAAAGAAGCAATCAAAAATAAGCAAGACAATATATTTCCTTTCCGGTCATTTCTGGTTTCTAGAAGCCTAGGTCTAGGTATCTAGTCTAGTTAGTTCGCTAATTCGGGATGATCTCAAATAGCGGTGATTGGACCCATCTTCTTGTGATGTTGACGGTACTGGCAGCAACATTCCTTTGTAAATTATGCTAATAAGGCCATTCATTTGCTTGTTGTCCAGCAAATTTTCGGTAAGTACCTAACTTCCGCTATGAATTACCTACGCGGTAACTAGGGAAGCCAATCCCGCATCAAAATCGCGATCCCGCAAGTCTGCGGGATTAAGGTCATCAATCCCGCGGATCTCGCGGGATTTGCGGGATTGATTTTATTTATTATTATTTTTATCTTATGTAATTAAAAGAAAGGAATAAAGACAAGTATTTTTTATTATTATTATCATCAATATGAAGCAAAGTTATTACTCATATTATAAATTGAATATAATGATGTTTAAGACGCATAAATAATCAACTTCCTTTAAGAAACGATATAATACATACATTCCGTTCCGATACAGGGTTCACACGACACAAAATAGGAATTTAAAACTTATTTAGCTGTAATGTAAGTTAAAAACTGAATCAAAATTATTTTCTATACAAATCTTCTATATTCAGGCATATGAAATACAAATTTAAGACATTTAATTTGAATAAAATGCCTACTCTTCAATTGAGAAGAGAACAAAATGACCAAATATTCCTGTACAAACTATTAAATAATTTAATTGACTGCCCAAATCTCGTTAGAAAAATAACCTTTAGATGTCCTAGCTTTCGTACGCGGTCCACGTGCTTGTTTTTAGTTCCTATAATTCGCAAAAGATATGTAAAAAATGAAAAAATTAAAAAAAAAAAACCGCTGAATGATGAAATCCGCGCAAGAACTAAAGTCACGGACAAAGCTCGAAGAATCGCTAGACTTAAGTGGCAGTGGGCAGGGCACATCGCCCGTAGAACTGACGGCCGATGGGGCCGAAAGGTTTCCGAGTGGCGTCCGCGGACCTGAAGACGCAGTGTAAGTAGGCCTCCAACAAGATGGAGCGACGACCTGGTGAAGGTAGCGGGAACGCATTGGATGCGGATGGCGCAGGGCCGATCTGTTTGGCGAGCCTTGGGGGAGGCCTATGTTCAGCAGTGGACGTCTTTCGGCTGAAATGATGATGTAAAAAATGGGATACTTGTGAGAGCATGTAACATGTATAACAAAAAATACCAACATATTGATTTGTTTCAACTAAACTACATCAAATTTATTTCTGCTTTGAAAAGTACTTAAAACAGATAATCTCTGTTAGGTATACTTCGACTGCACTTAGTAATATGCAAATGTGAGAAGTTTTTTTTTAAAGTTTTTTTTAAGTTTCCTAACTTGTTTGCTTAGATTATTTATGCACTAGATGGAGCATAGGCGGCATGAAAACGTCCCATAAAAATATAAGCCAACTTGGCTTATATGTCAATTGCGTCATTCCGAATGACAGGGTTGCCAATAGTAATATGCTAAAATCCCCAAACGCATTGTCGAAATTCCCCACGGGTGGGGAATGAAAAATTATGTGGGCCGAGTGACTTAGTTTCGAGCTGTTGCGAATAGTGAATTGTAGGAAATTAATCAAGACTAGCAGAAAAACAACAAACAAAAAAAAATCAAAATGTCAAATGTCGCGTATTTGTGTTCATACTTAAAATCCCCTCATTTTCCCAGAATTGAAGCTCTCCCCACACATTCCCCAATCAGCTTCGCTTTCCCCGCAGTTTTGCCGCACACATTGGCAACACTCATTTGTCATTTTCCCTTCAGTCTGCATTGTGACAGCGCGAGAAACGTTATAGAAATGACTAAATGTGTAATAAATAAATGTAATGTAACCGTGTTTCATTATTATTTTTGGAAATAAATTCTTTTTCACCACTCAAGCTCTGAAAGTAGGTTGCATTCAGCTTGAAATCCGGGATATAAATTCGATTTACATCCTTAGGGATGTAAGTAAATTTGAAAATCGAATGGTGCTCCTTTGTATTCACGAACCCCGTGGCCACATGCTGCGCCACGCCGCGCGCGCGCCGCCCGTGCGCTGCTGCACGTGCAGCTGCAGCGCCTCGCCGCCTGCGCACCGAGCTCAGCAAGGTGTGCAGGCGGCCGCGGCGACGTGACGCCGGTGCCGGCCGCAAGGGCGGCGCGACGCGCTCTCTTACAAATGGCGTATATATTTTTAACATAACGGTTTTTCTTTATTTCCTCGCATTTATGATAAAAAGTAGTGTTCAACTCGAGTGTAAATGATCAATTACAACTTACAACTAGAGATGCGCCGAGTACAACTTTTACCGAGTAACCGATTACCGAGTATACTCGGTTCAAAGTTTCTCAAACCGAGTACTCGGCCGAGTTACTCGGTTCTGTTTTGAGGCGCGAAAACGGGTTTAGACAGGTTGGCGCGGCGCTACCAGCCACCGCGAGCGAACGTCGCGGGGATCCCCGCCTTCTCCCCGCAAATTAGTCAGTTTTTGTTTAACGAGTAATACGCATTTGGTCCGCACATTAATTGCTTAAATATTTTAAAAACATTGGAAATAGATGATTGTGTACAGTGACTGTTGACACAATGAGTATACGCAAAAGTTTGCGAATCTGGTTGTTTTACAAGCCCGTTTTATTTTAATACGCATGATTAATAATAATTTTATTTAGACCGAGTATACTCGGCATTTGAACCGAGTTATTCGGCCGAGTACGAGTATCAAAAAAACTGCCGAGTACACCGAGTACCGAGTAGTACAACCCTTATTTATCAATCTACTATCTATTTGTATTGTAGTTATGAAGGGGTCAAAAGTGGCTCCAATTGGTTCGTGTAATATTCACACAGCGCTGCTTTGCCAGTTTCATTTCCTTGAACTTAGCTTGACACACTACCGCGTGTTTAGATTTCCCCGCGGCCGCTCAAATTTCGATTTTGCCACAGAAAAAAATATATATAATCAGTTTTTAGTTTTATTTATTCATACTTTATTTAATTACCATTTACAGTCACTTTTACTCGCGTCTATCGGCCTCTAATATTTTTTCCCCACATTTTGGGGAATGTGAAATTAACTGGTATCATTAAGCACAACCGGAATGACGTAACGCGATCGTAATATGAAGCTGTCAAATGGATGGTGGACGTTTTGTATCGCGATGTTTGCTCCTGACGCTCCATCTAGTGCATAAATAATCTAAGCTTGTTTGATGGCACACTGCTTGTATATATATTTTGCATGCATTTTTCAATTATAATTGTTTTTGTGTAGGTACCTTACCTATGTTCATAGATGTTTCAGCCTATTCGTGGCGCGTTTTTTCAAAATTCTTTTTAAACATTTTTTTTTCTGAAAATTGTATGTTTATTGTTTATTTATTTTTTTAATTATTTTAAAGATCTACCTTCAATCCTAAGAGAAAAAAAGGTATAAGCCATTAGTGGAAGCTGTTTTGGCTAATGTATTATTTAGAAAAAATAACTTGAATTATATTATATTATGCTGTATGTTTCCCAATACAATACAATACAATAAATAAATAAATTATTAAAATGAATCGTGAAATTTCCTAAGCGCAAACCTAAACGGCTGAACCGATTTCGCTAATTGGGATGTCCCAATTTTTGACAACGTAAATAAATCGAAAACCGTTTGGAGAAATAGGCTCTGTGAAGCGTTCTCAGAAATCAGATTCCAAAAATATGATAAACTGAATTAAATAAAGAAAATTTAAGTAATGACCTTCATTTGACCCCTGCAGTGAATCGTCACAAAGGCAGATATAAAGCAGGTCTACACTCTAAAGCAAATTGACAGTTTGAAATGTTGCTGTCCTGCTTATAATAGCAAAGAGTGACAAAGACAGAACTTTAATCACATGATGCGCACCTGGCTTTAAACAGTTGTCATTTATCGTAAAGTCCGAAATGTATTACGAGTATTTCCAATGTATTTTTACAAATTTAATTATTAAATTACTACGTTACAAGTAAATATAAAATAATTTAAATATCAGATTTTAATAAAAAATATCTATTTACTATCACACCATTTAACAAACAGGAATAATCGAAGCTAAAAGAAGAGAAATAAATAAAACTATATTTTGTCATGGTTCATTTAGGACCCTAAGCCGTACTAACTTGTATTATTGACAGTGACAAGACAAATCAGAGGCTCTACCACGAAGTGCATAATTCGAGCTTCGTTTCGTGCCGTCCCGCTCACGCTAATATGATTTGACACGAGAGTGAGAGGGATAATACGATACGAACTTCGATTTTCGAATCTCGTAGTAGCCCCTCAGCAGTGCCACAGATTATGTTATGTACGACTTGAATTTTTCTAGGTAATGGAACGTGGCTCTCTCACTGTGACGTCACCTAACGTATTTCTTAAAAAAATTATAAAAAATTAAATACTCAACCAAATTCAAAATCGATGAAAATAGTATCTTAAAATATCCTATTCTTTCCAAAAAAAATATAAAAACTATAGGTTATTTTTTTTGGTGCATCTCAATTCTTTTTTTATAATATTCCTTGAATTACGAGGATGGTACTTTCTTACGCAGAGAAAAATTCAAAAAATGGCCAGAAAAAGTCTAAAAACAACACTTCTCTATATTCCCATACAAAATATTCGTAATAATACTTCAAAGTCAATTTGAACTTTAATACCATACCAAAAAGTTTAAGTTTTAGTGGAGGGGTTCGTCTTCTTTTTTTGTTATTTTCCTTACATAGTTTTTTTTCAATCCCGCAAGCGTGCGGGATCCCGCATTTCTGATCCCGCAAAAAAGATGCGGGATCCCGCCTTCGCGGGATCCCGCGTTTGCGGGATTGGATTCCCTAGCGGTAACTTATATTTGAAATACGTGAACGTCGAAAACTTGTGATTTACAAATTAATGTCGCTGTCTACCTCGAAATGTCCGATTCATTTCTTGTCGAGTACGTACCTAATTGGTTCCGCTCTGCTTAACTTTCTGAGCATTCACGGGCCGAGTCGAGTATCAATTGCACCAAATTGGAGGTAGCGATAAGCATCTACGGAGGGGGTGTCGTTAAGGTACGCACACTAAATATCGACCCGGAATACAGGACAATAATGCACGGCCTAATAATAATTCATGCCCTCATGTAATTTGCCATAAGAGTATAGACATACGCAGATCAGATGCGTGTGCGTGTCACGTCACGCACACGCACCAGTTGTTATAAATAAAACTGTTAGAAAGATGGCGCACTAGATGCGTGCACATGGTGTGCCATCTTTCTTACAGTGTCATTCATTACTACTGGTGTGTGACACGCACACGCATCTGGTCTGCGCCGGCCTTATGATTTATCAGGTCGTGCATTATTGTTGTACATTCTGGGTCTTCAAATACTCGGTCCAATGGAGGCAGTCCACAGAAATATATCGAGATATATATATATATATATTATCTATGTATATTTTTGTGAGGCAGTCCTAATATTCAGGATTTTGGGTATTGAGATTTGGAATTTCGGTAAAGCGTGCATCCTGAGCTTTCGTTACTTAGTCAAACCCATATTAACCAAGGATAACTCCGTCCGTTGTTGTTCACACAAAGGCACTAACTTGCCAATTTTTCTTATGGACATCCCATGACTAATGATGATGTGCCATGTGTGTGTGATGGTGTGATGAGGCAGCTACTAGGAGGTGGTTGGTTGCATTGTCCTACTCCCAAACGGAGGACTTGCTTGGGATTTGTTCGTAGGATTTCTTCGCTCATGTAACAGACGCACACGTATACATATACATACACTAACAGACACACACACATACACACACATATACACACACACACACACACACACACACACAAACATGCACGCACATACCCACGCATGCACGCACACACACGCACAATATGCATGCACACTATACAATGTGAGGGTGGAAGTGACGAAGCAATTTTAATCTTATATTCTATTTTAAAATTATTGTACTGAACAGATTGGTTACATGATAAGTCTCGTTTTAGTATAATTAATTTGAATCTTGTTTGATTTTAAATATTTGCTTTTATGTTAAGTATGTATTAAGAATTTCGTTTATTGCGCATTGGAACAGTAAACATTGTTATTGTCAAGTCAATATATCAACTTCGGGTCCCAAGATACAGGCACAGCCTAGTTTGGGATCCACAGTATGAATGATTGTAATCTCCTGGTGCTATAATAAAACATTATTATTATTATTATTATTATTATTATTAAGATTAACGTTTAGTATGCAAAAACACTAACTTAAAATCTGCGTATGTCGTCTGCGTTGCGTAGTGATTCTGTGACTGCAGCTGCACTACCTACTACCTACGTTGTAAATTATGTATGTATACCATGACCATATCGGGTTTATCGATTGCGTAGGCAGCCAGTGTTCCGGTGGTTACTTACAAATAGTGGCTATATGATACGCCTTACAAATCTTTAATGCCCTATTTGGAGTCAGTCATAGCCTTAGTCCTTTTAATGGTGAGCTATGCAACCAAATCAACTTACTATGGTAGCTGCACGGTGGCAGTAATAAGCTTGTCGATCAATTGTGCGTATCGTAGACTATACAATGAGCCGTGATCGTATAGTATAAATCTTCCCAGGTGAATTTTTCGCTTCGAGTCCTTATCTTTCAAAACAAACGGTATCGTCATAGTATTAAGGTTCAAATTTAATGTAATGGCTCGAAGCGAAAAATTCACCTGGGAAGATTTATGTTATAAAAGGTATCGGGTGTCTACGCGGCGCTAGCACAGAACATAATATTACAGCAGTTCAATTACGAATAAACGATAAAAACTATGTAGGTAAACAGCTTGTTCTGTTGAGGTTTTCACGCATGTATGCGGGCGCGCATTCGCTTGGTTGTACTTAGTTGAACTACTGTAATATTGGTTGTGACGCAAGGTTGCGGCCGCGCCGGTGACTCATAGCGGCTGCGTGCTGCGGCGTGATCTGACCACGACACGACCACAGACAGATGAAACCTTAGAACGCATCGTGTTTAATAACAATCCGTGTGTCTACATTAGTAAAAAACCGTGGCAAATACGCTAGGTATTATTTATGCTATGATGGTTCGATATCCTTATTTAATACTTGTACTTTTCACTTTGTTAACTTTTCATTACAAAATATGTAATGTAATGGTAAAATTAAATGCAACCAACCAACCAGCGTCCGTCTATATCATATCATGTCAATTCTGTCAATTTCGTGTGATTCTTTGACGTCAGCAACTTGGCTACTAAGTAAAAGTCGACTTTAAGATGAACCTTTTCATTCCGCGACTCTACCTAGTTGAAGTAAACATATCCGGTGTCTGGCAATTTTCCAGTTCTCCATTTGATATGTCTGGAGTCTGGCATAGGAACTTTATCTCGTTCAATATAGTTCGGTTCATTGACTTTTGCTTATCTTACGGCACTTTCACACGGGCAACGTCCCGTTTTTTGCGGGTTCGGTTCTTTGCAGGATCCCGTTTAGTAGCATACGTGCTACTGTGGTAACATTCACACGAGCATTCGGTTTGCGGGATCCCGTTCGGGATCCGGTTGCCCGTGTGAAAGTGCCGTTAGACTCCTTGGTTAAATTCCTTTGTGGTCTATTTTAATAGTGTTAACCTTTCCTCATTAGCTCAATAAGTCAGTATGATAAACAATGTGAGGCAGTGGCGAAGGGTAGGTACTAGTACTAACAACCCGATTCCCCACGGGTTAACTAAATTTTCGAAGTTACCAAAATCTTTTCTTCCATTACTGCATAAGAAGAGGATAAATGGGTTTTAGTTTTATTTTTGCACCGGCTTTACTTGCAAAAATGTTCACGTCCCGCCACCCACCGAATCTCGTCCCTAGCAAATTCAATTAAACAAGTTCTCGTCAATCGCATCGAAAGGAATGTAAAGTTATAAAATAATCCATTATAGAAATGTAATAGCTAGCTTCCCTAACCTATTCTCGGCCGTCAGTTCTAAAAGATTCATGGCTATGGGTGGTGGAACAGGCAAGTGAAGGTCGACAAACTCGACTGCGCACCCCACCCCGCCACAGACGTTTCCGTACTGCTTCGCTCACTTCCATTATTTCCTCTGACTCATAACACGGATTGCAATCAAATGTCCTTTAAGCAAGGAACACAATGGTCCGCGTTAATAAAATATACCATCGAGCACGTGCTATCGATTGTCGTATTTGAATCATGTGTTGGAAAGCGACAGACCGTGATATTTTATCTTCTATCTATCCGGTGATAGTTATTTCCTTAAATTATCAAACTTAAAAGCAAAAACAGTAGAACCATTCTCTAATAGGTACCCTTGATACCTAATAGCCGTACGAACACGTCCCCCTCCGCTTCTTAAACTTCTTTTAGGCGGCCCAGCCAGCTATATAAGCATGCAAAAACCATACTCCATTTAAAAACCCACTAAAAACTCGTTTTTGATGTTGTTTAAGTACCTCAAAAGAATACCGATGACTAAAAACTTGCCCTATGAGTAATAATAATGATCTTTTTCATCTTATATTTCTTTGGTCAGATAGAGTTACAAATTGTCATTGAACATGATTATAGACGTATGAGTATTATTGATATCACCTCGCCAGTCAAAGTAATAGGCGCAAGCAATTATAGTACACACCGGTTTGGTTGTTGAGCTGTGTGGGTCGAGTGGACTTGTTCCTTCTGTGGTACTTTGTAAAAACCCACAATATTCGATCGTTTTATATCTGGCGACGAACGAAAGTCTGGAGCAAAGGTTTTGTCAATACTTTGTCTATTAACATCCAGGTAGAGTGAAGGACTTCAAAATACGTGTTATTGTATATGTTACATATTATTGAGTAATTGAATATTGATGTTTTACATGTCAGTACAAAGTATCGCCAACTGTCCATTTCTTAGCGCTTACTTTGTCCAAATTATTTAACATTCAATCGTAATATCATTAGTATCTATCTATACCTTTAGACGACCAGATGGCCTAGTGGTTAGAGAACCTGACTACGAAGCTTGAGGTCCCGGGTTCGATTCCCGTGTCGGGGCTGATATTTGTTTGAAAAATACGAATGTTTGTTCTCGGGTCTTGGGTGTTTAATATGTATTTAAGTATGTATCTATCTATACAAGTATGTTTATCCGTTGCTTAGTACCCACAACACAAGCTTTGCTTAGCTTACTTTGGGACTAGGTCAATTGGTGTGAATTGTCCCATGATATTAATTTATTTACCTTTCCGTAATCAGCTCATAAAGATCACCCAGATTCGGTAATGACGGTAGTCGTGAGCACAAGCCGGAGTTTATGTCGTAATTCTTAGTTCCTAACATTGTGCTGTTGAAACCTCACCGGACGCTCATTGCACAACGCTAGCACTCAATGAGGTTTCTTGTTTTCCGCTTACCCTATAATATGTATTGATGTAGAAATGGAACAAACATTTCAACCACCTCATGACCTAGTTATTGACCAAAGGGCTTTGACCAAAATGAATGTTGCCCTGCATTTGGGCTGTATGCACAGGTAGGTACATAAGTAACTGGGCAACGAGTTTTCCCAGACTTATATACCAAGCTAGATCCATTATTCGTCCTCGAAAACACCCACATAGCTCATCTGTTAGACCAGTTTCCGAGATCCTCGAAATAAGTAAATATACAAGAATTGCTCGTTTTAATGCATTATTATCTATTAGATGAATATAGAAGAGTCTCCAAGAAAATCCAATGACATTTTTCGGCTACTGACAAAGATTCATAACGGTTGGCTGGCAATCATAAGCTACCGTCCTATGACTCAACTATGACAGGTATAAATACTCGAAACTGTCTTATTTGCATGAGTTCTAAATTTTTAAATCTGAGTTACGATCTCACCGTACTGAATGGGTTGTTTATGTCGTATCGGGTTATGTGTGGGTGGTTATTGTTCCAGTTGCTCCAATGCGAGTGAAAGCGGCCTAATGAATCAGTAATCCGTTCTGCCCACTGCCTTAACCTACCGCTTCCGCTGCAGTGGCCTATTTTCGCAATACTCCAGGGCCAGTCGACGGCTCTACATCGTTCTCAAAGGACTAGGCTCTTTGAAACATCCGCTGCAGTACTTTCCAGCTTAAGCGACAGTTTCTACTGTACCTTTTGTTTTGAAACTCTATGGCGATAGCGATAGCGTATGCATCAGAAATATACATGTATAAAACATGGTAGGTGTCAACATAAATAATGTATCGTACGGTAGTAGGAAGTACCTACCTAAAGCTGTAGCAAGTATTTACACATGTTTGATTATAAAATGTCGTGCAAGTTAGGGAATATGTATATAAGAATGAGTAGGCTCATTACCTAGTTATTTTTGTTTTGTGTACATTGTTATAATTATAAGAACTTTATACCTACAACGAACTTTAATTTAGAACACGACGATACGTTCTTGGTTGTGATGACCTAATCTATTATTTATTTTGACATATGCCCTGACTTCGACTGCAAAGAATTCGTTTATCGCTATCCCACTGGAACTTATTCCGAGATAAAAACTATACTAAATAAATATATTATTACCGGGGTGTTAAACTATCTTACACACACTCATAGGTACATAATAGGGTGTTTCACTTTTGTAGGTGAAAAAAATTTTTGTGATATTTTTTCTGACTTTGCTCAGCTTCCGGTTCTAGTTTATGTTAATAGAATATTTTCCAAATTTCAAGTGGATTAGACCATGTTTAGAGGTTGCACAGAATGAACAGCTCTAAATAAGAATCGAAAAAAAGAAGTAATTACTTTTATTTAAAGATAGCACAATATGGTAGCCACACATCGTTTTTAAATGAAATTAAATTAAATTAAGCATAAAATAAAATATTAACTACCCAATAAATAATTTACTACTTAGACTACACAAGTTACAACCTCATCTTTGGTTCGCTTGACCACGCATTTTCTGTTGCATGCTTGTTTCTGCTATTCGTCTCTGATCGAATCATTAAATAAAGAATAGTTACTCTGTCTTCAAGAATCTTACAGGATGCGATTGATGCCAACAATTTACAGTTTCAATGTTAGAGTAAAGGTTAATGATGCTTAAATTTTTTGAGCCATTTTGCTTCTTTTGGTCACCCGAGTTCTATGAATAGTAGACGGCGATATAGAAACATCTGAGACATCGTGACCAAGGCTTTTAACAACTGTAATAACCGAAGTACTTGCTTGCCGAGTGGAGAGTTGTTCGCGGTCCTATGCAGCTATGAGTGTCCAATCGAGAGATTTTAGTTTACTTATACGTGACATTTTTGCTGGTGGTACAGAGAATAGAATTATTTTCATCGTCTTCATGACTTGATGACTACTTAATGAAGAGCATTCTTAGTCCAAGGTCACTGTCATGTTGATTTCTTTAATCGATTTTAATGCTACATTTTATAAGCATCCACTTTGTCTTGTCTCTTACGCTTTCGGATAATTTCTAAGGAAAACGTTAAAAATTATGGTAAGTGTTCCTTATAAAGTTATTAAACGTTAGCTCAAACGGTTACTCTCTTGACATATATATTTGCCTTCTTCCACACTTCTTGCAGTTTAATACTTGTCTACTTAGTGGCGTCCGAAAGAGTTTTTTTTCTTTGTGATGGTGTAAAATAAACCAACAGCACTTGTTCCTTGGAACGAAGTCCAGCTTCTAACAAAATATCACAAGGAAACTTATTATTTACGTTAAAATATGCTTCAATCTTTTAAACGACACACTTAAATCACTTATAACCCTCCACTTCAGATAAAAAACTGGAAAATTTTGCTATCCTGTAATACACCGATATCCATTACTTGACATACAAGTCATCAAACTGTGCAACCTTTAGATGATAATCGATTTTACTGATTTTTGGCGTATGATCTTTACATATGAGTGGAAACAAGAATTCGAGCAAAGTCAAAGAAAAATCAAAAATTTTGAAAAATGAAACACCCTAGACATAAACATACAAGTACATAAACGTAGCTATCGTAAGGTCGCGGGTGAGCAAAGTAATTGTTTCAGTTCATTATCTTCATACCAAATTTCATCATGATCGATTAAGTACTTTAAATATGAAAGCATAACAAATAAACATTCAAACATTCATTACATTTATAATATTAGTTATGATGTGCCGGTTTTTCCTTCGTCTAGAATTTAAGATGTTGAATATCAAACACAACACCAGCTTTCCTATTAGTTTATTAGTGTGACTGAGATAGCTTTTCGTGCTTCTGCACTGCAGTTTGTATTGAAGCTCTTACAATGGCTGAGAGCAGTCTAAAATAAAGCGCATTCCGTTCGCTCCACACGGTCTGGCTGCAATGACTATGACTAATGCTTGTTTACTAATGGATTAGCTGAACGGATTTGTTGATCAACAAAACGTTGCGGGGCAACGCGCAATCTTTTACTACCATAACACTGTTGTTAGGCCCATACTACACGGGCGGTTCTCCCGCCGCGGGAAACCGCTTCTGAACCGCCACTAGACACAATTTTATATGGAAGTTGTATGGTGGAAACTACACTGCGCAGCTCCGTCGAGCGGGAAACCGCCCGTGTAGTATGGGCCTTAGGGTTGTGTACCTACGGCCACGGCCTTTAATTGATGAGCCACTTGCCACTGTTCGTATTTTAGCCGTGTATGCAACTCAGGTTTAGCCGCTTATACTTGTATATCCTGATTTGCATTACATGGTTAAAATACGAACAGTGCCAAATGGTTCATTAATTAAAGTCTGTGACCGTCCGTACCTACTTTTAACGCTGCACTGCTGAGGCACCAACTTCAAACAAAAGTAAGTGACAAAGCAAACACAACAAGAAGTATTCTGATTTAGTATATCTGGTGGCATGGCAGCGTATTAGGTATCACTTTTTATTTTTGTTTTTGTTGGAAGTGAGTATAATTTTATTATAAATAAATAATTGTTTGATTTCGTTGAAACATTATTGCGATGATAAACACAGACGGTAATTTTCGCTTACAACCAGCTGCTTCTATTGCAATAAGTCATGCTTCCTCATCCATGACACCCTACATAATATTTGACGTCATAGAGACGACTGACCCCATCGCAATTGTCATCAAACGGGAAACAAGATAATTACTTGTAATCAGCGGAATACAACAGCCGGAGTCATTCATAAATGTTATCACGCCGTACCATATCGCATGTATATATAGTGTAGCATTTCTGAAAGACCTACTTATTGTTGAATAGCTATTGGTCATGCTATGTTGTGAACAGTTTTACAAGGTTTCACATGTTCGACTTTCTGGTTCATTACACTCAGGATCTGGTTCCTTATGTTACTTTATTCTAAACAAGCTGCTGCCCGCGACTCTGTCTGCGAAGAATTCGTTTATCGCTATCCCGCGGGAACAATGCAATTTTCCGGGATAAAAAGTAGGTATCCTATATGTTAATCCTGATTATAAACTATCTGTGTGCCAAATTTCAGCAGAATCCGTCAAACCGTTTTAGCGTGAAAGAGTAACAAACATCCATCCATCCATCCATACTTACAAACTTTCGCGTTTATAATATTAGTAGGAAGTAGGATCGTAGACAATAATCAATCGCCTATCTAATCCTACTAATAATAATATTATTAACGCGAAAGTTTGTAAGTATGGATGGATGGATGTTTGTTACTCTTTTACGCTAAAACGGTTTGACGGATTCTGATGAAATTTGGCACATAGATAGTTTATAATCTGGATTAACATATAGGATACTTTTTATCCCGGAAAATTGCATAGATCCCGCGGGATAGCGATAAAAGAATTCTTCGCAGATGGAGTCGCGGGCAGCAGCTCGTTACTTCTTCTATACATATAATAAATCTGTAACAAGTCGGTGTCTGCGCAATAGAACCGAAAACAATGATTTTTAGAATTCTTGTCTGTTTGTCTGTGCGTTTGTGCGCGCTAATCTCAGAAACGGCTTAACCTAGAGGGATGCGGTTTTCACTGATATGTTGGTATTTTCTTGGATTAACATTTAGTGTTTGTTTCATTTGAATCGGTTGACAAATAAGAAAGATACGATACTTTTATCGAGCCCATTTATCGAGGAAGGCTATAGGCTATATATCATCACGCTGGGAGTACGGTGGTGAATGTGAACGTGGGTGTGCGGGGGGGGGGGGGGTTCGGTTGGGGTGGGGGGGGGGGGGTGCGGGGGTATTATTTTATATCGAGGAACTAAGGAGAGCCATAATTGATGAAAAAGCAAATTGGATAAAAAAAATAAGCTGCCCAAATTACTAATTCCACGCGGACGGAGTCGCGGGCATAAGCTAGTATAAAATAAATTGCCACGATAGCGCGAGTTTGGTGAGTATCGTCAGCCGTCAGGCAAAGTATGAAATTGGTGTGCATAAGATTACTTAAATTTTGACGTACTTCGTATTTTGTACGTATGTACCTTTTTCCTCGTTTTATTCCCCAGACGCAAGTTTACAAAATCTTCTTTACTATCAAAGTACAAATAAAGCTTGTAGAGTACGTACACTTGCTTTCTTGATATTCCAGTTTCAGTAGGTAGGTACATAGGTTGAACGACTCGTTGATGAGTCAGACGCTCAGTTTTTGTGGACGTCACTAACCGAGATAGATCTGCAGACACGTTGTTTTTTTTCGCGCCATCGTTTTAATTTCATAAAACCGGCCGAGGCTTCATTCAACATGATTAACAAGGTTACTTTTTACCCCTGCCTTGTCCACCATGAGAACGCTCTTAAATCGATTTGGAGACACAACAAACGTGCACTATTTTGTGTTAAACTAGGTCATTGATAAATCTCGTTGAATTTTCCATATTATACGATTCGTATTTATAAATAAAATATACCTACTGTTGACATTGAAAATGAATTTAAGCGAACATTTGTCGAATATGATGTCATGATGCCATTTTAAGTGGAAAATCAAGTAGAGGTAGGTAGAGCGTTCATTCCGTTTTGATACGCCGTACGTTATACCGTCTTGTCAAGGTGAATTAGTTCGTTAATGTTGACAGTTGAGCTAAAATTAATCTACTTTGCAAATAGGCGTTAGGTGCATACTAGCATACTGCATAGCTAGCACTAGATAAGCTTTCCAGCGTGAAGAGCCAAGGAGTCGTATTTCTGGTTTTGCGCAAGTCTTCCTACGTCGTTACCCCTAAGATACCTTATTTAACGAACCTTGCTGTGTGAACAAATAAAGGATTCTAACGAGTCGCCTATACTACATACATTCTTATTTAGAATACCGCAAAAAGCTTTGTGCTTTAAACTCAATTAAAACAAAGAGCCTTGCCTCCGCTTTGTTCAAAGTTCAGAAAACGAAATGTTAAACGTTTCTTAATTTAGAATTCTGTCTTTCTTCAGTCGTGCAATAACTGCCGAGTAACTGGCCTAGATTCTTCACACAAATCTGTAGCAATTAACATAGAATGACGTTTAGTCATTCCTTAGCGGTGTCAGTGCGTCATCCATATTATATAAAGTGATGCATTGATCCTTTGGCATACACGTTGTGTGTGTATTGCCTTAATAACGATTATTTATTAATTGTTTCATAAACCCATTATTTTCCTTGTTTATTGATTAGTATGTTCCTAGCACTCAAATATTTTTTTTTGTATTTGCCTTTTTCCCATTTTCTTTAATAAGCACTAACTGTTGCAAGTCCGCATATCGTCTGCAAATAATGCGTTTATCGCAATCCTGCGGGAACTATATCCTTTCCTGGGACTCAAACTATCTTTATACCAAATTAATTTCATCTACTAACTAAACGGTTCAACAGTTTAAGCAAGAAGAGGTAAGAGACAGACAGACACACTTTCGCATTTATAATATTAAGTATGGATTTGCTTTAATGTAGAGACATATGTTCTTTTAAAATCATGAATGATACCTAAGTTAGATTAACTTAAGTTAGATTTTAGAAACTTAAAAAAAATTGTGTGTGATCTCCGGCCTATACAGGGTGAAATCTAAATGGTGATACAAAATTAGTGTTTCTAACTCAGTTAATGCTGGGTAAAGCCTGACCAGAAATATATGACTATTCGCCATGTTGCGGAATTTCATTGGAACTAATTTCTTATACTGGCAATAATTTTAATGATTGTCAGTGTCACTGTGGCGGTTTCTTTGAACAATAACAAAAATGCCCAAAACGATTTGTAGTCAACAACGGATCATTGTAAATAATGTTTATAATAAACTACTGGAAAAAAAACGCTTGGGGAATGAAACTATTTCGCTACAAAACCTTTCCAAATTAACATCAGAGCTGACAGGTAGGTAAACATTGTAAAATCGCTGTCAATTGAAATTGCAAACAATGTAAATAAACCATTTAATGAAACATCCATATTCTAGCACTTGTTTATTGTATTAATGGTTTAGGATAGTGTTGTGGTAAGTATTGATTAAATAACACACGGATTTAGCAGTATTTGATTAGGGAAAATGGAAATTAAAGACATTTAGAAAGAGAAAAGCCGAAAAAATATTTATTTAGTACGAATTTGTTATTCACTACATTATCATCATTTTATTACAAACTAATACTTTGATCATTTATTCATAATATTCATTACATGTCATTCTTAAAATTATTTTAATATATTATTCCATAGTCATAGTTAAATATAAGGTTTGTTTACATTGTTTGCAATTTCAATTGACTGATAGTTTAGACAAGTCAAGTTGTCATTGTTCCGACTATTCTGAACTATTGCCATATAAATAAGAATAATAGCGCCCTCTTGACAATAGTCATATATTTTTTGTTTACCTTTAACATAATGCTTTAACTCAATTGTTAAAATAACTCTGATAAAATTAGGGATGTTCATATTTTGTTGAAATTAAATCACAAACTCAATGTATAGACACCTCAAATTACTAAGACTAATTTTAAAACCCATTGCTGAGCACAGGCCTTTTCACAGAATGTGAGGGCTTGGGCTGTAGTTCCTTCGCGAGCAGTGTGATGCGCTTATGATGTTTTTTCATCCAAAAAGATAATCATGAATTTCAAAAGTGATTTGGCACATAAATTTCGAAAAACTCAGATGGCGAAACGGGTTTGAACCCACGACCTTTTGCTTCAGATGCCATAGGCTAAACTGCTAGGCTACCACGGCTTTAAATTCCGAAAAACACAGAAGTACGAGCCCGAAATCGTGTGTACATAAGTGCTAAAATGCTTCAAATCCGGTTTAAAATTGGGATCAATTTGTTGAGTGCTAATTTTGTGAAAACCTGCTTGCACGGTCTGGTCACGAGCCTTATTCTCATTCTCTCTCATAATGCTTTCTCGCTCTGTCTTTCATACTTCCATTAAACTCAATTTATATTTCAAACAGTGGACTTGACGACACAAAATATAAATCCAATTAGAATCCAGAAATGCTTTCGAACAAAATAATTACTCTTCTGAAACAGCCAAGGTAAACATCGCGGCATATCGTCAGCTTCGGAATTGTATAAATTAATGAGTTTTCGTTCCGATGCCAAGAACGCATCTTTAGTAAATATACAATTTACATGTACGTAGTATTTTACGGTAGGCAGGCACATCAAGATAAACTTGGCGACAGCTTAGTAACAATGGGATATTTTTGGCTGCTATCGACAGTCGGGTCGGGACCACCCACAGCACCAGGCGCCGCATGCATTGAACACGGTAGTAAAACATTTTGTCACGTCGTTATATTCCTGCGTAGCTAAATTACCACAAATTAAATGCTGGAAATAGATATATGCCCCTATCATATAAAGCTTTATACTGGAAGTTTGTACACGAAGTAGCTTTTGCCCGCGACTACGTCCGCGCACAAAATACTTATTTATGGTCCCCTCCCGATCTCTATGCCGCGGGTAATTGGGCCATTCTACTTTTAAGTAACCATTAATCTTTTGTGAAATATAAGGCATACCTGGTGTTTTTTTTCAAGTGTAAATAACTTATATACAAACTGAAACACCTAAATTTAATGTTTTAAAGCAATAACGTTGCTTTACCTACTTTATAGATAATAATGATTACTTTTATACGTAGTGATAATTTTAAATTTAAGCTTAATTATGTGCCTATATAAATCTTAAAAGATTTAAACCAAGCACTTTACCGTTTCTGTAAAAAAAATATTTGAAGAGCACAGTACAAAAAATTACTGGTCAACGAAAAGTAGAATGGCCCAATTCCGTAAACCCCTTTTTACTGCACCTTTATGATCATGAAATAATGGTTACGGAGATAAGGTCTCATTAAATTGAATATACATACATCCTGTTTTTTCCTTAGGGGTATCCCTTGGGTGGGATTTTTCGATATTTCTGAAATTAGTTTTTTACTGTTATAATCTACTTGACCTCTAATAATTATAGTTTTGGAGATAGGGTCACTTTGAAGCGAAAATATAAATCCCATTTATTCCCTATCCCGTGGGAATTTTGTAAAATCCCGTCTTAGTGCACCTCTAAATATAACAGTCTAAGACCAATGTGTGCCAAATTTTAAGTGTTTAGGCTGCCCGTCCATTGGGGCGGAGTGAGGCAGCGGAGCGGTGAGCGAGATAAAAATCCACCAATAAAATCCGCTCCTCCTCTCCTTTATACAATTCTATTGGTGGATTTTTATCTCGCTCACCGCTCCGCTGCCTCGCTCCGCTCCAGTGGACGGGCAGCCTTAGCTTCAGCGGTTTGGGTTGTGCGTTGACATATCAGAGTTGAATTTTACATTTTTTTTATAAGTAGATAGATTTTGCTTAGATCCAGAAGTGTCAAAATATCCAAATATTCCCATCTCTTTACTTTCTCAAAATGTCTTGATTAGAAATGATCTACAAGCGACACTTAAAAGTGTTACATTTGTTTAGTACCCTTTCTGTGACGCATAGAGCGGTTAATAGCCAGCTTTGTTGCCACAAGCTCCAGACGTATTTAATTATCCGCATTACGTCGTTAACTACTCTCTAGTGTTTTATCTTTACTTCAGCCCGTATCCACTTACTGCCACCATATTTTCGTAGTTATATCATTCGTAAACCAAATAACTATCTTCAGGGGTACTCATGACTTGTTGTGTAATGAAAAATATGAAAAAGGTGTTCAGATGACACTACTATTTTCATAGTGTTTCATTTTTAAGAGCCGCTATATAACTATCGCGTATTTAAGATATTTTTTTACGCTATAATTAAATACATAGATAGAGTCAGAAAACAACCAATGCAGTCCAATTAAGTTTAGGTACATCGATTTACAAATATCAACCCCGTCTGCCATTCTGTCTTCAGTTTTCACCTTTACTTGAAATTTTTACGCATTCAGTGCCTTGAACGCATATAAGCGTTTTACTGACTGTCACTCAGCGTCTTGAATGCGTATTAGAGTTCAAACATTTCGAAAACTTCGTCCAGCGAGCGCTTTGAACGCTACTTACTGGGAAGTCATATGGTTCATAAACCACTATGAATGTTTAAGGGTGCTTTTCCATCAGAGTTGTCTTATGCAATGTGCTGCGAGGATGTGAAAGCTACGCTACAAAACTATGCGACCGTTTCCACTAATATTAAGCTGCGTACAGACTGCGCGCACATTACGCGTACCCGGGTACGCGTCTGCCCTTCAATGGCAGAACGCTGTAAGTCAAAAACCCTAGTTTCGAGAAAAACGCGTTTTAAGGTTTTTAACTTTGACGCTAGAAATAACCTATTATTTATTGCCTTAGAAGGTTGCGATTTTTTGTAATTTATGAGTAATTGTTTCTGCTATATGGCTAAATAGTCAAATATCTATTATTTAATACTATTAAAATAATATGTAGGATAAAGTGTTTTGCCGCAAGATATATTATAAAAAAATGCAGAAATCGGCTTGGCAAAACGCTACAAGTTGTAAATTAAAGCGTTATGCCGTGTCTTTTACCATACGGTGTTTTAAAATTTTCTCTTCTCGCTTGGTTCTTTTAAAAAACAATGCAAAACCTGAATAAGGGGACAATCCTGAAGTCCGGTAACTTAGAATTGACCAAACGATCGTTGTAGGTCATACAGGTTTACGCTCCAAATTCGACACACTCCAACGAAGAGGTGGAAACTATATATGAGGATATCTCCAGAGGTATGCATAGCTCCGGAATTCACTTCACAGTTGTTATGGGGGGGTTTTTAACGCAAAACTGGGCAAATGGTATGGTGAAAAGCTGCGAATGGGGAAATTTAGAGTAGCGTAGGAATCACCGTCATCATCATCTACCTGGCCTGCTTCATAGAGAAGGAAGGACTCTATATGATGAACCTTATGTTTTGAAGCAAGTACGTGAAGTAGACTTGGATGAGCCCTGACAGTGTAACGAGGAAAGAGATAGACTTTATCACATCGACGAAGAAGCAAATATTCAATGATGTCTTCGTGGCCAGTTTGGTTAAAACTAGGAGCGATCGCCATATGGTACGAGACACATTGAATATTCGGGCCAAGCTTGAAAGATCTTGACTGATGAAGTCTATACTCAGCCTGGCACCAATCCGATTCTAAAATTCCGAAACGCTCCAGCTCAATCATCAAAACTGTTTCGAATACCTAGGAGGCGATGTGGACGATTACAATGACGGGTTTGTGGAAGCTGTCCTTAGGGTTGGGTCTAAGTTCTTTAAGACCCACCGTACAAACTGAACTAAAGAGATCACATACTATTTAGAGTAGACTCTAAAGCCTATGGAAGAGTGACGTGACTCACAAACATCTGGTGACGCTTGCCTATTCCAGCGGCTCAACATACAGATCTCGAAGTCTCTGAGACGCGATATATTCAATACTAATAGTGTTGAAAAGTCAATAGAGCGCAACAGAAGCTCTTAAGTTTTAGCAAAGAATCTGTCTGTTGGGCAAATCAATTGGCAAAGCTGATGATGCAAGACCGATGACGGTAGGATCGTGACCTCTATTGTTAGAAGTCGAGGAGTTCTATGGACAGCTATACACATCAGCTTTTTCGCGCAACAAAACAATAAAAACGTCAAAAGCATGTAACAGAAGTATACCAACTTAGTAGTGCCGTTCTTCAAAAATGGTGATAATATCTTATTGCAAAATTATAGACCCGTTTCACTTCTGAGCCATGTATACGTAAGCTGTTTTCGATAGTCGTCATGAATCGTCTCGCGCGCGGGTTTGACGACCAAGATCAGAGTGTTTAACTCCAACGTCAAGTCAGTCCTACTGTACGGATGCGAGACATGGTTCGTAAGGAAGGACATCACCGATCGGTTGCAGGTGTTTGTTAACAAATGCTTGAGGCGCATCCTGGGAATTTATTTGCCGCGAACTGTCTCAAACGTAAGACTGTGGCAAATGACTAACCAGAAGCCAGTAACCCGAGAAGTTCTGACAAGGAAGTGGCGATGGATTGGACACACGCTTCGAGGGTCAGATAACCACCTGCCCAAGCAGGGTTTCCGCTGGCAATCTACTGGCACAAGACGGCCAGGACGTCCTCGGACCACGTGGAGGCGATCAGTTGAGAAGGAGGCTGGCTCAATTGGTCTCGGCTGGGAAGAGCTGGAAGAAGCCGCGCAAGATCGAGCCAAATGGAAAACTCTTCTACGAGCCCTATGTCCCTTATGAGGAATAACAGGAACACATCATCATCATCATCATCAATATCCCCAGAAGCGAGGATCAATCGCGTCGACATTTCCCTGCACCACGCCTTGGTATAAAATAAAAATATATGTGGTATTGGTTTAAAATTTTGGCTTAATTCTCTATATTATAATTAATTATTCTGAAACTTTTACATTGTTCTAGTATATATCATTATAATATATACTTAGCGGCAAAAAATTTGGCTCAGCCTCCATAAAAAATTACCTATATTTCATACATATGAGGGCCATATTATTTGCCGCTGATTATATTGTATTTTTAACCCACAAACATTATTTGTTTGATTGTTGAACGAACGACTAAATACCAAAACTAATTTTAAAAAAAGTGTTCCCAACTTGATATTTTTGCAACAAAAATGAATTAAATATTCTATTTCATTTTATAAGTTTTGAAAGTCAAATTTATTTTCTCTATTTCACTCTGTTGCCGCGTTTTGACTTGACGGTGACGCAGGCGACGTAGCCCATAAATCAGGCAAAACGCTGCCATTTAGTACTTACAGCGTTCTGTTGTGACAAGTCGGCATTAACGGTCTTGATATAAAACATTATAATTGCAGTTATGATGTTTTGGCTAGTTTTATGCAGAGTTACCGCGTCTTGCCAGTTTTCTACAGCCTAAACTAAAACATATTTTGAAAAAGTCTTTTGTAAGTATGATAGAAGAACTCATGAGGAATCGTTTGACGCAAGGCAACCCAAAACGCTGTAACTCGAGTTGCAGCGTTTTGCCATTGAAGGGCAGGCGTGTCCTGGAACGCCATGTCCGTACGCCATGTACGCGTAGCTGCAAGTACGGACATGGCCTGGCGTTCCAGGACACGCGTACCCGGGTACGCGTAATGTGCGCGCAGTCCCGTACGCAGCTTTAAGCTTTGTAGCCGTTCGAGGAAGATCCAGAGCACGCGTCTTTCCATATAAAATACAGAACTTAGTAGAACCCGTTTCTACGAGTACTATGCCATGTAGATCAAAGAATATGATTGGTGAATATCAGAAGCATCCATAGGAATTTAGCATGCACTCTAAGGCACTGGGTGAAAGTAAAATGCACTTGAGGTATTGAGCAAAGTCCGCAGCTGGAGGAAGTCCGAAAAAAATGTCGACAGTGAATTCTTTAACCTGTCTTTCTTCTTCAGGTCTGGCGCTCTTGATAGCTGGCGGCGTACAATACTCGAATACACCGGCGTCCGCGCCACCCGAGCAGGACAGCGGACTCGGCACTCTCATCGCCGGCGGCGTCATACTCTGCCTCGGAATGCTGTTTGCCGGTAAGCTTAATCTTTAGATGTGGATCTAGCTACCAGAGAAACACCTGGAGCTAAATTCAGGAACGGGCTTTCACGGGTTTTGGTAGCGGTAATTGAAGCGTTTGGGTTGGGTTTGGTTTAAACTGCTATTCAGGAACGCCAAAAACACTTGTTTAGCGAGAGGTTTGGGATGAGCCTTATTTATTTGTTTATTTATTTCATCATCATCATTTCAGCCTTAGGACCTCCACTGCTGGACATAGGCCTCCCTCATTGATGCCCATCATTACGATTATTATAAAAAATATATATTTATTTATTTGCAAAGCGAATTGGGATGCACCAAAAAAAATAACCTATAGTTTTTATATTTTTTTTGGAAAGAATAGGATATTTTAAGATACTATTTTCATCGATTTTGAATTTGGTTGAGTATTTAATTTTTTATAATTTTTTTAAGAAATACGTTGGGTGACGTCACAGTGAGAGAGCCACGTTCCATTACCTAGAAAAAATCAAGTCGTACATAACATAATCTGTGGCACTGCTGAGGGGCTACTACGAAATTCGAAAATCGAAGTTCGTATCGTATTATCCCTCTCACTCTCGTGTCAAATCATATTAGCGTGAGCGGGACGGCACGAAACGAAGCTCGAATTATGCACTTCGTGGTAGGGCCTCTGATTTGTCTTGTCACTGTCAATAATACAAGTTAGTACGGCTTAGGGTCCTAAATGAACCATGACAAATATAGTTTTATTTATTTCTCTTCTTTTAGCTTCGATTATTCCTGTTTGTTAAATGGTGTGATAGTAAATAGATATATTTTATTAAAATCTGATATTTAAATTATTTTATATTTACTTGTAACGTAGTAATTTAATAATTAAATTTGTAAAAATACATTGGAAATACTCGTAATACATTTCGGACTTTACGATAAATGACAACTGTTTAAAGCCAGGTGCGCATCATGTGATTAAAGTTCTGTCTTTGTCACTCTTTGCTATTATAAGCAGGACAGCAACATTTCAAACTGTCAATTTGCTTTAGAGTGTAGACCTGCTTTATATCTGCCTTTGTGACGATTCACTGCAGGGGCCAAATGAAGGTCATTACTTAAATTTTCTTTATTTAATTCAGTTTATCATATTTTTGGAATCTGATTTCTGAGAACGCTTCACAGAGCCTATTTCTCCAAACGGTTTTCGATTTATTATACGTTGTCAAAAATTGGGACATCCCAATTAACAGGAAAATAAGGCTCATCCCAAGCTCAACCCATTCCTATCCTCTACCAAACGATTCAATTACCGCTCGCAAACCGTGCTGGGCCGTTCCTGAATTTAGCCCCTGATCATGTCCTGTAGAGTTATTATATTTGGTTTGTTTGTCCTAGTCTAGTGTATGTATGTTCTGTCGAACAATCGTATCGCACAATTGAACTAATTGAACTCATATTATGACAGCTATTATTATTAGATATTTTGACAGCTCATGAAAAGTACGTCAGTTGATTGGTGGTGTAAACATTCCTAATGAAGTATCACTCGCTAATTTATAACTGGCCATCACTTCAAATTAGTTTACCCGCCGACCAGGCTAATTCATTGCCCTGAATTAATTGCTTCCGCCAACACTAATTATGTCAATTATATAATTTCTAGACCGTGGCTTACTCAATTAACAAGAGCTTTTGTCCCTCTATCGTCAATCAAGCACTTGATGATCTTGTTTCTTTTTGGAAATAAGCATTTCAATAACTACCTTAGCAAACATTCACACTTCGAAGAATCTTGTGTATATGACTATATGTATTATGTATATATTTTTTTATTTAAATCTTGCTGTTTCAAGCGAGTACATGCTTTCGGAATTAACCATGATAATATCATGGCATAATTTGTTAGTAATTGGTTAATAAAGGCTATTTTAGATTTGCGTGATCTAGTTATCTTGAATTCAGAAAACCCATATAGCGAAATAAAATCTTCTAAACAAACTTGATTTACCAAAACTAGTTAACAAGGGAAGACTCAAAGTAGAGGTCAAATTCACGTTTATTATGCAGTGACCTTAACCAGATTGCGCGGCTGATAGCTACTCATCCATTAATGTTTATCTAGTTGTTACCAATCGCGTTATTAGCTCCTTTAATTTATTGAGACGATATTTAATACGTGGATCACTATTGTTCGGGGTATTAGGAGAATATTCACAACCCACAGATATGGCAAGTTATTTTTGGGGTTTAATAATTTGACTGTAAATCCCAGTTGATTTATAATACGATCTGAATTCCTCACTCAGACAGAGATTTTTTAGCAATTAAATGAAGAACATAAAGACTGACCTCCAGCGTGGACTTAATTTATGAACTAGGAATATTAAATTTTCAAAATGTAGAGACATTGCGTATTTGGCCGTGACGGCGGCATGGCGTGTATGGGATTTGGTTTCCGCTTTTTGTTTCGACTATTATTGACTGTCTATTGTTCTTGTTTATTTTGAGTAAACGTCCTCCCCCTACTCTGCAAGTCTTATCATTTCGTCATGTGTGCGTAGTCCGATGTCGTTATACACTTTTTTATACATAGATTGACGAATGTTCCTACAAAATTAATGTATTTTATTGCTTTGACGGTATTTTTACTGTCAATACTGCTAGCCTCTAGGTCATTCACAGACTCAAGAAGTAGCTATTTCAAGAAAACCAAAAATCGATCAGAAAATTCTTAAATACCCTTCCAAATGGCAAAACTTTTTAAAGAAGTGGGGCGCAGCCTTCGTGTGAGAGGGCTTGACTCGCGCTTTGGACTGGATCGTTTCTGATGCAAAGGTAGTCATCGCGGTTCAACAGAACAATGCGGCAAAAGTGTATTGGCCACCTTTGCGCCTGGTATGACGCGGGGGGGTTTGTTTGACTGACTGTATTTTTTTATTTATCTGAGTAGTAAATGTAGTATTGAACTTCCCAATTTGTTAGACAATATTATTTGAACTGCAATCATATTATATCACATGGTCAGTCAAGGTAATTTAATGGTATCGTGTGAAAGCTTTTAACGGGTGGGCGGACACGCGTCAGTTAAATTATGAAATTAACTTTTGGCCCTTAATTTCCAGGTGTGGGCGGCTTCGCTTGGACAGCCCGCTGGGGCGGCGGCAAGGAGGCGACTTCAAGTGGCGCAGCCGGCCTCACAGCGCTGAACCCGTCGACGGATCCGCTCGTGGCGGAGCAGTATGCGCCCGTACGCGACGCGCCGCCAGCGCCCGACGACGAAATGCGCAACCTTATGGATAATAAGGACTGGTGAGTACATAAACGAGTTCACATTGTTATGTAGATCATAGATCGATAAAACCCCTTTGTGGGCGTTGAAAGCTTTTAGAGGGCAGTTGCAGTAGAACGCTCAGAAGAAAACTAGGCCTTTAGAAATAAATCTCAAATGGGTGTTGGGCAAATCAAGGTTGAGAACTTATGGTGTAAATGTAACAAATAAAGATTAGCTCTGTGGATTAGCTGGCACAAAACGTGATGGATAAAGACTGACAAGTACGAGATCTGTGTCAAAGGCGGTGTAGTTAACTTTATGGTTTAAAATGTCGAACTGGGGAGTAAGGGATCTGAGATAAACCAAAGTGCAATTGCTTGTATGTTATTTACTTATTATGCATTTGGGAATTGGGCCTAGACTTGGCGTTAAGAAGGCTATGGCTAAGGCATGGCTGCCCAACCCTAGGCCCGCGGGCCAAAACGTGGCCCGCGAACGAATGTTAAATGGCCCGCCGCCCGCGTGAGTAAGTTTCAAAATTGCCCGCCAAAAGTGTCGCGCGCACGGCGATTATAATCTATACCTATAAGAAATAACGAAAATACGAACTGTCAGGCTAAGGACTCACGAAGCGGTTTTCACCCGCGCCCGCCGCGGTGGCGGAATGGAATTTTATTTTCAAAACTCACGAGACCGGAGTTTTGTGCGGTTACGCAGCCGTCGCGGTTGCGATTATCGCTCGCAAACTTGGCGGTTGATTATAGCAAGACGGGCGGTTAAACGATTAGTTGAGCCGGTCGCCCGCCAACCGATCGCAGAGCGCGAGGGTGCAACCCGCCGCGGCTGCGGGACCGCGACCGCGCCCGGTGCAGCGGGATCCGCAAACAATCGCACACGCCGCGGGCGTAAAACGCGTCGTGAAATGTGATTTAATTTTTTACATAAATATCTGTATTCTACAAAGGCTGCGGGCCCGCAACCGCGGCGGGCGCGGGTGAAAACCGCTTCGTGAGTCCTTAGCCTCAGTGGTCAGTGGCTCGCCTGTGATTTTTGAATCATCCAATTTGCCCGACTGTTGAAAAGGTTGGGCAGCCTTGGGCTAAGGTATTTGTGTATAGTACGTATTTGTGTGTAGTGTTCGGAAGATGGGCTCTTAACGAGATCAAGACACATAAAAAATTCGTACCTACTACTAATAAGTCACATGAGTAGGAACTGACAATTAAAAATACGTTAGTTTATCGATAAATGTTAATAATAATTTATAGCGTCATATTGAAGTGTTGTTTACTGATGTCTACAACAAAGGTACATTACGCGGCTATTGTCAGAGCTCAGGGCAGGTGTGAAGTGTAAAAGTTCACGCGCTTCAGCCATTGTCTGTACTTGTTTGCATAACGTGCGTTACCGTGAGCGCGGTGTTGATGGGTGGACCCATCGCGTTCACGAGTCAAGTTGAAATTTCTTTATTTGGCTAAAACTGTTCACGAGCGCAGTTTTTTCCTTTAGTCTGATACGCCAAATTAATGTGATGCTTAATTTAATACGAGCAATTCTTATTTCGGGGAACTTCGTAAGCGGCTCTAACGAACGATTTCGATGAAATATGCTATGTGGGGGTTTTCGGACAATCGATCTAGATCGAGAATCAATTAAGCCTGTGCGAAACTCTGGCGTCCAGGTACTAAAATGTGTGTTCATAATATTATGTAGATTTTTTACAAAGACTAAAACAGGCTGAGTTCGATAAAAGTAATTAGGTAGGTACCTTCATAAGTATGGGTGCACTTGTCTTAGACCCATTTACATAGTACAAAAAAGCAACCATCAATTATACACGCATTACGAAATTTAAGAGTTCTTATTGTTATTTTGCTAACATATTGTTCACAACGGCCTTGGTAGACTCTAAGACGTCTGTACTCTTCTAGTTTTCTTACCGACTTTACCAATAGCAACACGTGCATGACCAATCAATTAGCTAAGTATTTCTACAGTAAAATAAATACTTTGCTTTCACACATTATGAATCACTGCGATAGACGCTCACCTTGGAGAATGTACATATAATCGTAATTATAATATTAATGTAACATTTACAGCGTTACTAAATGCATACATTTTGTTTCAGCTTAAGCAGTGCGGAGGAAAGCGATAAGATGTTAGACGGTCGGCCGTCCGTCGCGTAAGGACGGCTTTGGGCCGTCCCTCAAATGTTTAATCTGCGAAACTAGGACATCGCAGAGACCCTAACATTTTGTCCCCCTAAAACAGGATCGAGTGGTATTATTGGTATATTACCTTCAAAAATATGGATGCAGATTAGATTACTTATGCTTGGATGGTATAAGAAAGTTATTTTACAAAATTTTCGAATAAGATCTGTAGGACTTAGTATTATTCAAATGCCACAGTGGTATGATGCATTTCGCTGTACAAAGAGTCTTGAGTTACAACACTCGAATGTTATATCCGTAAAACAGAAATAATTGTTTAATGTGTGCTTGATTGTGTGATAGTATTATTATAAGAACTTATTTTGTTTTCGTACACTACAATCAGACAGTTATTGTAGCTCAGTGATGCGAAAATTTAAGAGTACATAACATTAACTGCAAAATTACATACAATGCAGTTGATTTGAATCCTGTACTGAAAAGGCAAATAATAATTTGTTGTTTGCCTTATAATATGAATATGTATGTCATATACTTTGTAATTAATTATCAGCATGCAATTCACAAACTGATTGTTTTCCAAATGAAGTCTGTTTTAGCCCTTTTGAAGTAAAATGTTCAATTAATATGAGTTAAGCGTGTCTGAAGACGCGTCTTCAATGCTTACCGTTTATGAATAGTATGTGCATTTAATATACCTACCTACTAACTTATCACGTTGTAAGTGAATGTTTTAAGCAATGGTTGCAGTGTAGCTTCGGATTTTGGTAAGGTTTGTCTTAATTAATACAAGTAATTAGTGAAAGACAAGTGGCCAAATTAACGTCCAGAATATTTCATAGATATAGACTTGTATATTTACTTACCTATTTATTATATTTTACTAAGATATTCAGTATCATGATAAAATATCTGCCTATAAAAGTGTAGCTAATCAATACGCAGGTCATTGTTTCCAACCCTCTATAATGTTTTTTCTACGTTCAAGATGTGTTTTATTTATTAAGCGCAATATGTAGTAGGGTAGGTAAGAGTAAGATGAATAAGTATTCTTTTAGGAACCCTAATCAATTTAAAAATATTTGAATTTTAAGAATTATTGATTATTCATATCTCGAATTTAACACACTTAGGGCCGATTTGACTAAACTGGAATAAACATTATTATGAAATAATCCGTAACTAGCGCCATGGAGGTATATTTCTCAAATTAGGTAATATATTTTACATTTCATTGGAGTGATGTGTATTATAACTGTCTTAAAAAAAATCTCAAGCTTTAATTATTTTTCTTGTGGTCTCAGTAAGTTAAGGGGGTTATCAAGTTCCTTCAATTTTGGGGTAAAGAGCTCAAACTAGTTTTGTCATAACCGGTCCTAGGTATCTTAGTCCCGTCCTGGTTGAGACCAGGGATGTCACGAATGGCCAAATTTACACATTCGCGAATGCGAATGTCCAGGATGCGAATGTTAAAAATGATGCGAATATTCGCATTATGCGAATGCGAATATTCGTGACATCCCTAGTTGAGACGTTAGTGTTGTAAGCGTGTTGGTATAAAAATGGTCGTGTTTCCAGGTTGTCTTTGTGATGTAGCGGTTTTATTTCTATTTTTTTTCTATTGATATTCTGTCAAGCTCTCTCAAACAGTCTTATAATGAATTTCCCCTAAATTTTTAGGCGTATAATGAAACTAATGTACAAGTATAACTTCAGGAAAAAAACAGTTACGATTTGTGTAAAACTTGTAAATATTAGTTTGGAGAATAATTATGATATATAAAAAAAAAATACATAAAAATATAAGCTGGTCATGTACTTCAGTGTTTATGTTGAAGTAGCAGTGGTACCTTTTTTATAATTTGAATATGTTTTATAATAGATGTTTTTATTTACTTGATTATATGTATCTAAAAGTACATATTTTTTATGTTCTCTTTTTAGTCTGTACTTAATTAATGATCTGAATATCATCATTTCACCGATGATAAATTGAATATAAGTCATATTCCTGATATAAGATGCTGTTTTATTTAACCCTTTCAATAGGCTTCTCAGCAAATATTCTATTTCAAATTAAAATAGTTTCTTAGGTATTTATTATGGAATAAAAAACACATCTTTGAAAAAAAAAATACTTTCATAATTGTAATTTAAAATTTTATTATTATGAACATATAAGGACCGCTTGCACGGCCCAGGGCCAACAAATTAAATTAACCCTGAGTTAGCAATTAACTCTGTGCAAGTCCGCCTAAGTCAAGCAGTTTGAATTTAAACAAATTCATATGTATACACAATGGGTAAATAAACTTAAATCTAATCAGTCTCTTGTGGTTCTGCGCCACCATGGAATCCCAGTCACATCTTCTTCTGGACAAGGGATTGCAGTGGGTCTGAAACAAATATTATACTACTTAATAACTTAATAACTATGGATTCTTTGTGGTCTGAATTAAATGTTTTTTATTTTATTTATTTAATAAAAAAATGTCGTGGTAGCCTAGCGGTTTGACCTATGGCCTCTCAAGCAGAGAGTTGTGGGTTCAAATCCTGGCTCTCACCTCTGAGTTTTTCGGAATTTAAATAAATATTAGGGGATAATCTTACACAAATCGACGTAGTCCCAAACTAAGCAAAGCTTGTACTATGGGTACAAGACGACGATAAACACACTTATATAGATAAATAAATACTTAAATACATAGAAAACATGCATAACTCAGGAACAAATATTCGTGCTCATCACACAAATAAATGCCCTTACCGGGATTTGAACCCAGGACCTCTTGCTTCGTAGGCAGGGTCACTACCAACTAGCCTAAAGCGTTTATGTACGAAATTACACTTGTAATTTACCATGAGCTTTATGGTGAAGGAAAACATCATGAGGAAACCTGAACAGTGTGTGTGAAGTTCCCAAACCGCACTGGGCCCGCGCGGGAACTACGGCCCAAGCCATCTCATTCTGAGAGGAAGCCTGTGCCCTGCAGTGGGACGTATATAGGCTGGGATAATAAGTACAATATTGTAACTCTTTTTCAGGCATAGTGCATATACAAAAGCACATGTATGTAGTATAAAAACTATTGAATCCTTCATAGGTAAACTATGATTAATTTTTAGTACCCTGTTTAAGTTGGAAGGGCCTTAACCTTTTCAACGCCAACGACACATATAGGTGTCACATAGTACACTGTCAAAGTGATCTTGACACAATGACATAAGATTCAAAGCAGGTTAACGTTTTGTCGAGGCGTGGCGTTGAAAAGGTTAAAAGTGTTAAATTAAATCAAGAGAGCTATATGAAAAGTACAAGTTTCAATCAGGGGCCTGTTGCATAACAAAGTACAACTAATATTACAAGCGGAACTCTTGCTTCAGTTATATATATATTTTTTTTCTTTTCAGCAAGTATAAGTACGAATTTAAATAACAGTTATATTATCAGTTATATTAACTAGAAAGAAAGGGAGTTCCGCTTGTAATATAAGATGTACTTTGTTATGCAACAGGCCCCAGGATGCTTTCCAGATGGTTGATTAAGTAAAACTAAGTAGAAGTTTCCAGAGAACTGGTAAGGTTAATAATTAGTATTGAACTGACCTGTATACTTGGCTATGAGGTAACGTGGACATTAATAATGGGTAAGCTGGGGCTGAGAGGTCCTGAAAATAATTAAAAACGTCAGGTTACTACTTAGTGATGGGCCGAACATAGATTTCACAGAATACGAACATTCGGCCGAATATTCGGTTAAACTTTCACCGAACCGAATATTCGGCATACCGGAGCAGGTCTATACGTGTATACGCTAACCGCGCGAATTAACGCCAGGCGCACCCGCCCGCTCCCCTCGCTTCCCCCTCTTCTTTTAAGAAATGCTCGCCATCACAATGTTATTTTACTATAATAAAACTAAAAATATGATTTATTAAGAAATCGTTGTAATAACGCAACTAATTCTTATGAATAATAATAAACCGTTATTATAATTTCGAATATATATTTCATTTCTTACACTAAATAATCCCTCAGATTAAATTTTAATAATAAATAAGGTCTCAAATTACTGTATCTTGATATTCTTGTTCAATTATCATATTTTCATCCACTGTTATGTTATAAAGAAATACAGCTACACTACACTATCACACAAGTATAAAGCTACCTACATAGTGATTTACTTAGATTAGGTCTATCTACGCACATGCATCGTTCAATTAATCATGCTCATTTTAATATAGTTCACAATAGAGTAACTGTTATTAAAATCTTTAAGTACCACTGTCCCGAATATTCGGCCGAATACCGAACATAAAACGAATATTCGGCCCATCCCTAGTTACTACCATACAATTTTAGTGACAACTTAGGTATTTTGACCACTATAGTTATTTTTTAATATTAGCTATGCTGATGGAGCTGACTCTTTAAGAAACATCCAGATAAATTCTTTATCCATCGAATTGTTGTATCTTCAAACACTTGTGATAACTTTCTTCTAAATCCCTTAACAATGTGTATCTTTTCATGCTAGAACAGCTGGACGAAACACTACTTTTTGTCGGGATTGGGATGGGATGTAAGCGTGTAAAATCCCACCTCAATCGCTACGCCTAGAGAAATGAAAATGTTCACGATGTTCTTCATACATATAGAGAAAATAAAGAGCACGGGAAAATAGCCGCGGTGGCCTAGTGGTTTGACCTATTGCCTCTCAAGCAGAGGGTCGTTGGTTTAAATCCTGGTTCGCACCTCTGAGTTTTTCGGAATTTATGTGCGAAATTATATTTGATACTTACTTACTATGAGCTTTACGGTGATGGAAAACATCGTGAGGAATCCCGCATACAAGTGGGAAAAAATTCAATGGTGTATTGTGAAGTTCCCATTCCGCACTGGGCCCACGTGGGAACTACACGGCCCAAGCCCTCTCATTCTGAGAGGAGGCCTGTGCCATGCAGTGGGACTTATATACTTTAAACATGAAACTACCGTGAGACTTCGCTCATAGTGAAAATAAACGGATCACTTACGTCTTAAAACGAGTTTAACTGTTTTAAGACGTGAGTGATCCGTTTATTTTCACTATGGGACGTATATAGGCTGGGATGATGATGATGATGATGATAATGACGGTATAATTTGTTGGAATTTCCATGAGATTTAGTAAAATATCTGAATATCAGGGTGAATCAACTTTTTCTTGCCACCCATTGCTATGGTTAGGTTAGGTTACACAAATTGTTTCCTGGACAACCTCAGCATTTTTCTATGAAACAGTATGAAGATGTCACTTTGACAGGGTATGTATTGCAATACCGAAGTACGAAAGACCGAATGTATTAAAACATTGAATGGGTCAAAAGACTGACACGATTTTTTTCTGAAACTGTAACTTCTCAGAATTTATTAATACGGCATCATACAGAACCCATTAGGTTAGATAAGGTTTGTTTTATAACAATCTTAAAAAGTTAACGGTTTCAGAAAAAATTGTGTTGGTCTTTTGACCCATTCGATGTTTTAATACATTTGGTCTTTCATACTTCGGTATTGTAATACATACCCCTTCGACAACCAGGGACAGAGTAAACAAACACAAAAAAGTCGATTCACCCTTCAATTCAACTGCCTAATAGTTCACGCGAGCGAGGGTACAGGTGGGCATTTTCAATTTATGTACTTTTTATAGAGGGACTATAAATTTCCATAAAAAAAAAGACCTTATTTTTTGAGTGAATTTTGTAGTTATATGGCTACTCTCAAAACTGACACAAAAAAATTGTATGGTAAGTTAAGGTAAGTGTTTTTATCGATGAATAAATCAAAATTGCCTAATTCTGAAAAAAGTAGCAGATACATTTGAAATTGAAAATGTCTAGGTCCGTCAACCGTAGCGTAGGTTAATTTAAGTAGAGAAACATCATGACAATGTTCTCTTTTTTATATGTACATATGTGTTTAATGCTGATGGCCCTGGTAGCCAAAGCTCAATAAAAAAAAACATGACAAAATGGTGACCTGGATTGGTTGCATCGGTATGTGAACGTTGGAGCGTAGCTTGCGCTGGCGCATCTCGCGGCGCACACAGCACTGCACGCCCAACAGCACGCAGCACACGCACGAGGAGAGGCATCCTGTCAAATTTAAACGCCTTGATGAAGCACTTGGGGCCCTAGGCACAATGGCTTATGATTGTAAAACATTTGCTCATAAGAACTTCCGGAAGAATATTAATATTTCCAATGAAGCATTACCTAAAAAGTGCACTTCTCTAAGTAAAAGTTATATAGTTTTTATCTTTTATTACAAGAGTAATTCCACCATTGTGCATTTTATTTTTATTACATATTTCTGTTTTTATTTAAAATTCTGCATTGAATGCTTGTGATGTGGTTTCAGAAAGAACTTATTTCCGAAAAACATTATTTTATTAAGTGCACAGATTGAAAGAGACTATATTTTTTTGAAAAGTTTTAGGAATGTACATTTGAATGTTGGACTCTGTAAAAGGGTTTTTTTTTAATCTAGCCATTAGCATTCTGGCCCTTTCCTATTTGATAGTTCTAGTACAGTTTGAGGCTGTTTACATTTATCATTTATTTTGTATATATTATAAATGACAGTCATCTGAATTAAAACTGTATCCTGTAAGTAGGAATGGGGTATAATCTTACTATTATAGCATAATTCTTAACTAGCCAGTTTAATGTATTTAAGCAGGGGCCTGTTGCATAACAAAGTACAACTTATATTACAAGCAGAACTCCCTTTCTAGTTAATATGACTGAAGTGAGAGTTCCGCTTGTAATATTAGTTGTACTTTGTTATGCAACAGGCCCCTGGACTTACCTATATAGACTAGTACTCCTAGATCACCATTCCTGTTGGTTCTCCTCAATACAATTCCAGCGATGCATAATGAGATCCCAGTCAATATTCCTACTACAAATATTACCTGGAAAAAGAAAAGTTACATAATAAGTAATGGGGATGGAATGGGAAACTAAAGCTAATTATATCAAAGAGTAGAGCTTAGTTTATTTATTTATATTAAAAATAACAACTGATTTCAGGGTTCAATACCCAAAGAGGCCCCACTATTCAGACTCCACTGTCTGTCAGCAACAGGGCTTTATGTTTTGAACCATAAGGTAGACACTTGGGCTTTTTTTTACCAAGAGTATATTACTTTTTATATATTTTTCATTTCAAAATAAGGATAATATATTTATAGTATCTTACCTGTAAAATGTAATAGCATACATATTCAAATCCAGGGCAGTGACCACCACAAGCCCCAATTATTGGTACTTCAGGGCTCACAGATGGAATAGGAGGGACGGGTGACCTTCCTAAAGTCTTCATCTTTGCTTCCACATCACATATTGGCAATGAAAATGCTGATGCACACTCAGGAAATGTATAAGCTTGTGACCCAGCAGAGTGCATGGGAAGTTTTTCACCTTTTTTGTAACTTCTCCATGTTCCTCCTGCTCCATATGGTGACTGATAAACAGGTGATGGTGGGCCATACTCTCTTATTTCTTCATTGTAATAATGAGGGACCTTGAACAATTATATCTATATTATAAATATATTCTTAAAAATAATCATACAAATATGCAACCTAATTAGAGCTTACCAATCTATGTATTATGAATAATATAATGTAGTAGGGACAATATATTCAGCAGTGATTTAACTAGATTTCTCTGTCTCAGTCGACCAACTACATACGAACTAAATAGCTGGCTTAGGCTTCGTACATATGCTACATATCTCTAATTAGTTATTTTCCCTTAGAATTTACTTTTGCATACAAAAAAAACTAACTAAAGTTAAAGTTTCTGGGACTAAACTAATAAAATATCTTACATGATAGGCAGTATCTGAGGTAGAACTATCGGTCCCTGCGACTTGGTATACGGGTGGGTTGATGTCTTCTGCCCAAGGGAACTTGGCTCTTTGTTCCGAGGCTGTAGCGAACTGCTGCTCGCTTCTCGGCACCATCGTTGTCTGGTACGGGTGCACGCTCCGCGGTGAAACTTGTTGTTTAAACATTTCACTAATGTTAGCTGAGAACAACCAACTTCATAAAAACTTGACAAAGGACACAATGACCGTGAATTGACGGTAATAAATTTACCTCATAGTTGTCCACACTCTACCTAATATACATTATTTAAAAAAAAAAATTTATACAAATTAACCAATTCTTATTGAGAAAATATAAGTTTCAATCGCCATACTATAAAATACTATAATATAAGATGTGCCGCCATGTTTATTTTTTATTTAGTCACTTTTGCATTTTCTCTAGCAACCTTCATGAAAGCCAAAAGATTCAAGCTCACACAGCCAACGCAGCCGAACAAATTTTTTAAATTCACATTAACGATTGGAGTTGTGATGTAGCAGATGCTTTATATTATATTTGGTGTGGTTGGTATCATTAAGAATAGGATTTTGTTTATGTGAAAAATAATTTTATATTTCTTCAGTTGATTTCATTTCATTTTAACCGGATGGAAAAGATAATCGATGAAATTTGAATGTGTGTACTCGCCGTTATTGCTGTCAAAATTCCATTCACTCACATCTTTTAAATTCCATTCATTCACATTACGATTAAAATTCCGTCAATTTCCGACATTTGTTTGGTCTTATTATGCTCATCAGTAAAATTAATTATAAGCATTATTTGTGTCGTTACAGTGTTTATGTTCTTTGAGTTAACACAGTATCTCTTTGAAAATTTGCGAGTGTCACAAAAACTACCATGATCCGACTAGGATGTGAGTTACGAGCTATTTCACGCTGCTTGTTCTAGGTATCCAAGAATTTTCATTTTCACAGCATGCATAGTGTTATTAGTCAGTTATAAATTATAAACGTTGATTTTACAATCACTTTGAAGGGCGTGATGGTTCACGTGGATGCAACTATGGGCTCTGACGACGACAAGTTTGCTATCGCGGCCAATTTCTGCCGTGATTACATCCGAGGATGCTGTGCACGTGAAAATTGTCGCTTTATACACGAAATGCCACCCAGAGGCTGTTTGAAAGAACTATTTCGTTTTTGTCATGACTTTCAAAATAAAGGATGTTTTAGAAACAATTGCAAGTTTCTGCACAGTACAGCAGAAGAGGAAGCTCACTTTTACTTAACTGGTTCATTCCCCCAAGATCCTCGCAGTATGCCTGTGTGTCAGGCTTATTTACATGGAGCCTGTTCTAACCCTGATTGTAAGATGATACATCCCCTCGAAATAGCAAATAAAGAACCTCAACACATGATGAATGTACCACCGCCACCATTCAACCGTCCACCTCCTATGATGAGAGATGAAGAATCTGCTCCAGAACCCAAATTAAGACGTTTCACTTATGAAGATAATGCAATAGAGAATCAAGTTTTATCTGCACCAAATTTATGCCAAAACTGTGAATCATTAGACCACAAAGTGAAATTGCTGCATGATAACATAAGTGTTTTGCTGAAGAAAGTAGCAGATTTGACTGAAAAGAATGTTCAGCTGACTTCTATGAATGAGTTTTTATTGGAGCAAGCACAGATTAGAAGTGAACAATCATGTGTCATAACATCACGGCATGGAACTTCAGCTCCTGTGTCACTGGCCACCGTCAGCATGACACCTGTAGTTAGTCTATCTGGGGCATTGCCTACTCTAGTTCCTGCAGCAGCCACTCCAAGTCTGGCTTTAGCTCCCGCTTCGTCTAGAGCTCAGCTGTTAACTCCAGCTCCACAACTACTCACAGTGAGCACTACTCAACAACTCATGGGGAATTCTGGGGCATTGATAGTGACAAGTGCGGGTGCACAGCAGTTGATGCATGTGAGTGACTCTGGTACGTTGATGGGAGGTGGACAGACAGTAGTGGCGGTGACACCGGCGCAGCTGACCCTGGCGCCGCCGCCGCAGCAGTTGGTGCAGCAGTCAGGGTTAGGGCCGCAGCTGACGGCCCCGCAGTACGCAACGCAGCAGTCCGTACAGCAAATGCAACAGAACGCGCAACACCTGGCGGCTCAGCAATCAGCACAACACTTGGCGGCCGCGCAACAGGCGGCGCAGCAGTCTGCCCAGCACTTGGCAGCGCAACAGTCCGCGCAACAGTTGGCGCAACAGTCGGCGCAACAGCTGGCCGCGCAGCAGGTGCCATCGGCGCAACAGCTGGTGCATCAGACCTCCACTCAACAGATTACGATTTCCAGCACTAGTCAGCCGATGGCTCTGTCTAATTCTCAGAATCAACCTTTAACATTTCCAATTATTTCGCAAAGTATACTGCCCCACTAATAATTATAAGATTATAAGTAGTAATTATCATTTAAGTTTTGTTTGTAACTAATTAATTTAAAGTTTCTTTATGTTTGATATGTTGACTGTGCCCCATTTACCAAACTAAGTAACTATTAGACTTAAAAAATTATTGCTTTAAATTAAGCAGTGCATGAGCTGAATATGCCTCTATTTGCTCCATGGTAGACCAAGCCAAGACCAAGCTTGTATTGAATAAAAGTTTTAACTACTGAAGGCAATCTTTTTTATGTCATTAATGTGACTTCTGTTATATGAAAGAAACATGTAACTGAAGCTTTGGCAGTGCAATTAGCTAGCTTCTATGGCTGAAAAAAATATATAACTTTGCAAATGGCAAATGCTTGATGCTCACAATATTGTAAACACTAGTGTGCTAGAATCTCCAAATAATTAAGTACAGTATGCTATTGCTGCAATTAAACGTTTTCTTGTTAGTTGCTCAGTACACCTATTTGTGTGGCTCTAATTTTATTGTGTTATTTAGTTAGGAGATGGGCATCCTGATATTTGAGGCAACTAATGATGTATCATCAGATATTACTTAGTTTAAATTGGCCAAGGGCAGGCTTTTGTATTGATTCTATTGTTGTAAAGTGTTGGGCACCTTATTTGGATCCATTGTCTCGCTCACATATTTACAAGTCCAACTTAGCACTTGCAGTGTTTCTTGATTGAGCTAGGAGGGCTCATCAATAAATACTAAAAATGTGAGTGATCTTTATGGTAGTAAATAGAAAACTACTAAATTTAATTTTATGAATATTGTAGTTAATGTGATGTAAAATGTTATAGACGATTTATGCTCAGCTCACTGTTTTCATAAATTTGTAAGGCTACTAGTTTTTATCTGCTGTTGAATTAACTAGTTGACTGCTTTTTTGGTCATACCTGGGGCCTTATTGTCTAACGCACTCGGAATCACAATCGTTTTCACCACTTCTTTTCGTCACGGTATAGGATGACGGTAGAAAGAGACGGTGAATGCGATCGCGAGCGCCCGTGCGTTAGACATTACGGCCTCAGAGGGCGTATTGTCTAACTCTTTTGACGCTTGCCTTTCGCCTTCACCATCTCTTTCTGTCATCTCTTCCGTTTGACAGAAAGAAATAGTGATTGCGAAGGTAAGCGTCAGAAACGTTAGACAATAAGCCTGCAGGTTAGGTTAGTCTTAAAGCAGTGTTAGAAAAAAGCATTTTATGCCAAATGAAAATTATGATAAACATTACATACATTCAGAACTTTAATTTTATGGCTGTCAAAAAACCAGTAAATTTGGTTATGTTATGCTACCTTTAGGCTGCAGACACGAAGTCAGCGGGCGGCGGCGCTGCGAGCGTTTTTTCTCTTCATTGCGTGTTATCCTGGTCCTGACCACTGCGTGGCGAGCATCATGGCCGTGCAATGAACAAAGAACGCGCTCGCCGCTCCGCTGTCCGTGGCCTTGCTGGCGATCTTATGGCTTTAGTGAGAATCTTCGTGTCTTGTCGGTTATAGTGTTCTTAGTAATTGTCCTTTGAAATTGATGCTTATAAAGAGCAATAACATCCGCTTTGATGCTGTAAGTAGGTACTTTTACCAAAGGGCAACAGCAAATTATACAATGGTCATCGAAACACGAAAATTTCCTCCGGACATCGTTGTTGGTTTTAATGAATTGCCAAATTTGAATGAACTGTATACGATTGTGTTTAAGAGTCTTTTAGTTATAATTTATAGAGACTTTATAGTTCTTATTTTATTTAATTATCTGGACACCATGAAGTATGTAGGTATAGTTCATAGTCGTCCGTTATAGATCAATTTATAGTGTGTTCAGTAGTAATTAAATCAATTTTACTTGAATCATACTTACCTAAATTAAATGAAACCAATTATTTTAAGCTATGAAATAGGGATTAAGTATGGCTGTAACTTATTCAACAATTAAAAGAAAATATGGTTTGATATAAATTGTTTTATTGTTAATTTGTTATGCAATTTCTACATCTGGCACTAAAATTAAACGAAACAGATTAGGTAGAATACGGGTTTATCACTATAAAATATCTACAAGTATAAAATGTGTCGTGTTTCAGTGCTACATATTAAAATGTACTAAAACTAACCTCTATTATAACTACACGAGCCATCCTCAAACGTTTGCGTACCTGTGTCTAGCTCCCATAGGCTTCGAATTAGGACCGGGGTAGAAAAGGGTAAAAAAACTCTCTTCCAATCAAGACGCGTACAAGATGCTAATTTAATTCTATCCTACTCTTACCTACGAGTGTAAAGCTTGCGGTTAAAAGTGGGAAAGAGTTTCGTTCGTGTCGTGAAGAGACTGCGCTAACGCTTATATGCGTCTCGACTTGAGGAACACTGAATACCCGTTGCGTTTTACCTACTGAAGATAGTTTATACTTTTCTAAAGTAACATTCCTTTTTCTTATACTTCATAAGTTTCCCTCGAGTTCCGAGCACAAAATCGCCCGTCCTATCAAAAGCTAGAGCGGTTACCTTATCGGGTATATTTGACAGCAACTTCATCTTGCCGGTCTCATTTTCATGGAAATAACTGACCAAATCGCTAGCTACAAACACGCTGTCCTTGTGGAATGATATTTGACCAACGCCGTTGTAAGTTACGTTACCAATATGAACCGGCATAGACTGCGTTGATCTCAAGACAAACAGCTGTTCATGTTTAATATAGTAGAAATTATTTTTGTTATCAATAGCCAACTCATTTAACGCTTCGAGCGTATTGAAGCGTATTTTCTTGTCGCCGTCCAACAAATACAACTCCTCAATTCCGTTGTTAGTGTTGGTGATGTATTTGTTCCCATCTTTATCGACAAATATCATATTTATTTTCAAAATAGAGTCTGAAACCTGGGTAGCGTTGTGCGTTTCGTAGTCGTATTTGAACATGCCCTTTTCGGTGCCAAAGTATACTTTTCCGTTTTTGTCATCTACCGCTACTGAGTAGCTGACTCCCTCTGGTAAACCTTAATGTGAAAAAATAATATATTCAGATTAAGTTAAAAATGTTAAAAAATATACCTAACCACTTTTACGACCTTGGGCCTGTTGCATAACAAAACTTATATTACAAGCGGAACTCCCTTTCTAGTTAATTAAGTGAAGCGAGATTTCCGCTTGTAATATTAGTTGTACTTTGTTATACAACAGGCCCCTTTTAATAGAAATAGACATGTATATACTTGCAAAATAATTGTGGGTAGACACATACACACTTTAACGAAAGTAATAAACAAAATTCTGCTAATTATTTCAGTGAATTGCTCACAAGAAAACGAAATAAAGAGAATGGATCCACAAAATTAATAGACTTACCGGTAATTTTTTCAGCGGAAGTAGTTTTGAACCTTATGACATAAATGTCGTAAAAGAAACCGTCATTTTCGCTTCGAGACTTGACATAAAACAGATTCCCATACACGTCGAAGTGAGCGTCAGAAGGTACCGCATCGCCCACGTGGTAAGTATCCGACACTTTGTATTGGTCGCCATCGATGTTCACATCTGGTTTACATTTTGGTAAATCGAACGCTATACTTTCATGTACTATTAGTAAAATCATGAACCATTTCATTGTAAATGTGGACGAAAACGTAACGTGTTTAATACTCGAGAACTTTATGCTTAGTGAGAAGATATCAGGCTATTATTCGTTATCAAATTACTACATTTAGTCATTTACATAAATCACAATAATGATAAGTAAAACGCTTAAAACGATTTCTTGGAACAAAAGATGTAATAAATAATCCCACAAATAATAAATCTCAATAAAATTCTAAAACAGATTAAAAATGAATTACAATTTTACAATAATTGTTGTTTAAATAAATTTCTTTACCACCCTAAGGTTCAATGTCAGTTGTACGTCGTAAAACATTAAAGGCTAATTTCACTTACAAGTCAATGTGATAATCAACCTTATTGTTTTTATTCTGATCTATGAATTGTTATAAAAAATGGTAAAGCACTTCCTTGGTCGACTATACAAGCGTTGGCAGTTGCGAAGAAAGTGGCGCCCTCACATAATCTTTACTCTTATAGGTAAGCCACAGAAATATGCACCTTAAATAAAACTAACAAAATTCCACAAAATTTAAAAGTCTAAGCACTTGTTATAGCATGGTATGGTATAATACGTACAATAAATATTATAGATTTTTATGTATAAATAATTAAAACCGGAATTCGCACAGATCTATTCACCTAATCTAGCATATCTATTAGGAAAATTAACATGATTATGATTACACTTATTATTTTAATAGCCGTTTAAAATAAATTCAAGTTTAAAATAATGCAATACTTCAAATATGTCCAGTGAGTGGAGTAGTGGATGCACAATTCCTTTCACGATCCCAGTGTGACCAACGCAGATCAATCACTTTTAAAGTGTTCGTTTTTACGTCACTCTGAACTCGATGGCTCGGTTACAGCCTTGTCATATTTTGTTGCAATAGTGTTCTTTACAAAACAGACTACAATGCAGTTACGAGTCGTTTAAAAAAAAGTACCTAATTAAGGGCTTTAATTAAACTTAAATATAGTTTGTACGACTAACTTTCGTAACACAAAGTACGCCATCGCGATTTTGTTTTCATTAAGCCTTTAATGCATGTAAGTAATTAAAAAAAAAGAAAACGGCTCTTATGCTTTTTTTGACTTAGAGCGAGGCTTCCGCTTCGACGCTCTTGTGGGTCTTGAAGTGACAACATTGGGGTCACTTTCTATAGGCGAGATTCTCTGCCATCAATCTCTGGGCGTATACTCGTAAGTAAAACATGTCTTTATTGTCCCGCGTCAATCATAGACCGCAGAACACGGTTATGTCGACAAGACTCTTAGAGTAGTCTTATTAGTGAAAATAAACTCACGTCTTAAAACGAGTTTAAGTTGACATGTTTCGGGCTAATCCGTAGTACGGATATACGTCTACGGATTAGGCCGAAACATGTCGAGTTAAACTCGTTTTAAGACGTGAGTGATCCGTTTATTTTCACTATGAGTGTGAGTCTCACGGTAGTTTCATGTTTAAAGTAGTCTTATTGTTTGTTAATAAATTAAAATGATTTGCCTTAGACAACTATCTTATTGCTTTATCTGAACCTGTGTAATGCGTAAATAGTAGCACCTAACTAATTACAGATTATTAATCCGTTCTCCTACTAACCGTTAAAATCATAGAGGCTGCCAAGCCAGCTGACAGTTTGCGAATTTAAATAAAGACATGAAATAGGATTTGGACAGTCTTGCTTCAAGCTACGAACGTAGTATGTAAGAAATTTACTTAATTTAATATCAGTAGGGAGGGTCCAAGTGGCTCATGTTGATATCATGCCGTTGCTCCTGCATTTGGTGCTGTAAGTAGGAAGGCAAGCGTCCCTGTCTCTCTCCCTTGATTTTGTGAATCTTCCAGCGATGGCCTTGTAATATTTTCCTGCAAATTAAAAATTGTAATTATCTGCAACTGAAATAATTACGCCGAATTTTCAGTTAATTAAAAAAAAGTTGTCTGTTAGAGCTTGTCTAATTTAAAATGACGCGCGCCCAACCACCGCATTTACGCACATCTGCCAAGAGAAATATTTCTCTATTGTAGCTTAAATAGAGTTTCAAATCCTGTGCGTAAATGCGGTAGTGGGGCACGTCATTTTAAATTAGACAAGCCTTACAGCAGATAATTTATGAGCATGGTAAAAAAATAAATTTTGTAAAAATGGAAACGAGTGGGGATAGTTTATTGCATCTTCTCTTCTATCTATATAAATAAGTTCTTGTTAAAAATTTAATTTTCAATGCAAGCTTTTTCGCTGACTGTACTTGCATTGTCATCCAACTTACATCATCATTTTTTTTCATCATTTCAGCCGAAAGACGTCCACTGCTGAACATAAGCCTCCCCCAAGGCTCGCCAAACAGATCGGCCCTGCGCCATCCGCATCCAATGCGTTCCCGCTACCTTCATCAGGTCGTCGCTCCATCTTGTTGGAGGCCTACCTACACTGCGTCTTCCGGTCCGCGGACGCCACTCGAGAACCTTTCGGCCCCATCGGCCATCAGTTCTACGGGCGATGTGCCCTGCCCACTGCCACTTAAGTCTAGCGATTCTTCGAGCTCTGTCCGTGACTTTAGTTCTCGCGCGGATTTCATCATTTCTAATGCGATCCCGCAGAGAAACTCCAAGCATAGCCCTCGCCATCGCCCTCTGAGTGACCTTGAGCTTCCTTATAAGACCCATCGTTAGCGGCCACGTCTCAGTGCCATAAGTCATCACTGGCAACACACACTGGTCAAAGACTTTTGACTTGAGACACTGCGGTATATCGGATGACAAGATATTGCGGAGCTTCCCGAACGCTGCCCATCAGAGTCTAATTCGCCGATTGACCTCTTTCTCGAAGTTGCACCTACAATTGGATTGTATGTCCCAGATAGATATAGTCGTCAACAACTTCGAGCAAAGTATCTCCGATTACGACGGGAGTTGGTACAACATGGGCGTTCGACATGACCTTCGTCTTGTCCATGTTCAATTTAAGACCAACTCTCTCGGAGACTCTTCCGAGGTCAGCGAGCATCGCACTGAGGTCCTCCAAGGTCTCAGCCATAAGCACCACGTCGTCGGCAAATCGAAGGTGAGTGAAGTATTCGCCATTTACATTGATGCCACGCCCTTCCCAGTTCAAAGTCTTGAACGCATCCTCTAGTGCAGCGGTGAACAGTTTCGGAGAGATTACATCTCCTTGTCTGACTCCCCGCTGCAATAGAATGGGCTTCGACATCTGATCCTGAAGTTGGACGGACATTGTGGCGTTATTATACAGACACTTCAACACTTCGATGTACCGGTAGTCTACTTGGCACCGTTGGAGAGACTGCAGTACAGCCCAAGTCTCGATCAACTTACATAAGTATACCAAATTTCAAGTAAATCCGACCACTGTTAGTGGGGCAAATTCAACATCCAAGATTTGATCCGTACATACATCCTTACATACATTGCAAGTTAATAAAAAGCTTTTAATAAATGTATGTTTGTAAGCGCGTGACTTTAGAACGGCTACATACTTATTAGATTACTCTTTATTTGTTGTATTTGTCAGAACAAGGTTTGTATGGAAGACGACGAAATGAAAGTGAATACTTTGGGTAAAAAAATCTCATTATAAGAAGTGAGTGAGTCAAAATATTTGGTTGCATTTACTTTGTTAGTTTAGTACCTACACTACACTTGTGCGAATCCGGGGCGGGCAGCTAGTTTAAAAGTAATAATAATGATATGCACTTTAAGTTCATGAACTATCTTAATTGTAAAGAAATACGCCCCCTCTATTTATTGCAGGCAATTACAGTTTATCATGAAATTAGCTTTTTAATGACAATTGATAAACATAGCCAGAGTTGTGATAGTGATACTTTACTTACTTTGTATTGAACTTTTTGTAACAGACATCACATTCCACCGTTCCTTGCCGCAGATGAATGTCTTTTATGTGCCTCTTCATGTCGTGTTGATATGAGAATGCCTTGTCACAGTAAGTGCACTGAAAGTTACCCTAACATTGAATTAAATAAAATTATTAATAAATTATCAATTAGGTTTAACACAACAACAAATGAGAAAAAATATTTCGTGTATTAATTTGACCCCTTAACTGGTTATACCCAAAAAAAATTTTACTACTAAATAAATATTTTACATAAGTGTTCAAGCAAGATTGATTTTGCATTAAATGTTGAGAGAAAAATCAGTGACAAAGCAGTAAGTAGGTACCTTAAAAGGTCTAGTGGTGCTGTGTACGTGTCTCATATGCTTGGCCAGATTGCTGGAAGTAGTAGTGGCCTTGGGACACTGAGTGCACTTGAACGGCTTGTCGACCATGTGTGAACGCTTGTGCACTTTTAGCAGATCCGCAGTCCGACCTTGGTATGGGCATACGTCGCACTTGTACGGAAATATGTTTTCATGGATACCCCTGCAATTTAAATTGAAATATCAAGTAAAAAAATAAAGTTATGGTTCTAGTCATCACTACTAATCGTCCAGTGTGAAACAGCCTTAACTGATAAATAAAGGGATAATTAATTAGGTAAAGGCCAAAACAACCAGGAGCGCGGAGCGCCCACGGAGCGTGCCCACCGCGGTCAATAGCACTGAATCAAATACGGTGTGCCGCGCTGCCGGTGTGTGTCACCGTATTTTTGATTCAGTGTTATAGAGCGCGCTGGGCACGCTCTCCGTCGGCGCCCCGCTCTCCCGGTTTGCGGTGGCCTTTAGTGTAGAAGCCTAATAAGTACCTAAAAATAGTAGTCCATAATAAGGATATGGCATAGGCAATTTTTTCATACAATGATACTTCACTTACCACATCCAATTGTTCAACTAACTAGACTAAGGCAATACAGACTTCACTTACATATGAACTAACAGACTTGCATTGGAAGAGCATGTCTTGCCACATATGTCACAAAGGAACTTCCTCTTAGTAAGCTCTTCAGGTTGCTTTGTTACAGTTTCACCTGGACATCGGGCTAAGTGATCACTGTATGAATCCTGAAAAAAAAAAACAACAATGTGTGATTAAAAATCTTAGTGAAGCAAGCTAAAGGGTGTTATTTACAATCTCTCTACCAACCAGTATAATAAATTATACACCCCAAAACAGTTTCACCAAACAAGGCTGGCAACACTCTCAAGTTAGAAGCAATTGACTGGTGAAGGGTTCTCAGGTGCCATGGTCAGAAATAAATTAAAAAAAAAGTAGCATTTGAACTTACCATATCAAAAAAGTCTTTGCTGCAAGAATGGCATCCCCATATGGCATTAGCATCAGAGAAAGTTGGTGAGGGAATGTTATATGAATCATTGCTGTCTTCACCCCTTTCATCATTTGGCTCTTGGCTGCTCTCACACTTTACATACTCTGAAAAATCTTACTATCAAATTTCCAAACAGATTATTTAAACTGGGTTAATAGCTTTTTCCATAAGATCTAATTTGTCTAATTTTCACTGTTATTTCATTACAAGTTGAACCTTATGGAAAAAGCTAGTTAACCCGTCGAACGTCCCGCGCGCCACAGTGGCGCGTAACCAACTGTTCATGATTTGCTAATTTTTGTTACTAGGTTCGATCACCTATAAACATAGCATACTTAGAAAAAATTGCCCAAAAAAGTTGTTGGTTTTGCAACAGGTTAAGCAGTATTGCAGTTTTATCAATGATATTTAACTGTGAAAAATATATACAGTATGTGTTCTTTCAATATCTTTTCCAAAAGGTTTCATAAATTTGTATGTTTTCAACAAACAAAAAAAGGAGTTCCAGTTGACACCCTTTTATCTTTATTTAAGTCTGGGGATCCCAATCTTTTTTTATACCGTGACTCTTAAGACGTTGTAATTCATTCACAAATCCTTTGTCAAAGAGATTACCTACCTATGTGTTGGTTTTGGTATGTTGTAAGTGACATTGCAATTCACAGCTTGGGTGTCTTTGATTTGATAGGTCGAGCCATGACCTAGCTGCCTTTACCTCACTACTCTGCTATGGTTGCAGTTTTTCGGTTCTATTTATCTAATAAATATAGTTGAGCAAAAAAAGGTTTGTCACTTTTCAACCTTCATTCGTTGACATAGTCGAATAGTGACAAACCTTTTCTTACCCCAACTATACCTTAACTGGCAAAAATGTTAGCTGTTTAAAAGGAATTGTTTGTCATGCAATCACTGTACCAGTAATAGGAAGGTCATCACTCTCAGTATGGTCTTTATGGCGCTTCTTCTGTCTTTTTAATTCATGTGAAGCAGTATCTATGGATACAAAAACATGACAGTTATGATTTGATCAGAATGGTGTTCTTCATTAACATAAAACAGAACGCAACAAATATGATATGAATGTTTAAAAAAGAACAGGCTTATAAGATTACCTTCCTTTGCCGCCATTTTCATCATTCTCTTGTTATTCTTTTGGCACATTTCTCTAAACATGATGCATCCATTAAGAAGGTCCAAGCAATTTTGACACATTTGTGTTAAGGCATCTGACTTACTAACCTGCAATTGTAAAATTCCAATCAAATAAGACAAAGCAAAAACTTTAACACATTTACAGTCTCCATATAAAATGATTTGACAAACTCACACTTCCAAGTGTGCTTCCACTTTGAAGTTATGAACCCATAGTGGAAGCTGCTGAAAGATAGCTTCATGACCCCACATTGAGGGTACCCGGACAGGGAAGGTGTTAAAAAATATTATTTTAACAGATCACTTACCGCGACACCCGAAAAGTGTTTGATGTCTTCGGGAATATTAGGTTGAACGAAGTTATCGAAAATAGGAATATCCCCGTTTTCAGAAGCACATATTCTGCACATTCCTGACCCTATTTTAACACTCGATATACCATAACTGCAATGAATCAATTATTAATTTATCATGACTAATATTATTTAGAGTTAATGATCAACAAATCAGTTTACCTAAGTTTACACTTACGATTTCTTACGCTTTTTTTGTTTCTTCTTCTTAGATTTCTGCAAAGCATGAGCGTATAACATAGACCTAAGTAGCAAAAGTGAAGCCATTTCGCTATGTAGTTTGAATTTGCGTCACTGAAGATATATTTTTTAAACAAAAACAACAAGAGCTTAAAAAGCCGTATATTTATTTTGTAAATATTGCAATCAATTCAATAATTCTGACTTGACACTGCACCCGAACCCGAAATCCACAGACTACATAATATACAGGGTGTTACATTGAACGTAATACAACTCTTGTTTTTTAATTTCGTCTCCCTGATGCTAAACGCCTCTACTAGGTCTCGTGTTGTTAAAGTCATCTTAATTAATTAATATTGCGTTTAAATTTTTCCTATTTTTTTGGTCTCATCGTGGTTACCCTAATTAGAGAGTTAAAAGAAAAAAGTTTGAATCTAGTTTTGTAGTGAACACTTACCTTTTTGCTTTCCTATGTTGATAATTTATGAGTAAAATTCATTCTGACACATTACTGAAGTTATTTGTCATAACAAACCAGCATTTCGTTTGATTCTTTATTGTCGCAGTTTAATTTTAAACAGAAGTCATGCCTCCTGCTTATCCGTTTACTAATATTCAGCGATCAGTGATGGTAGAACTTTATTTCACATCGCAGAGTACGATGAGGGCACAAGAACTATTTCATGAGCGATACCCGGAGAGTTCAATCCCCACTCGTCAATTGACCAACACAAGTGTACAGAATTTGAGAGACTATGGACAGTTTACGGTCCCAGCTCATGCCCAAGGTAGAGGCCGGCGTCCAAGGTACTCAGGGGTTTTTAAAACACGAGTACTTAGGTATTTTATCCGCCACCCAGAAGCCAGCACCAGAGAAGCCGCGGCACGATTTGGTACAACCCACATTTTTATTTGGAGACTTTTGAATGCCGAAGGATTACACCCGTTTCACTTTCAACGGGTGCAAGATATTGTCTTAGCAGATTATTCCAGGAGAGTACGGTTTTGTCGTTGGCTATTACAAAACCAACACCTTAACATTTTATGGTCAGATGAAGCTACTTTCACCAGAGTAGGACTGTTTAACATACACAACGAGCACTGGTGGAGTGATGTCAATCCTCATGTGACACGGCGAGACTCGTTTCAAACACGCTTCTCAGTTAATGTTTGGGCGGGTATTCTCAATAATTATGTCATAGGACCTTATTTCATTGAAGGTAATTTAAATGGAATTAAGTACGAAGCCTTTTTAAGAAACGAGTTGCCAATGCTGTTGCAACAAATTCCCGAACAAAATTTGCAAAACATGCACTATCAACAAGACGGAGCTCCAGCACATTTTTCCCTGCGGGTTCGGAGTTACCTGGACCAAGAGTTCCCTGGACGTTGGATAGGACGCAGTGGTCCAGTGGAATGGCCGCCTCGTAGCCCGGATCTAACTCCACTGGATTATTTTTTTTGGGGTGAGCTCAAAAGACTGGTATACAAACGAGAGTCTGATACTGTTCTGAAGCTCCGCCAAAAAATAATCCAGGCGTTTGAGGTAGTAAAAACCAACGAGGTCGTACTCGGGAGAGTGCAAAGAAATCTTCGACGACGTGCAGAGCTATGTGTTCAGGAAGGAGGTGGACATTTCGAACACTTGCTGAAGTACGTTTGAACTTAACAGTTAATTTTACTTTCTAATAAAAAAATAATTTTAACAGAAATCACTTGTTGCTCCTTATCATTTGTTTTGATGTTTTGACACACTGATAACTGATAACAAAGCTTGAGGAATAGATACGTCAAGTAAACGTGACGTCATGATGGGTGACAACACTAGGAGATTTTAATTTCTTTATTCTGTTAGCAAATAAGCAAAAGTTAATTACGAAGTATTTTAATTACTCAATTCGTGCATTTTGTTCTCTATCGTTAACTGAGCCGGAATTACTTAATTTGTACTACGTTCAATGTAACACCCTGTATAAGGAAAGTACCTGGGCGACCGAGCTCTGCTCGGGCAGAAACTCGGTGCCAAGCGTTTTCCCAGAGATAAGACCAAGCTAGATCAATTTTTCATCCCCGAAAACCCCCAAATACCAAATTTCATCGAAATCGTTGGAGCCGTTTCCGAGATCAAAACACCGGAGGGGTGGGGGGGGGGGGGGGGTGAGAGGGGGGAGGGGATGCGGGGGCGAGGGCGCGGGGGCATTAAAGGGGGGATGAAAATTTCATTGATTTTGCCGTAGGATGCACCGTTTTCAAGATATTTGACAAAAACACCGGAGGGGGGGGGGGGGGGTGAGTCACGTTAAACTATCGTCCGTAAACCGACTTTACAGACAACCGGCTTTTCCTGTTCTGTGCTCCCAATAGGGAACGTGCACATAGACGGTGCTGCCAACTGGTGCCATCAATTTGAATGTTTTACCTTGATAAGTTTGTTTTACTGTCCGCATAGTGTCTCTTCTGTCGCATTAGTGCTGCCGCCTATAGTTACTCCACGTTTTCCCTATAATACTTTTTCTAACAAAAAAGTAACTTTTTCTAACAAAATAGTAACTTTTTCTCACAAAAGAAGAAACTTGACGTTTTCTCATGAAAAATAAAATTAAAAAAAAAACTAAAAATCTTGAAAAAAAACGTGGAATCGAACCGAGGTCGGCTGGATCCGCGACCACCCGATTTCTAATGCACCATTATGATCTGCTCGAAGTCGCCGAAATTTAGCTTTATATTCTAATGCAAACAAAAATAGCCGGAAAACACGAGTAAAAGCGATTTTCTGAAAATGAAACATAGCTAAATCAGTTTTTCATCCCCGAGAACCCCCACATACCAAATTTCATCGAAATCGTTGGAGCCGTTTCCGAGATCCTGATTATATACATATATACAAGAATTGCTCGTTTAAAGGTATTAGATAGATTTAAAGGTATTAGATATATTACCACATATATGTAGTTTTTAAAACAACGGTACTAAAGGCCACCACATACCGTAGCGGGAGCGTGCGTACGACGCTAACAGAGCGTGCCCAGGGCGTTCTATAGCACCAAGGCACAGCGTGTATTTGCTTGCAACGCGCTGGGCACGCTCCGGCACGCTACGGTACGGTCCGGCGCTACGGTCTGTGGATGACTTTAACAACCATTTAGAATAATCTGGCAGCCCCATTTTAGAGCTTTTATTTTAATGGCAATAAGCTCATTTGAAGCTGTCATTGGATTGCTGTCACTGCATTGCATTAGAAAAAAAAATCTGGGAATGGCTTTCTTGCATTTAATGTATTTCTGTTAGTTAAAAGTACTTTAAATAAAATTGATAAATTAGTTTAATATTTTCGTTAATAATGGCAGTTTATTTGACTAAATCTATGCTATCAAAGTTTAATAAGGCAAGATACCCTTCAAACTGCAACAATGAAGATGAAGCCAGTAGCAGTAGCGATCACTGGCAAAAACTGATGGCTGACTGGTAAGGATAGCGACCTAATAAATAAAATTATGTCTTTACGGTATTATGTACTTTAATATGCTTTTTAGACTCTAGATTTAAACTCTCGCAAAGCTTCTCAATATTGCTTTGATGCAACCGGAAATTGCTACCTGTATTGTTTGTTATTTTTCACAGTAAAAAAAATGTGCGGCTAGAAAAAGACATGATATGCCGAATCTGCGCTAAGGGTGGTTGCACTCCATTGACTGACAAAGTTTTTGAATATGACATCATTAGTGCCATTCGAAGTGTCACAAATGTCCCAGTAAGTATTACATGGGATTAAATTTATACTTACCATTGAATATTATGAAGTATAAAATTATTCTATCACATATTATAATTCCCATTATTTTAATTTCAGGTCACTCTAGATGACTCGCTGCCTAAATTCATCTGCACAGATTGCCTTAATTCTCTCAAGATTGCATTGACTTTCAAAAAGAATTGTGAGATGTCAGACAGAAAGTTTAGAAAGATCATACACCCCATGGGTGACCCAACATTCCACTCATATCCATATTCAAAACATGACTTTCAGTTGATACTGCATGAAATGAAAAAGAAAAGGATGAAAATAGAAGAAGAAAAAGATAGAGAAAGAAAAAGAAGAGAGAAAATGTATTTGAAGAAGGCGCCAAGAATCAAACAATTTAAATGTTCTCCCTGTGATATGTCTTTTCCAGATAAGGTGCCTAATTTTTCTCATTATGCTATTATGATTATGAAACAAAAAGTATTTTAAATGATTACCCTAATAGGCTTAATTGTCTTGCGCAGTAACATCTTTCTCATAAGGGCACAGAGGACCCATGCCCAGGGCCACTGACCTATGGGGATCCCCAATATCTGATACATTAGATAATACATGAAAATAATGAATTTTAGTTGACAATGACAATCAATTTACATTCTAACGGGATCTTTACATTTATGATGATGTCTAAGTTCCCGGCATTCCCTAAGATGGCTCTGGTCTTGGGTTCACTTACAAACAATTACTCAGTACCTTGGCAAAGTAATGCCTGAATCAATTATTAAAAAACATTGGTGGACTACTTACTGCAACTCAATGTCTTAATGTGCCTGTTTGGAATGATTAGCTGCAAGCACATTGCATGCCAGTAGCTTCAATCTAGCTTTGCATAATGAAAAATTCACCTGGGAAGATTTACACTAAACTGTCAGTCAATTGAAATTGCAAACAATGTAAACAAACCTTGTATTTAAAATGTCTTTAATTTCCATTTTCCCTCATCAAATACTGCTAAATCCGTGATTAATACTTACCACAGCACAATCCTAAACCATTAATACAATAAACAAGTGCTAGAATATGGATATTTCATTAAATGGTTTATTTACATTGTTCGCAATTTCAATTGACAGTGATTTTATATCAATTTTTGACTTTGAAAAATAGTCACTATTGATAGTATCAATAGTAATTACAAAACAATACTATTGATAAGCATTGTAACAATACTATTGTATTGATAAGCATCATAACAATACTATTGATAAACAATACTATTGCTACCAATAGTATTGCTTTTCGATAGTATCAATACTGTTGATATTTTATAACCAATACTATTGATAATTGTTTGTTGAAATAAGACCGTCAATAGTATTGATAATGTTGATTATAATATAGCAATAGTAGTGATAGTATTGATGCCTATCAATATTGTGACTATTTTTCAAGGTCACAATACTATTGATAGTTCAATCTATTGTTGGCAATGCTACTTCAATCATATGTACTCATTATTGACACCAAGTTGTTATTGGGTGGTAGGATAAGTTGATGGAGCACCGTCGCGAGCGGCAGTGCATGCGGCGCGCGTGCGAGCTGTGCGGCCAGTTGGTGCTGAGCATCACGCAGCATATGCGGCACATACATAAGCAGACCATACCTCATAAATGCAACACCTGCGGCAAGGAGTTTCCCATCATTGCGAGACTGAAGAACCACATGTGAGTCACTCTTTTAAACCTAGTCTGAAGCCTTTTGGAAAGATCGAACACCATGTACAGGGCAACTATCTTAAATATTGAAAATAGCACATTCTATACAAAGGAGACATTCCTTTATTTTTAAAAAAATAAAAATATTAGATTTATGCGTTTTTGAAAAATAGCTTGGATAGTTGGGACTCAGACCCAGTTAAAGGCGACCAAAATAAAATGCCGTATTTTATGATGCAGATCGAAAAGATTATTGATTAGGTCCATTTATCTCTAAATGCCAGACACAATCAAAATAACCGAAGGCTGTGTAAACTAACAGTAATTTTTGTTTTTAAAAAAAATGAATGTCTCCTTTCTCTAGAATGTGCTTTTTCCAATATTTAAGGCTGCACTCCATGTGGAATTTGATCTTTCCACCCTGTATATGTCTAACTGCTAGCCACAGGCCAACAGCTCCTAAAATGAGGGGGTTTGACACATGGGCCCAGTGTGGATTGGGAACTTCACATACAGACGCACACTATTGAACAACTTTGCAAATTATGCAGGTTTTTTACGATGTTTTCCTTCAGTAGAAAACTCGCTTCAGTTTCCAGTTTTTTCCAGATAGCTTCTGATGGCATTTAAAATATCTTACCAAAGAGAGGGCTTGTTGCCGGACAGCCTGCTCAGTAAGCTGACTTTTAACATGAAATGCCAAAGGATGCTTTGAGTCGAACTTTGGACTTTAGATGCTAAGGGAAATTTATGCAAGCAAGCGGATTTTTTGATTAGCAGCATGTTACTCCCAGGTTCTTATTTGACAATACACTCTTTTTGCAGAAAATATGAAGCTAGACCCAATTGTATCATAAAGTATGAAGCAAATGGTATTAGTAAATGTTAATTAAAAACCTGACTATGAAGCTTGAGGTACTGGGTTTGATTCTCGTGTCGGGCAGGGTCTTCGGTGTTTAATATGTATTTAAGTATGTGTACAGATGCGAAGCCGGTTATTAACGATTTTAACCAAGCGGTTAAAAACGCATTTTTCGTTATTAACGGTTATTTAACCGCATTTTATTACGGCTAAATACTCGCACAGCGTGGTATGGACAACCAAAAAATAATACGGTAATATAGCACGGTATTGTTTGTATTATGTTTATTTTGTTATGTTTAGGTTTTTAGTGTTCCATTAAGGTCAATTTGTATCGAGTCAGTACTTTAGTATGTCGGTCTTTGTTTGTTTACTAACACATAGACATAATCTCAGCGCTTACTAACGACTTTTCGTGTAAATAATTATTTATATTAATAAACAATTTGAATTTGAATTTGAATCAGTCAGTATACTTATGTTCTTTAAATGTGATTTATAAAATCTAAAATAAAATCTTTATCCTTCGGATACCCATTTTTCACTTCACCTAGGAGTTGACTGCACAATAAAAAAAACATTATTTACCCTTTTTCGTTGTCGCAGTCGGATAATTAACCGTTAATAACTGCATTTTATCGGTAGCTAACCATAAATTTGGTTAATTAACGGTAGCTAACGGATTTTTTACAACTATAAGTATGTGTCTATGTCTATATAAGTATGTATATCCGTTGCCTAGTGTCCATAACACAAGCTTTGCTTAGCTTACTTAGGGACTAGGTCAATTGGGGATGTCTTTTTTTTTTTTGCAATGTATAGTAAATCGAAAACCATTTCGAGATAAATGCTTTTTAACTCGTTTTCTGTAGTTATTTAATTTTAATATTATGTAATGAATTTATTATATAACAAATAAGCAATGACCTTAATTTGACATTGGTGTAAATTGCGTGACCGGTTCAAGTCGTACTTTATTCTATATGGTTAGAATTCTTCACAATTTACGCGTGGATTATACTACGGAGTTTGATTTGGACCCGCTGTCTGACATCTAGCACTTTGACAGTGCCAGTAAAGTGACACAGTGTATAGTGTACCACTACGCAAAAAATAATTAAAGGGGGTGCCTTATCGTACGCATTTAGATAGATTTAGAAATTTGGCATTGTGGGAGCCCTCAATTATAATCTGACGTCATGAACTAAAATAGTTTCAATAATTAATTTTGAAAAAAGTAGAGAACTAAATGACAAAATATTTAATTTTTTCCTTATAATTGACTTTCCTATACAAAAAAAATATAAAAACCACTGGTATTTTTTTTTAGACATACCCAATTGGTGTGAAATATCCCGTGATATTTATTATTATTATTAACCAAACCTTGTATTGCCAGGGTTGTGCATACAGACACTTTCAACTTCTTCTGCGACCTGTGCCCCTACAAATGCAAGCACAAGTATTACTTGGTGATGCACATGAGGACCCATACTGGAGAGAAGCCCTACAAGTGTTCCCAGTGCCCGGCTACGTTCGTCAACCCTTCCAATCTCAATAAGCATAAGCTGACGCACCAGGAGAAGCAGTTCAAGGTCAGTATAAATGACAGGTGAATAATATACAACATGCTATGGTCTAATCTCACTAATATTACGAACTAGTTGTTACCCGCGACTTCAGTAGACTGTATCGCATCATCATCATTGTTCTGGCTTATATACGTCCCATTGCTGGACAAAAACATCCTCTCAGATAGCGATGTCATGGGCTGTAGTTCTCACGCCCGCCCAGTGCAGATTGCGAACATCGCACTCACTATTGAATTGCATCGCAGCCAATCGCAGGTTTTATTAAAATATTATCCTTCATCGAAACGCTTATGGTAAATTTCATATAACTTCCGAAAAACTCACGCGGTGCAAACCCGGTTTCGAACCTACGTCCCTCTGCTTGAGAGGCCATAAGTCAAGCCACTGGGTTACCACGGCTAATATAGATTCCTACGCATTTCAATCAGCGGCAAATTACAATATCGCTGCGTTCGTGTATTCCGTTATGTTTAATTTTAACGGTTAGATTATACTCTTCAGTTTGTCCGTTTGTTTGCGCAGTGCATGATGTGCGAAAAGGCGTTCCGCACAAATGCGGCTCTGCGTGAGCATCACGAGGCCGCGCATATGAACATTAAACATACCTGCAACTACTGCGGCCGCGATTTCTGTTACAAGTAAGTGACATGGCCCCCTTTTTTTACATGCTGCTACATAACTTGCAAATCTTGCAATGTTGTTGATTGTGAGTGAAGTCTTGCAAGTTCAATTTGGCCCACTTCCAACGGTCGGATTGATTTGAGATGATTATGTAGATTGGATGACAACGCAATTAAAGTGAACTAAAAGTATAGTCAGCAAACAAAGCTTATATTAAAAATTATTATTTAACAAAAACTTATTACCTTTTATTGATAGGTGGGCAGGCGACAGATAACAATGACGATTTGATATAAATCATCGACTTAAGAGTTTTTTAGCGAATACGCACAGAAAATTTCAATTGCAGAGGAGCGGGCGATATGTGGATTTCAACTAATATGATTGGTTAATTCTGCACGCCGTAACGAAAACGCACCCTCATAATGACTGTAATTGACATCTGTTGTATGTCGTGTTGCTGAAATAGGGGTCCGGCTATGTAACAAGTAACAGCGATCGTTCGTACAACTGCCACATCAGTTGTATCAAGTGGAAATGACATCCATACCTTACCGATGATAATACTCGTAACTTTCGCTGTTTGGGTTGTAAACTTGTTGATGGTGCCAAAAGTCGCTAAGGATATTAAACATCAACAGTTATGTAGTAATAATAATAACTTTAAATTAAATACGGCTTGCATTACATTAGATCAGACGAAATGAATCATCTCCAAAACTACGATTGTTGCAGATTTTTAGATTTAAAACATTAAAACTTTGTGGTTAAATTCAGTCTATCAAAAGTTTTAAATTTCACCAAATTACAAAAATAACGGATTTTACATTTAATAAAACTTTAAGACTTACACGATTAGAATTGTTAAGTTAGTGAGTATTGACCGAATTGTGAGGCGGCTACAGCGCGGCTAGCGGCGACTTCTGAACAAAGAGCGTCTTTGTTCCGGCGCGACCAAAGTTTACATTGCTCTCGGCTGCCTTCAATCTCCCCTTTGTGTCTTGATCAAACAGAGTGGTTTAATTTGAAACGTTTAAGGAGACAATCTTTCTAAGGTAGACTAGGAGTAGCTATCGAGTTCAGTTGCGGGAATACTTTACTCAAAACAGCGAAGATAGTTTATGCTTTTTAAGTCTTGTATGGATACACACACATTACGCATATTGACTAAGGGTACCTTTCTATCAGATATATGCTATGCTACGTTGCTATTGATACGTTTGATATCCATCAATTAAACCAAGCCAGCTATACTCAACCTGCGGCCCGCGGGCCGTATGCGGCCCACCAAGCTTCTACGAATGGCCCGCTTGGCATAAAAATCGTAACGATTCTCAACCATTTTGACTTTTAATGTTGTTGACAATCAAATTTGCGGCCCGCTGCACTATTGCTACAACATATTTATGGTTCACACATAAAGAAAAGGTTAAGTAAGATTATTTAAAAGCGAAAAAGTTTTTCGGGTGCGCCGGTGGGATTCGAACCCACGTCTCCTGGGTTTGCGCCCCAACCTGGGTGTTCTACCAATTGAACCACGTCGCTCCCAACCGACTTCCCCGAAATTCTTAATCGCTTACATACGCCAACAGAATAGAAATAGATGTGGTACATCATTTCTTACGCATTTCCAATGTAATTTGGAACGTAGGAGTCGTAGCTTCTAATAGTTGCGATGGATCTTACCACACGCCACTGTTGGCGTATGTAAGCGATTAAGAATTTCGGGGAAGTCGGTTGGGAGCGACGTGGTTCAATTGGTAGAACACCCAGGTTGGGGTGCATACCCAGGAGACGTGGGTTCGAATCCCACCGGCGCACCCGAAAAACTTTTTCGTTTTTAAATAATGTTTGATTCGGTAAGCAGCCGTACTGCTAATAAGATAAATAATATTTAAGTAAGGCTGAGCTAAGCTTAGCTAAACATAGCTATGTTTTTATATGAAAAAATGCGTGTACTGGATGCTTGCTGTGGATGCGTGCTCTGGATGCATGCTATGGATGCTGGCTATGAGTGATCCCTACTGTCGATACATCACATAGCTTAAGCTACGCATCTTCCTCGCATAGATCCCTCACGGCTGCAAATCTGCATAGCGCAACTTTCTCGAACGGCTACAAAGCTTAGCATTGATGGAAACGTTCACATAGTTTCGTAGCGTAGCACATCTCTGGTGGCAAAGCACCCTAAGGTGGCAGGTCAACCGTGTTAGAATGATATTTGACTAAAATATACCTTCCGAAGATTTAAGCGCCAATATCATTCCCAGATCGGACCTCCGCAAGCACGAGATTCGTAACCACAACCGCACAAAACGCGACTACATCGGCGGCGAGCCGTCCTACAAACAAGTGGAGCGTCTCCAGAAAATACAAGAAGGTGCAGCTGACGCCATGGAGAAGTGGCGGCATGAACAGCAGATCGCCGTCACCCAACCCACGGCAGTGGTGCAGGCCACCTACATCGATCCCAGCAAAGAGTTCCTACAGGGCAACCATCACCTGTACTTCGCCGATGTCACTGGCATGATACAACAGCAGCCAGCTATGGGTGTGTATACTTACGAAAGTTTGACCATCCCTGTGATCTTCTTTTTCATATAATTTTTTTAAAAGCCCCATTTAACCTCTCTGATACCTTGCACTCCGATTTTTAATTTCGTGGAATTCTGACTTTTCTTAGTGTTACTAGGCAAATTATATTTACCGAAAATTTAAACGAAATAAAACAAAAACTAGGAAATACAGAGCACAAATTCCTTAGTATACACATTAAAATTGGACATAATGTAATAAATCATTAATTAATACGTAGTTAGAATATTTTTTGATGTAACTCTTCAGACGTAATAAAATATTTAACCCTTTTATGAGTAAAAAATAAATTGTCTCGGGTATCATTACGATGATTGACATATATCGCAAACTTTCAGACTTAAATTATAATTAATAGTTATGTATTAAGTTTCAATCGTCGTCTCAAGAGGTTTGTAATTTAAAATTTCATAGACAAGGTACATACTTAAATAATAAAAACCATCAAATATCATTCTTCTGTCAAAACAATATTAAAGTCATTCAGCTTGAATGTTCGAATGTGCCCGCTCTCCTGTTTCCGTATTATTTTTGTCGTTTTCGTTGATTGATATTATTATTATTACCTTGAAAAGTTTTTGGTTTTTGCTTTGTGTTATGTTTTTTAATGAGGACTAATATCATTATGAACTGTCTCACACGAACCATGAATACACGAATCTCTTAAAAACCTATGAAATAAATATAGACTAATAAATGAAAACTGATAACTTCTTATAGTAAAAGCTCTCCTTCACTATATTTATAATTATTAATTACTAATGTGCCTATTTTATTATGTTTCTAAAATAATAAATAGATTTAAAATGAAAAAAAGGTTTGTTGCCTCTGAAACGTCAAAATCTGGCATTTGTCAGAATTCCACGAAATTAAAAATCGTAGTTTAATGCAGATCTGCACCAGATGTAAGGATATCTTTTATTTTAATATGTAATATCGTCTTTATTTGAGGTAAACAAGACTAGAATACAGGATTTCTTTGACTTCCCGCAGCATAGTTTTTGTTGAAATTGTAGGGTGTTCTATGTTTAAATTGCCTGAAAATATAAGATTTTTTAATTAGCTTTTGTAGGTCATGCATACATAGTGTAGGTAGCCATACATGCATCTCGTTCTTTTAGTTTGCGTTTCTATTCGCTTTATTATTAGTTCAGTGCTTTTAGCTTTGGTACAGATACAAAAGTACTTAAATCTAGAACTATTCGAACTACATAATTCAGAACGCACAATAGGGATTTAGGGTGCTCCATTTACGTAGACGATTATTTGGCTAATAAATATGTATATTTGTTTCAGTTCAACCGCAAACAGTACAGTTACAGGCGTTGTAAGTAAATGATTTATTTAAATTTGGAGCTTAAATTGTCCTTACATACTTGTCTAAATTTATGATATTTTTTAGGCCAGACTTGGAGATGAAAAAGGACGAAGTGAAAATCTACGAAGCACCAGGAATAAGTTATTATTAACGCGTTTGTTCGAGTACTTAGCGGTAGTTTAGGACTAAGAGTAGTATACACAATAATAATCACATGTTTAATCGTAATCATTGCCATTTTATTTACTTTTGTATTCAGTGAACATTATAATGAAATAAATCTGAATTATACCTAGTTAATTAGTTTTATTTTCATGTTATATGTAAAATATTATGCTGGGTGTCAAATTCAACAAGACTTTTTCTTAAAAAATATGTTTAACCTTTATAAGGTAGAGGCGATTTAGCGACCACATACATGCATTGAGCTGGAAATTAAATCTTATTGACTTCTCTATACGTCAATAATTATTGATACGACTAGCTTTAAAACTATTCTGCTGCTTTTGATTCTGTGGTAGTAGCTCCAATAAATAGGGCCTTATTTAAGGGTTAAATGGAACGACGTTGTGTGGATTTTATATATATTGGGACTATTCCAACCTCGACTAAAAATCCGAAAGCACCGAGCGACGAAGCATCATCAAATTTTTCGGCATGAAAAAACTGCCACTGTTTTTCGTAAAAAGGCAGTAGTAGGTTTTCCTCATACCGTTTCACAAAACGTTTCTTCCGAGTTAGTTAATGAACGCGCGGTGAAGGCCCCAGGCACCAGGTTAATTAGAAGGACCGTTTGTTCACATTTGTCACTGTAATTAGCCTCATCTTAGGCTTTTGTTTTAGACGTGAGTTTAACAAGAGCACCTATATAAATTTCCCTAATTAGCGGATAATTAATTACATAGAAATTTGTATATAATGAACTTTCCGTTTCGAGTCACTACCATAATTGATAATTATTACTAAGTTCGTAGGTCATTTATTTTATGATTCTCCTACTTGTTGTGTGTTCCTACCTAGTGGCATTCACGAAGACGGGTGAATTTGTCAAAATTAGCCATTAATTACATCTATAATATAAAAATGAATCGCTGAATGTGTTGCTAAGCGCATAACTTCCGATCGACTGCACCAAATTGGATAATTCTTTTTTATTGCGATTGTTATTGTCAGAAGGTTCTTATGAAAGAAATTTAAAATTAAAATACAACGGGGGCGAAGCCGCGGGCATCAGCTAGTTTGAAATAAAAACCACGGCACGCGTCAGCATGAATGACTCGATCTATTATATTTTGTGTCGCATTGATTCTACAATACTTCAATGTCGGATCAGTATAACTACTCGTAGCAGAATGTCCATGTTGGAGGTAATACGTCAGTATCTGTAAGTGTAATCTAGTGTAATTAAGTGTGGGTAAGTAAAGTCAACTGACCGATGCTAGCCTCCTAAGGCCCAAGGTCCTACCCATAGTACTTATTAACTTTGTTATTCAGACCCAGCTCCTTCAACAGTTGTGTAGTCATAGTCATAGCGTACCATGGTCCTACCAGTAGGACTTAATAGAAACCCGCCATTTTGGTTTCAAAGTTCTGGTCCTGTATAAGTACTATAATATAAAAAAAAATTCTTCTAGGGTGATGGCACTAATCATGGACATGTTAAGCACAGTACCTAGTTACCCAGTAATGGACAGCAAAGATTCAATGTCTTATACCCACCATTCATGGACTTTACCAGTTATAACCATCACTTATCTGAGCATAGTTTTGATAGATTAAAAATGTAGAGTGGCCGTTTCTTAAAATTTGGGTTTACAGAAAAAATGTCCATAATTGGTACTTGTCCATTACTTTACTGGTGCCTTCACCCTAAGTACTTGGGTCTGAATGAGTATAAAACAGGTAGGACTACGGGCTGTAGTGACTACATGCCGAATTTTTCGTTGGGTCTTAGGAGGCTAGACGAAATACTCAATAAAATACTCTTTCAAACAAAAAATAATTTTTAAAATCGGCCCACAATTGGCGGAGATATCGATGAAAACACATAAAAAAAGATACAGCCAAACATATTATAACTTCCTCCTTTTTTTGAAGTCGGTTAAAAAGGACTTAACGACTATACAATACAGGAGCTCTGCCTTTACACTTATGCCAAGTAGATAGGTGGTCATGCGTATCTTGTGACTGAGCAATGGATACTTGCCAATTCAAGCACACCGACCCGAGGCAATTTAGAAACGTTCGCTGTTTAAATTGATCCGGTTTCGCACTCAGGATTCTTTGAACAGTACCTAATGAGCCATCGGTATTCGAGTATTGAATTCAAAATGGTTACGTTCAATTCCATTTCAATGATGTTACTCTAAGTGTAAGGTCTATAAGCAACTGCGCCCGTTTCCCAGATTGTTATCGAGGTAATAATGGAACGAGCGGGATAGGTTGTTGCTCCCAGGGGATTATGACATTGCTGTAAGCATTGTGCCCGATAAATGGCAGGCAAGTCCGCTGGACGGTTGTTATCTTGAAAGTTAAACACACATTGTTTGCCTGTAGAGTACAATGTAGAATGTCGTAGAACATCTTAAGCACCTAAGCTGTAAAATTGCATCGTAGGTACGTATGTACGATTATAGTCGCCTAAAAGTATTGTTGAAGTTCATTTGCACGTCATGATACGAGGTCGATTTTCTCTTGCAATAATATGATGACATCCTACATACGAGTACTGACTTCACTCAGAAATGTTAAACTTAGCGATATTTAAATCTCACAGAAACTTTTGTCAAAACTAGTAAACAGCTTTCTTTGCCGACGGTACAAAAGTTCATTATATTGGTGTAGGCCTCATGGGGTGCGGAAGTGTAACACCTGGGCCTGGTGCACCCTAGGCAACAACGACTAACTAATTTATTGTAAGTAAACAATAAATAAGTTAGTCGTTGGTTGGTTGGTTGGTATATATCCGACTTTGGTGGAAGGTGAGAACGTGATAGAGGTACTACATGTACATGTACCTAAGTAAGATAAGCAGTTAGTTACTTATGTTATGTCTGATATTTAGTGTTTTGACCGATTTTTTTTTTTTTATGTTAGATAGGCCAGACAAACGAACTACCTAGTGGGTCACCTGATGTTAAATGAACACCAGTGTCCATAGACACCCGCAGCGCTTTACACGATGCCAGTGCGTTGCAGCGTTGTCGGCCCTAAAGGAAAGGGAATAGGGGAAGGGGGAGAGGGAGGGGGAGAGGGAAGGGGTGAGGTATTGGGCCCCCGGCACTCTCACTGACCGTCCGTACGAAACGCAAGCAGGATTACTGCTGCTTCACGCCGGTGTTCTGTGAGAGGGTGGTACTGCCCCGGACGAGCCGGCCCATTCGTGATGCAGCGGCTAGCTACAACATGGCTCTACCACTACTAAACTCAATTCAACTGCCTTCGAAACCCTAATTTACCTACCTACATCAACTGCCTTGAGGATTTCAACTGCCTTGTATTTTTTAGCACTTAGTGCTCTGAAAACATAAAGACTACTAAATACTTTGTAATTTAAGTAGGGAGGTGTATATCTACCTAGGTACCATTTTAATTCGTAAAATAATTACTTAATAGAAATATCGGTTTTACTATAGGTAAATAAAACTTTACTATTACATAATTTTATTTTTCTAGAATCACGACATCACATCAGGTGCGATTAAATACGTGTAGGTACCTACTTATTTGTCGATGTTGAATGAATGGCAGTAATTGCCATAAAGTTTTCGATAATATCATGCATAATTGCAAATTGGTCAACAAATAGGTACTGGGTCGTACAAAACTACACCCATTGATCCTAGAGAGCGGATTTGAAGTAGCGATCTCAATATTTATATGGATATGACTGGTATATTTAATTTATTATTTTTTCTAAAATAATGTAGGTAACTTATCGGAACAAAAAAGTAAAAACTTTTTTGGAAGCTTTTGTAAATATTGGGCAAAAATAAGGATGATAATTTTTGAAATAGTTTATTTTTTTAAGTTCTTCTTCTGCACAATGCACGTAAAAAGCTTCCAAAAAGTTTTTACTTTTTTGTTCCGATAAGTTACATTATTTTTGTGTGTAGAAAAAATAATAAATTATACCAGTCATACCCATATAAATATTGAGATCGCTACTTCAAATCCGCTCTCTATGATACATCAATAGGTGAAATCGAACCATTTCGTTCCTGATATAAAATAGAACGTTCTCTCGATAAATGTCATACACAATTTTATACTAAATAGTATTCGATATTTTTTTTATTTGTAAATTTCCTGTCAAATGTATTTTTTTTTCTGTGCTTGTAGGTATCGAATTTATGTAAATAAACATCTCTCTCTCTCTCTCTCATAATGATATTCCTGGGCCCAGTTGCATAACAAGTAGGTACAATTAATATTACAAGCGGAACTCTCGCTTCAGTTATATTAACTAGAAAGGGAGTTCCGCTTGTAATATAAGTTGTACTTTGTTATGCAACAGGCCCCTGGTCAGGCAATGCGATGCCATTACTTATGATATGATTATGACATTTTCTGTGATAAGATTCCACAAAGAGCCACAAATAAAATGGTTCGATTGTAAACAGATCGGTTACATCATGTGGGTTCATTAATGTGTTTCGAGACCCGATTTGAACTGATGTTTTACTATACCGTGTCGCGTTTATATGTTTCTGAGCATTTTACAACTTACCCCTTCTTTTATCACAAAGCTGACATCAAACTTTACGACGCTATTCGTAACTTGGGAAGCAATTTTCGGGACTCCTTTTGTAGCTATACGTTCTCGAAATCTTCCCTTTCTCTGAAAATTACCAATCAAACGGACCCATGGAGAAAGCGTATGTATCAAAAGTGTCGCTTCCGCTACGCTATCTCTTGAATAAATGTAGGTAGGTAAATTAGGGTTTTTGGAGTGCGCAAGGGAATTGCTATAAATTCGCTATATTTTCTAGCTTATCAGACGAGTGAGCTTTATTGGCAATTTCCTGTATTAGGTACCTACTCGTAGAGAAGCGGACTTTAATGACGGTTTTCATATACGTTTTATCAAGAACCATTTGTAGCTATCACTTTTACGTATAAGAAATAACGTGTCCAATACCAATTTCGTCAATGACGGGAAATGAAAAAAGTTTTAAATAAAGAGTATGGCTAATTCGGTGCTTGGAATACGTAATGTTGTTGGGGGAAGGAACGTCACGCTGCGATAGCGGAAAAGGAAGCGAAAAAATGCAAAAGCTATCGCAAGAGGTACCTAACTATTCAAACAGACCCTTCATTTTCAATTACCATAATCCGGCCAGGGTGGAAGTTATCACGAGCGAGGTACTGGAATAAAAACAAGAGATAAAACCTTTCCGTCAAAAAGGCGGAGCAACACTAAATTGCATTAGCAACTCGCAGCCGTAGACGTCTACAAGACGTGATTGTAATAAAAACAAGGGAATACAAGCCGCCCTGAGACATAGCTACATATTCATACAAGTATTACCCCCCAGTGGACCGTAAAATCCTGAAAATAGAGGCGAACGAATGCCATCTCGACGCGCCGGGGAATGGTTCCTGAAAAATTCTTTATCATTTGTCGAACAATATTTATTATTTTGCACGACCTTTCTACAGGGATCGCTGTTTGGAAGCTTCAGGTTTCTGAATCGGTTATCATTACCTTTGATACCTTAGAGCTAAAAGATGATGGATAGCTGGATGCAGACTGGACTGGAATGAAAATCAAGAAAGGACGGATCCATCAAAATTTGTGGATATTTATGTAATGAATTTAGCATTGATCCATTATCCTCACAGATCTAATCTAAACCAAGCTGAAACCAAGTAATATCACAAAGAGAAAACATTTGACTATGTGTTTGTTTGTACTGGATAAACTCAAACATAACTTAACCGATTTTAAACATTCTTTCACGTATGAAAAGCTACATTATTAACGAGTATGATAGTTTATATTTTACAACGGAGTTTAGTACTTAAATTTTAACTTTTGCGCCGAAGCATAAAGAGTACCTACCTATTCAATTAACTCGACTTTTAAGCCGTGGACGCATTTTTATTTAGTCATGTCCTTCCGCATCCTCAGCACACATTTGCAAGTAGATTCCATTTCCTCGAAGGGAAATCGTTACGTCCGTAGCTTTCTGCAAATATTTTGCGCATGGAAAATCAAGTTAAAGGTAAATACTTACCTAAGTGTAAATAAATGGCGGAGAGCAGTTGGTTTATCTGATTTAACGTTTCGCGGTAAGATCGAGGCTAACTTTGACGCTTTCCTGCTCATATGCCCCGCAGTGGTCAACAAAACTAACTAAGGCACTCAAGGAGCTAGATCCTTGTAATAGTTGTACAAATACTCACAAAAGACCGAGCTCTGAAAATACAAACAATAATACTCGTACTTGCCAGACACACAAAAGACAGAATCTACAATACAGCTTTTGACTAAGGGAGTCCGAGTTATACTGTAGGTATAGCGGTTCTACTATTCTCGTGTCCATAGCTAGAGAATAGCTCCACAAGTTCAGTGTATCATATAGGTATCATAATTTTTTATTCTGATGTTGGAACTGTCATAAAAAAAGGTAAAGCACTTACCTGGTCGACTATACCTGCCTATTGACCGCTCTACACATACTCTACCTATGCATAGATTATTACCTATATTGTTACAATCCCAGCCTCCTGCCACCTTAACCAGGTCGTCGCTCCGTCTTGTAGGAGGCCTACCTACACTGCGTCACTGCGTGCATTGCCTGGTGAAGGTGGCGGGAACACATTGGATGCGGATGGCGCAGGGCCGATCTGTTTGGCGAGCCTTGGGGGAGGCCTATGTTCAGCAGTGGACGTCTTTCGGCTGAAATGATGATGATGATGAATACCAGCCTATACTTATACGTCCCACTGAAGACCGCAGGTATCTTATCGGAATAAGAGGGCATGGGCCGTGGTTCCCATTCAGTCCCAGTGCGGATTGGTACCTATACCCAGATACTGACATACCTAACAAAAGTCGTTTTGAATATATATTGTTGAAACGGGAAATCCACTTTTATTATTTTAGACTTTTTTTTGTATTTTTTAATTGTTATTTTTTTACCCGATTCCGGCGAAGCAAAATAAGTCGTAATGTTTTTTCTAGTTAAAGCTACCTACCAACCAGTGCATATTTTTAAAACTCTTGAAGTATTTACGTAGGTTATGTTCTTGAAATTGACTGTACTTGTGAGGTATATTCCGTCCCATTCAGGAAATGCCTAACAATAAGTGTGGACTCCAATGCCACCTTAAAAAATATTTTGTGTGGGTACGTGGTAAATTGCGTGGTTCGAATCCTTTCAAATTTTATGAACGAGAAAGTATTTTATGTGTGAAACGTCTTTATCCACGAAAACCAACTTGATCCCCAACAACACTTGACCCAAGAGTGAAACCTTCTCCAGTACATTCAATTTACTTCCTTAAAAGGTCCCGGCAATTGCGGGGATTACTAGAAAAGCCTGGGTATTGTTCCCGGTAAATAAACCGAATGAATGCTCTGCCAATACACATTTCTAATTCTAAAAGCTAACAATAGAGAAAGAATTGTATTTTGGCTTGGTTAAAATTAATTATACCTACTTCAGGGGCCATTCGAGAGCAAACGAGTTTCTGCTATTTACGTCATTGACAATCCCACTCCGCAATCCCAATCCGCACTGGGCCCGCGTGGGAACTACGGCCCAAGCCCTTTCATTCTGAGAGGAGGCCTGTGCTCTGCAGTGGGACGTACATAGGCTGTGATGAGGGATGAGGACGGCATGGACATTCGATTAAAAGTCCAACATGCTACGACAAGGCTACGGTTGTAGCGGATTGCGTCGTAGCGAGCAAAGTTCGTAGCAGCTCTACGAGATTTAAACAAGTTAAAATAATTAGGTTGAGTGACAAATAAAAACAGTGCACCTGAGAAATAACGCCATCCGCATCCGACGTGTTCCCTTCCCACAACCTTAATCGTTTTTAGTCCTATCGGCCATCAATTCTACGAGCGATGTGCTCTGACCACTGCCACTTACGAATGCTTTCCTAAAAAATATATGGGTTGCAAGTATAGCTTCCAAACGTAATGATTGGGCGTCAATGAGGGAGGCCTATGTCCAGCAGTAGACGCGCTATGGCTGAAATGATGATGATGATGATGTATGACAAATCAGGAATATATTAATAAAAATAAATACTTAACCACAAACCACATCGACGGATCGCTCTACCACTCTGTAACAAATTGAATTTGGTTGGTTATCTATCTATCTATCTAATCTAATACCTTTAAACGAGCAATTCTTGTATATATATATATATATATATGTATATTATATATAATATAATATATATAATATAATATAATATAATTCTTGTATATATATATAATATATATATCTTGTATATATATATATGTATATATATAAAATCAGGATCTCGGAAAGGGCTCCAACGATTTCGATGAAATTTGGTATGTGGGGGTTTTCGGGGATGAAAAACTGATCTAGCTATGTTTCATTTTCAGAAAATCGCTTTTACTCGTGTTTTCCGGCTATTTTTGTTTGCATTAGAATATAAAGCTAAATTTCGCTGACTTCAAGCAGATCATAATGGCACATTAGAAATCGGGTGGTCGCGGATCCAGCCGACCTCGGTTCGATTCCACGTTTTTTTTCAAGATTTTTAGTTTTTTTTTTTAAGTTTAGTTTTTATGAGAAAACGTGAAGTTTCTTCTTTTGTGAGAAAAAGTTAGTTTACGGACGATAGTTTAACGTGACTCACCCCCCCCCCCCCCACCCCCTCCGGTGTTTTTGTCAAATATCTTGAAAACGGTGCATCCTTCGGCAAAATCAATGAAATTTTCATCCCCCCTTTAATACCCCCGCGCTCCCTCCCCCGCAACCCTCCCCCTCTCACCCCCCCCCACCCCAACGGTGTATATAATCAGGATCTCGGAAACGGTTCCAACGATTTCGATGAAATTTTGGTATTTGGGGGTTTTCGGGGATGAAAAATTGATCTAGCTTGGTCTTATCTCTGGGAAAACGCTTGGTACCGAGTTTCTGCCCGAGCAGAGCTCGGTCGCCCAGATATACACATATAAAACATTACCTATTATTCAGACCCTTAATTAGGGAAACCGACTGCAAGTGTCTCTTCCTTTTCAAATAATGTATATTTACGGTTATTTTCGTAAAATGAATTTTAGACAAACCCATTTATTATTTAGACCATGCGGTTTCAAGCCAATCTCATTTGTGTTGGGTAATTAGAAAAGTTTTTGTCCGTAGTCTTTTCCTCCAGCCACGGGATAATAGTTTAAATCAATTTCTAAACTGAATAGAAAGTGAAGAAAACTCCTTAGACTGAGAGAAAATACGATGAGAGGTTTAGTGGATTGGATGTATGTTGCCACGGACACCTATGTTTAGGTAGATAGTACTTTCCAACTGATGAGTTTTTTCTATTTGAGTGAATGTAGGTAACTGAATAACTGGTGACACTCTACTTACTAAGTAGGTATGTTAGAACGATCTGTATCTGTCATCCTGTACGCCGATAGTAGGTATATCTGTGAACCTGATTCTAAACGGTCCTTGCTGGCTTGCTACTTATTCAAATTTTAGCCATTGACACATGAAACTACCTTGAGACTCACTCATAGTGAAAATAAACGAATCACTCACGTCTTAAAACGAGTTTAACTCGAAATGTTTCGCGCTAATCCGTAGCCCTTGCTCTCGGAGTTGCACGTCACGGCGGCTGCCAAACGCGCACTGCGCACTGCGCTGCTGCTGTTGTGTGTCCAGTACCTGCTTGGATCACTAAAACTGTTAACACGAAAGCATAATTTTAAAACAAAATGTAAAATTCACTTTCTCGCACAATGTATAACCTAAACAGAACATTTTTTTTACTTACCTCGCTCCTACAAGACATCTGACTGGCTGGGGTAGCGCTCTCAGGGCAGCACGTACTTTGAGCGCATTTGACACAGACTCTTTAATTGTTCGTGTAGATAATAATATATATATATTCTTTTTGTTATTTGCTACGTATTTTTTGTTTTTTTTTCACACGAAACGGCGGTAGCTTAAATTTGTTGTGAACGACTTTACAAATGGCCGGGCTGCGTCCCCGCCTAACTTTTAAGTCATTATAATGTTTTGTTGTTTTTAAGTTTGTTTTATCGAAGGTTGAGTGATGCGTCACAATATCAAAATTAGTGAAATTGCTGATTATTCACTACAGTAGCCAGAATAATCCTTGGCGTAATTTGTTGCGGTTTAATGGTTCAGATACGATTAAACTGTTCAAGTGTTGCCATACATACTTCCGGTTTGTACCTATTTAGGTTTTGTTGCGAACTACTTTCCGCTGGCGTTCGTGTCATCACAGTGTGTTGTGTTGTTTTTTTTATTTTTTTTTTTCTGTGTTTAGTTTTTAAATGGGTCCCACTGAAAAACAGCGTTGCGGCTTGCCGCAACATTATGCTGAGTGGGGCCCAATTTATACTATTCGATGATTTATATTTGTATCTTTTCCTGTCAACTGTATTTCCTGTGTATCGAATATGTGTAAATAAACATCTCTCTCTCTCTCTCTCTCTCTCTCATTAGCTAAGTAGATAAGAGTGGTTTGCATGACAGTAGGTACTTTTATTTTACGATACCCCATCAGCAACATCCATTTTGCCACCACTTTATTTGTGCTTTAAGCGAAATAATGACAGCCACAAGCTGTAAAAGCGAACAGATCCGCCGTTCCCCAGGCTACTTTCACACACACTTTACTTTAGACAGTCTCTTTTCGTCGTTACCGTCGTAGGTCTATGTGTGAGCAATTTATGGGAGCCATTATTCGCCGCCACTAGTAGGTAACTGTTTAGCCCAGTGCGCAGCAGCTGTCCTACTGTGTAGGTGAAGTTTGCTGCGGTTCAGCGAATTTGATTTTTTGTTGTTGTGATCGTGATGTACCTGGGTCGTTTCCAAATTTTGCGCGGAACACTTTGTTACTTTTTGTATGTAGCTACGTTACCACTCTGTTACCGTGCATTAAGTATTACAAAATTACATAAAAACTAAGCATCTTTTTTCGATTCCGATACTCAATAATTATCTATGATTTATAGCTGATTGCCATCCATCATCAATCATTTAATTCAAATAACAATACTTAACCGCAGAAAATAGACAGCGTAAACGGAATCAACTTATTTTAGGTTGGGACAAGTTTACTTGCGCAAAATATGAAAATAACCCATCTACATCATAAACAGAACTGTATCAAAACTCTTTTTGGGTTAACGTAATTTAAAAGGTTAAATGAACCTTTCTGGCGATAAATATTACTTGAATTTGTTTTATAAAACGTTCTTCGGTTCTTGCAAACAGAAAACAGTTTTGTTTACACTTCAGCGCAGCATTGACTGGAACTTGACTCAGCTGTTTTACCTTTGGCTCCCTGCGGGTGTTTTGCCAAGTTTATCTTCATTGGAGAATACCTACCTTAGTTAGTACTTATGTTTGAATATTCATTACGTTCTACAGTCTTTGTAAAATAAGAACCTGAGGTAAAAGGTAGACTAGACACTAACAATTAAATCTATTGTAATATACGTACAAATGTATAGTTGCCGGTAAGGTTTTTAGGGTTCCGGAGCCAAAAATGTTTAAATAGTTTCGCCATGCCTGTCCGCAGCTTAGCTTAGAGATTAAGTGTTAGAAAGCTGTAATTTTGCATGGATATAACTAGCAATGATCCCCAAAAACTGGTTAGATAAAATTCTAATAGAACAATAAATTTTTTAAGGTTGACAAAGTTGACGTTCAAATAACATATATTAGAGTGTGCGGCGCTTTGTGATTTATTTCCAAGGAAGATAACTCTTGTTACTCTTGTACTGTATCAACATCATCATCATCGCAGCCTATATACGTCGTGTCCCACTGCAGGGCACAGGCCTCCTCTCAGAATGTACTACGTATATTAAGGAGAAAATACGGAGGACATCTAGAACCTATGTACGCAGTATATTATGGGTAGGTATGCAAGTTTTTTTTCATAACGGCTACGGAACCCTACCCTGGGCGTGTCCGACACGCTCTAGACCGGTTTTCAGTATTGAACAACGTGGTGGTGCAAGTAAAATATTTATTTTTAATCTGTAATGTTTTTCATTTATCTCTTTCAGTTTTATTTGAAAAATATCGTGAATAAATGAGCTAATTCAAATACCTTTAGAGCTATATAAAATTTATCAGCTTCACTATAACTTTGAAGGCCCTAATACGAAAAGATGAATTTATTTTTGTGTAGAGTATTTTCTCCAGACTTATCCCTCGACGGCTAAAAAATACATTTAAGGACAACTCTAAAGAGAAATATAAAAAGTTTTTATACATCTAATGTAGTTAAGAATTCTTTGATAACGTATGTTTTTTCTGGGGTATCGCTTGTGTAATCAGAGAAAAAAAGTATATTTTTTTTAAACAGAATGATTTAGGTAGTTAAAGTACCTAAGACTGTAAGTAAATCAAGCAGAGAGTCGTGGGTCTCGAGCCCGGGCTTTTCGAAATATATAATGCGAAATTACATTTGAAATTTACCATGAGCCTTACGGTGAATGAAAACATCGTGAGGAAACCTGCACATACCAGCGAAGAAATTCAACGGTGGGTCTATAATGACTCCCATAAAATTTTAAGTCATAATGTATCATTAGTCATAATCAACGTTAGTAATATAGAAATTTATTTCTGAAACAATTTATTTTTCGGAATTGTTATAAAACAATCCTAACCTAACCTACTGCATTCTATAAGATGGCATTTAAAGTCCTGAAAAAAAATACTGTTTCAGAAATAAACCACTGTATGACTAACGTTGATTATGACTAATGAGACATTATGACTTTAAATTTTATGGGAGAAAAGGGGCACCGATTCAACGGTATGTGTGAAGTTCCTAATCTGCATTGGGCCCGTGTGAAAATAACGGTCGAAGCGTTCTCTTTCTGAGAGAAGCCCTGTGTCATGCAGTGGGACGTATGATGAAAGCTGGGGTGACGAAAGTAAAACGAGAAAATACTTAGGGCGGGCTTAGGGAGGGGAAGTAAGTCTTGTAGTGTGTTGTTATGCTAGATGTTAATTATTTTTCAATGTAACAGCCGAAACCAAATCAGAAATTAGCTATTTGAACAAAATTTCGCTGAGCCATAAAATGGTATAAAATCGGTTTTTACAAAAATAATTAAATCTGCACACTTGCGCAGTCAATCTTTTTGAAAAAAAAAATTTAAATAAAAAATAGAACCGCCTTCAAAAACACCCAAAAAATATTATTTAAAAATTTAACCGACTATAATGAGCATTATAATATCTTTCTACTAATCTGTTTGAAGTCGGGCCTCAGCACGAGCTAGCAGGAGTAGTAGACGCCCAATAGATAGTAGGTATCTATCTATGTAGGTAAGTTAAATTACTACTATAAAGCTTGAGGTCCCAGGTTCGGTCCCCGCGTTGGGGCAGATATTTGTATGAAAAACACGAATGTTTGTCTTGGGTGTTTAATATGTATTTAAGTATGTATCTATCTATATAAGTATGTTTATCCGTTGCCTAGTACCCATAACACAAGCTTTGCTTGCTTTGAGACTAAGTCGATTGGTGTGAATTGTCCCGGGATATTTATTTATTAATTTAATTACTAGGTCCACTCCTGCTGTCTCGAGCTGAGGCCCGACTTCAAACAGATAAGTAGAAAGATATTATAATGCTCATTATAGTCGGTTAAATTTTTAAATAATATTTTTTGGGTGTTTTTGAAGGCGGTTCTATTTTTTATTTAAATTTTTTTATTTTTGGTTTTTTAGTTGCTTTGGTATAAAAAAGATGCGTAGGCGTAGCCAGTAGACAAAGCCCGGCTTCTGTTTCCGATCTGAGGATCGCAAGGTAACTAACGAACCTAAGCAGGTTAAACGTGGGATGGTTTGAAGGTATTTTTTTAAAGCAGGGGGGCTCCGCTCCCCGAGCCAACTCTCTGGTAGCAAGCCTACCACTTCCAATCTGAGGGATACGAGATACTAACGAACCTAAGCAGGTTAAGCAAGGAATGGTTTGAAGGTTTTTTTTTTGCCCCCGAGCCCCCCGTTCCGGTATCAAAGCTTCTATTACCACTCTGAGGGACGCAAGATAACTGACGGATCTAACCAAATGAAACGGTAGATGGTTTAACAGATTATTTACTGCGGGTTGTCTCTGCCCCCCGAGCCCCCCCCCCCCCCCCTCCAAGAGCGGGGCTTTTATTTTCACCCTGAGGGACGCAAAGCAGCTAACTAACCTAACCAGGTTCAACGGGAAGTGGTTTAAAGGTTTTTTTTTATTACGGGAGCTCCGCCCCCAAGCCCCTCTACCGGGACCGAGGTTTCTATTTCCACTTTGAGGGATACGAGATAACTAACAAACCTAACCAGGTTAAACGGGAGGTGGTTTGAGGGTATTTCTTATTGCGGGGGGCTCCGCCCCCCGAGCCCCCTTTCCATTAACGAGGCTTCTATTACCACTCTGAGGGACGCAAGATAACTGACGAATCTAACCACGTTAAACGGGAGGTAGTTTGTCCGTATTTTTTAATGCGGGGGTCCGCCCCCCCGAGCCCCTCTCCAAGAACGCGGCTGCTAATTCCACTTTGAGGGACGCAATGTAGCTAACTAACCTTAACCAGGTTAAACGGGGGGTGGTTTCAAAGGATTTTTTTATTACGAAGGGCTCCGCCCCCTAAGCTCCTCTACCGGTACCGAGGCTTCTATTTCCACTCTGAGGAATGCAAGATAACTGACGAATATAACCGGGTTAAATCGGAGGTGGTTTATCAGAAAGAAAAAAGAAAGAAAAAATATTTATTCGTGACATAATCTTAAATTAACAGGTGAATGAACGGTAACAGATACAACATTACCACGAAATGGTCCCAACTCAGCATGATGTCGGCTATGTAGCTGACGCTGGTCTTCCGTTGGAACCACATCATCAGTATTTTTATAGCGGGGGGCCGCTTTGAGGGATCCAAGGTAGCTAACTAACCTAACCAGGATAAACGAAGGATGGTTTAAAGGTTTTTTTTTATTACGGGGGGCTCGGCCCCCCGAGCCCCCTTTCCAGTAGCGATGCTTCTATTTCCACTCTGAGGGACGCAAGATAACTGACGAATCTAACCAGGTTAAACGGGAGGTGGTGTAAATATATTTTTTATTGCGGGGGGCTCCGCCCCCCGAGCCCCCCCCCCCTTAGAAGAGCGGGGCTTCCATTTCCACTCTGAGTGACGTAAGATACTAGAGAACTAATGAACCTAACCAGGTTAAACAGGGGGTGGATTGAAGGTGTTTTATATTACGGGGGGCTCCGCCCCCCGAGCCCCCCTTCCAGTACCAAGGCTTCAATTTTAACTCTGACAGACGCAAGATAACTAACGAATCTGGTAAGGTTAAACGGGAGGCGGTTTGACAGTATTTTTTAAGCGGGGGGCTCCGCCCCCCGAGCCCCCCCTCTATTCCGCTTTAAAGAGCGCAAGGTAACTAACGAGCCTAACCAGGTTAAACGGGAGGTGGTTTGTAGGTATTTTTTATTGCCCCCTTTTCTTTGTAGGTGCCATACCTACTTATAGTTTAGGTGAATGACTTACACAACTCTTAGGACTGCTTTGGCCAATTAATATTGTAGGTAATCCGATGTTCTTGTTATCAATAAAGAACGAACAAATATGCTTTAGGACTTTCAACAGTATGCCAAACATTCTTGGCCAGAAATTTTTAGAACAATCAACATTATGCGATACAACAGGCACTCTTTGCTGACTGTACTTTTTGACCCTGGTTACCAAAGTTCTCTTCAAGACGAATCAAATGAGCTCAAACTCGATGGGGTTATGTCGTTTTATTACGGAGTTCTTATGGTCACCTTCTAACTCCATCTTCAGATCCTAGTTACCATTTAGGATCAAAGTACTCGTCAAGACAAATCAAATGAGCCCAAACTCAATGCGGTCGTATCGCTTTATTACAGAGTTTCTATGGCCATCTTTCAGCTCCATCATCAGATCAGCTCCATGTCATAATAATATTGCATCGTCATCCAATTTACATATGCCTGCAAAATATCAGCTCAATTGGAAACCGGTTCAAATTTAACTTGCAAGATTTGACCCGTTGAGGAGTTCCGTTGGCCATCTACAGACTTCTTCAGCAGGTCCAGTTTACCAAATGATACTTTCTGAATGCAAATACTTCACTTGATGCTAAAAATGCTAAAATCACCATAGGTTTGCCTGTAAAATTTGAAGGTTGCCCTCGATTTCTCTAGGATTCCATGATCAGATCTTGACTTGGTGCCAATGGGACCACCTCAGGAGTATACTCTTTCAAACAAAAGAAGAATTTTGAAAATCGGTTCACAATTGAGGGAGTAATCGCGTAACAAACACACAAAAATAAAAAATAAAACATACAGACGAATTGAGAACCTCCTCTTTTTTTTGAAGTCGGTTAAAAAAAATATAATTACGAGTAGGTACGAATAACGACACTTGTAACTCAGAGAAGCATGACAAGAATGGAATGAATGCTTTCCACAAAAATCTGCGACCAAAGCGATTTTGAAAACAAAAGGATGCGTATTCTGGGAATGTTTTAGACATGCAATAAAAAGAGTACCTACCTGTGTTACATTTTGATCCTTTATAAGTTTGTCCTGTCCTTCTGTAAGTCTGCGAGAAGTTTTAAAAAAATATAAGTACTTACATAAATTAAGGGCTTAATGAAATCAAAATCACGATCGCGTCTTATGTGTAACGAAAGTTAGTCATACAAACTATGTACCCTTACTTATGGATAAGTTTAGTTACCCAAAGGAATCAATTAAGTTTTGCTTTAATTAAAGCTCTTAATTATGTTTTTATTTTCAACATGTCCCGTCTGTCTCTGTGTTTGTCACATACATGGGGTTTCCTTAAGGAGCAGCAAGCTAAAAAGTCGTAAAAATAATGCCCCTCGTCTAACTTTTGAATCGTGGTATCCAAAAATATGGTAAATATCAAGGTTAATAGTTAATTTGAACAATGGAGGTAATAATAATAATAATAATAATTTAATAATAATTTATTTTATTTTGGTATGTTTATAGTTTCGGTGATATTGGCAGAAAAATATCTAACCAGTACGATTTTCCTGTGAAGAGACGGCCTAATAGTGCCAGCGGCTATTATAGAGATAATTGTTGTAGTAAGTAGTTTGTTAGGCGTGGTTCACACAGAGGCGGCGCAGGACCTAAATTTTGTGTGGGCAAGATATATTTTGCGAGGCCCTATGATGACGTACAAGATATGAGAAGACGGATGATTAAATGAGCAAAAAAACGAGGTACTTTCGAGGCGCGAGGCCCCTCAGACTGCGAGGACGTAGGCGGTGGCCCAGGCCACATCGCCTAGGCCTATGTCGCCTATCACCGCTTCTGGGTTCAAATTACACTTGACCGGTTTTCCTTTTTATTTTATTAAGTATTTTGCGAAAATTAGCTACGACGTGACATGATAATAAATAAATTTATTTGGTAGTCTCTCACAAGACACTAAAAAACATAATCATAATGAAATTAAAAACACGAAATTCGGTGATTACAAATAAACTTTTTTTTAGTGAATAGGTACACCTAATAATATGAACAAATTCTACTTGGGTACTTATTTTTTAAATTTTAGACTTTGTTTCAAATAAATACCGCTAGCAAGAACTCAACCGACTTCAGTTTACTAAATAAATATAGGGACAGTAGAGATCGCAACATTAGTAGTAGCATAAAATTATTTTCAGTCTTTGTAACTTCGGAATGAAAATGTTTAAAATGTTTTATGGAGTTAGCCTGTCATCTTAATAATGTCTTAAATTAGTCTTGACGAAGGATGTCTGAAAGTCGTCTAGTGTGATAAAAGCATTAGGCTGGGAGCTTCGTAGGCGGGAGCTTGATAAAATCACATGTAGACAATGTATGTATTGATATTGGCATTCGAGATGATATGACTTAGATAGATTGTGGCAGCGGCTGGCCATGACGCATCAGGGGAAGAGACATAAACATATCTACAATGTTATAAGATTGATTAAGGTTTTGTATTATGGAAATAGAGCAACATTTTTATTCAAAATACTCTTATAGCGTTTGTCCATTATATGTAATATATATTACTAAGTATAGGTTCAATATGAGGATTTATTGGTTACCGGCTTGAGCAAATGTTTGTGTAGGACTCAAGCCGAACCTTCGACATGTCTGTATATTTTATACCAATTCGCTGTGCACACTGATAAAGACAACTTTGTTTGTTTGGTCTTGAACCGGTCCCGGAAAAATGTGTTGTCCGAAATAAGTAAGAAAATAAATATCTTAGTGTTTTCTAGAGATGACAAATTGGTTTCTACTACAGGAACCATTCAATAACTATTTAGAAGAATAAGTTACTGTAGGTATAATAGATTTTTTTAAATGTTTATATGTAGTAAATTGTTTAACGACCGCTTTAGCCTAGTTGGTAGTGACCCTGCCTACGAAGCAAGAGGTCCTGGGTTCAAATCCCGGTAAGGGCATTTATTTGTGTGATGAGCACGAATATTTGTTCCTGAGTTATGGATGTTTTCTATGTATTTAAGTATTTATTTATCTATATAAGTATGTCTATCGTCGTCTAGTACCCATAGTACAAGCTTTGCTTAGTTTGGGACTAGGTCGATTTGTGTGAGATTGTCCCCTAATATTATTATTATTATTATTGAATTGCAAATAATTTAAACTAGTGACTGCGACAGTTGCACAAGACTTCTCCAAGGCGAATGAATGCCAGAACAAATTATATTTCACGTGGTAATTGAGAAACTTATAGTAAAATTGTCTAGATGGTTTATATACACTTTTTATGTAAACATATTTCATGTTATTTAAACAAATGCACGCATATACGTACTTAGTGTGCCAGATTTGAAAAATAAATATCAATAGAAGCTTTCTGTAGCGGTCGAGAATCTACGTCAAAATAAAACTAAAGTCCGTTCACTGTAGGTACTTTCCCAACAAAACTAGGGTACGGAAGTACACTTACAGAAAGTGTTCTTTGGGCAACCTCAAACATACAACTCGTAAATTGCCCTCGAATACAAACCGTTGCTTGGTGTAAGTAGGTAGGTACCTACTGATTATGTTCTCACTCACAGCGAACTGGCGAATGTAAGAAAATATAAACACAACGTACCATGAATTAACTGTCTAATTTATAACTCAGAAATATGAGATACGAGCCTTAATTCACGGTCTGATAAACGATTCAACTTTGAAGATTTTTTATGATTATGCCCTTCAGTGTTTTATTAGTAGGTAAGTACTTAATGTTTGTGTTTTTTGAAGGTAGCCAAGACACCTAATTTTTTTTTTTGGTAGTTTCTACTACATTCTGAGAGGAGGCCTGTGCCCTGCAGTGGGACGTAGGTATAAGGCTGGGATGATGATAAAACTGTTTTACTGATTCCATCTATCCATCCATAGCAGCCCTTAGTTCGTTCGTCTTCGGACATAGGCCTCCTCTCCATTTCTCCACGCCTGGCGATCGACAGCCATATGCATCCATCCTCCACCCGCCTGTCGGCAGATGTCGTCCTTCCACCTATTGGTGGTCTTCCTCTACTGCGAGTGTTTTCACGAAGTCTCCACTCGAGTGTTCGCCTCGTCCAACGATCGTGATTCATCCTGGCGATGTGCCCTGCCCATCTCCACTTATTCCTCTCGATCTCTTCCACCACGTCTCGAACTTTTGTGACTCGTCTGATCCTCTCATTCCTTACCCATTCATCCCCTTCATTCCTTCCCTTTTATAGTATAAATCTTCCCAGGTGAATTTTTCGCTTCGAGGCATTACATTAAATTTGAACCTTAATAGTATGACGATACCGTTTGTTTTGAAAGATAAGGGCTCGAAGCGAAAAATTCACCTGTGAAGATTTATACTATACTGATTAATTACTTAAATTAAAAAATCTCACTTTACTGAATATTTAGGGAAGGTTTAGCTGAAAGTAATTACGAGTAATTAAGTATGCCGTAATGCACTGAATTTAATTTAGAATATCCAATCCAATAGACATTTAGACAGTCATCATCAGATCGGAAAAAGTTTATCTTTTCTGAAATATTCTCGTAATAGTTGTAGGTAGGTCTCAAATCTAGGTAGGTACACAAAATTGTGTGGGGATTGTAATGTGGTTAGTTTAGTTTGAAGCTTAACTTTCAACGGGAAGCTGAAACTGTTGGAGCAACATAGTTTTACTGTTCTCATAGTTTGTTCTAACTTTGTATTAGTGGCCGTAATGTCCGGTTTAACTATTAAATTGTTTTTCAACACAGTTGCTCGTAAATTGACTCTTATTACTTACAACGTTTTTAGTGTCATAATTCAGCATATTACCACACTTGTGCTGTAAAAACATTACCGTACAAGTGCTGTAATTTAAACTGTTTTTTAATTTGAGCAAAAGTTTATGTCTAAGAACATTTTAAACATGAAACTACCGTGAGACTCACTCATAGTGAAAATAAACGGATCACTCACGTCTCAAAACGAGTTTAACTCGACATGTTTCGGGCTAATCCGTAGCCCTTCCTCTCGGAGTCGCACGTCACGGCGGCTGCCACACGTGCACACGCACACGTACGTGCGTGTGCACGTAACCGATAAGGCTTCCTCATCATAGTCTTTATTACTGCTCTCTGAGCACGTTCCAGGGGAAGCAGGTGGCTTTTTGCAGCACATCCCCAGACTGCCACCCCGTAGTCCAAAATAGATTGAGCAAGTGCCTGGTAGACAAGGCGAAGTATATCAGGGCCAGCAAAGTTCCGAAGTCTCTTCATTACGAATATGAGTTTCCTTACTCTAGAAGCAATAGTGGTGATGTGCTGTGCAAAAGAAAGATGCTGATCGAAGATAATCCCAAGGTACCTAACAAAGCCTTGCCTCCCAATTACCTGACAAGAGCAAGCAGGAGCTGCACCAGACTGCCTCATGATATCGTTATAAGCGCAAGTATGGAATTTGATGGTTCTTTCTATTGAGGGTGATGTTGCAGAGGTTTTTGAGAAAGCCACAAAATTGGTTTTGTCAAGGTTAAGTGTCAGCAGATTATTGTTCAACCACGAAGCAACTCCAGCCAGCGCAACCTCAGCTCCAAAAACGCCTCATCCCATGACTTGCCATTTACAAGTATAACAGTATCGTCCGCGTAGAAGACAAGGCTAGCATTCGGCAGAGCAATGTCAAAAATATCATTAATATACAGGGTAAACAGCAAGGGGCCGAGTACGCTTCCCTGGGGAACACCAAAACTGACAGAGATCTGATCACTAACAAGTTCGCCTATTTTTACCGCTTGGGAGCGATCCGTCAGGTAACTAACAAACCAGTCAAGAGCCACGCCCCTGAAACCCATATTTTCCAGTTTCCTGAGCATTATGGGGACCGAGACGGTGTCAAAGGCCTTGGCAAGATCGATAAAAATACCTATGCTCTTATTCCCATCGTCCAAGTTACCAGATATGAGATTATTAAGAAGCATAGCTGCATCCTCCGTTGACTTGCCTGTTCTAAAGCCAAACTGGTGATCAGAGATAAGTTGGTTCTTCTCAATGAAACTGGCCAGCCTCACCTTTACAATTTTCTCAAGAATTTTAGAGAATACAGACAAAAGAGAGATTGGTCTGAAATTCGTAGGAGTGTTTTTGGGCCCCTTTTTATGTATAGGTGAGACCAAAGCCACCTTCCAACAATCAGGAAAACAGCCGGTTTGCATGCTAAGGTTAAATATAAAAGTCAGTGGTTCCAATAAGACCCCCCTTAACTGTTTAACTAGAAGCGGCTTCACTTTGTCTGGTCCAGGTGCACTGTCCATTTTAAGCTGGGATATAATTTTGTCCACCTCATGGGCATCAGTAGGGCATATATAAAACGAACTCAGGACTGACCGACAGGGTTTATATTTTGCGGCCAAAGTCACTTGCGTCTCAGATATTCCAGCTAAGATCCTGTCTGCAAGGTTTTTTCCATTAGTGGAGAAATATTTGTTGCAATCATTTAGAATTTCCTGCGCTGGTTTATCAGTCGAGGAAATAAGCTCATCCGCAGCGTTTTTAGAAGTAGGGTTTTGACAACTACTTTTGATGAATTGCCAGAATTTACTTGGGTTATTTTTGCTGTCGATAAGCTGCTTGCTCTGGTATTCATTCTTTAACTTGAACAATAAATTATCAAAAAAGTTTCTGTACCTAGTGTAGGTAAGCCGAAGTATTTGATTATGCGGCGAGGCCCTCACTTGCAGATCCAATTTATCCCTGTGTTTCATGCACCTTATCAACCCCGGTGTAATCCATGGCTTAATATTGAATTTGGAACGGCTGACCTTAGCAGTATACATATTGTTATCAATAGCCTGCGTTACTAGGCGATTAAAATTTGCAGCTGCCTCGTTCACGTTTCCAGCGCTAGTGACGACTGACCAGTCAGCCCCTGCCAATTCCTTCGCCACATTAGCATAATTAGTTTTGTAGATGTAACGTTTGCCTTTCTCTGGTTTGCTGTCCGCGAGGCCGGCCATGACCAGGTCGTGGTCCGATATAGAGCTTGGACAGACTGCACCTACAGAGGCATTGCTGTATTTAATAAATATATGGTCGAGACATGCATCATTTCTAGTGGGTACCGTGATGGAGGGAAGAAGCCCATGAGAAGCCAGGAGACAAACGTACTCTGATTGATTGAGTGTCGAGTGGCGTAGCAAGTCGATATTGATGTCTCCGGCTATAATAACTTGGTAATTAGTTTTAATATGACTTAGGGTATAATCAAGAGAGTTCAAAAAATTATCAATGTTCGTGAATGATGGAGAACGATATATGCCAAGGAGTATGATTTTGTTGGAAATAGACACAGAGAGGCAATTTGCATCTTCAATCGATGGTTCCACCGCTGACGCATTAAGACCTTCTCTAACATAAACAACGACGCCGCCACTCTTATTTATTATTTTACTTGTATTAAATGAATTATAGCCCGGTAGTTGATCAATAATAGAGCCCTCGCTCAGCCAGCACTCTGTAAGTACTATAGCATCATACTCAATGTTAATGCAATTTAAGGCTACCACGAAAGCGTCAAAATTACGCTGTAGACTTCTTATGTTTAGCGTGAGTAATTTAAATGTGTGGTAGGGGGTGAGAATATTTTTGCATTCGTCAAGCGTGTTTAGCTTCTGACAGTTAATCACAAATGATTGGTCTATGCTGTTAGCAAGGTCATGCAACGCCATCTTCATAGCAGTAAGAATTTGACTCGTCACGTTGCACCATGAACGAAGCTGTCAACATGTTGGTATACAAAACCCCGCCTAACAGTGTGATAAAGAACATCGGGAATCCCATTTTAGTGGCACAAGTGAGATGTATGACATATGATGAGTGAGGTATATATATGTATGTGTGCGTATACAGAATTTGATTGTGTAGAAAAATTTTGAATAAGGTTATATAAGGAAAACAAAAACATAAAATTAATACAAACACTAAAGAGAAATAACACGCGTCATTCAAATGTAACTCGCTCTCGTGTCTCGCTGTTGTTGGAGGTCGGGGGCTGCTCATCGGGGATTGATTCCTTTGTATCTGTGATGACTCCGAGGCACCGGTTCAGGTCCGCCACACTCCTGATGATGACTTCTGGGCTGCCCGTCTTCTTGCGGATGAAGATGGATCCATTCCTGGTCCAACAGTACTTAAAGCCAACGTTCTTTGACTGCATCCTGGCCTCACGAAATAACTGGCGGTTCAATTTTGTCAATCTTTCGTTGAAGAATAACTTTCTGGAGGGCCCGTTGACCTCAATAGTTGTTAAGTTAAGTTAAGTTATTTTATTTTTTATACAGGGTTATTTGTAATTCACTAGCATCCTTTTAACCCTAAACTCCTACCACTTAAACAAATGTTTTTTGTTTTACGGCTTTTGTCATAACTTAATATTTTTGGTGTAATAACGTTTTGAAAATTTGAGATTTCCTCTTATTTTTACGGTACTCTGTGTATTTTTATGGGAAAAAAGTGCCTCATTTTAAAAAGTCGTAAAACAAAAAACATTTGTTTGAGTGACAGGAATTCAGGGCTAAGAGGATGTCAGTGAATTAAAAATAACCCTGTATTGCTGCTGCTCTGGCTGAACAGCCGTTTTTCCAGTGCCTTTATTGAACCTGCGCGCGCATCGAAAGTGAGGCGCGCGAAAAAAACAAAACTAGTGTGCCATTTTACGTAAATATTTGGTTAAGTTGCTGCTGTGTGGTTAATTACTATCAAAAACGTCTACTTCAAATAGTGAAGACGAGCAAAATATTAATTCAACCCCGCCGGAAATACTTATCGAGGCACGAACGCGAGTGATAGTATAAACTGTACCTCTACCATGAGTTACACTAGTTTGCAGTGACCGTACTCGCTAGCGACGGCGTAAATGATTTGTATGGAGAATTGTACTTCCGTAAGTGACCGCTAGAGGCGCTGTACACAATTCGCTATACAAATCATTTACGTCGTCGCTAGCGAGTACGGTCACTGTAAACTAGTGTAACTCATGGTAGAGGTACTGGCAAATAAATACAAGCCCAGCTCGTTATACTCCATGTTGAAAAGCACAGTAAAGACCAAAAATGAAGTTGGTAAACATATAATACTTAGTAACTTGACGGCATTTATAAAGAGACATCCTGGCAGATCTATTGGTCGAAAGTCAAAGGTGTCGTCACCAACCGATGTTGAATAGTTTTTAAAAGAAGCTCCGGACAGTCAGTACTTGACAACAAAGGTCAGTTGAACATTATAAATGTAAATTTATGTATCAGCTCTATAATTGCGTTAAGTACTATGGCAATACGTTCCTACAACTTTACTAATATACTTATTTGATCTCTTGCAGGTTGCGTTAATATTCGGTATTACTGGTGCGTTTAGACGTCAGGAGCTCAATAAATATTACAACCAAGGATGTAGAAACCCACGGTGAAATATTCCTTGTAAAAATTACAAAAGATACTAACAATACAAGTTTGTTTTTTTCCTCGCAATTGTGTTGAAAAACGTCGTATGCAACTCGTGTGCATTGATCATTACACACTTCGGCTTCCTTATCGCGCTCGCCTTACAATAATGCCTCATGCATGTGTAATGACCAACGTAGCACACTTGTATCATAATGTAAGGACATAGAAAAATTCCATTTTAACCGATTTTAGGTTAACTATACATCCATTCAACACTATAGAAAGTTGTGAGATTTCTTGTAAAACCAAATTATATTTGTTAATGTCCATGGAAGCACTTATTCAAAAATTTTGTTTTAAATTGTTATATAATCAATTACCTATCGAAATTTGTATAGTGGCCGATCAATATTATTCAAATTCATTTCAAAATTCTTGATATATCTATGAGTTGACATTGAACATGAGTTGTTGAGTTGCATTACATGAGGTAAAGTGCCGTGAGGCGCTTCGAGAAAAAGATGGTACGGACGGTACGGTTGTGCTCGACTTGGCGAATGCAACGGCTATGCCCTCATACACATTAGTAGATTGTTCAACAAGGGACTAAAACAAGTCATAATGACACGAGATATTTAGCCACCCGAGCGATAGCGAGGGAGGCTATAATTCGAGTTGTCATTATGGTAGTTTAGTCCCGCGTTAAACACTCTACTTTTCAGTTTGAATGCGAGGAAAAAAACGACGTACAAAATTACTTTTTTACAACGTATGCTCAATACAAGCAATGGACATCTGTTCAAAATTCAAATAGCAAAAAAAAATACCGCTGTCTTTTCTTTTCTTTTATATTTTTTTGTAAAGTGACGCTTTAAATGCTTGCATAATTAGCCAACAGATTCTAACTTAAAGACTATGTTAAAACTAATTGGACTATGCATGTAAGAATGATAATTGTTCATTCATTAGACTCGGCAAATAAATTAACCTAATTGATCTAAGTTCACACACAAAATATATTGTTAAATGAAACACTTACCCGTGAATAAAGAAACTACTTTTTAAGTTTATTTTCTATATGCCAATTCTTTGTTAAATTATATCTAATTATACTTTCTATTTAAAGAAAGAAAAGAAAAGAAAGAAAAACATTTATTTATAACAACAATAACACGTACACAGGCAAAAATAAGAATACAATAGACATAGACAGATAGATAGATAGAGCTATGTACAATGTATGTACACATTAATGCTGTCACAAAAGGGACCCGACTCAGCATGTTGCTAGTTAAAACCAGCGCTGGTCTTCCGCCGGGCCACAGTGCAGTAAACTCACGGAAGGCCACACACAAAACAACATAATACTAAAAACTAAACATGTTTGTACATTTACTATTAAATGCAACTGCCATCGCATTATTTTGAAGTCACGCCATATTAACTTTCAAACGTAACTGCTCTATCTACCGTACACTCCAGCACTGCTTTGCCGACAGTGCGGATTGCTATTTTATCGACAGAGCAGGGAACTGCTTTGCCGACAGCGTTTTTAAAAAAAAACAAATTAAAAAACACCTAAGCTAAAGGAAATCTTTCTTTACATGCAAAATAAAATGAATTAATCTTTAATATTTTATAATTAAATAGATTAATATTCGTAATTATTCAATGTGTTTCACGAAATTATTATTTTTTAAATATTTTTTATACAGTTGTCATTTTGAGGTTATTTCCACGCCCTAAAGGCTTCCACAGACCGAAGCGCAGGGCGCTACAGTGCGTCCGCAGCGCGCTTCGGTCTGTGGAAAGCTTTAAAATTGTCTATACCCAGTTACTGAAAATGGCGATAATCCTCCATTCTCAAACACCGTGATTGGCAGTTTAGGGGTTTCCATAGTCAATTAAAAAAAATTTACTTTAATCCCTAGAGATCAAAAAAGAGCTTTAGTCCCGATATGCAGAGACTAAAGTAACATTTTAAGAGCATGAGAAGTAAAAATATAAAATCAATCTCTCACGAAGAGCTACTCGTAGTTCAAATGTGCACTAGACTTTTATAACCACTTTATGCCCCTCTAAATTCTAGAAATCATAAAATTAGGAGTATAAAACTCGTTAATATTTATACACCTAATAATGTTCCAGGTATGTTTATGTGACTATGAAATTTTGATCGTACACCAGTAACACTATGACAAGGTTATCCCTTCCCTTGGAAAATTATAATGTTGTAGTATAATCATATATTTATATATATAACCAGATTTTAAGATTACAATTGATGTAAACAATAAAGTCGATCAGGACAAGAGATTTTCATTTATTTCAGTTTGACTTTTTGTTCTTCGGATCAGAAGTTTAGTGTTTAAAGTAGGTAAATATTACTAGGTATCGGAATTTAAGGAGAATCGAAGGTGATCGATTACCATGTGATCATACTGTTAGTGATAATGATAACTGTATTTGATGGTAACCATACACTTTAGCAGGAAGATAGTCATAGTTAAAGTCATACTATAAGAATAATAAATGGTTAACACGATTAGCAGGCGCATATCCAATCCAATATGTAAAAATCTCGTGTTACAGTGTTTGTTATCGAACTCCTCCAAAACGGCTTGACCGAGTTTCATGAATTTTTTTGTCTATATTTGGTAGGTCTGAGAATAGGTCTTAGGCTATTTTTAAGCCCATGTTCTTCGCAGACGGAGTCGCGGGCAACAGCTAGTATCTACATATAAATAAATAAAAGGTACTTTCCAGTTTGTTTACCGCCGAGGTCTTCCCAATTTAAGGGAGTCAAAGTGTAGGACTATTTGTGAAGTAGACGAAAGCATAGTCGGATTTATTACTTAAATATGGTAATCAGAGGGTGTTTTGGGTCGGCACTTGCTGAATATCTCACGGAATAAAAGCGTTATGGATCGCTATTGGGGTGAAGTTTCTTTCGATTTGTGTCGGCGCTATTTCAGTATTTCCCACTAAGTGCCGAAATATTGAATAAGAAACATAAATAGAGGAAAATTGAAAGAAAAAAAGAAGTCTCGTATTGAAAGTGAAACACGACGACTTTATACACAAATATAACGCCTCGGCAAAGTTATATTTTAAAGTCCTCGTTTCTTTTACTTCTTATGCGGAATGTGGATGATATATTGCGCTTGAACAAACTTAGGTATCGGAGTCGAAAAAAAACTTTTGTTCTTCTTGTTTTGCTTTATTTCGATTTAGGTACTACTCGTAGAAAATTTATTATTTAAATCTTTGGCGTCTTTCTTGTCTCTTAGATTAAACTTTCCATTTGTGATGTCGATGTTTGAGAAGAATATCTAGTGAATAATTATAAAAACTAAACGTAAATTACGTCCAGTTTTTAGTCAGCGAGATAAAAGAAATGAAAGCGAAAAATATGTACAATCATAATACATAATAGGTACTTAAGTGTTTATGAAAGAAGGTAAAACTCAAATAATGTTTAAGCTCTACAAATATTATTACTAAGGTAAGAAAATGTAACAGTAACACTTACCTGAAACTTATCACGCATTACCGCTGTCTTCCCACTACCAACTGAAAATGAGGCTTAAATACAAATAATAATATTGCCGAAAAGACATTTCAAACACCCTTTACTCGTTTTATTAACTCTAACATATAAGAACTAACGCAAACGTGATTACGGTCTTTACTCTGTCTGTTGTTCTTAAGTCTACATGTGCTAAGAAACTTAGTTCTCGCAGTAAATTTTACTTATTCCTTACATGTAACAAATCAACAGATTTTCTCTTGTTTTGTTGACGAATTGACGATTTAACACGGCTAATGAATGAATTGAAGTATGTTTATGTTGGCACTGAAGGTATATTATACCTATAAAAATTAAGTAGTTATTCGTTATTTATATATGTGACTATTTATTTTATTAATGTGACACGTTCGCCTTTATGTACTTTATATTTAGGAAAGTCAACACTTTTCAAACAAGTTTATTTGTTATTTGGGCCTAATTTGTATTACCAATACACTCAACCACTCAACTCCATTCTACTAAACTCTAATTCGATTACGTTCACATGATTTCGTGTTATCAGATTACTCTAATGGCACATCCGATGTCTTCCCTCTTTGGAAATAAAATTTAGTTAATTTTGGGCATTGGCCAAGTGTGGACATTTATGGTTATATCTGTCCATTTATTTTTACGTAAATTTAGTGATATTATCTGCTTGCCAAGAACTAACTCAGTGGTAAACGACTTAAAATCTATTAAGGAGATTTATATGTTTCCTCTGAAATAACAAATAAGTAGGTATAGGACCATACTGTAGAGATTTATATTACATTAGCTAATGCTCGCCCCCGCGGAAATAGATTAAAACGTTTTTTCCCGTGGGTATTAGATGTTTTCCCGTGGTAAAAAATAGCATGTGGCACTCTCCAGCCCTTCAACTATGTCCATACAAAAAAATCACGGCAATCTGTCGCTCAGTTTCGACGTGAAAGAAGGACAAACAAACACACATTCACATTTATAATATTAACGTATGGATTACAATCCGTTTTGATATTTACATTTATTGAAACTAAGAATACAAATATTAAGAAAAAATAACAATGATTAAAACTTAACTAAGGATAAACTAAATATCTTACTTAAAAACTGGGTAGTTCTACTAGCGTTTCAACCGCTATCACTCTCCTGTCGCATATACGAAATAAATAAGCTACAGCTAGAGTGAAATTTCAATAAATTGAAATTTTCCACAAGCACGCTGTATCGTTATATCCCACCATAAACATAAATGTAAAAAATGTTAGCCAAGTTCAATTCTAAAAATATGCTTGATTATGGACTTCACCGACAAAAGGATTGAGATCTAAATGGGTGCCAAGTTCTGCAGGTAATACTGAAATCTATTTGTAAGAACAAATAACATCCTTAAAAAGTATAACACTACCTCTATTTCTTTGGTTTTTCTACTCCAACTGTGTTTTATATTTATAAATACTTAGGTATGTTAAATTGAAGCTTAACATTTGACTTGGCTACTTTTCACATACAAATCATCTTATATTTGGCTAATCAACTTATCTTCTACATTCAATTTGCTGGTAAAAACTAGCGAAGTCAAATATTAAGCTCTTATTATCAAATATTAATGGGCCAATCAACTTTTATACCGACTATAATCTGTCCGCGACATTTTTCAAACAATTGCAGATTTTTGTAAGTAAACATGTTTTTTCTGTAATTTAATAGATGAATAGCATGAATACATGCCGTCCTACGTAAGTTTAACCTATTAAACCGTGAAATATCTTGTTGGAAGTACGATTTTTTGGTAACGCCAGAGACAATTTTGGTAACGCAGGAGACGCCAAAAACGTCGGTTTAAAAGTTGATTGGCCCTAATACCACCGGCGCACCCGAAAAACTTTTTCGCTTTTAAATAATCTTAGATTCGGTGAGCAGCCGGTACTGCTAATAAAATAAATAATATTTGGTCGATTTTAATGAAAATTTTCGCTTTAAAGTTGAATATTTCGCAAACAGATCACTAAATACAAAAATCATGTTAGCAACCCCCCAATGGTTTTAAAAGACCTATCCAACGATATCCCACATTATAGGGTTAGTCGAGAAAAAAAAAATCACCCCCACTTTACGTCTATGGGAGGTACCCTAAAAAAAATTACTTTTTTATTTTTTATTTTACCACTTTGTTGACATGACTGTTATATATATTCATGCCAAATTACAGCTTTTTAGTACTAACAGTCTCTGAGCTTAGCCGCGGACGGACAGACAAACAGACAGACATGGCGAAACTAGAAGGGTTCCTAGTTGACTACGGAACCCTAAAAAGTACCCCCGTAGCATCGTGCCCAAAAAGCTGGCAGCATTCTCCAGTTGGATGGCGATGGACATTCGTTGAGAGAGATAGCTGCCAGCTCTTTGGTCTCCAGTAGTGTCGACCAAACGCTTTTGCACTTCTTTAATCCGTTTTTGGTTATTCGTGCCAACAGAATATAAGGCAAAGACGGAGATGTACAGCGGCCGTTCTGGTTGAATCATCTAGCTTTCTATTTATGAAAGAATTTTTTAAATCAGCCGTGAAGTTGAATTCACTTATTTCTATCCCGTGAGAATTTTGAATTTTCCCGAAAACAATTAGTACTTAGTCTTTGTCAATCAGTGATAGTGTAGCTTTCTATTGGTGAAAGAATTTTTAAAATCGGCTCAGTAGTTTTAAAAATTACCTTGTACAAAAAAGAAAACAAACAAACTTCGGATATTTCCCTATCCCATGGGAAATTCGAAAAGTCCTTAGTGCACCTCTACGATACTCTAGGTCGTCTAGGTATATGTATGCCAAATTTCAAGTCTCTTGCATCAGTAGTTTAGGCTGTGCGTTGTTTGTCAGTCAGCCAGCCAGTCACGTACTGTATTGCAATTATTTTAAATTGAAAGTGACGATTGTTTGTAATTTGTTATAATGTTCATAGTATAACGCTTCTAAGACGAGATTGTCTTCTTGAATGAAAATGTTCAGTGAAAAATCTATAAAGGCATCTTTTTCTAGGGTTCCGTACGCAAAGGGTAAGTAAGTAAGTAACTTTATTTTTCATAAAATGTGGTGTATAAAAAGGTCTTTCACATGAGTAGGTAAAACGGGACCCTGTTACTGAGACTTCGCTGTCCGTCCGTCTGTCCGTCTGTCCGTCCGTCTGTCACTAGACTGTATCTCATGAACCGTGATAGCTAGACAGTTGAAATGATCACAGATGATGCCGCTAATCTAATGCGGTTGCCGCTATAACAAAAAGTACTATAAAATGGAATATAATAAATATTTAGGGGAGCCCCCCATACAACAAACGTTATTTTCTTGCTCGTTTTTGCTCGATATTGATAACGGCAACAGGTAGACGCTTGAAATATTCACATAATATTTAGTTATATATTCACTTTAACAATAAATAATTAAATTAAAATAAAACAAAATATTTAAGAGGGCTCCCATACAACAAAAGTGATTTTTTTGCCGTTTTTATAGATAATGGTACGGAACCCTTCGTGCGCGAGTCCTACTAGCACTTGGGCGGTTTTTATTCAGACTTACCCTAACCACTAGCTGTAATTTTGATTTCTGATTAACATTGAAATCTCATCTCATCTTTTATACTTCTCTGAAACTGTCGACATCTTTATGCTCTATGTTAAGCGTGCGTTCGACACTAAAAAGAACATTTGGAATGTACTAGTCAGTGTTTATTTACCATTCTTAACCATTATTACATGTAAATAGATTCAGGGCATAATGTCTACTCAATGCTGTTTATTAGCATATTCAGGTGTACTGCGCATATACAGTAGAAATATTTAGGTTGACGTCATATTGTTCAAGAAACAAGTTAAACATGGAACATGAAACTATCTAGGAGGAACTAATTGAGGAAGTTCTAAATTAATTGCAGTTTGGATTTGAATGGAGGAAAGGAGTATGAAAGTTTCTAACTGATTAAGTCTTGTGTAAAATAAAAATACCTATATACTGTGCTCCGACGACGTAATAAGGTCGTATCTAGGTACGTATTTTAGAGTAGATCGGATAAGATAGGTACGTAAAACCACATAACTATAGTCCTAGCCTGCAACAATAGTCCAATTTTCATCCTTACATTATCCCTAAAATATTATAGCTACATGGCTAGACTAAAGCAAATTATTTTAGGCCTAACAACATAATTATATACCCAGAAATAATAGCAGTAAGCTATAATATTTTAAGGATAATATAAGGACGAAAATTGGACTATTGTTGCAGGCTAGGTCTATGGTTATGTGGTTTTACGGTACATATTTTACATTTGACTGTTCCATGAACTACGAGTATACTGGTCGATCAGATTAGGTACTGTATTACTTACCTACCTCGTATCAGGATGATGTTCATGAATATCGATAGAGAATTCGTCTATACATTTACATTGTACGGCGACGTTTTGTAGTTTGGTTTTGCATATGAAATAAAGGAATGATATTCATTTCACTCATTCATATCTATTCATTTTTATTCATTAGACGACCAGATGGCCTAGTGGTTAGAGAACCTGACTATGAAGCTTGAGGTCCCGGGTTCGATTCCCGTGTCGGGACAGATATTTGTATGAAAAATGCGAATGTTTGTTCTTGGGTCTTGGGTGTTTAATATGTATTTAAGTATGTATCTATCTATATAAGTATGTTTATCCGTTGCCTAGTACCCATAACACAAGCTTTACCTAGCTTACTTTGGGACTAGGTCAATTCAATTGGTGTGAATTGTCCCGTGATATTTATTATTTATTTATTTATTTATTAACTGTGACTATTCAAGAAAACAAGGCATTACAAGTGTACCGCTTTGGGGTTAAAGATCTTTAATCCTGGCTCCTGAGTTTTCAAGAACTAAAAACCTCTCAGTTTATTCAAGCACGGGAAAAAAATCACGTTTCATGAAACGTGAATTGTAAATTGATTCTGATGGGCCACGGAAAATCGATATTGCCCGGGAAAATGGTCTGGCAACTGCAAATTGATACCTCATAATTTCTGCGAAATTATGTAATAACAGTACCGGTTTTTTAAACCGAATCGAATGCTCATTTTGTTGTGATGATGAAAGAGATTCGCCAAGGTATTATGAAAATTCAAAAGTGCATCAAAGTATGAGCATTGATTGTGATTCTGCGCACCATATGGCGATGAATAAAACCAAGGATGATATATGTAGACTGGATTAGCAATCGCCATAGTACAGATCGGCCGCGATTTTTATAGTTCGATTATTAAATCTAGATGGCGCTGACATATAGCCCGAGGGTTTGAAAGCAAAACAATAAGACTACAGATATTTCATATTACTGCAAACCTATGCAATATTTTTGAAAAATAATACATTTGTAGTAATATGAAACATCTGTAGTCTTATTGTTTTGCTTTCAAAGCCTCGAGCTATATTTCAGCGCTATCTAGATTTAATAATCGAACTATAAAAATCACGGCCGATCTGTACTATGGCGATTGCTAATCCAGTCTATATCATCCTTGATAAAACCAAGCTTGAATTTCAATATTAGAAACCTTTCGTGCTTGGTTGATCGCACCTATCGTGGTCCGAATCGCGACACTAAGCGGTCGCATTGAGAACTGTCAAAATTGACAAGGGTCGACCGCTTACTCCGGCCATTGATAATCGAAGGAAAACCCACATTATCACATAAACTTAGGCGAACCAAAAGAAAACTTTTTAGACCGATACTATCTATAAATATTCTTCACAAAACTAATAGGAATATAAATTTTATCATGTGTATTTTCTTTCACAATCGATGTCACATCTTTTCGCCTCGACCGCTGTCAATGAGTAGGTACACGTTTTTCCAATTTTTATAGATTTTAGGATCGAAGGTTTTAGGAGATTACGATACTTAAGTACTCACCAATGGAATATTATTCGTTTTGAAGGACCATAATCTGCAATAACCCATTATTAGAGAAATTGAATTTTTTACAGTCTGGAAGAATAAATATACCCAGGTACAGGTACCTACTATGGCTTTATAGCTATAAGTATGGTCACGTTTTTAGCTCATGTGGCATTTCTATTCTTATTAAATGTCATTTATTATGTCGTGGCATTTATTTTCTATTCTCCGCTTGGTATAAAACTCGGTTCCAAGCGTTTTTCCAGGTATAAGACCAAGCTAGATCAATTTTTCATCCCCGAAAACCCCCACATACTAAATTTCATCGAAATCGTTGGAGCGGTTTCCGAGATTCTGATTATATATATAAGTAACTTTTATCTTAGATAAGTATATATATAAAAGATAAAAGTTACTTATATATTTATATATATATATATATATATAAGTAACTACAAAGTAAAGTAAGTATATATATATATATATATATACTAGCTGTTGCGCGCGACTCCGTCTGCGAAGAATAATAGGGGTATTAAAAATAGATGTTGACCGATTCTCAGACCTACCTGATATGCACACAAAATTTCATGAGAATCGGTCGAGCCATTTCGGAGGAGTTTGGTAACAAACACTGCGACACGAGAATTTTATATATTAGATACTAGCTTTTGCCCGCGGCTTCGCTCACGTGTACCATAAGTATTCCAAAGAACCAAGATATCAAGCAAGCATACAGGTAAGCAAGAAAGCATGCAAGCAAGCATGCAAGCAAGCATGCATGCACGCAAGCAAGCAAGCGTGCAAGAAAGCGTGCAAGTAAGCGAGCAAGCAAGCGTGCAAGCAAGCACGACTAAACTTCAGGTAGATACGGTCCTTTACAGTATTTCTTTGTATACAATGTTTTTCACTAATTCGGAAGCGGGCACTAAAAATCTGAATAACTAGAAAGAATACAACTAAAGGTCTATACGTGCATATGATATTTAAAGAAACTTCCTATAACTCCTAACCGTTAAGGAGTTTAACCTTCCATCATCAGCTCACCTGGATAACCTGAAAAAATACAACTATCGGTCTATACGTACATGCCTATAATATTTGAAAAAATACTCTAAACTCCTAACCGTTAAGGAGTTTTACCTCCCATCATCAGCTCATCAACATGAGATTATGTCTACCAGACGCAAACACTTAAATAGCTTGAGAAGATAATAAATAAATAAATAAATAAATAATCAACACACAACAAATTTCTACAAATTTCTAGTTCATAGGATTCCGTTGAACTGAATATATAAATCCCGCTTTTCCTTATCCCGTGGGAATTTTGAAAAATCCTGAAATTAAAGTTTTCACTAATGTAATACCTACTTGTGTATCAAATTCGAAGAGTCTAGTTATTATAGTTACTGAGATAGGTTCACTCGCAATCGAATATATTATAAATCCCGTTTTTTCCCGTTCCCGTGGGAATTCCCAAAAATCCTTCCTTAGTGGATGCCTACATTGTATAAGGTATCTATGTGCAAAATTTCAAGTCTCTAGGTCCAGTGGTTTGAGGAAAACTTTAATAACGACACCCATATTGATATTTAGACATTTCAACCCCATTCGCACCCCATCCAGGGAGATGGTATTTTACGTATGCCACATCGGATTTTAAAACCGTTGTTGTTTTCAAAACCAGCGACCCGATAAACCATAGAAAGATCTACAACACCCATGAAAATCATTCAGACTTTTTTTTTTATTAGGGGACAAAATAGTCGAACTAATCTTGTTTCCCCATACAAACTTTGAACCCCCTTTTCACCCCCTTAGGGAGTGAATTTTGAAAAATCCTTTCTTAGTACACCCCTAGACCTTATAAGGTACCTACATGCCAAATTTGGAATCTCTAGCACAGAATATATAATAGTACTAACGTACAGAATGGACGCGCTCCACCTCGCACCGATTCGAGTTACCCCACCCCTCAAGGCGCAGATTGCCGGACCCCGCCGGAATCCAGAAGAGTGCTCGCGCGATGTATGTAGGCGTACGCGTGTACAGACGTCGTCGTGCTTATGTAGATTCAAGAACGCGTATTTGTCCGCCGCGTGTCTCTAGGCCCAGTGGTTTGGGCTGTGCGTTGATATGTCAGTCAGTCAGTCAGTCAGTCAGTCAGTCAGTCAGTTTCTTCTTTTATATATTAAGATACAAGAATTGCTCGTTTAAAGGTAAGGTTTTTTATTTCTCAACGGTGCTTTTTTAAGAAAATCTGAATTTGAGCCGAAACAAAACAAGTGCTCATTATTATTTCGTGTTTTCAAACATAATTATAATCAAACCAGTGATAACTTGCAACTTACTAGAAAACAAAAAAAAAAACATTTTCTATAGAAGTTAGAAAGTTTAGTCACTTTTCAGTACTTTGGGGGACAATTTCTCCAAATAGGTGAGTTTGGGCAGCTAAAAAAAATGGGTCTGTTATGTTAGACTACTCACTAACATATACCAAAATAAATCAAATCGGAGCCGGACAGTACCCCTTTCCTGTTAGTTAACGTCTTTGGTAACGATATCTGTTTTAAGTATTCTTAGATGAGAACCTCTCTTCCATATAAATTTTCGCAATATATTTTTTTGATACAGTATCTGGACGACTTCTCTCCGGGTTTTCTTAGAGATAAGATTAGATCTAGGTACCTAACCTTCATACTTATATAAAAAACTAGCAGCCCGTCCCGGCTTCGCACGGGGTAGACAATTATTTATTTTTGGAAATTTGGATATAAAACACTTTTTTTCACAAATATTTTTATTTATTAAAAAATTATTATTTATTATTTGTTTATTAATTATATATTAAAAAAAATCCCACAGTTATATTTGTATGTAAGTCTATTTATGTTCAATTTCTTTGATAGTTTAAGTGGCGATGCCCGGCGCGCTTTTCAGACTGCATCGCAAACAACGGCCACGGCGCTATGGCGGTTTTGTTTACTGTTTGAATTTTTTAATTCGTAATATCTTTTGAATGGAAAGTCCAATTTAAATAATTTAAAAACTTTTTTATAGGTAGTTAAATGGTCTTGACCATAAAATAATTTATTTGGATAAGGATTAATATAAACACTTAAATAGCATGGTTTGAATTTGGTTAGCATTTTCATTAATGTTTAAAATGAAAAAAGTTGTTGTAGTGACATAACTACAATAGTTGGACATATGCTACCGCGGAGTTTTTTGTAGACATTATGATGTTCTTCAATATTGTTGTACATTATTTTGTTCTATCGCTAATAGTTTCGGCAGCGCATTCGACGAAAGACATTTTAAGAATCATTTTTCTACACCTTCGGTTACATTGTTCAAATTTTACCAAGGATCCCTAATTTTTTTCAAAATGAAATGTAGCTTATGTCAAATTGGAAGAATGTAGCATTCTATTGGTGAAAGAATTTTTTAAATCGGCCCAGTACTTTTTGAGCCTATTCATTACAAACATACAAAAATAGGTACAAATCTTTCCTCTTTATAATATTAGTGTAGATGTAGATGTAGATTTAACCGTTCATATTAGAGCCGTTTCTGTGATCTCAAAAAATACATAATATATGTATTTACTTTTATGTCCTTACAAAAATTGGATTCAGTTCAAAACACTAGTAGGGTAAATACCTACTATCCGTCGAAAAAATGCGCTGACTTTCTTATTTGAGATAGCTACGTCTTGGCACCATCGTAATGGAAACGACTAGATCAAGTTTCGCCGCAAATACTGCGAGCGACGCTACCCGATCCGATCGACCTTACTACACACATTCTATATATAACTAAACATACCATCGAACATACATTTTCATGTAAATAATATCCCGTCCCGAGCTTGTCAAAAACCATTGCATTCTCAATGTGTCTTCGACAGAACGTCACGATAAAAGCCCGTACATTATGTAGCCTAAGTTATATTTAATGATTGATTAGGCTCAATTTTCTCGCTCTCGAGCTCTTTGGCAGAGCATGGTATTTGTTCAGTATGCTTAGTATAAGTTTTACTTCACCAAAATACTTCTCGATCGCGTTTACATAAAAAAATCAATTCTATGGAAACGTGGACGCGCGCGCGCGGAGGCGCTGTCCATGTTTCCATAGTAATTGATTTTTTTACGAAAACGCGATCGAGAAGTATTTTGGTGAAGTAAAACATATACTAAGCGTACTGTTGAAGTACTCACTTCAAGTTTGAAGAGCACTGATCAATTAAAGTATATACCTGCAGCAGTGGGGTGGAGTGAACGTTTTCGTTAGGCAACCCAGAGAGTGAGAGAAGCGTGAGTTAAGCATGTCCTCGAACGCAACTCCTAAAAGTAGTAGAGATACACAAGCTTTGCCATACTTGTCATCACTGACGTCACGTAAAAAATTTAGGCAACTCGGTGGGAATCGATTTGTTACGGCACCACGCCACTGACCTTACAGCCAACTTTGTTTTTAAAGTTTTAAAAGTAAAATATTAGCCAACAAGAGTGATGCAGGTAAGTTGAATTTTTAAAATTGTGTATTTGTTATGAACTTCTGATCCAAAATAAACCTAAAGCGTGTACACGGAATTTACTTTCCGTTGCCAAAAAAGTTCACTCATTAGAATGAATGAAGAATGGAAACCCCTGAAAAAATTTAACGTATTGTGTTCATGAATTATTTAATGTTAATCTAAAGCAGAGAAATAACCGCGTATAAAAAAACATAAAACTGGCTTTGTTAGAGAAAAACCGGCTAAGTATGAGTCGGACTCTCGCACTGAGGGTTTGGTATTCATAATCATAATTATAACAATATACCTAACATTATTCAAGTTTACAAACTATATATTTTTTTTTTTAATTTATTTCTCTCATAATCAGAATACATTTTTAAAATAATTATCTGCCAAACTGCATGACAGTTTGTTGGCAGAAAAATTTCACTCTCTGAAACTCTGATCTTAATCTACTTAAATCCTTTACAAAAAGAAAGAAAGAAAAAAAGAGAAAACTACATACTAAGCTATAATACCTACACTTGCATACAAGAAGGCATTCAAATTTGCCGAATCATATACTTTAACTCACTTTATATAGTATACTCAATTTATTTTATCCTACTCGCTAACATCAGAATATCCCTACTACTTAATTCTACTCAACAATGTACTTTTATTTTCATGATATGAAAGCACCGAATGTTTTTCTAACGAAATGATAAGTTAGACGACCAAACCTTCATAAGTACTTAGATAGAGATCTGATCGATTCTCCTAATGCAAACGTAAGTTTCTAATAGGAGAAGTAGGTAAGGTACATACATTTTTATTATTCTTAGCATACATTTATCAACTACGAATTATCATTTTTTTGTTTGTGCTGTGGGACCTTGTTGTTGCTCCTTGCCAAATTTCATAATTCTAGGTCAATTGGGCACTGGGTGTGAAGTGGGTGGTGGGAGACACTGAAACGATAGTAGCGCGCGAAGTGGCGAAAAAGGGAACTTTCGACGGCGGACCGTCACTGTAGTATGTAAAGTTAATGAAATGTGTTTATATGTATTGCGTTTTTGGACAAAAATAATTATGAGTCATGATACCTGTTTCGTTGTAGATTGTTAGAACAATGCCATTGGTACTTAGCAACTAAGTAAAACATGATTTTCTTGCGAATGTTAATGCTTTATAGACGTCAAGAAAGTAATCCTATAGGATAATATTCTCCACTTTTGAAATACGAAATGCTAAAAACGACGCACTAATCTAACTATTGTTTGGACATACGTTAGAAGGAATACCTATTATCTTAATAAATAAAATTACGTTAATTAAATTGATTAGGTACCAACAACGTAACGAGCCTTTCAAAAACAAAATCAAAAAATCAAAAATCAAAACGTTTATTCTGCAAGTAGGCCACAAAGGGCTCTTTTACATGTCCCTTTTTTTTAAACTACTAGTGCTTTTTTTTAAAGCGCTGGCGCCGCAAGAAACTTGGCATGGCAGAAAGTCATCTTTGCGGGTATTATTGTTACGGAATTCTTTCTATGTAATTTTAACCAAATATGTTAAATAGAAGCTGTAGACCAAGGTATAAATGATTGATGGATCAAAAGGCTTCAGTATACGAGCCAAATTGTTTTCGCAGAACGTGATGCGCAGGGGCATTCTGTGGAAAATATTAACATAATCCCAGGGTTCGTACAATATATTCAGTTCAAATCATCTCGTATAGCCCATATGTTGATAACAGCTGTGGTTCGATTGTTACCGACCCAGGCCCAACCATTAAGCTAAAAAAGTCCCTCAAGTACTAAAAGACGGAACACGAATATATACGATAATCTAATACCTTTAAACGAGCAATTCTTGTATATATATATATAATCAGGATCTCGGAAACGGCTCCAACGATTTCGATGAAATTTGGTATGTGGGGGTTTTCGGGGATGAAAAACTGATCTAGCTATGTTTCATTTTCAGAAACTCGCTTTTACTCGTGTTTTCCGGCTATTTTTGTTTGCATTAGAATATAAAGCTAAATTTCGCCGACTTCGAGCAGATCATAATGGCACATTAGAAATCGGGTGGTCGCGGATCCAGCCGACCCCGGTTCGATACCACGTCGTTTTTTTTCAAGATTTTTAGTTTTTTTTTTCAAGTTTATTTTTTATGAGAAAACGTCAAGTTTCTTCTTTTGTGAGAAAAAGTTACTTTTTTGTGAGAAAAAGTTATTTTTTGCGAGAAAAAGTTACTTTTTTGTTAGAAAAAGTATTATAGGGAACGTGCAGTAACTATAGGCGGCAGCACTAATGCGACAGAAGAGACACTATGCGGACAGTAAAACAAACTTATCAAGGTAAAACCAGGCCTCATGCATGCCATGTACTTACGCGCGATATTTACCTACCGCGGGGACGATCGCCTGCGATCGAAATTCCAGTAGGTTGTCACAAGCGCGCGCCGACGCACGTTCATTCGTGTTCCACGGAAAAAATATGCCGCCTGAACTTTTATAAGTGAATGGTGAAACAGGGGGCAAATTTTAATATGACTATGCTAGAATTAATAGCTAATATAACAATTTGGAAGTTCGTATCGTGCTGTCCCTCTTACTCTTCTATAAAAAGCTATAAGCGTGAGCGGGATGGCACGATGCGAAGTTCGAAAGTTAACCTTCGTATTTAGTATAACGCTAGGGTACTATGAGCATGGCAATGTGTTCTACGCATTACAATAAATATCCTTTTTTGTTAGGATTCCAGAGCTAAAATGGCGAAAACGGAACCCTTATAGTTTCGCCATGACCGTCTGTCTTTGTCCGTCCGTGGCTTAGCTTAAAGAATATTAGTGCTAGAAAGTTTGCATGGATATAATATATAGCAATTATCCCGACAAAATGGTAAAACAACATGTAGAAAAAAAATTTTTAATCCAAACTGCCAGCCCTTGTCACTGTCGGCACGCACACATTCTTAAGGAGACGGAGTAGTATAATCTGTGGCTACAATCGCGGTAAGTACCAAGATTTTGTACGGGATGCAGTATCTGTTACGAAGTAACTATTAAGTAATCTGTGGTAAAACATTCAAATTGATGGCACCCTCATGGCACCAGTTGGCAGCACCGTCTATGTGCACGTTCCCTATTGGGAGCACAGAACAGGAAAAACCGGTTGTCTGTAAAGTCGGTTTACGGACGATAGTTTAACGTGACTCACCCCTCCACCCCCTCCGGTGTTTTTGTCAAATATCTTGAAAACGGTGCATCCTACGGCAAAATCAATGAAATTTTCATCCCCCCTTTAACACCCCCGCGCTCCCTCCCCCGCATCCCCTCCCCCCCCTCTCACCCCTTCCCCCACCCCTCCGGTGTTTTGATCTCGGAAACGGCTCCAACGATTTCGATGAAATTTGGTATTTGGGGGTTTTCGGGGATGAAAAATTGATCTAGCTTGGTCTTATCTCTGGGAAAACGCTTGGTACCGAGTTTCTGCCCGAGCAGAGCTCGGTCGCCCAGGTACTATAAGTAATATACGATATTGTCTGCTATAGATAAATTCGTCAAAATAATTCCAAACGAAAATCAGCATTAATATTTTAAAATTTCACAATTTTTCAGCAGATAGAAAAAGTACTTAATTTCCCCAAAGTTTTATGCCATCGTTATACCCGAGACACTAAGAAAAGTGCATGCAGTGCATTAGCAAACTATCGCGCTCGAGCAGCCTACGGAGCTGAAAGTTATGTGCCTGACCCCGCCACTATAATTAATAAACGTATATATGCTAATATTCACTTGTATTTTCAATGTTGGGTAAATTTTAAGATGTTATATGGCTTAGGGGAATTACTGTATTTAATCTTAAACACAAAGTAAGCGGGCTAAGCCTGAGTGAACTAACCGAACAACAAGGACCATAGAGAGATATTCCGGCAGGCTTATTTTCTAACGCTTCTGACCTTTGCCTTCGCAATCACTACTTTTTTTTCTCAAACGGTATAAGATGATGGCAGAAAGAAATGGTGAAAACGAAGGCAAGCGTCAGAAGCGTTAGACAATACGGCCTTGGGAAGCATACTCTAATATACTATTACTCGTTACGAGCTTTAGTTAAGTAAACCTAGAAAATGTTCTGTGTGACGGGAGGCAAGAACGTGTAATCTAAGTTCGGATATTACTCCTAAAAGTTACAGGCAGATGTTGCCTAGCACCTATTCTAGACCCGGTAAAGTTGTGACAATAGAGAGATGGGCCGTTTGAGTCAAAGTTGAGCCGTAGAAGTTATTTATAATGCAAAACATAGCTCGTTTTATTAAGGTCCTCTTGGAATGTTATTTCAGTGGAGATTTCTGGAGACCCTTTTCAGAGTGGGATTTGGAAACGACAACCACTTTATTGAATTAGCATAAATGCTGCTGTACTAAGAGCATTATATTTTATTTTTTAAATGAATAAAAGCATATACCTATACTTAATATTTACTAGTAAGTAGTATAATTTTGTGGTCAGACTAATATATGTACATACCTAGTAGACGAGTACAAACTCGCTGCTCTTGTCTATTTTGTGTAGGTACTTAAATGTACTTGCGATTGTAACAGCTATACGAAATAGCCCTTCTACATATAACTATAAATTAAAAATTTTAAAAACCCCCAACGCAATTATGTCACTTGTATGTTTTACATTAAGTCAATGCCCGTTATGCGTCTAAGATCCCTTCCGCAGCTAACAAAAGAGCTGATAATTTTGAAACGGCTGAACCGATTTTGATGAAACATATCTAAGAACCATTGCCAAGAAACCTGCTTTCTATTAAAAAAAACCGCATCCAAATCGGTGCACCCGTTAAAGAGCTATGATGCCACAGACAGACACACACACATAGCGGTCAAACTTATAACACCCCTCTTTTTGTGTCGGGGGTTAAAAATAGTTCAATAATTGGAAACATTACTTCCCACTACAAAGCGAATGAAGGTTAGCCAGGTGTCCAGATCAATAGATAATTGTCACAAGTTTGTTCCGCAAACGCTTGAACTAACACTGTTCTCGCAGTTCCAGATCGTAACTTTGTGTATTCAATCTGAGAACACTGCTGAGCGCTGACTATGTTGCTTGTTCGAGTTTGACGTAGTAGTGAATTACCTACCAGCGAGAATACGTAGACACAGCCCAAGGTATGTACCTACTAAGGTAATGTATATAGACAATAGGCTGACTAAGCTCAAGTATAAGTAGCTATAAGTAGGTATTAAAGCAACCTGGTATTAAAGTCAAACATTTGTAAGCATAGTATTAAGTCAGAGTGTTTTTGCCATAAAATCTGTTTTTTTTTATTTTGCCTGATTTAATGAATGCTTAATATAATACGGGAGACCCTAATGCAGTAGAAATATACAATTATCAAAATAAACATACACTTACTTAATTTAAAACTTGCTCGCGCTTGGTATGGTGAAAAAAAACACCGGAAAAAGTAATTTCTGTTTTAAATTTCAGCGGCACTCCAATAAACGTTTAGGTACCTATCTTGTCAAATATCTACAAGGAAGGGTTTGGAGCCCAATTTGAAACAGCACAGAGCTACGTTTTTTCTGCATTTCATATTCATCGCGTTCGCGCCTACAGGCTATTTCGTGCGGCGATTTTATGCTTACCATGAGACGAGTTTACACGGTGCGAGTGCAAGCTGCTGCCTCTACTTTACGTTAGAAACTATATTCTATCCCCCCAAGTATGAACTAGAAACATGTATAATATTACTGTAATTTTTTAGACCTGGGCCCAATTGCATAACAAATTACAAGCTAATAGTAAGTATTAGCTATTTTGTATTGAAATTCACTAATACTATTATTTGCTTGTATTTTGTTATGCAATTGGGCCCAGTTTGATGGAACCGAAAACCCCTACATACAAAAAAATCGGTTTTTTTTTAAATAGTTTGACAAATATTTTCACATATTATTCGATGTGCGATGTACGCTATGCTATAACTAATATGGCCCAATTTTTTAGTTTTAAAAGCATTCGCCAACAAGATAAAATGAAAGCAGAGCACTTTAAAACAGCCTTACTTCGGAAAAGTGTTTAAGGAATGAGACCTAGAGTATACATATAATCATTTGCTTAAAATAATAAGACCGTCTGATCAACCTAAGTTTAAAAAACTTTCTCCTTCACCTAGTCAAAATAGGCCAATCTTGGCCATCCTCTGTCTCGTCTTCCTTCTATTTTTCCTTCCTGCAGATTAAAAAAGAAATTGTCGTGCCGTGTTAAGTATCCTATTATGTCCACTTCTGCAATTTATGGTCTCCATTAACGCTCTATTTTCGTTGGTTTTCTTTTTTTGTCCATTTATTCTTTTCCATCGTCCTCCTTCAACACCACATCTCAGACTTCTAGCCTTTCTCTGTCCCGTTCAGGCATGGTCCACGTCTCACTTCCATATACTTAATGCAATGCTCCAGATGTACACTTTTATAAGGCGTGTTTTAGCTTTTGTGGATATTTTGGTTTTTAGTGTTATGACTGGAGTACATCTGGATTCATTGGTAATTAAACTACCCAAATATTTAAATTTTGTGACTGGTGTTATTGTGTTGTTGTTTAGCGTAATTGGGGTATGTTCTGATGTGTGCTTAAAAACGATAAGCGTCTTGGTTTTTGCACTATTTATTAACAAACAATTAAAATAGTTATTTATAAATCGTGCCCAACCAAATAATTAATTCTAAAATCTTTTGTAATAACAATAACTTGTATTAGCTGGCTTGCCTCCGCGTGATCACAAGTCTCAGCCTCGGCTTAGAATGAAAATGCAACTGTTGTGCCGTCGTCCTTGCCATGTCAGTTCCTCTTAATATATTGTTACTAGCTTTTGCCCGCGACTCCGTCCGCGTGGAATTAGTAATTTGGGCAGCTTATTTTTTTTATCCAATTTGGTTTTTCATCAATTATGGCTCTCCTTAGTTCCTTCCGAAAGAAGTGATACTTCATAATAAACCAAAATTTTTCAAATCGGAGCAGTAATTCCTGAGATTAACGCCTATAGAAGTTTCACTTCAAAAACCCCCGATTTTGAAACATTCTTCCGATCCGCTCCGCTCCTATTGGTGTTAGCGTGATAATATATAGCCTATAGCCTTCCGCAATAAATGGGCTATCTAAGACTGAAAGAATTTTTCAAATCGGAGCTACTGCTCCGAACGAGCCCTAACGCGATGGCAATAAAAATATACAACAAAATAAACAACAATATTAAAAACGAAAAAAACGAAAGGCGTTTTAATAACCTTCTAAAGGATTATTTGGTCAATAAGAGTTATTATACATTACAAGAATTCTTAGATGATAAAGATACACAAACAAAATAAGCCTTGGTCTGCCTTTGTCCATTTTAATGTAACAACCCTTGTTTTTTTAATGTTCTATGATAAATGATAAATGAAATAAAAATAAAGCGAAATAAAATGTATTTAGTAAATTAAAATCAAGATTAATAATAATAATGGAATAAATGCTAATAGAACTACTACTATTATATCTATCTATAAGATTTAATTATTATAGTTTTAGAAGATTGACATTGATATTAATATTTTTATTTTTCTGAATTATTATTTAACATAAATTATATTGACAAAAAAATAATTTATCCAGGCATGCATATTGTAAGAATAGATTGACATTCTATGCCCTGACAGGGTGTCATGTACCTACCATCTTGTAAAACTACCATCTATTAATGTAATGAACATGAATCTGAATGAATAAATGAATATGAATATGAATATGAATATGAATATGAATATGAATATTAGCGCGTTCAAACAAACAAACAAACTCTTCAGCTTTATAATATTAGTATAGATTTTTAAAATCCAAGTAACGGGTGTATTTAGGATGCCCAAACAGTAAGTCCATATTCACACTAACTAGGCACGACGCGGCTAACTTTAGAAGGAAAGCTGTAATTTTACTGCAGTAATCGACCAAGACAGCTGACTCGCTAACTCACATAGTGTATCCTAGCTTTAAGGTGCTTCGCGGTTCGCCTCGGCACGTGAGCCGCATACTTAGCGTTGCTAACAGTGCCTTCACTCACAAATAAGGTCAGCTATCATCTCCATTTGTCTAACAAACAATTGTTGTTCTGCTTAATCATCTTCACTCCACTTGCCTTCGACTTTACTTATATTATATACGTTATTTAATAACAAGCAATAATCATAACTCAAATACATCCAACTAATAGGGTATTTTGATACCATTAACCAATAATTCCAAGTCAAAATTCTAAAGTAACCGTTATAAATATTCTTTTCAATGTCACATTCTATTCTTCGATATATTTTTCGCGCGAAATGGTTTAATAAAGTTAAAGAAAAACTGATAAACCGGTTCATGATTTACTTACCTGTTTCCGGATTCTTTCATAAGATTCAAAAATAAGATTTTAATGCTTCGAGCAACAATACACGAATAAGCGCGGATAAATACCAGTGGCATATTTTTACATAACGCCAGTAGGTACTGGCAAGTATGACAAAGTTGGTCGCACTAACTTCGAGAAATTAAAACCGAAGGAAACCTATCTCAAGTCTCTCTCACTCTTCGGGTTGCCTGACGAAAATGTTTACTCTGCGCCACGGCTAGATATTCTACTATAAATTGCATTATCAATATTAGGTACCTAAATACCATCCCTCCGCACTGTTAGGCAACGAAAAGATATCCACAAAGAAACTATAACTGCGGCGTAGAAAAGATGGAGACACTTAAGGCGGCCTCTCTCGCAATTCCACTTGACTGCCTGATTCATGTCCGCCGCGACGCTTAACCTATATCACTGATTTTACCGTCGAAACTAAGTGATAGCTTAGGCATAAACATTTGTCACATTATATCATCATCATCATCCCAGCCTATATAGTCCCACTGCAGGACACAGGCGTCTCAGAATGAGAGGGCTTGGGCCCTAGCAACCACGTGGGCCCAGTGCGGATTGGGAACTTTACACATACTTACCTTTGAGTTTCTTCGCAGGCGTGTGCAGTTTTTCCTCGCGATATTTTCGGTATGATCGATTTCACACGTAAATTTCGAAAAACTCAGAGGTCTCGAATCCACGACTCCCTGCTTGAAAAGCCATAATGTCAACCAACTTGGCTGCTACGAGCCACGGCTGGACCAGGTTAGGTGCTTTACCATTTTTTATGTCAGTTCCCACATCAAAATAAAAACAATAAGGCCGACCATCACATTGAATTGTAATTAATTAGCATTTGATGTTAAAACTTTTATCTGACATTGAACCCTAGGATGGGTAAGGAATTTCTTGATCGACTCTACTATGGGAATAATTACTAGTGATGTGCCGAGTCGCTGTTTTGGTCGATCGAGTCGACTCGAGTCATTTTATGTGGTATTCGAATCCTGACTCGATTCCGCGATTCGAGTCCAGTGAAGACCTACCTACTCGAATCTATGTTTGGTCGTCTACGGTCTACGTTTGAATGTTTACCCGAGTCAAGAAATTCGAATCCAGTAATCAAGTCCGTTACCAATTTTATAACAAAAAGGAAAAATTGAAAAGGAGTGTCTTCAAACAGCATAGTATTCATTTATTTATTTATTTATTATTGCTTAAGTAAAAAGAGATTGAATTCAAGCGAGTCAATCTGACTCGAATACTAGACTCGAGTCAGTTGTACTCGCATAATAGAATCGAGTCAGGAAGTACGAAACCGATTCTCTCTGACTCGAGTATCGAATCGAGTCTGGCGTACTCGAATCAAAATATTTTTGTACTCGAGTAGGCGAGTCCTAAGCAGGAATCGAATCTGACTCGAGTCAAGCCGTACTCGGCACATCGCTAGTAATTATATTAATTTGGACTTAATAACTGCACGCATTCTAGCCTCCGGCACTATCTATACCGGCACTCTTGTGTGCGGTATGCACTTGGCTTAGGCACTAGCTAGGCAGTGCAGTAGGCATGAAAACATTGCCTTAATCTCAGTGCAGTAAAGCACTTACTTGGTCGACTATGAGTGAGCTGATTGCAAGGACGTGATTTTGTTCTTCTCTCTCTACTATTAGAATAATGAAATGAAAAAATATATCAATCAATTATATCATAAGATAATTAAATAGAATTTAATAGAACAGTTAAAGTGAAGAATACGCTTATAATTCATAAATAGATCTACATATACTAGCACCGTTCAACAGATATGGCCAAACTTTTTCAATAAAACTTATTTATTGCCTGGAGAAAAAGAGCTATTAGGTACCATGAGAACGTTTTACGTTGTATTACACACGAATGATATTCATTGTCTGAATTTACGATAGTTCTGTTTACGACTACTATTTGAAAGTAGTTGTTAGAAATTATGTCGTTTGACAGTCGATAACTCTACCACTATTTTTGTCAGCCTTTTATGTAAAAGAGCGATGAGAGGGCGATGGAGAGGGCTATGCTTGGAGTTTCTCTGCGGGATCGTATTAGAAATGATGAAATCCGCGCAAGAACTAAAGTCACGGACATAACTCGAAGAATCGCTAGACTTAAGTGGCAGTGGGCAGGGCACATCGCCCGTAGAACTGACGGCCGATGGGGCCGAAAGGTTCTCGAGTGGCGTCCGCGGACCGGAAGACGCAGTGTAGGTAGGCCTCCAACAAGATGGAGCGACGACCTGGTTAAGGTAGCGGGAACGCATTGGATGCGGATAGCGCAGGGCCGATCTGTTTGGCGAGCCTTGGGGGAGGCCTATGTTCAGCAGTGGACGTCTTTCGGCTGAAATGATGATGATGATGATGATGTAAAAGAATTACATGTATTAAAGCTTATTGCAGGGTGGGGAAAACCGATACTGGTAGGAAGAGATAATAGTTATTCTGAACGCATTTACGACGTACCTACTATTAGTTATCCTGAGTTTTAGATGTACTTAACTAACTTATCGCATAACTATAACTAGGTAAAAAGCGTAGGTATTTACTCAAAATAAAAACTGTTATGTTAAATTTCATTAAACTTCTGTTAGGTCTGAATTAAAATAATGTATTATATTGAATTGATAAGCTTTCTACCTATTATTAGTAGGATATTTGTATGCTTAGAGGGATCACGTCTCCCTCGATATCAGACAAAGTTTCGATAAGTTGTGTGTTACACGTGCCTTGTGCTTGACGGGGCGACGTCATAGTGATGCGAATAGCCGCTAGCGGCCTCACTAACGAGCTACAAGCAACTAACTCAGCCTACCCGTAATAGTTTGTCTAGAGCAAATCCATTATAGAGTTAGGATTATTACTACAAAGTACAACTTAATAGAGAAGCGGGGTAAATACAAGGCGTGAGAAGGCGGAGGAAAGGTTAGGCGGTTAACTTGTGAGATTTTCCAGCACAACGATTACGCCCAGATGAAGCCCAGTTTAATAATAGTAATAAATAATTTCGGACACATGTCCATATAAGAGGACCGGATAACCTCGTGGTTAGAGAACTTGACTACAAAGCTTGAGGTCCCGGGATCGATTCCCGGTCGAGGCAGATATTTGTGTGAAAAATACGAATGTTTGTGCTCGAGTCTTGGATGTTTAATACAATACAATACAATACAAATATTCTTTATTGATCACCAAAAACAGTACAGTAACATTACAAAAATAAAAATTCAGGTAGACAATAGGCGGTATTATCGCTAAAAAGCGATCTCTTCCAGACAACCAATTACTCAGAAATTAATAAATATCAACAGACTAATGTAGGTGGCAGAAATAACAGACAAGAGAAACTTAGTATTAATAGACAATAAACAATAAAATCAATACAAATATAATATAAATTTTATAAATAAACACATATATTCAATATAATACATATACACTACATATACTTAATACAAAATATCAATGGAAAAATGTCAAAAAGCCGCATGTGAGAAAAGGATTTAAAAAGGAAATTAAAGAAACAATATAAACAAAAAACAAAAAGAACAAAGAAGTGTTCAATACAATAAAGAAGTGTGTATTATGTTAGTGACAAATAATGAGCCTTTAGAATTTTAATATTTAATTAAGTATGTATTTATCATATAAGTATGTTGTCTATACCGATGTATGTACAAGCTTTGCTTAGCTTGGGATTAGGTCAATTTGTGTTCAATGTTCCCATGATTTAATATTATTATTATAAAACGTTAATTACACATTAGGTAGACACACACACTATGTTACTAAATTTCAATAATTTAACAACATTAACAAAAAATTAATCTTATACTTAATTAAAAAAACTTTTTAACAAAAAAATTAAACCGCCGAAAAAACTGAAAAGCAAAAAATAATACCTTTTTTGTTTGACCTTAATCTAGGTACCAGTTTGAAGTCGATGCCTCAGCACGAGCCAGGAGGAGTGATAGAAGCCAATCAGGTAGACGATTATAAGTTCACTCCTCCTGGCTAGTGCTGAGGCATCGACTTCAAACTGGTACCTAGATTAAGGTCAAACAAAAAAGGTATTATTTTTTGCTTTTCAGTTTTTTCGGCGGTTTAATTTTTTTGTTAAAAAGTTTTTATTTTATACTTTTTCCCATCCTTGGGGTAAAGTTTTTTTCCAAATTTATATAATACCAACTTCAAGGTATACCCTATCCAATAAAAAATAATTATGAAAATCAGTCTACTCTGTAAAAAGTTAGTCAATTATCCCCTGTTTCCCTACCCTTAGGGTAGGAATATTATTTCCAAATTTAAATGGGACCATCCTTGGGGTATACGCTTTCCAATAAAAAAAGAATCATCAAAATCCGACTACTCTGTAATAAGTTATGCGTGGTCATATAGTACAATCAGTAACTGAACAATCAATCATCCAAAGTTTTCCTACCCTTAGGGTAGGAATATTATTTCCAAATTAAAATGGGACCACCCTCGAAGTATACGCTTTCCAATAAAAAAAGAATCATCAAAATCGGACTACTCTGTAAAAAGTTTTGCGTGATCATACATAAAAAAAAATATATATACACGTCGACTTGAGAACCTCCTCCTTTTGTTTTCGTCGGTTGAAAAATAATCCAATCCTATATGAAACATGCCTAAATGTAAATTAATTGTTTATTATTAAATAGCACAGGACTTTTGTACATGCTCATCTTTCCAGTGTCATACGATGGGACACTCCCGCAGATTACAGGAATCCTAATCCTAACTAATATTATAAATGCGAAAGTAACTCTGTCTGTCTGTCTGCTTGTCTCGCTTTCACGCTAAAACTACAAAACCGATTTCAATGAAATTTGGTACACAGATAGTCTAGAACCCGAGAAACGACATAGGCTATATATCATCACGCTAACACCAATAGGAGCGGAGCGGAGCGGAAGAATGTTTCAAAATCGGGGGTTTTTGAAGTAAAACTTCTATAGGCACGCTTGACTTGGGAGTACGGTGGTGAATATAAACGCGGGTGTGCGCGGGGGTTCGGGGGTGCGGGGGGAGTGCGGGGGGTATTTTTTTTTATATCGAGGAACTAAGGAGAGCCATAATTGATGTAAAAGCAAATTGGATAAAAAAATAAGCTGCCCAAATTACTAACTCCACGCGGACGGAGTCGCGGGCAAAAGCTAGTGAATTATAATTTAATATCCATTAATATTTCCACGCGCAGTCCACTTTATCAAGAATGATTTATTGAGAAGGATGTTCGAGTCGAGTTTTGAACTTTAGAACTGCAAGAAAAATCGTGCAAGTTGCATTACATTGCGAGACCATAAAGCAAACGAGTTTAAAGTAGTCAATCTGGCGCCGTAATGTATTGCAACTTAGACACTTTTTCTTGTAGGTCTGAACTGGGCTCAAGACTTGAATGAAACGGATATTTAATCAAAGGGTATCATCTCTGCTGTCGTGGTTAAAGATGAAGGTGAACAATTTGTTCTAATAATCTCCGGGTATGTGCTCACAATAGGTAGGTATGCACTACTATGGCTTATTTTATTTCCAGCAATATCTCCTTTCGCGCGTCGTTCGTTTGAAATATGGTCGACACACTTGCAATTCTCGCCATATAGGGATACATTGTAGAGATACTTAAATAAATGTAACCGTTTTACGTGGAATTACACCCCGTTTGTTCTTTATTGCCCGCTAACTTGTTATTTTATCACATTTGCACAAACATATGTGTCGACAAGATTTACTTTTGAACTGCATTAGGTGTATAAATCACTTTTTGAAAAATGAAACGATTCAACAATAAGTCTTTCGTTTTCTATTTACTATTACTCGCAATAAGTGGGTAAAAATACTTACATTCCTAGCAATTCCAGGTAGAACACAAGAAACCGTATGAACTATTTGTATTGTAACCTAACTGTCCCTTGTATTAAATACAACAATTATATAGGTGCAAAGTCATCGTGAAATATCAGTCATGAGCATTTTCAGTTCATTATTTGCCCGTAGGTAGGTGTGATAAGACATAACGATACGCGCCGCCACGTGCATCCCTGTCACAACCACATCTCGATTACCTTTTGTGTCCACTTTTCTTTTGTTCCTTTTCTGAAACAGCGCGACTTTATCTCCGTGATGATGGTTTTGTTGTGAGATAAGACCAGACGTTCCAACAATTTGTATACGACAAAGAAACGTTGACAACGTCTTTCTTTGTGCAAAAAGTTCCAACTGTGTTAAGTACAATTTTATGGCCAAAACATGGTGTTCGAGTAAACGATGAAAACTGCAACAGTGTCGTAAGGAAAATTTGAATCTCTCGGGTCATCGCTCAGGGAGCGCGATATTAAATTAACTTTGTAGCACTGGCGTTGAATTTCTTGGACCGGTTTAAGTTCGTTGGAGGGAAGCCAACTTGGGAAACAAACAACTTGCTTTGCGAAATGTATGTGAAGTTAAACAATAACGTTTTTAGATCTTTTAAAAATGTAAGGTGGGATGCAGATGAACAAATTGCTTTTAATATCTCAAAGCGTATGCTATTAGCACAAAGAATTTCTTCTGGACTAGCAATTGTTTTATAAACCAAGCATATAAAAATGAACTACGTAGATCACAGGAAAAGTGTCTGTTTAGGTTGTGCTGTAAGTTTTCCATACTTTCTAAAACATAATAAAACCTTTCCAAATAAGTTCCTAAAATGAACTTACAGGTTACGACAAACATTAGGGGTGTCGACAAACATAGTCGGAGCTAGGGTTACTACTCGAGTATACCTATATATTAAGTTTGTGCGAAAACAAGGGTGGATTCACTGTACCAATACCGATTGCTTAGACTCAGCGTGACATTCGTGACGTCACTCCGACGCAGGTCGCCATTGTACGCAGCACATTAATCATGGTGGGGTCGCTTCGCGATTAGCGACCAGAAATGCTGCGAAAGGGTGCAAATTAAGAGTGCTTGTGCACTGTATCTGAATTGAAGTAACATTTTGCCCATGGGAAAACAGAAGACGTTCATAAATCTAACTAAACTTGATCATTCGTCACTCCATATCATTGAGCACCTTCCTGCCTACTCTCCACCGATATCGTTACCGCGTAGTGATTCAATTGTTTAGCAGTTGGACACTCGAAAATGTACGCCATGCCATGATTGCTACTATTTGCTAGTCAACTGTTTTTGCGGTGAGCCGGCTGGTAACTGAATATTATAACTGGTAACAGCTGTCAAACGCGAGTATCGAATCTGTAATCAGTGTCTTGAGTGCGTGGATGCCGGCCTCATAAAGTGTAAGTTCAAAACTGATCCTCTATCCGTTTTCAACTAATGCCTACTCTGCTCTGCTCGTAACACGGAAATCGTAAATTTTACCTACTTGTTTTATGTTGCTTTCCCAGCTTCCATTGTACATACGAAACACTGGAAAAGAAGCATTGAAAGACAAACTAGACTGTCGTGCTCGCTGCTAAATCAAAGCTGTGTGTAATCCGAACTACTACTTATCGTTCGTACAGTCCGTATTTTCTTGTATTTAGGTCGGATCCTGTGGACAAGAGCTCTTAGACTGAATGGTATGGTAACCGCTAATGATCATTAGTGGGTAGGTACCAATGCTCAATTAATATGCGGGTCATGTATTGAACAATGGGACGGTTTTCCGTTTATGTTTCTGACGTGTTCCTAAAGCTGGGTTTCACAATATGATTAAATCATCCGATTAGCTATAGGTTGCGGGGCTACCAAACGAATAATGATGTGATGATGATGAATTATACAAGGCCCGCAATGTATTGCTACTTGGTAACGTGAAAAACCCCGCTTAAATGAAGTCTTATTGCGAACGCATTAAACTTTTTCTATTACTCCAAGCTTTTGGAACATTGTTTGCGTTTGATTAGGAAACAAATTAGTTTTTTCGTATGTGCATTTATTTCGAGTTTCTATCGAGTTTAGCTGTTGTAATAATGTGAGTTGGGCTTTGATTGCAAACATAACTTCTGCTACTTTGGTAAGTAGGTACACACGATGTGAATAAAAGTTTGTCAGTAAAAGTGGGACAAGTTTCTTAGGGGGACTCACACAGACCATACTTATCTAAGTAAGTAAGTATCGTATATCTATACAACTCCGAGTTAAGTGCTATCCCGGGGTTAAGTAATGTCAAATGTGTAAAATGTAGAAATGTTATCTATAACCCAGGGTTGACGATTTTTTTAAGCCTAGAACATGCAAGCGGCTTTGAGGCGGTTAATGTTATCATTTATGTAGATATTTTCCTGGCACGAACGACGTGTGGTTAGTATTTGATTATGTCAAAGACTAACCAGTAACCACACTTCGTTCGTGCCAAGAATATATCTAGGTATATATCATAACATAACTCGTTATTTATATTTTTCTAGCATAATTATTATGTAACCCCATGCCAAATCAAAACTTACATTATACACGATGATTTTTAATTGGTGATCAGGAACCAGTTATTCTAGATCAGTATTCGGTGGCGATCACATTTAAGTCTCAATTACGTGAAACAAAACGTTTAGTTTGTAAAATAATGATAATTTGGAAAATATTTTTTTGAATAAATTCAATGTCACCCTACACATAGTTTAGTCCGAGTCTAAAACCTCTTTGACAAGTCAGTTTCTTAAACAAACTTTGACGTGAGACCTGTCAAATTCCCCGCCAAAGTGATGACACTTGACGAAACTATCTAACTCATGGACTTAATACCTAACCAGGACTGAGTACTGCGACAAAAAAGTGAGGCCGAAAAAAAACAAACCAGAGAGTTGCATCTCGTTCTAATTAGGGTGATCAAGTAATGGTGCGAGTGGGACACAATTCTCTAGTTTAAACATGGAACTACCGTGAGACTCACTCATAGTGAAAATAAACGGATCACTCACGTCTCAAAACGAGTTTAACTCGACATGTTTCGGGCTATTCCGTAGCCCTTCCTCTCGGAGTCGCACGTCACGGCGGCTGCCAAACATGCACTGCGTGCTAACGCCCTGGTCGCGCGGCCACTCGACGCAACTGACAGCGACACACAACTACCCCCGTTTTCATCATCACTTTTATTGTCATTGTCAAATGTAGGGTAGCACACAACACTAACCACATCACTTTTGTTTTGTGTGTCGCTGTCAGTTGCGTCGAGTGGCCGCGCGACCAGGGCGTTAGCACGCAGTGCACGTTTGGCAGCCGCCGTGACGTGCGACTCCGAGAGGAAGGGCTACGGATTAGCCCGAAACATGTCGAGTTAAACTCGTTTTGAGACGTGAGTGATCCGTTTATTTTCACTAATTCTCTAGTTTCTCTAGTTTGTATGTAATCTCTCGGACCGCTGTCTCTAGTTGTCATTATTAAACTGTATGGCTTGGTAATATGGGTCACTTTTGATTGACTAATAAAAGTTAGTGCTCAGTCCGGTTAGGTTATTAAGTCCATGATCTAACTTCAACAGATGTAGGATGACTATGTATTCAGTGGATGGAGGATGTCATAACAATAACGTAGGTATTGTTTTTTTATTAAACTGAGACTGCATTGCTAGAGACCTCATCTATTAAATTCGTTTTTGGCTGAGGATTAATATTTTTCAACTCCTGATCACCGGTTAAAAATCATCGTGTATTAAGTGTCTATGATCTGTGGCGGAGAGATAGACAAACAGACAGATATAGTGAAAATATAAGGGTTCCGTCTTTGTTATTTTCACTACAGACTGAATTGAGAAAGTCATCATCATCGAGAGACTCAATAAAGTATAGTAAATATTTTCACTCAACTCGTATAGTAAGTACTTTTAAATGATATTACGAAAGCTTAGAATCTCTAGATAACTCTTAATCTTAACGTACGAAGGACCATAAGAATAAATAATAACAGAGTAGAAGGGAAACTCCCGCTCCGGCCGGACTCAAGGTCACGATATTAGAGTACTCGCTAAGCGAGAACTCAGTCAGGGTGTCACGGCCGGCGTCGCCGCACGCGCGTTTGGCTGTTAACTGTTTGCGCGTTCGTTTTATTGGAAACAAATAACAATGACGTCAAGTTATTGTGGTGTATTTGGGTGTATAAACAATTCAAAAACGATGCCAATCACCTTAAATGGCTTCATTTGGTATGGCACTTGTAATAACTTCTTACTTAAAAGTACCTACCTATAATATGTCAATGATTTTAATTGTTAGGCCACTTGCCACTGTTCGTATTTTAGCCGTGTAATGCAAATCAGCATATACGAGTACCTATAAGCAGCTTCACCCGATTTGCATTACTCGGCTAAAATACGAACAGTGGCAAGTGGCCTAACAATTAAAATCCTTGACTGTACCTAATGATTTATAAATCTCATATTTTGTACAACTAGAATAAAATAATGATTTCAAAGTAAATAAAAACTGTAGCCTACTTGCCTACAATTACCCTACAGTTATCCTAAAATATATATAAGTTAATAATCAACAACAACAGAAGACACTTACAATAATTTATTAACTTATAATTATTTATTTATACATCTTATATCTACTTAATACTAAACACACAAAATAATTATAAATACTTAAACATCTATATATACAACACTAGTATTACAAGAACATATATTATATACAATAATAACAACATTTTATCGAACGGTCAATAATATCGATAACATCGATACATCGATAGGTCGATAGAATTTATCGAGACCTCCAACGCCCTTACATTTTGATTTACCGTTAGGGCAAGGCGGCCGGTGCATCGCCGGCGCAGCGCAGAGGTCAAGCCAGTCATATTCTGAACTTTGACGCGGAGCGTGCGCTCGATCCTCTCGCAATACTGGCTTACGAAATTGAACTTTATATACTCGCTTTTAAGTTGCTTGTTTTACGCTTTCACCTTTAAATACTTATTGACTATCCTATCTTCTATAAACTTTCTGCTGTGCTTGTGCCTGTGATTGTGAATTCTTCTGATTCTATTGTGCCTTCTGACTTTCATGTTATGTGTATGGACGTGTGCTAACGGACAATAAACTTGTAAGTTGAATATTTTGTTTAACTACATTAACACTAGGAAGACCCGTAGTACCCCCATACCTACACTGGTGACCCCTTAATTGAATATGAGAAACGAATCTGGAGATTCGCATTCGTCGACACACGGCACTAGTGATGGGACGACGTCGACAAAACAGGCCGATGTTTTTAAGGTTGGAGTGAGAGTGCCACCTTTCTGGGCAGAAGAACCGGAGATTTGGTTCGCTCAGGTGGAAGGTCAATTTGCCATTTCTGGTATTACCAGCGATTCCACCAAGTTTAATTATGTCATAGGCCATCTCGACAATCTACATTTAAGAGAGATCAAGGACATAATTATTAAGCCACCTGCTATTAATAAATATGAAAAGCTAAAAACCGAGCTAGTGAAGAGGCTTAGTGCGTCCAAGGAGCATAAGAGTAAGCAGCTGTTGCAGCATGAGGAGTTGGGTGACCGTAAGCCGTCACAGTTTCTTCGTCACCTCCAAGGACTAGCTGGATCGAGCGTTACTGACGATTTTATGAAGACTTTGTGGATAAGCCGCCTGCCAGTCAACATCCAGACGGTGCTCGCAGGTCAGCCAGATCATACATCGTTGGAAGAGCTCGCTGATCTAGCCGACAGGGTGCACGATATTATCCCGGCAGCGCCAAGGGTAGCAGCTGTAAGTGATGCAGCAGCTCCTGGTTCAGCCCTCAGCGATCTAGCCCGGGAAGTTGCTGAACTTCGGAAGCAGTTCCAGAAACTTGCATCAGGTAGGAACTCCAGATCCCGAATGCAAGCTCCTCGAGGTAACCGCAGCGCTTCTAGACACCGCTCACAGTCCAGCTATAGAAAACACCCGTTATGCTGGTACCATGGGAAGTTCGGAGCGAAGGCCACTAAGTGTGTTAAGCCGTGCGACTACGTGTCGGAAAACTCGAAGGGCAGTCGATAATGGCGGCGGACGATTGCCCCTCTTCCTCAACTGGCCGTCTATTTGTCACCGACCGATCTTCGAAGACTCAGTTTCTGGTTGACACTGGAAGCGACCTCTGTGTTTTCCCGCGGTCGGCACTACGTGATCGTCGTTCAAGGACTGAGTATTACTTGTGTGCTGCAAATGGTTCCAACATCGCGACTTTTGGCTATGTAAATTTAGAGCTAGATTTTGGTTTACGTAGAACATTTTCATGGCGTTTTGTTGTCGCCGATGTCACAAAACCAATAATTGGTGTTGATTTTTTAAATTATTTTAACCTTATTGTAGATTGTCGCAATAAGCGGTTAATAGATAACGTAACTTCTGTAACTACTATTGCTACTTCTGCTGATTGTAAAAATGTATCTTCGGTTAAGATTATGACTGGCGAGACGCGTTATCATAGGATTCTTGATGATTTCCCCGATATTACTCGACCAGCCGGTAAACACCATATCACAACACACAATACAGTTCACCACATTCGAACGACTCCTGGACCCCCAGTTGCTTCTCCCCCTCGTCGTTTAGCTCCTGACAAACTGAAAATCGCCCGCGAAGAGTTCCAGTCCATGCTAGCCAGTGGTACAGCCAGACCCTCTGACAGCCCGTGGTCGTCACCACTTCACTTGGCGCCGAAGAAGAATAACGGATGGCGTCCCTGTGGCGATTATCGTAAGTTAAACGCTCGTACGATACCTGACAGATACCCGATTAAGCACATCCATGATTTCACTCACAATGTTGCAGGTTGTTGTATTTTTAGCACATTGGATCTTGAGAAGGCTTATAATCAGATACCTGTCAGCCCTGAGGATATTCCAAAAACCGCCATTACGACACCGTTTGGCTTGTACGAATTTCCGTACATGACGTTCGGTCTTCGTAACGCAGGCCAAACTTTTCAGCGGTTTGTGGACGAGATTACCAGGGGACTCGATTTCGTTTATACGTACTTGGACGATTTTCTCATTTATTCGCGGAGCCCTACTGAGCACGAGGAACACCTTCGCATTGTATTTTCTAGGCTTAAAGATTATGGCATGATGGTGAACACCTCCAAGTGTGTCTTCGGTGAGGATGAGGTGACCTTCTTGGGATACCGCATCTCTAAAAGCGGTTGTAAGCCTCTAGATTCGAAGGTACAGGCAATTAGAGACTTCCCAACACCTACTACTGTGCGCCAGCTCAGAGGTTTTTTGGGCATGCTCAATTTTTATAGGAGATTTCTACCATTAGCAGCCCAGATTCAAGCCCCCCTCCACGCACTCTTAACAGGTTCGGTGAAAGGGTCACAGCCAATTAACCTCTCAGGAGACTCCTTAGCAGCATTCCAGGCCTGTAAGGATAGTTTGTCTGATGCTGCTTTACTTGCACACCCCGATTGCGCCGCAAATCTAGCCCTAGTCACCGACGCTTCAGACAAAGCCATAGGAGCGGTCCTTCAGCAGGAGACGAACAACGCTTGGGAGCCGCTAGCTTTTTTCTCTAGGAAGCTGTCGCCGTCTCAGGTTAAGTATTCACCCTACGACAGGGAGTTACTTGCCATTTATGAGGCAATAAAATATTTTCGTCATATGCTCGAGGCCAGGCATTTTGTTGTCTATACTGACCATAAGCCGATCAGTTTTGCATTTCACGAACGAAAGAAAAACTGTTCGCCAAGGCAGTATAGACACTTGGACTTCATCTCCCAATTCACAACGGACATTCGGCACATATCCGGCAAAGATAACGTTGTCGCCGATGCCTTGTCCCGCATTGAGGAGCTGAGAGCGCCCGTAAGCCTCGAAGCACTAGCCGAAGGTCAAAGCTCTGACCATGAGCTACAGCGACTGTTACGCGAAGGTTCGTCTTTGCAGCTTCAAAGACTCCACATACCAGGTAGTCAAGCACCTTTGTACTGTGATGTCAGTACATCGACTTCTAGGCCTTACGTACCGAAGTCATGTCGAAGACAAGTCTTCGAGAGCCTTCATTCCCTCAGCCACCCTGGTGCCAACGCCTCTGCCAAGTTAGTATCGGAGAGGTTTATTTGGCCAGGAGTGCAGAAAGACTGCAGGGAATGGACACGCGCTTGCCTACAGTGCCAGCGGGCTAAAGTCAATCGTCACGTGACTGCCCCCCTTGGCACCTTCAGTCTACCACGCGCTCGTTTCAAACAGATCCATATTGATCTGGTGGGACCTCTTCCCGTGTCGCGTGGCTATCGGTACTGTTTAACGGCTGTGGACAGGTTTACACGCTGGCCTGAAGCAGTGCCGATAGAAGACATAACTGCGGAAACAGTTGCGAAAGCCTTGCTGTCTACTTGGCTGTCCCGATTTGGTTGTCCCACTGACATTACAACAGACCGTGGCAGCCAATTTGAGTCAGCTTTATTCCAATGTCTATCTAAGCTGGCTGGATTTGAGCATAGGAGAACCACTGCCTATCATCCAGCTTGTAATGGCCTTGTGGAGAGATTCCACCGACAGCTGAAAGCTGCAATTGTATGCCATGCCAACGAAAGGTGGACAGAATCGTTACCCTGGGTCCTACTTGGCGTAAGGACAGCCTTCAAGGAAGACTTGAATTCTTCATCGGCTGAAATGGTTTACGGTGAACCACTTAGACTTCCTGGTGAGTTCTTCGACCCCAGCCTGGGCGGAACCACCGATATTTCAGAGTTCTCCGCTAGGCTCAGAAAGTTCGCCGAAAAGCTTAGACCCGTACCAGCTGCCCGCCATTGTAAACCGAAAATATTTGTTTACAAGGAGCTTAAGACATGCGATCACGTGTTCCTTCGAGAAGACGCATCGCGAGGTTCCCTCCAGCCAGCATACTCGGGGCCACATAAAGTTATTTCCCGTGGAGAGAAAATATTTAAAATTCTTCTCCACAATAAAGAGAAAACAGTGTCCATAGACAGACTGAAACCTGCCTTCACACTGTCCACGGATGTAGGTAATAAAGAGCCTGAACCACCAACAACCATCTCCAAAAACTATGTCACTCGGTCTGGTCGTCTGGTAAAATTTCCAGATTATTATCGCCCGTGACGGTCTCTGGAGGGGAGTGATGTAGCCTACTTGCCTACAATTACCCTACAGTTATCCTAAAATATATATAAGTTAATAATCAACAACAACAGAAGACACTTACAATAATTTATTAACTTATAATTATTTATTTATACATCTTATATCTACTTAATACTAAACACACAAAATAATTATAAATACTTAAACATCTATATATACAACACTAGTATTACAAGAACATATATTATATACAATAATAACAACATTTTATCGAACGGTCAATAATATCGATAACATCGATACATCGATAGGTCGATAGAATTTATCGAGACCTCCAACACCCTTACATTTTGATTTACCGTTAGGGCAAGGCGGCCGGTGCATCGCCGGCACAGCGCAGAGGTCAAGCCAGTCATATTCTGAACTTTGACGCGGAGCGTGCGCTCGATCCTCTCGCAATACTGGCTTACGAAATTGAACTTTATATACTCGCTTTTAAGTTGCTTGTTTTACGCTTTCACCTTTAAATACTTATTGACTATCCTATCTTCTATAAACTTTCTGCTGTGCTTGTGCCTGTGATTGTGAATTCTTCTGATTCTATTGTGCCTTCTGACTTTCATGTTATGTGTATGGACGTGTGCTAACGGACAATAAACTTGTAAGTTGAATATTTTGTTTAACTACATTAACACTAGGAAGACCCGTAGTACCCCCATACCTACAAAACTTAATATTTTAGCGATATTATCTTTAGACGTAAATAATATTGAACAGTTAGCAACCCTAGCAACACGCCTGGACGACAGAGGGGTGTAACGACGGAGGGGGGGAAGTAGGTATATAAATGGCGGCGTTTTGGACGCGGTCAAAAGAGATTCCCTTCTACTCTGTTATTATTTATTCTTATGGAAGGACCTACATGGAAATTAATTGTAAGTATGTATGTTTGTTTAGGTCAAGCTTGCAAAGTTTGCCTACATAACAGTTTCAAGTAATTCAGATGGAGTTGAGATTACGAACATTGTTGATTTAATCATTGTTACGTAATTTTTCGTTGTAACGAACGAGTCGTGTAATTAAAAGATGTGTTAAATAAAGTTGTGTATAATTACGTTGTGGCATATAAACTACCTTTGTGCCCAGGGTCACGTCAGAGCTGAGAGAGTTTTTGAGAGTTGCTGAGAGAGCTGAAAAATAATGACGTCGATAAACTTAAGTTTTGAAGCCCATATCGCAAAACGTCATACATTAGCTAAATAAAATTAGTTATGATCGATATCGTAACAAATGCTCCTGTTTATCATATTAACCTTACATAAAACAAATATTTAAATTAGTAATTCAACAATCCAAAAACAAAATTCAGACGAATTTAGAACTTCTTCTTTTTTTTGAAGTAGGTTGAAAATGTTAAAGTTCTTAAGCAGTTTTTTCGCATAAGTTATCCTAACACTCATTTACGGAGTCGTATTACCGATTAGATCAATCGTCTCTTTAAAATTGAGTGGCCAACAAAAGTGGCACTCGCCAGTTATGGACATTTGCAAAACTAAAGGATAAGGTGCGTTGCCAACCTAGTGACCGGAGATAAAAAAAACTTGTGTGCCAGCAAACATACTACTTATTAATCAAGAAAATTAAATCTCTTCACCTGTGGCTTTCTGTAGCGCTGGCGCCATGCCAATGAAGTTTTGGGCGGCTCGGCTCAAGCAATTACGGTGTAAGCTGGCTCGGAAAATTGTTCCTCGCCGACACATTAATATTATAAATTAGCGCCAACACTTTTACTGCAAGCACCAATTAAGGGCAGGTGAAAGTTAAAATTATTTTCCAGTTTGGCTGCGAGGCTTAATTGAAGGGGAGGGTGATGAGACGGTTTAAAATGCTGGTTTTATGACTAGTATTTTTATCGTTGTCTTTTCTGTTTGCTAAAATATGATCATAAATTTTAGAGAACAGACAGCTTTATTCTGGGCGTTCTTAATCTCTGCATACTATATAGAACAAAGTCTTAGATCTGTTAACTAGGTACGCAACGGATTTTATTCCGGTTTTCACCGTCATCAGTTAGACATTTATTTACGAATGTGTAGTAGTTTTGGGGAAAGGGAGGTGAAAAATGTTACCGTCTTTCTTTATGTTTTCAGACCTGTTTTTCAAAGTTGATCCGGAGGGGGGACGCGAGTACGATTCGCACTTGACCGGCTTTTTTATTTAAGAGTTGCACTCTTTTGTCGGTGGAGTAATTGCCACATTCCTTTCTTCTGTCAGTCATTTGAATTCTTGATATTGATAGGTAAGTATTATCAATTTAGCTAAATCCTGGAATTTAAATTCAATTGCCAAACCTAAAATTGAATCATGCAAGTGGAGCCGCAGTAAAGTAAAGTTACAATAATCTTCCAGTCATCGAATACGAAGAAAATTCGATTCTGCAGTTAAATTTAAACCCTCGTTCTTTCGCTTCACCACAGACATCGCTCAACCTGGTCCCGTTTTCACCTATTCAATATTGTTCCTGCAATATTAAAAATCTGTCGAAATACCTAAGTTTCTTACTTGAATAATTTTGAAAAAAATTGTTAAAAGATTTCTTTTGATAAAATGTTTTTTGCTGACTGAATTTTTGTTAAATCACCTTGCATTGCCATACTATCTACGCATCAGTACCAAATTTCAAGCTAATCTGACCACTAGAAGTAGATGAAATTCGGTTTGCAAGATTTAAAGACACAAGTTTTTGTTAAAAAAAATAATCTTTTGAATACAAGCTTCTTTTGTTGCCTGTACTTCCATTGCCATCCAAACTACATATTCAAACCAGTCACATATTTACGTTGACATTGGCAAACTATGCCTTACTAAGACGGCAAGCGTGAAACTAAAAATTTAAAAAAAAAGTACAAAATCGATTTCATTAATTACCTACTTGCCATTTTATTGTATTATAATCCAATTTGCTTAAGTATGACAAGTTTCAGCTCAATGGGAAACCAAGAAGTGATCAAAAAATGGGTTGCATGAAACCACAACAAACAAACTTACATATGAACGTTTGTAAGTCAAATAAAAGCTTGTAAAACGAAAGAAACGACGAAGCGTAAAAATGGAAAATTTTAAATGACAAGTTGCCACTCCCGAAAAGTCACAAACATCTTGATTCATGCCTCTGGCGTGTTCGTTAAAAATAAATATGTCGGAAAGATGGCCTCCAAAATTATAAAATAATTTTAGGCATTTTTCCTTCACGACCGTTTAAAAGTTGTTACAATCTGCACCCTCATTCTGCACCCCAGTTTTGTGAGCGAGGTAAGTTTCGAGAACTTTTGAGATGTTTAATAGCATTGTTATTCTTCGATTTGGCTGTCTGAGTTTCTTCTTGTTTTTCTTGATACGCCAATACAGAAAATCGTAGGTAAATTAATAGTTCGGTTCAATTTATGATTTTTGTGTACTGGTTTCGGTGAAAGATAAACATCGTGAAGAATCGCTTACGCTACAATGCAAAGGAATCTGTGTAGTTCCCAATCAACCTAATTGTTTTTATTTTGATGTACGAACTGCCACAAACAATGGTAAAGCACTTACTTGGTCGACTGTACATGCTAACTGGAGCAGGTAACTGGTATTGGAACGAGTTGTGCCTCACCTTTGATTGCAAATGCAAAATGTAAATAAGTTTGAAATTAAGCTACCACAAGAGAAAAGGAAATTAATGAGTATTTATAAATTTAAATTACCCCTAGCCTTTAGGGGTTCCAGTGTTTTACGGGTAACGGGTTTTGCTTGAACAGCTGAAAAAAAATTGCAAAAAATTTTCGACGCTTCTAAACTTGTGTTTTGTGAAATTATTAATCAACTTCAAATAACCCTCCTTCGACAGTCGGGTGAAAAGGCCGAGTTTCTACATTGATCTGTGTACATAATTTTCATCTAAGTATTTATATTTAAAACTAGCTTTTGCCCGCGACTCCGTCCGCGTGGAATTAGTAATTTGGGCAGCTTATTTTTTTTATCCAATTTGCTTTTTCATCAATTATGGCTCTACTCAGTTCCTCGATGTAAAAAAACCGCACCCCCAACCCCCAACCCCCTCCCAACCCCCGAACCCCCCCCCGCACACCCGCGTAAACATTCACCACCGTACTCCCAGCGTGATGATATATAGCCTTCCTCGATAAATGGGCTATCTAACACTGAAAGTATCGTATCTTTCTTATTTGTCAACCGAATCAAATGAAACAAACACTAAATATTAATCCAAGAAAATACCAACATATCAGTGAAAACCGCATCCTTCTAGGTTAAGCCGTTTCTGAGATTAGCACGCACAAACGCACAGACAAACAGATAAACAGACAAACAGACAATAATTCTAAAAATCATTGTTTTGGGTTCTATTGCGCTAATAAATAGCCCTAGTGACAGTTTTTCTCAAATATCTTCAATGTACAGACACCGACTTGTTACAGATATTATATGTATAGATTGGCCCATTTGGAAACCACATATAGTGTTTACGTTTGCAACGCCATCTAGCGACCGCTCGAGAACATGAAGGTTGGACGGCGCGCACCGCGAGGGGGCGCTGCGAACGATTTACTGCATTACCGACTTCGGACATTTTTTACTTTTTACTTTTACTTGTTACGTTCCTACTGCACACGAAAGAGCTTCTCAATTTTCAAGCAGTGTACTAATTCCCACGAATGTACCATATATTTTAATTGTAAGGATCACAATAAATCCTAGAAAAATAAATAAATCAACTCATTGAAGAGGCCTGCCTGTCCTGAAACACACAAGACAAAAATATATAGAAAGGTCTGATAAATAACCCTTCTTGCAGTCGGGTAAAAACATAAAATGTGGGACGGTCAGCTAGACCCAATCATAGCAACGTTCCATAATTTCAATGTAGTAATAAACAACCGTAGACCGTGACCGTGTCGTAGAACTGATGGCCAATGGGGCAAAAAGGTAAGAACGAACCGGAAGACGCAGTGTAGGTAGGCCTCCAATAAGTTGGAGCGACGACCTGGTTAAGGTTGCGGGATCGCATTGGATGCGGACGGCACGGGACCGATCTGTTTGGCGTGCCATTGGAGGAGGCCTATGTTCAGCAATGGACGACTTTCGGTTGAAATGATGATGATGAATAAAATCTCGACCCAGTTAATCCCAATGGCCAAAGTTATTCTTCAGGAACAAAGTAACCCGACTTTACGGTAGGTACGTGTTTCTCCATTCACGCTGGATTAAGTTTGTCTTCATACGTAAAGTTGTGTTAGCGCTTGAATTTTATATTCGACCGAAAAACGCGGCAGTGAAAGCTTCAACAGAGTGATTCATTAGAATAAAAAGTTTCGATAAAATTCAAACCTATCGAGATTTTTTTGACATGGCGATATGAGCCCGATATAGAAAAAGGTATTGAGAAATCAGGTAAAGGTCAAAAGGAAACATCGGATGCACGTAACTCCAATGACAAAGAAGAGGGTGTGGGTGAACCCCAATCAACCGATCGCCACACCGACGTTTTCGACAGCCTTAATTTCGGTAAACATCAGCGTGACATCCATACGCTTTAAAGCAAACCTTAAACTTATAGTCGCAGGGTTAGTTATACGTTGGACTAAAATAAAACTTGTAACCTGAGGGAACCAAACGTTACTGCAATCTTCCCGGCGGTTGAATAAAGTTCGTTCGCACAAAGTTCCGTGTGAGTAAACACGACCAATATCAATGAGGAAAATAAATGAATTCAGTGAAATAAATAAATAATGCGAATCCAACAACCAATTGGAATCACTTGTGCTGATTGAGTGACACTTCATATTAAATACAAACGCGTGACATTATTTGACAATAGGGGTGTCTTTCCACCTGAGATATTTATGCTATGCTACTGTTGCTATGGCTGCCTTTGATATCCACCAATCATATTCATTGGTCCACATAGGATAGCACTGGTGGAAATGGGTTCAACTAAGCTATGTTTTTCATTTGGAAAGATGCGTGTTCTGGATCTTCCTCGAGAGGCTACATAGCTTAGCATCAGTGAAAACGTTCACATAGTTTCGGAGCGCAGCTTTCGCATTCTCGCAGCATAGCGGCACATCTCTGATGGACAGTCACCCTAGATATGTGTGAGTAGAGAAAATGTAGTCAGCGATGGACACAACTGATGGTATTAACAAAGTGCTCTAATATTTTTAGGGTGTTAGAGCGCCAATGTTTGTCGTAGAGCTTCATCTTTTGACCCGTAATAGTTGCACACTTGACATTTTCATAAACTAGACCGCTATATATTTACAAATAAAAAAAATTAAACTAAGAAAATAAGGGAAGGCCTTAACTTGAATTGAAGATAAGCGTGTTTTTTCCGAGCATGTGTCTCAATCTTAACTCAGCCAATTGTCTGAAGGCACTGAATCATTTGTGCATTTCTTCAATTTTTGTTTATCAATTTGACTACTTTATATCGACAATTATTACCTAATCCAAAAGAATAACACGATCATTCACGAAGTAAACATTTTTTGTACCTAATTTTAGGGGAATTTATAAAACATGTACTTTAATGAACAAATTTGAGTTATCTTATCACACGCTTCTTTAAAACGGGAACGGTGACGTAATTTATAGTCAGTATCACTTTTTGTATTGCATTTCTTGGATTTCACTTCTATCGTTAAATTCAAGCCGAAATATTAAAACCAGTTTACCCCTAACATTTCCAATTGTTTATTCATGCATACTATTACGCAAAAACAACCTGTTTTGGGCGTTTCCACATTCTGAATAAGCGTGTCAGCTAAATCCGCTTCGCTCTAGAACGGGAAACGGAATCAACAATGCTACGCGAGCTACGAGCCCGGTCGCTACGCCGTAGCACCGTAGCTGTCTACGCCTCTACATCCGCCTGGTAATCCCGTTTGAGGTTTAAATGATTAGCTACAACACTGGCACGGCTGCCAGTATCACCTTGTCGCACAATGTGTCTCTTTTCTACTGAATTAGTTAGAAAAGGAAGCATGACAAGTCATACATCTCTTTCACAAGCAACATGATAGAAAAAGACGCAGTAACCGATAATCAAGGAAAGATATGAATGCTTGGAAATTATATCGTTATCAATTTACAGGTATCTGGAATACATTTAGGTTTGTACGTATTCTCAGTAATGAGAAAGTGATTCGTGCAAATTATATATTAAATATATTGATATGTTATGTTATGATATCCATTTTACATATTATTATTTAGGTACTGTAAAACAAAATTTTGTTGCGGTATTCGTGTTGTGTGTAGGTAGTCAAAATGGTTTTGACTTAGAAATACAAATATTTACTTTGTTTACTTCGCTAACTTTACTCAGAAAATGAACTGAAACAATTACTTTGCTCACCCGCGACCTTCTTTTTTTTAAGGTCGCGGGTGAGCAAAGTAATTTTTTCAGTTCATTAATATGGATCTCCGCAAAGTAACGCCTGATTCAATAAACTTTACTCAGATAAATAAATAAACAAATTTAGGTTTGCGTCTCCCCTGTAGGTATGAGAAAATTAAGGAACTAAAGCCCATATATTAGATATAGTCTATATCTATGTAGAAGTCTAGAGGAGATGCTTTTACTCAGTAGGAAGACAAATATAGGCTAATAAAAAATAAATAAGTCCATTTAGGATAAAATAAATTTAACGACCCATGACGGTACCTAGTAAGCTTTTATCTACTGGAAAGACAATTTTTGTTTGTTTATTTTTTTTACCCAGAAAATTTCTAGCAAATTTTTTATCTACTAGCTACTCGACCCGGCTTTGCGCACGTACAATAAAGTAAATTAAACCAATTTATTTTTTGTTAGCTTATTCAAGAAATTTTTAACATAAAATCCTTGTCCTGGAAATAACGAGAACAACAAAAGAATAATTAAGCTAATAGGTGTAGCCATATACTATTTGAATCTGTTATCTAAAAAATCGTTTGATGTTAAAAATACCAATTAATTCAATTATGTGAACGATTATTTACGACTTCGCGAGAATTTAATTTTCCCAGTAAATTTATGCTCTCGGCGTTAGCATTACAATAGGACTAATAATTAAATGCTAAACACCGTCGTAGTAGTGGAGGATCTACATGTTACTCATAAATATTGTTGAAGGAGGAGCTATGTCTACTTTTATTATTACTGGTAGTAAATTAGATACTACATTTAAATGAAAGAGAAGATAAATTTAAACTTCATTAACTGTCTTTTGTTTGACCTAAGACGGTAAGAGAGACTACTTTGATAAACTAGATCCACGAGAAAGTACTAGTATTTTTAAACTAACTTTTACCCGCAACTTAGTTCAGGTAAGAAGTAAAAATTACGTTTGACTTGGTACATGTACATACATACATAATATTTATTGTAATTAACGTCGATTTGATGATTGCCATAATGTTCGTTCATTGCCTACTTTAGTCCATCTAATAATCAAATCTAATCGATTAATTACGAATACGAGTAGTAACTGTTTTTTCGAATGCAAAAACTGTATCCTCTACGCAATAGATAGGTGTACCAACTCAAGATTTGTATTATTTTTCGAAATTAAGGTCGCAATCTCCATTTATAAGTAAAACATCAAAACATAACACAACCTAGCAAAGAACTACAAATCAAGCCTAGCAAATGTTTAATTACTCCAAAACTCGCAGAACTCAGGAAAGTGTTACAACTTGCTGAAAAGGCTTTTGTATGCAACTTCCTGCGCTGAATAGTTGCTTGCAATAAACCTTTATCATGAGTAGTTTCTACTAACATACATGACTTATATAGCTATCTTTTTTACTCTCTGAATGAGCGAGAAAGACAAAACAAATTTAGTTCGTTTGCCTCATTCGTCATGCTGTAAGTGATGTGCAGAGTCTCTTTTATGGCTTTCGCTGGTAAATTGACCTGCTTTCTACGTACACTAGTTTTACATATAACGTTTAAATCTGTTTTAAACTTAATTTATAGGTATTGTGATGCAAACTAAGTGAAGTGTAAAGGATCACAGTTAGGCGATGACTTTTATCAAAAACTTAATGGGTGAAACTTAAACCAGATTTATCGCTGCCCGTTTGTTAAAGTACAGGCGAGCAGAGACAAACGCAATCGCATTATTCATCATTTTGCATTACGAAGGAAACATTTAGGTATTTCTGGAATTTAATCAAAATAAGAAATTGTTTTTTTTATACAAACACTAACAAATTCAACATGGCGGGCGCTTCCTTTTGAAAATTAACTCGTAAAGCATATAACTAACTTTAAAACAAAACATAATTTCTCCTTTGGGTAACTAGCAGTGTGCATCTCGAAGCGGAAATGTTCTCCGGATTTTATTATCTATTAACTCGCCGAGTTACGGAGAAAAGGTGCTCGCGATAAGTTGAGCTGAGTTTTAAAAGTTTTACTAAGAGGGCAATCTGTTTTATGGTGTCGCTTTTTAATTAAAGTTGTTTAATCCGCCAATATTGTTTACGACTCATCATAAATTAATACTATTATAGGGGAGAGGTAGCATCAAAGGGGCACGAATTGAAAGGGACAATTCAAAATAAAAGTCCATTTATGATTGGGAAAATACACATTTTTAAAGATACGAAAATAAACAACTAAGAATTCATTAATGACATTTAATGTATTTAATTTCAATAGTGTAAATAATAAACGCTTCCTCTTTGAGTATTGATAAATTAATAATATATGAATTAATACTCAAAGCGCGTCCTATGTGGTAAGCTTCCTAAATTTGAGTTGTCCCTTTCAATGTGTGTCCCTTTCATGCCACTTCTCTCCTACCCGGCTGTAGTTAGAATTAGTTGAAATTCCGGCATTTTACTAAATCCCATGGGAATTAACGAAAATTACATAACAGATTTCATTTACCTACGTAAATGAAGAACACCCATAAATAGTAGATTGTTCAACGAGGGAGGAAAATAACCAATATCACACGAGGTTACTTGACACCCGAGCACAGCGAGGGTGGCAATATTCCGAGGGTGATATTGGTGTTTTTCCCGAGTTAAATACTCTGCTTTTCATTTCGACTACAAGGAAAGTAAGAAAATATAAGTATAAATAAATAAAAATGTCTAAACTGGTCAATATGATCGTTGTAGAATATTTCAATGGAGTTTATTGTTAAAGAATAATTAATTTAACAAAATTTAGAATGTTCAATATAATAATCAATGAAAACAGTAGATAAAGTAGGTATTTTAGTAAATTTATTTATAAAATATGTAAGTAACCAATTTGAACCAAGGAGTTAAGCTGTATAGAGATAGGCTGGGTGGACAATAACATTGTCGTTTACCGTGTTTTTTTCTTAACATTTTCTAACTTTTCTGGTTAAGTCACTAAATAAGAAACTAATGTAAATTAATAATTTTTAATTTAATAATATTTCACTGGCATTATAAAATTTGTAATACGACTAATTAAGAAAAAAAACTCAATACGTTATTATTCCATGTATATGCCGTAATGCTTGGCTGAATGCGTATGTATTCCATTGACAGCCAATGCTTTTTTTTTAATTCATATCTACCCTAAGGAAGAAAATAATAGTTATCCTCCCGTATGTCAGATATGATTTGCCTCACTTTCCGAGTATGAGAGATGAAAATAATATTTATACACTTAGGTGGACTTGCACGGACCAGGCTTATATATATACTTATATTGATTATACTATACAACTCCAAGTTAACTGTTATCCGAGGTTAAATAGTGCTAAAATTTATGCCCTACCCCAGGGTTAATAATTTAATTGCTTAACCTTAAGCCGCGCAATGGTCGGGTATAGGTTTTAGGTATTTATTACACAACATACTAAATCTAAGTTAAATAATTACGTTTAGCCGTTTTAGCGTGAAAGAGTAACAGTCACAGACACATGAATAAAAAACAAACAGAATAAAAGCTACCGAACAGAGCTCGAAATTCTTACCTATATAGGGTTGTCACTCGGTAAAAAAAATAATTAAAAATAAAATATTTTATTCAAACAAGTACTTAAGTATCTAATATCTGTATATCTACAAACACTAAAACAGGTAGGCATCTTTAAAACAACCGAACACCCGAACTATGTAGCCAAACGCTAAACGGTCGCGTCGTCGCTGGCGGCACACCTGAACTTTGTCTACTCACTGAGCTAGTTCAAACCGGTTTGTCTCCAAGCGGGCGCCGGTGCACGCCCCCCCCGTCCTGTCTGTGACAGGTCACGCACACATATGTTGTGCGTGTAGTAGTGTAATGCGTGCGCGGCGTTGTTTGAACCGTTTATTTTGTTCGTTTTTAGGGTTCCGTACCTCAAAAGGAAAAAACGGAACCCTTATAGGATCACTTTGTTGTCCGTCCGTCCGTCCGTCCGTCTGTCTGTCAAGACCCTTTTTCTCAGGAACGCGTGCAGGTATCAAGCTGAAATTTATATCAAACACTCAGGTCTACTGTCCCTTGAAGCTGTGAAAAAATCAAACTTCTAAGCCAACGCAATCAAAAGATACAGCCGTTTATGACGCAAATTTCCGCATATTTTCGAAACTCGCAAGGGAATCAAAACCTACAGGGTACTTCCCGTGAACTCAGAATCTTGAAATTTGGTACGAAGCAAGGTCTTATAGCACAGATAAAACAAAAATTGCGAAAAGTATTTTTTTTTTTGTCTGTCTGTCTATAATTTATTGAATCAGGCGTTACTTTGTCTGTCTATATCAATAACCAATCTATTTATACCACACATTTTCGACACTCGCAAGGGAATCAAAACCTACAGGGTACTTCCCGTGAACTCAGAATCTTGAAATTTGGTACGAAGCAAGGCCTTATAGCACAGATAAAGGAAAAATTGCGAAAAACATAATTTTTTTTGTCTGTCTGTCTATATCAGTAACCAATCTATTTAAGTATTTATGCCGCAAATTTTCGACACTCGCAAGGGAATCAAAACCTACAGGGTACTTCCCGTAAACTCAGAATCTTGAAATTTGGTACGAAGCAAGGTCTTATAGCGCAAATGCATAATTTTTTTTGTCTGTCTGTCTATAGTAACCAATCTATTTATGCTGCAAATTTTCGACACTCGCAAGGGAATCAAAACCTACAGGGTACTTCCCGTAAACTCAGAATCTTGAAATTTGGTACGAAGCAAGGTCTTATAGCGCAAAAGCATAAATTTTTTTGTCTGTCTGTCTATAGTAACCAATCTATTTATGCTGCAAATTTTCGACACTCGCAAGGGAATCAAAACCTACAGGGTACTTCCCGTGAACTCAGAATCTTGAAATGTGGTACGAAGCAAGGTCTTATAGCACAGATAAAGGTAAAATTGCGAAAAGTATAAATTTTTTTGTCTGTCTGTCTATATTCTCTGTCTGTGTGTCTGTTGGTGTGAATGGTAAGAATGACCCTGGTGACATTGCTAACCACTTTAAGGATCATTTTTTTGTAAAGTCTCCCTTACTGCCGATGCGAGCGGAGGTGGTCAGTGCTGAGGTCGACGTCGAAACTGTTCGAACAGGATTTACTGCAAAGGGTGTGGCTAAGGCTATTAACTCTATATCCAAAGGAAAATCTCCTGGTCACGATGGTCTCAGCATTGAACACCTTCAGCATGCTGGGCCACACATTTCGAGAGTGTTGGCAATGTTTTTCACCCTGTGTATGGGACATTCCTACTTGCCTGAACAGTTGATGAGAACAATAGTTGTGCCTGTAGTCAAAAATAAAACGGGAGATTTGTCAGACGTCAATAACTATAGACCGATATCTCTCGCAACCGTTGTGGCTAAAGTAATGGATAGTGTCCTTAACGTGCAGTTGAACGAGTACGTGAAATTAAGTCATAATCAGTTTGGTTTTAGACCGGGATTATCCACGGAAAGTGCTATCTTGTGCCTTAAGCACACTGTCAAATATTACGTTGATAGAAATTCACCAGTGTACGCATGTTTCCTCGACCTGTCTAAGGCTTTTGACTTGGTTTCTTATGAGATTTTATGGAGCAAACTTAAAGCTATTAATCTACCTCCGGAAACGGTACGTATCTTCAAGTACTGGTATGGGAACCAGGTCAACAGCGTTAGATGGGCAGACGCACTTTCTGAACCATACAAAATGGAATGCGGGGTGAGACAAGGGGGGTTAAGTTCCCCAACATTATTTAACCTATATGTTAACGGGCTACTCGAGGCACTCAGCAGAATGCATGTTGGTTGCCACATTGATGATGTGTGTGTCAACAATATAAGTTACGCTGACGATATGGTTCTGCTGAGTGCTTCAGTGTGCGGTATTAGAAAGTTATTGAGTATTTGTGAATTATATATCGCTAGTCATGGACTTAAATACAATATAGCCAAAAGTCATTATATGGTCTTTGAGGTCGGACGGAACCGAACAGCTGAAGTGCCACGCATATGTCTTAATGGGGTACCCTTGAGTAGAGTGGACTCTTTTAAGTATTTAGGCCATTTAGTTACGTGGGACCTCAAAGATGATAGTGACATTGAACGGGAACGAAGGGCTCTGTCAGTCAGGGCGAACATGATCGCACGCAGGTTTGCGCGTTGCACGGGAGAGGTGAAGGTAACCTTGTTTAGGGCCTACTGCACCTCCCTGTGCACGTGTAGCCTGTGGCTGCGGTACACGCAGCGGGCCTACAGGGCTCTTCGTGTCCAATTTAATAATGCGTTCCGGGTGTTGGTGGGACTGCCTCGTTTCTGTAGCGCATCAGGGATGTTCGCAGACGCTAGAGTTGACTGTTTTTATGCCACCATGCGCAAGAGGGCGGCATCCCTGGTGCGCCGGGTGCGCGGCGGTCCCAACAACATTTTGAATATGATAGGGGACAGAATTGACTGCCCTTACTTGCTTCACTGTCAGGGGTTACATGGTCCTAGTCAGTGAATTTATTTTATAATTTTCTTTACTAACATTTAGAACTTAAGCTACTAACAAACATATGAGTCCTTGATACTTGAAATAAAATTATTATTATTATTATTATATCAGCAACCAATCTACAATGATCCCACGCTGCGCACATTTTGCTTAGGAGCAGGGGTCTGCTAAGACTGGATGTTTATAGATACATATAAATTTGTACGGAACCCTCGGTGCGCGAGTCCGACTCGCACTTGGTTATTCATGTGGTCACAGACACACACACGCACGAACACACGCGCACACATACAAACTTTCGCATTGCTCACGTCTATGTTATGTCTTAATTATATTTTCGCATTAGCCGTTTGGACTGTTATTGAATTTCTTACACATTAGAGCATATCGTCAGCTCTTCAGAAGCCTGTGTGTAGCCGAGATCGGTATGGTGACATCATTATAAAGAGTACAGACCTACGCATTTCAAAGTTTATCAAATTCTAAATCAAGATTTCCTCAAGTTAAGCGTTCCCTCGATCTTTAACAAAAGTACCCACTAACTTATAATAACAAGGCTTGAACCGAAATCGACAAATTGACCCCGTTAAGTTCCAACATTAATCTGCTTCACGTTCCGCCTTTAAAGGCTTTATTTGCCTCCAAAAGACCAACAAAACTTTGATATTTCGGAGTAAGTCGATTATAACTGGCAGTTAAAGCATAACGATCCAAATTATTGTGGGTTTCCACGACTAATGCTTGGATAAGGGGAACCGTAAATACTAATTTTGATTATAAAGCCTAATGGATCTGCCAGTACTTTTTTTTACTAGTTGTACAGTTACCATCACAAATGTCGGAGCTAGATAATCATAGGCACGCCCTTTATATTCGCATGCTGGTGATGCCGGCGAGAACACAGAATATAGGCATAGGCACTCACTTTGTGTACTTATCGAGCATCTCTGTAATCACTACTTAAGTGAATAAATATATGATTATCAAAAAAAATTTTTTTTTTTTTTTATGTTAGATAGGCCAGACAAACGAGCTAGTGGGTCACCTGATGTTAAATGAACACCACTGTCCATAGACACCCGCAGCGCTTTACACGATGCTAGTGCGTTGTCGGCCCTAAAGGAGAGGGAATAGGGGAAGGGGGAGAGGGAGGGGGAGGGGGAAGGGGTGAGGTATTGGGCCCCCGGAACTCTCACTGACTGTACGAAACGCAAACAGGATTACTGCTGTTTCACGCCGAATCAAATCAAAAATTATTTATTTTCAGATAATTATATGTATCCATAGATATAGATATCCATATATATATATATAACTATATATATATATATATATATATATCGTTATATTATATATATAGTTATATTTATAATCACATAATCTAATCTATGGATATCTATATTATATTATATATAATACACGCATAATTACCTATGTGATTGAAAATACGATCGTTTATGATAGCGACTGTTATAGTAGTGGCCATAATTCGAGAGACAACTTTGACAATTCATTTTGCTCAAATGTTGCTACAGACAGGGTCAAAGTCAAAGTCAAAGTCAAAATTCTTTATTCAATTTAGGCATCAATTTAGGCATCAATTGATGATGATGTTCCTATGAACGTCGAAGAATCTACCACCGGTAGTGCTGTTCGTGTCGATAATGAAAAAAACATTACGGCTTTGGCTACCTGTGGTATTTATTCATTACTTACGGTGATATGATTAAATTAATTTAACAATTTACATTTCAATTTAAGATATCATTAAAGGAAGTAAAAAAACCCGTCTTATATCAAATCATATAGTCCAGTCGACACTGATTATCGATATCGACCACATCACTATTTAATTTCGTCTAACCCTGGTAACCCTTTAATTGCCAAGCTTGTCTCTCGAATTATGGCCACTACTATAGCAAATTATTAAATTGCTCACAATAAAAAAAACTTTAACAATTTTTTATTACAATTTTATTATTCACTAAATTTAATTACATAATGGTCGTGAAAAGTATTTTTGCCGCCTTCTTGTTCGCTTTATATACTAGCCTTTAAATAGTATCGAGTCCCACTACTGGGTATAAGCTACAAACTTGTACTTCTATTCAATTCGCCCTGTCCACATATAAACATGTCTAATGTCCAGTCAGTCGCTAGAGAATGCGGCTAGAAGCCTTATTTTCTACGCAATCGGAATCACGATAGTTTTCACCGATTCTTACTGTCGCATGGCACAGGATGAGGTAGAAAGAGATGAAGCGTGCCAGCGCGAGCGCCCGCGCGTTAAACAATATGACCTCAGGTAATTCAGCCATCTTCGCCTTTGTTCCTTTTATTTCCTCGTCTAGTTAGACCTATTTAATGAAGTCCTACTAATTCTCTTAATTTTATTAATATGAAAGTTTGCATGTTTGGATGTTTCTTATTCCATCGCGCAAAAACAGAAACTCACACAGATAGTTTATAACTTTCTATAGTTAATAAATTATTATTTATATTTTGTTTATAACCTGGTTTATACACAGCGTACTTTTTGTTCTGGAAAATTTCATTATTCCTACAGGATAGCAAGAAGTGAATACCTACTTCGTAGACAAAGCCGCGGCAACAGCTATGTAGTTCAAAATAAATTACTTGTATGTGCTTTTACAACATATCTTGAATTTTTTTTAATTCCTTTTATTAATGATTCGAGCGTATCGTAGCAAGCTTTTTCAGAGAATAAGTAATAATGCTAATACATATTTATAAATATGTGGGAATACTACTAGTAGGCAGTCAAGTCATCAAAATTACAGTTTCAATTCAGCCCTTTGATACCTATTTATCAGTTTATTGAATCAGCGCCAATTCTATTTCACTTAAATAAATGGGAGCCGACGGGTATCTTGTTACGCTCGCAACGACACGTGCTGTACTGTTCGGAGCTTGACGTAGTGAGGTCGAACCCTTGTCAACGAGCCTCGGGAGGTGACACGTTTTGAATTAATAACACCCTGTATACTTCTACAAACTTATACGTGCCGGTGTCACTATATCATCGACTACATACCTCGTCAAAACTACTACGTGACGTTATAGTTCCCGCTTGTCGCCGCCAGCATGTATATCTTTGTCAAATTATATGTTCGCAATAATCTGCTCGTATTACTAGCCACGTGAGACTTATCGAACAATTTATCTAAAACTTAACTCATGATTGATGAAACGTCTTCGTCCATATTAAAATTATATTCGTTATTTACGAGTTTATAACTAATTTTAGCGGAGATAACGACTGGCGCTAAGTCAATATTGAAACTTTAAGTGAATTATCTCGAAATTTCATGTAAAGTTAAAAAGTACCTAGCACCAAAATAGACTTAAAGTTAGTTAGTCGTATTTGTTCTTTGGTATCTACTTGAGATATCCTATTTCGGAGTGGGAAATAACTTGAGTTAAAAGGAATCAATCCGCTACCTGTAAATCTTCCCGTCCCAGATTGACTCTTTGCCGTTTGGCTGCGCCACTCCACAAATTCTACAATAAATTTTCACTACGCTCCCTCATACATTCCATAATTTATGAACTTTTACTCGTTGGGAAACATTCGTTTGAAACTCGTAAATGCCGCCATCAAGGTGTTGACCCATTGCTTTATTTCTCTTTTATGTACGACTGCGTGAAATGTTTATGAATACGGGTCCACAGTTCAACCGTCACATTAAAAGAACTCCTTATTTATGTAAACGTGACGCATGACCTAAGAAAGTATAACTATATCTCATTTGATGACTAATTTAGTGGCTTATAATTTGTTTAATTCCCAAAATTAAATTAAATAATTAAACTTAATTTATTTTTTACTTGCGTGGGAGGCTACTACTGTTTAACCCACCGGCGGAACCGCAGATAGTGTTCAAGCTCATGGTAAATTACAAAACTAAAATTACGAACGATTAAATAGTAAGCATAGCAAAGTATAAATTTAACCAGCCGGGACAGTACCTAAGTATTTATGAATATTTACTGCATAACAAAAGGAGCAGAGTAATTTATTAAAATTCTTTTGCGTATAAGTACATGCTATATTTTCAGGCTGAAATGAAATGTTGACGGAAGAAACACAGCGTTAATGGAAATGGGGCCACATAGTTGTCGCGCTCCCGACGGGATGGCCGCAAGCTTCCCTCCCGCATTTGGCAGATTCCGGGCTCATTGGCCGACTCGCCGGGACGGCTCGAGCTAAAACGTTTTTCAGATGAAGCAGAACCAATTATTACATTCAGTGGCTTGAACGTTTAAGGGCGTTTTGCTGACATACATTTTGAGAATTTCACCCAGTGCCCTGAATGCTACTGTAAGTTCATACCTACTCGTACGTTAATATATTACTGTGAACGTTTACATGCGGTTCAGGCACTAGGTGAAAGTCAAATGAACGCCTAAATGCGTTTGAGGCACTGAGCGAAGCGAAAGGCGCCTAGTGGAAGTTCCGAGGAAAAATTTGGCTGTGAATGCGTTAAATGCGTGCTGATGGGAAACTTAATAAATTGATAAGTTTCAGAGTGGATATCGAATAACTGCGATCGCTTAAAGCACTTAACGGATTAAGTTGTTGACTTGGCATCTTATGTTACGGCTTCGTCATGGCAATCTCATTTATTTCGAAGTCGTAATCCGGCTTTATTAAGACATGAATAAATATGATAATTTTATTCAAAAGAATAACTCTGAACTATTTGATAAAACTTGTCAAAGAGTATTTGGTTAGATCAATATTTTCACATTGTCGGAATCTCTCAACTTTGCGTACTTATGTATTTTATTTACGCTTTTTTAAACTTTATTCTGTATAAAATATTTATCTACCTAGACACACACACACAGACACACTTTGTTTCAAGAAGCAGGAGCATTTACAATGTTAAAATTTATATTAATTAAAACAAACTAAAGTAACGGAATAGAGCTCATAATAAAACAATTTTCTTAGTTCATGCCAAGGCGGTTGACACAATCCACATTGTACATGTACAGTCAAGTGTAAAAATATGGGTGCACACAACTTGCTCATAAATATGTCCCATAGCTCTTTATGTCGTCGAATTAAGGTATAGGTATATAACGATGGGAGGATTAAATCGATACTTATTTTTGCACTTAAACGTACAGCTGAGCTTAACTCTAAAGCTCTTGACAACCTTCTTGTCACCTGGTGTTCTGATGACGTGCAGATAAGTTCTTTAAGTTCTCGCAGGTTCAGTTCATTCTACAAACGGCACAAATGTTATGACGTCTAGATACTCTCGTATAGTTTAGAATTTCTCTGATGGTTTACTTACTTGTTCACTATAGCTACAGCTTACCGACATCTATTTCTCGCCCATTCATGCATAAAGATGAGCTCAAACAGTCTGCAAAACACTGTAAGTACAAATATTTGTTAATATATGCATGTGTATTCATACGATCAATGCCACTGCACTGCACTGATTATACCAATGATAGCAAAAGAAAATAAATAAATAAAAGAAATAAAAGAAACAATGACATCGATCGCATGTATAATATGATGGCCATCCTATCAAAAAAATAATTTCGAAACTTTCTATTGTCACATGATAAACAGCTTCTGCCTTACAAATTGGCTTTTATTTGGGTGAAATTTTCCTTCCTTTTGAATCTAAGTATATCAAGCAAACATTTCAGTCTATGAATTCTGTATTTTTTTGTATACAATGAATAGCAAATATTAAAAATTTCATATTTGTCAACATTTAAATTTTCCATGCAGTACTTCATCCTTTATTCCACCTAGTCAAGGGTTGATTTTTTAAAAATCCGTTCTTAGTGCCAGGCTAAATGATGAAAGGAAGTCATCTTAATTTATAAAAGAAGAAACTGACTGACTGACATATCAACGCACAGCCCAAACCACTGGGCCAAGAGATTCCAAATTTGGCATGTAGGTTCCTTATAAGGTCTAGGGGTGCACCAAGAAAGGATTTTTCAAAATTCACTCCCTAAGGGGGTGAAAAGGGGGTTCAAAGTTTGTATAGGGAAACAAGATTAGTTAGACTATTTTATTCGAAACTTCACAGAAGTACTCTTAATGATAAATGAGTAAACACGTGTTTCAGGTTTTTTGAGAATTCAACCCCTAAAAGGGGGAAAGGGGTAACAAAGTCTGAAAATCAACATGGGTGTTGTTTCTATGGTTTATCGGGTCGCTGGTTATGAAAACAACTATGGTTTTAAAATACGATGTGGCATACGTAAAATACCATCTCCCTGGATGGGGTGCGATGGGGTTGAAATGTCTAAATATCAATATGGGTGTCGTTTTTAAGGTTTTGCCCAAACCACTGGACCTAGAGACTTGAAATTTTGTACATCGATACCTTATACAATGTAGGCATCCACTAAGGAAGGATTTTTGGGAATTCCCACGGGAACGGGGAAAACGGGATTTATATATTCGTTTCCGAGTGACCCTATCTCAGTAACCATAATAACTAGACTCTTCAAATTTGATACACAAGTAGGTATTACATTAGTTCAAACATTAATTTCAGGATTTACTAAAATTCCCACGGGATAAGGAAAAAACGGGATTTATATATTCAGTTCAACGGAATCCTATGAACTATAATTACTGGACTCTTCAAATTTGGCACAGAAGTAGGTAATTATAATAGTAAAAAACGGTTTTAAGGATTTTCGGAAATTACCACGGGATAAGGAAAAAACGGGATTTTTCGTTTTACTGGTCGTAGAAAGCTGAAATTCGGCATGTAGGTTGCTTAGGGAGTGTAAAGGAGCATTAAGAGAGGACTTTCTGAAATTCTCACGGGAACGGGAAAAAACGGGATTTTTCGTTTTAGTGGTCGTAGAAAGCTTAAATTTGGTAAGTGGGTTCCTTGGGGATTAATAAAACATTACCCGAAATTCTTACGGGAACGAGAAAAAACGGGAGATCCCTGAGATCCCGTCATCAGGATCTGATGACGGGATCTCAGGGAAATCGAGGGCAACCTTCAAATTTTGTAGGCACGCATTACGTTTTTAATTTATTTTCTCAAGCTATTTAAGTGTTTGCGTCTGGTAGACATCATCTCATGTTGATGAGCTGATGATGGAAGGTAAAACTCCTTAACGGTTAGGAGTTGAGAATATTTTTTCAAATATTATAGGTTAGGTACGTATAGACCGATAGTTGTATTTTTTCAGGTTATCCAGGTGAGCTGATGATGGAAGGTTAAACTCCTTAACGGTTAGAAGTTATAGGAAGTTTCTTTAAATATCATATGCACGTATATACCTTTAGTTGTATTCTTTCTGGTTATTCAGATTCTTTCGAATTAGTGAAAAACATTGTATACTAAGAAATACTAAAAGGAATAGTAAAGGACCGTATCTAGAGGTACCTGAAGTTTAGTCGTGCTGGCTTGCACGCTTGCTTGCACGCTTACTTGCTCGCTTTCTTGCACGCTTGCTTGCTTGCGTGCATGCATGCTTGCTTGCATCTTGCTTGCATGCTTGCTTGCATGCTTGCATGCTTTCTTGCTTGCCTGTATGCTTGCTTGCTTGATATCTTGGTTCTTTGGAATACTTATGGTACACGCGGGCGAAGCCGCGGGCAAAAGCTAGTGTGCAATAAAATCACGTTCCTAGGCCGCTGGGCTGTGATTGATAGGGTACATCAGTCCATCAGTGACTCAATCATGCAGTCATCTTTTTTTTTCATGTACAAATTATAACTACCTACCACAGTAAAAAAAAACTTAATGGCTTTATTGGCCTTATCTTATCACACAGAACTTGTTGCCTAGGCTTCGTTGTAGTGACATGTCAGAGGCTTTAAACTGCAAGACTTTAAAACTTTAAAAGAAAGCAGCGCGAAGTCCTCGTTTCAAAGGCTCAGTCGGAAATAGTTTACAGTCACGTCGCACATGTGAGATAGCGGAATAGGCTTTTAGTTCGACATCGCGTCGTACATTACTGCGGGTTAATCTGCGGCCTCATTCCCCGCAAATGAGGTCTGCAGCGTCCGTTCGTCGCGGAGGGTAATGAAAACCTAAGAAGAAATATGTGTTCATGTATTAAAGAGATACAAGTAGGTATACCTTAGTAATTCTGCCTTTGTATAGGCACCAGAAATAATTGCTTCCAAAAGATTTTCTGTGAGATAAACTCAGCGTCCATTCTTATTCGCTATGTTTAGGTCTGAAATATATTGTTTGCGTTGAATATTGCGGCGGCCCCGTTTTATTTTTCTAGAGGTCAAAGAGCAGCAATTTAAAGATGATATCAAATCCAATACGGGCCAAACGTGATGCCTTCTCGTACTCGTTACTTTTTCATTCGACGACTGCAATAGTTTCCGTTTTCACTTTGGAACTATATACCGCACGTTTATAATGAGACTGACACTATTCGAAATTATTCTCATTTCAAAAATAAACTTTACGTAAAAAGAAAAACATGTTTAGTTTTAAATAATAATATAATTCCAATCCAATTGTGGCAGTCTCATTCTAAACGTGCAACACGAAGGTTTACTAAAAGTTTATTTTTGCTGGACATTAAATGTAATTTAATTTAGACAATAATTTGTAAAATGGTACAGAACAAGAACAACAAGCAGTGTAAGACCAAATTGTTGAGATTTATTGTACAGGTTTTTTTGGAACGGCAAAGATACCTACAAAGGATATTGTTATTTAATTTCGCATTGATATTCCTGAGAAGACTAATATACTCGTATATGTGTTATTTAAGCGCATCGCTCTTAACTGTAGTTTTTGGAAAGGAAGCATTGTATTTAATTTCACGGGTACACATATAGACCCGTTTCAGCTCTTTGATTGAAGTCGATGATTGATAAATGAAACTAATATACTTTCCACGTTTTAACAATGCTTATAAGCAGAACAGTGTTGCCTCATCAGCTTATGTAAATAAAATAATTTCTGGAACAATTTGCTTGCAGAAAGAGCTTTGACTGAGCGGAGCTTCATTTCTTCTAAGAAGTAATTTTTTCTCATCTATGGTCTATATAGGTACCAGGTACCTACGTTCTATTGCTGAAACAAGTGTCTTCTCCTAGTGAGAAGGCTGTAGTTCCGACGCGGATCCAGTTTGGATTGGAAATTCACACACCCTATTGAATTGCTTCGCACGTGTATATTTTTTAGTCAAGGGCATAAATATCTATACAGCCATAACACCACCCAACACCAGCCTGATGATAAGTGACCCTTACTGTAAAGCTCGTGGTAAATATAAATTCCGTAAAAAACAGAGGTGTAATTCCGGGTTTGAACTTACGATCCCCTGTTTGAAAGGCGGTGAAACCACTACCCGGCTTTTTGGTGAAGTCTATAATATTAATGTTCTGTAGTACAAACCATTAAAATACGATGTCCAGTAGAAAGTATCGTCGCTAAAGGAAAATGAATAAAAATTCAACGAGAATAAATAATATGAAAAAGTCCGCTTGCGACCGAGACGGCAGCGAAATTTCGTTATTAGGACACTTTTTCAGTATCACGTATTCACGATTCTCAGATAAATTTAATACTGCGTCATAATCATAAAGACAACGAATTTTAAATTGATTACTTAAAGTTGATAACGGGGTATACGAGTAATACTCAAATTAAGTAAAGTTTGAAAAGAATAATGTACAAATATTTACATTTACCATTTGATATACTTATGCCATTTTCTGAGAAATTGTCATAAGTAGTACCTAGAAGTAGTAATTAGTTCAAAATTATTAAAAAATAAACCTAACCTAACTTAAGCCCACTGTAGATTACCTACGTAGGGGGGGCAGGTAATTTTTTTTATATCGAGGAACTAAGGAGAGTCATAATTGATGAAAAAGCAAATTGGATAAAAAATATAACCTGCCCAAATTACTAATTCCACGCGGACGGAGTCGCGGGCAAAAGCTAGTTTATAATATAAACGTTTGACGGCCGGATAGCCTAGTTGTTAGAGAACCTGACTACGAAGCTTGAGGTCCCGGGTTCGATTTCCAGGTCGGGGCAGATATTTGTGTGAAAAATACGAATGTTTGTGCTCGAGTCTTGGATGTTTAATAATGTATTTAAGTATGTATTTATCTATATAAGTATGTTTATCCGTTGTCTAGTACCCATAGTACAAGCTTTGCTTAGTTTGGGGTCATTGTTCTGTGATATTTATTTATTATTTATTTAAAATCACGGAAAATTCTCAGATTAAAATAAAGTCTCTATTGTTTATTTCAATATTATGTATTTTATTTCAATATTAAATAAGGGTCCTCTAAATAAAGTTGGTGAGCAAAAGCAATCGACGCTATAGAGTATTTCTCAGCGTAGATAAGTAGTACGGCCATGGACTTTAATTTTATTGATAAGCCACATGCCATTATTCATATTTTAGCCTTACCTACTACTGCTACTACTAGCTGCTAGTACTCGTATATATCCTGATTTGCAATACACGGCCAAAATACGAACAGTGGCAAGTGTGTGACCGTCCCTAAAACATTTTTTTGAATTGAATATAGCTTCATTTATCGGAATACGGGAAACGATGAATGAAAAAAAAGCCAATATGGGCCATATTTTATTCATTCGTAATCCAAACATGAACAAAGTCGCATAGCAGGTGTATAATATGGAGGGGCAATATCGAGAGCCATTGAACAAGAATTGATTTATTATAAGCACCATTCACTCGAAATCCGCGGATCAGATTCCAGCAGCATTACTAAGAGCTTAGAGGCTAGCCTGCATGGATTGAGTCATAAAATTTTCATGACGTCGAAATGGACTGAAGGAAAGCGGTCAAGTACGAGTAAAACTCGTACATGGAGGGTTTCGTGCCTCCGTATAATGTTTTAAAAACAGTTTAGTAAAAAATCGCCGAAATGCAGGTAAGCACTAAAATTACATACTTTTCGAAAAACATTCAAACAGCATAAGGTCGCTCGCTCGTATGCGTGCAGCCATGACTATGACTGTTAATCATTGCCTATGCATCTGTCAGCTCTCGCCTAGCAATCCGCGCCGCTTAAAAACGCTGGAAAAGACTCGTTTTTTTTGTATTTCGACCGCTTTTAATTTTTAACTTTACTATATTTATACCTAGTATCTAGCTATAACGGTTCAAGAGATAGAGCCCCGTGACAGACGGACGGACAGACAGACAGCAGAGTCTCAGTAATAGGGTCCCTTTGGCACACTTGGGTACGGAACCCTAAAAAAGGATTGTTTCAAGTTAAGGTCGCAGCTAGGTGATTAAAGAAGTATTTCAAAAATTTCATGTGATTTAGAAATACAGCCATGGCATGGCAGCACGGTCGGCTGTCTAAGTGTAATATTACAGACAAGTCAATGTGATTGAGTTAGTTATAAATATCAAAGCAATATTGTTCTGCAATGATCTATAAGTTTACACCAATAAATCATCAAATCGATACTTGTACCGTACTTGTATTTAAAAAGCCGTGGTGGCCTAGTGGTTTGACTTATGGCCTCTCGAGTAGAGGGTCGTGGGTTCAAATCCCGACTCGCACCTCTGAGTTTTTCGGAATTTATGTAGGGGAGACCTAGGCGGGTTGACACAAAATTTACAATTCACGTCATAAATGCCTCACTATACGTTTTAGAACTATGAGATACACATCGCTAGAAAGCAAATTTAATACTCTAACAATTGATTTCAGTTAAAGTCGTAATTAGTAGTGACAACTATTTAAAAAAAAAAAATTTGTAACTAAAGTCAGAGTGTTTCAACTCTCCTAGTATAGAGGTAAGATGAAACAGGTATCTAGGTAAGTTGACACATTGATAAATGAAGCATATAAAAATAAAAAACGCACATTTTAAGTGAATAAAAACCTTTTAATATTAAAGAAACAGCCTTTGTCATCAATCAACAGTATAATATCTTTACTTATAATAGTTTACTTTTAATTATAATTAATAAGGCACATTGCAAGTAGGTTTATCCTATATACTATATCAAATTTTAGTCTTTTGGTGTAGCTAAAGCTATTTAATCACATAGTAATCTTAAAATAATGAAGGAACTTCTTTGAGATCAAAAAAAAAACAACTTTTGTAACTTAAAATAGTCTTCTGTTTATCATCTTACCTACTGGAGACAACCTTCTTTGTCGTCTAATTTCAAGTAGGCATTTTTAACTTAAACTTACAATAATCAATCGTCTTCGTGTACCTTAGTAATATTTAAATCTTAATTTCCTACTAATAGACTTTTAGTCTTCCATCTAACTAAAAATACAATAATAAACTTAAACACTTTCTTTGAGATCAACAAACTACCTAAGACTCTTTGGGAGACAAGATATGTTCAACTTATTTTAATTTTGTATTACATACTTTGTGGGACTATGTTTAGTAACTAACACAAGATAACAAACTAGAACAATAAAACATTGCATAAAGAATTAATAGATTCAATCGGATAAACAGTTTTGGCACATATAATTTAATTCACCATTTGTGCAATCCGCGTGAGCCCAACTCTTGCACTCTATACACTGCACCCATTCCTCGTTAGGTCTACTGTTTTTATATGGCTCTAAGCAGCATAGACATAAACAATCATCATCATCTTCATGTTCACTGTCGGATTTTTGTGAGACTTTCTTCTTCTTGTTCTTTGTAGTCTTTTTGTTATTGTTTGTCGCTTTCTTTTTTATGGTTGCTATCTTTGTTTGCTTTGAATTATCAAAAATTCGCTTCTTCACGTTTCGTAATTTTCTGTTTGCTTCTATTGCTTCGAGTGCCTCTTTTTCTGGAGTGTCTGTTAAAATTGTCGACTTAACCTTGCGTCTGTTCTGTGTACCTTTCCTTGGTAAAGCTTTAGGTAAAGGCCTAATAGTCTCAGGTGTAAATGACGCCGTTCCATTCGAGGTAGAAGGGTTCGCAAGTTCATGGTTACGTTGAGGAGAACTAGTATTCACGCCAGAATTAGGTGTGGAAGCAGTAGGCTGCTCAGGTTCATAGCACGGGTTAACAGTGCGAGTATCCATGTCTGGACGAGAAGTAAGCACATTTGCACTCGAACTGCAAGGCGAATTCCTTTCTGTTATAGGAGTATTATGGACCGCAACTGAAGTCTCAACATGAACAGAATGAGTAGATGTGTTTGATGTAGATTCTGAGGGGTTGGGTCTGGTTTCTTCCTCTCCAGTTGTCGTTGTGTTTTGTTGCGTTTCGATTAACACATTCGCTGCCACGTATTGCTACGCGCTACGCTCGTAGCCCGTAGCAGCGTTTTCCCGCTTTGTAGCGAAAAGTGCCTACGAACGGAGAACTCCACTGTGGCGTTCCCGGCACTGAATGTGTTAAGGGACGATCGGTTACTTGGCTGGGTAGGAAGTCTGCCGCTGTGAAAATATTTGGATTCAATGGCCAAATGCCACATGCAACAAAACCTGATGTTATGTTTCTTCCTGTAACTGCAACATCCATGGCTGTTTTCACAATACCAGGTACATCGTATATAGTCATAGTTTTGGCTGGATTGGAACGCATCCAACTATCAGCAGAGGTATTTATCGCTTTCTTTAAAGGACCGAATACAGAACGATCTAAAGGTTGCAATCTGTGTGTGCAATGGGGGGGGAATGTTAATAAAATTATTCCGTTGTCTTTGCAAAAGGAAATGTTTTTCACAGCTACATGTGAACTATGGTTGTCCAGTATCAACAACGCTTTACGGTCCGGTGACGATCGGACATGGTTGTGAAAATGTTGCAAGAAGATATAAAAATCCTCTTCTTGCATCCAGCCCGATGCATTACCAGACCCAACGCTACCAGCTGGTCCGTCTCGTATGAAGTGATCGTGAAATCGTTTTCTGGGGAATATAAACATGGGTGGAAGATGATTTCCTATAGCATTCACGGATAGGGCAACTGTAACTAACGTCCCTCTCTCTGCAGAAGTCATTGCACTAACCTGTTTTTCTCCTTTGCGAGCAATTACTCTGTTCGGTTTCTGGACTGTTGTAACCCCAGTTTCGTCCATATTCCATACATCAGAAGCTGTGAATTTATGTTTGTCTAATAGTTTCTTGAAGTTATCAAAGAAGAGATTTACGTTAGCCTCATTAAAACTTGTAGCCCTTGCGAGACTAGTGGCTTGTGGACTTCGCAGAGAGAGTGTAGGGTTTCTTTGCATGAAAAACCGCAACCAGACTTCTCCAGCCATTTCGTTTGAATCCCACGAAGCAGGATATTTTTTGTTATACTTTTGGGCAAGCTGAAATGCTAGACGCCTTGCATCTCTAGCACTCAGTCCATAATTGGCTGCTGCACAATTTATAAAATAATCTGCCAGTATTTTTTCTTCTTCAGCAATAAATATAAAGTTATGCACATACCCCATTGTGACCGACGTCTCGTTATTCCCATTGTGCTTCTTTTTTTTCTTCATGAATCGGTACAAGGAAGTATAATTTAAGTGATATGATTTTGCAGCATCGCGGAGACTTTTGCCCCTTAAATTGACTTCCTCAGCAGCCAAATCATAAATTTCCATACTGGCTTCGCCTCTATTTGTCTTCCGCACGTAATTATTTGGCATTCTAAACAAAACAAGAAAAAAAAATTATTTTTTAAAATGACGAGGTGAGTTGCAACAAACGAGGTGGGTTGAAACAAGGTGTTTCAACTTACCTCTCCATTGAAATTAACGGTTCTTAACGTGTCATAACGATTATAACCTACAAGCCGTTATTTTATCTAAAATATGAAATATGCATGTAAAACTAACTTAATCATGCTTTAAGAATCATCCACACTCAGCACAAAATCGGATTCATTACACATAAAGAAACAGTATCGAAAAAATGATAAAAAACTTACTTTTCGTACAATTTTGACCACCGACGCTGAATCTTCTCAACCGTTCGCCTGGCGGCCGCGACGTGTACTGACAAGTCTCCCAGACCGAGCTCAAGGTTTGAAATGCGTTGTTGCCATACTTCTATTCTCTATAGTTTCCGAGATATTGGCGTTGTGTCAACTTACCTTTGTTTCAACCCACCTAGGTCTCCCCTACGAAATTACATTTAAAATTTACCATGAGCTTTTTACGGCGAAGGAAAACATCGTGAAAAAATCTGCATACACCTGCAAAGAAATTCAATGGTGTGTGTGAAGTTCTCAATCCTTACTGGGCCCGCGTGGGAACTACGGCCCATGGCCTCTCATTCTGAGAGGAGGCCTGTGCCCTGTAGTGGGACGCATGGGATGGTGATGATGATGATGCAATCTATCAAGGGACTATCCTTTTTTGTTGCACTCAAACCACTAAGTAAGTGTAATTTGATGTGCATTGTTTTGAAGTTACTTAGAAGAGTCAATGTATCTACTAATTAAATGTTCAGCTGTATTAGCACCGAACTAAAATTATATCAGGAGTCAGCACTAAGCAGTACAAAGTAATAAAAGCTGGAGTTAGTATTATTTATTTCTAATGTCAGAGTGCGCTTTGATGTCACCGCTTTTATGATCCACATGTTTAGTGTTTACGTGTTTTGTTTTTATGCTTCACTCCACTTTGATCATAAATCCACTGATCCTCGAACATTGTCATGAGATGATTGAATAAATCAGTGGTTTATTTGGAGTATTTAGTATTTACCTACAGCTTTAACAGGTACCGTAAACTGGGGTTACTTTGAAATGCGGGGCTACTTTAGAAAACAGTTTTTTACGCCATGTCCTTATTTTTTTTAGACCATCTGTGGCAGTGAAATAACTACTTACCTTGATAAATCACCTAACTTTGTACGTCATTTGCGTTTTTATAACCATTTTAAATCTATCAAAGTAGCCCCAAAATTTCCTAAAGTAACCCACCCCAGTTTACCGGTAATCATTTTTCGATTTTCGAAAAGATGTTTTTTTATTACTTCTTACAACAAATAACAATGATTACCTACCTATGAAAACTTATGAGTACCTATTGTAGATCTTAGATGTGGTACAGGATAGTGAAACGGGTCAAAATTAGATACAAAGGGCATAGCTGAATTGAAGTAGACATTGTTTCGTTGAGTTTTTAAGACGTCAACCTCACGCTTTTCCTGGATAAAGAAATGGTTACGGTCGACAAAAGTCATGATTCGACGAATGCTACAATAAAAAAGTTCAGCGAAAACGGCTTTTAAGGAAGTCGTTAGGTGCCCAGTGGATAATAGGTCTGAGGTAAGGTTACAGTTCCCAAGCACTTGGCTTTGACTTTAATTGAGGCCCCAAAGTTGACGCGTGTACGTCAAACGGGATCAAGTCACCTTTGATGCTCCCTTGTTTGATCCACATTCCTGACAAATTAAGTACAGAGGAGGCATTTGGATAGCAAGAGACATTACAAACATATAGTATACGTACTTAGTTTTTTTTTTCCAAACTTGATGAAATTTTAGGACATTTTATAAGACATTTCGTTTGTCGTTCAAAGTTTCGTTTTGTTCTTGCTCGGATGTTTGTAGCTCTGATAATGTACTCGTAGACAGTTTTGTGTGGTGTTTGTGAAAGGTGAAAGCTAGTTCTGGCTGACATATTATGTATTGTTTGTTTTATTTTAAGGAGAGGGTGGGTTCTGTATGTTAACATGTGTGTCGTGTACAGACGTAGCTGAGAAGCAAGGTCAAATATTGTGGTTTAAAACATCATGCCTTGAAGGAGTAAAAATGTTTGCTTAAAAGTGTAAGATATAGTTTCCTTTTATAATCTGCCATGTTATAATTTTCATAGAAGATTTAATCATTGCTGTGGCGTATATATCATAAAAACACGGGTATACATTTAAATTTAAAAGTTATGAATCCAGGATTAGTTATGTCACTGTACTGATTTGAGGTCTTCAATACTATGATTGTATTGTACGTCGTAGAATCTCATTTATTATAATTGTTTTGAATTGCCTAATACTCATATTACAGATTTATTTTCGTTGTAAAAGATTATAATGCTTTTCATTTCTTAATAAAGAAAACTCTTCCATTACACAACTTAAGGGCTTTTACACTGAACGATTTCTATTAGGTATATTTTCTCTTCAAACATCGCGAGTTGTGGTGGTCTCTGAAATATTAGTACCGTAATAATTAAGAAAGAAAGAAACTCTGCTTCTGCACTCTTGCTGTTCTACCATTAGAAGTACTGAGTTCTTCTTTGAAACTGTTTACTGTAATCTTTGTGATTAAAGAAATGCAAATCTCTTGAAAATTAAGAAGGCTCTTACTTAGCGACTGATAGATTAGGAATCCTAACCTCGCGTACGAATCTTTCTCGCGCCTTACAGTGTACCGAGGACCTTAAAAGGATGATCGTTTTCTTCACGCCGAATATCTTAGTCGGCACTGCAAACAGTTTAAAATCCGCTTAATCATGTCACAGAGTGCCGTGAAGCGAAAGCTCGGCTAGAAGAATAGTCGGCGCGGTCTGGGCGCGGCACCCCCGGGCGAACTCAGTGCCCTCCCGGCTCGCGAGACGTTCGCACCGGTCCTGACCGCCCGACCAACCGACCCCCCAACTTATCACGAATTCTCACAATGAGAACGAACGTTATCGCTTCTTGAGTTCAGTGAGCGCCAACGACTTTGAAAGTATTGCCTGCCAGTGTTTTGGATTATGCCTGCGAGGGACTAGCGGACTGGATTTGCTATCGGATTGAAATGCAAGTTGGATTCGTTGTATTTTTAGAATAAATTACTTCCTTGATGCGTTCTAAACAAATATGTATTAAATAGCGGCTCTTACAAATATAGATGATTTCAGGCTGATAATAATAAGAAAACCTTTCCATTTAAATTTGGTACGGTCTAGTTGACATAATAGTTTATGACAGTCGTCATCACAGACATCGAAATTCTGGGTGCTTAGAAATATTTGAACATACACTTACGTGGTTGATAATACGGTCGGTCATATTAAAAAACAATAATTCAGATATTATTAAGCCCCGAAATTTATCTTATGTTATGATAGTGTATAAATCTAGGTAAGGCGAAAACATAACATTATTTTTAAGTAGATAATATTAGATTAGGTAAAGCAATTGCAATTATAAACGTCAAATGAATTCCATAATCGTAATAAATATTGGCTAGGATCCCAGTGCAATTTCAAATTAGCATTTATAAATTAAACCCAGGTGATTGCACAAGGATCAGTGCTGACAAATCCTGCGGGATTATCCGGGTCAATCGCGCAATTCATTTTAATTAAAAATAATAGATTCAGCATTGTACTTACATTTTTAACATTTTCAATTGTTTTTACATTTAAAATGTTGTACAAGTACGAGCTTAAGGTGGAGCTACTACGAGTATCGTATTAAAAAAATTCGAGTTAATCAGACGTTTTCAAGGGGGTCAAAATCATGTTCAAAGTTTTCGTTACATACTAACTAACATATGTATGAAGCTAATAGAAGTGTGTTAAAAAGACTGCTAAAATTAGAATCCTTCCTTTTGCCTTTGCTGTTGTCAGGCAAAAAGCATCGTTAAAAAAAGAGAGTAACAAATATTTGACAAACCGAAATATCTAAGCAGATAGTGTGTACACACACACACACACACACACACACACCTCTGTAAGTGTACACACGTTTTAGTAGGGAGAAATGCATTGCAATGCATTGCTAATATTCCTCAAGTGAGAAATGTAGGTATACTTGTCAAATGTGCCATAAGCAATGAAAATCAACCCTAAACGTTCAATAAAAATTTAAAGAGTCCCCCGGGGCTAGAAATAATTGCCGCAGGGAACTTCCAGAAGTATTTGAGACGTTAATTATCACGAAACGTATAACGATTTGCTTATCTTAACAATTTGGGGAACGGCCCAGCTATATGTTTCGGGAAAGCGGACGTTTCGAATTTCGGTTCCTCTTGTTTCCCATAATTTCAATTGCCATACCAAAACGTTTGCCTTAAAATATATAAAAGCGTGCAGTTTACAGGATTTTTTGAAATGTCATCTTATAGAATACAGTGGGTTAGGTTAGTTTAAATAACAATTCTTCTTAGTACAATTTCAGAAATAAATTATGACAAATAAATTTACGGAATTATGTTTATTCTTAAGACTTTATTTCTACGCCTTAGGGCAGAACATAGCTGAACCAATAAATAAAAATAAAAAATTACCTACGGAAAACGATGCATCGTGGAATATGAAATTCGGGAAAACGATAGAGACCCTGAAAATTGCCATACCTACTTGAAGGTCAAACTATAAACAGCACTGTGTATCATCAAGAGTCATCGGCTATCAGCAATCTTCATGTTCTAATCATTGACATATTTCTAGCCCTTTTGTACCGGTAAAATGTTCCGGGCAATTTATGTACTTCTATCTTAATTCAGGAATTACATTAGTAACTTTGATCTTTTGATTTGATTGCTTTCATTTTCAATTACAATCCGTACAACAGCTAATTGATGGCAAGCAATCTGCCAACATCAAAGGAAATGGTGCCCGCTTCGCCGGCATTCAAACAAAAACAGCAAATAAGATCTACTTAAATTCGGAGGGTTTTGGCTAAATGATGAATTTTGTAGAATTAATTTAATTTCCATATGTATTTGCGTTATTTTTGCTGTAAAATTTATAGCGGATCTTATAAATCCTGACCTTAGTTTCAAATGTAAAAGCGAGGAATTCTTTTTGTATAATTTTCTTGGACGACCGCTTTAGCCTAGTTGTTAGTGACCCTGCCTACGAAGCAGCCCCTACAGTGGCAGCTCCTGTAGGCTTATTGTCTAACGTTTTTGACGCTTGCCTTCGCAATCGCTATCTCTTTCTGTCAAACGGTATAAAACGTTGACAGAAAGAGATAGTGAAAGCGAAGGCAAGCGCCAAAAGCGTTAGACAATACGGCCTCTGGTTCGAATCCCGGTAAGGGAAGGGCATTCATTTGTGTGATGAGCACGAATATTTGTTCCTGAGGGGTACGTATCAAAATATATAAAGTTTAAAACAAATAATGGACGAAATACATAATGGTCATTTGATATAATGCAATTTTCTTGGAAATTCTCAACTTTACAGGATTTTCATAAAATAAACCTAACCTAACCTAAACCAATCTGTAGATTACACTATTAAAAAAAATCGTTTAATCAATAGTTTCATAGAAAATTTTAGTATGTATTATGACCATTATGTATTTCGTCCATTATTTGTTTTAAACTTTATATATTTTGATACGTACCCCTTAGTTTGGGACTAGGTAGATTTGTGTAAGATTGTCCCCTAATATTTATTTATTTATTTCTTACCGGCGCATTAAAATCGCATAAAAAGCTAGGTACTACTTAGTCCTAATATAATGTGTATCGTTACAAAAAACCTGCTATAGATAATTTAGGTGCTACGAAATGTCACAAATAATATTTGTTCCAGATTCTTCATATTCCTAATTGGTCATATTACTAATTCGACACTTTCCTAACTGGTCATATTCCTAACTCATCATTGTAGAGTCAAATGAAATCGTGAATACGTTCGTGTGTGTGCGCGTGTCGTAAATACTTTGTACTATGGTTTAATAACAATATTTTTTTGTTTAATGACAATAATTTACTTAAGGCGGAGTCCAAAAGCAATGGCAAATAATATAAAGCCTGTGCAGGCAAATGTACATGATAATGACGAGTAAGGAATATGACCGATTAGGAAAGTGTCGAATTAGGAATATGACCAATCACAAACAATATAGACTCAAGTATGTATGTACCTATTGGTTACTTTTGAAATATACTAAACTAGCTGTTGCGTCTCGTGGGAACTTTCTACTTTCCCGGGATAAAAAAAATCCTATGTTAATTTGGAATACCTAGTACCTATAACTATGAAAGACTTTTTGACATCGGTCTTGAAAATCAAAATTGGTGTGACGTAGTTTAGGATCCCGCTTAGATTTAGTATCTAGAGATATACAAAATGTTCTGTTTTACTCGTTGTGGAACCCAAAAAGCCGTGTTAATTAATGCTCATTTAAACAAAGTAAGCTCGTCGGTTCTCTCTGTAGACAAAAATAAAATGTAACAAAACACAGGTTCACAGCAACTGTGATGTACTTACAGGGTGTTTAATTTAGCGGGTTATTGCTGTATCGCGTTGTAATTATGTTCCATCGTGCACGTATACGTTCATTATGTACGTCAAGTCGCTGCGTAATTGATGATAAATGACACTGATGGAGAAGCATGCGTTCAAATTAACCGGAGGCGTATATACAGCAGTATGAGTTCACTCTTTACTCAGAGTACATACCTATCCTACATTTATTCCATGCAAATATCAATTATCACCTTTTCTGTTTACTTCTTAATTACCTACTAGTGTTGATTTCGTTTTTAGCTGATCTGATCTGTTCAGTCTATAATTATTTTATTATACTTTTGTTTTTCAAAACTTTGTACTTATAAAAAGTATGGTGCACATTTACGGTCAAGTGCAAAAATATGTATCGATTTAATCCTCTCATAATTATGTAACGATACCTTAATTCGACGACATAACGCATGCTTAGTAATAAACGGGCTTAACTCAAAAATCGTGAATTATGGTAAATCGATTTTAAAGTTTAAACTTTAAACTCAATTTACCATAATTCACGATTTTGAGTTAAGCCCGTTTATTACTAAGCATGCGATAAGAGCTATGGAACATATTTATGAGCAAGTTGTGTGCACCCATATTTTTGCACTTGACTGTACAGTGGTAGGGGTTTTTGGTAGTGTAGTATGTAGGTACATAATGTATCTACAGCGCTTGGGAAGATGTACTTAAATAAGTATATACTAGTAAACTCAATGTTAATCGAAAGGATCCAAAAGGAAATCCATCTGATTCTACTTATGATAAACACAAAGTACTGTTTTCCATCGTATTTTACATCATGACATTATCATCGTCACAGTACATCATCGTAAGAATATGTCTTTATGTTGTTTTCAGTTTGTACTTTGTTGTAGGTTCTTGTCTATTATTTCTCTGGGTCTACCTAAGCATCCAGTCTACAACAAAAACCTATAAATGGGAGTTACCAAAGTAAGCGCGCTAAAATAAACTGAGAAAGAGTAAAGAACAGAGGTGATTTCGGAAACTTCTGGAAGAACTTTCAGAATTCTTTTATCTGAAAGTTACTCATGCAGCATAAGCTAATTCACTCGGACAGGTAGCCACTTATACTTGTAGATAAGATACTTTAGTTTTAAACTTGAGATTGGAATAGTTTATTAGTGTAATGTAATGTAATTAATGTAATGAGATATCTTTGGAAAGAAATGCCATCAGCTAAGCGTAATTAAGCAGCTTCAGTGTTGATTTGGGAACGTATCAAAACATATTAAGTTTATAACGAATAATGGACGAAATACATAATGGTCATAATACATACTAAAATTTTCTATGAAACTATTGATAAAAAAAACTTTTTTAATCATGTAATCTACAGATTGGTTTAAGTTAGGTTAGGTTTATTTTATGAAAATCCTGTAAAGTTGAGAATTTCCAAGAAAATTGCATTATATCAAATGACCATTATGTATTTCGTCCATTATTAATTTTAAACTTTAGATATTTTGATACGTACCCGTTGATTTCGAGTAGATTTTACATTGAATATCAACATATATTTGTGGGTAAAAGAAGATTTAAGATTTAACAAAATAAGATTTAGATAATTCAAATTAAATAAACGTAAAGTGATTGAAATATTATTATGTTAGTATATGTCGGAATAAAAGATTAGCGAGGTGTGACGGGTATCACCGTAATGCGTTGCTTAACGCCCTGCGATCAAAGCAAACCTTTACCTACTATTTATACCGAGAACAAAGACGGCAACTTTCTTTGCAACTGGTCCACATAGGTAAATACTGCAACACACAAATTAGTAACAATATGGACGCTTGCTTATATTTCAGAATTCATCCTGTTCCACCTAAAGAATACAACAAAAGGATAATACATAAAATGTTTCCTAATTATTGCCTCTGGGCGAAGAGTAACACAAATAACTACACTAGTGACATCTTCTTTTCTTTGTAGCCGGTTAAAAAAGAAATAACTCAAAATTGCCTTTGATTAGGTATGGAAGGAATCCTTTCGATAACAAATGACGCTCGAATAAACAACAAAGCATAGGCTTGAAATTGGAAATACAGCTCGGCCGTGTTGGCGGTAATAAGGGCGTCGTTAGTTCCTATTGTTATTCTTATATGTTTCCGGACTTTTCGTTACATAGGTAACGAAAACAACGATATCATAACGGTAACAGGCAATTTCGCCTCAATCAGCAAGTTACAAAATCAAACGGAAAGGGGCTTATGAGAAGTATGCGGTTGTTAAAAAAGCAATAGGTTGTAATGAATCGGGTTCAGTGAGGAGGTAAATGAAAGAGGAAGTCAGTGTGCGGCAAGAGATGGTTTATGAATGTGCCACTGTGAGTTATACAATCTTAGGTATACAGTTACACTTATCCACACTATACTTATGGATCAGGAGCGGTGTCCCTCACCACACGATAAAATAGAACAAAACAAAGAAAAGAAAATAAAACTTAAATATAGAATATTTGTCTTGGCGACAATGAAAAATAAAAATAAAAATAAAGGAAAAAAACAAAAAGTTCCGTGTCGAGATTCGTACTCGGACACCTTGCGCGGCGACGCTCTTTACCGTTGGTCGATCCACTCGGTCACGGCGACTCATGCAGCACGATGCGAATTTGCCGGCCCCTATCCGCCGCGCAACGCGTCACATCAACGTAGATAGTTACAAATTAATCTTGTCTTTCGTTATCACACCACAAGCCAGGTAGGGCGTACATAAAGGGCGTTTCCAAAGGCTGTAAAACAAATTGCAACCTTTAGCCTAACATACTAAATTCCGACGGAATTGAAATGACAAATCCAATGATATATTTTGCCCTTTCGTAATCTATGGACTTACCCCGTGTCAGGATTACGCCAGCACTATTTTATAACACCAAACCAAATCAACAACGAATTATGACAGATATTTGTTTAATTGCTACAAACAGATGCCAGTGACATTCACTTGGCCGCACAGTTCATTATCTCCGTCCACGCTAGACCGCTACCCTCATCTTCCATAATAAAAGATCGGTGCATACCGCGCGTTATTTACCGGTTTCGATATTAGGCACGACATCTAGTGAATGGCAGATGAGATAATCATCACAAGGTTTTAATTTTCCGTGCGTCAATGTTTTGATCATTTGTGAAACCTTTTCTTTTATTTGCAGAATAAATTTTATTGATTGTTTTACCTATGTTGAAACAGCTTTTGAAGAGGATCTTGTTTATAGGTTCCACTTAGTTTAAAGAATTACTTATTCGAAAGTGTTTTGTTTATGGAATGAAAAACAAAAAAAAACTCAAATAATTTAAGTATACTATTATTATTATTAGCCGACCGGAAAGCCGAGTGGTTAAAGAACTTAGCAGAGCTTAAACGAATAAATTAAAACTACGAATTTTCGTTTTCTCTATCTATTTAAATATGTTTATCCATTGCCTAGTACCACAAAACAAGCTTTGTTTCCTCCTTTGGGACTATGTGTATTGGTGTTAATTATCCCGTGATATTTCTTTCACATTTATTTATTCCTAACGATTAAATATAAGATGCCTTTAACACTTTGATGAACCAACGGATCCTTACTCAGGGGACAAGTATATTTACTAGCTATAGTTGTAATGGATATGTTAATCTCTATAAGGTTGATTTGACGAAGTTGTTAGGCATTGAAATGTGGAACTATTGCTAAAGTTTCCAATCTAGTTTATGAATAGAACTCCTAATGGTGAATAGTGTAGGTAGAACAGCATTCTAAGGCTGCCTGTGCACTAGAGCTGAGCTAGGCAGCGGAGCGGAGCGAGGAGGTAAAACAGAGCGGAGTTGTTGCGGACTGGGTCCAGTGGGCCCAGTGGCGGCGTAGGGTAGATTGTCACTCCGGCCGGTTACGTATTGAATACCCCCACTTAAAATAAAACACCAAATACTAAACATGCTTACGAGACTTTATTATACTAAAATATTCGATCACACTATCAAAATTGATAAAATCGAACGATTGGTTAGTCGCGCTTGGCTCGTTGTGGACCTTAAGTAAGATTTGATTAATCTTAACATTGAAAAGCTTCTTTCACATGAAGCCCCCGAAACAAAAATTGTTAAATAAATCGAAAAAATTGCACACAAGATTAGGTAGTTATTGATTGATACATGATATGTCTTTAAAGAGGGTGATTTGGGCGCCTTCTTTGGATGTACGAATGAGTTGTCGTTGTCACCCCTTGGTGCGTGGCACCTGGGGTGGACCGCCCCCTCCAGCCCCCTTTTCGCCACCATTGGTCTGTCCACAGACCTGGAGGTAGATAGCGTAGCGGTGTTGCGGACCGTGTTTTTCTATACGCGGATTCGTTTCTCCGCCCCGCTTCTCCGTTCTTCTTCCTCGCTCTCCTTTATATGAATTATTATGATTTTTATATGATTTTTATATGAATTTTTAAACTACTTTTCCTACTCGCTGTCCACTGACGAGGAGCGAAAATTTCACGCGATTCTATTGGTGGATTTTTACATCGCTCACCGCTCCGTTGCCTCGCTCCGCTACTGTGGACAGGCAGCCTAAGTTAGGGAAATCATATTCATATTTCAGTCAAGTAAGCTTTTTTTTAATTTTTTCTTGTATTTCTGTTTTTGGTTACTGCAAGAGATGATAATGGGACTCAGTTTATAGCTCCTCTATTCTGAGGATTTCTCAGTATTTTATCTGCTCATTTCTGTGTAATACTAAGCTCACTTATTTTTAATCAGCGTTATGTCACGTTCTTTCGTAATTTATGTTCCAGTGGCGACGGACAAGATAAAAGTTTCGATCTCGCTCCACCGAGGTGTGGAGATAAAATAATTATAGGTTTAGGGTTCCGTACGCTGAAAGAAAATACGGAAACCTTAAATGATCACTCGTGCATCTATCGGTATGTCCGTTTGTTACAGCCAATTTGCTCCGAATGTACTGAACCGATTAAGTTGAAATTGGGTACACACACAGCATTCTTGTGACCCAAATATGAACGTGTAACGCAAATAAATTTAATTTTGATTGTAGAACATTTTTACTTTAGTAAACCAAAGTTAACCTAAAAATATTTTACTGCTACTAGCGTTTAACTGTGGATTAATTTAGTCTAGACGCGAGTGACAAATTTGTAGGCGATGTGGATCGTCTAAACCAATAACTTGGTATTTTGATAATTGGATATGAAACTATTGGATTAGTCTCGAGTGGGTCTACGTACAAAGTCGAATGAAGGAGGTATGATTCCGTTCAAGTATCTGCATAACTTATGATACTCAGTGAGATGTAAATCTCTCTATAAATACAAGATAGATTGTCGGTAATTGACAACCATTGAGCGCGTTCCAAGAACCGGGTTTGGGCCATAACGATAAGTTACGGTGCAGGCATTTCATGGGGTTTAATTATAGACTAGGATGTCTATTCGGAAGCGTGTTTAGCAGCATGGTAGAGCAAACCGGGCCGATTCTATGCCATTCATACGCGTGTACATTGCATGTGAGAATAGTGTACCACAGACTAGGGGATCGACTATTCAAATTAAATCACTCGAAAATACCATTCTTAAATGGAGCAAAATTATGTGAGTGAAGTTTGCACCGCCATTCTGGAAATTCAAAAACATAAGGGTGTGCTAGGTTGTGCTAGAGTTGTGCTAGCTTGTGCTGCAATCCATTTTTGGAAATTCTTAAGAGCGAATATTTAAAAAAAACACTGTTTTTACGGCTAGCACCGCCACTTTTTCCCTATTAAAAAAAAAGTTGTGCTAGATTGTGCTAAGCTTGTGCTAGCTTGTGCCGCTTTTTGACAATTAAAATAAATTACTTAGTGCTCACATTTTCTACTACTCTACTCATATTCAAATTCAGTCCATTTTTTCAACATTTTATGAACGGTATTTTCACAGATGTGATTTAAAGATTGCAATATTTCAAGACATACCCAGAAACTACGTTTTGATGTACTTACTTTATAACAATTGCATATCTCTCAAAAACTTTCAAGTGTCCACGATTCAAAAAGTTGATGACGAAGGTACGGTAAACACTAATGTACGAAAGCTTTTCGCTGTGCTGATTGCTGATTTATTGTAGATCGAAAATACTTTTGCGAGATTTAAAGAAGTCTTTTTGTTAAGAAAACCGAGAAGTGTTGATATAATAGAAAGGTTCGGCGGGGTGGGCGGGCTTAAGCCATGTTTTTATAATACGAGTAAAATTATCCGAGTAGCTGTAGATTGCGGGGCTACTGACCTAGTTATGATGTGATGGATATTCAATGCCAGCAATGTATTGTTACTTGCATGTTTTTACTTGTAACGTGAAATCCCGCAGGATTGGATTTCTTTGTAGCCGTATTTCCAACTAACATTGCATGTTAGGTAAGTACAAACTTAGTGGCTAGGACTCACGCCCTCACACCCTTACCTCCAATATGTTTGCGGCTTCTAATAGTAGATTGTTCAACTAGGGACTAAAACAACCCACAATGACACGAGATATTTAGCCACCCGAGCGATAGCGAGGGAGGCTATAATTCGAGTTGTCATTATGGTAGTTTAGTCTCGCGTTAAACACTCTACTTTTCACTTTGAATGCGAAGAAAAAAACGACGTACAAAATTACTTTTTTACAACGTATGCTCAATACGAGCAATGGACATCTGTTCAAAATTCAAATAGCAAAAAAAAATTCCGCTGTCTTTTCTTTTCTTTTATATTTTTTTACGCTGACGTTTTAAATGCTTGCATAATTAGCCAACAGATTCTAACTTAAAGACTATGTTAAAACTAATTGGACTATATATGCATGTAAGAATGATAATTGTTCATTCATTAGAATCGGCAAATAAATTAACCTAATTGATCTAACTAAGTTCACACACAAAATATATTGTTAACTGAAACACTTACCCGTGAATAAAGAAACGACATTTTAAGTTTATTTTCTATATGCCAATTCTTTGTTAAATTATATCTAATTATACTTTCTATTTACTATTAAATGCAAATGACATCGCATTATTTTGAAGTCACGCCATATTAACTTTCAAACGTAACTGCTCTATCTACCGTACACTCCATCCAGCACTGCTTTGCAGTAGAGCAGGGAACTGCTTTGCCGACAGCGCTTTTAAAAAAAAACAAAATAATAAACACCTAAGCTAAAGGAAATCTTTCTTTACATGCAGAATAAAATGAATTCATCTTTAATATTTTATAATTAAATAGATTAATATTCGTAATTATTCATCGTGTTTCACGAAATTATTATTTTTTAAATATTTTTTATACAGTTGTCATTTTGAGGTTATTTCCACGCCCTTAAGGCTTCCACAGACCGAAGCGCAGGGCGCTACGGAGCGTCCGCAGCGCGCTTCGGTCTGTGGAAAGCTTTGAAATTGTCTATACCCAGTCACTGAAAATGGCGATAATCCTTCATTCACAAACACCGTGATTGGCAGTTTAGGGGTTTCGATAGTCAATTAAAAAATTTTTACTTTAATCCCTAGAGATCAAAAAAGAGCTTTAGTCCCGATATGCAGAGACTAAAGTAACATTTTAAGAGCATGAGAAGTGAAAAAAGCCATTTAACCCACATACGTACAAAGTGAAAGGGATGCCCTGCCCAATCCATAAATCTATATAAGTGAAAAGTATTGAAGGCAAGTCAAAAGCGCCTGGCAAGGATGTATTTTTTGCAGGAGGAAGTAAGAGTTAGAAGAAAGAAATGGTTTTCATGGACGACTATATCTTCTTCTAATATATAAAAATCTCGTGTCACGGTGTTTGTTATCGAACTCCTCCGAAACGGCTTGACCGATTTCTATGAAACTTTTTTTTTCTGTATTTGGTAGGTCTGAGAAAAGGTCGAAGGCTATTTTTTATACCCCTACTCTTTGCAGACTGTATTTTTTAATATCATTCAAGTTAGGGTACTATGAGGAGCGTAATCAAATGGATATTAATTCAAAAACTAATAATTTGTATCTAGAGACGGACCTATGAGTAATATATTCGATTGTAAACTTACATGAATATTTATTGTGTCGCAGGAAAACTTGGCGAATTTTTGCATATTTTTGATAGGTTTCCTTTAGAAGAGAGCGTAGGAAAAAAATTGACCAAAAAGTAGGCCTTATAATGGTTGAGTTATTCTAAACTAGTTCTAGTCAGTGGATGCGGTCCCACATTTTACTCTCCAAATCTATCTAGCACGCGCTCTTAGCTCTATAGTGCCTATATATATTTGCTGCCAGCTCATACTGCTGCAAGTGCGATTTTAAAAAGCTATTAATATTTCCAGAAAGCCAGTGAGATTAAATAAAAAGCTTCGTCTTGTTTCATATTTTCATTTATTAAATTTTTACGGAGATGTTATTGTTAAAACCGTCACGTACTGAATTGGACCGCACTCAATTAAATTAAATAAGAGTATGGAATGTCGTTATATAATTTTGAATGATGACAATATAAAGCCTTTCGTACCTAATTGGATTAATGTGTGTTACGTAAGACTTAATTATTAATTTCACACTTAATTTCTGGTACTTCAAATAATTTGCATATATCTTACTATCATTTTAAAAAAGCGCATATCTCTCGCGATACAACGGGGTAATGCGGCAAGTGTTTTTGGGACTTTTGGCCCAGGGTTGAATCGACTTGGAGGGTGGGCAGTTTAGGTTAACATGACGAAGCTTGTTGCGGAACTTGCGGATAACAATATGTTTGCCTGACGAAGCCTGCGCTGCGGATCTGATTTTCTTGTATCCTTTAATAAACATTAACAAATAAAATAATTTACTGCAAGTTTTTTAAAAAAGTTACTCTTTCACTGCTGTTTCACGTAAGCACAGCAGTGGGTAAATGCTATTTTTAATAAGCTATTAAGTTACTATTTAAGTAATAGTGACTGACCATAACCTCTAGCCATACCTTACATTCAGGATCACTAAGCCAGTAGACGCTAGGTATTCCGATCGATCAAGTAATAATAATCTAACTAGTCCCACGCGTTTTGTTCAGATTTCACACCAAATCACACAGAAAATCTATTTTCTAAATTTTCCCGAAAAAATTGCAGATGAAAAATCAAAAACATTCCCGAAGGAATTGAACTTTTTTACGAGGTTGTTAAAGCTACCAGCGCCGATCGAACTACGTTCGTAAAATCGTGCAAGTATGATTTAACATTAGCACATTAATTATTATTTTTACGAAGTTTTTATGAATTTGTTAGAGTTGTAAACCATTTGATAGTCACAGTCTAAGCTCCCTCTAAGTTTTCCGCTCGCTTATTTTAATATACTAATGAGATGAGTACCTCTTACATCTATCTATCTAATCTAATACCTTTAAACGAGCAATTCTTGTATATATATATATATATATGTATATATATAATCAGGATCTCGGAAACGGCTCCAACGATTTCGATGAAATTTGGTATGTGGGGGTTTTCGGGGATGAAAAACTGATCTAGCTATGTTTCATTTTCAGAAAATCGCTTTTGAAATTTTAGCTTTCTACAACCAGTAAAACGAAAAATCCCGTTTTATCCCGTTCCCGTGGGAATTTTGGAAAATCCTCTCTCAATGCTCCTCTACACTCCCTAAGCAACCTACATGCCGAATTTCAGCTTTCTATGACCAGTAAAACGAAACATTCTGTTTTTCCCGTTCCCGTGAGAATTTTGGAAAGTCCTCTCTCAATGCTCTTCTACACTCCCCAAACTACCTGCATGCCGAATTTCAGCTTTCTACGACCAGTAAAACGAAAAATCCCGATTTTTCCCGTTCCTGTGGGAATTTTGGAAAGTCCTCTCACAATGCTCCTCTACACTCCCCAAGCAACCTACATGCCGAATTCAGCTTTCTACAACCAGTAAAACGAAAAATCCCGTTTCTTCCCGTTCCCGTGGGATTTTTGGAAAATCCTCTCTCAATGCTCCTTAACACTACCTAAGCAACCTACATGCCGAATTTCAGCTTTCTACGACCAGTAAAACGAAAAATCCCGTTTTTTCCCGTTTCCGTGGGAATTTTTGAAAGTTCTCTCACAATGCTCCGCTACACTCTCCAAGCAACCTACATGCCGAATTTCAGCTTTCTACGATCACAAAAACGAAAAATCCCGTTTTTTCCCGTTCCCGTGGGAATTTTTTAAAGTCCTCTCTCAATCCTCCTCTACACTCCCCAAGCAACCTTCATGCCGAATTTCAGCTTTCTACGACCAGTAAAACGAAAAATCCCGTGTTTTCCTTATGACGTGGGAATTTCCGAAAATCCTTAAAACAGTTTTTTATTATTATAATTACCTACTTCTATATCAAACTTGAAGAGTCTGGTAATTATAGTTCATTGGATCCGGTTGAATTGAATATATAAAACCCGTTTTTTCCTTATCCCGTGGGAATTTTGAAAAATCCTGAAATTGATGTTTTAACTAATATAATACCTACTTGTGTATCAAATTTGAAGAGTCTAGTTATTATAGTTACTGAGATGGGGTCACTCGGAATCGAATTTATAAATCCCGTTTTTTCCCGTTCCCGTGGGAATTCCCAAAAATCCTTCCTTAGTGGATGCCTACATTGTATAAGGTATCTATGTGCAAAATTTCAAGTCTCTAGATCCAGTGGTTTGGGCTGTGCGTTGATATATCAACAGTCATTTAGTTTATTTAGATATTTCAACCCCATCGCACCCCATCCAGGGAGATGGTATTTTACGTCCGCCACGTCGGATTTTAAAACCGTTGTTGTTTTCATAACCAGCGACCCGATAAACCATAGAAACAACACCCATGTTGATTTTCAGACTTTGTTACCCCTTTTCCCCCTTTTAGGGGTTGAATTCTCAAAAAACCTGAAACACGTGTTTACTCATTTATCATTAGGAGTACTTCTGTGAAGTTTCGAATAAAATAGTCGAACGCATCTTGTTTCCCCATACAAACTTTGGACCCCCGTTTCACCCCCTTAGGGAGTGAATTTTGAAAAATCCTTTCTTAGTGCACCCCTAGACCTTATAAGGAACCTACATGCCAAATTTGGAATCTCTAGGCCCAGTGGTTTGGGCTGTGCGTTGATATGTCAGTCAGTCAGTCAGTCAGTCAGTCAGACAGTCAGTTTCTTCTTTTATATATATAGAAGATATTCAAAGAAAGATACGTAAATTCTAGATTTACGAGCAGACGGTCAAGATTCCGTTTTATCACGAAATGTTCGGAAAGTAATATTTTCTTGTGCTCTGGAAACTGACGAGTGTAATGGTCCATTTGTCACTTTATTCCCTTTAAGAAATCTTGAAGTTTTAAATTAACTTCTTTTCTCTTATTCTTACTTAAGTAATGGTTCTTTGACAAGCCAGTACTTATTTTAAGGAATGGAATAAATATAAATGCTTTTTAACTTCAGGTAGCGTTTAACGAAGAAAAAATAACTTTGATTATATTGCCCTATTAGATAATCATAGAATGATGTCAAGGTCTCTCATGTCGTCTAATTTACCACGTTTACTGCAATGGTTTTTAAGGCCCTACCGAGCTTTTGGCGCTAATCGATTTTAGGTATTCTATGCACTCGTGTTGTGCGTGAGAGCGGCTAGAATCAAAGCCGTGCGTAAGCGCAAGCGACACGAGTTCCCCGTCCGATGGCCGAAGGAGAACTAACGCAACTAACCATCGGACAAGGGGGAAGCACGATGGCTCAAGATAGGTTGGTTAGACTGCGCGTGTATTTGGTTATTTTTTGTTCTATTGTTTTTTTACTGTATATTTTTATTTGCTTATTGAATTTTGCTTTTGTTCTTGCTAGATACCATGAAAATATTTGTTTTTCAATATACCAACAATAGCTCTAATATTTTTTCAAACAGTTTAGTGAATTTAGGAGTAGGTAGGTAGGTACTAAGGGTAGAAGAAAAGAGAAATTATGCCATCTCATCGCAACAACCTAGGCTCCATATAAACTGAATGGATTCCATTATCCAACCCTACTGTATAAAAGCATGGTGATTGCTACGTGACTGGCCCATTACGGTGCGTGGTTTTGCGTCAGTCACTCGCCCACGCACATCCGTCCCGTTTTAGCCGGTTAAATCCGATGAACCAGGACAGTTACTTGCTTATAATTACCGCTAGTGTTTTGGATAGCTATTTATTTGCAGCGGTATCTCATAATGACAGGTGACACACATGCTGCTCGTTTTCCTGAATATCGTATAAAAACTTCTAAAAATATTGTATGCGAATGAAGTAAACTCTTTACACTGTCAACTACTCTTCGATTTCATAGTGAGCATGCTTACGAAGTATAAAACGTAAAAAAATCGCGAAGACCTCAATATATTGGAACTAGAGATACTAAATTAAATAATATATAGGATATTTCAATGGTCCATAATATTTATAACAAATTAAATTAAATACTAAATATCTACCCAATATCAAAAAAGGAATGTAAGAAACTTGTTTACTTAATGCTTTTTTTTAATAAATAAATTAAAAAATATATAATATTTTCGTTAGTTCCACGTTTCGTAAGCAAATATTTAAAAAGTTTTATTTTAGTATATAAATTAATGCAAACTCGGTAAAGCTACCCAACTAGCAAAAATAAGTCATATAAGTGTTGTACAAACGTTTTTGATACAACCTAATTGTATGTATTTAAGGCTTACAAACGTTTAAATGACTCGATTTTGGCGCAGTTTTTATGGCTTAATCGTCGTAAAGTGGTCACTCAATCGTCATAAGCAAGCACATTTAGTCACACAGCTGTCATAAGAAATATATTAAACGACTGTTGTAAGAGCAATTGGTTGTAGAGTAGTCATAACGCTGGCGTTTGTACGACTAATGAGTCGGTGAAATGCAATAGTGAAGCCGTTTTAATCATAATTCATAACATAAAAACCTATTTGCGTGAAATGATCGCCGCTATTGAAAAACAGTAAGTATTATACTTTTTTACCATTTTAAGTAATTAAAACAGATTCGTCATCTGGTAGAGTGAAATGAAATGCGGTATAACAAATCAGATACGCATGCGAACAAAATTTTTTCGACGATCGGTACTAGGTTTATTAAGAATTTTTTAATGCCCCCTTTAAATAATGTTTGTTTAATTATATTTAATTTAATAAATTAATCGAATTTTATCTCTAAGTTGTTAATATGACTTATATACAATTAAAAGGTCTGGCTTAAGACTTAAAATTCGTTAGCCGACGCAATATGGACGCCATTACCACTATTTTAGGATTTTAGCTGTTGTATAGCATTTTAGCCATACGACGGTCGTTCTTATGACTGTTGTATGGCATTTTAGCCATGTAACAGCTGTAAAATGCTGACATTATGATTAGTTTTACAATAGTCAGTCTTCAAGCTTTTCTATGACCAAAGTGTTGTAAGATGTCATATTAAAGTTGTAAAACCGGGAAACGGTCTTGGTTAAAACTTTTGTACGACAATGATCAAATTGCTTTATTACTATGTTATACAAACGTTTGTACAACTGCAATTTAAAAACAATTTGCATTTAAGCTAAAGTGCTATATAAGTGATACTTATACAATGTCACGTTTTAAAACTTGCTTATTTACGACGTATTTACGATGAATCAGCCGTAAAAGGTTCAGATGTTATGACCAATTTGTTAGCTGGGTACTGTATTAGCTAGGCGAGTAACAAGGAGTCCAATTAGCCGCTTTTGTTTATTTGCTTTGGGCGTAACCTACTGAATATAAATAACAAAAAACGTTCGACCAATTTGCAAGGGGCCAACCTTGGGAGCTATCTCGCTACATAAACATAGGCAAAACCTTTGTTGTGAAATCAGGTCGGCTGTAGGCCGATATAAATCCCACCTGATTTCATTTTTATTGCTTTAGAGATCAATTGTACGGCTGCTCATCTGGCTTGGCTTTCCTGTTAGTAATGCTTGCCATTTGTTTTATTATTCGCTCCATTCAGCTCTGGTTGAAAGATGGGGGATTGTACGTGCAGTATAGATCCTTGTTTTTGATTATTTTTGGGATTGACATTTATGTACGTAGCTGAAAGTAAAATCACAATTTATAGTTACTAGGTAGGTACCTATGTAACAAATTGAACACTCTCACTAATAGCCGCTATATTGACCTATCAGCCAGCTCACCGCCAACGGTATTAGTTGCAGTCACAAAGCATTATATTCGAGTAACAACTGTCAAAGAGAACAGAATCACTGTGTCAATGAGAGCGGTGCTGGAATACTCTATTGTATAGAGCGACGAATCACTAGTAAAATGACGACGCCGTCTAAGCTAAAGCCCGTTTGCTCAACATATGCCCATCCACCGTTGTCTCGAAAATTTCCAGATAGATAGCGTTCAAGGAAAACGGGCGTAGTCAAAGAAACTTTTTGCCTTAGCTTCGCTTTATTCGTCGAGTAAACAAATTTAACAATAGGTCGGCAGGAATATCTATAGAATTACAATAGATACAGACAACATCATAACGGTCTAACAGAACCTGAAAGGGGTGTGTCGTGTCAAAGCTGTAAATAAAGCAATAAAATTTCGCGCTTCGACATTAAATGTTGTTAAGTATGAATGAAGTTAATGAATGAGTGTAAAACAATGGTAACGCTCAAGTGCTTTTTTTACTCGACAACGGCAAAGCCAAAAGGACGGATTATGATTTTAACAGGTTATGTAGGTACATAATGTATGTTTGTATTTACGTATGTTTCACCGTAGCTTACACCATTACGACGAGTGTTGGTTGAATTATTAAGATTTTTTTGGATTTATGCAAAGTTAAGGGGAAGTCTTCTTAGAAAAATTCTTGAAACTTACATTAGTCTAGTAGTAAATTAAATGTGTCACATCTCGTTTATTCGACGACTGATTAATATTGCATTTTTAATATGAAAATATTCATAATATTCACTTCACAAATTTCATGACTGAACGATCAAAGAGCGACTGTGAATTTGCTGCTAAAACAATGTCGTTCGTGTAGGAGTAAAGTAATTTGGAATGAGTTTCAGAAGTTTTCACGATTGAATAATACAGTAGCTAAAATTTCTCGTCGACCTTATTTCATTGTGTGTTTAAAAGTCAATTTTAATTTTGTTTTCTACATTCAGTTTAATTTACCTGAAAATGAACCTCTGTTCACCACGTTGAGTCTATAAAACATTAGTTTTCACGTAGCAAACCATATTCGCAACACGTACCATATTCAAGCGAAAAACTGGTAAAGCGTGAATTGCGATCTCGTGCTTCTTTTGCCTGCAAAATATGAGATTTCACAGTAACTGCGTAATTTATGACAAAGGTTGAGCTCTCCTTTATTATATCTGTATTTCCGGAAATGTGTATTTTTCCAGCGTTCAATTTCATTTTATGATGACATACAAAGATTAATGCGTAAATGCTCGGGGTTTCATTCTATTTTACTTGGTACTTGAATCAGTACTTGGAATAAAATTATATTTCGTTGCAGATGGCAGTCATAAGAAAAAAAATACTGTGCAGCGTATGAAGAACAGTTACGTCAAAGACTTGGTATAAAAGGAGTGACCAATATTTTTCAAGATGAGAATCGTAATAAGTAAGTAATTTTATAGGTACTCAGATAACAATCTTTCTTTTTCAGAGAAAAAGTTTTTGTTGGTGCGTTTAATTTTCCAAAAGGATGTATAGGTAAGTATCTGGAGTAAGCAAGAATTTTACCGCCATATAGTTCCCATCAGACCTAAGATTTATTGAGAATTTAATAGACTCAATATACCTTAGGTTCACTGAAAAATACAGTACCTATATAAACCATTCGTCTTTAGGAGGAAATGCTTCGAAACTATCTTTTCTCAGCAGCTCAAAGAAATTGTCTGCTCAATTTTCTAACTTCGAGGTGGGATTTGGTGCCCATCCGACTTCGGCCAAACTCTTGTGTCGACGGAAATAAGCTTAGCTGCTTCATTTGTACAATAGTTGTTGTTGTTTGACCCCGAATCTTTGAATTTATATCTTGTACTTAATTGTGTACAACTCGTACCTTGATTTAAAGTCTTAGAACCTACCTATTTAATAAGACTAATTATGAGTACAATAACTTTAATGTTTGGGGATTTAAAAATAACCAAAAACAAGCGCTGCCACGTGTTTATAAATATTATCAGAGGTTCAGTTTTTACTTTGCAAACGCAACCTCAAGCACTGCTTAACAGCAGCAGAATGATCCTAATACCGATCGGCATTGAGTAATATCAGTAAAAGGCCATAAACGATTATAGAAGCTCCCTACGCCTCTGAGTACCTAACGCTTTTGCGTGACGACACTTACATTCTAGGCATGTTCCACAAGTTACTGATTATTCGTGCGTTACTTTGAAACTTGCCTAATTGAAAGTGGTACCGTAATTAATTTTAAAGAAGTATATAACCTAGTGAGAACTCCCACTAGCTATTTTAATACTCCTAAAACGCGTCGGGCAAGCGTTGAGAGAACTAGGTAAGATCACAATTTCGTAACAAATAGCTTTCGGCTTTCCAAATTGAAGATCCTTTACTAAAAAAACATATAATGTTTTAAGCTTTCGCGATTACCACTCATAACCAAGGGGCAGAATTTTCATAGCAATTCCGGCCCTTGGTCATAACTAATATTTTTCAGGACTTAATCACGAAATACTTTTCGCTATACTTACCTCGACGTTTCGACCACATTGTAGCGGCCGTGGTCGCTGAGTCTTGAGGCGAGAGACGAATAGTCGTTAATTTTAGCAAAATGTAGTTCGTGATTAAGCCCTGAAAAATATTAGTTATGACGTTACTATACTATGTACTATATTACGAGCAAACATAGGCTTCCATTCACAAAGACAGATTAATCCATAAATTATCCTGTGCATAAACCCAGCAGAATACATTTACGGATTTGAAGAAAATTTCTGTAATCTCTAAGCCCTATAAGCTTTTATGGGGCATTACGGATCGTTATACCACTGAGCTCTTGAAGTACGTGAGTTTGAATTTTTTTCTTTGACTTTTTATAAAGATCACAAGCTCTGTCGATATCTACCTACTTGCTCAAAAGCGTGCAAAATACGACCCCGTATCTGCCGACCCTGAGCAAACGGTAACAGGTCATTTTGGTACAATAATTTGTCTATGGTTCAAAATGTCTCATTGTCAAAATATACCACGCCACGGTCAAAAAGTATTTAAATGTAAACCTCTTAATAATGAACAAAAGACAAAAGAGTTAGATGCCACCAAAACCCTAGGTAATTGTATGATAGAGAAAACGAACAGAAGATCCAAAAATGCTTAATGGGTTCGGAAATCCCTTTGTCAAATTGTACAAAAGTCCAATTTTCAATGAGCATATTCAGTCAATCGCATTTTGTACATTTTGCCCCAGAGTATTCTGTCGTAAAAACTTCCAGACACAAGGACATTTAGACCACAGTGTATGCTGCCTTGGAAACATTCTGACTTAAAGAACATGTTGGACAAAGCATGTTCTACCCCTAAAATATTCAGAAAAAATTACTAGGTGGTACAAACATTTTGTACTTTTTTTACATCTAAACATTTTATGCATTGTGGCATTTTTACAAAAATTGCCTGTTACCGAGCAAACGACAATAATGCTTGATGTGAAAATTCAAACCCTTATCTTATGGCAATAACATGAGGCTTCGAATTATCAGCTCGTAGATAATTTTAGTGTCATCCCATCCATTCCGGGTCGACAATTACTGGTCGTGTTTTAGCCCCACCTGCTGAAAGATTTTATATAACTCTACGTGTGTGTATGTATACCTTTAGGTATGTATGTGTAGATCAAGTTTTACAAGACAAATTTGGCCCACTTATATATGTACTTGCTTTTTCCTACATTAGAAATTTAGTGGTTAAAGTGTCGTTTCTCAATAATCCAGAAGTGAAAAATACTTAAATATGTAACGTAACAAACATTTATGTAATACAAGTTTAACGAATGCAAGACCATTACATTTCTTATCTTGATTTTATAAACGAGTGATCGGATTGACTTGTAATTTGGTATACATAAGAGTAAGTAGGTAAAAAGACAATGCAAATAAGTACAGTCAGCAAAAAATACCAGTTTTTTTTGCTGACTTTCATATTAACACTGGGGCTCAGTGAGCCTGCTCACATTCGGCGGCTGACTATTCGTTTGGTTTGAACACGGCCTAAAAAGTGATTTATTTAGTTACCTTGGTTATTTACAGGACAATTTAGGGCAATACCGTTGGATACGGCTAGCAAGTTGTCGTCCACTGAGGCATTATAAGGGGGAGGCCTTTGTTCAACAGTGGCCGTCTTCCGGCTGTTGATGACGATATTGACAGTGCTTTGTTTTGTCAGGCGGCGCGAGCGCCCGAGCGGGCGCGGTGGTGTTGGTGGTGGCGGGCGGCGCGGGCGTCTCGGCGCGTGTGGCCGGCAAAGTCGGCGGCTACTCCAACAAAATGAGCGGTGCGTTCAATTGCTACTAATCCTTACTACTTAATATCATTGCGGAAGTAACTCTGTCTGCCTGTCTAATAATTCTTCACGATTAAACTGAAACTTTGATGAAATTTAGTAGATAGTTTATGACCCTAAGAAAGACTTTGGAGAGTTTTTATCGCAGACGTCAGAGTACCGAGCACAGCACGTAAATTAAGAAGGTAAGGGGCTCCAAAGGAAAGTTGCTCAGGGTGCCTAAAATCGTCACGTTGTGTAATTAATAATTTGTAGTGGCATGAAGTTGTATATCATCAAATCAAAAATATTTTTCTCTTTGCTACCGTCGTGTCTCACATGCTTCTGGTAAATTATGCCATAAATTTGAAACCTCACAATCTTTTGTGTAACTTAGTTGGAAACGTCACTGGAAGTAGATAAGCAAAGTTTCCGCAGTAAAATTATGTACATATCAGTTTTTGATCGAAAGGCGACTTAAAAGAAAGTGCTGAAGAGGATTGGATATTAATAACAGAAAAAATAGATAACCACCTCTCAGGCCGCCGCAATCTTAAAATCGCTCGTTCCCTAAATATCCGAATTGAAAGAAAGAAAGAAAGAAAGAAATACATTTATTTACAACAACACAAGACACATCATCAATATTTTACAAAACAAAAGACAACACGAAATCTAAAGATAGAATGTGTCATTGCGGTTGCAAATCGGACACTGGCTCAGCATAATGCTGAGGCGTTTATAGCAACCAGCGCTGATTTTCAGCCAGCACCGTTGGTGACACCCGGATCGCTGTAAGTATAGATAGATAAATAAATAAATAAACTGCACACTAATAGCTACATAAGACTACATGCGTAAATAAATAATTTGTAGAATATAAAAAAGCAAAGAATAATCACTCAAACATATGTAAATACTATAACCTCACCTGCCAAGTATACAACCCTGCGCGGACTTAATTGAATAATGAAAAATGAAATCACCGAGACAATAAAAAAATCAAAGAAGTTTTGTGAAATACTGCTATAGTGCTGGAAAGGAGAGGAAATTAAGGTTTTTGTAATGACAACAAATAGCCTTTAAACTTTCGCCCAAAGGTATACCTGCTAGTCACACCTAAGATGGGAGGGGGGATGTCATTCCAGCACTTAGACGCCGCAAGCCTAAAACTGCCTCGAAACGCCGCTGTCCGGTGCGGCGGCACAATAGCCTTAAGTCTGCGCACACTTTTCAACCATGAGATTTTTTCAAAAAGGTACGAAGGCGTTTTGTATCGCACTACACCGAACAAAAGAGACGGAAGATGCAAGCGCCTGCGATTGTGCATCTTAAGCAGATCAGCAGCGTTCAAGTACGGAGTGACATGGGACCGAGGGGGGACTTTGAAGCAAAAACGAGCACATGCGTTCTGAACTCGTTGGAGCATTCTCCCAGAACGACCTAGTAAGCAACCATTGCAAAATACTAGATATTGAATATTAGATCAAAATCAATATCTGATAGATTAAGAAACTTGGTGTTTCAAGTACATTGTGTTTTACGAGCCTGGTGACTTCATTGTCTGATTTATGAGAATTCTGTTTTGAATGGAACATATGGTCTATTGAAAACAAGCTGTTTTGGCAATCCGATATAGAGAAAAACACGGTGACAGGAAAGTCTGGTATTCTGGGAATTTGGTATTTTAGAAATAGGATAAGTCTGCTATCTAGGATTTTGTAATTCTGATATTAAGGGAACGAGCGCTTAAAATCTGGAAATAAAAGGGTAACGACAGACTGTGAAATGGCAACTTATTTTTTTTCAGGTATTGAGATAAATGGAAGTATCAAAAATATTAATGAAAAATTAATTTACTATTTGCGACAAGATTGTCTTAGGCAACACATGAAATACTCTTCAATTTAAACACTTTTCGATTACAAAATACAGGCTCAAAAATTTTACGATGTGATCCTATCCTAAGAGTGGAATTGGATTTTCCTAGAAAAATCCACCACCCATTCTCTCGGAGCACTCCATCAAGTCTGATGCTACGTTTGGCAGAAGCCCATTAAAAAGTAACCGAATAGTTATGTATGGCTCAGTATTCAAGTGATTTGCTAATGGAAAATGAATAGTGAAAACTCATAATGCGAGAGTAGAAAACCTTGAAATAGCTAGCATTACCTCTGGTAAATTAAGTAGCTCTAGCCACATAGTTTTGGGTAAATCTATTAAATAAATCATTAATTCCCTGTCCAATCAAGGGTCGGATGAACCGAAGAGTAATAAAGAATGACCGGTTTAAAGTATCAATTTAAAGCCATTAGTGTTTGAGAGAGAAAACTTTCTTTCCTGACCATTTATTTTAAAGTATAACCTTCGTTCATATTCCCTTGTTTTTCACCACACTCTCTAGCGTTAAGTAAATTAATAGAGAAAATTTTCATAAACGTCATTTTCTTCTCAAATATTGGCCAAGTACAGTCGACATTACTTTAAGTCGTGTGTAAGAGCGCGAGGACTACGAAACTATGTGACCGTTTCCACCAGTGATACGCTATGTGGACCAATGAATATGATTGGTAGATATCAAACGCATCCATAGTATATCACACCTTAAGAGTGGTGGCCATTCCCGTACAATTTGTTTTATTTTTAACAGACTTTAAAAAAGGAGGAGGTTCTCAATTCGGTTGAATGTTCTTTTTTTTTTAACGTGTGTTACCTCAGAACGTCATTTATGAACCGATTTGGAAAATTAATTTGTTGTTTGAAAGCATATGCCTCAAGGTTGGTCCCGTTGTTACCAGAATCTAGTTCAGATGATGGGATCTATGAGGAATTGAAGGAACTCTTCAAAAGTTCAAGGAAAATGTAAAGCGATTTTAGTATTTTCGGTGACAAATCGAGCATTTGCATTCAGAAAGTGTCATTTGGTAAACTATATCTGATGAAGAAGACCGCAGATGGCCAATGGAACTCCTCAAGGAGTCAAATCTTGCAAGTTGAATTTGACTCACTTTCCGGTTTCTGATTGAGTTCATATTTTACATGCATGTGTAAATCAGGTGACAATGCAATATTATTGTAACATGGAGCTGATCTGATGATGGAGTTGGAAGATGGCCATAGGAACTCTATAATAAAACGACACAACCCCGTCCAGTTTGGGCTCATTTGAATCGTCTTGACGAGTACTTTGATTCCAGATGATAAATAGGATCTGATGATGGAGCTGGAAGGTGGCCAAAGGTACTCCATAATGTAACGGCACTACTCCATCGAGTACGGACTCATTTGACTCGTTTCAACGAGTACTTTGGTCCTAGATGGTAACCAGGGTCTGACAATGAAGTTGGATACCACCACCACCATAAGAACTCCGTAGTAAAATGACATAACCCCATCAAGTTTGGTCTCGTTTGATTCGTCTTGATGAGTACTTTGGTAACCAGAGGCAAAAAGTACAGTCAGTAAAGGGTGCCAGTCCAGGCCATTAGAAAAAACTAAAAAGTAAAAAATAAATTTTTTAAATAAAAAATAAAACCGCCTTCAAAAAACACCCAGAAAAAACTTGGAACTAAAAATTGAACCAACCACAATAAGCATGAAAATATTTTTCTACTAATCTGTTTGAAGTCGGTGCCTCAGCACGAGCCAGCAGGAGTGGTAGAAGCCCTATAGATAGTAGGTACCTACTATGTAGGTAAGTTAAATTACTAGGTTCACTCCTGCTGGCTCGAGCTGAGGCACCGACTTCAAACAGATCAGTAGAAAAATTCAAATTCAATCTTCAATTTTTATTTCCAAGTTTTTTTGGGTGTTTTTTGAAGGCGCTTTTATTTTTTATTTAAAAATTTTTCCAGCTAAAATTGTACCTTCTCGCACTCAGCAAAATTGAATCTGCTGAAATATGAAACTGCAAGTGTATACATATACACCGGGAAACCCTAAGTACACACGGCTACGTGCCTAGTTTCCTAACTATACACTTTTATGCAAAATGAATCTATGAATTCACAAGTTTCTCGAACATTAAACATTAGTGGTCCAACGGGTTCAGAACGAGGTAATTTTTCAAGCACAAATTTTGTGGCTGGGGACAAAGTTTGAGAGTTGAGCATTTTTTTAAGGTTATTCAAAGTTTAGGGACGAAAACCTTACATATTAAAAGGTACTATTTTATAAAACGGCGCTATTTTACGCAATATTGAAATTTCAGGAATATTTTTGAGATGCCTCTCTTTACTTTGTTACTTACAGCAAAAACTAAACGGGCTGTTAAATTTAATTATACAAGATATAAAAACACACCACTTTTAATGTTTTTGGTTTTGTAGTGGTTAGTGATGAGACTGTAACTACTACTAATAAAAATAGATTTAGGTTAATATTACAGATCCATCTTTACTTACCACTATAACTTCTTCACTTTATTGGTACAAAATGCTCCGACAATTTGGCAAAAGTGGCAGGAACCACTTGAATACGCTGCACAGGATCGTTCACTGTGGGACTGTTTGGGGAAGGCCTTTGTCTAGAATTGGACATCTTTCGGACGATAAAAATGATGATGATGGTGATGATGTTGAATATCCATACTATCCTAATCCTAACTAATATTATAAATAACTCTGTCTGTCTGTCTCGCTTTCACGCTAAAACTACTGAACCGATTTAAATGAAATTTGGTACACAGATAGTCTAAAGCCTGAGAAAGGACATAGGCTATATATCATCAGCATCACGCTAACACCAATAGGAGCAGAGCGGAGCAGAATAATGTTTCAAAATCGTGGGTTTTTGAAGTAAAAATTCTATAGTACGGTGGTGAATGTGAACGCGGGTTAAGGTGGGGTAATTTTTTTTTATATCGCGGAAATAAGGAGAGCCATAATTAATGAAAAAGCAAATTGGATAAAAAAATAAGCTGCCGAAATTACTAATTAAAGCTAGTAACATTATGAATGCGAGTGTGTCTGTCTGTCTGTCTGTTACCTCTTCACACTCAAACTGCTGGACCGATTTAGATGAAATTAAATTTGGCATGGAGATAGATTGAGACCCTGGGAAGGACACAGGATAGTTTTTATCCCGGAAAATTGCATAGTTCCTGCGAAATAGCGATACACGAATTTCTTTGCAGACGGAGTCGCGGGCAACATCTAGTTTTAGATACACTTCAACAAATACACTTACCCACTTACGCAAACTTACGGTTTTTAACTACGCAATATCCATATCCATGTAGATATACGTTCATGCACAGATATAATAATCCGTAACGGCAAATCCTTCTCTCACTTCGATGCACTTAACAAGCTCAACAAGCCTACTTCGTGTTTAGGTAGGCACCAATGAATGTGATTCCCATTATTAGATTCCTGACTGACGAAAGATTTTTACTAAAGACCTTTCCTTTATACTTAAAATAAATAAATAAAATAAAATAAATATTAGGGGACAATCTTACACAAATCGACCTAGTCCCAAACTAAATAAATAAATACTTAAATACATAGAAAACATCCATAACTGAGGAACAAATATTCGTGCTCATCACACAAATAAATGCCCTTACCGGGATTTGAACCCAGGACCTCTTGCTTCGTAGGCAGGGTCACTACCAACTAGGCTAAAGCGGTCGTTGAACTTCACGACTTATTTTTAAAAAAGACGCTCCCTTATCTTTTAAATTAGCTTTACCTCCATCACCAATCACTAAAACGGTCTTTACTTAAAATATTTTACTTCTCTTCTCAGCCTTTACTAAATATACGCCCCACTGCTTCAGAGGGTTTGTGGCTGTAGTTCCTCACGCGGGCCCAGTGCGGATTGGGAACCTCACTCACACACCATTGAAATGCTTCACAAGTGTGTGTAGGTTTCTTTACGATGTTTTCGTTGACCGTAAAGCTCGTGGTACATTTCCCTTATCATTTCTCACATGAATTCCGAAAAACTCAGAGGTCGAGGTCGGGTTTGAATTTGAACTCACCACTAGGTTACCATGGCTACCATCATATATAACCATCAGTATCAGTATTGTATTTATGGTCTACTTGGTAATTGTATCTAAAAACATTTCTTCTATAATGGAATAGAGCCGTGATCAATAGATTTTTATTTCACTCAATTTTAACAAGCGCAGTAAAAACAACTCTGAAACCCCGTTCATTAAAAAAAGCTTTAGGAAGCGTTAACAAATTTTACGACCGCTGTTACAAGCAAAAATTTCAACGTAAAAAAACACCCTTACAAAATGTTTAAGCAGGGCTTTAGGTATACTGCGGTATTACCTCGGTATAATGTTTAACTTGGTATTAAGTACGGTTTCGATTCCTAATAGAGTTCTGAGATCAGTACGCTTAGTATAAGTTTTACTTCACCAAATACTTCTCGATCGCGTTTACGTAAAAAAATCAATTACTATGGAAACATGGACGCGCGCGCGCGGAGGCGCTGTCCATGTTTCCCTAGTACCTAATTGAAATTTTTACGTAAACGCGATCGAGAAGTATTTTGGTGAAGTAAAACTTATACTAAGCGTACAGATTACTCAGTCTAAGGCCCATCACAGACGTAGTTTTAATTCATAATACATATAAATTATATCTAGTCATAGAATAAGTATCTACACCAATGTGTAGGTGACCACACACGCGGCTATGATATACACTGTAATATACGGAGTGGTCCATTTATCTGAATGAGTTTCTATGGGTAACTCTGAAACTATATATGACATAGAAAGATAAAATGATCTCGAACTCTTGGTTCCTTGGAACTCTAAAGCTGCGTACGGACTGCGCGCACATTACGCGTACCCCACGCGAGCCCGGGTACGCGTACCCGGGTACGCGTGTCCTGGAACGCCATGTCCGTACTTGCAGCTACGAGTACACTCTAGGGAAACGCGTGCACTGTAGGGTACGCTGTATTTAGACGGTCTGTTTCGATTCATGGCGAATGGCTGAGGCTCGGCTAGCAGTGGATCGATTGACCTCGCGTTCAGGTTCGCGGCGGTCCGTACAGGAGCTGTACGCGTATCTAATGTACGCGTGGACTACGTATCCCGACTACGCGTACTCGGGTATGCGTACAGTGCGCCCAGTCCCTACGCAGCTTACGGAACCATCTGATCGATTTTAGGGGCAAGGAAAACTACATTCATGGATTTTTAAAAAATCGAACTTGGTTGTATTTACCTATTCAAAATTCTTGTTTTTGTTTTTTTTTTAATACGATCGAGTTCTATACTGAACTGAGAAGGATTTTTAAAATATGTGAATACAGTTTTTCTTGTCACTAAAATCGAGGATGCCCAAAAAGTAGGTAGGTCATCAGTTGTATCTTCTACCACATTCCAATAGATACATTTACGGTCGCAGTTCGTATTTGTTTCAGGATGGTAACATCGATATACATAAATAGAAAAAAAATACAAGGATATTCTAATTTGACCGTAGAGTTTTTTAATAATCGTACTTTTTCTTCCAGGTAAATCTACAAGCGGTATAAATGAAGAGATTATATGGATCAGCATAAGCATGGCAATAGCCATTGCTGTGCTCATAGCGATCGCCCTTTGCTACATCTTGCGAGAGAAGTGTGCGAAGCGGCAAGCCTACAGAGAGCAGTCATGACGATACAAACAGGAGTTCGCACGGCACGCCCTTGCGGACTCCTTAGCTGACCTGGAATTCCCACCCTACACTCTCTACCCTCAGTACTCGCCTGACGGGAAAGAGTACTTCTACAACTTCCACCGATTCTCCTATCTAAGAGACAGCTTTAAACTACCGCCTAAAGATTACCCGATCAAAGATACCGAGGAAGTGTACATCAACGCGTGATCATTGGGTCCGAAAGTTAGTGCCAAATGAGAATGATACGTTAACTTACAATCATGAGAATAATAAATTCTATTGTATTATGTCACTCATCTTATTTTACTGGCTGAGCCAATTATGTTTTAACTATGAAGTGTTTCTTAATTGCGATTTCAAAACTATTTTTACCGGCGATAGTTTTTTGATAAAATTTTCAGTAAAATACACACTTCTTAAGACTAATTCTCTACATGTTTTTATTATTCTTGTGGTAGGTACAGTTTAGTGACATAAACACGTTACTATTCGGGTATTAGATTATTTATTTTTGATGGTGTCTCTATGTACCTACGTATAGCGTAAGTGAAATTGTTTAACTATAAACGAAACAGGTGATTCAAATATGTAGATAAAGATGGAACGGCGTGTAAATAACATTTATTATTGACTATTTAGTAAATGTTAGACGTGAACTGATGGGTAATCTTGGGATTCATTGGATTAGTTAAAATACTGACATGTAGCTTTAGTAGGTATACCTATGTCTTGGACAGAAACTGTGTCTAGACGAAAAATTGCCTTACTCGTAAGAAACTTGACACAAATCTAGTCTTTTTCCGCTAAATCTTTGGTAGTAATGACGACGATTACCGTTCCCAAGATTATCCAGACAAATTATTGCATTGAGCATATGTGTGTAGAATGGAGTCGTTAACTGTGATAGAGAATACCGAAAATGTTTATTTTGAGCAAGTGCTTGTCTGAATTCTGTTGAAATGGGTAATCTGGAGTCTAAGTAAAATAAAAATAATGGATGCCGCAGCGTACGTATTGCGTAGCGGAGCGGGCGCGGGCGGGCCGAGGCCGCTCCTGGCTCGCGAATAATAGCCCGACCAACAATAATATTTGGGAAGGTTCCTTTATTATTAACTGGTAATCCAAAAAGTATTCATATACCTTTGTTGTTTGTGAATTAACTCCAATATTTATGTGCATATTTATTATGTAATTCTGTAAGCCGTGGGACACAAAAGATGATGTATTATAGGTACCGATTATTTTTGAACAATGGGTAAACAACAAACATTCCTACTAATCCCTTTATTAAGACGCGCATAAGGAGTTTCGATGTCCTTGGAACTATTCCGATTTGAGACACGTATCTACTTCATCAATTGGGGATGTCTATTTTTTTGCAATGTATAGAAAATCGAAAACCATTTCGAGATAAATGCTTTTTAAATCGTTTTCTGTAGTTATTTAATTTTAATATTATGTAATGAATTTATTATATAACAAATAAGCAATGAACTTCATTTGACATTGGTGTAAATTGCGTGACCGGTTCAAGTCGTACTTTATTCTGTGCGGTTAGAATTCTTCACAATTTACGCGTGGATTATACTACGGAGTTTGATTTGGACCCGCTGTCTGACATATAGCACTTTGTCAGTGCCAGTAAAGTGACATAGTGTATAGTGTACCACTACGCAAAAAATAATTAAAGGGGTTGCCTTATCGTAAGCATTTAGATAGATTTAGAAATTTGGCATTGTGGGAGCCCTCAATTATAATCTGACGTCATCAACTAAAATAGTTTCAATAATTAATTTTGAAAAAAGTAGAGAACTAAATGACAAAATATTGAAATTAGTTTCTTATAATTGACTTTTCTATACAAAAAAAATATAAAAACCACTGGTAATTTTTTTTAGACATTCCCAATTACCAACATGCCTACAATAACAGTTATGTACATAGGTACATAGTTATAAACATCCACGCTATTTTTAAACAAGCATAATTAACACTAGATATGCATACATTACAAAACATATAGAAACAGTTTTAATCACAAGCTTTGATCAATTATAACTGAAGATACACATTGCCGAACAAAATCCCCTTCAAAGAATGTCCAAACTTTTTTATTTGGTTGCGTAACAAATAAAATCATCACCTACACAGAAATTTGAACCTAGTCTTTACTTCATTACAGTCGAATTTCGGTAGCGGCAAAACTCCACTTGACAGCTAAACTTGACAATTTCACGCAACGTTCTGAGAAAAAAGAAGGCCACTTTTATCAAAGTGGCGCTCATTTGGCTCGGACATTTTCGGGCGCGCGACTGTGGATCTACCTACAGATAGCACACGTTTGCAGACTTTGGAATTTCCTGAATGTGTTTTCAATAAATATTATTACTATAAATACTTTACGCATTGGCAAGACAAATACATAGTTCACTTATATTAACGTCTGATAATATTTCGCATACCTAATTACTTTAATTTTACTTGTAACTAACCTACTTCCGCGAACTTGTTTTTTTTAATAAAGCTAAGTCAACTTAGACTTTCATCGCGTACTAAATTGGATATTTAAATATATTAATTCCCCGGAGTTCTGAATAAAATGAGCATATAGTATAGAACATAATATGGAGGCAAGCTACTCGTGCATGCGCTTAAATGTAAAAGCTAGAGGCGTTTGTTTATAAATGGCATTTCATCATCAGCCTATGTTCGACCACTGCTGGACATAGGCCTCTCCTACGGCACGCCACTGAGCACGATCTTTGGCCACTCTCTCTCATTCAGCTCTTGCCAGCCACCTTGCGAAGATCATCGCTCCACCGAGTTTGAGGACGTCCTACGCTACGTTTGCCGATCCGTAAAACCGACCCGATCCGATAAATTGCATTTGAAGACGTGCATGGATGAAGGGGGTATGTACATTTTTGCTAAGTCATTAATTATGACTCATAATTAATGACTTAGCACCTTCATTTATGAATGACATAATACCGAAAATCGAAAAAACGTACATACCCCCTTCATCCCTGCACGTCTTCATTTGATTTTGATAATTTGTTTATTTGTCTGTTGGATTAAAACTTCGGCCGAAATATTTAGGATCTTATAAACCTCGTAACGTGATCGGACTGACTTTAAGATATGGCGCATGTGTAGCTCCGATGACAATTACTGCATTAAGGTGCAGTCTACAAAAAGCTTACCTAAGTATACAAAAACTTCGATACTTTTAAAGTGCCAAATTTACATAGAAAATCATACGAACTGAAGTATGTACATACATGTTAATGTAGATAAGCCAAACGAATGTAAATTACAAGGTAAACATTAATTAAAGAATACTTAATTATGTATTATCATGACCAATGTATTATCGTGAATTGTTTTTCTAGAGAGAAATAAATAATTGGAAACCTAATGTTTGAGTTACTATTTCACCTTTAATTTGGTGTGCGAATTAGCTTTACGTTTGAGATTTCTCGTGTGAGCATTACGTACCTATCTGCGTAACTACGGCTTAAATAAATGGCCAGAATTAACATTCTCCGTTGTATCCCGCTAGTTAAAATAATGCCAGCTCTAAATACAGAGTAGCTAGTTAGCAGGGATTGTCAAAACAAATCTAGCTAATGAACGGTATTCAGCACAAGACTTTGTGCCTCTCCACAAGAGAAGGCAGCTAGGAACAAAAACCATGAGATCCCTTTGTGCTCTGGCCCTCTTACAACCACGTGATGTGATTAATTAGTAAGTTTTTCCTACACTGGTTGGATACTTCTACTAAAACGGCATCTTAGAAAGGGCATTATGAAGATTTTAAGCTTCGACGTTTATTGCGGACTATTGCGGACTCATGGCCGGCTTGATCAGATATCGCCGTGGAAATACACGTTAGTGTAAACGTGGCGCCATATCCATCCTGATATCATAGGTACTGGTCCCACCGCCGGCGACGAGCGATAAACGAGTAGTACTATAGAAACTAAAAACGAGTGGGGTAGGCGAGCGGCGAGAAGCCAGTGTGTAGTTTCTTTGTTTTGTCGCTCGGCTATAAGCGAGTGTTCGAGTGCGACGGGCGATTACTCGCACCACTCGTGCACTCCCTCATGCGGGGCGGCCGAACATGCTTTTATAAAATACATCAACATCATCAGCCTATGTTCGTCCACTGCTGGACATAGGCCTCTCCCATGGCACGCCACTGAGCACGATCCTCGGCCACTCTCATCCAGCTCTTGCCAGCCGCCTTGCGAAGATCATCGCTCCACCGAGTCTGAGGACGTCCCACGCTACGTTTGCCGACAGCAAAAATACATCAACACCGTCGTCAAACTATACTTATAATAACGATACTTCATATGAGTGTCTTAAATTCATAGTACACTCAAATCCACGTTGTACGGTAGAATGATCGCTCTGTATGCTTAGTATAAGTTTTACTTCACCAAATACTTCTCGATCGCGTTTACGTAATAAAATCAATTACTATGGAAACATGGACAGCGCCTACGCGCGCGCGCGTCCATGTTTCCATAGAATTGAAATACTTACATAGTAATGAACTATAAAAATATGTAAATCTCTCTTTTATTTACACGGGAGCGATTATCTCTTGTTCGTTTCTTGGGCTAGAAAAAAGTTGATAGTTCATATCTCACTCGCCGGCGGTGGGACCAGTGCCATAAACAGGCAAGCTTTGTTTGTCTTTTTGTACAGTCAGTCAAGATCAAATACATGTTTACCTTGTCACTGACATGTTTGAACTTTTATATAAAATTTTCAAAAGACATACAGTGACACAGTACTAAGTGAAAATATATTTGACCTTGACTGTACGTAGGAGAAATTTTGCGTAACAACTGAACCGATTTTAAATTCGAAATCTTGAACTAAAAAAGCTAGTTACCCCAGGCTATCCTAAGCATTTTATTCCGAGAAAAAGCTAAGTTCCCACGTGAAACAGACAAAGTTGATGGCAACAGCTAGTAATTTTGTTACAATTTAATTTGTTCCTCTATTGAGTCGAAACGGTCGCCTCCTGCTCGTTTACTGCCTTTTCCTTGCCTGCTTATCACGTACACGCATGCCAAATATCAACTTTCTAGCACCTACTAAAAATCTATGACCTGTACTTATACTAAGAATTTCGTATCGTGCCGTTCCATTCACGCTAATAGTATTAAACAGAAGAGTGACAGCGACGCCACCCTAAAAACTTCGAAATTCGTAGTAGCCCCCCTGCGCCGCCAACGGACGGACACACGCAAAATGGTAATGCAAAATTATATACAAACAATATTAGGTATAAGGGTTCCCTTTTTGCCATTTTCTATACAGAACCCTGCAAAGGTAGAATAATAGTTTCGTATCATGATGCGGTAATCATGTATCATCACCATCAGAACATTAATGTTCCTGAATCCTATCGATCGTGCTAGGCAAGATAAAAAAAAGACCAAGAAAAGACCAAGAGGACGGTCATTTTGCTTTGCTTTTCGTGCAGCTCTGAAAGAGGCCGAAGACAGAGTGGTGTGGAGGCAGTTCGTCGACGTCTCCGTAAAAGCTTTTCAAGACGAGCACGACCTTCAGAAATGAAGAACACGATGAAGAAAAAGATCCTATCAATCGGTAACTTTGCTTTAATTTCCAAAACTTCGCATTTCTTCCACCAGTTTAATTGTAAAATGTATGTAAAGTGAGGAAATAATCGCGTGTAATATTCTAATTTATTATTTAATCACCCAGTAAGTCAGGCGGTATCTCGTGCAAAGACTTGCCGTAAATCAACGAGTTATGCACGGTAAAGGTTAGGTTAATAATTAATGTCTACCTGGAATAACGGTTGTTTAGTTATTTAGAAACCTTAAGTGTAACAGAATATTAAATCGATATTCCTACAAAGTCGTATTAAAGTCCCTTATTTATTAGTATGGTATATTATTTTAAGTACCTTCCTTTGAATACGCAATAGGTAATTTGCTAATGCCAAAGTTTTGCCTGCGCAGTGTTATAATCGTAACCTCTTTCTTGGCAATATGAAGGAAAAATAACTAAAGGTATGGTAAAATTTGGTAAATTGCTTTTGGTAAGTTTCCGTGGCATAACGGCAAACAAATCGAGACGAAGTTGCGGGTAACAGCTAGTTTAAAAAAACCAGCGACTATCCCTTTTTCGTGATTTTTAAATTAAGTGGCGCACAGTATGATTAAGTACCTAATTAATTACCTAAATCTAATTATTTTTTATGTCTTTTAATCATCTATATGTAATTTATACCTCTCATAAAGGCCGGAAACAGTTCAATGACTCTCCTTCATCTCCTTGGATTGTTGATGTTCATGATAATTTCCCATCAGATAATCCGCTTGTTCGTTTGCCTCCCTCTCATAATAAAAGAACCGGTTGTCTGTAAAGTCGGTTTACGGACGATAGTTTAAGGCGAGGTTCTTGAAGCGCGCCACGTTAATTTACACCCCGCACCCCGCCCGCGCAAAAGCTACGATCGCCGCGCGCGCCGTGAACTCGCCGACGGAGGTCACGCTTGCCAGCCACAGTGTAATTTAATTTACAGTAGTGTAAGTTGCGACCGAGACCAAGATCACGCTGTAATTTAAATGTTTAGGTGCAATTACTTAGATTACTTTTGTGTTATAAATGTAAAATATGAAACGTTTTCGAAGTGGATACTTCTTTGTCCGCAGCTTGTACAGTTCCAGAATTTCAGTTAGATACAAAACTAAACTATATATGGCGCTAAAATACAAATAACGGTAGGTGTCGGTCATTCTTCACGGATCAAGTGGTCAAAAATATGTATACACTCGCAGCAGCCTCGTAAGCCATATGACACCATACTTCTCACGCTCCCACACACTACAACAATTGCTAAAAGTGGCACTGTATCGGTAGTCAGCGGTCTAAGTCAATATTGTAAAAACCGAATTTGAGATTTATGAAAAAATGAGCGTATGCATAGTGGTCGGCAGTTAATTAAGAAGTAAATCCTGACACCTGTCATTTCCATATTGTTTATAACCTAAAAGTCACTGAGATTATAAACTTTAGGAAAATGATAGATGTCAGGAGTCCACAATATTAAATTTCAAAATCGATGTCATTTTCGTAATTAACGTCCCAAAAAAAAACATAAAAACGACACCCATATTGATATTTAGATATTTCAACCCCATCGCACCCCACCGGGGGAGATGGTATTTCACGTCCGCCACGTTGGATTTTAAAATTGTTGTTGTTTTCGTAACCAGCGCGACCCGATAAGGTCCCTAAACTATAGAAACAATACCCATGTTGATTTCCAGACCTTGTCACCCTATTTCCCTCTTTTAGGGGTTGAATTCCCAAAAAACCTGAAACACGTGTTTACTCATTTATCGTTAGCACTCCTGAAAAATTTCGAATAAAATAGTCTAACTAATATTGTTTCCCCATACAAACTTCGGACCCCCGTCTCACCCCCTTAAGTTATGAATTTTGAAAAATCCTTTCTTAGTGCACCTCTAGACCTTATAAGGAACCTTTTGGCAATTTGGAATCTCTAGACCCAGCCGTTTGGGCTGTGCGTTGATATTTCAGTCAGTCAGTCAGTCAGTTTCTTCTTTTATACACGAGGATTTTTAATCGGTGATCAGGAACCAATTTTTCTAGATCAGTATTCGATGGCGACCACGTTTAAGTCGCAGTTACACGAAAAAATCCATCAATTTTTTTAAACAATAATTATTTGGTAAATCACTTTTTTACTAAAATCATTGTCAACCCTACGCATGGTTTAGTCTATGAGCCTTAAACCTCATTGACAAGTCAGTTTCTTTAACAAACTTTGACGTGAGACCTGTCAAATTTCCCGCCAAAGCGATGACACTTGACGGAACTACTTAACTAAAACAAATGTAGGATGATGATGATTCGGTGGATGGAAGAAGTTTTAACATTTTTTTTTATTGTTAATTAACCAGAGACCTCATTGCTTTAAGATCTCGTCTATTAAATTCCATTTTGTCTACGGATCATGATTTTTCAACTCCTGATCACCGATTAAAAATCATCGTGTATATTTAGATGTGTGAAACAGTCATCTTTGTCACCTTCATGCTGAAATAATAAGAATTATCATTTCGGCAATTGCAGCGGTAACATTAGTAAACTTTGTACTGTGGCAATTTTGTCAATAATTGCGAATTTATATTACAGGCACTTGTAAAAAATTTGAAAGACCCGTACCACAGAGTAAAAATGTAACCAGTTATTCAACTTCATACTAGAGAGCCCGAATCAACGCACGCACACAGCCAAGCGTCATAGACGGCGCGCCGCGTGGGACTGCAGCATTGTTTTGTATTCCGAAGATTACTTAGCGGCCGTGTAATACGTTTGGCTGTGTGCGTGCGTCGATTCGGGCGCTCTAGTATGAAGTTGAATAACTGGTTACATTTTTACTCTGTGCCCGTACTGTTTTTCTTTGTACACTGTGTACTATGTATAGTTGCGTGGATACCGTGTTTCTTTTTGTGTGTGGCGGTTACATTGAAAAGTGGTAAATAACAGAAATAAATGATGATACTACTACCCACATCAAGGATATATAGTCGTAATGTGGAGCGCTTCAAAAATTGGCAAGCGTCCGACCTCCAACACGTTCCGCTCGGGACTGAGCGGTGGGCTGGCAGCGGGGCGCCAGTAAATCGTGCCGTGAACTTCGTTAATATTGGGTTAAAAATTATATGTTTTACAAAATTAACAAAATTAAACCCGACGGACATTACATCATTACAGACGTTTATTTTGATGTGACTTTCAATACATCAAGTAGTATAGTATTGAAATGAAATGAGTTTAAAGGTACAAAATAGGGGTATGTTTGGATTTTTTTTCTATCGAGCGAAGTTTGTCCAATTATGTAACGAGTACCCGACGTACTTACAGAAAGGTCTCAAAAGCAACATATATTTTTTTCAGATGTTTAATCATTACCGTTTCTAAATAAAATGAAATTAAAAATTACGTTTCTTAGAGGTACCTCGCCTTAACGTGACAACGTCATAACAAAACATTTAAAAAACAAAAATGAAACCAGGCGGTCACCCATCCAAGTACTGACCGCGCCCGACGTTGCTTAACCTCGGTGATCAGACGAGAACCGGTGTTTTGTCAAATATCTTGAAAACGGTGCATCCTACGGCAAAATCAATGAAATTTTCATCCCCCTTTGAAACTCCCGCACCCCCAGCCCCCCCCTCAACCCACGTAACCCACATGTACGTTAAGCTGCGTACAAACTGCGCGCACATTACGCGTACCCTACGCGAACCCGGGTACGCGTACCCGGGTACGCGTGTCCTGGGACGCTATGCCCGTACGCTATGTACGCGTACACTGTACGCGTAGCTGCGAGTACGGACATGGCGTTCCAGGATACGCGTACCCGGGTACGCGTATCCGGGTTCGCGTAGGGTACGCGTAATGTGCGCGCAGTCCGTACGCAGCTTTACATTGCGTCATTGTTTTTCGTGTATGCAGCCGGCGTTCATCGATTTATTGGACGTTGTCACGTCAAAAAACTATTAAGTACTATTATAACAATCAACCGCAAGACATCGATTTTATTTAATTTTACGGCTTATCTTACCTGCCTTAAACAACTTATTAAATATCTAACTGAAACAATTACTGAAGGTCGCGGGTGAGCAAAGTAATTGTTTCAGTTCATTGATATGGACCTCCACAAAGAACGCCTGATTCAATAAATAACTTATTAAATACCAAGGAAAATACAAGTAGCTTAATTCAACCGAGACCAAATTAGTACAGAAGATGACTACTGCATAACATTAAAAAGTGTAACTACCCCTGTGTACCTAACGCCTTTATTACGCTCTGCGGCCTCGTATCGCGTTTTGAATAAAAAAATGCCTTGTTTTCTTTGGGTGGATAAATCAACAGATATAGGTACAAATATAGCGTGTGTAAGAATTTTTATTTACCTGTACAATTCGATGCGGTAAACTTTGCTTTGCGCGTTTCATGGTAAGTATAAGTATAGTCGAACCATTTGATTTCTGACCCATCGTGGACCGTTTTCACAGTAAGCGAGATAATGTCGATTTTCCTTTTCAAGCAATCACTGTGACATGACATTTTCTGTGACAGTGGATCACGATTCAGTTGTTTCGCCTGTACAGTCGGCCAAAAATATGGTCTACCACTCTACGGTTGAAGTTCATTTGCACGTCATGATATAACTAGGTCGATTTTCCCTTGCAATAATATGATGACAATAACTAATGACTTCACTCAGTTATAAAAGTCAACCTTAGCGATATTTTTATTTCACAGAACCTTTTGTCAAAACTGGTAGACCACTTGGCTCAGGCTCGTTCGGTCCGTTTCCTAACATGTCTGCTTCCTAAAGTGGCCTTCTTCCCACATTGACCGTTTCCTATGATGTCTACTTTTAAAAATGTCTGTTTCCTAAAATGTCTGCTTCTCAAAATAACCTTCTTCCCACATTGTTGCGGCTCAGGCTCGTTCGGTCCGTTTCCTAAAATTGTCTTCTTCCCACAGTGTCAGTTTCCTATGTTGTCTACTTCTCAAAATACCCTAAATTTATTTATACTACAACTCTACAATATTTATTTAATAACTACAATCACTTAATAAAGTAACTTTGAAAAAAAAAACATGAAAAAGTGAAACAAAATAAGAATCTCCATTGGTTAAACAAAGGTTTCTACACGATCAGTTTGTTTTTGGGATTCTGGTGTTTAGAGATTAGGCTATTTTAAATTTATGTTTATGTGACAATATGAGTTTTAGACATTGGGTTGTACTGAGTATACGGGTAATTTGAACTTAGGTGCTAATGTAGGTACAGGAAGCAATATATTTTTTTGTCGATAATATTTTGCTACATCACTTTCGTATAGATGCCCCGAAGTATCCCAGGCATGTTTATTTCAAGTACTTCCGGAAACTACTTCTTGAATTCAGGGACAAAAAAGAAAACATTTTGAAAAGCAGACATTGTAGGAAACGGGCTTTAGAACACAAATAGTGGACATTATAGGAAGCATACATTGTAGGAATAGGACATCACAAGGAACGGACATTATAGGAAGCAGGTCAATTTTCGAAACGGATATTTTATCTAATAGGAAACGATCATTCTAGAACAGTGGCATGATAGGAAACCATTTGCTGACATTATAGGAAAGAGTCATTTCTTGGAAGAAGACCAGTTTGAGAAGCAGACGTGTCAGGCCACCTTACTGTGATGGGTCTATGATGGGTCAGAAATCAAATGGTTCAACTGCACAACCGGCTGAATCAGTATTTTCGTTCTTTTAGCGAGTCGGCTTTCCAGACTGCGAAAAATTGTTTGACTTTCCAATTGTTTTTGGTGATGAAAACACTGGCCAAATAACTCAGCCTGTTTAAAAACTCAGCGACGTACTCTCCGGGTTTGTCCGAGGTGTGCTGCCAATTTCAGGCACGCAAACAGCCTGCGCTACCGACGACTCCGGAACTAGGTCACTCTAGCTAGATACTCCACCACAGAACAAATCTTATTCTAATCTATACTTAAATAATAAAGTTTGTGAAGATGTTTGAATGTTTGTTAGTCAATCACGCAATACACACTAAACGGATTTAGATGAAACTTGGCGTACCGATGGACAAAGATCTGGATTGAGACACAATATATACTTAATATCCCGGCAATGAGTTCCCGTGCAATAATATTTTTAATGTAAATAAAAATAGAGGGCTCTGTTCAAGAACGTTGAAGTACAGATGACTATAAATATGGTCTACTACCCTACGGTTGAAATTCATTTGGACGTCATGAAACAACGAGGTCGATATTAATTAATATGATGAAAGTGACTAATGACTTCACTCAGGAAAGTCAACCTTAGCGATATTTAGATTTCACAGAAACTTTTGTCAAAACTCGTAGATCACTTTCATGACTGATCGTACCTCGGTTTGCAAGATGACGTGTTAACTTCGTCTGCAATCAATAGATGGCGTTGTATGTCCGTCAAAAAGGATTACATTTCACTTAAGGGTGCTTTTACACCAAAAATGTGCTACGCTATTGACAACCTTTCATTTTTTTAACACCTGAAAATTACTGCAGGAATCGAAAGAGTTTCGCCTCCTGAACACGGAAAAATATTTATTATAATTTATTTCTCCATATTTAAAAAAATACAACAAATTTAGAAACATATATGTACTTGCAAATACATCCAAAGAATAGATATTTTTCCTTTACCCTTTTCACTAGAAAAATGAGCTGTCATAATTTTAAATTAGATAACAACCTTAACGTCAAATTTACGTCATCACTTTTTTTTAATAGAGACTAGACAAAAGTAATGGATCTATTCTATCGTTGCGCTCTTTTAGAATAAGCACATCTTTAAAAAATTGTAACAAATTAATTAATAATCCTAGTGAAAATTTAAAACTATCAGCGTCTTTCTCTTTCCAAACAGAATACACAGAACGAATCAAATTATAGTCTTAGAAATATGAAATGTTGTCAATTATGCTGCGAGGATGTGAAAACTATGCTAAGTACAAAACTATGTGACGTGACCGTTTCCACTAATGTTAAGCTATGTAGCCCTTTGAAGAAAAACATTTCTGAGTTGAACCCGTTCCCGCCAGCGCTCTGCTATACACCAACCAATATTAATTGGTCGATATCAAACTCATCCATGGCCAAGTAGCACAGCACATCTCTGGTGGAAAAGCACCCCAATTTGGTCAAGTCTATAAACTCAAAAAAACGTGTACCTACATATTAATAGCAAGACAACCGGATAAGTGGTAATAGTAATTAATTTTGTATCCAAGATAAAATTTCAGTTCCTGTTAATTATTAGTACTGATAATATACCCTAGTAGATCTTGCTTTAAATATTCTGTCCTCGGTCACATAGTGTCTTCAGTATTTGAACTGAACTATTTCCGACTGCCGACTAACATGCTTAGTGTATTTCAGAGACAGCAGCCGGACATTCCTTTATCCAGGGTCTGAATTTCAGCTTGACCGAGCTGAAACTGTTTGGTAAGCAGACAACTTGATATTATATGAGAAATGATCCGAGCGGACGCAAAGCTCACTAATCATTAATGAAAAGTATCCAGTATGTCTAGAGACAATCGTATAAATACATTCATTCGGTATGTATTGCTTCAACTAGCATCTAAGTTTTTGACGTCCATAGGTAATTCATATTTAAACGATTTAAATTCATTTGACCTGAGTGTTGTTCAATTCTCAACTGCTCCGCAAGTACGTAGTTAGTTCAGATAAATATAATATTTTATTTATACACCATTCAAAAACACAAAATGGATAAAAGCTGTTCCACAATGAGAAAAAGGTATTTTACAAGATAAACAATAAGTAGTTAAGTGACGTTATGGTTATGTTATGTGTTTGCGGAAGGCAAGAAAAGCTTATCCACCATTTATATTTAACTTTTAATTTTAAAATACTTATTCAACTATTTCTCATAAAATGGCGATAAACTAAATTATTTTTAAGAAGGAAGCTAAAGATTGCGAAGTCAATTTTCAGTTAAATAAATGGGTACCTACAATCGTCATAACCGGGACCCTTAATTTAGCTCAGTCGAAGACAAATTGAAATTGTCCAATTTTGATGAAAGCCGTACCGTCACCGCCTTTTCTAACCGTGAATTATATCAAGTTCTAAATTAAGGTAAGATAATAGTAGATTGTACACCAAGGGGATAAAGCACTGCATTATGTCACGGGCGCGATATTGAATCTTGTGCGTATCGATGGACACCAGATTTAACTCCCGAGCGTAGCGAGGGGGATTTTAGTTGATTCCCGAGCGAAGCGAGGGAATTAAGATGGAGTCCTGAGAGCAGTGAAGGATTTAAGTGCGCCCAAGGCAAAATCAGTTTTATCCCCGAGGAGTATACTCTACTTTTCTCACCTTTTGCGAGACAATAAAAACCAAGGCTACTAGAAAAATACTCGAAATAGACCCAGAAGCACTGATTCTGACACTGACTTTGCGCCTTTCGCAGTTTTCCATTTGTCGAAATCTTTGCTAGCTTTTAAGTATTTTTCCTTCGACTTCTCTGGGAGTATATTATTAACAATTTCTAAGGCTGGCTTGCGCAGACCTGGGTTAGCTACTTAACTCCGAGCGAGGTAACTGCTAACTCAGGGTTAACAAGTGTCAAAATGTATGGAACTGTCATTCTTAACCCAGGGTTACCGATTTAATTTTTTTACCCTGAACTGTGCAAGTGGTCCTAATGCGTCTAATTTAATGGAATCAGGAGTCAAATCACTTTCGTCACTCGATATTTTCTTAATGTTTTATTCTATCTTCTTTTGCAGTTTTGTCTGATACTGATTGCACCGTATTGAAATACTCGCGGCTTTTGTTTTAAGTATTGATTTTTTTTTGTTCGGCTTGCCGTGGCGTGGCCAGCTCGATTTTCGAATAAGTTCGATTTTCAAATAAATGAGGCGCGGCGCGCGCCGCCGTCCACCTCCTCGCCGTCGGCCACCAGCAGCTGCAGCAGCCGCGCGCCGCGCGATTTTGACGAAATTAGACTTTAAATGCATAACAATAAGAACTAAGAGAAGTGAGAATCACATTACTGCCCGGCGGGTTATAATGAAATTCAGTACAACATAACACCCCGGCAAAAGACAAGGGCTATAATGATTTACTTTGAGTAAGGTTTGCATGATATATAAAGAGGCATTGTCGAGCAGGTGGTGTGAAATAGTACATTACTGCAGCGGCCGCGAAATAGGGGATTGCCGGCCGAGTAGTTATAGATGGCCGAGTGTTAACGAGGCCATCTAGAGATACGAGGCCGGCAATCCCTGTTCGTGGCCAAGGCTTGTATAGAGTTTTTCTCAAACATGCATCACCATCACCACCATCATCATCATCACCATCATGATCAACATCATCATCAACATCATCGTCATCACCATCACCATCATCATCATCATCATCATCATCACCATCATCATCATCACCATCATCATCATCATCATCATCATCACCATCATCATCACACCATCATCATCATCTCATCATCACCATCATCATCATCATCATCATCGCCATCATCATCATCATCATCATCACCATCATCATCATTACCATCATCATCACCATCATCATCACACCATCATCATCATCATCATCATCTTACCTTACCTTAAATAAGCGTAGTGGCAGAATGTCTTAATGAACCAAAACGCAAATATTGCTTATAGTTTTTTTTAATGGCTAAATGCTATGATGCCATAGACCTATAAACGTCATGGTATGAAACAATAGACGATCACTTTGCTGGCCTTGGCCAGCAAAGTTGTATGAAATTCCATTATTGACCTCTCGTCTCGTCGTCCTCCACCACCGGCTGCACCTGCACCTGCAACGTGATACTTCGTGGCGTATTATAAGGAACATAACGTCAATATTTCATAGCATGTTTGAGAAATAGTACATTACTGCAGAGGCCGTGAAGTAAGGGATTGATGGACGAGATTTGGGGTATACGGCCGAGTCGTAGACGAGGCCGGATAAAACGAGTCCAGCAATCCCTCTTCCGGCCGAGGATTGTATAGAGCTTTTCTCAAACATGCATCATCATCATCATCATCATCCATCCATCCGTCCATCCATCCATCCTTCCATCCATACATCCATCCATACATCCATCCATACATCCACCCATACCTCCATCCATACATCCATCCATCCATCCATACATATCCATCCATGCATCCATCCATCCATACATCCATCCATCCATACATCCATCCATACATCTATGCAAACATCCATCCATACATCCACCCATACATCCACCCATACATCCATCCATACATCCATCCATACATCCATCCATCCATCCATCCATCTATCCATACATCCATACATCCATCCATCCATCCATCCATCTATCCATACATCCATCCATCCATCCATCCATACATCCATCCATACATCCATCCATCCATACATCCATCCATCCATCCATCCATCCATCCATCCATACATCCATCCATACATCTATACATCCATCCATACATCCATCCATCCATACATCCATACATCCATCCATACATCTATACATCCATACATCCATCCATCCATCCATCCATCCATACATCCATCCATACATCCATCCGTACATCCATACATCCATATATCCATACATCCATCCATACATCCATACATCCATCCATCCATCACCAGTAGTTTAGGCGGTTTTATAGAAATAAAAGAAGATAGATTTTTTTTAATGCCGTAAGTTGGCTGTATGTAATTTTTCCTTTGTCAGTTTAGTGTTAGTAAGCAAATTTAAAAAGTTACAGCAGCGGACAATAATGGTTTTTCATACTTACTTTTATGGCCTAGGCCAAGAAGTAATGTAGGGAGCCATAAACAACAAACTTCATGGCTTCATTTCGTGACATTAACGCATACATTTCAAAGCATGTTTGAGAAAATGATATTTAATTTACAGTAGGCTTATGAAATAGATTGAAAATTAAAATATAAATAAATGTCAACTTAAACATTTCAAGGTTTTAGATGCTTTTTGAAAATCAGACCATTTTGTAAATTAGAATTTTAATAAAAAAACTTCATCATTTCAGCCGAAAGACGTTCACTGTTGAACATAGGCCTCCCCCAAGGCTCGCCGAACAGATTGGTCTTGCGCCATCCGTATCCAAGTAATTGATGCATGAATTTATTGAAACGTAGATGGAAATCAATAATACAAGAATCGAAATACATAAGTATATTTAAGTTAATCACACTAATTTTAAATATCGGTTAGAATCCTTTAATCAAAATAGAGTTAACTGAATTATTTACATTAAATTAAATTACAGATGGAAATTGAATTGAATTGACTTTTATTGAACACTTTTCAACTTTTTCCATAAATAAAAACATGAATGAAATTTCTTTGGGCAGTCGTGTAGCAGATTTCGGTAAACTCTCTTTGTGTTCTCAAAAATCAACAACTTAGTGATTATTATGGGTAAATGTGGAAATAAATGATAAAGAATTGAAATGTTTAGTAAGGTCTGATAGTATTTTTTTAGTACAAGTAAATAAAACATTATTTCATGTTATTTATGATAAGCCTAAGCCATGATGTGATGTCTTTTACTACAGAGTTATGGAACTTTTATGAAACGTGTAGCTTGGATTTTTTCATAAGGTTATTATAAAATATTGTATTTACTGGAGTGAATCCCTTGGCTTCAACGGTCTGAATATCTGATAATGAGACAAAGATATCCGGGGACTTTCATTGGGACAGTGACAAATTGAGAATTCGTTTGACTCGGGCAAATGTGAATCACGGCCCTCCATTCATCTTCGTCCGAGGCTGCGGTGCTGTACCTTGGCCCTTAGGGTTTAGTGAATATTTTGAAAACGTCACTCTAAAGAGAAGCAGACAAATAAGGCGGTAGGTATTTTATCGCTATTATCATGTCAGTGAAGAATTAATATAAATCGGTGTACATTAATATGGTATAAATCTTCCCAGGTGAATTTTTCACTTCGAGCCATTACATTAAATTTGAACCTTAATACCCTTGACGATACCGTTTGTTTTGAAAGACAAGGGCTCGAAGCGAAAAATTCACCTGCGAAGATTTATACTATAGACGAATAATGAATCTAAGAAGAGCTAGTTTCGATACCTTATAAACAAGCAGTAAATTCACGGTAAAACAATAAACAAGATTGGTTAATGATTTAATAATCAAGCTCAAACAAACAGTGTTTACGAATAGAAAACCCAAATTTTATGTAAGCAAAATGAAATGACAGAAAAAAGATCAAGTGATCTGGGTGATGTTCGGTTCGTGGGACAATGAAAGAAGTAAAGTTACTACTTATGGTATATGCACCTGTTGACTGTGTTGACGTAATAGCCCGGATATCCAATCCGAGAGTTTAATATCCGTCCGCAAAGTAAATACTTCGCTATTATCGATACTATTTTATTTTAGAAAATTCTAGAATAAAATGTAGTGCCTGATGTGTATGCCTGCAGTATATTATGTTAAATAGTAAGTAAGAAGTAAAGGTAGGTACCACATGTTTTCACTGTTTTAATTAACACAAACTTCAATATGAAAAGTATGACTATGGAGAAATAATTAACAAAAAAATAGAAGTTACCGAAAAGTTAATGTTTTGGCAGCAAAACGAAGTCGATAGAGCTAGGAAATCAGTGAGTCAACTATAAAAGCACAGTTCACACATTATAATAAAGCTGTGTGCGTATTTTCTGTGGTACATATATTATTTAAAAAAAAAAAAATTAAATTGTTTATTTCTTTTCTTCAAAAAATAAAAATTAATTACTTACTACTATTATTAGTACAATCTTTTAAATTTAAGATTAAATACTAACAACTTACTTTTATTAACATTACATTAACTTATTATAATTAGTTATTATTTGTTAACAGGTACTTTTTTACAATTTGGGGTTTGTTCTGTTCATGCGTCCTTCCGTCTGTCACAAAGCTGTATCTTTTGACTGGAAATGACAGACGCTTGAAATTTTCAGAGAGTGCAGTGTATGACTATGGATGCATTAACTAAAATCTTATATATAAAAATCTCGTGTCACGGTGTTTGTTATCGAACTCCTCCGAGACGGCTTGACCGATTTTTACGAAACTTTTTTCTCTGTATTCGGTAGGTATGAGAATAGGTCGTAGGCTATCTTTTATCTTCGCAGACGGAGTCACGGGCAACAGCTAGAAAAAAAATAAAAATAAAGTAAAAAAGTAAAAGAAATACTCATACTAAAAAAGTGCTTTTCTCTACTTTTTGCTTGATGTTAATAAATAATAGTGCCTTTTCGTGGCACTTTTTTTACGTCATTTTTGCGATCAGTTAATTTTTCCCGTACCGCTTTATGGGTATTACTAAATTCATAAAGTTAGGTATTCCACGTTCTCTAAAACGCACCCGGGCGTGTTTAATAAATGGACACAAAGTGCCGCAACACGCCACTAAATCTTATTTATCATTTAGTTAGTTCACCCAGTGATTCTGAACAAAATACACGTATAAAATCGAAAAGGAGAAAAACAGTAAAATGTTTACAGTAAAACTTCACCAAATATATATTCTACTCTACCCAATGGAGTATAAAGCATAGCAGTTTAAAGTTTTAAATTGTTGTTGACAGATTAGTTTGAGCTCTGGGCCCTTGCTCAAATATTTATTCCACAAGTTTATATTATCTTCAAAACAAATGCTTATAAACTCATAGAAAAAATGTCAAGATCAGAGCTAGAGTAGAGGGGAAACTTAGTGAATAGAAATTGATTAATTTTGTTTTATTGTCAAAATTGGTCTAAGGAAACTTACCCTTTCTAGAGTCGATTAATGTCTATGATTAAAATTAAAACGCGCTGTAATAAGTTCAGACTCATGGCAACAATGGCAACACAGCCTGTGAACAATAATAATTAACATTGAAGCGCTATAACTTGGCAACTTTGTGTCGAGTTGGGGTCGTAACGTTAGGCCCACTTAGTCACAGGACTACACTTTATACGCGCAAGTTGGAATAGCACTGAACTCAACTACAATTTAAATTTAATTAACTGTTTAAACGTTATCGCATCAACTAAAAGTCCTTATCTCCATTATGTTTCTTTTGTTCATGGCACTCGGATAAAGGTTTGAAACTGAACAACATTAACGGCTTTTTTTTGCTAGTCTTGCTTCTACAAGCAATTTCTGTGAAAGTAAATTATTTTGATATGACTAAATTCTTTATATTTTGCAACAAAATAGGTTAATTCGTAAGTTACGAAGCTAGTCCTGATCAAACTTGATTTTAAATAAACTATCCAGTCTTCCCCGCTTTGACCTTACGAAATTTTAAAATATAATTATGTAATTAATGTATAAGTACAATCTTTTTCTACGAGTGAAAATACAAAAATTGATCAATATTCAGAATCCTTAAGTAAATAAATTTACTACGAAATTCCCATATCTTCTTCTATAGGTAAGTACACAGAAATATATCGAGATAGAAGAAAAGAGTTTACGTACGTCGACTGGCCAAATGGAGTTTATACCCCAATGCTCGCCGCGAACTTCAGTCTGCTCTCGACCGCGGTCTGCGTGCGACGTCAGGTTTTAAAAATAAAATGACTCGTTGTTCAGTAATTAACAGTTCAAATACTACAGATAAAGTTGGAGCTGTTAGTCGAGGTATTTCCTTTCATTGGTAACTACTATTTGTCCTAAAATATCTGTTATTAATTAAAAAACGATTTATTTTATTATTTTCATCAGAACAGTAGCGGGCGATAGTGTGTCCACGCTAGCTTTCCATTGCGGCTTTAATTTGACGAGCCAGACATGGCGTGCGTTCAAAACCAGCAATGTAAAAATAAGCTATTCAAACTATCGAGTCGCGTCCATGGTCAATTTATCATTTTTTCTGTCAAAAGTAAGAATAGATTAAATTAAAATCGATTTTGAAAGCAGAGGAAATGATAATTACGTTTTTATATTATTATGTAGCTATATAATGTACGCAGTGCAAAGCAAATATTATTAACAAACAGGTTATGGTTACTTCTATATTGCAATTTTATTTTAGTTTTCCGAATGATCCTCATATTAAAAATAAATGGATTGAAAACAACTGGTCGTAAAAAATGGTTTCCTACAAAAAAACAGCAAGAATTGTTCTATACATTTCCACGAGTCACACCTTTACTGGCTTTAGTACCGACGAGTAATCAGTACAGCTTATCCGACTATTGATGTAGTGATGATGTCATATGATGAAAAGGAACACTTTTACATAAGGCTAAATATTATTTTAAAAAATGTGCGTGTGTGTGTGTGTGTGTGTGTAGTACTTACACGATTATAGGTACGATTATAATAACGAGCTATGGAGAGGACTGTGCTCAGAGTTTCTCTACGGGATCGAATCAGAAGCGAGGAGATCCGTAGAAGAACCGGGGTCACCGACGTAGCCAAACGGATTAGCTCGTTGAAATGGCAATGGACAGGTCATATAGCATGCAGAACATATGGTCGTTAGAGCCCAAAAGTTCTCGAATGGAGACCACAGACTGGCTAGCCCAGCGTGGGACGTCCACCAACGAGATGGACGGACGATTTGGTGAAGGCCGCAGGTTCAGGGAGGATGCAAGTCACTTTCAACCGTAATGATTGGGCGTCAATGAGGGAGGTCTATGTCCAGCAGTGGACTTCTTACGGCTGAAATGATGATGATGATGATGAATAACTGCAGCGGCTATAGTAGGTACTGACAAATGTAAAGCAATTTATTGGTTAGGTAGGTACCTACCTACATTTATATTTTTCGATTTGAAATTCTGACCTTTCTCATTTCCTCTGTCGAAAATAATTATCATTTCCTCTGTGCAAAAGAATCGGTTCCCTAATCGATCTGTGAATCGATGCTTTTGAATTGATTTCGCGCGGCTTATGTTTCCCATCACTAAATTACACTCGTGACGTCAAAGTACCTACGCAAGATGTTACAGGCTCGGTCTCGCTACAAATTGCCGAGCATTTTCCTTCTATCTCGATATATTTCTGTGGGTAAGTACTTCTTATTTGTTCAAGTAGGTACTCGTAGATGAGTTAAATTTTTATGGAATGAGTTGTCAAATATCCTTAGATTGTTTTAGCGATTTTAACAATTTCCTGGGAAGTACTGGATAAAATACCGCCTTCCAATCAATTTAAATACTAACTTATTTGTATAATTAACGCTAACGAAAACAAAACAATAAAATAAACAAGATCCGAATAATTGCCTTAATTAAGTAATGAATCATTTTAACGAATCAATCAGAAGGTACCTATCAGATCTGACCGACCAGGTCAGGTCAGGTTTTTTATTGTATTTTGTGTATACTGACCTGACTCTATGGTCTAATTCATGTTAGCTAAATGAGGAGTTTTAGGTATTTATTTTACTTAAATGAAAAAAGGAGGTTGTAAAAACACAAATACTTGTTATTATTCTTAAAATCTGATATCCCTACAATAAATTAAAATTGAATGTAATAAATTTTTATTTTTTTAGAAATTTTAGTGCGGAGCCCATGTCTAAGAATTGATCCATCCCCGATTTATTTTACAATAACCCTAAATTAAATCCATTTTCGGTTCAATTATTTGAATTGCCATCCAAATGGGGCAGGAGTTACCTCGGCGGAATTGCTACTGCCGCCGCGTTTTATAACATTCAATTACCAGAACGAGATCATTTATTTATATTACAACTAAGCTTATTTGTGTTTCTGTTTGAAATTAAACAATTTGACTGCGAACGGGAAGCTTAATTATTATGAAATTTGATTACAAAATCTAGTTATAATGTACAATTTTTCATAATATTCACTATTCACTTGCCTTAAAATGATTTATTTTTGAAATAGTATTTTTTAAAGAGTTGTTTTTAAACTAACCTAACATAGCAGACTCCATTCCATAAGATGACTTTTCCAAAAATCCTAAATAAAGCACTGTTTCTGTTTTTATGCCAAACGTTGTTAAGTTCAAAGAAATTATTGGAAACGGAGCGATACTTTTACTCTCACATAACTATGTGAAGAAAATCTGTCCCCTAATTCAATATTATGATATAATATGTAGACATAAATAAATAAAATTTACAAAATAAAGATTTACTTACATACAGTCAACCAACTTGATTTCTAGGCCACTGTAGAACCTTGTCGCATACTACTAGATAATTGCAATGTCAGTGCGGGTCGGATTATCAACTTTCCGATAACAACATACGTAATAAACGTAAATAGTTTATAAATGTTTTCGCTCTATAACATGAGAAGAAAAAGAAGTTTTGATAGACGGACAGTGATAATTCAAGTTGTAAGTTCAAACTCCTTTCCTATTCATTATCGTTCTCACAGTAAGCGTCATAATGATTATCCTTGTCAAACAATGCAATGCCAGTGTGACATTTTCTGTGAACGTTCCACAGTGGGTCACGATTCAGTGGGTTCGATTGTACAAGAGATTGTACATACAGCCACCACGGAACGTTGTAGTTACTGTATAAGAGCCTATTTATTAATTAATGTTACGGTAGTTAATTTCCATTGCCAATTGGCAATGGCAATTGCCCAGAGCGTAATAATACGTGTTTATAAACAACCACAAACCACAAGGGTCATTCTCTGACCAAGGCAGTTTTGCGTGACCTTCGGTGGCACGATTTTTTTTAATGATTATCCGACTTTTTATAATTACATCGAAAACTAGTATTTATTTGAAATGCTTTGCAGAAGGAGGCACCATTTTAGTCCTCACAGTTATCGAGATAATTAATTTCAAATTTTCATATGCCACCGGAATCACAAAACTGCGAATAATGGACGTAAATTACTTTTATTGTTTAATATCAGAATATGTAATAACTACAAACTTACAATGATGGACTTAAACTGTAATTAAACAATTATCACCATATTTTTTAGAACGTTTCACTAGTTAAATAAGTATCTAAGTCTTGTAAGATAATTACATAACTTTGCTCTCGTTCATAAGCTATATGCTTTAAATAGTAGTTATTAGTATAATTATTTGACGTAGTTAAAACACTCATTCATAAAAACAAATAATCTCTTAAAAACAATAATCATTCCCTACTTATTATTTATTTCAACAGTATTTATAATATCAAAAATCGGCTAAACGCAAACTAAAATTTTTTTGCGAAACAAATAAATAATGAAACAAAAAAATATATAAATTTCAGAAATAATTAAATAATTATTTAATAAAAGCTGAAAACACTTTCAAAAATTTTTTTCGTAAAATCATTAATATTTACCAAGATTATCAACTGACTCGGATTATTTTACATAAATATGTACAGGAAATAAACTTAATAGTTTCAAAAATCCATGACTAATTGTAATACCACCGGATTCATTCAAATCACCGAATTCACCGCCACCGAATTCAAATGAGCAATTTAGTTTTTAACGAATTATTTCAAAACGGTTAACAATAGAAACTCGATTTTTTTTCTAGAAGTAGTAATAACACTGCTTAATATGCCAAATTAATTTGAGTTCAATATATCAACAAATCAAGCGAGAAAAAATTGCCACTGATATCACTTTCAGAGGTACCAAAAATTTCATACGTGATTCTTACCCTCATAATTCGGTAGTGACGCAAAAAACCTTAAGTCCGCCCTGTTCAGCCGACGCAGCGTGGATGGTTCTTTCTGGCAAGCCATCGTCAAATGTTCTTGAAGTGTGCGCAAGAACAGTATGACAAGTTTTAAGAACTAAATTGGATAAGACGCTTTTCTCGGGACATGTATGTAATATGGTTTAAAAAAAAAGATAAGGTAAAAAGGAATATTTAGATAATTTAATCTAATTCATAAAGTAGTTGGCATGCTGTGAACAGTAAAATTTATTGGTTTTCTTGCTTGGTTTTTGAAATAAACGGTAACACATAGTGAAAATTGGAGGTGGGACAAGGCCAAAATGGGGATTCCAGCGACTTCAGATTTTTTTTTCTCCCATTAGATATAGCTTATATCAGCTATACTCTAAGTGTGTTCCGCGGAACCCCAGGGTTCCGCGATACCCCTGTATGGGTTCCGCAAGAATTGAAAAAAAAATTCAAAACACCTCTCTCTGGTCTACCGTTCTGACGCGCGGCGTATCACGTGAATCGAGCGCAGCCAAACTTAGTTGTAGGGTTCCGTCAAGTATTTCGCTTTCCAAAAGGGTTCCGTCACCAAAAAAGATTGAGAACCGCTGGCTTATATAAATCTGTTAGAAGTTTTTTAAGCAGAACAAAGTGTTAACTATATGAGGTATTTTAATTATAAGGTTATCTGTTAAAATTAAGTTTTTACAACTACTTGAAAGTTGAGAACACGAAAAAACGTGAGACCAGAGAATGACCCACAAGCAATTAATCGCAGCATTAATCAAAGTTTGCTTAAGGGTTGGTAGAAGTTGGTTAAGAGGGATTTCCAAAATTCCCACTGGAACGGGAAAAAACGGGACTATGTTTTACTGGCCGTAGAAAGCTGAAATTCGGCATGTAGGTTGTTTGGGGAGTGTAGAGGAGCATTGAGAGAGGACTTTCCAAAATTCCCACGGGAACGGGAAAAACGGGATCTTTCGTTTTACTGGTCATAGAAAGCTGAAATTTGGCAGGTGAGTTCCTTGGGGAGTGTAGGGGAGCATTAAGAAAACATTTCCCGAAATTCTTACGGGAACGGGAAAAAACGGGATTTTGCGTTTTACTGGTTGTAAAAAGCTAAAATTTCAAAATGCATAAGTTTATACTGTAAATAGGCCGCAAAGGGCTCTTTAACCGACTTCTAAAAAAGGAGGAGGTTATGCATTCCACTTTATGTATTTTTTTATGTAGGTATGTTCACCGATTTCTTGGTCAATTGTGGACCTGCTTGCTTGCTTGCCTGTATGCTTGCTTGCTTGATATCTTGGTTCTTTGGAATACTCATGGTACACGCGAGCGAAGCCGCGGGCAAAAGCTAGTCTACCTATAAAAAAGTAATGTTACTGGCTGACTGACAGACAACGTACAGCCTAAACCACTGGAGCTAGAGACATGAAATTTGGCCAACATATTTTTTGAGGGCCATAAGTGGAGATTACGAAATCCCTATGCGTTAGGGAATAAAAAAGATTTCTTATATTTTTGATTTGAAGTGCCTCAGATCCGCACGGGCAAAAATCTAATCATCTAAGTATATAAAAATCTCGTGTCACGATGTTTGTTATCGAACTCCTCCGAAACGGCTTGACCGATTTTTATGAAATTTTTTCTCTATACGTATTTGGTAGGTCTGAGAATAGGTGTAGGCTATTTTTTATACCCCTATTCTTCGCAGACGGAGTCGCGGGCAATAGCTTAGTAATCAAATAAAATATTTATTAAATCATGTAATACAGAATCAACTGAAGCTTATTTATACAGCTCTACCTCCTCCTTACCTCTGCTACCTACGCCCGCTGCTGGCTACACTACTCCCCTCTTTTCACAATCATATTAAACATTGAACACATCGTATTGAAGCTGCCTATGAGCTCCACCTATACTAACAAACACTTGTATACACCATATTTCGATAACTTAGTTCACACTCATACTAATTACAATGAACTGGACATACAAATTAGCACTGTATGTCCTAGTGTACAAAACTACTACTTAATTGTGCAGTTCATTGTAATTAGTATCAGTGTGAACTTTGGTATCGATTTATAGTCGCTTTCACATATCCTTAAGCACTCGCATCGACATTATATACCTATCTTATAGTCCCCCTGATGGTTGTTGAAACTGCGTGGCAGGCTAGTTTTTTTTTATATAAGAGGGGGCAAACGAGCAGACGGGTCACCTGATGAAGAGCGATCACCGTCGCCCATGGACTGGACACCCGCAACACGGGGGGAATCACAGTTGCGTTGCCGACTCTTTTAAGAATTGGTAGGTTCGTTTTTTAAAGATCCCTAAGTAACAAACATAACAAAATCGTTGTTAAATTGAATCGCTCTAGCAAGCTAGACTTTAAAAACCAATCCCCGCACGATCGAATAAATTTTGGCAGATGTCCAAATTACTAAGCGAAAAGTTGAAAGTCGCTTATAACTTCCTTCAGAGGCAGGACCATTATTGTTGCAAGGCTCAGGTAATTTGATCTTATTATGATAAAAGTTCTTAAGTGCAGAGAGCGTCTTAGTAACGTCTTTAATGCCCATAGCCACGAGCATAAAGCGGAGGATACCGCAAATTAAACTAGGCGGTCGTGTGCCGAAATTTGATAGCGGAAAGTAATGAGCTCGGACCACTATAATTAAAGTAGCCCAACGGTAAATCCGATCCGATATAGCTAAATTGAGACCCTTTAGCTAAAAAAATCTTATTCTTTGACGAAGTATAGTCAACCAAGTAAGTGCTTTACCATTTTTAACGACAGTTCCTACAAAAGAATTAAAACAATAAGGTTGATTGTCGCATTGACTTGTAAGTGAAAATAACCTTTCATGTTTTAACCCGTACAACGGATATTGAACCTTAGGTTGGTAAAGGAATTACTTGGTACATAGATACATCTACACTTCTACACTAATATTATAAAGAGGAAAGATTTGTACCTATTTTTGTATGTTTGTAATGAATAGGCTCAAAAAGTACTGGGCCGATTTAAAAAATTCTTTCACCAATAGAATGCTACATTCTTCCAATTTGACATAGGCTACATTTCATTTTGAAAAAAATTAGGGATCCTTGGTAAAATTTGAACAATGTAACCGAAGGTGTAGAAAAATGAGTCTTAAAATGTCTTTCGTCGAATGCGCTGCCGAAACTATTAGCGGTAGAACAAAATAATGTACAACAATATTGAAGAACATCATAATGTCTACAAAAAACTCCGCGGTAGCATATGTCCAACTATTGTAGTTATGTCACTACAACAACTTTTTTCATTTTAAACATTAATGAAAATGCTAACCAATGTATAATATAGTTGTACCCGTGCGAAGCCGGGGCGGGTCGCTAGTAGATACATATTTATCAACAATTATACAAACCTTATTACTTGAAACAAAAGGTAGACAAAATTTGATTGTTGATTTGACTTAACAAAATGTACAAGATGTTTTAAAATTTAACCTCAATATATCTGTTCTGTTGAGTTTATTCGACTGAATACTCAGTGTAAAGGTTTTTCATTGGAAATTTCGATTCAAAATGTAGTCACGCCTAAGACGCAGTACACTTTTATCAAACACTAATAGAAAATCCAGCAAAACATTTACAGGGATGTTCAATCAAACTGACCTAACAACCTGCTGAAACATTCCGAATTAATTTTAAAACGCCTTGTATCATTCTCCAAATAACTATTAACTAACAAGAAAAAGAAGTAGGTATAGACAATTTAAGCCGGGCACGATTTTTAGGTAGAAATCTTTAACGAACTCTATTGGAGACCTTTTTGTGTTATGATCTTATGATGTATTAGTGACACAATTATCTTTATTAATTATTCCTATTAACGATGTCTAGTGGTGATCTTTAGTAAGCATTTTAACCCTTTCAACGCCAACGACACTTATAGGTGTCATAAAGTACAGTGTCAAAGTGATCTTGACACAATGACATAAGATTCGAAGCAGGTTTACGTTTTGTCGAGGCGAGGCGTTGAAAGGGTAGGTAGGTTTCTATTTCACACAATTTGTTCTTCTTCTTCCTCTTCAGCGCGGTTTCGCCCACCGTTGGGCATACGCTTCTCCGATCTTTTTCCATCCACATCGGGTATCTGTTTCCCTCTTCCAAATTGATCTTGCTGTCTCTCTAATGTCATCGGACCATCAGGCAGGCAGTTGGCCTTCACTTCTTTTGCCTAGCCGGAGTCTCCGCTCGAAAACGCGCTTGCTCCACACTTCATCGTCGGCACACGTGGCCGGCCCAAGCCCATTTTAGTTTGGCGACTCTATAAACCACGTTGGCCACTTCGTTCATGTTGAATAAACATTTAACATAGTACAGTAAGCTAATGGCGTAAGTTTATTGAAGTTCCAAGGTGTCAGTATTGATTGCTCGCTCCACGTCTTCGTGACTGGAACACTGGCGTATGACACGTCCGAAAAGTTGACGTACAAAGTTGAGCAAATCAACTCAACACGAGTGTAATCCAATAAAAAAGTTGGCCGAGGCGCTCGTGATTTTTACGTCGCCCTGGGTTGAAGGAGCGATTGAGTAAGAAAGTGTCACTATGGGTTGGTGGTGGCGGTTTGACTAATGAGCAAAACAGCACACATGTTCTGGGAGTGCCTTGAATATGCTTTGGATGGTATAATACTTTAATTTTAACAAAACCAGGTGAATACGGATATAACAAATTATATTCCGTTTATTATAATATGGATCGTTGAAATTTTAAGTTCTATTATTACTTGAGCAGCAAGCACTGGGAGTTTTGAGTGATTTTGCTCCGGTATAATTATTTTTAACAATCTTAATTAAACAAAATATTCAGCCTATCGACAAAGCAAACCGAACCAATGGTGCTCATGATTCTGAGTAAGAAAACACCAAAATTTTCTCATTAAAAAAAGTTTTTTTGCGCACTTTAAAGTTTAAATGGCCTCCTAGTCATAGCAAGGTTATTTATTTGCGGGGTATAAAAATCCTTATTGATTGGATTAGCAAACCAGTGGCGCGTAGTGCGGCGACAGTAAAGCCGCAAACGAGTAGATTTGCTGAGGGACTCGGGGACCGGCCTTCGGCAGCAGGCCTCGGGGCCTTGTAGCAGGATATTTTAGCTAAATTATAGATTAGCTACGACTATCACTGACTTATTGAAGAGTTTACTACTTTGACTTCTCTCTGAGGACGTTGACAAGAAGCATCACAATTTGTAAAAGCTAGATGCGGAGTGATGTACAATTACACTTGCGCGCAAAGCTTCTGCGTTCTGGACACCCTGTCCTACATATCCCACAAAGCAAAGCACAAAAGCTACAAAGTATCTTTAAGGATAACCGCGGCTAAATGTTAACTCGCCGTAAAACCTAATACAAAACGGTTTCTCTGTTTTTTTTTAAACTAACTAAACGTTAAATTTGACAGCAATGTGCTTTGTACCCTACAGTCCAGACGAAAAAGAATTATGGAATTTGAAATTAAGATAATAACTAGATGTTTAGTTACATACTTCTAGTAGGTAAAGCACATTGCATCATAGGGCTTCCACACAATACTGAGATGCGATGCGATGCGACGTCGCATCGCAGGAACTAACGATGCGAATTGCTGCGATGCGATTTCGTGCGGTAAGACCAGGGTTCAGGTGACCATATAATTTGTATGGTCACCTGAACCTTGCGCGATACGAATCTGGTCGCGGTTTCTTGCGGTGCATTCGTGCGAGCTCGCAGATATTTGCGATGCGATGCGAATTCGCAGTATTGTGTAGGAGCCCATAGTCGTAAGTAATGAGGTAATTAATGAATTTAACTACGCGTTACGCAAAAGTTAAGGGTCGGGTTAATCGGTTTCCCAGCAGTGATAGAATGGGTTTTTTCTCAAAGATTAAGAATAAGGATTCCCCTAAGCCATGAATTATAAATAAGAAATCGACACATCAACGTCCGGGTCCCGGCAGTTGCGACCACAACGGCAGAGTAACTTAAAATGCTTTCGGTTTTCGCAAGCGTATGTCTTTCATTCTATGAATATTTGATTTATTTCATCTTCATTAATAAAATATTCACCATATTATGTATGCACTAAGTCAACCATTGCGCAAAACAGAAAACTTGCGAAAAGCGCTTAGAATAAAGTTTCAGGTTCATTTTCATTTTTAACTTTTAATGTTTAGAGCTTAATACAAATTTGGGTGGGAACACTACATATCCATTCGAAGCAGATTTTTTTTTTTTATTATCCACATAATATGGAAATAAAACATACATCATCGACTTTAAAACCCTTCGTTATACGAGTGCCCGACACGCGCAGTTGACCTGTGTTTAAGATTCCGTGCCTTAAAATAAATTAGATAGCCGATATTAAAAACCGGCCAAGTGCGAGTCGGACTCGCGCACGAAAGGTTCCGTACCATTATCTACAGGGTGAAATCAAAATGGTGATAAAAATGAGTCTTTTTTACTCAGTTAATGTTGGACAATATAATGCACTAACTCGTTTGTTTTAATAAGTCTTATTAAATTTGAGGTATCCATACATTGAGTCAGTGATTTCATTTTAACTAAGTATGAAGATCCAAAATTTTATTAGACTAATTTTAACAATTGAATCAATGCATTATGTTGTCCAGCGTTAGCTGAGTAAGAAACACTAATTTTGTATCACCATTTTAATTTCACCTGTATAAAAACGGCAAAAAAATCGCGTTTTTTGTATGGGAGCCCCCCTTAAATATGTATTTATTTTATTTTAATTTAACTATTTATTTTTAAAGTGAATATATAACTATAGGTAACGCCACCAGAGTTGAGGCCACGCACACAACCACATCTCATGTAATGACAGCGGGATTTTGACGTTGTGTTGACGTTTAACGACAAAACAACGTCAAAATCCCGCTGTCATTACAAGAGATGTGGTTGTGTGCGTGGCCTCAACTCTGGTGGCGTTACCTATAAATATTCTGTGAATATTTCAAGCGTCTACCTGTTGCCGTCAATATCGAGCAAAAACGAGCAAAAAAAACTCATGTTTGTTGTATGGGAGCCCCCTTAAATATTTATTTTATTCTGTTTTTTAGTATTTGTTGTTATAACGGCAACCGAAATACATCATCTGTGAAAATTTCAACTGTATAGCTATCACGGTTTCTGAGATACAAGCCTGGTGGCAGACGGACGGACAGCGAAGTCTCAGTAATAGGGTCCCGTTTTTACACTTTGGGTACGGAACCCTAAAAAACTGAACCATTATAGGATCACTTTGTTCTCCGCCCGTCCGTCCGTCCGACTGTCTGTCAAGAACTTTTATCTCAGGAACGGATGAAGGTATCGAGATCGAAGGTCTACGGTCCCTTAAAGCTGTGAAAAATCAAAAGCCTAAGTAAAAAAAATACGGCCATTTATGCCGCAAAAAACGTAAATTTCGACACACTCAAAGGAATCTAAATTTATAGGGTATTTTCCGTTGACCTTAGAACTATGAAATTTGGCTTGTAATATCGTCTTAACTACAATTATCAAGGAGCGGAATTTCTCATAGCGAAAATCAAACATCAAAGGGATTGAACATAAGTTTTATCGACTATTCCAGTTATCGATGTTATCGAATCGACTCTTCTCTTGTTTTCGCCTTTTAACATTATTTGTAACATTTGACCTCTTTGATAAGGGACTTGCATCTGCATATTAACCTTTCGTATACCGGAAGTAAAAAAAAAAAGTCGTGCATTCTAGCCTCTACAGTTTCATATAAATCCAATGATACAGATTTAAAAAAAAATACAAAAGAATGCCTTAAATTGGGTACGTATCCGGTACAAGACATACGAAGGGTTAAAATAAATCTCGTCAACGTCACATATGACATTTATGTCGCTTGAGTTTTTCTAAGTCATTCCCGTGTTATTATGACAATTCTCTATTACTATAGAGAAGATGAAGAAAATGCGATTAATACAGAAATAGATTTCGATTGTTATTTTGAATGAAGGTTATATTTTAGTTTCGTTGCGTTTAAGGTTTTATATTTTAATTGTAATTTAATTAAAAGTGCTATTTTAAAAGTACCTACTATTTGTTGTATTTATCGATAGTCGATAAAACTTATGTTCAATCCCTTTGATGTTTGATTTTTGCTATGAAAAATTCCGCTCCTTGACAATTATAGAGAAAATACTACCTACTATGCATTTGTAATTTTGTAAGGGGGTTCCGACATACCAATAAAATGATCCCATACTCTACATTCTACCTAAAAGTAGGGCTGTGCTAACACTGGATTATAATAGACTAGCTTTTGCCCGCGGCTTCGCTCGCGTGTACCAAGAGTAATCCAAAGAACCAAGATATCAAGCAAGCAAGCATACAGTCAAGCAAGCAAGCATGCAAGCATGCAATCAAGCATGCATGCACGCAAGCAAGCAAGCGTGCAAGAAAGCGTGCAAGTAAGCGTGCAAGCAAGCGTGCAAGCAAGCCCGACTACAGGTAGATACGGTACTCTTACGGGGCTCCTCTACACTCCCCAAACAACCTACATGCCGAATTTCAGCTTTCTAGGACCAGTAAAACGAATGATCCCGTTTTTCCCGTTCCCGTGGGAATTTTAGAAAATCCTCTCTCAATCCTCCTCTACACCCCCCAAGCAACCTACATGCCGAATTTCAGCTTTCTACGACCATAAAACGAAAAATCCCGTTTTTTCCCGTTCCCGTGGGAATTTTGGAAAATCCTCTCTCAATGCTCCTCTACACTTCCCAAGCAACCTACATGCCGAATTTCAACTTTCTACGACCAGTAAAACGAAAAATCCCGTTTTTCCCGTTCCCGTGGGAATTTTGGAAAGTCCTCTCTTAATGCTCCTCTAAACTCCCCGAGCAACCTACATGCCGAATTTCAACTTTCTACGACCAGTAAGACGAAAAATCCCGTTTTTTCCCGTTCCCGTGGGAATTTTGAAAAGTCCTCTCTTAATGCTCCTCTACACTCCCCAAGCAACCTACATGCCGAATTTCAACTTTCTATGACCAGTAAAACGAAAAATCCCGTTTTTTCCCGTTCCCGTGGGAATTTTGGAAAGTCCTCTCTCAAGGCTCCTCTACACTCCCCAAGCAACCTACATGCTGAATTTCAGCTTTCTACGACCAGAAAACGAAAAATCTCGTTTTTTCTTTATCCCGTGGGAATTTCCGAAAATTCTTGAAACAGTTTTTTACTATTATAATTACCTACTTCTATGCCAAATTTGAAGAGTCTAATAATTACAGTTCATAGGATTCCGTTGAACTGAATATATAAATCCCGTTTTTTTCCTTATCCCGTAGGAATTTTGAAAAATCCTGAAATTGATGTTTCAACTAATATAATATCTACTTGTGTATCAAATTTGAAGAGTCTAGTTATTATAGTTACAGAGATACGGTCACTCGGAATCGAATATATAAATCCCGTTTTTTCCCGTTCCCGTGGAAATTTTGGAAATTCCTCTCTCAATACTCCTCTACACTCCCCAAGCAACCTACATGCCGAATTTTAGCTTTTTACGACCAGTAAAACGAAACATCCCGTTTTTTCCTTATCCCGTGGGAATTTCCGAAAATCCTTAAAATTGTTTTTTACTATTATAATTACCTACTTATATGCTAAATTTGAAGAGTCTAGTAATTATAGTTCATAGGATTCCGTTGAACTGAATATATAAATCCCGTTTTTTTCCTTATCCCGTAGGAATTTTGAAAAATCCTGAAATTGATGTTTCAATTAATGTAATACCTACTTGTGTATCAAATTTGAAGAGTCTAGTTATTATAGTTACAGAGATACGGTCACTCGGAATCGAATATATAAATCCCGTTTTTTCCCGTTCCCGTGGGAATTCCCGAAAATCCTTCCTTAGTGGATGCTTACATTGTATAAGGTATCTATGTGCAAAATTTTAAGTCTCTAGGTCCAGTGGTTTGGGCTGTGCGTTGATATATCAACAGTCAGTCAGTCAGTCAGTTTAGAATTTTATATATATAGATATATACGGCTGTTTACGGCGTATATTTTGACATACCTGCAAATTTGTACGGAACCCTCGTTGCGCGAGTCCGACTCGCACTTAGACGGTTTTTTTTAAATAATTCAAATTGTTAAGTTGTGTTAAGTGCTTATTTCAATTATTTATACTTGTAGGTACTACAAAGAAAGGGATCTGAGAAAAGACTTTTTCAATACAAAGATTTTTGAAGTCTGATGGATGGATGGATGGATGGATGGATGGATGGATGGATGGACGGACGGACGGACGGACGGACGGACGGACGGACGGACGGACGGACGGACGGACGGACGGACGGACGGACGGACGGACGGACGGACGGACGGACGGACGGACGGACGGACGGACGGACTGACGGACGGATGGACGGACGGACGGGCGATAAAAATGATTTGTATTATTACTATTATTATTATTAAGTCTCAAATTATTCTGTTGTATTTTTTTTTCGCAATTGTATTAAAAAACGTCGTTCGATACACGCGCGGAAATGTCATTCTTCACTCGTCCCGGATATCTCGGAACTCGTAAAGTAATGACATACTTTCCGCACTAGCATCGAAATGTACTATTACAGACGCGACTTTTCTAGTTGTTTTTTCCACTGCATCTTATTTCCGCAGTCATTTTGCTCACTAATCTTATTTATTCCTTCTCTGTGTTAACCTGTAGTTAATTTTTTCTATAGTTTTTTCCTTGTCGTGCTTCTTTCTGTGGCATTTTTTGACCGCAGGCAGTATTTTTAATAGTGTTTTTACTTGTCATATTTTTCCACGGTAGCCAATCTGGGGGGGCTAGGTACTCCGTCACTCGAAAATCGAAGTTCGTATTGTAGAGTCTTCCTCACTCTCGTATTAAATGCTATTTGCGAGAGCGGGGCGGCACGATACGAAGTTCGTATTATAATCTTCGTAGTAGGTATGTGGCCTTGTCTTTCACGAAAAACTATACCTACTCTGTCCTCGCCATCTAAATAGACAAGATTGAGAAGAGGTTATTCTAGAATGATTAGAGTTTGCTTCCGACGCATAATAACCAATAGGTATAGTCGGGGTAAGAAAAGGTTCGTCACTTTTCGACTCTATGTCAACGACTTAAGGTCGAAAAGTGACGAACCTTTTCTTACCCCGACTATACTTTATTATCTAAAAACTCATATTGACCAATACGCATAATGACTATACCTTGACAAGCTCGTGCGAGGCGCTCGGCAGAACCTTGTCGCAGGGAGCCTCTGCTGTCCTTAACGAGATTGTTTTTAATAAGTGCGGCAAATGCTGACTGCGACAGGGTTCCGCGGAGAGCCGCGCATGAGCTTGTCGGACTAGAACACGAAATAACCAATATTGTATACGCAATACTAGCTTAACTTATGTCAATATTTGCATATTATTCCCAAAGAAGTTTACTCAAATTACAATTCTGATAGTAATAATACTAAAGTTTATTTACTAGGGCTCAGCCGCGTGTAAATTTGTAAAGGATCGCCTAAACAATAAATTAATTGCTTTTGAAAATTATCAAGCTCACGGCTATCTATTCTCGAAGAGATTTATTGCGGATTAGTGTCAGAAACGAGACTGGTATTGAAAAAATGTTCTCGCGAAGCTTCTTTTCGGAATTAATTTGGCTACTAAAGCTGCCGTTGACGCGTGCAGTATACTTAGTATAAGTTTTACTTCACCAAAATACTTCTCGATCGCGTTTACGTAAAAATTTCAATTCTATGGAAACATGGACGCGCGGCTGCGGAGGCGCTGTCCATGTTTCCCTAGTAATTGAATTTTTTACGTAAGCGCGATCGAGAAGTATTGAAGTGAAGGAAAACTTATACTAAGCGTACTGTACGCTTAGTATAAGTTTTCCTTCACTTCAATACTTCTCGATCGCGTTTACGTAAATAAATCAATTCTATGGAAACATGGAAGCGCGCGCGCGGAGACGCTGTCCATGTTTCCCTAGTAATTGAATTTTTTACGTAAACGCGATCGAGAAGTATTTTGGTGAAGTAAAACTTATACTAAGCGTACTGCTCGTTGTTACTGACCTTAGAAAGGCTTGAAAGATTTTGGTATTGTTAGCGACGTGCTCAAAAATCGTAATTTCGTAATATTTATTATAGCGGGTATAACAGCTCGACCTTTGTAAGGTGTTTTAATAATAAAAAATTAAAGGTTAGATGTGAAGATACGTCTGACGTCACAGCGTTTTATAGAAACCTAGTGGTGACGCGAACAGTCAGCCTTAACTTTCGCGTGCGACACGCGTTTCTTCGTTCTCATGTTTTCTCATATCTTCGTTGTCACAGTTTAAAATAAACGGTTTAACGTCATTTTGGTTTTCGATTTTCGAGTTTTTTGGGTTCCGTAGGCAAATGGCAAAAAACGGAACCCTTATGGATTCGTCATGTCTGTCTGTCTGCCTGTCCGTATGTCACAGCTACTTTTTCCGAAACTACAGGGTTATTTGTAATTCACTAGCATCCTTTTAACCCTACACTCCTACCACTTAAACAAATGTTTTTTTTGTTTTACGGCTTTTGTCATAACATAATATTTTTGACGTAATAACGTTTTGAAAATTTGATTCTGCCTCTTATTTTTACGATACTCTGTGTATTTGTATGGGAAAAAAAGTGCTTTATTTTAAAAAGTCGTAAAACAAAAAACATTTGTTTGAGTGATAGGAATTCAGGGTTAAAAGGATGTCAGTGAATTAAAAATAACCCTGTATAAGAACTATGCTGTTGAAACTACTTGGTAAGTAGATGTATTCTGTGAACCGTATTAAGAATTTCACACAAAAATAAAAAAAACCGTAAATTTTGGGGGTTCCCCATACTTAGAACTGAAACTCAAAAAGTACTTAAAATTGAGCTTTCTTATATATTTCTTATATATTTTTTTTCTAAACTGAATAGTTTAGAAAAAATATATAAGTTAATATAATATTTTTTATAATAATTTGTAAATATAAGAGTTTGCGCGAGAGACACTTCCAAAGTGGTAAAATGTGTGTCCCCCCCCCCCTGTAACTTCTAAAATAAGAGAATGATAAAACTAAAAAAATATATGAAGTACTTACATTACCATGTAAACTTCCACCGAAAATTGGTTTGAACGAGATCTAGTAAGTAGTTTATTTTAATACGTCATAAATCGTAAACCGTTATTTTTTATAGATAATGGTACGGAACCCTTCGTGCGCGAGTCCGACTCGCACTTGGCCGGTATTTTACTTTTTGCTATCGCGGCAGTGCATCATCTACAGGTATAGTCAGACTAAAACATACATGATAATCCGTTTTTAGGATTCCGTAATGTCTATCTGTTTGCCCGTCTATCAGCGACTTATATAGCTCAGAGACTCTTCCTATTAGAACTAGACAGTCGGGCATGCTTTACAAATTAACGAGTAAAAGTAGCTCCATGGGTGGATCACATCGCTCGGAGAATATAGAACCATTGGGATAGAAAGGTTCTCGAGTGACGACCACGAACCGGAAGGCGTGGCGTTGGCAGGCCTCCCACTAGGTGGACTGACGACATCGCGAGAATTGCAAGATGCAGATGGCGAGTTGTCATTAAAATTGAAGCGTTCTAGGGGGGAGGTTTTTATTCAACAGAGGACGTGTTCCAGCTGATGATAGTGATGATGAAGAAATCAAAACTTAATCCTTACTTTTCTGTTGTGTGTCTTGTCTGGCTGTGTCTGTTACCTCTTCACGCTTAGACCGCTGAACTGATTTGGTATGGAGATAATTACTTAGTTTGAGGCCCTGGGACATACGATAGATTTTATGCCCGAAAATTACATAGTTCCCGCGGCAGCGACAAAGGGTTTTTTGCAGATGGAGACGCAGGCAACAGCTAGTACGGAACCCTACACGATTTATTTTAATAATATACTTGGGCGTAACTGTACTGTTCTTATTAAAATTATAATCAGTACATAGTAGGTAGGTACAATGCGAACGTCTCGTAAACGTCAACTTGCGTTGCGTTGCGTTGCGTTGCGCATTTAACGCAACGCTTGTTGGAAGTCGCATTAGAAGTTTCACTTCAAAAATCTCAAAAATCGATCAAGCCGTTTCGGAAGAGTTCGATAACAAACACCGTGACACGAGATTTTTATATATTAGATTTAATTTGCGTACAAACAAAAAATTGTGCAGTATAGGTACATAATACAGGTACATTATGTATTATTTACTTACTGGAATCGATTTGAAACTTAGTAATCTATCTATACATATAAAATCCTTTGTCCTGACTGACGGATCAACGCACAGCCTAAACCGCTGATCGTAGAGACCTGAAACTTGGAGGGTGTGTCCTTTGTATGACGTAGGCATCCGATAAGAAAGGATTTTTCGTAGTTCTACTCCTAAGGGGGTAAAAAAGGGGGGCAAAGTTTGTATGGGACAACGTGATTCGTTGGTCCAATCTACATCAAATTTTGCATAAACATTCTTTAACAGAATTGATGGAAGACGTGTTTCGTATTTTATTGAAATTCATCCCTTGACGGGGTTAAAAAGGAGTAGAAAGTTATTTTGGGGGTGATTTGCTTCGAAGTTGATATCAATACTCCTTAGTGCTTTTGATTTAAATTACATTTTATTTTGACACATGTTTGAATACTCGATCCGAAGACACGGCTTCATAGGAACGTAGAGTTCGAAATTTGAAATGGTAAGGACTAGACATCTTGGTTAAGCCGCGTTTTCACTTAGTGTTCTAAACAAACATTTGTTTAGAGCAAATATGATTGCGGTTTTGCCGATGTTCGCTCAAAATAGAAAATGTCCGTTTTCATTCAATGAGGAAAGAGAACAGTTGTTTATAACAAAATCGTAAACAAAGATCGGAGACCCACCGAACACGTATAATGTCGAGCGAATGCACAGAGTGCTTAGTATACGTTATACCTCACCAAAATACTTCTCGATCGCGTTTACGTAAAAATTTCAATTCTATGGAAACATGGACGCGCGGCCGCGGAGGCGCTGTCCATGTTTCCCTAGTATTTGATTTTTTTACGTAAACGCGATCGAGAAGTATTTTGGTGAAGTAAAACTTATACTAAGCACTCAGTATGCTTAGTATAAGTTTAACTTCACCTAAATACTTCTCGATAGCGTTTACGTAAAAATTTCAATTCTATGGAAACATGGACGCGCGCGCGCGGAGGCGCTGTCCATGTTTCCCTAGTAATTGAATTTTTTACGTAAACGCGATCGAGAAGTATTGAAGTGAAGGAAAACTTATACTAAGCGTACAGTATGCTTAGTATAAGTTTTACTTCACCAAAATACTTCTCGATCGCGTTTACGTAAAAAAATCAATTACTATGGAAACATGGACAGCGCCTCCGCGCGCGCGCGTCCATGTTTCCCTAGTAATTGATTTTTTTACGTAAACGCGATCGAGAAGTATTTTGGTGAAGTAAAACTTATACTAAGCGTACAGTACGCTTAGTATAAGTTTTACTTCTCCAAAATACTTCTCGATCGCGTTTACGTAAAACTTTCAATTCTATGGAAACACGGACGCGCGCGCGCGGAGGCGCTGTCCATGTGTTCATAGAATTGAAATTTTTACGTAAACGCGATCGAGAAGTATTTTGGTGAAGTAAAACTTATACTAAGCGTACAGTACGCTTAGTATAAGTTTTACTTCACCAAAATACTTCTCGATCGCGTTTACGTAAAAATTTCAATTCTATGGAAACATGGACGCGCGCGCGCGGAGGCGCTGTCCATGTTTCCATAGTAATTGATTTTTTTACGTAAACGCGATCGAGAAGTATTTTGGTGAAGTAAAACTTATACTAAGCGTACAGTACGCTTAGTATAAGTTTTACTTCACCAAAATACTTCTCGATCGCGTTTACGTAAAAAAATCAATTACTAGGGAAACATGTGCAGCGCCTCCGCGGCCGCGCGTCCATGTTTCCATAGAATTGAAATTTTTATGAAAACGCGATCGAGAAGTATTTTGGTGAAGTAAAACTTATACTAAGCGTACTGTACGCTTAGTATAAGTTTTTACTTCACCAAAATACTTCTCGATCGCGTTTACGTAAAAAATTCAATTACTAGGGAAAGATGGACAGCGTCTCCGCGCGCGCACTTCCATGTTTCCATAGAATTTGGTTGCTCCCAATCATTAGATTGGGCGTCAATGAGGGAGGCCTTTGTCCAGCAGTGGACGTCCTACGGCTGAAATGATGATGATGATGATGATGATGCTTTTATGTGAGTTCAACCTTTTTCGAATAAAATCGAATTGAGTATTCAAACATCACTGTTGAACTCGCATAAAAGCTTGGTGCAATGCAAATACATATAAAATGCTTTGTCCTGAAGTACTTACTAAATGACTGACTGGCGGATTAACGCACAGCCTAAACCGCTGTATGTAGAGACCTGAAACTTGGAGGATGTGGTCTTTGTATGACGTAGGCATCCGATAAGAAAGAATTTTCCGGAATTCCCACGGGATAAGGAATATACGGGATGTATATATTTCATCAGTCGAGAGTGACCCTATCCCCATAACGAAGATTACTAAACTGTTCAAATTGGGCATGCAAGTAGACTATTAGAAAGAAAGCTAATTTCAATAATTTTGAAAATTCCCACGGGATAAGGATAAATCAGATTTTATTTACTCAAATCAACTGGATCCTATGTCCGTAACTACAATTACTAAACTTTTCAAATTCAGTATAAACGTAAATAGTCATACATAACAGCAAAAAAACTTATTGCGGGATTTTTGGAAATTCCTGTGGGATAGATAATCTACGAAACTTCCGAGCCGATTAAAAAAAAATCTTTTGCAAGTAAAAAGTTACACTATCCTTTATTGACATAGGCTACTTTTTTTCCGGAAAAATACAAAATTCCCAACGGATAGAAAAAAAAATTCAACTTAGGAGCTCATTTTAAAATGTCTTTCACCAATAGAAAAGATACACTGTCCTTGATTAACATAGGATGCTATTTTCCGGATAAATGCAAAATTCGCGCGGTATAGAGAAAATCACGAGAAAATAGTAAATTTCACTTCGGGGCTGAGTTTAAAAAAAATACCAAAAGAAAGCTACACTATCCTTTATTGGTATAGGCTAGGCTACCTACTATTTATTCGGTAAAATGCAATATTCCCGTGGGATAGAAAGAAGTGAATATCACTTGAGGGCTGATTTGTAAATTTCTTTCACCAGTAGGAAGCTACACCAACTATTATTTACATAGACTACTTTTCTCCGTGAAAAAGCAAAATTCCCACGGGAAAAAAATAAGTGAATTCAACTACGGGGCTGATTTGAAAACTTCTTTTACCGGTAGAAAGCTACACCTTTAAGGACATAGGCTACTTTTTCTCGGGGAAAATGCAAAATTCCCGCGGGATAAAAATAAGCGAAAATTTGCATAGAATAAGGACAAATTTGTTGAAATTCCCACGGGATAGAGAATAAACGGGATTTATAATATTCACTAACTGATACTGATGATGATGAAATGATAATAATGATGGATGTTGCCGTTGCCGGATTTTTGTTTTATACAATGAAAGAGATGAATAAGCTTTACCACAAATTGGAATTCTACGCGGACGAAGTCGCGGGCAAAAGCTAGTAATAATCATTATTCATTATTCGATTCTGACAATCTCCTTGATACCTTTGTAGGTGGTAGTGGTTTATACCGAAAATCAACAATGCATTGTTTAAAACACACTATATCCTGCATGTCCCACTTTTCATTCTAATTCAAAATCAAAGGTAGGATAGAAATTTGAGGTGTTCCCAGAATGTAAGGGGTGTCAGCCTTTGGTGCGTTGAGCCTTCGCGAAGCCCGTGGTAGGTACCTACCTACCTACTTATACATATATTGCAGGACCATAACTGTGCCCAATTATTTAGGCAGGTAATATTGTACCTACTTATAAATGTACAATTTGAAGCTGTAATTGAAAGTGATTGCGAGAGAAAACCACTGGTGATGATTTCATAAATATTTTAGAAAAAAAAATTGAGGGAAGGAGAGGAAGGGGAAGGGAACCAAGTCAAGGAGAACGTTGGTGCCAGGTTATAACCTAAAACGTTCATAAAACCAATCAATCATCCTCTTATTATATCAATAGTTTTAACTCGCAATCACACGCAATCAAGCAGTCAAAAATCTGGCAGAGATAAGTGGCAATGACTTCACGGCACGGGCAAGACTACAACTCTTAAATGACGACGATAACGATGATTGCAAGTGAGGAAAACAACTGTCAAAGCTACTGTGTTAATCTCACATCAACATTCACGTTACATACTGTGGCTCTAGTGAAAAAGGGGTCAACTCTTCAGAAGTTGAACAGCTGATTTCGACTTAGCCCCCTTTACACATAAAATAGAAAATAGCTGTTTAATTTCTGCAGACTTAACCCCTATTTCACTAGAGCCACAGTTCAGGGTACCTATAATCAAACCTTTAGATGCAGCTAGTACCTAATTTTCAGAGCCGGTACAGTCAAAATAATTTTCAAAAGGCAGAGTTTCATAACTCTCGTGAGCCTATAAAAACTCATAATATAATAAATAAATAAATTCATAATATATTATGGATTCAATTTCTTTGCTCCGACCGAGAGATGGCGCACGAGGGAGGTGCGTCTTTGACTTTGTCTTTACCCATTTAGTTAATTGATGTAGGTGTACCTCCAAAAATACTTGAGAGCATTATTGTATTGTGAGAATGGGAAAATTGGAGGAAACAACTCTGCAAATTAAATTACAGGCTTTGTTTATTCATTTCCGTGAAGCCACATTGCCTTAAAAGCAATAAGAAAATTGGGGACCCTCGTTGCACAAGTCGCCTCGACTTATTTACTTATAGGTACATCTCGTTCCAACTCTCTATCCCTAACAAAAGGCACTCTTCGTCATAAAGTAAGTACCCAATTTGTCGCTAAATTTGTCAAAGTTACGATTTAATAACAATCCAAATCCTTTTGTTTACGCCACACACCTTATCTACGCGCTACACTCTTACCTTTATTGATGTTTTAGTTGTTACTCTTGCTTAAGTTTAGTTGGAATAAGAACTACGCGTCGATAAGAATATTGTTTCACTGACAAGACAGTAATTAGGTAATTTCGGTACAATATGATATGTGTATTAAAGTCTTAATAACTATGTAGCGAAATATTGTCTCAGAATAAAATAATAATATACATCTTTGGCTGTCTACAAACATCTTGTAAGGAAAAATGTTTCTGAAATGGCTATTAATTCATAACTCAGATTTAGTACTACATTCAGAGTTTATGTACATAGCCAAGATTCTTGAATTAATAACCTAGAATAAAATGCTTCTATTTGGCTAGAGACTAGGACTATGATAGCCACTTAGATGAACTACTGCCAGATACTAAAAAGTGGTTCTTGGGCTACTTTTTCATTCAAATTACTTACCATTACCACTTAATACCACGTAATAGAAGGCAATAAAGTAATGGTACAATCTCCATCATATATGTATTTATAAATATATTTATCGACAATACATCAATCCCATTTTAACTGTATGTCCTCAAAGCAAAGTCTCCACAAGTAAACAGGGTCAGGGTATTTAGGTAATTTTGTAATTAATTTTGTACTTTTGTAAAAATGTATTAAAGTTCGTGACTGTACCCAATTTACTCTATATTTTACCGATACCTAATCCACCCCTATTGCACGTTGTGCGTCAGAATTATTGCTTTCCCAGTTCTTCCAAATAATCTATACAATAATAATAAGTACCGTCTTATTTGCTAATCCTGTTGCCAAGCAAGCAAGAGAGTAGACAGCTGATGAAATTACAGGCACATGAGTTCTAACTTAGCCCTTGGGCCCTCTAGGCTGCCAATGGCAACGTATTTGCAGTCACTAGTGCTACACAAGTGCCCATAGGTGGTGCTGCTGACTTACCATTGGGTGAGCCACTTGCTCGTTTGTCACCATATGTCATAAAAAAACTGAAATATACAGTCAAAACCATTTATAACGACATTCAAGGGACAGCAATATTTGGTCGTTAAACACGGTTGGTCATTGTAACCAGTGTTACTTTGGTATATAAGATCGTGTTGGGTTTTTTCTTGGTCGTTACATCCAATATGTCGTATTTGGTGTCGCTATAAACGGTTTTGACTGTATATATATATCATCTGTAAGCTGCATCTGTGCCAAATCAAAGATCAACTACTTAGTTGTTCTTTGATCTGTACTTACAGTATTAAATTACATAAGTACTATGCGGTTGCTATGAACCCAGGTTGCCTTAATAACGGTTGAGAGCCTGTCACATTAAGCCACACCCTCTTCAACTCCAATAGGATTTCTATAGGTTTGTTTACGGCACGGCACCGCAACCCTGCCAAAACTTGCCCACATCTTGTTGTTAAATCGACCACTATGGTATGTTGTTCCGGGTCGAGATGTTTCAAAATAAACAATTGTATGCTAATGTTAAAACCTTAAAAATGAAAAAAGCGTGGAAAAAGGGACCTTTAAAGGTTCGCGTTAGTTAACCATTGGTTAATTTTTTGTCTGAAGAGAGACATTCATTCGCCATAGTAAATTTAGTCATATGATTTCTAATTAAAATTACACGATATTTTAAACACGCTTTTACATCACAGAGTGAACGTACGTTTGGAGGGTTGATTTTCTCAAATAACCCAATTCCATATCAATCGCGGTCACCCCAGGTCACCTTTAAATAAAGACGGTTATGTTTTATACGGCTGACTTATTATCACCTTGTACAGCACAATTCAAATGCTAAGGACTCTTCGAATATGGCCCTAAGGACCATTACAACAACGTTCCTATGTGCAATTTAACCGGTCCTTCAAGTTTACGATGCATTGTGTAAGTATAGGACGCGTATTTTGCTTATTTTATATAAGTGTGGTCAAGGAGGCAGCTTTGAGGAGAGAGGAGTGGAGAGCCATTCATCGGCTACACTGACAAGAGTTTAACTCTTAAATAAGAATAATCTATATATATAAAAGAAGAAACTGACTGACTGACTGACTGACTGACTGACATATCAACGCACAGCCTAAACCGCTGGGCCTAGAGATTCCAAATTTGGCACGTAGGTTCCTTATAAGGTCTAGGGGTGCACTAAGAAAGGATTTTTCAAAATTCACTCCCTAAGGGGGTGAAACGGGGGTCCAAAGTTTGTATGGGGAAACAAGATTAGTTCGACTATTTTATTCGAAACTTCACAGAAGTACTCCTGACGATAAATGATTAAACACGTGTTTCAGGTTTTTTGGGAATTCAACCCTTAAAAGGGGGAAATGGGGTGACAAAGTCTGAAAATCAACATGGGTATTGTTTCTATAGTTTATCGGGTCGCTGGTTACGAAAACAACAACGGTTTTAAAATCCTACGTGGCGGACGTAAAATACCATCTTCCTGGATGGGGTTGAAAAGTCTAAATAAACTAAATGACTGTTGATATATCAACGCACAGCCCAAACCACTGGACCTAGAGACATGAAATTTTGCACATAGATACCTTCTACAATGCAGGCATCCACTAAGGAAGGATTTTTGGAAATTCCCACGGGAACGGGAAAAAACGGGATTTATATATTCGATTCCGATAGACCCAATCTCAGTAACTATAATAACTAGACTCTTCAAATTTGATACACAAGTAGATATTACATTAGTGAAAACATAAATTTCAGGATTTTTCAAAATTCCCACGGGATAAAGAAAAAATGGTATTTATATATTCAGTTCAACGGGATCCTATGAACTATAATTATTAAACTCTTCAAATTTAGCATAGAAGTAGATAATTATAATGGTAAAAAACTATTTTAATGATTTTCGGAAATTCCCACGGGATAAGGAAAAAACGGGATTTTTCGTTTTACTGGTCGTAGAAAGCTGAAATTCGGCATGTAGGTTGCTTGGGGAGTGTAAAGGAGGATTGAGAGAGGGCGTTTCAAAATTCCCACGGGAACGGGAAAAAAAACGGGATTTTTCATTTTACTGGTCGTAGAAAGCTGAAATTCGGCATGTAGGTTGTTTGGGGAGTGTTAAAGAGCATTGAGAGAGGACTTTAAAAAATTCTCACGGAAACGGGAAAAACGGGACTTTTCGTTTAACTGGTCAAAGAAAGCTGAAATTCGGCATGTGGGTTGCTTGGGGAGTGTAGAGGAGGATTAAGAGAGGGCTTTCCAAAACTCCCACGGGAACGGGAAAAAAACGGGATTTTTCGTTTTACTGGTCGTAGAAAGCTGAAATTCAGCATGTAGGTTACTTGGGGAGTGTAGAAGAGCATTGAGAGAGGACTTTTCAAAATTCCTACGGGAACAGGAAAAACGGGACTTTTCGTTTTACTGGTCAAAGAAAGCTGAAATTCGGCATGTAGGTTGCTCGGGGAGTGTAGAGGAGGATTAAGAGAGGGCTTTCCAAAATTCTTACGGGAACGGGAAAAAACGGGATTTTTCGTTTTACTGGTTGTAGAAAGCTGAAATTTGGCATGTAGATTGCTTGAGAAGTGTAAAGAAGGATTGAAAGAGGGCTTTCCAAAATTCCCACGGAAACGGGAAAAAACGGGACTTTTTGTTTTACTGGTCGTAGAAAGCTGAAATTCAGCATGTAGGTTGTTTGGGGAGTGTAGAGGAGCATTGAGAGAGGACTTTCCAAAATTCTCACGGGAACGGGAAAAAAGGGATTTTTCGTTTTTCTGGTCATAGAAAGCTGAAATTTGGCAAGTGGGTTCCTTGGGGAGTATAGGGGAAAGGAGGAGGTTATGCATTCCACTTAATGTATTTTTTTTATGTAGGTATGTTCACCGATTTCTCGGTCAATTGTGGACCGATTATAAAAATTTTTTTTTATTCGAAAGAATACAATATAGTCCTGAGATGGTCCCATTGTCACCAAATCAGGATCTGATGACGGGATCTCAGGGAAATCGAGGGCAACCCTCAAATTTTGTAGGCACGCATTACGTTTTTCATATATTTTCTCAAGCTATTTAAGTGTTTGCGTCTGGTAGACATCATCTCTGGTTGATGAGCTGATGATGGAAGGTAAATCTCCTTAACGGTTAGGAGTTGAGGATAATTTTTCAAATATTATAGGTACGTATAGACCGATTGTTGTATTCTTTCAGGTTATCCGGGTGAGCTGATAATGGAAGGTTAAACTCCTTAACTGTTAGGAGTTATAGGAAAATTCTTTAAATATCATATGCACGTATAGATCTTTAGTTGTATTCTTTCTGGTTATTCAGATGAGCTTATGATGGAGGTATAACTCCTTAGCGGTAAGGTCACACAACACCTTTACAAAATACTATAAAATGTAAAATATCAATGCTAAGTAGGTACACAGCGCTTCCAGTTACTCAAGTTTCCGTAGAAGGTAAGAAAACATTGAATTATACCTAATGCAGGACAGGAGAAAGTAATAATAGGTTTTATATTATTAACAAGCCTGGTTATTTTAGTGCCCGCTTCCGGATTAGTGAAAAACATTGTATATAAAGAAATACTGTAAAGGATCGTATCTACCTGAAGTTTAGTCAAGCTTGCTTGCACGGTTGCACGCTTACTTGCACGCTTTCATGCACGCTTGCTTGCTTGCGTGCATGCTTGCTCGCTTGATATCTTAGATCTTTGAAATACTCATGGTACACGCGAGCGAAGCCGCGGGCAAAAGCTAGTATATATATAAGTGTAATTGCATGCATCTGATATACTTAGGTACCCAGGGCTGGGCAGTATTTGAATTACTTGTAATTGAAATACGTAATTGAAATACAAATACGTATTTGGTATTTGTATTTCAATTACTCGCTGAAAATGTAATTTGTAATTCGTATTTCAAATACCTGACGCTAAAGTATTTTGTAGTTAGTATTTCAAATACTTATGACTTCAAAATACATTTTAACAAAATACATTTAGATTTCATTTAGCGATCTTAAGTTGAACATGAAAACGCGCCGGTGTAGACATGACTTTATAATCATTTCTCTATGAGAGGCAGATAACACTTAAGTCAGGTGTTTAGGAAAGGAAACTCTGTTTTTAATCAGTAAAAGTACCTAGTTTCCTTTAATGAGAGTAATTTTTAGTAAAATAATACTGATTACCCACGTCTCAAAACTAGTTTAAGTCGACATAGGTATTTCAGGCCGTAGCGTACTTGAGTGCTCGTTTGGCACAGCCGTAGCGTGCTCTTCCGATAGGAAAGGTTACGGATTAGCCCGAAACTGTCGAGTTAAACTCGACTCGTTTTGAAACGTGAGTAATAGTAGGAGAGCTGGCACCAAGTTTTGGGTAGGTGTTTGAGGCAAGCTGAAAACTTGTCACATACTTCTCCTATTATACCCCAACACAAGACTACAGACCTGGCTGGTGAGTAGCGGGGCTAAATGAACCTATGAATTTTTAATTTTAATTTTTTTTGGTTCCAAAAATATATTTGAGGCAATATGCAATTTTTATATGTTGTAGTTTAATGTTTAAAGAATAAATAAAAATAAGCCAGACGATTTAGTCGGGGCTTTAATATTGCCTGGCGCGTGCAAACATATTTTGATTTTTCAAAAAAATATAAAAAAAATATTTGAGGCAACTTGAAATTTTAATAGGGTATTATTTATAACTAAAAAATAAGATTCTCAAAAAGACAGGTCATTTTGGTGGGACTTTCTACCTGCCAGGTGATCTAACAAATGATATATCCGTGCGAGTGAGTATATTTGTTAAATCACCTGGCAGGTAGAAAGTCCCACCAAATTGACCTGTCTTTTTGAGAATCTTATTTTTTAGTTATAAATAATATACTCTATTAAAATTTCAAGTTGCATCAAATACATTTTTTATATTTTTTTGAAAAATATATTTGCACGCGCCTGGCAATATTAAAGCCCCGACTAAATCATCTGGCTTATTATTTTTTTATTCTTTAAACATTAAACTACAACATATATAAATTTCATATTGCCTAAATATATTTTTGGAACCAAAAAAAAATTAAAAAGTCATGGTTTCATTTCGCCCCGCTACTCACCAGCCAGGTCTGCAGTTTTGTGTTGGGGTATAATAGGAGAAGTATGTGACAAGTTTTCAGCTTGCCTCAAACACCTACCCAAAAATTGGTGCCAGCTCTCGGACCATAATCTGTATTGTTTCACTATGAGTGAGTCTCACGACCTCACGGTACTTTCATGTTAAAAGAGTGTAATTTTCTTTTACTCTGCTTGCCCATGCCGGGTTGGATTCGTTTTTATTCTACTTAGTATTTTGTAATTTGTATTTTGTATTTTAAATAAAAATACCTGAAATACTGTATTTTGTATTTTATATTTCAAATACTCGACTTAAAAGTATTTTGTATTTCGTATTTTAAATACATGCGAGATAGTATTTTGTAATTTGTATTTTAATTAAAGCAAAGCATGTATTTTGCCCAGCCCTGTAGGTACCTACTATCGGAAAAATTTGAACATAATGAATAATGAAGGCCTCTGTCGAGGTACACCTTGAACACCGACGAATGTATTGAAAAGATTTGTCAATCATCACAACTATTTCTGCCAAATATTTACAGGAATTGTGTTGAGTAACTAACCCACAAAAATATTCCGGATACATTTTTAAACACCTTGTAGAGACCTTAAAAAACAATAGATTATTAAGACATTGAAAATAAACAATACCTTAAAAGACGTTCTACCTGTTTGTTAACAATAGATAGATTTATATGCATTGAAAATTTCGGGGATAAAGAACTTAGGTCAACCTCTCATCGCATTAAGATTCTTAAGAAAGTTTGTAACTGCGCTACGTATCTTTAACCTCCACCGTTTAGGAATTTTGAACCCTGTGTCGTTCATCAGAAGTATAAATTCACTTTGGCGTTCATATTAAATTTACGACAATGTGCCTCTAGGTATGACACGAGGCACACGAGGATAGAAAGTTTTGTGTTCCGTGTCACAGCGAACGCCTACTCACGTTACCGGTTGGACCCTATTTGAAAAGTGACCCCCCATTATTGATTGGATGGAAACATGATACAATTTTGTAACAAAATGGTGATGAAGTAGGCTGTAGGTACATCGCTGTACGGGAAAGTTGCCAGTTGTGTTACAGACACAATAGAACCAGAGGGGAATAATTTTGTCTCTCGGATATGATAATGGAAATGGCAGTTAGTTTAACTGTGTAGATTAGAAAACAAAAGTTCTGCACCTATCACGTTCGCCTATCAACCATGTTTTTTTGTGTTTGTACTTTTTATTCCGTTATCCCTACAAGATCGGGGTGTACGCATGTAAAATCCAGAATACTCGACCGCTAATCTTACATGAAATTTTGCAGGGATATTTTTCGTGCAAACTAAAAGAAGGCCATATTATAATTTTTAAGAATTCTCATGGGAAATTAGTAATATCTCGAAATTTCAATTCAACTGCTAGGCTTAATTTTGCACTAATTACATAATAGAATAGTTTATGCTACATTAGGGCAGAACCATAGCTTAGTGGCTACTAAATCCATATCTAGCGGTGAGTGGGGGTAAGATGAAAAGCAGTGTAAGATGAAAAACACATGAGTGCTACGAGTAGTTTTTCATCTTACACTGCTTTTCATCTTACCCCCACTCACTATATATCTAATATTTAATGACTGCCTATCCATCTTCTATGATTTTTCATTTCGGAACTTTATTAACGTTTATGCCCTCCACTAAACAACAAGAGAATTTCTTTTGGACGTTTATATTTTAGCTAAGTTAAATTTGTAAGCAAAAGGGTCACATTGTTCTCGTAGTTATTTATAGGTTTGTAAATCATATAACACTAAGAGGGCTGATTGATGATTGAGATTAAGCTATCAGATCATGCAAATTTTACATTAGTGAATATGTCATAGTTTTCCTTGTTTTGGCACTTTGAAACCGATAAAATCAACCAAGATTTGTTTAACTATGCAAAATTAAGAAATTTTTATTAATGTCATATTCAATTAACGTGATAGCTTAGCTAATGAATTGCTTTATCATTCTTTCTAGTTTTGAGGTCGATTTCAGGGAAAGCCAGGTAGGTATGTACGTACAGTTAACTCGTTTTGTTGTGTTGTTAATTCCTTCCGATATTAAGGGTAAGAATTAATGAAAATTTTCATCAGTAGGTTAGGTTACAAGAAAGTTCAACAAAGTTCTCTAACATTTATGGAAGCAGTTAAGTATAGGTAACGCCACCAGAGTTGAGGCCACGCACACAACCACATCTCATGTAATGACAGCGGGATTTTGACGTTGTGTTGACGTTTAACGACAACACAACGTCAAAATCCCGCTGTCATTACATGAGATGTGGTTGTGTGCATGGCCTCAACTCTGGTGGCGTTACCTCTACTTTTCTTATTTCCCGGCATCTCAGTTTTTCTCGGAGCAAAACGTTGAAATGAACGATACCAGCCATAAAATTAATGTGGGAAATACATTAGAACAGCAGGGTTGTCATCAATTCTCGTAATAGGGTTGCCAAATGACGTGTTTCACATTGTAACTGTATGGGGGCGCATCCATCACCGCCAGCAACATTCTGAAATACTTAATACACAGCGCTCTGAGGGATTTCGTAAATGTGAGGTACTTGCATACATGTGTATATCAGTCTTAAACATATCTAATACCTTTAAACGAGCAATTCTTGTATATATGTATATATATATATATAATCAGGATCTCGGAAATTATTATTTTTCGGGGATGAAAAACTGATCTAGCTATGTTTCATTTTCAGAAAATCGCTTTTACTCGTGTTTTCCGGCTATTTTTGTTTGCATTAGAATATAAAGCTAAATTTCGCCGACTTCGAGCAGATCATAATGGCACATTAGAAATCAGGTGGTCGCGGATCCAGCCGACCTCGGTTCGATTCCACGTTTTTTTTCAAGATTTTAAGTTTTTTTTTTAAGTTTATTTTTTATGAGAAAACGTCAAGTTTCTTCTTTTGTGAGAAAAAGTTACTTTTTTGTGAGAAAAAGTTATTTTTTTGCGAGAAAAAGATACTTTTTTGTTAGAAAAAGTATTATAGGGAACGTGCAGTAACTATAGGCGGCAGCACTACTGCGACAGAAGAGACACTATGCGGACAGTAAAACAAACTTATCAAGGTAAAACATTCAAATTGATGGCACCCTTATGGCACCAGTTGGCAGCACCGTCTATGTGCACGTTCCCTATTGGGAGCACAGAACAGGAAAAGCCGGTTGTCTGTAAAGTCGGTTTACGGACGATAGTTTAACGTGACTCACCCCTCCACCCCCTCCGGTGTTTTTGTCAAATATCTTGAAAACGGTACATCCTACGGCAAAATCAATGAAATTTTCATCCCCCCTTTAATACCCCCGCGCTCCCTCCCCCGCATCCCCTCCCCCCCTCTCAACCCCCCCCCCCCCCCCCCACCCCTCCGGTGTATATAATCAGGATCTCGGAAACGGTTCCAACGATTTCGATGAAATTTGGTATTTGGGGGTTTTCGGGGATGAAAAATTGATCTAGCTTGGTCTTACCTCTGGGAAAACGCTTGGTACCGAGTTTCTGCCCGAGCAGAGCTCGGTCGCCCAGGTATTTATGAAATAAGTGTCGTGGCTCATCATCTCGCTCGGCCAATAGGTTACAAGGTGAAAATTTAAACGTGATACAAAATTAGGGTTTTTAACTCAATTAATGCTGAACAGTAATAAGAATTTAAGAATTTAGACGACCGGATAGCCTAGTTGTTGGAGAACCTGTCTACGAAGCTTGAGGTCCCGGGTTCGATTCCCGGTCGGGGCAGACATTATTGTGTGAATAATACAAATGTTTGTGCTCGAGTCTTGGGTGTTTAATATTTATTTAAGTACCTATGTATCTATCTATATAAGTATGTTTATCCGTTGTCTAGTACCCATAGTACAAGCTTTGCTTAGTTTGGGACTAGGTCAATTGGTGTGAATTGTCCCGTGATATTTATTTTATTTATTTATTTAATTGCATGGATTAACTCAATAGCTTTAATTAGTCTTATTTAATTTGATTGAGTTTGTAATTCAATTTCAACAATGAACATCCTAAATTTTATCCGACTAATTTTAACAATTGTGTTAATGCATTTTCACTCTCTCTCATTCTCATTCTCATTTTCACTCGAGCGGAATCTTGTCGACACAAATTACAATAACCTCTCTTAAAAGTAGCCCCAAGTGGCCCCCACCCCAACCCAACATAAAGCTGTACTTTCCGGTAAATTGCAGTAAATTAAAGATTAACGAGTGTTACTGTATCAAATAGCAGATAAAACTACAAAAACATGCAGATGAAGCGAATGCCGAGAACCACCTATCAAACACAATGTCCGCTTGGCCGCGCTCATGATTGTTTTGATTAACGGCCTTTGTATTTCTGAAATTAATTTACGATGGCCAAATAAACCTCACTGCTGACACATTTACGACTGAATTTATTTTCAGTACCTTCTTTGGTAGGTACAGTACCCGGCCATAAAGATTGCACACGGTCTTTGAAAAAAAACCGGCCAAGTGCGAGTCGGACTCGCGCACGAAGGGTTCCGTACAATTATCTATAAAAATCACGTTTGTTGTATGGGAGCCCAACTTAAATATTTTTTTATTTTAATTTAATGATTTATTTTTAAAGTCAATATATAATTAAATATTCTGTGAATATTTCAAGCGTCTACCCGTTGCCGTTATCAATATCGAGCAAAAACGAGCAAAAAAATCACGTTTGTTGTATGGGAGCCCCCTTAAATATTTATTTTATTCCATTTTTTAGTATTTGTTGTTATAGCGGCAACCGAAATACATCATCTGTGAAAATTTCAACTCTCTAGCTATCACGGCTCCCGAGATACAGCCTGGTGACAGACGGACAGACGGACAGACGGACGGACGGACGGACGGACGGACGGACAGTGGAGCCTCAGTAATAGGGTCCCGTTTTTACCCCTTGGGTACGGAACCCTAAAAAGACTCGGCAAATGTCGGACATTTGCAGTCTTTTTTCAAAGACCGATGTGTTTTTTGTGGTTTTTAGGGTTCCGTACCTCAAAAGGAAAAAACGGAACCCTTATAGGGTTCCGTCCGTCTGTCTGTCAAGACCTTTTATCTCAGGAACGCGTGGAAGTATCAAGCTGAAATTTATATCAAATACTCAAGTCTACTGTCCCTTGGAGCTCTGAAAAAATCGAACATCTAAGCCAACGCAATCAAAAGATACAGCCGTTTATGACGCAAATTTCCGCATATTTTCGAAACTCGCAGGGGAATCAAAACCTACAGGGTACTTCCCGTGAACTCAGAATCTTGAAATTTGGTACGAAGCTAGTTCTTATAGCACAGATAAAGGAAAAATTGCGAGGAGCATAATTTTTTTTGTCTGTGTGTCTATATCAGTAACGAACGCACATTTTCGACACTCGCAAGAGAATCAAAACCTACAGGGTACTTCCCGTGAACTAAAAATCTTGAAATTTGGTACAAAGCAAGGCCTTATAGCACAGATAAAGGAAAAATTGCGAAAAGCATAAATTGTTTTGTCTGTCTGTCTATATTAATAACCACTCCACAATGATCCCACACTGCGCACATTTTGCTTAGGAGCAGGGGTCTGCTAAGACTGGATGTATTTGTATGGAACCCTCGGTGCGCGAGTCCGACTCGCACTTGGCCGGTTTTTTTTGTGTGTATGTTGTGTAACACAAAAAAAAAATACAAAAAACACATCGGTCTCGGCAAATGTCCGACATTTGCCGAGTCTTTTTTCAAAGACCGTATGCTATCTTTACGGCCGGGTCTGCGAAATGAAAAGAAGATGCTTCGTCAGCCATGAGAAAATTTGGCATGTTAAACACGAAATGAACTTAATACTTATTAAACATACCATCCTATTATAATGTGATTTTCAACTAAGATTATTTTAATGAAACTCTTTAATATGCTAAATCCGAATTCATAATTATTATTCAAATGTTTTTTGCTGAATCAGAATATAAAAAGGTAATTTTAATTGACTGTAATTGCATTGTCAACCAAACGACTTATCCGTGCTTAATTAATTTAAGTAATCAATATGATCACATGAAGTGAATTAATCAATCAGGCTTGTAACAAGAAACAACCAGAACAATAATATAAAGTTGGGGCAGGTATTTTGACCCAAAGGAGAGTAATTTTGACCCAGATAAAAACCACATTATAAAAGGGTCTAATAAAACATATCAACTTGAGCGGTCAGCTAAAACCAACCATGTCAAAAAATGTCACAATGTACCGTTATTTCAATGAACTTAATAAAAAAAACAGGGCCAAGTTAATCCAAATGGCCAAAGTTACCCGTCAAGCCCAAGGTAAGGTAAGGCTCAAATAATTAATTACTGGAACTATTGAACTGCATGTATAATATGTATTAAATGTTTCTTGCTATACCCTTCCTGGGTCCATGTGACACAATTATATTTTAAGACCTGTACAAACACCATGGTTGCAATAAATGATTGAATTGAATTGAATTTAATTTAATTCAGAGTTCCGCTAAAAGCACCATTTTAGTACGCAACCCTTAAATAGAAGTTTTTCACGCCCTTTTGCGCCAAATTTATGCGTCAAAAGCGACAAGATACAAACGTGTGCAACTATTTTTGATGTGAATTGTACGACACGAAGATTAAAACAAAAGTATTCTTTAGAAGCTAAAAATCCCTCCTAACCTTACACGTTATAAATACTATAATAAGACAACACAACTTTACATTGTCTATCCTGTCCTGACCGATTAGCAGTGAATAGATTGATTTACTTTATGTAATCCCAGGATCTAGGCCTTTATCTTGTGCCCACGCATTTCTAATCACATCGGCGCTCCAGGCGTCGCCGTAAAGCGGAATTTTCACGTTACGAGTAAAATCATCCGAGTACCAATACATTGCGGTCTTTGAATAATCCATCAGATCATTACTCGTTCGGTAGTCCCGCAATCTATAGTTACTTCAATGAATTCGCTCGTATAGTAAAAACCCGGCGTACCTAAATCCAAAGACTGATATTTCACATGAATATTCAACAAGAAAAGCGAGAAGAAATTCTGTTATAAAATTGGAACCACTAATTACGAGTGCCTAGAAATTTTACCGGTGTTGCTTTTTGTGAGTTTTTTTTAATACGAATGTGGCTTTTGTTCGCTTTATAGATTAGGTACTTTTTTGGAAGAAGGCTGTCCGCCGTTTGCTGGTCTAATTTATATGAAAACTTATTCAAGCAGACGAAATAAGAACAAGATTCTACATGAAAATTAGAAAAACATTATTCTGTGCTTTCTCAGACTAGTTTTTACAATTACAACCTTTTATCATTGTATTACTTGTCTAAGTAAGGTACATATTTTAGAAGTTTATTAGCCTCTTATTTTACTTAACTCACATCACATGGAAATACCCAAAAATGACATCGTGGTCTTCATTAACGTTGTAGATATGTATGCAAAACGTCTGTGCAAAATTCCATGTCTCTTGATTTAGCGGTTGAGTTTTCTGGTTTTACCTACATGCGTAATCCCGATCTGTGGGAATTTTGTGGGATAAAAAGTTGCCTATGAACTATACAGCTATCTACATGCCAAATTGGCATTGATCACTTTTTTACAATGTGGTCTAATTCCAAAACCATTTCGAGGAATAGGTTTATTAAATCATTTTATAACATTGTAGTAAAAAAATATTAAATTATCGTCTATATTTTTGCAAAATAATGTTTGACCTTTGTTTGACCTTTCTGTGGGCATTAACTTTGAAATTCTTTGCAACAAGAAAAAAAAAGCCGTCCGTCTAGTTTCTCTATACTATTCTCTGTCACTTCGACGTAGTTATCATCTGTCAGTTTGGATACTATTTTGAAAAACATTCTTCGCGTTTTTCATATTTTAATAATGGATTTATACAGGAAGTGTTTCATTCCTACTTGTGGAAATGATTCTGTCAATAGCCCAAACAAATTAATTGTTCGCATTAGAGAAGATTTACAAGAGAAGTGGTGCCGCAAAGTTAATTCAAAGTTTACAAGATGTACTTATTGTTGCGAGGATCATTTTAATGTAAGTATGGATTAAATCCGCCAAAGAACTTTCAAGGGAACACTTCTGACCATTTTATTTGATACGTACAAAAAATACTATAGCCGTAAATCGTTTTTTTTACCTATTCTCTTGGAAGAATCGGCAACTTTAGTGTTATTGTTATTGTAATGTAAAGTGACATTGTCAGATGACAACTAACCATCGATTGTGACACATTTTTTTTGTCATTATGTCTGTGGTTTATACACAGATTCAGCCGCGGCATGTAATTTACGAGAAGTCGTATCTCAAATATTCAATAAATTATAAAAAAATATTGGAGTGATGAATTGCTGAAATATTCAAATTAGTTTCTTAAAATGCTCTATATTTTCGATAAAAAAAATAAAAAGGGGGGTTTAGATAAAATGAACAATCCCAATTTCACCTTAACTTGCTGTTTTAGCGTAAGAGTAACAAACACACACACACACACACACACACACACACACACAATGATATTATATACAAAAAAGAGGCACACACACACACACACAATCAAAAACTTTCGCATTTATAATATTGGTGGGATAACATAACATCAATTATGCTTGTGACCGAAGTTTGCACGATAATATTGTTCCCACATTTGTGCGTGGCAGGCTCGATCAATCAAGGCTTGTCGTATATAGTAGTACCCCTGGGATGTCGCAGGTGTCCCTCGAATTACGAGATTAACGAAGTAACGTACCCTTTGAAACGCGACCCAATGTAAAACCCTTTCACACTATAATGTTTGGCCAAACCGGTGCTCAAAAGAATTTACAATGCATATGCTCGGAAAGTGCCTCTTGACGTGATCCAACATATATCTATAGAAAGTTAGTCATCCCAGCACACTTCCGCAAGTGTGAAATAAAATTGTATGGATTTTACTTTCCACACACGTGCGGAAAAGTAACTTTTTAAATTGCCAAATCTCAAAACGTGGTGTCCAAATTAGTGTTTAAAAAATAAGACTAGAGAGTTGTGTCTTGTGTCTTTATAATTGAGCTTTGCATAAATAAGAAAATGTTTGATGCAACCAAATGAATATTTACTGATAAAATAATAAAACAGATTGTTTTAATATTAAAACCCACAAATTTTAATTTCGTCAAAAGTTTTTGGGAGCGACGACGTTGTACGGTGATTGTAGTTTTTGCAACTTGATAGTAAAATTCCAGAAACCACGTGGAGACAACTTGCGCATTAAAAAATGTCAGACACGAGAGCAATATAGAATTTTGTGATCACTGTTAATTAAGGTTAATCGCCGCATAAAACACTATCAAAATTATACTTTAACTAGCCAAAGAAACAGAAATACCAAAATTATACACTTTCTACATCCGCCATGTTCGAATGCTACAAAACGACGAATGTACGAGATGGGTAGGGAACTAGGGAATTAAATTCCTTGACTGTACCTAGGTATGTTATGCGTTTAGTAACGAACTGTCAACTACTATGTTGATATTACAAATCGAAAGCAATGACATGTTGATAAGAAACTGTATAAACAAATCGTTACTTCGAATCACGTTCTCAAATACACAGAATGCCATTCGATTTCAAGTCTCGGCAGAATAGAGTTCGTTCTCAAGTCTTCGGTTACTCCAGAAAAAAGCAGTTCATCAATCGACCGAAACGTCAGAACTGAAACGTCAAAATTACGTGACAATAAAGTTCATAATGGGTTATCACTATTGATAAAATAAGCGGTGTTTGTGCAGAGAAAAACAGAATACTGCTCAAATATTCTAGTCAATGGTATTTCAATTTCGTTATCATGAGTAACAAGGTCTTACAAACATGCTTTTACGACGTGGCAAGGAGATTTCGGCGATTCTCACTGCTTAGCTTAAAGAGCTCGACATCCACCGTTCACGCCAAAGTCAACTTTCAAGTAAGTCTAATCGTTCTAAACGTAGTGCCGGTTTAAATAAGTGGTATTGGTAGGCTTTGTTTCGTGTTTGAGCATCCACTTCTCATGTGCCTATAAGGTTAGGTCGCCTGTGAATGAAATGTGAGTGCTTCTTGGTTTTATTTAGTTTCCTACGTGTAGGTATGTACGGACCCTGGAAATATTTATAACGAGCCTGACGAAACTAATAACAATCAACTTTTGTTTGTGATTGCGTTATCACCATATCAATTTAAGGTCAATGCTTAGTTAAGAGATCAGTCAGTCTTCAATTAGGGGCCAAATCGTTAAGACGTAGCTACAACTTATAAATAAACTCCTGTGTTTCAGAACCCTTTTATATCAAGACCAATAGCCACAGCAGCAACTATGGATAAGAAACTTCTAAATGGAAACCTCTGGGACACGGACCCAGAGTTGTTTGATATTATTGTAAAGGAGAAGAAACGTCAAGAGGCTGGTTTGGAGATGATTGCATCAGAGAACTTTACATCTGTTCCTGTTCTGCAGTGTTTGAGCTCATGCCTCCACAACAAGTATTCCGAAGGCATGCCACACCAAAGGTATGTACCTAATACAAATGTGTTCTTTTGACTGACTTCAAGAAGTTCTCTACTTGTCTCTTAATATTTTTTCTATGCAAGTATATAAGTGATGAACTAATTTCCTTACTTTTGTACTTTCAAAATGGTCTTATTAAATTTTTGTTAAGATCTAATATGAATATCCTTGACTAAAAGTCCCCACATGCTTATAAACCATGTTTGATTTCATAATGGTGCAACTAATGACCTTAAATCAATTGGACACCTTTATGCCAATACAGTCCAATCAGTTGATTGTGCCCAAACTCATTCAAATTTGAATTTTATTTCTATTACAATAACTCTCAATGTTGATATGCTTAAAGACATCCAATTACAAGCCCATTTTTCAACAAGGCTGTACACATCTAAATACACTTAAAACTATTACAGATACTATGGAGGCAATGAATATATTGATGAAATTGAGATTCTAGCACAGAAGCGCTCTCTAGAAGCATACAGACTTAAACCAGAAGAGTGGGGAGTCAATGTCCAGCCTTATTCTGGTTAGTTTTGTTTTTGATTCATCCAAGACTACTTACTTTGTTAGTTAGCAACAAAAAGCATCCTTAGGTATCATGTGAAACCAGTTACTGGCCAAAACTACTCTGCAGAGAATTCATGTTGCTACTTTGAAGAACTATGGAATTTTCCGGGTCAAATACTACCCTGTCCTTCTCATGGTGTCAAACAAAATCATTTCAGTGTTGTAAGCAAGAAAAGGTATTACTTTAAGCAGTTACAATATTAGTATGGTACTTCTGTACTTTATAAGCTACAGTTAAGCATTCAAAAATATTTGTTTTAGTGTGGAAAAAACCAGCTTAATTAAAAACTGGATTATTTTAAACTAGAAAAAACAGGTTTGCCTTCCCCTGCTGTGGTTCCTTCCTGAGACCATGAAAGAATAGACTAATGCTTTGCCCTGTATGATAAATTATAACTGTTATGGTTTATTTAATAGTAGCCTAAACACATGTTTATTGAACCATAGAGAGTTCCATTTTTATTTATAATATTTGTTGTTAATTAATATGCACAACTCTCAAGTAATACACTTGTAGCCTTGATTAATATTGTCATTATTTTCATAGGAAAATAAAATCATCAGTATAATTTCTGATTACTAAGAATTTTCGCAAACAAATCCAAATTATATCTGACAAGCCCTGGCTTTCTATACAGATAATGTGTTCCAGTAAAACATTTATACCTTACATTACCAACTGCTTCAAACTATCTGTCTCTTCCATACAGGATCTCCTGCTAACTTTGCCGTGTACACTGGGGTGGTGGAGCCCCACGGTCGGATCATGGGCTTGGACTTGCCGGATGGTGGCCATCTCACCCACGGCTTTTTCACAGCCACCAAGAAAATATCTGCCACCTCCATCTTCTTTGAGAGTATGCCTTACAAAGTAAGAAAGTCTAGCAATTCAAGATTTTTTTTAAATCTACACAATCAAGAAATAACATGTCAACAGGCCCAAATCAAAACTTGCAACTAAAAATATGGCTCGAGCCGAGAGGGAACCATTTCAAAGTACAAAAGTATTAATGAAACTACAAGCAAAATTGAGGCAGCTGACATAGATATGGATACTCAGGGCTTTAAGAAGTTTGAATAACTGGATCACATCCTTTGCCATTGATTAAAATTTATATTTTGAAGTTCACAAATACCAAAGAGCAATTATTAAATGAAATTGAAACATTCATTACAAATTCATACAGTCAATGTCGACAACAATACAAGTAAACTTTTTTAACAGTAGGTATGCAAAAAAAACATGGGATCATTCAAGAGCTGAACCCTTGACCTTTCTTAACCACTTCACAATAAATATGAATCTTACGTTTATCATAAACTATCTCAGTAACTAGTATTATTATCTATACTACTTACACACCCATGCGCTGCGTAGATACAGTCTGATGTAATTATCTGAACAATAACAAATTCATTTATTTGTTTGCTTTTCTGACCCTATTTGTGATAAACAGTCCAAGGCAGGCAGTTAATGGTTTTCTTTAATATCATCATAACATAATAGTCATCTGAAATGTAGTTTTTGGGTAAATCATGCTATCGAAAAAACTCGCATTGCGAATTTGTGATTGTGTCTTCTACCTTTATTAAACAAAACTTAAATGCTTCTAAAATTACACCTAAACAACAGTTTTAAGTGATTCATGGCTAATTACAAATTACACTCGATTTATTTTTTACGAAATGTAAAGTAAACCAAAATTGCGATTACAAATGCGTTGTAATATCGGGAGCTCATTCATTCTGTAATCGCGATCTGCATCCCGTAGAAAGTTTGTAGTATATTATCTAACGCGCGGGCAGTCGTAATCGCTTTCACCATCTCTTTCTACCCTCATACTATACCATGTGATAGAAAGTAGTAAAAGCGATAGTGAGTGAACTCGAGTGCGTAAGACAGTGTTGCCTTAGGCCTGTTGTCCACGTAAACCGCTCGTCATGCGCACGCTTTCGTCAATTCACGATTCCAAGACGAACTTTCGAAAAGGAGAACATCAAATGTCTTTTGAGTCATCAAGATGAAAATATGTTTACTTTTTTTTTTCAGGTAGACGTAAAAACTGGCCTGATAGATTATGACAAGCTGGCCGAAACGGCGCGGCTGTTCAAGCCTCGCCTCATCATCGCTGGCATGAGCTGCTATTCCCGCTGCCTCGACTACAAGCGGTTCAGGCAGATCGCAGACGACAATGGGGCTTACTTAATGGCTGATATGGCACATATTTCTGGGCTAGTGGCTGCAGGTAATACCGGTTTTATTTCACTAGTCAAAACTAGATGCGATTTTTAACAATAGTCTGATAACCCTAATTAGTTATGGTTTTTGGATTTGTTTACCATAAAAAAGGCAGCGAAAAACTAGATATTTTTACATAAAACTGGAACACCGGTGATAACCAGAACCAACATGCCTTAGCTTTACCTTAACTTGATAGCCTTTGGTGACATTTTATTTTCAATATCAAATAATAACCTTTTTCATAATTCGTTTTTTTATCAATATTTTTGATAATCTTTTTATGCTGAGGTCACTTTTTTTATCGGTGCATATATCGTATTGTTCTCACAACTTTGTTACTGCAAATAAAATATTTTTTTTATTATATAATAAAATGCATTTTCATATTTCGAAAACTATTTTAAAATTTTAATAATCATTCACTTTGCAGATCAGGTATCACTTTGCAGAGGTCAATGAAATTAATCCTTACTCCTCCGCTATCACGCTTGCTCCGCTTGTGTTAGCGGAGGCGAGAGGTAAAAATATTATAGTTCATTGATAATCATTGCTATTCAAGATACTTAAATAACTTGAAAACTTTTTATCGTTCACAGCAACATTCACTAATAAATTAATATATTAAACATTACTTTTACGGTCATCCCGTAAAAACCATATATTTCATACTAAACACCCACTAAAAAACCCCAGAAAAAAGACCAATGCTGGGAATCGAACCCAGGTCCTCGGCATTCTGTGCCGAGCATCTTCTTTCATCTTTCTTTTTTCTGGGGTTTTTTTCTGTGCATCCATATGACCGTAAAAGTAATAAAAAATGAAGTTGAAAAATAAAAATACAAAAAGATACTTCATATCAAACTTGTTAAAGTTTGGACAGGTTGCGACATCTCTTGTCCGGGTGGGCGGTTAGTTCCGAAGGAGTGTTGAAATCTCTCGATGAGGGTATAACATAGATGGCGCTGTATCACGCAAGTGATGATCTAAAAAATTGAGATATGAATGTGTAGGAAAATTTCGTGTTTAGACTCCTGACCAGTGGTGGTGTAGGGGTATTAGCACACGGCACGGAATGCCGAGGACCTGGGTTCGATTCCCAGCATTGGTCTTTTTTCTGGGGTTTTTTTGTGCATCCATATTTCAGTTTGTATTTAGTATGAAATATACTTAACATGTCTGATTCTAGAACACAGAAATATTAGAGTATGACGATATTCTGGGCTCAATCCCCAACTTCAGCAAAAAATTTTGGTGTTCTCTGTGTGTTCTCGTCTGAGTAAGAATTGAGAAAATAATTTTCAAAACTTCAACATAACCGCTACTGTTTAATATTTTTGTGGAAAACAGTCGTCAATGTGTGGTTAAATAGCCATTTACTTTTCTCTGAATCAGTCAGTTAGTTATCAATTATTAAAAATATTATCATGTATTAAAAAACTCGAATTATAATGTTTCCAGGCGTGATCCCTAGCCCGTTCGAGTACTGTGATATCGTAACGACAACAACCCACAAAACATTGCGCGGACCGCGCGCCGGCGTAATCTTCTTCCGCAAAGGCTTGCGCTCGGTCAAACCCAATGGAGACAAGGTAAAATAAATATGTATACAAAATCTCTTGAAATTGTGCCATAAGGTTTAGTTTGACTGAACACCCCTAATAAAGGTACGCTACGCTGTACACTTCGATCAATCGTTGATGATGTAGAAACATTCACAATGCTGTTTCGTTGAAGGAACCAAGCCACCTGCTGAAATATTCCGGATTAATTTTGAGACACCTTGTATTACGGAAGGAAAATTATGTGACTCAAAGACTGATTACCATTTTGCGTGATCTAACTAGACAGTTTTGTGCCTTCACTTGTCAGAAATATCTACTGTATTCACGGAACTGATAATAAGAGCTCACTCACAGTGAAAAAAAAATAAAAAATGGGCTACGGATTAGTCCGAAACAAGTCGAGCTAAACTCAATCAGAGACTTGAGTTACCCGTATTTTTTCACTATGAGCAAAAACTTTGTACAGTCGGTTCCCTAACTTAAGTATCCACTTTTCCATACTAACTGCATAGAAAAGTGGATACTTATGTTAGGTAACCGACTGTACACTTTTTTAACAAAACTTGTACCTATAAATGTTCTGGTGTGTATGTTTGACAGGTGCTATACGAGTTCGAGTCGCGCATCAACCAGGCCGTGTTCCCGGGGCTGCAGGGCGGGCCGCACAACCACGCCATCGCTGCCATCGCCACCGCCATGAAGCAGGCGCAGTCGCCGGAATTCGTACTCTACCAACAACAGGTACACCAGTGGCGAAGGGTGCTAACAACCCTATTACCCCCAGGTTGACTAAAATTTCGAAGTAACCAAAAACCAAACGCTTCTCTTAGTAACCCGTTGTTTGTGTACCGACTTACTCTTCCATAATAAACTTTTAAGTATTTTTCAAAATGGTGCAGTAACAAAATGCAACGAAATATTCACAAGATCGATCATTCATTCATAAATTCATGCCCGTTTAAAAAAGTACACTCGCACATTTAAATATTCATTGATCTGAACCATTTACTACTACCATTTACTATGACCGTCACGCGTAAAAATAGGAGCCAAGGTTAGCCGATGGCCATCGGCTTATGACATTTTAACCTCCTGAGGCCCACGAAAATATTGTTTCAATGAACTTTAAACTTTATGTCACTTTTGAGTGAGTTCGATATCACATTAGAAGTAAGTCCTTTATAAAGGACTAATTCTTATGTGACATCGAAATCACTCAAAAGTGACATAAAGTTTAAAGTCCATGAAACCAAAATTTTCGTGGGCCTCACGAGGTTAAAAAAGACTTTGTATGCTGATTTCACTTTGACTAATTTTCAATACTACGGACAAACCTATCAATTTTATCCAACAGAACGCAAATTTCCAGCAAGTCAAAGTTGCCCAATAAGTAGCGTCACTGTTGCACCCTACTTTTACTTCATGATGGCCCCTTGTCCCGTCCAGGTGATAAAGAACGCGCAGCGGCTTTGCGCGGGACTCGTGTCGCGCGGTTACGACATCGCCACCGGCGGCACCGACGTGCATCTAGCGCTGGTGGACATGCGCGGCGTCGGCCTCAGCGGGGCGCGGGCCGAGCGCATCCTCGAACTGTGCAGCGTGGCGTGCAACAAGAACACAGTCCCTGGAGACAAGAGCGCGCTCAACCCCAGCGGCATCAGGCTCGGTGAGACACCCTCACACTACAAGTGTTTAACTTCAAACTCGGATAAATACACTCTACCCGCGTACCAATAGGGCCACTTGCACTAGCAAAAAAAAATCAAAACGTTTATTCTGCAAGTAGGCCGCAAGGGGCTCTTTTACATGTTACTTTTTTTTAAAACTACCAGCGCTTTCGTAAGGACCATCATTGCCAAGAAGAATGCGCCGCAAGAAACTTGGCAGGAAGTCATCTTTTCAAATTACAATGTAATAAATTACAAACTCTTAAAAATTACAAACTAAAAAAACCATACAAATATAGAATTAAGTAAAAAAGAAATAAGTATATAAAAAAAACAATACAGGGATGTATTGGGTCCCTTAGTTAAAAAATTAAAACTATACCTACATCTTAACTATATCAACGTTTAGTGGAAGTGTAGAATGCTTCCACCGTCAAAAAAAAATAAAAAAGGAAAAAATATAAAATAATAATAGCTTTGCTAACAATAGATTGAACTATCGATAGTATTGGCAATACTATCGTGACCTCGAAAAATAGTCACAACATCGATAGGCCTATCGATACTAACGATAATATCGATAGTATCGATAGTAATTTCAGACCAACACTAATGGTAGGCATCAATACTATCGATACTATCGACGGTCTTATTTCGACAAACAATCGATACTATGGATAGTGCTAAAAAACTATCGATAGTATTCCACTATCGATACTTTGTAAAAATTCAATAGTATTGTTATGAATGATATTTCACCACTACGCTAAATAGCTATTCAAAGGCAATGCAATACTGTTTAACATGTTATTTAATACCTATGTCACATTCAATTAAAAACTGTTGCTAGTAATTACAATTAACAGTTTTAACAAAAGGGAAATTTATTTCCACCACAGCAAAGATTAACCACATTAACCATAATGCAAAGGTTGCATTTTTACAAACTATCAATAGTTTTGATTGTTTGTTGAAATATGACCGTCGCTATCGATAATATTGATAATAAAATATCAATCGTATCGAAACTATTTAAAAACAATACTATTGATAGTATTGATGTCTATCAATATTGTAACTATTTTTCAAGGTCGACTATTGATAGTTATGCAACGCTAACTTGCAGTCTAGTCTAAGCCGTGTCTCTAGGGTTAAAAATTTAAGTAATTAAGGTTGATAGTTCCATACATTTACATTTCATTAGGATCCACTGAAAATCAGCGTCGTGGCCCCCTGCCTCGACTCATGCTGAGTGGACTCCTTTTTCGAGACAACTGCCACTATACACTTTTATATTTAAGAAATTTGTAAACTGTTTTTTTTGTTGTTGTTGTTTCGAAATAAATTTTATTGATTTCATTTCATTTACATTTTGATACTTCCTATCCCTGGGATAGCGCTTAACTCGGAGTTATATAGATAACTCGCGTCTGTGCAAGTCGACCTTAGGAGATTATCTAAATACCTCATTTGCCTTTTCTTTTAATACCAAGATCATAAATATTCTCGAATTGGATTTATCAGAGTTTGAAGTTAAGCGACGCAGTATAGGTTACAATGGCTGCCCTGTGACGTAAGACTGTCCTGTGTTAGGTTATCATATGTCTCGATTAACTACTCTGGATATGTCCAGCGGCAATTGTATAACGCACGAGCGCTCGTGATCGCAATCGCCGTCTCTTTTTACTTCATTGTATACCGTTTGACAACAAGAGGTGGCGAAAGCGTTAGACAATATGGCTTATCCCTTTATAAGGCCCCATTTATTGGAGCACACTACCACAGAATCAAAAGCAGCTATCGAATGCGTACCTGACAAAGGATATTTTTAAAGCTAGTCGTATTTTCAATAATTACAATGGAAATTGTGACGTATTATGTAATCAATAAAGTTGAAATTCCAACTCAATGCATGTGGTCGCTAAATCGCCTCTGCCTTATAAAGGGTTAAAGACTTTTGCCATCTCGTCCTACTTCTAAATTTGTCCGCATTTCTTACTTAATCAAAAGAAAAGTTGGATAAATCTTTGCTAACGCGCAAAAATTTGCTAGCTTGTAAACACTGCCACCTCCCACCCAGCTCCCACTCTAACCCCAGTAACGACCCGAGCTGATTTTTTTTCTCAATGTCCAATTTTTGACAGTACTTTACGAATTTTGAGTAGACGTAAGGTAACTCCCGAAAAGAACATTCTTACAGCGGAATCAGACTTTATGATCTTCTTTCTATAATCTAGAAATTTAACTCTAAAGAAATGCGTCCAATCGATCACTCCGAGTGTTTTGTTTCTTTGCGTTCAAGAAGGAACCAGCTGCTACCTCCTCTAAAATCGGCATTGGGAAAATGTTTCTAGGATTCTTTTTATTTTGTTTCTTTTTATTTTATTTTCCAGGTACGCCTGCCCTGACAACCAGAGGATTCAAGGAAGAAGACATAGACCGAGTTGTCGATTATATCGATAAATCTCTCAAACTTGCACAAGAGGTCACCAAGATCTCCGGACCCAAGTTAGCCGACTTCAACAAAGTTTTGGAGGAAAATAAGGAAGTCCAAATCAAAGTTAACAAGCTCAAGGAAGAGATAGAAAACTTCAGCCGATCATTCCCACTACCTGGTTTCGAAACATACTAATTTATTTTTTTCCACTAAAAATCATTCCGCCATTGTTAAGTATGTTATGAGAGGCTACATTTAATGAAATTAGTTGTAAGAGTAAAGTGCCTTTACGTAATTTTGTAAGCTGTATGATACGGAATCTCTCAAGTTGTTTTTGAATATTAAATGTTTCACAGATTAAAAATATATCTCGTAAAACTTTTGTTTATTTCCTTTGCTAGGCTATGGTTACAGTTGAAGTTAAATAAATATCGTCGCTACTTTTTAAAAAGCTCGTATCTGAAATCATTATGTATACCAAACTGAATCTTAATGTACAGTCAAGTATAAAAATATGGGTGCAGACAACTTGCTCATAAATATGTCCCATAGCTCTTATGTCGTCGAATTAACGTATAGGTACATAACGATGGGAGGATTAAATCGATACTTATTTTTGCACTTGACCGTACACTCAGTAAAGTCCACTTAACCAAATTATCAGTTTTAAGATGTGAGCTTTTTCCAAAGTAGTGACGATATAGTTAACGTGACCATTTTTTTGTCACTTTAGAACGGGACAACGAATTTTTAAGGAGATTTTGGGCAGAAATTAACTTTTTTTACAATAACAAACGTCTTACATACCACCCAATTTTGTATTTAAATTTTTTCCGATGCGTAAATAATTAGTACTGTACTGGGTGACATCTTCCAAAATGTGAACAACACTTGGCAAGATTTTTGAAATATTATCTTTAACAATTACAATTAACATAGGTCAAACTACGGAGACATCTAGGTACGTAATTGGGTTTTCTTTTATGCCCGCAACTTGTTTTTTTTTAAAGAAAATACATGTTCGACTACCGCTCACGTGTCGTTATTTTAAATCTTATGAAAACGGGACATTTTCGCGTCCCGACTTGTTTTTCGGGACACCGGGACAGAGTACCTGAGAGCGGGACCGTCCCGTTCAAAACGGGACGTATGGTCACATTAGATATAGTGTCGTAAATCTCTAAAGTAAATAAGACGAGACAAAAATCTACAGCTGTTTGCGCGTCTGCAAGGAAAATGCCTTTATTATTTTTATTTGCGCGTGTCACAAGATCCTTGCAAGCTCATAGAGTGTAAGGAAAACGGTCTTGTCTATCCATCTCGCCCTGACATACCCGTATGCTAACTCTTTGTCTTACATTGCCAATCCACATGCATGACAATAATATTATAATGTATATTCTAAATCTATTTAAGTCTGTTCCACATTTTTCCTTACGATATCCAACAATCTCATCGCAGATTCTGTTCTGGGACACTATGGAACCTTGTCACGATATGAGAACTAAATTAAACATACACCAAGTGACTACACGCATGCGCCCCAAATTCACCAAACATTTAGTAAGTTCTGTCCATCAGAGGACAATTTTGCCAGTGTCTAGTGTATTTTGCCGTTACTCGGTAAAAAAAATCTAGAAAACGAAATAATTATGCGAGGTAATGATGCATGAACGATGATAGCGCTAATCAAATCGGTTTCACCACTTCTTTATTTCAAACGGAATATGTTGAGGGTATAAAGAGATGGTAACTACCGCCACCGCTGTGAATAATAAACTATGCAGTTATCATAGTTGATAGTTATGTTAAATTAATAACGGCATGGAAATAAATTGGTTGACTGTACGCACAGAACTGTGACTGTTAGTATACTTCAAACTTATCCTTGACCCAAGTACTTGAAAAAAACTCTTATTATGCAAATGCTTGTAGGCAGAAGATAAAATTATACGTATGGCACCATGGCCAAGTCCCTTTGCATTTCCAAAAAAGAAAACTTATTAAAAACTTCGTTGCTTTTAAAGCAATTGTCGGTTTTTAAGAGGCTGACAACACCTAATTTTGTTGAAATTGATGTCATTTAAACAGTTTTTTAAGAAAAACTGCTTGTTCTAGCACATCAAAAAAATTATATGTTAATATTCATCATATTTCAAAGACCGTGGACGGACTCGATACATAATTGAACGAAATCGGCTCGATAGAAAATAATTGCAAAGATAGGTCTTAAAATCATCATTAAACGGTTCTATGTCTTTATTTTTTTGGCGTATGCGTCTGCAATTAAAAACATGAAGTGAACATATTCATACCTAAACCGCTAACGAGTCATATTTCACAAATAATCCACAGTTTTTTTTTAATTCAATATTTGCCCGATAAATTTCAATATACCCGGCTGCCCAGTAATAGCGGCATCTCGTTTACTCCGATACAAATAGACAGTGTGCGCCGACGTTGGTGTTGACAGCGTCTTAATAATATTTGCAAAATGTTCTTGCGTTATCATACATTTTATTCTGCGCACAAACTTTGTTGTTTAATGAAATTATTATCTTTTTTACTAAAGTAAGTTGAATAATTGACAGAGTACATCTACCTTCGCGTTACCTGTGGTAAAGGTGGTGTTTACACTGGGTATGCGCGCACGAGCAACTTTTGTCTCTGCGACTATTTTTCAAGTCTATGGGTTAGTATGGAAGTGCGCCGCGTCTCCCGGGATACAAATACACATAACACAAATAAATCGCCTTGCGACTGTCGCGGAGACAGTTGCTCGTGAGCGCATAATCTGTGGCTAAACCCTTTTTTTTCCTTCATTCATTCACTCATATTATTTGACTGACTGACTGACTTGATTCATTCATTCATCATCATATTTTTCTTGTAAATTGGGTTGTTTTTATGTCGCGAATCTCAATTAAACATAATTGGAAAGGCAATAATGTGGCCGTCTACCTACAGTTATTAAATACACAGTAAGCACCTGTACATAGCTATGTGAAAACGTTGACTTTAATAACGCACGTCCTTGTGTACATGAACATACGTATTTTGGTTGGCATGTGAAACAAAAAGTGAATTCTTGTGTTTATCGAGAGCACCGTGCGCTCGTTTATTTGTGATTGCGAAGTAGAACTTGATGGATTACGCGAAGGATTAAGTTTCGGCAATATTATGTATACATTTGCGAGCGGTAAAGACCACCTGGACATCAGGCAAGTGAGGTCGGAAGTATGTTCACCACAACAGGAATGGTAGCAGCCCCGCAGCAGGCGACTAACCAAGTCGCACAGAACGGGAGCACTACGTTACCGAGGTCGCACCATCAAAGGACAGGTGATTATGACGGTTTTTATATGGTTTGTAATATTTAATAAAACACTGGACGTAATTGGATTATGAACAGTAGAACGAAACGAGAGACGAATCGTAACTACACTACCTATCATACAAGAACAATTTTATTTAAAATTTCATAGCTTGATATGTTGTCTGATCTTTAATTGTCCAGAACTGGACTATTTAGTCAGCCAAATTCATGATATTTTTGAGAAAAATAATGTAGCAAATTATTTTGTGTTATGTTTAGTCACTGTTGAAATTATCCACTTTATGTCCTGATATTGATCAATGATAGATTTAAAAATAGCAGCAGATTTTAAAATACTATATGTTTAGAAGCCATCAGGCTTAAATATAAACATAGTTAACTTTGTTGGTAGTATTCGATCTCACAACTCTGTTACTGTCTGTAATTTTTTCCAAATGTTATGGTCAATTACTATCATAATTTATCTCTGATTGTAAATAATTCATCTGTGTACTATCTGTATACTATACAAATGAAATTGTGATACCGGAGAATGATAAATATAAGCAAGGGCAAGTTTACCTGCACATAATTTGAAAAGTACCCTTCTATGGCCAATAATCATAATGTATGTATATGTATACTTTTAGAAGTTGAATAAATACCATCAGGTATCATACCTTTGTCACTAATACATAGATTGGCACTACACTCTCAAATACAATCAGTTAACCACTCACAATCATTGTTCACTATTTACTCATCCATTATTTTGCACCTGATTTTTTCTTGTACAGTCAACTACAAAGAGATTTATACCGCCAAAGTTACAAAAATATTGTACACAACTCTATTAACTTAACATGTATATACATATTTTTGAAGTTTTGGCCATATCAACCTCTTTGTAGTCAACTGTATCAATTACTCCATAGATAAATTATTATTTTTAAAAATAAGAAATTTAATTTACAATGACAATTTATTATCAATTTGTTAATGTTGTTGTGGTTTGTTTGATGTTTTAACTAAGTTCTCCCTATCATTAGTGAACTTTAAAGTATTTGGTGCCATAAACTGGGTTAATTTTGATTAAATAGGGGCTATAGCAAAAAAATACAGATAACTCACGTCCACGATTGTGATTGGCTATGGATTAGCCCAAAACATGTTGAGTTAAACTTGATCATAGATGTGAGTTGTCCTTATTTTTTCGCTATGAGTGAGTTTACCATGAGGTAGTTTTATGTTTAAAGTAAATAGGGGCTATTTTATTTGTTTTAAAAAGGCCCTTTGGCCAATTGTCCATATTGTTGCACAGCTAACAATACTTTATAACAATACTGACACTATACAAAATTATTCACATTTCAAAAATAAACCTGTTTTTTTTAGTACAAAGTTCATTTATGAAATGTGAATAATTTCGTATAGTGTCAGTATCGTTAGAAAAATATGTATAGCCTTTCATTATGGGACATGTTACGGATTTATACTGATAAATGGCAACTCATCTTGTGTATTTATTTTCACACATTTATTAACACAGGTCGCCCTCCGGCAGCTCCCAAGTCATATGACTACCTACTCAAAGTTCTGTTGGTGGGGGACTCCGACGTTGGTAAGCAAGAAATACTGCAAGACTTGGAAGATGGCTCTGCTGACTCACCGTTTTGCAGCGGAAGTGGTAAGAAAGAAATAATGAATCAATGGAAAAACAATCCCTTTTTTAAATAGAATGAGTCATATATATAATCCCTGGTCCTCTGTCAAGGTGTACTCCATAAATAAGATTCTCGGATGTCCAACAGTGACAATGAATGCCCATTAATCTAGTGACCACAATGTTAAGCCTATACATTTAACATTAACATTATATTATTGTGATGGGATTAAAAATTTAAAATTTTATAGAACCTTTTTTTAACAATTTAATCATATATTTTATTTTTGTAACTTACATATTGCGCCAAAAAAGTCAATTGTAATAGAAAGTAAGTTGATAAAACAGTTAAATTATTAATTAATGTCACAAAACAGCTTTAAGTAATCAAACTTTTTAAAGGCGGACCCTTAATGCCACCATAAAGTGATCTGCGGACTATTTAAACTTGTATTTGCAATTTGCAATCATCATCCCAGCCTATACACATACGTCTCACTGCAGGGCACAGGCCTCCTCTCAGAATGAGAGGGCTTGGGCTGTAGTTCCCACGCAGGCCCAGTGCGGACAGGGAACATCACACACATTATTGAATTTCTTCACAGGTATTTGCAGATTTCCTTATAATGTGTTCCTTCACCGTAAACTCCGTGGTAAATTTCAAATGTTAATTTTGCACATTTATAAATTCCGAAAAACTCAGACTTGTGTACCGGGCTCGAACCCACAACCTTCTGCTTGAGAGACCATAGGTCAAACTCAAACCACTGGGCTACAATGGCTTCCCGTTACTTACAATTCGCGTATAAAATTACTTTAACTTGAAATATTTGGATCCCTAAAGGTCCGCGGCACCTGGATCACGCGGCGGACACGACGTACAAATACGCGTTCTTGAATCTACATAAGCACGACGACGTCTGTACACGCGTACGCCTACATACATCGCGCGCGCACTCTTCTGGTTTCTGGCGGTTTCCGGCTATCTGCGCCTTGAGGGGTGGGGTAATTCGAATCGGTGCGGGGCGGACCGTTTCCATTCTGTACGTCAGTACTATTATATATTCTGTGCCTGGATATAAAACTCTGCCATAAAGGTTTAAAACGTGATGATGGCGATTTAGTCGCGACTTCATACCTACCTGTTATTATAACAATGATGCAACAATCTTCATGACACACTGGGCCGTAACTATCATAATAACTATCATTTACAGCCTGCAAACAGAAAATATAACTTTCTAGCCAAGGAAAGACGTAAAATTGTCACAACTCAGGCTGCTACAATATATAAATATATAATTTTAAAACGTGCTTTGTCTTACTGCCCTTGGTGCGTAACATACCTACTATTAATTATTTATTACTAAATTTAAATTGTGTACTGAATTAAATTAAGTAATCTAAAGTTAGTATTTGTGTCATGTAATTACATTTTATTCTGGAAGAGCAGGATCCCATGTCACAGGTATATTCCTATACCTACTAAGAGTTCTCTAACCTTCTTTCATGTCTCTCTGAAAATTGAAATAAATTATACATTTTCATTCTAATTTTTTAAATGCCCGCGCGGTTTGAGCACGTTGTTTTTTTTTATTTTTTTCATAAAAACCTTGTCCTGACAATTACTAACACAACAAAAAAATAATTATCAAATGTGGAGCAGTAGTTCTCGAGTTTTACGCTTAGCAACACATTTAGCAATTAATTTTTGTTTATATAGATTATTTTAATTTCAGCCTACAAAACAACAACCATTCTACTGGACGGGAAGCGAGTGAAGCTTCAATTATGGGACACTTCCGGGCAGGGGCGGTTTTGTACTATCATACGCTCTTATTCGCGCGGTGCTCAAGGAATATTACTGGTCTATGATATCACAAACAAATGGTCCTTCGATAGCATCGACAGGTGGCTTGAGGAAGTTGAAAGGGTAAATATTGTAATGATTATGATAATATTGTGCAATTAATTACAAATATGTATGCATTATGACTGATCAACGTGAATTGCAGAATCATTCCGCCGCCCCGAAATTTTGCTCCTATGTACCTAATGAAACCATCCGTTGTTTCGTCCTCTCAGAAATTATAAAAATTTACCACCTTCTGTTATGACCGAAACTTTTGCGCCAGAATTCTACCCCTTATTTCACCCCAGCTCACCTACCAGAAGCCTTTAACAAAATTTCAAGCTCCTAGGCCCAGCAGTTTGTTGTATGTGTTGAATTGTCAGTCAGTCAGTACACACCCCCTTGCCTTATAAGAGCAGATTTGTGACTCTTCATTGTATGCTAAGAGTCCCTGTGTTACATCATCAGACCTCAAAAAAAACGTGACACGCACTACTTTGTAATCTGATATGGCATGGCGCTAAAATAGTTCATTTGCACGTTTCAACCAAGGGCTTAATCGCAAGAAGCATGCATAGAAATCTAAAACACATTTTCTACCTGCAAGAAAAATCGTGCAAGTTGCGAGTTCGAATTGGTTAATCGAGCGCCGCAAGATAATATTATGCAACTTGCACGATTTTTCTGCAGATCTAAACTAGGTATTACGACCGCCAGTTATCACCAAACGCTGCGTGATAACTGTTTATTAATAAACAATAGGGCCACCGATACCGTTTTGCTTTGAATAGTTATCATGTTTTAAAGCTATTAAATCAATACAGCACGCCCCAGGAGTGCCGAAGGTACTAGTCGGCAACCGGCTGCACCTCGCGTTCAAACGTCAAGTGCAAGAGCGCGACGCAGAGATGTATGCAGCTAAAAACCATATGGCGTTCTTCGAAGTGAGCCCGCTGTGTGACTTTAACATACGGGAGAGTTTTTGTGAACTGTCCCGCATGGCGCTGCATAGGAACGGCATGGAACGACTCTGGAGGAGTAATAAAGGTATTTTTGTATTTTTGTATTATTTGTTTTTTTTTTAACTGGAACATTCCAGAATCTAAAACTTAGATGCTTGTTTCAAGATTTCACTGTTGAATTTACAAGTTCTAACTGAATGCATTTGGTATAAATATTGTATGATAACTTAAAAATGTAATACATTTCTCATTATGTCTTGGTCAATAAGCGTTTATCTACGAGCAAGACTACAGCTTCGTTTCACGTTATCACGAGAATTACATTCTAAATACATATTTAAAAGTAATATTTCCCAAACTATAAGTCTCAACCCATCCATGGCCATCAAATAAGCCACAAAAATCTGATAAAAGCCATGAAAGCCATTCAAGTAATTTCATCAGATCAGCTGGATCTCGAACTTGGTAACATTTTAAGGATGAGTTGAGAATCAATACATTACAGTAGGTGTACATTATTTATCCTCGTGAGACACAAATTTCGATTATTACAATTTGAAACTTAATGCCAATCTAGAAAAGTTTACATTTGCTTGTATATCGCCGCATAAGTTCTAACACCACGTAAGTAATTTTTTGGGCAGTTTTGACATTTTGATGCCATGTCTTTCTGTTCAAAATTATTCAGTTTTTTCACTCTCTTGATAGTGACTATTTTTGACATACGTCGTGTTAGAACTTAAGCGACGATATACATAATAATATGTGCTAAATATAGGACGTTGCAATTCAAGAGGGTATACTTATACAGGGTGGAAAGATCGAACGCCACATGGAGGGCAAGTACCTTAAATATTGGAAATATCAAATTCTATGTAAAGGGGACTTTCCTTTATTTTTAAAAACAAGTCTCCTGCGTACAATTGGTTATTTCCAATACAAGGTAAGTTGCCCTCCGTGAGGCGTTCGAGCTTTCCACCCTGTATGTTGCGATTTCTCTGACCATTGACGGCAGTGAATCCTGTTCACCAATACCGCCCTGATGAAAAACGTTCACTTTTCAATTTACCGTCACACTTTCGCTTGTTGAATTATTAAAAAACCTTTTTTTCTCAGTGCTAAGCCTCCAAGAGCTGTGCTGCCGGGCCATAGTCGCTCGAACGTCAGTGTACGGGCTGGAGCGACTTCCTTTACCCACAACTCTCAAGTCCCACCTTAAGTCTTACGCCATCTCAGCCGCGCCGAGTCGCCATCGCGCGAGGACTTCCAAACACCCACACCATACCAGACTCAACTGCACCGGACGAAACTCCTGTACCATAGCTTGAGGACTCTTCATGTGTACAAATCTGTGTTAATGACTAGATGACTACTTTTAGAAGTATAAAGATCGGACTTGTTGAAAATGTTTTATAGACAGTTCTGTCTTATATCATATTTTTAAACGAATTTTTTTCTAACTGCCAATTTACTGTTAAACCGTCTAATTAAGCGATTCGGAGCATCACAGTAATTATCCTTCCACATTGTATTTCGATGATATCATATCTCACCCACTAGAATAGTTCAAATTGAATGATCCTAACACAATACAGGCTGTTACTGACAACGGATTTGTGACTAGTTTTTAATATTAAGGTATTGTTACTTAAATGGTCATAATGTGAATATAGAAGTTACGTAATTATAACTATATGTGAATATATTGTAGCATGGCAACTGTCTTGATATATCCCACTGAATTGTGTAAACAAATGTTCTTTAGTTTAATTTGATAGCCAGGTGATAATAGCAAATGTATAAGGTTTCAATCAAGTGCCATTAACTTTTATTTTGTGGCACACTTTTAGAGAACATTTGCTGAAGTATTTTTCAAGTTTAAGAGTTAATTATTTCCTTATACATCTGCCTACTTAAATGCGAGTTATATTGTATGAACGACTATGGATCCAATCCAGATGAATCACCTAAATGTTAGTGTTACTCGTACTTGTCAATATTCAAGTATGCAGGTAGGTACACATTGGGGTTACATAGTAGCACATTTTGTAGGATTTCATACAATCTACTTTTATCTTTGTGCTTTTCGAATTAGTGTAAAATGTACTATTTTTTCCCAGAATAAGTACAATGTTCCATACAAAGTTCGATACGGATATCTAGCCGTTTAACTAAACAAGTCACTTATTGTCCACTATTAATAAGTTGTAGAGAATAAGGGCACATGTATGTAATTATATTTGTAAATATTTAACCATTTCGAGCAACCCATTGTATACCAAAAGTTCAGTCAAATTTCAACTTGAATTTAACGCAATATATTTTCAGAAAACTTATTTACCATGTTAGGTATTATTGTTTAGGTTTTTAATCAATGTATTGTCACGGAATGAGATTTTTTCATTTGTTGTACATTTTCAAAAGGTTGTGTATGGTCTAGCATGTGACAATATGTAGTTTATTTTGCATTTAACATAAAATAGGTTCACTAAGTGTTGATATTATCAACATTATTAGATAGTCACAAACCTGATCAGAGATTGGAAGTATGTCAATCAATACAAGTTTGGTTCCATCCGTCCCTAGAAGGTCTGAACTATTAATAATTCATGGCCACTTGCGTTATTACTTAGTGTAACGTTTATCTACATTAAACCTACATACTACTGATTTGACACTATCGAAATAACGAAGGTGGGTTTTTCTGATATTCAACGTAATTTCTAAATTTCGCATCATACATTTGGCTAGTTGCAGTATCTTGCTGGACGTGTAAAGTTATTAATTTTATAAATTATGATTTTTGACGAGAGTAACCAACTTTGTAAATATTATTTGGTTTATTTTGCGAGTTGATTAATTCTCACTTGTGATTGATTTAGTTAGTAAACATAATCCAAATACACTAATGCCAGCTAAAAGTTTGGGTTAGATTGATGCAGTCACTATCACTACTATTGTAAGTTGTGAAATACATTTAATTTATGATAATAACTTTTCGTTTACTTTACATCAATGCCTAATTAGAAAAACACTGTGACAGCACATTATTATTTAACTCTTTTTCAGACAGTATGTATATCGACCACATAAAAAATCTATACAAATATTCGACCTTACTCCCATTACCCATTACAATTCACCAAATCAATTTAATCAGTAGTAAATGAAAATTATTCCATTTTCAATTATTTCTTCTGTAAACAACATAAAACTACGATTAATTCTGTAGTAGCGTGTCTAGTGCCTGAAAAAGAGTTATTTAAGTTCTAAATGATATCTGTTGCTTACGCAATAATTACTAATATTTTACGCAAATCCATGGCATGTTTACCTTGACATGCTTGCAAGTTCTCAACGGATAAACTAAGGATACGGATAAACGTCTGGTGGTCGTCATGACTCTGGCTAAGTATGATACGAGAGAGTTGCGTGAATAACAAGGACCCGCAAAATATAATCAATAAAATAAAACCTGCGCTTTGCAGCACAGCGCACAGCTCACAAAACTGTCAGTAGTGGAGTAGCCAAACAAAGCTAATATTTCGTAGTGGATATGCTTTAGAGATATAAATATCACAAATGTTTGATAGAACCAAGCAATGTAAACTGTCGCACAAAATGATGATTCGCCTAAAAAATTTTTTGTATATTTTTAATTTGCGTCAAGGCGCAATTCTTATCGCCGTCCATCAAATCGTAAGTCTACATCAAATTGATATTAAACAATTATATGTAGAGTGAATTATCCCACAATTTAGAATTGCTATTTACTGTTTTCAGGCGCTTTCGTCTTTCGTATTAGTAATTTTGTTAGTTGGTATTTCACACGTCGGTGAGATGTTGTCGATGCTTCACGTCGATATGGAAGACGATGCGGAGCGTCGTGGGCTTTACGAGGTGACCGACGGGGAGCAGATGACCTTCCACGAGGGCGACGTTATGAGCACTAACAATCAACGGAGATTTGCCAAAGCCCGGCATCTAGCTTCAGGTAGTTATATAAAGACTATTGACTCGGTGGTTCGCAGGTTTCAGCGGTCCTTCAAAACAGTAGAAATTTAACTTAAATCTTGTGCCTTTAGATAAAAGGCCGAATCTTATGCTGTTTTTTTCTTGTCTTTTTTGCTTATTTACTACAGGGGAAATTTTTATGCCTGTGGAGCCTTTTCAACTATACATGGTGTCCTGTGACTAGTACGACCAACTTAAATGGGATATAGGTGGGCAGGTCATCTACCAAACATAAAAAATTACCTTAGTAAAAGTTTCATCGTTGACGAGAAATTTCGATATTCTGTTTTTTTGAAATTTTATATTCGTACGGAGATTTTGAGTTGTGATATTCGGAATTAATTATTTTTTGAATTTATTTTTATTGAAAATTAATCTTGAATAGTTGTGTTATCTATCACATGCAAAAAACCATCAGGTTATTTATATGAGTAGGTATAAGCGGCTAAACCTGATTTGCATTACACGGCTTAAATATATGAACAGTGGCAAGTGGCTCATCAATTAATGTCCGTGACCGTACAAGCTTTTATTTTAACTTGCTAATCGATAAATAGGCATTATTTAAAAGCGAAAAAGTTTTTCGGGTGCGCCGGTGGTCGTAGCTTCTAATAATTGCGATGGATGTACCACACGCCACTGTTGGCGTATGTAAGCGATTAAGAATTTCGGGGGAGTCGGTTGGATGCGACGTGGTTCAATTGGTAGAACACCCGTTGGGGCGCATACCCAGGAGACGTGGGTTCGAATCCCACCGGCGCACCCGAATAACTTTTTCGCTTTTAAATAATCTTAGATTCGGTGAGCAGCCGTACTGCTAATAAAAATAAATAATATGATAAATAGGGATTTATTTCGAGTTGAATGTTGGTCATGTACTTATTGATGACGTTGGCGTGTGAGACTTTCCAATGGCTCTTATGACTGGATGACTGTTGCGATCAAGAGGTTAAAAAATATATTTTTTTATCAAAAACTTATTTATTTTCTTCCAGTGACAGTAATATTCCTGTACACCAGCACGATACTGACCTCGATCTACCTGATGTGCTGCGTCTCGCTCCTGTACGGCGCCGTGAAGTACAAGCGCGAGTACGTGCTGCCGTGGGTGATGGCGGCGTGCGTGGGCGTCGTGTTGCTGCTCGTTGCCATAGTGATTGGTGATGGATATCCGTGTGTTGTGCATCTGTTCGGCGGACATCACTTTTACCGTTAGTATTTTGTAGACTTACCCCCTGTTTCACCATCCATTGATTAAATTTATTTGACGGATAAATGTGATGCCGTCTCTGTTTGTTTTGTTCGAATAGACGGAGACGGCATCACATTTATCCGTCATTTAAAATTAATCAATGGGTGGTGAAACAGCCCCTTAATGTTTTAATATTTATTTGGGTACAAACGGTAGACTTATCTCTATCATTTATTCGTAGTTTATCTGCAGGCCCCATACACCTTCTCCACCCTGTATATAATAAACGCTCCGACGTTTAGGCTGCGTTTCCACCGGAGCTGTGCAAGGATGCGTTGCGAGGGATGTGTTTGTCATGAGCCAATAGAAACACTTCATTCACTTAGGACCTTTTAAATGAAGTGTTTCTATTGGTTCATGACAAACACATCCCTCGCAACGCATCCTCGCACAGCTCCGGTGGATACGCAGCCTTATGATGGCGACTATACATTAAACCATCTTTATTCCAGACTTCGGCTGCGGTCTATTCGTGCTGACGTTCATGTACGCAATCTGCGCAGTGAGCAGCTTCGCTCTGGAGACGGGCGGCAGCGGCGGCGGCGGCGGCCGCTGCGCGCGCGCCGTCCGCGGCGACGAGCGCGGCGAGCGACTGTTGCTGCTCGACCACGCGGCTCACTCCAGCTTGCTCTCCGCAGCGCAACTCAACAAACTCACGCACGGCACACGAACGCATTTTGTGTAAACACTTCTTGGGACTTTAACTCTACCTCACCGTGTATAGCTTGGGTTTCGTGTGTCACCAGCGGTCATCCACGGAAGTGGTCAGTGTGAGAAAAATGCTCCTCCAACCTGCCCTTGTTTGAATAAGAAAAAGCGAAAATTAAGGTCGATTCATATCTACAGACACCGAGCGTGTCAGACAAATTAATATCTGGGGGCACGGCAGTGCCCCCGCCAAGTCGAGGAAAACAAAGGCACGGCCGTACCATCCTTTTCTCGAACCCATTCAGGCTATTTTCAACTTCCTGTAATTTTATGCTGGCTACACCTAGAGCCCTGAATTTTCAGTTACACGTAGGGCGTAATGAGATTTAGATTCTTCTATACAGTTTCTATTGACGAATTCATATATCTATCATAACATGACCGTGCAGACACGAGGGGTCGGGTCCTGAAGGCCTTACTTGCATTTAGCCTTGGCATTCAAAACGTCTCAGTAGTACACTGACCAAGTATCCAAAATTACTTGTTTATCTAATGCCATGATTACAAAATCGTCCAAGTTTCAAGAAGACTTTCTTAGCAAAACGTCTAGGACGTGACGTGAAATGCACAAGTAGGCAGAATGACTCAATATTGTATAAGGTCATGATTGTATTATATTGGTAATGAAGGTTATCCAGAGTTCCAGACCACTTACCTATTGAAACATTATGACATTGTCGTTTTACAGCCAAGTCATTCAGTCTACTATGTCTTACCTATAGCAATGAGGGCGTTTTACAGACGAAGACATTTTGTAACGCGGACAAATATACAACTAAGGTGCTCTGCTCGCCAAGGCTAAATGCAAGTAAGGCCTTCAGGATCCAACCTGACTCGGGCCGGGACAGTATGCGAAAGAATACTTATTTTGTCGGTATCTGATACGACACGTGTCTGACACGCTCGGTGACTGTTTATTGTTTATTAAATGCAATTCACATGTAAATAAGTACAACTCAATCATATGAAACCCTGAAGGGCGCAGCATTTTTGAGTGAGAGAGATTAATACAATAAATTGATATTCTAGAATGAAATGAAGATTTAACAATAAAAGAGCATCAAAACAAATTACAGAATAATAATAATAATTTACAATAACAATTAACAAGATAGAATCTGTAGATATGAATCGACCTTTAACCGAAGTTAGCCGTGAGCAAAGAAGTCTACCCCCTCTCCCCATCATGGAGTACTTCCGCGGTCCCCAGTTATAGAACTAAAAGGAATAGAAATGTTATCGATGTGACTACCTATTGTTTCGTCTCTGCTGCTATAAACGAGCACACGTTATTTGTCTTCTTAAGATTTGAGTAAGTTACGATACTCGCCAGTAAAATGTAATCTTTTTTGGATCACAATCTCTCCAATAAACCATTTGGTGAACAATTAACTTCGTTACAGACTGAGCTGGACGCGTGAGTTCACGTGACATGTCTGCTCCTCTAGTTATTAGTTTTGTCAGCGTGAGTGCTAAAACCGTAAACGATAAGGACACTGGTCTAATTAAACATGGAGCCGAAAACAAATCATGTTTCATACGTGCCTTACGAACAGAGGAACTAGCTCAAATAACACATACACATACATAGTGGCGTAGAGTTAAAGATATGCGGCCCGAGTATTTCTTGGCTTTAATTATAACATAGCATGCTAGAACAGTTGATGCAACTAGGAAATCTTGAATGAATTCGAGTTCTTGTATTTAGAACGGGACGAGTCCATACCGAGTATATATACCAGCCAATTTACAATACTCAGCGATTTTATAAAACATATAGTTGCATCAACAATTCAGTTTATTTTTATTGAGTTTTGCCTACAAATGACTGGAATAAAAGGTATGGCTATTTAGCGGAAATAAGTAATGCAAGGTGGGATTTATGAGTCATACATAAGTTAGCGTCCAAATAGTACATAGCTGACGCATAGACAAGAATCGGAATAACGCCAGTCATTTCACTTGTGAGTGCATTTAACGACAAATTAGCACCAATTTAGAGGCCATAATTGTCTAACGCACGGGCGTTTGCCATCGTTTTGATCGTCTCTTTGTCACCATCTCATACCACAATAGCACAATAAAATATCAATGGAATCTTTACCGAATTTACTTAATCTTTGTTATGACAGCATAAACAAGCTGAAGCTTGGTTGCTAACCACTAGAAAACCATAGATGACAGGGCAAATATGGCGCGTACGAAACAACCAATAGTGGACAGTCACGTGACGCACGTACGCGTGGTGTGCTATGATTGGCTAAAAATTTTTCGCTCCACTTCAAAATAAGTTTTCTGCGCAGGTATAGTCGGGGTAAGAAAAGGTTCGTCACTTTTCGACCTTAACTCGTTGACATAGAGTCGAAAAGTGACGAACCTTTTCTTACCCCGACTATACATCGGCGTAACTTATAAACGTGGTACTACTGTAAAGCACTTACTTGGTCGACCATACTTGCTTTGTCATTTAAACTACAATATCCGTGCCAAATTTAATTTTTTTGGGATTCACCCACACGTGAATTAGACTTGCAAGATTTGGCCTTAACTTTTTGAACGCCAGCGTCAGTTATAGACGATAATACGGTGTACAAAAATTTACCTACCCACATAAGAATCAATTTCATCCAAACATTGGCAACTTAAATAAAAGCTTGTAAATTGACGGGCGTTTCTTCGATTCTTGCGCATAGATTCTATGGCGGTTAGATATGTTTTGAGTATGATTACTATCAATTGTGATATTTTTTATTATTACAGTTAATTGGAATGCTAATCGTACAAAACAGATTATTAAAATCAAAGCTGAAAATAGTTAAAAAAAATATATATTTTCTAGATTATGTTTCTTAATTACAAATTTTTGGCTAATTTTTAAAAAAGCTTGTTACGTAAATTAAAACATGTGAGAAAATCAATACATTAATGTTATATGGCTTCAAAAATTCTATTATGAATAAAAATAAAGACAAATTCTTTTGTAACCATGTTTTATTTTTGTCTAATGTTGAGTTAAGAATGCCAAATCCGCTATCTATTTGATTTTAAGCAAATCAATTAAATATGTACTTTATATGTTATGTTGCTGGGTACCTATTTGTTAATCAAAAATCGAGTATATACTGGATTTGGCATTCTCAACATTTATTAAACCTTATTTAAGTGGTAACATCAAGTCTAAGTAACAAGTATATATTTAATCTTGTTCATGGAACTACATTTATGACGTTTACAGTGAAAATATTTGTTGGTTGGTCACAATTACACATCGGTAACTCGTGGCATTTAGGTAGCATTTGACGTTTCTGACAGACTAGTGAAGTGACTATGTTTCTCTGTACGACTCGAGCAAAGAAACCAATTACAAGAAATCTTTTCAACCATTTAATATTTGACTTTCGTGATAGACAATAAATATTTGTTCAAAAGTTTTAGAAGTTATACTACGTCTCCTATTTGAGTGTTGGTTAAAAAAAAGTTTTTGTTAAAAAAAACATTTTTATTGCATTCTTTTTTGTTAACTGTACTTGCATTGTCATCCAACCTACATAAGTATACCAATTTCAAGCCAATCCGACCACTGGAAGTGGGTCAAAATGGCCTTCCAAAATTTGACCCGTACATACCTACATACTTACATACATTGCAAGTTAAATAAAAGCTTGTAAAAAGCATTCTTGCGTAAGTTTGTTGGTGTTCTCTTTGATTTCAACTTCTTTATTTTGTAATAAGCTATTAAAAATTACTATTGTAAGATATCCTGGATTTTTGATAATGCCATTTTTAGCTTTTGATAAACAAGTTTACCTTTTGGATGTTGTCTCGGTAATAAATGTGACCTTTCAATTTTAAAGAATTATTTTATCTTATCTGAAAAGACACTTGAAAAACATGTCTCACCTCTAGTGCTACCTAATTGCCACGAGTTACCGATGTCTAGTCACAATCCAAATGGTTCAACTCTTAGATAATGGTTCAACAACACAGTCAAGTGTAAAATATGTACCACATACTCTTATTCTGACTTCTCTTTAAATAGTTTGAATTTAGTAAATATGCATTTTTGCACTTGACCGATTCAATATAACTTAGCTTATAATTATAATATGTGGAAGACAATGATAGGCCCTTATAGCTACACTCAAAATATTAAAGACAAGTAGAACTTGTAACTATAAGATTTAAACATAGATTAATATCAAATAAATTGTCATTAATCAGATAAAAAGGAGATCCTATTTAGAAAGACTGAAATGGCACAAGGTCTTAGAGTGTGAGTTAAGATAATAGTTATTATACACACTCAGAAAATCATAGTTTTTCTTAAAAATACAGTATTAGAACTCCTTTTTCCTTAAAATTAAAAAGTTTTGAGTGTAGTACATCAATTTGGGCTTCAGACTCCAATTCTACATTGTGTGCAGGCTCTATCATCCCCAGCGCCCGTTTTCCAAAGGCCTCTGGATACCTTTGAAACCTCTGGCTAAAATAAATTTCTCTGATGATTCTGATCTACTAGCTTGAGGTTTCAAAATTTTAATACTTTTATAAAACCTTTCCAAGTCCATCTCCAGTATTGGTACCTCTTTACCATCCCAAACTTTAAACAGTAAGTTGCCATCGATTTGTGTGACTAGAGCTGCAAACCTAATAGCCATGTAACAGAGGCCTAAAATCCTGTCTTTGTCCAACTCCCTGACGCCAGTGGCGCTGGGAGCCATGTCAGAGAGAACTAAGTCAACTTTTCGATCACCTAAAGCCTTTACTACTTTATCATGTGCTTCAATAGTGGAAAAATCCATGTTGTTCAGTATTGTCGCTCCCTGCAATAAACAAGGTAATCAAAGAACTGATATGTTAATTGATTGAGTCATTAGGACTAAGTATAGTTTAACACATTCGCAGCTACGCATTGCTACGCGCTACGCTCGTAGCCAGTAGCAGCGTTTTTCCGCTTTGTAGCGAAAACTGCCTACGAACGCAGAACGCGATATCGGGTTCTTGGCACTCAATGTGTTAATTATATACATACCTCTATAGGAAATATTTGTAGCTTATCAATGGCCAGCACAGAACCTTTAGGTTTATTTGGATCAGCCCCATTGGCATTTGTTTTCTGAACTGCAACTTGAGTCCAAGATCCAGGCGATGCTCCAAGGTCGATAACAGTCAGCCCTGGCGTCAGTATGTTTGTCTTTTCATTCATTTCGAGTAATTTGAATGCACTTCGACATCTGTAATATAAATCAATAATTTAATTGGTATTATCGCAATATTTACAGTGGTGAAAACAAGCATCGTAATAATTATATAGTTACCTGTAGTTACATATCTTCGCCTTTTCGACATAAGGGTCTGTTTTCTGACGACTTAGCCACTGCTGAGAACTTTTCAACCTTTTGAGACAATTGACTAAAAAACACATTTTTGTATAGCTTATTGAAGTGTGCGCAGTCGAGCATGTCCACATTGTTTAATAAAAATAGATAGATTTTCTGTTTAAAATTCCTTTTATGATATGAAGTACATACAACAAAAATATACGCTGTTATCAGTTTTGTATACACACTATTATACCAAGTATCTTCTATTTAAAATTATCTTATAGTTTGTGTTTGTGTATTATACAACATAATGCAATACAGTATAGTATAGTTATGTCAAAATTGTCAAGTCAAACCACAGAGTCAAACTCAAACATAAATAAATAAATAAATATTAGGGGACATGTAGGGGACAAACCTTAGACTAAGGCAATAAATCAACTGTCAGTGTTAAAGGCCACTACAAACAAAGTAACTCGCCAGCGTATACAGGGTGAAATTTTGAACGTGATACAAAATTAGTGTTTCTAGCTTAGTTAATGCTGGACAACATAATGCATTTACCCAGTTGTTAGAATTAGTATTGTTAAATTTGAGGTGTCCATACATTTAGTTCCATGGACTTAATTTAGTTCATAATTTAACTACAACAAAGTGTGAAAATCCAAAATTTTATCAGACCAATTTCAACAATTGAGTAAATGCATTATGTTATCCAGCATTAACTAAGCTTGAAACACTAATTTTGTATCACGTTCAAAATTTTTCCTTGTATGATTCAGTGTTATACAGCGCGCTGGGCACGGTCTGTGGTGGTCTTAACCCGACCAGATGTTGAGTGTTGCCATGTAAGCTAATTTGGCTAATTTGACACTTTAGTCACTTTAGTGCAAATTTTTGAATTTATTACGTTTTTGGTTAAGCGTTAAGGTAGAAATTACGGCGAAATTAGGCATTTTAGGCTTGCGATGAATGTTTCTTAAAGTGACTGCAGCTGGAATGCATTTTATCTCGTGCTCACACATGACTTTTTTCTATTTGTGTGTGTGCATTTACATAAAATACCTATCTTTATTAATGGCGCAGATTAAAGGAAAAAAAATATTTAAGCGCTGTTTTGGCTATTTCTGAAGGCTGATCTGAGCTTCATTGACTTGGTGGTTGGTAGCACTGATCATGTTAGTGTCAGTGTCAGTCAATATCATTTCAATTCAATCAAGTGTCAAAAGTGCGAGTAAACTGAGTAAGAGCGGCGCGCGCTTTTGTTGTGAAATTTTCTTATGCTCTGAATATTTTTTTACTGCATTCTATACAACGGAGTATCATAATATTGATTGTATTAAAGTACCTTATTTATAATGAATGAATAGGTCAAGCATGAACCTTGTTCTCAGAAGCGGTTATAACCTAAACCGGCGACTTGGTTTACTTTTGTGTACAAACAAAAAAGTTCAATGTTCATTCTTTTCCACTGTTGTAACTGAGAAGATGAAATTTTTAAACGTAGCTGAAAAAAATGATGCCGCTAAAAACATTGCTATGCATCTTTCCCGAGGAACATCGAGGAGGGTAACTAATTTTAATGCCAGCCAATAAATTAAAAAAATAAGATGAAAGACGAACAATTATATGGTGATTTTTATTTAACAACAATTTTCAGCGGGAAGGATTATCGCAGTACAATAAAATCTACGAATTTGAAGCCGAAGTAAATCGACAGAAGGCTGAAATGGTGATGACCTCTGTGTCTGGCCACCTGTTAGCATTAGAATTTGTGGGCTCCTATAAACACTGGCAGTCCTGCAACCCGCTGGTTCTCTTTGATGCACCTGTGTTTAAATATTGCCCTGATAATTATGAAAAAATTAAGGTCAGTATTCTTATTTACCATTTATCCATACTTCATTCTGTTTTGCATTATACTAGTATTTAATTAAATTACCCAAATTACGAGCAACCCTCGAACTAGATTGGAATAATTAAATCTTTTTTTTGTAAATATTGAACCCAACTCTTAAACATGATACTGGCATGCTCATATAAAATGTTATTTCACAAAATTAAATTGATAAACAGATTTAAAATAAAATTTTCATGATTACCTGTAGAAAACTTTAGAAAGAGAAGTCCGCAGCTGCCATGGCCTCATAATATGGACGGATTGTGACAGAGAAGGTGAAAACATAGGTTTTGAGATAATTCAAGTGTGTACGGCCATGAAGAGTAATCTCCAAGTATATAGGGCCAAGTTCTCAGAAATCACAGCAGTGTCTGTAAAGAGAGCTCTGCAGAACTTGGAACAACCAAATAAGAACATAAGTGATGCGGTTGATGTAAGACAGGAGCTGGATTTGAGGATTGGTTAGTATTAGTAAAAAATTGTAAGTTGGATTTTTTTCATTTTTTATTTTTTTTTATTATGAGAGGCAAACAAACAAGTAGGCCATCTGATGGAAAATGATCACTACCGCCCATAAATATCAACAACTCAAAGAGAGTCGCCAGTCTGTTGCCGGCCATTAAAGTAAGTATAAACCCTTTTCTTGAAAGTCCCGATGTGATTTACAATATTTATTGGTGTAAATTTAACATTTTTTCCTCAACATTTCTTAGGATTAGCCGGTATACCTTGACAATATTCAGATTACCCAGATACTTATACTTCATGAAATATTATTTCTTCATTAGGTTCTTATATTTCTTTAATTGCAACAATATTAATATTAATTATTATTTGAGAATCTTTAATTAATAAACGGATTATTTTATTCCCTTTAAATATAAATTCTTCTATTGAATGATATCAAAATCTTCCACCAGCAGAACATTCTTATAATGAATTACCTATTTTAAGAAATTTCTAATATGGCAGATTATATGTAATGGATTTAAACCCCATTTATAAAGGAGTATCCTTTTTTTAGAAGTGGCAACATGATCTAATTTTAATCTTTAAAACTGCTGCCAGAAGCTGGTTCCACAGTTTCACCATATGTGGCAGGAAGTACTGAAGAAAACCATAATAATTAATAATAATAATTCTTGATCACATTAATTATAATTGTTTTCTTTGTTTGACATTCTTTTTAATTTATTGGTTTAATTTATTATTAACTAGCTTTTGCCCGCGGTTTCGCTCGCGTGTACCATGAGAATTCCACAGACCCAAGATATCAAGCAAGCAAGCATAAAGGCAAGCAAGCAAGCATGCAAGCAAGATGCAGGCAAGCACGCATGCACGCTTGCTTGCGTGCGTGACAATGGGACCATCTCAGGAGTATATTATATTCTTTCGAATAAAAAAAGAATGAATTTGGTGAACATACCTACATAAAGAAAATACATAAAGTGGAATGCATAACCTCCTCCTTTTTTTGAAGTCGGTTTAAGAGCCCTTTGCGGCCACAGTACACAGTTTACAGTATAAACTTATGAATTTTGAAATTTTAGCTTACAACCAGTAAAACGCAAAATCCCGTTTTTTCCCGTTCCCGTAAGAATTACGGAAAATAGTTTCTTAATACTCCCCTACACTCCCCAAGGAACCCACTTGCCAAATTTCAGCTTTCTACGACCAGGAAGACGAAAAATCCCGTTTATTCCCGTTCCCGTGGGAATTTTGGAAAGTCCTCTTTCAATGCTCCTCTTCACTCCCCAAGCAACCTCATGCCGAATTTTTTTTTCTACGACCAGTAAAACGCAAAATCCTGTTTTTTCCCGTTCCCGTAAGAATTTCGGGAAATACTTTCTACACTCCCCAAGGAACCCACTTGCCAAATTTCAGCTTTCTACGACCAGTCAAATGAAAAATCCCGTTTTATCCCGTTCCCGTGGGAATTTTGGAAAGTCCTCTCTCAATGCTCCTCTACGTACTCCAAGCAACCTCATGCCGAATTTCAGCTTTCTACGACCAGTAAAACGAAAAATCCCGTTTTTCCCGTTCTCGTGGGAATTTTGGAAAGCCCTCTCTCAATGCTCCTCTACACTCCCCAAGCAACCTTTATGCCGAATTTCAGCTTTCTACGACCAGAAAAATACCGTTTTTTCCCGTTCCCGTAAGAATTTTGGAAAGTCCTATCTCAATCCTCCTTTACACTCCCTAAGCAACCTACATGCCGAATTCCAGCTTTCTACGACCAGTAAAACGAAAAATCCCGTTTTTCCCGTTCCCGTGGGAATTTTGGTAAGTCCTCTCTCAATGCTCCTCTACACTCCCCAAGCAACCTATATGCCGAATGTCAGCTTTCTACGACCAGTAAAATGAAAAATCCCGTTTTTTCCCGTTCCCGTAAGAATTTTGTAAAGTCCTATCTCAATCCTCCTTTACACTCCCTAAGCAACGTACATGCCGAATTTCAGCTTTCTACGACCAGTAAAACGAAAAATCCCGTTTTTTCCCGTTCTCGTGGGAATTTTGGAAAGTCCTCTCTCAATCCTCCTTTACACTCCCTAAGCAACCTACATGCCGAATTTCAGCTTTCTACGACCAGTAAAACGAAAAATCCCGTTTTTTCCTTATCCCGTGGGAATTTCCGAAAATCCTTTAAACTGTTTTTTACTATTATTACTTCTATGCCAAATTTGAAGAGTCTAGTAATTATAGTTCATAGGATCCCGTTAAACTGAATATATAAATCCCGTTTTTTCCTTATCGCGTGGGAATTTCGAAAAATCCTGAAATTAATGTTTTAACTAATGTAATACCTACTTGTGTGTCAAATTTGAAGAATCGAATTATTATAGTTACTGAGATAGAGTCACTCGGAATCGAATATATAAATCCCGTTTTTTCCCGTTCCCGTGGGAATTCCCGAAAATCCTTCCTTAATGGATGTCTACATTGTATATGGTATCTATGTGCAAAATTTCAAGTCTCTAGGTCCAGTGGTTTGGGCTGTGCGTTGATTTATCAACAGTCATTTAGTTTATTTCGACATTTCAACCCCATCGCACCCCATCCAGGGAGATGGCATTTTACGTCCACCACCTCGGATTTTAAAACCGTTGTTGTTTTCGTAACCAGCGACCCGATAAACCATAGAAACAATACCCATGTTGATTTTCAGACTTTGTCACCCCATTTCTCCCTTTTAGGGGTTGAATTCCCAAAAAACCTGAAACACGTGTTTAATCATTTATCGTTAGGAGTACTTCTGTGAAGTTTCGAATAAAATAGTCGAAAGAATCTTGTTTCCCCATACAAACTTTGGACCCCCTTTTCACCCCCTTTGGGAGTGAATTTTGAAAAATCCTTTCTTAGTGCACCCCTAGACCTTATAAGGAACCTACGTGCCAAATTTGGAATCTCTAGGCCCAGCGGTTTGGGCTGTGCGTTGATATGTCAGTTTCTTCTTTTATATATATAGACTAGCTTTTGCCCGCGGCTTCGCTCGCGTGTATTATGAGTATTCCAAAGAACCAAGATATCAAGCAAGCAAGCATACAGGCAAGCAAGCATACAGGCAAGCAAGCAAGCATGCATGCACGCAAGCAAGCGTGCAAGAAAGCGTGCAAGCAAGCCCGACTAAACTTCAGGTAGATACGGTCCTTTACAGTATTTCTTTAAGTATATAGAATGTTTTTCACTAATTCGGAAGCAGGCACTAAAATAACCAGGATTGTAAATAATATAAAACCTATTATTACTTTCCCCTGTCCTGCATTAGGTATACTTAATTCAATGTTTCCTTACCTTCTACGGAAACTTGAGTGACTGGAAGCGCTGTGTACCTACTTAGCATTGATATTATACATATTATAGTATCTTGTTAAGGTGTTGTGTGACCTAACCGTTAAGGAGTTATACCTTCCATCATCAGCTCATCTGAATAACCAGAAAGAATACAACTAAAGGTCTATACGTGCATATGATATTTAAAGAAACTTCCTATAACTCCTAACCGTTAAGGAGTTTAACCTTCCATCATCAGCTCACCTGGATAACCTGAAAGAATACAACTATTAGTCTATACGTACCTATAATATTTGAAAAAATATCCTCAACTCCTAACCGTTAAGGAGTTTTACCTTCCATCATCAGCTCATCAACATGAGATGATGTCTACCAGACGCAAACACTTAAATAGCTTGAGAAAATATATGAAAAACGTAATGCGTGCCTACAAAATTTGAGGGTTGCCCTCGATTTCCCTGAGATCCCGTCATCAAATCCTGATTTGGTGACAATGGAACAATCTCAGCAGTATATTACATTCTTTCGAATAAAAAAATAATTTTTAAAATCGGTACACAATTGACCGAGAAATCGGTGAACATACCTACATAAAAAAATACATAAAGTGGAATGCATAACCTCCTCCTTTTTTTGAAGTCGGTTAAAGAGCCCTCTGCGGCCTACTTACAGTATAAACTTATGAATTTTGAAATTTTAGCTTTCTACGACCAGTAAAACGAAAAATCCCGTTTTTTCCCGTTCCCGTGGGAATTTTGGAAAGTACTCTCTCAATGCTCATCTACACTTCCCAAGCAACCTACATGCCGAATTTCAGCTTTCTACGACCAGTAAAACGAAAAATCCCGTTTTTTCCCATTTCCGTGAGAATTTAGGAAAGGCCTCTCTCAATGCTCCTCTGCACTCCCCAAGCAACCTACATGCCGAATTTCAGCTTTCTACGACCAGTAAAACGAAAAATCCCGTTTTTTCCCGTTCCCGTGGGAATTTTGGAAAGTTCTCTTTCAATGCTCCTTTACACTTCCCAAGTAACCTACATGCCGAATTTCAGCTTTCTACGACCAGTAAAATGAAAAATCCCGTTTTTTCCTTATCCCGTGGGAATTTCCGAAAATCCTTAAAACTGTTTTTTATTTTATAATTACCTACTTCTATGCCAAGTTTGAAGAGTTTAGTAATTATTGTTCATAGGATCCCGTTGAAGTTAATATATAAATCCCGTTTTTTCCTTATCCCGTGGGAATTTAGAAAAATCCTGAAATTAATGTTTTAAATAATGCAATACCTACTTGTGTATCAAATTTGAAGAGTCTAGTTATTATAGTTACTGAGATAGGGTCACTCGGAGTCGAATATATAAATCCCGTTTTTTCCCGTTCCCGTGGGAATTCCCAAAAATCCTTCCTTAATGGATGCCTAGATTGTATTTATAAGGTATCTATGTGCAAAATTTCAAGTCTCTAGGTCCAGTGGTTTGGCTGTGCGTTGATATATCAACAGTCATTTAGACATTTCAACCCCATCGCACCCCATCCAGGGAGATGGTATTTTACGTGCGCCACATCGGATTTTAAAACTGTTGTTGTTTTCGTAACCAGCGACCCGATAAACCACAGAAACAATACCTATGTTGATTTTCAGACTTTGTCACCCCATTTCCCCCTTTTAGGGGTTGAATTCCCAAAAAACCTGAAACACGTGTTTAATAATTTATCGTTAGTACTTCTGTGAAGTTTCGAATAAAATAGTCAAACTAATCTTGTTTCCCCATACAAACTGGACCCCCGTTTCACCCCCTTAGGGAGTGAATTTTGAAAAATCCTTTCTTAGTGCACCCCTAGACCTTATAAGGAACCTACCTGCCAAATTTGGAATCTCTAGGCCTAGCGGTTTGGGCTGTGCGTTGATATGTCAGTCAGTCAGTTTCTTCTTTTATATATTAAGATATTCAAATTAGACAATTATTATTTTTAGCATATATTATAATGCATGTATCAAAAATAATATTTGCATGACTTATAAAGTCTAATCTAAATGTATGGAACAAGAAAATTGAAAAAGAAACTACATTTACACATACATTTCATTTTAAACATATTTGCAACAGAACGTAGACGATGTTTATTGGTGTATAATGTTGGGAACTTACTAAAGGATTTGCCACACTGGATGCGTTCTGCGGTTGCGGTCAGGTCTAATTGAACGCAGCGCACATTATGTATCAACAACATTGTCGGTCTCTATATTCAATTTGACCTGACCGCGACCGTAGAACGCATTCAGTGTGACAAATCCTTAAAGGTAATTACGGTAACAACCCACAGCAAATGTGTCTAGGTGGTTATCAAAAAAAAGTGGCAACATCAAAACGCTGCAAGACACTAAACTGTCACATTTATTGACATTTAGCTAACGACCGCTTTAGCCTAGTTGGTAGTGACCCTGCCTACGAAGCAAGAGGTCCTGGGTTCAAATCCCGGTAAGGGCATTTATTTGTGTGATGAGCACGAATATTTGTTCCTGAGTTATGGATGTTTTCTATGTATTTAAGTATTTATTTATCTATATAAGTATGTTTATCGTCGTCTAGTACCCATAGTACAAGCTTTGCTTAGTTTGGGACTAGGTCGATTTGTGTGAGATTGTCCCCTAATATATATATATTTAATATATATATATATATATATATATATATATATACATTTATTGACTTACTTACTTTTATTTACTTGTCTTTTTCTTGAAGGTATCGGACCAGGTTTATAAAAAATTGTGCATAGTACTCAGTGTTTCTAATGCTTATTCTGAGGAGATGGTCATACTACTTTCTTGGGTTTAATTAAACCCTCAGATTGCTTTTCTAGGTATGCTTTTATCTTGATGAGCCTAACCAGTGGGCTACCAATTTAGCTGCATTGTTATTTGAAGAAAATGTAGCAGTGGCAAAGAGTACTAACAACCCGACTCCCCCCAGGTTGACTAAACTTTCGAAGTTACCAAACGATTCTCTTCCATTACACACTTTGCACACACACACACACACACACACACACACACACACACACACACACACACACACACACACACACACACACACACTCACACACACACACTCACACACTTTGCTTCCTTTATGCACTTTCAAATTTTCACACCCTGCCACTGAAATGAATTAGTAAAGTTAATATGGAGTATGATATAATTTCAGGTGCTGCTTTCACTAGATTCCAAACGTTGCGATTGCAGAAAGTGTTTCCGAGCAAACTGGCAGACAGCCTGGTTAGCTACGGTTCCTGCCAGTTCCCTACTCTTGGGTTTGTGGTGGAGAGGTATAGGGCTGTTGAAAACTTTGTTGCTGAACAATTCTGGAAGATCAAAGGTAACAACATTTTTATCCTTGCTCTGCAAACGTAGCATTCACATGGCCCTGGTTATATATTCAGCATTCTTACGGCTTTTTCTTTTCGTCATTACCGTTTCAGTAAATATTTTTAAAGATGATTCTCAGGGTCAACTTTTTATGAAAACAGAACCGAGGCTAAATCTAGTTTGATCAAAGGTATTGTGACTTGTGTTTCTTGTGTGGCAATAATTGTTGGATGGTAATGATGTTTACATAATAAAACAACCTGGTCAAAATGCTGTAATATTCATCCATTTTTTTAACTGATATCTTTCAGTAAACCATACTATGAACAACTTGAGTGTGGACTTCAACTGGGAGCGCATCAGGCTTTTTGACCAGGAAGCCTGCCAGGTGCTGCAAGACGTCTGTCTTGAGAACCCAATGGCCAAAGTCTGCGAGGTCAAAACAAAACCCAAGTCCAAGTGGCGTCCACTGCCTTTAGATACTGTGGTAAGTTAATTAACCCTTAAACAGACCCTACCAGAATAAGCACAATATTAGTTACATTCAATGTTAGGTACTGTGACAAATGGTTTTGAATAAATCGGATATCAATAAGATGTAAGTACTATAAACACGTGTGGTCATTGGAATTTTTTGCAGTTGGACGTATATAAGTTGTCGATTTTCAAAACCCCACCCTTTAATGTTTAATTTTGATACCAGATAGTAGAATACATACAAAAATTAAATCAGGCCTGTATTCCCAAAGAGCAGAGCATTCCAAACAAAAGCCCAAAAAAAGTAATTTGTGGGCAAATAAAGTTCTAAAAAAAAATTAAGTGACATCAAAAATTTAACAAACTTTTTTAAAGTAAGTTGGTCTCAAACTAATTTATTCTTAATTTATTTAGTATGTTAAAGCCACCAAAGGGCGAGTTGAATTCTAAATCAAAATCTTATCAACTTTGATCAATTATAACTGTAGATCCACAGTCGCGCGCCCGAAAATGTCCGAGTCAAATGAGCGCCACTTTGATAAAAGTGGCCCTCTTTTTCTCAGTACGTTGCGTGAAATTGTCAAGTTTAGCTGTCAAGTGTCAACCGAAATTCGACTGTAATGAAGTAAAGGCTAGGTTCAAATTTCTGTGTAGGTGATGTTTTTAATTATTATGCAAACAAATAAAAAAGTTCGGACATTCTTTGAAGGGGATTTTGTTCGGCAATGTGTATCTTCAGTTATAAATGATCAAAGCTTATCAATCTAATAAAAAGCCAGTGGCAGTGGATTTTATCATGTAATGTGACATCAAAAAGTAATCCTATACTACCTATTAAACTAAACAGCAATTCTTGTAGGAATATTATAATTATCCATGGCATCAATTTTACGTAAACTTTCAGACTCCCAGTACTACAATTCTGATCTTCACTCCTCATGTTTCAGGAACTCGAAAAATCTGCATCAAGAAAACTGAGAATCAATGCCAAAGAAACAATGAAGCTGGCTGAAAAGTTGTACACTCAAGGTTTTATTAGTTACCCCCGTACCGAGACGAACGAGTACCCAAAAGAAATGAACTTGGGGCAGTTAGTTGGACAGCAAACTGGGGATCCTAATTGGGGTTCATTCGCGCAGGGTATCCTCGATAGCGGAGGACCTACGCCGAGGCAAGGGAACAAGAGTGACAAGGCCCATCCGCCGATACACCCTACCAAGTATACTAATAGTAAGTATGTTAATTTGGTTAATGTAGTTTCTATTTTGACAATATTATTCATTATCATCACCATACCACGCACAATCCATTCCAATCCAATTTCATACCTAAGGTCTTTGAATTGTGGTTAAGTGATTATCATCATTTTTCCTCTGGACTTTTTAACTCATAATTTCTTTTGTCAAACGAGGTCACTGCCTGTCCTATTTTTGGGAGAAGGTAAGCGGGTGCATAGACTATATAACATATATGTATATATAATTCCACTGTAAGTGTGTTTGTCACTGAACTCCTAAACGGCTGGACCGATTTGAATGATTTTTTTGCATGCGTTTGGGTGGCGCCCTGGATGGTTTAGATTCACAAATCAGCCCGGCAGATGGCGCTGCAGTCGGTATCTAGGTTCATGCAGGACAACGTCTGTCGGGTCCGCTAGTATAACATAAAATACGTAACATAACTTATGTTAAGTGGCTATGAGTGCGCCATCTTTATTATAATATAGGCCCGAGGCCCTGAGGCACACATATATCTGGGAAAATATAAAATAAGTGAATAACAAGAAACGCATTCCTCAACTAACTTAGTTTCGGGACCCTTGTAAGACCAGGGCCCGTGTGCCTATATAGTAAAAGAACTGTTCCAACTCCCTTCTTTTTCGACATTTTATGATACACCCATAAGATTTGTCCTTTGGTGCAAGTATAGTTTTTATATTTTTTTTGGAAAGAATAGGATATTTTAAGATACCACTTTCATCGATTTTGAATTTGGTTGAGTATTTTTTTTTTTTAATTTTTTTAAGAAATACGTTGGATGACGTCACAGTGAGAGAGCCACGTTCCATTGCCTACAAAAATTCAAGCCGTACATAACATAATCTGTGGCACTACTGATTTGTCTTGTCACTGTCAATAATACAAGCATGGCTTAGGGTCCTAAATGAACCATGAAAAATAGTTTTATTTATATATCTTCTTTTAGGTTCGATTATTTCTGTTTGTTTAATGGTGTGATAGTAAATAGATATGTTTTGCTAATATCTGATATTTAAATTCTTTCATATTTACTTGTAACGTAGTAATTTATTAATTAAATTTGTAAAAATACATTGCGAGTATTGTATACATTTCGGACTTTAAAACTAACTCTCTCTCTTAACTTTCGTTGTCGGAAATGACAACTGTTTAAAGCCAGGTGCGCATCATGTGATTAAAGTTCTGTCTTTGTCACTCTTTGCTATTATAAGCAGGACAGCAACATTTCAAACTGTCAATTTGCTTTAGAGTGTAGACCTGCTTTATATCTGCCTATGTGACGATTCACTGTAGGGGTCAAATGGAGGTCATTACTTAAATTTTCTTTATTTAATTCAGTTTATCATATTTCTGGAATCTGATTTCTGAAAACGATTCACAAAGCCTATTTCTCCAAACGGTTTTCGATTTATTATACGTTGTCAAAAATTGGGACATCCCAATTGGCGCATTTCCGAGAGTAATCAGAATTACTATTTCATCTCTCTCGGTTCTGTTATATTTATGAATTAACCCTCCAATTAATTAATAAAAGTTTAATTCTTTTGCACACGAAACTATGCAGTACAAGGCAATGCCCGAACAGGGGGGCTACTACGAAATTTGATTCTTGAAGCACCGCGCCGTCACTCTCATTCTTCTGTTTAATACTATTAGCGTGAGCGGAACGGCACGACACGAAGTTCGAAAATCGAATTTCGTGGTATAAGACCAGAGCAAGAGGGGAGGAGCAAGCGAGAAGCAATATTTGAACAACGTTCCAATCCTCACAAGTTCTTTCTGTGTGTTTCCAGATCTATCTGGCAACGAGCAGCGTCTGTACGAGTTCATTGTGCGCTCCTTTCTCGCGTGTTGTTCAAAAGATGCGCAAGGGCAAGAGACCACCGTCGTCATAGACATCGCGAACGAAAAGTTCAGCGCCAACGGACTCATGATCACAGCTCGGAACTACCTAGATGTGTACCCCTACGATAAGTGGTCGTCGAAGGAAATTCATGTTTATGAGGTAACTTGGTCAAATCACAGATTAGGGGACGGGAGCTTTATAATTATAATAATTATAAACGACAAGTCAATTATTTTTATACTAAAAAACCCAGAAAAAAGACCAGCGCTGGAAATCGAACCCAGGTCCTCAGCATTCCGTGCTGCGTGCCATACCCCTACACCACCACTGGTCAGGAGTTTAGGCACAAATTTTCCCTATATATCAACATTTTTTCAGTTTGTTTTTCTATAGTCACTTTACGCACTCTCTCCGTCTCGTCTCTTTTTCTCTTTTTCTGGGTTTTTTCTGTGTATCCATGTTTCAGTTTGTATTTATGTAGTATAAAAATATTAAGATTTCACGGGATGACCGTAAAAGTAAAAAAATTTGGAGTTAAAAATAAAAATACAAAAAGACTCCAAAAAACCAATCTTGACAAGTCAATTGTAAGAATAACTGCCGCATAAAGTCTTGGTTTATAAGGTACGTTTAATACGTACATTTTTTAAGGGGGGGGGGGGGGGGGTTTGTGACACCTGAACAAAATAAATTCATAATATTAACTGCGACAAAGGACCCCTCGGACAAAGGCCTAAAAATTAACAAAATAGATGTGGCATAATTTCTAGATGGCCCCTTCTTAGTATCGTTTTCTCTGAGCGTTTATACCTGCTGAGCTGGCAACGTTGCATTTTTGTTAGTTTTTCTCGATTATTCCATAAAAATTGAATGAAAATTAAAAATGTGGTCTATAAGAATTGTTCTAATATGTAAGTTAATGTGTCTACTGCAATAATTATTCGTGATAGACTTTTATTTTCTTTAAAAACGAGCAAATTATTACCTAACGGTTTTTAAAGAAAATAAAAGTCTATCACGAATAATTATTGCATTAGACACATTAACTTATATATTAGAACAATTCTTATAGACCACATTTTTAATTTTCATTCAATTTATATGGAATAATCGAGAAAAACTAACAAAAATGCAACGATGCCAGCTCAACAGGTATAAACGCTCTTAAGGGCAAACGGGTACTACATACATACATGTATGTATATTTACTAGGGCCCTTGACCCCACAGGGCTTCGAAAGCAAAATTATATTCACTTTCATCGCGCCAAGCGCAAGCAGTGCCGAGCTTGGACGCAGTATTGTGAATAAGTACTTGCCTTAATATTTGTAAAAGTATGTTGAATTAGCAATGCTAATATAGTATTGCAGCGTTCCATAATGTCTCTACAATTAATACACACGGCATATGGTTTCAACCCTTATTCTCTAAATAGCAGATATTTAAATTTGCCAACCTGGGCCCAATTGCATAACAAAGTACAACTAATATTACAAGCGGAACTCTCGCTTCAGTTATATTAACTAGAAAGGGAGTTCCGCTTGTAATATAAGTTGTACTTTGTTATGCAATTGGGCCTTGCAGCCTTATTGTCTAACGCTTCTGACGCTTGCCTTCGCAATCACTATTTCTTTCTGTCAAACGGTATAAGAAGATGACAGAAAGAGATGGTGAAAGCGAAGGCGAGCGTCAAAAGCGTTAGACAATACGGCCTCTGGTATAATACAGTACGAGATATTTTAGTGGTTGTTCAAATGAAAAGACAATAGTTTTTTATTACTTTTACAGATGGGTCAAACCTTCAACCCCACGAACATAGACATGGTAGAGGGCAGTACACAACCGCCGCATTTGCTCACTGAGGCAGACCTTATAGCGCTTATGGAGAAACATGGCATAGGTAACTAAGAATAATTCAATTATGAATGGTATTGGCAGAGCTCATAAGTGCAGAATAACTGTATGCCGTTAGGTGCTCATAAATGTAGTTGTTGATAAATAAAGACGTGGTAGCGTAATAGTTTGGCCTATGGCCTCCCAAGTAGAGGGTCGTGGGTTCAAACAGGGGCTCGCACCTCGTGAGTTTTCTGAAATTTGTGTGCGAAATTACATGCGAAATTTACCATTAGCTTCACGGTTAAGGAAAACTTCGTGAGGAAACCTGTACAGTACACACCTACGAAGGAATTCAATGGTGCGTGTGTTGTTCCGAACCCGTACTGGGCCCGCGTTGGAACTACGGCCTAACCCCTCGCATTCTGAGAGGAGGCCTGTGCCCTGCAATGGAACGTATGTAGGCTGGGATGATGATGATGATGAAACGTAGTTGAAGGACTAAAAAGAGGAAATTAGGTAGATTTTTTGTGAAGTCCATAATCTATTTTCTCAATTAAATATGTAATTTTATACGTGTAATTTGAACCTCTTTGTTTACCGACTCATCCTTACTAACGTAGTATTGAAGCGTAACGTAATTTAAACCTTAAATTGTGGAATCCAGACTATGTCTTTTTTTGTGAAAGGAACTCTTAGAGCTTTGTAACAAAATATGAGCTACAATAGGGATGTTGAAGCCATTAAAAAATAATTCGAATACACGACTCTAGTAAAAAAAACCGGCCAAGTGCGAGTCGGACTCGCGCACGAAGGGTTCCGTACAATTATCTATAAAAATCACGTTTGTTGTATGTGAGCCGCCTTAAATATTTTTTTTATTTAAATTTAATGATTTATTTTTAAAGTCAATATATAATTAAATATTCTGTGAATATTTCAAGTGTCTACCTGTTGCCGTTATCAATATCGAGCAAAAACTAGCAAAAAATCATGTTTGTTGTATGGGAGCCCCCTTAAATATTTATTTTATTCCATTTTTTTGTATTTGTTGTTATAGCGGCAACCGAAATACATCATCTGTGAAAATTTCAACTCTCTAGCTATCACGGTTCCCGAGATACAGCCTGGTGACAGACGGACACGGACAGCGGAGCCTCAGTAATAGGGTTTCCGTTTTTACCCTTTGGGTACGGAACCCTAAAAAAGCTTTATTTATCCCTGAAAACCAGATTAATTTTCGATTAACTGCAAAATTAGATTTTTTGTTGCTCTAAAACAAATTAATAGTTAGTTGATTGAGTCGGCGAACAAGTGATGTCATAAGTTGCTATTGCCATTCAAACTCTATGGGAGAATTTTGTTTTGTCAGCTCATAAAAAGTACGTCAGTTGATTGGTGGTGTCAACATCCCTTTTGCTTGTTTTAGGCACCGATGCGACGCACGCCGAACACATAGAAACAATAAAGAACCGTTCGTACGTAGCGCTCGCTGATGCAATACATTTTGTCCCCGGCCTTCTGGGCATGGGGCTCGTAGAAGGTTACGACGCAATGGGGCTGACTATATCAAAACCGCACCTTCGGGCGCAGTTGGAAGCGGACTTGAAGGCGATTAGCGAAGGCAGGAAGCAACCGCAGGTCGTGTTGGCGGAACAGGTACAGTTGGACGATAGTATTTCAAAATCAGGAATATTTTGAAAGTAAAAACTAATTCGTTTGTCTTTTTTCCCAAAAACAACACTTTGTCAAGCGTTAGTTACAATATGTATATTTATTACAATCCTCACATACTTTGTAATCTACCTATCCTACTAATATTATAAATGAAATGAGAAAATTTGTGGAGATGTTCGAATGTTTTGATGTTTTTAGGGTTCCGTACCCAAAGGGTAAAAACGGGACCCTATTACTGAGACTTCGCTGTCCGTCCGTCTGTCACCAGGCTGTATCTCATGAACCGTGATAGCTAGACAGTTGAAATTTTCACAGATGATGTATTTCGGTGGCCGCTATAACAACAAATACTATAAAACAGAATAAAATAAATATTTAAGGGGGCTCCCACACAACAAACGTGATTTTTTTTGCTCGTTTTTGCTCGATATTAATAACGGCAACAGGTAGACGTTTGAAATATTAACAAGATATTAGGTTTAGAACTTTATTACTCACTAAGATTTATAAACAAATTCACTTACATGAGAACATTAAATATAGAAATTATAAGAAACGAGCGCACAGTAACAGATTGACTTATTTAAATAAAAGTGGGTAAATTCAACTAAGCTAGGTAGGCACTAGTTGGCATCATAGATGCGTAAACAAAACTGCGTTGATGCGGCAATTCGGAATACAAAGCTAGTTAGTTTATAGTTCAATATTTGCTATGTTAGTAAACCAAAATTAAATATTAGTTATGATTAAATTATAATAATAATTAACACCATTAAAATTCCATTATATATTCAATTTAAAAATAAAAAATAAAATTAAAATAAAACAAATATTTAACGGGGGCTCCCATACAACAAACGTGATTTTTTTGCCGTTTTTATAGATGGTACGGAACCCTTCGTGCGTTGGGCGGTTTTATTTTACTCAATCATGGAATATCGTCTCATCTGAACCGATTTAGATGAAATTTGGTATGGAGATATCTCAAGACTCGTGAAAGGAAATAAGATACATTTTATCCATATTTGACAACCGTCCCGCTACATCGCTTTATGCATAAATCACACATAGGACAGCAGCAGGTTGGGAGTGGGGCGGGCCTATTTACGTGGCTGTATATGAACGACAACACACAGACCCGCTCCCGCCATCGGTGTGATGTTGTTCTTATGCCGCCATGTAAATAGGCCCGCTGCACTCTCGACCCGATCCGCTGTCATCCTATGTGGGGTTTACGCTTTAATCTTTTATGTTTGTATAGATAGCAAAGTACAAAGAAGTATACGTGACGGTTGCCGAAGAGGCGAACAAGATCGATGCTGCGCTCGCGGAACGGTTCTGCGAACGCCCTGCCCACTACAACCCTGGCACTGGCGCTTTACCTATTGATATGCCTTCGGGTATGAGTTATTCTTTTTTTTTTCCCCAAACACTATAAACGGCAAGGACAATATTATATATTTGATTAAAAAATAAATAAGCAGTAACCAGCTTCCTTAGGTCCCTTCTCATTCATCTCATCATCATTTCTGTTCTAATCTCATTTCTTATCATTTGTGTATCGATACAAACATAGACAAGACAAGAGACCAAAGAGCGGTTTACTAATGTTTCGCAACTATATTTTTCCCAAATGATTTATTTGCCAGCTGTTTATTTTTCTGAATCTGTAAACTTTTCAGGATTGTTATAAAACAAACCTAACCTAACCTACAGGATAGTCCTGAAATATATCCTTAATAGTTTACAGTTTCAAAAAAAAATAAACAGTTGGCAAATAAATCAGGTTGGGAAATGATTTTCGGTGAAACGGCAGTACCCCCCAAAAACAAAAATTAGCTTAGCTATTCAAAGAGGGCACGCTTCCAGTATCTCTGAAACCTTGCCTATGTCGACTACTTTTCATAATTATGTTTTAGTTATTATTATTTTTCCTTTTCTTATTGTATCTACTTTTAGTTTAGGGTAGTTGTATATGAATGATTATTTATAAAATGCCAATTAAAATCTCTCGGAATGTCGTAAAAAGTAAAAGAAAATTTAAACTTTGTTTTACATTTTGTGGAACTGTGGTTCTATTTATTTACTATACTCTCTTGCAGCATTAAAATGTCCAAAGTGTGGCTCAGACATGGTTGTGCGACAAAAGAAAAACAACGCAGACGAGTTTTACATTGGCTGCCTCTCGTACCCGAACTGCAAGAACGCTGTTTGGTTCCCGACCATCGTCAAAACACTACAAGTGTTAAACGATACTTGTTCTACTGTGAGATATTCTATTCTATTAGTTTTTACCTAGCGTAGTGGGTGTTTAATGTCAACCCCTGCCTTGCATGATTATGATTATTATTCGATATATCTTCTTTATTATGCCTTTCTCGTATAAACCAAGCTTCGTTTGACATCGAATGATGATACTTCTCTAGAAAGATCGGTTAGGTACTTACATTATTTGATAGACGTATAAGACGTTTTTACTTTACAGTGCGGACCCAACTACAAAAAGCTAAAATTCGAATGGCGGAATAATTCTATAAGTCACCTGTATCCGCCGCCTTACATATGCTGTATCGGCGGATGCGATACTACGTTCCTAGAACTCATGAAAATCAACATTTCTAGTGTCAAAGCAGTGGCTGAAAGCAGATCACAGAGTTCAGTTAACAATAGTAACTCAACAAACGCTAGTAATTCAACTAGATCGAACAGCAACTCGACTCGATCGAACATAACCAGAACCAATAGTGTAGAGGTGTTGCCAGCGAGACAAAATTGGAGCCAAAATACAAATAACCAAGCTCAGAATCAAAATATTGCAAACCATTATCAACCAAGACAACCTCAACCGAATCAGCCAAGGCAATTTATGCCTCCCCCAGCCGCTAATAGAAATCAAAATAGGCCTAGTGCCGGAGCTATGGCTACACCAAGAACAAGCGATGGCGATGACAATAATGTGCTGTGTGGTTGTAATCAACCAGCTATAATGCTAACTGTAAGGAAGCAGAATGCTAATTTCGGTAAGTTTGTGTGTGTCGACAAATAATTTCCTATCACCTGTTCTTTTCTTTCTTATTGACCTACCACCACGCCACCACAAGAGTTACTAAATTAAAAAGTAAGTAGATTGGATTTCAAAAAACTTTATAAGCACTCTGGATTTTTTGTCACTGGCATTAATGGACACCCAGCCCGCGATACCAGTACGACGTGATCATCACAAATGCACTTTATAGGTACAAGAATAGTAAAGATAATACGACAATCCACAGCCTAAAACCCTCACAATAGATACGGGAAAAAGACGTAGAACGTATACAGCCATCGCCTCAAATATATGTAAACATCAACCTTATGGCTGGTGGCATAGAGCTGTAGGTATAGACATTTTTGACGCCTTGGTAACGTACATATATTTATGACCTTGATTGTACGTGTGAAATCTAAAATACCTTAATCATTAAGGACCCATTAAGGCTCCCATTTGTCCTATAGAACTGGGAAATCGTGATGTAACAGTATTTAAATCGGACCAAATATATCAGTTCTATAGAACAAATGGGACCTTAATCATATTTTTTTTCCAGGCAAACAATTCTACAAATGCCCAATCGGAAAAGATAACGGCGGCTGCGACTTTTTTCTTTGGGCGCCTGAATCTCAGACCTCGCAGCCAGCGCATAACTTTGACACTCCTCCAGTTACCAACTCTTGGAACAACGACCCTCCGAGCAATAACAATACCAGTACCAGGGGATGGGGCATAGCACCAAGTTTTTCGAGGGACAGTTTTCCGGGAAATGATGATGACGTCATGTGTAATTGCGGGCTGCCATGTAAAAAGTATGTACCTTCTACATATCATGTCTGGTTTCTTTCAGTGTCAATGACATTCATTCAACATTGACTCAATGTTGCCTAATTAGGGTTGGCAGTACACCATTTTGATTCACATAAAAGAAAAATAAAAAGCCGTGGTGGCCTAGCCTGGCCTCTCAAGTAGAGAGTCGTGGGTTCAAATCCCGGCTCGCAGCTCTGAGTTTTTCGGAATTTATGTGCGAAATTACATTTGAAATTGGGAAAAAAATGCGAAAAAATTCAATGGTGTATGTGAAGTTGCCAACCCGCCCTGGGCCCACGTGGAAACTACGGACCAAGCCCTCTCATTCTGAGAGGAGGCCTATGCCCTGTAGTGGGACGTATATAGGCTGGGATGACGATGATGATGAAAAGAAAAATTGAAAAAAATTAAAACCCCACGATGTAAAAGAGGGATCTACAAAAAGTGTAACAATGTAAATACAGATAGATGTTCTACTATACAATACAGTCCATTGTTTCGCCTCCACAGACATGCAACATAACATTAATTAATACACATATTTTTTTATCAGTTTGTCAAGATCCAATAATAATAATATAACACTGTAATAATCGTGTAATTTAGAGTCCCCTTGTGCCACTCAAAATTGTCAATTTTAGTACTCATGCTAACTCTTTCGTTAGGGAGCATCTTTCTTGTAAGTTTAACTTGGTTGAACAGATTATTGGCTCAGTTTCATTAGTCGATAGGGCCCGCATCGCACGCAGGGTGCGGAAGATTTCCATAATACACACCATAGGGCTCGCATTCGGTGAACAGTTATTGACATAATGAGTTTCACTAGTCGTTATACGTGGGGCATACTGAAAGTTTCTGGACCTGGCCACTTATTAAAAGAAAATTAAAAAAGCAATAATAGGATTTGAAAAAATAACTCTCTGGCAGTATATTACTTTTTAATTTACGAGACTGTCATTTGTTTTTTCATAGTGGTGTTGGATTGAAATTTGTGTGTCGCTGTTGCAATGAATTTTAAGTCGTGAAAATTTTCGATCCATGATTTTTTACGATTTCCGATGTGGATTAAGTCAGCAAGAGAGTTGTCAAAGACTTCTATTAGCATTTGGTGATGAAGCCTCATGTCGTAGCTCTGTCTATTCGTGGTTTAGTGAGTTTAGACGAGGACGTGACCATCTCCATGACGATGAACATGAAGGCCGGCCAGCAACTGCGGTTACCGATATTAATATTAATACTGTACGACAACTAATTGAAACTGACAAAAAAATTACATGTCAGCAAATTCGTACTACCTTAGGAATTGGAATGAGCCAAGTCCAAAAGATATTGCATTTGCATCTGAAGGTTCGGAAACTTTGCACCCTATGGATACCGCATGATTTATCGGAAGACCAGAAACGACTGCGTGTAGAGTGGTGCCGCAAAATGATAAAAAAAATTGACGGAGGACAATCAATGGCTGTATATAACATCGTGACAGGTGACGAAACCTGGGTATACTGCTTTGAAACGGAAAGAAAAAGTCAATCGGCTGAATGGGTCTTTCCTTTTGAAGACTTGCCGACGAAAGTAAAAAAGAGTCGAAGCACAGGTAAGAAAATGGTTGCTTCGTTTTTCGGCAAATCGGGACACAGTGGTCACTTGAAAACCAAAAGACAGTAACTGCAGATTGGTATGTGAACACGTGCTTGCCCAAAGTGCCCCGTAGCAAAATAGTCCTTCATCACGACAACGCGTCGGCACATTCCGCTAAAGCAACGAATGCGTATTCGGAGGCCTCAAATGTAGAATTAATGTCTCATCCGCCATACAGCCCTGATCTTGCACCATGCGATTTCTTTTTGTTCCCAAAGATTAAAGATAAACTTAGAGGTTTACGGTTTACAAGTCCGGAAATGGCAGTGAATGCTTTCCACGAGGCCATCGCAGAAGTCCCTAATGATGACTGGACCCACTGCTTTTCACAATGGTTCCAGCGAATGCAAAAGTGTGTAAATAGGGAGGGTATATACTTCGAAAAACAATAAATGTGTCATAAGGATAATGCGTAGTCTTATTTTTTAGAATCCAGAAACTTTCAGTATGACCTAAGTACCGCCTGCGAGAAGTCATCGTACGCTGTATACCGACCGAGTTGTCGACTTATGAGTTTCACTAGTCGTTATACCACCTGCGGGGAGTCACGGCACGCTGTATATCGACCGAATTATCGACCAATGAAACTGTCCCTTATACCATCCATCACAGTCAAGTGTATTATTTTGAATATTCGAAACAAAGAATTGCAGTTGCAATCCGGCGGCACTTTATTCACAGAAATCTGTCTTTACGGTATGCATACAGTGCGTAGCAAGCGTTAGAGCGGGAAATAATAGTGTCTAATCAAATACTGGACCCGTCACGCGTCCTGTAGTCTAACTAGTCCGGTTAGGTTAGTTTTTTGTGCCGATAACAGTCCTTAACACAAATAGGCTTTAAAACCCAATTTTCTAACGAAAAAACTTAAAGGATCCGGCACACATGAGATATTTTGTTTCAGAATAACCGTTCACAAAGAAGGTCCCAACAAGGGCCGGCCGTTTTATGGATGTCCGAAGGAATTCAATTCGCGATGTAACTTCTTTCAATGGGCTGATGCGTCTGGTGGAGGGAGTGGTAAGTATTACAATTACCATAGTCAATTTAAGTAGTTTGCATACAATTCTACGTCAATTGATTGTTGGTAAGTTTCAACTACCCCTATCCTATTAATGTTACTTTTGTGAGTATGTTTGTTGTAAAATTACAGAACAGATTTGGAACACCTCACTACTTTAAAAAAAACTCTTAATAAAATAAATAAGTTATATTATGTTCCACCTTTTGTAACCATATTCAGCGAATAAATTATCATTATCATTATCTTATCCAAATCGATAATCTGGCCAAGTGAACTTAAGTAAGTGTGCATCATGGTTCAGTTCGGTTGACATATTGATTTAAGATACTAGCTTTTTTCATATAGATAGGTCTTTGAAATAACTCGTAGGGGAGTATTTTATCCCGTAAACCCGAAATCTGAACCGTTATGTTTAATGACGTAATATTTCGAACGCTGTTCTTCATGCAATATTAATTAAAACAAGATATATTTTTTTAATTCCCTTTGACTTGGCAAAATCCCTGATTATCACTTGCCAGATCAAGTTGTTCACGCGACCAAACACGGCACTACAGCTACTCTAATCTATTGCAGGAGACTGGGGCTCTAGCACCAGTGGTACCGTTGGGCGGGGGCGGGGGCGGGCGCGGGGCGCGGGGGCCGCGCGGGAGGACGGCCCGCGCACCCGCAAGTGCGGTCTGTGCCGGCAGGAGGGCCACACGAGGGCTCGCTGCCCCAACAACAACTCCAACTGAACGTGGGCATACGGTCAATCAACAGTGTGCACTTTATACCAAGGGCATTTCTATTTTTCGTTGTACCCAAAATTGAGAAATTGTTAACAGGGAGTTAAAAATTGTCCGTTTCGTTACGCACTTGTTCAAGTCTTTACAATACAAAAAAACTTAACAAATCGGACAATTCTTCACTTCTTGTTAAACATTACTAAACTTGTCCGATTTGTTACGTTTTTTTTATTATAAAGACTTGAAAATGTGCGTAACCAAACGGACAAATTTTAACTCCCTGTTAACAATTTCTTAATTTTCGGTACAACGAAAAATAGAAATGCCCACCAACCGTTATGCAAAACTTGACCCTTAAAAATGTACAGTAGATTTACTTTGGAAATTCAACCTTATTGCTTTTAGTAGCAATATCTATTGTAATTATTGAAAATACGACTAGCTTTAAAAATATACTTTATAAGGTATGCATTCGATAGCTGGTTTTGATTCTGTGGTTGTATGCTCCAATAAATGGGGCCTTATTAAGGGTTAAGTTTGTATACCAACATCTAAGTTTATACAGTCTATAAAATATCTCATGTGTAGTGACTGGTACAACGCTTGAAGGCGGAGAGGGGTGGTGCTTGGAAGTGGATAGCCCGTGGACCAGGGAAACCTGGGCCCAGTTTCTCCAACCTAATTTTAGTTTTTTTTTGTTTTTTTCCTTAAAATTTACGAGATATAACACTAATATTATTATATCTGACAACTTCGAGAAACTGAGCCCTGACCTACAGAACTGAAGCCTGGCCAAGTAGCAACTCTGAAGATTGTAATTAGTTGAATAATTCAAACTCATGTTGAATAAATCAACTACAATAATCAGCTTGTATACAAGGTGTTTTAAAATTTATCTAGAATGTTTCAGCAGATGGTTGGGTTTGTTTGACTGAACACTTTTATAAAGGTTCTTCATAGGAATTACTGATTCAAAATTTAGACGCCTTTGACTTCGCCGTAAATTATGGAAACGTTTGTCATTCACTATTATAAATAGACCGTTGATAGCTGGGTCCCCACTGAGCGAGTTGCCTCGCGAGGCTAGCGCATGAGGCATAATTTTGTTCGACATAAGGTTCAAAATCGCGCCGAAAATGACTGCCTCGCGAGGCAGTTCTCTCAGTGGAGACCCGGCTATTAAGCGGGCAGTTTGGTGGCTACCTAACATTAGTGCAATATTGATAAAAACTTTTTAAATTGAGTTTTCAGATCAATTTTGGAGTTCCCATATACATAATATAGCTACAACGTCGAGACTTGGATAGTTAGTATTGTACATTAACATCACTAATGTTAGGTAGCCACCAAACTACCCGCTTGATAACGGAGTATAATTATAAAGTCATGAAAAATATTCACATGGTAGTTCAGCTACTTCAATCACCTGCTAAATTATTTCGGATTAATATTAATAATACCTTGTATGCCGCTGGTGGTGCCTTTTTTGTAGTACCGGAAGGTAGATATGTAATACCAGTTTTGCAAAACATTATGATGTGGGAAAAGGACAAGACTGTTTTTAGCCATTGTTCGACAAACTCGTGCGCGGCTTTCCGCGGAACCCTGTCGCAGTCAGCATTTGCCGCACTTATTAAAAACAATCTCGTTAAGGACAGCTGAGGCTTCCTGCGACAGGGTTCCGCCGAGCGCCGCGCACGAGCTTGTCAAGGTATAATAGCATGGTTTAGTTTTAAGAACAAATGTATCGTTTTAGGATACTGCGAACGAAGATATCAAGTGTATAGCTTTTTTATTCCCTAGAATTGTTATAATATAAAACATATTAAAGTTCTACAACTAGTGTAGTTAGACGACCAGATGGCCTAGTGGTTAGAGACCCTGACTATGAAGCTTGAGGTCCCGGGTTCGATTCCCGTGTCGGGGCAGATATTTGTATGAAAAATAAGAATGTTTGTTCTCGGGTCTTGGGTGTTTAATATGTATTTAAGTATGTATCTATCTATATAAGTATGTTTATCCGTTGCCTGGTACCCATAACACAAGCTTTGCTAAGCTTACTTTGGGACTAGGTCAATTGGTGTGAATTGTCCCGTGATATTTATTTTTATTTATTTTTACAACTTCTACAGTTACAAGTATAACATTCATTTTTGCACCACATCGGTTTATGATAAAATAGTGAGGAAAATTGAAAGATGCTTATTTATAATGTTAGTACCTGGGCGACCGAGCTCTGCTCGGGCAGAAACTAGGTACCAAGCGTTTTCCCAGAGATAAGACCAAGCCAGATCAATTTTTCATCCCCGAAAACCCCCAAATACCAAATTTCATCGAAATCGTTGGAGCCGTTTCCGAGATCAAAACACCGGAGGGGTGGGGGGGTGAGAGGGGGGAGGGGATGCGGGGGAGGGAGCGCGGGGGCATTAAAGGGGGGATGAAAATTTCATTGATTTTGCCGTAGGATGCACCGTTTTCAAGATATTTGACAAAAACACCGGAGGTTGGAGTCACGTTAAACTATCGTCCGTAAACCGACTTTACAGACAACCGGCTTTTCCTGTTCTGTGCTCCCAATAGGAAACGTGCACATAGACGGTGCTGCCAACTGGTGCCATAAGGGTGTCATCAATTTGAAAGTTTTACCTTGATAAGTTTGTTTTACTGTCCGCATAGTGTCTCTTCTGTCGCATTAGTGCTGCCGCCTATAGTTACTGCACGTTCCCTATAATACTTTTTCTAACAAAAAAGTAACTTTTTCTCACAAGAAAGTAACTTTTTCTCACAAAAGAAGAAACTTGACGTTTACTCATGAAAAATAAACTTAAAAAAAAAAACTAAAAATCTTGAAAAAAAACGTGGATTCGAACCAAGGTCGGCTGGATCCGCGACCACCCGATTTCTAATGTGCCATTATGATCTGCTCGAAGTTGGCGAAATTTAGCTTTATATTCTAATGCAAACAAAAATAGCAGGAAAACACGAGTAAAAGCGATTTTCTGAAAATGAAACATAGCTAGATCAGTTTTTCATCCCCGAAAACCCCCACATACCAAATTTCATCGAAATCGTTGGAGCCGTTTCCGAGATCCTGATTATATATATACATGTATATATATATATATATATATATATATATATAAGAATTGCTCGTTTAAAGGTATTAGATAAGGTAAACGTCCCTGTGCTCGACACTGATCCAATACATGGCACCTTCAATCTTATGTCATAGTAAGAGAGGTTACAGGTGGGTGTCATCTACTGGGCGTTGAGGTGTCGAGCATTGGTACGTTTACCTTAAATAACATGTAAACATCAAAACGTTTCACCTATTTTAACTTTTTCAAGTGTGTTTTGTAACACACACTGTAAGTAATACTTATAACAGACAGCAGCAATGTACTTTTTAAAAAATGTTACATAATATAAGTTACTTAATACATTATTTATACTCGTTAATTCGTTTTTATTTTCTTAGCAGTCCTTGTAACCACTGAAGCGTACAGAGATCGTTTGATATTATCATAACGAGGTTTGTCGATCGGAAATGGCCAATTGACTCAAGGTGAATAACACGATTTCTATAGGTTTTAAAAGATATTAGTTTCAGGTAAAATACAGTCAGCTGCACGAAGGTATATACCGCAGTGTCTCAAGTCAAAAGTCTTTGACCAGTGTATGTTGCTTGACGGTGATGTGATGGATGACTTGTGGGATTGAGACGTGGCGCTAACGATGGGCCTCATAAAAGATGGAGAGGGCTATGCTCGGAATTTTCTACGGGACCGCATTAGAAATGATGAAATCCGCGCAAGAACTAAAGTCAGCGACGTAGCTCGAAGAATCGCCAGACTCAAGTGGCAGTGGGGTACATTGCTCGTAGAACTGATAGCCGATGGGGCCAAATGGTTGTCGAATGGCGTCCGAGGACCGGAGGACGCAGTGTAGGTTGGCATCGAACACGATTGAGCGACATGGTTAAGGTTGCAGGAGAGCGTTGGATGCGAAAGGCGCAGGACCGGTCTGTTTGGTGAACCTTGGGGAGACCAATTTCAGCAGTGTACGTGAACTCAGTCTTCAGTCACTGAAATTTTGGTGATGATGACAGTCAGCTGCAGGTTGCAATTGATCCTGCACGCCATTGGCTGCAAGCAAGAGTACTTCATAATCATAAAATAGTAATCGTAAGGGAGGTTAAGTTCTCTCTGTAACTATATAGGTACCCTTATAAATTTTTATTATGTAAAAAAATTAGTCTTGCTGCCTTGATTTTAAGAGTTTTCATAATTATTGTAGTAGGTAGTACCTTACAATAACTATGTTAACTAATCTATAACACGGTAGCGTAACGTTATATCACTTATAGCATAAGCGTTAATGCGAAAGTAACTCATGTTACCTACCTCTTCATTATGGAATTTGGTATGGATATAGTTTTAGACCCTGGAAAGAACATAGGATAGATTTTATCCCAAAAAATTGCATAGTTCCCGATAGTGATAGGTAAACGAATTCTTCGTAGATGGTGTCACAGGCGACAGCTAGTTTAAAAATAAAATTCTTCACTAGTGTAATTATACATCACCGGTTATCTTATTGGGATATGGGTTTAAAATGATAGTCATTTCTGTATTCAAACCATTTATAGTTAATGATAATGATAGTTGTTAATGATTAGATATACCTATGCCTACAACGAGAAAGTATTCTATGTTACCAACTATCTCTGTTTTTTGCCTTTCTGTTTAAGCGAGCTTAGGCTCTGTGCTCGTTGCATTTCCTGCTCTTCTACCGTTTTATCAGTCATCATGTCCAGTAATATCTCGAATTTCAGTCGCAGCATGTTATTCTCTTCCTCTAATTGTTCCAATTCGTTTTTTAGTCTTATAATTTCTTTATGAGCTGCGCCGGCTTTTCCAGATGCTAAAATAATTCAAGAATTTGTCAATAATCGAAATGAAATAAACTCGCAAGTTACTTGTGTTCCTTTCTCAGAACAAAAGTGAGAAAATTCATTTAGAAACTGAACTGAAAATTCTGGGATAAGCTCTAACCAAGATATACCTACGCTTACGGTGCAGCGTTGTTGATGTAAGCAAGACGAGGAATAGGATTGATAAAATTAAAAAGCACAACTTCAAACTCGTATAAATCCACAGTACCCTATTAACACCAAAATCTTAAAAATCTCCATTATCTTATGTTCTGTCTGTATGTTAATTACCTGGTACCCACTGTCCATCTTCAAAAGTGACCTCAAACTCTCCAAGCTTCAGTTTCGGTGGACTCAAGTCTAGCGACAGTTCTTTAGATGCGTAGTCGCTTCCGAATTCTTTCTTTATAACTGAAGTGTCTGTTCTACGCACAGGGATAGTTTTAGGACTAAATTTGTTACTAAATAAAGGCATTTTGTTTATGTCCGGTCGAGTGGCTTCGCGTTCGCGTCAAACAAAACAAACGGTTGCCTTGACAACGGATATAGTGTTCAGTCACACAAAACGTTCAATGATTTGCAAAGATGATTTGGAAAAGCGATCGCGAAATTCTGCGGGTCAATTTTTTAGCACAGAAATAATAAGAGGAATTCAAGATTCAAATTTTAATTGTATGTATTATGTATGTATGTGTCGCGTACTTAGTACGCGAAGTATAAATATTTGTACAATAGCAACATTATTCTGAAGATTCAAATTTCCGCAACGTTATAAATATCTGTGGTAAGCTGTCAATTTGTTTTACATTTTTTGCGCAGCGTTTCAAATGATTCAATGTAAAGTAAAAGTGTTATCCAAATATAAATGTGATGATGTCCGGACTCCTGAGCTGATTTCAAAGCTAAGTGGTTCTTACAAGATTATTTGCCAATTAAGTATACTAAAGGTTTTATGTCTTAAACCATAGTTTCATGTGGTAAGTATGAAATATACTTTGTGATCTGCCTCCAATACGTGCAGGAGTGGCTGGCTTGCGCGGGATTGGTGTGGCGGCCCCAATGGTACATGTTTGTTATCTGCCTCCAATACGTGCTGTTTGCACGGGATTGGTTCGGCAGCCCATGGGATGATGTTTCTGCGACATACGTGCAAGAGTTGCTTGCACGGGATGTGAGGGCAGGCCATTGGGGGGAATATGTCTTTGCGCCCCTTCATCGTCAGGTCTTGATGACTGACATGTGGGTTGATTTAACCAACAAGTGAATGACATGATTTGTGGGTATTATACCATTTGCGTCTGGACTTAATGACGGACAGTAAGTTGGTTAAGCTAACCAGTGCAAGACATGATTGGTACCACGTAATAGTCGGGTCTTAAGGACTGGCATGTGGGTTGGCTCAACCAACCACTGAAAGATATAACTTTATAATGGTATGTTGGTTTAGCCAACCGATGAAACTTGGTTGTGTTATGATTCATTAATGGTGATCCATGGCAATCTTGTATGTGGCTTCAACTGCGGTTGAAGTCATAGTATTTATTTTTACCACAGGTGGTTGACGCTTAGTCTGTTTGGATATCACACTATATGAGCACCAGGCTAGCGCCTGAGTGAGATGTAAATGGCTGAAGAGCGCGGACATCACAGGAGTTATCTTAAGGTATGAGATCACAATATTACTATTGCAATTGCCATCTAAATAGATATTGATATAGATTGTTTGACATGCTCTTTATTGACCTGAACTTGGGCAAGTATATTGTGGGCAGTCGGTAATAAGCGAAGCAGATACTCAGATAATCATAACTCTTTACAAACAGTTTATACTATTGGTTACATTCCCACAACAATACACAACGCCCCCACAGTATGTATGTATGTAAACTCTTTATTATATTATAGGTACTGTTTTAAATTTTCGTGATTTTCACTCATAATTATTTTATTATGTTACCTACTAAATGGAACTTATCACACAAACAATATTTAACTCGACGTTTCGGCCACATTGCAGCAGCAGTGGCCACAAGTTGACTCTGAATGTGGCCGGAACGTCGAGGTAAATATTGTTTGCGTGATAAGTCCCGTTTTTTAGGGTTCCGTAGTCAACTAGGAACCCTTATAGTTTCGCCATGTCTGTCCGTCTGTCTGTCTGTCTGTCCGTCCGCGGCTAAGCTCAGAGACTGTTAGTAGTAGAAAGCTGTAATTTGGCATAAATATATATATATCAGTAACGCCGACAAAGTAATCTTATAAAAAAAACTAAAAAAAAATTTTTTAGGGTACCTCCCATAGACGTAAAGTGGGGGTGATTTTTTTTTTCTCGACCAACCCTATAGTGTGGGGTATCATTGGATAGGTATTTAAAAATAAATAGGGGTTTACTAAAACCATTTTTGATAGTGAATATTTTCGGAGATATTCACTCCGAAAGTTCAAAGTAATGTGCCCCCCCCCCCTCTAACTTTTGAACAGCAAGTCTAAAAAATATGAAAAAAATCACGTAAGTTAAACTCAATAAAAACTTTCTAGGAAAATTATTTTCAAATGGGGATGAAAATTTCATTGATTTTGCCGTAGGATGCACCGTTTTGAAGATATTTGACATAAACACCGGGGTTTGGGGTTGAGGGTGCGGGGGAGGAGGTGCGAGGGCTTCAAAGGGGAGATGAAAATTTCATTGATTTTGGCCGTATGATGCACCGTTTTCAAGATATTTGACAAAAACACCAGGGTGGTTGTGCTAAGGGGGGTGAAAAATTCATTGATTTTGCCGTAGGATGCACCGTTTTCAAGATATTTAACAAAAACATCGGTTCTCGTCCGATCATCGAAGTTAAGCAACGTCGGGCGCGGTCAGTACTTGGATGGGTGACCGCCTGGTTTTTTGAAGTAAAACTTCTTTAGGCACGCTTGACTTGGGAACCCACCAAAAACATAAATGTAAAAAATGTTAGCCAAGTTCAATACTAAAAATATGCTTGATTATGGACTTCACCAACAAAAGGATTGAGATCTAAATGGATGCCAAGTTCTGCAGGTGATACTGAAATCTATTTGTAAGAACAAATAACATCCTATTCCTAAACTATCTAATAATTTACAAAAAGTAGATAACTTATGTTAAATTGTAGCTTAATATTTGGCTTGGCTTTTTGTTTGTAGTCGGTTCAATTTTTCTTTTTTTTTTTGTTTTTTAGTTTCTGGGTGCTTTTTGAAGTCGGTTTTATTTTTTATTTTAAAATTATGTTTTTTTTTGCTTTTTAGTTGTATTTGTATAATTAGATAGGTACCTACGTAGGATCATCAGTCAAAAAATCAAAATCATCAGTTTGACCTCGAAATAAGTTTTTTAAAAAATATATTTTTAATACAAGCTTTTTTTTGCTGACTGCACTTTTTGCCCCTGGCCTGGGTACCAAAGTACTCATCAAGACGAATCCAACGAGACCAAATTTGATGGGGTTACGTCGTTTTATTACGGAGTTCTTATGGTCACTTTCCAGTCCCATCTTCAGACTCTGGTTACCATCTAAGATCAAAATACTCGTCAAGACGACGAATCAAACGAGCCCAAACTCGACGGGATTGTGTCGTTTTATTGTGGAGTGCCTTTGGCCATCTTACAGCTCCATCATCAGACCCTGGCTACCATCTGGGACCAATGTGCTCGTCAAGACGAATCAAACGAGCCCAAACTCGACGGGGTTGTGTCGTTTTATTGTGGAATGCCTTTGGCCATCTTCCAGCTCCATCATTAGACCCTGGTTACCATCTGGGATCAAAGTGCTCGTCAAGACGAATCAAACGAGCCTAAACTCGACGGGGTTGTGTCGTTTTATTACAGAGTTCCCATGGCCACCATCCAGCTCCATCATCAGATCAGCTCCATGTTACAATAATATTGCATTGTCATCAAATTTACACAAGCGCGCCAAATTTCAACTCAATCAAATTCCGGGAAGTGGGTCAAATTCAACTTGCAAGATTTGACCCGCTGAGGAGTTCCGTTGACCATCTGTGATCTTCTTCATCAGATCCAGTTTACCAATAGTATTTTATGCAACAGTATCATAATAAGGGCCATTGAGACATGAGTGCGAGTCATAATAGATACGCATGAGTGTCTCAATGGCTGATTATGAACAGTTGCATACATTACTTTTTCTACGAGTTCAAAATAAACAATTATTAAATTATGAATACTTACATAACGGACAAGAAATGAATTTTTCGATTTTAAAAGTAGCAAATTATTGCTCACTTTCATTGCCGCCTGTTTTATTTCTGGCGGCGTCACTGGCGGCGACATTTCTGCATCACTTAATTCACCAAACCACCTAACCCTAACTCACAAATTCTCATACCTGATTTACACTCTCGCCTCGTCGCCTCGCCTCGTGTCTCGCTCCGGACGCGAGCGTAAATCAAGGCAAATCACGAGACGAGGCGCGAGGCGCGCCTGTTCACACTCTCGTCTCGTGGCTCGTCCCGCAGTTCGTCTCGCCACTCGTACGCGAGTGTAAACCAGGTATCTCAGATAAAAAGTCATTTAAATAGTGATTACTCTTTTATTTCTTTCAACTTGAAAGAACTCCGTGCAAAAGCAAAACAAATTCCCGCTATTTTGAAACGTGTTTTTTTTTAACTAATCACAACCTTAGAATGGACCCGGGAACTTTGTCATACAGCCAAATTGATTGATGTTAAAATATTAATATTTATTAATAACTTTAAAATTCATTTATTGTCCGTTATTTAAGTATTCATTATTTAATAATTGTTTATGTAAACATATTTTAATTAATGTATAAATTCGATTTAACAATAATTAAGTATTTAAATAAAATAGAATGGCTGTTGGCCATTAGACAATAAACCGGTGAACTTTTTTTTAATTTTTTTTTATTTTAATTTCCGCCATTTGCAGTGCGAAAAAGAACATTGTGAAACGTCTCATAATGAAATGTCAAAGTTGCGATCACACAATGCACCTCATTGGACTACCGATAGCGATATCGATAGTAGCACATTGTAGTACGCGAGTAGAAAAATGACATTTTCTGAATGAAAATGCTTGACTTAATGCTAAAAAAAAATGCTAAAATCGTCATAGGTGTGACTATAAAATTTGAAGCTTTCCGTCGATTTCCCCAAGATTCCATCATCAGATCTTGACTTGGTCCCAATGAGACCACCCCGGGAGTATACTCTTTCAAACAAAAAAGAATTTTGAAAATCGGCCTACAATTAGCGGAGATATCGATGAACATAATATGTACAGTCAAGTGCAAAAATAAGTATCTATTCGAACCACTCAAAAATATGTTACTACGGCCTTATTGCGTCGAAATAAGAGTCTGTGGTACTTATTTTTGAAACTTTGAATAAGTTCATATTTCTACACTTGACTGTACATACCGTAGCATAAAACTTCTCATATTAAAAATTCTTCAAAATAAAATGTTTAAATCTTGTTATCATTTTGTTTCACGAGTAGATTCGAATTCCAAACAAAACATAAATTTACCCCATACCAACCCCATACGTCATGTGAGTCATGAATGACACTGACACAACTTTTAAATTCTAGGGCAGTAGGTACATTTTGAAATATGTCACTATTCAATTAAAGTTCAATTTTAACGCTCCCTTCATTTTGAGTTGTGTCACTATCAAATTAAAGCAGCGATGTGTACTCGTATGCGTGCACAATATAGTGTACCTAATTTAAACTGTGTGATACTGACTTAAGGTATATTTTCCATAAATGTTCCGATATTTATGATCACCCGACTGCGCCGATATTTTTGACGTTCTGTGCTTTCCGATGTTTTTGCCTCGTTGTGTGTTCCGAATTTATTGAAAAGTCGCTGCTCTCATATTTATGGCTGATTGCATGTTCTGATATTAACCTTATTAGCGTAACGAATTTATTGAAATTTAAGGCTGCTCCGAAATATTTGAGTACCTCGCCCGCTACTATATAACTGATGGCATTATATTTACTCCTGTGGGCACGAGCACATGATGGTGCCCGCAGACCCACCGGTGGGTCCGCGAGTACATGGTGGGGTGGTATGTGTAGACCCACCGGTGGGTCCGCGAGTACATGGTGGTATGTGTAGACCCACCGGTGGGTCCACGAGCACATGGTGGTATAGCGTGTACCCACCGGTGGGTAAAAACGGTGGGTGCACGGGCCCAGAAGGGAAATTACATTGCATAGGAAAGTTTGTTGATAATGAATTCTTGTGAATAATTGAAAGTCAAAATTCATGAATAAAATACTTTATTATAATACTGTTATTCGAGATAAATCTTCAAAATGTTAATACATAGAGCTTACTTACATAACAAAATAAAAAAAATGTATAACAATAAATAATGGAATTCAAAGAAAATCTTAAACAGTAATTTATTGCTTTAGTGGCAGTGTAAAGTCTGCGGAATTATGCTTTCAGTCTAAATAACATCACAGCTGGAACTATTAGTATTATTGATCCAATAGTGTAAGTAACGGCTGCTCCTGAGCACCAGTACACTGAAAAAAAAAACAAATTAATGGAATCCTACCTATATTATATAAGGTGGAACGGCACGCTCTAGGCGCGAAATTCAAAATTTTTACAGGTTTTAATTTATTTTGAGGTAACGGTGTCACTGTATAACTTCATATGGTACTTGCGCTTGTAAAACAGTTTTCTTTATATTATTGTGTAAAGATTTTTAAGAATAAAACTGTTAGCTTGATATAAAAGTTGTCAAACATAGAAATTCGGACTTTCAACGTTTTGACAACTTGTATTTCAAGCTAATAGCTTTATTCTTAAAAAACTTTACACAATAATATAAAGAACACTGTTTTACAAGCGCAAGTACCATTATGAAGTTAAACAGTTACACCGTTTACCCACAATAAATTAAAAACTGTAAAAAGTTTGAATTTCGCGCCTAGAGCGTGCGCTTCCACCTTAAGTCTAAAGAGTGTGCTTCCATTTCGTTCAGAAATTTTCATGGGCTTGCGATAAAATTAAAGTGAATAATTTCAAAAATAACTGAATCAAAAATATTTTGACCGTGTTAACAATGTTTCGTGAAGCCCGTAATAAAAGATCAATTGATTTAGCACGCGTCATAGATTGACCAAAATACCTCAATACGAAAGTCATTAACCAGTGAGTTACCAGTGATGACTATGGATCCGAGACGTGGCGCTCGACTTTAGGCCTAATGAATAGGCTCAAGAGTCGCTCAACGAGCTATGGAGAGGGCTATGCTCGGGGTTTCTCTACGGGATCGAATTAGTAATGAGGAGATCCGTAGAAGAACTAGGGTCACCCAATTATTTCGTTGGAATGGCAATTGGCGGCCATATAGCACACAGAACAGATGGCCGTTGGGGTCGAAAAATTGTCAAATGGAGACCACGGACAGGCAAGCGCAGCGTGGGACGTTCACCAACGAGGTAGATGGACGATTTGGCGAAGCCCGTAGGTTCTAGGTGGATGCAAGCCGCTTCCAACCGTAATGATTGGGCATCAATGAGGGAGGCCTACGTCCAGCAGTAGACGTTCTATGGCTGAAATGATGATGATAATGATAGATTGACGAGAACTGGGTTCAATTCCCATGTTTTCTCGTATCTATAGTAATAATCTAATATTATAAAGCTGAAGAGTTTGTTGGCTTGAACGCGTTAATCTCAGGAACTACTGCTCCGATTTGAAATATTCTTTCAGTGTTAGATAGCCCATTTATCGAGGAAGACTATGCTATATATCATCACGCTAACATCAATAGGAGTGGTGCGGTGGCGGTGGTGAATGTGGCGGGTGTGCGGGGAGCTGGGGGCGTTGGTGGTTGTGGGGGTATGCTAGAGAAAGATAGCATGCATGTGAAAGAGACAGACAGATGATCCTGTTTCCGGAATATTCTAAAAAGTATGCGAGAGCAGCAGCAGACAGACAGACGATGTCGTTGCCGGAACATTCAAGACGCATGTGCCAGAAAGTTCGAGCTACAAAAGCGTACAAAAGTGCAGCAGCACTAGCGTTGCCTTGGCACTCACCATAAATGTAATGCATTTGAGCATATTCTGTCGGTGTGTATTGTGTTCGAAATAATATTAATCTAAAAAAAAACAGAACGACAACCTTAACACATCTAAACACTCAATTCACCATTAATTACGCAATAATACCGATATTCAAAATCAAATTTAAAAAAAAAAACAAAGAGCAGTTGGCATGTTTTTTAAATTTGGAAAAAATGGCATTTAAATTAGTGGCCAGTAATGTTATTTTTGCAAGAAAAAGTTTTGGATTCTACGCCCGGGATACAAAAAGTACACTGGGAAAAATGTGGGTTAACGAGTCTTTTTTTTATTATCTTGGCATTTTAAATTCAAAAGATAATTACTATTTTTGAATTGTCTATAAATTGGCATGTTTTTAAGCTTATTGGCAACTTGACGGTAATGTATTTTTTTTTCACCATGAGAGCTGAAAGTTCGATCAATGTACGATTGAAAACGCAAATATTAAGTTTGCGATTTTTTTTATTAAAAATCCAATATAGTCTCACAAAAATAGTGATGCGTATTTGATAACACAAGTATTCAAGAATATTGAGCAAAAATAAAAATTAAAAAAAAATAGCTTAAAATGGTGTGGTTTATATTTTTTTGTAAAGTGACACTTTAAATGCTTGCATAATTAGCCAACAGATTCTAACTTAAAGACTATGTTAAAACTAATTGGACTATATATGCATGTAAGAATGATAATTGTTCATTCATTAGAATCGGCAAATAAATTAACCTAATTGATCTAACTAAGTTCACACTATATTGTTAACTGAAACACTTACCCGTGAATAAAGAAACGACATTTTAAGTTTATTTTCTATATGCCAATTCTTTGTTAAATTATATCTAATTATACTTTCTATTTACTATTAAATGCAACTGACATCGCATTATTTTGAAGTCACGCCATATTAACTTTCAAACGTACCTAACTGCTCTATCTACCGTACACTCCATCCAGCACTGCTTTGCCGACAGTGCGGATTGCTATTTTATCGACAGAGCAGGGAACTGCTTTGCCGATAGCGCTTTTAAAAAAAACAAATTAAAAAACACCTAAGCTAAAGGAAATTCTTTCTTTACATGCAGAATAAAATGAATTCATCTTTAATATTTTATAATTAAATAGATTAATATTCGTAATTATTCATCGTGTTTCACGAAATTATTATTTTTTAAATATTTTTATACAGTTGTCATTTTGAGGTTATTTCCACGCCCTAAAGGCTTCCACAGACCGAAGCGCAGGGCGCTACGGAGCGTTCGCAGCGCGCTTCGGTCAATGGAAAGCTTTACAATTGTCTATACCCAGTCACTGAAAATGGCGATATTCCTTCATTCACAAACACCGTGATTGGCAGTTTAGGGGTTTCCATAGTCAATTAAAAAAATTTTACTTTAATAAAAAAAAAAAATAAAAAAAAAATAAAATAAAATAAAAATAAAATAAAATGCATTTATTTCAGACAATTAAAATCCATAAATTAATCCCTAGAGATCAAAAAAGAGCTTTAGTCCCGATATGCAGAGACTAAAGTAACATTTTAAGAGCATGAGAAGTGAAAATTTCATTATTTTTCGTTATAATATTTATCACTTATTTTTTTTATTTTTCATAGTAACTCGACCAATTTATTGGATGAATTACTATGAACAACCCAAATTTCAAAATGTAAAAAAAAATCTCGAACAGATAATCGTGACCTATCAACGATACTGAATCACGTATCAAAATTTGTGAACTGATTAAAAAATTACCATGTATAGTAATTCCCATATCTTAAGGACAGGCATGAGTACTCTCATTTATCTGCTTACTTAGACAGTATTCATTATTTTATTTTACGTTTAACAACAGATCAGTCAGTACCTACTACGTGCACGTTTTTGTTTCTTGCTAAACATTTTAACACTGCATAGTACCTAGCTATAACTACCGTTATACTTTTATTAGCACTATTAAATACTCCAAGATATTTTGATTCATTGATTTGTTCCTAGCTCACCGCCATTGCCGTCATACAAGACACCCCGAATCAAGGGCGGATCTACCGTTGTAGGCACGATGGGCATGCCCACAACCCTAATAGACTTGTGATGGCACACTTTCACCTAATAGACTTGTGACCACAACCTTTTTTGAGGGCTGGATCCGCGCCTGCCCCGAACGCGGTTGCTGTAACAGTTGCGTGGTGGCATAGATACCTGCAGCGGCGAGAAGCGGCCCTGCGGCCCGCGCGAGCGCGCCGAGCGAGCGCAACGCGCCGAGGACCGCCCCACGCGCCTCACCCGGCGCCTGGCTCGCCGCCATCGATGTCATACAAGAGACAGCGAACGCGGTTGCTGTAACAGTTGCAATAGAAATAAACGACTTCCAAAAAGACAGCCTACAAAAATCAAAAGAAATGATTAAAAACGAACAAGTGGGTCACGTAGATTCATACACAGCGTAAGATACAAAAGCTGTCTCTCGTGTAGACATAAAATTAGTGACTCCGAACCATGTTCAAAATTTATTTGAATGAGCCGAAAGTTTTGTAGTGGTAGAGCCATGTTGTAGCCGCTGCATCACGAATGGGCCGGCTCGTCCGGGGCAGTACCACCCTCTCACAGAACACCGGCGTGAAGCAGCAGTACTCCTGCTGCGTTTCGTACGGTCAGTGAGAGCGCCGGGGGCCCAATACCTCTCCCCCTTCTCTATTCCCTTTCCTTTTTCCTCTCCCTTTTAGGGCCGATAACGCACTGGCATCGCGTAAAGCGCTGCGGGTGTCTATGGACAGTGTTGATTATTTAACATCAGGTGACCCACTAGTTCGTTTGTCTGGCCTCTCTAACATAAAAAAAAAGTTGGGCAGGCGTCCCACCCGCCTATGTAGACTTAGCTAAAAAATATTGGCTATAGACCCTTAACTTTTGCCATGCCCACAGGAGAGACGCGAACAAAAAATTGTGTATGACCCAAATGCCAACCTAGAGGGCTAAACTGAATGCACCTTGTGCTATTCACTTATCCAGCTGTTATATTCTCAATGGTAGCAAGTAGCCTATTCAGTAAAAAATCAAACGGTAGATAGAGGACTTACAGAGCGCGAACAGTATCAGCCCGAGCCACAGCCACGCGAGCGGCCTGGCGAGCGGCGGGCGCGGCGCGGCCGCGAGCGCCACGCACAGGAACGAGAGCGGCGTGAGCGCGAGCGCGCCGCGCGCTGCCCGCTCCGCGCCGCGCCCGCCCAGACGCCGCGCCGCACCGCCTTGCAGCACCGCCATTATTAACCCTGGAACCACTACCCGGTTACACTCTAACTCAGAGGCAACCTCTAGCTGCAAGATTTTTTAAAAATACGGGTCCCGTGCGAAAAATATTGTGTATTTTAACGGTATATTACCGTCGATGATTGATCACTTATAAATCCATAGACACGCGGCTCAATGTAACAAAACTCGCACAATGTTTCTCGCATATCGTCTAAATGAGGCTCAAGGGGTTTTGGAGCATTTGTTCTCAAAGCGTTCTATCCTCCTTTAGACTAGGTTAGCTTGCCTATCGAATATTAACATCTTGAGGAGAAAATACTATGGAAGTCCGTACAAATAGATAGACTATACTTTAGAATTAAAAGGGTAATGAAAATAATTTTCATTCATTCTAAAAATATTTCCAATAACTTTTTTGAGGTCATAATTCTTTTGTACCTAATACCTACTTCAATTGTAGAACTGCGGATGTGGGACAGTGAGTTCGCATTTTTAGGTCAACGGTACGAAAGAATTAGTCATCGATCGTCACGAATGTTTAATAAAATTATTTGCGTACTTTGCCTAATGCATATTTGATACACGCTAATTAAATTCGTACACACATGACTATATGCCCTGCTCCCTGAGGCTATAAACATTATTATACTCTATTCTAAAGAAAAGCAAATCATAACACATTTAAGCGAAAAACAGCGTGAGAATTAGACCAACAAGAAACGCCGCAAGTACCTGTTTGAGGAAGACATTGAAATAAACACTTGACTTACCTATGACTAAGAACATTTTCCCTTGTTGCATGGCAGTGTAGTTAAAGGTGTGATGCGTGAGAAACGTGATAGTAAACTCAAGGCCGGAATAAATGAATAAATATAGAAAGTATATCAATCCCAACTTTGACAACACCTTATTTTGATGATCCGAGAGATTTTTAACTGCCGTGAATCTCAACAAATGCCATGGGGATATGTAATCCACTGTTTTGGCTAATGTGAAAGAGAGAGGTGCTCTCTTGTCCTGCAAAAAAAAGGAAAAAACGTAGAAGTAGACAAACAATTACATACTTACGGATTCCTTTTGAATTAGAAATTTTACTTTATTTATCCCCTTGTCTCAAACAGCACTTTACGCTGGCTTTATATACCAACATTACATATATAAAATGTCACAACAATAAGAGAAGTCACGGTAAGTTCACGCGATGAATGTTAAATATTGTGAATTGTATAACAAGTATCCGCGCCAATTTTTTGCAACGTCCTCTAATTTTTATTGCCATTTATGGACTCGTATAAACAATTAAACACGTCTCGCCGATCGTTGGCACACCTCCTTTGAATGAACTAGGGTGCCTATATCGAAAAACTGCCGCTGAAAACTAGCACCGTGTAAATCGGCTATCCGGCGCCATGCTGCCTGCCATTTACCTTTTGGCGGGGAGATATTGACGCCATAAAATTGTCATCGTGTAAACTTAACATCAGCGATAAAACCCATTTACCTTTGGCAAGGATTCTGGCACGCAAAATGCCACGAGAGCAACGTTTGCCAGCGACAAGCCCAGGGCATAGAACGCCGGCCGCTGCCCCCACAGACCGAAGGACTCGTCATTTGTTACAGCGAACCAGGCGCCCGCGCACGGCCCCACTATGAATCCTATTGAAAACGCCAAACCCACCAAAGCCTGTGGACAAAGTAAATACAAGTCAAGAATGATGCTGAGACAATTATTAGGGATATAGTTTACATAAATATGTAACTACAGCTGTATGTAATTAAAGCAGTAGATATAACAATAAGAACTTTTTATTACTGCTTCTTTTTAATCTAAAACATATTTCAAAGCAGCAAGGGTTATTTTCCAACAATTCTGCAATGCAAAGTTATCTGACTACATTGTTAATGGAAAATAATCTCTATTTCAATGATATTAAAGGAAATCTTAATGAGCTAGTAACTGGTAAATAACACCTGAATACTCAAAACAGCTGTTAACAAAGAACAATATATCATCAAACACAAATAAAATATATTAGAGTAAAAATGTGTACAAATAAAAACCATCTAGCATGTTCACCTGTATTATTACTTATATTAAAAGATACTTACACTTAAACCTCAAGCCAACCTGAAATTGTACTATAATAATTCAGACATGTTAAGTAATATTCAGGCAAAATAAATAATGTTTTTTATACTATCTATAGTTTTAAAAGTATATAGGTTTCAATAGTGATTACATAGTGGTCAGTCAACATGTCAGACATAAAAATATCCAATGCAACATTATTACTTTACCATAAAAAGTGTATGTTTTCTAGATACATGCATATTTTGTGACTGTACCAAAAAACAAAAATCAATAGGCAATTCAGTTAAGGGGTTGATAATTCGCCTTGGTTTTTTTATTGTCTACTAGCTGTTGCCCGCGACTCTGTTTGCGAAGAATAGGGGTAGCAGTGGCGAAGCGTGAAATTTTTTTCAGGTAAAGCCGTAGCGAAAACCAGTGGCGGCGCAGGACCTAAATTTGGTGTGGGCAAGACAAGACACATTTTGTGAGGCCCTGTGATGGCGCGCCACACATTAGATTACGGATGTAATGAGCAAAAAACGGGAAACTTTCGAGGCGCGAGGACCCTCAGACCGCGAGGCCGAGGACGGTGGCCCACGTCGCCCTTACCCAGCGCCGCCTCTGGCGAAAACTACTAACCTTTATCTTACCCTTTTTATTTATTCTCTTCTTGAAAATTAGGACATAACTTCTAAAATCGTCACTCAACAAATTCGCATCCACTATCTGTTTTAATTAAAGGAGCCTTTTCTACTTTTATTAAGCCTAGTAAATACAAAATAATTTATCTAGCGAGTCCGACCGAAGATAAAATATAAATTAAACTGACCACTTGACACTATAAGTTTGCACAATCCGATATTACGAAATTTCACTGGTTTCGAGCATCAACACTAATCTGGCTATGTATTTTTTTATTGAATTAAAACAATATATGTACTACTAACAAACAATAATAATACTTCACGTTGTATTGTTGATCGAAGACTTCACAACAAGAAACGAAAATGAAGTTTGTAATCAATGACAAATCAATCGTAATGTTGCCATTACAATTATTTCCAATAAGTGACGGTGTTATTTTATAAAATTCTAATCTAATATTAATTTCGCCAGTTTATAAACCTAAATAATAAAAGCAGATAAAATATAATTGTTTTTGTTTTACACTAAATCATCGATATTTTACGTCCCATTTCGCTGCAGTAATTTTGTATAAGTAGGCGATCGTAGCGCCAAAAATGTTCCAAGAAGCCGCTCACGGCTCGCGGCTCGCGGCTTCGGCAGGCAAAGTGATAGTGAGCCTTACGCACAACACACAAAGTCTTTTTTTAATTGTAATAAGCCGCTTAATCCCGGGTTATCTAAGTAGCATAAATACGCGATGTTTCCTGGAGTGGTGTGGGTGTTTGTCAATGAATTATTTAAATGTCTGAGTGTACAATTTCTAATATTTCCGACCGGCATTTACTATTAGAGATCGTGAATGAATCGTTTTTGTGAGAGTATTACGTTGCGTTTTGATTCTGCATCGTGTTGAAAAAAAGTTAAGTTTATTAGGGAAGAGTATGCCTGTATTACAAACAACGGGTTATTAATAGAAGCGTTTGATTACTTCAAAATTTTAGGCAACCCGGAAGGAATCGGGTTGTTAGCACCCTTCGCCACTGAGGGGTAGTTATAAAAAATAGCCGACAACCTATTCTCAGACCTACCAAATATAGAGAAAAAGGTTTCATAAAAATCGGTCATGCCATTTCGGAGGAGTTTGATAACAAACACCGTGACACAATTTTTTTTATATATTAGATTATTCATAGTCTTACCATTCCTCTGGCTCTTGTCTTTTCATTGGAGGCATCAGTAACAACTGCCATACTCAGGCTGACGTTGGCTTTGCTAAGGCCTCCTATAAAACGAGCCAGCACAAACACGCTGAATGAGCTTGCAACACCCCATAGCGCATGAGACAACGCTATTCCAATCTATGAACAGAAAAGTACTATTAGCCATTTTTTGTAGGTATTTAAATAGTTAAGGTCAGGTTAGCAATCATTTACAATTAAAGATTTCTCTATTTGAGATTGTGAGGGTGATGCTTGATAGCAAAGACTTTGTATGTGTTAAGTACTAACTTTTGTCTGCAGCTCTGTCCCATGAGAATTTTGTAAAAGTTGCCATTATTAATATGGGATGGTTAGCTTTCAATAAGTTAAAGAATTTAAAAGTCAGTTCAATAGTTTCAGAGAATACCACATACACACACAAACAAACAAATACATAAAGTTTACCTTGTTATTATATTAGTATACTATACATAGATAAGGGGTATTGAAGTGTGACCCAAATTTTTAGGTATCCTTGATATCAAGATGCAGATAGTAGTGGAGAGCCATTGAGATAAGTCATAAATGAACTTATCTTATCTGAATTTTACACACATTATATTAATATGGTCATTTTTTTGGTTTCCTAATGAAATTTATTCCATAACAATTTAAAAATCATCATAGACAAGTATATAAATGTGACAAGCAACAATCTGCTCCAGACCTTCAGGGGGATGGTTGTAAATAATTACAGGTAATTTGATATAAATTATAATAAAATTTGGCAGACTTAAAAAATCTTACTTACCAAGCAAATGAGCAGCATAGGTTTCCTTCCATAAGCATCAGACAGACTACCAACTATTGGACTAGTCAAGAATTGCAGGAAACTGTACATAGATCCCAGTGCCCCACCGAAAAGTACTGAAGAAAATTTCTCAGGGGCCCCAGTCCATTTCTGGAAACTCTGGACAGCTCCTAATAATGAGGCATACAAACTTGTACCATGTCCTTCTTGTTTGTCGTAATAATCCAATAAAGAAGGCAGAAGTGGAAGGATCATCGTAAATGCCAAAAGATCGAGCAGCAGGGAAACGAAAATTAGGGCAATGATCTTCGAATTCGTAGAAGAGTTTTTATGAGATATTTTCTCGAATTTATCTTCATATTCATCATATTGTTGTCTTGTAAGTTTGTTCTCAGTCCCATTTCTCTGTCGTAGCTCCCCATTAGTTTTAATGTCTCCCTAAAATAGTAAATTAATATAAAACAAGAATAAAAATTTAAGTAATAAAACTTTAAACATTTAATAAAAGTGCACCATTATTCAAACTGTAAACGCGGCACTGATGATTCGGCTTCTTGTTTAGAACCATATGGAGCCATGGATCGAAGGCATCAATAAATTTAAACAAACTTTAGGCTTCGCACTTTCACTTTTAAACCCGATCAAGCAAAACGCATCACCACCTAACAACCCAAACCTGACAGCTACTATATAATATTACAATACTCTTTGCAGCTACTGTACTAACCACAGACAAGACAGACAGTAAAGTATGATCTGTCCAAAGATCTGTCTTATGAATGAAAGAAAGGATGGAAAAAGGAAAGAATGAGTGGTGCAATTTGGGTGCAATAGTACAATTTATTGCCTTTGACGTGACTTTGACATTGTGTGACATTTATTGTGGGTTGTGTTGTGTCATTTCAGTGGAATGTAAAGCCTTCCACAGATCGAAGCGTGCGGCCCGGTGGCAATGTGTGTTTGTGTATATGATTCAGTATTATACAGCGCGCTGGGCACGCTCCGCGCTGCGGTCTGTGGAGGGCATAAGTTGTTTCAAATAAAATAAAACGCAACAGTAATACAGTATTTAAAAATAGTCGCTGAAGAAAAAAATATAGCAATGAAAATTCACCGAAGGAGTATATGTATCTTTTGGTATATTTAGGTAATAGAATACATGAAAATATAAAGTTTAATAAAATAATGTTGCGTCAAATAAAGCGACAAGAAGCAACTTTTTGAACGAATCAGAACCATGTTTTTTTCTCTCCTCCCCTTCTATGGAGATTCTTGGCGGGAACTCTAAACGAAGCGCGCGCACTGAATTGTATTTGGATTGTTTTTGCAATTTTAGTTGGTTTTTTCAGCTGAAAAGTTATGAAAAGTGCTCCAAAGTTTTGTAAATATGATTGGTGACGAAGGAGGGGGCGATAGTCCTCCAAAGGCCAGGAAAAGGGCACAAGTGCCCCAGGAGAATGGAGAAGGCGCCAACGAGGAGGATTTGCATTTACCCTATCTAAAGCCTAATTATAAAAGGCTTTACCCGGAAAATTCGTTAAATGTCGAATTCAAAGTATTCATCGAAAGCAAGGATAATAAGGATAAGCTTGGTAACAAAAGCCCTATTTACCTGAATCATATTTTTTCTGCAGAAGTAAAAGGTGTGGTAGCCATTCGCAGAATAAATGCAAATAAAATCACGGCAATTTTCAAGCAGTATAATACAGCTAACAATTTCTTGAATAACACGAAATTTATGGAAAAATACAACTTGAAGGCCTATATCCCGGCTGCGCATATTGAACGAACAGGCATAATACGGTATGTACCACAAAATATTTCAAACAAGGAGCTGTACAGCAAACTGTCCTCCAGTTATGACATCGTCGCAGTTCGGCGTTTTTCAAAAAAAGTCGGTCAGAACAGGGTACCACTGCAGACAGTTAGTATTACATTCCTGTCTAATACTCTGCCAGATAGTGTGCAATATGATCTGTTCTCTTACAGGGTTTTTGACTATGTCCCACCTTTGCAGCAGTGCTATCGCTGCTTCAAATTTAACCACTCTGCAAAAGTATGCAACGGGAAGCAGCGATGCAGCTGCTGTTCAGGTGAACACTCATACAAGGATTGTGACAAACCAAGTGAGCTCTGCTGTATAAATTGTGGTGGTGCTCACTTGGCTATTTCTAAAATGTGTCCCATTAAAATGAAAAAAATCCAGGAAAAGAAAAACAAAATCACTTATGCTAGTATTACAGACTCTAAAAGAGATGAATTTCCTCCATTAATTCCAAACCCTATCTCGAAACAACCGCAAGACACTACAACAAACCTTACTTTTAAAAATCCGGCATCCACAAGCTCTTTTACAAAAACAGTTGATTTAAAAAATCTTTTAATGACCAATAACGATTTGACAATGACTATTGTGCGCACTCTAATAGAGATTGCTAACAAAGCAGACGATTCCCCAGTTACGACGAAATCAATCAAAGATTTACTTTTCAAAAATCTGCCTTAATGGATTCAGCTACAACATCACAATTACGTATCGCTCAGTTTAATATTCAAAGTCTTCATAATAAAAAACCCTTACTAATAAATTTTTTACAAAAAAAATAAAATAGATATATGTCTTCTTAATGAAACCTGGTTTTCAGATACCCGTATTACTAACATTCCAAATTATAATTTACATTTTCGCAATGCTGATAATGGTCATGGCGGTGTTGCTATATTAATAAAACCAACATTTAAGTATAAGCCTTTACAGACTACTTTTTATGCAGATATTCAATCTATAGCAATATCAATCTCTTCAGAAAGTGGTGACCTTACCATTTTATGTGTATACTGGCCTCCAACAGACAGAAATATAAGAATAGATAGATTACGTAGCATAATAAATAATTTACCGAAACCAATATTTGTGTCAGGAGATTTTAATGCACATCATATTGCCTTTGGCTGCGTATCTACAAAAGGTCGTGGTCAACAATTATTTGATTTAATTGACGACTTAAATCTATGTATACTTAATGATGGTAACTTTACTACAATAAATTACCCTAATTGCAACCCTTCTGCAATAGATATTAGTTTTGCAAGTCCGAATATAGCACCACTCTGCGAGTGGTCTGTAAGCGATGACAACATGGGTAGCTACCATTTTCCCACTATAACGAATATTATTTTGTCTGTTGATAAATATCAAATTAATGCCCCAATTGAAAAGTTTCTATACAATAAAACTGACTGGAAAAAGTACTGTGAACTCTCTAAAGAATATTTTAAAGACATAGTGTTAGACACTCAAAATCCTCTGAAGACTTATAATCAATTCTGTACACAGCTCAACTCTTTAAAATTAAATTGCATTCCTAAATTTACTAAAACTTCTAACTTTAGAAGTAAGCCTCCTGCCCCCTGGTGGAACAGTAAATGCGAACAAAGCGTCATTGATTCCTATGAAGCATTAAAATTCTATAAAAGAAATCCTAGTGTAGAAAATTTCATTAAATATAAAAAACTAGATGCTATTAAAAAGAGAACAATAGCAGAAGAAAAAAAGTGTAGTTGGAGAAGGCTTTGCGACAGTTTTAACAGAACTACTCCTATTAGTGTAATCTGGAAATATATTAAAATGTTTAAAAGAATAAAAACAAGTAATAGATCTTTTAATGATGAATTTATTGGCCCTTTCCTGGATAAATTAACAGTCAATGATAATCTCAGTTCTACTGTGAATCTTGAAAATTATTTTTGCCTTAACAACCATTGCAATACATCCAAGTTTCTGCTTGATCCTTTTTCATGGAGAGAATTCATCCACAGTTTACAGTCTCGTAGAAATACAGCACCTGGTTTAGATGACTTTCCTTATATACTGATTATGAATTTGGATTTTTCAGTTCAAAAATTATTTCTAAATATTCTTAATTCCCTTTGGGTATTGCAAATTATACCACAGTCATGGAAAACACAATGTGTAATTCCAGTACCTAAGCAGGGAAAACCACCTGAAGATGCAACTTCTTATCGACCAATTTCTCTGTCTTCATGCTTAGGTAAAATCTTTGAAAATATGATTAAAACTCGGCTTGACTATTTTATAGAAGCAAAATCCATCATCCCTCCAATCCAGTATGGTTTCCGTCGCGGAAGAAGTTGTGCCGACAGTTTTGTCTCGCTCATTGAGGACCTAAAAAATGCAAAAAATAATAAGACTAACGTTGCTTGTGTATTTTTAGATGTTCAAGGAGCTTTTGACAATGTAAGTCCTTCAATTCTTGTACAAGTTATGTCCAGTCTACAAATACCTGGCCTATTGTGCAAATGGATTTATAACTTTTTAACAGATAGGACTTTGTATATAAAACATAATAGTAATATGTATGGACCTCGTACTGTATCTAAAGGTACAATGCAAGGAGCCACATTATCTCCACTACTATATAACTTGTATACAAGTGGAATTTGTAAATATGTAAATATGAATAATGTTAAGATACTACAATTTGCTGATGACTTGGTGATATATAGCAATAATTATAATATTGACCAAGCTATTAACTATGTTAATTTAGCCCTAAAAGACCTGCATTCTTATTATAATAACATGCTAAAATTGAAAATTAACCCTTCTAAGAGTAGTGCATTATTATTTACAAAAGACAATCCAACTAATGTTATAGCTTATAATGACGAGATCATTCCAAATGTCCCTCAACATAAGTTTTTAGGAGTGATAATCGATACTAAATTATCTTTTGAAATGCACATTAAATATATATTATCCAATGCATTAAAAGGATTTAACATTATGAAATGCTTAGCTGGGGTAACATGGGGTGCTGATCCCCAAACCTTATCTTGTTTATACAAAGCTATTGTAAGAAGCCATTTTGATTATAGTTGTTTTGCTTATATAAATAGCCCACACACTAAAAAACTAGATACTTTACAAAACAAAGCTATCAGAGTAATATCAGGAGCCATGTGCTCTACACCTGTTAGAGCAATGGAAGTAGAAACTGTTACAATGCCACTCATCCTTAGAAGATTGTTTTTGTTCATGAGGTTTTGTGCCAAGATTATTTCACAAAATAATAATTCAGTTATAGACAGTATATTACCTCGCCAAAGGGCAATCTCAGGACCACTGGTGTCTAGCAGTGATCTTCTGGCTTGTAAGTCACCCAAGCTCAGTGATATTATTCTGGAAATAAAAAATGTTTGCTCTAAAATTTACACTAGTAATATTTCTCCTTGCTACTCATTCCCATTTTCCAGTGCAACTTTTGAAATTTCAGTTATCAGTGATAAAGTTCATAGTAATCAAGAGCTTCTAGAATTTCTACACAGAAACAATCAATATTATACTCTCTATACTGATGGCAGTAAGGGTGAGCGGTATGTCCGTAGTGCAGTGTATGATCCGCAAATTAAGTTTGCACAAAGTTTTGTACTAGACAACAATTGTAGCATATTCACTGCAGAAGCATATGCTATTATTGAGGCCCTTAAACGTATCACATATGTAAATAATTGTAAGAATTTTCTAATACTATCTGATTCACTCAGTGTAATAAAATCTCTTGAAAATTTTAAAATACATTACAAAACTAACTATTTGTTATACAAAATTAGAAACATTTTGTACAACTTCTCACTAAAACAGATCGAAGTATCCTTTATGTGGATTCCTTCTCATAAAGGAATAACTGGTAACGAAATCGCAGACCAGACTGCTTTCAAAGGATTAAATATGTTGGATGTACAAAATGTAGTGCACGTCCCTCTGACCGACTTTTATAGTACGATTCGCAGAGATCTAAGAAGATACTGGACAGACATGTGGAAGAAGGATCAAGAAGAGAAAGGGAAATGGTACGGAAATATTCAAATGGATTTACCTGTAAAGCCATGGTACAATGATTTGAAGATTGCCAGTCGGGATTTTATAACTATCATAAATAGGCTTCGGTTTGGTCATTGCAGTGCACCATTCCACTTGTACAGACTTGGTATTATCAGCACCAATATCTGCTCTGCGTGCAACAGCGCCGTTGGAGACCTAGACCCAGTGTTGCCACCTTGGATTTTTTTAAGGCGCTAGATCAAGAACAAAATGTCGCCAGATTTTGAAAGAATTTGGATTAACAGAAACCACCAAATTCCACTAAATTTATTGCATTTAAATCTCAGACCAAAAACACCCTTTTTTAAATGAAAAACGAATAAATTATGTATGAGACGCTAAAAAATAGTTGTATCCGACGTTCGTTCTTATTAATTTTACAATATTACATAGATCTATGTATTTTTATAATTTTGTGCATATGTATGTTTACCAAAGTGGAATAAAAAGTTTTTACTAACTTACAATTTACTTAACATAAACATTTTTTTTTCTTGAATGGTATATAATGGTATACTTCCATTATTGGATATTATTTACAGCTTCAAGACCTCACAGAACGTTGCAAAACACGACTCTATCAAGCTAAGACTTTTCTATAACACGAATTACACGAACCAGTAACCACATTCCAGACATAGAATGACAGCATTGACAGCTAAAAAGAAAAATATTAACTAACGACTACGCCTAAGGATTCCCCGGTCATGGAGTAAGCATAGAACATTATGAAATTCCGGAAAAATAGGGGATTTCCCTCTCAAAAATATGTTGGCAGATTCCATATTGAAAAACCACTAAAAACCACTAAAAAAAATAAAAGCGCTATACAATGAAAAAATACCACTAGACGCCATGAAAAAACACCAGTTCTGGTGGGAAAACCACCAAGGTGGCAACACTGCCTAGACCATATTATTTTCAAATGTCATAGTTATGCCCTGGACAGATTAATACTTGCCAGCGAAATAAATGAAGTTGAAGAATCCTCCCGCCGCCTCTCTGACCTACTGAAAAACACGAATTGCTTCGTTCCTCTCTACAAATACATCAAAAATACAATTGGGAAAATATAGTGAATTAAATGATTTTGAGTGAAATAAGTGAAAGTGATCAAAGTGAAAAACAAGGACTTTTAAAATAAAGACTTGGCTTAAAGGTCCTGCCACCAAGCCATAATCTCCAAAAAAAAAAAAAAATCCCCTTCTATGCTTGCTCCCTCACCCCTCCTCTTCCAACTCCCGCCCGAATGAAAGCGGCGATGCGACGCCATTTTGCGTTTTGCGTGGAAATCGACTATTAGATTGGGCTTATTCAGTGGTGGATTTATAAAACTTATTGCTCTTTAAACTAAAAACAATGGGTGAAGATAAAGGTAAGGATTTCGTGCTTTAAATAATGTTATTTCTGAGTTGCGTGTTATCCTTCACAACTAATTGCTGTTCGACAGATCGCCGACGCAGATCCCGTTCTCGAGAACGTCGGCGCTCAAGATCTCGATCAAGGGAGCGTCGCGAAAGAGAAAAGCGTCCAAATCCGAAAAGCAAGTCAAGATCGCCGACGACGAAACGATCGCGTCGTCGTAAGCCTTCACTGTACTGGGATGTTCCGCCACCGGGATTCGAGCACATTACCCCGCTGCAGTATAAGGCCATGCAGGCTGCCGGACAGATTCCTGCGAATATCGTAGCAGACACACCACAAGCTGCCGTCCCGGTGGTCGGCTCTACTATCACTCGACAAGCGCGCAGATTGTATGTTGGTAACATACCTTTTGGTGTGACTGAAGAAGAGACCATGGAGTTCTTCAATCAACAGATGCATCTCTCTGGGCTGGCACAAGCTGCTGGCAACCCGGTTCTCGCTTGCCAGATAAACTTGGACAAAAATTTTGCATTCCTCGAGTTCAGATCTATAGATGAGACCACACAGGCTATGGCTTTTGATGGTATCAACTTCAAAGGGCAGAGTTTAAAGATCAGACGACCACACGACTACCAGCCCATGCCTGGCACTGAGAACCCATCCATCAATGTCCCAGGTACTTGTTACATTAAAATTGTTTATTATTGTATAATAATATAGTATTGTGATGGGTGGAATTCATAGAGGGTGCGGTTAAAACACAACCTCATCCTGACCAGTCATGTTAATGCTATAAGTGTTTGAATATTTTTAAGTATGGCCCCTAACCGTAAATTAAGACTATAGATGGATAAAGTTCTGTTGTGCCTCAATAATTAATTGTGCAAAATTAATTGTTTCTTACTATTTTTAACCACCAGTGTTAAATTATCAATTTTTTGAACTCTTCCCTGGTGTCTTTTAACAGAAAAAGATTAATGAACTGAAACAATGAACACACACAAACCCAACTATCACCACCACTAAACTACACTGATTTGTTTCAAACTCAACCAGAGCTCATCTTCAGAGCGATTGCTCTGAAGTTTGGTGGCAGTGATAGTTGGGTTTGTGTGTGTTTGTACAGTGTGGAGGTAGAGGACCTGCATGAACATGCATTTCTGACATAAGCGTAACTATTGTAAGGTTGCGGGTGAGCAAAGTAATTGTTTCAGTTCATTAATATGGACCTCTGCAAAGTAGTGTCAATAGAATAAAATTGTAAAAAAGTAAGAAAATAGTGTTACAATGCAGCTAATTAATAAGATTTTTCCGTTTTCTTTTTTTCCAGCTGGTGTAATCAGCACAGTGGTCCCAGATTCCCCTCACAAAATATTTATAGGTGGTCTGCCTAATTATCTAAATGAGGATCAGGTAATTGTTTTACTTTTTATTAGTTTAGGGGTCTTATTGAAGTAATGTGAAACATTAATGCTATACAAATCCCCAAATCTGAAGTTTTGGTAATCTTGGTCATTCATCTAAGTGACCTTTGGTTGTGGAGTATCAAATGTTTTTCATGTTCAATATCATGGTTTGGTGTTGATTCTTAACACTTAATGTTTCATAATAATTCAATATATATTTTATGATATTTCTTTGAAAATTTGATTTTCCTATTTACAATTTTTTGTAATTGATTTTAATTGATTGCTTGTTCTAGATAATGAGTCATATATTTTTGTTTTTCCAGAATAAATACATTTTGTGTTACTCTGTGCAAAAATTACATATCACGGTTTTTAGGTTTCTAGGTATACAGTTTTTGAGCAGATTTTCAAGTCTGATTTCAGGGAAGACATGCAGTGCAAACATTTCAGATCCTTACCTTTTTATGCCAAATAATACTTCCGTTATCACTAAACAGGTGATCTGGCGAACAATATGTTTGATATTGTTAAATTGGCTAACTATATTCCCAAATTCTATTTGCAGGTTGATCTCCTCTTAATAGAATCATTTACATTTATAATTTAATACAATTTATCTCTTTTCCTGAATGCATAACAAATTAAATTAGGGTTTTCAGTATTAAATTCCCCAAAAATTCAATATTTGCCTCATAATAAAACAAAACAATGGAGCGAATTTGATTAATTAGACCTTTCTGAGAGCAGTCCCTACTAGGCAGCCGCGACATTTCAGGGCGAGATTCAACAGTTGACAGGGCTACGGTGGCGCCAGCAGTGAGCCGCGATATATTTTGGTCCATTTCAGGTATTTCAGGTACCCTATCCTGGACGAGCGTGCCCGCCTCACGCTCGACGGTTTCTTTTACAACTCACTGACATAGTTTGCTTTCTGCCCCTCCCTAGCTTAGATTTGGCACATTCGCGGCCCGCGTGTCACTGTTGTCTCTCATTCTCACCTATTCGTCTTGTACTTGAACGAGACGCCGGCAAGCCAAGGCAAGTCTCCTCCATTCACACTTGATACTAAAATGCGGCTAGTCACAGGTCAGATAACATTAATTTATATGTTTGCTGCATATTACCACAAATTATTACGGGAACACTGAATTTTTTAAACTCTTCTGTGTATTAGAGAAGCCATTATATATTTTTCAAAGCTATTATATCTTTGTAAAGATGATTGTGTTTTTGTTGTAATCTTTCTCTTATGCAATGTGTTATGAAACAGGTGAAAGAACTGCTGATGTCATTTGGGCAACTCCGAGCTTTCAATTTAGTGAAAGATTCCTCAACAGGACTCAGCAAGGGTTATGCCTTTGCTGAATATGTGGACATTTCTATGACTGATCAGGTAATTGGATATTTTTGTATTTTTATTATTGTGTTAGCAAATATGTAATTCCAAAGTTAGAAATTAACAATGTATCTTTTTTTTACTAGGCAATTGCAGGTCTCAACGGTATGCAGCTGGGTGACAAGAAGCTTATTGTACAGCGAGCCAGTATTGGAGCCAAGAATTCAACATTGGGTAAACACTTCTTATCCTTACTTACTTTTATTTCAATTAGGCACTGCAGAGTTGTACAGTCCAGTTCTCCAATATCTGTACAGCCATTCATAAATATATAAACATGAACCTAACATTACGGTAAATATGTATAGATATTTATAAACGGTTGGCTGTACAGATATTGAAGAACTCAACTGTACCGTGAAATTCTATTTATCAATGTTTTAATTTCCTGACCATTATTACACCATGTTTAAGTGAAACCATTATCGCGTTAGGTAAATTTCTACTTTTCGTAGCTGTTGGCGCTTAATCGCCTTGGTTTTGGACAAAGATTTTACTTTATGAGGATGAGAAGTAAGTAAAGGCTACTTGGGGCGGAACCGAAGAGAGTGGATTGTGCTTCAATTGAGTTTTCGATTCTGTGATTAATGTTGTTGGAGGATAAAAGAAAACAGTGAAGACGCGTATACCCTCGGATTTGCTACCCCCAAGTAGTTGGCATCTGCTCCTCATTGTAAAGTACACTATAGCTTAACCCTTAGGCTGCGTATCCACCGGAGCTGTGCGAGGATGCGTTGCGAGGGATGTGTTTGTCATGAACCAATAGAAACACCTCATTTAAAAGGTCCTAAGTGAATGAAGTGTTTCTATTGGTTCATGACAAACACATCCCTCGCAACGCATCTTCGCACATCTCTGGTGGAAACGCAGCCTTAATAAGGTAGAGGCGATTTAGCGACCACATGCATTGACTTGGAAATTCAACCTTATGGTTTTAGTAATAAGTCACAATATCCATTGTAATTATCGAAGATACTACTAGCTTTAAAAATATCCTTTGTCAGGTATGTATTTGATAGCTGCTTTTGATTCTGTGGTAGTATGCTCCAATAAATGGGGCCTTATTTATTAAGGGTTAACAGAAGGCAAGAGCTGACAAGACGTAACTAGGACAGATCCAGATGACTTTCTAAATTTTAAATAAAAGTACATCAGACTTCCGGCTGTGTCTGTAGACTGAGTTCCTTTTACCTATCTCTCAAGGGATGCATTAAAAAAAATAAGTGAAACTAAATTGTGTGTTGTTGCAGCGATGACGGGTGCGGCACCGGTGCAACTCCAGGTGGCAGGGCTGACGCTGGCGGGCGCGGGCCCTGCGACGGAGGTGCTGTGCCTGCTCAACATGGTCACACCGGACGAACTGCGTGACGAAGAGGAGTATGAGGACATTCTCGAGGATATCAAGTGAGTGCACATACTACCAGCTTTACTCAACCACCTAACTGATATAGTATTATTACTTATTAGCTCTGTGCAAATGGTGCAATGACCCAAAGTGAATCTTTGCCTTCAACACCAGATTTTGTATATTAATATGTTTGGATTGCGGTTAATATCGTATAATTACACGGCGTATATTAATTGTGCCGTATGCCTTGCCTTGCAATCTTGGGTCAACTCTAGAGCTTGTCTAGTTTGAAATGATGCGCCCCACCACCGCGTTTGCGCACGGGATTTGGAGCTCAATTTGAGCTACAATAGAGTCTATTGTAGCTTGAACTGAGTTTCGAATCCTGTGCGTGAGTGCGGTGGTGGGGCGCGTAATTTTAAACTAGACAAGCTATACTAAGATCTTTCTGAACCTTGTTCCTCCAGCGGTACTGGGAACGACCAACTGCCTAACACAGTAATCTAAAGTACACAAACAAAGAAATAAACATTTGTTTATAAATAGCTCTGGAACAACTGGACCAATTTTAGAAGTCTTTCGCTGAGAGAAAACTACTAACAGCTTTGTTAGATTTTGAGCCATTTTGACTTACATGTCCAAATAATTAATTTATGCTGCTTTCAGGGAGGAATGTAACAAATATGGTTGCGTGCGCAGTATAGAAATCCCTCGACCCATAGAAGGAGTTGAAGTACCAGGTTGTGGAAAGGTGAGCGTTTTGTTTTCACACTTAGCACTTCTACAGCAAATGCATGGCATGACGCAAATTTCAGAAAACAGTACACACATTTTACTTAAATGGCCACGGCCTAAATTGGATGCAGTCTTTATGTTAAGAGTGAAGAATATAATCTTGTCTCACACTAGCATGATGCAGGCACATGGTTCATCCGCGCAATCGTAGTTCGTCACGTGACTGGTGACGAGACCCAGTGTCAGTCACCAAATAACAAGGCAATATTTATTTAAAACACTTTTAACCTTTTCAATGCCAATGACGGATTTTTTTTTTTGATTCACAGAACATATCGCCACTACTTTGAAAAAAAAACTCGTATCTCAAATCCATATGAAAACTTAAAAGGAACCTTTACACGACAGAATAAACTTAATTTTGTAAGATTCATGATTTTGAGATGCGAGTTTTTTTAAAAGTACTGACCTTAGATTATTTATGCACTAGATGGAGCGTCAGTAGCAAACATTGCGATACAAAACGTCCACAAATCCATTTGACAGCTTCATATTACGATCGCGTTACGTCATTCCGGTTGTCACTGTGTGCGTGCTTAACCCTTCGTATGCCTTGTACCGGATCCGTACCCAATTTAAGGCTGTCTTTTTTAAATCTGTATCATTGGATTTATATGAAACTGTTGAGGCTAGAATGCACGACTTTTTTTTTTTTTTAAATTCCGGCATACGAAAGTTTAATGATACCAGTTAATTTCACATTCCCCAAAATGTGGTGAAAGTGAAGCTGATTGGGGAATGTGTGGGGGAGCTTCAATTCGGGGAAAATGAGGGGATTTTAAGTATGAACACAAATACGCGACATTTGACATTAAATTTCTGCTGAATTTCGACAATGCGTTTGGGGATTATAGCATATTACTATTGGCAACCCTGCAAATGGCGCAAATGACATATAAGCCAACAATTGGCTTATATTTTTACGGGACGTTTCCATGCCACCAAAGCTCTATCTAGTGCATAAATAATCTAAGGTACTGACGATTTGGTACAAATAGGCTGTGTGGTTGTAGGATGGGGGGTTATATGCGTCACAAAATACAACATCAAAGTGATCTTCACGCAATGACATAAGGTTTAAAGTAGCTTTGAGATTTGGCTAGGCTCGGCGTTGAAAAGGTTAATATTAACCCGTTACCTATATCTGAGGGGAAGCGATCGCTTGACAGGTTAACCCTTCGGATGCCTTGTACCGGATCCGTACCCAATTTAAGGCTTTCTTTTTGTATTTTTTTTTTAAATCTGTATCTTTGGATTTATATGAAACTGTTGAGACTAGAATGCACAACTTTTTTTTTTTTTTTTACTTCCGGCATACGAAAGGTTAAGGCTGCGTTTCCACGAGAGACAAGGTCCTTGTAAATGAAGTGTTTCTATTGGTTCATGACAAACATCCCTCGCAACGCATCCTCGCACAGCTCTGGTGGATACGCAGCCTAAATGAATGTAGCTGAAAATGTCTATCATTTGCCAGGCATTTTATTTTATGTTAAAAAAGTCCAAATAGCAATAAAAAGTTGGCATCAAATTACGACATAGTATGTACATCCAAGTTAAAAATCGCTTTCTTTTATGTATCATTAGATAAGTCGTCAATCAAATATTGAAATGTACGAGTTAATCTATGGCTATTAATTCATTAATTACTTCTCGTACAGGTGTTCGTAGAATTCAACAGCATTGCGGATTGCCAGAAAGCGCAGCAGACCCTTACAGGACGAAAGTTCAGCAACCGTGTCGTGGTCACTTCTTACTTCGACCCAGACAAATACCACCGCAGAGAGTTTTAACTTTCGGAAACGCTCGGTTAACGATTTTCATATGACTACCATAATTATTATATGTATTTAAACTAAAATAAATTAATTTTATCGAGGCGATAGTTTTATTCGATAAGAATGTAGATAAATTTTAACTTACAAAACACCATAACATAAGTAAATAAAACTATAACGGTGGAAATATTACTAACTTAAATTTCTGTTAAAATTAAGTAGATGCTTTAAACATCCTCGTTTTGTAGGGCTGGCTGATAAGTGTTCATGGTGCCGGTTTCTGAAGACAAAACCAGTTTTCTCATGACCACGTACAGAATCCCGCCAATCAGTAGCATTCCTATGCCAGCGATGAGGCTGATGGCCCAGGCAGGTATTGCGTTGCCACCTAGAGTGAAAATAAGTTTCATGAAAAAACAGGATTTTTATTGCCTTGATCACACGTACCGAGTAAACGGGCGAGACAGTGCTCTCGGTCGAGTACTCGGTGCAAATATACATAGCGCCAAGTGCTGGGCCGAGCGCTCGGCCGAACGAAGCGGCGAGACAGTAGCTCGGTCCCCGTTCTATCTACTAGGCCGAGCACTATTAGGCACTGTCTCGCTCACTCACTTGGCAGGTCTCAACGTTCACTGTCTCGCCACTCGGCCACATGAGAACTGAACCGACTGTGCTAATTTCAAAACACGTGTGAACAGCTACTCGCTTACATCACTGTCTCGGCCGAGAAACATTTTACTGTCTCGCTCGTTTGCTCGGTACGTGTGATCAAGGCATAACAGTGTCTTTCATTCTGTAGGTAGAGTATGAGCACAAAAGCAATCAGTTGTGTATAATTTAATGCATAGTGGACCAAGTTGCTTTAGGTACCATTTTTTGTGACAGTTCCTGCATCAGAAAAAAAACAAGGCAAATTATCGCATTGACTTGTAAGTGAAAAAATAGCCTTTAAGCTTGTATACCGTAAAATTGACATTGAACTTTAGGGTGGCAAAGGACTTTCTTGGTCGACTATATTACAGTCGGTAGGAAAGCTTGATCGCCTTCGAACAAAGACAAACTGGCTTCAATAAATTTTACCTAATCTAGAAGGGCTATTGCAACTGTGGGGACATTCAATCTATCCATAAATAAATAATAATAAATGATAGTTTGAAATACTCACAGTTCCAGTAACCCTTCACCTAGATAGGATTTCTACAAGTTTATAATTTCAATGCTTTGTTCTAAGACGAGGCTGTGCTGAGCCGCTAAGGCATTTTAACCCAAACAAAAGGTGACAGAATAATGTACCTATTGCTGCTTTGATCAATTATAACTGTAGATCCACAGTCGCGCGCCCGAAAATGTCCGAGCCAAATGAGCGCCACTTTGATAAAAGTGGCCTTCTTTTTCTCAGTACGTTGCGTGAAATTGTCAAGTTTAGCTTTCAAGTGTCAACCGAAATTCGACTGTAATGAAGTAAAGACTAGGTTCAAATTTCTGTGTAGGTGATGATTTTAATTGTTATGCAAACAAATAAAAAAAGTTCGGACATTCTTTGAAGGGGATTTTGTTCGGCAATGTGTATCTTCAGTTATAATTGATCAAAGTATTGCTGCCTTTTTGCCAAATGCTTGCCAAGCTTTGACTAAATTTTAGGCTTGCACAGCATAAATACACCAAGACGTCAAGAATAATACACCTCATGATGCCAATAATAAGGTCGATTTATGCACTTGTTTGACGTGATGGCTGTGCGGATATTTATGACCTCTACTACTGAAAGACAAAACAGCAAGCCGTCGAATGATACATTGATTCTTGATTGATTCTAATGTCAATGACATAATATGCATAGGTTTTTGTGAATATTTAGCTGTATGGATGGACTGTTCGAAGTTTAGAGGGACGGTATGTTTAGTGATAAACATGATCTAGGTACTCACTCAGCTTATGACTTGATAATGATAGCTCAAGTAATATACTTACGATAATAAGTCTGTGTCATCACACGTCTCCCTCTTAGAATTTTTCGCCTGGCTTCAGCCTCCTGTGTCAGTGTGCTGATCACAACTGTAAAGTAAATAGACGTGTGCCTTTAAATATATACAAAACGTTTTAAAATAAAGACAATAGGAGTAGCAAGCAAGCAATATGATCAGTAAGTTGGTAAAAAAATATGTTGTTACTAGCTAACTCGGCAAACGTTGTTCTGCCATATAAACGTAGGGGTATAATAAAAAAAAGTCTACGACCTATTTTCAGACCTACCAAATAAAGACAAAAAAAAATAATCATAAAAATCGGTCAAGCCGTTTTGGAGGCGTTCGATAACAAACACTGTGACCCGAGATTTTTATAATTATTAGAAGACTAGCCTTCCGTCCGCAGCTTCGCCCGCGATAAATTAATTTTCCCGTAGGAAAAGGTATTTTCCCGCGGTAAAAAGTAGCCTATGTGACTCAGTGATAATGTAGCTTTCTAACTGCAAAAGAATTTTTGAAATCGGTCTAGTAGTTTCGGAGCCTATTCAATGCAAACAAACAATCAAATCTTTCCTCTTTATAATATTAGTATAGATGAATGAAGACCTACTGACCTAGCACGAAATTTATTGTTTAAAAGTTCTAAGTAGCTTACCATTCTATTGGTGCTGGCTACATTTGGCGTAGTTTTATATGCGCCATTGACTACCAGTACCAACCATCATCAATGGTGCACCGGAATGGTGCTAGCCAATGGTGCATATGAAACTACGGACAACATTTGAAAAGGGATTAAACAAGCAAATGAAGTAAAGGCTACTACGGGTATAGAGTAATGTATAAATATCAGACATCTAAATATGGTCGTTTAAAAGAACTAAGAATCAACCCGGTGGTTAAAAATGTAATGAAATATTCCGTTGTGCGACAGGCAGTTAGTTACACTATTGTTGTATAGGCAATTTTCGTGTCAACGGAACTTGGTCCAATAAAATGTTCCAATTTTATGTACATACTTTGTCTATACGTATATCATTGATTTATTTATTATATTGAACCCTTTCCTCATTTCGATATGGTCTTCAATACACACACAAGTCATATTTAAAAACGTACTAGAGTACATGTAGTTTTTGATAAATTACCATAGGTATAACCTCATTAGCATGCCGTGACAGGCCTTAAAGTGGGTCACTTAAACTACTTAATGAACAAAGCAACTAAGTTGAGATAAGCACCCGTTATTCCACGAATTAGCTCTTGAGATCATTAAACTGTCTACTTACCCAAAATAACCGCCAAGTAAAACAACAAAGACTTTCTTTGTGCCATTTTGTATCACTGCACTTAACTTCACAATATTTTTGCACTAAATATTTCACAGTCAAAAACTAAAACAGCCAGCAGATTGAAACGCAATATTAGGTGTGTTCTTGGTGAGCCACGATTATCTTATCATACTCTTTGATAAGGATACCAACCTATGTAAATAGGAATGTGGTGCAAGTTGCGGTATGTTATATAGGATGAGTCAATTGTTTACGTTCAGTTTTTCAGAGAAACGTGGGTACAAGAAGTTCCGGCTCTAATAATCATATTATAGGAACTACCTTTTGATTAGTTCCGGAGTTCCGATTTTTAGATAATACTTTTGCAATTTGCTCTGAGGGGTAAACAAGCAAGTGGGTCACCTGATGGTAAGAATATAAGCGCCACCACCCACCCGTACGTAACACCAATAGATGCGTTGCCAGTCTAGAAGGCTAAGATAGAATTCGTAGTATAAAGGTTGTTGTATGACTATGTATCGATTTAGTGTTAGCTCAGATCAGTAGTGTCAAAATGTATGGTATAAATTTATGTTTTTCATGCAAGTGGCCATAAAAATGATAAAAAAATATAAGAGTTATTTCTTTATTTCTAACAATCATATATAACTATACTAACACACTAACAATAAGCTAAATTATTTATCATCACTTTTGTTGAAAATATTTTTTAAGTCTGCTTCCGCTAAAACCTGTGCTGTAACGGAGTCTGAACTTTTGGCGGTTATTTTAATAGGTGTTACTTCTTGTCTCTGATTGTCTACATCCACTGTACATTTCTCGACGAGTTCGTTTTCTGGGATGCCTTCAGACTTCAACTTTTCGTATTGTTTCACCAGCTTCTTGATATGGGTTTCCCCAGTTGGACTAAGCATGTTGATGGTGCTTAGACCTTGACCAGCAGAATGGAATTTCCTGAAATAAATTAAAGTATTTAAATAATTGTCATTTTATTATGGTCTAAGATCCCTGACCACCAAAATTCTTTAAATGTTATAATTAAAGAGTAACATGGTCAGGTTTAGTTTTAGTTTGTCTGTGTTCCCTGAATCTGGCTGCTTTCAACTCTAGGGTGAATGAGCATTTATCAGGCAAGCGTGCTTCATCGCCAACCTCATATACGCGTTTAGGCTTGATTGTGGCAGTGTTGGGCAAAATTTAATTGCAAGGTACAATTAAAAATAACAATTGATTAGTTGTTAATTGCGAAATAACAATTAACAATTGATTACTAATTGTTAATTGTGACGTTTCAATTAACAATTAATTAATTGTTAATTGTGACTTTAAAATTAACAAATAATTAATTGTTATTTCGCAATTAACAACTAATCAATTGTTATTTTTAATTGTACCTTGCAATTAAATTTGAAAAATGTAAATAGAAATAATATAATGGCACAGGGCAGGACTCCCACAAGGTTGACTGAGGAAATAATATATGTTAAATAATTTCTCAAAAAACCGGTTGTCTGTAAAGTCGGTTTACGGACATTAGTTTAACGTGACAACAACGTCATAACAAAACATTCAAAAAACAAAAATGAAACCTGGCGGTCACCCATCCAATTACTGACCGCGTCCGACGTTGGTTAACCTCGGTGATCGGACGAGAACCGGTGTTTTTGCCAAATATCTCGAAAACGGTGCATCCTACGGCAAAATCAATGAAATTTTCATCCCCCCTTTGATGCCCCCGCAACCCCTCTCCCGCCCCCCCCTCACCCTCCCCTACCAGTGTTGGGTATTAATCAGTTAATTTTTTAATCATCTTAGTAATTGATTGAAAATTTGATTGCAATTAATTTAATTGCAATTGATTTAATTGCAATTAATCTGTTAGTTGCATATTGCAATTAATTTATTTCAATTTACTCATGTTAATTGCAAGAGACAATTAACAGATTAATTGCAATTAAATTAATTGCAATTAAATTTTCAATCAATTACTAAGATGGAACACTGGATTGTGGTCAAACACAAATTATGATAAAACACGATTGTGATAAAAAAATGTTCATGGAAATGGATCTCTGCAACGCCTGATTCATCCTGCCACCATGCTGTAGTGCTTACGCTGCTGTGCTCTGGCGAGGAGCGTAAGACGGTTGAAGTACTGACACTTAAAGCATTCTATCATAGTTCTCTAGGCAGGCACAGTATCTGCAGATTCTCTGATCTGGTGTTGCACGTGACTCGCTTGCCACTCCATTTCATTAAAAAAATGTGATTTTCAGTACTTACGCTCTAACGACGTCTTCTTGGTAAAGAATTTGGCGAATCTGCTTAGTCTCCGGTTGTGGTCTTGCAAATTTGGGTTCCATGAGTGGCGGGAATGCTTTGTAGATGTCGAACCATAGGGGCCTGTCGTCTGGTTTTATTGCTCCACGAGTGAGGAGACCTTCCACCCTGAAAACAAAATTCGGAGAATACTAAATGCAAGCCAAAAATCTTCGACTTTTAAAGATCAAAAAGGAAAAAGAGATAGACCCATATTTGAATCATCAGGATTGTGGCAGTCACAGCTTAGTGATAAGGAAAGGTATGTATGACATGTGGGGAAAAAATGCCCACATTATGTATAGTCAAGGAAACTGAATCGTGTACCAGGATGGAACCTCTTCACAACCAATTACACAATGATTTCTTTGGCAGATGTAAGGTATGTCAACGTGAAATTTGCAATGAAAAGAGTTCACCCTGGTATGTGATTCTGATTCAGTTTCTCGACTATACCTACACCTGATGTTAAACATGTACTCAACCCACTACATAACCTCTCGTATGCCGGCCGGAACGCGGTCAGATTTAGGGCTATCTTTTTGTATTTTTCTTATAATCTATAACATTGGTACTATTTGAAACAAACAAAGACTGGCATGCAGGTTTTTTTTTTACTTTCGACATACAAGAGGTTAAGTAAAAAAACAATGAAAGTATGGACAGCTAAATAAGGTTATATTATAAATTGCAGTGAGTTGAGAAACTATCACAATAATTTAAAGATGATCATCATCATCACCCCAGCCTATATATGTCCCACTGCACTGGCCTGGTCTCAACATGATTTCAAGATCAGTGTTTTAAATAAATTAAAATTAGAATTTCAGTCAGTTGAATTTATTAATAATATAATTTTCAAGGTTAAGGAAATTAAATTGAAAATAAAAAAAAATAATTTAAGATAACCATATTTTATTAAGCAAATAAAATTAATTTTAAATTTAATAATCTTATCAATAACAAAGTAAGTTAATCATATTCATCTAGCATAAAATCTACCAAGAATGTCTCTAAAATATAAAATGCAATCATTGTGATGATAGTCAGTTTACAAATCATTTTGCATAGCATGAAAAATAGTTTTGCGTAAGGTCTCCCATCCACTCCGCTTAGTTTCTGATACAAGTTTTTGCTCTAAATTCTTGAGATCATTGGCAAGTACTTCAGCTAATTTATCACTTTCAGCTTTGTGTTGTACACTCATTTCCTCAGATCTAAAATCAAAGTATATTTATTAAGAGTCAGTTCTTGTATGTTTTAGTAAACTAAAAACAAAGACAAAATATTTCATACTTATTTTTAAAAGCATTGTGAATTTCCTTTATTGTCTCTAGTTTTTGCGTTTGAGCAGCATTGGCTTGTTTTATACATTTCAATAAAGCACTAATAAGCTGCTCCAATTTCTGTTCATTTTCTTTCATGGTTGCATGATCTGCATCAAGTTGATTTAAAACCTCAGACATGCTCTTTAGCAAGACTTCACTACATTTGTTCCTGAAAACAATTTGTACGTCAATGATTTAACACAATTTTATGTCCTAACAAAATAGGTGCTGGGTCAAGTCACTTTCACTCTATAATGTAGAGTCCACACTCTGAGCGCATTGGCTGACGGCTTTCAGACCGCAGACTTCTTCAGGATGTGCTAACAGACCAACCATTCATGAATATATTCATGTTGAAAAATTCAAACAAAATAAAATACATACACTGCATACATTGGTAAAACGCTTACCTTGACTCATTTTGGTGGCTCATAGTTTCCACAACTTTTTGTAGGGTATTATTGCCATATGAGACAGCTTCAACTTTTTTGCGCTTTGCAACTGCCTGGTAATCTCCCAATTTAGACATTGCTTCCTCCACAAATGTTTCAGTCTTATTACGTTTTTGGCCTTTCTCGTTTTTAGGCGAATCTTTTACATGCTGAATCTCATTAATAAAATCGTTTAAATCTTCCGATAAGAACTTTGATTTAGCAGTTTTCTTCATGTTTGACATTTTGTAGTAAGTAATAATCACTCTTTGCAAATACTTTGTAAATACTAAGTCGAGACGAGCGATCACGACCGTACACACACAAATCCCGCCAAAAAGGAAAGTTTTGCCGCTCTTTTTTTATGAGAACTACCGGTTCGAATTTTAAAATTATAGGAAGTGACTATTCTAAATAAATTAAAAATGGAACATGCGACTTTAATACAAATTGTAAAATAAATATGACATACCTTGTAAAGATGGTACCGATTCGTTCCAATCTGCTACTAGCCATTGTTTTATTTAAATAATATGTTTTGTTTTAATATTATTGCCTCGCCGAGGTTATGTTTAAATATAATTTTAAATAAATTGGTATGTATGTTGACAGACTGTCAAGCTGTCAAGTCACAATCAAATCAGCCAGTGTTTGTCATTCATTACATTACCTCTCCACCATGGACTTAATACCTAACCAGGACTAAGTACTAACTTTTATTAGTCAATCAGACAACTAGAGACAGCGGTCCGAGAGATTACATACAAACTAGAGAAACTCCCACTCGCACCATTACTTGATCACCCTAATTAGAACGAGATGCAAACCACTAGTTATTTTTTTTTACGGCCTCACTTTTTTTGTCGCAGTACTGTCTTGTCTTGGTTAGGTATTAAGGTTCATATAATATTACAATACTCTTTGGTATTAAGTCCTTGCTCTCCACTCCAATACTCTCCTGTCATATAACATTTTTTATTTTTAGTGTTGCCAGCAGAATTATAAAGCTACGGACAGACGTTTTATCGATTTCGAACCATTCGATTTTCTCGATTCACGATCGATATGGGGTTCAACCAAAAACAATAGCCGTGTGTGACCTTGGGAATCAAAGTGTAGTGGTAGGCGGTAGGCCATGAAATGACAATGCCCATAGGGTTGCCTTCGTTTAGTGTAGATATTTAATAAAAAAAGTTAAATGGATAAAGATCTTGAAGAGATGGAATTTTAAGTATGTAAAAAAAACCGGCCATGTGCGAGTCAGACTCGCGCACCGAGGGTTCCGTACAAATTTATATGTATTCCGCCTTAGCAGACCCCTGCTTCTAAGCAAAATGTGCGCAGTGTGGGATCATTGTAGATTGGTTACTGATATAGACAGACAGATAAAAAATGAAGGCTTTTCGCAATTTTTCCTTTGATGATGATTGAGTCCGACCGGTTTCGGCCATGGCGAGCACTTCGACTCCTACTTAAGTGGTGTTCTGGCGCTCATGCGCCCGAAGATGGCTAATGTAGCCTATCTTTGCGGCGAAACTCCGTGCACATTGCGGGCACGTAAGTACACCGTCTATGTAGTTGTATGGGATGGCAGCAGGTGGGAGGGCCTTGAGCTGGTCGCGTTTGTTGTCAAGGTCAACTTTACGTTGATCCTCGAAGTCCCGTACTTGGATATTCACCACCCTGCGCCATTCTGGACGCTGTGCTGCCAAACGCTCCCATTGAGAGGGCTCTATGTTGCATCTCTTCATATGTCGCTTTTCCTTTATCTGTGCTATAAGACCTTGCTTCGTACCAAATTTCAAGATTATGAGTTCACGGGAAGTACCCTGTAGGTTTTGATTCCCTTGCGAGTGTCGAAAATTTGCGGCATAAATGGCTGTATCTTTTGATTGCGTTGGCTTAGAAGTTTGATTTTTTCACAGCTCCAAGGGACAGTAGACCTATTTGATATAAATTTCAGCTTGATACATCCACGTGTTCCTGAGAAAAAGGGTCTTGACAGACGGACGGACAACAAAGTGATCCTATAAGGGTTCCGTTTTTTCCTTTTGAGGTACGGAATCTTAAATAAAAAAACGAGTCAGTCTCGCGTTATCTATATTAATATTATAAAGCTGAAGAGTTTGTTTGTTTGTTTGTTTGAACGCGCTAATCTGAACTACTACTCCGATTTGAAAAATTCTTTCAGTGTTAGATAGCCCATTTATAGAGGAAGGCTATAGGCTATATATTATCACGCTAACACCCATAGGAGCGGAGCGGAGCGGAAGAATGTTTCAAACATGGACCTACTACCTAAACTGGACTAAGTACTGCGACAAAAAGTGTCTCCGAAAATAAAGAATATAAAACCTTATGCTAAGGTCGTAAGAGTCTTGTTGCACGCAAAATAAAAATGAAGCCGTGTTTTGCCGAGTGAGAGGGCAACCAGTGACCGCTGTGTCCCGTTCTAACAGTGACCTAGAGTTGCCAGAGTTAAGTTTATTTCAATTCATTCGATTTTTGTAGAACAATATGCGATTGGTGTAATGTAATGAAGTAAAAACATTTATTTCTAAAATGTTTCTAAATATAAACAATAATTTATTACCGACATGTTAAAGCAATATTATTTGTTGCTACGTGTAAAGCCTTATTAACGCAAAAATTTTGCGATTGTCGTATAGGTTTTCTTTTATTTGTATGAAATACGGACACCTGTAGCGTTGAAAAAGCCGGAAAAAATCAAATGTTTTTTTTTCGGAAGTTTTCGAAGTTTTCGTTTTTTCCGATTTTTTTCGGGTTTTTTAAGAAAAATAAGAAATAAATCATTAAACTTTATTTATTTTTTATTCACTGTCACTCTCATTTATTTCAATAATTACTGCCTCCATGTCGTCGGTGTAGTCCGTTTGTAGGTGTAAATTAGTCCGAATAAAAATAAATCGCTTCCCAATGTTTTAAATCGCTTCCCAATAAATCGATTGTTTCCCAATGTTTTTTTCGGAATTTCTTGAATGTTGACTAAGTTGGAATGTGGACGAAATGGGAAAAGGACGAGATGGGAAAGTGGACGAAATGGGAATGTGGACGAAATGACCCTAAACGTGTCAAAGTACCCGCTGGCACTAAGAAAAAATTTAAAACCTTAAAAAGTATGTACTTACCAATTCTAATTAACAACATTCATATAGAAAACTTCATTCGTTTTTTTCCATTTCATTTTTTTCGGTTTTAATCGTTTTTTTCGGAACTGAGAGCGGAAAATTTCGTGGTATTTTCCATAAATATCCGAAAAAAACGGGAATTTTTCCGGACTTTTTCAACGCTACTGACAACCCCACATGAACCATCCAACCAATCAACCATCGCCAGAGAGGGATAAGAGGTACAGTTATTGAGCTCTCGTTCGGCTTCAATTTTGCGTCAACAGTTCATTCCGGTTGTACGTAGTACTTATTACTTCTATGGTTTCAAAATCGGGGGTTTTGAAGTAAAACATCTATAGGCGCTAATCTCAGGAACTACTGCTCCGATTTAAAAAATTCTTTCAGTGTTAGATAGCCCATTTATCGAGGAAGGCTATAGGCTATATATATTCACGCTAACACCAATAGGAGCGGAGCGGAGCGGAAGAATGTTTTAAAATCGGGGGTTTTTGCTAATCTCAGGAACTACTGCTCCGATTTGAAAAATTCTTTCAGTGTCAGATAGCCCAGTTAGATAGGGCGGGTTGGGGGCTTGGTGAGAGCGAGTTGGGGGCGGGTTGGGGGCGGATTGGGATCGGGTTGGTTTATTATGAAGTTTCACTTCTTCCGGAAGGAACTACGGAGAGCCATAATTGATGAAAAAGCAAATTGGATAAAAAAATAAGCTGCCCAAATTATTAATTCCACGCGGACGGAGTCGCGGGCAAAAGCTAGTGCATCTATAAAGTTAAAAGCAAGCAAAAATAAGTTCGTATTTCATAGTAAAGACCGGATAGGTAGCACTGTAGTTAGCTGACTACGATGAAAGAGGTCGTTGGTTTCTTCGGTTTTCTTTTCCTTGTCAGCAAAGAAACATTTTTTTCATCACACTTGCTCGTCAATGGTGTTATTCCATGCCTGTATACTAAATGTCAAAGGCCTAATTTGTTCTTAAGGGAGTTATAGATTTACGTACAGTTTTTCTACCGACCGACATGATTTTTTTCTGAAACCGTAAACTTTTCAGAATTTATTAAAACGGCATCATACAAAACCCATTAGGTTAATCTAACGTTATGTTATACGTTTGTTTTATAACAATCTTAAAAAGTTAACGGTTTCAGAAAAAATACGTGTCGGTCTTTTGACCCATTCGATGTTTTAATACATTCGGTCTTTCGTACTTCGGTATTGTAATACACCCTTATATAGATAGATACATACTTAAATACATATTAAACACCCAAGACCCGAGAACAAACATTGGTATTTTTCATACAAATATCTGCCCCGACACGGGAATCGAACCCGGGACCTCAAGCTTCGTAGTCAGGTTCTCTAACCACTAGGCCATCTGGTCGTCGTATTTACGTCGTGTTTCTATTTCCGAAGGCAACCTGAAAATAAAAGGCAGTATTATTAACCATTTCAAAAGTATCGAAGAAAACAATCCTGTTTTTTTTCTTTTATGACCAAAATGCTCAGAATCGGATTTATCCGAGTTTGAAGTTGGTCACCCTACTAAAACGTAAGCCGTAAGCTAAAACTCTGTTATTATTTATTCTTATGCTAGCTAAAACTCACCTAATCTCAAAAGTCAACCAGTGCCAGCCATGTTTTTAACAGTGTTGCCGTTCTAAATTATAAATATCTACTATTAATATGATTTGATTAGGGACCAATATGAAATTTCACGTTATGCTATCATAATTAATTCAAATGTCAATCGCCCTAAATACCTAAATTAAATAGAAAATAATTATGTTGAAAATGCGAATTCTACAAATAAAAGTAAATTAAAGAATTAAATCTCCATTGCAACCTTTCTTCAGAATTTGTTGAAGCTGGCAATTGTGTGACAAGGACACACGAAGATAAAGTAAGTTCCTCTCTTGAACGTTTTTTATTTATATCTTTAGTAATGTTATAATAAGTATTATGTCTAGGCATTAGAGTTCATTTTGGTTTATCACAGATTTTGCAGTGACCCTTCCAGGTATAGTCGGGGTAAGAAAAGGTTCGTCACTTTTCGACTCTATGTCAACGAGTTAAGGTCGAAAAGTGACGAACCTTTTCTTACCCCGACTATACGTTAGTATACAAATTCCTTGAGCCCGCCATCATGGACGTACTATAGCCCGCCATCCGCTTAAAAAAAGTTCACGTATTTCGTAATAACAATAATAGTTATATACCAAGCCATAATCTCCAAAAAAAAAACAATAATAGTTCTTCTGACTTGATGTATTAAAGCAATTCATAATTATTTACATTTTGTATTTGAAGACAGTCAAGTAAAAGTTATAAAAAATGTCGTCGTCGTCCGAAGAGTGTGATTTAAATTCAACACCGCCAGATATTATCCATGCAGCCAAAACAATTAATGAAAATCTTTTACCGGAGAAGTCTAAGGAGCGGTATATATATAGCTGCATATGATCAATTTATAAAATGGAGAAATGAAAAGAAAACAAGTTCGTGTTCTGAAAATGTTTTGCTGGCGTATTTTGGAGAATTGGCAAATAAATACAAACCGTCTTCACTGTGGTCCATAGTTTGTCTTAATTTTACTAATTGTACAGTGACTATAAATTCTAATAAATAAGTTTTTTTGCCCTATATTTTTATTTATTTACTCGCAAAATGTGATGAAAAACATTGTATGTTTCACGGGCGGTACGGGAATTACGAACCTCGACTCAAAAAGCCCTCAGTCTTCGACTTCGGGCTTCTACTAGAGCCTCGATCGTAATTCCTTACTTACCGCCCTTAATACACAATGTATTAAAAGCCTTAGGTAATTACTTAGTATCTTATCTTAGTATTAGGGGTCCTTGCGGATACACTTCGACCCGTAGGGATCTTTTGTGTAAATAGGTAATTACTTAAAATTAAATTTACAGTGGCGACGAGTTTCAATAAAAGCGTGGACGTAGAGTAGGGCAAATTCCTTATTTCATTCGTTTAGGACATGCTAGAGTGAAAACTTTCTAAACCACTTTCTTGTTTAACAAAATCGTCATATAATCTACTAACGTGTTCGGAATCACAATAGAATTTATCATTTATTTGTCAAATGGTTTATGACTATGGTAGAACGAGTCGAAGCAATAATATAAGTACAAAAAGAAAAAAACGTTAATTTATTATGAAAACTTTCTCTTTATTATCCTAGTTATTAAAAATCACAAGTACATCTCATTTTTCAAGGCATTCGTCACATAAAAATAATACTCATCATTTTTTAAATGTACACATTCTATACAATATTTACAAGACAACCCTGTGCTACTATTTTCCTTAACTTCATACACTTTATTATGTTTACATTCTTTTTAATTGTATTGCATATTTTATTGTACAATCAAAACTTACTAATTCCGTTTTGTTGTACTTTTATGTAATCTGTCAGATCTCATCTTCCAACCCTGTAATAATTATTCAAACAATTTATAATTTTCTAGCATTTTGTGGCCGGTGTAAACATGTCTTGGATAGTAGCATAAGGTTTAGATTCCGCCTCGGCGTATATAATCAGAATGCAGAATAAGTCGATCAGAAGCGCCACCAATCAACACGAGGATTTATTGTCTAACTAACGCATTTAAAATCACAATCGTTTTCACTTCTTCTTTCTGTCACATGGTATAGGATGAGGGTAGAGTGGATGGATGCTCGCGCGTTAGACAATACGGCTCAGCTCTTCGATCATATAATACGTAGATGCACGATCGCCGCTCGAAAAATGAAGCCATAATTTTATTCATCAATTGCCTTCTTTCGATTTCATACCAAAATAACGTAACTCGCATATTTTAGTATCGTGATTGTACCTTATTTTTATAGAATTAAGGTTCATTTTACAATCAATCAGTGTTGTCATTCCATTTTTGTAAAAAAATAAAAGTAACAAAACTGAAGCTCACACATACGATTTACGACGTTATGTTCTACTACGTAAGGTATATAATATTAATATCGCTGTCAATTGAAATTGCGAACAATGTAAATAAACCATTTCATTAAATGGTTTATTTACATTGTTCGCAATTTCAATTGGCAGTGATTGATGTAATATCCATATTCTAGCACTTGTTTATTGTTTTAATGGTTTAGGATAGTGTTCTGTTGTGGTAAGTATTGATTAAATACACACGGATTTAGCAGTATTTGGTGAGGGAAAATGGAAATTAAAGACATTTTAAATACAAGGTTTGTTTACATTGTTTGCAATTTCAATTGACTGACAGTTTAATATACTACATTTACTATATTACTCTTAGGGGCTGTTTCACCACCCATTGATTAATTTTATCTGACGGATAAATGTGATGCCGTCTCCGTCTATTCGAACAAAACAAACAGAGACGGCATCACATTTATCCGTCAAATAAACTTGATCAATGGATGGTGAAACAGGGGGTTAATCTGTCAGTTTTGTCATAAGTTAGTATTGGCGCGATGGAGACGTTTTTTTTTGTATAGGACCTTGCATCTACGTATTATATGATCGAAGGCTCACTTAGCTTAAAGAATCAGACTGAGGAAGCGGGAAGAACGGAAGGAGGAAGGGGGTATTTCTGACATCAAATGCTGACAATGTACGCATAGGCTTATTCTAAGGCCACATTGCTGGTGGCACGCTTAGAGGCAACATTGGGCTTCACCCTGAATTAAATCATTAATGTGACACGGCGCTGTTTCTTCACTATCCTATTCATATTATAAATGCGAAAGTTTGTGAATGTGTCTGTATGTTTGTTTGTTACTGTGTCACGTGAAAGCTTCTTTACGGATTCGGGTATAATTTGAAACATATGTTTATAAACTAGATTATGACGTAGGATAATATATCCCAGTGAATTATAGTTCCCGTCAGATAGCGATAAATGAATCGTAGTGATCGCGACGCGGGCAATATCTAATTGGCTCGTATAAAAAAATAGCTTGAGCCCCGTGACAGCTGTGATCTCCACAGATTATATAAAATTTATGTAAAAGACTTGTGACGCGTTAGGCACGTCAATGCGTTTAAAAGTCCGTCAGCGTATTTTAAGCAGCGGTATGGTTGAACCTTCAACCTTGTTGCTAAGCGTGCAATCCACACGGCCTCAGACAGTAATAGGGATGTTGACACCACCAATCAACTGAGGTACTTATAATGAGCTGTCAAAATACAATTCTCCCATAGAGTTTGAATGGCAATAGAAACTTAAGATGTCACTTGTTCGCCAACTCATATTTGTTTTAAAGCAACAAAAATCTAATTTTGCAGTTAATCGAAAATTAATCTGATTTTCAGGGCTAAAATAAAGCGTTTTTTACTGGAGTCGTCGAATTACTTTTTAATGGCGTCACCATCCCTATTCTGTATGATTATGATTGCGATCTGTGTTTCCTGAAGCTGCGCTTGTCGGCTTGCCGCGTGAGGATGTCGGACACGAAGTTCCTGTGCGTGAACACGCGGAGAATATCCTCACGAGCCTCCTGGATGCCTTCGCACACTATCTTACTCCTTTGTATGTTTCCCTGCAATGAAAGTGCAAGGTATAAATTTTATAACAAACGCTGTGAAGCTATCAAAATAACTTTACATTCCTGTAAATGTTTTCAGGATGTTATAATTTTATTGTGCTTGATGTTCAAAAGGGCTATGCTCGGAGTTTCTCTGAACGATCGAATTCGTAACGAAGTGATCCGACAGAGAACCATAGTTATCGACATAGCCCACCGCATTAGCACGCTGAAGTGGCAATGGGCAGGCCATATAACCCGAAGAACCGATAACCGTTGGGGTAGACGAGTTCTTGAGTGGAGACCAAGGATCGGCAAACGTAGCGTGGGACGTCCTCAGACTCGGTGGAGCGATGATCTTCGCAAGGCGGCTGGCAAGAGCTGGATGAGAGTGGCCGAGGATCGTGCTCAGTGGCGTGCCATGGGAGAGGCCTATATCCAGCAGTGGAAGAACATAGGCTGATGATGATGATGTTCAAGAGACGTATTCAAAAAATTGTACATACACTAAAAACAAAATCATGATATCGAGTCCTTTGTGTAACGAAAGTTAGGCATGCAAACCATTATGGGAAACTTTCGTTACACAAATGAATTAATTTGGTTTTGTTTTAAAGTGTATCGCGTCCAAACTAAAGCAATTACTACATTTTTAATCTAAAATAAATCTCGCAAAGCCCACCAAGTTGACATTTGGTTTGGAATATGTAAAAAATTGAGTACTCTGGGTCTTACGTTGTTAAGATGAAAATTTTCCAGGGAGTTTCAGTAAAAATGACCGCCTCAAATAATCTAGCTTAATTTCAAAATGCCTCGTATAAACTTTTGGTTTGGATAGCGGAGTAGCAAATATATGAAATTTTATGACGCGGGCCCAATTGCATAACAAAGTACAACTAATATTACAAGCGGAACTCTCGCTTCAGTTATATTAACTAGAAAGGGAGTTCCGCTTGTAATATAAGTTGTACTTTGTTATGCAATTGGGCCGCGGCTTTTATAAAGTGCTCTTCGGCATATATGAGCGAAGCGTTATTTTAGGTTGTTAATGTAGCTTACCTTGAGGAGTTCTAACAAAGCGTGCGAGTGCGGTTTGAGCGCGGCGTGGGCGCGGCCAGAGACGTTTTCCAGCGCGCGCAACACTCCTGCCAACTGGTCACCCACATCCGCTTCTAGTGTTACCTGTGTAAAATTGTGATGTTTAAGTTTCAGAATCTCCAAGTTTACAATTAAAAGTAAGACTCAGCTTTCGCCGATATTCGTATTCCGATAAGAACTGAATAACAAGAATAAATTATACAAGTTTTGCTTTGCATGTATCAAAAAAATAAATGATAGGTCTGTAGCTATACTAGGTGCCAGATAACGCTGCTTAAAAGTTCATTACTCCTCATGTATTATGTTATCTCAAGTTTAAAAACGACTGTCGCTAAATGTATGAACATTATCGCTAAATCAACTTTACGCGGTTATCGTGGTACAGGGTTGAGTTCACTTGCGGTCATTGCAGAAATTGTCAACATTTTCTCACTATTAGATTACACAAGTAAAACTTCTATAAGCTCTATCTATATGATGTATATATACGTATATATATCTACAGTAATATACCAAACGTAACTCTCTCTCTTTCTATCTTCACCCCCGCCCTCAACCCCCCCACCAATCCCACCATGTGCGAGCAGGGCGGGGGTGCGAGGGGCGGCCGTGTTACATCAGGCTCGACGAATTAACGAAATGTTAAATTAAAAATTAAGTTAAGTACAAAAATGGTTACCAAAGGTTCTTTACCTTTTCGTAGCAATGAACTTTTAGGCAGCGTTATCTGGCACCTAGTATAGCTATGGATGTGGGTCAAGAGATCAAAGGTTACGTGTCCACCTGCGCGGCAAATTCATACAGTGGCCGTGGCAGTATTCCATGACAGACGGGCAAACTTCTCTGGTCAAAATAAAGATTCTTTTCCGCGCGCCTGTATTAAAATGAATGTTATCTTGACTCGTTAAACATGGAACTACCGTGAGACTCACTCATAGTGAAAATAAACGGATCACTCACGTCTCAAACACACTGCACTTGTGCACGTGTGGCAGCCGCCGTGACGTGCGACTCCGAGAGGAAGGGCTACGGATTAGCCCGAAACATGTCGAGTTAAACTCGTTTTGAGACGTGAGTGATCCGTTTATTTTCACTATGTTATCTTGACTCGCTTCAAAGTCAAAGAGAAAGTCAAAATGTTTTTATTCAATTTAGGCTATAACAAGCACTTATGTCAAAGAATCTACCACCTGTTCGCAAAAACCCTGTTGAGAATAATCCGGCAAGAAGCTCAACAAGGTATATTTTTATCAAACAGATCATTACATAAATCTAAAGTATTTGGGTGAATCAACTTGTTCTTCCCACCCCAATGCTATGGTTACACAAATTTTGTCCCTTGGACAACCTAAGCATTTTTCTAAGAAACAGTGTGAAGATGTCACTTAGACAACCGGGGACAGAGTAAACGGATTGTTTTCAAAAAATTTGTACATAGTTAACGGCTTAATCGAAACAAAAATCACGATCGCTATTTTTGTGTTACGAAAGTTAGTCATACAAAGTATATGGGTAAGTCCGTTACACAAAAATAATTAATTAAATTTTGTTTTTAATTAATCCCTTAATTGTGTACAATTTTTTTGAAAACGACTCAAACACAAAAAGTTAATTCACCCATTTTACGCAACTGATTTTTTTTACACGATTACGGAAAAGCCAAAAGGAAGTGTAATGATTTCATCATCACTTATTTATTGCTTTATATGTTTACCAGTTCTTACAATTAAAAAATATGTCCCAATATAAACCCTGTAAGGGCACAACAATACACTTAAATTAACCATTATAAAATACTTAATTAGCATTAAATTATTAATTATTTTTAATTATAGTGTTAATTTATTTAAAGTTAATATTATTATAAATTTAATAAATAATAAATTATGTCATGTATTTGTTTCTATAGTTAATGTAAATAGTTAGTTATTAGCATACTTTCTTATTTATTAATGTCAAATAATTCTAATTTAAAGTCTAATGTTGATGATTGTCAAAATACTCTCTTATATTATAAAAACTCTTCAAGATCAAGTAATTCTTCAGTTTTGTACAAAAAACGTTATAAAAACTCAATTTCCTTAATATTAATCGGAATCACATTGTAAACCTTCACCGCCATATGATATGTGCCTGACTTTACTATTTGCAGTTTCGAAAACGTATTAATCAGTTTATTCCTACTCCTGAGGTTATGACGAGATTGAGAATTGTTCTCCTGTGTCTGTCTGAACAAATTCTTGTTATTCCTAACAAATTTACACAACTCAAACATGTACAGAGATTTTAGCAGTCTATGCTTCTTTAATTTTTTTTGAAGGAGCCCCGAAACAAATGTAGCGTTCTGTGTGCTCTGCCTACTCCCTTTGGGATACAGGCGTAGGTGTATGTGATTTTTTTTGGTTCCCGAACTTTTCCTGTTCGCAGCGCACTACATATAAGGTTTCGTATTTTGCCTCGGCGCCCCAGCTAATTGAAAGAAAGAGTGAAAAGTCAATTAATTGCCCACAAGGCGAGGGGTATCGTCGGTTTCGGAGCGTAAATATCAATCGGCAAGTGAGCATTACATGCAGCGCACGTGATTTGAATTATTTCACGGCGCCTTTACCCTCTACGGTGCCCCGGGGCACCTCGGCGCACACTATGGGAGTGTTCTTACCAGGTCGTCCATTTGTGCTGTGAGATGGTGCACTTTCCAGCCGTCAGCGGCGGCGCGCACGTGCCTCTGACTCGCGAGCGCGAGGATGTCCTTGGCGCGGGGCTCGCGGCGGCGCACGTCCGCCGGCCGCGCGAAGTGCAGGGCTGTGGCGCGCCACCCGCACACGTAACTCGAACTGAGCAAGGGACCTGCAAGCCGATTCGACATAACATTTTCTAGATGAGCATTTTCAAAAAACAATTGTGTCAGTTTTGTGACAAAAAAATATGGGACATTTTTTTATCATCACAATAATGATCTTGATTCTGTGTAAGAAAATCCCAAAATTTCCTCATTTGAAAAAAGTAAAGAGTACACTTTTTGCAAATGCTCAGATACAGTCTCTATGTCATAAGACTGATAAGAAACTTCTCCTCGCTGACGAAACCAAGAAGGACTCAAGTGCGACCAGGTGCGCGACGTTCATGGTTTCTTTAGTTAATCTGGTTGTTGTTAGTTTTTTTTCAATTGACAACTCTCCCACGTTTATCAAGCAAACAAAACAAGGTGTCTTAAAATGAATCTGGAATATTTCAGCAGCATCATGTATTTACTAAAATCATACACATTTTAAATTGCCAAGTCCTTATCATCCCATATCCCTTCAATGGCATTACTACCGCAGATATTTTTTTCACGAAATTATTGTACGCTTAAAAGCAAAAGTTCAATACGTAAAAAAAGTCGAAAGTTACAAAAAAAAAACTGGCAATATTTGACCCTGGCAACGAGTGTTGTCAGCTAATACAAACGCATAGTAATATTGTGGATAGGATATTTTATTTAAGGAAAACATTTTATTTTTAAAATTGCCAGTGCATTAAAGATCTCTTGATAGTGAAACGTCTTACGTTTTGGCGGTGGATTTACAGTGACCGGGGGCGGAGTGGGTGGAGCGTCTTCTGCGGGGAACTCGCATTGCCTCACGTCGTTGCTGAGCCTGTAGGTAATTAATAGCATTTTTAAGATTGGTCCTGATGAGTATCACAATAATAACAGTTATGCAATTAATATGTCGTTACTTCCGTGGCAAAGTCGCAAATTTGCAATTTTTGCAAAAGTGTTTTTGATGCCAAGACAAGTAAAATAATCTTTCTTCGATTTAGACTATAACAATTAGGTACCTATAAACGTTAAATAAATTACCGTTCAGAAAAAAAACTGTTGTGAAACCAGCAAGAACTCGACAAGTTTTTTTTCTTCAGAGCAGTCAAAAAGCTCCCGTAAAAAAAAACGTTATTTTGCAGTTTTTTGACTTTGCCACGGAAGTGACGATGTACGAGTATACTTCCTTCACCGTAAAACTTATGGTGAATTTCAGATGTAATTTCGCACATAAATTCCTTTTTTTATTATTCCTCAATATAATTGATTGCAGACTCACATCTGTTTGCGTGGCTTCTTGCGCGGGCTGAGGTCGGGCTGCGGCGGCGGCTCGGGCTCGTCGTCGGGCGCGGGCGACGAGGAGGCCGACACTGTGGTGGAGCCCCCAGACCCTGCGCCGACGTCCTCCCAGCCGCGCGCGAACCCCAGGACTGGCTTAGTCGGCGACCTGGTAAGGTTATTGAAATAAAGGGCAGTTCTTGTATAGACCACAAGAATATCAAAAGTCAAAATATAAGAATTCTGAAAATATCGTGGACGGATAGGGTATCAAATGTAAGAGTTTTGTAGATGGTGAACAAAGAGGTAAGAGGATTTTGAAAACAGTCAAGAAACGCAAGCTGCAGTACTTTGGTCACATAATGCGCAATGATAAATAAGACCTGCTCCAACTCATTATGCAAGGGAAAATCCAGGGAAAGCGACCACCCGGTAGATGGCGTTACTTCGTGGCTTAAGAATTTCCAGACGAGGTTTAACCTAGCACAAGATCCTTGTTGCGAGCTGCTGTGTCCAAGATAAGAATAGCCCTAAAGATAGCCGACCTCCGGTAGGAGATGGCACCTCAACAAGAAGAAGAACAATTAAGCACTTATGAATGTCAAAGAATTTACCATGTGTTCAGAAAAACCCTTTTGAAAAGAATTCGGCAAGAAATTCAACAGGGTAATTTTTTTCAAACACATCTAACAAAAAAGTATTTAATAAAACTAAATTATAAATACGCTATTTGAGACAAGGGATCGCCAATGCGATTGGAATTATTTCCAAACAGCCCTGTCTATGGTATAATCATTAATTTTATGGTATGCCTTAGATATTAATGTTTTCTTGACGATGGATTTGAACTTTGGATCTGTTTGGTCCATTATTGTTTTGGAATTTTATTATAAGAACGTAAGCAATTTCTCAGAAACCTGTTAACCCGAAAACCTTTAATAGCTATTGTTGTAGCTTTTTCAACTAGCTAGGACTCCCTAGCTACAGGAAGCCGTGACGAAAAACTAAGTCTTTAAGTGCGCTGCAAACAGAAAAAGTTTGAGTCGGAGCCGCGGTAGCCTTAACAGAATCCTAAGCACACTGACTGACCGGTGGGATTCTCCGCTGTTAAAGAAGTGGATGACTTCTGTGTACTATTATTATACCCCGTTATCTAACGCTCAGTTTCGGGCTTTGAGAATTTAGCTAAATTGAGAATTAAGCTAAATTCTCAAAGGTTTCGGGGCAAGTGATGGGGCAGTTTCGATAATCTGAAGCGATAAAAAATTAAGTTCATTTACTCACTCACTAACATAATTATCAAAAGATTCATACTTACCAGAGCTCTGCTATAGTGATTTTTTAAATTATTATGAAATGAAAGAAAAAATAATAATTTCATTTATTTTATTTTTGTAAGTATGTTTCATAATAAATTAACAATATTTTTTCCAAATTATATGAAGTCAAACTTCGTCGCCTGCATTTAAAAAAATCCATTTTAAAAATGAAAATGATTTTTCGACCTCTAGAGATGTAACTGGCAAAAATACCTTTGCCAATTTGAACTTCCTTATTTTCTAACAACTGATTAATAATTTTTACAGATTTAAAGCCTGGATTTTTATTTAATATGTTTGTTAATTTGCATGAATCAATTTCCCTTTGTGGCGCAGCCTCACTAATGCAATTTTATTTTGAATATCATGTACAATTTATTGAATCAGGCGTTACTTTGCGGAGGTCCATATTAATGAACTAAAACAATTACTTTGCTCACCCGCGACCTTACAATAGTTACGTTTATGCAAAAAATGTGTGTTCATGCAGTTCCTCCACCTCCACACTGTACGAACACACACAAATCACATAAACACAACTATCACCACCACCAAGCTACACTGACGCGTTTCGAACTCAACCAGAGCTCATCTTCGGAGTTACCACAACCGTATGCTATGCTACCAAATGTTAAACTCATGTTCTGCATGAACACACATTTTTTGCATAAACGTAACTATTGTAAGGTCGCGGGTGAGCAAAGTAATTGTTTTAGTTCATTATCATGTACAATATTCAATGACTGTTTCAATGATCACTTGGGATCTTCTAATTTTGTAATGACTGCTGATAAAATTGTGAAATGGGTGTGTAGAAAATTTATTTCGTTTATTCCGTATCTGTACTATTTAATAATTGTCCCCCTCCTATCCGATCAAATAAATGCAATGAATGAGTTATCTCAAGAGCATTCACAAAAGAAGAATTTTATTTTGACAAAATAACTATTTATAAGTAAATGTCAATCAACTAATTATGTGAAGCAACATCACTATTTTAGATTGCCCCGAATTTATTTTAGATAACGGGGTCTAACTATTATTATTATTTTACTAACTCTAGAAAGAAGTTTGTCCAGTCCACTAATACAACGAGGTCAATGAGTCATGGCATGTTACTTGAAAAGTAAATTATTTGAGTTTGAAATAATGCATGCATACCCATCAGCATCCCGTTTCCTCAGTATAGAAGGCCTAGCGCCGGCCATAGCGGCGAGTGTGAGCGGCGCCGCCGCCGCCGCGCCGCGAATCTCCGTAAGAGTTTGGACTGCGCTCACCACGTTCACTGAAACAGATACAATACAATGACTCTTTATTGTACACCACAAAGAAAAAATACAGAAAAAAGTTCACGGAAAAAATATACAAGGTAAGCAAGCAAGGAGATATAGTATAAATCTTCCCAGGTGAATTTTTCGCTTCGAGCCCTTATCTTTCAAAACAAACGGTATCGTCATAGTATTAAGGTTCAAATTTAATGTAATGGCTCGAAGCGAAAAATTCACCTGGGAAGATTAGAAGTGTATAGTTAGTTACACTTCGTTATAACAATTGGTATTGATCACTTTTTTACAATGTGGTCTAATTCCAAAACCATTTCGAGGAATAGGTTTATTAAATCATTTTATAACATTGTAGTAAAAAAATATTAAATGATCGTGTGTATTTTTGCAAAATAATGTTTGACCTTTGTTTGACCTTTCTGTGGGCATTAACTTTGAAATTCTTTGCAACAAGAAAAAAAAAGCCGTCCGTCTAGTTTCTCTATACTATTCTCTGTCACTTCGACGTAGTTATCATCTGTCAGTTTAAGGATACTATTTTGAAAAACATTCTTCGCGTTTTCCATATTTTAATAATGGATTTATACAGGAAGAGTTTCATTCCTACTTGTGGAAATGACTGTGTCAATAGCCCAAACAAATTAATTGTTCGCATTAGAGAAGATTTACTAGAGAAGTGGTGCCGCAAAGTTAATTCAAAGTTTACAAGATGTACTTATTGTTGCGAGGATCATTTTAATGTAAGTATGGATTAAATCCTCCAAAGAACTTTCAAGGGAACACTTCTAACCATTTTATTTTATACGTACAAAAAATACTATAGCCGTAAATCGTATTTTTTACCTATTCTCTTGGAAGAATCGGCAACTTTAGTGTTATTGTTATTGTAATGTAAAGTGACATTGTCAGATGACAACTAACCATCGATTGTGACACATTTTTTTTGTCATTATGTCTGTGGTTTATACACAGATTCTGCCGCGGCATGTAATTTACGAGAAGTCGTATCTCAAATTTTCAATAAGTTATAAAAAAATATTGGAGTGATGAATTGCTGAAATATTCAAATTAGTTTCTTAAAATGCTCTATATTTTCGATAAAAAAAATAAAAAGGAGGGTTAAAAAAAATGAACAATCCCAATTATCCACTACATATTCAGCAACCTGTTAAAAAAGAGAATGAAAACTCTCTCAAAGTCAAAATATATTTATTTCGTTTAGGCTTCAATTCAAGTACTTATTAATGGCGAAGAATCTACCACCGGTTTGGAAAAACACTGTTGAGAAGAATCCAGCACCAACTCAACAAGATATATTTTTTCAAACAGATCCACAATGATATTAAATTACATACATCCCTATGGTATAGCATGGCAAGCATATGTTTTTATGGCCCGTAAGGTTTTTCTTATTACGAGAGGGAGGCAAACGGCCAATTATGAAACCAACGATCATGACATGACACTCATTGGTGCTGCGCAACGGAGATTTGATATGCTAAATGAAGTGTGGACCTTTAGTTCTACTCAGTGACTTACTAATGGAAGCGGGTTGCGACTGAGCGGGCGCTGAAGCGGGAGCGGAGACGGGCGCGGGCGCGGGCGCGGAATAGTGCGGCGCGAGCCTCGGGTGCGCGGCGCGAGGCACCTCGTAGTACAGTTGTGGAGGCGCGCTGTTGCCCACCGGTGGGCGCACTGGCGCTGCATTTACTCCTACTACCTGCAAAACATTATTATATTTTACAATAAAGGCTTGCGTTTGAGCACAATCACGCCTGATGGAAAGCGAAGGTGAGGTCTACGATGGAGTACGCTTGCATAGTAAATGCTCATTTACCCTAGACTTGAAAACGCCCAGGGGCCTTTTGAATAACAAAGTACAACTAATATTACAACCGGATCTCTCGCTTCACTTATATTAACTAAAAAGGGAGTTCCGCTTGTAATATAAATTGTACTTTGTTATGCAACAGGCCCCAGGTTGTAGTGTTCAGGGTAAAATAAGAGCGGGGTTAAGTATGATAGGTACTGTAGCTGTTGATACTTGACAGATATCATAAAGGAGCAGTGAAAAGGGGTATCTGGAATTTCCCGCGGGATAGAGAACGGGAATTGTCCATACATTTTACTTCTGCGCGGTCGAAGACGCGGGAAAAAGCTAGTCTAACATAACTTACACTTCGTTTATTTCATCAATCAATCATTCATTTATTTATTTGTAAAACATAGGTATTAATTAATTATTTTTTTCAATTGTTACAATTTTTTTATCGATCAATATCTTTTGCTGTAAGGCGTACAAATATGTATGTTCATAACATAAACTTTTAAAATAAAAACATGCCACAATCATTAAATAATCAAATTAAATCAGATTACGTAACTCAAATTAAATTAAATTACATTTTTTTTGTTTCAGCATTAAAAAAAGGTAATCTTGACAAGTAAGTATTTTTGCTAAAAACGGTTGGTTAAAAATATTACTTATGAAACCAAAAGAATGCATTAACCATTATGTCCTTGCTAATTGTTACATATTTGCTGTGAGTTGCAGACAGAAGAGACGGGGCGGAGACGCGGCCTGCGACGCGCCCCCGTCCCACGTCTCTTCTGTGTCGCTTGCGCCTTAGTACCTACCTTAGCCGGCTGGTAATTTCTTTGAAGCAGCGGCAGAGGGCGCGACGCTGCGGGCGCGGGGGCGGCGGGGCGCGGGGCGGGTCCCCGCACGGCCCCCGTAATCACCCCGCTCGATAAGCTCGCTGCAACATGCACACGATTATGGCCTCTATATACAATGGTCGAGGAAACTAAATCGCATCATCATCCCAGCCTATATGGGTGAACTTTTTCTTGTCACCCGTTGCTACTGTTACACAAACGGGAAAATCTAAAAAAAAATTACCAATGGTTTCTATTTTTTTTTGTATACAAACTAATTTCAATATTTTTTCATTTAGTTCCCTACTTTTTTCAAAATTAATAATTGAAACTATTTTGGTTGAGGCTCCCACACGACCAAACTTCTAAACCTATCTAAATGCGTACAGTCAAGGATTTTAATTGTTAGGCCACTTGCCACTGTTCGTATTTTAGCCGTGTAATGCAAATCGGGTGCAGCTGCTTATACTCGTATATGCTGATTTGCATTACACGGCTAAAATACGAACAGTGGCAAGTGGCCTAACACTTTGATCAATTATAACTGTAGATCCACAGTCGCGCGCCCGAAAATGTCCGAGCCAAATGAGCGCCACTTTGATAAAAGTGGCCTTCTTTTTTCTCAGTACGTTGCGTGAAATTGTCAAGTTTAGCTGTCAAGTGTCAACCGAAATTCGACTGTAAAGAAGTAAAGACTAGGTTCAAATTTCTGTGTAGGTGATGATTTTAATTGTTATGCAAACAAATAAAAAAGTTCGGACATTCTTTGAAGGGGATTTTGTTCGTCAATGTGTATCTTCAGTTACAATTGATCAAAGGCCTAACAATTAAAATCCTTGACTGTACGATAAGGCAACCCCTTTATTTTATGTGTAGTGGTGTACTGTAACTAGTGTCACTTTACTGGCGCTGACAAAGTGCTAGATGTCAGACAGAGGGTCCAAATCAAACCCCGTAGTTTATTCCACGCGTAAATTGTGAAGAATTCTAAATAATGCTATTCCACACCGATTAAAGTACAACTTGGAACGTCTACGACATCTACTTCAATGTCAAATGTAAATCATTGCTTATTTGATGTGTAATAAAAGCATTACATGAAAGCATTAAATTATTAAAAGAAAGTTGTTAGTGATACTCACAGGCGAGTACCGTCGTGGTGGGCAAGGAGACGGCGTGTCCGGGGGCCGCGGCCGGCGGCGCCGGCGGGCGGGCCGCGCGCGGCGCCCCGGCGCGCGCGTTGTACACCAGGGCTCCGCGCACACCGCGAGGAGCTCCCGGCCATGCTAACACAAATTAAAAAATTGACATAAAAGACTTAATATTTATAAAGTCAACATTCACGCGGGCCCAGTTTGGATTGGGATTTAAGGACTTCATACATAACATTGAATTTCTTCGCAGGTGTGTACAGCTCACGACGTTTTATTTCTTTTACACTTCGTGTAAGTACACGAATATGTAAGTACTGATATAAAAAACTGCATATATTATGCATAAATATAACTCAAAAATTTAATCAAAGTCTTATCCACCCTTTGATCAATTATAACTGAAGATACACATTGCCGAACAAAATCCCCTTCACAGAATGTCCGAACTTTTTTATTTGGTTGCGTAACAAATAAAATCATCACCTACACAGAAATTTGAACCTAGTCTTTACTTCATTACAGTCGAATTTCGGTAGCGGCAAAACTCCACTTGACAGCTAAACTTGACAATTTCACGCAACGTTCTGAGAAAAAAGAAGGCCACTTTTATCAAAGTGGCGCTCATTTGGCTCGGACATTTTCGGGCGCGCGACTGTGGATCTACAGTTATAATTGATCAAAGTATCCACCTTATGCTTTCGTCACCATATTATTGCTTCCATTAACCAGGCATTTTCACTTTAAACGGCGCAGAAAACTTTTTTGTAAAGAGGAAATTTTGGTGTTTTCTTACTCGGAATCACGAGCGCTATTCATTTTTATAAAGAACTAGCCTTCCGTCCGCAGCTTCGCCCGCGATGAATTAATTTTCTCGTAGGAAAAGGTATTTTTCCCGCGGTAAAAAGTAGCCTATGTTATTCAGTGATAATGTAGCGGTCTAACGGCAAAAGAATTTTTGAAATCGGTCCAGTAGTTTCGGAGCCTATTCAAAGCAAACAAACAATCAAATCTTTCCACTTTATAATATTAGTATAGAAAAAAAGTGTCTGTATTTTTTTTTGAGACAGATTTGTGACTTTTATTCATATACATAGTTTGAATGGCACGTTACGAGATACTTTTTTTATCAGCAAAATCAATAGAGCTCTTGATTCCGAGTAGGAAAACATCAAAATTTCCTCATAAAAATTACAGATTGTAGTAGATTGTACAATGAGAGCATAAAACGAGTCATTTTACCCGAGACGTTCATATAGCTACCCGAGCCGGTACGGCGTGGGTGGAGACACGCCGTGGGGAAAATGGATCTAATGCTAGAGTTGTAAACACTTTGATTGCAAGGAAATTAAACAGCAACAATTGAAATTAAATTTACAAGCTCTTATTTTTTATGCATTGCAATTTATATAATAATGTACTAGATTTGTCTAGTTTTATTAATGTCGTAATATAAAACACCAGTTTTGTAAAAAAAAAAACCAATAAACTCATAAATTTAATTTAATTTCTACTGTTTGTGGCTGATTGCCATGGTCTTAGAAGAACATTTTACTTTATGCACAAGAACATAAAAATCTATTTTATGAAACATTCTCTCGACATAAAGTACAACTTTAACTTTACGAGCATGAGAACGAAACATATTTATGCTCCATTTAAAGTGAAAATGCCCTGCTTTTGGTAATTTCCACTCAATTGGCTAATTCCTCTATACAACTGGGTCGTAACTATAGAGTCTATAGTTACGAGCCAGTGATCGGCAGCTCATTTTGTTAATTACCTTGTCCGGTCTGCGAGGTGGAAGGCGCGGCGGGGCGCAGCGCCAGCGAGGCTCCGGCGGCCAGGCCGCGCGGCACGTGGCTCCCAGTCTTGTTCACGAGGACACCACCGCCCGCGTTCACGCTCGACAGAACTGGAGGGCAAACCAAGCTTGTATACATATTTGCTATTTGACATCTAAAAAAATACACTCAGTCGAGCATAGAACCTGAAGAACTTGAAGTTGGTAAAAAATATAAATTACTAGCCTTCCGTCCGCAGCTCCGCCCGCGATAAAATTGATTTTCCCGCAGGAAAAGGTTTTTCCCCGCGGTAAAAAGTAGCCTATGTCACTCTGTGGTAATGTAGCTTTCTAACGGCAAAAGAATTTTTGAAATCGGTCCAGTAGTTTCGGAGCCTATTCAATGCAAACAAACAATCAAATCTTTCCTCTTTATAATATTATAGTATAGATATAGAAGTATAGATTATGTAGATTTAAAACAATTTTTTTTTGAGGTTTTGTCTTGTTTAAATTAAGCAGATATTACTTAATAAGATGATTTTAATAAAACCCATTTTTTTTATTGTACTAAATATAGAGATAGCTGTTACCTGTGACTCCATCAGCGAAGAATTTTATCCCTATCCCGCGAGAACTATGCAATTTCCTGGGATAAAATCTATCTTATTCCTTCCCAGGGTACTAATATTTTAAAGTGGTTAAGTCTGAAGAGGTCACAGACAGACAGAAGGACCGAGTAATTTTCGCATTCATAATTGCATTGATTGAATGATAAAGATATGTAATTAAAATTTGTTTTGGAATTTCGGGTGAATATTTGTGTGTCAAACATCATTATATTGCCCCAATTATTACTAAAATCAAAATGGAACAACATCAGAACTGTCTTTCGTTTTCATAAAAAGTTAACTCTGTGCATCATCTCTTTAATATCATTCTCTGAAATTTAAATTCTTTTAAGGCCGGCGCAAACCAGATGCGTATGCGTGTCACGCACCAGTTGTAATGAATTAAACTGTAAGAAAGATGGCACACCATGTGCATTGTGCACGCATCTAGTGCGCCATCCCTCCCACAGCTCCATTCACCACAACCGGTCCGTGTGCGTGATGTGACCAGTCTGCACCGGCCTTTAAGAAGTGTGATGTCTAGAAATAATAATACAACAAGTGGCGAGTAAATACTCTGTATTATAATAAATAAGATGCTTACGTTTGTATCATCCCAGCCTAAATACGTCCCACTGCAGGGCACAGGCCTCCTCTCAGAACGAAAGGCCGTAGTTCCCACGCGGGCCCAGTGCGGATTGGGAACTACACACACACCATTGAATTTCTTCTCAGGTGTGTGCAGCTCATCATGGTAAATTTCAAATACGTCTACGTCTGTATAGTTGTCACATATTGGGCGAGCGTGAGTGTGGCGTAGCTCACACTATAGAAGTATGAAGAGCTAAGTTTCCCAAATTCATTCTTACCTGGTCGAGTGTTATGGTGAGGCAAAGGTGGCAGTACCCTAACACTCGGAGGCAGGGTGCGCACTGATGAGCTCACAACAAGGTTGCCAGATCCACTCACAAGCTGCCCTCCAAGTCCTCCCACATTCAGCACCTGTTAAAGAGATTCATTTAATTTAAATAAGATACCTATTTAGTAGTAAAAAAATAATACATTTGCCTAGAAATTCTAAATTTTTAATGGTAGAGTTGTGCAGTAGGGTGTCCCTTAAATTTCAAGTGTCCATATCTTCTTAAAACTTTCTTAATGACCCAATATAGTCCAGAAAAAAATATTAGCCCCTTTTATAAACGATAACCCATGCTGATTTGCGATTTAAACTTGTCCATACAAGTTAAATGTGTACTGCACTGCAATCTATAACCACATGCAACCAACACCCATTACTTTTTTTAATAATAGTTAATAAGTGTTCTCCACATACTGCAAATCTCAGTCCAAATAAAAAGTAAGGATGGAAAGAATTCTGCAGACAACAATGCTGCCGTAAACTGGGAAGAAGACATATTTGAATTTTTTTTGGAATCGAGTGACATAAAGTATTTCAGGCTAGGAAAACATGCCAGATATATCTTTTTTAAATATGATGGCCGAATGCGAGGTCAGGCAGGCTCTTTATATGCGTGTGTGAGCAAAGCTCTACTATTTTGCTTAGCAAAGTTTGTTTTGAGTCTCCCAATGAGGCTGGCATAGTCACACAGGTGCACTTAAGCCTCGAAAAAAAAAGAGAAAAAAAAAAAAAAAGTTTGTTTGCACACACACAAGTGCAACAAGGCATGGTTTTACAGGCCTCACTTTGCTGTTCACAGAACTCCATCATATTTGTGAATGTGATAGTATATGTGTGATGCTTGCCTATGAGTTAAATACAGGGTAATTTTTTAATCAGTACACAAATTTTGATACGTGATTCAGTATCATTGATAAATCACGATAATCAGTTGAAGATTTTTTTTTTTTAAATTTTGTAATTTGGGTTGTTCATAGTAATTCATCTAATAATTGGTTGAGTTACTATGAAAAACAAAAAAAACAAGTGATTAATATTACAACAAAAAATACTGAAATTTGTTATTTTTACAACACTGAATCACATATTAAAATTTGTGCACTTAATAAAAAATTACCCTGTATAATGCAGTACCTGAGCTCCACTGACTGGTGACGCCACACTGACTTGGACATTAGGACAGGAGCTGGACACTTGTACGGAAAGCTGCGTGCCCTGGCTGATGATCTGCGTTGCTGGCTGTAGGATCTGTCCTGTCCCCAGCAACTGAGATGGAGTTATGATCTGCGAACTCTGTCCTAGCAGCTGCGAGCCTTGACTCACGATTTGCGTGCCTTGGAGGATTGGAGACCCACTGACTATCATCTGTTGCTGGAAAAATGTCATCTTTTTAGATTATACTTTCAGGATTTTTTTAGTCAAACAGTGCCCAACAGGACCCTATCATTATTTATTTCACATTATGTATGTGGCCTCTATAAAATTTGATACAAAGCTGCCATGCAAAAGGCATTTGCATGCATTGCATGCCTTTAAAAGGGTTGCCATGCAAAAAACATGTTTTTTTTTCAGTATGATGGAACCAGGGAAAGAATATAATTTAGCTTAATATTTACTGCTGCACACTGTCAGTGTAGACATGATTGTTGATAGAGCTATTTAGTCATTATTAAAGATTTCAAAGATTAAATGATGTGGGTGAAATAGTCAGACAAGACAAGAGTTATTTGATTTTGATAATTCCTCCATATCCAGAGACAAAAAGCGACTATCTGAGCATGGACTCTGATAGTTTCTTGGCATTAGTTCTGTTATTCTTCACAAACAAGCAGTATGGTGCAGAAAAAGCAAAAAAAAAGTCTTTTCAGACAAACTGTAACTGATTGACAGAGGTTTTCACTGCCTGAACATTCATCAATTTTGAGCAATTGTAGATATATTGTCAGCCAAAACAAAATCTAGGTACTAGAGGTGGGCGCCGATGGCGGCGGCGCGTAATCGGCGTGATCGGCGTAAATCAAACAAAAGTAATTATTAATGAAAATAACAGTTTTTTTTTTCTTTTGGCTTTCACCCTTGCTTTTTTAGCAAGGCGTATTTTGCCAATGTCGACGTAAAGACATGACACACATGAGGAGACTGTTCGGTTTAAGAAATTTTGATTTTGGGGAAGGAATAGACAGGAGACCTAGAACAAATAATACAAGTTATGGACGGTACACAGACAACATATAAGACGATCTTACATTATAAGTTTTTTTAAAATAACAGTTTACTTTCACTTGTAAAATTGTTATAAAACTACTGACATGTGGTGACGTAAGCAGCGGTTTGGCCGAACCTTAAAGTTGTTTTAAATGTATTGCGCCGATTTCACGCCGTTGCAATGACCGGCACACACGTCTAATAGATACCTATACATTAACCCGTTGGACAACCAACAAATTTTTTGGGCAATTTTTTCTAAGTACCCTATGTTATAAGGTGATCGAAACTAGTATCAAAAATTAGTAAATCATGAACAGTTAGTTACGCGCCACTGTGGCGCGCGGGACGTTCGACAAGTTAATCAAAATCAGTTACAATGTATGGGGGTGAAGACGGCTATTGATGTTTGTATGAAAAGCCATGACTACATTATACAATCATTCATCAATATAAGTCAGTTATTTTTAGTTGCATTTCTTTGTTATTTCAAGAGTCATAAATGTCATAATAACTAAGACTAAAAAAGATTTACAAAATTAAATCTTAGAAACATGTACAGTCATGGGCATAAATATAATGTATGTTACCAAGGCATCAAAAATATCTATACAACTCTGTGCCACTAAACAATAGGTTGGTGTTTGCATATTTTTGATGCGATGGCTGTGTAGATATTTATGCCTCCGACTGTACTTGAGTTACGTTTATAAAATATCCACAAATCGCAGCACTAGAAACAAAATTTAGGAATGAAAATTAGTAACATGTTTGATTGAACTAATTGCCGCCCTCGTGTGCTGAAACAGTTCGTAACACAAAACTGAAGAAGGAAAGAGAGAAAAGTGAGCTAACATTCCTCTACAACTGCAAAATATGGGATTACCTGCGAACCAACGCCAGGAGCCAGAATTTGAGTGGCGGGTCGAATCAAGCCCATTGAACCAGCGTGGGTAATTATTTGACCTGCACCTGTTGTCTTCGGCTGGGTAGTGATTAAGTGAGTCATTTTTACATCAGAGTTGGATACACTTTTTACAATAGTGATTTTTTGTGGTGCCAAATCAATCGGATACATTTTGCCAGTAGTGATTGTTCTTTCATTCTCTAAATTATTACTCATGGTATACCACTTTTGTTGTTTTGTCAATTGATCATGATACTAACACTCACTATCTATTGAAAAATAAGTCTTCCAAGTAATTAAATTCAATATTATCGCCACTTTTACTGAAGAAATGTAAACGGAGACGAAAAGAACGCTTCTACAAACGTCAAGTTAAGTCAATTTTATGACTTTTCTTTCATCCTTCACCCTCTGCACCTTTGCCATAGAGAAAAAATTCATATGCGCTACCATGTGGGAGATGCTTTACATTTAGGCCGGCCACATTCACGCGGAATTTTTCTTCGGTTTCCGTACGGAATGACGTGTCCGAGTGAAACAACGCTATATACTTTCGTAGCCCTGTCTCGTTTGGACGCGTCATTCCGTACGGAAACCGAAGAAAAATTCCGCAAGTATGCGGCCGGCTTAAAGGCCACCAAGAACCGGGAGCGCAGGGCGCCGACGGAGCGTGCCCAACTCGCACGCTCCATCGGCGCCACGCACTCCCGGTTTGTTTTGGCCTTTAGCAAATCATTTTATAACATGGCAACAATGGTGATTGATGTCAAGTTTAAGGCAAAAAAAATCGCGTTATTGTCTGTGGAGTGGATTAATGGAACGCCATGGCGGAGCCAGTTGGTGACGGTGATTTTATAAAAGAAAATATACAAAAATTTAACAATGAAAGGCGGAGCAGTAAGCAGTGGGTCAAACTTAACGTCGGTGGAACATATTTTCTAACCACAAAAACTACTTTATCCCGAGATCCTAACTCATTTTTGTATCGATTAGTTCAAGAGGACAGTGACTTGATTTCAGACAGGGTATGTAAAAAGTGTTCTAATTTTTACTCTACTTGTCATTATGCTAAAGCAATTGAGTGTTACAAAAGCATATTGTTTCAGGATGATACCGGCGCTTATCTGATAGACCGGGATCCAACGTATTTCTCGCCAGTACTAAATTATCTGCGGCATGGTAAACTGGTTATCAACAACGACATTGCCGAAGAGGGAGTGCTGGAAGAAGCGGAGTTTTATAACATTACGGAGCTCATTAGACTAGTTAAAGAAAGAATATGCTTAAGAGAAAGGAGGCCACTGAAAGACTCAAAGAAGCATGTGTACAGGGTTCTACAGTTCCATGAGGAGGAGCTAACACAAATGGTTTCGACGATGTCGGACGGGTGGAAGTTCGAACAGCTTATCAACATCGGTTCTCAGTACAATTATGGTAATGACGAACATGCAGAATTTCTGTGTGTGGTCAGTCGAGAATGTGGCAGTTCCCTCAACAGCAACGACGTCGAGCCTACCGACCGCGCCAAAGTGCTTCAACAAAAGGGATCGCGTATGTGAGCTCTACAATTCGTTCGTGAGACTGTTAGCTCTGTGTGAAATGTGTATATAAATAATTGTAGTGTGATCAGTCTGTTACTTCCCTTTAACTCGACATAATAATTTGTATTTTTAAATTATAATCTCAGTTTGTGGATTGTTAATTGCATGTATAAGTCAATTAGATGGCAACTGGTATAATCTTTTCTAAAAATAAATGAAAACTAGATGAATACTCAGTTTGATATAAAGGAAAAATTCTGAGAAATTACTAATAATATTAATGTAACTTTGTTTTACAATAGATTTCTGAGTCTAGTAAAGTGTAGTCATTAAGTTTACAAGTTATGTGTGAAACAAAATACTGTTGTGTGAAATCAATTTATATTTATACACTGGAAGTGTGTAACTGCCGACATTCCATACGCACATAAAGGCACTATAATCTTTTAACCCTGTTCTGTTTCAAAATGTTAACAATAGATTAAATATTATCTTACAAAATGATTTTTAGATTCTGCTAGTGGTCAATCTGTAACTTAGATATATTCAATTAAAATGATACAATGCATGATATTTGGTTGTCGGTAGTGGTAATGAATAAAATGGTTGTTTTGTAATGTACTGAAAATGCATGAGGCCTTTATTGTTCATACAAGACATTTTGTAAATAAAAAACATTGATCCATAATCAGTAACCAGTATTCCAGATAATATGCTCATTTGCAAAATATAAATTTTATGTTTCCATAACTGTCATTTTATTTTACTTCTCTCAGGGAAGTGACAACTGCTGAAAATACCTTGTTAATCCCTTGTATGCGGGAAGTGAAAAAAAAAACGTGCATTCTAGTCTCCACCATTTCATTTCAATTGTACAGAAAAAATTAAAAACTGCCTTCAAAAAACACCCACAAACTAAAAATACAAGAATGCCTTAAATTTGGGATGGAGCCGTGTCTTAAACATACGAGGGGTTAAGCCTGGGGTTGGGCCGTAGCTAGTTTAATCATATAATCAATAAGGTAAATCTAATTAGCAAATTAATATGGACCATGACCATAGAACTCAATAGTTACAGTGGTGTATGAGTCATGCTACCTCGTGTGTGAGATTTCAGTCTTTGGGCTGTGGTCTCCCACATGAGATATCATGGTTATTTACATGCACTTCAGTAATAAGTTACAATTTTTTTTTTATTGATTATTTTTGATATGATAATGTTTTGATTTAATTTATTTTACATTGAATTCAATTGAATTTATTATTTATTTATCTTTGATTTAATTTAATTTATTTTTAGGGTTTTACATTTGTAATTTTAATTCAATGGGTACATACCTTAATAAAGAATTTATTATTATTATTATTGTATTGTTGTGTAACTACTTTGTATGCTTATCAGTAACTGACTACTATGCTACTCACTTGATGGTAAGAATGTGGGGAAAGATATTTAATTTGCAAATGAAAACAAAACCTTATTGATGATGCCTTTATTTCACTGATGTAAGTAAACAACTGACTGAGAACGTAATAATGATTTGACACGCCTTCCCTTACATTACTGTTAATTCTAAGTTATTCAATTTCATAACTACATTATATAATAATAAATCTATTTCGCGATGTTTTTTCAAAAATAAACATTATCGCACTTATTAATATTAGAATATTAAATTACATATTTCATTATAAAATATTGCATTTAACTGCACTAAATACAAGTTAACAAGACAATCTACTCACTCTTCTGTAGAGACAACAGATATTATCAAAATACAGAAATGTTACACACTCTTGTAAGGCAATGGGGGTTTATTGTTTGTAGCTTGGAAATTATAACTAATTTGTTTATTATTATCAGAAGATGAATTTTTTTATTGCTTAGCCTTAGCACCAGTCCGCCATGTAGGTGAAATCATGGAAGAGTTTGTGGTCGGTGGCGCTGAGAGGACGCGGCTCCTTGGGCGGCGTGAGCACAGCTGCCTCTGACGTAAACTCGCTGTCGAAGTTGCTCACGTCTTCCAGATTATTTATAGTTGGCACAAATGGTGGCTTCACCTTACGAAGAAGTAATTGCTCCCAATTTACATTACGGAAGAATGCCTGCTTCTTCACATCCTCAGCGTCCCTCTCGGACGACCCTAAACGTCGTTCGGGATTCTTTCTCAAGAGACGACGCATTAAAGCTATCGCTTCCAATGACAAAGTCCTGGGGTAACGAACTTCATCGTTCACGATCGAATCAAATACTTCGCCTTCATCCTCACCAGGGAATGGAGACTCGCCCACTAACATTTCGAATATCAACACGCCGAGTCCCCACCAGTCGACGGCCCTCGTGTACGACGTCTCCGTCAACACTTCTGGAGCGAGAAATTCTGGCGTCCCACAGAATGTACCGGTTCGGTCACCCCAGCCCATTCCTTCTTTGCACAAACCAAAGTCAGCAATCTTAACATAACCATCAGTATCAAGGAGTAAGTTGTCTAGCTTTAAATCTCTATAAATAATGTTATTCTCATGTAAATACTGAAGGCCCAATACTACACAAGCTGCATAAAATACTGCCCTAGGTTCTGTGAACACATCTGCATGAATGTGCATCATAAGATCACCTCCAGCTGCATACTCCATCACAAAACAAACGTGTTGGTCAGTTTGGAAACATGCAAACAGGTTTACCAAAAATGGATGCCTAATTGCATTAGCTACCTCAAAAATTCTTTTTTCAGACAATAGTGAATCTACTTCATCTCTGGCTATGATATCACCTTTCTTTAAAGCTTTAATTGCGAAATATTCATTTGTAGCTCTGTACTGAGCTAAAATCACTTTGCCGAAATGGCCTCTTCCTAGGACACTCAGCAATCTAAAGCATTCCATCGACATTTCTCCAGATGATTGTCGGCGGGAATCAAGTTCTTTGATAGTCTCTATAACTGATGACGAACGAGATGATGATATCCTCATATTACTTGTAACTTCCACAATTTGATCTTCATTGCTTGGGAATTCCAATACCAGTTTTGGAGATGGTGAGGGTGGATACTCTACTAAAGGATTGTCAGATGAAGGTGTTTGTGGTTCTTTGGGTACAAAATTATCCCGCGCATAAGAATCTTCTAAAAATGCAAATGCTTCCTGAAGCTCTTTTTCCATTCGTAGAGTGGAGACATGAGGAGGTGGGATAGTCAGCTTAGGAGGGGGTGTTGCGGGGATCGGGGGCGCCGCCGCAGCTGTGGGCAGCCCCAGGGGTCGCACTCCCGCCATACCTCCGAGCGTGACATTTGGATTTTCCACATCTTTATTTTCAGCACTGCCAAACTGGAAGTGTTGCTGTGGTGGGGTAATATGCGCTGTTTGTATGTTGCTTTGTATAGAAGGTGAAGAGCGTTTCAAAAGTCTGCCAAGCGCCGCAGCGGGAATGTGCATTTCCCCATATGATGGTCTTGGTATATTTTTGCCTTGCTGCTTGAATATTTTTCTTTGCCGCTGTAATTTTGGTTTACGAGATATGATAGGGTTTAAGAACTTAATTTCAGCAAATAGAAGCCCTTGAGGTTCTAGTTCAAGAGCCATACCATGTCTGATGTCATCAATGAATTCCTCTAATCTTAAAAATTTCACAGCACATAGGCCGCGCCAATCCTTCCAATGAACTCCAATTTCCAGTTCTCTTGATTTGTCCAGTTTTATAGTGAATCTGAAAAATTCATACCAGAATTGATTATAACATTACATTTTTCATTCTAAACTTAAGTTGTGCAAAATTAGTCATACTATAGTATATACAGACATTATGTGTTCTTGATAAGATATGACTAATAAGAGAGGTATCATAAAGATAATATTTCTAGGAAGTACAGGTACAATCCATAATGAGGGCAAATGCCGTAATCTACATCTGGAGAATTGTCTTTAAAACAGTAGCATTTTACATTTGGTACACAATGTTTCCAAAAGATAATAATTTATTTAGAAAATATAACAGCAAACTGAAATCTCAAAATATAAACTATCATTTGACTCGGACACAATACATACAGTTTCTAAACTCATCAAATGTGCCTAGGAATATTTTTTATCCCTAGACAGTTATTAGCATTTCAATACAGGCATATTAATACATGAAATTTAGTAGTCAAAACATGAAATTTGTCTAGGGACAGTTGGTAACCCAAGACTTTTTTGATGTGATATGAGATTCTTAATTAATTAAAGAAATAAAGTTCTAAGATAGTCATCATCATCCCAGCCTGTATACGTCCCACTGCAGGGCACAGGCCTCCTCTCAGAGTGAGAGGGCTTGGGCTGTAGTTCCCACGCAGGGCCAGTGCGGATTGGGAACTTTGCAAACACCGTTGAATTCTTCTCTGGTGTGTGGAGGTTTCCTCACAATGTTTTCCTTTACCGTAAAGCTCATGGTAAATTTGAAATACAATTTTTGCACATGAATTCCAAAAAACTCAGAGGTGCAAGCCCGGATTCAAACCCACAACCCTCTGCTTGAGAGGCCATAGGTCTAACCACTACATCACCATGGCTTATAATATATATGTTAATTTAATTTTCATAAGATAGTATATAATAAATATGTTAATTTACATGTTTTATGTACAATAAAGAGGTTTACATACATACATACATACATATATGTTGCAATTGGTTCACCAGGGTGAAAGACAATGCCACAGACAGATAGACAGGCTACAAAAGTATAAACTATATTCTTTGCATGTTTGTTCAAGGTTTAAATTGTCATGACAAGGTTAATAAAGTTAATAGTCAATAAAGTAGGAGTTACCTTTGATCCCATGCTTGTTGTGAACAAGGTCTCCAGCTCGTCTGAGCAACTGTGTGGTTGTCCAGCTTCATAACTGCCATTATCTCATTACTGGTATCTTCCTTAATGCTGTATGTATACTTCATGGAGTTACGTATTGTAACTCCCTTAACAAAAGATTTAAGGTCTGAGGGGCTGGCAAGAGGGTCGCGTCGGCTACGCCCTGGTACGTCATCTAATAGATCCTGGCAACCCATCAGTCTGACTTCTAGAGTCCCCGTCACTTGAACGCATGGGCTAATCAAAGGAGCTGGAGATAGAAACTGAGCTCTGGAGCCACTGCCTGTGGACAGACTCACATATCCAGGGCTGGAGCCCGTGCTGCGTAATTCATGGCCTAATTCTATAAATGCAGGACTCTCAGCAGGTAGCTCCTGCCGACGCATGTCCAAAGACCTGCGCAACAAATCAAGTTTCTGACTGGATTCCAGTAGGCTTGTCTGTGCCTCATGTAATGCTTTCTTATCAGTAACCTTTTTGTCACTTTGCAGGAGTCTAATAGCGTTTTTAGACCCCTCTACTACAGCTGCCTCAATTCGGAGTCTGTTTCTTAATTCAGCAATCCGTTCATCCAACAGTTGGTCTACCCCACTCATATCCAAATTTCGACCATCACCATTGGCACTAGCACTATCTCCTTTTTGCTGTTTGCTTAATTTAGAAATGCGTAGTTTGAGGTACTCAATTTTGTCCTTTGAATCTGCCAGCATCTGATGAGCTTCAGCGAGAAGTTTCTTATCGCGGGACTGGTTACTGCTAGTGATGCTCTGAATCATGTTCTCTGCTCCTTGCTTCACTTTAAGTTCGATGTTCAGTTGTTTCTCGAGGGAGGCGAGCTTGCGGTCCGTGGTGGCCTCCCCGAGCTGCCGCTGCTGCTGCGCCGCCTCCGACGCCAGGATGATTTCTTCATCGTACGAAAGGTCTTCTGGCGACGTCGGCGTGGACTGACCGCGAGACAACAGTAGCTGCGATTCGAGTTCTTGAAGGTCCGATTTGAGCTCATTGAGTTTCAAATTGGCTTTTTTGACGATGTTAGCGACGTCAGAGAGCGATCTGCGGTCTGTAGCGACTTCGCGTAGCTTCTCAGCACCCTCCTTTATTTTGAGTTCTTTACGTATCTCTCTACGTATCACATCCTTGAGTTCCTCCAGTTTAGAGGGCAAAGCTATTTCTGGAATACATTCCGTCTTAATTCCATACTTGACGCCCAGCTCGTAGAGAACGGGGTGCCGAATATAATCACTGTGGTAATAACCTGGGTCTGCCATAATTGAGGATGCACAGACTAACGTCAGTTAACCATAATTATGTGGGAAAATATCACTACTATTGCTTGTAGATCACAAAGCGTTCGTGAGCTTAAAACTTTTGTAATTACAGATGCTTTTTGACTTGAAATAAGAAATCATTGTGTCAAAACGTTAAATTTAAACATAAATATTAGGTAAAAATGCAAAATCACAAAACGAAACACAGCTACGACGAACTACGAAACGAAATCCTCTGATTGAATGAATGATAAATAAATCATAATCATAGACAACACACAACACTAGCGTAGCGTGAATGAGTGAATGATTAATGGCATGGCATCTAGGGTTGTCATACTTTGATACGATTATTGGAATCGAATCAGAAAACTTTTAATTCATTTTTCACTAATTAATCCAAACCATATTTTAATTCTGATCTAACAACAATTCCAAACTACTACCTTTCTCAGTATAATTTTTATCAAAAGTTATTTTGCCATTTCACACTAAAAAAATATTATTCTGAAAGCTGAGTCACAATGTGTACCGGACTTTAACTTTCACTTCCTCCTCCTTTCTTCTCAGTAATTTTTTAATAAAGTAAAAAGCTGTTGCATTGCCAAATCTGTAATTTACAAAATTAAGGAAGTAACGTAACTAAAATTTGTTAAATTATTTCTTAACAGTCTTCTGTAGATGTACAATCTACTGGAATAACGGCCAACTGTCAGGTGTCAGGTGCTGTACCTTGGATACTTTCTGCTGCTGCGTAAAATGTACTTTATGCTGTAATACGGTGTTGTACAGCTGGATCTCGGCTCCTGCTGCAAGTGACATCGAAACCTTAAATAGTTCCATATATTTAATGGAACGATAATGCCAGTGAAGGTTGACATAACGCCACCGCCGCCAGCGAACTCCAAGCAACCTGGCGTGACCAAGTCCCTGCTATATAATGGCTCAAAATTTCAAGGGCATCAGAAATCTAAAGGAAACTCGTATGAAGTTGAGGTGGTCTTGCAGGTTAGTTCTTTGGCACTAAACTTATTAGAACTAAAGTAGATTTTATCTGGATCATCAATATAACCTTACCATCAGAATAGTACAGATTACTGCATACTATACGCATATGATTTTCGGGAAACGATTTGTTTCTCTTAAAATAATACATGTGTGTCTTACTCTTTATTTCAATTGATTCCAGCATGTTGATGAGGAAAATTCATACCTGTGTGGGTATTTAAAGATAAAAGGTTTGACAGAAGAATTTCCAACACTGACAACTTTTTTTGATGGCGAAATAATTTCAGAAAAATATCCATTTCTGACAAGAAAATGGGATGCTGATGAAGATGTTGATAGGAAACATTGGGTGAGTTAAATAAATTAAACTTGTTAGACTTTGATTCATGAATTGAATAAATTGCTAAAACTAGACAAGCATGACATGACACTATTCCAATTACAATATTTCTTACACATTATATATTCTGCTTGTTTTCTTGAAAGTATTTTGTTTTGTGATACTGTTCATATCTCGGTCAACAATAACAACATTACATTGTGTTTTTTTACATATCTCTGACATAGTTATCTAGCATGTCATTGAACTCTCACTACTTACAATGACAATAACCTTCTTTATGTCTGAATTTTCTTAGCGTTCATCTTTTGACAGTTGTTTAATGTAATGTCTGTTAATGGATAGTCCTATAACTGTGTTGACTGGCTAAATCCATGCAAATTGGTATTATATTGTGTGCTCTCTATGTATGTAACAGACAAAGCCCATAATGTAGTACCAATTTCTGAAGTCTTAACCCTTCGTATGCCTTGTACCGGATCCGTACCCAATTTAAGGCTTTCTTTTTGTATTTTTTTTAAAATCTGTATCATTGGATTTATATGAAACTGTTGAGGCTAGAATGCACGACTTTTTTTTTTTTTAAATTCCGGCATACGAAAGGTTAAGTGAGTTTCAGTGACACAGTTATTTTTGTGAAAATGTGATTTTTTTTTTACCCAAGGCTATTCTAGTGGCAGGGTCAATATTGACAAGTTTCTTATGGGAACATATCAAAATATATAAAGTTTAAATCAAATAATGGACAAAATACATAATGGTCATAATATATACTAAAATTTTCTATGAAACTATTGATTAAACAAACTTTTTTACATGTGTAATCTACAGATTGGTTTAGGTTAGGTTATGTTTATTTTATGAAAATCCTGTAAACTTGAGAATTTTCAAGAAAATTGCATTATATCAAATGACCATTACATATTTTGTCCATTATTAATTTTAAACTTTATAATAAATTATTTTGATTCATACCCGTTTCTTATTCTAACTTGTATAAGAAATTTCAAATTTATTTAAGTTAATTTATGTTGCTCATGGGTTGAGTTAAGAGACTTGTTCTGCCGTGCTAAGCCAAAAGGGTCTATGTCCGTTTTAACGGTTTTGAGAAAAACGTGTTTTTATGTTTTTGTTTCTTAGTATTTGAGTGAAAAATAAGCCTTACGTCTATTTTCTTAGCTGTTTTTAAGGCACTTCTAATAAAAATACGACTTTTTCGTTAGCAGAACTTTATTCCTTATAAGCTAAGGAATCCAACGCAAAAAAAAAACAGAATTTGACATTTTCGGACATATGCCCTTTTGGCTTAGCATGGCAGTGTTGATATGTAAAGGCATGCCCATTGCACAAAGTTAATTATTTACCTACTTTAACACTCTAGCTGTCTAGGAGTAGGCTCACACACCTGAGTCTTTTTAATTCTTACTATGTGTAAAGGTAGATAATCTTTTCCCTGCCTGGATAAAGGACACTTAAGGCATTTTAATAAATTTTAATAAAGTACCTTTATTTGTGAACATGTACTGCTGGGTGAGAGTACTATAGTATAGTTTATTGTGTTTAATGTTTACTTTATTTAGCTATACTAAAAGTCTTTTTTAACACATTTTTTTTTTTTCAGAGCAAGTTTGACTTATTTGTTCCATACTTGAAGACGTTTAACTCAGACTCATTTGATTATGACTCTCTTGCAAAGGCTGATTACGTGTTTATGAGGTGGAAAGAACATTTTCTAGTGCCGGATCATACTATTAAGGATATAAATGGTGCTTCGTTCGCTGGCTTTTACTATATATGCTTCCACAAGTCAGCGGCTACAATAGAAGGTTATTACTATCATCGAAGTTCTGAATGGTGAGCATTTATTTTATTTCTACTAAGCTTTTCTGATTATTTGTGGTCAACTAACATGGGTTTCATCGTTTTGAACAAAGTTTGTTTTATTAACTATCTGTTTTGTTTTTACTGATACTTGGCTTTGATTCTTCAATGAGACCAATGCTCTTCATAAAGTATGTAGTGTAGTGTAAGTAATGTTAGTGTTAACTAGTAAAGACTTGGAATACTATCAACATCACATTTTTCTATTAATTCCAGGTTTCAATCTTTGACTTTGAGTCACGTTCCGGAACACAGCATCCAAATTTATGAGTTCAGATGAGATGTTAGGAAACTTTCAAGTTTGGATGGTTATTTGTGTCCGCTAGTACTTACATGTTCCTTAAGACTATCTTTGTTTGATATCTTTGAAAAAGATAAAAATACCAGTGTGTACGATCCCAGTGTAAGTGAAAGATGCAGGGCCAATGACAGAATTCATCGGAACAAAAAATGATAAGGAAAATTTCGTAGTAGTTTTATTTGAATTGATGTATGGATCATGAACAACATTAGCGGTCTGTTCTTGCATATACTTCTGTTGAGCGTTTCTATGTGTAATATTCAACAATGAAATACTTTTTGTAGTCAGGAATACCTAATGAAATTAGTAAGTGTGTAGAATTAGTACTTATGTATGTATTTTATTAAAAAAATACTCTACTTAATTTATTTTCTGACATTTGAACATGATCGGCCAAAAATATGGTAGTTAATGTATATGTTTCTCAATAATATAATAGTAAGTTTTTTATTATTGTGATATATTTGTACAAAGTACTTGTTTGTAAGTCATCATGTTGCTGTAATTATGTAGTGATCCTGATCAGTGATTGATCATCATGTATGAAGTGTGAATATTTCATAATTAAGTAAGTAATCCATTTGAAATCATACAGTCGAAGTATGTGCAAGTGCAGGGAATGTTTTGAGCAAGTTAATATTTTGACTTCATCATAAATAATTGAATATTTTCAATAAAATGTCTTTACAGCGAAATTTAAGGTTTTTTATTAATGTTGTTTACAACAAAATAAAATACGTTTTTCCCATTTGATTCAATTTTAATGTAACACATTCAATATTTACATTAATAATAAAATACTGGCAGATGATTATAATCTTGTAATTCATCAAAATGCAGTACAGTTATGCAAATTTTAGAGTTAGATTTTCAAAGAACGTTTAAAACGGAACTAACAATAAACGCTCATATAAATAGAGTTGTACGCAGTTGTTACCGCCTACACCGGGAATGGCGACTTCCAGCTTCAGATATTAAAAGTATAAGAAGATATTTCCGGACTGGAGTAAGATATAAAAATTCTTTACATATGCGTAGTTCGATTATGCTATAATACCAAAATTATTCTCATTCTTTTGTTAGTTCCGTTGTTAATTACATTTTATATTATTAGTTCACTACTTATTATATTCTTAAACTATTTGTACAGTAAACAGTTGATATATTTGTGCATGATGAGCAGTGCTGCACATCCTCTAAACCTACGCAAGCTGTTTTTAGCGCGAAAAGTCGCAAAGGGAAATTGAAGAACTGCCAAGTCTTCGCAACTTACATCTGAAATTGCAGCTGACGTGATTACTTTTGATTCAAGACATCGCGAGTTTAGAAATGAGGACCATTAGATAGGTAAGATAATTCCTGTCTTTATTTTGAACGTTTAGGGGCAACATCACGATGGTTTTGTACTTTAAATAGTTAGTCTAGCAATCCATAATGGGTGTAAATATCGCCAAGAGTACCTAGTGCATCTTTGGTGACGCATAACTAATCATCAAAATCGATACGACCAAAATGTAGGATATGTATAAAAATAAAATGCTTTTATTGTGGTACATTGAGGAAGAACAATTTTGTAAAGTACAACGTGATTCAATAGCGCTAGGTATATACATCCATATGTATCGTGCTGAGGTAATTGAAATATGCAGTAAGCGCTAATTCCCGTTGTAATAAGTACATAATACGAGTGAAAAGGGAAAGGACTATGGACAGAGATTTAAATTTCCGTTGGTCGATTGAGCAACCAAGTTTTCTAAGTATACCACAGTGGAAACCTGTGCAGATCTCGTAGTCAAAAGAAAAGCTACAGGAATTTACGGTATGCATGGCAATTGGAACTCAAAACGAAAATTAATATTTTTAATTTGACGCTTTTAGTGGACCGGTGTTTGTGGCTGTCGTAGGTCGCAGTCCCTATTAGCCTTGTTAACCAGTGGCAGTTATTGCGACGATTAATCAATAATCACTGAACATTATCCTGCCGGAAACAAAACAAAGCAGCGAAATTCTTAACGGTCTATTATCCAAAAATAGATTACTTTGAAACATGATATTTAAATAGTTAATTAAATACTTTAATTTAGAAAAATACGTCCCATTTCCTATCAAGATTCTTCGAATAGGATTAGTATAATAATATGTATTAATGAGATAAAATGCACCAATGCGTTATTATTTACTCTAAACACTTAATCTAAGCTTTGGTGGGATCGTTATATGTATTTGTAATAGTTCGGTAGATAAAGTACGAGTAGTTATATAATACGTTAAACTTTAAAATAAACTAATACGTTGTGCATAAGATTAGACACATTGCCTGACATAGTTCGAGAAATATACATAATATACATTAAAAAACTTAAAATATACAGGAACAAAGTGTCCTAATCTCATTAAATTGCTATAATTATGAGGCAAGTTTGATATAGGTCCAGCTGAACCAATTATATTAATAAGTAAATCTAAGCCCTTTCAAGGAGACCGGATATTTTGTCTGTTGCAGGTGGGTTAAGGCGTCGAAAATCACTCTCCATTATTGTCTGAATATCTTTCGAACTAAGTCTATCAATTATCCACTTTGTTAAGTAACATGTTATTCTAATTAAGCCTATATAAAGACAGCTTCTTATTATAAATCCTCCTTGAAAGGGTAAGTCGGGCAAGCCAGCGCCAGTACAAGTTCATAATAATTAAACTATAACAATGTTACTAAACACCAAACACGCTACTAGACGTCGTACTACCACATTTCACAACGAAAATAACATCGAAATAATTACATCAAATAAATATAAAATTAAATTAGTGATTGATAATCCATAAACAATTTACATTTAAATTAAAACAACGATAATACTCGGGAAGTTGAAACACTTAAATTATATAAGTAGGCGTACATATTTACAATAACTTAAACAGCTAATAAAAACTTAACTATGTATGACTGTAATATTTGGCTTTAAAATAAATAGGCTAATATATTGAAAGCTATTGACAGAAATGTTTAACTCAACCACCGATTTTGGAATTGTCGTAAGTACATCTGCGAAGAGTAGTTCCTACTTTCCAACTATGTTTGGAGTGATTAGTAGTAATTTTTGAATGTAACATTACTCTCATTTCTTCCATAGCTTCCATTATAAGTCGTCGGGTAACATCGAATTGTCTAGTTTTGGGAGAGGAAACAAGCTATCTTTTTGATGTTATTTCGCTGCTGAACCAATGCCGTAAACCGAGTAGAGTGTAGAGGTCCTGGTTGTGAGAGCGCACGTTAGCGTGTTGCGGGACTGCTCTGTACGGATATTCTTTGGCCTGGCCAGCGTACGTGTCTTGCAACCTCATGTACAAGCCAGCACGAGCGTCAGGGTAGCCATGGGGTCGGAAGTAGCTGTGCGGATACGTATGGTGGTGTCGCCTCGGATTCTCGTGACCCATGTTGTTGTACACTCCTCCAATTTTATTGCGATCCGGCCAGTAATCTTGTAAATGACGGAATGGATAGTCCGGAGGTGGGGTCACTGGATGCTGACTCGACCAGGGATATCTGTAATAGCCTTCGTTTTTAGGGATGAAACTTGTCGGTGGAAGTAGCTCTTTGTGTTCTTCTGGTGAGACATGTATAGGCGCTGGTGGTTTGACTTGTTCCTGTGGTTTATTACGCCGGTGTTGCATCTTGGTACGCGTGCCCAATACGCTGTCGTCTTTTAAAGCGTATTTCTTTTGGTCTTTGGTAAAATTGTCGTCAGTGCTGACTTCAGCGTAACGGCTGATGAGTTTTATTGCTTCTCCGATGTCAGAATACTCGCTCTCAGGGTTCAGTTTGGTTTTGTCTGCTTCTTTTGTCAGATGATGGCTTAAATTAGGCGTAACGTCAGTTGGTTTTTCAGTGCTTGTTTCATTTTTATCAGGATAAGTAATTAAGCTACTTTCATTTTTTTCGCTCGCGGTATTCTTAACAGACGTAGCATCGACTTGTGCTGATGGTGATTCACTTGTTTGTTCAGTTGTAACCTCTGTTTCTTTAGGTAAATTATCATACTGTGGGTTTTGATATTCAGTACCATAAAGAACAGGATCCACATTAACATGTCCATAAAATTGTTCCTTCTGCCCTTGGTCCGTCGTGGTGGTGGTCGGTGGTTGGGTTTCAGTTTCATTGATCACTGGACTGTCGCGTTTTGGCTTATCCGCGAATGACAGGAAGTTGTTTAAAACGTTGTGATTTAATATGCCTGGACCATCTGGTGAGCTGGTAGCATTGCTTGGTTTTCTGTTTTGTAGTTTTAAAAGTTCTAGTTCAGCTTCTATGCTGGCGTCATTGTTAGTTTTGTCTTCGTCTTTCTTGTCAATTTTAACATAGCTCTGTAGCTGTTCTTGAGCCTGAAATGAAATTAAGGTTTGGAATAAGACATCAAAGTTTTTTCAAACATTTTACTTTTAAATGAACATGCAAGTAATGGATCGTCATCATACGTATAAATAAGGATTAATTGTTAGTTTAATGTAGTAGGTACCTCTGCGACTGGCTCATGGGCTTGAAGGGGGGCGGCTTGCGGGTCCAGGCCGATTGGTATAGACAGCTGCAGTGGGCCCGGGTCTTCGTCGCCGTAGTCGTACAACACGTCTCCGCTCGGAGGCGAGGTGAACAGCGCGTTCAATTGCTCGAGCAAAATGCGCTCGTGTTCATCTTTGTTTACTGTCACCACCTGCAATTTGATGATAGCTATAATTGTACGATGTTATTTCTATGCTCCATAGGGATGCGAGCGTGCTCATGAAATTGAAATTGGATCTGCTCAAAAATTCGGTATTTAAGATCGATCGTTACAAAACTAATGAAGTTTACCTGTATACATCCGTTACGATCCATACGTTGTCCTTTAGGGCATACGAGAGGCGTGATAAAGAGTGATTTGGTGGTGATTCTTCTTGGCGGGGCGTTCTGGTTGCCGCTCTCTGGGCTCTGCAACCAGATGCGCCAGGCTAGCTCGGCGGATTGGCGGTCCAACGTACGCGGCGGCGCTCGCGTGGTGGCAACCGCCGCTGGGGCTTCGGTCGTCACGTCCTTCACCTCTTCTGTTGTGACCTCAGCCACCTCTGCCACCTCTGCCGCCCCCAGCGCTCGGGACACCAACAATAACGCGCACCACACGTACCACATGGCAAACACCTGTAAATGAAATGAAAATTTCAAATTATTCAGTGGCAGCGCTGTGTTGATATAGGTGTATGTTTACGTTTATCGGACGTCATAGGACTTTTTCAATTTCAATAACACACTGCAACGTATTTGATTTTTTTTTCGAAACTTCAAATTCTATCAGCGTTGTGGTTGTGGTAAACGGGTTGTCCATTAGGAAAAGAGCACTTACTATTTTGTAGAGTTAATATTATATAACAGGCATAACGACCTCTTAGCCTTCGCCTTTAGCACGTGCACACAGTCTTCTATCACTAATCGTTATCTTAATTATGTTCGACATAATACAAAACATGAACAACTTGAAAATAAACTGACGGGGACGGGAGGTTGCGATAGAAGCTTGTATTGAATAATTCAAGGAGATGAGAGATAGATTGTGCACGGATCCAGAACCAGTGTGATGTCAACTGGACCAAGGCTCGGCCTTAGCCATTAGTTCAATAGCTCGAGCACGAATGAATTGCGTATTCACTGGACCTACTTCCATTGACGGCAGCCAGCCGATTCTGTCATTAAGTCACTTTCGATTTCTATACGTTAGGTCTTTATGCGTAATTTAAAGCGACTAAAAATTATAGGAGTGGCTCCGATGATTTCATATTTATTTTATTGCTTTCTTTAAAAATCACAGTTACCTACTCAGGCAGAACGTAAAAGTTTAAGTCGAAACGACCTTTACATAGCAGAACGTACGTAATGAATTTACTAACTTATTACAAATCCAATTTTGGAACACATTTTATAAACTTTATAAACTACCTATGAATTAAATGTGGCTCGGTGCGCCGTAACCGCACTCACAACAGATTTAGCGAAACCGGACCTTTTTGCGCAATTAAGAAAAAAAAGCAGTGGTGAACGTGTTCCAGATACCACATATTTTCGACCTTGAAGCCCTTTATAGTTCGTTAAAGTGAAAGTTAATACCCTAAGCATCGCCTTCACTTTTAGAGCACTTTGAATTATGCACTTATATTTCGATCCCATTATTAAGATGTTCAATGGTGATGGATGTCAAATTATGCTGGCATTTCATCCATCACGGCCGATCGGATCACGACCGTTCAAGAACTGCACCTAACTCGTTCTAAAAGTATACGCACCCGATAAAGAAAATAAAAAGTAAACAAATTTAACATAATGACGGAATGTTAATCCCGGCTTCTCTAACAGGTGGATTGCACCTTTACGAAATGTAACTTAAGTAGGTATGGGTAATGAGAAAGTGAAAGCTGAAATTACAAGTTACATGTGGAAGATCAACATAATGACGTCCTAGCTGGTTGACGGAGCCGCATGTTTCTATTTGCAAAAACTTTTACGATTCTTCACGCATTAATTTCTCGAACCTCTCGAATATGTATTTAGTTGGGGACATAAATATTTGATTAAATGTAAAAATGTGCGGAGGAAGTTATCCAAATTTAAAACAAGCGCCTTTTTTTTCGTTCTTAATACATAGTATGTATTACTTGTGATTCCATTTACGGGGCATGATGACAAACAGCAGCAAATTGTTTGAATTCGTTCGTATCGTTGGACTATGTTTATAAACATCCGATTCCTTTGTATCGCTGAGTGTTTCGTCAGAGAAGCACTTTCAGATTACAATAGCTTAGAATATAATGTCTTTTATATGTATTTAATATTTTATAAATCTTCACATTCAGCTAATCTAACCCATAAAGTCAGTAACGCAATTTGCCACTCTTTCTAAGATTTTACCATTAGTCATGGACTGATTTTCTTTATTAGGAATGTTTAATTACTTAGCACGTCTGTGAAACCAAGTAACCGCTAGTAAATAATAAACAATGCATATTCATGTTGCTATTATGTCACGATTGGATAACAGCCGTGGAGCTAACTGTAACATGCTAATGTGTCTAGTTGACTACACGTGTTACTAGATGATAATGGAAAACGAGTCCCCTTGACCTCAGCTGCGAGCCGCAACCACCTTATGGTGTTTGTGTACAGTCGGGCAATTAATTCGGTGCGCAAAACAAGGGCGATGGCTGTTGACCCCGTCTCTATCGGCGGCATCTGGCAATGATCTCGCATCAGGCGCGCACGCGGAAGCGCGGGAGTTGACCGCGATTCAATGAGTCCTTGGTCCAAGCTCAGCCCATGTTATAACACCCTGACAAGAAATACGATGCCATCGAACATTTGCATTTACTAGCTCCGTTCTCAATGCGGTCACGCATCGTGACTACAACGGTTATTCTTCCAGACCGTTCTCAGTTTGCATTAAATAATTACCTACCTACTGAATGTTGAAGCGTTTGTTTTAAAATTGGAATTGTGATCGCAGACGACGTCTGACCTAATGAGTTTATTGTGTTTACACTGAACAGACGTTGGGTATTCCACTCGGATGTGTTTGCTGCGTACCGAATCCTCGAATGTTGAACCCTACCTTGACATGTATGCGCGAGCGAGAAGCGCGCGCAGATCTGAGGTGCGCCCGCGCAGGGTTGCACACAAATAGCTTTCCAGTCACAAGAACTTGAGTCGAGTGTTTCTGAGAATACTTACACGGTGCGGGTATGGACTACTTAGAGCTTTAAAGCGCTAGAGATAAGGACACGGTTGACTGACATATCCTACCACCGTTCATTAAAAACCATCGTATTCTATGAGTTACGCAGCTATTGTTTAGGCATGTTCCTTTAATTAATACGAGTGCGTGAATCAACAACATTTAGTGAGTCGGACAGCTAGGGGATCGTGCGTTCTTAACTTTCTACAGTCACGCTCGGTACACCGGCAACCCCCCGCCCCCGTTCCAAGGACTGACAGGTGCACACGACAGTACAAACGAATTTATTAAGGATACGATTTATGGGCGCGAGACCCTTTTTTAATTAGCGTTATATTATGAACTAGCTGTTGCCCGCGACTCCGTCCGTGAAGAATAGTGGTATAAAAATGCCTACGACCTATTCTCAGACCTACCAAATACAGAGAAAAAAGTTTCATAAAAATCGGTCGAGCCGTTTCAGAGGAGTTCGATAACAAACACCGTGATTCGAGATTTTTATATATAGCTTTTGCCCGCGACTCCGTCCGCGTGGAATTAGTAATTTGGGCAGTATTTTTTTTTATCCAATTTGCTTTTTCATTAATTATGGCTCTCCTTAGTTCCTCGATATAAAAAAAATTACCCCCCCCCCCCTCGCACACCCGCGTTCACATACACCACCGTACTCCCAGCGTGATGATATACACATAGCCTATAGCCTTCCTCGATAAATGGGCTATCTAACACTGAAAGTATCGTATCTTTCTTATTTGTCAACCGATTCAAATAAAACAAACACTAAATGTTAATCCAAGAAAATACCAACATATCTGTGAAAACCGCATACTTCTAGGTTAAGCCGTTTCTGAGATTAGCGCGCACAAACGCACAGACAAACAGATAAACAGACAATAATTCTAAAAATCATTGTTTTGGGTTCTATTGCGTTAATAAATAGCCCTAGTGTCAGTTTTTCTCAAATATCTTCAATGTACAGACACCGACTTGTTACAGATTTATTATATGTATCTATAGATTACGGAAATCCTTGTTATGGTGCACCTGCTAGTTTATTCTACATGACGTTGCCACAAAGATAATCATAATATATACTACTTAGGTACTATTATACATAAAACTGTGAATGCTTTCACAAATTTCTTGGTTTAAAATTTCACGGATCGTTTCATATTTTACACATGATTGTAATGACTTGATAATTTCTTCACAGTTGGCAGTACAGTGACAGGTTCGTATTCCAGCTTAGGCTATGTCGAGCGCAGGTTGTTAGCCATTAATGTCCATTGTATGGTAATGGTCAGCGATGGCTTCGAGAAAGTGCTGGCCGCTAACTGGTCGGACACGATGTCGGCCAAATTTGCATATTAGGTAACATAACTTGTCACCTGCTCAGGATATCGATTATTGACACGTGGATCATTGGTTCCGGATTGCACGTCATTATTGATTTCCCAGAAATGGTTTAGTATTCATGGGAGGATTCCTTGGAGGTCAGTCAGATCTGATCTTTCCGCTGTCATAAAATTGCCTCAGGATGCGCATCCACCAGAGTTCTACGAATTAGGATGAGATAAGTAGTTCATAGGACGAAGTACTTCATTTTCATAGCCTTTTTCAGCAGCACAGCTTTTCTATTAGTGGTTGTTCCTCGTAACTTTTAGCTACCTCACAGCTTTGGGTCTCATTGCCTCTAAACTAATTTTATGGGCTGTTGCCAATTGAGGTTTTATAATTTTTATAATCGTAAAATTCAGAAACTTGTCTGAATCCCGAAGGCCGCTGAGTTAATTTTTTGTTCAAATGAACTTGAACCTCGTAGAACCGGAATTTGAGTGTTCTGTTCACCTAAAGTTTGAAGCGCCTTCCTTTAGTTAAATATATTGAGTCAGGAATATTTCTGTCGCCTACCGTTACACTAACACTGTCTAGTAATAATTTGCTTCTGGTAATTGTTGCGGCTTCTCTACAATTCGGTTTCTACAATTTTTATTAGCTACTATTTCCGTCACATAGTAATTAGTTCGCTGAAATTTTATTCGTATCTGTAGGTAACATCAGACCTTTCTATGAGCCATGCATGATAATTGCGGACGACGACTATGATCGTTTTGGAATATTGCTTCACCTACTAATAAGTACCTAATTACCTACCTAATTTTGGCAATGATTGATTTTATCATTATACTTTATTGCTATTCTGTCTCCGTTCTCAGTAAGTATAAACAATTAATTCAGTCACTATATTCTGAGGTCAAAGACTTATCCTTATTGCCTTGAAAGCTTTCAATCTGAATTTGTTTTCCACAAAATATCGAAAAACAGCTAAGATATCGTTAATATTCTATGTAGTTGTGCTACGGAGCGCACGAATCAGTATGCAAGTATTTAGATAGAATATTTAGGTAGGTAGGTATGCCTATAATCATACGGGACGGTACGTTTTTGTCGACGGCACTGCTTTAGAGTAATACTGCATTTTGCTTGCATAATTATTTATTTAAAATTGTATTTGATCTGACTACATGTGTAACTTAACACAATCACAATACCGCAGGTAGGCAACAATGCGTGTTCTCATGGCTGTATAAAGGAACGCGGGCGTGTTTGAAAGTTACGCTTTGGCCTCTTAAGTGTTAATAGTGATTGCAATTTGGTTTTTGCAGCCGCCTCGAGACGTTTTGTCACTCTCGTAGGCAAGTGTGTCGGCCGGCTGCCGAGAGCTGCCGACGACCTACTGACTGAGTAGTCAAGTGAACATGTGGCGCGACAATTTACTATCGTTACTACATCTTCACTTTTAGTACTAGAGATAGCATCGGCTGATTCGGCCTTTGAAACTGTATAAATTATATTACGTTCTACGTAATTTCGGCCTTTGTAGAGTTCAAGGTGCCTAATCAAAAGTGCAGTCTCATGGTCATAAATTTCAACTGTCCGATTTGAACGTTTAGATAGTGATCGACATGCATAAGCTTTAGTAAATCATCGGGCGAGTGCGGCGTAATACGCAGTAATGACTTCTCGTTTGTGTTTCCAGCAGATGTGGCCCGTCAATGTCCAAAAACAATTTAAAGCAAATGGAGCTAATCGTTAATCGGCGTTGTGCGTGCGGGCGCGTGTGCGCCGCGACCTCCGACACGCTTCGGCGCGAAGACAGACGGCCGGCGACTGACGTTTATTTATAAAACGGCCCATTCAACTCTCTTTTAATTTTAAAGTCCCTTCTACATCATAGCTTTTAATCTCTCGCGCGGGCTTTTTACGCTGTAGTTACTTTTAGAGTAAACACGGTTGGAACTAATTGCCTACTACCGAACACACATGAAATTTAATGTCGTAAGGTATTACAAGCATCGAACAAAATATTGCTGCGTATACGGAACTTCTAAGGGCGTTCATTTTACGGTCTAAATATTAAAAAAGCGTTTCGGAACGGATGGATGGTCGTTATTAATGAGTGTGCGAATGCGAAGTCGCCATCGTACCGCGACGGATGCGTTCGGAATATCATCTTCTTATTTTTGGAAGGGAAGTCTGCTTTGGCGGAAGCGCGTGGCGACAGCTTTCCTCGGTGAATAACAATCGTCTGCTCGTATCAAGATTTACGTTCGGTCCCACGGCCACGGGCCACGATGCACTCGCCGTGTGCCTACAATGCGTACCCACGCATCGCAAGACCTTTAAAGGTTACCTGAATGCGTTGCCATAGAACTCGTTTATGTTTACTTTGGTATTAACTTTGATTTGTGATATAATAAGAAACTGTCAAAGATGTGCAATTTTAATTTAATATATTTGTACGTACATAGCTTATCTATTAACAACATACCTACAAATATTTATGACGTAGGTAGGTACCTACCTACTTCATCATAATCATCATCATTTCAGCCATAGAACGTCCACTGCTGGACAAAGGCCTCCCTCATTGATACCCAATCATTACGGTCGGAAGCGGCTTGTATCCACTGCGAACCTGCGGTCTTTACCAAATCATCCGTCCATCTCGTTGGTGGACATCCCACGCCGAGCCTACTTACTTAATTGAAAATATTTCCTAATCATAATTAATAGAGCATTATAAAGCACGATAAAATTTGAAGTGTTAGTTTTATCACTATCACTAAGTATACCTAGAATACCTACTCAGATTCCTAATTAAAAGTCAAACTTAATCCATTTTGACTTACCTACTTACTAAGTTATTTTATCATACGTGCTTAATAATATTATTACTAAGTTGATCGACTGACCATAATTTTCATAAAGTTATTTAACTAATACCTACGTATAATGATTTAAGGTTTCAAGTGAACTTTGTTATACAAGGTTTTTAAAATTGTGATAAACCTATAATGGCTCTGTATGCCCCGAAAATTACCTTTGGAGCCCTTTACCATTGGAGCAATGAAGAAATAAGTTTAATTTTTAAAATTAATTCCATGTAACTATCTAGTTGCGACCTTTTTTAAGCTGTCGTTAATACCTATCACAGAAGCTATTACATTAACAAATCCGTAACCGCCTCTACAAGTACACTTAGAGCTCGTGTTTCTTCATTTGACTAGTAACCCGAGTGCAATTAACCACTATGCAATAGCATATGCAAAGGCCCTAGGAACCTGTCGAGAAAACGGACAAGTGAAGGAGGCTTACCTTGGGGAAAGACGCGCGTCGCCGTGCGCCGCTCACATTATAACTGGCGCCCGTGGTGACGCCGGCGCAGCCCTGGTGACAGGAAATAAATCTTAATTAAAATGATGTACGGCTGAAGCTTTTCATGGACAAATGTATAAGTTTCAGACGGATATGTTTGGAGCGGCTAATTAGTTAGTAACACAGAGTATTTTCAAGTGATGTGATTGCAAAATTCGATCCCCTGCTTTCAAAAGTTTATTTCAAGCGGAGAGAAATGTTGAAACACATTTTAAATTTGTGATAGATGTGCGATTGATACATAGGTACTGGTTACTGTTAGTGATGTGTCCGTCTAGCTAAGCTAAAACTAGAGAACAGATGTGGCTATCAGTTAGTTTCGTACAGGTATCATGCAGATTATAGGTAAATGATACAATTTATTACCGATTTTTGATTTCGCAGTTCATATTTAACTAAAGCAGAATTTCGCATACATGTACCTTATAACTGTTGAAATTATAATTGTAAGTAAATATGTCAATGTTAATTAATCTGCAATATCAAGGCCAGCATTAATATTTAAAATGTTTATAAGTAAACTTTCTCCCGTCCGTCACAGAGATAGCAGGCTCGGCTCTCCAGCTTAAAATCCTGGCGCACCACTTTCAATTCCAGTTCATACATCACTCAGTGTAACGTGACCCATTTACAGCTCATTTGTTTCCTACAACAAGCTAATCAAATCAATTTATATTTCATCCATCACCGTCTAAGCGTTCTTTGAACTCGTGCGCTTTGTTGATTCCGGCGGCTGCAGTTCCCTTTGATGCGTCCTAGAGACATGATTTGTCTGGGACGCTTTCTAGCTGCGGCTGCGTCCATGTGATGTAACGAGCGGTGCAACATTGTGGGCCTGGTCCGGCGCAGCTGGCACACAAACCACGAAAGTGGACCGGCCAAGCCCAGCCGCATCGAGCCCTTTACGAGCTTTTACTTTAAGATTTGTTTATGATGCATATTCTAGTGAGAAATTGATATATCACCAAAGTTGTGGGCTAATCGTGAAGATTATGGTTATGGAAAGGGGCTTTATAAAATTAAGCGTGATGCTGCGAATCTTAACGTAGGTGTAGGTACTAAAATTTTGTTTAACTCTGATTTGTGGTTCTATCCGGCCCGTATACGTTCCACTGCTGGCCACATCCTTCTTCTCTGATTCAGAGGACTCGGGCTGCAGGTCCCACGAGGGCCCAGAACGGGTTGGAAACTTCACACACAATTTAAATTGTTTCACAGGTACCTATGTGCAGTCTTTACTATGCTTTTTTACTGAAAAGGTCGTGTATATTTTCAAATGTTATATCGGGTGGACCCGGGTTTGGACACATGATCTTCTGCTTGAAAGGCTATAGATCAAACTACCAGGCTACCGCGGCTTTTTAATTTGATTGTTGTTTCGTTAGTCAAAATTATGTAAAACCATAAATTGAAGCACAGATATTTACCTACAGCACATAGTTAAGTATGTATTTCAAACAAACGCAACCAATGATGAAAAGCACAAAGAATATCCCGTACCTACAAAGAGATTAACTGTCATTTAGTAGACAAAGCCAACGTCAATATTGGCTTGTATGGGCGGTAAACACTGGACGTCTCGGGCGACCGACTCCCGAGAATCTGACTATATCCATTCGACACTCAAGCTGCTATAGACTTGATTGTTTCAGGAACAAAGACTAAGGTTAGGGATCCGTACGATTCGTGCGTAAAACCTTAAGGATTTGAAATATCTTTATTATTACTTAATGCTTTTAAAGTCGATTTATTTTCAACATGAAACTACCGCGATACTCATAGTGAAAAATACGGATAACTCATGTCTTAGTCGGCGTAGTGTGCGTTTGACAGCAGCCGCCGTGACGTGTGCTCCAGGAGGAAGGCCTACGGATTAGCCCTAAACATGTTTAGCTAATCTCGTTTAAAGACATGAGTTGTCCGTATTTTCACTAGATATAGATTAATTTAATAGAAACCAGAGTTGTTGTATATATGACGCTTGATTGAAGATGGAAATCGTTGTCGTAATTTATCAATAGACACTTAAAAACCGAATGACTTTCGTTTAACAGTGAATTAGCGTTAATCATTACCTACTATGCTACTTAGTAGTTACCTACTATGAGGTCGGACCGGACCTTTACGTTCGGACCTTGATTACAATTTGCTGGTCATTTTCATTAATTCAGGACTTAGGCGGATAGTGCTGGTTTCATTTTGTGTAAGCCAAAGGGAATTATGTCTCAGACAGGTAGATACAATAAGGAGATTTATTTTGAATTCCTCTAAATTAGAACTGGGAATTATGTATAACTACGGAGGCGAACTATGGTGTGTGTTTAGGAATATGGACATTGGACGTTGCAATATTTAGATTCCCTTTAACTGATGAGGTTGTGGAATATTTCCTGTCACTTTTACTTACTACCTATTCATTGCATTACATTTGTGGTCATTTTCAATTTGACTTTTTCCTTATATAAAAAGATAGGTATAGTCGGGGTAAGAAAAGGTTCGTCACTTTTCGACTCTATGTCAACGAATTAAGGTCGAAAAGTGACGAACCTTTTTTTACCTCGACAATACCTATACATCTATAGGTAATAAAATACTACTATTATAAGCTTTGTTTGTATAATACAATCATTTTCTAACTGTACTTTTTATTTATTAAGTACCAAATTTGAAAGTAATTTTTTAACAAACTTATGTACCTAACTAAGAAATGGGTGCAATCTGTCAGCCAACCAAAATTTTCACTTCAGACGTAACGTGACTTTGAAGTATGAAAATTTTATTTGGCAGGTAGTATTTCATATGTACCCGCAATAAACCCTAAAAGGTTAAGTAGCGGTTACCGTCATACAAAACAAAAATAAAAAAAGCAAATTGTTCGCGCTGGCAATAACAGTACAATCATTTCCCAGCTACGCTATGAGCCGTGAAAGCAAAACATCGAGCCTCTTTGTTTCTAAACATTGTGTGCAAATTTGTGTCGATAAAAGCAAATACGTATACAGACCGAGACTACCTTGTTTGTTATGCGCTTCGTAAACTGTTTACGCATTTACTCGGGTCGTCTTAGATAAAATGGCATTCAATATATCGTTTCACAACCTGTTACAATGCCAAGCTACCTTGCCAATGCGGATAGTGTAGTCGCCATCACAAACATCAAAGCCGTCCCCCTCGCAGACTACTATGAAATCCGAAAATCGAAGTTTATATCGTGTGGTCCCTTTCACCCTTCTGTTTAACATTATTAGGTTGGCTCAAAAATATTTGAACTGAACACGCACTTGCGCGGATTGACATTAGCAACAGCGCCGTGTTCAGATATTTTTGACCAACTATATAGATATTATCACGGAATGGATCCCTAGCGATGGATATCGTAATAGAGGCAGACCAAAGCGGAGATGGAGGGACGACCTAGATGTTTATCACGTGGGATGGCAGGAGCTCGCGTTGAATAGGCAAGAATGGAGCAAGAGAGGAGAGGCCTTTGCCCAGCAGTGGGACACCAAAACAGGCTAATAAAAAAAAAAAATAAAATATATAGATAGCTCCAATGTCTGTGATGTGACCGTATTTACAGTACCTAAATGTATTAAAATTTGAACATCAGTGATTTTCAATGGTGTTCACTATCATTACCTGTTAATGATGATAGAGTGTATATATGTATGTATTGTAGTATGATTGTTTGAAAGCTCCGCATACGATAAACATCAAGACAAATGTTTTTGTTTTTTGTATTACGTACCTAATTAATTAGGTAACATTTGACAATGAATCGTTTCCTATCTATTTCCTTCATTGCTGGGTAGAATAAAAGCTTAGATAATTGACTTAAGTATCAGTTGAAAAAGAAAATAGGTAAGTAGTTTTTCCAAAATTTGTTCATATGCCTGTGGGATTCAGGACAAAGTAAGGGTGTCAAATGTTTGATGCACGAACCACTTTTAAAGTTCTCATTCTTGTTTCCACCTACATCACATCACAGCCAATAAAACGAAAGAGAAGTGAGAAATTGCTATTAAAGTTTATGGTCGGACTATTGCTGAATGTTCGCAACAATTTAGTCACGTACGGTTGTAATTACGCTAAGCATTATCTCAGTAACGTTTTATTATATGGAAACTAGGACGCGTGTCACTTTCTGAAAGTGCTAAAAGAAATTTGATAAGTTTCATCCATCATCGTCATCATCATCGCCAGCCGAAAGACGTCTTATACTGCACATAGGCATCCCCAAAGAATGCCACAATATCCAGCCCTGCGCGGCCTGCATTAATCAATCTCCTGTTTGAAGTTTTATCCAAGTATGCTTACATCATGGGCAAAAAATTAATCTGGATATTGTTATATTTGTGTGGATATTGCTTCTAAAGGATATCTCAACACCTTGTAAATTGAAGTACCTAACATATACGATCAATAAGGTTTAAAAGTTTAGTAAAGTAAGTATAAGTAAATGTATTTTGCACTAAGCATTACTTCCTTTCCTATAGAGCAACAGGCGCAACCAGAACTCAAGATTGGGGACGAGGGGTCATAGTTACTTTTTTCACTCAGAAGTTTCCATAAATTCTTTTGGCTTTACAAAAAACTTACGTTATGGCCACCTGGTAAAAAAATTACCTTAAGTGTTTTCAATTTAGTAGTGTCATACATAAATAATGCATCGAACGGTCGAGCCTTAAAGACCTATAAACTGACACGTGCTAAACACATGTTCAAAGAAAATTTTTCATATGAATGATATGTGGAGGAATGGGGGGTCGTTTGCCCCGCGCCCTACCCCCTGAGATCGCCACTTCATTCATATGTTTCTGTTAAATTATGATTTAAGAAATGAAGACATTTTTATCCGACACTACTTGTGTGGCTAAATATTAGCGCAAAAAAAAAACCAATTAGAGACCATTGTTATGCTTATAAGACCAGAGGTTAACTGATATACACGTGATCAAAAACACTGACTTAATGTATTTACTTAATTAAATTATAAACAATACTTAGTTAGTGGCAACTCGTGATAGAGATATGGCTATCGATATCGATATCACACAAATCCTGAGCTTCCTAACACCTAAATACCGTGGAATTCTAACACCTGCTGAGCATTAATAGATTACGATTTTGATTCCTACTATATAGTTACCTATCCACTTAAAAACTTGGAAGCCTGAAACTACATATTGTTTATTACTTTAGATAAGAACGTTGATAAAGTAAGTTTATATCTAATATGAAAATTATAATATAAAATTGTAAATTGTATAGGTATAACCTCACAATATTTGAATTGGTTAGGGATCTAGCCTAGCGATTAAGTTCGATTTTAATGTTGGTACTTCGACACGGGTGCCCTCAAATAAAGCAATTTACTAATGTTTAACCGTGTTTACTCACATTTTAATTGCAATTGCCTACGATATTGAGCACAATATCTTCAATACTACACAGGTCAAACATAAGTATTGTTTGAATTGTGCAAGAGTGTTTATCTGTCAGTTGGGTGATATTCTATTTGACCCGTGTTTAGTTATTTTCCTAATTATTATTTACTAATTGCTTGCGGTTTCGTATAGTCGCCAACACACAAACCATTCGTGCACTTTATGCGTCTTACTGGACAATAGGTATGGTCCTCGACAATTATACCTACTTACATGTACCTATGTAAGTATAAAAAAGACGATTCTCGCAAATAATTATTTGCAACAAATCTTGTATTTGATTTCACATTGTGTTACAGGTTGTCCATTTATTATAATTGAATGGTATAAAATTGATGTAGCTTCCTCAATTTGAAACATAAATCATGTCGTTTATTACATTATTTTTATGCGGATATTTTAAACGCGGTTAAGAATATTGCGCAAAATCACCTAGTTGAAGATATAGTGCGCTATAAAATTAGAGTTGACTTTAATATACCTCTCTCTGATTCCTTTTTAAATGGAATTGAGATTATCGGGACATCAATTTTGAATATCTTTATTTATAACACCATATATTGTTCCTTGTTTCTTGATTCGTTGTGGTTTTTTTGCAAACGAGTTTTGTTTTAAGTGCAGGTTATAAATGACTCAAAATTACAGTTTAAAGGAAAGATGCCAGTAAACATCAATAAAAAAGTTATTATCGCACCAGTTTAACCAATCGATTTTTGATTTGATTGGCTGTGAACGTTGTACTCGCGATAAGCCACTTGTATAAGTATTATGATATCATTGAGCCAATAGCGAGTTGGGAATTGAACTAATGCACATCTATTTCGTAGTAAACCTACTCATTATTTCACTTGCAATGTACTCGTATTCGCAAACATTCGTATAATCTGGCTATCGATACGTTGTTGAAACTGTGTTAGGCTTGTGTTAGGTAATTTTAAATTCGATCACTAACAAGGATGACGGTATCGTTGATGACTGCGGCGTGTCTAATCAAATTTAATACTAAAATAAAATTCTACGAACACTTGTTGCAAAATTGCCGATATGAAATGTTGAATCGATGACTAATACGAAAGTTTCCTTTTCTTCGTTACAAAGATTAAGTTGTAAAAACTTATCATGTACGATGAAATCGATGAAAGCAATGCGATCGATGTAGTCATGCATACCCAAAAATATAATACCTACAGTCAAAATTCCGGCAAGTACCACTTACATACATTGGTAATGAATATCCTGCCCACCATTTCGGTGGGGTCATGTAGCAGTCACCACAAATAGGTGACTTAGCGTGGCGTGAGTTGAAGCAAGTTACTATAATGATAACCAATGTCAAACCAGCTGTCAAATCTCCGGTTAAGTAAAGATCGGCTTGGCGGCGCTAATTTGACATTGGTCAACGTTAAAGTAACTCGGTGCAATTCTCGCTTAAGAGGGTTTATACCTGCTGAGCTGGCAACGTTGCATTTTTGTTAGTTTTTCTCTATTTTTCCATAAATTTTTATAGGAATAATCGAGAAAAACTAACTAAAATGCAACGTTGTCAGCTCAGCAGGTATAAACCCTCTTAAACTTCTGATAACTACTTACTTCGATAAAATCATCGAACGAACTAGGTACACTTAAAAGTCTTCCCTTTAAATTAGTTCAAAGAGCGCCCACGCCCACGGTCTCCTAATCCTCCGCACAGCAATCTGGAACATTGTAGACAGGGGTCCGCGAATGGCAAGTTGATCGAACCCCGTGTTTACCTAACAGCGTGACGAGCGTGGTCCTAGCTTAAACTAAAACTAGTCAGTTAACTATTCATGAAAGTTGCTCCCGCGCAAGACTGGAATGCCAACTGGCGCCGCGTCGTGTCGCCGCTATTTACTGCCGACTTGCTACGTCTGTGTACCCTGTTGTACACGGTTTTTGAGCTATCCGACGATCAGAACCATAGCCTGGCGTATTCTTGGAAAGCTCTCGAGCACTCGACAGTTTTTTTATGGTTGTCGTGCCAATTATTTCTAATGTTGTTTAATATTTATAAATGTTGTGGCCAATCCATATAATTTGAAATGTAAAAAGTTGTTTTTTTTTTAGTTTTTTTTTTTTTTTAATTTTGGGTAAGGGTGACACGTGTTATGCGCAGCGTTTGTGTTGTGTTATGAGCAAGTGTTTGTAGAAATCTGCTTTTCGCTACCGTGTATTTAAATTATTTCAGCAGCAGAGTAGCCCTCAAACAAAACGTAATACTAGGTACGTATTTAAATAACAAACAATAGATAACATTTTACGTAATGGAAACCGCTTACGACTGCGTCTTTTTTTTACAAACAAGTTCAAGGGACATCGATAAAACTTTAAAGGCGCATAAACGTCAACTGACAACTTTGTAGGTTTGTTCGCGACGAGCTGAGGCGTTCCTGTACGTACAAGATCGACGAGCTGGTTAGACCAGCTCGTATGGTTATGTAATAGCAAAGTAAATATTGTTCTTAATGTGAACATAAACAATCTGTGCAACACGTGACTTTAGGGGAAGTTTTAGGCCTGCGCGATCTCCGCATTTTCGTACATTGTGTCTGACATTGCATAGAGATAGCTATGCACACTTATCTATCTAATATATCTTAGTAATATTTATAAACGCGAAAGTTTGTAAGTATGTATGGATGGATGGATGTTTGTTACTCTTTCACGCTAAAACGTTTTGACGGATTTTGATGAAATTTGGCACACAGATAGTTTATAACCTGAATTAACATATAGAATACTTTTTATCCCGGAAAATTGCATAATTCCCGCGGGATAACGATAAGAGGATTCTTTGCAGACGGAGTCGCGGGCAGCAGCTAGTATATCATAATAGTAAAATAAAAAGGTCAATTTCTGACATAATTTAATATGGTCTTCTTTTACTATTCGGAAAACGATGAACAAATACCTGAGTCAATAATAATACTATCAATTCGTAAGTGTTGGTGCCTAGGTATAAGAGAAATTTCAGCCGGTAGGTGGCGATGTCAGACTTGTTCATAGTGTTCAGTTCATACTACTTAAGTACCTAGATATCTAAGAGGTTTATCTAATATTTTATAATTATTTCTTGAGTATTTACTAATTTTACAAAAATCAGCTGCAACAAACGTTACTAAGGCGCCATCCTACGTATAGTTCGCGTTGATTTTTCATATTACGTTACGTGGAAGTATAAAAGTTGATATGTATCCTTAAGTTGATATAGGATTAAATTTAAATAACGTTTTACCGGTTTCAAAGTATTTGTTTTCCTCCAGGTAACAATAATGGGGTCAATGTGAGTGGGTAAATTGACTCATTTGTTTAATGGAAAGTGGTGTAAAGTGGTATCACCGATTGAGACTCACGCTTTATTTAAGAAGAGGGTTTGAAGAAGACGAGAGCACAGATTTTTGAACTGAACTAAATAAAAATTAATAAAAGGAAACAATAATTCATGGTCCTTGGTACCTTGCTTTATTGAGTAGACAGTTTCAATGATGTACTACAGAAAAAAATAGCATCATTTTGCCAAGGATACGTGGCAGCAATAACAGCATCCGGATCACGGATAGTCAAGAAAGGCAAACTTTAAATTAACTTTTAATTAACAACAAACTGTCCCATGTGAAGTTGAAAAAGAACTAACATAAGTAACTAAGCTATTAATCATTAACAAATAATTGTTGCGCGAATAAAGAGGTGAACTTAATTTAATTTACCTCAAAATCTGAGTACTGACATAAGCATATGGTATATGTACACTAGGGCGACCGGGAGTCGTGGAGGTCAAGAGGGGAGGCTTTTGCCCAGCAGTGGGACACTATAACAGGCTAATAAAAAAAATATAATTACACTAATGATTTCTCTGTTTCTCCAAACAATCGATACTTGTTCCGAACCGTAATCTTAAACCGTTTTAGGATGTTATCGGGCTGAATCTTCAGATCGTAACCGGCGACTACGAGGTCAATTAAAGCACATCCGTAACGCACGACGCTTTACTACAGTTGCCACACAATACCATTATATCACATTTGCTAAATGCAACTCAGTATTATCATTGGTCACGAGTGTGTGATTGTGATGGGTATGCGACAAAATTAATATATACCTGAAGCACGTGTTTATCTCATATAAAGTATCTTAATCTACTTAGGCTATATGGGATGTTTGGGCTTTGGAACTAATGAGTAGCCTAATGGTTCGAGTAGCCTAATGGTGAGAATGGACCTCTCAAGCAGAAGGTCGTGAGTTCAAACCCCTAGTTGCACCTCTGAGTTTTTCTGGAAATTATGTGCGAAAATACGCTTGAAATTTATTTCGATCTTTTTTTTCGTTAAAGGAGAAAACTGTGACAAAATCTGATGCTTATGCCTGCGAAGCAGTACAATAGTGTGTGTGAAGTTCCCAATCTGCACTTTATCCGCGTGGCAACAACAGTCCAAGCCTCTTCAATCTGAGAGAAGCCTGTTACAAGCCAAACCTTAAGTCCTTAAAATCAAACAGGTACAATAGATACAACTTGATACAACGAATCAAGCCAAGTCAATTCTGTTTTTATAATATACTAGCCTTCCGTCCGAAGCTTTGCCCGCGATAAATTAATTTTCCCGTAGGAAAGGTATTTTCCCGGGTTAAAAAGTAGCCTATGTTACTCAGTGATAATGTAGCTTTCTAACGGCAAAACAATTTTTGAAATCGGTCTAGTAATTTTTATTTTATTTGTTACATACAAATATGCAAATCTTTCCTCTTTATAATATTAATGTAGAAGGACAATGAAAATGCGTCTTATTGTCAGAAATAATAAAGCCGGGTTCACAATGAATTATGTCGTTACAATGTAGTTTTCACTTTCGTTTGCATTGATAAATGAGAGCATTAACAATTCCGCCTGCGGCCAGGACGTCACGTCGCAGCTTCCGCATAACAAGCTCGTCCCTTGACAAACAATGCAGTAGGTAGGTACTCGCACCTTTGCTTTCTACTCTTTGTGTAATCGATTAATGCGTCTACGAATATGAAGTGGATCTAGTCGCTGAACTCTTGACGGAGTGGTCATGGTCATTGATTAAGGATAAGTAGATAACCTTCATGACAACTTCCCTGGGAAAATAGTGTGGTGGTTCACCCTTGCCGTCCACACCGCAGTGCTGGACTCTGGAGTTGGCAAAATAGAGTGCTGGTTACCCACTCTCAAATCACGCCCCCTAAGTTGCGTTTTAAGACACCCACTGGAAGAGATAGTTCCGTCCTATTCTAAAACGGTGCACGCCACGGCAAATAAACTAGCAAAATAACGGGTAGCTTTTCATGCAACTTTGTATGGTAAGTAATCTGTTATTTTTGCTCGTCAGTGTATAATTATTTTGCAAGTTTGCAAAAGTAAGGGTTCGGTTTTCAGATTATTGCGGAATTAATAAGAACCAGCCTGTTTTTTTTATGAGATCGATCATGTTTGTAAACATCGTAGTGAACAATATTGTTTACGGATCAACAACTGACCAATGTCTTACAAATTTGTGTTGGATCTTCTTTAATCAAGGAAGCAATAAAACACTTCTTTACTTTTTCAAGCGATAAACTAGTTGCTTTATTATTGAGGCCGGATAATCACGATTTAATGGTGTTGATACATAAACCTGTCAATCGCGTTTGCGAGGTACTAACTCGTCTGTCAATTTCTTCTCTTCAATGTTTATACAGAGCTATTAATTGTTAGAGATATTAGCCAGATGTTATTGCTACGTTGGTACCCCTGTTCTACGTTACTGAAGAGAAGCGAGAAAAATTGTTAACAGCCTTGACACGTGACAATGAAGCGTAAAAACATATTCTACGTTTTGACGCAACGGCTCGTAGTAGCCTTTACCTAATAGCCAATGACCTTATTGATTTCGGACACGATCAAAATCTCTATGAGATAATAGAGGTGCTTGTTAAAATTTCAAGTTTTATTTAGCAGACAAGCTGTATTATATCAGAACAAACGTTAAACAGGTATCCATCCACAATGGAGACGATATTGTAATCACATGCTACAAAACTATCGCTAATTTTATTATTGCCTTGTTGTGAAAATGACCTAGGGTGATATTTTTTTCCTACAGCACTCGCATTTCAAGTTCAACACAGTTTTTCTCTGTATTTCAATGGTATTTTCAAACATAATGATGAACAATGATTAGAGAACAAGGCTTTCTTCCTACGTCCCTAGTTCTTGACATTATGTAAAAGTCAGACTTGAAATCTGGAGCTTTGGCCTTTCGTTTTGCTAGTTGGTATATTTCTTAGATCCAATAGGAGGCACAGTTCCACTATCGTAATCTTCAGCCTATGTTGGGTAGTATACAGGGAATCAGGTTTATTGGTAATTCGACACGAAATTTAGAACGGAGGCAGATTGCTTTCCTCATCATAACAATTAGAATACGTACGCATAAATCTCAATAAATAATTACAGATTGTAAAAGTAAATGTCTTAATTGTCAATAAACATGATTTGAGTGCAACGGAATTTGGTAAGTAAGCCAACGAAATGGGTCATCGGTCGTATTAGTAATGAAGGGCAATGTTTGTAGACGAGTTGTCATTAGGAGGAAATGGATGTTTCTCGGAACGTTAAGCGTGGCCGTTTAACTGAGTACTTGACGGAAAGATACCTATCGTACAGGTGTTATACTTTGTAGGGCCAAGTCCAAGTCCAACGTAACTACAATTAAGTTGCAAGTCGCTATCTCAATTCAGATAATTAATATATGTAATATTTATTTATCTTAACATAACAAGCAATAAATACATCAAATATTATATAAGCCTTAATCAACAAAACACAGAAAATTTCAAAAATTCGCAAATAAAATAATCATAGTAAAATAACAAAAAACAATAATAATAATAATATCTATGATTTTTAATGTGCATCTAATTAATGTGTTATTGATTTGATTATGTCCGTTCCGTATATGTATGTATGTATTATGAATAGTAAGATTGTGAAGTAAAAGCAAAAGTAGCCGTTGCAAAAGGCGATATCGTACGCGTACCGTACGATATTATATACCTCTCAACACAGTTTTATGTTTATGTATGTCAACAGTAAAATTTAATCTAGATTTATTAAAAAAAACATTTTTTGTTCGTGAAAAATCTTTATTTCTTTCAATTAAAGCAAGACAAGGAAAACACTAGAACATTATAGGTTTAATTAGTATGAAAATCCCCAATGCAATAAAATTAGAAAACACATTATTTAAAAACAAATTAGAAAATTAATTGATATCTATAATTGATGTTTTTAATTTAAGGATTTTCTTCATGACGATAGTTTATAAAATAATATGGTTAAATTGTAGTGAATTTACAAGTTTTTTTTCGATAATCTATACCTATAAAACAGTAGGTACCGTGACTGACTGACTGACAGACAGACAACGCACAGCCTAAACTACTGGTGCTAGAACTTCTTTTATGTTATATGACTATCCTCAATTGACATGGGCTAATTTTTCTTCGGGAAAATGCAAAATTCCCACGGGATAGAAAAAACTGAATTCAACTTCGGGGCTGATTTAAAAATTCTTTCACTAATAGTAAACTACAGTATCCCTGATTGACATAAGCTACTTTTCTACGGGAAAATGCAAAATTCCCGCGGGATCGAAATAAGTTAATTCAACTTTGGGGCTGATTTAAAAAATACCAATTGAAAGCTACATTCCCTGATTAACATAGACTACGTTTTCTCCGGTAAAAATGCAAAATTCCCACGGGATAGAAATGAGTGAATTGAAAATGGGAGCTGATTTTGAAAATTAGGTCTTTACTAGTAAACAGCTACACTGCCTCTGATTTTCAAAATAGGTCCAAACAGTTATTTGTTATCCCGCGGGAACTTTCCTTTGTCTTTCCCGAGATAAAATAAACCTGTTTCAAGACACAGGCCTCCTCCAAGAACGAAAGGACTTGGGCCGTAGTTCCACGCGGGCGCAGTGCGATTTGAGGACATCACAAACACCATTCATCCATTTCTTCTCGGGTGTGTGCAGTTTCAACGCGTCGTCGCGATGTTTTCCTTCACGGTAAACTTCAAACGTAATTTAGTACATCAATGTAAATATATTCGTTTTCGCCGTAATACTCACATTCTTTCTCTTTTATACAGCATACTCTTTAATCCTGCAACTCCTCAATATCTTCAAGAGCGTTTTATGTTCATGTCCTCTATTCGCTCTGCACAAAATTTTCTTCTTACTGTTCCTCCTTCTTCCTCCAAATTCTATCATAACTCCTTTACTATGACCGCCATTCGTCTTTGGAATTCTCTTCCTTTGGCGTTAAGGCAAGCGAAATCCCTTCCCATTTTTAAAAACCTTCTAAAGGCTCTCTATTTGTCACTAACATAATCCTCGGTCTTTGACACTTCTTTGTTCTTTTTGTTTTTGTTTATATTGTTTCTTTAATTTCCTTTTTAAATCCTTTTCTCACATGCGGCCTTTTGACATTTTTCCATTGATATTTTGTATTAAGTATATGTAGTGTATATGTATTATATTGAATATATGTGTTTATTTATAAAATTTATATTATGTTTGTATTGATTTTATTGTTTATTGTCTATTAATACTACGTTTCTCTTGTCTGTTATTTCTGCCACCTACATTAGTCTGTTGATATTTATTAATTTCTGAGTAATTGGTTGTCTGGAAGAGATCGCTTTTTAGCGATAAGACCGCCTATTGTCTACCTGAATTTTTATTTTTGTAATGTTACTGTACTGTTTTTGGTGATCAATAAAGAATATTTGTATTGTATTGTATATATACATGAAAAAAAATAGTAACAAACCTAATAAGAAAGCTTTTGTATTGACTAAGTACATCAAAAATTTTGCCGAAATACATAGGTTAACCTTTTGGGGGTGGAAATCGCTATCGCAGTTTGTATGAAAACTCGTGACTAGGTATAGTCGGGGTAAGAAAAGGTTCGTCACTTTTCGACCTTAACTCGTTGACATAGAGTCGAAAAGTGACGAACCTTTTCTTACCCCGACTATACATACGAGTACACATTCCCCTTAACAAAGGTTTAAGATGTAAAAACAAAATAAAACTATACCTAACGTCGAATTAGATGGTTTTGTTTGTTTATATATGAAACTGCTGTTAACAATCGGTATTTTTAAGACTACTTTCTTACATATCTGTAACTAGTTAATTTAGTAAAAGCAGACAAGCTTTCGGTACAACTTCATGAATAACAGAAATATAAAACAAGAAACACTTCAAAAACATGAAAATTTAATAGATGCGATACATTGTTTAATGTTTAGCGTGTAATTACAAATAATTAGCATTACGAGATTCTCACAATGTCTGTTCAATAGTATAATTCGCTAACATGTAGAATTTTTGATGTCTGTTTACCTACATATTACTAGTACCTACCTACCTAGTCCCAAAGTAAGCTAAGGAAAGCTTGTGTTATGGGTACTAGGCAACGGATAAACATACTTATATAGATAGATACATACTTAAATAAATATTAAACACCCAAGACCCGAGAACAAACATTCGTATTTTTCATACAAATATCTGCCCCGACGCGGGAATCGAACCCGGGACCTCAAGCTTCGTAGTCAGGTTCTCTAACCACTAGGCCATCTGGTCGTCTAAACTTCGTACGTCGTGTACTTGTTCCAAAAGAGATTAACTATGAATGGAAAAAGTGATTAAGATAGTCGTATCTACTCTTGCAATGCTTTATGCCCAAGTTAACAACTTGCAGCAGTCTAACCCGTCGTTAAAATAGATAAAGAAGTGTGAAATGGTTGTCATTGTCACCACCATGTATACTATACTTACATCATATGTTGGTATAAACTTACCTAATGTACTTCTAACTTGATATTGAAATTAGTACAGTATAAATAATAGTACCTATTGGCATTGGTTATAACGATGTTGATACATTCAACATCCTTAAAATAGAGGCATATCACGTTGCATAATGTAAATTTGACACCAGAGCGATTTCTTAACGTACCTAAAGAGAACTATTATTGAAAACGTTTGTTTTGGATTATGTATTCGACTTAGAGAATTGCATTGCTTTTTGGAAAACAGTTAAGGATGGATAAGAAGTAAAATGGTCTTAGAAACACAATGGGTGACAAATACGAGTATGTTCAATAAAGACAAAATTTATCATATTTTTATCAACTCATGCGCATATAGTGTCAGCTTGGACTTTAATAATCGGTAATATACTAGCTTTATTACTTTTCTCTATACAAACGATAACATTTTGGCGAGCTTCATCAAAAATATGAGCTACCCTTTTGACGGCTGGACTGGCTCGCAGAATGGGAAAGCACGGAATCGAATAGCCATCAGAACCATTGTTCGTTTCAACTTTTACTGCGTGAAACACGTCTGCCACGCCATTATTATTGCCGTTTGGCTCTGCTGATCTCTTGTGTTCCCTCGGACAATGGACGCGATTGTTTACTTCCATACCTTTCGAACAATTAGTCAGAAGCAGATCACGACATTATAACGCCATTGCGAAATAGTCGATCCACAAAATGTCGGATATCGATAAAATTCTGTGCCCTTATTGGAATTCTTGGGCGCGACTCTAACACCAGAATGTCAGTTGGTTATTGTTTGGTCTTTAATTACTTTTGTGATTAATGAATCATATTTGCGACTGAGAATATCCGCCAATGATGTATTACTGATTTAATGAGAACCCGTGTCAGCACAGTAGTGTAGGCAAACGTTTTGGTAACTTGAAATTAGATGCTAACAGGCTAATGTTCAATATTGTGTTGCCTCTCATGGGCTTTCGTGGACGTAAAGTTATGATTATTTAAGTTTTTGTTTCGAGTATAAATATTAATGATTGTATTGTGGATGCCTATTTGATTCCTTGTGCTGGCAATTGACAAATCTTCGCGGAAGTAGGCGTGTTGTGCGGAATATTGATTGTTTGATGTGACGTGATGAGGGTGCCTTGTCAATCATCATTGAAAGCGCAAACACATCCACTTCCGTGCCATCAGGAGCTTTATAGAAATCTGTTTGGATACATTTTTTGCCATGATGTTGTAGGATCTACATAAACTGGCTATAAGTACTTAGGTACCTACTTGACGTAAATTTTGAATTTTAACCTTGGTTATCTACAGAATGTTGTTTTGTTTGATAATTCGAGGTATCCACCTCACTTTACTCAGAATTATAGCTATGTAACTGTATGTGGCTGGCACTTACATCTCTCAAAGATTAGAAATAGCAGTTCAGAGAGGTAATGCGGCCAGTGTCTTGGGGTCAATGCCTGTGGCAGAAAAACTTGACGACATTTTTAATTTGTAGTTTTAGTTTAGCTTATTAAGTTTAGTTTTAATTTTCTAATTGTATTCTATAATATTGTTTGAATAAAATAGTATTATAACAATATAGAGCGTTTGTTTTTCCTCAAAATGCAAAGAATCTAACATTCGATTTATGAAATACCTACTTCGATGCAATTATGTGTATTCACCTAACGCAGATGTATCTCAGCTGCAACGCAGTGCGGAACAGGGGAAGCCGTCCTCGGGGGAGACACGGGGATGTTGCAATTTATAATATGTATCTTTTATGGGGGCTCCAAACGAGTCTCGAGCGAATTGGACGACAGCCCACAACGTTAAACAGCTCTGCTGTAGGCACGTGTGTTGCACCAGTTTTGGGAAAACTTTTATTTTCGGCTAGATCATTGAATGAGGATCTAACATAAGCGTATACCTAGTTGTTGAACTTGATTGTGGTTTACGGCTTAAGTTTCAATAATATTTATCACGCAAACAATATTTACCTCGACGTTTCGGTCACATTGCAGCAGCCGTGGTCACGAGTTGATAGAGTTGTTGGTGGGCCAACTCAAATAATGTTTACGTGATAAGTCCCGTTTAGTAACTATAACAATTATGAGTGAAAATCACGAAAGTTTAAAACAGTATAATATTTAGTATGTTTATTCGCGACGCTTTTAACTCTGTTTTCATCTTCTTAATTATGAATAATATCTTCATAACTAGTTTAGTTTAGTTTTTTAGTGTGCATGTTAATTTGGATATAAGTAGTTAGAATATCTGTATTATCGCTGGAACACTTATTTCTGTTTGTTCCCCAAAGAAATAAATAAATTACGTCACAATTTAGTTTTAATTTGATAAGCAAAGTTTAATCATATATTTTTATTCTTTACAATTAGATTGACCGCATTTATCCATCGTTACGACTTGATCCCCTGGGAAACGCTAATACTGATTTGGAAAGCAAAGGAGTTTACGGCGTCTCACAGGAGTGTTGTTACTTTATACAGAGTAAGTGATATTAAAACTTTTTACTTAAAAACTGTCCATGAACTTTACGAAATTTTTAGCAAACAAAACACCTGGGTGGCTATATAAGTGTCTGCTATAGGTACATATCTATGTAGTATACTAACTGTCGTGAGTAGAAGCGTGTTGTTTTGTATAGAAATGAGTGCCCTCTCCGTATAGGAGGGTGGCCGTGGTCGTAACGTGTGTTAGGTGTCCAACCTTACATACATGTAGGTACTTTTACGCATCCGTATTCGAGTCTACGGACAATTTTAGGAATCACAACATGGAAATACTATTTATTTGTGGTACGTACTGTGTCATCATCATCATCATTTCAGCCGAAAGACGCCCACTGCTGAACATAGGCCTCCCCCAAGGCTCGCCAAACAGACCGGTCCTGCGCCATCCGCATCCAACGCGTTCCCGCAACCTTAACCAGGTCGTCGCTCCATCTTGTTGGAGGCATACCTACACTGCCTACGTGCGCGAGTGCGTGCTTGCTGGTGTATGTGTTTGGACATAGCTCGAAGAATCGCTAGACTCAAGTGGCACTGGGCAGGGCACATCGCTCGTAGAATTGACGGCCGATGGGGCCGAAAGGTTCTCGAGTGGCGTCCAGGGACTGGAAGACGCAGTGGTACTGTGTATTGGTGCAAAATTACAGCTTGAACTAAATTTTCGACTTTTACTTTTTATTAGGTTCTCCACCCTCACATCAAATACAAATATTCACCATTTAGCGAATGGATGTGTGTGTGAATGGCCTTCAAGTTTTAATTCGACTTTTTTCCACCTATTCTCTTCATTGTCCGTAACGATGAATGTACGTGAAACCGCAGTACCTATTATAGAATCGTGCAAGCCGCGTATCAGAATTGTGACCTGCCGCCCTCTCAGAAAGACAACAGTCAAAGGGCCCATTAAAAATTCAGTAGTCTGTGCATTGCGAGTGAAATTTTAATGCGGAAATAGAGGTATAGTTGGGGCAGTAAAAAAATATATTGTCGCCCATAAAAATAAATTTTACGTGCCCATACTAAATGCGGTAAAAGTTACCGTCGTCGTAAATTAAATTATAGGAAACGCTTTGTAAACGAAGAGAATGAAAACAATATTCGTGATTCGTACTCTTGTGTATACTACTGTATACTAATACAAAATTTAATTGGTAAATGTGGGATTATGATGCGAAACAGGTTTGTGCCAATATGTAATGCTAATTAAAATGTCCCTATCGAATCATTGCAACGTGTGTAACAAATTGGTATCAGCCATTAAGACGATTGTAATGTGGCGTATCGGAGCCCCAGCGGTATGCCAGTTATTAGTAACCCGGTCTTACGTCTATTATTGGCCAACAGGTTCCCGGTAAACCAGCGCCAGCTCGTTAACATGCCTACGATATCTAACTATCGGAATAAACTTTACTTTCTATAAAAGGAAATCGAAATTATCTCACTGCATGGAGCATTCCATTTCTCTCTCGGCAGTTTCAACGTTCGACCCTCGCACGGTTTTACTTTTATCGAGCGTCCGATTGAAAAATTCACATTCCTCACATATCTGGAATCACTCCCACATTCTTATATCTCCCTTAGCAGTTGGAACTTTCGTTTTTTCGATAGATCGGTCGCCTCAATCGAGCAGTGAGTGTGACATCCGACTTGTATTATCCAATTGTCCGTAGTGGTAGGTAGTCACCCACGGCCAATCATCGGAATATTACCCGCTGCTCCATTTAAGAGCTTATCGTTGTAATGCACCCAAATATCCCGGTTTATTGAATTGGCCCTTGTGGGTCAGTGGCGAAATTTGATTTCCTGTTTCTACTGCCGCCCGGCCGACCCGCCGCGTATTTGAGAAATCCATGTAAGCACTCAAACGGCAACCAACAAACTAAGATATAATTTTTCGGCAAACACACGTTGTCGTTCTCAAATAAAGCATTGTTTATCAACAAACAAAGGGCTTTTAAACAGGGAGTTCGACGCCCTCTTAAAAAAGAATGTTATTGTAATACGATAAAAAGTGAAACAAGACGGGATTACCAATTCATTAAAAGGAAATAAAAATGTGTTAATGCACAAAACACAGTTAATTGCATCTGTCGCGATCACATTCTAGTTTGCCGTAGAAGGAGTCAGATCTTCGCCTGCGGTATTAATAGCGAGCCGGCCGGCGGCCGTCGCAGATGTAAAGTGGACACCAGTTTAGGAGTGCTCGCGTCTATTTTGATCAAGTGTAAATAAATCTAGCGAGTCACTTTCGACTACGCTTGTCACTTTCGTTGCGCGCTGCCGCCTCGCCCAGTCTTGCCGTCCTACCACCAACTAGCCTTCCGAATGACTAATATTCTACCGCGAAAACATTTATCAGATCCAATTTTAATAAGAGCCGTGTCAAAAAACATCAATTGTCACGGTTACAGCAATTGCTAGCTCTTCGTAACGACATCCGGTTTCCGACTTTAGAAAATCGCAAGTCAATACGAAAAAGTTAAAGTAATTATTGAGAAGCAAAGTACTTAGGTATGTGGTTTTGCTCGACAATACATCGATGATGATGACATTAGTGTTTTTTGTACGTAGCCTTTGATGTAGTATTAAAATTGTAAACACCTTTCGAAACTGTATTTAACTTTAAGGATTGGAAGCATTGCACGGGTGGTTGATTCTGATGTTGTCGCAGTTAAAAGATCACCTGGCCATGACAATTTCACTTGGACGGAAGTCTCGCGTTGGCTAGTTCGATGACTACGTTCCAAAATTACAATGAACTTTTTTGATAAAAACTCAAATCCAAACATCAAAAGGACAGAATATATACACATCTTTGTATAAAAGTTCGTAAGCTATCCATCCAACCAAATTCCAAAGAAACTAAAGAGACAAGACAATTGTCGGAGCTGTCAGTGAGCAGAGGATGAGCAACAATGGGGTGATAACAAAACTCGAGGCGGCACTGACAAGTTTTAGTACCAAATAATATAAAACTGGACGCACTCGGTATGCTATTATTTACGCATAATTGTAAGATTTAATGCAAAAATACAAATAGTATAATTACATTGAAAAAAATACTCGCAGTACCAACAAGAAGCTGTATTTGAGTGTAAAGTTGTAAAATGTAGTATGACAAAGACTATATTTATAATCGCATGTGGGTGCTGAAAATGAGAATTAAGTTTTACCATGTGATGTACGTGTGATAAATGTCCGGTTTGCATTTATTAACACATAGGGGAATTGCATTGATTAAAGCCATAGGTAATCCGGCAGTCAATTTATGCTCATCTGTATTAATTAACTAATGACACGAGGTGAATTAAATTTGTTTCCAGTACGATTGTGGCATTTCATTTGCTGATTACATTCTGTTTGCTTTAGCTCGGAAATTAATCACTATTGAACACTCGGCCTTCGACGGAAAATAATAAATAAGTTGATGTTCCGACTTAATCATCATCATGTCAATTCATGCGAGTGTGTTTATCTAATGGTCGATTGCAGCATTGGAATCAGTAGGTAATTATTCGACACGCTAAGGCTAAATGATGAAATCCGCAAGAAAAACCAATGTTAAAGAAATCTGAATCATGATCATCATCACGAACCTCTGCTGATGAACACGTAGTCACGGTTGGAAATACTATTACTACACATAAAAGACACCTGCACATTTTGCAATGCGTAAAAAAGCCGCCGTTATCAGATTTCAGTGATGCCGGCACATTCCTTACGCACGGTCAAATTGTCTCCCACGGATGACACGACATTGTTTATACTTATGTCATCAACATTTTAGCGACAAAGTCTCACGACATAATTAATTGGTCGGTATGTCAAGTAAAGCTCGTAATGACATAACAATATAAAGACTATGTTAATGCGGCTCCGCGCTCGGTAACCAAAACAAATGGACGCGACACCGTTACAGCGCTTCGCGGAATTAAATAAAGAAAAAATGACAGCGAGCAACGGTAATCTTTGTTCGCTACATAAGGTCGAAGCGCCGGCGCAGTACGGCACAGTTGCTCTTGCAAGATTCTATCAGTGAAAATTGGAGTAATTAAAATATACGCAATACCGGAACGTTGTAAGCTGTTCTCAGCGCCATTATCCGCTTGTAACTAAACAGAGCTTTGAACTAACGCTACATTAAACATTTCGTTGCTTTTCAGCTAACAGAGTTATGGTTATTGCTAAGTTTGCGTCGTAATATTAGCAGTCGTCAGAGATGCGGCGTAGACCTATGCGTTTATAAAAGCACAATAAATATTGTAAAGTCGGTCGGTTGTCACCTTTAGTGCAGTCAGATGGCACAGTTCCCAGTGAAAACAGTTTTGGCTTCCACACACGCGATCAGAAGCGTGCCGCGCGAGGCGTGGTCGCCCGCAGCGTGCTTAGACCCACCTCCGGGCTCGAGTTCGAGCTACCGGCAATCGGTGCGCTAAACTGACATCTTCGCGTGAATAGACCATTAAAATAGTCATGTAATGAGGAAGCTGTCCACTAGACAAGCACGAAAAGAAAGTATCTCTCAACGATTTAACAAGTCTTACGACGTGGTTTGTACAAGTTTGTTAATGAATTAAAAACGATGCGTTCCAGTTCGGAAATGAATCGGGCCGTCGCGTCGAATGCCCCGAAGGACTGATATCGTTATCTGCAAAAAATTGTACGCGGAAGCCAGCTTCATTCTCTACAGCATCAGAAAAAGATAAGTTTCTCTTCCAGGAATTCTCGATGCTCGCGATTAATAAGCACAAAGATAGAGAAAAAATAACCAATGCAGTAACATGAGCTATTGTGTGGCCATGAGGTGAAGTCGGAAGGCGACGTGGGAGCGAGCGCGGGACCGACCTGCTCCGTCGCGGGAAAATCTAACTATGGGGTTCACATCATCCAATGCTAACTTACATAAAAATCACATTGACAGAATACGTAGCTTTTCCCGCGCGTTCCAAATAAACCTAGAGCCGAGTTCTCATTCAACGCTGAGCCGATGCGGAACTGAATAGAATAAGAATTAGCCCGACACTGTTATGGTGTTGTTTAGATACACGAACTCCTAGTGAAGCAATGAAAGCCAGTGCTAAATGTACGTGCAATGCAGTAAACGCAGCATGCTTCTGGTGCTTCCGATCTCGAGAGCGCTTTGAAGTTATATCCGTTCACGGAGCCTTTCCAAACTTCATTAATCTCGTCGAAACTGGAGAATAATTACACATGTGTAAGTTTGTTGTGTACATCTCAAATATCTAATGGATTTTAACAAATCTCCAAAATTAACTTCCTTGTCAGAACTTTTGTATCTTTGAAATTTCATGTGTCAGTTGTTATCAGAAATCTCAATGTTGTGTTTAAGTAAGAATAGATTTTAAATTATGGTTTACCATACCATCATATTCATATTAGAATGCGGTACATACTAACGCGTACTACTACAATTATACTCTTGTCGAATTTAAGTCATTTCCATACTTCTCGATTTGCTTATATCCAATTCGAGCAAAGAATATTAACTAAAGTTGTAATAAATCATCCAATTTAGTATCAATAAACGCAGTTTATGAGCACTTATATAGCCTTTAATTTGGTTCATTGCTTGTGTGAGGTTTGAACTCTCTATGCCGTGCCCTGTACAGTTTCATAACCGCTGATATCTAGGTTTCTAAAGATTTGAAAATTAATATATCCTTTAACAAACATCTGGGATAAATATTCAGACTAAATAGACCATTTAAATAGTGCTCAATTTATAATGATTACTAGTATAAGTAAGTAGGTATTAATAGTTTTTAAGCATATTAGATCGTTTTGAATTTCAAGAGAATTTAAATTAGCTTCCTTGTGAAATTGTGCTAGCTATTAGATAAAATCCCGTACAAGCTATACTTACTTAAAATAAATTACTTTAGAATTTTATAGGTTTGATTTAGTTTCATCGAAATGTTCATTGATCGACTACGGGCTTGTCGGTCGCGCCGCAGGCGCAGATTTCGCGACAGGTTGTGTCAACGAAATTCTATGCGATACAATTTAACACGATTTAAAGTAATGCCATTAAACAAATCACGCTAATTGAACTTATTTCACTTCTGCTGTTTCTCTAGGATACTAGAACCGCCTAGCTACCACTGTTCTCGTTCTCATGTTTCTTGTACTTACTGTTATAAAAAGTGGCACTTGCACAACTATAAACCTAAAGTTCGTATGTATTTAACATACCAACTTACATTGCATGGTCACCTTAGGTAAACCTTTTACATTTAGAACTTAAAACGCAGTAGGTACATACCTATAGTATGTAATGCCATTCTTTAAATAATAAAGCTCTAGCCAGTTTTATTTTTAACTAGTGTTGAAAAGGACAAACAAGCCAGCAAAAGTCATAAAAAGTTGTATAACTAATATAAATTCCAACTCTGTAAAATTCAATCTGCAAGTATGCGGCGGCAGCACGACCGAGTGCTTACATTTTGTGGACAGCATTGTGTCATAGATTGTTGGTCGTAAACGCGTACAAAACCCTTAACTGCAATACAATGCAGTCATAAGATCTCTTGTTTGTTTCTTTATAATCATTATACAACTATTAGGATCGATTAGCTACCATTTATAAAGCAGTGTACAACATGCGTTCGTGTTAAAAAAAGGTTTTGGTTGTTTTATTATCATTAATCAATTCTGCCCACATTCACCCACTGCTGGATAAAGGTGTCTTCATTTTGACGCCACCTTTCCCGGTCTTATGCCAGTCTTATCATCATAAATAGTTTTATTGCCTTTTACGTAATATGAGCATAATAGGTGCAACGTATTTAAGCGCAAAACAAAAAAAAAACATACGAAAACATCCGAAAAAGATAAAACGGCTATCTATCTATTCGAAATGATAAATTGTTAAGTCCTCTGTTTCATTACATGACGTTTTTCTTGGAAGTGGATGTCAAAAAAATTGCAAGTTTGTTTAACTCAGTATATGATTTTGTCACACTAAAACTGAATTTCCCATTTGAACATGTAGTAGGTATGTCTTTTACTTGCGGTAAAGTAAAAGCCAAAACACATTTCATGACTGAAACCGCAGATAAAATTATTTAAGTCACGTTTTCGGTGCGATTTAGTTAATTTAGCATAAAGCTCTGGTTTGTTTTATGACAAGTTTAAGAATAAAGTAGTCTCGTGGGGAAAAATAATGAAATGGACTCTAATAGCTTGACTTTAATCTTCACTTTACGTAGACTTATTTTTGGGTTTTCCATTGCATAATCAACTGTGTTTATTTAGTTTTATGCAATGATGCAATTGGGTCAAATAGAAGGCTACCCAAACGGTGAACTGATGTCTTGAGGTATAGTATAAATCTTTCCAGGTGAATTTTTCGCTTCGAGCCATTACATTAAATTTGAACCTTAATACTATGACGATACCGTTTGTTTTGAAAGATAATGGCTCGAAGCGAAAAATTCACCTGGGAAGATTTATATTACACCAATGTCTAATGCGCGGGAGGGCGGGATTTTTACACGCTTTATATTAGCTTCACCTGTATGTTTGTTTGTTTGTTTGTATGTATGTTTGTAACCGACTCCTTAGGGCGCGATTTTGACCCACTTCCCGGTTTCCGATTGAGCTGAAATTTTGCACGTATGTGTAAATTGGATGACAATGCAATATTATGGTAACATGGAGCTGATCTGATGATGGAGCTGGATGGTGGCCATAGGAACTCTGTAATAAAACAACACAATCCCGTCGAGTTTGGGCTCGTTTGATTCGTCTTGACGAGCACTTTGATACCAGATGGTAACCAGGGTCTGATGATGGAGCTGGAAGGGCCACCTACCCAGGTGGCGGGGTGGGGGGGGGGGGGAATGGGGTGGTGGGTAAGGGGGTCGGGGGTTTAGAGGGTTGGGGGGAAGGGGGGGTTGGGGTTAGGGGTTTGGGGGAAGTTTGGGGAAATGGGGTGGGGGGTCCGGGGTTAGGGGGGTTGGTTGGGGGGTTTGGAAAATGGGGAGGGAGGTAAGGGGGGTTTAGGGGGTTGGGGGTAAGGGTGTGGGGGTTGGGGTGTGGGGGTTGGGGTGTGGGGGTTGGGGTTAGGGGTTTGGGGGGAGTTTGGGGTAATGGGGTGGGGGATGTTGGGGGGTTGGGATTAAGGGGTTGGAGGGTTGTAGGTGAGGGGGGTAAAGTTAGAAAGAAAGAGGTTTACGTTTAGTAGTGTAGAGCAGTGCGCGCGCACCAAAGACCAAGTATAAGATGGACCGATTCTATTTAAGACGAGCAAAAAACCGTTTTGTGTCTCTTTTTAGCACAAGGAAACTCTCACTGTGAAAAAATGCAACTAAAAAATAGAAAATAAATAATAGTTTAAAAAAACTAAAAAACAGGCTTTAAAAAAACAAATAAAAAAAAAATAAATTTTAATAAATTTCAATTCACTATTCTTATAGTGCAGTAAAAAATCTTAATAAGCAATTATTATATTGTTATATCCTGATCAAAATTTGTAAACAATACTAAATATTGATAAAATAAATAATAATAGTTTAAAATATTTTATTCTAAAAAAAGCGTGGGGTGCTTTTTAAGATGTTATCAAAATGATAATCCTTGACAATTGACACCATGCACCCCAACGCTTTTTTTTAGAATAAAATATTTTAAACTATTATTATTTATTTTATCAATATTTGGTATTGTTTACAAATTTTGATCTGGATATAACAATATAATAATTGCTTATTAAGATTTTTTACTGCACTATAAGAATAGTGAATTGAAATTTATTAAAATTTATTTTTTAGTTGTTTTTTTTTTAAAGCGTGTTTTTTAGTTTTTTTTAACTTTTTTTTAACACGCTTTTATTAGGTCGACCTATATGTAACTAAGTATGTAATGGAAACTTTGAACATGATTTTGACCCTTTTCCCGGTTTCCGATAGAGCTGAAATTTTGCACGTATGTGTAAATTGGATGAAAATGCAATATTATGGTAACATGGAGCTGATCTGATGATGGAGCTGGATGGTGGCCATAGGAACTCTGTAATAAAATGACACAACCCCGTCGAGTTTGGGCTCGTTTGATCCCAGATGTTAGGCGGTTGGGGGGTTGGGGATTGGAGGGGTTGGGGGGTGAGGGGGTGAAGATAGAAATAGAGAGTTACGTTTGGTATATTACTGTAGAGCAGTGCGCGCGCACCAAAGACAAATTGTAAGATGGACCGATTCTATTTAAGACGAACAAAAAACCTTCATGTGTCTCTTTTTAGCACATGGAAATCATGCCATGTATAAATATTAAAAATATTTCGCTATCAAAGACCAAAAAGTATAAAATAAATTAATAGTTTAAAAAACACTAGAAAAACACGCGGGCGGGTAATTTTTTTCATATCGAGGAACTAAGGAGAGCCATAATTGATGAAAAAGCAAATTGGATAAAAAAAGCTGCCCAAATTACTAATTCCACGCGGACGGAGTCGCGGGCAAAAGCTAGTTCTCATATAAATTTCTCATACTCACGGTTCCCTATACAATTTTGAGCAGTGTAAAATGGGTAACAATATTCCATGCACCAGAGTTATTTTGAAAAAATCCGCGGAATCAATACCTATAATGCCTTTACTGGGACTGGTAACATTGGTAACGGTGACAGTGGGCTAAGCACACACACGACGTGCCCAGACATCGTGATGAGCGGCCCCTAGCACGGTAGCATTTACTTCAGAATCCTTATACCAAAATCACCCGTCCCTTTTACAAAACACCACTTAAAAAGAGACAAGGATATTCCTTTTTTCCTTTCTTTTATTTAATTCGTATGCTAAGCCTTCTGGTCATCGGAGGTTACGAGTAGAATCGAGGCTGGATGACTCACGCACAGTTTTCAGATGTCGATGTGTTTGTTTAACGATTATTGTCGTTATGCCAATTGTTTATCTGGGTTGAGGAGGTAGGTCAGAAAGTGTAAACGGGGATTCAAGGACGTTAAATGGAACCCATGTCAGGTCGGGTGCATTGGTGATGATAACCGTTTTATTTAGTGATGTAACGTGTGGTAATGTCATATTTATGACATGCGTTATTTTCATTTGGTTTAGCGTTTTAAAGGACAGCCCGTAATCCTAACTTAATATTATAAATGCGAAAGTAACTCTGTCTGTCTGTCTGTCTGTGTGTCTCGCTTTCACGCTAAAAATACTGAACCGATTTAAATGAAATTTGGTACACAGATAGTCTAGAGCCTGAGAAAGGACATAGGCTATATATCATCGCGCTAACACCAATAGGAGTGGAGCGGAAGAATGTTTCAAAATTGGGGATTTTTGAAGTAAAACTTCTATAGGCACGCTGGACTGGGGAGTACGGTGGTGAATGTGAACGCGGGTGTGCGGGGGGGTGCGGGGTTCTGTGGTGGTGGGGGGGGGGGGGTGCGGGGCGGGTATTTTTTTTATATCGAGGAACTAAGGAGAGCCATAATTGATGAAAAAGCAAATTGGTTATATAATATTAGTGGGTTTTTGTGTGTTAAAAGGAGTTATTATCGTAGACGCACTGCCTGCGATAGTAATCAACTAATCATTTATCTATTTATTTAATTAATAATTAATTATACCGAAGTAATTTAAAGTTTACAAATAAGTCCAGCCGTCATTTTCTAGACGCGTACTCCGTAAAGACTGTACACACAAAGTCAGACAGTAGATATAATCTGACATAACAAAAACATTCCAGATTTGTTAATGTCAAGTGTTAAAAAAATGTTATGTGTTACAATAACAATAGATATACTAATAAACAAATATGCCCTATATAAGTTTGTCCTTAATCGCAGCCGGGACATGTGGTAGACACATCACATCTGTTTTAATCAGCTAATGTTATCAAACAGATTACAGGCAGCGATGTGAACTAAAATGACCTAGTATTGTGGCCGATGAGCTTATTGACCGATTTGACACCTGTCACTTTTAAACCAATTCCACCCTATTGTTATTTACGCTCTGGTATAGGTAACGCCACCAGAGTTGAGTCCACGCACACAACCACATCTCATGTAATAACAGCGGGATTTTGACGTTGTGTTGACGTTAAACGCCAACACAACATCAAAATTCCGCTGTCATTACACGAGATGTGGTTGTGTGCGTGGCCTCAACTCTGGTGGCGTTACCCATAGGTACCCACTATTTATTAAATTTACTCTGGAATGATGTAATGTTTTGCGTAGTAAGTTTTTTTTCTTATTTTTTACCACAAGCCTTTATTTTATTGTATACGTATTTAATACCTTTGAATTTCTCAAGTGGACTTAGACTTAGATTTACTTCTGAGTGCTCAGATGTTGACTTGAAATTTGATCTGTGACAATGGCAAAGCAATAATCAACTGTCGTTTGCAAAAGAAAGCTAATAAGAATGATAATAAGGAACTTGCATTAAATGTTGTGATAAAGACCTTCAAAAATTGTACAGCTTCAACATTTAACCTCTAAGGCACAGCGATATAGGTACATAATATGGGCTAAACACGCCGAACGAAACAAAAGTGGTCTCTCCTGTGGACATAAAGTTAGCGACTCCGAGTCAGAAAACTTAATTATTTAAATGGGCCAAAAGTTGGCTAGGCGTCCCACACGCCGATGTGTCTGTGACTAAAAAATATTGGCTGTAGACCCTAAACTCTTGTCAAAAGTCAAAATTCTTTATTCAATTTAGGCATCAAATTGATGCTCCTATGAACGTCGAAGAATCTACCACCGGTTCGGAAAAACCCTGTTGAGAAGAAACCGGCAAGAAACTCAACGATGTATATTTTTTTCAACCAGATCTACATTGTTATTAAATTACATATATCTAAAGTATTTAATATACAATTAAATTTTTTAACACAGTAGATACGCTGTCATGCCCACAGGAGAGACCCGAACAAAAAATGTGTTTAACCCATACGTAGTATAGCAACCACGTAATAGTATGTTCTCTAAATGAAGTCTTAAAATATTAAAAAACCGACCAAGAGCGTGTCGGACACGCCCAAGATAGGGTTCCGTAGCAGGTACGAAAAAATCTTTGCATACTTTATTAATGTGGTTGTTTTGGTCCCAACGTCGGCGGTACAGCGCCATCTATATCGGCGAATTGGGTAACTAAGAACTACTATGTATTTTGATTGTTTTTCAGATGTAATTTTTTTTTTATTTGAAAGAAGATACTGCCAGCGTGATCTTATAGGTAATTAAATAAAAAAAATGCTTGCAATGGCGGTTAAATTACAATCTTAGTTTAGAAATATTTTTTTACAATAACTTAAAAACTGCTCAACTGATTAAGTTGAAAATAATTTTCCTAGAAAGTTTTTATTAAATTTAACTTACGTGATTTTTTTCATATTTTTTATTAGACGTGCGGTTCAAAAGTTAGAGGGGGGGACACATTATTTTGAACTTTCGGAGTGAATATCTCTTAAAATATTCACTTTGTCAAAAAATGGTTTTATATAACCCTTATTTATTTTCAAATACCTATCCAATGATACCCCACACTATAGGGTTAGTTGAGAAAAAAAAATCACCCCCACTTTACGTCTATGGGAGGTACCCTAAAAAATTTTTTTTTAGTTTTTTTTATGTAATCACTTTGTCGGCGTGACTGATATATATAATATATATTCATGCCAAATTACAGCTTTCTAGTACTAATAGTCTCTGAGCTTAGCCGCGGACGGACAGACAGACAGACAGACAGACAGACGGACAGACATGGCGAAACTATAAGGGTTCCTAGTTGACTACGGAACCCTAAAAAGATGGTACTTTGTTCAAACTTGCCCAGGAAGGAACTTTATAAATGTTGGAATAAACTTAGTCCAATTTTATCTGCAATTCTGTATTATTTATTTTTAGGTAGGTACTTGTAATGTAATCGGATGCCGCTACTGTAGGTACGACCTCTAAGTTGTCGGTCCAGAATGAACGACACTAATGTACGATCTGGGCCCAATTGCATAACAAATTAAAAGCTAATAGTGAATTTCAATACAAAATAGCTAATACTATTAGGTTGTAATTTGTTATGCAATTGGGCCCAGATAAGAAGTGCCCTTATGTTATTTGCCATAACACACACCCATGTACCTAATCACAACATTGCGAAGTTCCCAACCAAAAGTCTTAAGTATGTACATAGGTATATTATATACCCTTTAGTGTGTATGGACTGCATGTACAGTCCCAGGACGGGATTAGCCACTAGTCTCTGTTCATAATAATCATAATGTGGCCGTGTAATTCTAATCGTATTTATTAATGACAATATTTTTGACGTCTGTACTACGAGTATGCATCTAGGTATTATTCGGCTCAATTACGAACAGTGCATGTCTACTCTTTCCTATCGACGAAGTGCAGTTTTCATAATTCCCCTAATTCTATCAAGTTTTAAAATTTATCTTTCTTTACGTGACCGGAAGAAGCAGCATTTTTTAAGTGTTTCTTAATGGTACATCCTGTCCCACAATTGGTGTTCCGAAGTCCATCGATTGTGAGTAGGCAAATAATATGACAAGTGCAAAATGTAAACATAAACAGCAACACTAATCAACATAATATTTACAAAGCGATAATACTTCGTTGAGTTTAGTTATTTTCATCTTCAATTGCATATTATTAATACTTATGCTATGCTTATGCTTTATAGGTATGTGTGATGCCTATTCAGCAATCCATTATTATGAGGGGTTTTTTGACATTTCCTACTACTTAAGAATGAAAGACTTCAACGCGCGGCGTAAGTGAAGATAAACAAAAAATTGGTAATATCTAACGCTTATTATAAAAAACTTAAAAGGTCATTAACAGGTTGGTATTGTACTCGCGACTGGAAACTGGTTTTAGCTACATGGCAGACAGATAAATTATGTACTTTTGTTAATTTTTAGCTTTGCAGATGCAGTGGCGTTTAATACCGAGGTCACACATGCCATAACTCATAAAATATTTACGAAAAGAGGGTTAATACGACGTTACATCAAAATAATATGGCTCCAGTTAGTGTCATTGGGATCACCTAGCAACTGATGTAAATATAAATTGATTACATTTTAATTTGTCAATCTGTTTGAAATGTAATGACATAATGTTACCTGGTTATTTGTTTAAAGTGGTTTAAATACCTAAAATTGTATAATAGATTAGATGTTAATTATGATCGTATCATTTGCACGAAGCGAGAAAAACTGGAACATAATTAAGAACATGGTCTTAGCCACAAGAAAAGTAATATTCTTCGTAATTGTAATTATTAAAAAAAGAAAGTAAAATTATTTTTATGTTTGACGGTTTTACCCCACTCACTAATTTCATACTGCTGATTCGGATACCTTTGCGGGTATGTTCGGAATTATGGTCTCTAAAAATAAGAATTATTTTCTGTATACTTAAGGATACATCTAAGAATATTTGAAATTTATGAACTACTTACTTCCTAATATTTGAAACTAATTTGTTTACAGGCTAACTTACCCTAACTTTACCTAGGCACAGTTGTTACCTACAGTGCTTTTGGTTCCCCAGAGCTTTTTAGCTCGTCCCTCACACCGGTTACACGCAACGACCTCCAATCGGTAAAATAACCACCGCGAAATACAAAGGGCGTGATCCCGCCGCATAAATCTCACATTAAAATGACAACTAAAATCCAAAACAAAACACAACTCACCGGAACACGCCGTAGCAAAGTTGTGTTAAACTCCAATGCGCAGTCACTGAACACAGATTAGGATTGTCACAAATTGTTTTCATGCACTTAGTTTCATTCACGATCGTCGATTGTTTTTCGAATAAAGTTTCGCAGACGGGAACGGCGCGGGACACACGCGGCGCGCTCGAACGACTCAAGTCGAATGAGTCGAATGGTCGCAGCTGCTCGCGAGCGCTCACTCGCCGAATGCCGAACGAAGCGTTTCGGCAGCTGACAGTTTCCGTGCGTATCGAGTAAGAAAATTGAGTGCACTGTGCTGTATGCACTTGCTTGCACCAGCTAGGTTCGGCTTGCGGCGTGTCGCTGGAGTTTTTTTCAGTAAAGGAGGCAAGTTCCACTGCTTTCGCTTGACTGAAAAGAAAGAAAGAAAGAAAAACATTTATTTATAACAACAATAACACGTGCACAGGCAAAAATAAGAATACAATAGACATAGACAGATAGATAGATAGAGCTATGTACACATTAATGCTGTCACAAAAGGGACCCGACTCAGCATGTTGCTAGTTAAAACCAGCGCTGGTCTTCCGCCGGGCCACAGTGCAGTAAACTCACGGAAGGCCACACACAAAACAACATAATACTAAAAACTAAACATGCTTGTACATTCAGGGCTTCCACAGACCGAAGCGCAGGGCGCGCGCGTGACGGCAACTGAAACGCTTCGGTCTGCGGTGGCCCTAAAATAAACTAGGCTGCATGGTTCTGAGACTTTTGCCTTTTTTTTATCAGAACACTAACTAAACAAACAAAAAAAGAAAAGAAAATATAATAAAACCAACAATAACAACCCGCTCATAACCCAATTAATCCAATTCAAACCAGTTTTTCATTTTTCCTCTGACTGAACTGAGAAACAGATCACAAACTAAAACTAAAACTGACTGAATGCTACAGGGTTATTTTTAATTCACTGACATCCTCTTAACCCTGAATTCCTATCACTCAAACAAATGTTTTTTGTTTAAGACTTTTTAAAATGAAGCACTTTTTTTCCCATACAAATACACAGAGTATCGTAAAAATAAGAGGAAATTTCAAATTTTCAAAACGTTATTACACCAAAAATATTAAGTTATGACAAAAGCCGTAAAACAAAAAAACATTTGTTTAAGTGGTAGGAGTTTAGGGTTAAAAGGATGCTAGTGAATTACAAATAACCCTAGCCCAAAGTAACTAACGTTTGGGATATGCTGGGTCAAAATGAATCAAATATTCATGTAAAAAAATGTTTTATAATTACTAAAGTCAGGTCAAATCTGAATTTTAACAAATTACTGTTACCTAACTAATTAACAATATAAAATTATTATACTTTACTTACAAGTAAATTAATAAAAAAATTAAATGACTCGACTAATTTGGAATGTGTGTAAATTTAATGACAATACAATAATAAAGTACTTAAAACTAAAAGAATGTTAAAAAAAAAACCAATAAGTACGTTTTCATATTTAAACGTTGAATCAGCATAAACAAACCTAGAATTATTAAGTGATAGTAAAGTGAAGGCAAAGGTGACATAGAAAAATCAAGTTTATTAACTTAAAGTAAGAGTTTACGTATAAGAGGGTATGACAAGTTATACGAATTATTTTCCGACACATCCGCACTTAAAAGCAAATCATGCCAGCACCCTCGGCAATTCGTCACTTTATTAACATTTCGCTTGAATGATCTTTATCTGCCATTAAAGTTTTTTCTTTTGTTTTGTGCGTTTATGATTTTGTATTGCTTCAATTACGGTGTAAACCAACTATAGTAATGGTACCTACTAGTGTTCGCAATAATAGTTTGACGGTTGAGTTTGTTTACTAAGGCGGCCCCTAAACGATCAATTATATTGCGCAATATTGCGAATTGTGCAATATTATTGACCGTTTAGGGTTAATATTGAAGATTGCGCAATTATTGACCGAAAGTTTGAGCGAGTTTAATTTTTATTGCACCATATTTTTCCATTGCATCGTGTAGGGTCAGTATTGTGCAATATTTTAGTATCCGACTGAACACGAAAACATTGTGCAGTTCGTATTATTGTGCAATATAATTGCTCGTTTGGATTCAGAGCGCTTTATCACTGCATAAAGTGATTATAACAGACTGAAATGTACGATGTATGGGAATGATTCGTCGCTAACCTCTAGACCAGTGATGGTGTAGGGGTAAGCACGCAGCACGGAACGCTGAGGACCTGGGTTCGATTCCCAGCATTGGTCTTTTTTCTGGGGTTTTTTCTGTGCATCTATATTTCAGTTTGTATTTAGTTTGAAATATATGGTTTCATGGGATGACCGTAAAAGTAATAAAAAATGAAGTTGAAAAAATAAATAAAAAAGATACTTCATATCTGACTTGTTTTTAGTATTGTACAATGTTATTGTAGGTCTATGGGCCCCCTAAGTTAATCCTTCGTCTAGTTTCGTAAGTAAGAACAAGTGGTAAGAGCCACTGTACGAAAAACGAGAAATTGGGCATCGTGCGATTTGTCTATAATAAAAATATTACTTAGGAGAGAATCTGAGATTTTTTTAATTTATTCCTACAGGCTGGAACGAGACGATGGACTTTCCCGAAAATGTGGTGTTATTTAGGTCTAGTACTATCTTATTTTAATCTGACCGCTCTCCTTGTATGTCACCATCTTATTAAAATTATTAGTAATAAAATAACTTTTATAAATGCAAAGTTACAGCTTTTTAGCACTAATAATCTCTAAGTTAAGCCACGGACGGACGGACAGACAGACATGGCGAAACAATAAGGGTTCCCCTTTTGCTACGGAACCCTAAAAATGCGCATATTCGCATTCGTGAATGTAAGTACCTAATCGAACATTCGTTACAACACTAGTAAAAGGTCCTGACAAAAATTACTAATTAAGTATGTGTGGGTCTATTTATTACGTAGCCGCTCGTCCTGAGTAAGTAACTTGAGTATGTACTAAATTAATTGAACCTGTTGGGGCTATTGAAAAATATCAGGTAACTCTGTACATATTAATTAACATTGTGAGATGAATTTACAACATAAACTAGCTTTTATGACGGTTTCGTACCTACGCGTGGGACCTGTTTTGAGCTTTAGGCTGCGTTTCCACCAGAGATGTGCGAGGATGCGTTGCGAGGGATGTGTTTGTCATGACAATAGAAACACTTCATTCACTTAGGACCTTTTAAATGAAGTGTTTCTATTGGTTCATGAGAGACACATCCCTCGCAACGCATCCTCGTACACCTCCGGTGGATACGCAGTCTTAATGTGGAAGAGATTTTATTCGGAAAAATTGCATTAGAAAGGTTAGGATGTAAACATTTTAGTTACTAGCTGTTGCCCGCACACACGTACACACACGTATGTATTCACGCATGGCACGAATAATATCGCACATACGCACACACATGCACAATTGCTAGTAACTACAAATAACCGATGACCATTTAACATACATATAGACCAGTAAAATATTTTTTCAAAAATATTCGTAAAAGTCGTCATATCAGATGACCAATCGATATCGTCAATCTAAAATTAAAAAAAAACGCTGACGACTATCTAAAATTTAAAAAAATTTCATTAATACTTTTACGTCATTATTATATTCATTTGTTTTTATTTGTTTCTTTTTTCGATTTTTAAGAATAGCACTAACTAAGTATAATTGGCCTCGACTAGAACAGCAAATGCTGGCTTCGTATTATTAAAGGGACTCGCGAGCTCGTCTTTTTAAACCCATGCTTGGCCAGCATTAGCCCACTTCCAGGCCTATAGATAGGCATAAACGCCGTCTTTGTGAAATGCTCATTTTTTGAAAAAGTTGTATTGTTCTAAAAATATTGCCCAACATTTTATTAGTGCCCAGGATTCACGAATTTTCCTTTTGTGTTTGAGCATATACAGGGCGCCATTGCATTTTTTGGTGGTAAACGCAATGAACGTGGTTGAATAAGAAAAAACAGAATCACATTAAAGTAAAGTGAAAATGAAGTGTTATAAGTATTCAAAAGAAACACTGACCTGACTTGACCTATTTTATCTCTCTATTCAAATAAAAAAGTACAAAGAAACGAGTTAGCGACAAAAAAGTTGCTATGTGTGCCAACTGTGTAAAAACGCTAGAATTAAGAAAATTAAATTAGCCTTTCGTCGCATTTACACCTAAGACATAAAATGTTGATATCCGTGTAAGCCCAAGTGGCTGCAAGGGCAGCCGAGTTTTATGGTACTGGCTACATAATACGTTAAGCTCAACAAGTTTTAAGCTCTTAGGAGGAAACATAATTTACAAAGAAAAGGTCCCTTAAGTGCAATTTCCTTCTATGATAAGATATTATATTTAACTTTTCATGTAAAAAGGATTAATGATCTCTTAAGGGTTTACGGATGACAAAGAGCTCCTAAAAGGACAGGAGGTGAAGGCCAACGAAGAATTATGACCATAACGTTTATATTGAATATTGGAAGAACATCATAAATATGAGCATTGCAATTTTTAATAAATTTTTATAAGCGTTATTATACCTTTATGAAGCCATATTCCTGTATTGATTATTTGTTTACTTCTTAAATTTTAATCTCTGCATACTTTGGTTTATCTGGGAATTCTTGGTTGGTTTTTAGGTTAAGTAAACCGATATACTTGACAGTGGTCAAGCAAATCTTTATTTTTCACACAGTTGGCCAAATTTAGCCTTTGTATATAAAGTTTGTTTTAATTGATTGTTTTTTTTTTAGTATCCATAACTATTTAATCGTTAGTGAATATTCATGAATTAATAAAAACCTGAAATTGCTTTCTTATCGTTGCAACACAGGCCATATCACATTGAAAGTGAGAGTTACAATGGTTGTCAAGTCATAACACCGCCTCATTATAATCATCGCAGTGCGTAATGTGAATAAATTAAATGTTATATTATATTACAGTTACATTGTATGAATTAAATTTAACAAATGCACATAACGTAATTAAATTAGTAGCTAATAGATATAAATAAATAATTTATGTACAATATAGAGTTTTACATACCTACATATAAATATGTTTACTTAAAAGAAGTTTTATTTTCAATTATCAATAAACATTTGCTATACTTATGTTGTGATCTATTTGTTGCCAACGATTTTGGGGATTTCAATTGCTACAGATACAAACTGATTTCGGTTATTTACACGAATCATATTTCTTAAAACAATAGAGCAAAATTAATACATCAAACTTAAAACAAAGTTCTATTAAACGTACCAACGCGGAGAAATCTTTGTAAACAATAAACCCCCAGTTTACAAAGTGATAAAGTGGTTACGCCATAATTTTATTGGACGTAATAATTCGGCCAATACGGGGCTCATAATATTATAGTTAACGAGCGAACGAGAACTTTCTTCTCAGTTTATGTGCGTTGCGAACGTTTATAGCTCTAATTGTTGTGTACTTGTAATGCAACTGTGTTGCACAAAGTTGCTCAGGATTATTGTAGACACAGGACCTTAGCGTAAGAGTTCTTCACTATCCAGGACGTTACATCGATTTACTTGCACTTTTAAAATTGTGGTATTTTTCGCGACTAAAATGTACAGACTACCTAGTGGGCTTAGCTAATATTTAGGTTTTATGCGAAAAAGATGCATGGTATAGGTTTCCTAAAAAAGTTGGAGTGTTACAGAGTCTGGGATGAATCTTATATAGTCTGCTATGCTCTAAATTAGTCGATTTTTGAAATCACTTGCGCCAAAATATCATTCAAAAGTGGTGTAAATCTAAGCTAAAAACTACATATTCTCAGATAAAATTTTTGACTAGCTATGAAAACAAACTGGGACAGTAGTTTTCTCCTACTCCACTCGCATCTCAACTTCTACGTAATTTTTCTCCACCTTTATATGGGTAAGGCCGCGGATTTTGACCAATTGAGACATAGAAGTAACATAAAAAAATACGTTACGTTACTATAAAACGTAACGTAAGTTCCTATAAAGCTTAGATCATACTGACACAATTTTATTCGATAACGAAACTAAAACTAAAAAGTCAAGTGATAAAGAAAAATAAAGTTTTTAATAACAAAAAACAGTGTACTTTTACAATTACTTAAATTAATTCTATCATTATGATGTAAAATGAAATGTATTTTTTGTATTTTTCGTTTTTTTACATTTTATTGGAAAATAATTATAAACGTATTCAGTGTCAAAATTATCCGCCAACCCTATTTTTTTATTTACCTAGTTAAAAAGCGTTAATTGAAACACATTTTTACAGTACTAAAAAAAAAGGGTGATTGGATTATTTTCCCGATGAGTGTATAATCGTAACAACTATGCACATGAACTGAACGCAATAGGTATTGCACAATTAATAAGTTTAGCAACCTGATGAACGGTGATGGAATTAAGTATCTGACCTCTCTGATCTTTTATATCTGATCTTTAAGTTTGACGGAAGACCGAGGAAATTGGAAGAAGAAAACATGTGCCAACCGCATTTTTGTAGGATAAGGGCAGCGCAAGAAGAAGAGATCATTAACTTCGAAACCACGGGACTTAAATAAATTTTACGCACAAGTAGTTGCAGAAAGTTTTATGTTCTTTAACTAATTTTAAATTAACGTACTTTGTCTTTTATGCTGCCTCAATTGTTTTGGGCCGATTTCTGTACCTCCTGTATGCACTGTATTGCAAATTTATTTATCTTATTGAAAATACCCAACTAATTGTGTTTTTTCAAACAAAAATTAAAAAAAAATCATTTCCGTTAGTACTTTCCTGTGTGCACTTACTTCCCTTTATTACAAGTTTTCGTTACGTTTTATAAAAAATACGTTACATTTTATAAAAACGTAACGTAATCGTAACGAAAGTGTAACGTATTTTTTATAAAACATTTGTTTTCATGGTGAAATTAAGACAATTTAAATACAATAATACATGTCACCTACCTAAAAAACACTACCCTATCATATAAAAAAACAGCCGGTTAAAAATAAACACTACTTACCTTTAAAATCACATAGCCACTTTTTTAGTTTTTTGGCAAAACTTTTGCAGCGTCTACTTCGACTGCGATTTATCATCAGACTAGCGAGATATCTGTTGCTCACTGGTGTTGCCCTACTAAAACATGAGTTGCCGGTATACGAAAACCAATTTCTACCCAAATTGGTTCAGAACTAGCGTTATAAAGCGTCACATAAGTAATTCGTAACGTAAACGTGGAATTCATATATGATAAAAGAAACAAAGAAAACAATAAATTATTTTATTATAATAATTCCGTAACCGCTTGAACTATGGTTGTAATGTCATATAATTTTGTTTTAAAACATACATGAAATCATAACAAGTTAAATATTATGAAAAAAATGGTTTTAATAACTCGGTATCGAAAAAATGAGACGACTTTCGTTACGTTTTAGACACAAATATATTTTTATAAGTTTTTTGAAGAAGTTTAAATCAATTATTGCAATTGCGACCTTGACAGTTTTTATCGCTTTATATACTAAAATTTTTTTCAAACCTCTAGTTGTCATCAGTAATTTATAATAAGCTAGGTAAATTTGAAAAGACCGAATTGGTCAAAATCCGCGGCCTTACCCATATATTACCATAGATAGGGTTTAAAAAAAAACGGACTTTCTGTCATATTATTTGCTGGGTGTATTCTTAAAACCTGTGTTATGTTTATGTGCAAGTCAATTTTTAAGTCTAAATAATAGTAGTTTCTAATGTAATTCGCCATCATTACGTAAGACATTACATTGAATAAACAAATATAAATATTAGGCTTTAAAAATTCGAATTGTGGGAATTACGCAATGTCAAAGGATTTGTCTTGTTACCCGTAACAAAGCCTATGCTGGGACAGATGATCCCAATTAAAAACGGGCTTGTCCAGAAATAATATAAAATAACGCGTGCGTTATACGACCTCTGCAGATAACGGTTATACGCCCTCGGAGGATTGTTAGGTTTGATTAAAATTAGCTAGCTAACCTGATGGCTAACAGAATCGGTAGGTTAAAGGTAAAATGCCTTAATTCTTAATATGTGCTTTGTGTGGATGGATTGATGACTAATTTCATTTTGAATACAAATCATCTTAATACTTTACATTACCCTGTCTTTATCAAAGACTATCATAAAGTTTGCGGCGCCAAACAATGGTTCCAAGTTTTTTTGCCGCAAGTGTCATAATTATATGGCTTTTTAATGCAATTTTTGTGACGCTAAGAAATTTAGTTTGAGCGAAATGTTACTATCTGATATTTAATAAAAAGTCAGTCGTTGTTCGTTGTTTAAATGATTCTTCTTTTGTTAGATGGGTCATCATACCTGGGATAACTCGGGCATCTATACGAAAGTGATGTAGCAAAATATTTTATCGACAAAAATTATATCGATGTTACTGCCAACATCTAAATGTTATTCGACATAAATAAATATTACTTATTTTCTCCTCATCTATCTATCTTCAATATATTATAATAAATCAGTAAAAGTAGAGCTCTGTCTGTCTGTATGTAATCGCTAATCTCCGAAACTACTGAACGGATTTTCGTGCGGTTTTCGCAGATAGATGAAGCTTAAATTGGAGCAACAACATATAGGCTTTCTTTCAATAAAATTGGGGGTCACAATGAATAAAGTTATCGTCGTTAATCTATACTGTTCGGGAATTGTATTCTTTTAATATCAGGGTAAGTCACAATAATACGGTAGGTTGGCGGCAAAAGAGCTTTGATAGTTTTAGGTAAACGAACATACGGATCACATGTGTTTTGGTGTGTACTGTTCTTTTAACCAAAGTACTGGTTTTTTGGTGATATTATTTCGGTTATCGTGATACTACATTTGAAAATTATTGTGGACTAAACGGGACTACTAAACGGGATCCTGAAAAAAACGAAATCGCAATAAACGAGACGTTGCCGTGTGAAAGAGCCGTAATGCTCCACATACCTAACATGTTTTGTACTAATATAGTAAGTGTTGGGGCAGTTGCTTGGTTTTCAGGGTCTTCTTCAATAAAGATTTTTTTTATTCCTTTTTAGACGAATTAATTTATTAAAAATTATTAAAATGATCACGTGAGTACAAAGTTAAGTAAGTATATTATAGTTGGTAATGGAGACAACAGTGGTCGGTCCGACGGCTGTAGCTAAATTTATACAAAAATAAAGCGCCTCTCGCGGAAGGCAGCTAAACTAAAATAGTTCCGCGGATCAACGCGTGGTGGCGCTGGCAGCTGCGTCGACATACTCGGCCGCCTTGAGAGCAGCCGCTCTCAACAGGGATGAACTGCTCATGGTCCATGGAGTCCTAGCTCGACGTAGCTCAGCCATCATCAGTCTTCATAGGTGTAGCTCTGCCATCAGTCATCCATCAGATCACATCGGCAGCGCCCGATGTGGGTACGGGGAGAGGGCAGATTTTAGGAAAAGCCCTCTTAATGATACCCGTCGCCGTTTTGATACTAGCGACTCTGGATATGTTGTCTCGACCAGGGAAAACGGTCAAGACTCTGCCCAATTGCCATTTGAGCGGAGGTTGGTTGTCTTCTTTGATTACAACCAGAGTGTCTGGTTTGATGTCGTCTTTGTTGATTTGCCATTTGGTTCGCTTCTGGAGCTCAGCGATGTACTCGTTAGACCAGCGCCTCCAGAAATGTTGACGAAGTAGCTCAATACGCTTGTAACGTGTCAGCGTATGGATCGGCGGTGGGGTCGCCGCCGCGGTCATCAGGTCCTCGCAGGCGGGAGCGGTCAGCGGCCGGCCAATCAGGAAGTGCGCCGGCGTCAGCGGGGCGAAATCATTAGGGTCTGACGACATAGGATACATGGGGCGGGAATTTAACACGGCTTTAATCTGTACCAAAACCGTGCTAAGCTCCTCATAAGTTAAATTAGCATTTCCTACTACGCGCATGATTGCACGCTTGCTCACGTCAATCCCTTTTTCCCATAAGCCGCCCTGATGAGCCGAATAAGGGCAAATAAATTTAAGTTCAATATGATTATCAGAGGCAAAATCAATAATAGACCGAGAGCTGTCTTGCAAAAAATTACTAAGTTCCTTTGCAGACCCTACAAAATTACGGCCGTTATCAGAGAAAATCTGTACAGGTTTTCCTCTACGAGAAATAAACCTCTTTAATGCCATCAGATAATATTCAGTTGACAAACTAGTTACTAATTCCAAGTGCAACGCTCTTGTTGCAAAACAAACGAATAAACACAAATAACCTTTACGGTTCAAAATATACAAGGGTCCTGCGTAATCAACCCCACAACGAATAAAAGGAAAGCCTGGCTGCAGACGTTCCTTAGGTAAATTACCCATAATAGGCTGGTAAGTCTTACCTGTCAAACGACTACACGTTACGCACTGTTTTACTGTCTTTCTTGCTATATTTCTACCTCCTAATGGCCACCAGATATCTCTAATATGTGCAAGAAGTAGTAAAGGCCCAGCATGTAATAATTTAATGTGCTCATATCTGAAAAGAAGTTGAGTGAAGTAATGTTTACTACATAGTATCGCAGGATGTTTTTTATTGTAACTAAAGTCAAGTGAATTTACTAGTCTGCCACCTACTCTTATAATATCGTCTTTGTCTAAGAAAATATTCAGACTAGATAGGCCTCGTGACGTTTTTAAAGGTTTTTTATTGATTAACAAATCATATTCGACCGGAAATGACTGTTTTTGCACGGTTTTTGTTAAAATAATTAACGATTTATCTAATTCTTCGACTAATAAAGCGCCGGTGTGTCGTTGTTTGTCGGTTACCCGCGCGTTGTGAATAAAGCGCAATACATATGCATAAGTAGGTACGCTGCATTCTACTAAATGATGAGAACCGACTTAAATCAAACAAGTGAGGCGAACTGTCGATATCTATTTGCACTGTTGTTGACAACACAATATTTTCTTTTTCGTTAACTTTTACCTCTGGCAAATTTGACTGCTCAGTAGAAAAATTCACCGAATAATCTAAGTTACACTCGCGCAAGAATAAAGGACCGTGCCACCACAAGTCGCTATTAGTTAAGTCATCTAGGCTACTACCGCGTGATAACAAGTCGGCAGGATTGTTTTCGCTACGAACATGTAAAAATATGGCGTTACCTGCAAGCTCAATAATTTCCACAACACGGTTCTGAACAAACGTCTTCAATTTATGTGGGCACATTCGCAACTATCCTAGTGTTATTGTCGAATCGGTCCAAAACACAATTTTGTGAAAATTAGCGCAATGATTTTAATATTTTATCCGACAACCGCGCGCCTACCAATGCACTCGATAACTCAAGGCGGGGGTATGCTTAGCGTCTGGAGCGGGCTCACGCGGCTCTTAGCACAAAAGAGCCTGACCATAATGTCACCGCGGTCATTGCATGTCCGTATGTATGCACAACTACCATAAGCGGCTAAACTAGCATCACAAAATAAATGAAGTTCGATTTGTTTAGCATTGTTGCCAAAAGCATGACGAGGAATTCTAAGATTATGTAAATTTGACGAGTTAATAAATTATTCCCAGCGAAAAATTACATCATGAGGCAACGAGTCGTCCCAGTCTACTTTACACAGCCACAGGGTCTATAACAGCACCTTAGCTACAATAACCACTGGGCTAAGTAACCCGATAGGGTCGTAAATTTGAGATACAACAGATAAAATAAAGCGTTTAGTAATTTTTGTTGTATCTTTGTTTACTTAAATGTAAAAATATTTTCACGCACACGCTCATCGGCCGTGAAATATTTTTCTGGTTTGGAAATTTCCTCTATTTCCCAGAACTTTCTTAATCGTTATATAAAGAACGAAGGGTAATTTTACAAGAACGGGTGGATTGCGTAATCGTTTGTCCTCCTCCCGTGATTTGAACTGCGGACTGTATAGGTAAAGAATTTAGTTTAGTACATAATGAGCTCGTAATTATGCAATGTTGGCTACCGCTGTCTAACAGTGCTCTAGCCTTGTAATAGTTATTGTCACCGCCTAATATCTCAACTAAAGCCGTGGATAATAAAACAGTCTCTAAAGCGCATCTATTTACAAAGTTCGTGCTTTCGTTAGCTTTAATTTGCGGTTCCGATATAATGTGATGTGAATTTGTTGTATTATAATGGTTTATAGTGGGCGATTGTTGCAGCAGCACCGTAGCTGTCTTAGACAAAAATAATGCGTTGTCTTTATCGCATTCACTATGAAGTAAACTATTATGTTTTTTATTTTGTTATATTAAGTATAATGGTTTATAGTGGGCGATTGTTGCAGCAGCACCGTAGCTGACTTAGACAAAATAATGCGTTGTCTTTATCGCATTCACTATGAAGTAAACTATTATGTTTTTATTTTGATATATTTTAAAGGTCTATAGTGGGCGATTGTTGCAGCAGCACCGTAGCTGACTTAGACAAAAATAATGCGTTGTCTTTATCGCATTCACTATAAAGTAAACTATTATGTTTTTTATTACATTTTTTACAAGGACCAAAATAACAATCGTTAGCTGCATGCCCCACGCGTAAACAATTCTTACAAAGATTTTTAGCGGTAACGAAACTAAGTTTATCTTGCGCTGATAATTCTAGAAACTTATTACACGCATAAATAGAATGGTTTTCGCTGCACATAATACATACGCGGGTACGATTATTAAATTTATTCGCGTTACTGTGGGTCGGCGCGGACACAAATGAATGCACTTTTTGTTGTACTTTGGAATGATCGTGGGCATTTTTGATGTTAGAATTAGAGTGATTTGCTTTGACCATTTCTAACATGTCCGCTCGATCCCTAAGGAACTGGATTAAATAATTTAAGTTTAAACTTTCACTATCTGGGGTTTTGCTAACGGTCATTTTATATTGTTCCCATTCTTTCTCAGTTTGTGAATCTAATTTGGAAACAATAATATATTTCATGATAGTGTCCCATGAGTCAGTGGGCTCGCCTAATGATTTTAATGAGCGTAAATTCTTTAAAACTGTGTCTATTAATTTTCTTATTTGCGACGGAGACTCTCTTGCCAAGACGTTCAAAGAAAATAAAGCTTTTACATGATTGTGAATTAATAATTTACTATTGTTAAATCTACCTTCGATTAAATCCCAAGCGATTTCATAATTTTCTGACGTAAACTGGATTGATTTTATTACTTCTGCGGCACTATTCGTTAAAGCTGACCGCAAATAATAGAATTTATGGATATTATCAAGCTGTTTAGAGCTGTGAATCATAGAAAGATAGATATTTCTAAACTCGAGCCATGTATCAAACGATCCGTCAAAAGAGGGTAGAGAAATAGTTGGTAATTTTACGGAAGGTTTTAACTCGTTACACTTGGAATTAGTACACGATTCAACAATATATCTGTCTATTATCTGTTGTGAATCGACCATAGCGCTATAGAAGGACTCTTCAAATGATTCACGACTTTCTAACTGACCGTTAAGATCGGTATCTGATACTATCTCTTCTATGGCACCTTGGACGTTATTAAATTCGCTTAATAAAGTTCGGCTGTTGTTCTGTCGCATTTTAAGCTCAGACAACTGCTTATGGGTTAATTTAACATTTAAATCAGCAAAAGAACTCACAAATTTCGCAAATACGGTTAATCTAGTCTTGATTGTACCTCTTTTTTTGTTAAGCTCACGAATTAAACAATTTGTCGAATCCGTGGCTGATGGTTGAGGCGATTTAGTGCGTGGTGGAACTAAATTATCACTATCCTGACCCATTTTGACTTTTTATGAGATGAGGGTACCCACGTGAACAGGCGATACTCGTGCAGGCGATGATGTAATTCGCACCGGGCTGCTGTAGTATCTAGAATTTAGAGACACGGTTTAAGCACATAAATTAAAACCGGGGGAAAGGAACGATATTGTCAGACCCTTATTCCTGCTGATTCTTGATGCTTCTGATGCGGCTCGAAGGTCCAATGTTGGGGCAGTTGCTTGGTTTTCAGGGTCTTCTTCAATAAAGATTTTTTTTATTCCTTTTTAGACGAATTAATTTATTAAAAATTATTAAAATGATCACGTGAGTACAAAGTTAAGTAAGTATATTATAGTTGGTAATGGAGACAACAGTGGTCGGTCCGACGGCTGTAGCTAAATTTATACAAAAATAAAGCGCCTCTCGCGGAAGGCAGCTAAACTAAAATAGTTCCGCGGATCAACGCGTGGTGGCGCTGGCAGCTGCGTCGACAGTAAGACTAATATAGTAAGACTAATATAGTAACATATGAAATTTAGGTCACGTTGGATATTTGGTTTTCTTAAGATTATTTTAGATTTCGAAACACATAAACTTCTTGACCCCGGTAACATATCAATAAATGTTCAGCATAATATTTTGCAGCTTGTATCTTGTATCCACGTGCCGAATAATCGTAGGTTTTGGTGGAAGGGGAGTGTTTGGTAGCATAATTTTGAATGTTTTAATTCTTTTTGGAGACTTCAGGAACACTTTTTTCACGGCAGATATTAATTTATTAACATCTGGAAATAGACGACGAACTTTTTCTGCTACTAAATTTAAACCATATGCTACGCAAGTTACGTGCGTCATATTGAATAGCTTAGGTGCCAACATTCTTGCAGCTTTTTCGACAAGCTTTCCTACTAGTAGATTAGCAATTTGTTGACCTTTCGAATCTGTGGTTTTATCAACGGAAACATGAATATAATTATTACCAATATCTTTGCGTATATTGTTCATTGTTTTTTTATACATCTTTGGTAGAATTTTTTTCATTAGTAAAGAAGACGACGGCATATCACAGTTGTGAAATTTCCCGTCCATACAATTTCTGATGAAACTGTAGAATAACGGATTTTCCAGTTGATGCCATGGTATAATCGATGAAATCATAAGCTTGGTCAATTCCTCGTGGAAAACTGTATTTTTTTTGGCAATATTGTGATGACTATAGGATTTAACGTGACGCGTGACATTATATTTTTTCGGGAAAAAACTGACATTGCATTTAGAGCAAAACAATTATGACTCACATAGTTGTATGTCAGGATATTCACTAACCCACGAGTTAATATAATATTCGCGTGGGCGTGGATGTTTCTTGGGCGGCATGATTATTTTGGACTTCGTAACAAACGTAGCGGAATATTACCTCGTATATTGTTCTTACTCTAAGATATGAATGGTACTGACAGTAAATTGACATTTTGATTGAAATGACATCCGCATACTTTTATTATCTTAAGAGGCTCAATATCAGATATGACATCGAACCTCTTTATAGTAATCGAGAACGTTCAATGCGCACATGTAAATAAAAAATAGAAAAATATCTATTCTATATCGACATCTTTTTTATCGATATCAAATCCCTAGAACTTGCCCCGAGTTATCCCTGGTATCATACACACCGTAAGAAACAAAAGTTGTCTCTCCTGTGGATATAAAATTAGCGACTGCGAGTCAGCAAACTTAAGATATATTTAAATGGGCTGAATGTTGGCCAGGCATCCCACACGCAGATGACTTGACTAAAGAATATTGGCTATGGACCCTTAATTTTTGCTATGTCCACAGGAGAGACGCGAACAGAAAAGTGTTTGACCCAGATAGCATGTTTCGGATGAGAAATAAGTTATTTAACCACCGATATAATTTGGGTACTTAGTAGAAAGGCGCGGTATCTGCCGCAATCTGGCAGGCGCCGTGAGCGCTGCAGATGTCTGTCACGACGCCACTTTCTTCCATCACGCATAATTTTATTACATTTCGCCAAGTTGCATTAAGTACTTCTTGAGTAGCAAAATGGTAGGTATTGTTATATGCGGTGACTCGGAAAAGTGTAACTGCCATAGTCGCTTAAATAAGTTTAATCTAAACATTAGCTGCAATCTTTTAGTTGCTTTAACTTTGTTAGGTAATTTCTAAGCAACTCATCTCTCTGGCGTACGTTCCACTGCTGGGCACAGACCTACTCTCGGAATGAATTCATTTGTATCTTATATATAAAATTGTTGTGTCGCGGTGTTTGTTACCAAACTCCTCCGAAATGGCTCGACCGATTCTCATAAAATTTTGTGTGCATATATGGTAGGTCTGAGAATCGGCCAACATCTATTTTTCATACCCCTAAATGTTAAGGGTGGTTCACCCCTTAATTTTTGACGTGACAACGTCTAATAAATCGATGAACGCCGGCTGCATACACGAAAAAGGATGACGCAATGTAAGTACTTGAGCCGCGAGGACCAGTTGCAAGAGAGCGGCGAACGCCAGGATGTACAATGCGGGATGCGGGGGGGGGGGGGGTACTCTAAGGCGAAACAGAGTTCGCCGGGTCAGCTAGTCGGATTATAAACTCACGTAAAATGGTCACGAGCATGGTATTTTGGTTCAATTAGGTATTTTGGCCGTCTCTGTTCTCCATCAATGGGGATATTGAACATAGTCTACCCAACCAAGTGACATTTGACATAGATATTAGTAATATACTCGTAATAGGGCGTCATAGGAGAGACGCCCACCCAACAGAACAGAAACTATTGTTGGAGGCCTACTCATGACTGATAACATACTAATTTTGAAGGAAAATACCTACGTCTCAAACCATTAAAAATGAGAAAACAAGTTTTGCATTTGGGAGAAACGATTTGATAAAAGTCGACAGAAATCAACCCGTGCTGAAGTAAATTTTTTTTTGAATATCGATTGAAGTTCTCACTATACCACAAGCAAGTAGTTAGATTCACACTAAAAACTGATAGATTATCCATATCATTTGTCGCATTTGAGTGGAAAGTTATCAATTAGCGAAAGTTAAATGAAGCTAAATATTTACTTGATTTTATTGAGCAAACATAACATCGATAGACAAATCAAATGGCAATAGAAACTGAGCTAGAGAAAACATAATTTTATTGGCCACTTGCTGAATTTTTGCCTCGATTTAGTGTTAAATAAACTCATCAATTTAGCTGTGTCAAGCTACCACCGGTATCATAATGTCAAGTTATCCGGTCGTAGATTGTTTGATATTCATAAGTGCTTGTTCTAGCCTAAATTAAATAAAGTTATTTCGACTTTGATTTTGTCTTTGAGCATGCCCCTATTTCACCAACGTGACAGTTCATCATCATCATTTCAGCGGAAAGACGTCCACTGCTGAACATAGGCCTCCCCCAAGGCTCGCCAAACAGAGCGGTCCTGCGCCATCCGCATCCAACGCGTTCCAGCAACCTTAACCAGGTCGTCGCTCCATCTTGTTGGATGCCTACCTACACTGCGTCTTCCGGTCCGCGGACGCCACTCTAGAACTTTTCAGCCCAATCAGCCGTCAATTCTACAAGCGATGTGACAATTGACGAACCTTGATTACATGCGAATAAAATTAAGACATGCGCGTATGTTGCCCACAAAATACTACAATTGTAACGCAAGACTGACACAGCTTTGTTTGATGTCACTTCAAGATTCACCTACTGACAAATCTACAAACATGTCGACTAGAAAAAAATATGGTTGTTTCACAACATAATTGTTATTTACACATTCAGTGCCAAGAACCCGCCGCTAGTGGTACAATAGTCTCTCGACATTATGTCAGTGACAATTGTTACGACTAAATCTAGATTTATTTTTTCCTGCAAGACTGCCTCTATACAGGTTACATACCAGATCAAACACATAGAAAACTTCATCTGGTATTCTAATAACACAAGCAACAGCCCTCTACCTCCACTTATCTCGAACTCGAAGTGATATTTTGCTCTAGTGGCCCGTCTGTTTCTCAAATAAAAATACCTTAGCGATTCAATCCTATAATAAAATAAATCTATTTCTGTACAGGCCTTAGCCGATAGAGATAATTCTGTAACCGACAGGCAAAAGAAAGCTGGAGAAACAATTTATATTCAGCAGTATACTTGCGGGGATATAATAAAAGCCGCACATCATGTGAGCAGAGTAATCGGCTTAGTTTCTTTTACATAACTACTTATATTCAACCCCATGTACCCATTTACCCTTGGTTTTGAATCTCGTGGTAATATTGTACCTCTTGTCTATATGCACTATTCCTTAGATATCCAGAAATTATTTTTCGCATACGTAGGTAATTACTTAGTTAACTATGTTTCACTATGTTCTTCTTTGTAACTCTCGTGTTAGTAAGTAAGTAGATTAAAATGAAACGTCGAAGTCCTGAAAAATACTAGTTGGGTAGTTCTACGAGCGTTTCAACCGCTATCAGTTTCCTGTCGCATATATTGAAGACATGAGTGACAGTTAGCATGACGTTTTAATAAATTGAAATTGTACCGTAAACACACCGTATGTTTTTATAAAAATCTTCAGTTTGGTGTAGCTTATTTTTCTTCAATATATGCGACAGGAAATTGATAGCGGTTGAATCGCTCGTATAACTACCCAGTTATGAGTGAGTAATTATTCAGAAATTATAACAGACTTGCGACCCGAACTTGAAATATAGACGTAAGTAATTTCACACCTTTTCACAGTAGTCCCAGAAGAAGACAATATTCAAAAAAATCGATTAACTATAAAACCATTTATTTTTAGCCAGGATTGTAGATCAATACATGTAGTTTTAGAAAACATAATTTATTTGATATGTGTCGGAACAAAAATGTCCACTTGTATTCATCGGAAGTTGTCATACCGCAAGCACTCGAACCGTGTTATCACAAAACTGTAATAGTAGATTGTACACCAAGGGGATAAAGCACTGCATTATGTCACGGGCGCGATATTGAATCCTGAGCGTATCGAGGGACTCCAGATTTAACTCCCGAGCGTAGCGAGGGGGTTTTTAGTTGATTCCCGACCGAAGCGAGGGAATTAAGATGGAGTCCTGAGAGCAGTGAAGGATTTAAGTGCGCCCAAGGCAAAATCAGTTTTATCCCCGAGGAGTATACTCTACTTTTCTCACCTTTTGCGAGACAATTAAAACCAAGGCTACTAGAAAAATACTCGAAATAAACCCAGAAGCACTGATTCTGACACTGACTTTGCGCCTTTCGCAGTTTTCCATTTGTCGAAATCTTTGTAAGCTTTTAAGTATTTTTCCTTCGACTTCTCTGGGAGTACATTATTAACAATTTCTAAGGCTGGCTTGCGCAGACCTGGGTTAGCTACTAAACTCCGAGCGAGGTAACTGCTAACCCAGGGTTAACAAGTGTCAAAATGTATGGAACTGTCATTCTTAACCCAGGTTTACCGATTTAATTTTATTACCCTGAACTGTGCAAGTGGTCCTAATGCGTCTAATTTAATGGAATCAGGAGTCAAATCATTTTCGTCACTCGATATTTTCTTAATGTTTTATCTTCTTTTGCAGTTCTGATACTTAAAATTGCAGCGTATTGAAATACTCGCGGCTTTTGTTTTAAGTATTGATTTTTTTTCGTTCGGCTTGCCGTGGCGTGGCCAGCTCGATTTTCGAATAAGTTCGATTTTCAAATAAATGAGGCGCGGCGCGCGCCGCCGTCCACCTCCTCGCCGTCGGCCACCAGCAGCTGCAGCAGCCGCGCGCCGCGCGATTTTGACGAAATTAGACTTTAAATGCATGACAATAAGAACTAAGAGAAGTGAGAATCACATTACTGCCCGGCGGGTTATAATGAAATTCAGTACAACATTACACCCCCGCAAAAGACAAGGGCTATAATGATTTACTTTGAGTAAGGTTTGCATGATATATAATGAGGCATTGTCGAGCAGGTGGTGTGAAAAAACATTAATTTGTTTACGGATGATTTTCTTTACTATTTTGTTTATGTGTGTCTTTAAATTTTATAATGGAGATTCAAAGAGGTATGTCTTGTATTTTCTTAAAGGATACGTTTGATTTTTATGCTTTGTTTTATTGTTATAATTGTTTTACGCAAGACGTCGGAATAACTTATGAAAATTTAGATTTAGGAAATATATCGAAGCTTTTACTTTAGAAACCCCGCGAGTCCCCTGATGAATTATATGCCATTTTGGAGCAAAAAGTATGAACTTTAATATTCTTATGACAAATTTACCGAAGACTTACGAAGGTCTCGGTAACAGCCACTTTAAATCATCATAGTTTTACGGTGAAAATACTTCATGTTTGTTTATTTTGTTTTAGACCAAGAAATCAATTATTCGTTATCACGCATGTTTGTATTTAAGCTTTGGATAGATGCTGCCAAAGATAATAATACTGAAACTTGCAAAAAAAAAAGAAAAGATCACTACCAAAACACTGTATTTCTCTAATTTTAGTACAAACATAAGAAATAAGACGTTTAGCATTATCTATCATATTTTTATTGCAACTTTTTTATTTTCGTCCGCTGTTGTATGAACACGGGACCACTGTGCTTTTAAATGTTTTCTTCATAGTTCTAATTTGTGCGTAGCGATTGAAATGATAAAAACCCAATAAAAACCGACGTGGATAAATAAACTACTTCTACTGCTATTTACTTTACGCAGCCAACTGAAATAGTTATTTGTTATACAAGGGGGGAAAGTTGTATTTTACCAGCGTGTGTTCATTTGAAACAAGAGCTATCGAAAGGAGTCTATGATTAACCACGAGCGAAGCGAGTGGTTCAAAAATAGAATCCTTTCGATAGTGAGTGTTTCAACACACGAGACGTAAAATAACTTTTCACCCGTGTATAACACAATTTTTTCACCTCACTACAGCGAGGAAAATAATTAGAAAAACATGCGAATATTTAATTGAAAAGTTTTGGTTTTTTTTTATTATTTCGGATGCGTTTTGTTCGCACATCGACTTACTTGGACTGTCATAACATTTTATCCGTTTTTACAACAAGAATGAAGGTTAATGTTGAATGCTGATATTTATAAATTAAAATAAAGTTTTAAGACTGTATTTAGTGTTTTTTACTCGATGCAATTCATTAATTGTGATTTTAAAAATTCAGCACTTTTAACGTTTTACGTTTTGTTAGCTGTCAAATATCACTTAAGCTGCCCTCAAATGTCAAAACCCTTTCTTCACATGTGGATAAAAAGCGATTTTCTCAATAGATGTCAAACAAACAAAAAGGGCTTTCCGAGCTAGTGAGGTGAAAAAAATATTTTTCTTTTTGCTTCATAGCGATTGCCTAAAAAAAAGTGGCGCCACTTACTCAGCAAATGCTTATTTTACACTCTGTATGCAACTCAGTTGCAACCTGCAACGAGACTAATTAACCTTATTAGGTTACCATTGCTTTTCGTATCTCAATATATTTTAACTAGGTTACATATAAAGCCATTTAAATTTGATGTTAACAATAAAAGATCAAACAAATGAGACTGATCAAATAATAAATTTAGTTACAAATATGTGAATTATAAAGGTAAACCGGTGTTGCAATTTATTTGTAATAATCAATGTTATAATGCAATTTTTCATAAAATGCCATCTATTACTATATCTCGAAGCTTTTAGTATTAAGTAAATAAAGGCTTTATGTAACACCGTTGCGTATCAACTGTTTAAGCCTAGGTATAGTAGCCAACATTAATTTTTTTCAAGTCAGTCCGAAAAAGATTAACCGAATTATGATACTAGTGAACTGGCAAGGCTAAAGGTATAAAGTATATATTATTTATTTAGTATATATTTTTTTATTTGGGTAAAGGTATAAAGTATATATTTTGATTATGAAAGTAGTTTTCTTTTTATTTACGATGTTACAATCACCCTCTCGCACTGTTACAACCAATGATGCTTGATAGCTGAATGGTTGAACCCGCTTGATGGATGGGTGTACCTAACACTTTTTTCACTTCTGTTTTGATATTTTTCCACAAATTGTCTTTTATTATGCTAGTGTTAAAAAGTCGTGGTAGCCTAGTAATTTGACCTATGGCATGGCCTCTCAAGCAGATGGTAGTGGGTTCAAGCGCGGGCTCGCTCCTGTATGAGTTTTACGGAATTTATGTGTGGAATTACGTTTGATTGCCATGAGCTTTACGGTAAAGGAAAACGTTGTGCGGAAATCTGCACACACCTGCGAAGAAATTCAATGGTGTGCGTGAAGTTCCCAATCTACATTGGGCCCTCGTGGGAACAACAGCCCAAGGCCTCTTATTCTGAACGGAGGCCTGTGCCTTGCAGTGGGACGTTTATAGACCGAGATGAGGTGTTAAAAGATAGCTGAAAACAAACCTATTACGTGTATTGATTAGTTTTTGCATTTAAAAAGTGCTGCGAGATATGATAAGAAAAGGACACAAAACCAAACTGACCAAAAAAAACCGGCCAAGTGCGAGTCGGACTCGCGCACCGAGGGTTCCGTGCAATTTTTCCTTTATCTGTGCTATAAGACCTTGCATCGTACCAAATTTCAAGATTCTGAGTTCACGGGAAGTACCCTGTAAGTTTTGATTCCCTTGTGAGTGTCGAAAACTTGCGGCATAAATAGATTGGTTACTGATATAGACAGACACACAAGAAAATTTATGCTTTTCGCAATTTTTCCTTTATCTGTGCTATAAAACCTTGCTTCGTACCAAATTTCAAGATTCTGAGTTCACTGGAAGTACCCTGTAGGTTTTGATTCCCTTGCGAGTTTCGAAAATATGCGGAAATTTGCGGCATAATCGACTGTATCTTTTGATTGCTTTGGCTTAGAAGTTTGATTTTTTTACAGCTCCAAGGGACAGTAGACCTGAGTATTTGATATAAATTTCAGCTTGATACCTCCACGCGTTCCTGAGAAAAAGGGTCTTGACAGACGGACGGACGGACAACAAAGTGATCCTATAAGGGTTCCGTTTTTTCCTCTTGAGGTACGGAACCCTAAAAATATATCATCCTTGGTTTACCCGTAATAACTTTGGAAAATTTTAAATCAGTAACTAAGCAAAATATATGTTTTTTAGTACGGCAAAATATGGTTTACAATAAACTGCGCGGATTAAAATTACGATGAGATAAAGAGCCAGCCTCATTAATTTTATTATAATCCTTGATCTCTGGCCGTTTGCAAAACATCGTGTGAAATGCTTAGTAACAATGCACTTGAGTAACTCTGTAACTTACTATGTATTGCTTAAATGAGAGCGATTTCTTTGATTAGCGTGCTCTTGAACATTTTTTGACTATGTTGTACCTATATAAAGCGGATATACATATATTATTAACTGAACCTGTATGTATATGTCGCAGGCAGCAATATAAATGATTTTAGTTCATGATTTTAGTTTTGTTATTTTATTAAAAAAAAATTAGAGTTAACTTTAAATTCATGGTATATTTTTGTACTCTTTATTAGCTTACTTAATTTTTAACGTTAAATTTTTTACGAATAAGTAATAATAACTATATATTATCAACTTTTATTGCACAAATTGAAATTATTTTTGGTATATTTGAGTAAATAGCTAGTGTCTAGAGTTACTTTTAAGCACTTTAACTGAATATAAATGTATGTATATATAAATACTTTACTGTACAAAAATAAACAAACAAACACTATTGAAGCGTTGAGATACATGTACAAAGGCGATCTTATCCATTTAAGGATCTCTACCAGTCAATCTTTGAGTTATTTAGTTACGTACCCACAAAAAGAGAGAGTTTAAAGTCAATAAAAATAAATTAAAATTTTTAATAACCTCCAACGCAATTGGTTCACACATATTTTGAAAATAAAGTAAATGCCCATTATGCGTCTAAGATCCCTTCTGCAGCTAACAAAAGAGCTGATAACTTTAAAACGGCTGAACTAATTTTGATGAAACATGTCAAAAAACCATCAACAAGAAATCTGCTTTCAAATAAAAAAACCGCATCCGAATCGGTTTACCCGTTTAAGAGCTATGATGCCACAGACAGACAGATACAGATACACACATATAGCGGTCAAACTTATAACACCCCTCTTTTTGTGTCGGGGGTTAAAAATAGCGAAAGCAAATTCGTGTGAACAAATAATATCATGTGAAATAATAAAATTTAAGAAAACGCTTCTGGGTTCCTTAGAAAAATCTGAATCAGCCTATACGTACCGATACACTTTATCTGTATAAATAATAATGATAAATCATACATGAACATGACACACATGATAAGGACATTAAGCCCTTAAATTTGTTTAAAGGTGATTTTTCCATAATTTTGTAACACAGAATTAATCACGAATGATTCATTTAAATTCACGGATCGGTATTTCAAAATTACGACATCCTCATAATCATCAAATTAAAGTAGATATACGTATGACATACCCAAGTGAATTACCAAATATGTTGTAAATAAGTTGGTGTCCACAGGCAATGGCGTCATTGCATCACATTGCAACAGTCTGTACCTAATATCTTACTATGTTATAAAACTAAATAGAATAATTAGTTCCGAATCTGAAGCTATGACTAAATATACCTCTAGACATTTTTATCGACGGTGGAAAACACCAACTTTTAGCTACAAAAACCATTAGGTACTAATCAATTTGAGGTTTCGTATTCGCAGGTAATTTTTACTTGTTTTATTGTTAAGGAGGAAGATACAGTGCTACCACGTTTCGCAAAAATCAAAGATAAGTTTATCAGACAAAATCTGTGGTAACTCGTGGTTTGACCAAGCAGAGTACACCACTGAATTTGCGGAGTTTTTGTGCAATATTACAAATGATAAGCTTTAATTTTAAGAAAGACTAAATTGCGAGGAGGTCTGCACAGTCTATCTGTCCCACGTAGAATTTAGAGCACAAACCCCATTATTGTTAGATGCGCAGCAATAGGACTTATAAAGGTTGGGGATGATGCTCATCATGAGTGTTAATAGGCTAGTGAGGTCTTTTTCAGTAGAATAGATAAAAAAGGACTCAATCGTACTCCACCGCCATAATGAAGGCAAAAAATCTGAAGGTGCGAGTAGAAATTAATTTACTTAATCGTGATCCGCTGCACCCTTTTCACACATAAAAATACATGAAGGGTAGGTACACGGAAAGAAGATATACGGTCAAGTGCAAAAATAAGTATCGATTTAATCCTCCCATCGTTACATACCTATACCTTAATTTGACGACATAAGAGCTATGGGACATATTTATGAGCAAGTTGTGTGCACCCATATTTAAACACTTGACTGTATGTCTAATTACTATTTTGAAAAATGAGATTTTAATCTCTCAATGTATAAATCAGCTGGAGCTGGATAATATCAAACCATTGGATTTAATATGGATATCTAAAATAATATATACTTTTTTTTTGACTTATACTCATAGAAATAGTTACCATAGTAATTGTTCGTGATGACTAACTTTCAAACCAGAATAAATTATCTGTGTGTCAAATTTCACTAGAATTCGTTAAACAGTTTTGACGTGAAAGAGTAACAAACATCCACTCATCCATCCACAAAAACTTTCACGTTTATTACAGTGAAATCTGGTTAAGTGAGACATCAAGGGACCTGCAATGTCGTTTCACTTATAGAGGTATTCCACTTACCCAGTGTCTCAGATATACAGGTATAAATAAATATCTGTCTCATTTACAGAGGGTTCCATTAATAGAGGTGAGAATACAGGTTATTTCAGTTATACAGGTGCGATCATTAAATAAAATAACGTGTTATGTATGTAAATGAGTTTTAATTAAAAACAATTAGTACTTAAAGGTAATCATACAAATGTAATCAACAAAAAGTTTCAACAACAAAAACAAAAAATCAGTTTTTCACGTAATGATAACGATTGTAGCTTTCGTTTCGGCATTTTTCAAATAAACATCTGTATGATAGTAAAGTGAAACTAAAACTGAAGGTAATTGAAGCTCAAAATTACTTACGTACTTGGAATTACGTGTGGAATTTGTGGGTAGAATAAGAATGAGTAAACAAACAATGTTATCTCAGTTACAGAGGTTTATGCATATAAAATTTACTCGCTGTCTCAGTTATAGAGGTAACTATGATGATAAATCGAAAGAACAAATCCCAGATATAGAGGCTTACCTCGTCCCACTAACAGAGGTAATTCAGTGCCAAAGTGTTGGGACCTCAGCATGAGTTCCAGTTATGGAGGTTTCTCACTTATCCAGGTCCCACTTAACCAAGTTTCACTGTATATTAATAGGATAGTAAAATACGTTCCAACGGTGTGAAGGGCGGCCATTAATGTGGCGCCTCGCCAAGGGCGCGAACCTGCCTATTTGTCAATGTCGCTTTCGCGCTGTTTGCACTGATAAGGCTCTCGAGCATTGACTAACCACTTACCGGGCTACTCCTGCTCGCCCGTGTGTGGACGCGTGGCTAGCTTTATTTCTAGGGTTCCGTACCTCAAAAGAAGAAACGGATTATTTCTAGGATCACTTTGTTGTCCACCTGTCAAGAAGACCTCTTTTCTCAGGAACGCGTAAAGGTATCAAGATAAAATTAATATAAAATACTTAAGTTTGGAATCCTTTGAAGCTGTAAAAAAAATCAAACTTAGTCAAAGAAATCAAAAGGTAGAAAGAAAAAATGGTACACACCACTTGCCCTGTAAGTAAAATCTGCAGGGTACTTCCAGTTGAAACTTGAAATTTGGCATGAAAGTTTATTTTTATTATGAGAGGGAGGCAAACGAGCAAGCGGGTCGTCTGATTGAAAATGATCACCACCGCCCATAAATATTAGCAACTCAAAGAGAGTCACCAAGTAACTCTTATAGTACAACCGATAAGAAAAGAATAATCGAGAAAAATTAACAAAAATGCAACGTTGCCAGCTCAGCAGGTATAAACCCTCTTAATGCACATTTTATCAGCTCCGTTATCATTAATGCATTCGAGTGTACCTGACAGGGTAAATCTACTCATATCATCAATACGTAGGTAAAGCCATTTAAATTTGATGTTAACAATAAAAGATCAAACAAATGAGACTGATCAAATAATAAATTTAGTTACAAATATGTGAATTATAAAGGTAAACCGGTGTTGCAATTTATTTGTAATAATCAATGTTATAATGCAATTTTTCATAAAATGCCATCTATTACTATATCTCGAAGCTTTTAGTATTAAGTAAATAAAGGCTTTATGTAACACCGTTGCGTATCAACTGTTTAAGCCTAGGTATAGTAGCCAACATTAATTTTTTTCAAGTCAGTCCGAAAAAGATTAACCGAATTATGATACTAGTGAACTGGCAAGGCTAAAGGTATAAAGTATATATTATTTATTTAGTATATATTTTTTTATTTGGGTAAAGGTATAAAGTATATATTTTGATTATGAAAGTAGTTTTCTTTTTATTTACGATGTTACAATCACCCTCTCGCACTGTTACAACCAATGATGCTTGATAGCTGAATGGTTGAACCCGCTTGATGGATGGGTGTACCTAACACTTTTTTCACTTCTGTTTTGATATTTTTCCACAAATTGTCTTTTATTATGCTAGTGTTAAAAAGTCGTGGTAGCCTAGTAATTTGACCTATGGCATGGCCTCTCAAGCAGATGGTAGTGGGTTCAAGCGCGGGCTCGCTCCTGTATGAGTTTTACGGAATTTATGTGTGGAATTACGTTTGATTGCCATGAGCTTTACGGTAAAGGAAAACGTTGTGCGGAAATCTGCACACACCTGCGAAGAAATTCAATGGTGTGCGTGAAGTTCCCAATCTACATTGGGCCCTCGTGGGAACAACAGCCCAAGGCCTCTTATTCTGAACGGAGGCCTGTGCCTTGCAGTGGGACGTTTATAGACCGAGATGAGGTGTTAAAAGATAGCTGAAAACAAACCTATTACGTGTATTGATTAGTTTTTGCATTTAAAAAGTGCTGCGAGATATGATAAGAAAAGGACACAAAACCAAACTGACCAAAAAAAACCGGCCAAGTGCGAGTCGGACTCGCGCACCGAGGGTTCCGTGCAATTTTTCCTTTATCTGTGCTATAAGACCTTGCATCGTACCAAATTTCAAGATTCTGAGTTCACGGGAAGTACCCTGTAAGTTTTGATTCCCTTGTGAGTGTCGAAAACTTGCGGCATAAATAGATTGGTTACTGATATAGACAGACACACAAGAAAATTTATGCTTTTCGCAATTTTTCCTTTATCTGTGCTATAAAACCTTGCTTCGTACCAAATTTCAAGATTCTGAGTTCACTGGAAGTACCCTGTAGGTTTTGATTCCCTTGCGAGTTTCGAAAATATGCGGAAATTTGCGGCATAATCGACTGTATCTTTTGATTGCTTTGGCTTAGAAGTTTGATTTTTTTACAGCTCCAAGGGACAGTAGACCTGAGTATTTGATATAAATTTCAGCTTGATACCTCCACGCGTTCCTGAGAAAAAGGGTCTTGACAGACGGACGGACGGACAACAAAGTGATCCTATAAGGGTTCCGTTTTTTCCTCTTGAGGTACGGAACCCTAAAAATATATCATCCTTGGTTTACCCGTAATAACTTTGGAAAATTTTAAATCAGTAACTAAGCAAAATATATGTTTTTTAGTACGGCAAAATATGGTTTACAATAAACTGCGCGGATTAAAATTACGATGAGATAAAGAGCCAGCCTCATTAATTTTATTATAATCCTTGATCTCTGGCCGTTTGCAAAACATCGTGTGAAATGCTTAGTAACAATGCACTTGAGTAACTCTGTAACTTACTATGTATTGCTTAAATGAGAGCGATTTCTTTGATTAGCGTGCTCTTGAACATTTTTTGACTATGTTGTACCTATATAAAGCGGATATACATATATTATTAACTGAACCTGTATGTATATGTCGCAGGCAGCAATATAAATGATTTTAGTTCATGATTTTAGTTTTGTTATTTTATTAAAAAAAAATTAGAGTTAACTTTAAATTCATGGTATATTTTTGTACTCTTTATTAGCTTACTTAATTTTTAACGTTAAATTTTTTACGAATAAGTAATAATAACTATATATTATCAACTTTTATTGCACAAATTGAAATTATTTTTGGTATATTTGAGTAAATAGCTAGTGTCTAGAGTTACTTTTAAGCACTTTAACTGAATATAAATGTATGTATATATAAATACTTTACTGTACAAAAATAAACAAACAAACACTATTGAAGCGTTGAGATACATGTACAAAGGCGATCTTATCCATTTAAGGATCTCTACCAGTCAATCTTTGAGTTATTTAGTTACGTACCCACAAAAAGAGAGAGTTTAAAGTCAATAAAAATAAATTAAAATTTTTAATAACCTCCAACGCAATTGGTTCACACATATTTTGAAAATAAAGTAAATGCCCATTATGCGTCTAAGATCCCTTCTGCAGCTAACAAAAGAGCTGATAACTTTAAAACGGCTGAACTAATTTTGATGAAACATGTCAAAAAACCATCAACAAGAAATCTGCTTTCAAATAAAAAAACCGCATCCGAATCGGTTTACCCGTTTAAGAGCTATGATGCCACAGACAGACAGATACAGATACACACATATAGCGGTCAAACTTATAACACCCCTCTTTTTGTGTCGGGGGTTAAAAATAGCGAAAGCAAATTCGTGTGAACAAATAATATCATGTGAAATAATAAAATTTAAGAAAACGCTTCTGGGTTCCTTAGAAAAATCTGAATCAGCCTATACGTACCGATACACTTTATCTGTATAAATAATAATGATAAATCATACATGAACATGACACACATGATAAGGACATTAAGCCCTTAAATTTGTTTAAAGGTGATTTTTCCATAATTTTGTAACACAGAATTAATCACGAATGATTCATTTAAATTCACGGATCGGTATTTCAAAATTACGACATCCTCATAATCATCAAATTAAAGTAGATATACGTATGACATACCCAAGTGAATTACCAAATATGTTGTAAATAAGTTGGTGTCCACAGGCAATGGCGTCATTGCATCACATTGCAACAGTCTGTACCTAATATCTTACTATGTTATAAAACTAAATAGAATAATTAGTTCCGAATCTGAAGCTATGACTAAATATACCTCTAGACATTTTTATCGACGGTGGAAAACACCAACTTTTAGCTACAAAAACCATTAGGTACTAATCAATTTGAGGTTTCGTATTCGCAGGTAATTTTTACTTGTTTTATTGTTAAGGAGGAAGATACAGTGCTACCACGTTTCGCAAAAATCAAAGATAAGTTTATCAGACAAAATCTGTGGTAACTCGTGGTTTGACCAAGCAGAGTACACCACTGAATTTGCGGAGTTTTTGTGCAATATTACAAATGATAAGCTTTAATTTTAAGAAAGACTAAATTGCGAGGAGGTCTGCACAGTCTATCTGTCCCACGTAGAATTTAGAGCACAAACCCCATTATTGTTAGATGCGCAGCAATAGGACTTATAAAGGTTGGGGATGATGCTCATCATGAGTGTTAATAGGCTAGTGAGGTCTTTTTCAGTAGAATAGATAAAAAAGGACTCAATCGTACTCCACCGCCATAATGAAGGCAAAAAATCTGAAGGTGCGAGTAGAAATTAATTTACTTAATCGTGATCCGCTGCACCCTTTTCACACATAAAAATACATACACGGAAAGAAGATATACGGTCAAGTGCAAAAATAAGTATCGATTTAATCCTCCCATCGTTACATACCTATACCTTAATTTGACGACATAAGAGCTATGGGACATATTTATGAGCAAGTTGTGTGCACCCATATTTAAACACTTGACTGTATGTCTAATTACTATTTTGAAAAATGAGATTTTAATCTCTCAATGTATAAATCAGCTGGAGCTGGATAATATCAAACCATTGGATTTAATATGGATATCTAAAATAATATATACTTTTTTTTTGACTTATACTCATAGAAATAGTTACCATAGTAATTGTTCGTGATGACTAACTTTCAAACCAGAATAAATTATCTGTGTGTCAAATTTCACTAGAATTCGTTAAACAGTTTTGACGTGAAAGAGTAACAAACATCCACTCATCCATCCACAAAAACTTTCACGTTTATTACAGTGAAATCTGGTTAAGTGAGACATCAAGGGACCTGCAATGTCGTTTCACTTATAGAGGTATTCCACTTACCCAGTGTCTCAGATATACAGGTATAAATAAATATCTGTCTCATTTACAGAGGGTTCCATTAATAGAGGTGAGAATACAGGTTATTTCAGTTATACAGGTGCGATCATTAAATAAAATAACGTGTTATGTATGTAAATGAGTTTTAATTAAAAACAATTAGTACTTAAAGGTAATCATACAAATGTAATCAACAAAAAGTTTCAACAACAAAAACAAAAAATCAGTTTTTCACGTAATGATAACGATTGTAGCTTTCGTTTCGGCATTTTTCAAATAAACATCTGTATGATAGTAAAGTGAAACTAAAACTGAAGGTAATTGAAGCTCAAAATTACTTACGTACTTGGAATTACGTGTGGAATTTGTGGGTAGAATAAGAATGAGTAAACAAACAATGTTATCTCAGTTACAGAGGTTTATGCATATAAAATTTACTCGCTGTCTCAGTTATAGAGGTAACTATGATGATAAATCGAAAGAACAAATCCCAGATATAGAGGCTTACCTCGTCCCACTAACAGAGGTAATTCAGTGCCAAAGTGTTGGGACCTCAGCATGAGTTCCAGTTATGGAGGTTTCTCACTTATCCAGGTCCCACTTAACCAAGTTTCACTGTATATTAATAGGATAGTAAAATACGTTCCAACGGTGTGAAGGGCGGCCATTAATGTGGCGCCTCGCCAAGGGCGCGAACCTGCCTATTTGTCAATGTCGCTTTCGCGCTGTTTGCACTGATAAGGCTCTCGAGCATTGACTAACCACTTACCGGGCTACTCCTGCTCGCCCGTGTGTGGACGCGTGGCTAGCTTTATTTCTAGGGTTCCGTACCTCAAAAGAAGAAACGGATTATTTCTAGGATCACTTTGTTGTCCACCTGTCAAGAAGACCTCTTTTCTCAGGAACGCGTAAAGGTATCAAGATAAAATTAATATAAAATACTTAAGTTTGGAATCCTTTGAAGCTGTAAAAAAAATCAAACTTAGTCAAAGAAATCAAAAGGTAGAAAGAAAAAATGGTACACACCACTTGCCCTGTAAGTAAAATCTGCAGGGTACTTCCAGTTGAAACTTGAAATTTGGCATGAAAGTTTATTTTTATTATGAGAGGGAGGCAAACGAGCAAGCGGGTCGTCTGATTGAAAATGATCACCACCGCCCATAAATATTAGCAACTCAAAGAGAGTCACCAAGTAACTCTTATAGTACAACCGATAAGAAAAGCCTTAACATCTTATGGTTTTTTATCATAACAAATTAATACTGCGTGCATTTTGCTTAGGAGCAGGACTCTGCTAACCCTGGATTATCATAATTATATAGCTTCAAATTTGTACAGGACCATCGTTGCGCCACTCCGACTCGCACTTGGCTGGTGTTTTAGATTGTCATCTCTGAAAAGTATTGATGACTTCCTTTTTTTACATTATACTATCGCTTCCTGATTTTTGAGAATTTACTTGCAACATTCGAAACTAGAGTTATGTGACCGGACCGCGACCGCAACATCATTGTAATGGGCGTCGAGGGGGTGTAGAGTAATTATTTAGTCCTTGCAACTGGCCATCAACTTTAGAACTTAATAAACAGGTAGGTATACCTACGTATTGATGATATGAGTAGATTTACCCTGTCAGGTACACTCGAATGCATTAATGATAACGGAGCTGATAAAATGTGCATTAAGAGGGTTTATACCTGCTGAGCTGGCAACGTTGCATTTTTGTTAATTTTTCTCGATTATTCCATAAAAATTGAATGAAAATTAAAAATGTTTTTTATACAAATTGTTCTAATATACATATAAGTTAATGTGTCTACTGCAATAATAATTCGTGATAGACTTTTATTTTCTTTAAAAACGAACAAATTATTACCTAACGGTTTTTAAAGAAAATAAAAGTCTTATCACGAATTATTATTGCAGTAGACACATAAAAAATAAAAAAAATAAATAAATATTAGGGGACAATCTTACACAAATCGACCTAGTCCCAAACTAAGCAAAGCTTGTACTATGGGTACTAGACGACAATAAACATACTTATATAGATAAATACATACTTAAATACATAGAAAACATCCATAACTCAGGAACAAATATTCGTGCTCATCACACAAATAAATGCCCTTACCGGGATTTGAACCCAGAACCTCTTGCTTCGTAGGCAGGGTCACTACCAACTAGGCTAAAGCGGTCGTTAAATTACATTAATTTATATATTAGAACAATTTGTATACAAAACATTTTTAATTTTCATTCAATTTTTATGGAATAATCGAGAAAAACTAACTAGTATGCAACGTTGCCAGCTCAGCAGGTATAAACCCTCTTAATAACTAAATATCAGCTTGGGATTACAAGATTTTTGCTACATACTACATATATTATTCACTGAATTTGTAAAATTATAACAGGGTAGGCTTATAACTAGGAGCGAAATTATAAGGAAACTCTGTATATTAAGTAAAACATGTTCCTCTATTAAAAATCTAGCAAACGCAATCAAGAATTGATTTACGTTTTCACCTAAAAATGTACCTAAATAAAAAAATCTCACGCGAAATAAACGGAGTTCGAGCAAAAATCTCACCAAAGATTGGGTCAAAAATTGACCAAAATCGCCTCACGTAGCTTATCGATATGGACTTCCGCAAAGTAACACCTAAATCATTAAAATTAAAGTATTAAGACTTTATAGTACTTAAATAAGTACCATATTCAATTACCATAAAATCCTTTGTTTTGTGCAGAATTGGTTTGAAAACACGGCTCTGGAGTCTTGTTAGTCCGTTAAGCGCATTGACCGGAAAATGGCGATAAGGCTTTTCAAAACATAAGTTAACGTCGTTAAATCACGTTTAAGACTATATTTATTAAGATGCTAGCACACTGAATGTATTTTGTGCATTTTAGTCCTAACATGAAAACGAATATCTAACATATTTAGCATAGCATTAAGACGCGAATGTTAACGTATAATGTTTAATACGCATTACGAAAATAACTTGTATTACTTTATTAATTATAACTATATCTGGCATAACTTTATGGTAATAGTAATAAATAGTGAGTTAAAGTTAAATCTGTTCTTTAGTCAATCTGACAAAAACTAGATTACAGATACCAGCCCAGGTTTAACTAAATAAAAGGAAAAATTAAATCGTACAAGATCGTTATTAATTTAATTGGCTGAAAATTATGTGATTAAGCTAGTTAACCGACTGTTTACAGCAACAGGTTACGCCTCCCAGGCCGTGACCCACTTCTTTGATTTATAATAGTTTTAAGATGTTGGCCCACACATAATCTGAGTTATCTATTACCCTTTTGTGAAATATGCGTTTTGTACGTATATATTGACGAAGCCGAAAGAATTGAATGTGATTTGGCTTTGCCTGCCTATTAACTGATCGAGGGAGCACATTATCGCAGGTATAATATAAATATAAATAAATATTAGGGGACAATATTACACAAATCGACCTAGTCCCAATCTAAGCAAAGCTTGTACTATGGGTACTAGAAGACGATAAACATACTTATATAGATAAATAAATACTTAAATACATAGAAACCATCCATAACTCAGGAACAAATATTCATGCTCATCACACAAATAAATGCCCTTACCGGGATTCGAACCCAGGACCTCTTGCTTCGCAGGCAGGGTCACTACCAACTAGGCTAAAGCGGTCGTTAAATGCATCCATCTCTCTTGTGACAATTCCGACAAATGTTAGTGTGTTAAGCCCTCTATTACAATGGCTTGACGTTTTGTTACGGAAGTCGGCAATGAAAAATCCGCTTAGTGTCGCAAATCCTAAAGCACTATAAAAAGTTTTAAACCTGCTGTAGCAAATTGTATGTGTTTATCTGTGTCTCATGTCCAACCTACACGCGTCCCACTGCAGCGCACAAGCCTTCTCTCAGATTGAGAGGGCTTGGGGTGCAGTTCCCACGCGGGCCCAGTGCGGTTTAGGAGCTTCATACACATCATTGAATTGCCTCAAGTGAACGCAGGTTTATATGCGATAATTTCCATCATCGAAAACTATAGGTATGTTAAATAATAGTGATTTCATCCTTAAATTTCAAAAACTCAGAGATGGGAACCCACGACCCTGCTTGAGAGGCCATGGTTCAAACCACTAGGCTACTAAGACACGTCTGCCTGGGAAATTCAAATTTTACAGTGACAGGTAAAGACGGTCTATAAGTTTGATGATAAGTATTCACTAACAAGGTTGTATAGCTAGCTAAACCGTTTAAATAAGTCCTCGCTCGCGCCGGAGGAGAACGGGAGAGGTGCGGGCGACAGGCACACGAGGCGGACCTCTCTCGCCCCCTTTGTCGTCATACCCCCCCCCCCCCCCCCCCAGCCCTTGTACCGCGTAGGCGAGGACTCATTTAAGGTGGAGCGGCACGCTCTAGGCGCGTAATTCAAAATTTTTACAGGTTTTAATTTATTTTGAGGTAACGGTGTAACTGTTTAACTTCATATGGTACTTGCGCTTGTAAAACAGTGTTCTTTATATTATTGTGTAAAGATTTTTAAGAATAAAACTGTGAGCTTGGTATAAAAGTTGTCAAACATAGAAATTCGGACTTTCAACGTTTGGACAACATTTATTTCAAGCTAATAGTTTTATTCTTAATAAACTTTACACAATAATATAAAGAACACTGTTTTACAAGCGCAAGTACCATATGAAGTTAAACAGTTACACCGTTTACCCAAAATAAATTAAAACCTGTAAAAATTTTGAATTTCGCGCCTAGAGCGTGCGCTTCCACCTTAACGGTTTAGCTAATTATATTTAGGTAATGTCATTTGTCATATTTACATGTCATTGATAGGAAAAAGTTTTTGAGCATCCTGCACGATGAGGTGTAGGTATCTGATAAATTCTGGTAGCGCCTATACCTATACTGTGTTGTAATTTATCGATATTCTTGTGTTGTCACAAAATGTTTACTATTCAATATTATGCTCCAATTGTTTACGGTTGATAGTTATATCAATATTTTGGTTTTCTTTATCCGTTCATTCACAAGCAAAAGCGTTGATAAGCGGGAGGCTAAGACCCGATACACATTAGGTGTTGACGCGCGCACGTCGTAAACGCGCGTTTTAATAATTAAAAAAATCCGAATTTGGTGTTCACATGCCGACACGTGCTCCTAATGTGTACAGTCACTCGGGACGTCTTGATTTCTGAAATGCTCGTTTCCAAAGCGCACCTTTTTATACGCCCAATGTGTACCAGCTCTATATCCATTCATATTTACAGCGAGGCATGCGTACTAAGTTTCCTGTTTCTCAAGCATTGCATGAATGAAATGGGCTGGTGGTCTAAACAAGGATATTACTGACGGCTATACTTATTGGTGAGATAGAGGTGTGTACTTCAAATATTTAATGAAAATTACAGTTCAGAAAAAAGGTTATAAACGAAATTAAAACTACAATATAAAAATTTCGTCGAGATTTTCTGCCAAAGGCAATTTTTATTGTGTTTTATATAAATACTAGCGACCCGCCCCGGCTTCGCACGGGTGCAACTATATTATATGCATGTATTATACATATAAAACTTCCTCTTGAATCACTCTAACTATTAAAAAAAAACCGCATCAAAATCCGTTTGGTAGTTTTAAAGATCTTAGCATACCTACATAGGGACAGACAGCGGGAAGCGACTTTGTTTTACACTATGTAGTGACACAAGCCGTTGGCTGCGACTCCGTCTGCGAAGAATAGGGGTATAAAAATAGCCTACTACCTATTCTCAGACGTAAAAAATATAGAGAAATAAATCATAAAAATCGGTCAAGCCGTTTCGGAGAGGAGTTCGATAACAAACACCGTGACACAAAATTTTATATATCAATAACATCATACATAGGTCTTAATAATCCATCCTATCCCATCCCATCCTTTGGGTCCCATCGTACCCAAAAGGCTGGCAGCATTCCCTCTTTGAATGGCGATAGAGATTCGTTGAGAGAGATAGAGCTGCCAGCCCTTTGGTGTCGACCTGACGCTTTTGCACTTCTTTAATAAAAGTATCTTTATATTAGATTAAATAAATGAAATGTGACTAAAAAGTGCAATAAAAAAAAAGAAGGGCTCCTTCAGGCCTAAATTATGATTTCGATGGGATGAATTACTATGGCATTAATGCATATGATAAAGGTTCAGTCAGTCACGAGCCTTGTCACGTGGAGTGCCTTTTTCTCCGACGCCACGCGTATCGGACACGCCTCCTTGCATTACTTATTCTAGGGTTACCTGTTATCAGACCTACTAGCGAATTAAAAAATGTTGCTAAAGCCACACAACATACCAAAGTAAATCATGGTCATTCGCATCTTCAGGACGAGACTGACCCAACAGGAATTATTCTCATTTCAAAACTAAACGAGCCAATTGCATAACAAATTACAATTAATATTACAAGCGGAACTCTCGCTTTAGTTATATTAACTAGAAAGGGAGTTCCGCTTGTAATATAAGTTGTACTTTGTTATGCAATTGGGCCCTGGTTAAGGTTGCGGGAACGCGTTGGATGTGGATGGCGCGGAACCGATCTGTTTCGCAAGCCATGGGGAGGCTGTTCAGCAGTACACGACTTTCGGCTGTAATGATGATGATGATAATTTGTTCGTGCAGAAGGAAATCAAATACCTACCTACTGTTTTATCTCAATTAAACCAATTATTTGTTTAATTTTAATTATTTAATACTTGTTTCTATTAATTCTATTACACTGTATCAGCTTAACAAACTCTATATTTAGCCACACGTACAGACATGATTGATTGTCTTTTCGGCTCCCTCTACAGATAGGGTAATACCACAGACTATGCAACACCTCCTTCACAAGTCTAAGATCTGCCTTGGTCTGATAAGACGACCACTTCGAGTACTACGCAAATGACTTGTTCCAGACTCCTCAACATTACAATCAACAACCTCCTTAGGCGAATTAGACACACTAGTATCCTTATTGCTAGGACTTAAATCTAAGTTTATATAGTTATGATCAATGTCCCTGTTTAGTGATTGGTGGGATTTGGTACATGATTTTTTTAAATGATATGTGGTACGTCTGAAAAGCTTAGTGCCATTTTCTCCTCTAATCCAATATGATTTTGGTTCTTTACTTTTTCTTACAACTACTCCTTTTTTCCAATAATCATCTTTATTTGTTTTAAATACAATCTTATCCCCTTCATTAAATTCTACGTCTTTTCTCCTTACATGCCTATCATGAGACTTTTTATTTTGTAATTGTTTTATAATTAATAATTTATAAATATCCATTTCAACTTTCGGTTCTAAAGCTATTAAGTTAGTGGGTACATTAGTTCTGACTCTTCTACTATTTAATATTTGTGAAGGTGATACTTGTAAGCCTGACAATGGAGTATTATTATAATTTAGTAAGTAGTCTCTGTAGTCCACCCGATCCTCAGCAGCCTTTTTTAATAGGTTTTTACTAATACAGACTGCTTTTTCCGCCATCCCATTACTTCTGGGATAATGTGGACTACTAGTGACTAATGTGATATCCCTTGACTTATAATACTCAATACACTCTTGAGATTTAAATGGATTGTTGTCAGCCATTACTTCTACCGGATAGCCAAACCTTGTGAAAACTTCTTGCATTGCATCTATTACACATTTTGATGTCTTGTTCAACAGTGGTCTGACTTCTAACCAGTGTGAAAAATAATCTACAATTACAAGATATGCTCTACCTGCATACTCCATTATATCAGTTCCAACTTTCAAGAACCTACCCTTAGGAATATTGTGCGGTGACAATGGTTCATGTGAATTGGAAGGACTAAATTTTTCACATGTGCGACACTGTGCTATAAAGTTTTGAACATCGTTACTTAGTCTTGGCCAATAGAATAGCTGTCTAGCTCTTTGAGTACACTTGCTTATACCACAGTGACCTTCATGTACTAATTTCAATACATATTGTTTTAACGATTCTGGTACTACAATTTTATTGTTAAGAAAAACCAGTCCAGACTCGATATATATATCCTCTTTCAATTTATAATAGGGTAAGCAATCATGAAGCATATTTTTCTCCTTTGGCCAACCATTATAATAATACTGAGTTATTGCTGATAGTACTTTATCACAACTGGTTTCTAGTCTGAACTGTTCTTTCCTTTCATTACTCATTGGTAAGTTAGATAACACTAAGTGAACCATTTCCAGCATTTGTGGATCCGTTTCAGTTACTTTTAAACTATTTCTTGACAACATATCAGCAAAATGTATTTCTTTGCCAGGAATATATTTTAATTCTAGACTGTAATTTAACAATTTTAAACAAAGACGTCGCAATCGAGGTGATCCAACTTTACTTATGGACTTTGACATAATGGCCAACAAAGGTTTGTGATCAGTCTGTACTATTACATTTAACCCATATATATATTTGTGAAATTTTTGTGTCCCAAAATAGATTGACAATAGTTCTTTCTCCGTTTGACTATAATTTATCTCACAATCATTCATAGTTCTAGATACACAGGCTACTAACTGAAGCACATTATTCTCATCTTTTTGAAATAAGCAACAGGCCACTCCATTTTGAGAAGCATCACATTGTAATACAATTTGTTTATGTGGATTAAATGGGCACAACGCTGGAGCTGTTGATATTTTATTTTTTAAGTTATTAAAAATTTTATCATGATATGGCAACCATTGAAATTCAACATCTTTTCGAAGCAACTTACATAATGGGGACATAAGTTCAGCCATTTCTGGTAAATATCGTCTAACATAATTAAATGAACCAATAATTTTTTGCAACTGTTCTCTATTTTTAGGTGCTTGCAATTTCAAAAGTGACTCTACCCTGTCTTTATCAATACTCATGTTTTTGCCATTAAAAATTTGTCCTACATATTTAACTTCCTTTTGTTTATACTGTAACTTTTCTTTATTAAATGTTGCATTTATTTCTCTAGCTTTTTGTAACACTCTACTTACAGTTTCATCATGTTGCTTTTCAGTTTCCCCCATAATTAGAATGTCATCAAACCATGTTATTACATTGGGAATTTCTCCAAAGTAGCCTTCAATTTGGTCCTGGAAAAGATCAGGCGAGTTAGATAATCCATAAGGCAACACTAAGTATCTATATACTCCAAATGGGGTTGAAAAGCAACATTTCCATGAGGATTCTTCTGTGAGTGGTATACAATGAAATGCCTCTGACAGATCAAACACAGAAAAAATTTTTTTTCCTTTTAACTTTTCTGCAATTTCATCAACAGTAAGTAATGTTTTAGGTTTCCTTACTATACTTTTATTCAGATCAGAAGGGTCAAGACAGAGTCTGATTTTTTTATTAGGTTTTTCAACAATTACCACTCTGTTTATGCAAGCTATAGACTCAATATCATCTACTTTCATAATTGCACCCCTTTTAACAAGCCTATTTAATTCTAATTGTAATGGTTCACGCAAGCTGTAGGGAATTTTAGGTGTGGGATGACAAATTTGTTCATGAGGAACAGTTGGTATTGAACATTGTTTTGGGAATCTGCCATGTCCTTGAAACACATCTATATTATCATTAATGAACTTTTCTTTACCTGTGTCTCCTTGGAGTTGAACTGTATGAACTCGTTTGACCAAATTTAAAGACACACAGGCTGGCAGACCCAAAAGCATTGATTGACAGTCTACTACCATAAAATTTTCGTAGCATTCTTGATCTTTGAACCTACAATGAAGGTTCACCATTCCTATAGGCATTACTTTGGACCCCTGGAATGCTTCAAGGCTTCTGTTGCACGGCTTCAGTTGTAAATTAGTTTTTAACTGCTTATATACTCTGATGGGCATGACACTGACATCTGCCCCAGTGTCAATCCGGCACTTAATTGTTTTCTTCTCTATATTTATTTCTTCAATCCAATCTTCTTTATTGGCACTTCCTTTCACACAACCACAGTAAATGGAGTCTTCAGAGTAGCTACTTTCCGTATCCTGAAAGTTGTTTTCCTCTGTTGCAACGGTACATATTTGTTTCCTTACTTTACAGCTAACTGCAAAGTGATTTAATATGCCACATTTGGAACATTTTTGTCCATAAGCCGGACATTGTCTCGGCCCATGAGTCTGCTGGCATCTGCGGCAATCAAATTTCTTTTCTAAAACTCTAGTTTTTCCTGGTATGTTTTTCTTCCTTTTTCCAATATTATTCACTCCGTCTACTTCCACTAAAGGGTTCATTTCTCTTACTTGAGACTTACTGATTTCTGTGGTTCTACAAATATGTGCAGCTTTGTCTAGTGACAAATTGTCTATTCGCAACAGACTTTCTTGAAGTCCCTTATCATTTATGCCCTGTACTATTCTATCACGCAGCAATTGGTCTTCTATAGAGGTACTAGTCTGTGTATAGTTACATTTCTCAATTAGCTGTCTTAGGTTGGTGTAAAAATTTTTAAAACTTTCGCCCTCCTCTTGCTTACGTTCATTGAACTTGTAACGTTCAAATACTTCGTTGCTTTTAGGGTTTACATAGTTTTCTATTTCTTCAACTACTCTACTAAAGTTTTCCATTTCTTTTTGAGTTAGTTTGAATGACTGAATTACCTTTGTAGATTCCGGGCCCATCATGTTTCTGAGTAATGATAATTTGATTTTGTCAGTGGCCTCATCCTGTCCGATGCCAACTAAATAGTCTTGGAACATACATTTCCACGATTTCCAATCCGCGGCTGCTGCTTGAGCTCTAACGTCGAAATTTGGAGGTAATTTCACTGGGTTGGACTCCATTTTGATTGTAACAAATTTAATCCACCTTAAACTTGGTGATCTGTAACTATTTCACAGCTACGACTGCGCCATGTTTTATCTCAATTAAACCAATTATTTGTTTAATTTTAATTATTTAATACTTGTTTCTATTAATTCTATTACACTGTATCAGCTTAACAAACTCTATATTTAGCCACACGTACAGACATGATTGATTGTCTTTTCGGCTCCCTCTACAGATAGGGTAATACCACAGACTATGCAACACCTACCTATTATTATATAACACGTAACTAAAAAAGCTATACGCCCGTCATTTTACTTGTGAGAGCGAAAAACGACGAAAATTTAGATCAGGGTATCCATAGAAAAGAGCATCCCGAACTTAGGCTAACCTCATCAACCAAGGAACCAGTGTCAAACCGTTATCAGGCTTCTTGCCATCGTGTCTTCAAAGCCGTTAGGTTCTAGGACATGGATATTTGGACGTTGAAAAGGGAAGTAGAGGAGAAAAATCAAAGTAACTGTTCGGGTTTTCGTATTAACCTGACAACTCTGTCCTATGTCTCAAACAAAGTTTTCAATAATCTATATTTACAAAGCGTTACCTCTAACCTTAGATTTAAGTTACAGCCTTACCTGAGTAACTTATTAAAAATGATTAAAGTCTACATAAAAAAATATCGAAATGACTATTGTATGCATAGAACTTACGGAAACTCATACCAGCACGGTCACGTTGATTGATTCGTGTACGAGATCGATCACGTCACATTATCGTATTGATACTACAGCGTAATACCAGCATACGTAATACCGTTTTTATTTAATAGCATATGAAAAAGAAATGGAACAAATGTGTTTGTCGCGAAAGATTGTAAGCAAGCGAAAGCTAAATTTCTTTAATCATCGTTGTACCCGTATCTTAACCAATTATCAAGAAGGGTTATTTATTCGATCCCAAAAAACAATCGATCTAAACTTTTCTACTTTTATCATAATCATCATCATTTCAGCCGAAAGACGACTGCTGAACATAGGCCTCCCCAAAGGCTCGCCAAACAGATCGATCCCGCGCCATCCGTATCCAACGCGAATCCACAACCTTAACCAGGTCGTCGCTCCACCTTGTTGGAGGCCTACCTACACTGCGTCTTCCGGTCCGTGGACAGTGAGCTTACAAATACTAGAGAAGTAACGTCTTACAAACAAATCTCAAAAATGCGTAACCACTTGAGACTTCAAAAGACGTAGCTTTGAAACCGACACATTATGCCAAAGTAAACTATATTTGTCTCGTTTCTTCCAATAACCAACTAATTACCGTTGAAGTGAGATAAAACTTTGCTAGCTTGAAAACGGACAGAGTTGCCAGTGGTCAGAAATTTTCCCCAAAATGAATGAATGTATTTAATTGCTTTAGCGTGATTAATGGTGTATATTCTGAAAAGAATTTAATACAACTTTCAATCTTTACTATTATTATAAAACTGTAATAGAAACGTGTCTATACATTGAAAATATTTAGAAAAAACTATTAGTACTTAGGTAGTAAATGGATTTTGATATGAAAAAATGACCGAGGATTTCATTTAAAAAGCTAGTAAATAATAAAGATCTTAGACACTGACAAAGTATGTTGATAGAATTTAAAAAAAACGTACACGCTTACCTACCTACTTTAGTTGAAATCTATAAACAAAAGGTAAAGGTCTCCACAGTTGCTGACCATCTGTCAGGATGTAAATAAAAGATAAGAAAGCTCTTTGTGTCTTTGGCGGCCGACTTCGGTCGCAATATCTTCATGGGATTTCTAGGAATTTGTTACAAATGATTCATTAAAAACAGTCGCTACAACCAAGGTCGTAATAAATGAAATCCACTGTATATATAAAAAAAAAAAACAAATAATTACGCACACTTCCATCATTCATTCCTTCATTAACTTAACTCCCAAAAATGTGGGAAAATCATAATCCCTTTACTGGCAACACCGATGGCAAAAACAACGTACGATATATTTATTTTATTTTATAATATTATTTTACACAGCATGATCAAAATTATGCAAACTTTCTTGTGAAAAGTAACGCCATTTGCTTTGTGATTCTTTTCGGACCGTGATACACAACTTATAACAGCACATTTCGCCATATTTAAAAACTTTAACGGGTGCGTCATACTCACTCAATGTCAAACAGCCAACTGACGCCAGATAAGCCTGCAGGCACCTTCGAAGTAGCAACGCGTCGGTGCCGTAAACTGCCAATCTAGTTACGATAGTAACATATAAGATCATTGTCCGTGGACGCCACTCGCGAACCTTTTTGCCTCATCGGCCATCAGTTCTACGAGCGATGTGCCCTGCCCACATCTACCTACTTATCTATTTATCTGGCTTTATTTTGGCAAAATAAATTGTTGGACAGCTAATATCAAGGTGTTTAAAAAATAATCAGGAATTTTCCACCAGGGGCCTGTTGCATAACAAAGTACAACTTATATTACAAGCGGAACTCCCTTTCTAGTTAATATAACTGAGCGAAACTTGGGGAAGGCCTATGTTCAGCAGCGGATGTCTTCAAGCTGAAATAATGATGAAACTGTCCTGTAAAAGTTTATCGTTCTGATCTGGGGGCACGGTAGTGCCCCCGCCAAGACGAGCCAAGCGGAGCGCAAGGGCACTAACTACCTTTTCTCGAAACGCTTCGTCGTTTTTTTGAACTCTTATAACTTTGCTTTGGATGATGTTAAGTAGTTGAAAATTTCAAGATATAATAACACTAATACAAACATGAAACATACAAAGTTTGAATGTCGTAGCTATTATACTTTAGATTTTATCAATGTCTAAAAACCCCCGATTTCGTCACTCACTCACTGATCATCAAAATTCTTAAGGTACTTTCTGAAGTCCTAGGAAGCTCAAATTTGGTAAATATGTAAGCTAGTAATAGTATACAAACAACGAAAAAATCTTAAAACTTGAAACTTTTACCCCCCAAACCCTTAAACTAGGGGGTGAAAGCTTGTATGAGACTTCCGCAAATTTTGATGATAGAGGTCTGAAAATTGATATAGAGGGTCCTTGTTATCCTTGTTATAAATAATAAGATACTATGGATTTCAGGATTTTTAGTAAATCATCCCCTACCAAAAAGAAATGAAATCCCACAAAAACATTTCACGTTAAATGTTGCCAAGACGAGACCATGCAGCTCGCACTGTCAAAAAGTAATCAGAGCTCTTGTAGAGCCAAGTTTCTAACCCTACGTGCCCAGCTAAAATCTATAAGCCCTAATTTTACACTAATTAATCTCGTAGGCGTGCAAACCGTAGACTAAACTGGCGAGTCGGCTGCATGGAAAGAGTTTAAAAGATTGAATAGATTTTTAAGTTCAAGCCCATATAACGACCGCTTTAGCCTAGTTGCTAGTGACCCTGCCTACGAAGCAAGAGGTCCTGGGTTCAAATCCCGGTAAGGACATTTATTTGTGTGATGAGCACGAATATTTGTTCCTGAGTTATGGATGTTTTCTATGTATTTAAGTATTTATTTATCTATATAAGTACGTCTATCGTCGTCTAGTACCCATAGTACAAGCTTTGCTTAGTTTGGGACTAGGTCGATTTGTGTGAGATTGTCCCCTAATATTATATTATTATATTTATATTATAATTATGCCGAATTGCAAAAGGTTCGTGCGGCCGACTCGCCAGTTTAGTCCACGGTTTGCACGCCTACGAGATTAATTAGTGTAAAATTAGGGCTTATAGATTTAGAGCTGGGCACGTAGGGTTAGAAACTTGGCTCTACAAGAGATCTGATTACTTTTTGACAGTGCGAGCTACATGGTCCCGTCTTGGCAACATTTAACATGAAATGTTTTTGTGGGATTTTTTCTTCAAAAAATGTCTTTGACGCGGTACACCTTGAATATCGATAATACGGTTTAAATTTTGAAACAACTTGTGTTATTCCTCGTGCATGGTAACGTGTGACATTATAAAATGTCTCACACCTTTGACACACTTGTCCCATAATCAGTTCAAAATATAAAACATTCAGCATGCAGCAACACTGCTAATGAGTTCTGATTCTACATCACATCACACAGCGCGATCGTAGAAAATCCAACTTTGTCTCAGTAGGGCATAGGTTCTGATTGAACGTACCTACCATAGGTAGCCACACACTACCACATTTTTATAACACAGTTCTAAGCTGTTAAGATATATACTATGGCGTAAAACTTTGTCGTAGTAATACCTGCTATCGAAGGCATTCGATTTATCAGGGCCTATCCGCCCACGCGGCGCAATGCACGTGCGGTTGCAGTCACGTGACAAAAAAACTTTAACTCTCCGATAAATGGAAAACTTGTAACCAGCCAAGGTCATGATGGAGATTGTTAAGGGCTAGAGTTCTAGACTTATTGTAGATTTAGGTAAAAATAATATCAATACGACAGCCCTTTGAACACATATACAGGGTTATTTTTAATTCACTGACATCCTCTTAACCCTGAATTCCTATCACTCAAACAAATGTTTTTTGTTTTACGACTTTTTAAAATGAAGCACTTTTTTCCCATACAAATACACAGAGTATCGTAAAAATAAAGGCAGAATCAAATTTTCAAAACGTTATTACACCAAAAATATTAAGTTATGACAAAAGCCGTAAAACAAAAAACATTTGTTTAAGTGGTAGGAGTTTAGGGTTAAAAGGATGCTAGTGAATTACAAATAACCCTGTATACTTGTCTATATAAGAGATAGGGCAGAGGTGCCATGAAAGGGACACGCATTGAAAGGGACAGTCAAATTTAAGAAGCTTATTATTTAAACTATTGAAATGAAATACAATAATTGTCACTAATCAATTTTTAGTTGTTTATTTTCGCATCTTTAAAAATTGTGTATTTCCCCTTTCATAAATGGACTCATAGTTTCATGCCACCTCTCCTCTATTTATTCATTTTAAACTTCGAACGGACATTTTCGGAACTCTGGCGTCCTCTGCAGATTCAAGTTGATCTGGTTTTTGAGCAATTTTGAGCACCGATCGCGTTGCACTTGTTATACTTATCAATAAACATTGTTTTTTTTTATTACATCTTTATTCAATTAAAAGGGATTTTTGGACACTGACAATGAAGCTTCGTATAGTAAATAAGGTAAAGAAACAAGTTTCCTTTATTTAGGAAACATGTTTTTTAAAAATTTATGACTAATATCTGCATGTAGAGTCAAGGAATTTAATTTCCTACCCACCTAAGTTTGAATATCGTACGGCAAACTGTCACCATAAGAGCTAGCAACGATGTTGTTGTGACGTGTTCCAATTGACATTTCGACCTTAATACATTGCGAATATTACACGACATTTTTACGAAAAGGGTAGGGAATTAAATTCCTTGACTGCACTACCAATCAATAACTACGAGTATATCACACTGTTCTTTTATTGTTACTTGCTGTTAGATATTTTGTAAGAAGACAGGTCAAGATTTTTTACCTATACCTACTATATTTCTATTGCTAAATAAATAAATAAATAAATAAATAAATATCACGGGACAATTCACACCAATTGACCTAGTCCCAAAGTAAGCTTAGCAAAGCTTGTGTTATGGGTACTAGGCAACGGATAAACATACTTATATAGATAGATACATACTTAAATACATATTAAACACCCAAGACCCGAGAACAAACATTCGTATTTTCATACAAATATCTGCCCCGACACGGGAATCGAACCCGGGACCTCAAGCTTCATAGTCAGGGTCTCTAACCACTAGGCCATCTGGTCGTCTAAAAAAATAAAAATAATGAAGTAATGAAGTATTAATCTGAAAATCATAGCAGGTAAATCCATCCTATCCTAGAGAATGTTGTTGTGTTCAGATTTTTCGAAAGATGATATCAATCCTTGCTTACGTAATACGAAAACGATAAATTTTTATATTCACACCTGTTTTACACGCAATCAATTTCGTACAAATCAACGAGCGGAAAGAACTATATAATACGGTTAACCGGATACTAAATCTACAAGATCAAGATACGAGGCCAGAACAATGAGTGTTGTAAAACTATGCAAATATTAATTTCGCTTCACACTGAGTCACCAGAATTGTTCTTATACAGAGAGAAATTTCGAAACTTAAGGTGAAATTAGTCATTGGTTATATTGATTTTCCTTGGTTTTAGTTGGTAGCAATTGGTCCAGATGTATCTATACCTACCTTACCTACATAAATTTTCTTTTGATAGTGGACAAGATAGTGGATTGTAAGTGACAGAAACGTATAACTTCTTTTACGACTCATGACGATATCTAAGAAAGATCAGCCACTCTTTACTATTGATACGACACTCACATTCCGGCATCGGGTGGAATTATATAATTCTACTCTAACTTTTAGATTTTCTTTGAGCGCTCCCGAAAATAAGTACTTTTTGTTCTATATCACAACCAGATAACTGTTCCTAAGTGGGGAAATTGATTGATCCTTCTATTTCGAAGCTAGTTATCTAACTCGGTTAGGAGGTGGAACTAAAGTTTAAAATAATATTTCGTTCTTTTAAACATACCTAGTTAGTCGGTTGTTTTTTTATTATGAAATGGAAGCAAACGAGCAAGCACCACCGCCCATAAATATCAACAACTCAAAGAGAGTTACTGATCTGTTACCGGCCTTTAAAAAATGCCCCCAATGCTCTCACTGACCGTACGAAACGCAACAGGAGTACTGCTGCTTCACGCCGGTGTTCTGTGAGAGGGTGGTACTGCCCCAGACGAGCCGGCCCATTAGTGATGCAGCGGCTAGCTACAACATGGCTCTACCACTACAAAAAGTCATCAAAAATAAGTATAAGTAATATTTTTAAACTAAATTATAATTGAGATAGTGATCATCTACATATAAAATCCTTTGTCCTGACTGACGGATCAACGCACAGCCTAAACCGCTGATCGTAGAGACCTGAAACTTGGAGGGTGTGTTCTTTGTATGACGTAGGCATCCGATAAGAAAGGATTTTCCGTAGATCTACTTCTAAGGGGGTAAAAAAGGGGGGCAAAGTTTGTATGAGACATCGTGATTCCTTGGTCCAATCTACTTCAAATTTTGCATAAACATTCTTTAACAAAATTGATGGAAGACGTGTTTCGTATTTTATTGAAATTCATCCCTTGACGGGGTCAAAAAGTAGTAGAAAGTTATTTTGGGGGTGATTTGCTTCGAAGTTGATATCAATACTCCTTAGTGCTTTTGATTTAAATTACATTTTATTTTGACACATTGTAAACGAAACGAAACTTCAAATATTGCAAATCATTTTTGTCTACGTTTGTCAACCACGTCTTGATCTGATCTCTGATAATACCTAATTATATGTATTAAGTATTTGCATTTCACCAAGCTTTTGCTTTTACAAGCGCATAGCCTGGGACGTCCACCAACGAGATGGACGGACGTTTTGGTGAAGGCCGCAGGTTCAGGGTGGATGCAAGTCGCTTCCAACCGTAATGATTGGACGTCAATGAGGGAGGCCTATGTCCAGCAGTGGACGTCCTACGGCTGAAATGATGATGATGATGAAGCTTTTATGCGAGTTCAACCTTTTTCGAATAAAATCGAATTGAGTATTCAAATATCATTGTTGAACTCGCATAAAAGCTTGGTGCAATGCAAATACATATAAAATGCTTTGTCCTGAAGTCCTAAATGACTGACTGCCGGATTAACGCACAGCCTAAACCGCTGTATGTAGAGACCTAAAACGTGGAGGGTGTGTTCTTTGTATGACGTAGGCATCCGATAAGAAAGGATTTTCCGGAATTTCCACGGGATAAGGAATAATCGGGATTTATATATTTCATCAAGAGTGACCCTATGCCCATAACGAAGATTACTAAACTGTACTAATTGGGCATGCAATTAGACTATTAGAATATAAAGCGAATATAAAGAATTTTGAAAATTTCCACGGGATAAAGTTAAATCAGGATTTATATATGTAGGTACTCAAATCAACTGGACCATATCTCCGTAACTACAATTACTAATCTTTTCAAATACAGTATTAACGAAAATGACCATAACAACAAAAAACTTATTGCAGGATTTTTGGAAATTCCTGTGGGATAGATAATCTCTGAAACTTCCGAGCCGATTAAAAAAAAAAACTTTTACCAGTAAAAAGTTACACTATCCATTATTGACATAGGCTACTTTTTTCCGGGGAAATGCAAAATTCCCAAGGGATAGAAAAAAGAAAATTCAACTTCGGAGCTCATTTTAAAATGTCTTACACCAATAGAAAAGATGCACTGTCCTTGGTTAACATAGGATGCTTTTTTCCGGATAAATGCAAAATTCCCGCGGTATAGAAAATAGTAAAATTAACTTCGGGGCTGAGTTTAAAAAAAAATCACCAATAGAAAGCTTCACTATCCTTTATTGGTTTAGGCTACCTACTATTTATTCGGTAAAATGCAAAATTCCCCTGGGATATTAAGAAGTGAATTTCACTTCAGGGCTGATTTGAAAATTTCTTTCACCTATTAGTGAGTAGCTACACTAACCCTTACTTACATAGACTATTTTCTCCGTGAAAAATCAAAATTCCCACGGGAAAAAAATAAGTGAACTCAACTACGCGGCTGATTTTAAAAGTTCTTTTATCGGTAGAAAGCTTTAAGGACATAGGCTACTTTTCTCGGGGAAAATGCAAAATACCCGCGGGATAAAAATAAGTGTAATTTTGCAAAGAATAAGGACAAATTTGTTGAAATTCCCGCGGGATAGGGAATAAACGGGATTTATAATATTCACTAACTGATACTCATGATGAAATGATAATAATGATGGATGTTGCCGGTGCCGGATTTTTGTTTTATACAATGAAAGAGATGAAGAAGCTTTACCACAAATTGGAATTCTACGCGGACGAAGTCGCGGGCAAAAGCTAGTAATTTTATAAATAAACAAGTCACAGTATCAGTACTACGACTGTAGCTTTATACATATGTGGCGTACAAATAGTGTTTAAGTTAGAACATCCGGGTTGAAACCGGCCATTAAAAGTTTAAACACAAATCAAGTGGCAGTTGCAGCCGAATGCAAACGAGTTGGAAATTATATATGGATAAGATATTCGAATATAGTTTCTGTGTCTAATGGGCTTCCACGTTCGCAAGTGATGCTGATGCGAGACTGAAAGTTATACCAAACAAGCAAAAAATTTAGTACATAAAGTTAAAAAGAATAAAACCAATCGGGAAGGCTGAAAAGAAAAACATGACGCTGAAAATCGCTTTTGCAGTTCCTAATGAAGTCTACTGCGGAGACAATTAAAGCCAGACCTCACCTCAGCACTGCTTTGAGGATTTGTTCTGAACTCGTGATTAAACATTGATTCGATTATTGTAACGTGTTAACACGACTTGAACGTTAATTGTAGAATAGGACATGAATTTTAACTCGTAAGAGGATTTTGGTTACTTTACAGTGCGATAATTCACATATACATATATTGATTTTGTACATTGGGAGCTTTGAGATTGGGAGTGTGTCAAAGTTTACAACACTGAAAAAGATTTTCATAGGTAGTTACGTTTATTTCTGTTAGTTACAAAACATAAAAATAAGACAACATAGGTGACAATAAAATTTATCATTTATAGTTAGCACGTCCGCGACTTAACCACAATTTAAATAAATATGCTAAAACAAAATAACTATAAATTAAAAATTTTAAAAACCCCCAACGCAATTATGCCACTCGTATGTTTGAACATTAAGTTAATGCCCGTTATGCGTCTAAGATCCCTTCCGCAGCTAACAAAAGAGCTGATAACTTTGAAACGGCTGAACCGATTTTGATGAAACATATCTAAGAACCATCGCCAAGAAACCTGCTTTCTATTAAAAAAAATTGCATCCAAATCGGTGCACCCGTTTAAGAGCTATGGTGCCATAGACAGACACACAGACAGACACACACACATAGCGGTCAAACTTATAACACCCCTCTTTTGTGTCGGGGGTTAAAAATAGCCGCTGGCAAGTGCAACGTCGTAGTAATTGTAGCAATATTTAAGCCGTGATTAGTCCCGAATGCACTATTAATTATAAGTGAAAATCGCGAAAGTTTAAAACATTAGTAATCGTTATCTGAGTGAACAATGTGTGTATTTAGAGAAGACACATTTTTTATCCACGCTAGTTAGGCCACATTGTAATTGGAAGTTAAAGCTCAATTTTCGTGAAGCACATAAGTAGTGATAACATGAAATCAATATGTTTCGTACCGTAGGTAGGTACCTAGAACTTTGTAATTGAAGCGATAACGGGCTATCTATAGCTGGGGCAGACAGCTTTCATGGAAATTGATGTTTGCTAATAACTTTGCAGCTATTTCCTTTCAGGATTCGTTAAATTGACAGTTAATCGGTTAAAGTAGTTTTCACACGTTGTTTAGGCGAAAGGTTATTGAACGATTTGTGTGATTAAGTATCTTCTGAGACTTTGCAAAAAAATCCAGCATATTTCGGAAACCGGTTGAGTTAGTATGACTGAATACCCTTGTGAAGGTTTTTCATTGGATTTTTTAATTCAAAATGTATTCACGCTTCTGTCGCGGTGCACTAATGCATAGAAATATTTGCTAGCCAAGCCACTATTACGAAATAGAGAAAAAAAAATACAGGAGTTTTCAGACGAACTAACTAACCCAATAAAATATTCCGGGTAAAATTTAAAAACGCCTCGTAAAGTGTAATTAATTAGCTTTTTTCACCCGACTGTTGAAGGAGGGTTATATATTAACTCTTGGATTTTTTTGCAGTTCCTAGTGAGTAGTATTGACAAAAAGATTAAATCAGAGTAATAAGTAAGGCGTAGTTGCGGACTTCCAAAAGCCTGATTTACCATTAGAGGGCACGAGGAGTGATATCTTGGGTGCTTGTTTTATCACCTTACGGGCTTTCCTAGATTTTACAACGTATTAAACTTGAAAAGACGTATTAAAATTGGAAATAGGGAACATTTATTATTATGTTATTTATTTACAAGATACAATTGTGATAACATTTATAATTTGAAAAGTTTCAACAGTTTGTCCATTTCGGACGTACGATAAGTAAATTACATATTAATCTAATCCATTAACTCACCAGTGTTCGTATTAGTCAGTAGAGAACCACGACTTTAAGTTCAATGAATCAAAAATGATCAAACTGTCGTGTGTGTAGGTACTAATAGGGACTTCGACAAGTGATTTTTGTTATCTTGGTTATTTTGTAGTCCTCAACCAATGATAAATAAATTGAAGTATTTACCGTGTCCTAGCAACTAGGTAGATACATAATGCTTTTTAAACGATGTATGAGTGTTGTGCTTAGTTCTAAGGAAGTATGAGTCACTTAGCCATAGGTTAATAACTTGTTAGTATAGATATCACAATATTAAGATGTATCACTTCACAGTCAGTGAAATATTGTATGTATAGAAAATAATGAGTGAATTGGGTACCTAATTTACTAAATATATCAATGAATTACACACGCACTGAAATTTCCGTACTTTATAAGCAAGCAAAAAGTAGGTACCTATTTCATGGTAGGTATTTTTAAGAGAAATAAAGTTCTTTGGACTAGTGATTTTCGGCCTTTTCCCTTTATTTGTGTTGTGAGGCCTCTTTAGCCAAATTTCTACAGAAAGTACATACCCTATGGGTTTTGATTCCTACGGTTTTAATATAAAAAAAGTTTCAAAAGGTTGTATCTAGCTTTTGATCGTATGGACTTAGAGAGCTTATTTTTTCACAGTGCTAAGAAATTGCGTACCTACATGAGCATTTGATATTAATGTCAACTTTATATCTCCACGCGTTGCTCAGAAAAACAGTCATGATGGACAGATAGATGGACAACGAAGAAATCCTATAAGGCCTCCTTTTTTCCTCTCGACTCGTAGCTGTACTTACCAATGACACGGCTAATGATTAAGTACTCATAAGTGGGCTAGACGATAATGATGACACATCAAAGTTTTATAAAGTAAATTGAAGAGACGCGCGATACATCTTCCTATTGTTAACTCCGCGACAGGTAGGTCTCAAGGAAAAGGAATCATTTTTTTATCTCCCGGTGAATCACGAACGCAGGCTAACCGCAAATTGGTATTTAAACTCGTTTCTCTCTGAGATATTTATTGTAACCATCTCTTGGTGGCAAACCTGACTCATAATCTGATCACTATGAGTCGCCCTAAAATATGCGTGAAATGCCTCTCATTTTTTATATACACAAACAGAACCTTATTTGTCTTTAGGCGTTGCAAGAGGCCAAAATGAGGTCAAAAGTTGCAAGACTTAACTTCGAAATTTTTCAATTGAGTTCTTTCCCGATTTCCGATTATATTAAAGATATTGGCTTATTTCGTGAAAGGTATCGGCAGTAAAAAGCGGTAATATCCTGATGGAACACACGCAAGCCTTCGATGCTAATCTGTTTAGTTTCGTGAAGAGAGCCTGTGGGCCCAGCTTCCGCCGCTCATCCCACTTCCTGCGCGGCCCAAGGCTTGAATTATCTCGATAGCGCGTCAAACCACAATAACTTTGTCATTAATTAAACTGACAAACTCCTGTTTCGTAATCTTGACATTAAGACGTTTTGTTACCTTTGAATTACAGAGTTTTTGCGATAATTATCTACATAAGTAATTGAAAAGTAATTTGCTTTTGAGAAAACTTTGGGGTTTTGAATTGTAATGATAAAGTCGCAGTCAAAGAAAGAAATATTTCTTTGTTTCGTGTTTTGTAAACGGAATGACTCGCAGTTTAGCCTCATTGAAGAAATACCAAGATAGTACTTTTGTTCCTTTTGACTTTTATTTCAGCTTGGAATTCACGATCAAAACAATGTTGGTATTTAGTTGACACCTATTGGGCTCGTTGGGAGCAGCAGTGGGCTTTATCTCGTCGCGTGCGAACCTACCAGGCCTGTCCTAATACCAGTTTAGGTAGTGGCGCCAAAAAGACGACATGCATCGCCGCATACCAGAACAGTGGAAATGTTTATGCCTTAACAACTGCCTTGTCGTACTTTAAATTGATTTAAGAATTTATTTGGGCACGTAACTGTAAGACGAATATCTTATTAATTTGAAAGCCTAATCACTCGACCACCATAATAACGTAGGTGTAAATATTAATCGATGTGTTTTAGCTTAAAAAACATTAGCTTTCCTTGTCGTTAAGCTACAACTTAAAAACTTTTTAGTTGGGCGACCGGATAGCCTAGTCGCTAGAGGACTTGACTATAAAGCTTTAGGTCCCGGGTTCGATATCCGCGCCGGGACACATATTTATGTAAAATACGAATGTTTGTGCTAGAGTTTTGGATGTTTGATAATATGTATTTAACTATGTACCCATTTTCTCGTATCTATAAGTACGTTTATCCGTTGTCTAGTACTTAGGCATAACTAATTTTTTGAGTTAAAATTGGGTTTTGTTTTGAAGAAATCAAGGTACGCGGAACAAAACCCGATTTTAACTCATAAAATTAGTAATGACCGCGATGGTCTAAAATATTAGGCATAACTAGTACCTATGTACAAGCTTTGCTTAGTTTGGGGCTAGGTCAATTGATGTCAATCGTCCCACGATTTATTTATTTAATTTAATATCTAAAGTATCTATCACTGCCTAGAGGAACCAAGCACTTCCCCTGGTTTTTTTTTTTAAATTTAATATTGAAAAGAATTTTACGCGTCAGTTCTTTCGCGCGTGTTTAGTTCTGTTTTCCATATAATCGTCTTAATCCGGTCAAATCGTCGTTCTGACGGGAAGGGATCGTGATACATGGATTCAGAATTATGCTAATCCGACACCTCTACACGACGGGACTTCCGATGGTTACATGAAGCATTAACGCAGAATAACAGCAGACATGCAAAATATATTAAGATTTTTTGGGAGGTTACGATCGATTCAAGGTTTTTAGCATAAATTGCAAATGTTGGCTGACTCCTTAAAGATATACTAAAGATCTAGTCAATATTAAAGAAAACCATTGATTATGGGTAGCACAAAATTAACCTTCGTGGAGATGTTGAAGGCCTGTATCCAGCAGTGGAAGTAACAATGTGGACATAACAATGTTTGCCATAAAATATATGGAGCCGTGCTGTTTATATGTATATATGTTTACAAAATTTTAATGTCATCTTAAAAAATGCAGTATGTTAGGTTAGGTTACTTCAATAACAATTCTGAAAAAAAATCAGAATTTTTCACTTTATGGCAATTTAAAATTCCTGAAAACGCGAAATTATTAATTATTATACATGAAATTCGGAAAAACGCTGTGGAACCTTTGAGAATTCAGCTTGTGGAACCCATAAAAATACAAGAGTAGTTAATTGATGTGTCATACAGAGCTTAAGAAACAAAAGTTGTCTCTCCTGTGGACATAAAATTAACAACTCCGAGTCAGCAAAGATTTATTTGAATGGGCCGAAAGGTGGCCAGGCGTCCCACACGCTAATGTAGACTTGACTAAAAAAATACTGGGCATAGACTGTTAACGTTTGCCATGTCCACAGGAGAGACGCGAACAAAAAATGCTCAAAATCCTTTTCCTACTCGTGTACCCACTTTAGCGGTTTACAATTTAACAAATAAAATCACAAAGCGCTCTTTTTGATGTTGAACTAAAATCTAAATGAAAAATGAAAGGAAATGTATTGAAAATTTTCATTATAGCTTTGTGCAGACAAATGAAAAAATATCATAAAAAAAAACTTCGTAATCTTCTAATCTGATATATAAAAATCTCGTGTCACGGTGTTTGTTACCGAATTCCTCCGAGACGGCTTGACCGATTCTTATGAAACTTTTTTATCCATGTTTGGCAGATCGTAGGCTAATTTTCTTTGCAGACGGAGTCGCGGGCAACAGCTGGTCTAATATATAAAAACCTCGTGTCACGGTGTTTGTTATCGAACTCCTCCGAAACGGCTTGACCTAATTACATGAAACTTTTTTCTCTGTATTCAGGTCTGAGATTAGGTCGTATTCTTCGCAGACGGAGTCGCGGGCAACAGCTAGTTGTATTCTAAAAGTATATAATCATTACCTAATAAGGTCGTTTACATTTTAATGGCCTAAAAAACCGTACTCGACTTTATAAGAGCGGCCATATCTACTATTTCAGCATCCACAATCTTTGAAAATATCCAACTGTACTAAGTCTAGGTAAGTAGACATTATAGTTAACCAAAATAATTGAATGAAAGCGGTGCATTAGTGAGTAGGAAGTTGTGTTATCGAGTAAAGATCTAGGGCAGATGGAGATGGGCCGCGTAATCGATGTGCGGCGGCAGGGCTGACACTGACTCGAGAGCAGGGTTCACCGAGGGACAATGATCTCATACCTTGTTTATTTTAAAGTAATTAGTGTTATAGTGATGGTGCGCGTTTGGCAGCTACCGCGACGTGTGGCTCCGAGAAGGGCTGCGGATTAACCCAAAACATGTCGAGCTAAACTCGATCATAGACGTGAGTTATCCGTATTTTTTTCACTATGAGCGAGTCTCGCGGTACATTTATGTTCAAACTTGATAATATTGTTTTTGGTACAAAACGAGCTAGTTCGTCACTTATTGGTGATTACAATTGCTAATGGGCATGCACCACCAAACAGGTAGGAGACGCCGAGTAACGTCGGAGAGCTTAGACAACAGGGTAATTCTTATAAGCATTATCTTGGCTGCTTGCCCTACGCGACAGAACACAACAGTTAGACACAAGTTGAGGTTATAAATGTTCATCAGTAGTAACCGCATCATATATTTATTTATATGTACGAGTATACACCGACTAAAATCATTAGTGGTGTGGTATTGATGCATTGATATTATTGACGGTAATGTAAATATATTATCATAAGCTCAAATATTTAACTCAATCCTAGTGGTAGTTGACTTATAATTTGGTATAGATACGACGATGAGACGATGATGCAATACAGGAGGCATCAGAAATAAAAGTCATCAAACAAAAGTCCAAAAGAAATGACTATCGAAAATTTATCTATGACTTCGACTAAAGCCTGCTAAGGCTTTCAAAATTTACTTAAAACAAATTACGAAGGAATGAACATTTAATACAGATACGAACATAGTGAAACTCAAAATTGATGGTCGTTGACAACCCTAACTTGGAAATAATTTTGTTTGGCAACCCTACCGGCCTGAGACGCCTTCCTGGCGCTGCGGTCGGTTTACAAGCGCGTATTCCTGGCTGTAATGACTTTACTATCGCGTTGAAAGGTAAATGCGGGGCGTGGTCACACTGTATATTTACGATCAATATTATCTACCTGCTACCTGTCTTACTTTGGTGTCTCCAGATTGAAAGGTCGTACGACTTCTCTGAAGTTGTCGGTCCATCTTATTTCGCTATTTCACGCTATATGCATGCATGTATAGTAGCGGAAATAAAAGGATCATCACTTTCGACCTTAACTCGTTGACATAGAGTCGAAAAATGACGAACCTTTTCATTCTGTACAAGATGTCTAAAATTACTATTACTAATATGGTGGTTAGGTTAGTTTTAATCAACCCCTGTGAAGATTTTTTTTTGGTATTTGTGTTTTAAAATGTAGATACACAATAAAAGCGGTAAAATCCTGAAAAAGATTCACAGGGGTGTGTAATGAACGATATAACAACATTTTATATAATCTTCTTTTCATATAACAACATTTGATATATTTTCAAATGGTATAATCACTCATTTGATATAATAAACATTTGGTATAATTTTAAAATATATAATTTTATATGGTATAACGTTATTATATATTTTGTTGTTACATCTCGTGAGACGCAACCATTTGTTTTGTGTAGAGGGTTGCAGTTCTAACCTAACCTAACCTGCTTTTCTGGCATTAAATCAAACCATTATTATGTCCATCCATCCATCCATAGCAGCCCTTAGTTCGTCCGTCTTCGGACATAGGCCTCCTCTCCATTTCTCCACGCCTGGCGATCGACAGCCATATGCATCCATCCTCCACCCGCCTGTCGGCAGATGTCGTCCTTCCACCTCATTGGTGGTCTTCCTCTACTGCGAGTGTTTTCACGAGGTCTCCACTCGAGTGTTCGCCTCGCCCAACGATCGTGATTCATCCTGGCAATGTGCCCTGCCCATCTCCACTTATTCCTCTCGATCTCTTCCACCACATCTCGAACTTTTGTGACTCGTCTGATCCACTCATTCCTTCTTCGATGCATGAGAGTTATCCCGAGCATTGACCTCTCCATTGCTTTCTGTGCAACACGGAGTTTCTCTGCAGACTTCTCTGTCAGTGTGGTGGTTTCCATTCCATAAGTGAAGACGGGCAAGATACACTGGTTGAAGATTTTGGTTTTAAGGTGCTGGTGAATCTTCCTCGACTGAAGGACTGACTTATTTGCACCGAAGGCCGCCCACGCCCGCGCGATCCGACGTTCGATCTCAGCCACTTGGTCCTCAGAACCAAGCGTAATCCTGTGCCCGAGATACACGTAGCTGCTGACGATCTCGAAAGGCAATGGACAGTCTCCGGCTTTTTCAATTGCCATTATTATGTAACCATCATTATATCTTAAGAACGTTATATGAAAAGTTGATTATATCAAATGATAATATATTAAGTGTTGTCATAAGATTCAATAATTATATCAAATGAGCGTTATAGCGACTGAAGTTATATCAAAAGTGTTTATACCGATCGTTGCGCACCCGATTCAAAGGGGTGTTCAGTCCTGACCACCTGGTAAAATATTCCGAATTAATTTTGAAACGCCTTGTATTGAATAAGGTAATTAAGGCAAGATTAATTTCAGAAGACTTGAAAAGTTGAAAGAAAACTTTAGAGATGATACACGGAGAGATAGAATGCTAAAATGATTTTAACGAATGTATCATCATAGAGTACCTATCGAATGCAAGTAAAAAAAAAATCGAACATATTAGTCTCTAGTCTCGGAGCAATCGTTTTTTAAGTTTTAATAATAACAGAACTCGAATGCCGTGACGGACAATGACTAATTCGAATATTATGCGGCTTAAGATTCTATTAACGGTACCGGCGCGGGCGCAGCGATCTCGTAACTTATTGCTGTTTATGGACACAACGGGTTACATACATGTAATGTTTGTAATCATGGCTGCCATAGGAAATAGTTTGGGCCGTTCATACGAGCATTTTAACCGCTTCATTTATTTGGTCACATTTTTTAAGAAATGGCAGAAGATTCTGATACAGTTTCCAGTTATATGTTACTCGTACAGGGCCTCTAATATATGTATAACCGAAAGTGTTAGGGATAACCTTTTTGTTGCGACTTTGCAAAAAGAAATTTGTCTATGGCTAATTTCAAATGAAGTGTTTTTGTTTTTGCATTTCTGACAATGTCTTTTGTAAAAATATACACTAATAATATTCGTTGCTGTGAAAGTACAATGTTTTTATTTTAATCACCTGATAAAGACAATTTCCGTCTTTACATTGGTTATGGGCCCAGGACGCTTCTACTGCGCATTTTTTGCATTTCTGACAATGTCTTTTGTAAAAATATACACTAATAATATTCGTTGCTGTGAAAGTACAATGTTTTTATTTCAATCACTTGATAAAGACAATTTCCGTCTTTACAGAAAGCCTTATCAAAATCTACAGCCATTTCTTAAGAAATGTGACCAGATAAATGAAGAGGTTCAAACGCTCGAATAAATGCCCTTTGGTGGTCTTTAGGAAATTGTAGCGGCAAGAGCATAGTATAATTATTATATAGGTAGTTCGGGAACGTTAAGTTGATATTTGCTCTATAGTATGTATCATTACTTGAGAGGCCATTGGTCGAACCACTACGCCACGACGGCTTCGGATTCGAGTGGGTTCGAGTCTGGGCTCGCACATCTGAGTTTTTCATAAACTATGCCAAATTAGACTTGAAAATTACCGTGAGTTTTACGATAAAGGAGAACATCATGAGGAAACCTGCATACACCTGCGAAGAAATTCAATGATGTGTGTGAAGTTCTCAATTCACACTGCGACCGCGTGGGAAGTACGGCAGTACGGCCCAAGCCCTCTCATTCTGAGAGGAGGCCTGTGCCCCGCAGTTATGAGGAGTCATTATGTCGCTAAGTCCAAGGACATGATATTTTACGCGGATGATCTTTATGTAGCGTAAATGAACACCAGATGTGCTTTTTGGGAATTACCATGGAAATTTAATTAAATCCCAGAATTTCAATCCAACTACTGACCTACTGATTCACTCGAGAGAAGCTGGTAGAGGCTACGAGGCTAGTAAATAAATAAATCTAGACGCCATCGAGATCCATCGCCATTTGCATCAATGATTGCCGAGATTAACAAAATAACATGTAACTAGACGCTCGGTTTTGTAGAGCCCGGTGTAATAGCAAGGAAAAGGTTAATGTGCTTCCAGTTAACAAGAATAATAAAATTGGCAGCTGTATGCCCGACTATAATGTGCAGTTTAAATTCAAACTAAGTCGTAAAGATTAAGCTATTACTTGAGGATTACAAACCTAACAAATACATATGTTTGCTACCTTGAAAATAAATGTCAATGAGTATACATATTACAGTGCCATAAAGTCATAAATCTACTTTACAGCTATTACTGACTCTGAAGTTAAGTCCGGTATCTAATTGTGTATTTCTTTACTTAATTATAAAATTTAATAAATCATGAGTAAAGTATATTTATAGCGATTTTATTTTAATACCTACACACAACCCTTGCATTCTGCATACATTTTTTATTTGAAAATTTGCCGGAATTTTAACGGAAGAACATTTTCCCTTTTGAAAGGGGGAAAAGGAAAAAAAAAACAATTTAGACGGGCGTGCACTCGAAATTACCATTTTGAAGTGGTGAAAAACTCCGTTATATTTCAAAGACCGGTCAAGTGCGAGTCGGACTCGTACATGAAGGGTCCCATACCTCCGTATAATGTTTTAAAAACAGTTCATTAAAAAAACCGCCAAAATGTAAGCTGTAAAATCGCAAACTTAAAAGTTGGTAAACATATAAATAGCATAGGATCACTCGCGTTGCAACACCTAGCAACGCCTAGCAACCTTAAAAAAACTGAAAAAACAGGTTTGTATGACGACCACCTTTATATTGAATTTAATTTAATTTTTATTAATTTTTGTTATAGCGGCCACAGTAAACATAATCGGTGAAAATTTCGTGTCTAGCTATTACGGTTCAAGAGATAGAGCCCTGTGGCAGACGGACAGACAGACAGACATACAGCGGCGTCTCAGTAATACTAATACAATAATACTAAAAGGGCCTATGTCCGAAAATTACCAAATTCTGTTTTTTTTTTGCGTTGGATTCCTTAGCTTATAATAAGGAATAAAGTTCTGTTAACTAAAAAGTCGTATTTTTATTAAAAGTGCCTTAAAAACAGCTAAGAAAATAGAGGAAAGGCTTATTTTTCACTCAAATACTAAGAAACAAAAACATAAAAACACGTTTTTCTCGAAACCGTTAAAACGGACATAGGCCCTTTTGGCTTAGCACGGCAGAATAGGGTACGGAACACTAAAAACGAGTAGGGTAGGAAAAAATAAGAGCTCTGTTTAATCTTTTACTAAACGAAAATTTAAATTTAAGTTCCGGATAAAAGACGCCCTTTATACTACGACGTGGACTTTGGACTTGTCGTAAGCACTGGCGAGCATTTACGCAACACATGGATAAAAACATTGCGTGCTTTCAATTGTTTCTCGCCATTTTTGCGTGTAAACAAACGCGCGTGAATGATAAGCTGCACCTTCGAGCGATATTTTGGAACGGAAGTGTTAACTCGTTAGCGAAAGTGTTGGCATGACGCGGAGTTTGACTGACGTAGGTGTATGGCGTGACGCTTTTTAACCAATTATAATGAGCATTAATGTCGAAGTATCCTTTGTGTTATACGAAAGGTCAATGAATGCTTCAGCGTCAGCTAAAGCAGTTGTGAGACCAGGACCACGTGAAATTGGTTCAATTTTGAAAAAATGTACAAGGCATTAAACAAAGTCTAGATTAGGAAGCCGGATGAAGCTGAGGCGTGTGTTAAAGTATTACTCACCATCAAAGATATCCCTTAAGTTGACAATATAACTTGAAAGTCAATGTAATTTGAATCCGACCAAAACATTCTCATGTATAACGTTGCCAAGATATACCTCGCACTGTCAAAGTGTTATCAGATCTTATGTAGAGCCAATCTTCTAACTCTGCACGTCATAACTCTACAAGCCCTAAGTTCACAAACTTACACCTTAGGCAAAATACGTGGCAAAATACTTTCGACTGGCTAAAAGACCTTTAAAATTTTAGATTTATCTTGTAGCAGAAAATGACTTGAACTTTAAGTAAGATTTTATGGTCACGCACTCGCCATAGCATAAAGTCAGTGCCTACTTAGTTCGAGATAAATGCTGCACGTTGAGTTGCAGAGCTGGTTTAAAATATGCTGAACTGTACAATAAGGAATATGTTTAAGAAAGATCCTAGGCCGTAGGCCCTACTGCTCGTATTATGCACGGGTCACTTTTATGCATAAAAAAATACTGGTGTATTCTTGAAAATGTCATGTGGTCCATACATCTGTCAAATAAATAATCGTAAAATTGATTGAGAAAATGTTTCACTTTTATATGTGTTTTTCAGTTTCCTTAGTTTAGTTAGAGGGAGAAAGATTTGGTCGCAGTAGGAATGAGAATTCGAATTTGCGAGTTACCAATTCTATAAACTGGTCCAAATGATTGGAGTAACTTCATGTACATTTAAATTTTAATTCAACATGCAAATAGCGTCTCGCTCTTGCTCGCGTTACATCAACTAACTTGTGCCGAGTGGAATGGAACTATCGTTCAGTATGTTTTTTTGTGCATCTCGTTCTTTTTTGAGTCCAGTTCATGTACGTTACTCCATGTTGATGTGAACTGCGTCCTGAAAGATGATGCAACCAGAAGTTGAAAAATCTCCGGAATTCGATTTTATTCGAAAATACCAAAAATGGGAGAACCAGAAGATAAGTTAAAGAAGCAGACAATTAAGCAAATTTCCTTGTAAATTTGAACAAAGGTTATAAATATCGCACAGCGCACTCTGATTGCTTTTAAAAGGCTATATAATAAAACAACTCTTCGCCATCCTGGTTGGTAGCGACGTTGGTCCAGTCTGCATTAATAAAGCAATAAGACAATAAAGAACTTTTGCTGTAAAAGGGCAAGTGTCAAGTGAGTGCAAGTTGGCGAGTAGGTAATGTAAAGCAGTACACAATGTTTGTAAACGTGTACTTTTTGCATCATTGCTGTGCTGCTGGGGTTCCCCGCTTTAGCTCTACTTTATGAGACATCTGGCTGACTGTTCAAGTGTCCGGGTAGGTAGGTCCGGTTAGAATTTTCTATTACTTCCGTGTTTCAAAACGTTGTATACGAGGGTGAATTTGTCAAAATTAATAAAGTTTAAAATGAATAATGGATGAAATACATAATGATCACTTTATGTAAGAATAATTTTCAACAAGCGGGTCGTCTGATGGTAAATAATAAATAACCAGCACCCATAAGTATCCATAATGATCCAAATGTTTGCTAAAATATTCTGGATTAACTTTGAGATGATTGTAATAACCAGCACCCATAAGTATCCATAATGATCCAAATGTTTGCTAAAATATTCTGGATTAACTTCGAGATGATTGTATTTCTTTATTTATTATGGAACTTTGGTCAAGAAATGAACATGTCAGTTCCAGCTGGTCTTAAGCAATAACAACCATACAACTAAAACACAACTCCAGCCAAGCGGGACACGACATGTCCACCAGCTACGAGACACTTGTATACTACACAACTCTGCACGCTGCATGTCAAAATGCACGCTGTTTGTATGCCAATATAGTGAAACTGTTACATAGGTACAACAATTTAAGCAACCTTTGTAGAGCTATGCTAAGAGAAATAAATATATTGTTTTTCTTCTTCAATATTATGTAAGATAGGGTTAAAAGTGAAGTAAAAGTAATATTTATTGCTGAAAATGGATTTACCTAATATGATAAGTAAAAAAAAAAATGTAGAGCAAACATTAAGTTGTTTGTTTATGATCTTGTTTAAGCTCTACAAAGCTTTGAGCACTCCTTGGACTGTTTAGCTATTCTACTGATGATCAGAAATTTAAAAAAAAATACTAATATTACTTTACAGCAAGCTAAGCTAGTATTTGCAAGCAGAAGACAAGGAAATGTGCAGTTCAACTATTATTGAACTTGACGACTTGATCGCGTTTATCCGCTATCGTTGCCCACTGCCACCTCCATATAGGTCATATTAAACGACAAGTGGGTGGATAATAAACAATATTAAAGAACTGCATATTAGATAAAGCAAGTAGGTACGGTCAGCTGCAGAGAAAAGGTACTCCCCGGAATGGATACCGCAGTTACAGGGGGGGGTACTTTCCTCTGCAGCTCATAGAGTCTAGTGTTTACTCAAATTGGCGATTTTTTGAATTCTTATTTTTTATAGCATGTTAGAGAAACATGCATATGGATCACTTGCTAGTAAGCAATTTCCGCCGCTCAGGGACACTTGCGACTCCGTGGGAGTCACTGGTGTCTTGCCGACTTTTTAGATAAAGTTAAACTCCTTTATTGAAGGCCCAGCTATTCGGGATCATGGGTTAGTTTGGTTTTCTTAGTACTGTAGTGCAAAAATTTGCAAGTTAACGGAACCTTACTGTGGAGGAACCAATGTTGACGGAAGAATGTGTCAAAAAATACAAACATACTTTGAAATTTAATGGTTGCTTACGAACTATGACTTGGTAGTTTTATTCCAACTAAGATAAACTCTGTTGGAAACTTGTATCCAAAAGCGTAGAGACATACGAGTCTGAAGTGCAACCTCCCATCAATCCTTCGACCTTCGTACACAAATGTGTAGTGATGAGGCAACGCGACGCGGCGCGTCAAATCGGCGGCATTCCGGGTTGCTCCGGCGCACCGTTACGATACCCGGACACGGTTCGGCTTGCGCAAGAACGCATTCGCTTGTTGTGGTTATGTAACGCTGCACTGCGGGACCACACTACGTCATAATGCCAAGGAGAAGATGTCTATCTCACATCTCTACATTAACAGAAAAAAAATAGTTCTTTTTAAGTAATGCTTAACATTTTTCGGCTTGTTAATAAATAACAAACAAGGTAGTTTTTTAATAAATTTTGCTGACGGTAAAAGTATCATCTTCAAATCGCTACCAAATTCAATTCGATTACTAGAAGTGGGTAAAATTGGACTTGCAAGATTTGACTTTAACAAACATAAAAACATTGCAAGTTAAATAAAAACTTGAGAGAAAACCTGAGTTGTACTATCAAGATTTATTTACATTTGCAAGATTTGACTTTAACAAACATAAAAACATTGCAAGTTAAATAAAAACTTGAGAGAAAACCTGAGTTGTACTATCAAGATTTATTTTCTAAACGCAGAAGAGGAAACTAGTGTCTACAGTAGTCTTTTTAACATTAGAGCCAGTGGTTACGCCTAAGATGACAAGTAGGCTACTTTATGTCGCGTGTCTCTCATTATTAAATTTGAATGTACACGTAGCTTTCACTCATCCCAAATTGCAAGATGTTAACTCACAAAAAATCGAGTAGTGTGTGCCGGGTGATGCGTTTGCGCAGAGCACGAAGCGGCCTCGAACGGCCTTGACAATGTCATCGCCGTCGCCGGCGCCCGCGCCGCTTCGCGCGCCTTTCTTTCGGTTGTATTTTTTGCTGTCAGTTATAAGCTTGATTAGTATCTAAACAAAAAAGTTAAGTGAATGCTGCATGCGAACGTTTTTCGTTATTTCGTTTTATTTTGGATCAGAAATGTAATGGAAATTGTGCAAATATTCACTGAAATTATCAGGATTGACAGATCAATTGAAATGTAGTATTGGTTTTTGTTCACAAAATTTAGTACTTAAGTACTATATGGTACGGTAACATCACATCTTCAAATCTATGATTGCATCAAACACTTGATTGTATGTAGTTTAAGATTACCTAACATCTACAAGGAAAACTGGTGGCGTAGTTTGAACTTCTAACTTGATGGAAGTTTTCCGTAATTTATGTTCTCCAGTAGGTTAATATGTACTGCAAATGGCGACAATTTATGTAAAATGGCAACTGAAAAGTCACAAACGTGAAAATGTAAACACATTGTTATGGAACATGACACAACATCAGCATTGTTTTGTCACGGCTCACTAAAGAATTTTGTAACGTGTCAAGGTAAACGTGTCGCCGAAATATATTTTTATTTTTACCACACAAGCGCAGGTATGTAAGGGTTTTTGTACATATGGCCCATCATTAATTAATTACTTAGTATGACGTGCCACTGACACGGCCATAATCCACTTATCAGAAAAAAAATGCTGGCAGAATCTTGCTATTCTTCCGATTTACGTTGTTATTGAGATTTCTATTTATAGATTAGAATAGAGATCGTATCCTTTCGATTCCCATGACTTATTTTGAAATGAAACGTGAACCTTGTAGTAGAAAGACTGCTTTCTACTAGCAGATGACATTTCAAGTCATCTTAGGTTAGGTTAGTTTTATAAAAATTTTGGCAAAAATACAATAGTAAAAACACTTTAGTATGATTAATTAAAATTGTGAAAAATTAAACACTTTTGCATTATGGAATTCGAACAAACGAGAGAAAAACGGTTTTCTCGGTCGGTCAGTTCTCGAATGTATTTCTGAAGAGAAATACGGTTTGGATTTGCAAGACAAGTTCACGAAGGATTTTAGTAACTGCGGGAATCAGTGTGCCCGTAGATTCTTGTCGTATCTATTACGCCGCGTCTCTTCACGGGCAGCTAGCCTTATATATTTTACTGCCATACATAATAATGAGAATATCATTGGAAATATATGCATAATTTTCAGGTGATTAATGGGGAGTTATTAAGTACTTACTCTCCATTACCTCAGAATGTCGTTATCATTCATTATTACCAACAACAATTTCAGATTTGAAAATAAGATGAAATGGCTCGTGGCACCACGAACGTCAAATCCTAAGGCTTCTGTGCGTTTATTCAAAATCGAATTTTAAACTAACACGATTTTGGGTACAATTTCGACTACCCCTAAATAAAAGCTGAAACGTTGTCGTGTTTTAGAGTTAAAGTAAAAATAAATGTCAAGAAATTGGCTACTCGTTTTGACATTTAATTTCGCTATTATCAAAGAGTTAAATTATTGTTATGAAATTTAAATTGGAATCAAGTGATTTCATTTAAGCCGGCTTAAAAACAGCTTTGAGCCTTTCACCGGCCAATTACTTGAGTTCTCTGAAACCAACAAACAATATTAGATTAGATTAAATAATATCGGATCGGACTTGTTCGTCAAATGTGTCGTTTCGTTTTTGTCTTCAAAGTTTTTAATTTAAAGTACTGTTTAGGTACCTAGTTATGTAGTCTTTCAATATTTAGGTACTTTATAAATTTATCAAAATCGCATAGTAATAGTTAAAGTTTAGTCATACCTAATCATTTACATAAAACATAATATACGGATATTTCTATTAAGGGAAATAAGTAATTGTATATTACCTTAAATGTCAAGATCACGGTGGCATGACCTGAGAGGTGTATCGGTCTAAGGTAATCGCCCGAGTGCTGGTCACTGTCCCAGTAGTTGCCGATTTTTTTATATCTTTAGCATCAGATGTAACTGCAGGGTCTCATCTATTGGGTATTAGCATGTCGAACTCTGGTAGATTTTGTCTTATACATTTAAAAGTAGTATATGTATAATAGTCCTCTACATCGATTTCAATGACGGTGACTACGACTAAATATCAATTCGAAAATATTTACAATATTAATTTGTTTTCTATCGTGACCCTAATGAGGCTCGCTAGACCGAACTTATTAGTGAGATAAATAACTCTACTTAAGTACTTGTGAGAAAACACATTTATAGCTAAACCGTTTAACTGAGACCTCGCCTGCGCGGTACAGGGCAGGGGGGGTATGACGGGAGAGGTGCGGGCGTCGAGCGCGCGTTGTGTGCCTGTCGCCCGCACCTCTCGCTACCGCGCAGGCGAGGACACAGTTGATCGGTTTAGCTGAGCAACAACAAGTTTACACAAAATATAACTCTCAGCAAGCAGCCAGTTAAAACAATAGTTGTCAGCATCGTCATAACAGCCAAAATACATCCACTGCTAGACAAAGGCCTCCCCCAAAAGAGTTCCACGAAGATCGGTTCTGCGCTGCCAGCATCCAAGTGGTTCCTGCGACCTTTACGACATCGTCGGTCTATCTTGTTGGGGACTTCGGTTCGCGGTCACTAATCTTAAACCTTAGTGGCCCATCGGCCCTGGATTCTACGAGCATGTGCCCTGCCTACTGCTAAACTTAAGTCTGGCGACTCTTCGAGCTATGTCAGTAAATTTGGTTCTAATGCGGATCTCTTCATTTTTGATTCGATCCTAAAATAATACGACCACCAGATGGCCTAGTGGTTAGAGAGCCAGGCAACGAAGCTTGAGGTCCCGGGTTCGATTCCCGCGTCGGAGCAGATATTTGTACGAAAAATACTAATGTTTGCTCTCGAGTCTCAGGTTTTTAATATGTATTTAAATATGTAATCTATAGAAGTATGTTTATCCGTTGCCTAGCACCCATAACACAAGCTTTGTTTAGCTTACTTTGGGACTAGGTCAATTGGTGTAAATTGTCCCGTGATATTTATTTATTATTTATTTAATAAATAAATTAATCTTCATCATCATCCCAGCCTGTATACGTCCCACTGCAGGGCACAGACCTTTTCTCAGAATGAGAGGGCTTGGGCGGTAGTTCCCACGCAAAAAAAAATGTTTTATGATTTTTAATAAATGAATGACTGAATGTATTAAAATAGTCGTAGTTTTTACATCATAAAAACAACATTCACTAATACTTGATTAGGTTATTTGTTGTGTGTTTGAACCGCGTAACGAACTTTACGAAAAAATGGAAGATTACTAAAACCGGAAACTTTAACTGTAATTTTATTGATGTTAATCTGAATAGTAGAGCAAGAAAGCTCCTATAATCAAGTAAAGGCTACCCATGCGTAGCTCCAACCATATAATTACAGCAACAATCAATGCCGAAAAAAGACAACCATTACAAATTACAGATTTTGATAAAATTTGCTGAATCGTTTGAGATAAAATTTGGTATGGAGATATGTAGTTTGAGACCTTAGGAAGGACATAGGACAGATTTTATCCTGGGAAATAGCATAGTTCCCACGGGATAGGAATGAACGAATTCTTCGCAGACGAAGCCGCGGGGAACAGCTACTTAGTCATAAATAGTTTAATGACACATAACATACTTAGACGTGCATTTCAAAGTCATCTCATAATTTTATTAACAAAGTCTAACTACACTGACGAGCAAAAATAAAGGGTCGGATACAAAAATGTCGATAACTACAAAACCCGCTGTGATAGCTTCTTCGAGTAAAATGAGTTTAGTGAAGAGACTTTTTCTTCTTAAGAATAAAACTCTTTACTAAACTCATTTTACTCGAAGAAGCTTTTGCGGGTTTTGAAGTTATCGTCATTTTAGTAACCGACCCTTTATTTTTGTTCGTCAGTGTAGTTCTCCTTAATCACAGTTTTACACTCAATTAAATCAAGGAATCACAGCCGTCCGTGGACTGTGCTTCGCAAACAACGCAAAGTATGTAATAAATAAAAAGCAGTTAGTTATAGACTGATTTTGCAAAATAAATTTACAGTTTTTTGCCATATGCGAGGGCGCGTTTTTTCTTGTCTGACATTTCTATTCCTCTTATTACTATACAGCTGTTTTCCGCGATTCCGTCTGCGAAAAATTCATTTATCGCTATGCAATTTTCCGCGATAAAATTTCATCAGAATCCGTCAAACCATTTTAGCGTGAAAGAGTAACAAACGTCCATACCTTCAACCAATACAAACTTTCGCGTTTATAATATTAGTACAATTCTGTGATTACGTCAAGGATGATATAGACTGGATTGGCAGTCGCCATAGTACGGATCGGCCGCGGTTTTTGTAGTTCGATTATTAAATCTAGATGGCGCTGAAATATAGCCAGAGGCTTTGAAGGCAAAACAATAAGACTACAGATGTTTCATATTACTACAAATGTATTATTTTTCAAAAATATTGCATAATAATACATTTTCTGTTTAGCTATTTTAAGTTAGTTTTAGTTATGTTAATTTTATACTTAGTCCCTGTTTTTATACCTTATTTTATAATTAAATTTAATACTAGTGTTCTAGATTTTTTTTTTTTTCAGTGATATGAAATACTTATCTGTAGTCTTATTGTTTTGCCTTCAAAGCCTCTGGCTATATTTCAGCGCCATCTAGATTTAATAATCGAACTACAAAAACCGCGGCCGAGCCGTACTATGGCGACTGCCAATCCAGTCTATATCATCCTTAGTTTACGTCTGACTTGAAGCGTACCCGTGGTCCCACCTGTTCCGGCCCAAGCAGTATCTCATGATCTCCGTGCGCCGTTGCTATGCGAATGCAATCAGGAACCACGCTTTAAACGCCCTTTCAGCGTAAAGTGCAATCGAAGCGAACCAACGAACGAATAATGGTTTAAATAATCCAATAAAACAAGATCAAACCTTTAAAAAAGCACGCCGATAAATCAGTTTGTGTTTATGTATCGGTAGCGCCTGATTGTTTTGCTGGAGAGACGCCAAAAAGCTCAATACGTTACGTTCAGTTGGTGCGTTAGGTTATGTGCAGATAACTGTTATGATGCCGTTTCCTGTTGAAATAATAAGTTAACATCGAAATGGGAATTTTGTAAAGAGATAGCTACTGAGTGGGAGGGGGGGGGGGGGTCTAGTAGTCCAAACACGTCTACACGCGATCGGCGGCGCGGTGCATTGCGTTTACTTTTCGGTGACCACTTTTTGAAGAGCGTCTCAGCGGCGCTATGAACAGTAAAAAATGCCCCAGCACCGGTCGTAATCGGACAGTAGGAGCTATCGCTGATCTTTTTAAAATTGCGTAGGTAGTCTAGCCAAGAAACCGCAAGTAGGGTCAATCAACTATTTTACCCACACTTTGGGCGTTACCAAAATTGTCTCTGGCGTTACCAAAAAATCGTACTTCCAACAAGATATTTCACGGTTTAATAGGTTAAACTTACGTAGGATGGCATAAATTCATGTACACCATCTATTAAATTACAGAAAAAACATGTTTACTTACAAAAATCTGCAATTGTTTGAAAAATGTCGCGGACAGATTAGTGTCAGTAAAAAAGTTGATCGGCCCAGTAAGCAATGTAGAGGAGCAGCTTAGCTACGGAAAAGCTAAGTCGGAGTGTTTAAACTAATAAAACGGACATAAAAGAACGCATGTTTAAATTTGCCTAGGATTTTGCTATGCCCATTGTCTGATAATAATTAAACTGTCTTGCATAATTATGCCTAATAATAATGTAAGTGAAAATTATACCTACTAAATTTATTTAGGATAAAAAAGGTTATACTTTACAGATAAATACTGCGCAATAATAACGTACATACACCCTCTGAGAATCTCCATTTACCTACCCCTTAAACTTGATACAAATCATTCATTAGACCACCAACTCAGAACTCGCCGCTGTGCTATTTTGCTTTTTTGCATCAATGCACAATAAGTACTTATTTCAAAAAGTTAACTACCCAAGTTTTATTTTGAAATAAATTCTCAGTTTTGTTTAGGTTTAAAAGCTACGTAAATAACTATAACGTTCAGACTAAAGCCTAGTCTATTTATATTCCGAATAACTACAGAGAGTTGTCAGTTAATTTAAAATTATTTCATAGAAGAAAGCAATCATTTTTTCAATGTAAAAGTAATCCCAGAACGTGCCTTAACTTGAAAGAAATGCGGAAAGTTCCATTATTTTGTTTACGGCTGAGAAATATTCCAACATGCCAATATACCCTTGGGTTTACAATTGTAATGATTAGTGATTCAGTTACGCTTTCAGTAGGTACACCCGAACTGGCGATGGTTTCTTAGAATCAATTTGGAGTGACTTCGCGATGGTAAATGGAACGAAGGTCGCCACTCGGGAAATCTGTGGGTTCTTGGTTCCAGAACACTTTTTGTCCTTTGCTATTACAGTTTGTTTGAGTGCGACGGAGATAGGTTTCGAAAGTACACACTGGGTTGTTTTAATACGGAGCGTCTGGACTGGACAGCGTGCCGGCGCAAGCGTAGCACTTCGGGAAAGTTTGTTTTTGTTGGAGTCATGCCATCATAGCATGCAAACAATGAGTATATAATCATATATACATACAGTGTACCTTCTGTTTGTAGACAGTTAAGACCAGGTTATTTGGACGAAGAAATATTCAGGAGAAACTTCTCTCTTGCGCAAAGATACAGAGGAAAATTTTACAAAAAAAAATAATTCAGAGTTTTTGAGATTATGAAAAAGTAAGCACTAAATATGGCTTTTACACTTCGATCAACAATACAACTAGATTTCGGGACAGGTACAAAATCCAAGCTAAAATGTGTCCGCTTGAATGTGTAGCTATAGAGCGACTTATGTTTTCTGCTGAAAAGAGACAACAAATTCAAAACCGTTTTAAGATCAACCCATTTACGACCATAGCACCATACATTAAAGTCGCAATTCTACCTTCTACTTACGATTATTCGCTTGAAACAGCTAGCAAAGCAATAAATAACACCTGCCACTTAGAAATGAACAATCATAGGTCAAATAACAGTTACTGTGAAGTCAACCTTATCGCACTACAGATAAAGTGTTTTTCAGCTTGACTGCATTGCGAGTTACATTCTTTCGTTTACTGTCTACTTTTTCCACTTTGATTTTAACTTCGGGAGCTATGGAGTCGCTCACGACAGTAAAATTATTTTAAAATAGGTACCTGTGTAGAAATTCACTTGCTTGGTAGGATTAGTGTTTTTGGGTATCTTTGTATTTTATTAGTACTTACTTTTATAATGATAGTCACGCGACAAATACGCGAGAGTGCGTGGGGGTGACCGTGCAGTATGGCGGCGAACATCGCGAGCAACAGGGTACCATTAACACGGCGATGGGTTCCGCGCGTTACACTTTTTATTTGGTCGGCGTGATGTTTTTAGTGTATATATATTTATTTAATTTAATAATGTTGTAAGAGTCGTATAGAAAATTAACGTCCGTAAAAAAATGTATATGCTAGTTTGTTTTCACATGTAAGTAATGACGGTGCCGGCCAAAAGGTTTTGCATCATATTATAACTATAAATTAAAAATTTTAAAAACCCCCAACGCAATGATGTCACTCGTATGTTTGACATTAAGTCAATGCCCGTTATGCACCTAAGATCCCTTCCGCAGTTAACAAAAGAACTGATAACTTTGAAACGGCTGAACCGATTTTGATGAAACATATCTAAGAACCATCGCCAAGCTTTCTATTAAAAAAACCGAATCCAAATCGGTTCACCCGTTTAAGAGCTATGATGCCACAGACAGACACACAGACAGACAGACACACACACGTAGCGGTCAAACTTATAACACCCCTCTTTTTGTGTCGGGGGTTAAAAACAAATACAAATGTGACTCGGTGTCAGTCAGGGGAGTGCGGGGAGGGGGTGCGGAGGTTTCTAAGGGCGATTAAAACTTCATTGATTTTGCCGTAGGATGCACCGTTTTCAAGATATTTGACAAAAACACCGGTTCTCGTCCGATCACCGATGTTAAGCAACGTCGGGCGCGGTCAGTACTTGGATGGGTGACCGCCTGGTTTTTGAAGTGAAACTCCTAATGCGACTTCCAAAAAGGTCGCATTAAACGTTTAACGCTACCATGGAGGGGGTATGAAAGCATTAGTATATGTACTGCCGAAGCAAGTAATCTCGCATTGTATACATATATGATTGTATACTAACGGATGTTAAAAACTTCGACAGTGCGATGCAGAACTCATACTGTCTGTGGAAATTTGTATGAGATTTGATAATAGCGCCATCTAGTGAGTAATTTAAACACATAGATGCATAAGTAAATTTAGTTCTATAAGTTATTGCAATAAGATTCATATTGATGTATAAATGCCTTTTTCATTTCGATATTACGAAGTTTCACTTTTTCCGCGCAGAGGAGCTGCACGCACGATTTTTTTTAAACAGATCTACAATGTTACTAAATTACATACATCTAAAGTATTCAATACAAACAAATTTTTTAACACAGTAGATACGCAGAATGAGAGGGCTTGGGCCGTAGTTCACACACGGGCCCAGTGCGGATTGGGAACTTCACACACCATTGAATCCTTCATCGTAGGGCTCATGGTAAATTACAAAATGTAATAATGCACATAAATTCCGAAAAACTCAGTGGTCCGAACCCGGACTCAAACCCACGACCCTCTGCTCGAGAGTCCATAGGTCAAACCACTAGGCCACCACAGCAGACATAATATTAAAATTAATTAAGTTTCAAATCTACTCCATGCATCTACTGTTCTATTTTACGATGTTGGCGCGCGTACTGGCCAGGTTGGCCAAACATTTAAGAATGTTTGGCCAACCTGGCCAATACGCGCGCACAGGTCGTAGTTTAAATCAGTTATTTGCTTATTTTTTGTTAGTTTAAAGCTTGAAATATACTTGTTTTACATTTACTTATCGAAAGTATGACACTCCGACGTATAAATTAATTTTTCGGGCATTTTTTTTGCAATTTTTAAGCACACATTGCGGCATCGCGAAACGTGTTTATGTTGGCTGTGCTTGGACCGAACTAAAACCAAATAAGAGCTCACGTTGAAAGTGAGCTCTTATTTTCCGGGCCGTTTTTGTTGCGCTGACCCGTTATCTAGTTGTATTGTTGATCGAAGCTTTTACAGCATGTAATTTATTTGAATATTTTCGAAGATTTTAAATCTGTAAAGATTTAAAATGCAGGGACATAGCGGTTGCGGCGGTAACTGGCCGGGGAGGGGCGGCGGCGCGTGCCTATAAGGTCAAATGGCAAAACCGGCCAAGTGTGAGTTGGACTCGCGCACGAAGGGTTCCGTACCATTATCTATAAAAACGGCAAAAAAACAGATTTTTTGTATGGGAGCCCCCCTTAAATATTTGTTTTATTTTAATTTAATTATTTATTTTTAAAGTGAATATATAACTAAATATTCTGTGAATATTTCAAGCGTCTACCTGTTGCCGTTATCAATATCGAGCTAAAACGAGCAAAAAAATCACGTTTGTTGCATGGGAGCCCCCTTAAATATTTATTTTATTCTGGTTTTTAGTATTTGTTGTTATAGCGGCAACCGAAATACATCATCCGGGAAAATTTCAACTGTCTAGCTATCACGGTTCATGAGATACAGCCTGGTGACAGACGGACGGACAGCGGAGCCTCAGTAATAGGGTCCCGTTTTTACCCTCTGGGAATCCTCAAAAAAAGCTGTGAACGTTGTATATAAAATAAAGACATTCTGTAGTACATTTAGTATCAGCATTGCACCCGTGCGAAGCCGAGGCGGGTCGCTAGTAGATAATATTTAGTATCAGCATTGCACCCGTGCGAAGCCGAGGCGGGTCGCTAGTAGATAATATTTAGTATCAGCATTGCACCCGTGCGAAGCCGAGGCGGGTCGCTAGTAGATAATATTTAGTATCAGCATTGCACCCGTGCGAAGCCGAGGCGGGTCGCTAGTAGATAATATTTAGTATCAGCATTGCACCCGTGCGAAGCCGAGGCGGGTCGCTAGTAGATAATATTTAGTATCAGCATTGCACCCGTGCGAAGCCGAGGCGGGTCGCTAGTAGATAATATTTAGTATCAGCATTGCACCCGTGCGAAGCCGAGGCGGGTCGCTAGTAGGTAGATAATATTTAGTATCAGTATTGCACCCGTGCGAAGCCGAGGCGGGTCGCTAGTAGATAATATTTAGTATCAGCATTGCACCCGTGCGAAGCCGAGGCGGGTCGCTAGTAGATAATATTTAGTATCAGCATTGCACCCGTGCGAAGCCGAGGCGGGTCGCTAGTAGGTAGATAATATTTAGTATCAGTATTGCACCCGTGCGAAGCCGAGGCGGGTCGCTAGTAGATAATATTTAGTATCAGCATTGCACCCGTGCGAAGCCGAGGCGGGTCGCTAGTAGATAATATTTAGTATCAGCATTGCACCCGTGCGAAGCCGAGGCGGGTCGCTAGTAGATAATATTTAGTATCAGCATTGCACCCGTGCGAAGCCGAGGCGGGTCGCTAGTAGGTAGATAATATTTAGTATCAGTATTGCACCCGTGCGAAGCCGAGGCGGGTCGCTAGTAGATAATATTTAGTATCAGCATTGCACCCGTGCGAAGCCGGGGCGGGTCGCTAGTAGGTAGATAATATTTAGTATCAGTATTGCACCCGTGCGAAGCCGAGGCGGGTCGCTAGTAGATAATATTTAGTATCAGCATTGCACCCGTGCGAAGCCGAGGCGGGTCGCTAGTAGATAATATTTAGTATCAGCATTGCACCCGTGCGAAGCCGAGGCGGGTCGCTAGTAGATAATATTTAGTATCAGCATTGCACCCGTGCGAAGCCGAGGCGGGTCGCTAGTAGGTAGATAATATTTAGTATCAGTATTGCACCCGTGCGAAGCCGAGGCGGGTCGCTAGTAGATAATATTTAGTATCAGCATTGCACCCGTGCGAAGCCGAGGCGGGTCGCTAGTAGATAATATTTAGTATCAGCATTGCACCCGTGCGAAGCCGAGGCGGGTCGCTAGTAGATAATATTTAGTATCAGCATTGCACCCGTGCGAAGCCGAGGCGGGTCGCTAGTAGATAATATTTAGTATCAGCATTGCACCCGTGCGAAGCCGAGGCGGGTCGCTAGTAGGTAGATAATATTTAGTATCAGTATTGCACCCGTGCGAAGCCGAGGCGGGTCGCTAGTAGATAATATTTAGTATCAGCATTGCACCCGTGCGAAGCCGAGGCGGGTCGCTAGTAGGTAGATAATATTTAGTATCAGTATTGCACCCGTGCGAAGCCGAGGCGGGTCGCTAGTAGGTAGATAATATTTAGTATCAGTATTGCACCCGTGCGAAGCCGAGGCGGGTCGCTAGTAGATAATATTTAGTATCAGCATTGCACCCGTGCGAAGCCGAGGCGGGTCGCTAGTAGATAATATTTAGTATCAGCATTGCACCCGTGCGAAGCCGAGGCGGGTCGCTAGTAGATAATATTTAGTATCAGCATTGCACCCGTGCGAAGCCGAGGCGGGTCGCTAGTAGGTAGATAATATTTAGTATCAGTATTGCACCCGTGCGAAGCCGAGGCGGGTCGCTAGTAGGTAGATAATATTTAGTATCAGTATTGCACCCGTGCGAAGCCGAGGCGGGTCGCTAGTAGGTAGATAATATTTAGTATCAGTATTGCACCCGTGCGAAGCCGAGGCGGGTCGCTAGTAGATAATATTTAGTATCAGCATTGCACCCGTGCGAAGCCGAGGCGGGTCGCTAGTAGGTAGATAATATTTAGTATCAGTATTGCACCCGTGCGAAGCCGAGGCGGGTCGCTAGTAGATAATATTTAGTATCAGCATTGCACCCGTGCGAAGCCGGGGCGGGTCGCTAGTAGATAATATTTTTTAGTCAAGTCTATATCGGCGTCTGGGACGCCTGGCCAGCTTTCGCTCAGTCTATTCTATCTAATCTATCTAATAACGAGCAATTCTTGTGTATTATACAACATATAGATATATATTTATAATCAGGATCTCGGAAACGGCTCCAAAGATTTCGATGAAATTTGGTATTTGGGGGTTTTCGGGGATGAAAAATTGATCTAGCTTGGTCTTATCTCTGGGAAAACGCTTGGTACCGAGTTTCAGCCCGAGCGGAGCTTGGTCGCCCAGGTATCTAATCTATCTATCCCTTAGACCTTTAAACGAGCAATTCTTGTTTATATTATATATCATCAGGATCTCGGAAACGGCTCCAACGATTTTGATGAAATTTGGTATGTGGGGGTTTTCGGGGATGAAAAATTGATCTAGCTTGGTTTTATCTCTGGGAAAGCGCTTGGTACCGAATTTCAGCCCGAACGGATTTCGGTCGCCCAGGTACTTTTAATAACACTTAAATTTGTTTACTTGGAGTCAGTAATTTTATGTCCACAGGAGAGACACATTTTGTTTCTTACGCTGTGTATTACCCGTCTTGTACTTTTAAATAATCAAGAATACGTGTTAAACTAAGTATAACAAAATCTTTATACTCGATCAAAAAGAAGATTTGAATATATACCTAAAGTTGAACCAAAAATTGGTTGATTTTAGATAATTTGGTCTGTTAACATTGTACTCTGTTTGAAAAAAATATACCTTATTAAGTTTCGCCGGATTCTTCCTTTTTTAGTTTTTCCGAACCGGTGGTACATTCCTGGACATTCATAAATGCTTGAATTTGGTCTGTTTAATTTGATTGGTTGCAGTTGATTACGTTTAATAAAGGATGAAACAGGCCAGCACAGCGGGTACTGTAGGTATATTATATAGTTTTCAACTTTACCTGTTTGTTCGTCTTCATAATCAAGGCAATTCTCGAGTATCGGTCACGTGCCCCCATTGTTTCTCCCACGTGTTTACAGAACTTCCGTTAAGCGTTTGTGTGGAATTGTACTCGACGCGTGCTGAGATATTGTCTAAGATAGGGCTGTCCACACCAGATACGATCAAATACTACATAGGTTGATGGGCCCAGCGTTGCCAGACGTCCCGTACCTCTGCCATGAGTTACACTAGTTTGCAGTGACCGTACTCGCTAGCGACGGCGTAAATGATTTGTATGGAGAATTGTACTTCCGTAAGTGACCGCTAGAGGCGCTGTACACATTCTCTATACAAATCATTTACGCCGTCGCTAGCGAGTACGGTCACTGTAAACTAGTGCAACTCATGGTAGAGGTGCTGATTTTTTTCCCCAAAATTAAATGTCCCGCACAGGACAAGCTCGGACCCGCTTTTGTGGTAGGTACTTGGTAGGCATTACTCGAATGTGCGTAGGTATGGTAAATAAAAACACATATTTTTATTTAAAATGACTTCTCTATGGCTTTTTGGTTATCTACTGTCATTCAAACGTACCTAATATGAAATTCAAATAAATAATAGGACGAATATTTAAAAACCACTGAGTTTAATTACTTAACTAAACGGGACTTATCACGCAATAAATAATTATTTATTTACCTCGACGTTTCGGCCACACTGCAGCAATCCGATTGCTGCAATGTGGCCGAAACGTCGAGGTAAATAAATAAATATTTATTGCGTGATAAGTCCCGTTTAGTCTAGTAATTATGAGTGAAAATCACGAAAGTTTAAAACCACTGAGTTAATGCGTTTTTTTATGTGCTCCGTTTTCGACGAAAGTTTCCCGCTTTTTTTTACAAAAAAGGTTCAAGAATCCCGCTTTGCCTGAAAAATAAATCTAGCAGCGCTGGATGGGCCTCAGAAATAAATAAAATAAAATTTGTAAACTTTTTCTCTCTTCATTTGCTACGTCGCGGCCGCAAAATTTATGTAACAACACTTATACAGCTAATATTTCACTAGTACTATGTTAAGATAGTTACCGATCCAGATAAGCGTTTAAAGACTAGTGAAGTAACAGCCCATAAAGGCCGAGGGCAGTGTTAGGGCTAGTTACATATTATAAATATTTAGGGTCACGATTTTGAGAGAGCAATCGATCTCCACAATATAAGATGTGGGCTGTGCTTTGAACAGCCCGGGCCTCTTATTATCCTTTTCTTGTTGTCTTATTGTCTAACGCACTCGGAATCACAATTGTTTTCATTACTTCTTTCTGTCACACGGTACAGGATGAAAGTAGAAAGAGATAGTGAATACAATTGCGAGCGTCCACGCGTTCGACAATATGCCTCTGGTCCTTAGTATTCAACGTCGCGGGAACACGAAGAATTGGGGATTGAACGATTTGAATACGTTTTTTACAATTTAACTATGTATGGTTCAACTTTGCCACTGTCAAGGCTTTAATAAAGACATCATGCAAAATGTTTTCGTCAGTTCTAAAATGAGCCGTTGGAATAGAAGGAAGTAGATAGGTACTGCGGATCTACGTACGATAACAAATCCATCCAAGTTTCACTTGGGGGCTAACGTCCCATGACAAGTGCTACTAGCGGCGTCGGGCGAAGAGGCACAACGTTGCCGAACTTCGCTTGATATGATTGGCGACATTATTTACATGGGCACATTATGTCGAGCGAAGACCTTCAACTTTGGGCCGCTTTAACCTGTGTCGTTGGCCACACGTGTCGCGGGATATCTGTCCCCGAATGCATCCCTGTCTAAATAATAGTAATAAACCATGGGACAATTGACACCAATTGACCTAGTCCCAACGAAGCAAAGCTTGTACTATGGGAATCGAACCCGGGACCTCAAGCTTCGTACTCAGGTTCTCGAACTACTAGGCTATCCGGTTGTCATATTGGTGCCCCGTCGCGCCTATCCCAATTATTCTATGATACTGTAAGTACCTATACTACTACTCTTATACTACAGACATTATTCGACTGTTTGTTTTGATAGCTTCAATCGAAATCACGGTTCGTGCGTCAGACAACATGGCGCTGAACGTGCGAAAACTTCCACTGTTGCTATTGTACAAATCAGCATTATATTTTATTGCTTGACAGAAAACTTTGGCAGTCTGCCGGCCGCTGTAAACAGAACGTGTACTCTTTACTTTTGAAGCTGAGGGCGTAGAACACTGCGTTTATCGCAGATGTATGGGAACTACCCCTTTTGCATATGCAATGTTAAAAAGAAAAATTTTCGTTAGGTACTCCGGAGACTGAAAGAAGCGTGAGTCATCTATCACTTTATCAGACAGTCATCCCAGCCTTTACACGTCCCACAGCGGGACTCAGGCCTCCTTTCAGAATGTTGGAGTTTTGAGCACGGGAGAAAACAATACTTTACCATAAGTATTCTTCAAGTATATTTAAGGCTTTCAGCAAAATATTTAACTTTTTACGTTTGATGAATGATAATGATTAGTGAAAATATATCTACGTGGGTGTTAAATACTAGGATGGTGATAAACTGTAATTTTTTGCACTTGACGACAGCTCTAAAAAACAATGCGGCGAAATCAACAATAGGTATATCCGTTAGCTTTCTCTTTTCGCGACGGTCTACAAACTGTCAACGTTTGTGTTATCATATCAACTTATCACATTGATGAATTGGTATCCCGTATGGAGATGAATGTTTTCATGACAAGAAATAAGTCTGTCTGCTAATAAGTTATATTTATATCGAACTTATAAATGACACCTTTCGAGTACCTAACCGTTGCAATGCATTAATTTAGTTCAAATGTGTCTACGTATGAACTCAATTACATTTATTTATTTGTATATTTTGCGAATGTCATCGTTCCATACTTACAGGCCCATAAAGTTGACTTAAATTTTTGCCCATAAGTGTGTAACTAAACCCCATACAGCCAGATGAAATTCACTAACTTCTTGTACTTACTTACAAAAATAAGATAATTTTGTAATTCCAGTTGTTCGAAAAGGTCACTGTTTTTTAACCCTTTTCCAGGCCCCGTCTATATATTTAGATACACACTACAAATTTTATCATTGTTTTATATTGTTTACTTACGCAGGATTAATTTAAAAGGTAAGCATATTTTAAACAAGTTCTATTAATTTGCTACCATATTGTAAAGGTAGCAAGGTCGAATCTTTGTGTAGATTTATGTGGTCGCTTTATGCACTATGCCTGGAAAACGACCTCTGCCCTGCTGTCATACAGACAGTATATAGGCAGGGATGATGATGATGATGACTGAAAGTTAGGCAATTAAATTTAAACTCAGTCGTGGCAATTTAAACTTGCTCTATTCAACCCTGAAAATAACATTAACAAACCAACTAGCTCCTACTAAATAGTTACCGAAATCAAATATGACCTTTGAATAATTATTTGATTATTTCAATGTGACCTTTATCTGCATAACTTACACTTCCCCTGAGGATCGATCAATTATCGTATCTAATAATAGTCGAAGATTAAACCTTTTACTGTTATTCGTTGTTAATAATTGCCGATAAAATTAAGTTTAGTTTTCCGAAGAGTTAAAAGTTTTGGCTGGTAGAATTGTGTCTAAAAAGTCTATGGTGACTGTCAGGGTTATATTTTTGTATTTATTTTTAAATCACGAACATTTCGTATACAGGGTTATTTGTAATTCACTGACATCCTCTTAACCCTGAATTCCTATCACTCAAACAAATGTTTTTTGTTCTACGACTTTTTAAAATGAAGCAATTTTTTTCCCATACAAATACACAGAGTATCGTAAAAATAAGAGGAAATCTCAAATTTTCAAAACGTTATTACACCAAAAATATTAAGTTATGACAAAAGCTGTAAAACGAAAAACGTTTGTTTAAGTGGTAGGAGTTTAGGGTTAAAAGGATGCTAGTGAATTACAAATAACCCTGTATAAAGAGAAAACGCGTAAGAGAAGATCATACCATACGTAACATATCTAGTTATTATTTACCTTGTATATTTTTTGTAGGTACTTATTTTTCTGTATGGTTTTCTTTGTGGTGTACAATAAAGAGTCATTGTATCGTATTGTAGTTATTGCATTGGAGGTTGAGCTCTTATCAGTCAGTTTGATTTAACATGGAATGTCTTACATTTAAGAGCGGAGTTATATAACGATACTTGTTAATAATGTTGTGGTATGGATCGCGATAAACGTGTATTATGTGACAATATTGATAGTAGGTATAATGCGTAGTCCTTTGGTGTAGGTTGCGTGGTCTTAGAGGAGGGTTGGTGCGATAAGTGTTTGCGACGCTTTTACAATTTGGGCGTTGTTTAGCTTGATGAACGCATGTCAAACTTCAACAAGCCTGTAAAGGCGGCGTAAAACTTTATGGATTTGTTGGAGCTTTAGTATGCGTGAAGTCATGGAAGCCTCATTGTTTTTAATTATTTGTTTACTCAAATACAAACAAAATAAGTACAGAAATACTTATTTCTAAATACCTCTGCCAAACTGCATAGCAATTTGTTGGCAGAAAGTGTAGAACTCTCATTACTTAATTTTAATAGGGTTCCGACTCTCACTTGGCCGGTTTCATTCTACCAAACCTTTGGCCTCTGAAGCAGAGGATTGTGGAACAAACTTAGGCTCACACCAGGATTTTACATTCGAAATTTACTATTAGCTTTACGGCGAAGGAACACATCATGGGGAAACCTGCACACACCTGCGAAGCAAATCAATGGTCTGTTAGAATAAATACCCAATCCACACTGATTCCGCATAAACTGCAGCACGAGCTTTCCCATTCTAAGAAGAGGCCTATGCCCAACAGTGGGTCGTTAACAGGCCGAAACGATGTATGCATGATGCTGTCTAAATTGGTTATTCCAATTCCAATATTATTATTTTTTCCTTTTTTATTTTTTTTTGACGGTGGAAGCATTCTACACTTCCACTAAACGTAGATATAGTTAAGATGTAGGTATAGTTTTAGTTTTTTAACTAAGGGACCCAATACATCCCCCAATAATTCTATATTTGTATGGTTTTTTAGTTTGTAATTTTTAAGAGTTTGTAATTTATTATATTGTAATTTGAAAAGATGACTTCCTGCCAAGTTTCTTGCGGCGTTTCTTCTTGGCAATGATGGTCCTTACGAAAGCGCTGGTAGTTTTTAAAAAAAGTGACATGTAAAAGAGCCCTTTGCGGCCTACTTGCAGAATAAACGTTTTGATTTTTGTTTTTTTTTTTGGTTCTCAGTCAGCCGCATTGTTTGCAGTGATGAACGGGCTCCAAAGATTGCTAAGTGAGATAGTTTACAGCGTCACCTCGCGGCAGGGCGGAGCAGACGTTTCTAGACGTGGAAATATATGCGGCTTCAAGTTATAAGAGATAGCGGTTACAGTTATGAAAATATTATTAAGCTTTTTAACTGCATTAACAAAATAAATAAAAACGTTAAAATTTTTGTAACTTCTGAATCCCTAGAATATAATCTATCGGAATATACTTAGATTTAAACATATAGGTGCATATTTTACACTCATATACTGATTGGAAGAATCGCAAATAGATACAGAATAAATGCGTGCTTAGGTAGGTACTGTTTAATATAAATAATAATGACTACAGCTCTTTCGTCTAGACATTTCATAGAACTTTGCTAATAATTGTGCTATCTAATAATTATTCAATTTATTTCTCGCTTTGTCTGTTAGCATTTAAAATCAGAATTGCCTAAGGTAAACGTACCAATGCTCGACACCTCAACGCCCATTAGATGACACCCATCTGTCACCTCTCTTACTGTGACATAAATACAAATACGTTTATTGCCAGAACATAGTAAATACAATAGATCATAGTGGTACAGGATGTTTTTATGTTCTACCCTATCTAGGCGTGCAATATTGAATTATTATTATTTAGTATTAACAATATGGGAATGATTAAGCCATATGCATGCATAAAAAGGCATTTAATTATAACTTATTGCAAATTATTAATATATTATTATAAAGTCAGTTATAATATTGAAGGTACCATGTATTGGGTCAGTGTCGAGCACAGGGACGTTTACCTTACTTTGTTTCTCAATTCTAATTTCAATTGTGAAGAAATTAGTATCAATAGAGTGACATGCCTCGAACAAGACATACCGAGATAGAAGCGACCACATCCTATTTGGATCCTATTCTGTTCATCGTTAAGGTGTAGCTGAAAAGTTTGTACCGAACTATTCAAAGAAACGCCTAAATCTTGTTACTTAGATCTAGTCTTTAAGCGTATCCACAATAGCGAGCAAGGTGAAGCAACCTCCCGAAAGGGCAAATCCGACTGATATAAAATGTCGAACATCCCTGCAGATTGCATTCCGAGTTCCAACGGCGAACAATAACATCACGTACAACACCCACAACATGATGAAACTGGTAAGATCCATCAATTGGCTTATTTGATACATATGAATTCTGAATTTGTTGAACAGCAGTTTCATCATTGTTTTACAGCGCGATAAAGTAAAACTTTCATGTTATACTCGTAATTAAATTTAAAATACCCATTTATGTAAGTTGGCTGGCGCCCCTTGGTCGATGGTTCCCCCCTCAAAAACTGCCCTCAAAATTTAATTATCATGCTCGCCACCTGATTTTAGCGGCGCACTCTTGCCGGTCCTAACCTTGTTCTCGAAAGTTTAAAACGTAGGTTATACTAGCCCTTTTAGGGTGCAAAGATGAAGGATTGATCAAGCTAAATCATACTTCTCAGCGCGTTTATGACACCCCTTGCGAACATTGAAGGCTTTCGAGGGGCAGTGGCAGGAGAACACTCAGAGAAAATCAGGAGGCGTTCCTACTAACTTACTAAAGTTATAGAAAAGGAGGAATTTTCATAGCGCTGTGATGATGGTTGAGATCCAATGATCTAGAAGAGAGGTCTTTGGACTTTTTTGTCTTGGAAACCCTTTCCCTAGCCTTATTTTCGAGTTTAGGGTAGCCCTCTTGCTTATCTACTTAATATTGTTTTTTTTTTAAATTGACTTCATGTGTTTTCTTTTTCAGTGAACATAGACCCCTCGTAAGACTTGATTGACCCCTGGGGGTCAATATGACCACTTTGGGTATCACTGATCTAGATGTTCATATACAGGATAATGAAAACTCATGTTCGATATGGATGAATTTAAATGATATTTTTTTAATATAAGTTATTGTTAATTTCCAGGTACTATTATTAGCTGTGGCCGTTGCTGCCGTGTCTGCCGGCCGTCTGGACCACCTGACCGGCGGCACATACGGCGGGGAAGCCACGCGCTTCGAAAACGTTAACAATGGCGACGGAAACTATCGCTTTAGGTAACTGTGTTATTAAGGAAGTCTGTCGCTGAAATATTTATTAATATTTATATAGAAGAAACAGTTGCCTAAATAATAATAATAATAATATTAGGGGACAATCTCACACAAATCGACCTAGTCCCAAACTAAGCAAAGCTTGTACTATGGGTACTAGACGACGATAGACATACTTATATAGATAAATAAATACTTAAATACATAGAAAACATCCATAACTCAGGAACAAATATTCGTGCTCATCACACAAATAAATGCCCTTACCGGGATTTGAACCCAGGATCTCTTGCTTCGTAGGCAGGGTCACTACCAACTAGGCTAAAGCGGTCGTTAAAAAATAAATCGGTCGTTAAATAGTCGACTGATTGACTGACTGACATAAACGCACACACACTACTGGGCCTTGGGGTTTGTAAATACACTAATGACGAATTTTTGGAAACTCAATTCCTAAAGGACTGAAATAAGGAAAAGAATTTTGTAAATAAAATTGAAACATCTGAAGCTATAAAAATTTTAAATTTTATAGCTTACGGCTTTAATTGTTCTTTGAAAATCAACTTTAAAAGGATAAAGGATGAAATAAAACATGGAATGTTTACGCAGTAGTTTTGGAGAAAATAAATGGAGTCAACTTTTTTCTTCCGCGGACAATGTTAATAATTAACTGCTCTATTCTCAACACCAAAAAAGAATGTATTGAAAGCCGCATGCTTACTACTTCCATGTTTCGTGTTCAAATCTCTGCTCAAATATTCTGTTTGAAATTGATAACGTGTTGCTAGCTAATGGAAAAGTTAGCATTGTAAGCAGAACCAAATAGAAAAACTTAATAACGCAAAAACATCTTGTAAATTATATTCAAGTTTCTGCCACGCGAGTGTGTAGTAATTATATAAGTAAAACGTCAAATTCCTAACGTTATATGTATCCTTGTTCTCTATTAACGTACTGTCTCTACATCCAGCTACGAAACTCCAACCGGCATATCAGCGCACGAGAGCGGGTCGCCGCGTGCGCAGGGTCCCGAGGGCCCCGCCGTGACCGCGGAAGGGGCGTTCTCGTACCGCGCGCCGGACGGCCAGCAGATCTCCATCTCTTACACCGCTGACGAGAACGGCTTCCACCCCGTCGGCTCTCACCTGCCCACACCTCCTCCCATCCCAGAGGCGATCTTGAAGTCCCTGGAATTCAACAGACAGAATCCATCTTCGTGAGTGTTGTTGTGACTTTTTTTTTATTATATCCGCATGAGGTCCTGATGACATTCAATTTGAACCTAATATTTAGTCCACATAGGAGTGTCATTCAAAGAGGGGCCTAGTTGTTACCTGACAAGATATTTAAAATATGTTACTATACGTAGCAAGCACTGCTAGCACTTATTTATTACCATTAAATAGTCCAGAAGTTTTTTTTTAAACAGTACTGTCTTCGATAACCTAGTACCTAGTTGTTTTGGTTAGTGAGATATCGTTAGATGACTGTATGTAAGTGCTTTAGTTTACCTATTATGTTTTTTTGTGACATGAGGTAGCAAACGAGCAAGTTAGTTACCTGATGAGTAAGTGGGCACAAAACCTCCATTTGTACATCCGCAACAACGGAGGATTGCAGATTCGTTACCAGCTACCTGCGTAGAGGGCTAAGAAAGATTACCTCTTGTGCGTATATTTTTACCCGCTGTCTTCCTTTCTATGGCGGAACACAACAGCGTGAGCGAGCACTGCTGCCTAGCGGCAGGATTAGAGAGTAATGTGTATATAATATTATGTAAAATTACGGGGAGCTTCAGTTGCTCTATCTTAATTTAATGCGAAGCTCGGCAAACGAGGGTCAGATTTTTTGTTTTTTCATTAATTTTTCCTTTGTTTTCAGCGATGATGGCTCCTACAACGGCCGTAACTCCTATCGCTTCTAGACAATTAAACCACGCGTTAAGGATATAGTGACCTCATAAAATGCCTGGACTGTGATATTGAAATATATTTATGTAGTTCCATAAGTTATTTAATAACGAATCAATAAACAGAAGTGTTTACTAAATTTTTGTTTATTTATTTAATAGCTTTCGGGTTGTTGTTCCTTATTCATTATTTTCTTACCGTCAGTCAGTGGCAATGGTTTTTATAAATATGGTATTTAAATAATATTACAGAAACGAAAAAGAGACCCTTTGGATGGTTTTCGTAATCATAATTTCATTATTTTACTATTAATAAAGAGTAAGTCAATTTTGTATCAAGATAATAATAGAAGCGAGCCATAATAAATGTGATTTAGTTCTCTTTCAAGGATTTCACAATTACATTTTCGACAGGATTGCCAAGCCTAGCGTCAAATTTTTCGTCTATAGTGATCCATAAATTACAATTGAAAAATGCAAATCTTATTTTATTAATTATTGCCGTGTATATTTTTGACAAGTATACTTTTTTTGAAACACTTTGCCCCGTAAGTTTTTTATTATTTCTACATTTGCAGCAAATATATTTATTGAAAAACTTCCGAAACTCCGGGTCTAATAAATAAATAAAGTCATTTTGGACGACGCAGTTTAGACGGTGTTGAGTACTGATATGTTTCAGAACATTATATTTTTTCATTTGCGTGAGACGTAGGTAGGTACATTAATTCCGAACAATTTATAGATACAATTGCTCTATTTGCTGTATACAAGTTCTTGATAATATAGTTAACCCACCGCAAAATTGTTGAAAGTAGAGGAGTATTCATTTTATTTAATACTGGAAGTTAAATCGAAGACAAACTGATAATTGTGTTACTTACTTTCCACAAATTAATGGAACTATGATTTGTGCGAGTTGTATGAATTGACGGACTAAAAACGTCAATGAGTTAAGAATTAGTTGGAGGGACTTTTTGGTCAACCAAAAAAGTGAAATAGTATGTTAGAAAATCTATGTACTCCAATCCAATTTATACTATTCGATATATATTTTTTTTATTTGTAAATTTCCTGTCAAATGTATTCTTTATCCTGTCATATGTGTAAATAAACTCTCTCTCTCTCTCTCTCTCTACTAATATTTTTTTACCATTCAGTCATTCGTTCAGTTATAAAAATAATATAATGGCGGCTCCACTGCATTTCTTGTCCTAAAATGCCACGAGAATCCTTACCCTAGTTATATTCTAAACCAACCACTCCAATTAAATAAACTACGTTTCCACCATTTCCGTATAAGCACAATGAAGTGTCTAATGGTATCTACATAGATACAAATGCCATTCAGCAGTTGAGACAAAGACGGGCTGCTCATTCAAACGTCTCTCGAAGCTTATACAAAGATGTGAATATTGTACCGTAGTGTCAATATTTTATAAATTTGGAGCTAAAATGTTAAAATTATTCGTTTTGTAAACCTAAGCAACGAGTACACTTTTTAAATTAAGTTTCCTATGTAGATATAAAAGACAAGAAAAGTTTTACTATCTTACTAATATTATGAATGCGAAAGTTTGGAATTTGGATGGATGGATGTATGGATGTTTATAATTACTCTTTTGACGCTAAAACGGTTTGACGGATTCTGATGGAATTTTTTTTTGTTCATTGAGAAACAAACAGTCATACATAAATATGAAATTTTAATAGATAACAGTAAACAGACCAATAGTTTCCTTAATCGATTGGTTAAAGAAAACGTGGCCGAAAGGTAACAATTGAAATATACATATAGGTAGAAATTTGGCACACAGATATCTTTTTGCCTGGATTAACATTACTTTTTATCTTGGAAAATTGCATTGTTTCCGTAAGATAGCGATAAACGAATTCTTCGTAGACGAAGTCACGGACAACACCTACTAATTTCATAGTTTTCCTAGATAAGTCAACTTACGACATTTACGTTACACTTAGGGCGTTTCTGGCTGCTCGCCCTCCGGTAAGCTTTAAAAGCCATCAGAGGCTATTATCAAACCGCGTTTAGAAAGGGATTGAGCTCATATGTCATTTTTTAACTAATGCATGATACATTGTCAGTGGTAGAGTGTGCAGATAAATTAAATTGTTATTTTAGTACATGAAGTTCTAAAGCATGGAAAAAATATCAAAATAGACTACTTAAATAAAATACACAGGTTGTAAATAATTACTTTTAGAAAGACCATAAAAATTATTCAGTCATAACACCATCGTCATCAGAGCTGTCTGTATCATCACCTGAATGAACAAAATAAATGGATAAATTATATAATATTATGGTAACGATTAATATTTTATACATACGTATTTTTATAACGGCTACGGCAATTTGATAACGCGAAAATAATGTGAATTAGTGACAGTTTTTTCAGATATGATATTAATATTTTTTATAAAACAAATGACAACATTTTAACGAGAATAGAGACCAAATATGCAAAGCACTCTCTGTAAATCTATTAACTCTGTTATCAATAAATGTCAGCACTTATGAAGATGTCAATCGACTTACGATAATATTTAATCATTTATAAGTACTGTTGTGCTAACGGTACTCTCGAATCCCTTTCTAAACGCAAATAATAACAGCAACAGTCCATCCGAAAAAAATACTTAGGCTATAGCTATTTATGTTCAGTCTACCTACTAGCGAAAAAGGTCTGTACTTTGCATGAACTTTATTTGGTAATATAACTTTAACTTTATAGGTACTACAACTTTAAAAGTAATTGCGGAAAGCATAGGCCCAGGCACCCAGGACGTAACTCAATAAAGATTCATCCATGTGTTCAACGGGTATTTATAAACTCTGGTTAGTAAAATTATGAACGTTTTTTCTTTCATTTTAATTAGAAAAGTTTCACTCATTTCTATCTCAACCCTTATTAAAAGCTCAGCCTGTTTTATTAAAATCTGCACTTATAACTTGTATTAAGTTCAGAAGTGAGTTTTTATCTAGTATATTATCGCCGGGTTAAAGGCAAAACCGACTAAGTATTTTGTCCAAAAAAAGCAGATAGTCTGGTTTGCCTTTAACTCGGCGTTATGAGCTCTATAGGTTATTAAAATAAAATGAATAGATATGCAGATAGATAATCTCTCTATTATTAGTTAGTAAAATTACGTGCGTCATAAAATTCGCTGTAATTCGGTAAACATAAAAAAAACCGGCCAAGTGCGAATCGGGCTCGCGCACCGAGGGTTCCGTACAAATTTATATGTATCTATGAACATCCAGTCTTAGCAGACCACTGCTCCTAAGCAAAATGTGCGCAGTGTGGGATCATTGTAGATTGGTTACTGATATAGACAGACAGACAAAAAAAATTATGCTTTTCGCAATTTTTCCTTTATTTGTGCTATAAGACCTTGCTTCGTACCAAATTTCAAGGTTCTGAGTTCACGGGAAGTACCCTTTAGGTTTTGATTCCCTTGCGAGTTTCGAAAATATGCGGAAATTTGCTTCATTAACGGCTGTATCTTTTGATTGCGTTGGCTTAGAAGTTTGATTTTTTCACAGCTCCAAGGGACAGTAGACTTGAGTATTTGATATAAATTTCAGCTTGATACCTCCACGCGTTCCTGAGAAAAAGGGTCTTGACAGACAGACGGACGGACAACATAGTGATCCTATAAGGGTTCCATTTTTTCCTTTTGAGGTACGGAACCCTAAAAAACAAGAAATAGTTCGTCTAGCAGCAAAGAACATGAAAACAACAAGGAAAATCGCAAACTAGGTAGGTATACACGAGTATTTTTAATCGGTGATCTGAAGTTGAAAAATATTGATCCCTAGCCAAAATGGAATTTAATAGGCGAGATCTAAAAGCAATGAAGTCAGTTTCAATAAAAAAAACTTTATTGTTAAAATTTCCTCTAACTACCGAATGCATGGTCATAGGTCATAGTCATATCCATATCCTACATTTGTAGAAGTTTAGTAGTTTCGTCAAGTGTTATCGCTTAAGCGGGGAATTTGACAGGTCTCACCTCACATCTAAGTTTGTCTAAGAAACTGACTTGTCAAAGAGGTTTTAGGCTCATAGACTAAACCTTTAGGGTAACAATGATTTTAATCAAAAATGAATTTACAAATGAGCATTATTTTTAAAAATAGACGTTTTGTTTCATGTAATTACGACCTAAACGTGATCGCCATCGAATACTTACTGATATAGAAAAACTGGTTCCTGATCTCACCGATTAAAAATATTCCTATAGGGGCAGATAAAAAATGGAAAACTACTTCTTACTACTGAAGGTGTTGGTACTTTGAATCTCTCGGCGCTCATGATTGTACTTTAAAATCACTTACTTGGTGCGGTCAGAATTCAACTCTAGAATTGCTCGCTTTGCTTTGGATTCAAAATAGCACCGTCGCCGTAAAAATATAATTTTGCTCTTTTGTGATACAATATAGATACTATTTTGTATGGGAGGGTAGATAAACTTCCCGTTTGGTCCCATTACAATTTGAAGAAAACGTATTAAGTATAAGGAAGCTATTTGAAATAGTTTAAATTTTTTTCTTAAAAAACTTGTGTCTAATATTTACATCGTATGTAACTAAAGGCTGAGAATGAACTAAGTAATTTCGAAGTCCGTGTTGTTTTCTATTACGAAGTCAACAGTTTATAGGAAACCTCTACGACTCGATCGAAAATTCAAAGAAGGAATACCCGAGTAGGTGTTCCATGAAAGTTGCAGGGAACTATTACACAAGTTTAGCTTTATCATGCTCGCTACCACTCCCGGTCTGGTGCATTAAATAATAACTGGGTTTTATACTGTCTGTAGGAATTTAAAGCGATATTTCAGCGGACATATATACCTAACTCTGTGTACATTGGGAATTGATTTCACTGTAAATGTAAGGTATGTACTTCTGATTAATAAAATACTGTGTTAGGGGGTCGAAATAAAATAAGCAAACACATTTGTTGAAATAAACAGTGCTTTATTATCAAAATTAGTAAAAAGTAGTAGTTAACAATGTTTTTGTAAATAAATAAAATATGGCATCACAATCACGTTGAAGGCCATTAATTTAAATAAGAAAGTTATAGTTTCGTTCAGTAGTGATATCCACCAGCGTTGTTGTTGTAGTGACCGCTGTTATAGGAGCCGTCCCTATAAACATTAAAAAAAAGGTTTAGGTACTAAAAATAAAATAAAGCCAAGCTAATAAAATAAAGGTTTATGTTCATAATGGATTGCACACTAGGATAAGCCAGACACGCGGTAAACAGATTCAACAACATTAATAAGAGCCCGGATACAAACATGGTATTTTATGTTTAAAAAGTTAAATATGTTCTCCGGCTTATAAAGCTTGGGCTGTACAAATGACAGGTTACAAGAGGTCACTTTTTAAAGCTAGGTTAGTAATCTAGGAACTTTGGCTTCGTGTATAGAGACACAACTGTTTCTAGCTCGTTTTGTCTGAATGTTCATTTGCCGTCAAATAGATATACATCGCAGCATCCGATCCCCGTTACCGGTTATAATGTCAAGCATGTCAATGCGCGTTCTGGTCTCAAAGAGCGTCGTCTTGGAAGCGGCTTAACAACGTAAGATTTGTTTAGAAGAAATGACTTACGAAGATGGGTTTTGCCTGTTGAACTGCAGGGACTTCAAGATCGCTTCTGGGATGGGGGGAGGCGTGGGTAAGTGGGAGCCAACGGGGTGGAAGCCGTTTTCGTCAGCGGTATAAGACACGGAGATCTGCTGGCCGTCCGGCGCGCGGTACGAGAACGCCCCTTCCGCGGTCACGGCGGGGCCCTCGGGACCCTGCGCACGCGGCGACCCGCTCTCGTGCGCTCTGATGCCATTGCCGGTCTCATAACTGGAAATAAGTGTTCAGATTATCCTCAAAATTTAAGATTGAACTGCTAAAATATGGACGGTAACTACCGTTCACCTATTAGTCCTCCGTTACATTTTTAAAGATTTTCAATGTTCTTTAAATCGCTGTTGACGGAAAGATCGTACGGAAACAGTCATTGGAAATAACTATTTACGCAAGTCGATACATTATAATAAAATTAAAATTTTAAATACGCATGGAAAGTATAATTTCATTACAGGTAACTACCTACCTTTAAGTTAAAATTTTCTAATGAATAACGACGCATTTAAAGAAACTTTGAACGTTACGAAAATTAGGTAGCTTAGTATGAAGCGTAGGAAAAGTTCTAGAACAAAGTTACAGTTTTCACAACTACTAATTTATGTTTAAGTATTAAGTAGACACAGAAGTTACATTATCGCAACCTTAAAGGTTGCAGTTCAAATATAACTTTCTTTATGCTTTTAGCAACCTTTAGGTGCTAAGAATCCAACCAAGCCAGTGCAATAATTATTAATAGGTAGGTACTCTTGTTAAATACAATTATCGTATCACCATCATCCCAGCCTATATTATATACGTCTCACCTGACTCCCACGAGGGCCCAGTGCGGACTGAGAATTTTACACACAAAAAAAAAGAAAATAAAAGTTGTATTTTTGCCAAATCGATGACAGATATTGATACCTAAAAACTATACTTACACTATTTTTCAACCGGATCCTGATGATAATAATATGTATACCAAAAAAGATGAGTTTTTTGCAATCTTACCTGTATCTGTAATTCCCGTCACCGTTATTAACGTTCTCGTAGCTCAGTATGGGTATTTGCGGACCTCGGTTGTACCCGGACGAGGCCCCACTGTAGCCATCGAAGCCGTGGTTGAAGCCTCCATCATAATTATCCGGCCTGTAGTGGGCGGCCGAAGCTAAGGCCAGGATGGCGAAACATAGCGCTGTCTGAAAGTGAAAAAATGTAAAAAAGAAACTGCTATTTCAATTGTTAGGCTATAGCGAGGTTCTGCGATATAAGTAACCGATTTCTCTCATGAAATTTTTGGGTAAGTTAGACTGTATACATAAGTACAAAATATTAAGTTATTTTTTTTATTTTAGTTATAGGTACAGAGGGAGAGCCGTGAAGTTTTCATTAATATTGTCACACCTGTATCTCTGTAGTTCAACTGAATGGAAAACAAATCAAAGTTAACAAAAAATAATTTTCAAACATGTTATCACAAAAATTTAGATCATAGTTGAACATGTGTTCAAAACATAATCATCAGTATAATAATATAAAAATAATATTTCAAGTTTGTCTAAGACTTTTAAGTATTCCGTGGTAAGATCACAAACCTTTAGGAAATTCATAGCTGCTTCACAGTATATGCTTCTATTACTCCAAAGAACAGTTCTTCAGTCGAAAGTTGATGACAGAATGATGTCTTCGAAGCTCCTCAAGTTTTTATATCGGTATCGTCGGTATTCGTTTAAAAAGTCACCTTGCAGTTGTCGATTGTTGAATAACATTCCACGGCTACCCCCTGCTGTTATTCGATTACTATGGCATGATAAGGATTCACGTTTAAGCTAAACTATTACTAACCCTTTCAAGGAATAAGCTTTCCTATTGTTTCCTATTTATTCTGGTGCGCAGTTCGTGGGTACGCAAAATAACATATTTATGTGTCGTAACATACGTATAGCCTCAAACTATTCTAGATTCTAAAAGCGCGTGTCTCATTTTTCCAGAGTGATAATACTTCGCCTTACGTTTCAAGAGGAGCGTTGGAGCGATGCCGATGTGTTAGAAGAATAATAAGTTTAGTATTTTTTTATTATTATTTCTGTAAATCGCCACTTTTTGAAGTAAAAACAAAGTATTACGCTAAGTGATTGACATAAGTACTTATACTTGTAACATATTAACAAAAGCGAAAACGTTTCATGTACTTACTTAAGGGGCTACCGTGTTTTTGGCGCATTTATTGCATTCATTTAAACTCGTGCTGTATCATTACTAGCAATACTATAGTCCTGAAATTCATATGTAAGATATTTGAGGATTCACTCTAGTGACCAGTTTTTTTCGAAACACGATTACTTGTAGTTCGCTCGATAGAAAAAAAAACCAAAGTAGTCTCTAAAAAATAAAATAATCTCGTAGTACGACGCTAATACTGCTTGCACTGCACGGAAGGTGATGACTTTTTGAATGTTAAAAAATAAGATGTTTTCTAGGGCGTAGTTCTGCTACATTTTTAAAATATGTATTTGTTTTAGTAATAAGATGAAAATACCCAAAAACACGCGAAGTCCAACCAACCTAACTTGAGCCATGCCTCTCCAACGCGGACCCACGCCCGAAAACGCCCACCCAAAATCGATTGGCGCGAAAAACTCGGTAGCCCCTTAACTTAACCAACGATTTTCAGGGTTCCGAACTCAATGGAAGCCAGCGGGACTCTATACCTATAGGCACCCCTGTCCATCTGTCTATTTGTCGCAAGATTCTATCTTTTGAACATTAATGCAAAATAAAATAAAGATGCAAAATATTTTTTGCTCGATTTTAAAAGTAGACGTAGGACAAATTTATTATCAACTATTCATGTTAAGTCGGATTCGTACTTAGCCAGTTTTTCAAAGTTCCTGGTAAAAATAAGCTTTTCGCTTGCGGTAAAATGTTATTAACTTATTTAATATGCACCCTGTTTACTCGATTTACGTTTCGAAGAACAATGAAATGAAAAATAATCAATAGCATGTACAAGGTGAGGGTTAGTTGGACTGAATACATTTGATGAACTGAAACAATTACTTTGCTCACCCGAAACCATACGATAGTTACGTTTATGTAAGAAATACGTGTTCATGCAACTGCTAAGGATTTCCTCAACCTCCACACCTCCTCTTGTACGAACACACACAAATCACACAAACCCAACTATAGGTAACGCCACCAGAGTTGAGGCCACGCACACAACCACATCTCATGTAATGACAGCGGGATTTTGACGTTGTGTTGACGTTTAACGACACCACAACGTCAAAATCCCACTGTCATTACATGAGATGTGGTTGTGTGCGTGGCCTCAACTCTGGTGGCGTTACCTATATTACCACCACCAATGTACACTGACACGTTTCGAACTCAACCAGAACTCATCTTCAGAGAGTAGGTACCACAACCGTACGCTATGCTATCAAATGTTAGACACTTTACTACTTATACTTTTGTATTTTTTTTCAGGATTTTTTATTTTGGTTGGCTAATGTTTCCGTACATTGATCGATGTTCAAAGTGTACCGCCTCAAAGGGCACGACTACGTTTTAAATCAAAAAATCCGATGAAAAATCTTTATATGATGTTCAGTTGAACTGACCCAATTAGCTGCTGAAATATTCCAGCGTAATTTGAGGACACTTTGTATAATAAAATAGGGTTACTAATGTTTCAACGAAAAAATTTTCGCAAAATGATTCATTTGGCAAATGTTTCATTTCCCAAATGTTTATTTTTTCTGTTGTAAACTTTTCAGGATTGTTATAAAACAAACCTAACCTAACCTAACCTAACCTACAGGATCATCACCTACAGGATAGTCCTGAAATATATCCTGAATAGTTAACAGTTTCAGAAAAAAATAACATTTGGGAAATGAAACATTTGCCAAATGAATCAGTTTGCGAAAAATATTTCGCCGAAAAGGCAGTACACGAATAAAATAACTTAGATTTACAGAACAAATTGGTGCAATAACCTGATCCAAGAACTTTTATAAAATATACTTTTATAAGTTACAAATTAGTCGCAGTTTACTTTAGCTATGAGGATAACACACACACACACACACACACTGTACACTGTAAAATAATATTATTGCGAAACAGAGATATGCAGGCAAAGAGTCATCGTACTTACATAGTATGTCTAGTCTATCCATCTTTCTAATCGTCTTTCTGTCTGTTACCTCTTTACGCTTAAACTGCTGAACCGATTTAGAAGAAGATAGTTTTAGATCCTGGGAAGGACAAAGAGTAGTTTTAATCTCGGCAAATTGCATAGTTTTCGCGCGATAGCGGTAAATGAATTCTTTGCAGACGGAGTAGCGGGTAACTGCTAGTACTTATTTATAATACATGCAATTCTTGTACATTGTAATTCAGGGATCTCCGAAATGGCACTACCGATTCCGATGAAATTTGCTATGTGGGTTTACAGGGGTAAACAACTGATCTAGCTTGGTCTTATCTCGGCGATAATGCGTGTACTCAAGTTTAAGCATGATCGAACCTTGGTCACCCCGTTACAACTAGTAAAAATTGTATGTAGGTACTGCGTGCAACCAAACTACGCCAAGCAAACTACTTACATAGAGAGTCTTGCACACGCGCACCGCGTAGTTTTTACGCAGGTCTTCATCGTGAATTTTATGTGATTTTATGTACAATCATGTATCGTTTTCTTTTTAGGGTTCCGTACCCAAAGGGTAAAAACGGGACCCTATTACTGAGACTTCGCTGTCCGTCCGTCTGTCCGCCGGTCTGTCTGTCCGTCTGTCACCAGGCTGTATCTCATGAACCGTGATAGCTAGACAGTTGAAATTTTCACAAATGATGTATTTTGGTTGCCGCTATAACAACAAATACTAAAAACCAGATTAAAATAAATATTAAGGGGGGCTCCCTAACAACAAACGTGATTTTTTTTGCTCGTTTTTGCTCGATATTGATGATGGCAACAGGTAGACGTTTGTAATATTCACAGAATATTTAATTATATATTCACTACAAAAATAAATCGTTAAATCATAATAAAAAAAATATTTAAGGGGGCTCCCATATAACAAACATGATTTTTTTGCCGTTTTTATAGATAATGGTACGGAACCCTTCGTGCGCGAGTCCGACTCGCACTTGTTTATTTGTTAGCCTATTAGGTGTCCCAGTGCTGTGCCAAACCAATTTATCAGAAAGTCTTTTATTTCTGAAACAGTATTTAATTCAGAAATGTTACCTAAGCTATGTATACATGACTGTATTAACTCGTCAAGTTTTAGATAATGTACACGTCAGTGGTACATGTGGTTGCCAAACATATCCTGTGTAGCTTAAGGGCGATTTGTATAGGTCATAGCCGTAATAGGTTTGGTTTCACTTGTAGTTGTTAAGTGTATATCTTGTCTTATCGAAATATTGATCTTATTTGAACTTACTTAATGCCTAAATGCCCTACCTTCATAAAGCGTTGTTTGTGTACGTTCCCACAGAATATTATATTATCCGTATACATTATACATTTTTCTGTTCACCTAATATATAAAAATCTCATGTCACGGTATTTTTTATCGAACTCCTCCGAAACGGCTTGACCGATTTTTTATGATTTTTTTTTCTCTGTATTTGGTAGGTCTGAGAGTACGTAGTATCCTACCTATTTTTTATATCCCCATTCTTCGCGGCGGACTCGCAGGAAACAGATAGGTTTTTTTTTATATTTATTGTTTTTCTGTTGCAGTTCCATCTTTTAAGATGCATTGTCAGTGAGTCTAGAATAAAGGAACAGTCTACTTACAGATTAAAGATTTCTATTTTAATTTATAAATAAATCTTTTCCTCCTTTTCTTTGTCATGCGCATGAAAAACCGACGAAAACGGCATCGGGTAGCATGACATGCGGCATGAGAAGTAACACAGGCACACTACGCATCTGCCTTCTTTCCTTGCCACTTCCCATGCCACTCTTGTCAAGTGTGTGGCCGTAATATTACATCCTTGACGTCCAAGGTCTGTCAAAAAATTTACACAAACAAAATTCTCTAATACATACTCTTTTCAACTTGTCGTTATAATAAGTCTTAGATTTGAGGACGAGGGTAATGTTTTTGAGCAGTTAGGAGTTTCAATTGTATATTTTATACAGAGAAATTTCTCTCTGTTCGGCTACGATTTTTTACACTGTGAATCAAATAAAATTTATTGAATCAGGCGTTACTTTGCGGAGGTCCATATTAATGAACTGAATCAATTACTTTGCTCACCCGCGACCGCGCGTCGCGGATGTGCAAAGTAATTGTTTCAGTTCGTTAATTAAATAAAAGTATTTTTAATCCTAGTGAGATACTTTGGTGCTGGTACAATTTCAGTTTTGTTCAAATGGTTGATGGATAATCAAAATAATCATAGTAAGGAACTATGGCAAAGTACTAGGTAATCAAGTAAAGTATTTTCTTTCAAATCATCGACAAGACATGACTGGACTGGTAATGGTGATAAATAGTGATAATGATGAATATTAAATGCTTTAAATTCTTTAAATTTTTATTTAAGTATGTCATTCAATTATTTTAACTTCGACGAATGTAATTCACCGAATCTACAATAGTTAGTGTCTTGTCTATTTCATTTTTCCCATCCCATGCACATAGGTACATAGGTATATGTTTATAGGTATACATCCTGTATAGGCAAATGCAATCATGATTTCTTGAAAAAAAGTTTTCTTGTATACTCAATATAATTTATTTCTCATGCCTATTTACATCGTAAAGCTATAACTATACTAATTAAATATGCTATGCGTCGTGGTATCACAGTCCTGTGAGGTCATGGCCCCATTTCACGAAGCTACAGGTTACAACCTTTAAGCACACATCAAAGCGGTCTTGATACTATTACCGCCTTTTTATACTATGAAATTGAAACTTTTAGTTTTGTGAAACGGGCTACTGGTTCAGCGCTTAGTTCGTTGGTGAGATCTTCTTAGTAGTGGTAGCCTCCTGAGCCGGATTGGCCTCCGGAACCGCCGTGGCTGCTGGGGTTGTACGCACCCTCACTAAAAAAAAGGAAAGAGTTAGGTATCATAAGTTGTCCCTTGCCAAGATTAATGTGGGGCTTTGGAAATGAAGCCAGTTTTAAGGTTTTTACAAGGGATGAAAGTACCCAAATAATTATTTTATATTGGTAGGTTTAAATAGTTTTTGGCTTGTCTTGTAATATGGCCACATTCTATTGTATAAAGGCTGCGCATGAGTCACTTCAGCTCTTCGGTTTTTCTGGCAAAACTTAGAATTAGAGACGGCTCAACATGCAATAGGCAAAGACACTTTGGAACATAAATTTTGGAATGTCTTAAAATATCTGTTCCTTCATAATATGACCTACTACTATTATAAATAAATATTACCATCCTTGACATTAGTGGAATCATCGCACCTACCGTAGTGCCATTATTATCCCAAGTATTCAATTGATCCTATTGTCGTAAAGAAAGGCTTGTGTGTATATTTTACCGATTTTCCTCTAACTACAGTTATGGGATTATGAAGCATACTTTTTTTGAACTTACACGACAAAAGCATAAGATATTTGTAGAACTGTACCTACTACGCTTCGTACAACACATGTTATTCTTACATTTTCCCACACTTTAAAAATGCACCATTAGTAAACTTACGAAGAAGGATTGCGCTTGTTGAACTCAATGGACTTGAGGATCTCCTCCGGGATGGGGGGAGGTGTGGGCAGGTGTGAGCCGACGGGGTGGAAGCCGTTCTCGTCAGCGGTGTAAGAGATGGAGATCTGCTGGCCGTCCGGTGCGCGGTACGAGAACGCCCCTTCCGCGGTCACGGCGGGGCCCTCAGGACCTCGCGCGTTGGGGGCCCCGCTCTCGTGCGCTGAGATGCCGTTGCCGGTTTCATAGCTGTCAAAATTTAATGATAATTAGAGTTTGGTATATGAAACTATACCGTGACTAGTCTCACGTGGGTAGCTCTCATAGTGGGTAGTACGCATTTAGCAGCGCCGCCGTGGCGTAGATATGCTCCGGTAAAAAGAGCTACGGGTTATCTAGTCCAAAACAATGTCGAGCTAAACTCGATTAAGACCTGAGTTATCCGTATATTTCACTATAATTAAAGTTATTCAAGGCGTTATTTGAAGGTGTGCATGTCATGTAAGCTCCCTTCTGGATCCGTCCGGGGGGGGGGAAGAGCAGTGCGCCCTTTGCATCGGTAACTGTGGAATACTTATTAGCAGACACCTAATAGATGCCTCTCGATACGTAAGCGCGTAAACTCTTTTACCGAACATCGGTCAGCATGGTTTAAAAGTGTCTTTCACATAACATTGGCAAAATTGTCCGCTATTGGATAGAGCTATAATTAATAAAAGGCTTAATTAAATAATTTTGATGTAACAACTAAGTCCGGATAAAATTTTCGAGATTTTAAATACATTTGTGAAATTAAATATTTATTTCTTCTAAATGTAGCACATTATATTAGTTGCGTGGGAGCTACAGCCCAAGCCCTCTCATTCTGAGAGGAGGACTGTAGGACATATGTATATTGGCTGCAATGATGATGATGATGATAGTTATATGATGTTGTAGGATATACTTAATGACGCTCTCTCGTGATTGCTGAGGAATGATCGTACTCCTTCTCAAATACAAACTAAGTACAGTTGTAGATATATGTACTTAATTAATAAATTATTTAATTTCTAATTAGATAGAATTCATCAGTACAGTCGATTCGTTGAAAAGGTTTTTAGTTAGTTTTAACTCTAGCAAAATTTTGCAGTAATCTTAAACGTATATAAACCAACCATTATAAATTGTTATAATAATATCTCACTTAGTTAGTAACAAAACATATGCATCCGAATACGCAATTTATTCCAAAATCAGAAATAGGATTTGTCAACTAAAAAAATAAAACTAATCTAAACTCTATCTCAACTCAAATTCTGATAAACTTGAAATTATATTGTCTATTCGTGCTATAGGCCAATTCGCAACGTGATTCATTTATTTGACTCTTTAGGGAAAGTAGGTATTACTTTGTTAACAAATAACACATTTAAACAACACTTTCTATTTTTGAGAAAAGCTAGCTAAATATGTATAGGTAGTTACGTAGGTAGGTTTGGAAGGAGGAAATTTTTTAATTTTCTAAATGGGCATGTTTTTAAATCGGAAATTATTAAAAAAATATGTATCACTATTAAATAAACAGTTCGGGTGGCTTTAACTTGATTATTCAAAAGCGCATTCATTTATAGTAGATGGGCCAATTTATATTTTGTCGTTTGTTTTGATTTTTTTTAATTTTAAAAAGTGTCAAATCCTTCATATAATTTTCATATAGTTTTCATATAACTAGTTACGGTCATAATAAAGTCTATGAAAAATGGTAACTCAACGGAAAAAACTTGGGACACTTTCATTCTCCTAGTAGGATCGAAAAAGCTGGTGATTCTGAACAAAAATTACAAAAAAAAATCAAACAAAAAACGATCAAAACATACAACAAAATAAAAATTGGCCCAGATAGTACTTTAATTTACTTAGATTATACTCGTAGGTAGTACTTGGAATTGTTTAAATACCACAAAATTTCGATTTTCTAAAAGTTATTTCCTTTGTCGATTAATTATTTATTTTCCACTTACTTGAAGCGGTAGCTGCCATCTCCGTTGTTCACGTTGTCATATTTGATGATGGGTATCTGAGCACCACCGCTCGAACCACCATAAGATCCGCCGCTGGAACCACCGAAAGACCCACTGGAAGCACCGAAGGAGCTACTGGAGCTCCCGGAGGAGCTGGAACCCCCGTGGGAGCCTCCGAAACCCCCACTTGGCCTCGGGGGGAGGTAAGTCTGCTCCAGACGCCCGCAGTAGGCCACGGCTATCAAAGCCGCGCATGACAGAGTAAACTGTAAAATTTAATAATCGTTATACAAAGGGCCTACAACGAAATGAAAAATAAATACGCGACGTTTAACATTTTAGAAAAAAACACCAAAGAAGAAGGACCAGTGAAGGTGATATTAATCGAGTTAAAAATAAGTTTATTTAAAAAGCTCTCGTCATTTTGACTGTACACTTTGTTGGAGAATAAGTAAAAATTTTAAATTGTTTCTTCAGATTATGTCAAAATTCCTATGAAAAAAAATTAGGAAGTGCCAGACAATAAATAGTAGGTATTTAATGATATACTCTAGTTTTAAATAATGCTGCAGGAAACGACCTAGATTCAAACAATAGCCCGATCCAACCGATATGCAACAGGGGATCACAAAGGAACCACTCACCAGAGTAGTGGTCATAATTGGAGCACACTTTGCTAAGACAGTTCTCCGATGTTCAGCTGTTTGCGGAATACAACCTGCATTGATGTGCCACGTTTTATATTGCTCCGATTTGCCCTTTCTCGGTTGCTTCACCTTGTGCGTTGCCGATATCGGGCGGTGCATCCGAACGCCTCAAGCTTGGGAACGATGGAAGTACTGGAACACCCTGTTATATCCTTAACAGGGTATTCCCTTTTTGGGCGAATCATTAGAGCCTCTGGGTGTTAGAAGGATTGGAATTTCAAATAACACGATGTGCAAAGGTTGCTGAATAGAACGAAACAGCATATTGTAAACTTTCAATAAATGTAGGTGTGATTTTTTAAGTGTCGGTACAACTATATATTTTTTTTATAGTGATGGAAATACTTATTTTTATTAGTTTACCTTCCCAGTTATAGCTAGCAACTACATAATTTAAGAACCAGCATTTTTATTAAACCTGAAACGTAATATTACTGTACATAGTGTGTGTTATTTATATATAATTACGTGAGGCCGGACCTTAGGGAAAATTGACGTTAGAATCATCATCATTATTTTTAGCCGAAAGACGGCCACTGCTGAACATAGGCCTCCCCCAAAGTTCGCCAAACAGATCGATTGGGCACCATCCGCATCCAACGCGTTCCCGCAACCTTAACCGGGTCGTTGCCTCATCGTGTTGGAGGCCTATCTACACTGCTTCCTCCGATCCGTGGACACCACTCGAGAAACTTTTATCCACATATTTGCCTTCAAAAGTCGTGGTGGCCTTGCGGTTTGAACTATGGCCCCTCAAGCAGAGGGTCGTGGGTTTAAATCCCGGGTCGCACCACTGAGTTTTTCGGAATTTATGTGCGAAATTACATTTCAATTTTACCATGAGGTACCATTTTACGGTAAAGGAAAACATCGTGAGGAAACCTGCATACACCTGCGAAGAAATTTAATGGTGTGTGTGAAGTTCCCAATCCGCACTGAGCCCGCATGGAAACTACAGCCCAAGCCCTCTTATTCTGAGAGGAGGCCTAGGCCCTGCAGTGGGACATATATAGGCTGTGATGATTATGATTTCCAAAAATATGTGGTAAAAAGTGGTTTTATAGCGTCTTTAAGGGTGCATATTCCATTGAACTGGAAATGTACATTGTACATGCAGAATCGATCAATCTCGTATATTGTCATATTACAAGGGGTGTGGATTTCAATTAATGTTAGTGCTAAATTCTTCCTTGTTCACTTTAGTGGAAGTCCCATTAGAAGTTCGGTAAGCATTTAATACGAAATGAGCTTTGCATTATGCTAAATTACAGTTTTAATTGAATCATATAAGTAAAATTTATTACCTAAGTATCAATTTGTTCCGTAATTTCGTCTTGATTTTATATAAAACGTATGAATTTGCCACTGTGGGTTTAACTGAGCAAAATTGGTACATTACGGATTCGGTGAAGTCATATAGTGAATGGGAATATGCGTTTCCTTATTAAAGTTCAGAATTACCTAAAGTAATATTGGCTCAATTATTACTTCGGACCTACCTTATACTCAGTAGTAAAGAGGACTGATAAAGCTGAAAAGAAGGCGTTGACTGATTGAATTATTATTATGGACAATAATTAACCCAAAATATATGGAATTTACTTTTATTTACTTACTTTACATGAAATAGGTGGTTTTTAGGGCCAACAACGCACTGGCATCGCGTAAAGCGCTGCGGGTATCTATTGACAGTGGTGATCATTTACCATCAGGTGACTCACTAGTTCGTTTGTCTGGCCTCTCTAACATAAAAAAAAACAATCAGTTATAAGTCCCATCATAAACATCGGAGCATTCAAGGTTGTCAAAAATATCTGGACATGACCGTATTGTCGATTACGTACCTACGTGCGTGTTCAGATATTTTGGGTAACCCTATAGTTTCCGTCTTTGCTTCTATGTACTTAAGTAAAAACGTTTAAAAAAAAATCGTTAAATAATAAGTACATATCGTCGACTGTAGGTTCAATTGTAACGACAAAATGGGCAAAATGAGTTGAGTATACAGTTTTGTTCAGAATTTTCTGCTCTTTCGAATGGTATATTATTATCCTGCGACATGACGGGAAAATCAAATGGTGTGAAATTATTGCTCCCAACAAGAAAACTGAAGCTTATTTCTTCCAAGACCGGCATGGTTCAAAACGAAGTTCGAAGTCATCATATAGACTGTGTACAACTTGTAGCTATGTATATCGGTCGGTAAGTATCAGCATTACCATCCCATTCTTGTATATACGTCCCATTGCAGGGTACAAGGCCTCCTCTTAGAATGAGAGGGCTTGCTGCCGGTGCGGATTGGGAACTTCACACACACTCAATTGAATTTCTTCGAAGGTGTATCCAGGTAGGTATCCTCACGATGTTTTACGATGTTTTGTTTCAAGATGTCGATAGATGTATACAGGAGAAAATATATATTTTGTTCCGCTATAGTAACTAATAACGTTTCATCATTACCTCTGGTCTATTGAAATACCTTCCAATGCTTGGTACATACCGGTCTCCATTTTCCGAATGTGAGGGATTGAGCTGTAGTTCCCACGCGGGCCTAACGAGGACGTCCGAATAAAACATTGTAGTTTCTACAGCTAAATTAAGAAAATGCTTCTAGATAAATGCAAAACATAAGTAAATCACTTTTAGTATTTAGATAATTTCAAAACTGTCTATTATCGCTTACCTAAGTGACATGGATTTTTTTTTTCCAGAGCTGCTATAACACTGACACACTTAACTAGTCATCATCATCATTAATTTAAGAGCTTAGCTCTTGTACACTTAGGTATTTAAGATTTTCATTGTTTATTAAACTTTGTATGGACCTAAGTCTGAAATAAAATTAATATTATTATTATAACTTGGGCTATGGGTTGGTAGCAGGTTATCGTTGAGTTTTGGGCCAACTGTATAAATTACAATATTTTTTTCTGTAATCTCATCAGGCACTCTTAACTATTATATATTTTGTTCATTAAATATCATGGTTGTAATAAATCTAATATATAAAAATCTCGTGTCACGGTGTTTGTTACCGAACTCCTCCGAAACGGTTTGACCGATTCTTATGAAACTTTTTTCTCTGTATTCGGTTGGTCTGAGAATAGGTTGTAGGCTATTTTTTATACCCCTGAGGTGATATATGGCAAAACAAAGTTTGCCGGGTCAGCTAGTAAAAATATAATATGAATGAATGAATGGATTAGGAACTTCACATACATCATAAAATTGCTTCGTAAGTGTAAGAAGGTTTCCTGCATCGAAAAACTCATGGTATGGTCGGCTTGAGAGAAAGTACTGCCTTCGTAGTTTCTTACTGTACAATTACACATGTATATTCGAAATAGAAATAACGTTTCAATTAAAATAACTATTTTTGTTTGTAGCAAAGTCACATGACTTAATATTTCTCCATTACATTGTAGATAAGTTTAATAAACAGTGAGAAGGGACAAGTATGTTACAGATTCAATTTTATTGGTGTTGGTACGAGCTTGGATACTTTATTTGTCATGGTAATGGGATTAGGATTAGGACCATTTGGGGCATTTGGGTAAGTGCCTAAGAGCTTTAGTTTCATAGCCTTAAGTAGTTACTTACCTGGCAAACCAAATAATTAAGTAATCCTCATTGTTACTGGGTACGACATAACAACGTTACTACAACACATACATTACGAACCTTTTATGTTGTTCAGTTTCGAGTACTTACTCGAAAATACTTATTTGTATATTTGTATTGGGATAATCAAGGGATGATTCATAGACCTAATACGCAATAAGTACCTACAGTGTGGTGTTTTGAACGTGTAATAAGTTTTGGTCAATAACTGTTTTTTTTAGGCGCAAGCCACACAGAAGAGACGTGGGACGGGGGCGCGCTGCAGTCGCGGCGCCCCTTGAATCAGTTTTCATACTAAATGTATAGAAACGTCGCGATCCAAAGCAGACAGAAGAGGAGGAGACGCGGCCTGCGAACGAACGACACTGACTGCGATGTGCCCCTGTCCCACGTCTCTTCTGTGTGGCTTGCGCCAAACGCGCGATTGCTTGCAGGGCCGGATATAGGGAAGGGCAAACGGGCCACAGCCCCGGGGCCTCCACAATAGAGGGAACCCCACAATAATAAAATAATAATAAATAAATATCACGGGCAATTCACACCAATTGACCCAGTCCCAAAGTAAGCTCAGCAAAGCTTGTGTTATAGGTACTAGGCAACGGATAAACTAACTTATATAGATAGATAAATACTTAAATACATATTAAACACCCAAGACCCGAGAACAAACATTCGTATTTTTCATACAAATATCTGCCCCGACACGGGAATCGAACCCGGGACCTCAAGCTTCGTAGTCAGGTTCTCTAACCACTCTGGTTTCATCATTGCAGGTTTGAACAATAGAGGCTTTGAAAAAATATCTTTAAAATTGGGACTAGTAATTATTTGGATATTATTCGGAAAATAAATTGTGGCCAAGGGGCCTCCACTCCTTTTATGCCGCGAGGCCTCTAGACCTCTAAATCCGACTCGGAGTGCTTGCGTGTGTGTTCACCATCTCCTTCTACCCTCATCGTATACCGTGCGTGTAACAGAAAGAAGCGACTGGCAGTTTGTTGAAGTCAACTCACAAGATTTGTTTTCATTCATTTTTAGTTAGGGTGAAGCCAGCGAGCGTAATTTTTTGAGTTGTGAGCGGCGTAATTACGGTCGCGTAATTTCTGCTACATTCGGTTCCATACAAACAATGAATTTTACTGAAATAGGACTTTTATATGAAAACAAACAAACGACCGAAATTACGCGACTCACAACTCAAAAAATTACGCTCGTCTGGCTTCACCCTTAGCAAAACTAGCTCAAAGACTGTACTAGAAAACTGCAACTTGGCATGGGTTACATAAAAAAAAAATTACGCCAACAAAGTGGCAGAAAAAAATGAGAAAAAAATGTAAAAAAGGACTTAAAGAGGGATGGATGTTTTTTCTCTTCTATTCCACGGTGTGAGAATTTTTAGGTCTTCAAAAATATTGCAGGTTTGAAGAAATTATTAGGTATTCAATTCAGAGAGCTGTTTTTGAAAAATTAAGCTTTAAGGTCCAAATTTTTGTTACAGTCAAAAATCTCCCAGCTAAATGGTTGTTTCCTGATGCGTAATTAAAATCACGGGAGTAATGCAATATAACAAATTTCACAGGAAATCTATCACAGCTTTAAAATAAAGGCTCAACACGTTAACATATAATGGTCAACCAATACTTCATATTGTGCACGCTGATGTCTGCGACTCCGTCGATAAAAAATTCTTCGCAGAATTGTTTATCGCAGTCCCGCGGGAACTATTAAATTTTCCGGGATAAAAAGTGTCCTATATATTAATTCAGAATAGAGTGAAATTAAGGTAAGTTTTTTTCCGTATACCCAAATTGAAAGAAACGGCCACACTACCTACTCTTTTAAACTATCAACACTATGCTCATGTAACTGATGGTTATAACTGATAAAGTCCATGAATGGTGGGCTATAAGGCATTGAATCTTTGCTGTACATGACTGGGTAACTACTGTGCTTAACATGTCCATGATAAACTAAATGTGTGTCAAATTTCATTTTAATCACTTCAATCGTTTTAGCGTGAAAGAGTAACAAACATCCATCCATCCATCCGTCTATACAAAGTTTCGCATTTAAAATATCAAATCTGATTGGTCGCATATCATTGCGGCACCCTACACTACGTGTGACCCTACTCATGCCATACTTGGTCTGTTATTTGGGACAGTACTTATAGTTCCAGAAGAGCCACTGATAAAGCTTAGCCCACGCAATATAATTTCAAAGATATCGGCGCGTTCTCACTCTCAGCTCTTGCGAAATACTTTTATTGTTTACAGAATTGATTCTTACGATCAAGGCCCGCCATTTGCGCGGAGGATTCTGTAGTTACGATAAAATATTGAACTATAGACGAGATGGTAAGAGGATAACTTGTTACCGAAAATCTCCAAAATTAAGTAGTTGTTGCGTAAAACATGTTGGGCTTAACTTTGAATTCTGTGAAGGGTTCAGTGAAACTTTAGTAGGTAACTAATATTCTTTTTATCAGGCGGGTATTTAATCTAAAAGTAATGGTAGCTTGGTGGTTTGACCTGTGGCAAGCTGTATAGTAGAGAATCTTGGGTTCGAACCCGGGCTCGCCACTCTGAGTTTTTCGTAATATATGTGCGAAACTGTACATGAAATTTACCATAAACTTTACAAGGAAAAACATCGCGAGGAAACCTGCACAGAACTGCGGAAAAATTTAATAAAAAATGTTTTAATTATTCACGGTTAGTTAGATTACACATATCTGCTGTGGGTTGTAGACTGTGATTAAGGTAGACGATTGAGTGATGGTGACTATATCAGTAGTTCATCATCATCATCTTCATTTCAGCCGAAAGACGTCCACTGCTGAACATAGGCCTCCCCTAAGGCTCGCCAAACAGATCGGTCCCGTGCCATCCGCATCCAACGCGATCCCGTAACCTTAACCAGGTCGTCGCTCCATCTTGATGGAGGCCTACCTAAACTGCGTCGTTCAGTCCGTGGACGCCACTCGACAACCTTTCGAGAATCTCAGTTAAAGATAGCAACTTTAATTAGGGTTCCGTAGTCAACTAGGAACCCTTATAGTTTCGCCATGTCTGTCCGTCTGTCTGTCTGTCTGTCTGTCTGTCCGCGGCTAAGCTCAGAGACTGTTAATACTAGAAAACTGTAATTTGGCATGAATACATATATTAGTCACGCCGACAAAGTGGTTAAATAAAAAAACTAAAAAAATTTTTTTTAGGGTACCTCCCATAGACGTAAAGTGGGGTTGATTTTTTTTTTCTCGACTAACCCTATAGTGTGGGGTATCGTTAAATAGGTCTTTTAAAACCATTGAGGGGTTGCTCACATGATTTTTGTATTCAGTGATTTGTTTGCGAAATATTCAACTTTAAAGTGAAAAATTTCATTAAAATCGACCGTCCCCCCCTCTAAAATCTAAACTGTTGGGTGGAAAAATTTGAAAAAATTCAAAATGGTAGTAAATATATTAAATTTACAAGGAAAATTATAGCGGCTAAGATTGCTTGGGAATTATTTGTAGTTTAAGAGTAAATAGTAGCCTAAGGTATTAAACATACCGTCACTACTTTGAAAAACTCGTATCTCAAATCAGCATATAAACAAAACTGAACCTTGATATGCGCGTAATAAAGTTCACTTTGCCAGATTAACGATTTTGAGATACGAGCTTTTTTCAAAGTATTGACGATACCTAACTTGGAAGATTCCGTACACATACGAAATCCTTAGAAAAATATTACTTGATTTTTTCGTAATGGCTACGGAACCCTATCTTGGGCGTGTCCGACACGCTCTTAGCCGGTTTTTTTTTATCATTATGCGTTAGCAATAGAGGTGACAGCTGGATATCTTCTACTGAGCACTAGCATGTCAGACACTACCTTAAACATTTACCTTACTTTCGTTGAGCTCCCGGTATTTTTAAGCATCTATGATCCAGGATCACGGTACCTAATCACGGTCTATCCCGTAGCAAACATGTCAAAAAATAAAATTATCATATTCTTACTATACATAGTCCCATTCATATAATCTGAGAAGATAATCACGCGTGCGTCACGTGACACAAGGTTAAGGAAGCTGCCGTCGAAGATTCGTGAACTCCGCTCACATTTCTTGCCATCCGCTTTGACGCGGTTAGGCTGTCATCACACCGACGCAGTCCATCTATAAGGGCACCTTATAAAAACAAAAAAAAAAAATTGGAACTGACTCCAAAATCGACTAAAATAAGTATCTTCAGATCTGTTTGAAGTCGGTGGAGCAGAAGTGGAGCTAGTTATCTACCTTACCAACATACTATCTTAGTATTGGGTTTCTATCATTATTACTGGCTCGTGCTGAGGCACTGACTTCAAAGAGATTAGAAGAAAATTATTTTAGTGGTTTTTGGAGTCAGTTAATTTTTTTTTCGCGCTTTTTTAATGTAAGTAATTTAAGTTACAAATAGCTTAATGTCAATAGCTCGATATCTTTTACAAAATATTGTTTTCCCGGTTCAGAGACTTTAATTGTTGAGGAGTCCTTTTAGTGCTTCACCATCAGTTCCATTTTACCATACGAATTGAGATTGATTGATTGCTTAGCAATTATGTAGTAACCGAATTGCAACCTGTGAAATAAATACTTGTTGTTGAGTAGTTCCAGTGGCCAACTGTGGTCTTTCTCACTAAATGATGATACTACAAAATATGCCCATATCACCATAGGTGTCAATACAATATTTGAGAACTTCCTTAATTTTCCCGGGTTGTACTCATCAGATCCTGATTTTGGTGACAATGGGAGCTAATTGAAAGTATTCTCTGTCAAAATACTATGTCCGCATGGTTAATACTTTATATTATGTATACAATACAGCTATTCGTGCAAAATTACAGCACTAGCTTTAATAGTCACGGACAGACAGACTACGAACATGACGAACTTATCAAGCTTTATTGTAGGACTACGGAAGGTTTAAAAAGACTTTGCAAGTGTAGCGGCAGCTTTAGTTGACCTCGATCCCTTGAATACTTCTGTGATCAGTATTTTGCTAGTGTTGCGATCAAGAGCACATTGTAGAGGTAGAACCTAAAGTTCCAGTATGTCACGAAACGAAGTTCATTACACGCCCACTGTGAACTTTTAAGTCGCTTGCCGTGTTTACGATTTACAAATTAAGAATTTAAATTTAGGTAAGGTTTAGAAAAATGACCTTAATTAGTTGTAATTAGTGTTCATTAAAAAAAGTAAAAATAATCCGGATTGAATACCTGTCAATGATTTTCAGGACTTTTTAGTTATGGTTGATAAATCATAAATGTTTAAACATACAATTGACCCAAGTTCATAATCATGATACTTACACTGCGTCAACGGGCGGCGTGTATACATTTTAAATCAAAAACGTTAATCATTACGTGGTTGTTCAGTCAAACTTACCCAACCACCTGCTGAAATATTTCGAATACGTTTTTAAACACCTTGGGATATCAGGGTTTAGCAGTTGTGACACAACTATCTCATATTGGCCAGTCTCAAAAAGTATTGGTAGTTGTTTAACTTCTAAACAAGAAATTAATACCTTGTAAAAAATCATAGAAACATATAAAGTAGGTATTTCGGCCACTTCTAAAAAAGATCCAGATATCTTGAAAATATTTTATTTCATTGTCTCATTTTCAAACAAGATATTTATAAGCATGTCAACAGGTTCAAGATACAACGCATTGTAATACAAGATGTCTAAATCACAATTTCTAAAGCAAAAAATAAAACGAAATCACGCCTAACATTATGAAAGCTTTTAGTAAATACATCAGCCAGCGCTCATCAGTCGAAAGAACAGCCTCTTACGATTGCTTACAGCTATATCTGGATTGAACTAGTTAGAAACATCTTCGTTGAAATTATTGCTCACAATTTAATCCTCGAGACCCACAGCGTTGATTGCATTGCCGGGCACAATCTGATGGGAGTTGAGGTATTGAATTGTCTTTCCATTTCTATTAGGTACTACTTCTTATGTTCCGTGATTGGGAATTGTTTTCCTTGACAAAGATAGCCGTAATAGAGTTGCGGCGCTCGAATTGATTTAGACATGTTTTGTTTTCCTAGTTCATAATGCTTTGGAGGATTCGAAATAGGTACTTCATTGAGCAAAGAAAGGTCCCTTTTGTCAATGAAAGTAAGTACTAACCTACTTAAAAGAAACGAATCGATTTCTGAAGTCTGTAATTTAATGGATTGGTTGACTAAATGGTTTTCACCGATATTTTATTGTTCATTTTTCGTATATGTATAGTAAATGGCTAAAATAAGATAAGCGGGTCACTCCTGTATTAGTTTTCGAGAGAAATCACGAGAGATTCCGAGTTCATGGTTGGCTTTCCGTTCGAACCAAACTTGAAAAAGAACCACGGATTGGTTCGAAACAAATCGGGCATACCTCGACTACTAACTATTAATTATTTTAGTAATTATGTACGTGTTTCACGCTAGTTTTAATTCAAAGACATATTAAGTTTTTAAAAAACTCTAAATAATCGTATTCATGTGGTAATAACTACGTCATAATAAACATAAGGAAGTAATAGTCCAGTGAACTCAAAAGAAATTCATGGTAATTATATTCAGAATAAAATTTAAATATAAAGCTGTTAATTTTGTTGAATTAATCATATTTCCTTTCAAGTAAAGATTGACACTTCAAGAAATTTTATTTTCTTTAGCGTAGGTCTCAAAAATTGTGAGTAAATTTGATTGTTTCGGGACGCCATTTTCCTCCAAGGGAACACAGGCCAAGAAAATAGATCTGTTCGTTCCACTTGCCCTGATTTGCATGATCATTCGACCTCCCGGGATTTGAACTTTGCCAACTATGAGACAAAATGTTCGGAGAACCCTTGATCCGTGCCTTTGCTTTTTTCTTTTGAACGAGGATAAAATGAATCATTTTACCTTGAGCTCTCTATTGTTTTTCAAGGAATAGTTATCAACATAATATGTTTTATTCCCTTTATTGACAAAAAATTGCGGCAACTATAAAGTTATATACCAATACATAAAAGTCTAAACCCTAATTTAATGGCCACTGTGTTTACTCTTTATTATAAGAACTGAACATTGTTAAAAGTAATAGGATAGTTATTAATTATAGTCGATTGTGAATACATTAAATGGTCGACTTGATTAGTTTAAAATGTACCAAAGTGTCCTTGAATTCATGTTTAGTTACGTAATTAATTAATTACAATACCTAACCGTTTTCTAACTAAGACATGATTTTTTCCTTACTGTAACTACATTCGATACGAATCTAATTTTAATATAGTCATTAGCAGATACATACGAATACGTGCAAAGCGAAGATCTTAAAAAATTGTGAGTAATTGAGCTCTGTCTCTTTGGAACAACAGGTGTACCTAGAGTCCGGCTGTGCTAGCTGTATTATGCTGCCGCCTGGTCGTACATAAATACGTAAATTTAGATCCGTAGCTAACTAATGCTGCCTCAATATAAATGCTAAAACGACGTCCCATCAAGTAAATTTCATTGTCGTTGTATCCTCTGGGTGTTTTTTTTGTCACAAAATTAATCCAGCCGCTGAATGAAAAATTAAAAATGTAATATCTCATCTCGCGGTGACTTCAGTTTTTATCGTTTTGCAAAGAAAATGTAACCTTTTGTTCGGAGTGATTTTTAAAATTGATGGTTTTAAAATGAGGTGTTGATTTCTAATAATAAGTAAACCAGAACAGTATTTTTTATTAATATATGTATAATATTTTCACCCTACTGTCGAAGGAGGGTTATAACGTATTGTTTTCCTTCACCATGATTTTATCAGGTCTGTAGAACCATTTAGAATCCATTTTTACCACAAATATCATAATAACATGCTGTTGTATGTAGTAGTGCACAGAATTATTGATATAGAGCTTAAGTCATTTTTCAAATTTGGAACGTCAATTTGTTTATACGGACATGTTACTACTACGTATTACTTAAGTTTTACCGGTCATTTACTTAAGTTTTTCACCTATACGTATACATCATTGTAGCGTCTATTTCGAAAAGGTTCTACAATGTGACACGCACTAAGAATAAAATACGTCTCACGGATAAAATGAGTAAGTTATTCAAGTATTGAATGAACATTATCATTGATAGGCTTGGGTTTACCGCTGGAGTCAATCACGTCGAAAAGTTGTTAATCAAACAATGTTTTGTAATTTGTTGTTAAGTTAATTGTGTTCAATAAACAGAACAAGGTGTCAAATTGACCCCCATTCATGTGGGTTTTAGTTAGGATTAATTTGAATGCACATACCTACCAATATTTTTGTCTCAGAAAATTGTTAAATATTTGAAAGTTATTTCGCGTTATTCTCGCCAGAACGACAGAGTCAGATGAAAACAATGGTCGTGGGATGTAGGTATAGAAATACGGCGCTTCATTTGTGCATTTTGATTGTTTATGCATTGTACGAAAATACTACGTGATATTCACGTCGGTTGGCGTAATAACTTGTATCTCACAGGATTTCAAAACAATTTTAAAATCCATTGTCAAGAACACATTAGTATCCAAGGCGTAATCTATATATATAAAAGAAGAAACTGACTGACTGACTGACTGACTGACTGACTGACATATCAACGCACAGCCCAAACCACTGGGCCTAGAGATTCAAAATTTGGCACGTAGGTTTCTTATAAGGTCTAGGGGTGCACTAAGAAAGGATTTTTCAAAATTCACTCCCTAAGGGGGTGAAAAGGGGGTCCAAAGTTTGTATGGGGAAACAAGATTAGTTCGACTATTTTATTCGAAACATCACAGAAGTACTCCTAATGGTAAAAGAGTAAACACGTGTTTCAGGTTTTTTGAGAATTCAACCCCTAAAAGGGGGGAAAGGGGTAACAAAGTCTGAAAATCAACATGGGTGTTGTTTCTATGGTTTATCGGGTCGCTGGTTATGAAAACAACAACGGTTTTAAAATCCGACGTGGCGGACGTAAAATACCATCTCCCTGGATGGGGTGCGATGGGGTTGAAATGTCTAAATAAACTAAATGACTGTTGATATATCAACGCACAGCCCAAACCACTGGATCTAGAGACATGAAATTTTGCACATAGATACCTTATACAATGTAGGCATCCACTAAGGAAGGATTTTTGGGAATTCCTACGGGAACGGGAAAAAACGGGATTTATAAATTCGATTCCGAGTGACCCTATATCAGTAACTATAATAACTAGACTCTTCAAATTTGATACACAAGTAGGTATTATATTAGTAAAAACATTAATTTCAGGATTTTTCAAAATTCCCACGGGATAAGGAAAAAACGGGATTTATATATTCAGTTCAACGGGATCCTATGAACTATAATTACTAGACTCTTCAAGTTTGACATAGAAGTAGATAATTATAATAGTATAAAACTATTTTAAGGATTTTCGGAAATTCCCACGGGATAAGGAAAACACGGGATTTTTCGTTTTACTGGTCGTAGAAAGTTGAAATTCAACATGTAGGTTGTTTGAACAGTGTAGAGGAGCATTGAGAGAGGACTTTCCGAAATTCCCACGGGAACGGGAAAAACGGGATTTTTCGTTTTACTGGTCATAGAAAGCTGAAATTTGGCAAGTGGGTTCCTTGGGGAGTGTAGGGGAGCATTAAGAAAGCATTTCCCGAAATTCTTACGGGAACGGGAAAAAACGGGATTTTGCGTTTTACTGGTTGTAGAAAGCTAAAATTTCAAAATTCATAAGTTTATACTGTGAGTAGGCCGCAAATGGCTCTTTAACCGACTTCAAAAAAAGGAGGAGGTATGTTCACCGATTTCTCGGTCAATTGTGGACCGATTATAAGGCTTGCTTGCATCTTGCTTGCATGCTTGCTGGCATGCTTGCATGCTTGCTTGCTTGCCTGTATGCTTGCTTGCTTGATATCTTGGTTCTTTGGAATACTCTTGGTACACGCGAGCGAAGCCGCGGGCAAAAGCTAGTATGATTATAAATTATCGACTGAGGTATTTGGTAATAGTTCCGATCCGTATTGGCGGTCCTTGGCTTATTTACACTGTGAAATACTTTACTGGTGCCGTTTCCTGCCGGTTTCTTCTCAACAGAGTTTGTTTCGGAACCGGTGATAGATTCTTGACTCTTCGACTTTTATAAGTCCTTGTTATAGCCTAAATTGAAAACAGATATATTGACTTTGTCATTGACTTTCCTTGAGTCGCAATTTTGGCTTGTGTAGGAACTACCTGCAACTCGGTGCCTCTCATCATGAGATACTTCTTGCTGTCGGACAAACTTAGGTAATTCATGGAACAAATTGGCGCTAGTTTACGAGTCGAGGTTATTTCTCATCTATTTCTAAGTGATGGCTACATTTACCTGGCTAGTAAGGTGGGACGGTCAGTCGTAAAATGTTAAATTCTGATAAATTGACAGCTAGTGCGAAGGTAAACGCGTTCTAAAATTTAGCCCGATCAATTTATTGTTGTTAAATGGCAACATGATGACAACTGTGCACACAAAGTTGAAAATGTCACCTGTGCTGATTTATATTCACACTAACTTACAGTGGCGAAGGGTACTAACAACCCGATTCCCCCCGGGTTCACAAAAATTCCGTTACTGCACTTTCGAGAAGAGGATAAATGGGTTTTAGGTTTTCTTTGCTCCGGCTTTACTTGCAAAAATTTTTATGCCCCACCACTGCTAGCTTAATCCCGCAGCTACGCTCCCGTAGAAAAATATAGAATTAGCGTGCTGTCTATCCCGTGGTCGATTTCAAAAATCCTACTATGTGCATTTCTATGATCTTCAAGCATTATGTCTGCCTAATTTTGAAATTATAGCTCCAGCGGTTGGGCTGTGTGCGTTTGTGTTAGCCAGTCAGTCAGTCACGCTACTAATTTATAGATCTAGGTATGATGGAGCCTTTTGCCTGATCAGTAATGCATAAATGCGAACGTAGCACCCTACACGTGGCCACGGCCACTGCAATGTGGCTGAAACGTCGAGGTAAATATTGTTTGTTTTTTTTTTACAGAAAACTGACCCGTGATTGACCACTATCTCATCACCTGATGAAAAGTGCTGATGAAGCCAACACAACAGACAGCACTACAACACAACAGCCTACTCACTCTAGCCCTGAAGAGCCCTAGTTTGTATTTATCTGGAAATACAGACGACGGGAGTGAATTCCATTCCTTAGCAGTTCGCATTAGAAAAGATGACGCGAAGCACTTCGTACTGGCCACTGGAATACTAACCACATAAAGATGACGACGCTCCCCCCGCCTAGATGTCCGTTTGCGTGATAAGTCCCGTTTTGTGTAATAGTTAAATAATAGTACCCCCCTCGACGCGCCTTTTTTGGTACTTAATAGTTTTATTTTGACGGTTTTATTTTGCTTTCCACGATAGTACTGATAGCAAATGCACGTCATAATAAAATAAAATAAAATAAAACGTCGAAATTTTACTTCCTTCCTTAACAGTTTAATTAGTATTTAATTTTATTGTCATTTATATCTCTAAGCATGATAGCAGGAGGGTACAGATTCGACTATATAAGTTTGCAAACGACCCTGGAAAGAACCGAATCACATTAGCGAAGTTATTTACGCCGATTGGCCAATATCATATTAAAAAAGAAATAAGAACAACATCCTTTACCACAGGAACGCCTTGAACTTTCGCGAATCACGGTATTTCTGAGTACTTTTAGGTCGGCGGTGCTCTCACTTAATAACAATCCGTGCCCTGCCCTAACTCGGCTACCTGCGCCAATATTCGACATGATCTAACTGCCGCACGTCAAGACGTCAATTATCAGAAACGAATTCTAAATTAGTACAGTTATAAAGACTACCTAGTGAGTAGTGAGTCACTACAAATTTAATAGTGAGTCGCTAATATGCATCGCTGGCATAAATTATTAGATCTGATAATTGATTTGAAATTCCAGGATTTTACAGCAATTCCTGGAAATTCCCGAACATTGTATCGTGGTTTTCGTTTACCTTACACGACGCACACCCCAGTAAAATTTTATGACTCTAGACTTCGCGGATCAGATTTTGGAATTTTACATGTATCCCATGTATCCTTATATTTTACATCAATCCCACAGTATCTAATTTTTATGACTTTTTAGAAGAAAAATCCGGTTTATAAATGCATTCTTTCTAAATTCGACACCCGATAGCAAAAACATTGTAAGTAATTTTACAGTGTAATTTAATATTCACAGGTTGAAATAAGCAAAAGCTGACCTATCTGCGTATCTATTTGCTTTTTGCCTAAGATGAAAATTGAAAAAGTTAGTACGTGTGATAAAATTGTAAGTAATTATTTTTATCTCATTTGTCTTATTTTTTTAGTGTAACATTATTGCAAATTTAGTTACAATGTGAAAAAATCTCGGTTGGTAAACAGTATACCAGCAAAAACATTGTAAATAATATTGCTATTATATTATTTCTCATGCGATCTTGGCATCAGGGATTATAATGATCAAAAATATGGTAAGAAGATTTACAAGAATAATAATAATAATAATAACCATTTCATTCAGATAATTGCATCCATAGAAAATGTTATTTATACTACGTTAGTTATTAGAAAACAAAATTCACTTTAATAAGTAGCAGTAGGTAATAGTATAATGTGCATTTCAATTAATTAAATTGAATCAACTGAATTTATTAATTCAATTTAATTTAGTCCAATTTAGTCTTAATAAATTGAATTTTTATTCTAATGTAACGCGTATGGCACGGGGCCGATCTGTTTGGCGAGCCTTGGGGGAGGCCTATGTTCAGTAGTGGACGTCTTTCGGCTGAAATGATATAATTGTACAGGATTTGTTTTATTCAATTCAACTGAATTTAATTTAATTAATTTACCCGATCCAAAGTTTGAGGATGGAACTATTGATCCTATTCGCAAATGCCATCAGAATATTGTTGCGGTTACCCCGCACCCGGCTCAGCAGGGATGGGATTCTCTTTCTCACTTTTCTTCACTTTTTTTTCTTCTAACAGCATAAAAATCGTCTGTGTGTTCTTCGGCAAACATCTCCGAGGCGCTGCAGTAGCGAGGTAGCTCCAACAGCATCCTGAAGACATTATTATGTACGCTTTCTGCGTGTAATTAACTCATAGGCTGCTCGTGTAAGAGACGCCTTAAAAAGGGTAATTTTGACTTGTCTTGAACATTGAGCGAATCTATTTACGAGCCAGCATGTTACTTCGCACTGCTAGCGCCCTCCGTTCCCTTTCTATGTCTAGGTAATCTTTCAAGTCGTCAGACAGGATGTGTCCCAGATCATTACAACTTAACCTAACTTAACTTTATCTTTTAAACTGAGTTACTCGATTCAATGGTTCACCATTTAATGATATACCATAGTACTACTTGAAGACCATGTACTGTACTCGCTTTTGTTATAATTGTATATAAGTCCATGCTTCTCTGCATATGACTCAGACACGCTCAACATTTGTCTGAGAGCACAGTCTGATCGGGGAGCTCAGCACCATATCGTCGGCGTAGCTTAAATTGTTAACGCTGACACCATCCACATAGCATCCGACATGCATGCTGCTGAGCTCCCCGATCAGACTGTTGAAGTACAGGTTGAAGAGCTTGCGTGAGGTTAAACCCCCCTATCTCACCCCGCACTCCAACCTATAGGCCTCTGACAATGAACCATTCCATCTTACGTAGTTGAGCTGATTGCTGTACCAAAACTTAAAAACATTGACGAGCTCACGTGGTATACTTGTGCTAGCTAGCTCATCCCATGTAATACTGTAGGACACCAAATCAAAAGCCTTTGTTTTCGTTTTCTGGCTATTAATAATTCATTTGAATAATGAAGTTGTAACATTGGTAATCATCAGTAAAACTAACTCTGTCTTTTTATACATTGGTGATGGCTGAACAGCAAATTTGACCATAAATAAGTGTAAACAGAAGCACAGACACAAAAATAATTACACAAATTTGAGTATAAATACTTGTTCAGCAATGGACGTCTTTCGGCTGAAATGATGATGATGATGATGATGATGATAATACTTGTCAATGACACTTAATTGTAAATACTAAGAAATTGTATCGCTATAGTAGTTTGGTGTTGATTATAACTCATTAAAATATAATTTCTGGTTCATATCAAGTTTTATTCTATTCATAGTACCCAGTGTTACAAAAAAAAGGTTTTATGTCATTAAAACTACTTAAATTGATTGAAAGATTGTATTGATTAATGTTCGATAATAGACCATGGTAAGTAGTATTTACAATCTTTTTATGAGGTTTTATTTTTATTTTTTTTTGCATTGTAACTGTATGTATATCAGAAACTATAATAGTTAGAATAATTCAAGATTTATGTATATAAAGGCCATAAAAAGTAACATAAAACCACATTGTCAAACTAGACAAAAATAAGAAAAATAAAAAAAAACACCACTCCAAAGTATTGAAATTAGTAAAAACGTCATACTGTAAACCTGGCAAAAATACTTACAATGTTTTTACTATCGGGTGTCGAATTAGTCACACTTCCGAAGATTGATTAGAAAGAAAAACTTGGTCATTCATTCGGGATTTTACAATGCGATACCCATAGGAACTACATTAAAGGATTTTTTGTGGATGTACGAAGTAAATCCTTTTTACTTATATTTTAGGCTAATTACCAAAACCAAAATGCGTTCGTTTTAAAACTTTAACATGAAGTTTTTAGGACAGCTGTCAAATTTGGATGTCATGTAATATATGCGTTGTTAGTTATTGTACTTATTTTATATTATCTTATTTTGTAAAGATATTCAAGTGAGCTATTTATAAATGCTAATACCAACGTGTTTAATCAAATTTACAGAATTAGTAAGTATCTTGTTACTTCTCTTTATCGAGCCCTAAAATGCCTTCATGTCACTCAATACAGTAACATAAAAGAGTAAAAATTAATGCGCTACTTTCTTTGTAACTGTCACATATCTATTTGACACAAATGCTTGAACATGGCAACAATTTTGTATGAAACATATCTGTTCCTTATCAACCTATTTCTACTATTCAGGATGGAGTTGTACAATTTGTATGGTGTCACTTGTGTATGTGTCACAACAGAACTTTTTTAGTCATTTTGTATGGTATTTGGTCGGTATTTTCGGTCTCCATCCATATAATAATATCATACTTTACACGTCAGTATTTCCTCCGAGACTACCAATGAGGCTTAATTTTCATATTAGCGGATATCAGCTGAGAGGAGCTCATAATAAAGCTCAAGGTCAACCAGAGGGCGAGGGATGGAGAGGGCTATGCTCGTAGTTTCTCTGCGGGATCGCATTATAAATGATGAAATCCGAGCAAGAACTAAAGTCACCGACGTAGCTCGAAGAATCGCCAGACTAAAGTGGCAGTGGGCAGGGCACATCGCTCATAGAACTGATGGCCGATGGGGTCAAAAGTTTCTCGAGTGGCGTCCACGGACCGGAAGACGCAGTGTAGGTAGGCCTCCAACAAGATGGAGCGACGACCTGATTAAGGTTCCAGGAACGCGTTAGATGCGGATGACGCAGGAAAAAAAGGACCGATCTCTTTGGCGAGCCTTGGCAGAGGCTACGTTCAGCAGTGGACGTCTTTCCCCAGCGGCCTAGGTAACGGCGGAGCAAGGGATGCTAAGAATTCCCGGCAGCAATCCGGCTGCCCCTATTTATTTATAATTTATTATTATTATATAACTTTGTAACTATCACTAACTATAGTATAAGATATGATGTTACTTGTTAGTAAATATGAACCTAATAAGTTCGTAATAGTATTCATTCATTCGTTCATTTATTGCAGGTGCTCACAATAGCCTGTTTGACACTACACCACTACAGTTATGACCTGACCGACGTACCCACCCTCATCCTCTGCTCGGGCACCTATGTGGGCTACGTAGTAGTGCTCTCAGGGGAAATTATCGGTAAGCAATTTTTTTTTAAACTTATCCGGTTTTTTGAGAAACAATTTACAGCAGTTTGTTCTTTAGAAATGCCTGGCTTGGATAACTTTGACTTTGTTTACTTTGTATTTTGTGACTAGGTATCTAGTTCGGTTTAACTTAATTTAGTTAATCTGTGTCTGTGTCTCTGTTGTGTTATTACGTAAAAACTTCTGAGGTACTTTTGGAACCTTAATATTATTCTGTTAGGCTGGATTTCACCAAACTTTTATTCCGAGAATAACGCTTACTCTCAGATAGTAATGTCAAATTACTATGGCGGTTTGACATTACTATCTGAGAGTAAGCGTTATTCTCAGAATAAAAGTTTGGTGAAATCCAGCCTTAGCATACTAATTATATATTGCTTTACAAATGTGTAACGCCGCAAGGTCGCATTTATACAAAACAAGCACCCTCGATTACACTCCTTGGTCACTTGCACGGTCCAGGGTTAAAAAAATCATTAAAACTGGCGTAGAGTTGACAGTTACATTTTTGCACTACTTAAACCTGAGTTAGCAGTTAACTCTGAGTTTAAAAAAACCGGCCAAGTGCGAGTCGGACTCGCGCACCGAGGGTTCCGTACAAATTTATATGTATCTATGAACATCCAGTCTTAGCAGACCCCTGCTCCTAAGCAAAATGTGCGCAGTGTGGGATCATTGTAGATTGGTTAATGATATAGACAGACAGACAAAAAAAATTATGCTTTTCGCAATTTTTCCTTTATCTGTGCAATAAGACCTTGCTTCGTACCAAATTTCAAGGTTCTGAGTTCACGGGAAGTACCCTGTAGGTTTTGATTCCCTTGCGAGTGTCGAAAATGTGCGTTGTTTACTGATATAGACAGACAGACAAAAAAATTTATGCTTTTCGCAATTTTTCCTTTATCTGTGATATAAGACCTTGCTTCGTACCAAATTTCAAGATTCTGAGTTCACGGGAAGTAAGTAGGGGAGAGTGGGTAACAATGGATCACTTTTTTTTTTAAGGTCCACAAATCCCAAGTTTATGCCTAAATAATTAATCTATGATAATTAACCACAAGATACGTCCCTAATCTACAAAAAAAAGTGCAATTATTGGCAAAAACGGCATAAACTTACAAGTTATAACAAGTTTTTAAAAAAATGGGAAATGATCCACTGTGACCCGTGGATGGGTCACTTTGGATCTTTTGATGGGTGACAGGGAATCGCTTGGGGTACACTGGATCTATTAAAAAAAGTTCAATAAAATACTACTTTTCTACATAATTATTTATTTATTTATATTATAAGACAGCCTTCTATCACAGTCTTATAAAGCCGAGACATAACATTTTCTAAGTTATCGAAAAATAAATCAATACTGTGGCGGTTGAAAGATGTCGCTCGACTCAAGTTGCAGCCCTCGGGAGTTCGCAATGATAATCTGTTATCTCTTTTTCTAAGATTATATAGATATTTGATACGTGCTAGTTTAGTTTAATGCCACTTTTCTGAAACTTTTTTGTTATTCAACAGTGCTACTTCATAAATCAGATTGCGAACGTCTGTGATAGTAAGTCCATAGAACATTTGACTGCACTTAAGAATATAATCAACTATCTCCTTTTCTTCCGCATCAGTAAATATCTTATGAACTGCATAATTAGGTGTTAGCCTCACTGGTTTTGCAGGATCAGGGTTTTTTGTACTCTTGACATGGTATCGATATAACGTTGTATATGGAATAGCAGTCGATTTAGCCACAAATCTTATTGTTCGGCCATTAGATATAAGTTTTAAGGCGTTACTCATCTGTTCTTCAGTGTGAAGACCGATACTGGTTTTTCGTACCCGATTGCGAGGCATTGTTACCTACGAAGAAGTACAAAACCATTTTAATTTCACGCTATTTATGTAATTTCCACTTGGGTCACACTGGATCACAGTCCACTGTGACCCAAATGAAAATTATTCACTGTGACCCATTGGCCGTTACGACAGAAAAAAAATATTCAAAAAATAACTACTTATACCCAAGCCAAAATTACATTACCCACAACGGATTTAACAAATAACAAGTTCAAAACATACAACTATCATTTATATTTATTAAAGGGTTGGGAATACGACAAATTTCTAAATTACGTAAAAAAGTACTTTCGTACTTACTTATTGGCCTGCGTGTGACAGCACATGATTCCGCTCGGCGAGCGCGGCGGCGTCTGGCGCGTGAGAGGGGGGTATCGACGAGCAGTAGCCACGCGTTTGCTTGTGTGCGTAAAGCATCACACGTAAGAATTATAGCGAATAATCCACTGTGACCCGTGATCCGCTGTTACCCACTCTCCCCTACCCTTTAGGTTTTGATTCCCTTGCGAGTTTCGAAAACATGCGGAAATTTGCGTCATAAACGGCTGTATCTTTTGATTGCGTTGGCTTAGAAGTTTGATTTTTTCACAGCTCCAAGGGACAGTAGACTTGAGTATTTGATATAAATTTCAGCTTGATACCTCCACGCGTTCTTGAGAAAAAGGATCTTGACAGACAGACGGACGGACAACAAACTGATCCTATAAGGGTTCCGTTTTTTCCTTTTGAGGTACGGAACCCTAAAAATTAACTCTGGTCTTCGGAAGTCCGCCTTTGAGTACCTAACCCAATCGACCGTTTTAGGGGAGATGATATTCGCGCCGCTGGACCTCGTCCAAGACATGTATTTTGGCATTCTTGGCATGGGGCTCTTCTCCATCTGCGGTGGTTTGGTGCTAGCGGCGCGGCTGCCCAAGACCACGTACCCCCGGACAGGGGATCAGACGGTGGCGGTCGTCGCGGGATCCCTTGCGATCATCAACGCGGTCCTCATGTTCCTCGACATAAGCCTGGCCTATTTGGATTCCGAGGAGTTTGATGACGAGGCCAGCGTGTGACAGAAAGGTATAGCTATTGTTAATATCTAAGGAACTGTCTATTCCCAATATAATCCCCAAAGTGTTCTCTGTGTCATTTATTGACACTGAACATAATATTATTAATTTTTGGATTGATTTCGTGATGTGGTGTAAGAGATATAAAATCACCTAGTATAAATGCGACTTTATGAGCTGTAGACGCTATAAAATGAAAATGAATTAAACAAATAATAAAGAACCTAGGACTGCACTGAAATTGTTTTTGGGTTTTTTAGTACCTAGATAATTAAGGTTCCGGGTATTTCTTTTTGCGATACCGGTAGTACAAAATTTTCAGAAGTTGTCAGTAGCTAATCGCCCCTCCCCTCTGCATCGTACCCGGCTGAAATAAATATTCCTAAGTTTACAACACACAATTCGCACCTTCAGAACGAGACTGACACAATTCAAATTATTCTCATTTCAAAATTAATGTTTATATAAAAAAAAAAAGTTTAGTTTTGGAATGAGAATAATTCCAATTGGGTCAGTCTCGTTCTGAAGGTGACGTTCAAATAATTATTATTTTGAATCCGACGTCATAACTATTGGAAGGCATGACAATAAAGCTCCAAACGCACAGACAGCGGCAGCGTGGCGGTGCGGTAGCGGTAAGGGCCTACGCTAGCTGACGCGGATTACCCGGAACGGACGCCCGTCGTGCGCGCGTCTAATAAGAAATTTTATGAACTGCGTTTAGTGGTGCGAGCGCGTGTGACGGATTTTCGGTACATTTAAGTGCCCTCGCCCACGGCGACTTTTTGTAGCGATGCTCACGCGCGTTAGTAGCATTTGTAACGCGCTATAGAAGCGATGCCAACGCGCTACTAACGCGCTACAGTATCGATGCAAACGCGCGACCGTGTCGGACGACATCGGGGAGGGAACGGAGGGAGGGTGGCGCGTTAGTAGAGAACCGCGCGTTTGCATCGCGACAGAAGCGCGACGGTATCGCGTTTGCATCGCGTCAGAAGCGCGACGGTATCGCGTTTGCATCGCGACTGAATCGTGTTATGTGGGCGAGGGTACACAGCTAGCGACCGCATTGCGACTGTATCGATGCGAACGCGCTACAGCATCGTTACTGCATCGCTACAAAAAGTCGCCGTGGGCGAGGGCCCTTAGACCCGTGAGCGGGCGCACGCGGCGGACGTCCGCGTCTGCTAGCGTAGGCCCTTACGGTAAGGTTTTAATATTCTAACTTGTATGAACGAGCTTGCGGTACGGTACCGCACAACCGTTCATACAAGTTAGAATATTACAACCGTCACTGCCACCGCACCGCCACGCCTGCACTGTCTAAGCGTTTGGAGCTTTAGAATGCAGCGGTACGCAAGGGAGATATCGATAGCGTAAGGCCGTGGTCGCTTTCACCCGCCGCACGCGGCCGACAGCGGCCCGCCGCCCGCGGCGTCTGAATGGTGTGTTCGTCAATGTTCGGGACATTGACGAACACACCATTCAGACGCCGCGGGCGGCGGGCCGCTGTCGGCCGCGTGCGGCGGGTGAAAGCGACCACGGCCTAAACCGTCATTAGCATTAGATTTTTTTCATACTAAATACAAACTGAAATATAGATGCACAGAAAAAACCCCAGAAAAAAGACCAATGCTGGGAATCAAACCCAGGTCCTCAGCATTCCGTGCTGCGTGCTTACCCCTACACCACCACGGGTCTAAAGATTAGACACGAATCTTTTCTACACATCGTACATTTCAGTCTGTTAGATAATCACCTTATGCAGTGATAAACGCACAAGTGGTGGTCCAGTGGTGGTGTAGGGGTAAGCACGCAGCACGGAATGCTGAGGACCTGGGTTCGATTCCCAGCATTGGTCTTTTTTTCTGTGGTTTTTTCTGTGCATCTATATTACAGTTTGTATTTAGTGTGAATAATATGGTTTCACGGGATGACCGTAAAAGTAATAAAAAATTAAGTTGAAAAAATAAATACAAAAAGATACTTCATACCAAACTTGTATTAGCATTAGATTTAAAAATTAACCATCAGATGCTTTCTGACGAGTCAGGTGAGGCGGTGTCAGCGGCAGCAGACGCGTACGTCGACGCGTGGTGGTCGGGCGCCGGCGGCGCGCTGTTCGGCGCGTGCGGCGCGTGCACGCTGCGCGCGTGGCACGACATCCCCGACTGCCCGCGCCGCACGCACGCGCGCGCCGCCGCCATTTGCGCGCTCGGCGCCGCCACGCTATTGACTGTCGATGCTATCCTGGCACTTTGCTCTGCGCACAGAGACGACACCAGCTCCAAGGCTAGGTCCAAATAGTGTTTTGATAAATATAAGCTTATTTTAGTTTTTTTAGCGTCTCATTTACCTACTATGGTTTAAGTGCGCGTTAGTGGCTCCGTATTTCGTGTCTATTAGAATCGTTAAAAGCCCTTGTGGCCATCCATAAATTGTCACACTTTTTGTGCGAGGGGGGTTTACGATTTGTGATACAAGAACAAAATCATTATGATTTTCATAGTAATAGTGAAAGGGAGGGGGAGGTCTAAAAATGATCGAATTAGTTTTGATGTAATTTATTTATAACCCCTTGTTTATTTTTCGTGGGAAGTCGTTCAAATGTAACGTCAATATACCAGAGATGCTTCGTTCGCACACACGCGCGCTATTATTTATATTTCGCGCAATTTTTCTCTTTTTAACCCCCGACGCAAAAAGAGGGGTGTTATAATATAACTTTTACCGCTGTAGTATGTGTGTGTGATTTGGATGCGGTTTTTTTAAGTAGGTAAAGGAACACATCCGAAACTCACTGACTCACAAAGAACAACTTTATCTTACACTAGCTTTTGCCCTCGGCTTCGCTCGCGTGTACCATGAGTATTCCAAAGAACCAAGATATCAAGCAAGCAAGCATACAGGCAAGCAAGCATACAGGCAAGCAAGCAAGCATGCATGCACGCAAGCAAGCGTGCAAGAAAGCGTGCAAGTAAGCGTGCAAGCAAGCGTGCAAGCAAGCCCGACTAAACTTCAGGTAGATACGGTCCTTTACAGTATTTCTTTAAGTATATAGAATGTTTTTCACTAATTCGGAAGCGGGCACTAAAATAACCAGGATTGTAAATAATATAAAACCTATTATTACTTTCCCCTGTCCTGCATTAGGTATACTTAATTCAATGTTTTCTTACCTTCTACGGAAACTTGAGTGACTGGAAGCGCTGTGTACCTACTTAGCATTGATATTATACATATTATAGTATCTTGTTAAGGTGTTGTGTGACCTAACCGTTAAGGAGTTATACCTTCCATCATCAGCTCATCTGAATAACCAGAAAGAATACAACTAAAGGTCTATACGTGCATATGATATTTAAAGAAATTTCCTATAACTCCTAACCGTTAAGGAGTTTAACCTTCCATCATCAGCTCACCTGGATAACCTGAAAGAATACAACTATTAGTCTATACGTACCTATAATATTTGAAAAAATATCCTCAACTCCTAACCGTTAAGGAGTTTTACCTTCCATCATCAGCTCATCAAAATGAGATGATGTCTACCAGACGCAAACACTTAAATAGCTTGAGAAAATATATGAAAAACGTAATGCGTGTCTACAAAATTTGAGGGTTGCCCTCGATTTCCCTGAGATCCCGTCATCAGATCCTGATTTGGTGACAATGGGACCATCTCAGGAGTATATTATATTCTTTCGAAAAAAAAAGAAAATTTTAAAATCGGTCCCCAATTGACCGAGAAATAGGTGAACATACCTACATAAAAAATACATAAAGTGGAATGCATAACCTCCTCCTTTTTTTGATGTCGGTTAAAGAGCCCTTTGCGGCCTACTTACAGTATAAACTTATGAATTTTGAAATTTTAGCTTTCTACGACCAGTAAAACGAAAAATCCCGTTTTTTCCCGTTCCGGTAAGAATTTCGGGAAATGCTTTCTTATTGCTCCCCTACACTCCCCAAGGAACCCACTTGCCAAATTTCAGCTTTCTACGACCAGTAAAACGAAAAATCCCGTTTTTTCCCGTTTCCGTGAGAATTTTGGAAAGTCCTCTCTCATTGCTCCTCTGCACTCCCCAAGCAACCTACATGCCGAATTTCAGCTTTCTACGACCAGTAAAACGAAAAATCCCGTTTTTTCCCGTTCCCGTGGGAATTTTGGAAAGTTCTCTCTCAATGCTCCTTTACACTTCCCAAGTAACCTACATGCCGAATTTCAGCTTTTTCCGAAATTTCCGAAAATCCTTAAAACTGTTTTTTACTATTATAATTACCTACTTCTATGCCAACTTTGAAGAGTCTAGTAATTATTGTTCATAGGATCCCGTTGAAGTGAATATATAAATCCCGTTTTTTCCTTATCCCGTGGGAATTTTGAAAAATCCTGAAATTAATGTTTTAAATAATGCAATACCTACTTGTGTATCAAATTTGAAGAGTCTAGTTATTATAGTTACTGAGATAGGGTCACTCGGAATCGAATATATAAATCCCGTTTTTTCCCGTTCCCGTGGGAATTCCCAAAAATCCTTCCTTAATGGATGCCTACATTGTATAAGGTATCTATGTGCAAAATTTCAAGTCTCTAGGTCCAGTGGTTTGGGCTGTGCGTTGATATATCAATAGTCATTTAGACATTTCAACCCCATCGCACCCCATCCAGGGAGATGGTATTTTACGTCCGCCACGTCGGATTTTAAAACCGTTGTTGTTTTCGTAACCAGCGACCCGATAAACCATAGAAACAATACCCATGTTGATTTTCAGACTTTTTTCACCCCATTTCCCCCTTAGGGGTTGAATTCCCAAAAAACCTGAAACACGTGTTTAATCATTTATCGCTAGGAGTACTTCTGTGAAGTTTCGAATAAAATAGTCGAATTAATCTTGTTTCCCCATACAAACTTTGAACCCCCTTTCCACCCCCTTAGGAAGGGAATTTTGAAAAATCCTTTCTTAGTGCACCTCTAGACCTTATAAGGAATCTACGTGCCAAATTTGGAATCTCTAGGCCCAGCGGTTTGGGCTGTGCGTTGATACGTCAGTCAGTCAGTCAGTCAGTTTCTTCTTTTATATATATAGATAGAAATACTATGACATTTACGGATTCCTTAGTAAGCGAGTCTGAATCACATTTGACCGGTTTTTAGGGTTGCCTTAGCCAAAATGGCAAAACGGAACCATTATATTTTCGCCATGTCTGTTTGTTCGTACCTCTGCCTGTCTGTCCGTCCTTTCGTCCGCTGCTTAGCTTTGAGATTATTAATGCTAGGAAGCTGTAATTTTGCTTGGATATGTGTAGTAATTATCCCGACAAGGAGGTAAAATAAAATATAAAACAAATTTTTTAGGGTCTCGCATAAACGTAAAGAGGGGTGATTTTTCTCGTCTAGCCTTATAGTGTGGGGCATCTTTAAATAGGTCTTTTAAAATCATCACGGGGCTGTGGAGACGATTTTTCGACACAATGCTTCGTTTGCGAAATATTCAACTTTAAAGAGCATTTTTTTGTTGAAATCGAGCCCCCCCCCCCCCCCCCCCTCTAAAAGCGGTATCCTATTATCTCGCTTCATTCGTTTTTCGTTTAATTCTTATTTCGTCCCATTCTGTATTCGTCACTCATTCTTCTTCGTCGTTCGTCATTACATTATCTTATTTGGTCAAATTCTGTAACTTGTATCTCTCTTAATAAGCCTTAGTCGTTTTTCGTCACGGTCTTGCTACTTGGACTCATTCGTCGTTCTTCCCTTTCGGTTTTTGTCTCATTTACTTACGAACATTTATTTACCAGCACCGAACGTATCGTAATAATTTTGGCGAATAAGTAAACGAGACAAAAAACGAAAGGGAAGAACGACGAATGAGTCCAAGGAAGACAGTGATGAAAAACGAATAAGACGTATATAAGAGATAGACAAGTTGCAGAATTTGACCAAAAAATATAAGTTACGGATAGCGAACAAGACGAAGGCGAATACAGAATGAGACGAAATAAGAATTGAATGAAAAACGAAGCTAAACTTTTTAACTTTAAGTTTGAAAATTTTGAAAAAAAAATATTGATAGGAGTAATGTATCAAAAAGAAAACTATTAGGTACCGGCTAAGTTTGCTTGAGAATTATTAGTAGTTTTAAGAGTAAATAGCAGGCTGACCTATAAAATGTATTTTTTCGTAACGGCTGCTATCCTGGGCGTGTCCGACACGCTCTTGGCCTGACATTTGTATCACGTTGGGATTGGTTTATATTTGGTTTATATCTAAATGAGCCGATATCAAGGAAGACTGTAAGGGCAAACGGACCTCTCGTCAGTGTCGCCATCTAGCAATATTGTTTGTTAGAAAATAATCATTAATTCATTACAATATCACGAGGCATAAACATAAATTATTACTTTTTTATTGTTCGTTTTTACTCGATAGCGTCAAAAGAAAGGATGTCCTAGTTTTGATCCCGCCATCTGTTAAATTAATACTGAACTCAATGGTATGGCGATAGAGATAACCATAGATACTGGCGCTACACAAACCACACTGTAGTAAGTTCGGGTAGTTGTCCACAGATGGCGCGATTAAACACAAAATACAGCAAACTAATAAAATTAAATACGCTGTTGTATATGTACGAACGTAACTATGTACAGTCACAATCATCAAGTGAATGCTGGTCGAAATAGACATTCAAAGTGCTTAGTTAACCCTGATTGGGCTGAATTAGTCTTTCCGAGTAAAATTTGCAAACAATCTTAGCATTTTATTGCGAGTATGCGATTGCTTGAACTACTTACCTCATATATTCCTACCTTTCATACCTTTACCCTTTTATTTGTATGTATGTAAGATCCAGGATTGTTGTTTTGGGTCCCGAGCCAGAACTATACAGGAGTGAGGAGACCATTCAGAGTTACGCTTAACTCGATATTTGCTTTGTTGCTTGTCCTGTCCTTGGTGTAAGCTATGCTGATAAGTAAAGAGCCATTTTTAAAATGCGAAAAACCAGCGCGACAAATAAAATTCAGATACTACTTGGTGTATTTGCTTTTTTTTCACCGGAATTGAGATATTTTGCACGGTATTTGTACTCTATTACCTCCACGGAATAAAAGTGGTTGGTAAATAAGTGCTATGAAACCAAGGGGGTCGTGACCGACTTTGGAACCTTTTCGTATAAAAAATCATAGTGTCCTTGATATGCCTTACCTACAAGGAAAATCACTTTGGCACTAACACACAGTGAGAACGTACCATGGTGGACCAGGCAGGACTCAAATAATTCGACTCTATTTGTCTCTACTTCAAATAAGTAATAAAATGACACGATTTCACGCAAGTCTTTTTGAATTATAATCCTTGTTGATACGTACCATCGGCCCAGACGCCAGCTGAGCACCTTAAAGGCCCAGTTTGCGTGCAGTGGCTAGACATCTGTCCATACCAATCCATAGCAATAAACATCAACGGCTGCAAGCAAATTTGTTTTGAAAATGGCAAGCTGACGTCTGGGGCGATAGTACATACACATAAAAATCCATGATTTAACAATAAGCACAGATATTCTATGTTACAGTACCTATGTTATAATGGATTGAATGAAACTATCTTAAGGGTTATTTTTAAAAAAGTACATATTTAAGGGCTTAATGAAAACAAAATCACGATCGCGTCCTTTGTGTAATGAAATTTAAAATAGTTATACAAACCATATGGGTAAGTTTCGTAACACAAAGGAATCAAATCCCTTAATGGTGCACTATTTTTTATAAAACGACTCTTGAACATGGTTTAATGACCGAATTTAAATTTATTTTTTGCAAGTGACCATAAGCATCCTAAAGAATTTTTTTATGAACTCAGATGATCTACGAGTATCTTCAATGATGCAACTTCGACATGGTAAATTTTTCATTGTGAAAATATATATGTAGGTATAAATGATAAGCGCAAGAATAAAATGTAAAATAGAATTAAAATTATGCCGGTCTAAGCATTTTAAACTTTCTCGAAATACCAACGAACACGAATTTAGTAGGTAATCACAGTTATTGCTTCTCTGTGTTAATTGCGCGGAACAGAGCTTTACTGTGGCTGGCTCTTATAATTAGACAAGTAACATCATACTCGTAAGCAGAGGCTCGAAGGCCGAATTGTTTACGATATTACTTCATTTTGCGCGAACCTTGAAGCAATTCTGATTGAATCACGTAGGCCTAATACAACTGTGTGTGGGATACGATGTCCCCGATAGGGTCTTATTAACGTTTATGATTATGATGTCAGGTGAGGTAATATATATTACATACTATTGTTGCCAGTAAAGTTACTGGCAACAATAGTATGTAATAGTAGCCAGCAAAGAATTCATTTATAACTATTCCTTGAGAACAATGCGATTTTTCAGGATAAAAAATATTCTTTATGTTAATGTACTATCTTATAAACTATATCTGTGTCCCAAATATAATTTGAATCCGTTGTGACGTTTTGGCATGATGGAGTAGGTAACAAACATCCAAACTTTTGTATTTATAATAATTAATGGTACCTATTACTGGACTAGTTTTATCCAGCAGCACCGTGTAAGAATAAAATAAAATAAAATTAAAAATTGATCAGCTCTCTAATCCGTGAGGACTCCGATAAATCTCTTCTGGATGCACCTCCACGTTCCTCAAGGAATATGACTGCCAAATTTCAAGTCTCTAGCTCCAGTGGTTTAAGTTGTACCTACCACGTTGTACCTTGTCTGCCACTCAGTCACGTTACTCTTTTAGATACCAATTTTTGGTTTCCTAATTGTTGACGTAAAGAGCCGTGGTAGGTAGCCTATCGGTAACTCAACGAAACCTATGGCCTCTCACGGTATGGGTCGTATGGTCATACGGTTATGGGTCGTGGCCCGCGGGTTCAAGTCCGGGCTCGTATCTCTTTATCAGAATTAACATTTACATTTGGAATTTACTATGAGCTTTTCAGTGGAGGAAAACGACACGAGGAAACCTGTGTACAAATATGTGAATGAAGCTCCCAATTCGCACTGGGCCAGCGTAGAAAGTACAGTCAAAGCCTTCTCATTCTGCGGGGGATGGCTAAGCAGTGGCGCGTATACATAAAGGCCGGAGATAAGATGAATTTGTTTATGGTATTTACCATCTATTCGGTTGCCGCTGATACCGACCGAAGGAGGCGATTTAAAGATAATTTGAAATTTTACTGTCTTACTTTTTCATTTACCCAGCCGACATCGACGTCGTATACTTTATTACCTTGTTTGGCATTAATGTATCGTAGTACTGTATAATCATAGTCTAAGGATATAAAGATTATCAGAGACACCGTACATTTTTGTGGAACATAATAGGTACCTATCTAAAAATTTTATAGGTATCTACCGTACCTAAAAAGTTGAGGTAGGTAGTTAGGTAGTTAATGCAATGAGTGTAAAACTACTGTCTGCTGATGTGAATATTTAATAATAGTAGATTGTAGACCAAGGGGATAAAGCACTATATTAAGTCACGGGCGCGATATTGAATCCTGAGCGTAACGAAGGACACCAGATTTAACTCCCGAGCGTGGCGAGGGTGTATTGAGTTGATTCCCGAAGATCTGATGAGATCTGAGATTTAAGATGGAGTCCTGAGAGCAGTGAAGGATTTAAGCGCGCCCAAGGCAAAATCAGTTTTATCCCCGAGGAGTATACCCTACTTTTGTCGAAATCGTCGTAAGCTAGGAGTAGATTATTAACAATGCCTAAGGCGTCTAATTTAATGGACCCCGGAGTCTAATCACTTTCGTCACTCGACATTTTCTTAATGTTTTATCTTTTTTTGCAGTTTGATACTTAAAATTGCAGCGTGTTGAAACACTCGCGGCTTTTGTTTTGTTTTTTGCTTTTGTTGTACCTATTTGATTTTTTTTCGTTCGGCTTGCCGTAAGGTGCATTTGCAAATAAATTTGGCGTGGTTCAGCCTCCCCGCGGGGCTGAGCAGCAGCTACACGGGCTGTACGCCGTGCGATTTTGGAGAAATTAGACTTTAAACGCATAACAATAAGAACTATGAGAAGTCAGAATCACACTATTAACCAGCAGGTTATAATGAAATTCATTACAACATTACGCCCCGACGAAAGCCAAGGGCTATAATGATTTACTTTTGAGAAAGGCTTGCATGATACAGGATTTTCATACAGAATTGCAGGCCAAGCTCGGGAAAGCGATCGTCTATTGTTTCATGTGGCAGCATCATGACGTTTATAGGTCTATGGCATCATGACATTCAGCCCTAAAAAAAACAAGAAATAGTTGTTTTCTTTGCACTTTTAATTCTTGAAGTTTTTTATTTATTTCATTCCATGTTTGAGAAAAGCACTATACAAGCCTCGGCCGGAGCAGGGGTTGCCGGCCTCGTATCATGTTGGCCTCGTGTACCACTCGACCGTGAAACCTACTCGGCTGGCAACCCCTTACTTCCCGGCCTCTACTATTTTTATTTCAAATATTATACGTATAATCTTTGTTTTTTAACTATAAACTTATAATTTATTTCAGAAAACATTATAACATAAATTACTAATTACAATAATTAAATTAACAATACAACACTCTTTAGTTTCAAAAGCTTAGATAGGTAATTATTTAAATCAAGTAGGCAACTCAAATATAGTCGTCAACAACTTCGAGCAAAGTGTCTCCGATTACCACGGGAGTTGGTACAAGATGGAGCGACGACCTTGTTAAGGTTGCGGGAACGCGTTGGATGCGGATCAATCGCTGTTTGGCGAGCCTTGGGTGAGGCCTATGTTCAGCAGTGGACGTCTTTCAGCTGAAATGATGATAAATAAGTTTGCCTTACGTGTGTTTATCTCGTAACCTGTTTAATACATTTAATTTTCATTAGTCGATTAACATTATAAATACGAAAGTTTGCGAGTTTGTGTCTCTTTTCTCTCTCACGCTCAAACTGCTCTAGAATAACACAAATATAAATTTTTATCCCCATATCACCACGGGATCTGAAGAACCACGGCACGCGTCATCATGAATAACTCGATCGATATATACATGCAATTGTCGTCGAATACCTACTTCAAAATAAACAGTCATTTACACTCAGAATTAAAGAATAACGTTTCCAGTTAGTTTATGACCGCGTTATTATTCGTCAATACTTAGTACCTACATATAGTACCTACCTAGGAATACGGAACGTGATGTCATTACTATTTTGTGCACCGTTTGTCATACGGCTCGTATTTGTGATTGATAACCTTTGTTACTAAAACAATTATAAGAGGAACGATAAATAGTGGAACAATATTTGACTAGATAATTATATCATTTTACAAGTAACTTTATCTTGTAAGTTGGAATAACAGAAAATTTAACATGTCCAGAAGTACCTACCTACAGTTTGAGGGTCCGTATGCATTATCCTTATAACGGTATTAAATTAAAATATCGCAATATACCGATAAAGTGCGTATTTAAATAATTATGTACCTTTCCTATGCACAAATTATTATGACGCATTATTATTACAAGTAAGTTAATTGTCATTTCGAAGATACATACTTTAGATTACTCATAAATTCGCGCTAGAACTAAAGTCACCAATATAGCTCGAAGTATCGCCAGACTTAAGTGGTAGTGGGCAGGGAACATAGCTCGGAAAACTCTGAAGGTTCTTAGATGGCGTCCACTGACCGGAAGACGCAGTGTAGGCAGACCTCCAACAAGATAAAGCGAAGAACTGGGTAAGGTTGCGGGATCGCGTTGGATTCGGATGGCGCAGGGCCTGTTTGGCGAACTTTGGGGGAGGCATTTTATGTTCAGCAGTGGAAGTCTTTCGGCTGAAATGATGATAATGATGATTCATAAATCTTTGTATTGGATGAGGATTTTATTTTTATTTGTAACTAATCGACGTTGAAAAGAAAATTGTGGTAGGTACTTTATTTATCTGCAAGTTGATCTATTTATGATCTAAACGTTAGAAGAAAGAAAGAATTTTGGGGTGGGGCCGTGAATCGTTTCAACCGCCGTGTCCGGTGTTTTACCAAAATGGACTTATATAACATTCGTCAACTAAAAATTCTAGTGACCACTACCACGCGTGGTGTAGTGTGTGGTCGCAGAATTGCAATTAGTTTTAGTTCATAGACATTGTGCTTAGATTTTGGTAACACACGGGATACGGCGGTTTAAACGCTTTCAGAGCCCCAACATACTCCGTGAGTAGAGTCAGTGAGTGAACAAAATACTTCTCGATCGCGTTTACGTAAAAAAATCAAATCTATGGAAACATGGACGCGCGCGCGCGGAGACGCTGTCCATGTTTCCCTAGTAATTGATTTTTTTACGTAAACGCGATCGAGAAGTATTGAAGTGAAGTTAAACTTATACTAAGCATACTGTACGCTTAGTATAAGTTTTCCTTCACTTCAATACTTCTCGATCGCGTTTACGTAAAAAAATCAATTACTAGGGAAACATGGACAGCGTCTCCGCGCGCGCGCGTCCATGTTTCCATAGAATTGATATTTTTACGTAAACGCGATCGAGAAGTATTTTGGTGAAGTAAAACTTATACTAAGGGTACAGTACGCTTAGTATAAGTTTTACTTCACCAAAATACTTCTCGATCGCGTTTACGTAAAAATTTCAATTCTATGGAAACATGGACGCGCGCGCGCGGAGGCGCTGTCCATGTTTCCCTAGTATTTGATTTTTTTACGTAAACGCGATCGAGAAGTATTTGGTGAAGTAAAACTTATACTAAGCATACTGTACGCTTAGTATAAGTTTTACTTCACCAAAATACTTCTCGATCGCGTTTACGTAAAAATTTCAATTCTATGGAAACATGGACGCGCGCGCGCGGAGACGCTGTCAATGTTTCCATAGTAATAGATTTTTTTACGTAAACGCGATCGAGAAGTATTTTAGTGAAGTAAAACTTATACTAAGCGTACAGTACGCTTAGTATAAGTTTTACTTCACCAAAATACTTCTCGATCGCGTTTACGTAAAAATTTCAATTACTAGGGAAACATGGACAGCGCCTCCGCGGCCGCGCGTCCATGTTTCCATAGAATTGAAATTTTTACGTAAACGCGATCGAGAAGTATTTTGGTGAAGTAAAACTTATACTAAGCATACAGTACGCTTAGTATAAGTTTTACTTCACCAAAATACTTCTCGATCGCGTTTACGTAAAAATTTCAATTACTAGGGAAACATGGACAGCGCCTCCGCGCGCACGCGTCCATGTTTCCATAGAATTGAAATTTTTACGTAAACGCGATCGAGAAGTATTTTGGTGAAGTAAAACTTATACTAAGCGTTCTGTACGCTTAGTATAAGTTTTACTTCACCAAAATACTTCTCGATCGCGTTTACGTAAAAATTTCAATTACTAGGGAAACATGGACAGCGCCTCCGCGGCCGCGCGTCCATGTTTCCATAGAATTGAAATTTTTACGTAAACGCGATCGAGAAGTATTTTGGTGAAGTAAAACTTATACTAAGCATACTGGACGCGCGCGCGCGGAGGCGCTGTCCATGTTTCCATAGTAATTGTTTTTTTTAAGTAAACGCGATCGAGAAGTATTTTGGTGAAGTAAAACTTATACTAAGCATACAGAGTGCTTAGTATAAGTTTTACTTCACCAAAATACTTCTCGATCGCGTTTACGTAAAAAAACCAATTACTAGGGAAACATGGACAGCGTCTCCGCGCGCGCGCGTCCATGTTTCCATAGAATTGGAATTTTTACGTAAACGCGATCGAGAAGTATTTTGGTGAAGTAAAACTTATACTAAGCACTCAGTACGCTTAGTATAAGTTTTACTTCACCAAAATACTTCTCGATCGCGTTTACGTAAAAATTTCAGTTCTATGGAAACATGGATGCGCGGCCGCGGAGGCGCTGTCCATGTTTCCCTAGTAATTGATTTTTTTACGTAAACGCGATCGAGAAGTATTTTGGTGAAGTAAAACTTGTACTAAGCATACTGGACGCTTAGTATAAGTTTTACTTCACCAAATACTTCTCGATCGCGTTTACGTAAAAAATTCAATTACTAGGGAAACATGGACAGCGCCTCCGCGCGCGCGCGTCTATGTTTCCATAGAATTGAAATTTTTACGTAAACGCGATCGAGAAGTATTGAAGTGAAGGAAAACTTATACTAAGCATACGGCACGCTTAGTATACGTTTTACCTCACCAAAATACTTCTCGATCGCGTTTACGTAAAAAATTCAATTACTAGGGAAACATGGACAGCGTCGCCGCGCGCGCGCTTCCATGTTTCCATAGAATTGAAATTTTTACGTAAACGCGATCGAGAAGTATTGAAGTGAAGGAAAACTTATACTAAGCATACAGTACGCTTAGTATAAGTTTTTACTTCACCAAATACTTCTCGATCGCGTTTACGTAAAAAATTCAATTACTAGGGAAACATGGACAGCGTCTCCGCGCGCGCGCTTCCATGTTTCCATAGAATTGAAATTTTTACGTAAACGCGATCGAGAAGTATTTTGGTGAAGTAAAACTTATACTAAGCGTACTGTACGCTTAGTATACGTTTTACCTCACCAAAATACTTCTCGATCGCGTTTACGTAAAATATTCAATTACTAGGGAAACATGGACAGCGTCTCCGCGCGCGCGCTTCCATGTTTCCATAGAATTGAAATTTTTACGTAAACGCGATCGAGAAGTATTTTGGTGAAGTAAAACTTATACTAAGCGTACTGAACAGTCTGTCTGTACGAATCATATGACAACTAAGAATGATAATGATAATACTGTATTGAAATAATTGTTTGGGTCCAGAACCATCTTGACTGTGCTGCGCTTAAAAATAAAGGCATTCACACCGGGACCGGTTTTACGCTTGCGTGACTTCGTCGTAAACAAAACTAACGCACGTGTCACTATCTACGTCCTTGTCTTACCAGCCCGGTAAGAAAGAGACGCACCGAGAGTCCAGTGAGTCATATTTATAGTGACGTGGTGACCGTCGGTCACAGCGCATTTTACGATACGAAAAAACCCGTAAAACACTTTTGTAAAGGAATAGAACTCAATGATTTTAATTACCTAGTAAAATAAATAATACTCGTGCCTACGCTTTACGGTGCTTTTCCTTTCACTTTATTATTTTATATTTTAACAACTTTACTAATTAACTAGGTATGGTCAAGTGTAAAAATATAATATTCAATTCCAATTCAAATATTTTATTGATCCAAAAAAATGCTTAGGTACATACATAATTTCCTTCTTTATATTTATGGTAAAAACCAAAGGCGTTAGATACGTTAACATACACCTCTATGTCATTAACCATAAGGTTGATGTTTACAAATTTTGACGCGATAACTGTGTACATATTTATGCTTTCAACTGTACACTGTAATATAATGTTGCAAAAGACGTACTACAATAACCTATCCATAGATAGAGCAATAATTCATATCCGGTTCGAAGGACCACTATAATAGCGTGTAGATAAAATTGATAGACCTTTTACTCCATTTATTATTTATAAGAGAATTATTGACCGAGCGAGTGCAAAATAACGTCTCAGTTTCAGCTTTGGCAAAAATGTTTTCGTATGTCTGTCCGGAGTCCAGAGGATAGTCGCATTTGTCAATCGACTCTCGTGAAATTATGTGAGAAGGTGCTATAATTACTTATTATGTACACTCGACAAAGCCGAGGCCTGCCCAATTTCAAAACAAATTTGCTTGCAGCCGTAAAAGTTCATTGGTATGGATTGGTATGGACAGATGTCTAGCCACTGCAAGCAAAATGGACATTTAAGGTGTCAAGGCGACCTTTTTGTCGATGATATGCGTTTTTCAATAAAAATACTCTTCAAGATTGTTTACCTTATTTCTAATGCAAATAAAAACGAAGTATATTTAATAACTACGAGTAGGTACTTATATCAATTAATAGAAAGGGTTACAAGGTACACATTTTTTTTTAATAAATACAACTTCTAGATAGCTAAATTTTAAAAGCAAAAGATAACTAACTAACTCTGCCATAAAACCTTCTTGCCACAAGAAAAGGCAGTCGATATCATTGACTAGATAATCCATGACGTCACCGTCTCGTCGTAAAAAGGGTATCGTCAGAAGGACTGCGAAATTTGTAGTATCACCACAAAGCTCCGACTTTGACGGATATTCCTGTAAAGAATGATTCCAGATAATGAGATTTACGTTTTGATGTGATCACAGTGATCACGATCAGTGTGTTTTTTGGAAAAACAAACGTCAACTCGAACACTTAAATAGTAGTTTATACAACAAGAGCATAAAACGAGCCATTTTACCCGATACGTTTATTAGCCATTCGAGCCGGTACGGCGAGGGCGGACAGAAACGTCGAGGGGAAAATGGGTTTAATGGTCGAGTTTTACACTCTGATTTTCACTTCGATTGCAAGGAAGTTAAACAGCAATATTGGAAATTCAATAATAATCTACTAGATTTGCCTAGTTTTATTATTTTCGTAATGGTATAAGCCACCAGGGGCCTGTTCCATAACAAAGTACAACTAATATTACAAGCGGAACTCTCGTTTCAGTTATATTAACTAGAAAGGGAATTCCGCTTGTAATATTAGTTTTACTTTGTTATGCAACAGGCCCCAGGTATATATTCTTATTACTTCAAAGCTATTATGTTCTCCGAACAAAAAAAAATCACAAGTAGCCGTAACGTTTAATTTAAATCTTAAATCAAATACAAAAAACACTTTTTAGAAAACCGTTATCATTTAAATTTTATAACCACGACCCTAACAAACCAGCACGACTGTCGCATCCGAACGCCCGAGAAAAAGTGACGATCTACTCATGTCTCGCCACCCACGTCGCTCTTTCCCCTCCAAGTACTAATCTGGTTATGTGACGTCACTGCCTCGACGGGCCTAGCTCTAGGTCGCCACTGGAAAAATCTTCTAATAATATATAAAAAAAAAACAATAAAATTATATTTTTTAACTTTCTACTGTTTGCGGCTGTTTGCGCCTGATTGCCTTGATCTTAGACGAAGATTTTACTTTATGAAACAGACTCTATTTGATTATTAAATGCCTTATATTTTATGGCAATATGGCGTTTAATAATTCGCACTAGTAGTTTTGGTTTTGCACAAACAATTTTTTACTGCAGTGTCCCCTGGTGCGTTGTCATCGTAAAACCTATCTACATGCACCAATCAAACCCGAAGTCATCAATGAAAACCATATCAAAATCGGACCGGTAGTTTTGGAGATAAATGACAACATTGGTTAGCACAAATATCCTCTCACCCCAACGCATATATTTACCTTAGTATGAAAAGTAGTGGAATGAAAAGGTTCGTCACTTTTCGATCTTAAGTCGTTGACAAAAAGTCAAGAAGTGACGAACCTTTTCATTCCGCGACTGTACCGACACATGTCACCAACGTGACAAGTAAAAGATGGGTTTGATTCCTGCACGGAAGTAATAAGTACTATGTACAACGGGAATGAACTGTTGTCACAAAATTGAAGCCGAACGAGAGCTCAGTAACTGTACCCCTTATCCCTCTCTGGCGATGGTTGATTGGTTGGATGGTTCATGTGGGGTTGTCAGTAGTGTTGAAAAAGTCCGGAAAAATTCCCGTTTTTTTCGGATATTTATGGAAAAAACCACGAAACTTTCCGCTCTTACTTTTCCGAAAAAAACGATTAAAACCGAAAAAAATTAAATGGAAAAAACGAATGAAGTTTTCTATGTGAATGTTGTTAATTAGAATTGGTAGTACATACTTTTTTAAGGTTTTAAATTTTTTTCTTAGTGCCAGCGGGTACTTTGACACGTTTAGGTTCATTTCGTCCACATTCCCACTTCGTCCACATTCCCATTTCGTCCACATTCCCATTTCGTCCACATTCCCATTTCGTCCACATTCTCATTTCGTCCTTTTCCCACTTCGTCCACATTCCCATTTAGTCAACATTCCCATTTCGTCCACATTCCCGCTTAGTCAACATTTCTAGCCGATTTTAATGCGGTTTTCGCTATCACTTAGCTTAATTCTCCGGGAATATTTTATTTATTTTTGTGATGAAGGTATTCATGTTAAGAAAAAAACTTGCTAAGCACGGTGCGGGTCAATACTATTCATCTTACACTACCAATTACTATTTTGTTACGAAATGGGAATGTGGACGAAATGGCAATGTGGACGAAATGGGAATGTGAACGAAATGGGAATGTTGACAATGTGGGAATGTGGACGAAATGGGAATGTGGACGAAATGGGAATGTGGACAAAATGGGAATGTGGACGAATTGGGAATTGATTGTGGACGAAATGGGATCGCTGACGAAGTGGGAATGTGGACGAAATGAGAATGTGGACGAAATGAACCTAAACGCTTCGACATTGTCATCAGCAATCAAAGATAAGTGCCACTTTAAAGAAATTGTAAAATATCTTTTTGAACGCATTTATTTCTAATTAAAATTTTTGCGTTAATAAGGCTTTACACGTAGCAACAATAGTAGATTGTACACCAAGGGGATAAAGCACTGCATTATGTCACGGGCGCGATATTGAATCCTGAGCGTATCGAGGGACTCCAAATTTAACTCCCGAGCGTAGCGAGGTGGTTTTTAGTTGATTCCCGAGCGAAGCGAGGGAATTAAGATGGAGTCCTGAGAGCAGTGAAGGATTTAAGTGCGCCCAAGGCAAAATCAGTTTTATCCCCGAGGAGTATACTCTACTTTTCTCACCTTTTGCGAGACAATAAAAACCAAGGCTACTAGAAAAATACTCGAAATAGACCCAGAAGCACTGATTCTGACACTGACTTTGCGCCTTTCGCAGTTTTCCATTTGTCGAAATCTTTGTAAGCTTTTAAGTATTTTTCCTTCGACTTCTCTGGGAGTACATTATTAACAATTTCTAAGGCTGGCTTGCGCAGACCTGGGTTAGCTACTTAACTCCGAGCGAGGTAACTGCTAACCCAGGGTTAACAAGTGTCAAAATGTATGGAACTGTCATTCTTAACCCAGGGTTACCGATTTAATTTTTTTACCCTGAATTGTGCAAGTGGTCCTAAGGCATCTAATTTAATGGAATCAGGAGTCAAATCACTTTCGTCACTCGATATTTTCTTAATGTTTTATTCTATCTTCTTTTGCAGTTTTGCCTGATACTGATTGCACCGTATTGAAATACTCGCGGCTTTTGTTTTAAGTATTGATTTTTTTTCGTTCGGCTTGCCGTGGCGTGGCCAGCTCGATTTTCGAATAAGTTCGATTTTCAAATAAATGAGGCGCGGCGCGCGCCGCCGTCCACCTCCTCGCCGTTGGCCACCATTTGACGAAATTAGACTTTAAATGCATAACAATAAGAACTAAGAGAAGTGAGAATCACATTACTGCCCGGCGGGTTATAATGAAATTCAGTACAACATTACACCCCGGCAAAAGACAAGGGCTATAATGATTTTCTCAAACATGCTATGTAATGTTTGCGTTGTGTTCGTTAAAACAGGCTTCAAAATACACCGTTGCAGGCCTAGGCCGGCAAAGCGATCGTCTATTGTTTCATGTCACACAGCACCATGATGTTTATAGGTCTATGGCATCATAGCATTCAGCCATTTAAAAAAAAAACTATAAGCAATATTTGCGTTTTGGTTCATTATGACATTCTGCCACTACGCTTATTAAATTAAATTTTAAGGTAAGGTAAGATGGTGATGGTATTGGTGATCTGCCTAGAGAAATATTTCACCTGCAACATCATCATCACCATCATCACCATTATCATCATCATCATCATCATCATCATCGTCATCATCATCATCACCATCATCATAATCATCACCATCATCATCATCATTCATCACCATCATCATCATCATCACCATCATCATCATCACCATCATCACCATCATCATCATTCATCACCATCATCATCATCATCATCAATCACCATCATCATCATCATCACCATCATCATCATCACCATCATCATCATTCATCACCATCATAATCATCATCATCATCACCATCATCATCATCATAATCATCATCACCATCATCATCACCATCACCATCATCATCGTCACCATCATCACCATCATCATCATCATCATCATCATCATCATCATCAATCACCATCTTCATCATCATCATTCATCACCATCATCATCACCACCATCATAATCGTCATCATCATCATCATCATCACCATCATCACCATAACCACCATCATCATCATCACCATCACCATCATGATGACGACGACGATGATGATGATGATGATGATGGTGATGGTGCATGTTTGAGAAAAGCACTATACAAGCCTCGGCCGGAACAGGGGTTGCCGGCCTCGTATCATGCCGGCCTCGTGTACCACTCGGCCGTCAACTTAGATACTCGGCCGGCAACCCCTTAAGTCCCGGCCTCTGCGGTAATGTACTATTACTTTGAGTAAGGTTTGCATGATATATAATGAGGCATTGTCGAGCAGGTGGTGTGAAATAGTACATTACTGCAGAGGCCGGGACTTAAGGTGTTGCCGGCCGAGTATCTAAGTTGATACGAGGCCGAGGCTTGTATAGTGCTTTTCTCAAACATGCACCATCACCATCATCATCAACATCATCATCATCGTCGTCGTCATCATGATGGTGATGGTGATGATGGTGATGAATGATGATGATGATGATGATGATGATGATGATGATGATGGTGATGAATGATGATGATGATGATGATGGTGATGAATGATGATGATGATGATGGTGATGATGATGATGGTCATGAATGATGATGATGGTGATGAATGATGATGATGATGATGATGATGGTGATGATGATGATGAATGATGATGATGATGATGATGATGGTAATGATGCTGATGATGATGATGATGATGATGACGATGATGATGATGATAATGGTGATGATAGTGATGATGATGTTGATGGTGAAATATTTCTCTAGGCAGATCACCATTACCATCACCATCACCATCTTACCTTACCTTAAGTAAGCGTAGTGGCAGAATGTCATAATGAACCAAAACGAAAAAATATTGCTTATAGTTTTTTTTTAAATGGCTGAATGCTATGATGCCATAGACCTATAAACATCATGGTGCTGTGTGACATGAAACAATAGACGATCGCATTGCCGGCCTAGGCCTGCAACGGTGTATTTTGAAGCCTGTTTTAACGAACACAACGTAAACATTACATAGCATGTTTGAGAAAATAATATTGCTTTAACATGTCGGTAATAAATTATTATTTATATTTAGAAACATTTTAGAAGTAAATGTTTTTATTTCATTACATTATATCAATCGCATATTGTTCTACAAAAAACGAAAGAATTGAAATCAACTTAACTCTGGCAACTCTAAATCACTGTTAGAACGGGACACAGCGTTCACTGGTTGCCCTCTCACTCGGCTAAACTCGGCTTCATTTTTATTTTGCGCGCAACAAGACTCTTACGACCTTAGCATAAGGCTTTATTTTTTTTATTTTCGGAGACACTTTTTGTTGCAGTACTTAGTCCAGTTTAGGTAGTACGTCCATGGATTCCTGTTACTATCTTTTGTGGGCTATACTTAGATAGGAAATTCCAGAGGGTTGCTTTCAAGGGTTTTTCCCTAGGCAACTTCCAGTACAAATGAAGAGGCATAAGAGTTCTAGTAAGTTCATTAGAGTTTTGAATAAAAAATAATGTCAGTGGTTCTATAGAAATAGATTAGGTAGTATTCTTTGTAACAGTTTCACTCATTTACTTCTTAAAGCGTTTTTTATAAACTACTTATTTAATTTTTGTTCGAGATCATGAACACTACACTGCTTTTGGTAAAGAAAAAGAAAATTCTCTTTTTCCATGACGAGTCAAAATATGTATTACAAAACTGATTGTAAAAATAAGTCATAAAATGAGATTATAAAAATTATTTGCTACTCATGATTATTCATAAGAGAAATTCAAAATCACTTTATTTTGCAAATATATTAAATGGTCCACTTTTATTTGAAAATTCCCAGCAAAGTACTTCACCATTTTCATTGCGATTTCAGAATGCCCTCTTAGTCCATCCATACTAATCCATACTAATATTATAAATGCGAGAGTGTGTCTGTCTCTCTGTTACCTCATCACGCTTAAATCGCTGCACCGATTTAAATGAAATATGGTATGGAGATAGTTCAAGACCCTAGGAAGGATATATAGTTTTATCTCGAAAAATTGCATAATTCCCGCGGGATAGCGATAAATGAATTCTTCGCAGAAGGAGTCGCGGGCAAACAGCTAGTTCTTTATAGAGTTAAAAATGTTAAAGCATGCAGATCAGTTAGTTCCTATTCAATTCCTATTAGTTTCATGCCCAGCTACAAAATTACCCATCAAATCGTAGATATTTTTACCCGAGAGAATGCGAACAGCCGGTAGTAAAACCACAAATCGCCTTTTAAAGTAAACACGGCCAAGATTAGGTGGTTAATTATACTTCAGAATGCGTTTTTTCTTATAGGCGTCGTGTAGATACCGTAGCTCAGCCGGGCGTTGTTTTTACGGCTTTCCGGTTTACTCAATAAAGTTATGGGCACAGTAACTATGATCTCATCCCTTCGACGCCGTCATTCACCGCGAGCGACTCGCGCCAGCCAAGAGAGCCCGGAGTTTACGGCACGCCAGTCTCACTAGCGCCCCCACGCCGAGTGCAGGTCCGCAACGAGTGTAAACATAACTTAACGTTCCGAATTCAAAACCAAGCAAAATGGCCATCAGCAGACTGTCGATAATCAAGTGTTTGGAACTGGTAAGTGGCAATTTCTAAAGCTTCTTCCAACGCTATCAAGCCAAGTTAGGAGTGTAAACGAGTCCCGGCTTCGTGCGTACCTATATCAATACAACTTTCGAAGCATGTAGAGAATTTTAACTGATGGTTTATTTAAAACTGCACGCACCGACATTGTCATGGTGACTCATGGTGCATGTTTACGACATTTTAATCCCATGGTTAACATCCATAATTTGATAACAGTGAAAGAGGACATCGGTATCTATGGAGTTCTTAGGAATTTGTAAATATTTGTATCGATAACGAATTTTATCTATGGTTTTTTTTTACGTCTTTTATCGACGTTTCGCGCCGAAATGGTCCAGACGAGATCTTAATACTCAGTGTCCTAAAAAATGTTATAGCCGGCAATCGAAACTGCACCATTCAAGGTTTCCAACACAGTCATTAACAGTGATCTATTTCTGAGGCCATCAAATTTATAATCTGCCATAAGTTTTACAGTTAACAGTTTGCTGTTGTATCGTGAAGTCGGATTTAAAATTAGGATCAGTTGATTTTGTGGAACGCAAAAGGATTATAAAGACATTAACAGCCCGAGAGCTGATTGACATTTTTGGGTAGATATTTGAGGCACGCTGGAAACTTGTGTAATACAACCCCTATAATACCCAAGCACAGAACCACATACCTGGCTGGCTGACAGGTAGCGGGGCTAAATCAACCCTCATATTTTTAAAGATATTTCATTTCGCAAAAAATAATATCGGTAGAGTCGTTTCGAAATTTTTATACCTTTAAATTTGACGTTTAAAGTGAGAGAAAATAAATAAGCCAGATCATTTTGTCGGGCTTAAACATTGCCAAACAATAAAATTGTGTTGCTTTCAAAACAATTGTCCAAAAAATTAAAAAAAAATGTTTGTGCGGCACGCTGAATTTTTGAGACAACGTTGTTTATAATTAAAAATAAATACTCCAAAAAATACAGATCATTTCGGTGGGACAATCTACCTGCCAGGTGGTTGAGTATGTGATGCATGCGTGTGAGCGAGAAGCGCTATACGAAAGTTGCAGTGTAACAAAGAGCAAGACAACGTGAACTACAATATCCATATTAAGCTGTGCTTTAAAAGTATGATAAAAAATATGAGGGTTGGTTTAGCCCCGCTACCCGTCAGCCAGGTATGTGGTTCTGTGCTTGGGTATTATAGGGGAAGTACTTATTACAAGTTTTCAGCGTGCCACGAATACGTACCCAAAATTGTCAATTAGCTCTCCTACTATAATTAATTAACCCAAAAACAAACACAACACATGCGTGCAAAGAAATTGATAACTCGCAAGTAATACTTAATTAAATTTCTACTTCAATTACTTACCAACGTATATATTATTATTTACTACATTACACATTCAGTAAACGCGTCAGGTGTAAACAACATTCAAAAGGTCATTCTACGTTGAGACATGATATACTTATGCACTAAGCGCGAATTATTCTTGATGTTGACTCTCTCTGTGTGTACAGATGACCATAATTCATTCACACAAGAGCTTATGTTACATATCTTGAGATCTTTTCACGAGCACATATTTTACATTCGACCGTACATAAACGAACGAGGTATTTGGTACAGTTTAAGAAAAATTATAAATTTGTATGCACTTTATGAGGCGGAATCACAGTTTTCCTGGTTTACCCACACTGTTTAAAACTTACAAAAATCAAAAATTAAAAAAAAAATGGTGTAGCTGAAAATTGATTTTATTCCTAAAAATTGGGCACCAGTACCTTTACCATGAGATACACTAGTTTACAGTGACCGTACTCGCTAGCGACGGCGTAAATGATTTGTATGGAGAATTGTGTACAGCGCCTCTAGCGGTCACTTACGGAAGTACAATTCTCCATACAAATCATTTACGTCGTCGCTAGCGAGTACGGTCACTGTAAACTAGTGTAACTCATGGTAGAGGCACAGGCTGTCTCAATTTAGACGTAAACATTCAGTAAACTCGGCACAGTTCAGATCACGAAACTTAGGCTCTCATTACATGATTGTACGCGTGATTTATTACATAGTTAAATGATATCAGAAATAGAGTAGTTTTAAAGGACATAATATAGCCACTTTTACAACTCACAAATTCGGCGTAATTTTTCAAGTCATGTAATAGATACTTTTTACCAGCCTGTACCTATAATAAAGTGCCTCGCTGATGCAAAAAGCCGGATATCTTCCTTTACGCCGGCCGGGTTTTTGCACTAAGAGTTTAATGATTCGCGTAGCAATACATTGCGGGGTTTGAACGATCCATCATTTGTCATACCTATTTGGATAGCCTTGCAATCTGGCTTTAGCCTATATCTCAGTAGACTGGATACCTCTGTCAACCCAAATACCTATCATCAAGTATTTTTACACATTTAAGAGAAATCGTATTTTATTTTGAGGTAATTAAAGCAAATTGCGTCTGAATAGGTAATAATATAATTTCATTATTATTTTACTTTTCATTATTTAACTACAAAAACTGTAAAATCAATTCTTACGGTACGCACAGATAGCATATTTTCAGAAACTTCAGCTAAAAGATGTTGTGCTCTGCGCTCGGATATAAATCTTTAGGATTGTTTGGAAATTCGAGAATGTTAGTGACTACAGACACACACCTACACGGTCGGTTTCTACGCAAAGGTAAAAAAAAATAAGAGTAGGTACAAATAAAACAAGTTGATACTTTAATCCTCTCCGTCCAGGAATCGACTCAATTGTAGTGACGTCACAGTCCATATTCTTGGTTATGATGTGACTTGGACACATGAGTCAGTGGACCAACGCCCACGACCTGCAAGCAGGTCACAATAACAGAACAAATTAATACAATTGAGACGAAAATAGCGGCGTGGGATATTGAGGTTCGAGAAAAAACATACAAACAAGGTCCCTGTAGATCTCTACAGGCTAAGGCTGCATAGTAGGTATCTACCTAATATTTTCTAATATGCCTTTCCTTATTATATACATAAGGGACACTTTAGATGTGCACTCAACTTTGTACTGGAGCTTGTTTGCACTGATTGTAGCCTAAATAGCCTATCTACAAAGTTACTTATCAAGTTCATTTAATACTTATGCTTATTTTTGTATATCATCTTGCAAATCAATAAATAAAATGAAATAAATAAATTATGGGACGATTGACACCAATAGAACAAGTCCCAAACTAAGCAAAGCTTGTACTATGGGTACTGGACAACAGATAAACATACTTATATAGATAAATACATATTAAACATCTAAGACTCGATCACAAACATTCGAATTTTTTATACAAATATCTGCCGCAACCGAGGATAGTACCCGGGACCTCAAGCTTCGTAATCATGTTCTCTAACCACTAGGCCATCCGGTCGTCGCCACAATGTGACAGTCGTTTATTTTTTTCTCATTTCGTTTTCTAATTCTGTGGTGTCATATCCATTTTCTGGTATATATTTACTTCAATCCGAAATTCTTCTATACATTTGCAAATATTGGCTAACAAACACACTTAGCCAAACCAAAACAAATCGAGGTTGAAGCTTCCGGATTGACACAATGTGGTCACGTCAACTACCTTGGTGTCTGTATGAGGTCACGTTAATGGCACAGGACAGCATGTCCACAAGTAACTTACATTACTCACTCGCTTATAGCCCTTGCTTTATCGAAACCGGTTTGAGTTCATAAATATACTGACTTTAATGAAACTTTTTGCTTAGATGAAACTTTACTCACTCTTTATTTTTGGGCCCTTACGTAATATCAAGCCGGAGGACCGTAGGTATTTATAAAGCTACATCATCCGTAAATAACAATAATTCAACTGGCGAGAAACTACATTATAATTATGAGAAACTGACTGTTGACCGCAACTTTATCTGTTCCGATGGGAACATTACACTTTACCAAGAATAAAAGCAGCCTGTACCTATTTTAATCAGGGATGGTGAAGCTCTCTTTTAGTGAAACAGTGTAGGTACTTACCCATCGCGTGATATATCAAATGAAAGAGCTCGTTGTGAGAGTACCAAATGTTATTTTATACTAAATTTAAATTATTTAAGAAAATAGTTAGATGAAAATTTACCTTCCCCCGGATTATCTCCGAAACCATTGAGCAGAAGCAATCACAGAATAAATGCAAGAAAAAACTAAAATACATAGAGGTATATTACAAAAGAGCTACTACACTCTTCTGTCTAAAAATAACATGATGTACAGTCGACAAAACCGAGGCCTGCCCAGTTTCAAAACAGCTTGTAGCCGTTGAAGTTCATTGGTATGGATTGGTATGGACAGATGTCTTGGCTAGACAAAACTGAACTTAGTTGTTTTCATATTTGTAGTACCTATTCGGTTGAATGCCCTACGCTCTAACTAAAGCAATAAATCTTAATCACGCAGGTGCACAGTGAATTTCCCCACAGGTATGAGTGTGACCCGCGATAACCAGCGATAACCTTCAGACAAGTTAACCTCAAAATATTTCCATGAAGTAGGTTACTGCTGTAAAACTACGGGAGATTTTTGACTAACTCGTAGGAAATGGCACTTTTCTTGTTAGTGTAAAAGCTTATTTTACATTTTGTCGAGGCATCCACACCTACTGTATTTATTAAGGAAGACAATAGGTAGGTACGAACTTTTAACATCTAGATTAAGTATAGCTCTATTTTCCGCATAGGCCGCAATAATACACAAGAGTGAGCAACAAATATTTCGCTTAGGTACAGTCGACCAAGAAATTCTTTTACCACCCTAAGGTTCAATCTCAGTTTTACCGTATTCTTCCATCAGAAAGTCAGTTCAACCGAGTAGCACTCTACATAGGTACATTCATAAAACAAATGATAAACTAAATAAAACCAGACATTTTATAATACGAATACTTAATTACTTCACCACTGATCAAAATACTGGCTTCTCGTTTTTTCGTGTAAGAATATATCTAAAAAATTAAAGACTGTTGAAATGTGTTCTACCACCGGAAATTTAATTAGCAGTTGCAGAGAACACAAAGCAGGATGCGATAAATACAAGTGCTAAATACTTTGCATTCTCTTTCATTATTGACTACCTTGTAAGGGACGCAGAAGTTACGATAACCTACGTGTACCTGCGGGATATTTTTTTGGTTAAATTGGCAATCATTCATTACCATCGCTTTCCTCCAAGGAGAATTATAAAAGTGTAACTAAACTCAAAGGGCCGCTTGTGGCTAATAAAACTTTTAGTTATGTTACATTTCGAGTTCTCAATCGTACTTTGATCCACACATTGATACTTAATAAACTTCACGATTATGAATGACAAATCTTGCTTCACCGTGATACAGTTTATACTAGTACGGGGAGTAAAATTCATCATTAATTACTAGAAGTATTAAACCTTCAACTTACCCACCACCTTTAGTATTAAGTATAAAAAATGTACTTACTGTGGATTGTAAAATGTTTGTTGTTGTTGGTGAAATAAAGTTATTATTATTATTCCCTTTATTTATATTTTTCTCTTAGGTTAGATTTTTACAATAATTATACAAAAAGTAAAATATAAAACTATACATACAAAACGTAAAATCATTATAAAAACCTAACCTAGGGTGCCACCGGCAGCGAGGCGGGGCCTAAGCTATCGGTGGTTAGGGCGACAGAGAGAGGAACCTCCTGACTATCCGCGCAGTGTCCAGGAGTACCGCCTTCTGTATCTGACCCTTGATCCAGCCATCTAGCGAGAGTCTCTTGAGGTGTTGGTCGAGACTCTTCGCTATCAGACCGTTCGCAGAAACGACTATCGGGACAATGATCGTCGAATCAACATCCCACATGGCGGTTATCTCGTGAGCTAGGTCAAGGTACTTGCTGGCTTTGTCCTTCTCAGCTTTCACGAGGTTCTCGTCATGGGGGATGGTGATGTCGATGAGCATTGTCTGGCGTTTCAATCGATCTGTCAGCACGATATCAGGCCTATTGGCTAAAATAGTCCTGTCCGTGATAACAGACCGATCCCAATAGAGCGTGGCACGACCATTTTCGAGAACTGGCGCAGGTATATACTTATAGTAAGGCACTTCAAAGTCCACAAGACCGTATAGCAGAGCAAGTTGCTGGTGAATAATTCTGGCTACAAGGTTATGTCTGTGCAAGTACTCACCGTTAGCAAGATGACCACAACCGGAAATTATATGCCTGAGTGACTCCCCGGGACGGCGGCATGCCCGACAAATGTCGACCGTACCGTCCTTCAGGATATACCTCCGGTAGTTGTTCGTCATGATAACTTCATCCGCAATTGCACAGACAAAACCTTCGGTTTCCCCGAAGAGATCCCCGAAACGTAGCCAGTTCACCGACGCAAGCAGATCTACATCTGGCCCTGTGAGTGCCTTGTAGAACCGCCCGTGTAGCTCCTTGCTCTTCCATACCGCCTTGCGGTCCTCGATGCTCATTACTTTAAGTCGGCGCCAGTTCTCGTTTGCCAAGGAAAGCGGGGTGAAGTTTTTGTCTACTGCTACTACGTCGCGATGTACCCCACACTCGTTGTTTAGGAAATAATCCCTGAGATTATACACCTCGCGGTTGTGGAGGTCTTTGGCATTTAAAAAGCCACGACCTCCATACTTCCGCGAGATGTACAGTCTCATAACAGACGAGCGCGGGTGAAGCAAGCGATGCGCAGTGAGTAGTACACGAACTCTTCGATCCAAGGTATCCAGCTCAGTCTGAGTCCACCTTAGTATGCCAAAGGAGTAAGTGAGCAAGGGCATTACCCAGGCGTTGAAGGCGCGCATCTTGTTGCCGCCCGACAAAAGACTATTAAGTACTTTTGTCAGACGACAGAAGAAGCGCTCCTTCACCGTCTGCTTTACGACCTCACTCTCAATACCCAATGACTGTGACATACCAAGATACTTATAGGTTTCTGCTTCGGAAATAGATCTGAGGGACATTGTATCAGAAAGCTGCAAATTTGTTGAATTTACAACTTTCCCCCGCTGTACATGCATAACCGCACACTTATCGACACCAAATTCCATGTTGATGGCGCTACTGAAAACTTCTGTTGTTTTCAGTAGCTCCAACAGGTCATGTTTATTTGGTGCAAATAGCTTAAGGTCATCCATATAGAGCAGATGAGAAATGACCTCACCCCCTCTTCGAAGCCGGCAGCCTAGCCCTGAATCCTTCAGCAGGGTGCTGAGCGGATTCAGCGCTAGGCAGAACCACATAGGACTCAGGCTGTCACCCTGGAAGATCCCTCGCTCAATCCTGATAGAGTCCTGTGGGCCAGAGGGGCCGTCTCCTTCCCCCGGTTGACGAAGGACTGTGGTCCACTGTCCCATGCAAGCGCCTAAGAAAGATCTCAGGACTGCATCAATTTTATACAGTTCTAAGACCCTCACCAGCCATGAATGGGGCACCGAATCATAGGCCTTCTTGTAGTCAATCCAGGCGACCGAGAGAGCCCCTTTGTTCCGCCGGACTCGTTGGCAAATGGTCATGTCTATGAGGAGGAGCTCTTTAGTACCACGAGACCCAACCCTACATCCATTTTGAGCAGGGGCCAAAACGTTGTTGGCAACAATGTGCGTGTTAATTTTTGCTCTCAAAATGGATGTAAGGAGCTTGTACAGCGTAGGCAAGCACGTGATGGGTCTGTAATTTTTCGCTTCTGTGGTACTACCGGACTTATAGAGCAGGGAGGTAATACCAGTTGTAAAGAAAGATGGTAGGGATCCGAGCTCAAGGGCTTGCTGGAACTGTGCTGCCAAACGCTGGTGTGAGCATCGAAACCATTTCAGCCAGAAGTTGTGCAATCCATCCGGCCCAGGACTTTTCCAGTTCGGAGCCGACCGGATGGCACAACTAACGTCATCGGGGCTAATGGTAACAGACCCCATGGGTTCGATGGACTCGCACTCACGTTCGACAACACCTATCCATTCGCCCTCGGTGTGCTCGACAGGTACCGACCAGATATTACGCCAAAAGTCAATCATGGCAGTAGTATCCGGCCGCCGTCCGTCGGGCACACGAAGATCGTCTCCCTCCCACTTTCGGTATACCTTCCTTTGGTCGCTCTGGAAAAGGCGATTCTGCTGGTATCGGTCCACACGCTTCCTGTAGCGGCGAATACGGCTTGCCCATGCATAGACTTTCTGCTTCAGAAAGTCGATACGTTCCGTTACACAGGCCATATAGTTGCAGGGCCTGATGTCAGTCCCCACAAAGGCCTGGGCCACGAAGCGCATTACTCGGGGGCGGTTGTTGCCCCCCCTGAAGCAGATCAGCTTTGCAATGAGAGTCCTGAACGTATTGATACGCCGCTCAATCCGCACTTGCCATGCAGGGACACCCCCGGTGGTCCTAGGTGCTCGGTCAGCGTCCGGAAACTTGACGCGAGCAACACGGCACGCCGCGATGGCCCCACAGTACATGATTGAGTGAGTATCAACTAAGTCTTCACTAGCCCGTAAATACGGGTCTAGCAAATCATTCAGGGCTCCCATTAACGCTAGATTGCGTCTATTCAACGGCAAGCGAGGTAATCGTGGCCTAGTATTACCCGTGGAGCGATACTGCGTAATCGCCTCCTCCAAAACCCTCCTCAGTTGCTCATTGGCCTGGGTACTTACACTCTGATTCGCACAGTCCTCTTCCTCGGCACTGAGATCGACCCGCGGTACCCCCGGTGCCAGATCGGGTGCGGGCACCGGAGTCGGCGACGAAGCGGGCAGATCCCGCGTCGAAAAAGAGGCCGCGCGAGCAGAAAGTGCTTCCAGGCGTAGCCGATCAAGTGTGGCGTCATCCAATCGTTTGTGTCGCTGGATGACTCGCACCTGATCCGACAGACGCTGCGCAGATACAGTGATGGCGGGTTCAAGGGCCTGGAACAGAGGAAGCATCCGGACACGGTACGCGGACAAATTGGTTCCCCCCACTGTAGCCCCAAAGTACGCTCGCATGCAGTTCTCATTCATTTGTTGAGTCCATCGCATGCGGCGCACTACACCACCGACAGCGGGAGCCGTAGGCGGGGCGGAGTGCCCCGTAGGCCCCAAGCGTGCCGGCAGCGGTGGTCGTCCTCGTCGCGCAGGTGGTCGTGGCGCCGGGGACGGCGGCCCGCGCTCGTCGCTCGACTCGCTGGTGTCGGGCGCTGTGGCGAATTCGTCGCCCGACGACGATGGCGAGGAGCTGGATGGCGCGGGCGGAGATGGTGGGCGTGCGCGTTGTGCCGCTTGTGAACGTGTCCTCGTTATCATATTATCATACTCTTCGTTTTGTTTCCATTTGTTTATCTTCGTCTTTGACAGCTGGTTGTCATGCTTGTGAAATGTGTAAAATGTTTAGAAAGACGTCGAAAACATTAAAAACGAATTTGTAAAATATGATAAAAAATTTGACGTGTGTCGCGTGACAGCGGTTTTTTTTTTTTATTATTATTATTAAAACTGGTTTTTCGTTATATCTAGTTTAAGTTTGACAGTTTCATATATTGAGTCTTAGGGCCACTCGGATAAAATTAAGAAAACGGGGATCTTACACTAAAGTACCTAGACTAAACGTACTTATGTAGACTAAACTACGTTACTCTTTATTTTAGTTATACTATACAAAACCCACGCCTGGCTCAGCCTAAAGCATAGGTTTCAAACTTTTATAATGCGCTTTCCCTGTCTGTTTTCTAAAATCACTGCGACTCCCTTACCTGTTAGAGTAAAACTTGAGGAGCTATACATATACGCAAGCTATTAGTCCTTATTTATATTGCAGCCTTCTCTGGAGACACTGCGCATCCCCCAAGGGTCTTGGACTGTAGTTGTATGTATATAATTATGCTGTGATGGTGATAAATAAATAAATGCCGGCAACAGAACAATGATTCTCTTTGAGTTGTTGATATACATGGGCGGTGTGGATCATTTCCCATCAGATGAACCGCTTGCTCGTTTGAATCGTAAACAAAAAATGTACGTATTTGCATCGATGACGCTTCTACGTTTATACTACTTGATGATATAATGACGATAATAATCTGAGCATGTTAGCTTGATGACGTCACACAACGGTTTGGGGATAGCAATTTATTCTTAAAAGGGAAGTTATCCTCGCGAGGCAAGGTCTATTGTATCACTGGCCTCGAGGCTTCGCGACCTGCATTCGAATTGTGGAAGCCGTAATGGCATGACATCATCTTTCGTTCAAGAACTTAGTTCAAGTTACTATAAGTGTTTATAGCGTACTTCGCAGCTGTTTAGAACAATATAAAGTTTAGTGTCCATCATCCTAGCCTATATACGTTCCACTGCAGGGCACAGGCCTCCTCTCAGAATGAGAGGGTTTGAGCCGTAGTTCCCATGCGGGCTCGGTGCAGATTAAGAACTTTACACACATCATTTAATTTCTTCTGTGGTGTGCGCCGGTTTCCTCACGATGTTTCCCTTCCACCCTAAAGCTCAAATGTAATTTCGCACATGAGTTCCGAAAAAATCAAAGCAGCGAGCCCGGGCTCGAACCCACGGCCCTCTGCTTGAGAGGCCATAGGTCATACCACTAGTGGCACTAGGTCACCACGCCTTTTAAAGTTAAGTGTCTTGTGGGTAGTTTTCAAAATATTTGTATCCAATTAAGGGATTAATTAAAAACAAAATTTAAATAATTACCACTGAGTCACGAAAGTTAGTCATACAAAGTATATGGGTAACTCCGTTACACACAGGTAATTAATTAAATTTTGTTTTCAATTAATCCCTTAATTGGGTACAAATATTTTGAAAACTACCCTTGTACGTATAAAAGATCAACCCTATTCCCGTTATACTTCTGGGCACAAATAAATCAGCCCCAGGACGTTATAAACAAGACGTCATCGACTTGAACACAGATCCGTGGGTAGCCGTGGAGACGTAATTATTTCTGTTCAACGGATTCAAGTCACGTATTTCACACATGTATGTAATGTTTACCCATTAAAAAACGATAAATATAACGCGCAGACGTAACACTTAAACGGGCAAGTAAACATTTAGCAACAAACAGTAACAAAAGAGTATTACTTTAACAACGTATATTAACTTAGTTCCGTAATTTGGGGAGATAAGAGGCAATAAGAGCTAATTTAAATTCTTGACCGCATATTTGAACGTAACGTGACTAATTTCGATTTTTAAGTAAATGACTTTATAATTCCTGAAGATCTTTGATATTACCTTACCTAAATAAAAAATACACAAGCCATTAACGCCTTTCCTCCTTCTAAAAATCTTGGTAACCTAGTGGTTCGACCTATGGCCTCTCAAGCGGAAGGTCGTATGTTCGAACCCTGGCTTGCACCTCTTGAGTTTTTCGGAATATATGCGCGAAATTAGATTTGTAATTTACCATGAGCTTTACGGCGAAGGATAATATCGTGAGAAAACCTGTACACACCTGCGAAGAAATTTAATGTTGTGTGAAGTTCCCAATCTTCACTAGGCCCGCGTGGGAACTACGGCTCAAGCCTTCTCATGCTGAGAGGAGGCCTGCGCCCTGCTGTGAAACATATATACGTTTCACTATTCAACTTCCATAAGATAGGATGATGATGATGATGACTAGTTCCTTTATCTAATCTAAAAAATATATATTCAGCTATATGATCTCATTTACCACTAACAAATAAATAAATCACTTTGTGGGTGAATAATTAATCAACGTTTGTGAGTCACGCTAGTTTGCCGCGTTTTGTTACGCATGTTTTAGTAAAAACAATATTGTCTAATTTACTTACAGCCAACGAATACCACTCTATGAGATCATTAAGCATTAGTCTGCACACAACTTGAATTAAAATAGTGAGTAAAGACGTAAGACAGAGGAAAAAATATTATTGTTATGCCGAGCTTCTTGTTCCTCGTCCCTTCGTTGATGCTGGTCCTTTGAACATCACTTTCACGCCCCTGTGACACTGATCCAATACATGGCTCCTTCAATCTTATGTCATAGTAAGAGAGGTGACAGAAGGGTGTCATCTATCTACCTACTGGGCGTTGAGGTGTCGAGCTTTGGTACATTTACCTTATATAGTCAGTTTGGGTTTCCGAGATTAAAAAAAAAAGTCAATGGTAGGCATCTTAATTAATCTTAAATTGCCTATTTTATATTTATTTAAGTAATCTCTTGCTCTTAGGTTTAATGCCGCCATTACTTTATTATTATTTTTTTTACTCGTAAAATAAAAAATTAAGTGAGTGCCGTCTCACAGGCGTTCTCCCTTATGACGTCATTTCTATGCCAACTCGATAATTTATTTGTTTTTCAGGTTCGTCAGGTTTATCTGGATTTCAGGGCTAAAATAATAATTTAAAGTGTTTTTCGCTAGAGTTGCGTCTTAAATTTTTGTTTTATTATAGCATGCTCGGCACAGATAGCCAAAAGATTCAGATTCAAATTGCGTCCGGCGCACCACAAAAAAAAAATGGTTTCAATAAAATTAAAATATTTGCAAATTATAAGTCAGTAGTTTAGCATCGACATAAATGTAGCTGGTGTTATTTAGTGTAACTGTGGTGACTTGAAAAGGCTTTTACGGTATATTTCAAGGCGGGGCAAGGCAACGTAAACACATTAGTATCGAGCTTACGCGGATACTCAATTACTTTTGTGGGCGGATATAGCCACGATTCAAAACAGGTTCTCTGTAAATTTTTTCATGGCAAAGTATACTTAGTAGCTAACACTCTTAAGTGATCATTCGTGCTTTTGACCTCCTTCCGGCAGTCGGATTTCGATCTTGGGAATACCACACATTTTATCCTGATATTCTTACGCGACCGGGATTTTCACGTGTTAAAGAGACATTAAGACGACCAGATGGCCTAGTGGTTAGAGAACCTAGTCAGCCACTATGAAGCTTAAGGTCCCGGGTTCGATTCCCGTGTCGGGGCAGATATTTGTATGAAAAATACGAATGTTTGCTCTCGGGTCTTGGGTGTTTAATATGTATTTAAGTATGTATCTATCTATATAAGTATGTTTATCCGTTGCGTAGTACCCATAACACAAGCTTTGCCTAGCTTACTTTGGGACTAGGTCAATTGGTGTGAATTGTCCCGTGATATTTATTTTATTTATTTATTAGCACAGACTCGCACTTGGCTGGTTTTTCTAAATTTATACGCGATCGCACAATCTCTATTGCACAATCTTCCACAAGAGTGAAGTAAATAAATAAAATAAATAAATATTAGGGGACAATCTTACACAAATCGACCTAGTCCCAAACTAAGCAAAGCTTGTACTATGGGTACTAGACGACGATAAACATACTTGTATAGATATATAAATACTTAAATACATAGAAAACATTCATAACTCAGGTACAAATATTCGTGCTCATCACACAAATAAATGCCCTTACCGGGATTCGAACCCAGGACCTCTTGCTTCGTAGGCAGGGTCACTACCAACTAGGCTAAAGCCGTCGTTAAAAAGTTAAGTCGCGGATAATTCAAGTTTATTATAACTTTCAGGCGCTGACGTGCTCCTGCGTCGCGATTCACGCCGTGAGCTTCAACACGGACGTGGAGACTGGCATGCTGGTCACGGGCACCTTCGTCGGATACCTCATCGTCTTCGCGGGAGCTGCTGCTGGTAAGCCCATTTGATACATACATACGTACAATCACGCCTCCTTCCTAGCAAAAGGGTAAGCAGAGACTATTTGTTTCCACCTGATACGATCCTGATATAAATCTTTCGCTTACCCCAATTAAACCCACCCGTAAAATGGATTCCCTTTAAAATGCCCGTACATCAAATATCCTTTTCGCTGAAGTTACTGTTGTATGTTTTTCAGGCTACTTCCTGCAGACACCTTCTCACAAGCGTATCGACATCTTCTACACATTGATCGGAGTGGGTCTGTTCGTTGCCAGCGGCGCCATCCTTATTGACAGGTAGGCATTACTTTTATTTTACAAGTAGCAACAGAAATAAAGTAATCATTCTTGATGTGTCTATGACGGAAAGATAGACGGATGGACAGCGTAATGCAATGACATTAATAGGGTTAATTTTTTCATATTTCGGGAACAGAATCCTAAAAGACACAGGTCAAGATTGATTAGGGGAGGTAGGGGAGCATTGGGCATTCGGGAGGTTCGGGCACCACTTTGTAAGTTGGGTCGTATGGAAGCTACTTAATTTTGAATACTGTGTTAGGCTAGCTTAGTAACCACCAACACCGTCCAGGCTAATGTCATCTGCCATTTTGATTAGTTGCCAGTGTCATATGCTGTCGACCGTTTCGTGCGTGCAAAAGTAAATATTTTGATGTGATTTCGAAGGAAACAACAACGTGATCTGCTTAAAGGCGTAAGTTTCTGTATTGTCATCTAGTTATGTGTTTGCGAAAGCTAATATTAACGTATAAGTTAAGGTAAAACATTAGACTACAAAAAACATATTTGAATTTATTTGTGAAATGAGGGGGTGGGGAGCATTGAGCACTAATTTTAGAGGGAGGTTTGGGCATGCCCAATGCTCCCGCCACTATTGTTTGTTTCGGTTGTTGTATTGGTTTTAAGACCAAAGATTATGTGCTAGTGAAATTTGACACTAAAAAAACTGTCTATCACTATGTTGGCCAAATTGAAGAAGTACGTCACTCTATGGCAACTATTAAATTTATGCGTATGAGTAAGATACGTAATACATTTGTGTCCAGAGATCGAAGATATAGGTATATCAAGTGTCCCATTGAAAGACATCAAAACCAAATTACCAAACCTAAAAATATGGGTCAAGCGTGGCAGCTCTAAGTATACTTTTGATAAGCCCATCTGGGTTATACCGAATATTAGATAAATTTTATTCTGAAGTAAGTATACTGAGTATTGAGTACTAAATCTTTAGTATTTGAGTACTTATAGTTTAAAACAGTTCATTGTTTGTCGATTTTATTGCAAGTTTTTATAGTTACATTATTTAATATTCAAGTAATTTACCTTTAAGTGGCGTATTTAATACAGTGCCCAAACCTCCCATTGGCGTGCACAAACCACCCGACCATTGGGAGGTTTGGGCACTTTTGACAGTGTTTAGAAAAACTCTTGCAATTTTGAGACTGATTATAATGGTACAAGCGTTCTTCGTGATATATGTGCTCCTATAATAAGAAGTAAAAAGTTGATTTTGTTAAAAAATAGCATTTTTATTAAGCCTTAAGTAAAAAAGTGCCCTATGCTCCCCTATCTCCCCTACCTCATTTCTATTGCTAAAAAAACTGAAGAATAAGCGGCAAATTTAGTCAAACGATTATTGGTGAAATGACTGGATACCGTTCTACCGAATGTATCAAATTTCGTTCACAGGATTCAAAACTACGTAAAATGTCAAGTAATTGTTACATAACTTTGTTATAAAATACTTTTTTTACTCATAGTGAAATATAGGGATGACTCACATCTTTATTCGAATTTAGCTCGAAGTGTTTCGGATTATTTCGTAGCTTTTCCTCTCGGAGCACACGCCATGGCGGCTGCTACAAAACGAGCACTACGAGCTACCGCTTTGGTTTTTGTTTTGTTTATTTTTGCTTAACTTATGACGGTCTTCTTGATGATTCTAACGTTTTAATTTCTATTTTCAGATACCATAACGCAACCAGGACCGAGGAAGTAAAAAAGATGCTGGCCAAAGCTTCTCTGTCCATCATCAATGGAGGAGTTCTCCTCATCGATGCCATCGTCACGCAACGCGGCGGTTAATTCAAAAATTACTGCATTATAAGGCTCTATTCTAAGAACACTTTGTAACTTATAACAAATCATGTGCACTCTTCCCAAAGAAACACCTGATAACAGACTTATTTTACATTAATGAACAAAATGAAAACGACGACGGCATAATTTTAGTTTGAATCTAAACCATCTGTAAGCCTACTGTCAAATGGTACCTAATAGTATATTAAGATACTCGATTATAAACATAACTTGTGAAAGCATCTTGAAGGAAACAGCGAAACACATGGTCAAGCTAGTGACTTACTTCTGCTTGTATTCGGAGTAATTGCAATGTTCCAATGTGTGCAGCGCAGGGGTATTCAACACCAAGGGATGTCAATCGAGAAGATTCGCCCTCCAATTATTGCTAATTTGCAACTACTGTACGCATCCTTTACCTTTATTTGTGGTATGCTCTAGTTGGCACCTGTTTCCTCGTGAGGATTGCAATTTGATTGTAATATAAAGTATTAAAAACACTCACGATGTTACAAGTTACTGTTAAGCAACGTGATTAAAGGACACCTAATGTGTCCAACTGTCCACAATATAAATGTTTAAGCTAAAAAATAGAAACACGTTAAATAAGCACAGGACTAAGAGGATCAAACATTTTGTAAAATAAAAAATCTTCATTGCATTAAGAACAAAATTGAAATTTAAGTTAAGTTTTACATCTGTCAAGTCCTGCTATTTAATACCAATTACCAACCAAACAGTGCCTCAGCTAATATATTGTGTAATTCAATATTATAAGATAGAGTAGCATAACTTATTTTTGAATATTTCTATAACTTCTAAGACATGTATTAGGTACATAAGGTTTTTTTAGTACTGGTAGAGTCACAACGGCATTTAATGTTTTATACTATTTTACATATTCAAGAACTTCGAATTTTTAAATGTTTGTAAAAGTATTTTAATGTTCTAATCGCCTTTGTGTCCATGCGATATTTTGTATTCTATCTTTAATACACAAATACCAATAAATCGTTGTTTACTTAATAAATTTCATTTCATTTGTTTAAGAAAGAGTAAAACTCTTTTAACTACAACTTTTTATCACACACTTTATTTTCACATAGCTCATGTGGTCTACGCAGTGTAAATCATATCAAATATACTTAATTATATTTTGTTTAAATCGGTTCATTAGTTACAGCAATTGCTCCAACATAGAAGTACAAACAAACAAACAACTGAAGGGCATACGGAAAGAACACGTCTAATAACCTTTTTTGAAAATAAGATTTTAATCTCGAGACTGGATTGCTAAGTGGTTAAAAAATCTGACTGTGAAGCTTGAGGTCCCGGGTTTGATCCTCGGCTGGGGCAGATATTTACACGAACAATGCGAATGTTTGTTCTTGGCTCTTGGATGTTTAATATGTATTTATCTATGTATAAGTATGTTTTTCCATTGCCTAACACTAGTACCCCTATGGGTACTATTACAAGTTTTGCTTCAATTAAAGGTCAATTGCTGTCAATTATCCTATGATATTTCTTTCGTTCTTAAAATGTAGACCCGGAAAAGTACTATAACTTACCATATATATTTTTCACACTTTTAATGAAATGGTTACCATACCTACTTTCAAATCGCTATAACGCTAAAAGTTGCTTAGCTGACTAGACATAAGGTAAACGTCCCTGTGCTCCACACTGACCCAATACATGGCATTTTAAATCTAACACAGTATCATAGTAAGAAAGGTGACAGATGGGTGTCATGTACTGGGCGTTGAGTTGTCGAGCATTGGTACGTTTACCTTATTCTTTTCGTGTTCCCTTCAATTACACTTGGCGTTACGACAAAATTTTATGGCTTAGACTTAGGTAGGTACGATCGGCCAAAACGCCGGCTTACCAGTTTCAAAACAAATCTGCTTGCAGCCGTTGAAGTTCATTGGTATGGATTGGTATGGACAGATGTCTAGCCACTGCACGCAAACTGGGCCTTTAAGGTGTCAAGCCGGTGTCTGGGTCGATTGTACCTAAATGACAGTTTTCTTAAATAGACATGTGGTAAACACTAACTTGTTCAGCGGTTGTCTCAGTTTTTGTGATACTTACTACGGACAAAGTTTACCTCTTTATAATATTAGTATAAATGTAGATAATACCCAATAAGGCACAGACTTCACGTATTTACTGCCGTATTGGTATCAAGTGTATGCTCTATCGGAAACAAAGCGTCCGTCGCGAACATAAGGTAGCTATCATAAGGACGCGGGTGAGCAAAGTAATTGTTGCAGTTCCTTGATATGAACCTCCGCAAAGTACCTAACGCCTGAATCCGTCTGATTCACTAAATTATTTAAAAGGTACAATTAAGTTACGGCATGTGTATTATAAAACCGAAGTATTTGTTTTATGTTGTCATTAAGTGTCACTTCTACACTTGTTCACACTAAAAGTATGATTAAATAAATTCGATTCATCATAATTTTGGGACAAATTTTAGTTTCTTCAGAAAATCGTCACCTTCTATTCTATGATCAATGCGTCAAACCCTTTATGAATGTTATTAGTCTTGACGTCTTGAAAGGTGTCGCAAGATTTATGATTTTACTTATATTCTGGTACGTCGGTAATTTTAACGGTCATTGATCACAGTAACCATTTTATAATAGAAAGTCTTGCATATAGGGCATAGGGCGCCCATTGATAACACTTAAATATCTAAAAATGAAATTTAAATCTGTGCAGGTGATTTTAGTGTTGTTTTTTAATTATAGTGAATCTTCTAAATTGACTGACAAAGCTTCTTATATTTCAAATACAGAGTTTCAACTTCGTATACAAACATCAGTGGTTTGGTGCCGAAGTGACCCAGAAGACGTAACGGCCTTTTTGTCAAATTATCAAGGCTCCGTCAAAACAATTTACACCGATACGCTGACAGTCAATGAAACGATAGCCTTCCAACAAGCCGTTCTATTCATAACCATGTACGATGAATTCCTTTATTTCGTGAATAAAATGGATACAAAGATAATAATTCCAAGTAAAGTTATCGTGATACTAACGAGCCTCAAAACAGATTCAGTTATTTTGAAATTAATCACAGATACTGCTTGGGAGCACGATATTGCTGATTTTATAATAATGAATTTCGCTGACTCAGGACAAACTGTTGAAATGTACACATACTTCCCCTACAGCAGTAGTAATGGTTGTGGTAATTCTTCTGCTGTAAGGATGGACCCGAAGAAAGAGATTTTTTTCCCAAGAAAGTTTAATAATTTTCATGGATGCGAAGTCAAAATTTCAGGTCGTACGGTTTATCCATATTTTATATGCCCGAGCAGCACCCAAAAGCCTGACGACTTCGGAGGCATTTACAAAAAAATTATATCGATCACATTTGAATGCTTGAATACAACTTTGAATTGGATCTGTACCCCAGAAAGTAATTTATATTTAAACGGCCCCGCCAATGATCTAATCGAGAAAAAAGCTGATGTTTATACGTCTATATTCCTAAATGAAAAATATATTGCTGCAGTACAATCATTAACCGTACTATATTTTTGTAAAATAACTTGGTGTGGGCCACCGCAGCGTGAGATTTATGTTTGGGTCAAAGTTATTATTCCTATGATAAGCAATATTACGGCTTTACTTGGCGTCACTTTTTTCGTGTTTGTTGTTGTTTTGAAAATAATTCACAGAATTACGCCCTACAAAAGGAAGAAAAAGAATCCTCAAATAGTCTGGAGCACGCTGGCAATTTTCTTGGGGCAGCAAGCCAACTACGTATCAAAATCGTTCTTAATGAATTTGTTGTTCTTGCTCTGGATTTGGTTTTCTCTAATTGTAAGTCTAATTTATCAAGGAGAACTAGTGCGGGGACTGCAGACGCAGCATTTGGAACCACGTTTTGGAACTTTAGAAAATGCCATAAAATTACTGGACGGCTACGGTGGGTCAAATTTGATGGGTAGATATCAAGAAGGAACACCCATAGGAAAAAAATTTCAGGTGTTGCCATATGAAACGGCAATTGATTATATTTCTGAGATAGCAAACGGAAAACGTTTTCTTATAGCTACCGATAAAGTGAGGATGCAGGGGCATACTAATTTGCAATTATTGGATAAACCTATTATTCTGTTACCCATGGCAACAATCATGCGCCCGCGCTGGGGTGCAAGTGTTGAGATGAACCCTTTAATATTAAGGTCAGCAGAAAGTGGCTTTGTTGAGAAACTATTACGCGATCTAAAAGAGGAAATAACAAAACAGACGGTCCGCAGTTCTTCGCAACATTGGAGTATTGAAAGTTTAGATTTAGTTACAGTAAGCACGTGTTTCTATGGTTTAGCTATTATGTATTTAGTATGTTTTGTAATTTTTTGTATTGAGATTTTTTATGACTGGCTCTTAACCCCGTCTGTAAAAGGCGTATTTGAAATTCGAAACTTAAAAAAAAGTCACTTATCCTAGATTAATAATGATGTTAGATCAAATACACACGAAAGCTTTCAATGTTACTACTTATCTCTGTTCTGCTTTCATAAGGCCAAAAATGAAACACAAAATGTGCACTATTTTCATTGGTGATGATTGATGAATTAGTATCTATCATAATACAATTATCAGCTTTTTCATTTACTTAAAATCCTAACCGTTACACAGGTAATGATAATCTTTGTTCTAAAATAGTCAACATGTACGTAGATATTCTCACGGAAAGTAACGTTATGGTTTACCTCATCAGGCAAAGCGACGTCACTGTAATATTTTCTGTGACGATTCCACATTTGGTCTCGGTTCACTTGGTTGGATACTTGGTTAGAGTTCTGGGTTAACCGTTTTTGTTATTTGGTAAAGATCAGATTATAGTAAGATCGAGGGCTCATTGCTTGCGTATAACAATACAAACGGTTGAAATGTTCCACATTGATATTTTATCCACGCGGAAGAAAGAACTTAATTTCATAAACAAAATAAAGGATGATGGGAAGATTTGAATAAGCGTTTTTTTGTATGACGAAAATTGTCAAAACTCTATGTAAAAAAAAGAAAAAAAACAAGACAAAGATGGAAAAGTGAAAGACCTATTTGAATAGCTAACAGAATGATACAAAAAAATTTATAAGAAAACGAATAAAAAACTGAAATATCATGACATGACACCAAATCATCGACAATTACAAAACCTTTATGATCGGCGACATAGGAACTTCGTATCGGAAAACCTATCCCTATGGTCACGTTTCAACTCACATTACTTTTATGCGCCGATAACTTTTTTAGCCCCCGACACAAAAAGAGGGATGTTATAAGTTTGACCACTAAGTGTGTGTGTCTGTCTGTGGCATCGTAGCTCTTAAACGGGTGAACCGCTTTGGATACGATTTTTTTTTATTTGAAAGCAGGTAAAAAAAAATCTGATGAAAGTATGCCGATGTCTGCTTTAGTACTTATAGCATTTATATTATAATTATGGTTTTGTATGACTCGTAAGTTTTGTCTTACTATATTAGTACAGTCAAGTTCTCCAATATCTGTACAGCCAACCGTTCATAAATATCTAAACATGAACCTTATGTTACGGTAATATGAGCTATGTATAGATATTTATGAACGCTTGGCTGTACAGATATTGGAGAACTCGACTGTACAAAACATGTTAGGTATGTGGTATGTGGAGCAATTAGGTAATGTAATACTTATTAGTGAAACAATTTTTAAAATCAAGCCCGAAGTTGAATTCATTTATTTCTACCTCGCGGACAAAAAAACCAACAAAGTTTGGACTATATTTTCCTATCCTACGGGAATTTCGAAAAATAATTTATTTAGTAATGTCAAGTTAGCACCAGTTGTTAAGGCTGTGCGTTGTCTGTCAGTCAGTCAGTCACGGTGCTGTTTTATAAGTAGGTATATGTTCGCGTAAAGAACCCTTCGATAGCTGGAGATCACTGGTCCTAGGTTTCTATTAGGATAGCCCCAGGGCCTTAGGCATTGTACTCTCTCAATATAAGGAATCACCTTGGTCTGCTCTCAGGCGCTGCTGTTATATTTACGGTATCCCGATGACCGAAATAATATCACCAAAAAACCAGTAAGTACTTTGGTTAAAAGAACAGTACACACCAAAACACATGTGATCCGTACATTCGTTTACCTCGAACTGTCAAAGCTCTTTTGCCGCCAACCGACCGTATTATTGTGACTTGCCCTCATATTAAAAGATTACAATGCTCGAACATTATAGATTAACGACGATAACTTTATTCATTGTGACCCAATTTTAATGAAACAAAGCCTATATGTTGCTCCAATTTAAGCTTCATGTATCTGCGAAAACCGCAAGAAAATCCGTTCAGTAGTTTCGGAGATTAACGATTACATACAGACAGACAGAGCTCCACTTTTACTGTTTTATTATAGTACTAGCGACCCGCCCCGGCTTCGCACGGGTACAACTATATTATTTATTTATTTATGGAGAACCAACAGCTTATACAATACATCTTAAACATTACAATAAATACAGCAAGCCAATTACAGGTTCTCGCCGACAATTACAGTGTAACAATAAGGCAGTATGCCCACACAGTCCCTTCGGACACACAAAAAAGAAAAAAGAGAAAAAACTACTTAGTGACAAATAATTCAGCACTATTTTATCGGAGGAGAAAAAATAATCAAGTACCTAACAAACTTAATCTACAGTAAGGTACAACGCTCAATGCACGCTCTCAAAAAATCGATTCAACAAAGTACGTCTCAAGGTGTCAGTGTTAACATTAAACACGTCAATATCAAGCTCCTTCGTTAGTTTATTATGCATTTATTATACATATAAACCTTCCTCTTGAATCACTTTATCTATTATAGCTTTTACCCGCGGCTTTGCTCGCGTGAACCATAAATATTTCAGAGAAGCAAGCAATTATGCAAGCAAGCCTGTAGCAAGCATGCACGCAAACATGCAAGCAGCATGCAAGCAAGCATGCAAGCTTGCAAAAAAGCATGCAAGGAAGCATTCAAGCATGCAAGAAAGCATGTTAGCGAGAATCCAAGCAGGATTCTAGCGAGCATGCAAGCAAGCACGCAATCAAGCAAGCAAACACGCAAGCAAGCACGCAAACAATCACGCAAACAATCATGCAAGCAAGCATGCAAGCAGTATGCAAGCAAGCATGCAAGAAAGCATGAAAGCAAGCATGCAAGCGAGAATCCAAGCAGGATTCTAGCGAGCATGCAAGCAAGCATCCAAGCTAGCATGCAGGCAAGCATGCAAGCAAGCATGCAAGCAAACATGCATGCAAGCAAGCACGGAAGCAAGCACGCAAGCAAGCACGCAAGCAAGCACGCAAGCAAGCACGCAAACAATCATGCAAGCAAGCATGCAAGCAAGCGTGCAAGCAGCATGCAAGCAAGCAAGCTTGTAAGAAAGCATGAAAGCAAGCATGCAAGTGAGAATCCAAGCAGGATTCTAGCGAGCATTTGAGCAAACATCCAAGCAAGCATGCAAGCAAGCATGCAAGCAAGCATGCAAGCGAGCATCCAAGCAGGCATGTAAGCGAGCATGCAGGCAGGCATGCTAGCAGGCATGGAAGCAGACATGCAAGCAGGCATGGAAGCAGACATGCAAGCAGGCATGGAAGCAAGCAAGCATGCAAGCAATCAAGGATGCGTGGAAGCTTACCAAATTTCGTCTAAATCGGTTGTGGTTATTGATTCTCCATACAAAGTTTCACCCCCCTTTTCACCTCCTTAAAGGGCGATTTCCGGGATTAAAACTATTTTATGTCCTTTCCCGGGACTCAAACTATCTGTATACTAAATTTCAAGAGGTCCTGGGTTCAAATCCCGGTAAGGGCATTTATTTGTGTGATGAGCACGAATATTTGTTCCTGAGTTATGGATGTTTTCTATGTATTTAAGTATTTATTTATCTATTTAAGTATGTTTATCGTCGTCTAGTACCTACCCATAGTACAAGCTTTGCTTAGTTTGGGACTAGGTCAATTTGTGTAAGATTGTCCCCTAATATTTATTTTATATAAAATTCTCGTGTCGCGGTGTTTGTTACTAAACTCCTCCGAAATAGCTCGACCGATTCTCATGAAATTTTGTGTGCATATCGGGTAGGTATGAAAATCGGCCAACATCTTTTTTTCATACCCCTTAATGTTGAGGGTGGTTCACCTCTTAATAAATCGATGAACGCCGGCTGCATACACGAAAAAGGATGACGCAATGTAAGTACATGATCCGCGTAGGCCAGTTGCAAGAGAGCGGCGAACGCATTGCAAGAAGATGTACAATGTGCAATACAATGGGGTGGGAGCGGTTTCGAGGGGGGTGCGGGGGGAGGTGCGGCGGTATTAAAAGGGGTTTCATTTTTTTGCCTCTACTCTAAGGCGGAACAAAGTTCGCCGGATCAGCTAGTATTATTAGTCCATACTAGGCCCGCGTGGGAACTACAGCCCAAGCCCTCTCATTCGGAGAGGAGGCCTGTGCCCAGCAGTGGGACGTATACAGGGTGACATCTAAGACGTAATACAAAATTATATTTTCTGGATCCACTCATGATTACGATCAACTTTTATTATGGGAGTAATATCGAAATCGGTAGAAAAAAATTGAGCCTCCGATACTAAAAGCAATCAACTGGTTTCGCAATTTGTATGGAGACGTCGATTTTGTGTTTACGTTTTCGAAGTTGGTCCCATAATAAAAGTTGATCGTAATTATGAGAGGATCTAGAAAATATAATTTTATATTACGTCTTAGATGTCATTCTGTATAGGCTGGGATGATGATGATGACTATTTGTATGATTCATATGGCCAAACTCGCCAGCAAAAGCTAGATGGTTATATTTTTACTTACCTGGTTCGTTACCAAAATAACTCCTTTGGTTAGTGACAGACCGACAGACACCGGCAATTAGGCCGATGTGTTAGCCACTGTCAATTAATACGGTTAATTATTCTGCACAATAGATAATACATACCTATATAAATAGACTAATAATAACATATTCCATTATAAATATGAGATTTAGCCTTTGAGATTTAGCTATCTAGACAAATAGCGTCGAACTGGCAAGTCGATAAATCATTCAAATTTTAACATTACAAGCATAGTTTCAACGGATTTTACGGTCATTTTTGAGAAAACATTGTTTTTTTTTTATCGTGACCAGCTGGCTTGACATATTAAGTTACAGCGCACAAAACATTTTCACAGAGTACTCAAATATGCAAGGCGCCCCATACGGCGAGCGACAATGTCTAACAGAATGAGAAACGCATACAATCTCTATTCAGACATAAGGTAAACTACCCAGTTATTGCCATTGCACCAGTGATTGACAGCTTTAATAAAAACATTGTCAAGTGCTGTCTATCATTTTAACTACATAGATGTTAGCTTTAACTTTTAATTTTGGTGGTACACGTCTATCTTGTACGAGTACTATCACTGTTTGTACCTGAAATGAAACGTAATTAAAATAAAAAAACTAAAAAACACGCTTTAAAAAAATAAAAAATAAAAAAAAAAATAATAAATTTCAATTCACTATTCTTATCGTGCAGTAAAAAATCTTAATAAGCAATTATTATATTGTTATATCCAGATCAAAAATTGTAAACAATTCTAAATATTGATAAAATAAATAATAATAGTTTAAAATATTTTATTGTAAAAAAAGCGTGGGGTGCATGGTGTCAATTGTCAAGGATTATCATTTTGATAACATCTTAAAAAGCATTATTATTTATTTTATCAATATTTAGAATTGTTTACAAATTTTGATCTGGATATAACAATATAATAATTGCTTATTAAGATTTTTTACTGCACGATAAGAATAGTGAATTGAATTTTATTATTTTTTTTTATTTTTTATTTTTTTAAAGTTTGTTTTTTAGTTTTTTTAAACTATTATTTATTTTCTATTTTTTAGTTGCATTTTTTTCACAGTGAGAGTTTCTATGTGCTAAAAAGAGACACAAAACGGTTTTTTGCTCGTCTTAAATAGAATCAGTCTATCTTACTAAACGTAAACCTCTTTCTTTCTAACTTTACCCCCCTCACCTACAACCCCCCAACCCCCTAAACCCAACCTTCCAACATCCCCCAACCCATTTCCCAACCCCCCCCCAAACACCTAACCCCAACCCCCACAACCTTACCCCCAACCCCTTAAACCCCCCTTACCCCCCTCCTCATTTTCCAAACCCCCAACCACCTAAACCCAACCCCCCTAACCCCGGACCCCCCCAACACCCCACACCCTTACCCCCAACCCTCTAAACCCCCGACCCCCCTTACCCCCACCCCCATTCCCGCCCCCACCCCGCCACCTACCCCCCTTCCAGCTCCATCATCAGACCCTTGTTACCATCTAGGACCAAAGTACTCGTCAAAACGAATCAAACGAGCCCAAACTCGATGGGGTTGTTTCGTTTTATTGTGGAGTGCCTTTGGCCATCTTCCAGCTCCATCATCAGACCCTGGTTACCATATGGGATCAAAGTACTCGTCAAGACGAATCAAACGAGCCCAAACTCGACGGGCTCGTGTCGTTTTATTGTGGAGTGCCTTTGGCCATCTTTCAGCTCCATTATCAGACCCTGGTTACCATCTGGGATCAAAGTGCTCGTCAAGACGAATCAAACGAGCCCAAACTCGACGGGCTCGTGTCGTTTTATTGTGGAGTGCCTTTGGCCATCTTCCAGCTCCATCATCAGACCCTGGTTACCATCTGAGATCAAAGTGCTCGTCAAGACGAATCAAACGAGCCCAAACTCGACGGGATTGTGTTGTTTTATTATATAGTTCCTATGGCCACCATCCAGCTCCATCATCAGATCAGCTCCATGTTACAATAATATTGCATTGTCATCCAATTTACACATATGTGCAAAATTTCAGCTCAATCGGAAACCGGGAAGTGGGTCAAAATCGCGCCCTAAGGAGTCGGTTACAAACATACATACAAACAAACATAGAAACAAACATACAAACATACAGGTGAAGCTAATATAAAGCGTGTAAAAAAGTAAAACGTCATATTTGGTGTTGGCAACACTGTTCACTCTCACCTAATACGATCTAGCCGGCTGCAATGAAACTTGTTGTAATATTAAAACTAATAAAAATACATTAAATAAACCACCAAAGGCTTAAAAAAATATTTTTAATTAACATCGATACAGTACTAACTATTTGAACAATCATTATCCATCCATACTCCATATTATAAATGCGAAATCGTGTCTGTCTGTCTGTTAACTCATAACACGTAAACCGTTAAACCGATTTAGATGAAATTTGGTATAGAGATAGTTTTGAATCCCGGAAAAGGATATACCAAGGATAGTTTGTGGAAGAGGAAGTGGAAGTTTTAACGGGGAATCAGTAACTGTTGATATAATAATAAATCATTTATTTCAAGTAAGGTACACTCATAGAACGTTAGTAAGGCTTACTCGTAATAATCTTAGTTGTGATACTTAACTAATGCCTAAGATTACTTAACTATACTATATGTATACTAGCCGAATACGGCCCATGTAGCCGACTGCAACGGAGCAAGTGGGGGCAGTCCAGCCTGTCCCCTATCATCTTCATGATGACCCGGCGCACCAGGGATGCGGCTCTTTTGCGCATGGTGGCGTAAAAACAGTCCACCTCTCACCCTAGCTTCGGCGAACATCCCTGATGCGCTACAGAAGCGGGGCAGCCCCACCAACACCCGGAACGCGTTGTTGTATTAGACGCGGAGGGCTCCATACGCCCTTTGCGTACATGCACGCCACAAGCTGCACGTGTAGAGGGAGGTACTTGTACCTACAGTACGCTCTAAATAGTGTAAGTTTCACATTCCTGGTACAGCGTGCGAACTACTGCGAACTTACGAGCTATCATTATATTCGAGCGGACCGACAGAGCCCTCCGTTCCCGCCCTATGAACCCCGCTGTGTCCCCGGTGAGTATTCAGTTGAATAAGATAAAATTTGATACGAAGAGTTTGCGTTGTGGGGAAGGATATAAAATAGAAAACAGATTGATGAAAAAACAGATTGGATAAATACCTAATAAGTTACCCAAATTACTACTGCCAAGCGAACGAAATCGCGGGCAAAAGCTAGAGGTAACGCCACCAGAGTTGAGGCCACGCACACAACCACATCTCATGTAATGACAGCGGGATTTTGACGTTGTGTTGACGTTTAACGACAACACAACGTCAAAATCCCGCTCAACTCTGGTGGCGTTACCCATAGTTCTGTTATATTTTATTTTAATGAAAATTCTACTTATATTGCCTTTTATGTATATCGTAAAGAAAGTAGGGTGCTCTCACAGACTAAAAATACATAAGACCTTGCTAAATGCAGATTTGAAGTATCTTCCAACGGTTCTAGCAGCATTAGGACTAGGGGCGATCATCGATAAGATCTCTGATTCTTCCGCAGCACTTTTTAAGTTATTCTGCCAAAAGGGATTATAGGTAACTAGCTTTTGCCCGCGGCTTCGCTCGCGTGTACCATGAGTATTCCAAAGAACTAAGATATCAAGCAAGCAAGCGTGCAAGAAAGCGTGCAAGTAAGCGTGCAAGCAAGCGTGCAAGCAAGCCCGACTAAACTTCAGGTAGATACGGTCCTTTACAGTATTTCTTTATATACAATGTTTTTCACTAATTCGGAAGCGGGCACTAAAATAACCAGGCTTGTTAATAATATAAAACCTATTATTACTTTAAGATTATTTAAAAGCGAAAAAGTTTTTCGGGTGCGCCGGTGGGATTCGAACTCACGTCTCCTGGGTATGCGCCCCAACGGGTGTTCTACCAATTGAACCACGTCGCATCCAACCGCTTTTAAATAATCTTAGATTCGGTGAGCAGCCGTACTGCTAATAAAATAAATAATATTATTACTTTCCCCTGACCTGTATTAAATGTTTTCTTACCTTCTACAGAAACTTGAGTAACTGGAAGCGCTGTGTACCTACTTAGCATTGATATTATACATATTATAGTATTTTGTAAAGGTGTTGTGTGACCTCACCGCTAAGGAGTTATACCTTCCATCATCAGCTCATCTGAATAACCAGAAAGAATACAACTAAAGATCTATACGTGCATATGATATTTAAAGAAACTTCCTATAACTCCTAACCGTTAAGGAGTTTAACCTTCCATCATCAGCTCACCCGGATAACCTGAAAGAATACAACAATCGGTCTATACGTACCTATAATATTTGAAAAAATATCCTCAACTCCTAACCGTTAAGGAGATTTACCTTCAATCATCAGCTCATCAACATGAGATGATGTCTACCAGACGCAAACACTTAAATAGCTTGAGAAAATATAATATGAAAAACGTAATGCGTGCCTACAAAATTTGAGGGTTGCCCTCGATTTCCTTGAGATCCCGACATCAGATCTTGATTTGGTGACAACGGGACCATCTCAGGAGTATATTGTATTCTTTCGAATAAAAAAATCATTTTTATAATCGGTCCACAATAGGGATGACGACTGGGTTAAAAATTGGTCATTCTAATTAGTCCGTCATTTAGATTATGGGAAAATATGGGACACGTATTTTTTGGTTTATCAAATTATTAAAAAACGACAAAGATATAGATCATCAAACTTCCGGAGTGGGGGCTTGTGACGTCACCCTTAGGTAAAAATTGTACCATATAGTGACGTCACCCGAAACTTCTAAGCACTGTATCCTCCTCATTTTTTGCTTGTCAAACAAAGGAAAAAATACGTGTACAATATTTTTTAATAATCTAACTGACGGACTAAACAGTTTTTTTTAGTCGTCTAGCCTATTGACCGAGAAATCGGTGAACATACCTACATAAAAAAATACATAAAGTGGAATGCATAACCTCCTTTATAAATATAAACTTATATGTACAAACTTATGAATTTTGAAATTTTAGCTTTCTACAACCAGTAAAACGCAAAATCCCGTTTTTTCCCGTTCCCGTAAGAATTTCGCGAAATGCTTTCTTAATGCTCCCCTACACTCCCCAAGGAACCCACTTGCCAAATTTCAGCTTTCTACGACCAGTAAAACGAAAAATCCCGTGGAAATTTCCGAAAATCCTTAAAACCGTTTTTTACCATTATAATTACCTACTTCTATGCCAAATTTGAAGAGTCTAGTAATTATAGTTCATAGGATCCCGTTGAACTGAATATATAAATCCCGTTTATTTCCTTATCCCGTGGGAATATTAAAAAATCCTTCCTTAGTGGATGCCTACATTGTATAAGGTATCTATGTGCAAAATTTCAAGTCTCTAGGTCCAGTGGTTTGGGCAAAACCTTTAAAACGACACCCATATTGATATTTAGACATTTCAACCCCATCGCACCCCATCCAGGGAGATGGTATTTTACGTATGCCACATCGGACTTTAAAACCGTTGTTGTTTTCATAACCAGCGAATCGATAAACCACAGAAACAACACCTATGTTGATTTTCAGACTTTGTTACCCCTTTTCCCCCTTTTAGGGGTTGAATTCTCAAAAAACCTGAAACACGTGTTTACTCGTTTATCATTAGGAGTACTTCTGTGAAGTTTCGAATAACATAGTCGAACTAATCTTGTTTCCCCATACAATCTTTGAACCCCCTTTTCGCCCCCTTAGGGAGTGAATTTTGAAAAATCCTTTCTAGTGCACCCCTTACCTTATAAGGGACCTACATGCCAAATTTGGAATCTCTAGGCCCAGTGGTTTGGGCTGTGCTTTGATATGTCAGTCAGTCAGTCAGTTTCTTCTTTTATATATTAAGATTTAGCTCTCTCTGTCTCTGTGTGTCCAGTGGATAATTTCATCGTCAGTTAAAACCAAAGACGATTTGGTTAAAACTTAAAACATATACGTAATAAGGATACACTAGGTTAGTTTTTCAAGCTAGGATGGTATAGCAAGCTAGTCATTCTACAGTATACAGAACTGTTTCTGTTTTGTTAGTTCGGTATAAACGAAACCAGAGTTTCTAATTAGCTATCCTAGTTTTAAAACTAGCCTTTAGAATCCCGGGCGTTTTTACAGTCTCAGCTTCCATAGGCAAAGTATATTTTATAAATTTATCATCATCGTCATTCCAACCTATACACGTCCAACTGCAGGGCACAGGCCTCCTCCCAGAACAGTTCCCACATGGGCCCAGTCTAGATTGGGAACTTCAAACGTGTGAATTGGGAAATTCAATTTCTTCGTAGGTGTGTGCAAGTTTCTTCACCATGTTTGCCTTCACCGTAAAACTTCATGGTAAATTTCAAATGTTATTCGCACGTAAATTTCGTATAACTCAGAAATGAAAGCCCGGGCTCGAACCCACGACCTTCTGCTTGAAAGACCATTCCACTAGGCTACCACGACTTATACAAAAAAAATACATTACTAAAAACAAAATATTATCATGCGTTGCGATTAGCCATAATCTGATTTGACAAACCCTATATAACCAAAATACCACGAAACAAAAACATTTCCAAATTAACACCCAAGTAAAATTCGCCTGTGAATTTCCATGCACGTCGATTACAATCAGGTAAATTGTCAGTCTGAGAGAAACTCGCAAACAGCGGAGAGAACTCCATTTACCGATGAAACGCAAACAGGTGAGGCAACCATGATCAAGGCGAAGTTGTGTTCGCGCATAATTAAGATTGCATCATGAATGTCTTCGATAAGTATCTCGAATATTTGAGAGGTCCAACGTTTGAACTAAATGCATAGAAACACAGTCATGCTGCGTCTGCAAAGGGGCGTACCATGATAAGGTAAATGTACAGTATGCCGGGGTAGTACATTATGCCGTGCCATTTTGGTTTTTGTCGTATAATAAGAAAACTGATAGTAAAGTCATGATTTAATACAATGCTTCATCAACTATAGTTTCATTGCAACCAAAAAACACTATTTTTGAATAACCGTAATAAGTTCTAACAGCAGTATCGCATTTCCAAACTCATCAGTCGTAACCACGCAGTAGTTCCATACGTCGTGTTGTCTGTGAGCATAAGGTGACAATGGTAACTTCGTAAGGATTTGTTGTGATGCCGGTAAGTATATTTAATCTAAATTTGTAAAATTATTGTACAGTGGTTATTAACTGAAGGTTTTATAACTATTTCATGTTAATATAAAGCATATTTTAAGGGAAATTGACGAATTTACGACTGCCGTAATTATGTTCACAGATCTGACGCGATGAACCTAATTGCGGGAGTATCACGGAATACGAGAAACTCAGTATGAAATGTTTTAATCGTTGAATTATAACTGGGGCTAAATTTATTCATAAATTTGATGTAAATATGTTTAGTAATGACTGCAGATTATTATGACGTAATTACGGTATATGTTTTTTTTTAAGCTGAGCCTTATAATTGAGCCTGAAATGATAACTCGTTATGTTATTATGTACGAAAGAATGGAGTACGGCATCGAAATTAAATTATATATTTTTTTATAAAATCATAACACAATTTTTTTATATCAATGTCCAAATGTTTCTTTCATTGAAATGATTAAGTGGAATTATTAATTTCGATTTTTAATTTTGTACTTTGTACTTAATACATTTTTTGTATTTAATACATTTATACGATAAATTTGTATTTTTATTTCATGATTAAAATAATTTAAAACCATTTAAGTAATTTTTTAAAGGAATATTTTTTGGGGTTACCTAATATAATGTGAACTTTGAAGCTAGCACGGAATTACGTGCAACGATTCCCGGGATTAGATCAAGAGCCAAATTTTAGCACGGAATTACGGACAAAGTAAGGGTTTAGCAAAATAACGATTATTTCTTTAAATTAAAAGCTACGAGGCAAAATAATATCCTATATCCATCTAATAAGAACAGTCTCCAAAATAAAACAATTTTTACTTCTAGTACCTTCGTATTTTTTTTTAAATCTTACCTCAAAGTAGAAAGTTCCTTAATATGCCGTAATATGGTACATTTACCTTATTTGCTTCTAGAAACGTGTGGACTTATGCTACGAAATTCGATTTTCGAACTTCTTATCTGCCGTTCCGTTAACGCAAATTATTAAACATAAGAATGAAAGTGGTGGCACGATACGAACAAAGAATTTCGATTTAAAAAAAATAGCGCACCGATCGGTATAAGGAAATATGGAAAAAAAGAAAATAATGGTGGATATATCCTGAATATAATTTGTTACAATAAGGTGTTTTAAAATTGAACCAGAATATTTTAGCAGATCGTTGGGTAAATTTGACTGAACACCAATTTCATCAGAATTTTTGATTTAAAATGTACCTACTCAACTCCTTTTACGCGGTACAACGTTACCTAAACGAAACCAAAACCAAAGCGTTTGTTAAACACTTTATCTCAGTCAAAGTAACGCAACCATGTGCTGAAATATTCCGGATTGATTATCAATAAATACCTTGTATAAGCAATAAAAAAACACCAGTTTGTACCTACTAAATTTACAAAGATAAATTTTATAGAATTCCCTAGTCTAAGGAGTGAATGAACCAGACTAGAAAATAACTTCAGTCTATTGCCTTTGCTAAAGTCAAGTCAAGGAAACGACAAGCTAGGAGCTATATGCAAATACGGCAGGAGATATATTAACATATTGACCAAAGAAATATAAGAATAAAACGATTCTTTCAAAAGGAAACTCTATATTTTCTGCATCGTTGCGAAGCGATAGCAGACGGCAAATGGCCGGCAGACAAAGAATTTTGTAAGTATATCTATGATATTGAAGTAGACAGTGAAGTACCTAGTAAATTTTATTTAACTTCTGGTTTTAAGCCGTTGTAGTATAGTAATTTGAGTAATGGCCTCTCAAGAAGAGGGTCGTGGGATTAGTTCAGGCTCGCACCTCTACGTTTTTTTGGAATTTATGTTCGGATTTTGCATAAGTATAATTAATTATAGGAGATAATGATTAGGACTTTAGCATCCAAAGAAGTTGTCTTTTAATCTTCAAGCTATCGAATTTTCTTGAAAGATACGAATATGTGGATAGGATGACCGTGCAAGTAGGTACAGCAAAAAAGCTTATAAAAAATAAATTTTAATAAAAAATGCATGTAAGTATAGTTTATTTTTTTACTTTTAAATGGTTTGTCTCGATATAAAGATGGCAAGGGGTTACTTAAAGGCCTTCAGGCCCGTTCGTTAGAGATATCGGGATCCGCCCTCAATAACCGTAAATTATGTCCGTATGGAGAACTTTTGCTTCAAACCGATTCTCGTCTCTAAACTAGGCGTCGCTCTCGGAATGTTAACACATTCCGTAATACAATACAATATTACTATCTACGCTATGGGTAATTAGTAATTCTTGTTTGTAATAAAAACATGAAATTGCTGCACATCAGGAAAAATGTAAGTATGAACAAAACACACTTTAAGGTATTGGAGATACAATATGTATCAAACCCCCGACACAAAAAGAGGGGTGTTATAAGTCTGACTGCTGTGTGTGTGTGTGTGTGTGTGTGTGTGTGTGTGTGTGTGTGTGTGTGTGTGTGTGTGTGTGTGTGTGTGTGTGTGTGTGTGTGTGTGTGTGTGTGTGTGTGTGTGTGTGTGTGTGTGTGTGTGTGTGTGTGTGTCTGTCTATGGCATCATAACTCTTAAACAACTGGACCGATTTGGATGCGGTTTTTTTATTAGAAAGCAGGTTTCTTGGCAATGGCTATTAGATATGTTTTGTCAAAATCGGTTCAGCCGTTTCAAAGTTATCGGCTCTTTTGTTAGCTGCGGAAGGGATCTTAGATGCAATGGGCATCTACTTTATGTTCAAACATACGTGTGACATAATTACGTTGGGGGTTTTTAAATTTTTAATTTATAGTTATTCTGTATCACTTCACTTTATAATTGCCAATAGAAATATCAATATCTTTAACAGAGCCGTTAAAACATTCGTATTAAATGCTTAAGAGCTTCAAAACACCTTCACTGCTCCGATATGCTTAACGGCAACTGTCCTGTCTGTCCTCCAACTGTAGAGATGTTTTTTGCATTGATTTTGATTTCCGACCACTTTGTACAAATGAGTTATGAACCCACAATCCAAGGAGGCAATTACAGAATATATTTGCAGCCTTTATGTCTACGTTTCGTCTTAATGACTGGGCCATCATAGGGTTGCACATTTCCATGCAAATGAATGTGTGGTGCGTGGCCATATCTCCACGGCGTATCTTTAATAACCATAAATCTACGAATCGCGCCGATCAATTATTTATGGCCTAGAAAAATTAGGACACCATTTCAATTTCAGCGTTGAGAATTATTCATTGTTGCGGTTCTGCTCCATTGCACCAAAGTGCCTTCATTTGAATAAGCCTGAAAATAAATTCAATGATGTGTGTGAAGTTCTCAATCCGCACCGGGCACGCGTGGGAACTACACCCAAGCCTTCTCAGTCCGAGAGGAGGCCTGTGCCCTGCACTGGGACGCATATAGACTGGGATGATGATGATGAATTAATATAAAGCGGTAGAATTGGAAGATTTTAGAGCTTGGAATTTCTGCCGACGCCGACGGCACCTTATTTATTATTGTCATCAAATTAGAGTAGACTTACATTGACCAAAATTTCGACCAAGTGACGTCTTTGACTTGTTCAAAATAAACTTGCAAGATTTGAGGTGATCAAATGCAAATATAGATATTGAATCTAGACAAAAGCTGACAGAAGCAGAACAACGTAACTTTACCTTATTTAAACGAAACTAGAAAACTGGAACAGGTCCTGGATAAATAAGGGAAATTAAGATAGCGGAATGACCTGCATCTGTCTGTACTAGAACCTGCATAGTACAGTGCTTCGTTCACTGTTTATTCAACTTCCTGAAAATTAATGGTTATATTTGTTGCAATTTTCTTTTTTCAATTCTGAAAATAAAGTGATTATTTACACAAGGCTGGTAACGGCCACGAAACTTTAATAGTACATTATTACCTAGGCTTGGAAGTAGTTGGTAGTTGCCGATTAATAGTTTAAACGGACGAGCTTAAAAGTACTAGGTTTTAGTACTTCCACGTTGATAGCTCAAGTCTACCAAAACATAATTATTATACAGTTTGATCAATCCAAATGGGTGTAGTGAAGTCGGTAACTGTGAGAGATAGCGAAATCTGTTCTTATATAGGAACCATAGCGCTGATTTTGGTTTACGAAATATCGTACGAATTAATTACACTGCGGCGCCGCGCAGCTAAGGATTTATAAGTAATCGATCACAGACGACAATGTACTGCAGCTCGCAGGCAACTTCACTTTAAAGTGATTAGAAAATTTTTTTTAAAGAATATATTTTTATGTTTTTTTTACTCAGAATCAGAGCACTATTAATTTTCATAAAGAAAGAAGCCTCCTTATTTTTGAGTCAGTTTTGTGACTTTTTTCATATACCTAGTTTGTATGGCGCGTTACGAAACGGCCACAAAAACTTGTATGGAAAAATAGCGCTCTTGATTTTAAGTAAGAAACCAACAAAATTTCCACATTTAAAAAGTTTTCTGCGCACACAAAATGAAAATAACCTCAGCACGATATTTCTTACACCGTCTAAATGAGGCTTCACCCGTTCAGCGATAGATCGACAATTAAAGCCGTCCCGCGGGCCCGCGCTCCGGAGATATCTATATACATTATCTATCCTTTAATTGCACACATTAATTGTTTAAATGACTTATTGGTCTGCGCGGAAGGGTAACTTTCTGAAATATGATAATGATTGCTAGCGACGACCCGCCTCGAGGTTTGGCTCGAGCTCGTGCGCGTAGTAGATGTTTCAATTCCTGTCATGGTTCAGAATATAAACAATTATTGCTATAATTTTGAACCATATTACATCATTACTTTTTATATTTGAATGAATTATATTACTTTTTAAAAATTAGATAATTTTATTATTTTTTACTCTGAATCAGGACTGCTATTGATTATGATGAAGAAAAAAGTATTTTCAAGTTTCCACTATATGAAAAGATGACACAAAACTTTCTAACGACACCTTTTTGTTTATGTTAAGGAATAGTACTCGTGATTCTGAAGGTAAACCCAAAACTTCCTTTTATTGAATAAAAAGGAGACAGTAGACTGTAAAGCGAAAATACTCTTATATTAGGTATTTTAATAAACCAGAACACATGGAGGAACCTAGAAAGGATGCTGGGGCCGATTCTCATTCTCATTATAATTTTTTACTGCAGCTTATTTTCACAATTGCGTTTTTTCCTAATTTGAATTGACACAGAAACAATGTCGACGGAGCTCCGCACGCGGAGCTCCTTCTATGTACTTTTGACTCTTCGGGCCGATGCAAACTTAACATAACCTAAACCTACCTATGTTTCTGTGCCGATTAAAATTGGGAAAAAACGCGTTTGTGAAAATAAGCTTCAGTAAAAAAAACATTGTGAGAAAAAAAGCATCTGGGGAAAAATGCGAATGGAAATTTTGCTACAAGGAAATAAAGATTCTGGTAAATTGATCTATCAAACCACTTTTTATACATAACTAGCGGACCCGACAGACGTTGTCCTGCAAGAACCTAGATACCGACTGCAGCGCCATCTGCTGGGCTGATTAGTGAATCTAAACCATCCAGGGCGCCACCCAAATGCATACAAAAAAATTCATTCAAATCGGTCCAGCCGTTCAGGAGGAGTTCAGTGCTGACATACACACGTACAGTAGAATTATATATATAAAGACTAGCGGACCCGACAGACGTTGTCCTGCATGAACCTAGATACCGACTGCAGCACCATCTGCCGGGCTGAATTGTGAATCTAAACCATCCAGGGCGCCACCCAAATGCATACAAAAAAATTCATTCAAATCGGTCCAGCCGTTTAGGAGGAGTTCAGTGACAAACACACGTACAGTGGAATTAAATATATAAAGACTAGCGGACCCGACTGACGTTGTCCTGCATGAACCTAGATACCAACTGCAGCGCCATCTGCCGGGCTGATTTGTGAATCTAAACCATCCAGGGCGCCACCCAAACGCATAAAAAAAATTTCATTCAAATCGGGCAAGCCGTTTAGGAGGAGTATATCTTTATATATATATAATTCCACTGTACGTGTGTATATCACTGGACCGATTTGAATGATATTTTTTGTATGCCTTAGGGTGGCGCCGTGGATGGTTTAGATTCACAAATCAGCCCGGCAGATGGCGCTGCAGTCGGTATCTAGGTTCATGCAGGACAACGACTGTCGGGTCCGCTAGTACCTAAAGATATATTAAAATACTAGCCTTCCATCCGCAGCTTCGCCCGCTATAATGTAGTTTTCTAACGGCAAAAGAATTTTTGAAATTGGTCCGGTAGTTTCAGAGCCTATTCAATGCAAACAAACAATCAAATCTTTCCTCTTTATAGATAGGCATGCATTCGACCACAATCACGCCTGATGGAAAGCGAAGATGAGGCCTACGATGGAGCGCGCTTGCCTAGTAAATGCTCATTCACCCTAGTAGACTTGAATTTAGGGGAATAAACAGGAAGAAGGCAGTTGAGCGCGCCCCCAAGCAGTGCAAACCGTACCCACAACAAAGTACTAATAACTAAGTAGTAAGTAGTATTAGTACGTAAATACTAAGTTTATTCAAAACATTTCACCAACTATTATAACTTATCTACGAGCTGTAAAGGCAACATCGCTTGGTTTTCCAGCAAGGAATGCAGTAAAACTGCGTATTGGTTGTCCATACAGCGCTCCACCTGATTTATGCACGTCCGGCTCGCGTTAGGGCACCTATTGCCTATTGTTTCCGAGATTTATCACCCCTGTCGGTATTGGAGTCGTAGGCACAACAATTCACTTGGACACAGCGCCCAATGATGGTCACATAGCGGAGAACGGCACAGAAGAGCTAAGTAGACTAGAAAGAAGAGACACTCTAGAAGAGACATAGGTAGACTTAACTGCATATACTTTGGTGTACCTTTGAGACACTTCTGGAATCCATATGCATACTAAGTAATAATATGTGTCTGTCTATCTGTCTGTCTATCTGACTAAATAGTCAGATAGACAGACAAATGTCAATCTGTCTGTTACCTTTTCACGCTTGAAACGGCTAGACCGATTTAGATGAAATTTGGTATAGGTATAGATAGTCCCGGGAAAGGACATGGAATAGTTTTTATCCCAGAAATCATCCTTTAAGGGGATGAAAAGGGGTTGTAGAAGTTTATATGGGGAATCAATAACCGCTGAATCGATTTAGATGAAATTTGATATGGAGATAGTTTAAGACAATAGAAAGGATATAGGATAGTTTTGATCTGGTAAAATTGCTTGATTCCCGCAGGATAGCGATAAAAGTATTCTTCGCAGACGGATTCGCGGGCAACAGCTTGTTGAGATACCTATAAAGAAATTGCACAGTCTTTCTTGCTGCCTCTTTATCTGTCATAAAGGCGCCGGCGATTCCTCGGATAATTACGGGTGGTTAACGTTCAGTCGCAGATTATTTAGCTAAACATTAAAAGACTCAGCTGACGGAAAAAAAAATATATTTTTAGAAATTTGCTTTTACGTAGGTACATGTACAAGTACGTACAAGTTTCCTAAACTTTACAAAATGAGGGTATCTGTTACAGGCTACTTGGCGCTAGTATCATGAGGTTTTTTTGACAACTTTGACATTTGTGGGATTGAATTATTAATAAAAAAAAATTATAATAATTTTCGTATAAAATATCGTTTATTCTCTGCTCTAACTTACTGGACGCTACGGCCAGTTGTGACGTGGTATTGTCTGCTTATGCTTTATGCGGATAACAAATGAGCTATGCGCTGGAGTTGACTTTGTAAAGGCTCTCGTTTATCACGAGCATATTGAAATACATTGTTAATTGTTTTTTGTAGTTCATATCGGAAGCTTCGTTAGGGTTAAATTATTTATTTTTAGTTCATAATCATAAGTTTTTGTGAATAAGTTTTTGTTAAAAAAAAAATTGTTAACACCAGCTGTTTTGCTGCTTGTATTTCAATTGACTGCACTTGCATCGTTATTCTATGTATGTACTCGTACCAAATTCCAAGCAATCCTATCACTAGAAGTGAAATTCGACTTGTGAGATTTGGGACAACTTACATACGAACATGAACTTGTACCTAGTTAAGAGCTTGTAATAAAATTAAAATAATTATTTTAAAGGTTTAGTGTTGTAACAATGTGTCATAATTATTATCGTAATTCATGTTTTATTTCCATTTTTAGGGTTCCGTACCCAAAGCGTCCGTCCGTCCGTCTGTCACCAGGCTGTATCAGGCTGTGTAAACAGTTGAAATTTTCACAGATGATGTATTTCGGTTGCCGCTATAACAACAAATACTAAAAACTAGAATAAAATAATATTTAAGGGGGCTCCCATACAACAAACGTGATTTTTTTGCTCGTTCTTGCTCGATATTGATAACGACAACCGGTAGGCGCTTGAATTATTCACAGAAAAAATAATTAATTAATAATATATTTCGCTTTAAAAATAAATAATTAAATTAAAATAAAACAAATATTTAAAGGAGGCTCTCATACAAAAAACGTGATTTTTAGCCGTTTTTATAGATATTGGTACGGAACCCTTCGTGCGCGAGACCGACTCGCACTTGGCCGGTTTTTTAAATAATTCGATTAAAAAATAATATTTTCACTTCTCATGCTCTTAAAATGTTACTTTAGTCTCTGCATATCGGGACTAAAGCTCTTTTTTGATCTCTAGGGATTAAAGTAAAATTTTTTTAATTGACTATGGAAACCCCTAAACTGCCAGTCACGGTGTTTGTGAATGAAGGATTATCGCCATTTTCAGTGACTGGGTATAGACAATTTTAAAGCTTTCCACAGACCGAAGCGCGCTGCGGACGCTCCGTAGTGCCCTGCGTTTCGGTCTGTGGAAGCCTTTAGGGCGTGGAAATAACCTCAAAATGACAACTGTATAAAAAATATTTAAAAAATAATAATTTCGTGAAACACCATGAATAATTACGAATATTAATCTATTTAATTATAAAATATTAAAGATGAATTCATTTTATTCTGCATGTAAAGAAAGATTTCCTTTAGCTTAGGTGTTTTTTAATTTGTTTTTTTTTAAAAGCGCTGTCGGCAAAGCAGTTCCCTGCTCTGTCGATAAAATAGCAATCCGCACTGTCGGCAAAGCAGTGCTGGATGGAATGTACGGTAGATAGAGCAGTTACGTTTGAAAGTTAATATGGCGTGACTTCAAAATAATGCGATGTCAGTTGCATTTAATAGTAAATAGATAGTATAATTAGATATAATTTAACAAAGAATTGGCATATAGAAAATAAACTTAAAATGTCGTTTCTTTATTCACGGGTAAGTGTTTCAGTTAACAATATATTTTATGTGTGACTTAGTTAGATCAATTAGGTTAATTTATTTGCCGATTCTAATGAATGAACAATTATCATTCTTACATGCATATATAGTCCAATTAGTTTTAACATAGTCTTTAAGTTAGAATCTGTTGGCTAATTATGCAAGCATTTAAAGCGTCACTTTACAAAAAAAATATAAAAGAAAAGAAAAGACAGCGGAATTTTTTTTTGCTATTTGAATTTTAAACAGATGTCCATTGCTCGTATTGAGCATACGTTGTAAAAAAGTAATTTTGTACATCGTTTTTTTCCTCGCATTCAAAGTGAAAAGTAGAGTGTTTAACGCGAGACTAAACTACCATAATGACAACTCGAATTATAGCCTCCCTCGCTATCGCTCGGGTGGCTAAATATCTCGTGTCATTATGGCTTGTTTTAGTCCCTTGTTGAACAATCTACTATTACAGTTTTGTACAGTTTTTGCTAAGCATATATATATATATATATATAGTTTGTCACCAAGTTAGGGTTGACAACACTGATTGCAATTAATAATACAAAATTGAGAATGAAAAAAAAAAACATGCATTGATTGCATGCATCAAGACCACGGGTAGGTTGATCGTGATACCTGAGACTATCAAAGGTAATCGATGTCAATATACCGTAGGGACATAACTACGTCTTATTTAATCAACTGTAAATTAATTTTAATTGTTTATTTGATCACACAATACGAGTATGATTAGGTACTAGAACCGGATAAAAACTTTTTGCATGTAAAGTTGAGGTCATATATCTAGATAGTTTTCTGTACGTACAAGTTGTTACAGTATCCAAGAGCACTAATATGTTATCTAAACTATCTGGTAGCTACACGCGTCCCGGGCAGCCGCGGAGCTGTCGAACTGTTCAATATCCGGGAACAACTTCGAAAGAGTTGCGAGAATTACACGTAATAAGAGTTGGCATTCGGATTAATGAACCTAATTCAATGATTTACAATAGTATATTTGAAATCACCAGTGAACTGAAATCTATGTACACTTATAATAGAGCAGTAGCAGTGGGCACTTGGGCAGGGCACATAGCTCTTAGAACTGATGGTCGATGGAGCAAGAACGGTTCTCGAGTGGCGCCCACGGACCGGAAGACGTAGTGTAGGTAGGCCTCCAACAAGATGGAGCGACGACCTGGTTAAGGTTGCGGGATCGCATTGGATAGGGATGGCACGGGACCGATCTGTTTGGCGAGCCTTGGGGGAGGCTTATGTTCAGCAGTGGACGTCGTTCGGCTGAAATGATTGTATGACAACAACAAATTCTGACGTCATTTATGAGGCGCTCATTTGACTATTTGCTTTAAAGTAACTAAATTTTTTACAGTTAGCTGAAAATTAAGCTAGTGCCTATGCAAAGTTAAAAATAAGAGTTATTTTACAGTTAACTGAAAATTAATCTAGTACCTATGCAAAGTTAAAATTAAGAGTTTTTTTACAGTTAACTGAAAATTAATCTAGTACCTACGCAAAGTTAAAATTAAGTTTTTTTTTTATAAGAGTACCTAGTGTTTTGGAATCATTGGTCAATGGTTGATTAAAAAAATATATAATAAGTATTTCATTCAGACTATTGAGTAAAGGAACTACATTGACGAGCTTAAATAAAGGATACCTCTACCTTTGTTAAGTAGCTAGTTATACTAAAGCAAAAGCCAAGTAGACAAGACATACTTCATCCTTGTCTGAAAAATCATTATTAAGTGGTATTTCGCGCCTCGTGACATGCCAATTTGGCGGGGGCACTTATTTAAGCTTTGATTCTTAATTCCTATCCTGTTTCAAACTTCAAAATATTTCTCCCATTCATTTAGTAAAGTAGAAATGCTGAACCTTTTAAAGCGATCCCGACTCTTAATTCCCAGCCTGCGACTTAAAACGCTCATTATGTTAATGAAATTGATTAAAAACTAATAGAAATAGGAGTTGTTCCTAATCAGCAAAAGGAGCGAAAATTAACTGTAAGTAAATTGTACGTTTAAACTGCGTCAGAGACGGATAATAGAAAATACAGTTAGAGGAAAGTAAATCGTGTACCAGCCTAGAACTTTTTCTTAGTAAATGTCAAAATAACAAACCAATGCATGCTAAACAGACTTCAAACAGATATTATTAATTTTTAATTTGCCGCGGTTATGAGAGTGGCCAAGGATCGTGCTCAGTGGCGTGCCATGGGAGAGGCCTTTGTCCAGCAGTGGACGAGCATAGGCTGATGATGATGACGTGGTCTAAAAAGAAGGACAGGGTTCAGGAAATAAAAGAAATGGGTCATGCGCGCGCATCCTAAGAAACAAAAGTTGTCTCTCCTGTGGACATAAAATTAGCGACTCTGAGTCAGCAAACTAAGGATAAATAGGCCGAAAGCTGGCCAGGAGCTGCCCATACGCCGATGTAAACTAGACTAAAAATATTGGCTACAAAAAAATTTGGATGCCCCAAATATTATGTCATGGGACCAGTAGGAGAGGCGAAAAACTAGTCGATGTAGAAAAAAATACATACGGTAAATTTGCTATTCGTCTATCATTACTACCATTAGTTTTGTGTAGGTAGGTGAAATGTCTTTTTATTTCTGTCATCCGCGGTCGACCCCGTAAACTTCACAGTAGTACCTCCCTAGTCTGGGCGCCGCCTAAATTATTAAAATATTCCTTTTAATTTTACTTCCTAAGACACTTTTGAAGGCTATGTTTATTCTTTATAACGAAATCGGATTTGTTTTATAAGGGGTTTATTAAAAGGTAACAGGATATTTAAATAGATGCTTAATGCGGACCCGCTTAGGTGCTTAGCTGTCATTATTTCTCGTCTACGTCTCATTTTATAATATTCTTGTGCGTTTAAAAGGTTGGATAATCTCTGATACTACGAAGCTCTACGAAGTCTACGCCGTAGATGGTTTTCGTAGCACTTCCACAACGTGGGCTTTATCTCTAGCAAAAACACGTACTTTTAATCTACATTTTCTATAAACTGGTCTTTTTCTCATTTGCATGTATTTATAAGAAAAGCTAAGCTTGCGATGTTTATGAATTTGTGCTTATTATAAAGAGTTTCTTGCGGCACATTCTTCTCGGCAATGATGGTACTTACGAAAGCGCTGGTAGTTTTAAAAAAGTGACATGTAAAAGAGCCCTTTGCGGCCTACTTGCAGAATCAAACGTTTTGATTTTGATTTTTGTGTGAGCATATAAGTAGGTAGGTACATATAACTGCAGGAGTCGTACATAGAACACAGAAACAAAAGTTTTATTTTGAATTAATATTAAGGTTAACTTTTCGAAATAATCAAATATGTACACAGGCAAAGTTTTTCCTCAAGTGAAAAAAACATTTTAACTCTAAAGATGCTGAGTGGAACTCAGTCGCCCAGGTAAGTACTTTTTTATAAATAACTAGCTGACCCCGCAAACGTTGTTTATCCACAAGTTATAGCCTACGACCTATTCTCAGACCTACCAAATATAAAGAAAAAAATAAAAATAAAAATCGGTCAAGCCGTCTCGGAGGAGTTCGATAACAAACACCGTGACACGAGATTTTTATTTATTAGATGAGTTCCGTCAAGCTGCATTTATTGCAGTACTAAATAAATATACCCCAATTAAACTCGAAAAGCACTTACCTTCGACATTTTGTTATTCCACGTGTGTTGGCGTGCGGAGGAAACTCTTTATGTGAATATACAATTTGGGAGATTGCGGAGCGGGACGGGAATGACAATATCCCACGACGGGAACTATATCACGTTTCCACAGTATAAACCAAGTAACCAATCAACAATCAATTCGCTAATATGGTCTCTCTCTCTAACTTTCCCACGCCCTTACCCGTTCACTCGTATAAGATGATGCAGCAGCTGCTGCTGCTTAGCGATGCAGCGGAGCGAAGCAAGAGGGTGTCGCGGAGTGGAGATGCGAACTGTGTCTGTTCATGGACGTGGAGCTAGATAGCGGAGCGGTCTTGCGGACTGTGCTTTTTCCATATGCTGAGCTAGCCTGCGCTCGTTTCTTCGTCCCGCTTTCCCGTTCCTCTTCCTCACTCCGCTTCCTAGTTTTGTATGAATTTTTAAACTATTTTACAACTCCTTGTCAACTGCAGTGGAAATTTTATGCGATTCTATTGGTAGGTTTTTATCTTGCCCGCCTCTGCTGCCTTGCTCCGCTCCAGTGGACAAGCAGCCAAGTCCAGACGAGTATTTTCCGTTGCGACTGCGTTTGGACAGCGGGTGCTTGTGTACATAAATATAGGCGCGTTTTTATATAGATTACCTACTGAGTTTATACTGTGACGTATCACAATTCGAACTTTAACTTTTTTATTGGGTGGTTAGTTAAGTGGGGTGTTATGATTGTTATATCGGAGTCTCAAGTGGATTTTCGTCATTTTATGTATATCTGAACTTATTTATTATTATCATACGTAAGTGATAAAAATTGAGCATATCTATGGCACATACATGCCAATCATGCATGAAATTGTTGATTTATCCTTTAAAATAGTTTAAAAAACCGTAAACCATTTATTGTTCCCACGTGTTAGCGTTAAGTAGAAGAAGATGTGCAGAATAACTTATCGTTATTACAAAATTATATAGCGACAGTAGATATCATCGTCATCATTTCTGCCGAAATTAGTCTACTGCTGAACAATGCCTCCTCCAAAGTTCGCCTAACAGTCCGGTCCTGCGCCATCCACATCCAACGCGTTCCCCTAACCTTAACCAGAGGGCGTATTGTCTAAAGCCTGCAATACATGTGGGTCGAGCTCAGGCCAACGCGAGCGTAGGCAAATTAATACAAGGCAAGTGCTACTGCCTACACGTTCGGCCAACCGCGTAATGGCGCGCTGACAAACATGTGGACTCTATTAGCCGAGTGCGTGCGAGCGCCTTTGATTTGTGCAAAAAAACCGACAGCGCTCCGAAGTGCGGCAAGTGGTCGCGAGCGAACGCAAGTTGTGACAAGCTACGCCAAATGAGGTCTATACACGTTGGCGCTTGACTTTACTCGGCTAACTAGGCGAGCGACACCGAGCGTTGGCAAGACAATGCAAATACCTATGCTGTCTATACGTTGGTATTGGCGTTCACTCGGCGACGCTCGGCCAACATGTATTGCAGGCTTAACGAGCGGGCACTTAATTGTCATCGCTTCACCATCTCTTTCTGTAAAACGGTATAAGATGGTGACAGAAAAAGACGGTGAAGGCGATGGAAAGCGTTCGCGAGTTAGACAATACGGCTTCTGGTCGTTGCTCCATCTTGTTTGAGGCCTACCTACACCTACACTGCGTCTATCGGTCCGTGGACGCCATTCGACCCCATCGGCCATCAGTTCTACGAGCGATGTCCCCTTGCCCATTGCCACTTACGTCTTGGTAATTCTTCGAGCTACATCAGACTAGGTAGAAGTGCTTTAAACATGAAACTACCGTGAGACTCACTCATAGTGAAAATAAACGGATCACTCACGTCTTAAAACGAGTTAAACTCGACATGTTTTGGGGTTTTAAGACGTGAGTAATCCGTTTATTTTCACTATAGGTAGAAGTGTCTCGAAAACTTTAACATAAACACATTTCTTCCGTATACCAAACTGAATAAGCGCTAGTTTCAAAATATATTCAATAACTTTATTGCGTTGTTAAAATGTTTAATAAACAACAAAAGAGGCTTGATGCCATAAAATGTTATAGCAAATAGGTATCCTAATATTTTCGTACTATTCATATTCCTGTTTTTATGGGGGACCGACATATCTTTGTGTTTCTCCGCTTTTATGCGACCTTTACGGGACATCGTCAAGTACACTGACCCGCGAAATTCGTTTAGCCGCCAGTTTTATGAGTTTCTTTTCCTTTATTACAAATGCAATACTGATACTATTATCAGATAATATTTTTACTATACTATTTTTTACTTTTGGTAAACCTACACTGCATAGTATGTATACATCTGGGTCATTTTCAAATTTTGCGCAGTAAACTTGTCCTAACTTAAAAAAAGTTGATTCCGTTTACATTTATTGAATCAGGCGTTACTTTGCGGAGGTCCATATTAATGAACTGAAAGAATTACTTTGCTCACCCCCGAACTTACGATACTTTGTGTTACGTTGTTTAGTTATGTTTACGTTTATGTTTGTGTATGATGTGTTTATGTGTACTGCATGAACACGCATTTCTTACATAAATGTAACTATCGTAAGGTCGCGGGTGAGCAAAGTAATTGTTTCAGTTCCGTTTACATTGTCTATTTTCCGTGGTTATTTGAATGAAATGGTTGATGATTTGCAATCCTATATATATATACATATATATATATATATCACAGCTTTTTAATGATTATCGGAATCGAAAAATATGCTTAGTATTTATGTAATATTTAAAATACGTGGTAACAGAGTGGTAGCTCCATACAAATAGTAAACCAGCGCAAAATTTGAAAATGACCCATCTATCTAAAATTTGGAGTTGATGATTAGTATTTAAGAACGAAGATGATTTTATATTTAAAATTTTCTCGATCGTCACTCATAACTAATAATTTCCGGAACTTAATCACAATCATCATCATTATCATCTCAGCCTACATACATCCCACTGCAGGGCATAAGCCTCCTTTCAGAATGAGAGAGCTAGGCCCGTAGATCCCACGCGGGCACAGTGCGGATCGGGAACGTTACACACATCATTGAATTTCTTCGCAGGTGCGTGCAGGTTTCATCGCGATGATCCTCTTCATCTTAAAGCTCATGGTAAATTTCAAATGTAATTTCGCTCCAATAGATTTCGATACCTTTATGGATAATTGTATAGTAGATACCTACTTAGCTGAACTTAATAAACAATTTGGATATTAGCATAGTATATAAGAAATCGAAAAGAGATTCAAAAACTCACGAAAATATACCGATCAATCCATTCTCTTACCAATTTTCAGAAGCCACTTTATAGCTCTATATTTAGCGCAACTTTCTGATATTCCAAGTAGCTATTTCTATTATCACTACCTAATTGATGATGATACAGCAATAGAATTAGTACGAAACAATCAAAATCGTACTATTGTTTATTTCCAAATAATTGCGTAGTTAAATTTTAAACAATACGTATGCGAAACATTATTTTCTGCGTCTTTTCACTTCTCCCGGCTATTATTAAAGGGCAATTGAAGGAAGAAAACAATATGGTTAAATCATTTAAATTTTAATTTATAAACGTTTAACAGAAACACGCTTCGAAAGCATTATAATTATGTTTCCATACCTACTTACAACATTTTACGCATTATACAATGTAGGTACATCTTTGGCAAGTCGACATTTCATTCATACACTCTTGTCCTTACAACGAAATAAGTAGAACTTACACCTAACACAGCAGCACTTAAAATTATTTAATAAATACACATATACCTACCATCGACTGCCAGCGTCAAAACATATAAGGTATTTAAGCTTGCATTTTGATTCCACAAAATTTCAATAAATGTATTATTATTTGCCTTAACGTTTCCGGTATGCAAAGGTTACCCTACACTTAAACCTTCTAACGGTTCCAATACAAAACAAATATGTACGCCCGTTTTAAAATGGTTTAAACAGAAGTCCCGATCATACGGTACTTAACACGTTATTCAATTAGTTACAATTTCCAATGCCTTGAAACATATAATATATGGATATTACCTTTTAGCGGTACCTAAAATTAATGCATTGATTCCAAGCCTAGACTCAAAAGTTAGAACAGACACATTGTAATAAGCTTTTGGTGCATTATTTGCCGCTTATAATCAAATCATTACCTTCTAAGATAGCACCAATAATTCTTAAATATTGAAAAATACTTGATTCAGGCTTTTCTTTGCGGAAGTCTATATCAATGAACTTCAATATAACAATATAACTTCAACCTTGCTACTCCGCAACAGACTATGCCATGGCTGCGTGAAACATACATATATACAGTTTGTAACTGAACGAGGAGCCATGCTGATACCTGGTTGATGGCAAAGTGGAGTGGCATACTTCTTATTAACTTCTAGTGTACTTGTTAATATTTCGAATCAGTTTTTAGCGAAGAAGCAAAGTAATAAGATTGCAGAACATATTTAAAAATAATCATATAAACCCAAAGAAGACGCCCGAATATTTTCCTACATTGCTAACTATCGTGAAGGGAAGGTAATAATTTGATTGAATTTAAGAAAATAAGCATTTCGGCTACTTGGCTTTAACTTTCTTTTGGAATGGTATCTCTAATAAATACAAAAGCTGTCGTTTATACCTTAGGAACAAAGAAGTCACACTTTGCATTGCATGTACAAATTCTACTTATACCCTAGAGTCACTTCCACGTCTAACGTTGTTGGTTAACGAACGATTAGATAACATATACCTATACAATAATTATATGTTGATTTGGCCATTAATTTATTGTTAGACGCAGATGTGACGTAGTTCTTAGATTTAAGCCGTTGCATGGAAAATCTTACTCCACCACGAGATCTACTCAACTGATTTGTTTTTCAGTTCTTCTTATTGAATTCGTTATCGTTTACACTTAGGTAAGTTTAAAAAAGTTGAGAAGCAAGTAAAGACACTTTAAAAATCGTATTATGAGCCATAACTAGAAGAAAAAAATTTGAAAAGACGATAATAATAAAAAACACTTGCTATTTCACTAAATCATTTTTTCAATATCTAGCCTCTAAACAAATAAAAATTATCTAAAAATAAACAAACATAAACCAGCAAATATATCACACGCCACTCTGCAACTATGATATGTGTTTTCTTGAGCTTCCAGCTAGAGATTACGAAAACTAAACGTAGCAAATAAACTTAAAACAATAAAACTACGTTACATTACACTATTATTATGTACAGCGCATTGCATTACCACGTTTACCACATCTCATCAGTGGACCCTATTCTTTGATAGTTCTTAAACATGATTTAAAAATAAGAACTATCAAATTATTACCACCACCACCAACGGGGCTCTACCGGCCCCATTAATAATTTAGTTACGATCAAAAAAATATTTACAGCAAAATTAAGACATTACAAACACTTCTCATCAATACTGATTCCAATTTACATAAACTTCTATTGGTCTGCGTGTTGTAAAAATCAAAGGTATTTTTGGCATGTACAATGGCTTTTATAACTTAAACAGTGTCAGTGGAATGACTTCAAAACATGAATTTCACCCAATGTCATTTGGATTATCTTTGGCACTAAAAATCTTAAGTCTAAGTCTTCTGGATAGACCAGACGGGTGGCCGTGACCGTCTTAGCTTCAACCACGTTGCATTAGATATTATTCTCTATAGGATAGATTCTACCTTTAAAAATCCCATAAAGAACTGATCTAATATAATAGCGAGTCCTTAAAATCATCGAACATTTTGTTTAGTTTTATCACACACGATATCACTTATTAGTCCTTTGTCCATCACAGCCTCAGCATCATTTGGCAGTTACACTACTTTTGCCATGTCGTCGAATTCTTGTACGTTGCGGTTCTCAGTTTGGTCGATGCATTTTCTGATGGCGTCTAGGATGATAACGACTCGTCGGTCGAGTGCCAACAGGTGAGGCTCCCACAAGACAGGAGATACTGGATCTGAACTCATTACATCACGGAGGGCTGCTGACAAAGGCTTGCCAGTTTGAAACCTAAATAAAAAATAACAGTTAATATTGAACATGTTCACAGCCCGACATCAAATCTTTAAAAATGCTGTTTATTTGGTATGTGTTTGACCAAGATGTCACATGATGGTAAACAAAGATGTGGTCTAAAATGGAACACTGGTATAATTCCCATTCATCTTTTAATATCAGCCACATTGTAGTGTTCAGGGAACACAGACGTAGGCAGGAAATTCTACTCCCCAGCCCGAATAACAAAGGGAGCAACGTAACGATTTGGGAAACGAAGAGACTGGTCAGAAAAAAGAAGAATAGAATGGAACGTATGAAACGGCTATAAACGATTAAAAAAATTCTGAGCAGACGAATATAGTTCATGAAAGAAGCAATGTGAAGGAAATTACAAAAGATAAGAAAGATTAGTTCTGAACTGACTATAGCAAAGAAGATATGCCGACTAATAGAGGAAGATTCTAAATAAGCCGTGAACTGAAGACACACATTGGAACTGAAAAGAGAAAAAAGCTATATTACCGAATATGGGGAAGCATTAGCCAGCGTCAGAGCCAAGGATATGGTTGATGAACGGTATTTTTAAGTGGAAGCATTAGCTTACTTGAGTAGGGTGGCGAGGGTAGTGTGCCGCACGAGACAGCACTGCAGCAGCGGCGCTAGTATACTGAGCTCGTCGTGATGCGCCTTCCCGAACGCACGCCCCTGGTCCAAGTGCAGGGGGAAAGTCTCGTTCCCGAACATTCTGTAACAATACCACCAGTTTATCAAAGGGCCAATTCAAGTGAGAAAAAATATTAATTTCTTGGACACATTCTAATTTCAAATACTCAGCGGCTCACGCTTTGTTAGGCCTGATATTTGAGGCTATTTAGATAATGAAGTTAATGCGACTGATGGACTTTCTGCTTTACGCCCCGCTAACGTAACATCTTGGAGAGTGTTGAATACAGGATGTCTAACAAGTAAATTCACATCTCACTTTGCCACTAAACACGTTTGAGTGACAAGTGGGTGAATGGTAGCTAATTAGCCAGTTTAATAAGGAGAAATATTTCGATACAAACTTGAATGTCTCGTAGTGATGGCGGTCCATGTTGCCCGTAAGGAAATCAAATATGGACATGTCCATGAGGTCAAGCAGCCGCCTCCCGCTGTCATACGGAGGCGTCGTTTTCACCTGACGAACAGAAATTTAGCCTTGTAAGTAAATGATTGATTGATTCAAGCGTTATTTTGCAAAGGTCACACTTTTGCGATGACAACGTGATATTTCTAAAGAAAATTGCACGGAATCAATATAATCGCAAAGACGCGCGTGAATACAACCTTTTATTCCTGCTGTTGCAGCTGGTCTTATACTACGAAATTAAGTTTTTATGGTTCCGTTCCATTCACGTTCATAGTCTTAAACACAAGAGTGAAAGGGACTACATGATACGAACTTCGAATTTCGTAGTAACCCCCCTGTCTTGCACGTTTGGTAGCGAAATAGAAAGGTAAAAGGTTTTTAGTTCGTTGTAAATAAGTAAAAACTTTTTGGACATTGATTCAGACAAAATATTATGAGAAAAAAAAACAACAGAATTGATAACCTCCTCCTTATTTTGAAGTGGGGTAACAATGTATAGGGATCTCTTTCTGCTAAACCCATAATAACTTAAACAAATCTTAGTCGAACAAATGGGAGACTTTACAATATAGACGACTTTGCTGCTGTTGCGATGTTGGTACAGTATAGTATAGACAGAACTGTCCACTATCAGGGCTTCGCACACTTCCAACTCAAGTCCCATAAATTCCCTCCGTAACTTACATACTTGACGGTCGACAGAATGAACTCTTGGGTTTAAATTTCGCTTTAAAAATCGCTTGTGTCCATTACATTTTCAAGATGTTCAGGTACTGTACAAGAATTATAAGTAATTTGTAAAAAAAAGAGTAATAGAAAACGTAAAAGCAATTTTTGATATTATTGTCTGTCGGTCTGTCTGTACTTATGTGCACACTAATCTCCGAAACTACGGTAGATGAAGCTTAACCGCGCGGACGAAATCGCGAGCAAAAAGCTAGTTTATAATAAATACAAAATGTTTTTTAGATAAATTTCTAACAGTAATCGGTTTTTTTCAAGCGTTTCAATCGCGTCTCTTTCGTGGTTAGATCTTAAACGAATTCGCTGTAGATTTTAATGGTTGGTTATTTATTAGAGGTTCTGCACTTCTAGCAGATAACTAGAAACTGTACAAGTACCTATATTTGGCCTTTTCTACAAAACAGTGCCGTCAAAAGTAATTCGGGAAAACGCTCGAATAGTGATCCTAATAATTACCGATAAACAATAGTCCGACTGCAGTTCCCATTGGGCTTTTCGCCGTTTATGGTAAGATCGTCTCCATGGATGCCGCCATACCTGTAATTTTAGAATTTAGTAAAAATTATTACATTGGCCAAGAGTAAATAATATTAACTAAGTATTACTTCTAAGGACGTGTTGGCTACTCGCGCGATAAGTCCTCTTACCTATGAACTACTACTCGCTGTTTGTTTACCATTATCAATAAAATAAAACAAAAAAAAATAAAAATTAAATACAGATTTTTTATCTTGCTCCTCTGCTGTCATACGTGCACGACAGCTACGTCAGTGCGACACATATAAATTATCATCCAGATTCCGCCCTCTTCCACTTCCATTTAAATCGACATATCCATACTAATATTGTAAAAGCGAAAGTGTGTCTGTCTGTCTGTTACCTCTTCACGCTTAAACCGCTGAACCGATTTAGGCAAAATTTGATACAGCGATAGTTTGAGTCCCGGGAATGGACTTAGGATAGTTTTTATCCCAAAAATCATCACTTAATGAGGTGAAAAGAGGGGTGGAAGTTTGTATGGGAAATCAATAACCGCAGAACTGACTTAGACGAAATTTAGTATGAAGATAGTTTGAGACCCTAGGAATGATATCGCATAGTTTTTATCTGGAAAAATTGCATAGTTCCCACAGGATAGCGTTAAACAAATTCTATGCAGACTGACTCGCGGGCAACAGTTAGTAATAAATAAGTCACAGAGACTCATATGTTGCATACGCGTAGTTGTCGTACACAGTGATAGCGGAGGAGTAAGGTAAAAGATTGTACTTCTAAAGTTTGTAGATTTCCGCAAAGTAACGCCTGATTCAATCAGTTACAAATCTGACAAATCTCACTCATGTTACAAATAATAAATAATGCTACCCCTTACTTCCTACTACTATTATAATCGTGAACATTTGTATGGATGGATGGATGTCTGGATGTGTGGATGTGTTACGCTTTCATGCCAAAACGGTTTGACGAATTCTGATGAAATTTGGTACACAGGTAGTTTATAACTTGAATTAAAATACAGGATACTTTTTATTCCGGAAAATTGCATAATTCCCGCAGGATAGCCAAATTCTTTGCAGACAGAGTCGCGGGCAACAGCTAGTACCTGCTTTATAAATTCTCGAAACTAATTTAATTAATTATGTATGTAGTTAAAAAGATAACGCAACGATAATTGTCACAGCGGCTATATGTTTTTGTGCATACGCTTCGTCAGGTTTTACATAAATATTTGCAGGTTGAATGAAGTTGGCAAGATTGCAATGAAACTGCATTAGAACTGCACGTAACATTTTGGCAGTCAGATCGTAGTTGAATTGCAGTCCTTCTGTCTAAGCTAGAGCCAGGTATAATTAATTAATTAATTGTTTTATAACCAACAAGCACGATGCCGTCTTATTGATTAAAACATGCAATTTATTGCAAAATTATATCATATCATCATGGGAAAACATAATCCCATGTTAGGCTTCAACGCAATCTATTATTTAAGTAAGTATATTACTAACCAATGGAATAGAAAATTGTAGTGGGGAATGGAAGTAGTTAACGAACACGTATGCAAAATGACTCTTATTTTACAGTAATGCGTGTTATTAGTTTTGAAATGTTACACGCTTAGTTACTGCTCTAATTGTAGATAAATAGGTAAAATTGGACTTACAATTACATGAACTAGGCCAGAAAGTCAAAGTAAGTTGTAAAATTAAGAGCATAAAATAACTAAGAATAGATTAATATTTAAATGATGGGCTTATTAAGACTCATGCATAAACCAGTGTCCTAGAAAGTCTATGAAAAAAAATAAAATTCAAATTTTAAGTTGTTTTTTTCTCACGCAAAAACTAATTAAGTATCTTATATTTTTATTAGGTACCTACATTTTGTTTAGTTTATGTCGTGTTTTTTCATCCTATCATATCTTATCCTACACATATTATAAATGAGAAAGTTGTGAAGATGTTTGGGTGTTTGAATGTTTGTTAGTCAATCACTTTATGACGGCTGAACGGATTTCAATGAAACTTGGCGTACATATAGACAGAAATCTAAATTGAGACATAGGATAATTAATATCCCGGTAATACGATCCCTTGGAATAATGTATTTACTTATTATTTATTTTTTATTAGCAGTACGGCTGCTCACCGAATCTAAGATTATTTAAAAGCGAAAAAGTTTTTCGGGTGCGCCGGTGGGATTCAAACCCACGTCCCAACGGGTGTTCTACCAATTGAACCACGTCGCATCCAACCGACTCCCCCGAAATTCTTAATCGCTTACATACGCCAACAGTTACCATACTTTTTCGCTTTTAAATAATGTACTTACTTACTTCAAACAAGAATACAGAGCGCTGTCCAAGAACGTTGAGTTGCTTCGGCTTTAAATTATGACGCGATAAATTCGACTGCAATCAATAGATGGCATTGTCCAAGCGAACGTTGTACTTTTAAAATGTTACCGTACCCTTTTTTCGAAATCGACTGTAAAATCGATTCGAACAATTCGTTAATAATCGCCAGGTTTGACAAACGATACGTCTTAGCCTCATCACTACAAACCAAAAACTTCAATAGACACAATGTCAAATGTTGGACGTTAGATCTCACGAAGAATAGACACAAAATGTCAAATGTTGGATCTTAGATTATTTATACACTAGATAGAGCTTAGGCGGCATGAAAACGTCCCGAAAAATATAAGCCAACAATTGGCTTATATGTCATTTGTCCCCCTTCAGTTTGAATGACGTAACGCGATCGTAAGATGAAGCTGTCAAATGGGTTTTTGGACGTTTTGTATCACAGTGTTTGGTACTGACACTCTATCTAGTGCATAAATAATCTAAGATCCACTTGAAAAGATTCGAAACCTACTCGTAACTCACCTTTCGTTCAGCTAAATCAGATGACGGTAGGAACGCGGCAAAGCTTCCCTCCAGCATATCCGGGTTCCCGCAGATAGCGTGCCCCGTGTCGCAGTAGTACGAACACTTGCCGTGGAAGCAGAAGTTGTTGGCCGGCGACACGAAGAACGTCTTCAGGATGTCGCCTTCCGTGACGTCGTAGATTTCCGTCGTCATGTTCAAGACGCGCCCGGCTACAGGCACCGTGCGACGGAAACCCAGTAACCTGGAGAAATCGGCAAGCTTAATCATCATCGTCCCACCCTATATACATCCCACTGAAGGGCACAAACCTCCTCTCAGAATGAGAGGGCTTGGGCCGTAGTTGCCACGCGAGCCCAGTTCGGATTGGGAACTTCACATTCAGATTGTATTTATTCTCGGGTTTCCTTAGGATGATTAAATTCACCATAAAGCTCATGGTAAATTTCTAACATACCTAGGCTGGCATAGTCACACAGGTGCACTTAAGCCTCGAAAAAAAAAAGAAAAAAAATAATTCTAACATAAATTCCGAAAAACTCAAAGGTGCGAGCCCGATCCAGTGCTACTGACCGATCTTGGGTAAGTTTAATATTCCTTGAGAATTATCATCAGATTTTTCTTGCAAATTCATTCAATTCTGTATGTATCATCGGCCCTTATGATACATACAGTCGAAGAAACTGAATCGTGTAACTATCGCTGCAAATATCATGTTGACATTTAATCTGCCAAAGAAATGATCACGAAATTGATTGTGAAAAGAACCCTAATAAGCGATTAATTTTCCTCAACTGTAGGTTTTATAAGGGACATTGATCAAGGGGTTTTTCTATTGTAAATACATCACAACTGACTACAAATAACATCTGCTAGGTCACTTCAGACAAGACGCCTAATATTGCCCTCGAAATAGCGCGATAGAGTTCTCGCATCACGAGCGAGCGAGCGTGGACGTTGTTAAGTGTTATAATTATCATAAGAATAATAAGAACATAGGTAGAAGGGAAACTCCCGCTCCGGCCGCACTCAAAGGTCACGATATTAGAGTACTCGCTAAGCGACAACTCAGTCAGGGTGTCACGGCCGGCCGCCTGAGTTTTCGCTTAGCGACTATAACACTGAAACTACTATAACGACTGAAAGCAGAATCGGCAGCACACAATCACTAATGCATATTGACGACTGCTTATGATTCTCAGGAGTGATGTGAGGAGAGGAGCATTATCGATGATCAAAAGATGCTTAAAATATCGCACATGATCTTAATACAGCATGTATGACAGTTTAATAAATAAATGTCACGGGACTATTTACACTAATTGACCTAGTCCCAAAGTAAGCAAATCTTTGTTATGGGTACTAGGTACTAAACACCCAATACTAGAGAGCAAACATTCGTAGTTTTCATGCAAATATCTGCTCCGACGCGGGAATCGAACCCGGGACATCAAGCTTCGTAGTCATTATTTGGTCGACACAATAAAACTATCTTACCTATCGAGATGAAAGGCAGCAATTTCAGCGTTGTGTCTTTCATAGTCCGAGAAGTAAAAATGATTAGGCAGCGTTTGGACGTCTCGCGCAAATCTGTAAAGATTGACAGTTTTTTTAACTGGAAATTATCAAGTTAAATATTACTGTTAATTCACAAATCAATTTTTAAATTATTCTATTTATTGGATATTATATTCAGATTGGTACATAAATAAGAGAAAGGAAAAAAGGCATTGATTATAATATATCAAATAATAATTAGAAGAGAGCGCAATTGAAAGTTGATACGAAAAGCGCAGAACTTCACCCAGTAAAATATTCTATCCACTGTCAGACTAACTTACTAAAATGAGACATAAACCTCTCTTACTTCAAAGCCAAGAAAGATAAAGCGATGATGTGATAACGCACGAACTTGGCTCTGATCGCTACCACAAGTGCAATAATCGGCGTTTACCTGAATCAGTATTACATGTTAAGTTTAATATTCTGGATCGGAAAAAAGAGACTCTATTTGTATAATTTATTATAGTGTCCAGACACAATATTCGATTTAATTTTTTAAAACAAATATTAATGAGCCCGTGATTTATCGATCACATTCTACTAACATATAATTTATAAATAATAAGGAAAAAATAATAAAAGACGTCAAATTGATTTGAAAGATGTAAAGGATGTAAATAATATCTCTGTGAAAATAGTATTTTTATGTAATATTCATAAAAAAGATAAAATTAATATTTTTCGTTTTAAATAAAGATGTTCGTAAGGTAAAACAATTCACTTCACATAAAAATCAACCAAGTGACAAAAATTGAAACCGAGGGAAATAAATCCATAAAGTGAAGTATCGAATAACCTCCCCGTCAGACCGAGTAAGAATCATGTCCAGTTAAATAAATTTATTACAGAGATATATTTCTTGTATGCTAACAATCATTGTAAAAAACGATTGTAACAAAGACAAAATATATTATCAGTAGTGATTACTAAATTAAATGCGATTAAAAATAAAGATTATGTTAATCTTGTACATGATAAAAAATACCGGACAGAAGGGGTTACTATCGACTGTCGCGTAATCTATCGCTCCCGAGTGAATTGTAGGACGGCCTCTAAGGCCTCTTGATATGTCGTCGGGGTATCCCCTCGAGTCCATAATTTACCTAGTAAAGCTACTGCGTCCGTTAGAAAAGTAACTCGAGAGTTACATACGGAAATATCTTATCCATCGACATCTGTACCTATTCCTTAGGCCACTTATTTCATTCGGACGTCTCTCCCGATTTTGTTTCCATTCCCAATTTTTGCAAAGAGAAATATGGTAACAGAATAAAGTTCTCAAAGGGCTGACACGCGATATGCAACTCCTCTAGGAGTTTAGCGCTATCCCCAAGAGAAGATTTTTGGATATTCCTTTTGCTTTGTTTGTCGCAGCAAAAATTGTACTCTGCGGCCTTTTTTAACTTCATATATTATGTAAGAATTGATATTATATAACATTCAAAAAACTCAAGCATTTCTGAAAAAGAAAAACTTGCTGGGAGCCTTTTGTGATTCTAACAATGGCATGTAAGTACGTAGCAAAACTGAGGGTAAACTCGTGTTGGTCCCGCTTGTACTTTAATAGTACTTGTAGAGTAAAACTTAGTGGACAAGCCGCTAAGCCGATCGCGTGAAAGAAGTGCTTGGAAGTTTTCTGAATGGAACCGAAGCACAACACTCGAACGGCTCTGTCACCTTCTCGGAGTGGGGAAGAACTCGGAAGAAAACTTTCTGCAAGTCGCGCCCGACTTGGGCCATGCACTACTCGAAACTATACCTCTCCAACGGAACTTGTTTATCGAATAACACGTGAGTAATGGCTCAGACTGGGTGGAAAGGTACTATGCGACTAAGCGTAAATCAATCGACTCACCTCATCGGTTTGAAGAGCGCTTGAATACCATTAGGGTAGTCTATAATGAGCTTCAACTGCGTCCCTCCTTCCTTTTGTTCTGTCAAAGATATCAATACTTAATTAATACAAATTGAAACAACGTCGAATTTAAATACAGCTCTCAATGTATTTAAGGTTAATCATCAATCGCCGAAATTCAAAGGGATTCTACCTGCTACCGAAAATAAACGATGAACTAAGAAATAAAGTCTCTCCAACAATGAAATCCAATTAACTGGTTTAAATATTTAAGTCCAATTTGAAGTAAAGGGCGAGATTGTTGTGGCACTATTGTCCGTCGGACCGCTAACCCCACAACTGATTGCAAATCCGACTTCATTTAATATACATACCGCTCCAGCTTACACTCGCGGACCAAGGAGCCGAGCATTGTTCTTATAGCGTTGAATTATTAACTAATTATTAAGCTAAGTCATGAATTGGAGTTGCTATAATATCATATTTTATCATTCAATTAAATGTTTATAGCGTCAAAAAGCCTACAAAATGGGAATTCCTGACTCCCACTTGTTACTTTTTTTATATTAACACAACTTTCCCAATTATTTTGAGTGCGTATCCTTTATGTAGAAATATTATTATGACATTATGCATTAGCTGCAAAATTGCGTCTAGTCTCTCGAAATCATTTGTCCGGTGTTAGGGCTAACTGAAAACTTCTTTCACAAATGGCCATCAATTTCTACTTGAAAATAAGCTCCTATCTACACATGGTTAAATAATTTATATTAAGTAAAACGGACCAAACAATGAATTATAAAGCAGTTGAAGTGAGCCGGTATGGGGATCCGAAAGTAAAACGGACAACGGTGAGATGTACTATCCATAGTACAATTGGTCCCCTGGACCCAATCGCCTATTATAGCTTGCATAATTAAAACTGCTACTTACTAACGTGCCTAATTACTGTTCACTAACGTGTCTAGTGGTTTGACCGATGGCCTCTCAAGCAGAGGGTCGTGACTCGCACACCTGAGTTTTTCGGAATTTACGTGCGACATTTATAATATTTGAAATTTATAATAAGCTTTACGGTGAAGGAAGACATCGTGTGGACACTCCTGTGGAGTAATTCTGTGGTGTATATGAAGTTCCCAATCCGCATTGGGCTAACGTGTGAACTACGGTCCTAGCCCTCTCATTCTCTGTGCCCTGCAGTGGGACGTAAATAGGCAGTGATGATGATGATCCTTGAGTTGATAAGTCTACAGAACGCTATGGGCTAAATGCCTACATGGACTTAATGTAAGCTTCAAAATAGTTTTTAATTAAGTTCAAACTTATTAACTATGAAGCTATGTTTAAGAATAATGCGTAATTACTTTAGAGATAGTAAATCCAAAATGTAAAAATAATAATTGAAACGTTCTTGTTATTGAGAGTGGCAATCTAGAAAGAAAGTATGATGATGCTATTATGGAAAATGGTACTACTAATAGTAGTATTCGATCGTAAAAGTAGCACGCAAAAGCCACGGCACAAAGCGATTGATGTGATGGTCCACGCCTTGCGATGTTATAAGTAGAACTCATGCTTTAAGTATACCTATAGGCTGCACTCTGCGCTCGTGTCTAATTAACTATAAATTAAAAATTTTAAAAACCACCAACGCAATTAAGGGTCACATTATATGTTTGAAAATAAAGTAAATGCGGCTAAGATTCCTTCCGCAACTTACAAAAGTACTGATAATTTTGAAACGGCTGGACCAATTTTGATCAAACATGGCTAAGAACCATCGCCAAGAAACCTGCTTTCAAATAAAAAAAAAACGCATCCAAATCTGTCCACCCGTTTAAGAGTTATGATGCCACAGACAGACATACAGACAGACAGACACACGCACACACACACACACACACACACACACACACACACACACACACACACACACATACACACACACACACACACACACACACACACACACACACACACACACACATACACACACACAAACAAACACATAGCGGTCAAACTTATAACACCCCTCTTTTTGTGTCAGGGGTTAATAAAATAGCTACCATGTTCCCGAAATACCACATTTTTCAAAATACTAGATTACATATTTATTACATTCCCATAATATCAGATGTCCAAAATAAGACATTTCACCAAAAAAATCACTTCCTTAAATAATTTTCGATTTTGTAATGTGGTGCAACGAGAATCTGGTAAGCTACGAATGTGGTAAATAGGTATGTAGTATTTTGAAAAATGTGGTATATGATATGACGTCAAAGCTAAAACAGTGTCATATTTGACATTAACTTTTCGTAACTCTAAAAGACCCTTTATATTAACAATAACCAACGTTCATAGGAGCATCAATTGATGCCTAAATTGAATAAACAATTTTGACTTCAACCTGGTGGAAGTCTCAGCCTATATACGTCCCACTGTAGGGCACAGGACTCCTCTCAAAATAAGAGGGCTTGGGCCGTACTTCGCGCGCGAGTCTAGTGCGGATTGGGAACATCACACACACCATTGAATTCCTTCTCAGGTGTGTCCAGGATTTCTCACGATGTTTTCCTTCACCGTAAAGCTCATGGTATATTTCAAATGCAATTTCGCACAAAAATTCCCATAGTCATAGGCATAACTATACCTAACATAGTTTTTTACAGTTATAGTAAAAATACAGTTAAACATAATTTGCTGGTCGAGTTAAACCACGGATATTATGTACCCTGTAATTAACCAGTGGTCACACGGGTACTTCGGTTTAACTGGTCTCTACGCACAGCATTACATTCTTCCATTGCTCCTTGTTGTAACCTGTTGTTACCAGGCGCCTTTTTGCTCATGTCTACCCTCTTTTATTTAAATTTAAGTAAAATCAATGTTTTCTCAGTAAATTATTTAAATATTTTAAGAAATAAATGTCCTTAAACTACTTTGATAACGTACTTTGATTAAAGATCATTGGTGATGGTTATGCTACTACTTACCAACATGTAAGATAGGCAGAGTGATCATATCCTTGAGGATCTTATCCACGAGCACCTCCCCTTCTTCATATAGCTCATGCTGAGCTATGGTCAGATGAAACTTCTCCAGGTTCGATGCGTTTATACTGCAACAAAAACATTAATGAGTTACTCACGATGATTACATAAAGGCGATGCGAGGGTTGATGATGCGAACTACAAAAGATCTAGATGACATAAAAGGGTGAATCAATTTTTTAGTGCCACCCGTTGTTATGGTTACACAAATTTTGTCCCTTGGGCAACCTAAGCATTTTTCTATGAAACTGTATGAAGTGTCACTTACTTGGACAACCGGGGACAGAGTAAACAGCACAAAAAGTTGATTCACCCAAATATATAAATTTACAGGTTATAATTATAACATTGATACCTGAAAAGTGGTAACACAGTGAATGGATCCTCTAATTTCATTCTTTGATCAATTCTCAAGACCACGTTTTTCAGTAAAAACTAACTATTTAGACTAATTTCACGTCTTGAACATATGAAAGTGACCAAAACAAATGTGACCAATCGATTCACATGATTTATTTCGCTACAATTTATTCCATAGAGCTGAAAACGATGGATTTGCTATGGCTATTTCCTATTTCACTATCGATGACATCCTTTATGTAGACTATCAAATGTCTCGGTATAAACAAAGTATAATCGATCAACGAGATCGGAACGAAATGCAAATTGGCTTATTGAGAAAACACTGCGTTCGCGGCTACTTTGCAGTATAGGCATGTTGGTAAACCTGGCCGTTAATGTCGAGATTTACATGGAAGATTTTCCGACGGCGGCGTTGGTTTTGGCTGCGTGGAACACATAAGTGGACGTGATTCGCCTGCTAGCGGTAGGTGCGAGACTCCAGGCGACGGCGCGCCGACCGGTGAATACTAAGGAGCCTACGTGTAGCGTTCTCGATTTGTGGTATGCTCCGATAACCTGCATTTAGAAATCAAGCCGCCAGCTACTCTAAAATTTATTGACTCTCTTTTTGGTGCGAATTGTGCTGGCATCAGGTGGGAATTCTAAAAGCCCGATTGTTCCGGATGCGGACACATGGACGTAAGGAATACTAAATGACCAATGCTGTCGGCTCAATTAGAATAACATGTGAGCGGTCTAGCTTTACAAAAATAGACCTATTATATTTTCATTACATGTAAAAAGGTATCAAGCAATAATGCACTCCTCGTTTCGAAGGATAAGCTAGCCATTTCGGAAAGAATGTACGAAATTAATCAGTATCAAGCCGACCCTTTCTTATATGAGACATGAAATTTTGGGCATAAGAGGGCCCCTCATATCGTGAGCAGCGTTTCAGGCAGCCATCATGCATTCATTCCATTTAGTTTTATTGTCCGAGACCCGCGCCTATCGCGGCGGGCCCTGTAACTGGATTTTAAATAAGATTTCTACCAGAGGTTACCAAATTTGCCTTGCAAGATAAAGAAAGGTCGTGTTGTCTGATCCTTATAGAATCGGCATGTCGCCGAAGTGTGGTATGATCCCATTTTTATAGGAATAGGAGAGTTTCGAGAATGCTTCATACTGGGAGCGACATGTAATATTCTTTTCACAACGTTCCTATGAGATTTAGCCTAATATTTACTTTGGTGAAATTACCCGCGTGAGCTACCCGGGGCCGGCCGCGACCAACCTGTTTGATTTTAATGCATACTTCAGCGCTTAGCGCAGGGCATTGGCGATGAATGAAACACGCTTTTTAAATGTGCTCTATAAAAATACGAAAACACATAAACAACAAACAGAAAATATTGCGGACGTGTAATGGGGAATGTAACTATGCGATGGTGAGCTTGAAAGGTCGAGTCACATATCTCAAAATAATTGGGTTGACGTAATCGACAAACCATAAATCATGGTTGGCGTAGGTGTAGCGTACACATTACTTCCACGTTGGTCGCTGTGGCTATTTCAGACACGCAAATGGGGCATCAGTGCCGTTTCCTGCTAGAGGCTGTGTTCAGCGAGGACCGTCCTCCGCGATATTCGTGTTATTAAAGTTTAATTGCAGCAATAGGAGCGAAGTAACCAACAATTTAATTTGGAGACTTGCAGAGCGCTACATAAATCGTACTTGTGGATGTCAGCTGTCGGCAACTTGGGAGAATTTTCCTTGTAATGTCCTTTTAACGTCGTTTTTCGCGGAACAATTTTAATTAATATTTCTTAACGGACACAATATTAAGCTGAACGTTCCTGTTATTACGTATTTACTTTGTGACTTTAACATTAACGCATTCCTTCGGAGCATCAATTTTATTGGAGCTGGAGCAAATGATAAGAGTTTTGGGTAGAGATGAAAATCATACTTATCACGCGCAATTGCACCGTGTAAATTAATAATGCTTGCTCAATCTTATGCGTTAAAAGAAAAACTTAAAATGTAAAACTTTATTAGGATATTAAATAAAATTATTATTTCCGGAGGTTCACTTATTATGAAGAAACTTGGGTTTAGTAAGAAAAATATTTTTGCTAAATATTGATTTAATTTGTCTTAATTCTAATCTTAATTAGGTAAAATACGAAACAGTGTGGGTTATTTAAGCTTGAATCAGTTGGTGTTTTGTTAAATTAGGTTATATTTTATAGCTTTTATTGATATCCAAAAAAATGTAAATTATAATGTTTTAAAATTTCGTAATTCCTCACTCCTAAAATTTAATTCTCATTTGTTTTTAGAACAATTTATATTGTAACTTTTACTTTAAACGGGACTTATCACGCATTTTTATATCAACTCGTGACCACGGCCACTGCCATGTGGCTGAAACGTCGAGGTAAATATATAAATGCGTGATAAGTCCTGTTTAAAGTAATAGTTACAATGTAAATTGTTCTAGGAAACATGGAAAAATATAATTATGTTCCAAGATATTACGTCACAATCGATAATGCACTCACCTAGGCTCTAAGTCTTCCATCTCCCCTATCGTCGGGTTTTCCGGTCTCAGAACGTTCAGGTCCCTATGTGGTGCGACTATAACAGAGTGGTAGTGGGTATTCCCAAGCAGCTGATCGTGGAGTATCTTCTGTAGATCTTCGAACTTGTCGACGGGCGGCGCGGGGGTGCGGGGCTCGGCGTCTGCGCTGCCGCTCGTCTCGCTTGGCTCGTATTCACGGGAACCGTTGCTGCCATTGCTGTAGGACAAGGAAGTAGGTAAGTAACATTGTTACAAGTAGGTGAAAATGGAAAATATACGGGCATAGTTGTGACTCCAAGTAGAGTTTACATTTGTATGGAAATGTAGTTGTGCACAGGTACAGTACATACAACCTATTTCTTGGTACGTCACATAGGAGACCGAAGAGATGGCAGCTATCTCGGACAAATAATTAGTTTAGCTATACAGAGGAAGAACGCTGCCAGTATCTTCGGAACCTTGCATAATGGGACTACTTTTCATAATATACTTTAGTTATTATTATTATTCTTTTTAAGGCTTTTAGTTTTAGGATAATTGTTGTACTTGTATATAAAATGTAAATATTTAGACTTCATTGGCTTCATTTTTTGTCAATAAACGATTTTGTATTTTTTTGTATTTGTATATTGACAAAATAAACATTTAATTTCAGTTCAAAAACCTATTATTATATAACAATGTAGATATGCCTTTTAATCCGGCTTATATTGTTTCTTATTAGTCTTCTTTATGTAAACTAACAACACTTATGATAAGTAGGCCACTTTAATGTTATTTTATTTTATTAAATGAGTACTCTAATTTTGACACGCCAGTAGGTATGCTTGATTGGCGTAGGGGGCTCAGCTAGATGAAGTTGCTTAATTATTTGTAACAACATGAGTTATATTCGCATAAATTACAATAAAAGTTTGTCTGTGACTTATTATATCATTTATAAACGTGAAATTATTTCTAGGTAATAATCAGTAAAAATCTTTCAATAATACAGTTTAAGTAATCTTTTGATTAATACGTACAGTTTATTGTATAGTCGGGGTAAGAAAAGGTTCGTCACTTTTCGACTCTATGTCAACGAGTTAAGGTCGAAAAGTGACGAACCTTTTCTTACCCCGACTATACCTATGCTTATGTAGACGACATCGTGTCCTAAACCATTTTTGTTTCCTCCTAATCTTTGCATTTGCATTACCTGCTGACCTTTCTTGAATAAGAAACCATAATATATTAAAGAAAAGAGAAAAAAAAAGTTACTCGATCTAGACAACATAAACATGGATATGTTTGGAACCTAAAATAATAGTGTCCAATATAGGGGTTCCCTAGTTACCTTGATGCTATTTTTTATCAAAATTGGATCAGTTATCACCCGTGAATAAACGACAAAAACGTGTGGTCACCTTCACATTTAAAATTATTAGGTACCTAGTTATTGCTTGAAGACAAAGCTATATTTTCAGTATCATAATCGTAATTTACATTTTCGTGTAACCGTCAAAAATATTAAATTATTGAGTTCGTTTACTGTTTGATAGAGACTAAAGCGAGCATAATAGCATACCTTTGCATCCCTACCGTGTCGCCCTTTATTAGGGCTTCATAAAAGTTTCTGAAGCTCTAACAATAACAGCCCACCGAAGTGATTTGTAATTATTTGCTCTTAGCTCTCAGGGGCGATGAAAGGGCTGGAATACTTTTCATGTTCATTTTCAATAACAACATTAGCCGGGTCGGTGGTGGGTTGAAGTGTTTGTTCGAGCCGATTTGAACGTCAACATGTAGCTTTATATTCATTCAGCGCGCGTAGGTAACGACTGGCATTTGATAAAGCTAGTGGACATAAAGAAAACTGATTTTACAAAGGTTAATTTAGTAACATAAGATATTGTTGTTAGGACATTTACAGGGTCACTCCAGCCGCATCTTCAGAATTGAACTTAATCTATTCTAAATACATATTCTCATTTCAATAACAAACTTTGTAGTGAACAATCAGGTTTAAGTTTAAAATGAGATAATTTCAAATTAAGTCAATTTAATTCTTAATGTGCAAAGTGATTTGGTATTAAATAAATATAATAATGTAGATCAGAAACCAATTTCCAGTCAAGTTACATTCTCCAACAGGAATCATTTGGTTTGAGTGAAATCAAAGGTGGACTAGACTTGACCTCCCTAGTCCGTGTAGTATCAGCTACTCGGTTCTCAGATCATCGTTTACTATTGTGAGATGTATAGTTTTACCACGATTACCTGCCCCTAATATCTGTCCGTCCTAGACTTGGGACTACAGTAACAATCAGTGCTTCGTTGATGTCTATGATCCAGTTCACAAATTTTATGTAAGCATGAGTAATCATTTCCATAAGTACAAAGGTTAGACGACATTCGAAGATTTTCCAGCTTCAGGTGAGCATGAAATGTAATGAAATATTGTTAGAAATTCAAAATTACAGATTCACGAAGGATTAAATAAAAGTTACAAAGGAAAAACCAAACCTTCGTTTGAATTCTTAATTTTACTGTTTGTTTACTTATGGCATGACATGAAAGAAAACTACGTGACCTACGTAAGCGGCTAAACGTATATTTTTATTATATGACGAATCTGTTATCTATCACCGACATACCTGACACGATGACTTTATCTTAAATAATAACATATCTTGTCAAATCAGAGATTTAACAATTTCCTGCAGTGATGAAATGTATTTAGATAAACTCAATTTGTTTACTGTTTGAAAAGCATCAATGACTAACCGATTACTTCTGCAAAGTAAATAGTTAAATAGTTTTAATGTTTATTCAAAAACTAGATTAAACATTCGAGAATTTTAACTCTTTTATGACTTAATTGTAAAGTGACGTATACGAAAAGCAATGCTTGAGCGTATATATACCTGACGTAGAATTCATTCGCGCTTCATAACATATGTCTAGTATGTTCTCGAAGAAAGATTCGCAATATATCTATCTATCTTATCTGATCTAATTAATGGTATAACAAAGCGCTAGGTTAGATGATGAACGCGTATGGGATTGCGAGCGTGTTATACCATTACGTGGCTTCTGGTCTCTCTCGTTTGGTCCAACTCTTCGCTGCTAGGTTCACTGTTTTTGGTAAAACGTGGTCACTTTGTAAAGTTCAAACTTAGCATTTACGTAAATCGCTGTTATAATTAAGACTGCATTGAATAGCTTACACTTTCCATTATAATGGCAGTGACAGCTTTTGTCGGGGAACAATGCATTAATTAATTTGTCATCGTCTCGGCTGCGCAAATATGTAAAACAAACGAAATATGAGTCCGCCACTCAATGGTATTTTTTGCCAAACAATATGCGTAGGTACAATCAAGACTGGCCAACAATGGGGTGGGCAACCAAACCACACTTAGAAATTCTATATTCACTGTTGGATGCTGGGGAAATTACTGACGTTCCAGTCGTGTTAGCGGTCGTAATTTGAGCCATTTGACATAATTATAACCTCATTTATATTGTACAGGAAGGCAATAAACGGTAATCGCGTCGCTTTAGCTTTATTTGAAAGCATTGGTTGTATTATAGCCCGATTTTCTTATTTGTTTTTGTTTTAATTTATGCGCTCAACTTCAAACAAATCGACTATGTGAAGATTGATATACTACTAAATACATACGTATGTGTGTTAAGAAACGTATGCGTTTTGGGAAATTAGTTAAAACAAAAGAGATTTTTTTTAATGTTACGTAAGAACTCGTTATGTAATTCAGGTTAAATTTTTTTCTATGAATTGAAAATAGTTTTATCGTAGGTACAACTTTGTATGAACTTAATTGATGATTTTTTTTTACAATTTTAATCAATCATTACAGTTTACATATATAACACAAGTTAACCGCATTTGCGAAATCTCGATTAATCAATCAAATTATAAAACTTTATTTTACAGTAAATGACATAAACCAAAAATCTTCAGGTACTACAGACTCATAACTTAAGTATTAAATTATTAAAACAGCCGCTGAATCTGCGCATCAGTCAAATAGAGCAAAATCATATATTTCTTCTTATTTAGAACGCACAACGCATGGTGCAAAACGCATTTTCTCATGCGTTTTTTCTTGTTTTCTACATATACGTGTTGTTGTACGGTTCGGTTCGACAGTTCATGCGGTGCAGATATTGTAATTGGGTCCGTACAACACGTCCATCGCAAGCAAAATCTTTAATATAGAGCTTTATAAAAATGGTATTAAGTTAGTAATAATCGTGAAAAGAACAAAAGCAAACTCCCAAACAACTTTTTGTTCTCATTATTTATTTGCGTCTGCGAATGAAAAATATGTAAAAATACTTAATGTGAATCCCAGAACAGTTTCGTCTTAGCAAAATGTGACAGAGTTTCTGGATTACTTATGTTATTAACTTATTGCAGAAACCCATTTTATGTATATTACTAACCGACTTCAAATAAACCACCGAAAAAAACTGAAAAACAAAAAATAAACCACCTTTTTTATTTAAAAACCTTAATAACTATAAGTTCTTAAAGTAATGTAATTATTATACCTAAGTAATTTTGAGCCGGTGCCAAACAATCATGTGTCACGTGTGTGCCCGTTCGGGTTACTGTCTCGATCCGATTAACGCTCGCTCGTGAACGCTCGGCATTTTCCGGCGAAGGATTGATTGTTTGGCACCGACTCAAAATTACTTAGGTAGGTACTTACATTAGTTTTAGATCTTGGTAATTAAGGTTAATAAATAAAAAAGGTGTATTATGTTTGCTTTTCAGTATTTATCGGCGGTTATTTTTTTGTTAGTAAAAAGTTTTTATTTTTAGGCCCCTTGAAAATTCAAAAACAAAATTTCAACTCTACACGCGCGCAATGTCCCGGGATCAGCTGTAAAAACGGAAATGAAAATATTGTCATGTCCTGCCACAAGGAGTATGCAAAGTACATAGTAATATTGGATATGGGTATTGGCTGTGAGTCCAGAGCCGCCTGCACAATGCAGTCGTGCCCTCATTCCGAATGAAATTGAATTAGTTTTTAGTTTTTGTGCAAATTCCTGATTTCTCTGTGCAGTATTCCTTCGATAACCTACCAAATTTGTCGGATTGTAGGTACCAAATAGGTACGGTACCGACTTGAATAAAAATATCATAAGTAATTTTAAAAGCCCTTCATCATTTCAGCCGAAAGACGTCTATTGCTGAACATAGGCCAGCCCCAAGGTTCGCCAAAGATATCGGTCCCGCCCGTGCCATCCGCATCCAACGCGATCGCGCAACCGAACCAGGTCGTCGCTCCACCTTGTTGGAGGCCTACCCACACTACGTCTTCTGATTAAAATAATAATAATAATATGTTTATTGAGAAAATAAATGTTACAAAAATTACTGCTTACATGGTATATGAAAACTAACTAAGTATCTAAAACTCTAAAAGCCCTTAGTTTTCAGGTTTCATAGTATAGTAATACAACTCTGTAACTTCCAAAGGCGTAAGTCGTACTTTTCAAGATAAAGTAATCGTAAAAAATCGGCCAAGTGCGAGTCGGGCTCGCGCACTGAGGGTTCCGTACAAATTTTTAGGTAAACAGCTTTAACTATAAAAATCCAGTGTTAGCAGAGCCCTGCTTCCAAGTAAAATGTACGCAATGTGGGATCATTTTAAATTGGATAGTCGGGATTATATGATGTAACTAAAAATTTATGCTTTTCGCATTTTTTCCTTTATTTGTGTTATAAGACGTTGCTTCGTACCAAATTCCAAGATTGTGAGTTCCCGGGAAGTACCCTGTAGGTTTTGATTCCCTTGCGAGTGTCGAAAATTTGCGGCATAAATGGCTGTATCTTTTGATTGCGTTGGTTTAGAAGTTTGATTTTTTCATAACTCCAAGGGACAGTAGATTTGAGTATTTGATATAAATTTCAGCATGATACCTCCACGCGTTCTTGAGAAAAAGGGTATTGACAGGCAGACAGACGGACAAGAAAGTGATCCTATAAGGGTTCCGTTTTTTCCTTTTAAGGAACGGAACCCTAAAAACTGATAAATTATTCGTGCTTCATAGTGTGAAATCTGTATTTTTTCAAAGCAATCTTCATCATTGTTAAACATACACATATTTTTATGAAACAGGTAGCAAACAAGCAAGTTACACCTGATGATAACTTTGCATCATACCACAACCATGGCACCCGCGACATCCGAAGGTTGCAAATGCATTACCAGCCTAGAAAGTTTAAAGTCAGTAATTCACCGGCTGCAAGCAACGCAAGCACTACCTACTGCTTGGCGACAGGGTTAGTGAGTAAGATAGACAAGTCAAATTAAGTATCAATGCGGACGGACCTTGCATATATTATTAAGTATCAAAAAAAGTAGGAAAAAAGGAAAGGCTCTCTGATCTGGATTGCGTTTGAGTTGGCACTTTTCACATCAAAAATACTCCCATCACATTGTGATAACTTCTATTTGCAATGTTTGACAAACTCGTTGATAAAGGTATTGATTAATGATTATGGCATATCACTGATAAACCCAAAGTACGCCGAAGTTAGTATTATCTTTGTAAACCATACATTTTTTGGGACATGTTTTTGTTGGTAACCTAAAATTAGTAAAAGTCGAAAATGGTACATCCTCATGGGTATTGCCTACTAATTAATTTAAGGCAACCAAGCAGAGTCGAACGTAAAGGTAACAGCGTAGGAACAGATGCATTTGTTTTGTGTGCCGTTAAGTGATGCAGATTTCCAATGTCAATGTCTATTGTAACACTATCACGTCTATATTGAATGCGTCCCGAGGGCTTATTGTCTAACGCACTTGGAATCACAATCGCTTCTTTCTGTCGAACGATACAGGATAAGGGTAAAAAGAGATGGCGAATACGATCGCAAGCGCCCGCGCGTTGGACAATACGGCATCTGGTTTCTTTAATATTCATATGCCTAACTCAATTGGGTCATACACATTTTTGTTCCCGTCTCTCCTGCACACATGGCGAAAGTTAAGGGTCGATAGTCAATATTTTTTAGTCTAATATACAGCTTTTGGCCCATTTAAATAAATCTTAACTTTGCTGACTCTGAGTTGCTAATTTTATCTCCACAGGAGAGACAACAACCCAACAAGCTTCCAACAAGATCTCTATCTTGTTACGACCTGATTAAGGTTGCTGGAACTCGGATGGCACAGAACCGATCTGTTTGGCGAGACTTGAGGGAGGCCTAATGTTCAGCAGTGGACGTCTTTCTACTGAAATGATGAGGATGATGAGGAGAGACAACTTTACGAATATCTTGAATTTGTACAAAGCCGCGATTATAATCGCGTAGTAGCAAGGCAATTATTTTTAGTTCACACTTTTTATTTCTTAGCCTTCTTGGCGCTATTCTTCCCTGCCAAAAGCATACTCCTGCCAATCTACATGATGTCCTTTCAAGTCGCCTCGCTGCTGTCTCCCTTTCGGTATGCCTGTACTTCTATGGTTATCCCACGGAACTGAGTGGGTAGCGATTTTGCCTATAGTGTTTGGCGCCCGCGTCTGAAACGTAGGTTTCGCAGCTCAGTCCTGTATTTCTGATGCGATCAGGTCTATTAAAACCCAAATTACTACGCTCCATCGCCCATTGGCAAACCTTGAGCCCGGATTTGAGCTTCAGTGTAATTTGGCGTGAATAAACGCAATAACATGCCGATAAAATGGTAATATAAAATGTTGAAAAAACTAGCAACTTATATAGGGGATGCCTTTTTTCTCGTCTATTCTATAGAGTGGAGTAATATTAGATCTTTCAAAAATACTTAATTCCGGTTTGTGAAACCCGTTATTCGTTACGAGAAAAAAATTCGACCCTAGTGCGGAATTCAGTTTCTTCCACCGTACCGAAACAAGGGTTTAATATACGAAAAAAAGTTGAAACATAATTGCTAGTACTTTAGAAATCTAATGTGAGTATTTTGTTTTATTGCTAACAGCTGATCAAAATGTGTTCTTCAATAAGATCTTGCTAGTTAAGAGGAAGAAACCGATGTGATTTAAGAGAACGTTATCAGCTGAGACGCTGTCAAATTGGTAAACAAGCGATAACGGCTCATTTACAAACAGATAACATTGCCTAAAGGTACTGTTACAGTTGGCAAACACAATTCAAGCAGCTAAATTAAATCAATTTATTTACTAGCTCAACTAATATGTGTTTGATATGATAAGTACCTAAGTGGCCTTAGAATTTGCATTGATCGTTGATGTCGTCAAATTATCATATTATGTTGTCACTTAAGTTTAAAACAAAATAGAAATCAACAATGCCACAGTAAAATACTAGCAGTGAATTTCATTAATTATGCATGTTTTAGTTGGTTTCGCGAACGTTTATCTACAATTATAATATGTAATTTAGTATTTAATACTAGGAAGTATTATATTTCGATAAGATACAAAGAATTCGAATGTATTAAATCTATATAAAGAAATAATCTTTGACATTATGTTGATAATGTAAATATTGTAGAGCACTTAATTGACCTGATAAACAATACCGCGTTTATTTCTAATAAATAACATACTCGGGAACAGAAATAAGTATTTTAACTTACCAATATTTTGCACACATTTCACAAAAACACATTGAAAATCACATCACCTCACCTTTTCTGGAGAAACCGCTTCCGAAACTCAATGTACGCGGAACCACCCTTGTCGACATCGTCGCCGATTTTCACTCGGCCGTGCAAGGGGGCCCTGTGGCCGGAGATGCCATAGTCCATTTGAAGGTCAACGATGAGCATGAGTGTGAAAAGGACGAGGAACGCGCTGATTGCGAGCGCTAAGCGCTCCTTTAGTTTCATGTTGAGCATGATGCGCGCGGTCGGTCGACGCGGCGGGCTGGGACTGCGGCGCGCGAGCGCATGGTCGCTCGGCGGGGGCGAGCGCTTGCAGTCGCGGGCGCAGGCCGCGCGACGCCGCCACCGCCCGCGCGCCCAAACAGTTGCGCTGAAACAGAACTGCCCGTTAGGGGATGCTGAAGCTGTAACAACAAAGCTTAAATGGTTGAATGAGGCTTGGGCGCCACGCGTGGAGGGTGTGTTCGCTCATTAGTAGTTAGTAGTGTTATGTGCCTGAGCTTATCCTTACTAATATTATAAATGCCAAGTGACTCTATCTCTAGATTCTTCATGCTTAAACTGTCCAACCCATTTTGATGGCATTTGGTATGGAGATAGTTTAAAACCCTAGGAAGCACACAGGATAGATTTTATTTCAAAAAAATTGCATAGTTTCCGTGGGACACCGATAAATGAATTCTTCGCAGACGAAGTCGCGGGCTACACCTGGTATTTTATATACTTAACAACATTAAGCATTTCGCATCGTTGACTATTTATCGTCCTGATGAAATACTTTAATTAAATAAATACTTGGTATAATTTTTCTCCACTGAGACTAATTATTTCGTAAAATCAACTAGGCTACTTTTAGAATTGGTAAGGTTACGTTACGTTCAGTTTATATTATTTCTTAAAACACAAGTTTCAATATAATTAATAGTCATTCGACCGAACAATATTTACATTAGAAAAACAATATTCGACCCCCCAATATAGACTTAATATTAAGTTTACATGTTAACACAAGATAACTGGAACTTTGTTATCGGATAAGAAAGTAATTTGTTTCATATCGTAAAAAGGTTATTAAGTCGGTGTAAGTATACCTGTAAGCACTTTTACAATGATATAAATTAAAATAACTCAAATTTTACGATCTTGCATCTTGCACACCGTTTGTAGATACAAGTTAACATCCCGATCTTTTAGTCAAGCCAGAAATAATACCAAAGCAATTTATGTGAAAAATACATGTAAGTAAGCAGGCGCAATCAAACATCGAATTGAGTCCTAACGCACTGGCTACTTGTAAATATGATGCCAGTATATTTTGCTGTACTAAGATTTTTGTAGAACGAAAACAAAATCTACCGTTGCACAACTGCAAGCGAGGCGGTGTCATGTGGTACGAATGTTAAACGAAATACCTAGCTATGAGAAATACGACGCTTGGTCAAAGTTCAATACCCATTTTGTTACGAGCTACGGGTAAGCACACGACATGCTGTACTTATGTACTCTCTTTATTGTTAGCTGGACTTCTAAAACAAATATTTCTCTATAGCTTAAGAAGTAGGTACTCTACACGAATCAACGGGGTATTAAAATCTGTTGTTTAGCATGATAATAATGAATGATCCCTTAGAATAAATCGGTTGCAAAGTTAGAGGTACCTTTAAGAGTTAAGAAAACTTGTTGTTAAAACATTTGAGAACGATTTCTCTTGTTAAATAAAACTCAATCTCAAAAATGGATTCCAAATCGTAATGGAACCTTTTTATAAAGTTTCCAGTTGCAAAATACAAATTCGAATCAAAAAGACAAATAATTTGTTCTGAAGATTTCTAATTTCGACAAGTCCATAGAACTTGAGTGGAATTATTAAAGTGCACGAAGCAAGCCGAAACAGTTGATTAATTATAAACCATAATTTTACAATTGTAACATTAACTTTAAACACAACTTCCTAACACTCGAGATTTGTAAGGTAACAAGAAACCACTTAACTAACATTTCTACAAGATATATCTTCACGGCAATGGTAAGTAGTGTTTAAAATAAACGTTAGTTGTTTATTCTGAGTCTTAAGTAGTGTGAAAGATTACGTGTTGATAATATTGAATGATATCGGTCCAGATTCAGTTATTATTATTTATTTACTTCACTTTCAAAGAACGGCCAACATGAAGCCGAGACCCGGAAAAAAGATTGTCAGCGAATCTGACAACTGATAACCCAATGGATACCCTCACACGTGTTACTCGTGCAACATATTAAATCAGTGAAGAACTTGTTTATTTGTCTACAATGTATTATAGATATTGAGGTTTATTAGCCGAGTGATTAACTTGCGATCACGCGTAATTGTCCTGTAATTATTACGTATCCAGGTCATAAACGACATTATTTAATTACGCAACTGTGTAATTTAGTTTGATTGAAATCAATAATTATCTTCATATGCGACGGTATGGTTAGTTATTAACTATTAATGACCCCTTTCAGGTTAATATAACCCCTTGTCAGTGACTATGCGTGTGACATTTGAGCCTAACACCATTAGTTTATGGCTGTATAAATACCATACCTACATATAATTTAGATGCCAGTTAAAACATTCAGAAGCAGACATGGTTCCGGTATCAGATTCAATATTTCCATTAGGTTGATCTAGGAAATACACGAATTGTTTTAGCATCTGGTAATTTTTAAATGCTCATTGTTTTGAAATAGTTTTTAGTATTTTTACAACTTACAGCCTAGCTATTAATTATTTTCATTTATAAAATAAGTAGAAAAAAACCTTAAATACTTGCTTCCACTCACTAAAATATAGTAGAGTCAGTAGACTTTCAAAATACTCGTAAATTGTAATAAGACTCTTTATCAAATCGACCACTGAAAATACTGAAATACATTTTTATATCAATGCCCTCAATATAAGCAAGCCAATTCCATATTTAGTCAGACAAAAACTTAAACAATATATCGTCGAATCAATTCCAGCTTAGGTTGTAAGTATCTCAATAGAAGTTCAAATATTTAATCGCGTGGAAAATTACCAAAAGGATTGAAAATCTAGTACTGGCAAGCTGATAATTTATCTTCAACTCTCAAGCAAATATTCCTCTTGGCAGTATGGCACTTAAAATATTAATTGGAAATTGTAATGGTATTGTTGTGACGAAACAATAAAACATGTTGAAGTATCACAACAGGTATTAATGAACGTGGTCCAATTAAACAAGATGTGGAGGATTATACAACCCTTTGTTAATTGACAGAAACTGTGGATTTCCATTGCGTTGTTTACTGATACACTGGTGATATTATATCAATATCCAAAAAGGGTATAAGCTGATTAATTTAAGCTGAAATTATGCGTCAAAATGTCTTCAAAACTCTAAAATATCTGTTCAGGATTCAAATAGAAGCCATTAGTTTAGTCTTGTTTTATGGACACAATATTTTATTTATTTAAATTCAATAACATCTTTACTAAAGAATCCGACATCATAAACATATCATAAAATAAAAATAATTTTAACTTAAAAATAATTTTAATTATAATCCTTTTTATATTGTATTTAGCACTTTTACAATTTAAGGAAACTGTAGGTCTTATGTTAATCATAAGTATTTCTGTACACATTCTTGTATATGACCGTTTGTTTCTCTTCTCAATAAAATAAAATAAAAATAAAATAATTAATTGCGGTTTCGATTTTTTATCTTAATCACATAACTACTGTGTGATGTAGTGCTTAAGATGAGACAATCGAAAATATCCCTACGCTAGCTCTGAACGTACAATTCCATCAACTAAATCGTATGCGACCAGGAGTATAAATATGTATTAATTGAATATTGAAAAATATTCTATTTATTCATATTTAAATACTAGATAAAAACATTACTGTTATTTAAAAAACCGGCCAAGTGCAAGTCGGGCTCGCGCACCGAGGACGCTACTTTGGAGCTCGAATCTATCAAGAATATTTTTAACTCATGGTGTTTTTCGACCCCCAATCCGCTAGAATAATTATGATGAAAAATAACATATTACAATTTTATTTACATACTTTTGCTATTTTGCTTAAAATATTGAAAGAAAAATTTAAATATACCTATGAATTAAAAAGTATGCAAGTCGGCATTTCAGTGTGCCGTACTATTTTGCCATTGTTAAGTATATTGGGGTAAAAAATAGAGCCCGAAAAGAAACATTATTAAACTGTTTTAAGCTTTCATGATTTTCACACATAATTATTATACTACTCAACTGTTGTGTCAACTCATGACATGACCACGGCTGCTGCAATGTGGCCGAAACGTCGAGGTAAATATTGTTTGCGTGATAAGTCCCGTTTAGTATAATAATTAAAAACATTATTTTGTTTCATGTAAGTAATTTTCAGATTGATTCAAACATAGTTAATATTGAGTAAAATTGTTATAATACAGTGACGGTAACGCTTCTGATATTTTCCACGATGAGAACTCAAGTTACCTACTTCAGTTCAGTTTGCCAATAGTTAGTCCGATCGAACCTTATTAGCTCGGAACCAAATCGGCTAGCGCCTGATGTCCATTTTTTCAACAGTAAAACACTGTCACGTTCAGGCTTGTTTAATAGGAAAGTGGCATGGGAAGTTTTGCACAACGAGCGATTACCCGCACACGCGCAGCCATGCATTAGCCCTCATTACGCGGGGCATACGCGACACCCGTATATTAATACTGTCCTCATTGAATGCAGTTTCGCCATGCCGATGAACTAGCCAATTATGTGATATTTTCATTTCAAAATTTATAGGAGAAATGTGTGAATCCGAAACGTAATACATCTTCGAATTTAAACGAAATTGTAATGCAGGCAGTACGAATTTTGATAAAATTTATACGAGACAACCTCGAGAGTATACGCTTTGAAACAAAAAAGATTTTGTTTTTTGAACATACTTACTTACTTACAATAAATAGAAACAGATGAAAAGATAACTAGGTACCTTATAAGACATACGATACAGCTAGTAGGCATATATTTATATGTTTGTGTTCGACTGTATAAGCTATGGGAACAATGAGAATATCGCTTTTTACTCACGTGGGAACTGTCAAAAAGAGGTTAGTCGACTATTCTTAAGGTCTTTTAAAAAATATATTGAATGCCAAGGCACGCTAGCTGCAGGAGTCATCGGCTGTCCTAAAGAAGGCTTCATAAAAGTTCTCCCAATGTGGTGAAAGTGGCATCGAACGGAACTATGTCGTTCCGTGTACAGTGTACATGGCTCCAGAAAAGGCATATGGATAAACAAAAAGAGACTCCGAGGACAGTCATAGACTCTGGCTACAATTATATTTAAGTGTAACCGAGAATTTAACCAGCGTATCTACTAGCCTCGAATTGAGGTCAGACCTACGTCCTAACTAAATTGTCCCTGCATTTGCCGCGAAAGGAAATCATATTTGTGATGCCGGTGCAGCTAACTACAGCGGACGATCTCAAAACTCTACAAATTATTATAGCTAAGCTCCATATTTATTAAAAAGAAACTTTTGAAAACAAAAGCCAATCCTTGTATTGTAGAGTTTCTGTATAAACTGATGTAGATAGTTGAGACTACATGTATGTACTATAAACTGAATGATTACATTTGCAACAATTTGATACAAACGAATATCACGGAAATGAAATAAAACGAACTCCTTCTTGTATTATTAAATACAGGGTAATTTTTTAATAGGTGCACAAATTTTAGGGAATGATTCTACTCCTTAATACGAACAACTTTTATTAAGGGGCCAACTTCGAAATCGATCAAAAATTTTCGACATCTCCATACAAAGAGAGAGGTCAAAAAGTAAAAGTTGTTCGTATTAAGGAGTAGAATCATTCCCTAAAATTTGTGCACCTATTAAAAAATTACCCTGTATATTAACGTGGCAAATTTCTAAAAGTATACATGGTAAAAAATATATGGAATAGGTAGGTATTAATCTAATGGCTAACGAAATATCATAATTTTGTAGTGCCTTTTAACTTCCCCTGGATTTTGAACAACCGGACAAGTGCGAGTTTGACTCGCGCACCTAATTTTTATTTATTTTTAGGTATGTCAAAATATACGCCGTAAACAGCCGTAACTATAATAATCCAGTGTTAGCAGGGCCCTGCTTCTATGTAAAATGTACGTAGTGTGGAATCACTTTATATTGGAAAGTCAGGCCCCCCTTTATCATATTTAAAAAAAAAATATTGATAAAAACTTATACTTGTTAAAACCCAACCAGAGGCTCTGAAAGTCTCACTGAACTCAGACTGAAAGAAGAGACTGAAAATCTTCTTACTCACGTACATTATTTTACATTCATCATCATCATCATCATTTCAGCCGTAGGACTTCCACTGCTGGACATAGGCCTCCCTCATTGATTGATTGATATTGATTGATTGATTTTTTTTATTTTACATTATAAATAGGTTACTAAAGGATTTATTAGTTCAACACCCCTTTAAACGATACACAGCGGTTTGAATAATTAATAAAAGTTTGGTAAACTTAGTCCTAAATGAGAGTAATTAGGCCTAAGTAGTTAACAGTAAAGTTATAATGGTTCTTAAGGAGTTCAAAACTAATGAAACATCCTATTTTGATTCTTAACTGCTATTTAAAGAGACAGTAGCGGCGCCATCATTAAGTACTTTACGCTGGTCTCGATTACAATCATCATCAGTGTTGACGGATGAATCCTAAGTTGTGAACAGAAATTATTGTTTCTAACTCAGTTAATGCTGGGTAACATACCTAATGCATTACTCGATTGTTAAAATTAGTCTGTTAAAATTTGGAATATTCATACTTTGTTGAAATGAAATCACAAACTCAATGTATGGACACCTCAAATTTAATAAGACTAATTAAAACAAATGAGTAAGGTGCATTAAGTATATTATCAACATCAACTGAGTTAGAAACAATAATTTCTGTTCACGACTTAGGATTCATATAAAAAAAAACTTATGCTACTGGTTAGACGTAGCAAAGAATGGAAAAAAAATATAATAGTACCCAGGTAGCTTTCATCTAGGAGATACCAATTTCAATGAAAATTAGCTAAAACTAGCCACGGGGCTAAACGGGGTTTCAAATCGTGTCTTACTTTACCCAGTCCGGAGTACGCTTTAAAATAAAAATAATGAAACAAGTCCACCCACGGAACTGAACCGCTTCTATGAAACAATAGCGTAAACTTTTTAGCGCGTTTTTGTCCGTCGGTGAAATAAGCTTTTACTGAAAAAACATAAACATTTTTCTTGCAAAGAAACAGTAAAATGGACACGTTAGCGAGTGTTTAGAACACGCGATGATATCTTTAACCAGTACGAACAATGGCTAAAGCCTTATTCAGCTAACATCTGGTTAATGATGAGCTTCATTAGATACTATATAATATTTTTTTCTTCTCAAATATTTACCAACGTTGTAGAACGCACCCGTAATGACGAAACCGTCTGTACAGGTATTTGTGGCGAAGTTAATGGTCCACAATTTGCCTGTTCCATCCTTTTTTTTACAAGCAAATAACAGCTTGTGTGTGATGAGCTTAGATTATTTATACACTAGATGGAGCTTCGCCGGCATGAAAACTTCCCGAAAATATAAGCCAACAGTTGGCTTATATGTCATTTGCCTCCCTTCAGTTTGAATGACGTAACGCGATCGTAATATGAATCGTTTTGTATCGCAATGTTTGCTACTGACACTCTATCTAGTGCATAAATAATCTAAGGTGATGAGTCACCAATAACCATCATTACTGGGTAACCCAGTCTATACACGACCCACTACAAGGCACAGACCTCGTCTCAGAATGAGAGGGTTTAGACCATAGTTCCCACGCCCAGTGCGGATTGGAAACTTCACACACACCATTAAATTTTTTTCAGGTGTGTTGTTTCTTGTGCTGTGTGCAAGTTGCCAAATGACAAATTTTGGAACACGAGTTTAATCCACTTCCAATGGTCAGATTGACTTGGGTCTACGAGTACATATTTAATAGCTAATTAAATAACAATGTAAGTACAGTCAACAAAAAGTTTAGCTAGCAAAGGTTTAGGCTTTCGATCATATATGTATTGACCATAATATATGTGGTCAAGTCAGCTAAATTTCGGCTCTACGTAAGTAGATAGATAGATAGATAGATATAATCTTTATTCTCCAAAACAAAGACATGGCTTAGTAACTAAAGAATAATAAAACTAACAATAGCAAAGAGAAACATAAAATAACAATTAAACATATCAGACACATATTAGATGAGAAGCCATGTGATGCACTGAAGAATAGGCGCTGGCTCAGCATAATGCTGCAGCAAGCCGCAGCGCTGATATTCTGCCAGTACCCATACCGAGTAAGGACTCCGACCAACGTGATAAACTCAGCCCAATCTCGTCATATAATGAGTTTAATTATTAAATGGGAATCAAAAAGTATCGGCGAAAATTTTCAATTTAATTAATTAGGTACTACAAGCATTTCCTTTTATGTATAAATTAGGTACTACCCATATTTATAAAGGCTTTAAATTAAATTGTCTAAGAAGTGAAGCGAAAAACGAAAAGGAGATATAGTTGAGGTGAGAGGGTTCAGAACTTTTCAAGATAAGATAAGTAGGATAGTGGACATCAAATAGTGGGGACCAAAGGCAAGACCTCCAGCGCTCGATAAAAAAAATATTGTCTTGAGATCTTCACTTACCGCTAGTACTAGTTACGTTTTAGACGAATCTTCCTAGTCCTAGCGGTAACCGGTCTAAAAACTTGCTACTATAGAACCATTTATAAGGCCAGCCGTGTTTAAGACCCCTTACTGCTTAGACCAGTAGCGACGTAGACTGGTAGCTACTAAGACCAGTTGCAGTTTAGACGAAATGGGTTTTAGACTAGCAGCGTTTTAGACCGGTTACCGCTAGGACTAGTTGCGTTTTAGACGAAATGATATTAACCCATTGCGAAGAAATCATTTAGATAAGTCGTCGTGGAAATCCGCGTATCAAAAAAATTGACACATCACATTTTATTTTGTTTCAAAATAAGTACGTAATACATACTGGTTAGTAGTAAGACTACCTGTTAGTCTAGATTCAACAATAGATAACAGGTGGATCATGCTTGGCATCACAATAGGCTAGGAAAATCATTGATGGGAAATGGTGTGAATTTTCACAAGCATTTAACTGCAGATATACCATTATACAACACATCTTTAATATAATTTACATAAAAAAAGTTATGTAAATCCGGTTTTTATAGTAAAACTTGTTGTTATCATGTTATCAAAGTAGTGAATGACCTACTTATATAGCTTGCATTACTGATTACTTTGTATGTATTTAATTAAATAACATTACAAATATGGCAGTGCGGATTGGGAACTTCACACACAGAATTGAATTTCTTGGCAGGTGTACGCAGGTTTTCTCACGATATTTTCCTTCACCGTAAAGCTCATGGTAAATTTCAAATGTAATTTCGCACATAAGGGCGCTTGGTGAAGGCGATTACGGCACGCAATATAGGTATGCAAGGAATTTTACGTACCGGCTACGGAACCCTATCCCGGGAGTGTCAGACACGCTCTTGGCCGGTTTTCTTTCGTTCATTGAACTATGCTGTACAATTTTATTTCAAAAATATTTACTTAAGTCCGCTTTAGCCTAGTTGGTAGTGACCCTGCCTACGAAGCAAGAGGTCCTGGGTTCGAATCCTGGTAAGGGCATTTATTTGTGTGATGAGCACGAATATTTGTTCCTGAGTTATGGATGTTTTCTATGTATTTAAGTATTTTTTTATCCATATAAGTATGTTTATTGTCGTCTAGTACCCATAGTACAAGCTTTGCTTAGTTTGGGACTAGGTCGATTTGTGTAAGATTGCCCCCTAATATTTTTTATTTTTATTTTTTTTTTTATTTAAGTCTTAAACCCGAGGCACTGCAATCACTTCTAACTAGACATAACGTCCAAAATGTTTACACCCAGCCGCGATATATTATTTCTGTACGCTCTCACACCTTTTCGGACTCGTGGTTAACATACGTGCTAAAATTTCTAGCTAAACGAGAGGAGATAAAAATGTGTAATAAATTAAGCAGCAAAGCTTATATTTTTGTTTAAATTCTTCAGTAACAGTGCCCGTAAACAAGATGCCTGATTCTAGCTAACTCCTAACTGACGGAACACCTGACCTAGCTCGCGGCGTGTAGTTTTTCGGCTCTACCACGACTATGTGCGATGAGCAATTTTGCGATATGGTGAGCGTCTCGACCGTAGAATGAACACTGAAATCGCTTGCCGTTTCGCCAGCCACGCATAGTACGGACAAGGCCGTTAAGCTAGTAGCTATGAGTACATGAGTGGTCCCGCCTCAAATACCTATCTACTTATGAGTACTCATCATAAAGATTGCATGCGCCTTTTGGGCACTTTAACTGTAAGTATATATTTCGATCATCAGTAATTTCTAAAACTTCATTTTTGTCAACATGAACCGACACTATGACCTCGAAAGCTATTTAATTACTAATAATCAGTTGCTAAACTTCTAAAAATTTCATTTGCATGTTATTCTTGTAGCTAGCACAGTTTGATGACCGTAATATCCTTGGTGGTGTTTGTGTTATGTTATGATATTTCTCTCATAAATGTGGGAATATAATTTGGTTTAAGATTATGGAGCAATACATTTTGATAACGCACCACGTATGCGCTTAAAATGTTTTCCAGCTCTATGGAACGATTTTTTTTATACTTTTTATACCGGAGACGGTTCACGAGCAAAGTCAGTTTCTTTATAATTATTTTAATTTAGTTGCGGCTTTTCGCGCTCTACATTAAAGTTAATGTTTATTTCGTAATTTGCAGGGTTAACGTAATCAAATAATATAATTATTTATGTCTTTATGCATTATGAAATATGAGTGATAATGTTTTGAAATCATAAAATCGTGGTGCTGTGTTCATCTGACACCTCAAGTGCCGTACACGTTTTACACATAATAGGTATGTAGGTAGCTATAATTGGAGATGCGCTAAAAACATACGTATTAAATAATAAACAACCTAAACCACGTTGAAATTACTAATCGAATAACAGAAAGTGAAATATAAAGGATTAGATATATTTTAAGTTCTCTATCACAACATTCAACGAATTAAGAATTTGAGTTTGATACTTTTTATTCCACAATGTTCAATATAAGTTTTTCTCACGTTAACGTGCTAAGAATTAAATATTTATACGCGACAAATCTAATCTTATTCGCTTAAAACAGTCTTGTCTAATTTCAAGGCATTGAGATTTATTAGGCATTTATCAAAAGAAACTGGACCAGTCATATCAGCCCACTTTATTCGAAAACACAATATTGATACCCTGTATGGCGTGTGCAGTTATACAGCCATTAACACTCGTAACAGACCTTGTCACTTTGAGATAAAGGCCATGCATAGTTTGATAAGAATGTTGGCTACTGTACACAGTCAGTACTGTGTGTCTGTACTGTAGGAATAACTATTACAAATCGTTTCCTGTCTTGGTTGTTCCAGATTATTCATGAAGCTTAAGCTTTTAATCGACGATAACAATGATGGATCGATTTAACGTGTCAATTAAAGATATCCTTTAGACGTTTTTGCCTGAATCCTCTGCATTTAAATGTATTAAGTACGATAATTATTTGATTGATTCAGGATAACTTTCTGCAATTCTATATTAATGACTGCCTTCAATTCAAGCTGTAACAACTTGATTCCTTCCAGAGACGGTATTTTGAACATGACATAGTGAAATATACAGATAACACACGTCTTTAATTGAGTTTAACTCAACATATTTCGGAATAATCTGTAGTCCTTCTTCCCGGAACAGATGCTACGGCGGCTGCTGTCAAACAGCCATCATCTGATAAACACCACACACAGACAGTCATCATCATCAGAGGCCGTATTGTCTAACGAGGGGGCTCACGATAGCATTCACCATCTCTTTCTGCCCTCATCCTATACCGTGTGACAGAGAGATGTTGTAAAAAAAAACATACAGACGAATTGAGAACCTCCTCTTTTTTTTGAAGTCGGTTAAAAATGATTGCGATTCCAAGTGCATTTAGACAATAAGGCCTCTTTTTGTCAAAAGTGACAAGTAATGGTAAAGGTTGTCTAGGTACTATTATTGCGAAGAGTCGCAACCAAAGATATACCTAACTCGCGCTTCTCTTACTTCTCGGGTTTCCTAACAAAAAGGTACAATCCATACCTTTGATAGGTAATACTAGTATTTTGTTATTGTGGCGCGTACCTATTCTAAAACACCTTTGTACCAGATATGACAAGAAACTCGTTTCATTTGGGTTGCAAATGAGAGCGAGGTGTCAGTTGTAACTTAATCTAAACACGAACCTAGCCCGGTGCAATCAGCGACTGCATTTTCTACACAAATCCAAAAGTATGCAAGAGAATTTGAGCAAATGAATTTAAATTGATCTATTTTCTGGAACTGGTTTTGTTTTTGGCTTAGTTTTGTTAGAATGCTATTTGGTATTAAATATTTGGAGCATTGACTCAGTAGGTAAGTATATGAAAGTGTTTCTTGAAGAAAATTTAGCTACGCGAGCCATATGAGGGCGCACGAGCGGAGATGAAGCAGTCGTCTTAGCCGAAATCAACCAGGAGGAATATATAAAAATATAACTACCATTTCGATACTAAATATAATTCATACTAAAAAGGCAAACGGGTTTGGATGAAACTAGGAATGTAGATAGCTAGTTTTTATTTTGATTTTTCCGCGACGTCTAGAGACATAACAATTTCGCGGTTGTTCTTCATACAATGTTAATGAAGACCACGATGTAAATTGAAATTCCTAGGAGAATTTAGTTAATTAAATGGTTCAATATTTATATTCAATTCAAGAACAAGGTATTTCAATCTAATTGCCTACCTAACGGTTCACGCAATTATGATTTTGAAGGCAATCTTCACTATTCACAAGTCTCTAAAATCCTAAAATCGTATTCAAAACAATTAACTAAACAGACCGAAGACGTTCCCGAACAGCTGCATGAAAGCATTTCCCTGTCCCGTGTGAGGCATCAGAATTAAACCTTCCCACTCTGTATTCAGAAGACTTAAGGAAAGTATTTAAATGAAATGTATTGAAAAACTCTGCGGAAATGAGGTCCTTTCAGCGCGTTCATTCGACTCTGAGTGACTCGTAGACCACTATTTTAAGTTTCTTTAGCTGTCCGGAGCTGAAAGCTTTTTTATTATAATTATTTATTTAGAAATACTGCACTGTACAGTTCTCGTTATCATCAAAGTAGGTTAGTTGGCGATCATAAAGTACTTAGTTGAAAATTGTTCCGTTGTAAAAAACGTCAATATACATATGTATAAGAGACGCAGCATGTGGATGAACTCAATATTTTCATGCAAAAACCTAAGCACGAAAATTGATTACTTTAACTAGCGCCAGATGTAGACATTGTACCTTCCCAGTTTAACTCTACCTAAGTCGCATTGAGTCACAATTATAATAATTATCTAGTTACCTTACCTACTCTTAACTAATACTGTATCTATTCTGGGTAAAGTTAAGCCGGAAAGGTAGAGTTATCATGTTCTTCTAATTCAAAAGTTACATTTCTAAACTTATTATCGGTGTCATCATCTTCGTCATAATCATCATCATGATCTCATCCCATAAACGTCCCAACGCTGGGCACATTTTAAATGCAATTTCGCACATGAATTTTGAAAAACTCAGAGGTACGAACCCGGGATTCAAACCCACGATCTACACAGGTCGAACCACTAGGCTACCATGAATTCAACTCCACTTATTGTCGGTGTAGTCGATGGACTTTTGGCACATCTGACGGCAATAGGGATGTTTCCTAGGTAAAAAAATAATAATTTTTTATAGTTTATTTAAGTATATAAATATTGTATATTTGTATTGTTTTTAATATTTTATTGATTAATATCTCTTCATTTCTCCTGTCTGTTGTTTCCGCCACCTACATAAACCTGTTCATATTTGTATATGTATCCAGTATTGGTTGTCTGGAAGAGATCGCTTTTGAGCGATAAGACCGCCTATAGTCTGCCTGATTTTTTATTGTTATTATTATTTTTTCTGTACTTTTTTTTGGTGCTCAATAAAGAATATTTGTATTGTATTGTATTGTAAAATATTAGACACGTAATTTTTCTTTTGTTTAATTGACAAAATAAAAAATACGTGTCCAATATTTTTTGATAATCTAAAAGACTGACTAGTTAGGAAAGTAGCCAATTATACTAATTGGCAGATCATAGTCATCATTTTCTAACTCCGCTTATGTAGGACCATTGTAACTGTTAAACAGTAAATGACCCCACACAATAAAATCATGACCAATTGTTGGCCTCGGTCGAATTGATATTTCTGAATAGTTGACATTGGCTGTTCCGTTTACACAATGCACGTAATACACCATTTAGGTAACGGAATAAAACGACAATGAACGCGGTTCACGGGAGCAACATATCAAAGTCGTGTTTGTTAGCGTTTCAGAAACCTTCGCATTGTATTAAAGTTATTGAAAAATTGGGCAATACGTGGGCGTGAAGTGTACAATTAGCGGCGTATCTGATGACACTCAAAAATACCTACACGTGTTCGTACTGTCTTCATAATTAAAAGGTAGCCTTGTGCCTTATGGGTCATACAGATTTTTTTGTTTGCCTCTTTCCTGTGGACATGGCAAAGGTTAAGGGTCTATAGCCAATATTTTTTAGTCAAGTCTACATCTACGTGTGGGATGCCTGGCCAGCTTTCCACCCATTTAAATAAATCTTAAGTTTGCTGACTTGGAGTCGGTAGTTCTATGTCCACAGGAGACACAACTTTAGTTTCTTACGTTGTGTTTGACCCTTTTGTATTCTTTCAGTGTTAAATAGTTCAACTCTTGCTGATAGCAGTACAAGTAAGTAGGTACCTACAGTGCCACAAAAAGTGTTTGTATCTATAATTTTTTTTTATAAATGTTTTTTATTAGTGTTATTAAAACACTTAAGTTTACGAGTATCAAGGTTATTTGTTTTACGACTAAACCTTTAAAATCGTTACTGACAAATTATTTGCTACCGTAAAACCTGGCGTGGGGGCCGAGTCCACTCTTGTGCTGTTAGTATGCTGACCATTAACACAAAATGCTTCGTTTCATCTTTTACAATGCAGACTGCTAAGGAATTTAATTCGGTTTCATCGTCTGTTTACCGGATAAATACAATTTAGGCCTATTCAAATATAAAATAAATAAATAGTGAATATGCTGCTACTGAACCAGCAACTCACACTTTCGGCCTCATCTGCACTTGTCATCAGGTGAGATAAAAGTCAGACACTGGTTAGTTTTAAATTTTAAAAAAAATTGGGAACTCATTTGTTTCGATATTTATTTATGATGCCGTTTGTACTCGAAACATTTCACAAGATATCGCCTTACGTGTTGCACAGACTGAGTCAGCAGATGAGTAAGACCTCATTGCAGTTCTCCAACGCACTTACATAGTGTATCGATCAATACGTAATACTCTATGTCGATAATGAATAAGATTAAGGGCCGACAACGCACTGGTATCGCGTAAAGCGCTGCGGGTGTCTATGGTGTTCATTTAACATCAAGTGACCCACTAGTTCGTGGCCTCTCTAACATAAAAAAAAAGATTTACATTGTTTTTTATTTTATTTCAGTTCCAAATAGTTATACTGACGAGTGAAAATAAACGGTAACTTTGTACTGTCATTAATGTCATTTCATTATATTAAAAAAACAATTGGAGCATTACCAGATAACGTCCAAGTCAAAAGGAAGGATTATTGTTCAAAGATCTTAGAACGTCAAATTAATTTGTTTAAATGTTGACACATGGAGCGACTAAATGGCCTTAATCCCCAATAAGGAAGTCAAAGCATGGCGTCAATTGTTCCCTTTCAACCAAATACGGGGCTTGGTCGCGACACGATCACGCTTCATACGAAATACGAAGCTTCAATCGGTTTCGAAAGCCGAAAATAGTTTTGAAATCGGAGCAGACGTTCGTTACTTACTACCCTACCATTTCCCTAACTATCAATTTCATTAGCTGCTATCAGATTTAATTGGCCATATCACTGCTCTGCAACTACGCAAGTGTGTCAGGTGGTTAATAAGGCATGTGGTTACTGCCGGGACGCACTCTGCATGCCAAAACAAAACACTGTCACTTCTAGTTTCACGGACATGGGTTTACAACGGCGATCTTTATCAATGTCACGGTTTGGAAATTTAGTGAAAACGTACTTACCTACTAAATTAGAGTGTGCGAGTACACGAAACGGATTTTAACTTTTTCATTGTTATTTTGATGACCTGTTTTAAGTCTGTTCTTTACTTACCTACAGTTTAAAATTTGTTTAGCACTATATGTTAAAATGAGTAGGTAAGTGTAAGAGCAAATCACCACCACCAAATTATCACCAGAATTAAAACCGCAGGTAAATTACCCGAAAAAAAAATTTCACGCATAACATTTCTTATTGTTTGAATTACACGCTCTAAAGGTTTTGGAGTTACGTGCAACAAACCGATTCGTTTACGTTAACAAACATAATTTTATCGCCTTGCAAGAGAAAATAATAAAAATAATGCAAGAAACGGATTACGTAATAATATGAACATTATAGTGGGCGTTTCTGCTTGGTTGTACTTCATCTCAATCATAATCGACGTTTACCTATGCTTTAAAACTTGCTCCATTCCAATGTTATGAAATGATATAAAATATGGGGTAAACGACACAGTTACTGACCCACGCAGTAACGATATAGTTAATAATGATTATATCCCCACCCACTCAGTACGGTGACAACTATTGGAGCCCCTATTACTACTAGGGGAGAGTGGGTAACAATGGATCACTTTTTTTTTTAAGGTCCACAAATCCCAAGTTTATGCCTAAATAATTAATCTATGATAATTAACCACAAGATACGTCCCTAATCTACAAAAAAAAGTGCAATTATTGGCAAAAACGGCATAAACTTACAAGTTATAACAAGTTTTTAAAAAAATGGGAAATGATCCACTGTGACCCGTGGATGGGTCACTTTGGATCTTTTGATGGGTGACAGGGAATCGCTTGGGGTACACTGGATCTATTAAAAAAAGTTCAATAAAATACTACTTTTCTACATAATTATTTATTTATTTATATTATAAGACAGCCTTCTATCACAGTCTTATAAAGCCGAGACATAACATTTTCTAAGTTATCGAAAAATAAATCAATACTGTGGCGGTTGAAAGATGTCGCTCGACTCAAGTTGCAGCCCTCGGGAGTTCGCAATGATAATCTGTTATCTCTTTTTCTAAGATTATATAGATATTTGATACGTGCTAGTTTAGTTTAATGCCACTTTTCTGAAACTTTTTTGTTATTCAACAGTGCTACTTCATAAATCAGATTGCGAACGTCTGTGATAGTAAGTCCATAGAACATTTGACTGCACTTAAGAATATAATCAACTATCTCCTTTTCTTCCGCATCAGTAAATATCTTATGAACTGCATAATTAGGTGTTAGCCTCACTGGTTTTGCAGGATCAGGGTTTTTTGTACTCTTGACATGGTATCGATATAACGTTGTATATGGAATAGCAGTCGATTTAGCCACAAATCTTATTGTTCGGCCATTAGATATAAGTTTTAAGGCGTTACTCATCTGTTCTTCAGTGTGAAGACCGATACTGGTTTTTCGTACCCGATTGCGAGGCATTGTTACCTACGAAGAAGTACAAAACCATTTTAATTTCACGCTATTTATGTAATTTCCACTTGGGTCACACTGGATCACAGTCCACTGTGACCCAAATGAAAATTATTCACTGTGACCCATTGGCCGTTACGACAGAAAAAAAATATTCAAAAAATAACTACTTATACCCAAGCCAAAATTACATTACCCACAACGGATTTAACAAATAACAAGTTCAAAACATACAACTATCATTTATATTTATTAAAGGGTTGGGAATACGACAAATTTCTAAATTACGTAAAAAAGTACTTTCGTACTTACTTATTGGCCTGCGTGTGACAGCACATGATTCCGCTCGGCGAGCGCGGCGGCGTCTGGCGCGTGAGAGGGGGGTATCGACGAGCAGTAGCCACGCGTTTGCTTGTGTGCGTAAAGCATCACACGTAAGAATTATAGCGAATAATCCACTGTGACCCGTGATCCGCTGTTACCCACTCTCCCCTACCTACCTGAACAGGAATTAAGACATTAATTAAATTCGATCAATAAAAGTGGGTGAACTCCGACTTACAAGATTCTACCATATTAAACAAACAAACAAACTTTGCTAGACAAACGCGCCAGTAAAGTCGTAATAATATACTTAAATGAAAGTTGTATTTGGATGGGGCTCTGGAGCGTTTCAACTGCCGTATCCCGTGTGTTACGAAAATCTAAAGCCCAATTTAGTCTTGCGAGAAAAATCGTGCATGTTGCATTACACTGCGGCGCCCAATTGACCACTTCAAACTCGTTCGCTTTACTGCCTCGTAATGTAATACAACATGGACGATTTTTCTTGCAGGTCTAAACTCGGCTTAAGGATAATGTCTGCAATTCTGCGATCACACGCCACACGACGCTTGGTGGTGATCGTGGAATATTTATTTGACGGATATTATTATTAGTCGATTTTCCTAACACACGAGATACAGCGGTTGAAACGCTTTAGAGCCACACCCATTTGCATTATAAATCTGCTCTAAAATTTCTTGCCCCAACCCTCTTAATTATGGCGCTCTGTGTTGACATATATTATTGAGCAATCCAGCTGGCTATAATTTTCTCTAATGTAATTTTTTTATTAATTTTATTATTATTATTTTTTTTTTGTGATTTTTTTAGGCGCCTTACTGCTGGGCAAAGGACTCCCCATTTCTATATTCTTCGCAAAATCTTTCCAAAATGGGTCAAAACCGTCCAAATCAACCAGCCATTATCATTTTGGTTTTTCTCTGCTCCGGTACCCGTCGCTTGGAAGTTGGAACCCAATAATAATAATAGGTAATAATTTATTTATTTACTTAGACAATTACATCCATTTTGTTAGTAAAATCATACAAATAACTTATAATCTATTGTTAGTTAAAATTGTACAATTTGACAAAGGGATTCTCGAACGAAACCACTGAGTATTTTAAGGTGGCGATATCGGGTTCCAGTAAAATTTAATGTCCAAATTCATCATTTGTCAGAATTCATCATCATTTCGCCGAGCTCTTTTTACTCTGAAACCAGTAATTGTAGATACATAACAGAATTGATATAAAACAAACCTAATCTAACCTATGGAGTCCTACAGGATAACCATTTCAAAATTCCTAAATAATTAATGGTTTCTAAGAAAAAAGATTTCGGCGAAATGACTAATTCTGACAAATGACGAATTCGGACTTTAAATGTTATGGCAATAGATGTCTGTCCAATGGGGGCGCCCCAATTGGACAGACATGTCCCGTCCAGTCCCAGTTGAGTTTGGTGGTCTTTGTCCCCACATCGAAAATCTGAGTTTTGGAGCGTAGATTGGTATTTCCGATTCTAGGATATAGAGATCATATGAAGTCGATTAAAAAGTGGTAAATGTCGTTGTAGAAGAACGCCTGTCTCTGATAACAGCACAAAAATAAGAATTACATGTATAATGAAGATGTTGAATTGGAGTTAACGTGAACTATTAAAAGGTTTCTATGTGGTGAATGGGTAATATACTATTCTCAGCTATCAGCAATTGACCTGAAGGTTATTCGTGCGTGACATTTGCGTGATTAAGTAACAGTAAAGAAGTACCTTTAACCACCAATATAATAGAGATTACTTTACCGTCACTTCATTGTACCAGCCAGTTAATTACCGCGATGAATTACTTAAAATTAACACGCCTTATATAATTTAAACTAGACTTATAAAAGTGATAGTTTCGAGGAATAACACCGGAGACTTTAATGCAAATCTAATTGAATTAAATTTAAATAATGATTTTTAGTCATGCACTGGTATGTATGCTGTGAGGAATACTTATTTTAAGATCATTATTATTTATTATTCTGAATGTGTCCGTAACAAATGATTATCTTTTGTTTCATCCAGAGAGATAACAAGGCCTCCTAATGCAGTCGCTTGAAATCTGCATTCCTAATAGTCTGTTATACCCATAAGGACACGAAACAAAACCGCTACGAATGTCCGATCAACGTTGTTCGGATTATTAAGGTTAGAAAATATATTCAAAGTGATTTATGAATTCAGTACAGTTTTAAAGCTAATCGTGATAGTTCCATGATACGAAGCAATCGATCACTTCACAGTTGAAATGGTTTGATTTGAACAGAGTATTGGTTATGATACCTACTTCGGAAAACCTTCAGTATAGGAAAAACCTAATACTCTGTCGATATCATCATCATCATTCCAGCCTCCTCAGTACAGGCCTCCTTAGAATGGGAGGGGTTGGGCTGTAGTTCCCAAGCGGGCCCAGTGCGGATTGGGAACTTCAAACACACCATTGTATTTCTTCGCAGGTGTAAGCAGGTTTCCTCACGATGTTTTTCCTTCACCGTAAAGCTCATGGTAAATTTCAAATGTAAATTCGCACATAAATTCCGAAAAACTCAGAGGAGATTTGAACCCACAACCCTCTGTTTGAGAGGCCGTTGGTCAAACCACTAGGCCACCACGGCTGTAGAAGTAAAACACCAAAATTAACTGATATATGTATTGTGTTGAATTATGCTTCAACAATATCTACATACACACATCACGCCTGAATCCCAAAGGGGTTAGGCAGAGCACATGAAATGCTACATGGTTAAATAAATGGCATACTTAAATGGTTTCGGGGCTACCTTTAGCAATTTTAGGTTTGATATGATATTAGATAAAACTAGTACAACTGTGACAATACTGGTACAATAGTGACAGCTACTACTACTACAGCTACTACATCTAGCTCAACAACATCTAACTTATTACACTCCTTTAACTTAAACTCCTTATTCGTTAATACTTCTTATATTGACTTTAACTTAGCATTCGTTTGTCTTTGCCTGTCACTTTATTATTTGCTTTTGCCAGGCACAAACTAAAGATACTTACTTAAGCTAAATACCCCAGTGTACACTTTAATTCCAATAATCGACACCCCGTTCGTCGCCTTTATTGCTACGAATTAAGATTGAAAGTGTCGGCTATTGGGGCAGCGTCGGGAACTGGGGTTTTGTGTCACATTTACGTTACATGTATTTTGCTGCAACTTTTGATAAATAAACGGGTTAGAGATAACTCGCTACCAATGTTTTCTAGTTTCTACAAGCATAACATTATTCACACTTCGCTTAAATATTACGTATGTTTTAATAGCATTTGAGCATTTTTGTAGGCTGCACTTTACACAGTTCTGTGGATTCGCTAATGGGTTATGAAACCTCCACTCTGAGTATGGCAGGAGTGCGTCACAACCCATTATATTTTTATTAGCGACCACCAAACGTGTCGCTGCGCTCGTTCTCGATATTATAAAGCATAGTGTATCTAAACTATTCACAACTAACCAAGCTACTTAGTCTGATTGCTGAAACGTGTAGTAACTGTTGATGAGGTAATGTTGCAATTTTTGACACGAAATTTAACTTATGCACAGTCAACCAATTGGATTCTACTATAGAACCTTGTCGCATTAACTAGGTATTTAATAGAAAATAACAACGTCAGTGCGGGTCAAAGGATTATCAAATTTCCGATCACAACATGCAATAAACGTAAAGAGTTTATGTTTTCGCTCCACGACATGAGAAGAAACAGAAGTTTTGACAGATAAAAATATTAATATTGCAATTGCAAATAAAAATATTTGAATTTGACAGACGGACAGTGACTTCAAGTTATTAATACACAAGCAAACTCCTTTCCTATTCATTATCATGACACATGTTCGAAAAGATCGAGATGTCATCATGCCATACATCACCCAATAATCACTGTTGTAGAAAATAAACAAATGTATTCATTATGACAGGGTTCTACAGTGCCCTTGGAATTAAATTGATTGACTGTACCTATTATTAATTTCAGAGACCAAGAAAAGATCCATCTTAAGATCATCATAAACATAGGCTTCTCTCATAGCACATCACTGAGGTCCTACTGTCCTCCATTATCTGCTGAACACAAACTTCCTCTCAGAATAAGCGGGCATGGGGTGTAGTTCTCACGCAGGCAGTGAGGAGGAAGAACTTCACACACACTACTGAATTCGTGTATATTGTGTGCAAGCTTTCTTCACCTTGTTTGCCTTGGCCGTAAAGCTCGTGATAAATTTCAAATGTAGTTAATATCGCACTCGAATTCTGAAAAACTCAAAGGTGCGAGCCCAGGATTAAATAAACCATGGATTCAATAAACGGTTAACTAAACCTAACAAAAACTTATTAAAATCGTTGAGAATAAATTACCAATCTTAGGGTACTTACCCTACTGTGTTTTGTTTACCAGAAATACGACTATTCTTTCGTAGTAAAAACACTAGAGAAATATTTCTTCGTTTTGCATAGATAAGAGACAGTTGAGGTTAACCCCTCGATTGGAAGGAAGCCAATGCGTTGCGAGCTCTTGACCTAGAGTTACATTTATAAACAGAGAAATCTGCGGTGTTTACGAGAACACTAGAAATCTCGAATAAAGGGGAGCCTAGGAATTGGATATTTAAGTTTACGTACTTGCTTTTGTATAAATCACTAGGAAAAGAGTTGCAAGAGTTGCACAGTGAAATGTTAAGCGTGAGACAAAATTAGTGTTTATAGCTCAGTTAATGCTGAGCAATTAATGTAGTCTGATAACATTTAAATAGGATGTTCATACTGTATTGAAATTAAATCACAAACTCAAAGTATGGACACCTCAAATTAAATAAAACTTACTAAAACAATTGAGTTAATCCCTTTGATCAATTATAACTGTAGATCCACAGTCGCGCGCCCGAAAATGTCCGAGCCAAATGAGCGCCACTTTGATAAAAGTGGCCTTCTTTTTTCTCAGTACGTTGCGTGAAATTGTCAAGTTTAGCTGTCAAGTGTCAACCGAAATTCGACTGTAATGAAGTAAAGACTAGGTTCAAATTTCTGTGTAGGTGATGATTTTAATTGTTATGCAAACAAATAAAAAAGTTCGGACATTCTTTGAAGGGGATTTTGTTCGGCAATGTGTATCTTCAGTTATAATTGATCAAAGGTTAATCCATTAAATTGTCCACCTTTAACTGAGTTATAAACACTAATTTTGTATCACGATAAGGTATCACGTTTTAAACTTCACCATGTAGAGTTAATACGGACATATCTTTACAAATAGTACAGTGTGTTTTTACACGTATAATTTTGAAGTGGAAGAAATTTCATGAATATTTAGGTAAATAACTAATAAGAATCCTTACTTCCTTGCTAATATTACAAATGCGAAGATAACCCTGTCTCTCTGTCTGTTACCTCATCACGCTTAAACCGCTGAACTGATTTAGATGAAATTTGTTATAGAGATAGTTTGAGACCCTGGAAAAAACATAGGATAGATTTTATCCCAGAAAATTGCATAATTCCCGCGGGACAGCGATTAACGAATTCTTTGTAGACGGAGTGGACCACAGCTATTTAGTATCTATATTATACATTACTTTGATTTTTTACACTTTTTCATGAACTAGCTATGTTTGTTTGTATGTATTAGATAGTGTAATTTAAATCTTATAAATTTTTAAGTCTATACTCTCACCAACCTGCAGTAATCAGATTGACTTGTTGGAACGGATTTGTAGATATGATATGATGGATGACAATGATGATGACGGATTTTTTGTTACTGTTAACAAAAAAAATGTGACTTTTGCTTCCGAAAGAAAGAATGAATGAAATGCCAAGTAAGGTCCACTTGGGATTTCATTTACTGGATAAATTGCAGACTTTTTCCAATAATTACATACGTAATTTCACTGGTTTAGTGAGACCGACAAAGATACAAATAGACTGACAGGTGTACTGACAAGCCGGCTCATTTTCCCATTTGTCAGTGTGAATGACAACAAATTGTGTCGACGGCTGTATGTATGCCGTTATTTCTTCTTAATTACCGCTGTCGAAGTCTTCGCCAAGTAGCCTGGCACGTAAATCATGCTTACTTACGGAAATTAATTAATCCTCGTAGGGCATTCCATGTCAGTAAAGAATGCCCTAACATTAGCACATTGGCCCTTTGCTCTTATTCAACACTATCTAAATGACGGTACTCACCGTGAACAATATACGTTTCACAAACGAGTGTTTGTTGTGCTAAATTGTCCAAAATGGTTCAATGGGAAGTTTTGCTCGTGTCGTAAACTCGAACACATTATTCGTGATTGAAACCGAGCGTTAGGACTGCCTAAGCAATGAATTGCTATTCGACGCATTTCAAAAACTCAGAAACGCGATGCCTATTTGGGACGTTACGACTTTATGGTTGGGGAACCCCACGAACATTAATTATCGTCGGCGATCTATGTAATTGAAAAAGAGGGTTTATATATTTGCTGACGAATATATAAAAAGCTTTCATTAGTAAATACTTACTTACTTGTGTATTACTTACTAGCTTTTGCCCGCGACTCCATCCGCGTGGAATTAGTAATTTGGGCAGCTTATTTTTTTATCCAATTTGCTTTTTCATCAATTATACTATTAGTTCCTTCCGGAAGAAGTGAAACTTCATAATAAACCAACCCGCTCGCAATCCGCCCCCAGCCCGCTCCTAATCCGCCCCCAACCCACCCCAACCCGCCCCCAAATCGCTCTCAACCCACTCCCAACCCACCCCCAACCCGCTCCCAACTCGCTCTCACCCCGCCCCAACCCGCTCCCAACCCGCTCCCAATCCGCCCCCAACCCGCTCCTAACCCGCCCCCAACCCGCTCTCAACCCACCCCCAACCCGCACCCAACCTGCTCCCAACCCGCCCCAACTCGCTCTCAACCCGCACCCAACCCGCTCCCAACTCGCTCCCAACCCGCCCCCAACCCGCTCTCAACCCGCCCCCAAACCGCTCCCAACCCGCCCTATCTAACTGGGCTATCTAACACTGAAAGAATTTTTCACATCGGAGCAGTAGTTCCTGAGATAGCGCCGATAGAAAGAAGTTTTACTTCAAAAACCCCCGATTTTGAAACATTCTTCCGCTCCTATTGGTGTTAACGTGATAATATATAGCCTATAGCCTTCCTCGATAAATGGGCTATCTAACACTGAAAGAAATTTTCAAATCGGAGCAGTACCTAGTTCCTGAGATTAGCGCCTATAGAAGTTTTACTTCAAAAAGCCCCGATTTTGAAACATTCTTCCGCTCCGCTCCGCTCCTATTGGTGTTAGCGTGATAATATATAGCCTGTAGACTTCCTCGATAAATGGGCTATCTAACACTGAAAGAATTTTTCAAATCGAAGCAGTAGTACCTGAGATTAGCGCGTTCAAACAAACAAACAAACAAACAAACTCTTCAGCTTTATAATATTATAAGTATAGATTCAATGCGGAAATACTCGTATCGAAAGCATCATAATTTAAATTTAGAAGCCGAGCAGAAGCTGAAAGACGCAAAACTGGAAATATATCGCATCGTAAACATTTCTGGTAACAGGTTCGTGAGAGCCTATTAGGTATAAGTTGTGCTGGTGACTGTACAGTACTGTAGGTAAAGGTCATCGAAATCTTTATCTATCACTAGCTGGTACCCGCGGCTTCACCTCCATTGTATTTTATCTAAATTTTTTTCATAGGAACCTTCTCCTGACAATAATAAACGCAATAAAGAAGAATTAGCGTAAACGGTCCAGCGCCGTTCACGCGTGATGCCGTGACCAAGGGAAATAGGCATTCATTATTATATATATAGATTATCATTAGTTTGTATTGTTAAGCGAATGCGCCTTACTTAACAATCCTACAAGACAGTGATCCAGCTATAAGTAAACGAATTGATTACGAATCTTGTTGATTATTAAAAACCGACAACAGAAACACACAAAAAACATGTGTGACCAGAGAACCGAATTCTCCATGCAGCTTGCAAAATTAGAATAGCTCGATATTGCATGCCGTGTGTCGTTAATCGATAACAATATCCCTTTTTACTAGTTTCGAGAGAAAGAGATCGAATGAGCTGTAACGACAGCACTAACCATAAACAATGAATGATTTGACGTCGATTGACGCAACATGTCATCCGTCCTAATATAGCCTAGGATCCGCGTACACAACGACCTTCACCGATCTGGTTAATGGATGAAAATTATTTTATATTAAATTAAATATATTAACAAATATATTGCAAGTGGGTTGACTAAAAAATTTCAGTCCAGAATATGATTAATTATTTTTTTATTTTTTTTAAACATGTTTCCGTTTTGGTTAATACACAAATGACGTACCAATCAAAAGTATAAAGCCCATAGAATATGCAAACGTTTGGTTGACTAACCAGACCAGTGCATATTTCGATTTACCTGAGTTTACCTGTAAGTTCAAAAGTTCCGTTCCGTTCCGGTCAAAAGTTATGACCGGAAAAAATAGTCAACCTAACGTTTACGTTTGCTTATTCTATAGGCTTCATACTTTTCATTGGTAGGTATTGCATTTGTCTATTAACCGAAACGTTGAACTGTAAAAAAAAAATTATAGGTACTGGACTGACATTTTTTAGTCAACCCACTTGCAATATATTTATTAACATGATTAATTTAATATAAAATACTTTTCATCCATTAACCAGATCGGTGAAGGTCTTTGTATACGCGGATCCTAGGCTAATACGATTTATGAGGATGAATCTTGTGATACGGCTGATATAGGCTAGTGTCCAGCTGCACAAACTATACAGTATACGATCAAAAATGAAAACTCTTTCTAAAATAGTAGGTATGAATTTCCCCCATATATCTGGAATAGCAAAATGTTAGCGGATCGGAGATTTTTTAGGTAATTAAGAACATGCAGAAGAGGAAGATTGTGTCCGAAATGCGATCTGCACATCACGTACCTATTTATTAAGGCGTTTTTTTTCCACCACACTGCTTCAACTACATACTAAGTTAAACGTCTTTATTTATTCTGCGGAATAAACCTACTACAAATAAATCAGGTCTACATAAGGCAGACTACAGGTTCGGTACAGAATAACTCCTATTTAACATATTACGTATGCTAGTTACGCATTACGCTCATTATATTTACACACTAAATTCTTATTTACTAGTAAACATGTTATTAATTACAATTGAACCACTTTCCCGTTGACGACACCTTAAACCTACCCTTCATAACAATTTACCCGCCTTCCTTACTACTTGACATTTCGCACAGCTGGATACTAGCCTAACACCGACTGGCTTCTAATACACCTGAATCGTTCAGATTTCAACTTTATTACAGAGGCATAGCACATTCCTGAATTTAGTGTTGGCAGTAGAAGCAAACAGGTGTCAGTGTCGTCGCCCTGTCGGGAGCGATTCCCGCCGTGACGCCACGAACGCCGGGTGCGATTATACGCTTGTTTACATTAGGAATATCGGTACGTTTGTATTATAAGTGTTACAACCGAGGATTCTGTTACAAGGACGGTTGTGGAGCTTACTTTGTTGATAGCTGTTGAGTTATGCCAGTTACGTAGCGGCTTTACATTTATGTTGGAGTTGTTAATGAGGCGTCAAGAAAAAATAGTGGCAGTGTGACATACTACGTCCCATCACTTCGTTTCCCATAATTTCATTTGTTATAATTTTACTTGCCATACTAACGTTTATAATTACTATACTAAACGTGACTTACGACGTGACGTCGACGTTTCGGCCACATTGCAGAAGCCGTGGTGGTGGTGGTTGTAGTGTCGACTTCATCTTCGGCTATTATTTTAGTAGATATAATTTGTATGTGTACTTAATAAATTTAAAATTCATAATACTCGCGATAACTATTTATCTTAGATTATTTATGCACTAGATGGAGCATAGGCGGCATGAAAACGTCCCATAAAAATATAAGCCAACTTGGCTTATATGTCAATTGCGTCATTCCGAATGACAGGGTTGCCAATAGTAATATGCTAAAATCCCCAAACGCTTTGTCGAAATTCCCCACGGGTGGGGAATAAAAAATTATGTGGGCCGAGTGACTTAGTTTCGAGCTGTTGCGAATAGTGAATTGTAGGAAATTAATCAAGACTAGCAGAAATTTTATGTCAAATGTCGCGTATTTGTGTTCATACTTAAAATCCCCTCATTTTCCCAGAATTGAAGCTCTCCCCACACATAAATAAATAAAAAAATAAAAAACCATTTATTGCCCACAAAAAAAGAAGAATAAGAAAAAATACACAAAATTGTGGCAAAAGGCTCAGGCTCAGCATGTGCGGTGAGGATTACTCATCACCGCGCTGGTTTTCAGCCTGCGCCCTTATAGCGTGCTGACATTGCAAAAACAACAGGCGGGTAGGACTATAAAAAAAAAAACGTACAGCGGTATAGTCAACCAAGAAATCCCTTCACCATCCAAGGTTCAATGACAGTTGCATGGCTCAAAACATCAAAAGCTATTTCACTCACACACAAGTCAGTGCGACAACCAGGTCCTATACTACGAAGCGCGAAACCCGAAACCCCGTTTCATGCCGTTCCGCTCACGCTCATGGTATTTATTACGAGAGTGAGAGGGACCGCACGATCCCCAATCAGCTTCGCTTTCCCCGCAGTTTTGCCGCACACATTGGCAACACTCATTTGTCATTTTCCCTTCAGTCTGCATTGTGACAGCGCGAGAAACGTTATAAAAATGACTAAATGTGTAATAAATAAATGTAATGTAACCGTGTTTCATTATTATTTTTGGAAATAAATTCTTTTTCACCACTCAAGCTCTGAAAGTAGGTTGCATTCAGCTTGAAATCGGGGATGTAAATTCGATTTACATCCTTAGGGATGTAAGTAAATTTGAAAATCGAATGGTGCTCCTTTGTATTCACGAACCCCGTGGCCGCGTGCTGCGCCACGCCGCGCGCGCGCCGCCCGTGCGCTGCTGCACGTGCAGCTGCAGCGCCTTGCCGCCTGCGCACTGAGCTCAGCAAGGTGTGCAGGCGGCCGCGGCGACGTGACGCCGGTGCCGGCCGCAAGGGCGGCGCGACGCGCTCTCTTACAAATGGCGTATATATTTTTAACATAACGGTTTTTCTTTATTTCCTCGCATTTATGATAAAAAGTAGTGTTCAACTCGAGTGTAAATGATCAATTCCGGGTTCGATTCCCGTGTCGGGGCAGATATTTGTATTAAAAATACGAATGTTTGTTCTCGGGTCTTGGGTGTTTAATATGTATTTAAGTATGTATCTATCTATATAAGTATGTTTATCCGTTCCCTAGTACCCATAACACAAGCTTTGCTAAGCTTACTTCGGGACTAGGTCAATTGGTGTGAATTGTCCCGTGATATTTATTTATTTATTTATTTATTTTATTTATTTAATTACAACTTACAACTAGAGATGCGCCGAGTACAACTTTTACCGAGTAACCGATTACCGAGTATACTCGGTTCAAAGTTTCTCAAACCGAGTACTCGGCTGAGTTACTCTGTTCTGTTTTGAGGCGCGAAAACGGGTTTAGACAGGTTCGCGCGGTGCTACCAGCCACCGCGAGCGAACGTCGCGGGGATCCCCGCCTTCTCCCCGCAAATTAGTCGGTTTTTGTTTAACGAGTAATACGCATTTGGTCCGCACATTAATTGCTTAAATATTTTAAAAACATTGGAAATAGATGATTGTGTACAGTGACTATTGACACAATGAGTATACGCAAAAGATTGCGAATCTAGTTGTTTTACAAGCCCGTTTTATTTTAATACGCATGAATAATAATAATTTTATTTAGACCGAGTATACTCGGCATTTGAACCGAGTTATTCGGCCGAGTACGAGTATCAAAAAAACTGCCGAGTACACCGAGTACCGAGTAGTAAACGAGTACTCAGCCCATCTCTACTTACAACCCTTATTTATCAATCTACTATCTATTTGTATTGTAGTTATGAAGGGGTCAAAAGTGGCTCCAATTGGTTCGTGTAATATTCACACAGCGCTGCTTTGCCAGTTTAATTTCCTTGAACTTAGCTTGACACACTACCGCGTGTTTAGATTTCCCCGCGGCCGCTCAAATTTCGATTTTGCCACAGAAAAAAATATATATAATCAGTTTTTAGTTTTATTTATTCATACTTTATTTAATTACCATTTACAGTCACTTTTACTCGCGTCTATCGGCCTCTAATATTTTTTCCCCACATTTTGGGGAATGTGAAATTAACTGGTATCATTAAGCACAACCGGAATGACGTAACGCGATCGTAATATGAAGCTGTCAAATGGATAGTGGACGTTTTGTATCGCGATGTTTGCTCCTGACGCTCCATCTAGTGCATAAATAATCTAAGCTATTTATGTACCTATATGAAACACCATATAGGTACTTACTTCATAATGCCAAACAGGAAAAGACACCAAGAGACAATCACAAAGCGAGCAATAAACACAATCATAAATAAGACCAATCTTTCGTTTATAATAATTACAATCATAAACAACGCGTCTAAGAGCTATTTAATATTTATCTGACAGTACAATATTAATACTCCTAATGTGTGTCATAGTATATTAATCGGTCGGATTATCTTGATATCCGTTGTTCACCGCTTCGGATTTATTTATGAAATTCTAATGAGCATACAGCTATTATTAGACTATGGTACCTAGAAGAAAATTAATACCTGCCAATAGCGCGGTGCCGTAACAACTCGATTTCCACTGAGCACGCACGCACGCCCGCACGCACGTTCGCACGCACGCACACATGCACGCACCTACGCACGCACGCACACACCAGCATATACAAGCAGCATATATACGTCGCACTTCAGGGCATAGTCCTCCTGTCATAATGAGAGCTTTCAGCTTAGGCCATAGTTGTCACCATGGGTCCAGTGTGTATAGAACTTCACTCATACCATTGAATTTCATCGCAGGTGTGTACTATCGCCCCAAGCGCCAGATAACCACCTTTAAGGCCCAGTTTGCGTGCAGTGGCTAGACATCTGTCCATAACAATCCATAGCAATAAACATCAACGGCTGCAAGCAAATTTGTTTTGAAAATGGGTATCTGACGTCTGGGGCGATGGTACCTACTTAATTTTTTTTCGCAATATTTTCCTTCACCGTAAATCTCATGGTAAATTTTTAATATAATTTGGCACGTAAATTCCGAAATCTTATTATTTCGTATACTTTTAATTTGAATCAACTTGTGTAGCGTTTTAGTCCTCTCCAATAGGCATTGCAAAATCTAACAAAATCTTATAAATGCATTGAAAAAGGGCAGGTTTATTCACACACTTATACGTAGTCATGATTGTACACTGTAATTAAGTTCAATGACCTCTTGATTTACATGTCAAACTTAATTGAAGCTGTTATGACTTTATGACTTCATAGTCAAGTTCTATTTTGGTCCGTTTGTTTGGTCCGAGATTAATATTAACAGCGCCTTGGCAAGATGTCATGCAAATAAGACGGAAACACTGTTTACATTACCAAGCCTTTTTAATACCAGGCGTAAGTAGATATATCCATGTAATATTATATACAGTAAATCTTTTCTTATTATAGTACAAATAGTTATTTGAGGTTAACAGTTAAAATAAATAATAATAAGAATAAACAATCATAAAGAAAAAAAAAAAACTAGAAACTAAAAACCTTGATACATTTTAAACATGAAACTGATTAGCCCAAAACATGTCGAGTTAAACTCGTTTTAAGACGTGAGTGATCCTTTTATTTTCACTGTAACCTTGATACAAACTAAAAACCACCACTTCGCGTCGTACCTGGCTCATAATTCCCCATAACGCTAGCAGTATTGCCCCGCTGTATGGCCAGCGCAATCTATAAATATCTGTAATCAGACTTCGGTTTTTTTTGGCAACTGAAATGAGGTAAAAAAATGACCTGTCTTTGTATTACAAAACAATTTTAAAAAACGAACTTTTTTTAAATTAAACTGACCAGTGATTGACCCTTATCACACCTGGTAGAAAGAACAGATGAAACCAAAGGTACCGGAGTCGTTTTCAAAAAAAAAATACACAATTTAAGGAATTTAATTAAAACAAAACTTACTTAAGTGATTCCTTTGTGTAACGAAACTTACCCATATAGTTTATTGACTACCTGTCGTTACACAAAAGAAGCGCTCATGATTTTGTTTTCATTAAGCCCTTAACTAAGTACATAATGTAGTTAGGTACAATTTTCTTGAAAACGAAAATCTCACGTTAAGATATTATTTTTCTTCATTTTTTAATCCCGAGGGAATAACGGGATAAAAAGAAGCCCATGTGTTAAGTATTCCAGAGATCCAACTAGCTGCAGTCCGGCCGTTTTAACAAAAAAGAGTAACAAAAACAAACACGCACATACCTACATACACAAACACGCACGCACGCACGCATGCATACTACCAAACTTTCACATCATTGAATGTCCTTGCAGGTAGTACAGGTTTCCTCACAATGTTTTCCTTCACAGTAAAGCCACAGAATATATAATAGTACTAACGTACAGAATGGCCATGCTCCGCCCCGCACCGATTCGAGTTACCCCACCCCTCAAGGTGCAGATTGCCGGACACCGCCGGAATCCAGAAGAGTGCGCGCGCGATGTATGTAGGCGTACGCGTGTACAGACGTCGTCGTGCTTATGTAACCAGGATCCACATAATATCAGCGTCGAGCCACCCTTAGTGACCCGACGAGTGCTGAGTGGACTCCTTTTTCGTATAAGTAGTTTATCTCTATTTTCAATTATTGTTTTTATTTTTTTCTTTTTAACATGTACCGTTACTTATGCGAAATAAAGATTTCTTATTCTTATTCTTATTCTTATTCTTATTCTTATTCTTATTCTTTATGTAGATTCAAGAACGCGTATTTTGTACGTCGTGTCCGCCGTGTGGTAAAAGCTCATGGTAAATTCCAAAATGTAATTTCGCACATAAATTCCCAAAAACCCAGAGCTTGAACCCTCGATCCTCTGCTTGAGAGGCCATAGGTCAAAGTATACCACCACGGTTTAGTAGGTACGTCATACGGCCGCATATTCCTATTGTTTTTCACTGTCTTCCCCGTTCAGTGGTTCGATTACGCAAACGACGAGGATATGATCGCGTGCGCGAATCTGTTCCGCTTCCGATGCGCCAGCGCAGCCGCAGCGTGTGAACAATTGTTGTTTACTCAGCCACTGTGCCAATCATCACGCTATGAAAACTCAATTAGTTGAGCAGCAATTAAAGGAAATTAATGTGGGTAATTATGTAGCGGTAACAATTAATCTTGCAATAGAGCTGGTGCAGGTGATTAATTACAGGTAGTATACTGATGATACATAGAAATACATAGTACAGAGAAAAAAGTTTCATGAAAATCGGTCAAGCCGTTTCGGAGGAGTTCGATAACAAACACCGTCACACGAGATTTCTATATATTAGATAGATAAAAATAAATTCTCCTTTCCTTTGGTCATGGCATCACACGTGAACAGCAGAACCGTTTAGCCAATTCCTTTTTTGTTGCGTTTGTTCTGTCAAGAGAAGGCTCATAAGAAAGAAAAATTATAAAAAATGCAACGGGGTGAAGCCGCGGGCAGCAAGCTTGTGAATAATAAATCAAATTGAACCTTAAACTTTAGGTATATGGGTACATTTTAATTGTAATAGGTAGGTAATAAATAACAATTTTACATAACAAAGAGGTATTATAACGTTTAATGTACATAATGTATGTAGTTACTTAGTTGTGTCCCCAACGGATGGACCGTTTCAGGTTTTTTTTTCAATAGGAAGCAAGATTAATCGTTATGGTTTTAACAAATTTCGCTAAAATCGGTTTAGGCGCAGTGTATACTTCTGAACTTCACAATTTCGAAGTAACAAAGATAAAAGAAACATACAACCGATTTGATAAACCCCTCCTTTTTAAAATCGACAAGAAAGTTTGTTAGGAATTAATTCTTTAAAAAACATATTCATAACTTTTTAGGTCAGAAACCAAAATACACCGTTTTAAAATGTATCTCTGTGTGTCAGCACATCACTCACATCAAAACGGCTGAGTCAGCATTCAATTAAGAGGAAAAAAAACACCATGGAATAATACTACTGGCGTTTAGTTGCTCAGTAATAGTAAAAGCAATTTGATAACCCTCTTCAAAGTACCCAGTAACTAAAGTTTCCAGTTCATAAATAGAAGGAACGTTATACTGAAGATAAAAATTATTAGCCATCCATTTCAGCCTATATTAATATATAAGTCCCCCTATGGAGTACAAGAGTTCTCACAGAATAAGAGGACTTGGACCGTAGTTCCCACGCGGGCGCAGTGAGGATTGGGAACTTCACACCACACCATTGAATTTCTTCCTTGTTTTCCTTTAAAGCGCGAGGTGTGAGCTAAAGTTAGTACGTAAGTCTATTCAAGATCATAATAAGAGACTTCAGATATGAGGTAAAACAATTGAAAGCATGTACGCTACGCTGTACGACAGTGTACTTGTAAGTATTGTATACGCTGTGACACAGTGCCACGAAAAAGAGCGTCTTCTCTGTTCTTTGCGCGGTCGAAACGCTCGCCGCTCAATGGTTGCCTAGCAGCCCTCGCAATTAACAGATAAAACGCTTGCTCGCCGCTAGTCGCATGTAATTGTGACCAGAGATGTGCGATAGCAGCACTATAATTGAATTAATTTTTTTTTAGCTCTCTATGGATTACATCAAATGGATTATAGAGTTCCATCACCGGTTTTTTGTCAGAACATACGTCTCGAATGGGTGCCCCTTTTCTCCCATAATCTTTTTTATCCGAATTTTGAAAGTCAGAAATCGATGTCCATAATATTCTTGCTCATAAATATCGATGGTCATAATTTTTTTGAAGCATATCGCTTAATAGTTCTAACTGCAATGATCCATAATCCTATTGATTATAACTTTAAAAAGTCATAATATTGATATCAATAAAATTTAACGGAATATCGTTGATTATTCAGAAACATTGTAAGGCATTTATCTTAAAGTAATAATTTTTTTCAGTCATAATTTTGCATTACCTAAAATGCACTAAGCATATACATCGAAATCTATAACATCTAAAGGAATATCGATAATTATTCAGAAACATTGTAAGGCATATCGCTAGCAGCGAGCGAGCGAAGCGAGCGAGCAAGACCTTTCAGGGCAGAAGCGACTCGGACAGGTTAGGTTCAGAAGGCTAAGGCGGGAGCGTAGCGTAGCGTAGCTCCCGCCTTAGCCTTCGATGTTAGGTATTTTTTTTATGACAGCACAGAAAAGGATTATTACCTTTAATATTATGAAATGTCATACAACCATGACACTGAATATTATTACAAAGTAATATTATGCCTAAAAATAATTATGACCTGCGAAAAAAGACCATGCAATAATTATTATGAGTGACTTTATTACCTTTAACATTATGCAGAGTGATGCATTCATGACACTGAATGTTATGACTTTACTTACTGTTCCTTACAATAATTATGACTTAAGAAAATCGTAACTCCAATTTATGTTGTTTAATATTATGACTTCCGATAATATGACGAAGAAAAATTATGACAGAAAACGTTATGGGCTTGAAAATTCGGAACAAAAATTTTATGGGAGTCATTATAGACCCGTCTCGAATGCATGCCATTAGTGTCAAAACCCATCGTTCCAGCTCATCTACGAGTATGATACGACCGCTAAAAAATCGGTACAGTTATATAGAAGCCCCTCCCCACAAAATTTTATACAGGGCCAGTCAACGCATCACTGTAATTTTTTTTTGGCTTTAAACACCTTTTAACCGTAGTGAAAATATACGGATGACTCACGTCTTAAAACGAGTTTAACTCGACATGTTTCGGGCTAATCCGTAGCCCATCTTTCCGGAGTCACACGTCACGGCGGCTGCCAAACGCGCACTGCCTACCTTTAAACCATTGCCAATTTTTTCATATAATGCGTCCAAAACGTTTTAGTCGGGTGAAAAGTCACGTTAAATGCCCAGGGGACCGATTTTGGAATCAAATAATTCCAAAGTCATCATCATCATCAGCCGGAAGACGTCCGCTGTTGAACAAAGGCCCCCTTAGAACGCCACAATGAATGACAACTCGCCACTTGCATCCACCGTTGGTTCGCAACTCTCGCGGTTTTTCATTCCACCTAGTGGGAGGCCTGCCAGCGGCCCACCACTTGAGAACCTTTCTCACCCAACGGTTATCTGTTCTTCGAGGGATGTGGGCGATGTGGCCGGCCCATTGCCTCTTCAACTTGCTAATTCTCCGAGCTAGTCAGTGACTTTAAAAAAAATCAAATCCTGTATGTCAAATGCGGTGGTGGGGCGCGTCTCATTTTAAATTAGACAAGCTCTAATCTACATATACTAATATTATAAAGCTGAAGAGTTTGTTTGTTTGTTTGAACGCGCTAATCTCAGGAACTACTGCTCCGATTTGAAATTCTTTCAGTGTTGGATAGCCCATTTATCGAGAAAGGCTATAGGCTATATATCATCACGCCAACACCAATAGGAGCGGAGCAGAGAAGAGGAAGAGGAAGAATGTTTCAAAGTCGTGTTTCAAACTTCTATAGGCACGCTTGACTTGGGAGTACGGTGGTGATCATGTGAACGCGGGTGTGCAGGGGGAGGGTTCGAATTCCCGTATTCCGGATTCTATCGCGCAAAGAAACTCCTAGCAGAGCTCTCTCCATTGCTCGTTGCGTGACCCTGAGTCTCTCCAAGATATCAATAGTCAAAAATACCCTTCCAAATGTTAACATTCTGTGTTACATTACTATATTACAATGAATCTGCAGCTCAAATTATATTAGATTAATTAGCTAGACTTGCATGGACAAGAGTTCAGTGTGTAACTCGGAGTTAAGTGCTGATCCAAGGTTAAGCAAACTGTCAACCCTAAATCAGGTTTTAACGATATATTATTTTAACCCTGGACCGTGCAAGTGGCCCGAGCTGTAATTTTCTCCTACTCTGCTCGTATGCACCTGTTTCAAATTCAGCACAATGTTCACTTCTTACGACTGGTATCTTCTAGTGACGTGATTTCTAAAATCGTTCCAGAGATGATTTATTTTGGTAAGAAAAGAACTATAGGAATGGATACAGTACTCGACAGTACTGGAAAGTTTATTGTTTAAACAAGGGTGAGCCCGAAACGGCAATTAGGGGATCGGTATAGTCGGAGTAAAAAAAGGTTCGTCACTTTTCGACCTTAACTCGTTGACATAGAGTCGAAAAGTGACGAACCTTTTCTTACCCTGACTATACATTAATTGATGTGCTTTATCGATTTTGTTACTGAGAACTACGGTTTCATTACTTTCGCTTTTATACCTTGCATTGCCTGGCATGAACATACTCGTATTTTGCTGTTAAGTGGAGTCTTACTAATAATGATATACAGAACTGTGACGTGGTCGCTTACTCCTGGCCTCATAGAGGTTCAGAAAGCTCAAAGGGCGATTTAGCGAGCTATGCTCGAAGTATCGCTACGAGATCAGAATCAGAATCAGCATCAGAATAAATTTATTGTAAAAACTGTGTAGGTACAATACATACTTATAATAATAGTTCCAACAGTTGCCCAGTGAAGGCATACAATATTCTTAATCTACAAAACTAAGTGCTACCAATCCAATCAGAAATGAGGAGATCCGCAGGAGAGCCATAGTTATGGACATAACTCGTAGTCACCAGACTTAAGTGGGCAGGGCGCATTGCTTTAGAACCGGCGGCCTATGAGGCAGTAAGGTTCTACATATAGAACTATATAGGTATAAGTTAAATTTTGATGAATAATTTTAATAGGATTATTTTGAGAGATCGATATTTCAAAAAGTTTTAGGAAAAAAAAAATACGGACTATAAGTACTTTTTTTAATATGGTTACTATTTCATTCAATTTACATATCGCTCCTTTAGAAGAGCACTGACACAATTACAAATTATTGTAATTTCAAAACTAAACTTGTTTTTCTTTTTACATAAAAAGTTTAGTTTTGAAATGACAATAATTTGTAATTGTGTCAGTGTTCTTCTAGATGAGCGAATATCTATACCAAATTTCCAGTCAATCTGACCACTTGAAATGGATGATATTGACTTGCATAATTTGACCTAAACCAACATACAAAGAACAAACGTACATTTCACTTTTAATTAAACTAGTGAATATTCGGAGCCAATACAAGTACGTGACCTATAGGTATCTGGGTTAGGTTAGCCCATAAGCTAGGTCATATTAGGGATAACAAACCAGAGCACGGTAAAACCTACCTTTGTGATATTACGAAAATGAAGTCAAAGAAAATACGAAGGATCTCTGATATTTGATTGAATCCACAACCTTTTAGTTACCAGGGCGAATGCTCTTGATCAATGAGCCATAGAACGATTGTTTTCTTTTTTTTTACAAGGGCTGATAATTATTATTATGTGATTAATATGAAAGTTTGAATGAAAAAAATCCCAAACCGGGTTCATTTATCTAGGATTAAAAAAAAAGTAAACAAAACTACAAAAGTGCATCTTTTTGTATTTTGGTAAATAAAAAAAATCAAATCCTGTATGTCAAATGCGGTGGTGGGGCGCGTCTCATTTTAAATTAGACAAGCTCTAATCTACATATACTAATATTATAAAGCTGAAGAGTTTGTTTGTTTGTTTGAACGCGCTAATCTCAGGAACTACTGCTCCGATTTGAAATTCTTTCAGTGTTGGATAGCCCATTTATCGAGAAAGGCTATAGGCTATATATCATCACGCCAACACCAATAGGAGCGGAGCAGAGAAGAGGAAGAGGAAGAATGTTTCAAAGTCGTGTTTCAAACTTCTATAGGCACGCTTGACTTGGGAGTACGGTGGTGATCATGTGAACGCGGGTGTGCGGGGGGAGGGTTCGGGGGGGGGGCAAATTGGATAAAAAAATAAGCTGCCCAAATTACTAATTCCACGCGGACGGAGTCACGGGCAAAAGCTAGTCTTACTAATATAGTGAATGGGAAAGTTTGTGTAGTTACGTTACTCTTTCACGATAAAATAGCTCAACGGGTTTGGATAAAATTTGACACGTAGGTATGCTGTATAGGTATCGGGAATAAAACACGCAAATTTATATTCCGATATGCCCACGGAATCCCACGCGTTCTCGCTACCTTAATCAGGTCGCCGCTCCGTCTTGTTGGAGACCTACCTACACTGCGTCTTCCGGTCCGTGGACGCTATTCGAGAACCTTTTGGCTCCATCGACCATCAGTTCTACGAGCGTTGTGCCCAGCTCACTGCCACTTGAGTCTAGCGATTCTTCGATCAATGACGGTGACTTCAGTGCGTTGGATGAGGATAGCGCAGGACCGGCCTGTTTGGCGAACCATGGGGGGCCTATGTTCAGCAGTCTAGGTGTGTCTTTCGATTTAAATGATGACTCCCACGATATCCTGTAATCTTAACCGCAACGTTTACGGGCATGAAATTTTGCACGGGTATTCTTTAAGGAATGTATAGAAGACCATGACAGTAAAATCCTGAAATTTTAATTCAACAGCCATAGCGCGGGTAAAGGCTAGTAAATACATAAATAAGCATAAATCAGTTATTGGTTACGCGCACGACGGTGGCGCCGCGTAGCGTTGACAACATTTCCTCCGAATTTACTTGCAATTTTTGCCACGTTGTGCGCTGCGATCGTTTTCTGTACCCCCACCACCCGCTTCGCACATAACCATGGCTAGAGGTAACGCCACCAGAGTTGAGGCCACGCACACAACCACATCTCATGTAATGACAGCGGGATTTTGACGTTGTGTTGTCGTTATACGTCAAAACAACGTCAAAATCCCGCTGTCATTACAAGAGATGTGGTTGTGTGCGTGGCCTCAACTCTGGTGGCGTTACCTATACGTGCACGAGGGTGGCGCCGCGTAGCGTTGACAACATTTCCTCCGAATTTACTTCCAATTTTTGCCATGTTGTGCGCTGCGATCATTTTCTGTACCCCCACCATCCGCTTCGCACATAGCCAATAATATTTTCGTATTTATGTTCTGTTAGTTATGTTGAACTACCAATCAGTGACAGGTTATAGTCGTAATTCTAATTAGAAGGCTCAACACGATACACTTATCGCTTAATGAAAAGTGCTAATTTAATGAAGTCGTGTTTAGAATTCGGCACGGGATCGGAGATTAATGGTGGTACAGCCACGTGCAATACGAAAGGTTATCCATTCTGACCCCATTAGGGCATAGTGGGCGATCTATTTTTTTATGTACTAATTGAGACGATAATCATTGTTTTATCGTATACCACCTACTAGCAAACAGGCCGTGACTTCGTGTGTGAAGTTTCTGGGGTAAAAAGTATCCTATGTGCTAATCTAGGTTATTAACTATCTATGAACGAAGAAAGAACATCCAAAGTTGTACCTACTAACGATAAACTTGGGGCTACAACAAAAGAATAATAAAAAACAATCCTATATATAAAATTCTCGTGTCGCGGTGTTTGTTACCAAACTCCTCCGAAATGGCTCGACCGATTCTCATGAAATTTTGTGTGCATACTAAGAATAAGAATAAGAATAAGAAATTTATTTGATTTCTCCACCACCAAGTACAATGTAGGAACTTAAATATTACAATAAAGTTGTAATTGGGAGACTTGAGTGGGGGAGACTGGTGCCCGAACTAGGGAGATCCTGTGTGTCAGGTCACCAGGTCTCCTGCCCTCAGATGTCCGCAACTACGGAGTTACACTACCCGTTATACTACCCGATGGTAGGTCTGAGAATCGGCCAATATCTATTTTTCATACCCCTAAATGTTAAGTGTGGTTCACCCTTTAATTTTTGACGTGATAACGTCTAATAAATCGATGAACGCCGACTGCATACACGGAAAAGGATGACGCAATGTAAGTACATTGCATTGGGGAGGTGCAGCGGTATTAAAGGGGGTTTCATTTTTTTTGCCTCTACTTAACATTAGTAACCTACATATTTGGGAAGTGCGTGAGTTTGTGTGCATGCGTGTGCGGGCGTAAGCGTGCGTGTGCGTGCGTGCGTATGAGTATACCTGCGTGCGTTTTCGTGTAGGTACGCGTGCGTGTGTGTGAATGCATTTTAATTAGTTAGTAAAGTTCTTGCACCCTAGGTAATTAGCTTGTGGCTACAGAACACTAGTTCCCCGACCAACTCATGCGTCACCTACAGCGGCCGGTTGTTAGCCGTAATCAAGTCGCCGACACAGCTAATAGTCGGAACAGCCACCATCCGCCATTTTGTCCGGCCATCGGCTTTTCGCAATAAGCCGAGCCTATTTGCCAAATGGATTATGACTGATGAATGTTATGAAATAAAACTTTAGAATAACCTATTTGTCATCTGTCTGTCGTGGTTAGATGCAATTGCAACTGATGTTGAGAAATACTTTAATCATTAAAACATGTCGGAATTTGGAACATTTTCAATGAACGAATTATATTTATATCGAATCGTAACTTCATAATTGCGAGTGAATTTACTTGGGTAACTTGTTTTAAACTGTAAGTAGCGTTTCAAATTACGGTGTTTAATAAAGCGTATTGCCCTGTACAATTCCAATAGGTACACATCAACACAAACACAACATATTAAGAACAGACATTTTTTTTTATTATCCATACACATCATATACTTCCGTCTAGATATCTGTTTTAACGTCAACAAACCGTGAAACGAACAAAACGTTTCTGATCCATGATAGAAGCAGCTCAAATTGTCCACATACGTAGAAAGTACCAGTGTTCAGCCTAATGCACTGCTACGAGTAACATGACATAGTCAACTTTCCAGAAAATTATAACGGAGTATACGTTGACGACACGGCAGAAGCCAAATGACTTCACGGTGGTCGAGTAAAGCACTTAGTAAAAATTTATCATTCAAAAATGTTTTAAAAAGTAGGTATATAGATATGCGTAGGTATCTCACCACAAGTTTTTAATAGTTTTGTAAACTAAAGCCCGTGAAAGCTGTGGTGGCCTATTAGTTTGACCTATTGCCTCTCAAACAGAGGGTCGTGGGTTCCAATACGGGCTCGCACCTCTGATTTTTTTTGGGATTTATATGCGAAAATTATATTTGAAATTTGCCATGAGCTTCACGGTGAAGGAAAACATCGCGAGAAACCTGCACACACCTAAGATGAAAATCAATGGTGTGTGTGAAGTTACAAACCCTCCCTGAATCCGCGTGGGAATTACGGTCCAAGCTGTCTCGTTCTGAGAGGAGGCCTATTCCCTGCAGTGGGACGTATATAAGCTAGGATGATGATGATGGATGATGTAGATGTATAGACTAAAATAAATGGAATACTTACTTATTTTGCTCTTCCACAAAGTAGTGAGTTCCTAGGATCCTAGGATTGTAAGATCGCCAGCCGCTGATGATGTTTCGGAGAGAGGTTTGTATATGATGATTATTATGGTTCTCTTGGTTGTGTTTTTAGTTGCGTTTGCGTTGGTTATTTTTTTTTATGCGGAGGGAAGGCGGAAAAATTGCATGAGAACGTATATTTTGAGCGTAAACGTAGCATTTTGGCACGACTTAACCCACGGAGGAGCAAAATAAGTAAGTATTCTATTTATTTTACCATGGAACTCCGCAAAGTAACGCCTGGATCATTATATACAGTATTTTTGTACACTGTTTACCACTTAATTCACGCTACAAAATTAATTCTAAAAATTACAAAATAAATAAAACAAAAATACAAAATTATTTAATACGAATGGAGATGCATGCAATGCCTCATGTAGGTACGGGCAGTCTAGTCTATCTGCGATCAATTAAGCAGGATGCCGTTGCGTTGCCGTAGCTTAAAAAGGTAAAAAAGTAAAAAAGGTTTACTTAGGTGATTAACTTCCAAAATAAGTTGACAAATGTGATCTATCGTCAGAGATAATCTCGTATGAAGAATTCCGAGTCAAATTGAGGATACTGTAATCAGGCAGATTATAAAAAACGCTTGTGTTAAGACGACTTGGCTTTGATAGCATCTTAACCACTTAGTTGAAGTAATTGCTGTGAAAACATCTGTGTAACTCGGTATAACTTTGAACTCTTTATTCGTCATAGAAGAACAAACAACAAATTGAAGAACTCCAAACATTGGAGCTTGTTATCACAAGTTTTACTAACAAGGGCTATACTTTACCTTGGAGGTAAAAATATGAAACGGATGCGTTGTGGGTACCTACAGTGGATGATTAAGTTTATGCGTGTGTCAAATAATACCGGATAACCTTACAAAATATTCAATGAAACAAATATGGCTGATAACGTAAGCAAGAGCGACGCAATAATTTGTATTATTTTTCCTCAACTCAACTTGCAAGAATATAATAAGTAGTATTTTTATCGAATTTTTAGTCATTCCTAGTCTAACGTAACCAAAACGGTCAAAACGACATGCTTAATAATAGTTATTTGTTATACAAGGGGGGAAAGTTGTATTTTACCTGCGAGTGTCCATTTGAAACACAAGCTAACGAAAGGATTCTATGATTGACCACGAGCGAAGCGAGTGGTTCAAAATTAGAATCCTTTCGATAGCGAGTGTTTCAACACACGAGACGTAAAATAACTTTTCACCCGTGTATAACACAAAACTTTTCACCTCACTACAGCGAGGAAAATAAGAAAAAGGGTTTGTACTCTCAATTATTATTTATTTATTCACTCAAAATAATTAATTGAAAAGTTTTGACTTAAGTTTTTTTTTATTATTTCGGATGATACTTACTTGGACTGTCAGAACATTTTATCCGTTTTTGCAACAAGAATGAAGGTTAATGATGAATGCTGATATTTATGAATTAAAATAAAGTTGTAAGACTGTATTTAGTGTTTTTTACTCGATGCAATTCATTAATTGTGATGTTAAAAATTCAGCACTTTTAACGTTTTACGTTTTGTTAGCTGTCAAATAAATATCACGTAAGCTGCCTTCAAATGTCAAAACTCTTTCTTCACATGTGGATAAAAAGCGATTTTCTCAATAGATGTCAAACAAACAAAAAGGGCTTTCCGAGCTAGTGAGGTGAAAAATGTATTGTATTCTGTGCGATAGTCCTGACAAAAAAAGTTTAGATGATAAAAAGTCCCAACAATAATGGTTAATCGGGTAAATTGTTTTTTTTTACAAGGAAACATGATGTTGTCTAAGCTAGAAACCTGTGAAATTAACGTACTGTCAAGGGCATAAATATCGATACGTTACCAAGGCGTTAGAAATATCTATACAACTCTATGCCACTAAACCTAAGGTTGGTGTTAGCATATTTTTGATGCGATGGCTGTATAGATAATAATTTACGAACGCAGAAAGCGAAACTGCCGGACGGATGCGGGTAGAACATTATGTCTTTATACTCACAGGGATTCGTTACATAGAAGAAATGTGGGCGCCGTGACGCTATTTTTGCCCACAGATGTGAAGCAATTTATTAATTTAAATTGTGATGTATTTAAAATACGAGAGCCTAGAGTAGCAGAAGATTACGGCTCTAATTAATTTTGGCAACTAATCGAATTTGAACTGGAGGTTTGTAGCAATACACAGATTTTACCACTTACGCTTACGAATGGTATTTTAGAGTGACGTAATGTCAAAAATTGGGTCCTCGGTTTGCAAATGAATCCCCTCGAGTACGCCATAGAGGTATAATATTTAACTCGTTTCATCGTCACGATCAGCCCGCCATTTTATAAAACAGTGTCAAGTGAAACCCATAAATCGAGTACGAGTGCCGTGAGATCGGTACATGATTGTCGCACGCCGGGGGTGCAGTTAACGACCTGCTCTTCTTTTAAATCATATTGGGGCGTGATCGACCGCTTACCGTACAAAGAGGTCACAGTGAATGAGAAGTTACGTGATCGCACAATCAACATTGCATAACGACCGCTTTAGCCTAGTTGGTAGTGACCCTGCCTACGAAGCAAGAGGTCCTGGGTTCAAATCCCGGTAAGGGCATTTATTTGTGTGATGAGCACGAATATTTGTTCCTGAGTTATGGATGTTTTCTATGTATTTAAGTATTTATTTATCTATATAAGTATGTCTATCGTTGTCTAGTACCCATAGTACAAGCTTTGCTTAGTTTGGGACTAGGTCGATTTGTGTGAGATTGTCCCCTAATATTATTTATTTATTTATGTTAAATAAAAGTTTTTAAGAGCTCTTGATATTATTATTTAATTTGCACTGTTCGTATGTATGTAAGTTGTATGTGTGTACCTATGTAAAACTTTATACTGTACGGTCGGCCAAGAAAGTGGTCTACCAGTTTTGACAAAAGTTTCTGTGAGCCCTAAATATCGCTAAGGTTGACTTTTCTGTGTGAAGTCAGTAGTCACTGTCGTCATACCTTATTATTGCGAGAAAAAATCGACCTCGTTCAGCTTCTAATGATCAGATTAACTTGAAATTTGGTATGACCAGTACTTTGGATGACAATACAAGTACATTCAGCAAAAGAAGTGTCCATCAAAAATGAATTTTAAATTTTTACTTATTTTAACTTACCCAGAGAAAAAGTAAAAGACTGCCTCCAGGTTCCTGTGAAAAGATAACGAAAATTAGAAATGTTTTATATTAGCGGAATGCGGACCAAGTTGCGGGAAACAGCTAGTTTATTAGAACTTATACTAAACCATGTTATACCGCAGCGATCAACGGAGTAGCATAGTAAAAGTTGTAGTTTTTTTTAATATCGACCTCCGTAAAATAACTCCAGAATTAATCAACTATTTAAATTTAAGTGTATTTTCTTAATCTATATATTTTTCTCTGCCAATTCATAACAATACTAACTGCGTGACATAGTTATAAATTTCATTTATTTAATTCCACCAACTGACTTGAAGCCAGCTGATCTACTAGCGCATATCCCATTTCCTCATTAGTCGCTCATTATGTCCCTTTTCCACTGGGAAGGTTAGAAAGAGACACGCATAACAATAAAGCTAAGTGGAGCCACTTATGTTAGCCTGGAATGTCCTTCCTTTGCAATGTAGGAAGCTATCGCTCGGCGGTCGGTCTCTTAATAACAATAAATGAAATCTGACGTAATGCAAATCTACATTCAAGACGTGCACCACAAAAGATAATTTTGGCACAATATCACACATTGCTAAAATTTCTGGACTAGGTATTTATGAATAATGCTGAAGGTAAGTAGTGTGGAAGTATTTTGAACAGGTTAATCGAACAGAACTGAAATACAGATGATTCTGAACATGTAAGTGGGATCAAGCCTGCACTACAGTACCCGGCCATGTGTTACACACACACACACACACACACACACACACACACACAAACAAAAACACAAAAAAACAACGGTCTTTGGAAAAAGACTGCAAATGTCCGACATTTGCCAAGTCTTTTTTCAAAGACCGTGTGCAATCTTTATGGCCAGGTACTCAGCAAATGTATAAGTTGTTATACTACCGTACCGTATTTAGTTACGTGAAACATTCACATGTTTGTTTAGTAATTATTGACCACGACTGGAGTGTTAGTAACACATCTCACAAGTCTAAAAACTTAAAACAAAAGAACAGCAATATCACTAATTACTGCTACGAAAAGATAGCCTTAAAATTGACTGAGTTAGGGTTGGTTCTGTTGAAGTCTTCAAAAGCGCCCTATTATGCCAATATTTCTATTAGCCATCTGAAGGAGTCGTTCAGAATATCAAGGTAGCATCATACTGTTATTGCCTGCAATTTTGACAAAAAACAGTTAAGAAATCACGTACATTAAATTTGTTTCTTGTTAGGGATTCATTTCTGTTAAATGCAATTTTCCGGGAAGGAAACCTATGTGTTACTTCGGAACATAATGATACGAATTAAACTGACCGATTACATTTAAGCAACGGTACCTAACGGTACAGTTAACATTGAAAAGAAAATATGAACTTTAAAAGTAAAACATAATTAGCGCCACTGAAACGCGTTGAGTTCAAACGCTCATTTTATTCACACGACTAAAACATAATCATATCGCCAAGGTAATAAAGCTTAATCGAAAGGTCCAAGTAATAAATATTAATAACCCTCCGTAATGTCAATAAATAGCCATCAACTACCATTAGGGGTGGCATCGGTCATTAGAAGAAAACATTTCAAAATCAAACCGAAACTTGGTTCTCTGACAGAACGCGAACTTGCTAATTGCCGATGCTTCGCAGAACTAACCAAAACAGCCTAAATACATTTTGTAACATTATAACATAAGACTTTGCGTGCAAAGTCGTTGAGCTTAATATCGAATAGTCATGGCAGTGGAAATAAGGCCATTTAGAACATTTCTTCAGCAAAAATAAAAGCTAAAGTTTTGAAAATAAACTGTTTCAGTTGCCGTTGCCAGTTATAGTCGGTCTTTAGATAAATAATTATTTTCCTTTTGACGGAACTAGAATTTGCGAGTTCGACTATCTATTTCTATCTATTTTTTCAACGCCTTAATTGAAAAAAAAAAATACCCTTTCAAGTGGCTCCCAATTCGCTTTTGCCGAAAGTTACATTCTCCTCCTTTTTAACCCCCGACACAAAAGGAGGGGGTGTTATAAGTTTGACCGCTATGTGTGTGTCTGTGTGTCTGTCTGTCTGTCTGTGGCATCATAGCTCTTAAACTGGTGAACCGATTTGGATGCGGTTTTTTTTAATAGAAAGCAGGTTTCTTGGCGATGGTTCTTAGATATGTTTCATCAAAATCGGTTCAGCCGTTTCAAAGTTATCAGCTCTTTTGTTAGCTGCGGAAGGGATCTTAGACGCATAACGGGCATTGACTTAATGTCAAACATACGAGTGACATAATTGAATTGGGGTTTTTAAAATTTTTAATTTATAGTTATCTATGGCATATATGCTGCAACTACCCGCTACCTCAAAGAGCGATTTAGCTATGTTACTTGTATTCAAAATTACTTCTAACGTTTCTTTTTTCCAAGTATAAATACCAAGTCTATTCTTACAGGTACTTACTGACCAGGCTACCGTGATTGTGACACTCTTTGCCTATAAGACTTAAATGCAGTATATTTGTTTTTAAAAATAAAGAAATGTCTCCTATGTATACAATGTGCTATTTCCAAAATTTAAGGTAGTTGCCCTCCATGTGGCGTTTTTTCCACCCTGTATATTCGATTAAAATTAATATTGTTTCTGTAACTGTTGCTGTTATAGACACTTGATACTTGGCAGATATCGTCTTTTAGGATCATATACTTAGGTGCAGTGAGAAGGGATTTTGAGAATTTTCTGCGGGATAGAGTTGTCCATAAATCATATCAAAGTTTTTAGACGAAGTACTAATAAAAAACTCACAGCTATAACTTTTAGGTTTATTAAGACTTGCACTAGGGTGACTTGCTTTGCCCTATCTGCGAGTCTTCGAAAAATATGTCACACAGAGTTCGTGTATCTATTTGTGCATGCGGTCATTTTACTCGTGAATACAGCGCAGCGGTTCATTATAATTGTCACGCACAATCAACATTTTGGCAATGGCAATGTGGCAACCGAGATGACCTCTCAATAATCGACCCCTATATTGTCGAGTGAGTTTTTAACAACAGTTGTTACGAGTACATCCAATGCCGACGCCGGCATTTATAACCTCGTATTACGAGAACTTTTGGACAAAATACAAAACGAAATTAAAATTCCATTCCAGTCATATGGCACTGACAATGGCCCAGTTACTAATGGGCCGAGGTTTGCCACTTTTTACTACGGATATAATGTAATGCAAATATGAATTTAATTTAGTTATAATTCGTTTATCCGTCACGGCTCAGAGAGGATTTATACTTGTGCAACATACAACAATTCAAATAAAACTTATTTATTTGAACGGGTTGTTATAAGTACGAGTTCGATTACATACAGTCACTTTTACGCAAAATAGGCGCACAGAGACGTCGAGTTGCGGAAATTAGCCCGTTACTATCTATATACAGGCACACTAAAGCCTAAATCACAACATTTTCAGTAGTAGATCTTTTAGTAGCAGGACCGGACGGCCGTTCATTTATCTCGTAACAATATTTTTAGTGTTTTGCAAATAAAACTGCGTTACGGACAGCAACAGCAATATTTCACTGAGTTCCTTCCAAGTTTCAACGTCTACCATTAAAAAAAACTGAATTACTACTGTAAGATCCGTCCTAGTTCGCCGATTATGTCTGCTCCGGTGAAACCGTTCGTAACCATGCGGTCAAACATAATTTACTAAAAATCCTTATTGACGGTCGCGCGATTTTCCGATGCGACCAAGAGAAGTTTTTACCGCACGATGAAATCGCGGCGCTATATCGCGCGAGCGATGGGCAATTAGGACGGGGCCTATGTTTCTTGTTTTCTTTTATACGTTCGTGTGTCTCATTTTGGGGCAAAACACAAGTATTTATTATTCTCCTTTATTGTTTCCTTCTTTTCTTTCACGATAACTAATACTCCCGATACACTTAAATGCCAAAATAGTCACGATTCTGCGATGTCCTTTTTGTTCGCTCTAGCAATAACAATTCCAGTGAACTTTAAAGTTAACCGTTTCTCTAACGAAAGGTCCGGTTTGCGTATAAATATGTATCATATTATGTAAAATGGTAAATAAGAGTAACGGGGACCGGTCTGCCGGTTGCAAGGTCGAAGACAGGTTCCGTGCCAGTCATGACACAGGCATTGCAAAATTATTCCGTTCTGTAATCTGGGGATTCATTGCAGTTCTATATGGTAAGATGCCGTATTTGCGTTGTAAAAACCAACTAAATGAACTCGTAAAGTAATAGTATGCACACGTTCGCCTGCCTGGTTAAAGCGGCACAATCGTCCACATATACATATATTAGACGTCGCCTTTATAGTTGACTGATTATCAGCGTGCAAACATTGCATCCAAGTTTTTTCTTTCAAGCTACATTATTTCATGTACATAGACGCACCCGTTTAATCATTTTCGTTTACAAACTAGAATTTAGTCTTAGACACTACTTGTTAGATTTGCCGCTTCACAATTTTCAACGTTTTGGCTACCTAATGGCACCTAATGGTGATCAGGTATATACCTACTTAAGGATAAGGATGAAATTTGCATTTTACGCTTTCCAAAAGCACCAAGAGTAATTCAAATGTAAATAAGGTACTCAAATAGTTATAAAGAACTATTATTACATAAACTTGCGCCACTCGGTACGTCAATAGAACTGACCTCGCTTCACAATTTAACTCTTTATGTTTTATCCAAATCGCTAAACGATAAAGTACCTATCTTTCATCAGTCGTAAAGCGGATTTCATATTAATCGCTTAGAAAGCACTTACATGCTATGATACATTCATGAACACAACTACCATTCAAAATTTCAATTAAACTTGAAAGTTTACAAAAATTCTTACATACACACGGAATAAGTAAGTAAATATAATATTTATGTACTGATAAATAAAATTGGCGACAAAAATATTTCTGTGACATACATAGAACACTAAAGCATGTTCTCTTATTACAATTCTTAACCGTTTTTACGAAGCCAAATAAGTATCAATGCAAGTACGTTAAACCAAAACAACTGTCAAAGCGGATCCCATACTGCTTAAAAGAGACAATAATTAAGCTACTGTTACACATGCTCTAGAATAGCATGCTAAAAAGCGCGCTATGAGTATGCTTAATATGAGCATGCTTATGAACTGTTTACATTTGCTAGCAATAAGCATGCTAGTTTTAAGCATCCTCACAGCAAACACTCCAATATGCATGCCATTTGATAGCGTGCTCTCTGCCAGTTCAAACAAAATCATGGAAAATCAAACAGCCGTCCGCATGGAGCTGAATAAAATTATCCTTTTTCTGGCGATGAAATGCATCCAAAAACTTATCTCAGCTAAAAAGTGGAAAAAAAGGAATAGGAAGATTTGCATCTTGCAAACAAGATCGATACAAACATTCTCTTGATCTTGAAGCAAACGCGTTCACACTTGCTTATTATCTTTCCCCCTTCACCAACGCATCAACTAGCGTGCTCAAAGATAGCAGGGCGTGCTATTAGCCAATATGCCACTTAACAGTATGCCTAATAGTAGCATGTCCTATGCACACACGCTAGTAGGTAGCATTTGCTCGTTTGTAGTTTGTGTTCGTGCTAATAACGAGCATATTATGTAACAGTAGCTTAAGTCTTTACAATTTAATTTCAGACTCTTAAATTCCAATCCGCGCTAACCTTGAGCGCTCAATCTGCTAGGTATTTAATTTTACAACCTTTTAATTTACCGGTTATCAGCCATGTATCGCTGCATGCAGATTGACAGAATTAGCATCAAACTTCATTGGATAAGCCTACATGTACGCGTATTACGACAAATTGAGAGAAAACAAAGCTATAAAATGTACATACATTTGGCTTCTATACGCATAATAAAAACGATTTAACGGAACAGTATAGCAGATGAAGTAGTTTAGGAACTGAGATTTGATTCTGATTTGATTTTTAAGCATAATAAAGATTGATTTGATTTGATATTTTCACTTAGCAGTGCCTACGGCAAAGCATACGAATTGTACAGAAGTCATAGCAGAGTTATGTGTCTCGTTCTCAAAATCGATTCATCGATTTATTTATTTTTGTCAAAGTTTCATATACCTACGATCAGTTTCAAAACTTACGGACTCTACAATTAAAGCAGGTACGATGAAGTCCACTAGGTACTTTTACAATCAGTCCTAAGATTATTTATTTCATTATTTCGCACTCAAATCAATTATGTAAGTAAAATATAGGTAAGCCATCCGATCATTGTCCACCAATAACACTCGAGTTCACTTGCTTATGAAACTATGCTCTTTCGCAAAAATGTATAAAACATGTGGCAAGAACGCCTAAGGACAATACAAACAATACATTACCTACACAACAACACTAAACAAAACTGGAAATACCGCATCACGTTCACTTCCACAAACCACTTTGTACTTTAAAAACAAAACTCACATTATGTCATTGACTAGAGTAAAGTGAAACACAGTTCATACAATCATGAAGTCAAAATAGTTCGTTAACTTCTTAATTTCGAGATATGATCGCGTCAACTCAAGTATCGTTCATTTTTTCAGTCGTATCGTAGCGACCGTGAGTATAAGTAGACTCAAAGATTAAAGCAATCAAGTCCCGATTTTACAAAATAAATTTATCGATTATCACACAAAATGTTTTTGATTCATTTAGCACCCAAAATTAGGTTTAAAAAATATTTATCAGTTGTGTTTCACAAATACCGATCCATTAGAAAAACACGCGAAGGAAAAGGGATGTAAACTGATCTGGCTGCGCTTGAGCGCGAGACTCGAATGTTTTGAGCAGATCGCGTGATAAAGAAAGACGCGCCCACGCATTACGCGCGGCTATTACTAGAGCTTCTGTCTTGGCTTGGCCCTGTGGCATGCGGACAAGGTTGCCTGGAGTATCGTTCTGGCCCAATTTGTAGGTCTGTATGCTGATAAACAATCACATTTTGTAATTATTTTTTTTGTTAATTATTACAACATCGAACGCCGCCTCCGCACCTCCGAAATGATTCAGATGTTGCTACGCCGTTAAAATTAGGAAACGATTTTTTTACACTTTTATTTAAGGTTTCATTAGCGAATAAATGTTTCGCATTCGCTATCTAGGAAACTGCTATTTTAATGCGAGCCCATAAATTTATTTATGAAAAGTTATGGTAACTTAAAAACTTAGAACCATAAGTACCATAACCATACGAAGCCACCATAAGAAGATTCCGGAACATTCCATCAGATTGAATAATTTTATGATTCTAGATAAACGTTCACATGATAATTGAGGAGTGCAGGTCAGGAAGATTTTGAGGGACCTAGAATTAAATTGAATCTAATGGACAATGTCCGTTTAAGAAATGTAGGACACAGCCGGTAGGCCTTTTATTTCTTTTTGCTTTTTAGCTTGACATACTGCCAACGATTGCTAGGCCGCTCTAAAGAAACAAATAACAAGACTAAATCTCCATCAAAACTACATTCCCCGAGCCAGTAGGTATATCAAGTTAAGTTATTGCTATATCGCAGTTGCTACTTAAATTTCGCAACAGAAGCATAAAGTTGGATCGTAAACAATTTCTGATTGGGTTTACAAAATCAATTTTCATATTATGGCTTCGAATTCTATTTTCAAACACACTTCTCTTTTTTAAAAAAAAAATTTTGATTACTACGTTTCCATAGACTTATGCGGAATTTTATGAGTTAAAATCGGGTTTTGTTCCGCGTACCTTGATTTTGAAGAAGCCCGATATTTCGGCACAGTTGCATGCGCCATGATCACGAGACGACTCAACGAGATGCGCCATGATGAGTCGTCTCGTGATCATGGCGCATGCAACTGTGCCGAAATATCGGGCTACTTCAAAATCAAGGTACGCGGAACAAAACCCGATTTTAACTCATAAAATTAGTAATGACCGCGATAGTCTAAAATTGTGTTATGCGGAATATTTCCATAGACGGAGGTCATTGACTGAACTAAAGGTTTTCCATTGGATTTTATAAATTCCAAATGAAGACACCCTTTTCATTACTATAGACGCACACACCGACGAACACATAGAGCTTTAAGTGCTGTAACCAGTTATACCACTTAGTTGTGTCAAAGGCTAAAATGGGAAGAATTTAATTTTAGTACTTTTAGTTGAGTTTTCCATTTGAAATAAAATACTTGTATGGATATTGGATTTTGGATACATAGCAAACTAGAACTAAGGTCTTCCGCTCATATAATCTAAAATTGGCTACAAAAATTGCAGTATACAGAGCCATTGTCCTACCAAGTCTGCTGTATGGCTCAGAGACTTGGTGCCTTTATCGAAAACACATAAAGACATTGGATCAATTGCATCTCCGATGTCTGCGGGATATCATGGGCATCCACTGGACGGACCGCATCAGAAACACTGAAGTTCTTCGACGCGCTAAGATCTGCGGCATTGAAGCATATCTGATGCGGCGTCAGTTACGCTGGTGTGGTCATGTGTTCCGCATGCCAAATGAAAGGATCGCAAAGTGCATCTTTTATAGTGAGCTTCAAGAAGGCAAGCGCAAGCACGGCGGACAGCTCTTGCGATACAAAGATGTGCTCAAAAGGCATATGAAAAGCTGCAGTTTTGAACCCTTAACATGGGAGTCATCTGCTGCAAATCGCCCGGAATGGAGACGTCTTTTAAGGCAAAAAATCGAAGCCTTTGAAAAACTACGAAAAGACGAGCTCGACGCAAAAAGAGACGAGCTAAAAGCCAGACCACCAACGACTTTAACTTACAATTATAGTGGCGGCGTTCTCACCTGTCCGATATGCTCAAGAACATTGAAGGCCAAAATTGGCTACAACAGTCACATGCGAGCACACCAACGCGCGGACCAATGAGGCGCCAGCTGCTGAGCCTGTCCAGCAGTCGCTGTAGCCAAAATCGGCTCGGACAGTACAGCAGTAGTAGTACATAGCAAAACAACCCCCCCGCTACAAATATCATAGACCAGCATCTAACGAAGATCTACTCAGCCGATAAAACTTTATTGCTCGATAAATTGATCGGGGTTGGGTTGCTAATGTTATCTAAATGTATGTACAATCCAATCAGTGACGAAGCTAATGAAAAAATGTACAGATAAAAATTTAAAAAAAAAATTGTTGGATCTTACTAATGTTATAAACGCGAAAGTTTGTATGGATGTATGTATGGATGATGTTTGTTACTCTTTCACGCTAAAACGGTTTGACAGATTCTGATTATCACATTCCACCAAGACTCTTGACTATTATAACTTATAGCCTAGGATCCGAGTATACAACGACCTTCACCGATCTGGTTAATGGATAAAAAGTATTTTATATTAAATTAAATATATTACAAGTGGGTTGACTAAAAAAAATCAGTCCAGAATATGATTAATTTTTTTTTAATTTTAGCGTTTCGGTAAATAGACAAATGACATACCTACCAATCAAAAGTATAAAGCCTATACAGGGTTATTTGTAATTCACTAGCATCCTTTTAACCCTAAACTCCTACCACTTAAACAAACGTTTTTTGTTTTACAGCTTTTGTCATAACTTAATATTTTTGGTGTAATAACGTTTTGAAAATTTGAGATTTCCTCTTATTTTTACGATACTCTGTGTATTTGTATGGGAAAAAAAGTGCTTCATTTTAAAAAGTCGTAGAACAAAAAACATTTGTTTGAGTGACAGGAATTCAGGGATAAGAGGATGTCAGTGAATTACAAATAACCCTGTAGAATATGCAAACGTTAGGTTGACTAACCAGACTACCTTTTATTGATTTACCTGTTTTTTTGGGTATACCCAAATGTTATGACCGGAAAAAATAGTCAACCTAACGTTTGCATATTCTATAGGCTTCATACTTTTGATTGGTAAGTATTTCATTTGTCTATTAACCGAAACGTTGAAATGAAAAAAGAAAATATACTGGACTGAAATTTTTTAGTCAACCCACTAGCAATATATTTATTAACATAATTAATTTAATATAAAATACTTTTCAACACAGTTGCTCGTAAATTGACTCTTATTACACCGTTTTTAGTTTCATAATTCAGCATATTACTTACCACACTTGTGCTGTAAAAACATTACCGTACAAGTGCTGTAATATGAAATTTTTTTAATTTGAGCAAAAGTTTATGTCTAAGAACATTGAATATTTTCACGAATATTAAATTATTTTAGGGTTAAGATGACAAATAAACATTTTATTTCATCAAATTGTATATTTATAAACACAAATTAACTTAATTATCGTATTTACAAACATTAAATTTATAGTTTATTTATTTTTATATTGCTGCTGCTCTGGCTGAACAGCCGTTTTTGCCAATGCCTTTATTGAACCTGCGCGCGCATCGAAAGTGCGGCGCGCGAAAAAAACAAAACTAGTGTGTCATTTTACGTAAATAATTGGTAAAGTTGATGCTGTGTGGTTAATTACTATCAAAAACATCTACTTCAAATAGTGAAGACGAGCAAAATATTAATTCAACCCCGCCGGAAATACTTATCGAGGCACGAACGCGAGTGATAGCATAAACTGGCAAATAAATACAAGCCCAGCTCGTTATATCCAGGTTGAAAAGCACAGTAAAGACCAAAAATGAAGTTGGTAAAGATATAATACTTAGTAACTTGACGGCATTTCTAAAGAGACATCCTGGCAGATCTATTGGTCGAAAGTCAAAGGTGTCGTCACCAACCGATGTTGAAAAGTTTTTAAAAGAAGCTCCGGACAGTCAGTACTTGACAACAAAGGTCAGTTGAACATTATAAATGTAAATTTATGTATCAGCTCTATAATTGCGTTATTATAGTACTATGGCAATACGTTCCTACAACTTTACTAATATACTTATTTGATCTCTTTGCAGGTTGCGTTAATATTCGGTATTACTGGTGCGTTTAGACGTCAGGAGCTCAATAAATATTACAACCAAGGATGTAACCCACGGTGAAATGTTCCTTGTAAAAATTACAAAAGTTACTAACAATACAAGTTTGTTTTTTTCCTCGCAATTGTGTTGAAAAAAGTCGTATGCAACTCGTGTGCATTGATCATTACACACTTCGGCTTCCTTATCGCGCTCGCCTGACGGCTCGCGCTTACAATAATGCCTCATGTGTAACGACCAACGTAGCACACTTGTATCATAATGTACTATTTCATCCATTAACCAGATCGGTGAAAGTCGTTGTATACTCGGATCCTAGGCTATTATAGACATTTGCATTAATTAAATTGCCAAATCACCGAACAAAAATGAAATGTGCCAATTTTTGCGCCATATTCTGCTGTCACATTAGAACGGTGACTGTACATAATAATTAAAGTCTATTATGTACTAAGTGTGCCATAAAAACATTATCGGCGCATTTAAGCATGTGCATTAGCGTATTTGTTGCCAAAGATGATGTAACGAAGACGAGCCTCGAAAGTGGTCGAGCCGGTACGAGTTCAACCGGTTGCACTTGATAGGGTTGTCAGTTGAGTATTACTATAAGTAGAGTTTAAGATCAGAGGCCATATTGTGTTACGCACAGGTGCTTGCAATCGGATTCACCATCTCTTTCTACCCCCATCCTTTACCGTGTGACAGAGAGAAATGGTGTAAACGATTGTGATTCCAAATGCATTATACAATAGGAACGAACTGAAACAATTACTTTGCTCACCCACGACGTTATGATAGTTACGTTTATGCAAGAAATGTGTGTTCATGCAGTTCCTCCGCCTCCACACTCTACGAACACACACAAACTCAATTATAACCACCACCAAACTACACTAACGCGTTTCGAACTCAACCAGTACGCTTAGTATAGGTAACGCCACCAGAGTTGAGGCCATGCACACAACCACATCTCATGTAATGACAGCGGGATTTTGACGTTGTGTTGACGTTTAACGACAACACAACGTCAAAATCCCGCTGTCATTACATGAGATGTGTTGTGTGCGTGACATCAACTCTGATGGCGTTACCTATACAAGTTTTACTTCACCAAAATACTTCTCGATCGCGTTTACGTAAAAAAATCAATTATAATGGAAGCATGGACAGCGCCTCCACGCGCGCGCGTCCATGTTTCCATAGAATTGAAATTTTTACGTAAACGCGATCGAGAAGTATTTTGGTGAAGTAAAACTTATACTAAGCGTACAGTACGCGTATCGCGTTTACGTAAAAATTTCAATTCTATGGAAATATGGACGCGTGCGCGCGGAGGCGCTGTCCATGTTTCCCTAGTAATTGATTTTTTTACGAAAACGCGATCGAGAAATATTTTGGTGAAGTAAAACTTATACTAAGCGTACAGTATGCTTAGTATAAGTTTTCCTTCACTTCAATACTTCTCGATCGCGTTTACGTAAAAATTTCAATTCTATGGAAACATAGACGCGCGCGCGCGGAGGCGCTGTCCATGTTTCCCTAGTAATTGAATTTTTTACGTAAACGCGATCGAGAAGTATGGCAGTGAAGGAAAACTTATACTAAGCGTACTGTACGCTTAGTATAAGTTTTACTTCACCAAAATACTTCTCGATCGCGTTTACGAAAAAAAATTTAATTACTAGGGAAACATGGACAGCATCTCCGCGCGCGCGCTTCCATGTTTCCATAGAATTGAAATTTTTACGTAAACGCGATCGAGAAGTATTTCGTGAAGTAAAAACTTATACTAAGCATACTGTATGCTTAGTATACGTTTTACCTCACCAAAATACTTCTCGATCGCGTTTACGTAAAAAAATCAATTACTATGGAATCATGGACAGCGTCTCCGCGCGTGCGCGCCCATGTTTCCATAGAATTGAAATTTTTACGTAAACGCGATCGAGAAGTATTTTGGTGAGGTAAAACGTATACTAAGCATACTGTATGTTTTACTTCACCAAAATACTTCTCGATCGCGTTTACGTAAAAATTTCAATTCTATGGAAACATGGACGCGCGCGCGCGGAGGCGCTGTCCATGTTTCCATAGTAATTGATTTTTTTACGTAAACGCGATCGAGAAGTATTTTGGTGAAGTAAAACTTATACTAAGCGTACAGACCTCATCCTCGGAGTTTGGTGGTGGTGATAGTTGGGTTGGTGTGGTTTGCATAAACGTAACTATCATAAGGTGAGCAAAGTAATTGTTTCAGTTCATTGATATGGGAGGTCCATAAAGTAACGCCTGATTCAATAAGTTATTTAGACAATAGGACCTCAGATATCACTATTGTTTAACGCATTCGAAATCACAATAGTTTTCACGCTTTTCCACCGAAAGGTGTTGGTTGAGGGTAGAAAGAGCGACCGCCGCGTGTTATACAAGACAGCTTCAGGTTATTTGGACGCACAAACATTCACGGAGAACTTTTTAAAATAATGAAAAGTAACCGATAAATATTTTAATTTGGCAATACCTATTTTCCGATACATTTTTTGTGACAAAGGATTTATTAATCTTGAAGGAAAACCAAAAAATCCATGATTTACCTGGTTTCAATTCTTTTTTACAGAATGAAAAAATTATGTACCTAACAAGTTTTGAACCGTTAAATAATCAACCTCTTGTTAACCCTCTATAATTAATAATTACACCATTGTGAGGAATCTGAATGGCGTGTGTCAAGTTCTCAGTCTGTACCTGTGTTTTTACGCTTGTGCTTAGAAGTAGGGCTTGCATAGGCTGGAGTCAGCCAGCCCCTTTCTTGTGAAAATTGTAAACAAATATGTCAGTGATAAGATCGTTTTTAGAGTTCCGTAGTGAACTAGGAACCCTTATAGTTTCGCCATGTCTGTCCGTCTGTCTGTCCGCGGCTAAGCTCAGAGACTGTTAGTACTAGAAAACTGTAATTTGGCATGAATATATATATATTAGTCACGCCGACAAAGTGGTTAATTAAAAAAAACTAAAAAAAATTTTTTTAGGGTTTTTTTTTTCTCGACTAACCCTATAGTGTGGGGTATCGTTGGATAGGTCTTTTAAAACCATTGGGGGGTTGCTTACATGATTTTTGTATTCAGTGATTTGTTTGCGAAATATTCACCCTAAAGTGAAAAATTTCATTAAAATCGACCGTCCCCCCCCCCCCTCTAAAATCTAAACTGTTGGGTGGAAAAATTTGAAAAAATTCAAAATGGTAGTAAATATATTAAATTTACAAGGAAAATTATAGCGGCTAAGATTGCTTGGGAATTATTTGTAGTTTAAGAGTAAATAGTAGCCTAAGGTATTAAACATACCGTCACTACTTTGAAAAACTTGTATCTCAAATCAGCATGTAAACAAAACTGAACCTTGATATGCGCGTAATAAAGTTCACTTTGCCAGATTAACGATTTTGAGATACGAGCTTTTTTCAAAGTGTTGACGATACCTAACTTGGAAGATTCCGTACACATACGAAATCCTTAGAAAAATATTACTTGATTTTTTCGTAATGGCTACGGAACCCTATCTTGGGCGTGTCCGACACGCTCTTGTTGTATTTTTCCACCGTCGATTACCTACACTGAGTGAATGATTCACATATCCGGTTTGTATGTTCCATAGCACCAACTGATTTTAGAGTGCACTAATTGTAGAGAACTAACATAAACACCTAATTAAATCTAAAGTTTAAAGACAGAACGCGGAAATCAATAATTTCACGCTGCGAGTGCGTAACTAATTATTTACTCTACTTTCTATTTATTAAACCAGCGTTTGGTGCAAAAGAAATGATCGTAGGACAACAATGACAGGTAATTACTTGCAGCTTTAAAAAACACTTTCTTTCACTGTCGTACAAACTCGGCAATTTTACTTCCCAATGTTTGTATTTATTTTTCCGGCAAAAATATTTGCAAAGTAAAATAATTTACTCGAGAACCATAACAGATTGGGAAGCCATGTATGCCGATACTCCACTTGATGCATATGGTGAAACACCCATCAATTCCCGGTTATAACTTATCTTTTCTTTTTTTTTTTCAAAGCGTTCTAGTTACGGTATGATTATGGAAAAAAGCAGTATGCACTGTCTTTTTAATACATTTTTGATTAATTATATGAATAAGATAAAGAAGCATTATTTTTTCAGTTACATTATTATTCTTTGGCAATTACATTAAGATTTTGCATGCCAAATTTTCGCAGAGCACACACATTTTGTTATGACATGTACTTTCAAAATTCTTCTGACATGTGCAATATTTTATTTAATTTTGATGAAAAAGCGTACGCGACAACCCTATAGTCTGAGCATCTCAGACCTGTACCTGATTTGCCACTGTGTCATCGGAGCAAGCCGACCTTTGTTAAGAGACGAGCACAATTGCCCTTCCGCGCACTTTTTCTACTCAAGACAATGCACATATTAACTAAGTTCACAAAAGGGCTTATAGCCATCTTAACACATTAACTAATTTAATACTTTATTGTAAAGGGTGCAGAAATCAAAATGAGTCTGTTAGAAGTCATTCATTTGTGATTCCGACCCACTTAACAAACATTGTTCTTCTCTCCCGTATTAAGAGCTTCCCATGATTAGTATTGTATGTAGTAGACATATTGACTGTCAGTATAACTGGTTCTGATATAACCAATTAATCAATGTGTTGTGTGTGTGTGTTTGGCACACAAAGGGGGTGTGAGGCCGCGATTCATGCCACACGCGCTTTCGTCATGGAGCCCGGGAATGCAGACTGCGTCGTTTTGAAATTGGATCTCAAAAACGCCTTCAATACTGTAGAGAGGGATGTTCTGTTGGGCGAAGTGGAAAAACTTATTCCTACCTTGTACCCTTTTCTGCACCAGGTTTACCATTCTCCGTCTAACCTCGTCTATAATGATTCCCTAATCCTTTCGCAGGTGGGTGCGCAGCAGGGAGATCCACTTGGGCCGCTTACCTTCAGTCTGGCTATCCATAATGCCGTGTCGTCACTGAAATCTCCCCTTAATATTTGGTACTTAGATGACGGCACTTTAGGGGGGGATCCTGACGTCGTTAATCAGGACTTGGCTTTGCTTATCCCCCGTCTACGGGATATGGGACTGGAAGTGAATGCGGGGAAGTGCGAGGTTTACTGCTGCGGACCTGCTTCTTCTTCTTCTATATCATCTTTAAGATCTTTGCTTCCTGGTCTCAAAGAGCTTTCACACGGAACATTTGCCCTTTTGGGTTCTCCTATTTTTCAAGTGGCCATTGCTATTGCAATAGAGTCCAGGAAGCGTCTTCTTTTGCTCGCCCAGGAACGCCTAAAATTTGTTAATGCCCATGTCGCCCTGACTTTGCTGCGCATGTGTTTTGCAGTTCCAAAAATAACATACCTTTTAAGGACCACTCCGACTTGGTTGTGTCCGGGTGACGTATCTTCATTTGACGTCGCGCTGAGAGATACGGCAGAAACTATATTAAATGTGTCTCTTTCGGATGAACAGTGGATCCAAGCGTCTTTGCCGATGCGTAACGGTGGTCTCGGTTTGCGGCGTGCAGGGGATGTCGGCTTGCCAGCCTTCCTAGCGTCGGCACATGGAGTTGGTGGCCTGGTCTCTAAAATTTTAAACTCTCATGGAAACTGGGTTACCATTCCGTTTGCGGATGATGCATTGGCAAGGTGGACGGCTTGTTACCCAGCTGCGTCGCAGCCCGGGGCTCCACAGGTGCAGCGAGCTTGGGACGATGTGGGGGCTGAGGACGCCCTTGCGCGGCTTATGGGTGTGGCCGTGGGGGCAAATTTGGCTAGGCTAAAGTCGGTGTCAAGAGTCGAAGCGGGGGCGTGGTTGCAGGCTTTGCCGGCTCCTCATTTGGGAACACTCCTGGACAACGACTCATTGCGGGTGGCATTTGCTCTCCGCCTGGGCTGCGATGTTTGTGTGCCTCATAAATGCATCTGCGGCTCCATGGTGGAAGCAAATGGCCATCACGCATTGAGTTGCTGTCGTTGTTCGGGAAGATTTCCGCGTCACCACGCTCTCAATGACATTGTAAGGAGGGCTTTGATATCCGCCAACATCCCTTGCGTTATGGAGCCGCCAGGCCTTTGCCGTACCGATGGCAAAAGGCCAGACGGTCTTACTTTAGTACCATGGCAGAAGGGAAAGTGTTTGCACACCTCAGCCGAACGGTGCGTACAGCTGGAGCCGCTGCAAATTTTGCCGCTGATAGGAAGCGGGAAAAATATTCAGCCCTGGGCGGTGACTACTATTTTGTACCCCTTGCCTTTGAAACTACTGGGTGCTGGGGGTCGGAGGCTATTGCCTTTATTAGGGAAGTGGGACGTCGCATCAGGGAAAGGGGATCCGACGCCCGTGCGGGTTCGTACCTGGTGCAAAGGTTGTCCATCGCCATTCAACGTGGTAACGCGGCCAGTGTGATGGGTACCTTTGCGCCAGGGACAACTCGTGGGGGACTTTTTGACTAAACTTAGGCTAGTCTTAAGTTATAAATTTATTGTTTTATTTTTTGTATTTTTGACTTACGATAAATAAATATAACCATTTGTGCAATATTAATCAATTCACTGTAACAGAACATAACTAGTATAAAAAATACATTTGATAATGGGATTAGCGTTTTTGTATTGTAATGATTACTATACCATTGTCAGGTCACTTCGTTGGTATCAGACTTTGCCAATATCCTGTTGGAATGTTATGTCATAGTTTGTAATAGAGGGCTTCGTAACTTTATTCATGCTGGAATTTTCCTACTCGAGGGTTCTTTGTTCACACATAACTCATCAATATAAAGAGGTACTTTCGAGTTCCAGATCTTTTCAACTCTTTGACTTATGCAACTAGTTCTGCTAATGACTGTATAGTATAACTGACTTGTGCATCTGTTTTGTCCTGTAATCTGTTAGTTTCCTGTGTTTTATGTACAATGAATAGGTCTACATAATGCTCAAATGAAATTGGAATATAGTCACTATACGCCCCGCACCGGTAAATAGTACAACCCCGTAAATAGTACTTACCGATGCACTCTCGACCCGACCGGACCCGCTCCAGACCAGCTCCCACCTATATGTCGAATCGAACTTTAGTGTGTTTTGAGAAAAGCCAGTTGAGCGGCTTGCTCTTTGCAACACTCATGCACACAAATTAGCAAGTTACACGTACTGATACGAGTAAAAAGTTACTAGCATGTATTAAGCAAAGAGTGTCCAATCCACCTACTAGGGCACCCATTCGCTCCACAAAATTTGTCGCACTCGCGTCAAATAGCAGTCGAAATTCCTCCATATTATTGTATCGGTCGCCCTTTTTTGTGTAACCCCTGTTGGCCAATATCTTGTAGTGTTATTCAGTGCCCATACGCAAGATGCGAACGGCCGTGTCGTCATTTGTATTGTAGGTCGACAACGACGCTTATGGTAATGGAATAGCCAGTTAAACTCCGTGGTTATTTACGACAATGACAGTTTCTTATACTCATAAAGGCCGACCAATAAGAACATGAACCGTGTTAATAACAAAATAGTCAATCTTGAATCGAATGCTTAGTTAGAACATTATTTCAGCCGAAAGACGTCCACTGCTGAACATAGGCCTCCCCCAAGGCTAGCTAAACTGTCCGGTCCTGCGCCATACACATTTAACGCGTATCCGCAACCTTAACCAGAGCCTTTAATGTCTAACGCACTCAGAATCACAATCGTTTTGACCACTTCTTTCTGTCACACGGTATAAGATGAGGGTAGAAAGAGACGGTGAATGCGATCGGGAGAGCCCGCACGTCAGACAATACGGCCTCACTCAGGCCTACCTACACTGCGTCTTCCGGTCCGTGGACGCCATTCTGCCCCATCGGACATCAGTTCTACGAGCGATGTGCCCTGCTCAATGACACTTGAGTCTGGCGATTCTTCGAGCTATATCGGTGACTTAAATACCCAGAACGATATTTTTCTATTCTGAAAACAACAACGCAAAGACGGCGTTTTGGATACCTAATACAGATATGGATTCTATGTATACAGTCCACATCCTAAGGATGGGTCCAGATTTGCATCATTTTAGCGTATTATATCATCGTCACTACCACCGACGTGTATCATGAATATAAGTTTGGACGTGGAAGATCCGTAATCATGCAATACGCTGTAACTGATACGTGACGAACCATATAACACTACGTAACTTAAATACTGATATTAGTTATGTTTCAAAGTGAGCGCTGATACATAAAATACTGGTGCTGGACACAATACGCCTGATTTGGATACGATGAAGTGATACAAATGTAGACCCACCCTAAGTTTTGCAAAGATAATTATAAAACATTAGTACATAAGACAAAAAATATAAATTATCCATTTTACATCATAACATCAGACATCAGTATGTTCCATACCTATACATAATTTAATTAGTACAAACAGGTATGATATAAATAATGCCGATTACCTATAATCGAACCAACCGGAAAAAAAGTTCATGTTGCCAGAGGGAAAGGTTTTACTCCTAAATTAGGTGTGAACCTGTTCCGTAGGGGCTTGAGTTCATCCAGATTGTGTGTCGTAACCACATGGTTTGGACAATGTAAAATAGCGATAAAATAAATGATGAATACAGAGAAAGGAAGAAAAAAATCAGTAAATTTTCATTTATTGGCATCTTTTATCGACATCTTACTTATGAACAACTTGAAATGACGTTTTTCTGCAAGCAGTTAAGCAGTTAAAAGTACGTTTAACCTTTGCGCGGCGTCGGCGTGCGTTGCGCCACTGAAAGAAACGCCTAAGGCGCGCGCGCGCGCAGGGATCGTGACTCCTTCCATCGCTCCCCTTTCAAGCTAACCTTATTGTACAGAGAAGGGGGCTACTACGAAATATGATTTTCGAACTTGGTATCGTGCCGTCCCTTTCACTCTTCTATTTAATACTACCTATTAGCATGAATGGAACAGAACGATACAAAGTTCGAAAATAGAATATCTTAGTATAAGGTTTGTTTCTATTATACCTACTACTCAAGACTCATGTTTGCATGTAATTATGTATCCAGTGCGTTTTTATTTCAATCGTTATTACAAGCGTATCGATTTTAAATTTCAAATGCGACGCGAAAGTTTGTGAGTATAGTGCGTGCGTGCATGTGTGTGTGTGTGTGTGTTTGTTACTCTTTCATGCTAAAATGGCTGGACGGACTAATGGATGAAATTTGTTAAGTAGGTAGCTGGATATTTGGACACACAGACTACTTTTTCTCCCGATATTAGCGCTAAATGTAGAGACATTAAATTTTGCACAGGTATTCATCATACAACGTATATATGAAGACTACGAATTAACTTTTTCCTACGGAAATTTAGTGAAATCTTAGTATATCAATTCCACTGCCAGATCTAACTATTTATGCGAGCAAATCACGGGTTAAGTTTGGTTAAAGCTAAGAGAAACCGAAATTAGTTTCGATTTCCCATTTATATCGGTCTTCAATTTCAATGTCAGAACTTATACAGATTACAGAAGCCCTAATGATCCTAACTGACCTAACCAAACATGCTGAGACTGAATCCAAATAAAAAGTAATAAAAATACAATCCTGCGAACAAAAAAGTGTTGGGTAACGCCTCGACTCATGCGCGTGTACAGTCCAAGGCATAAATATGAATACAGTCATCACGTCACATCAACCTTATGGTTAGTAGTTATAAAACTGTAATTTTATAGATATTTTTACACCAACATAATATATTTATGGCCTTGAATGTGAGTAACACAACTAGTTTACAACTATGCTCACGTCGAGATTTAGTTTTACCGGCGTCAATTGAGTAACAGGTAATTTTGGTACAAATGTCTGTATACAATAGTACAAAATGTCTCATCATCAAAATGTACAACGGTCAAAAAGTATGTAAATGTAAACATGAACCAAAGAATTAGATGCCATAAAAATCCAAGAGCCTAGTGGTATGATAGAAATAACGAACAGTAGATAAATAGCCAAGATCCGAAAACGCTCAGTGGGAAAATCCTTTTCTCAAATTGTACAAAAGTCAAAAAGTATATTAATGTCAATGAGCACATTCAGGCAATCTTATTTTGTAAATTTTAACCCCAGAGTATTCTGTCGTAAAAACTTCCAGACACGAGGACATTTTAAACCACAGTGAATGCTGTCTTGGAAATATTCTGTCATAAATATCATATTGGCCAAAACATATTCTGCCCCTGAAATATTGAGACAAAATGACCTGATGGCACAAACATTTTGAACTTTTTGACAGTGTTACATAAAAACACTATGCATTTTAGCATTTGAAAAAAAATGACCTGTTACTGTTAATTGGCCATTGACTGAACTCTGTCTTTAGGTACGTTTTATGTGATATGACGTCGAAGAAAGAAGCCTATTCCTTGCACAATCATGCGGCAGTGAGTAAGGTTAGTATTGTATTGTTGAAATACGACTCTTGCTTGACTCAAGTGCAAAGGTGAAACCGTTTTCGACGTAGTATGTGAAATTAACTAAGAATTAACAATGTTAAGAAACATGGAAACGATTGTTTGTTAAGTAAATATCAATTACGACTTATTTATTATGGTGAGTCGTTGGTCGTAGTAAATTGAACAAATAGATTATTGCGTCACTTAAAGTATAAATAACATCGAAAAACTCGGTTCTGTACAATTAGATTAAATTTATTAATCACAGGTGTCTGGGTAGTTTAAAAGCAATATATAATTATTAAATAAATAACCTTCACTAAGTCAGCATTCTAAAAGTATCTTATTGTTTTGTTTTGGAAACGGCTTCCCTCCAATTTACTGTATTATAACAAACTAGCTGTTGCCCGCGACTCCGTCTGCGAAGAATTCGTTTATTCGCAATCCCGCAGGAACTATGTAATTTTCCGGGATAAAAACTATGCTATGTCATTTTCCAGAATTTAAACTATTTATAGGTATACCAAATTTCATTTAAATCGGTTCAGCAGTTTGTGTGAAAAGGTAACAGACCGACAGACATTCGTAATTTCGTAGTAGGTAAATAGTATCGGATGGATATAAACTACAGCAAAAGGGCACTGATATGAAAATATTGTTGCCTTGTGATAAAATGACTTTCTGTTAAGTTTTTTGTGGCGAATTCTTCTTGGCAATGATGGTTTTTCATAAGCACTGGTAGTCTAAAAAAATAAGATAAAATAAAATAAGATAAGATAAGATAAATTTATTCTAAATTTAAAATAGACATGTAAAACAGCCTTTTGCGACCCAATTGCGGAATAAACGTCTTGATTTTGATTGTTATTTTTATACTAGGTACAATTTGAGTTTCAACAGATAGGCGCGCAGAAAAGTTTTCTTATTAAAAATCTAACTCATTGATCTCTCTTGCTGTAAATTGTAAAAGTTTTGTTAAAAATTTAATTTTAAATGCAAGCTTTTTCGCTGACTGTACTTTTGGTGGACTTTACTTGCATTGTCATCCAACTTACATAAGTATACCAAATTTTAAGTGAATCCGACAACTGGAAGTGGGTCAAATTCGATTGCCAAGATTTGACCCGTACATACATATAAATACATACATTGCAAGTTAATAAAAAGGTTTTAAAAAAAAATTGTCGCTTGTCAAAAGCCAAATTCATGGTATACTAGCTATTGCCCGCGACTTCGCCTGCGAAGCATTCTTTTATCGCTACCCCGCGGGCACTATACAATTTTCCGGAGTAAAAAGTATTTTAAATTTTAACCCGTAATCTGCGTGCTGTTCAGCTGTTTTAGCGTAAACATTCATATTATCTACTTCACAAATTTTCGCTTTTATAATTAATAAAAGTTACAGAAATCAAGAAGATAACATAGATATTTTACAACGTACACTTATGGGACCCAAATATCTATATCCTTTACACAAAATGACAAAGCACTTAAAATTTACCAAGTCAATCGTAGTGAGCGCAAACTCGGTGATCTAATAAAATGCCTATTGCCATAAGCGATGCGCCCGAGTTGAAATCTTATTACGTCGCTGCGTTCTATGGTTTCACTGCCATCAAAACCAATTCACTTGACGGCAACATTGTCTTGCTTAATTGATGTTTATTAGCTATTACCAAAGGAAGTTAATTAACATTGACTGCAGATATATTAGTTGTTTAATTGCGATACGGTTGAGATGAAACAATTGATGCGAACAGCAGGTTAAGTGCAGATTACTATGTTGCTAAATGTAGATTGTTAAATTTTGAATAGAGGTACAAAAAGCGCGGAAAATTCTGGTTTAAAGTTATAACTAGATTTTTTAGCAGAACATTAGAAATCACGTCATAGAAAAATTTTAAAAGCAAGTTGCCACTTTAAGTTTGTGGTCTTGTGTTCGAGTCAGTTTATTGAAAACTCTACACACTATTTACCATGAATAAGAATTCGTAGTATTAAATTTAAACCTATCTTTTAAATGTCCTTGTTATGTTTGACATTGCTCATTCACGGTAAATAGGTAATAGATTACCTACTTAGTATTTTCTTTTAGTAACGAATGAGCTGTAATCAGACATGTGCACGTAATACACAATAATTAGAAAACACAATGATTATCGTGACGATAAACTGTGCAGTTTGATTTTCGCCGATTCGTTACAATTCAACTTTGTGTAAATCATAGCCTTATATCTATGATAGCCTGGGAGTTATCGTAGACAACAAACATTATACTTTGCGGTAGTTTAAAGCTAAATAGCAGATGCCAATTAGTTATAATACAATTTCACATACATAAAATAAACTAGCATCTTGTATTTAAAACCGATTTTCATTGTACAATAACAACCAGTTTTGGATACTTTAAACCACATCATATCGTCCAAGAACTCTACTAAACGTTTGGTCAATATAAAGGTTTATAATCTGCAAGGATTTGTAGGTTCATATCCGAAAATAAACATTTCTCGAAAATTACAAAACAAAACTGAAAACTACTGTTTGAAAACAGGATTTTGAGTCATAAATCAAGCAATCACAGTACTGTACCACTATTTCAGGCCGCAGCGTGGGTGCAGAAAAATATCGGATCAACATCAACACGCGTCGCGCGGGAACAGTGATTTAGAGCGTTATTTAACCGCTGTTGCCTCGTTAACGGACTGTTAAAACGATTAATTTTTAAATAATTCTTAAGCGATCTGCTGGTGACCGATAAACTATATACATCAGATCAGATATACATCAGTGCCCAAAGACAAAATTCATATAAGCGTTAACAATTGACTAAGCTAGCAAAGATTATACCTACATATTTTTATCGTGAGCGACAAGCTTGCGTGCATACCTTTATCGTATAATTTACAGTCAACGGCCGTTATGAAGTAAATCCTGACACCTCTTCCTCCTTCCTTCCTTCTTTGCTTCTCCTATTTTAAAGGCCAGCAACAGATCAGTGACTCTCTTTAAGTTGTTGATATTTATGGGCGGTGGTGATCATTTCCCATCAGATGACCCCCTTGCTCGTTTGTCTCCCTCACATAATAAAAAAAAATAACATCAGACAACTATGAAGTTTCTGAATATTGAAAATGTGACCCATAGAAAATAAATGCTATGCTTACTATTCTGTCACAGCCATACCCAACAGGAATGTTCCTATGGTTCACATAATTGTGCCATGTGTCAGTAATCTGAGAAATTTTTTAAAAAAATATACCGATTTTGATAAGCATATTTAATTTAAATGCAAACATGCTATTAGGCGAATTATGTTTCGTTCTTATCGACACAAGTGCTGTTATGAGGAATAGAGTGTAGACTTTTCTGAAGTCATCACTACATATACTTTGTGCGAGATAAACCTGGAAAAAAGTTCATTGACCCGCCTTCTACCACGTTTCACACAAAATGTACGTTCTCTGTCGCTCGCTATACAAACTGTCGCTAATCATGTCGCGACACGAGTTTCATAATACTCTGACCAAATGTGAAAAGAGTAACTTCGAAAGTAACACTTTTTAGGATTTTTTGTTGATGTATATGACATTATTACTATTTTCTTATTTATTATTCTAACATAAATTACGGTTGATGTGATTGCTAAATTTCACAATTTTCATAATTTTTGATACAACTGATTTTTTTCTTACTTTTATACACTTTAAAATAAATATTTTGTAAATTATCCATCAATAATATATGCGTAGTTCATTATATACTGTAATTACTTCATTACATAATATTAATCAACAATTGTATTTTACACACTCAAAACTCGAAATTTTAAGTTACGCGCTTACGTTTGCAAGCGTCGTTCGGGCAGGGACGCGACACCCGTGCGCTTAGTATAAGTTTTACTTCACCAAAATACTTCTCGATCGCGTTTACGTAAAAATTTCAATTCTATGGAAACATGGACGCGCGGCCGTGGAGGCGCTGTCCATGTTTCCCTAGTAATTGATTTTTTTACGTTAACGCGATCGAGAAGTATTTTGTGAAGTAAAAACTTACACTAAGCGTACAGGTCGCCAATTTGGCCGTCTTTTACTTTTGTTTCGTTTCCATTCCTCGTTTGGCAAGCGCTTGCGTTAGACGTACTTGGGAGAATTCCACTTTGTTGTTTGTTTGCTAAAGGTGTTGTTATTTGTTATTGTTAATAGTTTGATATTCGTTTTTGTTAATAGTTTGTTATTTGTTTTTGTTAATAGTTTATTAGTTGTGTTATTTGATAAGCTTGTTGAGCGACAATTGAATTGGAGAACAAAAATAAAACTCGGCGTCGAAGGATTATTGAACCTCAGGCAGGTGAGTACTTACCTAAATTTCAAATTCAACTTGCAAGATTTGACCCGTTGCCGGCGGTACATACAGAAAGCGCGCGCCGACACGATCGGGTAACGAGTGTGAGTGAGAGAGAGTGGCGCGGTTTCCTTTGACGCGCCGCCACGGCGGGCGCCGCGTCAAAGGAAACCGCGCCAGTGCACAGTGGGATATTTTGCTATTCCAGCTGGCCAAAAGTCAAAAATCTCAAATTCAATGCATGTAAAAAAAAATACTACCTGTCCTAAGCCAGGTGGTCGCCGAACAATAGACAACCCTTCATACCACTCTCACTCCTTTCTGGACCCGCGCCGCAAGCAGTCGAAAGTTGATCGTTGTCTAAACTGCACGCATCGCTTATTGGCATATTTACCGTACGCATCCTTTAACATCGAATATTTTTAACTTGTTCACTGTTATACAAAAAGTGATAATGGGTGACGATAATCTAGGTAAGAGTACAATTTATTTTATAGCTTTTTGCATATTCTTTGCTGTTACATTTACAATATATAATACTAAGCAGAGGTTGTTTTTAGTTAATTTTTTTCGGTTTGTTAATGTTATGAGGGGTTTTGGCTAGAATCACAAAATATCCCACTGTGCAGCGCGGCGCCCATATCTACTAGGTACCTACTTACTTAGGTTATTAAATTTAAAAATAAAAAAAATAACTAGCATGAAAATGTTTGTTACGTCTGGCGAGGTCAAGCGCTCACCCTGCCTTCTACTACGTTACGCAAGGTAAGGCGTATTAGCGATAATTGTCATAGATTGTGTATCGTATCGTTTGTAAAAATGACGTACATTGGTAGACAGGCGTCAATGAACTTTTTTCCAGGTTTATCTCGCACAAAGTATAGTATAAAACAAAGTCGCTTCCCGCCATCTGTCTGTCCCTATGTCATTGTATGCTTAGATCTTTAAAACTACGAAACGGATTTTGATGCGGTTTTTTTAATAGATAAAGTGATTCAAGAGGAAGTTGATTCGGTAAAATTTACAAAAATGGCTAGGCATAATAATTGATCGATTCGATTTTCGAAGGTTCATGTTCATGTGTTCATGGTTTCGTTTTCAAAAAATTTGTACATAGTTAACGGCTTAATCAAAACAAAAATCACGATCGCTATTTTTGTGTAACGAAAGTTAGTCATACAAAGTACACAAAGTACACTCCGTTACACAAAAATAATTAATTAAATTTTGTTTTTAATTAATCCCTTAATTGTGTACTTACAAATTTTTTGAAAACGACTCGTCAATGAACAACAACATTTTTACCTTTCTTCTCCACTACCAACGGTGCACTACAGCTACCTTTGTGTGACACTGTTGTAAATTACACATAGGTACACATTGCAGAATATTATTAAAATAGCGGTATCGAGTGATGACTAGACATCGGTAACTCGTGGCATTTAGGTAGCATTTGACGTTTCTGACAGACTAGTGAAGTGATTATGTTTCTCTGTACGACTCGAGCAAAGAAACCAATTACAAGAAATCTTTTCAACCATTTAATATTTGACTTTCGTGATAGACAATAAATATTTGTTCAAAACTTTTAGAAGTTATCCTACGTCTCCTATTTGAGTGTGTTGGTTAAAAAAAAGTTTTTGTTAAAAATTTCATTTTTATTGCAAGCTTTTTTGTTAACTGTACTTGCACTGTCATCCAACCTACATGTAGGTATACCAATTTCAAGCAAATCCGACCACTGGAAGTGGGTCAAAATCGACTTCCAAAATTTGACCCGTACATACCTACATACATACATACATACATTGCAAGTTAAATAAAAGCTTGTAAAAAGCATTCTTGCGTAAGTTTGTTGGTGCTCTCTTTGATTTCAACTTCTTTATTTTGTAATAAGCTATTAAAATTACTATTGTAAGATATCCTGGATTTTTGATAATGCTATTTTTAGCTTTTGATAAACAAGTTTACCTTTTGGATGTAGTCTCGGTAATAAATATGACCTTTCAATTTTAAAGAATTATTTTATCTTATCTGAAAAGACACTTGAAAAACGTGTCTCATCACTAGTGCTACCTAATTGCCACGAGTTACCGATGTCTAGTGATGACATTGCTCGCTCATGATTTCATGAAGTTCTCTAAATATTGACAGCGAGTATAAAGGAACAGATTTCAAACTTCATTTTTGCAGGTGGAATAGTGAAATACCGCTGGGTAATAAAACTTACCGAAACACATTACGAAATTTTATCTTCATCTTGAGATTATATTATTTGCTCGCACTCTAGCGTTCATCGTTTTAATTATAACCAACAAATCGTTTTAATTATAACCAACAAAAAAAACAATTAAATATGTTAATGTTAAAATTGTTACAGAAAGCTTATGCACACGCCACTAAAACAGACTGGGAATGGGTGGTAAACTGGTAAACAGTACCGTGATAATAAACGTAGACAATATTTTACACAATGAAATCATAGGTAATTAACGTAGCAGATGATAGCAGTGACAATTGTTCTTCAAGGAGTAATAGTGATTTAAATGAAACGGATTAAAATACATTGTATACTTTACTTAATCATGGAATATGGCCTTGAATTTTTATAAGTTTTCATTAAAAAATATATAAATATACTTAGTATCTTCGGAACCTTGCCTAAAGGGACTCCCTTTAATTATATATATTTTAGTTATTATTATTATAATTCTTAAAGTTTTTTAGTTTTAGGTTAATTGTTCTAGTATATATATATTTTTATTTGTGTATAATTAGTTTTTTAGTGTGGTAATAGGACGAAACAATGAAGCGTATTCAGTAACTATTATGACACCATCATTAGACTAAAATTAGTAAAAAGTACCCACAACAATAATATAGCTACTCACTCGAAATTTTAGTACTCGTGCTGCGTCATTGCCAATTTTAAACACAAAATACTACCGTCTCCTTCGGAAGATTGTCATCAATAGCTCGATAGCTTATACATATACCTATATGGTTCTTCCTGATACTTTTATTACATAAAGTACGCCGTCATATGCCCTGACGCACGTCCCCTTAGCTAATTAAGAGCTCAGTCTACTTCAATGGTCATTGGCAGGAGGGGACTCCGCTTCCCTTCCTGTAATCTCACAACAGGATAAACAAAATGTTATGTTGAACTCGTTATTTTTTCCTGTAAGCATAATGTATTATTCATACGCGCGATTCAGTGTTATGTTTCAAATTTAAAATCTAACTGTGTTAGGTGTGTTTTACATTCTCATTTGCTTTTTGATCAAATCAAAATATTATAAAACTTTGACGCTTCTTCGTATGATAATTGAAGTATACATACATAGAATATATACTAAATCCAGAATAGTTAAAGGAAACCGTCGTTATAAAACAGAACACATACCTCTATTGGCCTCACCACAATAAACTTAAGCACATTTTAGACATGCCTCAAATGACAGTTGTAGTTGACTGACATTTGTTAAACATATGTTCAACGACTGTCTAAGTTTCTGTAAAAATACGCTTATTTCTAGTAATTTCCACATTTGACACTAGAACGCACGCACTACAATTAGGTACTAAATGAGATACAATTTGCAGAAATTGCACTATAGCTTCAGTATTTATATTATAAATTACTGGAGTGGCTTTACAGTTAAATAAGACTTTGTAGTATGGTAGTACATATATGTATGTTAACTTATGAAGAATACATTTTTTGCATAATTTACAGGTTAATATTACTTATATATCATTTCATTTTTATTTTTATTTGCTTTTTGGTATTCCTACTTTTAATGCTTTTGTGCCATTTTTGCTTATTTATACAGTGTGACATATGTAAGTATATCCTTCGATCCTTATTTTAATTTCCTATCTTTCGTTTCCTTCATATTTGAGGTAACCATAACACATTAATTGATTTTGATTTGTGGTCCTTGCATTTAAAAGCGGCGATATAATCGTAAAAAAATGTTTATTTTGAATGGCCCGACGTTTCAGAATGACTGCAGTAAACAAGCTGTCACGTACGAGTCTTCGTTGTCCAAATGATACAACTTCCACAATTTTACGTTACATAATTGTATTTTGGGGGTAGTTGCAATAGAGAGATCTCTCTCCAGGCAGATGTTATGCCTGGGGACCGAAGTCCAATGGATGAAAGTTGGAAGTTGTATTTATGCAGCCGAGTTGAGAAACTTCGATAGCGCGTGATGTAGGATTGCAGTAGTTAGTTCCTTATGTGATGAATAGATGGCGCTAGTAGTCGCCACATCAGCCCCCCTTTTAGACCGGAGGTCGATCCGAATTGCAGTGGAGTGCAGTCTGTGCGTCATGTGGGCGCTTGCAAGGGCCAGTCGCTCAGAGCCTCGTCGGCGAGCATTGTTGTTCCTCTGCTACTTGTGGATGCATGCCTGTTGCGTGATTGCTCGGAGCCTTGTTGGCGAGCGTTGGTTGATTGATTGGCAAGTGGAAGTAGTGGGAGGAGGATTTGCGAACTGTAGACACCAGGCAGATAATAGATACATGCTAATGGTGCACAGTGCGGTGAATATGGCATGCTGTGAGACTGCGTCAACGTCTTGTGTGTCTGAAAGGTTGCGATTTTGTCCAATGTCGTGGGTCACCAATTTGGGGGTAGTTGCAATAGAGAGATCTCTCTCCAGGCAGATGTTATGCCTGGGGACCGAAGTCCAATGGATGAAAGTTGGAAGTTGTATTTATGCAGCCGAGTTGAGAAACTTCGATAGCGTGATGTAGGATTGCAGTAGTTAGTTCCTTATGTGATGACTAGATGGCGCTAGTAGTCGCCACAGTACATATGTTATATTATTTACAATACCCGTCGAAAGAAAGTCAGTCGACCCGTTGATAAATAATTTTACCTATAAATGAACAGGTATTTACATTATAAAATTATTTATCAACGAGTCGACTGACGTACAACACTGCAAAGATCCGAAGGCTTTTATGTCGATAATCCGAGGTACGATTTTATCAATTATATTTCCTTTTTAATTTACTATGGCCTCCCTTATTAAACATATTAAGATAATAAATGCCCGTCATTAAAAATTATCTGTGTTATTAATATTATTATCACGCTATATACTATTGTGTTATAGAATCCATTTTATAGTTTGAAGGTCGGTTCTATGCCAGCATCCATCCATAAAGTAATCATCTAATATTTCAATTCAATTAAAAACTACTTAATGTTGCAGTTGTTTACGTTATTTTCGTGCATAAAATCACATAGTGTTGAAAGAATTCTCCGATTTTGATTGGTTTGAAAAAATCCTAAAGTTTCCATATTTTCGATACAGTCATATCTCCACCAAGTGCCACAATTTAATGCATGTGAAATATTGGCAGCTTACGTAATGGTGAACAAATTTGCTATTCTTATTTCACTACAGGGCAATATAACGTGGTTTGGTTATCCATCCTAAATATTTACTGTCTTTACATGACTAGAAGATTTTGTAGGAAAAAATATTTCAATCCATTGGTTTTTAGTTTTTAGGCTAAATGAGCGCAAAACGTGAGGGAAGCGTCGTCTCCTTTTCAACGTTTCGCTTGGAAACAATGCTTCTGTATGTCTGTCCGACTCTTCTCTACAGGTCTCATTTCCCAACTGATTCTTATGAAATTTTGTTGTTATATGGATTTTATTTATTTAGATTTGGGAAATTTCCAAAATGGCGGAGCCATGGAGGTTAAAAGTGTCAAAAATATCAAAATTCAGCCTTTTTGAAAAACTAGCAAGGTCTACAAATTACAGAGCCACAACTTCAATATCAACAAAGTATCAATTATTTCATTTCTAACGTCACTATTTTACTTTTAATACGGACCTATAGTCGTAAGGGTACGTTCATACAGCGATCCGTTTTATCGTATCGGCGATGCCGTATGTTGTTGTATGAGCGAGTTCACACACATTATTACTATACAGTACCGAGACATTGTATACTTATGCCATCTCCGAATAAATTTCGATTCTAACGTACCCTTAGGTATTCCGTCAAAACAATCCAACATGGCATCGGGAAATCAACATCCCACAGTAGGTAGCGGACAATAAAATTGCGTTTGACATTGGAACCGCTATCTACGTAGCTTGGAAAAAATGGCATTAAAATCTCATTGTCTTCTGGTGCCTTTGTTGTCCCTGTGTCACGGAAAAGTACGTGTTACATATTATTCTGACGCATGATAATAGTGCACGTTAACATTTACAATTTGACAGCTTCGTTATGCAGCGGCGCGCACGCGCGTTGTGTTCATTGACAAACTAATCTACATCCATATAATGAAATTTGTACTTATGCATGGGAAACGCCTAATGCCCTTGGCTTAAAAAAATATTGTATTTATGAATACTTCAACGATGTCTGAGCTGGCTGGAAAAGTGCTTTAACAGCCCTTAAGTTGCTATTTCAAGACCTTTGTCATACAGCTTTTTTTTTGTTTTGGCTTCTATATGCAACGGGCCGGAACACGACGAGAGTTGCTTGGCAGCATGGCTCAACCTATAGGGTGGTATACCTACTATAAATCTTCCCATGTGAATTTTTCGCTTCGAGCCCTTATCTTTCAAAACAAACGGTATCGTCATAGTATTAAGGTTCAAATTTAATGTAATGGCTCGAAGCGAAAAATTCACCTGGGAAAATTTATACTATAACCAGCCACGGCCGAAGCCTACCACCGGAATTCATAGTATTAATATAATCAAAGAGTTATAAAAGTGACATTAATTTGATTTTTTCCTCGAGAGTTAAAGGCAACCCGCATTCGATCATTTGGATGACACAGCGGGACGCAGAATCTGAAATTAGAGTCTTCAAACTATTCCTAGATGGTACCACTGTGAACACACCGAGCACTGCTGCCACGCCAACCCATGGTCTACATTAATCCGAACCGTTTTCCTACACATGCCCGAAATCTTTCACCTACACGGTATTAACACATGATTCGTGTTATCGTTCTCGATGTCTGGATGAAACCTCTTACGGTTAAGACTTCGGGTTTCCTAAAAAACCGGCCAAGATCGTGTTGGACACGCCCAGGATAGGGTTCCGCAGATGTTACGAAAAAATCCTTGCAAATCTTATTAATTTTACTATTATTTTTTTTCATTTTGGCTCCGGTACCCTAAAAACATTTAAGATTTAGTAGAAATGAACGGACGATTTGGTAAAGGCCGCAGGTTCACAGTGGATGCAAGCCGCGTCCAACCATAATGATTGAGTATCAATGAGGGAGGTCTATGTCCAGCAGTGGACGTCCTACGGCTGAAATGATGATATGAGTTTTAAGCACTTGTTTATTACAATCATTATATTATTATCGTTGTACTTCCTAACAGTGTATTAGAATTTAAAACGACATAAATACCAACTGACAGCTTAGATACACTTTTAACCACATTATACATACGTCTCCTATGCTGAATAGGTACAATCAAGGCTTTGATCAATTATAACTGAAGATACACATTGCCGAACAAAATCCCCTTCAAAAAATGTCCGAACTTTTTTATTTGTTTGCATAACAATTAAAATCATCACCTACACAGAAATTTGAACCTAGTCTTTACTTCATTATAGTCGAATTTCGGTTGACACTTGACAGCTAAACTTGACAATTTCAAAGTGGCGCTCATTTGGCTCGGACATTTTCGGGCGCGCGACTGTGGATCTACAGTTATAATTGATCAAAGAATCAAGGCCTATAATTGTATGTGATCTAGACGTCAAAAATATCTATACCACTAACCATAAATACCTATAACCACTTGACGCGATGTCTGCAACAAGAAATCTAAATAATGTATTTAAAAAAGTACTTAGGTACAGTCGCGGAATGAAAAGGTTCGTCACTTTTCGACTCTATGTCAACGAGTTAAGGTCGTAAAGTGACGAACCTTTTCATTCCGCTACTATACAAAAGAATTTATTTAAAAAGAAGATTACAGTCAAGCCAGGTCATAAGTTCATTAACCATACCTATTTGCATACCACACAACAATGGAATATTCATAGTAGATAGGTTATAACATATTATATTTACCAATATAGTTATTATATTTACCAATATAGATACTATGTATTATCAACATGTCAATATTATACACCTACAAAATCTAGATGCGGGCCCTGTGTGCAGCGGAAATGTTGTTCTAACTATGAGTTGAATAGAAGGGGAGACCTTAGCTTGGCAGTGGAACAAGGAAGACTCATAATCTCGCAGACTTAATTTATAGATCGGGAGAAGTACATAGGTATATATGTACAAAAATCACGTCAAATATCGTGGGACAATTTCTACCAATCGAGCTAGCCCCAAACCATATATTTATTTCTATAGTAAGCATTGTGACGCAGCCTACGACCGCGACGTGACGCTGTAAGCGGTCGATGGCGTTTATAGGAGACCATAGCCTTTACCTGAACTAAGCAAAGATTTCACTATGGGTACTATACTACGGTACTTATACATAATATGTATACCGTGTTATTTTTGATTTTCATTTACAGGACAACGTTCAACAGGTCAAATGAAGTTAAGACTCTAGTGTTCTGATTCATAGTTAAATCGAAGTTTTTGCGAAATCAATAACGATTCTTCCGAATCTTTCGATAAAATTCTTTAAATTGACATAAATATCTTTCTGAAATGAAATAAACACTAAATATTAACCCAAGAAAAGGACAACACATCAGTGAAAACCACATTCCTCTAAGTTAAGCCGTCCCTGAGATTAGCGTGCACAAACGCACAAACAGATAAACAGACAATAATTATAAAAATCAATTTTTTGGGTTCCATTACGCTAATATATAATATATAGCCCTAGTAATAGCTTTTCTCAAATATTTTCAATGTACAGACATCGACTTCTTACAGATTTATTATATGAAGATAGATATAGAATAGATATATAAAATCGATTGGGCCTTAAAGTTAATTGCCAGGTAGGTAGTTGCTGTCAATGTACCTACTAAGCTATTGTCGAAGTTAACGGATCTCAAAGAACACATGGTGACTAGAATCATTCATATTCATCACCCAAATGTCTGCTCCTATTAAGATTCAAAATAGGGTCTTGTAACTTCATAGTCCAGTAGGAACCCCTCCCTATTAATTAGCAAGACTAGCCAGTAGGCCAAACTAGTGCCAGTTGAAAAAAATACCTAAATTCTGTTTACTCGTATTTACGTGGTTTTGAGGATATAATGGAAAACAATCTTTGTACTAAAAAACTTAGTCATATGTTTATCGCTATAAGTCAAATAAAAATGAAAAACAACATATATTTTGTGTTTACTACTATTAACTCTATTGTATGGTGACTAAATACGATTTCGGTTATCAATGATCTCTCGAAAACTGGACTTTTTTTGTGCTTCATTAATGCAAAATTGTGTTGAACAGGCGTTCTGGAGTGATTTAACGTGTCTCGACGATTCAATTGTCTCCTCGTGACCCCGTATCGCGACGCGACAACAGTAGGCCGTTTCGATTACTGTTTAGGGAAAGAGGCCATACAAGACCACTAAGACTCTTGAATGTAACCTATTTAGTATATAGTATTGTAGATATTCACACAGTTGTGATAAATTTTATAGTCTGACTTATAAAACACTCTCAATTTGGATTGAATGATGAGAAAAACAAAAGCAAATCGATGTATTTACAATTTAAAATAAGTTTTATAAAGGCGGCCAGTTGTCTGACCTACGAAAGTTTGATTAGTTTTTCGTTTACTTAATTTTTCGAAAGTATGTGGAACAATTACATAAAAGAAGAAACGAAAACTTTATTTATAATCATGATCATTTTATTCTTTGACTGTCTATATGTCAAGAGCTTTTTTCACAGGAACGCGTAGAGTTTATAAAGTGGAAACTTCTTCTTCACATTTACAAACGCAATATGTGTTATCTTTATCTACTTTGGCAACGTATGTATACCTACCCACGGGATAATCCAACTACGGTTCAATCAGTAATGTCATTAAGAAGGGGAAAGCCGACCTTAAACACAAACATGCTCATGTAAAAACAACCAAAAAACAAGTATCCGGTAAAATTTTAGCACGTGTAAGCAAAATTCTGCAACACAGTATTCTTATGGCGAAAGAGACACGTTTTTTACATTGTTCACGCGTCTCAGAAAAACCTCGCTGATAAAAAGGTTTCGCATCTTATTTCATGATCGCTATCGGATTTCGATAGAGTCGTGAGAAATTAACTTAGTAGGCACGCGATTAGTATTGTAACTGTGGTAGATAGTGCTGCGTAAGCAGCACCTATAAATAGGCTATAGAATGAATTAAGAGCATTGTGACGAAACCTTGTACAATTGTACAACTATTTCGTTTGCCGACAAGAAGGCACATTTAGATTTGGTTAAAAAGGCTATTATGTGGGGCCCTAAGGGTTACGTTACGGCTAAAAGCCCTCTCAAGGAAAATATTTATAATTTAAAGGCTAGTTCTATTTTTATCAGTTAATATAATTTTAGCTATAGGTTTCAAAAACAAATTGTTAACTTATGCTTATAAAAATCTTGCATACATGGTTGTTATAGTACTTTTTATTTTATACCTACTCATATCTTTGCAATATACGCTTTCATTGAAAACTTCAGATAATAAAATAGAGAATAATGAAGATGTCTTTTATTTTATGCGCTTAAATTATCTGGTACCTACTTTAAACTGTTATTTAGTATCTACGATTTGCTTACCTTAAGTTGGACGTAAAGAATAATTAAACCAAATTCTGGGCCAAAAATATAATCATCATACATTGACAATACCGTGAAAATCATCAAATGTAGCAATTTTATCTGATGACGCCCTCGATTAAAATCTGATATTATTAAGTATGTAATAAATTGGTGAACACAATAGCCATGATGACAAAAACGTATAAGAATTGTGCAGTTACATTTTTAGAGCTAGTTTTGTGATTTGTGACCTGAATGTCACCAATAACTGATGTCATTCATAAACTGGCAAAGTTACTGCAACCGGCAGTCAATTGTCTCTCAGTACTAGAACTCTGCAATAATGCCTATCTGATAGAGCTCTCGATTTGCTACACGTTATTAAGTTAATTAGGTGTTAAGTTATCTAAAGACTAAAGACGGTTGCAATTACGATTAGAATCATTAGCGGACGTTCTGCTAATTGGTTTTTAGCAATGAAGCGTTTAGGTTAGTGCTTAAATTAACGTTTTGTTGCGATTGTGTCATAACTTGAAGAAATAGACTTTATACTGCGTTAACAATCATGATCGCGCCGCAAGGGCCACGCATTATTGTCTGTCTCGTACCTATACAAGCGTTTCTTGTACTTTAAGTAAGTCAGCTACCTCTTTTCTCAATCTATGTTTATCCGATACAATATGAAAACTTTTTTTTTCTGTCAGACCAACCCATTGAGCCAATTTTGCTGTGATGAATTCTTTAACCCTATAAATTAAGTGCTTAAGTGCCTATAAATAACTTTTAAACTTAGCTTACCCCTAGAAGTCTTTCATACGTAATATAAGGTGTCACTCTGAAATAGAGACGTTTTTGTTTTAACCCACCGTTTTAAGTGTTTAGAAGAGGTCACGATGCTCATTTGATTATGCAGACGATTAGCTAAGTAGGTATATTCATACTTGTCAATCAATTTGTTTCATTCAAATAAAAATCGCAGTGCTACGTGTAGTGATGTACTCAAAGTGAGCGCAATAAATAGACTTGCGGAAAGAAGACAGCTGACGTTACATAAACGCATCGCTAATCGTAACGCAAACCGCGCACGCGACGTTGCGCATAATATAAACATTGCTTTTTGTCACTAAGAAAGATAATAGACAACAAATGTTATTATTTTAAGAAGCAATCGATCCATTTGACCGTGACCACAAAATTTGTGCCAAATCTGACCACAGTCAACGTAATGTTCACTTTCGTTTTTATCTCTTTTACGCTATTGAATAACAGTAACAGCTTGATAACAATGAAATTGTGATAGTAATAGACTCGGTATTATTTTTTTGGGTGTTACCAAGTTAATGAATGGCAAACGTAATGAAGTTGGTGCGTTTCCGTATCAACAGTTTGTTACGATCAAAAATTAATTTCAATGTAGAAACAAAAGAAACGTTCACACTTATAAAAATCGGATATGTCTAGTTCCTAGAAACAATTTATTTTAAACAGAGCAAGGCAAGTCAACTGAGATTATCTAATTTAAGTGGGGAATGACAGCCAAATCTCTCTAAATCATAGTTGTACGGACGCCACGCACGAGTGACCCCAGTGCGAGCTACGGATTCTTAAATAGAAAATAACTAATAGAACGAAACCCATTCATGATGAATTGGGAACTAAAACGTGATATCATACTTCATTCCTTGTCATTTACGCACCGTAAATACTAGAATTATTGCCTCTTGGCCTTTATACAAAGAACGTTTAAACAATCAAGAAATTTTAGATTAGCACTTTCCGAGATAATCGAAAGGAGTACTTGATTACTTTTTACACATTGTCATCAAAGAAACTCGTACGACTAAATCCGAGAAACATTTTGTAAATTTTAATCATTAATCCTTGAGAACCTCAGCAGTAATTACTAATTACTCTTTACTCGGTGACATTGTGCTTAGGCAAAGTGAATGTGAATATAAAAATAGATAGCGTAGTTAATAAGACTATTAAGTTAGAGGTCAAAAACAATAAAGAACTAACAAATGAGATTTTATAAGGCCAAAGACTGTTAATTAAATTACTTTACGAATACTCAACATTCTTCTTATGCTTTGAACGGGTTTTAGTGTCCATCCATCACTTTATTTAGACGTCTAGAATGTACCTATTTGCGCAATATTGTATGCATGACTTTTACTTGCGGGTGTGGCGTCTCTCCACAGCAAATGGCAAAGACTTTGTTGCACTGCAATATGACGTTGTATGCAAAATAATATGGATTTTAAACACTGTGTAGAAAAACGTTGTCGTATTTATTACTAACCTAAATTCACTAATGCCAGCAATAATAAACAACACTTGCGTAGGGAAAAAACTACTATGCTCTCATTTTATTCAAGCTCTACTTAAGCTTTTGATGCTTTGTTAGAATCTGAGTCGTGACTAAAAATCCGCCGCGGAAGCAAACCGGACCGATGTGAAGGTTGTTTGACTAACCTACTAGTGTTTTCACATTTACGTGTAACATTTGTTCCTTTACACGTTGGACATATTTTTGCCAACTGAGGGACACGATTATGTGTCAGAGTGAGAAGAGATTGGACAATCTGTAGAGCGGGAATTATTATAGCCCCAAGCAACAGTTCTTAAGAAACTATTAAGAAAGGCTAACCTGTACCGTAAGTAATAATTATGTTGAAATCTGAAGATACGTTTCTTATCGACTTAAAAAAAGAAGAGGTTATGTATTGCCATTGTATATATACATACATTATAGAAACGCCCTATGGACAACTTATTATACAGCTAATTTATTACAAGCTTGTACTGTCTTGTCTTTTAATGAATGTAAGTTTTAGTTCAGATAAAGGGATTTCTGATGCGTGGGAAATATCATGATTATCCTACAGTGGGTGACAGCACCAACTTCCGTGGTCGTGTAACCTGTTTTCATTCGATGATCCATGATCCGTAATCCGTAACAAAAACAAACAACGGCCGACCGCAGATGCTGCATCGTAACATAATATTAGATCCTACTTAAATTCCTACGAGTATCGTGATTCGACTAGTTTTTTTTTGCACAATTATTCCTATCGTAAATTTTTGCTGGATATTTGTGGCGCCCCGAAATTTAGTAGACCTGCAAATTGAGGCTAGAGGATGGAACATTTTCATATATGTATCGTAATAATATGCCTTGACATCTTGCTCATATATTAAGAGCTTGGTAAGAATTTACTAAGAATACCTATTTCTTTCGCTAGTCTCCTCAGATTTTTTTTCCTACAAATAGTACCAAGATATAAATGTTTGTTTATTGACATTTTAAGATATACCTACATAAATACTATTCTTGAAATACGATACTATTATTATTTATTTTTCTCCTTCGCATTCCAACAGGTCTTCTATAAGAAAAAAATAAGGCTATCAGCAATAATTGTTAACAGTGTGTTACCACAAAAGCGTGAAAATAACTCATAAAAAAACTGTTATTTTAGGGATGTATAATACATGCTTAAATTTTTGTGGTTATGAGTTAGTTTTGGCTGGCAGATGCCTTTCTTGCGAATGATAATAATAGTACCCACTGTCAACCAATCTTAAAACGTTTAGTAAAGCACCTATCCGGAGTTATTAATTCACCATTTTTTTCGTCTCTTTCAAATTATAACCTCTTGATCTCTTGCCTTTATTAACTTTTTCACGATTATCAATTGTAATTAAGAATACTTTTGTCAAAAAGTACCACGCGGTCCTTTATATTATTGTAAATAAATAATTAAAAACGAACATTCATAAATAACAATCATAACAGAACTTACTATATCAAATATTACGTAACATGCTCTAAATATATTGAAAAGTGGTGATTTTTTGAAATGTGACTACGCTACGTTTTTCGCTTTGAGTAGGTACATAGGGTAAGACATAATAGGATATTTACTTTACTTTATGTAGGTATAAAAATTAAGTTTAATTTTGGCTTAAAAAAACGTTGAGAACAAGACATGAAAGATGGTTCAGTAATAACTAAAAAAGAAAAACAGGTTACAAAGAGTTAAATCGAAATAGATTGCATGTTTAGCATATTTTTCCGTTTGCTAAATATGGGTAAATGATTGAAATAAACTATCAAAACTTCTTCTAATTCGCTACACTCTTGAGAGATCGATCATGCTCGTCGTTTGAGAATCGGCAACAGCTTCACTATCCGTCGCTACTCCTCTCGAACTGCTGCCTTCCCAATACATTCATAGAGCGTACCATCAGTGACGAAACTAACAGTAATGAAATATTAGAGCAACGGTATGTAATGCCATGCGATAACAGGGTAAAGAAACAAAGAAAATTCTGAATAATTAGAACAAACAAATCGGTCCGAACAATCGTGGAATTGCTAGTAATGCAACAATTTGTAAACACCAAGTCCGTGTTTAAAGTATGACTGCTCCTCGAAGCCATTGTAAGCAGCTTGCTTTAATGTTACAGACGGTACAGCGTAAAAGAGAAGATGTCGCGGATACAGTCCATAGGGAAATGATGAATGTGTGAAGTTATTATAGGTAGTGTTTTTAAATTGATCCCGACGGAATATTTTCAGCAAATGGTTAGGTTAGTTCGACTGATCATCTGCTTTTTTTGATTCAAAATGTAATTCACGAAACGACTTTGAACATCGATTAATGTATGAAAACATTATCAAATTTATCAACCACTATTAAGATCCTGAAAAACATTTACAGGAGTGTGAAATCAAAGTAACCAACTGAAATATTACAGATTAATTTTAAAACACCTTGTAAATTCTTGTTGCTTTGCCTTCCTGCTTGCTTGAACGGATCTTTTTAGCCTAGTGCATCATCAGGGGTTAACCGCTAAGGAAGATTTACATACATTGATTATGAACATCCTTCTAGACCAAATTGTCCTCAGTGTGCTGTCTTCAATTCGTTACTGTAATAGTTTTGTTGTCTTTTTGAAGCCACCCACTCTACTGTTTATTCGAGCGTTTTAACCGCCTCATTTATCTGGTCACATTTTTTAAGAAATGGCAGAAGATTCTGATACAGTTTCCAGGTAGGCGTACAGGTAGACCTACAGGACCTCTAATATATAACCGAAAGCCCCATCACAACCTACAGCCATTTCTTGAAATATGTAACCAGATAAATGAGGCGGTTGAAACGCTCGAATAAACGCCCTGTTACCATGCCCTTATAGTCGATTAAAATATAGAATGTATCGTATCAACTGGAATCTGACGTATTCATTTTTCACGAACTCTGTTCTGTGCAATTGTATAACTTAAATATTTACCCTACAGATTACTAATAGTGGCAAGCCTACCAAGCCTACATACGTACATTTGGTATGCAAGGGACTTTAATTGCTGGAAAATTGTGAACAGTTTTTCATCTTTTGGATCATTGAAATATTAGGAAGTTAAGAATGGGGCGTAAGTTCTAAGTGTTACGCGGGTCTATAGGCACCAAATCTATTGAAGGAATTGCTAAGAATACGCATTAACAATTCAACAACAAACGGATGTCATAACTGACACCTAACAGAATAGTAAATACCACATCACAAGCTCCATTTCATCGGTGTGACGTAAACATCGTACGAGTAAATAGACCGTCAAATTATGCTACTTTGCAGGTCTCTAGAAAGATAAAGATTGAACAGAATTATTCAATAAGGTAAACATTAGAGTCTAATAGTTGCATCAAAATATCATTGACATAATTTAACAATCTGAAAGTAACTTAGCACTTTTGAATATTATAATTATAACTCAAGTTAATTAAAAAATATAGAAACAGAATGAGACTAGTAACAAAACACTAAGCTCTTAGATATTGTCCGATTACGTAAAAGAGTACCTACGACATAAAATAATAAAAATTAAATGAAGAAGCTACTTTCTTCGTACCTGTCGCATTTTTGACGTAAAATGCAAAACATGGCAACAATTTTGTATGTAAAATTTGAATTCCTTATCTATACGTTTTTTACTTACTTATGTCGTAGGCGCTCTATTCAGTCTTAATAAAATATTTTTCACTTCCCATGCTCTTAAAATGTTACTTTAGTCTCTGCATATCGGGACTAAAGCTCTTTTTTGATCTCAAGGGATTAAAGTAAAATTTTTTTAATTGACTATGGAAACCCCTAAACTGCCAATCACGGTGTTTGTGAATGGAGGATTGTCGCCATTTTCAGTAACTGGGTATAGACAATTTTAAAGCTTTCCACAGACCGAAGCGCGCTGCGGACGCACTGTAGCGCCCTGCGCTTCGGTCTGTGGAAGCCTTTAGGGCGTGGAAATAACCTCAAAATGACAACTGTATAAAAAATATTTAAAAAATAATAATTTTATGAAACACATTGAATAATTACGAATATTAATTAATCTATTTAATTATAAAATATTAAAGATGAATTCATTTTATTTTGCACGTAAAGAAAGATTTCCTTTAGCTTTTTTTTTTTTTTTACTAGCCTATAATTGTGTCCCACTGCCTCCCCTCTGGTCCTCCACAGCTCCCTGTCCTGAGCGAAATCTGGCCAATCGTTTAATTCTGCGTCCAGGTCGTCTCGCCATCTGCGCCTGGGCCTGCCTCGCCGTCGGTAACCGTCGTGCGGCACCCACCACGTGGCTGAGTGCGCCCACCTTTGAGGATGCATCCGGCACACATGCCCAGCCCAATCCCATTTGAGCTTGGCGGTCTTTTTTCCCACGTCGGCTATTCGAGTTCTGGAGCGCAAAGTGGTGTTCCGAATACGATCGATTCTCTTCACACCCAACATGCTGCGCTCCATAGCTCGTTGGCAAACCTTCAGTCTGGATTTCTGATTCTCAGTCAAAGACCATGTCTGTGCACCATAGGTCAGGACGGGCAAGATACACGTGTCCTTTAGCTTAGATGTTTTTAATTTGTTTTTTTTTAAAAAACGCTGTCGGCAAAGCAGTTCCCTGCTCTGTCGATAAAATAGCAATCCGCACTGTCGGCAAAGCAGTGCTGGAGTGTACGGTAGATAGAGCAGTTACGTTTGAATGTTAATATGGCGTGACTTCAAAATAATGCGATGTCAGTTGCATTTAATAGTAAATAGAAAGTATAATTAGATATAATTTAACGCGTCACTTTACAAAAAAATATAAAAGAAAAGAAAAGACAGCGGTATTTTTTTTTGCTATTTGAATTTTGAACAGATGTCCATTGCTCGTATTGAGCATACGTTGTAAAAAAGTAATTTTGTACGTCGTTTTTTTCCTCGCATTCAAAGTGAAAAGTAGAGTGTTTATCGCGGGACTAAACTACCATACCAATATTATGGCTTGTTTTAGTCCCTTGTTGAACAATCTACTATTCGACACCATTGCCAATACAGGCGCTATGTCATCCGACCTCTGTTTGAAAGAAATAGAGTAATGAACACGAAAAATTAGCAAGACGTCACGACGAGCACAATTAAGGCTTTATTACACCCCATTTCACACATCGATATAGATTAGAGAGGGATGAAATGCTTCACTGCAGTTACAGAAGTGGATTAGGTTTTAAGAGTGCTGTATTCTGTGTAGTTAAATCTAGACTAGACTGAGCTCGCCTATAGATTGTGCCGCACATTGCTTTTGATTATGTAACAGCGTGTGCTGAGCAAGTCCAGTGTTTGTTTAAGCACGTTTTAATTCAATCGCAGCAAGGAAATAATGAATTAATCAATGAAGCATGATTTTAGGAGTCGATAGCACACATACAAAATGTTCAGCCGTATGAAAGTTTGTACATCAGTCATGAATTCACGATTAAAATAAAGAAGACGTTGCGGACAAACGACGGTATAAATTAATATCTGACGTATTGAGAAAATTCACTAATGTGAAGTGCTTAAAACGTGAGTTATGTTAAATAAGCCCGGGATTATAATTACAGTTCGTTTTAGGATAATTGCAAATGCGGCTTATTAATTAATAATCGTATTTTGTTCAATCATCTTTGTTTTATATACAGATAAACATATTTTGTGCCCACTTTAAGATAAACAACCTGTTAATCGATAAAATACTTAATGAACATTAGGTAGGTACGTATGAACACAGGCGACAACATATAATAACAAATCTACAAGTCTTATAAGAAAAGATTGTTAACAGATGATTAGAAACAAATCGTAAATGTTTAAATATCCAGAATATCCAGTTAAAAAAACCTGTCATGCAAGTTACTGCTTCTGTACATAAACGTTTAAACAAATTAGCAAACGATTTAGCTCATATTATGTAAAAATAGGTACAGTTTAACGATAACCGCTTAAGCAAGGGTTATAAGGACTTTATTTGCGAATATGAGCTAATTATACAAAACGACCTTTAAAAGCATACTTCATAATGTAGACAGTTAAACACAGAATGGTATCGTTAGTCTGTTTGTCATGCACCCCCTTCTTGCGCCTGTCGTCAGAAAGATAGCGTTAGTTTCAGTTGCAGTATTGCGTCATAGGTGGTATCAAATACGTGTTACAGATGTTTTGAAAGTGACTAAAACCGAGTGACTTCCTACAGATAAATTAACTGACTTATGAGTTATCACGGCAATTATTATCAAGTTACTTTTAGTTTTAAACAGAGTTATTTCGAATTAATATAATACATGCCATACATCATCATTCGTAATACTAAAGTTAATTAAAAAACTACTTATTCTTAATATTTGTTACTAACTTATCAAAATTCTGTGGTAATGAAACAAGGAAAAGTGAATTAAATACTAACACAAATTAATTATTTTTAGAATAGGTACATCAATTAAGTATGGTAAAAGTTACTTCAAACATAAGCAAGCCTAAAATTCAATTGTATTTTTTGTGATTTGTCACGAATTGGCTTTTTTCAGTTAGGTACGTCAGTTTCGTTCTTAACATGTGATATATTATCAACTAAGTATAATAAGAATTAATAAATTCTTTATGGAAAGCAACTCCAAGGGTTGTTGTAACGAATAAAAAATCTGCTGCAAAAATTACAGAACCACCAACCTAGTCAAATATAGTGATCAGGAAACACATTTTATATTAAGAGTTTGGATAAAATTTGCCAATATATTTATAGTTTCTTAATGATTTTCAAAGATCATTATTATTCATTAGACATACTAAAATTAAAATTCCATTCTTAATCCATAATATCATATAGACAGACAAAATAACATAGATGAATATCATAGATGTTTGGACATACTTCCCATCCGCATTGGCGATCCGCACTTCAACTAGAATCTACTGAGTTAAAAAAATTTGTTGGGTTAAATACATAATTTGTATATAAGCAATTAAATAACATTGTAGACCTGTTTTGAAAAATATATATATCTTGTCGAGTTTCTTGCAGGATTCTTCGAAATTTATAATTGCTTTTTATAGCCTAAATCAAATAAAGATATTTCGTCTTTTTCTATTTATTAATTCGAGCTCTACTTAAGGATGTAGAATCTTTTCATGTGGTTGAATTAAGAAAAAACATTATATAGACGTAAACTGTTAATATTTTCATCAATACATAATTCATTTGACCTCTGGTATGCTAAGTACCTAATTAGCAAAATGTAAAATTATGAAAGGTGAATGCTGTACGCAGGTAAACATTGGATACCTGTCGTTTTAAACTTGGTTCTAGAAAATTTAGTAAAATATACATGTATGTAATTTAAAAATAAAGAAATTCATTTCGAAGACAAACTTGAGACGAGACTGTATTACTAATTAATTGTATTTATTCGTGGCCATAACGAGTCTAGGTAATATAACAGTTATTCTAACACTAATTTACAGTAGGCGTAGGTCTAACTGCACTTTACATCCATAATATCAACCTCTCTACTTTCACACTACATTTTTTACACTATAATGGGAAAGGTATTTGAGAAAAAAACGTTTTAACAGGTAACGGGAAAACAGGGTACGTAAGACACAATTTTGCTGGATTACATTTAGGCTTTGTTATTTATAATTAATTATGAAAAAATTGGAGACAAGAGTTGCATTTCAGTACTTTAATTAATTTGGCAAATCTTTCGCATGTTTCTGCATTTTCTTTTTTGGAAAGTGGACGAAAGGATTTGAAAAAAATAGGAAATCCCATCTCCGTCCACGAGCAATAACGGTTGCATCGATTATTAACGACTATCTTTTTCAGTGTAGCTTGACTTTCGCAATTATGAACGCTTCAATAGTTTTATGATAGATAATCATTATTAAGTTTTGACAGTGCTAATGACCGTTTATCGTGCAGTCTATCTTGACAACTACCGTATTAAAACAAAAGAAAAGACAGCAGATTCAAACGTTGATCCACACAAATAGGTACTTGGTGAAGACTGACTTATAATATATCAATGCACAGCCCAAACCCCTGCAAAAAACTTGAAATTTGGCACACATATACCTTGAGTATCATAGAGGTACACTAAGAAGGAATTTTTAGAAATTCCCACGGAATAGGGAATAAATTGGATTTATATTTTCGCTTCAAAGTGACCTTATCCCAGTTACTATAATTATTAGAGACTTCAAATTTGGCATGCAAATGCCTAGTGATTATAATATAACGGTTAAAAACTAATAAGTACCCATTAGGATTTTCGAAAAATCCCACGGAATAAGAAAAGAATGAGATTTATATATTCAATTCAATGGGACCCGTAAGCATTCCGTTAGGATCATAGAGGGGTACGTATCAAAATATATAAAGTTTAAAACAAATAATGGACGAAATACATAATGGTCATTTGATATAATGCAATTTTCTAGGAAATTCTCAACTTTACAGGATTTTCATAAAATAAACCTAACCTAACCTAAACCAATCTGTAGATTACACAATTAAAAAAATTCGTTTAATTAATAGTTTCATAGAAATTTTTAGTATGTATTATGACCATTATGTATATCGTCCCTTATTTTTTTTTTTTTTTTTTTTATGAAATAGGGGGCAAACGAGCAGACGGATCGCCTGATGATAAACGATTACCGTCGCCCATGGACACCTGCGACACCAGAAGAGTCACAAGTGCGTTGCCGGCCTTTTAGAAAGGAGTACGCTCTTACTTGTCGTCTTGTCGTGTTGTGTGTTTCTAATCGTTTTGTTTTAAACTTTATATATTTTGATACGTACCCATCATAGAGGTTCAGTAAAAAGGGTTTTTTAGAATTTCCCGCAGCATAGAGATCGGGAGTCCACCACAAATTTTATTTGCTAGTTAATCACAAAAAACGACTGACTATGTACGTGTAATTTTCGTGTCCCAGCGGAAACCTTTCATACTAATTTTAACTACAGCGTTGAGGTGTCCAACTTTTTCAACCGCACAATAAGTATCTTATATAAAAATTGCCTCTATATTTCGGCTAAGAAGTATGTACCTAAACGAGTAAATAAGAGGGTTGTGACCTTAAAACCGGTTGATCAAACTTACGGACAGACATAAGATATAAGCATATAAGATATACAGATATAAGAAAGATTTACCATGCAGAGCGTGGTAACCTAGTTGTTTGACCTAGGCCTTCAAGCAGAGAGTCGTGGGATCAAACCCGGGCTCACACCTAAATGTGCGAAATTACATTTGCAAATTACCATGAGCTTTATGATGAAGGAAAACATCTGAGGAAAACTGAACTCACGCGTAAAGAAATTCAATGGTGTGTGTATTTCCCTAATCCGTACTGGGCCCGCGTGGGAACTACGGCCTAAACTCTTATTCTGAGTGGAGGCCTGTGCCCTGCAGGGAGACGTAGGTTTATACCTAGGCTGGAATGATGATACCAGGGCGACTCCAGAGTCCAGAGACGTGATCATGGTCAACCCTAATCGTTAATTATAAATAAGCTAGCATTTCGTAGCAGTTTAAATATTAGTGAGATTTTAGTTTTATTGTCATTTGAGATGAAGGTTAAACAGGTCTCCTCGTTAAAAAATAAAAAAACGGTCAAGTGCGAGTCGGGCTCGTACATGAAGGGTTCCGTACGTCCGTTCATGTTTTAAAATAGTTCAGTAAAAAATATGAAGATTGAGTTAAAAACGCTGAAAATAACACAAGACGACCCCCTTTAGTTTTAGCTTTATTTTGTTTTTAGTGTTTTTTGTTATAGCGACCACAGTAATACATAATCGGTGAAGATTTCAAGTGTCTACACTATAATAGCTATTACGGTTCAAGACGTACGGACGGACAGACGGACAGGCAGCGGAGTCTCAGTAATAGGGTCCCGTTAGCATCCCGTTGACCTTTTGGGTACCGAACCCGAAAAGTGAATCCACGTAAATGCAGTGGTAGATAACGTGTGTACAACCACGGAAACTGAATCGCGTACCAGGGTGGAACTTTTTCACAACCAATTTCACGATGATTACTTTACTTAGGCTGATGTATGGAATATCAACATGACATTTGCAATGAAAAGGGTACGTGATTCAGTTTCATCGACAGTAGGTACATTCAGTAATTTGTGTAGCGTGGATCCTGATCATGTCCCAGTCACCTTTATAAGGTTTCCCAGTTGACTATGGAACACTTAAAAAGGAGAAAGAAAGTTAATGTAAAGTCTAAAAGATAATAGGATTTTGGGATGGAGTGACCAGTAACGGCGGACAGGGGTTAATGGAATAGGGAGGCATAACTTATCCATGTGGTAATACTGGCTGTTGCCCGCGACTTCGTCTGTACCGAATTAATTTATCGTTATCCCGCGAAAAAAAACCGGTTGTCTGTAAAGTCGGTTTACGGACGGTAGTTTAACGTGACTACGTCATAACAAAACATTCAAAAAACAAAAATGAAACCAGGCGGTTAGCCATCCAAGTACTGGCCGCACCCGACGTTGCTTAACCTCGGTGATCGGACGAGAACCGGTGTTTTGCCAAATATCTTGAAAACGGTGCATCCTACGGCAAAATCAACGAAATTTTCATACCCCTTTAAAAGCCCCCGCACCCCTTCTCAACCCCTCCCCCAACCCATAAAAAAACTAATCAACCCATAAATAACCCCCATTAAAAATTACCCGAGCGCTAGTACTAAGATTGTACATCCTGGCGCGCGCTGCTCTCTTGTACATCCTGGCGTTCACTGCTCTCTCTTGTACGGGACAAAAGTACATGTACGTTACATTGCGTCATCCTTTTTCGTGCGTGCAGCCGGCGTTCATCGATTTATTAAACGTTGTCACGTCAAAAGTCATGGTAGCCCAGTTTGACCTATGTACTCTCAAGTAGAGAGTCGTGGGATGGAGCCGCCGGGCTCACACCTCTAAGTTTCTCGGAAATTACATTTGAACCTGCACAAATCTACTGAGAAATTCAATGGCACTGGGCCCGCGTAGGAATTACGACCGAGCCCTCTCATGCTGAGAGGAGGCCTGCGCCCAGTGTTAGACGTTGTAAATCTATGTTAATATGAATAAGTTCTATCGTGTGGTCTATTGTTAAGCGTGTCCTAGCAACGCTGTTGTACATTATATTATATCGTCCTGACCATGGTTTTCCTTTGTTTTCTAAGACCATGCAATGGGAGTTATATAGGCTGGGATATTGTATCCCGCGAAAACTCTCTTAGCATGTATAAAAGCAACCTATTTTTATCCTCAACCCCAAATTAAAAACGTTAAGTATTGCTTTAAATAATAACAGACAAAGAAAAAACTTAAGAAGGTTCTTGCGTGTTGTACTCGTAGTGTATACATAGAACTGATGAACATAAGTTTTTTTTTTCTAATTGGATTCTAATTGAATTGAATGAATGATGCTATTTAATTGGAACATTAACTTGTCTATACGGACATGTTACTTTTACATGCAAAAGGGGTCTTTCTTATGTGTTTACTACAGGGTGAAGTTTAAATCGTGACACAAAATTAAAATTAATTAATCTTATTTAATTTGAGGTATCCGTAAATTGAGTTTATGATTTCATTTCAACAAAGTATGAATATCCTTAATTTTATCATACTAATTTTAGTAATTGAGTTAATGCATGATGTTGCTCAGCATTAACTGAATTAGAAATACCAATTTTGTATCACGATTTAAATGTCAACTAGTATGCTTGATTAGTAAGATCTTAAAACATCAAAAGCTATTTTCGCATACGATACGAGTCAATTTTTATTCTGATGTAAGAATTATCCTAAAAAATGGTAAGTATAGCACGGTCTTGATAAATTACTTATACACCCAATGCGACTAACTTTTTCTACCGGATAAGAAATCATTAAAACATAATGAAAAATGTCTTAAAACACGTTGATGTCGCTAGAATGTAAATTAAGCAAAGACAGATGAAGGTCGTCGGTTGATCTTAACAAAATTGTTAAAATATTAATTTAAATTAAATTAAATTAAAAATGTTACATTTTGTAAATCAAATTTCTTTCGTCAGCCTTTGATCAGTGATGGCATACTTATTGCGCGCTGTCCGCTCTGCACTGCCAAAAAATATGACATTTGGCCACATTGCATCTAGAGAATGTTAGGCTAATTAATTGTAGGATTAGTTTAGCATTTGTGTGTTTGTAGGAACAATAGGCAATAAGTTTTGTAATTTTCGTAGAATGTTCTTATATACCTACGTGCCTGCCTCGCCTACGAAAGCAGCAGAAAAAAATTATGCAATTATCAACTGGGTCAATAATTGTGTCGATTGTCTCATGATTTTACTAAAAATAAAGGCAATTCCTGTGCTTTGAGATCCGAGTAACATTATGTAAGTATTCCTATTGTCCTCAAAACTCTACTTTTAACATTAGTTTAGAATAATTTAGTTTTAGCTTTTGTTAATTATTGAACCATTTGGGCCGGTGCCAACGAACGATAGCGGCATAATGTTTGTAAACAATCACAAGCAAATACATATCTCACTATGACAGTATTCTACTCCACACTATGCGTCTTTAATGATTATGTTACGTACAATAGAAGAAGTAGAAAATTAATTACGTTCAACTGTGACACTGTTTCATAGTCAAAATCATATCTTCCATGAAAGCCATTGGTATATCTCTGTGACATTTACTAGAATTTTCCTACAAATAGTACCAAAAGCACAACAATGTAGGTAGATACTCTGGATTTATTGATAAGAGAGAATAGTTTTACCACTACCCTATCGCAACGAAGTAACTGATTAACTGATAGAGAACTATATAAATAAACACTCACTGAAAAAGTTTACGAAGATTTAGCAACAAGCTCATTAAGCGAAACCCTATTACTATCTGAAACACTAGTTTCATCTAAAACTACCTGCTCCATGCAGCTGACGACCGATTATTTCACAAAACAACTTTAATTAAATTTCTTTTACAATCAGCGTTGTTTATGCGAAACCGGTGGTGACAAACCACAATTTTATTTTCTCTCTACGTAATCTTACGCACCAGCCTATTACAATACAAAAGAAGTACCTAAGTAAGTAATGGTGATGGGATAGCGAGTAATTTAAAAGATCATTCATACCTGTAGTGGATGACCGGCGGTTATAGTGTTCCAACCAAAACAAATGACAAACGCCGTGAACTGTCCAATTTTGCAATTAGAATCAACGTACCGACGATAACCACGGTTTAGTATTGAGTAAAAACACACTTATAGTCAGTCCGATAGGGTCTTGAGGTTTACGTAAAAGTTATTGTTTTGTACGTAAATGTTTACGCGGTGGCCGGAGCGAAAAGCGTGCGGCACGCGCGGATCAGCAATTGTTACTGGCGGATGAATTGAGCGAGCGAACACATTGGAGTTGGTAGTTCAACGTAGACGTAGAACCAAGTTTATGTTGGTTAACTATGAGATCTACTACCGATGCCGACATGGTAACAGTATCAAGAAGTAATGATAACAACTATTTTAATTAAAATGTGCATGTTTATTTTCTAATGATGGTATGGTTAAGAAAGAAATGGAGAGTTATAAGTAAAATAATACAAATATACTCAGGTAGGTACCTAATATGTATACGTTTGCGTAGAAAAGTGTGTATTTAAATACGATTAATCATCATCATCATCATTTCAGCCGAAAGACGTCCACTGCATCCAACGCGTTCCAGCAACCTTAATCAGGTCATCGCTCCATCTTGTGGAGGCCTACCTATACTGCGTCTTCCGATCCGTGGTCGCCACTCGAGAACCTTTTGGCCACGCCACAATGTGCCCTGCCCACTGCCACTAGAGTCTAGCGATACGATTAATAATTAAGGAAAAATAAAACTCTTCCATTCTGGTGTGCAGTTTTTACTCTTAGATAAATATTATCCCAGATAGTTCATTATACGCATTTGAAAACAGTGTTACATACAATACAAATGTTTAACGTAGTACTAGCTATCTTGTAGCCAATTTTCGCAGATGTCAGTTGGGTAGTTTAGACGGAACAATGAAATGAACAAAAAGATGGTCACTTTCAAATGTCTTGTTTAATAAATAATGTTTAAGTTTTGATTGAAGGCGAATTGAGTTAGAAGGCAGCGTTCAACGATGTCAGTTCCCTCAGTTAAAGCGCATAAGTATAAATAAACGAAATCGCTGCAAAACACGAAGGAACTCGTTTAGGAAAGTCGCTGTCGCGTCGTAGTCAGTCCACCGGTGTGGCCTTAGCCTTATGATTTACAGTGTATGTCAATCGATGGGATAGGTAGATTAATAGTGGACAGCATCCGCGGGGCGTAACTAGGTATAGCGTGTCAACGCTAATTTCGTTTAGGTATCGTTTGTAACCAAGACCACTTTACTATGTAAATAGATACCAATGAGTTTTTCACGACCACCTTGTGATCTGCATCAATTATTGCAAAGCACCACGACGGCTTCAAATAACACAAAAATAATTTGTAGTGATGGGTAAGGTAACTAAATAGCAGTTCCTTACAGAACAAGCTAATAACTATTTTGACAAGGGCTTTTCTTTTGTTTTCTAACTACCTACCTCCAAAGTCATCAAAACATTTACTGCCCAAAGGTTCCACGAACATGACGGTCCCATCTGAGTTTCTGTATGTCTAACGGTTAACCCACCACATTTTATGTGATATTTAATTTCAACTTCCAATAAATTATGTTTATTTATATTCTAATCTAAAATGTGCTGTTATTTTAATTCTTTGATCATTTAGTACGAATTTTATTGACGAAGTACAAATAACAAAACTAGAACGCATCTTTAGGGATCTGTATGTTGTCACTTTCGCAAACGTTTTAGTTTTAGTATGGTTTTAGTTCACAGTAGTAACTATTAAGTAATCTGTGGTAGTAGCCAATCGTTAGCGCCATCTATCGCGTATTTCGGTCAACAGAAACAGAAAATCTCAACACGGGTTTTTTTGTTTGAACACTGTCAGAAAAGACGTAATGTATAAGGTGTTTGAATAATTAAAATCTTAAAGTTAAGAGTTAAAAGATCACAAGGTAAAAATAAGTGAAAGTTCTACATGTTGATTAGATTCCTGCAACAGATAAAAATAAAATACTGAGACTGGTCTGGTTCGGGACATTATTCGTTTTATTAGGTTGGCAACATTGTCATTGTAATAACTTTCGTCGTGGGTGGTAGTGTGATGTATTCGGGAAACGTACGATTATAATGTGTATTTAGATAAAAGTACCCAAGAAGACTTGTTAAAAGTGTTTTTTTCATAGATTTGTGGATATTCACTGCCTTTCTCGATTGTTTTAATTATATTTTATCATGTTTATACGTTTGAAATAGTGTTCAGCGTTATTTGAAGAAAATGTTATTGTGTGCTAAGTTTCATAATGGCGGCCCGTCGCGTCCCCCGCGCCTCCATTTCGATGACAGTCAAATTATGACAATGCCGATACGTAAAGTTTAGAAATGTTGTGTTTTTATAAATATTTTAGTGAAAGTTAATAGTTTCATAGCTAATACGGACTGAATATGAATCCAGAGCATCACAATATCAATACGGGTGGCGGCCAGCCCCCAGGAAATTCAGAGGTTTGCCATTTTTTGAGTTGTTCTTTGCTGTTTTTTTTCGTGTTAGAATGTTAATTGCAGTTGACGAATGTAGCCTGAGTTTTAAAGACTGTGTTGTGCTTGACAGCAGCAGCAGCAAACGACGAATGTGACCCCGACGAGTTCTGCAACGGACTTACGAGTGAACTCTGCGGCAGTGAACGTCGCTTTGTCTAGCGTCGCGAAATATTGGGTGTTTACAAATTTATTTCCGGGTCCCATACCGCAAGTTTCGGTTTACGGGCTTCCCACCGGAACGCGGATAGAAAATGGAAAACCAGTGCAGGTAACACATAGTTCACTTTATGTAGGTATATCATGTTGATCATTATCTAGTTAATAGTTAAATGTACTGTACATAAGCAATTATTATCGAAATTTAATCATTCTTTTTTTTATCTTATCCCATAAAATGATTTAAAAAAAAAAGTTAATAAAACTTATTTAGGTCATCAATGTCTAATTAACTGCAAACTCTTACAAGATGTTGAAATTGTTAACATTTATTTCAGGATATTGGTCAAGCCCATGCAAGCATACTTAATGGCGACCCAAACATCATACTTGGACATCACACAGGGCAGTCGCAAGTCACTGTCTCAGCAGCGCAACAGTTACCACAAATCATCGCTACTCAAACACAATCTCATGGTAATTACTAACAATTTATTACCATTTTACTCTTTTTTGGATGAATTTTCTTTCATCGCCTTAACCTGTTACACTACCTTTTTGGGTAATTTGGTTTTAGGACCCTATATTAAAAGGTAATTGACACTAGTAACAAAAATTGGCACATTACAAACAGTTAGTTATGTGCCACAGTGGCGTGTGGGATGCCCCGCGGGTTAATGATGTGGTTTTTGCTTATGGACTGTAGCAAAGAAATTATAATAATCAAGATACTTCAGTATAATATTGCCTTACTCGGGTAAATGTAATAATGTTATATTGTGTTATTGAGGTCACAATGTTGCTGATGCTGAGAGATATTTATCAACAATTTCAAGATCTGTTGCCCTCATTTTTAATTTTATGAAGATATCTACTTAGATTTAACACATTTGCTGCAGTATGAGGTTGATGTGACACAATACATGTCTGGTTAATTAACAAGTTAAACTAATTTCCTCAGCAATGTTAACTAATATGGAGATTTTACTGATTTTTTTTGAAACAAATTGTCTTTTATCCCATCAAGAAACCTGTGCACACACACATGGACATAACAGATTTTTGACCACATTGCCCTGTGTGCACACTATTTTGAACTGAGAAATCCTTGGGTGCTATTGGCACATATATTTTTTAGAGAGGAGCACTCAATAGATTAGCATTTATTAAACATATCACACTAATATTATAAAGGCAAAAGTTTGTGAGTGTGTATGTTTGTTACTTCTTCACGCTTAAACCGCTGAACCGATTTAGATGAAATTTGATACAGAGATAGTTTGAGACCCTAGGAAGGAGATAAAATATTTTTTATCCTGTAAAATTGCATAGTTCCCGTGGGATAGCGATAAACAAATTCTTTGCAGACAGAGTCGCGGGCAACAGCTAGTTATTTATAATGCACAAGCAAGCAGCTTCTATTGACTATTACAAGGTTATGAGAATTTCAACTACATTAGGTAGTAAGAATGAATCTTATTACTTGGTGGCCTTATGAATACATTTTGACCCACAGTGATCTTTCATGTATTTAACCCTCTGCACTTAATATATTGCTTTTACCACTTCATCCTCTAACCCATAGTGAAACATAATGTTTGTTGCAGATTTGGCCCATGTACAGCAACAAGAGCTAGCATCACAGCAGGGCTCGGGCACAACCCAGGTCACCGTGAGCCCGGGTCAGACCACCCACCAGGTACCCAATAACCGGGTCGAGTTTGTACACCATAACATTGATATGGTAAATCATGTGGTAACCCACTCCCATTACTAGCGGGAATGCTGGACGCGCATAATGTTGTGTAGATAGTTTTATATTGAGTTAAATCATGTCCATACTGCACCAGTGTGAATCAATTTAGTTGAGACAATAACTATGTAAACAAATAATTGTTGAATAATGACTGGTGACTAATTTTGATGGTACCAGTCCTTTCAATCTAGGCTAAAGATACTTTGGAAATTTATATTGATAAAATGATAAAATTCGAGCAACTAAACCGGGGTGTACAGTCAAAGGTATCTAAACAGCCATTGCAATAAATCGATACCTCCTACGTATACTGGTATAACTGCATAATGGTGATTTTACAGTAAAGACCGTATCGTTGAACGATACCACCATAGTCTTTACTGTAAAATCACCATTATGCAGTTATACCTGTATACGTAGGAGGTATTGAAATAAATGCCAACCCCAACCTTATGGTAAGTGGCATAGAGTTGTGTATACACTTTTGCCTGGTTACATACGTAATTATTAATGACCTTGACTTTACATTTGATGAAAAAACATGTGCTTTTAGTGTTTGTTAATTAATGTGGACCTGATTTAACAATTTTTGTATGAGGTTGTGCATGTTGGAATGGATGACATCAGTTTAATGTATGGTTGATTTTTTTAAGTGGATTTAGTGGCTGTTATATACAAAATCATGTCTGGGAATTCTGTGTCTTTAACTTTGATAATTGGATGTTGGCAGCTTGGATTAAAAAATAATACTTATGTTTTGTAGACTTCCCTGTATCAAGTGTTTTGATTTCACTTGAACTTTCCCAAATGCTGCAAATGATTTTTTCTATTTTATTGAATTCATGACCGTTTATATGGAAGAAAGTCTCAGCAGATTAGCATGTTATTCTGAATAGTTGCCGCATGAATTTTATGATTCTTAAATTTTATTCTTTCAATCATTTCAATGTAATTCAAGTAAACTTAGATTTTTCATAAATATTTTTTTTATGTAGTACCTCTGTTCATTTTACTTTTGTTTTCCTGAGTCTCAAGCAAGTAGGCGTGACAAGAACTGAATTGATTAAATTAATAGGTGTCTTTATATAATAGTTACACTATCAGTAATGCTCTGCCTCTTAATTAAAAAAAAAAAACTATATTCAGGGGTTGTTTCACCACCCATTGATTAATTTTAACTGACGGATAAATGTGATGCCGTATCCGTCTATTCTAACAAAACAAACAGAGACAGCATCACATTTATCCGTCAAATAAATTTGATCAATGGATGGTGAAACAGTGGGTTAGAGACAAATTTTCGTAATGACCATGACACACACGAGAGCTAACTTAGCGTATCATGGGTGGTCCATTGAATAACTAAACTTTAAAAACAGTTTTGTAATAATAATCATGTTAACTTTTCACTCTCAGTATAAAATAAGTTGTGGGCGCGACTTGTTTTGGCACTACATGCCACTCTTTGTACAAGTATGAAGAAGAAGCAATAGGGGCAAAACCATTTCCGGCACTAAAAGTCTGCACAATTAGATTGAAATTTTATTTACTTGAATACTTAATATGCTATATTACCTAAAACTAGAACACTAGCGTTAATTACGGACTTAAAGCATGTATCCCTTTCGCGCACGCTATCTGGTTACAAAGAAGTATTAATATGCTTTACATCTACATTAAATGCTGGTGAGCTAGTTGGGCTGTTCCTTATGCATTTTACTCTCAATATATCCGGTGCAGATTTTGTCTCGAGAATCTATAGTTAAGAAGTGTTCTGTCCATTAACCAGGATCATCATTTACAGCAACACATAATGCAACAACAGCTAATGGCCGCAACGCGCCCCGACCACTCCAATCAACAGGTATTGCAATGTGGACATACATTAGATAGATATGTACAAGCTGTCACATGCTTTGCCTTAAAGCGATTCCTTTGTGATATAATCATCTTGTCACCTTAGAGGCTAAAGAAGCGTTTTCTAATTATAATTTGTGTATGCTATGGTTCTGGAAATGACGATGTTTAAGAAAACAGAAGATAACGCTTTTTTAGTGTAGCTAAGTCAAGATCTTGTGTGTTGATTGTATGCAACAATAATCTCAGAAGTGTCTTCAAAAGTACTTATTTATTTACTATTTTGAAGTTACTTTAGATTTAGACTATGTATGAGCATAACAAAAGTCTGATGAAAAATAAGCACTTTTGATAAAACACTTCAATAAGCACTTTGTAAAAACCAATCATTTTTGTAATTCACGCTGCTTGAAATCACCACATTGGCAGGTCAGCGAGGTAAGTAATTTGCAATTAAATCACAATGATTGCTTCATTAATGCAATTAACTAATTTAGCTATGTATTAATATACCAGAAAAAAATCTGAGAAATTGGAAACTGTCCGTGATTCTTAGTCATGGAGCGCGTCATGGGTGATGTCCACGTGTGGTTGTTTCACTGTGTATTGTGATTTATTCAGAGATCATACTAGCGCCTAATGCTTTTCATTTATAACTAATACTATTTCACCAATGCTTGTTCACTATGTGGAAAAATTTCACGTTCTTAATTTACTTCGTCAAACCCCATCTAAGTATATGCAGTAATGTCCGACCAAAACTGGTTTTTACGACCGAAACCGAAACCGAGTTTCGGCAACGGACTCAGTTTCGGCCGAAACCGAAACTTTCTTACAAGGTTCATGTTTTGAAGGAAAAATAAAGAAAACGTTATTATAATCAGTCAGTCTTTATTTTTTATAGCTTTCAATCTCATAGCTATGCAATCTTCGATATTTTTACTTATTGATAATCAACATAACAACCCTGAATCCATAATATTATCATCACTAATGCACTATATGTATAGTAAGTACCAAGTGCCTAATTAACATACCCGGGACTTTCGGGGCATGGATGATTGACATTAGCCAAAGAGTAGGGGTATCGAGTTAAAAAACAGAGTGCTTCTAGCTGGTTTCTACCTAATGAATAATTAATTAATTAGAAAAAAAAAATACATGATATTTAAAACACAAAAATATTAAATTTTCGTAAGATGAAATCAATGAACTAAAACAATTACTTTGCTCACCCGCGACCCGCGGGGGGGGGGGGTCGCGGGTGAGCAAAGTAATTGTTTTAGTTCATTAATATGGACCTCCGCAAAGTAACGCCTGATTCAATAAATTAAATAAGATGAAATCGTTTCAATCTTAATCAAATTAAGTTTGAAAAGATTAAATCTTTCAAGACTAAATTGCCACTCACAATAACTTAATCGCCAATCGAGTAATTTGATCGTGATCAATTTCTGTGATTAAATACGTAGTTGATCCACATTTTTGTACTCAGTATCTGGTACCGATTTACCTCCCAACTGAAAATCATATCAACTACTAAATTTACTGCAGGTAATTAATTAACGTTTTTTTATTTTTATCTCATAACATAAGCCTTGGTACTAAACCTAAAGTACTAGTATAGTTTACAATTTGCAGTGAGGTAATTATTCAGTAGGCGTAATATGGTGTTTGTTTTGTCAGAATAACCTATCTATTAATGGTCTACTGTTTAGCAAATCGTTCGTGCCCCGGGTATGCTAATTAATGTTTGTTTAGGTATAGCATTAGCGAGAGAGTTAAATTAATCATAAAATATTTAGATAGTTTAAACTTGATTCTACTAAAGGTAACGCCACCAGAGTTGAGGCCACGCACACAACCACATCTCATGTAATGACAGCGGGATTTTGACGTTGTGTTGACGTTTAACGGCAACACAACGTCAAAATCCCGCTGTCATTACATGAGATGTGGTTGTGTGCGTGGCCCACAGAAATATATCGAGATAGAAGGAAAGAGTTTACGTACGTCGACTGGCCAAATGGAGTTTATAAGCCCCAATGCTCGCCGCGAACTTCAGTCTGCTCTCGACCGCGGTCTGCGTGCGACGTCAGGTTTTAAAAATAAAATGACTCGTTGTTCAGTAATTAACAGTTCAAATACTACAGATAAAGTTGGAGCTGTTAGTCGAGGTATTTCCTTTCATTGGTAACTACTATTTGTCCTAAAATATCTGTTATTAATTAAAAAACGATTTATTTTATTATTTTCATCAGAACAGTAGCGGGCGATAGTGTGTCCACGCTAGCTTTCCATTGCGGCTTTAATTTGACGAGCCAGACATGGCGTGCGTTCAAAACCAGCAATGTAAAAATAAGCTATTCAAACTATCGAGTCGCGTCCAAGGTCAACTTATCATTTTTTCTGTCAAAAGTAAGAATAGTGATGTACAAGTACACTATCTCAGTTCTTACTCGATTAAAATCGATTTTGAAAGCAGAGGAAATGATAATTACGTTTTTATATTATTATGCAGCTATATAATGTACGTAGTGCAAAGCAAATATTATTAACAAACAGGTTATGGTTACTTCTATATTGCAATTTTATTTTAGTTTTCCGAATGATCCTCATATTAAAAATACACACACAAGGCCTCTTACATCTTGACAGATGATTTAAGCAGCGTCTGTTTGAGAGGCAACGCCGTTCGTGACTGTAAAGTCCGATCCGAGAACGGCACGTTCGCCCGCATTTTTGGCACACGAACTGAGGGCCCGGCGACAAAGCAGAAGCTGCATCGTAGCCGTGCCGTCTCGCCCGTTTCTGTGCTAGACTCTGAAACCAGGCGTTGTCGTGGGTTTCACAACCCTCCGCGAGAGTCTTTCTCCACTCATTGCGGTCGGAAGCAAGATCCTCCCACAAGCCGTGATCGATGTTGAAGGCGACCATGTCGCGCTTTGCGCAATCCTTGAAGCGGAGACTGGGACGTCCTACTTTACGCTTCGAAAATGCCACTTCGCTCAACAAAACTTGCCTGGGCAAACGAGTGCCGCTCATGCGATGCACATGCCCCAGCCACCTCAGTCGTCTCTGTTTGAGGAGGGCTGTGATGCTGGGCAGCTGTGCAATCTCCAGCACTCTCTCGTTTGTAACTCTGTCCTTCCAAGTTATGTTAAGGATGCTGCGAAGACAGCGCATGTGGAAAGTGTTTAGCCGACGTTCCTGTTTGGCATACGACGTCCAGGTTTCAGCCCCATACAAGAGCATGCTTAGGACGCAAGTTTGGTACACTATCATCTTGGTCCTAACGGTAAGGTGTTTATTAGCCCATACTCCTGTGCGTAGCCTACCGAATGTCGTCGCAGCCTTGCCGATGCGGATGTCAATCTCTCCATCAAGCGATAGATTGCTCGACACAGTCGACCCCAAGTAGCAAAACTTGTTTACTACTTCCAAGGGTGCACCCTCCAGCAAGATGGTGGGCTGGGAGGTGCACCCCTGCGCTAGAATTACGGTCTTCTTTGCATTGATAGACATGGAGAACAGAGAACAAGCGTAAGCAAATTTGTCCAGTAATACTTGGAGCTCATCTGAAGTTTTCGCCACAAAAGCTGCGTCGTCGGCAAAGAGCAGATTGTCCACAAACAAGTCCTCGCGGTAACGACTAGACTTTAGAAGGGCGATATTAAATAATTTCCCGTCTGCTCTTATTAAAAATAAATGGACTGAAAACAACTGGTCGTAAAAAATGGTTTCCTACAAAAAACAGCAGGAATTGTTCTATACATTTCCACGAAGACACCTTTACTGGCTTTAGTACCGACGAGTAATCAGTACAGCTTATCCGACTATTGATGTAGTGATGATGTCATATGATGAAAAAGAACACATTTACATAAGGCTAAATATTATTTTAAAAAATGTGCGTGTGTGTGTGTGTGTGTGTGTGTAGTACTTACACGATTATAGGTACGATTATAATAACGAGCTATGGAGAGGACTGTGCTCAGAGTTTCTCTACGGGATCGAATCAGAAGCGAGGAGATCCGTAGAAGAACCGGGGTCACCGACGTAGCCAAACGGATTAGCTCGTTGAAATGGCAATGGACAGGCCATATAGCATGCAGAACATATGGTCGTTAGAGCCCAAAAGTTCTCGAATGGAGACCACAGACTGGCTAGCCCAGCGTGGGACGTCCACCAACGAGATGGACGGACGATTTGGTGAAGGCCGCAGGTTCAGGGAGGATGCAAGTCACTTTCAACCGTAATGATTGGGCGTCAATGAGGGAGGTCTATGTCCAGCAGTGGACGTCCTACGGCTGAAATGATGATGATGATGATGAATAACTGCAGCGGCTGTAGTAGGTACTGACAAATGTAAAGCAATTTATTGGTTAGGTAGGTACCTACCTACATTTATATTTTTTGATTTGAAATTCTGACCTTTCTCATTTCCTCTGTCGAAAATAATTATCATTTCCTCTGTGCATAAGAATCGGTTCCCTAGTCGATCTGTGAATCGATGCTTTTGAATTGATTTCGCGCGGCTTATGTTTCCCATCACTAAATTACACTCGTGACGTCAAAGTACCTACGCAAGATGTTACAGGCTCGGTCTCGCTACAAATTGCCGAGCATTTTCCTTCTATCTCGATATATTTCTGTGGCGTGGCCTCAACTCTGGTGGCGTTACCTATATATCTATTTATTAGTTTGTTAAGTATATTGAATTATTCTTTGATGTTTACTACCTACTAAAATATGCTATATCAATATCACGTGATAAAACTTACCGAATTCGAAATAAATCATGTGAAAACTCACAACAAACAAAACGAACTGCAAACACAAGCCAGTCACGACATGATTGATTAGGCACGTGGACGCGGCAAAATGTCTTCGTCGCTTGGAATTCAATGCGCCGAACATGACCAATCGCAGCGCGAGAACTCCCGAATGCAGTTTCGGTTTCGGTCGTAGTTTTGGCAGGTTTGCCGCCGAAACCGAAACTAAACCGAAACCCGCTTTTTTGCCGAAACATGGCCGAAACCGAAACCGAACTTTCGGTCGGACACTAATATGCAGCATTTAATTTATTTGCTGTTACTAATTTTGTAAGAACATTTTTCATGAAATCATCAAGGGGACCTAAAAAAAGCGAGTTAAAAAGACAGGTCAAAATTATTTACGTTACTTCTTATGTCAAAAAAACGAAGTACTATATGTATGTTAGGCTTAAAATTGCGTCACAGCTCGAAGTGCCTAAACTAAACTACGCCGTCGACTCTGTTTTCTACACTAATTATAATTGTTAGTTTTTGTTAAAAATTTAATTATTCAAATCACATTTGATATTAAAATATCGTTAAATTTATGTGGGACAAGACAAGTGATCAGTTAATTATAAGTCTTTTAATTTGTCCAGATCCAGTTGACAGTTAGTGAGGATGGCATTGTCACAGTGGTGGACCCTGGAGGGGGGAAGCTGGTGGACAAGGAGGAGTTGCATGAAGCTATCAAAATGCCTTCAGACCACACCCTCACTGTGCACCAGTTACAGCAAATCGTTGGGCAACAGGTAAAATTATTAAAATTCCTTCAAAGGACTTATTTGTTTGAATAGAAGAAACGTCATGGTGCCAAGCGCTCGCCATACTACAGTGGCCTAAGCGGGGTACCTACCGCGATCGAACTCCGAAAATTAATCTGCCGCCTTTAGATAAAGGGCAAACTGACTGCAAATCTACTTCAAAATGAAAAAGCACAGGTGCAATCTGGTTGTTCTGTACACTTGTACTTTTTCTTGCCGGAGCAGGTTTGTAGTTGTGCCTTTTGATCAAATGGCGGCATTTCATCCTTGTCTGATACTTCATTATTAGTATGTTGTACCTTTTCTCTCTCATGCCAGAATTTCCTTACATTAGTGTAATGGTTTGACAATCGCCGTAATAACGCACCCAGCGTTAACGTTTATATTGAGGCGGAGTGGAGGAAACATTCAGACCAATTAATCTGTTGTTAAGTCAGTCAGAACTTCGCTTTTTTATATTAAGATTGTTTCCAGGTCTTGGAAAACGTGGTCCGCATCGAGCAAGCAACCGGCGAGCCGGCCAACATCCTAGTTACACAGAACCCGGACGGGACCACGTCTATAGAAGCCAGCGCAGCCGATCCGCTAGCTGTCGTAAAAGACGAGAAAAGCTCCAAGATAGAGACCGCGCATTTCGCGTTGCCAGCCGAAATAAAAGACCTGAAGGGTATTGATCTAAAGGTTAGTTAATACTAGAAGTTATTATTTGCTACGAAGGAAAGAGTTGTATTTAAAATGCGACAACTGCTTTTTAAAAAAAGCTTTGGTAATCTAGTAGTTGGTATCTTAAGCAAAGAGGCGTTATGTCCCAAATTGTACCTATATGAAATTCACCACAAACACCAATACTGTGAGACCAATCCTATACCCTATCAGTAGAAATTACTGCTACTTTATATTTATCTTAGTGACTATTCTGCACTTATTATAAATCAGTTCATTTTATCTAATTTACTTTTCTTTACTACAGAGTGTAGGAGCGATGGGGATGGAAGGAGCGGTGGTGAAGATATCAGCGGGTGCTACCGAACATGATATGCAGGCCATGTACAAAGTTAATGTAGAGGATCTGTCGCAGCTACTGGCTTACCACGAAGTCTTTGGCAAACTCAATGCCGACGGCCAGCCACAAGCCAAAGTAAGCTAGTTACACTTGCTAAAATAACTGAAGTATAAAGCTTAGTATGACTATCTGAATATACCTTGGGGCAGAAAGTGCACCATTTAAATACAAAAAATATTAATTAATTAGCCAGTGTAGCTTCTTTCTACTTTAGATGCTTTCAGAGGTAAAAGTCCCAATACCCAGTTAGTCATCCGCGGATCAATATAACTCTTAAGGGTGTTCAAAGTAATGCAACTGAGATCCAACTGTTATATCGCCGTTTTTAAAGATAAATAAATAAATAATAAATAAATATTAGGGGACAATCTTACACAAATCGACCTAGTCCCAAACTAAGCAAAGCTTGTACTATGGGTACTAGACGACGATAAACATACTTATATAGATAAATAAATACATAGAAAACATCCATAACTCAGGAAAAAATATTCGTGCTCATCACACAAATAAATGCCCTTACCGGGATTCGAACCCAGGACCTCTTGCTTCGTAGGCAGGGTCACTACCAACTAGGCTAAAGCGGTTGTTAATGTGATGTTAATTGATTTTTAAAGACTAATTCCATTCTGATTTTTTTATGGATATAATTAAGATATCTGAAAACTGCATTTACATTCAAAACCTAATTGAGTCCCTTTCAACGCCACGCTTCGACAAAACGTAAACCTGCTTTGAATCTTATGTTTATGTTATTGTGTCAAGATCACTTTGACAATGTACTTTGTGACACCTATAAGTGTCGATGGCGTTGAAAGGGTTAACCTTTTCGACGCCAACGACTCATATAGTCATATATCAGCACCGCAGGTTTTACGCCAACGACTGATATATCAGTCACGGTGTGCAGAGCGATATCTACCTACATGCATTTCTGTAGAGTTCAACTTCGCGTTTGACATACCGATGTCATGGCGTATGAGTGAGAGCTGTTGTATTTGACAGAGCGTTGAAAAGGTTAATAATGTGGTTTGTTTAGGTGATAGGCGAAGTGGAAGTAGAAGCTGGGACGAGCGCGGCCATGTCGGCAGAAGAGTCATCACCTGGTCACCACGCCTGTGATATTTGCGGGAAAATATTCCAGTTCCGCTACCAACTTATTGTTCATAGGTAAGACAGGACACGAAAAAAAGTCCACATATTTTGTTATTTTTATGATTTATTCATTTAATCTATTAGCACGTCGGTAGTTGCTGTGGCCTGTCATAAAAGCATGACATGAGTGCTCGATATCCTTGGCCAGGTGAAATTTGGTTAAATGGCCTTGTAATAAGATGTTAATGACAAGTAAAGTGCCAAAGACTATTCATTCATCTATAATATGAGATTGAGAAAGTAGAAAATCGAAATACCCTTGTTGAAAATGTGAAGAATACCTAAACATGCTGTGTCCAACATCATGTGGTACTTAATTACAAGATTTACAATACTTTTTTCTTTTGTTATACAGACGATACCATGGCGAGCGGAAACCCTTCACGTGTCAAGTTTGTGGATCAGCCTTTGCGAATCCAGTTGAACTGTCAAGACACGGGAAATGCCATCTTGGTTAGTATTTGGAGCTTTATTCACTACTAGCTATTGCCTGCGACTACATTTGCAAAGAGTTCGTGTATCGCTTTTCTGCGGGAACTATGCAGTTTTCCAGAGTCAAAAACTATCCTGTCCTTCCCAGGGTCTCAAAATATCTCCATACAAAATTTCATCTAAATCGGTTCAGCAGTTTAAGCATGAAGATGTAACAGACAGACACACATTCGCACTTATATAGCATGCGTTTATTACTGAGTTACAGTACTATAATTTTACAAGTGTTTTCTCTGTAATTGTATTTGTGCAATTGTTTTCAATTTAAGTAGATCATTCTTTATGTGACATAAAGTGCAAGGCGTAATTGCTTTCAATTCAACTTGTTGGCTAAAATGAGAATTACAGACAACTCTTAGTCTTAGTAGAAAGATGATGATTTTCTGTAATAATCCACTGTTTTTTACTAACCTTTTTATTATTTTTGGTAGCTGGCGATCCAGCCGACAGGACGGCCAAAAGGTTGACCCAGGACAAACCTTATGCGTGCACGACTTGCCATAAAACGTTCGCGCGTAAGGAACACCTCGACAACCACGTAAGAAGTCACACCGGGGAGACCCCATACAGGTATGTAGTCTGCACTGACAATATTAGCTACACAAATGCCTAACTTTGCCTTTTCACAGCAGCTATCCGCTTATGTCTCCAATCCAATTTCCAGCCAGCTGTAGGCAACAAATAGAATTTGCACTAACTACCTATTTTAAGTGCCGTTATTTTTGCAGTTTACTACACTTCAATATAGCCCATTTCAATATACAAATTGTAGGAAATGTCAGTCAAAGTAATTTTGCTACTAGACCGTCCCGAATTAATACCTAGTTCTGCCACGGCATGCGCTGCAATCGCTTTACTAATACCCCCAGCATCCACTTCGCACACCAGCACGGTCTAAAACAATATACAGCTGTGAATATCCTCTATCTGTGACCTAATGTTAAAAGATGATTTTTCTACACATTAACACATTCGTGTCCCACAGGTGTCAATTTTGCGCCAAAACGTTCACGCGCAAAGAACACATGGTCAATCACGTGCGTAAACACACTGGTGAGACTCCGCACCGCTGCGACATCTGCAAGAAAAGCTTCACCAGGAAGGAACACTTTATGAACCACGTTATGTGGCACACTGGTAAGATTGATCTGTTTACTTTGTATATCAATTTCCCTGTTGTTGAATGAAACTAAATGGCATAGCCTACAACGACTATTTACAGTAATACAAAATAGCTACTTTATTACTATTCTCCATCTTTGTGCACTCTTGACTAATTAGCATTAATTGGACTGAGTGCACAAATCTGAAGAATCACCGATTGTGTCAGTTACAAACAGAATTGTATTGTTCTATCTGCATTACATGAATGGCACGTAGGTGTCTAAATTTTATTGTCACGGGCCCTTCGGTTTCTGTTGACAATGATTGGTCACCATACCAGATCTGATCACTGATAGCGATGGTTTCTCGCTATGGTCTCGATCAAGAAAAGCATAGTTGCAAGTATTGTTGGAAATAGTCGCCGTAGGGTGTGGACCTAAGTTATTGTTTATTTCACGCTGTCAAATTGTGCGTTATTTAGTAAAAATTAAACCTTTTTTTTTTTACTTAAGTAAGCATTTTTTGTTTTCTATATCTCTAGCTCTTTAAATTCTCTGCTAATTTAATTTGTAGTATTTTTTTATTATTGCGGAATATCCAAGCCTGCACCTATCGGGGTTAACGGTGGTGCAGAAATTAAAATAATTGAATGATTCAACTATTGACCCAATACGTTAAATGCGATATCGAAAATCTAACGCAGGTAAATGTAAGCGACATTAACATTATGGTCTCCCAAAGTTATATTTCTCTTCGCTCAACACTAACACCAATCCTTTTTGTTTTGTTTTAATTTTAATTTTCGGGAGACGAATTTGTCGAAGAGAATAATAAGTTGTTGGGAGTGGCATAGTTGCATCATTGAATGTTAACATTTTATTTTCTGCCCCACCTCCCTAGGTGAAACTCCACATCATTGTACAATATGCGGCAAGAAGTATACTAGGAAGGAGCATTTAGCCAACCATATGCGATCCCATACAAACGATACCCCGTTCCGCTGCGAACTCTGTGGGAAGTCTTTCACGAGAAAGGAACACTTCACCAATCACATATTGTGGCATACTGGTCAGTATAGCTTCCGTTCAGACTCTCATGCTCATACATACACACTAAACTTGGTGGCAGGCTTGGGTTTTCAGTGGTTCATTTGAGCTGATGATTTTACAAATAAATGCAGCTTGAAAATATATATAAAGCTTAGGTTGCTTACAACTTAGTCAAGTATATTCCTGCGATTTGTACTATGTGTATTACATAATGCTCTCAGGATTTCTGTATCTTGATAACATAGCTTAGGTGAGGTTCATAACATAGCTCTTAACACAATTGGTATACCGTTTTCAAACAATTTCGTCCATTATAAATTCACGATAAATGTTAAAATTCTAAAGTTCATTTCGAAAAAAAGGAACAATGTTTGGAAACAAGCACAAGTAAAAAAACATTGTTTTATTTTTAAAAATTGATGTCGTCCGGCAGGATGTATTTCCTGGAACTACAAAAGCTAAAAGCCCGAGCTTACTACACCAGCAATCTAACATAAGCACGCGTCTCTTACACAGGTGAAACGCCGCACCGTTGTGACTTCTGCTCTAAGACGTTCACTCGCAAGGAGCATCTGCTCAACCACGTCCGGCAACACACTGGCGAGTCCCCGCATCGCTGTAACTACTGCTCCAAGTCGTTCACGCGCCGGGAGCACCTCGTCAATCATGTGCGCCAACACACTGGGGAAACACCCTTCCAGTGCGGATACTGCCCCAAAGCGTTCACGAGGAAAGACCATCTAGGTGAGATATCGTTTGATCGTGAGTGATAAGTCTTGACTTGCTCGCTGCAGCCATTTTCAACAAGCCCAACAAAAAAGTGGTGCTCTAAGCGATCATTTATAATGCCGAAGTACGAAATGTATTAAAATATCGAATGGGTCAAAAGATGGACAAGTTTTTTTTTTTCTGAAACCGTAAACTTCTCGGAATTCATTAAAACGGCATCTTATTGAACCCATTACGACGTTAGGTTAGGTTAGTTTTATAACAATCTTAAAAACATTACCGTTTCAGAAAAAAAAACCTTTTGTTTGCTGTACTAAAGTCCTTTTCATTTTCAAAATAATTTTGGTCACAGAATAGTAATTTGCCGTAAATCAACCGAAGCTAAGCTTCCGAAGAAAATGGCCATAAATAGAAATAAATACTCTCAGTCAACAGGTTTCTGTATTCAGTTCAAGTCCAATCAGATCAGACTTTTGAACAGTTCCAACCGTTTCTTCTATAATATTTAAAAAACTTTTTTTCGGTTGCGGTTGCTTGACTGACCGTGCCGAGCCTTCTACGTCCACCACCACACCATAGCGTCCCCCATCAACCCGTTCGAATATCGTGTGGTCCATTACAAACAATAAAACTTGTAATCTCCCTTCCAGTGAACCACGTCAGACAGCACACGGGCGAATCTCCGCACAAGTGCTCGTTCTGTACTAAATCCTTCACGCGCAAAGAGCACCTGACGAACCACGTGAGGCAACACACGGGGGAATCGCCCCACAGGTGTACCTACTGCGCGAAATCCTTCACCAGGAAGGAGCATCTCAATAATCACGTCAGGTGAGACTCCAAAATTATTCACCAACTAAACAAAAAAAATGCGTCTGGTACATATTTTTGTGTCAAATATTTTTCAATTCCGATACTTTTAACGTTTTTCCAGGGCCCATCTATTTAGATACGCTACTACAAACCTGACCATTTTTTTATATTAATTCTTTATGCAGGATGAATTTAAAAGCAAAGCATATTTTAAACAAATTCAATTGTTTTTCTACCATATTGTACAGGGAACAAAGTAGAATCTTTGTGTAGATATATGTGGTCGCCATATGCACTATGCCTGGAAATGGGTTAAACAAATGCTAGGAATTATGCACTGTGATTGATTAACAATTGGCTAAGTAAAGTTTTTTGAAGACGTGCTATTTATATTTTTTTTCGACAGTAGTTGTCTTCAAGACCGAGAAACTGCAGCTGTTTTATTTTTAACTCCTATTGTTTACTGGAAATATTTTAAGTGTTCGAGATGACATTTGTGAGATTTAATGGCTGACAAGCGGTTCGTGCTCAGTACTTAGTAGAAATCGAAAAAAAAATGAAGTCAATGTCAAATGAAATCTAACCGTTTGCGTTTTGTTTACTTTGCGTTGTCCAAGAAGCAGTTCCAAAATAGTGATCGAAAATATTCAGTCGTGATTCAATTATCGTGCATAGGTCGTGGCGAAATGCGGTAAAATTGAAAATCCGTATTTTGTGCGGAGGTCGTTAAAAATAGTCCAAAAATCACACTGATCACACCAAAACGCAAACGGTTTGACAGGGACAAAAGTGACAGATGACTTCGTTTTTTTTCTGCTTCTACTAAGTACTGAGCACGAACTGCTTGTCAGCCATTAAATCTAACAAATGTCATCTCGAACACTTAAAAAAAATATTTCCAGTAAACAATAGGAGATAAAAATAAAACAGCTGCAGTTTCTCGATCTACAGAACGCCAACTGTCGAAAAAAAATATAATTAGCACCTCTTAAAAAAATTTTACTTATCCAATTAAGATTTTTAATAAATTTAGCAGCTCGCTTAGCTTTTCATCATCATCTCGGCCTGTTTGTCCCACTTTAGGGCACAGGCCTCCTCTCAGAGAGGGAGAGATTAAGCCGTAGTTCCCACGCGGGCCTAGCGCAGATTGGGAAGCTAAGCTTTTAAGTATGCACTGCCCAGTTAAAGCTACTCGCTACGACGCAAGTCAAGTAGTACTAATAATGCTTAGAAACTTCAGTATACGAAAAAGTGTGAAAGGATGCGTGCACTTTCATTTAGTAAAAAGTAGTGTGAACGTAATATTTTATTTTACTGTACTAGTGTTCAGACTGTCGGGTTATTGTATAACAAACAATGCTGTGCTACGAACCACTGTGCAGAATCATACTTTTTTCTTGTTGGTGTAGTTAATTAGTTTTATTAGCATGTATTGTATGTAACCTGTGAAGCATGAACTAAGCATGGTTTCCTTTAGTCTTTTCTAATCCCAAGGTAAGCTCCTCTATACTAATGTTTTACATTCGAACTTATCTGCATCCGAGTCTCAGGCGTCATTGTGTCAAGTTTCCCCTGAAGCAAGTAGCACAGCATTGTACATTCCGATCAATCCTTCCCACTGAATTGCAGTTCCCAATCGTTCAATAAATGATTCGGAAAGCTGAAAGGAATTCGGACAGATTACATTTCGAACCAGTAAAGCGTACTAAATCTAATCTATCCCAATCAATCTTTCTTCTTTTCGAATGTGAAAAATGCGCTCGGGGTCTGTAATTTAGCTAGACAGGGTGTTGATTTGATCGGTTACTTTCGCTTAGGGTGATTCTGCCGATGATATTGAACAAACTTTTCTTTATGTAAAAAAGAAAAAAACATTTTGAGTTGAGTTGTAGTGGAAAGTTGTTCAGTATGACGAGCAAAGCACCTGATTTGTGTAAGTAGCCGATTAAAGCAGCCAGAACACAGACAGTAGCGACGTGGATCCATGTTGACAAAGTCTACCTTATTCGGACTTGCCCGTTCTACTACAACGGCCGCCACATTATAATTCCGACTAAGTTCGTCTTTGAGTTGGAATTTCAACTTAGCGTAAAAATTCCTATCATCAAATCAATTTTGATGGTTGATAAAGAATTTCTACAAAGTATATTGGGAGGCCGACTCAACCAAGTTCAACGTTGGAACTACACGGGCAGTTACATAAGAGTGCAAGCGTTATAAAATTCGAACAGCGTAGATTTTGTCGCCGTCGTTCCGCACCGCTACTGTGTCGTCGGCTCAAATCAACACTCTATAACATAATTAATAAAATCGGAATGTACTTTGTTGCGCAGACAGCACACGGGCGAAACTCCGCACAAATGTACGTTCTGCCCGAAGGCGTACTCTCGTAAGGAGCATCTCAACAACCACATCCGGCAACATACGGGAGACGCGCCGCACTCCTGTTCCTATTGCAACAAGAGTTTCTCCAGGAAGGAACATCTTGTCAATCATATTCGGTGCGTATTTGATATGTAGCGCACTGTTGGCTAGTTTTCGCACTTGAATTGAGTTGGAAGATTATTTGGATAAATAAAGTGGCAGGAGTAGTTGCGGGTATGAGTTAGTGTATGCTGTATGGTATTGGTGTACATGACTAGGGTCGGTTTAAGTCATCGTTGATGCCGTTTTTAACCTTTTCGACGCCAACGACACATATATCAGCACCGCAGGTTCTACGCCAACGACTCATATATCAGTCACGGCGTGCAGAGCGATATCTACTTTCATGCATTTCTGTAGGGTTCAACTTCGCGTTTGACATTCCGATTTTATGGCGTATGAGTGAGAGCTGTTGTATTTGACAGAGCGTTGAAAAGGCTAAAGAGAAACAAATTTTACAAATCCCTTTACGGACTTAGGGTGCCTTGCCACCAGAGATGTGCTATGCAGCTATGCTGCGAAGATGTGAAAGCTACGCTACGAAACTATGTGACCGTTTCCACTAATGCTAAGATCCATAGCAAGCATCTTTAGTTGAACCCGTTTCTATCAGTGCTATGCTATGTGGACCAATGGATATGATTGGTAGATATTAAACGCATCCTAGCAACGTAGCATAGCTCATCTCTGGTGGAAAGGCGAAGATACGAACGATACGATAAGATACAAAGCTGTGTTCTCATCACGTTATTACGGCGTTTTTTTTTTTCGTTAATTATCAACAAATATAGTTACAAAAGAATTTTGAATAAAAAATATGCGATGAGGTTCCAGTAAAATAAAGTTGCGACTTAAAGGTCCCTGAAACCAGGCCATAAAATCCCAAAAAAAAAAGTCAATTTAATCCGTATTAGTAAGTGATGTAATGTTATTCGGCAGGCAACATACGGGCGAGACCCCGTTCAAGTGCACGTACTGCTCCAAGTCGTTCTCGCGCAAGGAGCACCTGACGAACCACGTCCACCTCCACACCGGGGAGACGCCGCACAAGTGCCCCTTTTGTACCAAAACCTTCTCCCGAAAGGAGCATCTCACTAATCACGTCAGGTGAGTTATAACGGTGCCCATTTTCTCCCAAAAAATTTTGAGTCATAATGTATCATTAGTCATAATCAACGTTAGTCATACAGTGATTTATTTCTGAAACGGTATTTTTTTCAGGACTTTTTTAAATGCCATTTTATAGAATGCAGTAGGTTAGGTTAGGTTTGTTTTATAACAATTCCGAAAAATAAATTGTTTCAGAAATAAATCACTGTATGACTAACGTTGATTATGACTAATGATACAATATCACTTAAAATTTTATGGGAGTCATTATAGACCCAACAGGATTCTCCTATATTTTGTGTGGCAATAGCTAGTAGTTATGGCATCACTTATTTGCAAACTACATTGATTAACTACTTATTTGTCCTAAAGCTATTAAAAAGTGTAATTTTGCAGTCAATTTGAAAATTAATCTTGTTTTCACTATGCGTGAAAAATACTTATTATAACTCAGGGTGACTGCAAAATTAAACTTTTTAATAGCTTTAGGACAAATAAGTAGTTAATCAATGTAGTTTGCAAATAAGTGATGCCATAACTACTAGCTATTGCCACACAAAATATAGGAGAATCGTGTTTTGTCAGCCCATAAAAAGTACGTCAGATGATTCGTGGCGACATTCCTATTGGAGATTGTTCGCGGTGGCTGCGAATCCTGAATAAATATATAACCCCGTGAAATTTGTTCTTCAGAATACACACGGGCGAGTCCCCACATCGTTGCGAATTCTGTCACAAGACATTCACCAGGAAAGAGCACTTGACCAACCATCTGAAGCAGCACACTGGAGACACGCCCCACGCTTGCAAAGTCTGCTCCAAGCCTTTCACTCGCAAAGAACATCTTGTCGCGCATATGAGGTAAGCGATATATTAGCATTCATCATCATCACTTCACGGAAGACGTCCACTGCTGAACATAGGCCTCCCCCAAGGCTTGCCAAACAGATCGGTCCCGTGCCATCCGCATCCAACGCGATCCCGCAACCTTAACAAGGTCGTCGCTCAATCTTGTTGGAGGCCTACCTACACTGCGTCACAGAATAAATAATATGTAACCAGTAACCCAACTTCATACTAGAGCGCCCGAATCGGCGCACGCCACGCACACAGCCAAGAGTCTTACACGGCCGCTAACCAAATCTTCGCTAGACAAAACAATGCAGTTCCCACGCTCGCGCCGTGTAAGACGCTTGGCTGTGTGCGTGCGTCGATTCGGGCGCTCTAGTATGAAGTTAACCCAACTTACTTAAGACTGGTTACATATTATTTATTCTGTGACTGCGTCTTCCGGTCCGTGGACGCCACTCGAGAACCTAGACATGCTAGATATTTCTATGTCATTTCGTGACATTTCTATTGCTCTCGTTATTAGTCCTGTTATCTAGATAGATATTTAACTCATTCACTGCCAGCAAACCATAATATGCGTTTTCTTGACTCGCCTAGTGCCGTTTTCATAATTTTGGAGGCAATTGAACTCCGCAAAACTTGGTGCATCTGACAAAGTCCCGAGTTTGACAGTCAGCAGCGAATACGTAATGATAGTGCAAAACCTTGTTGTAGACAAAACTTTCCTAACGGCCCGGCCACGAACTCGCGCGTTTGGCGGCGGCGGTGCGGCAAGCGTTTTATCAGTTCACTGCGTGTGCCGCCAGGTAACCACTGTACGGCGAGCGTCTCAGCCGCGCAATGAACACAGAAAACGCTTGCCGCGCCGCCAAACGCACGAGTTCGTGGCCGGGCCGTTACGTTATAGGCATTTTTAAAAAAAGTGTACCCTTTTTTTTCATATAAGTAAATTTTGGGTAAGTAAGTAGGTAAACCAAGAGTGCTGTTGATTTTAATAATAACAAAAGTCCCAAATTTTTGTGTCTGTTTTGTGACGTTTCATAACATAACATAATTGACTTGGATTGGTTGGTCGATTGCTTATACCGAACTGAAACTCGCAGATCGCACAGCTGCGGCGAGCGGCCGTTCAGTTGCGGCGAGTGCGGCAAGTCGTTCCCTCTGAAGGGTAACCTGCTATTCCACGAGCGATCGCACAACAAGAACGGCAGCGGCGCGAGACCCTTCCGCTGTGACATCTGCTCCAAGGATTTCATGTGCAAAGGTATAGTCCATGATAACCACTGAATAAAAAAAAATAGAAGACATAGCATGTCAACGAGATACGCTGATCACCATAAGTTCAACTTAGCATACGTTAATTAAATTTCATTGTTAAATTTGAATTGACTAGTATCTGGTAGTTCTGTAGGCATATTTTAAGCCGTTTTGAATCTAAATAGTTTCACATAGAGTTAATTTTGCAATGCTATATTTATAAACAGCTCCGTGATAACCACAGAATAGAAATACAGTGGTGGTCATACAATTAAGAACGATTTGAAGTTTCCGATTTTTTTTTATCTAAATCATGTCATATGTCTAGTTGTGTTCCTTCTTAGAAGTAACAAGTTATGTTATAAAATAGCCACATGGATAGAGCAAACGGGATTAAGAATAATAGTGTATAATTGCTAACATTTTTTTTTACAAATTTTATTTGTTCTCTATACTAATAAATTCAAATAGTAATGAAGCTGGACAAATAATTAAGAACGATTTATTAAACTGCTCGAGAGTTGTTTTATATGAAACTTAGATTAAATAAATCATATTAATGTGAAGTTGGTATAGAAAAAAAAAGCAATTTAATACATTTGAATTAAAATTAATAGTTAGTAGCATGTCCACGGCTTTTAATTACGGCTTTACACCGGCGAGGCATTGAATCTATCAATTTTTGACATTTCGCAAGAGAAATAGAGTTCCATTCTTCTAAGAAAACGTCGTACAGCTCTCTCAAATTGCCACACTGTCGATATGAAACCTTTTTCTTGACTTCGCACCAAAGATGCTCTATTGGGTTAAGATCTGGGCTGTTGGCTGGCCAATCTAAGACAGAAACTGATTGTGATGTGAGGAATTCCTTAACGGTGCGTGCAGTATGCTTTGGATCATTGTCGTGCTGGAATGTCCAAATAACCGGAAGCACGTCTGCGGCATATGGTAACATTGTTTCTTGCAGTATATTTTTGTATTGGAATTGATCCATGTTTCCTTCTATCAGCCTAACAGGTCCAACGCCATGTCCAGAAAAGCACCCCCAAATTTTCACATTTCCCCCGCCTTGCTTTAATGTCACTTTTGTGTACTTTGGGTCGAATGCTTTATTCGGAGGGCGTCGTACATATCGTTTTCCATCAGAACATACCCTATTTATTTTTGTCTCGTCAGAAAAAAGAACGTTTTTCCACTGTCTGACTGTCCAGTTTTCATACCTTCTTGCAAATGCAAGTCGGGCTTGCCTATGACATCGTTTCAACATAGGCACCTTCCTTGCTATCCTTCCGTTCAACTTATTTTCTACCAAACGCCTTCGAATAGTGCGTGCAGAGATTGCTGAAGGGTTTTTTTCGCCAAAATATTCTTTTCTCAACTCATTAGACCCTTTAAAAGGATTTTGTTTTGCCAAACGAACGATATTTCGATCATCTCGACGAGATGACTTTCTCTGTCTAGGTCCACGTGGAACGTTTGAAGTAGTTTGATACGTGGAAAAATGCTTTACGGCATGGAAAACCATTGTTTTTGAACATTGCAGATAGTCGGCTATCTTTTTATACGACCAATTCTTCTCGCGAAGTTTTATTATTACTTCTCTTGTAGATTTATCACAACTTTTATTTTTCCCCATTGTTTTTATACGAAGTAATCACTTTTAAGACTTTAACAGCACGAAATGGCGCCAAAATTATACGAATAATAATCTACAACCACAGAGCCACACAGTGTTCTCTATTTAAATTTGAAAAAATAATAAACTATTCAGCGTTCTTAATTACGTGACCAGCCAGTAAGTACTAATACTAGGTTCAGATCGAATGTATTAAGTTTCTCTATTAATTTTTTAACCAACTATGTTGCATAAATGAATGTACCGGTAGTACGGAAAAGTTTCGCAATACCGAGAGAAATAAAAAAAATACGGGCAATTAGTTATACTTGTTACTTTGAAAAAATCATCTCAATAAATAATCGTTCTTAATTATATGGCCACAACTGTAACTATAAATTTAAAAGTTTAAAAATCCGCAACGCAATTTGGGCACACATTATGTTTGAAAATTATGTAAATGCCCATTATGCGTCTAAGATCCCTTCCGCTGCTAACAAAAGAACTGATAACTTTGAAACGGCTGGACCGATTTTGATGAAACATGTCTAAGAACCATCGCCAAGAACCCTGCTTTCAAATAAAAAAAAACTCATCCAAATCGGTTCACCCGTTTAAGAGTTATGATGCCACAGACATACTGACAAACTTATAACACTTCTCTTTTTTTGTGTCAGGGGTTAAAAATCAAGAAGAAATGGCATGTCAACGAGACACGCTGATCATAAAGTCAACTCAGCATAGAGTTACGTTAATTTGATTGACAAATTTAAATTGAGAAGCATCCGGTAGTTCTGTAGCCATGATATATTAAACCATGTTGAATCTGAATGCTTTAGCGTAGGGTTCATTTTAAAATCCATTTTTTTAAAACAGCTGTCATTTATCTTTCCGCTATTCTATGCTAGGTGCCATAACATTGTATGAAGTTTCCATTTACATACCTGGACAAGACTCTCGTGAAGGTCGAACTAAGCTAGCGGTTTAGAAATTATTACTTTTTCGAATAGAAGCTGCAACCAATAATCATCAAGACTTCAAAGTTTATGTGAATCGCATGTGAGCATTTCCGGCGTCTCTCTTCTAACCTTTTCAACGCCAAACCTAGTTAATCGTAAAGCTACTTTGAACCTTATGTCATTGCATCAAAATCACTTTGAAGCTATATTTTATGACGCATATCCGCCCTTGGCGCTGAAAAGGTTAGTGTGTTGACATCCATACTAATATTATAAATGCGAAAGTGTGTCTGTCTGTCTGTCTGTCTGTTACCTATTCACACTTAAACCGCTGAACTGATTAAGGTGAAATTTGGCATAGAGATAGTTTGAGACCCGGGAAAGGACATAGGATAGTTTTTATCCCGGAAAATTGCATAGTTCCCGCGGGATAAAGATAAACGAATTCTTCGCAGACAGAGTCGCGGGCAAAAGCTATGTAAAGCTATTTATTTAAATATAAATAAATATCACGGGACAATTCACACCAATTGACCTAGCATCAAAGTAAGCAAAGCTTGTGTTATGGGTACCAGACTAGGCAACGGATAAACATACTTATATAGATAGATACATACTTAAATACATATTAAACAACCAATACCCGAGAACAAACATTCGTATTTTTGATACAATTATCTGCCCCGACACGAATCGAACCCAGGACCTCAAGCTTCGTAGTCAAGTTCTCTAACCACTAGGCCATCTGGTCGTCAAATTTATGTCAGTCAGTAACATGAAGAAACATGAGTTAAAAACGGTATATGACTTAGGTCATTTGGCGTCTCACCGGCGCACGCACAGCGAGGCGGCGGCGGAGGGCGCGGCCGACGCGCCCGCCGAAGAGGACTGCGGAGACTGCGTCAAGTGCGAGAAGGACCCGCTGGAGCAGCCCGAGCGGAAACATGATATTGGGTAAATATCCTCATATCAACTAAACTACGATTTTTAACACGTTGGCTGCGAAACCATGTCTTTTCCGCACGGTACGCGTCTTACCGCCTGTGCGGGCGGGGCTGTGTGTCGCGTAAGTAACGCACGGTCTGAATATACGTAAAAATCAGCGCCGCAGCCATTGACCTATAATAACAACAAGACACCCAATCGCTTAACAAAAGTTCCTCAAAAAACGTCCGAGCTGCGTTGTGTGTACGTATACATCAATTTATGTTGATAAAATTAACAGCATTCATTCAAATTAACACCTTTTTTCGTAGCAGTAATGTTTAATGTCAATTGTATACGAGCGTTAGAAGTAGTTTTATGACGTCACGCGCTGGAAACCGCCTAAAGAAAGAGTAAAGAATGCAGTGGAGTCGTCATGCGAAAAACATAAACAAATTGATTAAATAAAAAAAATATGTAATCTTTATTTTTTAATATTCTAATTTAAAAGTTAATTTATTGAAGAGGTGCCGTTTACTTTGGATTTTAATTTTTTCTGTGTCTTTTTTGGCGATAATAATTTATAATGAAAACGTATGTTTATGTAGTTGAACGTTGAACTTATTGTTTTCATTAAAATAGTTCTATGATTTGGAAAATCTAGTGAATGTTGAATAAGACTTTCTAAAATGCTGGTATTTACAAATGATTTTAGTACTGCACAAACAATTTTTGCCGCATTCAACTTTGATGTGTAATGTTGATGTCTTATGGTCTCTTCTGTTTTTTTACTTAAAATAAACAAATCCTTGGACGAATAAAACAAGCCTCCCATGTTTTTAATGTCGATCAAATTGTGGAATGACGTTTTTTCTCAAAAAAACATTTTTTTTTTTAAAAAACGTTTGTCTGTAAAGTCGGTTTACGGTCGATAGTTTAACGTGACAACGTCATAACAAAACATTCAAAAAACAAAAATCAAACCAGGTGGTCACCCATCCAAGTACTGACCGCGCCCGACATTGCTTAACCTCAGTGATCGGATGAGAACCGGTGTTTTGTCAAATATCTTGAAAACGGTGCATCCTACGGCAAAATCAATGAAATTTTCATCCCCCCTTTAATAGCCCCACGCCCCCTACCCCGCACCCCTCCCCCCTCAACCCCCCCCCCGCCCCCGCACCCCTCCCCCCCCCCCTCAACCCCACCCCGCACCCCTCCCCCCCCCTCAACCCCATCCCCGCACCCCCACATTCAAAAACCGGTGTTTTGTCAAATATCTTGAAAACGGTGCATCCTACGGCAAAATCAATGAAATTTTCATCCCCCCTTTAATGCCCCCTATTCCGCACCCCCCCATTCAAAAACCGGTGTATTGTCAAATATCTTGAAAACGGTGCATCCTACGGCAAAATCAATGAAATTTTCATCCCCCTTTTGAAACCCCCGCACCCCCCGAACCCCCTCCCCCGCGCATTGTACATCCTGGCGTTCGCCGCTCTCTTGTACATATTGGCCTTCGCTGCTCTGTAGGTACATGTACGTTACATTGCGTCTTCCTTTTTCGTGTATGCAGCCGGCGTTCATCGATTTATTAGACGTTGTCACGTCAAAAAAACCATTTATTTCATTTTTTTGCTATAATACAACATGTTTCATATTCGTTTATGTTAAACTTACATAGTGTCAATGTTTTCTACCTTAGCAGGCATACACATAAAATTAATATAGTATCCTTACTCAATAATAATTTAATAACACAGCAATTATAAAATGAAATTAATACAAAAACAAAGTTAAATTAAGTTATTAATAATTACGTTCAACATTAAAATAAAAAAAATAAGACTATTCAACTCCACAGCTTTCTCTACTCCGCGGAAGCTAGACTGTCTGTCTCTTTTGCTCTCGTGAGTTTGATTACGGTGCGACAAAAAATAACATGCCGTATTTTATTGTGCAGATCGAAATGGTTACTGATAAAAGGTTCATTTATCTCTAAACAGCATACGCAATCAAAATAACAGAAAAGTAACAATTAGTCAAATGTACGCTCAGAGGCTGTTTCACCACCCATTGATTAATTTTAACTGACCGATAAATGTGATGCAGTCTCCGTCTATTCGAACAAAACAAACAGAGACGGCATCACATTTATCCGTCAAATAAATTTGATCAATGGATGGTGAAACAGGGGGTTAGTGTTCTAGGAATCAAGAAAAGCTTTTTATTAGTTTTCCACAGTGTCTGCAATGTACCAATATTTTGTAACTCCTGATTTCAGACCAGCAGCTGAAAGCAGACCTGCTGAAAATGCTGTAGCACAAAACCCCCAAGCTAATGCAACTGTGATGCAAATTACCAGTCAAGTAAGTCACCTTGGAATTGTTTATAACCTTACGGGTGAGCGAAACTCCTTGACATCTGTTGCTTCCAAACACCTTACAAAGACCCTCAAATACAGTTTCGGACGAGTTTTTGACGCTCTAAATGAGTCTAAATTCCATCGTTACCACCTCGATGAATGGCGGTCCACCAATGTACGTTTTCTTCGGCACTTTTATTGTTCTAGTGAAATTGTAAAATCCACTTCCGCAGCCAGTGTTTCCAGAAAATTATGATGTCGAGGCTTTTGAAAAAAGGCCGGCAATAGATCAGTGAATCTCTGAGTTGTTGATATTCATGCGCGGTGGTGATCATTTCCCATCAGATGACCCGCTTGCTCGTTTTCCACCCTCTCATAATAAAGAAAAAATCGCCCTCAAATTAACCCTTTTCCAGGCATAGTGCATTTAGCGACCACATAAATAAATAAATAAATAAATATCACGGGACAAATCACACCAATTGACCTAGTCCCAAACTAAGCAAAGCTTGTACTATGGGTACTAGACAAAAGATAAACATACTTTTTTAGATAAATACATACTTTAAATACATATTAAACATCCAAGACTCGAGCACAAACATTCGTATTTAAATTTACATAAATCTACACAGATTTGACCTTGCTTCCTTTACAATATGCTAGAAAATTATTTGAATTTGTTTAAAATATGCTTGCTTTGCTTTTAAATTTATCCTGCATAGGTATAGGTAAAAGACAAAATAATTATTTAAACACGAAACTACCGTGAGACTCGCTCATAGTGAAAATATACGGATCACTCACGTCTTAAAACGAGTTTAACGCGACATGTTTCGGGCTAATTATTAATTTTGTAGTAGCCTATCTAAATAGACGGGCCTGAACTTATTTTTGGTCAAGTTTCTGTTTCATGTACTAGTTTTAAACGGACAGTTGACTATAGTCCATTCGCGTTAAGAAAATAGTGACTCATCGTTGTCACTCGGTTTAGCCACGCCCCTTGACCAATTAGAGAATAGTAAATTAGAAAGCCGTGTTCACTTTGACCAGTTGAAGTTAGGCCTTCAGACAGTACAGACGTGTTTTTCGTTAATTTAAAAAATGAATACTTCACCTATTCGTAAAAATAAAAGTTGATCAATAATTCATAGCGGAGAAAGACGAGTGATTTATAATGTTTTTAAAACGAAATTATGGAGAACTGAAGGTTCTGATTAAATTTTAAAATAATTACTTAACAGTATCAGTATCATTAATTAAATAGCATGTTAATATTTGAAAACTACTTCATGAAAAGTTCGCTTTAACTTTAATAGTTAAATTTTTGCTCCATTATGAATACGCCTTTCTTTGCAGTTGCACCGATGAGTCACTATTTTCTTAACGCGAATGGACTATAGTTTTGAACGTGGAACATGTGTCTTTTGCAGCAGGTGCGGGCGGGCTCTGCTTCGGGCGCGGGCGCGGTCGCGAGCGCCACGTTCACGGCCGCCGCGCCGCTCCACCACCCCGTCACCGTCAACTACTAACCCGCGCGCGTCGCCGGCACCGCCCGGCCCCGCCCGGCCTAACATTACACACATCAATACCTTCACTCATGCCGGTGCTCCATCTCACAATATAGCGTAATAGAAATGGCACGCGAGTCCAAAAAGCCAAGTATATATTTTCCCAGCTCAGTCTGTAACAAAAATAAATGCTCAGGAATGGGTTATTGCTAAGACTGTACTAGGCCGTCAGTAGCCATCTCCTGTGGTGTCGCACATTCGCCATCAGATATAAGTTGGAAGCGGTCTAGGTGCTCAAAAACATATTGTCAATCGCGTAAGCGTGTGTTCAAATATTGAGCACCTACACCACTCTCATATTATTATATCTAATGACTACAGTTAAGTTCAATTCAATCTTTGCTACGGTGATATAATGGAAGATATTGCCAATGTCGAATATAGTTTACTATTGCTCGGTATCTAGCCTAACCTAAACTACTCTTCTCATCAATAATTTGCTAACTTGCAGTTTTTCCCTTAATCGAGAAGCACACAAGGAGGTTGCTAAGCTCCGAAATAACTGGTCACTAATAGTTATTTGAAAGGTAGGATTGCTATGATAGGATGTATTTGATTTGATATTTGATTGCATTACGTAAAACTGTGCTAGTATTGTTTCCTGTGACAAAGCGCCACCAGAGGCCACGAAGCTTCCACTGAGGGCCGAAGCACACGGCGTATTTTTAACGCGCCGTCGACGCGCTTTTGTATCGATACAAACGCGCGTCGACGGCGCGTTTTTTAAAAAACGCCGTGTGCTAGGCTAGGAGCCTTAAAGCTGTTCTAAGGGAAAGAAAAATGCGCTGTAAACGCGCGTTCGTAAAACGCGCGTCGACGGCGCGTTAAAATAACGCCGTGTGCCCTAACGTGCGACATTGAGTCGGTACACTTTCGTATGTGACTCAAGCGTGTCTTCCGAACATCACTTCGTGTAAATATCCATAATATTGCCTGCAACTTTTGGCGGCACAGTCTCAGCAACCAGTGGCCCTAAGCCCCTTTTTCGCCAGAGATTTGCTATGCAGTTATGCGAGGATGTGAAAGCTACGCTACGTAATGTGACCGTTTCCACTAATGATAAGCTATGTAGCCGTTCGAGGAAGAGCCAGAGCACGCATCTTTACATATAATAACCGCTTAGTTAAAGCCTACACCAGAGCTATGCTATGTTTATTAATGCGTTTTGATTGACCAATTCACTGAACCTTGTTCGATATGTCCACATAAACTTAGATTTTCACTGTCAGACCCGTTACGAATTTAGATTTGTTTAATAATTTTCGCCTATAAAACACTGGTCAAGAGTGGGTGGGACTCGCGCAATATGAAAAAAGTTTTTTGCGGCCCGCCAATATACTTTTATTCAATAGAAACGGACATCAAGGGTTTTCGTTTTTTTTTTCTTTGTTTTTGTTGAGACTTTAATTGCCTCATATTTCTATTACGACGAGAAATTCCGAATCTTTTTTGACTTGCAATTTTTTTTTTTAAATAGTTTCCATAATGGGTTTTTTTGACGTACGGACCCCTAATACTGGTATTAGGGGTTGCTGCTTCTGGAAGCAGGGATTAGATTCTCACTACATTAATAAAACTTCGGCTTGATGTTGTAAAAATTCACTTCAGGGCATTAATAGCGTAACTTTCGGTATTCTATAATTACTAACCATACTACACTCCACACTTCATCGAATGTCATACACAACATTGATTAATATCTGTTATTTTCTGTATTACGGAAGAATGTTATTACTACGATAAACTAACGGTTACCAGGATTATTTGACTGCATCATTACACATAGTTATAAGGTGAATTATTTTACGGCTACTTAATGGGAGTTTGAAATAAAATATTTTTAACGCTTGGATCATTTAGATACAAAAAGTTTTACATTCCTTTTCAATATTTTGAATCTTAATAAGCTTGGATATTATTTAACTAAATGGAAAGGAATTAAGAATGGGTTTTTTTCTTATGTGGAAAAAATGTGTGGGTATGTAATGATTGATATAATGCCATTATCTAACACTCAAGGTATATTGTATTTCTACATGTTCTAATTTAGGTTGATATTCATTCATTTTTTATAATTAACATATCTATGACATAACATTATCATTCATATAATGTTGAATTACTGTGAAATATTATATAAGATTTTGGTATCATGAAAATATCAGGTACTTTTGATATAAATGAAACTCCCTAATAACTAGCTGCACCTCTTAGTATTTTGTCACTCACTGATTCGAAACATTTTTCCTACACACTTTCCTAGTATTCCTTATTCACTGCGACAAGGCCGACAAGATACTAAGTTGTTAAGCTATTTTTTACCACAAAAGGAATACCAAAGCAATACATATTAGAATGTTCCTAAAACCTTATCACATAAGTGATATATTGACGGAACTCCATTTGTGACGAGCTTGTTCGCTTTTCGTCGCTTAGCTAACAATACCGCACCAGACATTTTAGGGGCCAGACTCGTCACACCAGGTTGTCACACCATTGCAATTCGACGGAGCCCTGCCGCGGGCCGCGATCTTATTTCTAGCTTATTTGCCCTTCGGGCATCTATAGATACCTAACGAACATAACCTACCTACTTTTGCGGAATAAAAATGATTTCTGACGAATTTCCGACGAAACCGAAAGGATAGGTTTCTATAGTAGTGTGACAACCTGGTGTGAGCACGAATCTGGCCCTACATTTTATACACCTGTTCTTATCGAATAGGGTACAATGCGTTACATACACGGTCAAATTCTGTCTTCCGTGGTATTGTTAGCTAAGCGACATTATGGACTTTTCATTTTAGTTCTTCATTTTACTGAAATAGACCACGTTATGTACTTTAAATGTACATAAAATTACTTTATACCAAAAGTATTACTTATAACTTTTATCATTTTAATTATGTAAATGAAAACATCAAAAAGTTCTTCATCTTGTTGAAAATGTGCTTGTACCATTTGAAAGTTAAAATTAATGAAATGTTATTATACCGATCCATACGCACATGTGACATAAACCCGTGTAATAAATATGTAATAAATATTGATAAACTATCCAGGGACCACGCCATAGCGAGCAAAAGTTGAATGACGGCTCGCAGTTCCCCGAAACTATTAGCTATACTTAAGTGATAAATTGGACGAAATCGGCGTAAGGTTCTCAAATTGTGACGTCTATTTTGCCAGATAAATTGTCTTTGTATGATCAAGCTTTTAGGTATTAATTTTGCCATGTATGTACAGTACAAGTGTGATAAAATCAATGTCTTTTAATTGCGAGAATATTGTATAGCGATAGATGTTATGCCGGCGAGTGTACGCTTGCCGGGCTGTCCGCCGGCACATGAAGTGGTGTTGTAATCACTTCCGTGATCACTGTTCCCAGCTTGTAAACAAGATATAGCTTATATTATATTTAAATGTATATAGTTTAGGTGTAAATTAATAGATGTACCCTTTAGCTATTTTATGACCTATTTTTAAAATTATGTTTAACACTGGCAGGAAAATGTTATTATTGAACAGATAAAATTTAACGATTCTAAATCGTTTTTAGTTATTGAAATCTCGCTTTAGGACGCGAAAGATCATTGGGATAAATTATATCAGAGCCAAACAAAATGGTATCTTATCTTCAATGGTGCCACGCTAATTTATATTTATAGGGAAACTAAATCCTTAGATACAATAGTAAGTACTAAATTATGTTCAGTAATTTGATATGAATGAGATTAAAAAATGAAACAAACTTAGTTCTTTTATTTTCTTTTGCACCTCTTCCATCTGCGCCAGTCATGGAATGGAAAATCTGTGACGTCGTATTTTTTTACACGACTACAGCAAAGCCAAAAGGAAGTGTAATGATTTTTTCTCAAACATGCTATGAAATATTGACGTTATGTTCCTTATAATACGCCACGAACTGTCACGTTGCAGGTGCGCCTAGACGAGAGGTCAATAATGGATTTTCATACAACATTGCTGGCCTTGGCCAGCAAAGTGATTGTCTATTGTTTTATGTGAAACAGCACCATGACGTTTAATAGGTCGACGTGGTCGACGTGGATGCATGGATGGATGGATGGACGGACGGACGGATGGATGTTGATAGATGTTGATGATGTTGGTGATGGTGATGATGATGATGCATGTTTGAGAAAAACTCTATACAAGCCTTGGCCACGAACAGGGATTGCCGGCCTCGTTAACACTCTGCCATCTATAACTACTCGGCCGGCAATCCCCTATTTCGCGGCCGCTGCAGTAATGTACTATAGCAGTCTATGTATGTTTTACCAAGGTTTTACCTAATAAGGTATAGTTCAAAAAGTAAGACCGACTGGATGATAAAGTTCTGTTGTGACACGAAAATTACCCATGCAATTATTTGGTTTATTTTCTGTCTCACAACAGTGTTTCATACTAATTTAACCCCTCTTTATCATTTTTAACCTTTTCGACGCCAACGACATATATCAGCACCGCAGGTTCAACGCCAACGACTCATATATAGGTCAAAAGGAAAATAGGGTATTTTACAAATAAATAAATAATAATATTAGGGGACAATCTCACACAAACCGACCTAGTCCCAAACTAAGCAAAGCTTGTATGTACTATGGGTACTAGACGACGATAGACATACTTATATAGATAAATAATAGTACATTACTGCAGCGGCCGCGAAATAGGGGATTGCCGGCCGAGTAGTTATAGATGGCAGAGTGTTAACGAGGCCATCTAGAGATACGGGGCCGGCAATCCCTGTTCGTGGCCAAGGCTTGTATAGAGTTTTTCTCAAACATGCATCACCATCACCACCATCATCATCATCATCAACATCATCGTCATCACCATCATCATCATAATCATCATCATCAACAAGTAGGTATATTTAATCAGATAACATTTAAAAAATAATCACAAACATAATAAAACTTAAACTATAAGTAAAAAATTTGGCCTAAATCGCCGTCAATTAGGTGCCCAGAAGGCTAGCGATACTTATTCGCTGTACGAAATAGTGGCCAGCCCTCTGGTCGCCTGAGGCCTCTATTAGGCGCGTCGACAAATCTTTGAATAACCGACGCGCACTTGGCCCCCATGGCCCTAAGGTTTCAACGCCAAACGCCGCAAACATGTAGCTGGTTCCTAGAGCGGCATATTTGCGGCGTTTGAGACTTTCAGCCGAGGATGCCGCAGCGCCAGCGGTGACGTTGGTGCTTGGTACATGAGACGGTGCCAGGGTATCAACACAAGTAGCATCCCAAACTAGCGGCCGACCCATGCTCCAAGGCACCAGCGACATTCCGTCAGGCCTCTTGCCGTCGTCCCTGGCCAGCCCGCTGGGCTCGAGGACTGCCGGCACTCTCGCACTGACAAGGGCCCGACGGATGATGTCGTTAATACTGGCGTGGCGGGAGATCCTACCAGCGCTCCAGACACATGAGAGGGCATGGTGACCCAGTGTGTCCACCATAGCGCCGCATTGACAGCGGTGTGGCTGGTTTGTTGATGCCCCCAAACGTAAGCTAGCTGCCAGGCGGAAGGTGGTGTTATCGAGAAAAGTACCTATGCTTGGAGAGGGTAGCGCCTGCAGCCACAGACCCGATTCCCACTCCGCAGTCGCAAGGAGACGAGCACGGTCTGCCGAACTAGTTGACGTATCTAAGAGGTTTTTCCGTACTAGTTGACAGAGCGGCTCGTCCCATTGCCTCTGCGAGCAGGGATTGGCAGGCGAGTCCGTGTCGGGACAGGTTATAGACCAAACGTTCTTGGCCTCGGAGCAATGTGCAGCCTCCATAAATCCAATGGAAGGATCTAATATTTTCGCTACAAGGCTATGAGCACCATGCACCGAGGACAAGAAAGCAGGTAGAGCAACACAAGAAATTTTGCGGATACCAAGATCTATCATCATCACCATCTCATCATCACCATCATAATCATCATCATCATCTCATCATCACCATCTATTTCAAACTAAATACAAACTGAAATATAGATGCACAGAAAAAACCCCAGAAAAAAGACCAATGCTGGGAATCGAACCCAGGTCCTCAGCGTTCCGTGCTGCGTGCTTACCTTTACACCATCACTGGTCTAGAGGTTAGCGACGAATCTTTCCCATACATCGTACATTTCAGTCTGTTATAATCACCTTATGCAGTGATAAAGCACTCATCTATGTTTATGCCCTCTACCGAGAGACTTTAACACTCCTCTAGACCAGTGATGGCGTAGGGGTAAGCACGCAGCACGGAACGCTGAGGACCTGGGTTCGATTCCCAGCATTGGTCTTTTTTCTGGGGTTTTTTCTGTGCATCTATATTTCAGTTTGTATTTAGTTTGAAATATATGGTTTCATGGGATGACCGTAAAAGTAATAAAAAAAATGAAGTTGAAAAAAAAAAAAAAAAAGATACTTCATATCTGACTTAATCATCACCATCATCATCACACCATCATCACCACCATCACCATCATCTTCACCGCCATCATCAACACCATCACCACCATCAACATCATCATCACCGTCATCATCATCATAATCATCATCACCATCATCATCAACAACATCTCATCATCACCATCATCATCATCATCACACCATCACCACCATCTTCACCACCATCATCAACACCATCACCATCACCACCATCATTATCATCATCATCACCACCATCACCATCATCATCAACATCATCATCAACATCATCGTCATCACCATCATCACTATCATCATCATCATCTCATCATCACCAACATCATCATCTCATCATCACCATCATCATCATCACACCATCATCATCATCATCACCACCATTACCATCATCATCATCTTGCCTTACCTTAAATAAGCGTAGTGGCAGAATGTCTTAATGAACCAAAACGCAAATATTGCTTATAGTTTTTTTTTAATGGCTAAATGCTATGATGCCATAGACCTATAAACGTCATGGCATGAAACAATAGACGATCACTTTGCTGGCCTTGGCCAGCAATGTTGTATGAAATTCCATTATTGACCTCTCGTCTAGCCGCACCTGCAACGTGACACTTCGTGGCGTATTATAAGGAACATAACGTCAATATTTCATAGCATGTCATCCATTACAATACTCTTTGATGTCATCACACCATCATGAATAGTGAATTCGAACGGCTGCCAAAGGTATCATTGGATTTAGGTGTGTGCTGTGAATAAAGATAATGAAATCATAGTTATTTTTGAGTTGAAACTGGACTACTACTATTATGGTAAACAAAATAGTATGTGGGAGACATACATCCCTTAACCTGATAAAGGGCTAAACAGTTACAATACAGCACTACAATGAGGGTAAATAGCACAGCAAAACCAGAACACTACTCCACTACAATCCTCTCGAGGGTCTACAATCCTCGCTGGGACAGGTATTATTTGTTCACTGATTGAGAATGTAGTTTTGTTAAGGAAACAATGAGAACAGCAAGTTATTTACATAAAAATATATAATTAATTACTTATGGCTATAAATATACAATCTTATGGACACTATAACACGTTTAGGCTTCAACAGCAATCCTCTTGCTACCCTCCTTCGCTTTACGAGGCTTCTCTGGAGTTTCCTCTTGGATATCAGGTAATCTTTCTTTAGGAACATCAGGAAGTTGATCGCTGACATCCAAAATGGCCTCCAGTTCAGCCTCCACAGCCTCTTCATCCTCCTCTGTCAATTGACCGGAAATCAGTTCATCAATCTCTCGTTGCTTCTCAATTCCTTCTTTGGTTTCATCCATGATTTTCTCTATTTCATCTATGTTCAGGACTTCATGAATGTTTTTCAGGGCTACATTTCCAGTTTTGAGACCATCAAGAACCTGCAAGAAATAATAATTTGATGAAATGGAAGCTAAATTAATGGTTACTTACTGAATTATGCGTACATGTTGGCCTGGCTCTTACAAGTAAAAAATCACTCTCATCAAACCAAAGAAGTCTTTTGGCTGATTGTGGATATAAGTATTAAAAAAAAAAATGCTTAGCCCAAGAACATAATTCAATCATTTATAGCAATGTTTCTTGACCATTTCCAAGAGTGGATCCTCTCCTCTAGCAAGGTTAGCACATCCTTATCACAATATGTGTTTACCCCTTAAGAACTTCTACTTCTATTTTTACTTTAAATTTAGGTTTTGTCTGCGAACCCAGACAAAAACTAAGACAGGATTACAAACATTCATGCGGATCACAGGTTGAGAAAACTCATTTTCATTTAAAGAATAATTTTCTCAACAGTTATCTTAGGAAATGCTTATAAAATATATCTATACTAATATTATAAAGCTGAAGAGTTTTTTTGTTTGTTTGTTTGAACGCGCTAATCTCAGGAACTACTGCTCCGATTTGAAAAATTCTTTCAGTGTTAGATAGCCCATTTATCGAGGATGGCTAGAGGCTATATATCATCACGCTAACACCAATAGGAGCGGAGCGGAGCGGAAGAATGTTTCAAAACCGGGGGTTTTTGAAGTATAACATCTATTCTATAGGCGCTAATTTCAGGAACTAGGTACTGCTCCGATTTGAAAAATTCTTTCAGTGTTAGATAGCCCATTTATCGAGGAAGGCTATAGGCTATATATCATCACGCTACACACGGGGGTGAGGGTGTGGGGGCTTCAAAGGGGGTGAAAATTTTATTGATTTTGCCGTATGATGCACCGTTTTCAAAATATTTGACAAAAACACCGGTTGGTGGCTTTGAGGGGGGCGAGGGTGCGGGGGAGGGGGTGTGGAGGTATTAAAGGGGGATGAAAATTTCACTGATTTTGCCGTAGGATGCACCGTTTTCAAGATATTTGACAATAACACCGGGGGGGCGGGGGGGTTGAGGGGGAGGAGGTGCGGGGGTTTTTGAAGTAAAACTTCTACAGGCACGCTTGACTTGGGACGAACGCGGGTGTGCGGGGGGGTGCTGTGTGGGGGGGAGTGCGGAGCGGTGCGGGAGGGATGGAGGGTGCGGGTTCTTGGGTGTGGGGGGGTGCGGTGGGAGCAGATTGGAGGGTGCGGGGGGGGGCGAGTAATTTTTTTTATCGAGGAACTAAGGAGAGTCATAATTGATGAAAAAGCGAATTGGATAAAAAAAATAAGCTGCCCAAATTACTAATTCCATGCGGACGGAGTCGCGGGCAAAAGCTAGTTATAATTATATAAAACAAGTATTATCCTAACTAATATTATAAATGCAAAAGTAACTCTGTCTGTCTGTCTGTCTGTGTCTTGCTTTCATGCTAAAACTATTGAACCGATTTAAATGAAATTTGGTACACTGATAGTCTAGAGCCTGAGAAAGGACATAGGCTATATAATTATATATCATCACGCTAACACCAATAGGAGCGGAGCAGAAGAATGTTTCAAAATGGGGGGTTTTTGAAGGAAAACTTCTATAGGCACGCTTGACTTGGGAGTACGGTGGTAAATGTGAACGCGGGTATGCGGGGGGGTTCGGGGTGCGCTGGGGGGTTCTGTGGTGGGGAGGTGCGGGGCGGGTAATTTTTTTATATCGAGGAACCAAGGAGAGCCATAATTGATGAAAAAGCAAATTGGATAAAAAAAATAAGCTACCCAAATTACTAATTCCACGCAGACGGAGTCGAGGGCAAAAGCTAGTATATCCCAAAGAGCCTCTGCAGATGGCAGACTTTCAATCGGCCGATAGTTTAGTTGGGCTCTTTAATCAGTATAAAGATGTATGCAAGTGCGCACACTATATCAGACTATACCAAATCATTATAGTGTGCGCACTTGCATACATCTTTATACTGATTAACTGGCTAACAGCCCAACTAAATTATCGGCCGATAGAAAGTTTGCAGTCTGCGGGGGCTCTAAGTTAAGTTGATGGTCTGAATAAATTCAAGAATATGAATATGAATATACTGTTATTTTGTACCATGTTCCATAGAACATATGGAACTAAAAAATAAATATATTATCATTATCATTTTATCATAATCATGACTAAGCCATAAAAAAAAAAAAAATTAAAACTGTTGTTACAAAATGTTGTCTGTTATTCTCACCTGAATTTCGATCTGCGCAAATTCGAGATCATGAGTAAGTTGTTCTAATTTTTCCAACTGCGTATCAGTATTTTGTAGTAGTTGTTCTTGGTATCTTTTCTTTTTTAAAAGCGATTTCGCTTTATCACGTTTTCCCTCCCCTAGGAGTCGTTTGGCCAGTTGGCGGTCTCTTTCCAAATTGAGCTCTATTTTCTTTTGATACTGCTTTAATCTATCTCTTTGTTGTTTTAGCTGCAAAACAGCTTTATCCTGCTCGGTAACCCTGCTCGCTGGCTTCTTGTGTTTACCAAATAAACCACCCATTGTGGTACTCTAATAATGACCTATATGTCGGATTCGTTACCTTATGGTATCTTTTGACTTACTGTAAGGAACATATAATCAGACTCATGACATTTTAAAATAACTAAATTCATTTATTCGCTTTATCAAAGAAAATAAAATTCCACCACAGAAGCAGAGATAGATAAGACTACGAACAAACAGTACGAACGATTTATGACACATGACATCAATGTTGCCAAATCACCGAAACAAAATGTAGTTACCTCTCATATTTCGTTTTTAGGTTTTTTTAAAATAAAGTATAAAGGTATTAACCAATTATGTAAACTTATACATATACACCTTGGTTATTTATAAAAATGTTGGTATAGATAACGGCTCGAGAGTTGAGGTCACGCACACAACAACGCGTCATGTAATGACAGCGGGATTTTGGCATTTATTCGTACCGATAGCAAGTTCAGCAGACTCAACAGTAAATTACAAGACTGACTAAAATAACTAAAATACTAGACGGGGTTACGGGTCAGATGACCCGCTTGCTCGTTTGTCTCCCTATCATAATAAAAAAAAAATTTTCTTCAACCTATTTCGTTAATAGTTATTTAGGAGAATACATCTAGTTCAAACAAAACGGAAGATAAGCATATTTTTCGCTATTTATAAAATACCGTTTTTTTCATGTGAATATTTCTTATTACTTTCAAATTGTTTTATTTCAAAAATAGGTTACATGAAAAAAGTAAAATTATAATATACAAAGTATCGCGTAGGTATTTTATCATAAGATCATATATATTATAACTCACATTTTCGTTCACTCACTCATTTCATTCACTACTTTTTTTGCAATTAGTATTTTATGTAGCTGTGTGTGTGTGTGTGTGTGTGTGTGTGTGTGTGTGTGTGTGTGTGTGTGTGTGTGTGTGTGTGTGTGTGTGTGTGTGTGTGTGTGTGTGTGTGTGTGTGTGTGTGTGTGTGTGTGTGTATGTGTGTGTGTGGTGCTACCTATATAGTGCATAATTTCACAACATAATAATGAACTATGGATGAAGTAACTTCTTTTCTCCAGAATAAACGATAAATTGACTATGTTACGTAATGACCAAAACACAAGACAGTCAAATAAACCACAATTTCGTTAATTCAGTCTTTAAATAATCCTATGTTTAATTTGTTTATTTTGTATGATGATCCCAAAAAAACCCTAATTTTTCCAACTGTATATTATTTGGCAACACTTTTCGCTAGGGCGTCAACACGCTTGTGACATTGAAGGCTACGACAAACCGAAGCGCGACGCGCTGACGGAACGCCCAGGGGGGCACACTTACATATATCATCACTTTTCATGCGACTACAGCGATCTCTGGTGTTTGCCGAAGAACTAAATTAGCGGCCGTCTTGGTTGACTTGTCAAACTTGTCAGTTGTCATTCATCGGCCATGGCCATGGCGTACCAAATTGTACGATCAAGGACTTTAATTGATAGGCCACTTGCCAATGTTCGTATTTTAGCCGTATAATGCAAATCGGATTTAGCCGCTTATACTTCGTATATGCTGATTTGAATTAGACGGCTAAAATACGAATAGTGGCAATTAGCCTATCAATTAAAATCCTTGACTGTACATTGCTATAGGCACGCGTACCTATAGCTGTACATCACTACCAACATATAAATATAGATAGGTATATATCTATAGATACGTCACATTAGTTCTTGAGCTGCCGTAGGGCGGCAGCACCTTCCATACATGCATTTTTGACCATAGAGTTGCCACTCTTGTTCATATAATATTACAATACTCTTTGGGAACGGCCCAGAGCCAGAGCGCTGTTTAACGCTGAATTATATATACGGTGACACACATCGGCATTGCGGCACACCATGTATTATTGTTCAGTGTCATACAACGCGCTGGGTATGCTCTGTCGGCGTCGCGCGCATGCTCCGCGTTGCGGTCTGTGGAAGGCTTTAGTAGTTCTGTCGTTTGAAACACTTTTAAAAACGCTGAAACTGGTTTGATAACAAGAACTGAAGATATATAAAAATTAATACAGTAGAGATTCAATAAATATAAATAAATAATAAAGTAGTATTATATAATTTACCACAAATTCAAAAGAATCCTTTTTCTCTCTATATTAAACTTGAAAGGTAAAAGGTTCGCGTACAAATTTAAACACTGCATAGTTATTGGAACGTTTTTCATAGAAACAGATAAATACTGATTTTCATAAATGCCAACATTCAGGTATCAATGGCCGGATGACAAGCTTTCTGACAACTCGAAATAAAAAGAAACTTGATAGTGTTGAACTTTGGTGCGGTGAAATAAATTAAAATGACAGTACAACAACTGAGCTCTAATATTTCTGACGACTCTGATGACATGGTTAGTTTACCATCGGAGGAAGAGATTTATAGGCGTAAATACCAATTGTTGTTGGAACGATGCGAGGTCTTGCAGCAGGATAACGAAAGAATAGTGAATAGGTTTGTGTTTCAGTGTTTTACGTATGATTTCCTAAATTGGTGTGTGATCTAATTGAACAACATTGCAGGATACATGAAGCAAAGAAAATAACAAAGCGCTATCGCAAAGATATCAAGCTCTTGGTGGAGCAGTTGGACAAACATGGTGATAACTTTAGAACTGCCTCAGTAGAGATCGAAGTTAAACCGGATATTGTGCCAAAGACTTCTCGGGCGACGTCCAAGACGCAGCCAGCTTCCAAACAGACAGATAAGCATAATGCTGGTGGGGGCAAAAAGCCAGGTCCAAAGAGAAAAAGCAAAGCAGACAAGGTAGGTAAATTATAAAAATAATGATTTAATGACTGTTTACAATAACTCTTTCTTGTGAGGCAATTCTGCCTAATGTTTTGTAATATCTATTGTTTATGATATAATTTTTACTTTTGAATCTAAAATTGTTGCAGCCTGAGAGAGACCCAAACGCACCTAAGAAACCTTGCAATGCTTTCTTTCAATTTTGTCAAGAACAAAGACCAGTGGTTGTGGCCGAGACCAGTTCAGAAATGGGAAGTGAGCCAACTAAGCAAGAGGTCACCAGGCAACTAGCTTCAAGATGGAGAGCCTTAACAACAGAAGATAAAAGGGTACATATTTTTGTATGTCATCTCAGGTTCCATAGGTTGTTCATTCATCATTTCATTCTATTTTGTTACTTAGCTTCTACACTATTCTTACCAAATAGAGCTTAAAGTGTGACATGGTCAATTTCTGACTTGTACAGTATTGTTAGCTAAGCAATGATTTGCTATTCTGAAGTGTGAGAGTGTACTATAAACACTTCTATGTTGAATCCAAAAGCAAATGGATTGACTGTAGATTGCTATCTTTAAATTGAAGTGAAAACAGTGAAGGTGCAACCAACAACATCCACCTCCATTCCAAATAAAATTAGTTGTTACTGTTGTGATTTGTGTAAAGATTTGGCATGGGTTACATCTTGAAGTTTGTACAAGACGTAACAAGGCTGTAACTGAAGCAGTGATCGACATATTTAACCTCTTCTAAACTTGCCATCAGGTGAGACAGAGGTCAACTGCTGGATTTTTTTAACCTCTTCTCTGCCTCAGTCATCTAGTTGTGACAGCCAATGGCATGCCTCACACGCCAACATCATCTATACATGACCAATATTTCAACTCAAAATAAACCCTTCTACATACAATGGATTTTAGGTAGAAAATTGTTATGTAATGTGGCATAGCATGTCACTTCTTTTTTTTTGTGGTGGTAAAGAGGTTAAAGTAAACTCACTTCTGAGTATTAGAAAAACATCTTAAACATAATGCAAGTTTATTTTATTACAGGTATATGTTGCTATGTTCGAGAGATCTAAAGAAAAGTATGCAGAAGAGATGTCAGCATACATAAAGAAAGAACAGTGACAAACAGCGTCTCCTTAGCTTTTAGTTCCCTTGTGATTGTCAGCTTTAAGTTTAGGCTAATATTAATTATAAAGTATTCATAATATTGCTTTGTTTTACTATCTAACACAAATCTAAGAATTAATTCTCAATAATTCTCTAACTGCATTTCTTTCATTTTAGCATATCACATCTCCTTCATGTAGCTCTGATGAGTGTCATGATTGTTTCTGGACACAAAAATATACGCGATCATGCAGAAGACCCTTATCTGATAAGCTGCAATCCATCTTGCACCTCATATATTAACATGTGGAGTGTCCGATGGCCACCATTTGTCCCTTACCTTTTTGTGGTCAATTTAGTGGACACTATGGGAACAAAAAGTGTCCATCAGACACTACGGGTTTTAACATGATCAGTCCCCGTACAAAATGATTAGACATAGTCAAATATCAAAGTGTGCTTCCATTTTGAAGTTGTGAAGTAGGGAAATAGGGAGTCTTGAAAAAAGCATCCTGACCCCTCATCAGGAGCACCCGGATACAGAAGGTGTTAAATATGCCACAAACTAAATTAAATATCAAAAGGAGCATCTATACTTAAGAAATGCCTGATTTTGATACACTAAAATGATAAGTGCATACTCCAATTGACAAAGGTACCAAGCACTAAGCGTTGCAGACTTGTCGTCACACCATTACTATTCAACAGAGCCCTGCTTGCCTTCGGGCATCTATATATACCTGACGAACCTAGCCTACCTACTTTTGCGGAATAAAAATGATTTGTGACGAATTTCCGACGAAAGCGAAAGGATAAGTCCCTTTAGTGGTGTAACAACCTGGTGTGACCACGAGTCTGGCTCTGTTCTGTTGATACACTTGAAAAAAAAAACAAAATAAATGAAAACTGACTTTATACAGAGAATATAATATATCCCATACTCATACACCATAAAATATTGCGACTCTGTTAAAGAATATTACTAAGGAAATGCAATAGAAGTTCACATTGGAGGCAAGACAGGTACATCATTAAATTTGTCATAGTTTTCCTTTGAAATTATCCTTCTCAAGCCTGATGATTTTCATGGTTTCTATGGCATCATTCTTTTTGGCGTGTTTCATGACTGCTGGGTCTGTCACTCTCATGAAGGGATTGTACAGTTTTTCCTCGGCAATAGTAGATGGGACCTGAAATATACACAAAGATATCAACATTATGTTAGCTGTCACATGAAATTGTGCTGATTGCCATTCCGCCCGTGCAAAAAAATGTGGTACATGCATGGTATCCTACACGAGTTGTTTTCAAAAAAATTGTACTCAATTAAGAGCTTAATGAAAAAAAAATTACGATCGCGTCCTTTGTGTAACGAAAGTTAGTCATACAAACTATGAGTATTGTTACACAAAAGTATCAATTAAGTTTTGTTTTAATTAAATCTTTTAATTGTGTACAATTTTTTTGAAAATGACCCACACATCAATATGAAGCAAAAAACGGGCGATAGTGGTAATAGTTATAGTTATCAAAACAAAATCTAAGTCACATTACTTTTTAAATTATAAAGAACTAGTCGTTTTTTCAGAATAAAAATATCCCAAGTGTTAATCCAGGCTATAAACTGTGTGCTAAATTTCATTATAATTCATTGAGCCAATTTTGCGTGATAGAAGAACAAACATTCAAACTTTCACATTTATAACATTAAGTAGGGTTTAATTAAACATAACGTTATATCAACAGCAAAAAGGTAATAGCGAAAAAGTACGGATAACTCACGTCTATGATCGAGTTTAGCTCGACATGTTTCGGGCTAATCCGTAGCCCTTCTTCTTGGAGCAATACGTCACACAGTGCGCGTTTGACAGCCGCCGCGTCGTGTGGCTCCAAAAAGAAGGGCTACAGATTAGCCCGAAACATGTCGAGCTGATCTCGATCATAGACGCGAGTTGTCAGTACTTTTTCGCTATGAGTGAGTCTCACGGTAGTTTTATGAACAAAGTGGAAAGGTGAAATCGCTAAAGCACCATATATGATATATGGCGTTTTAGCATTTTTACCTTAGCGATAAGATTTAAAATCGCTAAAGCGCCATATATTAGCGATTTTGCCTTTCCACTGTCGATATGTAGGTGTTGGTAAAGCGTTTTTGAGCCTGTTCTACTAAAATTTCCATGTAGATAACGTAGTCTTATATTTAAAAAGGATTTTGAACTCACAGTTGGCTTTCCCTCCATCCTTCTTGCTTCAGACCACTGATACTTTTCCTTTGCCGCTTGATTTTCGGGCTCCACATGTAGAGCAAATGTCAGGTTTTGTAGTGTATACTCGTGGCCACAGAACACTTTAGTTTGGTCAGGGAGAGCACTCAGAATACCTACAAGCGCTTGATACATCTGATCAGCAGTACCTTCAAAGAATCTACCGCAGCCTCCAAGAAATAATGTGTCACCTGTGGAATACACATTATAAAATTATCAAATAAACATTTTTAAACAATGAGAGTACATAAGGCTGATAATTCTGGTTGATCCCTTCTTAATGCACTTTATAAGCCTAAAGAAATATGTCTGCTAAGACACTGTTGCTTTTCGATTTTAACCGTCAAACTAATATGACTGACAGATCGTTGAATAAGGCTTTTTTAGAAATGAGACTTAGAGTGGTCACTCGTTAAAAATGAAAAAAAAAAATTTTTTGATGTTTTGTCTTACGTGTTTTTTACAGAAATGTTAAAGGTGGAGACTCAATTTTCTTTCAGGACATATATACTATTTAGTTAACCAAAATGAAAAAAAGATGGTATTATAAAGTTCAGTACTTTTTGAGAAAAGTCATATTTCATGAATTCGGATTTTATTTTTTTCCGGCTGAACTAATGGAAATTTTTCAACAAAACTTTGCACAATTGTACTACTAAATGTGGATAGCTATAGAAAAAAAAAACAGCTCTTAATCATAAAAGGGCATTTTTTCTTCCCTTATCCCTGCTACGGTCTTTACGTTGGCTTTTGGTCAGTCATTTGTTAAATTGTTAATGATACTTTTATATAAGTACTAGCTGACCCCGCAAACGTTGCTTTGCCGTATATCACCTAGGAGTATAAAAAATAGCCTACAACCTATTCTCAGACCTATCAAATATCAAGAAAAAATTTGATAAAAATCAGTCAAGCCGTTTCAGACGAGTTTGATAATGATAACAAACATTGTGACATGAGATTTTTATATATTAGAAGAAGAAGATAAGAATAAATAGATATACTACCAGCACATGAAATTAAACTTAAATTTATGGAAAGTGTCTGCTACACTATAAACCTATAGTAATAAAATGACATGTAATTGCAAGATAAGATTTAGTTTGCAATAATATATTGAACTAAAACTTATTGTTGCTTCTCCATGGCCACAATGTGCAAGACATTATTTCAATTCATTAATCTGAAGCACTGCAAAATGAAACCTAATACAATAAAATATTGAAACATTATTATGTTGTTCTTATTATATATACATAGTATATAGTATTTCAGGCATTTTGTCTGATACAGAGTTGGTTAGATGTAATGTTATGTATTGTCATTTACCAATGTCAAATAATTATGCAAACAGAGTTTGGTATTCAGAAAGCATAGTGGAATGAGTAAATTATCATTAGTTATTTTATTTCTATTATTTTCATTACCAGTAAAAACAGCCGGGTCATTTCCCTCTTCAGGAGCTGTGACAAAGTAGCAGATGTGGCCGGCGGTATGGCAAGGGGTGAACAGACACTGCACATTCAGGTTGCCAATGTTGAACTTGCTGTTGTGTGCTACTTTTTTTGTCAGGGCCCCGATGCGGTCATCCCCTCCATACACAACTAGGTTTGGATGCAATTTCACCAAGTCTTCATTGCCTCCAGCGTGATCCCTGTAATGCGATAATAACTTATTTATAATACATATAATGCAGATATATTTTAATGGGTGGATTTTTATGCTCCTAGCGGGCTGGTGGAGCACCGGCGGCGGCCGGGGCTACTGGCGTTGACACACTGCCGATTATTTTGATACCTCCTACGTATACTGGTATAACTGCATAATGGTGATTTTAGAGTAAAGACCGTATCACCATTATGCAGTTATACCAGTATATGTAGGAGGTATCGATTTGTATAAAATATTGCATTGGGTGTATAACCTGTAATAGTATTTATGGAACAATAAATAAGACTTTCATAGTATTTTTTTGTACAATAGCAAAAATGTAGTCAGAACTATGTTAGGTGGTGAATATTCATAATTTATGGCGTTTTCGTTTTGTCATTACCGTTTCAGCAAATGGCCATTCACCAACAAGATGGACCGATTAAATAAAAGACTTGTTGTCAGCCAATTTCTACAAGGTTGTAAGAGATGCACTGGACAGGAACCTGTGGAGGCAGATTTATCCTCTCCAGATGCAACCCTGATACTGACCACGATCTTTAGACATGAGGGACAACCTGGAAGGAAGGAACTAAATGACATGCCCAATAATAATTTTAATTAGTTGAAACTTCAGACCACATGAACAATGACCAAGTAAAAACTGATAATGACTTCACCAACATTGATAGGATTATTTATATTATAAATTTCATAGAGCATGGGTGGTTCCAGTCAGCAGCAGAAGTTCTTGAGGCTTTGTGGTGACCAAAATGATCTACACTTAATTCATTTTGGATACCAAAACTGCTCATCCACTTTTGCTACTGACAGATGGTGAATGCAATCATGAGAACCATGCATTAGACAAAACAGTCTCAGGTGTGCTTGTTTGAAAGCCATGTTCACTAGTAATTTATTAATTCACAGGAGTCTACTTCAAACCCATCCTAATAGGGATGTTTCCTAGGTAAAAAAATAATAATTCTTATTACTCCGTATTTTACTTTATCAAAAAATATTAGACATGTAATTTTTCTTTTGACAATTAAACAAAAAATGACGAATATGTGGCGCGTTGAAGTTCCGCATGACGTCACTTGTTCCTAAAACGCTCATACAAAGTGTAGGAACAAGTGACATCACGCAAAACTTCAACACGCCATATCTTCGTAATTTTTTGTTTAATTGACAAAATAAAAAATATGTGTCCAATATTTTTTGATAATCTAAAAGACTGACTAGTTAGGAAAGTAGCCAATTGCTACAAGTATCAGTATCAATTGGAGCTCTCTATATTATACAAAATTAAATTGAGCTGAATGGAAACCTCAGATGTCAAAATTTAAATGTTCAAAATAGAAGTAGGTAGACAGCATGGATCACAACTTACCAATGATGATGCGTGGTCATGACAGTGGTAAGGTTGACGCCATGATCCTGCACAGCTTGAAGTACTGACTGGGGATCAACAGGATCCACAATAGCCGCTTCCTTTGTAGCCTTGTCTACAATCAAGTACATGTAGTTGTCTTGCAGCGCTGGTAGAATTTTCACGTCCATGGCTTTGTACTGGTGGTGTTCTACTAAACTATGTGCACCTTTTTGATTTCGGACAAGAGCTGAAAATATTTTATATATATATATTTTTTAATATCGGCTTTGTATTGCCTATAAGACATAATGATCTTAATTAGTTGAACTTTAGACAGCATCTATACACACAAATTCACTTCGGCAAATATGAAACCCACCCTGAAAATAAAGTTTTGTTATTTGCTGAGATAAGCCGAGCGGCAGAGAGTTGACAAGCCGAGCGAGCATTGAATAAACAATAGTAGAAAGAAAATAAAAATTTGCGAATATTATTCGCTACTTTAAATTATCATGAGACTGATAACGCGAAAAGTAAAACATTTATTTATTTTATTCTTTGTAAACCATGTACCTAACCTACTTATCTTATCAAATCAAATTGTCACTTGTCAGTCAGTCAGTTGTTTATTTTTTGTCATCATTCGGGTTAAGAGTTGGGAAGTTTTTCATGTGGCTCAAATAAAATAATGTGTATTTTCTTGTTACAAAAAAGTATTGCTCTATAATCTATAATTTGACAGTACAACAGGGGTACCATTATAATCATGTTCGTTCATTGTCTGTACTGTCACTTAAACGAACGTCAAACAAATGTGGTGTGCGGTGCAGCATGTGCTTTTATTTACGTGTAAAAGTTAATAGATTAATTAATGATTAGTAAGTAAAAGAAGAATCATTATGAAGATTAAACCCGTGAAGCATAAAACAACCAACACCTTTCGGGTATGTACCTAATAACCAAGTGTAATTTTTAATAGCTAATAAATTAATAAATGTATATATTGTAACTAAAAATAAAACAATTAAGAAAAAATAACAATGAATAAAACTTAACCAAGTTAATTTTAGTACTTGATGAACTTTTCAGAAGTTTTATTTAATATTGTTGCTTACGTTCACAGTTTGTGCCTTTTGCCGAAAGGATCAACTCTATAGACATCCGGCATGCAGCTCTGTACCACATAGAACACGCGTACACGGAACAACCTGAAGAAAATGAAACACATTTCCACCTCGCTTTAAGGAAATGGCATGGACTGAACTTAAGTCTGAACTTTAAAAAGTTTAAAAAAGAAGTGTTTGGAGTTATCACCGTTCCACAGTTGGTACATAGGAAAGATGATGTAGTGGAAATATTGGAGAAATATTTGAATTTAGAAGATCAATTGTGTCTGCAGCCATTGTTGGAGTAAGTAACATTCCGTTGGGGATAATGCAAATCCGTTTATCTACCATATATAAATACCGCATATCTGCAATACGTATGGTTTTAACTTCATATTTATTAATTTTAAGAAATTTGGAGTAAAAATTTGGATTATCCAATGACAGTTTAGTGGATTTATGCTTTTCCTGATGATTCTGTATAATGATGATTTCTATAAAATGACAAAAATTTTAATTTATAGCTTATCCAATTATGGCAAAACAAATGCATCTATTTTGAAAAAAAAAAAATAGAAACAAAACATGCACTACCTCGCAGGTTAAAAGGCACCCTTAGCACGCCGTTAAACTAGATACTCAAAAATATATCAAGACTTCCACTTTTTTATAAAATGCTTGATCATTATTGTGATCTTGCTAATTCTTTAAATGTAGGAAATTAAAAAACGTGTAGCATTATTTGTCTCAAATAATATAAATTTTACATTTACAGATTACAGATAAAAGTAAAAATAGAAAAAAAGCATTTATTATTAGTATGCTTACCAGACCTTATCTTATAAGACTAACTATAATACTTTATTCCAGGATTCTAGTATCACTCGCTAAAGATTTACGAGATGATTTCTACCCATACTTCCCAAGGTTTCTGGATGTACTCATAAGATTGTTGAAAACAAAGGATGCTGAAAGGCTTGAATGGACCTTGGTCTGTCTGGCTTTTCTTTTTAAAGTTCTGAAGCCTTACCTGAAGAAAGATATTGCGGTGGTACTGAAGAGGATCATTCCTCTGCTGAGCGAGACTCAGCCGCAATATATCAATAATTTTGCTGCAGAAAGCTTTGCCTTTGTAGCCCGTGACATAAGGGATAAGAAGAAATTTATAAACCTTGTGCTGAACTATTTGCAGACAAATGGAGATGTGAGTATAACATGTTGAATTATTGTAACCTGTTCCCTGCAACTCTGTATGCGTAGAAGAAGAATTTGTTGCTGTGCCACGGGAACTATGCAATTTTCCGGGATAAAAGTATCCTACTTGTTAACAGATTACAAGCTATCTGTGTGCCAAATTTCATCAGAATCCGTGAAACCGTTTTAGTGCAAAAGAGCAACAAATATCCATACATCCATACACACTTACACATTTATAAAAATAAGTAATTGCATTCTTACTTATAATATTTTTTTGTTATTAATTCACACAAACATCATGTTTCATTTACTATCTTGCTGCAATGGCTGTGTGTGTATTATGTATGTCTGAGAGAACCTAATCATCTATCTAATAAACTGTGTTGATTTTTTTTAGGCAATAACTGGTTGTGGTCATCTCATGTATGAAATTATAAAGGGCATTCCTGGCAAGTTCCACAGCTGTATTGAGACATTTTTACCCCTGCTTTTACAACATCTGAAAGAAAACAAGAACCATCAAGAAATTCTTTTCAAATTACTCACACAGACATTTGAAGACAGCTTGCGGACTATACACCACAAAGAGTTCACAATCTTCTGGTGCAGTATTCTAAAGTACACAGAAGAGATACTTAAAGAGGACAATGACAGCAAGGGTTTAGAATATATACTGAGACTGGCTGGTCAAGTCATTGAACACCAAAAAGGAAAATATCTAACAAATCCTCCTCAGTTTGTGCTATTATTAATCAAAGTAATATGTGAACAGTCTTCAGAGAATGTTCTTGATGTTTGTGCTCAAATAGGAGCACTGTTACTGCTCTCCCCAAATGTCTCCCTGTCACAGGAACATGCGGGAATCATAGTCAAAGTTCTGCTGCCTTTGCCATACCCAAATATCCTTATTAAATTTGTGCAAAACGTAATTGACTATACTCAGTTTGACATGCACATCTTGCCTCCTTTCATTAAGTTCATAATTCAATCTGATTTCGATAAAGAGGCTATGTGTACTCTCAGCAAAATTTGCCTTAGGAAGTCACAGTTATCTATGAATGGCATCAAACTTTTTGAGTGGGTGAAGTACCCTATCGACTTTGGACAAAGCCTGCCTTTATTCATGACACACTTTTCTAGTGTCATAAATGATGATGTTGACAATATATTCGAGAACCCACTCAGGCTAATGAATGTGCTTTTCTGTCTTCCCCACATTGAGAAGATAGATATTGACAGTTGCGTTTCAGCATTGAGTCAATTGATATTAAAACTTGTTCAAATATTGGCTAGTTACAATCTGGAAAATCAGAATAATGGGAATAAGTATCACTGCAACACGACGGTACTGTCGAAATGTGCGAGAAAAGTCCTTTTTATTCTTGCTAATGCAATGGAGAGTGCTATTCATATAACGGGTTGCAGAAATTTGAAGACCATATGTGGTATAGACACTTTGCTACCTGTGATACTCCCGTATGCGGCGGATCCTAACTATTTGACGGCTTTGCATCTACTTGATCTGTATTTGACTGCATGTGATCAAGAGAATGGACTTTCGAGTCCAGTTCTGTCACTTATTGATTCTTATCTGAACACCAATGTGTCATCTCCATTCCATGTGGTAAGATTTTTTATAACTATTAAGACTAAGATATTAATCTGTGATTTAACCTTTTTCATTCAGATAAATATATGTACATTAATGTCACTAGAGCAAACAAGGTTCAACTTCACTAATTAACTGAACTAAAATTACACAAATTTCAATGCTATTTTAAAACAGTAATGTGACGATCAACTGCCTAAACGAATGGAGATCGAGACTTTTCGAAGCCGAGGGTATAAGCTAGTTAAGTTATAATTAATGTCGTTTTAGGTGCGCCTCCTGACCACTCATATTTACAAGCTGTTTGAGAACACCGAACCATTGAACAAAACCGCTCAAGCAGGAGGAAATGTTGAGAAACTATTGGTGTTTAGTATGTGCTATTCAGTGGAATCGACTCCTCCCTCTATACAAGAATACAGGGCTCAACAGAACACTTTACAAAAGATGGTTTTCAATACCACCCAGTATGCTCTTATAAAAGACACTGATTTTCACCTTTACCCGCTGAACTACATGTTAGGGGTCTTGTTTATGAATTTTAAATTGCTTTGGGAGCCAGTGATAGAATTTATAGCAAGCTACGGAAATTCGCTGGCCACTGATGAGTTTTGGCCGACTTTCCATAAAGCATTGGAGACAGCTTTCGCTAATGCAAAGAGAGATTTAAAACAATTCAAATTTGATGATGAACTCGGAAGTGAGTTTGAAGTTCTCCAGGAGTTATATGCAGAATACAATAATATTCCCGAAAGACCAGATGTATATAATTATAGAGACCTGCTATTAAAAGTAATGACAAATTGTATTCAAGTGTGCGAAGCCAGGAATAGGGATGTTGTGGTTTTGTTTCTGAACTTTATTGATGAAGAATACAGAAGAACTGATAATGCCAATGCACTCAAAATTGATGTTGAAACTCGGGATGATACTGTGATGGAAGTTGATGAAGATAAGCCAGACGAAGCAAGTATTGAAGAAAATATTGACGTTATTGAAGACATGAAAGAAACTGTTTCTGGAAAAGTAACATTTAAAACACTAATAAACGTAATGCAAGTTTTAGCGCAATTCAAGAATCCTAGAGCTCTTCACAAAGAACCTATTTTCTGGGAGCTATACATGGAGTTTTTAAAACATAAAAATGCAGGGCTTCAAAAATTCGCTTTGGATTGTGTCATGAATTACAAAAACAAAAGCATTGTTGCTTATAAAAGCAACTTGTACAATCTAGTTGACGACAAAAAGTTCAAAGATGAACTCACGCTATTCAAAATTACTGAAGATGCGCAAAGCATTCACGCAGACGACAGAGAACATGTGATCCCGATTATTTTGAGAATCCTGTATGGAAAAATGACGTCCAAAATGGCGACAGATAAGAAAGGCGGTGGTCAAACGAGGAGATCTCTAATCATGAGATACGTAGCTGGTTGCAATGAGAATGAACTGAAAACGTTCATTGAAATGGCATTCTCCCACGTAAAGCATTACATGACAATGCAGCCTAGAGAAATATATGAAAGTATTGTCTCCACTTTAGACTTAAAGTCTGTCATTATTCCAGGAAAACTGCATAGCATTCTTAATCTCTTAGAAGTTGTACGTGAATATTTTGGGGGATACCTGAAAGATGAATTATTATCGGATCTGTTAAAAGTATTCATATTCGTTTGTTCAACTGTAGGAGGTGTTCTTTCGCACGGAGAAAAAGTTCACGTCGGCTATTCTAAAGTGATGAAAAACTTAAGAACAATCGCAATAGGAATACTGACAAAGATGTTTGATCAATTTGATAAGTATGCCTGGAATGCAGATGAATTGTACGTTTTGTTTGAGACTTTAATTTGGCCTTTATTGTCTAAACTTCACATAGAAGGCATACACAGTCCAACTGTATTGTTGAAATTGTTAAGCACTTGGTGTCATAACCCAAGATATTATGGTTTGCTTGTCACATATTCAGAAAAGGACCATTCGCTGAGCCCTGTCCCAGAAATATTTAAGCTGATGTTGGCACCGAGAACAAGTCCTGTTGTAGTGAATATGATCCTGGACATGGTAGAGAAATTATTGACATTGACAGAAGATGATGAAGATAAAGAACTACCACCTTTAGTTCCGTTCAATACCTTACCAATAGAGAACAATCCTGAAGTGAAGGTTGAAATGAATTTCGGCAGCACAATTTTGGTGCCACATATTCCAAGCATCTTGGAAGTTATGAAGAGACGCATTGCGAACTCGGCCAAGTCAAATACGATGAATAAGAGAGACTTGTTGATACTGTCGCGAGTAACAGAACTCGTAGCTTCACCGGAGTTATGCGACGACCTTCTGAATCTGTTATTGCCAATACTTGTTCGGAAAGTGTGTCTAAATATGTCAGAAGACAACATGGAACATGCTGTTAATACTATCATCAACTTACTAGGCCACAGCAGCAATCCACAACTCTACATCAAGAATATTGCTATCCTATTCAACAAAATTACGCCTGTTGACGTTCGCAAACTTCTACTGAAACTATTAGCTTCAATAGCTGAAGCGGCAACTAAGAATAAAGATACATTAACTCGTATAAGTAAAGTCATATCAGAAATGAATGCTTTCAACAAACGATGGATAGAGCAACCAGACTTTGATAGAAGATTGGATGCGTATAAAGAAATCTACCAATTGATAGACAGTAATGAAATCGATTTAGATCTGGCGATACTTATTGTTAATAATTGCTTCTATTTTATACGGACTGAAAAGGATATAGGGTTGCGAGACAGTGCATCATTGTGCTTGAAGAGAATCCTGCCGAAACTGCTACTTAAGTATTGGTCTGCTACAGATGGGCAGTACTTAGTTCGCGACACTGTTCTGTCTTTAATATCAAGTGGTATTCGGGATTCTAAAAATGAAGTACTAAGAAACGAGTGTATAAATTTGCTTGGAGAACTGGCAAGAGAATGCCCAACAACTGATGTTGTGCTGTCCGATTTAAATCATTTAACCAATAAAGAAGATAGGGAAGTCGATTTCTTTGATAACATGTGCCACCTCCAAATGCATAGGCGCGTCAGGGCGCTTATGAAATTCTGTAAAGTTGCCAAGAAAATGAGCAAATGTCCGTCGCCTAGGACACTTACTAACTTTATCTTGCCTCTAGCAACCACTTACATTTGCGATGATAAATATACGGATAAAAACACTCTGATAGACGCGTGCATAGAAGTGGTGTCTACTTGCTGTAGACTATTGCCTTGGTACCATTATGAAGTCATTTTGAAGCTTTATTTGAACAAAATGCGTCATTCTTCGGAACACCAGAAACAGTTGACTCGATTAGTTGTCGGCATTATAGACGCATTTCACTTTGATTTTTCAAAGGCGAAGAATATTGAATTGCCTAAAGCTTTAATGGCAAATGTTGATAATAGAAAGCCTAAGAACAACAATAAAGGAAAGGACGCCAATAAATCTTTGGAAAACGGACACATTAATAACGAAATTATTGACGATGATAAAAAAGAAGAAAACGTTGCAAATGAATACAATGACGAAAATGAAGGTGATGAAACTGCTAAAGATTCAGAAAATGCAGAAGTAACAGAAATAGACTTGGATTCGGAATTAAAAGCGGCAGATGATAAAGTATCTGTTGAAGAACCAGAATTAAAAGATGCTTCAAATGTGCCAGCTTTCGAAAGAACTACACAAGTTCCACCTTCTTTGGCTAAGCGGATCATCAATTCTTTATCATCTGGATTACTGCCACAATTAAATCGGTAAGTCAACGTTTATTTATCCATTTTAAAATATTTGAAATTATTTTCCGAATAAATATCATGAACTACCAATTAACCAATCTCAAGCTAACCTAAGCGTGTAATAGGGGTATTTAAACAACTTGCTATACTAAACTATAGAATACTAGTAAAAAGGAGAGATGGAGCTCTCAACCTATTGTTCATTTTTAACTAACTTCAAGAAAAGAAGGATGTTCTCAGATCGCAATTATCTTTTTTATGTGTGTGTGTACCCCGATTACTACGAACCTGGAACGATTTTGATTTTCTTTAGTTTTAAAAGGTATAATACTTCCCAGATACCGAAGATATTGAGGGATCTCTTAAACTACTGTAGACACACCTTTAAATATTGGATGTTTTTATAGTTACTTGTGCATTTACTTTTGGGAAGACACATTTGGTGAAGTAGAACTGATGAACACATATCGCTACCGGAACTATTTAAAAATATAATCTCGTCTCCTGCTTATATACTTTCCACTAATTTTCATAATAGTCCGGGAGGCAGCGGCTTTTTAAACAAGTCATTTTATGCCTGCTGATGTTAATATAGAAAAGAGAATGCATGTGGCTCATGACGAAATCAATCGTCAGCTGGTCCAGTTGCGGTGGATGCGAGAGTGGGAAGCTGCGGAATACGTTAAAAAAAAAATCCGAAAAATATTTTATACCACATGAAATTTTTTTCATGTGTAATTGACATTGATTAGAATTTAAAAAAAATAGTCAGCTGCACGGCAGAGGGGGGATTATGCGTCAGCTGAGCGTGCGAACTTGCAAAAAAAATTAGGAAATAAAATTATTTTATGCCAATTGAAATTTTTTTGCATGATTTTAGACATATACAGAAATGTGATATTGATAATCAGCTGCATATATAGTGGGGGAAAGACCGTCAGCTGGAGCAGGAATGTATCACTGCGCGCATAAATCTCTACGACGCGCGGAATTTTAAATGCTCCGACTGACGACTTTCCCCCCAACGTTCAATCAGCTGACGAATATTTTCTTTTTTCTATATATTAAAACTATAATATTTATAAATTTCATATGGTATTTCAACAATTTACCCAAGGTAGAGGCAGAGGTTATTTTGATTAGTGTTTTTATACCGATCGTTACTTCACAGTACTAGTAAAGAAGCTGTCCCTAATAAGGAAAGTGAAGGTCAGCTGACGCACCTGCAAATATTTTATACCGCATGAAAAAAATTTCATGCGGTATAAAATATTTTTCGGATTTTTTTTTGACGTGTTCTATGGGGCCTCATAGCAAGCGCCCCTGCAGGTGCGTCAGCTGACCTTCACTTTCCTTATTAGAGACAGCTTCTTTACTAGTATTGTGAAGTAACGATCGGTATAAAAACACTAATCAAAATAGCCTCTGCCTCCCGGACTATAATGAGAGGGACTAGTAGATCCAACAGTGGTGTGTGCGATTTTAGAACTTCACATACACCATTTCTATTGTAAAAAAGTAAAATGACTAAAAATATTTTCATTATCAGTGCTATAGGTAAGTTGACGGACCATGAAGAGTCACACAAAGTGAACCGTCGGCGTCTAGGCTTGGAGCGTCAGGAGCAGGACATGTTGCGAGTGCCGATAGCTCTCGCGCTGGTGAAGTTGCTACAGCGGCTACCAGGAGACGTGCTGAAGTATCATTTATCTGGGTGAGTTACGTAGACGACATGATACCCTAAAGTGTTGTGGCCCCGACTGATTATTTTTTTGGAATTTTATTGTTCCGTGCCTTAAAAGAAGAATAAATAAATAAATAAATATCACGGGACAATTCACACCAATTGACCTAGTCCCAAAGTAAGCTAGGTAAAGCTTGTGTTATGGGTACTAGAAAACGGATAAACATACTTATATAGATACATACTTAGATTCATATTAAACACCCAAGACCCGAGAACAAACATTCGTATTTTTCATACAAATATCTGCCCCGACACGGGAATCGAACCCGGGACCTCAAGCTTCATAGTCAGGTTCTCTAACCACTAGGCCATCTGGTCGTCAACAAGAAAAGCGAGGGAACCCTTGTTGGAGCATTTTATTGTCTGTCTATTTGTCTGTCTGTTATGTTTTGACAGTTGGGAGTAAATTAAATCCGTGGGTACTTCTTATTACTATTTAGTAATGAAATCGGCAAGAAATTAGGTCTCATAGCCATAGCACAGATAAAGGATAAATATCTGAAAACCGTTAACTCATACTTAGCTGTTCTTTTTACTAAGACTGCTATCACTTTGATTTTGCTCGTGTCTTCAGTTTTACTGATGATGTTAATTGACTACAATGACAACACAAATAAGCGTTTCATCATCCGCATTATAATCTGCTTCCTTGGTATTCCCTCACTAATTAATCTATCTGTAGAGTGCAGAAGTCTTTTTGTCTAATGCGGTTGTCATCACAATCGCAATTACCATCTCTTTATACTGCCAATTGTAATAGTATGCCTACTGATTTAGCTATGTGTTTTTTCTTATCTGTAGAAATTATATCATATTTTAATTTAAAAACATCTTTGATTGTTTATTCCAGGATCATCATTAAACTCTGCTCATTCCTAAAGTCCCCTCTCAAACAAGTGAGAATCACAGCGCGGGACATTGTCAAAAAAATAATGGTGACCATTGGCACTTCATACATAGGCATCTTTCTAGAACATTTAACTTTACTTTTGACGAGGGGCTTTCAAGTTCACGTGCTAGTTGCCACGATTCATACCGTTCTGGATGCTTTAAAATCAGACTTTAAACCTGGCGAGCTAAATGAGAACATTAATTACATTCTTGATGTCTGCACTAACGATTTGTTCGGAGCACTTTCTGAAGAAAAAGAAGTCGATAAACTCCATTACAAGACACCAGAAGCAAAGCCCAGCAAGAAGAGTTACGTAACTCTCATGATAGTTGCACAAAACATAACGGAGGCATGCCTTATAAATCTTCTCTTGCCTTTTAAAGAGGTTCTTCAAAAACATCAGTCAAAGAAAATCGTAGTGAAAGTACAAGAAGCCTTAACTCACATAACAAGTGGTCTAGTGACGAATAAATTTATTGACATAGAATCTTTATTCATATTCCTACACGGCATAGCATCTGAAAGCATTCCTGAATTTGTGCTCGGAGCTCCTAAAAGAGAAATAACGGAGAAACAGAAAGAAAAGATGCTTATAGCGAAACCAGACTGTTTTATCATTCCTGAGACACCTAAAAGAAATAAGGAAGTTCAAGCGAAGCATGTAAAAGTATCGGCAAAAGCTAACGCTCATGTCCTAGTAGAATTCAGTCTGAACATTCTATATGTGATACTTAAAAGAGAGAAGGTCCCAAGAATGGAATGCAGAGCATTCGTAGATCCTTTAATACCTTTGTTAGTGGATGCTTTGAGAAGCGACCATGTCAAAGTTACTACAGTTGCTTTGAAATGTATAGGGACGCTATGGACTATAAGAGTCAGTACCCCAACCCTCGAAGAAATGGTGGGAGATATAGTTAAGACGTTATTCTTGATCCTGCACAAATATGCAACTTTTGAAATTAGTACACAGAATGATAATTATCATTTAGTGAGAAATGCGTTTAAGGTGAGTTATAGTATTAAAATGTATTAATTAGATAGATAACAAAACAAGCCTGGAATGTACTACATAATGCACCTTTTGACAAAGTATATTTAATAGTTTTCCTTTTTAGGCAATAACAGTTCTTATCCGCAACATCAAATATCACACCTTAGAAGCGGATCAGTTGAAAACTTTATTACTATATGCCGAAGAAGACTGCCAGAATGTTGAAAAGCAGACTAGCTCATTTACACTATTAAAAGCTATTTTAGAAGCGAAACTGGTATCGTCGGAACTTCACGAGGTGATGGAAAAAGTGTCTAAGATCTGCATCTTAAGCGAATCGGCGAGAGCAAGGTAATTTAAATATTTCGTCTGTATTACAGTAGAAATGCAGTACCCTATTTTTTGAATTATAACTAGTCTTCTGTCCGATGGAAGATTTTAAAAGAGCGTCCTTGAAACCTAAATTTTGGTCCAGAGGGCGTATTGACTAACGTGGGCGTTCGTAATCGTATTCCCCATCTCATTCTGCCATCATCCTATACCTTGTGACAGAAAGAAATGGTGAAAATGATTGTGTTTAAAGCTCCAAACGCACAGACAGCGGAGGCGTGGCGGTGCGGTGGCGGCACTGAGTTATATAATCTAGAGACAAACTTCATACTACCGCCTCAACAAAACGCGTGCCAGATTTGAAATTTGACAACGTAGCTTTGAAATCAACAAAATAATAAACGAGACATATGTTTGTCTCTCTTACACTAGTATGTTCACATTGCGACGTTTATGAATGTGATAAAGATGACTATATTTAAGGCTTGGTGTTGCTTACATTACGCAAATTTCCCCCTAAATAATAAATTACATGAAGAAATTTTTTATTAGTTCATAATGGTAACTGGGTTGACAAAACCATAATTAGTTAATTGGGTTTCAAATACTACTACAGTGCCTACTAGCAGCTGTTGCCAGTGCCATTTATAATATTAGTGCGAATTATATCTATTGAAAGGCGTAAAATAAAACGATATTTTTTTTCATAACGCAAATATAATATAATAAAACAACAATATAGAAAACACAACGACCATTAAAAATTATATTATTATATTTTGTCAGGGACGATTTAAAATTTTTCTGCATAAGTGAAAATGTTTCGAACAAATTTTTGTTGATTTTGTAGGTAGCCAGCCAGTCGGTTTCCCGTCTTAGTAATCTGATTTTTTCTATCCAGATCCGACGGCGCACTTCATCTTTCTGTACCCTACAAAGTAAACATGCAACATAAATTTAATAGCACAGGTTATATAGAGATTCCCCCTAAAAGTTGGGAAAACCAAACTATGATTTTACTGCTTTGATCAATTATAACTGTAGAACCACAGTCGCGCGCTCGAAAATGTCCGAGCCAAATGAGCGCCACTTTGATAAAAGTGGCCTTCTTTTTTCTTAGTACGTTGCGTGAAATTGTCAAGTTTAGCTGTCAAGTGTCAACCGAAATTCGACTGTAATAAAGTAAAGATTAGGTTCAAATTTCTGTGTAGGTGACGATTTTAATTGTTATGCAAACAAATAAAAAAGTTCGGACATTTTTTGAAGTGGATTTTGTTCGGCAATGTGTATCTTCAGTTATAATTGATCAAAGTTTTACTGGCCACACTGAACTTACAGTTCGATATTAGATATTTTTATTAGTTTTTGGTCACATACAGAATAATATGAGTAACTGAACACTGAACTTACGCATGAAAAGTAATGCCACTTGCTTTATTGTGTGTGTTGATAGCGGAATCGCAAGATTTTACCGTGCATTTTCCCATTTTTCGCCCGGTATGTAACGGTCGGTGTCACAACGACCACTGATTAGCTGTCAGTTGAGTTCGAGACTGCAGTCCACATTGGAAGTTACTCATGTTTGCGATCTGTCTACAAATCTAGTTTGTATTACATCAATGGGTGGCGGTGACGTTTGTAATATTCTAACTTGTATGAACCGTTGTGCGGTACCATACCGCGAACTCGTTCATACAAGTTAGAATATTACAACCGTCACCGCCATCGCACCGCCAGGCGTTTAGTGCGTTTGACACTAAGCTCTCAGGTCTGGTTATTTTAGATCTCCCCCCTCTCTATGGTACTTCTGCATTGGCACCGTCTAGTTACTTCAAATATTCACGACTCTCTGTTATATTATGTCATTACCTTCCAGAGATGAGGCACGAGCCATTTTCGTGATGTACCTGATGAACTACTCTCCCGGAAAACGTCTGGAGCGGTACATCCAGTTCTTCGTTTCGCAACTCAACTATGAACTGCAGCACGGCAGGGAATCCTCGCTTAAGTTCCTGGAAATGATCATCGGGAAGCTGCTAGTGGTAAAAACATTGCTTGAATTTACTCTAAATTATTAGATGACGCGGATTTGGGACTGTTAAAGGATTTGCCACACTGGATGCTTTCTGCGGTCGCGGTCAGGTCAAATTGAACAAAGCCCGCATTATGTATGGACAACATTGTCGGTCTATATATATTTTGTATAGATATTAGAGATGGGCCGAGTACTCGTTTACTACTCGGTACTCGGTGTACTCGGCAGTTTTTTTGATACTCTTACTCGGCCGAATAACTCGGTTCAAATGCCGAGTCGGTCTAAATAAAATTATTATTAATCATGTGTATTAAAATAAAACAGGCTTGTAAAACATCCAGATTCGCGATCTTTTGCGTATACTCATTGTGTCAACAGTCACTGTACACAATCATCTATTTCCAATGTTTTTAACAGTGGAGTAGCGTGCCTTGGCGGGGCCCCGTATAAAAAATTGTTTGGGGGCCCCTTATGAAGGGTAAAGATTTCTCACAAAAGAAAAAAAAATGTTTGCATAAAATTAAAAGAAATATTTATTCATCATAACTATCTATCTGTCACTTTTGCTTTTTTTGACTTTTGTCATTTTTGAAATAAAAAAACATTTGGGAAGTTTTTATTAATTTTTGCTTACGCACGCGGAGGGCCCCGTGGCTCGGGGGCCCCGTATAATTGATACGGCATATACGGCGGTACAAGTGGGCTGGACACATATGTCGCAGGAGTGATGGAAGATGGGGGAAGGCTGTGATGGAGTGGAGACCCAGAACCGGGCGGAGAAGCGTTGGCAGACAGGAGACGAGGTGGACTGACGACCTGGTCAAAGTGGCGGGAAGGTGCTGGATGAGGAGAGCACTGGACCGAGATGAGTGGCGAGCAATGCAGGATGCCTACACTCAGCATTGGGTGGCTATGGGCTGAAGAAGAGAGAGAAGAGATACGGCGGTAGCTACGCCCCTGGTTTTTAAAATATTTAAGCAATTAATGTGCGGACCGAATGCGAATTTCTCGTTAAATAAAAACTGACTAATTTGCAGGGAGAAGGCGGGGATCCCCGCGACGTTCGCTCGCGGTGGCTGGTAGCGCCGCGCGAACCTGTCTAAACCCGTTTTCGCGCCTCTAAACAGAACCCAATAACTCGGCCGAGTACTCGGTTTGAGAAACTTTGAACCGAGTATACTCGGTACTCGGTTACTCGGTGAAAGTTGTACTCGGCGCATCTCTAATAGATATGCGATCTGCGCGGTCAGATCCCACGCACGCGCCATGTATAGAGACCGACAATGTTGTCCATACATAATGCGGGCTGCGTTCAATTTGACCTGACCGCGACCGCAGAACGCATCCAGGTTTTTTCATGTGTAGTCAATGTTAATGTTGTTTTTTGCATGCGGTTAAAAACCAACTGTAGACAATGTTTGTTTTTTTCAATCATAAAATACAGCAGGACTTTTTCCTGTTAGGTAATTATATAACTATTTTTACGTGCTTTTAAAGACCTAACTTGCAATGTTAATTTTTCACCCATTTCTTGTGATAGGATTATTGAGTATTGCGTTGAAATTTTGGTACGGATAATAATAATGCATTGGACGATAAAATGACTATAGTATAAATCTTCCCAGGTGAATTTTTCGCTTCGAGCCATTACATTAAATTTGAACCTTAATACTATCACGATACCGTTTGTTTTGAAAGATAAGGGCTCGAAGCGATAAATTCGCCTGGGAAGATTTATACTATACAGTCAGCAGGCCCTCAAAATTAGAGGGTCGTGGGTTCGAGCCTAGCTTCGCAAGGAAAACATCTGAGAAGAAATTCAATGGTGTATGTGAAGTTTTCAATCCCGGGGCGCGCGTGGGAACTAGGACTCAAGTCCTCTCATTCTGAGAGGCTGTGTGGGCTGGGGTGATGATACCTTTGTTATCGCCCCGCAGACGCAACTTACGAAGCAAAGCGACTACCTCCTTCTCTCTCTTGGCGCGTGTATGCTGAACGACGCGGCGCCGGCGTGCCGCGAGGCCGCGGCTCTCTGTATCGAGGTCCTGCTGAAGAGACTCCCGGCGCAAGAGAGGAACCGGCTGTTCAACCTCGTTGTTAATTTCTTTCAGGATACTCAGGTATGGTCGATTGATTCGTTAACCTCTCGTAAGCCGGAACGCGGATCCGCGTCAGATTTAAGGCTATCTTTCTTTTAGTATTTTTTTTGAAATCTGTAAAATTGGTACTATTTAAAACAAACGAGACTAGAATCCAGTTTTATTTATTTCCGGCATACAAGAGGTTAAAGAATTCTCTACTAACATTACGAATGCAAAAGTTTGTGAGCATGTGCATGTGTGGTGTTTGTTATTCCTTCACGTTAAAACGTCTGTACGAATTTGGATGAAATTTGGTATTTTTATATATTATATGGTATACTATCTGTTGCCCGCGACTCCGTCTGCGAAGAATAGGGGTATAAAAAATAGCCTTCGACCTTTTTTCAGAACTATAGAGTATAAATCATAAAAATCGGTCAAGCCGTTTCGGAGGAGTTCGATGGCAAACATCGTGACACGAGACTTTTATATATTAGAAGAGATATCTACATAGTTGGACGTCTGGCATAACTCATAGGCTACCTTTTATCCCGATAATATGTCAATTAATTGGTGTTAGATAGTCTATTTAGCTGTTTTGAACCAAACGGACGAGTTGAAAGACTTGCATAATTATTGGAAAAAAGTTGTTCGTGTCAAAACGAGTCCAATGTGAAGAAGTAGACTCATCCACTTTGAAAAAGCTTAAAATGTATCGATGTCAATCTCTTGGAACTCGTTAGCATCACGGCTCCAAAATATAAACTACTATGTAACTAGAATGACTTTACTGGAACAATGTAAACAGAGGTTTTTTTTATTTTCCAGCCAGTACACTTCGAGTTAGCTGCTCAAATAAGTATACGTTTCGTGAACGTCGAAGGCAGCGAATTCAAGAATCGACTCAACACGATACTGTCCCTATTAGGAGGCAAGTTACTCTTACTAAGCAATGACATAGGCGAAGGAAGATTCGTCAAACTAAGACTAGAACAGGCCGAAGACAAAACTGACGAAGAAAAACAGAGAGAGAAAGACCATAGCCTTATACAGATACTAAATTTAATAGACAAGATCACAATCCAATGTGAGAGTAGTTTAAAAAATAAGAAGTATAATTCCGAGTATGATGAAATAGCTCAGCAATGTCAGGCATTGCTAGCTTACCCACACTCTTGGGTGAGGCTTAGAGCGGCCAAGATATTGAGCCAGATGTTATTGGCTGTGGATTTTGAAGAGTTAGATGTGATAGTTAAAAAGAAAGTAGAGAGCGAAAGAGGTTTTATTTACGAGAATACAGAGGATGTGCTGCGGAGTTTGGTTCTGGATCTTTGTGCGCAGTACACAGCTGGTGTTTCGCAGGAAATGGCTGAGCAGGTGAGTTTGTTTTTTTAGTTAGTGCATACAACCGTTACCATACTTGTCAACCCTGACGTCACGTAAAAAAATTGGGCAACCCAGTGAAAATCGAGTTGTTACCGTTGGGGCAATTTTGAAGCCCATTATTCATGTGCCAAGTTTCATAATGAAATAATATTTGGTCCTTCGAACCGGATACAACTAGATCTTTATAGTTTATATTGTCTTACTCATCACAGTGTTCTTTCAAAGGTCACAGCGGTATTATTCCAAATATTGAAGCTAGTGCACTCGATGACGAGTTTTAAGCTGACTAGCAAAGTAAAAGACGATGCCGAAGATGCGGAAGGCGGCGGAAAAGTCAATATAAGATGGATTCTCTTCAAGTTGAGGAAAGCTGTGAACGTGGAAGTAGCTAAGGCGCCTGGTTCTATGAACATAGTAAGTTTTTTTATACTTCTCTGTCATTCAAAGATGAATAATCCGCTTTTTTATGGCGTTTTCTTTTCGCTATTATTACCCGGCAAATATTTTTTAAAAGAGGTTAGCCGCGCTTAATTAGTTAAATTTAGATTTAGGACACTATTGTATTTAGTGAAGTTAACTTCTTTTGACTTGTTGAATGTCCCCTTAAAGTTAACGGAAATCAAAAAACACTGTTATTATTCCCACGTTAAATTTAGAAACTTGAAATGTTTCACGTGTGTCTTTTCTATAACGTATTAGAAGACTTATTTAATAAAAAAATATTAAAATGTCAGAAATCCATACCAACTGCCAGATCTGTGTTTACGCTAGCAAGACCACGAGTAAAGGCTGTTAATGAAATCAATGATCTTCGTACACTTACGATTTAGAGAAGTAATAATAATAAGATCTTTATCTTTCAGCGCATCGCAATCTTCACAATGTGGCTCCATCTTGTCAGTTCACTTGAAACTGCTGAGATAAATTCCATAGTGGACGTCCTCCTGCCTCCGTTAGTTCGTGAACTGTCCACCGGCGACGCGATGGCGCCGGCGTCGCCTGTCAAACAACTTGCTACAAGACTAGGCAAAAAGTTGAGGAGAAAGATAGGAGACATTGAATACAGTAAACTACTGGCTGAGGCACAGACTAGGCTGAACATCAGGAGGGCTGAAAGAAAAAAGGTTAGTTCGAGTTTTTCCCTGGTTGTAATTGTAGTTTTAACTTTTTTTAAATTCAGAAATAGACTCATAATATCTGATTTAGTAAATGAATCTGTATCTCCTTTTTGTTTGGTTAAGTGTTGCCGCATTGAACTTGAGTTAAAATAGTTTATTTTTCTAGGTTTTGTTACAAGAAAAGGTCAACAACCCTGAGAAAGCAGCCAAAAGAAAATTACAGCTGAAAGAAAAGAAGAAACAATCGAAAAAGATGAAGATAGAAATGATGCAGGGCAAGAGACCGCGGCCCAAGAAGCGAAAGGCGGAAGACATCGACTTGGAAGATACATTGCTCAGAGATGAATAAATATGGCCGAGGTGAAGTAAATTAAGAAGTTTCAGTGCATTTTATGAGGCTTGAGCTCAATTTGGGTCCCTTGGTCTACCAACCAAACCAACTCTAGTTGGATACGCTAATATACAAAATGGAGTTGAGACGTCTTTCCAGTCACCAATGAGTCGTTTCCGAAAAAGTTGTACACAATTAAGGGATTTAATTAAAAACAAAACTTAATTGATTCCTTTGTGTAACGAAAGTTAGGTAAGTTTGTGTAGTGTTAAAGACTTAAATATTTAACCCTGGACCGTGCAAGTGGCCCTTAGATCTACTGTACTGAACGTTGATTATTTATGTAAATATAAAATTAAGTTAATTTGAGTAATAAATTTGTTAATATTAACTCTTAGTTTCATTTTGTCTAAACTAATATTATAAAGAGAAAAGATTTTATTGTGTTTGTATGTTATTAATGGACAGACTCAAAAACTACTTATCCAATTTGAAACATTATTTCACCTATAGAAAGCTATATTATCAGCGACTAACAAAGGCTATATTTAATCCCGCGAATGTGTGAAGTTCTAATGGGACGCAGGAAAAGTTGCGGGTAACAGCTATACTCGTTTATTTGGCATTAGTAAGAAGGTAAGCGATCTTGACGTTTCTTTTTATTGAAAAACAAGTTTTGAAAAATATGTCACAGCAAATATGTAACAATTAGCAGGAACATTACAGGGTGACACATGAGACGTAATAAAAAACCAATTCAAATTTATCGACGTTTTCTTAATACTATACCATTCTGCAACGTCCTGTGTTGTATTTAAAAAAAAGTTTATTTAAAATTAGGTTCATAATTCATAAGTAATAGGCACTATTTCATTAAAAGATTGTTTAGGTACCCTTTTTCCAATGCTAAAATAGACGACATATGATCGCAAAAAAAACAACAAGTAAACAAAATAATATTGCTTTATTATGCTCTAAAAGTACAAAATAATTAACAAAATCTATAGGTAACGCCACCAGAGTTGAGGCAACGCACACAACCACATCTCATGTAATGACAGCGGGATTTTGACGTTGTGATGACGTTTAACGACAACACAACGTCAAAATTCCGCTGTCATTACATGAGATGTAGTTGTGTGCGTGGGCTCAACTCTGGTGGCGTTACCTATACGAAAAGATAACACGTACTGAAATCAATTTAATTTAACAGTTATAAATCTCCATCAATATAATAATTAATTAATTCAAATGCGCGAAGCACACCTCATTATTATATGATTTTTAATGTGCTGCTATTATAATATAAAACTTACCACTAGCGCACAGGAAAGCGTACGGCCCGGCCACGAATTCGCGCGTTTGGCGGCGCGGCAAGCGTTTTCTGTGTTCATTGCGCGGCCGAGACGCTCGCCGTACAGTGGTTACCTGGCGGCACACGCAATGAACTGATAAAACGCTTGCCGCGCCGCCAAACGTGCGAGTTCGTGGCCGGGCCGTTAGAAGACGATGCGGTCCGGTAAAGAAATGGGGGGCATGGGTTATGGTTATTATACAGAACTAGTAATAAGAATAGCAATGTTATCGTATGAATTTGTGTCCAATCAATTTTTTTTATTACGGAAACACCTTAATTTTTTGAAAGGACAGGTTTTTATGAAAAAAAAAAAAAATAAACTTCAGAGGGGACGAAGCCGCAGGCATCAGCTAGTATAATAATAAATCTATTGGTCAGGCAAATATATTCATATTATGTTCAAGTATTTTGTATGAATTCGTGGTTGCCTAATGGACAAGGTACCTCGATTTGTTCGGAAAATTGCATTTTGTCCCCTGGACCACCGTATGTTACGAGTAGGTACGCTAATATTTATTCTGATTTGGATGGTCAAAATTGCTCTTGATACAGCTATTTATAAAATAGTGCCTTAAAAATAACAAATTCGAAAAAGTTGATTGACCGATACCTCAACTTTGGCTTCTCTTGCTTTTGTGTTTTCAGAGTTTTTACTAAATTATGGCACTCAGTTTTGAACCATCGTCTCTGTAACCTATTTTTGATTCATTAACTTCGTTGTAGACTGAGCTGGGAAAATAAATATTTATCTGGCTTCTTAGCCAAATTGTATGCGCCTCGCATCAGCTCCCGTCGTCCTGTGACATTTTTGTCCTTATTATTAGTTCTGTGGTTAAAAATCTACACAGTCCGGTAAAGAAACAGGCCTTATACTACGAAATTTCATTTTCGAACTACGTATTGTGCCATACGTTCACGCTAATAGTATTAAACAAAAGAGTGAAAGAGACGGCACTATACGAACTTCTAATTTCAAATTTCGTAGTAGCCCCCCAGTCAGTTTTCCTACAAATTCAAAAAATTAGTTCTCGCTGCTACTATTGCCGCTTCTGTGTGTTGATGGTGTAACTATTGTGAGCTTACATTCTACATCAAAGTGTAATTTATTTACATTTACATTTTACAACTAGAGGTTAAATAAAAATAGCAACAAAGATGCGACAGGACGCCCTATTTTTGTTATGGCCGCTGTACAGAATAACAAACATAAATAATAGGTAGGTAGGTAACTCTCTAACTAGTAGTTACTAACTAACTACGTATTTTTTTATAATGCCATCAACAAGAAGTTAGACTCACCAGTTCAATTTCATCACGTTACCTTTTCAAACTATGTAACATGTGTGCATAAATAATTAATAGGAAAAACTTGGAGATTAAATAGATCCCCGAAAACAAAATCACATATTTATGATTATGACCTTCTGGATGGGTATGCTCTACTTAAGCAATATATATGGCTCGTATCATTTCAATCGATTGTGGTTTTTAAAACTTTCAGTAACCTAAACTACCTACACTACAACTATACTATATAAAACATTTTTTCTTCGAAACAAATACTCATTCACAGCACCATTTGTATTAAAGTTATGCTTCGCTGTTAGAGATATTAATTCAATAATGATTAAAATGGTAATGAAGTTAATTGGAGACAGCTATTTAATTATTATTAAAGTAAAAGATTTTGTTGTAATATCGAGACAATCCAGCTAATCAGCATTTTTAAATAGAGCTGTTGGCGCCATTAAAAATAATTCAAAGACACGACTCCAGCAAAAAACGCTTTATTTTAGCCCTGAAAATCAGATTAACTAATGTTCGATTAACTGCAAAATTAGATTTTTTGTTTCTTTAAAACAAATAAATAGTTAAAGTTGATCGAGTTGGCGAACGTGACGTCATAAATTGCTATACAGTCATTCAAACTCTGTGGGAGAATTGTGTTTTGACAGCTCATAAAAAGTACATCAGTTGGTGGTGTCAAAATCCCTATTGAATCTACTATTTACGGTTGAATCTTTGCAATGTTATGGAGCTTACTCTAACGTAGGTATATAACCGGGGTCTCTTGTGTTGTCTGACGTTGACTTTCTAAGATTTACAAATTGCATTTCGTCGGCTTAGGGAGTAAACGTGCTAAATCCATTTCTACAGTGTCATTCAATTTTCAATCTAGTTACCGTTGGATGACGGTTGAAATGCATTTAGCAGGTTTACTTCCTAAGCCGACGATTTGACCTAACTACTCAAACAAATGATGAAAAGGGGTGGTTTTGCTTATCTATGTCTCATTTTCCACACTCACAAGTAATTAATTGATAAAATTATACATAATTTTTATTATTTAAGGGCCGACTCTAACAAGTTAAGCATTTACACATATATATATATATCGACCTATCCGAAGAACAAAGTCCTATGTTCAAGACAAATAGTGACAAAATTGTAATAACACCACGGGATAAAACTGTGCAACAATGCAATTTTTTATACAAAACCAATGAATCCATACTTTCTTGACTTAAAACACTTATCTATAATTATTAAAATACGTATTTTAAGGTAGGTACATAGACAGGTACAGGCGAATAGACAAAGCTTAATTAATATCATTTACAACTAAAACAATAAAAGTTAATTTCATGCTCGAAATAGATCAGTTTTGCTTTTTAACCGAAGCTGATCATTTAATTGTTTAAGGGCATTTTGTAGATAGATCCAGTCGCATCCAGTGACGGATACATATGGGGGGCGCGGGGGGCGCACGCCCCCCCATGTGTATCCCGCGCCGCCCGCCGCCAAAACCTATGTCTGCCAAATAAGCGTCTTGCTCAATCGTGGAAAGTGGAGGACCTTTATGTATGCGCCCCCGCCTTGAGTTTTTTCTGTATCCGCCACTGGTCGCATCACTTGAACACTCTCAATTTGGAACTCTTTCGCATTACAATCTGCATATCTTTCACTGTTTTATCTTGTTTACTGTACAAATATTTCGTAGTTGGGGACGAATCAGGTTGTTCGACTGTACTTGCACAGTGCAGTTAATAACAGTAAATTGCCTCTAATCAAGAACCGTTAAGATAATAAATGACATTATTTTTATTACAATACCGCGTGAGTGGCTTCCCGCTACAACTAGGCGCTTTTTAACGCATTCACTGCCACATGTCAGACTCGAGACTTCAAGTGCCACAAACGCACATGTGCGGTCAATTGAATGCCAAACTATGACAGCGGCACTAGCGGAAAGTCACGAAAACGTATTCCCGGCAGTAACGTGTTAACAGCCATCGGTTAAAAAGTAAAACTATCAAAGTCATCGCGTAAACTTACAATTATTAACAAATTTAACCATAACATGGACGGCAGCAAACTCGGCGATTATACAAGGTGTTTTAGAACGAATCCCGAATAGAAGCTTGTTGGGAGTTCGACTGACTTCAGTTTTTTTTCAAAATGTACTTTGTCACGGCTTTGACGCGTACATATTGTGCAGTCGAATAATCTAATAATCGTCTAATACTTATATGCAAACACCAACCTTATGGTTCGATGCATAGAGTTGTATACCTACACCGTGTTTTTTTTTTATTTCCGATAACAAGTTATACCTACAGTGGGCAAAGAAGGGAAGATTATTCAGGTCAAATAGAGTTAATTTCTCGAAGAAACTAGTGCCTTAACTCTTACTATTTTTGAGATATTCAATAATTAAATCTAATGACTGAACCAGTGTAAAGGACCTTCACTACGTCCTATTATTATTTATCTTGTAAAATGTCGTCAGTAAAGAGTTTTCCATTCATAGCTATTCGCTACAAGGAGATTATTGAGGCGAGTTGGTTGGTTGTTTTTTTTATTGTGTCACATCAATGTCATACATAATCGTAAACATTGGTATTGTATCAATAATCGTGTTTATCTCAACGGACAAATGCCCCGATTTAATTTTATTTTCGTTTTAACAATAATCAATATGTACCTATACCAAGTAGTTTCTGTTAATGTACCGAGCAACGTGTCGAATTTAACGGAAAAAAATAAAAACACGGTGTATATTTTTAACGCTTTGGTTGTACATTATATTTATGACCTTGACTGTACATCGATGTACGGAAACATTCGTCAACTAAGTACATACAAATGAAAAACATTTATAGGGGTGTTCATTGAAACTAACTCAACCACTTTTCATTCATTCATGGATTCATTTTAAAAAAGTTTGTGTAGTTAAAAGCAACGAACGACACTTTTAGTTTACAGCTTTTTCTTTATTAATTAGGAACAGGTCGATTCACAAGAGTTGGCACGAATGGATCGAATGAGTGAAAGTATCTTCGTGTTACCTATTTGAATTACACTTCACAGAAATATGAAAATGACATGTATCAGTCATTTTCCTACAAAAATGTCAAAGTGACATTGCTTTCCATCAATCCATTCGTGCCAGCTCTTGTGACTCGACCTGTACTCTAGAAATTAGCGGTATTGCCGAGGGACTTAACTTTAAAAGCATAAGGTTTATGTACATTTTCTAAAACTAGGTAGTATGGTGAGTGACAACATTAAAACAAGTTCCCTTAACGATGATAAAAATGTCCTAGCTGCCACCAATTCAGTGGCATAATTAAGTCTGGGGCCTTCCTAAAAACAGGATGATTTTTTACGTGATACAAAACTCTCAGCTAATGAAATGCTAAACAATATAATGCATCAATTATTTTTTTATTACTCTAATTTGATAATAGACACTCTGGAGTTTGAGATTTAATTTGAACAAAATATGACCGTTCTAAATTGAATCAGACTACTTGAAACAATTCAGTTTGCTTAGCATTATTGGACTAGAAACGCTTATTTCGTATCACATAAATAAAATCACCTGTAAAACAAAGTGCATAAAACGTCCCTTCTGTGTTCTAGAAGGTTCTAGGGACGTAGAGAAATCTCCAAAATCGTAATGGAAGGCCCCCAAGGCTTGCGAATAAACTAGGATCTTACGTCAAGCTGTGACATTTCTTGAATCACAAAGCAAAATAATTTGCCATAGTACATGACCACTTTGGTCATGAGAGAGATTTTTTTATTATTAGAGGGAGGAAAACGAGCAAGCGGGTCATCTGATTGGAAATGATCACCATCGCCCATGAGTAAAGGACGTATAAACCCATAAAAAAAAAGTGTTAAAAAGCATAATCATAAACATAGTTTTGGGCACAAAAAGTCTTCCTTTCATTTAAGAACCTGGGCGACTATGTTTCCAAGACATAATACTAAGTTAGATCGATTGTTCGCCCTCGAAAATTGATAGATATTTTCATCGAATCCGTAAGAGCCGTTTTCGAGATCCCGAAATAAATAAATATACAACAATTGCGCGTTTAAAGGTATTATTAGATTACAGAAAACTACTAATCTATCAAGAATCTATCCGTGATATGGTAAATCAAAGATGCTAGAATTTGCGAGTTTTTTTTCCATTTTCATATTTTAAAGACAAACATTTAGACGTCTAACATTTTTAAATCGTCCTGATTTCGAAAAGGGAATTGACAGAATACGCTGATATTAAATCCGAGTTAACATTAATTGACTAACATTTACCGATGGCTTTTAATACATTTTATAACAGACAATAACATACCTTAAAATCCAATTTATAAACATATTTTGTGCCTTTACAATATTTTTACGCAGTCGCATGTTGCATTAAATTGCTGATAGATGTCGTTAATGACTTTGTACAGCCAAAAATAAGCGAAAAACGCCATGATCTTTGTTATTTTAATATACAGATGTCGCAAAACTCATCGATAGGTACTTACTAGGTAGGAGTTCGAGTTATTATAGCGATTATAGTCACATAACATATATCTCTTTTCGTATTACATAGATATTAGGATTCCCAAAAAAACATCTATCATCGTTTGTGGCCGCACCGAGCTTCTAGCGCTACTTAATCGATTTTAGGTATTCTATGCATTGTGTGTATGTGTGCGTGAGAGCGGCTAGAATCAAAGCCATGCGTAAGCGCAAGTGACACAAGTTCCCCGTGCGCGTGCGATGGCTGAAGGAGTATTAACACAACTAACTATACGGACACGGGGAAGCGCGGCGGCTCAAGAGAGGTTGGTCAAACCGCGCGTGTATTTAGTTAATTTCATCGTATAGCTAAAACAAATTCATATTTAAAAAAAACTTATCTAAGCCACAGAAAACATTTTGTTTTATTGACATTCAAAAACTCATGACCTGCCGTGCAGTATTTACGCCGTACTAAGGATTTATTTCTATTTTTTAGAGACGACTTAGGATTTTTTTCGATCGAGCGAACTACACGTATTTGTATTTCGAAAGTGACTGGTCATTAGAGTGAATCCTCAAATATCTTACACATGAATTTCAGAACTAAAGCTTTGCTAGTAATGATACAGCAAAGGATTAAATGAATGCAATAAATGCGCCAAAGCCTCGGTGTGGCCTAAATGACGTAGTTTTTTTCTAGAACTGTTATAACTTTTCCTCTCGCCCGGTAGGTACCAGGTTATCGTTGAGTGTTAAGACACCCGGTATATGAAGTTTCTTTAGTCTAATCCGGAATATTTCTCCAGATAATTGGGTTAGTTCGTCGGACACTCCTGTAAGGCCCCGGCCACGACATCGCGCGACAGGCGGCGCGGCGGTCGTTTTCTCTGTTCGTTGCGCAGCCGACACGCTTACCGTACAGGGGTTACCTGGCGGCACACGCAATGAACTGATAAAACGCTCGCCGCGTCGCCGGTTGCGCAATGTCGTGGCCGGGCAGAAATGGTTTTTAATCGGAATTTTTCATGCGACAAGCAGTAATGCTTTCGAAACGGTACACTTTGACCATCGATCAATGCGTGATGCAAGCGCAATGAAAAAATCCTGAAAATCTATTTACTTAAATTCAAATAAATTTATTGACCATAATACATTTGAATTTGAAAAGATTTTCAGGATTATTTCATGGAAGCAAGCATAATGTAAAAATCCTGGAAATCTTATGTATTTGTGTTCAGTTTCACTAACCCAACCAGGGGCCTGTTGCATAACAAAGTACAACTTATATTACAAGCGGAACTCCCTTTCTAGTTAATATAACTGAAGCGAGAGTTCTGCTTGGAATATTAGTTGTACTTTGTTATGCAACAGGCCCCAGGTGTTGAAATATTCTGAATTAATTTAAAGAGAAAATGGTAACCGTAATAGCCATCCTCACCTATTATATACGACTGATTGTCGTTAAGGGTGAAAAGAAACCTCTCATATAATAATTATAGATCTTTCTATCCCGCTTTACCCTTCTCATTTCCACACAAAACCACTCAAACAAAACCCCCTACAGCAGCATCGCCGATATAGGGTTGTACCTCATAATCTTAGACAGCAATATCCACAGTAGTGACGTAGTCGTGGCTAGCACTACGCCTCCCCACCCCAGTTCTAAGGACCAGGATGTGGAGAACTCTCTAGCCGCCAGTAGGGGGTACGCTGGGGCTTGTGGTCCGACGACTCCGTCGCCAGTGCCATCTCCGTGGGTACCGCGCGTAGAGACGCGCTGGACGCGCTTGAAGTGGATTATCATTAAGGTGAACATCGCGAACAGACCTGAAAGTAGAAGGTGAGATGGTTTTTTAGGGTTCCGTACCCAAAGGGTAAAAACGGAAACCCTATTACTGAGGCTCCGCTGTCCGTCCGTCTGTCCGTCTGTCACCAGGCTGTATCTCGGGAACCGTGATAGCTAGAGAGTTGAAATTTTCACAGATGATGTATTTCGGTTGCCGCTATAACAACAAATACTAAAAAATGGAATTAAATAAATATTTAAGGGGGCTCCCATACAACAAACATGATTTTTTTGCTCGTTTTTGCTCGATATTGATAACGGTAACAGGTAGACACTTGAAATATTCACAGAATATTTAATACAATATTTAATTACATATTGACTTTAAAAATAAATCATTAAATTAAAATAAAAAAAATATTTAAGGGGGGCTCCCATACAACAAACGTGATTTTTATAGATAATTGTACGGAACCCTTCGTGCGCGAGTCCGACTCGCACTTGGCCGGTTTTTTTTATAGGTACTATATAGGATTGCGTTTGACCACAATCACGCTTGATGGAAAGCGAAGATGAGGCATACGATGGAGCACGCTTGCCTAATAACCATTCACCCTAGACTTAAAAGCGGCCAAATTGTAGTGTTCAGGGAACACAATCGCAAGCAGAGCAGGGAAATAAAAAAATAAGCACTTTGTCTTTGGAGTGCGCTTTGCAAAAAGCTCGTATCTCGAAATTTACAATCGTACCTACTAAGTGCATTTTAAATAGTGCGGTGCAAGGTTCAGTTTAACACGTTCACTGTCGTCATATAAAATTATTTGACAAAGTCACACGTCCAAAATTGTGCTTCCACTTTGAAGTTGTGAACCTATAATGGAAGCACGGACTCCCGAAAAAAAGCCTCATGACCCTACATTGGGGGCACATGGACAGGGAAGGTGCTAAATTACATAATGTAGGTATGGGAGATACAAGCTTTTTACAAAGTAGTGACATTGATTTACTTGATTAGATTTTTTTTGACTAATGAATAATTAAAATATAACCTAAAACGCGAACTACTTCGAAACGTTTTCACCTCAATCCTAAAGGTTCGGAATCAGAGGTAAGTTTAGTAACAATAAACGTGATACTGCACGGCATGTTAACGGCTTTTATGGTTAGTACACATTAGAATGAACTGAAACAATTTGCTCACCCGCGACCTTAAAAGAAAAAAAGAAGGTCCTTAAAAAAAAGTCGCGGGTGAGCAAAGTAATTGTTTCAGTTCAGTAAGCTTAGTATAAGTTTTACTTCACCAAAATACTTCTCGATCGCGTTTACGTAAAAAAATCAATTACTATGGAAACGTGGACAGCGTCTCCGCGCGCGCGCGCCCATGTTTCCATAGAATTGAAATTTTTACGTAAACGCGATCGAAAAGTATTTTGGTGAAGTAAAACTTATACTAAGCACTCTGTACGCTTAGTATAAGTTTTCCTTCACTTCAATACGTCTCGATCGCGTTTACGTAAAAAAATCAATTCTATGGAAACATGGACGCGCGCGCGCGGAGACGCGGTCCATGTTTCCCTAGTAATTGATTTTTTTACGTAAACGCGATCGTAAAGTATTTTGGTGAAGTAAAACTTATACTAAGCGTACTGTATGCTTAGTATAAGATTTACTTCACCAAAATACTTCTCGATCGCGTTTACGTAAAAATTTCAATTCTATGGAAACATGGAAGCGCGCGCGCGGAGGCGCTGTCCATTACGCTTAGTATAAGTTTTACTTCACCAAAATACTTCTCGATCGCGTTGACGTAAAAATTTCAATTCTATGGAAACATGGACGCGTGCGCGCGGAGGCGCTGTCCATGTTTCCCTAGTAATTGATTTTTTTACGAAAACGCGATCGAGAAGTATTTCGTGAAGTAAAAACTTATACTAAGCATACATGTTTCCCTAGTAATTGAATTTTTTACGTAAACGCGATCGAGAAGTATTGAAGTGAAGGAAAACTTATACTAAGCATACAGTATGCTTAGTATAAGTTTTCCTTCACTTCAATACTTCTCGATCGCGTTTACGTAAAAATTTCAATTCTATGGAAACATAGACGCGCGCGCGCGGAGGCGCTGTCCATGTTTCCCTAGGATTGAAATTTTTACATAAACGCGATCGAGAAGTATTTTGGTGAAGTTAAACTTATACTAAGCATACAGTACGCTTAGTATAAGTTTTACTTCACCAAAATACTTCTCGATCGCGTTTACGTAAAAATTTCAATTCTATGGAAACATGGACGCGCGCGCGCGGAGGCGCTGTCCATGTTTCCCTAGTAATTGTTTTTTTTACGAAAACGCGATCGAGAAGTATTTCGTGAAGTAAAAACTTATACTAAGCGTACAGGTAAAGGGTAGTTAAAACATTTTTGCAGTCACTATTTTCAAACTGCCATCATTATCATTATCAACGCCATCATCATCTCAGCCTATATATACGTTCGGCTGTAGTTCCCATGCGGGCCCGGTGCAGATTGGGAACTTTACACATACCATTGAATTTGAATTTTTGCAGGTTTCTTCACGATGTTTTCTTTCACCGTAAAGCTTTATTTTTTTCGGACGGACTGTAGCATTTCAAAGGTTGTTCCTATTGAGCCGTCCTCGGACTTTGGACGACAAGTAGAGATTATGCAAGCTATCGAATTTTAAGCCGTAAAGCTCATAATTCTGAAAACTGAAAGGTGCGATCGCGGGCTCGAACCCACAACCCTTTTGATTGAGAGGCCATTAAGTCAAACCACTAGGCTACAGTCGCCCACGTAGGTACGCCATTGATAATTTCGCACGTTTATAACGATACTGACACTATACGAAATTATTCTCATTTCAAAAATTAACTTCAAGTTAAAAGAAAATCAGGTTTATTTTTGAAAAGAAAATAATTTCGTATAGTGTCAATATCGTTATAAACGTGCGATTTGGTATCATTCAGATGTTTTTGACCACCTTGAATACTTCGATGTTTATGATGGCGACTGTTCCACGACTAGTTTGATTGTAAATTTTTAACTCACCAGCCAGCAGGTACATGACTCCAGTGACCAGCACGGCACTGATCTGGTGCTTGCAGACGCCGAAAGCGCCGACCAGCGCCGCGCTACCCAGCACTATGAGGCACACCAGAGCACAGGATATTGATAGGTTCTGCATACCTGGAACAACAATGGTAACTGTAGAAACTGTAGAGCAGGCCTCGTACTTTAAAAATCTAAATTAGAATTTCGTATAATGTCGTCCTGTTCCGCTGATGTACTTAACGTCCTATCCTAATAATAATAGAGCATGTAGAGCCCATAATGCTAAATTTAGTCAGGAGATATATTTAATTTATCCTTAGTTAAGTTTAGGAATAGCATTTTGTCTCTTTTGAATCAATGACGTTTCATTGATTAAGTATAAATCCACTAGCTTTTGTGTTTTACCAGCAAACTGTTTTCGGATCTTTCTCCCCTTCATTTGTATTTATGAAAATGTATCAATAAGTGGTGGCAGCTTCATTGGTTTATGTTAATTGTAACTATGTTTAGTTTACTAAAAGTGTCTGCTTCTATTATCCAGCGAGTGCGGGGCAGTGGCAATAAGACCCTGCAGATGATTGCGGACAGGTTAGACTCTGTGGTCCTTGGACGCTTCATTGATCTCCATGTGAGGAAGGGGAATCGGTGAAATGGTCAATAATAATATCGGTGTTCGGCCCTTTTTTTTTTCTTTATTTGTATTTTTATTTTATTATTATTTGTTATATTATAAGTAACATAGTATGTAAGCTAATTGTCACTAACAACATATGGAATCTGTTTTCTGAATTAAATGTTTTTTTATTTTTTTTTGATTTAAGGGCTATGTACCGTTTGTGTCTGAATAAACATTTAATTCAATTCAATAAATTTTATTTCCATAACAATTTACATTGTGTCGGATATTAAAGACTATGGAATATAGTCTCGTTCTAAAAATCTTAATTAATTTATTAAATCTTATTCTAACAAACATAATACTTTTAACTAGAATAATTAGTTTAGATATAGTCTTATTTTTGAGTCTACGAACTTACTTATTTATCGCTGTGTCAGTTGATATTAGTTTAGCACTTGACGAATATGAGGTGGACAATATCGTTGCAAGCATAAACAGAAAATCCGGCGATATCCAAAACGAAGATCAAAGCTATTGTGCCCATAACATAACAACTAAAGCAGAAACAAACAATAAACACCACTCCCCTAAATGAGCATCCGCTGTTTATAACGGCACATATAATAAAACACGACATATGCATACAATTAGAGCACAATATTTAGGCATAATATACATATAAGATAGCAAAAACCCATTCTAGAATGTCCTTGAAGCCTCGTAGCCTCGTAAATGTCGGGAATAAGATAAAGAATCACCAAGCAGAGTAATCAGCTAAGTGATATTAATACTTCAGATCAAGGGTAAACTCTTCTGCAGAAGGAAAACCAATGACTTCAAGTTGAAATTAATATGAATTTAGCTCTACTTTATTGTGTTTGGGAACTTTAAAGAAATCTGAGTTTAAGCGACCACAACATACAAAATTCGAAAGTGTATTTTCATACGAAAACCGTGGGAAAAAGACTAATAACTCTAATAAATTAATTACAGTTAATTAATTTGTTGTGTTTGTGGCAGTGGGCAGGGCACATCGCTCGTAGAATTTGATGGCCGATAGGGCCAAAAGGTTCACGAGTGGCGTCCACGGACCGGAAGACGCAGTTTAGGTAACCCTCCAACAGCGACGATCTGGTTAAGGTTGCGGGCACGGGACCGATCTGTTTGGCGAGCCTTGGAGGCCTATGTTCAGCAGTGGACGTCTTTCGGCTGAAATGATGGTGAATTTTTTTCCCTGGCTAGGTCACAACACAATGGGGTGCGAAGTCGGAAACCTCCTCGAGTGCCCGGGTGTTACCACTCCCTTCTGTCCGAGGCGTAGGCCTCATGGGGTGGGGAAGGGTAACGCTTGGGACGGTGCACCCTGGGCAACAACGGTTAATTAATTCCTTAGGGATTTAGTTAACCGTTGGCTAATATCCGACTGGGGGGGTGGGGGTCAGCAATTTCCACATGTGCCCGGGCCACCAGGCCTACGACTAGATGGTCTGGGCTGCACGACCGTTACGGTTCTCCCCTATTAACCCTGGTGGTTAAGGGGGAGAAGAGTAGCGGATGGGCCCATGGCCTGTGGCGATTGTCTGACGGGGGGGGAGGGGGGTCAGCAGCTTCTACATGTGCCCGGGCGGTCGGAATAACGGCTTACCGTCTGGGCTGCACGACCGTTACGGTTCTCCCCTGTTAACCCTGGTGGTTAAGGGGGAGAAGAGTAGCGGTTGGGCCCATGGCCTATGGGAACTGCTGACATACTGGGGGGAGGGTTAGCGGGCCCATTAGTGGGTCCGCTTGTGAGGACGGCGTCCCGCCCTTGGGCGGGCGCCTTTGACGTCGGCGAACCCGAACTGAGTACCTGCTCTGCCACGGCGGACAGGGAAAGGCGAGGGGGAGCCTGGTGGGCGGAAGCGACCGTGCCCTCGGTTCCGCTCTGCTTTCAGAGCAGGCCATGAGGGCGCGGAAGCTAACGTGAGGGCACGTAACCCCGGCTTGCCGGGAACGTGGGCATCTGCGGAAGCCACGAGGAGTAAACCTCTTTAAACAATCCTTCACCAGCGGGGGAGGCCGGGGAGTGCCGAGCCCGCATTGCACGGTGTCGACAGAGGAGCCCCATCCCGGGGCGGCCAGTGTGCGTTGCGGTGACACATTATGCTCCCGTGGCGTTCACAATGGCAAACGAGGGAATCCGTGTGGTTTTTAGTGGGTAGGCCCCCCTTGGGGAGAGCCCCACATACCTCCGTTTCCCCGAACGGAGACGATGCATAAGGTGCATTTTCCACACCAAAAAAAAAAAAAAAAAAAAAAGGTCACAACACAATAGAATGTTATAATATAAATGAATGAATGGCAATTGCAACTTATGACGTCACTTGTTCGCCAATTCAATCAACTAACTATTTTTTGTTGCTAATCGAAAATTAATCTGGTTTTCAGGGATAAAAAAAGCGTTTTTTTTACCGGAGTTGTATCTTCGAATTATTTTTTTATGGCGTCAACATCCCTGCCTATATTTGTGTCACAGTGTGCCATCCTTCTTACATTTCAGAGTGTATGTATTTTCCGTCGTCGGCTTCAAGTTTTGATGCTGCCTGTACCGATGTATGTCATAATTTGTATTCAAAGCCTCAGGTCAAACGTCTCGCTGGAATCTTGGCGTAACATACATATAAATAGGTCGAGGGAATATTTATTGCGAGCAAAACAAGGGTCGGTGCCGTTAAGTGCCGAAGGAGCGGGAGGGGTCTACGGGTACGACGTACTCAACTCAATCATAAAATGTTCTTAGTTAACCAAAACTATGCCATAAATGTCATAATCCAAGGGTAGATTGATGTATTTATGTTTAATTTATGTTTTGTAGTAGTAAAAGCCTTGGTATTGTGGTGGTTTGGCCTGTGGCCTCTCATTCAGTCGTGGGTTCGACACCTCTGAGTTTTTAGGAATTTACGTTCGAAATTACGTGCGAAGCTTTAAGTTGATGGAAAACATTATGAGGAACTTGTACACACATGCGAAGAAATTCAATAGTGTGTGTGTGAAGTTCCCAATAAAGTGGGAGAGATGATGATCAAGGGTCGGAAAAACAACTGTCATTTTATTTTGAGTGCATAACGACGACAATTTAGGACCTATTTATGAGTATAAGAAGTTCGTTCACAGTCTACGGATGCCACTGGAGCGTATTGTAACATTGTAAGGAAGTCTTTACTGCATGAAACTAAACTGCTACCTACTAAAAGTTACCTTTGACCTACTTTTTTTCTGGCATTTTTCGAGAAGGATGAGATATTTACAATCAGCATACCTGTGGGTCCATATTCTATTTGAAAAAAATTGGTTAAATTCCTGCAAATTCATGTCAAATCAAAATCGGCACACTAACGTGGAACAAGCACATTGTTAAACATTAATCTTATGATTTTAACTATATCACTATCAAATTAGAATAGACGTTCAATGCCTTATTTACATTTACTCCCGAATAATAAGGTCCCACGACATTTATTTTGGTAAAATATCGACGAAAATGTCCATTTAACGAGAAACGTATTCAAAAGACATTCATTTTATTTATTCCACAAGCGTTTGTGCCTATTCAGCGCTGAAAGCATACTGAATGAAAAAACAGACTAAAACAGTATAAAATAGCATCACAGAATAAGAAATAGTACAAGTATAAGCTCTACTTATAGATTTGTAATAATCTGGGGTATATTTTAGTTAGTTTTGAGCTTGTGATTTTAAAGAAAGAAAGAAAGAAAATACATTTATTTACAACATCACAAGAAGACACATCATCAATAATTTTACAAAAAAAAAGAAAATTCACACAAGTTTCACTGCATTGCGAATGTACCGTAAAACGTGGTGACTTTGAATTGTGGGCAGCTATTAAAAGCGCTATGACGACAGCTTCCTTTGTTTTTCGGTTTCTTTAGTTTCCCATAATTTAATTTGTCATAATTTCACTTGCCGTACCAAGTTTTGCCATAAAATATATAGAGGCGTACAGTTTTCAGGATTTTTTGAAATGTTATCTTATAGAATACAGTATGCTAGGTTAGAATTGTTATTAAACTAACCTTAGTTTAATAACAATTCTGAAGAAAATACTGTTTCAGAAATAAATTACTTAAACTACTAATAATGATAAATGAAAATTATGGCAAACAATACATTATGGCATATGAAGTTCGGGCTAACGATTGACCCCTTGTTAGGGTTCCGTAGCCTAATGGCAAAAAACGGAACCCTTATAGATTCGTCATGTCTGTCTGTCTGTCTGTCCGTCCGTATGTCACAGCCCCTTTTTTACGAAACTATAAGAACTATGCGGTTAAAACTTGGTAAGTAGATGTATTATGTGAACCGCATTAAGATTTTCACACAAAAATAGAAAAAAAAACATTAAATTTTGGGGGTTCCCCATACTTAGAACTGAAACTCAAAAATTTTTTTTTCATCACACCCATAGGTGTGGGGTATCTATGGATAGGTCTTCAAAAATGATATTGAGGTTTCTAATATCATTTTTTTCTAAACTGAATAGTTAGCGCGAGAGACACTTCCAAAGTGGTAAAATGTGTGTCCCCCCGTAACTTCTAAAATAAGAGAATGATAAAACTAAAAAAAATATATGATGTACATTACCATGTAAACTTCCACCGACAGTTGGTTTAAACGAGATCTAGTTTGTCTGTCTGTCTATATCAGTAACCAATCAACAATGATTACACACTGCGTACATTTTGCTTAGGAGCAGGGGTCTGCTAAGACTGGATGTTCATAGCTACATATAAATTTGTACGGAACCCTCAGTGCGCGAGTCCGACTCGCACTTGGCTGGTTTTTATTTTTTAGTAGAAACTCCCAGTCAATGTTTTCATCGATCTTTTTTTCATTGGACACTCGTCCTGCCCAATGTGCTTTATTAAGGACATACCCATGTCCTTTGTCAAATAAATATAAATTTCTTTCAATTTATATCATTCTAAGTTGAAACAAAGTTGAATTTACTTCGTTCGATTTAAAACAAAAAAAAATAAATTTGAATCTTTTTCCTATTTACAGTTGATTCATATTTCACTAGCATTTTGCTTGTATAGTGGGCAGGATGAGGATATCGATTTCTTAGATAGTTTTTCTTCCGGGGTGACTTCAATTGAATTGGGGCTCGATCAAAGACACCATCGGTTTAAGGTATCTAGAATCTGATATTTGCTTAATAGCGGGTGTTTATACCTCTGCTTTTCTAGCACAAACAAGGGCACATGATCTATCAATTAGGAACGCTAATGTACATTTTAGCAACGAAAGGTCGTTAGCAAAAATGTCAACTACATATTGTTCAGTTTTCTGTAGCAGCTAACAATTATTTTTTATTGTAAGCTCGAATTTATTTTTACATAAGGTACCTACGTTTAAAAAGCTATCTTTCGTAAAAGTAGGTCAAACGGAGGAGGGCGATTTTTAAAATCACAGTACGTCAAAATATCACTCGCAGATGGTATTAATGTGTGTGTACGTAATTGCTACAAAAGTATCGCCCCAAATGTATTTTCAACCAGCTCGGGACGAAAATATTTATGTTAACTTGTTGTTGTAGGACTTTTTGCGGGCAAGGGCTTATGCCAGAATTAGAAAAGCAACCATGGAATGGAAAAATGAAATATGACACACAAATTAAAAGAAGGGCAGATGACATATAAATAAAATTGGGGGAGCAATTTGGGCAAGACAAGCGAAGAACAAAAACGAAAGGAAGCAGCTGAAAGAGATCGTCATTGTGGTGTTATTTAGGGAGGTCTATGCCCAGTAGTGTACCTACGTCTTTCGGTTTACGATGATATGACTTTGCATAAGTAGGTGTAAGAAAAGTGAGTTATTTTGCACTCCAGTGAGTTAAGTACACTTAATTAGGAGTAAGTATTTCTTTAATTGACAATCCAGTTCGTACTTTTCTGACATTAAGTTTATACTTCACTTAATCGTGGATAAGAACCCGTCCCTTTTTATCCAGTATCACACGAAAGAGACGCTGATCAAGAGACCGACAAAAGGAAAGCGACAGCGTGATAAATCGACGAGATAAAACACGTTACCCGCGGGACAGAGCTTTATTTATACGTTTGTCCACACGCTCTGATAAATATCCAAACACATTTGTAAAACTTTACCCTCCTTTAGGGACTGTCAGGTGGAAATTAGCGTTTTTCCCGCAACTCAACATTTTTTTAATTTAAAACAGCTCTGCAATTGACCTCTATCTCACTTGATGGTACTAAGTGCAGATGAGATCGAAGATTTAGCTCTCTGTATCAGTAATAGGCTAATAGCGTATCCACTCTGGTCAAGGCTCAGAACAGGACCATATTGGGCTCACCCAGAAAAACCAAATCATAATCATCATTACCCTAGCCTCTTCTTGAGAGGTCTTGGGCCGTAGTTCCCAGCTTGGGCCCAGTGCAGATTGGGAACTTCACACAAACCATTGTCGTATTTCATTATGATTGGTAAATTTAAAATGTAATTTCGCATATAAATTCCGAAAACCTTACTTAGGCTACCACACCTTTTTTCATAGCACGGGAAAAACAGATGACAGAAGAAGCGAAGTACGCGAGGACTTATGAGGCTAAAATAAGTTTTAGTGAATATTGCTAGTAACTAATTTTAAATGTTATTCTGTTTGGTACAAATGGAGTAATATTTTTAAATTATGTACTTGCATGGCATACCACTATGTAGAGTCAATCACTTCGAAATTCTTCATTTGATTTGATGTCTAATTTTTCAAAAGCTAATAATTTTTGATATAATTTCAAATAGGATTTGTTAGATAAGTATGTAAATAGGTGCCTAAAACTTTTTATTTGTTATCAAACTTGGTATAGATTTCGTTGTCATAGTAAATCCTTGTTAATTTCCTCCATTACTGTGTTCAGGCCGATACAAATAGGGCTGACTGTCTCCATTTATTAATGCTTATAGCCTAAGCTTTAGATAAAGGCTATAATCTACTAATATAATTAGACATATTTGTTACGGGATATAGACCGATATCTCAATGATATTGCATGCCAACCGATTTTAATAAAATTTTAAATATAGTCAACTTTAACACTTACTCATCATCATCATTTCAGTCATAGGACGTCCACTGCTGGACATAGGCCTCCCTCATTGACGCCCAATGATTACGGTTGGAAGTGACTTGCATCCACCCTGAGAACTTTTGGACCCCAACGGCCATTTGTTCTGCGTGCTATATGGCCTGCCCATTGCCATTTCACAAGTTAATCCGTTTGGCTATGTCAGTGACCCTGATTCTTCTACGGATCTCCTCGTTAAAAAAAGTCATCGAAATCGGTCCACAGTTGGCAGCCGAATAATAAATAATATTCAAAATCAGTTAAGAATACAAAAAAGAACGTTATTCAAAATCGGTTAAGAATATAGGCAGTGTTTTGACCAGACACTGAAGCAACCCTTACTTACGTACAGCTGCCTAATAATCTTAAATCTCCCGAGGCTTGAACCGCCGTCAATCCTATTAAGTACAACAAATAAAATTAATTTCGCGCCTCCTCGATGAATAAACCATGAGACAGACTCTCCGCGTCTATTGTTACATTTTGTCTACACGTACACGTGGTACCGAAGATCTGAGAAAACCGATACTTTTGTACCTTTGTTTGATTTGTTAATATCGTATGTTGTCTCAGTACATTACATGATGATGATGTGATGTTAAAGCAAAAAGGTTAGGGCAAAGGAAACGTCACAGAATATATAATAGTACTAACGTACAGAATGGCCACGCTCCGCCCCGCACCGATTCGAGTTACCCCTCCCCCCAAGGCGCCATTGCTTCTCGCCGCTGTTCACCAGTATGGTGTCGCGCGCGATCTATGTAGGCGTACGCGTGTACAGACGTCGTCGTGCTTATGTAGATTCAAGAACGCGTATTTTGTGCGTCGTGTCCGCCGTGTGGAAATGTCTAAGTCATTTTAGCAATAAACTATCATGTTTATGTTCTGGATGCAGTAATGATTATGAAGCGATTATGAAGCTTCTTATTATTTATTTACCTACATATTTATTTTATTATTTGACTGTGTTGTAGTCTTACCGTTTATGACTCAAAAAAAACAGAAATCAAAACGTTTATTCTGCAAATAGGCCGCAAAGGGCTTTATTACATGTCACTTTTTTTAAAACTACCAGCATTTTCTGAAGGTCCATCATTGCCAAGAAGAATGCGCCGCAAGAATCTTGGCTGACAGGCCGTATTATGTAAGTACAAAGTGTTTAAAAAATGTATTAAGAATATTCCAGAAGATTGGGTCAGCTTACTGAACACTGCTGTCCTGTAAAGATTCTCATCGGAATTATAGTTTCAAAATGTAGTCACACCGTTGCCGCGGTACACTTTGAATCCGACTAATGTATGGAAACATCTGTCAACCGCAATTAAAAAAAATCAGTAAAATACGCCCAATTATCTACTGAAATATTCCGGGTTAATTAATTTTAATCACGGTGTTTACAATTTTCTTGCACGCATTCGCTTCCTTAATGCAAGGCAAAGCAAGTTTAATAGGTATAATGCAAAATAATATTAAACAATGTCCTACATTATCCTAATAAGACTGTTCTGTGAATTCCAGAGTCTTGTTTACGCCACCAGCGGCATCAAGGCCAAGTAGAGACTTACATTATTCATGTAAATTTTATGAAATTTTCTTGAACAAGGTATTTCTGAGAGTTCGGAATAATCACCGGAATAAACAAAGAATCATTAGTAGGTAACTAAGGGATCATTAGCTCTCAGAAGTAAGTCTGATTTTTTTAAATGTTACGACTCTTAGTACATCACAGACGTTGTTGAGTATGACGACATCAGATTTGTGGAGAGGTACTTCATTACCTTCTGCTAGCTTAAGGCTTTCGTTATTGTTCGTTTAAAGTAGAAACGTGACTTTAATAAAATATGGATTTTCTCAGCATGGCATTACATTTACAAGGGCCATAATATCTAACGCGCGGGCCCTTGCTATCACATTCGCCATCTCTTTCTTTTACCATGTATACCGTATACCATTTGACAGAAATAAATAGTGAAAGGGATAACAAGCGCCCGTATAAAAAAGCCGTAGGTTTAAATCCCGGCTCGCACCTCTTGAGTTTTTCGGAATTTATGTGCGAAATAACATTTGAAATTTACCATGAGCTTTACGGTGAAGGAAAACATCGTGAGGAAACTTGGATACACCTACAAAGAATTTCAATGGTGTGTGTGAACGTGAAGTTCCCAATCCGCACTGGCCCGCGTGGGAACTACGGCCCAAGCCCTCTCATTCTGAGAGGAGGCCTGTGCCCTGCAGTGGGACTTATATAGGCTGAGATGATGATGATGATAGCAAGGGTCCGTGCGTTAGATTATACAGCCTTATTATTATTAAGACCAAATTATATGATAATATAATGTATATAACTATAAATTGAAAATTTTAAGAACCCCCAACGCAATTATGTCACTCGTATGTTTAAACGTTAAGTCAATGCCCATTATGCGTCTAAGATCCCTTCCGCAGCTAACAAAAGAGCTGATAACTTTGAAACGGCTGAACCGATTCTGATGAAACATATCTAAGAACCATCGCCAAGAAACCTGCTTTCTATTAAAAAAAACCGCATCCAAATCGGTTCACCCGTTTAAGAGCTATGATGCCACAGACAGACACACAGACAGACAGACAGACACACACACATAACGGTCAAACTTATAATACCCCTCTTTTTGTGTCGGGGGTTAAAAATGAATAAGAAACATTCACTCACGATGCTGCCAGTCCGCTCTAGGTTCGTCGTCCTCGCTGTCCGCTAAGTAGTTAGTGCACATCGGCTGTGTCGGGAACCCAGCTCTGGATAATATTGATACTTCCTCCTCTGAAAAGAAACAACTAAGTATGTATTTTCGCAGTTGCCACAATTCTACTACAGTTCTTGCAAATCACGAGGCGAGCGGGCTTTAGAGCCTAAGCACACGGCGTTTTTTAAATAACGCACCGTCGACGTGCGTTTGTATCGGTAAAAACGCGCGTCGACGGCGCGTTTAAAATACGCCGTGTGCTTAGGCCCTTACTTGTGGTAACGCGTATGATACGAATTACCACAAGTACATACCTAAAGAGTAAAGACCGCTCAAACGTACGTGTCAAAGTGTGCGTAAGAACGAAATCGGATGTTTAGCGTAAAAATAAAAAGGTGTGATCAACAAATTTATCAGACAACACAAAGCTCTACACATTCAATCTACCTAGGTGTTCTTCGTGCAGCGTAATGAAGACCTCGAAGTAATTTTTGAAAAATCACGAAATTTCAATTCAATTAATTTCTACCTAATAATGATTGACGCGAACGAACATGCAGATAAAGACTGGTAAACCATTATATCCCTTTCTAATCAATAAGTGTAGGAGTAAGAGATACTTAGATGCTTGGTCTGCGCTTATGATATCGAGCAAAGTTCTCAGGGTTTCCAATTAAGCAAATTTTATGATATCAAGACAATGAATGTCAGGCTGTCCGAGATTCCAGGCAGCGAATTAGAAATTAGATTAAAGTAATTTAAAGGCAAAATATCCTGTGCTGAGATGTTATTAAAAGCTGTTAGCAGGAAAAGGAGCGCGTCAGGGATTTCTTAGGTCATTTAGAGCTTCCGCCGCTATAGTATAAACTGAAATGGTATGTCTTCATTTTCTTTTCTCCGAACATCAGATTACGAGTAAATGTTATACATGTATATAGGTTTTGAAATTTCTGAAATTAGGGCGGTACCTTAGATACAAAAATGTACAGCAATGTCTGAATAACTATGATCGCAATTAAAACTAATTTTATTTTCATCCTGCAAAACTTGACTGATTTGGTAAGCCCTACTCAGAGCGCCGACGGTCCAGTAAAAAGATAAAATTCAATCCTACATTTATTTACCGTTCAAGATCGAAGTGTGAGATGGTAACTTTTTATATAGATGTTTTAATGTTTATTTGAGCACAAGCGCACAATTTTACTTAGGTATAACAAAGGGTGTTTACAGAGGAAGTCGAGAATTATACCACCAATCAAATGCTTTAAATTTTAAAAAGAGAGACTTTAAATAAGTATTTGTTTCAAAATAAAATTACGTGTCTACTTAGGGTCAAAGCCCTAGCAAACATGTCAAATGTTAACTTCTTCTAACTTACTTGTATAGTTTACAAAAATAATATAATACCTTCCAGAGACACGCACATCGTCCATATGCCCCCATTCATAGGAACCAGGAAAGTCCCCCCTCCTTTTCTGTGGCCGGCGTGCTCAATCTGAAAATAAGAAAACTTTTAAACGCTTCCCCAAGTAATCTATGTCACCTAATTTATAAGAAGTTAAATTGAATTTGGATTCGTAATAACTTGGGACCGTCTCCCTTAGATATATCCAACATTTTCGTTCGCTGATGGCTGATTCGTATCTTCTCTTGATTTTATACGATTCTGAAGAGAGGTGATCATGTTATACTTGAGATACCTAACGCATATTGAACATGTCTCATGAATCTCATGTCGTCGAGATAACGATAGAGTTGAATAAATTGATTACTATGACGGAATTTGTTTTTTTTTGTCTTGCAGGCAGACCACAGAAGCTCTTCCGAAGATCAACCCCGGATTATCCCGCAAACTTCGCGGTTATGGAAGAACTAGCTCCGACTACTGGTCGGGGCTCTGACTGGCTGGACATGCCTTGCTTAACAAACACTTACACAATTTAGGTGTTACAGACAGCCCCCTATGCAGAGCGTGCATGGAGGCAGAAGAAACGGCCTCACACGTCCTGCTGGAGTGCGCTAGTGTGGCGAGCTACAGGGCACTGCGCCTCGGGACACCGAGGTCGCTCCAGGAAGTCGTCGGCAATGTGAAGGGTCTGCTAGGCTTCCTTAAGGAGTTGGGCTGGCATGAATAGTGTCTACAGCCAGTTACGCAAAATAGGCGCGTAGAAGACGTCGAGTTTCGGAAATTAGCCCGTTATTACCAATTATGTATCAAGTCAAGACTGTAGGTGTCAAAAGTTTAAAATCTGAGGCGCACGCCACGCAGAAGAGACGTAGGACGGGGGCGCGTCACCGTTGCGGCGCCCCATGAATCAGTACATACGTGTTACATACGTGATGGGCCTCCGTCTCACGTCTCTTCTGTGTGGCTTGCGCCTGAGAAAATTTCAAATAATTTGTGGGTTGACAGCATTTGTGGCTCATCAGCATTTAATAACGGACTGTAGATAATTAATTATTCAAAGTAGTACTTCGTTAAATTTTTGCAAAACCTCGTGGCGTACGTAGATATTTACAACATTACAGTACCCGTTCATAAGGATTGCACACGGTCATTGAAAAAAGACTCAGCAAATGTCGGACATTTGCAGTCTTTTTTCAAAGACCGATAATTAATATAATATTTGAAGTCTTCCGCTAAGACTTGAATGGAGTACAAAATTCCCTAAGCCAGGCTTAACCGTTGACAAGACGAGGATTACCAAAGTATTAGCCCTAAATGTTTAGTAAATTATGAGTTTAGAAGCTCATGAACAGGCCAATAGTATTAGTAAGGCTTCAGCGATCAACGTAAGCGGAATAAATCACTTGAACACGAGTTGGTTCTCACGTCATTAGCTACTGAAGGAAAGGACATGACCTTGTCGAATAAAACAACATAAATATATGACATTAAGCCAGTTACATGTTTAGATTGTGTTTAGCTTCTATTTGCTGCAATGTGTGATAACATCGTTATGTGACGGCGTGGAGGGTAAAGCAGCCAAGGACATTAGTAGAACGCGAGGCATTCAATCTCAGGCTTCTGGGTTAACTAAGTATTTTTCATCTCTCTTGTTCAGAAAGTTAAATTTTCGTGGGTAAGTAGATAGCCGGGTGGAAAATTGTGTTTTCATCACTAGGGTGGAAAGTAATTTATTTTTTATTTTTACGATTAGCCACGGAGTCGAAGATAATCTGTCATTCAATGGAACTTGCTATTAACTATGTAAACAAACCGCCATATTGTAATTGTCTCTGAATGATGAATTTACTAGTGATGGGCAAGACTCTTACGAGCCCCAACTCAAAAGAGTTCGTCTAGTCATACATAGTAAATAATAGTTTTATATTTTTGACTTGATTTTTTTCTAGAAAGGCACTAGCAATAAACGATTTGTATAACACTATACTTTTGCACTATTGAAGAAAAACTTCGTCTTCTAAAATATATATCCTGGGCATACTGCTTTAGAAATGATCACGCAAAACAGTTCGTCTACGCCCAGCGTTAAAGTCTTTTTAATTCGTTTAACAGAAAAATAAATAAAATACATCTCGAAATCACTCGTCATTTGAGATGTAAAAGGGTATAAAAAGGAATGTTTCGAGTAATTTTTCATTACTTTATCAAATTATTTTGAGCAATATGGGTCGCGGAAAACCTGTCACGGAAAAGTACGAAAAATTATAATTTCCAAAGGTAATAGTGGAAAATCTGCGTACCAAATCGCCACAGACGTGTCACTACCAAGATCTACTATCCAGTTAATCATCTAGCATTACAAGAAAAACCGCACAAGTTCGTGATTGAAGAGACGAGGCCGCCCTCGTATTACGAGTATCAGTAATCAATATTCCATCTCTTTCTTTAGTTAGGTTAAGAAAGAGATGGAAGTCATTCGCGAAAATGTGAAAGAAAAATATAAATAAGTAATAAAGGTCAATACTTCTTCGTTTGGCGTTCAAACTCCAGTTTTGTATATAAGCTCCTTGGTCGTAACCTACTCGATTTTTCGGCCGTGGCATGTGGCCAGGGCGAAAAGGTTGGAGGTTGGCTAAGTATAAGTAAATTCAATTTATTATTATTCTCATTTTTTGTAGTATTTTACTTTCCTCACAGTCGAAATGAAAAGTAGAGTGTCTAACTCGGGTGAAATTACCCATTTCCCCTCGAACTATTGGCGCTCTCGCTTCGTTCGAGCGCCAGAAATATACAATACAATACAATACAATACAAATATTCTTTATTGAGCACCAAAAAAAAGTACAGAAAAAAATAATAATAACATTAAAAAATCAGGCAGACAATAGGCGGTCTTATCGCTCAAAAGCGATCTAAAAGTGATCTAAATATCTCGGGTTCAATGGGTCACTTTTCACCCTTGGTTATCAATCTACTATGGAATCCCTCCGGTTTACTAGTCTCTCTATGCAGCAATCACTTACTAAGTACGTAGCCCGCTGTCTCTTTGCTCTGTTTTAAATTAAAACGATGTTAGGATAGCTCAGTGATTAGAGAATCTGACCAGATAATTGTATGAAAAATACGTGCCTTCCTCCTGAGGTCCAGTGTCCTAAAATAGTATAAGTGACATAAAATAATAATAAAGTGACAGTATTTATAATTTTTTTAACACAAAGTGTTTTAAATGTCGAGGCATCTTGTGAAAAAACCATAAGCATTCTAATTATAGCGGGAGGGTGCCGTATTTTCGACACACAGAGGTTTCTAATGAACAATGTTCACCCATTGCACGCTTCACGACTAAAAGGAAAATATGGAACATGATATACCTAACGTTATGACGAGTGCGGGTAAGGGTAACGTTCCTTTTATGGAAATTCTTTTTGTAGACGTTAGCCGTTTGAAATGCGCCACGTGGACGGAATCCTATTTTTTTAAATATTATAAATGCGAAAGTAACTCTGTCTGTCTGTCTCGCTTTCACGCTAAAACTACTGAACTGAATTAAATGAAATTTGGTACACAGATAGTCTAGAGCCTGAGAAAGGACATAGGCTATATATCAACACGCTAACACCAATAGGAGCGGAGCGGAAGAATGTTTCAAAATCGGGGGTTTTTGAAGTAAAACTTCTATAGGCACGCTTGACTTGGGAGCACGGTGGTGAATGTGAACGCGGGTGTGCGGGGGGGGGGGGGGGTAATTTTTTTTTATATCGAGGAACTAAGGAGAGCCATAATTGATGAAAAAGTAAATTGGATAAAAAAAATAACACAGACGGAGTCGCGGCCAAAAGCTAGTTATAACATAATTACGTATAAGTACTTCGTTTATTTTAGCATTACAAAAAGATAAGCGATCTTGATTGCATTGTACTTATTAGTTACTATTTTTTATAAGAGTTTTACAATAAAATAATTGTCAAGATTGTTTATCCTTTTTGTAATGCTAAAATAAACGATAAATAGGTAGTAGAAATCCTGTGACCATTGGGTGGAGAAAACATTAACTTCCACCAAGCTTGCACCTATTAAACCCATTCTGATTGCGGACGGATAGTACCCAGGTGGCACAGGGCCTAAGAGTAATGAAGAAATTCCTTGATCCAATACGGGTAGGTAGGTATACCTACCAAAATTACTCAATAACGGGGGTGTATGGTTCGCTCTACCATGTACTTATTTGATTTAGGTAGTATGTAAACGAAGAAACAGCCTTTTGTTTTCAATTTTTGTAGCATTTTGTAATTTTGGTAGGTAAGATATTCGTTGGTCGACATAAAAGTTTTATTTTTAGGGCCTGGGTCACCACTGTCTAATAAGTTCCTGGTATTTTAAATGACAGTTTTTTCTAATGCCGTCACTGTTCATTTTGTTTAAAAAAAAGGAACAGCAAAAAACGCCGCGTCGGATGTTAATCAGCCTTATTTGATTTTCTAGTAAGCATTTTCTTACTGTTCTTTTGAAAGTTGCGTGCAAAAGGGTGCAGTTCCGCATCGTAATTGCCGGTGCTAAGGCCAGTTGCCTAATAAGTCCATCGATGGGCCTTGACCTGAATGAGGCACCAGGAAGGCTGAAGGCAGTGAAGGCATTCCGCGCAGCTGTTGGATTCGCAAGAACGTTAGTTCTGATATAGCTCTTACACGCACCAATATAGTCCTAATAATACAGATATCTGACCATCTTATCCAGGGACTGTTCCGGAGATTTAAACAAATCCCATTTTTTGTGTGTATCCATCTAATTCTTCTAACTCCGGCGCTTTTGAACGGGTTTCGACGTTTTTTTTCGATTTGTAGTTCTAGAATGTTCGCAAATAATTTTTATTTTAAGACTATTAAAATTAAAAGTCGGTTAATGGATCCATTCAAAATATACATTAGTCTTAAAATTAATCCAGAATGTTTCTGCAGATAATTGGGAAAGTTTGATTGAACATCCCCATAAATGTTTTTTTAGGATTCTTTAATTGTGGTTGATAAATAATCCCACACATTGATCGATATTGTAAGTTATAAGACTAAAAACTGTTCTGATGAAAAAACCTTGATAGGGCTTCTTAAACTAACCCTACCATCTGATGGAATATGCCGGCTAAATATTACTTAAAACACCTTTGGACAACTTGAAAACTACCTGAGCTATTCTAATCAAGAGTTTAGTGCTACACTGTAATTTATTATGTTTCTCCTTGAAAAGACACTCACTAATAATTACGACAAACAGAAGGCATGTATCCCACGTAATAATATAGTCTTTAACGACAAAGAAACATTAGTTGCTTAAAAATACCCACTCGTTGTAAAGTTCGAAGTTACCACGACAAACTAAGACTTATAAAAACTATTCTATCTTATCTTCGTACTTCTATCGATTTTCGTGCTAACTGTCTGCCTGTATTGCTCACTTTTGCACAGTTACGTGCTTATATTTCATTTTTGTGGAGGAAACTTTTTCATCAAGCCGACAGATTCCCCTCTTTTGTAACATTACTCTTCGTAAGAGCCCATTATAGGGGTAAAGGGAATCACCTTAGGAATACCAAGTTAGTTGTATTTAGGAGTTAAATATAAACAAAATTGGGCTATTATAAATTTAATGAAGAAGTAATCCATATTTTTATTTTCGTAATAAATGTATTTAAATCTTATAAAATGAATATCAATGTCCTGTAACCAATCTATAAAAGTACCTACCTGTTTAAAAATGAATTCCTATTTCTAATGTTCACGCCATATCTTGAGAACGAGTTTACCGATTTTTTTTTAATATTTATTACTTTATAGAAGGTTTTTACGGGAAAACATCTTACGGGACAAAGAATAAACGTAATCTTAATATATAAAAATCTCGTGTCACGAGTGTTTCTAATCGAACTCCTCCAAAACGGCTCGACCGATTTTTATGAAACTTTTTTCTCCATATTCGGTAGGTCTGAGAATAGGTCGTTGGCTATTTTTTATACCTACCCCTATTCTTCGCGGACGGAGTCGCGGGCAGCAACCAGTATTTATTTAGGATTCAAAACCTTACCTTTGTAACTGTAACTGACTTGACTGTTGTCAGATATTATCTTTTAGGATCAAGAGGTGCAGTGAGAAAGATTTTTGGAATTTCTCGAATTATAGAGAAGGAGTTCTCCATACATTTTATCTCTGCGCCGACGAAGTCGCGGGAAAGAGCTAATACGAAATAGCTTCAAAGAACAAAAACAAAACACTTAATTTATTTGTTTTTCAATTATTTATTAGTCTCTTAAATCTCAGACTCACTCTGAAAAATAGTGAGATTATTTTTAATGCATTTATTATGCAGACGGTCGCTAATTAATTCTGTTAATTAATCTCTGTTCCAGACTCACAAAAAGATATCCGAGTACTTTGGAAATATATCAGAGAAAGTACACTGGTAAACTTACATACCGAGAAAAAACTTAATAAATTTTGTAACAACTTAATTAACACAAGTTTTTTTTTTACTTTTTGGTGCTGTTCTTGATTATTATTCGAACTAAAAATGTCAACTCAACTGGAAGCGAGTCAAATTTGACTTGCAAGATTTGGCCTAAACAAAGTAACATAACAAATACTTGTAAAATACTAATACTTACTCGTTTTAAATTATTTTTATTTAATTTTAAAGAGATAAATCAAAATTACATAACAGTATGAGCGAATGTTATGAGTCGTTTAGGAACTCAATTATTTTATACATCTTTCATAGTAGGGTGTTATACGTATACAGGTATGTAGAGTTATATATCGCTATCCCTTCCTGTCCCCTGTCACCTCTCTTACCTCTTTTGATTTGAATATGCCATCGTACCCGTGCCTTGCCATAACTCGCTACGAAGTTTTGGTTTGTCTTGGGGTTTGTCGTAATTTCTTTTGTTCAGTTTAGCTTCAAGAGTGTAAGAGCGGCCACGATCACAGAATCAATATATTTAAAATGAATAAAAATGCTACATTAGCTAAAGCTCGAGGCACTCATGTTGCTAAAAACTCATATATTTATTTTTTTCCTTGCTGTCTATAACGAAGCGCCGCTCAATCGAATTACTCAATAACTATAAATTAAATTATTTAAAAACCCCAACGCAATTAGGTCACATATAAGTACCGTATGTCTGAAAATAAAGTAAATGCTCATTATGCGTCTAAGATCCCTTCCGCAGCTAACAAAAGAGCTGATAACTTTGAAACAGCTGAATCAATTTTGATAGAACACATCTAAGAACCATCACCCAGAAACCTGCTTTCAAATAAAAAAAACCGCATCCCAATCGGTTCACCCGTTTAAAAGCTATGATGCCACAGACAGACAGAAACACACACATAGCGGTCAAACTTATAACACCCCTCGTTTTGTGTCGGGGGTTAAAGATGGGTAATCCCGTATTCCAGAAGAGTGAAAAAGGACATGTGGTGCAAAGAAAAGTAAAGTCAATTCCTATCGTACCTACTTATTGAGACAGGTAATCTACCTATCGAAAACATTGTAGGTATCAAGTTTACGATAAGACCAGTACCTCTACCATGAGTTACACTAGTTTACAGTGACCGTACACGCTAGCGACAGCGTAAATGATTTGTATGGATAATTGTGTACAGCGCCTCTAGCGGTCACTTACGGAAGTAGAATTCTCCATACAAATCATTTACGTCGTCGCTAGCGAGTACGGTCACTGTAAACTAGTGTAACTCATGGTAGTGGTTCTGTAATATGAGTAAATGAGCGGCGTTCTTGAGCCTAAGGTATTTGTTTTTCAGAATTCTGGTATCGCGGGACCGATTCCAATATATTCTTTTTGAATTGAACAGAGAATACCTCCAAATTGGTTTCATTCCAATTACGGTCAACACCAGCACTCTATCAGAACGCTCGCTGATTGATTCTGCTCTGCGCTTTTCGAAGAGTTTCTTTTTAACCTCCGACACAAAAAGTGGGGTGTTAAGTTTGACCGCTATGTGTGTCTGTCTGTGGCATTATGATGCTCTTAAACGGGTGAACCGATTTGGATGCGGTTTTTTTATTAGAAAGCAGGTTTCTTGGCGATGGTTCTTAGACATGTTTTATCGAAATCGGTTCAGTCGTTCCAAAGTATCATCAGCTCTTTTGTTAGCTGCGGAAGAGATCTTAAACGCATAATGGGCATTTACTTTATGTTCAAATATTACGTATGACATAATTGCGTTGGGGGTTTTTAAAATTTCTAATTTATAGTTATTAAATTTAGATTCAAATTGGCAGGCAGTGTATTCGTGTTAGGTACCTTGAAACACTTTGTTAGGGTTTCGTAGCCAAAATCGCAAAACGAAACTACAAGTTTCGCTACGTCTGCTTGGCTCGTCCGTCTGTCCGTGACTTAACTCTGAGATTCTCTGGTTTAAGTTACTTTATTCTCTTACTTTTATTTATTACTAGCTGTTGTCCGCGACTCCGTCTGCGAAGAGTAGGGGTATAAAAAATAGCCTACGACTCATTCTCAGACCTACCAAATATATACAAAAAATTTCATAAAAAAATCGGTGTAGCCGTTTCGGAGGACTTCGATAACAAACATTATGACACTAGTTTTTTTATAAATCCGAAGAAAGATTATACTGCACAAGTCATAATAATTTACGTTACCGCAACACTAAAAGACATATTCATGAGGAGAAATTTTAAACATGATACAATATAGTGTTTTTAACTCAGATAATGCTGGACATATAACGCATTAACTCAATTGTTTAATTAGTATTTTTTAATTAGAGTCAATTTCAACGAAGTATGAATATTCTAAATAAAATATATAAAACAAAAAAAAATAATGAATATCGCTGCTTATCTAAAACAACGGCCTAATTCGAAATGATACGCTGTGTAATTATACACCTTATTTGCAATAATTAAAGTACACCGTAGTATTTTGGATTAGTTGGATTAGGCCGTTGTTTCAGATAAGCAACGAATCATAAATGCGGATGGCGCGGGAGCTATCTGTTTTGCGAGCTATGGGGGAGGTCTATGTTCGGCAGTGGATGTCTTCCGCTGAAATTATGATGATGATGATGAATTATAATAATTAACTTCTAGTCCGACAAGCTCGTGCGTGACCCTCCGCGGAACCCTGTCGCAGTGAGTATTTGCTGCACTTATTAAAAACAATCTTGTTAAGGACAGCAGAGGCTCCCTGCGACCGGGTTCCGCCGAGCGCCGCGAGAGCTTGTCAAGGTATAGTCCTACACTAATTTTGTATTACGTTTAAAATTTCACCTTGTTTATAACCAGTTGCTCATTCAAACATACCTTTTATTGGGGCACTCCACTAATGCTACGGCTACACACATCGCGATAACGCGAATATTCGCATTATCGCGATGTATGTAGCCGAATATTCGCGAATACTTCGGCACTTCGCCCGAAGCCGCAGACCCTTCGTCCCGCTGTCGGTAAATTTGCGCACATCAAAGGCTTTTATCGCGATGAACTTCGCTTGCGCGGCCACATTTCACTCGGCTCAACTTCATCGTGCATATTGGACGTACTGTCAACTGCAAGCGGCGACGTATTGTTTAGGATTTGATGGTTGTTTACGATGGATTGGAGTAATGATAGAATCTTGGAATTTATTTCTAATTACGAGGATGAGCCTGTACTATTTAAGTAAAAAGTATGCCGCCTTTTCTTCACTTTTTTTCTATTTTTTATTTTGCACAAAGTCAAAAAATAATTGTTGTGCGCCATAAAGTACAGAGCGACAGCTTCGTCCATTTTTCCGCGATAAACTCTGCGGCATTGCTCTCTATAGCAGTGTGGCCATGCACATTCGCCGTAGGCCGAAGACGAAGTTTTATCGCGATAATTCTATCGCGATGTGTGTAGCCCTAGGGTAATAAATGACAAACTTTACAGCGAGGTAAAACTACCCTAAAGTTAGCAGCATCTATAATATTCACAACAATACCGCACCGTCGTGGACTTTCGAGAAGCTTCCAAAATTTCTTTATCGCTAAACGACCCACGTAAAGGTTAAGCATACATTAACCCAGACACCAGCGGCGCGGTCTGAATATTTTAAACCTGCAATCAAATTCAAATTACGGGTAAGTACCAGTGAAGCCCTGTTCAAACCAATAATGTCTACGATATTACACTTTAAGATGAAACGCTCGAAATAATTCCCATTCTGCCCTTCACTATTCGTAATGAACGAACAGAAATTAGTGCAATGGGCGTCACAGGGCACAAAAGTACGAAATGAATCATAATAAAACTACTGAATTAAATGAGGTACAGTCAAGTGTAAAAATATGGGTGCACACAACTTGCTCATAAATATATGTCCCATAGCTCTTATGTCGTCGAATTAAGGAATAGGTTTGTAACGATGGGAGGATTAAATCGATACTTATTTTTGCACTTGACCGTACCTTACCCCAGTTTGCTAGTACGACCGTTACTGCTAAATTTGTAGTATGGACTCTTAAACTTTCGAAATACTTAGCAATCTTACTAATATGTTAAACGCGAAAAATTGTGTGGATTGATGTATATATTTATGTTTATTACTCTTTCAAGCCAAAACGGTTTGACGGATTCTGATGAAAAGTACACAAGCCTGGATTATCTATCATATAGAATAATTTTTAGCCCGGAAAATTGCATAGTACCCGCGGGATAGTAATTAATGAATTCATCGCAGACGGAGTCACGGGCAACAGCTAGTATGAAATATATTTGGACGCTACTTTGAAGTTGAAACATATCGAGAAAAGAAAATATAAAATTTTTTTTTCGCTAAAATCGCTAGAACCGCAAGGTGTACATGACAACAATTATCACAATTTCATTAAAGTAGGTACTTTACTTATCTCGATAAAACTAAATACTAATTTACTACACACTATACTGTAAATTTAAATAAATTAACAGTATAATTAGTATTAGGTACAATACCTATTTTATCCCGATATTCCTGTGGAAACGAATTCTACGCATGCGAAATCCCAAAACTTTACCAGCTAAATATGTATAGAAGCACGAAATTTTGTTCTTCGTGGAAAAACAAAATCCCGGAATTTCAATTCAACTACCAGATCTAGCGCTTGAAGCCGCTAGTAAAGACTAGTCAACTAGTGACCCCTCGCACCTTTCTGCTTTCAAATTTAGAAGAATTCCAAGAATATATTTTCTCTAACGATTCTTCGGCGGCAATGGTTTTTGCTTGCTCCAGTTTCCTGCGTTTACAACGAGGCTTTAATACAATACCATGGTACCGTGTACCGCTAAAACCTTAGCTTGAAAGCCTGTGATTTTTGTCAATCAATCAGCGACTTTCCCGCCCCTATATTGAATGTTGCCTGATAAATGACTGCCTCGGGGGCTCGGAAATTTCATCCGTAACTCAGGACCTTGTAGGTACGTATGGTGTGCCTCGAATGTAAGGTTAACTGGCTGACATTTTAAACTTGATTTCTAATTGGAATTTATTTATTATTCCAGCTCTACCGATTGGCACGAGGAAAGTGATTGTAAATGACGCAAAATCCCGAAGTCTCAAACACTAGGTGTGGAGACATAAATTGATGAAAAAGAATGAAAAAGAGAGAGAGAGAAAAATGGTAGGAAAAGAAAGATACAAATAAAAAACATTCATCATCACATTACCATCCCAGCCTACAAGCTAAGTGTAGCTTAGGTACATATTAACGACCACTTTAGCCTAGTTGGTAGTGACCCTGCCTACGAAGCAAGAGGTCCTGGGTTCGAATCCCGGTAAGGGCATTTATTTGTGTGATGAGCACGAATATTTCTTCCTGAGTTATGGATGTTTTCTATGTATTTAAGTATTTATTTATCTATATAAGTATGTTTATCGTCGTCTAGTACCCATAGTACAAGCTTTGCTTAGTTTGGGACTAGGTCGATTTGTGTAAGATTGTCCCCTAATATTTATTTATTTATATATCTCTTAGAATGAGAGGGCGTGGGCCGTAGTTCCACGGACCCATTGTGGTTTGGGAACTTTACACACACAACATTGAATTTCTTCACTGGTGTAAGTTAAACCATTAGGCTAGATACACATTTTTTGCAGCGCTATAAATATTTTTGCATGCGTTGATATGCAGGGCTGGGCAAAATACATGCTTTGCTTTAATTAAAATACAAATTACAAAATACTATCTCGCATGTATTTAAAATACGAAATACAAAATACTTTTAAGTCGGGTATTTGAAATATAAAATACAAAATACAGTATTTCAGGTATTTTTATTTAAAATACAAAATACAAATTACAAAATACTAAGTAGAATTAAAACTAATCCAACACGGCATGGGCAAGCAGAGTAAAAGAAAATGACTCTCTTTAAACATGAAACTACCGTGAGGTCGTGAGACTCACTCATAGTGAAACAATACAGATTATGGTCCGAGAGCTGGCACCAATTTTTGGGTAGGTGTTTGAGGCAAGCTGAAAACTTGTCAAATACTTCTCCTATTATACCCCAACACGAAACTGCAAATCTGGCTGGTGAGTAGCGGGGCTAAATGAACCTATGAATTTTTAATTTTTGTGTTTTTTTTTTGTTTCAAAAAATATATTTGAGGCAATATGCAATTTTTATATGTTGTTGTTTAATGTTTAAAGAATAAAAAAAAATATTAAGCCAGACGATTTAGTCGGGGCTTTAATATTGCCAGGCGCGTGCAAACATATTTTTCATAAAAATAAAAAAAATGTAATTTGAGGCAACTTGAAATTTTAATAGGGTATTATTTATAACTAAAAAATAAGATTCTCAAAAAGACAGGTCATTTTGGTGGGACTTTCTACCTGTCAGGTGATCTAACAAATATACTCACTCGCACGGATATATCATTTGTTAGATCACCTGGCAGGTAGAAAGTCCCACCAAAATGACCTGTCTTTTTGAGAATCTTATTATTTTTATATTTTTTTGAAAAATAAAAATATGTTTGCACGCGCCTGGCAATATTAAAGCCCCGACTAAATCGCATGGCTTATTTTTTTTTTATTCTTTAATCTACAACATATAAAAATTGCATATTGCCTCAAATCTATTTATGGTACCAAAAAAAATAAAAATTAAAAATTCATAGGTTCATTTAGCCCCGCTAATCACCAGCCAGGTCTGCAGTTTTGTGTTGGGGTATAATAGGAGAAGTATGTGACATGTTTTCAGCTTGCCTCAAACACCTACCCAAAAATTGGTGCCAGCTCTCCTACTATTACTCACGTTTCAAAACGAGTCGAGTTTAACTCGACAGTTTCGGACTAATCCGTAACCCTTCCTCTCGGAAGAGCACGCTACGCCTGTGCCAAACGTGCTTTCAAGTACGCTACGGCCTGAAATACCTATGTCGACTTAAACTAGTTTTGAGACGTGGGTAATCCGTATTATTTTACTAAAAATTACTCTCATGAAAGGAAACTAGGTACTTTTACTGATTAAAAGCAGAGTTTCCTTTTCTAAACACCAGACTTAAGTGTTATCTGCCTCTCATAGGGGAATGAATACAGTTATGTCTACACCGGTGCGTTTTCATGTTCAACTTAAGATCGCTAAATGAAATCTAAAAGTATTTTGTTAAAATGTATTTTGAAGTCATAAGTATTTGAAATACTAACTACAAAATACCTTAGCGTCAGGTATTTGAAATACGAATTACAAATTACATTTTCAGCGAGTAATTGAAATACAAATACCAAATACGTATTTGTATTTCAATTACGTATTTCAATTACAAGTAATTCAAATACTGCCCAGCCCTGTTGATATGATATCTTAACATACACAAGGATCAAATGATCAGTATAATAACCTTATTCCATCTCTAAAAATATGACCTGAATTCGACGCTAGTAGGTTATTACGAGTCCATGAAAGACTTTTCTATGTGCTAGTAAGTATTATCCAAGCCACGCCATATTTCGAGTTTGAGGAACTTTACCGTCATTGTTCTGTAGACATTTATTAATATACCTACAGTGGCTATTGTAAGTTATTCGTTGCCAAGAAACTGGAAAGCGGAGGACAACTTTGAAGGTTGACTTTATTATTCATTTTTTGTCTGGCAACTTAGTTGTCGCGTCTCTTTCGGCAACAATTTCTGACATGTATTTTTGGGGTTCCGTACCTTAAAGGGAAAAACCACTCAAATGAAAGTCGGGCTCGTAGATACATGAATGGTTCCGTACCTCCGTACAATTTATTAAAAATAGTTCAGAAAGAAATTACACAATCTAGGAAGAAGTAAGGCCTCAAAGTCCTCATACCACGAATAAAGGAAATCCGAAAATCACGAACTGATAGGAATACAACTGTGTTAGAAATATTATGAAATAAAAACTTGTATGAAAACCTCAGTGCTCAGGTTTTTTCAAGTTCCGATTTTCCTACACCGTCATCGATTTATATGTTACTAAAGTAACATATATAAATCTATGAATTAGGTAATTGGAAAGTAAAAAAACTATACGACCGTTTAGTTTGGTTATTTATTTAAAACATTAGAAACATATACATAGGTAGGTACTTTATGTATGTACAGACAAATTTAATATTGAATTTGAACAAGGCGCTGTTGAGCAGATTATACTAGGTAATTTTGATGGGGATCGCGTTGGATGCGGATGGCGCGGGACCGATCTGTTTGGCGAGCCTTGGCCTATGTTCAGCAGTGGACGTCTTTCGGCTGAAATGATGATGAATTTTGATAAAAGTGCCCCCCGACCATCAAATGGTATCCAAGGGAAACAATTTAAACACGCGATGTTAATGTAAAATTATATGCTTTAAAGGATTTAAACTGCGAAGTAATAGTTGAACATCAAAACAACGCCGCCAGTGCAGGATTAAACGTTTTAATTAATTCCAGTTTGTTTACCTGAAGATATGGTAATGAAAGTAATTTTGCTGTAATAGGAACATTTTACGTTATAATGAAGTTTATTTCGTTCCCTTGACATGGTTGGCACGCTTGTGCTTGCGAAAAATTTGAATACTGGCACCATTCTTTTCAATGGCCTAAATTCATTATTTTAATGCATCGAGTCGACAGCTTGTATTTAAATTGCTAAATTCATCAGCATTTTTATTCATAGGTACCCTAAAGAAAGGTTGCACAGAAATAAATATAGTGTAACATAATGAAAGTCTCTCTTAGGCGCAAGCGGCGCCCTTGAATCAGCTTTCATACTAAATATAAATGCGTCGCGATCCAAAGCAGACAGAAGAGACGGGGCGGAGACGCGGCCTGCGAACAAACGACGCGGACTGCGACGCGCCCCCGTCCCACGTCTCTTCTCTGTGGCTTGCGCCTAACGGCACTTTCACACGGGCAACGTCCCGTTTTTTACGGGTTCGGTTTTTTGCAGGATCCCGTTTAGTAGCATACGTGCTACTGTGGTAACATTCACAGGACACATGCAGGATAGTGTGAAAGTGCCGTAAACTTTGTATCATGTAAATCATGTCTTAAATGATAAGTAGGTACATACATACATACACACAATAAGGCCTTCTTCTCAGCAAGGGGATAGGCAGAGACTATTTGTTTCCACCTGCTACGATCACTGACATACATCTTTCGCTTCCACAACACTCTTTAGTCATTTCATACATGCTCGCCGGTTTCGGGTACTGCTGACCTGACCCTTCTTCAAGACATTCCCAATCTGATCATGAAATGCCCTCCTTGGTCTCCCAACAAGTTGGTAGGTACCCTGTACCTATTAGATAAAATTGTTCCCATCAAAAACCAACTCATTGAAAAGCCGTGGTAGTCTAATGGTTTCTCCTATGGTTTCTCAAGCAGGGTGTTGGTTCAAGTCCCGGCTCGCACCTCTGACTTTTTCAGAATTTACGTGCGAAATTACATTTGAATTGAAATTTACCATGAGCTTTAACTACGGCAAAGGAAACACACCTGCGAAGAAATTCAATGATGTGTGTGAAGTTCCTAAACCGCACTGTACGGTAATACGGTCCAAGCCCTTTTATTTTGAGGGGGTGCCCCGCAGCGGAACCGACCGACCGATCGACCGATTCCCTACACAATATTTTTTGCCACAGAATTTTTTTGTAATGTGAATTTGGGGATTAAGTAGTTGAATCTTAAACGATCTTTGTCAATATAATAAAGTTTCATGAATTATGATTTTACTGGACAAGATCTGAACGAAACTAACTAATAAACCTTTATAAGGCCAGTACAGTAATTTCACAGACGAAACTAAGACAATTTAATAAAGTTCTCTTTGCCACAGAAGTCATGATCTTGACAGGCTCATAATGGTATCAAGATGAATGATTATAAATAAACATGATCTTGTTTGATGTAAGCAAATTTTTTATTCAGTGCGGATTAACTTTTCCGATTTTTAATGTGTTCTAGTTTCGGTAAAATTGATATACACAAAAATACAGACAAATTGAAGGTCGGAGTGATTTCGAGAAAATAATTGTACGGGCGGTGTCAGTACGGCCGAGCCCTTTTTTGTTCACCTTGTCCTTTAATTAATAAATTAATTAGCTTTGTACAGAATAAGCACATATTTTGTCTTCTGTGTTCTGTGTACCCTTTTCTTGTAGCAAAAGCTTTGTAAGAGAAGGTCGGCATTCGTAATAACAGTTTTAAATGATTCACTGTTACATTAGATAGTACCTGGGCGACCGAGCTTTGCTCAGGATAAATCTCGAATTTACGTGTTTTCCCGGAGATAAGACCAAGCTAGATGGACTATTTGCTCCAAAAACTCCAACAGCTACTTTTATCGTTAGAGCCATTTGCAAAATCCCGATATCCATACTAATATTATAAATGCGCACGTGTGTCTGCCTGTCTGTCTGTTAGGGTGAGGCCACACGAGCGTAATTTTGTGAGTTGTGAGCGGCAGAATCTCGGTTGCGCCATACATTGTGTCACGTGAGTGGCACGTGATGGCCCGCATATTGTATGGCGCGAACCGAAATTCTGCCGCTCACGACTCACAAAATTACGCTCGTGTGGCCTCACCCTTAGGTACCTCTTTAAAGCGCTGAAGCTATTTAGATGAAATTTGGTATGGAGATAGTTGGAGATCCTGGGAAGGTAATAGGAAAGTTTTTATTCCAAAAAATTGCACAATTCCCGCGGGATAGCGATAAACGGATTCGCAGATGGAGTCGCGGACAACAACTAGTATTTTTTTACTACAACAATAATCGACAGCGAAATTGTATTACATTTAGAAAATGCCAGTTGTACCTACGATACATTACTTTCAACACATCGATTAACACGTTAGCTACTAAGTATGTATAAGCATCACCGGTGGGATCACGTCATCTTCTCTGTGTAGCCATGAGCACCAGCGATGGGATCAAAAGTTATTTTTTCAAGGTATTGCTTTGACATTTATTTTGGGGGCCAGAGTTAAACTATGAATGCTATTTTGTAGAAGATACCCGACAGTTATTTACAAAAATTTAACAATTTCTAATAGATAGATACCTAGCTAACACATCAATAACTGGGTGATACCGTGAGCATCACCGGTGGGATCACAAAATTTGTATGGAGCGTGGGACAAACAATCATGGTCTACGTCCCGTATCAAATATGTCCAACAATAAACTACCCAATTCAAACAAACCCATATAATTTTCAGTTCATGCCATTGTATTTAATCTAGGAAAGCTAATTAAAATTCAGATCCTACGCAACCTTGACCCTTGAAATACGTAATTCGTACACTAATTTGGCACAGCTAGCATATCACTGTCTAACTTTGAGAATACCGTATAAACATCCAGACATCCACTAAGTATAGAATATTAATACCCTATAGTAGAGGATCCGCACTAGAAACTGCCTTCGCCCGTCTGTTTAACAAATATAGGGAATATGGGGGAGAAGAATATAGGGGTACAAAAAAAATAGCCTGAGTGGGTTGGCTAAACAAATCCCGTAACTTTGGCAACCAAGTTAAACAAATTTCCGTAACCTTAGTATCCAAGTTAAATAAATCTCCGTAAACTTGGCAATTAAGTCAAACAAATTTCCGTAACCTTGGCATCCAAGTTTTAGGTATCCCTCTTTCAACGCTTAAAACCTGCAAGATTTTCAATTCCTTCATTTACCTGATATAATGGTCATTTTGCTATTCCGAGCGGAAACAGATCAAGCTAACCAAAAATCATTTAAATCCGTCCAGCCATTCTTGAGTACATAAAAATGGTGTAACTGAGACGACTTTATATATTATATAGACTAACTGATCCGGCAATTGTTTTGCCTTATAAATTATAGCCTACGACCTATTCTCAGACCTAACGAATATAGAGAAAAAAAAAACATAAAAAACGGTCAAGCCGTTTCGGAGGAGTTCGATAACAAACACCGTGGCACGAGATTTTTATACATTAGAAAGAAGATATAGAAGAAAAGATAGAATATATTTGCTTAGCAAATGTGACATAATTTTTTTTCATCCATTAAACAGATGGGTGAGGTCGCTTCTAGTACGGATCTTAGACTATTAGGGTTGGAATATAACTTTTAAAGGGTAATGTGAATTAGAATCGGCTTAATGGAAATTTGTTGCTGGCAAACAATAGCCGGGGCTTTGAAATTCGTAGTACGTATAGTGCCATCCCTTTCACCCGTCTGTTTAATACTGTCAGCGTAAACGGAACGGCACTATAAGTTCGAAAACCGAATTTCGTATGCAAGGCCCGCTTTCAAGTTCCAACGATAAAAGTTTCGTTGGGTAATGAAAATAAAGTGGTGACAATGTAATGACTGATGGTATCCACTCATTGTTGTAGTACTTTTTATTAGAGTTCCGTAGCCAAACGGTGCCAACGGATCCCTATTACTGAAACTCCGCTATCTATCTGTCTGTCCATCCGTCTGTCACAGGGCTATATCTCTTGAACCGTAATAGCTAGACACTTGTAATTTTCACCGATTATTACTGCTCGCTCATGGTAAATTTCAAATACAATTTCGCACATGAATTCCGAAAAACTCAGAGGTGCTAGCCCGGATTCGAACCCACGATCGTCTGCTTGAGAGGCCATAGGTCTAACCACTTGGCCACCACGGCTTTATGGTGAAAAAATGCATCGTGAGGAAACCTGCACACACCTGAGATGAAATTCAATGGTGTGTATGAAGTTCCCAACTGGGCCCGCGTGAGAACTATACGGCCCAAGCCTTCTCATTCTGAGAGGAGGCCTGTCTGTAGTGGGATGTATAGGCTGGGATGATGATGATAATGATGCCATATAGCATGTAGGCTAGATTGCCGTTGGGGCTGCGTGAGACGTCCGCCAACGAGATGGACAGCTATTTTAGTTAAGGCCGCAGGTTCACGATGGCAGTAAGCCGCTTTCAACCGTAATTGCTCGGCCACGACATCGTGCAACCGGCGGCAGCGGCGAGCGTTTTCTTCGTTCATTGCGCGGCCGACACGCTCGCTGCACAGTGATTATCTGGCGGCACACGCAATGAACTGATAAAACGCTCGCCGCTGCCGCCGGTCGCGCGAAGTCGTGGCCGGGCTGCAGCCCTGGATCTAAGGGGGGGAAAACCGGGGCACTTGCTCTGGGCGGCAGTTCGTGGGGGCGCATCATCCTTGATGCAAGAATTCGAAATATCGAACAAGTGAAGGGAGGGGGCGTCACTATCAAGTTTTTGCCCGGGTTCGAAAAATCGTAGATCCGGGGCTGCCGGGCTGTAATGATTAGGTATTAATGTGGGAGGCCCATGTCCAGCTGGACGTTCTACGGCTGAAACAATAATGATGAGTCTATAAATTGTACAGGTATGTCTGGTTGGACTTACCTTTACCACCTTCTCGTCCAGTAGCCACTGCAACGCCGTGTCAGACGCATTGGCCAGCGCCGCCAGCGCCGCCCGCTCCCAACCCACGTGCTCCCAGTGGTCTGTCATGATGGCCGCACACAGCATCGCCGTTGAGCAACTGAAACAAACGACACGCGCTCAAATTGGAACCCGCAGTTTTTTTATGAATTCCCTTTTTAACACGCTTTTATTAGCTTGGGTTGTAACTAACTATGTATGTATGTATGTATGTAATTACACGCTTTATATTAGCTTCACCTGTATGTTTGTATGTATGTTTGTATGTTTGTATGTTTGTAACCGACTCCTTAGGGCGCGATTTTGACCCACTTAAGGGGGGGGGGGGGGGTTAGGGGGTGGGGGGTTTGGGGTTAATAGGGTGGGGGTGTTGGGGGGTTCGGGGGTTAGGGATTTTGGGGGGTTGTGGAAAATGGGGAGGGGGTAAGAGGCCTAGATGGTAACAAGGGTTTGATGATGGAGCTGGAAGGGGGGGTAGGTGGAGGGGTGGTGGGGGTTGAAGGGAAATGGGAGGGGAAGGGGGTTTAGGGGGTTGGGGTTAAGACTGTGGGGTGTTGGGGGGGTTCGGGGGTTAGGGATTTTGGGGGGTTGTGGAAAATGGGGAGGGGGTAAGAGGCCTAGATGGTAACAAGGGTTTGATGATGGAGCTGGAAGGGGGGGTAGGTGGAGGGGTGGTGGGGGTTGAAGGGAAATGGGAGGGGAAGGGGGTTTAGGGGGTTGGGGTTAAGACTGTGGGGTGTTGGGGGGGTTCGGGGGTTAGGGAGGTTGGGGGGTTGTGGGAAATGGGGAGGGAGTAAGAGGGGTTCGGGGTTGGGGTTTTAGGGGGTTGGGGTTGGGGGGTAAGGGGGGTTGGGGTTAGGGGTTTGGGGGAAGTTTGAGGAAATGGGGTGGGGGTCCGGGTTTAGGGGGTTGGGTTTAGGTGGTTGGGGGTTTGGAAAATGAGGAGGGGGTAAGGGGGGTTTAGAGGGTTGGGGGTAAGGTTTTGGGGGTTGGGGTTTGGTGTTTGGGGGGGGTTGGGGAAATGGGTTTCGGGATGTTGGGGGGTTGGGTTTAGGGGGTTGGGGGGTCTCTTTTTAGCACATGGAAACTCTCACTGTAAATAAAATGCAACTAAAAAATAGAAAATAAATAATAGTTTAAAAAAACTAAAAAACACGCTTTAAAAAAATAAAAATAAAAAATAAAAAAAAAAATAATAAATTTCAATGCACTATTCTTATAGTGCAGTAAAAAATCTTAATAAGCATTTATTATATTGTAGTATCCAGATCAAAATTTGTGAATAATTCTAAATATTGATAAAATAAATAATAATAGTTTAAAATATTTTATTGTAAAAAAAGCGTGGGGTGCTTTTTAAGATGTTATCAAAATGATAATCCTTGACAATTGACACCATGCACCCCACGCTTTTTTTACAATAAAATATTTTAAACTATTATTATTTATTTTATCAAATTTTGATCTGGATATAACAATATAATAATTGCTTATTAAGATTTTTTACTGCACTATAAGAATAGTGAATTGAAATTTATTAATTTTTTTTTATTTTTTATTTTTATTTTTTTAAAGCGTGTTTTTTAGTTTTTTTAAACTATTATTTTTATACTTACCTCAATTCTTCGTAGCAACAGGTATATACATCATCATCATTATCCCAGCCTATACACGTTCTGTTGCAGGCCAAAGGCCTCCTCTCAGTATGAAAGGGTTTGGGCCTTAGTTCCCACGCGGGACCAGTGCGGATTGGGAACTTACATGAAATTTATCAATAAAGAAATATATAACTGGTTTAATATTAGCAATTGGCACAACTGCGTATTTTTTTCTAGTTTATTAATTATTAAACGTGAATTAACCCAGTCTAGATACAACGTAGAATGTGACAATAAATCCTAATGGCATCCTCGTAGCACTGCGTAGCGGTTAGCAACTCGTATTCGTAGCACGGTCTACGGACGGTCTACGAGAAGCTATAACTTTTTATTACGATGTCATATAAACTTGGTGTGAGTTAAGCGAAGCTTGGAAGTACCTGTTCAACGGGTAGCTAGAATTGACTATCTATACCACAGAATATATAATAATAGTACTGACGTACAGAATGGACACGCCCCACCCCGCACCGATTCGAGTTACCCCACCCCTCAAGGCGCAGATTGCCGGACCGCCGGAATCCAGAAGAGTGCGCGCGCGATGTATGTAGGCGTACGCGTGTACAGACGTCGTCGTGCTTATGTAGATTCAAGAACGCGTATTTGTACGTCGTGTCCGCCGCGTGGCTATACATATGTATTTAGTATTCGCTAGGAAACGATCCATTTACTAAACTTGATTTAAGATGTCAAGATGCTGATGTAAAATAGGTCCATTTGACTTGTACGGAATATGTGCAATTTTTTGCGAAAATGGTTGGAATGACTGGACGTTGTGAGCCGGCTTATAGCAAGTGTCTAGTTAAAAAATTTAGTTGTGTTAAAAATACTTTTAAACGTACATATGTTATTTAATAACATTATTTAGTTTTTTGCCTAAATTGATTATTGTGCTAAACTGTTTATTATGTGTATTTTGAAATAAATATTTTTAATAACATTAAGTATAGAACTATTTGAAAAAAATATACCTTGTTGAGTTTCTTGTTGGATTCTTCTCAACAAGGTTTTTCCGAACCAGTGGTAGATTCTTCGAATTTGATACGTGCTTGTTACTCGTATAGGTACCCTAAATTGAATAAAAATATTTTGACTTTGACTAGCAATGTCACGCGTTTTCGCTAGGCTTTGCTGGCAACATACCAGTATTTTGTGCAAATCATTGTACGGCAATACAATCAGGCGTTAGTCACCATACTTTTATATGAACAAGCCCAAATATCATAAATCTGCGGTCACGGCCAGTCACTCCGCTACCTTATAATACCCATATAATCGCTCCCTGTACCCACATCATATTTTATGCACGAAACAATAATGCTGTAATCCAGATAATGTAGACGTATGGCATTCAAGGTAAATTCTGTTTTAATGGGGTAAACAATAAACACTTTAAGTGCTGCTTTCAGGCTGGATTGGTGGGTGACTAGGTGAATAGTAACAAAACAAAACAGAATAAGTAATAGTACAAGTATAACAGCTATCAAGAGAGACAAACGATAGAAGTTTACCTATTTTACAAGTGCCGAAAAGGACCAGAAATGTTTTGTTTCAATTCAGCTCGTTCATTCTTCTGCCGATGATGGTAGTTTCACGATTTGACAATAAAAAGACGGAGACGATGGTGTGAAGAATAGTTTATTGAATCAGGTGTTACTTTGCGGAGGTCCATATTAATGAACTAAAACAATTACTTTGCTCATCCGCGACCTTACAATAGTTACGTTTATGCAAGAAATAGAAATGTGGTTCGGGATGAGTACCAGATCCCTCTTTCGGGCGGCAGTCTCTAAAGTTAAGATAGCTCTAATGATCGCCGACCTCCGGTAGGAGAGGGCACTAAAAGAAGAAGAAGAAATGTGCGTTCATGCAGTTCCTCCACCTCCACACTGTACGAACATACACAAATCACATAAACCCAACCATCACCACCACCAAGCTACACTGACGCGTTTCGAACTCAACCAGAGCTCATCTTCAGAGTTACCTCTGAACTTGTTGGTAAGATACGGTCTATATAGGTAAGATACGGACGGAATGTCTTTGATTAAAAGGTTACAAAAGTCCACGTATTTTCTAGCCGTGTGACTAATATAGCTGGAGTTAGCGCTATAACTCATAGGACTATGAACTGTAATTTGTAACAGACTTGCAAAAACAGTGGTCACGAGTCACGCCTACGCCTGCGGACGGTGGGTCGCGCCCTTGCTCAAAAGGCAACCAAGTTTATCAAGAACCTACATACTTATACAGAATGCCACATGCCACATGTTAATCCTTAAGCTGATTTTAGACCTACAAGAAACAACGTGCAAGTTGCATTACATTGGGAGTTAGTAAGGCGAACGAGATTGAAGTGGTGAATCCAGCACCGCAATGTAATGCGACTTGCTCGGTTTTCCTTGCAGGTGTAAACTGGGCTTTTTACATATTTTTGTCGGTTCATTCATGCACACTCATGCATCTCTGTTTGTTTTCAGTGTCTCCGAATTTTGATCAGCATACCCTCACCTTGGTCGTCCTATCAAGAACCTTGTCGTACTTTAAGTGGTGGTAACCGAAGTGTGTATACTGTATAAATATCACCATCATCATCATTTCTGCCGAACGACGTCCACTTCTGAACATAGGACTCCCCCAAGGCTCGCCCGATCGGTCCCGTGCCATTCGCGACCAACGCGATCCCGCAACCTTAACCATGTCGTCGCTCTATCTTGTTGTTTTTCTTGTTTTCTTGTTGTGTATAAATATACCCAATACAATATTGAACGTTATATCTTGATTATTGGAACGTGAAAATTGAAAATCGCTGCTGTATTTATTGTTGTAGCCGTCGCCGCGTCGAAAGTGAAGTCTTCAAAGTTAACGATAAATCAATTTCCTGCCGACGTTCCCATTTAGTTTCTTTATTTATATTTATCATGAAAGAGTAAATAAAGTTGCTACTTATTTACAGTATCCGTATGTTAGCAGAAGCATAGGGGTTCGCTTCCACATACCAGCGTAGCAAGTAGAGATAAGGTTTTAATTATTTACATCATAGGTTCTCAACTTTATTTTACAAAATGTCGCCCACGAGTTTCTTATTTCTCTAGCTTCGTTTTGTCTTTTACTTGCTAACTCTTCTTTACTTGTGTTGCCTTTTTAATTACCAGAGGCTGGCCATGAACTTCGTGAGGTGTAACAGCTAGGCAGCACTGTGACTCCGGTCCAGTCTCGAATGTTTCTAAACCAAGACTTTTTCTTCGGTCAACACCGCGTTACCCAGCAACTTTCTCTTCACAATAAGCTGCAGTAAGTCGTACCTCTCGTGGCGGAAAACATCTCTGAGGTGGGCAACCTTCTTACTAACTAGTGCCTCCTAATTTTCTCAGAGCGTTCTACTGCCCTCCCTGAAAATCTTCAGCGTACAAGAGGGCGATGATGCTATACTTACTATTCTGTCACAGGTAATAAATATTTACAGCATTTATTTTCCTATGGTTCACATAGTCAATATTCAAAAACTTCATAGTTGTGCATATGCCAGCGTTTATTTCATCGTAGCCGTGGTCCGTAGTCCAGAGGCCGTGTTGTCTAACGTTTCTGACGTTTGCCTTCGCTTTCACCATCTCTTTCTGTCATCATTTTATACCGTTTGACAGAAAGAAATAGCGATTGCGAAGGCAAGCGTCAGAAACGTTAGACAGTAAGCCTGCAGGTTTATAAACCTTTTGAAACGTATTAACATCTTAACGTCTGAATCAGTCAAGTCTTATTTATTGCGCTTTTCTTGCGTGGCATTTAATATAAAGTGCAAGATTACAATGGTTGACGAGGCGTTTTGTTTGTTAGTTTAAACTAATGTGTTTGGGTTATGACTTTGACAAATAAGCGGCGTAGTAGATAGTTCCAAGTACACATTGCTAATTGCGCGCCAATATTTGATGAGGGAGCGTCCTTCACAGCATGTAACTGTGACAAGGATAATGATTCTAAGTTATACTCGTTGTCAAATAGTTCTAGTTGAGGTATATTTTCAACTAGCTGTTCCCCGCGACTAAGTAAGTAATCTATTTATCGCTATTCCTCGTTAAAATATCCTATAATCCGTGAAATCGTTTTAGCGTGAAAGAGTAACAAACATCCACACATCCATCCATCCTTCCATACAAACTTTTACGTTTATAATATTAGTGGGCTTGCCACACAGACAATCAAATGCCACTTGGGTGCAGTTCAAAAAGTTGGGACACCTTAACTCGGTAGTTAGAATTATTATGAAAGTGTTCCATTGTGACACAAAATTTAGCCATATAAACGTTACTGTAAAACTGGCTTTGAGTATACTAAAAATTCGATTTTCGATCCTCGTATCGTGCCGTTCCATTTATGCTAATAGTATTAAACAGAAGAGTGAAAAAGACGGCATTAGTTATACGCGGACCTAACTGAATTTGCAATGTTACTTCATACTAATATTATAAACGCGTAAGTCTGTATGAATGTTTGTTACTCTTTCACGCTAAAACAGTTTGCCGAATTCTGATGAAATTTGGCCCAAAGATAGTTTATAACCTTGATTAATATATATACAGGGTTATTTTTAATTCACTGACATCCTCTTAACCCTGAATTCCTATCACTCAAACAAATGTTTTTTGTTTTACGACTTTTTAAAATGAAGCACTTTTTTTCCCATACAAATACACAGAGTATCGTAAAAATAAGAGGAAATCTCAAATTTTCAAAACGTTTTTACACCAAAAATATTAAGTTATGACAAAAGCCGTAAAACAAAAAACATTTGTTTAAGTGGTAGGAGTTTAGGGTTAAAAGGATGCTAGTGAATTACAAATAACCCTGTATAATAACTTTGGTCCCGGAAAATTGCATAGTTCCCGAGGGATAGCCATAAACGAATTCTTTGCAGACAGAGTCGCGGGCAGCAGATAGTTTCATATAAAAGAAGCACTCCACCACCACTCCACCCTATCTATGTCATAAATGTTAATAACCATCAAAAAATGTAATACTTTAAAAAATCAATACTATCTTCATATCCATTAAAAAACGTATACCTATCTAAATACCCATCTACCATCAAGTTTGCTGTATACCTACCTGTGACATTATAAAATATGTACTAAGTACACCCATGTATGTATTACGATGTTATCTATTTAATATCCTAGCTTTTACGTGTTGAATTTTTTATGTCAGTTAATTATCGATGATAGGGTCCGAAGGTATCGATAAAAGGCTTTAATACTGTAAAGGCCAGCACAAATCGGGAGCGCGGGGCGCCGACGGAGCGTCCCCAGCGCGGTCTATAACACTGAATCAAATATACGGTGACACACACCGGCAGCGCGGCACACCGTATTTGATTCAGAGCAATTCTGAGTAAGTAAATGACCGCGCTGGGCACGCTCCATCGGCGCCCCGCGCTCCCGGTTTGTTGAGGCCTTTCAGGTTGTGATTCCATCCCATATCGATACCGGAAATCTCAAATGGCGTAAAGGACAAAAATGCGAAAATGAGTCGTAAATGCCATCGTAGGTATACAGCTTTTTTTTCCCTATCGAATGGCATTTAAGACTCATTTTTGCATTTTTGTCCTTTACGCCATTTGAGATTTCCGGTATCGATATATATTGCTGCCTAGCACGTGCATTATCTAATACCTTTAAACGAGCAATTCTTGTATATATATATATAATCAGGATCTCGGAAACGGCTCCAACGATTTCGATGAAATTTGGTATGTGGGGGTTTTCGGGGATGAAAAACTGATCTAGCTATGTTTCATTTTCAGAAAATCGCTTTTACTCGTGTTTTCCGGCTATTTTTGTTTGCATTAGAATATAAAGCTAAATTTCGCCGACTTCGAGCAGATCATAATGGCACATTAGAAATCGGGTGGTCGCGGATCCAGCCGACCCCGGTTCGATACCACGTTTTTTTTCAAGATTTTTAGTTTTTTTTTTCAAGTTTATTTTTTATGAGAAAACGTCAAGTTTCTTCTTTTGTGAGAAAAAGTTACTTTTTTGTGAGAAAAAGTTATTTTTTGCGAGAAAAAGTTACTTTTTTGTTAGAAAAAGTATTATAGGGAACGTGCAGTAACTATAGGCGGCAGCACTAATGCGACAGAAGAGACACTATGCGGACAGTAAAACAAACTTATCAAGGTAAAACATTCAAATTGATGGCACCCTCATGGCACCAGTTGGCAGCACCGTCTATGTGCACGTTCCCTATTGGGAGCACAGAACAGGAAAAACCGGTTGTCTGTAAAGTCGGTTTACGGACGATAGTTTAACGTGACTCACCCCTCCACCCCCTCCGGTGTTTTTGTCAAATATCTTGGAAAACGGTGCATCCTACGGCAAAATCAATGAAATTTTCATCCCCCCTTTAACACCCCCGCGCTCCCTCCCCCGCATCCCCTCCCCCCTCTCACCCCCCCCCCCCACCCCTCCGGTGTTTTGATCTCGGAAACGGCTCCAACGATTTCGATGAAATTTGGTATTTGGGGGTTTTCGGGGATGAAAAATTGATCTAGCTTGGTCTTATCTCTGGGAAAACGCTTGGTACCGAGTTTCTGCCCGAGCAGAGCTCGGTCGCCCAGGTACTGTATCTTAGGGGCAGGCAGGTAATCTGCAGCAGCATACGAAATCACACAAACTCAATGTATTGAGACCTCAAATTAAATAATACTAAGTAATTAAAACAAATCCGCGCAAGAACTAAAGTCATGGACATAGCTTTAAGTATTTTTTATAGATTTAAGTGGCAGTGGGCAGGGCACATCGCTCCTAGAACTGACGGCCGATGGGGCCGAAAGGTTCTCGAGTGGCGTCCGCGGACCGGAAGACGCAGTGTAGGTTATGTAGGTAGACCTCCAACAAGATGGAGCAACGACCTGAGGCCGTATTGTCTAACGCTTCTGACGCTTGCCTTCGCTATCACCATCTCATTCTGTCACCATCTTATACCGTTTGACAAAAAGAAATATGATTGCGAAGGCAAGCATCAGAAGCGTTAGACAATAAGATCACTGGTGAAAGTGGCGGCGGGAACGCATTGGATGCGGATGCGGATGGCGCAGCGCCGTTCTGTTTGGCGAGCCTTGGGGAAGGCCTATGTTCAGCAGTGGACGTATTTCAGCTAAAATGATGATGATGAGATGAATTAAAACAAAATGAGTTAGTGCCTTTTGAATTATGTTTTCCAGCATTAATTGAATTAGAAGGCTCTATATCTAAATCCCTAATGATTATTTGTCCTAATGTAAAGTTTGACCTAATGACCGTTTGTCCTAACTCTTTTTATTTAAAATCTATTAATTGTTCTGGATTTTTATAAAACAAACCTAACCTAATCTATAGAGTTCTAGAGGATAATCACAAAAAAGTTCCTGAAAAATCCACGGTTTCCGAGAAAAAAAGTGTTAGGACAAACATTACATTAGGACAAAAGATGTTAGAGATTTAGAATGAGACCCGAATTAGAAACACCAATTTTGTATGGCCATTTAGATTGCACCCAGTATTATTTACTGACAAAACTCAAGAGCACATACACACACACACACACACACACACACACACACACACACACACACACACACACACACACACACACACACACACACACACACACACACACACACACACACCCACACAAACGTCGCGCGCGCGCACGTACGCAAACTTGCTAACTTTCACATTTATGACATAAGAAAGACAGTAGGTAAGTAGGACGTAATTATACGAAGCATTTTCCAGCAAAACCTAATTTTATCGCAGCAACATCTATTTGTCATGTCACCCTCTGTCCAGAGGTTACCCAATTAAATTAGTAAGAACGCGGCCAAAGAATACTGGCCCGCGCATTTGTTTGAAAAGCTTGACGACTTATCGGCGTTAAATTTCAGTAAGTAGGTAAATATTAGAAACGGCTGTACGGATTTAAATGACATTTCTCTTGAATAACACACAGGCTTCTTTTAATCCCAATATTCGACCGAGGACTCGTTTCCAAAATTAACAAAGCTAACCAGACAAATAAATACATGGGTACACTTATTTGGGCATTTTTACTTTAAATGGAGCAAACATTTTTTTAATGAAGAAATTTTGGTGTATTCTTACTCAGAATCAAGAGCGCTATTGATTTTGGTGATAAAAAAGATTTCCTAATTTTCTATACAATTTGTTGTGTCCGTTTCGTAACAAACCAGCTGACTGACTCATAAATAAGGACACTTCATGAATAGCGCACGTGATTCTGACTAAAAAATACCAACATTTCCTCATTTAATGAAAAAATCTGCGCCAATTAAAGTGAAAATGCCCATTTAATGTACGTAGTTACTTAGCGACCCAAGCAATGAACAAAGAAAACGTTCGCTGCGCCACTGCCCACTGGTATTCAACCCACGTACTAAATGTCGTCAAAATCGTGTCCCGCGCTCGTACTTTTCAAAACATGATTTTTGGCGTAGTTTTTATTTTTTTGATTTATCGTAACTCTTCACCTGTCTAGGTTGTTCGATCCAAACCTACACTTGCACCACCTCGAGCCTAGGTTTGATAATGGCACCAGCTTTGCACAGGCTAGTCTAGCTAAGTTTTAGTCACGTCAACCCCCCATGTGACAGGGTGGGGGTGCTTGTGACGCATTATGTCACACGTTATTGAGAGCCGGCACGGATTCAATCATGTCGCGGTTCAGTCTCGCACATATCAGTACATGGTGTAGCGTAAGAGCTTTTGCATTGGGGGTGGTTACGTCATCATCATCATCATTATACCACCCTATATAAGTTCCACCGCAGGGCACAGTTTTCTTCTTAGAGTGAGAGAGCTTGGGCCATAGTTCATACCATCGAATTTATTCGCACAGGTGTGCGTAGGTTTCCTCACGATTTTCCCTTCACCGTAAAGCTAATGATAAATTTCAAATGTAATCACATAAATTTCGAAAAACTCAAGAGATGCGAGCCCGGACTCGAACGCACGACCCTCTGTTTGAGAGGCCATAGGTCAAACCACAAGGCTACAACGACTTTTTTGACGTCGCAAAGTCTAATAAATCGATGAATGCCGGCTGCATACACGAAAAAGGATGACGCAATGTAACGTACATGTAACGTTACGAATATTGCAACTGGCCTTCACTGCTCTGTAGGTACATGTAACGTTACGTAACGTTACATGTACCTACAGAGCAGTGAATGCCAGTTGCAATATTACATAATACAATCTTAATACTAGCGCTCGGGTAATTTTCAATGCAGGGGGGTACGGGGTGCAGGGGTGTTTGCGGGGGGGGGGGATTGAATGTTTTGTTATGACGTGGTCACGTTAAACTATCGTTCGTATATTGACTTTACAGACAACCGGTTTTTTGAGTGGTTACCTACTACTGTATAATGTACGATACGATGAAGAGTGAGCCTCCACTTGTGCGTTACGTCGCGTTGGGTCCTCGCAACGTTGACGCTGCGACATTTAAAAAAAACTGAATAAATTAAATAAGTAAGCATACGTTACGCTTGTCACTACTTTGATCTTTAACGGATAAATGGATACTTATGTATGAATGAAGATTTGACAGAGATATAAGCAGTATTTAATAATGTAATTTGACCCAAGCGAATAACCACTATGCCATGCTGCTACGATATGCATATTGCCGGGTTTTAAAAAAACCTAAAACGTCATATGTAACTCGCGGGTAACTTTACCGTATTTTATATAAATGACTGTAAAATTACGTTTTTTGTCATCGCTAATTCCAACCCTAATAGATAATGAATTAAGGCTAGGTATGCCGTTCTTAATCAGAAATTAGCGAGCTCGTGTAAAGCAATAACCGAGTATCGGATCAGCATTATTCAGTACACGTGTACTTAACATAATTACCTGACCGTTTCATTAGAGGGCATGGACTGGACCGTTACGGCTTTTGGGATCAACATAATTTATTTTGTCGTTTCGTTTCATTACGCTTCAGGATATCGATAAATTAGACGACTAATGCGAGGAGTAGACAAAAACCGGCCAAGTGCGAGTTGGATTTGTACATGATGCGTTCCGTATCATCGTACCAACAAAAATGCATTTTACATGACAGGGGCCTTTTAATTATTGACTTTATTTAATTTTATTTTATACTATGTATTCTTATAACCTCTACAGTAAGTACCTAATTCCTCATGTGAAAATTCCAAGGGTATTTATTGTCATTATTAAGATAAACAAAAAAACGCTTTACTTTTAAGTTTTTCTTCGAATGTAGTTTTTTTTTGCTTTATTAGCAGAATGTTTGCTCTTTTCTTTTTAGGGTTCCGTAGTCAACTAGGAACCCTTATAGTTTCGCCATGTCTGTCTGTCTGTCTGTCTGTCTGTCTGTTCGTCCGCGGCTAAGCTCAGAGACTGTCAGTACTAAAAAGCTGTAATTTGGCATGAATATACATATCAGTCATGCCAACAAAGTAGTAAAATAAAAAATAAAAAAAATTTTTTTTTTAGGGTACCTCCCATAGACGTAAAGTGGGGGTGATTTTTTTTTCTCGACTAACCCTATAGTGTGGGATATCGTTGGATAGGTCTTTTAAAAACATTGGGGGGTTGCTAACATGATTTTTGTATTCAGTGATCTGTTTGCGAAATATTCAACTTTAAAGTGAAAATTTTCATTAAAATCGACCGTCCCCCCCCCCCTCTAAAATCTAAAATGTTGGGAGGAAAAATTTGAAAAAAATCAGAATGGTAGTAAATATATTACATTTACAAGGAAAATTATAGCGGCTAAGATTGCTTGGGAATTAATAAATAATATTAGGGGACAATCTCACACAAATCGACCTAGTCCCAAACTAAGCAAAGCTTGTACTATGGGTACTAGACGACGATAAACATACATATATAGATAAATATAAATACTTAAATACATAGAAAACATCCATAACTCAGGAACAAATATTCGTGCTCATCACACAAATAAATGCCCTTACCGGGATTCGAACCCAGAACCTCTTGCTTCGTAGGCAGGGTCACTACCAACTAGGCTAAAGCGGTCGTTAAATTAATTAATTAATTATTTGTAGTTTAAGAGTACCTAAATAGTAGCCTAGGGTATAAAACATAGCGTCAATACTTTGAAAAAGCTCGTATCTCAAATCAGCATGTAAACAAAACTGAACCTTGATACGCGCGTAATAAAGTTCACTTAGCTAGATTATCGATTGTGAAATACGAGCTTTTTTCAAAGTATTGACGATACCTAAACTTGGAAGATTCCGTACACATACGAAATCCTTAGAAAAATATTACCTACTTGATTTTTTCGCAATGGCTACGGAACCCTATCTTGGGCGTGTCCGACACGCTCTTGGCCGGTTTTTTTATTATTTGTTGTTATAGAGGTCACAGTAAAAATACTTTCTGAAATTTTCAAGTTTCTACCATTACTGTTCAAAAGATACAGACAGACATTCGGAAGAGGCTTTATAACAGTACAGGATTCCATTGGCCAGTCTTTGGTTATGAAACACAAAAAAAGATACTAGATTATATTATTGTTTTTAAATAATCATTTTTAACCCCCGACACAAAAAGAGGGGTGTTATAAGTTTGACCGCTATGTGTGTGTGTCTGTCTGTCTGTCAGTATGTGTGTCTGTCTGTGGCATCATAGCTCTTAAACGGGTGAACCGATTTGGATGCGGTTTTTTTAATAGAAAGCAGGTTTCTTGGCGATGGTTCTTAGATATGTTTCATCAAAATCGGTTCAGCGGTTTCAAAGATGATATGAGCTCTTTTGTTAGCTGCGGAAGGGATCTTAGACGTATGTGGTTTTTAAAATTTTTAATTTATAGTTATTAAATTTATTATACCTAGCTCGTTCTACTATGATATAATGATTACGGTAAATTCTCTAGTATCTTTCAATAATACGAGGCAAAAAATATACGAGGATTAGTGCATATTATGTTTACCTTCTTTGTTTGGGAATTTGTTTAATGTTTGAAGGTATGACATAACTCCCGTTCGTAAAAACAAATAAAGTTCCCTACTTAATATTGTCCAACAGTACAGCTATAATTAAAATTTAATACAACCATCTCAAATTCTTATTGTACGTATTTCTCATAAATTTTGTAAGTACCTTCGTATAAAGTTTGTTTATTAATGCCATAGATATAAAACTCTGTTTTATTTATTATTAACAAACCGTGATAACTTGGTATCGCATTGTCTACCAACTGAATTACATCTAATTGTCTGAAAGCACGAGAGCTTTGTATGTAAAACAGTCGAGTTTTCCAACCCCGTATGGAGCAATGACTTTGCTAAGTGTAGTACGGCACTCTAATGTCGACAACCGTTATAGTTTCATAGTATTCTGTGGATAATGTTGTTGATTGTACATAGAATAACACACTATTGTAACTTAGTTTGTAATACATTGTGTACAGTTGTTTTTTATCCCTAAAATAAATAAATAAATAAATAAATGACCTCTGTGATTTAACCTAAAGTGTAGCGTAATTTAAGTCAGGCCATGAGAAACCCTTGAATTTGTTTATTTTATACCCATTCCGCGACTCTTCGGCACGGTGTAATTTAGTCGTAGCTACTTGTTTCAAATACCGCAGTGTCTCGAAAGTATTTGACCAGTGAGTGTTGACATACAGAACTTCAGGCTAAGAGATTAGCGTTTTCACATTATCCGATCCGATATCGGTATCGGACGCCGATACGATATCGGAGGGAGTTAAATTTATGAAATATGTATCTCCGATATCCGATATCGTGTCGGACAATATGAAAGACAGATACATATTTCATACATTTAACTCTCTTCGATATCGTTTCGGCGTCCGATACCGATATCGGATCGGATAATGTGAAAACACTCTAATTGTCTAACTCAGCGGTTCTCAATCTTTTTTGGTGACGGAACCCTTTTGGAAAGCGAAATACTTGACGGAACCCTATAATAAAATAATAGTTTTTAAAAGTGTATTCTTTATTAATAGGCGTCAGAACGGTCGACCAGAGAGAGGTGTTTTGAATTTTTTTTTCAATTCTTGCGGAACCCTTATAGGGGTATCGCGGAACCCTAGGGTTCCGCGGAACACACTTTGAGTATGGCTGGTCTAACTCCCTCGCAATCGCCATCGCGTTCATTTTGACAGTTCTTGTATGGGCTGACAATTGCTATCGGAAACAGCCAGCTGTCACAGCCGTACGAAAACTGTCATTTCAATCCAATGCCATGTGTCAAAATAGTTACACAAATTACCCAGGGGGGCTACTCCGAAATTCGAAAATCGAAGTTAGCATCGCATCGTCTTGCTCGCTCTTGTATTAAATACTATTAGCGTGAGAGGAATGGCACGATACGAAGTTCGAATTTTGCACTTCGTAGTTTAAGGCCTGCTGCGACGTGGTCGCTTACAATGAGCTGCATAAGAAAGCTCAAAGTCACTCAACAGCAATGGAGCGAGCTATGCTCGGGATTTGCCTGCGTGATTAAATCAGAAATGAGGAGATCCGGAGGAGAACCACCACCCTTTGGGTACGGTACCCTAAAAACATCAGATTACCAAGATCATATATGAGACATGTTTCTTTTCTGCTGTTGGGTGGGGACATTTCTGTCTATGATCCTTTTAAGATCAAGACTTTTCTTTTGTGCATTATCTTCAACCCATTATGTAAAAACACCGAACTAAAGTTACAAAATAATAAATCACGAACAACAAGGTTTTTCTTTTAAGAATTTGTGCCCAAGGTAATTTGAGAGTAGAGCCTCTTTACTTTTATTAAACCGAAGGTAGTAAAAGATTTCAAGGATAACAAATGAGATTTTCCTAATATGCCCTAATGGTATATTTTATTTGATAGAAAACCTTTGCGAAAATGGCAGCATTCTTTTAAGATATATCTGTGAGTGAAACGTTCTGTGTCAGATGATGGATGAGCGTGATAAATGGTTCAATTATCTGGACTAATAATTTCCGAGGATCTTCATGAGAAGCTTTTACAACAAAGATATTATTCAAGCTTTAAAGGGTGATTCTTCGAGGCCCCGATTTTCGATGTCCGGGGGCTAATTTTAATGAACCCTTCAGTTTAGAAGTTTGATTTTTTTTCAGAGGTAGCATATATCTGTATTTAACTGGGACATATGTCAGTTTTTGTGTAACTGGTTTTAATTATTTTATAAAAATAATTAACACCATGATTTTTACTACTCTGTCGTGTCCGTTCCCCATTTTCATGAAAACATACGATAATATCTCAAAATCAGTCAACTGTAACAATATGTTGAGTGACCACATTCAAAGAATATTAGTTGTTACGTAATAAACAACTGATGAATAATTTTTACTTGTAGTATTAACTTCATAACTGAGGAAATAGGATGTGTCCGGCGTAAATTCTTTATTACTCTGGAGCGCGTTTCAATCAGTCGTTACATAAAGAAAAATTAAGAAACTGGTGATAAATTCACACGTGGGCTGATTTTACTCGCGTTTCGAACATGTCTAACATTAATATTAACGTATTTTTTTACTACTATTTTTATTCCTCTGGACACAAAAACTAAAATGTTAATTATTTTCAAAATGGTTTCATAAAAATGAGTGCCAAAACAATATTTATGTTACTGAACAAATCTATTTTCATGGGAGCATGAATTTTTCTGTCAAATAAGCAAAAAAAAATACGACAGAGGAATAAAACAAAAATCACGACCTCGAAGAATCGTAAAGAGGTTAAGGCTCTACCAAGCTTTTGGCGCATTTATGGCATTAATTTAATCCCTTGCTTGCTTCATTACTGGCTAGTTCTGAAATTCATGTGTAAGATATTAGAGGATTCTGATACTGTTTGTGTCAGATATGCAATAAATAGTTTACACAAATTCAACTTAGGTTAGATTTTTCAGCACTATTTAGGTAGACTTATATGTAATTTAAGGTTTGATTTTAGCCAATTATTTCATTTATAGAGGTTTATAGTTTTGAATGAAAATTTTCTGAAATGCACATACCGAAATTGGTAATCCTAGCGGCAGTATTCCATACTTTAATATTATAAAATTTAATTAATGTGAAAGTGTGTTTGTTTGTTAGTCCTTCTTTCACGTCAAAACTGAGCGACTGATTACCGTGATTTTTTGTATGGACATAGTTGAGGGGCTGGAGAGTGACATAGGCTACTTTTTACCACGGGAAAACATGTTTTAATCTACTTCAACGAAGCCGCGGGCATAAGCTAGTAAGTAAGATTTCTGAACTAAATTTTAATTTACCAGCTTATCGGTGGGCATTCCATCAAAAGGCTTGTTTTCAGTTAAAAACGAAGATAGGGAAACTATTGGCATGATTCTAGGAATGTGCTGGTCGTGTAATGTATTGTTTGTAGGATCTTTTAGTTTCGATCAATCGTTGCTTCATTATCAAGGTGTGCTCGAACGTATAGCCTAGAATTCCTACAATTTTACATCAAATGATATCTGTAAGTTCCAGTCTCTCTCTACAAGAATGCGCTATCGTTGTGATTGTTTCGAACTAGGTCAACACGTACAACCTTTCATGAAGCTAGATGAAGAATAATGAGAAACATCTAGGAAATATTAAATACTAGCTGTTACCCGAGACTTTGTCTGTAAAGAGTTTGTTTATCGCTATCCTGCAATTCCTACGGGAACTTTCTAGGGTAAAAATATCCGCTATTAATCCAGGTTATGTAATGTTTTAATACTTTTCGTGTGAAGGAAGTCCATTCATCCTCACAATCATATTTATAACAATAGTAAGAATATTAAGGAAGAAGTAATATTAGATACCTACCTTAGTCTTTAATATTACGTTTCAATTTTCTATTCTAATTTTTTATCTGCTTAAATATCCATACATTTTCAAATTTAAACTGTTTATCATAACTACTAATCCTTAATCCTAATTGTAGTTTTTTTCAGTTAAGGAGCTGCTACATTTTTTTACTTAAGCTGTTGATCATTTTGTTCACATTAAGTGAGTAGGTACGTCTATTTTTTTAATTGATATGCTTTTTATTAATAATTCCTTGTAAAATCTTAATTCAACGGCAGATGGTCTTCACCCATCGCCTCGCCAAATAGACTGTCGGAACAAATCACCCTAAAACCCAAATACACCTTAACCTTTAAAACGGATAGCAAATAAAAACAAAAGCCAACGAAGACATATCTGACGAAGCAAAACCCTTGACTGGCACATTTGTTACGCGGTGTTGTCTGCTACGCGTAAGCTACGCGGATGTATAATCTAAGCTAGAATGTGTAAGGTAAACGTACCTGTGCTCGACACTGACCCAATACATGGCACCTTCAATCTTATGTCATAGTAAGAGAGGTGACAAATGGGTGTCATCTACTGGGCGTTGAGGTGTCGAGCATTGGTACGTTTACCTTAGCCGATATTTTTGTTTACTAACATACTTACTCGCTAGGGCAAAACAATGACAGATAATTTTATTTTTATCTTAAAGTGTGTCATACTGTGCCTGTTCTAAGCAATTTGTAGCGCAGTTGAACGGACCCGATCGGCCCATCTTGTTATGTCTGCATCTTGTTGTCGTATAGGTAGAGCCTATAACATCTGATTTAAGTGACCTAAAGCAAAGCTTAAACAAAAAAAAACTTATTTAAATCAGCTTAAAGCACAGTTTCATAACATACATCAATGTTTTGGTACCATAGAATCAGTTGCCAAGCATTGTCGTAAATAAAGGTGGCATTCACTTGTTTTTACGAGTTATACGACGACCCGTATCGTACGTTCGTGTAAATCAGCCCTAAAGGAAACTCCAAAATGAGGTTGTTCCTTGAAGGTTCCCTTGAATCAGAGCAGGCGAATAGTTGGCAAGCCACGCGGAGACTGAAAAAGAAATCAGACGGCTGAATAGATTTAATAAATCAGAAAGTGGGTAGTATACTTATTTAATTTTGACCATTTCGTCCATCATTATCAGATCTTTACTGATGTATGTACCTATGCTATATTATATTTTGAGAGTTAGAGTGTTCTTGCTTAGAATCGGAGAGATGCAGAATCGATTTAACAGTAGCGAGACAATCCACGTTTAACGTGATCACGTCAAATAATAACATACCTACTAGGTATAAGTAAATACACAATGTGAAAAATTTGTCTAAGCTTCACCTAAAATTAAACAAAGGCTTAAAACTTTTATTTTTAAAAGTGTTTGATCCTGTTTATCTTAAAATTCAGCATAGGTATATACCTCATTAAAAAATCTTCAATACATTTCTTATAGGTACCTACCTAATGATAAAATTATGTTTTGTAAACTAGAGATAAGTAGGTACCTAGAAAATCAAGACCCCAGAAAATATCAAGAAGAAGTGAAACCATCTAAATACATTAGTACATTACAAACTAATCCATTATTAAGCTAAAGTGGCCTGTTTTATCGTCTATCAGCGAATAGAAAAGGAAATAAATGTAACGTAAAGCATTGCAAAATGAAAGCATCGAGCATCGTGAGAACCATTTCATCGCACAGATTGCCAGAAGGTCTTACCAAAAAATATCCGTATTTATTAAGAAACGTATTCGGGATCCCCGGGGAGTGAGATGAAATTACGCAAGTCTTACGTAAACGGTAGAAATTCCGAATAGCTACTGCAGAGTCTGCAGTCGGGATACAAGTTCCGTGTTTCAATTGTTTTTATCGATTTTAAAACCAACCGATTCGTCAGGAATACTAGATGGGTCTAACACATTTCTTTTGTTTGCGTGTCTTCTGTGCACATGGCAAAAGTTATGGTTCTGTAGCTAATATTTTTTAGTCAAATCTATTTCGGCTTGGCCTACTTTTGTCCCATTTAAGTAAGTAAATCTCAAGTTTGCAGACTCGGAGTCTCTAATTTTTTTGTCCACAGGAGAGATAATTTTTGTTTCTTACGCTGTTATGACCCGAAAACGGGACTAATCGGCTATTATTTTTGTACTAGGTATACAGTAATTGTTTTTCCATTAACCATTGGCCAACTCCCTAAACACTATAACTAGTTCCATGGCATTTTAGTGTTATCGCCGTACTTAAACCTTAAATCAAAGTTAACGTAACCTAAGTGGCGGGTTTTAGGTATCGTAAATATTTGAGTTTCAACAAGAAAATCTACTTCTACTGTTCGCAACCCGCAAGGCGGCTAAAAAGCAGCCGCAGCCTCTAACGTACATTTTTGACACGTAAAATGTCTCTTAAACGTCTTTGCTTTAAAGTGTCAAATATTATGGTAAAATAGCGCCTCTAGCGGCATATATCAGCAAAAACTGTTTTCATTGTATTATTTTTATGAAAGGAGGTGGCAGATGAGCAACTAGTTAGAGTAACCTGTGGGTAAGTGAGGAAATTTACCAGCCTTCTTTTCACGACGGAACACAGCAGCGCAAGACAGGCTTGTTGACAGGATTAGCAAGCAGGAGATCAAAAAAATCTCAAATTGTCTCAATTTAACGTACAAGATTTTTAGATGAGACCAAAGCACACCAAAGCTTTGACCACTCCCACAGCACAAGCCTCGGATACGGGATTCAAATGCCCAGTTTGAGTCAACACCCCATAAACCACTTTTAATGTAAAGTCCGAGACTTTTAACGCCTCGTTTTAACATTACGATAAAGACAATGTAAAATAATCTTATGAGAAGTAAGAAAAAGCGTAGAAGAAAAAGATAACTTGATTTTCGTACAAACGCGCTGGGCGTAAGAAACATCTTTTCGTTCGCAAAAACAATGTCGCAGTGAACTTTTTCGTGGCACAACGAATAGCTACTTAGTGGAAATTGTGGCGGAAAAGAAGTCGTAATTCCGTTGGAGCATTCTATCAGCTTTGGTTATGAGCCCCAAGGGCACAACTCGTGTTGATATACTATGTTAGAAATGTTATATAAAATGTTGCCAAATATAAGATAAAAGCCTAAGTAAGTAGCCTAGTGTTTTTGGCCTATAACCTTCTTATGCAGAGAATCGTGGGTTCATGGGCATCCACTTATAGGTAAGTGTTTCGGAATTCAAGTGCGAAATTAACTAGGATATTTTAGATGTATCATGCTTTTCGGTGAAAGGAAAAATCACGATTAAATCTTAATATACCTGAATAAAAAGTATGGTGTCTATGTAGTTTTCATCGCACTGGCCCAGTGTGGGAACTAAAGTCCAAGCCCACTTATATTCTGAGAGGACGCTTGTGCCCAGCTGTGGGATTTATAATAGAGAAAAGATGAAGATCTAGAGTGAACTTCCATAAAAGTGGATTGAAGTGTTATCGAATAAAAAAATATGTCTTAGGTTTTTCTCCGAGGCGACTCCGTCTGCGAAGAATTCGTTTATCGCTATCCCGCGGGAACTATGCAATATTCCGGGATAAAAGTATTCTTCATGTTAATCCGGATTATAAACTATCTGTGTGCCAAATTTCATCAGAATCCGTCAAACCGTTTTAGCGTGAAAGAGTATCAAATCCATCCATACTTACAAACTTTCGCGTTTATAATTAGTAGGACTCCCTGCGGAGTATAGGTAACGCCACCAGAGTTGAGGCCACGCACACAACCACATCTCATGTAATGACAGCGGGATTTTGACGTTGTGTTGACGTTTAACGACAACACAACGTCAAAATCCCGCTGTCATTACATGAGATGTGGTTGTGTGCGTGACCTCAACTCTGGTGGCGTTACCTATATTAACAACATAAGAGTGGAGTTTGGGTATTGTGGACATAAAATTAGCGACTTCGAGTCAGCAAACTTAGATTTATTTAAATGGGCCGAAAGGTAGCCAGGCGTCCCACACGTTGATGTAGACCGACATTGAAATATTAAATTTCAAATATAATTTCGCACATAAATTCGGAAATCCGGCTCGAACTCACGACCCTCTGCTTGAACGGCCATACGTTTGAACCACTGGGCTACCACACACCTTATTCAAACCACACACAAGAAGTTAAGTCCGTGTAATTCCTGTGCACATTCTCCAAAATGTATCTGGCAAAAAAACAGATAAATAAGCCACTTTACGTCTGTTTACTTGTCGCACTTTTAGAATGGGACTGGCCCAATTTGAATTATTCTCATTTCTTAACTAATCCTGTTAATAATTCGAATAGTACGTTGACACCACCAATCAACTGACGTACTTTTTATGAGCTGTCAAAACACAATTCTCCCATAGAGTTTAAATGGCATTAGCAGCTTATGACAACTCTTGTTCGCCAACTCAAACAACTAGGTAACCATTTATTTATTTATTTTAAACCAACAAAAATCTAATTTTGCAGTAAATCGAAAATTAATCTGGTTTTCAGGGCTAAAGCATAAAGCAGGGATAAAGCGTTTTTTTACTGGAGTCGTGTCTTCAAATTATTTTTTAATGGCGTCACAATCCCTATTGTGTCAGTCTCATTCTAAGGGTGCATTGTGTTAAGCCTTTTTGATCCCGATGACTATAGGCATTGAGCCCTAAATTTAAGCCTATCGGTTCTTTTTAGGGCTATACTAATATTATGGTCTTTTAAAGACTTGTCATTTTAAAAAGTCTATGGGCCTACATATAAAAGGCCTTCTTTGTTCAGCCTAAGTAAACCATCAGCATCATCATTTCAGCCGAAAAACATCCACTGCTGAACATAGGCCTCACAAAAGGTTCGCCAAACGGATCCGTCCTATAGTCTTCGGAAGCAGTAACTTAAAGTCTAATTATACTCATCTTACGCAATTGTCTCACGAGCATAATCGATTCGCGGTCGGCGCCAGCGCGTCTGGGCGCCCTCAATCATAGATTAGAATATTTATTCTGTTTATTTGACTGCATTCTGAACAAAGCATAACCGATACAACACTGAATACTGAAACGGTATTATTAAACAGCAAGGGTTGAAAGGTTTGTTATTTTTTATAACTAAATCATAGATCAACCATATACAGGATAAATAATAATGTGTGGTTTATATATGGTCGTGTTTTTCACTTGTTTGTTAATCGATGAATGGGTTGTTGGTGGGACCTGAACATAAATACAAGGTTTTGTAAAATTAATCCAGAATATTTCAGCAGTTGTTTGGGTTACTATGACTGAACTCTCGTGTATAATATTCTGCAGGGAGTTTTGTGTTTGTCTAAAATATTCCATACGTTAATCGTTGTTCAAAGTACAGGCACCGCGTGAAAGCTGTGTGACTACACTATGAATCAGAAATTGCGATTATCCTTACAAGTGTGTTCAGTCAAACTATCTATTCTACTGAATAAACATTCCCGATTATAAATAGTTTAAAACACTATATGTATGTATCCGTCTAGTACGTTTTGTCGTGGAGTAGCAATTGGCATGAACCTCTGTATAATTAAGTATCAATGAAATATTTAATATTGAAGTGTTTATTCGGAAATCAACACAGAGATTAAGAATGTGCTGATACTGAACCAGTGAGTCACACCTTTGGCCAATCTGCACTTTCCATCAAGTAATAAAGGTCAGTCGCGGTCCGAAATAGGGCCTGACCAACGAGTATACGCTCTATTTAATTATTTACCTTTCAGATTTCGTTTCAAAAATTACCTTCGGCTGGAAAAGTCTCCCAGTCTGACACGAAGCATGGATTAGAACCCCAGAGTTGTAGAACTAGGGCCCACGTCGCGGGTACGTGACTTGGGTCTCAACGAAATACGAAAAAGTACTAAATTCTTGCCAACCGTATACATTATAGTTATATCGACATGACAGATACGTTTCTATTCGAACGGCGGTTGGAGTTTTACAGTTTTATGAGTTCAAAGGCTGTTTGAAAATGTCTAGTCGCCTTGAGGAACAGTGTAACCGTGAAATGTTTGTAACTTTGAGTAATAAAGGGGTTGTTTATTGATTTATGAGTTGGTTAAATGTACTTTTCAATAAAGTTGAGTTTTCAAATTGAAATAGATTATATATTTGTATATTATTTATAACCAAAGTTACAAACATTTCACGGCTACACTGTTCCTCAAGGCGACTAGACATTTTCAAACAGCCTTTGAACTCATAAAACTATAAATTTCCAACCGCCGTTCGAATAGAAACGTATTTGCCATGTCGATATAACTATAATGTATAGGGTTGGTACTTTTTTATTTAGTACTTTTTAGATTTTAGTACTTTTCGTAGTACATACTACAATACTACAACACAATAATATGTACACTACATACTAGGTACTAATCGCAACATTTTGCACGCACTTATTTAGTTCCTATTTCGTCTGTTTTCTATTCCTAGTGAGAGTCCGAGAACTATAGAATGAAACGACAAAGTAAATTAAACGCAAGGTGTTATTCCCGTTTTTATAAATCATCATCATCAACATCCCACTACAGGGCACAGGGCCTCCTCTCATAATGAGAGGGCATACAATTCTCGGAATGAGAGGGCAAAAATATAAATAGCAAACAATTATTGTTTTCGTCATAAATCATCAAATAACTATCTGAGAGTACTTAATATTAAAACCTAGTAATTTATTTAATTTTTTAAAGTTGCACAGTAGATTATACCATTTAATTGATATTTGATGATATAAAAACTGTTCTAAAAATAACTTAACTACATGAAAAATCCGCGTAAGTCTTATTAATTACAACGGATTGCATTTATTTAAAATTTGAAGCTACTTATTAATATCTATTTACTCGAAAATAATTATGAAAAATAAATTGATAATCTGTAAGTATATTATTATATAAAAATCAAGCGTAAAACTAACATTTCCCTTTTAACCCTTTTCATTACAGTTAGATGAAGAGATAGATTGGATGATTTCGTATAAGAAAACACAGTGCTATAAAGGATGCTGAAGTTTATTTCCACATTTTTGATACGCGTCTGTATAATTTTACGGGAAGCGAACTTGCAGGTTCCCGTTACCGACAACCCTACCCGAGTTGATCCCATGCATATTTAACGGAATCGGAAAGATTTAAGTCCCGGCTTCTTACTGGTCAATCCATCAAATTGATTCCACTTGAAGAAATTAATATTACTTTAGGATTTGCTCAAGTATACAGCAGTCAACTAGCTGTTTTCTACAGCCAGCATTCCCATATGTGTGCAGAGCCTCCGAAATACAGTGGTTACCTTTGAGTAAACTGGAGAAAAGACTGTTCAGCTGTTCAAATCTGGCTCTATCAAGACTCATGCTTTCCATCATGGGAATATCATGGATGGTCTTGATTATTGTTCTTCGCCACACGGTACTTTTAGACTATAGGTTTCAGCCTAGTTTTTTTGTTTCTTTAGTAGGTACTGGCCGTGGCCGAAACATCAGTCTGATTTCAACCCATAAATATATATCTAGTAAGAGTTTTCGGCCAAATCCAGTAGGATTCCAGGTCATCTCAAATTATCTCTAGCTTTACGGAACCAAATGGGCACAACTTTTATTAGGTATATCGTATAGTTGGGCAGTGGAAAATCTTACATAACTTCTGGTCTTCATTGCAGCATTGCATGTTTCTCGTACATTCTTTGGCGGGATACAACTTACAATATAGGTAACAATAATTAACTACCTATGTCAAAGAATTAAAAACAATACAATTCATATTGCAAATCATAGTTTTGCGGAATTACAAACTCTTTATTTCAATACATTTTTTGAAGCATTTTTTAACAGTAGAAATAGTTTTAATTGCTATGCCATACCTACATATACAAGATATTTAAACAAGTATGTTACCCATATTATTTACTTTACCATAGTTTTTTTTTTAAATTTATGGTGGAACTTTGATACAAAAAATTAACATGTGTACGAGTATTCCAAGTACCTATGTACCTAATTAAAATGTGAAAATCGATTATCGTAATAAATTATTGGCATAATTAGTGAAGATTTGTTAAACATACATATATTCTTTTGGAAACAATTTCTAAAATAGTCATTTAGATTAATTACATGAATGGCACATTTAAAAATATGTTAGGTATATAGATACTTGTCTGCAATTTCAAATGAACTAAGCATGGTTGCGGATGGTACGGGACCGATCTGTTTGGCGAGCCTTGGGGGAGGCCTATGTTCAGCAATAGACGTCTTTCGGCTAAAATGATGATGATGAAACATGTACCTTTCAAATTTAGGTAACAAGGAAAAAAATATGAAAGTAAAGTAAGTTCAAACAAAGTCTTTTTTTTACCAGTAATAAAATAACAAAAATAGAAATAAAATAAAAAACCGGCCAAGAGCGTGTCAGGCACGCCTAGGATAGGGTTCCGCAGCCGTTACGAAAAAATCCTTGCATATCTTATTAATTTTACTATAATTACTTATACTGTCCATATTAAACAAGCAATATTTTATAGGTCAAGCTGCTATTTACTCTTAAACTACTAATAATTCTCAAGCAAACTTAGCCGTTAGAGTTTTCCTTGTTAATTTGACATATTTTGTCCTTATGATTTATTCCAAAAATTTTATACCAGCAGTTTAGCTTTTAGAGGGGGCGGGGGGCACTCGATTTTAACAAAAAAAATCACTTTAAAGTTGAATATTTCTCAAACGAATCACTATGTCGAAAAATCGTTGTCACAACTTAGAAATGATTTTAAAAGACCTATCAAACGTTACTCCATACTGGTTAGACGAGACAAAAAGATACCTCCACTTTACGTCTATGGGAGGTACCTACTCTAAAAAAACTTTTTTGTACATTTTATTTTTTCACTTTGTCCGGATAATTGCTATGAAAAATTACAGCTTTTTAGTCTACATAGTCTCTGAGCTAAGCCGCGGACGGACGGACGGACAGACAGACGGACAGACGGACATGGCAAAACTATAAGGGTTCCGTTTTGGCCATGTTGGCTCCGGAACCAACAGTAAAAAAAAGCTTGGCTTGAATTAACACTTTGTTACTTGTCGGTTTTACTTTCATATCTTGCTAAGCAGGTATAAGAAAACAAGATACAAACAAACATAAGTCATAATCTATGAAAAATAATGAAACAAATAATTAATAAACATAATATTTGCACACTTCTGGCAAAACAAACTAGATAAGGGCTGTTCAAATATTACTTCAAAAACAACTTCCTATTTATTTTTAAAAATTTGAAGCATTTTATTTATTTACATGTTTTTATTATTTATTATGTTTTATTGTTTTTATGTATTTATTATTTTTTATTATTAACTTAAATTTTACCCACATGCAGTGGTCGGACTGATTGAATAGGTTCCTAATCCAAAAACCAAAAATACCAATATATTATATCATATATCAACAACATAATATTTGACAAGTCCGTTGATTTTGCCACTAAATTTTTTAGCAAAAAATATTACGTAGACTACAATATGCAACCCTATTAAGTAGAATATAAAACCAATAACGTGATTACTTTCAGATAATTGTATCACCTGAGGCATTTTTAACTCTCCTACGCAACTAAGACACAATACAGGAATTTGAAAACAACACAACTAAAAACGTTAAATTGGCAAATTAATTAATGCATTAAGTACTCCAAACCAATCAAAATCAAAAAACAAAACAAACAAAACATCAAAATCAGGTAAGACAAGAGGATGAAAACAAGCATATTTAATGCTGTCCCGTTCTTAACTACCAAAAACACCAATCCACAGAGTAGCAATTAAATTTTTTGAATCACTTTTACCAGAGTAAATAAAGTTAATATCCTACCCAATACTACGCTGAAATCTCACAGGTCTTCACCAGACAAATCCTCGACTGCAACTAAAGGCTATTGAAGACGTTAGATTTCGCTTTTATGCCTAAATTTTATCAATTAATTACTAAACAATAACGTCATTATCCCTAATGAGAGAAAGAAAATACATTAGTGAAATGTATTTTTAGTACCTAATGGGGAGCAGTAAGATTACGCGACTTTATTTATACTAAGTAATTAGTAAATTAATTTTTAATTGTTAGCATTTTTCCTGTCACAGATTTTTCAATCTCTTGGTTAACTTAACTTGATATTAAGCTAAGACATAACAACATCTGCTTACCTGAGCAAGTAAAATTTTCATCAAAGGTCTCTTTATCCTACCTAAGCGATCGAGTTTTACTCGGCGTTTTCGCATAGAAAAGATCTAAATAGATTTTTTGCTTTGGCAAATTCTTATACATTGTGTAACAAACATCGAAATCGTTGGAGTTGTTTTTAAGATGTCAAAACATAGACATTAATTATACATGTAACATACAGGTTGTAACAAAACTCGACACAAAACAGTATCGGCCAGCGCAAACTAACATCTAACTAAACCTACTAAGATTGGTTGCAGTTCCTCTACCGAACCCATCTATCACCACCACCACACTAACTGACGCGTTTCGAACTCAACCAGAGGTCATCCTCAGAGCAAGAAAACCGTTCACCATGCTACCAGATGTTAGATGTGTCACATTTCTTGCATAAACATAGCTATCATAAGATCGCAGGTAAGCAAAGTAATTGCTTCAGTTCATTGATGGCCACCATCTTAAATATAAAGTAGGGTATACGACCAAAACTTCTATTTGAGATTCGTTAGGTCTTTTGTCAGGTCCATCCTGCGCGAAAACCGTTAATTAACTTACATAATTGTGATTCAGAATGACGTGGGATGGAAACTCACTCGCGCAGAAAACCGGTAAAGTTTCTAGAACTTCTTTAATTTAACTAACGGCTAACAAACCGAGCAAAAAGTTTAGTGGCGCAGTTCTGTTGTCAGTTGGACAGTCGGCTTGTTGAGAGGATACAAAAGCGACAAATTCACAATTATTGTGAAACTCACAGACGATATTAACGTTCGTTAAATTTTAAATAGCATTTCCAATTTTTTAGGGTTCCGGAGCCAAAATGGCAAAACGGGACCCTTATAGTTTCGTCATGTCCATGTCTGTCTGTCCGTCTATCTGTCTGTCTGTCTGTCCGTGGCTTAGCGCAGTGGCTTATCATCATCATCAGCAGTGAGCCCCTTTCTCGGCCCTCTTTCTGCTGCTACCTTTGAGAAACTAAGGTATAGGTACTTACACTATTTAACAGTCTGGGACAATTTTAAGGCTCATGAACCTGAACTAACCGGTTAAAACCAGACGCAAGCCAGGATATTTTGGCCGCAAATTAAATCTCCATTAGTGATTTGAAGAGGTATTAGATTCCAATTCACTAGCTAATATTGCTGAACGGACCGGATATAACAATCCTTCGGCAGTCAGGTAAAAACGGCAACTTAACTACTTACAACCTAAACTGTCGTTAGATTAACGAAACCAGTTCCTGCAGCTTCATTTAGGTGATGCGAAAAATACTGTTTAATTTCATTGCGGGGCAGCGCAGTCATGAATTGATAAGTGATCGATCATCGACGGCAGTGTACTACAACAAGGATAATGCCACCAGCGATCAACTGAGGTACTTTTTATGAAATTGTAGGGGCGCTACCGAGTTTCCGTAGGGCTCCTTGTTAAGGTTGTAGTTGAAGTAGATAGTTAAAGTTATGACTCTTCTAATAATTTATTGGTAAGTATGCATAAGTTAAACTAACAAACTAGTATATCGAGACCGTGTATCTTTGACGTTAGTTTCAGAGATTAAGAGTGAGAGAGAGTGAGCCGCGGAGTACGCGTTGAGATTAATTTATATTGTAGTTTTTAGGTAAATATTGCTGTGGTCGACACTACCACGCAAATTAAAGTAGGGCCACAGAATATATAATAGTACTAACGTACAGAATGGACACGCTCCGCCCCGCACCGATTCGAGTTACCCCTCCCCCCAAGGCGCCGATTGCTTGTCGCCGCTGTTCACCAGTCGGGTGCGCGACGCGATGCATGTCGGCCGCACGGCACTAAACTTTTGCGAAATGGGAATATATTGTGCATTGTATGGGTGTTTGGCGGGTATGTATTACAATACCGAAGTACGAAAGACCGAATGTATTAAAACATCGAATGGGTCAAAAGACCGACACGGTTTTTTTCTGAAACCGTTAACTTTTTAAGATTGTTATAAAACAAACCTAACCTAACCTAATGGGTTCTGTATGATGCCGTTTTAATAAATTCTGAAAAGTTTCTTCTTCGGTATTGTAATACATACCCGTGTTTGGCATCAACCAAAGACAAGGAAAGGAGTTTTTTTCGATTTCCGAAGGACGAAAGAAGGTAGATAACCAACTTTAATTAGCAACATGTAACATTAGTAACTAGGGAAAGTAGGTTTAAAAGTTTGTTACCTATAATGTATTTATAGAAGTCTTATATTAGTAGGTATTTGTAAAATTAATTTGTTAATTATTTCCTATCAATAGATCAATATATACAATTAAATTCTCTAATTGTCTTTACAAAATGAATTAGGTATACACTCATTCACTTATTTTTAAACACTTAATTTAGACAAACGATAACTTTAATTATAAGTACTACGATAATAAAGATTACCTACTCATTTTATTTCACATTACAACGTTGCTTGCGCTCAACGAACGGCGCGGCTTTCACTTTCCGCAGCTATCTCTTTCTATCTCTTTTTGTGATAGTCAGCCCTGTGCATCTTACGCACACACAGGGCTGGGCAAAATACATGCTTTGCTTTAATTAAAATACAAATTACAAAATACTTTCTCGCATGTATTTAAAATACGAAATACAAAATACTTTTAAGTCGAGTATTTGAAATATAAAATACAAAATACAGTATTTCAGGTATTTTTATTTAAAATACAAAATACAAATTACAAAATACTAAGTACAATTAAAACGAATCCAACCCGGCATGGGCAAGCAGAGTAAAAGAAAATTACTCTCTTTAAACATGAAACTACCGTGAGGTCGTGAGACTCACTCATAGTGAAACAATACAGATTATGGTCCGAGAGCTGGCACCAATTTTTGGGTAGGTGTTTGAGGCAAGCTGAAAACTTGTCACATACTTCTCCTATTAAACCCCAACACAAAACTGCAGACCTGGCTGGTGAGTAGCGGGGCTAAATGAAACCATGACTTTTTAATTTTTTTTTTGGTTTCTAAAAATATATTTAGGCAATATGCAATTTATATATGTTGTAGTTTAATGTTTAAAGAATAAAAAAATAATAAGCCAGATGATTTAGTCGGGGCTTTAATATTGCCAGGCGCGTGCAAACATATTTTTGAATGAATGAAAGAAGTTTATTTCACACACAAAACAAAACACATAAGATTACAAAAGAAACAAGAAAAAAAAAACATTAAAATGTGTGTGAAAAAGGTCTCGCCTCAGCATAAATGCGGACTCCTGAGGTGGAGCCAGCGCTTGTCTTCCGGCGGGACCCTCAAAAAAATATAAAAAATGTATTTGATGCAACTTGAAATTTTAATAGAGTATATTATTTATAACTAAAAAAATAAGATTCTCAAAAAGACAGGTCATTTTGGTGGGACTTTCTACCTGCCAGGTGATTTAACAAATAGTACCTGGGCGACCGAGCTCTGCTCGGGCAGAAACTCGGTACCAAGCGTTTTCCCAGAGATAAGACCAAGCTATATCAATTTTTCATCCCCGAAAACCCCCAAATACCAAATTTCATCGAAATCGTTGGAACTGTTTTCGAGATCCTGATTATATACACCGGTTGGGGTGGGGCGGGGGTGAGAGGGGGGGAGGGGATGCGGGGGAGGGAGCGCGGGGATATTAAAGGGGGGATGAAAATTTTATTGATTTTGCCGTAGGATGCACCGTTTTCAAGATATTTGACAAAAACACCGGAGGTTGGGTGAGTCACGTTAAACTATCGTCCGTAAACCGACTTTACAGACAACCGGCTTTTCCTGTTCTGTGCTCCCAATAGGGAACGTGCACATAGACGGTGCTGCCAACTGGTGCCATAAGGGTGCCATCAATTTGAATGTTTTACCTTGATAAGTTTGTTTTACTGTCCGCATAGTGTCTCTTCTGTCGCATTAGTGCTGCCGCCTATAGTTACTGCACGTTCCCTATAATACTTTTTCTAACAAAAAAGTAATTTTTTCTCACAAAAAAGTAACTTTTTCTCACAAAAGAAGAAACAAGTTCATAAAAAATAAACTTAAAAAAAAAACTAAAAATCTTGAAAAAAACGTGGTATCGAACCGAGGTCGGCTGGATCCGCGACCACCCGATTTCTAATGTGCCATTATGATCTGCTCGAAGTGGGCGAAATTTAGCTTTATATTCTAATGCAAACAAAAATAGCCGGAAAACACGAGTAAAAGCGATTTTCTGAAAATGAAACATAGCTAGATCAGTTTTTCATCCCCGAAAACCCCCACATACCAAATTTCATCGAAATCGTTGGAGCCGTTTCCGAGATCCTGATTATATATATACATATATACAAGAATTGCTCGTTTAAAGGTATTAGATACTCACTCGCACGGATATATCATTTGTTAGATCACCTGGCAGGTAGAAAGTCCCACCAAAATGACCTATCTTTTTGAGAATCTTATTTTTTAGTTATAAATAATACCCTATTAAAATTTCAAGTTGCCTCAAATAATTTTTTTATATTTTTTTGAAAAATCAAAATATGTTTGCACGCGCCAGGCAATATTAAAGCCCCGACTAAATCGTCTGGCTTATTTTTATTTTATTCTTTAAACATTAAACTACAACATATAAAAATTGCATATCGCCTCAAATATATTTTTGGAACCAAAAAAAAATTAAAATTAAAAATTCATAGGTTCATTTAGCCCCGCTACTCACCAGCCAGGTCTGTAGTCTTGTGTTTGGGGTATAATAGGAGAAGTATGTGACAAGTTTTCAGCTTGCCTCAAACACCTATCCAAAAATTGGTGCCAGCTCTCCTACTATTACTCACGTTTCAAAACGAGTCGAGTTTAACTCGACAGTTTCGGGCTAATCCGTAACCCTTCCTCTCGGAAGAACACGCTACGGCTGTGCCAAACGTGCACTCAAGTACGCTACGGCCTGAAATACCTATGTCGACTTAAACTAGTTTTGAGACGTGGGTAATCAGTATTATTTTACTAAAAATTACTCTCATTAGAGGAAACTAGGTACTTTTACTGATTAAAAGCAGAGTTTCCTTTCCTAAACACCAGACTTAAGTGTTATCTGCCTCTCATAGGGGAATGAATAAAGTCATGTCTACACCGGCGCGTTTTCATGTTCAACTTAAGATCGCTAAATAAAATCTAAATGTATTTTGTTAAAATGTATTTTGAAGTCATAAGTATTTGAAATACTAACTACAAAATACCTTAGCGTCAGGTATTTGAAATACGAATTACAAATTACATTTTCAGCGAGTAATTGAAATACAAATACCAAATACGTATTTGTATTTCAATTACGTATTTCAATTACAAGTAATTCAAATACTGCCCAGCCCTGCGCACACATTGACGCGTGTACAGACGTCGTCGTGCTTATGTAGATTCAAGAACGCGTATTTTGTGCGTCGTGTCCGCCGTGTGGTAGGGTGCGCGTTAAGCTAGAAATGACTGTGCGGTGTTGAACCGTACAGAAATGTCAAAACACGATAAATCGTGTTTTCCAGTACATATTAGGGTAAACCCTTAGATTTTGTATAGCAATAGCTAATTATGACGTCGCTTCTATGCCTGCACCTGCTAGGCAAGTCAATGGTCCACAGTAGGCCCGCGAAGGAACTACAGTCCTAGAGAGATGGAAGGGCTCATTCTAAAAGGAAGCCTTGTCCAACAGTGAAACCACGATGACGGTGGCTGCAGCATCTCGTTCGCGAACAGTTACATACAATTGATGACATAAGTAAAGTACTTAGGCTGATCATTTCAAAGAAGATAGTGAAAGAAATCTGTGATAGTGAAAAAAGAAGACCGTGGATGGTTTTCGCAGTTCTAATCAGTCAATTAAATAATGGGTAGGTAAGTAGGTGCCCAGGGTTCTAATATAAATATAGGGCCTAAATATTCTAGCAAGTTTTTGTATCTCGTCAATGTTTGTTAGGATTTTAATTGTGGGTGGCTAAATGTTTTCATACATTCGTCGTATAAGTGTACGGCGTCGAAGGGGTGACTAAGTATATTTCGAATCAATAATCCCGCAGAAAAGCTTATTACAGAGAAGTTCAGTCTGCTAGTATAGGGACCGATCCTCCCTTTCGATCGAGCCTTTGGGCCCCTTGAATAAAATTGAATAGTATAGCTCTTTTACCTGGTGAGAAGCAGAGTCGCCAGCAAGTAGAAGACGGAGGGGTGCACGCTGCACTCACACTCCTGCGGCGCAGTCTGCTCCATTGCTGCGTCCGCGCCGAGCTTGTGGTAGGCGATGTACGCACGCGCGGGGCTGCCGTGGGGAGCAATTTTCGTGGCCTTGGATCGCTCCCGGTTGAATAGGTCATCTGGTCGCCGTGAGGCTTGGTTCCTCACCTAGAAACAAAAAAAACTTAAGTGTATTGCCGATTACTGCGAGGTGTCAAAATTAAATGTGCGAGTCGCTTTATTCTCTACTTTATTATATACTTAACTTTAAGGCAGAACACCGAAGCCTTTGAAAAGCTACGAAAAGACGAGCTCGACGCAAAAAGAGACTAGCTAAAAGCCAGACCACTAACGGCTTTAACTTACAATTATAGTGGCGGCGTTCTCACCTGTCCGATATGCTCAAGAACATTTAAGGCCAAAATTGGCTACAACAGTCACATGCGAGCACACCAACGCGCAGACCAATGAGGCGCCAGCTGCTGAGCCTGTCCAGCAGTCGCTGTAGCCGAAATCGGCTCGGACATATACATATATTATATTATATATAAGTACTCTATTTTAAGCTCGGTTTAGACCTGCAAGAATAATCGTGCATGTTGCATTACATTGCGGCACAGGATCACAGGATTGAATGATTGATCGATTGATCATTCGCTTTAATAATAATAAATTTCACGGGACAATTCACACCTTAAACTTAGTCCCAAACTAAGCAAAGCTTGTACTATGGGTACTAGACAGCGGATAAAACATACTTATACAGATAGATACATACTTAAATACATAATAAACACCCAAGACTCGAGCAAAAACATTCGTAGGTAGGTTCGTAAAGCTTCGTAGTCAGGTTCTCTAACAACTAGGCTATCCGGTCATCTAAATTCTCTGTGCGTAATACAGCAAGTACCTACCTACGATTTCTTTTGCAGGTCTAAACTGTGCTTTAGATCTTATTTTAGTTTTTATTTTACCGTAAACCAGCTTTACCCCGGGGCCTCACTCCCGTGGAAGAATTAAATTTGGTTTTCCATCACGTGGCAAATAAAAAAAACCTTCTTAGTGCACCTATAAGATACTCAAGGAATGTCTGCCAAATATCAAGTCTCAAGCTCCAGTGGTTTTAGTTTGCGCGTTATTTTATTATCATCAGTCGCGTTATTTATAGGTAGGTACTAAATATTGGGATTATTCGCGGTAGTTCCTTTGGCTGTGTCGTGTGCACGGGCGCGTGTGTCGAAGGAACTACCTATTGCGTTTTTTTCTCACTAGTTCCTTCACAAGAGGTGAAGGAAGAACTGCGTTTATTTTTTCGCCTTTGTTCCTTTGCTAGAGCTAAAGGTGCTACTGTGACAAAGAACAAAGGCGATAAAATAAACGCAGTCCTTCCGTCACATCTTGTGAAGGAACTTGTGCGAAAAAAAATGCAACAGTTTCTTTAGACAGGTTCCTTCGAAGGAACAGCCAAAGGAAATACCGCGAATAATCCGAAAATTGTATGATTTCTTAATTTTCCTTTTATCCGTTCTTTACTTTTTCTTTTCAGATTGAACGCTGCGCTTGGTCCGCATCTCTAATGAATCCCAATTTAAGTTTACCCTAGGTCAGCTGGTGACTAGGGCAGTTATGTAAGGGGTTTGCTGACCTCGTTTTAGATAACACCGAAGCAAATTTGCAAAATGGAGTTTACCTATTTACTAACTTCAAAGCATGGCAAATATAGGTACCTACGTATCTGGCGAAATTTTAAACATGATACAAAGTAATTTATTGAATCAGGCGTTACTTTGCGGTAACAATTACTTTGCTCATCCGCAAACGCAAACGTGGTGGTCGCGGGTGAGCAAAGTAATTGTTTCAGTTCATGATACAAAGTGTTTCCAGCCCATTTAATGCTGGACAGCATTAACCCAATTGTATTATTTAATTTCGATGCACATTCTAAATTTGATCAGACTCATTTTAACAGTTGATTTAATGCGTTTTATTAACCAGCATTAACAGGGTTATAAAGTTTAATTTCACCTTGTAGAGCGGGGTTGTTACTAAGTAAGGTAAACGTCCCTGTGCTCGACACTGACCCAATACATGGCACCTTCAATCTTATGTCATAGTAAGAGAGGTGACAGATGGGTGTCATCTACTGGGCGTTGAGGTGTCGAGCATTGATACGTTTACCTTAACAGTAAGTTAATCCAGCTTGCCCAGCTTTCTTTCTTCTTAGGGTACCTAACGTACACCTACCTGCCCTACCTAGGTTAGATTAATCCATAAACAAACTAATAAAATAAGAAACAGTAAGTAAGTACTTAGGCGACACCGCGAGCTTCGCTCTGGTTAAAACTCTTAAACCTCAATCAGCTTGTAGGTATGCGGCTAACAGCGTAGGTCTAAAAAACAAATCGAGAATGTTCACAAACGAACGTATTAGCTACTAGCCTTCCGTCCGCAGCTTCGCCCGCGATAAATCAATTTTCCCGTAGGAAAAGGTATTTTCCCGCGGTAAAAAGTAGCCTATGTCACTCAGTGATAATGTAGCTTTCTAACGGCGAAAGAATTTTTGAAATCGGTCCAGTAGTTTCAGAGCCTATTCAATGCAAACAAACAAACAATCAAATCTTTCCTCTTTATAATATTAGTATAGATTTTGACATCTAGAGTCAATAGGGATGTTAAAGCCATTAAAAAATAATTCCAAGTCACGGTCAGTACCTAAAAAACGCTTTATTTTAGCCCCGAAAACTAGATTAATTTTCGATTAACTGCAAAATTAGATTTTTATTGCTTTAAAACAAATAATAAATTAGTTGATGGAGTTGGCGAATAAGTGACGTCATAAGTTGCTATTGCCATTCAAACTCTATGGGAGGATTGTGTTCTGACAGCTCATAATTCTCATAAAAAGTACCTACGTCAGTTGATTGGTGGTGTCAACACCCCTGTTGATATAGGTATTATCAGGGCGAGTTTAGAAAGGGATTGGAGTTGACAGTAATTCTATTGCTTACGTCAAAATATGTATGAAATGACAGTTCTGACAGTCCCGTTCAGATTGCGGTTTGATTATACTATTTAAAAGCTGTCAGAACAGAATTTGTACCTAACATTTGCCCGTGACGTCACTTATTATCTAACTCAAATGAATATAATAATATATATTTGAAAGCTTAATTCCAAATTAATCTGATTTTATTAGAGCTGCGTCTTGGAATTAATGGATAATGGTTACCTTACCCTTTTATCCTTCTAATGTATTTTTAATTAGATTGTTGGGAAACTTTAGCACCCACTTCTTACGAGCAGTGTCACGAATATTATGAATTAATTACTTGTTGATTACAATCATTGTTTTAAAATCAAGGTTGCATACCCCCTATATCATTTTAATTTTAATGACTTAAGATATTATAAGAAGAAATTGAGTTATTGCAGAAAAATTGTTACACCACCTTTGACGAACTGTCTGCACTGACAGCTGCATCATTAAAAAATAGTTATTTGTGCAACAAGAGAGCAAAGTTGGTTTTTACTGCGAGTGTTGATTTTGAATCACGAGTCAGCGAAGGATTCTATAATTGAATCACGAGCGTCAGCGAGTGATTCTAAGTTAGAATCCTGAGTGCGCGAGTGATTCAAATACACGAGATGCAAAAAAACTTTGGTCTCGTGTGACACATACAACTTTTCACCTCAGCAGCGAGAACATAATAAATTGTTAAGGCGAGGTTCTTGAAGCGCGCCACGTTAATTTACACCCCGCACCCCGCCTGCGTAAAAGCTACGATCGCCGCGCGCGCCGTGAACTCGCCGACGGAGGTCACGCTTGCAAGCAACAGTGTAATATAATTTACAGTAGTGTAAGTTGCGACCGAGACCAAGATCACGCTGTAATTTAAATGTTTAGGTGCAATTACTTAAATTACTTTTGTGTTATAAATGTAAAATATGAAACGTTTTCGAAGTGGATACTTCTTTGTCCGCAGCTTGTACAGTTCCAGAATTTCAGTTAGATACAAAACTAAACTATATATGACGCTAAAATACAAATAACGGTAGTTGTCGGTCATTCTTCACGGATCAAGTGGTCAAAAATATGTATACACTCGCAGGAGCCTCGTAAGCCATATGACACCATACTTCTCACGCTCCCACACACTACAAAAATTGCTAAAAGTGGCACTGTCTCGGTAGTCAGCGGTCTAAGTCAATATTGTAAAAACCGAATTTGAGATTTATGAAAAAATGAGCACATACATAGTGGTCGGCAGTTAAGAAGTAAATCCTGACACCTGTCATTTCCATATTTTATAACCTAAAAGTCACTGAGATTATAAACTTTAGGATAATGATAGGTGTCAGGAGTCCACAATATTAAATTTCAAAATCGATTTATTGAATCAGGCGTTACTTTGCGGAGGTCCATATTAATGAACTAAAACAATTACTTTGCTCACCCACGACCCTAAGCCAACCTTAGGCAGCCTTAAGGTCGCGGGTGAGCAAAGTAATTGTTTTAGTTCTTCAAAATCGATGTCATTTTCGTAATTAACGTCCCAAAAAAAACATTAAAACTACACCCATATTGATATTTAGATATTTCAACGCCTCGCACCCCACCGGGGGAGATGGTATTTCACGTCCGCCACGTTGGATTTTAAAATTGTTATTGTTTTCGTAACCAGCGCGACCCGATAAGGTCCCTAAACCATAGAAACAATACCCATGTTGATTTCCAGACCTTGTCCCTTATGTTGGTCTTGTGACCTCTTTTAGGGGTTGAATTCCCAAAAAACCTGAAACACGTGTTTACTCATTTATCGTTAGTTCTCCTGAAAAATTTCGAATAAAATAGTCTAACTAATCTTGTTTCCCCATATAAACTTCGGACCCCCGTCTCACCCCCTTAAGTTGTGAATTTTGAAAAATCCTTTCTTAGTGCACCTCTAGACCTTATAAGGAACCTTTTGGCAATTTGGAATCTCTAGACCCAGCCGTATGGGCTGTGCGTTGATATTTCAGTCATTTAGTCAGTCAGTTTCTTCTTTTATACACGATAATTTTTAATCGGTGATCAGGAACCAATTTTTCTAGATCAGTATTCGATGGCGACCACGTTTAAGTCGCAGTTACACGAAAAAATCCATCAATTTTTTTAAACAATAATTATTTGGAAAATCACTTTTTAACTAAAATCATTGTCACCCTACGCATGGTTTAGTCTATGAGCCTGAAACCTCTTTGACAAGTCAGTTTCTTTAACAAACTTTGACGTGAGACCTGTCATATTTCCCGCCAAAGCGATGACACTAAACTTGACAGAACTACTTAACTAAAACAAATGTACGATGACCATGCATTCGGTGGATGGAAGAAGTTTTAACATTTTTTTTTATTTATTAATTAACCAGAGACCTCATTGCTTTAAGATCTCGTCTATTAAATTCCATTTTGTCTAGGGATCACGATTTTTCAACTCCTGATCACCGATTAAAAATCATCGTGTATATTTAGATGTGTGAAACAGTCATCTTTGTCACCTTCATGCTGAAATAATAAGAATTATCATTTCGGCGATTGCAGCGGTAACATTAGTAAACTTTGTACTGTGGCAATTTTGTCAATAATTGCGAATTTATATTACAGGCACTTGTAAAAAATTTGATAGACCCGTACCACAGAGCAAAAATGTAACCAGTTATTCAACTTCATACTAGAGAGCCCGAATCGACGCACGCACACAGCCAAGCGTCATAGACGGCGCACCGCGTGGGACTGCAGCATTGTTTTGTATTCCGAAGATTACTTAGCGGCCGTGTAATACGCTTGGCTGTGTGCGTGCGTCGATTCGGGCGCTCTAGTATGAAGTTGAATAACTGGTTACATTTTTACTCTGTGCTCGTACTGTTTTTCTTTGTACACTGTGTACTGTGTATAGTTGCGTGGATGGGTGTTTCTTTTTGTGTGTGGCGGTTACATTGAATACGAGTAGTGGTAAATAACAGAAATAAATGACGATACTACTACCCACATCAAGGATACCTATTTAGTCTTAATGTGGAGCGCTTCAAAAATTGGCAAGCGTCCGACCTCCAACACGTTCCGCTCGGGACTGAGCGGCGGGCTGGCAGCGGGGCGCCAGTAAATCGTGCCGTGAACTTCGTTAATATTGGCTTAAAAATTATATATTTTACAAAATTAACAAAATTAAACCCGACGGACATTACATCATTACAGACGTTTATTTTGATGTGACTTTCAATACATCAAGTAGTATAATATTGAAATGAAATGAGTTTAAAGGTACAAAATAGGGGTATGTTTGGATTTTTTTTCTATCGAGCGAAGTTTGTCCAATTATGTAACGAGTGCCCGACGTACTTACAGAAAGGTCTCAAAAGCAACATATATTTTTTTCACGTGTTTAATCATTACCGTTTCTAAATAAAATGAAATTAAAAATTACGTTTCTTCGAGGTACCTCGCCTTAAAGGTATATAAACGTCGTCTTTGTTGTGGTTTTCAACATTGAGTAAATACTCCATAATTGTACCTATATAACAATACAGTATCCGAAAAAGTGTTTGCATCCTTTGCTAGTCTCCAACGCTTAAAAATATCATAAGCTTTTAAATATTTTTCGCGAGTCTTTTAAAGTAAGAAACTTAAATCTGCATTTTGTATTACTGCCTTAACTCGTCTGGTGTTCAATTGTTGACTTCGTCACTGGACTCACTCATATCATGCCATTATCGTGTATCAAACTCTAGATATCGAACTCAGCAGCTAGCGAAACAGAAGAAAAAAAGAATTAAAATTTGAATCCCGCTATTTTTTAAAGATGCGTTCCGATACTGCGCCCGATATTTATCACGATGTTCAAGATTGTTAAAATTATTAATATTTATAATATAGATACATGTTAAACTTTGTATTTTTCTACAACATTTTTACTATTTGATTACTTATATAAAAATATAATCCAATTATTAATAAAGTACCATAATTAAATTTAAAACCTTAACAGACGAATTACAATTAGTACGTATTATGAGTATCCGAACGTTCAATCGTTCATTTATTTTTTAGGCCTACTAGGTATAGAATTTGAAATCGAACTTAGAATCGATTTGATCTTATCTCTCGCTCTTTTCGTATCGAAATGAAAGTGACAGATCAAACTGAAGTTGAAATCTTTCGAATTCAGCACATGGGAAGGATGAATGATGGCATTGTCCTCGACATTTAAAAAAAATAATTAAAAAGCTACTTTGTGTCACGTAGTGAGCAAAATCGGATTTTGCTCACTGTTTTTTAGTAGCAAAACCTGGCTGTTTGAGGTGCTGAGGTGAAAATATTATTTAACGACATTGTTTAATATCTAATCTACTTATTTGCGGTGTATTAGGAACATAGTTACTGTTAAGTAATTTATAAATGAACTAAAACAATTACTTTGCTCACCCGTAAGCAGAGTAATTGTTTTAGTTCATTAATATGGACCTCCGCAAAGTAACGCCTGATTCAATAAATTATATAAAGTAATTTGTAGTTAATTACTTAAGTGAGAAAATCAACCAAAAGCAATAAAAGTACTCTACCGAACTTTCCCGCAATACTGACTGCAAAAAACTTTCGCCAAATAAATGATACAATAAACATTTATTACCCATGTCTCGGTTACCGCCAGATCGAACGTAAGCACATCGAAACGACTTGATAACTACTGTTGTTGACTTACGCTGCGGGAAATAAACACAAAATACTTACTCGTTCATCGGCATCAGAACCGGCACGATAAAACACCTCATCAAAAAGTATGACCTCACATGTTCCTTTTTTAATTAAGAGTACTTAATTAGAAAGGGTATTTTTTGTCGCGTGACTAGTGTTGGGAATGAACGTTCCCTCGCGATTGGGGTTGGTTTTGAGGGCACGAGCGACACTCCCCCACTCTCGACACGAACTGAAGAAAATGAAGCAGTTTTTAGGAAAGTGGACAACAGAAAAGCGTCGAGTATCGATAGAATAGAAATTTGTTTCTATTTGTAAGAATAGTTCAAGTACAGAATTATGATGGTAAAAAACACACCAAATCTAAATACAATGTAAGACCATCAATAAACTAACTTTAAGTTTGATCAATAGGTAATATTTTAGTTGTTATTGATAAAAAAAACATCACTACTTATTATTTAAGAATTAGATAGATTTGACACTAACTTGTATTTCAGTCATTATTATGCTTACATTGCTTACGTAAGTACCCAAAACTACGATGCTTCTTATAAGTTTACTAAATTATTGTGTGTTTTTTTTTATAGTAACGCTTGGCATCATAATGACTTTTTCCCAAATCAATAAACTCCATCTGTCTACTGCGATACCTACGTGAAAACCGGAGCGTACGATATCGATATGCCAACCTAGGCCGTGAGGCTAAGCCCATCACTAGCTTAGTACTGGGCGGGCAGCGGCTACAGTCTGGGCGGGGAAAGGTCGATAGCTACACCGTGAAAACGCAATGCACGATGCACCAATATTAACTAGATACTTAATTAAATCCAACTAATATTATTATAAATGAAAATTTTTGTGAAGATGTTTGGATATTTGGATGTTTGAATGTTTGTTATAGGTAACGCCACGAGAGTTGAGGCGAATGATTACACACACAGCTACATAAAGTACTGATTGCAAAAAAATAGTGAATGAATGAAATGAGTGAGTGAATGAAAATGTGAGTTATATGATCTTATGATGAAATACCTACGCAATACTATGCATATTCTTATAATTTTACTGTTTAAAACTTTCGTGATTTTCACTTATAATTACTATACTAAACGGGACTTATCACGCAATTAATATTTACCTCGACGTTTCGGCACGCGGCGGACACGACGTACAAATACGCGTTCTTGAATCTACATAAGCACGACGACGTCTATACACGCGTACGCCTACATACATCGCGCGCGCACTCTTCTGTACCTCTACCATGAGTTACACTAGTTTACAGTGACCGTACTCGCTAGCGACGACGTAAATGATTTGTATGGAGAATTGTACTTCCGTAAGTGACCGCTAGAGGCACTGTACACAATTCTCCATACAAATCATTTACGTCGTCGCTAGCGAGTACGGTCACTGTAAACTAGTGTAACTCATGGTAGAGGCACTGGTTTCTGGCGGTTTCCGGCTATCTGCGACTTGAGGGGTGGGGTAATTCGAATCGGTGCCGGGCGGACCGTTTCCATTCTGTATAGGTAACGCCACCAGAGTTGAGGCCACGCACACAACCACATCTCATGTAATCACAGCGGGATTTTGACGTTGTGTTGACGTTTAACGACAACACAACGTCAAAATCCCGCTGTCATTACATGAGATGTGCTTGTGTGCGTGACCTCAACTCTGGTGGCGTTACCTATACGTCAGTACTATTATATATTCTGTGGTTTCGGTCACATTGCAGCAGCTGTGGTCAAGAGTTAAATGAAGCACGAGACTGAAGTGTAGGGTGTCAAGTTTTTTTTTTTGTGTGCTGGGGGTGTCAAGTTTGCTTAGCCGCACGGCACGAGTCATTCGAACTACCCGTACTTGATCCCGATTAGAATCAGCACTCGTATCTTGAACTACCTGCAAGTGCTCAAGATTTTTTAACGGCACCCCATCACACCGACACACAACACTCACAACGTCCGACGATCTCTCCGAACACTCATCCCCGACGCTAACATTTGTTTATAACAGGATTCCACGAAGACGAAAGCTTATATCCATCCTCCCGGTTGAAATTTGTGTTTTTTAATTTCAACCGCTTCACGCACCATTCTAGAGTAGAAATGACGTTCCGTTGAGAGAATTTTTGATTGTGCAGATCAATCCAGTGGTTTGGTCCTGACTCCAATAAATGCATGAAAATAAATTGTGAAACGAAATTTCATTTGCTTTATTCTAATTGTGAACGAAATTTTTCAAATATCAAACAGGGATGCATTCAAAATTCAAAAATTCAAAATTTGTTTTATTGGTGACAGCCTTTTATAAGCTAGAGAAGGTTGGGACCTCCCAGTAAGTACAAATACCTGTGTTAGGAGATCCCGCTCTTCCTCAAGTTTAGCAATTACATAATGTGAACAACCAATAACAAGAGTATTATTAATTAATTATACTAAATAATAACTAAAACTAAGAACAAAAACACTTTGATAATGATAAAATGTGAGTGTGTGTGTGTGTGTGTGTGTGTGTGTGTGTGTGTGTGTGTGTGTGTGTGTGTGTGTGTGTGTGTGTGTGTGTGTGTGTGTGTGTGTGTGTGTGTGTTTGTGTGTATGAGTGTTGTGTGTTTATGAGTGTGTTGTGTGGTTACAAAAGTATTGCTTCAGCCTCCTCATAACTTAGAATTTCTAACCATGCTCTTAACGTTTTCTTGCATAAAACAGTTCATAATTCTTTTCAACTACCTACTTAGCTTCATTCTGCGCCGTCGCCCGTGTTATAAATCCATGAAAAACGTTTTTTTTCCACTGCTGGCCAAAGGCCTCCTCTTTTTCTTTCCAACCGTCTCTGTCCCTCGCCAAATCCCGCTAAAATGGGTCATCAAGTCAAGTCATCCCGCCATCTCCGTTTTGGTCTGCTTCGATGCCCAATCGGTGACGATTTTTGCCCAGCGATCCGGATGCATTCGGCAGACATATCCTGCCCAGTCCCACTTGAGTTTGGCGGTCTTTGTCCCCACATAGACAATCTGAGTTCTGGAGCGCAGGTCGGTGTTTCTGATTCTATCAGTTCTCCGAACACCTAGAATGCTACGTACGCTCCATGGCTCGCTGGCAAATTTTGAGCTTGGACTTCTGGACCTCGGTTAAAGACCAAGTCTGGGCTCCGTAGGCTAAAAAAGCTTCATCATCATCATCATTTCAGCCAAAAGACGTCCACTGCTAAACATAGGCCTCCCCCAAGGCTCGCCAAACAGATCGGCCCTGCGCCATCCGCATCTAAGGTTGCCATCCGTCCGGGTTTCCCCGGATTTGTCCTAGTTTAGAGGGCGTCCGGGGAACGTCCGGGCGGGGTTCCATTTGTAGTCCGGGTTTGAATTGTAGTAGTTAGATTGCAGTTCCGCTAGTAATAGTACAGATTAAAATAAAAAAAAAAACAAACAAAAAACGATGACGTGTCCGGTTTCTGAGCTCCAAAATCCGGCGATCGTACGCTTTTTGTCCTGGTTGCCGAATTTTAGAGATGGCAACCCTATCCGCATCCAACGCGTTTCCGCCTTCTTAACCAGGTCGCCGCTCCATCTTGTTGAAGGCCTACCCACACTGCGTCTTCCGGTCCGCACAGCGCGGACATAGCTCGAAGAATCGCCAGACCTTAAGTGGCAGTGGGCAGGGTACATCGTTCGTAGAATTGACGGCCGATGGGGCGAAAGGTTCTCGAGTGACGTCCGCGGACCGGAAAAAAGGTTATTGGTAACATTTTTAAAGCGCAAAGATTGCTCTAACAATACCTCTATATTGCTTGCAGACATTCTGGGGTAGCACCCTCTATTCTATTTAAAGTAAAATTATTAAGACGCTGTCAACATTAACGTCGGCGCACACTGTCTATTTGTATCGGAGTAAACGAGATGCCGCTATTACTGGGCAGCCGGGTATATTGAAATTTATCGGGCAAATATTTAATTAAAAAAAAACTGTGGATTATTTGTGAAATATGACTCGTTAGCGGTTTAGGTATGAATATGTTGACTTCATGTTTTTAATTGCAGACGCCTACGCCAAAAAAATAAAGACATAGAACCGTTTAATGATGATTTTAAGACCTATCTTTGCAATTATTTTCTATCGAGCCGATTTCGTCCAATTATGTATCGAGTCCGTCCACGGTCTTTAAAATATGATGAATATTAACATATAATTTTTTTGATGTGCTAGAACAAGCAGTTTTTCTTAAAAAACTGTTTAAATTACATCAATTTCAACAAAATTAGGTGTTGTCAGCCTCTTAACTCACGTGCACTCATTACCGCGATATTAAGGTATCCTATGATTTATACTTACCTACTAGTGGCGTGGAGGGTGAATTTTTTGTTCGGCAATCAGAAGCAAAAATAAGTTTTTGTTAAAAATTACTTTTTTAAAAGGTTTTTTTTGCTGACTGTACAGTCAGTTGATACAGAAGTCGTGGTGGCCTAGCGGTTTGAGAAGCCGTGGTGGGCTAGTGGTTTGACCTATGGTCTCTCAAGCAGAGGGTCGTGGGTTCGAGTCCGGGCTCGCACCTCTGAGTTTTTCGGAATTTAAGTGCGAAATACATTTTGTAATTTACCATGAGCTTAACGGTGAAGGAAAACATCGTGAGGAAATCTGCATACACCTGAGGAAATTCAATAGTGTATGTGAAGTTCCCAATCCGCACTGGGCCCGCGTGGGAACTACGGCCCAAGCCCTCTCTTTTTGAGAGGAGGCCTGTGCCCTGCAGTCCGTCCGCTCCGTCCGTCACCGCTGTATCTCATGAACCGTGATAGCTACACAGTTGAAATTTTCACAGATGATGTTGTATTTCTGTTGCCGCTATAACAACTAATAGGCCCATACTACACGGGCGGTTTTCCCGCCGCGGGAAACCGCTCGACGGAGCTGCCGCAGACCGTCAAACTACACGGAACGCGGTTTACCGCTGTCTTTTGTTCATTTCAACATGGATCCGCCAATGATAACTGCGCTAAGGAAATATGTTAATTTGCACGCTTTTGGTTTCATAAAATACCTAGTTAATATTCTTTTAAAAGCGTTTTTCTATAAAAAAGACACGTCAAGATTGTTTACCTTATTTCTAATGCTAAAAAAAACGAAATACGTACGACGAACGAGCGCCCTTGCGCAAAGCCCCGCGCCGCGCAGAATGACGCAATAGCGGGAAACCGCCCGTGTAGTTTGAAGCGGCGGTTATCAGCGGCGGTTTAACGCTGCATGCGGCGGTCGAATTTCTCCCGCCCGTGAACCGCGGCGGGAAACCGCGCAGTGTAGTATGCTGCATACAACTTCCATATAAAATTGTGTCTAATGCGGTTCAGAAGCGGTTTCCCGCGGCGGGAGAACCGTCCGTGTAGTATGAGCCTTACTAAAAATAAAATAAAGTTAAAAATGAAAGAGGGTCGACACACATGAAACGTGTTTTTTTTCAGCGTTTTTAACTCGATCTTTATAAAGGCGTTAACTAGACACTTGTAATTTTCGCTGATTTATGTATTACTGTGGCCGGTACAGCAAAAAATAATAAAAAAGTAATTATATTAAATATTAAGGGGGTCCTGTCTGACTAACCAATATAAAATACACTCATACTGCGTACATTTTACTTAGAAGCAGTGTTCTGCTAACACTAGATAATTGTAGTTAAATTGTACGGAACCCTCGGTGCGCGAGTCCGACTCACACTTGCCGGTTTTTTAAACAATTCCATTTTTGAAGCATTTTTGCCACGGTTAGGCGGTGCCATCTACTTTTATAATCTGGATGGATTGAAAGTTACTGTCTTGTTACTGTCTGATGTCTCTCAGAGCACAATTAGAAAAAAGTCTGTCTTGTCTGTGGAACTATTTGGCGGGTAATTATGGCGGGAGTGTTATTCATTTGTGACAATTTACATGTGTCATTTTAAATTGAACTGAGGTTTCTATACAAAATACAGTCATACAACCTAAGTACGCAAATATTTACTAAATGAATATTAACAAATCATTTAAGAAATATAAATTATTACAGTACTTTTATTAGAATCAATTAAGGAATTAGGTATGAATTAATCAAATATAATTTTTTGTAGCATATTCCTAATAACAACGTTACTCTTATTATTATGATATTGGTAGCAGTGCTTTTCCTTCGACAGCTACAGTTTTTTCTGTGCGATTTGTCAGGTCTCACTTATTTCTTATCTGTCCCCTGTGCAAGTAAATGTCGGCAAATGACTTGTTTGGTGCATAATACATGAAAAATTGATTAAATTAAGCTATTGAATTCAAGTTCAGTAAATTTTGTGTGTTTCGGTGGCTAATTGTAGCTACTTCTTAATTGCTCTAATTATCAAAAGTAAATAAGGTGAGCATCATTAAGTTTTAATTAAGTATCACGCTGGCAGTAAGAGGTAGGTACATACGCGTGTGTTATATTTTCCCAAGAAAATTTGTTTTTACTGTCTTTCTTGTAAATTAAACTGTTTATATCCCTAAATTTTTTATGTGTCAACTAAATTTTCAACAAGATGAGTGAATAACAAAGCCACGTGTGATTGAAAGCCATTGTTCAAATGACCGTTACAATTATTACCCTTTATTTTCTTTTTTTCTCTGTAATATAACTACGATATTTCATTCGACCAGTTACTTGTGAAAAGCTTATTTTATCTTTATTATGCTGCTTGGAATCGAGATGTAAGCCACGCCACGCCTGGGCACTTTAGCTTGAGCTTCAAAAAACAAAAAAAAACAAATTCTCATTGAGCTTGAGCATTAGTTGGGAAAAATTTTATTTTGTCAATATAAGGTTATGCTCTACTAGTTATAAAAAGGTTTTTTTTTTAAAATAAAATTCAGATGAGTGATTTACAAGAACAAGAAGTGACGTCTCCAACTGAGCTTTTGGCGACTGGGCGAAGGAATCTAGCTGTGCGGGACTACCATGCAGCCACAGAGGCCCTGGCAAAGGCTTGCGAGTTCCTCGCCAAAGAACATGGAGACACTGCTGACCAATGCGCGGAGGCTTACTTATGGTAGGTTCACTTTAAATCCTTTAAGACATATTGTAGCTAAATCTATTGATATGTATTTATTCAGAGAATTAGGACGAGACTAAAATCCTTTTTACAGAAAAAGTTATTATGGGGGTATTAGACTCGCAAAGGGAATTCATTATGACATTACACACACTATGCCATTATTTTTTAGTCAGAAATAAAATGGTTTTTAGTCCATTTGCTTTTGCTTCTACCGGAGGCCTTGTTGTCTAAGACACTCAGAATCACAATCATTTTCACCACTTCTTTCTGTATAGGATATGGGTATCAGAAATAGTGAATGTAATTTTGAGAGCCCGTGTGTTTGACAATGCAGGCTCTGGTCTGAAAAAATCTATAAATATCTAGTCAATTTTTAAAACATATTGCACTGATTTTATTTTTCATTCATTTTTTATTATTCTAATTTTAAAGTTGCTTTTTATAATACAGGTATGGAAAAGCCTTGTTGGGTTTGTCCCGGGAAGAAAGCGGAGTACTTGGAGATGGCATGCCTGGTGGCAATGCTGATGCTGAAGATGATGATGAAGGTAATCTATAGAATCTTTCTTGAAACTAGTTATATTAATCTGGCAATTTAATATTGACCAGGTCTAATAGTGAACTGATTCTAAACATTTTTCTTAAGGCACAACAGAAACAACAGATTGGTGACTGACTCTCTTTGAGACTTTTGAGTTGCTGATATTTATGGGTGGTGGTGATCATTTTCCATCAGATGACCCGCTTGCTCGTTTGCCTCTAGGGCCTTATAATCTAAAGTGTCATGGTGTGTCAGATTTTTCGTTTTCGATTGTCCTTTTTTTCTGATAAACAACCACTGACTTTTTTTTTTTTTTTTTTTTTAAATCTAATATTTTAACGAGGCTTGAGTACACCTAATGTGACTATGTCAGCCTCATGGGAAGCCACAGAAAACTACAACACTCTTAATTGTTTCCTAACTCAGAGATGAAGTCTCTGTATAAAAGCATTTCTGATGAATTTGTATATCAGTACCGCATCATCCGACACCGGCTTACTCAGAATTACATTTACACCACCATTATACAAGTTTAAATGAGCCAAATATTTCTTCCTAACGTCTCCAATCTGGTCACATTCCAGAAGGAAGTGCAAGAGGTCCTCGGTTTTGTTACAACCCCTACACAAGGGTGACTGCATGACTCTCATTAAATTAAAAAAACAATTCAGTGGAATGTGACCAGATCGAACACGTAAAGCTGACACAAGCAGGTCCCTGGAAAGGCCGGCACAATCAAACCAGGGAACCTTGAAAAAAAAAAAAAAACCACTGACTTAGGCTAAAACTTTTTTATCCTGGGAAAGTACATTTTCTTCAGGAGACAAAGTTGCGTGTGAAAGCTACTTTAATTATAAAGAAGAAGTTAACATTTACATGAGAGGAAAGGGGCCATCCATAAATTATGTTACACAAATTTTGATCAATTTAGACGACCAGATAGCCTAGTTGTTAGAGGACCTGACTACGAAGCTTGAGGTCCCGGGTTCGATTCTCAGACATTTGTGTGAATAATACGAATGTTTGGGCTCGAGTCTTGGGTGGTTTAATATGTATTTAAGTATGTATCTATCTATATAAGTATGTTTATCCGTTGTCTAGTACCCATAGTACAAGCTTTGCTTAGTTTGGGACTAGGTCAATTGGTGTGAATTGTCCCGTGATATTTATTTATTTATTAATTTGCCCCCCCCCCCACACAGGGTACAGTGTACTACTATGAAAATCGCAATTATTTTGTTCTTGTGTTACAGATAGCTAAATCCCCCCTAAATGTGTTACATAATTTATGAATGGCCCCAAATATATTTTTTATATTAATATTTTTTTACTAAGGGCAAATATCAATGATACAAAGATTACTATTAAAGTGCATTGTGTATTATTAAGAACTATTTTTATAGACCAAGAAGATGGAGAGAATGATGAACAGCAGAATGGTGACACTGCTGCAGAACCAGAAAAGATGGAGGCTGGGGAGGCTTCCAAGGCAGGGGAGGGGTCCTCTGCCAGTGACAAGCCTGGGAGTAGCAGTGGTGATGCTAATAATGAACCTGTAAGTTATATTATTTATTTTATTAATATCCCTTTATATCTGTTGTAGATTAAATCTTTGTAATGTGTTGTTAAAATATTTAAGAAGTTTTTCTTTGGCACCAAATGTTGAAAATACTGTATACATTCAGGCGTTACTTTGCGGAGGTCCAAGTTAAAATAAATAGAATACCTGTCTTGCTCCTCCACCAAGTAGTGAGGCCAAGTCGTGCGAAACAGCCATGTTTGCGTTGAAATTGCATGAAAAAGCATTTTTTCAACGCATACGACTTGGCCTCACTACTTAGAGGAGGAGCAAGACAGGTATTCCATTTATTTTACCAAATGTTGAAGTGCATGAATTGCTATTTTAAAGCAATAGAAGTCAGTGTCCTTGTGGACGCATTAATTAGACGACAAGATGTATCGGACAGGAACAATAGGAATTTGTTTGTATAAACTATAAACTACAATATTTTTAACCTGCTCCTCCACTACCACACATGCACAACAGCTATGTCTTGTGTGACACTTTATTTTGTTATACAGGACCCTATTAAACAACCATATAAATTGATATCTTAGTTACACAGCCAACCAGTGGCGTAGCGTATCTAGGCGTCGGCGAAGCGGTCCAACGCCCACGGCCTCGCAGTTTGAGGGCCCTAGTGCTTCAGAGAGTTCTTGTTTTTTTTGTTCATGTTTATTGGTCATTGCCGTCATAGGGACTCACAAAATATATCATGCCCACACACAATTTAGGTTTTGCGCTCCGCTACTGCACCCAACTATCACAAACTGCATAAAATCAAACCTTTCAGTTCAGAACAGAGTATTAACTTTGAATCTTTTGCAAGTTCATTCTCAAACCTAAACTTTTACATATCTGTTGTCAAACAAAACGAATTTTGAATGAGACATTTTTTTTTCTTTGACAGGGTACATCTAACGGTGATGCTGCAGCAGACGAGTCGATGGCTGACTTAGAAAATGAAGATGATATCGACAATTTGCAGCTAGCATGGGAGATGTTAGGTTAGCACAATAGCACCAGATATTTTCATCTGCTGGGTTTTCTAACTCCTCGAAAAAGAGAAGCTATGAAAAATTTTAATTCCAGTGACCAAGTTTACTTACCCAGTCAATATACATATAATTTTGTTTCACTAATAAATACTTTGTTTAGGTGGTCTACTTCATTAAAAGCTGATTGAGATTTGTGAATAATTATAATATTAGGCAAGTTGGGCACTCGACGGCCACGGCCACGGCTACGACCGCAACGACCAGATTAACGGGTAAATATTCAGCGTTTTTACGGTGGTTTTTTTTTGTCATTTCTATTTGAGCAGAAATTATTAAAATGGATGATGCTTAAGGTTAACTTTTTATGAAAACTTAAAACAGTACCGATGCTGAATCTAGTTTGATCAAATTTCGCGCGATTCGTCCTTCGGTTGTGGTAATAATCGTCTAATGGTAATGACGTTTAACCGCGCGGTCAAAACGCTCGAATGTTCACCCTAAAACACTGTACCATACGAACCATGCCATACCATATGAACGTCGCACACTTGGTTTCTTTAGTTAATCTAGTCGTGGCTGTCTTGTGCACGGAGGTACCTTTGATTCTGAGTTTTAATTGTCCATTTGTTCCACAGATCTGGCGCGCAGCATTTTGCGCAAGCGTGCAGAGAAGGACGGCGGTGCGTCGCGTGCGCAACTGGCTGAGGTCCACCTCGCGTTAGGAGAGGTGGCGCTGGAGAGCGAGACTTACGATAAGGCTGTCACCGATATGCGTGAGTGTCTGCAACAACTGACCATTTTGCTTCATCTTGTTGGAGGTCTACCAATACTGCGACTTCCAGGTGGACGCCATTCGAGAACCTTTTGGCCCCATCGGTCATCAGTTCTACGAGCGATGTCCACTGCCCACTGTCACTTGAGCCTGGAGATTCTTTGAGCTATGTCGGTGACTTTAGATCTTGCGCGAACTTGAAAATGGAGTGACGAACTGATTAAGATTAAGGCTTTACTTTGCCTCGGGTCTTCAAATTCAAATTGAAATTCAAATATTTGTTATTTTGGACCATAAAAAAATCAATAGTTTTAATAGGGTTTGCCGGCTAGTTATTAAATAAAATTTTATTTTCCTTTTTATAGAAAGCTGTTTGGAGATCCAAAAAGAACTCTACCCCAGCGATGACAGGCGGATTGCCGAAACGCATTATCAAATTGGTAAATAGTTTCATTGTTTCTAACTAGCTGTTGTTGTATTAGTAGAAATTGGACAAGCCGCTTTTCTTATTGAAACAATTAAAGTTATCTCTCCTACATGGGGCCACTTCACTCCCTACCAAACCCTGATTGCATAATTTAATTAATTTTCTTAATGTTAGTCACTATCCATGAGAAGAAAACATGAGGTTCACACCGGCAGGCTTATTGTCTAACGCTTCTGACGCTTGCCTTCGCAATCACTATTTCTTTCTGTCAAACGGTATAAGATGATGATAGAAAGAGATGGTGAAAGCGAAGGCAAGCGTCAGAAGCGTTAGACAATACGGCCTCCGGACTCAAACCAATGTCACTGCCTGAAAAGTAATTAGGTTGATGGCCTCTGGGCTACTAACAAAACTAAACTATTTTCATTCCGAGTGTGTTAGACAATAAGACCTCTTGGCTTGTGACCGGTACAAAAATACAGACATTAAAGTGGTATATACTGGTACTATGAAATCAGAGCCCAAAACTATTTATTAGACTATTAAGGATTTACCACACTGGATGCGTTCTGTGGTCGCGGTCAGGTCAAATTGAACGCAGCCCGCATTATGTATGGACAACATTGTCGGTCTCTATACATGGCGCGTGCGTGCGATCTGGGGCCTGTTGCATAACAAAGTACAACTAATATTACAAGCAGAACTCTCGCTTCAGTTATATTAACTAGAAAGGGAGTTCCGCTTGTAATATAAGTTGTACTTTGTTATGCAACAGGCCCCTGATCGCATATCTATACAAAAGATAATAGACCGACAATGTAGTTCGGACATGATGCGGGCTGCGTTCAATTTGACCTGACAGCACCGCAATCTGACCGTAGAACTCATCCAGTGTGGCAAATCCTTTGCTATTGTAAAATCATCACTATTACCAACTCCTGTTTTTCTCCCCAGGTTTAGCCAACTCGCTCGCATCAAGCTTCGAAGATGCCATCACGCACTTCAAAAACGCCGCAAACATTCTCGAGACTCGTATCAAAACGCTAGAAAACCCAGCAGCAGTCAAAGACGATGCCACAGTCAAGAAGTACTCTACGGCCGACCCGTTCTATTCTGTGGAAGGTGAAATCAAGGAGCTCAAGGAACTATTGCCTGAGATTCAGGAGAAAATACAAGACATGATGGACTACAAGACAGAGGTAAGGCCTTGTGATTGTATAGAGGAGACGCGGAAGATGTTGAGGAATATGATTGTAAAAGAAAGGACGCATTGTGCGGTCGAGTGCCAGTCACAAGTCTGATTTTTATTTAGAAATGTTTTTTTTTGTCACATACCTATATAATTTTCAATAATTATTCATTAATAGATAGGATTCAGTTGCTGGCTTTACTATTGTTTGTTGAATCAATGGCTTACCAATAATTCGAATTATAACTGCTACAATTTTAAAAATAAGTGTAAGAGCAACCATGCTCTAGTTATTGTGATTTTTACATTCCATGTTTATTGTTAGTTTTTGTACTTTTGAAAGTTCCTGTTTCGAAATGCCATTTGTTGGTTTGAAATTGTGATATGATTGTATTGAATTGAGACTGTTTCGGTCAGTATTATTTTTGGATATTTTTGTAAGAATTTACTAGTGCCTTAGGGCTGGAGTCTGCCTAATTTTTATGTCTAATTGATGGAGAAAATATACCTGAAAAATAAAAACAAACAAACGTGCAGGCAGACCCGCAGATAACTTGAAGCCGACAAGATGCTCATCTATAGACATTCTAGCTAATGTCAAAAGATATGTCATTTTTAAAGCGCATTGTCTGCTTCAATTTGTTAGCATCTTTTGCTGTTGCAGTTGAACGTTTTTTTATAAATAATTTAAGCCGCCGTTTTAGTAAAATAATAATATTTATTTGGGTGAAACCAGACAAAAATAATTTAAGGAAATCTTGAATTATCAAGTTTTTGTTCTTATGACTATAGGTTAGACTCTAAGCTAAGTGAATCTAAAGTTGCATTTTAATACTCAATAGTTTGTAATCCATTTGAACTGATTAGATATAAGCGGAACATTTACCATGTGGCCATTTTTGTATTGTATTGATGTGGTATTGAAATAAAGTTGATCGGATTTTAGAAGTGTGTATTATTTCAGCTGATACCCAATACATTGATGGCCATGTGGTTTACAGTCGCCAATATTTTAACTGACCGTTTGTCCACCTTATCACAATATGGTGTACAAATGATCAATTAAATATTAGTGACTGTAGGCTCTCCGTTCGAGGAACGACATGGTAACGGCAGAGCATCGTTATTCCGTACAATATAGATGATACTTTTCTGCAGCGTTCGTTGATACGTGGGCCATTTTTTTTTGTAACGTGTCCCAAGATTTTTTTCCGTTCCGTTACCATTTTTCAAAGACTTCATATCGAGGGGTGAAAGGCTAATGGCGTTAAGCGACATTTTTGCAACTTTACAGGAGAGCGTTTTAAAGTTTTAAAAATTAGAAAAAAATTCGTAGTTTTTGAATTTCTTAACTGATTTTGATTCTAAATACACAGTTTTTCTTAGAATTTAATACCGCTTCTGATGTTTAATATATTCATTTCATAAAACGAGAGGATAATGAAATAAGTGTCGCTTGAGTCAAAAATTCTTCTTCCTCTTATATTTTAGAGCAAGGAAAAACGACTGAAACGACGTTTTAAGTCTTTTTTGGAATACAACTAAATGAGTTAAGAAACAATGACTAGGAAAATTAGCGCAAGGCTAAATGACTTAAGAGGGTTGTAACTGTAGTTTTCATGTAAATCTAAAAGGTTTAACTGCCTACGAGTGCAATAGATTACGGCTAATATGCTCAAAGTCCCATTCCATTAGTTTTTAATAGCAGGAAAAGTAGCTTATGGAACGATCACTATTCTGGTCGTATTAACTTAAATCCCGGTAATTTAGAATTTTATTTGAGATTGGTGTTTAAAACCAATATAAAAACTATCAACATGAACATTGTAGAAAACAAAAAAAGTAAGATAGAGAATAAAATGCAGAAAATGACGTGAAAAGATATTTTTTATTACCGACAATGATTACCTCAGTCAGCCAACTGTAACAAAACTTAACAAAATACAATTATCAGTATTTTAGGTTTTTTTTTTATCATAATAATAATACCTCGGTCAGCCAACTACAGCAAAACTTAACAAAAACACAATTATTAGTATTTTAGAAACAAATCATTTTGACGTATTAAAAGAGAATCTTGTAAAAGAATTAAGAGACTTAAACTAAATTAAACTTTAGGTTGAGACTGATTTTGTAAGATTTAGAGGCTATTCACTATCACCAAAAGATTTCCCTGACGATAATGGGACCGACTGAAGCACCCCGCGCGAGCGCACATCTACTATTCGCGAGTAGGTTTTAGATTACAAAAACATTTTAAGTTGGTCTTAAACGATGTTGGTCAACTGCTGTTATAGTAATAGTACATTACTGCAGAGGCCGGGACTTAAGGGGTTGCCGGCCGAGTATCTAAGTTGACGGCCGAGTGGTACACGAGGCCGGCATGATACGAGGCCGGCAACCCCTGTTCCGGCCGAGGCTTGTATAGTGCTTTTCTCAAACATGCACCATCACCATCATCATCATCATCATCATCATCATCGTCGTCATCATCATGATGGTGATGGTGATGATGATGATGGTGGTGATGGTGATGATGATGATGACGATTATGATGGTGGTGATGATGATGATGATGATGAAGATGGTGATTGATGATGATGATGGTGATGATGATGAATGATGATGATGGTGATGATGGTGATGGTGATGATGATGGTGTTGATGATGATGGTGATAATGATGATGATGATGGTGATGATGATGATGGTGATGATGATGATGATGGTGATGAATGATGATGATGATGATGATGATGATGGTGATTGATGATGATGATGATGATGAATGATGATGATGGTGATAATGATGATGATGATGGTGATGAATGATAATGATGAAGATGGTGATGATGATGATGATGGTGATGAATGATGATGATGGTGATGATGATGATGGTGATGATGATGATGGTGATGATGATGATGGTGATAGTGATGATGATGATGGTGATGATGATGATGATGATGTTGATGATGATGGTGATGAATGATGATGATGGTGATGATGATGATGGTGATGATGATGATGATTATGATGGTGATTGATGATGATGATGATGGTGATGAATGATGATGATGGTGATGGTGATGATGGTGATGATGGTGATGGTGATGATGATGGTGTTGATGATGATGGTGATAATGATGATGATGATGGTGATGATGATGATGGTGATGATGATGATGATGGTGATGAATGATGATGATGATGATGATGATGATGGTGATTGATGATGATGATGATGATGATGATGAATGATGATGATGGTGATAATGATGATGATGATGGTGATGAATGATAATGATGAAGATGGTGATGATGATGATGATGGTGATGAATGATGATGATGGTGATGATGATGATGGTGATGATGATGATGGAATATTTCTCTAGGCAGATCACCAACCATCACCATCTTACCTTAAATAAGCGTAGTGGCAGAATGTCATAATGAACCAAAACGCAAAATATTGCTTATAGTTTTTTTTTAAATGGCAGAATGCTATGATGCCATAGACCTATAAACATCATGGTGCTGTGTGACATGAAACAATAGACGATCGCATTGCCGGCCTAGGCCTGCAACGGTGTATTTTGAAGCCTGTTTTAACGAACACAACGTAAACATTACATAGCATGTTTGAGAAAAAAATATTTGCTGAACGCACATTACTTACTCATTGTAGTGAAAGAAACCCGATTCAAGTACAAAAATATTCTCTATGTCTTAATTTATGTGCTTATTTATGAGCTTTCTTTTAAAATATACAGGAAGTAATAATTTAAATAACCAGTTCACCTAACCACACCTAGTTCCGAACAGAAATCACAAAATTATGTGAATTAAAAAAAAAGCCAAAAGATACAACACAATAAAAAATGGCCCACGTAGTGATTAGTGGGTAATTGTAATTATTATACCTAGTTGATACGTAACAGATCTGATAGTAGTAGTTGGATTGACTTGGAAGTTGAAATATAAAAGTATAAGTGGTTGGATTGACTTGAAATTTACAATACATAATGCATTATATGACAACACAAGTACATACAGTCAAAAAATTGTAAATTAAAAAAAATTCAAAACTTGTGGTAGCTTCATAGGTACAGTCAACCAATTTGATTCCTAAGCCACTAAAGAACCTTGTAGCATTAACTACTAGACAATTATAACGTCAGTGCGGGTCAAAGGATTATCAACTTTCCGAACACAATTTATAAACATTTTCGCTCCATGACATGAGAGGGAAAAGTAGTTTTGACACACGGCCAGTGACAATTCAAGTTATTAATACACAAGCAAACAGCTTTTCTATTCAATATCGTTGACACACGTTCGCAAAGATCGATTTTGTAATCATGACATACATCAACCAATAATCACTGTCGAAGAAGAGAAGATAAACAAATTGATTAATTTTGATATGGTTCTATAGTGGTCTAGGAATCAAATTGGTTGCCTGTACAATCAGGTGAACTAATATTAGTAACTTAAAGTTTCCATACGCTGCATTATTGTTACAGACCATAAAGCGAGTTCGAGAAACGCTCTGCCCGTCCAATGGGGAAAGTTCACACTTCAATGGCGATGCTTCTTCCTCGGCACCAGCCAAGCCGAAGCCAGCTGCCTCCGACATATCCCACCTCATCAAACGGAAGAGAAAGTCTAGCGAAGGGGAGGCGGAGGCTTCAGTAGCCAAAAGGGTCAACACGTGAATAAATACTTAATATTAATGTACAGTCGCCATCACATATATCGGAGCGACCAAAAAGTGTTATAAATTTTGTGAACGTGACATTTGATCATTTCATCGCCGATTTGGTTGGCACGTTTGCGGGATAACAAGTAGAAATGTTACTATGGATACGCCACTTGATTTTATTTAAGTGTGATAAATTCGTAAAATAAACGATAGTTAATAAGCAGTGTTGATTATAAATATGACCCTTACGTTAACCTTTATCCAGGCTACTTCTATTTAGATACGCTACTTCAAAATTAATCATTGTTTTATATTGTTTACCTATGCAGGATTAATTTCAAAGTGAAGCATATTTTAAACAAATTGAATCTCGAATCTGAAGGTCGAATCGTTGTGTAGATTTGTGTAGTTGCTATCAAATATCAATGTATATGCACTATGCCTGGAAAAGGGTTAAATCAATTCAGATGAACTTTATTCAATAGTTAAATTTGATTTGAGGTGTCCATACACTGAGTTTCTTATTTCATATCAGCACAGTATTGAATATCCTAAATTTTATCATACTAATTTTAATAATTGAGCTAATGTATTATGTTGCCAAGCATTAACTGTGTTGTGTCATTATAAACACTAAATTAGATTTAGATTTCAACCTGTACATATAATGTAGTGAGATAAAAAACATTCCCTTTTTCTAAAAACATGAAGCCCGGAATTCCGTGGCTTATCCATACTAGCATTATGATTAAGATCAGATCATTCACCCTTAGTGGCAACCGAATCGCCGATTACGACATGTTGTAGTCCTGATGTTCCAATAAAGGTTAGTTTTTTTAACCTTTTCAACGCCACGCCTCGACAAAACGTAAACCTGCTTTGAATCTTATGTCATTGTGTCAAGATCACTTTGACAATGTACTATGTGACACCTATATGTGTCGTTGGCGTTGAAAGGGTTAATACGGCTCATTCTATTCAGGGTCATTTTTGCCAATGTACAGTGAAAGACTATTTTAAAATATGTCGCCCGTTGTTCGGTAAAAAATCGTAGATTCGGTAAAGGCACGTGAACTATGACAGCACGAATCTTGTAGATATTGTCTCCACACAATTGGCCAACCTTCAACAATAATGAAATCAATAGTAGATTACTCGACTGTTGGAACGCGGGAGCTACAATGTAAGAGCTGCTCACAAGAGCACAAGCATTCATATTGTTGGCTTCAATATATCTGATGTGATGACGACTTTAGCACTTTCTTAGGGACATCGTTATTAAAAGTGAAACTATATTTGCGGCGAATACATCTATGAATAGGGTTGACATCTCATCTGTGCCCACGACATGCCTTAATAAGCCTTGTCGTACGTTATGACGAAGTGACGTGTGTAGAATAAAATAAATGAAGCTAGCGTATCGAATTTTTTTATTTAATAATAATAATAATATGATGATAAACATATGGTAGACCATTTAAACATCAATAAAGCATAATAACTAAACGTTTTGGGTGGCGCCGCGAAGCGTTTCAACCGCCGTATCCCGTCATCATCATCATTTTAGCCGAAAGACGTCCACTGCTGAACATAGGCCTCCCCCAAGGCTTGCCAAACAGATCGTTCCCGTGCCATCCGCATGCAACACGATCCTGCAACCTTAACCAGATCGTCGCTCCATCTTGTTGGAGGCCTACCTACACTGCGTCTTCCGGTCCGTAGACGCCACTCGAGAACCTTTTTGCCCCATGGAGTTTCTCTGCGGGATCGCATAAGAAATTATGAAATCCGCGCAAGAACTAAAGTCACCGACATAGCTCGAAGAATCGCCGTGTCCCGTGTGTTACGAAAATCAAAGATAATGTCCATGAACTTAAAGCCAATTGCAATTTTGCGACCACACACCACACCACGCAAGGTAGTGGCGGTCACTAGGATTGGTCGATTTTGGTAACACGAAACACGGCGGTTGAAACGCTCGTCGGCCCCACCCTTTTAAGTTCAAAGAGGTGATTATAAAGTTTCTAACGCAATCAAATGTGACCTTTTTGATCAATGATGTTAAAAAAATAGAACGCAGATGAAAATTCGTACACTGTAACTGCCAACATATTCAGGACCAAAACTATCAACTTAGATTTAATAAAAACCTCGGCATTATCATTCAAATAATCATCATACTCAATAATGTGAGCGATTGCGATTGTATCCATCAAAAAAAACTTGATCAGGAGTAGATAACTCGAATTATTTCGATTTATTCGGTTAGGTACTATGAAAATATATATTTTTGAGTGTTGTTAAAAAATATTCTAAAATTTAGACTGATTCGATAACTAAGCCAAAATACATTTTGGATTTTTCTATTTCTGTGTAATTTAACCTGACTGTTACTGCCTTTCCATTTTTCTCTCATCTGTGCTTATTTTTGATTTTGGTTCAATTCATACCTGAAGTTAGTTAAGTACTTGGTTATGAAAATGTATCACAATGAGACTTTGTCGTTATAGTTGTGAACACACGATTTTTTTTTAGAATTAGGAATTCCTCAAGTTCTCTGATTATTATCAATACGCATTGACAATCTATGTATCTGAACGGTCGGAAATTGCTGTGCATTTTTGCTTAGTCGAATGTTATTCTCACTCGTTGCCCCGCCTCTTACCCTTTTCGCGTATGTAGCAGCGCCGCAAGCGCAGACTCCCTGTGGTGTTATTATTTTGTTGTGTTATTGTTTATTAACCCTCCGCTTAGGTGATATATTTATGAGTGTGTACGATTTTCTTCGCTCGGATTGCCACCGGTAGTCAGATGTATAGATATTTCCGACTGCTATAAAAACATTGAATGTAAAGCGCTAAGGCTACTAAGTAATACAGAACGTACATATTGCAGTTGTGTATTGGTAAAGGGATTTGTCTAATTTGTCTATTTCCTTTGATCAATTATAACTGAAGATACACATTGCCGAACAAAATCCCCTTCAAAGAATGTCCGAACTTTTTTATTTGTTTGTGTAACAAATAAAATCATCACCTACACAGAAATTTGAACCTAGTCTTTACTTCATTACAGTCGAATTTCGGTAGCGGCAAAACTCCACTTGACAGCTAAACTTGACAATTTCACGCAACGTTCTGAGAAAAAAGAAGGCCACTTTTATCAAAGTGGCGCTCATTTGGCTCGGACATTTTCGGGCGCGCGACTGTGGATCTACAGTTATAATTGATCAAAGTCTATTTCATATGTATGGAGATATGTAGTTATTAACTGACGATTGTTTTGTTAAAATCACTTAGGGTTTAAGTTAAATTAAGATGCATTGCATTTAACGGTGGTTATGAAGTAAATCCTGACACATTGGATTAGACAACTATGTATGAAGTTTTTGAATATTAACAATGTGAACCATAGGACAAAATGCCATACTTACTATACTGTCGCACGTTGCAAGTAAGTACAGTCGAGGGTATAAATATGTATTACAGCCACTGTGTCAAATATATGTAAACATAAACCTTATGGCTAATGGCATACAGTGTACATTTATTTATGACCTTGACTGTATTGTACACACTGGCCACCGACACCGTGTTGCTGTTTCGTATATTTGAAATTGCGGCTTTTAGAATTCGAATCAAGAAACGAACATCGGACAGCAGCCATTCGGGGTTAGGCAATGCGACTGAAATGTTGCTTGTAATTAATATAATTTGAATAAAAGCCGTGTTATAGTTGAAATACACGTTTTCATTTGAATAATCTAAGATAGGCTCCTAGGCAGTATTTTCTCTTACGGTTCACATTGTATAGTGTTCAATATTTCATAGTTGTGCAATATTTCAAGATTTACTTCATGACAGCTGTTGACTGAAGTTTCTATTTCATGTTGTAAACTAAGCTAAGATCGGTTTTTAATAAAATTAGTGACTTTAATACTTCCTTGGTTTAAATGATCTTTTCTAGCAAAAACCAGTTTATTGGAACGGAACCCCCGTGAAATTTAGGGTTTTGTTAAAATGTCAATGTGTCATCCACCATCTTGAATCCAGAAAATACAGTCTGCAGAACAGTCGCCAACAGTCTTACCGCATTCGATGTCGGACGTCAGACTCGAGATTTCTTCAGGTGCCACAAATGCACACGAGCGTTTCTAATGACTGCTAAACTAAACTAAAGTATTACAGCAGCATTAGATGAATGTCACGAAAACGCATATAGGTATGCGTTCCCGGCAGTGAATGTGTACATTGAGTTTTCACACTGAATAAATTTGCATTGATGGTTATTGGTCAGGTAAAAGCGTTCGCGACTAAGGCACTGGTCCCACCGCCGTTAAATGTATTTCCTAGATATTTAATTGATTGTTTAAAAACTGGTTCATCTTTAAAATTAATATCAACGAGAAAACGAGTCGCTTTTGTAATGTCATGGCTTCTGGGGAATATGAACATTACACTGATAAGGGGAAAGAAAAAAACTGAAATAAAAGCAGGCTGTTTTTTTGTAGTCATTTAAAATATTAACGATATCATTTTACATGTCGCGATAATACTTTTACGAATACAAGTGCTTGATAATGTACAATTTTTAAAAACCTTGAATGTTATATTGGGAGTTGTTAAGTTTCGGTTAATTTTTAATGCAAACAGTGATAAGTATCTCTTCTGAAAGAAAAAACAAGTAAGGTGAAGTTTCTGTATTAAACTTTTACAACCGCTTTTCCTGAATTATCGCCAGCTAACATACCTACAAAAGCTTCATACATTTTGTCGAAACCTTCAGTTACATGTTCTCTAGTCTTCAGCTGTCCTGTTTTTGACCAATTTACCAATTCGGCAAAAGCTTCGCCCCAACGCGATTTCCACCGATACACGATGAATCCTTCGATTTTTAGCTCTTTTGATACAACGCTCGGTTGAAGTATTGATGCCTTTGGCTGCACTCCAGGATTCGCGTTATTATAAGCACTGATGCTACCGCAAACTGAGACTCTTCCGTACGTATTCATTTGAGATATGATATTGGAACTTAATTCTCCACCAACGTTGTCAAAGTAGCAATCTACTCCTTGCGGTGCTGCTTCCTTAAGAGCTTTAACAACATCCACTGTTTTGTAGTTGAAGGCTTTGTCGAAACCTACCTCTTTCTCTAACCATTCGACTTTATCATCCGAGCCAGCGAAGCCGATGACTTTGCATCCTTTGATTTTTGCAATCTGCCCGACGAGCGAGCCCACCGCTCCTGCGGCGCCCGTAACCACGACTGTCTCACCTGCTTTAGGTTGACAGATTTCCAGAAAACCAAAGTATGCAGTCGCCCCAGGCATTCCAATAGCGCCGACGCCAAGAGAATTCGATAAGCCTTTTAAATCGGGAAGCGGATAAACAGTATCCCTTATGGTTGGGACAACGCTTGGATTTATGACGCTGTAATCACACCACCCCTTATGGGAGACGATCCTTGTACCTTCTGGATATTGCGGGTCTTTTGATTCCAATACTAATCCAACTTGAAATCCGAATTGGTCGTAAGGAATTTCGTAGCGATTGTTGTAGGCTCGCTGGTAAGGGTCCACACTAATCCACTCAGTTTTCACAAGAATCTCCCCATTAGTGATTGGAGGTAGCTCTGTTTCTATCTGGCTTCGGGACTCCTACGAAATATTTTTTAACGACATATTTCCTTTGCTTTACCATGTTGGACGCTTCTCGTTGGACTCTGAACTTCGACTAACGCCACCGTATCAGTTGTGAAATGTTTTATTTAGAAATTATCTTCACAAGTAGATAAAATTTCACATAATAAGTGCAAAGTACCAAATGTTAAAATTTATGCTTGTCATGAACATTATTATTATTATTATTATGAAACATGGTTATTTATTATTATTTAAAAAAACTGTCTTTAGGATTCCAAAGAAAAACTATAACTTTAAAAGGAAATATTTATTGATACTTTGCTTAATCTAAAGTCTTACAACCGCTTTCCCGGAATTTTCACCAGTTAACATGCCCACAAAGGCATATACACTTTGTCAAAACCTTCAGTTATCTGTTCTCTGGCACATATTACTGTGTAAGATATTTGAAGACTCGCCCTAATGACAAGTGTTTATCGAAACACGATTACTTATAGTTCGCTCGATAAAAAAAATCCAAAGAAGTCTCTAAAAAATAAAATAAATTCGTAGTACGACGCTAATACTGCACGGCAGGTCATGACTGTTTGAATGTTAATAAAACAAGATGTTTTCTAGGGCGTAGTGTTGCTACATTTTTAAAATATGTAATTGTTTTAGTAATAAGATGCAAAAACCCAAAAACACGCGCAGTCCAACCAACCTATCTTGAGCCATCGTGCCACCCCCACGCCCGAAATCGCCCATCCAAAATCGATTAGCGCGTAAAGCTCGGTAGGCCCTTAAGAGCTTGAATTACTTCAACAGTTTTGTAGTTGAAGGCTTTGGCGAAACCCAATTCCTTTTCCAACCATTCAACTTTGTCATCAGACTCTGCGAAGCCGATGACTTTGCATTCTTTAATCTTTGCGATTTGACCCACAAGTAACCCTACCGCTCCAGCGGCGCCCGTAACCACAACTGTCTTGCCAACTTTAGGCTGGCAGTTTTCCAAAAAACTGAAGTATCCTATGCTAAGAGAATTATGCAAGACTTTCAAATCGAGGAGTGGATACACCTTATCCGTGAGAGTTTTAACAACACTTGGATATATAATGCTATGGTCGCACCAGCCCCTGTAAGAGACGATTCGTGAGCCTTCTGGATATCGAGGATCTTTTGATTGCAATACTACTTAGTGCCACTTGAAACCCAAATTGATCGTAAGGAACTGGGTTGAGGTTGTTGAAGGCCCTCTGGTGAGGATCCACACTAATCCACTCAGTCTTGACGAGGATTTCTCCATTTTGGATAGGAGGAAGCTCTGTTTCGACCACTTCAAAGTCGTCTCGTTTCGGTAGACCTTGGAAATGTTTTTTAACGACGTATTTTCTTTGTATTACGATGTTGTTTGCTTGTTGATGCTGGTTGCTGATACGAAATTCAACTATCGTCATATCAGTAGTGGGTTGGTTTAAAAAAGTACTCATGTTTGCCTAAACCTAAATCGTATTTTAAGGTTCGAGTAGGTACCTACGAGGTACTGTACTTAATACCTTATCCGATTGTGTTAGTCATGGATAAATAAATGAATTATCAAACGCTTATCTGCATGTCTAGATACCTAAGTGAATTCTGATGAAATATCTTCACAAGTATGATCAGTCAAACTGCTTAATATTTTAATGTACATAATACATACATGCACCCACAAAGATGGGCTCACACAGTCACTTGGTGGGTGCCGGAGAACGGCCAGCGACGACGAGGCAGACCAAGAAGGAGATGGCGGGACGATTTGGACGTGTACGCAAAGGACTGGCCTGACATTGCACCGGACCGGGAGTTGTGGAGGTCAAGAGGGGAGGCCTTTGCCCAGCAGTGGGACAGTGGGACACCATAACAGGCTAAAAAAAAAAAAAAAACATACTTAACGTAGATAACTTTAAATTGCCATACTGCTCAACAGGGCATCATTATTATACAGTTATTGTAAGAAATGTTGCAATTGAATAAATACTGAATACTAATGTAACCATATGTTGAAACATTCCGCATCCAAACATCTTGTTTATTTTAAGTGACTCATGAGGACTACCTGCACATTTATGGAGATATGTTGATAAATACCATGTTTTTGATAAGGCATTAAACCTAATGATACCTACGGACTTATGTTTAAACCTTGTTATTATCACTGTATAAAAGCTGTTGCAGTGACTCATTTCACAGTTAAGAAGTTGTATGGGAGCATCTGTGGGCTGCGGCTTATTTACCCTAAATTGGACGACGAATTAGTCTCGCTGTCCTGGCCCTAGACAAGACGCTTATTAGAGCCAACGCTACACGCCACAGGCGAAATTCTATCCTCTTCTAAGATAAAGCTCAGTTTTGGCCTGCAAGAATGTCGTGCTATTTGCATTACATTCATCATCATCATCATTTCAGCCGAAAGACGTCCACTGCTGAACACAGGCCTCCCCCAAAGCTCGCCAAACAGATCGGCCCTGCGCCATCCGCATCCAATGCGTTCCCGCTACCTTCACCAGGTCGTCGCTCCATCTTGTTGGAGGCCTACCTACACTGCGTCTTCCAGTCCGCGGACGCCAATCGAGAAACTTTCGGCCCCATCGGCCGTCAGTACTGCGAGCGATGTGCCCTGCCCACCGCCACTTAAGTCTAGCGATTCTTCGAGCTATGTCCGTGCCTTTAGTTCTTGCGCGGATGTCATCAATTCTAATACGATCTCGCAGAGAAACTCCAAGCATCTGCATTACATTGCGGCGCTCGATTAACCCAACAGTCAGAGCCCAGTCAAAGGTCAGAGGTCAGTGAGAGCGCCGGGGGCCCAATACCTCTCCCCGTCCCCCTTCCCTATTCCCTCTCCCTTTTACAAGCCGGCAACAGATCAGTGACTCTCTTTGAGTTGTTAATATTTATGGGTGGCGGTGATCATTTTCCATCAGATGATCCACTTGCTCGTTTTCCTCCCTCTCATAATAAAAAAAAAACACTTCAAACTCGTTCGCTTTACAGCCTCGCAATGTAATACGACTGGCACGTTTTTTCTTGTTCTTCTAAATTGGGATTAAGTTTGGTGTAGAATTTAACGTGTACATGAATCTCGTCACAGGTAAATGCTGCCAAGGTTGTAACGGCCTGGCAATGACTACGCGCGAAGCGTTTTCTCTATTCATTGCGCGGCCGAGAAGCTCGCCGCACAGTGGTCATGTCTGCCCGTCTGTCTGTCTGTCTGTCCGTCCGCGGCTAAGCTCAGAGACTGTTAGTACCTACTAGAAATCTGTAATTTTGCATGAATATTTGTATATGTATATCAGTCACGCCGACAGTGGTTAAATAAAAAAAAGTAAAAAAATTTGTTTTTTAGGGTACCTCCCACAGACGTAAAGTGGGGGTGATTATTTTTCTCGACTAACCCTATCTATAGTGCGGGGTATCATTGGATAGGTATTTGAAAATAAATAGGGGTTTGCTACGACCATTTTTTGATAAAGTGAATATTTTCGGAGATATTCACTCCGAAAGTTCAAAATAATGTGCCCCCCCCCCCCCTCTAACTTTTGAACCGCACGTCTAAAAATATGAAAAAAAATCACGTAAGTTAAACTTAATAAAAGCTTTCTAGGAAAATTATTTTCAACTTAATCAGTTGAGCAGTTTTTAAGTTTTTGTAAAAAAATATTTCTAAACTAAGATTGTAATTTCCGCCACTGCAAGCATTTTTTTTCTTTAAGTACCTATAAGATCACGCTAATAGTATCTTCTTTCAAATAAAAAAAAATGGAATCGGTTCATATAATAAAGAATTTATTTATTTATTTATATTTAATTAGGTACTTACATCTGAAAAACCATCAACATACACACAGTCATACTCGTTCTAGTAGACTGCAGATTAGATTAGTTACCCAATTCGCCGATAGATGGCGCTGTACAGCCGACGTTGAAATTCTACATCGCTCTGTTAACCCTAGCGCGCGGTGGGAGTTGGGACGAAAACAACCACATTAATAAAGTATGCAAAGATTTTTTCGTACCTGCTACGGAACCCTATCTTGGGCGTGTCCGACACGCTCTTGGCCGGTTTTTTATAGCATATTTATGTTGAATCATTATTTTTCAGGTTGCATCAGAGTAAAACCCGTTCCGAAGTCCAGTTCACCTTTTTAATATAATATGTTAGCTCAGTACTTACCTATCTATATGGATGAGATCATGCACGATGATTTTACAAAAAAGGAATGACTTGAAATAAACCAATATTTCCTTCGATTTTGTTTTTTTATGCTTATTTAATTAGAGTAATAATGAATTCAATACGTTCACAAAAAAGCATTAAAAACCAAAAGTTGCTTTTGAGATCATTTTTAGGGTTCCGTACCCAAAGGGTAAAAACGGGACCCTATTACTGAGGTTCCGCTGTCCGTCCGTCTGTCCGTCTGTCACCAGGCTGTATCTCGGGAACCGTGATAGCTAGAGAGTTGAAATTTTCACAGATGATGTATTTTGGTTGCCGCTATAACAACAAATACTAAAAAATGGAATAAAATAAATATTTAAGGGGGCTCCCATACAACAAACGTGATTTTTTTGCTCGTTTTTGCTCGATATTGATAACGGCGGGTGTGTTTTACAATACCGAAGTACGAAAGACCGAATGTATTAAAACATCATCATCATCATCATCATTTCAGCCATAGAACGTCCACTGCTGGACATAGGCCTCCCTCATTGATGCCCAATCATTACGATTGGAAGCGATTTGCATCCACCCTGAACCTGCGGCCTTCACCAAATCGTCCGTCCATCTCGTTGGTGGACGACCCACGCTGCGCTTGCCAGTCCGTGGTCTCCATTCCAGAACTTTTGGCCCCCAACGGCCATCTGTTCTACGTGCTATATGGCCTGCCCATTGCCATTTCAACGAGCTAATCCGTTTGGCTATGTCGGTTACCCCGGTTCTTCTACGGATCTCCTCGTTTCTGATTCGATCCCGTAGAGAAACTCCAAGCATAGCCCTCTCCATAGCTCGCTGAGCGACTCTGAGCCTATTCATCAGGCCCATAGTGAAGCACCACGTCTCGGATCCATATGTCATCACTGGCAACACACACTGATTAAAGACTTTTGTTTTGAGGCACTGAGGTATTTTGGACGAAAAGATGTTGCGGAGCTTCCCGAACGCTGCCCATCCGAGTTGGATTCGCCGATTGACCTCCTTCTCGAAGTTGGACCTACCTAGCTGGACGGTCTGTCCTAGGTATACATATGCGTCAACAACTTCAAGAACCGAGTTCTCGACCACAATGGGGGCAGGGACAACATGAACATTAGACATAACTTTCGTCTTGTCCATGTTCATTCTTAGTCCTACCCGTCGAGAGACTCGATTGAGGCCTTCGAGCATCGTGCTGAGTTCTTCCATCGATTTTGCCATGACCACGATATCGTCGGCAAACCGAAGGTGAGTGATGTATTCGCCGTTGACATTGATGCCTAGTCCTTTCCATTCCAGGAGCTTGAAGGCGTCTTCCAGAGCGGCAGTAAACAGTTTCGGAGATATTACATCTCCCTGTCTTACGCCTCTTTTCAAGGGAATCGCCCTCGAACTCTGTTCCTGCACTCGAACCGACATAGTGGCATTTTTATACAAACACTTCAACACTTCGATGTACCGGTAGTCAATATGGCACCGCTGGAGAGACACGAGCACCGCCCATGTTTCGACCGAATCAAAGGCTTTCTCGTAGTCCACAAACGCTAGACAAAAGACCGACACGATTTTTTTCTGAAACCGTAAACTTTTCAGAATTTATTAAAACGGCATCATACAGAACCCATTAGGTTTGTTTTATAACAATCTTAAAAAGTTAACGGTTTCACAAAAAAATCGTGTCGGTCTTTTGACCCATTCGATGTTTTAATACAATCGGTCTTTCGTACTTCGGTATTGTAATACATACCCGATAATGGCAACAGGTAGAAGCTTGAAATACTTATTCACAGAATATTTAATTATGTATTGACTTAAATAAATCATTAAATTAAAAAAAAAAAATATTTAAGGGGGCTCCCATACAACAAACGAGATTTTTATAGATAATTGTACGGAACCCTTCGTGCTCGAGTCCGACTCGCACTTGGCCGGTTTTTTTTATTTAATAACACAGAAAACTCCGACAGTTTAAATACTCAGCAGCGGAAGCGAGAAACTGCCCGGCACTGTTTGAACGTCGCGGCATCATAACAGTGCGGAATTTGTAGTGTTTCGCTTTCCTGCTTTTGTTTTTCTGCTTTATTGTTAGTGTCTGGTAATCAAATCGTGCTATTTCACGGCGAAATATCACCCACGTTATTGGCCAGATTAGAAATTTTTATCATTAATAAATTAAATAGTAGATTGTTCAACAAGGGACTAAAACAAGACATAATGACACGAGATATTTAGCCACCCGAGCGATAGCGAGGGAGGCTATAATTCGAGTTGTCATTATGGTAGTTTAGTCCCGCGTCAAACACTCTACTTTTCACTTTGAATGCGAGGAAAAAAACGACGTACAAAATTACTTTTTTACAACGTATGCTCAATACGAGCAATGGACATCTGTTCCAAATTCAAATAGCAAAAAAAAATACTTACCGCTGTCTTTTCTTTTCTTTTATATTTTTTTGTAAAGTGACGCTTTAAATGCTTGCATAATTAGCCAACAGATTCTAACTTAAAGACTATGTTAAAACTAATTGGACTATGCATGTAAGAATGATAATTGTTCATTCATTAGAATCGGCAAATAAATTAACCTAATTGATCTAAGTTCACACACAAAATATATTGTTAACTGAAACACTTACCCGTGAATAAAGAAACGACTTTTTAAGTTTATTTTCTATATGCCAATTCTTTGTTAAATTATATCTAATTATACTTTCTATTTACTATTAAATGCAACTGACATCGCATTATTTTGAAGTCACGCCATATTAACTTTCAAACGTAACTGCTCTATCTACCGTTACACTCCAGCACTGCTTTGCCGACAGTGCGGATTGCTATTTTATCGACAGAGCAGGGAACTGCTTTGCCAACAGCGTTTTTTAAAAAAAAACAAATTAAAAAACACCTAAGCTAAAGGAAATCTTTCTTTACATGCAAAATAAAATGAATTCATCTTTAATATTTTATAATTAAATAGATTAATATTCGTAATTATTCAATGTGTTTCACGAAATTATTATTTTTTAAATATTTTTTATACAGTTGTCATTTTGAGGTTATTTCCACGCCCTTAAGGCTTCCACAGACCGAAGCGCAGGGCGCTACAGTGCGTCCGCAGCGCGCTTCGGTCTGTGGAAAGCTTTAAAATTGTCTATACCCGGTTACTGAAAATGGCGATAATCCTCCATTCACAAACACCGTGATTGGCAGTTTAGGGGTTTCCATAGTCAATTAAAAAAAATTTACTTTGATCCCTAGAGATCAAAAAAGAGCTTTAGTCCCGATATGCAGAGACTAAAGTAACATTTTAAGAGCATGAGAAGTGAAAAAAATTAAATACTCCCAACCCAATTTGGAAACACCTGGTCACACATAATGTTTGGAATTAAAGTAAACTAGCGACCCAATCCGGCTTCGCACGGGTGCAATGCATGTATTATACATATAAACCTTCCTCTTGTATCACTCTATCTATTAAAAAAAACCGCATCAAAATCCGTTGCGTAGTTTTAAAGATCTAAGCATACATAGGGACATACAGACAGCGGGAAACGACTTTCTTTTATACTTGATGATGATGCCCATTGCGTCTAAGATTTCTTCCGCAGCTAACAAAAGAGCTGATAACTTTGAAACGGCTGAACCAATTTTGATGAAAGATGTCTAAGAAGCATCGCCAAAAACCTGCTTTCAAATAAAAAAAAACCGCATCCAAATCGGTTCACTCGTTGAAGAGCTATGATGCCACAGACGGACACACAGACACACACACATAGCGGTCAAACTTATAACACCCCTCTTTTGTATCGGGGGTTAAAAATGAAGTGAAAATTATCCTTGATGTAGAGAGTACCTACAAGAGTGACTATCAAGTAAGTAACGCAGCGACGCGGTTCAATCGCCGTGTCTTATGCGCTATTAAAGTAGACGAATATGTCCATGAACTAAAATTATTGTTCTGGCTTCGAAAACGGCCACACTTAGTAGCCTATTATGTACGGTCAAGTGCAAAAATAAGTATCGACTTAATCCTCCCATCGTTACATACCTATACCTTAATTCGACGACATAAGAGCTGTGGGACAAATTTATGAGCAAGTTGTGTGCACCCATATTTTTACACTTGACTACGTTAGTACTATTATATATTCTGTGACTTGACTGTACATAGGGGATTGGTTTAAGTCATGGACATGTCGATTTCGGAAGCGCAAAAGATACGGTGGTTGACATTCTTGATGGTTATTGTTAGGACCTGCGTCAATACTCCAAAATTACATTTACCTACCAAAGCATCGTGAAGCAGACTTTTGATAATCGCAGATTAGATAGTGAATAAAGAGTGAATATTTATTTTATTATCTATCTGGCACTTGTCTGCTTACAAACAAATTAAATTTACCATTACGATTCATAAGCCAACCTTTTCTTCATTTTATTTCATACTCTTTATCATTCATCTATCAACAAGAAAAAATACAATTTTGACGTTTTCGCAAATTATTGTCATCGAGCACTTCCAAATCAATAAGTATCAGATAAATCCTATATATTTTTGCTGTCCAATTACACTTTATACATCTACTCCTTTAACATGGCTAACGTTGCTATGCAAAAGGAATACAAGCATATGACGTTTGCGAAGTATAGAATACCTTTAGTTGGAGCTCTTATAGATTACATGGACTCCAGCATTGAATACTTGTGGGAACGTGACTTTTCTAGAGCTGAGAAACTTCACATGAAGTCCTCAAGAACGAAAGTTTCGGCTACTTTTTCAGCACTTTTATGTCTGATGCTTGGCTTCTTAGCGAATGTCAAGATGGAAGTCGTAACATTTGACGAGCAACCGCTCCCCAACGATCTACATTTTGTCTTGATGAGTAAAGACGATAATATCTATATTGACGATATCGATGTCTCCCGTAAGTATTTGTTTGTCAGGCCACGTACTTTGAAGATAGAAACATAAAAATTGATACTGTCTTGCTATAAAATTAATTTATCTTATCCATGTTTGGAATGTTAAATTAGGTCGATTTTATCTTTTCACGTAGCCCTATCCCGACTTTCAATCAAATGATTGGCTGATAAACATTTTGTTCAAAACAGGTAGGTTTGATGACATCATCAAAAAAACGTTTTATTAATAATATTTTTTATTTCACAGGAGTTATGTGTTGTATCGAAGCGGCGGATTGTCTTGTTCTTCTCATTAGCTGTTTGCTGGTTTGGAACTCATCAAACGTGGTAAGTATGCTAAGTGATGTTACAAATACAGTTTAAAATAGCATAGATGTGCGGACGGGGTTCAATTCAAAGCAATTTGAGACAACTACGAGAATGTAAAATAAAGATTAATTGAGGTTGACATTTATTAAATAGGTAATATACATTTAAGCTACTTTGACTACCGCTTTCCCGGTGTTATCACCAGCTAACATTCCAATAAAAGCGTCAAATACATTGTCGAATCCTTCGGTGACATGCTCTCTGCTTTTCAACTGGCCTGATTTTGACCACTTCACCAAATCAGCGAAAGCTTCACCCCATCGCGGAATCCAACGTGATACGAGAAATCCTTCGATTTTCAGTTCTTTAAATACTAAACTTGGCTGGAGTATGGTTGCCTTAGGCCACGTTGCATCATTATATGCACTAATGCTTCCACAGACGGCGACTCTTCCGTACGTATTCATTAAAGATATGATGCTGGAACTTAATTCTCCACCAACGTTGTCAAAGTAGCAATCCACTCCTTGCGGGGCTGCTTCCTTCAGAGCTTTAATCGCGTCTACAGTCTTGTAGTTGAAGGCTTTATCGAAACCCAATTCTTTCTCCAGCCATTCAATCTTATCGTCGGATCCTGCGAAGCCGATGACTTTGCAGCCCTTGATCTTTGCGATTTGTCCCACGATCGAACCCACTGCTCCTGCAGCGCCCGTCACCACGACTGTCTCACCTTCCTTAGGCTGGCAGAGTTCAAGTAAACCGAAGTATGCAGTCGCTCCAGGCATGCCAACTGTTCCTATGCCGAGAGAATTCGGTAGACCTTTCAAATCAGGGAGCTTGTAGATTCTGTTCATCGGTGACGAAGAATCGCTTGAGTTAATGATGCTGTGGTCGCACCAGCCCCTGTGAGAGACGATCCTTGAGCCTTCTGGGTATCGGGGGTCTTTTGATTCCAATACAATAGCAACTTGATACCCGAATTGATCGTACGGGAGTGGGTTGCGGATGTTGTAGGCTCGCTGGTAAGGATCCACGCTTAGCCACTCCGTTTTAACGAGAATCTCTCCATTAGTGATAGGAGGAAGCTCGGTTTCTACCACTTCGAAGTCATCTCGCTTCGGGAGACCTTGGAAATATTTCTTAACGACATATTTTCTTTGCTTCACCATGTTTAACGCTGCCACTTACGGAATTCAACTGACGCGGTATCAGTGAAGATACGATATTATAGTAGTGTTGTGTTGGGTAATCTTAGATAACTTTAAGATAAGTCGATACAAATACAAGTTTCAAACGAAACGCGTTTTTGATTCGAGAATATGAACAATTAGGTACATAATCGTCAATTCGACTTTTTATTACGAATACAAACAGGAACGCGTATTCTGTACTTTCCTTCAACAAGTGATGAAAATAAAGTAGGTAGGTATAAGATTAAAAATACTATTTTAAGTACCTAGGATATATTACGATTGATATTTCTTTTGACGTTCCACATATTCTTTGGATGTTATAATAATTATGCTTTTTTTTTGGTAAAATAGTAAAATTAACGAGTGAAAAAAGTAATATATATTTTTTGTAACAATATAGTTGGGAAGGCCTCTTCTGCCTAATGTTTAAACCAGCCAAGTGCAAACCAAAAAACAAAAAACCAGGCAAGCGTTTTGTTTGTTTATAGTGTTTGTTGCCAGGTAGGTAGGTACTTAAACAATGTGCGGCATGCGTCTCGATCACGAAATGAACATAACAAACTCGTGCCGGTATTCGCACATAGTCCTGGCAGGGCTGTTAGACCAGGGCCCAATTGCATAACAAAATACAAGCAAATAGTATTAGTGAATTTCAATACAAAATAGCTAATACTATTAGTTTGTAATTTGTTATGCAATTGGGCCCATGTCTTTTTTAACTTGGACCATAATCAACTGAGGGGGGCTCGCAAGTTATCCAAAATCAGTGGTAATGATAACGAAGCTGTTCACGAATCATTAAAGTGTCACCATCTTATCTGAAAACTTTGCACATTGGATTCAATCCGTTCTAAATACTTATTTGATTTTTGTTGAAAGAAGTATTATTTTATTATTTGTCGATAGTATCGATACGGTGACTATTTCCAAGGTCACGATTACGATCGATAATACTATCGATATTCCAATCTATTATTGCAACACTAGTGTAGGCTTCATGTGACCAAAACTGTCGCTACAGCATGTGACAGAAATTGCACGAATCGCCGCCGTCATTCTTTCTGAACTTGCTCTGAATGTCCAGCGACTGCGCTTCGTACCTTAAACGCTTACAAGCGTTCACTTAATGCCAGCCAGTGCCCGAAACGTATATTTATACGCGTTTATGGTGGTTCATAGTTATACTGTAGCGCTATATGAACTCACAGCAGCGTTCAAGGCACTGAGCGAAGTTCTCGAAATGATTGAGCTCTTTTATTCGTTCAAGGCATATAAGAGCATTGATGATTATAGCAGACTGATAAAAAAATAAAGAAAACCGTTATCTTTATCAATACCGATTTTTTGAAGTACTTACCTTAATTGGTCATAATATTTTGCAATTTTATAAATAAAACAAATTTAATGATGATATATTTTTAGTTCCTCTGTACAGAAATTCGCTTCAGCCATAATTAGCAACTTATTATTAAATTAAATCATTTGTTGTCGATTTCTCAAATGAACATAATTATTCACTTAGTGACCACTGCTTGAAAGGTTATATTTTGACAACAGCCTTGCCGGTATTCTCTCCTGCCAACACGCCAATAAATGCGTCGTATAGATTATCGAATCCTTCCGTGACGTGCTCCCTTGGCTTCAACTGACCGCTCTTTATCCACTTAATGATTTGATCGAATGGTTCTGACCACCGAGAAACCCAACGGCTCACTACAAAACCTTCTACTTTCAGTTGCTTAAACACAAGCGCCGGTTGCAAAATTGTAGCTTTTGGCAGATTCTTTACATCATCGTTGTACGCACTGATGCTCCCACACACAGAGACCCTTCCGAAGACATTCATCTGCAATAAAATCTGGCTACTTATCTCTCCACCTACGTTATCGAAATAGCAGTCCACGCCTTCCGGTGCAGCTTCTTTCAATGCTTGAGCTATATTCGCGGTTTTGTAGTTAATAGCCTTGTCAAAACCCAGTTCTGTCTCCAGCCATTTCACCTTGTCATCCGATCCAGCAAAACCTATTACTTTGCATCCTTTGATCTTGGCGATCTGTCCCACGAGCGAGCCCGTCGCTCCGGCAGCAGCTGTCACGACGACTGTCTCACCTGCTTTTGGCTGGCAGATGTCCAGAAAACCAAAGTACGCCGATACTCCCGGCATACCAACAGCACCAATTGCTAATGATGGTGACAAATCACCTAGATTTGGTAGTTTGTCTAATCGTACCGACGAATCATTTTTTTTTGCAGTATTGATTATACAATAAGTGCACCATCCCAAATGTGACACTACTTTTATACCGACAGGGTAGTCAGATGCTTTGGATTCTAGTATGGTGCCTACTTGGTAACCAAACTGGTCATAAGGTACAGGAGAATACGGGTTATACGCTCGTAAGTACGGATCTACGCTAATCCATTCTGCTTTAACGAGTATCTCTCCATCCTTAAGAGGCGGCAGCTCGAATTCAACTAACTCATAGTCTGATTTCTTGGGTACACCTTGGAAGTGGTTCTTGACTACGTATTTTTGTGCTTTCACCATCGTGTCACTGTAAATTGAAAAAAAGAAATTAAAACTGTCTTCGGTCCACAGCACCTACCTAATCCGTATAATTCTACATATAGCTGTTATACTGGAGACTATATGTACAGAGGTCATCACCATCTTGCCAGACTAGTATATACGTCCCAGTGCAGGGCGCAGGCCTCCTCTCAGAATGAGAGGGCTTGGGCCGTAGTTCCCACGCGGGCCCAGTGCGGATTGGGAACTTCAAACATACCATTGAATTTCTTCGCATGTGTATGCAGGTTTCCTCACGATGTTTTCCTTGCACCATAAAGCTCATGGTAAATTACAAATGTAATTTCGCACATAAATTCCGAAAAACTCAGAGATTTGTCCCCACGCCCTCTGCTTGCGAGGCCAGTTGCGTGCATTATAATACAGGGTTATTTGTAATTCACTAGCATCCTTTTAACCCTAAACTTCTACCACTTAAACAAATGTTTTTTGTTTTACGGCTTTTTTCATAACTTAATATTTTTGGTGTAATAACGTTTTGAAAATTTGAGATTTCCTCTTATTTTTACGATACTCTGTGTATTTGTATGGAAAAAAAGTGCTTCATTTTAAAAAGTCGTAAAACAAAAAACATTTGTTTGAGTGATAGGAATTCAGGGTCAAGAGGATGTCAGTGAATTAAAAATAACCCTGTATACCTAGGTGCATTGACGCAAAAAAAAACTTGAATAGGTAGGTAGGTACCTATCTGAAGTTGGTCCTATGACCATAATAATTTTATTTCACGAGCTGTATGTCACTTGTCCTTGTCTTGCCACTAATTGTTTCGATATGAATATAAAGGTGCATTATAAATTTAGTTTTAAGTAAAGATACAAACGTTAATACTTACGTCTGCTTTTAGCTGTTTCAAATTGCACAAACCTGGTATAAAAAGGGATATCGATTGTCGTACGTTCGATGCGTGTAGCTGTGCCGAATTCTTCAGCGAACTGATCGACCCGGCGCTTGCGCCGGTGTTTTGTTCCATCATTGACTCGTTAGTCCCAAGTCTGGTTGACACTTGTTCAAAGAGTAAACGACATAATTAACATAAGATAAATAGGAATGTTATAGCTTGTTTTTAGGGTTCCATACCCAAAGGGTTAAAACGGGATCCTTTACTGAGACTTCGCTGTCCGCCCGTCCGTCCGTCCGTCTGTCCGACTGTCACCAGGCTGTATTCATGACCCGTGATAGCTAGACAGTTGAAAATTGCACAAATGATGTGTTTCGGTTGCCGCTATAACAGCAAATACTAAAAAAAGAACAGAATAAAATAAATATTTCAGGGGGGTTACTACGAAATTCGAAGTTCGAAGTTCGGATCGTGCGGTCCCTCTAACTCTCGTAATAAATATCATTAGCGTGAGCGGAACGGCATGAAACGAAGTTCGAATTTCGCGCTTCGTAGTATAGGGCCAGGGGGCTCCCTTACAACGAACGTGATTTTTTTGGTCGTTTTTGCTCGATATTGATAACGCAACAGGGGTAGACGTTTGAAATATTCACAGAATATCTACATCTACACTAATATTATAAAGAGGAAAGATTTGTATTTTTGTATGTAATGAATAAACTTAAAAACTACTGGTCCGATTTCAAAAATTCTTTTGCCGTTAGAAAGCTACATTATCACTGATTAAGATAGGCTATATTTATTACTAGAAAAAATTAGAGATCCTCAGAAAATCTTACTAAAACCAACCCAAGGTGTAAAGAAATTTGCCATAAAATGTATTTCATCGCATGCGCTGCGGAAAGTATTGATGATAGAACAAAAAAATGTTCTACAATATTATAGAACGTATCAATATCTACAAAAAACGTCGCGAGACCATATGTCCAACTATTGTAGTTATGTCACTATTACTACTTTTTTACATTTTAAAAGATGATAGAATTGCCTATCATAATCAGACCATCTTATCCACACCTTTGTATGAATTCTTATCCAAATAAATTATTTCGTATTCAAGGCTGGTTCAATACCTAATGATTTCTTTTTGAATTATTGAAATCGGACATTCCATTCAAAAGATAATGCGAAATTAAAAATGTCAATATAAATTAGTTTTTTATTTTGAAAATTTGGACCTTTTATTTATTTATTTATTTATTTATTTATTTATTTATGGAGAACCAACAGCTTATACATCATCATAAATATTACAGTAAATACAGCAAGCCAATTACAGGTTCTCGCCGACAATTACAGTGTAACAATAAGGCAGTATGCCCACACAGAGCCCCCTCGGACACACAAAAAAGAAAAAAGAGAAAATAACTACTTAGTGACTAACAATTCAGCACTATTTTATCAGAGGAGAAAAATTAATCAAGTCCCTAACCTAACAAACTTAATCTACACTCTATCTATCTGCTTGGATTCTCGCTTCCATACAAGAAACGTGATGTTTTTTTACCGTTTTTATAGATAATGATATGGAACCCTTCGTGCGCAAGTCCGACTCGCACTTGGCCGGTTTTTTTATTGAGAGGCGATGTCAATGTCACTCTTTCGCCTTTACTACTAAAGTTCGTACACGTTTTATGTGTTTGAGCATTAAAAAAAGTTTACCCTGGAATTTTTTTTAAATGAGGTAATTTTGGGGTTTTTAAAGAAAGAATTCGGCCAAGTGCGAGTTGGACTCGCGCACGAAGGGTTCCGTACCATTAAGTATATATAAAAACGGCAAAAAAACCACGTTTGTTGTTTAGGAGCCCCCCTTTAATATTTGTTTCATTTTCATTATTTATTTTCAAAGTGAATATAATAAGGTAACCTATCTCAAACACTAAAAATGATTGCCCTAATTTCATTTGTCCGAAAACTATTAGAATTATTATCGTTTGTCCGATGACAGGTTTCGTAATTTTTTCTTTTTACTATTTCACGTTTAGTAAAAGTATCGTTTGTCCGAAAAACGTTTCTCGTCTCATTCACTTGCCCTATGAATTGATACGTATATTGTTTCTTAGGCAATTTTTCATTTACCCAATGATACTTTTGACAGTACCTACGTTTAGACAAATTTTCAGTTCAGTTTTTAACGATATCCCTATCTATTTTTCGACAAAGATATTTTCCCTATATAATATAATTACTGCACTGTCTACTCACTGAGCTAAATTTATGGTCTGGATTTAGTAAAGGTGGGTGGGGTAAGAATAAAATCCATAATTTTGTTTGGATTGATATTTAACATATTGCTCAACAAACAAACATAATCATAAGTACTCGGCGAGCGAGCGAAGCGAGCGAGCAAGGCGGTACGGGGCGGAAGCGACTCGGAATGGTTAGGTTCAAAGGCTAATTCTGGGAGTGTAGCGGAGCGGATAGATGTAGAAAACTCTGATAGACATTATTATTTACATTGTGTCCACTTCTTTAGAGGTTATATTTTGACAACAGCCTTGCCCGTATTCTCACCTGCCAACATGCCAATAAATGCGTTGTATAGATTATCGAATCCTTCCGTGACGTACTCCCTTGGCTTCAACTGACCACTCTTTATCCACTTGATAATTTCTTCGAATGCTTCCGACCACCGCGGACGCCATCGGCTCACTATAAAACCTTCTACTTTCAGCTGCTTAAACACAAGCACCGGTTGCAAAATTGTAGCTTTTGGCAGCTTCGTAACATCATCGTTGTACGTACTGATGATCCCACACACAGAGACTCTCCCGAAGAGATTCATCTGCAATAAAATTTGGCTGCTTATCTCTCCACCTACGTTGTCGAAATAGCAGTCCACGCCTTCCGGTGCAGCTTTTTTTAATGCTTGAGCTATATTTGCGGTTTTGTAGTTAATAGCCTTGTCAAAACCCAGTTCTGTCTCCAGCCATTTCACCTTGTCATCCGAGCCAGCAAAACCTATTACTTTGCATCCTTTGATCTTGGCGATCTGTCCCACGAGCGAGCCCACCGCTCCGGCAGCACCTGTCACGACGACTGTCTCACCTGCTTTAGGCTGGCAGATGTCCAGAAAACCAAAGTACGCCGATACTCCCGGCATACCTACAGCACCAACTGCTAATGATGGTGACAAATCCTCTAGATTCGGTAGTTTGTCTAATTCCACCATATGATCATCTTTTTTTGCAGTATTAATTATACAATAAGTGCACCATCCCAAATGCGACACGACTTTGGTACCGACAGGGTAGTCAGATGCTTTGGATTCTTGTATGGTGCCTACTTGGTAACCAAACTGGTCATAAGGTATAGGAGACTGCGCGTTATATACTCGTAAGTACGGATCTACGCTAATCCATTCTGCTTTAACGAGTATCTCTCCATCCTTGAGAGGCGGCAGCTCGAATTCAACTAACTCATAGTCTGATTTCTTGGGTACACCTTGGAAGTGGTTCTTGACTACGTACTTCTGTGCTTTCACCATCGTGTCACTGTAAATTGAAAAAAAAAGCAATTAAAACCGTCTTTAGTCCACAGTACCTACCTAATCCGTATAATTCTATAGCTGTTATACTAGAGACCGTATGTACACTCCCTGCCCACTGCAGGGCACAGGCCTCCTCTCAGAATGAGAGGACTTGGGTCGTAGTTCCCACGCAGGTCCAGTGCGGATTGTGAACTTCATACATATACCATTGAATTTCTTCGCGTGCGTATGCAGGTTTCCTCACGATGTTTTCCTTCACCATAAAGCTCATGGTAAATTAAATTACAAATGTAATTTCGCACATAAATTCCGAAAAACTGACCCCACGCCCTCTCCTTGAGAGGCCAATTGCGTGCATTATGTACCTAGGTAGGTGCACTAACGCAAAAAAAAACTTGTATACGTATTGTACCTACGTATAGGTATCTGAAGTTTGTCCTATGACCATAATAATTTATAATTCACGAGCTGTATGTCACTTGTCTTGCTACAATTGTTTCGATATAAATATATAAAGGTGCGTTATTTAGTTTTACGTAATGATACGTAGTTCGTTAATACTTACGTCTGCTTTAGTTGTTTCAAAATGCACAAACCTGGTATAAAAAGGGATGTCGATTGTTGTACGTTCGATGCGTGTAGCTGTGCCGAATTCTTCAGCGAACTGATCGACCCGGCGCCCGCGCCGGAGTTTTGTTCCATCATTGGCTCGTTAGCCCCAAGTCTGGTTGACACTTGTTCAAAGAGTGAACCACAGAATTAATAATAAAATAAATAGGAATGTTATAGCTTGTTTTTAGGGTTCCATACCCAAAGGGTAAAAACGAGACCCTATTACTGAGACTTTGCTGTCCGTCCGTCCGTCCGTCCGTCTGTCCGACTGTCACCAGGCTGTATCTCATGAACCGTGCGTGATAGCTAGACAGTTGAAATTTTCACAGATGATGTATTTCGCTTATTAATAATAGAATAAAATAAATATTTCAGGGGGCTCCCATACAACAAACGTGATTTTTTTGGTCGTTTTTGCTCGATATTGATAACGCAACAGGTAGACGTCTGAAATATTCACAGTATATTTATTATATATTTACTTTAAAAATAAATTTTTGACGACCAAATGGCCTAGTGGTTAGAGAACCTGACTACGAAGCTTGAGGTCCCGGGTTCGATTCCCGCGTCGGGGCAGATATTTGTATGAAAAATACGAATGTTTGTTCTCGGGTCTTGGGTGTTTAATATGTATTTAAGTATGTATCTATCTATAATGTTGGAGTTTAACATTTGGTAGCATAGCATACGGTTGTGGTAACTCCGAGGATGAGCTCTGGTTGAGTTCGAAACGCGTCAGTGTAGCTTGGTGGTGGTGATAGTTGTGTTTATGTGATTTGTGTGTGTTCGTACAGTGTGGAGGTGGAGGAACTGCATGAACACACATTTCTTGCATAAACGTAACTATTGTAAGGTCGCGGGTGAGCAAAGTAATTGTTTTAGTTCATGAATATAATAAGGTTACCTATCTCAAACACTAAAAATTATTGCCCGAATTCCATTTGTCCGAAAACTATTCGAATTATTATCGTTTGTCCGAAAAACGTTTCTCGTCTCATTTACTTGCCCTATGAATTGATACGTATATTGTTTCTTAGACAATTTTTCATTTACCCAAAGATACTTTTGACAGTACCTACGTTTAGACAAATTTTCAGTTCAGTTTTTAACGATATCCCTATCTATTTTTCGACAAAGATATTTTCCCTAATAATATAATTACTGCACTGTCTACTCACTGAGCTAAATTTATGGTCAGGATTTAGTAAAGGTGGGTGGGGTAAGAATAAAATCCATAATTTTGTTTGGATTGACATTTAACATATTTCTCAACAAACAAACATAATCATAAGTACTCGGCAAGCGAGCGAAACGAGCGAGCAAGGCGGTACGGGGCGGAAGCGACTCGGAATGGTTAGGTTCAAAGGCTAATTCTGGGAGCGTAGCGGAGCGGATAGATGTAGAAAACTCTGATAGACATTATTATTCACATTGTGTCCACTGCTTTAGAGGTTATATTTTGACAACAGCCTTGCCGGTATTCTCACCTGCCAACATGCCAATAAATGCGTCGTATAGATTATCGAATCCTTCCGTGACGTGCTCCCTTGGCTTCAATTGACCACTCTTTATCCACTTGATAATTTCCTCGAATGCTTCCGACCACCGCGGACGCCATCGGCTCACTATAAAACCTTCTACTTTCAACTGCTTAAACACAAGCGCCGGTTGCAAAATTGTAGCTTTTGGCAACTTCTTAACATCGTCGTTGTACGCACTAATGCTGCCACACACAGAGACCCTCCCAAAGAGATTCATCTGCAATAAAATTTGGCTGCTTATCTCTCCACCTACGTTGTCGAAATAGCAGTCCACGCCTTTCGGTGCAGCTTCTTTCAATGCTTTGGGTATATTCGCGGTTTTGTAGTTAATAGCCTTGTCAAAACCCAGTTCTGTCTCCAGCCATTTCACCTTGTCATCCGAGCCAGCAAAACCTATTACTTTGCATCCTTTGATCTTGGCGATCTGTCCCACGAGCGAGCCCACCGCTCCGGCAGCACCTGTCACGACGACTGTCTCACCTGGTTTTGGCTGGCAGATGTCCAGCAAACCAAAGTACGCCGTTACTCCCGGCATACCTACAGCACCAACTGCTAATGATGGTGACAAATCCTCTAGATTCGGTAGTTTGGCTAATTGTACCGACGGATCATCTTTTTTTGCAGTGTTGATTATATAATAAGTGCACCATCCCAAATGCGACACGACTTTGGTACCGACAGGGTAGTCAGATGCTTTGGATTCTTGTATGGTGCCTACTTGGTAACCAAACTGGTCATAAGGTACAGGAGACTGCGAGTTATACGCTCGTAAGTACGGATCTACGCTAATCCATTCTGCTTTAACGAGTATCTCTCCATCTTTGAGAGGCGGCAGCTCGAATTCAACTAACTCATAGTCTGGTTTCTTGGGTACACCTTGGAAGTGGTTCTTGACTACGTACTTCTGTGCTTTCACCATCGTGTCACTGTAAATTGAACAAAAAAAAGCCATTAAATTCGTTTCCGTGACCGTTGTATGTGTTGGTTGGTATTCCTTCCCATTTTTAAATACCTCTAAGCTCTCTATTTGTCACTAACTTTTACTTTTAAACTTTTTGTTTCTTTAATTTCGTTTTTAAACCCTTTTCTCAACATGCGGCCTTTTGATATTTTGTGTTAAGTAGTATAGTATGTAGTCTATAAGTATTATATTTAATTTATTTGTTTATTTGTATAATTTATGTTACACTAGCTTTTGCCCGCGGCTTCGCTCGCGTGTACCATGAGTATTCCAAAAAACCAAGATATCAAGCAAGCAAGCATACAGGCAAGCAAGCAAGCATGCAAGCAAGCATGCACGCAAGCAAGCAAGCGTGCAAGTAAGCGAGCAAGCAAGCCCGACTAAACTTCAGGTAGATACGGTCCTTTACAGTATTTCTTTAGATACAATGTTTTTCACTAATCGAAAGCGGGCACTAAAATAACCAGGTTTGTTAATATATAAAACCTATTATTAATTTCCCCTGTCCTGCATTAGGTATAATTCAATGTTTTCTTACCTTCTACGGAAACTTGAGTAACTGGAAGCGCTGTGTACCTACTTAGCATTGATATTATACATATTATAGTATTTTGTTATGGTGTTGTGTGACCTAACCGTTAAGGAGTTATACCTTTCATCATCAGCTCATCTGAATAACCAGAAAAAATACAACTAAAGGTCTATACGTGCATATGATATTTAAAGAAACTTCCTATAACTCCTAACCGTTAAGGAGTTTAACCTTCCATCATCAGCTCACCCGGATAACCTGAAAGAATACAACTATCGGTCTATACGTACCTATAATATTTGAAAAGATATCCTCAACTCCTAACCGTTAAGGAGTTTTACCTTCCATCATCAGCTCATCTACATGAGATGATGTCTACCAGACGCAAACACTTAAATAGATTGAGAAAATATATGAAAAACTTAATGCGTGCCTATAAAATTTGAGGGTTGCCCTCGATTTCCCTAAGATCCCGTCATCAGATCCTGATTTGGTGACAATGGAACCATCTCAGGAGTATATTGTATTCATTCGAATAAAAAAATAATTTTTATAATCGGTCCACAATTGACCAAGAAATCGGCGAACATACCTGCATAAAAAAATACATAAAGTGGAATGCATAATCTCCGCCTTTTTTTGAACTCGGTTAAAGAGCCCTTTGCGGCCTATTTACAGTGTGAACTTATGAATTTTGAAATTTTAGCTTTCTACAACATGTAAAACGCAAAATCCCGTTTTTTCCCGTTCCCGTAAGAATTTCGGGAAATGCTTTCTTAGTGCTCCCCTACACTCCCCAAGGAACCCACTTGCCAAATTTCGTCTTTCTACGACCAGTAAAACGAAAAATCCCGTTTTTTTCCGTTCCTGTGGGAATTTTGGAAAGTCCTCTCACAATGCTCCTCTAAACTCTCCAAGCAACCTACATGCCGAATTCAGCTTTCTACAACCAGTAAAACGAAAAATCCCGTTTTTTCCCGTTCCCGTGGGATTTTTGGAAAATCCTCTCTCAATGCTCCTCTACACTCCCTAAGCAACCTACATGCCGAATTTCAGCTTTCTATGACCAGTAAAACGAAAAATTCTGTTTTTCCCGTTCCCGTGGGAATTTTGGAAAGTCCTCTCTCAATGCTCCGCTACACTCTCCAAGCAACCTACATGCCGAATTTCAGCTTTCTACGATCACCAAAACGAAAGTCCCGTTTTTTCCCGTTCCCGTGGAATTTTGTAAAGTCCTCTCTCAATCCTCCTCTACACTCCCCAAGCATCCTACATGCCGAATTTCAGCTTTCTACGACCAGTAAAACGAAAAATCCCGTGTTTTCCTTATCCCGTGGGAATTTCCGAAAATCCTTAAAACAGTTTTTTACTATTATAATTACCTACTTCTATGTCAAACTTGAAGAGTCTGGTAATTATAGTTCATAGGATCCCGTTGAACTGAATATATAAATCCCGTTTTTTCCTTATCCCGTGGGAATTTGGAAAAAATCCTGAAATTAATGTTTTAACTAATATAATACCTACTTGGGTATCAAATTTGAAGAGTCTAGTTATTATAGTTACTGAGATAGGGTCACTCGGAATCGAATTTATAAATCCCGTTTTTTCCCGTTCCCGTGGGAATTCCCAAAAATCCTTCCTTAGTGGATGCCTACATTGTATAAGGTATCTATCTATGTGCAAAATTTCAAGTCTAGATCCAGTGATTTGGGCTGTGCGTTGATATATCAACAGTCATTTAGTTTATTTAGACATTTCAACCCCATCCAGGGAGATGGTATTTTACGTCCGCCACGTCGGATTTTAAAACCGTTATTGTTTTCATAACCAGCGACCCGATAAACCATAGAAACAACACCCATGTTGATTTTCAGACTTTGTTACCCCTTTCCCCCTTTTAGGGGTTGAATTCTCAAAAAACCTGAAACACGTGTTTACTCATTTACCATTAGGAGTACTTCTGTGAAGTTTCGAATAAAATAGTCGAACTAATCTTGTTTCCCCATACAAACTTTGGACCCCCTTTTCACCCCCTTAGGGAGTGAATTTTGAATAATCCTTTCTTAGTGCACCCCTAGACCTTATAAGGAACCTACATGCCAAATTTGGAATCTCTAGGCCCAGTGGTTTGGGCTGTGCATTGATATGTCAGTCAGTCAGTCAGTCAGTCAGTCAGTCAGTCAGTTTCTTCTTTTATATATATAGATTTGTATTGTTTTTTAATATTTATTGTCTACTAACTGTTGCTCGCGATTCCGTCTGTGAAGAATAGGGTGGGTTTACAAAAAATAGGTATCCTATTATCTCGCCCCATTCGTCTCGTTATTTCGTCTCATTCTGTATTCGTCTTCGTCTTGTTCACTATCCGTCAATATCTTTTTTGGTCAAATTCGGCAACGTCTATCTCTTAATACGTCTTATTCGTTTTTCGTCACTGTCTGCCCTGGACTTATTCGTCGTTCTTCCCTTTCGTTTTTTGTCTCATTCACTTATTCACCAAATGCTGGTAAATAAATGTTCGTAAGTAAATGAGACAAAAAACGAAAGGGAAGAACGACGAATGAGACTAAGGAAGACCGTGACGAAACAAGAATTAGACTTACTAAGTGAGAGAGACAAGTTACAGAATTTGACCAAATAAGATAATGACGGATAGCGAACAAGACGAATAAAGAATGAGTGACGAATACAGAATGAGATGAAATAAGAATTAAATAAAAATCTAATGAGGCGAGATAATAGGATACCAAAAAGTAGCCTACGACCTATTTCAGACCTACCGAATACGGAGAAAAAAGTTACATAAAAATCGGTCAAACCGTTTCGGAGGGGTCCGATAACATACACCGTGACACGAGATTTTTATATATTAGACTAGTTGTTGCGCGCGACTTCGTCTGCGAAGAATAGGGGTATAAAAAAACAGCCTACGACCTATTCTCAGGCCTACCGAATACAGAGAAAAAAAATTGAGAAAAATCGGTCAAGCCGTTTCGGAGGAGTTCGATAACAAATACCGTGACACGAGATTTTTATATATTAGACTAGCTCTTGCCCTCGACTCCGTCCGCGAAGAATAGTAGCCTACGACCTGTTCTCAGACCTACCGAATACAGAGAAAGAAGTTTCATAAAAATCGGTCAAGCCGTTTCGGAGGAGTTCGATAACAAACACCGTGACACGAGATTTTTATATATTAGATTAGTTCTACGTTTCTCCTGTCTGTTGTTTCTGCCACCTACATATTAAGTCTGTTCATATTTCTTAATTTCTGAGTAATTGGTTGCCTGAAAGAGATCGCTTTTTAGCGATAAGATTTGAACAATTTTTATTATTTATTGTTGTAGTGGATACAGCTATATAGTTTGGTGAAAATTTCAAGTATCTAGTTAATACCATTATGGAAGTAGAGTTGAAAACGCAGAAAAAAATAAGTTTATTGTATGACAACCCCCCTTAGTTTTAACTTCATTTTATTTTTAGTATATTTTGTTATAGCGGCAACAGAATTACATCATGTGTGAAAATTCCAACTGTTTAGATATCACGGTTCATGAGATACAGCGAAGTCTTAGTAATAGGGTCCCGTTTTTATCCTAATACCCTAGAAACCATAATACCCTAATAACTAGAAAATGAAATTCTATAACAACAAATACTAAAAAATGGAATAAAATAAATATTTAAGGGGGCTCCCATACAACAAACGTGATTTGTTTGGTCGTTTTTGCTCGATATTGATAACGGCAACAGGTAGACGCTCGAAATATTCACAGAATATTTAATTATATATTGACTTTAAAAATAAATCATTAAATTAAAATAAAAACAATATTTAAGGGGGGCTCCCATACAATACAACAAACGTGATTTTTATAGATAATTGTACGGAACCTTTCGTGCGCGAGTCCGACTCGCACTTGGCCGGTTTTTCAACGTGTTCTACCTAACAAGCCTATTATTAATGAACTGAAACAATTACTTTGCTCACCCGCAAAGGTCACCATTGAGTCAGATTGACTTGAAATTTGATTTTATTGATAAAGTGGTTAAGCAAGCTACAGGCATGTCTGTCTTAATAATGTGGGTCCGCTTTAATTGTTATAGTCTTCATAAGGTAGTTTAAAACTGCAAATGCATTTATTTTATATTACAGACATAAATCAAAATTACATAACAATTATAAGGTACTAATAAATTAGGTACCAATATTTCCAGGGCGTAACTTACTCATCAAAACAAGTCACTTTCACTCAGACAACTTTTCAAAATTAAAAAAAAAAACACCCAAACTTTTCACACAAATCCATCCAAACGGATTACTGCTCTAGCAACGGAAAATCGATTTTTTTTTTAAATTTTAAAAAGTTAGAATAAAAGTGACTTGTTTTGATGAGTAGATTAGATTACCTAATTTACCCAATTTGTTAGCATCCTGTATAAGACCATCTCAACCTCTTCGGAGCCACGTCAAACAAAAAAATAGCGTGCAACAACCCACGCCAAGCAACAAATTGCACGTAAACAACCCGTCTCGATGCTCCATTTCGCTTTCAATTTTTCATCCCCGAAAACCCCCACATACCAAATTTCATCGAAATCGTTGGAGCCGTTTCCGAGATCCTGATTATATATATAAATAAATAAACTAGCCAAGAGAAATATTTCTCTATTGTAGCTTTTTTTTGCCTCTACTCTAAGGCGGAACAAAGTTCGCCGGAACAGCTAGTTTATTTATTAGTTTGTTATCGCGGCGCACCGGCCGGACGCTCTGTCTACGAGCAGAACCGGTCGGTGCACATTTGTTACAGGCTGCTCCAACTATGCTAGATCGCATAAATGTTTTAGGTAAACATATTCAACTCTTTAAGCATTTCTTTTTTAAGTAACTTAAGTTTTGGTTAGAAGAAAGTCGTGATGTTTTTATTGAAGATTTTTTGCTGAATCATCATTTTGTTGACTATACCAAGATTATCCTCAAATATATTATTTATTTTTTATTCCTGATATATTTTTTTTTTTATCCTCCAATAACACGAACAAAATACAATATAAAATCCTAAATACAATAGAAGTAGGTGAAATTCATCTTCATCTTCATCATCATCATCATCATCCCAGCCTATATACGTCCCACTGCAGCGTCATACGGCCTCCTCTCAGAATGAGATTATGAGAGGGCTTGAGCCGTAGTTCCCATGCGGGCCCAGTGCAGATTGGGAACTTCACACACACACCATTCAATTTTCACCGTAAAGCTACATATTTGGACGCTATGACTGTATGCTTATTATATGCTTTCGACTGTACACCTGCGCACCAATTAACTTGTACAGACCTGAAGATGATCTGTGACCTAGCAATAATTTTAATTCACGAGCTGTACGTCACTTTTAACAAATTGTTTTGATATGTATTTGAAATAAGATGCATTTTTTAGTTTAACATAATTAGTCGAATTTTAAGGTTATTTACGTTTGTTTTAGCGGTTATAAATGTAAAATTGCACAAACCTGGTAAAAAAGTCTGGTTTGTCGTATGCTCGTCGCGTGCAGCGGTGCCGATTCCCTGAGAGAACTGAGCATGAACTGAGCGACCCGGCCCGCGCGCCGGTGGTTGGTTCCAATATTGGCCTATTGGCCCCAAGTCTGGTTATGCCACTTGTTGAAAGAGTGAACCACAGAATTAATAATAAGATAAATAAAAATTTTTAATCGCTTAGTTTTTTATCCAGAGGTTATGTTGTCATGTCACTCTTTCGTTTCTCCTATACTATACCTAATATACTTAATTCGCACATGTTTTATGTGTTTTTATGCATTTTACAAAATCATGCCACTCACCAGTGGAATGGAAGAATATTTTTGCTAGTAAAATAACCCATTTTTGAGCAATTAAATGGTCATTCCCGTTTCGCTTTTGTTCCTTGTAACCTTCTTGTAACATCCATTCCATTCCATTCTTGATCTTCCATTGAATAGTTCCAGTGGCGAAGAAATTACTGCAAATAATCCATTCCATTCTTCGCATATTAGTTTGGTTGTATGAATCGGATATTGCTATTGGCGCCAACGTTGGCGCGTCGGCTTTTGGCGGTTAAGGCGCCGTCGGTTGCCGGTTTTTAGCAAAAAATCTACGTCTGATGACGCCCGATTCAACCTTAAGTTGGTGCAGTATTTTTGAAGGCCGCCAAGTCTAACGTTCGCAGTAAAACAGGCGCAGAGTCGATTTTTGACTAAAAATAACTAGTCATCTTGGTAGCTTCGGATAATAGTGCGCCGGTGTATGTAGGCGGTAGACGTTGGCCCAACAAGCTGGCCAAGTGCAGAGGTCATAGAATTGAATAAACAAACACTATCGTCGGCGACCATGTCTGTTATGACATTCACAAAATTTGTTTGTTATCTTATTGGTTTACATTATTGCTTGTGCGCGATGGAATAATAGTATTTTATGCAACGGTTGTATAAGTGAGGTCTTAAAAGGCGAGTGACGTGAGTTGCGATACGAGCGAATGCGAGTATCGCAATGGAAGACGGCACGAGCCGTTAAGACCAAATTATACACCGTTGCATACAATATTTTTTCTACGACTCGACTCTACTGTACTGAATTGTACCTTAATGTAGGGTACAGTCGGGTACAGTCGGGTACAGTAGGGTAAAATAGGGCACAGTAGGGTACAGTCGGGTACAGTCGGGTACAGTAGGGTAAAATAGGGTACAGTAGGGTACAGCCGGGTACAGTAGGGTAAAATAGGGTACAGTCGGGTACAGTCGGGTACAGTAGGGTAAAATAGGGTACAGTAGGGTACAGCCGGGTACAGTAGGGTAAAATAGGGTACAGTCGGGTACAGTCGGGTACAGTAGGGTAAAATAGGGTACAGTCGGGTACAGTAGGGTAAAATAGGGCACAGTAGGGTACAGTCGGGTACAGTCGGGTACAGTAGGGTAAAATAGGGTACAGTAGGGTACAGCCGGGTACAGTAGGGTAAAATAGGGTACAGTCGGGTACAGTCGGGTACAGTAGGGTAAAATAGGGTACAGTAGGGTACAGCCGGGTACAGTAGGGTAAAATAGGGTACAGTCGGGTACAGTCGGGTACAGTAGGGTAAAATAGGGTACAGTCGGGTACAGTAGGGTAAAATAGGGCACAGTAGTGTACAGTCGGGTACAGTCGGGTACAGTAGGGTAAAATAGGGTACAGTAGATTACAGTCGGGTACAGTAGGGTAAAATAGGGTACAGTAGGGTACAGTAGGGTACAGTCGGGTACAGTCGGGTACAGTAGGGTAAAATAGGGTACAGTAGGGTACAGTAAGGTAAAATAGGGTACAGTAGGGTACAGTCGGTACAGTAGGGTACAGTCGGGTACAGTCGGGTACAGTAGGGTAAAATAGGGTACAGTAGGGTACAGTCGGGTACAGTTGGGTGCAGTAGGGTAAAATAGGGTACAGTAGGGTACAGTCGGGTACAGTAGGGTAGTATTTTACCCTACTGTACCCGACTGTACCCTACTGTACCCTATTTTACCCTACTGTACCAGACTGTACCCGACTGTACCCTACTGTACCGACTGTACCCTACTGTACCCTATTTTACCTTACTGTACCCTACTGTACCCTATTTTACCCTACTGTACCCGACTGTACCCGACTGTACCCTACTGTACCCTATTTTACCTTACTGTACCCGATTGTACTCTACTATACCCTATTTTACCCTACTGTACCCGACTGTACCCTACTGTACCCTATTTTACCCTACTGTTCCCGACTGTACCCTACTGTACCCTATTTTACCCTACTGTACCTGACTGTACCCTACTCTACTCAACTCAGCAGGTCTAAACTGGGCTTTAGTGTTGAGTGTACCCTACATTTAATATTATGTGGCAGCTAGGTGTATCGTAATAACGACATTACGACACAAGTGCTGTTATGGCGAATAGATTAAGTATAGACTTTCTGAAGTCATATTATCTATGTTCTTATATATTTGTTCGCGACCATGTAAAAAACAGATAAAAGTACAGGAGTAGGAAATAATAGATTACACAATAAAGATAAAGGGATGTTGTGTTTTTATCAGTATATTATAGGTCCAGTCAGTTTAAGTAAACTAAATATAGATTTGTAGTACCTATACTTACGCAAATTAACGTTACAAAATAATCTAATATACTCAGCGGCAAATCTAATCGCCCTCCTTCCTTAGAAACATGTATGTAAAGTGGGCGGTTAGATTTGCCGCTGAGTATACCTATATAAAAATCTCGTGTCACGGTGTTTGTTATCGAACTCTTCCGAAACGGCTTGACCGATTTTTATTAAACTTTTTTCTCTCTCTGTATTCGGTAGGTCTGAGAATAGGTCGTAGGCTATTTTTGACGTGACAACGTCTAATAAATCGATGAACGCCGGTTGCACGCACGAAAAAGGATGACGCAATGTAACGTACAGGATTGGTTATAAGGATACAAATATTATAAATGCGAAAGTAACTCTGTCTGTCTGTCTTTTAATTCTTCGCGCTTAAACCGTTGAACTTATTTAGATGACATTTGGTACGGAGATAGTTTAAGATCCCATCGGATTCACTTGAAATTTGGTGTAAGTAAGTTGGATGACAATGCAAGTACAGTAAAAAAAATACAGTCAGCTAAAAAGCTTGGTCTTAAAGTGAAATTTTTAACAAAAACTTTTATCTAAGAAAATTCTTTGGGGCCCACGAGATAGCAATAAATGATTCGAGACAGTCGTGCAACGACTAAAGGCAATTTCAGTTTGATGCTTTTTACTAGGTTCACAAAAAACTCAATATAGGTACCTAATATTTACACTATTCTGTCAAAAAATGACTTTCAATATAATCATAATCATTTATTTAATGGTGTAACACTTAGCAGACTGCAAGCAACAATATGATTTATTTTCAGTGTTTGTAAGTCAAAACGATGTCGTCAACATACACCATGGCTTAATTTATATGTATTATCTTATCTTCCATCTAGAACATTTTATCCAAGTAGGTAGGTACATTATATTTAATCCAAGTACCTATTATTCTATCATCAACCAAAACGTGATTGATAACGTTAAAAATAATGAAAGCACAAGATTTAAAGATAATTTGTAATAGAATAACTTATTTTTTTAAATTTGCAACTGATACCTACTTCCTAGCTAGAGCGTTCGATGGAATGAGTGATGGAATGGAGCACCGGGCTAAATGCTAACTTTTCGTATGAAATTTCATTCCTGTAAGTACTTGTACCTACAATAATAAATAAATAATAAATCTTTATTTAAAATACTTTCTTACAATATAATACAATTTATCTAGTAGACTTATAGGAAATAGTAATACATATGCCTGAACTATGTAGAATGGTCATGTGGTTCATTCAGGCGAGAAAAATAAAAATTACATAACTGATTGCCAATAATGGTTAGAATGATGGTTAGAAGTAGTTAGAACCCATTATCGGAGGTGCAATTTGGTAGCTAGACGTTCTTAGGGTATGAGTATGAGTAAAAATATTTATGAATTTTATGATATTGGTATTGACACTCTTGCTTTTTCTTTACAATAACTTCTATATCCAATTTTTTCAGACTATAACATGTTTATTTTGTGATACATGATAATTATTGTCATTACAAGTAGGTTCCACTATCAATAGAAAAAAAAACCGGCCAAGTGCGAGTCGGACTCGCGCACCGAGGGTTCCGTACAAATTTATATTAACTATGAACATCCAGTCTTATCAGACCCCTGCTCCTAAGCAAAATGTGCGCAGTGTGGGATCATTGTAGATTGGTTACTGATATAGACAGACAGCTAAAAAAATTTATGCTTTTCGGAATTTTTCCTTTATCTGTGCTATGAGACCTTGCTTCGTACCAAATTACAAGATTCTGAGTTCACGGGAAGTACCCTGTAGGTTTGATTCCCTTGCGAGTGTCGACAATTTGCGGAAATTTGCGGCATAAAAGGTTTTATATTTGATTGCGTTAAAAATTTAAACTTTTCGCAATTTTTCCTTTATTTTTGCTATAATACGTTGCTTCGTACCAAATTTCAAGATTCTGAGTTCACGGGAAGTACCCTGTAGGTTTTGATTCCCTTGCGAGTTTCGAAAATTTGCGGAAATTTGCGGCATATACGGCTGTATCTTTTGATTGCGTTGGCTTAGAAGTTTGATTTTTTCACAGCTCCAAGGGACAGTAGACCTGAGTATTTGATATTTCAGCTTGATACCTCCACGCATTCCTGAGAAAAAACAAACAAAAGACAGACGGACGGACGGACAACAAAGTGATCCTATAAAATAAAATAAAAATAAAAATAAAAATAGTTTATTAGAAGAAGGTATCTTTACAAAAATGTTTACCATTGGTCCCACACTAGGCAATGCCTGTCACGTGGCAACCAGGATTCGGGGTACATACAAAAAACTAAAAATATTTAAATTAAGATATCAACTTATAAACCGCAACAAAATAAAGGTAGAGATAACATAATATGACAAAAGCTTTAATTTAACTACAATAAGAAAGAGGGGGTTGGTTAGACCGAAACAGAGTGTGTTTGTTGAGTGTGTGTGTTTCGTGCGAGTGAGTGAGTGTACGAGAGGGTGTGTGAGTATGTAGGTGCGTGTGCAGCCACCTAGACAACAACCCTGAGTAGACTCTCAGTCTCTCCATAATTGAGTCCACCTAGCCAGTTCTTAACCATGATCTTGGCCTCGCGCGGGGAGGCTCTTGATATATTGCAAGATTTCAAGACCGTGTTATAAATGAACGGGTGTAGAAAGGCCGGCAGTCTCCTCGAAAAGGCAGTTCTAACACGGGGAGTCGGTATTCTGAAGACTCGCCTCCGGATCAAGGTTCGGTATAGCTCAGATCGAATGACTACACGATGCACTTGAGTGACAACCCGCAGAACCATCAACCGTCGCACGCTCAGAACACCGGCCTCCTTATAAAGAGCCGACGTAGAGAAAGTACGAGGCCTCCTGAGCATGACTTTCAGGACAAAGCGCTGTGCTCTCTCCAGAGGCAGGAGAGCAGAGCTGGCAGCACCCCCCCATACGCCAATGCAGTAGGTCAGAATGGATTTACACATAGAGGTGTAAACCAGCCTCAGCAAATCCATCCCCGCCGAGCTTCTGAGCAACTTCATGAGATACACAATTTTCCTTGTCCTCGCCGAGACCACCTCAACGTGTTTCCTGAAATTAAGATTCTCGTCCAACGTGATACCAAGGTATTTAATAAGGGAAGAATTGCTGATAACCTTAGTGTCTCCAGCCAGAGCGGTAATTCCATTGATATCACCTGGCGATTGGGAGCCAAAGGTAATCTCAGGACGCGAATGCGGGGCTGACGAAGCAGTTTTGTGGAAACATAGATACTTTGTCTTTTTGGTGTTGAGAGTAAGTAAGTTATCATGAAGCCACCCCGAAACCACAGACAACCCTCTCTCCGTCACAGAAAAACATCTCTCCCAAGTAACCTCGTGGAAAACTAGGGCAGTATCATCCGCATAGCAAACGATCTCAGCCTGGTCGATGGGTAGAGATAACAAATCATTCAGATAAACCAGGAAAAGGGTAGGTCCGAGCAAACTGCCCTGCGGCACCCCAAAATCTACCGACAATGGAGCACTAATCCCGTTACCAAATCTGACGCATTGACTTCGATCTGTTAAGTAGCTCTTAAACCAGTTCCATACAGTTCCTCTGATTCCAAGAAGTTGTAGTTTCGCTAACAAGACGGTTCCGTTTTTTCCTTTTGAGGTACGGAACCCTAAAAAACGCTATGGTTGTTATTTTCTTTGATGTTTCGCGTTGCAGGTGGAATAACACATAGGTAACTTGTTAACTCGATATTCCCACGGAAGTCACGTAAAACCTCAAACCAAACCTTAACCGATAAGACAAAATAGACGAAAATTTGCATGGGTGTTTTTTATACACGTAATGTAAATGAAGACCATGATGTAAGTCTGGGAAATTCCTATGGGAATTAAGTATAATCCTGGAATTTAAATTCAACTATCAGAACTAATGGTTCACACACATACACACACAGCAAAGCTGCGTCTAAATACATTGTGCATTTCTTGAGCGAGAAAATAGACTATAGCTTATGATCTCCTCGTCAGCGGTGAGACACCTACCTAAAGCAACGTGGCTAAAACCACACTAGGTAAGAAATAATTGGATGGTCATCGTGTTATCGGCACAGAAAGTGCTTATCATCCGCATCGCCATATTTATAAACAAGTACACGAGCCGATTAACGCAGTCCCACTGACGGCGCAGAAGGTCACACACAACCGCGCGGAGACAAGACAAAAAATATCTATTGCCGGTTATCTAACAATGTAAGTTGTATACATAATTTATTATGTAAATTCTAGTTTAAGATACGAACATAGCTTTGCTATGTTAGTTTGTAATATGATTTTATAGGTGAGATTTTGGATAGTGCCACTTATTTCTGTTGATTACCAGTTTGCCCCTAATTAGAGGATATATTAAATGCAATGAAAAACATCTCTTGGACTCTTTTAATTTTTACACTGCCTATTGCGTTTCAAACGATCCAGCCCGGTAACAGATTAGGTAAATAGACAGATAACGTAGTTTTATTTAGAAATAGTGTCCTGTTGATACTCTTTGGGCATGGGACCCTAAAGAAACTACAATAATCATAATAGCCTTGGCGTTATCTTTTGTATATGTATAAGAGTATATGCACATCGGTCGAGATAATACTATTTTCTTATGTTTACTTTTACAGAAGGCGCAAACATGGTGAAAGCAAGAAAATACGTGGCCAAAAAGTTTTTCGAAGGAGTGCCCAAACGAGAGGACTTTGAATTAGTGGAGTACGAACTACCAGCGGTTCAGAATGGAGAAATCTTGGTCAAGGCTGAGTGGCTTAGTGTTGATCCATACCTCCGCGCGTACAATGGCTCTCTAAGCCCCCCATACGACCAATTCGGATTTCAAGTCGCCGAAGTTCTGCAATCCAAAAGCCCCGCCTACCCCATAGGAACTAAAGTAGTAACTCACAAAGGATGGTGCGACTACAGTATCGTCAGCACCGACAACACAGGCAAGCATCCCATGGACTCTATATACAAGCTGCCCAAGTTGAAAAGATTGTCACCTTCCCTAGGAGTAGGAGCTGTAGGGATGCCAGGAGCGACTGCGTATTTAGGATTCTTAGAGGTTTGCAAACCGAAAGCCGGCGAGACAGTCGTAGTGACAGGAGCTGCCGGAGCTGTCGGCTCGCTAGTCGGTCAGATCGCCAAGATTAAAGGTTGCAAGGTCATCGGCTTTGCTGGCTCCGACGACAAGGTGAAGTGGCTCGTTGAGGATCTTGGATTCGATAAGGCTTACAATTACAAAACTGCGGATGTACCTAAGGTTCTCAAAGAAGCCGCTCCAAATGGTATCGATTGTTACTTTGATAACGTGGGAGGAGAAATAAGCAGCCAGATAATTCACCAGATGAACGAGGGAGGAAGAGTGACTTGCTGCGGAAGCATTAGCTCCTACAACGAAGACGCTAGTCAACTACCTAAGGCGACTTTATTGCAACCGGCAATTATTTTTAAGGAACTCAAAGTAGACGGTTTCCTAATTTGGAATTGGGTGAAACGTTGGCCAGAAGCTTTTGAACAACTCGTGGGGTGGATCGAGTCAGGGCAGTTGAAAGCGAGGGAACATGTGACTGACGGTTTTGATAATGTTTACGATGCGTTCGTCGAAATGTTGGCTGGTAAAAACTTTGGAAAAGCTGTGGTTAAAGTTTAAGTGCAAAAAAAAACGTAAAATTATGTACATAAATATACTGTGTCTGTTGAAGTACTCAATAAATAATTAACAAAACAAAAAGTACTATAATATAACCCCGATATAAATTAATCATGAAGGTAGACTTAGTGTTAACCATCGTAGCACGCCACAATAAAAAAATATATATTTAAACATTATTATTTTTATTTTATTTGTGTATAAAAATAGTAGTCTTTTTCAAATTGCAAAAGAAAGAATTGGCGAAATGTTAAGTAAAAAAAGGAACATTTACAAAATGATGACCTCCAGGCTCCATGTCGTGTCCGACAAAGGCGAACCTTTAAACTCGTTTGTTACTTGTGTGCCATAATATGGCTGGCAAAGCCAAACTTTGTTTTAAAGGTCCTGTTACAAGGCACGCAATGTAATTGACCTCTAACATTGCACATTGTACGTGCAGCTAGGTCTCGAAGGGGTCTTTATAATGAGAAGAAGAAGCCGTTTACATCAAGCGAGCGAGCATTCTTAGAATATTCTGTAGAATCTGTGCGAACGCAGACGAAACAACGAAAGGATGTTCTACGTCTGTTTACACAAAAATAATTTTTTGATAGAGTGGGATCAAAGGTGGGGATAGAATGAGCATTCGTTCGTCTGGTGTAAATCGGCCTTTAGGGATGGGTAAAAAATATTTTGAAATATAGGTATGTCGATAATTTTTCTCAACCTGCTCGTAAATATGTACCTACATCTAAATAATCGGAAATATTGTATAGTCGTAAGATGACATTGACTATATATGAGGGAGAGAGAGAGAGATGTTTATTTACACATATTCGATACACAAGAAATACAATTTACAGGAAAAGATGCAAATAAAAATCATCGAATACTTAGTATAAATTGGGCCCCACTCAGCATAATGTTGCGGCAAGCCGCAACGCTGATTTTCAGTGGGACCTATTTAAAAATAAACACAAAAAAAAACACACAAACACATTGTGATGACACGAACGCCAGCGGAAAGTAGTTCGCAATAAAACCTATAAAAAAAAGAAGTATGTATGGCAACACTAGATCAGTTTAATCGTATCTGGACCATTAAACCGCAACAAATTACGCCATGAATTATTCTGGCTACTGTAGTGAATTATCAGCAATTTCACTAATTTTGATATTATGATGCATCACTCAACCTTAGATAAAACAAACTTAAAAACAACAAAACATTCTAATGTCTTAAGGTTAGGCAGGAACGCAGCCCGGCCCTTTGTAAAGTCGTTCACAATAAATTGAAGCTACCGCCGTTTCTTGTGAAAAAAAAAACTTAGTAGATAAAAAAAAATATATATATATCCTAAAGCTGGGTCCAGACGGTGCAGACTTGCGCTGCGCAGACTGTTGCACGAACACGATATAGACAGTTAGTTGTTCTTTAAACCTCGTGGTGTGCGGACGTTTGCAATGGCAGATATCAATCGACGGCGTCGTTTACTACAATTAGCTGCTCTTGCCGTTTTACTAGGAAAAACACGTACCAAGCCTTTGATCAATTATAACTGAAGATACACATTGCCGAACAAAATCCCCTTCAAAAAATGTCCGAACTTTTTTATTTGTTTGCATAACAATTAAAATCACCACCTACACAGAAATTTGAACCTAGTCTATACTTCATTACAGTCGAATTTCGGTTGACACTTGACAGCTAAACTTGACAATTTCACGCAACGTACTGAGAAAAAAGAAGGCCACTTTTATCAAAGTGGCGCTCATTTGGCTCGGACATTTTCGAGCGCGCGACTGTGGATCTACAGTTAGGTATAATTGATCAAAGTACCAAGCGCAGTAAATGGTCGAAAAAATGGTTATTAAAGAGACAAAGGTACAACTTTACTGAAGGAATTAGCAACTAGCGAAGAAAATGATAACTTAATAACTTAATTTTCCATACAGCTGGAAGGGACTTATATAGATCTATAAATTGAACTAAGAATTCTCTCGAATATTTTCTTAAATCGTTCATTTTTATAATAAAAACAAAGCAAACTGTGAATTAATTAGGTACTAACCAAAGTTGTCGTAAGTTGACCCAAACAAGTCTGAACATGCGTCCACACCACGGAACAGAAAAAACTAGTGGAAGTGCCATGAGTCCCGTTTTGTATCGAAACCAGGTGTGGCAAAACTCACACATACACACTCTTGCAATACATTGAAATCTTAGCAATCATTGGTCGTAGCTTCTATTCAAAAAAGTCATAACTACTGAATCCGGTAACACAATTTAAACTTTACTACCACGGTATATCGTTGAGAGTACATTACACGGGGTCGTAAGTAAAATTGCATACAAAGTGCTGCCGTCTTTCATCGAGTAACTGATTTAAAATGACAGGTGTCAAAAAAAAATTCCGCTACTCGCCGTCAGAGGTCGTTAAAATATTCCATTGAATAATGAACTCTATGAGATAGGGTTTGGGTTCAACACGAGTGAAAAATATTATACGTCATAAATCGTAAGTATTAGAGATGGGCGGAGTGCATTTATGAGAATATCGATGTAATTCATAGGTCAATAATCTCTATATATAAACATGAATCCCTACTTCCCTTGCACGAACGGTTGCACCGATTTCGCTAGTTCTTTTTTGTTGTATTTGTTATTGTCAGGAGAAGGTTCTTAGAAAATCGGGATGCCGAAGGATCCTTTTCCTTGCGGATGCCGATAATGTGCGCCGGGTCTTACTAAGCTGTTCCTCTTAAATTGGTTAATTATTTAATATCATTACAATTTAATCCGATTTTGTTCAGTCATGGTTAAAATCTATGCATGTATAATGTGAGAGCTCACGTAATCCCTACTTAATATTATAAATGCAAAAGTATGTCTATCTGTCTGTTACCACTTCACGCTTAAGCCGCTGAACCGATGTAGATGAAATTTGGTATGGAGATAGTTTAAAACCCCAGAAATGACGTAGGATAGCTTCAACCAAACAAACAAACAAACTATTCAGCTTTATAATATTAGTATAGATGGTACGGAACTCTTCGTGCGCGAGTCCGACTCGCACTTGGCCGGTTTTTTTTAAGATAACTAGCTGTTGCCCGCGACTCCGTCTGCAAATAATTCATTTATCGCTATATGCCCATACCAAATTGCATCTAAATCGGTTCAGCGGTTTAAGCGTGTTACAGACAGACAGACACACTTTCGCATTTATAATATTAAGTATGGATGGTACGGAACCCTTCGTATGCGAGTCCGACTCGCACTTGGCCGGTTTTTTTCTAAGACACAAGAAAACACCGTGTAGATTAGTTTTAATTTTTATGCCCGACAACCAGGAAACGGAATGAAAATTCAACTCTAAAGGCCACCACAAACCGGGAATAAAATATACGGTGACACACACTGGCAGCGCGGAACACTGTATTTGATTCACTGTTATTAACCGCGCTGTTGCGTCAGCGCCCTGCGCTCCCGGTTTGTTGTGGCCTTAACACTTAATACGCAGAAATAAACATCGATAATTTTATCGACAACACCTCCGCTCTTCGCGAGTAGCGGAATGTTCCGGTCTCACAAAGTTCTGTGACACAGACAAAAATTGACGTTATCGTATTAGAATAAAGTCTATTTTTATATTACGCATTTCTAAAAAAATGTCTTACGGAATAGAAAAAATATAAATTAATCAAAATTAAAATGAAATACTACTTTTTACCGATGATACGAAATACCACAATGAGTGACGTTTTTGGAGCGGCTATCATTTTTACACTTTAAAACTGAACACTAAGGCATATTTTCTCAACTTTTCACTATAATTGTCGTTTAGATTGCACAATCGCCCGACACAGCCTCTGCGCGCAACTGAGCCGGTTGCGCGCAAGTTATGCGGAACTCCGCATAATTGTGCCACACTCGACATGACTGCATAACACTTCTATAGTTTTTTCTGTTCTGTGGTCCACACAGTGCAGTAGTCGGCGCAAACACGCATGTCTGCGCCTACTTTTTGATGCCAGATACAAAAATGCACAGATGTCGTTACAGACTTGAGACTTCACGTCCACACGTCCCATTTGCACCGACTTAAGTCTGTACAGACACGCTGCGCAGACTAAAGTCTGTGCCGTGTGGACCCACCTTAAGTGGCCAGTATTATACCTCTATTGAAAAGGTTTATCTCAAGAGCGTTCATGCACTGCCCTGCACTCTGGTGGTAATTCGTTCTTTTACTGAAATTCCCGAACTTAACATCGTAGTCTTCATTTACGTTGTGTAAAGAAAACAAGAGCAAAATTTCATACAGGGTTATTTGTAATTCACTAGCATCCTTTTAACCCTAAACTCCTACCACTTAAACAAATGTTTTTTGTTTTACGACTTTTGTCATAACTTTACATTTTGGTGTAATAACGTTTTGAAAATTTGAGATTACCTGTATTTTTACGATACTCTGTGCCGTGCATGGAAAAAAAATGTACTCCATTTTAAAAAGTCGTATAACAAAAAACATTTGTTTAAGTGGTAGGAGTTTAGGGTTAAAAGGATGCTAGTGAATTACAAATAACCCTGTATCTCTAGACTAGACGTAGCGGTTAAGGTTTGGGATTTTACGTGTATCCCGTGGGAATATCGGGACAAAACTAATTAACGTATTATTCCAAAGGTCCAGCTATCTACTTACCAAATTTCAACCACATCTGTCCATGCATTTAAGCGTGAAGAAGTAACAAACACACGCACAGTCGCACACATGCACGCACATATACATACTTACTTACAAACTATCGTATTTTCGCATTTATAATATTATTTATATTTCATACTAGCTGACCCTGCAAGCGTTGTTTTGCCTTATATCACCTAGGGGTATAAAAAATAGCCTACGACCTATTCTCAGACCTACCGAATACAGAGAAAAAAGTTTCATAAAGATCGGTCAAGCCATTTCGGAGGAGTTCGGTAACAAACACGAGATTTTTATATATTAGATTGTGATATTAGTACCTAGCAACTACATACTAAGTTTTACATCTGGCTTTGGCTTGACACTAATTTTGGCAAAGATACTCGAGTTCTATAAAAGTTAATGAATATTGGGTTGGAAATAAGACGTTGGTTTACTCGCAGTAGTTCCTTTGGCAGTTCCTTCGAAGGAACTTGTGCGAAAAACGGGTCTTTTATCGTAGAATAATACATGTAAAACATACACAAAGCCGAACATAGAAACTTCTTCTTTTTTGAAGTCGTACACATGCAGTTAAAGTCGTACTTAGTTACAGAGGTAGACGTTAGATATGAATATTGTACCAGTAGTTCCATATGGTACTACTGGGATATTCATATTTCCTTTAAAATGAATATCCCATTAGTTCCCTATGGAACTCGTGGGATATCCCCACCATGAGTCATCACATTATCTGATTTGCTAGCCGTTGTTACTAAAGAATATATGTACATCTGTTTGCTCTCGAAGCAATTCGTCAAACAATCTTGCCAAACACTCTGGATGTTTGATAGTGATCTCGGAACGCCATGATTGCCGTCTTTATTTTCATCCAACCACCAGAGTGAAATTTGAAACTGAAAATTGAAACTGTTCGTGTGATGAGCGTTCATATTCCGTTGGGCACCGCTGATCCGAAACCAAGAGCACGGGTTCCCACTCGCCGATATTTAGGTAGGTAAATAAATCAAGAAAGATAACAGTGTGTATTAATTCAGTAAACTACTTACCTTTAGTAAGTAAGTTAATTATAAGATACTTTAGAAGTCATTGTTTGTTGCAAAAATCACAGAAAAAAAGATGCTTAATTACGCGCGACGCGGCTGGCATGCGAACCGATAGCCGAGCGACAACCTACTGTCATACGCCTGCCCGGGAGGCGCGCCAGCCGAACATACCTAAACTGCAGAGAGGAACCCACCTGGTTGAATCAGAGAAACGTCGATTTGTACCTAACACAAATTAGAAGCTTCACCTTCATTTCAGAAGTCGCCACTCAGCGAATACCTGTTCCTGCCCTGGCTGGGGATGACTCTCCGCGGGCTGATCCTGCGCCAGGTGCCCACGGTCACAGCTCTCGTCTACACCATGGCCATTGTCGACGGCAGCGTCAATCCACTCTTCTTGACTGCTTTCAGTTTCCTTTTCTGTAAGTACAATGCTAGTTGTGATTGTATCTAAATTTAATTGAATAACCGATTAACCGATATAGCCATGGTGGCCTAGATATAACCATGGTGGCCTAGTGGTTTGACCTATCGACCTATGGCCTCTCAAGCCATATTATGGGTCGTGGGTTCAAATCCCGCTCGCACCTCTAAGTTTTTCTGAATTTGAAAACATCGTGCGTGAGGGAACCTGCACACACCTGCGAAGAAGTTTAATGGTGTGTATGAAGTTCCCAACCCGCAATGGTCTCACGTGGGAACTACGGCTCGATCCCTCTCACTGCGAGATGACCTGCAGTGCGACGTATATATATAAGCTGGGATGATGATATATCCTTATAAGGTTAAACCTTCGCAAAGTAATGCCTACATCTATCATCATCATCATTTCAGCCGAAAGACGTCCACTACTGAACATAGGCCTCCCCCAAGGCTCGCCAAACAGATCGGCCCTGCGCCATCCGCATCCAATGCGTTCCCGCTACCTTCACCAGGTCGTCACTCCATCTTGTTGGAGGTCTACCTACACTGCGTCTTCCGGTCCGCGGACGCCACTCAAGAACCTTTTCGGCCCCATCGGCCGTCAGTTCTACGGGCGATGTGCCCTGCCTACTGCCACTTAAGTCTAGCGATTCTTCGAGCTATGTCCGTGACTTTAGTTCTTGCGCGGATTTCATCATTTCTAATGCGATCCCGCAGAGAAACTCCAAGCATAGCCCTCTTCATCGCCCTCTGAGTGACCTTGAGCTTCCTTATTAGACCCATCCATCTATAATTTTTTATTATTTTTCTAGTACTAGAATCTCGGGTGTGCTTGGAGATGACGCGGACGATGCGCGTACGCTGGGAGCGGCGCGAGCACGCCGCTGCCATAGACGGTTCCACGCATTACGAGATCGAAACGCTATGGAGCAACGACGATGTACAGAGCGTCGAAGTGCGTAACTACGTCTACTAGATTATGCGCTCCTGCTTCCTACCTACGTTACGCACTATGCAGTTAGTCGCGGCGGTTTAGCACTGTCTCTTTCTCAAGCGAAACTCTGAAGGAGGACGGCATGAGAGACCGCGCGGCTAACCGCATATTGCGTTCTTGCATTAAGAGTCTGATTCACGGCTCTCTGTTAAGTTCCTGTTATTTTTGTGACAGATACGGTAAAACGAACTTAACGGAGAGTCGTGAAATCCCTATTTTCACTACTATATACCTACCCCCTGGTTGCAGATACTAGGGTTGCCTTCAATAGTCTTGCCGTAATTATAACTTCACAACCCGCAAATTCTTTAAACTTTCACCTGATTCAATGTTCATCTGCATAAAAAAACCTACGATCCATAATTCCATATTTTTTGAGTATTTTGTCTAATTTTTGACCCTATTACAGATTATATTATTATATTTATTATAATACTGAAAGTTGATCAAGATGTTTTCTATTAAAATAACCTATCAAAGGTCGTAGTGATGGTGGCGTCCATGATGTCCAAGGAATTGTTTCAAGGCACTGGAACTTTATTTGGTTGTGTTAATATTTTCTTTTAATTACAAATAAGCTGTTCTGTAAAAAATATGTATATTAAAACAAGATGTAGGTACTTACCTACTTTGTAGTTTTGTAGGGACTGCTACGTTTTACACTGTCAAGAAACGCTCTCTGTTTGTGCTCTCTGGGAAACAAGGCTTCTTTCCATACAAACGTTTCAGTGACCTTATTTGACGCTTCATAGTGACTGCTAAATGGCGGCAACGCTATTGGGGGTAACTTTAGATTTAGCTGGAGTACCTATGTATGAAAATGTTTTTGTATTGCTAGTAAAAAATAATGTTGGTTTAGTGTCTTAGGACCGTATAAATAAACTGAAATCAGGAACAGCAGCTTACGTATGACCGCGTGCATTCTACTCCCATACGGGTTATAAAATAAAAGACGGAATGACATTCAATGCCACTTAGCTGTCATCTTCATTTGTTTATAGTTATGTTATAACAAGATACAAGGAGAAAGTCTACATGTTTGCATGCGTGTCTTAATCAACATCGACATTGGTTGCGTCAGTAAAATGTTGATGGGATATGGGTGATATCTAAGTTAATTTGGATTGAGTTATAGCTAGATTTCCCTTCTGCATATTTGAAGTTAGACGTCAAATGTATCCTTGATTCGAATACATACCGCTCTTTTCAGTTTAATAATACTCAAATGTCTAAATGTGAAAGTGTGTTGAAGTTTGTTCATACAAAGACTTACCGTGTTACCACAAAAACTTAGACAACACTTAAGTAGAATTTTCATTGTCATCATTCATCCACCATTAGGTACCTATCATATTTAATTTTTTCTATATATTTTTTAACCGATCAACGGCAGATCTTCACATTAGCAAAATTGTTCTATAATGGACAAGCCATATTTAAAAATAAAGACTAACTAATTAACTTAAACAACAGGTAAACGAGTGTTCAACACATGTTAGCTTAAAGTACCTAGATAAGTTTTACGCATATTTAAGTATTGCTTAAGTTGTCGGTGGTAACGCATGTAACAGTTGTGTTGACACTTCTGTCGCATTCAGGCATATTAAATTTAGTGTTAATAGATATGTTACCTATGTTAATGGAAATGTCTGAGTCGGGGTAAACAAGCCAGATAGAGTGGTAATAAAATTTAATTGTTTGTAAGCAGTTGTATAAACTGAAACTGTTACCTGTAGTGACGATGTTTATGTCAATTAGGTACGTATATTGGTTCAAAATTCGTTCTTATAGAAGCTTACAGTGTACCTATACTCGTGCTTTCTACATCAATTAAAGTTATATAATACAAGTATTGCTTTCTTTTTAATTTAAGAATCCATACAGGGTAGCAAATAATCTATGGCTTTTTCAGCAAAAAATGTCGTAAATAGGTATCGTATAAATTTATTGCCATCGACAAAATTTTATGCAAATAATCGTTCTGGCAACTATCTGAGGTAGGTTTGTTGTAGGTTGTAGGGAGTAATCTAGTTATCTAGGACATATTGGTCCTCGTGATCCTAGAGATAAACTACTATAACATGGCCCGCCCCTCCACATAACTATTTCAATGTGTTTAGTCACATATTTACGAAATAATTTTTATTTAGTAGTATCTGCTTTTGTTTGACGGCTGCCTCAACACGCTCACATGCGTTAAAAGTTTCGGTGTGCTTTATACATACTTTCACATTACATTGAAGACTTCTTGATTTGTGGAGGAGCCGGCCATGTTATCGTAGATTATCTCTACCAGTAGGAGAACCGAGTAAGTACTAACCTATTACAAATGGCAGTTTCGATGGGTCGTTGCACTTGCGGGGTCTAATTGCGAAAGAAATAGAAACAGTTTACTACGATTCTCCCGTATTTATATAGTCCAAGATCCCAGTTCATCCCAGACTTACGTCATTTTAGGAAAGATGAAATTTTTAGGATCGGTAGAGTATAACATAAACTTATAGAAAGGAATGTATACTCGCTAAGCTGAAAGCGGGGCCGTTTTACAGGTAACATGTATCAAAGGTGGAAAAACCATGCTAACTTACGTCAAAGTAGCAAGGCTAGTTTTAACATATGTCATATAATATGATATTGTTATAAACAAACATATACAGTTGCCAGACACTTCCTGTGGGTCGAATAACTTATGTGGTCGCCCGCCCCTCCAACTCTACATCCGACCCATCGACTCTGTCCTCGAGGCGCTACATAGACCGGAAGATGGTAACACAAAATATTAGGTCTTTTGTACCAAGCAGTATGGCGGTTCTTCAGGGGTCTAATTACGTAATTACAAAAAGGACAACGATGATCATAGCGCTGGTACCGGCGACCCAATCGCGTGGGCGTTAATCGAACTTGTCGGATAAATAAAGAGTGTCGAAAGCTTTGTTCCACTAAAATTCTTGTATTATCCGATAGTCGATAAAAAAGCAGAAGGCGGTAGCGTATTGCCATACTTTTCCGGTGTGACTTACAGCCCGCCATACCCAAAAAATAACCAAACACATGTATACACATTAATTTAAAAACAACAATTCAACCATTTGTACCAAGCTAATTTTTGCACAGCTAATCAAATCATCGTCGAGTAGCCATTCGCGAAAATCACCATGCCATACTTTTCTGTAAAAATGATTTTACGTATTTTGCAGTCGTATTTTTAAAGGAAGGAAGGAAAGGAAGTTTCTCATAGAATCGCCGAATCGCAGGTTCGGCCACTACGCATCTTTGATTACTTACCTAGTTCAGTCCGATTTCTAAAACTGTTAAATCACATGAAAAGATACGGTGTGAATCTTCGTGTGCGTAAAACCTTATTTATAACGTCGTTTCCAGCTCAGGGCACCGATTTTTGGAATCATTGTCTCTGGCTATACCCGCCACATAAATGGGCACACGCCTCCACTCGAAATGAGAGGGCTTGTGCTGTGGTTCCCACGTATGATTGGGAACTTGGCGTGTACAACCTTGCTTCCTCACAAGTAGTTCCTGCGGCCATTACCTGATCATCGAACATACTTGTTGGGGCCTTTCCTAAGCTACGTCTTGGGGTTCGCAGCCGCCACTTTAGAACTTTAGGGATGTTTGTTGTAGTTATAAAGAAAACACCCTATTAGTATAAAGTGTAGAAACGGAATGTATTATATTTTAAAACAAGGTTCTATTTATAACAGACTTAACTAGGTGCAAATAGTGGGGGCAGGCGAGATCACGATCACGCCTCCAAAAGGTACGGTAATTTTCCAACACACCGACGCACTCCCATAGTGTGTCGTCGGTGTGGCTCTAATATAAATACGCACAGCGTTCGAGTTTAGATATCATTTCCCCGCGGACGTCAATGCGCAAACACCGCACGCACTTTTGAGAGCGGTGAGTGTTTACGCCGAGCGAAATGTTTCTTAACAGAAGTCGGGAGTTAATCTAGTAACTATTGTAGCTAGCAGCTACAGAGAACCTTACTGGCCCATCGGGCGTCGCTGAGAACGACAGCTCTGCTTCAACCGTCTTAGAGCTGGTTCCCACTTGCGTCGGATGTCGGGTCCGGATTGTAATCGGTTGTCGGTGCCACTGTTCATACCGATGCAAAATAGGTGGCGGACAAGTGTGAATAGCTTCATAATAATATAAAATGTTCTGCCACTGGAACATCCGATTCAAATCCGGGCCCGACATACGACAAGTGGGAACCTCTTAATATGGCCGCCGCAGCAGGCTGACATATCAATGTAAAGACGACGTTTGTTGGCCGAAGTTTGAAATAAGTTGCGCGAACGCATGAGGTGAATAAAATTTACCTAGTAGTGTAATTACCGCATGGTTTTCAGGAAAGCAATATTATTTTTGCACGCATTGCTAAAATTATTTGACAGGAAATATAAACATAAACAACGGTCAGCGTCTAGCCATTTTAGCTTGAAGTAGTGACAAACGTGTAACCGATAGTGTCTTTCTCAACCTCGACATTGGCAGAATCATCGATAGTTTCGATGGAGCTATAGTTTTAAAAAATTGGATTGAATTGAAAAACGTGCACATGGACATTTTTAAAGAAAAAGGGTACTTTTTACTCTTTTAAATTAGAATATTTTAGAAGATTTCTTATTAGACTATTCATTTTTACACAGATAAAATGGTTTCCTTATTTTTCGAGTCAATTTGTGACGGTTTTTTCGTATAGTTTATATGGCTAGTCACAAAACTGACACAGAAAAATTGTATGGAAAATTAGGGACACTGTTTTTTAATTATCTAACTAAATCAATAGCACTTTTGATTCTTAGTGAGAAACCTCCAAAATTTCCTAATAAAAAAAAGTAAAGGGTCTTACTGAAAATGCCCACAAATACACACACGCAAGAACGCACATATTCACAAACTTTCACATTTATAATGTTAGTGGGATCATCAGCTGCAGGGCGGCAGAAGCTGATGGATTATTCGCGGTAGTTCCTTCGAAGGGTTGGAAGAAGAATGCGTTTATTTTTTCGCTTATGCATGTTCCTTATCGCAGTAGCACCTTCAGTTCTAAAAATTACACATTATGACGAAGCTAATTTCAATCGGTTGGATTGGAATCTGCTTCGTAATTTATCTCGTAGGTATCTTTTGCGGATAGATAGGGTAAGCGTACCAGTGAATGAACAGTACCCAGTGAATGAACAAAACGATAATTTTTTGAAATAATAAGAATTTGGTACGTTTCTACCGCGCCTCGTATTTTTTTTTCGACTAGCACCTTTACTTGTCAGGTTCTGGTAAATTTGCTTCGACTCCTAAGCAACAGTTTTGAAATGGCGACGATGTAAAGTGGACGTACGTATGTTGTACATTTTTTCTATGGAGCAGTATTAAGGAAGAACGAAAGCTACTATACATCTGATGTGTTACTGCATTTGTCCCCGCCATCTATCATTCATTGAGTATGGTTTTTTTAAGCTTTAAAGACCTGTTAGTGCTATTCATACATAGTTTAATGTAATTTAATTACAAACAATACCTTTTAATCCAGTGTTTTTTTACTGGAACCCAAAATCGCCTAAATCCAGTGAATGAACGGGGGTGTTCATTCACTGGGACAGCAGGATTTTCTATTTGTGCAATATCTTTCCTTCTAGTCGTCATATTAAGATTTCGTTTTCAGTGACATTGATCCAAATACATTATCTACCGAAAGGCCAGTATTGGAACAAACGTAAAATATAGGTTCATTAACTGGTTCAAGTTTTCCAGTGAATGAACTATGTCACTTATAGCTAGTTCATTTACTGGTTTCCAAGATCTAGTGAATGAACAATACTCTTATTTTTGTATTTTAATTATTTTAGAACATGGAATCGACCAAATAAGTATATTGAATGTATTTGTGTTAACATAACTTCGCTTTTGTATATTTATAGTATAACAAAACATCATATTCAAAGTTGTTCATTCACTGGTTTCATTTGTTCATTCACTAGAATTTTGCGTTCATTCACTGGTGATTTTCCATTTTTTCACTTAAATAGTGATATATCTTCAAACTGTGCAATAATACTGTTGAATAATGATGATGTTAGCCAACTAGAGTAGTTGGTTGTGCTATACAAAAAGTAATATTTGAAATAAACTGTGCCCAACTGCCTAAAATTAATTTTCAAAGTCGAAAATTTCCTTAAGTGTTCATTCACTGGTAAACTTACCCTACCATGATACTTTGTTTATTATCATTTATTATTGTCGCAGTAGGGTAAAGCATCAATCGTGGAAAAAGCTCCAATGTTGACATCTAATATATAAAAATCTTGTGTCACGGTGTTTGCTATCGAGAACTCCTCCGAAACGGTTCGACCGATTTTTAACCGACTTCAAAAAAAGGAGGAGGTTCTCAAGTCGGTTGTATTTTTTTTTTAATGTGTGTTACCTTAGAACTCCGTCGTTTATAAACCGATTTGAAAAAAAAAATCGTTGTTTGAAAGCGTAGGTATGCTTCAAGGTTGGTCCCGTTGTTACCTAAATCTAGTTATGATTATTTATTATCGTTTATTTCATAATTATTGACACATACATTTTTACAAAGATTAATTGTAAATTGTAAGTACTGCCAAACTGCATAGCAGTTTGTTGGCAGTTCGAATGCTCTTGATACACCTTGTGTCTTACCTACATCTAATTAGTTATATTCTTGCATTATTATTTACTAGGTATACAAAAATACTAAGCATGCAATTTGACATTTAATTTTAGTGAGGACTAAAAGCAGTGAAAAATGGGTACCGATTGTATACGAGTTATCAATTCTCACTGCCCTTGAGTACCTATCCTAATTTATCTATAAAGTATATTTTGACATTATTTATAAAATTATTTATTCTAACTTTCTCATCAAAGAACTTCTGCGGTAAGGCGTTATAAATTTTAGGAGTCATGTAAGTACTCAAATGTGCGTTCTCCATAGTAGTTAGTTTCATTATATTTATCAGGGAATAATTTAGGTTTTCTTCTTGAGATACAGTTATCAATAATCATCCGGCAATTTGCATATGAAAGGTTATTTTTTTATAGTTGTATGATGCCACTAGCAATTTAAATTTTTCACTTACAGGTAAGATATTACATATTTTAAACAGCTTTTCGTATTCTTTGTTACACAATTGCTTCTGTTTGGTGCTTTTTAATAATTTTAAGTACCTAATCAGTATACTTTTAATCATATCCAGCTTTGTCTTGAATGTTCGCCCATATGCTATTAAGCCATATAGTTCATATGCGATTCTACCAATGCACAGTACAAGGTTCGTAAAGTTTTGCGGTTCACATATTTTTTAAGTTGTAAGAACGTGACATAAATATATCTGAATTTGGTACAGAGAGTTTGTATGTGTAACTTCCAACTAAGGCTGCGTATCCACCGGAGCTGTGCGAGGATGCGTTGCGAGGAATGTGTCTGTCATGAACCAATAGAAACACTTCATTTAAAAGGTCCTAAGTGAATGAAGTGTTTCTATTGGTTCATGATAGACACATCCTCGCACATCTCTGGTGGAAACGCTGCCTAAACGTCCTATCTATGGTTAGCCCCAAGTACTTAAAAGACTCAACAAATTCATTTGTGTAAGTACAGTTCTGAGATGATGCGTGTAGGCAGTCGTATGTGTGCCCTATGATATTATATTACAGTACCTAAAAATGCACACCATCTTCTGGACAGAGCTATTGCGTCTGTAGGACTGTTGTCTGTTTTTGCTCGTGTATTATTTACTAGCTTTTGCCCGCGACTCCGTCCGCGTGGAATTAGTAATTTGGGCAGCTTATTTTTTTATCCAATTTGCTTTTTCATCAATTACGGCTCTCCTTAGTTCCTCGATATAAAAAAAATTACCCGCCCCCCCCGCAGACCCCCCCTCACCGACCCCCCACCGAACCCCCCCGCACACCCGCGTTTACATTCACCACCGTATCTACTCCCAAGTCACTACTTCTAAAAACTGTTCTATAAATTCTTAAAATAGACGTATCTTTCTTATTTGTGAACCGATTCAAATGAAACAAACACTAAATGTTAATCCAAGAAAATACCTACATATCAATGAAAACCGCATCCTTCTAGGTTAAGCCGTTTCTGAGATTAGCGCGCACAAACGCACAGACAAACAGACAAACAGATAAACAGACAAACAGACAATAATTCTAAAGAACATTGTTTTGGGTTCTATTGCGCTAGTAAATAGCCCTAGTGACAGTTTTTCTCAAATATCTTCAATGTACAGACACCGACTTGTTACAGATTTATTATATGTATAGATATACCAGAGATAGGCGACAAATTATCAATCAATATTAGCAAATTTTCAATCTGTTTGGAATCTGCTTCGTCATATATCTTGTACCTTTCACGGATAAATACTTACCATGATATTTTGTTTATTATCATTTATTAGTGTTGCAGTAGGGTAAAGCACCGATCATGGAAAATGCTCCAATGTTGAATGTTTTTAACATAGTTTTTGTTACCTCTTTGGCGGAGATATTAGTTGTCGAAATTCAAATTGTTTGAAAATGCTTAAGTATAAAAAACTTAAACTTTACAGTTCAGTGGTCGAATTAAAAGTGCCACGACAGTTTGATCTATACTCTTTAATAATTCATAAAAATGCCTGCAGAAATCTATGTAGCAATGCCGAGTCGATGCAGCAGCCTTCAGTGGTGTTGTGACGGCATTAATCTTGAACATGCTGCCCGCCGTTGAAAGCAGTCTTTCAACCCTGAAGATCCTCCGTCGCAGGAAGTTAGCAGAGCCGAACTAGGGACCGACGCATCAAGCCTCTATTTGTTTTCACACCTGCTACTCTTGCAGTTCCATCTGATCCAGAGATGAGTTGTTGCATGCGGCCAAGCCTCCAGGAGAAGCGTTGTCATCAGCTAATAGAACCATGCCCCGATTCCCAGTTTTGCTGCATTTGCCTTTCACTTAGTTGTATTGTTGCATTTTGGACAAATATTCCTTTTGCCATCTCTAACAAAAATGTTGGCGTATTTACTCCAAGCGCTCGTATCACTGAATCTGGCTTGCCTTGTAATCCGTCAGATTAGGAGTTGGTGGAGCAGTCAACGGCCTCCCAATAATTAAATGTCCTGGAGATAAGGATAGGAGGTCGTCAGGATGGAATGATAAGAGATATTAGGGGACGGATATTCAAAATCACCTCTACTTGAGCAAATAGGATATATCTTCTCGAAAGTAAAATGGCTGTTGCCAATAACACGGCGTAAGTGGTTCTTGACAGATTTAACCCCGGTTTCCCAAATACTACTGAAATGAGGAGAGTAAAGTTCAAAGTTCAAAGTTCTTTATTGTTTGTGAGGATTAGGTTACATTGTTGATACAAATAACAATTTCATATAAGCCGGAATAAAATAGAATTTGATTGATTGCTGACTTGCAAAATCAGACTTGCAGAATCTCCTGAGTCTGCTTTATAAATGACCCTATCTCCTTTGCAGCAGCTACGAAGTTAGCGCCATTATCTGAGAATATTTCCGTTGGTTTACCTCGCCTCGAAATGAAGCGCTTTAGCGTCAACATAATGCGTCTTTGCTCAAACTAACAGCTTCTAGATGTATACATTTATATCGGAGGCATACAAACAGGCAAAGGTAACATTATATAACGCGACCTCCACGGCCCTTGTGATTAATAATAGGAAATGGGCCAGCAAAGTACAACCCAATGGATAGAAATGAAAAACCTGGATTTGTACGTTGGGGTGGTAAGTTTCCCATTTTTTGTTGTAAAGTTTGCCCTCGCATACTTCTACATCGTACGCAATTATTGACGGTACGCGCAGCGAAATGACGGTCTTTGATCGGCCACACTGTTTCTTTGATCGTCGCCAATAGTAACTGCGGACCAGAATGCATGCTGGTTACATGTTCCCGTTTAAAGTACATATAGTTTAGTCATTTTGTGTGTCGCATGAAGTAGAATGGGATGTTTCTTTTCATATGAATAACATGCGATACTTCTATGCATCCATCTACGCGAATTAAATCGTTATCCAAAAATAAGGATAATGATATTAGTTTGCTTTTATTGTTTAAAGGCTTGCCTTTAGTAAGCAGCTCGTATTCTGCGGGAAAAGATGGGCGCTGGGCAATAGCGCAAAGTGAGCGCAATGACTCATATAGATCTCCGACTGTTAATATACCCACACGTTTATTTTGTTTTATTAAGGGAATGATCTTTGTAGCTTGTTCATAGATGAGTCTCTTTCGAAATCTATTTTTGGTTAGTCTATGGTAGCGGAATGTATTTTTAGTTCTAAAGGCTTGACGTTCAACTGGGGCCATTTTGATTCGTCTTCGCGTAAAAAATCAAGACCTGACCACCATAAGCTCATATGCACGAGCTGCCTGGCATCTACCCCTCTAGATATCAAATCTACAGGGTTGGATTCGGTAGGCACGTACCTCCACTCCAGCGGAGAAGTGAGTTCTAATATCCCACGCACGTGATTGGCTACAAATGTCTTCAACTTCTTTACGTCACCCTTGATCCACCCTAGTAGCACGCTAGAAACACACCAATGAACTATTGCTTCTGGTTTGTACCTAAGATAATCCAATACTGACTTAGTGAGTTTAGCGGCAAGAAGCGCAGCGGATAGCTCCAAGCGAGGTATGGTGGTCAGTTTTAAAGGTGATACTTTATATTTGGCACATAATAATCGAATATTGACGTCACCATTAACACTTTGATTTCATAAACACACATCGCTAAACGAATGAAGTTCTATAGATTTTAGTGAGTCTCCAAGCACCAAACTTTGTACTTGTAGCTTAGACAACCATTTTCAATTGTCAGTGAATTTTATCCAATCATTCTTTATCTCCCGAGGAACAGGCTGATTCTAATCTAACCTTTGCTGTCACAGCTTCTGAAGCATAATTTTAGGCACTACCACTACTGGGCTCAGCACACCCAAAGGATCAAGTATCTTAAATGTCTTGGTACATGGGTGTCTTAAGAAAGAGATGTTTTCAACCCAATGGACATTTTAAGAAACGGATATCTCGTGACAACGTAAATTTTGACTGGTGGAGAATGTGTGGTACTTAGCAGAGCCTGTTTTATTGCTGGTTACATTTATAAAATAACTAACGAGTCGCCACAGCGGCGCACGACACAAGTGTAATTGAGAAACAAAGAGGTAGAAAATGTGAAGTTACTTCCCTTGATTATAAAATATCGTTCTTAACAATTACAATATCTTTATATTAGGTTTTAATATACAAGGGTTTATACAGGGTTATTTGTAATTCACTAGCATCCTTTTAACCCTAAACTCCCACCACTTAAACAAATGTTTTTTGTTTTACGGCTTTTGTCATAACTTAATATTTTTGGTGTAATAACGTTTTGAAAATTTGAGATTTCCTCTTATTTTTACGATACTCTGTGTAATTTGTATGGGAAAAAAAGTGCTTCATTTTAAAAAGTCATAAAACAAAAAACATTTGTTTGAGTGATAGGAATTCAGGGTTAAGAGGATGTCAGTGAATTAAAAATAACCCTGTATAATACTTACTTTAATGGCCGGCACTGATTAAAAATACAGAGGTGCGTGTATGCGTCGGTCGAGCAAATCAGAAAAAGTGAAGGGCAGCCGCCGGTGTCGCGGGGCTGCGGCCAAAGTACAATTTTTTGCACGTCGAATGCATGTGTGGTTTGTTCACACATGCAAGGCGTTAACTGTACCCTTTTAAGATGTTCAACGGCTCTACGTACTTAGCCGCTGCATCACGAACAGGCTGGCTCCTCCGGGGCAGTTACCACCTTTTCACAGAACACCGGCGTGAAGCAGCAATAGTCCTGCTGCGTTTTGTACGGTCAGTGAGAGCGCCGGGGGCCCAATACCTCTCCCCCTCGGCTTCCCTTATTCTCTCTCCTTTTTTCCGGCGGCAGATCAGTTACTCTCCTTGAGTTGTTGATATTTATGGACGGTGGTGATAATTGCTCATCAGATGACCCGCTTGCTCGTTTGCCTCCCTCTCACAATAAAGAGAGAGAGAGAGAGAGAGAGAGAGAGAGAGAGAGAGAGAGAGAGAGAGAGAGAGAGAGAGAGAGAGATACTTACACATATTATACATTTAGCAGGAAAAGATATTATGGTCGTACTTGTGTGAATACAATTAAAAGGACTTCAATTACAAGGAACGCTCCTAAAGCGCTTAGATTATTACTCAATACAACAGGTTTTAAAATGAACTGAAACAAATTACTTTGCTCACCCGCGACCCGCGAGGTCTTAAAAGGAGTTCGAAATATTTTCATCACGTGGTGATACAACTGCAACTAGTTTGGATGAATACACCCGTACTTAAATGATTTTCAATTTTTTATCTTAAGTGTTCTTACCGCCTCTCGAAAAGATCTTTACATAACTAGTGATACTCGGGGAAAAACCCATGATAAGGGTTTTGTTAGAGACTTCTCCGTGCTTGAGAAAAATATCTTAAATTTTCAAATCGTTTTTAGTTATTTGTGATACGGTTGGTAAGTATGTTTTACAAATGAGTTGACGAGTGATTAACCCGAGCCGCACGGCGAGGGTTTTCATCGTCACGAGTTTGTAATAATGAACTAAAACAATTACTTTGCTCACCCGCGACCTTACAATATTATAGTTTTACGTTTATGCAAGAAATGTGTGTTCATGCAGTTCCTCCACCTCCACACTGTACGAACACACACAAATCACATAAACCCAACCATCACCACCACCAAGCTACACTGACGCGTTTCGAACTCAACCAGAGCTCATCTTCAGAGTTACCACAACCGTATACTATGCTATCAAATGTCGTGTGTGTTGTTCGGTTTCTACCACTTCGAAGTCATCTCTCTTTGGCGCGCCAACAAAACGCTTCTTTAAGACGTACTTCCTTGCCTTCACCATGGCATTCACTTACTGTGACTTACTCACTTATTTCAACTGATGCATAATTTTTGTGCACGGAGTATAAATACTAACAAAGCACCCGGAAAATTTAACGATAAAAATACTGGTATTATTGATAAACTATGTTAATGGATAAGATTATGTAGAGCAATAGGTATTTAACGAGATTCAAAACTTCGATGGCATAATGTGTTGCAATCGTTTAAAAGAGGGTATGGTGTGTCATTCATAATTTACTTTATAAGTTTAGTTTTAAGTTTAAGTAAAAGTAACACCAAAGTAAATAATAAAATTCTTGTTAACCCAAGCATAAATAACCACCAAAATTGTAACCATCAAATAATATCTAATATCACGAGATTTTTTATATTATAAAAATCTCGTGTCACGGTGTTTGTTATCGAACTCCTCCGAAACGGCTTGATCGATTTTTATGAAACTTTTTTCTCTTTATTCGGTAGGTCTGAGAATAGGTCGTAGACTCCTGTTCTTTGCGGACGGAGTCGCGGGCAACAGCTAGTTATATTTATAACCAAAACAGTAAAACTTATGAGACTGAGTTGACGAAGCCAATCAAACTAGTTCAGTCGGTAACCTGTTCAGTATGCTTAGTATAAGTTTTTACTTCACGAAATACTTCTCGATCGCGTTTACGTAAAAAAATCAATTCAATGGAAACATGTATGCTTAGTATAAGTTTAACTTCACCTAAATACTTCTCGATCGCGTTTACGTAAAAAAATCAATTACTAGGGACACATGGACAGCGCCTCCGCGCGCGCGCGTCCATGTTTCCATAGAATTGAAATTTTTACGTAAACGCGATCGAGAAGTATTGAAGTGAAGGAACACTTATACTAAGCGTACTGGACGCGCGCGCGCGGAGACGCTGTCCATGTTTCCATAGTAATAGATTTTTTTACGTAAACGCGATCGAGAAGTATTTTGGTGTAGTAAAACTTATACTAAGCATACTGTATTGTGCTTGCCCATAACTTAATCTGACCCATCATAATAGATTAGGGTACCAACTACCAACGTAACGAGCATTTTTGTTTTTTTTTTACGTACAATTGTTAAGTTTTCTTTTGTTGTCCGCCATCAAACCCGCTACAGACGCTATTCCAGCATGTGCCAACAGGGGCAGGCTGAAAAGCAGCGCTGGCAGCTTCCCCGTAAGCGCAGCATTAGCTGAGTCTGCTCCTTTTGCCGCAGGACAGAAATCCTGATACTTAGTTACTTACTGACTTGTAAATCAATCAACTATTTTTTCTATTGTTTTTTTATTTTCTGTTTTGTGTATTTTGGATTTTTACTGTGGCGAATAAATATTTTTTCTTTCTTTTTTTTAAATTGCTCACTGAGATTTGGTGATCATATTTTAATAAATTTGGTGCACATTTAATAAATGTGGCACCTAGTTATTTCATAATTTTGGTGATTATTTAATAAATTTCGTTATCAATTGGTAAGTTTCGCAGGTAGGTAATCCTTTACATTAATTTTGTCTTTGAATACAATAACGGTTAGTAATCTTATTATTTTAAACATTTTTTTGGTGCTTATGAGGTTCTTTGTGATCAGTATTTTTTTTAAAACAAAGCCTGGTGTTTTGATGTTATTGAGATAGTTCCCTTTTTTTCATGAACTCTATTCTCAGTAAGGTAAACGTACCCATGCTCGACACCTCAACGCCCAGTAGATGACACCCATCTGTCACCTCTCTTACTATGACATAAGATTGAAGGTGCCATGTATTGGGTCAGTGTCGAGGACAGGGACGTTTACCTTACCTACCATTATAAAAAATTAGCTTTCCGCATTACGAATTTCATCCAATTCCTTCCAGACTTTTTATTGTGAATAAGTAACAAACATGCTTATTTATTTACTCACATACATACAGTGCTGATATTATTCATAATAATTATTACATGTTGCTCGCGACTTCGTTCGTACCTATCCGAAAAAATGATTAACAAAATGTTCCACCAGAAATATACGGTTTTTCTTCGGGTACTAGACTACTAAATAGTCCCCGTAGACAAGACGCTGAGACGGCTCGAGCGAAATTCTATCTTACTTTTACGCACAAATAGTAGTTATGTCAATTTAATTTTGATTTGTGGTATTTTGTCTTGTCTAGGGCCAAGCATTTATGTTCTTAATTCATATAGGTACTTTATTTTCGGTTGTCGGGAAAACTAAGGTCGTCTTGCAGCAAAAATGAAGTTAAGTTTCGGGTTTTAGCCGAGGTTTAGCGGTTTAAAAGAGTACTAATGTAAGGCCTGTGAATTTTACACCCAGTTTAATGATTTGTTTTATTTAGCCTGAAGAAGTGTTCTACCGGGCAAAGACCTCCCCCATTTTTTCCACATGCCCCGACTTTAACCCACATTTCGAGCGGTATCCGCGTAAGGACCACCCTTATGCCGTCATGGACCTACCATATTCTCGCCATCCATTTCAAAGTAATAACTCAAATTAGATTCAATTAAGGGGGAGAGGGGATAATACTAAAACTAAAGGAACATGGACTTACATAGGTAGACGAGTATTTTCTAAGTATTGGTATAGATAGATAAAACAAATCATATTGAAATCATTATTTTATTAAAATAAACTATCTACTCTTTAATCCTGCAACTCCTCAATATCTTCAAGAGCGTTTTATGTTCATGTCCTCTATTCGCTCTGCACAAAATTTTCTTCTTACCGTTCCTCCTTCTTCCTCCAAATTCTATCATAACTCCTTTACTATGACCGCCATTCGTCTTTGGAATTCTCTTCCTTTGGCGTTAAGGCAAGCAAAATCCCTTCCCATTTTTAAAAACCTTCTAAAGGCTCATTATTTGTCACTAACATAATACACACTTCTTTGTTCTTTTTGTTTTTTGTTTATATTGTTTCTTTAATTTCCTTTTTAAATCCTTTTCTCACATGCGGCCTTTTGACATTTTTCCATTGATATTTTGTATTAAGTATATGTAGTGTATATGTATTATATTGAATATATGTGTTTATTTATAAAATTTATATTATATTTGTATTGATTTTATTGTTTATTGTCTATTAATACTAAGTTTCTCTTGTCTGCTATTTCTGCCACCTACATTAGTCTGTTGATATTTATTAATTTATGAGTAATTGGTTGTCTGGAAGAGATCGCTTTTTAGCGATAAGACCGCCTATTGTCTACCTGAATTTTTTATTTTTGTAATGTTACTGTACTGTTTTTGGTGATCAATAAAGAATATTTGTATTGTATTGTATTGTTTGTATCACAAACAATGAACTCATAACTATAAATTAAAAATTTTAAAACCCCCAACGCAATTTTGTCACTCGTATGTTTGAACATTAAGTCAATGCCCATTATGCGTCTAAGATCCCTTCCGCAGCTAACAAAAGAGCTGATAACTTTGAAACGGCTGAACCGATTTTGATGAAACATATCTAAGAACCATCGCCAAGAGACTTGCTTTCTATTAAAATAAACCGCATCCAAATCGGTTTACCTGTTTAAGAGCTATGATGCCACAGACAGACAGACGCATACACACTTATAACACCCCTCTTTTTGAGTCGGGGGTTAAAAATACCAATTACATAAACATCAACAAAAGACTTTTCAATAAGTGCATTTCTAATCAGTCAAATGAATTGGCTATGTATGACGTTTTCATAGATAACAAAATGTACTGCGTTAATTCTATCATTACACCTTCACGACGGCTTTTCCAAAATTGTCGCCGGCCAGCATGCCGACGAAAGCGTCAAAAATATTTTCAAAACCTTCAGTAACAAGCTCATTTGCTTTCAACTGACCGCTCCGAATCCATTCCGAGATCTCCGCAAACGCTTCCGGCCATCGGTCCGCCCATCTCGACGAGATAAGTCCTTCCACCTTCAATTGTTTCGCCAAAAACACTGGTTGCACATCAGTAACTTTAGCACGATTCTTTTCATCCTCATTATAATTACTAATACTTCCGCAAACAGCCACCCTTCCGAATTCCTTCATCTTAGATACAATTTCGCTAAACGTTTCACCACCTACGTTGTCAAAGAAACAATCTATACCATCAGGGGCTGCTTCTGAAAGAGCTGTGACAGTGTTAACTTTTTTGTAATTGAAAGCCTTGTCAAAGCCTAGTTCCTTTTCTAACCATTGAACTTTTTTATCTGAACCTGCAAAGCCGATAACTCTGCAGCCTTTGATCTTGGCAATCTGGCCTACTACTGATCCCACAGCGCCCGCAGCACCTGTCACCACAACAGTTTCTCCAGCCTTAGGCTGGCAGATTTCAAGGAATCCAAAATAAGCTGTTGCTCCCGGCATTCCAACAGCTCCAATGCCATTGGATTCGGGCAATCCTAGCAAATCAGGTAATTTATAGGTAGGCACATTATTCATAGCGCTTTGCTCGTTTTCATTTTCTATGAAGTAATCTGTCCATCCTTTGTGGGATACGACTTTAGTTCCGACTGGGTATTTCGGGTTTTTAGACTCTTGAACTACTCCTACTTGGTAACTAAATTGGTCGTATGGAAGCGGCATTTGGGTATTGTAAGCCCTTAAGTAAGGATCTACACTGATCCATTCCGCCTTAACTAGGATATCTCCATCCTGGAGAGGTGGTAGCTCGTAGGAGACTAGTTCGTAGTCGTTTCTTTTAGGTAGACCATCAAAGTATCGTTTGACGACGTACTTTCTTGCTCGCACCATTGTTGAAACTGGAATTAAGATAAAATAACAATTAGTGTACATAATAACTATAAACAACATGAAGCATCTAGAACTACCTAGTATGTATATAGTAGCAGTGTATTGAGGAATAAAAAATGGATACGTTTAAGCACGTGAAGTTAAAAAATTACATTTGACAATGATTCACGGTTAATTACTTTAGACATTTTTAAGGAGAGACCGTTACTTTAAATGAGCTTCTAATATTTTGACACAGCTAAGTTCACAATTTCGGGAGCTCATTAAAGGTCCATCTGTCAGTGTAGATATTTTAATGAAAATACCACTTTTAATCTGGACACATCTTACATCTGGGTACATCTTGCTACTAATAATGACTAAGTCCAGTTTATAAGTGGTATTTTCATTAAAATTACGACGTTAAATCTAAAATTACTGAATTTTATTCCAACTATCTGTTTCTCTTGTAAGTATTCTGTCACAGTCAACGGAAAAATCCTTACCTTACTCTTCGTGTGAGTTGAATGCCGATACAAACAATGTGGTGTGGCCGAGCGTTCGTTTTATATTGATACCTTATCCTGAACGATAACGTTAACACGAATGACTTGACAGTAATTACGATCAGGTTTTATCGTGCGTTGATTAGGTCTGTAACGAATATTATCGGCCGTGAAATGTGTTAAGGAGGTGAAATATACACGAATATAGCACGTAGGGGAAAACAATGATAAACGTCGATTACATATCAGGAGAATCCAATAGTGACCTTGTTGTTTTAGGTAACCAATATTATTGAATCGTTAAAATCTGTTTATTCCCATGAAATTTAAGGCAGAACACAGTACAAAATATAAGTTAATCCATTTTTAGGGTTCCGTAGTCAAATAGGAACCCTTATAGTTTCGCCATGTCTGTCCGTCTGTCTGTCTGTCCGCGGCTAAGCTCAGAGACTGTTAGTACTAGAAAACTGTAATTTGGCATGAATATATATATTAGTCAAGCCGACAAAGTGGTTAAATAAAAAAAACTAAAAAAATTTTTTTTAGGGTACATACCTCCCATAGACGTAATGTGGGAGTGATTTTTTTTTCTCGACTAACCCTATAGTGTGGGGTATCGCTGGATAGGTCTTTTAAAACTATTGCGGGGTTGCTTACATGATTTTTGTATTCAGTGATTTGTTTGCGAAATATTCAACTTTAAAGTGAAAATTTTCATTAAAATCGACCGTTCCCCCGCTCTAAAATCTAAACTGTTGGGTGGAAAAATTAAAAAAAATTCAAAATGGTAGTAAATATATTAAATTTACAAGGAAAATTATAGCGGCTAAGATTGCTTCCTCCGCTCAATTTTTCGGCTTATTCCATTATGCTCCCACTCTCATGGACCCATTGGGATCATACAAAACTTTTGAGTTCATTAAGCTCCCACTAGTGAGCAGTGAACACTAATCATTCCATTATAATCCCACAAACCCGGAAGTAATGATGTGATGTGAACATGTGAATATGTAGCTAGGACCAAAATGGAATAAAACCGGAGAAGTTTTTGAATCCCACAAATAGTGGGAGCTTAATGAACTCAAAAGTTTTATTAAGATCCCACTGGGATCATGAGAGTGGAAGCATAATGAAATAAGCCAATTTTTCTTACGCTAAAGCGGTTTTTCTTCATAAATCAGTTCAGTTGATTGCTTTGTTCCTACTTTTGCTGAAAAACATCCTCTAAAATAAAGTAAGTATGTTCATCTATATTTACTGAGAATTCATTAAAATGCGACACAAAGAAATTATAGGTTTTCATCAAATCTAAACTAATATATAAAAATCTCGTGTCACGGTGTTTGTTATCGATCTCCTCCGAAACGGTTCGTCCGATTCTCATGAAACTTTTTTCCCCATACTCGGTAGGTCTGAGAATAGGTCGTAGGCTATACTATTCTTCGCGGACGGAGTCGCGGGCAACAGCTAGTCTAATATATAAAAATCTCGTGTCACGGTGATTGTTATCGAACTCCTCCGAAACGGCTGGACCGATTTTTTTGAATTTTTTTGTCCACATTCGGTAGATCTGAGAATAGGTCGTAGGCTATTTTTTATACCCCTAGCTAGGTGATTAATGGCAAAACAACGTTTGCGGTACCAGCTACTAAAAATATAATACCTAATACTGTTCTCATTTCCTTCGCCGACGGTTGTCGATACCCTTACAGTGCTGCGGTTTGATTACTGTCACAATTCAAAATACTACTAATTACTGTGAGTTCATTTTGTTATTTTTGAGGGTTTGAACTTAGCTCCGCGCGGTCAGATTGCACGCACGCGCAATATATAGAGACCGACAATGATGTTCATACATACTGCGGGCTGCGTTCAATTTGACCTGACCGCGACCGCAGAACCCATTCAGTGTGATAAATCCTTCATAAAAAACTATCATCACAAGGTATTGTTCAAGACGTGTTTTTGTTTTTTGTGGTAAGGTCAAAGTTGTGTCAAAGTCGTTTCAAGTTTAGGCGTTTCGTGTCTAGATGAAACTTTAATCTAATTTAAGTAATTTACCCGCTAGAATCCCAGCGCAACTAACACAACGCACATTATGTGTATTTTCTACTTCTGTACTTTTATCTGTTTTTTAACTACATGGTTACGAACAATCAAATAAGAACATACCTAGATAATATGACTTCAGAAAAGTGTAGGTATGTATACTCTAATCCCCATAACAGAACTTGTGTCAAGTTGTGTCGTAATGTCGCTATAATGTAATGATACACCTAGCTGCCACAGATTATAAATGTTGGTTACACTCAACACTAAAGTCCAGTTTAGACCTGCAAGGAAAACCGCGACGCTACACTTGCGATTTTTTTTGCAAGTATTACCTAATTCAGCTTAAGACAATTCATGCGGTTTTTAAAAGCCTTTCATTAACCTGCAATGTAGATACATTATGCATGTACGTATGTAATGTATGTACGGGTCAAATCTTGGAAGTCAACCCACCCACCCACTTTTAGTTGTCGAATTCACTTGAAATTTGGTACTATGGTAGTTATATAAGTATGGTATTTGGTACTTACTATTACTTATTCGAAAATCGAGCAGCAAAAAAGTACAACGTAGTGAATCAACAAGTTTAGTACCTAACGATTTCGTAACTAACATGGAATTAATAAAAAAGTTGGCTGGTCATCTATGCGCTGGACTGATCAAGTGAAATACGAATTAGGGAGCTGCATATCTGATTGCGCTAGACAGTCCGCCAACAGGGAGAGGTGGCGAGATATAGTGCGGAGAGCTGTTTCCGCCTCTACCAATGATATGGATGTCTTAGGGCCTACGCTAGCTGACGCGGATTACCCGGAACGGACGCCCGTCGTGCACGCGTCTAATAAGAAATTGTATGAACAGCGCTAAGTGACGCGGGCGCGTGCGACGGATTTTACGTAGATTTTTTACGGAGCGAGACCCGCGAGCGTGCGCACGCGGCGGGCGTCCGCGTCAGCTAGCGTAGGCCCTAAACGTGACCACGACCACTCTGCCAAGAGTTCACGACAGAGAAGAAGAAGTACAAAGTGGTTTCATTGGTATTAATTCAATTAATAACTAACTCCGTTGCTCCTTCAAGATCGATCTTAATATTTGTTTATTACACTGTATTTTAATGTAAAAAATATATTTTTGTCAATAAACGATTTTGATTTTTGATTTTGATTTTTATTTAAAAATGATAAAGAAGTATTTGTTTCAAGATGCTTGAAGTGTAGATCTACTCATTAGATCCTGAATTCGGTGATAATGGGACCTATGTAATTGAAGCTATTCACATTCAGTATAAAAAAAATACTACACAATTGATAACCTCCGTCTTTTTTGAAGTCGTTTAAAAAATGGAATGCGGCCGGGGCCGCACTGGTAAGGCGACCGGCGACGCGACGTGACGGCGACTAAATCAAACATATTTGATTTAGTCGCCGTCGCCGCTGCGGCCGCTGCGCCCGCTCACATAAGTCGAACTATGTTTGATTTAGTCGCCGTCGCGTCGCGTCGCCGGTCGCCTTACCAGTGTGGCCCCGGCCTAAGTCTTTATTAAACACACGTAATAAATAAGTTCATCATCATCATCATTTCAGCAGTTAGGACGTCCACTTCTGAACATGCCACTCAATCATTGCGGTGAAAAGCAGCTTGCATTCACCTTGAACCTGCGGCCTTTACCAAATCGTCCGTCAATCTCGTTGGTGGACGTCCCACACTGCGCTTGCCAGTCCGTGGTCACCATTCCGAACTTTTCGGCCCCCATTAAAAAAGTAAATAACTTACATTTATAAACAAAAATAGTATATTTTCCACAACATATTTAATTGTTTTAAATGGTAATGGCCTCAGCGTGTGCTGTGGATGCGTGCAGACAGGGTTGATTTCAGCCAACTCTTAAAACTTATCAGTAAATCTTTTTCAATAAGGCCTATCATCACAAAGTAATTATAATAATATATTTTTCTTAAATATAAATTTAGACATCAAAACAAAAGATACATATCGAACCTAGCACCTTGATGAGAACAACTGACTTCAAGGTTTATCTACTTGTTTTTCAAAAATAAAATGATCAATTTGTATTTCAAGATTAAACAAATATTATTCTGCAAATATACTAGCAGTGCCGTTGCACAATTAAAGTTTCACTACAGCTTTTCCAAAGTTATCACCAGTTAGCATGCCTATGAAGGCGTCAAAAATATTATCGAAACCCTTAGTCACGTGTTCTGGTGCTTTCAACTGACCGCTTCTGATCCATTCCGTGATCTCTGCAAATGCTCCATTCCACTGGTCTATCCATTGCGTGACGAGAAATCCTTGCACTTTTAGCTGCTTTAACAACAGCGCACCACGGATATCAGTCATTTTGTCTTTTTTTTTACCATCGCTATAATTACTGATACTCCCACACATGGAAACTCTGCCAAATTCATTCATTCTAGATACAATTTCACAAAATGTTTCTCCACCTACGTTATCGAAAAAACAGTCTATTCCGTTCGGCGCTGCTTCTTCAAGTGCTGTAGCAGTATCAACCTTCTTATAGTTATAAGCTTTGTCAAAACCCAGTTCCTTTTCTAACCACTCCACTTTCTTGTCTGAACCCGCAAAACCAATTACTTTGCAGCCTTTAATCTTGGCAATCTGGCCGACTATTGACCCCACAGCGCCAGCGGCGCCTGTCACCACAACAGTTTCTCCAGCTTTAGGCTGGCAGATTTCAAGGAATCCAAAGTAAGCAGATGCTCCTGGCATCCCACAAACTCCTACGCCGAGTGAATTGGATAATCCTTCCAAATCAGGCAATTTGGTCAATGGTAAGATATTTAAAATAGTTTCCTCTTTCTCACTTGTGATGGCGTAATCTGTCCAACCCTTGTGAGTCACCACTCTTGTTCCGACAGGGTATTTTGGGTTTTTAGATTCTTGAACTACTGCAACTTGGTAACCAAATTGGTCATACGGAATCGGTAGCTGGAAACCCCAAAGGTAAGGATCGACGCTAATCCACTCGGTCTTAACTAGGATTTCGCCATCTTGAAGTGGTGGTAGCTCATACGTGACCACTTCGTAGTCTGTTTTCTTAGGCAGCCCGTCGAATTTTTTAGTGACTATGTATTTTCTTGCCCGAACCATGTTGAATCTGAAAAGAGAGGTAGTTAAAAATATAGTCACCGTCGAGAAATTTACATAAATAGTGATTAATCTCAAACAATGTGAAGAAATAATAAAAATTAGTAAAACACCGTCTTGTTGGCTTGGTTGTATTTGCACTATCATCCAATTTACATATCCCTGCCAAATTCTATTAATTATTTATTTGTCTTAACTTGAAAGTCTAAAGCCGAAAAAATAAAAGCTTGTGAAATAGTATAATTTGCAAAATAACAAGTAAGTACCATAATAAAAAGATATTATCAAGTTCAAATCACGTTCACTATAGATATTTAAAGTGCTACTACAGTGTAAACGAATATTTAGAAGGATAGTATAATATTGCAATATTTTTAATTATTGTTATCATGTACTTAGTCTAAGGTTGATCTCATTACATTGTGCTATAAGTTATTACTTATTAGGTTAAAATAAAAATTGTTTATTAAGGCTAGATGTATATTTTTAGGATTCTAATAATTTTATTTTTGAAGTGTCATTTGGATACCAATATTACATGATGCTTAGATAAGTACATAGCTTAATGTATACAGTTAGTTTTAAAAATTACACGTACTTAATATAAAATGTACAGTCAAGGGCAAAAATATGTATACACTTTAGTACCTTGTCACTTTAACTACTGTGACAGTTCATATATGGCAGTTCAATTATGATGAAAATAGACAAGGTACTAAAGTGTATACATTTTTTTGCCCTTGACGTACCTACTACCTAGTAATGTTACTAAAAAAATTGCTTCGCCCTAACAGGGTATCATTTTTATCGTTCCGTACCCAAAGGGTAAAAACAGGACCCTATTACTGAGACTTCGCTGTCTGTCCGTCCGTATGTCACCAGGCTGTATCTCGTGAACCGTGATAGCTAGACCAGTGACGTGATTTTTTTCATTTGTTATGGAAGAACTTTTAAAACATATTTGAATAATATTTATAACTTACAAATACGATTGTTGAAAACCATAGTTCCCCTCAAAGTTAAATATAAATACAGAGACAATTATAAGAGTCTATTTAGATACTGTAAAGTAATGAATATGACGGATTTCCGAGCAGTTGACTGCGTCTATTCGCGTCCGTAGGCTGCAGCAAGCGGGTCTTCAAATGACACAACGGTTGATCTCGTAACAATTGTATTGTTTTCTTAATTTTAACAAAATGAAACAAAGAGGTAGATGGAATTGCGAGCGTACGGTCAGCGCCACGGCTCAAGTAAAAGTAAGTCCGCCAACGTGCGCAGACTGTTTTATAACCTCGCCAGTCGCCTTACCACTGAAGACTGGTTCCGACGCTGACGTCACTCGCAAGCCCACCCGGACTACACCAGCCCCCTCTTTGGTTTAGACTAATTGTATCATTTTTTTAAATAAAAGAAATTAAATCGACATTTCAAATTGCAATTAAATCTAACTCATAAAATTAACGATTACGTAAATTAAAGAAATCAAGTAAAGTATTATGAACGCGCCGTCACGGCCGTCCTGCGCCTTCACACGTCCTCGTGTGTTTCGTCATCATCGGAATTATCTGTAACAAAATTACAATACGATAAATAGTTTATCTATTCTGGCTCGGCCATTCTGGCCACAAAGCTAGTTTTTACTAAAATTATCACGTGGGTGAATCATCACACAGACAGATTATTAGGCAGACTGATAAGCACAATTACAGATTGTCATTTGTCACACAGACCGACTGTCACACAGACTGATTGTCACACAGACTGATTGTCACACAGACTTATTGTCACACAGACTTATTGTCACACAGACTGATTGTCACACAGACAGGTTGTCACATAGAATGGTGGTCACACAGACCGATTGTCACACAGACAAGGTTTCTTATGACAGATTATTATTACTACATCTACTTACTTGCGCCGTCATCGGCACATCCTGGTTTTCCTAAATTAGCACTCAATTCCAACGGAACATAACAATCCGGCATAGCTCGAATACGGTCGTGAGCATATTTGTATGTTCTGTTAGAATTCAGAGCCTTCAGTAAATACCTATCACCATCAAGCACCTGAACCACCGTAAAAGGTCCTTTAAATTTTGATTCCAATTTGGTTTGATTCCGTTCATGATTTTCCAAAAGCACAAAATCACCTACTTTAAAGTGTTTGATTCTTGCTTTTGTTGCATCAAATCTATTTTTTTCGATAATAGCGCTGTTTTGTATTGAACGTTCTGCACGTTGACGAACTTCCGTCAAATTGACATTGTTTTCGTTAAGGTCATCGTCTAAGGTCATTAGGTCTAGGGGTCTCGCTACTTTGCCAATCAATAATTCTAAAGGACTCGATTTTGTTACGCGATTAACAGTGCTATTTTGTCACAGTTTAGGTTTAGGCCTTGCGGAGAGGAATTAAAACATAAAAAACAAGTCTAGACGTTTATTAGAACGCTAACTGTGAACAAGCAAGAGACTAGAGAGGGTCGTAGGTTTTAAGCACTTGAGTGGGATACGCTTTCCCCGGACAGACACTGCCCTGGATTCAGGAGACCGTAGGACGCGCTGCGGGCGTCGCAGGTGGATCTTCAAGGTCGTTTGCTGTGTTGCAGAGCTGAGGCCAGGGTGCTTCAGGGCTCGGAGTGTGCTGATGGCGTGGAGCCAAGAGGCGGAGACTGCAGTATCGTTCGGCGGTTTAACCCCGACTTGGTTGCCCTGGAATTTGGTTAATGTCAGCAGGGGCCCATACAATTGCTCTGTCCACCGGCCCAACGTCCATAACGGTCCCTGACCATAGGTCCGAATTTAAACGCTGGCTGTGTGGCAGAGCAATCATACGGAATTTACAAAAAGAGAAAGATGAAGCTAAATGTAATACAAAAGAATAAAATGATTTAGTGAAAACGAAAACTGTTCTTTTTTTTGAAATTTAAATTTGAACTAACTGAAACTGCCTAACGGTCTAAGAAGTTTAAACCTAATTTACAATAATGCAGACCGTTGGAGTTAGCTAGGTAAAGAAACAGGAGATAGTAATAGAATAATTTTGTATATAGAAAGCTAGAAATAAACACATAAAATTAGACAAGGTAAAATGTTGATATTTGCTCTTGGAGAGAACTTACCAATATCGGGCAGAGTATCCACTGGGCTGATTTATTTTGGTAGTATAGGTAGACTGTTTTCTTGACAGTGGTGTTCAGATTCAAAATGTGCCAAATTTTTTGGCGGCACTGGGTTTTAAAGACAAAATTAGGTCACGCCCCTCGAGATAACGCTAACCGTAATTTGTGTGATGTGTTTTGACAGTTCGTGCCACAGAGAAGACTCTGCGCAACAAAACGATGTACTTAATATATTTGGCCTTCCTCATTATTTAATTAATTAAATATTTAGGAAAGACAAGAGCCCAGATTTTGTCCGTATTTACTTAATTATATTAAATAAATACGTCCAAAAAATCATAGCAGCGGAAAGTTTGATAATAGCGCCATCTAGTGCTCGCGGGGTAAGGCTCGTTGCATTGAATCGAACTAACTTCGTTAGGATATTGTTAATTAAGTCCAAAAACAAAACCAAAGAATTATATTGTCCCAATTGCATTGTGACAGTACCTCCCTCTCCGCGGAGGATTTTTTCGTCTTAGCGAAAAAATCCGCCTGAGAAAAATCCCTAACGTAACACATTCAAAATAACCTATCAATCCTATCATACTTCCTAACATACTTCATTCATTCAACCTAACACAGGCAGGTCTGCCGTTTAAGACACTGCAAGACCCTACGCTACGAGAAAATGGCGAGATGGTAAAGAGGTAGTAATTAGGAGACACAGCCGCCAATCTAGACAAGGGTTGCCAACCGCCCTTATAAGATTATCCAGCACTACGCGCAAGGTTTAGCTGCCTGGCCGCGCAACGCTAGATATAGCTTTCATTAGGCATTTTTAAGGAGTTGAAATTAGTAAAGACCGCTCCGGCAAAGGCTTTGGATTAAGACTAGCATTGGTAGTGAAGTAATTGTGTCGACCTAAGGAACTAGTGTACGTAAACAAAGCAACTAGATTCTTTATAACTTAGAGATAAATAATATTAAACACGGGAACCATGTGTATAGTTTATTCCTAACACGCGGCTAGTAAATGTTAAATTTAAGTAGTTAACTATAATTAGTGCGTCACACTCTGTCGAGGTAGACGCTAAGGTAGTCACAACGATCACGAACGAGTCGATGCGTTTTCATTTTAAAACTAGATTAAAACATACAGAAGAGTATTTTACGAGTAGGCGCAAAATATTTATAAGTAATGTTAAGTCGTTGACCTTGCTATGCAGTAGCGTTGTTTAAGGTAAACAAACTTGACGATACGATTGAGAACATAAAACAGGGTAGTTAGCGCAGCGCGACAATTACTGCCACCCTCTTTTTTAACTTAAGGTATCATGGACCGAGCCCACGACATTAACGTAATAAGAGTGCAACGTTGTTACAATAATAAAAGTACATTTTATAATTATGATGAAAATTAAGTCTTCTGTGTAGGAATAGTACTAATTGTTGCTAAATCGTTCTTAACGAGGTTATTTATTCGTACGTTATTTAAAGGTTATGTTGAAGTTTATTACTATTTATTGCCTGGAGTTAATTTCAGATCCTTTATGTGCCATACGCCTAAATCCTTGCCAGACATATCTTGTAGTTCAAATATTAACGGTGACCTTTTCTTGGAAATACGGCATTTCATAAATTTAGGTGCAAGTTTTTTACTGAAATACTGCGACTTATCACTTAAATAAAAGGTTCGCTTCCATACAATGTCTCCTACTTCAAAGTTTGCAGGCTTACGTCGTAAGTTATAGCGACGCACATTCTTTTGGTGCGCGTAGTATAATGAGTGTTGCACTTTGTCGAATATATTAGTGAGGAAACCTGCATTCTGAGCGTAAACATCGCGTGGAAGGAATAATAATTCATCGCCTAGGTCGTTTTCCAAATAGTGTGAGCCGCATGTCACGAGCTCCCTGCCGTGTACTAGAAATGCTGGTGTATAACCTGTGGTTTCGTTAACCGAGTTATTCATCGCAAATTGTATCTTAGGTAAATTAGTATCCCAAGACCTCTGGTCGTTTTCCACAAAGGTCGACACGCAGGTCAAGGCAGTTTTATTATATCGTTCGCAATCGTTTATATGTGGAGAATATTTTGCTGTGAAAAACTGGTTTGGGACCTTATATTTGTCTAGTAATACTTTTAATTCGCGACTAATAAACTGGGAACCATTGTCCATGTAAATAGTTTGTGGTACACCGTGCACCAAGAAAATCGATTCTTCTAAGTGTTTTACGACTATAGAGGCTGTGGCTTTCCTAACGGGAAATAAAAAACAATATTTAGAAAAACAACAGGTTACTACCAATAAATAACTGTTTCGTTTTCTGCTAACTGGAAGCGGGCCTACGAAGTCTATGGACAGAACCTGGAACGGTCTAGCACAGTGTTTAGGGCGGCCCATATGACCTAACGTTGCATGTGTAGGATGTTTGTAAGCTAAGCATGTATCGCAAGCAGATATAAATTTCGTTATGTCCTTATACATGCCTAACCAGTAATATTTAAGTGCTACACGGTGATAGGTTTTAAAGGCACCTAGATGACCGGCTGTAGGTTCTGCGTGATTTTCCTTTATGACCTGATTCCTTAATTCTTGAGGAACGACCTCTTTCCATAGGAACTCCGTAGTTAAGTTATTATTGGACTTAGTTAATCTATACAAGGAGTTGTTAACTACTTTTAGGTTAGGGTAACCTTGAGGCGTATTGATGCAACCGTTAAATAGATCGACGTACCATTTATCTTTTGAGGTTAAGTATGAATTAGCAATATTTATTGCAGACACCGGAACGGCTCTGGACAACGAGTCAGGAATGACATTGTCTTTTCCGCGACGATGTAATATTTCGAAATCAAAAGACGATAAACGAATACCCCAACGGGCTAGGCGGCCGGTAGGGTTATTAAGGGTTAAGAACCATTTTAAAGATGAATGGTCAGTATAGACTTTAAATGTTTTGCCGTTCTCCAAGTAGCAACGCCAATGTTCTAATGCCGCGAGTACGGCTAACGTTTCACGTTCCGTTACACTGTAGTTCTTCTCACAAGCTGTTAATGACCGACTCATATACGCCACTGGGTGTTCTTCGTTGTTAACGACTTGACAAAGCATAGCGCCGACGCCATAGTTACTCGCGTCCGTGTGTACTTCGAATGGCAAGTCGAAATTAGGGCATGAAAGAACCGGTGTTGTTACGAGGCAGTGTTTAAGTTTTTTGAACGACTCATTAGCTTCGCTGGTCCAAGAAAATGGCGGTGCGCCCTTTTTATTCGAAGTTAATTTGTTTAATGGACCAGCAAGCGTACTAAAGTTTGGTACGAAACGACGGTACCAGGAAGCAGTACCTAAAAATCTTTTTACGTCCTTCGGTGAAGTTGGTATAGGGTAGTTTACGATAGAATTTACTTTATCGGGATCGGTGCGTAAACCGCGCGAGTCTACTACGTAACCGAGGTATTTTAACGAGTCTCTAAAAAATTGTGATTTTTCGTAATTAATAGTGAGACCCGCTTCTTTAAGCTTAGATAGAACGCGTAAAAGTAGGGTCACGTGTTCTTCGAAAGAATTGCTGACGCAGACTATGTCATCCAAATAGCAAAAAACCTTCATTTCAAATTCAACTCCGAAAATTCTATCAACCAGTCGCTGCTGGGAGGCTGGAGCGTTAGTGAGGCCGAAGGCCATTGTTTTAAAACAGAAGGTACCTCGAGAAGGCACAAAGAATGCGGTTTTAGTTTTATCCGCGTTATCAATAGGAATTTGCCAAAAAGCTTTTGATAAATCAATACTAGATAAGAACTTAGCATCCCTTAGGTTATCTAAAATTTCTGAAATGTAAGGTAAGCTGTAGGCATCCTTTTTAGTTACTGAATTTAATTTACGGCTATCCAGACAGAATCTAGGTTTCCCATCCTTTTTATTAACAACGAGTACTGGAGATGACCACGCGCTTTCACAAGGCTCAATGACATCTAGGTTTAGCATTTCGTCGACCTGGTCGTTAACTATACGGAGCTTCTCAGGTGACATTCGATAAAAACGTTGACGAATCGGTTGAGCGTCTCCAGTATCGATACGATGTGTAATTAACGTAGTACGTCCGAGACCTTTTCTCTCGTAAGAAATATTATTAAATTGGGAAATGACGTTATCGGCTTGAATGCGCTGTGACTGACTCAACCCGGTGTACGACTGTAAGTTCTGAGTATCTGGGACCCCCTCTGAGTGCTTAGTAGTACACTCATTTACCCTAATACTATATAAATATTTAGGGCAAATTTTGAAAGCGCGCCAAAAGTCAACTCCTAGAATGAGTGAGGTCTCGATCCCCGGAACCACGTGAAACCTAATTGAGTGAGTCACACGCTCAAAAGTTACGTCGAGATCAAAATAACCTACACTCCTCAAATGTTGACCGCCAGCCGCGACTATCTGTATAGAATCATCGTCTGACATACGATGGCCTAATTTAATTAGATTCGTATGAAAGTTTCTTCCCATCAATGTTACAGCCGATCCAGAGTCCAAGAGACCAGATACCTCTAAACCACCTAAAGATATAGTAGCATAAGGTCGTGAATCCGATAAGGAAGGAGGGGGCAAAATAGTAGCTAAGTTATAAGAGTTAAAAAAGTTTCTTATGAAGTCTACCCACTTTAGCCAGTCGTCATTTTTATTAAAGTGGCTAGTATTCCGCCCCGCTACTAGTTTTTTGAATTGGGGTTTGTAGTTGATTGCGGTTGAGTAGTTTTAAAACATTGCGGACAGTTAGATGCATTGTAACCTGTCAAGCCACAACGGAAACACAGTAGTGTACGCGGAGCGCGACAAAGTCTTAAAGAATGTGCATTAGTGCGACAACGCGGACAGAATGGTTTATTATTATTATTATATTGTGAATTTAAAGCGCTGACGGGATAGTTAGATTTAAAATTGTGATGCGAACTCTTATTAGCGTTGTTACTTGGATACTGTTTAAACTGGGAATGGTTATAAGAAACCGGTTTATTATAGGCAAATTCCGGAGCCAGAGTATCAGAATTAGGACGAGGTGGTTCTTTAAATTGAGCCATTCGTGCGTGAACGATTTCATAATTGTGGCATCTTTCCCTTAGCTCGTCTACGGTTTCAATCATACCCGCAGTGGCTATAATGGTAGCATAGTAAGGCCGTATATTATGAAGAATTATTTCCAGCTTTTCTTCCTCAGAAAAGGGCACCGATAATCTTGAAAACATGCCGTTCATTATAGATAGGTAGATAGTTATATTCTCAGACTCGCCTTGAGTACGAGCACGGATCTCAGCCTTAAGTCGGTAGTCATAATCTAATTGACTAAAAACGCTAATTAAACGCGACGCTAAATCTTCCCAACTATTGATTGTGCTTCTAACGGAACGGAACCAATGCAGTGCCTCTCCGTCAAATATTTCGGTTGCAAATAAAAGGAATTTTTCTGAATTAATATTACGGGCTAGCATAAATTCTTGTACTCTGAGAACAAAAGCGCGCGGACAAGTTTTTCCGTTATATTTCAATTTTGAAAAATCAGAAGTTACTCCGCGATCGCACGTAACCAGAATATTTGTTGGAGGCTGCATCGACTGCGAAGGCGCATCGCTGTGACTAGCTAAATTATTATACGCGGCCGTACTAGGTCGCATTTCGGCCAAGTCCTTGCCTAAGTCCTGGAATAAACTATAACATGTAGTTAACGTGACGGAATCCTCGGCAGATTCTGGTGAAATCCTCCTTAGACGGTGGTAAATATGGTTTAATAGATTTTCAGTACGTTCATACAATCCCTCATTGAAGGTAGATTTAAGTGTTGTAATGTTAGACTGGGCTTTAAGTAAACTAACCCTAACCCCGGTAATATCCTCCGAAATTTCGAGGCCTGATTCCAGAATATCTCCCGTGGGCATAGATGACGCTAGCTTTACTATTTGTTTACGTAATTCTTGCACAGAGTCTGCGGGTGTAGAACCACGAATTAAGACTTCATAAGTTAGCTCACTCTTTTGAAGTGACAAATACTTGATTTCGTACATATTAGATATTTAGATTAAGTGATAGCGTTGAAGTTAATAATTAGCTGATAATGAAATTTAGAAAAATAACAAATTATAAGGCGCGTGCCAAGCGACAGCTTATAAAAAGAATGTAGTACTGTACTGAAGTTAAATTTACAAAAAAACAGTCTTAACGATACTTTGTGATAGTGATCGTTAAAATTTAAGGTATAGTTTTAGGTGATTAAGTAAAATGCCTACTGGGGTAGTCTCCAATAGCAAATATCAAGTGATTTGACTATTCCGTACGTTACAAACAAGGAGTAATCTAAGTATGTACCTTCCCACTCAATTATATCCTCGCAGTAGATAGAAGTTAAAGAAAAATAAGTAGAGTAGTGTTGCCTATATTTATTTTAGAACGATTTGGATGAAATTTAGCATGCAGTGGTTGTAGGTTAAATAACCGTTGGTTATTAACTTCCGATTTTGTATGAAATTTTCCGTTGTAGAATAACGGTTGGCAGTTAAGTTAAAAATTAGGTAGGTAGTTCAATTTAAAATTGGGCAGTTAAATTTGAAAAAAAAACGTTACAAATTTAAAAAAAACCGTTGAGATGACAACCACTGGGCAACGAAATGCCCTTTATTCGCCTCTTACGAAACCTAGGTGCAAAAGGGTGGCACTATTCTTAACCGGAACCACACGGTGATTAGAAAAGTGATAAAAAGAATATTACTTACTGCGAGACACAAGTAGTAGGAAAGTGCACAAAATACCAACACAAACACAACGAATAAAACCAGAAAAAACGTTTCCCAACTCAAGACCACGTTAAGAGGCGCCACTTGTCACAGTTTAGGTTTAGGCCTTGCGGAGAGGAATTAAAACATAAAAAACAAGTCTAGACGTTTATTAGAACGCTAACTGTGAACAAGCAAGAGACTAGAGAGGGTCGTAGGTTTTAAGCACTTGAGTGGGATACGCTTTCCCCGGACAGACACTGCCCTGGATTCAGGAGACCGTAGGACGCGCTGCGGGCGTCGCAGGTGGATCTTCAAGGTCGTTTGCTGTGTTGCAGAGCTGAGGCCAGGGTGCTTCAGGGCTCGGAGTGTGCTGATGGCGTGGAGCCAAGAGGCGGAGACTGCAGTATCGTTCGGCGGTTTAACCCCGACTTGGTTGCCCTGGAATTTGGTTAATGTCAGCAGGGGCCCATACAATTGCTCTGTCCACCGGCCCAACGTCCATAACGGTCCCTGACCATAGGTCCGAATTTAAACGCTGGCTGTGTGGCAGAGCAATCATACGGAATTTACAAAAAGAGAAAGATGAAGCTAAATGTAATACAAAAGAATAAAATGATTTAGTGAAAACGAAAACTGTTCTTTTTTTTGAAATTTAAATTTGAACTAACTGAAACTGCCTAACGGTCTAAGAAGTTTAAACCTAATTTACAATAATGCAGACCGTTGGAGTTAGCTAGGTAAAGAAACAGGAGATAGTAATAGAATAATTTTGTATATAGAAAGCTAGAAATAAACACATAAAATTAGACAAGGTAAAATGTTGATATTTGCTCTTGGAGAGAACTTACCAATATCGGGCAGAGTATCCACTGGGCTGATTTATTTTGGTAGTATAGGTAGACTGTTTTCTTGACAGTGGTGTTCAGATTCAAAATGTGCCAAATTTTTTGGCGGCACTGGGTTTTAAAGACAAAATTAGGTCACGCCCCTCGAGATAACGCTAACCGTAATTTGTGTGATGTGTTTTGACAGTTCGTGCCACAGAGAAGACTCTGCGCAACAAAACGATGTACTTAATATATTTGGCCTTCCTCATTATTTAATTAATTAAATATTTAGGAAAGACAAGAGCCCAGATTTTGTCCGTATTTACTTAATTATATTAAATAAATACGTCCAAAAAATCATAGCAGCGGAAAGTTTGATAATAGCGCCATCTAGTGCTCGCGGGGTAAGGCTCGTTGCATTGAATCGAACTAACTTCGTTAGGATATTGTTAATTAAGTCCAAAAACAAAACCAAAGAATTATATTGTCCCAATTGCATTGTGACAATTTATAGCTATTTGTACTTCAGGAAGTGCATCTTGCCATGATTTGTTGTTTCCGACCTCAACGACTGTAAGTAAGTTCTTTAAAGTGCTCATTACTCGCTCTACTTGTCCATTAGCTCTACTAGTTCCCGTGGCTATCAGATGAAGAGCAATACCATGTGAATCGCAAAAGTCTTTAAAATCTTTGCTTGCAAAACATCTTCCCTGATCAGCTATAACGCGAGTTGGGGCACCAAACAAAGAAACAATGTATTTGAGAGCTTTGATAGCACAGGTGGTATCGATATTAAGCGTATGATGCAAAATTGTGTATTTTGTAAATGAATCTATCATCACAAACAAATATTCTTTAGTGTCATTCTTACCACTCAGCTTCCCTGTTGCGTCTATGTGAATGGTATGCCAAGGCGTAGAGACTTTAGGGATGGGATGTAATTCGGCTTGGACTCTACCTGAACGAGATTTTGATAACCTGCAGGTTATGCAGTTATCGACAAATTTGCGTACGTACTTATTCATGTGTGGAAACCAATAATGGCAATAGACTTTCTCTAAAGTTTTCTCCCACCCTAAATGCATAATGCTTTCATGGACATGGTTGATTACGGCCCATTGAAATGACCTGGGAACAATAGGCAACCAGACGGTCCTGCTATTTCTCTCTACTTTCCGGTGCAAAATTCCACGTCTAAGTTCGTATGTCCCCGCAACATTAGGGTCGAGGCTGTTGTTTTGCAAACTTGAAATAATGGAAGTTATTTCAGGATCCTTTTGCTGTTCTGCTTGAAACCAGTTATCACTAATTTCAGTCAGATTAATTCGTTTTTGAATAACTTTCATTACAGGTATTTGAGGAAGGGGATTTCGAGAAAAAAAATCTACGTGTTCCATTCGCTTTCCAGGTCTATACTCAATGTCGAAATCAAAGCTTTGTAGAAAACACCACCATCGATGAACGCGAGGTGTTAAGTCAGTTTTAGATTTTGATGCTTTTACGGCATTACAGTCCGTCACTACTACAAATTTCCGGCCCTGTAAATAATGCTTAAAGTGTTTTATGGCGTTGACTACTGCTAACGTTTCAAGTTCATATGAATGGTATTTCGATTCGCAAGAAGTTGTTCGGCGGCTATAATATTCAACAACATGGAGTTTACCGTTTTTCCTTTGCATTAGTATGGCACCATAACCTTCAGAACTAGCATCCGTATGCAATTCAATGGGGCACTGAGAGTCAAAAATAGTTAATACTGGCTCGTTAATTAAGACTGAAATTATTTTTTGACGAATATTTTCAAATTCTGGAGTCCACTTTACCTTACCGTTTCCAGACGTGAGTCTGTAAAGGGGAGCGGTGATTTGAGAAAAACCTTGAATAAACTGGCGGAAATATGACGCAAGACCGATGAACTGTCTCAACTGTGTGACAGTTTCCGGCGGAGGTAATTGCGACAAAGCATCTATTTTACGTGAGTTTGGCCTTACTTGACCGGATGACACCTGATATCCAAGATAATCTATATGGGTTTTAAGAAAAGCACATTTCTTTAAGTTGAGAGAGAAACCAGATTTTGTTAAAGCCTCTAATACCGAATTTAACCGTTGAAGACCTTCATCAATAGTTTGGGATGGAATTATAATGTCATCAATATAACAGACAGCAAATGTTTCGGAAAGACTGCCGAGAGCTTTATTGATAGCTCGTTGATATACCGATGGAGCATTTCGGAGGCCAAACGGCATTGCTACATATTCAAACTGTCCGTCAGGTGTTACAAAGGCTGTTCGTTCTATTGAATCGGGATGTACAGGGATCTGATGGTAACCACTGGCCATATCTAAAGAAGTAAAGTATTTGGCTCCAACTAAACGCTGTATCTGATCGCCGATCAAAGGTAATGGATATCTATCTGGGATGGTGTTGCTATTCAATTCACGATAGTCCACGCAAAGGCGATCAGAGCCGTCCTTTTTTTTTACAAGTAGTATTGGACTTGCAAAGGGGGAGCAACTTTCGCGAATAACGTTGGCAGTAAGAAGTTCTTTTATTTTTTTACGCACTAATTCACGTTCATTAGGGCTCATTCGGTATGGACGACGCTGCACTGTTCGACTAGGATCTACAAGTTTTATTTCGAGTTGTCCCGTACTAACTTTCCCTGTAGGTATACCTTCAACAAAGTAGTCAGAATATTTTCCCAGCAATTGCGTAAGTTCATCAAAACATTCGGAGGAAACATCGGTGTTGATACCACTAAATTCTTTCGCGTTTTTACCAAACTCACATTGCGCAATAACCTGGGTTTTATTAATGATTAGACTATTTTGTGCAATTTCTACCGAAAATCCTAAATTAATCAAGTCTCTTCCAATCAAAATGTCATTTCCTAAAGAAGAGTCAGGGACCACGTGAAACAATAACTCAACAAAGTAACCCTGGAGTTTAACCATAGCAAGAATCTGAGTGTTGCAACGTAAACTTGATTTTCCTATACCTAAAAGTACAACCGGATTACAATTTCGCTTTCCCGGAAAACGTTGAGCTATTGTTTCTTTTATCAATGAGCATTCAGAACCGGAATCAAAACAAAATGAAAACTGCTCACCCTGGTTGTAAAGGCGATCTGCCGCGGGCCCGATGGTGCAGATATTCACTCTCTGTTCAGTTGTAGGCGTGTCTCGGTGATCTTCGGGCTTCTTTTCCTTTTGGGTACAGTGTGGCGCAATGTGACCTGCCTCACCGCAGCGAAAGCACACAACGCGTTTCAGTTGCTGTGGGTTGTTTTTAGTCACTGACGAATAACGATTCGTGTAGGTGTCGGTGTTTTGAGACTTGCTAGTGTTGCCGCGACAATCCACAGCTAGGTGGCCAATCTTACCGCAATTATAACACCGTCGCGGTGGTTCGTAACGCGGTTTCTTAGCGTCAGTGCTTTGATTATTTTTTTCAGAAGAGGGTAGACTTCTTTTTCGATACACAAATGGCATTAATTCACGTTGTAGTTGAACTCTTGACTTTATTTCTGTTGTGAAAGCCATTCTCTGAATTTGATTATCCATGCGTGCCACATGTGCTAATGCTACACTTATTGCCACTTGCTCTACCGTCATGTTCTGCCATCGTGTCGTTAACGTGTTTAAAATTCGTGACACATACGTTGACATATTTTCACCCTCATTTGGACTACTTGACGAAATTTTGTATAAAGTAGCAGCCGGCGTTTCAATGGTGTCAAAACGAGATAGAAAAAGGGGTTTGAGTTCTGACCACGTGACTTCAGAGTGACTATTATGTGCCAACCATGTAGCTGCTGATCCTTTGAGAGCCCGGCTAAGGAGCATAACCAACCGGCTTCCGCTTGACGGGTTTTCTTTCAAGCAGATGTCCACTGTATTACACCAGGCTTGCGCATCTGCTTCTTGATCGTCGGGATTAAATTCCGGGAGAATAAGTTTACCCACGTTTTTCTTTGGCTCAAGCATAGTTTTTATCAAGTCCATCATATTACGATGTTGAGATTCCAAAAGACTCCTCCATTGATCTTGTTGAGTCCGTAATATAGGACTGCGGCGCCCTTCATTTTGATCTTCCGCTTCCTGGTCCATCCCACTTCTGATGACGGATTTCCGAGCAGTTGACTGCGTCTATTCGCGTCCGTAGGCTGCAGCAAGCGGGTCTTCAAATGACACAACGGTTGATCTCGTAACAATTGTATTGTTTTCTTAATTTTAACAAAATGAAACAAAGAGGTAGATGGAATTGCGAGCGTACGGTCAGCGCCACGGCTCAAGTAAAAGTAAGTCCGCCAACGTGCGCAGACTGTTTTATAACCTCGCCAGTCGCCTTACCACTGAAGACTGGTTCCGACGCTGACGTCACTCGCAAGCCCACCCGGACTACACCAGCCCCCTCTTTGGTTTAGACTAATTGTATCATTTTTTTAAATAAAAGAAATTAAATCGACATTTCAAATTGCAATTAAATCTAACTCATAAAATTAACGATTACGTAAATTAAAGAAATCAAGTAAAGTATTATGAACGCGCCGTCAAATATATTTGAAAAGGTCGATTTAGCTATTATAACACAGTACTGTGAGAAAATAAGCCAGTTGAAAAGGAAGAGTAGACCAGGGAACTTACGAAACCTGTCTAACTTGCCAAACTATATAACGCCGAGATCTAATAATGTATATGGCCGGAGAGTATGGACGTCCATTCTGCCTTGCATACTAAATAAATTTCCACTAGAAACTATTAAAGAAATTGTGAATAACAAAGCCAACAAGATTAAGGGTATCCTTGTACGTCACTTAGACCAACCTCCTTAACAAAAAGGTTTATGATATTAATGGGTAAAAGGTAGTGATGATTTGCCAAACTGTAAGTAACTAAGTAAGTAACTAAGTAGGTAACTAATATTAATATTATTAACTGCAACAATCCTACAATTTAAGGATTAAAGTTAATATATGTAATTGTATAAAGTGTATTTTTTTTCTGAAATAAACAGTTTTAAATTTTAATTTTTTTTTTTTTTCATATTTTTTAGACGTGTGGTTCAAAAGTTAGAGGGGGGGACACATTATTTTGAACTTTTGGAGTGAATATCTCCGAATATATTCACCTTATCAAAAAATGGTTTCAACAAACCCCTATTTATTTTCAAATACCTACCCAATGATACCCCACACTACATATAGGGTTGCCCGAGAAAAAAAATCACCCCACTTTACGTCTATGGGAGATACCCTAGAAAAAATTTTAATAGTTTTTTTTATTTAACTACTTTGTCGGCGTGACTGATATATAATATTCATGCCAAATTACAGCTTTTTAGTATTAACAGTCTCTGAGCTTAGCCGCGGACGGACAGACAGACAGACAGACGGATAGATATGGCGAAACTATAAGGGTTCCTAGTTGACTACGGAACCCTAAAAAATTACAAAGATAAAGCTCATTGAAGTTCGGGAGTCAATTGGGGGTTCGTGACCTCACGTTTAGGTAAGTAAATAAAAAGTGTAGGTACCAAGGCTGATGTCACACGAAACTTCAATGGGCTATATCTTTATATTTATATATTTAATTGATGAAAATTTGCTTACCTTTTGACTGTGCCTTTCGTGTTAAATGTAGTTGTAATACAGACAATGCTCCAAAGGAATCTTTGTTTTTATATACTTAGTGTTATCCTTCATCACAATGACATGACTCTGTATAATCAAGTTTTATCACTTTACATGATTTTTATCATAGTTGCGTGACGTGGTATTTTTTTTTGAACATTCAATTAACTAATACGTTAACATTTTACAATGTGTTTATGTCAAATTATGTCAGAGATAAAATATATAAATGGTTACAACATTTTAATGACTAAGTAATCATGTAATTGACTAAATACTTGATTCATATAATGGCAAAAATCTATGTACCTACCTAAGAATAATTGGGAAAATACAAAAAGTCTCCAAAAACCAATCTTGATAAGATTGCTTAAGAGCGACATCTCTTGTCCGGCTGAGCGGATAGTTCCGAAGGAGTGTTGACGTTTCTCGTTGAGAACATGAAACATAGATGTCGCTAGGTGTCTCAGCGTTAAGAGACTATAGAAAGTCAAACTGAAAAATGTTGATATATAGGGAAAATTTGTCTTAAGAGCGCGCGCAGACAGAGCGCGGTCTGGAGTTCTGAGTTCCGCGTTCAGAGTTCTGCGTTCTTTCAAATGTACTGAGTCTCTTACGATAACGCACACAGCAGGCGACTGGAACTCTCGAGCGGTCAAAACACAGAAATCTGAACGCGGAACGCGGAACTCCAGACCGCTCTCTGTCTGCGCGCGCTCTTATTCCTGACCAGTGGTGGTGTAGGGGTATAAGCACGCAGCACGGAATGCTGAGGACCTGGGTTCGATTCCCAGCGCTGGTCTCTTTTTCTGGTTTTTCTGTGTATCCATGTTTCAGTTTGTAATCAAAACACAGAACTCTGAACGCGGAACTCGGAACTCCAGACCGCTCTCTGTCTGCGCGCGCTCTTACTCCTGACCAGTGGTGGTGTAGGGGTATAAGCACGCAGCACGGAATGCTGAGGACCTGGGTTCGATTCCCAGCGCTGGTCTCTTTTTCTGGTTTTTTTCTGTGTATCCATGTTTCAGTTTGTAATTAGTATAAAAATATGAAGTACTAGCTTTTGCCCGCGGCTTCGCTCGCGTGTACCATGAGAATTCCAAAGCACCAAGATATCAAGCAAGCAAGCATACAGGCAAGCAAGCAAGCATGCAAGCAAGATGCAAGCATGCATGCACGCTTGCTTGCTTGCGTGACAATGGGACCATCTCAGTAGTATATTATATTCTAGAAAAATTAATTAGTAATTTTTAAAATTGGTCCACAATTGACCGAGAAATCGGTGAACATACTTACAAAAAAATACATTAAGTGGAATGCATAACCTCCTCCTTTTTTTGAAGTCGGTTAAAGAGCCCTTTGCGGCCTACTTACAGTATAAACGTATGAATTTTGAAATTTTAGCTTACAATCAGTAAAACGCAAAATCCCGTATTTTCCCGTTCCCGTAAGAATTTCGGGAAATAGTTTCTTAATACTCCCCTACACTCCCCAGGAAACCCACTTGCCAAATTTCAGCTTTCTACGGCCAGTAAAACGAAAAATCCCGTTTTTTCCCGTTCCCGTGGGAATTTTGGAAAGTCCTCTCTCAATGCTCCTCTACACTCCCCAAGCAACCTCATGCCGAATTTCAGCTTTCTACGACCAGTAAAATGAAAAATCCCGTTTTTCCCGTTCCCGTGGGAATTTTGTATAGTCCTCCCTTAATGCTCTTCTACACTTCCCAAGCAACCTACATGCCAAATATCAGCTTTCCACGACCAGTAAAACGAAAAATCCCGTTTTTTCCCGTTCCCGTGGGAATTTTGGAAAGTCCTCTCTCAATGCTCCTCTACACTCCCCAAGCAACCTCATGCCGAATTTCAGCTTTCTACGACCAGTAAAATGAAAAATTCCGTTTTTCTCGTTCCCGTGGGAATTTTGTATAGTCCTCCCTTAATGCTCTTTTACACTTCCCAAGCAACCTACATGCCAAATTTCAGCTTTCTGCGACCAGTAAAACGAAAAATCCCGTTTTTCCCGTTCCCGTGGGAATTTTGGAAAGTCCTCTCTTAATCATCCTCTACACTCTCCAAGCAACCTAGATGCCGAATTTCAGCTTTCTACGGCCAGTAAAACGAAAAATCCCGTTTTTTCCCGTTCCCGTAGGAATTTTGGAAAGTCCTCTCTCAATGCTCCTCTACACTTCCCAAGCAACCTACATGCCGAATTTTAGCTTTCTACGACCAGTAAACCGAAAAATCCCGTTTTTTCCCGTTCCCATGAGAATTTTGGAAAGTCCTCTCTTAATCCTCCTCTACACTTTTCAAGCAACCTAGATGCCGAATTTCAGCTTTCTACGACCAGTAATGCGAAAAATCCCGTTTTTTCCTTATCCCGTGAGAATTCCCGAAAATCCTTCAAACTGTTTTTTACTATTATAATTACCTACTTCTATGCCAAATTTCAAGAGTCTAGTAATTATACTTCATAGGATCCCGTTGAACTGAATATATAAATCCCGTTTTTTCCTTATCCCGTGGGAATTTTGAAAAATCCTGAAATCAATGTTTTAACTAATGTAATACCTACTTGTGTATCAAGTTTGAAGAGTCTAGTTATTATAGTTAATGAGATAGGGTCACTCGGAATCGAATATATAAATCCCGTTTTTTCCCGTCCCCGTGGGAATTCCCAAAAATCCTTCCTTAGTAGATGCCTACATTGTATAAGGTATCTATGTGCAAAATTTCAAGACTCTAGGTCCAGTGGTTTGGGCTGTGCGTTGATATATCAACAGTCATTTAGTTTAATTAGACATTTCAACCCCATCCAGGGAGATGGTATTTTACGTTCGCCACATCGGATTTTAAAACCGTTGTTGTTTTCATAACCAGCGACCCGATAAACCATAGAAACAACACCCATGTTGATTTTCAGACTTTGTTACCCCTTTCCCCCCTTTTAGGGGTTGAATTCTCAAAAAACCTGAAACACGTGTTTACTCATTTACCATTAGGAGTACTTCTGTGAAGTTTCGAATAAAATAGTCGAACTAATCTTGTTTCCCCATACAAACTTTGGACCCCCTTTTCACCCCCTTAGGGAGTGAATTTTGAAAAATCCTTTCTTAGTGCACCCCTAGACCTTATAAGGAACCTACATGCCAAATTTGGAATCTCTAGGCCCAGTGGTTTGGGCTGTGCGTTGATATGTCAGTCAGTCAGTCAGTCAGTTTCTTCTTTTATATATATAGACTAGCTTTTGCCCGCGGCTTCGCTCGCGTGTTCCATGAGTATTCCAAAGAACTAAGATATCAAGCAAGCAAGCATGCACGCAAGCAAGCAAGCGTACAAGAAAGCGTGCAAGTAAGCGTGCAAGCAACCGTGCAAGCAAGCCCGACTAAACTTCAGGTAGATACGGTCCTTTACAGTATTTCTTTATATACAATGTTTTTCACTAATTCGGAAGCGGGCACCAGGCTTGTTAATAATATAAAACCTATTATTACTTTCCCCTGTCCTGCATTGGGTATAATTCAATGTTTTCTTACCTTCTACGGAAACTTGAGTAACTGGAAGCGCTGTGTACCTACTTAGCATTGATATTATACATATTATAGTATTTTGTAAAGGTGTTGTGTGACCTAACCGCTAAGGAGTTATACCTTCCATCATCAGCTCATCTGAATAACCAGAAAGAATACAACTAAAGATCTATACGTGCATATGATATTTAAAGAAACTTCCTATAACTCCTAACCGTTAAGGAGATTTACCTTCTATCATCAGCTCATCAACATGAGATGATGTCTACCAGACGCAAACACTTAAATAGCTTGAGAAAATATATGAAAAACGTAATGCGTGCCTACAAAATTTGAGGGTTACCCTCGATTTCCTTGAGATCCCGTCATCAGAGGCCGTATTGTATAACGCTTCTGACGCTTGCCTTCGCTTTCACCGTCTCTTTCTGTCATCCTTTTATACCGTTTGACAGAGAGAAATAGTGATTGCGAAGGCAAGCGTCAGAAGCGTTAGACAATAAGCCTACTGATCCTGATTTGGTGACAATGGGATTAGGAGTATATTGTATTCTTTCGAAAAAAAAATAATTTTTATAATCGGTCCACAATTGACCGAGAAATCGGTGAACATACCTACATAAAAAAAACATTAAGTGGAATGCATAACCTCCTTTTTTTAAGTCGGTTAAAGAGCCCTTTGCGGCCTACTTACAGTATAAACTTATGAATTTTGAAATTTTAGCTTTCTACAACCAGTAAAACGCAAAATCCCGTTTTTTCCCGTTCCCGTAAGAATTTCGGAAAATACTTTCTTAATACGGGGAAAGTTCTCTCTCAATGCTCCTCTACACTCCCCAAGCAACTCATGCCGAATTTCAGCTTTCTACGACCAGTAAAACGAAAAATCCCGTTTTTTCCCGTTCCCGTGGGAATTTCGGAAAGTCCTCTCTCAATGCTCCTCTACACTCCCCAAGCAACCTCATGCCGAATTTCAGCTTTCTACGACCAGTAAAACGAAAAATCCCGTTTTTCCCGTTCCCGTGGGAATTTTGGATAGTCCTATCTTAATGCTCTTCTACACTCCCCAAGGAACCTACCTACTTGCCAAATTTCAGCTTTCTACGACCAGTAAAACGAAAAATCCCGTTTTTTCCCGTTCCCGTGGGAAATTTGGAAAGTCCTCTTTCAATGCTCCTCTACACTCCCCATGCAACCTCATGCCGAATTTCAGCTTTCTACGACCAGAAAAACGAAAAATCCCGTTTTTCCCGTTCCAGTAGGAATTTTGGATAGTCCTTTTTTAATGCTCTTCTACACTCCCTAAGGAACCCACTTGCCAAATTTCAGCTTTCTACGACCAGTAAAACGAAAAATCCCGTTTTTTCCCGTTCCCGTGGGAATTTTGGATAGTCCTCTCTTAGTGCTCTTCTACACTTCCCAAGCAACCTACATGCCGAATTTCAGCTTTCTACGACCAGTAAAACGATAAATCCCGTTTTTTCTTTATCCCGTGGGAATTTCTGAAAATCCTTAAAACTGTTTTTCACTATTATGATTTCCTACTTCTATGCCAAATTTGAAGAGTCTAATAATTATAGTTCATAGGATTCCGTTGAACTGAATATATAAATCCCGTTTTTTTCTTATCCCGTGGGAATTTTGAAAAATCCTCAAATCAATATTTTAACTTATGTAATACCTTTTTGTGTATCAAATTTGAAGAGTCTAGTTATTATAGTTACTGAGATAGGGTCACTCGGAATCGAATATATAAATCCCGTTTTATCCCGTTCCCGTAAGAATTTTGGAAATTCCTCTCACAATGCTCCTCTACACTCCCCAAGCAACCTTCATGCCGAATTTCAGCTTTCTACGACCAGTAAAACGAAAAATCCCGTTTTTTCCTTATCCCGTGGGAATTTCCAAAAATCCTTAAAACTGTTTTTTACTATTATAATTACCTACTTCTATGCCAAATTTGAAGAGTCTAGTAATTATAGTTCATAGGATTCCGTTGAACTGAATATATAAATCCCGTTTATTCCTTATCCCGTGAGAATTTTGAAAGATCCTGAAATTGATATTTTCATTATTGTAATACCTACTTGTGTATCAAATTTGAAGAGTCTAGTTATTATAGTTACTGAGATACGGTCACTCGGAATCGAATCTATAAATCCCGTTTTTTCCCGTTCCCGTGGGAATTCCCAAAAATCCTTCCTTAGTGGATGCCTACATTGTATAAGGTATCTATGTGCAAAATTTCAAGTCTCTAGGTCCAGTGGTTTGGGCTGTGCGTTGATATATCAACAGTCAGTCAGTCAGTCAGTCAGTTTAGAATTTTATATATCGTCGTATCCTAGGAAAAGGGGCGTAATCGCCATTAATACTGTTTTCCTCTTCTTTGATATTCGAATTCTACGATTTTTTTTACATCTACTGACCTAAAAAATAAGACCCTATCATTTCATTTGGAAAAGTTATTCAAGTTTTTCAAATTAGCCACAATTGCAGTGGCTCCAATTCCTTCATCGAATAACGCCGCTATAGCCGTAAGAGCCGTATTCCGCGGAGAGTTGAAGCGCGGGGAGCTTACGCCACCGGCCGCGGGCGCCATTACGCCCTTTACACACGGAGCGTTTGCTCAATAGCAATAGTGTATGTTTTAGCAAAAATTAATAGTGTTAGCCGTAAATTGTGTGTTAAATTGGTTAAATCAAGATTTTAAATTACATAAGCAGACTCCGTGGAAACAAGCCACAAGTTAACGTTAGGTCCCGCTTCCACGGACATTTGGCTGGTGTCGCTATGATCGTTACGCCGGTTTTCGATGGAAATAATTTTAAAACGAGATAATTTAGTCAAATATGTAAAAAAGAAGAGTATTAAGCAAAAAAACAAGTTTTATAGATGTAATATTAAACGAATAACATCAAATGATACCGTCAATAATGCCTCACATTAAAATACATTACGGTTCTTTGTACACGTAAAAAGCCTTAACAGACGTTATGCCCGTTTAAAAAGTGAACAAATAATTAGCTTTTACAAAATATTGTCATTTTAATGTACAGGAAGGAAATATACCAATTTTCTGAAATTATGGCAAAGAGAGGGAGGAAGGAAATTGGAATATACTTAGGGAGAACTTCTGGCGTTATAGCACAAATTCATGCTGATTCATCAAGCTCTGCAATCTGCAGACGCAGCATCTGCGACGATCTTTGCAGCCATAGTAATGGCTACAAAGATCGTCACCAGAACAATTTTCTTTACAATCCATCCAGAAATTTCAGGATACTTCGTTGGCATTGCAAGGTAATTTGCCTAGCAACCATGTCTCTCAAGTTGCTGTCCATTAATTTTTGATTTATCGGTACAAAAAGATATGAAGGCACAAAGCAATAAAGCAGTAATTAATAGAGTAAAATTTTTCGGCCACAAGCCATATTATACAAGTGTCGCCAGCAAAAAGACCAACCCCTTTTATCATTGATTCATCAATTGTTGACAGCAGCGAAATACTGAAAAATTATTCTGATGACACATTGTCGTTGAAAGCCCTAAGTAATTTCAGTTTTCTAATTTCTTCGGTTCCTTAAACAGTTCAGTTGGATGCCAGTTTTAGTGAAAGTCCACATTTATCTCGAAGAAATTATGAATATAAAAGGAAAAAAAATAGTAATATATATACGAGAAATCGCCTTTAAGTGCCTGGAACAGAAAGGACTAGATATCAACGTCAACGGCGAACACATCACTCTCTTCAATTTGCTGACAATATTGATGGAAAAAGTCAGTATGATACTCAAAGGCCTCAACCGAGTCTCCCTACGGATAGGCCTCAGAATGAATATGAACACGACGAAAGTCATGTTTTATGTCCATGTGGCCCCCTAACCACGTTATGGTTGAGAGTTCGATTCGACTTAAGACAAACTGTCCAATTTGGAAGGTTAAACTTCGAAAATGAGGACAAAATCGTCGAATTCAACTCGGATGGTCAGCTTTCGGATAACTCCGCAATGTCTTTTCGTCTGAACTACCACAGTGCTCAAGAATAAAAGTCTTTAAACAGTGTGTGGGTGAATAGGCTCAGATCAGAGTCGCTCAACGAGCTATGGAGAGGGATATGCGCGAGGTTGCTCTAGGTAATCGAATCAGGAATGAGGAGATTCGTAAAAGGACAAGGGTCATCGACATAACCCAACGGATTAGCTCGTTGAAATGGCAATGGACAGGTCATATAGCACGCAGAACCAATAGTCGTTGGGATCGAAAAGTTCACGAATAGAAACCATGAACTATCAAGCGCGGCGTTGGACGTCCACCAACGAGATGTACGGATGATCTGGTAAAGACCGCAGGTTCACGGTAGATGCAAGCCGCTTCCAACTGTAATGATCGGGTATCAATGAGGGAGGCCTATGTCTAGCTGTGCACGTCTTTCGGCTAAAATGATGATGGTGATGAAAATCATGTTAATATTTATTAAAGTGATCAACGCAAATTTTATTTTACAAGTATTAGCATTTGTGTCAGCTCATATATTTTATACTAGCTGTTGCCCGCGACTCCGTCTGCGTAGAATACGTTTATCGCTATCCCATGGGAAGTATGCAATTTTCCGGTATAAAAACTACCCTATGATAACATTAATCCTAAGGCCTCAAACTATCTCCATTCCAAATTTCATGTAAATCCGTTCAGCCGTTATTGCGTGATTGAGTAACAAACATCCAAACATCTTCATAAATTTTCATATTAGTAATAGTAATAGGATTAAATTCGACTAAAAACATATCAGACATAATTGAAGAAAGCCCTAAATGCGTTTAAGACCCTCTTTTTCACGACGATCAAAGACATTATGGTGCTTACGCCCTTATTCCTTGTGAAAAAATAAACGTTTGGTTTAAATTAGCGTGGAAAAAAGAATTAAGGGACATATTTTATACAAATAACTTGAATAATAAAAATAATATTTATCAATATCAATTGTAAGGTATTAAGTATTCTTAGTTTTTAGTTTCAGTTCATAAGCTTCTACGCTGATTTTTTTAAACAGTTTAAACCGTCTCCTGTAAAATCAACTTTTCGTAATTACGCCCCTTTTCGTAGGATACGACGATATATAGACTAGCTTTTGCCCGCGGCTTCGCTCGCGTGTACCATGAGAATTCCAAAGAACCAAGATATCAAGCAAGCAAGCATACAGGCAAGCAAGCAAGCAAGCATGCAAGCATGCAAGCAAGCATGCATGCACGCTTGCTTGCTTGCGTGACAATGGGACCATCTCAGGAGTATATTATATTCTTTCGAATAAAAAAAGAATTTTAAAATCGGTCCACAATTGACCGAGAAAGCGGTGAACATACCTACATAAAAAAATACATAAACTGGAATGCATAACCTCCTCCTTTTTTGAAGTCGGTTAAAGAGCCCTTTGCGGCCTACTTGCAGTATAAACTTATGAATTTTGAAATTTTAGCTTACAACCAGTAAAACGCAAAATCACGTTTTTTCCCGTTATCTACCGTAAGAATTTCGGGAAATACTTTCTTAATACTCCCCTACACTCCCCAAGGAACCCACTTGAAAAATTTCAGCTTTCTAGGACCAGTAAAACGAAAAATCCCGTTTTTTCCCGTTCCCGTGGGAATTTTAGAAAGTCCTCTCTCAATGCTCCTCCACACTCCTCAAGCAACCTATATGCCAAATTTCAGGTTTCTACGACCAGTAAAATGATAAATCCCGTTTTTTCTTTATCCCGTGAGATTTTCCGAAAATCCTTAAAACTGTTTTTTACTATTATGATTACCTACTTCTGTACCAAATTTGAAGAGTCTAGTAATTAAAGTTCATAGAATTCCGTTGAACTGAATATATAAATCCCGTTTTTTTCCTTATCCCGTGGGAATTTCGAAAAATCCTGATATATAATATTTTCTGAAATTAATCATTAACTAATGTACTTGTGTATCAAATTTGAAGAGTCTAGTTATAATAGTTACCGAGATAGGGTCACTCGGAATCGAATATATAAATTCCGTTTTTTCCCGTTCCCGTGGGAATTTTGGAAATTCCTCTCACAATGCTCTTCTACACTCCTCAAGCAACCTACATGCCGAATTTCTGCTTTCTACGACCAGTAAAACGAAAAATTTCGTTCTTCCCGTTCCCGTGGGAATTTTGGATAGTCCTCTTTTAATGCTCTTCTACACTTCCCAAGCAACCTACATGCCGAATTTCAACTTTCTATGACCGGTGAAACGAAAAATCCCGTTTTTTCCCGTTCCCGTGGAAATTTTGGAAATTCCTCTCACAATGCTCCTCTACACTCCCCAAGCAACCTCATGCCGAAATTCAGCTTTCTACGACCAGTAAAACGAAAAATCCCGTTTTTCCCGTTCCCGTGGGAATTTTGGATAGTCCTCTCTTAATGCTCTTCTACACTTCCCAAGCAACCTACATGCCGAATTTCAGCTTTCTACGACCAGTAAAACGAAAAATCCCGTTTTTTCCCGTTCCCGTGGGATTTTGGAAATTCCTTTCACAATGCTCCTCTACACTCCCCAAGCAACCTCATGCCGAATTTCAGCTTTCTACGACCACTAAAACGAAAAATCCCGTTTTTCCCGTTCCCGTGGGAATTTTGGATAGTCCTCTCTTAATGCTCTTCTACACTTCCCAAGCAAAGCAACCTTCATGACGAATTTCAGCTTTCTACTACCAGTAAAACGAAAAATACCCTTTTTCCCTTATCCCGTGGGAATTTCCAAAAATCCTTAAAACTGTTTTTTACTATTATAATTACCTACTTCTATGCTAAATTTGAAGAGTCTAGTAATTATAGTTCATAGGATTCCGTTGAACTGAATATATAAATCCCGTTTATTCCTTATCCCGTGAGAATTTTGAAAAATCCTGAAATTGATGTTTTCATTATTGTAATACCTACTTGTGTATCAAATTTGAAGAGTCTAGTTATTATAGTTACTGAGATACGGTCACTTGGAATCGAATCTATAAATCCCGTTTTTTCCCGTTCCCGTGGGAATTCCCAAAAATCCTTCCTTAGTGGATGCCTACATTGTATAAGGTATCTGTGTGCAAAATTTCAAGTCTCTAGGTCCAGTGGTTTGGGCTGTGCGTTGATATATCAACAGTCAGTCAGTCAGTCAGTTTAGAATTTTATATATATAGATTTTCTTGAGTGTCTAAAATCTCAATCAACTATTACCCAGTGCCTTTAACGCACATACTTTAGTGGTCACGACGAACTTGCTTCACAAGTCCGTGCCCTACAAATAGGTCACATAGAAACGAGTAGTTAAGCATCAGGGAACAATTTTATTGTGCTTTTTACTTTATTGGGACTGTCAGACTTAATGATCGTGGGTATACAATACGTGTCGCGGTGTAACTATACTTAGTAAGATGGAAGTCATCCACTTGGTTACTAGTAGGAAGTAATGGAGAACAAGTCCATTTATCTGTACCAGGGGGATAGTTTTTAGTCTAAATAGTAGAGTTAAGTATATGGATTATTTTTTCACCTATCCCCAGTGGAGATAGGTGGAAAAATCCACAACCCATATATCCTTACCAGTGGAGATAGCTTGGCAGGGATCGATGGAACAGGGGGACTTTACTCGTACATACTACTACGTCTACTACCATAGCTGCTGCTATTCATCGGCCTTAAGTTTTTCAGTCTTAAACTTTTCGTCATTTGCACCATTTGGCTAAATAGCATTGACAACTCTTTACTCGTATTTTTGAGGTATAATCAAAGGAAACTTAAATAGACTTTAACATAATTTATTTGTACAAAATACACCTTACACAAACAATAATGGTAATAAATACAACAGGATTATCTAAATATAAGACTTATAAACTTTATGATATCACAGTTACAATCCATTATAAATAACTTAATTCATATAATTCTTGTCAACTACAAACTATCTTGTACTTACTTTTTATCACCCATGAAAGTTGTTTTGTAAAATTATTTTTAATTAGATTTATGTGGTAACCCCATACAATGTTTTAATTTTAGTCTTAGAGATGAAAGTTATAAACGTTTTGTAATTTATCTCGTAGAGTTAGTAATTGTGGTTAAATAAATCTTTATTACACCTGACAAAATATTTCAATAAACAAATTGGTAAAAAACGCGAATAAAATGAAGGAGTTCTTGAATCAATGTAGTCAAAGTCACGAGAAATTATTTTTATCATCACGGACAGACCGAAATTTCGCGGCACTTTTGAGTTGTCATAGTGATTTCTCAGTTATCGACTTCCGCTATAAATATATCGATACACTAAAGTGCAACATCTTGTTGCATCTAAAACTTGGTTTAATTCCTTACCCTCAGCGCCCCGCTACCCCGTGTAGAATTAGCATTACAGCACACAAAATTTAAAAATAAATGGTATCAGTAAATAATCCAAATTTGGTATGCTTGTATCAAATAGATTTTTAGTTATGAAGAGGTCCAAAGTGGCTCCAAATGGTTCGTGCGCGCTTCACCAGTTCCTTTTGCTTGAACTGCGGCGTGACTAGATCAAAAGCAAACGTAAACCACTGGCAGTCTTATCACTAAGGAGCGATTTCTTCTAGTAATAATTCACCTGAATTATAACATAACAGACGTAGCTGTGGTGCACGGTGGGTAGCGGAGAAGCAAGGTAAAAAAATAGTTCATTTATAGGAACCTCCGCAAAATAACGCCTAAATCAATGAATTATTTTTCTAATCAAATGCTAACTCGTTAATATTGATCATCGCCACCTACATGATACGATAAAGTGCGAACTGTCTGTTTTAAGTTATTTATTACTTTTTTTTGATGACGAAATTTTGGGGTTTTTCTTCAAAATCAGTAATATTCATTTTCATAAAGAACAAAGTGTTGTTATTTTTTTATTCAGTTTTGTAACTATTTTCATACCGTGGATCATCACAAAACAGACACAAAAAAATGGTATGGAAAATTAATATGGTAGTTTTTTATCATCATACCATTAGCGATCTTGATTCCGAGTAAGAAATACCTACCCAAAAATACGAAATTCTGAAAAAAACAGGTACATTTTGAATTGTACATAAAAAGTACATTAGACATTAAAAGTCGATGAGAACTCACAATGACAATGCCACAAAAATTTCGATCTCCGGTCATCGATCGTCAGCATCGCGGAAATAATAATATTATACTGAAATCCATGCATGCATGCATGCATGTCCTTAGTGTAATACCATTTTCACCAGACGGTGCATTTGTTTACAGGGTTCATGGGAGAGCCGGGGGGACAGTGGAATTCTCTCGCAAAGTCTTGAGAGTTCGACAGGGTTCCAATGACTCTGAAGCGACCTGGAGAGTGTACTGCTGTCTTTAACTTGTTACGCATAGCTTCTGGACGCATAGCACCGCACCACACCTGTAATGCACAACTAATTTAATAGTTGGTTTAAGATACCGTGATTCTACTAATGTTATAAATTTATGCAGAAGTTTGTGAGCCAACATGAAGTGGCCTTCGTACCATATAATATAAATGAAATGGGCGCAACTATGGAGGTCTATCCCCTACTAATACACCATGAGGTGTGCTAGCTTACAGTCTTCCATAGCTGCCAAACTATTACTAGGACGTAGGAAGTAGGAAGCGACATGTAATGAGGTATGGAGTTCGGATGCTGTGGACAGAATTACCGGGCTATGGAGTGAGATAATGAATGTATACCTACCATTGCAATATTTCGTTGATTAAATCTGGTAGGCCTTTAACCTCCATAGTGTCAATATAACATCTTATCCCCTCGAAAACTAACCTGTGCGAAATTGAGAAAGAAGAGTTGCGTGTGCGTATGATTGAGGCCTGGCAGAGTCTCCCCTGCAGTGCCGTGGCGTTGCACCCAGTGAGTGTAGGCACGGAAAGCCTGCTTTACACCTCCATTATCTGCTATGTTCTCGCCCTTAACAAAGAAATCGTCATTATAACAGGTTCCCTGATCCGAAGCAATGTGCAGCGTTCTTTCGACACGTCCCCATAGTAATAATGACATTAAACGCTCATGAAGTCATGAGACACAATCATGTGCCTCATGGAAGTACCAGTAAAGTTTCATGGGACAGGGAACCTTTAAGTTATTAGTTTAGATACTCCGATATCATCAGCCAGGAGTACCCACTGTTATACATAGGTCTCTTAATGAACGGACGCTGCGTAGGTAAATATCCTTCCCATATGCGTAACTTTGACCAGAGGCCATACTTATTGTCTAACGCAGGAGTTCATAAACTGGCTTTATACTACGAAGTTCAAAATCCAAACATCGTATGATGCCGTCCCATTCATCTGATGTAATTGAATAACCGAGCGTGTAAGTCATTTAAAATACGTCCACGCGCTTTCAATTCCTCCGTCTGCATTGTCTTTTTTAGCAGACTTGAAAAAACGGAGGGGTCATCAACTACATTTTTGCATTTATTTGTACGTTTTTTTTTTCTAAGAATAAACCGTACCTGTTATAAACCGACCGATTTGAAAAGATATTTTGTTAGTCAGGTGATGAGTGGATCCCGGAAAACATTGGGAATAAACATCGATTGCTTGCATACGCGAGCAGTGGTGTGTGATGCCAACTATCGCAATTATCGTAAGCTTTTATTGGATGTCACGACTAGATAATTCTGGCGGTCAAGACGTTAAAAATACCTGGGTATTCACGCCATCGAGTTTCATGTTGACCTCAGGCACGATGTACCGCCCGTACTGGTCTATGAGGCATTGGGCACGGTGGTGGAACGCCTCGATTGCTGAGTCCGACCACCATCGGTGGAGGTTGCCGTTGCAGTCAAAGAGACGGCCCTTGTCGTCGAAGCCGTGGGTTATTTCATGACCTAAAATAATTGTTTTAAGACAGGTTCAGACAATCCCAGATGTTCCTGTAGTAGAAAGAAAGGAAAACCTTTCGAAGAATAATACCACTAACGGAAAATGCGAACTGTACGTAATGGTGACTACCAATTTGAAAATAACTCAACTAAATAACAGACTAAAATTCCGTAATTCCAATTCAACTGCCAGACCTAATGATTCACACGAGTGAAGCTACGGGCAAAAGCTAGTTAAATATATTTATTTCTCACCTATAACAACACCTATACCTCCATAGTTGAGTGATCTTGGAAAATGGCGGTGATAAAACGGAGGCTGTAGAATCCCCGCAGGGAACATGATCTGATTTTTGTTGCGGCTGTAATACGCATTGACCACTGCTGGCGCTGTGTTCCACAAAGTCTTGTTAACTGGTTGCCCTATTCTGTAAAAGAGAATAAGTGAATTCAGTGCCTTGAACCTTGCTGTTAGTTCATTATAACGTTGCTATTTTACTATAACTCATAGATGTTTATGCGTTTATGGCAATGGATGAAAGTTAAGTGAAAGCTTAAATGCGCTTGAGGCACTAAGTGAGGTCAGCCCTGATGGATATTCGAAAAAAAAATACCGAATGAGTATTAGTAAAGGAGGTACTATCAAATATGAAATACTTAACAAAATGACATGCATGGATATGAGTAAATTAATGAGCTAGACTGTGACTAAATTTGAAGAGTGGATTTAAATTTTACGATGAGCATTCTTAGCAGTGTCTGTCTTTACCAGAGCACTGGTTGACTAAAATAAAACCGGCCAAGTGCGAGCCGGACTCGCGCACGAAGGGTTCCGTACAATTACCTATAAAAATCACGTTTGTTGTATGGTAGCCCCCCTTAAATATTTTTTTTATTTTAATTTAATGATTTATTTTTAAAGTCAATATACAATTAAATATTCTGTGAATATTTCAAGCGTCTACCTGTTGCCGTTATCAATATCGAGCAAAAACGAGCAAAAAAATTACGTTTGTTGTATGGGAGCTCCCTTAAATATTTATTTTATTCCATTTTTTAGTATTTGTTGTTATAGCGGCAGCCGAAATACACATCATCTGTGAAAATTTCAACTCTCTAGCTATCACGGTTCCCGAGGTACAGCCTGGTGACAGACGGACAGACAGACGGACGGATAGACGGACGGACAGCGGAGCCTCAGTAATAGGGTTCCCGTTTTTACCCTTTGGGTACAGTCAAGGGCAAAAATATGTATACACTTTAGTACCTTGTCTATTTTCGTCATATTTGAACTGCTATATATGAACTGTCACAGTGGTTAAAGAGACAAGGTACTAAACTGTATACATATTTTTGCCCTTGACTGTACGGAACCCTAAAAAAGACGACTATGAAACAAAATCATTAATATTATAATGTCTTCAAAATTAGTATGTTCAATGATTTTTATTCCGTTGATATAAAAAAAAAATAGTTTAAAAAACTGAAACCCGACTACGGAAAAAAACGCGCTCTGAAAAGTATGAAATAAGAAAAATTTGAAGTACTATCCACAATTAATATGGTCCTCCTTGACCACAAATATGAACCTCCGCAAATTAACGCCTGATTCAATCAAGCAAGAAAATATTCTAGTCCGAAATTCTTATACAGACTTCAGAGGAGAGCCTGGTTGCATGCCACCTTGCCTTAAGGGTTTGCTTAGGTACTTAACAGTTCATTTTATGGTGGCATGCGACCACGGCTCTCCTCTGAAGTCTGTATAAGAATTTCGGACAAGAATATTTTCTTGCTTGATTGAATCAGACGTTAATTTGCGGAGGTTCATATTTGTGGTCAAGGAGGACCATATTAATTGTGGATAGTACTTCAAATTTTTCTTATTTCATACTTTTCAGAGCGCGTTTTTTTCCGTAGTCGGGTTTCAGTTTTTTAAACTATTTTTTTTATTTAAATTATTTTGGGGTTTTATTTTCGCCATGATAGCGACATCTAATGGCGAACTAGTGAACTAAAATTTGTATGCATAAACAAAGGAATTAGTACTAAAATCTTTTACGATTTGGAATTGGGATGTACCAAAAAAAATAACCTATAGTTTTTATATTTTTTTTGGAAAGAATAGGATATTTTAAGATACCATTTTCATCGATTTTGAATTTGGTTGAGTATTTAATTTTTTATATTTTTTTTAAGAAATACGTTGGATGACGTCACAGTGAGGGAGCCACGTTCCATTGCCTACAATAATTCAAGCCGTACATAACATAATCTGTGGCACTACTGATTTGTCTTGTCACTGTCAATAATACAAGCACGGCTTAGGGTCCTAAATGAACCATGACAAATCGTTTTATTTATTTATCTTCTTTTAGCTTCGATTATTCCTGTTTGTTTAATGGTGAAATAGTAAATAGATATTTTTTACTAAAATCTGATATTTAAATTCTTTCATATTTACTTGTAACGTAGTAATTTAATAATTAAATTTGTAAAAATACATTGCGAGTATTGTATACATTTCGGACTTCATGATAAATGACAATGACAACTGTTTAAAGCCAGGTGCGCATCATGTGATTAAAGTTCTGTCTTTCTCACTCTTTGCTATTATAAGCAGGACATCAAAATTTCAAACTGTCAATTTGCTTTAGAGTGTAGACCTGCTTTATATCTGCCTATGTGACGATTCACTGCAGGGGTCAAATGAAGGTCATTACTTAAATTTTCTTTATTTAATTCAGTTTATCATATTTCTGGAATCTGATTTCTGAAAACGATTCACAAAGCCTATTTCTCCAAACGGTTTTCGATTTATTATACGTTGTCAAAAATTGGGACATCCCATCATTTCGGCCGAAAGACTTCCGCTGCTGTAAATATATATACATATTTTCTGAATTCCGTATAGTAATTTGGCAGAAAATGACTTACGCATAACCTAGTTTCGCAGAAAGTTAGTTTTCGCAGAAGTTTATTTCGCCGAATTAATAAATTGAGTATTAACTTAACCTAATAATGACCTAAGCGAGGACAGTCGCCTTATGTTCCGCTTCCTGGGGCGGTGTCAACGGGCCTCCGCTTTGCGGAGCCCCTATTCCGCATAGTTTGGCGCTTCGCGCCTGGACACAACTCTAACCTAACCTAAACCTATTTTTTTTTTCAAATTGACCTAACCTACACCTAACGTAACGTAACTATGCAAAATTTGAGTTTTTTTTTGTCATTCACCATTACAGTAATCAAGAAATAGTACTATTGTTGTCTTGGATGTAAATTCGGACAGGATTTCGAGGTATCAAAATTCTGCTAAATTAGGTAAATATAAAAGAACATTATGCATAATGAAATGCTGCCATATCAATATTATGCTAACATTCTATTCGGGTAAACAATCATTCGGATAATATAGATTTAAGTCAAATAAAATTTCGACAAGTCTAAGATTCGGTGTGACTAAATTAAGCGAAACTTGTTATGTCTGATTGTTATGACATGTCGGACATGAAAAATTAGGATCTATATCGGAATCCCTAACGTTTTTTAACCTATTTTTGTATTCCGTAACGTTTTTTGTCCTAATGATCATTTGTCCTAACACTCATAATGCCCTATCTTTAGTTTTCCTAACATCGTATGGATGATTTTTTTTTTCCGTAATGTTTTATTTCCTAACGTCACTTGCCATATTGATTATTCATTCCAACGTTATGTGCCATAATAGTCATGTATCATAATTATCAGTAAGCCTAATGATCGTTAATCCTAATGATTATTATTCCTAACTTTGTATGGCCTATTGTAGTTTGTCCTATATTTGTACTACCTAACATTATTTGTCCTCGTGATTATTTTCCCTAATTGTGGTTAGCCTACTATTCTGCCTAACCTAAAACCTAACCTAACCTAACCTGATCGCCAGCGTGTAGACGTCACCCCGCTTCACGGGATGCCTATTTCTGCTCTAAGGAACAGAAGATAACCCTAACCTAACCTACTAATAGTACTACAAGAGTAAGGAACATTTACTTCTTTTTCTGCGGGGGGCTTCGCCCCCCGAGCCCCCCTTGTTGGGGGGCTCTGCCCCCCACGCCCCCCTTCCACTTAACTCTGTACACTAGTTGGTAGTGAGCCCGCCGCCTACAAAGCTGGAGGTTCCGGGTTCAAATCCCGATAAGTAGTTATGGCAAATATATTAGGGATACTGATATTTATATTATACATATTTCGGACAAATGAGTTTTAGGGCAATCATTTCATTATGGAAAATGATTGTTATGGCAATTGATCGTTATGGCTAATGCCCATTAGGACCAAACAGTTCGGGCAAGTGATTTTAGGACAAACAATGTTAGGGATCGCGAGGGAGACCCGAAAAACTATGCCAAATAGATGGCACCCATGTACCGTCATCGGTTTTCAGCTTTGCTCATTGGCTTTGTCTAACAAACACATTCTTCTCAAAAACTTTAGAACCTTTGTTTCGCTTTATCGCTTCTTCGATACTACTAGTATTGAATTTGCGTACATCGTTCCTCGGAGATTTCGAGATCTTCTGTTGAGCTGCCGATATCGGCAAGCGTCACCTGATCTGATGTCTGTTGGATCATTTCACGTTGCTCGTTCATGACCTTTAGAGTAGAGTCTGTAATCTTTTTGGTTCTGTTTCTACGGAAGGTCTTTAAGAACTAAGATCCCACTGTATGGACAGTTACCACGAACCCGTCGCCGTAATCGTCCACGTCGCCTCCTAAGCACTCGAAACGGTTTTGAAGTTCGATTTGGAACGTTTCGGGGTTTTGGACCTGGGTTGGCGCCGGACGGAGCGTAGACTTTATCAATCGAGATCTTACAAGCTTGGCGTAAATATTCAATGTGCCTCGTATCATACGGTGATAATTATACTTAATTGAGATAGACCTCTATCTCATTTCTCATTACACCGTCATCGTCAGGGCTCATCCAAGTCCACTTCTTGTGTTCTTGCTTCTAGAAGAAGGAGTTCTTTAATCATTTTGTAACACGGCAAACCTCTGTGGTAAACTGGCCGCTTACAGAAAAACAAAATTCTAAATTCTGAACTATTGTTACAATATAGAGTACCTCCTTCTCCATGAAGCCGGCCGGTAGGTGGCCCCGGTGTTCCTACGCCCAAATCAAAATTTCCCCTTTCGCAGCTCTTCCCCATCCCTTTTACCCAGTTTTCAGTTGAAGTCCCCAATAACAAATGGGAAGTGAGTTTCGGAGCTATGCATGGCTCTGGCGATATCTTCAATAGCTTCCACTTCTTCGTCGGAGTGTGTCGAAGTCGGAGCGTAGACTATACGTATGACTGTATACGAATAATAATCGTTTGGTCAATCTTACAATAGTACAAGGTACGCTATCCTGGTCGACACATTCGCGAGGGAGCTGAGGGACGATTTATTAACTGTACAAGGTAAACGTGCCTGTGCTCGACACTGACCCAATACATGGCACCTTCAATCTTAAGTCATAGTAAGAGAGGTGACAGATGGGTGTCATCTACTGGGCATTGAGGTGTCGAGCATTAGTACGTTTACCTTAGTATTACGACAAAACGAATGTAGTGTTGCCGCTCAATTGAAATTGATGTCAGATAACTTTGTGAATTCTGACGACTTTCGGAGCTAATAGCTCCTTAAAACTTATCTTAAACCAAAAACCTACTAAGAAACCTCTACATCATTTTTTAAGACCTATCTAATAATGCCTCACACGCCGCCGTGCGCTAATTTTTTTTTTATTATCGCTCAGTTTTGTTACTGTAAAATCCAACCAATATTTTTTTTTTAAATAAAAAAGTATCCTATGTCACCCGGAGCATAATAACGAATCGATTGATACCCTATTTATTAAAATCAGACGAGTAGTCTCGACGCTACGGTGGAACATCCATACACACAAACATAGACTGTTAAAATCATTACACTTCCTTTTGGCTTTGCCGTAGTCGTGTAAAAAAAATACTACCGTTAGATTGTTAGATATAAAAAGGTCTTTCTGGCACTAACCGAGATTGCTCCATTTGCGTTAGATGTTGTAAAATATTCAATATATTCTCAAAATACATATCAGGATGAATCATGACTTCTTTGTACCGTTCATCTAGCTCTACTTTATTGAGAATAAAATCTGGATACCCTATTCTTAGCATCATAGCATCTACTTTGTGAGCCGCTAGCTTTTTCGTCTCACTGTCTATCCAATCAATTTTATGCAGAAGCTCCCTAAAAGACTGCTGTATTTCACATGTCATAGTGAGAGTGTCATTTTTACTCGTCTCGTCGAAGTATTTCTTTACAAACATCGATCCTAGCGCCATCCCCATATTTGAGTTTACTTGGGATATGCAATTTTTCCATCTCGGTGGGGCTTGTTCCCGTCCAAATAATATAAAATAAAATCTGAAAAAGCAAATAGCAGATGAAAAATTCGTTTATTGATTACCTTCTTGTATTCGAGATACTCTTTAGATGCACAATCAATACTAAAAACATTAAAATGTGATAGAGGTATGAAGACACTTAAAAACTTACTGTTGTTTAGCTGACTGAAATCGGTCATCGAGGTTGTTGACTCTGTGTCTCACGAACCGCCACAACAAGTAATTTGACAGGATGCTTGGGTCCGTCTCATTAATCAGCTTAACTAGATGCTTTGGTTGCAACAAAAATCAGTAAAAATGGCTAAGTGTACAAAAAAGTTTGTATACATATAGATACTGTCACCTCCATAATATACAGAGTGGGCCCTGTAACTAAGGATAAAAATTAAAATAGAGATTCCTTAAAGTACCTAAAGTTATTACAAAGTGGTCCTGATGTTTCAAAGTTCTTAAGTTCGGAGAAATAGTCATTTAAAGTTAAGAGTTACAATCAATGAATTTTCACAATGCGACATTGTCGCTTTACGGTCGTAAGATGTCTTGGTACCGGGCGTTTTGACAGTATCTAACATATATTAATGTGAATTCTTTTTAAAATGAAAACGAACAAAAGTAGTCCTTATACCTTCGCGATTTAGAACTATGGTAGTACGTAAGAGTTTGTTGACATTGTTGCACATGAAACCTTTTCTTTGAAATTTAATTTAAACTCAAAAGTTCATATTTATTATCTTAAACCTCCAAATACCATAAATCTCGCAATTGCAAACAGTAAAATACTCTGTATAGACAATGTACGTCAAATTGTCAAATCAAAGTAATGCAAAATGGCACTAATGAATTAAATTACAATGCACGTGAAAACAACATGCTATGACGAAACAAGAGCTAATGCAAATCGAGCTTAGTGTTAAATATTGTGAACAAATACCCTCCGGTTAGATAATAGCTGCGTTATTTTCAACTCAGAGCAACGAATGCGGGGTCGCCGAATGTGATTCTGATTGTGACCACGGGTGTGCAGCCAGAGGCCGTATTGTCTAACGCTTCTGACGCTTGCCTTCGCTTTCACTATCTCTTTCTGTCATCATTTTATACCGTTTGACAGAAAGAAATAGTGATTGCGAAGGCAAGCGTCAGAAGCGTTAGACAATAAGCCTGCGTATCAGAACTGAAATTATTCATTAATTTGGAAAAGTACTACACTTAGTGTTACACATGTCGTGTCGGAACGATGTCAAACGAAGCACAGGTCGTTTCATCGTAGTCGTGGTCGTGAAAAAGAAACATCTTCACAAACTGTTGAAAATGCAAGTTAGGGTAACTTAAAGGATTACCCAGTAAGATTGGCATACCTAATTATTAACAGTGATTTTATCATAGTGCACTATTTTTGTTTGAACTGCTTAATAAACAGTTAAAAGTCGTAACTTTTACTAGCAATTGTTTTATTAATTTCGTCCGTCCCCACATACTTGATAAAAAAAACTGTTACGTCGTGTTCAAAGAATTGATTATTTAAATCAGAAGGACTGCAAAAGTACGTTTAAGTAATATTGATGTATTTAGTAGGATTATTTTATTATTATTGAAAACTATCGTAAATGTCAATGTCAAGTGTTCCGACTGGACACAACATGTCTGTACATTGCTGGCTCGATTAATTTTGTTAGAAAATAACATTAAATTATTTTTTCATTTTAATGAATTGTAACCATTTGGACTTAATTACTGATTAGTTAAAGGGTCTATATTTCAATTTTTAGGTTCACTTACAGGGCCCACCCTGTATATTGATTAGACAAGATGTTCAAAGATAACTGAACATAATAATATCCCAAAGCGCTTGACAAAATCGCTTCGGAGCAAAATGCACGAAACGCAAAATGTAACCATACAATCGCGAAATGTACAAATTTAAAATCTGCGAATTTATGTATTTATTTATTTATTTATTATCCAATATGTACATCTTGCGAATGTTCTTTTTGCTTTTGTACATTTTGCGTTTGTTGCAATACGCGTTGTGTACATTTTGCTTATTGTTCATTTTACCAGTGTGTAAGTTTTGCGTGTCACTGTACATTTTGTCTATTGTAAATTGTGCTTCAAAGGGGACAAAATTAGAATCGCGTTCATGTAATAAATAAAACAGTCAATCTGTTATAATTTGTGCGAATGTACGAAACTAAAGATTTTCTTGGGTCACATCAGAAATTAGAATATCACGGCTCAGTGTACAACAATCTACAAATCTAGAAAATTCATAATAAGTACCCTACCTAAATTTTTTTATGGGATGGAATTGCAAGAAGGACAGTTAAATTGACATTTTTCAACGTACCCTGACGTAGTTTAGAGCAAAAAGCACAACTGTTTCATTCAAATGCACAGTCCTGTTCATTACGACGCATAGGTATCTTCTCCATTTCACTTCCGGTACCAAATGCATCATTTTTTGCAGAGTCATCCTACGGTAAAGCTCTGACACATTTCTCCTATCTTCAGGAGCTGATGTTATCTTTGCTAATCTAAAATATTAATCAAATCCATCAAAATGTGTTACAGTTGTCAAATTATCAGCAATTATATTTTTATAATTAAATACCTTATTTCAAAATCTATAAGCTTATCCGCACTATTCCTCACGTATAAGGGATCTCCACCGAGTAAAAGAGCTACTTTGATCAAATAGTTTTTGTATGCATTCAAATAAATTCTATTGGAATCTTGAAGAAAATATTCTCGCGTCGGTAGACCTGAAAAACATCTATTTCAATTGAGAATAATATAAACGTTACATACAAAAAATGATTTACTACTTTACCCAAACTTGTTTGATCAAATTGAATCACAAATTCATCGGAATTTTTTATGTCTGGTCCTACCCATTCCGAAATTAGAATGTCGTTGTTGTACAGGCGTAATTTTGCCATAAGTTCAAGCCAATCAAAGTTTATTGAAGTCCACGACGGATTAAGTATAGGCCAGCCGCCCAATAAATTTAATAAATCCAAAAGCGGTTGATGTGCTCGTTTCTGTAGTATTTCGTAATTCATGCACGATTTAAATAAAAATCTAGCTTTTGTTGCTGCATCTCCATTGGCTGGGTCATTCAAAAATGATTTCGTAGTATTTAATCTTGCAACGAAATCCTGCGCTGCTCTTTTAGGCATATTTTTATTTCTAACAGACATTGCTTGTAATTTTCTACGAATAAAACTGTCTTTTGATGCGTTAAAAGTATTTTTAAGATTATACTTCTTCTTTTGATGGTATTGGGTGTTTTTTTTTACATTGTTCATCCGCTTAAGCCTGAGCTTATTGCGTTTATAAATAATTCTTTTTATAGATTTCAGATTATTTGACTTAGTTTTGTTAGTTGATTTAAATAAGGCTCTTGTCCTCCTCTTCACAAGATGTCGCATGCGATTTACAAATTCCATCTTGTGCTCATCACGTGGATTCCAATCATATCGATATTTCCCTTCATTTGTACTATTCAAAATGTCACGAGTATCGGCGTCAATGGTGTCTACGTATTCATTGTCGTTTTTAGTATTTTTCCATTTTTTTAAATTGTGCAAAAAATTATAGTGCGTATCCAGATGAGGACCAGGGTATTTGCTAGTGACCCATTCTTCACTGTCAAACTCCAATAGATTTTTGAGAACTGTATCAAGATTCTCTCGCAACATTTCAAATGTATCGTATCTGAATAGAAAATTAAAATTAAAATATAGCAATTAACCAGCAAAATACTAATAAGTAAAAGATCTTACCCCGCTTTATCAGCAGGTATCGGGTTCAATGTTGCCCAGTTTCCACAAGCATATTGATAAAAATCATGACAAGGATCTGCTTCGAGATCCATGTTCCGCTTCATGATATTCGCTTGCGTAGACCTGATGGTTTCCCTGTCGCCTTGACCTTTCCAAAATGCATGAATACCTGTTGCAGAAAAGCAACAAAATTAGTGAAAAATACAAGCAGTGGAGGCATTTGTCATGTCATGGTCTTATTGAGTTGGTTATGAAAATATCTTCGTGAATATTTATAGTACAATAATAGATGGCAAGTAGATAGATAACCTTGACGATATTAGGCCAACGGTCAATTGAATAAATGGTCATGAAGCATACGGTATTGTGAACCAATTCAACACATTATGTAATGATGTCATTGCCCATGAAATGGCTAAACATGACAAGCAAAAAAGGTATCTGTATTCATTAGCGTCACATATTTTAATCAATAAAAATAATCTTAATCTATGCATAAATATAAAAAGAAAAGTCCTGAATGATTGACTGAAGCATCAACGCCCAGCCCAAACCTTTGGCCAGAAGGCTGTCATCTTGCATAAAGATTGCTTTGATGATGTAGACAGGAAATAACCGAGGGCAGATTTGTTGAAATTCCCACGGGATAGAGAATAATAGTAGATTGTTCAACAAGGGAGGAAAATAACCAATATCACACGAGGTTACTTGGCACCCGAGCACAGCGAGGGTGCCAATATTCCGAGGGTGATATTGGTGTTTTTCCCGAGTTAAACACTCTGCTTTTCATTTCGACTACAAGGAAGGTAAGAAAATATAAGTATAAATAAATAAAAATGTCTAAACTGGTCAATATGATCGTTGTAAAATATTTCAATGGAGTTTATTGTTAAAGAATAATTAATTTAACATAATTTAGAATGTTCAATATAATAATTAATGAAAACAGTAGATAAAGTAGGTATTTTAGTAAATTTATTTATAAAATATGTAAGTAACCAATTTGAACCAAGGAGTTAAGCTGTATAAATAAAGTACTCTTATTCTTATTCTCTTATTCTTATTCTTATAGGCTGTGTGGACAATAACATTGTCGTTTACCGTGTTTTTTCCTTAACATTTTCTAACTTTTCTGGTTTAAGTCACTAAATAAGAAACTAATGTTTAAATTAATAATTTAATTTAATAATATTTCACTGGCATTATAAAATTTGTAATATAACTAATTAAGAAAAAAAACTCACTACTTAATTATTCCATGTATATGCCGTAATGCTTGGCTGAATGCGTATGTGTTACATTGACAGACAATGCCTTTATTTTTTTTAATTCATATAGGGAAGAAAATAATAGTTATCCTCCCGTATGTCAGATATGATTTGCCTCACTTTCCGAGTATGAGAGATGAAATAGTACATTTCGATGCTAGTGCGGAAAGTATGTCATTACTTCACGAGTCCCGAGATATCTTGCCACGAGCCGAAGGCGAGTGGCTAGACTCGCGACGAGTGAAGAATGACATTTCCGCGCGTGTATCGAACGACGTTTTTTAACACAGTTGCGAAAAACAAATACAACAGAATAATTTTCGACTTTTTTATTAGGTGTTATAATACAAAACAATCATTTTGACAAATTGAAGGCGTTTTTGTTAGCTTTCATATTTTATAAGGCAATGGCTTTTGCTATTCAGCCAACTCAATGATTTTTTTATAATACGTTTTTTTATAAGGAGGAAACAATTTTATAATATATAACACTGTACTAATGTTACCTTAGTATCATTATGTCCAATTATTTGTGTATAGAAATATATAAATTGTATGAACACAAAAACTTCTGTTGCCTTTAAAACCTCAAAAACCATGCTTGCAGTTGGAAAAACGCCTCTACTTTGACAGGCGTTTCGGCAGCTATTCCCACGCTATTCCTTTCCATTCAGACACCCTTAATAAGAACTGTTTTTAGGAATTCAATATATAAAAAATAATGATGAAGAGGCTAGTAATAAAATATAAAATCTCAATATTTTGATATTCTTACATTAATAATAGGTTTTTAGTTTTATTATGTCTTGGTACAAACTGGTAAGTAGTCGTGAATTGGAACAAGTACAAATTTAAAAGAATAGAAAAGTAAATCGCACTAGTTCGCCAAAACGAACTTTGCGCACGCAATACAGCCAAAAAAGGGCACTTTTTGAGCAACTGTATTGAAAAAATTTTTGCATACTTCATTAATGTGGTTGTTTTGGTCCCAACTCCCACCGCGCGCAGAATACCAACGTCGGTGGTACAGCGCCATCTATCGGCGAATAGGGTAACTAATCTACTTATGACCTAGTATGTACAGTACCCGGCCATAAAGAATGCACATCGGTCTTTGGAAAAAGACTCGGCAAATGTCGGCTTCGTATAGCGTTGTCACACACTACTTATGTGACGTTTGTCAGTCGTTGTTCAGGTGCCATAGGGTACGGACGCGTTCCGGTGAAAATATATAATATAGAGTTATTGAAACCCCCCAACTTTAAATTGTATGATGTATTACACTGATAGACTAATAATAAATATGGCTGATAGTGACAGTGATATAGACCAAATTGAGAGCACAGATAGTGAAATGGAAGGAATTGAGATTTTTTGAAAATTTAAATTTACGAAAAAATAGGTGTCTTTATAAACTCTAATCTCTTTTTTGACTATCCTTTTTCTAGTAGTTGCAACAACCCTTTATAGATATCAAAACTTTACATGTCATTAATTTGACGTAAACTAATTAAGTCAGTGCAGTATTTATTTGATATCAAACGTCACTTAATAAATACGGCGATCTTTGATCAATTATAACTGTAGATCCACAGTCGCGCGCCCGAAAATGTCCGAGCCAAATGAGCGCCACTTTGATAAAAGTGGCCTTCTTTTTTCTCAGAACGTTGCGTGAAATTGTCAAGTTTAGCTGTCAAGTGGAGTTTTGCCGCTACCGAAATTCGACTGTAATGAAGTAAAGACTAGGTTCAAATTTCTGTGTAGGTGATGATTTTATTTGTTACGCAACCAAATAAAAAAGTTCGGACATTCTTTGAAGGGGATTTTGTTCGGCAATGTGTATCTTCAGTTATAATTGATCAAAGACGGCGATTGATGGACGGTCGCCGTCGCCAGTATTCGGAAATCGTCGTAAACTGCGAATTGTCTCTTACTAAAGGCCGATGTGCATTCTTTATCGCCGGGTATTGTATGTTGATGGTTTTTCAGATGTAATTAATAAATAATAAATAATAATAAAAGAAATTTTTATTTACCAACATACAAAAAGTTATAAATTTACGAATAAGGAGATACTGTTAGCGTGATCTTATAGGTACTTGAAGAAAAAAAAATGCTTGCAGTGGCGGTTAAATTACAATCTTAGTTTAGAAATATTTTTTAAAAAAAACTTAAAAACTGCTCAACTGATTAAGTTAAAAATAACTTTCCTAGAAAGTTTTTATTAAGTTTAACTTACATGATTTTTTTCATATTTTTTAGACGTGCGATTCAAAAGTTAGAGGGGGGGACACATTATTTTGAACTTTCGGAGTGAATATCTCCGAAAACATTCACTTTATCATAAAATAGTTTTAGCAAACCCCTATTTATTTTCAAATACCTATCCAATGATACCCCACACTATAGGGTTAGTCGAGAAAAAAAATCACCCCCACTTTATGTCTATGGGAGCTACCCTAAAAAAAATTTTTTTAGTTTTTTTATTTAACCACTTTGTTTGTTGGCATGATTACAGCTTTCTAGTACTAACAGTCTCTGAGCTTAGCCGCGGACAGACAGACAGACAGACAGACGGACAGACATGGCGAAACTATAAGGGTTCCTAGTTGACTACGGAACCCTAAAAACGGGATTTGTACATTCACTAATTTATACCGATGATGATCATGATGGATTTTTAGATGTCGCTTTGCGTCATTTTGGCTTTATTCAATGAAAAAGATAAAGAAGCTTTATTACGGATTCTGCGCGGACGAGTCACGGGCAAAAGCTTGTAAATAATAAGGCACATCGCACATAACATAACAAAATATACTCAGCGGCAAATTCTAACCGACCACTTTACATACCTACATGTTTCTAAGGAAGGAAGGTAAATTGGTCCAATGTTCACTTTCGACTGGAATTTTAACCTTCTTCCGTAATTCATAGGGTATTTTAAGTTACTACATAAAAATGTATGGTAAGCTCTTTTAGATGCTTAGTTGATCTCTCTTAAATAATAATGGGACTAACAGACCGGTTTAGAAAAGCAGATTTTTATTCCTATTTCCCCCGTTTTACGGTATATAAAATAAACAATTCACAATATAACATCATCATCATCAGGGCGTATCTTCACAACGACGTCTTTCAAAAATCCCTAAATAATTATAGTATTATTTAACTTTTCTTGTCTTTTTATTTGTATTTTAGAATTTTACAGCGCATTGGTGTATACTGTAATGCTGTAATTTTTGTTGATGAATAAATAAACAAATATAAGTCCATTGTTGGGCATAGGCCTCTCTCATTTACAACTAAAACACATATGTACAACTAGGTACAAAATTAAATAATGTTATTATTTATCGAACACCAAAGATCAGGCGATACCTTGCATGTATACCATCCTGATCACAACGCTTTGAATCAGACAAACAATGAAGCGAATAAGGCGAAGTACGAACCTGATTGTTCTCTAGGTGGCTTATGAAGATGTGCCGAGGAATCCATCTCCTCTTCCTCTAGTTCGGGCTGACCACGGACTTGTTCCACCACATCGTCTAGAGGTCCACGATCAACGTGTTTTTGGGGGCGCACCATGCTACAAAACCAAAGTCAAGATCTTCATCGAGTCATGTAATGTTCCGGAATGATTGCAAGATTATTGTTATTAAGTATCCCGGTTAACATCCGGTAAAGATACAATAGAGAAATATTTCTCTAGGCAGGTGTTACGCCTGGGACCGAGGTCTTCTTGCTTTATTTTTAGTCTTTATATGTATAAGCGCGCGCGACGCGAATAAGGCTTGCACTACCTACAATTTGAAATTTAAACTAGTTATTCCTTACAGCATCAAATAAACAATTTTTAATGAATGAGGATTTATGATATATTCAGATGAAACATTTAAACATTCCATATTTCTTAATCAGTCTCTAATATTTATGTTACGGATTAATTTGCGGCCGTAAATAAGGTTAGCTTAAGAGGATACGATGGCTGAGAGACTTTTGAGAAATAGGTATTTTAATGAAATGTCGCTGTCTCGCCCGAACCCCTCCGTGTCAGTACAGCGAGAGCGGGACAACTGCAGCTCAGACCGTTAATAGGCGCGTAAAATTGATCAAAACAGCATTTCGTAATCCCCTGTTTTCTTCTCGAAAACTGGACCAATAAAATTATTTTTTTTCAAATATAATTAGAGGATAGATTTAGCTATGCCCCTATGTTTTCCTTTTTTTGTTTATATGAGGGATTATTTTCTGATGAGTGTTTGAAAATGACGTTGAAATTGGGCAATTTTTTCAGTTTTTGAAAGCTCATATTCCTTATGTTAATTGAAATATGGAAAAAAACGAAACCTAGGGGCATAGCTGTGGTAGATACAGATTACACAGTAAAAAAAAATTGGCTCTAAAGCCATTATCCAGGGAGGAAACAGGGGATTACGTTTGTATGGAGGACGTTTGTTTGTATGCCTAAAATAGGAAGACATATTCAACATCGGATGAGTAGGGGTCAAACACATTCAATCAAGTGTTGCGAATCGCATTGTAGGCGCACAACAATAGTGTCATCCATTACTGACGTTTTGACTTCCAGTCAGCTGACTCAGCCAAGTAATAGATATACATGCCGTATCATGCGTAGGTTTTCATAGGTGAGCTTAAAAAATACAAACAAGATTAGTGTATTCTTTCCTTCCTAACTAATAATAACCCATTTCAACCAAGGCCATCAGATCTGGCCACTGATGAACTGACTCATTAAGGCCCTACCGTGTTTTTGGCGCATTTATTGCATTCATTTAATCTCGTGCTGTATCATTACAAGCAAAGCTATAGTCCTGAAATTCATGTGTAAGATAGTTGAGGATTCACTCTAGTAACAAGTGTTTATCGAAACACGATTACTTGTAGTTCGCTCGATTGAAAAAAAATCCAAAGTCGTCTTTAAAAAATAAAAAAATAAATTCGTAGTACGACGTAAATACTGCACGGCAGGTCATGACTTTTTGAATGTTAATAAAACAAGATGTTTTCTAGGGCGTAGTGTTGCTACATTTTTAGGGTTCCGTAGCCAAATGGCATTAAACGGAACCCTTATGGATTCGTCATGCCTGTCTGTCTGTCTGTCTGTCTGTCCGTCCGTATGTCACAGCCACTTTTTTCCGAAACTATAAGAACTATGCTGTTGAAACTTGGTAAGTAGATGTATTCTGTGAACCGCATTAAGATTTTCACACAAAAATAGAAAAAAAAAAAACAATAAAGTTTGGGGGTTCCCCATAGATACTTAGAAGAACTGAAACTCAAAAATTTTTTTTTCATCAAACCCATAAGTCTATCTATGGATAGGTCTTCAAAAATGATATTGAGGTTTCTAATATCATTTTTTTCTAAACTGAATAGTTTGCGCGAGAGACACTTCCAAAGTGTTAAAATGTGTGTCCCGTCCCTGTAACTTCTAAAATAAGAGAATGATAAAACTAAAAAAAAATATATAATGTACATTACCATATAAACTTCCACCGAAAATTGGTTTGAACGAGATCTAGTTTGTCTGTCTGTCTATATCAGTAACCAATCTACAATGATCCCACACTGCGTACATTTTGCTTGGGAGCAGGGGCTGCTAAGACTGGATGATCATAGATACATATAAATTTGTACGGAACCCTCGGTGCGCAAGTCCGACTCGCACTTGGCCGGTTTTTTAAAATGTGTACTTGTTTTAGTAATACGATGAAAATACCTAAATACACGCGCAGTCTAACCAACATATCTTGAGCCATCGTGCTTCCCCCATACCAAAATCTCATACCTAAAATCGATTAGCGCGAAAACCTCGGTAGGACCTTAACGCTCAACCCAAATCCACAAGGGCTTAGGACTTTTTAGGTCCAAGCCTAGAAAGCTAAAATTTGCATAGGTTTTCTGGCATGTGAAATGGAAAATGGTCGGACCTTGTGAAATTCCTACGAAAAAGGGAGCTCTACAAAGTGAGGAAAGCAGCGGGTGAGAACTAGATCAATATAATGTACCTTTAGTCGCTAGACGCGTAATGTATAACAGTGGAGGGCTGTTACTACTGGTTACTTCTCAGTTTTTAATCAATTTTGTATTTTTTGTTAATAAAGATTTACAGGAATTAATATAGACAGACCTTTCCATGGCTTCGCCTTCTTCATTACTGACACCTGAATCCGCTGACTCGTATTCTTCTTCACTCTCTTCTGTGCTGTCTTCATCGTCGTCTTCAACTGGGACCACCATGCGTTGCAAAGGATCGGTTTCCCTAGATTTGTTTGTGTTTAACTTATTTAAATAACTTCGGTGTGTTAAGTAGTATCCTTCAATACGTTGTCACAATCGACCCGTCTGACGCGCATTTTACAATGTAAAGTGAAATAAGCTTGAATTGAAATTGTACATTTATTTTACCATACAAAGAGGAATAAGAGAAGGTCCTGTTGATTACTCAGTGCGGAAAATCACCACAATTTCCCAAAGTTTCTATATGTTGTTAATTTAGTGCTAACTTCTTCTGACTATGCCTGCATCAGACCATCTTGAAATTGCGAAACCACAACTAAATAAGTAAATTAAGTTTCGTATTTATGTAGAAGTAAACAAAAACTGGAAATTACAAGTTTCCTACAGAAAGTAACCAATTCAAAAGGCTATTCACTATAGGTACAGATGTTTACTTACTTGTATTCCTGAGACGTCAAAGGAAATTGACTCATGCGTTTCAGCCTAGTGGGCGCTTGAACTTGATTTTCCGAATCCCAAATAAACATATCACTCTTACTGCCATACACGTCTCTTTTATGCTTGGACCGACTGGCTAACATCACCTCCTCAACAGGCAAAAACGAAGTCCGAAACCCTTCAAACAATTCTCTTTCATCGGGATCCACTCCCTCTAACTTTGTGTAAACTGAAGGCATACTTTTAACAACGAATTGAGGATCGTCCAGAGTGTCGATCGGTTTTTTTGTAACAAAGAATACCACGATAACGAACGTCGTTAGTAGAATCACTATAGCAGGTCGACATAAATTTGTGTTTGTTTGTTTGATAGTTATTCCATGGGGTGGACTCGGCGTGTCCACGCGCGTCATGGCAGTTTCCAACTGGCGGTGTCAGTTGGTTTGACGGATATTCGTAAGTGGAACATTCATACACAACTGCGTGGCTCAGTACAGTATCTGACCTATTATGTGACCCTGGTGCTGGATTTACCACGTAAATTGTGAGCAATCAAGCATGTTAACCGGAGTCGTACCAGCGTAAACCGAATTAAAAAGGTAATGCAATCCTTACATTTTTATAAGTAAGTAGTTTTTATTAGCAACCCAAAGAGTTTTATTACAACCTACTTGTCTTATTGAAGGTAATAGATTATGTTTAAACGTTTAAAAGTTTGAAATGTCTTTCGTCGGAATTTTATATTGTGTTACGGTTAAGTAACGTTTTTGTTGTTTAAGATTGTGTTATTTATTCAGTTTGTTGTTTATTTAAAATGCCATCTTTCACTGATGTATCAAAGCAGTTGCATCTTATAAATGATATTATTCTGTCTGACATGCGTAATGGGTTTGGTTTGTAGAATTAATTATCTTTTGCTTTATGTCCTTGTTCTTGTATAGTGGACCAAGTAATTACTTTATATTTTTTTCTGATTGGACAAAAATAATAAAACAGCAGCAACATTAATTGTACAAACAGTAGCGTTCAAGGCACCGAGCGAAGCTCTCAAATTGTATGAACTCTTACGTTGATGGCACTGATTCCATTAGAGTTGCCAGCTGGATCAGATAGCACTAAGCTTGCGCTAACTATGATTAAAAATATGAAATAATAAAAATACTATTAAAATTAACTAAGTACCTACTGAAAGACTTTTGAGTAAAGCAGTCAGTGCCTTAGAAAGTACTTTGGTTCTAACTTAACAAAACTTGTTGTAGGAAATGCGGTTGAAGAAGAAGCAGTTACATTCAGTAGACATCTATTTGCTACAAAGCATTGGTTCTCTCGTGTCTCCAGCTTTAACAAGAAAATATTTATTTTGGCGTTGCTGAAGCACCTTAGCAGTGCATGGGCAATATCGTTGTTACTGAAAGCAGTATGGAACTGTCGACCCAAGGACGCAGTATCGTCTGTTTGCGAGTGAGTAATTTAGGCTGTAGAAGAAAGACTTAAGAAAAGCTTTTCTTTTATGTAAGTAAAGTATCCGTATCCGCGGATCTTTTCACTAAGTATCCGTATTCGGATCTGTATCCGTGGATATATACGTACATTTAGCGATCCGGCACAGTAATGACTAGTAGAGCTACCACCTAGCGGCGAGAAAATGTCAAACTTTCATTAGACAACTATCCTCAGATCGTACAAAGTAGCGTACTTTAATGTGGCAGCCCTAATCACTAGTAGTGTGTACAGTCATGGAAACCGAATCAACCACGGTGGAACCTTTTCGCAACCAATATCACGTTCATTTCTTGTCAGATGTATGGTATGTTAACATTACATTTGCAATGAAAAGAGTTCACCCTGGTACGTGATTCAGTTTTTCGACATACATATTTGTTTTCATTAAATTTAGTATCAATCGTGCTGACGTAAGGTGTTAGCGGAAGACGTTTTGTGTATTATTTATAAATTACATATAATGTTAGGTAAGATTACAGAGATGGAACCACTGTTATTATTTTATTTTAAAAACTAGTCATTTACGGTGCTTACGGCCATATTAAATTTTGATTAGGAAGTCAAAACCTACATTATTCCAAAATTTCAGTAAATTTGTCTGAAACCCATTTTTTCACAGATTTTCTGCGGGTACTTTATTTCCTCCCAATTTTAATATACCTACATTACAAAACGATATTACAATTTATTTTAATTTAAAAAAATACATGTTTATAGGTATCTTTAAAAACGAGCCTACCAATTCCTAAAGGGGTCGGCAACGCACCTGTGATTCCCCTCATGTTGCGGGTGTCCATGGGCGACGGTGATCGCTCTCCATCAGGTGACCCGTCTGCTCGTTTGCCCCCTCTTATATAAAAAAATACATAACATAAGTGGGATGTCCGGCGGACCCAAAACTAGGCTGAGCCTGTATCTCCTATTACTTTATCTACTATTTAGTTCTGATTTTAATTTCAGAAAAGAGATCTGGAGCAGTTACGACCAAGTTCCCTTGGATCACAACAGGACAGCAGTGCCTCTGAAGACGCTGGTGGTTGTTATGAAATCGGATCGAGAGTGGTTTATTAGCCTTGAGCCTGTAAGCATTAAATTTGTTTGTATTCCTTCTTCTATAAGTCGCTCTTGACAAAGTGGTCGTGTTCGTTGGTTTAGGATTAAGTAGTAGTGAACCTTCAAGTCGGCTTTGAGCCTTATCAAATCGCTACGAATTATTTTCGCTTGTCTTTTAAATCGTCCGCCAGTCTGATAAGACTTTCAGGCTCGTAAATCTACTAGGTATCTCATAAAGTGCACTTCCCGACGGGTATACTTTCCCAAAAACTGCACTTTCTCAGATAGAGTATTTATGTATCTGTACTTAGATACAGTATCCCAAAAAGTAAACTTTTTCCAAAATTCCTTTTTCCTTTTGTACGCATTATAGAAACGGACGTATCACAAACGTGTATATTTTGGGAAAGTGTGGGTTTTGGAAAAGAGTAGGTACTTTTTGGGAATATGCACTTAATGGGCAAGTGCATGAATGGTAAAGATAAGTGTACATTTCGAGAAAATGTCCGAATTGAGAAATTATACGATTTGAAAGTGTACTGTAGGCAAGGCTCTATACCGCTGGCCAGTGGTAAATGTTGTCCAACTGGCAGGTTAGTTTAATGTTATTATGTATAAAATTTGTAAATAATTCTAGAACTTGATTTTAAATGAAATAGAGTTGTCTGCGGTATACGAGCCAGGGCAGATTGCTCCGAACAGCCAAAGGTGCTGGACCTAAGTTTGTAACACGTAGTTATACTGATCTGAAGGAATAAACCCACGTATGAAGATATCTATCTTATTATTTATTGAAGTTTAGCATCACGCGCGTATCCCCGTACAAGTTCTACCTAAACTCGAGCTCAGTCCCACAAGTTGGTGGAGGTGCGGGGTAGATGTCTTTTATGTTTTAGCTAGCCATCCAGAAGGCGGCGAAGAAAAACCGTGAGCGGTAAATGAAGGATGACCAATTCCCCGTTGAAAGTCGCGCTTTGACTCATAAACGGAGCGCGTGAAGTACCTATATGTGAAGTTTGGGTAAAAGTATCAATTTAAGAAGCAAAACCGTGAGTCAGCTTGCAATATCTTGTGTTATTTAGAAATTGTGCACAGATAAAGGTTATTTGTAAAGAAGATGGCGGAGAAGTTCGCAGGATACTCAGACGTAGATGATTTTATTCACCAATTTGAAATGATAGCGATCATCAAGAATTGGAATACAGAACAGAAGCGAGTGGCCATCGCGCTTTATTTAGAGGGACCCGCGTTGTCATGGTACAAGGCCAATTTTACGACGTTGGAGTCGTATGATTTAGTAATACAGAAATTGGCAGAACAATTTCCATCGCAAGAAGACTATGCTCAGTCCTTTTATTATAGAAAGCAAGACCCGAAAGAGCCGTTGCTGTCATTTTATTATGATCTCGAGAAATTGGCGTTGAAAGCAGGCATTAAGGAGGATGGCAGATTTATTAAGCACTTTATCAAGTCAATTAATTCGCAATGGCAAGCCCATTTAGCAGCTAGATTGTTCGCATCAAAGGATGAATTAAGAAAAACAATACTGCAATTGTGTGATGTATTTAATACGGAAGCAAATATGAAAACACAAAAAATAAACTTGCCGATTTTTAATGATGAAGATTTCATTCCTAGATCACATGAAACAAACACGGGGTTCACACCGAGTACGCCGCAGTCACGGTATGGTACTCCAGAGACTCCAGTCACTTGCGTCGGGACGCGAGGGGCGCAGGGAGGCGCGCCAAGGCCGTATGGCGGCTACAATTTACGTCCACGCCAGTGGTTCACAGGAGCGCAGGCTAGCGCTTCAACATCAAATGTCCAGAGGCGTCAGGAGAGCCGTGGCGCGTCAAATATAAATGCGGTTTTTCAGGAGCCGAATCTTGAAGCACAGCAGGATGTTCCGCAGATCAACACGATTTTTTCACAGAAGTTTCCAGATATTGGTAATATTTATACGAGCATGGACACGTTCGTGCCGACGGAACTTAATGGCAAGCTATGTAAGGCTTTGGTGGATACTGGAGCCAATGTTTCACTGATATCTGCTGCGCTTGCAGAAAAATATTGCTTGAAGTATAAGCGTGCACTTGGCACACCTTTGCGTGCGGCAGGGGGCTCCAATATTCATACTGTAGGAACGGCTAGCACATATTTACTTGTGGATAGGGGCTGTTGTCCCATAAATTTGTTGATAGTAGAGGAAGATTTGGATAGCGTAATCATAGGACAAGATTTCCTAAGTGCGCATAACGCAATTATTGATTTTTATAGGGGTAATTTGACGTTAAACGGAAAATTCTGTGTCAATTTCATTAAAGAAATAAGTGACACGTTGTCTAATTTAAAGAAAGAAGTGCGAACGAATGAAAATAGGTCGAAAGAGGTTGAGTGTGAGAAAATAGGTTTCTTGACCACGGAATGTCAAGTGCGTTCGGTTAAAACGGCAACAGGGTTCTGTGCTAATAATTTTTCTATTTCAGACTCAAAGCGTATGGCCAAGAAGGTTGTATCGGTCAAGGAGGTTGATGGAAAGTCGGAGCGTAAGATTGAGGTTGAGCGGAGCGAGGTTGAAAAGCGTGAAAATTTTTCGAAGTCGGAAGGGTTTCAAAGGAAAGCTGCTCTGATGATGAAGGAGCGAGAGGCGACTTCAGAAAGTTGTAGAACGAATGATGGACGGTTTGCGAGAAGGCGTAGAATCGTGAAGAAACCTGGCACCGATACGGTGAATGGTAATGTAAACCCGACTTATAATTTAATAAAAACCAATAAATATATTTTTCCACAGAGGGGAACCCTAAATCGGTTTAGAAGTGAGTGTAAGGAGTCGAGTGAACTCGATAGTGTGACAGACGCTATTAAAAAAGTTCATTATAGACGTCGTGTCCCTGAATTTAAGAATAAAAAGAAATTGACACTTACGTCAAATGACAGTAATTTTATCATGTAAATAAAATATTTTGAATAATTTTTTGGATAACAGATAGGGTATACGTTTAGAGATGAGTTGTTGTTTCTCGGTACAAGTTAATAGATAATTAATAGATTGTAGGCGCTAGTTATGGGAATTTAGTGCTTTAATGTTAATATATGACAAATGTGCGCTATAATGATAATATGTGACTAATATTTTCTTTCTTATGTATTTTTCATATTGGGAGATCGAATATTCGCATGCAGACATGAGAAAGCAGTCTACAGCAGCCAGGCAGTGGTTGATGAAGACTGATGGCGGCTCCGGCTGTCCATATCAAAGCTGATGTCTGATGACATCGATGGAAGCATTGCCCAATGATAAATTTTTACTATTATTTTTAGTTTGGGGAATTTTTTACATATAGAAATTCACCAAATATAAGATTATTGGAACATACATCTCCCAGTATGAACTATAATCAGATATGATGTGAACTTTGGTATATAAAGAATTAGTAGTTCTAGATTATCTTAGCATGTGAAGAACTTCATATCTTCATGTGTTCATGAGGCCCAAAGATAATTGGTGTTCACAGCTGGTGATTATAATACATGTTTTTTTTTGTGTGCCACTCAAATAGATTGAAGCAGCGGCAGTCCACACAGCCAACTGGGATCGCCGATAGGCTGCCCAGGGGTCCACACTTGGATCCATGGCTGTGAAATAAGAAAAATGATGGAAGACTCGCAGCTTGTGGCTGTGAAATAAGAAAAATGATGGAAGACTCGCAGCTTGTGGCTGTGAAATAAGAAAATGATGGAAGACCCGCAGTTCATAGCTGTGAAATAAGAAAAGATGCAAGACCACTAGCCGAGCTGAGTAGCAACTCCGCTCCTGGGTCCTGTGAAGCAAGAATATGAACACCACAGCTCTTCAGCATCTGACGCTGAAGAATGGGCCGAACACAGGAGGATATTATGTAGTTAGTAATAAAAAGTATAGTCGGTAAATCATTATGAACAGCTTGGTATTTTAGCTGATCATATTGGTCTTGGTAATTTTTGAGCTGGACGAAAGCTTAGGGGCACCTTTCGAAGGGACCTGAGTTTGCATGCATCTCAAACTATTCCGGTAATAGATGGAGAGTTGTGTCAGTTACCACTGGCATGATGTTCTATCTGGGAATAGAAATTACTGAATAAAGTTGTCAGCATAGACAAATTATACTAGCAGCATGTGCTAGTAAAGCAGATGTTGGCAGTATGATATTCTTGTCATGAAGCACCGATGTCTAGTGGCATTCTGGCCAAAAATTAAATGTGACACGGATGTTTCGGTGCAAGAATGATGTGTCATGTTGCGCAGGCAACGTTGCATGTCCTAATATTTGGCTAGGCCAAAACTTGGAAAAGGCGTTAAGCTTTTTTCGGGTTTTGCTTAACGAAGCCCCACCTTTATAGGAACTCTATGGCAATTGCTAATAACAATAGTCATATACTAACATAGAGTTCCATGAAAAAGATGTGGCTAGCCACTAGCAGTGGCACTTTTCATGTATACATCCCGCTAGGTAGGAACCTTAGATTAGGCTCCCACCTCTGAGAGGAAGGGAGGATATGTAGGCAAGGCTCTATACCGCTGGCCAGTGGTAAATGTTGTCCAACTGGCAGGTTAGTTTAATGTTATTATGTATAAAATTTGTAAATAATTCTAGAACTTGATTTTAAATGAAATAGAGTTGTCTGCGGTATACGAGCCAGGGCAGATTGCTCCGAACAGCCAAAGGTGCTGGACCTAAGTTTGTAACACGTAGTTATACTGATCTGAAGGAATAAACCCACGTATGAAGATATCTATCTTATTATTTATTGAAGTTTAGCATCACGCGCGTATCCCCGTACAAGTTCTACCTAAACTCGAGCTCAGTCCCACAGTACATTTTCAGGACCAACAAGCTGTAGTCTTGTCGGAGCTTGTATCGATCGGTGGAGGTCCCTTAATGTGGATAGTTCTACAAGAAGCCCAAGTTATTTACGAGAAGTATCGCGAAGATCAGCTGGTGAATATACAAGAATGCATGGTGGTGACAGAATCACCGCTGGAGAAGGCTGATAAATCCCAATCCGCACTTGAAAAGGCAACCATGATGCATTTATTTTTATGATACATTTATAAGTCACTTCTTACAATAGAGTATCATTGACACCTAGTTATTCTATTCTCTTTGGCAGTTGTCACTCGAAAATATACCTACTCTGTGACTGTGACTACTATAATTGACACTGCCGGTCACTGCATTGCAGCAGTAGGTACGACTATGGCAACTTTAATAACGTGCTCATAGTTCTAGCTTTGTTGGTCTTTAAATATTAAAATAATGTCTCTTGGCAGGGTAAGAAGGAGCCAACACCACGTGGTAGGCCTTCTACAGCAGGAGCGGATCCCGAAACTAAACAAAATGTGCCAGGACAAGCTCAAAAGGAGGTAAAACTATTTATGCGCGCAGGTTCTATTGCTTACCTACTAAAAAGTTAAAACAGCCATGGTAATAAGTTGGCACTATTCGTATACAGCCAACTCAAATGACCGGTATCAGAAGGGTATCAGTTATTTTGTTGGAACTCCGGACTTTTTTTATTGTGTTTGAAACAGCTTCTGGTGTTTTCGGCGGAAAAATACACCTGCAGTTTTTTTTTTAATGAAAATAGGCGCGAAAGGGTTAAATGACATTTAATTTTGAGTGATTTGCAATTCTTTGTATTACCTATTGAAGTAAGTAAAAGTTTATTCTATTTTTTTTCCCTTCACCATTTTTGAGAAAAGCTTTATATTAGTCTCGGCTGGAATAGCAATTGCTGGATTCGTATTAGTTAAACGGACTCGCAAGCTCGTGATTTTAATACTCGTACTCACCCAGCGATTGCCTATTTCCAGGCCACGACTATAATGTACTATTACGTACCGGTATTCAATTGAACTCTCCCAAACTACTGGTTCTAATATAATAACTATTCCGGATTCATTTTGTAATCTTGTATTTCGTCTAGGAATTTTCAGTATACTTATTTACGACGTGTCCCAGGACAGAGATTTACAGTGCACATTTATTTTAGGATGCTGTTATTGTGTCTATGTTTTTTAGTTAATGATTTTGAAACATTCGTGGGATTACACGGGTATTCATTATTTGTCTACAGGCTAAGTACAGACGAGCCATTTGATTTCCGACCCATTACAGAACGTTTTCACAGTAAGCGTCATAATGATTTTCTTTGTCAAACAATGCGATGCCATTGTGACATTTTCTGTGAAAAGGTTCCACAGTGGGTCACGTTTCAGTTAGTTCGACTACATGTTCATTACGAAAAAAATTGCATGTTAAAAAATACAGAAGCAGACAAACTTCTTGAGCTCTAATACCTACTTCTTCTTAGCCGGTGATACTTAGGTAGTAAATTTTCACACAACAAGGTAGGTATAAGATAAGTAAAATTCACTTGTATTTATTTAAGGTTATCAGGTTCTCAAGAAGTTTGCCGGCATTTGTGCCGTGGTGATGAAGGTGACATACTTAGTAAAAACAATAAATGCACCTACGTACGAAAATGAACAACGCGGTCTTTGTTTTAAAATTACAGTTGGACCTGAAATTGGCGCAATGGCATTCTATTATAAAAACTATGAAAGACAGTCTCAAGTTGGAAGAGTTAGAGATTACTTTTACCGATGGTACGAAAAAGAAGATATGGAAAGTTAACAGACCTATTCCTGAAGTTATTGAGACGGTGGATTTTGTAAGCAATATATATATCACTACCCGGATTTCCTCCCAAAGCGTGCAATTTTTCGTATTAATGCTTAGATTCTCTATAATTAAGTACTGTTGCTGATGCACTTGACTTACATACATAATCATATACCTTTATAAATTATTTTGTCACTGAAGAATAGACAGCTTTAGCCGCAAAGTAGTTAATCCCCTTATTTTTTGCGCTACCAAAATGGGCACAATAATGTATTATGCCCATCCATTGACTGATGATTAGTGATGATAATACTACGAAGACAGCCAAACACACCTGTTACGGAGTACCAAGGTTTGGTTTGGTTTTCCTTTTAATTGATGGTCAATCGACAATATTCATTGGATTTTGGTAGCTCAAAACATGCGTTGAAATGCTTCGCGACATTACCCAAATACTTGGTGTAACTTTTATTAACCCGTCGAGCGTCCTGTGCGCACGGATGTGCACACAACAGTGGGTAGGATTTAGAGCGGGACGTATAATACCGGTTGTATAATAAAAGATACATCAAGTAATTGGGTAACAACAAGTATTTGGGTAAGGTAGAAAGCTACCTGGTGACATTGACTTGTGCTTAACTATCAATGCAACTTTATTTACTATCTATCATTCACAGCTTCAGCTTCTACCATCAGCCATAGGCAAGCGGATTTTGTCATTTCTACCTAACACACTTCTTGCTGATTGCGCCCGTGTTAACAAATACTGGGCGTATCTCGTCGATGATTTGAAGGCTGAATCAGCTGCTAGGCTGAAGATTGACGCAGACATGGAAAAATTAAAGGTATGCATATCAGTACAGTTACGCACCCATGCAAGAGACTCTTAGTTTTCCTGGTAAGCACAATTCAATGCAAGTGTATTTGAAGGGTTTGAGAATTCTGGATTGAATTAATATAACCTTTTAATTTGGCTGAGAATTTGTAATGTGTTGCTTTAAGGTAAATGTAGGAGGCACATATTATACATACGATAATAAGACTATTTTTAACAAGCTTTTGCCCGCGACTCCGTCCGCGTGGAATTAGTAATTTGGGCAGCTTATTTTTTTTTATCAATTTGCTTTTTCATCAATTATGGCTCTCCTTAGTTCTTCGATATAAAAAAAATTACCCGCACCCCCCCCCCCGCAACCCCCCCCCCCCCACCGACCCACCACCGAACCCCCCCCCCCCACCGACCCACCACCGAACCCCCCCCCCGCACACCCGCGTTCACATTCACCACCGTACCTACTCCCAAGTCACTACTTCTAAAAACTGTTCTATAAATTCTTAAAATAGACGTATCTTTCTTATTTGTGAACCGATTCAAATGAAACAAACACTAAATGTTAATCCAAGAAAATACCAACATATCAGTGAAAACCGCATCCTTTTAGGTTAAGCCGTTTCTAAGATTAGCGCGCACAAACGCACAGACAAACAGATAAACAGACAAACAAACAATAATTCTAAAAAACATTATTTTGGGTTCTATTGCGCTAGTAAATAGCCCTAGAGACAGTTTTTCTCAAATATCTTCAATGTACAGACACCGACTTGTTACAGATTCATTATATGTATAGATAGATAGATATAAAATGATTAAATAGTTTACGAGTTACGAATCCAGCCGTCATTTGGTCTTCTCAGTACGCCGTCATTCATTACACATTACGCCCTTAAACGCGTTTTTTTAGTCGCGGAAAACTTCGTCCAATGCCTTGAACGCTACTGTGAGTTTATATAACTTTGCAGTTTTACTAGGAACTAACTATGAATGTTTATACTTACAGGCTTTGATCAATTATAACTGAAGATACACATTGCCGAACAAAATCCCCTTTAAAATATGTCCGAACTTTTTTATTTGTTTGCATAACAATTAAAATCATCACCTACACAAAAATTTGAACCTAGTCTTTACTTCATTACAGTCGAATTTCGGTTGACACTTGACAGCTAAACTTGACAATTTCACGCAACGTACTGAGAAAAAAGAAGGCCACTTTTATCAAAGTGGCGCTCATTTGGCTCGGACATTTTCGGGCGCGCGACTGTGGATCTACAGTTATAATTGATCAAAGCTTACAGGTACAATACAATACAATACAATAGGTACAGATATTCTTTATTGATCACTAAAAAGTACAGAAGAAATTAATAACAATAAAAATTCAGGCAGACACTAGGCGGTCTTATCGCTCAAAAGCGATCTCTTCCTGACAGCCAATGTTGGATAACATGTAAAAATATAAACAGGTTTATGTAGATACGTTTGAGACGCTGAGGAAAATCCCCCTGGCGGAAATTCAAAGCGCCACGCGAATGATCAGACCTTATGAAAATTACTACATCAAATGTTGACTGTGTTCAGAACGTGGACTGATGATTTATTTTTGGCCAATTGAAAAGAGAAGACTGTTGTTCACTATTAATTTAATGGTAGCACAACCAACACTGTATACAACAAGAGTTTATACGATGTTGGTGGTGATCGCGTGGAGCAGAAGTGGAAGAGAACAAGTTCTGCTAACCTAAAACTATGTGTACTTTTTTGTGTTGCCAGTAACAGACTGTACTATCATTATGCCAAAATCTTGTTAATTTCAGGACTTAGTGCTACGCCACGACACTAGTATGAACACCATGGATGAAAGTGAGCTGACAGCAGCTGCAAGAAGCTCTCAAATGGCCAGTACAGCACCTTCCATGATGTATGAGCGGCCCAGTCTCAGACCCAGCGAGAAGTCGGGTCGTTACTCATTTAGGAATCTCCAGCCTAAGAAGCGTACTACGAGGCCAGTAAGCCGAAACTTGCATCTTTTTCAGTACGCTTAGTATAAGTTTTACTTCATCAAATACTTCTCGATCGCGTTTACGTAAAAAAATCAATTCCTATGGAAACAAGGACAGCGTCTCCGCGCGCGCGCGTCCATGTTTCCATAGAATTGAAATTTTTACGTAAACGCGATCGAGAAGTATTTTGGTGAAGTAAAACTTATACTAAGCATACAGGACATTTTAGATATATAGTTTAGTGTATTTTAGTGGAACCTATCGATGTTTAGAAAATTATATTTTCGAAGGTTTAGAATCCAGAAAACTTCATTTGTCCGAAAGCATTTTTTTTCTGTAACTGTAAATATTTCAGGATTTATTTCAGGACCATCGTGTAGAACCCTTTAGGTTAGGTTAGGGTTGTTTTATAAAAATCCTGAAATATTTACAGTTTCAGAAAAAAATGCATTCGGATAAATGAAGCATTCGGGATTTTAAATATTCGGAAAAAATATTTCTAAGTTTTGATAGGTAACCGTATTTTAGATAAAATTACATTAGGTACTTGTCAAATTTGAAGAATTTATACTGATATTTATACAAGAGGCCAAATAATAACAGTTAGGGAAAATAAGGAAAAAATCCATTTCACTGAGTTAAGCGTTAATATATATTTTTTTAAATACCTAATACCAAAAGTAATATTTATGCCTTGCTTTAACAACTATTATCGCTTAACTAAATGATATATACATTTTTTCATATTTTTTTTCCAGAACTGGCCTTATACTACGAAATGCAAAATTCGAACTTCGTATCGTGCCATTCCTCTCCCCCTAATAGTATTTAATACAAGAGCGAGCAAGACGATGCGATACGAACTTCGATTTTCGAATTTCGGAGTAGCCCCCTGTACGCTTAGTATAAGTTTTACTTCACCAAAATACTTCTCGATCGCGTTTACGTAAAAATATCAATTCTATTCAACATGGAAGCGCGCGCGCGGAGACGCGGTCCATGTTTCCCTAGTAATTGAATTTTTTACGTAAACGCGGTCGAGAAGTATTTTGGTGAAGTAAAACATATACTAAGCACTTGCCCTCTCGCCCAGTAGGTATAAGTAGATAAATTACCGAGAGCGTGGAATTGCATATGTAGTGGTATTGTGTGTTTATAGGCATTACACTTTAGTGAGAGAGAGACAACAATATGGAGATCTCTCTCTGCAATGCCTATAAACACACAATACCACTACATAATGCAATTCCACGCTCTCGGTAATTTAACTATACCTCAGGTTATCGTTGCGTTTGGGACACCCTATATATGAATAAAATAAAAAAGAATGCTCGTGTCTTCTAGCATTTGCGCTTGTAGGTTTCTGGAACCTCTGATTTTTTAATACCTTCTTTTTCGCATTTTGTCTAAGCAATTTATTTTGTAGAAAATTCAACCGATTCGGAACATGGCTGACATGTCGGAAAGGCTAAACAGAAGAGGCGCTACCGATGACAACTTGTGGGGATGGTGCAGTGCCATCCTCAAACGTGATGCAAACAAGGACAAATTGTGTTCTTCTATACGTTTGGTAATTTAACAATATGATGTGTTCCTGTTGTCCCTTAATAGGGACACACAAGTCAACGCAGGTGAATGAGCTGCTGCTAGTTGTGTGGATATATTTCCTGCATTCTGTCAACTGGCAAAACAAAATCGAAACGAGAAAGTCGTACCTAGTAAATGTAAAAAAATGTGCAGGGTACAGGCGTGTGTAAGACCTGCGCTGAGTTACGCAAGTCCATAGCTTGCACATTTTTGTGCAAGTAGCTGACGTATACTTCAATCAAGTTTTACGTAAGTATGCAAGCTTCAGGCATAACTGTATTACCAACCTAGTTCATACCTCCAATTTCGCTCGGAGCTCTTTTCACGTGCATTGACTTTTATTAAGTTCGTATAGAAATCTATTTAAGAAGAAAGAAAGAAAGAAAAACATTTATTTATAACAACAATAGCACGCACACAGGTAAAAATAAGAGTACAAACATAGACAAAGACATAGGTGCACATATTAAAGCCGTTACAAAAAGGGTCCCAACTCAGTATATCGCTAGTTAAAAAAAACCAGCACTGGTCTTCCGCCGGGCCACAGTACAGTAAAATCACGGAAGGCCACACAAAACAGACACAAATATTAAAAAACAGCTGTTCCAATAGACGGTTTTGGAATCGGTCCATGAGTTTCGGAGTTTATTTGTTACAAAAACAAACATGCAAAATACAAATCTTTCCTCTTTATAATATTACTAGCTCGCGACTCCGTCTGCGAAGAATTGGGCTATATAAAATAGCCCACGACCTATTATCAGACCTACCAAATACAGACAAAAAATTTCATAAAAATCGGTCATGCCGTTTCGGAGGAGTTCGATAACAAACACCGTGACACGAGATTTTTATATATTTGAAGAAGAAGATTAATTAGTTTATTTTTCTATGATTTTTTAGGATGGCGTCATGACGCTAGGGAATCAGCACTTTCCTTGTCCTCTCATGAAATATTCGATACAGTTGCCGCTCTGCCCGCCACTTCAGCAGGACCCTACTACTACGTAAGTTATACGGATTGACATTTAACCGTATTGGCTTTATCCTTTTAGTCTGCGGCAAGTATTTTAGGGCCTAAGCACACGGCGTTTTTTGAACGCGCCGAAACGCGCGTTTACAGCGCGTTTTTCATTCCATTAGAGCAGCCTTAAGGCCCCTAGCATAAGGCGTTTTTTAAAAAACGCGCCGTCGACAAGCGTTTGTATCGATGAAAACGCGCGTCGACGGCGCGTTAAAAATACGCCGTGTGCTTAGGCCCTAAACGTTTGTCTCAAATAATACCTACCAGTTTTATAGATGAAAATATAAATAGAAAAAGCCTTAGATTTTGCACGGATCCGTGCCTAAAAATACGAAAGTTCAGAGCTGTCTTAGGGCATGTCAGGGTCCCCTGGCAACAACGAATATGGGCCCCGTTGAAAAGTAAAAAAGTGTTTAGATATCATTGATAACAAAAACTCATTACATTATGTTCAATGTAGGTACTGAAAAAGCCGTACTGGCATATTGTGGTTTGACCTATCGCCTCTCAAGCAGAGGGCTGTGAGTTCGAGCCTGGGCTTGCACTTCTTGAGTTTTTTGGAATTTAATATGTGTGAAATACATTTGAAATTTGCTATGAGCTTTACGGTGAAGGAAAACATCGCGAGGAAACCTGCATACACCTGAGAATAAATGCAATAATGAATTATTTGAAGTGCGAGTGTCTGAAGTTTCCAATCCGCACTGGGCTCGCATGAGAACTACGGCAGAACTATTGTTTAACATGTGTGTCTGTTTCTTAAGAAATCTTGCGAGTCAAATTTCACCCAATTCATTGATCGTACTGACCTGAAATTTGGTACGGATGGAGATTGTAAGGCAAGACAACGCAAGTAGAGCCAAGACACAATACAGCCAACCAAAAAGCTTGTGTTAAAAATTAAATGCAGCAATTTATTTCTAGCTCAACGATGACCCAGAAGCGTCACGTTACAAATATTGTGAACGTTGTGAATGTGAAAAAAGACGCTGATAATAGCAAGCGATTGAAGCTATGGAGCCGAGACTTTGCATCACTGTATCCTGCTTTTAAAATTCCTTCCTACAAATGCCCTTTGTAGCTCTATGAAATAAAATGCAGTATGACCAGTTTATGTTATTTTTATTTTAAGCAACAACAACAATCTTTATGCCGTTACATATGAAGCATACTATTGACTAGCATCATTACGGTAGTTAAATAGCAGTGTCGTCTGCACCATTGATGGTCAGTGGCGCATATGAAACTACGGCACTTTGATATGTTCGAAGTTTAATCTCCAAACTCTCAAAATAAGAAGAACTGGGGGCTACTGCGAAATTCGAAAGTTGAAGTTCTCATAGAACCATCAATACAATACCGTCACGTCACTGTTGTATTAAATACTATGTATAAGCGTGAGCGGAATAGCACGATACGTAGTTCGAATTTTGAAGGTTGTAGTATAAGGGAACACATTCACTTAATGCTGGCCATACCTACACGTTATGGTCTGCCGGAGAGGTCTAACCTGCGCAGGTCGACCGGAGCGTGTGTGGGAACTGACCTGTGCAGTTTTTTTCACCTGTGCAAGCGACCGGAGCATAGCCAAAAATCAATTCTTTGAGTGACACCGTACGGAAAACCTGTACACCGGAACGTCCCCACACAAGTACACAAAGACTAGAAATATGAAGAATACAATTAAATTGAATTTGATAAAAATCAGTGTGATTTGCATTTAAATTAATAAAACTATTATGAAAGATTATTCACACGGACATTCCGATGTTTAAAATGATGTCCGGACCTTTTTAGTAAAATAAAGTACCCATTTGAAAATTTATGGTAAAAAGAAAAATGTTTTTGGTACCTATGTTTTTTTTAAATATTACTTTGACACATTAGCTGTTGTTTTTTTATGCTAGAATTTTACACGTGTTTCATATTTTATTTATATTATTATACAATATGCCTGTTTTAGCTTTCGCTGAATTAACCAAGCAAGTACATGTCCTTAACGATCTGATTTTAGAGGACATGGTTTTTGGTAACGTGACACAGTTTTATGCAAAATCACCAAATTTTACTTAACTAATTATTTATACATAATCTAAGCTCCTGGATGGATACCAATTTATTTTGTAATATTGGAATTCTTCTTGTTTGTGAACTATGGTGTACTCTAGTACAGTAGGCAGTTTTTCTTACCTGTTGTTTTGCACTTTGTACGGTACGCTAGGACCCAAGAGGATAAAGAAACCGTGGCGTTTATCTATGAAATTAATTTTATACCATAGGGATTGATTATTCTTACGAAAATTTTACGTAGTATAAGGTCCTGGGTTAATAATTTTGTTACATTAAATAAAGTACCTAGGCGACCGAGCTCAGCTTGTGCTGAAACTCGGTACCAAGCGTTTTCCCAGAGATAAGACCAATCTAGATCAATTTTTCATCCTCGAAAACCCCCACATACCAAATTTCACCGAAATCTTTGGAGCTGTTTCTGAGATTCTGATTATACAGGGTTATTTTTAATTCACTGACATCCTCTTAACCCTGAATTCCTATCACTCAAACAAATGTTTTTTGTTTTACGACTTTTTAAAACGAAGCACTTTTTTTCCCATACAAATACACAGAGTATCGTAAAAATAAGAGGAAATCTCAAATTTTCAAAACGTTATTACACCAAAAATATTAAGTTATGACAAAAGCTGTAAAACAAAAAACATTTGTTTAAGTGGTAGGAGTTTAGGGTTAAAAGGATGCTAGTGAATTACAAATAACCCTGTATACAGGGTGATCAATCCAAATGGGTCAGTATGGGGAAATCAGAAACTATGAGAGATAGCGAAATGTGTTCTTAGGAACCATGGCTTCGATTTTAGATTTAACAAAAATGGCATTCAAACATTTTTTTAACTCATACATAACCGGGAATCGAACCTGGTCAAAATTTCTGTAATAATTTATTTGGTTTTATTGTTGAAGTTAGGAATTACAAGTCCCAAGAAACACATTTTTTAATGGAATTTTGTTTAAATAATTGTAAAATAAACTACAAAAATTATAAAATAACTTTATTTTTATTTAATTACCTGGGTCCCCAGCCTCTGAGCGACCTACCTCGCGAGGCAGCCATTTTCGACGCGATTTTGAACCTTGTGTCGAACAAAATTATGCCTCATGCGCTAGCCTCGCGTTGCAGCTCGCTCAGTGGGGACCCAGCTGATGATCAAAATGTTAGCCATTTTCCTGGATGCAAAGATTAATTCTCTTGGGTAATGCACAATCGCGTTCTGTATTTTTGTTGGGTGCATATTCAGCCCAAGAAAACATTCCATTTTGAAATTTGAAGTAAATTGGCATACCCTCTGAACGAATGTGTTCTAATTCAAATAAACGCAATTTGTAGTGGGTTACTATCTAAGTAAGATAATAGTAAGGTAGCCTATTCAGATAAATTATTCATATTGATGAACTTATGTCGATATTTTGCAAACTATTTAAATTGTGGGAATTTCTGTCTAATGTTTTACACAAGAATTCATAGCAAAAGTTGGTCGTTATATTCTAGGGATCAACTAATAACAAAACGACATGTGAATATTTAGGTACAGAATTGTGATCAAGTTCGACTCCCTGTTATGTGCGGCAGTTAAAAAAAATGTTTGAATGCCATTTTTCTTAAATCTAAAACCGAAGTCATGGTTCCTAAGAGCAGATTTTGCTATCTCTCATAGTTTCTGATTTCTCCATACTGACCCATTTGGAATGATCACCCTGTATACACAAGAATTGCTCGTATAAAGGTATTAGATAGGATAGATAGATAGATGTATGTGCCTTGTATTTTTAATTAAATTTTAGCAAGTGAACAAGACGAAATCGAAACCATACAATTCAACAAACATCTATTTGCATTAAAAAATTGGTTTACTCGTATCTCAGCCCCGAATAAGAAGAGATTCTTACTGGCTTTAATAGAAGATATTTCTTCGGCATGGGCATTGGCTTTGATACTAATTAGTATATGGAATAGTCGGACTAAAGATGCTGTAATGTCTGCCTGCGAGTAAGTACTTCATCATCATTTGGAAAACGTCTGTTGTTGAACAAAGGCCTCCCCTTTAGAATGCCATATGATAAGCCACAATGAACGACAACTCTCGCAATGTCGCGGTCTGCCTTGTGGGAGGCCTGCCAACACTGCATTGTACGGTTCGCGTTCCCCTCTCAAGAACTTTACTTTACTACATAACGATTATACGTTATTCCAACGATGCATCTATGTCGGTGACTCTAGTTCTTCGCCGAATTTCCGGAGTAATAATTTACTGTATGAATTATTGACCTTTTCAACGCTAACTTATATAAGTAGTAAAAATGGTAATTTTATAGCAACACATGTTTTCTACAATAATTTTTAAAGGGTGTTTTTAGTATGTTTACAAATATCACCTCAAAGAATGTTATTCGAACGCTATCGTACAGTTATATCTACTGGTAACAGACGTTCTGTTTTGGTTCTTTTAAAATTGATACAAACTATAACAATTTAAAAGTTAAATGAATTTACAGACGTAAAATTTGGAGCAGTTACGACCAAATTCCCATGGATCATAACAGGACAGCTCAGCCCATCCAGACGCTCATACAAGTCATGAAGAATGATCGCAAGTGGTTCCTGTCACTAGAGCCTGTAAGTGTTACAAGTAGGCACGGAATAAAAGATGAGGTAGGCTAACCTACCGGTTGACGTACCACTTATCTAACGCACTCAGAATCACAATCGCTTTCACTATTTCTTTCTGCCACACACAGCAAAGGGTGAGTGTAGAAAGAGATGGCAAATGCCTTAGCGAGCGAACGCGCGTTAGACAATACGGCTTCTGGTGATGAGATGGATGCCATAATGGCTGATGTGACGAAGCAGGCACCCAATTTCTAGGGTGCGCACAAGACCATTGGTGGGTTCCGTTGTAGGTACGATAGTAATGGTGTTTATTCCAGGAGACACAAGCGAAGGTGATGTGCGAACTTCTATCGGTTGTTGGCTGTCCGATATTACTGGAGGTATTGCACCGAGCACAGCACATTCATGAACGATATCGTATGAACCAGATCGAGAATATAGAGATGAGTTTAGTCGTCGATGATCCGCCGACGAAGGGGAACCCTTCGCCTCCTATCGCTCCAGCTGTTGCCCCTCAGAAACCGGTAAATCAAAACAAAAATTAAGCTCATCAGAGAATTAAGAGTATATAAAACTATAAGCTATATTACTATCTCTACGTACTGTGATAAGTTTGATAACTGTGTCCAGACAATACTGTAGGTATTTATGAATTCGTATCGTATTTTCGTTGGAATCTTCGAAGGAAGCAAAAGCTTGCCCCATCGCGTCGCAGTAGTAAACGAATGTCTACACAATCTATATCATGTACTTCTGGTTATGGCATAAAAAATGGGTGAGTGTGGTGAGGCAAAGGAAGGTAGAATTTTATGTGGTGTGAGGGGATGAATCGGTATTGCCGAGAATATATCTATTCGAAACTATATGAAAACCAGAACTAAGTAAGCTCTCATATTTACCTGAAGCTGGCTGGTCAGCTGATTTTGTTCGTTAAGAGTTGTAATCGGTAAATTCAATAGCTGCTTAGCCAGTCTTAAAAATTCTTTCACCTATACTTTTGATTCCTGCAAAATCTCATCACCTTGTCCAAAATTATAGTATACTTAAGCAATTATGTCTTATTTTATTACAGGAGAAAAGTAGACCGTCCCACAATAAGGCCGGTGGTGCTGAGGGTTCGTTACCCGCTCAAAGTAAAGTATGTATTTAGTCAGGGAAGCTTAACGTGATTAGGGAAGGGAAACTCTAGAAATATCAGCAAAATCGAGGGAATAAGTTAAGAAATTCAGAGAAAACGATTGTAAGATTAAATAGGAACTTGTGCATAGTTAACATTGTAGCTAGCTTTATGGAATTTGTATTTATGTGATGTCGTAACTGTGACTACCTATATGGTAACGAACTACTAAAACGTAATATCGGTTGTGATCAACTGTGAAAACTTTTGAGAATATTCCACGTTGGTTCAGGAATCAAAATGTTCTGAGAGTACCTGCATTTGTCTGTTTAGGTAAATTTGACAAAATGTTACCCCCTCGTGATAAGGAAATATTCTAGCACGTGTATGTGTAGTCTACAGCAGATCTGATCTTTTTTTATTAGTTAAACGAACATTTGGCTAAATGGGACGCTACAATCAAAACAATGAAAGAGAACATGAACCTTAAAGAATTTAAAGTATTTTTTAAAGATGGAACGCAAAGAACTATATGGAAAATGAAGAGAACCAATCCTGAAGATATTGAAACAGTCGATTTTGTAAGTATTTTGTTTAATGATATTACTTAAGTATAGTGATAATTTATCCAAAAAGTTGTTTTTTACTAAATAGCTTCTCATGAGTTCGAACAAGGAACTCCTATGTTAGGGGTTGAAGCTCAATTATATCGCTGCTTACACGCTGACACACCTTAAACGCAATGACGTGCCTCGTAAGTCTCGTTTTTGACGCGTACCTATCGTCTACACCTATGCTCAAAATAGGCTGACGCATTGAAAATCAATACGTATTTTAAGCACCGGAATGAAGAAATTTATTATTTAGTTATAAAATGTGTAGCATGTGTCACGTGCGTGTGCGTCACTACGTACTACGTGTACGGTGCGTCGACGTATTTTGAGCACCAGTGTAGTCGCTCCTTTATAAAATTGCGATAGTTGCTTTGATCAATTATAACTGAAAGATACACATTGCCGAACAAAATCCCCTTCAAAGAATGTCCGAACTTTTTTATTTGTTTGCATAACAATTAAAATCATCACCTACACAGAAATTTGAACCTAGTCTTTACTTCATTACAGTCGAATTTCGGTTGACACTTGACAGCTAAACTTGACAATTTCACGCAACGTTCTGAGAAAAAAGAAGGCCACTTTTATCAAAGTGGCGCTCATTTGGCTCGGACATTTTCGGGCGCGCGACTGTGGATCTATGTACAGTTATAATTGATCAAAGGACAGTTGTAATTTTTGCCATGACATTTTTACAAGGGGTGTTTTTTTGACTTCAAGAAAATCAGAAATGAGAATTGAAAAATCTATCACAAAATTTCATTTAAATATGAGTAGGTAAGTACTAAGTACATGCAGTAGTAAAAGCTTATTTTATTAGGTACTTAATTAGTTTTTGGAGCAGTTCAAGATTAAAACTGAAAGTTTGATTACAAGATTCACTAATGGGACACATTTCTCAAACGACAGATTAAGTTAATGTAATAAGAAATAATGTAAAAAAAACACAGCATCATGTATAATGTCCGACCTCTCGTCATAAATACTTAAAAAAAGATAAGTTAGACAGTAGAAAATTAACTAAGTACTTAGTCATTTAAAGACTACGCACACTGGTTGCAGAGGGAAAAATACGGTGTGGTTTCGTTTTAAGTAGGTACTTCATATTTTTACTGTGATATTTTAGGTTCAATTACTACCATCTGCTATAGGCAAGAGGATTCTATCGTATCTACCAGTGAATAGCCTTAGCGACTACGCACGTGTCAACAAATACTGGGCATACCTTGTGGAAGAACTCAGATCTGAGCGTGCAGCTAGAGTCAAGATCAACGCGGATTTAGAAAAGTTGCATGTAAGCTCCAACTACCTAGGTACGAGGGACCAAGTGGCAGTGCGCTGCTAGAGTCAAGATCTATGCGGATTTGGTAAAGTTGCAAGTAACTTCCAAGTAGGTACACGGGACCAAGTAGCAGGCAAGGGGGTCGTTGTAATATGTTACAGTACAGTCGCGGAATGAAAAAGTTTGTCACCTTTCGACTCTGTCAACGAGGTTAGATCGAAAAGTGACGAACCTTTTCATTCCATGACTACACAATGTTGTCAATTATTGAATTAACCACCGGTGATTAAAATAATAATAGAGCAATAAGCAGAAAATATGGCTAACCGCACCGCCGCTTGCGCATATAACATGACTGTGTTTCAAATAAAACAAAACGTATCTTTACGTGTAAAATCATTGGACTCCAAAAAATATCTATTGAACAACACAAATCTGGGTACTGTCAATTAACAAAAACAGAATCAATGTACCTAATTGTGGGTAATTATTTAATTTCTCGTCTAAATCCATAGTGTGTGGAAGGACGTGTTCCAAAAACATTATTGGTTCGCTAAAACCATTTTCCGACTTGCGGGTTCATATGCAAAATATTTAAGTTCTAATTTTTGTTAGACTCATAAGTGCCTCCCTCAAGGCTAAGTGGGCTTTGCAATTTAACGAGTAACGTAATATTGAAGGATTTGCCACAATGGATACGTTCTGCGGTTTGCAGTCAGGTCAAATTGAACGCAGTCCACATTATGTATGAACAACATTGTTGGTCTCTATATATTTTGTAAATTTGCGCGATCTATACAAAATATATAGAGACCTACAATGTTGTTCATACATAATGCGGGCTGCGTTCCTGACCGCAGAACGCATCCAGTGTGGCAAATCCTTGAACTTCTGCTGCATATTAATATGGAACCCGACACTGTGCGTACCGCATCACACTTAGCCGGTTTTTTTTTAATTTTATTTACATGTTCTTTCCAGGACTTAATGTTCATAAACGATACGAGCATGGAAAATTTTGAAACGTTCGAGTTTAAGGTCCTGGCTCCGAGTGTACAAGCAGTCAGCCTTGCCCCTTCGTTGAAGATTAGAGCACAGCAGCTTCCAAGCACAAAGACTAGTATGAAGTCCGCTGGGGCTTACTCCTTCAGGCGCTTTCTTACTGATAGGATGAACGAGCCTGGAGCTTCTGGTGTAAGTCCAGATGGATGTATAGGGGACTGGGAGAGATGCGGGTGGCAGGTACACGAGCCGCGCTCGCCGCCTGCAACTCTGTCAGCCCCTTTGTCGTCATACCCCCCCGCCCCTGTATTGCGCGGGCGAGTACTAGTAGTAGTAGTAGTAGTAGTCCAGCTAATATACTCGTAGTCTGCAAACTATATACCTACTGAGATTATCCACATTCTCAGTAGTTTGCATCCTCGGCAAAAAGAGCTGCAGGCTGCTATTTGTTTCGCACCTTGTCTGCATTGCCAACAAAGGGTTGTTGACAACTGGAAATAACCCATAAAACAACGTTGTGATAAGGATTGATAATGTGTCATTTCATATTAAGTATGTCTGATTTTATTAAAAAAAAAAATCCATTTATTGCCACAACCATACAAAATAAAAAGAAACACAAAGAACACAAAAAAAAGAAGAAGAACAGAAACACACAAAAATAAAAAAAAACTTCGTGGCAATAGGCTCAGGCTCAGCATAAATGCTGCCGGTTAGGAAGCCGGCGGCGCTGATTGTCAGCCTGCGCCCTCCCGCGGCGCGTTAAACACAGCAATAATACGGGAAGGGCAGAGCTCACAATATTACGTAAATTCAAAATATTTAATTTACCAAGATTAGTTTTTTGGAGTCTTTTATCAAAGGTACTGCTATGATTTGGAAGGACTTGACTATTTGAGTGAAAATTTACCATTTTTTAATATGTATACCGGCTGTTTACCGATTTCGAGGATTCTTTTTTTGTCTCATAGGTATATTTGTAACTGTGAAATAACTCTGTTTGTCTGTTACCTTTTACAATTAAGCCATTGAACTGAGATTGGTTCATTTCTTGATGGAGGCTAACTTTTTGTCATGGAATAGTTTGTCTTCGTAAAATATGTTTGTATGTAAAACCTTTATTTTACAAAACTGAAGAATAAATTACTATTGACAACCGTTGAGATACATTACAAAGGTGAACTTATCCCTTTAAGAGATCTCTACCAGTTAATCTTTGGGTGGATGAGAGGAGCATTTAGCAAGATCGTAGAGATTTAGAAGTAGTAGGCAGGAGCCAGTATAACATTATAAAAACCGGCCAAGTGCGAGTCGGACTCGCGCACGAAGGGTTCCGTACAATTACCTATCTATAAAAATCACGTTTGTTGTATGGGAGCACCCTTAAATATTTTTTTTATTTTAATGTAATGATTTATTTTTATAGTCAATATATAATTAAATATTCTGTAAATATTTCAAGTGTCTACCTGTTGCCGTTATCAAAATCGAGCAAAAACGAGCAAAATATCTATATACTAGCGTCACCACAAAATGTGTGCAAAATTAGAACTACTGAGGTGATTGGTTGTCAACCGGCATCAATTGTTAGTTAATTAGCAAGCCATCTAGTTCGGCAAATACATTGTAGATGGCGCTGTAATAAACATATCATGTTTGTTGTATGGGAGCCCCCTTAAATATTTATTTAATTCCATTTTTTAGTATTTGTTGTTATAGCGGCAACCAAAATACATCATGTGTGAAAATTTCAACTCTCTAGCTATCACGGTTCCCGAGATACAGCCTGGTGACAGACGGACGGACGGACAGCGGAGCCTCAGTAATAGGGTTTCCGTTTTTACTCTTTGGGTACGGAACCCTAAAAACTAGTTGAGCGATCATAATTTTGTTTGCAGCTTCAAATTCCAATCCGCAATCTAAATCAGCTGACAGAGCGTTTGGACTCGCGAGGGGCGCTGGATGACAATGTTTGGACGTGGTGCGAGTCCATCCTTAACCGGCGCAGATGTAGGAGGGACAGTTCATCGTGCAATGAGAAGGTACGGTCATGATTATGAACAGGCCTAATACAACAAAACTTGATTTTCGAACTTCGTACACTGCCGTTGTAGATTTTTTTAGCAATAATAAGTGAAAATCACGAGTTTAAAACATTTTTTGTTTTTATTTTAAATCTAATATCTTTTGCAGGAAACCGATGGGGTTCTCTTGCTTTCAAATTTGCATTTTCCTTGTCCGCTAATGGCGCATACCTTGAACCTGCCTCTATGTCCACCCTTGGTTAAAGACCACACAGGAAGGTACGTACCTATTTACTCACACCGCGCTAAGAAATCCACGATCAAGAAAAATATTCCGAGCAAATCTCAGTCGCACCCTCGCTTTGGCAACCCTAAAAACAAGGAACAAACTGGTTTTTAGGGTTGCCAAAGCGAGGGTGCGACTGCGACACTACAACGGCAGCCGTTATTGTAGACATTAATGTAGGCAACTTTGGACTTTCTTGTAACTTCAAATAACTTGGGAATCAGCGTGTAGTATTTCCGGACCGGTAAAACTTGGGAATCTTCAAAAAAGAGACTACTCTTTCCTCAAACAGTAACTTAACTCGTGCTGAGGTTGTCCATGGGTGGCGGTGATTGCTTTCCACTAGGTGATTCGCCTGCTCGTTTTCCCCCTATCATATAAAAAAAGCACTCCTTCTTTTGTTTTTGAATACTTAAGAGCTGACAAAGCATTCATAGGAAACCCGTATGAACAGTGCACAAAAGTGCTATGTTAGATACATTGTAGGCAAAGTGTATGTACTTACGTTATGGTTAGAGTAGGTATATTAAAATTATAAAGCTTCCTTTATTTTCGTTTCGTTATTCCTTTAATTTATTATTATTTCCTTTATTTTGGCTCTAATTTTTGTTTCACGTAAGTACCTTCTTCTTCTTAAATTTAAGAGCTATATGCTCTTGACTTGTCGGTGGAGTAACCGCCACTCCGCGCGGTCTTCGGCCTGCCGTTTGATTTCCTGATACGAAACGACACCCACTTTTTCCTTCACCTGGTCAAAATGTAAATAATTAAAGAGAGTGTCTTTGATCAATTATAACTGTGTAGATCCACAGTCGCGCGCCCGAAAATGTCCGAGCCAAATGAGCGCCACTTTGATAAAAGTGGCCTTCTTTTTCTCAGTACGTTGCGTGAAATTGTCAAGTTTAGCTGTCAAGTGTCAACCGAAATTTGACTGTAATGAAGTAAAGACTAGGTTCAAATTTCTGTGTAGGTGATGATTTTAATTGTTATGCAAACAAATAAAAAAGTTCGGACATTTTTTAAAGGGGATTTTGTTCGGCAATGTGTATCTTCAGTTATAATTGATGAAAGGAGAGTGTAAATCAATTGGAACAGATCTAGTGAATAGTTAGGTAGGATCACAATCATGCTCTCATACTAGTTCATAGCATTTTTAAGATATCCTGGCTATGCCCAGATCGCATGATTTTGCTTTTCAGTCGTCCACACTGCGAACAACTGAAAAAAAATAAGTAAGTAGCAGTTTGAATGGGGACGGAATATGATATATACTATGAATATATAGTGGGAATTTGTTACTCATAATTTTATTATTCTTATATCATTAAGGGAACCGATTTTAGCAATTATGTACATCCTTAATTATGAATTGGGGATGTCTAAAAAAAAATACCCATGGTTTTTATATTTTTTTTGTATAGAAAAGTCAATTATAAGAAACTAATTTCAATATTTTGTCATTTAGTTCTCTACTTTTTTCAAAATTAATTATTGAAACTATTTTAGTTGATGACGTCAGATTATAATTGAGGGCTCCCACAATGCCAAATTTCTAAATCTATCTAAATGCGTACGATAAGGCAACCCCTTTAATTATTTTTTGCGTAGTGGTACACTATACACTGTGTCACTTTACTGGCACTGTCAAAGTGCTAGATGTCAGACAGCGGGTCCAAATCAAACTCCGTACTATAATCCACGCGTAAATTGTGAAGAATTCTAACCACACAGAATAAAGTACGACTTGAACCGGTCACGCAATTTACACCAATGTCAAATGAAGGTCATTGCTTATTTGTTAAATTATAAAATAATTACATAATATTAAAATTAAATAACTACAGAAAACGAGTTAAAAAACATTTATCTCGAAATGGTTTTCGATTTACTAAAGGTACATTGCAAAAAAATAGACATCCCCAATTGAGTAGGTCTGAAGCATAACACTGATTTTTACCACTTTCGAATGGGATTTTCGAGGGAAATGTTTTTTAAAACTCTGTACTTTACCATGTTCGCTATGTGGAAAATCTGGACAACAATATTATAATACCTACCTAATAAAAAAAAAACAGTAATTTGCAAAACTTCATATTGCGAACAAAAGGGACGATTTTTGGGTGTGTTGAGAACAGCCCAAAAATCGTTGTGATGATTGATTTCAGGGTCAAGGTCAGTCGTAAGCGCAATATATCGAATGCAACAGTCACGAGCCTCTTCAAGGACCATGGGGAAAAGCGAGTGGGCCTGTGGACCCGGAACATGTCATGCCTATACCGCGCTTTTAAAGTGCCAAGCTATAATCAGAAGGTGAAATAAACTTTTTGACCTAATGATTGCCTTTTGTTTGTGGTATTTGCGATTCATAGAGTACCTACCTACATATTTGACACCTTTAACGCATTCACTGCCAGGAACGTATTATTAAGTACTTATTATGTGGAGATTTCCCTTCTTAACGCATTACTACCACCGACATGCCACCGACGCATTATATGCGTTGTCGGGACTACGCCCAGTGCCGCTGTCATAATTATTCATACATTTTGAAGGCACATGTGCGTCGGTGGCACGTGTGGAAGTCAGGTGGCAGTGAATGTGTTAGCACATGCCAGTGACACGTCTGTTTCTTTGACACATTCAGGTCAGTGACGCAACGTCTAGGTATTCTATGCCAGTGACACGCATGCGTGGCAACAGAATTCGTACCTAAAATCGCAGTCAATTGAAATTGCGAATAATGTAAATAAACCATTTAATGAAATATCCATATTCTAGCACTTGTTTATTGTTTTAATGGTTTAAGATAGTGTTGTGGTAAGTATTGATTAAATAACACACGGGTTTAGCAGTATTTGATGAGGTAAAATGAAAATTAAAGACATTTTAAATACAAGGTTTGTTTACATTGTTTGCAATTTCAATTGACTGACAGTTAAGTACTCCTATGACAACGACACTAATTACATTAGTGCGTGACTGCAGATACATACATATGCAGGAGGTTTGAGTTCATTTCAATAGAACTGAATGGTACTACGAGAAATAAGTCTCCCTCCCATTAATGGGACCACGACAAAACGGGGGATTAAATGACTGTGTGGTCGTGGCCGATAGCCGACTAGTGTGAACAGAGGCGCCGACACCCGATTAAATGACTGTACGGTCGTGGCCGACAGCCGACTAGTGTGAACAGAGGCGCCGACACCCGATTAAATGACTGTGCGGTCGTGGCCGACAGCCGACTAGTGTGAACAGAGGCGCCGACACCCGATTAAATGACTGTGCGGTCGTGGCCGACAGCCGACTAGTGTGAACAGAGGCGCCGACACCCGATTAAATGACTGTGCGGTCGTGGCCGACAGCCGACTAGTGTGAACAGAGGCGCCGACACCCGATTAAATGACTGTGCGGTCGTGGCCGACAGCCGACTAGTGTGAACAGAGGCGCCGACACCCGATTAAATGACTGTGCGGTCGTGGCCGACAGCCGACTAGTGTGAACAGAGGCGCCGACACCCAATTAAATGACTGTGCGGTCGTGGCCGACAGCCGACTAGTGTGAACAGAGGCGCCGACACCCGATTAAATGACTGTGCGGTCGTGGCCGACAGCCGACTAGTGTGAACAGAGGCGCCGACACCCGATTAAATGACTGTGCGGTCGTGGCCGACAGCCGGCTAGTGTGAACAGAGGCGCCGACACCCGATTAAATGACTGTGCGGTCGTGGCCGACAGCCGACTAGTGTGAACAGAGGCGCCGACACCCGATTAAATGACTGTGCGGTCGTGGCCGACAGCCCACTAGTGTGAACAGAGGCGCCGACACCCGATTAAATGACTGTGCGGTCGTGGCCGACAGCCGACTAGTGTGAACAGAGGCGCCGACACCCGATTAAATGACTGTGCGGTCGTGGCCGACAGCCGACTAGTGTGAACAGAGGCGCCGACACCCGATTAAATGACTGTGCGGTCGTGGCCGACAGCCGACTAGTGTGAACAGAGGCGCCGACACCCGATTAAATGACTGTGCGGTCGTGGCTGACAGCCGACTAGTGTGAACAGAGGCGCCGACACCCGATTAAATGACTGTGCGGTCGTGGCCGACAGCCGACTAGTGTGAACAGAGGCGCCGACACCCGATTAAATGACTGTGTGGTCGTGGCTGACAGCCGACTAGTGTGAACAGAGGCGCCGACACCCGATTAAATGACTGTGCGGTCGTGGCCGACAGCCGACTAGTGTGAACAGAGGCGCCGACACCCGATTAAATGACTGTGCGGTCGTGGCCGACAGCCGACTAGTGTGAACAGAGGCGCCGACACCCGATTAAATGACTGTGCGGTCGTGGCCGACAGCCGACTAGTGTGAACAGAGGCGCCGACACCCGATTAAATGACTGTGCAGTCGTGGCCGACAGCCGACTAGTGTGAACAGAGGCGCCGACACCCGATTAAATGACTGTGCGGTCGTGGCCGACAGCCGACTAGTGTGAACAGAGGCGCCGACACCCGATTAAATGACTGTGCAGTCGTGGCCGACAGCCGACTAGTGTGAACAGAGGCGCCGACACCCGATTAAATGACTGTGCGGTCGTGGCCGACAGCCGACTAGTGTGAACAGAGGCGCCGACACCCGATTAAATGACTGTGCGGTCGTGGCTGACAGCCGACTAGTGTGAACAGAGGCGCCGACACCCGATTAAATGACTGTGCGGTCGTGGCCGACAGCCGACTAGTGTGAACAGAGGCGCCGACACCCGATTAAATGACTGTGCGGTCGTGGCCGACAGCCCACTAGTGTGAACAGAGGCGCCGACACCCGATTAAATGACTGTGCGGTCGTGGCCGACAGCCGACTAGTGTGAACAGAGGCGCCGACACCCGATTAAATGACTGTGCGGTCGTGGCTGACAGCCGACTAGTGTGAACAGAGGCGCCGACACCCGATTAAATGACTGTGCGGTCGTGGCCGACAGCCGACTAGTGTGAACAAAGGCGCCGACACCCGATTAAATGACTGTGCGGTCGTGGCCGACAGCCGACTAGTGTGAACAGAGGCGCCGACACCCGATTAAATGACTGTGCGGTCGTGGCCGACAGCCGACTAGTGTGAACAGAGGCGCCGACACCCGATTAAATGACTGTGCGGTCGTGGCCGACAGCCGACTAGTGTGAACAGAGGCGCCGACACCCGATTAAATGACTGTGCGGTCGTGGCCGACAGCCGACTAGTGTGAACAGAGGCGCCGACACCCGATTAAATGACTGTGCGGTCGTGGCTGACAGCCGACTAGTGTGAACAGAGGCGCCGACACCCGATTAAATGACTGTGCGGTCGTGGCCGACAGCCGACTAGTGTGAACAGAGGCGCCGACACCCGATTAAATGACTGTGCGGTCGTGGCCGACAGCCGACTAGTGTGAACAGAGGCGCCGACACCCGATTAAATGACTGTGCGGTCGTGGCCGATAGCCGACTAGTGTGAACAGAGGCGCCGACACCCGATTAAATGACTGTGCGGTCGTGGCCGACAGCCGACTAGTGTGAACAGAGGCGCCGACACCCGATTAAATGACAGTGCGGTCGTGGCTGACAGCCGACTAGTGTGAACAGAAAATCGGAATCCGACACACGACATAGTGGGAACGAGCTCGTCGATGTCCGACTAACTGTTAGAGCGCGCGCAGACAGAGAGCGGTCTGGAGTTCTGCTTTCCGAGTTCAGAGTTCTGCGTTCTTTCGAATGTACTGAGTCCCTTACGATAACGCACACAGCAGGCGGTCGGAACTCTCAAGCGGTCAAAACACAGAACTCTGAACGCGGAACTCGGAACTCCAGACCGCTCTCTGTCTGCGCGCGCTCTTATTGTCCCGAAGTCATTGATCAAATATTCAATTGAATTCAATTATTCGCTAGATTCAGTAGTACCACTGTCTTGAGAGTGTGTTTTTAAACTCAAAAATATTTTAGCAAGCTATGATTTTTCTAATGATTAGGTAGTCATAAAAAAAGACAAGCAGCATTTTGGAACGCAGTGTGTACGCATTTAGTAATTAACTAGCTTTTGCCCGCGGCTTCGCTCGCGTGTACCAAGAGTATTTCAAAGAACCAAGATATCAAGCAAGCAAGCATACAGACAAGCATGCAAGCAAGATGCAAGCAAGCATGCATGCACGCAAGCAAGCAAGCGTTCAAGTAAGCGTGCAAGCAAGCGTGCAAGCAAGCCCGACTAAACTTCAGGTAGATACGTTCCTTTACAGTATTTCTTTATATAGAATGTTTTTCACTAATTCGGAAGCGGGCACTAAAATAACCTGGCTTGTTAATAATATAAAACCTATTATTACTTTCCCCTGTCCTGCATTAGGTATAATTCAATGTTTTCTTACCTTCTACGGAATCTTGAGTAACTGGAAGCGCTGTGTACCTACTTAGCATTGATATTATACATATTATAGTATCTTTGTTAAGGTGTTGTGTGACCTACCCGTTAAGGAATTATACCTTCCATCATCAGCTCATCTGAATAACCAGAAAGAATACAACTAAAGGTCTATATTGTGCATATGATATATAAAGAAACTTCCTAAACTCCTAACCGTTAAGGAGTTTAACCTTCCATCATCAGCTCACCTGGATAACCTGAAAGAATACATTCAACTATCGGTCTATACGTACCTATAATATTTGAAAAAATATCCTTAACTCCTAACCATTAAGGAGTTTTATCTTCCAACATCAGCTCACCAACATGGCTACAACTATGGCTACCAGACGCAAACACTTAAATAGCTTGAGAAAATATACGAAAAACGTAATGCGTGCCTACAAAATTTGTGGGTTGCCCTCGATTTCCCTGGGATCCCGTCATCAGATCCTGATTTGGTGACAATGGATCCATCTCAGGAGTATAATATTGTATTCTTCCGAATAAAAAAAGAATTTTAAAAATCGGTCACAATTGATCGAGAAATCGGTGAACATACCTACATAAAAAAAATACATAAAGTGGAATGCATAACCTCCTCCTTTTTTTGAAGTCGGTTAAAGAGCCCTTTGCGGCCTACAGTATAAACTTATGAATTTTGAAATTTTAGCTTTCTACAACCAGTAAAACGCAAAATCCCGTTTTTTCCCGTTCCCGTAGGAATTTCGGAAAATGCTTTCTTAATGCTCCCCTACACTCCCCAAGGAACCCACTTGCCAAATTTCAGCTTTCTACGACCAACCAGTTAAACGAAAAATCCTGTTTTTTCCCGTTCCCGTGAGAATTTTGGAAAGTCCTCTCTTAATGCTCCTCTACACTCCCCAAGCAACCTACATGCCGAATTTCAGCTTTCTACGACCAGTAAAACGAAAAGTCCCGTTTTTTCCCGTTCCCGTAAGAATTTCGGAAATTCCTCTCTCAATGCTCCTTTACACTCCCCAAGCAACCTACTTGCCGAATTTCAGCTTTCTACGACCAGTAAAACGAAAAATCTCGTTTTTACCCGTTCCCGTGGGAATTTTGGAAAGTTCTCTTTGAATGCTTCTCTACACTCCCCAATCAACCTTCATGCCGAATTTCAGCTTTCTACGACCAGTAAAACGAAAAATCCCGTTTTTTCCCGTTCCCGTGGGAATTTCCAAAAATCCTTAAAACAGTTTTTTACTATTATATTACCTACTTCTATGCTGAATTTGAAGAGTGTAGTAATTGTAGTTTATAGGATTCCGTTGAACTGAATATATAAATTCAGTTTTTTCCTTATCCCGTGGGAATTTTGAAAAATCCTGAAATAAATGTTTTAACTAATGTAATACCTATTTGTGTATTAAATTTGAAGAGTCTAGTTATTATAGTTACTGAGATACGGTCACTCGAAATCGAATATATAAATCCCGTTTTTTCCCGTTCCCGTGGGAATTCCCAAAAATCCTTCCTTAGTGGATGCCTACACACACAACACTATATACAATTATAAGGTATCTATGTGCAAAATTTTAAGTCTCTTGGTCCAGTGGTTTGGGCTGTGTGTTGATATATCAACAGTCAGTCAGTCAGTTTAGAATTTTATATATATAGATAATAATGGTAGACAAATCGCATCTTCAGGATGATACTGACCCAATAGGATTTATTCTCATTTCAAAAGTAATCCTGTTGTTCTTTTAGCATTAAGTTCCATTTTGAAACGAGAATAATTCCTATTGAGTCAGTATCGTTGTGTGTAGTTTTATTTCAATTATAAACCTAAAGTTGCTGTCAATTGAGCGGAGCGCGAAGTGAGGCGAAAGCTAATCGCGATCTCGCTGTGGCTGTCTACCGGGAGGATGGGGTTTCGGTGGATATGCATGATTGAGGTGGAGGTCATGACCATCTGGAAGGGAGGGACTGGTGCGAGGGCTCCCCAGTTTGCGGCGTCGGGACTGGTGTCCGAGGGATTTTTCCTGGTGACACCAGTTTCGGTGGAGTCGAGGGAGTGGCTCTTGAGTCGGTCCTTCGGTGTGATTGGCGGACACCAAATCAGTGTGAGGAAGGTTGAGCAGATGAAGGTGCAGGTCTGGGTTCCAGGGGAGCCGGACACGGAGAGGTTTTTGGAGATGCTGGCGGTCCAGAACTGAGACAAGCTAGAACACCAGATGAGAGACTGGAGCCTGGTGGGCCGGGAGAAGCTGGAGAAGGGCACGCGGCTGTGCTTCTCGGTGCCGGCTTTGGTGGAGGAGAATTGGGGAGAGTCCAAATTACAGGATTCTCTTCTTCTCGGCCACCAAGGTCAGGGCAAGGCTCATTAGGTCCCAGTCCTCGAGGTAGAGAAGAGTTTTGGAGCAGGGCAGGGGAACGCACACTGCTAAAGAACCCACACTGGAGCTGGGGGGACTGAATCGGACGACGCTCACTCGGAGGGAGGTGTGAGAGTGAGTGACGCCGGGGAGGACCTCTCCGAGTGAAGGTGTGGGGACAAATACACTATACAATAACATAAATCATGCTACATACACATAACACACTGAACAAGCACACACACACACAAACAAAGATATGCCAAGTAAACCTCCAACACTGCAAAGATGCAATGTCCGAACTGGGACAATTTGTTGCGAGGAATAGAGTTGAAATCGCACTGCTACAAGATTAGAGCCTTATGCATGGAGGAATCAGGTAGCAGGCCTGGGACATCTGGGGGAGCTCTTTACTACGAGAGGAACGGTGAGCGACCTCCCAGAACATGCATATATTATGTGAGTAATGATGTGAGGAATATGGGATGTGTAATGACCATATGTTACAGAGATCTGATAAAAAGGCCGGGAAGCCGAATCCGAAAAACAAAAGATTGGACATTTGAATATATAAAAAAAGTCACAAATATGTACAATAGTTATAAGTTTACTCTTAAGATTTAGTATTGTTTAACATCAGAATGAAACCACATATTTGTTTTGGAAGAGCGAGGTCTTCTGTCACAGGCATTATGTATACCTACTAGAAGGTCTCAACAATTTGTTTGTACACCATTTTGTTGTTAACAGAAATAAATTATTATTATTATTATTTCGATAGTTGGGCAAATGGGTATTGACACGGTAACGCCACCAGAGTTGAGGCCACGCACACAACCACATCTTTTGTAATGACAGCGGGATTTTGACGTTGTGTTGATGTTTAACGACAACACAACGTCAAAATCCCGCTGTCATTACATGAGATGTGGTTGTGTGCGTGGCCTCAACTCTGGTGGCGTTACCATAACGTTTGGTTATTTTAACCCTTGGAAATATATTGACTCCTTGGACGTTTTGAACTTTGGACATTTTGACACTTGGAAACATTGACCCCTTGGACATGTTGACTCCTTGGAAATATTTACTCTTTAGACATTTTGACACTTGGACCTATTTACTCATTGGACATTTTGACACTTGGATACACATATTGACTCTTTGGACATTTTGACTCATTGGACGTTTTGACCCTTGGACATTTTGATACTTGGACATAGTTATTGACCCCTTGGACATTTTGACACTTGAACATATTGACCTCTTGGACATTTTGACACTTGGACATAGTGCGGCGCCGGCATCATGTCACTTAAGGCCATAAATTCCAAAAAAAAAAGTCACTTAAGGAAGATGCCATGCTTTCGGGGATTGCAGGGTTTAGGCCCATACTACACGGGCGGTTTTCCCGCCGCGGGAAACCGCTCGACGGAGCTGCCGCAGACCGTCAAACTACACGGAACGCGGTTTACCGCTGTCTTTTGTTAATTTCAACATGGATCCGCCAATGATAACTGCGCTAAGGAAATATGTTAATTTGCACGCTTTTGGTTTCATAAAATACCTAGTTAATATTCTTTTCACGACACTGCTCGAAAATGTGGCCATTGATAACCTAAATCCAGTACACAAAACTGCCTATATATGTACATTTAACAGCTGATTCATTTATGGCGCGCAAACACGACAACAATGTTACACTAATCGAAAACAGGTCGTATCAGTATATGTATTTCATAATATGATACGACTTTTTCAAAGATAATTTCTGAATTTCATTCCCGGCGTGCTGAAACGACCAATCAAAAGTAATCATCTGCTGCATGTGAAATTCAATTGACCAATGAGAATGCGTCATTCATGACTTTAATGAGGTGTTTTTTTCCTTAAACGCATAATATGCACAAAATGCTTTAATTTTTTTAAGTATGAAAAACGCCACAGCATTAAACTTTTTAAGCGCTGCAAGGATAATCACTTCCACGAAAAAGGGCGGGAAATCTCGGACTGAGCGCGCGTGTTTTTTCTATCTCTTAAATTTTACATTATTAATAGTGGTCAGCGTAGTGTAAATAAGGTGTAGATTATCCATTATTTATTGTAAATACTTTTATTTGTGTAGTTTTCTACTTTCTGGTAAGTTTTTAATATTTATATATGGAGGAGCCTGAGGATCCTGGGGGTGGTGTCCCCCCGGTTTATCACACTGTAACAATTGATTATGGTATGGATACCGACCATACTGATAGTTCCGTAACATCAGAGAAAAATAGAAAACGGATTTGTCCGACAAGGAAGATATGCCGCCATTGTAACAAAAAAAGGCGCAGTAATAAAACTAAAAATTCAGACAATGTTTTAACTGAAAATGACTGTAATTGTGTTACTAGTGATTCAAAAATTAAAGTTCACAGTCAACCAATAAGTACGATAAATAATATTCCAGTTACAAACTCTCCATCTCCACCTCAGCCCACAGACACCTTCAGAAAAGTGTATATAAATACCGATTGTTCACCATACATAGTTCATGTACAAAAAATACAGGAAGCACCTAATGACGGATCCTCCATTCATCCCATTTCTTTTGGAAAGTTCTTAAAAAAGCAATCCTACAAAAACATCATTAATGGTAGCGTGAAAAGAATTGGGAGGAATAGAGTCACCATATCTTTTTCCCATCTCGAGGATGCTAACAAATTCCTGAATGATAAAAACCTCTTGGAAAGCAAATACAAAGCTTTTATCCCATCTTTTAGTGTCATGAGGATGGGAATAGTTAAAGGTGTTCCGGCCGAGTGGTCCCCAGAAGAGATCGTGCTAAACATTTCTGTGCCTTTGGGTACAGGAAAAGTGATTAAAGCAAGAAGATTGAATTTTAAAACTATGGTTGAGGGGTCAGCTGTTTGGAAACCTTCCCAGACAGTGGTTTTGACATTTGATGGCCAAGTTTTGCCAAAAAGAATATTTATTTGTTACAATGCACTACCTGTTGATTTGTATATATTCCCAACAATCCAATGCTTCAATTGCTGCCGTTATGGCCATACTAAAACTCAATGTAGGTCCAAACCATGCTGTTATAAGTGCGGTCAGGGTCACTCAGGATCTTCATGCAATGTTGAAGAAGACAGCGTTTCTTGCTGTTTATGCACTGGGCTACATTTTGCAATAAGCAAACGTTGTCCCGAGTTTGAGAGACAAAAAAGTATCAAATTATCTATGGCACAAAGCTGTTTGTCATATGCAGAAGCATCAAAGCTTCATCATCCTGTCAGTAAGCCTTATGCAGATGTTGTATTAACTACCCCAACATTCTCACAGCCTCAAAGGGAAACTAATCATCCCAACCAACAGACTACCCCATCATCACATTCTTACAAAAAAACGGTTTTTATTAAGCCTCGTAATGTACCTAAAAATCAAAAAGGTTATGATAAAAATGCTCATAACGATCTCATTAAAGACTATGATATGCCTTCTACATCTGGCAATGGTACTGCCATTAATAAAGAAAAAACCCTCAATAACCAACCCTCCATTAGTGAACTCATTCTTGAACTTATTAAATTATTATCCTCATCAAACATAATACCGAACAACGTTGCAGATATAATTAGTTTTATTTCAAATATTATAAATGTTAATAATGGCCAACAGAGGCCATATCCTTCAGTGGAACTGCCGCAGCATAAAGAATAATAAATCAGATTTCTACATTTAATTTTAATCAATAAATTAGATTCTTTGCTTTAAGTGAAACTTGGCTCAAAGCAGAGTCTTGTTTCAAAATCCCTGGTTATGCATGCCTCCGTGAAGATAGGTCCGACGGACATGGCGGTGTAGCCATCCTTGTTAAAAATTCATTTCATTTCAAATATCATCCAATACCAGACAGTAGCAATTTCTCTATAATTGCTGCAATTGTAAATAATATTAGTTTAGTGTTTGTTAGTTTCATTGTATATTTCTCATCCTTCATTAGATATACTTAGGGAAGCCATACGTGTGCACCCTCTCATCTTTTTAGGTTTAATATAATAAATAGCGTGTGAATGTGGAGCTGCAGTAGGTGATTTAAATCATATACCTGGGCGACCGAGCTCTGCTCGGGCAGAAACTCGGTACCAAGCGTTTTCCCAGAGATAAGACCAAGCTAGATCAATTTTTCATCCCCGAAAACCCCCAAATACCAAATTTCATCGAAATCGTTGGAACCGTTTCCGAGATCCTGATTGTGTACACCGGAGGGGGGGGGGGGGGGTTGAGAGGGGGGGAGGGGATGCGGGGGAGGGAGCGCGGGGGCATTAAAGGGGGGATGAAAATTTCATTGATTTTGCCGTAGGATGCACCGTTTTCAAGATATTTGGCAAAAACACCGGAGGGGGTGGAGGGGTGAGTCACGTTAAACTATCGTCCGTAAACCGACTTTACAGACAACCGGCTTTTCCTGTTCTGTGCTCCCAATAGGGAACGTGCACATAGACGGTGCTGCCAACTGGTGCCATAAGGGTGCCATCAATTTGAATGTTTTACCTTGATAAGTTTGTTTTACTGTCCGCATAGTGTCTCTTCTGTCGCATTAGTGCTGCCGCCTATAGTTACTGCACGTACCCTATAATACTTTTTCTAACAAAAAAGTAACTTTTTCTCGCAAAAAAATAACTTTTTCTCACAAAAAAGTATCTTTTTCTCACAAAAGAAGAAACTTGACGTTTTCTCATAAAAAATAAACAAAAAAAAAAAAACTAAAAATCTTAAAAAAAACGTGGTATCGAACCGAGGTCGGCTGGATCCTCGACCACCCGATTTCTAATGTGCCATTATGATCTGCTCGAAGTCGGCGAAATTTAGCTTTATATTCTAATGAAAACAAAAATAGCCGGAAAACACGAGTAAAAGCGATTTTCTGAAAATGAAACATAGCTAGATCAGTTTTTCATCCCCAAAAACCCCCACATACCAAATTTCATCGAAATCGTTGGAGCCGTTTCCGAGATCCTGATTATATATATATATATATATATATACATATATACAAGAATTGCTCGTTTAAAGGTATTAGATTTTCCTATCCTGCCCATTACATGACAGAACTTTATTTATTGAATCATTAATAGCCTAGAATATACCTCTCCCTACAAACATATCTTCTTTGCTTACTTTTCCTAGTATATATAATTCAATAGCATCCTTTATCTCCAAAAATAATATTTAAATATAATAGTTATTTAATTTATGTAATTATATTTTTTATTACCTATGCTACCTACTCTGACTTTCCTTTTTCCAAATTGCGTTCCCAACTATTCTTTTTCCGCGTCCAATTTCCCTAACTTGATAAATGGCTAAGGGCAACACTAAGCCCAAGTCCAGCACACAAAAAAAAAAAAAAAAAAAAGCGCTGCAAGGTTAAGGTTTTTATTTTTTAATTATGTGGTTTTTGATACTGGCCACTAGGCCGGTAAGGCGACCGGCGACGCGTCGTGACGGCGACTAAATCAAACATAGTTCGAGTTATGTGAGCGGCCGTAGCGGCCGCAACGGCCGCTCACATTAACTCTAACTATGTTTGATTAAGTTCCCGACCGACTGAAATGACGCAGAACACTAAAATCAGCTTTCCAGGGAAAAACATCACAATGAGTTTTAACAACTGCCCCCATGCAAACATTAACATAAACTTTAATTAAATATTTATTTTTATTATAAGAAACGTTTTTCATTTCCTCGCATTAGTCGTGAAAAGCACAATGTTTAGTCTTGGCCAAAAATGCAATAGATGGACTCGTACTTTCGAGGGCCTCCGCTACGCGTCGGCCCTCAAACAAACTCGTCCATCTATTGCTTACTTTCCAGCCTCTACAACAATGTACTATTTAAAAGCGTTTTTCTATAATCAAGACACGTCAAGATTGTTTACCTTATTTCTAATGCTAAAAAAAACGAAATACGTACGACGAACGAGCGCCCTCGCGCAAAGCCCCGCGCCGCGCAGAATGACGCAATAGCGGGAAACCGCCCGTGTAGTTTGAAGCGGCGGTTTAACGCTGCATGCGGCGGTCGAATTTCTCCCGCCCGTGAACCGCGGCGGGAAACCGCGCAGTGTAGTATGCAGCATACAACTTCCATATAAAATTGTGTCTAGTGCGGTTCAGAAGCGGTTTCCCGCGGCGGGAGAACCGCCCGTGTAGTATGGGCCTTAGATGTTATTTGTATTGAATGTATTTCGATTAAGACGTTGCATACCTTTTTTTTAAACTTAAACTTTGTTTTTATTTATTTTATACTGACTGATCATACATATACATTTTTATTATATATATATTACCAATTTCACAATCAGTGACCGAGTTGCAGCCAGAAAGTTATAAAAAGCAAAATACACCTCTTGCTAAACGTCACAACGTCAGTCAGTGTTGCCAACGTGGGCGATTTTTCGCCATGTAGGCTACTAGGAATGGAAATCGGCGACAAAAAAATCTAAAAGGCGACTGGTCGCCTTTTAGGCTACTTGAAAAGGTAAAAGGTCCTTTCAGTTGGTTGAATGAAAGGATCACAAAACAAATGAGCATAAGCCTATGAAATAAAACATTATACCCACGCAATATACCAAGTGTGGAAATATCAGGAGAAAAAGATGGCCACAACTTTGTTAGTTTCGGGGAATACCCCGTATTTGTTGTAGTTATAACGTAACCAAATTTAAGATGCAATCAAGATGAAAGTATTCGCTTCGCTGTTCATAACCATTGTAATTATATTGTATTATAGTAGTTCCAATCATTTATTTTCTCGATGACAGCTCCCGTAGAATGTAACTGCGTTTATTTACGCAAAAATTGACTTTTAAATGCGAGATATAAAAAATACGACAACTGCCTAATTTTGTTCCTTGATCCTATATAAGATTCATCTAAGACACATTGAGTCCATATATGCAGTAATTTTTTCTTAAAGTACGATAAATAATAAACGTTTTAATAAAGTTACATTCTATGGCAATACAAATGTCATGTTATGGTTGCCATAGAATGTAACTTTATAAAAAACTTTCTTTATGTAACTTTTTAAATTTGGTAACAACCTCAACGTCAGGCCCTATACTATGAAGCGTGAAATTCGAACTTCGTTTCATGCCGTTCCGCTCACGCTAATAGTATTTATTACGAGAGTGAGAGGGACCGCACGATCCGAACTTCGAAAATCGAATTTCGTAGTAGTCCCCCAGATTTAAGTCATCACTTTTTTTTAATACAGACTAGACAAAAGTAATGGATCTATTGTGTGGTAGTTTTGGAGCTATTTCCTTCTAGAATAAGCACATCTTAATAAATTCGTTATAAATTAATTAATAATTCTAGTGAAAATTTAAAACTATCAGCGTCTTTCTCTTTCCAAACAGAATACAGAGAACGAATCAAATTTTAGCCGTAGGAATATGAAATCTTGTCAATTTATAAATAAATTTATTTAGTGATTTTCTGTTCTTTCTTTGTACTTTCTCAGTAAATGATTTTTTTACCCTTAATTTGATAATGAACCCCACAAGTCACATTATTAAATACCAACTTTTCGTATTTTTTTTTAATTATAGAATTTTATGAAAGGACTCCAAATTTAAGACAGGGTTTGAATTACCAACTTTTAGAATTTTTGCCAATTTAAGGGTTAAAAAACTATGTTTTTAATTTAAGTTTTACCATTTAGGCTGCTTTAGGCTACTTCAGCTCAAATTCGGCTACTTTAGGCTACTTAAACTCTGAAAAATGGCGACACCAGGTCCTGAGTTGTTGGCCACACTGACGTCAGTGTCAAAATAATTTCTGGAAAGTGGAAAAAATAAAATAGTAAATTATATGTACTCTCTGTTTTATGCGAGAAAGTTCCGTAAATAGTTCTTAGACATTGATAATCGTATAATGATAACATTATAACTTAGAACAGTGCATCGAAAGCGTATAACAATGAGTAAGCATATGTATTCTACGGCGAATTTGAGTGACAAAGAGTTAAAGGAGCAAGGAAACAGACTATTCAGTTTGCGACGTTATGAAGATGCTATGAATTGCTACACGAAGGCCATAGTGAGTACATCCAATGTTTTTCCAACCAAAAAAGTTTGCCACGGTTTGTAGTCATTCCATGCTACATTGAAAACAATGAAAATTTGGTTCACTTTGTTTCTTAGATTAAATATTTTATGAGGTCAATATTATGAATTGCGAATACAACTTGTAGAATATTCGGGATGTGTAATAACAATAAAATAATAATAGTAAAAATGTTTATTAACAGAAACTTACATCGCTAATACAGTCAAAACCGATTATAACAACATTCAAGGGACAGCAATATTTGGTTGTTAAACACGGTTAGTCATTGTAACCAGTGTTACTTCTTTCTTTCTTTTAGATCGTGTTGGGTTTTTTTCTTGGTTGTTACATCCAACATGTTGTAATTGGTGTTGCTATAAACGGTTTTGACTATAGTTATAACATGAGATTTGAAGTGTTTGATGTGTATACAGGGTGTCCCTAAAACCAACGCCAAAATGAAAAGGGGAGATAGGTGGGCAGGTCGTCTACCAAATATCAAAAAATGATTGAGATTGGATTCAAATATGAATGAGTTTAATTTTTTTTTTAATAAACACATTGAGCCTCAACTTAGATAAGGCGGTAGTACTGGCTTGACGAGATTTGTAGGGTACTCAATTCTTTGCATGGAGATTTTTTTTTCCTGTAAATATTTTTTGATAAGTTATTAATCTATCATTTTTGAATGTCCATTAAATGGGCATGTTTTTAAGCTAGTAAGCTAAACAGTTGTAATGTAATTTTTTTTCACTGTGATAGATCAAATCTTGACCAAAGTTTAGGAGAAGAGGCAAAATTTAAATTTAAATAAAAATAAATAAAAAACTGCAATAGTTTTTTAAAAATTGTTTTTTGCGTCTGACAACACAACTATTCAAGATTATTTTCCAATAAAAATAAATGCAAATAATAATTAATTCCGAATATCACAACTCAAAATCTTAGTGCGGGAGTACATTTTTGAAAAAATCAGAATAATCGAAATTTCTCGAAAACGGTGCGACTTTTACTGAGGTCATTTTTTGATATTTGGTAGACGACCTGCCCACCTATCTCCCCTTTTCATTTTGGCGTTTGTTTTAGGGACACCCTGTATACAACACCCTAATGTCTAAACTAGGCCAAGCCTGTTATCTTAGACACTAGTATCTGTAAATTTATTTACATTTTTTATAAGTCCTTAGTGACAATTTGTTGACAAACTTTGTTCTATTAATTGGCATAAAATATTCTAATAAAAAGAAAGAAAACATTTATTTGTGACACAATTTAAAAATTAGCAAAAGAAAAACGGTAACAGATACAATATTATATTGTCATGAAATGGTGCCAACTCAGCATGATGTTGGTCTTGTAGCTGACGCTGGTCTTCCATTGGAACCATAATAGTAGTTGTTTTAAATATCTCTTGAATATGATGGTTTGTGAGTTACAGTTTGAGCTGATGCCATATTTTCTAACTCACTTTTGACAACCAGCTAACCAAGTGATTAGAGAAGTTTCTCTACCCCCTACCCTCTTTAGTGGTCAGGGCAGATATTTGATGAAAATATGAATATTTATTGAATCAGGTGTTACAATGTGGAGGTCCATATCACTGAACTGAAATAATTATTTTGCTCACCTGTGACCTTATGATAGCTATGTTTAAGCAAGTTTAAGTTTGAAATTTGTCAGTTAGTGTTTTGTAGTTTTTGTGTGTTTGTATGTATAGTGTGAAGGTGGAGGAACTGCATGAACACACATACATACTTACACAACAGATACTTTGATAATGTTGGTTTTTCAACAAATTTCTGTTCCAGATAAAAAATCCTTCCGTTGCTACATACTTTACCAACCGAGCACTATGTCATCTCAAAATGAAAAGATGGGAAGCCACTTGCCAGGATTGCCGGCGAGCACTTGATATTGACTCAAACCAGGTCAAAGGCCACTTCTTTTTAGGACAAGCACTTGTGGAACTTGAGTGCTATGATGAGGCCATAAAACATCTGCATAGAGGTAAATACAGAGCTGCAAAATATAAGGAAAAAAATACCAGTTAAATATTATTTTAATTTTATAGAGCCAATATTATTCTAGAATGCCATGAAAGTCATAGGAAGGAATTAAACATTTGCTGTCAAATACAGATGGAAGCATGTCATTGGTAGTAGTATTTTACCATTTTGTATCAACATTGTTGGGTTCTTGGTGCAGAATATGATTTGGCCAGCATATGAATGGTACTCACTGGACCACTGGTTTGACATTACTCAAAGAGCAAAATCTTTGAAAAATAGGAATTATATAACCTTTAACAAGCAGATTGAAGTACGTAGATCAAATACTCAAATATGTAGTTATTCTAGTTATATAAAAACTTGCTAAAATCCTCTTGATAATTTTTAAATATTTATTTAATCTTGCCTTACCTAAAATAAACCTAAAACTTGTCTCGCAGTTGCATATATTAACTTTTAATACATACACCAAATTTCTCTTTGTATCTTTGCTACAAAGTATTGGCTCACGGGAGACCTAAATTTAAAAATAAATTTTTACTATACTGGACAAAACAATATGTAAAAAGTGCATCAACGAAAATCATCTTGCCTTAACACTTTAATACTTGTGTGAATTTTTTTTACAGCAAATGACTTGGCCCGTGAGCAAAAGATGAATTTCGGCGATGATATTGCAGCACAGCTCCGTATTGCTCGGAAGAAGCGATGGAATGTACAAGAAGAGAAGAGAATTGCACAGGAGATAGAACTGCAGACGTATTTGAATAGGTGACTATCACATCCTTAATACACTCACTGGCAAAAAATTTGGCACAAACTTTGATCATCTATAACGGTAGATGCACAGTCGCGCGCCCGAAAATGTCCGAGCCAAATGAGCGCCACTTTGATAAAAGTGGCCTTCTTTTTTCTCAGTACGTTGCGTGAAATTGTCAAGTTTAGCTGTCAAGTGTCAACCGAAATTCGACTGTAATGAAGTAAAGACTATGTTCAAATTTCTGTGTAGGTGATGATTTTAATTGTTATGCAAACAAATAAAAAAGTTCGGACATTTTTTGAAGGGGATTTTGTTCGGCAATGTGTATCTTCAGTTATAATTGATCAAAGGGCACAAATTAAAAATTTGCATTTTTTTTTTGTAAGTATGATTTTCGATAGTATTATGTTTAAGAGATATGATTATGATAAACTGGTAAACACTAAATTGTTGAGATTGAAATAATTTAATAAGGACAAATAAAACAAGGAAATTCATAGGGAAACAAAAATGCAACTTTCTAATTTGGGTCAATTTTTTTTTAAATTTGACCCAAATTGAGCAAGATTGGGCGAGAATTTGAGGGAGTGTGTGTGTTTTTTTATGTAGTGAAGTAGCTGGATCTCTGGAATACTTGGGCTACTTTTTATCCCAATATTCCCAAGGGATCAGGACATAAGCATATAAAATCACGAAATCTCGACTGTTAAACCTAAAGGCAAGAATTTTGGCTCTGGTATTGCTCATGTAACATACTTAATGAAACTACAATGTAATTTTTACAAAAGTAAAATTATAGAATTTCAATTCAACTGGGTCCTAAGGGTGCCTTTCCACCCAAGATGTGCTATGCTACGTTGCTAAGGATATGTTTGATTTCTACCAATCACATTCAATGGCACATCGCATAGCTCTGGTGGAAACAGGATCAGCTAAGCTACGTTTTTATATGGGACGCGTGCTCTGGATGCATGCCGTGGATGCTCGCTCTGGATTATCCTCGAACGGCTACATAGCTTAGCATTAGTGGATATGATCACAGCGATGGTCACAGAGGTCGGATCGTAGCGTAGCTTTCACATCTTCGCAGTATAGCCGCATAGCACGTCTCTGGTGGAAAAGTACCCTAATGGTTCACGCGTACGAAGCCGCAGGTAAAGGATGGTAAACGACTATAACCATTCATAAGGCCCCATTTATTGGAGTATACTACCACAGAATCAAAAGCAGCTACCAAATGAATACCTGATAAAGTATATTTTTGAAGCTAGTCGTATTTTCAATAATTACAATAGATAAAAGCAATAAGGTTGAAATTCCAAAGCAATGCATGTGGTCGGTAAATCGCCTCTACCTTTCTTAGGGTAAACATCGGAAGTGTCTGTGCACCTCGTCCGCTGAGATGCACAGACACATTGCCGCGCTGTGGGTGTGTGTCACCGTAAAGAAATGAACATAATAAAGAAATGAACATTCATTGCAGCATTGCTATTTTGTTTCCTTGTAATGTAATGAGTTATTGATCCTATCATTTGCATTGTTATTAACGCATTCACTGCCACCGACGCATATATGCGTTTTCGGGACTTCGCCCAGTGCCGCTGTCATTTATTCATACATTTTGAACGCCCATGTGCGTCGGTCGGTGGCACCTGTGGAAGTTAGGTGGCAGTGAATGCGTTAAGAAGACTAGACTGTGAAGGATGGAAGAATCGACATAGTTTTACGATGCAACATACTCCTATAATGACTTGTGATGTTTAAGGGCTGATAACTCGCTTCTACGGGGTCGGTTTGGTAGGTGGTTCCTCGTGCCGCTCCTTACCTCACGTTTCTTTTTTGTGTTTACTTACATAGCAGTGGCGTCCGCGGACCGGAAGACACCCAGCATTATGTAGTCCGACCTCAGATAAGTGTCACATGGAGAAAAAAAAGCAAAAGAACTGAACATTCATTGCAGCATTGCTATTTTATTTCCTTGCAATTGAAGTGAAAATCTGAGTGTTTGACTCGTTTATAGAACCCATTTTACCGTCGACTTATCATATCAAACACTCTTGCTAGATATAGACGTTTGTGGTAAAATACCGTGCTTTATGCACTTGCACAATCTGCTATTTTTAGTGCAAATGAACAACAACAATTGTCTTTTACACTGAAAAGGCAATAGTCTCTTCGTAACTGTAACGTGTTTTAAATGAAATGCGTGAATTCGGCAATAATATTGAATGAAAAGTTTTGGTACCTTTTCATTATTTCTCTACCGATTCGTAACACTTGTCTTTATAGGTATTTCATTGATTAAATTTGCAAATTCAATTACAACATGAAGTTAATCCTGTTATTCTCACCCACGCACATCTATTTTCAGGTTAATAAGTGAAGACATGCAGCGTAGAATAGAGGCGTTGAAGCTAGAACATAATAATGAAGAAGATGTCAGTTTAAAAACATCGAAAATAGAGGAGGAATGTGTAAGTTGTTAATCACTATACCTACAGGGTGTCTCAAAACTCAACGATAACCGCCCGGTCACGACTTCGCGCGTTTGGCGGCGCGGCGAGCGTTTTCTGTGTTCATTGCGCGGCCGAGACGCTCGCCGTACAGTGGTTACCTGACGGCACACGCAATGAACTGATAAAACGCTTGCCGCGCCGCCGGTCGCGCGAAGTCTTGGCCGGGCGGTAACCTGAGGCCATATTGTCTAACGCGCGAGCGCTTGCCTTCACTTTCACTATCTTTTTCTGTCACCATCTTATACCGTTTGACAAAAAGAAATAGTGGATGCGAAAGCAAACTTCAGCGCGTAGACAATAAGCCTACTGGTACCGGGCGAGCCAAGTTATAGGTATTAAAAAAAACGATGTCAATTTCTTTAAATAAATAAATATCATTAGACACTACATCAATTGACCTAGTCACAAACTAAGCAAAAATACACATACAAACTAGACTAGGATAGACATACTTATGCATTATTCCGACCGCAGCTTCGCCCGCGATAAATTAATTTTCCCGTAGGAAAAGGCATTTTCCGTCGGTAAAAAGTAGCCTATGTCACTCAGTGGTAATGTAACTTTATAACGGCAAAAGAATTTTTGAAATCGGTCCATTAGTTTTTAAGTTTATTCGTTACATACAAAAATACAAATCTGTCCTCTTTATAATATTAGTGTAGATAATGTCCAAGATTCGAGAGCATTTTTCATACAAATATCTGCCCTAACCGGGAACCGACCCCGGGACCTCAAGCATCATAGTCAGGTCACCATTTGGCTATCCAGTCGTCAAATGTAGAACTATAGATGGTATGAAAACAATTTTTTTATTTTTTTTTTCAGAATAACTACACCAGTGAGCTAAACAATTTATTTGCCAAAATAGATGACAGACGAAGGGTGAGTTTGAATCTAATAAGTATAATTTCTTTATAGTCGGATTAAAACAGTATTGCGATGTAAATTATCTCTTATGTAGCTAATTTCAAATTACTGACCACAAAAGCTAAAAACTGCATATTTGTAAAGACTACAGAAGCGAAAGTCCGCAGTCACTTAATATCTTTAGGAGAGTCCTTGCTGACAACGCGTCCCATTTATGGGCGCTAATTACAAAGGAGCATGGTATGTTGCAACGTATATTTACATACATTCAAAGAATGATGGCCAGATAAGTATGGAACCCCCTGACAACCAATAGAATTGTAATGTAATGAGTTATTGATCCTATCATTTGCATTGTTATTAACGCATTCACTGCCACCGACGCATATATGCGTTTTCGGGACTTCGCCCAGTGCCGCTGTCATTTATTCATACATTTTGAACGCCCATGTGCGTCGGTCGGTGGCACCTGTGGAAGTTAGGTGGCAGTGAATGCGTTAAGAAGACTAGACTGTGAAGGATGGAAGAATCGACATAGTTTTACGATGCAACATACTCCTATAATGACTTGTGATGTTTAAGGGCTGATAACTCGCTTTTCCGGGGTTGTTGAAGTTTGTTTTCATTTTAGAAAATAAAAGCTTAAATATCAAGCTTTCACTTGATATGCATCGTATTCGATATGCAGGCCAATTTGTCCATCATTCTTTGTTATTATGATAGCCTTAAGCGTGCATCAGTCCATGCAATAGTATTCACCACCTACGTCTATCATTGATACAGTGATTCTATTCCCTTTGATAGTCGACACTCAAAAATATACTTTTTGGCCACAACAAACCGGGAGCGCGGGGCGCCAACGGAGCGTCAAGAACGTCAGGTCAATGACACTGAATCCAATACGGTGTGCCGCGCTGTGGGTGTGTGTCACCGTATATTTGATTCAGTGTTATAGAGCGCGCTGGGCACGCTCCGTCGGCGCCCCGCGCTCCCGGTTTGTGGTGGCCTTTCTGTGACTACTAATTACCTACACCGCTAGCCAACGTTGGCCGGTTGGTAATTGATTATAGTGGTTGTCAAACTCGAATGTTGGATCTGTTCTGTTGTAACTATTTTACAATCTGTGTCCGAAGTGCCTTAGTGTTAGCCTTCGGAGTTTCGCTTCTAGTAGTCTTTATTCTAATGGTATATTTCTTTTTAATAGAAACGCGATGTTCCTGATTACTTATGCGGCAAGATCAGTTTCGAGATCCTGAACGAACCGGTGATAACGCCCAGTGGCATCACCTACGAAAAGAAAGATATCGAGGAACATCTTGAGGTAAAGTTTAGTGTACCTACAAAAATACTACTAACGGTCAGACAAGCCTACCTCATGGTTTAGAATCTCTCATTGTCAAAGAATAAGCTCCGAAATAAATTTTACCTACCTACTGAAACGTGTAAAGGCGGCATAACTGCTGGAATCTGGTAAACGCTTGTCAAGTCTCGGCAAGCGTATAATGCGGTATAATTACTGGAATCTGTTGAACGCTTGCCAAGCCTCAGCAAGCGTATTAAGGCGAAAACTACTGGGGGTTTGAATAATGCTCGGCAAGCGTGTAAATTCGGCATAACTGCTGGGGTCTGGTGAATGCTGCTTGTCTGTCATGCATCGGAATGCGTATGAAGGTGGCAAAACTGGTGGGGTCTAAAGTAAAAACATTTATTAATAACACAAACAGTCTAGAAGTACAAATATAAACATACATATTAAATGCTGTTATAAAAGGTGGTGTTAAGCGTGTTAAGGCGGTATGACTGCTGGGGTCTGCTGAACGCTGGTCAAGCCTCTTCAAACGTATGAAGACTGCATACGTACTGGGGTGTGGAGGATGCTTTACGATACTCGACAAGCGTGTAAATTCGGCATAACTATTGGGGTCTGGTGAACGCTTGCACAGTCTCGGAAAGTGTGTAAAAGTGGCACAACTGCTGAACTCTGGAGAATGTTTTTCAAGCCCCGGCAAGCGTAAGGCGGCGATATCCATCTCTTTCAGCCGTACGCAGTCTCAGTTCCATCATTATTTGTTCAAAGAGTGTGTTTACATTGTCCATGTCTACTAAACAGCCTTTTATTTACATATATTTAGATAATTTTATTAAACTCTTTATAATTTGGCGATACCTACCCTAAACTTTTTTTTACAGCGGGTCGGCCATTTTGATCCAGTGACTCGTGTGAAGCTGACTGCAGACCAACTCATACCCAACTTCACCATGAAGGAGGTGATCGATTCATTCTTGCAAGAAAACGAATGGGCCCTGGACTATTGAACCCTAGTAAATTATAACATACTTTTAAGATGTCTGATGTAAAGTCGGTCAAGAATGAGCTTTGCCAGTTTTATTTAAAATTCCTCTAGTAGTTCATAAAAATGTCACCAAGGCTGATTGTTAGGTAAATTAACTCGCGGAATAGACTTACACGGTTTTGTCACGTTGAATTAACATCCGTTTTTTTTTATCTGCCACTTAGACCATAGGTTCGCAACCGAAATCTGGCAAACGCCCCTTTTGACATTTTTTTTCTAAAACCCCCCTTTTTTTCTGAGCGTTCTATTACCATTGCCCCCTGAAAGCCACCAGCAAGCAATATCGCCTACGTTGAGAGCCTATGACTTATAGTTAGACATAGACAAAACACAACCACAGCCCCTAACTTTTTATAAATATGGATGTTTTCAGTTTTACCGCTAAGTAAGTATGGATAAAATTATGTATGATACATTAGTTTATACCATGTGTTTTTACCGTTACGTTATTGTGAAATGTGATATTAGTGACTATACATTCAGCAAGCATTCTTTTTTTTGGCAGGGGGCAAATGAGCAAGTAATTTGTTACCATTTGTAACACTAGAATAAATAAATTAATATTAATTGTAACCACCACTTACTTTTATGGAATTGTGTGAATCATCATCGTCTCCACCTACATACTGTGAGAGAATTTGGGCCAAAGTTCCCACGCAGGCCCAGTGCAGATTGGTAACTTCACACACACCATTGAGAGTGTATTCGCAAGTGTGTATATGTTCCTCACGATAAAATGTAATTTCGCACATAAATTTCGAAAAATTCAGAGGTGCGAGGCTTGGCTTGAACCCATGACCCTCTGCATGAGAGGCCATTGGTCAACCTACTAGGCTACCCCGACATGAAATGTGGGGATCGCAAACATACAAATTTCTACCTCAAAGGCGAGATTGATTTGATAAAACGCTAAGCTCTTTAGGTATTAAAAGTCACAAATCCATTATAATTAAAGTATATTTTGTCCGTGTTGGGCAAAGGCAAAAGCCCAAGTGGCAGATATAGACGAAACAATCTTTAAATAACAAGTTTAGCTCGCGTTTTTGAATTTTATGTTACGTTAAGTACGTATCACGTATTTTGTTGCTTGTTTGCCCGAATGCCTGTCACAATGCTCATTCTGCTCATGGGAATGGTCACATCTACGTATCCCAGTCCTTATGGTTGGCAACGTAATTTCTTTCGCGACTGTTCTTTAGGTAAAGGTAAGAACATAACATAACCTTAAGATAATCCTAAAACCGGATCACAAATATGCATTGTGTTATATATTAAGTTGCTGATTGTCGACTAGCTGCGAATTTCGATGTTCGATTGAATGATTAATAAATAAAAGTCGTGAATTAAACTGATAAACGCCATCTAGCCAAATTTCACCTGTCACAAAATACCAATAACCGCGTTGTAATGCGTGAGTAATGATGCTATGCTGTAATAATAAAAAAATACAATTGCCTGCCAAATCATTGCTACTAGGTACATTATTCCATCTAGGTATATTCTACAATTAATGTGGGCGACAGTATTAAAATTTTTTTTTCAATTAATTTGTTACTGTATAGGTAATATGTGAACGTGTAAACTTGTACACAAGAGAGAAATAAGTATCTTGTACCAGTTATATATATTTTGTTATATTACTTAAGAAATATTTGAATAAAGTGTTTTAGCGAACGTACTTATTTGTTCACAAAATGTTTTTGGATAAAAACACAATACCATCTTACTCACTATTAACCCTTTCATCGCCACGTCTCGACAAAACGTAAACCTGCTTTGAATCTTATGTCATTGTGTCAAGATCACTTTGACACTGTACTTTGTGACACCTATATGTGTCGTTGGTGTTGAAAGGGTTAAATAATCCTCGGATGAAATTTGTTATAGTATGGATATCTATTCTGGAATAACACATAGGGTACTTTTTATCTCAAGATTTCCACAAAATCAAAATTTACGCTTGTAAAATCTTGAAATCTCAAGCGGAGTATTGTGCCTGAGTATTGTTCAAGGAACGTAGGTAAATTAAAACCGCGATGTAGGTTTTGGTAATTCCCGTAGAATTTTTACTGACTCAAACGAATTCTGCAAAAATGAAAAGTGATTCTGCGGGTAGAACTTGCCTACTAGTTAATAATTAGCAAATAAATTTAAATAAACTTGATGTAATAGTTGTAGTAGAGTCTCCTTCAGACCCGCAAATTTATTTAACACGAAACTTTATTCACGTTCACAGGGTATCGATTATTGAAGTCATCTCACTCGAAAATATCATTCGAAAGTGAATTTGGTTTCAATAAAAATAGACAATTCGGTCTAAATTTCATAGCCGATATGAAGGGTGTAAGACGGGATTTTTTCCCCGTATCCCAGTAGTTCCATTATGGGAGTACAGGGCCCTATTTCTCGAACGTTACAAGTCTAGTAATACCAGTCCATGGACTAATATTTTTCACAAGTTTACAAGTGTACGTTTCACGAACTCACTATTGTAAATTACTAGATACTTGTGTGTAAACTCGTAAATACTAGTAATATTAGTCTTTGTTTCTCGACTCTACAAATATACGGCATTACTAGTTAATAGTTACTAGTCAATAGCTACAAGTCTTGATGAATCCTGTTTCATGTTTTTTTTTACAAGACTTGTAGCTAGTAGCGGTAGACTGCTCAAAATACTAGTTGGGATAGGCTTTGGGTATTTACGCCATTCATCCACGTCACGGCAGATTAATATAATTTTCGTTGAATCACGTATTATTTTTATGTTTTAAATTAGTACAAATGCATAGTAGACTTTTTTTAAAATATCTGTAATATTTTATGCGAAAACAAGCCGCTATTAAAATTAAGACTTGCTTGAATGGCTGAATGGCTTGAGAACCCTTTGCCAATTTATGGGTGTCGAAATCTTTCATTGAATTCAAATGTAGTGCCAAGACGGTACTCAATTCTCGGTAAAAAAACTCTGGCGACGAAAAATAACATCATGTTCATCTGTGTCGGAATCTGTCCACATTGTTTGTTATATTTACTATTTAATTTAATAAATCTGATAAATTACTCACGAGAAAAATGTTACTAGTAACTTTTACTTGGTAGGTTTACAGTGGTATTTTACAAGTGTTTGTAAATATTTTCACATGCGTGAAACAAAAGACCATTTACCATGGTAAAATTCGCCAGTATTTACTAGTTCGCTACTAGTAACTAGTAGGTTACTATTGTAAATTTGTGAAACATACACTAGTAATATAATAGTCCACGGGCTAGTAATACTAGTCTGGTGACATTAGTGAAACAGGAATCCACTAGTCTTACATGAATTATTAGTGAAACAGATTTTACTAGCACTTGTAATTGTAACACTAGTTACTGGTAACTAGTAAATCCGTAACTTGTAGATTCGTGAAATAGGGCCCAGGGATTTTTTCTTCCATTAGTTCCATTATATGAATAAATAAATACAGTTGAAACGTAATTAAATATAGTAAGAACAAGGATTGTTAGATAAGCAACGTTTTTGTTAATAATAATCATCCGTTAATATATTGCAGTCAATCCCATTCCGATATAACTGTATAGCTTGTCTAGTAAAATGACGCGCCCCACCACCGCACTCACGCACAGGATTCGAAACTCAATTCAAGCTACAATAGACTATTGTAGCTCAAATTGAGCTCAAAATCCCGTGCGCAAACGCGGTGGTGGGGCGCGTCATTTCAAACTAGACAAGCTCTACCGGAACTAATGAGACTAATTTTATCTTGCATAAACAGGATGCCAGTTCCATGGAACTACTGGGAGAAAAAAATCCCAGTAGTCCTATAATGGAACTAGAGAATGGAACTACTGGGATACGGGGGGGATCCCCCATGTCTGCAAGGTATATCGAATGATCATGCGCAGTCACTTGTCGCCTATTACGTGAACACGCTGTACCACTGAGGACATAACGATCCTCAGTGGTACAGCGTGTTCGTATACTTTTGCCTTGGCTACAATATCTGACGTCTCTAGTGCTCTTGATACATGTATACAATGCACATTTGTGATTTTTGTTTTGCCCAATCCTTATGAATGATTGTTTAAAGCATGCAAGTCCAACTTTACTGTACCAAATGGTGAAAATAAAAAATATGAAGCAAACCATGTTTTATTTTGACATGTTCAATCAAAATGAAGCAAGCCATGTTATATTTTGACATATTTTATAGTCACTACTTTGAAAAAAATCTCGTATCTCAAATCAATATGTAAACCAAACTGAACTTTATTGCACACTCAGTAAAGTTCAAATTAGCCAGATTATCGATTTTGAGATCCGAGCTTTTTTCAAAGTAGTGACGATATGTACTAGACTCGGGATACCGGGATATTTCAGCGAGTGGTTGGGCAAGTTAGTATAAATGCCCTGCCACCATATTTTGCAGATAGCCTAGCATCCGCTTATACAAGGACCTTCACCGAGCTGGTTAATGGATGAAAAGTATTTTATATGAAACTAGCTGACCCGGCAGACGTTGTTTTGCCATATTACGGGTATAAGAAATAGCCTACGATCTATTCTCAGACCTACCGAATACAGAGAAAAAAGTTTCATAAAAATCGGTCAAGCCGTCTCGGAGGAGTTCGGTAACAAACACCGTGACACGAGATTTTTATATATTAGACTAGCTGATCCCGCAAACGTTGTTTTGCCATGTACCACCTAGGGGTATAAAAAATAGCCTACGACCTATTCTCAGACCTATCGAATATGGAGAAAAAAAATCATAAAAATCGGTCAAGCCGTTTCGGAGGAGTTCGGTAACAAACACCGTGACACGAGATTTTTATATATTAGATTAAATCACACTAATTATTACAAAGGCGAAAGTTTGAGAGTGTGTGAGTGTGTATGTTTGTTACTTCTTCACGATCAAACCGCTGAATCGATTTACATGAAATTTGGTATGGAGATTGACTGAAACCTTGGCAAAGACATAAGTAGCCACTCACGTACTTTGAGCAACTACGGTTGCCAAATATATTTTAGCAAAATGCTTCTGGCAACTGTGGTTGCCAGACAACGGTCTCACAGTTTTTGTGTTCTCCTTATGTTGGTCAACGTGTATTGAGACCGTAAAAGTATCATTCATACAGAGCGATAAACTGGCAACATTAAAAAAAAATAAAACCGAAGGTCTATGGAACAAAATTCTAAGAAAAAAAAATATTCCGACGAGACAAGCCCTATACTACGAAGCGCGAAATTCGAACTTCGTTTCATGCCGTTCCGCTCACGCTAATGGTAGTTATTACGAGAGTGAGAGGGACCACACGATCCGAACTTCGAACTTCGAATTTCGTAGTAACCCCCCAAGTTCGAGTCGTAACGGTCACGGATAAGCTGTTTAGATTTGTGATGAAATAAATTATAGGTATCGTGTTTAGTAAACACAATGTTACGCATACGGTTGTTATTTGCAAGGATTGTAGTGTTTGTTCAAGTGTTATAAGTGGTTTGTAGTGTTTGAAATCGACTCGAAAAAGTGCCCCAAATTTTCGTAGGTACGTAAGCAATGTTTTGCTTTTTGTGCATTTTTTATAATTATTTCAATACAATAACCCACCAAACTACTACTAGAAACATATTCTCTGTTTCTTTGGCTTTATTGTGTAATAATTTATGTAACACATATTTGAGAAATATTAAAATAATCGATTTTTAAACGTAATTCGACACTGCGTCGCTGTTTGCAACGCAAGGTGAGAGCAATTCATGGCCGGTTTTTTTTTCACGCGAGCAACTGAGTGGGCAGGATAGTTGTTATCCCGGAAAATCGCATAGTTCCCGCGGGGGTTTACTAATGTTTCGCAAATTACGTTTTCCAAACTGATTCATTTGGCAAATGTTTCATTTCCCAAATGTTTATTTTTTCTGAAACTAAACTTTTCAGGATTGTTATAAAACAAACCTAACCTAACCTACAGAATAGTCCTGAAATATATCCTGAATAGTTTACAGTTTCAGAAAAAATAAACATTTGGGAAATGAAACATTTGCCAAATGAATCAGTTTGGAAAACGTAATTTGCCAAACGAAAGTATTTGGCGGATGCCATGTGGGGCTATTGCCGGTCGTACGGCGTAGTAAGCCTAAGTTGCGTGATCACGTCTTCCACGGAGTCGTCGAGTTGATGAGATGAATAACTACAATACTTCACTGTTTAACTTAAGTATTTATCTTTATATTATACCTATAAAACAGTACCGTGACTGACTGACTGACTGACTGATTGGTGACTGACTGACAGACAACGCACAGCCTAAACTACTGGGGCTAGAGACTTGAAATTTGGCACAAATGTACCTTGAGTATTGTAGAGGTGCACTAAGGAAGGATTTTTCGAAATTCCCACGGGATAGGGAAATATCTAAGCTTTCTTTGTTTATTTGTTTATAGCGGAATCTCTGAAACTATTAAGCCGATTTTAAAAATTCTTTCAGAATTAGAAAGCTGCACTATCCTTGATTGACATAGGTTACTTTTTATCCGGGAAAATGCAAAATTCCCACGGGACAGAAATAAATTAATTCAATTTCGGGGCTGATTTTATAAATTCTTTCATATGATAGCGCTACAGGCGTCTAACGCCTCAGCATAATGCTGAATCAGTGACCGTTTCACTTTTGCGAGGACACACATGCAGAATTGTGTATGTACATATTTATTACTGCACTGTTTGTGATTTTTGTTTATTTGTATGGAATTGTGTGTACTTTCTTGTATTTGTGTGTCTTGTAAAAGTGAATAAATATCTTCTTTCTTTCTTTCTTTATGATATGATATGACTATCCCCGATTGACATAGGCTACATTTTCTTCGGGAAAATACAAAATTCCCACGGGATAGAAAAAATTGATTTCAACTTTGGGGCTGATTTATTATAAATAAATAATATTAGGGGACTATCTCACACAAATCGACCTAGTCCCAATTTCCCAAACTAAGCAAAGCTTGTATAGTCGACCAAGTAAGTGCTTTACCATTTTTAATGACAGTTCCTACATCAGAATAAAAACAATAAGGCTGATTGTCACACTGACTTGTAAGTGAAAATAGCCTTTGACGTTTTAATCCATACAACTGACATTGACCCTTAGGGTGGTAAAGGAATTTCTTGGTCGACTATACTATGGTTACTAGACGACGATAGACATACTTATATAGATAAATAAATACTTAAATACATAGAAAACATCCATAACTCAGGAACAAATATTCGTGCTCATCACACAAATAAAAGCCCTTACCGGGATTCGAACCCAGGACTTAATTCAAAGATTGTTAGATTGTTTTTCTACGGGAAAATGCAAATTTCCCGCGGGATCGAAATAAGTAAATTCAACTTTGGGGCTGAATTTAAAAAAGGACTGAATTTAAAGGACGAATAGGCAGGGTCACTACCAACTAGGCTAAAGCGGTTTTAAAAATTCTTGCACCAATAGTAAGCTACAGTATCCCTGTTTGACATAGGGTACTTTTTTCCGGGAAAATGCAAAATTCCCACGGGATAGAAATAAGTAAATTCAACTTCGGCACTGATTTTAAAAATCCTTTCATGTGATATGATATGACTATCCCCAATTGACACAGGCTACGTTTTCTTCGGGAAAATGCAAAATTCCCGCGGGATAGAAATAAGTGAATTCAACTTCGGGACTGATTTTAAAAATTCTTTCACCAAATAGTAAGCTACAGTATCCACGATTGACATAGGGTACTTATTACTGGGAAAATGCAAAATTCCCACGGGATAAAAATAAGTAAATTCAACTTCGGCACTGATTTTAAAAATTCTTTCATATGATATGGTATGTCTATCCCCAATTGGCATAGGCTACTCTTTCTTTGGAGTAATGCACAATTCCCACGGGATAGAAAAAACTGAATTCAACTTCGGGGCTGATTTTGAAAATTCTTTCACCAGTAGTAAGCTACAGTATCCCTGATTGACTTAAGGTTATTGACGACACTGCTTAATTAAATGAAATACCCGTTTAAAATGGTTACAAACTATAATAAAAAGAGAATAAAAGGGAAAACAGATGTTAACACAACCCGTCTGACAGAGCAACTGACTTCTCCGTCTCTGTCAGGCGGGTCTTAGTGGATTTTAAAATAAGAATAGCATAAGGTATTAGAAAAAAGGAGGTTTTGGCAACCAGTCGCCAACAAAGGTACTTTTTCCGGGAAAATGCAAAATTCCCTCGAGATAGAAATAAGTAAATTCAACATAGAGCTGATTTTTAAAAATATTTTACAATTTGAAAGCTACAATATTTCTGATTGGCATAGGCTACTTTTTCTCCGGAAAAATGCAAAATTCCCACGGGAAATAAGTGAATTGAACGTGGGGGCTGATTTTTAAAATTATTTCACTAATAAAAAGGGGTCTCATTCTAAATCCCTAACATCGTTTGTCCTAATGTAATGTTTGTCCTAATGATCGTTTGTCATAACACTTTTTTTTGGAAACCGTGAATTTTTCAGGAACTTTTTTGTGATTATCCTCTAGAACTCTATAGGTTAGGTTAGGTTTGTTTTATAAAAATCCAGAACAATTAATAGATTTTAAATAAAAAGAGTTAGGACAAACGATCTTTAGGACAAACATTACATTAGGACAAATAATCATTAGGGATTTAGATATAGAGCCAATAAAAAGCTACACTGTCTCTGATTTTCAAAATAGGTCAAAACAGTTATTTCTATCCCGCGGTATGCAGTACTTTGCAATTTCCTGGGATAAAATGTTGTTGTATCAATCAGGCCTCCTCCCAGAACGAAAATACTTGGGCCGTAGTTCCTTCTTGGGCCCAGTACGATTTGTACAGTGCGGGTGTGTACCATTGAATTTCTTCTCAGGTGTGTGCAGCTTTTCTCGCGACGTTTTCCTTCACTGTAAAGCTCATGGTAAACTTCAAACGAACACACGAATACACACACCAATTCGGAATAACTCAGAGGACCAAGCCCGGGCTCAAACCCATGATCCTCTGCTTAAGAGACCATAGGTCAAACCACTAGGCCACCGCGGCTTACCGGCTTTAGAATTCACTTATTCCAATGCCGCGGGAATTTTGCATTTTCCTGGCATTATCCTGTGTTAATCCACGTAATAAACTACCTGAATGCCAAATTTCATGCAAACAACTAACGTTATTGTCTTAGCGTACGATGTTGCGGGCAAAAGCTAGTTAATTTATAGAAAGAAATACAGTTAGGAGAAAAGTTTTCGTTATAGTCTCTAGCGCGGAGCGAGACGAGAGAGAGAGTCTACAGATAATAATATATCACAGATATCATAGACATGAAAATAAAGGTGCGACAGTGTTGCCACACAACCCCCCTACGGAGAAACATAAGCTCGGATATTATTATTATATTATTTTGCTGCTGGTATTATGGGCACTTTTGAGCCAGGTATGGTGCGGGGTGGTGGTCCTTAGTTTTAGTTTTTTATGACTTTGTTTTTATTTTAGATTAGTAATCTTTGTAATTTCTTTTGATTATTGTTATTATAATAACTTTCTTTGTGACATTTGATTTTGGTACGACATTTTATTTTAATGTATTAAATAGATTAATATTAAATTTGAGCTCGGATTAAAGAAAATATTATACATATTCGGTAATAAAATTAAGTATTAATCAAATCTTTTAAATTTAACACTTCTACCAGATCGGGTTTTGTTTTTGAGTTTCAGATACAGGAGGTTTCGGAGTAGGAGACGCAGGGGTGACTGCAGATCCCGGTACCAGGTGAGCTGCGGGTGTGGGATCTGTAGATGTAGAAATCGACTGGTCATCAGGTGCAGTAGTACGCAGAGCTGTGGGAGAAGAAAACGAAGATGATCGTGATTCCCTAGAGCCGGAGCTATCTATGAATGCTGGTTTGATACGGTCGATTACTGTAACCTGGCGTCCTTTGGCGAGGATGGTAAAAGTTTTACCGTCGCTGGCCCGTTCGACAACCTGGTATGGACCACTGTAAGGTGTTTGTAAGGCACGTCGAACACAGTCTTCACGAAGAAATACGTGAGTAGCTTCCGCTAACTCCTTGAAGATAAATGATGAAGTCTCGCAGTGACGCGACGCTAGCACTGGACGAATGTTCACCATGAGCCGGCGTAAACGGGAAACAAAATCAGCAGGATCTTCGTAGGATTTAGAGGTCTGCGTAGAAATCAGGAGTTCGCCTGGCAGACGCAGAGTTTCTCCGTACAGCATTTCCGCGACCGTGCCTTGAATGTCCTCCTTGAAAGAAGAAACGGTGCAAAAGATCGGACTCAAATTAGGCTCCTTGATCAGTCGTGATAATTGTTGGAATGCCGAAGCGAGAAATCCATTCCCTGGTTAAGGTTTCTGCAACTTCCTCAGCAGTGATCGTCTGCATGGGCCAAACTTCTGGCCACCTGGTAACCCTGTCTATTGCTGTCAAGCAATAACGGTATCCTTTACAAGGAGGCAGGGGTCCAATTATATCTATGTGGATATGCATAAAACGACCGCTGGGAGTGTTGTAATTTCCTAACGAAGCAGTGTTGTGCCTCGTTATCTTACTACGCTGGCATGAATTGCAAGAACGAGACCAGTCCCTGTAATCTTTGTTAATGGAAGGCCAAACATAGCGCTCGGTAACTAAACGAGTAGTTAAGTTGCCCGAACACCTGGATGACTTAGGCCATGGAGTTTATTGAAAATGGCGCGGCGCAAATCGTGTGGAACATAAGGACGAGTTCTTCCGGTAGAAACTCCGCAGTACAAGGGGATGCCAGTACTAGGGACGCTTACTTTAGAAAGTTTAAGACAGGAAGTATCTAGCAAAAGTTGCGCTAGGTCCGCATCTGTTCCTTGGGCTTGGGCAAGAGATTCATACTCCTGCTCCAGCGAAATTGACTCAACCCGCGACATAGCGTCGGCCACGACATTATTCTGTCTGTGGTGAACTGGCTGATGAAAGACAACTGATTGAGCTGCGGTGGCGGAAGCTTTTCTCGGCGTTGTACGAAAGCATACAACAGCGGCTTATGGTCTGTGAAAATTGTGGCATGCTGTGCCTCTAGGATGTAACGAAAATGCTGTACGCTTTCGTACACAGCTAAGAGCTCGCGGTAATAAGCAGGCCATTCAGACTGGCGTGGAGTCAGCTTTTTGCTAAAAAATGCTAGCGGGCACCACAGATCGTTCACCTCTTGCTGCAAACAGGCTCCAACGTGGACGCTAGACGCATCCGTGAAAAGAGCCAAACGGGCGCCGCATACAGGATGATGTAGTCCAGGAGCATAGCATCGGAAAGGCTCTGCCTACACTTGTCTAATGCTGTATGCAGCTCGGGAGTCCATGGAAATGGTTTGTTACCCTTGCTATAAAATTGGTAGCCACCACCGCGTTGATTAAAGGGGCTTGAAACTTAGCCGCCTGAGGGATGAAACGTCGGTAGTAGTTTAGCACACCTAGAAAACGCCTCATACCTTGGACTGTTTCAGGAGGCTTGTACTCCCGCAGCGCCTTAACTCGTTCTTGTGGAGGTTGTATTCCGTCACCACTGATGAGATGTCCAAGAAACATCACTTGCTCTGCACCAAGGACACATTTGGAAGGGTTTACCACCACGCCATAGTCTTGAAAACGTTTAAATAATTCGCGAAGGTGGTGGTGGTGGAAGGGATGCTTCGTCAGGCGAAAAAACGAGGATGTCATCTATGTACGGAAAACAGTAATCGAGACCCCGTGTGACCTCATCGATAAAACGCTGGAAAGTTTGGCCAGCATTGCGCAAACCGAAGGTCATGAATGGAAATTCGAAGAGGCCAAACGGGGTAACGATGGCTGTCTTCGGAATATCGTCCACAAAAACGGGAATTTGATGATAAGCTTTCACTAAATGTAGAGTGCTAAATACTTTAGAGCCATGGAGATTATGTGTGAAATCGTTTATGTGCCGAACAGGATACTTATCAGGAACCGTCCTGGCGTTCAAGGCGCGATAATCGCCGCAAGGACGCCAGGAGGAATCCTTCTTGGGAGTCATGTGTAATGGCGAGGACCAAGCACTCTTTGATGGCCTTGCAGTGCCGCAATGGACCATGTCCTCAAACTCTTTTCGAGCAGCAACAAGTTTCTGTGGAGCTAATCTGCGTGGACGGCAAGACACAGGTGGACCGTCAGTGGTTTTGATGTGATGCACAGTATTGTGCTTGACAACTCTAGGCAGTCCTGGTGGTCGAGTGATCTCGGGGAACTCAGCTAGCAATCTGAGTAAGTGGAGCTACCTACATTTACAGCTTTGACGCTGGGTTGTGAAGTTCCAGAAAAAGATACTGCTACACATAAATTAGTACTACCGTCCACCAAACGCTGCTGACGATAATCAGGTAACAAGTGGTAAAAACTAAGAAAATCGGATCCTTTAATAGGTGTCGCAATATCAGCGATAACGAAATTCCAGTGGAAATCCCGGCGTAACCCTAAATCCAGGCGCATGGAAATGTTGCCGTATGTCTTAATTGAACTGCCATTAGCAGCACCCAGATTATAACAAAAGTTTCTGTGAGATCTTAATATCGCTTAGAGTGTAATAATCTCCGGCGATTTTATTTCATTTTGTAATTCGATAATCAATTCATCAAATTTACTTCCGTACACATTTTTACTAAAAAAGCTTCATCAACAAGTCTAAAAGACTAACTACACACGATGCCACAAACATAAAGATCGCAAAAACGGAACACTTAAGTCTCTTGCCAAAGGCGCGCCATTTAAATGCAGCAACCGTATAAATCATATGGGGATTGTTTTATTAGTGAATTGAATAGGCTAGCTGGATACCGGCCAGGAGCAACAGTTGCTCTAGCGAACGTGGTAATGGGCTATGCTTTAATACAAGGAAAACTATGGGAAATGATAACAAGACCAACTACCAATATCTTTTAAAATTTTCCTTTTTCAACCAGGTTAGCTTGAAAAAATCCTTGTATGGATAAATTCGCCTTTGCGTACTCTTTATGTTTCGTTGTTTTTACAGGCTTTTTATTAATTTGCAATGTATTTAATGTATGTACCTAGGTATGTACGGGTCAAATCTTCGATGTCGAATTTGACCCACTTCTAGTAGGTACTCGGATTCACTTGAAATTTGGTATATCTATGTTAGTTGGATGACAATGCAAGTACTGTCAACCAAAAGTACAGTCAGCGAAAAAGCTTGCATTTAAAATGAAATTTTTAACAAAACTTATTTTTTGTATTATGTGCTTGAGTTTTATGTAGGTAAGTACAATAAAGTATTTACATACATACCTACATAGATACAAGAAAGGAAAAGGCAGGATGTTCGTTTTAAACAATGGGCAAAGGGTTCTCAAGCTTTTCAACCGCCGAATCCTGTAGGTAAGCTACGAAAACGAGCGTGAAGTGAAATGACAAAACGAGTTGACTTTGCGAGTTTCGTCAACTCACCGACGCGTTTCAGTGATTTTATCAAATCACTAGTCAGATCTTGTGAAATAAAATGAGTTCCCCTTTTTGGCTGATTTCGTCATTTCACTAAACATATTGAGGGATTTGATCAAATGACTAGTTTGTTCAGGTCGAATCTTGCATGTCGAATGTCACCCAGAGGCAGTATGTCTAAGGGTGCATTTCCACCAGAGATGTGCTATGCTACGTTGCTATGGACGCGCTTGATATCCAGGTGCGGATCTACATAAGGGCTTTTTGGGCTGGAGCCCAGGGCCCGGTGGCTATAAAGGGCTCCCACCCTTTTCGGAGCCCTAGTATAATATCAAAGACAGATTTTGACACAATCTCAATTATTTAATTAATTAGGTCCCGTCCCAAGTAGTATTAGCACACCCCACAAACTCACGATTCGCTCCTGTTGATATCCACCAATGATATTCATTGGTCCACAGCATAGCTAGTGGAAAGGCACCTGACGCGTGAGCGCTTACGATTGCATTCATTATCTTTTTCTACCGTCACCCTATATGGTACGACAGAAACAAGCGGTGAAAACGATTGTGATTGCGAGTGCGTTAGACAAGGCCTTAGCTCTAGTGACCAAATTGACTTTGAAATTTAGTACGGTCATGTAGTTTTGAGGATAATGCAAGAACAGTCAGCAAACAAGTTTGTGTTCATTCAGTGGCGGTGCAGGCCTAATATTACGAAGTGCAAAATTCGAACTTCGTATCGTGCCATTCCTCTCACGCTAATAGTATTTAATACAAGAGCGAGCAAGACGATGCGATACGATCTTCGATTTTCGAATTTGGGAGTGGCCCCCCAGGACCTAAAGCCTTTCCCACACCGAAGCGTGGCGGGGCGGGGAGGCCGACTGAGCGGGCGCACGCACGCCCATAACATGTTTGGAAATAATTCCGATCCGCATTGGCGATCCCTAGTCTCAAATAGCGTATCTACTGTGTTAAAAAATTTAATTGTATTAAATACTTTAGATATAATAGGTAATTTAATAACAATGTAGATCTTTTGAAAAAAATAAACCTTGTTGAGTTTCTTGCCGGTTTCTTCTCAACAGGGTTTTTCCGAACCGGTAGTAGATTCTTCGACGTTCATCATGATAGGAGCATCAATTGACGCCCAAATTGAATTAAGAATTTTGTTTTTGACTTTTTGACTTTGAACACTGAATTTTACATTGTACGGTTTAGGTGTGTGGAAGGCTTTAATTTCTTTAATTTGGTGTAGACAAGATATACATTGCGAGACCCTATGAAGGCGCTCCAATATATTAGATGACGATTTTTAAATGAACAAAAAAAAACGAGAAACTTTCTAGGCGTGAGGCCCTTCAGACCGTGAAGCCGTAGTCGGTAGCCCACCCACGTCTCACGTCACCTAAGCTTAGCGCGGCCTCCTTCTGTTCGAATATTTATTTTTCATCATCATCATTTCAGCTGAAAGACGTCCTCTGCTGAACATAGACCACTCCCAAGGCTCGCCAAACAGATCGGTCCCGTGCCATCCGCATCCAACGCTATCCCGCAACCTTAACCAGGTCGTCGCTCCATCTTGTCTACCTTCACGGCATCTTCCGATCCGTGGACACCACTCGAGAACCTTTTTGCCCCATCGGCCATCAGTTCTACGAGCGACGTGCCATGCCTACTGCGACTTGAGTCTGGCGATTCTTCGAGCTATGTCGGTGACTTTATTTCTTGTGCGGCTTTCATATTTCTTTTTAGAAACGCTTAATAATGTTGACGTTATTCTTCAGTATTATTTTGACTGACTTTATTCGGATTAGACGCAGATTGTCCTGAAGTCGTAAAATATCCTAAACGCAAAATGTCCCAAACGCAAAATACCCTAAACTTAAACGACCGTTTAGGTCATTTTGCGTTCGTAAAATAGGTCATTGTGCGACGGGGGGCTTTATTCTGTTTAGCTCTTACTCGCTAAGTCTGGCAGACTATGCCAGTGAGTGACATTCATTATTGACCGACAGTATTATATCACAGCTAAGACAAAAACAACACATTTATCGCATCTAACGGCGTCAAGCGCCGGGACAAATTAGGGCGGATACGTAAATTTGCTGCTGATTAGAGACAAATCGTGTCTTTATTTATTTGTATCAATAAATTGACTGCAGTGCAGTGGATATTGGACTTTGTAGTGGTTAGTTTTATCATCATCCCAGCCTATACATATACGTCCCACTGCAGGGCACAGGCTCTCAGAATACGAGGGCTTGGGCCATAGCTCCCACGCGGGCCCAGTGCGGATTGGGAACTTCGCATACACCATTGAATTTCTTCCCAGGTGTGTGCAGGTTTCCTCGCGATGTTTTCCTTCACTGTAAAGTTCATGGTAAATTTGAAATGTAATTTCGCACAGAAATTCCGAAAAATTCAGAGGTGCAAGCCCGGACTCGAACTCGGGATTTGAGGCCATCGGTCAAACCGCTAGGCCACCACGGCTTAGTGGTTAGTTACTACCTCTATACTTTAATTTTTATTTTTTAAACACTTATTTGATTTCACATAGAATTGACGATTGTGCCTGTAATAATAACGATTTATTTATTTATCAAGGAATAAGACTCATTTCGTAACATAATTTAACCTATGTTAGTTAGTTAGTGTAGGATATAGTAAGTAGAGACTTTATCAAAAACCTTAATTTCCTCTCCTTTCCAGCACTATTTCACAAAACTTCTTTGATTTTTATTGTCTCGGTTATTTCATTTTTCGTTTTAGTCCGCGCAGGGTTGTATACTAGGCAAAGTGAGATATACCTACTAATTATGTTCAAGAAATTTCGTTATTATTATTAGCTTTTACAATTTACAAATTATTTATTTACGCATGAAGTCTTATGTATGTAGCTATTAGCAGTGATCGTAGATTTAGTAGCATTTTTGGTGCGATGACGTCAAATGACATACGACAGCGACCTAGGGTTGTCGACGTGTATAATATGATTGACGTTTAAAATAATGTAATATTATGTTGTCGTTGAAAATAAAACGCTAAATTTTTTACTTAATCTTTTGATTAACATCATTTCGTTTTTATTATATATGTTTTAATACTTTTAATGTTTCTCGTCAAAACATGTTTCAATCGTGTCATTTTTTTAGCACAATAAATATCGAAGAATTTTCCTTAATAAAAAACTGTGCTTACTTAACAGTTTCTCCATTGTGTTTAATCAGTTAATAATTATTGCTTATTTTCACACACAAAATCAACGCAACTGTTTTTTAACACTTGACGGGACGTCATTGAAGAAATCAAATGACTTCTAATATATGACATGTATTTATGGAATGCCATTACGCATTATACTGTCAATGCAAATATACAGCAGAAGAGTTAGTATATCAATTTCTAATCATAAATAATAAAACCTCAAATAAAAATTTATTGCAACACATTTTCTCATAATAGCAAATTAACCCTTCATTTCATTATGCATATTGGGTTGGGCTTTACATGTTCTAAGAAAATTTTCTGTGTTTTCGATTTCTACTGCACACTTCAAAAACACAAACAATACAGAATACAGAACATAAAACTTAATAAAAATAGAGGTAGATAACAGGCGTTCTTCAAGACGAGATTTGAATCTTTTTTTTATTATTTATTTAATTACCAACCATCTCTACATTATTAATTTTTTAGTTATTACTTAGTTCTAAATGCCTTTGATTTTATTTGATCCTTGGTTCAAACAATTTAATATTGGGCACTACTGACAACCCTAGCACTGCACCAAAAATGCTACAAAAAGTACGACCACTGGCTATTAGTGTGCAGTTTATTTATTTATCTATCTAAACAGCGATCCGGGTGTCACCACGGTACTGGCTGAAAATCAGCGCTGGGGTCTTTGATCAATTATAACTGTAGATCCACAGTCGCGCGCCCGAAAATGTCCAAGCCAAATGAGCGCCACTTTGATAAAAGTGGCCTTCTTTTTTCTCAGTACGTTGCGTGAAATTGTTAAGTTCAGCTGTCAAGTGTCAACCGAAATTCGACTGTAATGAAGTAAAGACTAGGTTCAAATTTCTGTGTAGGTGAAGATTTTAATTGTTATGCAAACAAATAAAAAAGTTCGGACACTTTTTGAAGGGGATTTTGTTCGGCAATGTGTATCTTCAGTTATAATTGATCAAAGGCTGGGGTGTTTAAATGCCTCAGCATTATGCTGAGCCAGTGTCCGATTAGCAACCGCAATGACACATTCTATCTTTAGCTTTAGTGTTGCCTTTTGTTTTGTAAAATATTGATGATGTGTCTTGTGATGTTGTAAATAAATGTATTTTCTTTCTTTCTTTCTTATCATTTCACTTACCGTGTTTAGTGAAATGATGAAACGAGTTGACGTAGCATGTTTGTTTCGTCAACTAACTGACGTGAGTCAGGGATTTTGTCAAATATACAAATCTAGTAAAATGAAATACCGGGCAAGTGTGACTCGGACTCGAGCACGAAGGGATCCGTACCATTCTTTATAAAAACGGCAAAAAATCACGTTTGTTGTATGGGAGCCCCCCTTAAATATTTGTTTTATTTTAATAAATTTTTATTTATTTTTAAAGTGAATATATAAATAAATATTCTGTTAATATTTCAAGCGTCTACCTGTTGCCGTTATCAATATCGAGCAAAAACGAGCAAAAAAATCACGTTTGTTGTATGGGAGCCCCCTAAATATTTATTTTATTCTGTTTTTTAGTACCTATTTGTTGTTATAGCGGCAACCGAAATACATCATCTGTGAAAATTTAACTGTCTAGCTATCACGGTTCATGAGATACAGCCTGGTGACAGACGGGCGGACAGCAAAGTCTCAGTAACAGGGTCCCGGGTACGGAAACCTAAAAACGAGTTACCTTGGCTCATTATGTCATTTCACTAAACAGATTTAGGGATTTGATAGTGACCGCTTTTCTAGGCAAATGATAAAATGGATTCCCCATTTTAACGACCTGCGTGGTTTGGCCAAATCCCTTAGAGATTATTATATAGATAAATTCTAAAAAACTCAAAAGTGCGAGCCCAGGCATATGACCATCTGCTTGAGATGCCATAGTTCAAACTGCTAGACTATTATTTGCACACAACATATAAATAAAATAATTTATAAATAAAAAAATAAAAAAATAAACAAGTCTTCAAAACACCCACCCAAAAACTAAAAAGCACAAACAAATTATGAAATAAAAATTGAACCGACTACAAACAAAAAACATCAAAATATCTTTCTACTAATCTGTTGGAACTCGGTGACTCAGCACGAGCCAGCAGGAGTGGAAGAAACCCAATAGAATATAGTAAAAGGTAAAGGTATGTAGGTAAAAGGTAGATGACTAGGCCCACTCCTGCTGGCTCGTGCTGAGGCACCGACTTCCAACAGATTATAAGAAAGATATTTTCATGTATGCAAAATTTTAGCTCAATCGGAAACCGCAAAGTGGGTCAAATTTAACTTGCAAGATTTGACCCGTTAAGTAGTTCCGTTGGTTATCTCCATCTGTGGTCTTCTCTTCTTCATCAGATCCAGTTTACCAAATGACATTTTCTGAATGAAAATGTTTGACTTGATACTAAAAATACCAAAATTGTTATAGGTGTGCCTATAAAATTTAAGGGTTTGCCTCGATTTCTCTAGGATTCCATCATCAGATCTCAACTTGGTCCTAATGGGACCACCTCAGAAGTGTACTCATTCAAACTAAAAAATAATTTTGAAAATCTGTCCACAATTGGCCGAGATATCGATGAACATACATAGAAAAAAAAGGATACATACAGTCGAACATTATTATAACTTCCTCCTTTTTTGAAGTCGGTTAAAAATACAGTAGTAGACAGGAAGTAGTACAAAATGATCTCTTAAAGGATTCTCAACAATCTAACCTTAGATAAACAGGTAAACAAATCAAGGTGCTTCGAGTACCGTCTACAACGGTTGCTACGAAGACAGCTACGACGTGCTACAATGTCTACGCCATTGGGTGATTTGATTTAAATAAGATCTGGGGGCTTTCATTCTTATTCTGAATAAGTTTTCGATCAAAAATATCATTAGTATATTATTATTATTGAAAGAAAGAAAGAAAGAAAGAAAAATATTTATTTGTGACAATCTTAAAGTTAAAGGTGAAAAAACGGTAACAGATACAACATTATCACAAAATGGTCCCAACTCAGCATGATGTCAGCTATGCAGCTGACGCTGGTCTTCCGTTGGAACCATTTTACCCACAATTCAAATGTTAACTAATCAGTGAAACCGACAGCTAAAATTTTATCACTAAGCAACTATTTATTGGGTGGTACATAAGCTTCAGCATTATGCTGAGCCAGTGTCCAATTACAGGTTCCCTGTCTTATGAGGCGCATACGCCTCATGTGTAACTTTACTGGTTCGTCCATGAGGCCCATGTGCCTCATGACTATATGAGCGTTTAATGTCATTGTTACTATGGGGACGTGTCAAAAGAACGCCGCACATTGCTTCGGGACAGGGAATCTGTTAAAAGGCGTGGTAGACTACCGGTTTGACTTATAGCCTCTCAAGCAGAGGGTCGTGGGGTAGAGTCCGACCTCACACTTTTAAGTTTTTTCGAAATTTATGTGCGAAATGACACTAGGAATCGCACGTACCTGAAAAGAAATTTAATGGTGTGTGTGAAGTTTCCAATTTCCACAGGGCCTGCGTGGGAACTAGGCTACGGCTAATTCTAAGAGGAGGCTTGTGCCCTGCAGTATGACGTATAACACACATGCCGAAGTTCCGTGGCTAAATTTACGTTCCGACGTATTCAACTGATATTTTATGTCACACCATATACCCGGAAATTATGCGACAGACATTCGCCGTGATAATAATATACGTATTAATAATAATATAGGTATTACGTGTTTCAATCACTAGCAACACATTTGAAGCAATTACTTCACGTTTTATCGCGATCAAACGCGGAAATTTGTTAGCTCCTGACCGAAGTTTGGTTGTACGCCAAAACGCAACATAATTTCGGCAAATGTGTTTCAAGTTATTGAAACAGCATTGCTGGCTTAGTTACGTAAAAATTCGGTCGCGTTATTTCGACAAAGTGCGCTTACCCTAACACAAACGCGTCTTAGGCGTTTTGTAATGTCAAAACTTACGCTGGAGCATCAGAATAAGCCGCCCGATACATTCGCGAAGAAGATTTTGCTCGTAATACCGCTTACCGCATCGGCGCCTTGTGAAATGTATCGGCTTTCTGACTTTGCAAGAATACACGTTTTGGACCGTTTGAATTAGATTATTATTACTGTATTACATACTCATTCATTATTGATATAAACTTTTTTGCTGGCTGTACTAGCATATCCAAACTACATATCCGTCAGTTCTACTGCTAATGATAAGACACCTACTAAAGCAGTGAGAGCACTCGTACGTCTTCCTACATGCAATTTATAAATCAAAACTACTCAAAAATACCACGAAATCAGATACATGATCTTTGTAAGTTGTTATATATCGCAATCAGGCAATTAGCCTCTTTGATTAATTTATGATCCCAAAAAAATTTTAGACGTCTACTTGAACCCGTTAATTTAAAGGAAAATAGAGGAAAAACCTTTATTTTTGTACTGAAGACCAATTACCCAGACAGTTCGCGTGCGTTCCACTTATAAACTGTGTTTCCTTACAAAACACTCGATTGTTTCAACAATGTTTTCACGGAAAAATACTGTACCAAAACAAAACGTAAGTACTTGGCTAAACTAAAAAAAGAATCGGAATCAAACACGAACTAAAGGTTCCGTAAAAATTAAATATAAAGTGTCATTGAAACATGTTTCTTGCACGTCCTTCTTAATTTTTTAGTTACAAAATTATAAATCGAAAATCTATCAGGCTGTGGAATCGGCTACCGGCCATCAGGCAATTTCCCTCCGTGGAGTCCTTCGGGGAGGGCTCAAAGAAGATGTGGCTTAGACCATTTTCTGATTTTTTTGGGAACACCGCTTTGTTATTGTATTCTTATTTAACGTATTAATATGTGTTGCCCGCGACTCCGTCTGCGAAGAATAGTGGTAGGTATACAAAACTACGACTATTCTCAGACCTACCGAGTACAGAGAGAAAAAGTTTCATAAAAATCGGTCAAGCCGTCTCGGAGGAGTTCGATTACAAACACCGTGACACGAGATTTTTTTATATTAGAAGATTATGCCTATATTTTCATATCGGGTTTCTTTTTACACGACTACGGCAAAGCCAAAAGGAAGTGTAATGATTTTAACAGTCTATGTTTGTGTGTACGGATGTTCCACCGTAGCGTCGAGACTACTCGTCCGATTTTAATAAATAGGGTATCAATCGATTCGTTATTATGCTCCGGGTGACATAGGATACCTTTTTATTTAAAAAAAAATATTGGTTGGATTTTACAGTAATTAAACTGAGCGATAATAAAAAAAAAATTAGCGCACGGCGGCGTGTGAGGCATTATTAGATAGGTCTTAAAAAATGATGTAGAGGTTTCCTAGTAGGTTTTTGGTTTAAGATAAGTTTTAAGGAGCTATTAGCTCCGAAAGTCGTCAGAATTCACAAAGTTATCTGACATCAATTTCAATTGAGCGGCAACACTACATTCGTTTTGTCGTAATACTAAGGTAAACGTACTAATGCTCGACACCTCAATGCCCAGTAGATGACACCCATCTGTCACCTCTCTTACTATGACTTAAGATTGAAGGTGCCATGTATTGGGTCAGTGTCGAGCACAGGGACGTTTACCTTGTACAGTTAATAAATCGTCCCTCAGCTCCCTCGCGAATGTGTCGACCAGGATAGCGTACCTTGTACTATTGTAAGATTGACCAAACGATTTTTATTCGTATACAGTCATACGTATAGTCTACGCTCCGACTTCGACACACTCCGACGAAGAAGTGGAAGCTATTGAAGATATCGCCAGAGCCATGCATAGCTCCGAAACTCACTTCCCATTTGTTATTGGGGACTTCAACTGAAAACTGGGTAAAAGGGATGGGGAAGAGCTGCGAAAGGGGCAATTTGGAGTAGGGCGTAGGAATCACCGGGGCCACCTACCGGCCTGCTTCATGGAGAAGGAGGTACTCTATATTGTAACAATAGTTCAGAATTTAGAATTTTGTTTTTCTGTAAGCGGCCAGTTTACCACAGAGGTTTGCCGTGTTACAAAATGATTAATGAACTCCTTCTTCTAGAAGCAAGAACACAAGAAGTGGACTTGGATGAGCCCTGACGATGACGGTGTAATGAGAAATGAGATAGAGGTCTATCTCAATTAAGTATAATTATCACCGTATGATACGAGGCACATTGAATATTTACGCCAAGCTTGTAAGATCTCGATTGATAAAGTCTACGCTCCGCCCGGCGCCAACCTGGGTCCAAAACCCCGAAACGTTCCAAATCGAACTTCAAAACCGTTTCGAGTGCTTAGGAGGCGACGTGGACGATTACAGCGACGGGTTCGTGGAACCTGTCCATACGGTGGGATCTTAGTTCTTAAAGACCTTCCGTAGAAACAGAACCAAAAAGATTACAGACTCTACTCTAAAGATCATGAACGAGCAACGTGAAATGATCCAACAGACATCAGATCAGGTGACGCTTGCCGATATCGGCAGCTCAACAGAAGATCTCGAAATCTCCGAGGAACGATGTACGCAAATTCAATACTAGTAGTATCGAAGAAGCGATAAAGCGAAACAAAGGTTCTAAAGTTTTTGAGAAGAATGTGTTTGTTAGACAAAGCCATTGAGCAAAGCTGAAAATCGATGACGGTACATGGGTGCCATCTATTTGGCATAGTTTTTCGGGTCTCCCTCGCGATCCCTAACATCGTTTGTCCTAAAATCACTTGCCCGAACTGTTTGGTCCTAATGGGCATTAGCCATAACGATCAATTGCCATAGCAATCATTTTCCATAATGAAATGATTGCCCTAAAACTCATTTGTCCGAAATATGTATAATATAAATATCAGTATCCCTAATATATTTGCCATAACTACTTATCGGGATTTGAACCCGGAACCTCCAGCTTTGTAGGCGGCGGGCTCACTACCAACTAGTGTACAGAGTTAAGCGGAAGGAGGGTGTGGGGGGCAGAGCCCCCCAACAAGGGGGGCTCGGGGGGCGAAGCCCCCCGCAGAAAAAGAAGTAGATGTTCCTTACTCTTGTAGTACTATTAGTAGGTTAGGTTAGGGTTATCTTCTGTTCCTTAGAGCGGAAATAGGCATCCCGCGAAGCGGGGTGACGTATACACGCTGGCGATCAGGTTAGGTTAGGTTAGGTTTTAGGTTAGGCAGAATAGGTAGGCTAACCACAATTAGGGAAAATAATCACGAGGACAAATAATGTTAGGTAGTACAAATATAGGACAAACTACAATAGGCCATACAAAGTTAGGAATAATAATCATTAGGATTAACGATCATTAGGCTTACTGATAATTATGATACATGACTATTATGGCACATAACGTTAGAATGAATAATCAATATGGCAAGTGACGTTAGGAAATAAAACATTACGGAAAAAAAAAATCATCCGTACGATGTTAGGAAAACTAAAGATAGGGCATTATGAGTGTTAGGACAAATGATCATTAGGACAAAAAACGTTAGGGAATACAAAAATAGGTTAAAAAACTTTAGGGATTCCGATATAGATCCTAATTTTTCATGTCCGACATGTCATATCAATCAGGCATAACAAGTTTCGCTTAATTTAGTCACACCGAATCTTAGACTTGTCGAAATTTTATTTGACTTAAATCTATATTATCCGAATGATTGTTTACCCGAATAGAATGTTAGCATAATATTGATATGGCAGCATTTCATTATGCATAATGTTCTTTTATATGTACCTAATTTAGCAGAATTTTGATACCTCGAAATCCTGTCCGAATTTACATCCAAGACAACAATAGTACTATTTCTTGATTACTGTAATGGTGAATGACAAAAAAAACTCAAATTTTGCATAGTTACGTTACGTTAGGTGTAGGTTAGGTCAATTTGAAAAAAAATAGGTTTAGGTTAGGTTAGAGTTGTGTCCAGGCGCGAAGCGCCAAACTATGCGGAATAGGGGCTCCGCAAAGCGGAGGCCCGTTGACACCGCCCCAGGAAGCGGAACATAAGGCGACTGTCCTCGCTTAGGTCATTATTAGGTTAAGTTAATACTCAATTTATTAATTCGGCGAAATAAACTTCTGCGAAAACTAACTTTCTGCGAAACTAGGTTATGCGTAAGTCATTTTCTGCCAAATTACTATACGGAATTCAGAAAATATGTATATATATTTACAGCAGCGGAAGTCTTTCGGCCGAAATGATGAATGATGAATAAACCGCCACACAATTCCAAATCGTAAAAGATTTTAGTACTAATTCCTTTGTTTATGCATACAAATTTTAGTTCACTAGTTCGCCATTAGATGTCGCTATCATGGCGAAAATAAAACCCCAAAATAATTTAAATAAAAAAAAATAGTTTAAAAAACTGAAACCCGACTACGGAAAAAAACGCGCTCTGAAAAGTATGAAATAAGAAAAATTTGAAGTACTATCCACAATTAATATGGTCCTCCTTGACCACAAATATGAACCTCCGCAAATTAACGTCTGATTCAATCAAGCAAGAAAATATTCTTGTCCGAAATTCTTATACAGACTTCAGAGGAGAGCCGTGGTCGCATGCCACCATAAAATGAACTGTTAAGTACCTAAGCAACCCTTAAGGCAAGGTGGCATGCAACCAGGCTCTCCTCTGAAGTCTGTATAAGAATTTCGGACTAGAATATTTTCTTGCTTGATTGAATCAGGCGTTAATTTGCGGAGGTTCATATTTGTGGTCAAGGAGGACCATATTAATTGTGGATAGTACTTCAAATTTTTCTTATTTCATACTTTTCAGAGCGCGTTTTTTTCCGTAGTCGGGTTTCAGTTTTTTAAACTATTTTTTTTTATTATTAGTTCATCTATTATATTATTTATTTAAGAGAAATTTATTTATTTACTAGCTGACCCCGGCATACGTTATTCTGCCTTATAGAAATAGCAATTAAAAAATGGGGGGTAGGGGTAGGTGGGTGAAAAATACCTTACTGTCTCTTCACATACCTACCCAATACCCAAAAAAAGAACATAAAAATCAGTCGAGCCGTTTCTGACGAATGCGACCATAAAAAACCGTGACACGAGATTTTTACTATGTAAGATTATCACTTTGAGTATAAACAGGTTAGTCCGATGAAAGGCTTAGCTTATTCTGAGCACGGATCTCCAGCACCACATTTCTAGGACGTCAATCTTTCCTCGCTCCTGCAATTTTAGTGTACGGCCAGCTGCAGTGAAAAGGTACTAACCCCCGGTATGGATACCGCCGTTACAATGGGGGTTCCTTTTTTTTGCAGCTGACTTTACATGACTGCGTTCCATAAAGAAAATTCGGGAACTTAACGGGAGTATTTTTTTAACATATATCTGACCCCTGATTCAGTAATACTTAGCCTATTCACTCTAGCCTGGAAGAGCCCTAGGTTTTATTTAACTGGAAATACAGACGACGGGAGCGAATTCCATTCATTAGCAGTCGCATTAGGAAACGAAAGATGAAGGGAACCGTTCGGGCGGGCCCTTTGATCAATTATAACTGTAGATCCACAGTCGCGCGCCCGAAAATGTCCGTCAAGGGCAAAAATATGTATATACTTTAGTACCTTGCCACTTTAACCACTGTGACAGTTCATATATGGCAGTTCAAATATGACGAAAATAGACAAGGTACTAAAGTGTATACATATTTTTGCCCTTGACTGTCCGAGCCAAATGAGCGCCACTTTGATAAAAGTGGCCTTCTTTTTTCTCAGTAAGTTGCGTGAAATTGTCAAGTTTAGCTGTCAAGTGTCAACCGAAATTCGACTGTAATGAAGTAAAGACTAGGTTCAAATTTCTGTGTAGGTGATGATTTTAATTGTTATGCAAACAAATAAAAAAGTTCGGACATTTTTTGAAGGGGATTTTGTTCGGCAATGTGTATCTTCAGTTATAATTGATCAAAGGGCGGGCCAATGGAATACTAACCACATAAGGATGAAGACGCTCCCTCCGCCTCGACGTCCGTTAGTAAAACGGAGATGGAGGAACTTAATCGTGTAATTGTATTTTTCGATATACCTAGTTCGACGCGTTCGATGCGGATGGCGCAGGAGCGCAGGAGCGATCTGTTTGGCGAGCCTTGGGGAGGCCTATGTTCAGCAGTGAACGTCTTTCGTCTGAAATGATGATGATGATGATTCTTCGATATTCAATGGTCTCTCCAGACGTTATCCAACTTCCGCGCTACCGATCGGAGTATAAAGCGCAGCGTCGCTTTATTTCTCTAATGTCATCCTGAACACGATCTTAGATAGATTCGACTGTACATTTATCCGACACTCCTGTAATAAATAGATGTAGCTGTGTGTGTGTTATAGCTGTGTTATAGAAAAGGTACTGGCTATAGTTTAGATTTTTATCATTGTGTCGTAATTATTAATTAATTTCATTTCAGGTTTTTAATTTTTTATCGATAAGTAGTCGTTTTTCCCATTTTCGTAATTAATTTAACCCATTATGAGCTAGTGGTGCCGTTTGGCACCCAATTTTATGTGTTTATAATTTTTTAGTCATACGCAAACGCAATGCCCTCATTGGTACAATCAGTTGCAGCGAAAAGGTACACTCTGCCGCTGACTGTACATTTCAATTGTACGATTACCTAATTTTGTGATATAAGTTCAGCTCATAATGGGAATTTAAATTCTTGTCAATTTTCCATTTAATTTCATTTTTCTTTAAATATGGTCTAGGTATTAAAATAATGAACTTTTTTTTATACATTCACACTTTTATTCTTTTATTTTGTAAGTGCATATACATATAGGTAGATACGCATCGCATAGTTTTTCCCATCAAGTTGCACAGAATTTTTACGGTCGTAATTAGTAAAAGATTAGGTAACCTAATTCATTCAAATATTCTCAAACTGTTCAATAATAATATTTTGTCTTTATTGGTTACCCCAAAAACTTAAGTAGAAGGAAAGGGATAAAGCATCATGCCAACAAAAAAACGTTTAATAGCGTTTATTAATAAAAGGGAGTGTTTTTACGAGGAACTTGGAAATTATGTATATTTTATGTGAATTTTATTATATTTCCGTGCAAAGTCAACGCGGTTGTTTTTATGTTTTAACCGACTGCATTGGAGCAAAAAGGAGGGTTATGTTTTAAATTAGCGTTTATGGATATATCCAATTTTAAGTTCCTAGTTATTTCGTAAGCAACTTAGACGACCTTGATAAATTACGATGAGTAATTCATCTTCACAGTGACTTAGGGCCCTATTTCACCACAGTGACTATTGTCGCACCTATTAATAATACACATTATTACATGCAAATATACGCGTATGTTAATCACAAAATGCTACAATTGTAACGCAAGACTGACACAGCTTTAATCTCATGTCAAGATTTATCGACAAATCTACAAATACTATGTCGATGTCGACTACAAAAAAAATACTCTCGTTTCACAACATTAGCACATTTAGTGCCAAGAACCCACCATTCATTCATTCATTTCAGTTTTTATATAATAAAGAACAAAGAATATAGTACATTACTGCAACAGAAATATAAACTATACGTATTTATATATATATATATATATATATATATATATATATATATATATATATATATATATATATATATAACGACCGCTTTAGCCTAGTTGGTGGTGACCCTGCCTACGAAGCAAGAGGTCCTGGGTTCAAATCCCGGTAAGGGCATTTATTTGTGTGATGAGCACGAATATTTGTTCCTGAGTTATGGATGTTTTCTATGTATTTAAGTATTTATTTATTTATATTTATATAAGTATGTTTATCGTCGTCTAGTACCCATAGTACAAGCTTTGCTTAGTTTGGGACTAGGTCGGTTTGTGTGAGATTGTCCCCTAATATTTATTTATTTAAATACGTATAGTTTACATTTCTGCTAAGTCAGAATCTGTGTGTAAGTGCCGAGAAAGCCTTTTGCAGAGTCAAGTTCAAGTTCAACGCGCTTATTTTATTACAGTAAAATCAATATTAATTACAAGTATTTTCTTCAGCGAAATTATATCACGATGTCCTTCAAGTTTCGCGATATCGCGACGACTTCCGCGATCCCGTAATTGAAGAACCCAATGCAAACTTCCCTGAAACATTCAATACCACATCTCGCGGTCCTTGTCCCACAGCACGGTAAAGAAAGGAACAGTTACACCAATTTGGCTAAGAGGCACTTGAGTGTTTGTACAGAGTTCTGGGCGAAGTTTGATAATTAGAAAACTGTTTGATTAAGCCTGCTCGTCGGATTGCATGATTTATTTTTTTATTAATTAAGAGTAAGTTTCGAACGGCCGATTCAGCTGTGATTTGTGGAATTCGTTTCAACTTGAATGGTTCTCTATTTAATCCATACTAATATTATAAATGCGAAAGTATGTCTGTTACCTCTTCACGCTTAAACAGCTCAACAGATTTAGATGAACTTAAGTATAAAGATAGTTTTTATCCCGGAAAATTGCATCGTTGCCATGAGATAGCGAGAAATAAATTCTTTTCATCTCTCCTGTTTGGAAAGTTAAATTTTCATGGGTAGATAGCCGGGTGGAAAATTGCGTTTTCATCTCTAGGGTGGAAAGTAATTTTTTTTTAATTTTAACGATTACCCTCGGAGTCGAAGATAATTCAGTTACGTCAATGAAACTTTTTTTCACGTTTCGGCATGGCCATCTAGATGCACGTCGTGACCAAGGAGCTTATAATATACAACACTGGAGGTTGTACGCCGAACATCCGTTTGAAACAAGAAATTTGATTTATTGAATCAGGCGTTACTTTGCGGAGGTCCATATTAATGAACTAAAACAATTACTTTGCTCACCCGCGACCTTACAATAGTTACGTTTATGCAAGAAATGTGTGTTCATGCAGTTCCTCCACCTCCACACTGTACGAACACACACAAATCACATAAACCCAACCATCACCACCACCAAGCTACACTGACGCGTTTCGAACTCAACCAGAGCTCATCTTCAGAGTTCTCAGACGCAGACTCAGTCTTTCACTAACCGAGGCCACGCAAAATCCTTAAAATTAGGATTAAGGACTCGTTTTGCATGTTTTGTAATGTTCTTTGCTTGAAATAAACAGCTTAAAATTTAAATTTTTTTTTTTTTAGTTAAAACAACCGTATGCTATGCTACCAATATACCTATATATAATATATTTTGTTACTATACCTATAAAACCGCCTAAACTACTGGTGATAGAGTTTGGATGGATGGTAATGGTGATGGCGATGGCGATGGCGATGGCGATAGCGATGGCGATGGTGATGGCGAAAGCGATGGCGAAAGCGATGGCGAAAGCGATGGCGATAGCGACGGTGATGGCGATGGCGATGTCGATGGCGATGGCGATGGCGAACGCGATGTTGATGGTGATGGTTTTTTGTAGTATTTTACTTTCCTCACAGTCGAAATGAAAAGTAGAGTGTCAAACTCGGGTGAAATTACCCATTTCCCCTCGAACTATTGGCGCTCTCACTTCGTGCGAGCGCCAGAAATATCTCGGGTTCGATGGGTCACTTTCCACCCTTGGTTATCAATCTACTATTTCATCACACTTGCTCGTTAATGGTGTTATTCCATGCCTGTATACTAAATGACAATGGCCTAAATTGTTATTAAGGGAGTTATGGATTTACGTACAGTTTTCTAACTTTACTTTTAAAATTTGCAAAGAAGTTAGTAGGTAGGTATGTCATTTCAGACTAAGGAGGTTTTAAGTAAGCCAACGTTTTATTTATATCTTTAAAACTTTGATATAACCCAATTTTACAACACAAAACTTATCTACGCTCCATGAAACTTTGCTATTTTTATATTTTCAATTTATATCAAAGAGTTTTGCAATAATTTTAGTTAAAAAAGATTATCATTTTGGTAGAATCTGGCCGTATGACCATTCGAATTCTAAACTAAACACAGTTTACATTATCTATGGTAGATGACTCGAAAAAAGTGACAACCTGTATTGGCGGGTAGCCATTATTTTATTAAATTTAAGTGTTTAGAGACAAAATAATTTTATTTTTGGTTTTATTTCCTCGCAATGTGATGAAAATCATTGTGTGTATCACGGGCAGTGAGGGGATTACAAATTCGAGTCATTAAAACCCTCCGCCTTCGGCGTCGGGCTTCTAACAGACTCTCCCGATAGTCTATTTAGAAGATCTCGTTAGTAATCCCCTACTTACGGCCCTTGATGCACAATGTACTTTCACTAGCTGTTGCCCACGACTCTGTCTGCGAACAATTTCTTTATCGCTATCCCGCGGGAACTATGCACTTTTCTGGGATGAAAACTATTCTATGTCCTTTCCAGGGTCTCTAACTAAATGTCTCCATACCAAATGTCGTCTAAATAGCTCCAGCGGTTTAAGTGTGAAGAGGTAACAAATAGACAGACAGAAGTTAATTTCGCTATTATAATATTAGTAAGGATTTACCTTGCTCCTCCGCTATCACACGTGCATGACGATTACACGTATTATTATTCTAGGTGGACTTGTACGAACCAGAGTTAACTAATTATATACAGGGTAATTTTTTAGTCAGTGCACAAATTTTGATATTTGATTCAGTATCGTTGATAGATCACGATTATCTGTTCGAGAATTTGTTTTTTTACATTTTGAAATTTGGGTTTGTATAGTAATTCATCCAATAATTGTTCGAGTTACTATGAAAAACAAAAAAAAATTAAGTAATAAATATTATAATGAAAAATTCTGAAATTTGTTATTTTAACGATACTAAATGACATATTAAAATTTGTGCACTTATTAAAAAATTACCCAGTATAACTCCAAGCTAAGTGCTATCCCAGGGTTAAGTAAGTAGGTATAGTGGCAAAAATGCAGAACTTCACACGCACATTATTGAATTTATTAACAGGTCTCTCCACTTGATCAGAATCAAAAAAATGTTTTTTTGTAGAACATAGGTAAGCAATAGGATAACAACTGTTTAGTACATCCGTGGACTATGTCTTGTCAATGGGCGTACAAAACAGTTAAGTACAAATATTCTCTCAATCTTCCACTCAATTCCATGTCAGGTCCACCTCAGTCTATTTTACCGTCAGTGCCCGTCGAGCGGTGCTCACCATCTTTAACAGCTTTGTTTTTCTGGTTCTGCAATTTAAATAGGTAGCTGGATCGGCAGACATTGTTTTATTCGCCGTTCGCTGCCTTTCTAACTCTGTTTACACATTCATCAATAAGGTCAGAATTTGCACAACGACAAAACAAGGAGCAGACTTCCATATTAACCAATCCAAGACGTCTATGTCTTGTATGAAGCAATAGCATTTCTCTGGTAGGAATGTATTTTGATTCATCTCTGAATAAATACTTGAATTTTTTAATATGTCGGGTATTATGATCTCTAATCGCTATTGATTGACTGGCTGATAGACAACGCAGAACCTGAACCGTGAAGCAGGTGACTTAAAATTTAGAAGACATAGGTACAGCCACGAGCTTTAATTTGGGACCCACTTAAGGTTGACAGACCTGTCATAAAATATTGTATAGGAATTAAAAGGGTATTTTTTCGAAGTGGGTCCCAAATTAATGCACGCGACCGTACCTTGAATAGGTATAATAGAGCTGTAATAAGAAAAAAGTATTTTATCGGAATTCTCACGGGATAGAAAATTCGGCTTCTTTTTGTTTCCAAGAGCATGAATTAAAATAAGTAATAAGGGCATTTTAAATTTTAAGTGTACCGTTAACTTTTTTAATGAGAAAATTTTCTGGTATTTTTATTCAAAATTGCGAGTAGGTACTATTTACTTTTTTCGAGAAAAATAGTTTTTTTTTGTCACTTGTTTTTTTTGTGCGGTTTATATGGCTTGTCAACTGCCATAGAAAAAAATGCATGGAAAATTAGGAACATTTTTTTAATCATCAAAATCAATACTGCTTTTTATTATAAATAAGAAAACCCCAAAACTACCTAATTCTGAAAAAAAGTAACAGGACATTTTGAATTGAAAATGGCCTTCAACTAAAACCATTAAAAAATCTGCTCACAATTTTTACAGCATAACATTATATTCTAAAATCAACTCAAAATCTCTTACAAAGCCGGCAATTTAAAGGCAACAAGATGAATTAGCTTCGCGAATTTCCCGTGACGACGTCGTGACGGTGTCGTCGCGTCGTGTCGGGCCAGTCGTCACGCACGCGCCGTGTCGCCCGGGACGCGACAACCGCCCCCCACTTTAGCTTCGGTATGATGCGCTCGCGGAAATAGGGTGCGAGGATTGGGGTCAGCGGTATACCTTTTTTGGGGTACTGTGGGGTGCATAAAGGAGTCTGTACTAAGGTTCTACTGTCTATTCTTCAGTCTGTTTGACTTTTCTTCCGTCTGGTACAATTCCGAGTACCTACCGCACGCCGAAGTTACCGAGGAACGAGTATTAAAAATCGATGGATCGATTGATCGATAGTTAGTTCGATCAATGCTATCGATGAAACTATGTCCTAAAGTTTTATTGAATTGTCTGTCAAAAAGCTGTATCTTCAGAACCGTACTAAGCAAATCCTCAATAAAAATTCTTCAATGATGTCTTCAATTTATAAAACCGTATGCAATTTTGTGTACAATTTTTAATTTCAAAGTAAAAGTCATAATATCTTCATTCAATTTAGGCGGTTCGAAAAAACCTTGTTAAGAAACTCAACAAGGTATATAATTATGTTTTATACTATAACAAATCTACCATGTTATTTGATTACATATATCTACAGTATTTAATTGGCAGTTAGTTAATTGACCTCTCTGAGTCCAGCAATTACAGCTACACTTGCCCTTTGAAGTCGTCTCAGACTACTTTACCACCCTAAGTTTACGCTATTTGCACGTGGTAAAAGTCATAGTCCACTTCCGCTTGCATGTCAATGTGAAATCAGCCTTAGTGAAACTTTTATCAACCAGAAGCGGATGTTGAAAACGATAAGGGTGTAATAGTATTTTCTTGACCAAGTTACATAACTATGTTAAACTATAAGTGTTTTGACTAACCCTGTTTTAACTATCACACCTGGGCGACCGAGCTTCGCAAACTAGTAAGCTAAATCGATTATTCGCCCTCGAAACCCCATACATAGCAAATTTCATCGTAATGTTTAGACCCGTGTCCAAGATCCCCAGAATAACAAAATAAATATACAAGAATTACTCTTTGAAAGGTACACATATTTATTACCGAAAAAAAAAGTTGTTACGTTTATTATGTTAAGAATAGAGAAAAATTGTTCGGGGAACTTGAATCCACATTGTCCATTTTATTGTTCGCGTCTATCTTGTGGACAAGGCAAAAGTTAAGGGTATATACTTTGATCAATTATAACTGAAGATACACATTGCCGAACAAAATCCCCTTCAAAAAGTGTCCGAACTTTTTTATTTGTTTGCATAACAATTAAAATCATCACCTACACAGAAATTTGAACCTAGTCTTTACTTCATTACAGTCAAATTTCGGTTGACACTTGACAGCTAAACTTGACAATTTCACGCAACGTACTGAGAAAAAGAAGGCCACTTTTATCAAAGTGGCGCTCATTTGGCTCGGACATTTTCGGGCGCGCGACTGTGGATCTACAGTTATAATTGATCAAAAGGGTCTAATAGCCAATATTTTTCAGTCAAGTCTACATCGGCGTATGGGACGCCTGGCCAACTTTCAGCCCATTTAAATATATCTTATATATATATTTTTTTGAATGTGTCGCCAGAGGGGCCAAAGACGCGAAGTCTTTGCTGTTTTTTACTTTAAGGATTGGAAGGGTGACTTGTGCTCGGGAAAAAAACCCTTCGGACGAACTGGGAATGGAGGGCCCAGACAGTGTCCGACTTGCATGGACTAAAAAACCCGGTCACAAGTCCCCTTCTCTATTGGTTATCAAAACAAAAACGTGTGCTTTAAATTTTGAGGAGGGGAGGGGTAGGGAGGGGACTTAATCTACCCACAGTGTCCTGCCTCAGCCATTTGCTGGAAGGCCGGGAGAGGAGCATGCATTCTCCCGCTGGGCACTGGGGGTGCTTAGGTCGGTCTTTTATGTTTTTACCCGTTGGTTCAAAATATATCTTATATTTGCTGACTTGGAGTCGCTAATTTTATGTCCACAGGAGAGACTTGTTTGAAACTTTTGTTTCTTACGGTGTGAATGACCCGTATCAAAAAAAGGGTTTAAATAAAAAACGGTATTGTTTTGTTAGAGTCAGATATTGTTCAAGGACTGTGTTTCAATTAGATAGTGGCTATAAATTATCAATTTATTACCAGCATATTTTGTGTCTCTCTACTGGGCATAAGCCTCCTCTCAAAATGAGAGGGCTAGGGCTAGTCCCCCGGAGGGCCACACTTCACACAAACTATTAAATCACACGTAAATTGCAAATGCAATAATAATAATAAATAAATCATGGGTCGATTTACACCAATTGATCTAGTCCCAAACTAAGCAAAGCTTTAACTATAGATACCTACCAGACAACGGATAAACATGCTTATATAGATAAATACATACTTAAATACATATTAAACATCCAAGACTCGAGCAAACATTCGTATTTATCACACAAATATCTTCCCTGACAGTGAATCGAACCCGGCGGGACTTCAAGCTTTGTAGTCAGGTGCTCTAACCACTAGGCCATCTGGTCGTCAAATATTAAACACATAAATTTAAAAAAGGGTCAAAGTAATGGTCCTCTGCTTGAGAAACCATTGGTCAGAGCCTTAGGCTACCATGATTTTCAAAGGCTCTATAATCATCACCATCATCGTCAGCCGAAAGAGCACCATAGTAACTGTGCCTGCGTCACCCGCATCCATCTGACTTCCGCGACCTTCATCAGGTCATCAGTTCACCTTAGAGTCTACTACTAAGCTTTTCTAGCTCAACGGCCATCACTTTTTCGAGCAATGTGACCTGCAAACTATCATTGAAGGCATTTGTCAGACTATGTCACTTTGATTTGGCTATAATATCGGAGGGTAATCTCATGTTATCCGTTTTAACTGCCAAAAACATCGCACCCCAATTCTCCGTGTCTAGTATCGAAGGCTCCCGTTTGCCTATGCCCTGCGCAGTTCGTAGGGCGGGAGCGGCTCGCTCTAAGTGTTACCACATTGAAAAATAAAAAAATCAGGGTAAAAGCTCGATATCCACAATAAACAACTCTAACTGTTGAGTTGGTTACCTAGTATGTAGTTTCAATTTGAAGTATATGTGCTTGAGGAGTCAAAAACAATGACATCTTAAAAATTCAGAACCCTGGCAGAAGTGAAAAAACAAAGAAATAAATATGGTGGAATTTTTTACAATTATCCACTTAGAGACCAAGCCCCAAACTAAGGAAATCAGCTAAGTACTATGAGAGCTATACAAATGGATGAACATATTTCTATAGACACTTAAGACTTGACTGCAAGCATTTGTATTTATTACACAAATGACTGCCCTAGGTAGGTACGGGAATTCGATCCCGGAACCTTCAGTTTCTTACTCAGTAACCACTAGATGCCTAAGTCGCCGAATCCCGGCTAAAAAGCCCAATTCCTGTTACTGGTAACTCGGGGCGCGATGGGCGGCCCGATTCATGCTTACGGCGTCCCGTCAGCTGTTCGCGGGCCATGAATGCGACGCGCCCGCGCTCGCCGCATCGATTGACTGATACCTGAGCTGCTCAGAGAGGAGCCACGTGCGCCGAGCACCCGTCAGGCCTTCAGTGCCGCCTCGCCCGCTGGCCCGACCGCACGCCGCGACCCAACCGTCCACTCCACACATGTGACGCGACAACACCTCAATGGATTGCCAGAGGTGACCGGTCGGCGGACCAACCACGAAACCCTACGGGTAAGCTTTATTTCCCAAGCAATTAACGCGTTATTTTTTCGAAATAATTCGCCGATAGCATTAATAGTTGGGAGACAATCGTGCGACTGCGCCGTGTGATGTTTACCAGCCCTAGTACCTTCTCATTACATTAGCCGATTTTTCTAAAGGAATGTTATTGTTATCGATCGTTTGCATGCTCCTCTCATTTCGGACAAATTTATTAAATCGAATGTTTACGTAAGAGGAATGGCTGCTGATCGGGACGCCTGTGTATCCACGAAATTGAAAAGGATGATTATCATTGAAAACGGGCTTGTCAATACGCGTAACACTAACAAAAATTACGTTATCTATCTCTGCCGCTCCTTGACGTTACATAAAATACCGGTGATTTGATGACAACAGTTTAAATAACCTTCCCCTAATATTATGACCGTCTTGACCTCATATATTTGTAGCTGTCGTCTCTATACTTACGAGAAGCTGCTTTCTCTACGTACACCACATAACAATTGACCTATCTTAACATGTCCATCGCTTTCCGTCTGAACTCTTCTCCGTATTTCATTTTTTGTGAGCTATTTCATACGCAATATCGTTACTGTTGTATTATCATCATACCGCTACGATTTGGCACGATTAAGCAAAGTAACTTTTGACTTATGACAATCTTTGGAAGTAGCAATTCATGTCAGTAATTTGCAATTGTAAGTACATCAGGTACGATTACGTTTCATCTTTATCATCAGTGTACCTAGTGATATATTTTTTCTGCTGACTTAATTCAACATTATTTACATCTTGATTCATTAGTTAATTAACTGCACTACAGTATTAAATTGGAGCCTTTTTACGATCTTCCCTTGGGTGTTGTGTGTATTCAACTCTGTCTATTCAAGCAGATACAACTTACTATAGCAGATAATTTATTACTTTTTTCACTAACACATTATTTATTTTTAAATAATTTTTAAATACTGATTTAAATGGGTTGTCAAGCAAGTCACTTTTTAATTGTCATTACTTATACTATGTCATGTTATTTAAATTTGACTTTATAATCTTTTTAAAACAATTCTCTTCGTAATGGATCATCATTAGTTAAATACTAAACTTCATGACATGATAAAATGACTTCACCTTCTACTATTATTAAAACACAAATATTTAGACAAAACAGAACACTATAGGAATGTTTTGGATAAAATTTAAGAATGTTTAAGAATCTTATTTAACCTCAGGGGATCTGACCATTTTTATACTGAACATAAAAAAAAAATATCACGGGACAATTCACACCAATTGACCTAGTCCCAAACTAAGCTTAGCAAAGCTTGTGTTATGGGTACTAGGCAACGGATAAACATACTTATATAGATAGATACATACTTAAATACATATTAAACACCCAAGACCCGAGAACAAACATTCGTATTTTTCATACAAATATCTGCCCCGACACGGGAATCGAACCCGGGACCTCAAGCTTCATAGTCAGGGTCTCTAACCACTAGGCCATCTGGTCGTCAAAAAAAATAAAAAATAAAAATAAGAAATGTTATGTAAACACTATGTGAAATTATCTATGTACAAATTGAGTATTGTATGTATTGTAGTAATTGATTTGATGCGAAAGAAAATCTTCGAAAACGAATGAGAATTTTTAACTTTTTTAATATTAAAAACTTTTTGACACAGCCACGCGACCTGACATTCCCACAACGACATTTTAAAACACAAAAACATGTAGTTGGTTAGTTGGTTATTTCAAAACAAAAAGTTCGAAATTCATTAAAGAAAAATTTTCTTGTACCAGTATTTGTCGCCATCTCATCATTTAATTTTATCCTTCTCTCAGATTGAAAGGACTTGGGTTGTAGTTCCGACATGGGCCCAATACAGATTGGGAACTCCATACGCCTTTTCATTGCTCCGCAGTATACAAGTGTCTTCACGACGTTTTCCTGCACCGAAAAGCTCATGGTTATTATAATTTTCAAATGTAATTCCACACATAAATTTAGAAAAATAGTGTTTCAAAATATAAAAATAATGTGACTAAGTAATGTGTACGAGGGAGTTGCATTCTGTATCCGCCCACATTGTTCGCCCTGCTTCCTTGACCTGATCTGAGCCAGTTTAGCTTGTGTGGAATACCAAACATCCATGAAATGCATCCGCTTGAGATTGCTAGTGCACTAACAAAAGACTTTTATTCTGTACTCATTTTACTTTATTACTGTGTAGCCCGCATGTGACATAGCGGATGAAAGGCGCTTTAGTAAAAAGTCGGATTTTTGAGTACTCAGTATCTTACCTACTAATATTACAAACGTGAAATTTTGTATGGATGGATGTGTGGATGTTTGTTATTATTTTACGCTAAAACGGTTTGACGGGACCTGATGAAATTTGGCACAAACATAGTTTATAACCTAGATTAACATAATAATATATGATACTTTTTATCCCGGAAATTTGTATAGTTCCCGCGGAATAGCGATAAACAAATTCAGGCAACATCTAGTCGTTCATAAGCTAGCAATAATATGACGCACGCAACTTTGTATGTGTGCGTGTTTGTTACTCTTTCACGTTAAAAAGGATCCATTAATTTGGGTAAAACTTGCTACGTAGGTAGCTGGCTCTTGAGAATGACCTGTAGTCTATTTTTATTCCAATATTCCCACGGGATTAGATTATGTATTGTTTAAGTAAAATCCCGAAAACTGAGCTAGGCTTAGAGCCATGAAATTTTGTAGGGATGTTCTTTATGCAACATAAATAAAGGCAACAATGTAGTTGTTGGGAATTATGAAGGGAATTTTGTAAAATTTCGGACGTTTAATTAAACTACTAGATGTAATGGTTAATGTGAGCAAAGCAGCGGGTACAGGCTAGCAGATTTGTACAGGATGCCCCAAATAATCTGGTACTGAGCGAGAAGTCGAGTTTTATTCATTTTGGAAAATATAAGAAAAAAAATCCATGTTAAAAGATAGATAGAAAAATAATAGGTAATAGAGTCACACAATATATCACTTTTTATCATCACCACAGCCTATATACGTCCCACTGCAGTGCACAGGCCTCCTCTCACGTTAAGAGGGCTTGGGCCGTAGTTCTTACGTGGGTCCAGTGCGGATTGGGAAATTTTAGTATAAAGTTTTAGTAATTTTAGTTTTAGATATTTTCGAAATGATAACTGTTATCGCTGACCGAAGTGATATTTTTTGTCAGAACTGTTACAACTTCGCTTCTTGCCCTGTACAGTCACGAACTTTAATTTGGGACAACCTTTATAATAGCTTTTATCCGAAACTTTGTCTGTGCAATTCGGTTATCACTATCCTGCGAGGACAATACATTATTTGGGACAAAATTCCATGCAATTTTTATTATTTTTAGAAAACAGAGATATCACTTTTTTAGGCTACAGAAGATGTTTATGTAGAACAATTTTTTTCTCACATAGGTATATCTAAAAGGGCCAGTGGTAAACAAGTTCTTTACGAATGTCATCGTGATATTCGACGAATATGACTATTCTTTAATGTTGATATTCGGCGAATACGAGCTCTTGTATTCGTTGCATCACTAAAATAAACTTATTTAAATTTACAGCGTTAAAACATTAAACATTTCTGCAGAAATGACCCGTCAATTTGAGCGTATATTGAGAGACAGTAACTAATTGAATGAAATTAATGAATCGATTAACGAGAAGCGAGCATTTTCTGGGTTGGATTCCCAACACCAATGGAAGTATAGGTCAGGGATCATGGAAAAGTGAAGCTTACCTTGGCATCCTAGTAATAGGTATTAGTCTGGCTTATGCTTATTAGGTAATAGTTGTGTTAGATGATATTATGGTTTCTTGTTTGTTGATGGATGACGTGATGGTCCCGAAGGAAATTCAGCGCCGTTCGCAAGACCGCCACTTTGCTGATATAAGAGGGGGCAAACAAGCAGACGGGTCACCTGATGGAGAGCGATCACCGTCGCCCATGGACACCCGCAACACAGGAGGAATCACAGGTGCGTTCCCGACCCTTTTAGGAATTTATATAATTGTTTGATATAGTGAAAATAAACGGATCACTCACGACATTATTTTTTTTAGAAATGTTTTTCAAATAACTCAGATAATGACGACTGTTATGTAAATTTTTCCATAAGTGTTTTTCAGATAACTCAAATGGCGACTGTTTTGTAAATTTTAGGAATTTCTATCGGAATTTAGTTAAATACTAAAATTTCAATTTGACTCGTTCTAAAGACTCAAGCGAAGCCGCGGCAAAATGCCAGTACTCAAATACAGTATTATTCGACCAACTAAGTAAGTGCTTTATCATTTTTTTGACAGTTTTTTTAAATGAATATGGCAAGGCTGATTGTCACATTGACTTGTTAGACAAAATAGCCTTTGATGTTTTAAACCGTACGACGGACATTGAACCTTAGGGTGTCCTAACCGGTTTAAGTATGTGTAGTAAAAACTTTGATCAATTATAACTGTAGATCCACAGTCGCGCGCCCAAAAATGTCCGAGCCAAATGAGCGCCACTTTGATAAAAGTGGCCTTCTTTTTTCTCAGTACGTTGCGTGAAATTGTCAAGTTTAGCTGTCAAGTGTCAACCGAAATTCGACTGTAATGAAGTAAAGACTAGGTTCAAATTTCTGTGTAGGTGATGATTTTAATTGTTATGCAAACAAATAAAAAAGTTCGGACACTTTTTGAAGGGGATTTTGTTCGGCAATGTGTATCTTCAGTTATAATTGATCAAAGACTAAAAATGTCAAGTTTTGTTTGTGTATCACAGCGCCCGAAAACTTCAGTAATCCATGGAGTAATCTATAAACATCTGTAGCTCTCAACCTTGACGCTGGCAAAATTGTCCAATTGGACAGACGCCATTTAATAAAAAAAAAAAAGAAAAACCTTAGGGTGGAAAAGGAATTAATTAATCAACTATACATAAACTCAGATCTCAAAAAGCCGTGGTGGCCTAGTGGTTTGACAGATTGCCTCTCAAGCAGAGGGTCGTGGGTTCTCTTGAGTTTTTCGGAATTTATGTGCGAGTTTATGTTTGAAATTCACCATGAGCTTTACGGTGAAGGAAAACCTGCCCACACCTGAGAAGAAATTCAATGGAGTGTGTGAAGTTCCCAATCCGCACTGGGCTGCGTGGGAACTACGGTCCAAGCTCTTTCAGTCTGAGAGGAAGCCTGTGCCCTGCAATGGGACGTATATACGCTGGGATGATGTTGATGATGATGGCATAACCTCATTAAAAATAACACCAACGAGAAGAAATTGAACTACTAAATAGATAGCTTAAAAATTTACAATGAATAAGAACACAATAAACAAAGGAGTGTCAAATTTTAACTAAAATATAAAACAATCGAAACAAACACACATACAGCTACCTCTAACATTAGCCGGGGTTAAAATGCTCATGGACTTACGAGATTATCCTCGGCCACAATGGGAACCGCTGGCAAAACATAAATTTCCTTTTAGGATTCAGTAGCTCAAAAAGTAAAGCCGACTGTGCGTGACCCTTTCTATTCCAACGACACTATACGTGTACTCACACTCAGTAGCGTACCACCTAAACTCTTATAATAATACTAGCTGTTGTCCGCGACTCCGTCTGCGAAGAATAGGGGTATAAAAAATAGCCTACGACCTATTTCTCAGACCTACCGAATATGGAGAAAAAAGTTGTATAAAAATCGGTTAAGCCGTTTCGGAGCAGTTCGATAACAGACACCGTGACACGAGATTTTTATACAGGGTGAGCTCAAATTTCACAAACTCAATGTATGGACGTCCCAAATTTTATAAGACTAATTTTATTAAAACAAATGAGTTAGCGCATTATATTGTCCATCATTAACCTTTTCAACGCTCTGTCAAATACAACAGCTCTCACTCATACGCCATGACATCGGAATGTCAAACGCGAAGTTGAACCCTACAGAAATGCATGTAAGTAGATATCGCTCTACACGCCGTGACTGATATATCAGTCGTTGGCGTAGAACCTGCGGTGCTTATATAAGTGTCGTTGGCGTCGAAAAGGTCAACTGAGTACAAAACACTAATTTTGTATCACCAATTTGAATTCATCCTGTATATTAGACTATCTTTTATTTGTAACCTCTTCCATGTGAACTATTAGATCTAGTCATAGGGTAGTTGCAGTGGCAGATTAACAACGTAGCAAGAGTAGGAAATGTCACGGGCCTCGCGCATATAATGGGGGCCCGCGCACAAACGTTTTCTGACCATAAAAAATATTCAGATTTAAGTGTGAAAATATTTTTCAAGTCAATGTAGCCGCAATTCTTACTACAAACAAAATAGATTCGTCATAATGTCCAACTATAAATTTAAACTTGATTTGGTGGGTACCTACTGTAAAGAGTAGTGTTAAATATTATTTACTCAAAGAACTTCATCATAATAGCGTTCAACTGATGAACCAGCGGTATCGGAAAGCGATTTGTTAGATGAAATAGTCATTAGTTTCAGTATTTTACTGTCATCATAGTCACCATTATGGCCTTCATATGGAGTTATTATGGGCAACTATAATTAGAGAACGTAAATAGTGTCCGACCGAAACTAGTATTTCCAGCCAAAACCAAAACCGAATTAGTACTTAATTGATTTTTTTTAACCTAATTACCTCAAAACTGAAATTATTTCTACAAATTTAAAGTTTTCATTTCAGTAAAAACATTGTAGGTACTTAACTCCGCATAGTGCCTTATTGTATAGTACCTTCGGCAATTTTATTATTCTTACGATGGATTTGTATAAAAAGTACTTGAGAACTTTCGAAACTAATTACATTTTCGAGCTTTGAAAACGGATTTTGATGCAATTTTGGACACGGAATGTTTATAACCTATAGGTTTAAACGCAACGGATACTTTTATCCCGGAAAATCTTAAAGATCCCACGGGATAATTTTTGCTGGAAAAAGTCGCAGAGAGGTAGTATTTTCACAAAAGTAGCGAAAGTAGCATCACGAAATGATTAAATTAGTAGGATTCTGTGGTTACTTCGAACCCTTCTCAAAACTGTCTATTCGCCTGGTTAGAGCTCTATGTTATCATATCGAAGGTTGATGAAATTAAACAATATGAGAGACCTACCTACAATTCTGAGTCCGCTTTAATGAGGGATTAAGCTCAGCTTACGGTTTGCCTTACAAATAGGCTCCAAACCGGCCCCTAGCTACGAAATTTGATTGCGGGTGAGTTTGATTACTGCTTTGTTAAAACGTTCGTTTCGATTTAATTAAAACGCAATGAAAATGTTTTTATCCAAGCGAAATATATTGCTTAGCAATTGGTGGATTGTTGCACAATTTATTATTCGTCTCTCTTGACACCACAACGACATCACTCGTAAAAAATATTCGAAAGCCGTGTAAAATTGTGCAGAATTCAAAATACAAGTAGAAAATGACGGGTCTGATTTGATTAATGTTGACATCTAGTCGAAAAATTAATATAAGCTGTAGTTTTTAAGCAATAGCAATATGCAGTTTTATATCACATTCTAATAGTGATTTCGAGTGATATGATTTTTGATTGGATGAGTGGAAAGAAGAGGAGGTCTTTCCCTAACAGTGGGACACTCAGTGGGCTATGAAAACAATAAATGCTCTCAGACAATGATGTACCTTAGATGGGCCAGTAAATCATTGGCCGATGCGCAGGGTACACGAGGTTATTTGACACGCACCCTTTTAATAGGATAGTTGACACCAATAAATAAGTTATTCCAAGTCGCAATTCTAATAAAAAAAAACTCTTTATTTAGCCTTTATGAGCTTGGCCAGAAATAAATTAAAAAATTAACAGGCTAACGGGTGTACGAGTACAAAAGTGACTCAAAGAAGTTTTGTATAAAGCTTGTCGACCGCGAAATGGACGCAACTGTTTCCAATCAGCGTCCTCTTTTAAAGCACTCAAATCTTTCTCAAACAGTTATAACTTCCCTTCACGTGTCGGATTATTAGTCAAGAAAATTATTGACTGATGCTCAGAGTTCAGGCACTGGTATCCACGGATATATCAAAAATAGAACCGCAGCTCTAAAATAATGTATGACAGTCCACAGATCGCTGCGACGCCAATTACAAAATTGTTGCCAGTCTTAAAAATTACAAAAATTACTTCTAATAAAATCCTGTGACATGCCCGCATCTCATGTAATCCTACTAGGTGCTAATAATATAAATATTCAAAAGATCGTGAGTACGTGCGTACGTACGTGCGTGCATGCGTGTGTGCATGCATGCGTGCGTAAGTGCGTGCGTGTGCGTGTGTGTGTATTAGTTTTTTCTTCACGCTAAAACGGCTGGACGGATTTGGACGTAATTTGGAATGTAGATCGTCAGAAATAACACATAGGGTACTTTTTAACCCGATATTCCCACGGAATCTATGTAAAATCAAATCACTAAGTCTATAGTACATTGTGCATCTAGGGCCGTAAAGTAGGGGATTACTAACGAGGTCTATTAGAAGCCCGACGCCGAAGGCGGAGGGCTTTTAATGACTCGAGTTTGTAACCCCCTTACTGCCCGTGATACACACAATGATTTTCATCACATTGCGAGGACAAAAGTTCCAAAAATAAAATTATTTTGTCTCTAAGCACTTAAATTGAATAAAATAATGGCTACCCGCCTATACAGATTGCTACTTTTTTCGAGTCATCTACCATAGATAATGTAAACTGTGTTTAGTTTAGAATTCGAATGGTCATACGGCCAGATTCTGCCAACATGTCAAAAAAATATTTAGGTACTAAAATTATTGCAAAACTATTTGATATAAATTGAAAATATAAAAATAACTAATTTTCATAAAGCGTAGATAAGTTTTAAAATTGGGCATTGTGTTGTAAAATCGGGTTATAGCTAAGTTTTAAAGATAAAAATAAAACGTTGGCTGACTTAAAACCTCCTTAGTCTGAAATTACTTGTTTGCAAATTTTAAAACTAAAGTTAGAACTCCCTTGGGTAGAAAAATTGTACGTAAATCCATAACTCCCTCAAGAACAATTTAGGCCATTGTCATTTAGTATAAAGGCATGGAATAACACCATTGACGAGCAAGTGTGATGAAAAAGACATTAATTTTTGCACGGGTGTATTACAGCATAAATGAAGACCTCGATGTAATTTTTGGGGATTCGCAACGCAACCGAATTTAAATAGTAAGATTCCAAGTATTCCAACCTACCAGAACAGAATCCCAGAGTCGCAAAATATCATACTTGCAAAATCCCAGAAACGCAAAATATTAGACTCGCTGGTTACTAATTGCAAAATATCAGACTAGCGCTATATCAGAGTCGCAAAACATTAGACTCAGAGGTTACTTTCCCTATCCCGTGGGAATTTCAAAAAATCCTTTCTTATCTCGGGCATACATGAATCATAATAAGAACCTCTGTGCAAAATTTCAGCTTTTAAAGTTCAAGGGTTTAGGCTGCGTATCCACCGGAGCTGTGCGAGGATGCGTTGCGAGGGATGTGCTTGTCATGAACCAATAGAAACACTTCATTTAAAAGGTCCTAAGTGAATGAAGTATTTCTATTGATTCATGACAAACACACCATCGCAACGCATCCTCGCACATCTCTGGTGGAAACGCAGCCTAAGGCTGGGCGTTGATGAGTCAGTGACGAATGAGTGTGTCAGGACTTTCATTTATATATATATATTATATATAGATATATAGTTGGGATTTTCTCTACGAGAACAGGGACTCAAAGAACGAATAAAGCTTGTCGGCCACGGAACGGACAACCGTTTCCAATCTGCGTCCTGTGTCAAGGCACTCTAATTCCTCTCAAACGGTTCCGCCTCAGGGTTTTAGCGCTCTTTTAAATGGGTCAAGCATTTCCTTTAAATATGTTAGCGGCTGTCTTGTTTTGCTGGTTTAGATTTAAAGAGATCTCGTAGAGCAGATATAAATGTATAAATACATTCTCAATCAGCTGCTACCCACATCTTTTCATAATAATTATTTATGGCAGTTTGCTGATTTGGGTCGCATTTTTATTTTATTCTTGTTTTATTTTTCTCCATGTTGTCACAAATAAATGTTTTCTTTCTTTCTTTCTAATTTATTCTAATCCTTACTATAGTATTTCCAATCATTTATTTTCTCGATGACAGCTCCCGTAGAAGGTAACTTTGTTTAGTTACGCAAAAATTAACTTTTAAATGCGAGGTATAAAAAATACGACAACTGCCTAATTTTGTTCCTTGATCCTATATAATATTCATCTGAGACAAATTGAGTCCAAATATGCAGTAGTTTTTTTTTAAAGTACGATAAATAATAAACGTTTTAATAAAGTTACATTCTATGGCAATCATAACATGACATTTGTATTGCCATAGAATGTAACTATATTAAAACGTTTATTATTTATCGAACTTTAAAAAAAAAATACTGCATATATGGACTCAATGTGTCTTAGATAAATTTTATATGGGATCAAGGAACAAAATTAGGCAGTTGTCGTATTTTTTATATCTCGCATTTCAAAGTTAATTTTTGCGTAACTAAACGCAGTTACATTCTACGGGAGCTGTCATCGAGAAAATAAATGATTGGAACTACTATCACTTATTGTAGGTATCCTGAACTAACCCTACCGGTCATTTGACATCACAGCGCCTGACAACCTGAGTAATCCATGGAGTAATCTATAAACATCTGTAGCTCTCAACCTTGACGCTGGCAAAATTGTCCAATTGGACAGACGCCATTTAATAAAAAAAAAAAAAAAAAAAAAAAAAAAGCTACTATCACACTAATATTACAAATGTGAAAGTAACTTTGTTTTTCTGCATGTTACCTCTTTACGTTTAAACCCCTGAATCGATTCAGATGACATATGGTATGGTGTTAGTTTGAGACCCTGGGAACGACATAGGACGAAAATTGAATAGTTCCTGCGGACTCACATGGAGTCGCGGGCAACAGCGAGCAATAGAATGTGAAAGATTATGATTGTATGGGCAGAACCGTCCTAGGGCAAACCGGGTAAAAGCTGGGTGAGTTAATTGTTTATTATTCCATCGACGGAACTATAATTATTGTTCTTTCACTTATATACACATATCACGCCAGTATTCCGAAAGGGGGCAGGCAGAGCACATGAAACGCTAAATTTACGTTTTGGAGCTACTTTTAGCAATTTTAGCTTTAAAGTTAGACAATAAGTTGGTACAATAGTGACAGGTTGGTAGCCTATCGCCTACAATATACTTTAACCTATTTCCTTAGTCGCTTCTTACGACAAATAGGGTAATTCTAAACCTGACACCACACGGGTATGGGTGTACACGTAGGTACTTAAAGTATCTATATCTATTTAGTATAGTATAAGTCTTCCCAGGTGAATTTTTCGCTTCGAGCCCTTATCTTTCAAAACAAACGGTATCGTCATAGTATTAAGGTTCAAATTTAATGTAATGGCTCGAAGCGAAAAATTCACCTGGGAAGATTTATACTATACCCATTATTTTCCTCCATTCCATCAGAATTAAGTCGTAGTAGTTTCTTTAACCTTTTGAACGCCAAACATCGTTTTTGTTACGAACAAAATTGATTCTTATGCGGACGCGGGTAGGTTAATATTCACCTGACTGTCGAAGGTGGGTTATGTTTTTCGAGCGTATGTATTTATGTATGTATGTATCATGTGATTTTGAAGTGTGAGGTGTCATTAGATTCGTCTCAGTTTCGCGAGCGACATAGAATATATATTTTCCTAGAATTCCCATGGGAACGGGAATTAAACAGGCGGATTTTTTTTCATCTAGTATTAAAGTAATTATATTACCGTATTGTCGTTTATAGCCGATGCTGGTGTTCAAAAGTTTGAATACGCTATAGACAGATAGATAGGGTTACATTCCGCGTTCTCATATGGATTAGTTAGGAAGTTCATAGTTCCGCCACATATTTATTGCAAGCCAATATAAAGTCTGTCGTCAAACATCTAGAAACTTACAAGAGATATTAATATTACATTTTCAACATATACCGGAACATGATATCAAGTTGGATTACGACGTGGTTCTTCTGTTAGCGGAAATATTAAATCAAAATGGGGGGATTTTATTACTCATAATAATAAAGAAAAAATGTTTCTAGGAAAGATATATCGATAAAGGAGAAGATATCGGCAAACGTAGCGTGGGACGTCCTCAGACTCGGTGGAGCGATGATCTTCGCAAGGCGGCTGGCAAGAGCTGGATGAGAGTGGCCGAGGATCGTGCTCAGTGGCGTGCCATGGGAGAGGCCTATGTCCAGCAGTGGACGAACGTAGGCTGATGATGATGATGATGATGAGATACCTATGTAAATATACGTAAATCCGGAGATCAAGTTTCCAGAGTTGTCATAAGTTTGTAATCGCTAGCAGTCCCGCGCGTACCGATATAAGGACGTGACCCAGATCTAACTGCACTGGTACCAACTTCCGACGCTTACCCGCCAAACTAAGCTAGCATAACATATTTCACATAATATTTTGTCCTTTTCACACTATACATAAGTTAAAACGAGATGATATTATGTGTCCAACTCAATTTTACTATGTAGTTTTGGCAGTTTTGTTATTTCATCACCATCCCAGCCTATATTAATACGTCCCACTGCAGGGCACAGGCCTCCTCTCAGAATGAGAGGGGATGGGCCGTAGTTCCCACGCGGGCTCGGTGCGGATTGGGAACTTCACAAACACCATTGAATTTCTTCGCAGGTGTGTGATGTTTTGCTTCACCGTAAAGCTCATGGTAAATTCCAAATGTGAAAAACTCAGAGGTGCGAGCTGGGATTTGAACCATCACGGCTTACTTTTGTTAATTATGAGACAGTATCCCTTTACAAGGTCTAATATTAAATTTTGCCGATCTCTGTAATGTACGTGAGTTAAAAATCTGTTTTCATGTAAATTTTAAAACATCATTTTAATTACGATCTTAATGTTCTTGAGGGGTATGTATTACAATACCGAAGTATGAAAGAACGAATATATTAAAACATCGAATGGATCAAAATACCGACACGATTTTTATCTGAAACCTTTAACTTTTTAAGATTGTTATAAAACAAACCGAACCTAACCTAATGGGTTCTGTATGATGCCATTTTAATAAATTCTGAAAAGTTTACGTTTTCAGAAAAAAACCGTGTCGGTCTTTTGACCCATTCGATGTTTTAATACATTCGGTCTTTCGTACTTCGATATTGTAATACATACCCGTTCTTGAGCTACCATTTATCTTCTTTCTAATATATAAAACCTCGCGACACAGTGTTTGTTATCGAACTCCTCCGAAACGGCCTGACCGATTTTTATGATTTTTTTGTGTATGTATATTTGGTAGGTCTGTGAATACGTCGTATTATACTTCTATTCATTGCAGACGGAGTCGCGAGCAACAGCTAAGTTATATATAATATTAGTTAGGTTTGATTAACTACCCTTATTGCCTTTGTGTATGCAATATCTCAGGCCAATGCTCGTGCCCAAATCATAGAGTTTGTTATGACAAGAGTTGCCGAAAGCCTATTCTTTGTGCGTGTAATTTTTCTGCCACCTCTCGAGAAAGTCGAGTTAGCACACGCTAGCCTATTATTAAAATTTGTTACGTTCCCAAAAATTCATACAATACAAAACTGTCACACAAATTCGAAATACGCAATTCACTCAAACACATACTCATTCTCATGGGTATTTTCTATGTGCCGCAGGCACAACCTTTTTTATATAAATTTATGTTTTTATACTTTTTTACCAATTTTGAATGTTTTTTGCTTTAGAATTCTTCCAATCTTGTTTTTTATTTGTTTGTCAAGTTGATCTTTAGTCTCATTACAGCTTCTAAACAGTGCATACGTGTTTGATTTATTTTAGCTTAGACTCAGCAGACCCTTAAGGTCCATTTAAAAACCCTTATGGCCCCAGTCAGTTATATTTTATATTCGCTCATGTAGAAGAACATTGACACAATTACAAATTATTGTAATTACAAAACTAAACTTTATGTAAAAAGAAAAACAAGTTTAGTTTTGAAATGACAATAATTTGTAATTGTTCCAATGTTCTCCGACATGGGCGAATATAAAAAATACCCAGGAGTCATACGGGCCATGTTTTTATTGCCTGTCGTAATATATTTGTCCGTGTTACCATATCCGTATTAAGTGCTTTGTCGTCCAAACTATACCTCATTACCTTATATCTCATTGCAGTTGTATATAAAGCTTGGTCTGTGGTTAACTGGCACAGTATAAAATCCGTATGTTAACTTGAAACATTTGCGCGCTAAATATCACCCTCGCCCGTTTCTTTTCACGCTTGATCTAACTTAATCATAATTATATGTGCGTTATACGTTCAATTAGAATCAATTCGTTTAGCAGTCAGAGATTATTAGCAGTATCTTTAGAATCTTACCTAAGGGGACTTTTCGTTATATTGTTACCTTCATGCTAAAGTCTCAAAATTTTTATTTTGGTAAATAATTGATTTTGATGCCATGGTGTTCCAAATGTGGAAATGAATTATATCTAATTTTTTTTTATCTGCATCATTCATTAACCTTACAAACTTACAGTACCAATAGCCCGTCAAATGTTCACGATAAATAAAAAAAAATCGTTTTCAAAAGGCTTCCCAAAAATATATTTTTGTAGATAAGTACCTAAGTTAGGTGAGTTTGGCATGGAGGTGACGATATGTTTTTTTTTTGTTATCGAGTAGCTTCAAGAATACGGTAATTTCTTCTAAGTTACTAATTTTATTGCCATATATTTTAAAACAAAGTCATTAAAATATACTTTTTTTAAAATTACTGACTTGGCCATTTTTGTTTTGAAATCCCATCTTTGATATAATATAGTTTGCATCCGGTAAATAGGTGGATGAAAGTCGGCCTTCAAACTTATTTTATACCTACTAGCTCTGGTCCGGTTGAGCCCAGGCGAGAATTTTTGTATTTACGATTCGACAAGAAAATGCAGCAAGAAAATATCTATTATAATAAATTAAATAATACTAATTTAAATAATAACATAACAAGAAAATGTAGAAATCTGAATATTTTCATATCTCATTGTTGTTATACCCATACACGTAAGTACACATTTCTACTCTCATGTCATAAATTGCTATGTCCCTACAAACTCATACCACAATAAACAAAATCGTCAAATAAATGCGGTACACGCACACATCTCAATAATTTCCCATGCCATGACTAATTTAATCGTTACATATTGTATTTTTTTTTTTTATTTTTTATTATTATTATTATTATTTTTTTTTTAATTTTTTATTTTTTCCTTTTTAATTTTTTTTTTGACGGTGGAAGCATTCTACACTTCCACTTAACGTAGATATAGTTAAGATGTAGGTATTGTTTTTGTTTTAGTTTTTTAACTAAGGCACCCAATACATCCCTGTATTGTTTTTTTATATAATTATTTTTTTTATTTACTTAATTCTATATTTGTATGATTTTTTTAATTTGTAATTTATTATATTTTAATTTGAAAAGATGACTTTCTGCCAAGTTTCTTGCGGCGCATTCTTCTTGGCAATGATGGTCCTTACGAAAGCGCTGGTAGTTTAAAAAAAATGACATGTAAAAGAGCCCTTTGCGGCCTACTTGCAGAATAAACGTTTTGATTTTTGACTTTTTTATTTGTGCTAACATTTTATACATGCACGGTTGTCTGTAGTATAAACAGTAGAGACTACTTACTGGTTTAGACTGTTGTGTATGTGCCCGTGTGGTTTTGGCACTCGACGATGCTGTTTTGTTTCACAATGTGCCAGCACATATTTTGTCACGTTGAAGCTTAAACTTTGTCACGTACGGACCACGTTTGGTTTAAATTCGGTCACGAAGATGGATGCTCTTAGAACTTGTTCGAAAAATGGGTTATTTTGTGCATCAAAAACTGTTGCTTAAACTCGTGAGTAGCATAATTTACTAAAATCTATGAAAATAAAATAACGCGTGCGTATTAATAGCAGGATGGGCGTAATAATGGTAATTGGTAATGTGATTGGTGGTGGTAAGGGTGGTGGTAGCGGTAGTGAAATACAAGAGATATGATAAGTTTTCTATTCTTCTTATATTATCTATCAATGTATATATAGATGTCTCCGCGCAGAAAAGTCATTTGTCACCAAATTATCGATATCATTGTGCAAATAGTACTAGTAAAGCCTCGTGGTAGCCTCAGATGGTAGCCTAGTGGTATGACCTGAACCTACACCACTGAATTTCTTTGCAGGGTGACCTATAGGCTTCCTCACGACGTTTTCCTTCACCGTGAAGTTCATACTAAATTTCAAATGTAATTTCGCACATAAATTCCGAAAAACTTGGAGGTAGAGCCCGGGCTTGAACCTATGATCCTCTGCTTGAGAGGCAAACCACTATACTTCGTTTTTTTAGCATTAGAAATAAGGTAAACAATCTTGACCAGTCTTTTTATTGAAAAACGCTTTTAAAAAAATAGTAATTATTACTTATGAAACCAAAAGAGTGTAAATTACATTATTTCCTTTCAAATTGTTACATATTACCTATGAATTATTTTTAAAAATACACGTCATTATAGCTTACCTTCTTTCTAATGCTAAAAAAACGAATTATAGCCTACCACGTCTTACACACCACAATACACCTACTTTCATAAAACCTGGAGAGGCATGCCTTCGTACATGAATAGGTCTCTAACATTATGTTATTCGGCAATAACAGCCAGGAAAGTTCGCAAGCAAAGAGTGCTTTATGTAGCTACTAATTAAGTGTTTCGCTTCACAGAATTGTTGTTTACCTACTTGTAGTCATGATATTTGTCTAATGAAATGAAGGGCGCTTGCTAGAGATGAGATTGCCCGAACTATAAAAAGTACTTGTGAAAGATAGCCAGGAACTTTGTAGGAAAGTTGTAACGTTGTTTTTCATTTGTACGTACCTACTTAGGAGTCAGCGATTATGTTCTGTACCTCTATTTTAGCAATTTCTATCGACATTCGTCTCGCCTGGGCTTCAGGCTGGAACCCCACTGCTGCCGCACGGTCAAGTTACACACGTGGGTACAAAAACGCTTTGTATGAAAATGTAGGTAGATGCTTTCACAGTAGTGCACGAGCACGCTACCACGCTGTCCACGTTACCAACCCAGACCAATGGACTCACGTGGGCGACGTGTATAGCGTGTCCGTGCGTAGCTTGCGCAGCAGTGGGGCTCCGGCTTTAAAGACCTTGATGTCACTGATTTGTCTATCCTTCTATTTGTCCGCCTGTCTATCACTTGGCTGTATCTAAAAAGCATAAAATAGATTATACAGCTAAATTGAAGTATTGCCGCTGTAACAACAAAAAGCATTCACCATCTCTCTCTACCCTCATCCTATACAGTGTGACGGAAAGAAGAGATAAAAACTATTGTGATTCCAAGTGCTTCAGACATTAAGACTTTTGACTCAGTGAAAGCCTACTCTGGTCTTGAATAGCCCTAAATTGTACTAATCTGAAAAAAACAGATGATGGAAGCATAATTGGACAAAATGCAATTCGTTTCCTATTCAATTTTGGAAATTAGGAATAAATAGTTACGAATGGGCCAATTTTTATTTTGAATAGAATAGAATACGTTTATTTTTGGAACATAGGTGTATATAATCGGTCTTAAAAGTATAACATTCAGGAATCTCTATGTTTTGCCAGTAGGCGTACAAATATTTCTGTTTTCCTTTAACAAGTCATTAAGTCTAAATACAATTAATATTCACAGCAGTAATAAAAACAAAAAAATTAATTTGTTGTCGGTTTTTATTTTATTTTATTTGGATAACTTTATGTGATGTCTGCTCAGAATCACGAACTTTTTCGTTTCTACTAGGAGAACAAAGGTGTCCCAACTTTTTTTCCATTGAGTTACCATTTTTCATAGACTTTAAGTATATGACTGTAATTAAATGGAAGAACCGAAAATTATATGGAAATTTTGGGACATATTTTTTCTCATAGTAAGATCGAAAAGCTTCTGATTCTAAGCAGAAATCCCATAAAATTTTCCAAATTAAAAACAAAGTCAAAATAGACAATAATATAAAAAATTGACCCAGATAGTACAACGCGCCGCCACGCCAATAATGGCTCGAGACTAAGCGATCAAAAAATCTAAATTGAAAAAATCAATATTTCTGTGAGTATTCTGTTAAGGGCTCTTTAACATGTCTCTTTTTTAGGGATCCGCAGGCAAAATGGCGAAAACGGAACCCTTATAGTTTCGCCGTGTCTGTATGTCCGTCTGTCTATTCGTCCGTCCGTCCGTGGCTTAACTTAGTACAAGACATCATTTTACGAACAAGTGTAAGTAACACAGCAAAATCAAATTACTACTCCACTGCAGCACTGGCACGTTTTCACTGACTGAGAGATCTATAGGATCTCCAGGTGAAATCGATTGATCGAGTTATTCGGAGAGATTCACAGGGTGCCCTTTGGTGTAATCTCGACGTGGTGAACTTAGAGTCATAGTGCCATTAACCCATTGCCGTGTCTCCCTATATATGTACAATTTTTTAGCCTCAGACAGTTTAATTTAAAAAGGGTCGAATAACTTCGTTAGTCACACGATACCAATCGCGCTACTCTAGTTTCACCTATGTTATTTTTATCAAGGTCACACATAAGTACTTATTTTGTTCTTCATACCGTCTACGAGTGTTTGACCTCGACAAACTATTGAAGACCATATTACACGAATCGCGAATCGTGAGAGTTGCGTTACATTGCTGAGTTTGGTTGATCATTTATAAATCCCGCAGCCTTTAGCCCCGGAATGAATGCAAAACGCGCAATATTTGTCGCGAAAATGAAGCTGTAAAGTGGATTCGCTGGTAAAGCCAATGTGAATCCAATGTAGCCATTTGATTAAGAATTGTACAAACAAAATCATAAAGTTGAGTACTGTTTGGATTTGTAGGCTTAAGATGAGGGTCTCGGAAGGCTTTTCAGCCAGTACTTTATGTTAAGTGGATATCTTCAGTTGCTAACAATTGGTGTTGGTGCCATTGTCTTCCTTCGAAAGTTTACACGATTGCCTAAAATAAATTCAGTTACATAAGTTTTATTAAATTACAAATTTCCTTTCAGATCTTAACAAAAGTGTAAAAATAATGGTTTTCTGCGGTAATTTTTGGACACATAACATCGCACGAAAGTGATCAAAATATGTCATCATAATCATCGCAGCCCATTACGTTCCACTGCAATAACACAGTCCTACCTATCATAATGAGAGGGCTTGGGCCATAGTTCCCACGTGGACCCAGTGTGGATTGGGAACGTCACACAAACCATTGAATTTTTTATTTTTATTTTTTCCGTCATAGTAAAAGCTCATGGTAAATTTCAAATGTAATTTCGCACGTAAAATCCGAAAAACTCGGAGAGCCCAGGCTCGAACCGACGGCCCTCTGCTTGAGAGGCCATTAAAATCGAACCATTATGAAGGCTATCATGGTTTTTTCCTCAAAATATATGCTGAATTCAAAATACGAGTAAATTAATAGGAAATCACGGTCACCTATTGTCTCTCAAGCAGAGGGTCGTGGGTTCAAATCTGAGCTCACACCTCTCAGTTTTTCGGAATTCATGTGCGAAATTATATATTTGAAATTTACCATGAGCTTTACTGTGAAGGAAAACATCGTGAGGAAACCTGTATGATACATCTGCGAAGAAATTGAATGGTGTGTGTGAAGCTCCCAATCCGCACTGGACCCGCGTGGAAACTACAGCCCTCCGGAACCCTAAACACCAATTTTAGGGAAATCCCACGGAAAAAACGGGATTTATATATTAAATTTAATGAGACTACCTCAGTAAGCATTCCTTTAGGATCATAGAGGTGCAGTAAAAAGGGTTTTTTTGCAATTTCCCGCGGGATAGAGATCGGGAGTGAACCATAAATTTTATGCGCGAGCGAAGTCGCGGGAAAAAGCTGGTATCATATAAATCTAACGTGATCTTTTCTTTCTACTTCGAGATAAGGAGGACTCGACATCAAGTATGATGGATCACCCACAGATATTGTTCACTCGGTTCCGTAACTGTTCCGTAACTGATTCCTAATCGGAACTTAAGTAAGTGATGAACACGCGTTTTGGTGTTATCAGCGAGAGTAAGTTGTGATTCATCATCATCATCATCATTCTAGCCTATATACGTCCCACTGCAGGGCACAGGCCTCCTGATCCTCAATGAGAGGGGTTGGGCCGTAGTTCCCACGCGGGCCCAGTGCGCATTGGGAACTTCACACACATCATTGAATTTCTTTGTAGGTGTATGCAGGTTTCCTCACGATGTTTTCCTTCACCGTTAAGCTCGTGGTAAATTTCAAATTAATTTCGCACATAAATTCCGAAAAACTCAGAGGTGCGAGCCGGGATTTGAACCCACGACCCTCTGTTTGAGAGGCCGTAGGTCAAACCACTAGGCCACCACGACTTTTACTTGTGATTAAGTGAAATGTTTTTGTTCAGTAATTTTTGATATCCTCTAAAATTCATTCCGAAAAGGTAAAAATCTGTGTATTACTGTGGCAATTCACGAAAAGATCGTTGGTCTGTAACTACGACTCGAACAAAATTGTCGGCTACATGGCAATTTAGGTAAACTAGAGCTGAATTACCATTATCATCACCATCCTAGCATACATACATACATATATACGTCCCACTGGAGGGCAGAGGCTTCCTCTCAGAATGAGAGAGCTTGGGCCGTAGTTCCCACGTGGGCCCAGTGCGGATTGGGAAATCTCACACACACACACACACACACACACAGGTGTGTGCAGGTTTCCTCAAGATGTTTTCTTTCAACGAAAAACTCAGAGGTGCGAACCCGGGCTCAAACCCACGTCCGTCTAGTTGTTGGCCATTTGTCAAAGCACTAACTAGGCCACCACGGTTTCCGTGACAATAATGTACGAATGTAATTCCAGTAGGGTTCGAATTATCAGGTCGTGAATTAGCCGTTCATTTTCGGGTCGTCAAATACGGGGTCGTATACTAACCGGACCCGATCTGGCAGTTGAATTTAAATTTCAGGATTTTACTTTGTTGACTAAAGCCACACAGCAGAGACGTTGGACGAGGGCGCGTCGTACTGCCCTGCAGACTCTAAAACGCAGTAAGTGGGTTTTTACGTTTGTTGAATATTGAACTATAACAAGCAAAGCGTAAGGAACATAATGGTCTAATCGCTTTTTTGCACTTACTACGTTTTAGGATCTGCAGGGCAGCGTAGTCCGCGTCGTTTGTCGCAGGCCGCGTCTCCGTCACGTCTCTTCTGTCTGTTTTGGATCGCGACGCTTTTATACATTTAGTATGAAAACTGATTTAGGCGCCGCGACTGATTTTTCTGTGTGGCTTGCGGCTACAACAATAAGTACTCGCCCTGCAACCATTTTGCTTTACCGCATTCGACTAAAAACAGAGTACACAATTGTACGCGTAAATATTAATAATGTATGTTTCTTTCCAAGGTCAAGGTTATTTGGCCCCTCGAATAACCACTTAAACCACCTGCTAAAAATTGTGCACGTGTTTTTGTTACACCCGCTTCATACAGGGTGTTCCCGTAACCTCGGGGCCCCGTGCGGTGTTGGCACCCCATGCATAATTCATGGCGCTAAACACATGTTACCACTAATTACTGGCTTGCTTCGTTTCAGAGAGACGTGGGAAATTAGAAAAGATATTGTTAATTTCTTTAAAATGTGTGCCGTTGAAATAAGGCAGTTATTGCGGTATTTTTAGGGGCGTCTTATCTTGCAGAGTTTTTACGTTTGATAATGGTTCTAAGTCAGGAGTATCACATTTGTTATTCTGTTTTAACGCATACCTATCGAAACATAAATAAATTGAAATTGTTTGAAACTATGTATACATAAAGATGAACTTAAAGTGACAATTTATCTTTTTTTTCTCTTGGCGGCGGCCATGCAAGTGTTTATCATAACTTTTATTAACAAGGTAACTTTTTTTATAAAAGTTAACTTTTGGGACAACCTGTATATATTATGTAACTTAAGTATGTATGCAAATCATATGTAAACAAATTTCGAAAGTGCCTTTTAAAATTGTAACTAGTTTTCTGTACTGGAACTGATCAGAAATTAATCAGTTCTATATTCGTACAGTCCTATCAGATTTTTTTTATCATGTATTAAAAACGATGTTTTAAGGGTGAATCAGCTATTTTGTGTTGTTTTCTCTGTCCCCGGTTGTCCAAGTGACATATTCATACTGTTTCATAGAAAAATGCTTAGGTTGTCGAGGAGACTAAATTTGTGTAATCATAGCAACGGGTGGCAAGAAAAAGTTGATTCACCCTTAAACGAAAACGTTATCAAAAAAATTACGATGTAAAACACCAGGACGATTGTCACAACAAAAGAAGCCCAAACTTATGTAATACGAACGCAGTAAAGGAAAAATAAGCAATTTAATTTGGGAGCATTATGCAAACAGAACAGGGCGGATGATTGTGGTCGATCAGCTACGGCCATGTTGTTCTTTAATCGGCGCACGAGCGGCAGCGACAGCGGAAGCGGTTCGGGAGCGGAGTTTGAGCTTCTTTTGTTGTGATAATTTTCTTGGTTACGTTACATCATAATTGTTAAATAACATTTTCGTTTAAAATTTAATTTTGAATTCATGAAAAATAATTTGCTGACAGTACTGTACTAATACAATTTCTGCAAGTGGTAGAAGAGGTGAGAACGGGATTGATTACCATTCCATGACGACAAATATACGATGTATTTTTTTCAATAGCTTAAATCACTATACTCAACTGACTTGTGTTCTGGTTAAAATGTTGTCACTCACCACTCAGATTTACTTTTGCACTCAGTTCCGCATCACCAAGTCGTGGAATTATATAAACATCATCACACAATATAAAAACCGTCCAAGTGCGAGTCGGACTCGCGCACGAACGGTTCCGTACCATTATCTATAAAAACGGCAAAAAAAACAAGTTTGTTGTATGGGAGCCCCCCTTAAATATTTGTTTTATTTTATTTAATTATTCATTTTTAAAGTAAATAGGTATATAACTAAATAATTAGTAAAATTGAAAACTAATCATGTAATTTCATTAGCTCTTTGAAAAGGTTTTCTTACACACATTTTTTGTAATTCGAAGATATTAACATCCGCTTCGCTTAACCTCCGCGCACACAGCCTTAAATATCATTAATTCAGTTCCACAACACAGCCTATTACGTTACGGAATATCCACTGTTCTCCTCACATTAAGATAATGATACTCCGTCATAACCGAGCCCTGAAAATGAAAAAAATAAGGGTTCTAGGTGATAATGGGTTTCTTTTAAATTAGAAATTGTACCGGGAAATAATTTCCGGTATATTTTTCAGTGAATTTGCTACCTGTTTTACAAGAGAATTTAAAAATGTATTCATAAATAGCTGTTGCTCGCGTCTAGTCTTCGTTTGTGGAAAATTCGTTTATCGCTGTCCTACACAATGTGCAATTTTTCGGGATAAAAACTATGTTATATCCTTTCCAGGTTCTCAAACAATATCCATACCAAATTTCGTCTAATTCCATCTGTTCATCATTATCATCATAGAAAATAAAACTGTTGTTTAAATAATAAATAAAATGTCGTGAGACAGAGACATAATTAAATAAATGATAGTGTTAGTGTAATAGAGTCACGTATCATAATCTTGTTACTTAGTATTTAAACTGTACAAGTTATTTGTTATAATAGCTACTTATCAAGAGTCATTTTCATTTGAAAACGACTCAAAAATATGTCTTAGTTATTATTTTTAGCATAAGTTACAACCTGTATGAAGGAGCGAATTCCTCCTAATACAAGTGCTTCACTTAAAAGGAGGATTCGACACCACCTGTCAAAACCTTTGTTGAAAATAAATAATTTTAATTTTTTTTAATTTTTATTTTTAATTTTAATCATATCGCTTTTAGTGTAAGGTGACATGGATTTTTTCTTGTTTTCCAGAACTTTTATAACTTGGCATCCCGTCCGGTAGCAGGTTATCATTGAGTTTTGGGACACCCTGTATATAACTTAGGAACCCGCAGATTCTAACTGAAAACTATCTGATTCCGATGCGAACTTCTTACCACCAAAGCTGTTTCATAATAAAAAAAATAATAACTTCAATCTAATAGAATCATTAGAAGGCCCCGAAATCTTTCAGAACAAGAAGTTTCGTTCGTTGTTCACTAAAAGTGTGTCCTCGCCTTTACGAGTTCCCGAGAGCAAACAAGGAAAATGTTCTACGCCCCAAAACCTTCGTGTGTCATGTGACAATACACTGAATAAATGATGAACTACCTACAATTTTCACTTTGCGGCCCGCGAAATGAAGTGGCGTGCAATGTAAAGCTTTATGTGACGACACTTACGGTTCATTGTGAGAAAGTGATGGGATGATTGCATGTAAAATACGTGCGTGTTTTGTTTAACCTTTTTTTTCGACTTTTATGGCTCATTGCATAATTTTTAGGGTGACCTAGTGAATTTTACCAAGGACAGAGATGTTTACAAGTTTTGAATTAGGTTGAATGCTGAGGGTACGCGTGTTTGTGGGATATTTGAGAAAGGATACTGTTTTTAACTCGTATTGTGAAGGAGATCTTACTTTGTTGTGCAGGTGATCTGCTACGATATCAAGGTTTAAAAAATAACAACAAGCTGATTGGAGTACAATACAAAATGAAAGAAAGTAAATGAAAAGGAACTTAATTTTTTACGCTGGAAATCGTGCCATGTTCAAGCATTTTATTTTCAAAACTATGACAGTTACGGAGAAACTGGCACCTTTATTTAATTTTGTCTCTTATATTCTACATACAATCTTTTTTTATATCTATTTTATAATCTATTTATGATGTTGGCCTTAAAAAATAACTGGCCGAAATAAGTGCCTGCAAAATTAAACAGCCAGCTTTTTTTAAAATTCAAAAACAGAACACTTAGCTCGAGAGCGAAAAGCAAAGCGCGATGAACAAAACGTTCGTTCCGACGCCCCACTCTCGTCACATAACGACGCATTCACGAGTTCTCTATGCAACTTGAAAATACTCCCCAAGTGTTCCAAAAGCAATTGTGCTTTTCAAACTCATTAGCGTTAGAGCATTTGAGAAACGCCTCAGGGAATGAAACATTACTGGCCGCTTTCGTGTGAAATGCCTTTTGTCCACATTTGCTTTTCAAAACGTATGCATGAATGAAGCATGAATGTTAAATTTTACATGTGTGCTACATAAATGAAATGAAATATGCGAGAAACGATTTACAGTATTATTTTTTATTCGAAATCAATTTGGAATATTTTAAGCAGATGTATGGGTTAGTTTGACCGAATGAATATAGGTAACGCCACCAGAGTTGAGGCCACGCACACAACCACATCTCATGTAATGACAGCGGGATTTTGACGTTGTGTTGACGTTTAACGACAACACAACGTCAAAATCCCGCTGTCATTACATGAGATGTGGTTGTGTGCGTGACCTCAACTCTGGTGGCGTTACCTTTACCTCTGAAGAAGTTTTTATCCTAATTATTGATTCAAAATGTAGGCACGCCTTTGTCGCGGGCCGCGGCGTATTTTAACATTGATCAAATGTATGGAAACATTTGTCAGCCACAATTTAAAAAATTTCAAAACACTTGTAGGGCTTTTTAGTCTAACTAACGTCTTATTCCACAAACAAAACAAAAGGTTATTTTGCTTGAAAAATTACAATGAACTGAATTTTTAAGAGCATGATAAGACCGTCTTTTAATGACCGAAATTCTATTCCGGTTCACAAAAGAACGCTAAGCATAAAAAGGGAAAAGTAGGGCCATTACTTAATTTAGTAATAATTGCCCGTTTTGCTATCGTCTTTGTTACGGCCACAATGACCGTGATGTCATCGGCCCACGGCACACCCTTACTGGTTTGGGAGCTGACGATAAAAATAAATTGTCATTTGAAACCAATTTTTCATATAAGTAATTTTTTATTTGGAGACCTGTCATGTGTGGCCCGTCATAACTTACGGGGCTCAAACGTAATCACTTGCTGAAGACTAAAATAAAGGTTTTCCAAATAGCAATGAAGAAGTGGGTTGGCCGGATCCTGAAACACTACAATGTGCTTTACACTGGAACACACAGATAGACTTCTACAATTGTGGGTTTTTTTTTTTACCTTACCTTATGAAATTTTTTCGGAGCTACTTTGGGAGTATTAACTATCGAAGTAGCTCCAAAGAAATTTCATCAAAATCGATTAATCCACATAAATTAATTCGTAATTGAAGTCAATTAATGTTTCTATTTGAAGAAAAACAGTTGTAATACTAACGAGGAATTCAAATATAGTCTTAAAAAAAAGACAATTACTTCCCTTTCGCGATAAACTCTAGTATGTTACCGGTACCATATATTATATTAAGTGCTTATTTCTTTAGTTTCGTAAAGCATGCATCAAATTTTGATTACTGATAATAATTTGAAATATATTGACAATCAAGAAAAGTCGCCATTTACAATCTAATACCTTTAAACGAGCAATTCTTGTGTATATATATATATATATATATTTATGTAATCAGAATCTCAGAAACGGCTCCAACGATTTCGATGAAATTTGGTATGTGGGGGTGGCAGCCCAGGTGCTGTATAATTTAAATTAAAAAAAGCATGAAAACAATTACACGTTACTTTGTTATAATTGTTTTTTTCCTAATGATTTAGTTATTTATTTTAGCTATAGCAAAATAATACGCAAATGATAGTTTTTCTTACCCCTTCGCTCCCGTGCTATATCGGTTTAGAGGTCGAATGAAACAACTCATAGGCGATCGCGAGTTTCAGAATTAAATTGAAATTAATAAAGATAATCCTTTTATTTATTTATTCAGGATAACAACAGCCTTAAATTAATAAAAGAAACATACAAAAGGTTACATCATATGAGGCCAATAACAGCTATCCATTAAGAGTCTTAATCTAAGTCATCATAGTGGAAATGTCTGCAACACCAGATACACCAACTCATGCTAATCTCTAGAGTGTTATATAGTTATATGAAATTGTATTTCATGAGTTCATGAGTAATGTATGAGGTGTAATGCTAAACAGTAACAACAACAATAATATTCTAATATTTAATGTTTATCGTTAAGTTGCCTCAATCAGTACCTATGGGTATGGGTTCTTCAATATATTAGTCTTACAGTCAATAAATAGTCGATAAATACTGCCAAAATTAATAAGTATATAAAATTTGCAAACCACTCACAATGTACTAAATACCAATAATCGTATGTACCTATAAATCAAAACGAAATTAGAGCTGAATTTACCTACGTACAAATTTAAAAGGAAACAATAACAGTTATAATCTAAACGTAACATAAGCTAGCTCACAGTGCCCACACTAGGCATTACACCTGTTAGTTTTCCTTTAGAAAGACCGAAAGAACTTCTTTCTCAAATTTATTTTTGGATCCCAGGAAAGGATCAGTAGCACTGAATTCACAGTTGTACCGACGGGGGATACGCGATAGTACTGAATTGGAGCCATAGTTTGTAATAGTATTGAGTAATTGAAATTAACACGACTCTAACACGAAATTACAATTTGTTAGTAGGTAACTAGGTACAGTTTAAGGCAAGGTTCATCTTGACAATTTTTCATATCATTTTTATTTCTTTAATAAAACAAAACACTACCTACTTTAAGACATGTAAATTAATTTCAATCACCAAAATTAAAGTACTTGATTGCTACCTGCCTGCATTTTTTTTAAAAATAACCATTAGTACCTAGAATACAATCCGTTTATTCTAAACTCCAGCAGCAAAACAGAGGAAAATTAATTAATTTTGACTAATTTATTGAATCAGGCGTTACTTTGCGGAGATCCATATCAATGAACTGAAGCAAATAATTTGCTCACCTGTAAACCCGCGGATGAGCAAAGTAATTGTTTCAGCTCATTGATAAGTTTGACTGTCTGTGGCTCTTAGCTTCTTCTTATCTTCTAACGTTCTTTTAAATCTATACTAATGTCCATATACGATTGACGACCAGATGGCCTAGTGGTTAGAGAACCTGACTACGAAGCTCGAGGTCCCGGGTTCGATTCCCGTATCAGGGCAGATATTTGTATCAAAAATACGAATGTTTGTTCTCGGGTCTTGGGTGTTTAATATGTATTTAAGTATATATCTATCTATATAAGTATGTTTATCCATTGCCTAGTACCCAAAACACAAGCTTTGCTTAGCTTACTTTGGGACTAGGTCAATTGGTGTGAATTGTCCCGTGATATTTATTTATTATTTATTTATATACTGATATTGTAAATGTGAAAGTGTGTACCTCTTCACACCTAAACCGCTGAACCGATTTAGACAAAATTTGATATAGAGATATTTTGATTCACGTGAAGGGGCTCGAGCCATGATGGTCTAGTGGTTTGACCTATGGTCTCTCAAGCAGAGGGTCGTGGGTTCGAGTCCGGGCTCGCACCACTGAGTTTTTCGGAATTTATGTGTGAAATTACATAGCTTTACGGTGTGGGAAAACATCGTGAGGAAACCTGCATCTACCTGAGAAGAAATTCAATGGTGTATGTGAAATTCCCAATCCGCACTGGGCACGCGTGTGAACCACGGCCCAAGCTCTTTCATTCGGAGAGGAGGCTTGTGCCCTGCAGTGGGATGTACATAGGCTGGGATGGATGGATGCAATGGGATGGACGGGGCTCAGTATAGTTTTTATCCCGGAAAATTGTAGAGTTCCCGCAGGATAGCAATAAACAAATTCTTCGTAGATGGAGTCGCGGGCAACAGCTAGTAAAAAACTAGTTTATATTGAGTTGAGTTATTATTATTAAACTTCAAAATGGAAACGTCAGCGTTTTCAACTTTTGTGACTAAAGTAATAAGCTTATATCTTGCACCAAACCCTCATTTGTTTTCATTTTAGTTCTTATCTAATATGTAACCTGAAATACTTTCCCATTAGTTAATGATTATCTTTACATATTGTAGCATAAACTTAATACTCCGAAGCCTTATTATAAAAAGTGTGCCAACTAATTAACCAACCAGAATTGTCATAATAGCCTAGTGGTTTGACCTACGGCCTCTCAAGCAGAGGGTCGCGGGTTCGAGTTCAGGCTCGCACCTCAGAGTCATTCGGAAATTATTTGTGAAATAAAATTTGAAATTTACTATAAGCTTAACGAAGGAAAACGTGAGGAAAAGTGCACACCTGCGAATTTAGTGGTGTGTGTGAAGTTCCCAATCCGCAGTGTCCTGGTCCCGGTCCTGCGCTACCTGGAACTAACATCATCATCCCAGCCTATATACGTCCCACTGCAGGGCACAGGCCTCCTCTCAGAATGAGAGGGCTTGGGCCCTATTTCCCACGCGGGCCCAGTGCGGATTGGGAACACGCACACATCCACTCCGTCAGGTGACCCGTTTGCTCGTTTGCCCCTTCTTATTTAAAAAAACACCATTGAATATCTTCGCACGTGGATGCAGGTCGTAAAGGTTTACTCACGATGTTTTCCTTCACCGTACAGCTCATGGTAAATTTCAAATGTAATTTCGCACATAAATTCCGAAAAACTCAGAGGTGCGAGTCGGGATTTGAACCCACGACCCTCTGCTTTAGAGGCCATAGGTCAAACCGCTAGGCTGTAACTAACGCGTTCCCGCAATCTGAACCAGAGGCCACATTGTGTACCATCTTATATCGTTTGACACAAAGAAATAGTGAAGACAATAGCCAAGCGTCCGGGTGTTAGACAGGCCGTCACTCCTTCTTGGGGGCCGTCCATAAAGTACGTCACACTTTTAGGGGGGGGAGGGGTCAAGCGATCTGTAACACAAGAACAAAATGATGGCCATTTTCATAGTAATAAGTGTGTCAAGGGGGGGGGTCCAAATTTATTATTTTATGGATGACCCCTTGTTGGAGGCTGCGTCTGCATCTTCCGGTCCGTGGACGCCATTGAAAACCTTTGGCCCCATCAGCAATCAGCTCTTATGTTCAACCCTAATTACGTTAGCGAGCTAGGGTTGTCAAAAATGACCGCAACGTCCAACGAGAGCTGCGGCTTAGACCGGCATAATACAAATACAATCACGGACGAGGGCCGGGCTTAAACCTTGTTGCAACCCTAATCAAATACTCGTCCAAGATGGCTTCTAGTAAATTCTGCACGAATGTTGGTAGATAAAACAGCCGTAAGAGAAACAAATAAAATGTTTGGGAAAGAAAGAGTGAATCCTATGCAAGTTAACGTTACGTTGTAAATCTCAAGTTAATTTTAGTGCTTTAAATTTTCTTTGAACATCTGTCAAAGATAGTCAAGCCAAAAGGTCGATTCATATCTACAGACACCGAGCGTGTCAGAGACGTGCCGTGGTAGACAAATAGTACATTACTGCGGAGACCAGTAAGTAAGCCGTCCTGGACGAGTAGAAGTTTGATGGCCGAACCGCTCTAGGTGAGGCCATCAATGATACGAGGCCAGATTACTGGGCGAATCTTATAGTGCTTTTCTCAAAAATGAAACAAGTTGATAAAAATAAAATAAAGGAACACATTGAAAAAATAAAGAAAATCTACGACCCGCCATTTTAGCTACTTATTCACTAACCTATGTCTGTAGTCTATGGTATGATGGTTTTTAAAGGTAGCGGGCGGCGATGTTTAGATATCTGCCAACTTTAAATTACAAACGTCATAATTTTAATAAGAATTTTCTTAAGTTTTAAACATTTGAAGCACAAAAATTGTAATTACAACAACATAAATTAGTGAAAAATGTTCCATTTATTTAATCAGTAAACTATCACATTTGCATGCAACCTCTTAAGTGTGAACTTTTTTAATAGTTTAAGTTTTTCACAGATGTAGAGCACGGGTTCCAAATTAAAAAAAAACACTTGATGTAATGGAATTTCATACTTACTTCTTGGACAGTTCGAGATTACTTCCTGAACACTAGCAGCTAGTCTCCAGGATGCGTTACTTTCTACGACGTTTTTGATGACGTAATGGCAACATTTCATATTTTTTGCTACCACCTGTTCTACGAGAGATGTACCCTGCCCACTGCCACTTGAGTCTGGCGATTCTTCGAGCTATGTCGGTGACTTTAGTTCTTGCGTATATTTCATAATTTCTAACCTCATCCAGTAGAGAAACTCCGAGCATAGCCCTCTCCATCGCCGATTGAGTAACCTTGAGCTTTATGAAGCCCATCGTTAGCGGCCGTAGGTCGGCCTCCAGAAGTTGCTGAACAATTTAGTACTTTGTTTCTTTGTGTGACATATTTCAAACTTCACAGTATAACTGGTTATTGCGACAAAGTACTGAAATGTTCAGCGACTTCTGAGGCCGAATATACATAATGTTCTCAATAAAAATTCAGCGTCGCGTCGGTGTGAATTGATCCTAAGGTAAAGTAAGGTTCTACAATCCATTAGGTAGGTAAGTACTACATAATAAGACTCGCGATGCGTAGAAGATAGCGGGGCTCCGCACGCATCCCAATGCTCCAGGTTTACGACTGTTCGCTTTGCTGGGCTTACTTGGCACGGTCGCCAACTTTAATTGTTAGACATGTAGGGAACGTTGTATTCGTGTAGTGTGATTTGTAACTGTGTTCAAACTCGTTTCACTACTCGTCTCGAACATGTTCGTGTTATGTCGAACACTATGAGAATATGTGACAAATATAGCCGAAAGACTTCCACTGCTGAACATAGGCCACCCCCAAGGCTCGCCAAACAGATCGGTCCTGCGCCATCCGCATCCAACGCGTTCCAGCAACCATAACCAGGTCGCCGCTGCATCTTGTTGGAGGCCTACCTACTCTGCGTCTTCCGGTCCGCGGACGCCAGTCGAGAACCTTTCGGCCCCATCGACTGTCAATCAGCCGTGGAAAGGGCTGTGCTTGGAGTTTCTCTGCGGGATCGCATTAGAAATTATGAAATCCGTGTAAGAATTAAAGTCACGGACATACTTAGCTCGAAGAATCACCAGACTTAAGTGGCAGTGGGCAGGGCACATCGCTCGTAGAATTGACGGTCCATATCAATGAACTGAAACAATGACTTTGCTCACCCGCTACCATATGATAGCTACGTTTATACAAAAAATGTGTGTTCATACAGTTCCTCTACCTCCACACTGTACGACAGTGGCGGAGCGTGAAAATTTTTGCAAGTAAAGCCGGAGCAAAAAACCTAAAAACATATTTTTTCCATTTATCCTCTTCTTGACAAGTAATAGTAATAGAAGATAAGCGTTTGTTTACTTCGAAAATTTAGTCAACCCGGGGGGAATCGGGTTGTTATTACCCTTCGCCACTGCTGTACAAACACACACAAATCACACTAACAAAAAAAAAATGTTGTGTAGGCCGACATTATGATAGCTTTAATGTGTTTTTCTAACATCTTTTATTCCATAATGTTCTGTGAATAAACATAAACATAAACCTATCTATCACCACCACCAGCACACTGACTGACGCGTTTTGAACTCAACCAGAGTTCATCTTCAGAAAAACTTTCACAAGATATGAATTCATGTACTCTATACCGTTTAGGTACTATACTACCCTCTAACCCGTCAATAGTTTACGATCGAACGTTGAAGTTAGTTCACCTCTAGTTTTGGACGTGAGGTCAACTGTGAGTCAGTTTAACTAAAGTTCGATCACGCTGAATCAGGAGGCATTACGGCTTTAGTCATTCTGTCAATGATTATATGCCACGTGTGTTTTCTAATTAAATACCGGTTGTCTGTAAAGTCGGTTTACGGACGATAGTTTAACGCTCAGATCAAATAAAAAGTAAAGATAGAGCGCGATGAACAGCCGAGTGAGGCTGGTTTTATAAACATGTGTGCGTAGGCCGGTGTTGCCATAATAATTCTTAATACCCCGATACTACGTTGCGTGTCACGTTGATACTGTTACTACAATAAAAAAGCGACAAGGTACATAAATGATCACTTATTTATGACGTTGACTGTACGAAAAAATCTTTGCATATTTATTGTTTTGGTCCCAACTCCCGCGGTCGGCGGTACAGCGCCATCTATCGGCGATTGGGTAACTAATCTACTGCAGTCTACTAGAACTAGTATGTACATGTTGATTGTTTTTCAGATGTAATATATTTTTTTATTTGAAAGAAGATACCTACTGTTAGCGTGATCTTATAGGTACTATTAGGAATAAATAAGACTTGCAACACCACTGCGTTGATTTTAGAGATCGTCAATTGACTTCCGTTGCCGTTATGTCAGTGGTGAGCGCCGGAGCTCAGTCTCATGAGCCATTCTTACCGGGCACTTGGCATAGGACGGTCGTATTGCTCTGAGCTTATCCTTTCGCGCCTAATTTTAAGATTAGAAAGTGTTTTCTCCATATTTTCGTTCTTTTTGCAATTATTTGTAACTTTACCTATTGTGATTAAATAAAATTAGTAGTTGTAATTTTTCGTTTATTTTGATCATCCCTAATATCAGAAGTGGGATCAAACTATGTGCTTTGCTTTTCCATCCGGTGTTATTTAGTTTGAAGTGCTTTAACGTAATAAAATATGGAGAACACTTATCGTCGTAGTCGAAGCCGTAAGCGGCGTAGGCACGAGCATAAGGCGCGGCGTCGTAGCGGTTCGTCGAAATCAAATAGTGTCCGCGAGTCCTTACAAATAATAGTGTCGCGTTTGAATGCGTTAGAAAATTGAGAATCATCTGCGGTGCGTTCTGAAACTCCACCCGTACCTGCCCCTCAGGCTTCCACGGTTAAGAATTTTACGGAGAAAATAGTCTAGGCCATAAATTCTTTAAAATCAGTGCATGCATATGCAGCGGTATTATGTGTCTAGTTTCGATCCAAATGTGCATGACGTTGACGCGTGGTTTCAAGAGGTAGACATAGCTCAAGTGTGCAATAAATGGGACGATAGCGAGTGTTTGTCACGTGTTGGGACTTTTCTTAAAGGTGATGCGAGCACCTCGTTAAGCGATTGGGTCACTACCGACCGGACGTGGTCCAATTTTAACGCGATTTTAAAGTTTTATGCGTTAAGAAAATTGATATTGCGGGTATTCTTTATGATGTTATGTCCACTGATTCTGACGAATAGACAACATGTGCGGATTACGCTAGGCGTTCATTGTTGCGTTTAAAAGTCGTGAAAGGTCTGAGCGATGATTTAGTATCGGCAATTGTGGTCAGGGGAATAAAAAACCCTCACGTGAATGCGTGCGCGGCGAATGCTAATTTGTCTTCTAACGAACTTATCTATTTTTTATCGAAGTTTGTTAAGCCAGTTCGTAGTTCACGATCAATTTCTCTTACGAATAATAGCCACCGACATTCTAACCTAGAGGTAACCTTAAACGACCAGCCAGTTCTGCGCCAAAACAGCGATATGATAACTGCGGTCATTCAAGGTATATCTACAGACGTTTTAATTAATACCACTTTCGTGTGCTAGAAAACCCATATTTTGTGAGTAAAAGGGGTTAAGTACGTCAATAACGAAGGTTTCGTCAAATGTGACACTACCCGTCGAGTTTAGCAAAATCACATTAGAGATAGATTTGCTCATAGTTCCTAGCGAAAGTACGAACGCTCCAATTATTATTTGAACTGACGTTTTGAACCGTGATGGCGTTACATTGTTCGAACGAAAAACCAGTAAATACCTACACGTGATAAATCGGTTTTCAATGTGGCAACAGTTGGGTTAGAAAGCTACCTTTGCCTGTAAAAACATCTCTGGTTTCTCTGCGTCCATGATAGCTGGTACTGCCACGTCAACTGTTACTACAGGCAGTATGCATAAAAGTCAATAGTGACTCGCCAGTTTGTTATCGCCCTTATAAAATGTCGTTATGACAGTTTCTTGAGCTAGCGGGATATTTTAGGCGGTACATCCCTAATTTTGCTAGGGAAACCGCATATATAGCTCGCTTAACACGAAAAGACTGAGTTTATTTGGGGTCCTGAGCAAGAGTCTGCTCGTACTGAAATTATTAACTGTCTTACTAATGAGCCTATCCTATTTTTGATTCCAAATTGCCAACTGAGGTACAAACAGATGCCAGTAGCGCTGGTTACGGGGCGCCGCTTTTGTAAGTTCACAAAGATGTGAAAAACGAGTAATCGCATATTTTAGTAAGTTTACTTACCATTCATATGAGCCTGAAACGTTAGCTCTGCTGTGTTTAAAGATATACAGCATTGTAGACATTACGTGTTAGGACTAAAGTTTAAAATAGTCACTGATTGTAACACGTTAAAGGCTACGCAGTTTAAAAAAAGATCTTTTACGACTAGAAAGCTTTTTAATTTGCTCAGTGAGGGTAAATTAGATTCTAATCGATATGTAAAGCGAAACTACATTCTTTATTACAACTATACACCGGTGCGATAGGTGAAGAGTCGCACTTATTATGTTTTGTGGGTAAAGGGCATCGTTTAAGCCTACTTAGTCTTCCACGACGGACATAGCCATATTTATGCTGATAAATCCATTGTCCTCATTTTGAAACATTTTTGATTTCCTGGCCTAAGACAGTTTGTCGTCAAATATATTTCCCATTGAATTGTTTGCTTATCGTGCTCTTATACGTGATATAGCCGTAGAGGTGCCGCGTGGAGGTCTGGAATCATTTATTTGGGACTGTGACAAGACAGGACGGCTGAGCGGTTGTGATGGGACCGGGAAGCGCAAGACGAATGCGTCAATGGAGACGGGCGGACGCCTATGGTATTTAAAGTAAATGACTGTTTTTTTAATAAAATGTTCGCAGTCTCTAGGCAACCAGATCCACGCATGCGCGAGCCGTGTCGTGTCGACGGGGTGTTGAAGAATGACCGTTGCGAGCTGAAGCTACTGGCCGGGTCTTGTGGTAAGACCACTTGTGCTGCAGCTCGGTTTGTGGTGCCCTGGAGTGGAGAGTGGACGCCCGAGTCCTGCCCTGCCTTCTTTGAGAGTGAGTGTTGAAGTCTGAGCGGTATGCTAACTTGGAGCCTATGCCGGCAGCCACTGGGAGGTATGCGAACTTTGTGCCTATGCCTACAGTGTTGAAGTCTGAGCGGTATGCTAACTTAGAGCCTATGCCGGCAGCCACTGTGTGGTATGCTAACTTTGTGCCTATGCCAGCAGTGTGATGTTGTTCTTCTGTGTGGTATGCTAACTGTGTGCCTATGCCAACAGAATTATTTTGATGAAACTTTGTTTTTCTGCGCGGTATGCTATCATTGTGCCTATGCCAGCAGTACGAGTAATGACATCTTTTGTCCACTGTGTGATATGCTAACATTGTGCCTATGTCAAAAGTTCAGTTATAATTTTTACATACCTGTTATAAGCGTGGTAAGCTAACAAGGTGCCTATGCCAGCTTGTTAATAGGGACTAAAACTTCTGACATTTATTTTGTAACTTTTCTTTAAATAGGTACATGTTTCCACTTATTTTTCATTCCCGATTTAAATTTCGAAATTAAAGTAATACTTATGCTCCATTACAGTAATGTGGTGACTTTTTTGTTTAACAATCTGCTTATCTGTCGATAGCTCATTAGCAGTATCCGCTTTAATTTTGCTATTGCATTTTTTTATGTTAATTAAACTTTGTTCGTATGTTTAAGCATTGATGAATGTGACGCGCCTAAGTACAAGAGTCTGCAACCATTGGAACATCAGCTAGACCTGGTCACGATGCTACGTCGACTGAACCAGATGACGACACGAAGGCTAGCCGCGACTAAGGAAGGACCTGCCGAGGACTGCAGGATATCAGGATTGGCCGTATTAGGAATAAATAAGACTTGCAACACCACAGCGTTGATTTTAGAGATCGTCAATTGACTTCCGTTGCAGTTATGTCAGTGGTGAGCGCCGGAGCTCAGTCTCGTGAGCCATTCTTACCGGGCGCTTGGCATAGGACGGTCGTATTGCTCTGAGCTTATCCTTTCGCGTCTAATTTTAAGATTAGAAAGTGTTTTCTCCATATTTTCGTTCTTTTTGCAATTATTTGTAACTTTACCTATTGTGATTAAATAAAATTAGTAGTTGTAATTTTTCGTTTATTTTGATCATCCCTAATAGTACTTAAAGAAAAAAAATTGTTGCAATATCGGTTAAATTACAATCTTAGTTTAGAAATATATTTTTACAAAAACTTAAAAACTTCTCAACTAATTAAGTTGAAAATAATTTTCCTAGAAAGTTTTTATTAAGTTTAACTTACGTGATTTTTTTCTTATTTTTTAGACGTGCGGTTCAAAAGTTAGAGGGGGACACATTATTTTAAACTTTCGGTGTGAATATCTCCGAAAATATTCACTTTATCAAAAAATGATTTTAGCAAACCCCTATTTCTTTTCAAATGCCTATCCAATGATACCCCACACTATAGGGTTAGTCGAGAAAAAAAATCACCCCCACTTTACGTCGATGGGAGGTACCCTAAAAAAATTTTTTTTAGTTTTTTTTATATAATCGCTTTGTCAGCGTGACTGATATAATATATTCATGCCAAATTACAGCTTTCTAGTACTAACAGTCTCTGAGCTTAGCCGCGGACGGACAGACAGACAGACGGACAGACATGGCGAAACTATAAGGGTTCCTAGTTGACTACGGAACCCTAAAAACGTTGATAAACTTTTACAAGAAACAAATAACTTTACGTTGCGTGTCACGTTCTCACGTTTTAAGCAATGCTAATAAAGAATAGAATTTAAAATGAAAAAGAAAAGGTTGTAATAATAGGGTAACTACAACATTATAATGGCAACACTAGTGTTGACGTTTTGGGTTCTAAGCAAAATTTGGTGTAGTTTGGTTGCAAGTGTGTGCGTGCCACTGTGTACGCACACGGATTGGTGTAGTTTAACCGGCCTCACTTCGTTGTTCGCAGCGCTATATCTTTACTTTTTATTTGATTTGAGGTTTAACGTGACAACGTCATAACAAAACATTCAAAAAACAAATGAAACCAGGCAGTCACCCATCCAAATACTGACCGCCCGACGTTGCTTAACCTCGGTGATCGGACGAAAACCGGTGTTTTGTCAAATATCTTGAAAACAGTGCATCCTACGGTAAAATCAATGAATTTTTTTTCTCCCCTTTAATGCCCCCGCACCCCTCTCCCGCAATCTGGCATTGAAAATTACCCGAGCGCTAGTACTAAGATTGTACATGCTGGCGTTCGCTGCTCTCTTGTACATACTGGCCTTCACTGCTCTGTCCGGGACATGTACGTTACAGGTACGTTACATTGCGTCATCCTTTTTCGTTCATGCAGCCGGCGTTCATCGATTTATTATACGTTGTCACGTCAAAAACGTGAAAGTTTATGTGAGTGTGTGTTTTGTCTCCGTGTGGTATCGGGCTTAATATCACACCATTCCATTTTTCTTCCGTAGATATCATAAGAATGTAACTAAGGATTTAGGTTAAGGTATATTGCAGGCGATAGGCTAGCAACCTGTCGCTATGTCACTATGATTTTATTTATTTATTTATTACTAGCTGTTGCCCGTGACTCCGTCCGCGAAGAATAGGGTTATAAAAAATAGCCTACGGCCTATTCTCAGACCTACCAAATATAGACAAAAAAAAAAATCATAACAATCGGTCAAGTCGTTTCGGAGGAGTTCGATAACAAACACCGTGGCACGAGGCACGAGATTTCAATACGACACTTTTTTTTCTTTTTTTTTTTTAATTTATTTACACAAAAACAAACAAAAGAAGTACAGAAATACTTATATTAAAATACATCTGCCAAACTGCATAGCAGTTTGTTGGCAGAACTTCATTTTTCCCAATCTCTATCATAAGTAATACGCAAAGAAAAATATTCACCGAAAGGAAAATTAAGTTAAATAGGTGGAATGATACGATCCAATATTGGTCTAATTGGTGGCACGAGCGCACTAACGAGGTACCTCGGGGCAAGGATTCGCGTTACCACGTTAAAGGTATTTTTCCACCAGAAATGATACCTATTTATTTGTTTAAAAGCAGCTTAAAATATGAAATTGCAGTTAATTGACAATAAATCTGGTTAACTAGCAGGGCTAAAAAAAGAATGATTTTTTTATTGCAGTCGCATCTTGGGATTATTATTTTAAGGTGTCAAAATCCCATCCGATCATTACAGTGGGTGAAACTGTCTAGGCTCCGAATATGATTTTGTCCTTTGATCAATTATAACTGAAGATACACATTGCCGAACAAAATCCCCTTCAAAGAATGTCCGAACTTTTTTATTTGTTTGCTTAACAAATAAAATCATCACCTACACAGAAATTTGAACCTAGTCTTTACTTCATTACAGTCGAATTTCGGTAGCGGCAAAACTCCACTTGACAGCTAAACTTGACAATTTCACGCAACGTTCTGAGAAAAAAGAAGGCCACTTTTATCAAAGTGGCGCTCATTTGGCTCGGACATTTTCGGGCGCGCGACTGTGGATCTACAGTTATAATTGATCAAAGATTTTGTCCCATTCGGTGTCGAGACCCTTGGTCCGTGGGGTTCTACCGCTATAAGCTTTTTAAAGAAATAACAGAAAGGTTAGTCGACATCACAGGAGACCGAAGAGCTGGCTACCTCGGACAAAGAATTAGTTCAGCTATTCAAAGGGGAAACGCAGCCAGTATCTTCAGAACCTTGCCTAATGGGACTCTTTTTAATAATATATTTTAGGTATTATTATTATTTGTTACCTTGGTATCCTGGCAAAAGGGAAAGTGCCTGATTTGGGACGCTACTTGCGTCAGTACTTTTGCCTCATCGCACCTTGGTCGCACTTCTGGGATGGGGGGAGCAGCTGCACAAATGGCAGCCCTTAAAAAGCGCGAGAAGGACTCGTCTCGCAAATTATTTCTTTGTTTCACTTGCGGTGGAGACAACTGGTTGTTGGGGTTCCGAGGCAAAGCTTTTTTTTTAAAGAAGTGCGGCGCTGTCTTCGTGAGAGATGTCTTGAACCTCGCTCTGGGTCGTTTCTGGTACAATGGTTTTCCATCGCGGTTCAACGTGGCAATGCAGCTAGTGTATTGCGCACCTTTGCGTCGGGTACGATCCGGGGCGGTTTGTTTGACTGACAGCATTTTATGAATTGTATTTTATATTTTGTAGTTTTTAAATAAATGGTGATTATTATCATATTTCTTTATGTTTTTAGTTTTAGGTTAATTGTTCTTGTATATATAAAATGTTTATTTACATGCAGTATATGAAGACCACTTACGTAGATACATACGAACATTGCAAGATAAATGGATCTACCATAGTAAATTACCGAGATAGATAAATTACCGAGAGCGTGGAATTGCATATGTAGTGGTATTGTGTGTTTATAGGCATTGGAGAGAGAGATCTCTATATTGTTGTCTCTTTCTCACTAAGGTGTAATGCCTATAAACACACAATACCACTATATACGCAATTCCACGCTCTCGCTAATTTAACTATAGAGAGGTATTTTTGATAGAAAGTTATTGCTGTTTGCATTGAAAAACGACGTTTAGGATGATGCATCGCCCTTAATGCCTGTGATCATTCAACTGTGAGACATAATAACAGCGTAACGACAAGCATGCATTTGAGTTTTGAGATTAGTGAAGATTTTAATATTTAAAACCAGTTCCCCGGCCCGACTTTGCACGAGTGTTGTAATGACGAAAAAAAAACATTTAGGTATTCATAATAACAATAACACATAAACAGGCTAAAAGTACAAACATACATGTTAAAACCTGCTATAAAAGCGACCGGGTTCAGCATGGCGCATGACGGAAATGAGATACCAACTCGATTGCGAGTACTCACTCAATTTTCATCTGAAGATTAAATTTGTTAAGCCATTTTTTTACCACGAAATTTTCAAACATTTTCCTTCAAATAGAAAAAGGACAAAAAATTAACCAAATATACGAAGCGACGTGCTTACATGCATTCGGCATTGTTTTCTTATTTATAATGTATAGAATAAATAAATAAATCATAAATAATATCATGGGACAATTCACACCAATTGATCTAGTCCCAAAGTAAGCTAAGCAAAGCTTGTGTTATGGGTACTAAGCAACGGATAAACATACTTGTATAGATAGATACATACTTAAATACATATTAAACACCCAAGACCCGAGAACAAACATTCGTATTTATGCATCCGTTTTTAGCTTAGATGGGTCGATCAACTTTTTTTTACTCCTGGGTCACTCTTTAAAGCGTAAGTTTATCGGATTAAAATTTGCCAAACATGCATTTTCGTGGTAGTTTTAAACCCCTTCTACAATTTGGTCATCTAATAAGCATGTTGTTAATGTGACACAACATTTCTTCTAATTAAACTGTAGTACTTTTGTCCCCTCGCTGACGGGACAGAACAACAACAAGAAATAGTTGATCCAGCCAGATACGTCCCACAGTTAGACACAGGCTTCCTCTATGAATGAGAGGAATTGGGGTATAGTTTCCATGCGGTGTGCAGTTTGAGTGCTAAGTACTTCACACACCAAGGAACTGCAGTTTCCTAAGAAGACACATCAAACAGACAAACATAATTTGGCAACTCACACATTACATCTCAGCCTTTATTATACGTCCCAGTGCAGGGCACAGGCCTCGTCTCAGAATGACAGGGCTTGGGCTGTAGTTCCCATGCGAAGCCAGGGTGGATCGGGAACTTTGCACACACCATTAATTTTCTGCACAAGTGTATGCAGGTTTCCTTACGATGTGTTCCTTTATCGAGAACCACCTCGCAACAGCAACTCTATACCATAAATAAAAACTCACATTCACATGAAAAATGCCTACATAATCATCATCCCAGTCTATATGCAGTAAAATTACATAAAGTTTACCACTGACAGATGGTTTGTCTTCATTTCATATTCAACTTTAACGACCTACAAATAAAGCCAATTTCAGAATACTGTTACCCACGTTTGCAGATTTTGTAATAGCTAAGTATTTTATTTGTATGTTCTTAAAGTCGGAAATGAAATTTATTTATTTATTTATATATTGATAAAATAATTTACATGACATTACAGTAAAAACCAATGCGTCACGAAACTTAGATTAACACTTGAAGATTACGTTTACAATAATAAATAATAGACAGAGACACACACATCATGCCTGTATCCCAAAGGGGGTAGGCAGAGCACACAAAACGCTACATTTGCGTTTTGGAGTTACTTTTAGCAATTTTAAGTTAAATGAACAATAATTAAGTAATTTAATACAGCTACAACCAATGCGACACGAAACTTTATTATAATTAAACTAGACTAACAACTAAATTAAAGATCTATGTTACACAGAAAAATATTAATAACAAACAAACAAACAAATTATATTGGGACAGTCGAACATCTGTCATCCATCGCCTCACAAAATCTTAAGCATTCACTGCAAACTGCCACCCATCGCCATGCAAACAAGTCGCACTCAGGTGTCGATGCCAGCAGCGCATTGAGCTGTGCAAGAGCGCGGGGCAGGGGCGAGTTCAAAATGAATGAAATGAAGGCAAGCCATCTGTCAGTGGTAAACTAAAAGTAAACGTATTGTACGTGCCACTGTAGAGCACAGACCTTCTCGCAGAATACCTACATAACAAACTTTGTACTTAAAATTATTACAATCAACATCTGATGCTTAAAGCTGGCGCGGACCAGATGCGTGTGCGTGTCACGCCCCAGTAGTAATGAATGAAAGTGTAAGAAATATGGCGCATTACTTGCGTGCACACGGAGCGCCATCTTTCTTACAGTCTCATTCATTACAACTGGTGCGTGGCACGAACACGCATCTGGCCTGCGCTGGCTTTAAAAGTCTAATATCTAAAAACGACTTCACAGATTATTATGACATTTAAAATGATGATGATGATGTTCTATTAAAAAACGGTCCGAATCGATTCATCCGTTTAAAAGCTACGATGCCACAGAACAACGCACTGATACACACATACATAACACCCCGTCTTTTGCGTCGTTAAGGAACCTTTACATATTCACATCGAGCAAACATTTGAGTAAAGTGCAAAATTAACATTTCAAATTACAACCGTAAAGCATTCACGGCCCCATTCTTCACTCCTGCACGCTGCATTTCACTTCGCACCTTCCATTATAGTAATGAAACTTAATTAATTTGCACACGTATTTGTCACGTCCAGGGAAAGTGACGTTTCGTGGAACGTGGCACGGTCGGACGTGGCCTTAGGTTAGGATGGCGAGCGGAGCGTGAAGCGGAGCGGGAATAACCGACATTATCTAAGCACACTGCCACGGAGTGCTACGCGTTGTTCTCGTAACCAGTAGTAGCATAATTCCTTTTTGTAACGAAAACTCGTCCACTGCTAAACGTAGCAGCATATTAATTTATTTTCTCAAACATGCTTTGAAATGTATGCGTTAATGTCACGAAATGAAGCCATGAAGTTTGTTGTTTATGGCTCCCTACATTACTTCTTGGCCTAGGCCATAAAAGTAAGTATGAAAAACCATTATTGTCCGCTGCTGTAACTTTTTAATAGTACATTACTGCAGCGGCCGCGAAATAGGGGATTGCCGGCCGAGTAGTTATAGATGGCCGAGTGTTAACGAGGCCATCTAGAGATACGAGGCCGGCAATCCCTGTTCGTGGCCAAGGCTTGTATAGAGTTTTTCTCAAACATGCATCAACATCACCACCATCATCATCATCACCATCATGATCATCATCAACATCATCAACATCATCGTCATCACCATCATCATCATAATCATCATCATCATCAACATCATCATCATTATCTCATCATCATCATCATCATCAACTTCATCATCACCATCATCATCATCATCATCGCCATCATCATCAACATCATCATCACCATCATCATCATCATCACCATCATCATCACACCATCATCATCATCATCATCATCTTACCTTACCTTAAATAAGCGTAGTGGCAGAATGTCTTAATGAACCAAAACGCAAATATTGCTTATAGTTTTTTTTTAATGGCTAAATGCTATGATGCCATAGACCTATAAACGTCATGGTATGAAACAATAGACGATCACTTTGCTGGCCTTGGCCAGCAAAGTTGTATGAAATTCCATTATTGACCTCTCGTCTAGGCGGTCCCCCAGCACCGGCTGCACCTGCACCTGCAACGTGACACTTCGTGGCGTATTATAAGGAACATAACGTCAATATTTCATAGCATGTTTGAGAAAATTTGCTTACTAACACTAAACTGACAAAGGAAAAATTACATACAGCCAACTTACGACATTAAAAAAAAATCTATCTTCTTTTATTTCTATAAAACCGCCTAAACTACTGGTGATGGATGGATGGATGTATGGATGTATGGATGGATGTATGGATATATGGATGTATGGATGTATGGATGTACGGATGGATGTATGGATGTATGGATGGATGTATGGATGGTTGGATGGATGGATGTATGGATGGATGGATGGTTGGATGGATGATGATGATGATGATGATGATGATGATGATGCATGTTTGAGAAAAGCTCTATACAATCCTCGGCCGGAAGAGGGATTGCTGGACTCGTTTTATCCGGCCTCGTCTACGACTCGGCCGTATACCCCAAATCTCGTCCATCAATCCCTTACTTCACGGCCTCTGCAGTAATGTACTATTACTAACATAGTTTCTTAAGTTATACCTGTAACTAACAAAATAATATGGACTTTGTCTGAAATAAATTTAATTATTTATTTATTTATTTTATAGGCTTAAAGGTTAGTCAAATAGACCGGGTCATGCGCCATCCGCTTCTGACGCTTTCCCGCAACCTTAACCAGGTCATAGCTCCATCATGTTGGAGGCCTATCTACACTGTGTCTTCCGGTCCGTGGATGGCACAGGAGAACCTTTTGGCCCCATCGGTTATCAATAATTCTACAAGCGATATGCCACTGATGACTGATGACCGAATGTCACTAACAAAAACTGCCTACGAACAAAGAAACCAACTATTAGATTCTTGGCGCTGTGTTAAATGGATCGAAAATTGAAAACCGGATTATGGTGTATTAAAATTTCTTATTTTACTAATATTATAAACGCAAAAGTTTGTATGGATGTATACATGTCTAAATGTTTGTTACTCTTTCACGCTAAAACGGTTTGACGGATTCTAATTAAATATGACACACAGATAGTTTATAACCTGGATTAATATAATAGAATACTTTAATTCCGAAAAATTGGATGGTTTCCGCGTGATAGCGATAAATTAATTCTTTGCAGATGGAGTCGTGGGCAGCAGCTAGTATCAAAATAAGAGTGAAGTATTAGGTAAGATTATGAGCATTTTAACTGTTCATTCCGTCACTACTATTCATAATAGTAGTTTCTTGGTCGGTTTACTATAAAATGCTTTGATTTAACTCTACGACCGTTTCGTGTTTAGATTACTTGTCTTGGAGCTGTCATAGCTCTATCAAAAGTTTAATTATTACAAAAAAATTGCTAGTGACTACATTAAAAACACTAAAAAAATCTCATTCTGTCCTATATTTTCACTTTTACGATGCTTTGAAAAAATATGTTAAGTGTTTTTTTAATCTCTAGCAACTCGAGACTGGTTCCTGGTTACAATGTCTTAGCATGGGAAGATTAATGGTGTAATTAAGTCAAGTCGTAACACTCGCGCCCTTATGTTTGCGATTAATCTCAGCCTTTATTACATTTTGCTTTATCCTGACATATTTTGGAGATAATTTGCAGATGCTTCATAAAAAAAAAATCTCCCTATTATTAAAAAAAAATCCGTGGTGGCCTAGCGGTTTGACCTATGCCCTCTTAAGCAGAGGGTCGTGGGTTCAAATCCCAATTCGCACCTCTGAGTTTTCCAGAATGTATGTGTAAAATTACATTGGAAATTTACCATGAGCTTTACGGTGAAGAAAAACATCGTGAGGAAACCTGTATACACCTGCGAAGAAATTCAATGGTGTGTGTTAAGTTCCCAATCTGCACTGGGCCCGCGTGGGAACTACGTCCCAAGCTCTCTCATTCTGAGAGGAGGCCTGTGCCATGCATGGGACGTATATAGGCTGGGGTGAGACTATTTTTAGGTAGCGATGATCGGGAAATTCTAGTTTCAAGAGTAGTATTCTGTCTAGTAGTATAGTAGTACATAAATATTATAATAACATCCATTACTCAAGCACATTGTATTTTTTTAAAAAGACAAATAAATAAGAATTAACATACGAATTCATAATTAAATTCAAATTTACTTAAAATTAGTGTTTTATTTCATTTTTTGAATCCATACTGTGTCGTGTCTGTCTCTTTACTGTGTGTGTAGGTTAGATAAGACAATATACAATATAGTTTCGTATTGCAAAGTCTATCACATTCAAGTGAGAGCGAAGTTTCAGTGGTATCACGTAGATAAAACAGCTACGAAGATAGTGCTACGAGGTAAACGCTACGAAATTCGTAGCACCGTAGACTCTCCAGAAGTTCGGGTCGAATAAGTGGGCTTGTATTGTTGAAATTTTACTTTCAGAAACCTATTATGTATATTGTATACTCACATAGTTATAAGTAGAATACTAATAATATATGGATCTTATGGTTGTTTCCTGAGAGAAGGCCTGTGCCCTGCAGTGGGACGTACTCATATATAGGCTCGTATGATGATGATAATATGGATCTTTATTGTCTGAATAAATAAAATAAAAAATTATGTGAGTATAAAACAGATACAAAGTTAAATTAATGCTTAAGCCACTAATGTGATCACAAAAGCTATTTATTTAAAAGTGCCTGTGCCATACTTTTTCTTTTTACATTAATTTGTAAAGCAAGATAAAATCAATGAATTTTAAACATCAGCTTATTTAAAAATATAAAGTTTTAAACAAGCCTGTTTGCTTGGGTGTCATACAAAAATATGTGTTTGAAGAAAAAAGGAACCGATATTTTATTATAGTTGAAAAGTTAGTAAGTAAGAACTATTAAACAACCTGACCACAAAGTCATATTTACTAGCAGAACGCTTTCCATTTAATTACTAAGTAAAAACCCCTTGTTCTTAAGGCCCTACCGAGCTTTTGGCGCTAATCAATTCTAGGTATTCTATGCAATCGTGTATGTGTGCGTGAGAGCGGCTAGAATCAAAGCCGTGCGTATATAAGCGCGAGCGACACGAGTTCCCCGTCCGATGGCCGAAGGAGAACTAAAGCAGTACTCACGCGGACATAGGGGAAGCACGATGGCTCAAGATAGGTTGGTTAGACTGCGCGTGTAATTAGGTATTTTCATCGTATTATTAAACCAAATACACATTATAAAAATGTAGCAATACTACGCCCTATAAAACATCTTGTTTTATTAACATTCAAAAGTCATGACCTGCCGTGCAGTATTAACGTCGTACTACGAATTTATTTTATTTTTTAGAGACGACTTTGGATTTTTTTCCATCGAGCGAACTACAAGTAATCGTTTTTCGACACGTGTCATTAGAGTAAATCCTCAAATATCTTACACATGAATTTCAGGTCTATAGCTTTGCTAGTAATGATACAGCGCGAGATTAAATGAATGCAATAAATGCGTCAAAAGATTTTCAAAAGACTACCAACAAGTATCTACCCTTAGTAGCTAACGCAATTGCGTTGTAAAATTCGAAAAAATCTTTCATTTAAAGTTTTTCTGGAACCATCCATAGTAAATAGTCGACCGTTGGTAGAATAACTCAAACAACCATTTCCGCTCTGCTTTCCGCTCAGCTCGACTCTCATATGGGTAGGCTTTATGTTGCAGCGCTGCCAACCGTAATTGCCGGTAATAGACGGGTGGAAGCGGGCTTTATTTGTTTACGTGAATGGGACGCGTTAAAGATTCGTGAATGGGGGTTTTAAGTCTCGTTACGAAATGATTAAGAGGTTTTTGATTGTTGTTTTAAATGTTGATAATGACCAGTATAAGTAATCAAATTAATTAACTATAATTATAACCCTGTTGGATTCTGATGGATCGAAGTTGAATCCAACCGTCAGGCAGGCTGCGTTTCCAAGAGAGATGTGCGAGGATGCGTTGCGAGGGATGTGTTTGTTTGTCATTCACTTCATTCACTTAAATCCTCCTTCATTCCTTTTAAATGAAGTGTTTCTATTGGTTCATGACAAACATATCCCTCGCAACGCATCCTCGCACAGCTCCGGTGGATACGCAGCCTTGATTGGGTATCAAAGAGGGAGGCCTATGTCCAGTAGTGGACGTCCTACGGCTGAAATTATGATGATGATAATCCTGTTTTGTTACTTTCAGGCTTAAACCAGTACCATAATTAAGTCTCACAAGTAATAAGTAACAAAACCTAGTTAAGTATGTCCATTAAATGTAAAGCTTGATTCTTATTCCAATTAGCATCGTTCTTAATTACTGTCACACAAGATATAGAATACGGCAATACGCGTCCAGTTGATACTAAAGTAAGAGCGTTTGAAAGCTAGCTGTCCCTTTCTAACATATACTCATTCTCAGTAAGGGTTGCCTACCTACTGTACTTGAAAATAAGATGTTTTAATATTCATATTCGTTTATTGCGATCATGTTCATTTGTACAAAAATATCACGGGACAAAAAATATATCACGGGACAATTCACACCAATTGACCTAGTCCCAAACTAAGCAAAGCTTGTACTATGGGTACTAGACAACGGATAAACATACTTATAAACATAAATACATACTTAAATACACACATGTTTACATCTAAGACTCGAGCACAAACATTCGTATTTTTCACACAAATATCTGCCCCGACCGGGAATCGAACCCGGGACCTCAAGCTTCGTTGCCAGGTTCTCTAACAACTAGGCTATCCGGCCGTCTAATTATTGTATGTCTTAGATTAAATATGATAGTAGGCACATGATATTTTAAGATTAATGCGGAATGTATGTTATAACATGGAGTTCCCAATCCGCACTGGGCCCTCGTGTGAACTACAGCCAATAGGATAAAATTAGTGTTTTTAACTCAGTTACTGCTGGTCAATAATGCATTAGTTTGAGAAGCCCATACAATTGAGTTTGTGATTAAATTTCACACTAATTTTAACAATTGTCCTGTAGTTACAAAACAACATTAACGGAGCAAGACACACTTATTTACTGATTCAGGCGTTACTTTGCGGAGGTCCATATCAAGGAACTGAAACAATTACTTTGCTCACCCGCGAACAAAGCGCGTGAGCAAAGAGCGTCGCGGGTGAGCAAAGCAATTGTCCCAGTTGTAGAAACACTAATTTTGCCATCACCATCATCATTTTAGCCGCAAGACGTCCACTGCTGAACATAAGCCTCTCCCAAAACTCGCCAAACAGATCGGTCCCATGCCATCCGCATCAAATTCCCGCAAACTTAACCAGAGGCCGTATTGTCTAACGCTTCTGACGATTGCCTTTTCTTTCACCATCTCTTTCTGTCATCATCTTATACCGTTTGACAGAAAGAAATAGTGATTGCGAAGGCAAGCGTCAGAAGTGTTAGACAATAAGCCTGCAGGGCGTCACTCAATATTGTTTGAGGCCTACCTACACTGTGTATTCCGGTCCGTAGAGGCCACTCGAGAATAATTTTGCCCCATCGGCCATCAGTTCTACGAGCGATGTGCCCTGCCCACTGCCACTTGAGTCTGGCGATACTTCGAGCTATGTCGGTGAATTTAGTTCTTGCGCGTATTTCATAATTTCTAATGCGATTCCGCAGAGAAACTCAGAGCAATAGCTCTCTCCATCGCCCTCTGACTCATTTTGTAACACGTTTAAAATATCACCATGTATTTTTCTTGAAATAAAAGCAGCAACCCTAATCTTCGTGCGAAAGGGACAGGTATAGAAGTCCTTGGTATAATAAATCTCGGTTTGCTATAATTCATCGCCCTTTGCCACTAGGTCAATCGCTAAGGCGGGGTCAATGCCCCTTGAATGACAAATTACTTTGTGATTGTTGAAGTTGAGTAAGTTGACTTTCAAATTAACTATGAACGTTTAATTAGATTAGGTAAGTATAACCTTTTTGGCCCTAAGAGCTTCCTGAAGCTACAAGATTGGCTTGGTCTCCAAAGAAGGTTTAACACGTACCTTGAGTGAATTTCCCATGATTGGTTGGATAGGTTTACCCTTGAATCTTCAGCATTTAACACAGTTATGCACTGTAGCTTTGGCTAAGTTTCTGCCACCAATAGCCCAATATTTGTGTCGAATAGTGGCTGGACCACAATGCATGAATGTTTTGTGATACATTTAAAAAGTAATTTAAATTAATTTGTAAATGTTTGTTACTTTGTGAATTTTAAAGTAAAAAAAATAATAAAAGTAATAAAAAAGCTTTCGGGGGTGTTCTGTTCAGTCAAACTAACCTAATTGACCCCACGTCCCGTTTTGAGCGGGATGGTCCCGCTCTCAGGTACTTTGTCCCGGTGTTGTTGGAGTCGCGAAAATGTCCCGTTTTCATAAGATTTAAAATAACAACACGTAAGCGTTTGCCGGACATGTATTTTCTTTGATAAAAAAGTTGCGGGCAGAAAAGAAAACTCAATTATGTAGATGGCTACGTATTTGGAACTACGTTTATAGTAATTGTTAAAGATAATATTTTAAAAATCTTGCTAAGAGCAACACACATACACACACACACACACACACACACACACACACACACACACACACACACACACACACACACACACACACACACACACGCACAAACATTTCGGCAGCTGTCACCCAGTACTAAGGTATATTTGCATTATTTGCGCATCGGAAAAAAGCAAAAAAAAAACCACGTAGCCATTACGAAAAAATCATGTAATATTTTTCCAAAAATTTCGTATGTGTACGGAATCATCCAAGTTTAGGTATGTTTTATACCTTAGGCTACTATTTACTCTTAAACTACAAATAATTTCCAAGCAATCTTAGCCGCTATAATTTTCCTAGTAAATTTGATATATTTACTACCATTTTGAATTTTTTTAAATTTTTCCACCCAACAGTTTAGATTTTAGAGGGGGGGGGGGGGACGGTCGGTTTTAATGAAAATTTTCACTTTAAAGTTAAATATTTCGCAAACAGATCACTGAATAGAAAAATCATGTTAGCAACCCCGCAATGGTTTCAAAAGACCTATCCAACGGTACCCCACACTATAGGGTTAGTCGAGAAAAAAAATCACCCCCTTTACGTCTACCCTAAAAAAAAATTATTTTTTATTTGACTTGCCGTGACTGATATGTACATAGTAATATATTCATGCCAAATTACAACTTTCTAGTACTAACGATCTCTGAGCTTTGCCGCGGACGGACAGACAGACAGACATGGCGAAACTATAAGGGTTCCTAGTTGACTACGGAACCCTAAAAAGGTAAATTTCTGCTCAAAAGTCGTTGTCCCGTTTTAAAGTGACAAAAATGGTCACGTTAAACTAACCCTACGTACCTTGTATAAAATGGTTTCTAAAATGATTATTTATATATTCTTGCCATATTCAAGCATTTTGTGTCAAAAATATGACAGTTACAAAGAAAGTGTCGTACTCTACTAGAGTAATTTGTGAAACTGGGTACTGTAAACCCCACACTCCTATCGTGTTGTAGCTTTGCGAACAGCGCTTGACTGTTGTGCTTCATTTGCGATAGATGTCGCTAGTAGTCGCGTCACTAGTAGCACATAGTAGTTAAGTATAGGTAAACAACTCAAGAAAAGCCCTTCTTGCATGTGGTAGTACATAGAATTGATATGAAATTTAACTCATTTTTCAAATTTGGAACGTCAACCTCTTCTATACGAAGACGTTACAGTATTACCACTTATATAAGTTACATCGGCAATAATCGTTTGCGCAGAATAGTGCAACGTAACACCGACTGAAACCGAACGTGATCATACCAATGACATTAGCACCTTATTATTTTACCTTATGGCTTCAAATACAAGAACAACACGGACTCATGCTGTACAATACATGTGAGGTTTTTGTAACGTGAGGCATCGAATTTATTGTATAAAATAGCACAATAAAATATCAATGGAATCTTTACCGAATTTACTCAATCTTTGTTATGACATTTATTTATTTTAGGGATAACAAACAACTGTACAATAGGTAGTATAATAAAATTAACAAGCATAGAGTACTAGTAGTACAGTCAACGACATTATCCACACATATTACTAAGTATTATATAATGACAAAAATATCGTAGTGCGGACATTGCAATCTCCGCTTTTTAACAGTAACAGCATAAACAAGCTTGGTTGCTAACCACTAGAAAACCATATAGATGACAGGGAAACAACCAATAGTGGATAGTCACGTGACGCACGTACGCGTGGTGTGCTATGATTGGCTGAAAAGTTTTCGCTCCACATCAAAATAAGTTTTCTGCGCAGGTACATCGGCGTAACTTATATAAGTGGTAATACTGTAATAGGGATGACGACTGGGTTAAAAATTTGTCATTCTAATTAGTCCGTCAGTTAGATTATGGGAAAATATGGGACACGTATTTTTTGGTTTATCAAATTATTAAAAATCGACAAAGATATAGATCATCAAACTTCCGGAGTGGGGGCTTGTGACGTCACCCTTAGGTAAAAATTGTACCATATAGTGACGTCACTCGAAACTTCTAAGCACTGTATCCTCCTCATTTTTTGTTTGTCAAACAAAAGAAAAAATACGTGTACAATATTTTTTGATAATCTAACTGACGGACTAAACAGTTTTTTTTTTAGTCGTCTAGCCTATACTACATTCAAGAGGGACGGGTTTCTTAAGTTATTTTAATGTTGTTTGCTTCCTCCTTCTTTCGGGTGTGTTTTCATGAAAATAGAGTGGAGAGTACACACACATTAAGTATATTCGTCATCATCATCATTTCAGCCGAAAGACGTCCACTGCTGAACATAGGCCTCCCCCAAAGCTCGCCAAACAGATCGATCCCGTGCCATTCGCATCCAACGCTATCCCGCAATCTTTACTAGGTCATCGCTCCATCTTGTTGGAGACCTACCTATACTGCGTCTTCCGATCCGTGGACATACACATACATACACACACATACGTGGCACATTATATTAGTAGAAATAAATTAGTAGATTAATTTTTTAATACGTTAGTATAAACAATGGTGACAAATTACGTTCAAAATTTACTCAAGGATAGCTAGGTACTTCGACGGAGTTCAACAAACGATTTGGTAAACTTGCCTGCATAGAAATATTTTGCGAATGCATCTTGTTTTGGTATGTTTATATAACTAAAAACTAGTTTTATTACAATGTTGCCGGTTCATCGTCATCATTTTAGCCGTAGGACGTCCACTGCTGGACATAGGCTTCCCTCATTGATACCCAATCATCACGGTTGGAAGCGGCTTGCATCCAACTGGAACCTGCTGCTTTTACCAAAATCATCCATCCATCTCGTTGGTGGTGCCACGCTGCGCTTGCCAGTCCGTGGTCTCGAACTTCCCGGCCCCAATGGCCATCTGTTCTGCTTGCTATATGACCTGCCCTTTGCCATTTTAACGTGTTAATCCGTTTGGCTATGTCGGTGTTGTAATATTCTAACTTGTATGAACGGTTGTACGGTACCGTACCGCGAACTCGTTCATACAAGTTAGAATATTACTACCGTCACCGCCAGCGCACCGCCACGCCTCCGCCACATGAATAAATAAACGGAACAGAAGAAATCTTCCGAACAGAGCTCGAAATTCTTACCTATTGTCATAGGGTTGTCACTCGGTAAAAAAAAAAAATTAAAAATCATAATATTTTATTCAAACAAGTACTTAAGTATCTAATATCTGTATATCTAGAAATTTCATCTTCATTGGCATCTTTAAAAACAACCGAACACCCGAACTATGTAGCTAAACGCTAAACGGTCGCGTCGTCGCTGGCGGCACACCTGAACTTTGTCTACTCACTGAGCTAGTTCAAACCGGTTTGTCTCCGAGCGGGCGCCGGTGCACGCCCCCCCCCCCGTCCTGTCTGTGACAGGTCATGCACACATATATTGTGCGTGTAGTACTGTAATGCGTGCGCGGCGTTGTTTGTATCTTTTATTCTGTTCCGTTTATTTATTCCTGTGCCTCCGCTGTCTGTAATGTTGCGCGTCGCGTCCTGCGTTTGGAGCTTAAGCGCTTAATCGATCACTCATAAGCATAAGGCTTATAATAGAGTGACGATGGTATCAGAGCACGTAATTGAGGGCTGTCGATGTCCACAGACATAGTGTTGACACCCCTGACCTGTGGGGTGTGGTGGTACTGCAAGCGGGACTTAATTTGTTAACAATCGATAACGACTGTTTGAGAGGTTAACTATGTATAAAGGTAAGGTGCCTCTGATAGCGTATAGGAAGTATAATTTTTAGGTTTATTTATTAAATAACACTGAAATATATAAAGTAAGTGTTATACATTTTTATAATACTACTCTCAAAATTTTAAATCTGATTTTTAAATTAGGTATTCGAATTTTTTTCATTGCTTTCGGAGCTGTGATTTTTAATTTCTTATCTAATTTATTTTCCGGTGTATTTTAATGAAAATTTTGTGTACTTACTATTTATCTTTGAGTTGAAATGATAATTTTATAGTATTATCGTTCTTGAATTGCTTTTGCTGACCTTTGCCTGGGTCCCTCGGGTTTTAGACAAGATATCCTGGACATAATTATGAATTCTCATTTATTTAACTTTTGAGCACACCTTTTGACTAAGGAACAAGGGTTTGAAACGTGTCAAGCATACTACAAATGCGAAAATGACATGTGTATTCAATAATTATCTTATCTCATTGAGAGTTTAAAATACACCAATATTACGAGAACAGTAAATATCAGTTCAAACAAAGAAAATATTACAACTACAAGTAATCCCTTATAAGGTTAAAACAAATTTGTGTACCGTCACTTCTTCGGTTGCCGAATTTAAACCCTTCACCCCTCCCTTCTGCCGTTATTGCTATAATTATGATGCCTAAAGCGGCAGATCCTTTTGCTCTGCTCAGTATTGCTTGCCCTGAAGAATCTGATGACCACTGTGAGAAATGACGCTTGTTCAGGCCGAAAATAATGTAAAACATAATTAGAATAATATCCGTTTACTCAAATCTGATAATTGCTCGAAAATCTCAGAACAGTTTAATGGTACGTACGTGACATGAAATGACGAAGATTTGGTTTCGATTTACAGCTAACTTAAAATCTCGAACCACTAAAACGCCAATAAGTTTCATGCTAAACGCTATCACAGCCACCCCGCCTCGATGATTTATGACTGTTTACGAACCCTGTTAAATCATCGACGTACGCGCCAGAGCGAAGCATGAAATTTTAAGGCACATGTTAAGGTGTACGTTAATAGGTCAGTGTTTTCACACTTCAGTATGATGGAGGCACAATGTTGGATTTAAAAATGTAGGAAACGTTTGTTACTACGACCTCGTGTGAACTAAATCAAAATGTATCTAGTTAAAAATAAATAAATAAATATTAGGGGACAATCTTACACAAATCGACCTAGTTCCAAACTAAGCAAAGCTTGTACTATGGGTACTAGACGACGATAAACATACTTATATAGATAAATAAATACTTAAATACATAGAAAACATCCATAACTCAGGAACAAATATTCGTGCTCATCACACAAATAAATGTCCTTACCGGGATTCAAACCCAGGACCTCTTGCTTCGTAGGCAGGGTCACTACTAACTAGGCTAAAGTGGTCGTTAAAATGACAAAAATGGAACGCTTGTATAGTCTGTCACGGACATATGGATCCGAGACGAGGTGCTTCACTATGGGCCTGATGAATAGGCTCAGAGTCGTTCAACGAGCTATGACGAGGGCTATGCTCGGAGTTTCTCTAACGGGATCGAATCAGAAACGAGGAGATCCGTAGAAGAACCGGGGTCACCGACATAGCCAAACGGATTAGCTCATTGAAATGGCAATGGGCAGGCCATTAGCACGCAGAACAGATGGCCGTTGGGCCCCAAAAGTTCTCGAATGGAGACCACGGACTGGCAAGCGTAGCGTGGGACTTCCACCAACGAGATGGACGGACGATTTGGTGAAGGCCGCAGGTTCAGGGTGGATGCAAGTCGCTTCCAACCGTAATGATTGGGCGTCAATGAGGGAGGCCTACGTCCAGCAGTGGACGTACTACGGCTGAAATGATGATGATGATGTATCCGTCTGTCTGTTTTTTTGCGGCTTAGGTGAGACACTCTTAGTACATGAGTACTAAGAGGATGATCCTATCTCAATCTCTTATACTCGTCCCAAGATGTCCACTGCGCTGAACCTAGGCCTCCCCAAGGCTCACCGAAAAGATCGGTCCCGTGCCATATGCATCCAACGAGTTCCCGCAACAATAACCAGGTCGTTGCTCCATTTTGTTGGAGGCCTACCTACACTGCGTCTTCTGGTCCGTGGAGCCACTCGAGAACATTTTTGCCCCAACGGCCACTTCCGACTTTTAGTAAAAAGATTCATTCAAACTCAGTTTAAAATGAACTTCTTACGGCTGCTAACTGGCCCAACTTAAGTTAATTGTGCTTTAATATTAAGGTTACGGCCCCTTTGTGGTTCGGATGATTTACTCCTCTCATTCATCCGTCTCTTAATTATGGTTTAACTACCTGTTGCCCGCAACTTCGTCTGTGTCCCGCAGGGACTTTGCACTTTCCCGGGTTAAGTAGTTTGTGTTAATCAGGGACAATCATTTAACTCGTGAACTAGATGTTGCCCGCGACTACCAAATGTGGAGCAAAAAGTTTCATAAAAAACGGTAAAGCCGTCTCGGAGGAGTTTGATAACAAACACCGTGACCGTGACACGAGATTTTTATATATGTACTAGCTGTTGCCCGCGACTTCGTCCGCGAAGAATAGTGGTATGTATAAAAAATAGCCTACGACCTATTCTCAGACCTATAGAGAAAAAGAAATCATAAAAATCGGTCAAGCCGTTTCGGAGGAGTTCGATAACAAACACCCGACACGAGATTTTTATACATATATTAGATTTATTTTTGAATCGGTTCGTAAAACAAACAATAAATAAAGTTCAAGTAATGGAAGGTTAGAAAAAAAACTGTGGTAGCCTGGTTCAACCCATTGTATGTTCGCATGTAATGTGAACTAGCGACAGTTTTTGTCTTTGTCTCGTGTCAAGAATAAAATTGTATAAAACACAACATTATAATTCCCACATTGGCTGCCTTGGCTGTTATGCCCTAAATAAATCTATTTTCAAGCCCAAGATCGTGATGTTTTCAGACACGGTAACTTAACGCGAATTGAGACACTTGCCTTAAATTTCGTTTATACAGAAATTTTACCCCACCCACAGCACACCCACAGCCCACCGCATTAGCACGCTGAAGTGGCAATGGGCCGGCCACATAACCCGAAGAACCGATAACTGTTGGGGTAGACGAGTTTTTGAGTGGAGACCACGGATCGGCAAACGTAGCGTGGGACGTCCTCAGACTCGGTGGAGCGATGATCTTCGCAAGGCGGCTGGCAAGAGCTGGATGAGAGTGGCCGAGGATCGTGCTCAGTGGCGTGCCATGGGAGAGGCCTATGTCCAACAGTGGATGAACATAGGCTGATGATGATGATGAGAAATTTTAATCACAGTTATTTTGCTGCAACATTGAAACCTTTCTACATAACATTATTATATTTAGCATTTAACACAGTGAATAGCGTTGATTTTGCTGCACGAGACGTGAATGCAGCAATTGAGTTATGCAAGGATCCATGTCGTATGTATTCGGTGCCAACTGGATTTTCTTTACTAGTGACGGTAACGGTGAATATGAACTAAGTACGTAGAAAAGTTCAATAGAATGGTTTCAATAGGTAATTGGAGTCAAACCTTGGAAATGTGTTAAATCTGAATAGTGGGATTTGGTGACATTGTATTTTGTTACAAATGAAGTTAAAAAGGTGTTGTATTCAGGCGTTACTTAGCGGAATTCCACCTTAAAATAATTGAAATATTTATTTTGCTTCTTTGCGAAGTAGTGAGGTTTACGTTGAAATTGAATTAAATAGTACATTACTGCAGCGGCCGCGAAATAGGGGATTGCCGGCCGAGTAGTTATAGATGGCCGAGTGTTAACGAGGCCATCTAGAGATATGAGGCCGGCAATCCCTGTTCGTGGCCAAGGCTTGTATAGAGTTTTTCTCAAACATGCATCATCATCATCACCACCATCATCACCGCGATCATCATCACCATCACCGTCACCATCACCAACAACATCATCAACATCCATCAAAATCTATCAAAATCCATCAACATCCATCAACATCCATCAACATCCATCAACATCCATCAACATCCATCAACATCCATCAACGTCCATCAACATCCATCAACATCCACCAACATCCACCAACATCCACCAACATCCACCAACATCCATCAACATCCATCAACATCTATCAACATCCATCAACATCCATCAACATCCATCAACATCCATCAACATCCATCCATCAACATCCATCAACATCCATCAACATCCACCAACATCCACCAACATCCATCAACATCCATCAACATCCATCAACACCCATTAACATCCATCAACATCCATCAACATCCATCAACATCCATCAACATCCATCAACATCCATCAACATCCATCAACATCCACCAACATCCACCAACATCCACCAACGTCCATCAACATCCATCAACATCCATCAACATCCATCAACATCCATCAAAATCTATCAAAATCCATCAACATCCATCAACATCCATCAACATCCATCAACATCCATCAACATCCATCAACATCCATCAACATCCATCAACATCCATCAACATCCACCAACATCCACCAACATCCACCAACATCCACCAACATCCATCAACATCCATCAACATCCACCAACATCTATCAACATCCATCAACATCCATCAACATCCATCAACATCCATCAACATCCATCCATCAACATCCATCAACATCCATCAACATCCATCAACATCCATCCATCAACATCCATCAACATCCATCAACATCCATCAACATCCATCCATCCATCAACATCCATCCGTCCGTCCGTCCGTCCGTCCGTCCGTCCGTCCGTCCGTCCATCCATCCATTCATCCATCCATCCATCCATCCATCCATCCATCCATCCATCCACGTCGACCACGTCGACCTATTAAACGTCATGGTGCTATGTCACATAAAACAATAGACGATCACTTTGCTGGCCAAGGCCAGCAATGTTGTATGAATTTCCATTATTGACCTCTCGTCTAGGCGCACCTGCAACGTGACAGTTCGTGGCGTATTCTTAGGAACATAACGTCAATATTTCATAGTATGTTTGAGAAATAGTACATTACTGCAACGGCCGCGAAATAGGGGATTGCCGGCCGAGTAGTTATAGATGGCCGAGTGTTAACGAGGCCATCTAGAGATACGAGGCCGGCAATCCCTGTTCGTGGCCAAGGCTTGTATAGAGTTTTTCTCAAACATGCATCATCATCATCATCATCATCACCATCATCATCGTCGTCGTCATCATCACCATCATCATCACCATCACCACCATCATCATCAACATCATCATCATCATCATCATCATCATCACCATCACCATCACCATCATCATCACTATCATCATCATCTCATCATCACCATCATCATCATCACCATCATCATCATCACCATCATCATCACACCATCAGCATCATCATCATCATCACCCATCATCACCATCATCATCATCTCATCATCACCATCATCATCATCATCACCATCAGCATCACCCATCATCACTATCATCATCACCATCATCATCATCAACATCATCATCATCTCATCATCACCATCATCATCATCATTATCACCATCATCTCATCATCACCATCATCATCATCAGTCATCACCATCATCATCTCATCATCACCATCATCATCATCATCATCACCATCATCATCACACCATCATCATCATCACCACCATCACCATCATCATCACCGCCATCATCAACACCATCACCACCATCAACATCACCATCATCATCTTACCTTACCTTAAATAAGCGTAGTGGCAGAATGGCATAATGAACCAAAACGCAAATATTGCTTATAGTTTTTTTTTAATGGCTAAATGCTATGATGACATAGACCTATAAACGTCATGGTATGAAACAATAGACGATCACTTTGCTGGCCTTGGCCAGCAATGTTGTATGAAATTCCATTATTGACCTCTCGTCTAGCCGCACACCACGCCGCGCCTGCATTGTGACACTTCGTGGCGTATTATAAGGAACATAACGTCAACATTTCATAGCATGTTTGAGAAAAAGCATATTTTTAATGCAAACGTACTTAGTTATTTTGCATGACTTAACGTCACTGCTGCGCGGAGAAACAAAATAATTATTATATTTAAAAAAAAAAGATGTTTTTAGTTGTGATATATATACATGCTTCCGGTTTGTACATACCTAAATCTCGTTGTGAACTACACTTTCTGCTGGCGGTCAATGTGTATGTCTTTGGGTTTAGTGTGTTTTTAAAGGGGTCACACTGAAAATTCCCGCAACATTATGCTGAGTGTAACCCATGTGGTGTTGGGTTTAGACCTGTCCATTTCCTCCGTGGATGTCCTAAGAAGCGGCTAAGGGAATAAATAGGTTAAAGTTTATTGTAGGCGATAGGTTAGCAACCTGTCACCATTGTACTTACCACTTTTATCTAACGTCAAACCTTTAATTGCTAAAAGTAGCCCCGAAACCTTAATGTAGTGTTTCATGTGCTCTACCCCTTTGGGGTACAAGCGTGATGTGTGTGTATGTACGATGGGCTGCAAAAGTGTATGGACATCTCGGGGCGATAATCGCGTGAGCAGTGTTTGATCGTTTGATGTTAATAACATACCCGCGCGCGCGCGCGCTCACGCGATTATCGCTCCGAGGTGTCCATGCACTTTTGCAGCCCAGCAACCAACCAACCAGCTTTTGAGTGGAGCCCAATTTAAACTATTCGAAGTTTTTTATTTGTCTCTATCCCATAGGGATGTTGACGCCATTAAAAAATAATTCGAAGACACGTTACGACTCCAGTAAAAAGACGCTTTCTTTTAGCCCTGAAAATCAGATTAATTTTCGATTAACTGCAAAATTAGATTTTTGTTGCTTTGAAACAAATAAATAGTTAGTTCAGTTGGCGAACAAATGACGTCTTAAGTTGCTATTGCCATTCAAACTCTATGGGAGAATTGTGTTTTGTCAGCTCATAAAAAGTATGCCAGATGTGTCTCTATATTTAAGCTCTCTCTCTCATAAGCCAATTAAATATCAAACCCGTTTAGAAATTATTACAAAATCTGAATAGCTTAATCAATAATCCAATTATTTTAAAACAACCCTCACTTGTTTATTCCTTCCCATAATAAACCCTACTTTGCCGACTTATAAACTCGATCCTATTAAACTAAAGCACCAATTTGTTCTCCGATATTTTCAAGATTTTGAAGCCTGTACTAATGGAATTTGATATGAAACCTTTAAGAGGCTTTCCAATAGGAAGTTAATTACTGAGCTTATCCGATATCAAAATAGGAGTTTATTTCGTAATAATATTTTGCCTAGTTTCAGGGTATTTTGATTTCACATCGAGGTCCTTAAATAAAGAGAGCCGTAATGAACTCGGAATTTTCGACAATGATTTATATCATAACAAATAAGAGCTGGTACACATTGGGCGCTTACACACGCGGGCTTTGCTAATTCGCGTTTTGAGAACTAGGAGTTCTTATTGAAGTATACACATGCAAGCGCGCTCTTCTAGTGTGTAAATGTTTTCTCATAAATAATCTCTAATATTATAAAAATCTTGTGTCACAGTATTTGTTATCGAACTCCTCCGAAACGGCTTGACCGATTTTTATGATTTTTTTTCTCTTTATTTGGTAGATCTGAGAATAGGTCGTAGGCTATTTTTATATCCGTATTCTCCGCGGACGGAGTCGCGGGCAACAGCTAGTAAAATTTATATCGTACTTTGAAAAACTTATATTTTATTTTTAGTTATAAATTGAGTCCATGCAGCGAGTTAAAAGTTAAATATCCTATCTGGAATCCAGCCAGCGGAAGCAAGCGACCGTGAATTCTAAACGGTTTAAAACGATGTCGTAAGATTGAGAACCCTGGAAACTTATAATTAGCATAGCCGCATGCAATTTGGATTTATTTAGGTTTGAGGTAGGATTTAGGTAGGATTTGTACTTTAGGTTTGAGTCATAGATATATAGATTAATTTGTTTCTGATTGAAAATTACAATATATTCATCATTTTAAATGTCACAAAAAGATCTTAAATAAATTAAAATACATTCAAATAAAATGCCGTCAGTAAACAAAATCAAATGTCACAAAGATAGTAATAATAAGAACAATAAAAGTATAATGAAACAAAATGTCCACAAAATTATTAAATGACATTATGTGAAAATGTGTAAACATAAAAACTACAACATAACAAAATTAAAACTGGGTAACAATTTCAGATGTTAAATGTTCCAACTTCACAAGTTTTTGACGTCTTGTAAAGTTTTGTTTGTCCAGTTACTTAGTAGTGAGCTATAGTTTTCGAAATACAGTTTCTGGAGTTTGAGAAGCCACTAGATTGCATAATGTATTATATATCTTGCGTTAGAACTGGAACCAGCTACCTTGTTATTCCGTGAGCACGTACAAGACGGCAGCGTCTGTGCGACACGTGTATTATATATTTAAAATCAAAAAATATTTCTGTAAGAAGTCCATTAAGGGCTCTTTTACATGTCACGGCAAAATTTCTCAAAATGTTCTGCAGACGGTTATTTTCAATTTTACTTTGCAGTTTTTTTTGTCGCTAAACGCCATCTATACGTGAGTCTATACGACATGGCTGCAAGCTTTAATTTACCATTTACTGCTCATAAGAAATAAGAGATAGCGCTGAAGGTGATGGCATAATGGGATACCTTGCAGGCATGACAATGTGTTGCACAAACGTAGCAGTCTTGCACATGTGGTCGCGACAGTTAAATCTGCAACAAAGTCAACTAGACCCTGAATTACCAACACAAAACGGCATTTATTTGTACATTGAAAAACTTAGAAGGCACGGCTGTGCCCCCGCCAAGTTGAGGACGGCCGTACCATCCTTTTCTCGAAGCGACTCAAGGCACTTTTGAGCCCCTTGTAACTTTGTTGTTGATAATACAAGAAGTTTGAATTTTAGCATCAAGAGGACTTTCCGTAGAGAACTTTAACTGCATGGTTTATATTCCAATATACCTACATGGCAATTAGAATAAATAAGTACTTAAATTTTTCTTAAATTTATTGTTTAGCCTTACTTATTAATCGAAATAGTAGACTATTATTTTAGAATTATCATCATCTCCCAGCCTATATATGTCCCACTGCAGGGCACATGCCTCCTCTTGAATAAGAGGGTATGGGCTGCAGTTCTTGCGGGCCCAATGTGGATTGGGAAACTCACACACACCATTGAATTTCGTCGTAAGTCCGTGCAGGTTTCCTCACGAGGTTTTCGTTCCCGTAAAACTCGTGGTAAATTTCAAATGTAGTTTTACATACCTATAAGTTCAGGAAAGCTCCGCGAAGCCGAGGCCGGGCTCGAACACATGACCCTCTGCTTGAGAGGCCATTGGTCAAACCACTAGACTGCCACGACTTGTTTCTAATTATGGTGTGGTACCATGCAATTGCCACGTCATTATAGTTATATAGCTTGTCTAGTTTGAAATGACGCGTCCCACCACCGCACTCACGCACAGGATTCGAAACTCAATTCAAGCTACAATAGACTCTATTGTAGCTCAAATTGAGCTCCAAATCCCGTGCGCAAACGCGGTGGTGGGGCGCGTCATTTCAAACTAGACAAGCTCTACTTAATATTGATACGGTCAGTTATAAAGATTGACAGGTAATTTATTAGATAACAATTTATAATAAAGTTGCTGATATAATACTTCCATAGACACTAACTAAAGTAGCTTTTTATATGAGACCCCACTATTTTTCGTATTTAAAAACTTCGCAACACTTGGCACTTTTTGTACATTTCATATTTTTGATATGATTCTATTACGGCCGCGTAGGCGAGCTGGATGCAGGCAAGTACCGACCGCTCGCTTAAATATTAAACAGTAATCACACACAACAGGGTCGGAGGCTGGAAATAATTCAATGTAGCTTCATTAGTTTTAACGAATGACGGTCCAAATTAGTCCGGCCCTGTCAAGGAATACGAGAGCCTAGTGTCGATTCAATGTCATAGAACGTATCTGCAACAATTGGGTGCCCAAAATGAGAGAACGTTTGGTTTTTTGGAACTTTTTATTTGGAGGCAGATTGCCATGGAACAAGAGACAAAAATCCTCTAAACTATGCTCAAAAGCTTTTAAATTTTTAAAAAGTAAACTTGTCCGATCCACATGTGACCATAAAGCTGTCTCTTTCCTCGGTTGACGTATTGGCATTGCCATTTCGAATGAAAAATTTGGATAAATACCTCTAAGGTCAAAGTAAACCAAACATTTGCTGAAAATATTCTAGTTTAATTTAAAACAAACACTGGATATATTATACTCTATGTATTTTCTTTTTTTTATTTCTTACTTGTTACCTGCTTAAATCAAAATATTACTCACTAGCTTTTCGTACGCAGCTTCGCCTGCGATAAATTAATTTTCCCGTAGGAAAAGGTATTTTTCCGCGGTAAAAAGTAGCCTATGTTACTCAGTGATAAATTGATAATGTAGCTTTCTAACGGTAAAATAATTTTTGAAATCGGTCCAGTAGTTTCGGAGCCTATTCAATGCAAACAAACAAACAATCAAATCTTTCCTCTTTATAATATTAGTATAGATTCGCGAATTTTTTTAGCTCAAATTTCATAGAGAACTTTGTCATATTGAGCCTGTACCTCTACCATGAGTTACGCTAGTTTACAGTGACCGTACTCGCTAGCGACGGCGTAAATGATTTGTATAGAGAATTGTGTACAGCGCCTCTAGCGGTCACTTACGGAAGTACAATTCTCCATACAAATCATTTACGCCGTCGCTAGCGAGTACGGTCACTGCAAACTAGTGTATCTCATGGTAGAGGTACTGGTGAATGTTACGCTAGACGGCCCCTAACGAGCCTCCTTGCTTTAGCACTGAAAAAGTTCCACTTTAGGCATTTCAAGTCTAGTTAGCTTTAGCTTTCAAACGTCGCTTCAATTTTAAAGCAGTTTTGTTCCGTTTGCACGATATTTTTTGCAGGAAAATCTTTAGTTTAATGAGAGGTAAAATGGGAAGAGCGAGCTTTTTGATTTTTTTAATCATCATCATCATCTCGGCTTATATACCTCCCATACAAGCCTGGTGGCCTAATGGTTTGACCTATCTCAAGAAGAGGTTTGTAGGCTTGTATCAGGGCTCGCACCTCTGAGTTTTTCGGAATTTATGTGCGAAAAAATATTTTTGAATTTACTATGAGCTTTTCGGTGAAGGATAACATTGTGAGGAAACCTGCACACGCCTGAGAAGAAATTCAAAGGTGCGTGTGAAGTTTCCAATCCGCACTGGGCCCGCGTGGGAACTTCGGCCCAAGCCCTTTCATTCTGAGGGGAGGCCTGTGCCCTGCAGTGAGACGTATATATAGGCTGGGATGATGATAATGATAAACCTCCCACTGTAGGGCACATGCCTCTTCTCAGAATCAGATCTTCAGATATGTATCAGAATTTGTATCAGATTTTTATAATGCCAAACTTGTAAGTTTTAACACAAAGATAACGTCACTACTTACAGAAAAGCTCGTAACTCAAATCATTATATAACCCAAACTGAACCTTGATCTTTTTATACGATCTTTTTTCAAAGTAGTGCCGATGCTATATAATCAAGAAAATAATATAGTTTTGTTCTGTTCAAACGCTATTTTCTCGCAAATAAAACTTTATTTCTCTCTTAATGACAAAGGTAGTTAGGAATGAGTGACTTTTTCTAAAAATTGTAACATTGAAATATACTCAAGAAATAATGTTTTAAAATTACTTTCTTATCAGAAAAATATTAAGTCACGTCTCCCTTAGTAGCCGTATTCGTCTTTTTCTAAGATAACCAAAATGAAGGAGAAAAATGTACTCACAGAAGTTCATTCATACAAAATATTATGTTGTATCAGACTCTTTGAATTCATCCGTAAGTTTCAATACCTAAAGTCTTTAACTAAACAAAATTCAATATTTACTGAACATAATGTAGGTCGCTATCAAACAAACCTCTTAGCAATGTTCTGTCATATCAGTTAGCCCCATATTAAATTTACCCCATTACAAACAATGCAACTGCTGCTACTGCCACAAAGAAACATATCTTAGTCGTATAGCAACAGGGTTCAAATTGATTTGTATGGCAGAGCGATGTCTCTGAGGACCGGTGGCACTGTAAACTTGACATAGGATTGACTGGCGCTGCAGTTAACAGCTTTAGTCTCGCAGATGAACTAACTGCCTTAACGAAATGTTCCGTATAGCTGGGCTCGAGTCTAGTATTAGTTGCAGAGTTTTTCTTTTGTATGTGTCTTTGAAACATTGTGAATTTTCCTTCTCGGCCGTCATAAGTATTTTAGGGTTCCGTACCCAAAGGGTAAAAACGGGAACCCTATTAGTGAGGCTCCGCTGTCCGTCCGTCTGTCCGTCTGTCACCAGGCTGTATCTCGAGAACCGTGCTAGCTAGAGAGTTGAAATTTTCACAGATGATGTGTTTTGGTTGCCGCTATAACAACAAATACTAATAAATGGAATAAAATAAATATTTAAGGAGGCTCCCATACAACAAACGTGATTTTTTTGCTCGTTTTTGCTCGATATTGATAACGGCAACAGGTAGACGCTTGAAATATTCACAGATTATTTAATTATATATTGACTTTAAAAATAAATCATTAAATTAAAATAAAAAAAAAATATTTAAGGGGGCTCCCATACAACAAACGTGATTTTTATAGATAATTGTACGGAACCCTTCGTGCGCGAGTCCGACTCGCACTTGGCCGGTTTTTTAATAATTGTTAGACTTAGGTGTTCACCAACAACCTTATTTCACCTTGATACTCCGCTATCACACGTGGAAGACATCTACATCATTGCGACAATATATGTATGTTCTCATGCAGAAACACACCCTCTTCTACTTCCACGTAAACTCAACTATAGCAAATATCACACAAGACGCTAATAAGTTTCAAGCTTTGTTCATAGTTCATCCTCAAAACTACACTACACTGTGCACACAACCGTTTTAAAACAAACGCGTGATAGCGATTAAACAAAGTAAAAGGTTGTAGCAATTTTACAGACAAATAAACAAAGAAAAACACAAATAAAAATTAGCTCTTTAATTATTATATTAGTAATAAAGGGGTTAGGGGTTTAGGGGGGGGGGGGGGGTGTCGTTGTTATATTTATGAGCATTTTCTGTTAAAACTAACGTAATGCAAAGCCAGGATAGTTTTTGTTTCTCTGCAATTGTATAGAAAAGTCACGTCGTGTCGTGACAAAATAGAAACACATCGCAGAGCGCTCTAGCTTTTGTACGTATTCTGAACAACTTTGAAAGCAAAAGGTAAACGAACAATTGTAGCGTTTTAAAAACGTTTTCAGGACCCGACCTTTCTTAGTTTCGAAATTGAATCATGTTTCAGTTTTCGCACACGCGAAATTGAAACGTCAAAATGGCTGCAACTAAGTATTTATAGTTGTTTTACTTGACAAAAGTAGCTGTTATTTTTGAACGTAAAAAACTCGACCAAATATAAAGATGGAAAGGCTACTCGATCAAATCATTAACAAGTTATTGATTTTTGTTGATATTCGCTAGTTAAAGTCAAACTCAAAATTTATTTATTAAGACGTTGTAAAGCTGTTATTGTAAAATAAGTTGTTAAAATAAATGAAATATTTTTTCTTATTTAGGCCATAACAAGCACGTATGAAAGTCAAAGAATCTGCCACTGGTTTGGAAAAACCCTATTTAGACAAATCGGGAAGAAAGTCCCCAAGGTATTTTTTTTTCAAACAGATCTACAATATTATTAAATTACGTACTTCTAAATTATTTAACGCAACTATTTTTTCAAATCAGTGTTTGTTTCGATATCCTTGTAATTTTTGCTTGTCACATATTTTTAATTTACTGTGTCCTATTTTGGTTTTTTATTTTGAAAAATAACTTTCGGCAATATGGCCTTCGGTGGATTCTATTAAACAATGATAGTTTTTTCAGACCACTCGTAGTATAAAAAAGTAGACATGTAAAAGAAAACATTACGGCTTTGATATAGTCAAAAGTGCACAATATTTCCTATTATTCTGCTATCAAAAAACGGTTCTTTAAATAATAAGTACATAATACCTGTTACTTCCATGTATTTTTTTTGATTGTCAACGTAAAACAAAGAAATTTCAATTTACGAGACTAAATGGCGGAACACAACGAGTTTGTTCGAATTTTAGTGTACCTTTGGTAAACATACTTTGATGAAAACTATAACTAAAGACAAAATAGTGTTCTTTACCCTATGCATAATATGCATAAAAACTCATTTTATTAAATTTTTTAGAAATATTTTCCACAAATGAAAACTTAAACTAGATTAAAACTATTTTTTTTTTGAGAAAACAAACTAACAACTAAACCTAAACTTAGTCGAATAACAACTAACAATTAATTAATTGTAAATTGATAAATTAAACTGCAGTTGCCCATGATGCACTGGCTTGAACGCCACATTTTCAAAAGTTGCATTTAAACATTTATGAAAACAAATGAAGGGTACACAGAGAGAACATGTCCAGTCACCTCTTTTAGAGTTCCGTACCCAAAGGGTAAAACGGGACCCTATTACTGAGACTTCGCTGTCCGTCCGTCCATCCGTCTGTATCTCACGAACCGTGATAGCTAGACAGTTGAAATTTTCACAGATGATGTATTTTGGTTCCCGCTATAACAAATATTTAAAGGGGCTCCCATACAACAAACGTGATTTTTTTGCTCGTTTTTGCTCGATATTGATAACGGTAACAGGTAGACGCTTGAAATATTCACAGAATATTAAGTAATATATTAACTTTAAAAATCAATAACTAAATTAAAATAAAACAAATATTGAAGGGGGGCTCCCATACAACAAACGTGTTGTTTTTTGCCGTTTTTACAGATAATGGTACGGAACCCTTTGTGCGTGAGTCCGACTCGCCCTTAGTCGGTTTTTTGAAAAATGAGATTTTAATCTTAAAATGTAGAGCTTGCAAAAACTACAACTTCCCATTGGATTAAATATTGATATCTGAAAGTAATATATATTTTTTTACTTTTAAATAAAATGTTTACCACACCTAGTGTTCGTGATGACTAACTTTTAAGCCACTATAATTCAATTGCTCAGGTGACTAGACAAGTTCTTACCGTGTTACTTACCCTTAAATGTAAAAGTGACAAATAAAAACTTACTACCTAATATTAAATTAACACTCGTTTACCAAGCGTTTATGAATAAGGGGATAAAGTTCTTATTTGACCTAAGCCCTTGCAAGATGTTAAATTCAGAGCGGCGACGGTAATACCTTGTAGTACACGGTACCTTGGATCCGAGCCAAGTCGGTCTTTAATTCTCTAAACTTTTGTTGAGGTTAGGCTAAAACATGTTGTCCTTATCTTATAAAACTGATTTGAAAAGGATGGCTTATTTATATCTTTAGTGTCGATGAGAGAGAGAGAGGTAGTGCCAACATCAGGCAGCTTAGGAAAAATTTAAAAGATTTTTCAATGAGGAATTTTGTAATTAATGATTGTTTTTGTTTCTATTAACATATTTTATTTTATTTTTATTTTCTACCTATAAAAGAGTAACGTGCCTAACTGACTGACAGAAAACCCAGAGGCTAAACCACTATCTATAGTTAAAGAAGTAAAATTTGGCACATAGCACGTATAGGTATTTATTAAGTACGAATTCTTCAAAAATCCTTCGCGATAGCGGGTCAAACTTTATTTAATTTTACACGAGGTCAAACAAAGCCTTTTACGATAGGATATTAGACATTTATGTAATGACACATTCAAAGAAATTAACTGTACAGAACTTAATAAAATTGAACTAAAATAAACAAAATTATCGACTTAATCATAGACCATTTCCAAAATTAAAAATCCAAAAGTAAAAACACAAAAAGAAATAACCATAAAAAATCTAAATATCAGTATAATTGCAACAAGAGCTTAATCAAAATGTTATTGTAGCTTTTAAATGTAACATTCTAATTGTTTACTTGGCAACTCATAAAAACTCTACAAGCCAATTACTTTCACGTCGTTATTTACATTCCAAACAAACGTGCAGTTTAATATCATAATAGTGCAGTGTTATGAAAACTATGCAATAAAGCTACCTTTACTTTGTATTAAATTGGGCAGTCCATGGCTTGAAGAGATTGGTCTGTACAAGCCTTACTTAAGGTACGCTTTTGTCGCAGCGGAGCGGACCTGAGACATGTAGAAAAGATCAATCGTATTTATGGAAATTCTTTGTCACGTTGTATTGCAACGGTTTCAAGTAAAATTTAGTTTTGGTTGTAATTGAGGAGTTATAATTATGAAAAATGAGGTTACCAAAAATGTGTAAATCTTTTAAATCTTACACCACAATTTTTCCACAGACGGGTTTAATAGTACCATGCTAAAAAAGACAATCTCGAATAAGTGTCTAAATGTATGGGAATAGTGAAATATACGGATAATTTACGTCTTTGATCGAGTTTAGCCTGTTATGTTTCGGACTTATCCGAAGCCCTTCTTTCCGAAACATACGCTACGACAGCTACTGCCATACGCGTTTTACTCGGAAACATGTCTGGCTAAAGTAGATACAAAAGTTTGTGTCTCCGACATAGCTCGAAGAATTGCCAGGCTTAAGTGGCAGTGGGCAGGGCACATCGCTCGTAGAATTGGATGGCCGATGGGGCAAAAAGGTTTTCGAGAGGTGTCCATGGACCGGAAGACACAGTGTAGGTAGGCCTCCAACAAGATGGAGCGATGACCTGGTTAAAGTTACGGGAACGCGTTGGATGCGGACTTCGCAGAACCGATCTGTTTGGCCATTGTTCAGCAGTGGATGTCTTTCAGCTGAAATGATGATGATGATGATGAAAAGTTTTTGTGTGTGTGTGTGTGTGTGTGTATGTGTGCGCGCGCGTGTATATGTAATACTCTTATCACGCTAAGTTTGCACAGAATCCATGTGAAATCCAAAAATCTTAATCACCAAGTTTAGAGACATGAAATTTTGTACGGATGTCATATTATCATGAAGTAAAACTGCGATTTATTGTTTGGGAATGTCTAGGATAGTCGTTTATGAGCAAGTGTTAGTTTAAAAAAATCTTTAAACTCTACTGATGTGGTGCCAAGTATGTAGCTAGAGAGCGTTAACAGCACATCATTTGGCCAGGGATCTCAGTTATAAAGCCCCAGTTTGGCAAGTGTTTCACAGGATGCAGACGATTTAAAAACTATCTACTAAGTGTTGAGATTTAATGTTGGGGTTTACCTACTCATATATTGGAACAAATTTATTGGAACATTATGTTGTTTATATATTTTACAGGCCAGTTTTATTTTGATTTGTAGTTTTCCTTGTCATCATCATCATCATCAGAAGTGTGTGCGTCGATTTTTTTGAAGAGTAAACTTTTTTTTGAAGAGTTTTACTCTGGTAAAGGCTGTCGAAAAAATTAGCACTCATATTTTTTTTTCGACAAAAGTCATCTTAAAGAACAAGGAACGCTCGAACGTCTTCAGGTCTTCACATTAGTGAGATTTTATGGCTGGCAAGGTTCGTGCAGTACTTAGTAGAAAAAGAAACAAAATGGAAGTCAAGTGTCACTTCTGTCATTGTCAAATTAAATCAAACCGTTTGCGTTTCGTTTGCTTTACGTTTTGGTGTGATCAGTGATAACGTTTTACAACAAGCAGTTCCAACAAAATAGTCGTCGAAAGTATCCAATTGGGATTGTTCATTTTTTCTAACCCCCCTTTTTATTTTTTTTATCGAAAATATAGAGCATTTTAAGAAACTAATTTGAATATTTCAGCAATTCATCACTCCAATGTTTTTTTATAATTTATTAAAAATTTGAGATACGACTTCTCGTAAATTACATGCCGCGGCTGAATCTGTGTCATAATCGATGGTTAGTTGTCATCTGACAATGTCACTTTACATTACAATAACAATAACACTAAAGTTGCCGATTCTTCCCAGAGAATAGGTAAAAAAACGATTTACGGCTATAGTATTTTTTGTACGTATAAAATAAAATGGTCAGAAGTGTTCCCTTGAAAGTTCTTTGGCGGATTTAATCCATACTTACATTAAAATGATCCTCACAACAATAAGTACATCTTGTAAACTTTGAATTAACTTTGCGGCACCACTTCTCTTGTAAATCTTCTCTAATGCGAACAATTAATTTGTTTGGGCTGTTGACAGAATCATTTCCACAAGTAGGAATGAAACACTTTCTGTATAAATCCATTATTAAAATATGAAAAACGCGAAGAATGTTTTTCAAAATAGTATCCTTAAACTGACAGATGATAACTACGTCGAAGTGAAAGATAATAACTATAGAGAAACTAGACGGACGGCTTTTTTTTCTTGTTGCAAAGAATTTCAAAGTTAATGCCCACAGAAAGGTCAAACAAAGGTCAAACATTATTTTGCAAAAATACACACGATCATTTAATATTTTTTTACTACAATGTTGTAAAATGATTTAATAAACCTATTCCTCGAAATGGTTTTGGAATTAGACCACATTGCAAAAAAGTGATCAATGCCAGTCGTGGAAAAATGCGTCAAAATCGAAAATCCGGAGTTTCTGCCGAGGTCGTTAAATATAATCCAAAAATACACTGACAGCTTACTTCTTCTAATTTCACCTGGTTGCATGTAAAAGAGAAATTCAACAAAGGCATTTACGGTCAACACTTCCCTTGTTTTCTGATAAAAGGAACCGCCTTGATAAATTGTTTATTCACTGGACTGTTAATTGCTTTACTTAATATGGTATACTTTTAATGAAGCGAGGCTATTTTATGTAGGCTGTTAAAAAAAAACTTTAAATTTTTTACAACATTGCTCACTTACACTTCTATCGTCACACGCAAAAAGGCGCATCTAACTTTGTTTTTTCAGAATATATGTATGTATGTAAGTAACTCAGTTTCGAGGAATTACTATAAATTAAAAAAATTAAACACCCCCAAAGCAAATTGGTTACACATGTTTGAAAATATTAAATGCAAATTATGCGTCTAAGATCCCTTTCGTAGCTTACAAAAAAGCTGATAACTTTGAAACGGCTGAACCAATTTTGATAAAGAATGTCTAAGAACCATCGCTACACACAAACACACACACACACACACACACACACACACACACACACACACACACACGCACACACGCACACGCACTTAATTTTGTGTGCAATAATGAGTTTACCTACATATACAAGAATGTCTAAGTGAATCATTAGAAACTGTTACTTACATATAGTTTTTAAATGACTATTTAGTCTCAGGTTTAAGAACCTAAGACTAAATACTGCTAATACTAAACCGGCAATAAGTTGCCGGTTTTATAAAAACTACAAACTCAAGCGACTTTTGTCTCGATTTGAATCTAAAAGTAACTTTAAACAATTGAAAAATAATCCTGATCGAGTCGAAATTCCTGCACAAAGAATTTTTAAATTATAAAATTTCATCCTAAGAAATTACATCTGCATAGTGCATAGCATTAAAGCTTCCCAGCTCGGAGCAAAATCACTCAAAAATGTATGAATTAGTTCAAGAATCTATCTCATTCTCATCTTGATATCACCAGGGTTACCAGATCAAAACATGTAGCTGGGGGAAGGCGATATTAATAATGACAGCAATTCACTATAAAGTGGCTCTATTTTTTTTTACATCCGTATTCGGTCTACAAACTATAAGCAAATCTAAAGTATGTAGTAATGTTTGGAAAGAGATATCCGTTGACAACTCTCTTCTTCATTATTTATCTTTTATTTAAGCATGGTTTAAGAATATTTTAATTTGAATAAATCCTTTTCCGATTTTATTTTGTAGAGTAGCCTAAGCTTTAAACCTATCTGGGGAATTCCTGTTTTCTTGTAACCTCAATAGAAGGAAGGTAGCTAGCTATGAAAAAGCACATCCGAGACCTTGGGAGTTCACGGCTATTTTTAGAACCTTTATTATATTTTTAGACAGTATAATAACATGACGCATGTGAGCATTAAGTGAAATACTGGTATTTTTCAAATAGTCAGTTGAAGACCTCACTACTGTCACACGATTGCTCGTGATTTATCTAGCTACTTCGTTCTACTTGATAATAATACTCACCGTTGTGCAGGTAAATACCATAGAATTTTACGTAAAACCCCCTTTACATTTTTTTTCGCTTAATTATTACAACTATCTGAAACTATACTTATTGTTAGACTTGAATAATAGTCATATAAACGTAACCCAAAGTGGGTTAACTAATCTATTCGAAGAAAGCCTTAGAAAAATATTCTCAATAAGAAGCATTTTATATTAATACCAATAAGTCAGCCTAAGAGTGAGACACAAGAATCCAAGAAGTGGCCAATTCCGGAACTCGACGGCTTTCCTAAAGGTGTCCATAATGCGTTCTCACAAATCAATTCCTGAAACTGTCAACTCATTATGTTTCCGTCTGGAACCATACCCAATAGGTACGTACGCATCCAATCGAATTAACAATGCCTATTATTGCCAAAACCTTAACCTACCCTAGTAGGTAGGCAGTAGTAGGCACGGCTGATACGAAAAACACCAAGGCCAAACCTATCTCCAGCGCAGATCGAAAATTGCGTGTTTGAGCCCCTTTCAACATTCCTCCTGTCTGCCTTCCTCGAAAGTGGCATAAAGCAACTGAAATTATTAGAACAAATGAACGTGCAAAATCAGCGGCGGGCGATTTAGCGTGGCGTGCAGTTCGATCGTGGCGAAGCAAGGCGCGGAGGAAACGTCAGAAAAATCGAATTTCCATGACGGCAGTTGGAGTTGAGCCGGCGCGGCGGCAGGACCGCAAACAGCGCCCGCGCCCGCCGAAACGTTGGAACGTCGCGCCTCAACCGACAACTACAAACAGTGCTCAAAGTGTATCTTAATGGTAGTGGTACATAGTGGGCTAATTATCGGATTATGGGTTTGGCTGGCCGCGCACGGGTCACGTCGACCGGCCATATAAATTCAAGTCCGTTTGTTTCTTTATTAAAAGGTGACGTCACCGAGGCCGATTTTAGTGTTTGTGATTACATGGTCAACTTGACCGAAGTGCTTCAGTTGCATTGTCTCACATGCTTACATCATAAGGTTTCGACTCGCTAAGTTGTCATCTATTCGACGAATTACGGCCTTCAGTATTTATTGATTAATAAACTATTGCATTGTCCTCTTTATCGAAGGCTTACTACATACCATTTCAATGGAAAACTTTTTTTGCAAACTGTTAGCCAGTTTCTATGCAGCCTTTAAAAAGTGGCAAATGACAGACCTGGAACTAGTGCATTACTTATTTGTAATTATGATGTTGGTAACGAGCTATTTAGAACTTTGGACTATTTCAAAGTGTTAAACAAGCACGACCTTATTCAATGTTATTTGGTATGTATTTAATTAAGTTTTAACCGTGTACTTAAAGTTTTGTCTTAGTTATAAGGTATATATAGTTGTTTTAAGGAAATTTTATATCATTTCCTACACGCACACATCAGCTCATAAATTAAAGTTAATTTGATACTTTCTATTTACATGGCTTGACTCATACTATATAAGAAAAATACACTAAATAATAACAATAAAAACTAACCTTCGGCTCTGTTATCTAAGTAAAATAGACAAAGCTAAGCAACACTTGTATATTTCAACATTCAACTAAACACATTAGCTACCGCTAAGTGGAAAATTGCTATAAAAACTAATCTACTGTCCGTAATGTAATATTTTCCCGCATTTCTTATCTTAACTGTCTAAGAAACACCCATGCATTCCTTTTAGAAAGGCAAGAAAGTCCCGCCGTCTCAATTGAATTTAAAGCTTGAAAATCTACCGCAGTCTTATTTAAAAATAGATGTTTGTTTTGAACAATTTTTATTCCAATCCACATAGTATATATAAAAAGGAAAATCCATTTTAGTTTTGATAATTACGATGATATATCGTCGGCTTACTGCGAGATATAGCTAACTAACAAAACCAAAATCTTGAGAAAACAGTTACTTTTTCAACTTAAGAACTAATCGATATTTGCATGTTCTTTTTATAAAAATTTTGTGAGTGAAGTTAAAAACGCGAAGAAGAAGGTTTTTCATTTCGTCATTTAATATTTAGATATTAAAAAACATTGACTACATGTAGATATCAATAATATCTGCTTATCTAACTCTAGTGTCATACTTGACTTTTGAGCCAACCAATCAGATACATCGGTCGCCTTAGTAGTATCTGTTTTTTTTCAAATGAATATAACGACTTCCGCTAATGGATATAATAATCTGGTTCGAAGGACCACGAAGAATTTACTACTAGACGGGCTTGTAAATTGTGTGTTTTATGATTAAAAAGAAAACTCGGAATTAGTCCTACTTTATGTATTTGTTAGAAGCCAATAGAATGCACAAGTTGCTATTCTAAAAATACAAATAAAATTAAAGTTGCAATTATTGAAATAGATTTCAGCAATGGTCTAATAGTATGTCAAAACTCGACTCATATTTATTGCCCTTAAAAACAAGTTATAACAAAATTAATCCGGAATAGCAGTGGTTTGGTTCATCGTCATCACCACCCCAACCTGTGTATGCCCCACTGCAGGACACAGGCCTTCTCTCAGAATGAGAGGTCTTGAGCCGTAATTGCCACGCGGGCCCACTGCTAATTGGGAACTCTACACACACTGTTAAATTTCTTCTCAGTTAGGTATGTGCAGGTTTACTCACCAAGTAAACTTCCAATGTTTCAAACATAAATTTAGAAAAACTAACGAGGTACGAGTTCGGGCCACGACCCTCTGCTTAAGATGCCAGTGCTCAAACCACTAGGCCATTCGGCTTAAAACCTTGTACTTTTCATGCATCTACCAATACTGGCTACACTAAAATGTACGTGACGCCCAAACTTTCATGATTCAAAACAATAAATTGCCAGCATGAAAAGCTGACCCAATAAATACAATTACTACCATACATACAATGTGAGACGAATATATCTTCCGGAGATAAAGCCTTGTGACGTTTGCTAACAGATAAGATATATTTGAGAGAATATATATCTTCGTGTTCTCCGATTTCCCGACTTTTCTAGCCTTTTCTTTGATTAACATTACAAATATCGTGTTACCATAAAAACTTAGACATCAGGCGGATTCCCGCAGACCAGATTTAATTTTTAACCATGAGTTAATTGCAAACTCAGGGTTAATTAGCGTGCTACACTGTCAACCCTAACTCAGATTTAACGGTTGAATTTTTTAACACCTGACCGAGCAAGTGGCCCTCAATGTATAAAGCTCTAATTTTTGTGGAGCTGTCTAAGAGCCCGTTGTTTGATCAATAGTTAAACAAACTAATAGTTAAAATATATGGCAAACATAACAATAGTTAACGCATTTCAAACGCAATTTGACTATTAGTTGGTTTAACTATTGATCAAACAACGGGCCTTAAGTAGTCCAAGATATTTAACACAAACATGAGTGATGATATCGACAGTCAAAAGACGGCTTGATGCAAGTGCCATTCTGGGCGATGTTGAGTCATAAACATCTTAAAAATTCGAATTTTTTAAGTGGCCTTAAACCATTTTCACGTTCAAAGTCAAGGTTAAATTCTTTATTCAATTTAAGCATCAATTTGATGCTCCTATGAACGTTGAAGAATCTACCACAGGTTCGGGAAAAACCTAACCCTGTTTAGAAGAATCCGGCAAGAAAATAAAAAAGGTTATTTTTTCATTATTGCTTTTCAATTAGTGTAATAATAGAAGCTGTGGTGGCCTAGTGGTTTGGCCTATGGCCTCTCAAGCAGAGGGTCGTGGGTTCAAATCCCGGCTCGCACCTCTGAGTTTTTCGGAATTTATGTGCGAAATTACATTTGTTATTTACCATGAGCTTTACGGTGAAGGAAAACATCGTGAGCAAACCTGCATACACCTACGAAGAAATTCAATGCTGTGTGTGAAGTTCCCAATCTGCACTGGGCCTGCGTGGGAACTACGGCCCAAGCCCTCTCATTCTGAAAGGAGGCCGGGGGACGTATATAGGCAGGGATGATGATGATGAATATTGACCCATACTCGTAGACCGCATAGATAACTTATTGCCTTCAATCTTGTTTCCCACTACTTATTTATTTCTATTAGCATAACAAAAGATTAAAATTGCAAAGCAGGTCAAAGCACGCAATACTTGACTTTCATTATATCTCGTTAATTTACATAATGTAATTAAAACGCAAGAGTCTCATACGCTATGTATGGATCATATCCCAGAGGAATATAACCATTGATGGTACCAATAACTAAAATCGCTTATGACCGTTTTTCTCGGAACTTTTGGTGACCTCATCCTTTCTTTCACATGCGAAAGATTAAAAAAAAATAATGAAAACGTTAACGCAGGATACAAAGTCGAAAGGCTGGCGAATGAAAGGGATAAGTGACCATTACTCCACCAACAAGAATGCCACTCTCAGTGTTGATGATAATGATGGTCTTTTGGAGATTCTAATGAGGGAGTGGTGTGTAGAATTTTATGATAAATAGATTTGAAATGTTTAATTTCTCACCAGCACGATACATGTATACACTTAATCTGTTTTCCGACTACATTGATTTTATTCCATTGTCCGATCGGAGTTTTTGTAAGGGTCGCAACGAATATACTTTGCTTTAACAATTTAATAGATTAACTTATGTTTTTTGTATCTTTTAGACACTATTGGATTAGGTTATCCTATAGCAATAGTTGTTATAATGTAAATAAATAATAAAAAAAAATGTCATGCTATGTAAAAATGACTAATAATGTTTTTGTATATTTATAGATCCCTGTTAAGTTACAGGTTAACATCAGGTCAAAAAAAGTTACCACATTCATGATTCACGATTATGTCTTGCTCGCACATAATATGATATACATATTTTATGGGTCAAACGTTTACTTAATGATAACACTAGGATACACAAAATTAAACAAGGCGTGTGTAGATGGGGTACCCTCTATTTGGCATAAGATTTATCGTCCGAAACTGTTATAGCATAACAGACTTGGCATAATCGGTTTTCGCCGAATGGTAATGTGGCAGAAATTTTATTTGGCATAGCTTGTAACATCCCAAAAATGAGTTAGTCCGAAATTAAATTCACATATAAGAGAGATTATTTTTATGCATAATTCTGTTTAGCATAATTTTATTTGGCATATTGTCCGAAATCAACTTCTATCGATAAGCAGTAAGTAAGCGACCGAGCGAAGCGAGCGAGCAAAACGGCTCAGAGCGGAAGCGACTTGGAATGGTTAGGTTATAGGGTTATTATAGATGCGATAGTTTGTATGTTTGTACGCGTGTTTGTTACTTTTTGACGCTAAAACGGCAAGACGAATTCGTACTCGAAAAAGATGAGGCAGCCTAGTGGTATGACCTAAGTATAGCCTCTTAAGTAGAAGGTAGTGGGTACGAGCTCAGACTCACACTTCTAAGTTTTTAGAAATTTATGTGATAACTTGCATTTGTAATATACCATGAGTTTTCCATTCATGACTATTCGCTAGAAGGAGATTATTGAGGAGAGTTCGTTCGATTACATACCTTTCCTTTTATCATATGTCACATCAATGTCATAATCGTAAACATTGGTATTGTATCAATAATCGTGTTTATCTCAATGGAAAATGCCGTGAGTTTTTTTTAAACAAAAATCAATACTTATACCAGGTAGTTTATGTTAATGTACCGAGCAACGTGTCGAATTTTACGAAAAAAAAAACACGGTGTATTGCACACACCAAATTTAGGTCCTGCGGCGCCAACCTCTTGCCCAAATATAATCAAAATAAATCGGAGCATCGACACATTATCGACCATTGGCCATTAAGTGTCGAAGCGGCTGCACGTACTTATTAAAAACCCATTACCGCAGTGACAACCGTATAATATTGACGCGGCAAACTAATGCCACTACGAATCAAGGCTTCAGAAAGCTCTACAATATATTGTCAGTGTGAGAATTATCTGTATTTGTAAAAGAATAACGTAACTAAATTACTGTTTGACTGACAGACGGCCAGACAACGCACAGCATAAGCCACTGGAGCTAGAGCCTTGAAATCTGGCAGATGTGCAAAATTAAACTTTAAAAGTGATACAAAATGAGAGTGTCTAGTCTAGCTCAGATAAACCTGGACAATATAATGCATTTAATGCTGGTTAATGTTGCGAGAAAGCGTTGGATGTGGATGGCGCAGGACCGATCTGTTTGGCGATCCTTGGGGTAGGCCTATGTTCAGCAGGTGGACGTCTTTCGGCTGAAATGATGATAATGATGATGATAATGCACTATTTTTAGGGTTCCGTACCTCAAAAGGAAAAAACGGAACCCTTATAGGATCACTTTGTTGTCCGTCCGTCTGTCTGTCAAGACCCTTTTTCTCAGGAACGCGTGGAGGTAGCAAGCTGAAATTTATATCAAATACTCAAATCTACTGTCCCTTAGAGCTGTGAAAAAATCAAACATCTAAGCCAACGCAATCAAAAGATACAGCCGTTTATGACGCAAATTTCCGCATATTTTCGAAACTCGCAAGGGAATCAAAACCTACAGGGTACTTCCCGTGAACTCAGAATCTTGAAATTTGGTACGAAGCTAGGTCTTATAGCACAGATAAAGGAAAAATTGCGAAAAGCATAATTTTTTTTGTCTGTCTGTCTATATCAGTAACCAACGCACATTTTCGACACTCGCAAGAGAATCAAAACCTACAGGGTACTTCCCGTGAACTCAGAATATTGAAATTTGGTACAAAGCAAGGCCTTATAGCACAGATAAAGGAAAAATTGCGAAAAGCATAAATTTTTTTGTCTGTCTGTCTATATCAGAACCAATCTACAATGATCCCACACTGCGCACATTTTGCTTAGGAGCAGGGGTCTGCTAAGACTGGACGGTCATAGATACATATAAATTTGTATGCAACCCTCGGTGCGTTAGTCCGACTCGCACTTGGCCGGTTTTTTTTAATTAGTCATATTTGATTTGAAGCGTCCATACATTGAATTTGTGATTTAATTTCTACAAAGTATATGAATACCTTAGATTTCATCAGACTAATTCAAAAAATTGAGAATTTTTGTTTTGATTAAATTTTCACCTTGTTTTACTTGAGAAACATTAAGATACTCGTAGAAAAGAAAAAAACTACATTTGTTTACAAAAACACAAGGCACATTAATATTACAAGTAGATAACATGAAGAATAAAGATAGTGTGTCATGGTAAAAGGTACATACCTACACTAAAAAGGAATTTTACAAAATTCCGACAGCCAATTTTTTATTCTGCCGCGGGAGCGAAACTGTCGATAATAAAAGAAATTAATGACTGAAACACTTAAAAGAGTTGCGAATCTACTAGTACTTGCTGGGCATACAGATGTTTATGTCAATTTAAATTGCAAATTTAAAGACATGCTAAGTACCAATTAAAGCTAAGAATGAAGGTGGGCAAGTTCCCACATGCAATATGCATTCAAAAGCTGTTTACAACAGGTTTGATAGTGAAACAATTATTAGGTTTTAATTGACTTGTCTTGTTTGTTGAAGTTTTCCATGTTTAGCAAGCAATTTTTTTCCTTCCATGTACTTAATATTAAATAAACAACATTGAAATTGAGAATATTTTTTTTCGGAGTAGGTATGCTTAAAAACTATACACTACATGGTTTTACATTGCTTACACACACAATATTACTCAAACACCTATATACTTTTTTTAATTATTTGGTCAAGAAAAGGTTTGTAAGAAAGAAAATGTTTGTAAAATTCGGCTTAATAATCTTCATGCAAAAAAGAGAGTGAGAGACAAGAAATACTTGTAGGGAAGATTTTGGTCTCATTTTCTTTATTAGTGCATCCATGCACGGGCAGATAGATGGCTAGTTTGTAATAACTTTGGGCGTTTTATGTATTCTAACAAAACAATATAACCTAGTTTGTGCCGTCCGACCTCACCCGTGAGGTTTTATGTAACCCGTATTGGAAGTCCCCATCCATATTTGCATGAGAAAGGTGCAATATAAGAGCGCCAAATCCGCGCAAGGGCGCCACGTAACTATTAAGTAGAGCCTGGCAACGCTAGCATAGAGTTTGTAATAGTAAATGTCCAGAGTTTTAAACCCCATAGTAATTCTACTTATATTACAAATGCAAATTTTTGCGTGCGTTTATGTTTATGTGCGTGCGCGCTTGTGAGCGTGCGTGCGTGCTCGTCGGTCATATACAGCGTAAAAAATAAAAGTTGCCTCGTCTGTAGACATATAATTTCCGAGTCAGCATACAGCATACTTAATAATAATAATAGCCCTTTACATCTGTGACAGGTGATTTAAGTTGCTACTTAAATCACCTGTCACAGATGTAAAGGGCTGGCGACACTTGCGCTCGTGGCTAAAAAGACCGATACGGGATAGGATCCCTCGGCCACACTCGCGACAAGTGTACGGAGCCCTAGATGGTCGAGGGTTGGTGGCCCGGTCGTGGCGCTTTATGCGCTTTTCCCTGAGTGACTCAAACCAGGCATCGTCGTGCTTTGATTGGCCTTTGTGAACAAGGTGTCGCCACTTGCCACGATTTTCGGCCAGCTTAAGGGCCGGCGCTCACTGACGGCATGGCACGGCAGGTTACATACTAATTTTACCGCAGCATCCCTCGGCACGTCGCGGCATCGTGGTATCGAAATAAAGTAACAAGAATTATAAACAATTCTAAAGAATTCAAAATAATTTGATCCTAAATATAAAATCCTATAAAATCCTTTGCCTTGCCATGCCATGCCATGCCGTCAGTGAGCGCCGGCCCTTCTTAGGATTTATTTAAATGGGTTGAGGGTTGGCCTGGCTTTCCAATATAGACTTGATTAAAAAATATTGGCTATAGACCCTTAACTTTTGCCAGGTTCACAGGAAAGAGGCGACCAAAAAAATGTGTACAACCCTAATATTGTATGCTTATGTGCGTGCGCGCGTGTGTATTTGTTACTCTTTCACACATAAACAATAGAACGAATTTAAATTACATTTTGCATTTAGACCGCTGAATGATGGGAATAACGTAGGGCTATGTTTTATCCCGATAATCCCACGGGATCTGGATTTGCACCTGAAAAATTACAAAATCTCAGTCGCGAGTCTTTCATGCAATGTAAAATGGAGACCCCAATGTAATTTTTGGAAATTCCTACGGGACTTAGTTGGTAAGATTCCAGCATTACATTCAACAGCCCCGAATCTAGTGCCGAATCTAGTATGCAATGCCGCGGGAAAAGGCTACCTTAGATATGAAAAATACTTCCCCTTGTAACAATGTAAACAAATCGCAACTACATTTTTATCCAATTTCAATGATTGACTTGAAATTTGGTACATGTATGCATAGAGCTCCGATAGTAAAGCGAAATACCTACCTACCATCAGAAACGCATGCATTAAAAACGATTTTTTTTTACAAAGTAACGCGAGCTTTCAAAATCGTATCTAATCTAATCTAATCTATCTAATACCTTTAAACGAGCAATTCTTGTATATATGTATATATATATGTATATATATATAATCAGGATCTCGGAAACGGCTCCAACGATTTCGATGAAATTTGGTATGTGGGGGTTTTCGGGGATGAAAAACTGATCTAGCTATGTTTCATTTTCAGAAAATCGCTTTTACTCGTGTTTTCCGGCTATTTTTGTTTGCATTAGAATATAAAGCTAAATTTCGGCGACTTCGAGCAGATCATAATGGCACATTAGAAATCGGGTGGTCGCGGATCCAGCCGACCTCGGTTCGATTCCACGTTTTTTTTCAAGATTTTTAGTTTTTTTTTTAAGTTTATTTTTCATGAGAAAACGTCAAGTTTCTTCTTTTGTGAGAAAAAGTTACTTTTTTGTGAGAAAAAGTTACTTTTTTGTTAGAAAAAGTATTATAGGGAACGTGCAGTAACTATAGGCGGCAGCACTAATGCGACAGAAGAGACACTATGCGGACAGTAAAACAAACTTATCAAGTTAAAACTTTCAAATTGATGGCACCCTTATGGCACCAGTTGGCAGCACCGTCTATGTGCACGTTTCCTATTGGGAGCAAAGAACAGGAAAAGCCGGTTGTCTGTAAAGTCGGTTTACGGACGATAGTTTAACGTGACTCACCCCCCCCCCCTTCGGTGTTTTTGTCAAATATCTTGAAAACGGTGCATCCTACGGCAAAATCAATTAATTTTTCATCCCCCCTTTAATACCACCGCGCTCCCTCCCCCGCATCCCCTTCCCCCTCTCACCCACCCCCCCACCCCTCCGGTGATTTGATCTCGGAAACGGCTCCAACGATTTCGATGAAATTTGGTATTTGGGGGTTTTCGGGGATGAAAAATTGATCTAGCTTGGTCTTATCTCTGGGAAAACGCTTGGTACCGAGTTTCTGCCCGAGCAGAGCTCGGTCGCCCAGGTACTTAAGATTAACGTACCAATGCTCTACATCTCAACGCCCAGTAGATGACAACCATCTGTTACCTCTCTTACTATGATATAAGATTGAAGGTGCCATGTATTGGGTCAGTGTCGAGTACAGGGATGTTTACCTTATTATTTAAAGAAAATATTACTAATTGTGGGATAAGTTTATATGTATTTTAATAAAAACTTTTGCTCAGTATAAATTTTTAATTTATCTCGTAAATCTAACTAAGTATTGTTAGTTCACGTATTTTTATTTTCTCCTTTTAAATATCACAGGAGTGGCACAAGGGGTGGCCAGTCCGTCCCACTTCAATTTACACAGCAGAGACTAAAAGACTTACTAGCCGACAAATGACAGATCAATTATAAACCAAATGACGTATAATATAAAGTCTAAATTAGAGGAGTTATGGGGAGCAAGTAAGCCTTTGTGATAGTGTTAGGTATCGGTGAATGGTCTGGTTGCGTCACACCGCTTACCCTATTTCTGCGGTCACGCAGCCATCGTTTGTGCAAGTACCAACGATCAAAGAGTTTTAAATAGCGGCTATTTACAATCAGAATTACCTTTCTGTCGACTGTACTTGGATCAAAGCAATCAGCCGTACTTCAAGTTGTTCAGAAGTTACATTTCTTAACTGTTTCATGTATGTTTTAGGCTGGTTTTAGAAGAAATTATGGTTAACTAGTTGCTGTAGTTCGACTAGCACCATCAATGATGCAAATGACACTGCTATGTCCTTGACTCGTAATGGTATTGGTCAAATGGTGCATATGATATTACGGCAACTAGCTGTTGCCCGCAATTTCATTTATCGCTATCTCAGGTTAAAGATATACTTTATTCTCAAAAGAATTACATAAATTCACTTAAATGAGAACAATAAAATAGTTACAATTAATTCAGATTTATTTATTTATATAAATCGGTTCTGCGGTTTAGGCGTGAAAAGGTAACAGACAGACAGAATTAGGTACTTTCGCATTTGCAAATAAGTATAGTACCTATAGTAAGGATTAAAACAATACACATCAGTTGTGTAAGATGGTGGACGGAAGAAGTTTTATTTTTAAAAATTGTCACAGATTAACATAAAATACAGATTAAGTCAAACTTAAAACTCTGAATGAATGAACTAAACTTCAATTGTTGAGCTGATTTGTATTACACGAGTAAAATGCAAAGAGTAGCAGTTCAGTTTCAGAGTTCAACAATTAAAGTTGTTGACCGTCCAACATAAGCTGCATTCGTTAACAAACCGTTATACTGATAATTAATTGACCGTTTCTACATATACAATGTATCTTAAAACGTGCTTAAAACATATCTGGAATATTTTAGAAGGTGGTTTGAGTTAAGATTAATAATTTAAGTATTTGCCAAGAAGCCACACAATCATAAATAGACATACTAAATATAACCATGCATTTTATGAACAGATGTTCAGCAATGGTTTACATACTAGATCGAACCTATATTGTGTGAACCAAAATAAATTTCCAGAGGTGGAACAACAACGAAAATGTTGGATTGTAGTCTAGACTCGTTTGTTTCAAATAGTACCAATGTTAAAGATTACAAAAAAAAAGATAGGCCTTAAATCTTGACGCGGATCCGTGAGATTAAGTCCCGGATCCAATTTAATGGTCTGTTTATCATTTTTACTTCTATGCAAAATAATAAATACCTACAATTTAATTTATTATTTTGATTCTGTTTTGTTGTATTTAATATCTTCCTGCTAGGTAATGTTATGTATGAATAATTGCGAAAATTTATTTCCATGTCTTATCACGTATTAATCTGAATTTTCTAAAAAGCCGAAAATTTGAGGTAAATTAAACAACAAAATGAAATTCCATTTTATCGCGTCATAAATGACACTTTTCATCAAAGCTTTGCGAACGTTTATTATTTCATATTGCGATAAAATGCTTTTTCTCTGACAAAAGCAATACCCCATAAAAACGTCGTTAAACGTTATTTTTAACGTTGCGGGACAATCAATCAGTGCCTTGTGATACATTTTTTATTATTCATGGACTTGCTAAATAATAAGTCACAGTCGAGAAAGTGTTTTTTCAACAAAGGCCTCTGTTGTACCTATGACATCGATACTTAAAGATATGACATTCGTATTTACTTTATGTGCATGATGTTTATTGTTTTTAATTGTATATTTACATCCTTAAAAGATTGTTTTGTCTATAATGTGTTTCATAAACGTTTACGTATCACGAAAAGAACCTCTTTATACGTATAATGACTACTTGGTACCGAGAAATTAAATTATAACAGTTCTGGAAAAAAAATATGTCACTTAAATATGTAGTTGGGTGAACCTTTTTCGTGCCACCCGTTGCTATGGTTACACAATTTTTTCCCTTGGACAACCTAAGCATTGTTCTATGAAACAGTATGAAGGAAGATGTCACTTCGACAACCAAGGACAGAGTAAACAACCCAAAAAAGGTGATTCACCCAGTTAACCTCCTAAGACCCCGCGAAGGTATAATTTTTTGTACGTATTTCAAAATTTACTTTGAATTTTAGCTAAATAAGAACAGGATTCCTAATTCAAATACACAATGTTATTTGAATTTTACTATTCTTCCATAGAAAGTTAGTAACAGATAAATAAAACGTAACCTAATTATGAATGTTAATTGTTGAGCCAATAAACGTTAATAACTTCATTTCAGTTATTTATTCCGTTAATAATAAGTACACATTGTGTTTGGAAACATAGGATAATTAAAAATGACGGGCAATAAAAATATTTCTCCACAAGCCTATTTAAAGCATTGGCTTGCTTTGTCAGTCTAAAATAGTCAATCTAATATATAAAAATCTCGTGTCACGGTGTTTGTTGTCGAATTCCTCCTAAATGGTATGACCGATTTTTATCAAATTTTTTCAATATATTTGCTAGGTTTGAGAATAGGTCGTAGGCTATTTTTTATGGCCCTATTCTTCGCAGACGGAGTTGCGGGCAACAGCTAGTCAATATATAAAAATCTCGTGTGACGGTGTTTGTTATCGAACTCCTCCGAAACGGCTCGACCTTTATTCCCTATATTCGGTAAGTCTGAGAAAATAGGTCGTAGGCTAAAATTCATCGCGGACGGATTCGCGGGCAACGGCTAGTATATTATACTAATCTCCGAATTCGCTGCTGTCATTGTTCACTATCCACCATTTACCTCTCATATTTCATTTTCTAGATTTTTTCCCGAATTACGGCAAAATACACTTAACACTGGCAAAAACATCCCCTGAATAGCAGAGCCACATTTTAAAAAAAAGGTCTGAAATAAATACCGTAGTGCTACGCGACATCGTGAGTTGAAGCTCGTAGAGATTCCGTAGCCTACAGCTACGCCGTAGCAGTGCTACGAAACTTATGAGACTATTGTGATGAAAATCTCGTTTTTTTTTAAATCAGGCAGTATTTTGTGTGAGAAATTAATATAAAATTGCTACAGAAATACAAGGAAAATGGCTTTGCCTCGCAGTAGGAGACCCAACAGGACAGATTCTAAAAAATACTTAGTAATGACAAGGTGATTAAGAGAAATTGAAAAGGATAAATAATAAATCAACTTAATAGTGTTTATAAAAATAATAAATCATAAAATGATTGACACCAATTGACCAAGTCGAAACTAAGTAAAGCTTGTACCTACTACTATGGGTACTAGACAACCGAATGGATAAACATACTTATACAGATCACACATACATATGTTAAATTTATATACAATACTCGAGCACAAACATTTATATTATAGTAAATGGGGGTTTTCAGAAAAAAATGTACCCGTTTTGCCTTAATTATTTTTAATTTATATATAAATTTTTTTATATATATATATATATAAAATTTTTTAGTCAGTTTTGTGACGGTCCATACAACATGTCACACTTCTTTTATTGCTTAAATCGATAGTGCTTGTGATTCTAAGTAGAAATTACCCAAAATTAGTTAGGTTTTTAAAAAAGTACAGGGTACAATTTTTTCTGAAAATGCCCAAATGAGTTAAAAACGAGCGTGTTAAAAAGGACCTTAGTTAAGAGAAATTAGTCGAAAGTTTGTAGTGGTAGAGCCATGATGTAGCTAGCCGCTGCATCACGAATGGGCCGGCTCGTCCGGGGCAGTACCACCCTCTCACAGAACACCGGCGTGAAGCAGCAGTAATCCTGCTTGCGTTTCGTACGGTCAGTGAGAGTGCCGGGGGCCCAATACCTCACCCCTTCCCTCCCTCATTCCGTCCCTCTCCTTTAGGGCCGACAACGCACTAGCATCGTGTAAAGCGCTGCGGATGTCTATGGACAGTGGTGTTCATTTAACATCAGGTGACCCACTAGTTCGTTTGTCTGGCCTATCTAACATAAAAAAAAAAAAAAGTTAACATTACCATTTTTTTTATAATTTTAAAATGGACCCCCCGATCACATTCGCACTTATTTAGACCATTTTTTTATCTCAACCACATAAAAAGACACGCACTCTATAAAATTAGCTCATTACGTCGAACATCGAATCTAACAACAATATTCTAGAAACAACACATGATAATATCGTAACCCGATGACGAATTTGTACCACTACCACATTTGCCCAACGACGCGACGAAGAATATTCTTATCCATTGCGTGTGGTACTGACTAACAGTTTTGTGGTGAGCATGTTTAGGGTGCAATGTAATGAGAAGTAGCTCGCAGCGTCGCCGGAGCATAGTGGCCGCTCCTTCGACTGTATCGGCCGAGGAATTTGTTTTACGGTCGCTTTTCAGGTTCAAAGAACGGTTAGATCGAACGATAAAGCACGCTAGAGTAGTAGGAGTATTATAGCGTGTACGTAGGAGTTGGAAACGCTTGCGGTTTGGTTATGAACTCGCTGTATAAGCTAAAGAAAATATTAGTGTTGTATTACACCTTCGAGGCAATGTTTGCATGTACTGTTGGGACGTTTTTTATGTTATAAAAAAAGTGTCAATGAAATAAATAAAATGTTTTAGTTTTCGGGAACAAACGATCAATGTCTAAATCGATGCTTAGCTATAATAATTATTAAAATATGCTAAAATTTGTCAAGAATAAATCTAGAATTTTTGGTTAGGGAAGTTGTCCCACACTTTACATTAATTTGTTTTGATTTAAAATTTCAGAAGTGCCGGATTTTTAAATGTTTATTATTTTTCATGAAAAATAACAAACATGGATGCACAGAAAAAACCCCAGAAAAAAGACCAGCGCTGAGAATCGAACCCAGGTCCTCAGCATTCCGTGCCGCGTGCTACCCCTAAATCACCACTAGTCAAGAGTTTAGACACAAATTTTTCCTATACATCGCACATCTCAGTTCGATAATCACATTAAGCAGTGATACAGCGCCATCTATGTTAATCTCTCATCGAGAGACGTCAACACTCATTTGGAACTAACCACTCACCCGGACAAGGAGATGTCGCTACTAAGCCAACTTTAACAAAACAATATGGTTTTTTGACTACGTTTTACGGATAGTTTTTAAGTTGCATGTTTACATTGTTTTTTTGCATTTTCGAGAGTCGCATTCTCATTTATAATAAAAAAAATACACCTGAAAGCACGTGCAAAAGGTTCGAAACGAAATTCCTCCGTGCTAAAGAGAATTAAATATAAGAACAGGAATTTGTCTTCCTAACGACCAATTTACATGCAAGGCAAAGGGTCGGATGTTCTGAGACGGCACCGTTAGTGCGTATGTATATTTGTATTAGACTTGGATTGCGATGAAAATAATGTATGTATACTGACGAGCCAAAAAAACGGGTCGCTTTTCATACAACTTTGTATGAGATATAACCCGTTATTTTTGCTCGCCAGTGTACTCAAATGCTGTCGAAACAAATCGAAGTTTTGTTTTTTAATGAAAATATTTTCTTTCTATTGAAGTGACGCTTAAATTTACGATTTGAAAAACCGTCCAATTAAGAGTCGTTCACGAACGTAAAGGTTCCGTACCTTCGTATAATTGCCATTATAATGATCGAGCAAAAACGCTAAAGAAGTTTTTTTGTACGAGGCCCTTCATTTTTTAAATAAAAATCCTTAAATATTAGTGCATTTTAGAATAAATAGTCATTTAGAATTTACAGCACACATGCCTACTTATCTAGGTACAGTCGCCATAATAGCCAATTTTTTAGTCCTTACTAACTGTTGTCCGCGACTCTGTTTGCAAAGTATTTTTGATATTCCGCGGGAACTATGCGGTTTTCTGGGATATAATCTATCAAATGTTTGCTTTTGCCATAGTTTGCCATAAAACATGGATGAAGAAGAAAACATTGCTAATACCTATAGTCGTAGGAAAATTATTGTATGCAACGGTGTATAATTTGGTCTAAAAATGCTCGTGGCGTCTTCCATTGCGATACTCACCTCCAGTTCGTATCGTAACTTACGCCACTCGCTTTTTAAGACCTCACTTATAAAATACTATTATTTTCGTTCTGTAAAATGTGCATATAATGGCAAATACCTGGGCGACCGAGCTCTGCTCGGGCAGAAACTCGGTACCAAGCGTTTTCCCAGAGATAAGACCAAGCTAGATCAATTTTTCATTCCCGAAAACCCCCAAATACCAAATTTCATCGAAATCGTTGGAGCCGTTTCCGAGATCAAAACACCGGAGGGGTGGGGGGAGAGAGGGGGAGGGGATGCGGGGGAGGGAGCGCGGGGGTATTAAAGGGGGGATGAAAATTTCATTGATTTTGCCGTAGGATGCACCGTTTTCAAGATATTTGACAAAAACACCGGAGGGGGTGGAGGGGGGGGGGGGGGTGAGTCACGTTAAACTATCGTCCGTAAACCGACTTTACAGACAACCGGCTTTTCCTGTTCTGTGCTCCCAATAGGGAACGTGCACATAGACGGTGCTGCCAACTGGTGCCATCAATTTGAATGTTTTACCTTGATAAGTTTGTTTTACTGTCCGCATAGTGTCTCTTCTGTCGCATTAGTGCTGCCGCCTATAGTTACTGCACGTTCCCTATAATACTTTTTCTAACAAAAAAGTAACTTTTTCTCACAAAAGAAGAAAATTGACGTTTTCTCATGAAAAATAAACTTAAAAAAAAAACTAAAAATCTTGAAAATAAACGTGGAATCGAACCGAGGTCGGCTGGATCCGCGACCACCCGATTTCTAATGTGCCATTATGATCTGCTCGAAGTCGGCGAAATTTAGCTTTATATTCTAAAGCAATCAAAAATAGCCGGAAAACACGAGTAAAAGCGATTTTCTGAAAATGAAACATAGCTAGATCAGTTTTTCATCCCCGAAAACCCCCACATACCAAATTTCATCGAAATCGTTGGAGCCGATTCCGAGATCCTGATTATATATATACATATATATATACATATATACAAGAATTGCTCGTTTAAAGGTATTAGATACCTAAGTTATTATCAAATGCCGGTGAAGAGGCATAGGTTTAACCTTTAAACCGAACATTGCTTAACCAGCATTAATTTAGATCGACTAACGTTCCCAGGCGGGACTTTTATCGTTTATTCCATTAAAGTTGTCTAGCTAACGTTGAGCTAAGTTTCACGGTACTCATTTGCATACTTAATATATCAAGTGGAGTTGTTATTGTGTTTGGATTATTTACCAAAGGAGATTTACCTATCATAATGGCACATGAATAGATAAACGGAACAGAATAAAAGCTGTCGAACAGAGCTCGAAATTATTACCTATTATCATAGGGTTGTCACTCGGTAAAAAAAAAATTAAAAATCAAAATATTTTATTTAAACAACTACTTAAGTATCTAATATTTGTATATCTACAACACTACAACAGGTAGGCATCTTTAAAAACAACTGAACACCCGAACTATGTAGCTAAACGCTAAACGGTCGCGTCGTCGCTGGCAGCACACCTGAACTTTGTCTACTCACTGAGCTAGTTCAAACCGGTTTGTCTCCGAGCGGGCGCCGGTGCACGCCCCCCGTCCTGTCTGTGACAGGTCACGCACACATATGTTGTGCGTGTAGTAGTGTAATGCTATTCTGTTCCGTTTATCTATTCATGTGATAATGGTGCTAACTTTCTATGACTAAAGTATACAGGATGTCCTAAGGCTCAACGATGACCTGCAGGGTACCTAATTGGGTAACTTTTTTGACACTTGCCATCTGATTGAAATGACAGTTTCGTACGGCTGTGGCTTATTGTCTAACGTTTCTGACGCTTGTCTTTGCAATCGCTATTTCTTTCTGTCAAACGTTATAAAAAGATGACAGAAAGAAATGGTGAAAGCGAAGGCAAGCGTCAGAAGCGTTAGACAATAAGGCCTCTGGTACAGTGCTAGAGGCCAAGTTATTACTTGTACTAATCAAATAACTAGTTCTGGATAAAATTAGAAAAAATCCATGTCACAAAGTTAATTATCCTCGAGCATCTTAGAGGTGCATCAAAAGGGCTTTTCTGAAAAAAAAATCTCTTTCACGGAAGTCGCAGGATAAAGCTAGTGTTTTTAGGGTTCCGTACCCAAAGGGTAAAAACGGGACCTTATTACTGAGACTTCGCTGTCCGTCCGTCTGTCACTAGGTTGTATCTCACGAACCGTGATAGCTAGACAGTGGAATTTTTCACAGATGATGTATTTCGGTTGCCGCTATAACAATAAATACTAGCAGTACAACAACCCATACAACAAACGTGATTTTTTTGCTCGTTTTTGCTCGATATTGATAACGGCAACAGGTAGACGCTTGAAATATTCACAGAATATTTAGTTATATGTATATTCACTTAAAAAATAAATAATTAAATTAAAATAAGCTAAAACGAATATTTAAGGGGGGCTCCCCTACAGCAAACCTATTTTTTGCCGTTTTTATAGATAATGGTGCGGAACCCTTCGTGCGCGAGTCTGACTCGCACTCGGCCGGTTTTTTTTCCATTTTTGTACCATAAAGGGTATACATACGTAAAATTGTACTGCTGTTGTGTACTGTGCCCTATTTTGACTGTGAATGGTACATGTGACAGGTGTACGCGATTAGATGAGGAGACGGCGGAGCCGGGGCGGCGCGCTGTGAGGCGAGACCGACGGTGATGACCGCTGGCTGAGCGGGTTCCGGCGGCGGTGTATGTACGCGGCGGCGGGCGGCGCGTCGCTCGCGGGCCGTAAGGTAACCACCCCACATTGACTTAGGCCCATGCGTCTGTTTCAGACGAATTTTGTAGTGGTAGAGCCATGTTGTAGCTAGCCGCTGCATCACGAATGGGCCGGCTCGCCCGGGGCAGTACCACCCTCTCACAGAACACCGGCGTGAAGCAGCAGTAATCTTGCTTGCGTTTCGTACGGTCAGTGAGAGTGCTGGGGGCCCAATACCTCACCCCTTCCCTCTCCCCCTCCCTCTCCCCATTCCCCTATTCCCTCTTTTTTAGGGCCGACAACGCACTGGCATCGTGTAAAGCGCTGCGGGTGTCTATGAACAGTGGTGTTCATTTAACATCAGGTGACCCACTAGTTCTTTTGTCTGGCCTAACTAACATAAAAAAAAAAATATGGCGTATTGCCTGTGCACAACGCTTTTCGTTGTTTGGCCCGATGCGAGAGTGAGAGATGCGATGTGTCCTCAGGCCTGACAAGAGAAGTTTGCGGAGGTCGATGCAAAACATCGTAAGGAAACCTGCATACATCTGAGAAGAAATTCAATGGTGTACGTGAAGTTCCCAATCCGCACTGGGTCTCATTCTGAGAGGAGGCCTGTGCTCTGCAGTGGGACGTATATAGTCTGGGATGATGATGATGATAAGAGAGACACGAACAAAAAAATGAATATGATCATTTGCACTCAATTTGTTTGAACAATAAATCAACTGCGATAGAAAGATATTGATCTCTCCGTCTGCCACAGCTTTGAATTCCAAGTTGCTAAAATTGCGACAGGCCGAGAAATACATATATATAAAGATAGTAGGTTCAAAATCAAAAGCAAGAAATCACCGCAAGAAGGAGTAAAAAAAAAAAACAAATTTCGCTTCTTAATTCCAACTTAACCACAAAAAAAACCACTCACAAAAAAAATAGTTGATGGGAATGACCACGAAGCGGTTTAATCACCAAGACACTGCATTTAAAACTCTTTGCAGCCTTACAAATAAAGGTTGCGATAATGTCGCTGCATCTCCTTGGCATCTTCTACAATCAGAGCCTTTATTGCCTAACGCACTCAGGTTGACATCATTTTGAATCTGACTTTCACTTTTTCTCATTTTTGGCTGTTTGTATTTTTACGTGTTACTTCATTAGCATAAATTAACTGTGGTATATTTGCTGGCCTATGTATTACTTAAGTTTTTCTTTAAGTTCACTCATTATGTTGTGCCGTTTTTTGCCCAAATAAACATTAAACATTAAACATTTTGCCGTTTCTGTCTCTTGGTATACCATGAGAGAAGAAAAAGATGGTGTACAGATGTAGTGCACAATGATTTTCCATCGGAAAAACTCGGATCTCGATTGATACGATGGCACCCGAACTGTCAATCAATGATTGTATATTATGATTAAATGACTGACGTTTTCATATCCATTAATATGGAATTTTATTGTTTCGTGTCAAATGTCACAGTGAAAAATGTAAGATGGCTAGACGGCTGTAAGATGGGTAGGTACTGAAGCTAATTGACACAGCACGATAAATAAGTACGAACTTTTCCGATAAAGTACGAAGGAAAATCATTTTGCACTACATCTGAGATTCAGATTTTCTTCATTGTCTTGTCGGCAGGCTCGCCAGCACGGCCGCCAGCCCGCCCCGCCGAGCCCCGGGCACTCCCCCCCGCACCCCGCGCCGACCGGCGTCCGCGCATACTCCTGCCAGCACTGGGAGTCCCGGTTGATCGTCCCGCCCCGCCCCTTCTCCGCCGCGCCATCCGAACACTCCTGCGATGCCGTCGAGGTATACATGTATGCTGCTGCTGTGTTTTAGTGTTAAGCATGACCAAAGGTATCATTACCGTCAGTGCAATTTTTAATTCAAAAAACCGGTGCTAAAGTGGCGCTAAAAGTGGTACTTTAGCACTATGGAATCAGATTCCTTATTGTCTAACACAAAAAGAACATTTAAAACATTCAAATCATTTTTGTACTGGCGATGACGATATCCAGATTTTATAAGTTACGTAGTTAATTTTCGATTTCTTGGAATGAAATTATTGTCACATAGCGTCTTTACAAAACAGGGTAAAACGGTATTGAAAGGGAATTGTGTAACAACAAGATTAATCGAAAATTAATGAGGTTTAGATGTTATACGATCGATGTTTTGTGTATTTAAGATTCATTTTGAGAATGTCAAACATTGCCTGTACGTGCTTAGTACACTATACTAGGTCTTTTTGCATTACCATCCAAAAGAGCGCATTTATACATTGCAGAGAGATCGTAGGGTATTTGACACTATTAACTAATCACTTCAAGCCAATCAATGAAAAAAATCATTTAATTTTAACCTGAAAAACCAGATTAATTCTCATTTAAATGTAATATTTGTTTGTGGGGGCTTTGAAATAGATATAGGTACAAATAGTTGATCAATTAAGTTGGTTACCAAGGACGTCACAGTTCAGTATTGCTGCAAAAAATGTATGAGGGTACCGCAATTTGACAGATTATAAAGTATTGTATTGTTAGGTGGCGGCAACTTAGCGTTATTAAATAGGGATGATGTTACCACCAATCAACTGATCAACTGATGTACTTTTTATGACCTGTCAAAACATGATTTTCTCATAGATTATGTATGGCTATAGCTAGTTATAACGTCACTTCTTTTCCAACTTGACTAACTAATTATTTATTTGAAAGCAACTACAAATCCAATTTTGCAGTTAATTGAAAATTAATCTAGTTTTCGGGTCTAAAATAGTGTTTTTAGGGTTCCGTACCCAAAGGGTAAAAACGGAAACCCTATTACTGAGGCTCCGCTGTCCGTCCGTCCGTCTGTCACCAGGCTGTATCTCAGGAACCGTGACAGCTAGAGAGTTGAAATTTTCACAGGTGATGTATTTCGTTTGCTGCTATAACAACAAATACTAAAAAACGGAATAAAATAAATATTTAAGGTGGCTCCCATACAACAAACGTGATTTTTATAGATAATTGTACGGAACCCTTCGTGCGCGAGTCCGACTCGCACTTGGCTGGTTTTTTTTATCCGCGTCATGGAGTTATTGTTTTACAGTGTCATCTACCCTATTCTTTTTAATGTATCCTGATAAGATGGTCGTGTAAACGCATCTGTATAGTAGAACATTTTTGGTAGGTAAAGTAAGTAAATAAAGGTGGTATTGTTTGTAATAATTGTAAGCATGAGTAGGTGTTTTATGTGAGACAATGCAACTGTTTAGATCGGTGGTGTAGGTGCGTACCCTTTACCCATAATCCCCCGCCAATTGTACCTTTTTTTAACATTTGTGAAATTCTAGCAACGCCAACATTATGTTAAATGTGTCCATTATAAAAGTGTACATGAATAAAGTGTCAAAAGTGGGCCGGCCATGAAACAGCGACACCTAGCGGCGAGTTGCGTCCGATGGAAGGTGTCAAAGAACCAGAGACTGCGACTCGACGTGCGAAACGAAACATGAGTGTCAGTGAATAAACAAAACAAACTAAGTAACTGTTCAACAATTAAACGCCAAAGCGCTTGCTTCCATTAATTTCTCACTTAAAACATATCGATAATTTAAGAATCGACCACTATCGTAACTAAATCGTTCAATTAGCTATAAAAGTAATATAGTTTCGCCTTTCTCGTGCCTCTCTTTATCCAATTCTAAAGCGTTCTAAAAGTGAGATAAACCGGGTAAATAATCCTGTGATGGGATTATAAGAGTGATACCGGCGTGGTGTAAATAATTAGATCTTTTTGATTAAAAAAAAAGTAATAATTAGATAATAGTTCGCGCTAGCCGTAGTTAGTGAATCTGCTCGAGAATAATTAAATTTATAAATCGCGTTTAACTTAAAGCTTAGGTAACTAAATAAAGTGAAGAATCCGTGAGTGTAACGACTGAGAGGCTTCGCGCCTACTGGCTGTGCATTTTTTCGTGTGTGTGCAAGTGAGGCCACAAAACTGGCAAGTATGCAGGCAGCTCTTATGCTAAGGAGCAAATCGCGGGAGAGAAGAAAACAGCGTCTCAAGAGAGGGATCAAGCATGACCTTCCGAGTAACATCGCGACGAAGTCGATTGCTCCATTCCCGAGATATCCTCCTGCTTCATGGGTATGTATTTTTATTGAATAATTATCAAAGGGACCGCCATTTTTCGTCAAGAATCCGAAAAATATCGTCCTTATTAAACATACAGGATATCTTGTGTGAGACAATGATGTTAAACTTCGGATTCTATATAAAAGATGGCTATCCTTTTATTTCCTAAAACGATTTCATTCATTTATGTGTAATAATAGGTGTCGCTGGCCTTTTTAATCAATTATCTACGTTTCATTTTAATATATTTAAAAATCATGTTGTAAGTGAAAAACATTTTGATAGCTTTACAAATAAAATAGCAAGAACAGTATAATAGTGAGTCAGCCTATTCTAGTCAAAATCTGTATACTTGAAACGCGACGCGAGCGACAATTGATCTCACTTTACACGCAAAACCCGTGCGTAAGTTCGCGTTTTCATAGAACTGGAGACGAATCATATTTGTTGAAATTCTTGTCACAATATAAAATAATTTAACAAAAGAAAACCGACTTTAAAGAATAGTACATTACTGCAGAGGCCGTGAAGTAAGGGATTGATGGACGAGATTTGGGGTATACGGCCGAGTCGTAGACGAGGCCGGATAAAACGAGTCCAGCAATCCCTCTTCCGGCCGAGGATTGTATAGAGCTTTTCTCAAACATGCATCATCATCATCATCATCATCATCCATCCATCCATCCATCCAACCATCCATCCGTCCATCCATCCATCCATACATCCATCCATCCATACATCCATCCATACATCCATCCATACATCCATCCATCCATACATCCATCCATCCATCCATCCATCCATACATCTATACATCCATCCATCCATACATCCATCTATACATCCATACATCCATCCATCCATCCATCCATACATCCATCCATACATCCATCCGTACATCCATACATCCATCCATACATCCATCCATACATCCATACATCCATCCATCCATCACCAGTAGTTTAGGCGGTTTTATAGAAATAAAAGAAGATAGATTTTTTTTTAATGTCGTAAGTTGGCTGTATGTAATTTTTTCTTTGTCAGTTTAATGTTAGTAAGCAAATTTAAAAAGTTACAGCAGCGGACAATAATGGTTTTTCATACTTACTTTTATGGCCTAGGCCAAGAAGTAATGTAGGGAGCCATAAACAACAAACTTCATGGCTTCATTTCGTGACATTAACGCATAAATTTCAAAGCATGTTTGAGAAAATTTATTTTGAAACATAATAATTCTCCAAGAAGAAAAAAAATCGTGACAACCAAACGAAAAGTACTCGTAAAGCCTCCCAAACAAAAAAGAGTTCTTAAAATCGTTTCATAAGTAACAGCGTTTTAAGTAAACGAACATTTTAAAAAATACAACTTAATTGAGAAGCTCCTCCTTTTTTTAAGGTGTGTGAAAAGGGCGAGTTAAGTTATACATTTTTAGTAATACGATTGGTTGATATTCAGTTCACCTCTGCATCGCTCTATAAAAGCGCACCCTTAGGTTTCCGCGCAAGAATAGGTATGATAGTTTCAGTTGTTCGCGTTGTACAGCGTTTTTGCTTGTACGCGTATTGACAAGAGTTTGGCTTTCACTGTGATTGTTGTGACTGTTTTTTCGCTTGTGCAGCTCTATCTAACTTTGTTAGTTAGAGAGGGTCGCACATAATCGGCCAGTAATTCCATTGTATGTAAGTCTTGTGTTTCGAATTTGCATGTTGTGGTTTCAGTGGTAGTGTTGGAGAAAGCTTTTTGGTTTAATAACTAATAGTGAGGGATGGTGACATATTTTTGTTGCATAGGCGGTAAGTGCGAGACGCTTATTTGGCTAAAAAGCCATATATTTATTTGCCCAGGTTATTGCAAATATTGCAAATACTCTATTTTACTGGTACCATAATACAGCAAAACTTTTGAAAAAAAAATCGCATGCGAATTAGTGCAAGAGATATCAACTCTGGGAGGACATACACGCGGTGACATTTATATTCTTCTTCATTAATAGTTCGCAGTAATTGCCAAATACTATAAAAAAAGTTTAGATTTAGAGCGCTACAAGGCGCATGTTGCTGATAATAATATTGAGACGTCAAGAGGATACCTACGTAAGGTAAACGTACCAACGCTCGACACCTCAACGTCCAATAGATGACACCCATCTGTCACCTCACATCTCTGTACTATGACATAAAATTGAAGGTGCACAGTATTGGTTCAGGGTCGAGTACAGGGACGTTTACCTTATTACGCGATCCGAATGACGACTGGACTTAAGATTTGTTAACTATAAATTATTTTTATGACAGAAATAGTCATCATCAAACAATATATATTTTTTCACTTCTCATGCTCTTAAAATGTTACTTTAGTCTCTGCATATCGGGACTAAAGCTCTTTTTTGATCTCAAGGGATTAAAGTAAAATTTTTTTAATTGACTATGGAAACCCCTAAACTGCCAATCACGGTGTTTGTGAATGGAGGATTATCGCCATTTTCAGTAACTGGGTATAGACAATTTTAAAGCTTTCCACAGACCGAAGCGCGCTGCGGACGCACTGTAGCGCCCTGCGCTTCGGTCTGTGGAAGCCTTTAGGGCGTGGAAATAACCTCAAAATGACAACTGTATAAAAAATATTTAAAAAATAATAATTTCGTGAAACACATTGAATAATTACGAATATTAATCTATTTAATTATAAAATATTAAAGATGAATTCATTTTATTTTGCAAGTAAAGAAAGATTTCCTTTAGCTTAGGTGTTTTTAATTTGTTTTTTTTTTTTAAAAACGCTGTCGGCAAAGCAGTTCCCTGCTCTGTCGATAAAATAGCAATCCGCACTGTCGGCAAAGCAGTGCTGGAGTGTACGGTAGATAGAGCAGTTACGTTTGAATGTTAATATGGCGTGACTTCAAAATAATGCGATGTCAGTTGCATTTAATAGTAAATAGAAAGTATAATTAGATATAATTTAACAAAGAATTGGCATATAGAAAATAAACTTAAAAAGTCGTTTCTTTATTCACGGGTAAGTGTTTCAGTTAACAATATATTTTGTGTGTGAACTTAGATCAATTAGGTTAATTTATTTGCCGATTCTAATGAATGAATAATTATCATTCTTACATGCATAGTCCAATTAGTTTTAACATAGTCTTTAAGTTAAAATCTGTTGGCTAATTATGCAAGCATTTAAAGCGTCACTTTACTAAAAAATATAAAAGAAAAGAAAAGACAGCGGTATTTTTTTTGCTATTTGAATTTTGAACAGATGTCCATTGCTCGTATTGAGCATACGTTGTAAAAAAGTAATTTTGTACGTCGTTTTTTTCCTCGCATTCAAAGTGAAAAGTAGAGTGTTTAACGCGGGACTAAACTACCATAATGACAACTCGGATTATAGCCTCCCTCGCTATCGCTCGGGTGGCTAAATATCTCGTGTCATTATGGCTTGTTTTAGTCCCTTGTTGAACAATCTACTATTTTATTAATTAAATTCTTCAGTCGGGCTTACGAGGAGTTAACTTTTAATCGCGAGTTAAACTGCTAAGTGCTAATACAGGGTTAAGTAATATTATGTATTTTAACGCGCATGCGTTCAGAACGGTACGTCATGTCAAAATTTCACAGGGGTACCGCTGTTACGTCAAAATGACGGCAACAGAAAAACGCAATACATCGTGCGGCGATGGTTGGCATAAAGTGCGTGTTTCTATAAATAAGAAATTGTTGGCGACTTAATATTTATTGAAACAAGTTTTGAGCAATAAAAAGTAACTAATACACAGTAAAAAGGAGGTAATGATTTTCTTTTGTGGAATTGTTGACAGCTGGATAAATTTGTGGAAGTGTAATGCTTAAAAAAACTTGGTTGATTACGTATAACGAGATATAATATCCTGGACTAGCTGTTAAAATTCGTACGAAGAGAAATTCTTTGAGATCGAAAGAGATGATTTTTTAACCGACTTCAAAAAAAAGGGAAAGGTTCTCAATTCGGTTGTATGTTCTTTTTTTTTTTTTTTTTTAACGTGTGTTACCTCAGAACTCCGTCATTTATGAACCGATTTGGAAAATTTTTTCGTTGTTTGAAAGCACATGCTTCAAGGTTGGTCCCGTTGTTACCAAAATCCAGTTCTTATGATGGGATCCATGAGGAATTGAAGAAACTCCTCAAAAATTCAAGAGAAACGTATAGCGATTTTAGTATTTTCGGTGACAAGTCGAGCATTTGCATTCAGAAAGTATCATGGAACTCTGTAATAAAACGACATAACCCTGTCGAGTTTTAAAAATAAAATTTTCAACATAAATTTATTTCGAAGTCAAACTGATGATTTTATCCTACGCATCTATTTTATACAGAAACAACTAAAAAGCAAAAAATAAAAAATTTTAAATAAAAAATAAAACCTCCTTCAAAAAACATCCAAAAAACTATGAAATAATAATTGAACCGAACCGACCACAATAAGCATGAAAATATCTTTCTTCTAACCTGTTTTAAAGTCGGTGCCTCAGCACGAGCCAGCAGGAGTGTAGAAGCCCTATAGATAGTAGGTATGTAGGTAAGTTAGATTACTAGGTCCACTCCTGCTTACTCGAGCTGAGGCACCGACTTAAAACAGATTAGAAGAAAGATATTTTCATGCTTATTGTGGTCGGTTCGGTTCAATTATTATTTCATAGTTTTTTGGATGTTTTTTGAAGGAGGTTTTATTTTTTATTTAAAATTTTTAGGTTTATTTATAGCGATTCTGACATGAGAACTTGATACCAAAATCTTTATAATTAATTAGGTAAGTACATAGAATAAAAGCAATTTATATATAATATTCATACCATTAACTACAGGTTTAAGAGACAATTTAAATCTCTTTTTTTTTCAATTTAAAAACACAGGTTGACGTTTTTGATAAGATGATAAGTGCCTAATTTTATTATCCCGTTTTTGTTAGCATTTGACGGTGGTTATCGTAATCTTTTTAATGTAGCCGTATAATTTAGCTATTTTTTTTTTGGATTCCGTGGGTAATTCATGTAAGTAAGTTAAAATGATCATAACAACAAGTTTTTGTAAAAAAAATAAGTGCTTATCTTTTTTACTAACGGTTCTTACATTGTCATTCAAACTACCGAAGTCACGATCACTATGTAGAGCTTGTCTAAGCTAAAGTGACGCGTGTCCCTCTACTGAATCAGTAGATTTTGATGTGTGCGTGCAAATATTAATTACGTCTCTTCATTTGTATGGAAGCGTCGACTATTCCGTGAACTATTATCGCTACTATCAGTCTGCAACATTACGATCGACGAATCGCATGAAATTTCCTGTGCGTCAATGCGGCGGCAGGGCGCGTCATTTTAAATTATACAGTCATCATCATCATGCAACTTATATTACAAGCGGAACTCCCTTTCTAGTTAATATAACTGAAGCGAGAGTTCCGCTTGTAATATTAGTTGTACTTTGTTATGCAACAGGCCCCTGGTAAAGATAACATGAACCACTTGGATTGGATACATATACCGCAGGACCTATCGTCGTGGAACTCTTTGGAAGAGGTCTTTGTCCAGCATTGAACGTTTTTTGGCTGATAACATGGCACTTTGAACATTGAAGAAAATTTTTGTGATTATTGACTTTATTCGTTCGGAGTTTCTCTGCGGGATCACATTAGAAATGATGAAATCCGCGCGAGAACTAAAGTCACTGACATAGCTCGAAGAATTGCCAGGCTCAAGTGGCAGTGGGCGGGGTACATCGCTCGTAGAACAGATGGCCGATGGAGCAAAAAGGTTCTCAAATGGCGTCTACGGACCGGAAGACGCGGTGTAGGTAGGGCTCCAACAAGATGGAGCGACGACCTGGTTAAGGTTGCGGGAATGCGTTGGAAGCGGATGGCGCAGGACTGATCTATTTGGCGAACCTTGGGAGAGGCCTATGTTCAACAGTGGACGTCTTTCGGCTGAAATGATAATCATGCTGATGCATTACCTACACTTTGTTGTCGTTTTAAAGTTTATTTTCTGTTTTTTAGGGTTCCGTAGTCAACTAGGAACCCTTATAGTTTCGCCATGTCTGTCCGTCTGTCCGTCCGCGGCTAAGCTCAGAGACTGTTAGTACTAGAAAGCTGTAATTTGGCATGAATATATATATCAGTCACGCCGAAAAAGTGATTAAATAAAAAAAACAAAATAAATGTTTTTAGGGTACCTCCCATAGACGTAAAGTGGGGGTGATTTTTTTTTCTCGACTAATCTTATAGTGTGGGGTATCATTGGATAGATATTTGAAAATAAATACGGGTTTTTTAAAACCATTTTTTGATAAAGTGAATATTTTCGGAGATATTCACTCCGAAAGTTCGAAATAATGTGTTTTGAACCACACGTCTAAAAAATCTGAAAAAAATCACGTACGTTAAACTTAATAAAAACTTTGTAAGAAAATTATTTTCAACTTAATCAGTTGAGCAGTTTTTAAGTTTTTGTAAAAAAATATTTTTGAACTAAGATTGTAATTTAACCGCCATTGCAAGCATTTTTTTTCTTTAAGTACCTATAAGATCACGCTAACAGTATCTTCTTTTTTAACGTCTATTTTTATTCGGATGAATAAGTCTCCACGCAAAGCCATCCTACAGCCATTTATATGAACAATTTTTAATACTTTTATAGTACTCCAATCCAATTCTGTAACGTAGGCTTGTACCATTCACAATTTCCAATATTGCATTTTCTACAGAGCTGAAATTCAGGCTGCGTCCGATTTTGTCGCTTGGGGATTGTATCCTTTCGTTAAATATTTATTTGGTATTGGATTTGTCTTAAAGAAGATTATTATCACGGCTCTACCAGGTTTTGTTCGATTAGATCAATGATTAACTCGAGAAGGCAACCTTTTTTTATTAAGTTAAATCCACATATTATAGTCTTGAAAAGGGAAAGCCTCTAGTGTTATGATTGGATATTTTTGCAAAACTAATTAAAATGTGAAAAAATGAAATAGTTTTGTTACTCCGCAAAACACGTGTCGAACACACATGTGCGACACATACATTCCCATATTTCTCGTATTTTTTCTGATTTTTGCAATGTGTTCTAGTTACAGTAATTATTAGGTAAAATAATTTCTTATCCTTAATGTACTCAACGCAGTTGTAGGAATTTGGTAGGTATAGTTCATTCATAATTTTCTTTATAATGTCGCCAAGAAGGCTACTTTCAGGTCACAGCCTGAGCTGGCCCGTTGATATAGGCAAACTAGGCAATGGCCTAGGGTGCCTGTATTAGGGGGGCGGCAATTGGTGGCATCGAAATTTACAAGTTGAAAATACTCCCAATTTTTACAAAAACAACAACAAAAAATATGTCTTTTACGAATAAGTAAATACTCTAACTTTACAGTCTGTTTGTTATCAGTAGCAGCCAGTGGCAGCGAGTCAGTATTGTTTTATTTCGTCACGAATTCTCTTAAGAGGGTGCCGTTGCAATTTTTGCTTGGGTGTCAAAAATGCTCGGGCCGGCCTGGTCACAGCTAACGCTTTGTAGTAAAAAAAGAATTACACGATTTTTAATTCATCAAGGGCGGCTGTTTGTCGGTCATTCATTGCAGCCTTTGATCAATTATAACTGTAGATCCACAGTCGCGCGCCCGAAAATGTCAGAGCCAAATGAGCGCCACTTTGATAAAAGTGGCCTTCTTTTTTCTAAGTACGTTGCGTGAAATTGTCAAGTTTAGCTGTCAAGTGTCAACCGAAATTCGACTGTAATGAAGTAAAGACTAGGTTCAAATTTCTGTGTAGGTGATGATTTTAATTGTTACGCAAACAAATAAAAAAGTTCGGACATTCTTTCAAGGGGATTTTGTTCGGCAATGTGTATCTTCAGTTATAATTGATCAAAGATTGCAGCGCTATTTATTTACATAGAAGACCATATGCGAACTTGGACTGTATAACTCATAGTAAGAAGCAGTGGTTTAGGATGGCTATGCACGCGTGGACTGCACGAACAATGAGAACAATGGAAGATGGAAGCATGTTCTTGTATTATCAAAAAGATAAAGTGGCATTTTACTTTCTTCGCCGTGATAAGGTACATGATTTTGAAAGACTTACAGTACCTACTTAATAATTAGTTCAAATATTTGAAAGTTTTGCCTGGCAAGTTTTTTGGGAGTTTTGAAAATGGTAATTATGTGGTGCCTAACTTTAAAAATTTCAATGTGCTCTTTCTAAATGGCATTTTTTTTGTTAAAATTAATTTTTGGCACCAACTTCTTCGCTGCTTCTACTTTTGGTTGACTGTACTTCCGTTGTCATCTGAACTAAATATCCGTGTGGAATTTCAAATCAAATGGATTACTTACTATAATTGGGTAAAATTCATCTTGCAAGATTTGATGTTAAAACCCGGTTTATACCCGAAAAAAAAACCGTGCAAATTGCATTCAATTTGAGAGGCCGTAAAGCGATTGAGTTTGAAATTTTTTTGCAGGTCTAATCTGGGTTTTACATCCATATTATTATGGTTTTAAAACCCAGATTAGACCCGCAAAGAAATTTCAAACTCAATCGCTTTACGGCGTTAATTAATAGCCTAGAAGAATAATGTTTTAAATCGGATGGAATGTGCGCACTGTACAGCTTATTCCAATACTATGTTACATTTACTCGTATATCCATTTCTGGTAACAGATGTGTAAACCTCAGTAGGTAATACCGTGATTTTGCTACTTTTACGATGTCGTATAACCGCCCGGATATGCATGTAAAATAATAATAAAACAGGTATAAAAGACGTCAGAACACAAGCTTAAACATTATAGGTAACCGTAAACATTAGGAAGGATCGGAGTTTTCCGAAATAAACCTACACCATTTCTCCTTTGTCACCATTTGATTGCTAATTAGTAATGATTAGGAAGTAAGCTTCATAATGATTGTCCTTGTAAAGCAATGGGATATCGCTGTGACTTTTTCTTTGAAAAGATTCCACATTGAGTCACAATTCAGTTGGTTTGACTGTACCTACCTGTATCTGAATGGTTGTAACTAGTGCTTTTTAGGGTTCCGTACCCGAAGGGTGAAAACGGGACCCTATTACTGAGGCTCCGCTGTCCGTCCGTCTGTCGGTCCGTCTGTCACCAGGCTGTACGTATATCTCCTGAACCGTGATAGCTAAACAGTTGAAATTTTCACAGATGATGTATTTCGGTTGCCGCTATAACAACAAATACTAAAAAACAGAATAAAATTAATATTTAAGGGGGCTTCCATACAACAAACGTGATTTTTTTGCTCGTTTTTGCTCGATATTGATAACGGCAACAAGTAGACGCTTGAATTATTCACAGAATATTTAGTTATATATTCACTTTAAAAATAGATAATTAAATTAAAATAAAACAAATATTTAAGGGGCCTCCGTTTTTATAGGTAATGGTACGGAACCTTTCATGCGCGACTCCGACTCGCACTTGGCCGGTTTTTTCTTTATTTTCGTGCATTAAAGAGTTTACATACGTAAAAGGGGAATTTCAGAAATAGGGTACAACTATATTTTTTTCTCCGATTTTAGAATTTTTTGCATAGATCTGCTCAGAATAGCACTATCGATTATGATGGAGTAAAAAAATGTCCCCAGTTTTTCGTACAAAAATAAGTGTCGGTTTTGTTACCTTCGAACACTATGTATGAAAAGTAACAAAACTGACCTCGGGACACTTTTTTCTCTATGTAGAATCGATAGTGCTACTGATTCTGAGTAAATCCACGCAATTTTTTTTTCATCACACTTGCTCGTCAATGGTGTAATTCCATGCCTATATACTAAATGACAATGGCCTAAATTGTTCTTAAGGGAGTTATGGATTTACGTACAGTTTTTCTACCCAAGGGAGTTCAAACTTTAGTTTTAAAATTTGCAAACAAGTCATTTTAGACTAAGGAGGTTTCAAGTCAGCCAACGTTTTATTTATTATCTTTAAACTTAGCTATAACCCAAATTTTACAACACAAAACTTATTTACGCTTCATGAAAATTCGTTATTTTTATATTTTAAATTTATATCAAATAATTTTGCAATAATTTTAGTAAAAATATATTTTTAAACATGTTGGCAGAATCTGGCCGTATGACCTTTCGAATTCTAAACTAAACACAGTTTACATTATCTATGGTAGATGACTCGAAAAAAGTGACAATCTGTATTTGGCGGGTAGCCATTATTTTATTCAATTTATAGGTGTTTAGAGAAAAATAATTTCATTTTTGGATTTTATTCTCGCAATGTGATGAAAATCATTGTGTGTATCACGGGGAGTAAGGGGATTACAAACTCGAGTCATTAAAAGCCCTCCGCCTTCGGCGTCGGGCTTCTAATAGACTCTCGTTAGTAATCCCCTACTTACGGCCCTTAATGCACAATGTACTATTTTAAATCTGAGGATTAAAACGTAAATTGTACCCTATTTCTGAAATTCCCCAAAAATATACTGTCTTAAAACTAATCCAGGATGTTAAAGCAGAAAATCGCCCTAAATTCGTTAATTTTTCCAATTATATGTAACACTATACCGTCAGCAGCAAAGGGGGTAAGCAGTTGAGGAGCTCATAATGATCTACACGCGACTCTATTGCTAAGGTAATAAGAGGGTGTGTGCTAACTGTGCACACATCAACGCACTAATGTAGTAGTAGTTTTAGTGCGTACTTAGTACGGAGTGTCCAGCCATTTGTATAGCTGTGTATAGCTTTGTTCTAGTTCTAGACGTCCGCCATGCATACTGCATCTCGCTTAACAGGGAAGACCTAATAAATTAATTAGGCCGCTTCTGACATGAGGTGGAAATGATGTGCCGTGTAGGTACTAATATAATAATCGACTGCGCATTGTTGTTATACCTTGCACGAATGTAATTAGTTTTGAAGGAAATTAATGTAGAAATAAATATATATTGTGTCTTTTTAGCTCTTCCAGCTCGAATTTTTTTTCACTTAACCTTAAAAGCTGAATAATAATTTATTTACCATACGTTCAAAAAATTAAAGGTCCTAAAACTCATTAAATATAGTATACTTCAGTCATTTGGTTGTTATTAGGAGGGTTACGTGAAAAGTTTTGCGGGAGAATTGAAAATGGGTAATTTGATAGATTTTGATGTGCTCTTTTCGATTTGGAAAAATGGCGTCTAATAGTAGTTTTTTGAAGATATCTCCTTTCCGGCTCATTCTGCGATAAAAACTTGTATGTAAGTACAACATGTATGCGCGAGCGGCAAACATTTACGAGGTGGCAAAGTTGAAAATCGAAAAGAGCACATCAAAATCTATCAAATTACCCATTTTCAAAGCTCCCAGAAAACTTTTCAGGCAGATCTACCAGGTGACTGAATTAGGAAGGTTAAACCAGAACGTTACTTTTTTCTTGAAAGTGAAAGTAATCTGACAAGACTAATATTGACAACGATTAACTTATCAACTCTGAACAGATCAATTTTCAGGATCGAAATTGACTAAACACTGTCAAAGACTAAAACGTAAAAGCCTGTCGACGTCAAAAGACATCATTCTAACCTCATTCTTATCAATATCGCAAACGTGTTGAAAGATCACTCGATTTGCATGGCAGCTCGTTTATATACAGCAAGCGGTTGTCGTCACCCATTCAGCTATCATGCGGAAGCTATTACCCCCCTATCCCTCCCCTACACCCCGTAAACGCACCTTTATTGCTACTTCAACAAAACAAACTTATATCTACTAGCAATAAACAACGATTTGAAATACAATGCCCCGTAAGACAGCTACGTAAGGTTTCAATTTGTTTAGTGAAGTTTTTTGGAGGTTATTGAGGTGTCAGAATGATGCGACATAAGTTTCACTTCTGCCAAGGTTCCGATAACTTTTCACGGAAGAAAACGTCATCGTTTGAACGTTTTGGCCGATTGCTGATTCGAAATGTAGATTTTTACACCTTGCGATAAGAGACACAATTATACGGTTTGGTTTATTTATTCATTCAATATAATAAATTATATCATAATTTACATAACCACCATGTTACAAGGATGAAGTCATCAAAAGTAATATTATAATATAAATAAGATTAATAATAAAAATAAAAAAAATACAAAATTAATACCAATTTCCCAAGTTTCTAAGGCAATTCTTTAAATCGTGCAAAACGATATGATAAAAATGATGAAATATATACCCCACTACTTCTAACTCATTGTCACCAAGATAAGTTGAGCAGATGAGACTTATAGTACCTAGCTACATCTTTCAATTTTGTTTAGTAATGTATGTGTGCTCGTTTTTCTTTTGAAAATGAACTCTTAGAAAATTCGAAACACAGGATCATCCTAGTTCAGGCATATGTGTTACTATTTTCCTATGAGTCTACTAGATAATTTGTATTGTATTGTAAGAAAGTATTTTGAATAATGATTTATTATTTATTGACAAGTCATTGCTACGTCACTATCTAGTCATGCATCGTATCGATCCCTCTCATCGATATCTGCATAGCGCAGACCTTGACACGGCGCGCTCGACACTACTATCGTGTAAAATTAAGGATAGTTATTATTAAGCTCCATCACGCACATTTTGTGGCTACCTAAATTGGTTGGTTTAGTCATCTCTAGTCTGTATACGTTCCACTATTGAGCATAGAGTTCCTTTCTAAATGAGGGCTTGGGCTGTACTGCATACGCAAGCCAAGTGCAAATCGGAAACTTCACACGCACCATTGAGTTGTTTCACATGTCACAATTGGAAAAGATAACTGTAAATTTCAAATGTAATTCGAACCTACGATCCTTTACACTTGACAGGCCATAGGTCGCACCGCTAAGCTCAAGAAAGCAAGGCGTGCTTTAGTAATAAGAGCGTATGTCATCTTGTTAAAGTTTGCCCTGGAATGCTAATGGAAAATTTGGTAGCAAAATAGTTTATTTAGCACCTACATATGCGGTCCTTGAATATTTTAAAGCTATCATTTGCATGCAAACATTTCAATATGCTTTCGTGTGTAATATTACTACCTACGTTATAATTGTGTCTATGCACAAGTTCTACTCTGCCGTGCTCAAGCTAAAAGGCGGCTAAGTGACATTTGGTCAATTTCGACTTTTCAATACCATTCTGCTTAGAAAAAAAATCTCTATCGATCTGTCTAGGAACGGTTTTTCTATCTTTTACCGTTTCGAAAATAATTTTTCAAAAAAAGCGGTTAAATACATAAAAAATGGACTTTGCTATGCTTAAAGGCGACTAAACCACTTTACTTAACTAAAAAGCTACTAAAGTACTTTAACGTTTGGATTGTTTTTCCATTTTTATTATAAATGCCAAACTTAAAAGCGGTTATTATTTTTGGGTACACTAAAAGGCGGCTAAACGTCTTTAACCGCTATTTAACTAGGTTTCATTCAATAAAATACTTCGCTGATACCTGACTACAAGGCGATTATACGACAATGCATCACTAAAAAGCAGTTAAAATCACATTGCCGCCTTTTAGTCCTGTATTCATGCCACAATTCCACTAAAAAACCTACGGTTGAAAGCGGCATTTGTCCGTGCGCAAAGTATACGACATATTTTATTTAATTGTTTGCATAACTAAAAGGGGGCTATTCTACAATACATGACTAAAATGCAGCTAACTACGCCTGCCTCTTTCTTCTGTACCCTCGCTAAACCAGAAAACTTACCATAATAAAGAAGTAGATGTGTCAATGTGCAGTAAGCTCTTAGTGTAGGAAGACGTTTCGCGGACGGGCGGCGAAGCATTCCCACCAAATAACATTATGGCCAATAAACATATTATGAGGTCTGTAAGTTACATATTTTCTTTTTGTGTAATCGCAGAATTAGAATTAGTTTTACAAGATTTGTAATGTACTCGGTTGACTAGTTGAGTATGTACATATAGTACAGTTAGCCACTCACGTGCCTTTTTTCCAATTACTATCATTTATTGACAAGTGATTTCTAACAAGGTCATTACTGACTTAAGGAATAAATATGATTGAAATAAATAAATAAATTGGCAACCGTGGTTGCACAAAGCATGTGATTGGCTATGTAGGTATGTATCTTGTACGTTAAATTTGACCCAATTCCTGGTTAGCGATTGAGCTGACTTTTTGCAACTTCGACCAACAATACGCATACTTAATATTCCGTCTTCCGTCTTCTAATTCCGTCTTCACACGGATCTTTGTTGTTTTTAAGCTGCCCCAGGGCAATCCTAATCTCGCTCATTTCGACGTCCGGGATAATTATCTGTAGTGGCGTGTTAGTGAAGCTCTGATGTGATTTGGATCGGGAAGAGGCTGTGCAGCATGGAAAGCATACAGCTGTCCATAAAAGCTCTCAATCTCGGCGAGGATTTCCGGCTTAGAGGAGATGGTTTGGCCATTTGCAGTTTTTAGTTTCATTAGGTTGCTCCTTCCAAGTTGCTGCATAAAGACTTTCGATCCCCGGTTGCGCTCTATTGCCTCCATAATAGAGCGAGTATTGGAGCTACGGAGATCTCGCCTTATCAGCTTTCTAACATGCTTGAAGAGCTCTTTTTCACCTAACGAAACAGTCTGCGCCGTCATTTCTCGTCGCCGCCTCATGAGTTCTAGAGTCTCGCGAGAGAGTTTAGACTGCTATACACTTCGCTGCTTTGGGATACACGTTGTTCCCACATCCCGAATCGTACTCACCAACTGGTCGGCCTCTTTATCATCGTCGTCGGTGGTTTCCAACAAATCAACAAGAGTTGTGTTGGACGCAAAACAGATCTCACCATGCGGACTCTCTCCAGCTTATGACGTATATTCAGAGTGCCTCGAACAAATCCCTAAATATATGCTTTGTATCCGTCATGATAAAATCGATCTCATTTTGCGTTTTACCGTCGGGGCTTCTCCAAGTCCACTTCATGTGAGGCCCCTTCTTAAAGAAATAATTCATTAGAAAAAGCTTTTGGCTTTCCAGGAAGCTGACCAACATGTGCCCCTGTGGTTTCTAACTCCAAATCCGTGCGGTCCGATAATCGAATCGTCGCATGCCTGTACTCCCACCTTAGCGTTGAGGTCTCCCATAACAACGCTGTAATGTGTTCTAGTGGTGCTATGCATGGCTTTACTTATGTCCTCATACATAGCTTCCACTTCGTCGTCGGAGTATGCCGAGGTCGGCGCGTACACTTGTATAACTTTCAAGGAGTACCTATCAGTCAACTTATGTACAAGGTCTGCTACCCTTGCCGACACGCTACCGATCTCCACAACGTTGTTACAGAGAGCTTTATTGATAAGGAAGCCGACTCCACCTTGGGACTGCTGTTCGCCCTCCCTAAAGTAGAATAGGTTACCGGAGCTTAAGGTTATCGTATCCTCTCCGTCTCTACGGACCTCCGACAAACCCAAGATATGCCAGTTGATGTGACTTAATTCCACTTCGAGTTCTGCGATCCTATCGTCATTCCTCACAGTACGTCCGTTATAGGTAGTCAGGTAAAGTCGTTTGTTTTGGTAGCCGTCCGTAGCTCCGTAATTCTTAGCACCCCGCGCCCTACCGTAACCAGGAATAGTAGGGCTGCCGAGAACTGGGGGCCGGGGTAATGGTTGTGCTACCATAAAAGGTTTTGCCCATAATCACCACGCTGGGCAGGCGGGTTGGTGCTCGCAGAATTAGGCCACTTGCACCAGCAACGCTGCTGCCCGTTGCTGGCCTACTTGCTTTTGGATGGTTATTCCGCCATCTGTCGGTCACCAGAGCCTCGTCAGTTGCTAGCAGGGTGCACCACGGGCAGGTGAGGTTTATTCAAATGGACATAATTCTAAATTACTGTGACTAAGTTGCTTTTTTTGAGATTGTAACTATCCTTTTGATTTTTGCGCAGTGTGCCATATTTGTTCTATTTTAATATCACAATGAAGTATTAACTATGGTAGCAATGACGAGCAATTTGAATGTCGATTTTACATCGAAATAAACGAATAATTCACAGTAAAATGTTTATTTGAATTTGTAGTTACGGCCAATTTTGCAGGATTCTTAAAAAAATATTGGGACTCGTACAAGACTAAAAAGCAGTGACGCCAAAAGGTTTGTAAGTTAACCGCTTTTAAGCTATGTTCCAGTATATCGGAAAGTAAACAAGAAACAGTGAATTAGTTTAAAAGGCGGCAATGTGCCCTTTGCCGCTTTATAGTTATGGACTGGGTCAACAATTATACTCACTAACCTAGATTAAAATGCCACTAAAACAGATAACTGCTTTCTAGTTACGTAATTGTAGTTAACTATCTATTTCAAAACAATTCCTATATCGCTAACAAAAAATACATGTCTATAAAGCAGTTAAGATCCGATAACCGCCTTTTTGTACTGCAATGTAAAAAGAATTTTATTTTATTTTCATAACTATAAAGGAAAAAATGACTTTTAGTGGCACAAAACTATAATATTACAAGAGTGACTAAAATCAAATCATAAATTAAAAAAAGATCTACCGTTTGGTATATGACAACATAGCTAAAGATTTAAAGAAATTGACCAGCATCGATTTGAAATTTTTGTGACGTTTTTCGCCGTTTACTCAAAAGTTGGTTTTGTCACTTAGCCGCCTTTTAGCTTGAGCACGGCAGTAATAGCTGTTTTTGCCTGTCACGTGCAGTGCTGCTCGAACAAGTATGAGTCGCTTGTCTCTTCTTTTTCTACAAATCCCGAAAGCTAAACAAAATAAATTGTCAGAAAATTTTGATTTTGATTAAACTTACGAGTGGATAATTCAAGTCTGGAATGGTAATTCTGTCATCGTAACCGTTCTTGTATTTTTTTTAATCTACAATTGTCTGTACTAATTGGCTGGTTTATTACTACTGACTGATTTATTTTACATCTCAGAGTACACGCTAATCATACATGAACCACCGTTAAAATAATTCACTTTATTTCACTTAATACTTTGTCGGCCGTTTTTTACTCTGACTGCAAAATATCAAGTGAGCTGTACATCTAAACATTACTAAGTTATAAAAGAAATGTGAGTAAGTGTGTAAGAGGTGAGTGCGAGTTTGTTATATTTTTGCACAACGGCTGGATTTACAGTCTGGATGAAATTTGTCATTAGCTGGAACTCAACAATAACCATTATAAACTACTTTTTATCCCAATTTTCCCACAAGATCGGAAATAAAATGTAAAGTCCTGAAATTTCATCATTTAATTTTACGTGTTCGTTCTTCATACAAATTAAATGAATATCGCCGAGGAAATTTCAGGAATACACAAGGCAAAAAAGATAGAGCGAGTCCTCGAGTAAAGGTTTGTCGCTAATAAAATAAATACCAGCTATCGTCTGTATCTCAGAGTGGAGATTATTTTTATGAAGGGTTAAGATCTTGTAGTGATGATGGGTAAATATAAAAGCAATGCCCTGCCAAGTGGAAAACGATGGGCCGTATAGAGATTATCTGTCCCATCGTAAAAAATAAACGGTCCAGTAGTGAATGAGGACCAGCGTACGCGGGCCGAATGGCAACCGCTGAGTGAAAGAAATTTGTTATTTGTTTGCGCGGGTAGGCCAAAAAATCTTTTTTTAAGCTTTTTGTAATTAAATAAAAAAAAAATACTAAGTGCGAGTAGGACTCGCGCAATGAGAGTTCACGAATTTAATAGTTAGCAAAAAAATAAGTACCTATTTCAATTTCTATAGGAAATAAAGTTGTAGAGTTCTTGTACTTAAAGTCCATGGGCGGCGGTGATTGCTTTCCGCCAGGTGACTCGCTTGCTCGTTTGCCCCCTATCATATAAAAAAACTGTTTTACGGGACTCAGAGATTTTACAAATTATTCATCCACTTATGTTGTGAGCCCTTATCATATTTAAGAAAAGTTATTTTATGGGATTCAGAGATTATTCCTCTAGTTATGTTATGAAGCCTTTCTGTTCGCAAATCCTCATAACTCCATGTCAACGGGAAATACGCTATAGGTTGATGTTATTTTATATTGGAGTATTTGACATGATTTCCAATCTGATACCGCTATACATTCTTGAAATAAATGGTCTTCACAGATATACCGATAGATGGACAACAAAGTGATCCTTACGTTTTTAAATTTCCTCGCGATATTTTCCTTCACCGGAAAGCTCATGGTAAATTTCAAGCAGTGTTGGGCAAAATTTAATTGCAAGGTACAATTAAAAATAACAATTGATTATTTGTTAATTGGGAAATATCAATTAATAATTGATGAATTGTTAACTGTGACGTTTCAATTAAAAATTAATTAATTGTTAACCGTTAGTTTTATTAATCGTAAATTATTTTTTTTATTTTTATTTTATTGATAATGGGAAACAAACAGCGAAAAATAACATTTGTGATTATTTGAAATTTAGATAATACAAAAGCCAAAGAAGTTTCCACTAGTGAATTATAACATTATGGTTGCTCAGAAAGACTTATTTTTACAATTGACTAATTACATTACTAAAATAATTTAAGGGAAATATTTATGTGTATATAAGTAAAAGCAAAAGCAATAAAGTACCATGCACAAATTCAGACAACAAAAGGCGAGTTCAAACGACTTAACTTATCACAGTTCATATGCAATCATGCACATGAATAAAATAAAATTAATTAAATTAGAATTAGATAACAATGTTTTTTCATATTTTACACATTTTTTTTTATATAATTTTATTATTTTTTAATTGCAGAGAAAAATTTTTGTACTGATGTAATGAAAAATATGTCGACATGAGAATATTTATCATAATAATTTTTACATGCTCTAACAACAAATCTGTTCTTTGCATATGCAGTTCGATGGAAAGGTAGTGCGAATAAGGTGGAATATCGGGTGCGGCGTTCGGGGCAGCGTAGAGATATGCTTGAGAGAAGGGCAGGCGAGTCCAAAATTATTCCTGCAATTAAACTTTAATCAAATTTAAATGATGTAAATAGAAATAATATAAGAAATTATATATTGTGTGGATGCAGTGAAACATGATTATTAATTGTTAGTTTTAATTGTTTCTTACAACAATTAAAAATATTAGTTGCATTATTTTAATTGTATCTTGCAATTAACATGAGTAAATTTAAATAAATTAATTGCAATTATGCAACTTTACTACTAACAGATTAAATGCAATTAAATTTTCAATCAATTACTAAGATGATTAAAATATTAATTAATTAATGCCCAACACTGATTTCAAGTATTATAATTACGTATATTCCAAAAATCTTGAGATGCAATCCCGGGTTCGAATCCACGCCACTCTGTTTGAGAGGCCATATGTCAAACTAGTAGGCTGCCAGTGCTGCCGCACCTTTTAGGACGCATTTGAAATCCCAAAATTTCAACCGATGGTGTCGGTGAAATTGCAATATCCTAGCTTTTTCCATAAGGCTCAACTTGAAATGAAATAACAGCTAAAAATAGACAAATTAGACTTTACGGAAAAAGCTAGTTACGCGGTATTGGAGTTTCACAGACGATAGTATAGACACGAATTTTTTAACAGATGTTCTTCAAAAAACGTAAATGAAGACCATCGTGTAATTTATGGGAATTCCAACGGGAACAATTTAAAAGCGGAGAATTTCAATTCAATTACTAAATCTAATGCTTCATGCGAGCAAAGCTGCGGGAAAAGCCTAGCACGATATAAACAATGATCGAAACTTTTCGCTGTCTTACCCTAAATAAATTAAACAGCATGAACAAGCACTTATATACTTATAAGTAACAGAAGGGCGAATCCGCTCCTGATATAGAAAAGTTCCCACGGGAAAAAAAGTTTCCCGTGAAACAACGGGCAGTTGCTGACAAGGACTAAATGTTTAACGACGTTGCCTCTCACTCTACTATAGACGTAGAGGTACAACTTAATTGAGGACCGTAGTAGGTACCTAATTACATATCACTCTCTCTCGCACTTTCTCATTTGAGAAGCAGGTGACACCAGATTAAATAAAAAAAGAGACGAATATGTATAAGCATTTTCTCTCTACAGTGTAAAACTACTTCAGTTTTTTTTTTTTCATTGTGTCGGTCGCTAACTAAAATGTTCCTCTCATCCACTCAAAAGATTAACCAGTAGAGATCCCTTAGAGGGGCAAGTTCGAATTTGTCCATGTTGTCAATAATATTTTATTTTACAATACATACATACTTCTGGTACAATAAAGGGTTTACATACATACTTTTTATTTCAACGAACAAAATTAAATGGCCTACTCTTACTATACAAAACTTAAGCTCCCGCGTTTAATTCCCGTGTCGAGGTAGATATTTGTATGCAAAGTACTAATAGTTCTTGAGTCTTGGGTCTTTAATATGTATTTAAGTTATTTAAGTATGGTTTATCCGTTGCCTAGTACCCATAAAACTTTGCTTACTTTGGGACTAGGTCTATTGGTGTGTTGGTGGATACTTTGGTTACCAACCCCGAGTGTCGAATCTGTTACATAGTAGTCTAAGTCACCGCTTTTACGTTTAAATCGTGTCTCAACGCAATATATCGTGCATGCAGTATAAAATCTTTGATTATAAAATACCGTAAACGCTGGCAAATTACGTATAATTTAACTACTCCTACCGTCACCACGTAACTAACGTTAAAATTATGGGGTAGGCACCGTAGGCAGTAGCAATCCTAAGTAAGATGTAGGCACAAAGCCCGTGTTCTAGATTTTATGACTACTTAATTTACTAATTTCCACTTGATTTAGAACACAGTTAAAAAGTATTTTATGAGTTAATAAAAAAAAACTTGGGTTAGTATTTGTTTTAAACCAAGTTAAGGAGCTATGGCGCAAACCACACAGAAGAGACGTGGGACGGGGCGTGTCGCAGTCGCGGCGCCCCTTGAATAAGTCTTCATACTAAATGTATAGAAGCGTCGCGATCCAAAGCAGACAGAAGAGACGGGGCGGAGACGCGGCCTGCGAACAAGCGACGCGGACTGCGACGCGCCCCCGTCCCACGTCTCTTCTGTGTGGCTTGCGCCTTTGCTTTACTTTCGATGAAGCTCGAGAATTTTTTGTAGCAGTTGGTAATTATCTAAAAAAAGTTAGAGGGGGACACATTATTTTGAACTTTCGGAGTGAATATCTCCGAAAATATTCACTTTATAAAAAAATAGTTTTAGTAAACCCCTATTTATTTTCAAATCCCTATCCAATGATACCCCACACTATAGGGTTGGTCGAGAAAAAAAAATCACCCCCACTTTACGTCTATGGGAGGTACCCTAAAAAAAATTATTTAGTTTTTTTTTATATAATCACTTTGTCGGCGTTACTGATATATATATTCATGCCAAATTACAGCTTTCTACTACTAATAGTCTCTGAGCTTAGCCGCGGACGGACAGACAGATAGACAGACGGACAGACATGGCGAAACTATAAGGGTTCCTAGTTGACTACGGAACCCTAAAAAACCGGCCAAGAGCGACTTAGGTTCACACGATTTGGGTCTCTTTGCACCTGTCGATCAAAAGAAATCCTTATATCTACGCAATAAGAGCGAAAAACACGTCGACAGTCGAATAGGGTCGAGATGAGCCCTATCAACGTGTTTTTCGCTCTTATTGCGGGGTTATAAAGCTTTTTTGATCGGCTTAATTAAGCCGACTTCGTGTTGATAGATACAGGATGACCTTTAAATTCCGTTTATAGATACATTAAAATTTTGCTAAAGTGTTCTTAGATAATACTATCTATGTAAAAAAATATTTTTTATTTAATCTTCATGGCACAGTTTTGCTTAAATTTAACTAATATCTGGGTATATTTTCAACACGCTTTAATCACTTCTAACCATCAATATAATTCAGTCAATTATATCCTACTTCCCGTGGTCTAGTCAACCTGAAATTCTACACACAGAAAAACATAAATAAAGCCCCTTTTGTTTGTAGTTGTGTATGTAGAACTGAGTTGGAACTCGAGTAACTTTTTGAATATAGGCAGAACATCGAACTTGTTTCTGGGTCATTCTTCAGAATCGGATTCTTCATGTGATTCCCTTGGCGTTTTTTACTTTTACTACTTTCAACCTATTTACTATAAAATATGAAATTGTATTTAATTATAAGCAGATTTATCGAATAGGCATTAATTTTGGTCAGTTTGGTATTGAAATATTCTACTTTAAGTTTTCAGTGCCAGGGGAATAAAAAAAATGACATGGGAATAAGAAAAACGCCAAGGGAATAAGAAAAACGCCAAGGAAATAAGAAAAACGCCAAGGAAATCATACAAAAGGAAAGGGGAATAAAAAAGTAGAACATTGAATAGAATGTAATATTTGAGACCTGCTATCAATTGAATAAATTTCTAAATGAATAATCAGCGAAATAAAAGTAAACTATTTTTCTTTACAAGAAAACGCAAGAAAACTATGATTCCCTTGTTCAAAACCCAAGGGAATAAGAATAGGTATGTTTCTTGTCGATTCTGCCGAAACTGTTATTGTTATAATAATTACTACTAAATCAACATATGCAGGCATTAATGTAGTTTTCTTTTTACTTAACACTATGTACCAATTGCATACACAAAATTTTACGTGCAAGTCCAAGAGAATCAGAATCACAGTGAACCAAAGCCAAGGAAATCATACATTTACCTCCATAGCTAATAATTCCAGCGTCGAGTCACGACCTCTCCCGGCCGTGCTGGAAGCGTTGCTGACGTTTGTCGAGACCCGCGATCACAACGCGTCATATGACGTTTAAGTAGGGATGAGCAGGATGTTGAATGAGGCACCAAGGGAATCATAGCTAAGCTCTGGACAAAACTTTAATATCGTTTTTTTTTAAACTGCGATAAACATAGAAAGCATATTTTTTCTTTTAATCCAATAACTTATATTGCAACTATGTAACTAAATACAAGACTTGATTTCAATTCATAACCATGTTCTTTTCGGAGTAGTTTGTTCACAAAATGGGTAATGGACGCACCAAGGGAATAAGGTTTTAGAGGTTTGATATTTATTTACAGTTAATTATACTTATCTTAAACAAAAAAGGAATCGTGCCCCAGTTAGATTAAGTGCTAAAGTAATGTATAAAAAATATTCTAGTCAATTATTTGTAAATTGCGGGTACTTTTTCTGCCTGGACGGTGTAATTTGACCCTCTGAAGAATGACCCTTCTACGGATACGCTTCATATGTTACTTACTACTATACCTTGACAAGCTCGTGCGCGGCGCTCGGCGGAACCCTGTCGCAGGGAGCCTCTGCTATCCTTAACAAGATTGTTTTTAATAAGTGCGGCAAACGCTGACTGCGACAGGGTTCCACGGAGCTTGTCGGATTATAGATGCAAGGCAAGAGGGACTAGCTTAAGTTTTTTCCATAAACCCAGTAACACTCCAATAATACAGTACCGTTCGCTAAAAACCAAATGTTACAAAAGAAATCCTATTCAAAAGAATCAAGATAAGTTGAGTTTAAAAAAAAAAAACATTGAGTTATTTAAGAGAACATGAAAAAATCAGCAACGTATTTTGTGAACAATAATCAAGTTCGATTACGAAATTGTTTCCTCAACCTCGCCTTAATTTCAGTAAATCATAAAACACCAATGGCCTTATAATGTTTGACAGCGAAGTTATTTCAGTCTCAAAACTAATAACATCGTCCAATTAAAGTAGAGTCGTATCGTAATTGAATCAGACATTAACCAAACTCGCCGAGGAATCATAAAGCAAAATAATAAAGAACGAAATTATGTTTATAATAGTAACCTAGGTAGGCACAGTGTATTTATGATAGGAGATGTAGAGCCATTCGTTCATTACGTGAGAAGATTCCTAGGTCACTATAGAACCGTGTCATAATGTACGAACCAATTTGTTTATCTTCTACGACAGTGGTTATTACATCATGTATGTCATTATGACATCTCGATCTTTGCATGCATGTATCAACGATAATGAACAGGAAAGGAGTTTGCTTGTCTAATTAATAACTTGAATTGTCACTGTCCGTCCGTCTGTCAAAACTCCTTTTTCTTCTCATGTCATGGAGCAAAAACGTTTATAAACTCTTTACGTTTTTTGCATGTTGTGATCGGAAAGTTGATAATCCTTTGACCCGCACTGACGTTGTAATTATCTAGTTGTTAATGCGACAAGGTTCTATAGTGCCCTAGGAATCAAAATTGTTGACTGTACATTTACGAGAATCAGAGAAGAGAATAGAATCACTATCACTACGTGCGATAGCGCTGTGGAAGGACTCTTGTGTATATAAAGTAGCGAAGCATTGGTTCTTGTAGCTTTAAGTAGTTTATACATCTCGAAGAAAAATAACTATCGCATCGTGGTGGGCAGGAGGAGGCACATTGTCAGGATTAGGAGTACCCATTTTGAGGGTATTATGAAAATAGCTACTTTGATTAAACTCGAAACAATAATTTATTGACACATGAACACAACACAGACAGTATTATAATAAGCAAACAGTGAATACATTATGTACACGCTAAGATATCATAAGTCTATGGACCGAGGGGCAGAGTAACAGTGTATTAAATGATATACACCTAGGTAGGTGTAGCTACAGAGAGGCAGAGTAACAGTATACAACGCATCGATCTGTAGTATATTGAGGGTGTATTAAACGCTTTTAGTAAACCGACAGGTTTGTCGGGAGCTAGTGCTCTTGAGTCAAGACTGGGCAAGACTGACAATGCTGCTGGTACATGGCCTTATATAGGCTTTCCCCCACCAGCATTTTACTCCACAACAACTCTGTCCAATGGCGCACGGAAGTACGTCACGTGTTTACTAGAAATGAATTACAAAATAGAACTTAAAATTATTGTGAATTACTTCATAAACCATTTAATATTCCAACATTAATTACGTATGGCAAACAAATCATAATGTTTTAGAGGCTATAACAAGATCTAGCATACAAAAATAATAAACGGTTAGGTTTTGCATTAGATCAAACAACTACCCGCTAAATCTGAATCGAAACTAGATTTACCTCTTAAATTAAAAGACCAACACGTAACAATATTAGCTTAAATCTGAATTTTTACAATAATCCAAGTCTGTTGGATACATTACGCTTGAAGTGAGAACTGACTCCGACACGGCCAGAACTGACGAGTCACACGTCCTCGTGTGGTTCTGTAACAAAACATACTCGAGCAAATGTATCGTTCGGCCTTTCTGACAATTGGCAAAAAAAAAACCATTGTCACAATCACAGATAAAGAGAAAACAAAAGAAAAACACTGAATGCAACATAAAAAGCGAAAACAGTTCATAAGAACCCATTTATTTAACAATCATGTCGTCATAAACACACCACAGCACAGATAATAATTTCTTAGACATCTTGCATAGGAGTCAATAATAGACATCCCGCATTGGAGTCAAGATAGACATCCCACATTGGAGTCAAAATAGACATCCCGCATTGGAGTCAAAATAGACATCCCGCATTGGAGTCAAAATAGACATCCCCCATTGGAATCAAGATAGACGACATCCTAGAGACAAGAGTCAAAAGAGATAGTCAAGCCAGAAGTCAAAAATAGACATTCTAGACGGTTGGCTGTGTTTGTAACGCAACAATCATCACCAGTCGGTACCCTTATCAAAATTTACAGTAAAAAGGCATTCAGACATTTTTCGTACACGATCGTGAATCATGACCATACATGTAAATTCTATTTAAGTCTCATGTTCATTTCAATTCCAGTTAAAGGTTGTAACAGATAACTGTCACATTTAAACAACTCCATTACTTCAAAAGGTCCCTTAAATTTAGGGCAATAAGCACAAAATCACCAACATGAAATTTATTCAAAACTGCCATTGATTTATCAATAAATGGCAGACGAGACTTAACATTATGCAGCATTTTTAGTTATACCTAGGGCTGCTTGTTCTCTTAGGCGGTTTATGTCAACAACTGGCCCTATATGAACCGGTAGCTACTAAATACAATGCAATTATCGGTCTCACAAAATTCTTCGAGATTTTGCTGACAAAATAGCGAGCCTACTCTGCAGTAATGAGAAAAGTTTCTTTAAATAAATAAACTTAATTTTAAAGCTTTTATGCAACTAGATGAGTCAATTTGAATCCTATGAAATTAATTATGAAATAATTAATCAGTTGTTCAACCGTCACAGGAAACCAAATTGTTATAGTTGTTTATTTTTAGTTGAATGAAATCTCTCAACAGATGGCGTTAGTGCACACAATTCAGGGCATTTACCTAATTTCATTTTTACATACACTTTTTAGTTCTCATGTTTTCCGATAGATGTCACTATCAGATTCAGTCCCACATCGAACATAGTGTGTCTACCCTACTTGGTAGCATAATAAATTTCTTGGGACCGTAGTCGTCGTAGTGGTGAAAACAAAATGAACTGTGCGTGCGATACTAGCTATGGGGATCGAGTGTAATTCAGCTTGAACTTTCCCCTACAACAAGAGAACATTCAACCCCAGAATTTGTACAGAATGAAAGTTTCTCACCAGATTGCATCAGTCAGTACACCATGGACAGGTTGTACTGTGCAAGAATCCACTTGTTTAACAGCTGGCTGGGTGTCTGAGGTTTGGTTGCCGGTGCTGGTAGCTCCAGCCGTGGTCGTTGATCGCTGTCTGGCCGTATTCGGGCAGCGGGTATTCCAACATTAATAAAATTATGGCAAACAAATCATAATGTTTTAGAGGCTATAACAAGATCTAGCATACAAAAATAATTAACGATTAGGTTTTGCACTAGATCAAACAACTACCCGCTAAATCTGAATCGAAACTAGATTTACCTCTAAAAGGGGTGATCCATTGGCGAGCAAAACCGCCGGGTACGCCAACGAACTCGCGAACCAAAGGTCTAAATCGCCAATGGAGCACTTAAAAGTCTACGGACTTTAGAATTTCAAGTATGCAACAGCGAGCTAGCGAGCAAATCCGACGGTGTTTAAGTCCGCAAATGGATCACCCCCTTTAAATGAAAAGATCAACACGTAATAATATTAGCTTCAATCTGAATTTTTACAATAATTACGCTATACATACATTACGCTTGAAGTGAGAACTGACTGCGACACATATTTATAGCTCGACCGTTTAAACGAGTCCTCGCCCGCGCGGTACAGTGTCTGGGGGGTATGACGACAAAGGGGGCCGAGAGAGGTGCGAGCGGCGAGCGCGCCTCGTGTGCCTGCCACCCGCAGCTCTCCCGGCCCCCTTTGTCGTCATACCCCCAGACCCTGTACCGCGCGGGCGAGGACTCATTTAAACGGTTTAGCTATAGTTTTCCTAAAATGTAAACGGGTCATACACAGCGTAGGAAACAAAAGTTGTCTCTCCTGTGGACATAAAATTACTGACTCCAAGTCAGCAAATATAAGATATATTTAAATGGGCTAAAAGTTCGCCAGACACGCCGCTGTAGATTTGACATAGAAATGTTAGCTAAAGACTCTTAACTTTTGCCATGTCTACAGGATAGATGCAAGCAATAAAATGTGTATGACCTAAACAATAAGTACTTAGCGATCGATCTAATGCATAATGTTACGCGCATAAAAAACCGTTCCATCATCATAATAATAAGCCGCAAAACGTTCACTGCCGAACATAAGCCTTACTCCAAAGATCTCCACTATGATCGTGGGATGATCGGATTTGTCCGACCTACAGTGCACTGCATTATGGCTTCTCGCAGTTTTATTCTTTAATCAAACTTTGTCAGCGGTTTCAGCGCTATGCTCAACATGAAATCATAACTGGGACCGTTCACTGGTAGGCGTTATAATAATAGGGATGTTGACACAACCAATCAACTGACGTTCTTCTTATGAGCTATCAAAACACAAATTCTCCCATAGGTTTTGAATGGCAATAGCAACATATGACCTCACTTGTTCGCCAACTCAATCAAATAAATATTTATTTGTTTTAAAGCAACAAAAATCTAATTTTGCAGTTAATTGAAAATTAAATCTGGTTCTCAGCGTTTTTTTTTTTGGTCGCGTTAAGGGTCTGGAGCCAATATTTTTTTGGTCGCGTTAAGGGTCTGTAGCCAATATGTATGGATCTGCGCTAGGCAGAGTTGGACAGGGATAAATACATAGATATAATACTGTGAAGAAAGTGTACCTGGCTTTCACTGCGTCGCTTCTCGCAGGGCCCTGCTTGCATCCACGGCGCTCTTCAGCTCGATCCACTTTTGGGGTTGGTGTATGGGTGTGTGTATGTATGTTTATAAATCCGATATAGCCCGAAAACCGTACTTTTAGTATTTTATATGCGCACAAGCACTCGGCGCGTACCGACCGAATTCACGAGAGCTTTAGAACTGTCACCTTGACAGGTCAGAAGAGTATTTCTGAAGGATACACTGAGAGGTGTATTTTCCTATCAAGGTTGAAAACCGAACATTCCCCCGCCCAAGCCATTTCCAATGGCTTAATCCCGAAACAACCCGAATAGAAGAAACCGAAGCCTAATCCACAGGCAGCCGAGAAAGCTTGGCAATCGCTCGTTGTAAGACCGTGCCTTGAGCCAACTTAACGTCAGCAACCCGAACTGTACCATCTTTGCCTGGGTACAACTGGACGATACGTCCACGACGCCAATGTAGAGGAGGGGCGTTTTCCTCCTTTAATAGAACCAAATCTCCCACCTTGGGAGGGGCAGCAGGGTCATTCCACTTGACTCTCTGCTGTAGAGTATGGAGATACTCCAAATGCCAACGGTGCCAAAATCTTTGTGAAATTTGCTGTAACAGCTGGAACCGAGTTAACCGATGCAGTTTCTCCTCTTGGAGGGGGAATTCAGGAACACCATTTAAAGGCTGACCGATTAGAAAATGACCCGGAGTTAGAACCTCTGGGTCGTTAGGATCCGAAGAAAGGGGACACAGAGGTCGCGAGTTTAAAACGGCCTCTATTTTGCAAAATACGGTACTTAACTCCTCGAAAGTGAGAATGGTCTCTCCGATTACCCGTTTGAGATGAGTCTTGGCTGACTTCACAGCTGACTCGAACAAACCTCCCCATGAAGGGCATGCTGGGGGGTCAAATATCCATGAAATTCCACGACAAGCTAACTCATGACCGATTGTTCTTTGATTCTCAGTCAAAAAACTTTGAACTTCTCGTAAATAATTGTTAGCACCCTTGAAGTTGGTACCGCAATCCGACCGAATGATAGTAGGCAGCCCACGCCTAGACACAAACCGAGAAAGAGCTGCTATAAAAGCTTCTGTGGAAAGTTCCGAGACTACTTCCAGATGGACACTCTTAGTGGCCAAACAAACCAAAACGCATAGATAGACCTTTGTGATTTTCGGTTTCCGCAATTTATGGGATTTCACAAAGAACGGCCCTGCAAAATCTGTGCCAACACCTTCAAAAGGTCTGGCTGCTACAACCCGATCGCGAGGCAAATTACCCATTAACGGTTGAGTGGTAGATCCCTTCAGTTTGTAACACGGTATGCAGTTAGTGGTGACCTTATTAACCGCTCGTCGAGCCGATAATACCCAATATTTGCGTTGCAGAATACCTAACAACGTATTTGGACCGACATGTGCATTTTTTAAATGTAAATCCCGAATCAAAATAGTTACAAAGTGACCCGATTTAGGAAGCACTAACGGATGTCGCGAATCATAGGGTAAGTCCGAATTTTGTAGTCTACCACCTACCCGAAGCAACCCCTTAGAGTCTAGGAAGGGGGTTAGACGTTTCCAGTGGCCCTTAAGCCTTTGATTATTCCGCAGAGTATCAATTTCCTCGCCGAAGTTCTGGTTTTGAATTAAAGCTACACAAACCAACAAAGATTCTTCCCTCTCTTCAGGTGACAAATATTCCGATTTGATTTTGTTATCTTTATTCCGACAGTTATGAGAAAACCTCCGTAACCAACCTACGACACCGATTAATTTGTCGAGAGAACTATACCGATTTAAAACATCAAAATCCGAAACCGTTTGATCTTTACCGCTGGTTGCTACTAAGCAACGCAAACCAGGTAGCACAGCTGGCGCCTGTACTACCGAAACAGGCCAATGGGATTCAGGCCCCTGGAGCCATTTCGGACCCCACCATAAAGGATGGGAAACCAAGTCTGATGACTGACAACCTCGGGATGCACAGTCAGCCGGATTCATCTGGCCTGGAACGTGCCGCCACGAAATGTGTACCGCAGAATTCTGTAACTGTGACACGCGATTCGCTTCAAATACCTGTAGAGTATGAGGTGGCGTTTTAAGCCACGATAGGACAATGGAGCTGTCCGTCCATCCGTAAACCTCCGAGACATCCATGGTTCTTTGCAAACAAAGACAAACATGATGCAGGAGCTTAGCTAAGAGCACGGCTCCACACAATTCCAACTTTGGAATGGTGAGCCGAGATCTGATGGGAGCGACCTTACTCTTTGCCATTATCAGGTGAACCGAAGAAGAACCGTCCTCAGTGATGGTACGTAAGTAGACCACTGCTGCGTATCCTAATTCCGACGCGTCACAAAATCCGTGAACCGAAACATGGCACGTTGACTTGGGAAACATACATCGCGGAACCTCGATCCGATTGAGATTACATAATTCCATTTTGAACCGAATCCAGTCTCTCGCTAGACTCCCACCGATTTCTTCGTCCCACGTTAACTTTTCAAGCCACAAACGCTGGAGTAAACACTTTGCCCAGAAGGTAACCGGGCAAATCCAACCTGTAGGATCATACATCCGAGCAACGGTAGACAAGATTTGTCTCTTTGTAATCAAATTATCCGAAGTTAAAGTCGTCCGATATGAGAAATTATCCGAAATCGGATTATATTGAACACCTAAGACCGAAACCGAACTATCCACTTCAGGATTATCAAACAAATGAGGAACTTGCAAATGATCTTCTGGTAAGTCCTTCAGAAGTGCAGGACAATTGGATATCCATTTACGCAACTCGTATCCTGCCGAATCCATTATTTGGATTAATTCCCGTTGGAGTAAGAGAGCCTCCTCTTCGGTATCCGCTCCTGTCAAAATGTCATCGACATAGATATGTTGCTCTAGTGTGGCCGCAGCCTTAGGAAACCGTTCGCGTTCTCTATTTGCGAGTTCTAGTAAAGTCCGAATAGCCACGAAGGGGCTAGATTTTAAACCATAAGTATTTGTGTTCAATTCGTATACGAGCAGCGGCTCATGAGGCGACTCACGCCATAGAATCAATTGAAACCGCCTGTCCGAAGGATCAATCCAAGTTTGACGAAACATCATTTTAATATCCGTCACGAAAACAATCTGATGCTTCCGAAAGTGCATCAAAATCTCCGTGATGTCCCTATGAAGTTTAGGACCCGCATGTAGACAATTATTTAAGGATGCGCCCGACGACGTAGCGCAGCTCCCGTCGAATACGACCCGCAGTTTCGATTGTTCATCTTTACATACAGCATGATGAGGAATGACGTAAAACTCCTGACCCGATTGAAAGTCAAACTTTGAAAGTGACATATGACCGAGATTTGAATATTCCCGCATAAAGTTGATGTACTTTTCGCGTAAGGCAGGCTTCGCCTTAAGCCTACGTTCTAACGCCAGAAACCGTTTCTCCGCAATGGCGCGGGAATCCCCTAAAACCGGTCGCGATGATATAAATGGCAATTTAGTCATAAACCGTCCGTCATTCAACCGTACTGTATTATTTTTATAATGAAGCTCACACTCCTGGTCTAATGGATTAGACTGGCTCGCTTGGGGTGGCTCTTCCACCTTCCAAAACTTCTCTAAGGTATCCGAAATTGACGCACCAAAAAACTCCGAATCATCTATTAGAGTTGAGGCAGCCGGCTGCACTAGCACCGGGCCTAACAACACATAACCGAAAACCGAATTATAAGCCGTCAGCCCGTCAGGCTGTAATACTATTTTATCTCCTCCTACTAGTGCGCCGAAAACATCCGAACCTAGTAATAAATCGATAGGTGCCGGTGAACCGAAATGTGGATCTGCCAGAGTTAAGCCCTCTGTAAGCCGAAGAACCGAATTATTTAAAGTAAGTGCAGGCATGTGACCGATTATATTTTTCATACTAACCACCGGAGTGGTAACCATAGGAAACCGCTTAGTAACCGGAGAGAAGGTCAACGAACCCTTCCCACAAATACCAATAGCCTTTGTATTACCAATACCCCGAATATGGTTGTCCGATGGCTCTAGCCGTAATCCTAGCCTGCGAGCTAAATCCGAAGTTATTAAAGACCCCTGCGAGCCTACGTCCAGTAACGCCCGAACTTCAATGCCCTTATCCAAATCCGAATTAAAATAGACTTTTACTAAAGCCGTGGGCAATAGGACTGTTACTGGAAGTAGCCCCGGGGCAGTATGACCGAGAGAAACCGTATCCTATGGTCTAGTATACTGCTGGTCGTGATGACGGGCAGTATCTCTTTCGCCATGACGGCGTTGGTCATGACCATCACGAACCTGACCCTCATCTTGGTCATACTCTCTCCGCTGTTGAGCCTGATGAGGAGACGGAGGTTGAGTGCGAGACGGATTCACTCTTCGTCCAGACCGAGAAGGCGAGCCACGGTGCGACCGTGAAGGAGAACCACGGTGTGGCCGTGGTGGATCTGAAGCAATATGACCCCCGCCCGTACGGGCCGGTGACCGCTCAGCCGAACGTCGCTGGTTAGGGTGGCCCTGATGAGAGCCCGACCGATTGAAACACAATAAGGGATGATGTTTCCTACTCCCACACGATGCACAGTTAGGAACCCGATTACAATATTTATATCCATGTGGTCCGAGGCAAAAGAAACAAAACCGATTTTTCTGCACATAATCCTTCCGAGCATATGGGGACATCGCTTTGAACTCCGAACAGTGTGGAAGATCACGATGGTCCCGATCTCCACAAAAGCCACAAGGCTGGATAAGTGTCACTCCTGTGAACTGCGGTGCCCTACGACGTGGCCTAGATGGACTCGCAACAGGCTCCTGAACGGGATGCACAGGGTCAGCCCTGGCACATTCCAATAACCGACATTCTACCTCGAGAAATTCCTGTAAATCCGAAAATGTTGGAATGGTCTCCGCTTCATTCCCACACTTTTGCTCAAACCGAGTCTTCAAATTGGTAGGCAATTTTGCCAGGCAAATATGGAGAAGTAGGAACGACCACTCCATGACAGGAAAACCAAGACGCTCCAGTGAGTTGACAGCCATAATGATTGGATTGAGAAACTGTGCCCGCAGACCGATAAGTTTGGGAGACACAGACGGCAGGTTAAGGATTTGGTCCACATGCACGTCTGCCAGCCGACGGGTATTTTGGTACCTTTTCATTAAAAGTTCCCTTGCAATTTGGTAACCCTCATCCTGTATCCGCAAATGTTGGATCAAACCCCGAGCTTCACCGGAGAGGCACGACATGAGATAGGCCAACTTTTGAGCCCCCGATAAGTCCGAACGTGAATCCACCAAACTATCAAACAGATTATTGAATCCCACCCATTGGTCCATTGCCCCAGCAAAGGACGGTAATTGTAATGTAGGCAACCGAGATAATAGTCCGTCTGACTCCGACCGACTTGAATCCGACTTACTATCCAACCTATCGATAGTTTGTTTATATTGGAAATTCGCCTCCATTAGCTTATCGAAAGCCTCTAAACCGCGCGTATACTCAAGGCGACATGCAGCAAGAATTTCCGCCTGGGCTTGCACGTCCAAATCCGCTAGTTCGATAATCCGTTGAAACGCCTCTTCAAATTTTAAAAATTCCGTATTTACCGTTAATAGGCGCATTTTCAATCGACCCGCATGCTCCGATCGCGTAATAAGGTCCGCACTATCAATCAACCATTGTAATTTAACTTTAAATACCGAGAAACTATGTTTAAACGACATCGCAATGTTTATCAATCCACTCACCGAAAATAAGCAATTAGACCCGTATATTACTTGTCAAACAGAAAACACCGAATGTTGTACGTATTACGCAAGCCGAAATTCACTTATTCACTTCACTATTTCACTTGAACACTTATTTAAACCGTAAATAAACACCAATAAACCAAAACAAAACAAACATAACAAATTACCAGTAGATAACACAGACAAGTGATTGATAAGAATTGTCAAACGTCAAACGTCAAACGTCAAATTCAAGTGACACCATAGAAATCCGAACTGTCATATATGACAGCGTTTATTAACACAAGCCCGAATACACCCAAGTTACCAACCCACTATTAAAAATATAAACCGAATTGAAATTCGAAGGTAGGTATAAAATCCTTTGTTCGAAGATAAAATAAGGTCAATCCGACCGAAATAACCAAAATAAACCGAAATAAAGCCGAAACAACCGCGCTCTGCTACCAAAATGTATGGATCTGCGCTAGGCAGAGTTGGACAGGGATAAATACATAGATATAATACTGTGAAGAAAGTGTACCTGGCTTTCACTGCGTCGCTTCTCGCAGGGCCCTGCTTGCATCCACGGCGCTCTTCAGCTCGATCCACTTTTGGGGTTGGTGTATGGGTGTGTGTATGTATGTTTATAAATCCGATATAGCCCGAAAACCGTACTTTTAGTATTTTATATGCGCACAAGCACTCGGCGCGTACCGACCGAATTCACGAGAGCTTTAGAACTGTCACCTTGACAGGTCAGAAGAGTATTTCTGAAGGATACACTGAGAGGTGTATTTTCCTATCAAGGTTGAAAACCGAACACAATATTTTTTTGGTCGCGTTAAGGGTCTGTAGCCAATATTTTTTTGGTCGCGTTAAGGGTCTGTAGCCAATATTTTTTTGGTCGCGTTAAGGGTCTGTAGCCAATATTTTTTTGGTCGCGTTAAGGGTCTGTAGCCATTATTTTTTTGGTCGCGTTAAGGGTCTGTAGCCAATATTTTTTTGGTCGCGTTAAGGGTCTGTAGCCAATATTTTTTAGTCAAGTGTACATCAGCGTGTGGGACGCCTGGCCAACTTTCAATTTATTTAAATAAACCTTAAGTTTGCTGTTCGGAGTCGCTAATTTTATGGCCACAGAAAAGAGAACATTTGTTGCTATCGCTGTTGACCCATCTGCGAAGAATTCGTTAATTGTTATCCTGCAAGAACTATGCAATTTTCCGCTTCAGAGCAAAATGCACAAAACGCAAAATGTGCACTACACGCAAAATGTAACCATAGCAAAATCTGCAATACGCAAAATGTACACAATGTAGTGTACATTTTGCGTTTTGTGCCTCATATTGTGAAACACGCGGAATGTACGAAAAGCAAAAAGTACATTTGCAAAATTATTATATATATATATTTTTTTTTTAAATAGCCTATACTACAGTGTCCCACTGCTGGGCAAAGGCCTCCCCTTTCTTCTTCCACTCGTCCCTGGCTTTTGCAAAGTGTTGCCAGTCCGGCTGGAATCGCTCCAAATCGTCCCGCCACCTCCTTTTAGGCCTACCTCTGTTCCGGTGCCCGTCGTGTGGAACCCAATCAGTAGTGAGTAGTGAGTTTGGCCTTGTTATTTATTAATTTTGCGAATGAACTTCTTTTTGCTTTATGTACGTTCCGCGTGTTTCACAATATGCGTTATGTACATTTTGCGTATCGCAGATTTTGCTATTGGTTGCATTTTGCGTGTAGTGTACATTTTGCGTTTTGTGCATTTTGCTCCGAAGCGCAATTTTCCGAGATAAAAAGTATGCTATGGCCTTCTTAGGGTCACGAACTATCTCCATACCAAATTTCAGCTAAATGCGTTCAGCGGTTTAAATGTGAAGAGGTAACAGACAGACCGAGTTACGTTCGCATTTATAATATAGGAAAGGATAGTTAAGAATGTGCAAACGAGTTATACATAGTTGTGTGTCGAACTTTACATTGTACCCGCATTCAAGGTTTCTTTAGGCAATAACATCCCAGATTAATATTGTCCGTCCACTTCGCGGGAGGCCTACCAATTAGCAACACCTTGCTTCGCCTTCCAGTAGGTACACGGTCTGAAACCGATTGTTATCATAAATGTATACGGTTTCATTAACTTAACTGTAAGACGCAATAAAAAAGTTAGTACCTAATATGAACTTATTAAGAAACAGAATGAGTTTAATAACCTTTGAAATGGTCATTAGTTCAACTTATGTAATTCCTGCTGTTACTTTAACTTACGTAATCGTTACAACATTGGGTTCAGTAGAACTTTTAAATTAAAGTATTTATTATAGAAGGTGATCAAGTATCTAAAAATAATTTACAAATGGGAAGAAAAACCTATGTTTATACAAAACGCCAGATTATCTTGAGTCTTCAGCTTAGCGGTTTGTATCGCCACATTGTCAATTTGTTTGAATTCTGGAGACCGTCGGTGTTTTTGATTCCATCAGCCCCTCGAACACTTAAAATGTTGCGCTCCATAGCTCCACTGCCCCGATGCCTCCACAACAGAGGGCCCCCACAAAAGAGATTTCGAAAAATTGTTTAGGTAGTGAAATCTCGACTGTAGAAATAATTGTTTTATTTAAAATATAATTTTTGGCTATGGGGCCTCCACTCCTTTTATGCCCCGAGGCCTCCAGACCTTTAAATCCGGCCCTGCTTGGCTCGCTAGCAAATTTTGAGTCTGGACTACGGGGCCTACGAAGCAAGAGGTCCTGGGTTCAAATCCCGGTAAGGGCATTTATTTGTGTGATGAGCACGAATATTTGTTCCTGAGTTATGGATGTTTTCTATGTATTTAAGTATACATTTATCTATATAAGTATGTTTATCGTCGTCTAGTACCAATAGTACAAGCTTTGCTTAGTTTGGGACTAGGTCGATTTGTGTAAGATTGTCTCCTAATATTTATTTATTTATATTTAAAGACCAAGTCTGGGCGCCGTAGGTTAGGATGGACATAAGCATAATACACACATCGGCGTGTCTGCGCTTCAGGGTCAAGGGAGTGGGATTACGCGAAATATGTCTGCCGAATACATCCGAGTCGCTAGGCAAAAATCGCCTCCGATTGGGTTCCATGCAACGGGCACCGGAGCAGGGGCAGGCCAAAAAGGAAAGGTGTGATTTACTTAATAGCGTTTTGACCCAATTTGGCAAGATTTTGCGAGCGATAAAGATAAGAGGGAAAAAAGGGGCCTTGCACCGGCAATGGGATAGCTGCGTAAAAATAAAAATTAAAATTTGACTCTTAGTTTTCTCTGCTACTAAGTTTTCTACATTTAAAATACTCGACTAGTGCAGTTTATTTCCCGGTTTACCTTAGAGATCAAATCGTGATTAAATTTGTCTCTAAAAGCAAACGTATCAATCGCGTCCAGGAACTTGATCGAAAGTATTTGAATTCACAAGATTGATGCCTTCGAAACGGTATTTTATTCCGGCTGAATATTTTCAAAACATTATTTGGACGATTTGTTTGACGACTTAACAATTTGTATCACGAGTATGTAGTTTTTATAATAATAATGTGTGTGAATTCGAATCCGGGATCGCACCTCTGAGTTTTTCGGAATTTATGTGCGAAATTATATTTGAACCATGAGCTTTACGCCGAAGGAAAAGATCGTGAGGAAGCCTGCACACACTTCAGACGGCATTCAATGGTGTGTGTGAAGTTCCCAATCCGCACTGGGCCCGCGTGGGAACTATGGCCCAAGCCCTTTCAAACTGAGAGGACGCCTGCACCCTGTGTAGTGGGACGTATATACAAAGGCTGGGATGATGAGTACGCTTCCATAGAAGCGAAGCGGAGAGATGTGCTACTAAATAATATTTATGCTAAAAAACCGGCCAAGAGCGTGTCGGACACGCCCAAGATAGGGTTCCGTAGCCATTACGAAAAAATCAAGTAATATTTTTCTAAGGATTTCGTATGTGTACGGAATCTTCAAAGTTTGGTATCGTCAATACTTTGAAAAAAGCTCGTATCTCAAAATCGTTAATCTGGCAAAGTGAACTTTATTCCGCTCGTATCAAGGTTCAGTTTTGTTTACATGCTGATTTTAGATACGAGTTTTTCAAAGTAGTGACGGTATGTTTAATACCTTAGGCTACTATTTACTCTTAAACTACAAATAATTCCCAAGCAATCTTAGCTGCTATAATTTTCCTTGTAAATTTAATATATTTACTACCATTATGAATTTTTTTTAATTTTTCCACCCAACAGTTTAGATTTTAGAGGGGGGGGGGACGGTCGCTTTTAATGAAAATTTTCACTTTAAAGTTGAATATTTCGCAAAAAAAACACTGAATACAAAAATCATGTAAGCAAACCCCCAATGGTTTTAAAAGACCTATCCAACGATACCCCACACTATAGGGTTAGTCGAGAAAAAAAAATCACCCCCACTTTACGTCGATGGGAGGTACCCAAAAAAAAATTTTTTTAGTTTTTTTTATTTAACCACTTTGTCGGCGTGGCTAATATATATATTCATGCCAAATTACAGTTTTCTAGTACTAACAGTCTCTGAGCTTAGCCGCGGACAGACAGACAGACGGACAGACATGGCGAAACTATAAGGGTTCCTAGTTGACTACGGAACCCTAAAGAGAATGTGCCTAATGCATTGTTTTAGTGGTCTGAGACTTCGTACTATTGTCTTTCAAAGTCTGCAATGGACGAAGCTAGAAAAGTTTCGTGTTTATAAGTAAGATGCGACAAGTTTTGCAAACAGTTTAAAGATCTATTAAACACAATTATCCAAATATCGGTCGGTCGGTGAAATTGTTTTACTTTCATCATTTTATTGTGATTTGTAATTGTGTTGCTTTGTACAAAATACAGACGATAAATACAGTCAAACCAGTGTAGAACCATTGTAAATATATATTATCATGCCTCGTGTTGCAAGATTACAACGGAGAAAGGCCATAAGCCTTATTGTTTAACGTTGTATGAGTCATACATAATTCAATTAATTCAACTTATCAGAGCTAATCAGTAATTCTGCTGAAAATTAATATACCGTGGCAAACTTTATTTGTGGCAGAAAAAGTATGATGCAATGGAAGCGTCGCGTGTGTAGGCGCCCTTACTAGTAATTGTTGATTAATGATCGTAATTATTACGAGTTCCAATACTTGCCTACTGTTGTTGGGAGAAATATGGGAAAATGAAGGTACCTACCTATGCTTTTTTGACCCTTTATTAGGGTTGCCTAGTAAAAATAGAGAAAACGGAACCGTTATTAATACTTAAATATTGACGAGTTTTGACAGCCAATGATTTTTTTACAAAGTGGGGAAAGTGACCTTTTATTGCGCTATGTTCGTAGGTACATCCATCTTTCCGCGGCCTAGCTCAAAAAAATGTTATAAGATAGATTTCTTTATCTCGTCTAACCCTTTTTGTCTTATAAAAATACTAGCTGTTGCCCGCGACTCCGTCCACGAAGAATTTGTTTATCGCTATCCCGCAGGAACTATTCAATTTTTTTAAAAAATAATCTTATGTTATTCCGAAAGTCTCAAACTATCTCCAAACCAAATTTCATGTAAATCAGTTTAGCCGTTACTGCGTGATTGAGTAACAAACATCCAAACATCTTCACAAACTTTCACGCTCATATACATATTATTATAGTAGGATTAGAGTTATAACACCATCATCATACGTTCACTGATGTATGGTACAGTCAAGTGTAGGAATATGGGTGCACACAACTTGCTCATAAATATGTCCCATAGCTCTTATGTCGTCGAATTACGGAATAGGTATGTAACGATGGGAGGATTAAATCGATACTTATTTTTGCACTTGACCGTATATGAAACATGAGCCTTCTACAGCGATCTGTTTTTCAAAATAAAACCGCAATTTTCGTACTCGTCTTCACTTTACCGGTTCGCTTGTGAGCTTTTCATCACTACCCGAACTAGGACCGCCGTTTACCTAGCTTTAGTACACAGTATTATATATTCTTGTACGAGGATTGATTTACTATTCGGAACGGCGGCTCAGCCTCGTGAAATCTATACAATACATCTCTAATTTACATTGCACAATGGAAGCAAAATGCAAATGCAAATTTGACCGACATTACTTTGCCTAAAGTACCGGTTCCTCGAGTTTATGAGTGCTAAAAAATGGTAATGACAATGTTTATTTCATTTTTGTTTTGTGCGGGAATCAATGAGAGATTTCCAACAGTTGGAATATCGCTAGATGGCGTTAGTATCGTAAGGTCTATTTGACGTTTTACCCATACCACAAATGTCAAAGTTGTCAAACGGACCTGACGATACTAGCGCCAAATAGCCTCTCATAGAAAACCCTCATTGCAACTAAATTAAACGTAAAGTTAAATAGTAGGTACAGTCAACCAAAAATATGGTCTACCACCCTACGGTTGAAGTTTATTTGCACGTCATGATACAACGAGGTCGATTTTCCTTTGCAATAATATTATGACATGATGACCGCAGTTACTGCAGGTAAGTGAAACAATGTCAAACCGCCGCCTATCGTCAAAATCAGCCCGTATTGCACGGTGACTTAGCTTTTGAGGCCCCGTAGGTAAAGGGTTAAAAAAATCTATAGATCAGGCTATTTGGATGATTTCTATAAAAGTAACAATACCCTATTCAATTTAAAAACAAAATTACAACGTAAAAACCTTTAAGGTGGAACGGCACGCTCTAGGCGCGAAATTCAAAATTTTTACAGGTTTTAATTTATTTTGGGTAAACAGTGTAACTGTTTAACTTCATATGGTACTTGCGCTTGTAAAACAGTGTTCTTTATATTATTGTGTAAAGCTTTTTAAGAATAAAACTGTTAGCTTGATATAAAAGTTGTCAAACATAGTAATTCGGACTTTCAACGTTTTGACAACTTTTATTTCAAGCTCATAGTTTTATTCTTAAAAAAATTTACACAATAATATCAAGAACACTGTTTTACAAGCGCAAGTACCATATGAAGTTAAACGGTTACACCGTTTACCCACAATAAATTAAAAACTGTAAAAAGTTTGAATTTCGCGCCTAGAGCGTGCGCTTCCACCTTAACTGCGATTTACTCGAAATAATGTTTTTGTGACATACCCCCTTCATCCACTCACGTCTTCAATTGTTTCAGCTCAGTCTCTATCATGTTTTTTTTTGCTTGGAACTTTTCTCATCTTCAGCCGATGACGTCCACCTTTGAATAAAACCCCCTTAGATTTTTCATTTACCACAATGAACGACGACTTACCACCTGCATCCACGGGTTGCCCGCATTCTCGAGAACCTTTCTCCCCCAATGGTTATATGGGGTCCATATCGGATTGCATGATTGTTGAAGGTCATAATTTAATGTACATAATTATGTCATAATTACTCTGAATCCATTAATTAATTGTACAGAATTGTTATAAAACAAACCTAACCTATTTAAAAATTTGTGAAAAATTAACAAATTAAAAAAATTATGACAAACATTACAATACATTATAATTAAAAATTGTATGCTATTTCTACCAGACATGCTCCCGGTTATTTGTTTTTCCCTATTGGCTACGTGCACGACGGTGGCGCCGCGTAACGTTGACAACATTTCCTCCCCATTTACTTCCAATTTTTGCCATGTGCGCTGCGATCGTTTTCTGTACCCCCACCACCCGCTTTTGCTACGTGCACGACGGTGGCGCCGCGTAGCGTTGACAACATTTCCTCCCCATTTAGGTACCTACTTCCAATTTTTGCCATGTTCTGCGCTGCGATCGTTTTCTGTACCCCCACCACCCGCTTCGCACATAGCCAATAATCTGCCTATTGCGACTTTAACGTACATAATTCTTCGAACTATCATAATATAGCCTTATGTTCTTCGGAGAATTTCGCCTGAAATCTAATAGGTGGCGTTGTCCGTGCGACCATCAAGTAATAACTTTTTCTTCGATTTCTAACACGGGCAAAGCCTGGGGTCATACCAAGTTATGTATATAAACCAAGGTAAGATTGTATGATAATTAGATACAGAGGGATGGCGTGCTTAGTAAAACGAATGAAAACCGTTTCGTCTATGCTCAGGGGTCATTCACCCCGCCCTTGTTTTTGCTGGTGATTCGTGTCTAGCCTGAACGAGACGTGGAATTGTTTATTTTTATCACGTTGTTTTATTTTAATGTCATTTACTTTTCATTTCGCGCTTTTCTAGAGTGTTTTTAATGTGGTCGTATTAACGATTCTGACTCAGCAATTGGTCAATCATCAAACAATGGTGTCACAGTTGAATTATCGTGGTACTATTTTGCAAAAGGACATCCTTCCCGGATGAATTCTGTGACCATGATCACGGTGAGTGAGGCGATGGGATTGTGTGGGACTCTACCCATTAAAACCCGCAGGATGTACCTTACTGGCTATTCTTGCTAAGCCATTACAAAATGCAATGTGAAAAGGTTTTATTATTCATAATACTCACGCTAATCGTATTTTGTTAACCTATTTTTTTTAATTTTATCGGCTGAAAATGAATGTGTGTAGAAATAATGCAAATATCCTCAAAGAATCATCATGAATTGAGTACTTCAAGCGTAAAAGCGTAACAAACATGTTGTAGCTAGCCGCTGCATCACGAATGAGCCGGCTTGTCCGGGGCAGTACCACTCTCTCACAGAACACCGGCGTGAAGCAGCAGTAATCCTGCTTGCGTTTCGTACGGTCAGTGAGAGTGCCGGGGGCCCAATACCTCACCCCTTCCCTCTCCCCCTCCCTCTCCCCCTTCCCCTATTCCCTCTCCTTTAGGGCCGACAACGCACTGGCATCGTGTAAAGCGCTGCGAGTGTCTATGGACAGTGGTGTTCATTTAACATCAGGTGACCCACTAGTTCGTTTGTCTGGCCTATCTAACATAAAAAAAAAACTCTCATTTGGATTGATATATTAGGAAATAAATACCTAGTTCAACATCCTGGGAAGGTAAAGAATAGGTTTTATCTTGGAAAATTACTAGGTATGTATATTAAGGGTATATTGCAATAGTTCCCGCGGGACAGTGATAAACGCATGTATCTATACAGACGATGTCTGAGATAGCAGAAATAAGTTGACGACTATTTCCCGTGAAAATCCTTTGGCTTAACAAAAAATAAAAATACAAGTGTTTTTGAATCTTATGTTTATAAAAATGTTTCAAACCGTTCTATTGACGTCCCCAACCCAGCCGGTGAACGGATATTTCGAGAGCCAGTAGACATTTTAAAGAAGTATTTGAGGCAACTTAGAAACTTGTACAATGCTTCCAGTGATTATCTCAAAATCGTGAGGAAACCTGGGTACACCTGCGAAGGAATTCAATGGTGTGTGTGAAGTTCCCAATCCGCGCTAGGCCCGCGTGGGAACTACGGCCCAAGCTCTCTCATTCTGAGAGGAGGCCTGTGCCCTGCAGTGGAATGTATATAGGCTGGGATGATAATGATGATGATTATAATCCTGCCTTATCCTGCGGTTTTGCCTTATTCTGCGGTTTCAGCCGTGTTAGAATTACCCTAGCCATTCAATTGCTCTTTTTCATTTCCTGTCATTTATTGACAAGTGATATCAAACAATGTCATTATTGTTTTAATGAATAAATTTGATTGAATTAAATAAACAAATTGGCAACCATAGATGCCCAAGCATGTTAGTGGTTAGGAATACCATCTCAGATCGGGAGAGACATTTAGTATGAAAAATACGAATGTTTGCTCTGGATTCTTGGGTGTTTAATATGTTTTTAAGCATGCATCTGTGTTTTTAAGTTCATTTATCCGTTGCCTAGTACCCATAACACAAGCTTTGCTTACTTTGGGACTACTTTAATTGGTTTCAAGTGTCCCATGATATTTATTTACCCTCACAAAAAACCTTCAAAGATCTTAGCGAGGTTGCATATTCTTCAAACAATTTATTACTGGCCGATTTTCTGTCACTTATGATTTTCTTCTAAAAATGGCGAAACTGCCATGGCCAAGTATAAATTACCTACGAGTGTAGGGTTAGAAATGAGGTAGAATTACAATACGTTTACTTTTAGTTTACCACTGACAGATGGCTTGCCTTCATTTCATTTCCAACTTTAATACCATACAAATAAAGTAGCTATTACAAAATCTGTAAACGTGGGTAACAGTATTCTAAAATTGGCTTTATTTGTAGGTTGTTAAAGTTGAATATGAAATTAAGGCAAACCATCTGTCAGTGGTAAACTTTATGTAATTTTACTTTACTGCCTTAACAAAACAAATGAATATTTTTTGGATCTTGTATAAAGACATTAAGATTAAGTTATACTCATACTTAAAAATTAAGCCACAAGAACAAGCGCATGAGTAGAGTATATATGCATTTAAAAACGCAATACCCTCGGATCTGAACTTTTGTATTTACGTAGGTAATAAAAGAAATATTGTACACATTTTTACACTGTCCTGCAAAAGCTTTACCTACCAGCTCTTGAACTATGTTTTTCGCTACACCGCTCGCTTTAGCCCCCATCCTCTGGTTCCTTCCGCCTCGGCCTTACAAAACACTGCGACAACAAAAAGAGCTGCCAACCTAGCGAGACGAAAAAACTGGCTGTTTCACTGCGGAATGTACTTTTTCTTGACGTTTCGGGGTTAATTAATTAAATAACTGCAGTCTGGAAGCTGAATTTAATTTAAACTACGACACTTATGTGGCATCTAAAGTGGGATCCAGGAAATAGTTTAAAGTATTAGGGTTCCGTAGCCAAATGGCAAAGACGAAACCCTTATAGTTTTGCAATGTTCGCCCGTCTAAGGTCAGTCTGTATATTTGTATAAATAAATAAATATCATAAATATCAGGGGACAATTCACACCAATTGACCTAGCCCCAAAGTAAGCTAAACAAAGCTTGTGTTATGGGTACTAAGCAACGGATAAACATACTTATATACTTATATAGATAGATACATACTTAAATACATATTAAAGACCCGAGAACAAACATTCGTATTTTTCATACAAATATCTGCCCCGACACGGGAATCGAACCCGGGACCTCAAGCTTCGTAGTCAGGTTTTCTAACCACTAGGCCATCTGGTCGTCTAAACTACTACTATACTATTTTTACTAGAAGTTGTATGCGGTTTAACATGACTTGGTTATTATTAGAAAGTTATAGTTTGTCAATCCATCATTTTGTATAACTCTTTTTTTCACAAACCATCAATTCAGGAATTTTGAAATGGGACAACAATTATAGGACTGTATACCAGAGGCCGTATTGTCTAACGTTTCTGACACTTACCTTAGCTTTCACCATCTCTTTCTGTCATCATCTTATACCGTTTGACAGAAAGAAATAGTGATTGCGAAGGCAAGCGTCAGAAGCGTTAAACAATAAACCTGCAGAGGCCGTATTGTCTAACGCGTCTGACGCTTGTCTTCGCATTCACCGACTCTTTCTGTCATTATTTTATACCGTTTGACAGAAAGAAATAGTGATTGCGAAGGCAAGCGTCAGAAGCGTTAAACAATAAGCCTGCAGAGGCCGTATTGTCTAACGCTTCTGACGCTTGTCTTCGCATTCACCGTCTCTTTCTGTCATTATTTTATACCGTTTGACAGAAAGAAATAGTGATTGCGAAGGCAAGCGTCAGAAGCGTTAAACAATAAGCCTGCAGAGGCCGTATTGTCTAACGCGTCTGACGCTTGTCTTCGCATTCACCGTCTCTTTCTGTCATCTTCTTGTACCGTTTGACAGAAAGAAATAGTGATTGCGAAGGCAAGCGTCAGAAGCGTTAAACAATAAGCCTGCAGAGGCCGTATTGTCTAACGCTTCTGACGCTTGCCTTCGCATTCACCGTCTCTTTCTGTCATTATTTTATACCGTTTGACAGAAAGAAATAGTGATTGCGAAGGCAAGCGTCAGAAACGTTAGACAATAAGCCTGCAGAGGCCGTATTGTCTAACGCTTCTGACGCTTGCCTTCGCATTCACCGTCTCTTTCTGTCATTATTTTATACCGTTTGACAGAAAGAAATAGTGATTGCGAAGGCAAGCGTCAGAAGCGTTAAACAATAAGCCTGCAGAGGCCGTATTGTCTAACGCTTCTGACGCTTGCCTTCGCATTCACCGTCTCTTTCTGTCATTATTTTATACCGTTTGACAGAAAGAAATAGTGATTGCGAAGGCAAGCGTCAGAAACGTTAGACAATAAGCCAGCTGGTTAGGTTAGGTTTATTTTGTAACAATTCTGAATAAATCATGGTTTCTGAGAAAAAAAAGTTATGTAAGTAAGTAAGTAAGTAACTTTATTTTGCATAAAATGTGGTGTATAAAAAGGTCTTTCACATGAGTAGTTTCACACATCTCTCCAGCAACTGGCAGGCAAAAATAAAACTTTGTTTGGCAATAAGTTGACATTTAGGCACCCAAACAATAAAATTAAAATCACAAAATAAACAATTATGCAAATTATAGGCATGTTACCAATAACAGCATCACAAAAAAAAAAGGAACAATCCAAATGTACCATGTCAGAACAAAACCATCATTAAATTAAAATGAAAATGAGTATGCATGCAAATCTTAAGAGCTAAAAAAATTAAATGTCCCAATTATATAATGAATTTTCAGAAAATAAAATAATACATAATAATAAAAAAAAAAAAAAAAAAAAAAAAAAAATCACAGTCAGAGATGCTTTAAATACCTACTTCAAATAGACAAATATTCGTCAACCGAATTATGTGAATGATGAATTATGACTTAAAATTTTATGGGTCATACACTTTTTATTGTTCACATCTCCTGTGAACATGGCAAAAGTAAAGGGTCTACAGCCAATATTTTTTAGTCAAGTCTGCTTCGGTGTGTGGGACGCCTGGCAGACTGTCGGCCCATTTAAATAAATCTTAAGGGCCTATCGAGCTTTTCGCGCTAATCGATTTTGGGTGGGCGATTTCGGGCGCGGGGGACGCACGATGGCTCAAGATAGGTTGGTTGAACTGCGCGTGTTTTTGGGTATTTTCATCTTATTACTAAAACTATAATGCCACTAACTATAATACTATTAGGGATGATCAAAATAAACGAAAAATTACAACTACTAATTTTGTTTAATCACAATAGGTAAAGTTACAAATAATTGCAAAACGAACGAAAATATGGAGAAAACACTTTCTAATCTTAAAATTAGGCGCGAAAGGATAAGCTCAGAAGCAATACGACCGTCCTATGCCAAGTGCCCGGTAAGAATGGCTCACGAGACTGAGCTCCGGCGCTCACCATGACATAACGATGGCGGAAGCCAATTGACGATCTCTAAAATCAACGCAGTGGTGTTGCAAGTCTTATTTATTCCTAATAATACTATAATACTATTATATAATTTGTGTGTTTTGTGTGGCCTTCCGTGGTGTTGCTGTACTGTGGCCCGGCGGAAGACCAGTGCTGGTTTTTAACTAGCGACATGCTGAGCCGGGTCCCTTTTTGTAGCAGCACTAATATGTACCTACATTCCTATGTCTATGTCTATGTTTGTACTCTTATTTTTGCCTGTGTATGTGTTATTGTTGTTATAAAATAAATGTTTTTCTTTCTTTCTTTCTTTTTAAAACTAATACATATTTTAAAAATGTAGCAACACTACGCCCTAGAAAACATCTTGTTTTATTGTTATTCAAAAAGTCATGACCTGCCGTGCAGTATTAGCTACGAATTTATTTTATTTAGAGACGACTTTGGTTTTTTTTCTATCGAGCTAACTATAATTAGTCGTGTTTCGATAAACACTTGTCATTAGAGTGAATCTTCAAATATCTTACACTGAATTTCAAGACTATAGGTTTACTTGTAATGATACAGCACGAGATTAAAAATGAATACAATAAATGCACCAAAAACACGACAGGCCCTTAAGTTTGCTGACTCGTATAGTCTCTAAATTTATGACCACAGGAAAGATAACTTTGGTTTCTTACGAGTATAACTCTTATGCGACCCAATATGGAACCGAAAAAATATTGGTTAAGTAGGTAGTTGCTTCCTGTGTAAATAAAGTGGGGATGCATTTTATTCTCGATTTGTTTCATTTGAAAGCCGTGTGGTGGTCTAGTGGTTTGACCTAATGGCCCCTCAAGCAGAGAGTCGTGGGTTCGAGCCCGGACTTGCACCTCTGAGTTTTTCGTTATTTGCGTGCGAAATCGCATTTGAAATTTGCAATGAGCTTTATGGTAAAGGAAACTATCGCGAGTAAATCTGCACCCGCGAAGAAATTCAATGGTGTGTGTAAAGTTCCCAAACAACATTAGCCCCGCGTGGGAACTACGGTCCAAGACCTCTCATTAATAACTCCATAGTGGATTTTGTTGGATAAGTGTTTCTAAAATATTTTAGGTCTGTGTTAATTATTTTTTGATTTAGGGATTCGTTGTATTCGGTATACCAATGCCACCCGCCATTATATTTCTCTACCTTTTAAAATGTTGAAGTTTTGACGTATAAAAAAGGAAACTTTATTATATTATAATACCGCGACTAACAAGGTTCATGCTTTAGCTTCTAAACACGCGGTCATGCAATAAAGTTATAATCCATTCCATTTCGCGAACAAATTCGCAAGTCAAAATATTTCTATTGTTGCAACATGCCACGTGCGTGCAGTCACCGACTAAAATAAGTTTTTGAGGCATTGACAACTCTTTTTTTTGGAGTTACTGTTTTTATAGTTTACTAGCCTTCCAACCGCAGCGTCGCCCGCGATAAATTAATTTTCCGTAGAAAAAGGTATTTTCCCGCGGTAAGAAGTAGCCTATGTCACTCAGTGATAATATAGCTCTCTAACGGCAAAAGAATTTTAGAAATCGGTCCAGTAGTCTCGGAGCCTATTCAACGCAAACAAACAAACAATCAAAAATCTTTCCTCTTTATAATATTAGTATAGATAAGTAGTTCTATTTGGAGAACAAACAGAAATAGATGTACAATAATAGTTCTTACGTTCTAAATTCTTATAAATAACATGCATCTACCTCCTCGACAGCTCTCACTGAGAATTATATTAATGTAATTCGACACTGACAGTGTGTACTGCAAAGATTTTAGAAAAAATAAACGAAATAGGTAATAAAATAAACGATAGAAAAGTTCCAATGTCTAGATCTAAGTACACTGACAACAGCGCGACAGCTATTCTACCATTTTTCCCAGTACAGAAAAAGTACCTACTTATACAAAAAAAAACAATAGGGTAAGTGTATAGTAAAAGTACTGGGTATAGTAAATTAAAAATATCCCTGTAAAAACATAAATGTATGCTAAATCATGTGTTCGATTTTATAGGTTTTACCTGCAGCTTCGCTTGCGTTAGAAATCCTTTAAGGTGGAAGCGCACGCTCTAGGCGCGAAATTCAAACTTTTTACAGTTTTTAATTTATTGTGGGTAAACGGTGTAACTGTTTAACTTCATATGGTATTTGCGCTTGTAAAACAGTGTTCTTTATTTTATTGTGTAAAGCTTTTTAAGAATAAAACTATTAGCTTGAAATAAAAGTTGTCAAAACGTTGAAAGTCCGAATTTCTTTGTTTGACAACTTTTATATCAAGCTAACAGTTTTATTCCTAAAAAGCTATACACAATAATATAAAGAACACTGTTTTAAAATCGCAAGTACCATATGAAGTTAAACAGTTACACCGTTTACCCACAATAAATTAAAACCTGTAAAAATTTTGAATTTTGCGCCTAGAGCGTGCCGTTCCACCTTAATGAGAAACATTTACCACCTTAAGTTTGGCATTTATGTAGGTGGTCATAACAGTATGATTACTTTCATGGTTTTTAGCTATTCCTTCGGGATTAGGAAATAACGCGATTTAATAAATTCACTAAGTGATACCGTTGATGACAATGATAGATTTTTGAATGTTTTGTTTTTTGTCGAATTTTTGCTTTTTTCAATGAAATAGATGCAGATAAAGAAGTGGGCAAATATTTATAAACTTGAAAATTGTACAGATGAATGGGTGTGTAGATGTTTGTTGCTCTTTCACGCTGAAACGGTTTGACGGATTCTGAAATTTCGCACACAGATAGTTTATAACCTGAATTAACATGTAGGCATCATGTAGGATACTTTTTATTCCGAAAAATTGCATGATTCCTGCAGGGTAAATGAATTATTCGCAGATGCAGTACCGGTCAACAGCTAGTGTATAATATTATTAGAATATAGGATTTATTCTCAAATCAATCATCATCATCATCATTTCAGCCGAAAGACGTCCACTGCTGAACATAGGCCTCTCCCAAGGCTCGCCAAACAGATCGGTCCCGTGCCATCTGCATCCAACGCGATCCCGCAACCTTAACCAGATCGTCGTTCTATCATGTTGGAGGCCTACCTACACTGCGTCTTCCTGTCCGTGGACGCCACTCGAGAACCTTTATGCCCCGTCGCCGCCGCTAACGATGGGCCTCATAAGAAAGCTTAAAGTCACTCAGAAGGCGATGGAGAGGGCTTTGCTCTGAGTTTCTCTGCGGGATCGCTTTAGAAATGATGGAATCCGCGCAAGAACTAAAATCACCGACTTAGCTCGAAGAATCGCCAGACTCAAGTGGCAGTGTACAGGGACATCGCTCGTAGAACTGATGCCCGATGGGGCTAAAAGGTTCTCAATCAATATCATACTAAAATTATTTTGCTTTCTTACTCACAATTTCTTACAAAACTTAACTATTACCAAAAACATGTCAATTTGTCATTTCAGCTATATATTATGCTATATTGCTCACAACAGTTACATTAATGTTATGGTTGTCGTGACCGAATTGCTAAGGAACAAAAAATTATTTTACCCCAAATTACTAGTAGAACCTGTGCCGTTGGCTATTACAGCTGAGTATAGCAAAACCACCTATTACAAGCGGTTAGCCGCTATCAAATTTACATGAAAACGCTTCCTTGTTAAATGTTTATGCTTGGAATTTTGAACCCCCGACACAAAAATAGGGGTGTTATAAGTTTGACCGCTATGTGTATGTGTGTCTGTCTGTGGCATCATAGCTTTTAAACGGGTGAACCGATTTGAATGCAGTTTTTTTATTTGAAAGCTTCTTGGCTTGGTTCTTAAATATGTTTCATTAAAATCGGTTCAGCCGTTTTAAAGTTATCAGCTCTTTTGTAAGCCGCGGAAGGGATATTTAGACGCATAATGAGCATTTACTTTATGTTCAAACATACGTATGACATGATCGGGTTGGGTTTGGTTTGGGTTTTAAAATTTTCAATTTATAGTTTACTATGTTGAGGTTAATGCAATAATTATTTAGAGGACAGGTTAAGTTTTTACGTGGATACTGAACTCGTATGTTTGATCGGGTATGTATTACAATACCGAAGTATGAAAGACCGAATGTATTAAAACATCGAATGGGTCAAAAGACCGACACGATTTTTTTCTGAAACCGTTAACTTTTTAAGATTGTTATAAAACAAACCTAACCTAACCTAATGGGTTCTGTATGATGCCGTTTTAATAAATTCTGAGAAGTTTACGGTTTCAGAAAAAAATCGTGTCGGTCTTTTGACCCATTCGATGTTTTAATACATTCGGTCTTTCGTACTTCGGTATTGTAATACATACCCGTTTGATCTTGGATCAAGTTATCACAAAATTATTCGGAATATTTCATCCAGTACCTAAGCAAATTTAAATGTAGATTTTTCTAAATATTTTAGAGGTTGATACGAAAAACTATCATTCAAGGTGAATTTTTGATATCTTTTATTATACATAACCTATCACCACTCACGGGACTTATCAGGCAAATAACATTTAGTACATTGTGCATTAAGGGCCGTAAGAAGGGGCTTACTAACGAGTGTATATTAGAAGCCCGACGCCGAAGGTGGAGGGCTTTAATGACTCAAGCTTGTAATCCCCTTGCTGCCCGTGATAGACACATCACATTGCGAGGCAAAATTTTCAATAAATAAAATAATTTTGTGGTTAAACACTTAAATTTAATAAAATAATGGCTACACCTACACGCCAATACAGTTTGTCCCTTTTTTCGAGTCGTCGATACATAGTATAGATAAGAAAAAGAACTGCGTTTAGTTTAGAATTCGAATATACGGCTAGATTCTGCCACCATGTTAAAAAAATACTTAATAAAATGATTGCAAACAATTTGATATAAAGTTAAAATATTTAAAAAAAAATGTTTCATAGAGCGTAAACAAGTTTTGTGTTGTAAAATTGTGTTATGGCTTAGTGTTAAAGATTCATACATAAAACGTCGGCTGACTTGAAACCTCCTTAGTCTGAAGGTCTACCTACTAACTTGTTTGTAAAATTCAAAACTAAAGTTATAACTCTCTAGGGAGGAAAAACTATTCGTAAGTTAAATCCATAACTCCCGTAAGAACAATTTAGGTCATTGTCCTTTAGGATACAGACTGGAATAACACCATTGACGAGCAAGTGTGATTTGTATTAGGTACCTCGATGTTTCGGCCACTCCAATGTGGCCAACTCGTGACCATGGCCGAAACGTCGAGGTAAATATTTAATTTTATTTGTGTGTATCCCATGAGTGGTAGCAGTTATGTTATTGACCGAAAAAGTTTTTATTGTACCTACTGGTTTTGCGCGGAATTTACAGAATTCCCATACGTTAGGGATTACCACTGGACCCAAAGCTGCCTGCATAATCTACGTAATGAAAAGTGTGTGACTTTGCAATCGATTTTGGGCACTACATTCTGATTTAACTTGAAAACTTTATCTTTTCCAAGTTATTTTCCTAAAAGAAACTACCCTAAACTTTTTCAATGTCAAAACTGTTCCCCCTTTATAGGTGAATCGTGAACTGTCAAGTTGGACTAATATAGAAATTTGCGTGTGACTTTGCAGTGAAGCATATCGAACCATAAAACGCTGGTCTCACTTGTTTCATATTTTACACGTGAACCGTGAAACGTGACAACTTTCCGACCCTAGTCACGTCAATTGAAACTGGAATAAGGTTCTATGCAATTTTGTTATCGGTAGCAGTTGAAATAAAATATTTTTTTTGACAGCAAGTACACAAAAGGACAAAAGGAGGCTATAAATCATGTGACGTAATATTTTTGTAATAGTTACAAGCTTTTATTTAGTTTTCCTTGACTATGATAGCAGAGAAGCAAGGGAAAAAGAGCAGGAGATGGCATGAAAGAGTACGTAATAAAAGGGAAAATTTAAATAACCGATAAATTAAATACAATTTCGAGACAACACTACTTTTGTCGTATGGCAACCTTGACGTAAGTTCATTCGCGGCGAACATACATCCCATACTCCTGTCATTTCAAAATGGTGTTGTCTCGAAATTGTTTTTATTTTACCGGTTATTTGTACGAAAACGGTCCCTTTCAATACGTGTGCCTTTCATGCCACCCCTCCCAAACGTTGTACAGTCGAAGACATAAACATCTATACAGCCATCGCATCAAATATAATGTCAACATCAACCTTATGGCGAACGGCATAGAGTTGTACAGATATTTTTGACGCCTTGGGAACGTATATACATATGTTTATGACCTTGACTGGACTTAATTCACTATAGGTTTTTATGTTAGGTCAAATCTTGTAAGTTAAATTTAACCAACTACCAGTGGACGGATTGGCTTGAAATTTGATAAACAATTACATAATAAGTACTCAAAAATATTCGCATTTATATTATTGGTAGACTAAAGTTTATTGCCATCATCTTGTAAGTGACGTGAAGTCAAACGAATGACCTGAACCCTACCGTAGTGAAGCTTTAATTTCTTGATCAACTTTACCTACTTCCAACCGCATAATTTGCGTTCGAAGGTATGTTGGCGACAAAATTGAGGCAAAGGTCAGCGACTGCCATTTGAATTGCGTAGCAATTTCATCAAGGCATTAAAAGACCTAAAAATAGCATAAAGCATAAAAGGCCGTAGACAAGTTGATAAAAATGACAGTTTTGCGAGGCTAGAACTAAGTAAGCTTACTTAGTTACTTAGTTCAACAGGCTAGCTAGCGGGAGTAGCCGAACATATTCTGTTTTCTTTATTTCCAATTATTAAACTAGAAACAAGCTGGTCGCTCGTCTCAGAATGAGAAGGCTTGGGTTGTAGGTCCCACGCGAGCCTAGCACGGATTAGGAACTTCACGCACGCTATCGAATTGCTTCGCAGGAGTGTTTCCTTCACCGAAACACAGTAAATTTGGAAAATACTCAGAAATGCGTGCCTGAAATCAAACCACTCTGCTTGAGAGGATATTATATCGAATCTCTAGGCTACCAATGGCTTCGGTAATTATAGTACCTACTTTCAATCTTAAGCCCAATTTAAGTCTGCGCTATCGCATTCACTATTTCTTTCTGTCAAACGGACAGTTTCTGTCTATAAGACGGTGAAAGAGAGAGATAGGTAATTTTAATTAGGAACGCCCGTGCGTTAGACAATATTGCCTTTCTTTACGATTGACCACATCAAACTCGTTCACTTTACCTCGCAATGTAATGCAACTTGCACGATAATACCTACTAATTATACCGGTACTACCTCATATTCCTCGTACATACATCAGCATATCAGACAAACTTTGCCTGATCCGCTATTTGAGACATAACTAGTTACAACAAGTTTAAAGTACATAACGACGGTTACGGGACGTGGGTACGAGTCCAATTAGTAAGATCTCCATACCTGTAAGGGTTACAAATAAAAAATAATTCGGTAAGACTACAGTTATGTGTCTCTACTATTATATCGTTACATTTATATTAATTCGAAATGAATTTAAGGCACATAACTGTCAGATAAAATCTCTTCTTATCTGCTTAGTTACCTTTAAATTCTTACCCCTTCAGAATTTAGGTAGGATTTTAATTGGCACTTTCAGATTAATCCGGGAAATGCTTGCACGAGTTTTCGGTTTTACAAGCTGTGTGCCAAATTTCATCAGTATCCGTCAAATTTTAGCGTAAAAGAGTAACAAACATCAGACACATCCAAACTTTCATGTTTATAATAGGTATTAGTAAGATACATATGGAAGCGTTGATTCGAGAACCGCCACTGTTTTAAAAGTCAGTTACGGATTTCCCGGAATTGAGTAAACCTACTGTTCTGAAGTCCTTTAAAAATGTATGCGCTTTAAATATAAGGAAACAAACAAATCACGACCTGAGGCGGTATTGTCTAACGCTTCTGTCGCTTGCCTTCGCTTTCACCGTCTCTTTCTGTCATCCTTTTATACCGTTTGACAGAAAGAAATAGCGATTGCGAAGGCAAGCGTCAAAAACGTTAGACAATAAGGCTGCTGGGCTCGAAGGAGCTACAAACTATGACATTTCCATTCCTGTTATTGCTAGATCTGTGGTTGAGCCTCATTGGCTTTGGTAGCTAGCGTGCGGCGCGCCTACCGTGTAATATGCTTTTTTCCAACATAAATCACTAGAATAATTACGCAAAGGATCAAATTAACATAACCCACTGACTTTTGGTGTAGGTGGAACACGGCATTTAATATTTTATGCACGTGAGCTGCATTTATGAAAATGATTCTTTGCTTAAATGGATTTATAAAAAGTTGTTAACGTTTTAATTTTTAGGGTTCCGTACCCAAAGGGTAAAAACGGGGCCCTATTACTGGGACTCCGCTGTCCGTCTGTCACCACGCTGTATTTCATGAACCGCGATAGCTAGACAGTTGAAATTTTCACAGATGATGTATTTCGGTTGCCGCTATAACAACAAATACTAAAAAACAGAATAAAATAAATATTTAAGGGGGCTAATATACTTACAACAAACGTGATTTTTTTGCTCGTTTTTGCTCGATATTGATAATGGCAACAGGTAGACGCTTGAAATATTCTCAAAGTATGTAGTTATATATTCACTTTTAATATTATACAAGCTCTGTTTCCTTACGTTATTTTTAAAGCTCGTGATATATTAAATTGTAATCCGATCTACATGCGTTCACTTAATCCCAAAGCAACACTTCTGGAAGTAGGTCAAATCGGACCTGTATGGGCCTGTAAGGGCCTACGCTAGCTGACGCGGATTACCCGGAACGGACGCCCGTCGTGCGCGCGTCTAATAAGAAATTGTATGAACAGCGCTAAGTGGCGCGGGCGACGGATTTTCAGTACATTTTAGACCCGCGAGCGGGCGCACGCGGCGGGCGTCCGCGTCAGCTAGCGTAGGCCCTTAGAATTGTTAGATTAAGGTAATAATCTAAGCCACTGAGCTAAGGAAGTGATATTTGCTAGGATATACAGGGTGGTACATTTAGATCGGTCAGTATGGGCAAGTCGGTAACTACATATAAGACATACAAAGACAATAATATGTTTTTAGGAACCACGTCATCGATTTTGGTGATCAGAAAAACCTGCTTAATTATTAGGTTTTACGGGATCTAGATATATTTTGACGTAGATGGGTAGACTCGTACTGGGAAATCATTAACCTTTTCAACAGAAATGCATGTAGGTAAATATCGCTCTGAATTCCGTGACTGATATATCAGTCGTTGGCGTAGAACCTGCGGTGCTGATATATGTGTCATTGGCGTCGAAAGGTTTAAAGGTCATCTCGGTCTTCATCCCGTAACAAATATAACATAATTTTTCATAACAAATTACTTAGATGCCTTAACGAAAATAAACGAACAAACGAACTACAATTTTATTTTAAACGGGAACACAACGAGGAAACCCAACAACAAGTTTTATTAAAAGACTTTATAAGCTTTGGAAGCGACTTAACTTCAACTATGAAAGTTTTTTAACAATATCAGATTACCTTTGTAGGTATTGGGTAACCATCTCTAAAGAAAAGAGAAGTATACCTACTATCCAGGAGTGATTGAACGTTTTATATGAAACCGCAAAAATGGACCCATAGCCTTTAAAGCAGAATATTGTGGGTTCAAACCAATGTCTACACTTTTCATTGTTTTCATTTCATATTCATGAACTGAAACAATTACTTTGCTCACCTGCGACCTTACGATAGTTACGTTTATGTAAAAAATGCGTGTTCATGCAGTTCCTCCACCTCCACACTGTACCAACACACACAAATCACACAAACCCAACTATCACCACCACCAAACTACACTGACGCGTTTCAATTCAACCAGAACTCATCTTCAGAGTAGGTACCACAACCGTTCACTATGCTACCAAATTTTATATATGGACCTCCGCAAAGTAACGCCTAATTCAATAAATTATTCATTTCATATTTTTATTTCACATTTGGAACTACTCAAAAGTTATCTGAAAGAGATCGTCCTTAAGCAATAAAACAGCCTCTACTTTTAATCTTCTTTTTATAATGTATCGATCGATTTAATATGTACATCGGAAGTCAATAAATGAGAAGTCTCCATGACAACCTCAAATTAGGTGCCACGCCTTTTGCACATTCCGGCCAACGAATTTGAATAACATAACATAATATACTTACTTCTCGAGTATCCACGAAACAGTATAACAGAATTAAAAGTTCAACAAGATACTACTGGAGTAACGACAGCGAATCTCAAACGTCACTCGTCACGCCAAGTGGGCTTTCAGCGGGGAAATCTCATTCCTCTAGAGACTTTGCGAGGGAACGGTAGCTATCGATATACGTGGGTGAGCTTTACGGTGAAGGAAAACATCGCTCTTCCTTCATCAACCGCACAGCTAAGGAGTAAATAGAATTCCCTGCCTGCGACTGTGTTCCCTGAACACTACAATTTGGCCGCTTTCAAGTCTAGGGTGAATGAGCATTCTAGGCAAGCGTGCTCCATTGTAGGCATCTTCGCTTTCCATCAGGCGTGATTGTGGTCAAACGCAAGCCAATATTGCATTAAAAAAAAACCTGTAAACACCTGAGAAGAAATTCAATGGTGTGTGTGAAGTTCCCAATCCGCACTGATCCCGCGTGAGATCTACGGTCCAAGCCCTCTCGTCCTGAGAGACCTATGCCCTACAGTGGGACGTATATAGGCTAATATGACGATAGATGATGGAGGTAGCAAGTTGTCGTTCTTTAAGACGTTCTAAGGGGGAGGTTGGTTAAAAAATTGAAATGTTCTAACTGATGATGATGATGACCGAATATTTGCTACGACTATGACCAGGTTCTGATCAGTAGAAGATAAGTGATTGAGTTGTCTATTTTTTTATACGTAACTAGCTTTTGCCCGCGCCTTCGTTCGCGTGTACCATGAGAATTCCAAAGAACCTAGATATCAAGCAAGCAAACATACAGGCAAGCAAGCAAGCATGCAAGCAAGATTGCTTGCGTGACAATGGGACCATCTCAGAAGTATATTATATTCTTTCAAATAAAAAAAGAATTTTTAAAATCGGTCCACAATTGACCGAGAAATCGGTGAACATACCTACATAAAAAAATACATAAAATGGAATGCATAACCTCCTCCTTTTTTTGAAGTCGGTTAAAGAGCCCTTGCGGCCTACTTACAGTATAAACTTATGAATTAAAATTTGAAATTGAAATTTCAAATTTGAAATTTTAGCGTACAACCAGTAAAACGCAAAATCCCGTTTTTTCCCGTTCCCGTAAGAATTTCGGAAAATACTTTCTTATTACGGGGAAAGTCCTCTCTCAATGCTCCTCTACACTCCCAAGCAACTCATGCCGAATTTCAGCTTTCTACGACCAGTAAAACGAAAAATCCCGTTTTTTCCCGTTCCCGTGGGAAATTTGGAAAGTCCTCTCTCAATGCTCCTCTACACTCCCCAAGCAACCTCATGCCGAATTTCAGCTTTCTACGACCAGAATAACGAAAAATCCCGTTTTTTCACGTTCCCGTGGGAATTTTGGTAAGTCCTCTCTCAATGCTCCTCTACACTCCCCAAGCAACCTATATGCTATATTTAATAGCCGCGAGTAAAAGTTACTAACATATAAGGTCCCATCAGCAAAAAGGTTACATACAATTGAAAATTTCCCCACAACCAAAACACTCAGTAAATCGTCTATAAAGAAAAATGACCACGATTCACATGGTCTCAAAAACACATGTCCAATTACGTAAATTGTCCATTGTGTGAAGATGTCTTAATCGTAAAATACCTTATTAGCATAACTTCTATGAAGGACACTCTCAGATAGCAACACGCCCTTAACCCGTCACGCGTCCATCATACTAAAATTAGTAAAATTAATTTTTGTGCGGGATATGTCCAAGAGACTTCAGTAGTAGTCTCAAGGACATTTTCCGCAAAAAAAAAGTTAGGTACTAACGTAGCCCCTGGGACGCGTGACGCCAAAATCGCAGAACATCCAAAAAATACATGTATAATGTCGCGTAATTCATGATATAAAGGGTTTCAGTTGAATAGGTAGTTCTAAATTGAACATTTAACTGTTGCCACTTGAAACTCGAACACACTTTTCAGTTATTCTGGTACTCCAGCTAACTGCTTTCAATAAGATTTGACGATTTGCTTTTTTGGGTGACAGCGTTTTTGACAATATGTAGTTTGGTTGGACATTATGCTACGCGGTCTAATTGATTATTTTGATGATCTGCGTTATGGATCCTACGCTAATGAGGCAAAAGGCTAATAGGACGACTGACATTTTGCTTCTTGGTCGATTTGCGTCACTGGATATTTTGCTAAATAGACGATTCGGTACTGAGCGAACCAAAAAGCCTTTAAATCTACGTGAACTATGGAAGCATTTCAAAACGCTAACCCTAAAAACAGAGCCCTGTTGTTTATGAGAGCCTTTAGAGGGGTTTTATTGGAGCTAGCCCATTGTGTTAGTTGTGATATATCGCGAACGGCCCAATGCCGCGTAGAGACGTTCATTAGAACATTTGTATCGATATCTACGTAAGGCTGCGAAGCAATTCAACCGTCATATCTTTTTTAGATGTAATTAATAAGAGCAACGAATTTCCAATAAAGATTTCACTGGTCCCTACTCTAGGCACAGCCAGTCAAGCAGATAACCAATTAATTTCCCTGTTACCAAAAACATTCACGCTACTAAAATGCGAGCCTCATCTGCACTTTTCATCAGATGAGATGTTTTTTTCTGGTTTACACGAATATACCCGACTTTTGTAAATTAATGTTGTACGAGACGTTCAATATGGTTGCAAATATATACATATAAAACGATTATTAAAACACGCTTGTTCTTCGCGGCCTGGTAAAGGGTTAAAAAAGTTTTAAAACTGGACCAATCAAATAACCAAATTTATATTTTTTATGGAAATAATTTCTGCTAACAAAGTAACGTTTCTTAAAGAAAGTTGCTAAATAATTATACGCCAACCTTAAAAGTTGTAATACGGCAAAATTTATCATTGTGATTTAGCAGTTATTTTTCATATTCCATTCTTTTATCTTCCAATTATTTTATTCGTTTGTCGCCAAGCACAATGCACATTCCCATAGAACCTATACACACCTATATAGATAATGAATTTCCGACGTTTGATTCAGTAAATGGTTTGTTTTGATACAGAGTTACGCAAACGCGAGATCGATTTCATTCAATTTTTTTCTACTATTTTAAATCGAAACAAAAATATCAAACTTACTCGATGTGTATTTGTATTGGAACGTCCCAACACCACGTAGAACTGGCTGTTCCTATCGGCAGTAAGTCTTCATTTTCTGTATATTGAAATCGTGACTTGTTTGAACAAATTTTCAAAATGGCCCGTTAACAAGATGGTTACCGTTTTATTGGGCTTTACGTGTTTTGTACTGATACGTTCTCTCTTATTGACTTTGGTAGTTTATCCACTGCATCGACACTACATATAATACGCCGTTATAGGTATTAAGAGTACCTCCACAACACGGTAGATGTATACAAGCCATTTACATTTTTGTATTTAATGTAATTTATTGGAGTGGGAGTACGCACCTCTGACTTTTTATTTATTTATTTATGTAGAACCAATCAGCTTGTGCATTATGTACAGTCAAGTGTAAAAATATGGGTGCACACAACTTGCTCATAAATATGTCCCATAGCTCTTATGTCGTCGAATTAAGGTATAGGTATATAACGATGGAAGGATTAAATCGATACTTATTTTTGCACTTGACCGTACATCATATAAATTACAGTAAATACAGCAAGCCAATTAAAGGTTTTGAAATTTATGAGCGAAATCACATTTGAAGTTAACATGAACTTTACGATGAAGACAAACACGTGATGAAACCTGGACACTCCTCCAAAAAAAAACATGTTGTGCGTGAAGTTCCCAATCAACGGCCCAAGCCCTCCCATTCTGAGGAAGGCCTATGTCCTACAGTGGGACGTATATTGGCTACGATGATGAAGGGCAATTTAATTATAAGCTGTTACAAGTTTACAAACCTACAAGTTTCTTTTTTGAACTCGGTTAAAAAACAAAAGTGAATCAACTTAATAATTTATACGGTAAGGCAAACACTAAACAAGTGTCTAGGTATTCGTTCGTGTAGCTGCAGTCGTTGTAAGCTTGGTTCACACGTTGGACGTTAAAAGGACATTTAAGTTATATTATAGCTCGCGAATTACCGGGATTTTTTTAACGTCGTGGACATTGAGATGTGATAATGTGAAGTTTAACCACCTTATTTATAAAAAGTTGTAACTCATTTCGTAAAATTTCGTTTTGTCAGTGTTTTTGAAAGGAAAATGTGAATGATAGATAGAGTAAAAACATGCTTGTCGTTTAGGCAGACTTGCTTGGACCAGAGTTAGAATCCTTTTCCAACAGAGATATGCTACTACGCTACGTTGCTGCGGATGCGTTTCATCATCATCATCATTTCAGCCGAAAGACGTCTACTGCTGAACATAGGCCTCCCCTAAGGCCATATGCGCCATCCTCATCCAGTTCCATACGTGTTATGTGGGCGAGGGTACACAGCTAGTGACCGTATCGCGACTGTATCGATGCGAACGCGCGACAGCATCGCTACTGCAGCGCTACAAAAAGTCGCCGTGGGCGAGGGCCCTTAGTGGGAACGTTAACACAGTTTCGTAGCGTAACTTATACATACATTCTCAAAGCACAGCTGCTAGTGGAATGCCGGAATGTATGGAAATGTGATGAATAATAATAACTCAGGGTTAACGATTTTACTTTTTAACCATACACCATTCAAGCGGCCCTACAAGCCCTATATTCTTGGGCTCTACGAGCCCTAGAATAATAATAAGATAACTCTACATAGTCAAGTCGAGTGGCGTCCAAGGACCGGAAGACGCAGTGTAGGTAGGCCTCCAACAAGATGGAGCGACGGCCTGGTTAAGATTGCGAGATCGCGTTGGATGCGGATGGCACGAGACCGATCGGTTTGGCAAGTCTTGGGGGAGGCCTATGTTCAGCAGTGGACGTCTTTCGGCTCAAATGATGATGATGATGAACTCTACTTACCTATGAACACGACGAAATTTTAGCCGATATAAAATTAGTGTTCCTAATTTGTCTAATGCTAGACAACATAATGCATTAACTCTGTTGGCCGAGACTTTCTAGATCTAGAAAAGGCAAAGACAGGATAAACCACATAGCGTGTTTTTAGATCTATAATAGAAAGTATTCCAGAAGGACCGTTTCAGTCCAAGACTATTTACTAAACTGTCTAACTCACATGTCAGTGAAACCACAAGGTAATAAGCGTGACAGTTCAAGCAATGGGACCCTTGATTCATCACCCGCAGCTAGCAATCAGACCGGTAGGTAAATCGCTTTCATGTTGACCGTTACCATTATTTTTACCCGATTGCGAAGAAGGCTCATGTTTTACGCGGTTTGTTTTCGATAAAGATCTGCAGAAGAAATGAAACGATCAACAACAATATTAAAACGTTTATTCCGTAAAAAGGCCGCAAAGAGCTCTTTTACAAGTTTATTTTCTGGTTCCATACCTACCTCAAAAGATGGAACGAAAAAACGGAACATTTATAGGATCACTTTGTAGTCTGTCCGTCCATCTGTCTGTCAATACCCTTTTATCTCGGGAACAGTCTACAGTCTCTTGAGGGCGTGAAAAAATCAACGTTTAAGCTAACGTAAAAAAAAGATACGGCCGTTTATGCCGCAAAAAACGTATATTTCGACACTCTCAAAGGAATCAAATTTTATAGGGTATTTTCTGTTGAGCTAGATTTATGAGCAAGCAATACCGTCTTATACTACTAACAAGTAAAGAAAAATCTGAAACTATTTGGAAACCCTTTAAATATTCTATGGAGACCTATAGTAGGGAGGTGGCATGTTAGGGACACGTATTTAATGGGAAAATTCAAAATAAAAGTCTACACATACACACACACATTGCACATTTTTTAAAGATGCGAAAATAAACAACTAAGAAATGATTAATGACAATTATTGTATTTAATTTCAATAGTTTAAATAATAAGAGCTTCCTATACTTGACGACCGCTTTAGCCTAGTTGGTAGTGACCCTGCCTACGAAGCAAGAGGTCCTGGGTTCAAATCCCGGTTAGGGCATTTATTTGTGTGATGAGCACGAATATTTGTTCCTGAGTTATGGATGTTTTCTATGTATTTAAGTATTTATTTATCTATATAAGTATGTTTATCGTCGTCTAGTACCCATAGTACAAGCTTTGCTTAGTTTGGGACTAGGTCGATTTGTGTAAGATTGTCCCCTAATATTTATTTATTTATTTATTTATTTATACTATAAAGGTTTAGGTACTTTCCTAAATGTAAACAAACATCAGCTGCCAACACGACCAAAACTTATGGCGTCAAATGCAATATTTGTAATTGACTTTCACACGTCACATTTTCGACGTACTCTTTAGTTCAGTATAATAAGGTGTTTGTTTACATTTAGTAAAGTACCTAAACCTTTATAGTATATATAGAAAGCATTGTCCTTTTCAATGCGCGTCCCTTTCATGCTACTCTCCCCTACTAAGTAACCACATAAAGGCGAATGCCTGGATGTCCGTCGATAAACCTCAAGTGTTGTAGTTTCTCATATTATGCAATATTGTTTCCAGTGCGCAGCCGGGCGCGCAGCATGGCAGGAGGCGGCGGCGATGTCGGTTGGCGGCGGCGGCGCCGGCGCGGGCGGCGCGGCGCGGCGCTGCTCCGTGCTGGGAGACCACCCCGGCGCCAGGCGCGACCAGCGCGGGAAGTGGCACAGAAACAACCGGGTACGAAACACAACACAATAAAAAAATAAGTCATTACTAAAAAATATTGGCTATATACCCTTAATTTTTGCCATGTCCACAGAATAGACGAAAAAAAATTTGTATGTCCCTACTCGTAGGTAGGCCTCCAACAAGATGGAGTGACGATCTAGTTAAAGTTGCGGGAACATGTTGGATGCGGATGGCGCAGGGTCTGTCTGTTTGCCATACGTTGAGGCAGGCCTGTGATTAGCAGTAGGTAAATGTCTTTCGGCTGAAATTATGATGATGACTACATAGGTATTTACATGGAAAGCAGAACAGTTTTTTTGCAGTGATTTTCGTATTGTTTTCTTTAAGTACATGTGTTGGGAACATGGGAGGCTTATACTTCTCGGCAAATTTAATATTTCACTGTCAACTAAATGTAATAGAATAGTAACAAGCTTTGTCTTCCAAATTTTTTGTACGAAAAAGATCTATTATTATTATTATTATTATTATCCGACCGGTTTTCCTCGTAGACAGAGCGACCGGCCGGTGCGCCGTGACTTATATCTTAGTTTCTTAAAACTAATAAATAAATAGTGCACGGTGTTTTAGATTGAAATTTTGCTTCATAAGTTGTTAGATAGATACTTTATGTGTGGCTATTGCATGATTTTGTTAGTAAACTTTAAATAATGCGGAATGGATCATCGAGACAAACCAATCTGGTTTTACGATGATGGTCTTATATGTATACACCTATTGTTAAGTAATTTTGATTTATCTCTGTAAAATAAAAATATTCCCCTCAATGGCGGCCTTGGGCCAATGTCAGTTATATTTTGCCGTTATTCGGTAAAAAAAATATAAAACGAAATTATGAGACGTAATGGTGGGTGAACGATGGATGACAGTGAAAAAAATGCTATCAAAAAAATCCAAACTGATCTATACTAACTTTAACTTAAATTATACCTCCTGCCTTTCTTACAAAAATGATCCTGATAGGCTGAGAGACAGATTGACAGAACGAAATTATAAGGGCTCTATTTTTGCCATTTTGTCTATGGAATTCTAAAAACAGTATACTATTCCTATAATGTCTATTCTATAGACAGTAGAAGTTTTAATCTGGGAGTTTACAATACACATAATAGTTAAAAAAAGCATTAAATAAACCGTTATAAATCTTCACATCCAACATCCAATCATTGACTCAAGAACCGAGTGAATTCATCGAAAATTTAAAAAGTCAAGTCATCCATGGAGAGCCACTTGTTTTGGTTCAGGTTATTCTGCTCAGTCATCAATCTTCGTTTGTGAATGGCCTGAGTGGAACTGAGTGCTCTCAAAATATCTGACTGGACGCATGTCAGAAGTAAAGGAACCGTTAGAAGGTTTTTGATTCGGTGTATATTCGGTTTTTGAGAAAATGCTGAGGGCATTTCCAATTTAAAATGTGATTAACTTTCTCAAATGTAGAAATTGTGGGGTTTTCTTTTCAATATCACGAGTGCTATTCATTTAGGCTAATTTCAGATGAACGCGGGACGACGCGCGGTAGGCTCGACGCGCGGTTTAAGATTGTTACTAATCAATGTTGTTGTGTACATGACCATGTTTACTTATTGGGACCGTGCACGACGGTGGCGCCGTGTAGCGTTGACAACATTTCCTCCTCATTTACTTCCAATTATTGCCGTGTTGTGCGCTGCGATCGTTTTCTGTACCTACCCCACCATCCGCTTCGCATTATAGCCAATATGGCTCGTCTCAAAAGAGACACAAAAATTTTTAGTCACCAAAATCTCTCTTAGTCGCTCTTGATTCTAAGTAAGAAACCCCCATTTACTCATTAGAAAAAGTTAATTGCACTTTGAAATGCCCGCTGATGCATTTTCCCAGAGACAAAATAAAGCTAGATCGATTGTTTACTCCTAAAAACCATTATTGCTAGAGACGTTTCCCAGGTCCCCAAAATAAATAATAAATCTAAGAAACGCTCGTTTAAAGGGATAGAATATATGTCTCATTAAAACAATTCAATATTTTCATTACAAAATGTGTGCATTTCAGGTACGGGACGCGTCGTACGGCTCGTCATCGGATTCGGATGGGGAGGCGGAGGGTGCGAGCGGGGAGCCGTGGGGGGTGGCGCGGCTGTTGTACGCCGGACTCGGCACGCTCGCCGTCGGCCTCGTCGTCTACTTCGTCGGCACTGGCGACAAGGTAGAGACACTACACTGTTGTAGAGAGCTGTGAGGATGGCGCGCCTGTTATACTTACGCCGGTCTCGGCACGCTTGCCGTCGGCCTCGTCGTCTACTTTGTCAGCACTGGCGACAAGGTAAAGATACTACATTGTTGTAGGGAGCCGTGGGGGAGACGCGGCTGTTGTATGCCGGTCTCGGCACGCTCGCCGTCGGCCTCGTCATGTACTTCGTCGGCACTGCCGAAAAGGTACAGTTTACTACACTGCTGTGGGGAGCCGTGGGGGTTGGCGCGGCTATTGTACGCCGGCCTCGCAACGCTCGCTGTCGGTCACGTCATCTAGGTACTTCGTCGCTGGCAACAGTGACAACTGAATATGATATGGCGATTGAAACGCTACTACTGGCACCTGGCATGGATCTCCGTAAAGTAACGCCTGAAAGTAAAATCTCTAAGAATTTGCCGGGGACAAATTCTACGCTTATAGCAAAGTAGGTATTGAATACATATTATTATATTTGTCTTTGTTAATTTGTGTTTTCTGTTTCAATCAACGCTTAAACCTGATACAAATTAGGCGTTCCAAAGCGCGCCTTTTGGACAGTCCCGTTTCACGAATTAAGATTTCCCGTATAGCTCACACTAGAAGCTCACGTCGTCATGGTGTACGATAAATTCCGATCAGTTAGGTACTTTTTGAAATGTTAAAACGTGCGCTTCGAATCGCCTAATGTGTATCAGGTCCCATTTTATATAAGATTGGGCTCTGATTAGGGTATTTATGTGATTCCAGGGGTTCAAAACGCCAGCCCTGCGTCTGGTGGGCCCTTCGCTCATCATCGCCGGGCTGGCGTGTTGTTTGCTGCGAATTGCCTTCTGTATATTCGCCAAGCCATGCTGCCGACGGCGGACCAACTACAAGGAGAGCAGAAGGTATGATCCACAGAACGAATAATAAAAAGAAGCGAAATATCACGTGATTTAAAATCGCTCGGCGCCTAAATGGCTAAAAGTCATAAATTCTTATATTTATCGCGTGGTTTGCCCTTTTTTAACATTCATGATATTAAAGAATCGAACATCGTCGAATAGAAAACAAGCACGCAGGGAGAGGGGGGATTAAAATTACTTACAAATCTAAATTTACTGATATTATTTATTTATGACACACAGAATCGTTTCCTCACTCTTCACACGGACATCTCACGAAATTCCTTTTAAAGTTTATTCCTAACTGAAACCGTGTAGATCAATACCATCAGCTTACTCTAATTCTGCCACCAAGCAGCACTGCTTGTGCTGCTGTGTCCTGGTGTAGAAAGTAAGAGAGCCAATGAAATAACTTGCACATGAGATAATTATTCTACCTTAGCCTTCAAGGCTAACAGCATATATCAATGATCCCCTGATGGTGCAGGTGACTATGGGAGGTAGTTTTTACAGATTCCCTGTCCCGAAGCAATGTGCGGCCTTCTTTCGACACATCTCCATAGTAACAATTCCATTAAACGCTCATAGAGTCATGAGGCAAATGTGCTTCATGGACGTACCGGTAAAATCACACATGAGGCGCATGTGCCTCATAGGACAGGGAACCTGTTAACCACCCAATAAAAAAAGAGTCACTAACAAAGCGATTTATCGTTCCAGACTGTCTGGATGCGGAGAAGGCGAGGAGATGCCTCTGGCGGGAGGCGCGCGGGCCGGTCCCGCGCAATGTTCGCCAGCGCGACGCCTGGACGCATCGTCCTGCGACGTGTCCAGCCTATCCAGCGGGGAAGAAGACGAACGACTGCGGCGGTACCGAACCGCCGCCGCCCCCCCTGCAGTCCCCCACGTGGCGTTACCCACGAAACCCACCACCGCGCCTCCTACCAAAAGACCACCGCCGCGAAACGTCTCCTTCGCAGGAGCTACAGCTGAAGGCGAGCTTGTTCTCAGCCCCGCTCAGCTACGCTCCTAACCAAGCAATAAACCCTAACTGGGTTCTTTCTGACTCTAACGTGGACTCTTGAAGTGACTCTCCATTAAGCTAAGATTATTTGCACGTTTGAATATATTATTGCAAGCTCCTATCGATATTCCTAATTGTAAGTCTGTTTTTCTACTTTTAATTTTGTCTTGCTATGAATAAGGAAGGGTTTGGTTTCAATTTAGCGATGTATCATGAAATGCTGCTGTTAAAGGTTTTTTTTACTTCTCAACAAAAGATGACTCAAATTTTTCGTTCTTTTTCATTGTCACTAAGTACTTTCCTTTAGTAATGGTCCAGTTAGAAAGGGAAGCACATAGTGCCTTAGAGAACAGGGAAACAAAAGAAATGGCTCATTATACTATATGTCAAGGGTTCCCAAACTGTGCGTTGCGTCGTTCCGAGACGCACGCACTCGACAATCTTCGTGGTCTCGCTGTAATAGTGTTTCTAACCGTGATGGTTAGGATCACAATGATTATCCGCGATATAAGCGATAGAACGGGTCCCATTCGCGTTCCATAACATTGGAAGTCATAATGTAATGTTTGCTATAATGATCATTTACCATAACTCTTCTTTTTTTGAAACCGTAAAATTTTCAGCAACTTTGAAGCGGTCATCTTGCAATTTTTTTATGGCAAATGATCATTGGCAAAATTACATTAGGGTTTTTTTTTAACTGGAAGAATTTAATTTTGACTATAGAATTAATATTTATGAATCTGAATATAGAACCCGATAGAAAATCGTTGTCTAATGAGTAATTATTTCGTGTTTCATGGTATATCACTAAATTGTTTAATTATTTTCGCAGCAGGACTGCAGTTCAATGCAGTGTTTGAGGAATTGCTAGACCAATATTGTAAACGTGTACTGTCTAACTAGTCAGCCGAAACTAAGGTACAGTAATTAAAAAAATATATACGTTTTCCCTCCGTTGTCCTAAATAAGATATTAAGGTCCCTAATGCGGCAATTACACTACTTCCTTCACCTAATGCGTTATTCCAACAGTTATGTTTCAAACTACTTCTGCGAAGGAACGCGCGGTCTTCACGTTAGTCTGTCCGCCTACCGCGGTGGCCATAACGATTGGCCATTATGATTTTAATACGAGTAAAATGAAGGTGTTACTAAAAATCGTCTTAACTTCTACAGTTGAGAGTTGAATTATTTAACAATAATAAGTGTTAATAAATTACTATTTTTCACTTCAGACATTGGGTTATTTATTGTAAAACAAGCGCGAGCTCGGTCGTTAATTTTTTTTTATATGAAACTTCTTTTATAAATTTCGAAGATTAATTCAAAGGATACAGATGCTTCCTACTAGGGCACGTTGGGAATTACTGATTAGTTAATAGAACGCTGAACTGAACCAATACAATTTTTGTTATTATATTTTTCACACTACAGGTTTTTGTTCTAATTTATATAATAAATGAAAAGCGATTTTTAAAACTAATGTTATCGATTACTGTACCTCTGTCAGTAAGCGCATTTGATATTTTTACATTTTTCTCTTTGATGTGTCTATTCTAATGACTGGGACAGATCTGCGCCTAAAGCCATTAAATCTACATAAAATGCAGAAGGTAAACGTCCCTGTGCTCGACACTGGCCCATTATTTATCTACATGGCACCTTTAATCTTATGTCACAGTAAGAAAGGTGACAGATGGGTGTCATCTTCTAGGCGTTGAGGTGTCGAGCATTAGTACGTTTACCGTACATCAATGTTGGCGCAACTCTGGTTTCAGTTTAAGCATATAATGAGCTTTAGACAACATTCATTCTAATCGGTCCATACATAAACCTATTTGGAAATCTGTATTGTAAGAGTAAAGGATTCAATAATTATGAAACAAGTTGAATATTGGGCAAAATTTTATTAAAAAAACGAAATACTTTGAGCAATATAAATTATTATTTAAGGTCGTGTAGTCAACAGAACTGTATGTGTATTGCGACTATTAAGACGCTATTTTATTCACTATATGTATTAAGGAACAAATTTGTATTTAAAAACCTTTTGATTCCTGATCTAAGTGGTACTATACTGAAACATTCTCACAGTAAGGTGGACTCGAACGGTCCAGAATTAGCTATAGAACTGAGTTGAGTGCTAACTCAAGGTTAAGAACTGTCAAAATATATGAAACTGTCCTCGATAATCCAGGGTTTACGATTTAATTTTTAACCCTGGACCGTACAAGTGGCCCAAAGTCATAATCATAATATTAATTTTCATTGTCAGGAACTGCGCTGCCAATACGGCATTTTCTGTTAATAAATTTTAGTGGGTCACAATTCAATTGTTTTATGCAACGACAAGACATACTTTGGACGCCTAAAACGGACTTGTTAAAACGAAATCATTCTGGCAACCACCTGAAATAGGTTACTTCACTAATGATTCAGATTCACGAAAGTGGTCGGAAGTGGCCAGAAATTGTCGGCGACAGCAAATATTCTGCTATGTTTGCCAGATGTGTTGACAGAAACCGTTGAACATTGTGTGATAATATCTATACGTTTTCATGAAATGGTGAGGAAGCGCATGCGAATGGGTTAAATAATAACAAAGAAAATAATTTGTTAGCTGTACGATTTTAATGTAGGAACCCCAAGGATGGGGTGTCAGATTCGTTTTTGGACGGATTTTAAAAATATATAAATATTAATAATTGTTTCAAATATTATTATGCTAGTTTTATTACACCATCATATTGAAGAATCTTTTACTCTCATAATCGTCGTAATCTCAATGCTAAATAGTTATTGTGTGAACTAAAAATTATGTTAAAACTGCCTACTACTAGACGCGAATTTATATTTAAATATAAAAGTCATAAAAATAGATTTATAACTGACAATAATGATTGTTAACTGATGTGTAAAGTGTTATGGAGTGCGTTAATTTATTTTTATTGTTCTCAACATGTTAAAGGTAGTTCAAGCGCCGAAATTAGCTACAGAACAGTACCTAACCACTAATTATATTAATTTGAGAAAATTATTTATATATTATGGCGTTGATACTTTTTAGAGATATAAAAACCCTTATTATTAGTTTGAACTTTGTTTTTTTAAGCATGCATGTTGAATATAATATAATGTTCAGATACAAGGCGTACGAACTACGTGAGACACCAAAAATATACTTAGCTAACTGAATAAAAGTTGGTGTAAAAATAGTGAGTGATACATACTGTAAGACAGTAATGTTTTTATGTGTAGATAAGTACGTGAGGTAATTTTAATAATACATACATGAGTGTTACGCGTGCATTGTATATTGCACAATATAGTAAATAATGTTTATAATATTAAATATACTATATATTTTAGAAATATTTGCACCTTTAGTAGTGAATTATTACAATGTATATCTGCAGATTTTAGCTAGAATATATTTATGATGATACTATTAATGAGTGTCGTTGACAAAGTTTCAAGTTAAGTTTCTATGAGACGAAACAACAAAAATATTGTACTTATTGTGAAGGTTTTCATTCGTTTCTGTCAATTATACCTTTGTAATCAGGAAGGCTTTGTGAGACTAAGGGTGCGGCTTGGCGTTCGATTGGCGTGAACATATAAGTCAAGTTAAAACGTTGATTTGCTTGCTTTATTTGTACAGAACATAACACAATGTCAAGCGAGCGTCGCGCCAAGCCAGCAGTTTGGCAAAACCTTTAAAGTGTAGTTATTTTGAATTATTTAAGTGTAAGAACGGTCAATTACTTAACTATCATTTCTGGGGTAAGATTTGTCAGTTTGCTTCTTTGTTTGTCTAGAAGCGTGTTCCGTAATAATTTGATAGGTCGTCAAATACAAATTGCTGTTGTAAAATGCCGTTATATATTTTTCTATTTTTTTCTTGTGTTAGTTTTGTGGTTCGTCACAGAAACCTAAGTGCCTTTTCACTCGCTCCGGTTGCCGGGTAGTTGGCCACAGGTATACGGTAAGTTATACAGGTGCCGTTACCAGTGTGAAGACAACCATACTTGTCCATAGACGAACACAGAGCTATCTTAGAACATGCCGGGGCCTTTAAACACCAAAGAACATGGGGCCCCGTTGGAAAGCGTTAAAGCGAATATCATTACGCACAATATCATTACACAGGATATCATTACACAGGTTAGCATTACACAGGTACTACGGGCTCGTGTGCCCTTATAGAAATGACGACACAGAACGAACACCACGAGGCAGCTACTGGACACCGACTAGACTACGGTCACGTGTTTTAATTTGGGAAACATTTCGAAAAAATATCCTTTGAATTCATATACAATATGACAAGACTGTCAACCTTAAGTGGGTCCCAAATTAAAGCTCGTGAGTAGAGTAGCTATGCGGCAATCGGTACGTGTGAAAAGCTACTAACGATGTGAATTTTGTACAAGAAACATAATTTCATAACACCAACTTACTGCAGATGCTACAAGCTACCTAGGTTCTCATCTTATTCCTTTTAAGTAAACAATAATAAACACAACAGCAATTAGTATTTACAAATGTTAAATATGTTTATAATTATAAGTTATTTTGATATTGCATAAACATAATAACTATACAAAAAAAAACGGAAAACTAAAAAATCCTAAAAAACTACGTAGGCAATAACCAATTGATTGACATTTTCAGGAAACCCGACTCTAACCCATAACCACAGACACATGATTGGAATTCTTTACCTGTTCTAAACGTCAAAAACTACAGTATGATAACTTTTCAAATTCCGCTGAGGGCACCCAAAGCGAGTAATGTAAAAGTGACCTTTAATCCTGCGCATATAGATTTAAGCGAAGGTTTAAACATGACGACAGTGTAAAAGGCAGGTCGTAGAAAGTTAGTTCCAAGAATAATGTTTTTCGATGTCTACACGTTAAACCAGAATAGGTTACTATAGGTAAGTTGACCAAAAAATTCTTTATCCAATTGTCATTTGCAGGGCTGTAACGTCAATACTCGTACTATTTCCATTTACAACCCAGTGTAACAGTCAGCCTACCTATGTTATTTGTTTTAGGGTTTCCCTATGTTTCTTTCCAAAATAAGCCTTGCTAAGACAGCAAAGGCAAAAGCCAATAATATAGGTATTTACCTAAAAAAAAAGATTTTTTATCGAGATCAAAACTGACAATGCAATTTTTTGGTCTACTACGCTTCATACAAAAATAAACATTAATTTAACATTTATAATTTAACACCAAATGATCAGAGTCGTTCGTAAATAGATGTTAAGAAAAAAATGAGCTTCTTTTAGACTTACTGGCTTGTGTAACGAGTGTTGTGTATCAAAGTAGATCTCCAATCACATCGCGAGGCCGATTCTATGAAATCTATGATCGGAAAAAAATAATGGTAATTTAACGGTCTTAATAATTATCTGGCTGTATTTCCTTTGCCTCCTCAGCAGGATGAATAAAAAAACACAATTTATAAGAGCGCGAGTGTGTATGTGTGTGTGTTTGTTTTTTTTTAATTTGTAATTTTCCATATATTTTTTTGTTTTTTATTAATTCCTGAATTATTTAATTAACAATAAAATGATGAATGATTTGCATAAAAAAATTTAATAAAGTAAACTGATTTAAAAGATGTACTTAATAACAAGTGGAATAGAAATGTTGTCATGTGTATTTCGTTCCAGAACCAATATCACGTTTTTACCTCCTCCTGTTAATGCGCGCTCGGTATTTTTGTGTTTTCATAGGTTTATGGTAAATTACGGTACCTAGGTACCCAAACGCCAAGTGATCAGTTTTTTTTAAGAATTGGCTTCCGATTTAAATGGTGTTTTCGATTAATTATTAGTGGTTCTGTATTTCTACCAGATAACTGAAAACCGTACTAGAATATTTTGCCATTTGTAAAGAAATGGGTCCACGAAATTAATGCGGGCCAACCTCTCGAATATTCTCATGTTTATTTTCTCAGCTCTCCCTGTATCCAAATAATTGCTTAAAAAGTCTGTTAAATTATTGCAGAGATGGTGGTCAAAAAAGGAATCGACGAAATATATCTACGAAAATCTATGAAAACAAACACAATGTATGCTCATTGACAGCGGGAGAGGGAAAATTTTGCATTTTTTGTATGCACAGGTGAATTGAATAGGCATAATTACAACAGTAGGTATATTTACAAAAACCGGGAAACGTTTAGGGTTGTTTGTTATAGACGGACAGGCTTTATAGTATTATTCGTAGTATAGTCGGGGCAAGAAAAGGTCCGTCACTTTTCGACTCTATGTCAACGAGTTAAGGTCGAAAAGTGACGAACCTTTTCTTACCCCGACTATACCTACTACGAAACCCGATTTTCGAACTTCGTATCCTGCTGTTCCGTGCATGCTAATAGTCTTAAACAGAAGAGGGAAAGGGATGGTATGATACGAACTCTGAATTTCGTAGTAGCCCCCTATTATTTGCATTTGCTGTATTGTCACGAGGACACTAATTACGTATATAATTGCTAGTATTCCAAATTAGATTAGATCATAGAATCGATCTTGCGATAAAAATCATGCTCATATTTTCTTTTCAAATTTCACGTCAATCCGCATTTTGACCACGATTTGTATTGTGCTTCTTGGGCACTTTGTTGTTTATTACATTTTTGTTGAACAGTATTTTTAAGAGGAAACGCACACAAACTGGTGACAGGGTTAATTTATTTTGTCTATAGCAGGAAAAAGTTCTGCTCAAACTTTAAAACTCAAAACGTCTTCGCAAAAAATAATACACACGATTCTATTTTAGATTAGCATATTCAATTCTCTTCATGCTTGGAAGTACCTACTCCTTAATATTTTGAGGATGTAGAAGTTACCTACTGGGCGTATTTTTGTAAACAAAGTTTGTCTGCATATTTACTAAAAGTATACCTACTTATCTCGTCGTTTTATACATAGAGGAATTTAAACTTGGGTACACTTTGCTCTACAATGCAAAACTTAACTAATCATGGGATTATGATATGATCGATTCGGCTTAGGTTTTGGCAAATATAATTTAAAAAAAAACACAAAATGGGCGCCTATTTTATATCGTCGTCTAGTACCCATAGTACAAGCTTTGCTTAGTTTGGGACTAGGTCGATTTGTGTGAGATTGTCCCCTAATATTATTATTATTATTAAATAATATAGACCTTAATTGAAAATAGAATTTGCTTGCACCGAAACTTAAGTTCCTGGATATTATACGGTTATATTTAATTTTATTTCAATATTTTAAAAGCGTTAGTATGTAATATGTATTTTTAGAAGAAATATTTCAGATTAAAGTTTGCAATGACTTGGGAAGTCTTTGATGAACCTAACTCTTTAAAAAGTTCTTATATAGGTAGTAACGAAATGCAGCATGATTCAAATAACGAAAATTAAAGTCACTTAAATCAAAGTTATACCCAAAAATCAGTGTTATGCTGTGAGTAGGTACATGTCTCTAATAAATACACATAATTAATTTATGTTCACACCCATAAAAATACTGGCACCAATTTCGTATAAATATAAAAAAAAAAAATTCTCGTTGATTTAAGTATGTCATGCTTCCAAAAAGCTTGCCAGGGGCAGCTTCTTTCACGTTTCCTACTAAGTGCTTGATGTAGTTTTATTTGTTAAAAGAATGTTCTATGGCCTAAGCAGCTACGGTTTTGATATTATCTTATTAACCCATCAAATGAACAAGAGCATAATTATTACTTTCTGTACTATCGAATTATTTGATTCCTAACTCACCGTGAAATTTTCTCACAGCGAATTTCGTTTGTGTGAAAAGGTTTCATAGTGGGTGACGATTCAGTTGCTTATAACCTTCCTATACCTACAGAATACGGTCCAGTTATTAATGCAAACCGAAGCGAATAATGGCCGACAGTAATTTTATATAGTCATGGTTAAAAATAAAATTTCACCCAAAGTTATTCAGGAACAAATAATATACTAAGATTCAGAATCTATGTTTAAGACTTTGTGGGATGTAACTTGTTGGGGTTGAGTTCAAAAAGTTGAAAATTGTTAAGTAACTGGTACTTAAGTACGCACACTCATCAAAAGTAGGTACCTAAGGTTTTATACCTATCTAGGTTTATCTAGGGCTTTCTATCTAGTTTTGAACATTTCAGTATATTACTACTGAGAGAAAACAACACATTTGTCTATGGATAAAAAATATCCCTAAGCACTTTTGATGAGTGTAGTTAATCGTACAAAACTATACCTTTCTCCACATAATTTAATCATACGATTGCATTTTTAATGTTTATCGAACAACGGATTTTTTCGTAGGTACTTTATTTAATATAGCGATCTTGTCTGTATACCAATACAAAACAATAAAGTAAGCTTAACACTGATATAAGATAAAAAAAAAACAAGTGTTTTGAACGTAGCTAAATACACTCGGAGATGGTTTCCTATTTAGTTTAGATGTACTTAAATTGAGGTTTGTGCCTGTACAATAGATTATTTATTAGGCTAACTGTATTGACAAATCTTAAGTGAAGATTGTTTTTGTAACTACTGAGGCCAATAGTTAAAAATAATAACCCATCACTAAACCAGCACGTTTAGAGACCAACAATAAAGAACGAAAGAACTAGAGTAGAAAATGCATGGCAGAGAATCTAAAATATCTTTTACCTACATACGAAATCGTTGTCATTTTCAAGCATTTTACGTCAAAAATGTAGCAATTACGAAGAATATGGTGACCATATTTGATGAGTAGATTCGAGTGGATACTCTTTATTGTCGTATTCTAAACATTGGTTAACAAAATTATTGCCATGTTCAAGCATTTTAGGTCGAAATAGGACATACTTAGGTACGCATAAAAAAATAACGTCTCATTTAATGTAGCTATGTGAAATAATACTAAAATCCAGGGCGCAAACCATCGCGAAATAACATAGCGTATTACTATGATCCCGCTTAAGCAGTCTTCACGTAAGCAACGTCTAATAAATAAGTTGCGCCGACCAAAATACAAAATAAGTTTTGCATTATATTCGTATAAGCCATATAAGACTAGTCATTAATTTTAAATGTAAATTAAAGGCATTAATTTGAGCGGCTGCGTTAAATAAACATGTAAGAAATTATTTTCAGTATTTTAAAGCAAATAGTTAAGTATGTTTTTTACGTGATCATTCTTTGGATAATATGAAAACATGAATGGACACCTGTCATTTTAAAATACACTGAACACTAATTATTGTATTTATTTAAGCAAACAACTTTACTATAGTACTTAAGTTATTTATTTATAGCACACTATTTATAATTAATATCTGCAATAATTAAGCAGATATAAATGAAATTTTAAGTAAAAAAAAATTGGAACTACATCGAATATTTTACATTGTAATTTATTGTGAGAAAACTAATTCAAAAGTGTGAATTAGAAAATGTTATTTGTTTTTCTTAATTGTAATTGCAAATTTTTATGTCGTACATAGCGCTCAAGATATTAGACTTTTTAAATGATAATGAGCAATGGTATTTGATGTTATTTATTGCATTTATGTAAATAATTGTTTGAGATCATTCCCCGTATTGTTCATTGAATTGTTTGTATTATTTATAGGCATTGGTGCATATCATGTGTATAGAGCAGATGATTAATCAAATAAATTAGAACGAAAAATATAGTTGACGATCATGTTTTATTTCATTAAAGTCAATGAGTTACAACTGTATTACCTTGCTCCTCTGCGGAGACCGAGTTTGACCCTAGCGAGTTCTAGTCCTAGCTCAATTGATGTAAAGCAAACAACACCAACAACAAGATGGAGCGACGACCTGGTTGAGGTTACGGGTTCGCGTTGAATGCGGATGGCACGGGACCGATCTGTTTGGCGAGCCTTGGAGGAGGCCTATGTTCCGCAGTGGACGTCTTCCGGCTGAAATGGTGATGTTGTGATGAAACCTCGTTTTGGGAACCCTAAAAACCAAGTCCGGCAAGCAGCAACTTAAATCGAAATTGATTGTGATAAAAAAAAATTGATTGTGCCAATTCATAACAGAAGACGAGACAGAGAGTGATCTTTAAAGTGACAGTGATGAATCATTTGAATTTCCTGACTCAGATTTTGATAATGGTTCAGAATTAATGAATTATTAAAATAAATGTTTTTAATAATTAAATCCGTTGTTTCTTTTCATTCATTTTCATTTCTTTTGTACGTACAATGTACGAACGTTTTCAGATATTTTTTATTTGTGAAATGTGTTGCCAGTTGCCAGTCCTTTTTTAGGGTTCCGGAGCCAAAATAGCAAAACGGAACCCTTATAGTTTCGTCGTGTCGTCGGCCCGCCGAGCCCCCTTTCCAGTAGCGATGCTTCTATTTCCACTCTGAGGGACGCAAGATAACTGACGAATCTAACCAGGTTAAACGAGAGGTGGTGTAAGAATATTTTTTATTGCGGGGGTCTCCGCCCCCCGAGCCCCCCCCCCCCCCCCCCTCGAAGAGCGGGGCTTCAATTTCCACTCTGAGTGGCGTAAGATACTAGAGAACTAATGAACCTAACCAGGTTAAACAGGGGGTGGATTGAAGGTGTTTTATATTGCGGGGGGCTCGGCCCCCCGAGCCCCCCTTCCAGTACCAAGGCTTCAATTTTAACTCTGAGAGACGCAAGATAACTAACGAATCTGGTAAGGTTAAACGGGAGGCGGTTTGACAGTGTTTTTTTTAGCGGGGGGCTCCGCCCCCCGAGCCCCCCCTCTATTCCGCTTTAAAGAGCGCAAGGTAACTAACGAATCTAACCAGGTTAAACGGGAGGTGGTTTGTAGGTATTTTATATTGCCCCCTTTTCTTTGTAGGTGCCATACCTACTTATAGTTTAGGTGAATGACTTACACAACTCTTAGGACTGCTTTGGCCAATTAATATTGTAGGTAATCCGATGTTCTTGTTATCAATAAAGAACGAACAAATAAGCTTTAGGACTTTCAACAGTATGCCAAACATTCTTGGCCAGAAATTTTTAGAACAATCAACATTATGCGATACAACAGGCACTCTTTGCTGACTGTACTTTTTGACCCTGGTTACCAAAGTACTCTTCAAAACGAATCAAATGAGCTCAAACTCGATGGGGTTATGTCGTTTTATTACGGAGTTCTTATGGTCACCTTCTAACTCCATCTTCAGATCCTAGTTACCATCTAGGATCAAAGTACTCGTCAAGACAAATCAAATGAGCCCAAACTCAATGCGGTCGTATCGCTTTATTACAGAGTTTCTATGGCCATCTTTCAGCTCCATCATCAGATCAGCTCCATGTCATAATAATATGGCATTGTCATCCAATTTACATACTTATGCCTGCAAAATTTCAGCTCAATTGGAAACCGGTTCAAATTTAACTTGCAAGATTTGACCCGTTGAGAAGTTCTGTTGGCCATCTACAGTCTTCTTCAGCAGGTCCAGTTTACCAAATGATATTTTCTGAATGCAAATACTTCACTTGATGCTAAAAATGCTAAAATCACCATAGGTTTGCCTCTAAAATTTGAAGGTTGCCCTCGATTTCTCTAGGATCCCATGATCAGATCTTGACTTGGTGCCAATGGGACTACCTCAGGAGTATACTCTTTCAAACAAAAAAAGAATTTTGAAAATCGGTTCACAATTGAGGGAGTAATCGCGTAACAAACACACAAAAAAAAAAAAAACATACAGACGAATTGAGAACCTCCTCTTTTTTTTTGAAGTCGGTTAAAAAAGTATAGTCGCTACACTCGTCTAACTTTTATAGCATGGGGTATCGTAGGACAGGCTTTTAAAATCATTATGGGGTTGTGAAGATTTTTCGATACAGTGATTCGTTTACGAAAAAATATTCAACTTCAAAGTGAAACTTTTAGGTAAAATCGAGCGGTCCCAACCGCTAAAAGGTAAACTGTTGGTATAAAAATTTTGAAAAATCAGGATGGGAGGAAATACTTCAAATTAACAAGGAAAACTATAACGGCTAAGTTTGCTTGAGAATTATTAGTAGTTGAAGAGTAAATAGCAGCCTGACCCACAAAATATTGCATGTTTAATAGTAAAATTAATAAGATTTGCAAGGAATTTTTCGTAACAGCTGCGGAACCATTACTATTCTTACCCTTGTATTTCGTAAGCGAGTAAGTACCTATATGCCAATTCCGCAAAAAATCAATAGGTATGTTTATCATCTTGACCGTCACAGTCGAACGACTGAATTGCGTAAGAGCGAATGAAAATATTCACACGGCAATATAAATATAAATAAATATAAATATAAATATTAGGGGACAATCTTACACAAATCGAACTAGTCCCAAACTAAGCAAACCTTGTACTATGGGTACTAGACGACGATAAACATACTTATATAGATAAATAAATACTTAAATACATAGAAAACATCCATAACTCAGGAACAAATATTCATGCTCATCACACAAATAAATGCCCTTACCGGGATTTGAACCCAGGACCTCTTGCTTCGTAGGCAGGGTCACTACCAACTAGGCTAAAGCGGTCGGTATGTCATTAATGCATAATCAACATTCAAGTCGGATAAAACACCACAAATCCCAATCAACATCAATCCCGTTACACAAAAGATCCTTACGGGTCAAAGTGTATCCACCAGGACCCCTAATATTAAGATAAGATACTAAACCATTAATCCCAATTGAACTGGATATCAGACGGTTAGTTCCACGCGTGCAGAGTAAATCACTTCATTCGTAGTAGAATAGATAATGCTAACCATAAACGGTCTATATTACGCAATTCCTGATATTGTGCAATATAATTGATCGTCATAATTAGTATACTAAACGGGACCTATCACGCAATAAATATTTCGTCACTACAATGAAAAAAACTTGTATCTCAAATCAATATGTAAACCAAACTGAACTTTATTGAACACTCAGTAAAGTCCAATTAGTCAGATTATCGATTTTGAGATACGAGCTTTTTTCAAAGTAGTGACGATTTATTTATTTACCTCGACATTTCGGCCACATTGCAGCAGCCGTGGTCACCTTGGTGGTGGTGTGGTTAACTGATAACTCGTGACCACGGCTGCTACAATGTGGCCGAAACGTCGTGATAAATAAATAAATATTTATTGCGTGATAAGTCCCGTTTAGTATAGTAATTATGAGTGAAAATCACGAAAGTTTAAAACAGTATATAATTGATCTATATGGCCGGCCTTAAACAAAACAACACATGAGCAAATAAAACACCCAATAAAAATGTAACATTCAATATAATTCATCCAACTACTATAATTCTTTATATGAACATAAAAATACTATTTACAGCAATATTTATTGCAAGTCTTAAATAAAATCACAACATAAATCTGACGATCTTGATCTAGTACGAAAATTCAGAATTACATTTAAATAGAGTGCAAAAAAATAAACATAGGTAGTGGTTTTGACACGATCTTATCACGTATATTTTCTATGATTATTGTTACATGGATGGGTACATAAATATATATACCGATAGTACATCATTTTATGAATTAAATAGGAAAGTATTTGTGAGTATATTCTATAACACGATCCAAGATACACAAAAAAACTATTGGACACTAAAAAAATAGTTTTAGAAAGTTTGAATATTTATTTAGCAAAAATAAGTTCGGAATTAATATACAAAAAAAATAAAAAGGATTTCTGACAGGTGTACTATCGCTAGATTCGTGCGGTCCGTTTGACATTTGTGTCATAACTAAATTAGCCAATCTTAAGCAGGACTGTACCTAATGTCAATCGGATTTATCGCCAACGTCGCCTTCTAGCGTTATTTTGTTTGTCAGAATTCACTCAACACCACTGTTTTTACAAACAATCGATAAGCTACACACACTGATTTATAGTGTTGATGTTTATTTCTGTTTCTGATTTGCTGATCTAGTTAATTTGGATTTCCCAGCAGTACTTATTAATATGACGGATATCATACTAATTACATTAAAAAAGTAGATGGAAAGGTTTAAAAGTTTCTGACCAATAAATAGAAATAGTACAGAAGCTTTCAGCCCCGTTTGGCTACTAAGAAAAGAACTACCATTTTGAAGTACCGTAAACCGGGAAACTAAAAGTACTAAAGTTCTAACTGCGGGGCAACTTAAAAAAGTAGTTTTCTGACCAACTCACGCATTTTTTCGATATTGATAACGGCAACAGATAGACGCTTGAAATATTTATAGTATATTTAGTTATATATTCAATTTACTCCCATACAACATACATGATTTTTTTTGCCGTTTCTATAGATAATGGTACGGAACCCTTCGTGCGCGAGTCCGACTCGCACTTCTACTTTCAACCAGTCCAGTTTAGTGAAGAGATTCGAGAATTTCTCAAAATTTACTAGGAAACTGTACTAAGCTTCATATAATTTTTCCGTCACTCCAACTTATAAAGACTGAATCGTTTCAAATGGAAGAAATACATTCTTAGATGACCATCGGTAAATATTTAACATTTTCTTCTACGGCTTTATAATTCTATTACATATGGACGTAACAAGAGATCCGTTAATTTATAATTACAAAAATACATTCGTTATCATACATATATTTCATGACTATCTAAATCTAAAACTTGACCACAAATAATTTCATACAGCCTCAAAAGAACTTAACAAATTTGGAACTTTCTATAAAAAATAAACTCAAAATAATTAATATCTGAAATACTACTGGGCAAATTTAAATAATGAGACTGCATCTGCCATTTTTTAAACTATAGTTAAATGACAAGCAACAAGATCATACAAAAAATACCGGGTACTAACATTTTTGTTACAACATACCTAATTCTATCTAATATTATATCAACGCCCTACGAAAACATTGGTAACAAAGAGAGATATCTACCATCAGATATAGTTCAAAATTCAGTAGCTACTTTCAACTTTCGAGTTCAAAAAAGGAATTCTCAATTCGACTGAATGAGTTTTTCTGTATGTATATCCATACATATCTTTGCCGCTCGTAAACCGATTTCGATAATTGAGTTTATAAATATCAAACTCCAATATGTCCGCAATAAATTACATGGAGATATGGATATGATCCTTATAATGATAAAAATGTATTTTGACACGCTCTCTTATTTTTTAATATTTATTTTCGCAAACATGTTAAAATAAAAATTATACCAGATATAATGACGGAGAAGTGAAGTACAATAATTTTGAAAGCTGTTCTTGGGGTATAATAATTTTCGTCTATACATATCACTGCTATAAAACAAATTATTGTACGAAGTAGAGCATTTCCTTTTACATTCAGACACCGATTTATCATTAATTACTACACCAATTCATAGCACGTTCCTGTCATTTTCAATTAAGCTCCACAGTTGTCATCTGACATCCTCATTCTAGTCACATAACTCTCAATGTTAAATAAAATAAACAGATTCATCAATACCATATAAGTATATCACCAAACAACTTCATAGCCATAGCCTTCATTCTCACGTTGAAAAACTGCCCATACATCAATAATACCGTATCCAGATTAAAACAACGAGTTAATTCAAAAAATTAAAACAACACTTTCACCTGAACAGTCAATCAAATTACCAATACGAGGTGTCGGAAATATTTGTACACCTATTTACCCCCAAAAAAGCCCCTCCACATTTGCGTTCGGTCTCGTGCCGTTAGATTGAGGCTCCACTGATGCGTTGCGTCGGGGTACGTATCAAAATATATAAAGTTTAAAACAAATAATGGACGAAATACATAATGGTCATTTGATATAATGTAATTTTCTTGGAACATCTCAACTTTACATAGGATTTTCATAAAGTAAACCTAACCTAACCTAAACCAATCTGTAGATTACACGATTAAAAAAATTAGTTTAATCAATAGTTTCATAGAAAATTTTAGTATGTATTATGACCATTATATATTTCGTCCATTATTTGTTTTAAACTTTATATATTTTGATACGTACCCGTTGCGTCGTCGCATGACGTTGCGACGTTTTACATATATTTTTATGACATGCCACATTGATGAGTAGCATCGTCGCACGCGACATTTTAACGGATCAATGGAAAAGAGACGAAGCGAGGGGAGGGTGATGCCGCTACGCTGTCTCTAACAGTACTTTTTTGTCGTGCGTCGACGCAGCGCAGATGTGGCATACAATGCGTTGATTCGTTCACCGTTACTAGTACCACCACAGATTACATAACAGTTACTACGTAAGAGATTTAACACTCGTTTCGCGATCGTTACATTCACCCCCAGCCGCCGGCAGTGTTAGTATAGTACCAGTCGAGTGTCAACTGCCAAAGAAAATATAACCACTACGTCAGTCCTAGTCAGCTCTTTTATTTAACAGTCAGTTTGAGAGATCGCATAAATAAAATCGCATATAGGTAAACGACATATTTTCACAGCACCTGCATATATTTTTATCTAGGTACTGTAGGTAGGTATGTCTAAAATGTCTATGTTCAATTTTCATAATCACAACATTGTTCACACAAAAATTTGCAGGATTGCATGGCATCTCCATATTTTGTCACGTTAATGTAGCAGTAAAAATGTCTCACTAAATAATAAAATAACCCTTGCGACGAAATGACTTTAATCGCGTTAAACAACTGTTAGAAAAATAAATACCTTTCATGTACCTACGCAAAAAGGCTTAATATATAGCGCATGGCATATAGGTCATGTAGGTAATAGTTGTGGTGGGGAAGTACTTATTACGTGTAGGTAACGATAGCGGGGGGGAAGTTCCCTTGGCCCCCCTGAAAGGGCAGTACCCGGTGGCAGGCCTTCTGCATATCATTTACTTACGCGGGTTATTTGCATACCCAGCGGACTGACGGCGTCAGATCAGACCTCCTGCGATCCAAATTCAGTGGGGCTGTCGCAAGCGTGCGCCACGCACGTTCGTTCACAGCGGCCCAGATTATGTATTTTGTTAGTTCGTATTCACAAGAAAAAATATGCCACCTGGTAATTTACGTGCAGTGCAGTACTGGTATTAAGTAAGCGAGACGAGGTAACTAGCGCTGGAGGACTCCGTTTGAGCGAGCGAGGTGCATATACATTTCCGACAGAGCAAAAGACCTACAATAAAACTGCTACGAGATTAACTTGCATCTCATGAGAGTGTAGTTCTTGTATGTTGGAGTGATTTTATACTCACGTTTTTTTCGCCACGAAATGAAGCGCTGTTTTAAGAGGTCATTCCATGTAAAAAAAGTAAGGAGTGACTTTTGAAAGGTCATTTCCAGTTCGGACTTATTTTAAAACATCTAAATACTTAACTTGAGCATCATTTCTAAATCAGGTGTTGAAAGAAGCGGAATTTATAGGCCCACTTGCGTGGTATAGATTTAAATATATTATGTAACTCTCAGGGCTAAATAGTGACACAATGTGTAAAACTGACAACCCTAACAAAGTTTAGCATTTTTCTTTAACTCTAGACCACTTGTTTTAAATGATACTCGCACCATTTCAAGAGTCACTTCCTGTCTCCGCTTTAAACTTTTCCACTTTAGTTTCTCAACAAACTTTATTGTAAATTCATTACCATCAAGGCCTGGAATTAATATCAAATGGTCTCGACGATGCCTTTGCGTTTCGCTCGCGGCTCTCCCGATATGAAGGATGTCTCTTCGGAGGAAACCGTCGGCGCTTTCTGCGCCTGACTCGATGTGCTTGGTTGCGTCTGTAAAATAACATGGCGATTGATACTCTATTAGTCTAAACTAAAGCCCAGTTTGCAGAGTGGCTTAGTCATAATAACAGTAATGTTATGTGTGTGAAATTCAGGTAACAAATACAGTTTCACCAAAACCTACCTTTTCAGATGTACACACAGTCTAACAAAATTATTATAATAAAAAATAAAATTTACAATTTAATTTAATAAGGGTTACTTCAATTTTAAATCGGTACAAACCGGGACTTATGATATTTCCTCTTGTTTTTTTTTCTATTTTGAAATTCAAACCACTCTTAATTATGTCCTTTCGAACTTCAGGAAAATTGACACTACCTATTGCGATGACTGATGATGATGGTAATGACGTCATTACCTGCAAAGTGACGGTAGCGGCGGCGGCGGCCGCTACCGCGTTCCTATCCGGATGTCTTCAAGAGGTATCTGTGTAGGTAAATTGACACTACCTATTCCGACGACTGGTGATGACGGTATCGACGGCGGCGGCGGCTGCTACCGCGTTCCTCCTGATGTCTTCAAGAGGTATCTCTCTTTAGGTAAATTGATACTGCCTATTCCGACGACTGGTGATGATGGCAATGACGTCATTACCTGCAATGCGACGGTAGCAGCGGCGGCGGCGGCCGCTACCGCGTTCCTCCGGATGTCTTCAAGAGGTATCTCTTCCGAGCGGGCGCGCGGCGAGCCGTCACGCGACGGATGCCCGCTGCTGCCACGCGATATGCTACTGTAATTGGAGTAATAAGAAAAGGCATGAGTGCCCCGTGGTTTGATCTATGGCCTCCCCAGGAAAGGATCGTGCGTTCGAATCTGAAGTTGTGCATTTTCAATAAAAAATACAGTAACATTATTTCCACTTTGGCACTCCGCAATTCTCGACATACATCGAGAGAGATCGGAAGTGCAATACTTAGGCTGAGGTTTTGTTATTAATTACATTAAACAGGTTTGGATATTTTATGTGATTAAATTCTTTGATTTTATATAAGTACCCTATGAAAAAACACGAACCTTTACGATTTTGATTTTAATGATTACAAAATTTACTTTTTTTTATATCAGTTTTGTGACGAGCCTAAAAATTGTATGAAAAAAAAGTCACAAGGCTGATTTAAAAAAGTTTTTATTGAAAATGCCTGTTGCCCCTCAGAGTCTTTCGGAGTTACATTTGACACCATGAGCTTAGCGGTAAAGGAAAAAGATCACCAGGAAAGCTCTGCCTAGTCGAGTTCATTTTCAACGCTTGGACATTTTGTGTGGTACTTGCGATAAGTAACGGCCTTTTTGACATAATATCAGCTACAGAGAAAAGGTAAAAATATAATAGTTCGTTTCTATTCCTCTTTATTAGTACCGCGGACCCGGCGCACAAATGCGGGAACGTAACCCATGAGATGGACTGACGATCTGTCACGAGTGCCGGGGAAAAATTGGATGCGGAAAGCACACGACCGCACGGCATGGAAATAATTGGAAGACGCCTATACTCCGTAGTGAGTAAAAAAAGGTTAAGAGAGAGAGAGAGAGAAAGAGAGAGAGAGTGGACGAACCTTTCTCTGCTGGTAGTCCGTTCGCGGTACACGACGACGCCATCTTTGAGCATGTGGCCGCTCGGCCTGCGCAGTCGCCTGTCCATGTCATCGCCATCTACATAATCAAAAATGAGATTTTTTAGTGAATAAAATGCTCCTTATTTGTTTGACAGTACTTTCTTTTTTCCATACACGTACTAAATTTCGAGTCCATCGGACCATTGGGAGTAAGGCAACTTAGTTTGTTACTTAGTAGTGGCGTGATGCCGTAACAACTCGATTCCACCGGGTTTCCTAGATTTTTTAGGTGACGCCAGTGACGACAAGTATGGCAAAAGTTAGATGTTTTACACCTAAGCACTTTCTTCAACTGGTAAAGAGTGGCTTGATGTAAGTAGGCTGCTAAAACATAGCGAACTGAAACAATTACTTTGCTCACCCGCGACCTTATGTTAGTTACGTTTATGCAAAAAATGTGTGTTAATGCAACTTCCACCTCCACGCTGTACGAACACACAAACCCAACTATCACCACCACCAAACTACACTGACACGTTTCGAACTCAACCAGAGCTCATACTCGGAGTATCGCAACCGTTCACTATGTTACCAAATGTTAGACAGTCAGCGTCAATGTAGTTTAATGGTCGTGATAGTTGGGTTTGTGTGTGTTAGTACTGGTGGAGGAACTGCATGAATACACATATTTTCTTGCATAAACGTAACAATCATGAGGTCGCGGGTGAGCAAAGTAATTGTTTCAGTTTATTGATATGGACCTCCGCATAGTAAACCCTGATTCGATAAATTATTTAAAACAGCGAGTATATTTGACAACTATATCTAGATATTTTCCTAGCACAAATGAATATTTTTCCTTCTAATACTTAGTTCATCGATGTCTTATAAGTAGCATTATATCAATGAGACACGTTTAAAAATATAAAACAAGAATACCAAATCGAATCGATATTATTATTATGTAAATACTAATCACAAGTTGTTCGTGCTAGAAAAATCTCTAGGTATATCGACAACTGACCAGTATGCCTTCGGACGGTAGTTATGCCGGGGCGAGTGAAAAGCGGGCGATGCCGCGGGGCGAGCGAGGGCGGCCCGCCGGTCATTCCTGAAACTTCTAGCAACCGGCCGATCTGCTGCATTTTCTTTTGGCGGGACTTCGTTCGACCCTGCAGACGAAAGGAAAATACTGGTGTACATTGTGCAGTGTTCATTTGTATTGTTGAGTACAAGGAATACACTGTACACAGAGAGTAACTTCATAAACGTGCATCAACCCGACTACGAAGCTTGAAGCCTCGGTTTCGATTCCCGGTCGGAGCAAATATTTGTATGAAAAATAGGAATATTAGTGCTCGAGTCTTGGATGTTTAATGTGTATTTACCTATTTAAATATGTTTATCTGTTGTCTAGTACCCATAGTACAAGCTTTGCTTAGTTAGGTACTAGGTAAATTGGTGTCAATCGTCCATGGTTTATTTATTTACGTAGAGGTATATAGCTTTACCTTAGTAAGTCTCTGTTTAGCCGCCATGCTTCTAATGTGGTCGTCGAATTTGAACTTGGCTCGTAGCAATACGGTGCGTGGGAGGGCGCCACTGGCCCCTACGCGGGGCTTGTGAATCGTTAGGTGGAGGCAACGGGGGTCCTCTTTGTCGCCTTGTATCTAAAATTTAAAATGTTCGTTAAAAATTAAAAAAAAAACTTTAGCTTGTGAGTGTGAGTGAGAGTGAGCTTAGCATTAGTGGACACGGTCACATAGTTTCGACACGTGAAACTATGTGACCATGTTCACTACAATAATAAATTATTATAATAAATGCGTCGATCAACTTTTTTTTGTCACTCGTTGCTATCTATATGCAAAGCGGGTAAATTTGTAAGTAAATGAGGAGGAAATGTTGTCGACGCTACGCGGCGCCACCATCGTGCACGGTTCCAGTGGGGTACAGAAAACGATCGCAGCGCACAACATGGCAAAAATTGGAAGTAAATGAGGAGGAAATGTTGTCGACGCTACGCGGCGCCACCGTCGTGCACGGTCCCAATAGTGACGGTCTTCTAGGTCACTCTTTAAACCGTAAGTTTATCTGCTTAAAATTTGCCAAACGTGCATTTTTGTGGTAGTTTTAAACCCCTTCTACAAATGGTCATCTAATAAGCATGTTAGTTAATGTGACACAACATTTCTTCTTATTAAACTGTACTACTTTTGTCCCCTCGCTGACGGGACAGAATAACAACAAGAAATAGTTGATCCACCCAAATAAATTATTGTAGTGATAATATAACATTATTTTAATACATTATTATGCGACTTAACTAAAGAGTAAGTCGATAATGCGACGCGTGAAAGTCAATTACAAATAATGCATTTGGGAGGTTAACCCGACGCCATAACTCTTGATTGTTGTTGACAGCTGAAGTTTGTTTACATTTATTTAAGTACCTAAATCTTTCTAGTATAGTATAGTATAAATCTTCCCAGGTGAACTTTTCGGTTCGAGCCCTTCTCTTTCAAAACAAACTGTATCGTCATAGTATTAAGGTTCAAATTTAATGTAATGGCTCGAAGCGAAAAATTCACCTGGGAAGATTTATACTTTATGCGCAAGCCACCTAAAGCAACTGACCTCTAAGTCCTGAAGGCTGCCGACAAGTTTAGCCACTCCCCAGCCCAGTCTCTGCTTGTCTGGCTCCACTAGTATAATCTGAATATTGTCAACGGCGAGGAACCTGTGGTGCCATGTGCCATCCTTCTGTATGATATCGCAGGATATGAGGTCGGAATCGTCTACAAATAAATAAAAACCGGTCAAGTGCGCGTAGGACTCGTACATGGAGTAGTGCATGGAGTAGTCGTAGGTACCTCTGTACAATGTTTTACAAACAATTCAGTAAAGAATCGCCGAAATTTCAAGAAAAAAAAGAAAGTACACACATCTGTTCTACGCCGCCCTTAATTGTCCCAAACCCAAACTAATCAAAGCTTAGTACTATGCGTACTGTATAGGCAACAGATGAATTTTTACACAGATACATCCCAGTTTATATATGCCACACTGCAGTACACAAGCCTTCAACCAAAATGAGAGGGTTTTGGCCGTAGTTCGCACCCAAACTCAGCGCACACTGGGAACTTCACACAGACCATTGAACTTCTTCTCAGATTTTCCTTATGCTCATGGTAGATTTCAAATGTAATATCGTACATAAATTCCGAAAAATCGAGTGTGAGACTGGCCTCAAACCCATGACCCTCTGGATGCGTGGGAACCTATCCAAGCCCTCTCATTCTGAGAGAAGGCCTGTGCTCTGCAGTGGGACGTATACAGGCTGGGATGATGATAAGATGAGTGCTATTGCTTGTCAAACTTTATGTCTAAAATTCTAGAACTTACTCAGGTCTAATACGTCTCCGACTTGCACGAACGGCGCCGGATTGGCTAGCGGCAGTTGCGTTTCCTGTTTCCCGGTGAGTTTCAGGTACAAGTCCCGGATTAGGAAGAATGTTCGGATGGCGCGGCGGGCTCTTTCCATCTGTGAATAGAATGCCTTATCAAATCCTACTATCTTTTTGTTCTATGTGTTATCATCATGCGATCAGTTGAATGACTAGAGCAGATGAGTCGGCCACTTTACAACCGACTAAAAGGCTAGTCGGCTAGTCGCCCAAAGTCATAATCGGCACATCTGTATTACGAGGGGCTTACACGGGTCGATTTTCGCCGTGCGGCTAGTCGCGCGGCCAAAGTCGGATGATACCCAGCTTTAGGGCTTGCGGCTTTAGTCTAGCCGAATTGCTATTTAGACGGTCGATTTTAGCCGCGCCTAACTTGTATGAAAGAGTTCACGGTACGGTACCGCACAACCGTTCATACAAGTTAGAATAATACAACCGTCATCGCCACCGCACCCCACGCCTCGGCTGTCGTGCGTTTGGAGCTTTAATGATACGATTTATACTTAGGGAATCGAATTGCAGAGGTTGGCAGAGGCGGAGAGTCTACTGGCAGCAAACGTGTAAAGTTAGTTCCTCGGTTGGATCCCCTTAAATATCTGTGACTGAATCTTCAAGTTGATCCAGTTCTAGGATTCCACGTCTCTTAAGACGTCTTATCTGGTCAGATTCAATAAGTTAGCCTGACGGCTCGTTTGAGTGGCTACTAATACTGTAACCGCCCGGCCATGACTTCGCGCGTTTGGCGGCGCGGCAAACGTTTTATCAGTTCATTGCGTGTGCCACCAGGTAACCACTGTACAGCGAGCGTCTCGGCCGCGCAATGAACACATAAAACGCTTGCCGCGCCGCCAAACGCGCGAAGTCGTGGCCGGGCGGTAAAGGAGAATGATTGTGAGTATGTGTGTGCGTGTTTGTTAATCCTTCACGTTAAAGCTGCTGGACTTTGAACTAAATTTGGTACCAGGTATCTGAATGTCTGGAATAACACATAGGCTACTTTTTATCCCGATATACCCACGGGATAGAAAGAAAGAAAAAAAAATACTTGTGACAACATGGATAAAAACAATAATCAAAAAAAGGAAATCAGCAAAACCTGCCGATCTAGCGAACGGCGCTAGTCTTTCTTTGGGAACAAATCCATTTGGAATAAGGATAAAATCCCGAATTCTCAACCGCTAGGTTTTGAGACATGAAATTTGCGGCTCTATATCTAAATCCCTAATGATTATTTGTGCTAATGTAATGTTTGTCCTAATGATCGTTTGTCTTAACTCTTTTTATTTAAAATCTATTAATTTGTCTGGATTTTTATAAAACAAACCTAACCTAACCTATAGAGTTCTAGAGGATAATCACAAAAAAGTTTCTGAAAAATTCACGGTTTCCGAGAAAAAAAGTGTTAGGACAAACGATCATTAGGGCAAACATTACATTAGGACAAACAATGTTAGGAATTTAGAATGAGACCCGAAATTTGCCGCGGATTAACATGAAGTAGCACTTTCTATCCCGGAAAATTGCGTTCCCGCAGGATAATAATAAAAGAATTCTTCGCAGACGGATTTGCGGACAACAGCCAGTATATAGTTTTACCTCGCCACTAGGCAATCTCTTCGCAAAAGCGATACCAGACATAGGCGTACGAGTGGGCGGCAGGAGTATTGCCGCATCCATACAAAGCCACTCCACGTTGAGAGGCCGCTTGCTCATTTCACAGTATCTGAAATAAAATATTAGCTTAGATTTGTAAAAGATCAGCTCATTTTCGGCCTATACAGGGTGTGAGGGCCTGTGCCCTGCAGTGGGATGTACCTATACAGAGATGTCCAGTCAGCATCAAAAGTAGTTGGTCGCTTTTTTGTACCCTGTCGCTGTAGCTCTACAGTTAGGTGCAAAACATCATACTTGATTGACAATTGTGTTATTGTTATTACGACAAAGTACAAAAGTCACTCAGAGGGCGATGCAGAGGGCTATGCTTGGAATTTCTCTGCGGGATCACATTAGAAAGAATGAAATCCGCGCAAGAACTAAAGTCACGGACATAGCTCGAAGAATCGCTCGAATGGCAGTGGACAGGGCACATCGCTCGTAGAACTGACGGCCGATGGGGCCGAAAGGTTCTCGAGTGGCGTCCGCGGACCGGAAGACGCAGTGAAGGTAGGCCTCCAACAAGATGGAGCGACGACCTGGTTAAGGTGGCGAGAACGCATTGGATGCGGATGGCGCAGGGCCGATCTGTTTGGCGAGCCTTGGGGGAGGCCTATGTTCAGCAGTGGACGTCTTCCAGCTAAAATGATGATGATGTTGATGACAAAAGTGTCCTGACCAAGCTACTTTTGATGCTGGCAGTACATTTAGATCGGTCAGTATGGGCAAGTCTGTAACTATAAGACATACAAAAATCTGTTCTAAGGAACCATGTCATCGATTTTACTTCCAAGAAAAACTGCATTCATAGATTTCAAAAAGTGAAATTGTACACTTACTCGTCTTCGAACATGTCAAGAAAGATGTCGTCGCATTTGTAGAAGTTTCGCGCCAGCGCCGCGGCCCGGGTCCGCAAGTTGTCGACGGCGGTCACGTGACGGGCCCCGGCGGCGCCGCTGGAGCCTCGCATGGCGATACCGGCCAGCGTCACGCTTAGCTCCAGGGTCACCAGACGGACCCGGGGCTCTGGAACTATGAGACCGGGAAAATCGACTGGTAACGTTGAAAAGATTTATACTGCCGTCCTCAAACTAAAAAAGCCGCTAAAATAGAACAAGACGAAAGCACACTACGACGGCTGACGACTGAGAACAATCTATATTAGAATCCTTACTATTAAATAAGTTTAACTGTTTCTACTCGTTTATTATTCGCCTCTATTCAGTTAACTCACGTAAAAAACTGCACTTTAATTTAAAATCATGTTATTTTTCAAACTTACCGCCAGATTTACAGCTTAAAGTGGCAATAGCTGTTAGCTTCGAGATCAGCAGAGCGTTGTAGCTCTGTATTGGCTTCTTTGAAGGAGTCGCGGTTGCACCCTCTTGCTCTGAACCCTCACAAGATGGCGCTGATTCAGTCGAACTGACCGTTATGTTTGAATTCTCACTCTGTTCCGGACATAGAAGCGTATCGAGTAGTTCTGTGTTTACTCCTAAAAAAATAAACTATTATAAAAGCAGTTTTAAAATAAGCAAATAAATTTACTTTATTTATTTCATTTTATTTAATTTTATAAAATCATCTATTATTCAATTGAAAGTTATTCTTACCAACTGAAATTCCAGGCGAGCAAATGAGAGAAAAACATCAACCATTGAGTACTTACACTTACAAAATTAAATGAAAAAAATACGAGTCTTACAAAAGATTACTTTTCTTACCTTTGTTATTTATCAACGCAAACAGCAAGCAAAGCGCGAATAACGCTTTATAGTCATTCTCGCGACAGTCCAGAGAATCCAGAATAGTTTTCAAAAACGGCCGCTTCTCTATTTCCTTGTTTTCTTTGTCCAAAAGCATTTTTATAGAAGCAGGCGTTAGAGCGGGCGAGCTAGGGGTAACGCCAAGCATTTTTTGTTTCTCCTCATCAGTGATATTGTTAAATTCCTGCCCAGATTTAGAAGAACTCGATTCGATACCGGAGTCAGGCAAAGGCGAATCGGGCATATTCTGTTTCCCCAAAGTGACACTACCAGATTTAGAATTTTCAATCTGCGTGACCAAATCTTCAGTTGAATCATGCGCTACGCTCGAAGATTCGCTTATATGGGACGTGGACGGTAAAGAATTAGAGACTAATTCGGGATCAAGGTCACAACTGGATTGATCGGTGTCGTAACCAAATGTCTTAGGGCCACTGTACTCTGGAGTAGTATAGTCCCTTTCCTGACCCGATGTACATTGTAATGCCTTCTCTAAACTCAATTGTGGTTTCGAGAACTCAAGCTTGACGCTGGATTTAGCGTTACTAATGTACATCTCCAATATTTTAGTAGCACCATCCTCGAATACTGCGGAGTCAGACTGCAATATAATCCATGCTAGTGCATGTACTATAGGCCCATGCGTTATTATTAGAAAAACTTGTGAGAGTAAAAACAGTGAGACTACGCACGATACATAAGGTTTGTTCTCGTCTTCTGATTCTATTCTTTGTCTAGAGAACGTCATTCTAGATGGAGACATTTCTCTGCTTTTTCCTTTGAGTATAGCTTCAAGATTCCTCGTAACAGCTTCCATGCTCATGCCATCTCTATTGGTGTACGGGGAAGGATGAGAAGATCGATTGACTGACGCAGGTGTCAAAGAATATATATACAGAGGCACTAAGAGCTTGTGCAACAGGTGCTCTGTCAAAACGTCATTGAGATCAGGAATGTTCAGACAAAGAATGTCGTTTATATAGTGCAAGTGGTCTAGATGTTCGGCTACTAGGTCGTCAAGTTTCTGTTGTGACTGGTGGCTGGAATTTGGATAACAATAGATTTAAATTACGAAATAATTATTTCATCGTTAATTAACAACAATGGAGCCTGGCCAAAAATATTACACTAAGGAATTATAGAAATGCGATTCATTACCATAATTTTCATTATTAATCATGGGAGAGCAATAAAGGAAGAAAACAAACGTCCTTCTCTAGTGAGCGACGAGGATAGAAAAATTATAGATTGAAGCTGTTCTCACGTGTATAATATTTATGACCAGGCTGACGTGGATTAGGGTCGTATAAACACTTACTCCGAGTCGTTTCGCACGCACGCATCTAATTCAAGAATGTGTTTGCCGATAAACCAAACTAGGTTACTGAAATATGGTGCCGCCGTCCTAAAAGAGAATACTGTTGTAATTTAGTAATTTATGACATTATTTCTTCCTTCTTTTGTCTTTTCATCAATGCAAAACTCATTAATTAAAAACACTTTCAAATATATTGGTCAGAAATATCCAGGGATTTAAAGGCGTTTGAGAATTCATACATACAAGATTAATAAAATCCAAAGTCCATGAAACCAATATAAAGACCAAGAGAGGTTTGTCAAAATCTATTATGTGCAGGATTTGACTCAAATAGTTACACTCTCATACAGAGTGTAACTTCATAACTGCAAATCCCTTAGGGACATGTAATATTTTATACAATGAAAATAAAGTCCGATATTTTTTTTTGTACCTACCATAATATAATGAAACCAACCTCTCCAAACTCTTGGAAATCAACATCGGTTAATAACCTTTGATACGTAGGTAATTCAACGACATTGTGCAGGTTTTACATGTACAATCTAAGTAATACAGTCTCGCCACAATTTTTAATAATTGCTTTTTTTTTGTAATGACTAGGTGATTATTGTTTCATGGAAATCAACATACAATCATTTTTCTATGCGTAAGTGATTCGCGGTTATGAAGTTACACCCTGTAGAAGGAAAGTTAGATAACAGCTTATTCATAACAGAGCTTTCATATTACCTGTCTCTAATGAATCTTAGCATACTCGCATCCTGTACTCTGTACACGTTGAGAGTCAGAGTTCGCACTGCGATCCGGACCATAGACTCCGAATGGTTGAAGAATTTTATCGCCTCTGTATATAGGGGGAAGTCTTTCGTGTGCTATAACAATATTATAATATCCTGACGCAACTAATTTTGATCTTAGCTACAAATAATTAAGGTCTAAATTTAAAATATTAAGGAAATGGTAATACATAGTTCGTAAAAGGCTTCACTTGACTTCACATACATTTGCATAAACTTAATTTGCATAAATTTGGGACAGTGTTAAGTGAAGACAAAACGTGAAATTACAAAACACATTTATGTTGACGACATAATGTTTTCTGTACAAAAGATGAGCATTAACAAAAACCAGTTTTTGTTTATGAATTGATAACACACCTGTTTTAACACAAAAATGCACAATGCTCACTTAAGTACTGTAGTTCGTTCACTTCAGACGGAAGCATTTTTTACTTTCTACAAAGTTAAATACAGATGCTTTAACCATTTCCCAATATTTAACCATACAAAACAATGGAGTCCAAAAACTACCATTATGATAAGAAAATTGCCAAATAAATTGTATGGCCTATTCTTTAGAACAATGGAATACTTCATAGTATTTTATTTTCAACTTATGTTAAATGTTCAACTTCGCAAACTTCGCCTTTAATAGCCATGTATTATCAAAAAGATGAGACTGGTATCAGACTTATATATTTACTAGATTTATCAGTTCGAAATAATACCGTTGGGACTTACCTCATTATAAAAGAAGTGTATAGTGTGGCTGTTGAGTTTGAAACTCAACGTTTTGAGAAAAGAGATGTAGTATGCCATCACTTCTTCATCAGAGAAGTCAAACTTGTGTACAATAATCGAATTGACATGGTTGTTACTAAGTAGGTAATCTGGAAATGGAAAATATTTTTAAACTTATAATTATTTTATTCTAGTCTAAACATAAGATTCAAATTCATTGTTATGTTCATATGTACTTGATAAGGTTTTTATGTAATAAATAATTGGTACTAAGAAAAAACTTTCACTATCTGGTATTATGGAAATTCGATTTTGAATGGAACATAGTGTATTGAAAACAAGCTTTTTTGGCAATCCAATATAGAGAAAAACATGGTGACATGCAAGTCTGGTATTCTGGGAATTTGGTATTTTAGAAATAGGATAAGTCGGCAATCTAGTATTTTGCAATTCTGATATTTAGGGAACAACTGTTTAATTCCATACTTACACAAAGATGTCTCATTCCGTATATTTTCAAACAGGATGTTGAGTGTTTGAAGCAGCTGCACACATACAAACGAGGAGCCCCCACATTTCTGTCGCATTATCTTGAGGAAGTATGACAGCATATTCTTTTCCAGGAAAAAACTATAAGAAGCAGAATTATGTTGCTGTACGTAAATAATATGGTATGATTCTTGGACTAGAATACAAAATATAGGAGGTTTAAACTGGACTTGTTTTTACAAGCTTTTATTTAATCTGTAATGTACATATTGCCTCTTACTTAGCTAACAACACTGCACAAGTCAGAAACTGACCATGTGACGGAAGGGTAAAACACCTCTTCCTTTTGATGATACTGTACAGTAGTCAGCCTCTGCCTTTCTTTTGTATGAATGGGAAGAGCATGAGAGATATCTTTCATACTCTTCGCACTCATATATGGCCAACTATGGTAACAATAACCGTTGCCTAGCTGACTATTTAATTGTTTATTTTAACCTATATCCTATTTGGTGAGTATAATCTATAAAACGTCACATGGCCTCTCTGACTTGTGAAGTATTGTTAGCTAAACAACAGTTGTGGATAAAAAGTAATTCTTTTTTTTGTAATAAGTAATCCATATTTTTTTGTTTTTATCCCCAACATAAAAAAGGGGTCTTATAAGTTTGACCACTATGTGTGTTGGTGTCTGTTGAAAGCAGGTTTCCTGGCGATTGTTCTTACAAATGTTTCATCAAAATTGGTTAAGCCTTTTCAAAGTTATCAGCTCTATTGTTAGCTGCAGAAGTTTTCAAACATATTATGTGGAATAATTATTGTGTTGGGGGTTTTTAAAATACCTATTTAATTTATGGTTGTTAAATGAAGGGTTGATTTGATTCCTAGGCCACTAGAACCTTGTTGCATTAACTACTAGATAATTACAATGTCAGTGCGGGTCAAAGGATTATCAACTTTCCGATCACAACATACAAATAACGTAAAGAGTTTATAAACGTTTTGCTCCATGACATGAGAAGAAAAAGAAATTATGATAAACGTACAGTGACAATTCAAGTCATTAATACACAAGCAAACTCCTTTCCTATTCATTTTTGTTGACGCATGTTCCAAAAATCGAGATGTCATCATGGCGTACATCACGCAATAATCACTGTCATAGAAGATAAACAAATTGATTAATAATGACATGGTTCTATAATGGCCTAGGAATCAAATTGGTTGACTGTAGATATATGAAAGTTGTCTTCAAATCTTGCTAGTTTTAGTTCAATCACTTCTAGTAATCGCATTGACTTGATCTTTGGTATAGACTTGTAGTTTTGATGTTGATGCAAGTACAGCCAACCAAAAGTATAGTGGGCAGAACATCTTGTATTTTTTTCAAATCTTATGTTTTTATAAAATAAAACTAAGGATTGTTGGCAATAATAAAAAGCTAAGCCATGCAGCAATTTGATTCAACAGTAATTTGCAATAAATAAAGCTATACCTCTAATTAGGTTGAAATTATCAAGTCTAAGTATGTCATGTCATCATGAATTGATGATGATGATGATGATGAAGTATGTCAAAGGACAATCAGTCAGTCTGATAGCTGATGGCAAATAAATGCAAGTAAGTAGTTTATGTAATTAGAACAGAAAAACAAAGCAAGTGCCTGCTTAAAGGGGGTCAATGGCTACTGGTATTGTTGTCTTAACTTATAAAGGTGCATGGCATTGAGAAGTCAGTTAATTTGTTATTTGTATCAAAATACTATCTTAAACCTGTACTTACTCGAAAACTGAGCTGTCATTCTGGTCACCCCATATTAGTATCTCCGCTATACACCTCAGAGACTCTACGAGAGTACCCCGATTGCTCTCAGAGACCGTGGTGTTCTTACAAAGAATGTTGTGCAAATACTTCAAACGTTCTAAAGAATGAGGATTTTTGGGCCTCCCCCAGCCACCGCCGAACCAACTCCGACTCCTGAACATGTTTCTTGTTGTTGTATCACGATTTTCTGATGAAAACACGTACCATTGCGCACTTTGTATGGTTCGTGAAGCACGTCACTTGGAGCAATTAACGAGTTCACATTTCCATCCGGATTTACGAAACACAACACATATTCCAGATAGTCAGACACTTGGACGATGGAATATGGTATGTGCTTTTGCAAAGTAATTATGGCACGGTTTAACTGTTTATTTGTAAGTTTATTCCTAGAATTGCGAGCATTGCTTCGAGACGAGATCGACGTGAAATTTTGACTCTCACACTACTCTATCCAGAGTTGTCACTGTCAGTGTCAACGTCAACCTTGACATTTGAGACAGCTGTCCAAATTAGTTTCGTTATTGCTTTGGAAGCTTAAAGTTAGCATTTTCCTTGCATCAAATGCGGTGACTTTCATTTGCACTGGATGAGTTTTAATTTTATTTTATGGATCGATCCAACTACATTAAACATTTTGCTTTTTTTTTATGCGACGCCTTTGTAGACTATCTAAGATTTTACAACTTTACTATGGAAATCACAGAATATGATGTCTGTGATGGAAACCTAATTTACCTTCATAATGTGAGCTATACTTATAGGATTCAATCTACTTTTAGTAAAAAAATCTCCTGTCTTATTTCCCCCTCAAAAAAGTTGATATAACTATTAAGTACCTGTTTTTAATTACATATGTTATTATACCTATGCACAATAATTATCGACCCGGAATACACGATCTCATGCTCTCATGTAATTTGTCACAATGGCACAAAAATTACCAGCTCGTGCTTACAACATTCGCCGCTTACATTAACCGCGAGCTAATACGGAATTAAGTATGCTCCTATTCACTTTTAATTGATCAATATTGTATCACGCAGGCAAAGTAGATTGCTATTTATTTATATCAGGCGTTCTGACAGAAAATGTAAAAATAACACAGATATCCTATGCAATAGCCACGTTAGCTGAAATATTTTTGCTTTCACTTCCATGACCTAACCTCAGACCATTCAAGCGGCCCTCACTTATCACTATATAAATAATCACATTGCAGATAGTAAGTAGTACAAGCAACACTAAACACTAAACTTGTCTTGTTCTTAACAATAAATAGGTACGGTTTATTTACTAAGCCAGTGTAAACTTTGGTAACTTACTTAAGAGCATTGGTCCAGCTGGCAGTTTTTTTTTAAGTTAATAGGTGCCACACTAATAACTTTAACGCTAATCTATATGCCTTTCTATCCGAAACTAATACTTTCTAGTAAGTAATTGTTGTATGTTTTTTTCGGGCATTTCGAGACCGGCTTTTACGATTTCAACGAAGAAATTCTTGTACAGTCAAGGAATTTAATTTCAAACCCACCTAAGTTTGAATATCGTACAGCAAACTGACACCATACTTAAGTACCTACTAAGAGCTCAAAAAAATGCCACTCTTTATGTTTTTAATTCCCAACAATTTTATGTTATTCCTACTCATAATCACGAGCTCTTTACATCCCTGTAGGAGAGAACAAAATGTCCCGAAAAAGTCATACATTTTTTATGTTCTTCGTTTTCGTTACGCCCCGTACAAAGTGTATGGAATAGTAACAAAACAGGGGAAAAAAACTTAGGGACATATTTTTGTCATAATTAGATTGAAAGATCTCGTGATTCTGAGTAGGAATAACATAAAATTATTAGAATATAAAAAAATAGAGGTGCCATTTTTTTTTCGGAAATGCTCAGGTACGATGTTGCTTTGACGTAGGTATATTTCGACCTTAATGCATTGCGAATGTTTAACGACATTTTTAAAAAATGGGTAGGAAATTAAATTCCTTGACTGTGCTATGTTTCGGGGATCTCGGAAACGACTAACCACTCCGTTGAAGCAATTCCTGTAGACCGGTATATTTTGTTCGGGGATTTGAGCAACGGCTTCAACCAATCCAATGAAGCAATTCTTGTAGGCATATTTATTTGGGAGATCTCGGAAAGAGTTTTCACGAGCAATATTATAGATCTAGCTTAGTCTCATTTCAAAAAAGCTTGATCGCCCAAGTACATACGTCATAAATAAGTGATCACTTTTGTACGTTGTCGCTTTCAGTCGTTACATAAGTAATTTCGTATGGCTTTTCGAACATGACGTTAAAGTGACAAGGTACAAAAGTGATCACTTATTTATGACGTTGACCCTACATACCTACTAGGTATAATTTACTACAATATTTACTATTAAATTATGTAATAAAATAAAATAAACTAGGCAAGAAAACAAAAGAAGAAGCCAGAAAATATGTTTATTTTTGTTTTTATTGCAAATTTGTAGACAAAATGTATATTATAAGTACCTACCTATTAATTACAAAGAAAAATAAATAATTATTATTACTTATTACAATTTCAAGCTTCCGTTATTTAATAATAACGCTAAGCGTATTGTCATATTATTTGCGCCTCATTATAAATTATATTTTTACGTCATTTTATATGTAAAAAAAATATTCCAATTATATATTCGTCTCTAAAATATGCTATAGACAGATTTGTTTCATTTTCAATTGTCTGCTGTTTAAAAATTAAAGTGTCTAAAATGCCACTTGTAATTAATTATACACATATAATTTTAAATAATATTTACTTAATAAAAATTGGCCTTATTACAATTTCATTTGAATTTACATTTTATTTAGCAGAACGACTCTTATTACACATACGTTTTTACATTGCCCTAAGTATAGGTAAATAGTTAAGTATATTTTTGTCAACATTAAACTATATAAACAATGTAAAATTGTTCTCGCTTAGCCCACATTTTGCAAAATATACATAGATATTAAATTAAATAAATTAAATTATCTAATGGACGGAATTTTTGAATATTAATTTGTACGTTAACGAACTATGAAAAGCCGATTTGTTATAAATAAATAATTACTGAGCAATTAGATTACTTACACTCAAAATAAAAAATTGACTTAAAGTTACCTACTTACAATAGTAATAATAAAGACGTTCAAGGTAGATAATAGTACATTGTTTTATAACTTAAAATTGTTTACTTTTAGTTCTAACTAAAGGAGAGCTATGTTGCTCATTTATGTCTGTGTAGACTTGTAATGAATGATGTGGACTTAGATTAGTTAACCACATAGTTAACTTCGAGATACTAGTTATATTCTGGTTTAACTAGTGATAGCTTAACTGGTAATATAAATTAATTAAAAGATCCTAACTATTCATCTAAATCAAATTAAATACTAATCACATTTCAAAATCATGCAATGCAATTTCATAATTGATGCAATTTTGAGACGAATGACTCGCATTTCCATTAAAAGCACAATTTGATGCAGATGTATTTAATTCAAGTCATTTAATTCCTGTACTAACGAGTCGAGCAAAAAAGGATGCAAAGGACGCCACAGTCATAAATACAGGTTGTCTAAGTAATTTTCTATTTCTTGAATAAATTCACTTGGAAAAATTACCACTGGTTATGCCTGCTGCGTATACTCGACCAAGTAAGTGCTTTGCCATTTTTAATGACAGTTCCTACATCAGAAAAAAAACAATAAGGCTCACTGTCACATTGATTTGTAAGTGAAAATAGCCTTTGACATTTTAAGCTGTACAACTGACATTGAACCTTAGTGGTAAAGGAATTTCTTGGTCGATTGTACTTGATAATATATTTTTTATGCAAACTAAATACTTATATCGAATTCTCATTGACGCATTTGTTCAAAATAATCGTTAACAGCTCGATACGAGCCAGTTTATCAATTTCTTTCCTGACAATTAAATTTTAAGGATAGAAATTCTGAAGAGCATCCGAGTATATTGAGTTGTACGTGTCTCTTAGCACGTATACACTGTCGTTAGGTTTCCCATTAAATACATATTGGCCTTTTAGGTTAGTGACCTTAGAATTGGTGGGAGCCGGCTTAGGTTTGGGATTAGAGTACGAAGGCGCATTGTTATAGCTCGGTCTTTGCACAGAAGGCATCATCGGCTGTGGTCCAAAGCCATAAGGATCAACTTGAGGCATTGGTGGCACTTGAGGATAGCCTCCGGCACCGCTCCATTGGTATACTCCTGTAGGCTTCCCATTTGATACGAAGTCCAAAGGCAAGTTGATGAATGGGTCTACTTGAGGCATGTTTTGAGGCATGGGCGGGCCCATCGGAGGTCCCAGGCTAGGAGGCTGTGACACGTAACCCAGACCAGGTACAAACATGTACGGAGTAGGGGGTAGTCTGATGTAGAAGATCGGAGAATTGTCGTACTGGAGAGAGTTTAAGTTGTCGTTTTGATAGTTTTCCCCGTTGCCGTTTTTCTTCTTGTTCTGCTGTCGACGTCTGGCAGGGATGGTTCTGGATAGGTCATCGTCGTCAAAGCTGTCGTCATTGACGGCGAAGGTTACGTCATCGTCATCGTCTTCGTTATAATCCAAGCCTGACGCTAGGAAAGATGGAAAGTAGCCAAACAGGTTCAGCGCTTTGTTTTTTCTATTCGTTTTGGGCGTGGGTGATGGTGCATCGGTGGTTTCATCCTCTTTGTATTCTTCTGTGAGTTTGCTTTGGCGGTTGCTTGTTGCTTCAGGTAGGGCGGCTGCTCGCGATCTTCTGGAAGATGGGGCGCTCTGACAGCGCGCAAACAACCCAAGGAGTATGAAAGCGATGACCAGATCTTTTGAGTACTTCATGGTGAATCTGTAACAAGAAAAAAAAGAAAAGTTAAAGATTGCGCGTAACGCTTCCGACAGAGCTCATTACATCGGATGAGATACAAACTGGTTAAATTTTTATAATACTCGTACATACATGGGGAAACGAGCAGGTAGGTAACCTCATGGAAAGCAATTACCGCTGCCTTTGGGGAAAGAGTAGGCTTGTTTTTTGAAGAACCCTTAGTTGTATCGGTCCGGAAATATTAGCGGTGCAGGTTGATTCCAAAGTTACAACTTGTGTGGCTAAAAGTTTCGCGAGAACCGAATTGTGGTGGACTGCCAACTATTGGTGGTCAGGCTGATGTAACTTAAAATAAAAAGTAGATAACTAAGTAAGTAAATAGTCTTTTGCTCATTTCCACTTAAAATAACATAAATTAACCTCTTGTTAATGGGTATGGATGGTAATAAATCTTTCTGTTAGACTTAAAAAGTTAAATGTTGTGAGAGTCTACTACGCGGGTACTCGATGCATGGCAATTATTTACACATTTAAAGAGGTCTTCAATCTTGACTCTGGTACGCGAGTAATTTAATTATCTTTTCGGTACAATCTATCACTAGTGTTGTTGGTGCCTTGAAACCAATTACATCAACATGACTGTGTAAGCTTTGCTAATAAGCAATAACACATTCCTAAGTGATTCTCTATAGTTTACATTTAATTTGCAACTACATGATAATTAATTTCAGAATAACCAGCTTTTACCAGAGGCTTCGCTCGTGTAAACCGTTGGTTTTTGTGGTCAAATTGAAAGCTCGGGATTTTACAAAATTTTCATGTGAATTCCCACAAGTAAATTACATCGTGGTTCCTGGTCCGTGGTACATGTAAGTATAACGAACAGCCGTGCAAAATTTAATGCTTTTGGACCCAGCGATTAAGACTAAAGTAATTATACACGGATCTTATGGAAATGTCAGGACTAAAAAGTAGCCTTTGTGTTATTCCACACGTCGAGCTATCTACATAGGTACAGCTGTTTTAACGTGAAAGAGTAACAAAAACACAAGCACGCACGAACGCACATACTCACAAACTTTCTGATTTACAATATTACTTGTAGCAGGATCTAAAAGCACCTTTAAAGGCTAACGACGAAATCTACAACAAGATCCAATGCCATTTAATTATGATAACACCCCTTAGTACTCACGGCATGAAGTGTAATATTATTCATTCAATGCCTTCCATTAACAAGTATATTCACTCAATCAACTGCCTCCACACTTGGATCACTACCAACACCTTGACATACTTGACGAGACATACTTCATTATACTATAAATGAATCTTAACAGGCCTAAAGTACGGCCCATATTGCCACGGTGGCAATCTCTGATAGACTTGTTTATAAGATGTAATCACACCGAGTAAGACGTCTTATATGCAATATATTTCTACTGACACAATAATTCGTCATTTCCAACCCATATTCAGCAAGGAAAGCAAGTAATCAACTTATAGTTTGTGACATGTTCATTTCCTTGGTGTTGCACCGATTTGCACCGTTAGGACAATCACGATTGCATCGCTTGAGATGGGTACATCTAAAATAAGTAATCTACATACTTACATAGTTATCTTGATTTTCTTGTATTGGTACCTACGTTTTTAGGGTTCCGTAGTCAATTAGGAACCCTTATTATAATTAACATAATCTTACTGATATCATAAATGCGGACGTTTTTATGTGCGTGCTGCGTGCGGGCGTACCAGTGTACTCCTTCACGTTAAAAGGATTGGACGGATTCAGATTAAATTATATATGCAGATATATGTTTTTATATTATATTTATTTATTTACACTCATACAGCTAATATTCCACAAGTAGGTACCTATTAAGATTAGTTACCGATCCAGATAAGCGCCTAAAGACTAGTGTGCAGTAAAGCAACAGCCCAAAAAGACCGAAGTCTGTGTTAGGGCTAGTTATAGCTAGACTTTTGCAATAACACATAGTCTCCTTATTCCCTACATCCCAAAATCTCAACCGCTAGGATTAGAGAGATAAAATGTGCACCTGGAATTCTGCGGAATTGAAATTTTTGGGAAATCCCGGAATTACAATACAATACAATGACTCTTTATTCTACACCACATAGAAAATAATACAAATACATGGATAACATATTTATGTAAGCAATAGATCTCTTCGAGAAACATTTTACAACGTCAATTCGACTGATAGACCTTGAGTATGTACATATATATTTAGCTCAATGTCTGGAATAACACAGTGGCTGAATTTTAACCCAATATTCCAACGCGACTGGCACAAATTACGAAATCTCAATCACTGCAATGGGTTTAGAGACATGAAATTTGGCATGAACGATGCAGTTTTTGTGAATTTCTATGGATATTTTTATGAAATCCCGAAATTTCAATTCTACTCCTAGACCTTACTTAATATAAGCGTGCAAAGCCGCGGATTAAGGCTAGTTTAGTTCCTACATAAATAAATCTTTATAAGCCGTAAATTCACATGTTTGCATATAGTATCTGCGTGATTCTGCGATATAGAAGTTTATCCTATGAACAATTTATCTTATGATATGATTTTAGGCAAGATTGGGACCTCGTATGCAACACATCACCAATCACCCGTAAGTATAATTATGATGAGACAAATATAGTATAAAGACTTGCGTATGAGTTTGCTGTAGCAAAACAAAAAATTTCAACACTTATGTTATTCATGTTACCTGTCCGACAAGGTCGGTCTTTAGCCTAGGAATACCAGGTTTGAATTAGTTATCTTATCTTTTTTATAACCTAAACATAAAAGTGCAGCAGTGGACTTATCTATATTTAAAAATGAAAATAAATTGCCAAATGTATACAAGTGCATCACGGGCATCACGGCTGCACTTCTTGCGCTAATTCTTTTAATACGATTGCGGCGAAGCCCAAAAGGAGGTTAATTTCTTACGTTTTGTTACTGTCAGGACAGTTTTGTATGTAAAATCTATACTTCGTTTTTTTTAGCATTAGAAGTAAGGTAAACAATCTTGACGAGTCTTTTATTGGATAACGCTTTTCAAAAAATAGTAACTATTACTTATGAAACCAAAAGAGTGTAAATTACCATGTTTCCTTTCAAATTGTTACATATTGGCTGTGACTTATTTTTCAAAAGTGTTATTCAATAAAAATACACGTCAAGATCGCTTACCTTCTCTCTAATGCTGAAAAAAACAAAGTATAAATTTGGGCTAAAAATCTCCTTTAACAAAAAGAAGATAAGACATAGAAAAAAGAGTGAGTGAATCAGTGCAACAACAACAACAACAGCAACAGCAACAACAACAAACAACAACCGTGCATCCGTGGGTAGGTATTTTAGGTGCTAGTACTGCTAAAAAAAATGTTTTAAATAGAATTAAATTTCTAATTTTTACGAAGAAACGTTAATCAAATGTCAAGTAATGCATTTAAAATAATTCAGTTCAGTAATATGAATATACCTACTGGTCACCTTAGAAATGTTGTTTGTGAGTTAGTTTGCAATCTATCGATATTGCAAAAAACAATCTTGCACAATTATCTGGACCGGACAATTTTTTATTCATAGAATATGACGCTTCAAATGACATGAAAATTATTCGTATGTCATTTAACTACGCCTGTTAATTATCGTAACTACATCAATTATAATCTTTATACGCATCAACGCGTCGTTAATTAATCGAGTAGGTACAGTGTTTCTTTGCATTTAATAAATGTATGTATGTAAGTTATGGAATACATTGCGGTGCGAACTTCTAATTTTTTCGAAAATGTGTGTGCTTTACGGTGAAGGAAACCTGCACACACGTACAAAGAAATTCAGTAGTGTGTGTGAAGTTCACGATTTTTGTATGACAATACACTTTCCAAATTTATTTTTTCATACCCTTAAGGAGTTGCTGATTTGAGTAATTGATACTATTTTCAACTTGATATCACGCCTCGTCCCTGAGAAAAACGATATTGACAGTTACACAGACAGACGGATAAAGAAATGATCCTAATAAGGGTTACTTTTTCCTGTTGCGATACGGAACCCTTAAAATATGTGCTTGCTCATGTTAACAAAACGAAAATAAAACAAAAAATAAAGCCAATCGCTTTACTAGTGTCAAATGCACTGCAAAAATATATAAGAAACACTTTTCCTGGAAAACTCTCTTCATGTCTCTTCGAGAACTATTTGCTTCTTCAAACTGGTCCTAAGGTCCCTTCCTTATGTCCCCTGCGGCCTGTTAGTAAAGGTAACGCCACCAGAGTTGAGGCCACGCACACAACCACATCTCATGTAATGACAGCGGGATTTTGACGTTGTGTTGACGTTTAACGACAACACAACGTCAAAATACCGCTGTCATTACATGAGATGTGGTTGTGTGCGTGGCCTCAACTCTGGTGGCGTTACCCATACCCCACATGCTTTGATGATAAGCATTTATTAAGATTTCCTTAACGGGAAGCGACTCTACACACAAGGTGTTCTTATACGCATAGCAAGCTTTGTAAAATGAAAGTTTTTGCGACACAAATAAGGCCAGACTTTTTTCTCGTATAAGAGATAATTGAATTAACACAAGAACACTTAAATCCTTTTACGGATTGGATACTTCGAAGGCGATTTATCTTTATTTTTGCCCTTATGAAAAGGGGCTGTATTGGAGTCAAATAAATTGAGGGACTTGATTGAAATAAATAAAAAAACCGGCCAAGTGCGAGTCCCCTCGAAGGGTTCAGTACCATTATCTGTAAAAACGGCAAAAAAATCACGTTTGTAGTATGGGAGCCCCCCTTAAATATTTGTTTTATTTAAATTGAATTATTTATTTTTAAAGTGAACATATAAATAAAAATATTCTGTGAATATTTCAAGCGTCTACCTGTTGCCGTTATCAATATCGAGCAAAAACGAGCAAACAAAATCCCTTCACGTTTGTTCTACCATACGTAAATATTTATTTTATTCTGTTTCTGTGTTGACATCAACTGCCAGAGCTCTTCCTGTAGTAACCGTATTATAGACATTATCTGTTACACAATTAGAGGTACTTAATAGGCGTTAGATAAAAAAAATCACTCGAAAGTTTTAAAATACACCTTGCATAAAAACGCTATAAAAATGACGCTGCGTCAGCTCTTACTTTTTAAAACTACATACTACCTTTAATTCCAACCACATAAAACAGATTAAGTCACAAATCGACATATCATTGAAATGAAAATAAGCCCTTTAAGTCTTTTATAAGCTTGCATAGTGTATTATTACATCGCGTAAGAATCGGTGTAAAATTAATATGGCCGATAAAAATATTACGTGTCTAATGGTATATTTAGGCGGTATTAAAATTACGATGTAGACCGTCTAGTTAAAATTAAGTAACGTTAGGCGAGAATAACAGATCATTGGCCTGTAGCAGGTTATGCGCCATAATATAATACAGATAGGGTTGCCAACGAGATGGACGGACGATTAGGTGAAGGCCGCAGGTTCAGGGTGGATGCAAGTTGCTTCCAACCGGAATGATTGGGCATCAATGAGGGAGGCCTATGTCCAGCAGTGGATGTCCTAAGGCTGAAATGATGATGATGAAGAGGGTTGCCTTTCATTTGACCAGTTTATATTATTTTGCCCGCGACCCCGTCTGTAAATAATATGGGTATAAAAATAGCCTACGATGTATTCTTAGACCTACCGAATACAGAGAAAAAAGTTTGATAAAAATCGGTCAAGCCGACGAGATTTTTATAATTATTAGATTGTTTTATTTAAATCTTGTGGTTTGTCCTATGGTTTTATCTAGTCACATTTTTAAGACATGGGAGAAGATTCTGATAAAGTGTCCAGTTGTCTGGTAGACGTACAGGACCTTTTACACCTATACGTATATAACCGAAAACCCAAATCAAAATCTACAGTAATTTCTTAAAAAATATGACCAGATAAATAGTGACGTTAAAAATTCCAAATACTTAATTTGCAATACTGTAGTATATCCACGTACAATGCGCGTAGCAACCCTACACGATATTGTTTTGATGTAACATTAGTTTTACTATTTCTATGTTTATAACTTAACTAGCTAGCGCTTGCGACTTCGCCCACATTGCAGAACTCTGCTTTAGAGATTCGTCCAGTCAAGCAGTCAATCATCTACAGAAATGTTCCGGATCAATGTTGTATTCAATATTGAGAAGGCTAAACGGTTTTAAGTAGTACTTTCCGGTGTTGAATTATCAGACAATCAGCTAATGAATGATGTAGGTTCCATAAATTGGCCAGGAAATCGTTGGCCAATCCTCAGAGTGCACCGGCCCAAGCATTGCTCTTCCCCGCAGACGGATCCACTCGCTTGTTTAAAGCACATTTTTTTGCCAAATCATATCAATTTCCGTTTCAAAATGTAAGCATCAATCCAACTTTTTTTACTTACGTTTGTAACCAGCCAACCTTTATTATACGCCTGAATAAACGACTACATACTATCATGTCTAAATTTAAACGAATAATTTAACGTTACAAATTGGAACAATTTGGCGTAATTGTTGCAAAACATTATTGTTTTAAATTATAAGTTGTTCATTGATGTATCTAATTCCAGTAACAAGGTATGCTTAATCAAATGTAGGTAACCCAGAGCCGGCAAAAAGTTAAATACTGCTTAAGTATAAAGAAGGAACGCTTAATGATGGCTAAAGAGTGATTAACTTAACACTTCCATATCGATGGTAATAGTTTTCGATTAACTTTTTACTACGTTTTCTTAGTATATAAAGAAATTTCTCGTTTTGAAACTCTTTACTTTGATTCGAGTGAAAAAGTAGTATTCAAATTTGAGCAAAGTTCAAAAGGTTGGGCTTAACTAATACCGGTAGTTAAGATTAGCAGCTATGAAACATTTCATTGAGCGATCAACTGTATGGATTATTTTCGTGCCAGAATTGAACTTTTTCCAATTAAGTTCCAATAAGTTTTTCTGGCAATATACATACAACAATACAATGACAATTGATTTAGGTTTTTTTTTTCGTTTTTTGTTACCTGTCGACATAAATTTGGTATTGATAAAAGAGCTTTTTGGGCATTTCTATTATTCGTTGTACCCAATTAAAAAATTGTTAACAGGGCATTAAAATTAGTCCGTTTGGTTACGCACTTTTTCAAGCTTTTACAATAAAAAAAATGTAACAGACCGAACAATTCTTAACTTCTTGTTAAACATTGTTAAACTTGTCCGATTTGTTACTTTTTTATTGTAAAGGCTTGAAAAAGTGCGTAACCAAACGAACTATTTTTAACTCCCTGTTTACAATTTCTTAATTGGGTACAACGAAAAATAGAAATGACCTTTTATACAAGGGAAAATTGAAGGAAATAGAAGACCTGCAAGAAAGCGTAGGTACCGCGTGGCTCAACAATCGCAGAACATGGTTCAATTGGAGAACGAAATCTTTGTTTCAAGCTGCGATATCCAAGACAAGGATAGTTCTAACGATACTTACCCGATCTCCGGGAGGAAATGGCACGTTTGAAGAAGGTAAGGCTCTAAAAAATATAGAAAAAGTTATCGAAATAGTTATCCATCAACAAAGTATTACCATACATCAAACATGATTATATCGGAGGCAATCAATCCCTCTCATACAGTTTTTGCACATCCTCTTTTTTTATATCGAGTACCTACACGAATTAATGTACTCAAGTCATTACATATTCTAGTTTTACATTTCGTCCAGGACATTAACTCCTTGTTTATAATATTTTTTTTTTGCCAATAAGAGTGTACCTACAGTAGTTATAATGATTATGAATAATCTATCGACTTTCCTGGTATGGTATGGCTTAAAGGTTATAATCCTCTGTATCTACAGTGAACGGAATAATGATATCGATAAGATGAATCTATCTGTCAATATCGTGGTGAAGTTAATCAATAATTTTGTTATGATCTTTTGACTACTATCTACAGAAGCTAACAAACATAGGGTTTTATAAATGAAGCTTAAAGCCAGGATAAAAAACAATGAATTATAAGAAAAGAAGAACTGGTTTGTTTGATCCCACGTATCTAAGTATAGCCAGTTAAAAAACTTATTGTCCATCACTTGTGAGTGATCATTGTCTCTACCTTTTACTATGACAATCTGGTTACATGTTTTGTTTAATCTAATATATAAAAATATCGTGACACGGTGTTTGTTATCTAACTCCTCCGAGACGGCTTGACCGATTTTTATAAAACTTTTTTTCCGTATTCGGTAGGTCTGAGAATAGGTCGTAGGCTATTTTTTATACCACTATTCTTCGCGGACGGAGTTGTGGGCAACAGCTAGTTATATTATAAAGAAAAACCTGTTGTAATTGAAGGTAGCTAAATACGACTGCAACAGCTGACACGCAAAGGAAATCTTGGCCTGTGAATCCTCCAATGAGAGAAAACTACTCCCTCCTATTTAAAATGCTACCCCGTTTGACAGCCGTCGGCCTAAGGCCAAGAATTTCCATAGCTGACCTAACCTACTACGTCACTCAATATAATGGATGTCTTTAGTTTACCGCAATCTCAATGTGAAATATTCATGTCGCTAGAAGTAAGCGAACAACGGCGTTTTTAAAATAGTCTTACACAACTATAGATTATCGATGTGGGGATCAAGACAGCCAAACTCTAGTGGGGCTGGGGCAGGACATGTCCGCCAAATGTATTCGGATCGCTGGGCAAAAATCACCACTAATTAGGTTCCTGGGTTCCAAGACTTCCAAGCGATGACCACCCGTGCAAGGGCAGACCATAACGGAAATGGCGGGATGATTTGGACCATTTGGAGTCCTTTTGGCATGATTTTGTGAAGGATAGGAATGAGTGGAAAGACCTTTGTTTAGCAGTAGGACGTTCAATAATTCATCGTTTCAGCCGAAAGACCGTTCACCGCTGAACATAGGACTCCACCAATGCTCACTAAACAGATCGGTGCTGCGTTATCCGCATACAACGCGTTCCCACAACCTTAAGTTCATCGCTCCATCTTGTTGGAGGCCTACTGAGAGAGGGTACACTGAGTCTTTTGGCCCGTGGACGCCCCATCAGCCATCAGTTCTACGAGCAATGTTCCTTGCCTACTGCCACTTGAGCTTGGTAATTCTTCAAGCTACGTACTCAATTTGGTGTATGGTTCTCAATTCGGTTGTATTTTTTTCAAGTTTGAACTGTGTCGATTACGAACAGATTTTGAGAATTACTTTTATTATGAGAAAGCAAAGTTTCCGTTTAAAAATACTACTCCTAAGGAAGTTAAAAATAGTTTTTTTTTCTTAACATTATTTAGGCTTTTTCTTAACATTATTTAGACTTTGGTGTAAAGTATCCCTAAATGTACAGTTGAGTCCTTTAATATAAGTACAGCCTACTGTTCATAGATATTTATGAATGGCTGGTTGTAAAAATATTGGTGAACTCGACTATACATTCTACCAAACCAGTCGTTTCACACTTCGCCCTATCAAAGATATTGCTACGTTCAGTTTTCACAGCTGGGTCGCGACGTTAATTCGCTAAGTAATGATCGCAATTTCTGTTACCCTTTGCGAGAAAGTGCATTCACAATGATGTAGGTAACGAAAATTTGCATTCGAATATTCGAGTTATTTTCACATTCGCATTCGCAAATTTATAGGGCGAATGTGATATGATTAAAATCCTAATAATATAGTCGATGAGCGTGCAACACCGCGTAACTAGCTTTTTCCATAAAATTTATCTTGAAATGAAATACCAGTGAAATTATAACAGTGAAAATTAGACAAATAGACTCTGTGGAAAAAGCTAGTACTGCACCAACCATATGACAACACACAGTGTAAAATTAATATAGGAACCTAACTTAGATATTTTAATTTGAATTTTTATCACAAGATTTTAAAAAGCACCACTTAATAGAAAAAACCGGCCAAGTGCGAGTCGGACTCGCGCACCGAGAGTTCCGTACAAATATATATGTATCTATGAACATCCAGTCTTAGCAGACCCCTGCTCCTAAGCAAAATGTGCGCAGTGTGGGATCATTGTAGATTAGTTACTGATATTGACAGACAGACAAAAAAATTTATGCTGTTCGCAATTTTTCCTTTATTTGTGCTATAAGACCTTGCTTCGTACCAAATTTCAAGATTCTGAGTTCACGGGAAGTACCCTGTAGGTTTTGATTCCCTTGCAAGTAGTTGAGAGTTTGAAAATATGCGGCTTAAATTGCTGTTTCGTTTGATTGCGTAGACATAGAAGTTTGATTTTGTTTCAGCTTAAAGATACTATAAACCTGAGTATTTGGCATGAATTTCAATTTAATACCTCTACGCGTTCATGAGAAAAGGGGTAGTAACTTTAAAATTATTAAAAATATTTTTATTATATGATGTAACTAAAAATTTACGGTTTTCGCAATTTTCCCTTTATCTGTGCTGTGAGACCTTGCTTGTACCAAATTTCAAGATTCTGAGTTCACGGGAAGTACCCTGTAGGTTTTGATTCCCTTGCGAGTTTCGAAAATATGTGGAAATTTGCAGCATAAACGGCTGTATCTTTTGATTGCGTTGGCTTAGAAGTTTGATTTTTTCACAGCTCCAAGGGACAGTAAACTTGAGTATTTGATTTAAATTTCAGCTTGACACCTCCACGCGTTCCTGAGAAAAAGGGTCTTGACAGACGGACGGACAACAAAGTGATCCTATAAGGGTTCCGTTTTTCCTTTTGAGGTACGGAACCCTAAAAATCACTGGATTCACGTCATTCATCATCATCATCAGCTCGACCCATATAAGTCTCACTGCAGGGCACAGGCCTCCTCTCAGAACGACAGTGCTTAGGCTATAGTTTCCATCCAGGTCCAGTGCGTATTGGGACCTTCACACTTTGTTCAATATCTTGGTATTTAGTTACTTAGAACATAAATCGGATTGAATTTCGGCCAAATCTGAAAGTTACCTTTAAATGTTGCACGAATATTGAAGTTGAATATTCACAATCGCATTTGAGAATGTATAAAATAAAACTATTTTATAACCAGTACACGCACAAAACTGGCATCTAAATTGTCCACTCATTTACGACGGTCGAGTCTGAATGCTAAGAAATTTGCATTGGCAAAGAAATAACTGGACAGGAGTGGTCTTTACATTTTTCCACTACATTCCACTTGTGTCGAGGGGGGTGGGTTGCTATATACATACCTACACGTACAGCATACGCGATATACATAGAGCAATCGTTGTCACTTAAAAAGATCATGAGGTTTCCAAGATCTATTTTTTTTTTTTTTTTGAATGAGTCGCCAGAGGGGCCAAAGACGCGAAGTCTTTGCTGTTTTTTACTTTAAGGATTGGAAGGGTGACTTGTGCTCGGGAAAAATCCCTTCGGACGAACTGGGAATGGAGGGCCCAGACAGTGTCCGACTTGCACGGACTAAAAAACCCGGTCACAAGTCCCCTTCTCTATTAGTTATCAAAACAAAAAAACGTGTGCTTTATATTTTGAGGAGGGGAGGGGTAGGGAGGGGACTTAATCTACCCACAGTGTCCTGCCTCAGCCATTTTCCAAGATCTATTAAATGAATGAATGATTTATTTATTTTGAAAAACATCGCAACAATATTATACAATGTTTAGCTAAAGTCTAAGAAAAGTAGGCTCAATAAATTTATTGTTGAGGCGATTCCAAAAAATTATTTCACTCAGCATTTGTCGATAAATGAGACATGTTTCGTTTCTGTTGGTTAACTTTCTTCCGGAATTCTTCTCTAAAGGTTTTTGTCTTAACTGTTAAATGTTGATATATTCTTTGGTGCTTGTTATAGCCTAAATTGACAAAGAAAAACTATGGCGAAAGCTAGTTCTAGTACGTTATAATAGACGTAACTTTAACATTTTTTTGATTTATAGTATAAATAAGACTACCACTACAGTAGTAAATGTACTCGATGGGTCATTGCCCCATTTATTGGCAGAAGTGCGTGTCATCTCTTGTCGTAAATGCTGTAAGTATAGCATTGTCTGACAAAATGTTGGTAAAAACGTCTTGTTTATGCGCGGCATTCGTGCATGCCTTCCGTTCCCCATAATATGGGAGATATCAATCACTTAAATTCCGTTCATGAGTTAATATTTGCGGTATCTAATGTATTTTGTATTTTCATTCACCGTAAAATTAATTGCCTATTAGTTCAAGTATGATTGTCTTCCACATTCTGGGAATACCGCTTCAATGGATAAAATATAAATATAATATTATGTCTATTTATTATTGGTTAGTGACATGAAATGAAATCCTATTATTTATGGCATTATTTTAATTATAATTTTTTAATTCGTTATTATTGGTTATTGACATGAACTGAGATCTTATTATTATTATTAGTGAATGACATTATCTTAATTTATCAATTCATTATTATCAATTAAATCAATTTGTTTTATTATTACTATGATTATTGGATCTTGACAAAATGATAAAACATGTTTATTAATGTATATTGCATGCCTATGAAGGTGAAACAATGGACTGTATCTAAATAATAACATCTGTATTTACATTGATTTCAAGCAATAAATGAATATAAAAAAAAAAACAAAAAAAACTAAGCGTCAGCCTCGCTCATTGACGGTTTCGTACCTATTTTTAGAGAGCATTTTTTAACAAGCATTTTTTTTAGGTCATTTTAAAACAAGCATTTTTTTAGGTCGTCTCTCAGAATTAATTAATCTCACAAATTCGCATAAATTCCGAAAAACTCAGAGGTACGAACCCGGGCTTGAACCTTACTTGGCTACTTACTATGGCTTTGCGGCTTTCTAAAACCAACACAAAAAAAACTTTAGGATGTTGTTGAGACCAAATGAAAAGATATTCTTCAAAAAAAATAGAATTTTCCAAATCCATTTTTAAACAACGGAGTTATCAGGTACAGTAATGAGCTTAAATTTGGGACCCACATAAGGTTGACAGTCTTGTCATATTGTATAGGATTTCAAAGGATATTTTTTCGTGATAAGTCCCAAATTAAAGCACACAACCGTACAACCAAATTCAGAACCTACTTATGTCTGAAGTCGATTAAAAGACGAGGCTAAATAATAAACACGTACAAAAAGTTAATGACAATCCCACATGTCTAGCTGCTTATAAACATCGTCACTTCACAGTAATCCAGTTGATTAAAACCTAATCGACAGTAATAAGAGCTCAATAGGTGTCAATAACACCTATGATTGACAGTTGCCAAAGATAAAAGTCATTACTGGCAGTAATGAAGTGAACCTGTCGTCGGATTAGAATCGTATAAAAACTAAAGTGTACACCCACTGTGTTTATGGGGGCTATAATAAGTGATTATCGGGCGAAACAAAAACTAAGGTAAATGACCGTTTAGGTAGGTGTCTGTAATGCAGTTAGTAGATACCTAATATCAAAGTCCATTGAGATATAGATTGTACAGATGAGAAGATTAGAATGGGATCGGACTTTTCACTTTTCATTTCCAACTGTTTACTTTTTCTGAAACTGTAAACTATTCAGGATATGTCTCATAACTATTCTGTAGAACCCTGTAAGTTAGGTTAGGTTAGTTTTATAGCAATCCTGAATAGTTTACAGTTTCAGAAAAAAAAACAGTTGGGAAAAATATCTTCGGCGAATAATTAGGGAACACTTTGAGACATAAGAAATGAAGACACTTTACTCGTCATCTTGAGTTAATTAACGTCCCACTGCTGGGCACAGGCCTCCTCTCAGAAAGAGAGATCTTTGGCTATTCCCACGCCGAGAAATTGTGGTTCAATAACTTCACACATATGTGTGCAGGTTGCCTCAAAATGTTTTTGTTTACTGTAAAGGTCGTAGTAAATTAGTAAATTTCAATCTTAATTTCATAAAAAATCAGAGGTGCCATCCTGGGTTTGAACCAATGATTCTCTACTTGAGAAGCTCTAGGTCAAACACACGTCAAACATCTAGGCTTTCACGACTTACGGGACACTTTACTACGTAATAACAACATAAGTGATAGATAAGTGACAAGTGATAAGTGACTTAGATACGTAGATACGATCAGTGTCCTCTACCATATACTAACTGCACAAAAAAGGTATATACCTACATATGTTAGGAACTCTGCAGAATGACTATGATAATCTTGACCAAATGCAAAATCCTTGACGCAAATGCACAGCTTCCTTAGTTCAATGCTGTGACCATAATCTTAATCAACAATAGCCAAAAAAACGTTTGTTTTTGTTGAAACTAACCACAAATTAAGGAAAACATTTAGAATCCATTGTCATAGCGAACATAGGTACTTAAATGACCAAAAAATCAAATTCCACGTTTTATCAACATTCTTCCAAGGACGATTATCTCAAAAGGACTATATACAATGTCGCGTTCTTTTAAAATAAAATTATAGACGTGGGCCCAATACTACAACAAAATACAAGCAAATTTTAATAGTAGGTATTAGTGAATTTCAATACAAATTAGCTAATACTAAAAGCTTGTATTTTGTTATGTAATTGGGCCCTGGTGGTATGTTCTCGTGGCAACCAGCATTCGGCAACCAGAACAAAAAACGTAAAATCCCCAGATTTTAAAGATCAAAACCCGAACACGTCAACTTGTTTTTTTAAATTTTAGTCTGGACTAGCGGTTGACACGTTTATCGCTTATCCCCCAAGAACTATGCAATTTTCAAGAATAAAAAGTATCCTATATGTTAATCCAGTTCATGAACTAATGTGCCAAATTTGACTAGAATCCGTCAAACCGTTTTGACGTGAAAGAGCAACCAACATCCATACATACAAACCATCGCGTTTGCAATATTAAAAAGATAATAAAAAATTGTTCAAATAGTCATAAATAATTTATTTATTTATTTCATACAAACTTTTAACTAAATTTATTAATCTTTTTAGAACAGAATGTTCAATTTTTTAGAAACTTTTTCAAAATGGTATACTTTTGAAAATTGTCCTGCGGCGACCAAATCTAGAAAAATTCAAACCCGGACTACAAATGGAGCCCCGTGGAACCCTGTTATCGTAACATGGATTTCAAACATGGCCGAAGCTGTGGGATAAAGCTAGTTAGTACCTAATAAGAAAAACCTCAAAATAACTGAAGAAACCACAAACAAAGTACGACTCAAATACATCCTCATAATAACTAATCTTTAATTAGCAAACCAGCACAACCTTAGCTAATTTGTTCAGAAACCAAACTAATAACTAACATTCATCAACAAATACACTGATGTACTATCTAGAGCAAAGGTCGCCACTAATTTGTGAAGTAGATTTAGTATCTTGTCTAAGAATGCTGAGTTAGATGCTTTAAAGTATGAGTTCCGTGCTTAGGTATATTTCCAACTGATTTATGTGTGAGGTTTCAAGAAATATTATTATGTAGCTATAGTACTACCTTCTATCCGCGGCGTCGCTCGCGTACCATTTAGAGTGTTGTAAAATAAACAACATCATAACTTTCCGATTTATCGTCGCGTTCTACAAATTTTCCATTTGTTAATACGTTTCAGGGCATTTCTTTCACAAACGTTTCTGAAATTTGCATAAACATCTTGACTTTGGTGTCAATTTTATTCTTAGCTTTGTTACACGTCTTTGTTGCATATTGTTTCTTGCACATAAAGTAACAACGAGAATCAAAACCGAAAACATGGCAAATTGCCAGACTGGTAGTTGGAAAAATCAATTTATTGAAATCAATTAAAATTTAAGGATTTTACTAAATTCTCAGGGGGATACTCAAAAATTAAATTGTAATAGCTTTCATTTAAGTTGTGTGAAAAATTTCATGTCTATAGGCTAATAAATACCAGTTGAAATTTCGGTATTTTACAAACGGACATGCCGGTTTCGTGGAAATATCAGAATAAAAATAAACTTAAATGCGTTCCGAAATCCAGTTATTTACATGGCAAATTTTAGCGTAAAAAAGTAACAAACAAATAAACACACTCGTGATCGCTCTAAGTTTTTGTCATAAAAATAAAATTTTATAGAAAGTATAAAATTAAACAAATTAATATATCAATTCTATGCTTCTTTATCCTTGTAAAGCCCACGTCAAATTTTGACAATCATAATTTGAAACTTATTGTCAATCAAGAACAGTTGACGTTTGCTTTGACATAACGTAGGTATTAAATTTAGCATGTTGGGCCTTACGAGGTTAAGTATTGTAAATACTTTATAGTGCTATAGTACTTATTACCCAGCAGCTATCGTTTAAAATACGCTTTGTATAAACCTTATTATATTTGTCTCCGAAATAAGACTTACAAAATGATACAAACTTACAAACAAAGCTGGGGGCGGCGATTGCTAGTATATGAGTCAATATCAAAAAAATTGTACACAATTAAGGGATTTAATTTAAACAAAACTTAATTGATTCCTTTGTGTAACGCATGTTTTCCATATAATTTGTATGAATAACTTTCGTTTTTTCGTTATACAAAGGAAGCGATCGTGAGTTTCTGTGACATTCAAATATCGTTAAGGCTTGATTTCCTCCTACGCTGACATCGGTCGCTGACGACGGTCGCGCGTACGAATAAACACAATACTCTATGGGCCACCGCACAGCGACGCTGACGTCCGCGGCAGATTTATTGCTACGCGCCGCTGATGGCGCGCGTCGGTCTCGCTCGTCAGCGCCGCGTGCGTCGGTGCGCTGACGGCGCTGACGCGCTATACACCATTATCGCGCGCTCAGTGCGAAGCTGACCGCTGACGTCGGTCGCGCGTACGAATAAACACAATATTCTATGGGGCACCGCACAGCGACGCTGATGGCTCATACGCGACCGACGGTACGCTCGACCGACTTCAGCGACCGATGTCAGCGTAGGAGGAAATCAAGCCCAAGGTTGACTTTTCAAACTGAGTGAAGTCTTTAGTCACTGTCACCCAATTATTTCAAGCGAAAATCGACCTCGTTGTATTATGACGTGCAAATGAACTTCAACCGTAGGGTGGTAGACCATATTTTTACCTGATGGTACAATTTTTTGATATTGACTCATATATAGGAAAAGCGTCGATAGTTGAGTTTATCGATAAAGGAACTCCCTACCTGTCATTAAATTTTGCCCCCTAAATTCCTATGTCTGAATATTACATATTGTGACAGCTCGAACTAGTTGTATTTTGACTCAAATTATCCACGTTGTCAGTCATTTTGTTTTCAAATTATGAAAATGTCACTGTCACTTACAATATTCAAAGCCACAACTCGGAAGAAATAACGACATGAGAATGGATGGGCACTGGTTACAATCATTCATGTTAACGTGGAAACATGAAAATTGTTGAGGCATATAACTTTAGTCATCAACATCATCCTCAGTTGGAAGACATCCACTGCTAAACAAAGGTTTCCTCATTAGAATGCCCCACTGGAAAACAACTTGCTATACCAACCAGCCAGCAACTCGCGCGATGTCATCAGTCCACTTGGGGTACTTTTACATTTTTCCATCAGATTTGTCCTATGCTAAAGCCTGACCAGAAATATATGACTATTCGCCATGTTGCGGAATTTCATTGGAACTAATTTCTTACACTGGCAATAATTTTAATGATTGTCAGTGTCGCTGTGGCGGTTTCTTTGAACAATAGCAAAAAATTCCCAAAACGATTCGTAGTCAACAACGAATCATTGTAAATAATGATTATAATAAACTACTGGAAAAAAACGCTTGGGGAATGAAACTATTTCGCTACGAAACTTTTCCAAATTAACATCAGAGCTAACAGATAAACGTTGTAGATAAGTCAAGATGTCATTGTTCCGACAATACTGAACTATTGCCATATAAATAAGAACAACAGCGCCCTATTGACAATAGTCTTTGATCAATTATAACTGTAGATCCACAGTCGCGCGCCCGAAAATGTCCGAGCCAAATGAGCGCCACTTTGATAAAAGTGGCCTTCTTTTTCTCAGTACGTTGCGTGAAATTGTCAAGTTTAGCTATCAAGTGTCAACCGAAATTCGACTGTAATAAAGTAAAGGCTAGGTTCAAATTTCTGTGTAGGTGATGTTTTTAATTATTATGCAAACAAATAAAAAAGTTCGGACATTCTTTGAAGGGGATTTTGTTCGGCAATGTGTATCTTCAGTTATAATTGATCAAAGACAATAGTCATATATTTTTGGTTTACCTTTACGTTGCTGTGGATGCGTTTGATATGCACCGATCAAAATATTCATTGGTTCACATAGCATAGCACACTGGTGGAAACGGGTTCGACTAAGTTATCTTTTTTATGTGGAAAGATGCGTGCTCTGGAGGCATGCTCTGGATACATGCTGTGGATGAGTGCAATGGGGCTAAATTCAGGAACGGCCCAATACGATTTATTACGTTTGCGAGAGGATAGGGATGAACTGCTATACAGGAACGACAAAAATCACTGGTTTGCGAGAGGTTTGGGCTGAGATTGGGATGAGCCTTATTTATTTATCTATACCTATAAAACAGTACCGTGACTGACTGACTGACTGACAGACAACGCACAGCCTAAACTACTGGGACTAGAGACTTGAAATTTGGCATACATGTACCTTGAGTATTGTAGAGGTGCACTAAGGAAGGATTTTTCGAAATTCCCACGGGATAGGGATATCCCTGGATGGATGGACTTTCTTTGTTTTTTCGTTTGTAGCGGAATCTCTGAAACTATTGAGCCGATTTTAATTTTTTTTTCACCATTAGAAAGTTACATTATCCTTCATTGACATAAGTTACTTTTTATCCGGGAAAATGCGAAATTCCCACGGGATAGAAATAAATTAATTCAATTTCGAGGCTGATTTTTAAAGTTCTTACATATTATGTGATATGACTAGCCCTGATTGACATAGGCTACTTTTTTTCGGGAAAATACAAAATTCCCACGGGATAGAAAAAACTGAACTCAACTTCGGAGCTTATTTTAAAAATTCTTTCACCAATAGAAAGCAACACTATCCTTGATTTGTATAGACTACTCTTCTTTGGGAAAATTTAAAATTCCCGCGGGATAGAAATAAGTGAATTCAACTTCGGGGTGAATTCAATTTCATCCAAACAACTTACGTTATTGTCTTCGCGTACGAAGTCGCGGGCAAAAGCTAGTTTATTCATATATTTATTTACAAAGCGAAATAACAGAAAAATAAGGCTCATCCCAAGCTCAGCCAATTCTTATTCTCTCGCAAACGATTGAATTACCGCTACAAACCGTGTTGGGCCGTTCCTTAAGAGGCTGACAACACCTAATTTTGTTGAAATTGATGTCATTTAAACAGTTTTTTAAGAAAAACTGCTTGTTCTAGCACATCAAAAAAATTATATGTTAATATTCATCATATTTCAAAGACCGTGGACGGACTCGATACATAATTGGACGAAATCGGCTCGATAGAAAATAATTGCAAAGATAGGTCTTAAAATCATCATTAAACGGTTCTATGTCTTTACTTTTTTGGCGTATGCGTCTGCAATTAAAAACATGAAGTCAACATATTCATACCTAAACTGCTAACGAGTCATATTTCACAAATAATCCACAGTTTTTTTTTAATTAAATATTTGCCCGATAAATTTCAATATACCCGGCTGCCCAGTAATAGCGGCATCTCGTGTTTACTCCGATACAAATAGACAGTGTGCGCCGACGTTGGTGTTGACAGAGTCTTAATTTAGCCCCAGGATCTACCTCGCATGGCTACATAGCTTAGCATTTGTCGACATGGTCACATACTTAGTTTCGTAGCGTATAGCCACATGAATAGATAAACGGAACAGAATAAAAGCTTCCGAACAGAGCTCGAAAATCTTACCTATTATCATAGGGTTGTCACTCGGTAAAAAAAAATTATTAAAAATCAAAATTTTTTATTCAAACAAGTACTTCAGTATCTAATATCTGTATATCTACAACACTACAACAGGTAGGCATCTTTAAAAATAACCGAATACCCGAACTATGTAGCTAAACGCTAAACGGTCGCGTCGTCGCTGGCGGCACACCTGAACTTTGTCTACTCACTGAGCTAGTTTAAACCGGTTTGTGTCCGAGCGGGCGCCGGTGCACGCCCCCCCCGTCCTGTCCGTGACAGGTCACGCACACATATGTTGTGTGTGTAGTAGTGTAATGCGTGCGCGGCGTTGTTTGAAGCGTTTATTCTGTTCCGTTTATCTATTCATGTGGTATAGCTTTCACATCCCCGCAGAAGAGCTGCATTGCATATTTATTTCTGGTGGAAAAGTACAATGTATGGTAACGCCATGAGAGTTGAGGCGAATGATTACACACACAGCTACATAAAGTAAGTACTGATTGCAAAAAAGTAGTGAATGAATGAAATGAGTGAGTGAATGAAAATATGAGTTATATGATCTTATGATGAAATACCTACGTAATTATAAATATGCATATTATAATTTTTTTTTTCTCATATAACCTATTTTTGAAATAAAACAATTTGAAACTGATAAAGAAATAATCGCAACAAGAAAAAATCGGTATTTTATAAATACCTAGCGAAAAATATGCTTATCTATTTCATAACGAAATAGGTTGAAGAAATTTTTAGTCAATGTTGTACATTGTTAAGCTGCTGAACTTGCTATCGGTACGAATAAATGTCAAAACCCCGCTGTCATTACATGACATGTTGTTGTGTGCGATACCTATAATTAAATTTTTCTCAAACATGCTATGTAGTATTGACGTTATGTTCCATATAATACGCCACGAAGTGTCACAATGCAGGCGCGGCGTGGTGTGCGGCTAGACGAGAGGTCAATAATGGAATTTCATACAACATTGCTGGCCTTGGCCAGCAAAGTGATCGTCTATTGTTTCATACCATGACGTTTATAGGTCTATGGCATCATAGCATTTGGCCATTAAAAATAAACTACAAGCAATATTTGCGTTTTGGTTCATTATGACATTCTGCCACTACGCTTATTTAAGGTAAGGTAAGATGATGATGATGATGGTGATGGTGTTGATGATGGCGGTAATGATGATGGTGATGGTGGTGATGATGGTGTGATGATGATGGTGATGATGATGGTGATGATGAGATGATGATAATGATGATAGTGATGATGATGATGATGGTGATGATGATGGTGATGGTGATGATGATGATGATGATGGTGATGGTGATGGTGCTGTGATGATGATGATGTTGATGATGATGATGATGATGATGATGATAGTGATGATGATGATGATGGTGATGGTGATGGTGATGATGATGGTGATGATAACGATGATGATGGTGATGATGATGATGATGATGATGATGATGCATGTTTGAGAAAAACTCTATACAAGCCTTGGCCACGAACAGGGATTGCCGGCCTCGTATCTCTAGCTCTAGATCTATAACTACTCGGCCGGCAATCCCCTATTTCGCGGCCGCTGCAGTAATGTACTATTACCACGGCCATTTAGTCAAATCCCGGAATTTTAATTCGCAAGTTTACGCAAGCAAAGCCGCGTGTGGAGAATAGTAATTTATAATATGATAGCTTCAGCACCTGTCTTTATTTATTGACAGAATTATACTCGCACCCAGACTCCAATTACAGCGGGTTTAAATTGGAATTTATTATTGGCGAACTTGCATTTTCGCAGTAGAAGCAAAGTTTATTGAGGTAGCGAAATTACTGCTTTCTTTATTAGCATTTTATTAGTTATTGATAAAGGTTATTAATGCTCTAAAAGGGCTGCACTCGACGCGTTAGCATAAATTTATCTGGATATGGAAACTCGGAGCAGCTTTCATACCTACTATAATTTGCATACAGTAAATTAAAAGACAAAACCGATGCAAGCTTAAATAGGATTTTGTTGGTTTTTATATGGTCATATAGTTTGATTATTTATTTAATAATGAGCTGCTTATTTGAACAATATATATCTATATAGTCAGTCAGTCGTTTAATAAGATAGTGTTAAGTATAATATAGATAGTAGTAGTACCTAGTTACGTGTACTGCTGCTGTTATGTTAAACTGCGGTTAAAATAGTTTTCTAAAAAAATGGTCACAATAACTTTGATTTTAATACTAGGTGAAAAAAAAAACCCCGCCTGTATAATTCCCGTTCCCATGGGAATTCCGAGAAAATATACACCCTATGTCATTCTCGGAACCGAGACGAATCTAATGACAGCTCACACTTCTAAATCCATTGAGCCGTTTAGGCTGCAGGGCTTGCCAAAGAATGATACATACATAAATACATAAATAGATACATACGCTCGAAAAATATAAACCTCCTTCGACAGTCGGGTGAAAATAAGCAAACAGATAAAACTTATTGTGTATAGCATTCATTCCCAAAGTGGTCCTGGTGGACCCCCAGGGGTCCACAGGAGACTCGAGGGGGGTCTACGTTGGCGAGACAAAAATGGAGGATTTGGGAATATGGTTGAAATCAAGCAGGCAACGGGGCTGCAGGGGGTCCACCGGAACCAGCTAAATTTTGAAAGTGGTCTATGTGAAAAAAAAGTTTGGGAACCTCTGGTTTATAGGGAACGGTGATATCTATAAAATAAAAACTTTTTAACAAAAAATTAAACCGCCGAAAAAACTGAAAAGCAAAAAATAATACCTTTTTTGTTTGACCTTAATCTAGGTACCAGTTTGAAGTCGGTGCCTCAGCACTTAGCCAGGAGGAGTGGACCTATAATCGTCTACCTGATTGGCTTCTATCACTCCTGCTGGCTCGTGCTGAGGCACCGACTTCAAACTGGTACCTAGATTAAGGTCAAACAAAAAAGGTATTATTTTTTGCTTTTCAGTTTTTTCGGCGGTTTAATTTTTTGTTAAAGAGTTTTTATTTTATACTTTTTTCCATCCTTGGGGTAATTTTTTTTCCAAATTTATAATACCAACTTCAAGGTATACCCTATCTATCCAATAAAAAAGAATTATGAAACTACTCTGTAAAAAGTTAGTCAATCATCCCCTGTTTTCCTACCCTTAGGGTAGGAACATTATTTCGAAATTTTAATGGGACCACCCTTGGGGTATACGCTTTCCAATAAAAAAAGAATCATCAAAATCCGACTACTCTGTAATAAGTTATGCGTGGTCATATAGTACAATCAGTAACTGAACAATCAATCATCCCCTGTTTTTCTACCCTTAGGGTAAGAATATTGTTTCCAAATTTAAGTGGGACCACCCCCGGGGTATACGCTTTCCAATAAAAAAAGAATCATCAAAATCGGACTACTCTGTAAAAAGTTATGCGTGATCATACATAAAAAAATAAAAAAAATACACGTCGAATTGAGAACCTCCTCCTTTTGTTTTCGTCGGTTGAAAATTGACATACATACATTAACGTATGTATCAGTGGTACGGCGCATGTGCGTCAACAACTGGTTTCCCACCGGATTGACAATTTTTTTACATGACGTCAGGATGAATATGGCAAATGGTACAAACTGCGAGGTGTTGCATCCGAAAATATATCTAACTTACGCTTTCCTCTGGCTTGTTGAGGGAAATACATGCTATCGCTAGACCGTTTAAATGAGTCCTAGAAAAGTACCGCGCGGGCGAGGACTCATTTAAACGGTCTAGCTATAGTTTTAAATAATGTTCCTTCACAATAACAATTTAGTTGCGCTCCAATCAACGGAACTGCTCTTATATCGATAAAATGAAAATTTCTTAACGCAAAAGTAGTTAGTAGTAGTAGTTTATATGGATTGATGTGTGGATCTTTGTGACTCTTTCGCGCTAAAATGGTTTACCGGATCCTGATGAAATTTGGCCCACAGGTAGTTTATAACTTCGATTAACATATAGGATACTTTTTAGTCCGGAAAATTTAACACTTCCCGCGGGATTTGGGACGAATTCTTTGCAGACGTAGTCGCGGACACTAAGCTAAAATATTAGCAAAAAAAAAAACAAGACATGCGTTTCATTCAAACGACAAGAATTAATAGCTCTAGTCCTTAGTTACACGAAGTTTCTGTTTAATGTGCCCTTAATCCCTTTAAAGCACGCTTACATAAATATCACTGTACATGGCAACTCGAATTACCAGAACTGCATGCTTCGATATTTAAATGAGCTTATTCAATGAGTCTCCTTTCATAGCGCAGGCGCCATTTCTTCTATACAGCGATAATAAGTATCACGCACAGCACTAGTGTTGTTGCAGAATGTTCAATATAATATTTTAATTTGTTGGGGTTATGTTAGAAGTCGATACTACACAGTCATAAACAGGTAGTGTTGAGCAAAGATATTCTAGTAAAATAATTACCACACAATTATCTATGACACTGTAGATAGCAGATATCAATAGTTTAACAACTAATAAGCCGAATAACCTAATGTTTGTTAAATCTGTCTAACGAGAGGGAAAGACATGGATTTTAAATGTAGACAATTCTATAATTAACAGCATAATGAAAGGAAAGAGGGACATATAGAAGGTTCTAGTAAAAAAAACATGCAAACGTGAATGGTCATCTGTCATGATTTCAATCCAATAATAATAAGAAGCGAGTTAATCTAATCTATTAAGATTCTATCTATTAGGTATGTTTATCCGTTGCCTAGTACCCATAACACAAGCTTTGCTAAGCTTACTTTGGGACTAGGTCAATTGGTGTGAATTGTCCCGTGATATTTATTTATTTATTTATTTTATCTATTACCATTAGGTAAAACCTTTCAGGACCAAAGTAACCCAACATTACCGTATCTAATATTTGTTGTTATTTCAAACGTACGTTATTATGTACGTGTCTTATTCACCATACGTATTTATTTATGTACTTAACTACACATTATGGGTATTACTGACCTTAATATATTTTTTCCATGTACTTGTTTTTCTGTATTTTTTCTTTGTAGTGTAAAATAATGAGTCATTGTGTTGTATTTTATAGGTTTTAAACTTGATCAATAAGAGCAATTATTCTAAAATATTAGTACTTAATCATAGTACTTTTCAAAAATTAATTGACAATTTAGCAAGCATACTTATCGTGGTGTCGAATGCAAAGATTAAAAGTTTAAATTAAACCAACAATAGTATCGATATCGCTTGACTATCGACACTCTGTCATCACTAGTTACGTTGTAAAGTTACAAAGTTGCTAAACGCGCTACTGTTCGGCAGTCGTTTGTTTTACCAATAGCAACGCAGTTTCTACCCTATTAGTAGCTAACGTAATTACTGGCAATAAAAAACCTATTGCGGTTTCTTAGTTCCAAAACAATTTTAAAGGCTAATGAGAGTTTTATTAAGTAAATGCAAGCTTCATGCCTTAATGGGTATTTATTTAGTACTGAAGTATTTTTCAATGTATTAATAAAATTCATTATGAAAGTAGTAGTTTAAGCCCGTGGTTTTGCCCGCGTAAAGGCGAGCCCAAACGAACGTGATTTTTTGAGTTTTGAGTCGCGCATTATCGATTGCGTATATTTTCTGCTGCATTCGGTTTTGGGTCATACTTACGTATTTTATTGTACGCGTCTCTCCTGTCGACATGGGAAAAGTTAAGGGTCTATAGCCAATATTTTTTATTGAAGTCTACATCGGCGTGTGGGAGGCCTGGCCAATTATCAACCCATTTAAATACATCTTAGCTGTACCCTGTATACTGGAGGTCTGTGTTTTTGTATTTAAGCATGAGAGTTTGTTCAGTCTGAAACAAGACATGTCGACACGCACTTTGAGATCTCAGTATAGAAGTAGGATTCATAGGCCATTTTCAACGCTCAAACTGTCTTCAAAAAATTCCTGTATCATGTGTATTGACATAAATTTAATAAACTGCCGGACACATTTAAGGACAATCAGTTGGAAACATTTATTAGTTTGACGGAACAATGGCTGTTGAAGAAATGTTATTAAAGTGTTAGAGATTTTCTTTGTGATAGTATTAACTTGTAAGTAATTTAAATTATTATGGTATTAAAACTAATTTTATCGACTTATATAATAATGATAAATAATGATGACATCGAATTTAAAATGACTGAGTAAAATTTTCTATTTTTCATCTTACAATGATATGATTATTTGACTATTCATATTTTAGATTTTTAATTTTTAACTGCGTGTACGTACATCTGTAAAGGTAAGGTTAAGTTAAACTTATATTTATGCATATGCAACTGCAATCTAAAACCTTAATTCATTCGCAATAAATTTTCATTTCATTTTTTCATTTCATTTCTTATGTTTGCTGACTCGAAGTCGCTAATTGTATGTCCACCGGAGAGACAACTTTTGTTTCTTACGGTGTGTATAATAAATACCCTTTTATACAAAAAATCCAGACACGAAGACGCAAAAAGAATTTTTCACAAATGACTTTTGTATGAAACCGTAACTATAAATTAAAAATTTTAAAAACCCCCAACGCAATTAAGTCTAACTCCCCTTCCGCAGGATACGAAAGAGCTGATAACTTTGAAATGGCTGGACCAATTTTGATGAAACATGTCTAAGAACCATCGCCAAGAAACCTGCTTTCAAATACAAAAACCGCATCCAAATCGGTTGACCCGTCTAAGAGTTGTGATGCCACAGACAGACACACACACACACACATAGCGGTCAAACTTATAACACCCCTCTTTTTGTGTCGGGTTGTTAGAAATAGCGCGACCGAAAATACGCGGCTTTTACGCTAAAACGGTTTAATAGATTCTGATGAAATTTGGTACATAGATGGTTTCTATCCTGTATTAACATATAGGATACTTTTTATCCCGGAAAATTGCATGTTTCCCGGGGGATAGCGATAAACGAATTCTTCCCGTCGGAGTAACGGGCAACAGCTAATTTTATATTATTTTATGATCGGATACAAGCCATTAAAGTCGTAAAGACGTTTAAAAGTAAGTAAGGTAAACGTCCCTGTGCTCGACACTGACCCAATACATAGCACCTTCAATCTTATGTAATAGCAAGGATGATATAGACTGGATTGGCAGTCGCTATAGTACGGATCGGCCGCGGTTTTTGTAGTTCGATTATTAAATCTAGATGGCACTGAAATATAGCCAGAGGCTTTGAAGGCAAAACAATAAGACTACAGATATTTCATATTATGAAATTAATAATAATCGAACTACAAAAACCGCGGCCGATACTATGGCAATTGCCAATCCAGTCTATATCATCCTTGGTAATAGCAAGAGAGGACACGGGTGTGTTATCTACTAAGCGTTGCGGTCTCGAGCATTGGTACGTTTACCTTAAACTTAATTAGAAATTGTCCGTATGTTTGTAAAGGTACCGCGGTGGTCGTGGTGAGTTAGTGGTTATCTTAGGCCGCACAAACTGTTTGGAATGTTAGTGATAGTCTTGAAGTTAGGATGTGTTTGCACACATACTAGGTATTTTTAAATATTTACTTACTCTTAATATTTACCTACCAAATAAACGTTTTATAACAAATTAGGTACCAATATTTCTATGGCTTAATCTACTCATCAAAACAAGTCGCTTTTATTCTAACAACTTTCATCATCATCATCATCATTTCAGCTGAAAGACGTCCACTGCTGAACATAGGCCTCCCCCAAGGCTCGCCAAAGAGACCGGCCCTGCGCCATCCGCATCCAGTGCGTTCCCACCACCTTCACCAGGTCGTCGCTCCATCTTGTCGGAGGCCTACCTACACTGCGTCTTTGGTCCGCGGACGCCACTCGAGAACCTTTCGGCCCCATCGGCCGTCAGTTCTACGAGCGAAGTGCCCTGCCCACTGGCACTTAAGTCTAGCGGTTCTTTGAGCTATGTCCGTAACAACTTTATAACATTTGAAAAAAAATCTCGATTTTCTACTACAGCAGTAATCCGTTTGGATGGATTATATTATGATAAGTTTGCATTGTTTTAAATTTTTTTAAAGTTGTCTAAGTGAAAGTGAATTGTTTTGATAAGTAAATGCCCTGGAAATATTGGTACCTTATTTATTAGCACCTTATATGTGTAGGTACTAGCTGCTGTCCGCGCTCCGTATGCAAATAATTCGTTTATCGCTATCCCGCGGGAATTATGCAATTTTCCGGGACGAAAAGTATCCTATATGTTAATCCAGTTTTAATACTATCTGTGTGTCAAATTTCACTAGAATCTGTCAAACCGTTTTAGCGTGAAAGAGTAACAAACATCTACCACACAAACTTTCGCGTTCATAATACCTATTAAGTAAGATCTATCTAAATTAAAGTTAGTAGTATTATGAATTCTCAATTTCAAGTTATTTTTAGTTTACATTTTTAGAGTTCCGCAATTCTAAAGGAAAAACGGAACATGAAATTTGCCATGAAGTAAAAAAAAATCGCTTATTTGTTGCATAATATCAAAAAAAAAATTTTTTCGCGATTTTTAACGAACTGATTACATACATATAAGTTTGTAAGGACTTCTCGGTGCGCGAGTCCGACTCGCACGCGTTCGGCTATTTTTTACAACAGAAAGTTGATTTTTAAAACTAAGGGTCCGTTTCATCATTTTTCAAGTTCTTGTTATTAGCTACAGATAAAAAATACACCCCTGTAACGGCGGTAAACATAACGGGGCGGGGGGTTATCTTTTCTCTGCAACTGAACATCAGTGATGCCGTCTCTATTTATTCGAATAAAATAGACAAAGACTGCTTCATGAATATCAAACAGATTCATAGGTACTATTTTTGGGGATTTAAGATTCAGATTCCTTATCATTCGGGGGTTTCTGGTTTAAGATTTTTTACTTTGTTTATTTTATGTTACATTAAAATAGTTTTATGAACTACAAACATATGAAAGCTGTAGTTCATTGATATACTATGGACCTTCTCAAAGTATCGCCTGAATAATTCTATTAGTAGTTTTATGTAAATACTGAGTTGTTGATATTTATGGGCGGTAGAGATCATTTTCCATCAGATTACACGCTTGCTCGTTTGCCTCCCTCTCATAATAAAAAAAAAGTACTAACATAATTATATCCGCGCCTTTGTACCGTTGTCAATCGCGCCTGTTCAGATATTTATGACGACCTGCGACCTGTTCCTTTGTTCATGATGGCGACTATACGAATTCCAGATGTATGTAGGTACGCATAACGACCATTAATTGACTTCATACACTACTCATATAGTATCACACGCGCCGTTAAAGCAAACAGTATAACAATAGAGACAAAACACGAGCAAAGTAAACAAAGAAAATTAAAATAACAAATAGTCATACGTCACAATGAAGAGTAAAACGTAAAATCGAGTCTTTGCCATACTTATTGCCATTACTGATGATGTCTCGTTTCATATTTTACGCAATCCGATGGGTATCGAGTTGTTACGGCAGTACACCACTACCATTTAGTTCGTATAAAATTAAATACACAAAGTTTGAAAAGTATAATGGACAAAATACATAATGGTCATTTTGATATAATGTATTTTTTTAGAAATTGACCACTTTACAGGACTGTTATGAAATAAACCAAACTTGAACCCAATCTGTAGATTAGACGTTCAAAAGAGTTTGTCTAATGAATAGTTCAAAAATTATATTATATCAAATAGGCATTATGCCATTATGAATTTTATCCATTATTCTTTTTAATTTTTTTGAATTTTGACACGTATCAACCAGTAGTTGTTAGAAGTTTCTGGAATGTCATTAGTTTGAACGCGGCCTATCTCGATATCACTCTGCCTTGTAGCGAATAATACCTAGCGAGTATAAATCCGGGTTGGCGGGCTAAATCAAGTTAGTTTATCGCGACAATGGCGCTGGCTGATGAGGACTACGGTACTTTCTACGTGTTTGTTAATTAAAATGGTAGGAATATAGTTCAAAACTGAAGTAAAGCTGTGGTTTCACTCACTGCAGCAACACTGGCGTAAAAAATACCTAATTTTTTAGGCTGTCAATTGTCGAAGTTCTTATGCTGCATTTGCACGCTTGCGAAGCTTGGGCAACCTGCCACAAGCACGAGCGTGCGAAAACGGGTATTTGGCTCCGGAACCCTAAAAATCACCCCTACTTTACGTCTATGGGAGATACCCTAAAATTTTATTTTCTATATTTTATTTTTTCACTTCTTCCGGATAATTGCTACACATATCCATGCAAAATTACAGCTTTCTAGCCCTAATAGTCTCTAAGCTTAGCCGCGGACGGACGGACGGACAGACAGACATGGCGAAACTATAAGGGTTCCGTTTTTGCCATTTTGGCTCCGGAACCCTTAAAACATAATATCAATGTAAATAGTTTGTCCTTTGTTGAATACGTGCCTATTATTATATGTTCTTTGATATTCATGTCAATTAAGGGGCTGTTTCACCACCTTATTGTCAAACTACTGGTTACGTAACCAATGAATAAACTAAGTACTGCACAAATCTGTCGGCCAGTTTTTTTTCAGTCACCACTCCGGTCCTGTGCAAACTAAGTACCACTTAACTAATCGTCGGTTTAACTAAAAGTCGGAATAGCAACGTCCCATTTCACGACCACGGGTTCCTGTTCGCATATTTTCGTTCAAAGAGTGGCTCATTATTAAAGCAAAATAAATCGTAAACTATGTAATTTTTAAACACATCTATTTTTTTGCATAAACAAATGTGTAACATTATAATTAATCCAAAAACGGTATTTATTTACATTACTTTGGTTAACAATAACAAAGAAAAATAAAATCACGTAAAACGAATCGAAAAGTGGCGCCAAACCCTTTGACAGATTAACTTTTTTTTTTAATGGCGATGTACAAGTTCAGGTAGAACAAACGATTGTGCCACTGAAAAAAAGTCTATATTTAAAAAATATTACGAAATTTTGGATTTATTTTTAAATACTAAAAGCGTACCTATATTTTTTATTCAAATCTTGATATTTAAATTCTCGTTTGCAATTTAGCATGACTTCTTTCTTTACAAAATAAAAAATACTTTGATTTATTTTTCTGAAACCGGCTGAAGGGCTCTCCAACCATGGCCACAAAAAAATAAACTAACTAATTAAAAAGATATGTGACGGATAAAAATGCTAAATGCCACCTGATCTGATGGTCAAATTAAGAAATAGTTTGTCCGTCACTTAGCGCTAATCAAGACTGGTGAAACAGAAATTTTTATTCCATGTGACAAATAAGGTTATGATCAAACTAATCCGAACTTTAAAAAAAGTGGTGAAACAGCCCCTAAATTTTCAATTTGTTTTGTTTGCACAGATCGCAGAACATGCCGTTATTGAGGTTCACAGACACCATTACCATTACCATCCTTCCATTTTCTCTTTATCTGATTACGTATCAAAATACATTGTTTTAATTTAACCAGCTGTTTCCCGCGACGCCGTTCGCAAAGAATAGGGGTATAAGAAATAGCCTACGTCAGGCTATTCTCAGACCTACCAAATATAAAGAAAAAAATTCATAAAAATTGGTCAAGCCGTTTCGGAAGAGTTCGATAACAAACACCTAGAAGACAAACTATTAGATTTTCTCAGAAATTGACATGCTCGCATTTACAGGATTGTTACAAAATAACCTAACCTAACGTAAACTAATCTGTAGATTATATGATCAAAAATCATAATAAATTATGTCTTTCGTCTACTATTATTCTTAAACATTATGTATTTTGGCACGTTCCCCTTTATCTAAATTATGCAACTTGCATATCCACTTGTCTTTGTGCGCAATCAGCATATGCTAATGGCTAGCATTAGCTAACAGCGCGCGCGCAGATAAAGCACCACCGGAGATTAATAATGACAAATTGTACGCGGTACCTGAGCAAAGCCAGATTAGTTGCTTAGCTGCCTATATGATTTAAAGGACCTATTTAAATAGAGTGGACATTTATTACTTACACCTACTTTTTCTAAGTCATGCCAATGGTACAGTGATTTTGAAATATCTATTAAAATCTCATAATGAACCTATGGCCTTAAAGCAGGAGATCGTGAGTTAGAACCCGGGCCTGTGATTTTTCGAAATTTATGTGAAAAATTACAACATTACGTCACTGTCTACATCTCGTATCAAATATGTCTTATGAAACTAAGAGCTTATCTGGGACTTATCTTCATAATGTTATCTCGACATTTCAGCCGCATTCAGCGGCTGCTTTATTTTAATAGTAGATTTTACAACAAGAGCATAAAACGAGCCATTTTACCCGAGACGTTCATATAGCCATTATAAGACGAGGGTGAATAGACACGTCGAAAGGAAAATTAGATTAATGCTCGAGTTTTACACTCTGGTTGGTCTGGTTTGGATTTCTGGTGGTCTTGGTTTTCTGGTTTCACTTCTATTGCAAGCAAACTCCTCCGAAACAGACTCGTTTTTATAAATTTACTAGCTGTTGCCCGCGACTCCGTCCGTGAATAATAGGGGCATAAAAAATAGCCTACGACCTATTCTCAGACGATTCAGACTCAAAGTTTCATAAAAGTCGGTCAAGCCGTTTCGGAGGAGTTCGATAACATGTTTGTATATTATATATATTACTTGCATGAAATTTGGCACACAGGTAGTTTATTACGTGGATTAACACATAGGGTTTTGCCAGGAAAATGTAAAGTTCCCGCGGAATTTGAATAAGTGAATTCTAAAGCCAGTAAGCCGCGGTGGCCTAGTGGTTTGACCTATGGTCTCTTAAGTAAAGGGTCATGGGTTTAAGCCCGGGCTTGGACCTTTTGAGTTATTCCAAATTAGTGTGCTAAATTACGTTTGAAGTTTACCATGAGCTTTACAGTGAAGGAAAACATCGCGAGAAAAGCTGCACACACCTGAGAAGAAATTCAATGGTACATGCCCGCACTGTACAAATCGCACTGGGCCCAAGTGGGAACTAAGGCCCAAGTTTTCTCGTTCTGGGAGGAGGCCTAATTGAAACATCAAAATTCTATCCCGGGAAAGTGTACAGCATACCGCGGGATAGAAATAACTGTCAAAACATTTTGAAAATCCAGAGACAGTGTAGCTTTTTATTAGTGAAATATTTAAAAAATCAATTCACTTATTTCTATCCCGTGGGAATTTTGCATTTTCCCGTAAAAAAGTAGCCTATGCCAATCAGGGATATTGTAGCTTTCAAATTGTAAAATATTTTTATAAATCAGCCCCTAAGTTGAATTTACTTATTTCTATCCCGCAGGAATTTTCATTTTGCCGGAAAAGTACTTTATGTCAATGAGGGATACTGTAGCTTACTATTGGTGAAAGAATGTTCAAAATCAGCCCCGAAGATGAATTCAGTTTTTTCTATCCCGCGGGAATTTTGCATTTTTCCGAAGAAAAAGTAGCCTTTGTCAATTGGGGATAGTCATATTAAATCATATGAAATAATTTTTAAAATCAGTGCCGAAGATGAATTTACTTATTTCTATCCCATGGGAATTTTGCTTTTTCCCGGAGTAAAGTACCCTATTGCAAACAGGGATACTGTAGCTTACTATTGGCGAAAGAATTTTTAAAATCAGCCCCAAAGTTGAATTAAAAAATTTCTATCCCGTGGGAATTTTGTATTTTCTCGAAGAAAATGTAGCCTATCAATTGGGGATAGTCGTATCATATTATATGAAAGAATTTTTAAAATCAGTGCCAAAGTTGAATTTACTTATTTCTATCCCGTGGGAATTTTGCATTTTCCCGAAAAAAAGTACCCTGTGTCAATCAAGGATACTGTAGCTTACTATTGGTGAAAGAATTTTTAAAATCAGCCCCAAAGTTGATTTCAAATTTTTCTATCCCGTGGGAATTTTGAATTTTCCCGAATAAAAAGTAGCTTTTGTCAATCGGCGATAGTCATATCACATAGTGTGTAAGAATTATTAAAATCAGCCCCGAAATTGAGTTAATTTATTTCTATCCCGTGGGAATTTTGCATTTTCCCGGATAAAAAGTAATCTATGTCAATCAAGGATAGTGTAGCTTTCCAATTCTGAAAGAATTTTTAAAATCGGCTCAATAGTTTCAGAGATTCCGCTACAAACAAATAAACAAAGAAAGTTGAGATATTTCCCTATCCCGTGGGAATTTCGAAAAATCTTTCCTTAGTGCACCTCTACAATACTCAATGTACATGTGTGCCAAATTTCAAGCCTCTAGCCCCAGTGGTTTAGGTTGTGCGTTGTCTGTCAGTCAGTCAGTCAGTCAGTCAGTCACGGTACTGTTTTATAGGTATAGAAGATATATATTGTAAATTTTTATATATTAGATTATAATTAGATATTGTTCATGGCTGTTTGCGTCTGAATGTCTAGGTCTTTGATCAAGATTTTACTTTATGCACTAGACCATAAAAAGTAATTTTATGCAGCTCACATCCAGTATAAATACGAACTTTACGAGTAAGTATAAGAAATAAAGTGATAAGTGAGTGGTTGCGTTATTGGAAGAGTAAGAATAGCGAAAGCTTTACAAAACACTGTAATTAACATCGATCAATAAGACTATACTATTACTTAAGTACCTACTGTCTTTTTCTGAGTAATATTTTGAGCGATAACTCTACCCAATTGTCTATCTAATAGAAATTCAATTGACCAATTGTCTATGAGAATGTATATTTTCATTAGCTACTTTCATGTACCTAATCAAGTTTTTTCTTATCTTTATAACAGAACTTATCCTGTAAAAGAAAGTCACCATGGACTAACTCACTCCAATAGAAGAAATAGATGGTGTCCGCAGATTGGTTCAATTATTTAGACATCCTTTTGTTTAAAGTTTTTCGTCAGTGCCAAAAAACTGTTTACCCACTTCAAAGGAACTGTTATCAACTCGACAAGGCGTGTTTGAACATACATCGTGACATAGTGCTAAACTAACTCTTTGAGTGCTTGAGGCAACATAGTTGACTGGTAAAACAATTACATACAGTGTTTGTGCTGTGTTTGAAGAGGCTGGCTTTTATTGCTAATAAACAAGCGTGTACCGACGGTTTTGTGTGGCAATGTTTCGAAAAATATTAATTTTACGTCGTGTTGTATTCATTTTAAGTTAATTTGGGTAATTTTAATTTTGCTTCACAAACGTTACAAGTGTAAGTTACAATTCAACATAATTAATTATATTTTTTTTGTATGAGAAAGTTAGCATTTAGGTATTTTGATTTGTGGCACTTGTACATTTTGTGGTACAGTCAAATCCTCCAATATCTTTACAGCCAACCGTTCATATATATCTAAACAAACTTTATGTTGCAATAATAAGGTCTATGTAGGTATAGATATTTATGAACGGTTGGCTATACAGAGATATTGGTGATCTCAACTGTACAGGTGGCAGTGAGCAGGGGTCAGGGATTTTTTTAGGTATTGGTGTTCTGTGAGAGGGTGGTACTGCTCCGGACAGCCGGCCCATTCGTGATGCAGCGGCTAACTACAGCATGGTTCTACCATTATAAAAAGTTATTGAGCATTAATTATTTTTTATTTGACAGAAAGATAATCGTACCCATAAACGTGAAATATACTTTTTCTTGGCACTCAACTTACACGATTACACAAAAACAAATCATTTTGATACTTTAATTAAATGTAACTTTTGATAAATAGCCTGATGCTTATCTCTGTTTTCCCCATTGTAATTACAAGAATGATACAAATAAAATAACAGTGATATAAATCACCGTCTTCCATGGAGCTAGAAAGCATGAAATAAAGTTTTAATTCTGATGTATAAATAAAGTATGGTCAGCATCATAAAGTTCTTTTTAAAACTAATTAGCAGACTTATGTTGCAAAGAAAAGATCGAGTTAGTATGAAAATCTACACTTTACTCGTAAAAATAACAAAGTTGGCAGCAACTAATTAATTAAGTGAATATAAATTGTGATATTATAAAACACATAATATGAAGAAAATTAATTGAAAGATCATGATGTAATAGTACATAACATTAGTTTAGTTGAAGTAACCACGACCTTATTCCACCTGCTCCTTCGACCAGAAGTAGGCGGGGTCTCCACACTTACGTTGTCAGTATTCCCAAAATCCGCACAAAGCGTTTTCGCTCTTGCTTCATCAACCGGAGTGGAATTCCCTGCCTGCGACTGTGTGCCCTGAACACTACAATTTGGCCGCTTTCAAGTCTAGGGTGAAAGAGCATTTACTATGTAAGCGTGCTCCATTGTAGGCCTCATCTTCACTTTCCATCAGGCGTGATTGTGGTCAAACGCAAGCCTATATTGTATAAAAAAAACAACCGAAAAATGTTTCACACTTTTCAACTTTGACTAGAACATAAAAAAAGTTGAAAATTTGCAAAAAAAAACTATTTTCCCAATATTATCGTTTGTATTTTATTTGCTTCATACTTTAGAGCAGTAGTCGTTTGTTTTAAAGCTTGTTGATAACGTTAATAATAATAAAAAAAAATAGGATTTTTCTTTTTTTTTTTAATTCTGAAACCTGTTTTTCCATCAGTACACGTCTAAAATCCAGAGTGTGACTATCCAATTGACATCAACAATTCGCGATTAATTTTCACAAACAAATACAACATCCCAGATAGTAATCTTAATTGCTATTAGACAGCTACCGAGCTTAAAGATCTAGCGGTGAGATAAATTAATCTAATTCACGCCTCGCGGATGGCGGATACAAACTAAGTAATTAAAATTAAGATCCGATTTATATTATCAATAAAAAAATTAAATAATATAAAAAATATGCGTAAATTTTCAAGTTTTAATAATATTTCGGATAAATGAAAAAGTTATAAATGAATTGTTTCTATTTGTAATACTATATCTAATATTGTATATAAAAATCTCGTGTCACAGGGGTTTGTTATCGAACTCCTCCGAGATGGCTTGACCGATTTTTAAGTAACTTTTTTCTCTGTATTCGGCAGGTTTGAGAACATGTCGTAGGCTATTTTTTATACCCTTATTCTTCGCGGACGGAGTCGCGGGCAACAGCTAGTAATAATACAAAAGTGCAACAGTACAATTATCAGATTAGATGAATGCATTACAAATTTAATAAAATTTCTTTAACAAAGTGCGATATGGGTGGATGCGGTGTGCGGTGTGAATGGTTTCCTTGTTCGTTCGTACGCACAAGGTCATTTGGAGCTATTTTTTCCTGAAAAACCACTAGGTATCGACATTTAGTACATTTCACAACAAGTAGATAATTCAGGGGTAAAATGGATTTTATGAACGAGTTGTGTTGTAGACTGAAATTAAACAGAAACAATGCAAACAAATTATCATTTATAAGCTTTTATTGTTAATGAATTACTCTTAATTCGTACAATTACTTTGTTAGTATAATTATTGCTTTCATCAATTTAATAATATAGAACACGGATTATATAAAAAAAAAACGACCGCTTTAGCCTAGTTGGTAGTGACCCTACCTACGAAGCAAGAGGTCCTGGGTTCGAATCCCGGTAAGGGCATTTATTTGTGTGATGAGCACGAATATTTGTTCGTGAGTTATGGATGTCTATATAAATATGTTTATCGTCGTCTAGTACCCATAGTACAAGCTTTGCTTAGTTTGGGACTAGGTCGATATGTGTAAGATTGACCCCCAATATTTATATTTATATTTTAAAACAAAAGAAAGTTCTAGTTAGTGCATAAAAAGTTGCTTTATGAATGTAATATGTTCCCTATATCCATGCAGGCATGAAAGGTAAATTACTTCGTTAGTGTAATCGGTTTAAAATAAGCGGCTTAGTGATTTATATAATGTTAATTAATAGGCATGCTCTCATCCTGAAGCATGAAAGTTAAACTAACTTGGCCCTGCATATCTCAATTAAAATAATTACATCAGGTTGCCGTCGCTACTCCTTAAAAGGATACTAACAGTAGTAATGATAATGACTTAATACAAAAAGAATTGACTATAAGTTTGAAGTACGCTGACGTGTCTAGTGCGTTGCGTTCTCAAGCTCAAGATTCGCTGAAACTGCCGAGATGCCGACTTCAAACACTGTTTTTTATTATTTTCCCACACTTTAAGGGCTAGTAACTTCAGCTCGTTTAGACTCCAAGTGCCTGCCAAGCACCAGCAAATGTTCCTGCGCTCCGACTTCTGGCCGGAAAGTGTGGTGTTCCTCTGTTAATCTAATACAAATTTCAAACAATAGTTTGCAGCGACAGGGTTGCAGAGTGTAGAAGAGCGAGACCTCCTGATACAGGTATGTAATACCTACTAGGATGACTCCGATGACTCAAACACAATCGTAAATGTGACTGATTTGTTATTACCCGAATAAACGATTTATTATTTTTCACCTCACTAGCTCGGAAAGCCCTTTTTGTTTGTTTGACATCTATTGAGAAAATCGCTTTTTATCCACAAGTGAAGAAAGAATTTTGACATTTGAAGGCAGCTAAGTGATATTTGACAGCTAACAAAACGTAAAACGTTAAAAGTGCTGAATTTTTAACATCACAATTAATTAAGTGCATCGAGTAAAAAACACTAAATACTGTCTTACAACTTATATTTTAATTCATAAATATCAGCATTCAACATTAACCTTCATTATTGTTGTAAAAACGGATAAAATGTTATGACAGCCAAGTAAGTCGATGTGCGAACAAAACGCATCCGAAATAATAAAAAAAAAACTTAAGGCCGTGGTCGCTTTCACCCGCCGCACGCGGCCGACAGCGGCCCGCCGCCCGCGGCGTCTGAATGGTGTGTTCGGGAATGCTCGGGAGTGGTCGTTTTCGCCCGCCGCGTTCGGGATGTCGCACGCGGCGGGCGAAAACGACCACTCCCGAGCATTCCCGAACACACCATTCAGACGCCGCGGGCGGCGGGCCGCTGTCGGCCGCGTGCGGCGGGTGAAAGCGACCACGGCCTAAGTCATAACTTTTCAATTAAGCCGTCAACGTTAAATATTATATTCGTATTCGCTTGTTTTTCTAGTTTTTCGCTTGTTTTTCTAGTTATTTCCGCCATTAAGGGAAAATAATAATAATTCTAGTTATTTTGTTATTAAAAATGAGTGATTCGAGTGACGAAGACGTATTAACACCTGTGGAATTACGGGAAACCGTGCAAAATGCGGAATTGAACTTATTGCCTGAAAAATCCTGTTTAAGATACATGAAAGCGTTTGTTTGACCTTTTCAATACATGGAGACATAAAAAAGGTGCAAAAACCTTTTCAGAAACTGTAATTTTGTCATATTTTATCGACTTGGCCAAAAGCATGAAGCCAAGCACTCTGTGGAGCATATTTTCCATGCTTAAGGCGACTCTAAAACTAAAGAAGGATGTTCATGTAGAGAAGTATCCAAAGTTGCTGGCATTTTTAAAAAAACCTCATCTGGTCATAAACCAAAAAAATCCAAGATTTTTACGGCCGCAGATATAACAAAATTTTTAAATGAAGCTCCAGACTCTGAACATCTAAGTACAAAAGTAAGTAATAATAATAGTTTTTTTCTTAACAATGTATAGTTAAAACAAATAAGTACAAAAAATGCCTCATAATACTTTGTTGAACTTTATAACTACTAGAAAACTAATCCTTTCTTCATATTTTAGGTAGTCCTCATCATAGGAATTAGCGGAGCATGCAGGACCCAAGAGCTCACATACCTCAAGACAAACAATGTTGAGAAACATTCTGAAAATTTACTTCTATTTAAGTTACCAGACACAAAAACAAATATCGAAAGAAACTTTGTAGTTTGTGACGAATATGTTGAAGTTGTTAAGAAATATCAAAACCTACGGCCAGCAAAAACATCCACCGATAGATTTTTCCTTGGCTATCGCAGAGGAAAATGTATTTGCCAACTAATACGTCTTCGTCACTCGAATCACTCATTTTTAATAACAAAATAACTAGAATTATTATTATTTTCCCTTAATGGCGGAAATAACTAGAAAAACAAGCGAAAAACTAGAAAAACAAGCGAATACAAATATAATATTTAACGTTGACGGCTTAATTGAAAAGTTATGACTTAAGTTTTTTTTTTATTATTTCGGATGCGTTTTATTTGCACATCGACTTACTTGGCTGTCATAACATTTTATCCGTTTTTACCAACAATAACATATCAGTTCCAAAAAAAAACTTAACAATTAACTTGTCTAATTGCAATAATATAACTTTCAATTTTTAGTGTCTTGTAAAATGTTTAAGCCAAGCCTGTAAAAATTACTGGAGAATATTAGATTAGATAGGTGAAGTTTGTAAGTGAAATATAGTTTATTTCCGGGACAAGAGAAACAGTATGAAAATTGTCTATTAAAAAAACCCTCACATTTTTCTCGCCCCAGTGTTTTAATTAGACCTTACTAAATGGCAAATTGTTTGATTATTGCAGATTTTTTTTTATATTGTTAGACTGATATTTTTTTATTGCAATATTATTATTGTTAATTAATCTTTAATACCTTTTATACTGTGACTAAAATGTGGATAATTCAATACTGATTAGTACATGCATATGTAAAATTTTTGTCAAAACTGAATATATTGTCAAAATATACCTAGTTATTGATTAAATATAATACAATATAATATAATTGCAATATTATTATTGGTAATTAATCAATAATAACTTTTATACTATGACTAAAATGTGAATAAATAAAGACTGATTAGTACATACATATGTACCATTTTTGACAAAATGAATATATTGTCAAAATGTACCTAGTTATTGATTAAATATAATTTATAAATGTAATTAATATTACATTTGATAAACCTTACTAAGGCTGGAATTTAATTTATGATAGTCCATTTGTTACTATGAATGTTATGATTGTATATGTTGGTATTGGAGTAGATCCATAAAGACTGGATATGCTTAGGTTATTTTGCATTATTTTTGATTTTATCAAATTTCTATACTTCAAAATTATTGTATTGACAAAGAGGTAAACAGTGAGCTTACAAATACTAGAGAAGTAACGTCTTACAAACAAATCTCAACAATGCGTAACCACTTGTGACTTCAAAAGACGTAGCTTTGAAACCGACACATTATGCCAAAGTAAACTATATTTGTCTCGTTTCTTCCAATACCCAACTAATTACCGTTGAAGTGAGATAAAACTTTGCTAGCTTGAAAACGGACAGAGTTGCCAGTGGTCAGAAATTTTCCCCAAAATGTATTTAATTGCTTTAGCGTGATTAATGGTGTATATTCTGAAAAGAATTTAATACAACTTTCAATCTTTACTATTATTATAAAACTGTAATAGAAACGTGTCTATACCTTGAAAATATTTAGAAAAAACTATTAGTACTTAGGTAGTAAATGGATTTTGATATGAAAAAATGACCGAGTATTTCATTTAAAAAGCTAGTAAATAATAAAGATCTAAAACACTGACAAAGTATGTTGATAGAAATTAAAAAAAACTGCTGTAGATGGTAACCAGTCGGTTTCTTTGCGTAATAGCCTTATATTTTTTATCCATTCTTCCTTGCGCTTTTGATCTTTAGGTACTCTAAAAAACAAATAAGGCACAAATATATATACAGTGGATTTTGGATATAACGACGATGAAGGGACCACTCTAATTTCGTCGTTATATTCGGAAGTCGTTACAGGCAATGGTAAAGAGATACAGACGCGTACATATGTATAGTTTATATTCACTTATTGTGTCTAGTAGCCATACTTATTCAAAAGTTTACTAAACCCAGTTGCTACTCAGAATATCACTTTGTAACTGAACTAAAAATTTAACTCCGTAAAGTACACGCTTAACTACCTACTTTAGCTGATATCTATAAACAAAAGGTAAAGGTCTCCACAGTTGCTGACCATCTGTGTGGATGTAAACAAAAGATAAGAAAGCTCCTTGTGTCTTTGGCGGCCAACTCCGGTCGCAATATCTGCATGGGATTTCTAGGAATTTGTTAGAAATGATTCATTAAAAACAGTTGCTATACTCTAACTCGGCGTTACATCCAAAGTCGCTATAGCCACATGGTCGCTACAACCAAGGTTGTAATAAATTAAATCCACTGTATATATAAAAAAAAAAAAACAAATAATGGCGCACACTTCCACCATTCATTCCTTCATTAACTTGACTAAACTCCCGAAAATGTGGGAAAATCATAATCGCTTTACTGGCAACACCGATGGCAAAAACAACGCACGATATATTTATTTTATTTTATAATATTATTTTACACAGCATGATCAAAATTATGCAAACTTACTTGTGAAAAGTAACGCCATTTGCTTTGTGATTCTTTTCGGACCGTGATACACAACTTTTAACAGCACATTTCACCATATTTAAAAACATTAACGGGTGCGTCACGCTCACTCAATGTCAAACAGCCAACTGACGCCAGATAAGCCTGCAGGCATCTTCGAAGTGGCAACGCATCGGTGCCGTAAACTGCCAATCTAGTTACGATAGTAACATATAAGATCATTGGAGGTAAATAAATAATAATTGATAGTACAAACCCTTTTTCTTATTTTCCTCGCTGTAGTGAGGTGAAAAGTTTTGTGTTATACACGGGTGAAAAGTTATTTTACGTCTCGTGTGTTGAAACACTCGCTATCGAAAGGATTCTATTTTTGAACCACTCGCTTCGCTCGTGGTCAATCATAGAATCCTTTCGATAGCTTGTGTTTCAAATGGACACTCGCAGGTAAAATACAACTTTCCCCCCTTGTATAACAAATAACTATTATAATGCCGTTTGTAATTTTTGTAAATGTTGTAAAATCTCGTAATTAATGGTAACTTTCGTGATTTTTCACTCATAATTACTATACTAAACGGGACTTACCAAGTTATCACGCAAATAATATTTACCTCGACGTTTTGGCCACATTGCAGCAGACGTGGCCACGAGTTAACTGAAGTGTAGGGTGTCAAGTTCGTTTAGCCGCTCGAGTCTTTCGAACTACCCGCACTTGATTCTGATTAGAATCAGCACCCGTATCTCGAACTACCCGCACTTGATCAAGATTTTTTAACCCTACACTTCAGGTAACTCGTGACCACGGTTACAGCAATGTGGCCGAAACGTCGAGGTAAGTATTATTTGCGTGATAAGTCCCGTTTAGTATAGTAATTATTAATGATTAGTACGATAACTCCTCATCAATCTCATCATTTAACATAAATATGACGTTTCACGATTCGTAAGCAAGATTTACTAAGGCAATTAATTTCATGCATTTTCTAATTAATTATTCAACAAACCGTATCCTTGTACGGCTATCACTATGATGAGTTGCCGTTTTCCGCGGTTATTTGTATTAAAATTTATGTTAAACGTGACATGATCGCTTTTTTTTAATAAGCTGACTTATTTCATCAAGCTACCATTTGAGGACTAAACATGGATAAATAACAAAAACAAGCCAAGTGCATGGCGAGCTACACGTAGGTAGTAATAGGGCATTTTCAGAAAAAAGTATACCCTGTACTTTACCCCCTGTTTCACCATCCATTGATAAAATTTATTTGACGGATATATGTGATGCCGTCTCTGTTTGTTTTGTTCGAATAGACGGAGTCGGCATCACATTTATCTGTCAGTTAAAATTAATCAATGGGTGGTGAAACAGCCCCTTAATGTTACACTTTTAACTGTCAGTTTTGTGACGCAGTTAACCATACATGTTGTATGGACCGTCACAAAACTGACTAATAAATTTAGTATGGAAAATTAAGGATAATTAAGGCAAACGGGTATATTTTTTTCTGAAAACCCCCATTAGAAGTTTCCATCAAATATTCAATGTTGTTCCTCCTTGTATGGCAATGCCAGATACGTTGACCGAAGCGTCAGCTCAGCCAACCTTAGTATGTTCACTATAGATTTGACGAGCTTACTTGCCATGAATTTAAGAGCCCACGCAGACAGAGAGCGTTTTGGAGTGAGTTCCGAGTTCCGCTTTCAGAGTTCTGCGTTCTTTCGAATGTACTGAGTCTCTAAGAGCGTTTTCACATTATCCGATACCGATGTCGGATTGGACGCCGATACGATATCGGGGAAAGTAAAATGTATTAAATATGTACCTATCTTTCAGATTATCCGATCCGATATCGTATCATATTTCATACATTTCGTATTGGCGTCCGATCCGATACCGATATCGGATCGGATAATGTGAAAACGCTCTTACGATAATGCACACAGCAGGCGATTGGAACTCTCGAGCGGTCAAAACACATAACTCTGAACGCGGAACTCGGAACTCCAGATCGCTCTCTGTCTGCGCGGGCTTTAATATTGCAATTGAAAACTGTGACATGCGCATCATTAGAATCATCACTTTCTAATATGTAACATTGTTTGACAGCTGATTTTAATTTACTGTCGTCATTAATAATTTATAACAAACAACCGTCACACTAAATCAGGCTTTAAGCCCGTAGAGACTAATGAGAGTTTGCGGAAATAATTAGAAGTCTTTGATTTCACCGTTGATTTTATAAAATTATTGTAGAATGAGTAAACTTTCCAATCATTATAATATTTTAATTATAAAAATTAATAGTTAATACTTTCTACCCACGCTACGGTCTCTTGAAGAATAAAAATATCGTAAACTTACATTATAATTAAAATGGCAGGAGTCAATCAGTCTGTTGTCCAAAATTCAGCGCACCTGGAAAAAAAAACAAAGTTGAATTTTAGTTGCCATAAGGTTTTGAATTAGTAGGTCCTGTTGGTCATTCATTCGTGGTCATAAACACAAGTAGGTACATGATTCGTAAAATTCAGATTTTAAACGGAACTTAACATAACTTTACTAAAACGCGGCTGTGCGTGTGCTTGTTCGTGTGTGTGTGTGTGTGTGTGTGTGTGTGTGTGTGTGTGTGTGTATTTGTGGCATCATTGCTCGTAAAGGGGTAAACCGATTTTAATGCGTTTTTTTATTTGTCGCAGGTATCTTGGCGATGGTTCTTAAACATATTTCGCCAAAATTGGTTCAGCCGTTTCAAAGTTATCAGCTCTTGTTAGCTGCAGAAGGATCTTAGACGCATAATGGGAATTTACTGTATTTTAACATATCTGTGACAAAATTGCGTTAGGGGTTTTTAAAATTTTTAATTTATAGGTTAAACGTGATAGTTTTGAAAGCTTAATAAAATCAGCCATCTAAGGGAATTTGTCATGTTTACCTGCATCCTTCGGAAGGTATTAGATCTTAGGTAAGCTACCCAAAAATAATAATATTCTCACAAAGTTGCATGAAAAAACAAATGTCCTATTTTTAAGTCAAAAGTTCCGTTAACATGGAAATAAGTACTGTTTCGCATCGTATCGCAAATTGGCCACGGCCAAATTACAACTATGCCGTAAGTCACCAAGGCATCCTCATTAAAAACCATCTCACGAGGGGTCAACAGACGATCCACAAGTGTTTTGGGGATCCTTGAGGCACAAGTAACAACTGTAGTTAACATAAGAAGTCCCACTAAAATTTACAATAGGTTTTTAGGGCGATTTTTTATTTTGTTGTATCTTTTGACTTTTTTTAACTGTTTTTTTTTATGATTTCTGCTCAGAATCACGAGCTTTTTCGATCCTACTAGGAAGAAAAAAAGAAGGTTAGGGTTCATTAAAGCAAAATTGCATAATGCCTTACTATCTAATTTGTCTAAATTTCAAATGGCCATGGTCCTAAAATGCCTAAATATCAAATTGACGCATTATTAAAATGAACGAAAGTCATAATGACTTTGATCGAAAACGTCCAATTCCCAAAATGACTACATGCTTATTGATTTTTGTACATTTCCTTCCAACACCGGAAAGGCAAAATGTCACAGTCTCAAAATACCTAAATTTTTTTAAAAGCTTTTATCTAGTTATTAATTGTCATGATAACTGTTGTTAATATTAAGGTATTTTGGGATTTGGTTGTTTTGCGATGAAAGTGTTGTGATGATTAGTTATTATGAGACAATGACATTTTAAAATTCAGTCGTATTAAAAATCCGGTGTTTTGAGAAAAATATAGGTATTTTGGGAATCAGCCATTTTGACATCAAGTTATTTTGAGATTTACATAGGTATATTGGTAATAGGGTATAACGAAATTAAGATAAAATGAGACCTAAAACCAAAGAAATCATCGGGAAATTGACTGTGAATAGGTTCCTTCCTGGTACGCGATTCAGTTTCCTCAAACTGTAGGTACAATGTACATAGATAGATTGGCATTCTGTACATTGGTAATGTTCTCATGAGAAATCGGTTATTTTATTCTAACTCACTCTTCACTGGTACCGCACGCAATGTTCCTAAACAGTTATGATTTGCACATCACGACACTGGTACGTAAAATTTATTGGTATCATTAATCTAGCTTATATTGATAAAAACCGCAAACAAGTTGTCCGTCAAGCGTCAACAAAAAGTGACGTGTGATTAAAAATATCAACGGAAGAGACAATAAGGGTTCTTCAACGCTTGACTGAATAATGTGTTATTGAATCTGTGAGTTACTGGCTCCATTTGCACTTTCTATTTGGTTAGACAGAGAATCCTTGGTCAGTTTTATAAAAAAAAATCGGCCAAGTGCGAGTCGGACTCGCGCACGAAGGGTTCCGTACCATTATCTATAAAAACGGCAAATATCACGTTTTTGTATGGGAGCCCCCTTAATTTTTTTTTAATTTAATTATTTATTTTTAATGTGAATATATATAACTAAATATTCTGTGAATATTTCAAGCGTCTACCTGTTGCCGTTATCAATATAGAGCAAAAACGAGCAAAAAAATCACGTTTGTTGTATGGGAGGTCCCTTAAATATTTATTTTATTCTGGTTTTTAGTATTTGTTGTTATAGCGGCAACCGAAATACATCATCTGTGAATATCTAGCTATCACGGTTCATGAATTACAGCCTGGTGACAGACGGTCGGACGGACGGACGGACAGACGGACGGACAGCGGAGCCTCAGTAATACGGTCCCGTTTTTACCCTCTGGGTACGGAACCCTAAAAAACTAATAATAAACTCTCAGAATGAGAGGTTTAGGTCTGCAGTTCCTGCGCGGGCAATGACGGATGGAGAACTTCACACAACACCATTGAACTGCTTCGCAGATTTATATCAGCTTCCTCACACAGGTTTCCTTCCGCGAAAAGCATAGGTATGGCAAAATCCGGATAATTCAAAAGCGCAACCCCAGGTTCGAACCAACGAATCTCTGCCTATAGTTTGCGCGAGATAAACCTGGACAAAAATTCATTGACGCCTGTCTACCAATGTACGTCATTTTTACAAACGATACGATACAAAATCTATGACAGTTATCGCTAATACGCCTTACCTCGCGTAACGTAGTAGAAGGCAGGGTGAGCGCTTGACCTTGCCAGACGTAACAAACATTTTCATGCTAGTTATTTTTTTTAAAAGCTTTAGATTAAAAGAAAGAGCTTATAATTCAAATAAAAATGTTTATTAAAAAGGAAAGAGTATTTCAAGGAAATAGTTTTTAATGCTACAATAATTATATACAGGGTGTTACAAAATTACCCGTAAAGCCACTTATAAAACAAGATACAAGACACTTATAAAACACCTTAATAAAATAACCTAAGTAAGTACCTAGTAGATATGGGCGCCGCGCCGGCGCGCCGTCGTCGCCGCGGTTTCGTTTAGCGCGCCGTCGCCGTGAAATACCCGCGGCGCGTCGCCATGGCGGGCGCCGCGCATCACGCGATTTTCTCTCTCACTCGCACTCGTTACCCGATCGTGTCGACGCGCGCTTTCTGTATGTACCGCCGGCAAAAGGTTAAATCTTGCAAGTTGAATTTGACCCACTTCCCGGTTTCTGATTGAGTTGAAATGTAGGTAAGAGTGTAACAAAAACAAATAACAACACCTTTAGCAAATAAAAAAAAAAGTGGAATTCTCCCAAGTACGTCTAACGCAAGCGCTAGCCGAACGAACGCGGAATGGAAACAAAACAAAAGTAAAAGACGGACAAAATGGCGATTGGCGACCGAGTGTCGCGCCCCTGCCCGAACGACGCTTGCAAACGTAAGCGAGTAACTTAAAATTTCGAGTTTTGAGTGTGTAAAATACAATTGTTGATTAATATTATGTAATGAAGTAATTACAGTATATAATGAACTACGCATATATTATTGATAGTTAAATTTACAAAGTATTTATTTTAAAGTGTATAAAAGTAAGAAAAAAGTCAGTTGTATCCAAAATTATGAAAATTGTGAAATTTAGCAATCACATCAACCGTAATTTATTTTACAATAATAAATAAGAAATTAGTAATAATGTAATTTTATATCAACAAAAAATCCTAAAAAGTGTTACTTTCGAAGTTACTCTTTTCACATTTGGTCAGAGTATTATGAAACTCGTGTCGCGACATGATTAGCGACAGTTTGTATAGCGAGCGACAGAGAACGTACATTTTGTGTGAAACGTGGTAGAAGTCGGGTCAGTGAACTTTTTTCCAGGTTTATCTCGCGCAAAGTATAGGAGGCCATAGTTCAAACTACTAGGCTATTACAGTTAATGAAAACATCATGAAAGTCTAATATTGGAGTTTGAGTACAAACTTTTTTAACTCAAACACACATTGGCGTATCTAGAGTTATTTTCCAGGGGGGCCCGCTTCCTAAAATGCCATGGCCGTAGGGGCGAAACAGAGTTGATACCCCAATTCTAGAGTGAGCACTAGACCATTCTAGAGTGGGATGGCCTACTTGCCCCCCTCCCACTCTTTATAGGCGAATAATTAAACTCTCGTACCTACAGAGAGATATCATCATATCAATTAAATTTGACGAAAATTAAAACGCTCCATCTTGAATAATTTATTGAATCAGGCGTTACTTTGCAAATGTCCATAACAATATTAATCAACTGAAACAATTACTTTGCTCACCCGCGACCTTAGAACCATTCCATTTTGATCATGACTTAATATTACGAGTAATTGAGATACTTTGAGTGTAGTGAGTCTCAAATTTTGCTTGTTTGTCACATTTAGGGGCTGTTTCACCACCCATTGATTAATTTTAACCGACGGATAAATGTAATGCCGTCTTCGTCTATTCGAACAAAACAAACAGAGACAGACGGCAACACATTTATCCGTCAAATAAATTTCATCAATGGATGGTGAAACAGGGGGTAAAATCACTAATTCAAACTTGAGCTTTGACACTTAAGCATTTCAAGCCAACTCTTAAAATAAACGTGACGTTTTTGATTAAGCATTTAAGTTCCAATCCCAAAAACAAACAAATCATTTAACGGTATGTCATAATTTCCAATAAACTGTCTTTGACATAAAATACGCCATTTCGATTCGTTGCGGCATATTTGTTTTCTCCATTTGATTGTTTTACGAGAATTTGATTTAAATCTAACGTATATCATGACCGTTTGGCCATTTTTATTAAAATTAGTTTTTGAAATACGAATGCCATTCACGTGATGTAAGGATTCAATTTGTTTTAATTTATTCTGACCACCCAAGTCTTGTTTGTATGAAAGGTAATCACGTTAGTATGATATAAATGATTGTTTGTAGGTACTTCTAGTGATGTGACTATGACTATCATATCCTGAAAAAAGTACTCGCAAAACGTAGCTTTCATGTACTTATATATAAAAATAAATCACTATTTCCTTTGATGCCTTGATCACGTCATAACTAGGATTTTACCAATTACAATTTTTTTTTGACTTTTTTTTCTGTAATATTTAAAAGGTTTTTCATGGGAAAAAAATTCGCAGCAACCGTTTGGACCTATTATGCGAAGCCGCAGCAGCTATTATTTTATAAATTACAAGGTACTAGTATTAGGTATCCTCATCTTCCTCAGTATTCCGCGTACATTTTGCGCTTTCCCTGGATAAAAGTATGAGTTAGTTTATTATTAGTGAAAGAAATTTTTAAAACAGTTCAGGACTAGGTACCATAAATAACCACCAATAAAGAAATTTAAGAATAAAATACTTCTTAATTAGGAGTTAAAACTATAGTCCCAGACGAAAATTAAAAAAAATCACACCAAAGCAAGAATAGGGATGTTGACACCACCAATCAACAGACGTACTTTTTATGAACTGTCAAAACACAATTCTCCCATAGAGTTTTAATGGAAATAGCAACTTTATGACGTCGCCAACTCAATCAACTATTTTATTTGTTTCAAAGCAACAAAAAATCTAATTTTGGAGTTAATCTAAAATTTATCTACTTTTCAGGGAGTTGTACTGTCTTCGAATTATTTTTTAATGGCGTCAACATCCTTATGAATATTATACGTAAATAGACCAAACAAAAAAATTGGTATTAGCATTTTTTTTTACGTAACTCGTTATGGAATACTGACGTGTGGCTGACGCAGAAAATGGTCAATATGAATGAAATTTACATAGTGCTTTTTACGGCTATCGAAAAGTTTGTGTAAATAAAGTTTGACACAGCTGAGATCAAAAGACACTAACGTGCCTCCAGCTATCGTAAATAGCACGATATTCACAAATTTGCAGAAAGAAAGTGTAATACAATTTACAACACCCAATAAAAATGATAAACTGAATCAGACTTCATGTGGCTGTCCAATCGATTAGTGACGCAGCCATAGACTATGAAAAAATAGACACAAGAAAATATAGTGCTTTATCAACGCTCAGGTGTCTTTGACACGCGTAGTGATTCTATTCTTTTTGACAGTTGTCATTTGATACTGACAGTTTACAGGTGAGTCAACCGGCAGGTGAATAGAGTGGCTTTTAAACGTATTCCGTGTCTTTGACATCGATCCTTTTACTTAAACATATTATACATATTAGTCTTTTTCGATTGTTTATGCTTTCATAATATTTTACTTAACATTTTTTCGAGAAAACTTCTTTGGATGGATGTGTATTTTCAGTGGGTAAATTTCAAAGATTGTCTGTCACGGCTCAACATTGATGCAAATTGCATTAGATTATAAAGACAGAGAAGATAATATTTGTGCTATCGTTAATTTTGAAAAGAAGTTTTGTACCTACTGAGTCCCCGGTTCGTGAAAACCGTTTCGTGAACAGCGAATAAAAAAGATAGGGAAGTTTGACAGAATTAATGCCTGATCTATGTTTTTTCTTTTTAATCTGTGACGTAGCACACTTCGAGGTTGGCAATAAAAATAAAAGCGTGCAAGATTAAGTTTGAAAGTGAGGCGTTGGTCTCGTTAGCATTTTTATTTTTATGATTATGATTATTAAGCGGCTGAGCTTTATAATATCGATTAATGCCGTAATACCTACTATTATGAGTCAGATATTTTTTTGTGATCTGTGATTTTTGTATATTTGATTTAGGACTACAGAATTATACCTAAACGTAATTAAATTAAATATTATGTTTCTCGCGGAACTTTTTGCCACGCACGGTGTAAGTTTGACAACTATGATAGTTAGTGATAAAATAGAATTAACTAGGCAGTATTCACATCGGTTGATTTAATTGTGTCAATTAGTAGGCATCGAACAGATAACGACGATGTAATTTGTTAAAACAATAATACGTTATTTCCTGTCATTTTATGCCACCTTTTAATAGTAACTTCATTTACTATATATTTCAAACTAAATACAAACTGAAATATAGATGCACAGAAAAAACCCCAGAAAAAAGACCAATGCTGGGAATCGAACCCAGGTCCTCAGCGTTCCGTGCTGCGTGCTTACGCACTTGTACTTACTTAAGCACGCAGCACGGAACGCTGAGGACCTGGGTTCGATTCCCAGCATTGGTCTTTTTTCTGGGGTTTTTTCTGTGCATCTATATTTCAGTTTGTATTTAGTTTGAAATATATGGTTTCATGGGATGACCGTAAAAGTAATAAAAAAATGAAGTTGAAAAAATAAATAAAAAAGATACTTCATATCTGACTTGTTCATTTACTATCTTAATTACTTTATAAGCGGAAGCGATCCCAATTTACTGTATTATTAGTAATCGCTTTCACATAATAAAAAAGCTTTTAAAAATGTAAAACGTGCGAAAATCAATCTAAAGACGTGATAGAGTAATAAACGTACTTATTTAAATTTAAATTACATTTATTTATGCCTTTGGTTAAAAACTAACCGATTACTCAATCTGTTGCATAATAAAATTGTACCTTCGATTTTAATCAATGATCCATTATTTTTTATGGGCATTAGCCCTTATAATTTGCTCATTTTATGCTGGTTATGAAGAACCTATTTATTTAATTGGGTCGATCAACTTTTTCTGTCACTCGTTGCTATAGTGACGGTCTCCTGAGTCACTCTTTAAACCGTAAGTTTATCTGATTAAAATTTGCCAAACATGCATTTTTGTGGTAGTTTTAAACCCCTTCTACAATTGGTCATTTAATAAGCATGTTGTTAATGTGACACAATATTTCTTCTAATCAAACTGTACTACTTTTGTCCCCTCGCTGACGGGACAGAATAACAACAAGAAATAGTTGATCCACCCATTTAACACCACTATACAGTCACGAACGGCGTTGCCTCTCTCAAACAGACGCTGCTTAAATCATCTGTCAAGATGTAAGAGGCCTTGTGTGTGTGTTATTAAACTATCCTAACCTAACTTGTACCTATTATATAAGATGAAATTTCAAATAATCCTGACAACAGCACACTTCTATATAATTTTTTTGGCAAGTGAAATTTTTCTGTCATAATTTTGTAAAATTATTTACTTATGGTTATTTCTAAATATTTTAAGTAGGTATTGTGAAACACTGCTTACATAATTATGTCGAAACCTACAATAGTTCAATTGGGATGTCCCAATTTTTGGCAACGTATGATAAATCGAAAACCGTTTGGAGAAATAGGCTTTGTGAAGCGTTTTCAGAAATCAGATTCCTAAAATATGATAATCTGAATTAAATAAAGAAAATTTAAGTAATGTCCTTCATTTGACCCCTGCAGTGAATCGTCACAAAGGCAGATATAAAGCAGGACTACACTCTAAAGCAAATTTACAGTTTGAAATGTTGCTGTCCTGCTTATAATAGCAAAGAGTGACAAAGACAGAACTTTAATCACATGATGCACACCTGGCTTTAAACAGTTGTCATTTATCATAAAGTCCGAAATGTATACAATACTCGCAATGTATTTTTACAAATTTAATTATTAAATTACTACGTTACAAGTAAATATGAAAGAATTTAAATATCAGATTTTAATAAAAAATATCAATTTACTATCACACCATTAAACAAATAGGAATAATCGAAGCTAAAAGAAGAGAAATAAATAAAACTATTTTGTCATGGTTCATTTAGGACCCTAAGCCGTGCTTGTAATATTGACAGTGACAAGACAAATCAGGGACACTACTACAAAATTCGAAGTTCGTATCGTATCATCCCTCTCACTCTCGTGTCAAATCATATTAGCGTGAGCGGGACGGCATGAAACGAAGTTCGAATTATGCACTTCGTAGTAGGGTCTCAGTAGTGCCGTGGTAGTGCCTCAGATTATGTTATGTACGACTTGAATTTTTCTAGGCTATGGAACGTGGCTCTCTCACTGTGACGTCATCCAACGTATTTCTAAAAAAAAATATAAAAAATTAAATACTCAACCAAATTCAAAATCGATGAAAATGGTGTCTTAAAATATCCTATTCTTTCCAAAAAAAATATAAAAACTATAGGTTATTTTTTTTGGTGCATCCCAATTGACTTAATAATTAATACAAATAATTAAAATAAAAACATTGTTTTGTTCCAGAAAATGGAGTACCAGGAATGGTTGATGGAGTATCAGGAAAGACTTCCATATTCTATAGAAGAGTGGAAAGCTAGCAACATCTCGAGCCACATTGCTTAGTGGACCATGTCTGTTCTGTCACCAAGTTATTACTATTCCTAGCACGTACGATACAGCACCAATCTACAGCCAATCTATTTAGATAGGATACACATAAATCTTGTGGGGGCTAGCTCTACTAGCCATTACCGGTGCCCGATACAATGGCTCTGGGTGTTGAACAACGGTCCACGTATATTTTAACTGTTCTTGGTTATCGGGTAAAAATAGAATGCGCATGCGGATATGCACGGGTAAGCTTATGAATGGCGTTCATTAAACAACTAGATTTGACCCACGACTTCGCTTGTGACTCATTAGATGTGCAAGTTTAATTTAAATAACGGTATTTAAGTAACTTCCTAAAAATTACATTCTTCAATATGACAATTATATTAAAGATTTTACTGAATGCCCGTAGATATTTCCAAGACTAATTGTGTGACTTTATGTTAGCGATTCTTTGGGAATTTGGGAATAAAAAGTAGCCTAAATGGTATTACCAAAATCTAGTTCTCTACTTTCCAAATTTCACCCAAATACCTAATTCATTTTAACGTAAAAGACACAACAACAAAACACAAATCTCCATTATAATATTAGTAAGATATTAGAGACCAAGACGTGTTTTGTTAAAAGAAAAAGATGAGCATTAAATAGGTTTCAGAGAAAAAAAACTGTTTACTTACTTTAAACATGAAACTTTACTTTACTTTAAACGCGCAGCGGCGGCTGCGCGTTTGGCAGCCGCCGTGACGTGCGACTCCGAGAGGAAGGGCTACGAATTAGCCCGAAACATGTCGAGTTAAACTCGTTTTAAGACGTGAGTGATCCGTTTATTTTCACCATGTTTACTTACTTTAGTTTTATTTACGCCTGTGAAGAATTCGTTCATCGCCATCCCGCAGAACTATGCAATTTCCCGTTTTTAAAAAGTATTCTATAATAATAATATGTTAAATCAAGTTATAAACTATCTGTGTACCAAATTTTATCACAATCCGTCAAATCGTTTTAGCGTGAAAGAATAACAAACATACTTACGTGCATACAAACTTTATAATATTATAGCAAGTAAGATGTGGTTATGAAACATTAAAAACAGCCAATGTCAATATTAGGACTCACAAATACGTAATAGCTACCTACTATTTTCGCGCTCAAGTTTGTATATTATTTATATATTTGTAGTACCGTACAGCTATCCACACTAAAATTGATGACAGTCAGTAGTCTTTATTAAGTTTTCCAAAACCTGTGCAATAAAATATTAAACAACAGCGTTTCTACAAATCCGTATTCTGAAAGAAGACTGTCTTACTGGCCGCTAATATTAAAACTTGCGTGTTCCAAAATTAAACCGTAATTGTGACATTAATCCTGGCATAACGGTCGCACTCGCACAGATTAGGACATGCCCAAGGAGTCTGTAATGGGGGTATTTACATTTAAATTGTCCGCGGTTCCGCCGTCGAGTGTAGTTAAGGCATTAAACGGTGTTTACACAGCGCACGCGACGCTCAAATTAAATTTATTGACGACGTGATGACCGTGGTTATGGAGAGGGTGTTGACTTTCCTAAACTAAGAGAATGGTTTTGGTTATGAGTTTCTTTGTTTTTTTTTGTAATAGATACATTTAAAAACTATTGAACAGATTTCAATAGTTCTTTCACCTACCTTACTTTCTTTATTAACACGCTATATAATTCATTTTAATTAATTTATTTATTCACCTTGACTTATTTTGTATGGACATATTTTGTACCTATTTGCTAGCTGACTTTTTTATTATTTTTACTATGCATGACATGTTTTATTTTTATTGGCTATATTATAGAGAATTTAATTTTGTACGCCTATTTTTAGGTAGAAAGTGGAGATTCAGACTAGTTTTATGATCATTTATGTACACCTGCTTTCAACAAATAAATAAATAAATAAATATTATCAACGAGTAAAATAGGCTCTACTTTTTTTGCGATAATGTGGAACGTTTCCACGACACACAGAAAAGTTTGTGAGCAACAGCTGGTATAAAAATAAATATACCTACACATACAAATGACAAACGTTAAGATACTTGTAAGAAGTCAACCTTTGAGCGAATGAGACAAGCATTTTAGTTAGGGATCGGCAAAGAGCGAGTTTGAAAATCGACCTTGTGTTGATTACAGGATAGTTTGCTTTTGTAGCGACTGAAATAAGGTAAAGGAAATACCAGTAGAATGGAATTTTCGCTTTCTTTCTTTCAAGTTACGTTTACCAATTGAATTATTTTAGGAAAAAATATCAATTCTTTATCATTTTATTAATTTATTTCTACATAGGTAAGTGGTTCATTATAGTATATTTGTGTATCGTTCCGTGAGTCACAGACGGTTCTGACAGAAAATCAGCGCTGCAGGCGTCTAACGCCTCAGCATAATGCTGAGTCAGCGACCGTTTCATTTTTGCGGGGACACACATGCTGAGCTGTGTATTGTACATGTTTATTTCTCTATTGTTTGTTATCTTTGGTTTTTTTTTGTGTGTACTTTCTTGTATATGTGTGTCTTGTAAAAGTGAATAAATGTCTTCTTTCTTTCTTTCTTTCTTTTAAGTTGCTTAGAATGGATTTTTTAAAAAAAATATTTGTACGTCTTTCTTTTTAAGTTACGAATACAATTTAAATAGAACACAGCTGCTTAATACCGTTGTTTTAGTCACTTAATTATGCACATCACGATGATTCCGACCGCCACACATTACGTGATAAAATTATGGAACAAAAAAGTGCTTTAAGAGCCATTTATATCACACTGGTGATTTGGTATTACTGGCGAGTAATACCAAAAAATCGCACTTTATTATTTGACGAAAGTAGATCGGTATTTTACACACCTTTGGTACCGTTTATCTGCCAAAGCCACTGTAACTCAAACTTCATAATGGTCCATCGTTCTTACCAGTGTTGGGAGCATGCGCTGACAAAATTTCAGCTTTTATAAAATAACGAAGGTCTGGGGTTCACGGGCTCTTAGGCTACAGCGTGTTCGCCGCGAGCACGCAACGGATTCGCCGCGAGCGCGGTGCATATTCGTTGCATCTATAGGGCGGGGACGCCATGATGTACAAAGACTGAAGTAGGTACTAAAAAAAAACCGCCTTCAAAAAACAACCAAATAAGTACTAAAAAGCAAAAAAAAATGAAATAAAATTGAACCAACTACAAACAAAAAGCATGAAAATATCTTTCTACGAATACTAATCTGTTTAAAGACTGTGCCTCAGCACGAGCCAGCAGGAGTGGTAGAAACCCAATAGATAGTATGTAGGTAAGGTCTACTCCTGCGGGCTCCTCCTTTTTTTGAAGTCGGGTAAAAATACATGTTAGCTAACGTACGTGAGCGTCCATCATGGCGTCCCAGCCTTATAGACGCAATGAACTCGCTGCGTGGTCGCGGCAATTACGTTGCGCGTTCGCGGCGAATCCGTTGCGCGCTTGCGGCGAACACGCTGCGGGTTCGCTCCGCTTCTATGCTACGGCTACACACATCGCGATAACGCGAATATTCGCATTATCGCGATGTATGTAGCCGAATATTCGCGAATACTTCGGCACTTCGCCCGAAGCCGCAGACCCTTCGCCCCGCTGTCGGTAAATTTGCGCACATCAAAGGCTTTTATCGCGATGAACTTCGCTTGCGCGGCCACATTTCACTCGGCTCAACTTCATCGTGCGTATTGGACGTACTGTCAACTGCAAGCGGCGACGTATTGTTTAGGATTTGATGGTTGTTTACGATGGATTGGAGTAATGATAGAATCTTGGAATTTATTTCTAATTACGAGGATGAGCCTGTACTATTTAAGTAAAAAGTATGCCGCCTTTTCTTCACTTTTTTTCTATTTTTTATTTTGCACAAAGTCAAAAAATAATTGTTTTGCGCCATAAAGTACAGAGCGACAGCTTCGTCCATTTTTCCGCGATAAACTCTGCGGCATTGCTCTCTATAGCAGTGTGGCCATGCACATTCGCCGTAGGCCGAAGACGAAGTTTTATCGCGATAATTCTATCGCGATGTGTGTAGCCCTAGGGGTACCTACGCAAATCGCTAGTGTGCCACAACAATCTTGTGACAGCGACAACAATCTTGTACAAACAAAAAAAAAACAAAAAAAAAAATCTTTTCGGGGTTACTTTAAACTGACGGAAGTACACAAATCTTCTTAAAAATTCAGATACAACCTGTAGAAGCCAAAAAATTAAGTTTTTTGTTCGAGACACTTTAAATTGCTATCCATACACAGAGCTACTAAAATAGGAAGCTCAGTCATAGCTATAAATAAAATTTAATCTAATTCTAGACAGTTTTCGAGCTACCTTACGTAGCTCCCCCGTGGTGTGAACACAGCAGCTAGTCCAGAAGCCAGCGATAAGATTAATATCTCCGTTAGGGCATAAAATAATGCGGTCAGATTCTGTATGGACACTTGGCACATGTTTCAGATATAGCTTAACATACTATTATTTAAGGTTTATTTTATTACTATAAACAGGTACAAAACTGAACCATGATATCGTTAAACGATAAACTTACTTTCCCAAGCAATAAAGTTCGTTGCGTAAAATATCATTACACACCGACATAAAACTAATAAATATCTTATTTAAATGCTTTAAAATAATGACGCTTCGGTGTTATCAATAGAGAAGGTCTGCGGGAGTTAGCGATTTGCATTTAGCGGGATGAAATAACAAGGTTGTTTGATGCAGACTAATCGTAGGTGCCACAGAACTAACAATAGAGGAATAGTCAAATTTCGGACAGAATTTAGACCATGTTTACCGACATCGGAATTTAGGGGGCAAAAATTAATGACAGGTAGAGAGTTCCTATATCGATAAATTCAATTATCGATGATCTTCCCACATACTAGTGATCGCTCCAAGTTTGTTTGTTAAAATAGAATTTTATGGAAAGCATAAAAATTAAATAAAATAATAACTAAAATATGGTAATTAATTTAATGTATTTTAAAAGTACATAAAATGTTAAAAAAAATATATTGTACGCGCTATTGCATTAGCTATAGGTAAACCTGTGATGATAGCTGCATGAATAAATAAATAAAGTCAATTCTCTCTTCTCATTTAATTGTAGGGTAACTGTGTTATAGTGTAGTGCTACTCACTACCCAGCTATCAATTAAAATATGCTTTGCGCAAACTTTATCATCGTCTCCAAAATTATAGGTACTAACACAAAATACACAGAAACAAAGCTGGGGGCGAACTTTGTGCACGCATCTAGTGTGCCATCTTTCTAACAGTTTCTTTTATTACAACTGGTCTGCGCCGGCCATAAGAGTCTAGAGTTTAGTTGCGAGATATGGCATGAAGATAGGAAGAAATCGTGAATGCGACCGCATGCCTAAAAAAACATCCAAACATCGACATTTCTATTTCCTCGTATTGTTAGTTCTATGTACCGTACATTACGGGTTACATGCGTTTTAGTAAACTGAATAATTCATTCGCACATCTAGTTGAGATAATTCGTTATTTACAGAGTGGTTTGTGCAATTGGTTAACGCATTCGCTGTCAGCTGTCAGACTCACGTCAGACTCGAGATTTTCTTCAGGTGCCACAAACGCAGTGTGCGTTAAAATAACTGCCAAACTATATAATAAATTGAAAATTTTAAAAACCCCCAACGCAATTATGTCACTCGTATGTTTGAACGTTAAGTCAATGCCCATTATGCGTCTAAGATCCCTTCCGCAGCTAACAAAAGAGCTGATAACTTTGAAACGGCTGAACCGATTTTGATGAAACATATCTAAGAACCATTGCCAAGAAACCTGCTTTCTATTTAAAAAAAAACCGCATCCAAATCGGTTCACCCGTTTAAGAGCTATGATGCCACAGACAGACACACAGACAGACAGACAGACACACACACATAGCGGTCAAACTTATAACACCCCTCTTTTTGTGTCGGGGGTTAAAAACTCCATTCGCACAGACAGCGGAGGCGTGGCGGTGCGGTGGCGGTGACGGTTGTAATATTCTAACTTGTATGAACGGTTGCGCGGTACCGTACCGCGAACTCGCGTGTAAAAGTTTGACCGCTATTTGTGTGTATGTCTGTCTGTGGCATCATAGCTCTTAAACGGGTGAACCGATTTGAATGCAGGTTTTTTGTTTGAAAGAAGGTTTCTTGGCGATGGTTCTAAGATATGTTTTATAAAAATCGGTTCAGCCGTTTCAAAGTTATCAGCTCTTTTGTAAGCGGCGGAAGGGATCATAGACGTATAATGGGCATTTACTTTACTTTCAAACATATCTGTGACCAAATAGCGTTGGGGTTTTCAAATTTAAATTTCGACAACGCGAAACGAATCTTCGCCCAATAAGGTGGCCGCAGCATTAGAAACAATTATATCACATAAAATTCGCATAATAATAGAACTAGTTACGGCATTCACATTAAACAATTTGTTTTAATTAAAACGTATGCTGTAATAAACGTGTTACTAGGGTTTAATCCATTTGATTAGACCCGTATTGCTAAACGGAGGAAGTCCAACGACCGCTGAATCGTTCCTGCGGTTACATTTTTTATTTATTTTTTTAGTCTCTATTCAACATATTTCATATCGGTTACATCGCGTTTCATTTAATAAACATACGTGTGAAATTGTTCAGCACAATCGTCTTGAATGTCGGCTAAAGAAACTACCCATAAGGAAACAAATACTGAACAAGTTAAAAAAATGAGTAAGTACAGTTAAACGTAAGAAAACGTAAAAATCAGCCAAATCAGTGCCGTACTTTTTTAACCCCCGCGGCCCCGGCCCAAAAAGAGGGGTGTTATAACTTTGACTGCTATGTGTGTTGTGTTTTTGTGTGTGTGTGTGTGTGCGTGTCTATGGCATCTAGCTATTAAAAGGGTAAACCGATTTGGATGCGGTTTTTTTATTATTTGAAAGCAGTTTTCTTGGTGATGGTTTTTAGATATGTTTCATCAAAATTGGTTCAGCCGTTTCAAAGTTATCACTTCTTTTGTTAGCTGCGGAAGGGATATTAGACGTATATTGGGCATTTACTTTATTTTCAAACACACGTGTTACTTTAATTGCGTAGGGTTTTTTTTCCAATTTATAGTTGTTTATGACAGTTCCTACTTCAGAATAAAAATATTAAGGCTGATTGCCACGTCGAAAACAAAATAGCCTTTGATGTTTTTAGCCGTAAAATTAACATTATACCTGGTGAAGGATTTTTTTTGACGAACGCTTTGATAGTAAAATTTCAGCTTTATAGGTAAAGCTGCCTATAGGTTTAAGATTTTGGCTTCGCGTTGATGAGTCAATCTGTCATTTAGATTTTTAACAAAAAAATCTTGAGCGCTAGCATGTTTGATTTATAAAAATCCCGACGTTAGTATTAGTAAAACTCGTGCATAAAAAAAAATCAAAGTAAGTGTTATCATAGAGTACCCACACGTTTCTAACTCTTCTGCCATAATTATTTTAAAATGTTTTTGAATATGCAGACTAGACAGTAATTTCTCGCAAATAGAGTTAAAGAACTATTAAAACAGGTAAGATTCTAATAACTATAGTATTACTCTCTTACAGCACTTAACATAATTTTCTTAGATAACTATCCACTAATCACCACTTCAATTCCTAAACGGGTGTTCATTACTTGAACAGCAATTACTTATTTTAAAAGTATAGCTTTAGCACGTTGTTAGTATTTTTTAGTTTAATCTTTATTTCTAGATAAAAATTTAACAATTAGGTATTTTATTTGCGCAAGATTATACAGACGCAGATCAAAGGGAATTTTTAGTTTTTCGGAATTTATACGCGAAACTTTATATTCACTATACGGTGAAGGAAGACATCGTGAGGAAATCTGCGAAGATGTTCAATGGTTATGGTATCGAATACTCATATTTATTATTTTTAAATTGTGAAATGACAATCCTTATTGGGAGATATTTTATTTTTTAATGTATGATAATTGACATAGTGATAGTTATATTTACAGTGTTTTTCTTTTCTCTTTTTGTATACTGACGATCCTTATTGGGAGAACATTTTATTTTCTGAAATTTTGTGCACTATAATTAATTATTTTTATTTTACATTATTTTGATTATCATGGTATAAATTCTTGTAATTTTGACATCAATGCAAATTTATATTGTAATTTTTATCATGAAATAAATAAATCTAATCTAATCTAATCTAATCTATGTGAAGTAAAGTTCCCGATCCGCACTGGGCCCGCGTAGGAACTACAGCCGACCCCTTCTCTGAGAGGAGGCCTGTGCCTTGCAGTGGGACATATTATATACGCTGGAATGATGATGATGATGACATTGACTGCACCCAATGTGACTATTGGTTTTTGAGAGACAAGTTAAAACAAAACAAAAACGCCTTTCACGCTGATTCAATTCAAATAATTGTAACTAATTCTATTGTAATTAGACATTATTGGTGTGATAATTGTACGTTTAAAAACCTAATTTCATGCCTACTTTCTAGGCCTCAGTATTGCTAGAAAATAAAGGAGAATGCTTTCTCCCGGCAATAATTCTAATTTGGAATACTAAGAGAGCTCTAAAGTGTTTTTACCTTTTTTGAACTTAGACTGTCTAATAGTCTCTAAAAGCCTTTCCTTTAACTGCATCTTTCATTTCGATCCTCCTCAAAGAAGTGGACACCATCTTTTATTTTTGTAGTTATAAAACGGTTACCGTAAATATTGAATCTAAACCAGTATTATGGCCACTTACTGCAAAATAAATCTGGATTTAGTTGTTAGACCTGGTGGCTGCCAGTTGAATTTATGTATATTATACTCGCAGAACACACGCACGCAAGTAATTTTGACTGTTTGCCTATGTTTGTATAATTCCTTCTCTTAACTAGGTTAGCTTGAAGAAATCCCTTAAGGCTAATTTTGCCTTCGTATTTTTTTTTGTTTATCTGTACTTTATTTTTTTTTATGATCAATAATAAGCTTCTTTTAAACATACATTTTGACATCGCTAAATTAGGCTGAACTCTTATTTTTGTTCCAGCTACCTAGTCTCAATTTGTTTTAATTTAAGTTGTTATAAAACTTCTAACTTTTTCCATAGAGTTTTGAGGTGCGGACAATGAGCGTCTAAAGTATGGTCGAGTGCAAAAATATGTACGGATTTAATCTTCTCGTCATTATGTTTTACTTTTGTACCTTGTCGCTTTAACGTCATGTTTGAAAAGCCATACGAAATTATGTAACGACTGAAAGCCACAAGGTACAAAAGTGATCACTTATTTATGACGTTGACTATACTACATTAAGTACCGATACTTTAACTCGACGACATAGAGATATGGGGCATATTTATGGAGCAAGTTGTATGCGCCCATAATTTTGCACTTGACTGTAAACTAAGCCGAAGATACGTGACCGAATTTTGGCGTACTACCAAACTTCGGTTGGATGTAAACCGAAGTTCCACGGCTGAGAATGCCAAATTGTGACATAACTTTGGCAAATTTGTTGCTAGCAATTGAAATAGCATTGCAGATCTAATCACGGCGAAAAAGTGTAACTTCGGTCGTGTGCTAGAACACTTTGGGACAATTTTTTCGAAATTCCCACGGGATACGGAAATTAGTGACGGGGCGAAGCGGTGCAAGCTAGTCAACAATAAACCAGGAAATAAACCATGTCAATCATTGATTCACTGTCCTATTCCATCCTTATCATTACGGAAATTGTTTCGTATATAATTCTACGTAATTTTATCAGTGAGAGTTAAGATTACTTGCTACATGATAAATGATAAGTATTATGGTCCAGCACGTGACTGTATGGATGATTTGCTTGGGAACTTGTTTTCGCGGTCTTTTGATAAAATTTTGAAAAGACTGAAGACTTCGAACGCCTTATGTTCATGACACAAAATGACTCAGAATAAGAGGGCTTGGGTCGTAGTTCCCACGCGGGCCCAGTGCTGATTGGGAACTACACATACACTATTGAATTTTTTCGCAGATGTGTGCTGATTTCCTCACGATACGTATTCCTTCCAGTAAATTTCAAATGTAATTTCACATGTGAAATCCGAAAAACTCAGCGGTGCAAGCACGGGCTCAAACCCACGACCCTCTGCTGGAGAGGTATAGGTCATACCACTAAATAACACGGCATGGCAAAAAACAAAACAAACTATCTTAATCTGCAAGTCTTACACTGTCTGGGCCCTCCATTCCCAGTTCGTCCGCAGGGATTTTTCCCGAACACAAGTCACCCTTCCTACCCTTAAGACTTCGCGTCTTTGGCCCCTCTGGCGACACATTAAAAATATCATCCAAATCGCTGCTAAGTATTAGGCAGGGTGTCCATAAAGCTGGCTGCATTTCCTCGCTGTATGGCAATGCCAATACGTTGACCGAGGAAAGCGCCAGCCTTATATGGACATCTGGGGATCAGCAGTATGAATCTGAAAATTGTCTCTAAAAGTTTAGATTTGGCTACATATATAAATCTAGACCATCAAAGACTTCGGCTACAAAATTGCCGCCTAAAATCTTGTGTACATCAACTTCAAAGGTACAGCAAAATACCCATAAATAAAATATCGCCGAAAGTTAAATGTTTCACAATCGAAAGTTTCATACTTAATTCGTTTTCGTTATTGCCTTTTGTTTGAGGCAATTACCTTTTAAATTACAATGCAACATCAAAGCACATCTAAATCGACCATTATACTAAACAATAATGTTATAAAAGAAATTGGCAGTTTCACCTCATCATATAATTATTTCACAGAGTTTTCAATTAACGAAGACTGTATAATTCAATTGTTTTATTAATGCAGTTTTCTGCCTACATGCGTTCTTATAGGCAATGTGGTATATTCCAATTAAAAAAAGAAATTACCTAAAGCGAATTCCTACTCATTAAAGCTTTTTAACACCTAATTACCAATGTAATAAGGAACTAAGATTAATATAGGGTAATCGCGCTGCTAAGAAGATGTTCTATTTTTTTCAACATAGCTTCATTGTCCTTTTGCTTATGATTATGACGTCTTTGGGAAAGTCTCACGCATTAAGAGGATATATGACACCATTAATGAACTGGCATACTTAAGAACTGTCAAAATGCAATTCCTCGCAGATTTTGTATTTTTTTTTTATATATATAAGAGGGGGCAAACGAGCAGACGTGACGTGAAATATAATTGTGTGGTCCTTTGTAAATAGTTTAAAATTTAATTTTGAACCGTAATTAATGTCATAATAAAATTAAATAGTATTATAGGAACTCTTTGAAATATACCTAATAATAAACCTTTCATAAACGTAGACAAACTTTATTCAATTTAAACTGAACTGACTTTACTTTCGTAGTTTTTTTAAGTATTAACTCGAGCAAAACGAAATTGTAGGAAAACGGAAAGCTAAAAATATAAATCGTCTTGATGAACGTCTCCAAGATCAAATACACAAACAATAAACATACAAGAATTGGTCGTTTTTGAATATAATAATATGTCAAATATTATAATATACGATGTAATGTAGCGTGATCGTAGAGTTAGGAAAATATTATTGTAATTAAACAATTATTCTGAATTAAATCAATCCATACGCACCTTTACGAATACGGTTTCATCATCAAGAACTAGTCCTATATGTTCCTATATATAATAAACGATTATGACTTTGACTTTGAACGTATTGAATAAGTCTTCGAGATTATTTTTAATTCTAGTTTATTTTTATAGTCCAAGTGCTCTTATTCCGCCGGTTTATAAGTTTCTTGAATATCGTTATTAAATATAGTCGACCAAGATATTCCTGTACCACCCTCAGGTTCAAAGTAGTTTATCGTCGTTGAGAATGCCAAATCCGCTATGTGTTCGATTTTTGATTGACAAATAGGTACCTAGCAACATAACATAACAGGTATTAATTGATTTGATTAATATCGAACACATAACGGATTTGGCAAACTCAACGACGTTATGCGGCTTAAAACATCAAAGGCTATTTCCACTTAGAAGTCCATGTGACAGTGACAATCAGCCTCGTTTTATTCTGATGTAGGAACTGTCAAAAAAATGGTAAAACAATTAGGTAACTTGATCGACTATACGAGTTTTTTGCGACCTATTTTAAGGGTGGATCCCTAGCAGTTGCGGGGTGTGAAATTTTTGCAAGTAAAGCCGGAGCAAAAAAGAAAAGCCCCATTTATCATCTTTTTGAAAGTGCAGTAATGGAATAGAAGCGTTTAGTAACTTCGAAAGTTTATTCAACCCGGGGGGAATCGGGTTGTTAGTACCTTTCGCCACTGCTCCCTAGCGCCTTTTTTTACAGGAGCTCTAAAAAGGTCCACTAAAAATACTTGTACAAATCCATTTCAACTTTAAATTTTGGTTTTGTCTGCGGACCCCTTGAGACAAGGCTACAGACTCCCAGGGATCCACAGACTACAGGTTGACAAACACTGGATTATACCATTATTAACCAGCAGTCATTAATGAGAATTAATTAAGCCTTAGGCATAATTAGCGCATGGATAACTTCATTATCGATTAGCTAGCCCTTTCTGAGGTGGCTTACTTTAATCTCGGTTTAACTAAGAGACGTAAATAAAATAATTGCTTTAGTATTTTAATTATGAGGGCGTTTTAAAAAAAAATGTACTCTTTTGTTTTTAAAAAAAAATATGGTTTTTCCTACTGAGAATCAAGAGCACAATCGATTCAGATCATTTAAAAAATGTCCCCGTTTTTTCATACAAAATGTTATGAGTCAGTTTTGTCAAGCCCATACTGAATGTATGAAAAAAACATCGCAAAACTGTCATTTTTTTGGAGACATTTTTTTAAACTATCGGAATCGATTGTGCTTTTGATTCTGACTAGGAAAACCCAAATTGTTTACCAAAATTAAAAAAAAAAGAATGGGTACACTTTTTTGTTTTCCAAAGTAGCCCGTGCATTTTAAAGTAACCCCGTTTTACGGTAAGACAAAAAGATGGGCAGACAGACAGACAGACGTAGAGGTCTAGTAAAAGAGTCTCGTTCAACACGCTTTGTTTTTATAACCTTATGTAGACAAAATGGCATTAACACAGAGAAGGCTAGCCGATAAAAAACTGACAGATGGGAAAATATCAATAACCTTTGATTGATCGACACTGTCATTTTTAATGACTTATCATTTGTCCACTGTTTATTCGCAATATAGATAATATGTAACGACCGCTTTAGCCTAGTTGGTAGTGACCCTGCCTACGAAGCAAGAGGTCCTGGGTTCAAATCCCGGTAAGGGCATTCATTTATTTGTGTGATGAGCACGAATATTTGTTCCTGAGTTATGGATGTTTTCTATGTATTTAAGTATTTATTTATTTATATAAGTATGTTTATCGTCGTCTAGTACCCATAGTACAAGCTTTGCTTAGTTTGGGACTAGGTCGATTTGTGTAAGATTGTCCCCTAATATTTTTTATTTTTTTTTTATTTTTTTATATCGTTGTCCCCTAATATTTTTTATTTTTTTTTATTTTTTTATATAGGTACTTACCCTTTTATAATTGCAAATAATAACTATAAATTAAAAATTAAAAAAAACCCCTAACGCAATTTGGTCGCACATATGTTTGAAGATAAAGTAATTGCCCATTATACGTCTAAGATCCCTTCCGCAGCTGACAAAAGAGCTTATAACTTTGAAACGGCTAAACCGATTTTGATGAAACATGTCTAAGAACCATCGCCAAGAAACCAGCTTTCAAATAAAAAAACGCATCTGAATCGGTTCACCTGTTTTAGAGTTATGGTGCCACAGACAGACAGACAGACACACACACATAGCGGTCAAACTTATAACACCCCTCTTTTTGTGTCGGGGGTTAAAAATTAACTTTTTTAGTGTAGATAAACTAAAAAGGTTTAACAATTTTATTGGACCCAATGATTAACATTTTTAAATGTCTCGTAGAATTAATTAAAAAAGTTACCCTGGCCGCTAAGAATTCTTAGTCTCCATTTACTCTAGATTTTTTAAAAACAAACAACGTAACAAATTAAAAAAAATAACAGAACGCCTTAATAAGTGAATCGCGACTGGTGGAAAGTGAGGCGCCGAGCGACGTCCGATTACCATCCGATCGTACGTATCATCGCTCTTGCCGGCGCAGAGTAGCGTTGATTATAGAGAGAATTTATAATTAAATTATGAATGACGAGCTGCTGCCCACGACTTCGTCTGCGAAGAATTCGTTTATCGCTATCCCGTGGGAACTATTCAATTTTCCGGGATAAGAAGTATCCTATATGTTAATCCGGATTATAAACTATTTGTGTGCCAAATTTCATCAGATTCCGTCAAACTGTTTTAGCGTGAAAGAGTAACAAACATCCATCCATACTTACAAACTTTCGCGTTTATAATATTAGTAGGATTATCTTTAGTTGGACTAATGCTGTTGTGACATTTGTATTTAACTCTCAAATTTTATTCCATGAAATTTAAAATTTACCTCTACACGTCCTAGTGGGATTAAAAATTGTACTGTTACTTAAAATATCTATTAGGTACTTTCAAATGTAATAAGCAAAATTAATATTTCACCTTAATTTTATTAACATCAAGTATAAAGTTCCTATGCAACTGTTAGGTATTATAAAGCTGTTATCTTGTCAAATATATTTTAATACTGATAACGTAAAAACCTAAAGTTATCCATGTAGTAGGCGTAGCAGAAGGAAGCTACCTATCTAAAAAGGGCTCCAAATAGCGACCGATCATATATATAAATCGATAATATCATGTACGTACTCGTATTATGTACCACCTTTACTTACTTCATGTACGCAAAAGCTCTTTAAAAACACACTTATTACAATATGTAAGGATGTCGTATGAGATGAAATAATAAAATGATAAACAAAAATGACTATTACGAGTCCTTGAGTGAGACGATGCTAGAATAAGTACCTCCATCAAATATAATATAAAATAAAACAGCAACAGTGTTAACAGGAGCAAAAACAAAACAAATTATCCAATTGCATTACAACCCTATCACACACCACCGGAGTTACTCGATTCAAATTTCCATTATCATGCCTCGCTCGACACGCCCCCGCCGCCTCTGTGACATGCTACTCTACCTCCAACAGGTTGCCAGGTGTAAAAATAGCCCGGTCGTCGACCGGCCTTACCGCGGCCTTCACTGCCATGGCAACCCACCGATCAATTTCTAGTAGCGTAAACGCACTGGCTGTTTGCATTCGGTGCACGCAAAAAAAAGTTTGCCTTTAATACATTCGTTATTTGAATGTACATTCCGTGTATGCCAGTGATAATTTGCGATAAAATGTTTTACTGACCTATATATTTATTGACTGCGATTACTTAAGGATCTTAATTGACATGATATACATATAATCAACATTTTTTAAAGTAAAAAGTGATGAAGACGGTTCTGCGAAGCACTGCAGCTGATTTATTTTAATGACTGTCTGATTGTCGGTAGTTATCATGTCAGTAGTTATTTTATTATAAGCTTGCTCTTATTATACTATTGGTTTATGCCATTGAAATGCTTGCATAAAACTTTTTATCCTTCCCACTTAACGAACAAGATTCATTAACTAAGCGAGATCCTTTTTACTGTACGCTCAGCTGTCAGAAAACCCCCCTCCCCTTTGTGGTTGCCGCCACAGGGGGTAATATTTCCCTGCAGCTGACTAGGCCTCTGACCACGACTGCATTAAAAAAAGAATTTGTTCCACTATTTCTTACTTATAAGTACCCATGTAAACTAAACAAAAAGATTTTCACGGGCGTTCTTATCTAAAGAAGGTTTAATTAAACCATAAAAAACAGTTTAAAATACTTTTAGCTCGGGAACCTCTAGCAAGAGATAATTAAAACCTTACTTAAGCATGCGTTGAATTACGAAAAAAGCCATTTTGCGATATCGCTTATCGAACTCTACCACAACAGAACGAGAATATAAAAAAATGCATGATGATTCTTTAAAAATCAGTGCGGAATATTTCAGCAGGTGCTCGCATAAGTTTTTTTTATTATTCATATTAATAATATATTATAATACGTTTACGCTTGCTGTTGACGTTTTATGAAGATGTTTGGATGTGTGATTGTTTGTTAGGCAATAACTAAACTTGGCGTACGGATAGACAAAATCTGAATTGAGACAGAATACTCAATATCCCGGCGTTGCGTTTCCATGGAATTATATTTCAACTCTAAACAAGAAGAGAGGGCGCTGTCTAAGAATGTTGACGTAAGTTGACGTATGAACTTTGTCTGCAATCAATAGATGGCGTTGTCTAAGACAACGCTGGCTTTAAAATGTTACCGTATCATTTTTCAGGCCAAATTCTAGTCTATTGTAAATGTTTCTCGTAAAGGTATTTTAAACTTTGTTAAGGCTAATATTAGAATATAAAAAAGGTCTTCAAAGGTCGATTCATATCTACAGACCCCGATTGTGTCAAACACGTGCCATATCAGACCAGACGCCGACAAAATATTCTTTTCATCACACTTGCTCGTCAATGGTGTTATTTCATGCCTGTATACTAAATGACAATAGCCTAAATTGTTCTTAAGGGAGTTATGGATTTACGTACAGTTTATCTTCCCAAGGGAGTTCTAACTTTAGTTTTAAAATTTGTAAAGAAGTTAGTAGGTGAGTTGTTTCCAAAAAAATATTAATTCGTTAATAGATACTGTAAAAACACTGTAAAAGATCAGATCTCAGTGTCCGTAGATATGAATCGACCTATAAAGTTGATCTAAAATATTTCAGCAGGTGGTTGGTGATTTGTCAGGATTTTTTTATTGTATTTGAGAAATATTTCCGCACATTGATCCATGTTCAAAGTTAAAATCAAAAATACCGCTAAAAAACCTTTATAGCGGTGTTCAGTCAAATTAAACCAAACGCCAGCTGAAATATTCTTGTAAAATTTTGAAAATGTTCCTAGGCACGTTTATTAACATTCGAATCAGGTTTACATATAGATAAGATAAGACGTGAGTGTCGACATAACCTAGTAGTTGTAGTTAAAATATAGCATCTTAACACGCTGTAGCTTGCAGAGATGAAAAAACAAGCATTTACATTCGATCTAGAGCGATAAGCCGCCCATTGGGATTGGTTATCTATTGAACTTAATATAAATGGAAAAGTTTACGAGTGCATTTGTATGTTTGTTACTCTTTCATGTTAAAACGAGTGACCGGTTTTTGTATCATATTAGTATGAAGATAGCAAGATCTCTATAATCTTTATAATTTTCCTTTTCTTTTTTTATTATATGGACTGAAAATAGTCACATTACGTTATTAGTTACGTAAGACGTATTTGAACTGAGATGGGATCTAGAAATATTGCTAAAATATAGAGCTACATTGTGAGCGATATGTCGAAGTAATCTTCTTCTAATACATACAAATCTCGTGTCACGGTTTTTGCTACCGAACTCCTCCGTAACGGCTTGACCGATTTTTATTAAATTTTTTCTCTGTATTTGGTAGGTCTGAGAATAGGTGCTAAGCTATTTTTTATACCCCTATGTGATATATGGCAAAAGAACGTTTAAGGGGTCAGCTAGTTCTAGCAATACGACGTACGTCGGGACAGTTGCCTAGTGTGCTTTTAATAAGCTTTCATCTTGTCATAGCGATTTTTTTTGTGTGAATTGTTTAAAAGTAACTTCTTTCCCTAGAACTGATTAGCAACAAAGTATGGTAAGCAAAGAATGACGCGTCACATTTAACTTACCCGTATACACTATAATCATAAGAAATGCTCTGCGTAAAGGCAACTCCCCTTGAAAAAAAACAAGTGATGTGCGAATCGGAATCACGCGCGGAGGGTTTTGTATGCAAAAGTACGCACGAAATAGGGAGATTATTCCCATGTTTGGCCACTCTTTCTTAAGTTTCTGTTATTTCACGTGACAGATAAATACATATAATGTGTCCTCTCTTTAAATGAATAAAATTATCAGTTCAGACAGAGACGGCATTTCAGGTATCGCCTAACAGAGAACGGTGAAAAGGTTCTTAAAACGTTGGCTGCGGCGCTGATTTTTACGTACAGTCGGCCAAATATATGGTCTACCCCCCTACGGTCGAAGTTCATTTGCACGTCATGATACAACGAGGTCGATTTTCCCTTGCAATAACATGATGACAGTGACTTAGGGATATTTAGATGTCACAGAAACTTTTGTCAAAACTGGTAGACCACTTTCTTGGTCGACCGTACATTCAGACCGTGCGTTACTTACGCGACCCACAGCCCCGCCCGCACAGGCGGTAAGACGCGTACCGTGCGGAAAAGACATGGTTTCGCAGCCAACGTGTTAATGTGATGTTAATGTGATGTAGTCTTAAGACCATAGAATGTAGTAGTTTTTCCAGTAATATAATAACTAATGAATAATTTTGTGTATTTCGTCAATGGTTATGCGGTTCTTACGTTTTTTCGAGCGATGTAGCTCGCCCATTGCTACTTCAACTTGCATATTCTTCGAGTTATGTCGGTAGTAGTCTGCGATGGATGAAGCACGCTTGCCTAGTAAATACTCATTCACTTTAGACTTCAAAACTACCAGACTGTAGTATTCATGGAACACAGACGCAGGTTCATATTTTATTTTCAGGGACGGAACCCTAGATAAAATGACGATATTTACTACAATGTATTACTCATACAGCCAGCAGCAAAAAACTGTAAAAAGTGCACTTTTTGATTTTTAATATTCTTGTTAAATTATTTAACAAACTGACGCCTTCAAAGTAACTAGCACGCGAAATGAGCAGCTTAAAGAATGACTGTAAACACCCCGAGGCGTCCTAAAACGACTATTTAAGTGCCCCTTAAGTAGTCCTTATACCATCAGTAGTAACTTAAGTTAAATCTTATTACTATACAGTTTTGCGCCGTAATATTATGTTGAAATAGCAGCAGGTACTAGTAAAAATCATAAAAGTATTCTAAAGCGAGCGCAAAATTTATTATTTTCATACAAACGGTAATACTTAGCTGTTTGCATCCCTGATACATAAAAATAATTTTGATAATTTTTTGATATTTTATTTAAATTAAAGACCAGAAAAGAATGGGTTGAGGTGACGCATGCTACACCACTCAATAAGCAAAACAATCTTAGATTACGAACTTTATAAGAGTGTTAGGCTTAAAACGCTGTTATATTTCTTATAAGCGTACCATCTCTCTTATATTATTCTCCGACCAGCTGGTATGCACTCGAAACCAATCAATCTTATTAAGTACGTAGTCTCATATTATGTGAATAAGAGCATTTGATAATGTCGTTTTAAGCCACTTACTCTTACAATAGTTTTCACTAATACAAATTGAACTTTAGTTAACTTGCTCTAATATTCACATTTTTAGCTTGTTTGGTTTTACTACAAACTTGCTAAATGCTATTGTAAGAATGTTAGGCTGATATCAGCATTTCTTAAGAGCACTGTAAGTGCGTACTTTGCTCATCTTATCCAAAACTAATATAAGATGAACAGCAATGGACAGTACGATAGTAGAGCGATTTTAGACCAACATACTTATAGTAACAATAGACAAGATTAATATAAAGAGTGTTTGATCTTAAATTAATCTTGGGAATATAATTTGAAAGATGCAGAGGACTTCAAAATTTACAGTGAGTGAAGAAATATCTCTATACGACCTGAAGTGTCATACATCGATGTATAAATTGAAGATATTATCCATTATATTAATTATTTTAACTCAGAACGTGGCTGGACAGCTCTGATTATGTAGACAGGAGCAATTTTTTACTTACTGAGACCTTACAAGGGCTTTATAAATTGATATCAAAAACTTGTTGAAGGTTAAAAATTATGGCCGTTTAACACCTCAAGGTATGCTGACTGACAGAGATAAATTATCTACATATATTAATTTTATTAATCTTATCTACTAACCCTCATTTTCCACTACAATCGGGTCATACACAGACTAAGAAACACAAGTGACTCCAAGTCAGCAAACTTAAGACTTATATATTTTAAAAAATATATTATATATATATATATATTTTTTTTTTTTTTTTTTTTTTTAATATTTTAAATGGGCTGAAAGTTGGCCAGGCGTTACACACCTAAGTAGACTTGGCTAAAAAAATTGGCCATAGATCCTTAACTATTGCCATCTCCTTAGTAGAGAGATGTGAACAAAAAATGTGTATGACCCATTTAACAGGTACCTATCGTACAAAGTTTCATTGTTGGAAGCGATCTGATATTTTTGCCAGTCAGTGTATATAATTTAAGTATTAATCCTACTAAGAGACGAGAAAGTTTGTGAAGATGTTAGGATGTTTGGGATTTTAGTGGCAGTGAGTCGAGTCTAGTTGAAACGTCGAGGTAATTAATTAATTTTTTTTTTTAAGCAAGAAATCATCATGATAAAGTCTCATGTGCCTTATTAGTTATATTTATTTGCGTTTTGGTTAGTATTCTGGAGCTTAAGTATATTTATTTACTTATTTCAGAAACACACATTATTTTTTAAGTTAAAACATAACCCTGTCCACGCAGCCGGGTAAAAAGACTCCATCAAATTGCACATAGCATCTACTTTGAGCAGTTATGTTATAACGCCGTCCTTTAAGAAAGACATAAAAATCAGAAAAGTGATTTTGTATTGTATAAAGATTTTGTACTGTATAAAGGGTCTGTACTGAATAAAGGACATAAATTTGAATTAAGTATTCATGAAAGCAAGTTTGCAGGTATTTATCGACGCTGTGACACAAATCAAATATGCTAACAACGTGAGTCATATCGCTAGTGACAGAGTTTGCGATTTGTCATTTAAATAATTAACGTATAAATTACAAAAGCGTGAATATAGCCACGTAATATCATAGATAATTTATGAGCATTAAACTTTTGTAACGATTAACGCAGTAGCCCAAAGTATTAACATGTCTCTGTAAACTTTTACTTTAGGAAATAAACATATGTCGGCCGGATAGCCTAGTTGTCAGAGAACCTGACTACGAAGCTTGAGGTCCCGGGTTCGATTCCCGGTCGGGGGAGATATTTGTGTGAATAATACGAATGTTTGTGCTCGAGTCTTGGATTTTAATATGTTTTTAAGTATGTATTTATCTATATAAGTATGTTTATCCGTTGTCTAGTACCTATAGTACAAGCTTTGCTTAGTTTGGGACTAGGTCAATTGGTGTGAATTGTCCCATGATATTTATTTATTTTATTTATTTATTTGTATTTATAGGTGCAAGTGCAATACTATGCATTTTTTAACATGCAAACATTTGTAAAAAGTAAATAGATGTCCTAATTTTAGGTCAAACTTTTTTCGCTGCAAGTAGTCAATCTTAGACTTAATACAAACTTTTTCATGGATCTATTTACTTGATATATTTTATCATAATTTAAAAAAAAACGGCCAAGAGCGTGTCGAACACGCCCAAGATAGGGTTTCGTAGCCATTACGAAAAAGTCAAGTAATATTTTTCTAAGGATTTCGTATGTGTACGGAATCTTCCAAGTTAGTTATCGCCAATACTTTGAAAAAAGCTCGTATCTCAAAATCGATAATCTGGCAAAGTGAACTTTATTACGCGCGTATCAAGGTTCAGTTTTGTTTACATGCTGATTTGAGATACGAGTTTTTCAAAGTAGTGACGGTATGTTTTATACCTTAGGCTACTGTTTACTCTTAAACTACAAATAATTCCCAAGCAATCTTAGCCGCTATAATTTTCCTTGTAAATTTAATATATTTACTACCATTTTCAATTTTTTCAAATTTTTCCACCCAACAGTTTAGATTTTGGAGGGGGGGGGACGGTCGATTTTAATGAAAATTTTCACTTTAAAGTTGAATATTTCGCAAACAAATCACAGAATACAAAAATCATGTTAGCAACCCCCCAATGGTTTTAAAAGATCTATCCAACGATACACCACACTATGGGGTTAGTCGAGAAAAAAATAATCACCCCCACTTTACGTCTATGGGAGGTACCCTAAAAAAAATTTTTTAGTTTTTTTTATATAATCACTTTGTCGGCGTGACTGATATATATATTCATGCCAAATTACAGCTTTCTACTACTAACATTCTCTGAGCTTAGCCGCGGACGGGCAGACAGACAGACAGACAGACGGACAGACATGGCGAAACTATAAGGGTTCCTAGTTGACTACGGAACCCTAAAAAACACTCATTTAGTCGCAGAAACAAAATAACACAGACAAAAAATACATTAAAGCATCTTATTTATTTATGCTGACGTCGTACCGTTTACTTATTTTATAAAATTACACAGATCTTGCTTTAAAGCGTCCAATTGGGTCGTTAAATAAATAAATGTATAAATAGGTATTGACTTTTCTGGACATGGTCCGTCATTTTGACAAAACTGTGGTTAGTACGTCGTCGAGACGAGAGCACCGCTGACACAGCTCTATTACCGTAATCGAAGTTAATTGGTGTGTGCTTAATAAAGAACAATGTTTTTTGAGTTGAGAAACAGGCTATATTTTGTAAACCTGTTGGACCACGTTGTAAGTTATTGGTAACTAGCCTTTAACTTTGCTAGTGTGAAACATTGGGCATGGCGGTTGAAATGAAATTCTGGGACTGTGCTCTACATCCATGTTAATTTCCAAAAATTAATGCAAGAGTTGTTTAGGTATGTATCTAGGCTTAGCAGTCGAGATACCTATTGAGATTATAATGCATACACCCTGAACCCGTGAGAATAATAATATAATTTCAATTCAAATATCAATAAACATTTGAAAAAATTTAATATCTTGAAAATTTTTTACTGGCTGTATTTCTGACTGTACTTCCATTGTCCTCCAAACTACAACCGCACCAAACTACAAGTTGATTCGATCAAAGGAAAATCAAATTCGAATTTCAGTAAACATACAACAAAGATACGACAGTAAAAAGTTAAAGTGTGCACAGTAAAAAGTGTGCCGAAATTCTAGTGCATTTATTGCATTGATTTAATCGGGATCCTATCGATGTTTAGAAAATTTTATTTCCGAAGGTTTAGAATCCCGAAAACTTCATTTGTTCGAAAGCATTTTTTTTGAAACTGTAAATATTTCAGGATTTATTTCAGGACCATCATGTAGAACCTTTTAGGTTAAGTTAGGGTTGTTTTATAAAAATCCTGAAATATTTACAGTTTCAGAAAAAAATGCATTCGGATAAATGAAGCATTCGGGATTTAAGCCATCGGAATTTTTTTTTTCTAAATTTTGATAGGTAACCGATTTAATTCCTTACTGTATCATTACTAGTGAAGCTTTCATTTCCAAAATCATAATGTAAGATATTTCAGGATTTCTTCTATAAATCAGTAACTTTAGAAACATGATTACGTGTAGTTCATTTATTAGAAAAAAAATTTAAAGTCGTCTCCAAAAAACAAAATAAACCCTTATTACGGCGTACATATTGCACGGAAGGTCATGACATGAGTTTTTGAATGATAATAAAACTAAATGTTTTCTATTTCTATTGAAACACTTATTTGTTATACTAATTCGAAGAAAATACCTGAACACGCGCTCTGTCTGACCAACCTATCTTGAGCCATCACGCTTCCCCCTGTCCTTAGCGTTAGTATATTAGAATACCTAAAATCAATTAGCACTAGAAGCTCGGTGCCCCTTTAGTAATTGCTTGTAAGTATATATCATTGTGAGTCCTAATGTACTTTATAAAGAACAAATCAATTGTAAGAATAAATTGTCGAATGAACTAAATAAAGGACAAATATTTCAACGAATAAAGAACTTTTAATATGCTTTAATAATGTCTAAAATTACAAAACTTCTGACTATCCTCTAGCTAGGTCTTAAACACTACATTAGTTGAAAAAATTGGGACTCAGGAGGATATGACTATATCGATACTAAGTATGAATGACTTTTTTAACGTTGTTGTAACTTACGCACAAAGTTTTTGCAGACCAAGAAAGCAGCGAACATTCAAATAGAACATTACCTCCTACTGTGTTGTTTTTCAGCCTATAAAATCTAATTTATTCGCGTAACACTTAAAACACATTAACGCCGCTGTATTCGGCATTGTGCTTGCAAATTACTTCATACTTAACAACACTTTCGTTTCTATGTAAAAACTTAATGGCTCTAAACACTGGTTATTTTAAACTAGTTTCAAACAGGGTTAGGACAGTTTTTAAACTAGTCCTTTTAAGCCCTAGCAGCCTAAAGGCACATTTGTATACTAACCTAGGCATTCCTAGACGGAGATTAGTACTCGTTTCTTTTGCTGTTTCCTGTTGGTAGACCGTAATTGTATATAATAGTGGGGCTTAGTGGGAAATATTGCTCTATTTAGCTCGGTTTTGGCTAAGAAAATGTCTAAGAATACGCTATTATATAGAATAGAAGTAAAGTTTGTTTGTGTGTTTGAGAATATTTGATTGAAGCAAGTAGTCAAAAGGCATTAACGCAGCGTTGGCTGATGTACTTTTGAAGTAAGTTAATGGTTGCTATCATCATCGTCATCATACTAATCTCTATATACGTCCCACTGCAAGGCACTGGCCTCCTCTCAGAATGAGAGGGCTTGGGCCGTAGTTCTCACGCAGGCCCAGTGCGGATTAGTAACATTATACACACCATTTAATTTTTTCCCATGTGCAGGTTTACCTCACCAAGTTTCCCTTCACCATCTCATGGTAAATTTCAAATGTAATTTCGCGCATTCCAAAAACTCAGAGGTGCGAGCCGAAGACTCAAACCCACGACCCTCTGCTTGAGAGGCCATAGGTCAAACTACTACTTACCACGACTTACTCTTTCCGGGTTGCCAAACAAAAACGTTCACTCCACGCCTCTCATAGACACTCACAAATTTTTGCATTCATAATATTCGTAGGATGCTTATTCATAAATCTACCGTTTTATCTCTATGCGTACGCTATTACAAGATAAAACTTAAAGTGTGAATTTTATACGATCCGCACGTAGAATTAGACTGGAACGTTAACAGTAACAATAATAAACTACTTGACAGATGGAAACAATTCTGTTCTACATTTAACTAAGTTACAAATGCCGGTGTTAATTTAAAACGACTGCGTTTAAATTAGCATTAAATTAACGGTAACTGTATGATTTGCCGTTGAAAATACGATAATAAGATAAGTTTCTTTGTTCAAAAGTTGCCTGGAAGAGAACGCTTCGAAGCGATAAGGCCGCCCATTGCTTCCTTATATAATATTTTTCCATGTACTTGTTTTTCTGTTTTTTTTTTGTGGTGTACAATAAAGAGTCTTTGTTTTGTATTGCATCGTACTCCGAAATCAAGAGTAGGTACCTACTTACATCAACTCAAAATAATACCCTGTTTTAATTTAGACTTCATTCACTTGCAGGAAGGTCTGAATGGGGATGTTGACACCACCAATCAACTGACGTTCTTTTTATGAGCTGTCAAAATACAATCTCCCATAGAGTTTGTATGACAATCGCGACATATGACGTCATTGTTCGCATACTCAATCAACTAACTATTTATTTGTTTTAAAGCAACAAAAAATCTAATTTCGCATTTAATCGAAAATTAATCTGACTTTCAGGGCTGAAATAAAGCGTTTTTTTACTGGAGTCGTGGCTTCAAATTTTTTTTTAATGGTGTCAACATCCCTATTAAAATGGCTAATTATTTTGACTTGGTGTACTCTTGGTCTACGAGTGCGATATTTGCTAGTCCTTACCCACGGGTCGCTCTCCTCAACCATTAGGTCTGGTAGTCGAATTGAAATTCCGTGTTTGAAGAAATTGCCATAGGAATTCCCGATATTTACGTGGTCTTCATTTACGTTAAGGGGAACATCAATGCAAAATTTCGTGCCTCTAACTTTAGTAGTTAAGGTTATGGGATTTTGTATGGATTCCATAGGAATATCGGGATAAATATCTTTTATTAAAAATTATATTTTTTATACGAGCTTTTATTTAATTTTTGACTGTTCTTTTAGCCCTTGGTTATGGTACTCGTCAAGACGAATCAAACGAGCCCAAACTCGATGCGGTCGTGTCGTTTTATTACATAGTTTTTATGGCCACCCTCCAGCTTCATGATCAGATCAGCTCCATCGCATAATAATATTGCACTGTCATCAGATTTATACATGCATGCATAATTTTAGCTCCATCAGTTGAAGATGTAGTCTACTTAGATCAAATTTTAGTTAAAAGATTTCACCTGAACGAAATACATTGCATGTTACTTAATAATAACTTTTGTTAAAAATTTAATTTTCAATGTAAGCTTTTTTTCCGGACTGTACTTTTTGTTAACTGTACTTGCATTGTCATCAAACCTAGATAAGTATACCAAATCACAAGTAAATCCGACCACTGGAAGTGAGTCAAATTCAACTTCCAAGATTTGACCCGTACATACATTGATACATACATTGCAATAAAAAGCTTTTAAAAAGCTTGTAAAAATAGCCTATGCGTTATTCCAGAAGTTTAGGTGTCATACCAAAGTTCACCCAAATCCGGTCAGCCATTTTAGCGCACAAAAGTAACAAACTCACACACATTATGATTTTCTTCAAAATCCGACGCAGGACATTAAAATAACAATCCAAAAAAAAACTAATTGGATTAAAATCCAAAACAAACTCAAATTTAATTAAGCACACAATCGAATTCCAAGCCGAATTCACTTTCGATTGCTAAGTTTCAATTGTAGCTAACAAGGTCATTGCCCCATCTAACAAACGATCCAATCTGTCTGCTCACTCTACATTACCCAATGTTAGGCTGCAATTATGAGTACCGTGTCACTCTAACGAATCGTATGAGTTTTTTAATAGAGCGGTGACGGGATGAGAACGACACGGTGCTAATTACGTTCTTGATTTAGTGCAGATGAAGCAGCATTTTTTTTTACATAAAACTTACCAATGATTGACCTCTATCTAACCTGATGAATAGTACAGATGAGGCCAAAGGTGCATCTCACTGGCCTATTCAATCTTTCTCGCCTTAAGAGCGTTTATACCTGCTGAGCTGGCAACGTTGCATTTTTGTTAGATTTTCTCGATTATTCCATAAAAATTGAATGAAAATTAAAAATGTTTTGAATACAAATTGTTCTAATATATAACTTAATGTGTCTACTGCAATAATAATTCGTGGTAAGACTTTTATTTTCTTTAAAAACCGTTTGGTAATAATTTGTTCGTTTTAAAAAAAATAAAAGGCTATCACGAATAATTATTGCAGTAGACACATTAATATATTAGAACAATTCTTATAGACCACATTTTTAATTTTCATTCAATTTTTATGGAATAATCGAGAGAATCTAACAAAAATGCAACGTTGCCAGCTCAGCAGGTATAAAAGCTCTTAAGAGCCCTAGGTTGTAGTAATTATCTGGAAATACAAACGATGCCAATTAGCCTGCTTTCCGTTTTCCCATCGGGGTGAACTACGAACACAAGCCATTAATATTTGAATTTTAAACTTGCGTAAGCGTTTTTGCATGTAAAATTAGCATTATGTCCAAACTTATTCTGATGTTCCCATTGGAACGTGAATTATACAGGCGGGTTTTTTTCATCTTGTATAGAAATTAAAGTTATATTAACTAGGTATAACTTCCTGAGTCCCGTCTTTTTCTAACTAATATAGTGCTTATAACCAAGACGAGAGTCATAAGTGAATTTTGTAATTTTGGACATTATTGAAGTAGGTATATATCTAAAGTTCTTTAATCATTAAATAATTTGTACTTTATAAAGTAAACTCGCCAGTTATTCTTATAATTGATTTTTTCTTCGTAAAGTACGCTATAACTCACGAGGATAAATTAAAATCGTCTGTAAACTGTCGTGTCGTTACCTGCTAGCACACGTTGCCTGTAAATAACAAAACATACGAAGAATGCACGTTGCATCACTCTAATCTAGTAATGAAACCTAATCTGTATTGACAAAAGATATTTAGGTGCGTTCCGTAGTTTAAGCGAAGCTAAGTATACAGAGTAATGATGAAATTCGCGCAAGAACTAAAGTCACCGACATAGCTCGAAGAATTGCCAGACTCAGTGGCAGTAGTAGGCAGGGCACATCGCTCGTAGAACTGATGGCCGATGGGGCAAAAAGGTTCTCGAGTGGCGTCCACGGACTGGAGGACGCAGTGTAAGTAGACCTCCAATAAGATGGAGCGACGACCTGGTTAAGGTTGCGGGATCGCGTTGGATGCGGATGGCACGGGACCGATCTGTTTGGCGAGCCTTGGGGGACGCCTATGTTCAGCAGTGGGCACTTTTGGCTGAAATGATGATGATGATGATACAGAGTAATAATACATCTCTAAGATGTAAAAGTATTTAACCGGGCGACCCTATAATATTTCTGTAAAAACTAGATTATAATGATAATGACAATTAAATTAGTCTACATACTCATACATATATGAAAGACACAAGGAAAGAACATGGTCTAGTCACATAAGAAACTTTTTGAGTTATAGCGATTTGAAAGTTAGCATCACGAACAATTACTATTGCAACAATTTCTTAAAAAAAAGAAAAAAAAAATATTATTTTTGATAACCATATTTAATCTAATGGCACAGAATATACAGCATATATAGCAGTATAGTACTGACGTACAGAATGGAAACGGTCCGCCCCGCACCGATTCGAATTACCCCACCCCTCAAGGCGCAGATAGCCGGGAACCGCCAGAAACCAGAAGAGTGCGCGCACGATGTATGTAGGCGTACGCGTGTACAGACGTCGTCGTGCTTATGTAGATTCAAGAACGCGTATTTGTACGTCGTGGCCGCCGCGTGCTAATGGTTAAGTTATAGTACTCTGCGAGCTCTACATTTTGAAATTAAAATCTTATTTTTCTAAAAAGGTGACTAATGTTCTTTCCGTGTACCCTCCATGTATTTTTTATTTTTTATTTATTTTGTTTTGCTTGTTGTAATAGTTAAGTGTATAGTATTTTATTCATTACTGTTTGGCAATGATGGTATTTACTTAGGAAAGCGCTGGTAGTATAGTCAGGGTAAGAAAAGGTTCGTCACTTTTCGACTCTATGTCAACGAACTAAGGTCGAAAAGTGACGAACCTTTTTTTACCCCGACTATACAAAAATTAGACGTAAAAGTGGCTCTTGTGGCCTACTTACAGAAGAAACGTTTATAATTTGATTTTGAATATGCAAGAGTATAAAAAGACATAGGTAAACGTAGGTACTTACCTATTATTATTGAACGCCCGAAATGAGCAAGACTCCATATTATTATACTCTTGCATAACATTTGTAATCTTAAAGCATTTAGTGAACATCGAGCTTAACCAACTGACTCCGAGATGCTACCGATTGTACGAATGATAAACTAACCTGACAGATCGTTTAAAATGCTTTAAAACATCATCTTAAACCGTCAACGAAAAACTTATTACAGTCGGTATGTAACTGACGGGATTATGAAATGAAACCGGTTTCGTTTGCTTCCGTATAATTATGGCATTTGGATTAATGATACAGAAATTGCGTGTATTCCCATCCTACACAAAACTGTCTAGACTGGGTTTCTTGGTATTTTAACCTTTTTCAGTTTTAACGTAGCCCTAGAATATTTTATTACGGATTGACTGACTAACTGACAGACAGCGCACAGCCTAAACCACTGCATCTAGAAACTGGAAATTTGTCAGACATGTTCTTTGAGGATCATGAATAAGTTAGAAGATAAGGTTTTTCCGAATTCCAACTAAATAGAGAGCTAGCCAATTTTTTATTCTTCTATGGGAGCGAAGCCGCGGGGTAAACCTAGTATTTTTTAATTATAAACAATATTATGCAACTAACTACTAAAATTAAAAGACACTAAGTTAATATGAGCCCTATCTACAAAATTTGGTCGATCTTATGTATAAATAATAATATATTAGAAATAGGAATTAAGTTCAAGCAAAAAATGTCATATTTCGTACATAACAAATTAGTTTAATTACCAACGAAGTATGTACGGTAATATTCGTTCTAGTGAAAGCGAAAACTATAATGGCCACTAAATTTGGAAAATAAAAAAGTACAGACGCCAAATTTGAAAAAAAAGAACGCAATTGTAGTAGACACATAAACGGCACTGGGCGGTCTGCGCGAGCGTCGGCAGAAGAAGTTAATCAGGAATTCGGCTTACGATACCGCGGCAATGAATGGAGAATGTCGGACAATCTCTGTTGCTAACCGTACGGCCGGACAGCCGTGTCAATTGAGTTAAGTTTTTTAACGACTTTTTATCGGCACCATACTTTTTCGTGGAAGAAAGTGGTCGAAAAACGATTAAATATTATGTTAGGAAGATTTTATGTGGCGTGCGCTTGTCGCATAGAAATAGCATTGGCAGTAAATATTTGAAAACAGTTGCGTGCATGTAATTTGCAAAAAAAATCACATTACTGCCTAAATTTCAAGCACGGATGTATAATTTTACTTTTCAATCGCTGTAATAATGTCTGATTCCCTGATGACTATAAGGAGTTGCTTTTGGTTTCTAATGACTCTTATTTTATTGAAGAGAATGGGCAGAGGAACTGCTTTAAAACAACGCTTCTACTGATCAGATACCGTTTTTAATTCGGTACGTTTGCATTCATTATTAGGGCTTAGGCTGGGCATCTGTGAATCAGTAAATCGGTCAGATAATAGGTAACACGGTACCTAAGAATAAAAGGAACTTTACTTGTACAAGTTTTTTTTACTAGCCTACAATATTTGTCCCACTGCTGGGCAAAGGCCTCCCCCATCTGGTCATCTATAACTCCGTCCTGAGCGAAATCTGGCCAATCGTTTAATTCCGCGTCCAGGTCGTCTCGCCACGCTACCTGCGCCTAGGCCTGCCTCGCCGTCGGCAACCGTTCGGTTGTGCGGCACCCACCATGTGGCTGAATGCGCCCACCTTTTAGGATTCATCCGGCACGCATGCCCGGCCCAATCCCATTTGAGCTTGGCGGTTGGCAGTTTTTTTGGTCTTTTTTGGGGTTTTTTTTTAATACAAGTTAATTTACAAAAGAAAAACAACAAAAGTTATCAAATCTTAACTAAAACCAGAATGTGGATTTGCAGGATGCAGGCAGGCTAGTTGAGTATAAGTTTACTCACTTACATCTGATCATCAATTATATCCGACAAATTAATTGACTATTATTACTGCACTACTGGTAGTAAAAACTCTGATTGTTATTCAATTGTGAGTCAATTAACATCATAATAATAAGCCAATTAATTCACTTAATTGCCTTATTAAAAACTGTAACGTGACTTTAACAGACATCACGATACATTATACTCTTAATGTTTTTGGAAATAATTATCATCATCATCATCATTTCAGTTGAAAGACGTCCACAGCTGAACATAGGCCTCCCCCAAGGCTCGCCAAACAGATCGTTCCTGCGCCATCCACATCCAACGCGTTCCCGGTCGTTGCTTTATCTTGTTGGAGGCCTACCTACATTGCGTCTTCCGGTTCACTGGAGGACTTTTTGGCCCCATCGGCCTGGTCTGGTCTGGCGATTTTTCGATCTATGTCAGTGACTTTAATTCTTGCGCGGATTTTATCATTTCTAATGCAATCCCATAGAGAAACTCCGAGCATAGCCCTAATTTAGACTAGTTAGCCCCTTACCCCATTAATCTTTCTCAAGATTTTATTATAAACAATATTCTTTGTGCTTTCAATATGACTTAACAATAAATCCTAAAGATTACAGTTAGAAGGATTCTTCAAGTGCGGCATTAAAATAAAGACACACAACTCATAAATTTCTATTTTACTTAGTATTTCAGTGACAAAGATAGTCTCCTCTCCCTTTAATGTTAGTAGTTAGAAAGAGGCAGATGAAGCAAGTCGTGGCGAAGGATTTAGTCGTGCCATTCTACGCCTTTACAATGGATTCGAACCAAGACAAGTACAGCAGGCCTCATAGGGAGTTGAGAGACCAACCACAGATATCATTTAGAAAGGATATAAGGGCACCTCACATTTTTAAGGTGAGCGTTTTTAAAGTGACAAATATTTTATTTACATATGACAAACATTTGTCAGGAAATTGGTAGGTACTGTAAGTTTGTAAGGTTAATGATACGGATACAAACATTTGAGAGATTGCACATTTATACATTTAGAACACCTTGGTTTCAATATCTATTTTTTTCCTTAGGAGCATTCGAGACTCGCGACAATTTAGCCTGGAGGTGGCGATAATGACAAGCAGTTAAAAATTATAGAAAAAAAAAACCGCCTCTTAAACAGATTAGTAAGAGCACATAGAAACTCTATAGTCAGGGACATTGTTAGGTTAGGTAATTCGAGCGTCCACAAAAAAATACTGAATAAATTTTTATATCACTATGCCAATCTATCTTTAACATCGTGCTGGCATTTTCTCCACATCGTAACATCTTGGGCGGGACATTTCGTTGTCATTGTTGCATTGCAATGCGTTGATTTATGTCCCCGATCTTTGCCGCTGCAAAAGCACCTTTTGTGACAACTCTAAGCGTGTGCGCGTACAATCGTACAAAAATAAATGTCGCAAGCGAGATTGCCTCTGGACTGGTCACTTAAGAGCACAGAAAAAAAAGAGTACCACTTTTACCGCCTTGTTGGGCATTTATTGAATTACGTGATGTTCCTAGGGGCCAAGGGGGGGAGGGGTTGGATTATGTAGTAGTGTATGTGGGGTTAGAGTAGTTTTATTTTACTTGCTGTACAGGAGTTGAAAATATTGTCATTAATAAAACTCTATTAGCATTAGCACACAGAGAAATTACGAATGGTGGCATGTAGCAGGTCAACAATTCCGTGTTGTGACTGTATTACCAGACTTATAAGGTGGTTAAATACCGTTTAAATCCAGTTTTGAACTGGTCATTGCTATTTACAATGCCACTTCTTGCTTCAATCACAATTAGGTACATTTTGATACCATCTTATGTAAAATGTTAATTGACAGCATATTGTAGATAAGAATATATTTCATAAAATAAAACTAAATACTAATTACAAATTAAATTTAAATAAATTAACAGTATAATTAAAAATAAAGCAAAACTAACTAAAATAAAAACTAAATAAAATTCATAAATGGTTCCTCCCGCATTGACAGCATTATGTAAGTACCGTCAAACGTGGCAATTTTACCTACTGTCAGCAACTTCACCATATCTCTTATTTAAGGAACAAAGTGTATTAAGAGGATACGATGCGCACCATTTCTTCATACAAACGTAATCCCCTGTTTCCTCCCTGGATAATGGCTTTAGAGCCAATTTTTTTTTACTGTGTAATCTGTATCTACCACAGCTATGCCCCTAGGTTTCGTTTTTTTTCCATATTTCAATTAACATAAGAAATATGAGCTTTCAAAAACTGAAAAAATTGCCCAATTTCAACGTCATTTTCAGACACTCATCAGAAAAGAATCCCTCATATAAACAAAAAAAGGAAAACATAGGGGCATAGCTAAATCTATCCTCTAATTATATATGCAAAAAATAATTTTATTGGTCCAGTTTTCGAGAAGAAAACAGGGGATTACGAAATGCTGTTTTGATCAATTTTACGCGCCTATTAACGGTCTGAGCTGCAGTTGTCCCGCTCTCGCTGTACTGACACGGAGGAGTTCGGGCGAGACAGCGACATTTCATTAAAATACATATTTCTCAAAAGTCTCTCAGCCATCGTACCCTCTTGAATTATAAAATTAAACCAATTGATAGTAACTTCTGACAAAGGAGGCTTCATCGGAAATCAATTTCATTAAGTAATAACATATTTTTGTACAAATAAGTCTACGGGCAAAGTTGCTTACATAAAGTTACGACCAAGGTAAAGAGGCAACGAGAGTGGAACCACGAAGAATAATTTTCTTAAATAGCGATTGCTAAAGTTGCATGAATGTACATTTTTCAATTTTCCAAAGGGAACATAACATAGCTATTTTGTCGAGTGCTATACTCGTAAAGTAACAATACGTATAATTTGATCCAATTTCCTATTGAATAGCTTAGGTTTCTACCTCGTAGTTCGCTATTGTGATACCTAAATATGTACGCTTTGAAGATCTCATGTTATTAAACTGTTCGGATTATATTTATGGGACGTGGTTTATATTTCAAACTGGTTTTAAGGGATCAGTATCAACATAAAGTCAATTTAATATTCGTTTAACATAAACATAACCTTTTGCTCCAGCATAACATTATAAGATTAAACTGATTATTATCATAATCTAGACCAAAGTTCTGGTGGTTGATCGCCATCAATTATTTTACATACCACTAAATGAATTTTAAACTCGTGTCGCGATTTTTGTTTTTGCAAGATTTTATTTAAATCGCAAGTCGCCGGGTTCAATCTCACAAGTCGAATTTCAGTTACCTCTATCAATAATTTAACGAACACTCTTTTAGAAATATGCCTTTGAATCGTGACAGATTGCAAATATACTGAACCCAAAAGATATGATCAGCATTGCCTTTCTGGTCAAGTTTTTATTTACACTGGTTCGTACATCGCTTAAAGGTAAGAAATATATAAATTGCTTCCATTTAATCGTGAGTGTGATACGCATAATAAGCGAGGAACATTATTGAATACCCACCCAAGGCTGATCCGCTTCTATAAAATTAACAGTTACGAAACGACGTAAGAGACAGTACTTAGGGTTTTGTACTACTGAATATAGACCTCCCCCAAGGCTCGCCAAACAGGTTGGTCCCGTGCCGTCCGCATCCAAAGAGTTCCCGCAACCTTAACCAGGTCGTCGCTCCATCTTTTTAGAGGCCTACCTACACTGCGTCTTCCGGTCCGTAGATGCCACTCGAGAACCTTTTTGCCCCATCAGCCATCAGTCCTACGAGCGATGTGCCCTGCCCACTGCCACTTGAGTCTAGCGATTCTAGTGCTAGTGTCCGTCAAATTTTCGGTTTCAGTTTCCGAAAATATTTGGGGTTAAATTGGAGTGTATGTTTTGTTTCGGTTTCGACAGAAAATCTAACAAAATTAAGAACAAAACAAAAACTGGTTTCACGACTTTTCCAAAGCAGTCAGTGTTGTGGAGTGCATCCGCGAACCGTGCTGATTTTTTAGTTCAGAGACCGTATTGTCTAACGAGCTGGCGTTCGCGATCACATTTCTATCTCTTTCTACCCTCGTCCTATACCGTGTGAGAGAAAGAAATGGTGAAAACGATTGTGATTCGAGTGAGTTAGACAATAAGGCCTCAGATCAGTTGTTTCTGAAACCGTAAACTTTTTAAGATTCATAAAAAAAACTTACCTGATTTAACCTAATGGGTTCTAACATATACGATGTCATTTTAATGAATAGGCTAGACGACTAAAAAAAACTGTTTAGTCTGTCAGTTAGATTATTAAAAAATATTGTACACGTATTTTTTCTTTTGTTTAACAAACAAAAAATGACGAGGATACAGTGCTTAGAAGTTTCGAGTGACGTCACCATATGGTACAATTTTTACCTAAGGGTGACGTCACAAGCCCCCACTCCGGAAGTTTGATGATCTATATCTTTGTAGATTTTTAATAATTTGATAAACCAAAAAATACGTGTCCCATATTGTCCCATAATCTAACTGACGGACTAAATGGAATGACATATTTTTAACCCAGTCGTCATCCCTATTCTGAGAAGTTTACGGTTTCGGAAATAGCTTTTGATATTTTAACGACCGCTTAGCCTAGTTGGTTTTACCCTGCCTACGAAGCAAGAGGTCCTGGGTTCAAATCCCGGTAAGGGCATTTATTTGTGTGATGAGCACGAATATTTGTTCCTGAGTTATGGATGTTTTCTATGTATTTATGTATGTTTATCGTCGTCTAGTACCCATAGTACAAGCTTTGCTTAGTTTGGGACTAGATCGATTTGTGTAAGATTGTCCCCTAATATATTTTTTTTTTTTAATCATTCTTTCAATATTCAGAATCATACCCATATTTTTAAAGTCTTGATAACGTACATTATATTTATGCCCCTGACTAAGCTGTACCTACTGTATAAGTTTTGATTGTTTTGGAGTTTTTTAAGCAATTGAAAGGTGCTATGAACTAAAAAGTGCGAAAACTAATAATTAACTTACGTCATTTACGTCACTACGGCGCCAACTTTCTGATTAATACTTTCATTAACCACAAGTGTTGGTCGATCGCTCATCTATAGCGATTTATCATCAGTACATATCAGTAAAGTAGCAGTGATCTAAGGGGACAAATTACAGTGTTGCAGACCATAATAGGCGGGGTCTTAGACGGTTTAGCGGAGAAAACCATCAATATAAACTTATCTGCTATGTCAACCTATTCCAGGTATCTGACTTGGTAACTACATATACCAAGGATGATATAGACTGGATTGGCAGTTACCATAGTACGGATCGGCCGCGGTTTTTGTAGTTCGATTATTAAATCTAGATGGCTCTGAAATATAGCCAGAGGCTTTGAAGGCAAAACAATAAGACTACAGATATTTCATATCACTGCAAATGTATTATTATGCAATATGGTAATATGAAACATCTGTAGTCTTATTGTTTTGCCTTCAAAGCCTCTGGCTATATTTCAGCGCCATCTAGATTTAATAATCGAACTACAAAAACCGCGGCCGATCCGTACTATGGCGACTGCCAATCCAGTCTATATCATCCTTGCATATACTCGGTATTTGATGGGTTATAGATATTGTAAAGGGTGCTTGATGGAGCTAAGGCTATTAATTGTATAGCACTATAAAACACCGCTATGTTTTAAGCCTCCTATTTGATCTAATCGACATTCTCTTTAATATGGAAATTTCATAGCCTCGCCTCGGGTAAAGCGATAGAGATGAATTAAAAAAACAGGCACGAAAAGTTTTATAAATCAAATTAATAACTACCGCAAAGTCGGAATACTTTGGCCCAACTGAGGGTAGCTTTGGCCCACACGAAATCCAGGTCGTTATAGAATGGTCTAATAAAATAAAAAAAATTAAATAAAAAAATAGAAAACGCCTTCAAAAACACCCAAAAAATATGAAATTAAAATTTAACCGACTATAATAATAATATTGCATTGTCATCCAATTTACACATGCGTGCAAAATTTCAGTTCAATTGTAAACCGGGAAGTGGGTCAAATTTAACTTGCAAGATTTGACCCGTTGAGGAGTTCCGTTTGCCATGTGCGGTCTTCTTCATCAGTTCCAGTTTACCAAATTATATTTTCTGTTGCAATCATTTGATGATAAAAATGCTAAAATCACCTATAAAATAAAAAAAAACCTACCCTTGCCTATAAAATTTGAAGGTCTTGACTTGGTGCCAATGGGACCACCTCTGGAGTATACTCTTTCAAACAAAAAAATAATTTTGAGAATCGTTTCACAACTGAGGGAGTAATCGCGTAACAAACATACAAAAAAAAAACGAAAAAACGAAAAAGATAGAAACGTGGATGGTCAACTAAAACCATTTCAATGTAATACAATCTGGAGAGAGTTAGTGCAAATGGGCAAAGTTGCTCTTTAGGGCCAAAGTAAACTGACTGTATGGTAGTTAATCATCAACATCATCATCATCATCATCAACATCAACATTTCAGCAGAAAGACGTCCACTGCTGAACTTAGGCCTCCCCCAAGGCTCACCTAACAGATCGGGCCCGTGCCATCCGCATCCAACACGATCCCGCAACCTTATTCAGGTCGTCGCGCCATCTTGTTGTAGGCCTACCTACACTGCGTCTTCCTGTCCGTGGACGCCACTCGAGAACCTTTTTGCCCCATCGGCCATCAGTTATACGAGCGATGTGCCCTGCCCACTGCCACTTGAGTCTGGCGACTCTTCGAGCTATGTCGGTGACTTTAAAAGAAATGAAGAATGTTATGAAAAAATAATTGTTGCACGGGTAATTTTTATGTCACAATGGAACTTTTTCTAGACAGTATTTTTTTTGTAATTTCATAGTTCAAAGAGTGCTGAACAGTCGAAAAATAGCTACAGCTAAAAGGCATGTGCCTTTCAAACATATCTTCCAGTTACTGCACAGGCATTTGCCCCACTTCGCTCGCTCGTATAATATCAGTCAAATTCTTACACGCACTGGGACTGACAACTGGCGAGCAATTTCAAAAGGGCTTATGTCAATCACGTCAGCACTTTCAATTAAGACTTAAACAGAAAAAACACTAAGTTTAATTTTAAGTGGTTATACGTTCATGCCTATTTAAGGTTCGAGTTAAGTAAGTACCTTAGAGTTGGGGTCATTTATCAAAATAAAGATCGTTTCACGCCTCTTTACGTGGTATGGGTTAATTGATAATCCGTTAACTAGATATGGTTAATGAAATAGTAATTAATGTGGTAATGTTTTGATGACCAGATGGCCTAGTGGTTAGAGACCCTGACTATGAAGCTTGAGGTCCCGGGTTCGATTCCCGTGTCGGGGCAGATATTTGTATGAAAAATACGAATGTTTGTTCTCGGGTCTTGGGTGTTTAATATGTATTTAAGTATGTATCTATCTATATAAGTATGTTTATCCCTTTGGGACTAGGTCAATTGGTGTCAATTGTCCCGTGATATTTATTTATTATTTATTTATTTATGTGTTTATTTATATAACAATACGAATAGTCATCAGAACATCTAATTGCTTCAACTGTATTTGACCGAGCAAGAGCGAAGCGCGAGCGATATGTTTCAGCTCGGGAAAAATCCTTGCGTATGTCTGCCTAGTTGTTCTTTTCCACAGGTTGCATTTCTCAGCTAAAATTTAAAATAATAAAATAAAGATTTTAAAAACCACCAACGCAATTTGGTCGCACATAGTAAAATTATGTTTGAAAATAAAGTAAAAAAACCCATTATGCGTCTAAGATTCCTTCTGCAGCTAACAAAAGAGCTTATAACATTGAAACGACTGAACCGATTTTTATGAAACATGTCTAAGAACCATCGCCAAGAAACCTGCTTTCAAATGAAAAAACCGCATCCAAATCGGTTCACCCGTTTAACAGCTATGATGCCACAGACAGACACACACACATAGACGTCAAACTTATAACACCCCTCGTTTTGTGTCGGGGGTTAAAAACGGATTGATTAACAAGCCTATATTAATCTTGCAATGTTGGATCTATAAAAAAATATAAATTCACACCAATTGACCTAGTCCCAAAGTAGCAAAGCTTGTGTTATGGGTACTAGGCAATTGATAAACATACAGAAATAGATAGATACACACTTTGTTATGTATGTAATTCGCGGGTAGTTGTAAATTATTATTATAGCATGTCTACCCTACAGTTTTGAAAACAGTGATTAAATGGCGATAGTCAGGATACGTGCCTTTCCTTTCAAAAAACCTTAGTATATCTAAATCCGGGACATAACACACTTAAATACACATATTAAGATCCGAGAACAAACATTCGCATTTTTGATACAAATATCTGCCCCGACGCGGGAATCGAACCCGGCACCTTAAGCTTCATACTCAGGTTCTCTGAAGTCAGGCTCTCTAGGCCATTTGGTCATCTTAATTAAATAACATACTTTCGCTGCTCTCAGTGACAGCAATTAAATCTATTCTAGATCTATTTATTAATATTTCTTGAGCGGCAATCAAACATTTTATTTAATCATGAGAGATAACGTCCAATCTAAGTCCAAGTAATAACAGGAACTAAGTCATCTTGACATGCGATGTTAGCGCCTGTAACTAATACCCATATAATAACCATAAAATTCAAAAAATTCAAAACCCCCAACGCAATTTTCTCGTTTACAAATGCTCGGATAAGAATTCTCTGTGATGACGCTCCTTTTACTAAAAACTTTAAGAAAATGAATTGCCGTCAGATGTTAAAAGCTACTATACTTAGCTAAGTCTTTGACGTTTTCCAACATAAACTATAATTGCGGATCAAAAACATAAATGTTTTTCTAAAACAAATGAACTGAAATGAAATGTTATTTCCATTGTCATCTGAATCAAGTATATACCTACCGTGAATCAAGACGATACCATTAACCGTGGCATTAACCGTTGAAGAGTTCCCCCTGCGGAGACGACCATTCCCGGACCACCAGAATCTCACTACCAGGATAATGGTATATTGCCATCGGACTAACATTTAGAGTATAAATCTTCCCAGGTGAATTTTTCAAAACAAACGGTATTTTTATAGTATTAAGGTTCAAATTTAATGTAATGGCTCGAAGCGAAAAATTCACCTGGGAAGATTTGTACTATACATAAGTATGCCAAGTTTCAGCTCAATCAGTTACCAGGAATGGACAACTCAGAAACAAACTTAAGAGTCATACACACCGTAAGAACGAAAGTTGTCTCTCCTGTGGACATAATATGTATTAGGGACTCCGAGTCAGCAAACTTAAGATTTATTTAAATGGGCTAAATGTTGGCTAAGCGTCCCACACGCTAATGTAGACTTGACTTAAAAATATTGGCCATAAACCTTTTACTTTTGCCATGTCCGCAAGAAAATCGCGAACAAAAAATGTGTTTGATTCTTAAATGAAAGCTTAGCAAAGGATAATGGTCGCTAACAAATTAGAACTAAATTATTTTAATGGAACTTTCAGATTTTCATCCATCTTATCCTCAGCATATTATTTTTCTAATCTGTATTGTCCGTGACGGAAGCGTAAAACCTTATGATTACTCATACATGACTGACCCAGTACGATATGCTGTAAAACTAATATAAGGCTTTTATAAAAGTCTTATTCGCACTACAGACTTTCTAAAGTTTAGAGCTAATGAAACAGTACGTAAGGCCTAAATTAACACAGTAGTCAGAAGATATGGTCTAATTAGAGAATCGCTCGTTTCTCATGCGTGAGTTGTGGACACAATTTTAATGAAAAGGATGCATCAATTTTACATGGGAAAGTTAAGAGCTTGCAAATTACAGTGTAAAGCTCTGCAATTTTTTTTATCGGCCTTATTTTGTACTCGTATAGTGGTTTGCCAAGACTACTCTACTACTACTCTACTACTACTACTATATCTAGTGCTTGATCACAGAACTAGTAAAGGCCTACGCTAGCTGACGCGGACGGCTTATTAGACGCGCGCACGACGGGCGTCCGTTCCGGGTAATCCGCGACAGCTAGCGTAGGCCCTAAGGGAGTAGACAGACATGTTATCATGTGTATTTCTTTCCAGAATTGACGTCGCATGTTCGCCTACACGCATGCATGCATGCTCGCATGGAAACTGTGGTGGCCTAGTGGTTCGAGACCGGGCTCGCACCTGTGAGTTTTTTGGAATTTATGTGCGAAATTACCTACATTTGTAATTTACCATGGGCTTTACGGTGAAGGAAACATCGTGAGGAAACCTGCATACACCTGAGAAGAAATTCAATGGTGTAAGCCAAGCCATTTCATTCTGAGAAAACGCCTGCGCCCTGCAGTGGGACGTATATAGGCTGGGAAGATGATGATGATGGTGATGTTCGCCTACCCTGCTATTAACTTTTTTATAACTTTTTTTTCTGTTTTCACAGGCTTTATTCAAAATTCAAAAACTCGTATTTCTGGCGTAGGCGTAAAGATAGTCAGCAACTGGGGCTGGATATGTCTGTCGAATGAACCCAGAATGTTGGGCCAAATTTGTCACGGAATGGGTCCCCTAGTGATGTATTTCGTAATAGAGGCAGACCGAAGCGGAGATAGTGGGACGACGACGTAGACTATCAAGTGGGTTAGCGAGAGCTTGCTTTTGATAGGCAAGAGTGAAGCAAGGAGAGGCCCAGGAGTGCAGGAGCGGGACATAAAATGGGGCCATTAAAAAGAATCGTAGTGACGAATAAATCATATCATTTGTGAACTTAAATCTCTGCAATAATCTCTATTTCATGATGTATTATATCGATAGAGACTGAGCTGTAAAAATAAATAATATTATGGCTATTTAGCTACATAGGCGCCTCGCGATTTTCTTCGTACATTTTTTTTGTTCTGCGTGCGTGATTGGATGCAGTTTACTTGCGTAATTTCATGTCGAACAAGTTAATAGTCATACACTTTCTTGCTTAGCGCAAAACAAAAACTGTTTTTACTTTCTTTTTTTGGATCGGAGTTGGCTTCCCTAATCGCCAGACATAAGTGGCAGTGGACAGGATACATCGCTCTTAGAACTGATTGCCGATACGGCCAGAAGGTTCTCGAATGGTTTCCACGGACCGGAAGACGCAGAAGAACAAGATGGACCTGGTTAAGGGTGCTAGAACGCATTGGACGCGGATGACACAAGACCGGTCTGTTTGATGAACCTTGGGGAGGCCTATGTTCAGCAGTGGACGTCTTTCGGCTGAAATGATAGCTTCCCTAATCGCTTCGTTCTCCTTCGCTTCTGGTCTTTTATTAAGTAGCCTCATGAACTTGATTAAAGTGACATAGATGTCATTACAAAGTCTTTCTTAGTTACCGAATTGATCTGCCAAGTTTCTTGCGGCGCATTCTTCTTGGCAATGATGGTCCTTACGAAAGCGCTGGTAGTTCTAAAATAGTGACATGTAAAAGAGCCCTTTGCAGCCTACTTGCAGAATAAAAGTTTTGATTTTGATTTTGATTTCGGTTTTGATACCGGTCTTTGGGTATAGTGAGTGAGATTTTAAAAAAAAATTGTTATGTTCGTTAACAATAATATTTGTCATTATTTATGTAATTAAATTAAAATAAATTGTATCACATCAATTTTACCTACCTATATTTACGTCATATGTTCATTTCAGTCAATGAACAAAGCATTTATCTTTGACAGCGCATTTCGCATCAGTGTTGTAGAACTATCGATAGTTGACCTCGAAAACTATTCAAGATATCGATAGTACTATCGATAGCAACGCCACGTGTCGATAGTATCGATAGTATTGATATCATCGACCGTAACCGATGTCTACCAGCCGCAATAATCTACTTAAAATAAATTAAGCTATTTTTAGTACCCCATGCATTGTTACTTACCAGCTCTCAAATCCGCGATTCGATGCAAAGTGGGTGAAGTGCACGCGTTTCTCACTTGGGATATCTCTCGATCTGTAACAGATAAGTATAGTTAACAATAGGCCATTAGAAGACGAATAATTCGACCAATCAGATCTCAGGCAAGTCCCGGTGCATGTGAACGTCATTTGTTTTAACCAGGCAAGATAATTAAAGGAAAGAGCTGTCGTGCATAAAGATCTAAAACTGAATGCTCCTCCAATGTTCTTGAACTAAAGGTAGGTGTGGCATTGTACCAGAACTACACGATTTCCACCAGATTGATTAAAGTATTAAGATTTATCTCTATTTCTATTTCAAAATGTAATCACGCCTTAGACGTAGTACCTACTGTTTGAACATCGATAAATGTATGGAAAATGTTGTCAACAACAAACAAAACAAATCCTGAAAAACATTTGCAGGAGCGTTCAGTAAAAACTAACACAACCTCTACTGTAATATTCTGAATTAATTGTAAAACAACTTGTACAACCTGCTACGGTTAAATTGAACTAGAATGTAAATCAATCGAGTTACAATCGATTCTTACTCCTTTTATTTCACCCATCAATTAATGGTTTAAGTTACTTAACATGACATCACTTTCAACGTCACTTTCTAATGTTGTTTTGACAGCAACTCAACTACTTCAACAGTCAACATTTTAATTAATAAAAAAAAATTAAAAGGTTCCCGAACGGTTTACGCGCGTAATGTGTACCGATTTGGTAAGTACACGAGTTGCATGTGCTTTTACTTACTAACCAACTAGCTGGTGCATGCGACTTCGTCTCCGAAGAATTTGTGAATTGCAATTTTCCGGCGTATAAAGAAGTATCCTGTACGCGCTTCTAGGTTATAAGCTATCTGTGTGCCTTATTCATCAGAATCCATCAAACCGTTCCATCATTCATACACAGTTTCAGGCTTTTAATATTTGCAAGATTAAGAAAAACAGCCAAATGCTAGTATGATTAACCCTCTAAACGTTCCGTACAAATTCAAAATACCTACATAAAGTTATTGTATAAAAATAATAACATTAATATCACGGGACAATTCACACCTCAGATTCACACCAAGTGACCTAAGCAAAGCTTGTGTTATGTAACGGATAAATACTTATACTTAAATAGATACTAGAGATTCAAGACTCAAGAGCAAATACTCGTATTTTTTATACCTAAAATTTGCCCAACCAATGTCTCATCCAAGCTTCGTAGACAGATTCGTTAACCTCTAGACCATCGTTTCTTAACCTTGGGTCGTGACCCATATTCGGGTCACGGGCGATATTGGGATGGGTCGCGAGAATTAATTTAATACAACAATTAAAAGGAAATTGTAACTTTAATTTGAATGAAACAATTTTTTTTAATGTTTTATGAGACATTAGGGTTTTCCCGCGACATCGTCCACGCAGAAATAAAATTTATGTTCAACTACCGATTTCTATCCCGCGGGAAATTCCAAAAATGCCTTTTTATTGCACCTCTATGATCCTAAAGGAATGGTTACTGAGATACGGTCCCATTGAATTGAATATATAAATCCCGTTTTGTCCTTTTCCTGTGGGATTTTCCGAAAATCTTGAACTTACTTTTGTACTGATGGTGACCTACTTGCTTTACTTTGAAGCGAAAATATATATCCCATTTATTTTCTATCCCGTGAGAATTTAAAAAAAACCTTTCTTGGCGGATGCCTACTTAAGTCATATTAGCTATGTGTGTGCCAAATTTCAGCACGATCCGTTCAGTTGTTTGTGCTGTATGTTGATAGATCAGTCAGTACGGTTGCCTTTTATATATACAGATACTTTGGGTCACCACCTAAAAAGGTTAAGAACCTCTGCACTAGACCATCCGATAGTCGTTTGCGGATCAGTGATTTTACGCTAATGTTCTACTCCTAGACGATATTCCACTTAGTTTGACCCTAACCATGTCAATTGGTAGACCCCTATATGTTTGATTTTAATAGCTCTCATTTGATTTCCTCGTCACTTCAATTACTTCAGGCGATCTAAACCATTACTCGGCTTGTTTAGAAAATTACTAACAATATGTGGTTAGAAATTTCGTGCCGGATCTTATCGTGGATATTCGTGATAGGATAGTTTACACTTAAGTAGGTAAATCTTGTAGAAATCCTAGTACCATATTAGTTGAACAGCTATCACGTAACATTATTTTTATAGCATTTATATTAGTAATCTTAGCAGTCTTCCGCGGACCTGAGTTAGCTACTTGACTCCGAGTTAACTGTTAACCCACTGTTAAGAAGTATCAAAATGTATGGAACTGTCATTATTAACCCAGGGTTAATGATTTTTTTTTAACCCTGGACTATGCAAGTAGCTCTTGAAGAACATTGTAAAATAAAAGCAAAACTAGTATTTATTCTACCTCCTAAATATCAACCGATTATTACCAATTTTTGATTAAATTAAAAACCAAAAATAACCTTTACTTGTGTTTAATTACAAAACATATAGAAAAAATGGCTAAGATTATTTAACGTATACATGTTAAGTGGAAGGCCGTGGTGGCCTAGCAGAGGGTCGTGGGTTCGAGGCCGGGCTTTCACCTCCAACTTTTTCTGAATTTATTTGCGAAATTACATTTGCAATTTACAATGAGATTTACAGTGAAGGAAAACATCGTAAGGAAACCTGCACACACCTACGAAGAAATTCAATGGTGTGTGTGAAGTTACCAACCCGCACTGAGTCCGCGTGGGATGGAAACTACGGGCTAAGCCTTATCATTTTGAGAGGAGGACTGTGCCCTGCAGTGGGACGTGATGATGATGATGCACAAAAAGTGAAGATCGACAACTGCACAATAATATGAGTCATCCAGTGGCAGGGCGTGAAAAATTTTGCAAGCCGGAACAAAAAAAAAACCAAAAAACGCCATTTATCCTCTTCTTAAAAGTGCAGTAATGAAAGAGAATTTTATGGTAAGTTCATTAGTTTAGTCAACCCGGGGGAATCGGGTTGTTAACACCCTTCGCCACTGGGTCATACACACCGTAATAAACAAAAGTGGTCTCTCCTGTGGATATAAAATTAGCGACTTCGTGTCAGCAAACTTAAGATTTATTTAAATGGGCCAAAAGGTGGCCAGGCGTTCTACAAGCCGATGAAGACTTGACTTAAAAATATTGCCTACAGACTTAGACTATTTCCATCTCCACAGGAGAGACACGAATAAAAAAAGCGTGTGATTCATTATAAACAAGATTAGTCGTTATCAAAAACTACTCGTTCTTTTTCCAAATTAATTTTATTCGTACTTAATCTCTGTTCCAAACATTTGCATGCGCTCTTACTCAAATCACGAAATGTCAAGTCAATTGCTTCTAAAATGTCAAAACGATTAGTTTCAAAACAGCCAGTAATAAAAAAAGTTTGAAAACAATTACCGGCACAAGAAAGTCTAAGCTTCTTTTTCACTTTCGCCGAGTGTTTCTACAGGAAATCCGTGAGACGGTTACGTAGGCGAACATCAATCATTCGTTCGTAATTTAGACAAACGTCCGACTTTACATGCTAATCGACGGTGACTGTACAGCACAATGATGCTTTATTGAACATCATATAGTAAGCTACAAAAAAACCGGCCAAGAGCGAGTCGAACTCTCGCACCGAGGATTCCGTACAAATTTTTAGGTATGTCAAAATATACCCCGTAAACAGCTGTAGTTAACTATGAAAATCCAGTGTTAGCAAAACCCTGCTTCTAAGTAAAATGTACGCAGTGTGTGATCATTTTATATTGGTTAGTTGGGACCCCCTTAAAATTTAATAAGTAGGTATAATTATTTTTTTATTATTCGTTGTTGTACACCTATAGTAAAACATAATCGGCGAAAATTCCAAGTGTCTAGTTAGTGTCTAGGGCGCTGTCGGTCAGAGCAAATATGTAAACCCATAGGTTTGGTCACTGCTCAGACGCAGTTAAAATTACGCTTTTTAAAGCATACTGTACGTCTTTGTACTCAAGTAGTTTATGGGTCGACTACACCAAAAAAGGCCTATAGCGCCCTGCGTGCTTAATACATATAATAACGCTTTTAGGGCGCTGTTGCGGCTGCCGCGTTTTTGCAGTGCATCCACAATGTTTGCGCTAGCGGACGTGGATAGCTTTGATGCTATCATGCGCAAGAAAGCCGCCTCTCTATTGCGTAGGGTACGTAGCAGCAGCAACAGCGTACTGAAAGTCATAGCCGACTGTGGGGATTGTCCACTGATCGGACATAATGATTAAAATTACTAAATCTCTTTTAGAAATAAGGTACTAACATAGTCGTAACGATTTTTACCAACCAATATTGGATCAAAGTTATCTTAAATAATTTTTTTTTTTTTTTTAGTGCCATTATAAAGATCGAGTTAAAAACACTGAAAAAAAAACACGTTTCTTGTATGACGACCCCCTTTAATTTTTGACTTTATTTTATTTTTAGTATTTGTTGTTATAGCGGCAACTTACTACTATAGTACTTCAAGAAATTTTCAACTGTCTAGCTATCACGGTTCATGAGATACAGCCTGGTGACAGACAGACGGACAAACAGACGGACAGTGGAGTCCCTTGGATACGGAACCCTAAAAACAAGGTACAGTCGTGGAACGAATCTATTCAAGGTGGTCAAAAATATCTGAACACGCAGTCTTGTTCAGGTATTTTTGAACAAGTTAACTGCTCCGATGTTTATGATGGCGACTGTACAACACAAATTCATCCACTTCCTTAAATATGTGAAGGGTATATACGGTGTGTTACCCCACTTAGTAAAAGATGGAATAAAACATTTTTATAAATATACAAAAGCTATACACGTACATTCAAAAACAAATCTAATCTGTCTATCTTTATTTAAAAACAAATACAATTTCGTATCGTCTCACTTACTTAAGCTAAATTAGTACGACTTTCCCATAATTGTATTGTGTGTTACTCTAAATGTTTCACCGCTTATTCGAGTAATATGGCGGTAAACGATTTAAAGTCTTAATTCCGTGTCACGCACTGATTCTAACCTGATGTCATCATGCCCTGCTTGCTAAATAATTAAAATTACATTAGTATATATCAAGATTGTACGAAACTGTGCATAAAACACACTCAATGCTTGATTTTACCTAAAAAATAAAACAACACACTCAATAATTGAACGCTAAAAATGTTAAAAATAATATAACTTTAGTATACTTATTTCCTTATTTAACGGGAAAAACATCAAAAAATAAAAAAAAGCACATCACGACACGTTTCATTACAAAAAGAAAACTGAAGATAATAAAGCCTTGGATAGTACTTGTGAGGTAAATGAAAATTACTATATTACAAAAAATATAGTCCATGAAAAATTTGTGGCGAGCGATACAGTAAAAAAAAAAATTATAAAAACATGGGAAAGAAACAGCGCATATTGCACGCTCCCGTGCACGTACTGGCTATGTGGGTACGTAGCTCCATAATGCCCAAAAGCAAGCCAAAAGCGTAAGGGATCGGATCCCGCAGCATATACTACTCTGGGTCCCAAGATACAGGCTCAGCCTAGTTTGGGATCCGCTGTAGGTATAATGAATGTTTGTAATCTCCTGGTGTTATAATAAACATTTCATTTTCATTTTTTTTTACCTTTTATTGCGTGCCACGAACGTTCTCATCGACTACATATACTCGTAGTAGTTGGCGAGCTACATTATAACTAGCTAAGTGTAAGCTCTTAGGATTTAGTGGAAGAATTACTACGGCTTGGGAGCTAAAAAGTTTAAAGACCCCTTGATAATATTATTATAGATGCTGGAACCATCTGCCCATAAAAAGTAAGTTTTATTACAAAACTTCTAAGTAAAAGTTTCAAAAAATTTAGCGCAAAATGCGCTTTTAATCACTCTTCACGCCTTTCGAATTATTCAATTATATTCTAACACCTAGCAATTATTCAAATATTTTCCACCATTTAAACATAACACAGATTCTTATTCCCATAACCATTGGCTATATTAAAAAAGTGGTAAACAACGAACAGTTAACTCTATTTGAACGGAATGTTATGATTGCTTCCGTTCAGTTTTTCACCTGCATATTTATCGGTAGATTAAGTCATTTAGTTTAGCCGATAATCGATCGTTGCATCGATACTACCGTTTGACGATAAATCAAGCAGTGTGCCAACCACAGAACTAGTAATAAGGGCAACAGAAATGTCACATCAACTAAAATGCTATGGTAAATAACGAGATTTTAAATGAATACATTTTTCACATCTGATGCTGATAAGGTTCATATTTATGTTGGATGTAGGCTGCGCCATAAGAAAGATCAATTTAAAAAAAATCCCGACTGCCTAAAATAATTTTCTTATTTACCCCCAAAAAAGGTCCCATATTCGAAATTTATTTATTAACCACAATACAATTCAACTCAAATTCGATAATAGGGAGTTTTGAAATCATATAAGTAGTATCGGAAATCCGTGTTCCCTGTGTTCGTTTCCATGGGAATTCCGGAAAAATATATACACTATGTCACTTTTGAAACAGAAGAATCTAAGGACACCTTGCACTTTAAAATCCATCGAGCCGTTTAGGCAGCAGTACGTCAGTATGAAAGAAAAACGTGTGCTTATTGACGACGGCAGAGGTAAAAAGCCGAGGCAAGAAACATCCATTGTGTAAGGAAATAATATAAACAATGTCATTTTTATTGTTATTGTTCCTATTGTTAGTTCTATGGTACTAAAGCTTCATGCAGAGTTAGCACCACAGATCTAACAATAAGAGGAATAGAAGCGTAGCGCCGTAATGTGCCATAATATTGATTGCGTGAATGGCTACAAACATCCAAATATGTTCACAAAATTTTTAATTTTTACTCGTAATTTTAATAGGATACGATTCAACCTTTTCTTTATCCTCTACCTTTGGCAGGATCTTCTGTTTCATCTGCTCTTTCATATGCTCCGGTGCCCGTCACATCGAACCTGATCGGTGGCAAAGACTAATTACGTTAATATTTAATTGAGAAATTCCATTGACTAAATTCTTCTTCAGGCTCACCGGCCACAGACTAACCACACGCTATAGTAAGCCTTTTATACTCTGCATTAAAAAAGTAGTTCACAAGCCATATTTGCATTATCCTACGTGTTGTGGTCACTGCGAAAATGTATGGACACGCCTTTTTTCTGTCCAGACGTCGCACTGTTAATTTCTGCGTAGAATAATATTATGTTTCCCTACTGAACTCAAATGTGATGTTGTCTATTCGTTTTAAATTATATTGTTAAGTGTAAGAGTAATTGTAGTTAAGGCGTTGGTAGGATGTCTCATAATTATGATTATTTGTCTAAATATTTACCCGACTGCCGAAGGAGGGTTATGTTTTTTTTAGTTAACAGACTGCAATACTTTACTTCTAAACCTTAACCGACAGCTCCTTCGTAATTATTTTTTGAGATCATACCACTAATGTGGATACAGTCAGCAGCAGAAGTTTCTGAGCGGTTCTGGACTCGAAATCCATATCCATGCTTAATATTATAAATACGAAAGTGTGTCTGTCTGCCTGTCTGCTATATTTTCGCACTTAAACCGCTGAACTGATTTAGATTAAATTTAGTATGGTATGGTGTTAGTTTAAGACCCTGGGAAAAACCGAATAATTTTTATTCAGGAGAATTGCATAATTTCCGTGTGATAGGCGAATTCTTTACCGACGAAATCGCGGGCAAAAGCTAGTGATCTAGAAATGACTCTATTTCCAAGGTGATAAGAGAGCGTGTAGATAGATCATTTCGAATGTCACTGTTATTTTTGCTGCTGATTGTTTGGTGTAATCTTTCATAAAGTGACAATTAAAAGAAATTTAGAAAAGCTGTCTCGGGTTGAAAGAGGCATGTTATTTTATCAACATTGTGGTGCTAATTATTATGCATCTTATTCTAAAACTGTCAATGTTTTTCAGTTCTGCCTTTAATTAGTAGTCGTTTGAATATGTCTTTGGCTTAATCTATACCTTCAATCAAATGGAACTGTAATGATCGGTTAACATCTAGGTTCGCCTCGGGATTTTTAGCATCTATTTCGATGTCAGTTAAAATCTAACTGGAGTACACAGAAATATTTGTAATTACCTAAAACTCGAATCTCCAACTTGATATTTCAAATTGACTTACCCAAAATAACCTTCTGCAACATACTTAATTATTAACTGACGTGGTGCCTAATTGGCTTAACATTTAAAGACTACAAATGAGGCATAAATGTCTTACTACCAGCAAAAGTTACTCCACTTAAAACAAATGAAAGAATAATCGTTTTAACTAGCACAAGGCGGCTGTAAAGGTGGTTGCAGGCTGGCATTAAGCGGCAGATAGAAATTACAGGAGGCGCTCTTGTAGCCTGGGGCTAACTTTACTGCATACGCATCCTGTGGTAAAGAAGAACCATTGAAACTTTGCACACTCGAAAGCCTTATGCATCTGACTTATAGTCCATAATTTGTTTTCTTTGGTCATTTGTCCGTGGGTTTTCTATGACGTTCACATTCCTTCATGCGCTAGCGTTCTAAGCTAGATCGTGCCTGCTCGTATATTTGAAAAATGTATTACATCCCGCTATCCTACTTTGTATGTATTGATGGTTTATGAAGCTTAAGTTTGTTGTGGCCATGTTGACTTAGCATATAAAATCATAATCATACAGCTACATAGGCAGCAAATCGATATAGATTTTATTTACCCTTGTTTGCCCCAGTGCATTTTATAAAGTACTTACTTACAAATCAATTTTAAGAATAAAATGTGCTATGTGGATTAAAATTTTTTAAACGAATTAAGGACTCTAAATATGATGATATAATGTTCAAAATCACATAAGTGGGAATTCTTAGCGCGGTCTGCAGTGCTATGTCTGTTATAAAAATCCGGGATTTATGAAGTTACACTATGTAAGTGTCCTGATGATCAATAATGTGTACTTTGTGCTTCTAAATAAGTAATGTTAAAAGACATTATTTTCTTTTAACATTAATTACTTAGCTACCTATTTTTCACGTTAATGCATTCATTAACGTTATTAAAAACGCAGTAGGTATAAACAGAATTCCTTGAAACCAAAAAAGGTATTCGAAAGCCAGTCAATTTATACTACATTTCTTTTCATCAATGAAACTGCAATAGCACTTTATTATTTTGCAAACGTGTCACTTAGCTATATTAAATAGGCATTTGCCGCATCCTTGTATACAGCACCATGTTTCCTTATTATTCACATTATTATCCGACTGCAAGGATTTTACGCGCCTTGTTTTATCGTAATCAATGAACTGAAAAAATTACTTTGGTCCCCGCGACATGTCCTACAAGGTCTTCGCAAAGTAAGGCCTGATTCAATAACTTATCGTACTTAATTTGTTTTTGTTAACCTCTCTCCTTCTCTCCTTCTTCTCTCTTATGCCGTGGTAGGCTAGCGGTTTGACCTATAGACTCTCAAGCAGAGGGTCGTGGTTCAAATCCCGGCTCGCACCTCGGGTTTTTTGGAATTAAGGTATGTGCGAAATTACATTTGAAATTTACCATAAGCAAGGAAAACATCTTGAGGAAACCTGCATACACCTGAATCACTGTGGTGTGTGTGAAGTTCCCAATACATACTGGGCCCGCGTGGGAACTACGGCCCAAGCCCTCTCATTCCAGAGGAGGCCTGTGCCCTGCAGTGGGGCGTATATAGGCTGGGATAATAATGATGATGGATTAGTATTTCACTGCGAGGAAAAGGCCTCACTCATGGATTTTCAATTCGCCCTATCTGCACTTATGTCTGGCCAGTAGCTCCAGAACGTCTAGGTCATCTCGCCATCTCCACCTTGGTTTATCACAGCAGCGCTGAAAACCGTCTTGGGGCATCCACTGAGTATATTATTATGCGTGCCCACCTCTCAGGGTGCATGTGACAGACGTGGCCAGCCCAATCCCATTTGAGGGGTACGTATCAAAATATATAAAGTTAAAAAATAATAACGGACGATATACATAATGGTCATTTGATATAATGCAATTTTCTTGGAAATTCTCAACTTTACAGGATTTTCATAAAACAAACCTAACCTATACCAATACCTTTACCTTTTTTTTACCTTTGTGCATCTGTCTCTCTTGTTAACTGGTAATTTTCATGTTTTATGTACAATAAAGAGTTTTAAATACATACATACATACCAATCTGTAGATTACACGATTAAAAAAGTTCGTTAAATCAATAGTTTCATGGAAAATTTTAGTATATATTATGACCATTAATGTATTCATCCATTATTCGTTTTAAACTTTATACATTTTGATACGTTCCCCATTTGAGCTTGTATGCATATTGTCTAACGAGCTTACGCTTGTTTCGCATTCACTATTTCTTTCTGTCATACGATGTAACATGGTGACAGAAAGAGATAGTAAAAATGAAGGCAAGCGCCCGCGCGTAAGACAAATCGGTTTCTGGTGATAGTTTTGATACGCCTATGATCCAATATTTGGATCGAAGTGCGAGTTTTGGGCTCGATCTGTCCTTTTAACACCTAAAACACTGCGCTCCATGGCTCATTGGCAGATCCTCAACTTGGTCTTCTGAATCTCGGTCAAAGACCACGTGTTTACCTCGTAGGTTACGATTGGCAGTATACACGTGACGTCGTGTCAACAAGTTTCCGCTTGAACAATATTCTTCTTGGTCCTTCATGGACCAGATTGTTCTTCCAGGCATTGTCTTTCCACAAGTTTGCTATGAAGTATCTTTTTGTAGGTACTTATTTTTTTTACTTATTCAACTTCTTTTTTTTTACTTTTACGGTCATCCCGTGAAATCCATATATATTTCATACTAAATGCAAACTGAAACATGGATGCATAGAAAAAAACCCCAGAAAAAAGACCAGTGCTGGGAATCGAACCCAGGTCCTCAGCATTCCGTGCCGCGTGCCATACCCCTACACCACCACTGGTCAAATGGTGGTGGTGACTGGTGAAATACATTGTTTTTCCGTTGTTTTTCCAGGTGTTGTTGTCTTTTAATAGAATCAGTGAATTTAAAACTACCACCCTATAATTTCAAGCTACTTTTTCTTGCTACTGTCAAGTATTATACAATCAACTAATAAATCAGAGATATTAACTCCATACCAAGATACTAGTATAACTCGATATATCGCACAAAAAGGTAGGAACGCCGCATCGCATCCACAAAGGCAACTGTCACTATGTTTAATGTGAAATTTACGATGTGAACGTGTCCTGTCAATAATCAGGGGTGGCCATCGAGAATGTAACCAATAGAGTGGAAACGACATTTAATTACCCGGGTAGAGTGCAAAAAGTTGAACATCTTCGATAAACATCTTATAATTAACATTGGTATGAAAGTTTTCTGTCGTGACACAAAATTTAACCATGCAAATTGTATGGGTACTTTTCATGTTTTTTTTACATAAAACTGACCCGTGATTGACCGCTATCTCATGTGATGAAAAGCGTAGATGAGGCCAAGGGTGTATTCACTCAAACCTTAAGGTAAGATAATTTTATTCAATAATTTGTGGTACAAGTTTAACAATAACTTGTAATAGTTGTAGCTAGCCGCTGCATCACGAATGGGCCGGCTCGTCCGGGGCAGTACCACCCTCTCACAGAACACCGGCGTGAAGCAGCAGTAATCCTGCTTGCGTTTCGTACGGTCAGTGAGAGTGCCGGGGGCCCAATACCTCACCCCTTCCCTCTCCCTCTCCCTCTCCCCCTTCCCCTATTCCCTCTCCTTTAGAGCCGACAACGCACTGGCATCGTGTAAAGCGCTGCGGGTGTCTATGGACAGTGGTGTTCATTTAACATCAGGTGACCCACTAGTTCGTTTGTCTGGCCTATCTAACATAAAAAAAAAAAAAAAAATACAAATGAAGATCCCTAGGTTGTATTTATCTGGAAATACAGACGACGGGAGCAAGTTCCATTCCTTAGTAGTTCACATTAGGAAAGACAAAGCGAACCGCTTTGTGAGAGCCAGGCCAATGGAATACTAACCACATAAGTTAGAAGACACTCCCCCCGCCTGAACGTCCGTTGGACAACAACGGAACAACAACGACTTTATCGAGTCAGTCGTTTTGTATAGTTAGCTACCACTTAACGTTGTCCAACTTTTAGGCCGCCATCTATCCACGGCTGGCACGGAGTTGGTAAGAATAATTTAGGGTGAGAAGAGGTTGTTTGTGCAAAACGAATGTTTTCATTTTTCTCGAAAAGGCTTTGAAATACGTACGGTTTTCTGTAAAGCAATGGTTATTCATTGGCAATGGCCAAATCAAGCATGTTAAATTTGACCCATTTTTCGTGGTCAGATCCAAACATGGTATACTTGTGTAGAAAGGATGTATCTATACAAATACAGTTAACAAAAAGTACATTCAGCAATAAAAATTGTATAAAAATTTAAATTTTTCATAAAAAAACATTTCCTTTTTGTTATTTTTAATTTCTGAACGTCGTTTTTCTTGTCACTAAAATTATTGACATGGTTCCTAAGAACAGATCTTTGTATGTCTTTTAGTTTCAGACTTACCCATACTGGCCGTTCTAAATGTGCCACCCTGTATACGCGAAAGTTTCTATGATTGTTACTCTTTCACACTAAAACGTTTTGATGGATTCTGATGAAATTTGACACACAGATAGTGTAATAACCTCGATTATCACATAGGATACTTTTATCCTGAAAATGGGTGGCATAGTTCCCTCGGGATGGCGAAAACCGAATTCTTCTCAGACGGAGTGTGATTTATACAGCTTGTGTTGTATAAATCACAACTTACCAACTACCAAGTCAAATTAATACATATCTGAAACAAGAGACCTAGAAACAAACGTCAAATAGTAGAAAACCCATTACCATTTCAAATGTCGCTCCGATATTCGATTGACTTCACTTACATTATAACGAAGGGAAACTGAGTATTTGAAAGTCCATTTTAGGGCAAGCGGCTTGTTATGGTCCGGTTTTAATCATACGGATTGCAAGGAATCCCGGAAATTTGTGTTTATATGGCAACATTGTTGATATAATCAGGATACGTCAATGATCACACCCGCTTTGTTCGATGAATAGATAACCGTTGGATGAGAAAGGTTTATGAGCAGCAACTACGAGGTGGAAGACAAAGTGCACCGACGACATATTTTTAATTTTTTTTAGGATTCCTTACTCAAAGGGTGTGAACTGAACGGGCGGGGCCCTATTACTGAGACTCCACTTTCCGCCCGTCTTTTACAGAGCTCTATCTCCTAAACCGTAATAGCTAGAGACTGGAATTTTTCACTGATTGTGTATTCCTGTAGTCGCTATAACAGCAAATACTAAAAATAAAACAAAGTTAAAAATTAAAAGGGGTCGTCATAGAAGAAACGTGTCTATTTCAGCATTTTGTTAGGCAACGGTTAACAGCCATAGCCATGTCCGCCGTGCGCATACACGCCAGCGACCCTATGCTGTTCGGATGCTTTTCGAAACCTACCTATAAGTTTGCGATTTTAGAGCTTACGTTTCGGCGATTCTTTACTGAAGTATTTTTAAAACATTTGTGGTAGTTGTTGAAGGGGCATTCAGTATGGAGGAGCGGAATGGACCTGTATTGTTGGCAAAATATATCTATGTTTCGTTCAAGTGATTACGTGAGTTTTACTATAGGTATAATGGTTTTATATTTAAAGATGATGATATATATTTCAGCCGAAAGACGTCCACTGCTAAACAGAGGCCTCCCCCAAGGCTCGCCAAACAGTAGATCGGTCCCGTGATAAAAACTTTCTAGGAAAATTATTTTGACCGGTTTTTTTTGTAAAAATATTTATGTGTCTTATGTTGTTGTAAATAAATGTCTGTTCTTTCTTCTTTCTTTACAAGGAATGGGCTATTACTCTCACCAACACTATATGTGTACAGGAACTCCTGGTTGCAACCAATCAAAAAAAGCATGCTTTGATTAGTCAGATACGACACTCGATTACCACTCATTATATTAATAGTAACTCAATTAAATGCACGACCGTGAGTTTGCATGTAATGTTTAGCAAACATAAAATTTTTGAATAAAAAGTAAATGGACGTCGTATGGCGTCCGGCAAATGTTTTCCGTGGAGTGTTTGCATGTTTATAACTACTTACAATTAGATGCTCGATGTAGATTAGATGGATTGAAAGTCAGATTCGTGACGTTGTGAGACTAAAACTCCCACGGATTCGGTGTAGCTAATGGAAACTTTGTTAAAAGCTCATTTGAGTCTAAAATAAAATCTAGTCCTTGTAATTACTAGCACTATGGATTGATAGTCCGAAATAAATGAAAAATAATTTAATTTAATTTAAAAGAATTATATTTGTACTACAAATAGAACAATAGTAACCAATCTTAAGACACAAAAAAATGTCAACGACTGCTATGTATTTTTTGAAAAATTCTATCAAGTATCTTTAAAATATTATTTCATCACACTTGCTCGTCAATGGTGTTATTCCATGTCTGTATACTAAATGTCAAAGGCCTAAATTGTTCTTAAGGGAGTTATGGATTTACGTACAATTTTTCTACCCAAGGGAGTTCTAACTTTAGTTTTAAAATTTGCAAACAAGTAATTTCAGACTAAGGAGGTTTCAAGTTAGCCAACGTTTTATTTATTATCTTTAAAACTTAGCTATAACCCAAATTTTACAACACAAAACTTATCTACGCTTCATGAAAATTCGTTATTTTTATATTTTAAATTTATAACAAATAGTTTTGCAATAATTTTAGTAATATTTTTTTAAAATGTTGGTAGAATCTGGCCGTATGACCTTTCGAATTCTAAACTAAACACAGTTTACATTATCTATGGTAGATGACTCGAAAAAGTGACAATCTGTATTGGCGGGTAGCCATTATTTTATTCAATTTAAGTCTTTAGAGACAAAATAATTTTATTTTTCTCGCAATGTGATGAAAATCATTGTGTGTATCACGGGCAGTAAGGGGATTACAAACTCGAGTCATTAAAAGCCCTCCGCCTTCGGCGTCGGGCTTCTAATAGACCCTCGTTAGTAATCCCCTACTTACGGCCCTAGATGCACAATGTACTATTGTACAAAACAAAATCAACGTCAACGTGGTGGGTGGTTGTAGTGATGGTAGTTGGTGGTTTAGGTAGACTCATTCAAATCATCTTTATCGCGCCTACTTTACTGTAATTAAAAGAAAAACCTCGTAGTGTCCTAAATTTTATTATCCACGAGCAAGTAACTAGCATTGAATGTAGAAAAGATTTGAAACATCCACAGATACCTAATATTATTTGAATGATTCTCTCATTTTGATTTTGGTTGTTGGGGCTCAGAAGCCTGTTACCGAGAGCGCGGTCTTTACTCTCGCTCCGGGTCATTTCTGGTGCAAAAGTTGTCTATCGTCTTTCACATTAGCAAAGGCGATAGGCGCCTTTGCGCTAGGAATGACACTTGACAAGTCATTTTTACTTAGTTAGTTAAGTTATTTTATGTTTTTTCGATTATATTTTAAAATTCATTATTTAAAAAATGCCCTCTCGAATATTTGAAAACATCGACACTGTCGATACGTCGTCGTAATGAAATGCAAATCTCGTTAAAGACAAATAGTACCTCTAGTCTACCGGATTTAGAGGCACGCGTTAAGGACATGAAATTACTATGGACTCGACAAGTTCAACAAAACCATTTTATTAAGTGCTTAGTGATAAAATAATCGCTTAAACTCAAAGCAATTTACTGATATCCAAGACCAATACTTTGGTGTGAAATAAGGGTCATTAATTCATTATCCGAGCACTTCGAGTGTTTTTCTTTTCTCTTTTTGTATACTGACGATCCTTATTGGGAGAACATTTTATTTTCTGAAATTTTGTGCACTATAATTAATTATTTTTATTTTACAGCCCTCTCATTCTGAGAGGAGGCCTGTGCCCTGCAGTGGGACGTATATAGGCTGGAGATGATTTTACATTATTTTGACGATCATGGTATAAATTCTTGTAATTTTGACATCAATGCAAATTTATATTGTAATTTTTATCATGAAATAAATAAATCTAATCTAATCTAATCTTCATTTCCTCACTTTCGTGGTGACATTTTCCACGAATTGGCTGTAGATTTTGATAGCCTAGGATATGAGAATACAACGACCTTCACTGATCTGGTTAATGGATGAAAAGTATTTCATATTTTTTAACTAAAAAAAAAAACACCGGCTTCAATGAAAATACTCGTTACCAAAATACGATTTGATGCTTACCGGGAACAACTGCAAGAATTTCTAAAAAGAATACTCAAATCACGTTAATAATTATCCTTTTCATATTTGAAGAGTTCCTTGGGTTCCATGATTTTATTATCAGAAGCTGATCTGATGCCAATGCGAGCAACTAAAAGGCCCTTTCAAACTATTTTTTTTTTTAAATCGTTCCAGTCGTCTTCGAAAAATCGGGGAACGCAGAGTTAGTGACCAAGAATATTTACACTCAAGTTATTTTGTTAGGTAAACCGGAGACTGCGAGAAGCGTGAGTAAGGCATGACCTCGGATGCAAATCCTCGCAGTTAGGGTACACGACCTTTGCCAGATTTGTCATCAACGCGTACAGAATTAATTGTTGACAAAAGTTTCGGTATACTCGACCAAGAAATTCTTTTGCCACCCTAAGGTTCATTATAATCTGTACTGATTTTAAGAATACTTATGACCCAAGCCTGTCAGATGAGGTTAGTTATAGTTGTTGTTACAATTTTATTATTTTATTGCTAACATTACTGACCATGAACTAGGTTAGTTTGAAAAACTCGCGCGGCTAAACGAACTTGATACCTTATGCTTAAGCTTCAGTCTACTCGTGACCACGGCCACTGCAATTTGGTCGAAACGTCGAGGTAATTTTAGCAAAAATCGTGATAAGTCCAGCGTAAATAATAAGTCGTGTTAACGTAGTGGTTTGATCTAGGTACAGCCTCTGAAGGAGTGAGGGTCTTGGGTTCGAACCCTAGCTCGCACCTCTGAGATTTTCGGAATTTACGTGTGAAATTTAAAACTGACCGTGAGCTTTACGGTGAAGGAAAACATCGTGAGGAAACCTGGATACGCATACGAAGAAATTGTATGATGTACGTGAAGTTCCCAATCCGCCCTGGGCCAGCTTGGGAACTAAGGCGGCTGAAAGTAGACCGTGCGCTATAGTGGGACGTATAAAATTAGGATAGTGACGATAACAAGTATGAGTGAAAATCGCGAAAGTTTAAAACAATAAGGTCAATTGGATTTTGGATATCCAAAGCATTAGTAGAATATTATAATTATACTCAATACTTTGTTGCACATAATGATTTTACAGGTGGTATGACAAGAAACTAGGACCACAATTATGTACCCTGTTGGGCGCAGCAATCTCACAACTATGAATGGAAATGTCACACTCATGAAGGTTAAGTTCAAAAAAACATTTGCGGTCTGTAACGACCAGACAGTACTTTCACAAAAAGTGAGATTTCAAAAAACCCATGTCAGTTCCAGGTCAAATTTAACGCTATGGGTATTTATGCGATTTGATGTTTCAATTTTCAAACAGTTTTTGTGCGTAATGAAAATAAAAGAGGCATTTAGGTCGCGCCGGTTTCGCATCTATACTTTTCATTTTATTTTATAATTTTCTTTACCACAATATAGAGAAGCAGGAGTTTGTATGCAATAGGTACGTGAACAGTACCACAGTAGTCTAGAGACACAAAGATGCCACAAAATTTTTGAATTTTTAAGGACGCTCTTGTTGAAGTTTGCACTGGGCAGATAATAGTTTGTAAGAATAGTTTATTTAGTAACTATTCTTACACATTATTTTCTGCAAACTTCAACAATGGCGTGCTTGAAATCCAAAAATTATGTGGCATTTTTGCGTCTCTAGAATCTCTACCAAGCTCTAAAAAGCAGACCCAATGGCGGCGCAGAACTTTTTGCGGTGTACAAGATATATTTGCGAGGCCCTGTGTTGGTGCAGCATACATTAAATGACAGATGTTTAATTGAGCCAGAAAATGAGAACAATACGAAGCGTGATGAAGTCCCTATAAGGCCGGGGCCGCACTGGTAAGGCGACCGGCGACGCGACGCGAAGGCGACTAAATCAAACATATTTGATTTAGTCGCCGTCGCCGCTGCGGCCGCTGAGCCCGCTCACATAACTCGTACTATGTTTGATTTAGTCGCCGTCGCGTCGCGTCGCCGGTCGCCTTACCAGTGCGGCCCCGGCCTAAGAGCGCAAAACCGTGGGGGAGGGCTCGCTTTGCCTCCTAACTATGCCACTGTTTATGTCCTATGCCAGGGCAACGCTAATGAATAAAATGACTAGTTTCAGAAAATAAATGATGAATAATTACGCTGACTTGTTGTCTTGTCTTATTACGCTGAATTTTTATATAATGAGACATATACTTAGATAAATAACAATGAACCCTATAAGGATAGGTCCACATTTGTATAATTTTAGAATATCGCATCTTCGTAGCGCCCGACGAGTATCGTGGTCGTTAGTTGAAGAAAAGATACGCGATCCTAATCTCACCGTAGCTCATACGTCGCAACATAGCACCGAGTATCTTAAATACCCACATATTGATATGATACGTATATCAGTACGCAAAGTCAAAGTAGCTTAAATTATGAAAGTTCACCAAAAATAATTAAGAGTTTAATTAGTATTCTTCGCCACCAGTTTTCGATAAAAGAGACTAACTAGCGACGAACCCTAGCTGAACAACGTAACTATGCCATCACACGTAAGCTAGCGTGTCGGAATCCAGCATGTCCGTTCATCGTAAAAAACTCGATAGAATATGCATTCGAACTAGATTTGCCTTCTATTCCTGTTAGTATGACAATAATCGTGACAAGAATTGAAAGCTTTTTTTTACTGATTATACTTTTTCATCCCAACTACTATCCGTACTAACACAAAACAACAAACAACAAAAACAACAGTAACAAGGTCAATGTCATTAACCGTTACAGAGTTCCTTCTATCAGAGACGATCCTGGCTGTATCACAACTCCACTAACAGATTATGGTAACGTCACCGGACTTATACGCGTATGCCAGATTTCAGCTCAATCGTATACCAGAAAATTGCCGAAATATGGTTTGCAAATTTTAAAACAAGAACCTACTTAAGTATAAACTTACATACAAACGTTGCAAATTAACTAAATAAAGCTTATTACAACAGTCGTAAGTGGAAATAAAACATTTACAATCTTAGTCGGCGCAATAACTAGTACGAAATATAATGAGTCTAATTCTGTGCAAAGTTGATTGGTTTATGGAAGCAAATACGACAAGGGTCTTTTCTTTGCTGTCACAACAGATTACCTTGGCTAAATATGCTTTTCAGACACAAAAAAACGAGCAATGCTGCAGAGCTACATAGGTACATGTCGTAAGTGCACTACAGTCATGATGTGTAAGTTCTAGGAATTATCTGTATTGCGACTGCAAAACGGCAAAGCCATAATATGTATTACCACCGAATTTACATGAAATATTTTCTGTGGAACTGATTTGACCGTTAATAGTCAGCACTTAACTTGGCATATTATCAAATAGCACTTCTGTGTTCCAGGAGAAATTTATTTTTTACATTTATGATTTTGATCAGATTTAATTTTGTTCTACTTTGTCCACAACGGCGAGAAAAAGTACCTACAGAACATACAAATTCAGATAAGTACTGTTCTAATTATAATATATTATTATTACATTTTCTAAAGACAAGATATAGAGACAACAGAAGACTTCCTCCACACCAACTTATACCTTGTCTAATTTATTTACTGACATTTTAAAATAATAAGTATTTATAATTTAATTCGGAATAATTCAGTGGCATTAGTATGAACCCTGTGCAGACTTTCATCGAGATTTTAGATTAAAAAATTAGTCACGCTTATGACACGACATACTTTAAACGCCGACTTTGTATGGAAACATTTATCAAACTACATTTAAAGAATCCTGTAAAAAAATCACAGTGATATTCAAACTTATTGAAATACTCCGCATCAATTTCTATACATAGGTATAATATATGCGATACGATATCAATAGCGGTTGAAGCACTAGTAAAACTACGTCAATGCTATAGCTATTAATCTCTAACACGCCAACGTAAAACCTGTATCGGCTAAACCCCTAATAAAGACAGTATGGTCCGTTCCGCCACGCGCGTCGAGGCGCAAAAAACTGTCACTTTGGTTGCAATAAATTATAAAACAGCAAACCCACACGCCGGTTACAGCTCTAATCGGTCGGCGATAGCGCTTCCTTATACCCCTTTCCAGGCATAGCGCATATAGCGACCACATAAATCTACACAAAGATTCGACCTTACATTTTGGTAGAAAATCAAATAAATTTGTTTAAAATATCTTTTGCTTTTAAATAAATCCTGCACTTGTGAAAAATATAAAACAATGATACACTTTGTGGTACTATATCTGATTTGTCGGGGCCTGGAAAAGGGTTAACTGGATGCGTTTTACGATTCTATTATTTTGTACAACCATTTAATTCCCAAACTACCTCTGACTGAACCTCGTCGTAGTGATTTGGTAAGCATTGTTAAATATGAATAAAAGAAAACCGGCCAAGTGCGAGTCGGACTCGCGCATCAAGGGTTCCGTACAAATTTATATTTATCTATGAACATCCAGTCTTAGCAGACCCCTGCTCCTAAGCAAAATGTGCGCAGTATGGGATCATTGTAGATTGGTTACTTATATAGACTGACAGACAAAAAATTTATACTTTTCGCATTTTTTCCTTTATCAGTGCTATAAGACCTTGCTTCGTACCAAATTTCAAGATTCTGAGTTCACGGGAAGTACCCTGTAGGTTTTGATTCCCTTGCGAGTGTCGAAAATTATAGATTGGTTACTGATATAGACAGACAGACATAAAAATTTATGATTTTCGCAATTTTTCCTTTATCTGTGCTATAAGACTTTGCTTCGTACCAAATTTCAAGATTCTGAGTTCACGGGAAGTACCCTGTAGGTTTTGATTCCCTTGCGAGTTTCGAAAATATGCGGAAATTTGCGGCATAAACGGCTGTATCTTTTGATTGCGTTAGCTTAGAAGTTTGTTTTTTTCACAGCTCCAAGGGACAGTAGACCTGAGTATTTGATATAAACTTCAGCTTAGGTAGGCACACGGGAATTTACCACGCTAAACTAAACCCGGTAAGTAAGTCCGTGTGTGGTAATAGGTAATGTATGAGTTAAAATCACGAAAGTTTTAAAATTTATATTAATACGTTTATTCTGTAAGAAGGCCGCAAAGCACTCTTTACATGTACCTATTGCACTGCAAGAACAAAAATTATACAATTCACTTAAATATTAATAAGTACAAGTAAATGAAACGAAAATGACATGGGTATCAAAACATCATTATCATTATCATCCTACGATGTACAGGCTTTGCCTAGTGTAAGTGATACAGGTATTTGATCAGGTAACTTTTGAGCAGTATACAACACCGTGGCTAGTAAATAAGTTTTCTGTAATAAGCTTAGTTATGTTATACTGTATGAATAAAATATTTTGTATTTTTGTATTTTTTTTTTGTATTATCTAATTTTTAAAGGGCTGTATGAGGTCCCTTAGTTAAGTACCTACCTAAGTTGCAACCTCTTAGGTATGTATATGAATAAAATGATTTAGATTGATGAACTTCTATGGTGGCCTATGGATCAAATTAGTTGACATTACGAAAATCATACGTAGGGTGTCGCTAAGACCTAACCACATACTTCTATAAGGTTTGTCGTATAGGTTAATTTAAAGTTCCAGCTGCAGTTAACTGCGCTCTAAAATTACACGTATCTCTTCTTATCAATCGTATTTTGATAAAAATAAAACTTTAAAGTATTTTTTGTTAAGTTATTGAGCAGTATGTTTCTGACCAACGAGCCCTAGTTTTGCTTGCCCTGTGCTAGCCCTAGGCGATACTTCCGTATTGGCTCGTTCTGATTATATTTCAAGACCACTCATGCGCAGCAATCAGTCCTGCGATATTCAAGAGCCACTGCACTTATTGGTTCCAAGAATAAATAACATCGGTCTGCGCAATCAGGAAAATACACATTTTACGATTCCTAGCCTCTGGTGTTATGATCACCGCTGTAGAAGATAACTTGATGGATATAATTTTAGTGTTTATTTAATCACTTCATTACTCAATATCGATTCACTAGTGGCGTTACAGTGGAAAGTCCTAACTTACTTTACGAATTCTTTGCAGACGGAGTCGCGGGCAACAGCTAGTTTTTAATATTTTGATATTTTATCATCTCACTAAATTTACTATAATAGGTATTTATTAATTTAGAGCTATTAGATTTTATTTCACGATACAGGAGCGTCCAAATGCGGTGACAATGGTATAAAGACGCTGTAAGCGCTTTTTCGGAATCACGTGGCGAGTAACGCTTTCAAATCACATCTTAGAGACATTATAATACACATTAACAACTTACACCAATTTTAAAGCTAATAAGCTGAATAAAATGCGCCTAATTGGTGCTACAAGAGCGCTATATCCGGATATAGAAACTCTATACTTAGATCTTATAAAATTGGTCTGATGCCGGTAACGGTTGTCGTAAGACAATCCTCCACCCAGCTACTGTAGGTACAGTTTGTTAAAGCGCTTGTGTGCCGTTGGAACATGTCATGTTTTCACCGGTTATAGATTTTATGACTTAATTTAGTGTCTAAATAAAGACATTATCGTTAAACTTCTACATAAAGTTCAGCAAGGAGCCAAGGTTTATTAAAGACCATAAAATACATCCATAACGTTCATGATTTTTATCGTATGCAGAAAATTGTAAATTATAAATAAATCATTGTCAGAAGTGCATCAGTGAGAATTGAGGATTAGTATCGCATAAACCAGGTAAGTTCAAGCGCAGTCAACTGTTTGATCGTGGACGGACTTATAGCTGTCAATATTAGTTTCCAGAAACCCATATATACATCATGGCTTCAGAATTATCAAGATGTCATTTAGCGTCCATTTTAATGTTATGCTCTGATTTAGAGTACTGCGCAGCTGCGGGGAATTGACATTTGTTACCGACTCGGGATCCACAGATGCTTAAGTATTTTAGCTAGAACTATAAATTCAATAATTATGACTTCCAGTTAGGCTGGTATTCTATTCATGTAAGGATAGTCGCCCATATAGTTGTGATAGACGTCAATCAAGAAGGAATTCTTTTGTGTACAGGATAGTTCGTCGTAATATCGCTCCACATTTATACTATCCCTTGTGACAGTAAATAGTAGAAACGAAGAGGATTATGCAGTCACGGCTCTTCGTACAAATACGTAGTGATAATAGTGAAAATAAACGGATCACTCACGTCTTAAAACGAGTTTAACTCGACTGTTTCGGGCTAATCCGTAGCCCTTCTTTTCGAATCACACGTCACGGCGGCTGGCAAACGCGCACTGCGTGCTACCGCCCTGGTCGCCTGGCTACGCGACGCAACTGACAGTGACACACAACTACCCCCGTTTTCATCATCACTTTTATTGTCATTGTCAAATGTAGGTAGCACGACACAACACAAGTGCGCAGTGCGCGTTTGGCAGCCGCCGTGACGCGTGACTCCGAGAAGAAGGGCTACAGATTAGCCCGAAACTTGTCAAGTTAAACTCGTTTTAAGACGTGAGTGATCCATTTATTTTCACTATGAGTGATTCTCACGGTAGTTTCATGTTTAAACGTAGTGATAATCTTTTCCCAACCAGTAAACCTGATTTTGACTAATTCATATACTGCAACTGTACACTAACACACTGTTTCCTACATAATGTTTAAAATACCTAAGATGTACCGCTCTTACGCTTAGTTCATTGGATGCGTATTTTTTAAACTATTCGATGCCATAAAAATCAACTTTATGATTTATTTAGAGATACCGCTTTTGCGCTCAGCACGGCAGTACAAGCCCCAATTAGTAAAATATATCTGACCAAATAGAGGTACTACCTTCCGGAATATGCTTATCAGGGACAAATAGACTGTACTTATGTGGAAGGATATCTCAACGGCAGCAAAGAGTAAACGGACAACTGCGATTATTACAAAAATCACTTTTTTTCATAAAACCCTTTAAGATGACTTATTTTGTGATATACATTTCTCTCATCCCGACATACCTAGTACCTACAGTTAATTTGAGAAATTTCGAGGCGTACTTGAAGACATCTACGGGTAATATTTAAAATAGCTCTAAGTACACGCAGACATGTTAGCCAGTTGTCCGTTAACTCGTTGGAATACCACAATACGCATTCCTTAGTTATTCCTTAGTTATAAAATCTTAAATATTAAAGATTGTAACTAAGTACTTATAAGAAAAAAAATTGTAACACTAATTTGCAATAAACAGATTTTTTTTTTTTTAAACCGGCTAAATGTGAAATATGATATCAGTCAGTTATCTCGTTCTTCGATGTGTTGGTAGTCTATATGAAAGCTCTAAGATCATTTTTAGACTTATACAGAAAGTTATGCACATAGGTTGTATGTTTATTTTCAAATGATACCTTTTGAGTTCCATGTAGTGTTATGAAATTAAATTTCCTTCTGCAAAACCGGATAAGTGGTAGTTATCTCATCTACGATTATTTTTGCCCCAACTTAGATGATGATATGTACACTATTTCAATAAATAACAAATATATTTATAGCCAATAAAGTATTTATAAACGTATTGCTTCTTATGAGCACTGCTCCAAATTTGAACAAAATCGGTCCATTACTTTAAAAAAAACTTTAAGTTTTTTCTTAATACAGCTGTAGGTACTGTAAAATTTTAATGCCGTAGATAACCGTTCACTCTTTGCTGCCGTCGATCTGTTTGTTTCAGCATGCAAAAATATAAAGTGCCAGAGACACGTGCGAGTACAGAACTAATAATGAGAAATATAAATGTTATCGTGTATTTCCTTCTACAACTGATGTCGGTTTTAGTAGATTACGGTACTCAATGAAATGTAATCCTTTTTGAAACACCATCTCTGTAGTAACCCAATTTTAAACAGTTAACAACTGTGTTACACTGCGGGAAGATCATTATTGCCTTTTTAGACATGCGCGGTCGGTTTTGTAGCTCGCGTGACATTTCTTCCTTTTATTAATAGTTCTGCGCGTACGCATAAGTTCACGTACTTTAGAATTACCAATTTAAAATGTAAATGCTCCTTTTTTTTTAGAATTTGATATTTTTGGGGTTTTATTACTCAGAATTAAGACAGCTATTGATTTTGATAATTTAATAAAATTCATTTTTTTTGTCAATTTTGTAAAAATAAAGTCACTAAACTGACTCAAAAATAAGTACACTTTATATGTATGAATAAAAAATAAAAAAACCTCAAAGTTTCCTCATAAAAAAAAAGTAAATGGCACACTTTTAATTGAAAATGGCCACTTGTTGTTCGGCTAAGTTTTCGCTTGTCTGTCACTTACGTGAACTTGATCGTACAAAAAAACGAGCTAAAAAGCACGCCCGCGTTTACCATACAAACTTCTCGTACCTACGTCTATCTAGCTCATAATACTTCAGCGAAACGATTAACAGTTTACTATGTATATTCATTACACATTACTAAAATAATGAGCCTACTAATGCGACCATTACGGCACAGAACACTTAGGTAATATCGAGACAATAAATTGGAACAAATTTCGTATAATACCATAAGGAAGTAGTAAAATGCTCTCAGGATAATTTATCAAGATTTATATTAGAGTGTACGTCGCTGACTTTATCGTCATCATTTTCTACAACCGTACCATTGGTACAAGCCTCTTCTCGGAATGAGAGTGTTTAGGATATAGTTCTCACATGGGCTTAGTGCGGTTATTATATAGTTTTGCATATTTGCGAGCCGGGGATTGAACCCACGATCCTCCGCTTGAGAGACCATTTTAGATGAGACCACAAGGCCTCCATAGCAACTATAACTTTTATACATAGAATATTTTATTTTAGTTATATAAAACACTGGACACATTTTGTAATTTTTATTGCGTTATGTAAAAATGCGTAACGTTTGTTCATCAGTTTCATCACAGAAAATAATCACATAAATAATAATAATTTCTGAGGATGAGTTATGGTTACAAACAATACACATTTCTTGCATAAACGTAGCTATCATAAGGCCGCAGGTGAGCAAAGTAATTGTTTCAGTTCATTGATATGAACCTCCGCAAAGTAACGCCTGATTCAATAAATTAAATAATAATTGTTTGTAGAAATTTAAATCCAGAACAAACTAGAGTAGCAAATCGCCTGACTAGATGAGAGGTAACCGAGATTCCAACTCCCATCTTCTGGCTATAAGTACGCGCCAAGTATGGTAACCAACTGTACAACAGGTCTCCCAATAAATAAGTTTTTGTTAAAAATTTGATTTTAAGATCAAGCTTTTTAGCTGACTGTACTTTTTGTTGACTGCACTTGCATTTTCATCCAACTTTTTCAAAATTTCAAGTGAATCCGACCACTGGAAGTTGGTCAGACTCAACTTCCAAGATTGGACCCGTAACATAAATACATAGATACATTGCAATTTGCAAGTTAATAAAAAGCTTTTAAAAAATCTTAAAAGAAACGGACTTAAGAGGATACGATGCGCACCGTTTCTCCATACAAACGTAATCCCCTGTTTCCTCCCTGGATAATGGCTTTAGAGCAAAATTTTTTTTACTGTGTAATCTGTATCTACCACAGCTATGCCCCTAGGTTTCGTTTTTTTCCATATTTCAATTAACATAAGAAATATGAGCTTTCAAAAACTGAAAAAATTACCCAATTTCAACGTCATTTTGAGACACTCATCAGAAAAGAATCCCTCATATAAACAAAAAAAGGAAAACATAGGGGCATAGCTAAATCTATCTTCTAATTATATTTGAAAAAAATAATTTTATTAATCCAGTTTTCGAGAAGAAAACAGGGGATTACGAAATGCTGTTTTGATCAATTTTACGCGCCTATTAACGGTCTGAGCTGCGGTTGTCCCGCTCTCGCTGTACTGACACGGAGGGGTTCGGGCGAGACAGCGACATTTCATTAAAATACCTATTTCTCAAAAGTCTCTCAGCCATCGTACCCTCTTAAAAAAAATAATAATAAATCGTGGGACAATTAACTCCAATTCCCTTTGGTTAAATATTTTTTTGTATTTTTTTATATTTTTATCATTGAGGAATAATGTTATACAACCATTTTCTGTAGTCGGACTTAAAAATAAACAGCTAATAGCGGAGATATTCCAAAAAAACTGATGTCTTTCATTTGATCTTCAATAACGTCATCAAAGGTTCAAAGGCATTTTTCTTTTACCTTTGCTCTCACGCTTCACTTAAAAAAAATGTCAATGTCTGTCAAAATGTCATTTAAATTTAACTGATGTCAATAGGATAGGAAACAAAACAAAAAGGCTATTTTCATTTTTGAAACTAAAAACGGACTATAGAAAGTGTTTTATTTGTTCAAATGACTCCATGAATAGCCCCGGCAAAATATTCGTCCGTGTTAGGGAAGATCTACGTGAGAACTGGTGTCGTCTTGCAAATGTCGAATATTTTAGGATATCTCTCTTGTATTGCTGCGAAGATCATATTGATGTATGTAAATGGACCTACTTCGCATTTTGGGTAGATTGAGCGTGTCAGCCTAGACAAATTTTTCACCGGAGTTTCCACTGGTAAGCATTAAATTTTTTCAAAAATTATCGGGGAAAATAGACTTTCAGAACCAGAAGGTTAGAAACTTATTGACGACATGACGACGTACGAATGACAGATAACAGTATTTTTTCTCTAAGCAGATGAGCAAAGGAAATCAAGAGTTTCGAGCTACTGGATGACGTATATCCGGTCAACCATATCCGGTATTTAACAAATTAAATTTAAAAAAAAATACGCGACCAAATTTTAAAATATTCAAATTAGTTTCTTAAATTGGCCTAATCTGTAAGAAAAAAATATAAAAAAATACTTTTTTTTTTTCTAACCAAAGGCAATTGACCTAGTCCCAAACTAAGCAAAGCTTGTACTATGGGTAGGTACTATATACAAGGCCTCTTACATCTTGACAGGTGATTTAAGCAGCGTCTGTTTGAGAGAGGCAACGCCGTTCGTGACTGTAAAGTCCGATCCGAGAACGGCACGTTCGCCCGCATTTTTGGCACACGAACTGAGGGCCCGGCGACAAAGCAGAAGCTGCATCGTAGCCGTGCCGTCTCGCCTGTTTCTGTGCTAGGCTCTGAAACCAGGCGTTGTCGTGGGTTTCACAACCCTCCGCGAGAGTCTTTCTCCACTCATTGCGGTCGGAAGCAAGATCCTCCCACAAGCCGTGATCGATGTTGAAGGCGACCATGTCGCGCTTTGCGCAATCCTTGAAGCAGAGACTGGGACGTCCTACCTTACGCTTCGCAAATGCCACTTCGCTCAACAAAAATTGCCTGGGCAAACGAGTGCCGCACATGCGATGCACATGCCCCAGCCACATCAGTCGTCTCTGTTTGAGGGGGGCGGTGATGCTGGGCAGCTGTGCAATCTCTAGCACTCTCTCGTTTGTAACCCTGTCCTTCCAAGTTATGTTAAGGATGCTCCGAAGACAACGCATGTGGAAAGTGTTTAGCCGACGTTCCTGTTTGGCATACGACGTTCAGGTCTTGGCACCATACAAGAGCATGCTTAGGACGCAAGTTTGGTAGACTATCATCTTGGTCCTTACGGTAAGGTGTTTATTAGCCCATACTCTTGTGCGTAGCCTACCGAATGTCGTCGCAGCCTTGCCGATGCGAATGTACTAGGTACTAGACTACGGATAAACATACTAATGTAGATAAATTGTATTTTTTCACACGTCCTGACCGGAATCGAACCCGGGACCTCAAGCTTCCTAGTCAGGTTACTAACTAGGCTATCCGGTCGTCTTGTCAAACAAACATTTTAAGTAAGGTAAACGTAACCTGTGCTCGACGCTGACCCAGAGCATGGCACCTTCAATCTTATGTCATAGTAAGAGAGGTGACAGATGGGTGTCATCTACCGGGCATTGCGGTGTCGAGCATTGGTACGTTTACCTTACTCCTTTACTGTAATAAAAGTTAAAGTCAGAGACAGCCAACAAGTTAAATAAACAGGCTGTAATCCACATAATTTCTGTTTTATCAATCCAAGTGTTTATTTCACGACCAATAATCGCATATTATCAAGCTCTAACTGCATCCGCGATCACGCAAATCCCAAGCTAAACCCACACATTGCATCTAGATGTAGATACTGCCTATAATATTAAATTAAACTTATCTGTACATTGTTCTATCACGCGCTTTTGTTCTCATTACCATAAAACTGCAGTTCAGTGTTGCCAGATCGTGAATGGACTAATCATTATTTGAGTGCGAATAAAGACGATTAAATTTTTAGTTCGAATTAAACATTAAAAGTAAATTTTTACATGACTACAACGATCTTTTAAATATTACAATGGATGGGTTTTAGAACTAGTCTATCAAATGCGAAAGAAATAAAGATGAAAAGGTCATTGTAATTATGGAGGCGAGATCGGGATCCTACACAACTCGATTCATTGACTGAGATGGATTTGTACTATATAAATTACTGGCTGATGCCCGCGGCTTCGCCCCCGTTGTGTGGCGCCATCTATCGAAAATTGGCCGTACCAACTCAGAAACCTTCTTTGACTCATGCACAATGCACAACAACTTTACTAAAGATCATCACATGATCAAATGCATGTTTACGATTCTATAAAGGACATACAGACAAACATTCATTTCTATATATTAAGATGCGAGGTTTTATGAGACTATAATTAGCTGAACTGGCAACTGTTAATATACAGTGAATCATTTAAAAATGTTTAAAAGAAGTAAAAGTTTAAATATCAAATAATTTTCCAAATCTTATACGTACATTATGTAGGTACAAACGAAGAAACTCAAACACGTATCAGGGTGAATTCTTTTCATTGCAAATGTCATGTTGACATTCAATACATCTGCCAAATATAATTATCGTGAAGTTGGTTGTGAAAAGGTTCCACCCTGGTACAGTCAAGGACAAAAATATGTATACACTTTAGTACCTTGTCACTTTAACCACTGTGACAGTTCATAAATATGACGAAAATAGACAAGGTACTAAAGTGTATACATATTTTTGCCCTTGACTGTACACGACGCGATTCAGTTTCCTTGACTGTACGTGGGTGTCAAATTAAGTACCTAAATAATTATCACGAAAAAAAAACTGAAAAGGGAAATTTAAACACGTCAATATTTAAAGTCACGAAATTAAACCACATTCCCAACCACACTTGAAAAATCATTTACCACCTTGAAGGGGTGAAAGTCCACATTTTAAAAGCAATTAATATCTACCTTATTACAAAGACATGTGAATGCTTTTTGCATGAATCGTGTGATAGGCTATGTTCAAGTTTTAATTATTATAACAGCTCCGTTTCCGAACAATTAACATGATTATTAACGTTAATTAATCACATTCCAGCCAATTAGGGTCCATTAGTCGATGATATTAACTCTCACTTGCTTGCTTGAGAAGCGCAAAAAATGTAAAACTTCCGGATATTTTTAAGCAGCCACATTGTCTACCTACCACATTCAAAGATCATAAAATAATAAAAATCAACATGCAAAGACGTCTTCTGGTTATATGAGTACGTAACTATAGATGAACGATAATTTGACTTTATTAAAATATATATCTTTTTATTCAAACTTTCTTGTACGTACTTTTTGATAACTGTATTTGCATCATCATTTTTTTTTATAGTAGACGAGACGTGGAAGATCGACCTTCACCGATCTAATAACGTTTTCGATTTTAAGATGAGAACCTTGGGGCGTTTTTTTTTTTGTTTTACTCGGAATTCAACTTTAGGTTAGTTGGCAACAAGAAAACCTCTTCTTTGCTCATTTGTCAGTAAACATAAAACGGTTGTACCACAAATAATACGCTTAGAACAGCTATTATGCAAATATATTGGTGTTGATCTTCAACTAATAGCCGTGTAATAGCACAAACATAGGCAATGATTTTATACCAAGGCATTGCTCCAAAGGTGGCCACCATTTGTAAAATTCATGAACTTAAACCAGTTACTTAGCTGCCCCTTAAGTGCAAGTCCAAGTGTATTTATGGGACACATTATGTATGTCTTCATACATAAACCTTTTTCCTGCACTTCTATTTATCAAATTGACTTAAAATTTTATTCAGATTTGTTGTTTTTATGACAATGCGAGTACAGTCATCAAAAATAAGAGTCAGCAAAAATCTTATTTTAAAGATTAAATTTTTACAAAGACATTAAGTAGGTATTAATTAACAAAATTTCGGCTTCGTGAAAATTGCAAACAAAAGATAGTTTAATGTAAATGACACTGATTAGACTATCAAATCACAACACACAACCGTATCACAACATTATTATCATTATTATATCATAAAAATTCTGAAGTGAATTTCCGGATGTTTTGAAACCCACCAAATATTGCCACTATGTATTTACCGGCCCAAACTATACCGACATGGATATACCAACCCCTTCGTGTACGGTCAAGTGCAAAAATAAGTATCGATTTAATCCTCCCATCGTTACATACCTATACCTTAATTCGACGAAATAAGAGCTATGGGACATATTTATGAGCAAGTTGTGTGCACCCATATTTTTACACTTGACTGTACCTACCTATCAGCCCGGTATGCACCGTACCGCGATGATAAATCCCGACCTGTGAAATACCGACCAGCTAATTGGTGGACAGAGGCGGGTATTAATACCGACACTGGAGAGCTGAGCATAAAATTGGAAGCATGTAAAATAAAGGAACTTATGTCGGGCAAAGATAGGGACAGGTTCCTACAGTATGCTGAGAAAATAGTAGAAAGAACTGAAACTATGCTTTCACATTATGTTGAGCATAAGGTTTTTAAGCATAGATAATAGGATGTTGTAATGTAACTAGTATAAAAATAGATATTAAGAAATTTGTTATAAAATATAGGCCTAGATATAAGTTTTCTAAAGCTGTAACTAAGTCCAAGCTGATCAAATGTAACCTAGTGTTAAGATGAGCTATATTAGATATCGTAAAAAAATTTCTTAACTTTGGAGCTAATTTTTTTTTTTTTTTTTGTGTGTTAGATAGGCCAGACAAATGAACTAGTGGGTCACCTGATGTTAAATGAACACCACTGTCCATAGACACCCGCAGCGCTTTACACGATGCCAGTGCGTTGTCGGCCCTAAAGGAGAGGGAATAGGGGAAGGGGGAGAGGGAGGGGGAGAGGGAAGGGGTGAGGTATTGGGCCCCCGGCACTCACACTGACCGTACGAAACGCAAGCAGGATTACTGCTGCTTCACGCCGGTGTTCTGTGAGAGGGTGGCACTGCCCCGGACGAGCCGGCCCATTCGTGATGCAGCGGCTAGCTACAACATGGCTCTACCACTACAACATGGCTCTACCACTACAAAATAAAGTTTTTTGTTTAATAAAGTCCCCTGTGTTCATTATTTTCCCAACAATAAAAATAAATAGATTAAATAGATAGTCGGGAGTCCCACCCGGTAAAAGAGTAAAAGATGATGGACGAAAGAAAGATCAGTATGAAGCATGAAAGTGCGAGAGGCATTAAAGCGAGAACTGGTATAAATGAGTAATAGCTAAACGAAGGCCTCGAGGCGTGTCGAGGGAACAATATAAAAAAAAAAATACCGACACTGGCTTTCGTGTACACATACATTTAATGAAACCCATGTCACGGAATATCACCCCGGTATGCATTGTACCGCGGTGAAAAATCCCGACTTGATCAATACCGACACGTTAAGTATTTGACAGTATCTAATCCATACCAATCATAAATTAAAATACCAACCATATTGTTAGCACGAAATATCCTTGGACTACGAGTACCAGCTTTGTCAATTACCTGAAAGAAAACAGAGTGATTTAAAAACCTTCATAAATATATAGTTGGAATTTTATAAGCTGGGGGTTAGGACTGCAGACCTCATCTGGTAAAGATAACATTGTTCTCGTTTGTTCTATTATGGACGCACTACAACGCCGACGATCCATCTGAGTACCGCTTACAATGACGAAAGGCCTTTCTTAATAAGTTAAGCTTTTGCAATTTCAACCTTGTAACTTAGAGAAGACGGTAGCTTTTTGTTTGCATTTTTTGTTACTTGTTCTGATTTGTTATTAGCGGTAGGTTTCAACAAACGAGAACAAGTTAGGTATGAAGTATCTTTTAGTATTTTTTTTTTTTTTTCAACTTCATTTTTTTAATTACTTTTACGGTCATCCCGTGAAATCATATTTTTCATACTAAATACAAACTGAAATATAGATGCACAGAAAAAACCCCAGAAAAAAGACCAATGCTGGGAATCGAACCCAGGTCCTCAGCATTCCGTGCTGCGTGCTAAACCCCTACACCACCACTGGTCTAGAGATTAGACACAAATCTTTTCTACATATCGTACATTTCAGTCTGCTAGATAATCACTTATGCAGTGATAAACACACATATATGTTACACCCTCTATCGAGAGACTTTAACACTCCTTTGGAGCTAACCGCCCGCCAAGACCAAGAGATGGCGCTACAAGGCCAACTTTTACAAGTTAGGTATGAAGTATCTTTTTGTATTTATTTTTTTTCAACTTCATTTTTTTTTTTTTATTACTTTTACGGTCATCCCGTGAAATCATATTTTTCATACTAAATACAAACTGAAATATAGATGCACAGAAAAAACCCCAGAAAAAAGACCAATGCTGACCAATTCTGACCCAAGTCCTCAGCATTCCGTGCTGCGTGCTAAACCCCTACACCACCACTGGTTTAGAGATACTGGTCTAGAGGTGGGCGGTTAGCTCCAAAGGAGTGTTAAAGTCTCTCGATAGAGGGTGTAACATAGATGTGCGTTTATCACTGCATAAGTGATTATCTAGCAGACTGAAATGTACGATGTGTAGAAAAGATTCGTGTCTAATCTCTAGACCAGTGGTGTGTTCGATTCCCAGCATTGCGCTTTTTTCTGGGGTTTTTTCTGTGCATCTATATTTCAGTTTGTATTCAGTATGAAAAATATGATTTCACGGGATGACCGTAAAAGTAATAAAAAAATGAAGTTGAAAAAAAAAATACAAAAAGATACTTCATACCTGACCTGTAAAAGTTGGCCTTGTAGCGCCATCTCTTGGTCCGGGTGGGCGGTTAGCTCCAAAGGAGTGTTAAAGTCTCTCGATAGAGGCTGTAACATAGATGTGCGTTTATCACTGCATAAGTGATTATCTAGCAGACTGAAATGTACCATGTGTAAAAAAGATTCGTGTCTAATCTCTAGACCAGTGTTGGTGTAGGGGTTTAGCACGCAGCACGGAATGCTGAGGACCTGGGTTCGATTCCCAGCATTGGTCTTTTTTCTGGGGTTTTTTCTGTGCATCTATATTTCAGTTTGTATTTAGTATGAAAAAAAAAAAAAAACGAGAACAATGTTATCTTTACCAGATGAGTTCTGCAGTCCTAAACCCCCAGCTTATAAAATTCCGACTATAGGTACTATTACTTATTCTGTGAATATACTGTAAAAGTACTACGTACGGTCAATCGATTGATAAAAAACAAGCCTTCATTACACTTCTCATAATTACATTATACCTTTTAGTTACAATGTAAGCAGTGTAGTTTTTTAGGCTAATTGTTCATTTTAGAGGCAGGTTTCTTTATAATTAGCCTAGAATTTATTAGTAGAACATGTTTGCATCTTGCCAACTTGTGTGCAAACAGCTTACATGCTTTTCTGAATAGAAATATATTGCATTAAATATATGGGTTTGAGTGCTCACTATTTTAATTATTCGCAACAAAATGTTCAAGCTACAAGCATCATATTCTAGGTTTTATTAACAACATCTCTATATTTAATTCCTAAAGATAATAATTGTATTTTTCTTAGACTAATCCAAAGAACGTAAAGTCCACTTGAATTTCATAGGTAAAATGTAAATAAATAAAAAAACCGGCCGAGCGCGAGTCGGACTTGCGCACCGAGGTGTTCGTACTAATTTGTAGTAAGTACCTATGTCAAAATATACGCTATTATCATTATCATTTCAGCCGAAATTTGACGGCCAATGCTGAACATAGGTCTCCTCTAAGTTTTGCCAAACATACCCGTCATTTAGTTTTTATTACATTTTGTTGCAAAAACAATAGAAATACATAAACTTCTGACATTATATTTCCAAGAGCGCTGGTAGAAGGTATAAAAAAGTGACATTTAAAAGAGCCATGTGCGGCCTCTTTTCAGAATAAATGTTTTAATTTTGATTATACAAAGTGTACACATAAACCAGTATTGCAATAAAAGATTCAGAGTGCCAATGCTAAATCGTTAAGTTGTATCCACACCTGAGCCAAGCATTTGTGCCAATTAAAATCATAGGTCCAGTTCTTATACCGCTATAAAAGGTCACGAATTCATTTTAATCGTAACTGGGATCATTATTCTTAGCATTTCAATAAATGCTGTTGATGCCTGTGGGTATTAAAAAAGAAAAAAATCCAGGGTAGCTCGGTGCATGCAACCTTTTCAACACCAAATTGTAAATAAAAAACCTAGCAGTGTTACCAGCGTCTTCTGTTAAATCTAATGATATTTAACGAAAATCTATATTGTTTTTGACCAGCTGCGTCAGGAGTTAAGTTTCAATTCACATTTCCAGTTAATTTTATGAGTCTTGTTTACAGTTTACAACAACTAAATATGTTATTAACAAAAATGTACAATGCAGTAGTATGAATGCAACAATAAAGTTTTTAGTTCATTTTTTGTTTACAATCGTTAAACCATAATAATCGTTAACCATAATCGTTAAATTATGTTTCTCGGACAGAGAAATAATAACGAATGTAAAGTGAAAATATACGCAAGTGTAAAAATATATGCGGCGAATTCAGTTTTCGAAATTTGGTTTGTAATTTCAATACGGTTCAGTATAAAACATCAGTATGCTTAGTATAAGTTTTACTTCACCAAAATACTTCTCGATCGCGTTTACGTAAAAAATTCAATTACTAGGGAAACATGGACAGCGTCTCCGCGCGCGCGCTTCCATGTTTCCATAGAATTGATTTATTTACGTAAACGCGATCGAGAAGTATTTTGGTGAAGTAAAACTTATACTAAGCGTACAGTAAAATAATGTAAATAAATACTACGCAGTAGCGTGCGATTTTGATAAAAATGCAATTTTAATCACGTATGTTTCCTTTGCTAATTAATTCCATTATCTTAATTATAAATAGCATTGGTAGCTATGTTTTTATACAGAGATAATTGTTCTTTAAGATAATTACAATTGCAATTTGTTCTTTGTGCGATGCGCGACTTGAAACAAATTGATAAACTGTTGACATCTGTATAATTAATAAATATATTTTTTATAATCTGGCAAGCATTTTTTTATCCAACACAACACACATGTTTTCCAATGTATTAAATTTGATATAACATTATTTTCATTCATTAATTAGGTCGGCTTTAGGACGGATCTTAGACTAAATTATCTTCAACAGGTAGGTACGGAGTTTCATCAGATATTATTACACCCGGTACTTCTTACATTATGTATTCCATAAAATCGTAATTAAATGCTTTTTAAGAACAAGTGTTTTGTGAATAAAATAAACATGAAATCTCAATCTTAATTTTTTCCACGTTTAAGATACAAGCCAATTAATAATCCGTATAATTCTTGCTATGGGTATCGAATGTGTGATATATGATTTAGTGTTATAGACCGCGCAGGGCACGCTCCGTCGGCGTCACGCGCACGCCCCGCGCTGCGGTCTGTGGTGGCCTTGACTGTATGTAACAAATTTAAGGTACTTTTGTCACAGATCACAACGAAACAGATTCGACACTCGCGTTTGACAAGCGCTGTATTCACCAGCAACTGCCTAGTTGTTTAACCTATATGGGTTATATTGGCCTCTAAAATAGAAGTTTCGAAGGTTTTCAAATAGTTCATGAAAAACGTAAGTGTGGAAAAATTGCCGTATTTCGATTCAAGTGCTTGACCCAATGATCCACGCGGGTAAATAATAGTTCCTAAAATGTTGGAACTTCGAGGCAACCTGCTGCAAGCAATGTTAAGATAAAACTTAATTTTTCAACTCTATCCGTTTTAAATTGGTTGTTTTCAAGACGTTCAACGAACCGAGGCTAAGTAATCTGGCTGCATACAAAATTATTCACAAAATCTCGATTTTGTATTCACTATAAATCTCGACTTTATAGATAAGGACGTATAGTTGGCATCTGAAAAGTAGCCCCTGATGAAATAAGTCCTTTTAATTTATATTTAGTCTTTGTTACTGCACTATGGTAATATTCCAGTAATTAGATTTAAATTCAAAGCAGAAATTACGTTATTTACCTAAGTATTTAACAAAATTTTATTTGGCTCTTTTTTGAAATAAGAGGAAAACGAGCAAGTGAATTATCCTGATAGCAAGTCATCAAGGATGCTGGTGGGCTCCTATAATGCCAGAAAGATTGTAGACGCGGTGCAAACCCACAGAAAAAACATAACTCTTCTTCGGCAGTCGGATGAAAAGCCAAGCTAAGTTCAAGCCGGAGCTTGAACTTTTTACAAAAAAAAAGTCTTTATCTGGGGGCACGGGAGTGCCCCCGCCAAGACGAGCCAAGCGGAGCGCAAGGGCACTACCTACCTTTTCTCGAAACGTTTCGTCGTTTTTTTGAACTCTTTTAACTTTGCTTTGGATGATGTTAAATAGTTGAAAAATTCAAGATATAATGACACTAGTACAAACATGAAACATAGAAAGTTTGAATGTCGTAACTATTATACTTTAGATTTTATCAATGTCTAAAAACCCCCGATTTCGTCATTGATTCACTGATCATCAAAATTCTTAAGGTACTTCCTGAAGTCCTAGAAAGCTGAAATTTGGTATGTAAGCTAGTAATAGTATACAAACAACGAAAAAATCTTAAAACTTGAAACTTTTACCCCCCAACCCCATAAACTAGGGGGTGAAAGCTTGTATGAGACTTCCGCAAATTTTGATGCTAGAGGTCTGAAAATTGATATAGAGGGTCCTTGTTATCCTTGTTATAAATAATAAGATATGTATTTCAGGATTTTTAGTAAATCATCCCCTACCAAAAAGAAATGAAATCCCACAAAAACATTTCATGTTAAATGTTGCCAAGGCGAGACCATGTAGCTCGCACTGTCAAAAAGTAATCAGATCTCTTGTAGAGCCAAGTTTCTAACCCTATGTGCCCAGTTCTAAATCTATAAGCCCTATTTTTACACTAATTAATCTCGTAAGCGTGCAAACCGTGGACTAAACTGGCGAGTCGGCCGCACGGAAAGAGTTTAAAAGATTGAATAGATTTTTAAGTTCAAGCCCATATGCCGAATTGCAAAAGGTTCGTGCGGCCGACTCGCCAGTTTAGTCCACGGTTTGCACGCCTACGAGATTAATTAGTGTAAAATTAGGGCTTATAGATTTAGAGCTGGGCACTTAGGGTTAGAAACTTGGCTCTACAAGAGATCTGATTACTTTTTGACAGTGCAAGCTACATGGTCTCGTCTTGGCAACATTTAACATGAAATGATTTTGTGGGATTTTATTTTACTGCCAGCACTGAACTGGGTGGCAAAGTCTAGTAAGAAAATGAGAGTAGAATCATAATTATTTTATACCGTTTGAGTACTAAAGTTACGACTGTTTTATGCGATATGCATAGATGACTTCCTAGTAATAAAATTTTACTTTCAGCTAACGTAAAAGTATAATAATGTCAATTTCATTAAATTGGAGTAGTTACTTCACAATAGTGGATAACTGTTATGAACGGATACATAAAATCTTAATATCTAATATATAAAAATCTCGTGTCACGGTGTTTGTTACCAAACTCCTCCGAAACGGCTTGACCGATTTTTATGAAACTTTTTTATCTGTATTAGTAGGTTCTGAGAATAGGTCGTAGGCTATTTTATATGGCAAAACAACGCTTGCCGGGTCAGCTAGTATATATATAAATTACGTGTCACATTGTTTGCCCACGATGGACTCCTAAACTACTTAACTGATTTTAATAAAATTTGCAAGTGTGCAGTTTGATCCAACTTGAGAGATAGGATAGCTTACATCTCAATTTATAGTCGCAATATTGTTTTATTGCAAATTATTTGCTTCTCCGGATCACATTTGGGGTGCGGGGTGCGGGGCATTATAGGGGGATATATAATACATGCATAATATAGTTGCACCCGTGCAAAGCCGGGGCGGATCGCTAGTACTTTATAGAGGATATTATTATAGAGGCTGGTTGCCACGTGACAGGCATTGTCTAGTGTGGGACCAATGGTAATCGTTTTTGTTAAGTTATCTTCTTTTAATAAACTATTTTTATTTTATTATAATTTATTTTATTTTAGGACAAAAACACAAGACGTGTGCGTGTTTACCTACTGCTAAAAAGTCACCGTTTATTTTGACACCTTGCTTTGAGGGCACTCGTCTGGTAATCAAACCTAGCATCGGGGTCCTCGGCGTGGACATTTCGAGTGACGTTCAATTTCGTGTCATCTGGAGGAAAAGGCTAAATTAGCTTCTAAGAAGCTTGGGGTGCTAAATAGATCGAGCCTGTACTTTACACCTAAGCACCTTCTTCAACTGTATAAGGCCCAGGTGCGGCCGCACTTGGAATACTGCCACGTACGTGAAAAAAAAACCAGCCACTGCGTGCCAGCTACTTGTGATGTGTACCACGTTTTAAGCAAAATAAATGACTTATGACATACGTTGAAACTGTGGAACCAGCTTCCGGCAGCAGTGTTTCCAGACAACTGTGACATGGTTTGTACTTCCTCTAAAGGCCGGCAACAGATTGGTGACTCTCTTTGAGTTGTTGATATTTATGGGCGGTGTGATCATTTTCCATCAGATGACCCGCTTGCTCGTTTGCCTGCCTCCCATAATAAAAAAAATATAGAGTTTTCATCATCGTAGCACCCAAAAGGCGTCGATTGCTGGACGAAGGCCTCCCCAAAGAGTGCCATAACGATCCCAGCCCGCATCCAACTATTTCCCGTGACCTTTACCAGATCGCCAATCCATCTTGTTGGGAACGTTCCCACGCTTCGTCATCCGGTTCGCGGTTGCCATTCTAGAACCTTACAGCCCCTGCGGCCTTCGGTTCAACGAGCAATGTGCCATGCCCAATGCCTGTTAAGTCTGGGAACTCTTTGAGCTATGTTCTATGGTTCTCCTGCAAAACTCCTCATTTCTACTTCTCCGAGCATAACGCGCTTCATTGCTCTTTGGGTGACTTTGACCTTTTGACTCTTAAAAGACTCTTGTTTTTGACTTTAAGACTCATTGTAAGCATTCACATACATAGAGGTATAGTAAGTATAAATAGCATCCAACAATTTTAAAACAGACATTAAAATTTGAATTAAAGTGGTAAGGTGTTTATGCTAAAACATTTACAACCCGATATTAGGTATTAAATAAAAATAGTACAGGAAACCCCCTTTTATCTCCGAAACTACAGCGATAGCATCATCTCTTATTTTGACGTCTTTCGGGGTTCATTTAAAACGAATAATTCTTCATATTTTTTATGGACGATGGATAGGTGACATAGTTTTTAAAATATGATAATAAAATTTTTGCTGACATAATTATACAATTTGTCATCTCTAGCTTCTGCGGTTTCCGTTTTCCATACTAATTAATCCTTTATTAATGCCCCTTTAGAGGCTGAATTTGCATGGACTCTTCCTTAGCTCGCTTACATGATAGGAGAAAGCCCTGTACAAAATTTACAACTCCTAGTTCTAGTAATTTGGATTGAGAGTTGATTTATGTCAGTTATTCTGTCTTCCTTCATATAAATAGACTAGTCAATAGATATGAGGAAACAGGTCGACCTGGTTCAACAAGTGTAATGTATAAAAGGCATAAAAGGCAAGAATAACAAGTCATTTCATACTGGACACTAGTAGTTGGTAGTATACGGTATACACTACCGGGGTACTAAATGACATCTTTATTGACCATTTGATCTTTTGATGCGAATCGAGATTAGCTTTACAAATTGCACGCAAGAAATGAGATGTTTGACTATAAATTCTTCATAGTACTGCTATATGAAGCCAAAGAAATAGATCAAGATAGAACATTCAGTTCAATTTAGGAGTTACTAATATTTCGACTTTTATTTTTTTTTACTATATTTTATAGACTTGCGTTTAACCACTATCACGCCTGATAAAAAGCGAACATGAGGCCTATGATGGAGCATGCTTACCTATTGCTTGCTTGTTCTATAAAGTTTAAGGAATATGTCTGCCAATTTTTAAGTTTCTAGCTTCAGTGATTTAGGCCGTGGATTGTCAGTCAGTCAATAAAGTATACATTTTCCATGTAGCTAATTGGTGTCCAAATGTTGGGCAAAGTCATCTCCTTTTTCTTTTCACCTGTCTACTCTATCCTTCGTAAAAACTTGTGAATGTGGCTCGAAACAGTCCAAATCGTCCTGACATCTCCTTTTTGGTTTGCCCCTGCTCTGATGTCCGTCACACGGAAATGGTATCTCTGTAGATACCTCGTGTAATTTGAGGTTGATCAAATTGGATCTATATTGAGACCCATAATAAGTATTATGGAACAAAAGAGATATTTTGTCATAAAGTCAAGTGCCAGTAACGCTTTTGCTATATTTAATGTTTTTTATCCATTTATATTATAGTCTCAGGTAATAATATTTATAAGTACCTACATAATTTGTCCAACAACATATTTTTTAAAACAATAGACTTTCCAGGTGGTCTTAAAAAAGGGCTATCCTAACAGCTTAATTTATTAGTAGCTAGCCTATTATTTTGTTTAAAATGTATTTAAGCATTATAAAATGTAGTGTAGTGGTATTATCTTATGAGTATTATTACAAAAGAACATTATGGATGATAATCATTACGACAAAAGTGTTAAGGCTTTTGACATTCTTTCATTTCTTGACATGTTATGGATCGATCGATCGAGTTGTTATCGAACGAGACCCGGCCAAATTATATTAATTACCATATTTGTAATTTCACACTGGCCGAATCACAGCAAGAATTTAGCTAGATGGGCATATTACCATACACAGTTACCATTCAACGTTTCCCCTCACGTGCGTCCGCGTTCCGGCCATTTTGGTTTTCAGTTCACACGCCCGAGTTTCAGAACTCATTAATATTAAACAGTGGTAGCTCTTTATTGCTGACAACACCTAGCTTGGGATACAACTAATGCTGGACACACTTGCATAGCTTTATGCAAGTATGCGTAACATATATTATAGGTATGCCATGTTTTATACGACTTGACACCACGTGTGTACCTAAGTATGTGAACTGTGTGTACATACCTCCGCGAAGTAACGCCTGAAGCTATACAGTACTTTTATCATCTTCATCCTAGCCTACTGCTGATGATGATGACTTATATTATAAATATTTCACACTAAATACGAAGATACATGGATGCACAGAAAAAGCACAGAAAAAGACCAGCTCCGGGAATCGAACCCGGGTCCTCAGCACAACGTGCTGCGTGCTCTTACTCCTACACCTCAGCTGGTCGGGATATAGGCACGAATTTTTCCTATGCATCACACTTCTCAGCTCGTTTAATCACTTATAGCAGTGATAAAGCAACATCTATGTTAATACTATCAACGAGAGATGTCAATACTCCAACCAACCAACCAAGAGATAAATGCATAAATAAACGTGATAAATTATTATTGCAGTAGATTATATACGCGAAAGTTTAAATGGATGGATGTGTGGATGTTAGTTACTCTTTCACGCTAGAACGGTTTGACGGATTCTAATGAAATTTGGCACACAGATAGTTTATAACCCGGATTAACATTATGTATCTACCTAAAGGATACTTTTTATCTCGTAAATTTGCATAGTTCTCTCGTGTTTGAGTTCATTTGGTGTAATACCGTGCAACAGCGACGCAATGAGAGGGTTAGAAGGTCCCGTTTTACCCTTTGGGTACGGAACCCTAAAACTAAATGTAAATTTATGGTAGAGGGCCGTTGGTCCGAATTTGTACTTGCACATCTGAGTTTTAGGGATTTATGCGCGACATTTGACAATTTCACTATGAGCTTTTTCTTTGGTGTATCTTTACAGTAGTTCCCAACTTGCTTTCAACATTTATCACCCGTCGATTGACAACAGGGATGTATTAAGGGGGTGTACTGAAAATCAGCGCTGTGCCAGTCAGGGCCTCCTGTGGATACCTGACTCACAGCATCCCCTTTGCCATAACTAATGGAACGGTGTTAATTTTAGTTTAGTTTTTATTAAATATTAATTATGTAATAAGTTTTCTGTATTTTACTTTATGTTGTGGCAATAAATTCTATTCTATTCTATTCTATTCTGTTCTATTCTATTCTATTCTATTCTATTCTATTCTATTCTATTCTATTCTATTCTATTCTATTCTATTCTATTCTATTCTATTCTATTCTATTCTATTCTATTCTATTCTATTCTATTCTATTCTATTCTATTCTATTCTATTCTATTCTATTCTATTCTATTCTATTCTATTCTATTCTATTCTATTCTATTCTATTCTATTCTATTCTATTCTATTCTATTCTATTCTATTCTATTCTATTCTATTCTATTCTATTCTATTCTATTCTATTCTATTCTATTCTATTCTATTCTATTCTATTCTATTCTATTCTATTCTATTCTATTCTATTCTATTCTATTCTATTCTATTCTATTCTATTCTATTCTATTCTATTCTATTCTATTCTATTCTATTCTATTCTATTCTATTCTATTCTATTCTATTCTATTCCATTCTATTCCATTCTATTCTATTCTATTCTATTCTACTCTATTCTATTCTATTCCAATCCGTACGCGGTCCGCGTGGTAACTATAGCCCAAGCATTTTCAGTCTGAGAGGAGGCATGGACCCAGCACTAGGGCGCGTATCATAGGAATAGGTCGGAGATGATGATGTTAATGAAAGAAATCATTACAAAAAGGTAAGAGTGTTCAGTTTATAAACCTCGGTTCTAACTGGCTTATGCGTACTAAAGCAATCAGGAGTTAATTGTCTCATTAAATTAACATTTGTATGCAATTCTTAGATGTTTCCCTCTTTATAATCGGTAACTTTCGCGAAGTCGTATACTTATTGAAATCACAGTTCCTTAAAATGGTACTTAATGTTGAACGAAATATGGATGCTTTTTGTTTACGCGGGAAGCCAGATAGGCTAAGAGCTGATCTCTTATTCTAGTGAAGATAAGTAAATGAGATTTTTAATTAATGTGATACGTGAGTTTATTCAACGGCTTGTTTTAAAATAGCAGTGGCCTTTCAAAGAATGCTAATAAGTACTTTCCGTGGATTATAAAAATAGGTCGAGCCGATTAAACTATTTTTGAAACGATATCTGAATGAAATAACTTTTAACTTTTTTCATCTTAACTGGTCTTAAGCATGTTTAATACGAAGCAGTCTAGTTATATTTTAATACTAGCTTTTGCCCGCGACTTCGTTCGCGCAATCGACCCATGAATTGCATTGTTTTAGTGGCTTAACCCTTTCACCGCCGCGTTTCGACAAAACGTAAACCTGCTTTGAATCTTGTAATTTTGTTACATTATGTTATTTATAATCTGTATTGAAGCATGATAATAGATGGAAATACTGATACACACAAACACAAACACACACAAATGCACACACACACACACACACACACACAAATGCACACACACACACACACACACACACACACACACACACACACACACACACACACACACACACACACACACACACACACAACGAGAAGTAAAAAGACCATTGCAATGCTACAAATGCTGGCAATTTGGACATCTCGCTAGCAACTGTAAAGGCAATATAGACCGGTCTAAACTCTGTATTAAATGCGGGCAAGAAGGCCACAAAATCTCTGGCTGTAAAAATGCAGCTAGGTGTGCATTATGTACCGAGCAACATGGCGCAGAGAATAATGCCCATCACGCTGGTTCCAGCAGATGCCCGGTCTTTAAGAAGGCACTCGAGAAGATGACGAACAGACGAACATGAAGATACTGCAGCTTAATCTCAATCATTGTGAAGCTGCGCACGATTTACTCATGCAGACCGTGCGCGAACTGGAGCTCGACCTGGCACTTATAGCAGAGCCATACAAACACCTAAGCAGTCAACCATGGGAGACGGACAGCACAGCTAAAGCCGTTATTTGGTCTTGCGGCAAGCTTCCTTTCCAAAGTGTTGCCTACACCAGAGAAACCGGCTTTGTGGCGGCATGGATAGAGGGAATCCGATTCTATAGCTGCTACGCGCCGCCTAGTCTTAACATTGCTGAGTTCGCTGATTTCTTGGATCGACTGACCGAAGATGCGAGGCAGCACAATCCAGTGGCAATAGCCGGCGACTTCAACGCTTGGGCAGTCGACTGGGGCAGCAGGGAGACTAATTCGCGAGGTAGAGTCTTACTGGAGGCCATGGCTGCGTTGGATTTGGTCCTGCTTAACAGTGGCGATACACCGACGTTCATCAGAGGAGAGACAAGTTCCATCATCGACCTCACCTTCGTTCGGGAGGTGATGGACATTTACACAGCCAGCGACCACAGCGCAATAATCTGGGAAATATCGACTGGTCGTGACCTTAGAGGAGCAAATAGGCAAGCCAACGCGATTGGGTGGAAAGCTAAACTTTTTGACCCAGATGCTTTCGCAGTAACCCTAAACAGTGACACTAAACTTACTGGTAATGCTGAGGAAAAAACCAAGGATCTAATGTTAAGAGTGGTTCAGGCTTGCGACGCAGGTATGCCTCGAAACCGGGGTATAAATCAGCGTCCATCGGTGCACTGGTGGAACGATCAAATCAGTGTTCTCCGTAAAGAGTGCCTTAGGAAGAGAAGAATATCTCAGCGTGGCTATGGGCGACATAACTCTGCTGAACTGGTGGCGGAGTACAAAGCAGCGCGCCGCCGGCTAAACAAAGCTATTAAAGAAAGCAAAAGAATATGCTGGCAGGAGCTGATCAACGAGATAGAGAAGGACCCGTGGGGCAGACCGTATAAGGTGGCTTTAGTTCGCCTGAAAAACCAGTCGATGCCATCACCCACATGCCCACAACTTTTGGAGAAGATCGTTGCTGCGCTGTTCCCTCAACAGGAAGAATTCATCTATCCATCAGTGCAGTGTGTGCCGGAGGAAATCCCGCCAATCACGGTGGAAGAACTTATGGAAGCGTGTAACCGAGTGGGGAACAATAAAGCACCGGGACTGGATGGAATTCCGAACATCGCTTTGAAAACAGCTATCAAAGCAGCACCGGCATTGTTTCTAGCAGTCTACGACACATGTCTCAGGGAGGGAACCTTTTCTCGAAAGTGGAAACAACAGAGGCTAGTGCTACTCCCCAAAGGAAAAAAGCCACCCGATGAACCGTCATCCTACCGGCCGCTCTGTATGCTGGATACTGCAGGCAAGATACTAGAGCGAATAATCCATCAAAGAATTGAAGAAGTAGTGGAACCCCTCCTAGCCGACAACCAATATGGTTTTCGGAAAGGGCGGTCAACACTAGACGCGGTTAACCTTGTCGTCACCACAGCCAAGGATGCGATCGCAGGGACTAGATGGAAGGGTGGTACGAAGAAGTATTGCTTAGTAGCTACATTAGACATCAAGAACGCCTTTAATTCCGCAAACTGGGACTACATCATGAGGGCTTTAGAAAAGAAAAATGTACCAGGATACCTGTGTCGCATGGTAGCGAGCTACTTCACAAACAGGATCCTGAAATATGACACGAAGAACGGCTCAAGACAATATGAAATAACTGGAGGAGTTCCCCAGGGTTCGGTCCTGGGACCCCTTCTTTGGAACATCATGTACGATGGGCTGCTGGGGCTAACCTTGCCGCAAAATGTCAAACTCGTAGCATATGCAGACGATGTGGCAGTAGTTATCGTCGCAAAGGATCTCAACGAAATAAATCTCGCGTTCGACATAACTTTCGAGAGAGTTCACCAGTGGATGAAGACAGTAAAACTGCAGTTAGCACAGCATAAGACCGAAGCAGTGCTAATCACTAGTAGAAAACAAGTGGAAACTATCACGCTGGAAGTTGGAGAACATAAAATCACATCGCAACCATTCATTCGGTATTTGGGTGTGATGTTGGATGCCCGGCTCAATTTCAAGCAGCATGTGGTGCATGTGGATGCCAAGGCGTCAGTAGTGAGGACAAGCCTATCACGCCTCATGCCAAATGTCGGAGGTCCCAAGCAGAGCAGGAGGATGTTACTATCATCAGTTGTCACTTCGGTGCTGACCTATGGAATTCCCATCTGGGCTGACGCTCTCGAAGTTCAACAAACAAGAAGAAAAGTCGCATCAATATATCGATTAAGTGCCCTGAGAGTAGCCAGTTCTTTCCGCACAGTATCCGAAGAAGCGGTTTGCGTTATTGCAGGAATGCTGCCTATCCGTGTGCTTGCTGAGGAACGACGAGCCCTCTATCAGCGACGAAGAACATCTACGTTGAGTCCGGATGAGCTCAGAACGGAGGAACGGCAGTGCAGTATACGTCGATGGCAAACGCAGTGGGATGCCGCAGAAAAGGGTAGGTGGACGCACCGCCTAATACCACATGTGGATGCCTGGCTAAACAGAAATCATGGCGAGATAAACTACTACTTGACACAGATGCTTTCAGGACATGGCTGCTTTAGGGCATACCTTTATCGCTTCAAACACGATAACTCTCCAGAGTGCCCGTCCTGTCCCGGAGTTACTGAAGACGCGGAACACGTGTTTTTTGCGTGCCCTCGATTCAACTCGTCGCGTAATGACCTGGAAATAGTTTTTAATAAGCGGATCCAACCAGAAGCATTAGTAAAAGCTATGCTATCATCGGAGGAGGTCTGGAACGCGACCAACATTTTTGCTACGGAAGTACTTAAGGAGCTGCGGTCCATTGAAAGACAAAGAGCAAGAGAAAAGCACGGATAGAGAAAAATAAAATGTGACTTCAACAATCTGAGGGAAGAGCAACAGCTAGATCCTCTCCCCGCGAAGTAATGCCTAACGGCGGTTTCCGAGGGGGAAACAGAGGCTGGAGGCAGAGGGGGTTTTTTAGTGGGTGGAAATCCCACACTACCGATCATCTTACTCTCATATACACTCCACGCGGTGTCTTTGAAAGATTTTTCCTCCTCCAACGCAAAAAAAAAAAAAAAAAACACACACACACACACACACACACACACCTACTATGCTTTGCTTGACTCGCTAGACCCCATGCACTATGTTGGGCATGACTATAAAAGTAGGTATGTAAAAGTAGGATAAGTTCGCCTTTGTACATCTGTTTCTCTTGTTAACTCTTAATTTCATGTTTTTTTTTATTTACAATAAAGAGTTTTATATACTTGCTACATATAGAGTAGTTTGTAGGTAGTTAAGATACACAAAATGTAATGTCGAGAAGGAGGAGGAGCGGTGCCTCCTGACACAGGCTTTTTTAAGCTTACAAGGAGGCTCCGGCGACTATTTTGTATAATCTTATTATCTAACTAATAAAACATTTTTCATTTTTTTTTTTTTTTTTTTCATCTTATGTCATTGTGTCAAGATCACTTTGGCACTGTACTTTGTGACACCTATATGTGTCGTTGGCGTTGAAAGGGTTAAAGCCCAGAAAAGACGTGGGACGGGGGCGCGTCGCAGTCGCGGCGCCCATTGAACCAGTTTTCATACTAAAAATGTATAGAAGCGTCGCGATCCAAAGCAGACAGAAGAGACGGGGCGGAGACGCGGCCTGCGAACAAACGACGCGGCCCCGTCCCACGTCTCTTCTGTGTGGCTTGCGTCTTAATCCACTAAAACAATGCACTAAGCACATTTGATCCATTCATGGGTCGATTACGCGATGAAGTCGCGGGAAAAAGCTGTTGTCAACTGAAAATCGTACAAGGGATTATTTTAAATATTTTGAAGTACTTAACACTAGATTGCTTTCAAAGTTGCTACAGTAAAAAAAAAGTGGATGTTGCTGACTGTACTTCTATGTGACTCATAATGTAGAAACATTTTTTGTGTTTTATACAGGGTGTCCTTAAACTTCACTATAACTTGGTACTATCCAGAAGCACAGAATATATAATAGTACTAACGTACAGATTGGCCACGCTCCGCCCCGCACCGATTCGAGTTACCCCACCTCTCAAGGCGCAGATTGCCGGAACCGCCGGAATCCAGACGGGTGCGCGCGCGATGTATGTAGGCGTACGCGTGTACAGACGTCGTCGTGCTTATGTAGATTCAAGAACGCGTATTTTGTACGTCGTGGCCGCCATGTGCCAGAAGTCAAGCTATACCAGTTCTAGAAAAATATGAAAAAAAATCTATGTCACTTAATTAAGCGATAATAGAATCACAAAGAGAGTTAAGTAGAAGTAGCCGTGGTGGCCTGGCGGTTTGATCTATGGCCTCTCAAGCAGAGGGTCATGGGTTCAAATCACGGCTCGCGCCTCTGAGTTTTTCGTAAATAATGTGCGAAATTACATTTGAAATTTACCATGAGCTTTACGGTGAAAGAAAACATCGTGAGGAAACCTGCATACACCTGCGAAGAAATTCAATGGTGTGTGTGAAGTTCCCAATCCGCACTGGGCCCGCGTGGGAACTTCGGCCCAAGCTCTCTCATTCTATCATTATATAGGCTGGGATAAGATAAGGCTCTTTCGTACTTTGGTATAATGATAAATTTAGTATACAGAAAAAGTACGCCAGCAAAAATTGTACTAATAATTAATTTTAAGGTTGATCTATTTTCATTATAACATCGCTATTTACACTGGGAGCTTTACGCATCGGAGCAAATTGGTATTGCCTATTCTCTTAGCAATTTATTTATTGATTACTAGTACATTGTGTTGAATTTTACGATGATTAAGCAAACGGGTGTTCTAGTTCATTACCTGCAGAATTTTCTATAGTAAATTTATTTTACTGTGCAATGAAAATCTCAGAAGTTATTGTTAATTAGATAATTAAATGCTGAACTAAAACTTCTTTACATATTCTAAAACAAAGTAGCTTTGTACATCAGTATATCTGTATAACCGCCAACACCTCGGTTTTCATCATCAGTTTGATCATTTTTCACGGTAATTTTATGACTAGTATAAAACAAAGTCGCTTTCCTTGTCTGTTTGTCTGTCTATGCCTCTATATGCAGTAACTCCTAAACCACGCAACAGATTTTAATAACTATTTTAATAACTAGCAACCTGAACCATCTTCACACTGTATAATTGTGAAAAAAATGCGTGAAAAATGTGAAGCAACTGCCTTTCATTATTTTATTTTTCCACCTCTATTTTTTCAAAATAACACTCGTGCAAACCCAGGGCGAGTCGCTAGTAAAGGGTAAAATTCTTATTTCTTATAATTAGCTAAGGTCATAAAATAAAGTGCAATGATCGACAATAAATCATTGTAACCAATTACCATCATTAAAGCTATCGGTATTAGAGGTCGTTGAACTTGCTGGCGCCACTCACCTATTATGTACGCAAGGCCAGGCTTGCGATCCACTGAAAGCAAAACTATGGTCTGCGAATAAGCTTAAACAATATTAATTACTTTAAGGAAAAATTGGCTTTTTCGTTTCAGGACGAAATAGATAAAATGCCGCATTTGATCGGTAATTTTGCTTTAATTGTGTCTTAGTTAAGCCGGATTTACACAATACCAGTAAAATCATTCGAGTAGCTAAGTATAGATTGGGGTACTTCGAAGGCACTCAGGATAATTTTACTCGTACAGTGAAAACTCCGCTTTAGAAATTAATTTCTATACGATTATTAGGTTCTCAAAATTGAATAAAATTGTGCATAACTAATTAAGCTGGTATTTAAATATGAAATGTTTTAGGCTTGCAATTTGTAGAAACAAATTTTTTTACCTCTGATACGTAATTCTTCTTATATGCTAAGCTTTCCTCTCTCTTTGTGATTCAATAGAATAAAAACACAAAATACATCAAGTAAGATTGGAGTCTGACAGTAATTTATATTAATTAATGAAGAACTCAAATCTCTGGTCCTTAAATTAAAAATATATTAAAAGTAGTTAAACTAGTAAAATAATTAAAAATACATCTCTCATTGGCTTAGCTGTATAGCGGTTTCGATCTTAACTAATCCATAATTAAGTCTATTAAAACTGATGTGGTTTAATATGCTAAGACACGCAATATCACTTGTTTTACATGATTCCGAACAAGAATATAAAGAGGAAGTCAACTTGTCTATTATGTCGTAAGAATATGAAGAATATGCAACAAACTGTTGAAAGAATGTTGACTTCATGGTTCGCTTTCATACCATCGTGCTATGAAAACTCCGAACTCTTCTGTAGAGTATGTTCTCATAGATCCCACCTTTACAGGTTCAACACGTTTCGAAGCCAAACTTCGCCAGTGCAAGTCGCAATCATCGGTAAACATCCTTGTCCAAGTATTTCATGAGGCAATGATTTGTTTTATATAATCCGAATGAGCCGTTTGTGTTTGCTCATTAAAATCTGGGAACTTCGTGTTTTGTAATCGTGTTTTTTTCCGATAAATTCGATACATTGCTCGGAACATTAACAGAAACTACCTGGTATATTGATGTTGGTTAAAATCGGGAAAAAAATTAAATCGCGGCATTTTCCGTTGAGATAAACACGATTATTGATACAATACCAATGTTTATGATTATGAATTTATGACATTGATGTGAGACATAATAAAAGAAAAAATATGTAATGTTGAACGAACTCGCCTCAATAATCTTAATTTAAAAGATAAATAATAATAGGACGTAATGAAGGATCTTGTAAACTGGTTCAGCCATTAAATTTAATTATTGAACATCTCAAAAATAGTAAGAATTAAGACACTAGTTTCTTTGAGAAATTAACACTAGCTGACCTGAATAATCGGAAATCAAAAAAGCACGGTGTATGCGAAAGATTGTTAGTTCGTGCGTGCAGACAGCTGGATCATAAGCTACTTTTATCCCGATATTCCTTACGGAATCCATGTAAGATCCCAAAATCCTTATCGCTAAGACTAGAAACGTGGAATTTTACACGAATGTTCATTATACAAAGTAAATGAAGACAACGATCGAATTTTTGAGAACAAATTCTCATAGATATTCAGAAAAATCTCGAAATTTCGATTCGACTGCCTTATCTAAGGAAGCGAGCGAAGCCGCGAGTAAATACTAGTATTCTAATAAATTAAGAAATATTCTAAAACATAGCGTTTAAAAGCTGATTTTATATTGACATGTATGATTGTTGCCGCCTTAAAAATAAGTTTCGAAACAAAAATAGTAGTGTGGCTTAGCTTTATACGCCGTCTTAAAAATAAACCAGAATATTTCAGCAGATTGTTGAATGGTTAGATTAATAATCCCCATAAATGTTATTGTTGCTTAGCCTATATTTGTGTCCCACCTTAGTTGCTATGTTGTTGTTTATGAATGTTTCCATACATTTAGCGATGTTCAAAGCGTACAGTTTACAGGGGCACTGAATCATCATCATCATATGAGCCAAAAAATGTCTACTGCACAAAGACCTCTCCCAATGAGTTCCACAAAAGTCGGTCAAATGGTTCCTGCAACCTTTACCCGAGGCCGTATTGTTTCACGCTTCTCTTATATAAAGTTTGCGTACCGTTTGACAGAAAGAAATAGTGATTGCGAAGGCAAGCGTTAGAAACGTTAGATAATAAGCCTGCTGATCGTCGGTACATCTTGTTGGGGACCTTCCTACGCCACCTCTTCTGGTTCGTTGTCCCCAATCTAGAACCTTTCTAATGGCCGTTGATTAATTAAATCAACCATCAGTGAAATATTTCGGATTAATTTTATGACACCTTTCATTGAAAGCATGAAATATATTCGGCGCGTCCTACCGTTGCTCAACGTGCTATGAAAACGGCTATTATCTACATAGCCCACCGAATTAGCACGCTGAAGTGGCAATGGGCCGGCTATATTACCCGAAGAACCGATAACCGTTGGGGTAGACGAGTTCTTGAGTGGAGACACTGATCGGCAAACGTAGCATAGGACGTCCTCAGACTCGGTGGAGCGTTGATCTTCGCAAGGCGGCTGGCAAGAGCTGGATGAGAGTGGCCGAGGATCATGCTTAGTGGCGTGCCATGGGAGAGGCCTATGTCCAGCAGTGGACGAGCATAGGCTGATGATGATGATGACGAATAAATTTATTTGGACTAACAATGAAAGTCTACTTTCAAAGGTTTACAAGATACGCAAACTACCGCGTTAATACTCGTATTGATACAATTAGCAATTCGGAAACTCATTAACAAAACAGCCATTGTTATTTATGTTATTTAACATTCAGTCTTGTCTGACCCCCCGCGGATTTGGCAAAACAACAAAAGATGGTGAAAGGGGATCTAACATTTGCATTGCAAATTAGAAATTTGTTTAATTACATTATTAAGTTTGCCAAAAAAAGTGTAGCTCTCTCCCGGCTTTGTCCGTTTTAGAGTCATTACACAATGTGGTTAGTTAAGAATGAATTGGTGCACATGTCTTTTTGCACTGAAAGTGGGGTAATGTTTTTTGCTGGATTTCCTTTGGTGCCGCAGACGCGGTTTTTGCTAGCTTATTTATGATTTTTAATCGAATTCCATTTTTGCACGAGTAATTCACGAATATCGTATTAAGATAGGTAGCCTTTGCACGCGGGTTTCAACACATGAACTTTTTGGTCTAGCTGTTGAATTGAAATTGATCTGATGAATCCCCAAAAATTGATCTGATAAATCCCCAAAATTTTATCTGGTGAATCCCCAAAAATTACTTATATCATGCTCTTTATTTGCTTTGTTTGAAGAACATCCGTACAAATTTATCTGTAAACAAAACACACATATTCACAAATTTTCCATTTTGCAATTATTAGGATTGACACTTATTGGTACTAAGTGGTTTGTCGATTGGATTCCATGCGATGCGACAGACGCCGAACCAGCAATGGAAATCGGAATTATTTCCATGCAAACATCCCTGTCCATGACGGAGTCATTAAATTTATACCTAGTATGCCTTAGATATTAAAGCTGTTTTGGCAGGTTTGGTAGATTATATTATATTTTTGGAATTTTATTGCAAAAACGTATTGGTATAATTTCCTAGAAACGACTTTTTGGTTTTAGTCAGGATGATCTGTGTCACTTACTATAAACTGGGTTAGCACATATTTGACTCTATAGCTTTATTTATGGTCTCCATTGTACCATAATAATTATAGGCACAACAATTGATGCCCATATCCAGTTAGCACTTTAAATACAGATTAAAATGGAAAACAGAAAGCTCAGTCGTGACAACAACTTTCAAGGGCGGGGCAGATAATAAGTTTAATCCAGAAATAAAAGCGCTAGAACCTGTCGACAATCTAGTTGTTACTAACTGTAATGGCCTAATGGTGCTGTGGAGATGATGCAGACTTTGCACTATGAAATATATATTATAGTTTAACTGTCAGTATCTCACATAATGTAGTCATTTTATTGCTTAAAATGATGGTACTTTTGTTGTATTATTATGAAGCCAGTATGTAATGTAGTTATTTTTGTAGTATTATACCACAGAATATATAATAGTACTGACGTACAGAATGGAAACGGTCCGCCCCGCACCGATTCGAATTACCCCACCCCTCAAGGCGCAGATAGCCAGAAACCGCCAGAAACCAGAAGAGTGCGCGCGCGATGTATGTAGGCGTACGCGTGTACAGACGTCGTCGTGCTTATGTAGATTCAAGAACGCGTATTTGTACGTCGTGTCCGCCGTGTGATTATACCATTAAGTCGGGGTACTTTGGCCCTAAAGGGGAACTTTGGTCGTTGGGATTAGCTCGGTCCAGATTTGATTCATCATCATCATCATCCCAGCCTATACACGTCCCACTGCAGTACAGAATGAGAGGGCTTGGGCCCTAGTTCCCACTCGGGCCCAGTGGTGGCCTAGTAGTTTGACCTATTGCCTCTCAAACAGAGGCGCGTGGGTTCGAATCCGGGCACGCACCTCTGAGTTTTTCGGAATTTATGTCATCGTCATCATCATCATCATTTCAGCCGAAAGTCGTCCACTGCTGAACATAGGCCTCCCTCAAGGCTCGCCAAACAGATCGGCCCTGCACCATCCGCATCCAAAGCGTTCCCGCCACCGTAACCAGGTCATCGCTCCATCCTGTTGGAGGCCTACCTCCACGGCGTCTTCCGGTTCGCGGACGCCACTTGAGAACCTTTCGGCCCCATCGGCCGTCAATTCTACGAGCGATGTGCCCTGCCCACTGCCACTTAAGACAAGCGATTCTTCGAACTATTTATGTGAAAAAATTATATTTGTAATTTACAGCAACCTGCACACGCCTGAGAAGAAATTTGGTAGTGTGTGTGAAGTTCCCAATTAGATTTTATTATTACATTGAAATTATGGCAAACTGTCATAAATATGGTTGGTTTTAGCTGACCGCCCACGTTTTTGTGTATTTTATTTGACATTTTTAAATGTTGTCGTTTTAATAGGGGCCGAAGTTATCTTTGAATGTTTATGACGTACAGGTATTTAAAGATTCTCTAGCGTTAAATAAAGAAAATCGTGGTCAAACTCGCCAAAAAAACGAAATCGTGTTACTCGTAACGTGATTGGTTTCTAACATACGAATGTGAAAACATTTCACTCACCTCATTTGAATCGTTTCTGATATTAATATTTGCCGAACGTGGTGTTTAGTCACGCTCATCGGCTTAAGATTTATAAGTTTTTTTAGCAAAGTGATCAGTCTTATTTTATCTCTTCTATGTTCCATGCCAACATTTAAAGAGCATGTTGAGAATTGATATTTGCTGAAGTCTATGTTTAGTCCATGCTCATCGGTTTTAAATCAGACAGTTTTTTCATCATAGTTATTGTCATTGTTATGTGTAATTTAATTTATAACTCTCTCTGAACATATTGTACTTTTATGCCCAAAACACTCCTCACAGTTTAATAAATATAAATATTTCTATTTATATTCTTCAGCATTGCGTTTACAAGGAAGAAAATACACTCCTCAAAAAGGTATAAGTATCAAGACAATTGAGAGTACGACACGAATAAACTTTACCTATTCTTCGTGTCTGCGTAAATACAATAGTAGAGCATCTTTACAACATCGAGTAAGCAAACATGAAACACTTGTTACTACTCAACCACGGGCTACGGTCAATACTCACTAATTAATTAATGCAGGAAATTCCAGCCTTTATGCTGAATAAAATGTGCGAAGGAATTACATGGTTTATTTCCTCTATCTCCATTTTATCATCGGACATCCTGATGGGGGAGCGTCATCACCCTTATGTGATTATTATTCCACTGGCGCGCACAAAGCGGTTCACTTCATCTCTCTTAATCCGAACTGCTTAGGAATGGAATTCGCTCTTAGATTATAGTTGTAATCCTTATAATTTATTGAATCAGGCGTTACTTTGCTGAGGTCCATATCAAAGAACTGAAACAATTACTTTGCTCACCGGTGACCTTAAAAAGCGTAAAAAAGCGTGTGTAAAGCGTATGGTCGCGTGTGAACAAAGTAATTATTTCAGTTCATTCCTGGGTCATTCTCAAAAAAACTGTACATATTTAGGGGCTTAATAAAACCAAAATTACGATCGCCTTTGTGTAACGTAACGAAAGTTAGTCTGCATATGAATTATATGGGTAACATTCATTACACAAAGGAATCAATTAAGTTTTGTTTTTATTAAATCCCATAATATTGTATATAAAAATAAGTCGGGTTTTCCTTCCTGACGCTATAACTCCAGAACGCACGAACCGATTTCCACGGTTTTGCATTCGTTGGAAAGGTCTCGGGCTCCGTGAGGTTTATAGCTAAGAAAATTCAGGAAAAATTTCAACAGAAAGCGGGAAAATCTTTTTTCACATACAGCGCCATCTCTGATACATAGCATGTACTACAAACCAATATACAGCGCCATCTCTGATACATAGCATGTACTACAAACCAATACTATTCTCCGCGGACGGAGTCGCGGGCAACAGCTAGTATTGTATATTTTTTTTAAAACGACTCTCCTATCGTCTGTATTGCCAGATAGGATTTATAAATATAACCAAGGGCTCTTCAAGGCTAGAGTGAATAGGCTGTTACTGAACCGGTGAGATACACCTTTTTCCTTATCTGCACTTTCCATCAAGTGAAATAGGGGTCAACCATGGGTCAATTTTCATCATCATCATCATCCTAGCCTATATACGTCCCACTGCAGGGCACAGGCCTCCTCTCAGAATGAGAGGGCTTGGGCCGTAGTTCCCACGCGGACCCAGTGCAGATTGGGAACTTCACACACACCATTGAATTTCTTCGCAGGTGTATACAGGTTTCCTCACGATGTTTTGCTTCACCGTAAAGCTCATGGCAAATTTCAATGGGTCAGTTTTCCGGAACAGAATATTCAGAAGCAATGTTGTAAAATATTATATCAACACTAAACTAATAATAAGATGGATATAAATGTCGCTCGAGCTATTATACCGGTTCAATCGTGACGGAGTGCCGTTCAAAAATGGATTACTGCAGAGATTAAGCTTAAAAGATTACGTTTATCTGGTAACTACCTAACCTGACTACCTACCTACCACAATTTTGTGAAATATATAAAAACATTTAAAAAAATATGTACACATTAGAAGCAGGAGAGGTAAGTGGCGACTCCAGTTCGGGAAGGAAATACACACGATACTGGCACCAAAAAAAAAACAATTAAGGCGCAAACCACACAGAAGAGACGTGGAACGGGGGCGCGTCGCAGTCACGGCGCCCCTTGAATCAGGTTTCATACTAAATGTATAGAAGCGTCGCGATCCAAAGCAGACAGAAGTGACGGGGCGGAGACGCGGCCTGCGCACATGCGACGTGGACTGCGACCCGCCCCCGTCCCACGTCTCTTCTGTGTGGCTTACGCCTACTTAGGTCACACGTTTTTATAGTTAAACATAAGGTGATATCCTAGTGCTCGACATTCTAATGTCCAATAGATGACACCCTGCTATCACTTCTATTGCTATGACATAAAATTAAAGATGTCAACTACTGGGTTAGTGACCAGCACTCGGACGTTAACCACATATAACAACGTGAAATCAAACGAATTATAAAACTGACCATTTTTCTAGACGATTTGCCGGTCAAAAGCCACGGATAATAGAAACATCAAACCATTAAACACATAATTTAGCGAAAGTGACATGTAACAACATAATAAACTTAGAAAACGATGCGTTTTCAATTCTATTCCATAGTCTTAAAACTTGCGTGTCAAAAAAATTCGGACGCCAATTTTATTTTGACATTACGATTCTGGCCTTGTAGCATTGAGCCGAACGGAGGTGGCATGCCGAGGATTGCGTGGTCAAACCCGATAAGTCAATATACCTACCTAATATTTTGTAATTAATTTAGATGTTTTTCGTAGTGTTCATTTTTAACAGTCAATTGTTTCCATTTATCGCGTTTGACCACGCACCCCTCGAATTATGTACTTTTTGGCGTAAAGTCAACCAAGAAACTCCTTTACCACCCTAAAGTTCAATGTCAGTTGTATGCCTTAAGATATCAAAGGCTATTGTAGCTTACAAGTCAATATATCAATCAGCCAATACTTAAGGCACAAAAAATGGTACTTGGTCAACTATACAAAAAGGAGCGATTCAACAGAGGTATACGAAATTTCAATACTACTTAATGTATTTCTCGAACACGTCGCTTAGCTCGCAAATAACGAAAAAGGAACTGTGAAACTTTTTTTTTTCTATATTTCTGCAATAGTCAAATAAAATTTAGGTACGAATCTTAGCTATAATATAAATATAACACAACAGTTAATGCAAAAAGTAAATTAAGTACACTTGCATAGATTATGCCATAAAAAAGTCAAAACTAAAAAATAATTTCTTTAATGGGGGTTTTAGGCTTTTTTGCTCTGGCTTCACTTGGAAAATCTTTCACGCCACGCCACTGCACGGTAGTTTTAGTTAAAAGAAGTCTCGTTGGTGTCTCCGGTGGGTGTAATACTCTTTCCGGCAGACGAGACGAAACGCTTTATTATAATCACAGTACTTTCGTTTGTTCAAATCGATTCGGGGCGTGTGAATTACTCGAGTGTGAACATTGTAGGTACTTGTTTTATGTAACACATATTTCCGCTGATTTCTATTCTTGTTTAAGATATATCTTTATGTAATTTCTGTATGGCGAGTTATGAGAGTGTTATTAATGCGAATGATTAAAATTACTCAAGCTATTACTGAATTATGTAGGTGTTTGTCACACGATATAGTGGCCGGTTATGCAATGAAGTAGGTACTTATCTACGATTTTTTCTCAACTTGTTAAAAATCTATTTTATAAAATAAAATTAATATTAATTATTTCTCCGTCGATCAACTTTTTTTTTATTGTTAACTTTTGTAATTTTTTAATTTTCTCTTCGTTTTTTTTTCAGTCAGTAGTGGTTCTCATGTTATAATGCTATCAAGGGAAATAGAGATTCATTAATATATTGTAGATTAAAAAACTTTTATGTATCGATACGTCCAAATTTTAATGTCCATATCTATCTCAGGTATAGTCGGGGTAAAAAAAGGTTCGTCACTTTTCGACCTTAATTCGTTAACATAGAGTCGAAAAGTGACGAACCTTTTCTTACCCCGACTATACTTTCGAACCGATTTCGATGTTTTTTTTTTTAATGGAGTGCATCTCTGATATGGTTGGTGTCATGCATGATATTTTATCAATTAATTGCTTCACATTTCTTAAATCAGTTACTTTGTGAAAACCTTACATCCGCAGTGTTCCTAAGCCGATCCATATAAGAACGTGTCAGAATATTGCGATTAAAATGTTATACATTAACTAGCTGTTGCCCCCGACTCCGTCTGCGAAGAACAGGCGTATAAAAAATAGCCTACCACCTATTCTCAGACCTACCGAATACAGACAAAAAAGTTTCATAAAAATCGGTTAAGCCGTTCCGACGAGTTCGATAACAAACACCGTGACACGAGATTTTTATATATTAGACTAGCTGCTGCCTGCGACTCCGTCCGCAAAGAAAAGCGGTATAAAAAAATAGCCTACAACCTATTCTAAGACCTACCGAATTCAGACAAAAAAGTTTGATAAAAATCGGTCAAGCCGTTTCGGAGGAAATCGATAACAAACACCGTGACACAAGATAGATTCTTATACATAATTAGACTAGCAGTTGCCCGCGACCCGTCTGCGAAGAAAAGGGATAGGTATACAAAAAATAGCCTACGACCTATTCTCAGACCTACCGAGTATAGAGAAAAAAGTTTCATAAAAATCGGTCAAACCGTTTCAGAGGAAGTCAACAAACACCGTGACATGAGATTTTTATATATTAGATGATCTTTTTTCTACATTAAAATTTCAGCTCAGTGTTTCAATAATCTTTAAAAAACAGTAGGTAGCTGCAACCTTTAAAAACTTATTTAACGTGTTTAAAAATCACGGAATAGTTTATCTAGAAAACTATCAATCAAATTGCTAACATTCCAACAGGCAACAACTTTCGACGACCGCACCGCTAACTTGGTATAATTCGCTACTTGTCATTTATTTGCCGTTAATATAGCTTTTAATTTTAGTGTCATAAAGTCGAGTATTGGTGGATCTAGGTTATGAGGGTATGGCTAGTTAAGATCGCAAGCGTGAAGGTCAAATTGGACGATTTTCCGCGCTATGATTTGTTCGGCTAGCCGTTCCGCACTATATATCGATGAATCGCTTCCAATAAAAGATGAACTGCTAATTAAATTAAGGCAAAGAGCCTTGACAGTGAAATGTGGTAATAATATCTGCGGTAATTATATTGAAAGATATAAAATTGATTAAGATATACACCGTGGGTATGGCTAATCCATCACAACCATAAAATAGATTTCTGAGCCCTGTTTTTATGTAGAAGTAAATTACGTTTTATTATTATGACCCTGGGGTTTAATTGACAATATCAACTTTTCAGAGTTCCATATCCAAAGGGTGCCAACGGGACCTTATTACTGAGACTCCGCTGTCTGTCTGTCTGTCCGTCACAGGGCTTTGTCTCTTAAACCGCAATTATTGGCAATTATGGTTTAATATTGTGGCCGCTATAACAACAAATAATAAAACTAACGTTGTGTTTAAAAACGTTACCGTACAGTCAAGGGCAAAAATATGTATACACTTTAGTACCTTGTCTATTTTCGTCATATTTGAACTGCCATATATGAACTGTCACAGTGGTTAAAGTGACAAGGTACTAAAGTGTATACATATTTTTGCCCTTGACTGTACCTACAGAATTTTTAATAGCCGTACCGAGCCTTTTTCAGGTGAAACTGTATTTAGATTGACTTTGTCATTCAGATTAACAAAAACCGGCCAAGTGCGAGTCGGACTCGCGCACGAAGGGTTCCGTACCATTATCTATAAAAACGGCAAAACAAATCACGTTTGGTGTATGGGAGCCCCCTTAAATATTTGTTTTATTTTAATTAACTATTTATTTTTGAAGAAGATATATAATTAAGTATTCTGTGAATATTACAAGCGTCTACTTGTTGGCGTTATCAATATCTAGCAAAAACGAGCAAAAAAAAACACGTTTGTTGTATGGGAGCCCCCCTAAATATAATAAATATTAAATATTTATTTTAGTATTTGCTGTTATAGCGGCAACCGAAATACATCATCTGTGAAAATTTCAATTGCCTAGCTATCACGGTTCATGAGATACAGCCTAGTGACAGACGGACAGACGGACGGACAGCAAAGTCTCAGTAATAGGGTACCTACCGTTTTTACCCTTTGGGTACGGAACCCTAAAAATCCGTTGTAATAATAGAATTCACTATGTGCTGATATTGTCCGATGTCTTTTACTATCATCACATCTACTTTTACTCTAGTTACAAAGACAGTGTAAACTAAACACAAAGTTATTAAATAATCGTGCATTACACTAGCAAATTTTGTAAAACTTAGTTTAGAACCACGTTATTCTGTCTTAGATTAGGTATTTATGTATTAGATAGAGTTAGACAAAACGTCCAAAAACCCATTTGACAGCTTCATCTTACGATCGCGTTACGTCATTCAGACTTTTAGGGGGCAAATGACATAGCGAACTGTTGGCTTATATTTTTCGGAACGTTTTCATGGCGCGTAAGCTCTATGTAGTGTATAAATAATCTAAGCATTCTGTGTACAATATGACGTTATTTTTACGTCATCCGCACCAAAAGTTCGAGCCCTGCTCATGAAGGTATTTCCAACGCGGGCGAATCGATGATGATGATGATGTTAGATTAACACGTTCATTGCGGTATCAGGTCTAATAGAACCGATCGTGAACTATACCGCGGAGCGGCACTGAAAGTACTATTCCTACCGCTGGTACGGGACAGATATCTTCGTATCGCTTAGGAGTAGAAAAGAGACAAATATAGTTTTGAGATTGTCTCGTTGAATATTTTTCATCGGTACGATAAAAACGTATCGGGTCAATTGGCCCTGACTCCGCCGGGGATGAAAATATTTTCACCTAGTGCGGATATCAGGTCCTTTCGACCGTGTACCTGATAACCTGATAGCCGCACTAGATTTAAGGTCAGTTTATCTAGTGCAGAGCTCAAGTGCAGTTGAAATAAATAACACTCGATAAATATCAGTGCGGTTTAGGTATTGCTAGTACAACATACTATATATATCTGGTGCCAAACTATAACATATTTACAGAACATTCGATGGTTTATTGTAGTTTTGTACAATAAATTAAAAGTGACGTCGCCAACCAGAGAAGCTGCCAAAAAGGTCAAAAAAATTAAAACTATGTGTGAAGCCTGCAAGAAAACATTATGTCGTGAATGCTTCAATAGCAAACACTCTTCAAGTGTTTTTTAACTTATTATTTTTAATAAAACAATTTATAATTTTATCGATATTTTATTTATACAACCCTATAACTTTATCGATAATTTAACCACTTAGTGCGGACATAAGGTCGAAAAGATCTGTCAAAATAGATATTTTTTTATATATATTTCCCACTGTCCGATTTAAAAACGGCTCAAGAGGTATGTTGACATATTTATTAAAAATATGCAACAATATTAAAATAAACTGAACTGACTACCTTCAGCGAGTAAATGGCATATAAACATATGCGTCTCGAACAGATCTATTCGACCCTATGACGCTGCATTGGATACTTGAGAAACAGGTCTAAGACGCCTGATATAGCATCAACTGAAAGTTAACTAAATAGGCTGCCGCAATGAACGTGTAAGGAGAAGCTTCACTACAAATTTTAATTGTACGCGAATGAAGTCACAGGAAAAACTAGTAACAATATCAATGTATCAATCCATTTCTCGGCCGAGTCGCTAATCGCTTTACATAACGACTTCGAAAATTAAACCGACCGGAGACGATTACCATCTTCATTCAAAGAAGGAAGGAGCCAGCTAATCATAGAATTCTCCGGTTGGTTTTATGTCCTAACTTGCACCATAATTAGTGAACACGCTTAACGCTATAAAATATCCACTAGAATAGCTCCTGAGCTTGTTAGAGTTAGCCATTGGAATAAACCGATTAAAAATACTACAAGTTAGAACTGGCTACAAGTAAATAAAATAAAAGTTTTTTACTGCGTTATTTATATCTGTACTAGCAATGCTGATTAGAGAATATACAACAATAAAAAAATAACGATCTGTGAAATACAAGCCGTCATGAAATTACAAATGGCGTTTCTATTGCAACCATTGACCAGTTACTTACACCCCTGGCGCAACGACCCAAAGTGTGTCTTGGCCTCCAATAAGAGTGCACGCCAAAGATCCCGGTCCTCCATCCATTAATCCACCATCCATTCCACTCACCATCCATCCATCCACCACTACCACCAAATACCAACTAATACTGGTCCATTGACCAGTTGATATTTTAAATCCAAACACCCGCAACTTTTAGACATAGACATAGACATAACTTTATTCGACATCAAATACATCTAAAATACACTGACTAATACACTGAGAAAAATAAAAAGAACAATAATAACAATAAAAACAAAAAACATAATTGTAGATGTCGAAAAGGAATTTGACTCAGCATAAGCTGCAGTAGATGCCTGCTACAGCGCTGATTACAAAAACAAACAAACAAACAGACATTTTTGCAACTGTAATTGCATTGTTATCCAAACTGCACATCCATGCAAAGTATCAAGTAAATGTCATTAACTGTTAATGAATTCCGTCCTGCGGAGACGATCCTGAATTCCTGACCATACCACCGGAATGTCACTATCTTATTGTATTGTTACCAGATTTACATAAGTAGGTATGCCAATAACTCAATCGGATACCAGGAAATCTTTGAATGAAGGGTTTTTGAAAATTTTTGAAACTACAATACTATATTTCATACTAAATACAAACTGAAATATATAGATGCACAGAAAAAACCCCAGAAAAAAGACCAATGCTGGGAATCGAACCCAGGTCCTCAGCATTCCGTGCCGTGTGCCATACCCCTACACCACCACACCACCACCACCATAGCTAAGCTAACTTGTTTAAAGTTGCACAGTAGCGCCATCTCTTGTCCAGGTGAGCGGTTAGTTCCGAAGGAGTGTTAAAATCTCTCGATAGAGGGTGTAACATAGATGAGCGCTTGTCACTGCATAAGGTGATGATTTAGCAGACTGAAATGTATGATGTATAGGAAAGATTCGTGTCTAATCTCTAGACCAGTGGTGGTTTAGGGGTATGGCACACGGCACGGAATGCTGAGGACCTGGGTTCGATTCCCAGCATTGGTCTTTTTTCTGGGGTTTTTTCTGTGCATCTATATTTCAGTTTGTATTTAGTATGAAATATATGATTTCACGGGATGACCGTAAAAGTAATAAAAAATGAAGTTGAAAAAATAAATACAAAAAGATACTTCATAGCTAAGCTAACTACAATACTATTTACATACTTATAAGCTAAACCGCCATAGAGGTGAGGGCAGCGGTCACAAGAGACGCGCTCGCCGCCCGCACCTCCCCCGGTACCCTTTGATTTCATACCCCTCAGCTCCTGTACCACGCGGGCGAAGACTCATTTAAACGGTTTTACTATAGGTACATAAGAATGCTAAAAGTTAAATAAATACACACATCACGCAGCTGTATCTCAAAGAAGTTGGCCAGAGCACACAAAACGCTACATACGCGCTTTTGGGGCTACTTTTAGCATTTTTACAAGCTGCTTTTTTATTATTTTTTAACTTGCAATGTAAACTATGTACGGGTCAAATCTTGGCAGTCGAATTGGACCCACTTCAAATCTCAAATTTGGTATCCTTAATATGTAGGTTGGATGACAATGCAAGTACAGTCAACAAATAGTACAGTCAACTAAAACGCTTGCTTTAAAAATGAAATTTATAACTTAAACTTATTAGGTTTAAAGTTACATAAAAGTGATACAATACAGTGAAAAGTTGCTAGCTATTAAATAAGGTCTGCATCGGAATGATAAAACTTCTCAATATCGATCTCACGCATTTATTCTTACACGATACGATAAAGACGTCAACTAAAGAACGAAGACTTCCGTTCTCATTTACCGAACGAATTAACAGTGAAAAAGTTTTTGGCAAAAATCGAACCAGTCTAGTGTGAATCGAGCTCGCGCACTGAGGATTCCGTATACATTTTTAAAGAGGGAATCCTCGTGAGGTACTTTATAAAGGATGTTGTAATCATCTGTAAGAATAACTGCTGAATGTACTATACAGCGTGTCCACCAGGTTTCCGCGAGAGTCTAACCACGCATTCCTGAGGCCATATGGAGTAATAAATGTTATGTGATTCTAGGTCGAATTATGCTTTTTAACTTTTTAATTTTTTCATACTAATAAATACGCAGTCCCAGCACCTCCACCACTTTCATAGTAAAATTTAAACATAAAAATGGAAATATCTCAAAAACTAAGCATATTTCGACCTAGGTTCAGATAACATTTATTACTCCATTTGGCCTCAGGAATGCGTGGTTAGACTCTCACGGAAAGCTGGTGGGCACGTTGTATGTATAAATATTATTCGTGAATAAAAAAGAATACGCTTCAGAATCAAGAGAGGTCTATTGATTTTAATGTTTAAAAACAAAATGTCCCTAAGTTTTTTGTGTCAGTTTTGTGAAAACTCGTATAAACTGTAAGAAAAGTGTACTCCTTGCTTTTTTATAAATGAGGATCATTTGGGTTTTTCTTCCTCAGAATCAAGAGTGCTATTGATTTTGATGTTTAAAAACAAATGTCCCTAATTTCCATACAATTTTTTTACGTCAGTTTTGTGAAAAACGTCACACACAAGACTGACCCAAAAAATAAGGACTTCATTTTCTTTATGAAAATGTGCAAGTAAAATTACCTTGTTTAAAAAAAAAAACGGCACACTCTTTTTTTGAAAATGCCCTTCAGTTAATTCCAAAACTTATGACTCTTAGGTATGTGTTATGTCTTTATGTCTTAAGTTCTGCATCGGTTAGAAAAAAGCCGGATCTCAGGAGGATAAGCAAGCACAAATTTCCTCATTGGGGGCCATCCATAATGTATGTCACACCAATTTCCATCAATTTGGACCCCCCCCCTTGTCACACTTATTACTATGATAACGGCCATTATTTTGTTCTTGTGTCACAGATCGCTTGACCCCCTCCCCCCCCCTAAATGTGTGACGTACTTTATCGACGGCCCCTTGTGAGAAGATAATGTCAGTTCAATGATGTAAGTATTGTAAGTGATGTTCCAAATCCTCATTGGGCCTACGTGGAAATTATGGCCCAAGTCCTCTTCACCTGAGAGGACGCCTGTACCCTGTAGTGAGTGGGACGTATACACGTTCCCAAGCGGGCCCAGTCTGGATTGAAACTTCACGTACACCATTGAATATCTTCACTGGCGTGTACAGATTCATCATAAAACTAAATTTCAAACATAATTTTGCAGATAAATTCTGAAAACTCAGAGGTACGAGTCCGGGCTCCAACCCTCAGTCCTCTATTTGAGAGACTATAGCACGACTTGACAAAAATTCCAAGTTAAGTAAAAGCTTTTACAAAGAGCATAGCGGTACTTTACCTCCTTCCTGTAGTAAACTTTAATTAATTACGTTAATCCGCCTGGGATTCAAAGAAGCGGAATTTTGGGCTAAGCCCATAAAATATAAGTAAGTATTTATTTTACTTAAAACGATGAGTATCTTATGTAGATATTCGTGGCAGAAAACATAAGTATACAAGGTGAAATTTAAAAAGGGATACAAAACTAGCTTGGTTTTACATGAAACACTAGAAATACAGGATGACTTCGGAGATCAAATCAGAAGTAATACGACTTAATTATGTCACCCCACAAAACAGTAAACAAATAATAAAATCAACGATGTTAGACAAATAAGTAGGTAAGTAGTTTAGATCAGTAGTGTTGTTTGTGAGACCATAGAATAACACCTCAATAATATCATCATCATCATCCCAGCCTATATACGTCCCACTGCAGGGCACAGGCCTCCTCTCTGAATAAGAGGATGTTTTACATCACCGTGAAGTTCATGGTAAATTACAGATGTAATTTCGCACTTGAATTCCGAACAACTCAGAGGTGCGAGCCGGGATTTGAACCAACGACCCTCTGCTTGAGAGGCCATAGGTCAAACCACTAGGCCAACACGGCTTTTGGGGGAGGAAGAGGTCTGTGTACTGCAGTGGGATGTATACAGGCTTGGATGATGATGATGAATTTAATTTATAAAAAACTTTTTTTACTTTCACTTAGTAGGAAAGTCCATTTGAAATTATTTTGGGCATCCCAAAGTCATTTTGTTTCGTTTCATGATCGTTTAATTTCGAAAACATCCGAGAGCGTTTGACAAAATTGATAACGAAATTACTAATAAATTACCAAATTAGGCTTCGACGGAAACCTTGTGCCATTGGCTACTGTTTCCTTAATTTAATATTCAATTCCTGAAGCACTAATAATATAAGTACACGGACAGTTAAATATTTTGTATTTTTTTAACTTAAGATTATAGATAATTAAACATGTTCTTTGAAAACTATTGAACAGATTTATGTTTCATTTAAATCTTTAAGTGCAAGTTTTTTTTGAACCAGCCATTTTTTCGTAAAACTTAATCATTACGTATAACGAAATATTTTAACCTAAACTGGCTGTAAAAAAAGATAAAGCTCTACTTTTGATGGTTTGGCTTGACAGTAAGAATTGACCTGACAGCGTAACCACAAGCTTTTATACTTTTTTTAGACAAAATCGACATAAAAAAAATATGACGTGACCTTATGACCCCACAGTTAAATAAAAAAATAATGACATTTTGAAAGTAAGGTTATGAACGCGTTGATGTCTTTTGTATTAGATTTTGTCAAAGTCAAACTAAGGTCAGCATTTTGTATGCGTGAGTGAACCGCTTATATCATTATGTATAAGTTTCATAGCAATTTTGTATCATTAACTATAAATTTTTCATCAAATTCTACCACTGAACCACGCACACACACAAAAAATACCATTCTATAGGAGGTTAAAAAAGTGATAAACAATACATCTTTGGTGCAAAATACATGATAAATGACACAGTTCTGGTTTAGATTCAAACAGGATGGATAGCCATTCGAGCACACCTTGACAAAGGAATACAAATAGGTTCGAAACAAGCGTACCTCGATTGCAAAAATAATTCAGTGACCCGTGTCTTATTTTAATTAATTAACATTCTTAACAAAAAAATGCAACGTAAATTGTAATTTAGAAATGAGTAGAGGTATATGGTTTTTAAAGCTTTTTGCTAAATGAAAACTTAACAATAGTCCGATGCTAAGATTAATAAAAAACGAAAAAGTTGTTTTCAAAAGCCCTAGTCAGGATTTGAAACCGTTCTTGGCTTACCGCGCTGACCGTGCAAAATCCAATAGATCTGTAGTGTTCCCGTCCAATTTGGCTCAAAGTAGCCTCGATTGATGGCACCATGGATTTAGCATGACAACCAAAAAAAAAATTTTTTTTAATCCTTTATTTCGTTACATTAAGTTCTGCTAATAAAAACAAAAAATATAGTCCAACGCTAGTTATGTTTTGAAAAAAAATAGTAACAAAATCTCCAGTCAATTATTCTACATTCTAAATGTAACCGTTTTAGCTAATCGATTTACCATTAAGAAATAGTCAAACGCACGCCGCGAAAGTGACGTCTCTGGGTGCTATAGAAAGTGGAGCTGTGTCATATCGAATTATTTGTCCACTATTCCGCTATTCCTCTCGAAATTCGCTCTACACGCTTACCGGATAGCCTAGTTAAGTATTTTTTTACGCGTGGTTATCGACCCCCGTGGGGGTCGCACGACTACCAAGAAGGGGTCTCGGGGGTCGCAAAAAAATTTTTTTTTTTAATAATATAATATTATGAAATGTTAATTATAGGTCATGAGTTAAAAAATAAATCTATGGGTCAGATGTAGTTTTATTAAAAAAAGCTACTGTTGTAGGTTAGAAAATGTGGAAGGAAGGGGGTCGCGAAATAACTTTACATACTAATGGGGTCGTATTATGAAAAAGGTTAAAAACACTGGTTAGTTGGTGACCTTAACTATAAAGCTGGATGTTGTAGGTTCAAATCACTTGATAAAATATAAAAGCTGTTAATTTTGAAAAAAAAATATTTTTTATCACATGCAAAGACATTAAATGGCAATTAAGTCGATTAATTTTGAGGAATAATTAATATATAGAATTTATTGAATCAGGCGTTACTTTGCGGAGGTCCATAGTAAAGAACTGAAACGATTACTTTGCCCAAAGCAAAATTTCGCGAGTGAACAAAGTAATTGTTTCAGTTCATGTATACCTATGTAGGAATCTAAAATATCTATCAGAAATATAAAAATATTCATTAAATAAAGTTGCGTTTAAATCTATGAAATATCATAGAACTTATAAAGAGTTATGTACCTATTAGATTATTGTAGTTCGGTCAACGACTTTTAAATGACCTTGCTCACTTACAGTATTAAAGACATCAACGCGCTGCACTTTTTTATATTAGTTTGGAATAAAACTTGACCGTGGTAAAACATTTTTTTTTATTTACTATATAATATAATATCACATAAATATATGTTAGTGCAAAAGTAGAAAGTGGTGATGAGTCATGTCGGATTTGTTTGTGGAATAAAATTCCACTATTTTACCAGATTGTATAATTTAAGGCGTGGCCATTCTTGCATTATTTTCTGAGAAATTTATCATGCAAATGAGTATAGTATTTTCTGAAGTGGCTGGCTGATCAGTTTTTATAAAAAGAATAGATGACTAACTATTTGAGATAATTCGAGTTTTTTTTTGCTAATCGTGTTTTCTGACTGCTAATTCGCTAGAAAAATAAAAATAGGAAAAATAACACATTAAAATTTCATTTTTTTTTATGATGAACGTAATACCTACAGTAAAATTTCATTGTAAAAAATTTAATTAAAAATACAAAAAAAAAGAGCCAAACACACACTCGCATAATAATAATAAATTGCTTTTCATCCACAATAAATTTCATTTACATAATTTTACCTACCGTGCTTTTAAAATTTTCCATGAGATTTACGCTCAAGAAAAACATCGCGAGGAAACCTGCACACACCTGAGAAGAAAATCAATGGTGTGTATGACGTTCCCAATCCGCACTGGGCCCGCGTAGCAACTACGACCCAAGCCCTCTCATTCTGGGTGGAGGCCTGTGCCCTGCAGTGGGACGTATATAGGATGATGATGATGACTTTACCTTGGTTACAATATAAAAAAAAACTCTGTCTTAATATCATTGAATAGCACAACTAACTTAACTTAAACCCTGTTTGTTTGAACACTAATTTTCATTTAAGCTTTTCCCGCAATTACTCATCATATCTATAAAAACGCTCGTTAAATATTACGTTAATATTCAAACGCATTTTTAACTCAAACATAATGGACTAAGTACATCCCGTACTTATAATAGGCCATGTTTTAAGGCCGTCATAATAGGCTGCACATCCACTAATCCTGTCTCGGTTTGTCTCAGTAAGGGCGGCTTATTTCGCATAACATTAAATTGTCATAATATGAATTTGCATAACATTGAACTGACATAATATAATAATAAAAACATGACACTTATTTAGCATACTAATGAATCCGTATTAATATTATAAACTTTAATTGTCATAAAATGAATTCGCATAATTTTATCAAGTAAATGAAGTCAGGGTTAACCCGTCTCGGTGAGGTTAGGTTCAGAAGGCTTTTTTTATAACAGCCTGATAATAGATATTTTCACATAGCAATTCTCTTCTCAAATCTTTTAATATTTATGCAAAGTCATGGTTATAACGGTGTACATTATGGGTGCGAATTAATAATTATGCGAAATAATGTTATGCCAATTTAAATAATTAATATTAAGCTATGCGAAATAATATAAACCCCTCGGATCAGGTATTGTGAAAAGGTTGATCTGGCCACGCGACCTTAGCGACTTCTGGGCTCAATTGCATAACAAATTACAAGCTATTGGCTATTTTTTATTGAAATTCACTAATACCATTGGCTTGTATATGCCTGGGGATAAATTCAGGAACGGGCCTTCATGGGTTTGGTAGCGGTTATTCAATCTTTTGGGTTGGGTTTGGTTTTGCTATTCAGGAACGCCAAAAATCGCTGGTTTGCGAGAGGTTTGGGCTGAGTTTGGGAAAAGCCTTATTTATTTATTTATTTACAAAGCGAATTAACAGGAAAATAAGGCTCATCCCAAGCTCAGCCCATTCCTATCCTCTCCCAAACGATTGAAACCGTATTGGGCCATTCCTGAATTTAGCCCCTGGAGGTGATTTCCCACAATCTAGCTCTCTAACATAAGGATGTTGCAAATTTTCTGACTACTTTAGAAAAATGAGGAGATCCTAGTGATGTTTTTCCTCACACACCACTACGCAACTGATGGGTCGTATGCTCAGTGTGCCGTATTGGTCCATGGCATTATTATTAAAAGCTACAAACAGTATGCTACAAAATACATACCTACTTCTCAGATTTTTATTTATCATACTTGAAAAAAGAAATCTTGACGATCATTTTGAAAACGGAATTCAAACACGGCCTAAAATAACTATTAGCTTGCAAGTGGTCCCTGATCAACGAAAAAATAATTCCACGATTTTAATATTTCGCAGAAATTTCCCGTGTGGTGGAAAATCCTACTTGCATTATCATCCCATATACGTCCCACTGCAGGGCACAGGCCTCCTCTCAGAATGCGAGGGCTACTTGTATTAAATGCTGACCTATTTGAACAAGTAATGGGTTATACGCACCGTAAGAAACATTAATTGTTTTTCCTGTGGACATAAACTTAGCGACTCCGAGTCAGCAAACTTAAGATTTATTTCAATGGGACGAAAGTGGGCCAGGCGTCCCATACGCCGATGTAGACTTGACTGAAAACCCAACATTTCCCAAACTCTTAACATTTACCATGTCCACATGAGACACACGAACAAAAAAATGACTATGACTCTAATACAACAAACTTGTAACAACATTATCGCACCTTCGGTAAAACAAGGGCATAACTCTAATGGACAATGTGCAATACAAATGCGAGAATACTTATAGAACAATCACTTTATTGAAGTTCTGGGGCCCTGGTGAAAAAGGGGTTAATACTGCAAAAGTTGAACAGCTGATTTCGACTTAACCCCCTTTACGCATTAAATAGAAAATAGCCGTTTAATTTCTGCAGACTTAACCCCTTTTTTACTAGGGTTCTAGAATTATTTTTACATTAAGGCGCAGCCAGCGCATGAGAAAGCTGAGCACAGAGAGCGAGCATAGACAAGACCTATGCTTTTTTACTAAAAATAAAATTGTTGCTATTTTATACAGGGTTATTTTTAATTCACTGACATCCTCTTAACCCTGAATTCCTAACACTCAAACAAATATTTTTTGTTTACGACTTTTTAAAATTAAGCACTTTTTTCCAGCACAGAGTATCGTAAAAATAAGAGGAAATCTCAAATTTTCAAAACGTTATTACACCTAAAATATTAAGTTATGACAAAAGCCATAAAACAAAAAAACATTTGCTTAAGTGGAAGGAGTTTAGCGTTAAAAGGATGCTAGTGAATTACAAATAACCCTGTATAATGTTAAAGTGCCTTTACACAAATTGTTTTTATATGTTCAGTCTTGAACTGAACAGACATAGACAATTTACACCCTTGTCTTACCAAAGGTACGATGTATATATTTCAAGTATTCATAACCCCGTGCAGTTTGACAAATAATATTGTTACTGCTAGTTATTTAAGGCGATGAGTATGAATATTTATCACTCAATTTGTAAGCGAACGACATGTTACGTGAAAACATGTAAATATTAAATCATGGATACGGATGAGTTATGTGAAATGCGCCTGAGTAATTTCTTTGACGTACTAATGGAGTGTTTCCGGGATTATTAAGATTATGTTAAAGTTTTAATTTTAGATTTAGTTGAGGGAAAGTTAGGTGTTTTATTTTTAACGTACTTATTAAGTTAGTTTTGATAAAAAAAATTATCTTCAAGCTAATTTTTTGTGTTTTATGTAATAAATGTTTTATGAATGAGTAAAAAATATACCTTGTTGAGTTTCTTGCCGGTTTCTTCTCAACAGGGTTTTTCTGAACCGGTGTTAGATTCCTCGACGTTCATAGGAGCATCAATTGATGCCTAAATTGAATAAAGAGTTTTGACTTTGACTTTAACTTTGAAAAATTGTGTGTAGTAAGTTATAGTAACTTAATATTTTTGTATACATTTTTAATCAACTGCCAAAATACCTAGTCATCTACTATATACCATTTTTTTTGAATTTTCTGCAACTTGATATTTGCAAATCTTTTTATAAACGGTATTAGAACTTGTGGTACGCAATTTTCAGGCATAACTTATATTATTTTATTTTAACAGCTTTTTACATTTAATCGTGTATCTACATTAGAAATTTCGCAATAATATTTTTCTACCACATTAATTTCCCAATATAATAAAATACGATTCTACTTACAATAATTTTTACACTCATAAAATTTGCACCCAAAAAAAATTTGCACTCACCTGCGAAACACGTACAAAAAATTTATATCACCGTTCTTATCACTGTTGTACATACACACTACACCCGCGAGCTGCGTCCGCGCAGACAGTCGGCGCGTCAGTGGCATGCTGAGCGCGGCGCTCTGGTTTTTACGCGCGTGCGCGGGGTGTACTTTCGCCTACTCGTAGGGTGCAAAAGGGTGCAAACGGGTGCCAAATGACATAACATTCAAAAAGTATAATGAACACAACACATAATGGTCATTTGACATAATGACTGATTGATTTGATCGTAATTTGATATGATCAGATAATTGATCAAATCAGTCAGTGACCGAACGTGTTTAGGGATTTCACGGGTTCTAGGGATAAAATGAGTTGACTTTGCCAGTTTGTTTCACTGACGTGTTTCATGAATTTTACCTAATCACTAAACAAATCTGGTGAAATGAAAAAACAAGTTGATTTTATTGCTGATTTTTTAATTTCACTGAACAGATTTAGGGATTTGATCAGATCACTGATTTTTTTTAAACAAATGATAAAAATGGATTCGTTATTTTAACATACTGCGCGAATTGGTCATATCCCATAGATATTTTTTCAAATCTCTGTTTTGGCCATTTTTCTGCGACACATCCATACATTGTAATGTAGACTACTAAAAAACCAATCAACTCTTCTTAAATAAATTCTTAAATCCCTTACTTGCTTTTTTAAAATTTCAGAATTTTTTCAGTCAATTATAGTCAGTTTTAACGTACGTTCATGTGCAAAAATATATACATATACTAACAAGGTGTCAAAAATATCTATACAACTCTATGTCATTGACCATATGGTTGATGTTTACATATTTTGACGCGCTGACTGTATACATATTTATGCTTAAGACTGTACAAGCACAAAAAAATCTAAAAAAAAAAACACTATTTTTTTTTCTATCAAAAAAATTGTTTAGCCTAAAGATAAATTTATTTCATGGAAGAATATAAAGTGAATTATTGTAAGAAAAAATATTCTAAAAAAAATTGGTTCCCAAAGCTATCTTAACAGTTTTACATCGTTCCGCATTGTAAAATGGTACACTCATTACTCATTATAGAATAAGCCGTGAACTAAAAATTATATCCCCAGGAAATATGCGTTTATGGGGGATCTAAAACTAATCGGTTTACTCGTATCCCTAGGGACTTCCTTCTAAGGAACCACTTAGATTTTAGTTAGATGTGCCTCGTTATAGATCTTGATGCTGCCTTGTTAGTTATATCTTTATCTATACAGGGTGAAATTTTGAACGTGATACAAAATTACAAAATTAGTGTTTTTAGCTTAGTTAATGCTGGATAACATAATGCATTTACCCAGTTGTTAGAATAAGACAAGTATTGTTAAATTTGAGGTGTCCTACAAAGTATGAAAATCCAAAATTTTATCAGACCAATTTCAACAATTGAGTAAATGCATTATGTTATCCAGCCTTAACTAAGCTTGAAACACTAATTTTGTATCACGTTCAAAATTTCACCCTGTATAATATACAGGGTGACACAAAAATTATAATACAAAATTAATGTTTCTTACTTAGTTAATGTTGTAAAACATAATGCATAAACTCAATTTTTAAAATTAGTGTGTGAAAATTTTGGTTGTTCATACTTGTTGAAATGAAATCACGACCTCAATATATGGACACCTCAAACACTTCAAATTTAAATAAATAAATAAATATCATGGGACAATTCACACCAATTTACCTAGTCCCAAAGTAAGCTAAGCAAAGCTTGTGTTATGGGTACTAAGCAACGGATAAACATACTTATATAGTTAGATACATACTTTATACATATTAAACACCCAAGACCCGAGAACAAACATTCGTATTTTTCATACAAATATCTGCCCCAACACGGGAATCGAACCCGAGACCACAAGCTTCATAGCCAGGTTCTCTAACCACTAGGCCATCTGGTGACCCTGTATAGCTGTGCTTGCGGTTTTACCTGCGTTTCCATCATCATCATATATATTATACGTCCCACTGCAGGGCACAGGCCTCCTCTCAGAATGAGAGGGCTTGGGCCGCAGTTCCCACGCGGGCCCAGTGCGGATTGAGAACTTCACACACACCATTGAATTTCTTCGCAGTTGTACGCAGGTTTCCTCACGATGTTTTACTTTACGGTAAAGCTCATGGTAAATTTCCAATGTAATTTCGCACATAAATTCCGAAAAACTCAGAGGGGCGAGCTGGGATTTGAACCCACGACCCTCTGCTTGAGAGGCCATAGGTCAAACCACTAGGCCACCAAGGCAATAAATGTGTTACAGCATTATATTGTCCAGCATTAACTGAGTAATAACTAAAAATAAATAAAAATAAAATAAAATAACTGTAAGGGGTATGTATTACAATACCGAAGTACGAAAGACCGAATGTATTAAAACATCGAATGTGTCAAAAGACCGACACGATTTTTTTCTGAAACCGTTAACTTTTTAAGATTGTTATAAAACAAACCTAACCTAACCTAATGGGTTCTGTATGATGCCGTTTTAATAAATTCTGAGAAGTTTACGGTTTCAGAAAAAAATCGTGTCGGTCTTTTGACCCATTCGATGTTTTAATACATTCGGTCTTTCGTACTTCGGTATTGTAATACATACCCACTGTAAGAGCGCGCGCAGACAGAGAGCGGTCTGGAGTTCCGCGTTCAGAGTTCTGCTATCTTTCGAATGTACTGAGTCCCTTACGATAACGCACACAGCAGGCGGTCGAAACTCTCGAACGGTCAAAACACAGAACTCTGAACGCGGAACTCGGAACTCCAGTACCTCTACCATGAGTTACACTAGTTTACAGTGACCGTACTCGCTAGCGACGGCGTAAATGATTTGTATGGAGAATTGTACTTCCGTAAGTGACCGCTAGAGGCGCTGTACACAATTCTCCATACAAATCATTTACGCCGTCGCTAGCGAGCACGGTCACTGTAAACTAGTGTAACTCATGGTAGAGTACAGACCGCTCTCTGCCTGCGCGCGCTCTACATTAAAAGTTTTAAAAACCCCCAACGCAATTAAGTCTAAGATCCCTTCCGCAGCACGCAAAAGAGCTGATATAACTTTGAAACGGCTGAACCAATTTTTATAAATCATACTAAGAACCATCGCCAAGAAACCAGTTTACAAATAAAAAAATCGCATCCAAATCGGTTCACCCGTTTAAGAGTTGTGATGCCACAGACAGACACATACACACACATAGCGGTCAAACTTTAAACACCCCTCTTTTTGTGTCGGGGGCGGGGGTTAAAAAAACACTAATTTTTGTGTCACCCTGTATATCGTGCTTGCGGTTTTACCTACGTTTATGGTTAGTATATCTTAGCGTTATATGTTATAAAGCCTATAGCCTTCCTCGATAAATGGACTATTCAACACAAAAATATTTTTCAATTCGAACCAGTAGTTTCCGAGATTAGCGCGTTCAACTAAACATACAACTCTTCAGCTTAATCATCATCATCATCATCCCAGTTTATATACGTCCCACTGCAGGGCACAAGCCTCCTCTCAGAATGCGAGGGCTTGTTCCGTAGTTCCCACGCGGGCTCAGTGCGGATTGAGAACTTCACACACACCATTGAATTTCTTCGCAGGTGTATGCAGGTTTCCTCACGATGTTTTCTTTCACCATAAAGCTCATGGTAAATTACAAATGTAATTTCGCACATAAATTCCGAAAAACTCAGAGGTGCGAGCTGGGATTTGAACCCATGACCCTCTGCTTGAGAGGGCATAGGTCAAACAGCTAGGCCACCACGGCTTTCAAACTAATCAAACTAACATACAAACTTTATTACCATGAGCTTTGCGGTGAAAGAAAACACCTGCGATAAATTCAATGGTATGTGTAAAGTTTCCAATCCGCACTGAGCCCGCGTGGGAACTATGACCCAAGCCCTCTCATTCTGAGAGGAGGCCTGTGCAGTGTGCCCTGCAGTGGGATGCACATAGGCTGGGATGATGATGATATCTCCGAAGCCGTTTTTTTAGGATCATAAAAAAAGAAAGAAAGGTGCAATAAATAGTTATTTGTGTTACAAGGGGCCAAAACAATTTTTTGTTCCTCGAGGGCGTTATTTTGAATTCAGAGCGAAGCGATGGATTCTATAGTAGAATCCCGAGCGCAGCAAGGGATTCTAAAGTAGAATCCTGAGCGTAGCAAGGAATTCAACATACGCCGCCTGAGACCAAAATGTTTTGGCCTCGAATGACACACACTATTTTTCATTACTAAATATGAGAAAAAGAAAGAGTTACGTCTCGAGATCGTATGTATAAATTTAGGACTGAAAGTATAAATAAAACAAATCATTACAATACAATACAATTATTGTTTACTGGCCACCACAAAGAAAATATTACAGAAAAATAGGTAGGTACATGGAGAAAAAAGAACATTCAAATAAATCAATCATTATGTAAAAATTAAACATTTCTATTTATATGGGATACATTTTGGTAATTCGTGAATGATATGTTATTGGTTTTATTTGGGACTTATCACAGTCGAACTCATTTTTAATTATTATTTGCACGAACTTTGCGAACACTTTGAAAATCTTTGAAATAAAATACAAATGAAATATAGAAGAATGCACGTGACAGTTTTTTTTCAGCGCGCATTGCCGCTATCTAACAGGCCAGTAACTTCTTCATACATTTCACGCGCGCGCCTCCAACCAACCTAACTACGCTAATCTATCAGAAGGACAAATTCGGACCAATCAGAACAGAGAAAATTCAAACTCATAAGGGGACAAAATTGAGTTTTGTTCCCGTTGTCCTCTAAAGCCAATTGGCGTTTTTCGAACAGGTGTGATGAAAAAGGTATTTTTGAATTTTCCCGCCTTGACCCTAATTTTATGTGTGCCCGGACGAAGTCGCCGGTAAAAGCTAGTTAATTTACTTACAAACCATAAAGTTGGGGGTCGGGGTACTTCGGGATTCTTGCCGGTTTCTTCTCAACAGGGTTTTTCGAACCGGTGGTAGATTCTTCAACGTTCATAGGAGCATCAATTGATGCCTAAATTGAATAAAGAATTATGATTTGACTTGACTTGAATACCTTCCATTCGAGATAGTTTGAGACCCTGGGAAGGACATAGGATAGTTTAATTCCGGAAAATGGCATAGTCACCGCGGGATAGAGATAAATGAATTATTTTCAGACGGAGTCACGAGCATCACCTAGTATTACATAAAGTGACCGCGTAGTCATTTGAGTTTTGTAACTGTTTCAAAATTTTACTTCAGTAATTTGTCACCAACAAATCGTTAAGTTGGTTTAGAATTGATCAAAACAAAAGGTGATCATTAATTTTGAAGTATTACTCAAACAGTCTTGACCTATTTTCAAAATCCACATAGTATTTATACGGTAAGTTTAAAAAATAAAAACTCGGCTGCCGAGGAGGAGTGATAGACGAATTTTATTTAGTTTAAATAGGTATAGTCGACCAAGTAAGTCATCATCATCATCATCATTTCAGCCGAAAGACGTCCACTGCTGAACATAGAATCACCAAACAGATCGGCCCTGCGCCATCCGCATCCAATGCGTTCCCGCCACCTTCACCAGGTCGTCGCTCCATCTAAAATTATTCCCTCAAATTAATATTTTTAGAAGAAGTTTTTACAGCATACTTGCTTCAAAAGCCGTTGCAACTCAATCGCACCCAGCATTAAGTAGATTAAAATTTACGAAGCATTAAGGCAAAGCCTTAAACAATTGCCCCAATTAAGCCGATGCAAGTAACGTATCTTAATGATAGGGTAAACACCCAGCCAGTGGCCCTCTGATATTAATAACTCTTATTATCTATTAAAGCGCGCGTCTTTTTCTAACAAAGTACAATGGTTCCCTACAAGAATAAAAATAAAATAAATAAATGGGTGATTATCTTTTTAGCGCCTTCCGTTGCTATGGTTTACACAAACTTTGTCTCCTGGACAACCTAAGTATTCTTCTATGAAACAGTATAAAAATATCACTTGGACAATCGGCGACAGAGTAAACAACACCAAAAAGTTGATTCACACCAAATTGACCTAGTCCCAAACTAAGCAAACCTTGTACTATGTTTACTCTAGACAACAGATAAACATACTTATATCTATAGATCAACACATACTTAAATACATAATACACCCAAAACTCGAGCACAAATATTCATATTTTTCATCGAACTTGGGGCCTCAAGCTTCGCAGTCGGGTTCTCTAGCCGCTAGACTATTCGGACGTTTGTAGAATGTAATGCAGTATTTTGCATGCAAATAACCTTTGGATGCAGTGCCTACTGAATCCAAATGACTACTGAATCTTAATGACCCTACGAATGTATCACTACGCCCGCGTTAAAATGTCCACTCTCCTAATAGTCTACTCTGCTAATATATCCAGACACTACTTCTTCTGATATAGTGGACTTTCTGATATAATGAACATTTCGATAACAGTAGGTGTTCTGATATACTGGACCAACTGATATAGTGGATTGAAACAAAATACGGAACGTCAACGTTCAAGCCATACCAGATGGTGAATAATAAATCCCGTTTTTTCCTTATCGCGTGGGAATTTGCCAAAATTCCGATTTTACTGATTTTATCGATATAGATTCCCACTGAATTAAATGTATAAATCCTATTTATAACTTATCCTGTGGGAGTTTCATATATCCTGAAATAGCTTTTGAGTTTTATAATTATTTAGTTGCATGCCGAATTTAAAGAGCTTAGTAATCTTATTTCATAGTTACGGAGATAGGGTCACATTGGATCCAACATATACATCCAGTTTTTTCCCTATACTGTGGGAATTTCAACAAATCCGACTCTGACAGTAATATAGGGATGATAAAATGTAGCCAACTTCCGAAGGCCGTTGGGAAGTTTTTATAGTTTCTCAAAATTTGACATTATTCCTTGGATGAATCGTAAAAAATATCTACTTCAAAAAGACTACTTAAAGGTTTGAATCGAACGTCGATGAGGCACCCCGTTATTGAGGGCAGGACTTTTCTTTGTACATTATTTGGCTGTAGATAGATAGATTCACAACAGCATAAAGCTCAAAGTACAACAGAAAATAAATTCTCTTACCAGAGTGATCGGGTTTTACTCGCTGTAAAAAAAAAAAACAAAAACAAAACGCGTTTTCCCAGAGATATAGCCTGCCTAGTTAAGATTTTTTGCCTCTCAAAATTTCATTGCAGTTGTTAAACTCACTCAAAACATACGTAATAAAATTTTATTGCGTACTAGTTTCAGTGTTCGTTAAAAAGTATAGAATGTGATTAAAAGACAAACTGAGAACATTCTAAATTGAAAAAAAAACATACGACTGAAGACAAAGTTGCTCCTACAAAAGTAACCAAGCTGTGGGCGCCATTAGGTGAACTAAATACCATAAAAGCGCATTATAAAACTAAAACCTGAAAGTATCTGATCAACGAACCCCAACTCTGTTGCGTAATTGCTCACACGCCTAACATTCTTTATTAGCGTAAATGTGGTTAATCTACTTAATAAACCTATACAACAGGGTTTTTTGTTTTGATTAGCACAACATTTGCTTAGTGAAACTTTAAGGTGCTCGGTGCGTAAGTATAATTAAATCAAATCAAATAATCTATTTGGCATAAGTACACAAGTATACATGCAAATAAATACAATTATGAAGTCTGTTACAAATAGAATTTATGATACAATATTTTTTATAATATTAAATATTATGAAGTTACTTTTTACAGCAACACTTGATCATTCAAAGTTTTAATAATAAATTAAATTGAATTAAATAATGTAAAAAAAGAAATAATGTCATCTGAATGGCAATTTAAATAAAAATAAATAAATAATGAAACATGTAAATCTAATAATAATAATAATGATTTCTCAACCCACAGATTAACGCACTCAGCAACACCATGTCCGCATAACTGATATTATTGATACTCACAACAAATACTAAAAAATAGAATTAAATAAATATTTAGGGGGCTCCCATATAACAAACGTGTTTTGTTTGCTCGTTTTTGCTCGATATTGATAACGGCAACAGGTCGACGCGTGAAATATTCACAGAATATTTATTTATATTTAAATTAAAATAAAACAAATATTATTTATAAATAGGTGTTTTTTAAAATGTGTTTTTTTTTGCCGTTTTATGGACACGGAACCCTTCGTGCGCGAGCCCGACTCGCACTTCGGCGGTTTTTCAAATTTAAAATCCAACCGTGAAATGTTCTTATATAGTATCTATAGTTAGAAGCTGGACGCTGAGTGTTTTACCCTATATTTTTTGCAAAAGTTCTTGATAAACTTTTTATATATTAGACTAGCTGTTGCCCGCGACTCCGTCTGCGACGAATTGGGGTATAAAAAATGGCCTACGGCCTATTTTCAGACCTACCAAATATGGACAAAATAAAATCATAAAAATCGGCCAAGCCGTTTCGGAGTAGGAGTTCGATAACAAACACCGTGACACGAGATTTTTATAGCTGACACCGTCGATCCACATGTCGATTTGTTTAAAGGACTAAGGGGCTGTTTCACCAGTTTTTTTAAAGTTCGGATTAGCTTAATCATAACCTTATTAGTCAAATGGAATAAAAATTCTGTTTCACCAGTCTTGATTAGCGCTAAGTGACGGACAAACTATTTCTTAATTTGATCAGGTGGCATTTAGAATTTTTATCCGTCACTTAACTTTTTAATTAGTTAGTTTATTTTTTTGTGGCCATGGTTGGAGAGCCCTTCAGCCGGTTTCAGAAAAATAAATCAAAGTATTTTTTATTTTTTAAAGAAAGAAGTCATGCTAAATTACAAACGAGAATTTAAATATCAAGATTTGAATAAAAAAATATAAGTCCGCCTTTAGTATGTAAAAATAAATCCAAAATTTCGTAATATTTTTTAATTACAGACTTTTTTCAGTGGCACAATCGTTTGTTCTACCCGAACTTGTACATCGCCATTAAAAAAAAGTTAATCTGTTAAATGGTTTGGCGCCACTTTTCAATTCGTTTTACGTGATTTTATTTTTCTTTGTTATTGTTAACAAAGTATCGTAAATAAATACCGTTTTTGGTTTAATTATAACGTTACACCTTTGTTTATGCAAAAAATAGATGTATTTTAAAATTACATAGTTTACGATTTCTTTTGCTTTAATTATGAACGACTCTTTGAACGAACTTTGCGTGGTCGTGAAATGCGACGTTGCCATTCCGACTTTTTGTTAAACCGACGATTAGTTAAGTGGTACTTAGTTTGCACAGGACCGGAGTGGTGAAACTGAAAAAACACCGGCCGGCTTAGTTTATTCATTGGTTACGTAACCAGTAGTTTAACAATAAGGTGATGAAACACCCCCTAAGTATCACAGTACCCAATTAAACCTCAAAGTCGTGTAAAAATCGGGCCAAGTTCTTAAGTAGGTAGTAAAATCTTTAATACCCTTATCTAGATCTTGGCTTGCATGTCTGTACAGCCTGATATACTCTGGTTAACATTGATCTGATCATGAAAATTCTCTTTTTTTTTATCTAATTAGAGGAAACACTTGTCTTATTAAAGTTTTATTAGAAATTACGTCTTTCATCTGTGACGTGCCGTGAAAATAGCTTAGAATATATTATTTAAAATCATTTGAAGGTAGACTTACTAATTGAATTCAATTTATAACAATTTGTTGCTATTAAATTATTAATTTGGCTATAGTAATTTAATTTGTAGTGGTTGTCTACATTATGGACTTGCTTCTGGAAAGAATTATTTCATTGTCATTCATAAAATAATCTATTTCAACGCAAAAAAACATATTAGGTTGGTAATAGGTTTTCATTGTCTGTCTGTCTGCTTGTCACAACGCTGTAACTTTTGGACCGTTATAGGTAGATAGGTACATGGGATTTTCACAGAGTGTGTGTGACTACATCCGCTGTAATCTTCTAATATACAATAATCTCGTGTCACGGCGTTTGCTATCGAACTCCTCCGAAACCGCTTACCGATTTTTATGAAACTTTTTTCTCCACATTCGATAGGTCTTTTTCATACCCCTATTCTTCGTGAATGGAGTCGCGGGCAACAGCTAGTTATCTATATATCTGTGTAATATTCATCATCCATTAATTTTATCTGAAAGATGCCAACTGCTGGATATAGACATAAATTCCGAAAAACTTAGCGGTGCAAGCCGCGATTTGAACCCACGACCCTCTGCTTGAGAGGCCAAAAGACAAACCACTTGGCCACCACGGCTATAACAGTGTCATTAGGCAGACATTTAAAATTTGAACAGAGCGTGTGTAACTATTGCCTTAATGAAAACTAGCTCATTACAGCAAAATAAAACCACATAAACTGTATTTGTTCTAACTACCTACATCCTGTACTCCATGACGTGAATGAACATTGCGTTTTTTCAAATGAGTTAAGACTTTGTACAGATTGTAGCGATTATGCGTTTCTTGGTGCGTAGACGCATCGCGATTCCGTGTCTGTCTCCGATATATCATAAGAATGAGTGGAACAGACTAACAAAGTATGCGATTTTTATCATTTCATCCAAGTAATAAAAACGGACCAAGAGTGTCGATTATCATACGAAGGCGATTCTTGAATGAAAATCCTCTTAAATTTCTAACTTTTTAGTGTTTTCCCGCGACTCCGGTGTGAAGAATAGGGGTATAAAAAATATCTTACGACCTATTCTCAGACCTACCAAATATAAATAAATAAAAAACCGAGTGTGCTTTAGACCACACGACTGAAGTAAAACTTCTTCAGCTCCAGCTATATGATGTATATATAAGTATATATATAAATCACACTCGGTTTTTTGTCTGCAATAATAAATTAAGTAGTTTTAGTACAAACCCTTCAAAAAAAAAAACAAAAATGAAACCAGGCGGTCACCCATCCAAGTACTGACCGCGCCCGACGTTGCTTAACTTCGGTGATCCATACAACGTGGTATGGACGTTGGCGATAATGTAGTCGAATTTTATCACTATAAGGAGAAAATGTAATATATAATTATGCTTGTATTATACAAATAAACCTTCCTCTTGAATCACTCTATCTATTAAAAAAGACCGCATCAAAATCCGTTGTGTAGTTTTAAAGATCTAAGCATGCATATGGACAGACAGACAGCGGGAAGCGACTTTGTTTCATACTAAGTATGTAGTGATGATCAGGATGGCAGCCGGTTCGGATTTATAACAAAAATTTCGCATAAGCCGAAATCCCACGTGAAACACCCCGAATGGCGTCAATACTGCGAAATGTGTATGTGTAGACTGCTATTGATATTGTAGTAAATAAACCTGCATGTTTTTGATTGAAAAAATTGACAAAAGGATGTCAAAGTAGGTACGGTCGACCAAGAAAGTGGTCTAACAGTTTTGACAAAAGTTTCTGTGATATCTAAATATCCCTAAGTCACTGTCATCATGTTATTGCAAGGGAAAATCGACCTCGTTGTATCATGACGTGCAAATGAACTTCGTCCTTAGGGGGGTAGACCATATTTTTGGCCGACTGTACACGCGGGTAGTGGCACGAACAGCGTGATGCGTCTGACAGCGCAAACGTAGCTGCGTAATTTACATGATTGATATAATAAATATAATATGTATAATAAACACTATGTACATCTATAAAGAAGTCCCACATGTAAATGAGTAATGGATCGCGTTGGTATTGCGATGGGTAGGTGGGGCTGGGGTAGGTGCATTTGGAAAAGTTTGTTTGGATAAAGCGATTCGGATAAACGGAAGTTTACTGTCTTAGCTGACCGACGTATTTATGTTTTTTTTTATTAGACCCGTATTTCATATTAAAATTTGCCAAAGTTAAGTATGCTTCAAACTCTCTACGAGTCCATTTTCAACCTCGAGCTCAAACTCTCATTTGCATAGGTAATAGCGATTTTCAGTATTGTTTTATTCGAATTACAGTTACTGGGCACGCGGAAGCTCGTGAATTCAAAATTGTTTACCACAATGCAATGAGCCGTGGCCATTGGACCCCATAGTTGTTTGCAGAAGCACTATAACGCTCCAAACAAGACCTGGCAGCGAACAAACACTGTTCCTAGGGTTGTGACTTGAAATCAAATTAAAAAATAAATCTCCGAAGTCCTGACTTGTCCTAAGGCCCATACTACACGGGCGGTTTCCCGCCGCGGGAAACCGCTCGACGGAGCTGCGCAGTGTAGTTTGCACCATACAACTTCCATATAAAATTGTGTCTAGTGGCGGTTCAGAAGCGGTTTCCCGCGGCGGGAGAACCGCCCGTGTAGTATGGGCCTTACTGATGCTAGGACCATGATGAGAGTTATACTCGTAAGTTTTGTAATTTTGAAAATTATTTAACCAGGTCGCATTTCCCGTCACGCCTCGAGGACCAATCACCTTCTCGAGGAGTCCTTACTACCGCCAACGTGTCGGCTATTCTAGAACCGAACGGTATCGCACGCGACAGCGGCAAGAGGCCCGACGGCATGTCGCTTATCCTGGGGACAGGGTAGGAGTCTTGTTTGGGATGCGACCTGCGTCGATACGGTGGCATCTTCTCACGTTGCCACCACTTTCATCCGAGCAGGTGCGGCGGCCACTTCGGTAGCGTTGTGTAACCCTTGCTTTTTAAATGAGGGAGTAACTCGTTTTGCCTTGCGAGGTATTCGCGAGGTACCCCTCATTTGAGGTGAGGTGAGGTGTGAGGAATTAAAACGATCGCAATTCGCAATGAGTTGAATGAGTAAGTGAGTAGCGAGGCGCGCGCATCGTTCCCGCTTCGTATAGTGAGTTATCTGTGCTCGCGCCTCGCGCCTCGTTATCTGTGCTCGCACCTTGCGCCTCGTACTCTGTGCTCGCGCCTCGTTATAGAAAATGAGGAGCTAAATGAGGTGGTTCAAAGTCGCAATTCGAGTACTCCCTCATTTTGTCGTGATGAGGAACTCAAACGAGGTACCTCACGAGTGAGGGACTCATCACTACACTACGGCTAAACGCCTCAAACGGCGCAAATATGCCTTACTTATTTGCACCGTTTGGGTTAGAAACCCTAGCCCCATGGGGTCCAAACGCGAAGGAACTCGCAAAAGAGATTTCTTTGTGTCTTGCAAAACGACTGACGACCAGAAAGCAGGCATCTATTTCCCCTAACGATTGACTCTCTGGTCTGGTCTGGTCTGGCCACTCAACGCGGAAACGCTGCCTGCCTCCTGGGAACTAGGTATGCCGTCGGGCGATATCTTAAGATATTTTATTATAAAAAAAGTACAAGTTGCATTGCATTGCGGCGCTTGATTACCTACTTTAAACACGTTTGCTTTGCGGCCACGCAATGTATTGCAACTTGCGCAATTTTTCTTGCAGGTCTAAACTTGACTTCAGGGTTCCTTCTTAGAATCTTGCAAAGTTTCGCCAGTGTGTTGTTTGATTTTTGTTGGTATTTTCAAGTAGGCAGCCCTATGTTGGCGTTATATTGAAAAAAATGTGGACGTAATCTGTCCGAGTTTTTAACCCTTTGACCACCGGGTTAGACTACACAAAGTCCAAAATTGTATGTGAAAGTAATTAGGTTTACCAAGAGCTGGCGATCGCTAAGGGTGTTAGTGCAGTTTTGTTCTTGATTAAGCTTTTATTTAACTTGCAATCGAATTTCAATCGCTTCTAATTATTGGATTGACTTAACAGATTCCCTGTCCGGCGTGAAATGTGCGGCGTTATTACGACACGTCCCCATAGTAACAATGACATTAAACGCTCATAGAGTCATGAGGCTCATGTGCCTCATGGACGTACCAGTAAAGTGGCACATGTTGCGCATGTGCCTCAAAGAAAATTTGAATGACATACGGTTTGGATGACAATGCGAGTGCAGTTAAATAGCAAAAACAACTTGTACCTATCTTCTTTTTTTTACAAAAACTCAATATGTACATTTTGTATTTCGTAAAAAACGGCTGAGTGCGAGTCACACTCACGCGCTAAAGTGTCATTACCTAACGATTAATTTACAAAGAGATTTGGTTTACCTGTTATCTTTACTTCATCTTAGCCTTTATGTCCCACTGCAGGGCACAGGCCTCCTCTCAGAATGAGAGGGCTTGGACCGTAATTCCATGCAAGCCAAGTGCGGAATGGGAACTTCACACACACGCCATTGAATTTCTTCTCAGATGTGTGAGGTTTTCTTACGAAGTTTTCCTTCACCGTAAACCTCATGGTAAATTTCAAATGACGTAATTTCGCTCGTTTCGTAATTTGAGCTCGGTTTCGAAGAAACGTCCCTCTAAGATTATTTAAAAGCGAAAAAGTTTTTCGGGTGTGCCGGTGGGATTCGAACCCACGTCTCCTGGGTATGCGCCCCAACGGGTGTTCTACCAATTGAACCACGTCGCATCCAACCGATTCCTCCGAAATTCTTAATCGCTTACATACGCCAACAGTGGCGTGTGGTAACATCCATCGCAATTATTAGAAGCTACGACTCCTACGTTCTACGAAATGCGTAAGAAATGATGTACCACATCTATTTATTCAAATATTATTTATTTTATTATTGGTAGAACACCCGTTGGGGCGCATACCCAGGAGACGTGGGTTCGAATCCCACCGGCGCACCCGAAAAACTTTTTCGCTTTTAAATAATCTCAGATTCGGTGAGCAGCCGTACTGCTAATAAAAATAAATAATAAACGACCCTCTGCTTGAGAGGCCATAGATTAAACCACTAAATATATTTTTTTCTATTTTTTTTTAACTAAAGAAACATTCATCAGCATCATCATCATCATTTCAGCCGAAAGACATCCACTGCTAAACAAAGGCCTCCCGCAAGGCTCGCCAAACAGATCGGCCCTGCGCCATACGCATCCAACGCGATCCCGCAACCTAAACCAGGAAGGAAAGAAACATTATCGATGTGTTATTCTAATAAAGTCAAAACCAGTCGATTATCTAACATTCTCACACAGTATTAAGATTCCATTGAACTATCTTCAAATTGACCACGAATTATGCCCCAAACAAAAACAACCTCAACCATTTCGGTCTTGCAAAATTTTACTTTTGCACAGACAGTTTTATTGCTAGCTCTAATCTAAAAATAAGCAGGTACCGGCGTTGCGCATATTTACAGTTGGGTGTATTAAAATAATTGGAGTGCGATTTGCCGTTCATGAATGAAACAACGAGTCACGACTCTGCAATGCTAAAGGCGAGCGAGTATTCTGGGGCGAGGAAACTTTAGCAAAACTGCAAAAGGAACGCTGTAAATTGCCGTTGTCGCTTGTGAAAATTCGGATACACAGTATATTTACCTAAACTTCGGCGACGGCGGTGATGTTGAAGGGTATGGATGCGGACTCAATTTAATTTTATTAATAAGTAATTAAAATTCCCGGAATTTTAAATGAACAAGGCCAAAATAAACGCATATTCCAGTATTTTAATGAACTATTTGAATTTATGTTCCATGTAAGTACCTAATTTATGTCATTTATTCAACTATCAAAGTAGGCAGACCGTTAATTTTTGTATGAAAGTTTACAACAGAACGTTTTAGTCAGTCATTTTGTATGGTTAACTATCATTAAACGTGGTTCAACTTTTTGGCCATCACCCCTTACTCAAAACAAGAAAACCAATCGACTTTAACTCAAAAACCCCCGTTGAAGTGTTTTAATCGCACAATATGACTGTGACCTCAAGCGATTTCTTCCAATTATCCTATGAGTATGTTAGTCCTTGTGTGGTCGTGAAAATCGTCAATGTAAGATCGAGAATTTGTGATTTTTTTATGGTATAGGGGTAAACGAGCAAACGGGTCGCCTGATGGTAAACGATTATCGTCGCCCATGGACACCTGCGACACCAGAAGAGTCACAAGTGCGTTGCCGGCCTTTTAGGCTGATGATTAACTAGAAAATATAACAGAATCGAATTACTGCCCCGTGTTGTGTCGGGTTTAGAATTACATCTCTCCATTTCTTCCGTGGATGTCGTATGAAGCGACTAAGCCAATAGCACAGAATATATAATAGTACTGACGTACAGAATGGAAACGGTCCGCCCCGCACCGATTCGAATTACCCCACCCCTCAAGGCGCAGATAGCCGGAAACCGCCCGAATCCAGAAGAGTGCGCGCGCGATGTATGTAGGCGTACGCGTGTACAGACGTCGTCGTGCTTATGTAGATTCAAGAACGCGTATTTGTACGTCGTGTTCGCCGCGTGCCAATAGGTTAAGGTGTATTGTAGGCGATAGGCTAGCAGCCTGTCACTATTACCTTTAAACCTAAAATTGCTAAAAGTGGCCTCGAAACTAAAATGTAACGTTTCGTGTGCTCTGCCCACCCCCTTTGAGAATACAGGTGTAATTTTATGTATGTATGACCTGTGTTTTTTTTATGACGAGAGGGAGGGAAACGAGCAAGCGGATCATCTGATGGATTATTTATAACTACCGCCCATAAACATCAACAACTCAAAAAAGTCACTGACCTGTTGCCGGCCTTTAAAAAAGGAGAGGGAATAGGGGAGGAGGAGAGGTATTGGGCCCTGGGCGCTCTCGCTGACCGTACGAAACGCAGCAGGAGTTTTGCTGCTTCACGCCGGTGTTCTGCGAGAGGGTGGTACTGCCCCGGACAAGCCGGCCCAAATTCAAATTCAAATATTTTTATTTGCATAAACAAGGGTATAAATTGGTCTTACACAATATCATAGGCTCCGATCCCTGTTTTGCCACTAGTATGGCGTACATGTAAATATTTATAAATTAATAATTCACAATTTTAATTAGATTATTAGATCACAATACATGCATAGATATTACATACTTTTTTTTAATTAACAATAATTTTAAGTCAAAATTTGAATAAATGACAATTTTGTATAAAGAAGACTAATTAGGAAATAGTAATAATTATGTCAAAATAGGAATGGTAATGAAATTGATTATGAATATCTAATAAACAACATGTCATAAATAGTACTACAGTTTGCAATTTGTCATGAACTCTTCAATAGAGTAGTAACTGTTTTCGACCAGCGGCCATTCGTGATGCACCCGGCTAGCTACAACATGGCTCTACCACGACTAAAACATTTCCGAGGTTTTATTGCAGTTGATTCAGAGTTATCCAGAATAAGCCCACCTTAGTAGTTGATCCGATATCTTTGTTACCCATTCATTGAGTCTTCACTTTCATCCGACTCCATTAGTTTCAATTACAATGATATTAGCGGGATTATTTTTTATTTTTTCGACAGAGATAAATCGTATTAAGGCCATTTAGCTATCTCGCTCTCGGCGCAGATTAAGCAAATATATTTATTTTGAGGATCGCTAGTGTATATTGATGTAGACGAGATTGGCAAGAGAAAGATAAAATATAATTAAGTAAAAGTAAAGTATTTTTTTTATTAACCATATAAAGTACAAGTCAGCAGTTTTTACTCCTTTGTACTTGCATGTTAGAAGAATCAGCCAGTCAGAATCGAGCATGGATTTTTATTAAATAGGTAACGGGACATAATCAATCATAAACCAATTCCTAAAGAGAGCTGGAGTGCGATTAATGTACGACCGAGTAATGTAATAATGCATATCCTGATAATTTCATGTTCCCGTGTAATTTGCCCTAAAAGCACGAATTATCAGGTCGTGTATAAATGTCATTCATTCCAGGTTGACAAATTACAGTTCGTACTTTAACCACACCCTAGATCTGTATTAAGTATCTCCCTGACCACTAAAGCCACTCCTTTGGTACTGGCAGTAATTATAATCAAGAATTGTTGCAAAAAAAATGGTACCTAACTAAATCGGTAAAGTTACTAAACGTGACAATTGCTATTTTTAAGGATCGGATACACCATTTGCTAAGGCAAAACCATTGCATTAGCACGGCCATTTGGCGTTTTAAAGTTAGTTACATCATGAGGTTGATTTTACACATGTTTACAAAAATATATATTATACTTAAATAAAAATAACATACCGATGTGTCGTCATGTTCAAGCATGTCACATCAAAAATGTGACAGTCACAAAGAAACCAGTACCCTCATTTTCATTTGCTGTTGTTAAGGCCATTAACATAATAATGGTAACAGCGCCATCTATACCGTTCGTAAAGTACTATTTATTCTGTTCGATAACTTCGATACAAGTGTTTCTTCCTTACTTAATTAGCCAATGTAGTAATTACACAAGGATTCCTTCAGATGGCGCTATTATAGGTTATAAAAACGAAAGCACTTTAGTTTTAAGACCTCTTGGACCTCTCGCTGTACTCGTGGCAACATTATAGATAAATAGATACATTTATTCTTTTATTTGGCCGCCATCTTCATCCTCACTTCAACAGCTGTCCTATTCTACCTATTAGTAATTTATGTTCACGACGAAAACTAGTGTAGTTAAGTTAATGGTAAGTTAGCAAAAATATAATGAAAAAAATATTAGCAATCCTAAAACTTATATCCATCGTTTACATAATGCTTCATTAAAAAACTTCAGACACCTCAAAGAATTGTCCTAACAATTGTGTTAATTTTACCTTTAAAAGATAATCGGTGTAAGTCAGCGCCTTTTTTGCATTACGTCTCTGTTTTTAGGGTTCCGTACCCAAAGGGTAAAAACGGGACCCTATTACTGAGACTTCGCTGTCCGTCCCTTCGTCCGTCTGTCCGTCTGTCACCAGGCTGTATCTCATGAACCGTAATAGCTAGACAGTTGAAATTTTCACACATGATGTATTTCGGTTGCCGCTATAACAACAAATACTAAAAAACAGAATAAAATAAATATATAAGGGGGCTCCCATACAACAAACGTGATTTTTTTTTTGCTCGTCTTTGCTCGATATTGATAACGGCAACAGGTAGACGCTTGAAACATTCACAGAATATTAAATTGAATATTCACTTTAAAAATAAATAATCAAATTAAAATAAAACAAATATTTAAGGGAGGGCTCCCATACAACAAACGTAATTTTTTTGCCGTTTTTATAGATAATGCTACGGAACCCTTCGTGCGCGACTCCGACTCGCACTTGGCCGGTTTTTTGTGATGACAAGACGTGTTCACGTGACAATGTCCGGTGTTGCGGGTGTTGCTTGGGCTTTCTTTTATTTAATTATATGGACAGGTGTAAAAGTTTACCACTGAATAGGAAGTGCGTGTCAAATGGCTGGTGATTGGTCGTATTTGCGAGTAGTCGACTCGATGAGTTTCTAGAAACGCGAATATACGGCTTTTACGGGATATTGTGTAACAGCTTACGTCTGATCGAACTTCGGCGTTAAATAAAAGTTTCAGTTTCGGCAGAGTATATAGATAAACTAGTAGAATAATTTATTGAATCAGGCGTTACTTTGCGGAGGTCCATATTAATGAACTAAAACAATTACTTTGCTCACCCGCGACCTTACAATAGTTACGCTTATGCAAGAAATGCGTGTTCATACTGTTCATGCAGTTCCTCCACCTCCACACTGTACGAACACACACAAATCACATAAACCCAACCATCACCACCACCAAGCTACACTGACGCGTTTCGAACTCAACCAGAGCTCATCTTCAGAGTTACCACAACCGTATGCTATGCTGCCAAATGTTAAACTAACAAACCAAAACAAATGTTTTAACTTGTCACTGTAACTTCACAAGTACCCACTTTATTTTTCTTATTCTCAAACTACCCCACAAAAATTAACTTTTATTGGCATATTATAAAACTACCTTGAATTTTTGTTTATTTATTTATAAGGCATATTTTATTAATACTAACTGTTCAAATTAGACCCAAGCCGCAGTAAAGGAGAAGATACTAAATTTACCTGTTCATTAATAATTGACCCCATAGTGTTGTACCTAATTATTTCCATGCATTCCAGAGCATCCAGACGCAACCCCTTGCCGCAATAATGTAACACTTCATAAGAATCTGAATCTAAGAATGAATGATTTGATTCCAACAAATGTTTTGCAAAATTCGATCTATCTGGATCTGAAGATGAGCTCTGGTTGAGTTCGAAACGCGTCAGTGTAGCTTGGTGGTGGTGATGGTTGGGTTTATGTGATTTGTGTGTGTTCGTACAGAATGGAGGTGGAGGAACTGCATGAACACACATTTCTTGCATAAACGTAACTATTGTAAGGTCGCGGGTGAGCAAAGTAATTGTTTTAGTTCATTAAACTAGTAGAGCTTGTCTAATTTAAAATGACGCGCCCCACCACCGCATTTACGCACAGAGTTTGAAACCCAATTTAACCCCCCCCCCCCCCCTCTTATGCTTAAAACACGGATACATGCTCAATTTAAGGCATTCTTTTTGTATTTTTTTTCTTAATCTGTATCATTGGATTTGGATTTATATGAATTAGTTGAGACTAGAATGCACGATTTCTTTCACTTCCCGCATACGAGGGGTTAAGCTACAATAGAGAAATATTTCTTTTGACAGATGTGCGTAAATGCGGTGGTTGGGCGCGCGTCATTTTAACCCTTTCAACGCCAACGACACATATAGGTGTCACATAGTACAGTGTCAAAGTGATCTTGACACAATGACACAAGATTCAAAGTAGGTTTACGTTTTGTCGGGGCGTGGCGTTGAAAAGGTTAAAGCTATAGGTACCTACTAACAAGGAAAAGTACCAAACTGTTCAGCTCCGATTTGATTTATTTTGATCTAATATTAAAGAGTAGTATAAAACAAAAGACCAGTATTTTTTTTTAGCTGGCCAATCTCAAACCTTTTGGGGAGATCGTCGTCCAAAATACTGAAAATTGAATAAACTTCAAGCAAGCAATTTGCAAGTTAGGTATTACCTACTGGTTTGATATGTCTGAAAACATGAAAAAATAATGACTATGTCAACGAGTTAAGGTTTTGAGAGGAGCCCTATGTCTGCAGTGTGATATATGCAGGCTGGTATGATGATGATGATGATGATGATGAAACGCTAAAATAAAATATGTAGTATTTTTTTTCTTATTTACTATATATCAGATCTAGCCCAATTTACTATAATACATTAACAAAACATTTCAAACTCTAACAAAAAATCACATGTACACAAACAAGCCGAATTTCAGCTTAGCGTCGGATATAAGGGAGTAAGCAAAGTAGTAACAGAACGCAATGGTCATGATTGTCCAAATGAGCCGGCAGAACCAGATGCAGCCGGCGTCACAGCAGACGGGCTTGTTGTCGCTATTGCATGGCTCGGTGCACTGTGGGCGGCAATGCGTCGGTTTCAGTCGCAGTGGTCTTCTTGGAGGTCTGGAAAACGGAAGAAAATGAATCAGGATCCAGACTGGTGGCTTCATAATTCATCATTGGGCATAATTCATAATTGGGGATATAGTAAATCGAAAACCATTTCGAGATAAATGCTTTTTAACTCGTTTTCTGTAGTTATTTCATTTTAATATTACGAGTATGTAATGAATTTATTATATAACAAATAAGCAATGACCTTCATTTGACATTGGTGTAAATTGCGTGACCGGTCCAAGTCGTACTTTATTCTGTGGTTAGAATTCATCACAATTTACACATTCCCAATTTTTTTAGACATTCCCAATTTCGCATAATTCATCACCATCATCAAACATCGCACCCTATATACGGCCCACTGCAGGGCACATGCCTCCTCCTTCTTTGCGTCGTAGTTCCCACGCATGTGGATTGGGAACTTCACACACACCATTGGATTTTTTGCAGGTGTATCCAGGTTTCCTCGTGATGTTTTCCTTCACCGTAAAGCTCATGGTAAATTGCAAATGTAATTCCGCACATAAATTCCGAAAAACTCGGAAGTGCGAGCCGGGATTTGAACCCACGATCCACTGTTTTAGAGGACAAAGGTCAAACCGCTAGGACACCACTGCTTTTTCCGCTAGGCCACCACATAATTCTTCATTTCGCATTTATCATTTCGCATAACTCTTTTTTCTCAGAAACATTTAATTATTCACCCATTGACTCTATAGATTAGGTTAAGTTTATTTTATAACAAATCTGAATAACTTATGGTTTCTAAGAAAAATAGTTATGCGAAATGGTGCATTATGCCAAATGATGAATCATGCGTAAAATAAATATGCGATCCAACAGTGAAACAGTAGACGAATCACGACGTTCTCGAAAGCGACAAGGTTTCTGTACAGTCGGCTAAAAATATGGTCTACGACGCTACGGTTGAAAGTTCATTAGGACGTCATGATACAACGAGGTCGATTCCCCTTGCAAGATGATGACAGTGACTTGACTTAACTCAGTTTGAATAGTCAACCTTAGCGATATTTAGATCTCACAGAAACTTTTGTCAAAACTGGTAGACCAATTTTTTGGCCAACCGTACCTACGTTTTAGAGATGGTAACAGTGGCGTAGTTAAGTCTCTTAGCAGTCAGAGTGGCTTTGCGCTTCCAAAAGTTCTAACTTTTTCGTTGAATTAAAAATCTGTCATTTAATCTGTGATGCTCCATCGTAGGGCCTCGAATAATCTCCTACAAAAAATTTACGTCCTTGGCCGCTACTGGAGGGTAAAGATTACAGAAGAACAATCTAAGGGGGAACAGTTACAAAAGGATAAAAGAAGCCGTCCAACTTTAACCGGTTAAAGCGAAATAAGCGATAAATCGGTGGTTCCTTCACGATAATTTGTTTTAGAATTTCTAATTTCGACTGATGGTCGGATTTGGTCCTCTCCGGCCACGAACGTCTCTGCGGGTAGCCTGATCAATTCCAGGAGGTGTTTGGTACGGGCTTGTTCGGTACGGGCTCGTTTGGTACGGGTTTAGTTCCTGACCCCCGTATAACTGCACGACGCGGCTGAAGGCGCTGGCGAAAGTTAATACTAGTTTTAATCACCAATTTAAATTTAGAGTTAAGTAAACGTGATCAGCCAAACATTCAACCAATTTCTACCCCCCTTCGTTTTAAGATAAGTGTTGCCCTAGAATAAAAATAATAAAATAAATAAAATAAATATTAGGGGACAATCTTACACAAATCGATCTAGTCCCAAACTAAGCAAAGCTTGTACTATGGGTACTAGACGACGATAAACATACTTATATAGATAAATAAATACTTAAATACATAGAAAACATCCATAACTCAGGAACAAATATTCGTGCTCATCACACAAATAAATGCCCTTACCGGTATTTGAACCCAGGACCTCTTGCTTCGTAGGCAGGGTCACTACCAACTAGGCTAAGCGGTCGTTACGTTTACGTAATACGTAATACGTAAATACGTTTGATTTAAGGTAACTTCCTTAAGTTTAGTACTAACATAGAGGTTTAGACCGTGGAATTATTGTTCAGTGATTAATTGAGAATATAAATAAACCTGTGTCTAAGAAACTGGATTTCAATCCCAACCTCATAGGGTAACCTTCAATTTCAACTACTACAACTATTCTTTCTAAATTACCTACCTATCATTACCTAATTATTACAGTACATAAATTTTTATTATTACATTGGACAATGATGGGCGTCTTCTTCAACTCTTAGGTACATCGGCAAAGGAAACTTAAGCAATAGCACGTTGTTTTATTAAAATTTATAAGTAGGTGTTGTACTCACGGCGTATGTACAGGAACTACAGCAGAATTCATGTATCATTTCGTTCTAATTTTGAGTTAACCACGTTCCGTCGGCCATGTACCTGAAAATATTATTTAGTAGGTACAGTCAGCAACAAAAATATGAATACACCCAAAGTACCAAATATATATGCATCCACGACTCTATTGCCAGGGCATAAAGGCGTGTATACATATTTTTGTTGCTGACTGTACTATATACTTTATTGATTCAAGCGTTACTTTGCGGAAGTCCATATCAATAAACTGAAACAATTAAGTACTTTGCTCACTCGCGACCTTAAGTAATAAATAAAGTCACGGGTGAGCAAAGTAATTGTTTCAGTTCATTGGTACTGTATGCCACAAAAGGAAAAAGGAACACCTATCTTCGAGAGTCCTAGCGAACTTTACAAAGACAAATCGATTTACTGCCGATTGTAAGTACTATAATTATTTAACCCTTTTCCAGACCCCGTCTATTTATTTAGAAACGCTACTAAAAATTTATCATTGTGTTATATGGTTTACCTGTGCAGGATTAATTTAAAAGCAAAGCATTATTTTAAACAAATTCAATTGATTCTCTACCATATAGTAAAGAGGGCAAGGGCGAATCTTTGTGTAGATTTATGTGGTCGCTATAAGCACTATGTCTGGAAAAGGGGACAAAATACACATTATATTCAATGAAGAGAGAACCTTAAATATTCTTAAATAATTTCCAAAATTACAAAACTTATGACTTATGACTCTCGTCTGAATCATAAGATCTACATCACTTAGGAAAAGTGGAATTCAGGATGATTTATGTATATACAAACGACAGATTATTACCTACATTAAATACAAACAACACGAAGCATAAATTATTCACCTCCAGAGTAACAAACAGTCAAGTTTACTTACTTTTTAATCACGTCGTATCGAGGGTTGTAAGAAACGTAATTTATGCTAGCAATGTACAAGAAAAAATGAAAGAATAATATTAACACGACGGCGAAAGCAAAAAATTCCATATACCAAAGGGAACTTGTGAAAATACCGTTATATTTTGACATTTTTGAAAAGTCGTAGACGTCCCGTGACGTGAAAAGGAATACAGCTAACAGTAGTATTTTTTTAGGTCTCTATGGTCTTGTGTCAATGTCAGTAGATGTATAAAAAAATACATGAAAAAATACCATTAAAAATACGTGTGGCCAAGCCATAAATAAGGTTTTGCTGAATCTTTCATTTTTAACAAGCCTTTTCCCAACTCTTTTTTTGTTAATTGCACTTAAAATATTTTATTTACATATCGTCGGTGCGAATACAAAAATCGCTATGTGTTTTTTTTCGATTTTACGATTATTTGATAAATTCATTTCTTTTAATGTCCTACGTTAACCCACAAAACCGTTTTTTGATATCTTTATTGGTTTTGAAAATAACAAATTCCGCTATGTGCACGCGGAACAAAGTTTGGATGGAAATAAATCGCTTTGTGGTTTTTAGCACATAGCGATATTATGCGTGAGGTTCTCCATCAAAATCAATAGTTTATTACAATAGTGTGTTTGCACATGGCGATTATTTCTTGATTGAATTACCCGACAGTGAGACTAATTTTAAGAAATTAATGTTAATAAGTGCTTTAATTTCACATTTTATCAAGTAAGTGCTACCAGGTTTTATTAGATTACTTGTTTTTGCCTAGTAAAATTGCACGTATCATTTAATATTGAATACGTTTATGACCTAACTATGCTATTTTCTGATTACTACAGTATGGATATTTTGTCAAATCCTGTCTGCTCCGTTCAAGTGCATGAAACATCACCGAGAAATGCTTCAAGGGATTTAATTGGCAATTCTAATGACGATAATCTGACTGATATATTATTATGCGAAAATGTTACTAACGAAAAAAATTTGAGTATACCTACCCGCTGCCTGGTTTGAGCAAAATTCTCTAAATAATCCTACGCTCACTTCAATGTTTCTGGATAATGACAATAGGGATATAAACGTTGACCATGTGTCGGAAATATCAATTATCTGGAACTATTATTGAACCCCACGGGCCGTATCGAACAGGCTAGTTGTTCTGTCGAAAATTTGTCAGATGACAGAACTGCTGAGGACAATATTATAACCTTTTTGTTGAATCATGAAAGTGGTATAACTATTAATTTACCATTTGAAAAAATTGCCACTGGCCCAGCAAAACTTGTTATTGTAGACCCTTCTGCATTTTCATCAAAAATAAGGGAAAATCAACATTTGCGACTTATTGGAAAGACTTATAAGGGTAACAAAAGACAGCGAGATCCATCTACATATAAAATATTTAGTAAATATGTTGTTAAGATAAATCGTGCTATGACAGAAAAACCTTGTACTCATGGAGCGGAGCAAAAGTCTTATAGGAGTTTTATTTGCAGGGCTATAAGTGATGAAATCCGAAGTGACATTTTTCAATATTTTTGGAATCTACCATCGTGGGTCGCTAAAAAATCGCATATAAATGGCTTAGTGCAAATTTGTAGCACGTTTAAACGTCGTTAAACGTATCTGTGGAGCTATGGCTTGAACAAGTACCTGTTGTACCTAGTCATTATTGTAGAGGAGATAGTAAGGACATAATTATATTGAGGACACCTTTCACAGTAAGACCCATATGCACAAAAGTGTACACACTTTGGTGCAAGGAGAATATTTTAAATTCTGTGACACGTAAATTATTAATAGAAAAGTTGGAGGAAAGAATGATTTCTATTTTTAAACCCAGAAAGACCAAAGTTCCTTGTCTCTGAGCAATGTTACAAGCAAAAGCCGGCAGTACATAACTACACTTTTTATGTCAAAAATTATAATAACGTTTATTTATTTGTAGGTATGGCATGAGGGAGAATGCGGTGTGACAACCAGTACCATCATAACAAGCTGTATTATACAGTTTTTAAAAGAGCACTGCTGTACTTACAAAAAAGTATACCTTACATCTGACGGCTGCTCTTACCAGAACAGAAACAAAGTTTTGAGTAGTGCTTTGACTAATGCGTCAACTTCTTTAGGTATCGAAATTGAACAACTGATATTGGAGAAAGGTCACACCGTGATGGAACTCGACAGTGTTCATTCAACATTAGAAAACCAATTCAGGCCGCCAATATGTGCACTTACTGACTATTTAACTCGCATGAGACAGGCAAGGCAAGGCCGACGAAACCGTATGTTGTGAATTATTTAGATAATTCATTCTTTAAAAATTACGAAAAAGTGCCGTGCAATTTTATAAGTATTAGGCCTGGTAAACGGTCCGGTGACCCTACAGTGACCGACATAAGAAGCCTGTGGTACAAAGATGGCGATGTCAAATACAAACGTACTGACATATTCACTCTTTTACTGCAAAGGCAACCTGAACAGCGTGAACATAATGAAGCACTACCATTATATAATAGCGGTCCAAAAATTGATTTAGCGAAATCCTCTGCAATCTTTAAAGGTCTATATGCACAAAGATTATCATAATTTCTACGACAGTGTAAACGTACGAATTATTAAGTGATTTCAACTAATCTTTGACTAGGCAATAAAATTATAAGAGGCAAGAGTAATGAAAATTCAGTACAATACTAGTATAACTTAAACGGCATGATTTCATAAAGTTTATGCAAATCAATTAGTGTAATCGAAAATGTAGTACAGTTTTCTTCTTTATTACACTTGCTTGATTTATTATTGATTAGGTTTAACTAATAAAATAACTTGTGAGCAGATAACAATAAAGATTCATGTTATTCATATTTTCAATATTTATAATAGTAAAAGTCGACTCACATTACCAAATTTAAACATTTTATAACCCGCTATGTGTCGCCTTCCACGTTATAAAAACTACGCTATGTGTACATTTGGCACATGGCGATTTAAAGTAAGCCAAATCAAAGTCGCTATGTAGCTAAATTCTGGTTTTTTGTTAATATCATAAAAATCTACGAGGAAAAATTGTTTATTTTTTCGTGAAAATCATGTAAATCTTACTACTGTATTTTTTAAAAAAGTCAGATGTGACAAACGTTGTATATACTATTAGATAAACAGTTTTTTTGGTCTCCTGTAAAGTAAGTCAAAATTACATAGCGATTTTGTCATTCGCACCGACGATATTCACACCAAACAAGTCAACTTCTAATATTTAACCTAAACTAACAGGATAAAAAAAAAGCCGTTCAAATCCCGGCTCGCACCTCTGAGTTTTACGGAATTTATGTGCGAAATTACATTAGAAATTTACCAATTTGCTTTAAGTTGAAGTAAAACATCGTGAGGAAACCTGCATACAATTCAAAGAAATTCAATTGTGAGGGTAAAGTTCCCAATCCGCACGGCCAGCGTGAGAACTACGGCCCAAGCCCTCTTATTCTGAGAGGAGGCCTGTTCCCTGCAGTGGGACTTATATAGGTTGGGATGATGAACAGTTAAATAAAAGCTAGTAAAATTACAGTGGACACTTTGGGTCGGCATGGCCTTTTTTGTCACCAGAGTGTGGGTCGCTTTTTTAGGCACGCCACTCTTAACGATGTCATCCGCCGGGCTCTCTCCACTGCCTCTGTGCCCGCGACATTACTTAGAACCTTCGGGTCTCTCTGCCACCGACGATACCATAAAAAACCAAAATATAAAATTATTTAAAAGAAAATAAGGTCGCGGGTGAGCAAAGTAATTGTTTTAGTTCATTTAGTTTATTTAAAAGAACTTTATTAAAAATTTTGAAGGATAATATATTTTATGATGCAAAAGAAATCTTAGAACATGATTTTATGGTATAGTCGGGGTAAGAAAAGGTTCGTCACTTTTCGACTCTACGTCAACGAATTAAGGTCGAAAAGTGACGAACCTTTTTTTACCCCGACTATACCTGATATTAGTTAATTAAATTTTCTAATTTTTTTAATTTTAAGAAATCTAATATTGTATGCCTAAGGGGCAAATTATAGCGGTTCTTTCAATATGATTTTCCAACTACACATGTACCTATAATTAACAATAAATTATTTGAATTTGAATTTGACGGTAAGAGGCCCGATGGTTGCACTTTAGTGCCTTGGTGTCTGGGCCGCCCCTTAGCGTGGGACGTCACCTGTGTAGACACATTGGCTCCGTCCCACGTTAACGGTTCTGCCCGGAAGCCTGGGTCCGCCGCAGAGCAGGCCCAAACTATTAAGTGCCGCAAATACGCATTTCTTTTGGACAACTACATAATTTGCGGCACTTGCAATAGAAACTTTGGGCCCATGGTCGTCTAACACAAAAAGTTTGTTAAAGAAGTGTCGGACAAGCTCTTCGGCGTCTCAGGCGACCATAGGGCTGGTACCTTCTTTGCCCAGCGCCTAAGTTTGGCGGTGCAGAGCGGGCAATGCGGCCTCCGTCCGGGACGATGCCCCAAGTGGGCGATCTCCAAGGTATTTTTTATTTGTAATTTTGCTTTGTTTTTAAGTTTATAGTTAAGTTTTATTTATTGTTATTGACGTTATTGTTTCTTAATGTTTGTAATCTATGAATAATAAAGCTAGTAGTGTCACCTTATTTATTAAAATCGTATGAGTAGTCTACACGCTACAGTGGAACACATACAGGGTAATTTTTTAATAAGTGCACAAATTTTAATAAGTGGTTCAGTGTCGTTAAAATAACAAATTTCAGTATTTTTCGTTATAATAGGTATTTATCACTTATTTTTTTTATTTTTCATAGTAACTCGACCAATTTATTGGATCAATGAATTACTATGAACAACCCAAATTTCAAAATGTAAAAAAAAATCTTGATCTATCAACGATACTGAATCACGTATCAAAATTTGTGCACTGATTAAAAAATTACCCTGTAGAAATAAATACAAACATACATAGGCTGTTAAAATCATTCATTACACTTCCTTTTGGCTTTGCCGTAGTCGAGTCGTTTAAATAGCATACCTACCTACACCAGTGTCGGGATTTTTGCTATAGGTCAATGATGTTCCATTTGCCAGGAAATAATTGACTGTATGCCCAGGGTACATTGGCCGAAGACCCTAAGCACTGCTCTTCCTTCTGGGCAAAATTTATCGGCGATGATCTAATAAACATCTTTTTAGGGTTCCGTAGTCAACAGGAACCCTTATAGTTTCGCCATGTCTGTCAGTCTGTCTGTCTGTCTGTCTGTCTGTCTGTCCGCGGCTAAGCTCAGAGACTGTTAGTACTAGAAGACTATAATTTGGCATGAATATATATATTAGTCAAGCCGACAAAGTGGTTAAATAAAAAAAACTAAAAAAATTTTTTTTAGGCTACCTCCCATTTACGTAAAGTGGGGGTGATTTTTTTTTTCTCGACTAACCCTATAGTGTGGGGTATCGTTGGATAGGTCTTTTAAAACCATTGAGGGGTTGCTTACATGATTTTTGTATTCAGTGATTTGTTTGCGAAATATTCAACTTTAAAGTGAAAATTTTCATTAAAATCGACCGTCCCCCCCTCTAAAATCTAAACTGACAGGTGGAAAAATTAAAAAAAATTCAAAATGGTAGTAAATACATATATTAAATTTACAAGGAAAATTATAGAGGCTAAGATTGCTTGGGAATTATTTGTAGTTTAAGAGTAAATAGTAGCCTAAGGTATTAAACATACCGTCACTACTTTGAAAAACTCGTATCTCAAATCAGCATGTAAACAAAACTGAACCTTGATACGCGCGGAATAAAGTTCACTTTGCCAGATTAACGATTTTGAGATACGACCTTTTTAGGGTTCTGTATTTCAAAGTATTGACGATACCTAACTTTGAAGATTTCGTACACATACGAAAAATATTACTTGATTTTTTCGTAATGGCTACGGAACCCTATCTTGGGCGTGTCAGACACGCTCTTGGCCGGTTTTTTTTCTTTAATAATAAATCGTGGGACCATTGACACCAATTGACCTAGTTGGGACTAACTAAGCAAAAATTGTAATATGGGTAATAGACAACTGATAAACATACTTATATAGATAAATACATATTTAATATCCAAGACTTGAGCACAAAATATTCGTACATTTCACACAAGTATCTGCCCCGACCGGGAATCGAACACAGGACCTCAAGCTTCTTAGTCAGAGTCCTCTAACAACTAGGCTATCCGGTAGTCAAGTTTAAATGGTTTCGTTGGCAAATAATGATTAATATTATTTTTTTTCTTTTTCTTAGCATCAACGGTCGGCTAATCGTGATAGTCATTGCTATGGCTTTCAAAAATCTTGAATATGGCATTGAGGGGTTCGATACAAGAATCATAAATCTTACTCCTCCAAACTGATTATGGCGATTAATTATCTTTCTGTGTAGGTGCCTGCAGTTAAATAGTTAAAAATATTCGGTTTCGTACCCTAATGGCAACAAACGGAACCCTCATAATGTCACTATACTGTCCATCTATCCATCTATCCCTTGCAGGCCTGTACCTATCACATGAAATATAATACATATACCTACTTACGTATTTCACTGAATTTTATAAATATTATGTATTTCTAATTGCCACTACAACAATTTTATGAAAATTAAATTAAATGAAAAATTAAAGGGATTCAATTCCCTAACAACCAATATAAAATTACCCCACACTGTGTACATTTTGCTTCGAAACAGGGCTCTCCTAACAATATATTATTAAATATGCGGCCGTGATAGCGAATATTTTGACCTATAAAGTACGAAACACTCGGTGCGTGAGTCTGAATCGCGTTCGGCCGCTTTTAATCGCTGTGGGACAATTAGTGATTGATTACATTATGCAATGCAATGCAATAAACTTAATTTGTGATCAAATTATTTTTGCACCAGGTAAATTGGCGGTGTTAGTTAGTTAGTGCCTTGACATACATAAAATATGTAAAAAAAATATTAATTAAACTTATGGTTTCCGTTTTTTAACGAATTTTCCCATTGCATCAAGTCACGATTTAAGGGATAATTGAATGAACCTTAAAATGTTTTTAAAGCCTAATAAAATTTGTACGGGTCTTCCGCTTTGTTACCATACATTAATTACAATTACCTATTACCACAGAATATATAATAGTACTAACGTACAGAATGGACATGCTCCACCCCGCACCGATTCGAGTTACCCCACCCCTCAAGGCGCAGATTGCCGGACCCCGCCGGAATCCGCGATGTATGTAGGCGTACGCATGTACAGACGTCGTCGTGCTTATGTAGATTCAAGAACGCGTAATTGTACGTCGTGTCCGCCGCGTGCTATTACATAACTAGTAAGCATCTTTTTTTTTTATTCTGATGATCAATAATTGAGTATCTTATCTGTAATATAATCATCATCCATCATCCCAGCCTATATACGTCCCACTGCAGGGCACAGGCCTCCTCTCAGAATGAGAAGGCTTGGGTCATAGTTTCCACGCGGACCCAGAGCGAAATGGGAACTTCACACACACCATCAATATTTTAATCAAATAACCGTTGAAAAGAGACAGTGTAAACGGAAACAACATTTTTTAGGGTGGGACAAGGTTATCTGCGCAAAATTTTAAAACGACCCACTGCCATAATCTCTACATAATGTCATTAATGTCTAATGTCACATCATCATCATCATCAGCCTATAGTAGTCCACTGCTGGACATGGGCCACTTCTATGGCGCGCCACAACACTCTGTCTTCGGCCCCTCGCATCCATCCGCCGCCAGCGACCCTCTTAAATTCATCCGTCTACAGTACTACCGCGCCTCAGGACGCCCTACACTACGTTTCCCCGTCCGTGGTCTCCATTCGAGGACTCGTCTGCTCCACCGCTCATCAGCTCTGAGCTCTGCGACAGACGTGGCCAGCCCAACGCCACTTCAGCGAACTAATTCTTTGAGCAATGTCGGTGACTTTCGTCCTTTGTCGGATAATGTGATTACGGATTTTATCCTTCAAAGAAACCCCTAGCATTGATCTCTCCGTAGCTCGCTGAGCGACCCTTAATTTATAGAAAAAAAAATATTATATTATTATATTTATTTTTATTTAATGTCACATTGCTTTAAAATAATTAGCCTACTGTCTGTAGCTAGTTTCACTGTAGCGAGATCTATGTACCATTTATTTTGTATGTTACTTCGTAAAATCATAATACTACAGTTGAAATATCGACGCTTAACACATCGAAATTCATAATACCGAAAGTACAAAATACCGATAACCAATACCTATACCGAAACTCGAAATATCTATTTTCAAATATTACGTTTGATTGAAATCCTGAAAGCCCGAAGACTACAATCCCTAAGATTAGTAGGTAGGTATACTTACACACAAAAGGCCGAACAATTATAAAAATCCCCTTTTAGGCAGACGTTATGCCTGAAGTATAGTCTGATATTGCTGATGAAACGAAATCAAGGTCGGGGTAAGAAAAAGTTCGTCACTTTTCGACTCTATGTCAACGAGTTAAGGTCGAAAAGTGACGAACCTTTTCTTACCCCGACTATACTTACCAGCGATTTTTTTACTTGACAATTCATTGTATGCTCGCACGTAGAATTTTTCCTTAGACTTGTACGTGTAGGTAATACATTGTACTAAAATGTAGACATTATAATATAACGGCATACAATGGCTGTTCCAATTTGCACTTAGTACATATCATCCTTAGGTCTAAATTTGAAATAACCTCGTATAAATATACTTACGTTGTTTTGGAACGTTAAAAGTATAGATATCCCGGGCGGATGTTTAACAAATTGACTAAGCCCAAAAAGTCGAAAATATCAATTGGCAAGCTACCGATACAGTTTAGTTTAATTTTATTTCAATTAAACTTTTTGCAGTAGGATGTCCGCATCGAGAATATGTACCTAATCACTTTTGAATTACTCCATCCAGTGAAAGCAAACGTGCAATTTCTTTTTTTTTCGTCTGTGCCATTTTGTTTTATTTCGGCATGCGCCTGCGCTATTGTGGAATCTTGTACTTTCATAAAGTCAATCACATACGCGTTCACTTGGGTTTGTGTGATGATGAAAACAGAAACGGAACGCACATGTCGGCCTTGTAAAATAAAAATAAATAAATAAATCACCATCATCATCATCATTTCAGCCGAGAGACGTCCACTGCTGAACATAGGCCTCCCCAAGGCTCGCCAAACAGATCGGTCATGCGCCATCCGCATCCAACGCGTTTCTCAACCTTATAATAACTAGGCCGTCGCTCCATCTCATAAATAAATATCATGGGACAATTCACACTTATTGACCTAGTCCCAAAATAAGCAAAGCTTTTGTTATGGGTACCTTACTACTTAGACAAAGGATAAACATACTATTATAGATACTTACATACTTAAATACTTAAGAAACACCTAAGATTCGAGAACAAACATTCGTATTTTTCATACAAATATCTGACCCGATGCGGAAATCAAACCCGGGACCTCATCATAGTTAGGTTCTCTAGCCTATTTGATACGAACTTTGAATTTCGAAATTTCTCGGTACCTAAATTAAGAAAACATTTTTATTAGGCACTAAGTACTTGTGTTTTTTAATTAAAACAGATATCTTGAAAATTCCTAGTAAATCATGGTAAATTACAAATGTAGTTTCGCACATAAATTCCGAAAAACTCAAAGGTGCGAGCCCGGACTCGAACCCACGACCCTCTGCTTGAGAGATCATTATGTCAAGCCACTAGGCCTTTCAATTTTAATTCGTAGCAATAAAGGCGATAAGCAGGGTGTCGATTATTGCAATGAAATTGTCGAACACTGGGGGATTTACTTAGGTAATTTAATTTTACTTAGATAAGTCTAAGGTAATTTTCAATTTATTCATGACATGAAAGAAAAAAACATTACTTACTTAAATGTGTAATACAATACAAACTACTATTAAATTAAAATAACTAAAACTAAACTTAATTAAAAAAGAGAGGTGGGCCTCTTGGCATGGTGCCCATCACGCAGGCAGCATTCCCGCGCTGAACTGCGATTGCGTGAGAAAGCTGCCGGCGCGAGGGTTGCCTGTTGCCTCTATCCTATCTGTTCCTATGCTGAGCCCCCTGTGTAGCTCCAGTGCACCCTTACCACAAGGACCTAGAGTCTCGACGCCGAAAGCAAAGAAATGATATTGGGCGCCGAGACAGCTATATTTTGTGACTTTGAGGCGTTCCCGGGCGTCTACCGCCGCTCCCGCACGTTTGGTAGTTGCTGGTAACAGGTAGGACGCCGCCAGGGTGTCTGTACAGGTGGCGTCCCACACCAGCGCACGGCCAGTCTTCCAGGGTATCAACGACACTCCGTCAGGGCGCTTGCCATCGCTCCGCACAATCTGGGGCTCCAGAGCAGCGGGAACGCTGGCACTAACGAGCGCCCTACTGAGAATGTCGTTGAGAGCGGCGTGGTGGGACAGGCGGCCAGCGCCCGAGGAGCAGGAGAGGCCATGGTGGCCGAGTCGGTTCACTGGAGCCCCACAAGAAACACAGTTGTGACTTGCGCAGATCCCAACTCCCAGCCGGAGACCAGCAGATATGCGTAGAAAATTATTTAATTATAGAATTCCGTTTCATAAGAATATAAATAAAAGCTTGTAAAAAAAACAGTAATCAGCGAGTAAAAAGCTGTTTTCATGACGCTAAATCAGGGGTCAACGGTTAAAATAGTGTCTGAAACAACATAATTAAAGAACGTCACTATGACATAATCTCAGCTGGAGCTATTTATACGTACGATATTTTCGTTTCACGAAAAAATATAGCGTGGTTTAACATTTTATAGAAAATATTTGGTTCGAAAATAGACGTGAACTGTAAACGTTATAGAAAATTACACTATCATTTTCTTTTCTGTTTAGATACAGGAAAAAATTTAGTGAAGTATGGGATACAGGAATGGATCACACATGACCATGTGCGCTATTTCAAGACTAATTTTATTTGTTGTGTAGGAATTGCATTTTGACATAGTGAGTAACTAAATGTCAAAGGTCCATCCATGATTTCATGGAGCTAAAATAATAAATTTATCGAAAATGTACTATATTATTCGATACAATTCTCTACACTCATCCTCTCGTGCTGCTAACGTAGTCAAATTAAAAGCAGGCGCCATTCCAACAAAAAATTAAGTGCCAATAACTCAATAACATATGTGTTATGTGAAACAACTAAAGTACACGTCGCGGAAACTATAAAATTTAGTGAATTTAGGTATACCACTAGTCAATTAGAGCTTAGAATCAAGAGTGAATAAATTATGAGATAGTATTGAGCCAAGTTATGTACGACTACGATTTGGAAGAGAGAAAAATGAAAGGTTCTCTTCGAGATTGGCGTAAAGCCTTGAGGACGCCAGCGACTTACAGAGTCGGCAACGCAGTGACTTTACAACCGCGCTTCATTTTCCTCGTCGCCATATCTGGTGTGTTTTTGTTAGTTATGTTTTACTGCAATTGGTGGACGAGCAGTCAGACCCATCCTATTCAAAATTGGACTAATGTCTTAAGGCCTTACAATGCTACATACCCGCTGACTACTCCAGTAGTGTCAGGAGATGCAGTGACGTTAAGGATTGGTATAGTCACTGATTTAGATACTAATTCGAAGAGTACTTCGCAGGCTAACACATTCCATAGTTATTTTAAGAAAGGGTCTCTGACCTATGATCCAGTGCAGAAGCAAGTTACAGTGACATGGGACAGTCAACCTCCAACACTTCTTTCCTCTACTTATTCACATAAGGGTAGAGGGATGGAATTGTCTGAATTGATTGTGTATGATGGAAGACTTTTGACATTTGATGACCGTTCTGGCATGGTATGTTAAAATCACATTTATCAATAATATAATATTACCTATTTCTAGTTTTATGACAGAATTGTTGTTGTTGTTGGTTGAGGATTGGTAGCGTACCCTTATGATGATTTTCTTATAATTATATCATCATCATCCCAGCCTATAATATATGTCCCACTACAGGGCACAGGCCTCCTATCAGAATGAGAGGACTTGGCCATGGTTCCCACACGGGTCCAGTGCGGGTTAAGAACTTCACATCCACCATTGAATTTCTTTCTTCGGAGGTGTTATTCCTTCACAATGTTTTCTGTCACCATAAAACTCAAGATAAATTTCAGATGTAATTTTGCACATAAATTCCAAAAAACTCAGAGTGTGATCTGAGCTCAAACCCACTACTATGTAATTGAGAAGCCATATGTCGAACCATTAGGCTACCTCAGCTTTTTACATTATAATAAATAAACTCAACAAATATTTTCAGGTATTTGAGGTACTGAATAACAAAATGATACCATGGGTTGTACTGGTGGACGGCAATGGGCGTGTAGAAAAAGGCTTTAAAAGCGAATGGGCCACAGTTAAGGATGAGATCCTTTATGTCGGGTCCATGGGCAAAGAGTGGACCACAGCCAGCGGTGATTTCCAGAGTTATGACCCTATGTGGGTCAAGGCTGTTAATATGCATGGAGAGGTAATTTTTCCTTTAAACAACTAGTGTCCAAAGTGTCCAAAAAGAAAAACATCCAAGACTTCAAAAAAGGCTAATCAGTAATTTGACCAACCTTAAAAATGTTCAACTATAGAAACACCAAATCAGATACATGACCAGGTATAATAATGTCCAGCCATAGAAATGTCCAACTGTAGATGTACTCAACGGCTCTATATCTAAATCCCTAATGATTATTTGTCCAAATGTAATGTTTGTCCTAATGATTGTTTGTCCTAACTCTTTTTATTTAAAATCTTTTAATTGTTCTGGATTTTTATAAAACAAACCTAACCTAACCTATTGAGTTCTAGAGGATAATCACAAAAAAGTTCCTGAAAAATTCACGGTTTCCAAGAAAAAAAGTGTTAGGACAAACAATCATTAGGACAAACAATGTTAGGGATTTAGAATGAGACCCATACTCAACCAGATACATGACCATAAAAAATAAAAAAATGTCTGTAATCATACTAATCTATCTATAGACTCGTATGTATCTGGTATGACTTTTTTACACGTTTTATATTAGCTTCACCTGTATGTTTGTTTGTTTGTTTGTATGTATGTTTGTAACCGACTCCTTAGGGCGCGATTTTGACCCACTTCCCGGTTTCCGATTGAGCTGAAATTTTGCACGTATGTATGTGTAAATTGGATGACAATGCAATATTATGGTAACATGGAGCTGATCTGATGATGGAGCTGGATGGTGGCCATAGGAACTCTGTAATAAAACGACACAACCCCGTCGAGTTTGGGCTCTTTTGATTCGTCTTGTCGAGTACTTTGATCCCATATGGTAACCAGGGTCTGATGATGGAGCTGGAAGATGGCCAAAGGCACTCCACAATAAAACGAAACAACCCCATCGAGTTTGGGCTCGTTTGATTCGTTTTGACGAGTACTTTAGTCCTAGATGGTAACAAGGGTCTGATGATGGAGCTGGAAGGGGGGTAGGTGGCGGGGTGGGGGGGAGGATGGGGTGGGGGTTTAGAGGGTTGGGGGTAAGGGTGTGGCGGTTGGGGTTAGGGGGTGGGGGGTTTGGGGGAAATAGGGTGGGGGTGTTGGGGGGTTCGGGGGTTAGGGATTTTGGGGGGTTGTGGGAAATGGGGAGGGGGTAAGAGGCCTAGATGTTAACAAGGGTTTGATGATGGAGCTGGAAGGGGGGGTAGGTGGAGGGGTGGGGGGGTTGGGGGAAATGGGAGGGTAAGGGGGTTTAGGGGGTTGGGGTTAAGGGTGTGGGGTGTTTGGGGGGTTCGGGGGTTAGGGAGGTTGGGGGGGTTGTGGGAAATGGGGAGGGGGTAAGGGGGGTTGGGGTTAGGGGTTTGGGGGAAGTTTGAGGAAATGGGGTGGGGTCCGGGTTTAGGGGGGTTGGATTTAGGTGGTTGGGGGTTTGGAAAATGAGGAGGAGGGTAAGGGGGGTTTAGTGGGTTGGGGGTAAGGTTGTGGGGGTTGGGGTTAGGTGTTTGGGGGGGGTTGGGGAAATGGGTTGGGGGGTTGAGTTTAGGGGGTTGGGGGGGGAACACCAACCAAACCAAGACCAAGTATAAGATAGACTGATTCTATTTAAGACGAGCAAAAAACCGTTTTGTGTCTCTTTTTAGCACATGGAACCTCACTGTGAAAAAAATGCAACTAAAAAATAGAAAATAAATAATAGGTTAAAAAAACTAAAAAAACACATTTAAAAAAAAAAAAAAAAAAAATTTCAATGCTTGCTTGCAATGCAATGGGTGCTTTTTAAGATGTTATCAAAATGATAATCCTTGACAATTGACACCATGCACCCCACGCTTTTTTTACAATAAAATATTTTAAACTATTATTATTTATTTTATCAATATTTAGAATTGTTTACAAATTTTGATCTGGATATAACAATATAATAATTGCTTAGTAAGATTTTTTACTGCACTATAAGAATAGTGAATTGAAATTTATTAATTTTTTTTTTATTTTTTATTTTTATTTTTTTAAAGCGTGTTTTTTAGTTTTTTTAAACTATTATTTATTTAATAGATCTAGTGCTTAAAACCTAGATGAGACAGTAAAACAGACAAAATATATCAATTTTATTATTTGTTTATTGAATTTTTCTAAGTTGACATGACAGGGTCAGATTGATGTGTTTTGTATTCACTGTTTGTAGTTTTGTGTACTTTTATATTTTAATGGGATAATGCCTCAATAAATCAATAAATTACATTAAATTATTACTATTATAACAGAAAATAATCAAAATTTCAGGGATTTTTTTTAATTGATCTAACTAGAATCCAAGGCTTCATGCACTAAAAATACCAATAGTATATTCAATCATCTAATTTATCATTTCCAGATCCAACATCTAACCTGGTTGAACCAGTTCAAGGCAATACGTAGCTCAATTAACATAGAATGGCCAGGATACATGATCCATGAGTCTGGTGTGTGGTCACCAATTACGGAGAAATGGCACTTCCTACCCAGACGCTGTAGCCACAGCTCGTACAACGAGACCAGAGATGAAGTCATGGGCTGTAACTATCTCATCACAGCTGATGCAAGCTTCAATCATGTTGAGGCTGTCATGGTGAGTAAATAGTTAAGATCACTATCAATTAGACCAGCATTTCCCGATTTTTAGGCTACAAAACCCTGATTGATCATACTTTTTAGCAGATACCAGTTTCGTTAATATAAAATTGGTGCTAAGCTCTGCCAAATTAGTCGAAAACGACACCCATGACGGTTCCCATCAGAAGCGTCAAAATGTCATCCACCATCTTGGAAACAAAAAATAATGTCTAATTAGCGCTCTTCCAAAATCGAAGTTACTCTTGTAGGCATCTAGTTCAGAAGCACTGACATTCGGCGAATTATATCGTTTCTAAATTACTTAAGTATTAGATTCTAATATAGTTGCAGTCAGTACTGTAGTGATTGGGTGTCAAGGAGAGAGGCCTATGTCCAGCAGTGGACATCCTACAGTTGAAATGGTGATAATGATGATGACAGTTGTCATAATAAACTTACTATGTTGGCTTAGCAACCCAAAGTGGATTTTGGCCTCCAATACGATTTTACGCCAAGGCGCTCTATCTTGTGCGATCTCCTTAATAATTAACAATAGACATCAAAGCAATTTAGGTACATGAAAATATCTTAACACTACCGTTTTCTCAATCTTGTAAGCGCGTGTTGCGATGTTTTTGAGTACTAAGACAACTCCAATATTTATGATATCAACTGTACCTACAAATTTGTAGAAAAAACAGCTTTAAATATACTTGTTGATGAGTGTATTCGTGCCAGTTCATTAGGTTAAGTTAAATTTTTTAGTATAAAATGTACTTCTGAAAAGACACTCGTCAGTTTCTTTGATAAGATAACCCAGTCTACAATATGGACACTATGCATGATAATCAAAACTGAACCTTCAACCTTCTTATATAGGGATCAATATTGTGCGGCTAAAATCTTTAAACTTGAGTCCAAGAACCAACTATCAAAGTTGTAAAAGGATTGTCTTCGATAAAGAATTAGTTTATGATCAGCGACTTTAGTACAATAGTGATACCTAAGTAAATGTAATAGAGTTCAGAGTTTATTGTATTGGTAGGCGTCATAAGCGATTTAGTGTGTTGGAAACATTCGTTTCATTCATATTTTTGTGAACTCCAACAACAAGATAAACAGTTACTTAAGTCTAATTAAGAATTATTTTTAACAGAAGGAGACAAATAGAAGATCCACTAAACTAGAAGAATTGCAATTAAGAGCTGCAAAAGTTATATGATCTGAAACCAATAAATTGCTAATTCGCGACCGCACGTATAAGACAACTGTCTGTGCGTCATACATGATGATTTTTAATCGGTGATCAGGAGTTGAAAAATGTTAATCCTCACCAAAAACGAATTTAATAAGTAGATGAGGTCTGAAGCAATACAGTCTCTGTTTAATAAAAAAAAATACGTTATTGTTATAATATCCTCCATCCACTGAATGCATGGTCATCCTACATCTGTTGAACTTAGGTAGTTTCGTCAACTTTCGTCAAGTGTCATCGCTTTGGCAGGGAATTTGACAGGTCTCACGTCAAATTTTGTTTAAGAAACTGACTTGTCAAATAGGTTTTAGGGCCTACGCTAGCTGACGCGGACGCCCGCCGCGTGCGCCCGCTCGCGAGTCGCGGGTCTAAAATGTACCGAAAATCCGTCGCACGCGCCCGCGCCACTTAGCGCTGTTCATACAATTTCTTATTAGACGCGCGCACGACGGGCGTCCGTTCCGGGTAATCCGCGTTAGCTAGCGTAGGCCCTTAGACTCATAGACTAAACTATGTGTACATAACTGACATTGGCCCAAGCTTTAAGGCCGCCATTAAGGGAAAATAATAATAATAATAGGGAATAGGGTGGGGGGGGGGGTATAGGGGTATAGGGTGACAATAAATTAAATCAGAAAATATTTTCCAAATTATCATTATTTAACAAAATAAACGTTTTGTTTCACGCAATTGCGACTTAAACGTGATCGCCACCGAATACTGATCTAGAATAACTGGTTCCTGATAACCAATTAAAAATCATCGTATATACCTATGCCTTTACCCAAAATCCTGGATGGCTTCCACTTAGGGCCTACGCTAGCTAACGCGGATTACCCGGAACGGACGCCCGTCGTGCGCGCGTCTAATAAGAAATTGTATGAACAGCGCTAAGTGGCGCGGGCGCGTGCGACGGATTTTCGGTACATTTTAGACCCGCGACTCGCGAGCGGGCGCACGTGGCGGGCGTCCGAGTCAGTTAGCGTAGGCCCTTAAATGTTGGTGGCAGTTGGCTGTGTGTGACATACCTACCTAATAATAAATCTTGATGTATGTGGAAACTGTAACCCGTTGGGTTTTTGCTTGAAGTGATGGTTGTGTAGTGGCGATACAGCAAACTTCATGAAATATAACGGCTAATTGAATCAATAATAATAATAGGTAATACCTAAATTAAGCTTTAGCAGTTGAATTGAAATTTTGTGATTTTGCGAAAACTCCCGTGGCAATTGACAACATTTCATTTTTTTAACACCTGAAAATTACTACAGGAATCGAAAGAGTTTCGTCTCCTGAACACGGAAAAATATTTATAATAATTTATTTCGTCACATTTAAAAAAATACAACAAATTTAAAAAACATATGTGTACATGCCTGTACCTCCACAGAATAGATATGTTTCCTTTACCCATTTCACTAGAAAAAAGAGCTGTCATAATTTTAAATTTGATAACAACCTTAATGTCAAATTTACGTCATCACTTTTTTTTAATAGAGACTAGACAAAAGTAATGGATCTATTCTATCGTTACGCTCTTTTAGAATAAGCACATCTTTAAAAAATTGTAATAAATTAATTAATAATCCTAGTGAAAATTTAAAACTATCAGCGTCTTTCTCTTTCCAAACAGTAGTACCTGGGCGACCGAGCTCTGCTCGGGCAGAAACTCGGTACCAAGCGTTTTCCCAGAGATAAGACCAAGCTAGATCAATTTTTCATCCCCGAAAACCCCCAAATACCAAATTTCATCGAAATCGTTGGAACCGTTTCCGAGATCCTGATTGTGTACATCGGAGGGGTGGGGGGGGGGGTTGAGAGGGGGGGGGATGCGGGGGAGGGAGCGCGGGGGTATTAAAGGGGGGATGAAAATTTCATTGATTTTGCCGTAGGATGCACCGTTTTCAAGATATTTGGCAAAAACACCGGAGGGGGTGGAGGGGTGAGTCACGTTAAACTATCGTCCGTAAACCGACTTTACAGACAACCGGCTTTTCCTGTTCTGTGCTCCCAATAGGGAACGTGCACATAGACGGTGCTGCCAACTGGTGCCATAAGGGTGCCATCAATTTGAATGTTTTACCTTGATAAGTTTGTTTTACTGTCCGCATAGTGTCTCTTCTGTCGCATTAGTGCTGCCGCCTATAGTTACTGCACGTACCCTATAATACTTTTTCTAACAAAAAAGTAACTTTTTCTCGCAAAAAAATAACTTTTTCTCACAAAAAAGTAACTTTTTCTCACAAAAGAAGAAACTTGACGTTTTCTCATAAAAAATAAACAAAAAAAAAAAACTAAAAATCTTAAAAAAAAACGTGGTATCGAACCGAGGTCGGCTGGATCCTCGACCACCCGATTTCTAATGTGCCATTATGATCTGCTCGAAGTCGGCGAAATTTAGCTTTATATTCTAATGCAAACAAAAATAGCCGGAAAACACGGGTAAAAGCGATTTTCTGAAAATGAAACATAGCTAGATCAGTTTTTCATCCCCGAAAACCCCCACATACCAAATTTCATCGAAATCGTTGGAGCCGTTTCCGAGATCCTGATTATATATATATATTAGGGTGTTTCATTTTTCAAAATTTTTGATTTTTCTTTGACTTTGCTCGAATTCTTGTTTCCACTCATATGTAAAGTTCATACGCCAAAAATCAGTAAAATCGATTATCATCTAAAGGTTGCACAGTTTGATGACTTGTATGTCAAGTAATGGATATCGGTGTATTACAGGATAGCAAAATTTTCAAGTTTTTTATCTGAAGTGGAGGGTTATAAGTGATTTAAGTGTGTCGTTTAAAAGATTGAAGCATATTTTAACGTAAATAATAAGTTTCCTTGTGATATTTTGTTAGGAGCTGGACTTCGTTCCAAGGAACAAGTGCTGTTGGTTTATTTTACACCATCACAAAGAAAAAAAAACTCTTTCGGACGCCACTAAGTAGACAAGTATTAAACTGCAAGAAGTGTGGAAGAAGGCTAATATATATGTCAAGAGAGTAACCGTTTGAGCTAACGTTTAATAACTTTATAAGGAACACTTACCATAATTTGTTAACGTTTTCCTTAGAAATTATCCGAAAGCGTAAGAGACAAGACAAAGTGGATGCTTATAAAATGTAGCATTAAAATCGATTAAAGAAATCAACATGACAGTGACCTTTGACTAAAAATGCTTTTCATTAAGTAGTCTTGAAGTCATGAAGACGATGAAAATAATTCTATTCTCTGTACCACCAGCAAAAATGTCACGTCCTATTTATAAGTAAACTAAAATCTCTCGATTGGACACTCATAGCTGCATAGGACCGCGAACAACTCTCCACTCGGCAAGCTAGTACTTCGGTTATTACAGTTGTTAAAAGCCTTGGTCACGATGTCTCAGATGTTTCTATATCGCCGTCTACTATTCATCGAACTCTGGTGACCAAAAGAAGCAAAATGGCTCAAAAAATTTAAGCATCATTAACCTTTACTCTAACATTGAAACTGTAAATTGTTGCCATCAATCGCATCCTGTAAGATTCTAGAAGACAGAGTAACTATTCTTTATTTAATGATTCGATCAGAGACGAATAGCAGAAACAAGCATGCAACAGAAAATGCGTGGTCAAGCGAACCAAAGATGAGGTTGTAACTTATGTAGTCTAAGTAGTAAATTATTTATTGAGTAGTTAATGTTCTATTTTATGCTTAATTTAATTTAATTTCACTTAAAAACGATGTGTGGCTACCATATTGTGCTATCTTTAAATAAAAGTAATTACTTCTTTTTTTCGATTCTTATTTAGAGCTGTTCATTCTGTGCAACCTCTAAACATGGTCCAATCCACTTGAAATTAGGAAAATATTCTATTAACATAAGCTAGAACCGGAAGCTGAGCAAAGTCAGAAAAAATATCACAAAAATTTTTTTCACCTACAAAAGTGAAACACCCTAATATATATATATATATATATATATATATATATATATATACATATATACAAGAATTGCTCGTTTAAAGGTATTAGATTAGATACAGAGAACGAATCAAATTATAGTCTTAGAAATATGAAATGTTGTCAATTCCCGAAAGTCACATCGTGGATTTCGTTATCGCTGCAAAAAAAAATCGCGTCAAAATCTGATGCCTTTATTCCTAGCGGTTGAAATTTTGGGATTTTATCCCATTCATGTGGAATTACGAATTATCACAGCACCCACGCCGAACACGCACGCACGGTGAACGGTTGCGGTACCCTGAAGATGAGCTCTAGTTGAGTTCTAAACGCGTCAGTGTAGTTTGGTGGTGGTGATAGTTGGGTTTGTGTGATTTGTGTGTGTTCATACAGTGTGGAGGTGGAGGAATTGCATGAACACGCATTTTTTTACATAAACGTAGCTATCGTAAGATCGCGGGTGAACAAATAGGTAATTGTTTCAGTTCATCAAGATGACTTTCTGCCAAGTTTCTTGCGGCGCATTCTTCTTGGCAGTAATGGTCCTTCCGAAAGCGCTGGTAGTTAAAAAAAAAAGTGGCATGTAAAAGGGCATTTCTATTTTTCGTTGTACCCAATTAAGAAATTGCTAACAGTTAGTTAAAATTAGTCCGTTTGGTTACGCACTTTTTCAAGCCTTTACACAAGCTTTTAGCACTTCTTGTTAAACATTGTTAAACTTGTCCGATTTGTTACTTTTTATTTTTATTGTAAAGGTTTCAAAAAGTGCGTAACCAAACAGACTCCTTGTTAACAATTTCTTAAGTACAACGAAAAATAGAAATGTCCAAAAGAACCCTTTGCGGCCTACTTGCAGAATAAACATTTTTTTTTTAGAAGGGTTACGTAGGTATTTAAAACCCTCTTCATTTTGAAGTCTGTAAAAACAAGGTGTGGCTGTTTTACGTTTGCGTAACCCGGTTTTAAAACAATATTATTTCACTATTTACCGCCAAAACACTGTATTTAGTCAGCTGTGTAAATAATAATTAATAAGTGTATTTGCGTGTGACTTTAGTCATAAATTATGAGTAACCTTGGCAGACGAGTCGTCTGCCTTTGCCTGCTAAAGATAGCACAATATTATATTGTTCATTCTGCATCTAAGAGACAATAAGAGGTTGGACAGGTCATTGCAAATCGCTGAAATAGTCTTATTATGCGCATTATAATAAATAATAATAATAAATATCAAGGGACAATTCACATCAATTGTCCTAGTCCCAAAGTAAACAAAGCTTGTGTTATATGCACTAGGCAATAGATACATACTTAAATACAAATTAAACACCCAAGACTCGTGAACAAACATTCGTATTTTTCATACAAAATAGGGTAAATCGCCAATAACTGGCCACCCTTCATTAACTGGCCTCCTCATACTGAAAATGAACTCTGTTTACCTACAAACAGAATTAATTTTAGTATAACATGGCCAGTTATTGAAGGGTGGCCAGTAATTAACATCTTATACTAAAAATGAATTCTATTATGGGTGAATAGAGTTCATTTTTAGTATGAGGACCAGGTGGCCAGTTATTGGCGATTTACCCTACCTGCTCCGACGCGGGACTCGAACCGGGGACCTCATGCTTCGTAGTCAGGTTATCTAACCACTACGCCATTTGGTCGTCGAATAATCTAGAAAGACATAGCTTTTTATAATCCAACCAATCGAATACTCAATTTTTGAGAAATGTTGCAAATAGCATGCTAAATTTGAAGAGTTCTGTAATCGTAACTACTAACAATGATAGGGTGATGGATGACGCTATCATGAAGGATGGGATGATGATTCCAACCTTTAGGTATACGTCCCATTGCTGGGCACATGGCTCTCAGAATGAGAACGCTTGGGCCGTAGTTTCCACGCGGGCGCAGTGAGGATTTGGAACTTCACACACTTTTTCCTTCACCGTAAAGCTCATGGTAAATTTCAAATGTAGGTACAGATCGATTCACAAGAACTGGCACGAATGGATTGAACGAAAGTAATGTCACTTTGACATTTTTTAAGGAAAATGACACTTTCATATTTCACTTTAGTTTCAAATTAGGATTTGTTCCTGATTTGTCATATTCCTGATTTCACTTTAATACATGACATTTTCATATTTGTGTGAAGTGTATTCAAATAGGTAACACATAGATACTTTCATTCGCTCATTCGATCCATTCGTGCCAGCTCTTGTGAATCGACCTGTAATTTCGCACATAAATTTCGAAAACTCGTAGGTGTGAGCCCAGGTTCGAACACCCAGTCTTCTGCTTGAGAGTAGGTAAGTACCACTCTATACTAAGCTGACATTACAGGGTCACTGTGAATTAAGGTGTAGGTACTTCCGTTTGGTAAATTGTTTTCCCAAACTGTTTCATTTGGCAAATGTTTAATTTCCCAAATGTTTATTTTTTCTGAAACTGTAAACTATTCAGGATATATTTCAGGACTATTCTGTAAGTTAGGTTAGGTTTGTTTCATTCATAACAATCCTGAAAAGTTTACAGTTTCAGAAAAATAAACTGTTGGGTAATGAAACATTTGCCAAATGAATCAGTTTGGGAAAAATAATTTGCGAAACATTAGTAAACCATGAATTAAATATATGAATCACGTTTCCTTAATTTTTCCTGAGAATTTCGACAAATCGCTCTTATTCCATGCCTGCTTCATAAAGGCAATCTCTGTGCAAAATTACAGCCTTCCAGGGCCAAAAATTTTGCCTGAGAGTTGATAGACAATACTGTCTTTATCATAAGGGTCCATGGGGCCCATCGCGACCCAGCTCAGAGAGGCCCCGAAAGCACAGAATATATAATAGTACTAACGTACAGAATAGACACGCTCCGCCCCGCACCGATTCGAGTTACCCCTCCCCCCAAGGCGCCGATTGCATGTCGCCGCAGTTCACCAGTCGGGTGCGCAACGCGATGCATGTCGGCCGCACGGCACTAAAGTTTTGCGAAATGGTAATATACTAATATATTGTGCATTGTATGGGTGTTTGGCAACAGCCAAAGATAAGGAAAGGAGTTTTTTTCGATTTCCGAAGGACGAAAGAAGGTAGATAACCAACTTTAATTAGCAACATGAACAGTGTAGGTAACTAGGTTTAAAAGTTTGTTACCTATAATGTATAAATAGACGTCTTATATTAGTAGGTATTTGTAAAATTAATTTGATAATTATTTCTTATCAATAGATCAATATCTACAATTACATTCTCTAATTGTCTTTACAAAATGAATTAGGTATACACTCATTCACTTATTTTTAAACACTTAATTTAGACAAACGATAAGTTTAATTATAAGTACTACGATAATTAGATTACCTACTCATTTTATTTTACATTGCAACGTTGCTCGCGCTTAACGAACGGCGCGGCATTCACTTTCCGCAGCTATCTCTTTCTATCTCTTTTTGCGATAGTCAGCGCTGTGCATCTTACGCACACATTGACGCGTGTACAGACGTCGTCGTCGTGCTTATGTAGATTCAAGAACGCGTATATTGTGCGTCGTGTCCGCCGTGTGCCGAAAGACCAATTTTTTTTTCTATATTTGACTGACAAAAAGTGTTAACAATGCTGCTAACATTCCTCAATGCGACTGTTTTTAACCCTCGACAGAAAAAAAGGAGTGTTATAAGTTTGGCCGCTATGCGTGTCTGTCTGTGGCATCATAGCTCTTAAACGGGTGAACAGATTTGGATGCGGTTATTTTTATTTGAAAGCAGGTTTCTTGGCAGGATTTTGTTTCATCAAAATTGGTTCAGGGACTTCAAAGTTATTAGCTCTCTTTTGTTAGCTGCGGACCAAATTGAGATGGGGGTTTTTAAATTTGTAGTTATTAACTTAACGTTTGTTTCAGATAACCAAGCTGCAACCAAAACATGGTTTCTCCTCATTCAAGTTTATTCCTGGATCCAAGGACACCGCCATAGTTGCGTTGAAGACCACGGAATTCGAAGGGAAAACAGCAACATACATATCAGCTTTCCGAACAGACGGAACGGTTTTATTACACGATACCTTCGTAGAAAGCCTTAAATACGAAGGCCTGGAATTTATATGAGCTAATAGAAAAATCAAGTGTAAATATGTACATTAAAAGAGTTTCGTTAAAACATTGTTTTGTGCCCAAAGCTTTATTGAATCAAAAATATACATTCAAAATGATTAATAAAATATAACATGTATTTATAGGTTATTTCTACGTATAGACCAAGGACTACATTATATACAAACACTGATTCTTACGGAATAAAAACAAAGAAACGAGTATAAGTACTAAATAGCGTCTACGATCTAAATAAAGGAACGTTGCACCCGAAACATCACATAGTTATACCCTTTATCGGTATAAAAAACAATCAAAAAGTATACAATACACAAGTAATAAAAGCAATTTAATTGTACACCCGATAATAGGTACCTTTTTCATTTCAACTCTGACCAGAAAAGCAAAATATGAAACCTACAATGGTTTTATTACATCACAAGCAACTCGGTAGGATTGAAAATAAAAAAAAAAACAAATGACCGTCGCACAGCCATAACCGATTTTTAGAACGTGGAACCACCCACTCCGTTCATCTTAGATTAATTTGTGATCATTTTAGACCTATAGACCTAGTTATTTCCTCAAAGATCGTCCAGGCCATAGCAGCCATTAGAGTTCTGCGAAGCATCCGCGGTACAGCTCCCTTGAAGTACCCTTTGATGCCGTAAGTCTGGAAAAGATAGTTTCTAATTAGAACAAAATAGCTATACTTTTCTATAAGACAAAGTATCCCACGCGCATACGGTAGAACAAGCAAGAAACTGACCTCACAGATAAAAAGTGTGAAAGACAGGAACGGACAAGAAAGGTTGGCCAGGCGGTATAAAGTTCTTTATCGAATAAGTTCAATATTCGACATTAATTCACTATCTGTGTTGCCAGGGGCAATAGGACTGGTCATAATGATACAGTGATGTTTTAATTTATATCTCAAATGGCCTACACTTGGTCAAGAACCGTATGATAAGAGAAAAGAAGTATAAAGTTGATGTCTTATTTATTAATAGTTCTTTTTAACACTTATTATTAATCTGGTGTTCCTTTAGTGCTATATAATAATATACAATGAACATATTACATGAATAGGGCGTTCAAGCAAAGAATTCCACAAACCTGAAGGCGAGGGCATTTACATATACAGTAAGATTTTTACAATCTTCAAACTTGTTGTGTGTAAAATTTGATTTGCAATTTGGCATAGGTATGTGGGTTGGGTGACAGCCAAGTACCTACAGTCCACAAAACGAACAGTTGGCAATAAAAGCTTGCATTAAAAATATTTTTTTAACACAAACTTATTTAATCACGATTATAATATTTCAAGATCTATAACGTGGAAAGCATCTGCTGTTTTCGTGGAAGAACAAGATGTATTTTTTATGTAGAAATTCAAGCTTTTCTTATTAAGCAATTCGTATTTACCTGATGCACGTATAGGGCAGCACTAAAGGCATTAGGAAACTTGTCAGGGTACAACTGCATTTTGGTCTTCAGAACGTCAGCAGGGTTAGTCGCGAGTGAGGCGGCGATACCAGCAACGATGCCGCACGTGAAATGTACGGCACTGGCCGCACTTGGTGATTGGAGCCATTCTGTAACAAGAAAAAAAAAGGCATATAGAACACGACACTAGACACTATAATACATACGGTTTAAAAAAACTTGACATTTTAAAAATACGGCACTGGCAGCTTTTATTCCTAAAAGCCATAAGCCATTGTCTATTTAAAACGAAAGAATACATACTGGCCACATTATTAAAATTCTATTCGGTTTTGTTTAAATTAAACTTGTTTTCGTCGCAATGACGCACTTTACAAACACAAATGGCTTTTATTTATCAACGTACTTTGTTGCCAGCCAGTCCGATAAAATAATCAAATGACATTAATTTCGTGTTACCGTATCACTGAATCTAATATTTTTCTCGTTATCTTGTTGATATAAAACTCGCTTTTTCGGAAAAATTCTAGAGTAAACAAGTTGTTTTATCAGATATTAAACTTAAATTATCTTTAGCTATTTTGTTTTCTATCAAGTTCCTAATTTTGCGCCACACTATCAAAGAACATGTGAATGAAATTCAAACACAAATATCAGAAAGATTCCTTAAATTAATTAAATTCGAAACACGTTAATATTTAGAGTTTTCACTTGAAAATAAAAGTGGAACCCGTATAGTAAAATCGTTTCGTTATGCGTTCGATTGCCAGAACCCTTTTTTTCAGGAACAAGAGGAGGTATCAAATTAAAATCAACACAAATCCATTTTTGCTTGCCTTTAATTTTTTATAGGGCCCTCAGCGCGCGAGTCCGACTCTCACTTGGGCAGTCGTTTATTTGCCGGTACGGTATATCAATATACAAAAATTTAGTTTCTTACCTTTAGGTACAGCTTGTTTCGTTTGAGTGTAGAACATAAGATACAATCCGGAGAAAGGTGCATCCCTAGCTAGTGTTGGGCCCAACCCACAAGACAAGCCTTTCAGCCCTTCAGCGGTGTAAATGGCCTTGAAAGCACCGGTCAGACTGGTGTATTTATAAACGCCAGATTCGTACCTGAAAATAAATAAAAAATAATTATCATGTGCCCCATTGACACCTAGTCTCAAACTAAGCAAAGCTTGTGCTATGGGTACTGGCGAACTACAAAGTTAATTAATTTCAATACTAGATGAAAAAACCCGTCTGTATAATTCCCGTTCATGGGAACCCATGGGGGAATTCCGGGAAAATAGATATCCTACGTCACTTGCGGAACTGAGACAAATCTAATGACACCTCACACTTCAAAATCCATTGAGCCGTTTAGGCTGCAGGGCGTGCCAAAGAATGATACATACATTTGAAGTTAATTGTCTAACGGTATGAGACGGTGACAGAAAGAGATGGTGAAAGCGATGGAAAGCGTACGTGCGTTAGACAATACGGACGCGCGGAACCTCAAGCTTCATAATCAGAGTATCTAACCACTTGGCTATCCAGAATATTATGTTTATGCTAAGACTTAATACATTCATTTAGTCGTTACTTTGCTGATGAACTGCGGCCTTTATACCTTGCTCCTCCGTTATCACACGTGCAAAAAAGCTACGTCTGTGCGAAACATATAAGTAAGTCTTTCGTTTTCTTTGGAAGCGATAGTGTGATTTTATTTGTTTTAAGAATGAAGTCGTAGATCTAGTAACGCTATTAATTGTGTGGTGTTTATAATTCTTGGGTATGTGTATGTCTGAGATGTATCGGTTTATGTGGAAGTGGAGCAGGGTGGGTTCTGCATGATATCATAAAAATATGATGCAAATATAGCTGTTGCGCACGGTCAAAAGGTTACAGTTAAAACTTAATTAAATGCATTCCTCATTCTATGTAAATTATAAAAAGGGGTTACTGCGTTTCGATGGCGATTGTACCTACTTTTGCGCGGCATTTTATGATAATTAATCAGAGATACAATGAACGATTAATTATGTATGTCTCTACGTCATTAAATCAGACCACTATCATAATCACAATCAGTCAGGATCTGGTGACCCGAAAATAACAGCTTTTTGTTTTGCAGAATCAACAGTGCAAGATTGACTCGATAAAATGAAGGGAGTTTTTCCAACCATTGCTCAAGTCATTTGAAAGTGAAACGTTTTAAAACTTAAATAGACGTTTCATTTTCAAATGAAACAAAGGTTGGAAAAACGCCCCTCTTTATATTTAAAGAGTAGCTTGACGACGACAATTTTGGAGATAGTTCCGGTCCAGCCACAAGGCGCGACCGGAGGCCGTATTGTCTAACGCTTCTGACGCTTGCCTTCGCTTTCACCATCTCTTTCTGTCATCATCTTATACCGTTTGACAGAAAGAAATAGTGATTGCGAAGGCAAGCGTCAGAAGCATTAGACAATAAGCCTGCAGGTTATTACCCTCTACACCGCCACAAAACAAACGATGTGAAGTGCTATGTACGCCACGCCACGTTACATGACCAACCGATTTTCTACTTAAAATCCATTGTAGAAGGGTTTATTTCGAGTTGGTCATGTATAGATGATGTTGGCGTGTGAGGCATCCTAGATGACTGGGGCGTACCAGTTTATAATATTCGTGGGACGTGAAGGTTTGTATGGATGGATGTGTGGATGTTTGTTACTTTTTAACGCCAAAACGGTGTGACGGATTCTAATGAAATTTGACACACAGATAGCTTATAACCTGGATTACCTAACAACTGGATAATTTTTTCCCGGAAAATTGCATAGTTTCCACAGGATAGCGATAGAAGAATTTTTTGCAGACAAGTCGCGGGTACTAAGTAGTTCGTAATAACAAACTTACCGTGTCTTTATAACAGTCATTGGAATGAGAGCGACTCCGCTCATGGCCCTCGCGACGACTCCAAGAGCGACTGCCTCCAAAGGCCCCAAGTCCTGATTCCTGGTCTTGCCCATCTTGGCTTTCAGCCAGTGCAAGGAAGAGAAGTATAGTCCCACACCGGGCACGCAGCGGGCGACGGAAGGCACCATGCCGCGCCATAGCCCCACTATATGCTCTTGGCGGACTATGTTGGCGAAGATTGTGATCATACCAGGTTGGATGCGGCCACTGGAATAAAATGGTTCGTGGTTAGAACTACATCGTATGAATGTTATAGGTAGATATCTACATAATTTTGGACGGAAAACCTGAGGTCTACACAGTTTGGACGTTTGGACAGGAACATTTTAGCCCTATTATAAGCTCCCAATCTGGACTGGGCCCGCGTGGGGACTATTTCCCAAGCCTTTCTGAGAGGAGCTGGCCTGTGCCCTGCAGACCCTGCAGTGTGACGTATATAGGGTGGGATGTTGATGATGATGGATATTTTTACCGCTGACGTACCTAAAACTATACTACGAGTGTCATTCTCCAAGTGAATTTCGTAAGCGGAATCTTCGTTACGCTCGGAAGACCAAACTTGGCATTAGGTATACCATGTTTCTTGGCAAGGATGGTTTTTCCGAAAGCGATAGTAGATTTTGATTTTGAAGTTGCATACATTAAGTATGTAGTGGGCTCACGGGTCAAATAGAAAGTACAGCGAACACGTGACGCATCGTGATAGATGTTTAAAGTGCAACTGATCTAAGCACCTAGTCTGCATTAACTCGACCTCGATAACCTTTATTTGTAGGCAAACACGAGCTGAATTATGCTACCGCATTTCATTTACAGGTTATACCAATCAGTTTTAAATAAATAATTCTACTCAGATAATAAAAGAAACGTACCAGTGAAGTGAGTTAAACTCTTTCATGAATCATCTTTTCGAAAATCTAGCAAAGACTACCTTTCAAAATCTGTTTCTGTAGTTAACTATGTATCTTTTTCGTGACGTGGCTGGCTTTGGAATAGGATGTACCCATGTCTTCCCATGAGTGTCATAAAAAGCGAGTATGGAACTTGGGAGAGTAGGTAACAGCGCTCTTTATTGTCAACTACCAACTCCAGGTTCCGTAGAACTACTCCAGACTCTGTCAAGAATGTAGCGACTTAAAAGATGTTCCTTTGTTTGACATTAGTGCTTAAAGTAAAATGGCGATGTGTGCTTTAAGAAATGTGATCGCCACACATCAGCAGCAAATAAATTCTCATTATTTTATTTGTCGCTTCGATTTGTATTTATGCTTTCATAAGCAATCGAAACGGGTGCGCCGTCACCGAACAGGTATGGCATATGGCTGATATGAAAATCAAAGCCGGTAATTAATTACGATTATTGAAACCGATCAATCTGATAAATGACTATGCACCTACAAATGTGACGCTAAATAAATGAAGACTTAAGACAAATTTGAAACGGTAGGATTCATAAATACAATATCTAGCAGACGTTTCCGAACTGAAAGGAAGTCCATAATTCTACTCACTTGACGTTAGCCGAGGCGACGAAGTGACCAGGATTCTGGAGACGGGTCTTGACCAAGTCCAAAGGTTGGAGAAGCACAGTGCTAAAAGTCCCAGAGAAGGAACCAGCCAGGAACGCTTTGAAAACTGGGTGATACTGTGGACAACACGGAAATAATATCAATATAAGTACTTGGCAATATTTAAAAATAATGGTGTTGGTGAAAGGATATAATTCCTAATAACAAACCAGATACTATACTAACAGACCTCTTTAGACGGCAGTCCTCGATACGGATCTAGTAAATATTGTGTAGGTAGTTACGGTATGTGTACTTATACATAAAAAGCTTTGTCTTGCAGTCAGAAATTGTTCGTTCATCGCGTACATCTTCGAAGTTAGTTGTTAAATCGGCACAAAAAAAAGACGAGATACACTTTGCCCCCTTCAAAAGATAATACTTAAATTGCGATGTAAAACTTACATTAGCCACGATATCCATGATGGATTGTTATGTCCGCTGTCAGGTAATATCCTTGGAGTACACGCCGAACTTGTAGTATTTGAAATGGTAAAGCCAATGGCAGAAAGATCTGGAGAAACTCTTCAGATGGAGGCCTAGATCGTATCCGAGTAGTCGGAGTAGTAGATAGGATTGATACGGAACCAAAGAGTAATGGTCATTTTTTGGAGAAGCTCGCTCGAAAAGAAATACATGTATGCTGCTATCAGCCTGAATGGTAGAAACCTGTGAATTACGATCCACAGGAGCTAAAAGAAACTTCGTCGCTTGTATCTGTGTCTTTTGTTTCCAAGCACCACAAAACGAACTAGTATTTGGGGGAGAGAAAATCACTTTCAAATTTAGCCATTAGGAAAATAAATAAAAATAAATGAAAATTGAAGTTAAAGTTCGCAAGATTTCAGCTAGGAACGGAACGTATGCACAGAGCGACGCGTAACAACGTACTGAATGTTCGTAGGCATGTGTTGAGCGTTTATATAAGTTTCTTTATCTACAGACGACGAGTGATCGTGCCATTAGGTCGTACCCCCTGCGATAAATATAATATCCGTGCCTTCTGCAGGGGGTAAGGAGTCGCCGTTATCAATATAGACCCTGTACTGTTATGTGATAGCAAAATATACCTAAGCGAAGCAATTATTGTGACAATGAATCCACTTGTTTAATGAATCTAATGAACATGCACACAGAGTTCGAATTTAAAGTGCTATCCAAGTGCAAATATAACTTTTTGATAAAGTTTTCTTAGACTTCTCCGTATCGTATATGTGCAATAACATAAGTCTGACCACCAAGACACGAGACGGGTTAAATATTTAAATATTGTGACAGTGATAGGACAAACAAATAATAAGTTCGTGTTATTTTGAGATAACGAATACGCTTCTGTTACCTCTTCACGGCTTAAACCACCACCGCTTGGCTTTGAAAATGAACTCGTATAGCATGAAACATATAAGCATCTTGCGTGGTGTTTGTGGTAAGTACTTGGGGATTGTGTGATTTTAATTGATTGATTCGGGTCTACGAGAAAACACATGTGGCGCACAGACGTCGCCATCTTGCACGTGTTGTCGCAGAATAGCAAAGTAAGGTTTTTTAAGGTACCGCTACTCTGCCGAATGAATTTGGAGCGTTGCAAACAAATTGCCATGGATTGAGTCCCTAGCGATAGATACCGAAATAAAGACAGACAGAAGCAGAGATGGCCAGTCAATACAAAGTAGATGCCTATCAAGCAGAATGTGAAGAAAATGCGCCGCTGGAGAAAATGCTGGTGGTGGTAGTGGAGCAAAAGAGAAGAGTCTTACCCTATACAGTGGACACAAGCAAGATAGATTACCTACAAATATAGGGGCAGGACCGGTCTGTTTAAAGCCGAGCCCGCATTGCACGGTGTCGACAGAGGAGCCCCGTCCCGTGGCGGCCAGTGGGCGTCGCGTCGCGGTGTCTTTCCATGCTCCCGTGGCCTTAACAATGGCAACGAGGCATTTCGTGCGGTTTTTAGGGGGTAGGCCCCTTGTGGGAGAGCGCCACATACCCTGTTTCCCCGGACAGAGACGAATGCATAAGGCGCATTATACGCACCATATAATCAAGAAAAAAGAAAGGACCGGTCTGTTTGGCGAAACTTGGGGGAGGCCTATGTTCAGCAGTGGACGTCTTTCGGATGAAATGATGACGCTGAATCATTTACAGCTGCTGTAATTATTAGTTTGTACCTACGTACCATATGATAGATAAACAAGTAAGAGAGCGTGACCGCACACTCACATAAAATACCTATATTTAGCATAAACATGTAATGCTTGATGAACACTGTCGCATATGCCCTCAGATCATGTATTGTAAAGGTTGGTTACCAATAAAGAGTCATCTTACATCATTGTATGTACGTACATTATCGAGTTGTTATGGCATGACATCATAGCTACAGACGACAGTTAATGATGATGGCTCTGCGCATCTAACCGTGATACATATAAACATATACCAGACATGAAGGTATGCTCAGCTGCAGGCGATCAAGGCCAAAAAAGAGCAGGTAGACATTAATATAGCTGCGGAAGAAACTGGAAGCATTTGAAATGTGTTCGTACCGACGAATGCTGCACATCAGTTGCAGAGACAAAGTTACCAATAATGAAGTCCCGAAGCGAGTGCACAAAAAACTTGAACTTGTCCGAACATCCAAACAAAGAAAGGTTCTGAGAAACAAGAAACAACCAGTACCGTCTCTTGCAAACAATAATGATGGAAAAAATAATCTTGATTCGATTGCTTAAGGGCGACATCTCTTGAAACAGGTGAGCGGTTAGTTCCGAAGGAGTGTTGGTTGACGTCTCTCGATGAGAATTTAACATAGATGTCGCTAGTATCGCTGCTTAGTGCATAAATTAAATGATTAAAGCAAGCTGAGATGTGTGATACATAGGAAAATTTGTGTCTAAACTCCTGACCACTGATGGTGTAGGTAGGGGTTTAGCACGCAGCACGGAATGCTGAGGACCTGGGTTCGATTCCCAGCGCTGGTCTCTTTTTCTGGGTTTTTCTGTGCATCCATGTTTCAGTTTGTACCTATTTAGTATGAAATAATGATGGGTAAAATTTCTGGAAAGTGCAGGATTGGTAGGCGAAAGATGTCGTGGCTTCGAAACATCAGAGAATGTTCCAGAATAAAATCAGTGGAACAGCTCAGCTGTTCAGGCTTGCTCTGCCCAAAGAAAAGTTTAAAAAGCTGACTGCTGACCTTCAGTAATTGGAGTGAAGAAGGCAATATTTTCTTCACAATGGGCATTTGTTCAATACATTTCCGTGTTTACATTTTTTGTAATGATTTTGCACACATTCTATTATGTCTTGGGCAATTTTTCACTCTTCTGCCACATGATCAAGCAAAACCAAAGGTCATAAGAGTTCATAAGAAATAAACATAAATGATAATGTTTTATCATATTGTCAATTAGCCTAATTGATAGGATAGGTATATTTTTTATAGTTGATTAATGATACAAAAACCATGAGGAGCATGTTTGTAAATTAGACTTAATGAAAAGGTAGCAAGGTTTTTTTTTTGTTAGCACGGTTATGAATGAAGCAGACATGAATTGGGATGACACAACTGTTATAATATAACAAATAGTAGAAGTAAATTAATAACAATAAATATGTTACTACAAAAGTTTAGTACAGTTGTCTTGAAATTATTGAGTACCTATGTTTAAAATTACATTTTGAAAGACCAAGGTTATGTAGTGTAGGTACATTTTGAAATTATTATTGTTTTATGGCAGAAAAGTAAGTACAGTGAAAGTATTGACAGCAATAAAAATCCTTACTTATATTATAAATGCGAGAGTTACTCAGTCTTTGTGTTACCTCCCTTTTGCGCCTTTGCCAGACAAAAGGTTTTCATCTAATAGCTAGAAATTTAAAAATTTAAAAACCCCAACACAATTTGATCACACATTATGTATAATATGTTTGAAAAAAGTAAATGCCTAAGATCCCAATGTCTAAGATCCCAGTTGCAGTTAACAAAAGAGCTGATAACTTTGAAACGGCTGAACCAATTTTGATAAAACATGTCTATGAACCATCGCCAAGAAACCTGCTTTCAAATGAAAAAACCGCATCTGAATTGGTTCACCTGTTTAAGAGCTATGATGCCACAGATAGACACAGACACACACACATACATACACACACATAGCGGTCAAACTTATAACAACCCTCTTTTTGTGTTGGGGGTTAAAAACCAGCCAAGTCCTGCTCGGACATCCGAACAAAGGAAGGAATACATCCTACAACACTATTGCCATTGACCATGAAAGAAACATGTTATTTGTATGGATTTTGCCTTTACCATAATTTTTAATTTTTATTTCATTGATGTAGTGGATGCAGTTGCATACTATTATGTAGTGGAAATCGCGAGGAAAATTGGGTGCACATGTGTTTGTACGTACCTGCAGTAACCAGACTGACGATATGTGTGGGTGCCCTCTTTTTCCAATATACTACTGTACACATACTCTTAAACAAATGCAAGTGCTAACATTATACTTCAAATGTTATAGCCCAATAACAAGCGGACAGACAGACAGAGACAATAGTGTTCTATTGCACCCTTTGGGTATGTAAGCCTAACATATCACAATTTTAGCTGCAGTAAAGAGTTGCAACTAATTTAACAAATTTTAATAAAAATGATACCACCAGCAAATAAAATGTGTTGAATCACACAGTACACCTACCTAGTTAGTTCTGGTTTGTTGTGTATACTAGATGGACAGACAAAGTTTCAAACTTTCCTCATCTTACTAAAATTACTAGTTTAGAATATAGACAGTTACCTACCAACATTACATAATAATTCCTTTTAGGCAAGTAAGATAGGCCGGAATATAAAAACAGCTGCGATTAAAATGTTTTATACATTTTAATCTCAACTGTTTTTCTGATACAATAGTTTGGTTAATATTTTACTCTTGGATAGCAACCGCATGTAGATAATGAGCAATCAAGTAATATAAATTTATGTGACCGCAGAGTTTCAAAACTAATCTTCTAATTTTTTTTCAATAATTTTTATGCCTATGGCATTCAATTTTTAAAAATATATCATTGTATATATATACTGGCAGTTTAAGTTTTCCAACGGGTAACCCAAATTAAAAAAAATACTATACCTGGGTGAAAAATTCCATTGTAGTATAAAAAGTTCTGCAAAACTTCTTCAAAACTGCAAAGTAGACAATTTGGTGACGCCACAACGCTTACTGGCCAGATACCAATTAAACAGCAACAAGTAGACTCAGATGATGACATTTCAGCGACTTTTGCAGTCGTCGCGATAGGAAAATATGACAGGGAGGACCGCAAAGGTCATCGTATTATCGTCATTGCTACGACAAACAACTCCGCAGGGGGCCAACTTACTTCATTATCAGCCTTATCGTGGCTCCGGTCAATGGGAGCAGCTGTGTCAATCGCCCAACCATTCGAAAATGCTCCTAACGCTTGAGGCATTATTCGTAGCGGAAAATACGCAACGATTTACGCATATTGATGGCACAACAACGTATGTGCAAATATTTATGATAAAGACATACGTCAGTTTACAATTATCACATTAACTAACTAATTTTATGCACATCATAATACATTATATTTGTTACGATTATTTGTTTTGCACAAATTGCGCTACAAATTGTACGGCGTGACATAATATCAGCTGACTGACATTGACAGGTACAGGCAGGTAGTTGTTTTTTAATACTCTCCACCGGGTAATAGCCGAAGATTTTAGAACTATACAGCCGCATTCTAAAACACGCATTGACAGAATGCAACAAACGTATTTAAAATGTCTTTAATTTTTATTTTTCCTCATCAAATACTGCTTAATCCATGTGTTATTTAATCAATACTTACCACAACACTATCCTAAACCATTAAAACAATAAACAAGTGCTAGAATATGGATATATGGTTCAACGACCGCTTTAGCCTAGTTGGTAGTGACCCTGCCTACGAAGCAAGAGGTCCTGGGTTCAAATCCTGGTAAGGGCATTTATTTGTGTGATGAGCACGAATATTTGTTCCTGAGTTATGGATGTTTTCTATGTATTTAAGTATTTATTTATCTATATAAGTATGTTTATCATCGTCTAGTACCCATAGTACAAGCTTTGCTTAGTTTGGGACTAGGTCGATTTGTGTAAGATTGTCCCCTAATATTTATTTTTTATTTTATTTTTTATTTACATTGTTCGCAATTTCAATTGACAGCGATTTTAAAAAAGATGATAAAGCGGAAGATTTTAGAACTAGGTATACAGCCGCATTCTAAAACACCGGCAATGACAGAATGATTATGATTTTTTTGTAGGTAGATATAAAAAAAAATGATAAAGCGATAATTTTTCATTAGGTACCAACTTCTCTCTCGTAGGTAGGGTTAACGTCATAAATAAGTGATTCACTTTTGTACCTTGTCACTTTAACGTCATGTTTGTAAAGCCATACGAAATTATGTATAACTAGCTTTTGCCCGCGACTCCGTCCGCGTGGAATTAGTAATTTGGGTCCTTAGTTCCTCGAAATAAAAAAAATCACCCGCCTTCGCACCCCCCACCACAGACACACCCCCCCCCCCCCCCCCCCCCGCACCACCGTACTCCCAAGTCAAGCGTGCCTATAGAAGTTTTACTTTAAAAACCCCCGATTTTGAAACATTCTTCCCCTCCGCTCCGCTCCTATTGGTGTTAGCGTGATGACATATAGCCTATGTCCTTTCTCAGGCTCTAGACTATCTGTGTACAAAATTTCATTTAAATCGGTTTAGTAGTTTTAGCGTGAAAGCGAGACAGACAGGCAGAGTTACTTTCGCATTTATAATATTAGTTAGGATTTATGTACCTAACTACTGAAAGCGACAAGGTACAAAAGTGCTCACTTATTTATGACGTTGGCTGTACTATGTAAGTATTTCACACTCAACATTCTGTAGGTAGATTTTTCACTTTCAATTTTATTATATATTACTAGCCTGTTGCCCGCGACTCCGCGTCTGCGAAGAATAAGATTAATATTCTCAGACCCACAACAAAGGTACCTACTTACCTATAGTTTTTTCTATTCCGTGTTCAGACCTGTCCAATATATATAGAGAAAAAGTTTAATTAAAATCGGCCAAGCCGTTTCGGAGAAGTTCGATAACAAACACCGTGACACGAGATTTTGATATATTAGACTAGCTGTTGCCCGCGACTCCGTCCGCGAAGAATAGGGGTATAAAAAATAGCCTACGACTTATTCTCAGACCTACCGAATATAAAGAAAAAAGTTTCATAGAAATCGGTCAAGCCGTTTCGGAGGAATTCGATAACAAACACCGTGACACGAGATTTTTATATATTAGACTAGCTGTTGCCCGCGACTCCGTCCGCGAAGAATAGTAGGGATATAAAAAGTAGCGTACGACCTATTCTCAGACAAACCAAATACAGAGAAAACAGTTTCATAAAAATCGCTCAAGCCGTTTCGGAGGAGTTTTTATATATTAGATTAGATTTCATAGACATAATAGACATGATTTCAAAGATCGGCCTCCATTTTAACCGTTTCACTAAGTTATCTTCGCTCGGACGACCGAACCTCGTGAGGCAGCCTTTTCAATTAAGGCTCCAAGGCTCTCTCAAAGTATCTATCTATCCAGCTTATTAAGTAGTTTTCCACTTCCTAAGGAAAACTATACGAGAAGATAAAATAAATTAACCATTATAGGAGAGTTTTGTTATTAATAACGACCTAACGTACGTAAGATGGTCTGTTCAAAATAGCGAGGCTATCTAAGGTCAATAACAATTCGATAAGACTCTTGCTGGGGGTACAGTGAACGTCTCTTAATGTAGGTACTTAATCTGTAGACGAGTTACAATACATTTAATTAGGTATGTTTTTGCGCGCGCAATTGCCACCGTACCTAAGTATTTATTGAATCAGACGTTACTTTGCGGAGGTCCATATTAATGAACTGAACCAATTACTTTGCTCACCCGCGACCTCAAAAAAGAAGAAGGTCGCGGGTAAGCAATGTAGGATGTTGGTGACGCCACCAATCAACTGACGTACTTTTATGAGCTGTCAAAACACAATTCTCCCATAGAGTTTGAATGGCAATAGCAACTTACAGTATGACTTCACTTGTTCGCCAACTCAATCAACTAAAGCGTGTCACACATAGCGCAGATGCGGTAAGATTTTATCTGCGTAGTATAAAAACTTATCCATCTGCAGGTATCACACACAGTGCAGTACCACTACCATGAGTTTACAATGACCGTACTCGATAGCGACTGCGTAAATGATTTGTATGGAGACTCCATACAAATCATTTACGCAGTCGCTATCGAGTACTGTCACTGTAAACTCATGGTAGTGGTACAGATGCGAGGTGATACATTCAATTCATTCATTCATTCAATTCACTAAAATTTCGGAGCTGAGTATAGACGTGTTTTGTGGTGCGGATTGCTGATACAGGGTGTTGTTTTTATATAAAAGGGGAAAAATGAGCATGCGCGTCACCTGATGGGGAGCAATCACCGCCGCCCATGGACACCCGCAACATTAAGGGTGTCACAGGTGCGTTGCCGGCCCTTTGAGAGATCATAGATAGGCTACAATGAATTTTCAATAAAAGCGCGTTACACTTTCTTTCTTTCTCTTCACGTCAAAATGTAAAAAAATGCGAAAATGCATTTCTACGCAAGAATGACTTGTTGTTTGCTTAAGTAGGTATACGTAATTTTTATATTTATTTTATTATACACTGAAGTTCCCAATCCGCACTGGGCCCGCGTGGGAACGACTACCCAAACCCTCTTATTCTGAGAGGAAGCCTGTGCCCTGCAGTGGGACGTATATAGACTGGGATGATGATGATGATGAAAGTGTGCCTCTGCGCAACCACCTGTATTTATCTGCAGATAAAATCTTCACATCTGTCGATATATGTCGATGCTCACAGATACGCAGATAAAATCTTACCGCATCTGCGCTGTGTGTGATACACTTTAACTATTTATTTGCTTTAAAGCAACGAAAAATCTAATTTTGCAGATAATCGACACTTAATCTGGTTTTCAGGGCTAAAATAAAGCGTTTTTTTACTGGAGTCATGTCTTCGAATTATTTTTCAATGGCGTCAACATCCCCATTGTTTCAGTTCATTACCTAGGGGAAAGGTGTACTTGTTTAAGCAAGAATTGAAATAACTCACACGTTTTTCCGTGAAATACAAACATGATGGCTTTTACTACTGTCATATTTTATGTATCTATCTTACTTTTCTCATACTCAGAATAATCAATTAACTAAGTTTACATAACAATATATATGTTTTTTAAAACCCTACAAAGTAATAAAATAAATAAAACTAAAAAAAAATTATTTCCTTTAACAATTTAACAAGCATAATAATAAATACAGTTTTCCGGGGCCTCCCTTTAGGCTTATACCTAGTGCCTGTGTTAGGACGACCCGCTCTTCCTTTGCTTAGGTGGTAGGTACTTGTAGGAATCTAGAGGTGTCCATTGTGTCAGCCAGGTTTATATTGTAATTAACATAGTAAAACATAACATTAAGAAATCTTATATCTAAAACAAAAGTTATCAGTAAGTAGTAAAAGTACCTAACACAATAAATGCTTTTATTTAGTGGGTAAACAGAAAATGAGTGAGGTCCGTATGTGTGTGTGTGTACATGTGTGTGTGTGTGTGTGTGTGTGTGTGTGTGTGTGTGTGTGTGTGTGTGTGTGTGTGTGTGTGTGTGTGCGTGAGTGTGAGTGTGTGTGCAAGGTTAACCCTACGATAGGAACTTAGGATCAGAAAATGCTTCAACATCTCCCACTAACTTTTAGGTTTAGGATAAACAAGTAAATAATGAGTACTGATACTCTATTCACTGTGATTAAATAAATATATCCATTGTTTGTCATCGTTCAAGAATTTGCTCAGTTTCATTATACTGCTTTTCTTGAAGCCATTTTGGTATAGCTGTTTTTCACTCATAATATAGTTTACCGTATATATTTAGATGTCCATTTAACACATTATATAGATGGCTCGAAAGACTGCGAAATTGCCTCTTTGCAAACATGGTATTGGTCTTAGGAGTACGTGCAACAATGCCTCTCCTTCTTTTGGGTTCTAAGTTAGGGTCATAGGGTAATGTCTTATGTTATTTTAAGACTGAGCAAGCAATATATAGCTGTCTCACGGTCAAGAGTTGAGATATACTGTATAAACTCTCGGTAGAGAATCTCCTTCTTTTAAAGTGCATTACCTTAATTAAACCACGTTGAGCACGTTCCACCTGCAAAAATTTTGTTTTTGCTGCACCACCCCAGATAGGTATACAGTAAATCAAGATTGACTGAACCAGTGATATATAAACGTCCTTTAAGAGATCCCTAGCCGAGTTTCCCGCTTCAATGCCCTTTCTGGGCACCACATACCTCAATGTTTTAAAAATCCAGGTCAGTTTTCTCAGTCTTGAAGAGACATACTCGAGATGTGGGTACCAAGACAGACGCTGATCCACAATCACACCCAGATATTTCGTGTGTGCAACCTTCTTGATGAATGGACAAGTACAAATTCCTGCAATTGGTGAATTTCTGCAGCTGTGTATTTTAACGGTAAAGTCAACATTAGGCTGAGCCTCATTATAAATACCGAAACAGATATAATTAGTTTTATCAGCATTAAGTGTTAATCTATTATTATTCAGCCAATTTCCTATCTGCTCTAAAACATGTTCTGCACTTGCTTTGACATTATCCCACGAGTTACCAGTGAAAGTAACAGCAGTATCATCAGCGTATGAGAATATTTTAGCATTTTTTATTTTCATGTCGCACAAGTCGTTGATATAAACTAGGAATAGCGTCGGACCGAGAACACTACCCTGGGGCACGCCACATGATATTTCCTTTGCCTGACTCATCAGTCACATTACATCTAATCTCCTAGTTTAGTTTTTTGACTCCTATTTTTGAGATAGTCGTTGAATAGACGCAGTGGAGTACCTCTTATATCAATTTTTTCTAGTTTGTAATAATAATAATAATAATAAATATCACGGGACAATTCACACCAATTGACCTAGTCCCAAAGTAAGCTAGGCAAGCTTGTGTTATGGGTACAAGGCAACGGATAAACATACTTATATAGATAGATACATACTTAAATACATATTAAACACCCAAGACCCGAGAACAAACATTCGTATATTTTCATACAAATATCTGCCCCAACACGGGAATCGAACCCGGGACCTCAAGCTTCGTAGTCAGGTTCTCTAACCACTAGGCCATCTGGTCGTCTGGTTGTGTACGAGGATGGAGAGGGAGACAGTGTCAAAGGCTTTTTTCAAATCTAAAAAGACCGTCATGCATTTCAGACGCTTGTCTAGTTGGTCCACTACCAGCGAGGAAAGTCCAGAAACCGCATCTTCAGTCGACGTTCCTTGTCTGAAACCGTATTGGTTGGATGACAAAATACCAAATTTATTTAAATAATTATGATGTCTCAAATTAATCAGTTTTTCCATAATTATGGAGATCGCTGGGAGTACCGATATGGGCCTGTAATTATTGACAGTGTCTCTAACTCCATCCTTGTAAACCGGCGTGATAATTGCTCGTTTAAGCGGAGTTGGGAACACCCCTACATTAAAACAGATGTTAACTAGATGTGTTATAATAGGCACCAGTTCTGACTTTGCCATTTTTAAAAAGATAGTTGGGATATTATCCCAACCAGGGGCACTATCCGATTTGAGATTCATCAGTACGCTATTTACTTCATTTTGATTAGTTTGAGTGACAACTTCATCAAGTGAGTGTCATCTTATACAACCCGGTGGACAAGATAATCCCCACAGTCGGGGTAAGATGATTCCAATGATCATTACGCAATTGTTGATTTTGTTGAATCTATACAAAATAGCATACGTTATATTGTATTCATAAGATTATCCTAAATAAAGATTTTATGTTATTTTTCCCATATTTTATTAGTTTTTATGTTTGTAACCGACTCCTTAGGGCGCGATTTTGACCCACTTCCCGGTTTTCGATTGAGCTGAAATTTTGCACATATGTGTAAATTGGATGACAATGCAATATTATGGTAACATAGAGCTGATCTGATGATGGAGCTGGATGGTGGCCATAGGAACTCTGTAATAAAACGTCACAACCCCGTCGAGTTTGGGCTCTTTTGATTCGTCTTGTCGAGTACTTTGATCTCAGATGGTAACCAGGGTCTGATGATGGAGCTGGAGGATGGCCAAAGGCACTCCACAATAAAACGACACAACCCCATTGAGTTTGGGCTCGTTTGTTTCGTCTTGACGAGCACTTTGATCCCATATGGTAACCAGGGTCTGATGATGGAGCTGGAAGATGGCCAAAGGCACTCCACAATAAAACGAAACAACTCCATCGAGTTTGGGCTCGTTTGATTCGTTTTGACGAGTACTTTGGTCCTAGATGGTGATGATGGAGCTGGAAGGGGGGTAGGTGGCGGGGTGGGGGGGGAATGGGGGGGTAAGTGGGTCGAGGGTTTAGAGGGTTGGGGTATGGGTGTGGCGGTTGGGGTTAGGGGGTGGGGGGAGGGGGTTTGGGGGAAATAGGGTGGGGGTGTGGGGGGTTCGGGATTTTGGGGGGTTGTGGGAAATGGAGAGGGGGTAAGAGGCCTAGTTGGTAACAAGGGTTTGATGATGGAGCTGGAAGGGGGGTAGGTGGAGGGGTGGGGGGGGGGGTTGTGGGGAAATGGGAGGGGATGGGTTTTTAATGCAGGGCCTATATCCGCAACATCTCTCATTCCAGTTCCATCAAATACTACTTCTCGTACTTTTATACTGCATACTTGTTCTTTCTTTTATACAATCCTAATACTTTCTTTGGGCTCCCGACCCTTCAGACTAAGCTAGCTGACTTATTCTCTATCTATACATAATAAATTCTTTTCTCTCATTCCGGCCTCTAGTACCATTTTCGTCAATCATTTAAGCAGTCCACATATACACAGATCCTCTTGCACTCTTTCTTAAAAACTAACAGGGGGGGAATGGGTTCCAGGGTACAATTTTATTTCAATTCACAATATACAAAATGTTTCCCACAATAGTTCCTTACTCTATTACATATCCTAATACTTAGTTACAGTTTAACTTGTTAACAATTATACAGGCTCAGGTTACTTACAAATAACTTATTTGCTATCCAGGGGAAGGGGGTTTAAAGGGTTGGGGTTAAGGGTGTGGGGTTTTGGGGGGGTTCGGGGGTTAGGGAGGTTGGGGGGTTGTGGGAAATGGGGAGGGGGTAAGGGGGGTTGGGGGTTGGGGTTTTAGGGGGTTGGGGTTGGGGTGCGAAGTCGGAAACCTCCTCGAGTGCCCGGACGTTACCACTCCCTTCTATCCGAGGCGTAGGCCTCTTGGGGTGGGGAAGGGTAACGCCTGGGACGGTGCACCCTTGGCAACAACGGTAAGCTAATGTATTCGTACATTATCTCACCGGTGGCTAATATCCGACTTGCGGTCAGCAATCTTCACATGTGCCCGGCCATCATGCCCAGATGGTCTGGGCTGCACGACCGTTGCGTTTCTCCCCTGTTAATCCTAGTGATTAATGGGGAGAAGAGTAGCGGTTGGGCCCATGGCCTGTGGGGTTGTCTGACTGACTGGGGGATGTGTATATATGTATTTCATGGGCCATGTATGTATATTATGTATATATTTCGTGAGGACGGGCGTAAGGTAACTGACAGGAATCGCAACAAAAAATGAGGCTCTGCAACCTTGGGCTTAGTAAGTATCCCCGCCGTGCTCGCCACACGGCCTGGGCTACCGAAAGGTTCTCCGCTCTGCAACCGCCTGGATGTTACTTACGCCCTATATGGGGAGGGAAAGCATAGGAGGGATAGGCGTTCGGTTGCTAAAGGGTATACTGTAACCTTGTTCTGAGTACCTAACCCTGCCGCGGGCACGGCCTGGGCTACCGAAAGGTTCAAGGACTGGCAGGTTTCTGGAGGCGCCAAACGCCTGATGGGGAGGGATAGCCTTGGGGTTTTGAGGAGGACGGAAGTCTGGAGGTGAGCCTGAACCTAGTACCTGCTCTGTGGCCCGAGCAGGGAAAAGCGAGGGGGAGCCTCGGTGGGGGGTCAGCAATCTCCACATGTGCCTGGGCGGTAGTACTTTGACCTACTACCATCCGGGCTGCACGACCGCTTCGGTTCTCCCCTGTTAACCCTAGTGGTTAAGGGGGAGAAGAGTAGCGGTTGGGCCCATGGCCTGTGGGGTTGACTGACTGACTGGGGGGGATAAGTATATATGTATTTTATGAGCCATTATGTATCTTATGTATATGTTTTGTGAGGACGGGCGTAAGGTAACTGACAGGAATCGCAACAAAAAATGAGGCTCAGCAACCTTGGGCTTAGTAAGTATCCCCGCCGTGCTCGCCACTCGGCCTGGGCTACCGAAAGGTTCTCCGCTCTGCAACCGCCTGGATGTTACTTACGCCCTATATGGCGAGGGACAGCGTAGGAGAGACAGGCGTTCGGTAGCTGGAAGGATTAGGCAACAAAAAATGGGGCTCTGCAACCTTGGGCTTAGTAAGTATCCCCGCCGTGCTGGTCACACGGCCTGGGCTACCGAAAGGTTCTCCGCTCTGCAACCCGCCTGAAGGCGCCAAACACCTGATGGTGAGGGTTAGCTTTGGGGGTGAGGGATGGAGGTGAGCCTAAACCAAGTAATTGCTTTGTGGCTCGAGCAACAGAACGGCAAGGGTGAACCTCACGCGGGCGGCAGGCGAAAGCTTGCCGTCGAAGCGGTGCGATCCGTAAGGGTCCCGACCGCGGTTTGGGATGACCTCGGTCATTCCCGGACGGCACGTAACCCGGCCCGTGGGCGTCGGACACGTGGGCTGTTGTCTTTTTCAAGACGAGAGCCGCGAGGAGTAAACCTCTATAAAAAATCCAGAGGGCGGTACCTTTGGTGCCGATGGGGACGGAAGCGATCATGTGCTCTGTAACGCTCTGCTCGCAGAGTGGGACACGAGGACATGAAAGCTGACGTGAGGGCACGTAACCCCGGCCCGTAGGCGCCGGGAACGTGGGCCGCTGCGGGGGCTATGAGGAGTAAACCTCTATAAAAAATCCGGCACCAGCGGGGGAGGGCAGGGAGAACCGAGCCCGCGCTTAACGGTTAAGTGAGGGGCCCCAATAAGGGAATCCGTGTGGTCGTTAGTGGGTATGCCTGTTGAGACGAGAGCCCCACATACTCCCCGTTTCCCTGAACGGGGAGATGCATAAGGTGCATTTTCCACACCAAAAAAAAAAAAAAAAAAGGAGGGTTGGGGTTGGGGGGTAAGGGGGGTTGGGGTTAGGGGTTTGGGGGAAGTTTGAGAAAATGGGGTGGGGGTTCGGGGTAAGGGGGGTTGGGTTTAGGTGGTTGGGGGTTTGGAAAATGAGGGGGGTAAGGGGGGTTTAGAGGGTTGGGGGTAAGGGTATGGGGGTTGGGGTTAGGGGTTTGGGGGGTTTGGGGAAATGGGTTGGGGGATGTTGGGGGGTTGGGGGGTTTTAGGTGAGGGGGGTAAAGTTAGAAAGAAAGAGGTTTACGTTTAGTAGTGTAGAGCAGTGCGCGCGCACCAAAGACCAAGTATAAGATAGACTAATTCTATTTAAGACGAGCAAAAAACCGTTTTGTGTCTCTTTTTAGCACATGGAAACTCTCACTGTGAAAAAAATGCAACTAAAAAATAGAAAATAAATAATAGTTTAAAAAAACTCGCTTTATAAATAAATAAAAATAAAAAATAAAAAAAAAAATAATAAAATTCAATTCACTATTCTTATAGTGCAGTACAAAATCTTAATAAGCAATTATTATATTGTTATATCCAGATCAAAATTAGTAAACAATTCTAAATATTGATAAAATAAATAATAATAGTTTAAAATATTTTATTGTAAAAAAAGCGTGGGGTGCTTTTTAAGATGTTATCAAAATGATAATCCTTGACAATTGACACCATGCACCCCACGTTTTTTTTACAATAAAATATTTTAAACTATTATTATTTATTTTATCAATATTTAGAATTGTTTACAAATTTTGATCTGGATATAACAATATAATAGTTGCTTATTAAGATTTTGTACTGCACTATAAGAATAGTGAATTGAAATTTATTAATTTTTTTTTTATTTTTTATTTTTATTTTTTTAAAGCGTGTTTTTTAGTTTTTTTTCCGTAAAATCTGACACGTCGCTCACGCCGCCATTGCAAATGAATTGAGGCGGGGGGGGGGGGGGGGGGGGGGGGGGGGTATCGCGGGCTATGTTTTAGCAAGGAATTCAACTAGATGGCGTTAACTGTTCGCGTGTAATCGAAAAGGATCGTCTTACCTCTTGGGATCAACTCGTACACCTTTCCCCTAGGTAGGTAGGTATTTACTCGATTTTACATACTTAAGTGCTTTAAGGTGACACGAGTTTAACCTAGGATTGCCATCTTTAAAATTTGAAATCAGAACTCCGACGCGTCAATAGTTTTTTTTTTGTAAATTAGTGAGTACCTAGGTTATTGTCGCGGCGCGGCCCGACGGTGACCAAAATTTAGAAAAATTCAGACCTAGACTAAGGTATTAATGAAACCCTGGATGTTGCCCGGATACTCTAAATTAGAGTAATAAATAGGGGGCAACCAAGACCAATGGCAGCCCCTTCACCTTTAGTTTTCCACTAGTTTAAGACCACTAACCTAGGCTTACCTAGTGGTTAGAGAACCTTACTTAGTATTCGCTCGACAAAAAAGCACCTAAAGTTAATCAAGTGGCACGGACGGAACTACGGCCGGCAGGCTTATTGTCTAACGCTTCTGACGCTTGCCTTCGCAAGCACTATCTCTTTCTGTCAAACGGTATAAGATGATGATAGAAAGAGACGGTGAAAGCGAAGGCAAGCGTCAGAAGCGTTAGACAATATGGCCCCGGCTGTGGGACATAATATTACTTATACCTAGGCTGGGATGATGAAAAGATGATGATGTGGTATAGGTACCAATTCAAAATTTAGTTTTATGTTTCTGCGCATTTTTCATGTGATAACTAATTAGACCATGAACTACTTACTAATTGCCAGACGACGTATGATAGGTAGGTACATAACCTACATGACATTTTATAAATGATGAAATAACGAACTGATTGGGAGCATTATTCCACTCTTATCATATTATAGTCTAACAGTCCTTGATTGCCCGTCTATATCATTGGACTTAAGGCCGCACAGAGTTTCTTGCGCTAATGGATTTTAGGTATTCTTCTATGCACTCGTGTATGTGTGCGTGAGAGCGGCGAGAATCAAAGCCGTGCGTAAGCGTAAGCTCGACACAAGTTCCCCGTCCGATGGGCGAAGGAGAACTAACGCAACTAACTATACAGACAAGGGGGAAGCACGACGGCTCAAGATAGGTTGGGCAGACCGCACGTGTATTTATGTATTTTCATCGTATTACTAAAACAAATTAAAAATAAGTGACAATGGGCAATGGGCCGGCCATATAACCCGAAGAACCGAAAACCGGTTGGGGTAGACGAGTTCTTGAGTGGAGACCACGGATCGGCAAGCGTAGGACCTCCTCAGACTCGGTGGAGCGATGATCTTCGCAAGGCGGCTGGCAAGAGCTGGACGAGAGTGGCCGAGGATCGTGCTCAGTGGCTTGCTATGGGAAAGGCCTATGTCCAGCAGTGGACGAACATAGGCTGATGATGATGATGATGACTAAAACAAATAAATATTTTGTAAATGTAGCAACACTAGGCCCTAGAAAACATCTTGCTTTATTAATATTCGAAAAGTTACTATACCTACCTGCCGTGCAGTATTTACGCCGTACGAAGGATTTATTTTATTTTTTAGAGACGACTTTGGATTTTTTCTATCGAGCAAACCACAAGTACTTACCTAATTATGTTTCGAAAAACACTGGTCACTCAGAGGGCAATGGAGAGGGCTATGCTCGGAGTTTCTCTGCGGGATCGCATTAGAAATGATGTAATCCGCGCAAGAACTAAGGTCACCGACATAGCTTGAATAATTGCCAAACTCAAGTGGCAGTGGGCAGGGCACATCGATCGTAGAACTGATGGCCGATGGGGCAAAAAGGTTCTCGAGTGGCGTCCACGGACCGGAAGACGCAGTGTAGGTAGGCCTCCAACAAGATGGAGCGACGACCTGGTTAAGGTTGCGGGATCGCGTTGGATGCGGATGGCACGGGACCGATCTGTTTGGCGAGCCTTGGGGGAGGCCTATGTTCAGCATATGGCGTGTGGCTGAAATGATTTGGGATCTTTATTTGAGCTTTTGATCCAAATCATTTTCGTGTACTCATTTTTTTTAAATGGCTGAAGATTTTATCTGGTAGAATTATGAGTCCTCTAATTAAATATTATTACGCGAAAACGCCATCAAAATTTGCAGCCAATTGATTGGGGTTCTCTATTTTTTTGTAATGTATAGTAAATCGAAAACCATTGAACTAAATGAAAAAATATTGAAATAGTTTCTTATAGTTGACTTTTCTATACAAAAAATATAAAAACCATTGGTAATTTTTATACACATTCCCAATTCGTACATATGTGTCCACGAAAGTGAGGCGTTTGAAACGTTTGAATGCTTTGATCAATTATAACTGAAGATACACATTGCCGAACAAAATCCCCTTCAAAGATTGTCCGAACTTTTTTATTTGGTTGCGTAACAAATAAAATCATCACCGAAATTAATTTGAACCTAGTCTTTACTTCATTACAGTCGAATTTCGGTAGCGGCAAAACTCCACTTGACAGCTAAACTTGACAATGTCACGCAACGTTCTGAGAAAAAAGAAGGCCACTTTATCAAAGTGGCGCTCATTTGGCTCGGACATTTTCGGGCGCGCGACTGTGGATCTACAGTTATAATTGATCGAAGTTTGAATGATTAAATGACCCTTTTCAGTTGTTTAAGTTGACACTGATTTTACTTGACAGGTTCTACGCTAAAGCGCAAGCCACACAGAAAAGACTGGGAAATGGGCGCGTCGCAGTCGCGGCTCCCCTTGACTTTTTTCTTTCGTACTAAATGTATAGAAGCGTCGCGATCCAAAGCAGACAGAAGAGACGGGGCGGAGACGCGGCCTGCGAACAAGCGACGCGGACTGCGACGCGCCCCCGTCCCACGTCTCTTCTGTGTGACTTGCGCCTAAAATGGGAATTAAAAAAACAAATATGAATTAGATAACTTATTTATTTCACGTACTCGCATACAGCTATGTAAGTACCTACTTTCGTTAAGATGAAACTTAATCTAACGTAACACGTCTTTGTCAAGTATACAATAAGAAAATATATAGAAGTGTTTATAAAAAATATTAATCACAGAATGTATTATGTACTAACGTAGGTACTTTTTAATACAACGTCTAAATTGGAATGATTATTCATAAATAAATAATTAAGGGAACCCTGATAATATCTAATGTAATTCTCTAGACACCTTTTACAGAAGTATTTTTAGCTCCCTTCGGAGCTTGAAGGCACGTTCAATAAATGCGATCAATTTTATTTTTGCTACATTTTCGTCAAGCTTGCGTTCGCTATTAAATAATATTGGCACAAATCAATTGAAACTCAAAGCGAAGCCAAAAAAATGTCTTAATATTTAATAAGACTAACACAATTTATCAAAAAGGAAGCAATGTTCTTAACAGCGCGTATATTTAAAGTATAAAAATAATTTTCAAAAAAATAATGGAATGACATCGGAATGATAACACTTAATTTATAGGAGAATACGTTTTTACGATCAACACTCTATTTAATTAATTTTATATAGAGATTCAAATGTGAGATTTAATGCAATAAATGACAAAACTGGTCCATTTTTAAGTCTCCTAAAATAATTACTGCTTGGCCACGACTTTTGGGCAGATTTTTTAGGCAGATGTTATGTTATTTTTGTAGACGTTCTTATACGAGGCACAAAATAAATTTGGAATATTTCAGCCCTCAGTTGGGTACAAAGATACAAAGACTTCATATTAAAAGGTTACACGTATATCTAATATTGATGCTTGATATATCGAAAATGGAAATAACGAAATGCCAAAACTCGATATACCGATGCTTGAAATTACTATTATCAAATTACCTAAAGTACGAAATACGAAAAGTTTAAATTGCCAAATAAAACACCAAACCAAATTAAAATTGTTACCAAATTAGATTGGTTTGTAACCTTCGGGTTTGTAGGAGTTCAGTCAAACGTACTTTGTGGATTTAAAACTACCGGTCAAATAAAGACTCGACGTTTCAATATTCGTACTTCTGTTCATAGGTTTTGTGAGATTCGGTGAATAATAATTTGCAGTAAAAATCATAGCCAGGGCGTTCATCCAAACATACTTACTGAACTACTGGCTGAAATATTCGAGATTCATTTTGTGATACCATCTTTACAAATCATGGCTTTACTAATAACTAACTAATATAAGTATATTAAAATTTTGTAAAATGGAATTTCTAGTGCAATAAGTACGGAAGTTTACGTAGTGTAGTTAATTAATTTGTGTCTTATGTTATAATCTTGTGTGACATTGTAAAGGATGATCAGCATTTTGACATTAAAACATTAGTCAATTTGAATGAAAAAGTCGATAAGTTTGGCACAATTTTGGAAATAAATTCGTATTTAAAATGCGGAGGACTTTTCAAGTTTATCTAGGTATTAAAACCTGTTCAAAATTAAGCTTAGTTCTAGCCGAAGATTCAATATGCCAATTGTACATCGTTTCTAAGTCTAGGTGACTAACTAAGTAGAAAATCAGTAATTCAAATCGACCACACCAGACAGAAGACTGATTTCGAATTCCAATAACGTAGTGGTTTCCTTGGAAAATAACAAGCCAATTGAGTCATAATGATATTCATCCTTTACTTTATATTATAGTTATAAATAGACGTGCTATGCTATGTTTGTAAAGGAACTACGACACTCATACTTGGCGAGACAATGGAAGAAACTGTCAAATATACTCTCACCAACAAATAATTTGGCTCAAATTAGAAAGTTGCATTTTTGTTTTTTTTTTTCGTCTATAAGCAATAGTTTTCGACAGTCTTATTTTTAAGAGGCATCATTATCATGGGATATTATAAACATTAAAATATTGAGACTGAAGTAATTTAGGAAAACAAGAAAAATTGAGTGAAAGCAAAAATACAACTACATATCTAATTTGGCCCAAATTTTTGCCGGCGAGTGCGAGTGTATCTTCAATAAATTAAAGAGGAATGAAATTATGTGCCTGAATTCGATATAAAACATAGCATGCTACAGTTATCAACAAACTAAATAAATGTGGGTAGGACGCACAATAATCAATGAGTGGTTTCTGGCTAGATGGCGTTAGTATCGCGAGGTCCGTTTGAAGTTGATTTTGCTTGCGATTGGCTCATTTGTGACCAATCCCAAACGTGGCACAAATATCAAAGTTATCAAACAGACCTCAAGATAGTAGCTCCAACAAAGAAAGCTGCCACAGAAACTCTTATTGAATTATCAGGCCCATACACCACACTCTTAATTTAATTTGATGATTATGTTAACACATAACACTGAACGGTATATTACCATTGGACAGATTCTCATTCATGAGTTAATTCTTAATGTTATCATTATCTATCACTAAGATTTGACTTCTTAAAGGACTGTTTGTCTACACTGATAAAGGAGTCTCAAGTGTCTTACTCGTAATCATTTACCTTTGACCTTTAGGTACGTACCTAAGACACATCTCTGCAGTAGCATTAACCTCGTAAGACCCAGTTTAAATTTTGATTATCAGAATTTTAAACTTAATGTCAATCGAGAAAAGTTGACATTTGCTTAGACGTAAGTATGTACTAAATTTAGTATCCTGAGTTTTACAAGGTTAAGAGGCTGTTTCACCACCCATTGATTAATTTTAACTGACGGATAAATTTGATGCCGCCTCCGTCTATTCTAACAAAACAAACAGAGGCGGAACCCACATTTGTGAAACAGGGGGTAAATTTGGTATTATATGTTCAGAGGAAGAGCATGAGATTCTGTTGTACTCAAGAGTACTGTTGGATGTCAAACATCAATGATGTTTCTCCAGTGAATACCCAATTTGTCAATCTATGCAATGGTAATAAAGGGCGATGGTTCAACGGCCCGGCCACTACGCGCGACAAGCGAGCATATTCTCTGTTCATTGCGTGTATTGCTAGGTATCAATGCGTGGCAAGTCCCTAAAACGCGCGATGAACAGAGAAAACGATGAACAGATCGCGCAGTCTTGTGGTGCAGTCTTTACATATGCCTCGTGTTGCCAAAGTTGATGCCGCTCTGCGTAGCGCCCTTATTTGAGCCGTACTGTAGTGAGATGACTCCCTGGCCGGCTCTTAGTTGTTCTTCTGAGAAGTTTCTCACGTTCTTCTCGGATTCTTTGGGCCCGATCGACGGCTTGCCGAAGTTGCCAGCCTGAAAATTAAGAACGGATGATTAAATATAGCAAAATTAAATAGTATGACGGCTCTTGCTCGTTCCACAATTAGCTAAGTAAAGTTTTTTAAAGAGGTGCTAATTATATTTTTTTTCGACAGTGGTCGACTTCAACACCAAGAAACTGGAGCTGTTTTATTTTTATCTCCTTTTATTTATTGGAAATAGTTTTTTAAGTGTTCGAGATGACATTTGTGAGATTTTACGGCTGACAAGCGGTTCGTGCTCAGTACTAAGAAGAAATAGAAAAAAAAAACGAAGTCAACTGTCGCTTCTGTCAATGTCAAATGAAATTTAACCATTTGCGTTTCGTTTGCTTTGCGTTGTCCAAGAAGCAGTTCCAAAATAGTGATCGAAAGTATTCAATCGTAATCCAATTATCGTGCATAGGTCGTGGAGAAATGCGGTAAAATTGAAAGTCCGGATTTTATGCGGAGGTCGATAAAAATAGTCCAAAAATCACACTGAGCACACCAAAATGCAAAGCAAACGAAACGCAAACGGTTTGACATTGACAGAAGTGACAGCTCACTTCGTTTTTTTTTCTGTTTCTACTAAGTTCTGAGCACGTACGGCTTGTCAGCCATAAAATCTCACAAATGTCATCTCGAACAACCTTAAAAAAATATTTCCAGTAAACAATTGGAGATAAAAATAAAACTGCTGCAGTTTCTCGATCTCCAGAACGCTGACTGTCGAAAAAATATATAATTAGCACCTCTTCAAAAAAATTAAATCTGGGTGGGCAGGGCACATAATATGGCTCGTAGAACTGACGGCCGGTGGGGCCGAAATGTTCTCGAGTGGCGTCCACGGGCCAGAAGATACGGTGTCGTCGGTAGGCCTCCAAAAAAAATCATCATTATTTCAGCCGAAAGACATCCACTGCTGAACATAGGCTTCCCCCAAGGTTCGCCAAATAGATACATCGCAACCTTAACCAGGTTGTCGCTCCATCTTGATGGAGGCCTACCTACGCTGCGTCTTCCGGTCCGTGGACGGCATTCGAAAACCTTTTGGTCACTTCGACTAAAATAATGATTTCTAATTCCTAACCATACACACGCCAACATAGATAACTATGTTAATTACTAACATAGTTATGCAGTCGTGTCGTGTTCCGTTGACTTCATGCATTAAGGAAATTACTCCTAACCTAACCCATTCCGGGTACAATACATATTTGCTTAGGGCCATTGGGCGGGTAAAGCCTCAAAGCATTTACGACAAGAGATGCCTGTACAATCATTTTTGGTCGCCGTCTAGGAACTGCTACTTGTTTTATTTAAGGACCATATCGAGGGATGCGTGGTCAAACCCGAAAAAAATCAAAATAACTTACTGTTGAAAAAAGAACACTGTGTAAAGCATCTAAATTCAAAATGTCCACAATACATTAAATTAGATCCATATATTGGGTTTGACCACGCACCCCTCGGTCCTTGCATAGATCTGATAATAAAGGAGCGTCTTCACTGAGAGCATTCTTACCCGAGCATTATTTGTAAACGAGCAATCGCCGGCGCCGGCGTGAAAGCTTAGTACGCTCGGCTTAACGTCCACACCACTCGAATATTCGACGCCGAATGCTCATTAGATGCGAATGCTCTTAGTGGGGACGGTCCTTAAGAGAAATAGAAATGTCACGCGACCTAATTCGCAAAGCGCCTATATGGCTAAAAAGCCATTAATTTATTTTCCCCGCTAGGCCAGTCATAAAGATATTGAATGGATCAAAAAAAAAAACAAGAGAAATAAAAATTCACTGTTACCAATACCTACGAAAACAAAAAAAACAGGCGCTACTTTTACCTCTTCTTATTATTAGTTCTGTAGAGGTACGTCATCACTTCCCACAAAAACAGGCAGAAAAAAATAAGCACAAAAATATAGGCTCACGTCAACTCCTGTCGTACTTAAATGCTTCGAGGGTGAAGCAAATAACGGCTAACAAGAATTTTGCTAAGTAAACGTTGGACGTTCACCTTCGGCTACGAAGCTGATTACTCGAGTGCCCCAGTCCCTATTTGATAAAAGTATCTTTAAGAAATTGGTCTTTACTCGCCTTTACTCGCTAGTAGTTGAATTTAAATTCCCACGGATATATTAATGTAGTACCCTAGTTGTAAAAGATTGTAAACTACCGTGCCGAACAATGGGTACCTAAATAAAAGCTGAGCTGATGGTGTCTTCTTTAACCCCGAAATTAGGAATCGTCGATAGAATGGATGAAGCTATAATTGTCAAATTTTAATTTAATTACACTAAAACCTATTGACGAAATTAGATTTAATCGTCAATCATTACCGATTATCCAATTTTTCTCAGGGAGCGTCTACAAATTACGTGAAGCGGTTTTTTTTCGATTTTACAAACCGAATGGCGAGATGGCGTGAGATTTGCCTTTGTATTTTTCGTGTTATTTTGTTAGTTAATCTATGCTTGATTGCATGTAGGATTCAGTCACGTTTTTAGAGGAGAAACCATCTACGACTATCTCTATTTTAGTTAATTTAAACTAATTGTCTCGCAATTTATAGTGATAAATCTTGATCTTGCGAAAAAAAAAAACAAATTACGTGATATTTTCCGAAACCCATGATAACCAACCCTCGTATAATAGTGGATGAGATTCAGCTAGACTTCCTTCTAAACGCCTCACGTAATACATGGACGCTTGCTTAGATAAGAAAAAAATCGAATACCTTTCTGCCAAGCGACTGTAGGCAGATGACGACAGAATTGAGGTTCTGTCGCTCCCACAGATCCACAGTCTGGAAAGTCTCCTGAGCAGGCACACCCAACTGCCGCGCTGCGTCAAGGAAGGCATTTATGTTCTCCATGCACTTGAACGCCATCTTGGATTCGTTTATCTTCTTCACCAATCCTGGCTGGATGTTGTTCGCGAGCCTGCAACGAGATTTGGTCGTTTAAAAACAAAACAGAATCTGCCAAATATTTTAAAAGGGTTCGATTTTCGAATACTTGAGCAAGCCCAAGTATTAATTACTAGCTTTTGCCCGCAACTCCGTCCGCGTGGAATTAGTAATTTGGGCAGCTTATTTTTTATCCAATTTGCTTTTTCATCAATTATGATTTATGGCTCTCCTTAGTTCCTCGATGTAAAAAAAATTACACGCCCCCCGCCCCCCCCCCAACCCACTCCCCCCCCACCCCCACCCCCTCCCCGCTAACCCCCCCCCCCCCCCCCGCACACCCGCGTTCACATTCACCACCGTACTCCCAAGTCAACCGTGCCTATAGAAGTTTTACTTCAAAAACCCCCGATTTTGAAACATAATTCCGCTCCTATTGGTGTTAGCGTGATTATTTATATAGCCTATAGCCTTCCTCGATAAATGGGCTATCTAACACTGAAAGAATTTTTCAAATCGGAGCAGTAGTTCCTGAGATTAGCACGTTCAACCAAACAAACAAACTCTTCAGCTTTATAAAATTATTAGTATAGATTTTGTCTCAATGGCATCCTTCATTGTAACTCTTGCCTTTTTTGACCTTACCCGTCGTCGAAATCTTTTTCAAAACTAGGCGGAACAAATAAAATTTCACCGATAATGAATGAGATATCTACTATCACTATTTTATATGGTTACTAAACACTGTGACACGACATTTTTATATATTAGAATATGGATTTTTGAACCCATTTAACCCATTTTTTTTTAGAAACATAGCTTTCAATTTCAGATGATTGTTCTTAAGTAATTACAATTATAACAGTAGATGTTATTAAGAATAGAATTAAAGGTGAATCTGCTTCTAAAATCACAACTGACTGAATGAGGTAAGTAAGTAATTTACTGACGCAATAACTATACTCACTAGGTACTCTCGCTAGTAAAAAGTCGTCATAGTGTTTACAGAAGTGAGATCATTATTGTGGTTAGGACTTAGGTAATAGTAAACTGTTACATTTCACTTTCCTCGAATGTTTTTGTTCTCTGCCGCTCATTGATTGGTTCAAATTCAATAGACGCTGCGGGAAAATATGGGAATGGCACCATTTTCTTTTCAACTGGCAGATGTTTGTCATCAAGGCAATTGATATATTTTTCGTGTTCAAAAATTTAGCTTTTTACTTACTTGCAGAGCAAAGTGCCGTCCTTGAGCACTTCATAGAAGTTGTCCATGTCCCCGGACATGTTTTCCGGCTCTCCGCAAATCTGTCTGATCCACTCCAGGCATTCCTGGGCTAGCTCCTCGCTGTATTTGCTGTTGATCTGTAAAAGAAAAATAAACATTAAATATACAACATACTGCGCTCGACAACAACGTAACGGGAAAATACAATTAAATTTTTAGGATAAGTAGTATATTTTCCCATCGAATGATTGATTCCACTAATGTCGTGGTTGAATAAGACCCCAGACGATTTTTAGTCAAGTAGGTACGGTAGAGTTGTCCGTGTCCAGTAGAATGCCAACCAGAACAAATCTAGGGCAAATACTGCTAAGTGAATATAGGACTGGGATATTTAGACATGTCTCTTGCATGTACCCACAAAGATGGGCTCACATATTCACTTAGTGGGTGCCGGAGAGCGGTCAGCGACGACGAGGCAGACCAAAGACATGGCTGTAAAATTTTAAGTACGTAGCGTACCATCCTTCTCATCCTTTTGTTAAATACTATTAGCGTGAGCGGGACGACACGATAAGATTTCGATTGTGCCAGACCGGGAGATGGGACGTTGAGAGAGGAATCCTTTGTCCAAAATAGGTTAAGAGATAAACTTATTAAAAAAAAAAGAATCTTCCTCCAAAAATTTTACGCACTTTTTCTATCGTGTCTCGTGCATGACAACTTTTAGGTACCTACTCTGTCGAAATCTATCTCTAATTATTTTTTCTATTCGTCATTTTTCTCTACTTAAAACGTCCATCTGTATGAAACTCTAGGGCACCTAACCTCTTGTTTTTGATAGATTCGAGCACAAACCAACGTTTAAATTATTAATTGATCCTGTTTTTTACTTGTTTACGTAAAAAAGTCCCACTCATTAACTCCCAGCCGACTCTTGGATCTAGAAAGCAGAAACTTTTCCTAGAGATTTCCTTTATGATGATAGACAAGGAAGAATAACTACGGACTTAGCGAAATTTCCACGTGATAGGGAATTTTGTAACAGGCGATATTGCAAACGTAACTTACGTATAGATAAGAATATCATGCTTGAGGAACCAGCTCCAATAAATGGGTCGCGGAAAGAGGAAAGTATGGTTTTCTACCTACTTATTCGCAATTAATTCTCCAGGGAATGATAACATCCACTGACGTTGAATTGCGTTCGTTCATATGCAAATACAAACAGTGTGTGCAACTATTTAACTCTTGCGCGGAGCACAGGAAATTGAAGGTCATTTTGATAACGTAGTTTCCCGATAAATCTCAGTTGGACTTTGTTTAATGCCGAACAAATGAGCTCAAAAAACATTTGCCTTAGATTATGTATGTGGTTATGTCTGTCAACAGTGTCCACCACGGCCTTAAGAAAAAGTAAATATTATTTTATTTTCTGAAAAGGAGGAGTTCTGAGAAGTATTTTTTTATGTTTTGAGTACAGAATTGAAGACTTTTTACGTTAAAGTACAAAAGCCAGATTGATTCAAAGAACCTGCATTAGACGGTTCCTTTGACGGTTGAGATGGGCCAGATAACGTTTTTGTATAACATCTTGCTAAGTTTTGTTTTTCAAACGTATTGATTTTTTTTTTTGGAATGAGTCGCCAGAGGAGCCTAAGTCGCGAAGTCCTTGCTGTTTTTTACTTTAGAGTAGGAAGGGTGACTTGTGTTCGGGAAAAATCCCTTCGGACGAACTGGGAATGGGAGGGCCCAGACAGTGTCCGACTTGCACGGACTAAAAACCCCGGTCACGAGTCCCCTTCTATATTGATTATCAAAAAAAAGAAAAATTTGTGCCAACGATTTGAATTTAATCGTTTCAGTCAGTCTCTTTACCTACTTTAGTTACGTTGTCATTGAAAATTAATGTGTTACAAATTATATCTCGAGTGGGTTAGCTAGTTGGTAGCTAGTCGGCTTAGATTATTAATGCACTAGATGGAGCGTCAGTAGCAAACATTGCGATACAAAACGTCCACAAAACCATTTGACAGCTTCATATTACGATCGCGTTACGTCATTCCGGTTGTCACTGTGTGCGTGCTTAATGATAGCAGTTAATTTCACATTCCCCAAAATGTGGGGAAAGTGAAGCTGATTGGGGAATGTGTGGGAGAGCTTCAATTCGGGGAAAATGAGGGGATTTTAAGTATGAACACAAATACGCGACATTTGACATCAAATTTCTGGGGTATGTATTACAATACCGAAGTACGAAAGACCGAATGTATTAAAACATCGAATGGGTCAAAAGACCGACATGATTTTTTTCTGAAACCGTAAACTTTTCAGAATTTATTAAAACGGCATCATACAGAACCCATTAGGTTAGGTTAGGTTTGTTTTATAACAATCTTAAAAAGTTAACGGTTTCAGAAATAAATCGTGTCGGTCTTTTGACCCATTCGATGTTTTAATACATTCGGTCTTTCGTACTTCGGTATTGTAATACATACCCAACTTCTGCTAGTCTTGATTAATTTCCTACAATTTTATTATTCGCAACAGCTCTAAACTAAGTCACTCGGCCCACATAATTTTTCATTCCCCACACGTGGGGAATGTCGACAATGCGTTTGGGGATTTTAGCATATTACTATTGGCAACCCTGCAAATGACGCAAATGACATATAAGCCAACAGTTGGCTTATATTTTTACGGGACGTTTCCATGCCACCAAAGCTCTATTCTAGTGCATAAATAATCTAAGCTAGTCGGTTAGTTGTCAATGGGTAAGATATGAGTTTCAGCTAAATATAAAATGAACTAAGTTACAGCGAAACTCATTAGCAAACACCTGAGTCAACTAAAATATTTTAACACGAACTTTAACGAGGTTGTACGTAAGGATCCTTCTTAGAACGTTATTTACGTATTTTGTGGGTCAATGTGATATTGTTCAATTTAAGGAAAACAACATATAAAATGGTCTGGCGATAACTCCAGTAGTTACGGAATCCATACCAATATTATAAATGCGAAAGTGTGCTTGTCTGTCTGTTACCTCTTCAATCCATACCTATTATGGATTGAGTTTTGATCGTTATTACTTGCTAACTTGTAAAACCTTATCTGTGTTAGTTTTATTTTTTTAATTTGTTATACGTAAGCGTAAGTACTATATTTGATTTTTTTTTCAGATTTTTCAAGCCAATGGTTTAGCCTGTAGAGGCAATAGGGAGAGAATACCTGACTTTAACAATTAGCACTCTAAACTTAATATTTAATTTTTAATATAATATTACAGACCTACATTTTTTAAAAGACCTATCCAACAATACAACACGCTATAGGTTTAGACGAGAAAAATATATCATTCCCACTTTAAATGTAGGGGAGTTAAAACAATTTTTTTTTACAAAATATTTTGTTTTACCATTTTTTCCACCTGCTCACAGCTTCCATGCACTAATAGTCTCTAAGCTAAGACACAAACGGCCAGACAGACGGACATTGCGAAACTATAAGGGTTTCTCTACGGAACGCTAAAAAGGGAAAGAAAATACTCTATTATCTATGCTGTTAAAATGCATGTCTTTAAATCAGCTGAGTCATTTGAGAATATATTTTTTTAATTTTCAAATACGGCTTTAATTATTTATTTGCCATTGCTTATGTATGTCAGTTTAATTAAATTCTAGTATGATGTGCTCAATCGATTCAGAATAAAAAAATAGCTTAAAGTAATGAATGAGCTAATAGTAGTAATAATATGTGTAATAGTGATTCCTTTTCCTCTACAGCAGAATTCAGATTTATCACGGCGCATATATTATTCGAAACCACATTCGCTTTATTTGCCAACTTCGAAACCAAACACTGCCAAGGTGGTTGAACTCCAAGAATCGCATTCTTAAGTTACACCCATGTGCCATGCCATAAAATACATTTTATGTTTGAAAATCTCTTTGAAACGCAGAGAAATACGACCGTACTGACCGAGTCACTAATGCAGTCAAGCTACAATAGTATACCTAGTGCATAATGAAAAGTTTTACGTATTAACTCATTATTACCACAGTTAAATGTTACGTTTAAGTTAACGCCGTCAAAAACAAAAGGATAACTTAAAAACTTTCTAAAATAGTTTCTAGTGTCCATTCATCATCGATGACGTTTGACCGGTTTGATTTCATAGTTGTCACAATACAGATAATTAATGATACATTTGAACATTTTCTCAAGAACTACAGACCATCGTCGGCTGATTCACTCGCTCTAAGAAATCTGACGAGCCAAGGTCAAACCATAACCGGAAAAAAAACTGGCCAGTAAGTTTTATTATAAAACGTGCTGAATTTAAATTTAGAATTTCTTTAATTAAACAGCCAATACTGCAAAAATCCTTGACCCAGTGTTTAATTGGAAATTTGCCGCTGCAAGTTAGGTACATTTAAACCTATCTTTATCTATATGTACTCAGTTCATCGAAAGCTTTTCTAAATTTAAAAAAGGACTCGCTTTTTATTTTTTAACGTATTCGGTCTGGCCAGACATCACTTCTAATTTCAAACCGTCCAAGTTGTCAAGGCGTGGTAGCCATTGAAAGGGTGCGCCAGACAATGCATTGTGATTTGTGATTCAAACATATTCGACCGTAGCTATCAAAACAGAACTATGGTTCAATTATGTCACGTATAAGATATAAGCGCTTGAAGGTATGCACACAATATCTGATACTTCGTGATTGTAGGCACGTGGTTAAAATTGTTGTCTTTTAGTTATGCAAATGATGTGGCAACCTCGGATGATTTACGATAACAATTTGTGTGCACAGATCCTCTGTTTCGTAAATTGGTAATATGTAATTGTAATAAAGTAACTACTTCAACAACAATTAATTTTCTACTGCTATCATTACGTTTGCAGGATTACAACTTTAATTTATCGTGTTTTAAAGAATAAATCTTTCCGTTATCTTTGAAATTAGCAATTATACTTGTAAATTTAAAACTAAAAATTAAAGCTTGACCAGTTTTTACTATGTTTAATGAATTTACACGCAATATTAGGCAGAAGATTAATGATGAATGAGAATTAAGCAAATGATATATCCAAGTTTGAGAGGACAATGACGCACTGGTTGACTAGACATGTAACGAGAATGGGCTCACGCGCATGACGCAATCAAGGATTCTTTAAACGTGATTCAGGCCCGAGGTCTGACTAAATTTAGGACAAAAAACCTGACTAAAGGTCCGAGATTGCGGTTGCGAAGCGATTCGAGTGAACTGATGAAATAAAAAAAGAGACTCGGTGCGGAAAGGTATCGGCAGATTCGGCAGTGAAGATATGATTGTCATTGACAAAATGTTACGATTAAGATAATCATAATGATTTTTTTATGCAAATGTAAAGCTAATGATGAAAATAACAGTAATGTCACAACTTTCAAATTACAGATTGTTGGAATCTTAGAGCGAGAAAAAATATTTCTACGCAAGACTTATTGATTACCCACGGCTTCGTCTGCGAAAAATTTGTTTATAGCTGTCCCGCGAGAACTATACAATTTTTCATATCAATAAATAAATATAATAATACTAGCTGTTGCCCGCGACTCCGTCGGCAAGGAATTCATTTGTCACTATCCCGCGGGAACTTATTTATCCTTCCTAGGGTCTCTAATTCTCTCCATACCAAATTTCATCTAAATCGGTTCAGCGGTATAAGCTGAAGAGGTAACAGGCAGGCACAACTATCCTATGTCCTTCTCCGGCACTTAACTATATCCATACTAAATTGGTTTAGTTAGATGTTAGACGTTACTGCATGATTCGAGTCTTCACAAACTATTTCATTTATAATATCAGTAGGATTGCAATTATTTAAGTAAAAACATGCAATTGGCCGTTAAGTTGTTCAAAAGACAGCACTTTAAAACTTTTTAATTTACTCAGATGGGCCGCGGCGATAAGCCAAACCGCTTTCATTATTATTCTGAACCACCGTCTAATTTGTGTTCGAATACAAAGGAAGTGGATTCTTGTATACACTGTCCTGTTTGACTGTTTTGGTGCACCTGATATCAGTCACTAGTTTTAAATTAGATAGAAAAATACGCACGCGCAACCCGCATTCAAAATGGTAATCAAACGCACTTGGAATTAAACAGTTGATGATCACGCGCATATGAAATGAAACAAGTTGCGTTTGCACTTGCGCAGTGTGTAACTAATTAATGAAAGACCAATAAAATAAATCAAACTCATCAAGATAATTTATATCACTTCTTAAAGTCAAGTCTTAAAGTTAATAGTATAAAGTTTATTTTGTGCTATTTCATACATTTCCATCGCTAGTACTGTAGTTAGTTAGATTGATAATATTATCTCACGAATTATTGATAGGCATTGAACAAACAACTAACTACTTGTTACAGCTAATAGTTTTAAAACAATTAAATTTAATTTCTTGGATACGTTGATAGTAACAACTAACTATAGTAGTGATACGCTCCCCAACGCAATAGCGTTTAAAAGCAGATAAGTTTAGTTCAGTTTAACTTTGCCACAGAAGAGCACGTGGTAAACTTTTCGTTGAATTTTTAAATTATCAAAGAGTCCATTCATTGTGCTAATCTGCGTCCGGATACCAAATTCAGGCTCGCAACAAACGGTCACGGCCATAAATAACTATGACGATGAGCTGGACACAGGCTTGCATTACGTCAGACCGCCTTTAGGAAATAGAAGTGCGAGAATTAAACCGTTTTGTACGTGGATGATATAATGCTCGTACTAACAACTATTGTGCATGTGCATTACTTGAAGTACTTCAATTCAAAACAGCAATTAAAGAGGCGTATACCCAACGATCAAGCGCTGAAGACGAAGAAAATTAATTAAATGAATTAATGTTTTCTATAGAAAAGGTAACAAAAAGAATTAACGGCTCTGGATTTTCTGCTTGAAATCCCTGTGTTACAGTATCTAGGTAAGAAACTAGACCAAACAATATGCGTTTTCGTTGTACTACACTAAAAGCTATACTTAACATTCGCAGTACAAAAACGAAGAGATAATTTGAAATCAGTGAATTGATCTCGTGAATTAACTACAGATCGTAAACAAGAGTAAAATGTAACGGTAAATCCTTAACATGTGAGAATGAGGACCCAGATTACAAGACTGCATCCAACGGTTCATATTAACGTAAACCATAAAAAGCAGGCAGCCTTGCCGGCCATCGACAATGACAACACCGACCGGTAAGGAGGCAGGAATGGGGTCACAGATTGAGCGGTCAATGCAATGCAACAAGTTGTCTGCAAAAAGGGGACGCATTTAATAATACTAACACGTTATAAAAATCGCTGCACATATAAAGTCTACACACGGAAAATTACCAAAGGCACTTGCAAATGGAATGCGTCAAAGTTCTGAAAAAGTTGAGTAAACATTCGCCTTGTTTGTTCATGTTACAGAAAAGTTGATAAATGAACAGTAAGTCATTGCAGAAGGCGTATGAGGTAGTATAATCAACCGTCTGTAATATGAAGTACCTAGCAGATAAAATCAGTTGATGAATGTCTCATTTAAATAATAAGGATATTGGAAAATCAGTTTAAACTAAGTACAAACTGCATCAAATTTAAGGTAAACCTCCAAATTGAAGTGTCTGCTATCTGTCTGCTAAACTATCTCCCGCATTGAGGAACCCTTTATGAACACTCGTGCTCACTAATTCACTCGTTTTATTAGCTACTTCATATTTACTAGGTACTTCAGGATTTTGCATAACAATTGAATCATACTCTTCTACAAATGTTTCATAGTCAACATCATTCTTGTGACAGTAGAGTGACTAATATTAGTGACTTAATGATTATAAAAATTAGCAAATAATATTAGCGTATCTAACGACATATTTCTAGTTTGATATGAGCCATAATCGATGATAATTCATTATTTGGAATAGCTCTGTTTTAATAAATGAATTTAATTTTAATTTATGAAGCCAGTCAAAGCTTCTTTAGAATGTTGTTTTGATTAGACTACGATTTAGCAAGATCTTAAAATGTATTGCCATGTCTTGAATCCAGTCATTCCACACTTCCACGTGGATTTCGTTTTCTCCGTTATTGAGCAAGAGAAGGAGGGAACTTTCCCTTCCCTTTCCTATTTCGCTTTAAAATCCTACTAATATTATATTTGAGTCAGGATCTAGGAATGTAAACTCCCAAAATCTCAAGTTTAGTCTAGAGACATGATATTTTACGTGAGTGTTCTTCACACAACGTAAATGACCATCACTGTGTAATTTTTGGGAATTCTGATGGAAATGTAGAAAAATTTCGATATTTTAAAGCTGCCAGATTCCAGAAGAACCAAATAAACTCCGGGCACTTAGCGGAAATAACTCCGCAACATAATCGGGGCGTTAGAGGTCACATCGAAACTAACATATTAGCAAAGATGGGACTACAGGACAATGAAGATTGTAGAGCATGTGGCGAAGAGGTTGTTTCAATAATGGTATACATCAGTGTGAATGCGATGCTCTCGCCAGTTTAAGAATGAGATTTTTTGGGGACGTATACCCTGTACAACGAGACTTCAAGGCATTGCCACTACACAAGATCATGCAGTTTATGGATTTAGTGGTAAAAGCAATGGACAAAAACGAAGGAGAGATAAAAACACAAAAGATCGCTATGGGTTGAAAGTATTATCCTTATGGAGTCCTAGTATTTAGATAATATAAGATAGTATTCGTGTAGTTTAAAAAATAATTAGAGACTGCAGGCCTAAATATATTTTTAAAGATAAGTAGACAAATTCTGCTAGGTCGTGACCAGCCCCATTCTTAATATTTATCTATTACGTGAACAGCGTCATTGACAAGGTACAGCTGCACCCAAAAGAGAAATTTGGCCAAGTGTCAATCTCGAACATATGGTGGATTTTGAAAGCAACATTTAAGCCTTATACATAAGTACTGCGTAAAGGCCAGGCCATATAAGGAGCGTATTGCAGACCCGGCCTTATATGAGTCATAGTGAGTGAATTAGTATGAAATAAACTCTACCAACGGTACCAAGTTACCAACTGCTAATTGAACATCTGTTCTTTACTTATTTGTACGGATTACACATTATACAAACATCGAGTACACAAATATTCTCTGAGTAATTTTTAATTAAGGCACTGCGGTAGTGATGGCAGAAATGACATTGAACATTTGACAAACAATTCTTGATGAGCTCTGAAGCATGATCCAATAGCACTGGATACAAAGATACAACTAGGAACCCACACCTTGAAAAACTCTATTTCTTCAACTCAATCTTAACTTAATATTATAAATTCTAATGTAACTAGCTCTGTATGTCTGTTATCTCGTCACGCTCAAACCGCTCAAGCGATATCCATGAAATTTGATATGGTGATAGTTTGAGACCTTTAGAAGATATAGGATAGTTTTATCTCAGAAAATTGAATAGTTCCGCGGTCTTCGCAGACGGAGACGCGGCAACAACTAGTCCATCCATATTAATATTATAAATGCTGAATTATGCCTGTCTGTCTGTTACCTCTTCACGCTTAAACCGCTGAACCGATTTAGATGAAATTGGGTATGGAGATAAGTTTATCCGGGGAAGGCGTAGGTTATTTTTTCCCCGAGAAATTCCACGGTTCCTGTGGGAACCGCGATAAACGACTTCCATGCGGACGGAGTCGCGGGCGAAAGCTAGTACTTCATAAATGTGTGTATTTTTTTCTTAATAAGCGTTTCATATTTCTAATATTGCAAAGGAATGCAGTAACATTGCTTCTCAGTCTAAGTATAATATTCAAATCGTGAGCTAATAGTTATATAGGTAGCTATGTAAAAGCTATGTAAACAATACGTCTGACTTACGTAATCATTTTGCTTTTGCTGATAAACCGCATACCGTCACGTCCTTAGTTTTCGTTTAAGATATTCCGTATATACCTAAAGTGTTTAAGAAAATAAAAAAAAAACTAGGTATTAAGTTTTGGCAACGTGCTTCTAGCACAAATATTAGAGAAATTAATTTTGTTCTGTTTAAAACAATAGGTAATACATATAAAACTGGAAAATTAAATGGCTCAAATCATGATTATATGGCTACCTAACATTATACTGATGTGCAATGTCAACAAAAACTTATTTTTTTCAAATTCTGTTTTCAAATAAATTTTGGAGTGCCCATACATAACCACAACATAGAGGATTGGATATACCTAGTAATGTTACACAGCCATCAAACAGCTCACTTGATAATGGAGTAAGATCAGACAGATATAGCCCGACTAGTTTCGGTCTTTTCGGAAGACCTTTTTTATGGTACTCACCTTTTAAAAGTCTATGACTTGTAATCGTGAGTTGAACCATTTAATATTTTAGTACCTATTATAAATCACGTCTCACTATATCTCAAATAATATCAACAGTTATCTTAGTTACGTATAGGATTTAACATTAATACATATAAAACATTAACGATTGACTTAAATATTAAAAGAAAACGCACAGGCTAAGTAAATAACTAGATGCAGACGTTACCTTAAGCATTATAGAAGTGAACTGAAAATACAATTTTCTGTATTCCGGGATAGGCAATTTTAATTATTGCCGCGAGCATAAGATCGTCAAAAAAATCCTATTCCATCAAAATTAATCCATTCATAAACCATAAACCTCACACCATTTTGTAATCGCTCGCTTCTCATTCGATACTAACACTCGCTGTTAATTCATTAGTTTCAGTCAATTAAAGCTGTTAAAATATCAGTTTTTACCCACAATACTTAATAACGTAATACACTGGCGTTTTAGTCACGCACTGGCTTTAAAAAAGCGTTAAAGAACCGGTTATAGAGCTGAATTGTGCTACATCCTTGACCCAATTGGTGTTGTACGCATTGGGAAGAAGTTTCGTCCACAAAAGAACGCATTACTGTTGATTACTACTTCACTTTGGTTTATTCTAGTAAAAATCTGTATTATGAAATAAGCAAAGCACTTTGATAAATATTAAAAAAAAAGAATTAAATTGCACGGGACTTTTGAAACTAAGTAATATAGTCCTAATTCAAAAGCTAGTGTTATGGGTACTAGGCAACAAATCATCATTATCATCCTAGCCTATACATATACGTTCCACTGCAGGGCACAGGCCTCTTCTTAGAATGAGATGCCTTGGGCCTTTGTTCCCACACAAGCCAAGTGCGGATCGGGAACTTCACACACGCCATTGAATTTCTTTTCAGGTGTGGGCATGTTTCTTTCACCGTAAAAAAAGCTTAGGTTGTTTAAAAGATGAATAAGAAAATAAAACACTTTTAGGCACTAATTTTGATAGAATAAATAAATAAATAATAAATAAATATTAGGGGACAATCTTACACAAATCGACCTAGTCCCAAACTAAGCAAATCTTGTACTATGGGTACTAGACGACGATAAACATACTTATATAAATAAATAAATACTTAAATACATAGAAAACATCCATAACTCAGGAACAAATATTCGTGCTCATCACACAAATAAATGCCCTTACCGGGATTTGAACCCAGGACCTCTTGCTTCGTAGGCAGGGTCACTACCAACTAGGCTAAAGCGGTCGTTATGTGTTGTGGTCGGAATGACTTCCTAACGACCATAAGTTTAAACGACTGCGTACGAAATTATTTGAATGTGTTTACTAAAATTTAACCGTTTTTCTCTAGTAATGGCAAAAATATGTTTATCTTTTGCCAAATTTTTACACGCTCTGTAAGTTGGTTCTTGGGCATCGGAGCGGTACGTACTTTATACCCAAGCAGAGCAACGACCTGTACATGGGTGAAGTTATTTACATTATTTAGAATACCTACATACCTAACTGAGTTCTAGTAGGACTCTTCTACAGCCTCTTTTGGATGATGAGAGAAATATTGTACGTTGAAATAGTGTACATACATTCTACATTACTCAAGTACATTGTTATTGGTAAAAAAGCCGTGGTAACTTATTGGTTTGCCCTATGGTCTCTCATGCAAAGGGTCGTGGGTTCGTGGGCTCGCACCCCTGAGCTTTTCGGAATTTATGTGCGATGTTACATTTGAAATGTGCCTTGAGGTTTACGGTGACGGAAAACATCGTGAGGAAATTTGGAAACACCTGCAAACAAACTCAATAGTGTGTGTGAAGTTCCTTATCCGCCCTGGGGCCGCGTAAGACTTACGGTCCGTTTTGAAAGGAGGCCTGGGGGGTTACTACGAAATTCGATGTTCGAAGTTTGGATCGTGCGGTCCCTCTCACTCACGTAATAAATACCATTAGCGTGAGCGGAACGGCATGAAACGAAGTTCGAATTTCGCGCTTCGTAGTATAGGGCCTGTGCCCTGCGGTGAGACGTGTAGATAGGCTGGGCTGATGATGATTGGTAAGAAACTGGCATGATACTTTTCGCACCGTCTAAATGAAAGTTACGGATTTTAACGTTTAATGTTTATTTGGCAACAAACTATATACTAAATACTACTGGCGACTCTCTTTGAGTTGTTGATATTTAAGGGCGGTGGTGATCATTTTCCATCAGATGACCCGCTTGCTCGTTTGCACCCCTCTCACAATAAAAAAAATTACATAAATTATACATAGGCCAGCAAATATGCCACAGTTAATTTATAATAATGGAGTAACACGATACGTATATAACTATAAATAAAATAAAAAAACCCCCAACGCAATTATGTCACACGTATGTTTGATTGAACAGTCGAGTTCACCAATATCTGTACAGCCAACATTTCATAAATATCTATCATCATCATCATCATCATCATCATCAGCCTATAACAGTCCACTGCTGGACATAGGCCTCCCCCAATGAGCGCTATTGCGCCCTGTCCTCGGCTAGACGCATCCAGCTTCCACCAGCAGCCTTTCGCAGATCGTCACTCCACCTGGCCGGAGGGCGTCCTACACTACGTTATATTATTACGGTAACATAAGGTCTATGTACAGATATTTATGACAGGTTGGCGATGCATATATTGAGGAACTCGACCAAACATAAAGTAAGGCTAACAAAAGAGCTGATAACTTTGAAACGGCTGAACCGATTTTGATGAAACATATTTAAAAACCATCGCCAAGAAACCTGCTTTCTAATAAAAAAAAACCGCATCCAAATCGGTTCACCCGTTTAAGAGCTATGATGCCACAGACAGACAGACAGACACACATACACACATAGCGGTCAAACTTATAACACCCCTCTTTTTGTGTCGGGGGTTAAAAAATGAGGAAAAGAGAGACGGGCGTTAAATACGTACAGCCGAGGAAACTGAATCACGTACCAGGGTGGAACCTCTTTACAGTCAATTTCTCGATGATCTCTTTGGCAGATGTAGGGAATGTCAACATGACACTTGCAACAAAAAGGTTCCAAGTTGCAACGAAAAAAATAGTTTTGAACATGGCCAGTTCCGAAAATGAATTATAGTAGGTATGTTTTAAAAGCTCTCTGAGTTTTACCAGCATTTTATGTTATAAGAGTACGTTAAGTACAGCCTTCATAAACATAGGAGCAGTCAAGGTGCTCAAAAATACCTGAACATGCACTTATGCGATTGACAATACGCTCGTCTTCAGATAGTTTTGACCATTAACGCACCAATTTAAGGCGCAAGCCACACCAGTGGGACGGGGGCGCGTCGCCGTCGCGACGCCCCTTGAATCTGTTTTCATACAAAATGTATAGAAGCGTCGCGATCCAAAACAGACAGAAGAGACGGGGCGGAGACGCGGCCTGCGTACAAACGACCCACGTCCCACGTCTCTTCTGTGTGGCTTGCGCTGCGCCTTATGATGGCGACGCTGTACAAGGCGCTAAACAGACTGATCTCCAAGGTTCTGCGGGGCTACTCCGAAATTCGAAAATCGAACTTCGTATCGTAGCGTCTTGCTCACTCTGGTATTAAATGCTATTTGCGAGAGCGGGACGGCACGATACGAAGTTCAAATTATGATCTTCGTAGTATAAGCACATGGTATAAGGCCTGCTTCTTTTAAATTGAATTTTACGTTTGACACGTGGCTCCTATTACCAAAATTAAAGGAATCCTTATAAAGCAACTAAGAAGCCCAATGTAATCTACTTAACCTTTAATAAACATATTTTACACGTAACTAATTAATAGAAATAATAGTCTAACAAACATATAACATATTTACAGTGCCTATTAACCTTTTCAACGCCAACGACATATATAGGTGTCACATAGTACAGTGTCAAAGTGATCTTGACACAATGACATAAGATTCAAAGCAGGTTTACGTTTTGTCGAGGCGCGGCGGTGAAAGGGTTAAGCACCATCTGCTGAAATTAATTCCTTGTTTCTTTCTTTTTTATAGGTTGCCTGGAAGACATCGCTTCGAAGCGATAAGGCCGCCCATTGCTTCCCAAATATTTTTTTACGTACTTGTTTTTCTGTATTGTATTATTTGTGGTGTACCTACAATACTTAAAGAGTCATTGTACAGTCGAAAGCATAACTATGTATACAGTCATCGCGTCAAAATATGTAAACATCAACCTTATGTTAATGTCATAGAGTTGTATAGATATTTTTGACACCTCGTTAACGTGTACCTATATGCAAAAATATATATGTATATCATATACATATATTTTTGCACGTGACCGTATTGTATTGTACAATAATGAACGAGTTAACCTTACTAATATTATAATAAACTAGCGGTTGCCTGCGACCCGGTCTGCAAAGAATCGCTATCTCTGGGATAAAAACTTTCCTATGTATGTCCTTCCCAGGGTCTCAAGCTATCTCTTTACCAAATTTAATTTAAATCGGTTCAGCGGTTTAATCGTGAAGAGATAACAGACAGAAAGATGCACTTTCGCATCTATGTATTCATCATCATCATCTAAGGCGTTACAACCGCGGGTGGGCCTTAGCCTGGTCCAGTATATCTCCAATCCGATCTAATAATAATAATATAATATAATTATTTATTTCAGACAACGCGTCATAGGTATTCATTTTTTGTTAGTATGTACAAGCTAAGTTAGTTCAGTTAAAATCGAATATAGAATAATATAAAATAATAATATAGAATAACTAGCTGACCCGGCTAACGTTGTTTTGCCATATGAATTATATCCTATGACAACTATTATATATTCTGTGCCTACGACCTATTCTCAGACCTACCAAATACAGACAAAAAAATTCATACAAATCGGTCAAGCCGTTTCAGAGGAGTTCGATAACAAACACCGTGACACGAGATTTTTATATAAAAGATATAAATATAAATAGTACGCATTAATATTAAAATAACAAAGTTTTGAATTTAATAGTAGATTGTTCAACAAGGGACTAAAACAAGCCATAATGACACAAGATATTTAGCCACCCGAGCAGAGCGAGGGTGGCTATAATTCGCGTGTCATTATGGCAGTTTAGTCTCGCGTTAAACACTCTACTTTTCACTTTGAATGCGAGGAAAAAAACGATGTTTTAGGTATACTAATCTACAATATTACTTTTATAAAACGTACGCCAATACGAGCAATGGACGTCTGTTCAGAATTCAAAAAGCAATTTAAATTTGTTCCGCGGTTTTTTTTTGTTGAGTGACGCTTTAAATGTTTGCATATTTGGCCAACAGATTCAAACTTGAAAATTATTTCATAGCTAATTGGACTAAGTATGCATAATAAAATGATTTCATCTTTAATATAATTAAATAGATTAATATTCGTAATTATTCATGGTGTTTCACGAAATTATTATTTTTTAAAATATTTTTATACAGTTGTCATTTTGAGGTTAGGTATTTCCACGCACTAAAGGTTTCCACAGACCGACAGGGCGCTACGAAGCGCTACGGAGCGCTTTGGAGCGTCCGCAGCGCGCTGCGATCTGTGGAAGGCTTTAAAATTGTTTATGCCCAGTCACTGAAAATGGCAATAATCCTCCATCCACAAACACCGTGATTGGCAGTTTAGGGGGTTCCAAAGTAAATTAAAAAAAAATTACTTTAATCCCTAGAGATCAAAAAAGAGCTTTAGTCCCGATATGCAGAGACTAAAGTAACATTTTAAGAGCATGAGAAGTGAAAAAGAATAAAATTGATATAGGTAAACTTTCTTTTCAACTCTTGCTGCAACTGACACAAACAAACTAAGATGTTACAATACACATAAGTATAAGCGAGCATTTGGTAGGTTATATGTAGATAGATGTTCGGCAGGTGGGTGTTCTTCTGGTAAAGTTTTTTGTTAAAGAACCAGTTTAAATTCGGGCGGTAAGGATACCTACAGCGATCGTCTGCTGCTTTAGCGAATTGATTACAACTTTAGAATTATAATTTAACTAGCTGTTGCCCGCGACTCCGTCTGCGAAGAATATGGGTAAGTATACAAAAAAAGCCTACGACCTATTCTCAGACTTACCAAACATAAACAAAAAAGTTTTATAAGAATCGGTAAAGCCGTTTCGGAGGAGTTCGATAACAAACACCGTGACACGAGATTTTTATATATTAGAAGACTAGAAGAAGATTATAGAAATTTACAACTTCCAAAATAATTACTTTTTTTATTGTTAATTTACGTAAACTTATGTTTTTTTTTAGTTTAATTTAGTATGAATCTGAATCACTTTACCGCATTGATTTAATTTAGTTCGCTTATTTTTAATCTGAGTAATTTAATGATGTCATTAACTAATGTTATCATTATTTCAATCTAATTAATGATTAATCCTATTTCAATATTATTGTGATTTAGTTCGATTGAATCCATTTTGAAAACAAGCGACATTTATTTGACTTTTTGACATATTTTCACCCAACTGTCGAAGGAGGGTTATGTTTTTCGAGCGTATCTATACTAATATTATACTTAAAGCTGAAGAGTTTGTTTGCTTAAACGCGCTAATCTCAGGAACTACTGGTCCGATTTGAAAAACTCTTTCAGTGTTAGATAGCCCATTTATCGAGGAAGGCTGTAGGCTACATATCATATCATCTACGTAAACAAAGTCGCGGGATAAAATTAGCGTTAGCCCAAAGTAACTATTCCACGCGGACGTTGTCGCGGGCAGAAGCTAGTGTATTTATTTATCATTCTTTGGAACGCCCTGCAGCCTAAACGGCTTAATGGATTTTGAAGTGTGAGATGGATGGATTAGATTCGTCTCAGTTCCGCGAGTGACATAGGATATATATTTTCCCGGAATTCCCATGATGGGAACGGGAATTATACAGGCGGGTCTTTTTCATCTAGTATTTAAATTAAAGTTATTCGTAAATCAATTGTTATTTGCCAAGAACATTTAATAAGTACCTACTTTGACAGTGTATGATTTAGGTACTTAGAGATTTACTGTAAGTATGATACATAAGTCTGACCTTGGAAAATTGTATGTCTGTGGCATAGTTCCATGTTGATGGGTTGACGGGCATATTAGAGTTGTATGTTGTACTTATACGGGCATAGCTTTAAGAATCATTGTGCTTCTATTGTTAAACATAATATAAGTATATATCTTTAACTAGGTCCGATTGTGTATGACTGAACGAAGATATATAATAATGGCAAGTTTTTATTTAGTCTACTAAGAAATTTGAACAATTCGTGTTGACGTGTAGTAAGTTATAAATCACACAAAAAATATGTGACCTTACGGTTGAGTAGGTGTCGAAGTTGTTGAAATTTGAAACTACGCAATTTTCCGGGATAAAAACTATCCTATGTCCTTCCCAGGGTCTCGAACTATCTCCATACCAAATTTCATCTAAAGCGGTTTTAGCGTTAAGAGGTAACCGGCAGACAGACAGACACACTTTCGCATTTGTAATATTTTATATTATATAGAATGGAATATATACATGTATGTACTTATTAAAAAAAATCGATGATCTCGAAAGTCACGGAACTTTTACTAGGTACTTAAACCTGAAGTCCAAGGGACAGCCTAGGGTGACCTCTCGGTGGATAGAAGCTTGTCTTTTATTTTTATTTTTTATTTACTGGGCAACTTGTATAACTTAATTGATGTATGGTAATGTACGATCGCGTGCTTTAATTTGGGGCCCATTTCAAAAAAATATCCAAAAATTCGTATAGGTATTTACAATATAACAGGATTGTCAACCTTAAGTGGTTCCCAAATTAAAGCTCGTGACTGTACCTACTAATTAATGAAATTGTGGTAGTTACGCTACGCTAACTCGTGGTTTTTTTTCCTCTTAATTAAAACAATAATTAAATTAATTAATTATAGTAGGAACTTACCTCATTATAAATATACTATCGACATAGCATTGGTACTCAATGAAAAAAAATACGTGCGAACATAAAAAAGATTTTTCGGCCCATCTACTTATTTAGACCTTTAAATATTCTTAAGGTTTCTATACTCACGTACTTAGCTAAACCTACCAACTTACTGTAATGAGGTAAGTAATTATTTACCTAAGTAGGTTAGGCAAGTACCTTCTGAATAAAACAGATGTTTCCCCAAATGTAGGTCACGGCAGCGTCCCGACCTACTTTACCCAGCATCCCTGATCAATATCTATATCTACCTACAACCTCACAAAAATAGGTAAGTACCTAAGTACATCAATCAAATATTGACCAACTAAGGTACCGGTCAATATTTTGTGCTAAATTCTTACCTTTCGCTGGGCCTCCGCAGCAAATCCTGACTTGGCTGCTCTGTTGTTGGCCATTTTAGTTAAACTAATTTAATCAAATAAATCACAGACACTTGGAGTCACTCGGAGTTAGTAAACACGCGCGAGACACGGGTTCCGCGTGTGAGTGTGTGTGGATGAATGACATCATGCCGCGACGCCGCGCGGCTCGGGACACGGGGCAGGGATGGGCTGTGTCGATGGCTGACGTCGTTTGGCCTACATGTTTTATCGATACGAGTTACCATCCATGTTTTGTGCACTTATTTCAATTAGGACTAGTTTTTCAATTTTCAGTTAACAGTAACTGTGATAAATGTAAGCTCTGTCCTTTTTCCCCTATGCCCTGAGAAAAGGAAAGCGATAGTTTTAACTGACGGATACTTTTATCTGGGGATCGTTTCCACCAGAGATGTGCGAGGTAGTTAAGCGGTGTGAGGATGAGTAGGGAGGATGTGTAGCGGGCTCTTTTCAAATAAGCGGGCGGGGTGCGTTGAGGCGGGAGCGTAGCAACGACACCTAGCGGCAAACATTCCTCGCACACATCTTTCCCTTCTTTTGTATGTACAAAAACCTCGCTCCACTGAGCTGTTTCCACCAGAGCTGAGCAGAGCAAGGATAGTTAAATGAAGTGTTTCTATTGGTTCATGACAAACACATTCCTCGCAACGCATCCTCGCACAGCTCCGGTGGATACGCAGCCTTATTGTATAGATACGCATTTATATAATAAAACTAGCTGTTGCCCGCGACTCCGTCTGCGAAGAACAGAACCTACCGTATACAAAGAATAGCCTGCAATATTTTCTCAGACTTACCGAATATAGAAAAAACCGGCCAAGTGCGAGTCGGACTCGCGCACGAAGGGTTCCGTACAATTATCTATAAAAATCACGTTTGTTGTATGGGAGCCCCCTTAAATATTTGTTTTATTTTAATTTAATGATTTATTTTTAAAGTCAATATATAATTAAATATTCTGTGAATATTTCAAGTGTCTACCTGTTGCCGTTATCAATATCGAGCAAAAACAAGCAAAAAAATCATGTTTGTTGTATGGGAGCCCCCTTAAATATTTATTTAATTCCATTTTTTAGTATTTGTTGTTATAGCGGCAACCAAAATACATCATCTGTGAAAATTTCAACTTTCTAGCTATCACGGTTCCCGAGATACAGCCTGGTGACAGACGGCAGGACGGACGGACGGACGGACAGCGGAGCCTCAGTAATAGGGTTTCCGTTTTTACCCTATGGGTACGGAACCCTAAAAAAAGTTTCATAAAAATCAGTCAAGCCGTTTCACAAACAATGTGACACGAGATTTTTATATTTTAGATAGAATTCCACGGTGAAATAAAAGAATGACACACAGTATCTGTTGCCTCACATAGCGTTGTTTGTCTCTGTCACACACTTACAGAGTTACAGCGAGCTACGGCGCTTAAAGAGTTTTTAAACGGCTTGTTAAGATTGTTGCAATGTTAAATATTTTTCGAAAGCTAGTTTTTATTCAATCTAAGGTTTCACAGACGCCGTAGTGGCCTAGTGGTTTGACTTATGGCCTCTCAAGCAGAGGGTAGGTTCGAACCCCGGCTCTTACCTATGTTCACCAAGAACCTAAGGTGTATATGTAACACTTATATTTTGTGCGCCTTTTTGTGAAAGTGAGTCTTCCTTCTTTCTTTTATTTGAAATTTACCATGAGCTTTATGTCACCTTCGTGAGGAAACCTGCACACATCTAAGAAAAAATGTGTTGCGCGTGGGAACTACGGCCCAAGTCTTCTCATTCTGAGAGGAAGCCTGTTTCCTGCAGTGGCACTTATACAGGCTGGGGTGAAAGTAAATTGATAATGGGTTTTGTTATTATGAATTTCATCATCATCATCATCATTTCAGCCGAAAGACGTCCACTGCTGAACATAGGCCTCCCCCAAGGCTTGCGAAACAGATCGGCCCCGTGCCATCCGCATCCAACGCGATCACGCAACCTTAACCAGGTCGTCGCTCTATCTTGTTGGAGGCCTACCTATACTGCGTCTTCCGGTCCGAATTTCACGAACACATTATCCAGTTGCGGCGAATTTTAAAGTCGCATTTTTAGCGAAAGCTTTATTTATGTTTTCTTAATTTATCATCACTACATAGTATAAATCAAAGTCGCTTCCCGCTGTCTGTCTGTCTGTCCCTATGTATGCTTAGATCTTTAAAACTACGCAACGAATTTCGATGCGGTATTTTTTAATAGATAGAGTGATTCAAGAGGAAGGTTTGTACGTATAATACATGCATAATATAGTAGAGAAACTTTGATAATTTTAGAGGTTTAATAATAAATTAATAAATAAATAATAAATAAATATCACGGGACAATTTACACCAATTGACCTAGTCCCAAAGTAAGCTTAGCAAAGCTTGTGTTATGGGTACTAGGCAACGGATAAACATACTTATATAGATAGATACATACTTAAATACATTTTAAACACCCAAGACCCGAGAACAAACATTCGTATTTTTCATACAAATATCTGCCCCGACACGGGAATCGAACCCGGGACCTCAAGCTTCATAGTCAGGGTCTCTAACCACTAGGCCATCTGGTCGTCTAAAGGTTATTAGGTTTCTAATGTGATGTCGTATAAACACAATTTTTTGCGCTTACATAGCAAAATAATGTACTACAGTATTGAACACCTTAAAAAATTCTACATAAAAGTCCGCGATAGTCTCTTAGAGATAACCCACAATAACCATTTTTTATCCTTTTGTTTTTACGAGAAATAATGGCTTATTTACGAAGCGATTTTAAGCAATACAGCATTATTCCTTATCCAATTATGTACCTTAAATACATTGTGCATGTAATATAGCCTTAAATCATAAATCATAATATTTTATTTATTAGAATTATTTTATTTGCTTTTACAGCATGTATGTAATTTAAATGAATATTTTCGAAGATATTACAGATTTAAAATCCAGGGACATAGAAATTGGGACATTCTGTAGTATTTTTAGTATCAGCATTGCACCCGTGCGAAGCCGGGGCGGGTCGCTAGTTATTAGATAAATTTTGGGAACTGCTTTTTTAGATGAAACTAGAAATTTAGATTAGCATTTTTTAGGGAAAGCGTAATTTATGTTTTCATAGTTTGTTGTATGTAAAATTTGTTACTCACGTATTTTTCTGCGATATCCGGTTTTTTTTGAGTTTGCTTGAGGAGCTTCAAAGCGAAGGCGATCATCAAGGCTAAGTATCTCCAGAGGCCGTATTGTCTAACGCTTTTGACGCTTGCCTTCGCTTTCACCATCTCTTTCTGTCATCATTTTATACCGTTTGACTAAAGAAACAGTGATTGCGAAGGCAAGCGTCAGAAACGTTAGACAATAAGGGTCGTGCGTCTTGTGGTCCACGTCATCTATAATATTGAAGATATTCCTTCTTTATAATTTTTACTGCACTTTAGTCGCCTAAAGATGATCATCTATGTTAGTTAGGTACAAATTATAATTTTGAAACTCATTTACTGGTCCTGAGATACCTGTCTTGCTTAGCTTGGGGTCCAATAGATAGTTCATTGTATTGTTTCAGTTTGATACTTAGTAGGTACTAATTAATAAAATTAATACAAGAATATAACTAACATGGGTATGTTAGTTATATTCTTATATTAATTATATTATTAAATGTAGTATAGGGTCTATTGTATTGGGTATATTATTAATAAACTTATTTTACTTTACATCAAACTACGTAGTGTTTCATTTTTCCACAAGTTTACTATGTAATCTAAGAATAATAAGAATATTTTTGTGGAATATAGTTCTTGTCTAAGTTATCCTAACTGAACTTTTAATAAAGTAATTTATTTCTATCGATAAATAACTGACGCACGACGAACAACACTAAACGTTCGAAATGTAAAACGAAAACCAAGTATGGAATACAATGAGTGCGAGCAGCGTGGCAACAGTGGGCATGTGGGCATCTCGCTCCAACGTCTCGCCGTGGCGGCAACCGGCAAGGTGATCTGATACCGAAGGAAGGAAGGAACATTTTTGGGAATCGTGAAGTAGGTAACTAATGAATAGGAAAAAGAAAGTTTGTAAAGTAGCCTTACTTATAAGACAAGTTTTATCATTATCGTAGGTGTAAAAGTATGTCTGTTTTGTAAGTTTAGGGGAACTAAGTAAGTACCTAAAGAAGTACTTTAGAATTAAGCAACTTTGAACATGCGATATACCTGTACCACTTAGCATACAAATAGAGACGAAAGTGATAGGTAGGAACTTAGGTCTGGCCTGGACATAAGTACAGAAAATAAAGCTAAGATTGTTTATCTATTTGAAGAACTTGCTTCGGTGATCGTTTTTATATAATTACTAGCTGCGCTGTAGCCCGCGACTCCGTTCGCGAAGAATAGTATAAAAAAATAGCGTACGACCTATTCTCAGACCTACAGAATATAGACAAAAAAGTTTCATAATAATCGGTCAAGCCGTTTCGGAGGAGTTCGATAACAAACACCGTGACACGAAATTTTTATATACCTACTTACTAGCTGGCCCGGCAAACGTTGTTTTGCCATATATCACCTAGGGGTATAAAAAATAGCCTACGACCTATTCTCAGACGTACCAAACATAGAGAAAAAAGTGTCATAAAAATCGGTCAAGCCGTTTCGGAGGAGTTCGATAACAAACACCGTGACACGAGATTTTTATATATTAGATTAGAATAAGTGGGTAATCAACGGGATTTCATTTTTAGCCGCTTACTGAACGAAAGAGCCTATTTGCATTTCTTAATTATAATCGAAAATCATTCAGAATTTTGTTCTTAACGCTACCTAGTGAGTTTTTTTGGAACTACATAGTTGACTCTAGTGCCTTGGGTACAACATGGTACTGTAAGTTGTGACTAGTGCGTTCGTTTAATGTCGTTCTAGTTAACGTTTGTATCGCTAGATGGCAGTGTAACTCAATGTTACTAATACTGGCTACTCGTAGAAATTATTTTTTACCTTCTTGATACCTTGATAGACCTTTCAAAGACAATTGTAATATTGACATACCAATACACATACACGTCAAACCTCCATCTTCAATCTAAACAAAAATGTTCCTTCCATAACCATGTCTCAAATCTTTGAAAGCCCAAAACCACGTGAAAATGAAAACATAATATCGCTAAAGTTAAAGTAGAGAGTGGCGCTTCGATTGAAAACTAGATACCCTTAAGTATAAAATGGAACCTTACGGAAGAAGGTCCAGGAATCGTAGGAGATGCCACTCTCAAAGTTTCGCATCACCATCACAGCAAGAGGAACAGCCAAGAGCAGCAGGCTTCAATATACTTGGTAGCATCCAGAGCATCTTCATCATGGCAAGCCTCATTGCCCTTATTTATATGATGCTGGAGTACCATTGCCAGACATGCAAGGACAATTGCAGCATGAAAAAAATATCGAAGAGTATTGACGACGTTGTGGTGAATGTCCAATCTATACTTAACGTAAACCAAGAACATCCCAGACCCAGTTCGATTAAACCAAAGTTTTGGAGCAAGAAACATAACCATAACAAGTGCATCCGTATTTAGCCTTTCCCAGTTGAGCTATAACAACAAAACATACGTTTTCATGTGTAGTTTCGATGCAAAATTGGTTCACGACTAAACAGCTATTTGGTAGCCAATCTTTGTTATTTTGGGTAAAGGGAAAATAATCATACACGCTTTTGTTTTGCAGAAAAATCTTAACATTATACAAGATAAATACAGAGTGTTAGAAAGCAAGGTGCAAGCATGCTCGCATGAATTGCCTAAAATAGAGGGCCAAATACAGACACTGGAGGCGTTAGCTAAGACAGTAGAGAATGGAGAATTCGGATGGATTTACAATCACAATCTACCTCTATCAAGAGTCAAACTGTACCTAAGTAGTAGCGGTTCAATTTGCAATAACTGTCCTAAAATGAAAAATACTACCAAGTTTATGAACAGCTCAAGCTCAATACTCACCGAACACAGAAAATAAAGCACAAAAATTCATCAACCAATTTTATTGTTTCATTAATGAGTCAAATAATCTTCCTAGTACCTACAAAATCGGATAAAACAATTCATCAGAGATGCTATAGTTATAACATCTGTGTAAACAACAATTTGACAGTTTCTTAGAGAATTTATCTAAATTTGTTCCTAACCCAATGGAACTAAATGGGCAGCATCTGGAGGTTATCCTCGAAATATTTGTCACAGGCAGTGATTTACACTGCTGTATGAAATCTTCAACTGCTTTGTCGAAAGTAGTGCTTATGTCTATCAGGTTTTCCGCTTGTACCGCGGCTTGTGTTACGGATTGTGATTGCATCTCTTCATCCTGTTTGGCTAATGTGGATGATACTGTATTTGGAAGTTTGATTTGTTCTGGTTTGTATGAGGGTTTGTCTTCGATTGCAAAAACTTGCAGCTCTTTGTAAAGGTTATCGTATGTGGTGCCAATGTTGTTTACAGCGTCCTGTTGATTAGAAATTATATTAACTCTACATTTTACAAGCCAAAAAATGTAGACTTAACTCAGGCTGAGCATTGACCGTGGATCTGCGAGAAAGTAGACTGGCAAGCGAGGAAAAATCCACCAAAAGGATTATTGTATTTTCCTAGGCTTCTTCTAGGCTTATTCTGTCTATTGGAATACCTAATTGAAATGGGTTAGGTTCGTAAGGACTAGATTACATAACGACTCTATAAGCAAAACGTCTTAGTTACATAAGGTCTTGGTAGCTAAATGTCTAATTGTACAAACGTCTTAATAGTAGAATGTACGGGTTTAAGATTGGACTTAGTTCTATTACGTCTTGTTTGTATAACGCCCTAATATCAAAATGGTGTGATAGCAAAACGACTAGGTAGGCATATCGTCAAACATTAATAACGTCTAAATGGCATAACGACTAGATGGTTGAATGACAAGAAAAACTCAAACGTAGTTTGTGAAGGATCTCTTTGATAAAGAAACTTCAAAGTCGAGTTGCTGGCCGGTATGCAATCATGACGTTTTGCTACCAAGACCATATGCTATCCAGACACTTTTCCTTATGCGCCGTTTTACAATCAAGACTTATTAATAACTTGGATGTAAACTCTATTAGTCATTTTGCAACTTCGGGCGTTATGCTATAGTTGTGGCTATAGTTGTCGATCGAACAACTAAGACATTCTACTCACTAGGGCATTCTGCAAAAAAGACATTGTGCTTACCAAGACCTTATGCAACTAAGACGTTTTGCTTATAGAGTCGTTATGCAATCTAGTCCTTACGAACCTAACCCATTGAAATCTATGTCTCGTCCCACTCCTTTTTCAATGTGATACAGTACTGAGGATTTTAACTAAGGAAAGGGGTCCTTTGCACCTTTCTACCTTGCGAAACTTAGATTTCCTTTGACATGCATACTGATGATGATTGGGATGATTTCTATTATGATTTTACCTTCAGTGTATAAAAGCTTGTTTTCATATTAGACAGTTCCGTCTTGAGCATGAACCTTTCCCAGAAATTGGCGGCCATGTGTCCAACCACAACGAACATGCCAATCAACATAAGTGTTTCGGCAATTACAGTTTTAACTGACTTGGGGTGAGGCATTTTGTTTTAAGTAATGAAAGTTTTTCATTCTAGATCTCCAAAGTTACTTTAAATTTAGCATAATTTTTACCGTTGAAAATTATGTCACGCTGTGTTTGAGTCAGTTAAACATATGTCAGGAAATGTTGTAGTGACACATCATAAAATATGGTTGTGATCACATTTTTTTTTTACTAAGCCACAGGTTAGTGCTTACTTTAACCCTTAATAAGGTAAGGCCGATTTAGCGACCACATGCTTCGAGTTAGAAATTGAACCTTTTCGATTTCATTATACTTAGGTACGTCACAATTTCCATTGTAATTATTGAAAATACTACTAGTTTTAAAAATATCCTTTTCAGGTATGTTTTCGTTAGCTGCTTTTGATTCTGTGGTAGTATGCTCCAATAAGTGGGGGGGCCGTATTAACCTTTTCAACGCCACGCCTCGACAAAACGTAAGCCTGCTTTGAATCTTATGTCATTGTGTCAAGATCACTTTGACATTGTACTTTGTGACGCCTATATGTGTCGTTGGCGTTGAAAGGGTTAAGGGCTAACTGATGAGGTGTTCAGATCACCCCCTCGTGTACCCAGAGCAGAGCTACAACAGGTCATCTTAAGTTTTTCACCTAATCAGTTAACCCTTAATTAGGCCCCATTTATTGGAGCATACTACCAGATACTACCACAGAATCAAAAACAGCTATCGAATGCATAACTACCTGATTAGGTATATTTTTAAAGCTAGTCGTATTTTCAATTATTACAATTGATATTGTGACGTATTGTAAAAGCAATAAGGTTGAATATCCAAAGCAATGCGTGTGGTCGGTAAATCGCCTACCTTTTTAAGGGTTAAAGTAATTTGGCCACAAGGAATTAATTGGGATGCACCAAAAAAAATAACCTATAGTTTTTATATTTCTTTTGGAAAGAATAGGATATTTTAAGATACCATTTTCGTCGATTTTGAATTTGGTTGAGTATTTAATTTTTATATTTTTTTAAGAAATACGTTGGATGACGTCACAGTGAGAGCCACGTTCCATTGTTTAGAAAAATTCAAGTCTTACATAACATAATCTGTGGCACTACTGATTTGTCTTGTCACTATTGCCTTGCTGTTGCCAAGTTGCCAATGCTTTGAATAAATAAATTTGTCTTGTCACTGTCAAGCACGGCTTAGGGTCCTAAATGAACCATGACAAATAGTTTTATTTATTTCTCTTCTTTTAGCTTCGATTATTTTATTCCTGTTTGTTTAATGGTGTGATAGTAAATAGATATTTTTTATTAAAATCTGATATTTAAATTCTTTTATATTTACTTGTAACGTAGTAATTTAATAATTAAATTTGTAAAAATACATTAGAAATACTCGTATACATTTCGGACTTTACGATAAATGACAACTGTTTAAAGCAGGTGCGCATCATGTGATTAAAGTTCTGTCTTTGTCACTTTTGCTATTATAAGTAGGACAGCAACATTTCAAACTGTCAATTTGCTTTAGAGTGTAGACCTTCTTTATATCTGCCTTTGTGATGATTCACTACAGGGGTCAAATGAAGGTCATTACTTAAAATTTCTTTGTTTAATTCAGTTTACCATATTTTTGGAATCTGATTTCTGAAAACGCTTCACAAATCTTATTTCTCCAAACGGTTTTCGATTTATTATACGTTTTCAAAAATTGGGACATCCCAATTATGCTTTCTTATCAAAATAGTGAAATGATCCTCTCTATATTCCCAGTCATAATCATATTAATTTATACTAATTAATTTAGCGGAACATGGTTCAATGCCCCAGTTTTAGCACAATGAACGTGTGGAAAATAGGCTTAAGTATGTATTATGTACCATAAAGGGTGATCGTAGGGTAGTACAAAAAGCATTCTTTGGGGACAGTGAAGTTGTTAAATTATCAAAGATATAGGTATGTGCATGCATATAAAACACCGTGACAAAGTAAGAAAACGTTGGGGTAATAAAACACAATAACTAAACTAGACTAAAGTTTTATTTTCATTCTTGGTCGGAGGGCAGGTCACCTCCGGAGTTTTCTTTTTTAGCATCGAACGAGTGGGTGTACACGTAGGACATGATGGCGATTTCCTGAAATTTAAAAGTTTTTTCACTTCTCATGCTCTTAAAATGTTACTTTAGTCTCTGCATATCGGGACTAAAGCTCTTTTTTTGATCTCTAGGGATTAAAGTAAAATTTTTTAATTGACTATGGAAACCCCTAAACTGCCAATCACGGTGTTTGTGAATGGAGGATTATCGCCATTTTCAGTAACTGGGTATCGACAATTTTAAAGCTTTAAAACACAGACCGAAGCGCGCTGCGGACGCACTGTAGCGCCCTGCGCTTCGGTCTGTGGAAGCCTTTAGGGCGTGGAAATAACCTCAAAATGGCAACTGTATAAAAAATATTTAAAAATTAATAATTTCGTGAAACACATTGAATAATTACGAATATTAATCTATTTAATTATAAAATATTAAAGATGAATTCATTTTATTTTGCATATAAAGAAAGATTTTCTTTAGCTCAGGTGTTTTTTAATTTGTTTTTTTTTTAAAAAACGCTGTCCGCAAAGCAGTCGGCAGTGTCGATAAAATAGCAATCCGCACTGTCGGCTAAGCAGTGCTGGAGTGTACGGTAGATAGAGCAGTTACGTTTGAAAGTTAATATGGCGTGACTTCAAAGTAATGCGATGTCAGTTGCATTTAATAGTAAATAGAAAGTATAATTAGATATAATTTAACAAAGAATTGGCATATAGAAAATAAACTTAAAAAGTCGTTTCTTTATTCACGGGTAAGTAAGTGTTTCAGTTAACAATATATTTTGTGTGTGAACTTAGATCAATTAGGTTAATTTATTTGCCGATTCTAATGAATGAACAATTATCATTCTTACATGCATAGTCCAATTAGTTTTAACATAGTCTTTGAATCTGTTGGCTAATTATGCAAGCATTTAAAGCGTCACTTTACAAAAAAATATAAAAAAAAAGAAAAGACAGCGGTATTTTTTTGCTATTTGAATTTTGAACAGATGTCCATTGCTCGTATTGAGCATACGTTGTAAAAAAGTAATTTTGTACGTCGTTTTTTTCCTCGCATTCAAAGTGAAAAGTAGAGTGTTTAACGCGGGACTAAACTACCATAATGAGACGAGATATTTAGCCACCCGAGCGATAGCGAGGGAGGCTATAATTCGAGTTGTTTTAGCTTGTTTTAGTCCCTTGTTGAACAATCTACTATTTTATTGAAGTCTAGCTGATACCCATGGCTTCGCCCACGTTCTATTTTTCTAAAATTTATTCCATAAAACCTTCTCCTGACAGTAAAAAACGCAACAAAAAAAGAATTATCTAATTTGGTGCAGTCGATCGGAAGTTATGCGCGTACAAACATTTCGGTGATTCATTTTCATTTATATACATTTTATATTGATTTAGGGCCTAAGCACACGGCGTTTTTTTAACGCGCCGTCGATGCGCGTTTTAGGAACGCGCGTTTACAGCGCGTTTTTCATTCTATAGAACAGCCATATTACATAGAACATAGAACAGCCAACCCGCGTGCGTATCGCGTTTGTGTCGATATAAACGCGGGTCGACGGCGCGTTTAAAAAACGCCGTGTGCTTAGGCCCTTAGGTTATTTATAGAAAGAAAGAAAGAAAATACCTACATTTATTTACAACAACACAAGACACACATCAGTATTTTTACAAAACAAAAGACAACATGAAAGCTTATTATAGAATGTGTCATTGCAGTTGCAAATTGTACGCTGGCTCAGCATTATTCTGAGGCGTGTATAGCAATAGCACCCCAGCGGTGGTTTTCAGCCAGTACCGTTGTTGGTGACACCCGGACCGCTGTTATTTGACTTGCCTTACTAATCGGCTAGTCGGCTAGTCGGCCAAAGTCATGATCGGCACATCTCTAGACATTTTAATTTTAAAGTTTGGATTTTTTTTAATGAGGATGTTTGGGGTTTTCTTATTCAAAATCGCGAGCATAAAGAAAAAAAGTGTAATTATTTTTAAGCCACTCTTGTGGTTTTTTGTAGGTAATAGTTTATACCTATACTTAGGTCGTGACAAAATGGAAACCCAAAATAAATTTTGAGTAACCCCAAAATTTCCACACTTAAAAAAGTAAAGTAAAGTGCGCACTGTAACACGTTTCCTTTCCTGTGTGTATACATAATCAATGGTTTCTGAGAATAACTATAAATTAAAAATTTTAAAAACCCCCAACGCAATTAGGTATGTCACTCGTATGACGTTTGAACATTAAGTCAGTACCCATTATGCGTCTAAGATCCCTTCCGCAGCTAACAAAAGAGCTGATAACTTTGAAACGGCTGAACCGATTTTGATGAAACATATCTAAGAACCATCGCCAAGAAACCTGCTTTCTATTAAAAAAAAACCGCATCCAAATCGGTGCATCCGTTTAGTAGCTATGATGCCACTAGACAGACAGACAGACAGACAGACACACACACACATAGCGGTCAAACTTATAACACCTCTTTTTTTGTGTCGGGGGTTAAAAATACAAAACTTATAAATACTTGCATACAAAAACTGTGTTACCCACAAGTCTATGTATCCAAAAGGATACGTGATTGTACCCTTTGGATTGTATATAGAAAACATATCAAAATTGCGAAAAATATTGATGAACCCAATAATCAAATCCAATAAACAAAATAAGTACAATAAATTATGAAGTGTTAGGTTATGTTAACAAGGTGATGATCTTTAGTTTTGCTACGTTATATTCTTTGATCAATTATAACTGAAGATACACATTGCCGAACAAAATCCCCTTCAAAAAGTGTCCGAACTTTTTTATTTGTTTGCATAACAATTAAAATCATCACCTACACAGAAATTTGAACCTAGTCTTTACTTCATTACAGTCGAATTTCGGTTGACACTTGACAGCTAAACTTGACAATTTCACGCAACGTACTGAGAAAAAATAAGGCCACTTTTATCAAAGTGGCGCTCATTTGGCTCGGACATTTTCGGGCGCGCGACTGTGGATCTACAGTTATAATTGATCAAAGGTTATATTGGAATAATTTACGTACTTTGTGAGAGGCGTTGTGATTAGGACAGAAGATTTTGCGAAAGACACCGACTTTTTCGCTGACTTTAACGGGCTCGGACTTTGTCGTTCGCACGCGGCTGGTGCAGACTGACAGATCTCTGGTAGTTTTTGACTGAAAAAAGGTTATCGTAACGTAAACCTTTACTCTCGCAGAGACTGGGTAGGGTAAGGCCGTCCCTTTCTGACTTGTTACACAAGTGACGTGCCTTTCCCGTCTAGGGAGCAAAAGCAAATTTTAATATCGTGCCGTTCAATCCTTTTCCTAGGATACAGATTTCAAGTTGTTCTTTGCTGGTTTAAACTAGCCCTAGGGAATATTTTAGACTATCGCGGTCATTACTAATATTATGAGTTGAAATCGGGTTTTGTTCCGCGTACCTTGATTTCAGAGAAGCCCGATATTTCGGCACAGTTGCATGCGCCATGATCACGAGACGACGACGACGACGACGACAACAACGACGGGTCGGGTCGTCTCGTGATCATGGCGCATGCAACTGTGCCGAAATATCGGGCTTCTCTGAAATCAAGGTACGCGGAACAAAACCCGATTTCAACTCATAATATTAGCCCTAGGGAATTTACGCATTCACTGCTGGTAACGCATATATACGTTTTTGTGACTTTGGCAGTTTTTGAACGTAGGTACATATGCGTTTGTGGTAAGAAGTCTTGAGTCTGACAGCTGGCAGCGAATGCGTTGAACAGTTTTCATGAGACTATCATCATCAGAGCTCGGCGGGGGTGAGGTGTTTTCAGAGTTTGCATAACATGGACATGCCTTGTCATTCAATGGTATATGTGGTGTAATTTAATAACTAAAGAAATTATTTTATTTAGGCTGCCTTTCCGCTACGATCTTAAAACAAATGAATCTTATAGTAAGTTTTTTTAGCAAACGTCTTTAAATAATATGTATATCCATATGATACTATTAAAGTCAATAAAGTGATAGATATGATATGATATCAAACCTCTTTAGATAGGCAATAAATCTGTTTAAGGATGCCATATTCAACGGAGTGAAATATCATGAAAACGTCATTTCATTATTCTATTATTCTGTTGTGTTATTTTGTAAGCAGTCCCTCAATTTGAAGTAAGCGAAGAAATAATTAATAATATAATTAAAAGAAAGATTATTCCAATTTTAGGTATGTCGAAAATTAAAGCAATAACAGTCCAAAAGTGGAATCTATATTAATATCTACACTTGACATAAGTGACGTCAAAATGGCTCACCCCTGCCGAGCTCTGATCATCATCATGTCAGCTGAAAGACATCCACTGCTGGATATAGGATTTTACGATGAAACTAAACGATGATCAGTTTTGTAATACCTACCCGAAGCCAACGACTTTTCACGATCTTATGACATCGTCCGTACACCTTCCGAGGGGCTACGAACACGTAGCGTTTCTGTATTTGGCAGAATTAATTAAAAACTAATTCTTATCAAAACATTTTTTCAACAGGGTCTTTCAGTTACAAAACCTACATACTTAATACTGCTGTATGATTCTCCAAAGTTAAGTAATCTAGTTATATTAGGAGATTCACTTCGGAATGAGAGATAATATGCTGGAAACTCGTATACAGCTTCATTTTAGTGTCCTAAATGTTCAAATGAGCCCATATTCGACGGAGCTATGTAGTTTTGGTACTGAGATCATGTGCTCACATTCCGGCTCCATCATCAGGACCCTAGACATCATCCAGGTAAAGAGTACTCGTCAAAACCAATGAAATGAGCCCAAACTCGACGGGGCTATGTCGTTTTGTTACTGAGATCCTTTGGCCACTTTCCGGCTCCATCATCAGGATCCTGGACATCATCCAGGTCCAAAGTACTTGTGAATACAAATTAAATGAGCCCAAACTCGACGGGGCTACGTAGTTTTGTTACTAAGATCCAGTGCCCAGAATCCGGCTCCATCATCAGATCAGCTTCATGGTACCATAATCTTGCATTGTCACCAAATATACATAAGTGTACCAAATTAAAACTGAATCAGAGACCAGGAAGTAGTTGAAAAATGGTTTGCAAATTATGGAACGTCACCTACGTATTTTCTGAAATATTTACATACGTACATACGAACATTGCAAATTAAGTAAAAAATTAAATAAATTATTTGCTGATCTGAAACAATTACAAAGTAATTATTAATATGGACCTCCGCAAAGTAACGCCTGATTCAATAAATTATTGACTGTTAATAATATTTCAATTACTTAAAATTTTATACAAGGTTTTATTCACTAAGATTCACGGTTGACCTTGCATCAGTCAGTATGGCTGAGCGCTGCGGGCTCTCTGCCCTCGATCACAAAAACGGTTGGACGTATGAAATTTTTTTAACACAATATTTGTTCAAAATTTTATGCTCTACAATTTTGTAATAGATGTTAGCATGACTGAAGCTATAGAAACCGAGATTATCGCGAAAAACTGACTTTTGTGACATTTAACCTTGAATAACTTACGACGCAGTCACGAGATTTTGTATGACTTTTGAGACAACATTTAGAACACCAAAATGAAGCTGTATACAAGTTTCCAGCTTATTATCTCTCATTCCGAGATTGACCCCTTCTCATTCCTTAAATGACCGAATTAAAGAGTCTAAACGAACTTTGTTCTCGATTCAGCGCTGCGTTCGACTTTAACTTAACCTACAAGGCACAGATTAGATCATGTATGGAATACTGCTGCCACCTTTGGGACGGTTCTGCCAAGTATCAGTTGGCGGCGTTGGATTTGTTGGAGCATAGAGCCCGAAGACTCATTGGTGATAGTCCGTCAATCGGTGGTAGGCTACAGAGCCTCGAGCACCGTCGTGGAATTGCTTGTGTGTCTGTTTTTTATCGGATACATTTTGGAGAGTGTGCGCAGGAATTACATGATTTAATTCCTCCATCTCCTTTTCACCAACGGACATCCAGGCGGAGGGAGCGTCTTCATCCTTATGTGGTTAGTATTCCAGTAGCCCGTACGAAGGGCTTCGCGTCATCCTTCCTAATGCGAACTGCTAAAGAATGGAATTCGCTCCCGTCGTTTGTATTTCCTGATAAATACAACCCAGGTCTCTTCAAAGCTAGAGTGAATAGGCTGTTACTGAACCAGTGAGGTACACCTTTGGCCTCATCTACACTTTTCATCAGGTGAGATAGTGGTCAATCACGGGTCAGTTTTAAGTAAAAAAAAGAAACCAATTTGTTCGAAAGAATTCTTCAGAGATAAGTGTTTGTGCTTGCTTTGGACTGTGCGTTGACATTAGCACAGCACATTTACACCACATTTCATATAATGCCTACGAGCGAAGAGACCAAATTGCCACTGTCCGCGAACGGGTTTAGTTTAAAGAATAACAATCCAGCATCACCAGAAGCCCGACGTGACTTGCCTGGTGAAAGTTGCAGGAGTCCGTTACATGTGGGCAGAGCAAGACCTTTATTTATGCCATTCTTTGGGAGGTCTAGTTCCTGCAATGCAAGTCTTTCAGCTGATGATCATCAGCAATTTACTTAAGTGAAAGTTGAAATAATGTATTGGATGTATTAACCTAATACTAACAGTTTCCGTGGTATTGTCCTTCATTGAACAGCGAAGGTAGCAGACATCATTGGCGACTGTCAGGCAAGCTGCTTCAGCTCGGCCTACCTCCGTCTGTTAAGTAAAACGGTACAAGCGTGAGTCGGACTCGATCACTGAGGGTTCCATACTGTCAGCAACAAATATAAGGAAGGCCAAGGTGTTCAAATATATCGGAAGTATTGGAACATACTCTAATACTCTTAATAATAGAGACATCCGATCCGGGATAGGGCAATGTGGAATCGTGATTGGAACCAACCCTTACCAATTTAGTTGACTATTGGCTAGCGTGTCCTAGCTGTACCTCTACCATGAGTTACACTAGTGTACAGTGACCGTTCTCGCTAGCGACGGCGTAAATGATTTGTATGGAGAATTGTGTACAGCGCCTCTAGCAGTCACTTACGGAAGTACAATTCTCCATACAAATCATTTACGCCATCGCTAGCGAGTATGGTCACTGTAAACTAGTGTAACTCATGGTAGAAGTACAGGCATCAGTAAAATTACTTACTTTAGTTCCACGGCAGAGCACAGGCCAGGCCAGAATGAGAAGGATTAGGCCGTAGTTCCCACGTGGGCCCAGTGCGGTTTGACAACTTCACTCACACCCGCACTTCACACAGGCCTGAGCAGGTTTCCTCACAATGCTTTTCTCCACCGAAAAGGTCATGGTAAATTTAAAATCCTATTTCGCACATGAATTCAGAAAAACTGAGAGTTATGAGCTCGAGTTCGAATCCACGGCCCTCTGTTTGGCAGCCCATAGGTCAAACCGCTATGCCACAGCGATTTCCAAAATCAAGAAATAGTAGTATAAAATAGATATTACCGCCACCAAATCCAGGACCTTCTTCATACTATTCAACTCTTTAGTAGCTTGGATCTTGCTGGTGATATCAGGTATGAGGTAACTAAGCACCAGTACAATAAGGAGAGTGATCACTGTCAAGTAGTTGCCGGTCATAAGAGAGTAGGCTGTCCAAAGGTAGTCCGTGGCTAACGTTGATAGGTGTTCCTCGCTCATAGTTGTTGACTTTGCTCTTGTTCTATCGCGTATCACTTTGGAGTTGTAAGACGTATTGGCTTTGGTGTACGCGCCTGTAAAAAAAGAGTTCTGAATTTCTAGAATGTCACAAAACCTGACAGTGAAATTCATTAGTAGGCACTAAGAGAAGTAGTTCCCAACCACAAAACGAACCCACGGGTTTCCTCGTAAATCAATAGTTTTGGCAGTTGAATTGAAATTTATTAAATTCCCATGGAACTTCCCAAAAATACAATGTGGTCTACTTTTACGTTCTATGAAAATCACCAGTGCAAAATGACACGTTTCTAGACATAGTTGAGATTCGGTGATTTTACATTGACACCTCGATTCCGTGAGAAAAACATCATAAAAAATATTCAGTGTGTTATTTCTGAGATTCAGCTATCACAAGCCAAATCTTATCCAAATTTGTCCAGAAATTTTAGCGTGAAAGAGTAACAAACACACATACTCCACAACCTTTTATTCTTCATTCCAGTCTTATGAAACCTTCGGTCACTTTTAAAAACATACAATGGTTTTGTGGTAAATGAGAGGGGCACTGAATGTTTGCAAGTTTTAAACCATCTATGGTTAGGACCACGACCACGACATTGAGCGACAGGCCAGTGACTTCTCTGTTCATTGCTCGGCTAAAGCGCTCACCGTTCAATGATTAAGAGGTTACGATGCGCACCATTTCTCCATACAAACGTAGTCCTCTGTTTTCTCCCTGGATAATGGCTTTAGAGCCAAATTTTTTTTACTGTGTAATCTGTATCTACCACAGCTATGCCCCTATGTTTCGTTTTTGCCATATTTCAATTAACATAAGAAATATGAGCTTTCTAAAACTGAAAAAATTGCCCAATTTCAACGTCATTTTCAGACACTCTTCAGATAAGAATCCCTCATATAAACAAAAAAAGGGAAACAGGGGGCAGGGGCATAGCTAAATCTGTCCTTTAATTATTTTTTAAAAAAATAATTTTATACGTCCAGTTTTCGAGAAGAAAACAGGGGACTACGAAATGCTGTTTTGACCTCCTCATCCTCTTAAGAGGATACGATGGCTGAGAGACTTTTGAGAAATAGGTATTTTAATGAAATGTCGCTGTCTCGCCCGAACTCCTCCGGGTCAGTACAGCGAGAGCGGGACAACTGCAGCTCAGTACCTCTACCATGAGTTACACTAGTTTACAGTGACCGTACTCGCTAGCGACGGCGTAAATGATTTGTATGGAGAATTGTACTTCCGTAAGTGACCGCTAGAGGCGCTGTACACAATTCTCCATACAAATCATTTACGCCGTCGCTAGCGAGTACGGTCACTGTAAACTAGTGTAACTCATGGTAGAGGTGCAGACCGTTAATAGACGCGTAAAATTGATCAAAACAGCATTTTGTAGTCCCCTGTTTTCTTCTCGAAAACTGGACCAACAAAATTATTTTTTTCAAAAATAATTAGAAGACAGATTTAGCTATGCCCCTATGTTTTCCTTTTTTTGTTTATATGAGGGATTCTTTTCTGAAGAGTGTCTGAAAATGACGTTGAAATTGGGAATTTTTTTCAGTTTTGGAAAGCTCATATTTCTTATGTTAATTGAAATATGGAGAAAAACGAAACATAGGGGCATAGCTGTGGTAGATACAGAATATATAGTAAAAAAAATTTGGCTCTAATGCCATTATCCAGGGAGGAAACAGGGGACTACGTTTGTATGGAGAAATGGTGCGCATCGTACCCTCTTAACAAACTCCAAGCGCAATGTATTAGAACATCGCTCGTTGCGCCGTAGGTCGCTCAGAGACGTAATCGGGCCCTAAAGGCTTTCTAGATTTTCCCATCACGTATATTAACACTATCTCAATGACTTACATACCTGAATAGACGCCCCGCCTCGCCATCCCTTTTTACATTATATCACATTTTTGAGACCGTAAAATAAAAGTACACCTTTTGAGGTGTTATGTGACAGTCAGAGTAAAAAGAGATGTAATCTATGGAATAGTCCTAAAAACTTAAGTGAAAAGGTTCGATATTTTAAGAAAATAAATTGAATTGTCACACTGGATGCTTCTTGCGTCCTGCGATCTGGTTAGCTCATACATTTTCAGAATATATTCGCCTTATATCTCTGCATTTTCATTACATTTTTATCTCAGCATTTATTTGTATTTTAGACCACAGAGTGCAAAACGATTCCAGTGTGACAAGACCTTAATCATATTTTTTTTACAAGCTTTTATTTAGCTCACTTCGTTTGTTTTAGGGTGAGGCCACACGAGCGTAATTTTGTGAGTTGTGAGCGGCAGAATTTCGGTCCGCGCCATACAATATGCGCGCCATCACGTGACACTCGCGTGACACAATGTATGGCGCAACCGAAATTCTGCCGCTCAGAACTCACAAAATTACGCTCGTGTGGCCTCACCCTTATTCTTGGGTCAAATCTTAGAAGTCGATTTTGACCCACTTCCAGTGGTTGGATTCACCTGAACTTTGGTATACTTATGTAGATTGGATGACAATGCAAGTACAGTCAACAAAAAGTACAGTCAGCTAAAAAGCTTGCTTTAAAAATGTTTTTTTTTTAAGTTTTTTGTTAAAATCGGCATTGGTCGCACTTTATCGAATAAAACGCCGTCTTTATGGGCTTTTTATGAAAACTTCTCGATAAAGCTAAATAATTAAGTTTGAATTGTAATTGAAAACTCGGAAAAAAAAACAGCGCTTGCTGCACTTAACCGATGAATAAAATAAAAAAATAGTTTTATTTTCAGAAACTCGTTTCGGAAAAGTTTGTTTTGCAATTTTTTCTCGATTATTGTATACTAGCATTCCGTCCGCAGCTTCGCCCGCGATAAAATTAATTTTCCCGTAGGACAAGGTATTTTCCCACGGTAAAAAGTAGCCTATGTCACTCAGTGATAATGTAGCATTCTAACGGCAAAAAGAATTTTTGAAACCGGTCCAGTAGTTTCGGAGCCTATTCAATGCAAACAAGCAAACATACAAACAAACAATACATACAAGTATAGATTACCCCATCAAAGCTTTATGTACATACAACGCATACACCTAATTGACAAACGACCGCTTTAGCCTAGTTGGTAGTGACCCTGCCTACGAAGCAAGAGGTCCTGGGTTCGAATCCTGGTAAGGGCATTTATTTGTGTGATGAGCACGAATATTTGTTCCTGAGTTATGGATGTTTTCTATGTATTTAAGTATTTATTTATCTATATAAGAATGTTTATCGTCGTCTAGTACCCATAGTACAAGCTTTGCTTAGTTTGGGACTAGGTCGATTTGTGTAAGATTGTCCCTTAATATTTATTATTATTTATTATTATTATTAATCTTTCATTTTTATAACACCTGAAAATTACTACAGGAATCGAAAGAGTTTCGCCTCCTGAACACGGAAAAATATTTATTATAATTTATTTCTCCATATTTAAAAAAATACAACAAATTTAAAAAACATATATTATGTACTTGCCAATACTGCCACAGAATAGATATGTTTCCTTTACCCTTTTCACTAGAAAAAAGAGCTATCATAAAATCTCTCGTTCCAGGCTTCAGCGAATCTATTCGTTTCAAATTATGGTAAGTACATATAATGTTTTTTAAATTTGTTGTATTTTTTTTAAATATGGAGAAATAAATTATAATAAATATTTTTCCGTGTTCAGGAGGCGAAACTCTTTCGATTCCTGTAGTAATTTTCAGGTGTTAAAAAAATTAAAGGTTGTCAATTACTAGTCTGTTTGACCACTGAAAGTGGGTTGAAAATCACTTACAAGTTATTGTAAAAACAAAAACTAAATAAAAGTTTGTAGGAGAAAAGTTTATTTTAAAAATCAATAATACAACAGCGATGACTAAAATACTATGTGATAACAGTATAAAAATATCTCTCCCCTGAAACATGTAAAGCCTGACCAAAAATATATGACTATTGTCAAGAGGGCGCTATTGTTCTTATTTATATGGCAACAATGACATCTTGACATGTCTACAAACTGTCAGTCAAATTGAAATTTCAAACAATGTAAACAAACATTGTATTTAAAATGTCTTTAATTTCCATTTTCCCTCATCAAATACTGCTAAATCCGTGTGTTATCAATACTTACCACAACACTATCCTAAAACATTAAAACAATAAACAAGTGCTAGAATATGGATATTTCATTAAATGGTTTATTTACATTGTTCGCAATTTCAATAAAATTGACATTGATTTTACCTGTTAGCTCTGATGTTAATTTGGAAAGGTTTTGTAGCGAAATAGTTTCATTCCGCAAGCGTTTTTTTCTTCAGTAGTTTATTATAAACATTATTACAATGATCCGTTGTTGTTGTTGAATACGAATCGTTTTGGGCATTATTTGTTATTGTTCAAAGAAACCGCCACAGTGACACTGACAATCATTAAAATTATTGCCAGTGTTAGAAATTAGTTCCAATGAAATTCCGCAACATGGCGAGTAGTCATATATTTCTGGTCAGGCTTTATACTACTTTCCAAAAATCCTAATGCAATACTGGTACAAATCGTTTTGCAAAAAAAGTAAATATTACTCTTTTGTGGCGGTATGGCGCCCATTTAGAACCGTCAGAAAAGTATGGCATGGTGATTTTCGTGAATGGCTACTCGACGATTATTAGCTGTGCATAAATTAGCTTGGTACAAATGATGGAATTGTTGTTTTTAAATTAACGTGTTCGCGTCGGTATGGCGGGCTGTAAGTCACACCGGAGAAGTAATGGCATTACGCTACCGCCTTCTGTTTTTTTATCGACTATCGGGAAATACAAGAATTTTTGTGGAACAAATCGTTCGATTCTCGTTATTTATCCGACACGTTCGATTAACGCCCACGCGATTGGGCCGCCGGTACCAGCGCTATGACCATCATTTACCTTTTTGTCATTACGTAATTAGACCCCTGAAGAACCGCTTTACTGGTACAAATGGCCTAGTATTTTGTGTCACCATCCCCCGGTCTATTAGTCGTTTAAAAGTATCTAGATAACGTATCCAAGCTACTTGCGTGATTCTTTAACGACTGAATATGTTAAATACCTAAGTTTTACCAGTTAGCCGTATCTATATAGAAACCAAATAAAGTCCTTGAAATTCGTTTTGCTGTTCACCCACAACATAACTGTATTCCAAATGAAAAAAGTTCAGATATGATAAAAACTGGCTTTAAATTTTCTGCATGAAAAGTTGCAGGTCACGTATCTGTTCGGGCTCAGCCTAATAAAATCCCACACATATGAGCTCACAGCAAGCTGTAGAAAATATCACTGTCGTAGTATCAGTTACTTCTTTAACTTTTTTAATCATAGATAATGCTTTTTCACCGAGCGATTTCCGGACTGGCATCGAGTAGTTTTTTATAAAAAAAAATACAATAAAAATATAATAATTTACAACGTTTAGCATAGGTACCGGAAGCCACAATTATGGTATGTCTTGCATCAGGAAGCTATTGGCAGCGGTTAGCACGAAACCAACCGTCAAGGAGATCCTGAGGTATGCTTGTCTAGCAGACGACGTCTTACGGCGTATAATGATGATGATGTGGGTTTTGTACATCAAAACCACATTAACTATTTCTCTCTAGCACAGTTAAGTAGTATAGTCAAAGAAGACGATAAATACGAAGAATTGAAACGGTAGTTTGGAGTCTCACAGGCATATCTCTTATAAAAGCTGTTTATTTAAATATACGCAAAGTGTCTATTTTTCCTATTCTTGAAATATTGCAAGTGTTAGACAGTAAATTTTCTTACTGGTAAAATAGTTGTTAATCAACTAAATAGATACTTATACGTTGTGCTTTTCCACTAGGGACTATGAAATTGGTAAGCATTGAATTGTTCAATAGACATAAAGTTAAAGAATTTTGTTCGAGATATTGTTGATGGCGGTTATATAAGACTGAACTAAGGAAAACAGTTTATTCTTTACATAGTTCATGTATGTTATGTAGCTGCACCGACAGGTAATAGATATATATGATTACTTAGAGACGTTAAAAATAGGAAAGGAAGTTGAAAGGGACTTAGGATCTATTTAATGTAGATGAAGTATCTCAGGTTCTCTTTACTTTAAACTTCTGACTAAAATAGATTTATTGATCTGAATTATAGATAACGGAGGTAGGGCAGAACTGGTGGGACAAGCGCATGGGTCAACTTGTTCTATTTGTATAGAATATTTAGAATCTTTAGTAAGCGGTTTCTTCGTCAGACAAATACCTCTAATATGCTCGTCATTGTCCTTCCTTGATGTTTTTTTCTTTAAATTTTTGTTTTTCTGTAATGAATCTTTGGCACATATTGATTTTATTTTCTCCAATAAATCTTCGTCGGATGAATCAGAACATTTCACTACTATTTTCTTTTTCTGGCATGAGTAACTTTTTTAGAGAACATACATTTTCGTCACATAAATCTGTATCTTTTTTTGACGGTTTTCATTACTTTTATTAGACAACATAAAGTTCCTTCGCATACATCTGCATCTTTTTCTGATATTTTTTTTTAGACAACATGCTTTTTCATCGCATTGATCTTTATCTTTTTTTGACGATTCCCTCTTAAGACAACACACATTTGCGTCGCATGGATCGACATCTTTTTTTGATGATTTTCTTACACAGCACAACATACATTTTCGTTGCAAGAATCTTTACCGGAGTTTTTTTTTCTCAAATGAGTCTTCATCAGACGAATTTTTGCATTTCTTGGAGGATGTTTTTTTCGGTTCGCATGAATCTTTACACTTCTTTGATTTCTTTTTCTGATTCGAATCTTCGTCACATGGTTTCATTATCTCACACGTATCTTCTTCGGATGAATCTTTACACTTCTTTGTTGATTTGTTTTTCTGTTTGTCTTCATTACATGTATCTTTATCTTTCTTTGATGATTTCGTTTTCTTACTAGAATTATCGTTGCAGGAATTTTTGTCCTTCTTTGATACTTTATTTTTTGGACTTGTATCTTCACTTCACAACACGGATCTTTTTTTTGTGGTGGTTTCATTGCTGGACATTGTTCCTCCTGCTAAAAATAAAAAATAGTTGTACACAAAAAAATTATGTAACATGAGTATTGACTCCAATAGAAACTCATTGATAATAATGAATTATGGTGTTTGACAAAAATGAATTGAATAGGAGAAATAAACAGAATATTGTTTTTAAGGTACTACGTACTAAGTCTCCAGGAAATACGCAGTGAGCGCACTAAGCCGTGGCGATTTTATGGACTTTTTTTTATCTTCGGCTACGCATAACTTTCTACAGAGCAGTCCAATTTTGTTTTTTTTCATTGAATAGGGACTTGAAATTTGGTCTTACTTACTTTGAAAACTTCATAGGCTTCAAAAAAATAGCTTGTCGGTTTTATATAACATGATATCAGTTGCAAATGTGCGGATCACAATTGGAACACACATAGTAGACCTTAAGAGCAACATGCATAATTATAAACTTTCATTCGTTCAATCAATCAGTACATGTCAGTTAATTTTTTACTATAACTAACACTTTGTTGCTGAGGTGCTCTGCTAGTTTTTTTCTTTTTCTTCAATAGATCATCTTTGTTACGGATATAGGATTGGGCGTGGGCAGGCACCGGGAGCACAAGAACAGACTTTCGCTTTGACATTAGATATTGAATCTTCATTCAATTGGTTCTTTGCTTTTGTAAATTCTTCACAATAACACGCCTCCTATTAATCAAATGAAAGATTCGTTTAACACCATAAAACAATAATTCGCTGGAGCTTTTTTTTCCATAAAAACATTGTCCTACCAATTAATTACAAACACAAGAAAAAAATAATTATCGAATTTGGTGCAGTGATTTTCGAGTTTTGCGCTTAGCAACACATGTTGCGATTCATTTTTATTTAAATATAAGATAAGATAAGATGGTTAAAACTTAATGGTTTTAGTTCATGGATATGAAGTTCCGCAAACTGATGCCTTATTTAATCAATTTAATGATTAGTTACTGGACATACCTTCTTTGCCTCCTTTGCTTTTAACTCTTCTAATTTTTTATTGCTCTCTTCTATTTTTTTATTGATTTCTTCTATTTTTTTCTTGTTGATAAGCGCGAGGACTTCTTTACTAGGCGGAGGTGGCGGAGGCGGCGGAAGCGACGGTGGGGGTGGTGGAGTAGCGGGGGGTGGTGGGGTAGTACATGATGTCAGTATGGAAGCTGCAACAAAAACACATAGAATCATAAGGGTCGTTTTCAAAAAAAGTGTACACAATTAATAAAATAATAAAAAAATTAATAAAAATAAAAGTTAATTGTTTCCTTTGTGTGACGAAAGTTACCCATATATTTTGTATAACTAAATTTCGTAACACAAAGGAAGCGATCGTGATTTTGTTTTGATTAAGCTAACTATGTACAATTTTTTTAAAAAAAAACCACTCAATCATAAGCATGCTTTATAATGTGCTGTTGTAGAGCACATCTATCTATAACTAAGTTATAAGTTATTAAGTCTTAAAAGCGGTCATCCCGCAATGGTGTCAGCCAGCTTTTGAGGAATTTTAGAAATAGGGTACAATACAATACATTTATATTTTCAGATTTTAAATTTTTTGCATGGATCTACTCAGAATCAGTAGCACAGCACTATCGATACTACATGGAGATAAAAAGCGTCCCGAGGTCAGTTTTGTTACTTTTCATAAATTGGTATTTAAAGGTAACAAAACCGATACTTATTTTTGTATGAAAAACTGGGACCATTTTTTTACTTCATTATAGTCGATTTTTGATTCTGAGCAGATCCATGCAAAAATTTCTAAAAATTGGAGAAAAAATATAGTTCTACCCTATTTCTGAAATTCCCCTTTTGACCAATGGCTGTTGAAGATTCTGCCGTGCTCAAGCTAAAAGGCGGCTAAGTGACAAAATCAACTTTTGAGTAAACGGCGAAAAACGTAAATAAAAATTCCGGTGCCCCTTTTCTCCCATAAAATTTTAAGACATAATCAACGTTGGTCATACAGTGATTTATTTCTGAAACGGTATTTTTTTCAGGACTTTTTTAAATGCCGTCTTATAGAATGCAGTAGGTTAGGTTAGGTTTGTTTTAATTCCGATTCCGAAAAATAAATTGTTTCAGAAATAAATCACTGTATGACTAACGTTGATTATGACTAATGCAGTGATCGTACATTTTGTAGCATTTTTGGTGCAGTGCTAGGGTTGTCAGTAGTGCCCAATATTAAATTGTTTGAACCAAGGATCAAATAAAATCAAAGGCATTTAGAACTAAGTAATAACTTTCAGCCTTTTGGGTTCTCCTATTTTCCAGGAAGCCATTCCTGAAGCCTATGAAGTCAGGCGACAGCTTCTTTTAACTGCTAAGGATCGGCTCAAAAATTTACCGGCCCACGTTGCCCTGCTTTTGCTGCGTGTCTGCTTTGCAGTCCCCAAGCTGACTTATTTCCTGCGCACAGTTCCAACTTGGCTTTGTACTACGCAAATGGATTTGTTTGACTCCGTGTTGAGGGATACGGTTGAGTGTTTTTTGAATGTCTCCCTCAATTCGGACCAGTGGGATCTCGCTTCTCTGCCTATTAAGAACAGTGGATTGGGCATACGGCGCGCGCGGGACGTTAGCCTACCGGCTTTCCTGGCATCGGCAGCTGGGGTCGTGGACCTTGTGACAGACATTTTTTCTCTTGATGGTTACAAGGCTTCCATACCTTATGCTTCTGATGCTCGTACGGTCTGGTTGGCTCTTAACCCGAGCTCCCCCTTGCCTGAGGATATACAGATTCAGCGATCGTGGGACGATGTTGGGGTGAAGCGTGTTTTTAATAGTCTACTGGAGCGAGCTGTTGGTGTAGATAGGGCGAGGCTTAATGCCGTGTCTAGACCAGAGTCGGAAGCGTGGCTACACGCGCTTCCTTCTCCTCATCTGGGAACACTCCTCGACGACGACTCTTTGCGGGTGGCTGTGGCGCTCCGTCTAGGCTGCGATGTTTGTGAACCTCATTTATGCATCTGCAGTTCGATGGTGGAGAGCAACGGCCACCACGCTTTGAGTTGTTGCCGCTGTGCGGGGAGATTTCCGCGCCATCACGCCCTGAACGACATAATCCGCAGGGCTCTTGTTTCAGCGAACGTCCCTTGTATGTTGGAGCCTCCAGGTCTTAGCCGGGCAGATGGTAAAAGGCCTGACGGTTTGACCTTGGTGCCCTGGCAAAAGGGAAAGTGCTTGCTTTGGGACGCCACGTGCGTCACTACTTTTGCCTCTTCGCACCTTGGTCGCACCTTGAGGATGGGGGGAGTGGCTGCTGAAATGGCAGCTATTAAAAAGCGCGAAAAGTACTCGGCGCTCACCAATTATTTGTTTGTCCCTCTCGCGGTGGAGACGACTAGTTGTTGGGGTTCCGAGGCAAAACTTTTTTTTTAGAAGTGGGGCGCCGTCTTCGTGAGAGAGGTCTTGACCCTCGCTCTGGGTCGTTCCTGGTGCAAAGGTTGTCTATCGCGGTACAACGGGGAAATACGTCAAGTATATTTGGCACCTTTGCGCCTGGTACGATCCGGGGTGGGTTATTTGACTGACTGCTTTTTTTTTTTAAATTGTATTTTTTAAGGTTTTTAGTTCTAAGATAATTGTTATTGTAGGTACTTATTGTTAATCATTTCTATAGTTTTAAATTAATAGGCTAGACGACTAAAAAAAACTGTTTAGTCCGTCAGTTAGATTATTAAAAAATATTTTACACGTATTTTTTCTTTTGTTTGACAAACAAAAAATGAGGAGGATACAGTGCTTAGAAGTTTCGAGTGACGTCACTATATGGTACAATTTTTACCTAAGGGTGACGTCACAAGCCCCCACTCCGGAAGTTAGATGATCTATATCTTTGTCGTTTTTTAATAATTTGATAAACCAAAAAATACGTGTCCCATATTTTCCCATAATCTAAATGACGGACTAATTAGAATGACCAATTTTTAACCCAGTCGTCATCCCTATTTTAGTTATTATTATTATGTTTTTAAGTTAGATATTTAGTTTATACTTAAGTTTTATTCATTGTTATTGTTTTTAGGTTTTAAAGTGAATATATCTGAAATAAAAAAGTAATAAGTTAAAAATTAATATTGTAGAGATGGTTGGTAATTAAATAAAAAATAAAAAAAAAGATTCAAATCTCGTCTTGAAGAACGCCTGTTATCTACTTCTATTTTTATTAAGTTTTATGTTCTGTATTCTGTATTTTTTGTGTTTTTTGAGGTGTGCAGAAGAAATCGAAAATACAGAAAATTTTCTTAGAACATGTAAAGCCCAACCCAATATGCAGAATGAAATGAAGGGTTAATTTACTATTATGAGAAAATGTGTTGCAATAAATCCTTATCTGAGGTTATAGTTATTATTTATGATTAGAAATTGATATACTAACTTTTCTGCTGAATATTTGCAATGACAGTATATTGCGTAATGGCGTAATGGCAGTCCATAAATACATAAGTATAGAAGTCATTTGATTTCTTCAATGACGTCCCGTCAAGTGATAAAAAACAGTTGCGTTGATTTTGTGTGTGAAAATAAGCAATAATTATTAACTGATTAATCACAATGGAGAAACTGTTAAGTAAGCACAGTTTTTTATTAAGGAAAATTCTTCGATATTTATTGTGCTAAAAAAATGACACGATTGAAACATGTTTTGACGAGAAACATTAAAAGTATTGAAACATATATAATAAAAACAATATGTTGTTAATCAAAAGATTAAGTAAAAAATTTAGAGTTTTATTTTCAACCACAACATAATATTATTACATTATTTTAAACGTCAATCATATTATACACGTCGACAACCCTAGGTCGCTGTCGTGTGTCATTTGACGTCATCGCACCAAAAATGCTACTAAATCTACGATCACTGCTAATGATACATTATGACTTAAAATTTTATGGGAGTCATTATAGACCCTAAAAATTCAAATTGATGCTGGTCAATTTCTATAAATCTTTAAACGTGTTGTCATATACCAAATGATAGATAAATTTTTCAGTTTTATTATGGTTATAGTCGCTTTTGTTATAAATTAACCTTTGTACCACTAAATTTAGTTATGAAAAAAAATTAAAAACCTCTTCACAATACAGTACAAAAAGGCGGTTTAAGGCTCTTTACTGCTTTTTAGACATGTTTTTTTACTAACGATGTTGGAATTATTTTGACATGGGTAGTTAACTACAATTACCTAACTATAAAGCAGTTTCCTGATTAAGTGGCTTTTTAGTATAAGTATTATTGTTAATCCAGTCCAAGACTATAAGGCGGCAATCGGCAAATAGCCGCCTTTTAAACAAATTCACTGTTACCTGTTTACTTTTGAATATACCTAAATATAACCAAAAAGTGGTTAAGTTACAAACCTTTTTTGTGTCGCTGCTTTTTAGTCTTGTAGGAGTCTCAGTATTTTTTTAATAATCCATCAAAACTGTCCTTAACTGCAAATTCATGACATGAAACATTTTAGTATGAATTATTTGTTTATTTTGACGTAAAATCCGCATTCAAATTATCCATAATTGCTACCATACTTAATTATTATTTATTTGTGATATTAAAATAAATAACTAAAATGACACGCTGTACCAAACGAACCAATTATAAGAGTTACAATCTCAAAAAAAATGCCACTTAGTTACAGTAATTCGGAACGATCTCCATATCTATCTATATCTATCTATATCTATATGGGAGGGGGTGCGGGGGGAGTTTATATCGAGGAACTAAGGAGAGCCATAATTGATGAAAAAGCAAATTTGATCAAAAAAATAAGCTGCCCAAATTACTAATTCCACGCGGACGGAGTCCCGGGCAAAAGCTAGTGAATAATAATATTATGCCATTGAAAATAAATTATAAAACATCTCTCAGATCAACTCGACTCCTTGTTCTTATCTTAATCCTTCAGAGATTATTCAAAATTTTTTTCGAAATAAGTACCATTGATTTACCTACTCCCTTTTAGTTTTATTTTTTACTTTTATTTACCTGACGAAACTTGTTGTTTATTGAGGAACTTTTAACCTACCTAAGCATAAACCAATTTCAAAATTACTTTGTCCTTGTATTCGGTTAATAAACAATAACTACCTATAGCTTGTCTAATTTAAACTGACGCGCCCCACCACCGCATTTGACATACAGGATTTTAAATCCTCGGGCGCCATTTTAAATTAGACTTAGAATTAACATCAAAATAATATTTCTAGAATAAATCAAACACCTAAATTTTAAAGATTTTAATGGAAAAATTAGACTGAATGAAATGGTCACGTCATTCAGTCTATTGCTGTAAGTTTTTTTACCTTGAAAGCTTTCGGAAACTAAGCATCAATAGTTATTTATGATCTTGTCATTTAGAACCATTCTTAATATCAAAATCAAAAAAATATAATGTGCAAGTAGTAAGTTAAGAGCTCTTTTATTTACATGTCTTTTTTTTAGTCTTCCAGCTTAGGTAGGTTAGGTTAACCTTTTGGAAACATCATGATTGCCAAAAAGAATGCGCCGTAACAAACAGTCATTTTTTTTCTAAAACAGAATCTAAGAACAGATCATAATGTATCTTACAATACGAGTACACAACCACAAATGGATTATACAAAGAAACTACATAGCAAAGATTTTACGATAAACATTTTTAGCTACCTAGTAGAAAAATTAACACTTTGGCATTAAAGCGTAATAAAATATCAAACAATGTTATGAAATTGGGTAAACCATCACTTTAACGAAAATAATTTCCTCGATTTTCGTTTCCCATAACACTAATCGCAGAATTTTATTAACACGTAGGAATCATTCATCCAACTTCGTTACATCGCTTATACAATTGCTCGAATTACCTTTTACACAAGAATCAAATTCATCGAATTTTACTTCATCATTTTATTTGTATATCGACATAGCCGCTCATCGAATCGCCTTTACTATAATTTCGGTTCATCGTATGTTTCAGTTCCTAAAATTCTTATAACACTGAAAATCGTTTCATTATAGTATTTTTCACATATGATGAGTTCTGTGACACTTGAAAATTTTCCGAATTCGCATACTATGTTCGCAAAATATTTAAGTAATTTATATTTTGAAACAAAATAATCAAAAAAATGTAAACCTGTACTTTTTAAAAATATATAGCAATATCAGTGTCCACTAAATAAACTCCATCGAATACGATAGAAAAACATTTATTTTTTTAAATGACGCAATGTGTGAAACTGAACAGAGTAGTGACGTGAGACAACATTATCGGCAATTGCCGCGGTTCATTATTCGATAGCAGTGGACACTAAGATATTTTAAATTTTTAAACAAAACTTGCAAGATTTTGTAAACGCGGCTATCGGGTGTTCCTGAAAATATAAGCACAAAGTTGCAGTGCTGATATTTTCTTTATAATAATGATTTGAAAAAAATATAAATGGTCAGTTTTCATGGTAACCAAGAAATTTCGTTATTGTTTGAAGTAAATTTCTGCAAGATACGCAAAATGCGTGGAATTTCTCCAGAAAAACGTAAACTGATCGTGCACAAAATGGTGTAAAATTCCTAAGATAACGCTGAAAGGGTTGGCAATAACGGAGGGAGTAAACATCGGAGCCGTACGTACAGCTAATCGGAAGTATGATGAGGAATTTTCCTTTTATGATGCACCAAAAAGCAGCCGAAAAACGCGACCTGTAAACTGAAACTTGGACCGCAATATCGCTCAGGCGTTTAGCAGAAAACCCGACCTGTCGGTCAGGAATACCACAGATTCTGACAGTACTAATGAGGGTGCAATTTCTTCTGAAACTGGCGAATAAATAAATATTTGTATTTTTTGTTTTATTTTAACGCATTGATTAGCACTTACAGTACTTTCTATTCTATAGGTATTAGGGTAGGTAGGTTTATATTTTATTTGTGCGCCGACCATACTTTGCTATGAAAACTGCACGTTGATAACGATCTCTATTAGCTGATGTAACCAGACTTTACACGTTCCACGCGAATGAAGCCGTGGACGAAAAACTGGAAAAATATTATTTTTTAAAATATAATGCAACTTCACCAAAAAAAGGCAATAATAACTCTTAGAAAAATCGATGGTTTACTTCATAAATGGTACCTAAGTACATTTCTAAAACTGTCAAACTTGAAACGTCACAGAACTCATCATAGGTGAAAAATAGTATAGTGTTACTCTATACTTGATAATACGTTTCTATGACAACACCATACCCATATCGAGACTCTGTAATTTGACAGGTTGGCAGCTGGAAACGGCGGGTACAGGGGGCGGAGCCCCGCGCCATAACAGAACCATTTAAGAAGCTTAGGTCTATCGAGATTTATAGGTTAGGTTAGGTTAGTATTGCATCAAGGCGCGAAGCGCCTAAACTACGCGAAATAGGAGCTGAAACATTGTTCGTGACAATAATAACATAATAGGACGATTAGGACGTACCGACTGGGAATCATGTTTCGATTATTTGATACTATTTATAACTGATTATTCTATGAAAGGTAATTTCGATGTATCATTACGCTACGATTTGTGAAAAATTTGAAACGATTAACGATGAAAAGTTGATCGATTATATAAAAAGTAATAAATTGAAGATTATGTGATTAGAAAAAAAAACTTAATGAAATTCGTGGAATAGTTTTCGATGAAATGAAAATCGGCGTAACAAATTTCGATATAATAATGATAGCTACCCATGAAATTGGCTTTAATGTAACAAAACCAAGTAGTACGTAGTTACTTAATAATCGTGTTTAATAGTGAATAAAAAACAGGAAATATAATTATAGCTAGGTTTGGTCACATTAATCTTTAAATAATGTCTTATAGGTTTCGTTATATGCACTTAGTATTCTTAAATATCAATATTATCTATGATAGTTATCTAGTGTTGGTAAATTCTTTTAAAATTTTGGCGTGAATATGAATGCTGACAGTTTCTTAATAGGAACCCTTGAGGTTTGTTTGGTGATATATTTCGATTTTTCTTTCTTAAAACGAAACACTATCACAAGAATATGAGAAATTTTGTGCAGTCGACAGCTTTCGGTTGGGCTTCGGGCAAGAATGCATCGGCATTATGTGTGGCATCTCGTTTTATATGGGTGTGAAGCTTTGATCCTCAAAGAAGACCTGTGTGAGAAGCTTGAGGCATTTGAGATGTGGTCGTACCGAAAAATACTAAGTGTGCATCCGCTGGATTGATCATATCTCCAACATTGAGGTTCATTAGCGAATGGGAAAGAAGGTTGAACTTGCACGGGCAGTAAAACAAAGGGAAGCTGCGTATTTGGGCCATATTTTCCGACACCAACAATATCGCCTTCTGCAAAAAATCATCATGATGGGCAAAATAGCTAAAAAACGTATGATCGGGGTAAGAAAAATGTAATGACTTCGTAACGCAAAAGAATGGACCGGCATTGATGCTGTAAAACAGCTATGTATGTATGTATGGACACGATGATATTTAAAGAGCTGAGCCAACCTTCAACAGTGAAGTGGCACTATAAGAAGAAGAACACGATGTATTATAAAAAATATTTATCATATGAGACTTGTCGTTTTTCGGCTCTCGATTCTGGGTATGGGTCTGATTTTCACATTTGGATTCGCAAAGAATCATGTTTAATAAAATTTTAGCTCGTAGGGAACTAGCTGTAGTATATTTGTAACAAATATATGTACAATTATACAGTAGGATATCATAAAAAGCTACCTACTTCTGCAATTCCACGAATTGAAAATATACTTACTTCGTATGATGATTGTAATGAAATTCGGCGGGAATACAACACCCGTGATACCGTGATACTTAGGTACTTTTTTCTACGCACTGACACGTCTGTTATATTATTTGGTAAAATTCGGAGTTAAGCAACCATGCAGAAGAGTGACGCAAGTTGTGTAGTTTCTTAGTCATGTATTGTAGAATAGTCGCTTTTTAGTTATGCATAAAATTAAAGAAAATATCTAGTTTACTTTGCGTATGGACAAATCCCGCTTTCTACCCTAGGTTTTTTACTGGAACCGTGGTGTGAATACAAGACTAAAAGGCGGTAATTTGGTTTTAATCGCTTTTTAGTGATGTATTGTTGTATAATCGCCTTGTAGTCAGGTATCGATAAAGATTTAATTTATACGATGCCAATGTACATAGCGGTTAAAGATCTTTATTCGCCTTTTAGTGTACCCAAAAATAATAACCGCTTTTAAGTTTAGCATTTATAATGAAAAAGCAAAACAAATCCAAACGTTAAAGTATTTTAGTAGCTTTTTAGTCTAGTATAGCGACTTAGTCGCCTTTAAGCAAAGAAAAGTTATATTTTTGTGCACTTAACTGCTTTTTTTGGAAAATTATTTTCGAGACGGTACAGTAGGCGCTCGATAATCCGGCGCTTCGTTAGTCCGGCACGCTCGGTAGTCCGGCACTCACGACTCAAGGTTACCCGCTTGATAGTCCGGCATTTTACACAGCCGAATGCTGGATTACAGAGCGTTGTTAATTATTTGTTTCGCTCGGCAGTCCGGGCCTAACCTTGACAGTGAAGCCACGTGTTTGTTTTGCTTTTCGTGTATCGCCACTTTTAAATAAAAAGACCTAACCATATAATATTGTCTTTTATTGTGGATTTGTAGTAGGTCTCCCGCTTACTTCCCATACAAATCCGATAATCCGGCAGTTGCGATAATCCAGCATCGGCGAAAAATATGGGTGCCGGATTACCGAGCGCCTACTGTAGATAGAATAACCGTTCCTAGACAGATCGACAGAGATTTTTTTTTCTATGTAGAATGGCATTTAAAACTCGAAATTGACCAAATGTCACTTAGCCGCCATTTAGCTTGAGCACGGCAGAATTATTATACTCGCACAAACGCACTGCTTAATAAGATTTATATTGGTACATCGTCACAACTTAAATTTCTGCTACTAACTACTGTAATTTGTCCTAGCTTACGATGCTCAAATATGGTCATTGACAGAAATACAAAAGATCAAATCGAAGGTTTGCCAAAGAGCAATGGAACGCAGTATGCTTTGGGTGAGGTGGGTTGACTGGATCCGAAACAATACGCTGCGCTCCAAACCACACATAACCAATGTGGGTATCAAAGGTGCCAAGCTGAAGTGGGACTGAGCAGGCCACGCCAGTTGCATGGATCCGAATTAGTCACAGACTGGATACCACAATATGAGGCACGAGTAGGTCGGCCCAGGAAGCTTTGACGGGACGACGACCTAGACATATACATATAATAGTCCACAAAGTAAAAGCTTTGTCACAGTTCTATGACAGTTCCTTCATCAGAATAAAAACAATAAAGCTGATTGTCACATTGACTTGTAAGCGAAAATAGCCTTTGATGTTTTAAATCATTCATATGATGTAAAATAATTTCTTGGTCGGCTATACCTTAAAAGACCGAAAGGGGACCACTCAAAACAGGGATGAATGCAGAAAACGGGGAGAGTTCTTTGCCCAGCTCTAGGAAACTTCTCTAGGCTAATAAATAATATTAATAACTACTTAAATTAGATGTCTGGCTTACATAATATATTACACGGCTTAGTAATCAGAAGCTGAAAATGATACGTACGCGTAGGTCGAGTTCCAGATCCTGGTGGATTAGTACTTATGGCTCTATACTCTAAACTGGCAAGCATGAGTTTGACGGCGTAAATTAATAGGGCGGCGACGGTGCAGACTATCAAGGATATGTAGATGAGAGACTTCGTAACGAAGCCCTGGAAATAGTCCACGAGATCTACCATGCAGCATGGTGGTTGCCGTTGGCGACGTCTCATGTTTTTTAGAAGGTGTAATATATGTACCTGAAAACAGGAAACGTTTTAACTTCTACTGTGATCAGTAAAGACCTGATCAAATTTAAGCGGTGTCCGCTACCACCGTGAGTAGAGGTAACACACGAGCGATATTTCGCCGGATATTCGGTACGGCATTTCTGCAGTTGACACGAAGCCGGAACTGAGAGTAGTGCCTAAATACGCGATGCGTACCTACTACGCGTCGTACCGCGAAACTTCGTTCTCGCCCTTCGTTCTCGTCATCAAACCGCGAATATCACAGTGATTTAAATAGTGCAATATTCGTATAGGTACAGGCAGCTGCAAAGAAAAGATACCCCCTGTAATGGCAGTAACTACACTGGGGTACCTTTTTTCTGCAACTGACCCTACATATACACATTGGGATACACCTATCGGCATTTGAATAGGTCCTAAAGATGAAAATGAGGTTCCAATGACATCACGTGACGCAAGATGCACGTATAACCGAGGCATTGTTGAGGAATCTCATAAACTTAGTTGACTTCTGACCTAATATATACCTAAAGCTTAGGATTATAACACATTTTTTCGAAATATGATCTTTCTCTAAGGTACACTTTTTCAGAATTCACACTCAAAAGCGTACTTATCCAATAAGAACTATTTTCTAAACAGTAGCTTTCGGGAAAACGTGTTTTACTAATCCTAAGCCCTATTGATTAGGTAAGGGATGATTTGTGAGAAAACCGAACGAAATAACACTTCGTTTCTTCCAGACATAACTGCCGTAAGAAACATCTATAGGTATCAAATTGTCACTTAAAATGAGTAAATTAATTTCTCAAAAAAAATGTTTATAAAATTATGATAGTACAAGGTTTAAATTGTAAAGATAATTGCAATGTCATTCAGAATATTTTTTCATCATAGCTAAGTAAGGGAGCAAACAGATCGGCGTGAAGCCATCCATGTCCTCAAAGAGGCTATTTTCAATGTGTTGAAAATGTACACTCTTAATCTTGGGGTTTTCCAGTGATATGGTACCAGTTACCAAAGTAGAAGTAAGTTCCCTGTAAACGCTATTTTAATGTCTAAAGACCACCATGCCATCGGAATGTCCACATAACATAGCTCTGTTGGAAACGGGTTCAAAGCTATGTTTTTTATGGAAAGATGCATGCTCTGGGTGTGTGCTGTAGATGCATGCTGTGGATCTTCCTCGAATGGCTACATAGCCTCAGCATTAGTGGAAAACGGTCACATAGTTTTGTAGTATAGCTACAAAGCACATCTCAGGAGGAAAAGGACCTTTGAGAGAAAACACTAGATGATGTTTGAGAGAATGTAATACACTGGCTGAAGCTATTCAATGATATTGTGATCACGTGGCCATTGTGTAATGAAATGATACAAAGATAGTAGTGATATTACCAAGCAATTCTCTTCAATTTTTTAAAGTATTGTGGACATTTTTTAGAAGCAAAAACGAAGCGCATAGTACGTTTCGTTTTATATATTTTTTTGTTTAAATTTGTGACACATGATAAATAACACTTAATATTATTTTGACGGCCATATTCATGTCATAGTGTCAGCGTACGAACGGTCGTAGAGGGGCGTAGACATGTCGTAGACCCATGTCTTAGACAAATTCAGTTCTAGAAAATAGAAGATTAAAGTAATAGTCATTGTCTTTGGAAAAATTATTTTGAAGTTTGTGATATAAGCTTCCAAAGACAAAGTAAAACGGATCACATAATGAGGGAGTTCACGCTGTAACCGTTTATCTACATACATCCACTATAACCTCTCATATTTTGGTGTTTGGTTTATTATTTCACTGAATATCGGCAAAATACACACTAGACACTGGTAAAATTTTGTCGCCTGATAGACAGTCTCATAAAAAAACCGGCCAAGTGAGAGTCGGATTCGCGCACCGAGGGTTCCGTACAAATTTATATGTATCTGTGAACTTCCAGCCTTAGCAGACCCCTGCTCCTAAGCAAAATGCGCGCAGTGTGGGATCTTTGTAGACTGGTTACTGATATAGACAGGCAGACAAAAAAATTTTTGCTTTTCGCAATTTTTCCTTTATCTGTGCTATAAGACGTTGCTTCGTACCAAATTTCACGATTCTGAGTTCACGGGAAGTACCCTGTAGGTTTTGATTCCCGTGCGAGTAGTTGCGAGCTTGAAAATAATATGGGGCTTAAATTGCTGTTTCTTTTGATTGCGTTGATATAGAAGTTTGATTTTGTTACAGCTTAAAGGTATTATAGACCTGAGTATTTGATGTGAATTTCAATTTAATACCTTTACGCGTTCACGAGGAAAGGGGTAGTAACTTTAAAATGATTAAAATATTATTATTATTATTGTATGATGTAACTAAAAATTTACGTTTTTCGCAATTTTTTCTTTATCTGTGTTAAAGACGTTGCTTTGTACCAAATTTCAAGATTCTGAGTTCACGGGAAGTACCCTGTTGGTTTTGATTCCCTTGCGAGTGTCGACAATTTGAGGAAATTTGTGGCATATAAAAGGCTTTATCTTTTGATTGCGTTAAAAAATTATGCTTTTCGCAATTTTTCCTATATCTGTACCAAATTTCAATTTCAAGATTCTGAGTTCACGGGAAGTACCCTGTAAGTTTTGATTCCCTTGCGAGTTTCGAAAATTTGCAGAAATTTACAGCGTAAACGGCTGTATCTTTTGATTGCGTTGGCTTAGAAGTTTTTTTTTTTCACATCTCCAAGGGTCAGTAGACCTGAGTATTTGATATAAATTTCAGTTTGGTACCTTCACTTGTTCCTGAGAAAAAGGGTCTTGACAGACGGACGGACGGACAACAAAGTGATAAGTGAACAAAGTGAAATTGAGGTACGGAACCATAAAAATGTAATTTTGCACGTGAATTCCGAAAAAATGAGTAATGCCAGCCCGGTCTTGAATCCACCACCCTCTGTATGAGAGGCTACAAACAGGTCAAACCACTGTGCTAAACGACTTTTTTAACCCCCGACACAAAAAGAGGGATGTTATAAATTTGTGGCATCATAACTCTTAAGTGGATGAACCGATGTGGATGCGGTTTCTTTTTATTTGAAAGCAGGTTTCTTTGACGGGATGCGACGTGTTTCAGATGGTAGAACACCCAGGTTGGGGCGCATACCCAGGAGACGTGGGTTCAAGTCCCACCGGCGCACCCGGAAACTTTTTAGCTTTTAAATCTTAGGTTTCTTGAGGATAATTCTTAGATATGTTTTGTCAAATTTGTTCTAGCCGTTTCAAAGTTATCAGCTCTTTTGTATGCTGCGGAAGCCAAGGGATCTTAGACTGAATTGCGTTGGGGGTTATAAAAATTTTCAATTTATTGTTATTTTACTCTTAGGGTACAGAACTCTTATAACTTTAATTTCAATACTAGATGAAAAAACCCGCCTGTGTAATTCCCGTTCCCATGGAACTATGTTCCTATGTCACTCGCGGAACTGAGACGATCTACTGACACCTCACTCTTCAAAATCCTTTGAGCCATTTAGGCTGCAGGGCGTGCCAAAGAATGATAGTATACATAAAAACATACGCTCGAAAAACATAACCCTCCTTCGACAGTCGGGTGAAAATGCTCGCACCGCCGCGCGCACGCTTTTGTGGCTGCAACGGCCATACTGCCCTGCAGACTCTAAAACACAGTAAGGGGGTTTTTACGTTTGTTGAACATTGAACTATAACAAGCACATCGTAGGGAACATAATGGTCTAATCGCTTTTTGCTCTTACTGCGTTTTAGGGTCTGCAGGGCAGCATAGCGCACTGTGAAATATTAGCCTATTTGATGGGGTGTGTGACCAAATGACAGCAGTGATTGATGACAGTGACCACTGAAGGGAGATGGATGCTTTTCGTTCTGTTTTTGTAGCATTGATTCGGGCCCTGTTTGATTTTATGAGAAAGGTCCCTTTCAATAGCATTTGGGGATACTTTTGATCACGTGTAAAGGTTCGATTAACCTTCTGAACAATGTATACCAAAGCGGCTATGGTTATCTATATCTATACCTATCAGTGGCGTATAGTGAATAATTTTATTAGGTAACACGGAAAACAAGAGAAACCTGAGTTAGATAGTATGTTTTTGGAGACAACATGTATAGTAAATACATGGGATCGAATCAGAAACGAGGAAATCTGTAGAAGAACCGGGGTCACCGACATAGCCTAACGGATTAGCTCGTTGAAATGGTAATGGGCAGGCCATTAGCACGCAGAACAGATTGCCGTTGGGGCCCAAAAGTTCTGGAATGGAGACCACGGACTGGCAAGCGCAGCGTGGGACGTCCACCAACGAGATGGACGGACGATTTGGTGAAGGCCGCAGGTTCAGGGTGGATGCAAATCGCTTCCAATCGTAATGATTGGGCATCAATGAGGGAGGCCTATGTCCAGCAGTGGACGTCCTACGGCTGAAATGATGATGATGATGATGATGTATACTAAATAATATCTCTTTTTTGAAGTCGACTGAAAATCAAGGTCGTATTTCTTGAATCATATCCATCATCATCATAACCTTAGCCTATAAACGTCCCACTACAGGGCACAGGCCTCCTCTTAGAATATGAAGGCTTGTGGTAAATTTCAAATGTAATTTGTCACGTGAATTTCGAAAAACTGAGGTGGGAGCCCGAGATTTGAATCCACGATCCTCTGCTTAAGAGGCCATAGGTCAAACCACTAGACTACCACGGCTAAATCCGAATCATATCCTTAAATGAGAAAGTTTGTGAAGATGTTTAGATGTTTGGACGTTTCTTACTTCACGTAATAACGACTTATTATTTTTCAGCCGAAAGACGTCCTCTGCTGAACATAGGCCTCCCCCAAAGCTTGCCAAACAAATCGGTCCCGTGCCATCCGTATGGTCCAACGCGATCCCGCAATCTTAACCAGATCGTCGCGCCATCTTGTTGGAAACCTACCCTCACTGCGTCTTCCGGTCCGTGGCTGCCACTCGAGGACGTTTTTGCGCCATCGGCCATCAGTTCTACGAACGATGTGCCCTACCCACTGCCACTTGAGTCTGGCGATTCTTAGAGCTATGTCGGTGACTTTAATTGGCAATCGATGAAAATTTTAAACGTGCTTGAATATTTTTATACCGGTAGGAATAACGTTCCTTATTAACAGGAAAAAATTATAGATTTTTTGGTTGCGTCATATAATTATAAAAAATAAAAACAATTTATTAAATCTGGGACAGCTTAATACGGGCACGAAACTTAGTCCGTCGCATATTGAAAAAAAAAAACCAGATGTGGGTAAGGCCGCGGATTTTGACAAATTGTGACATAGAAGTAACATAAAAGAATACGTTACGTAACGTAAGTTCCTATAAAGCTTAGATCATACTGACACAATTTTATTCGATAACGAAACTAAAACTAAAAAGACAGGTAATAAAGAAAAATAAAGTTTTTATTAACAAAAACAGTGTACTTTTACAATTACTTAAATTAATTCTATCATTATGATGTGAAATGAAATGTATTTTTTGTATTATTCGATTTTTTACATTTTATTGGAAAATAATTATAAACGTATTCAGTGTCAAAATTATCCGCCTACCCTATTTTGACCCGACTGCAAAGAAGGAAGGGTCCGGATTTTGACCCTTTTTTTTATTTACCTATTAAAAAAGCGTTAATTGAAACACATTTTTACAGTAATAAAAAAAATAGGGTGAGTGGATTATTTTCCCGATGAGTGTATAATCGTAACAACTATGCACATGAACTGAACGCGATAGGTATTGCACAGTTAGTAAGTTTAGCAACCTGATGAACGGTGATGGAATTAAGTATCTGATCTCTCTGATCTTTTATATCTGATCTTTAAGTTTGACGGAAGACCGAGGAAATTGGAAGAAGAAAACATATGCCAACCGCATTTTTGTAGGATAAGGGCAGTGCAAAAAGAAGAGATCATTAACTTCGAAACTACAGTACTTAAATAAATTTTACGCACAAGTAGTTGCAGAAAGTTTTATGTTCTTTAACTAATTTTAAATTAACGTACTTTGTCTTTTATGCTGCCTCAATTGTTTTGGGCCAATTTCTGTACCTCCTGTACGCACTGTATTGCAAATTTATTTATCTTATTGTAAATACCCACCTAATTATGTTTTTTCATACAAAAATCTAAAAACAATCATTTCCGTTAGTATTTACCTGTGTGCACTTCCCTTTACTACATGTTTTCGTTACGTTTTATAAAAAATACGTTACATTTTATAAAAACGTAACGTAATCGTAACGAAAGTGTAACGTATTATTTAAAAAAACATTTGTTTTCATGGTGAAATTAAGACAATTTAAATACAATAATACATGCCACCTACTTAAAAAACACTACTCTATCATATAAAAAAACAGCCGGTTAAAAATAAACACACCTTACCTTTGAAATCACATAGGCACTTTTTTAGTTTTTTGGCAAAACTTTTGCAGCGTCTACTTCGACTGCGATTTATCATCAGACTAGCGAGATATCTGTTACTCACTGGTGTTGCCCTACTAAAACATGAGTTGCCGGTATACGAAAACCAATTTCTACCCCAATTGGTTTTAAAACTAGCGTTATAAAGCGTCACATAAGAATTCGTAACGTAAACGTGGAATTCATATATGATAAAAGAAACAAAGAAAACAATAAATTATTTCATTAGAATAATTCCGTAACCGCTTGAACTATGGTTGTAATGTCATATAATTTTGTTTTAAAACATACATAAAATCATAACAAGTTAAATATTATGAAAAAAAATAGTTTTAATAACTCGGTGTCGAAAAAATGAGACGACTTTCGTTACGTTTTAGACACAAATATATTTTTATAAATTTTTTGAAGAAGTTTAAATCAATTATTGCAATTGCGACCTTGACAGTTTTTGTCGCTTTATATACTAAAATTTTTTTCAAACCTCTAGGTGTCACCAGTAATTTATAATAAGCTAGGTAAATTTGAAACGACCGAATTGGTCAAAATCCGCGGCCTTACCCATGTGACATTGACAGCTTGTCATAAACAAACGTACATAACCTTAGCTTAATAGGAAAAAAACTTCTTCTCAGGGTTTTTAATATCATTAATGGTGCATGTTGGTTTAAAACACATTTTAGGCTCCCTCCATCGTTGATGTTTGTTATTATCCATTGTAAAACAATTGAATAAAACGGAAATTCAGTCCAGAGAGTACAGAGTTCGAATTAATCAGTATATCCGTTCCAAGTGGTAGCAGCTATCAAGGTCAGGTCCAGGGTACAAAGCAAGAGTTATCATCGTAGCAGGCAATATCAAAGGTCCGGTGTGGGTAAGCAGTCGAAAAATTAAAAGATACCCAGGGAAAATACCGAAAACTTGGAGAAAGACGCGGGCGCAAAATCGCAAGCTTATATTCATTATATTTATTATATTATCATTCGCAAGCTTTTATACCGGATCATGATGATGATGATGATGTTTATTATGCTTTAACGTCATTTTTAGGGTTCCATACCCAAAGGATAAAAACGGGACCCAATTACTGAGGCTCCGCTGTCCGTCCGTCTGTCACCTGGCTGTATCTCATGAACCATGATAGCTAGACAGTTGAAATTTTTACAGATGATGTATTTCGGTTGCTGCTAAAACAAAAAATACGAAAAACCAGAATAAAATAAATATTTAAGGGGGCTCCCATACAACAAACGTGATTTTTTTGCTCGTTTTTGTTCGATATTGATAGCGGCAACAGGTAGACGCTTGAAATATTCAAAGAATATTAAGTTATATATTCACTTTAGAAATCTCCCATACAAAAAACCTGTTTTTTTGCCGTTGTTATAGATAATGATACGGAACCCTTCGTGTGCGAGTCCGACTCGCAATTGGCCGGTTTTTAATTATTCTTTGGCAATAACGTGTTAAAAAATGTAAATAAGAAAAATAAACACAAATTTTTAACTTATCTGAGATTTAAACAATATCTCAGTAGAACCATGTATTTAGAACTTTTCTAAAAAAAAATATACATATTCCTCCCAAGCCTATACATATAAATAATTTGATATTGCTTAAATACTACCAAACGCATGAACTAAGAAGAAATTATTTATATGCTGCCAGTACTTAGGCCCACCGGAAAATCAACCCAAATAGGGATTTACCTCGAGGAAGCCAGGAACTGTAGCGTAAAGCAAAAGACGTAGGACCGGCTCAAGTTAAATAAGATATCATAATATTATAATGTATTGCTCACAACGGATTAGCTCGTTGAAATGGCAATGGGCAGGCCATATAGCACGTAGAACAGATGGCCGTTGGGGGCCAAAAGTTCTGGAATGGAGACCACGGACTGGCAAGCGCAGCGTGGGACGTCCACCAACGAGATGGACGGACGATTTGGTGAAGGCCGCAGGTTCAGGGTGGATGCAAATCGCTTCCAATCGTAATGATTGGGCATCAATGAGGGAGGCCTATGTCCAGCAGTGGACGTCCTATGGCTGAAATGATGATGATGATGATGATGATTGCTCACACGCAGGTATAAAAATATATAAAGGAATTCTTTGCAGACACCCGTTTTCATTGTACAGACGCAGAATGAAAAAGTTCGTCATCTTAAAGTCGACTTTTGCTAGTAAGCAAAATAAGTAATAGTATCTCTGTCCGTCTGTCTGTCCGTTCGTCTGTCACAGCACAGGGCTGTATCTCTTGAGCCGTTATAACTAGACACTTAAATTTTTCACAGACTATGTATTATTGTGGCTGCTATAGTATAAGTATATAGACAAGTTGTTGATGACAAGGAATCAGTAGATATAATAATAATAATAAATTTTAGGGGCATCTTACACAAATCGACCTAGTCCCAAACTAAGCAAAGCTTGTACTATGGGTACTAGACGACGATAAACATACTTATATTATATAAATAAATACTTAAATACGTAGAAAACATCCATGTCTCAGGAACAAATATTCGTGCTCATCACACAAAATTAAATGAATGCCCTTAGCGGTTTTCGAACCCAGAACCTCTTGTGTAGTAGGCAGGGTTACTTCCAACTAGGCTAAAGTGGTCGTCAAAATATTGCAATGGTGATATTGACAGAAGCTGTTGCATCTGAAGGATACACGGCAAGAACATGTGTTTAGTATATCTTTTAAATTTAGTTTCATATATTTGCATGGCAACACTAGCACTCGATGATTAAATCCGCGCAAGAACTAAAGTCACTGACATAGCTCGAAGAATCGCCAGACTCAAGTGGCAGTGGGCATGGCACGTCGCTCGTAGAACTGATGGCCGATGGGGCTAAAAGGTTTTCGAGTGGTGTCCACGGACCAGAAGACGCAGTGTAGGTAGGCCTCCAACAAGATGGAGCGACGATCTTATTAAGGTTGCAGGAACGCGTTGGATGCGGATGGCATAGGATCGATCTGTTTAATAAACCTTGGGGAGGCCTATGTTCAGCAAGCCTTAGACTGAAATGATGAGAGCAGGATGGCCCAACGATAACATTTTAACTACGGAGTTTGTTATTCTCTAGCAAAAGACAAGCCGGCTAAATCCTCCTTTTAGCCACGTAGATAATAAACCTGTAATAATCATTCCAACCCGGCTTATTTTAAAGTATATAATACAAAATGATTCTTATATAGCATACCCTCATTGTAACATTCCATACAAAATTAATGTTCCCTTACAATCCCACATTCAGTGAACATTTACAAGATCTGTCCTATCTATAGCACGATATCCGTTGGCTGGGATAAAAGACGTTTCCGGACTTCACTGGCTACGGAGAGGGATTTGTAACCCTTTTTTAGCAGAATAAGTATTTGTACTCTGTATTAAATACTTATTCCACAATACTAACCGTTTACCTTCATAACATGGCTTAGTTAAATCATGCCATCAACGTCCCTATAATGAGAGGACCCCGCACGAATCCACTGCAGTGCCCACGGGGGCTCAGTACGAATTGGCAACCTCACACACACCATTTAATTGCTCGTATACATACACGTATAAGTATTTAGTCGAGGTACATCCGATACTCATGGTCTATTGTCAGGATGTGCTTTAAAAAATACGGATACGGTCAGTTCTTGTTTGGCTATCCGTTCGAACACATGCAATTCGATTGAGGACTACGCGGACTACTTCGAAACATGTCGACCAACCTTGTCCGAACCAACCAACCAACCTTGTCGAATATACCTTGATTATAAATAAGCTATGATAGGTAATTTAAACCGAACGCTTCAGGCAGTGTTCGATTGGGGCAAAGCCAATTTAGTCGGTTTTAATGTTTTATACTTTGTTTTATAATAGCTATACGAAATAGATACCAGTGGTCGATGTCCAGTTATAGTCCAGTCATAGTATTTTTAGCAAGTATTTTGACTAAAACTAAGTTAACTAAGTATTAAAAACTATGAAGAAATACCTAGTATTTACTACCGAATCACTAACAGGAGGCTTATTATCAGCCGAGCGAGAAATGTGAGCGCACCGACTCGCGGCTTGTAGACATCTGTATTATGCGTCATTTCAACACCGCCAGCAAATCAAGGTAATATAAACTGTATTTGTAAGCTCTCAACGCTCAAATGCAACGTCATGTCGAACTGTCAATAAACCTCAGTGTAAGGTGCGTTACAATTTACAACCGAGAAAGACTTGCTATAGCAATTCAACGTGGGAATGTTGCCTGCGTGATGGGCACCCTACCTAAGGGTCCAAATTTAGATAATAATTTTTAGTTTTTAATTTCTGTTTAGCTATTTTAAGTTAGTTTTAGTTATTTTAATTTTATACTTAGACCCTGTTTTTATACCTTATTTTATAGTTAAATAAAACCGAGAAAGAATCCGTTAATAAATTTTTAGTCTAGTCAACATGTATCTACCTTTTTGCATGAAATTTTTGTATATGCACCGAAAATTACGATCAAGAAGTCATTCGATTCGGAATATTATGTAGGAAGTTTAAGGAAAGGTCCCAAACGGGGCCGATAAAAATTAAAACAGTTATAAACAATTTAATAAAAAAAATGGGCTTTGTTTATTTTCAAATATCTCGGAAACCATCAAAGATATTTGAAATTTAAAAAAGATCTGAAAAGAACAGGAAATTACAAATATTCTTTATTGAAAACCAAATCATACAAAGTACATACCTACCTACGAAATAGTTGTCAGTGGAGCAATCAATGATGTACCTACGAGTAAGTATGTGAAGTTTCTAATCCGCACTGGGCCTACTTTGGCTGGAAATGGTGTTGATGATGATTCATAACTTAACCGTAATATCCATAGTTATCAAATCCATACACCTCTCATACACCTCTTCACGCTTAAACCACATAACTGATTTAGATAAAATTTGGCATGGAGATACTTTTGAGACCCTGGGAAGAGTAATAGATTATATCCCGGATAACTACGTATACATAGATAGATAGAGATAAAAATATTTTTGGTAGACAGAGTTGCGGGCAACGGCCAGTGAGTATATAAATAGTCTACTATAGATAAAATGAGCCATTATATGAACGGTCTATTTTCCATAATCCCCTATAAAGTTGCAATATTTCCCGCCGCCATGATGGATCGCCGCACTCGCGCCCCGTGATTTATACCGCTATTACAAAGCCTATTTCATTGTTTTTACTGCCTTATTGGATCAGGATAGTTCGAGGAATTGGTCTGAAGTAAGTGATGTGATGGAAAAGCGTAAGTGATAACGCGTATGTGTTTTAAACCTTTTCCACGGCAACCCATTTCGTCTGGAAAATATTAGGATATTGCAGTGTAAGGACACACACTACTTCTTCAGGTTTGGTTTGAAGTATCTTTTTTTTGTATTTTTTTATTTTTCAACTTCATTTTGTTTTACTTTTGATGTGTGTACACACACTACATCACACATATTATAACCCTGACATACACCATATATCATTATGTAGCATCATATTAGCTAAAAGATGTCCATTGTTGGACAAAAAGTTCCTCAACGATCCTGCGCTGCCCACATCCAAGTAGTTCCTGCGACCTTTGCAGTAGTACATACACAACTGATATGGCTCACCGATGCACCTGCGCAGATGACGCGTTTTCATGCCGGCTCCACACTCTCGCGAGGCGCCTCGTAAAAAACCAAAGTGAGCGAGCGCGAGAGTGTGGTTCATTCCCTCTCCTCACCCCCTCGCGTCCTTTGACTCGCATCCAAAACCGACACAAAGCGGAGCGACAGCGAGGCGAGGCGAGGGAAGACGAGGCGACAGCGCACCGTCCTCACTCTCGTACTCGCGTCCCCTCGTGTAGCCTCGTGGAGAGTGTGGATGGGGCATTAGAAGCGCGGGAAATGCAATTGATCAATCGGCATACTCCACGCACGGCGCATCTTTTTTCGGTGCCGCTATTGGTGGGTTGCGCGTCGCGTGGCATGTTAGTGAGCCACCATACTCCGAGTGAGTTCGCGTAAGTGAGACGGATAACAAATGCACTGAATTTGCACCTTGTAACTAATGACATAGGACTGATTTGAAGTTTCAATTGTACCTTCGGCTATCATCGGAATAGTTCGTGTCTGCGCGGCCAAAAATGCACGACGCATCATATGAAGTGTGTACTACTGTACCAGATCGTCAGTCCATCTTGTTGGGGCCTTCTACGCCATGTCTTCCAGCGGTCGTCACTCTAGAATCTTACTGTCCCATTGGCCGCGGGTTCTATGAGAGCAATGTGCCCTGGCCACTGCCATTTAGGTCTTGACTCTATTCTTAGTCACATATAAAATGTCCTTATTAATTGGCTGACTGACTCACCAACGCCTAGCTCAAATCCAAGAACCCAAAATCCACAAGCATAGAAGTTTCCTTGATGACGCATAGGGCTAAGTTTTTGAATTTTCCACGGGATATAAAAATTTTCCACGTAATTTATTACTGTTCTTAACCCTTAATAAGGCCCCATTTATTAGATAGAGCATACTCCCGAAGAATCAAAAGCAGCTATCGAATCTAACCTGACTAAGAATATTTTTATAGTTATATATATGTTTAGTATTTTTAATAATTATAATGGATGTTGTAACTTATTACTAAAACAATAAGGTTGAATTTCCAAGTCAATACATGTGGCCACTAAATCGCCTCTATCTTATTAAGGCTTAACCGGTGGATCGCCCTTGCACCTCCGGTGACGCATAACTGTTCGTGATTTGCCAATTATTGCTACTTTTGATCATCTTTTGACGTAGGGTACTTACACAAAATGACCCAAAAAAGTCGTTGGTTGTGCGACGGGGTAATAAATTCCTTGCACTATCCCGGTCCAATGTGTTGTGTATACAGGCTGCTTTAATTCAAGATTAATTATTTAAATTTCCCAGAGCAACAGTGAGTGAGCGTAACTCTAATTAGCAAAGAAAATAGCGTAATTACCAAGTTATTAACTTTTTCAGCAGCTGACGCGTAATTTATTGGCCGAGTGAAACAAGCCTACTTTGAAACATCGCTGTGCTTATATTTAATAACTGAGGTTGGAGAAAAATATGCATAAAATTGTACGTACCTATAGTGTAAACAATCGTGGTAGCACTTAACGTAAATGTACAGTTGACAAAGTGCTTTACCATTTTTCAAGACAGTTCCTATGTGAAAATAAACGGATCACTCACGTCTTAAAACGAGTTTAACTCGACAAAAACTCCGAGAAGAAGGGCTACGGATTAGCCCGAAACATGTCAAGTTAAACTCGTTTTAAGACGTCAGTGATCCGTTTATTTTCACTATGAGTGAGTCTCACGGTAGTTTCATGTTAAAACAGTTCCTATGTACGTCAGAAAAAGCAATAAGGCAGACTGTCACATGGACGTACAATGTACATATTATTATGTGAAAACCGCCTTCAAAAAACGCCCAAAAAAAACTTGGAAATAAAAATTGAACCAACCACAATAAGCATGAAAATATTATTCTACTAATCTGTTTGAAGTCGGTACCTCAGCTCGAGCTAGCAGGAGTGAACCTAGTAATTTAACTTACCTACATATAGGCTTCTACCACTCCTGCTGGCTCGTGCTGAGGCACCGACTTCAAACAGATTAGTAGATTAATATTTTCATGCTTATTGTGGTTGGTTCAATTTTATTTCCAAGTTTTTTTTGGGCGTTTTTTGAAGGCGGTTTTATTTTTTATTTAAATTTTTTTATTTTTTGCTTTTTATCTGTTTCTAATGGCCTGGAGTGGCACTCTTTACTGAATGTACTTTTTGCCTCTGGTTACCAAAGTACTCATCAAGACGAATCAAACGAGACCAAACTTGATCGGGTTATGTCGTTTTACTACGGAGTTCTTAAGGTCACCATCCAACTTCATTGTCAGACCCTGGTTACCATCTAGGACCAAAGTACTCGTTGAGACGAGTCAAATGAGTCCGTACTCGATGGGGTAGTGCCGTTACATTATGGAGTACCTTTGGCCACCTTCCAGCTTCATCATTAGACCCTGTTTATCATCTGGAATCAAAGTACTCGTCAAGACGATTCAAATGAGCCCAGACTCGACGGGGTTGTGTCGTTTTATTACAGAGTTCCTATGGCCACCTTCCAACTCCATCCTCAGTTCAGCTCCATGTCACAATAATATTGCATTGTCACCTGATTTACACATGCATGTAAAATATGAACTCAATCAAAAACCGGGAAGTGAGTCAAATTCAACTTGCAAGATTTGACCCGTTGAGGAGTTCTGCGGTCTTCTTCATCAGATCTAGTTTACCAAATGACATTTTCTGAATGCAAATGCTCGATTTGTCACCGAAAATACTAAAATCGCTTTACATTTCCCTTGAACTTTTGAAGAGTTCCTTCAATTTCTCATGGATCCCATCATCAGAACTGGATTCTGGTAACAACGGGACCAACCTTAAAGCATATGCTTTCAAACAACGAAAGAATTTTCGAAATCTATATATATAAAATTCTAAACTGACTGACTGTTGATATATCAACGCACAGCCCAAACCACTGGACCTAGAGACTTGAAATTTTGCACATAGATTCCTTATACAATATAGGCATCCACTTAAGGAAGGATTTTCGGGAATTCCCACGGGAACGGGAAAAAACGGGATTTATATATTCGATTCCGAGTGACCGTATCTCTGTAACTATAATAACTAGACTCTTCAAATTTGATACACAAGTAGGTATTACATTATTTAAAACATCAATTTCAGGGTTTTTCAAAATTCCTACGGGATAAGGAAAAAAACGGGATTTATATATTCAGTTCAACGGAATCCTATGAACTATAATTACTATACTCTTCAAATTTGGCATAGAAGTAGGTAATTATAAAAGTAAAAAACAATTTTAAGGATTTTCGGAAATTCCCACGGGATAAGGAAAAAACCGGATTTTTCGTTTTACTGGTCGTAGAAAGCTAAAATTCGGCATGTAGGTTGCTTGGAGAGTGTAGAGGAGCATTGAGAGAGGAATTTCCAAAATTCCCACGGGAATGGGAAAAAACGGGATTTATATATTCGATTCCGAGTGACCGTATCTCTGTAACTATAATAACTAGACTCTTCAAATTTGATACACAAGTAGGTATTATATTAGTCAAAACATTAATTTCAGGATTTTTCAAAATTCCCACGGGATAAGGAAAAAAACGGGATTTATATATTCAGTTCAACGGAATCTTATGAACTGTAATTATTAGACTCTTCAAATTTGGCATAGAAGTAGGAAATTATAATAGTAAAAAACTGTTTCAAGGATTTTCGGAAGTTCCCACGGGATAAGGAAGAAACGAGATTTTTCGTTTTCTGGTCGTAGAAAGCTGAAATTCGGCATGTAGGTTGCTTGGGGAGTGTAGAGGAGCCTTGAGAGAGGACTTTCCAAAATTCCCACGGGAACGGGAAAAAACGGGATTTTTCGTTTTACTGGTCGTAGAAAGTTGAAATTCGGCATGTAGGTTGCTTGGGGAGTGTAGAGGAGCATTGAGAGAGGACTTTCAAAATTCCCACGGGAACGTGAAAAAACGGGATTTTTCGTCTTACTGGTCGTAGAAAGTTGAAATTCGGCATGTAGGTTGCTTGGGGAGTGTAGAGGAGCATTGAGAGAGGACTTTCCAAAATTCCCACGGGAACGGGAAAAAACGGGATTTTTCGTAAGTAGGTATTCGAATAATTAAAACATTAATTTCAGGATTTTTCAAAATTCCCACGGGATAAGGAAAAAACGGGATATATGTAAGTATGTATGTAAAACTCTTTATTGTACATAAAACATGAAAATTACCAGTTAACAACATATATTCAGTTCAACGGAATCCTATGAACTATAATTACTAGACTCTTCAAATTTAGCATAGAAGTAGGTAATTATAATAGTAAAAAACAATTTTAAGGATTTTCGGAAATTCCCACGGGATAAGGAAAAAAACGGGATTTTTCGTTTTACTGGTCGTAGAAAGCTGAAATTCGGCATGTAGGTTGCTTGAGGAGTGTAGAGGAGCATTGTGAGAAGAATTTCCAAAATTCCCACGGGAACGGGAAAAAACGGGATTTTTCGTTTTACTGGTCGTAGAAAGCTGAAATTCGGCATGTTGGTTGCTTGGGAAGTGTAGGAGAACATTAAGAGAGGACTATCCAAAATTCCCATGGGAACGGGAAAAACGGGATTTTTGTTTTACTGGTCGCAGAAAGCTGAAATTTGGCATGGGGTTGCTTGGGGAGTGTAGAGGAGCATTGAGAGAGGACTTTCCAAAATTCCCACGGGAACGGGAAAAAACGGGATTTTTCGTTGTACTGGTCGTAGAAAGCTGAAATTTGGCAAGTGGGTTCCTTGGGGAGTGTAGGGGAGCATTAAGAAAGTATTTCCCGAAATTCTTACGGGAACGGGAAAAAACGGGATTTTGCGTTTTACTGGTTGTAAGCTAAAATTTCAAAATTCATAAGTTTATTTTGTAAGTAGGCCTACAAAGCAAAGGGCTCTTTAACCGACTTTAAAAAAAGGAGGAGGTTATGCATTCCACTTAATGTATTTTTTTTATGTAGGTATGTTCACCGATTTCTCGGTCAATTGTGGACCGATTTTAAAAATTCTTTTTTATTCGAAAGGATGTAATATACTCCTGAGATGGTCCCATTGTCACGCAAGCAAGCAAGCGTGCATGCATGCTTGCTTGCATCTTGCTTGCATGCTTGCATGGTTGCTTGCTTGCCTGTATGCTTGCTTGCTTGATATCTTGGTTCTTTGGAATTCTCATGGTACACGCGAGCGAAGCCGCGGGCAAAAGCTAGTCGCTTCATAAATGACGGAGTTCTGAGGTAAAACACGTTAAAAAAAAAAAAAGAACATACAACCGAATTGAGAACCTCTTCCTTTTTTTGAAGTCGGTTAAAAATAGTCTGTGACGCTTTCAGTCGTATGTACATGTAACTGACTTTGAACCTTGGTCGATTATACGAAGCATGTTTGGCACAAGGTGATCCGTAGAAGAACCGGGGTCATCAACATAGCCAAACGGATTAGCTCGTTGAAATGGTAATGGGCAGGCCATATAGCACGCAGAACAGATGGCCATTGGGGCCCAAAGGTTCTCGAATGGAGACCATGGATGGACTGACAAGCGCAGCGTGGGACGTCCACCAACGAGATGGACGGACGATTTGGTGAAGGCCACAGGTTCAGGATGGATGCAAGTCGGTTCCAACCGTAATGATTGGGCGTCAAGGCCTATGTCCAGCAGTGGACGCCCTACGGCTGAAATAATGATGATGACGATGATGATAGTTTGGCAAGATATAATAGAATTTTAAACAGCTATTTTTTATCGCGAGAAAATGCAAAATTCCCATGAGTTGCAAATAAAGTAGAAATTTAGCATAGTTTTCGACTTTTTATTTAAGACTTGCAAGAACCAATAATGTTAATTTGTTTTTAAATATCGTTTTTTTTATTCTAAGTACAGAACCTAACTAAACGCAATTTAAGACTTTAAGAAGTTTATAGTCCTCCTCATCGATTAAAACTAAACTACCTACTACTACTTATGAAAACCATTTTTCACGCTGTTTAGTTGTGTAGGAAGGCGCAAGTACTTTTTGTTGACTGTAGGTACGTTACGTGTCATCAAATCTACATTATGTTACCAAATTTCAATACAATAAGGAAGACCACTTGAAATTGGTGAAATTCAATTCAGTGGTCTAGATTTGACCTTAATAAGTTGCAAGTTAAATAGAAGCTTGTAACTTGTAAAAAAAAATCGCAAGATTCTAAGAAGATTAGAAACTTCATCATTTTCAAATTTATTCAATTGCGCTTTGACGACTTGGCGAAGAGAAATTGTTTTGGAGTTGCTTGTTTGAATTCAAAATGAATACGTGCCTCTACGGCATGTTTCTGAGTCACGCCTGATATTGGCAGATTGGATATTGTTTTTGTATTAATATTGATTGTCAAGGTTACGTAAGGCAACTTTATCAAAGTGTTTGCCTAGACTACGCCATCTATTGATTACAGATGAAGTTAACACGTCTTGATAGCCGAGGTCCTAGATACTTCAATTTTCTTGAAGTGTGCCCTCTATTCTTTTTTAAAATTAAAGTATTAACATGTCAAGTTAAACCCGTTTTAAGACGTGAGTGATCCGTATATTTTCACTATGAATGAGTCTCACGGTAGTTTTATGTTTAAAGTATTAATTATGTATTTATTTATTTATTCATCAATACAAATTACAGCATTACAGTATAGCACCGATGCGCTGTAAAATTCAAAAATACGAATTACGATACGAATTTAAGAATTTTTGAAGGACGTCTTCGTCGCTTCCCTAAAACGACGGAACACGACATCCTCCGGCCAGAAGTCGGAGCGTCGAGCGCAGGAACATCTGCTGGTGCTTGGCAGGCACTTGGAGCCTAAATGAGCTGAAGTTGTTAGCCCTTTGAGACTCGATCGGGTAGATGAACAACAGCTGGGATCCCTGTAACTGACCCCGTGCCGCCTCGCGGATGTGCTCGAAGACCTTCTCCGACGTCTCACAGGAACCTTCATACACGTTCACCTTCATATACGTTATAGCTTTGCCATACACGTTATGGTCTGCCGGAGAGGTCTGCCTGTACAGATATACCTGTGCAGGTCGACCGGAGCGTGTCTGGGAACCGACCTGTGCAGTTTTTTTCACCTGTACAGGTGACGGGAGCAAACCAAACCAGACACACGCTGGTTGACCTGTACAAGATCACCTTCCTAAATTACGAATAAACTAAAGTACGATGAAACGAAACGCTTCGTGCGAATGGTCAGAATAGGGATAGATCCTCTTATTACTCTTAGTTCTATAGAAGGCTGTGTGCATTTTACAAAAAAACATGCCTCATTATTGTTTTTATACCTACCTACTTTAATTTCTAACACACAATTACCTGGTTTTACCTAATTCATCGCATGGGTAATTGCCGGCGAGCCATTAAGCCCTAATGTGTTATTTCAAAACGCCGCTTTCACAAGGATTAACTTTATTTATGTCGGCCGTGGTCACTCTTTGAGTACGACCCGAATACGACCTTTTCTTATCAGTCGACATGAGACGTATATAGGGTGCTTGTATTAATAGTTTAATGAAATGTAATATAATTTCTAGTTTGAATAGACTTGTAAAAGAACCCTTCTCGGACTACTTATTATAAATATTAGTCTAAGTAAGTCTAATTCCTAATTGACCTAGTCCCAAACTAAGCAAAGCTTGCACTAAGTATGGGTAACTAGACAACGGATAAACATTCTTATATAGATAAATATATATTAAACATCCAATACTCTAGTATTCTTGGATGTTTGTTTAATATACAAAATTCGTAAAAAATCGTATTTTTTATACAAATATCTGCTCCCATGAAGGATCGAACCTCAAGCTTCGTAGACAGGTTCGCTACCCACTAAGTTCATAAAATAATTAGGAAGGCCGTCGCATACTCAATTTGCGCTGCTCATTATAAAATGAACAAGTCGGCTGTCTAGCCCAGGATACAAGAAAGGCGTACCGTTTGTGGTTTGGGAACGTGTTAGCAAACAGATCCTCTAAAGGCCTCCACAGACCGCAGCGCGGGGCGCGCGCGCGACGGCGACGGAGCGTGCCCAGCGCGCTCTACCTATAACACTGAATCAAACACGGTGCGCCATGCTGCCGGTGCGTGTCACCGTATATTGATTCAGTGTTATAGAGCGCACTGGGTACGCTCCGTCGGCGCCCCGCTCTTCGGTTTGTGCTGGCCTTAACAATATCAGTGACTACAGATGTCGTTAATTAAATAGGGACAGAGATATTTTTTTATCAAGTTTGGTACACAGAACATAATGTGATACGGTAATTGACATAGTTAAGACAAGAAATCATTTACAATCCAAAACGATGTGTACATATCATAAAAAGAAAGATATGACTGATATACCCAATTAGGATTTATCATCATCCCACCCTAATACATCCCACTGTAGGGTCTATGCGTGCTCTCAGAATGAGAGGGCTTGGGCCGTAGTTTCCACGCGGGTCCAGTGCGGTCTGGGAACTTCACTCACACCATTGAATTTCTTGACAGGTGTCCGGCTTTCCTTACGATCTCATCCTTCACTTTAATTTCGAACAACTCAGAGGTGCGAGCCGAGCCTCAAACCCACGATCTTCTGCGTTAGAGGCCATAGGTCAAACTAACTACGCTACCACGACTTAAAATGTAGACAATAACTACAACTTAAGAAAGTTAGCTACTAAAATTACCTCAAAATTACACATTCGTAATTTGAAGATTTTTACTACTGCATATGAATCAATATGGCAAAGCAATTAAAAATGGCATTTTTCTATTACGTTTATAGCTTCATCGATAGCAAGTTTTTCTACACAGTTAAATTGAAAATGATTGGACTATTTGGCTTCTTAATCGATTACAAATGCTTTTTTATCCATGTAAAAATAAACGCTGGCTATTCAAACAAGATAAAGATAAGATAAAGATAAAGATAAATTTATTGAAAATTTTTTTTTTACAGAATAACTTAATAGGTACAAAGTTTCCTTATACTAAACCTAAGTAAGCAACTCATGGGCCCGAACTAGGAAATCCTGTGTTTCGGGCTGTAAGAGCTAAAATATAAGTTTTAAATAAATAAACAATCAAACAGTAAAAAACACAATCAAAAACTTCTCTCAAAATACAATACAAATATAAATAACCAAAATAGTAACCTAAAAATTAAAATCTAACAAAAATAAAGGTAGCAAACACAATCTACCTACTTTACAACTAATAATAATTTTTCTGTATCTTCGTACGACATATTTTGCAGTGTCTCTAGGAGACTTTTTTTGCATTTATTAATATTTAGGGGATAAATATGCGAAACTGAATTTAATCTATTATAGAGCAGTAGTCCTAAGAAAACAAAAAACCTGTGCGTGAAAGCAAATTTGGGTCTTATTTTTTGAGAGCAAACTATGTCCTTTCGTCTTTTATCCGTTAGTACCGTGTTATAGGGTAGTGCTGCGTGCTGCTTAAGTACTATACTAAATATAAATAATTGTCGAACTGTTAACACATTACACGACTTATAAAGCAGATTAGTAGGAAAAAGGAAAGGGCGGAAAGTGGACACCTTAAGCATAGCTCTTTGCGCTCTCTCAATGGCTAGAAAAAATGTTGTACCCGCCCCACCCCATGTTTTTATACAGTAGGTTAGGACTGACTGACATAGCGAGAAATAAACTTGCCTAATTAATTTAGGATCCGCTATATGTCGCAACTTTTTAAATACAAATATCAACTTACGAGTTCTAGCACATAACGCTTCTATGTGATGTTTGAACGAAAGATTTTCATCTATTATTATGCCCAAGTATTTTATTCGGTCAGTAATTTTAATAGCGGAACACACACATTGGCCATCTGTGGGAAAGTTACAATAATGGGCATATAATGTAGAGTCAATTTGCGTATGCGTACATTTCCGCATTGAAAACTTAATATAGTTAGTTTTATCGGCATTAAGAGTTAGTAAATTGAGCTGAACAATATTGAACCCGTGTTGCGCATGCTTATAAACTTCAGCATCAGAGTCAGCCGCAAAAAGTAGGGCCGTATCATCTGCATATGTTATGATTGTTCCATGCTTCAGTTTTAAATTACAGAGGTCATTTATAAAAATTAAAAATAGGGTTGGTCCTAAAATGCTTCCTTGGGGAACACCAAAAGATGTGTTTTCCTGGTCATTGCTGAAAACATTTCCTATCTTAACACATTGAGTTCGGTGTTCCAAGTAACTTTCGAAAAGTTTCAGCTGAGTTCCTCGAATACCTATAGTTTCAAGCTTACTCAAAAAAATAGGAATAGACACAGTATCAAAAGCTTTGGCTAGGTCTAGAAAAATTCCCAGTGTGTGAAGACCATTATTAAGATTTTGTACTAAAAAATCAGTAAGATGATGTGCAGCATCAGCGGTTGAGACTTTTGATCTAAAACCATATTGCTTCTCAGATAAAATACAGTTATCCTCTAGATACATGACCAATCTATTATTTATAATTTTTTCAAGTATTTTAGAAAAAGGAGATAGTAAGGAAATGGGTCTATAATTTGAAATTTCAAATTTGCTACCAGATTTAAATACAGGGACAACAAGAGCTTTCTTGAGACACTTGGGAAAGTGTCCTGTACGTAAACATAAATTGAATATATATTATTATTATCTTTGAACATGAAATTAATTGTGAAAAGTTTTTACACTGAGACGTGATCTACCCTTACACTACACTTTTCTGCTTCTACCTTTCTACCTCATTGTTACCAAGCTAAGTATGAGCAGTTAAACCGATGTTACTCCGTTGCTATTTTGATTATCCGCCAATTCAACATAATCTCTTTGGTCAATACGATTATGCACAGACCAGACTAACAACAGAAATAAACCTAGCCTAATTTAGTCAGTGACAGGTGATCTTTCCCTTGTGTCAGTGTGTTATTTGCATTATGATATCGAGATTTTTCCTTTAATTTAAATTGAATGTATTGATAATAATATGGTTTATCTAGCTACGTTTAATATTTTTTTTATGTTCACAATAGATTCTATATGGTTATTGTTAGGTGATCTCAAGCACTCATCGTTTTGTTGATATTTACCGCGTCTCCGAGTTCTTTTCAAAACTATACTCGCGTACTTTTCGTTTGAATGATATCTGATCTTTAAACACCTGCTAAACGTACTGTTTATTACCGACCTTAAAGCGTAATTCTCATTACGAGACTTATCAGAAGGAGCTCGTCCACTGGACCGTCAATTCGTGTTGTGATAGATAAGTGTTAGCACTTGTGAGCTCTAAACTTTGGAATAAGTAAAATCGGTTAGTTCTGTTACGTACGTTAATACAATTGGAAGTGATGGTGACTTTAAATTTACCTAATGTTTCATAAATAAATACTCTAAAATTAACAATGTGTGATAAGGAAACTTACCAAACCATCATGAAATTAAAGTTTCACACACAATTCTGCATTTTAGTGGTAACAGCAACTACAGTATTATATTTTCATTGGTTATTATTTACACCGGAACACGAAGAATTAACTTTATTAACTTTAAATGAGTTTACGTCAGAATCATATTCGCGAAAGAAGCCAGGAATGAAATATATATTACAGTGGACGCTGCCAAATACGATACCGTTTTCATATTGGGGTTATGGACAAGATGAGTTTATAAGAAGAAAGTGCAAAGTCAACAAATGTTTTGTGACGCCGGATAGGTCGTTGTTGAAAAGCACAGAGTATGACCTCGTAGCATTTCATGGTCCTGAAATTGCACCACGTTATAAGACTCGTAGGTCCGTGACTGTCCCGAAACATAGAGGTATAAATCAAAAATATGCGTTCGTGTGCATAGAGTCTTCCAGATACTACCCAGTTTGTGATGAAAAATACGACGGTTTTTTTAATTGGACGTGGACTTACAAACTTGATTCTGATATACCCTATGATTACATAGCGGTTAAAAATATTGTAGGAGACGTTATTGGTCCAAAGCAAAATATGGAATGGATTGAATATGATTTAATGGAGCCTACAAGTGTTATTGTAAGAACACGTTTAGAAAGTAAAAATAAAGCGGTAGCCTGGTTTGTTTCCAACTGCAAGGCATTAAGTACGAGACAAGATTATGCTGACGAGCTACGATTCGAATTAGAAAATTATAATCTGCGGTTGGATATTTTTGGTAAATGTGGGAAAAAGAAGTGCTCTCAGGATAAAATGGATGATTGTTTGAAAATGATTGAAAGAGATTACTACTTCTATCTTGCTTTCGAGAATTCATTTGCTGATGATTACGTTACTGAAAAATTGTTATGGGCTTTACAGCATTATGCAGTACCAGTGGTTCTTGGAGGAGCCAATTACACACGGTAAATTAATTATGTGTTTATTATTTGTATTTCATTGTATTTTTTGTAGTGGTAGAGCCATGTTGTTGCTAGCCGCTGCATCACGAATGGGCCGGCTCATCCGGAGCAGTACCACCCTCTCACAGAACACCGGCGTGAAGCAGCAGTAATCCTGCTTGCGTTTCGTACGGTCAGTGAGAGTGCCGGAGGCCCAATACCTCACCCCTTCCCTCTCCCCCTCCCTCTCCCCCTCCCCTATTCCCTCTCCTGTAGGGCCGACAACGCACTGGCATCGTGTAAAGCGCTGCGGGTGTCTATGGACAGTGGTGTTCATTTAACATCAGGTGAACCACTAGTTCGTTTGTCTGGCCTATCTAACATAAAAAAAAAGGCCTTTAATTTCTAACAATAACTTTATTTACCATTAAAAAGTTTAAAATAAATACCTACATAATTAGATGTCATAATATGCTTAGATTGATAGAATTGAATTTGGTCTGTAGGTTGGTACATTATTATGTCCACAAAACGTCCCCCATCTTCCATCACTTCCCATCCGATCCCCTTATTCCTCAATTTTGACAGAAATAAATAAATAAATAAATATTAGGGGACAATCTTGCACAAATCGACCTAGTCCCAAACTTGTGTACAAAGCTTGTACTATGGGTACTAGACGACGATAAACATACTTATATAGATATTTAAATACTTAAATACATAGAAAACATCCATGTCTCAGGAACAAAAATATTCGTGCTCATCACACAAATATATGCCCTTACCGGGATTCGAACACAGGACTTCTTGCTTCGTGGGCAGGGTCACTACCAACTAGGCTAAAGCGGTCGTCAAAAAAACACCAAAAATACTTAAAAAATAATTTTCGTCAAAAATACTTACATAATACTTCTTTCTGGGAGACCGTTGGGTAAAATCTTCGACATTATAAAAACAATCGTTGCTGTCTAGTCAGATGTCAATAATGTCACAAAATGGTTCAAGTGTTTACAAAGAAGTGGATTGTTTGTTTAGTTTCAGGCTATAAAAGTAAACTAAGTTACATCAAAGCGTCCCAGCTTACATATATTAATTTTATTTTTAATTTGAATTGGTCTTACATCCAATTTTTTATTGGTGTCTTTCTGTTTCCTACGTCGTACGTTCCTACTCTCTTAAAAAATCACGAATCTTTACTTCAGTTAATATAGGCTTAAAAAATATTCTGTTTCAAGCGATACCTGTTATAATACATTCAAATCTAAATTTAGATCTAAACGCATAAAAAGGACGCATCATTATGAACTTGAAGTGTAACAGAAAGTATATTATTCTACTAGCAATTGCAACAATTTCTTTTTACTTTAAATGGTTATCGGTTGCTTTGGTGAATCCAATTAATGAAAATGGTATAACTGAGATACCAGGGATGAAAAACATATTACAGTGGAATGGACATGTCTTGTCATATATGAATTGGAATACAGGCCGAGAAGAATTCATGAAAAGGAAGTGCAAATTTAACAATTGTTATATAACCAGGGATAAGTCGTTTTTGGTAAGCATCACAGACTTTGATGCTATAGTTTTTCTAATTCCTGGAATAGCAATAACTTTTCCACGTCTCGAAAATCGAAGTGAACACCAGAAATATGTATACGTAAGCATGGAGTCTGCTAAGTACTTTCCATTGTGTGATGAGGCATATGATGGTTTCTTCAACTGGACGTGGACTTACAAACTGGATTCTGATTTGTCTTCTGGATTTTTTGTAATTAGAAATATTAGTGGAGATATAATTGGTCCAAAACGAAATATGGATTGGATTAAAAAGGATTTTATGCAACCTGTATATGAAGAGTTCAAAAAACGCTTGCAAACAAAGAAGAAAGCGGCTGCTTGGTTTGTTTCTAATATCAGATCATTAAGTGGAAGAGAGAATTTCGCTGTGGAGTTACGTTCTGAACTAGAAAGGTATAATCTGCAATTGGACATATTTGGTGAAGATGGTGATAATAAATGTCCACGGAAAAACTTGACTGATTGTTTGAAAATAATTGAAAAGGATTATTACTTTTATCTCGCGCTAGAAAATTCTTTTGCTGAAGATTACGTGACTGAGAAACTGTTGTTGGCGGTGCAACATAATGTTATACCTGTAGTGTTCGGAGGAGCAAAGTATACGAGGTAAACATTAAACACATTACTAGTTGTTGATGCATATGTTAGTGAAGCTACGAGCACATAACTCTCTAGAGACTTAGTGGAAGGCGACTCTAATCTGTCGACTAGTCTGTGATTTTGTCAATGATGTATTTCCCGACTCCTTGTTTTGCCATCAGTTTCGACCATAAAGTATGACCCAAGAGACAGCTGTCATTTACGACGTAACACAGCTTCAGTATACGGTATCATGTCTGACGTGATATGATCTATTTGCTTAAGAGTTGCAACCTCTTCCTTACTTTACCATAACTTTACTACTGTTTGCTATGACATTGTCAGTCAAGATTTCTCCGCACATTATGTTATATATCGTACAATTTTATGTTTATTAAAACCTGAATACTACAGGTTTTCTCATTATTTCAATTTAATAAACATAATGGACAAGTACCTAAGACCAGAACGGTTCAACGAAGACCCGTCCAGTAAAACTGCAAAAGAATGGCTTCATTGGAAAAAGACATTCATCAACTTCTTGGCTCAGTCAGAACCATCTGCTGCGGATAAAGATGCTGCCGCAAAATGGCCTCAAATAAAACTCCAGCTTTTGATCAACCACATCTCGCCGCAGGTTTACGCCCATGTTAGTGAGTACGAAACGTATGACTCCGCGATTGCTGCACTTGATAAACTATACGTCAAGCCCAATAACATCATCTATGCCAGACACTTACTAACGACGAGAAAACAGCAGGCTGGTGAGACTATAGATTTATACATGCAATCCCTCAAACTACTCGCAAAAGACTGCGATTTCACCAGCGTTGATGCTGAAACTAATAAAAACGACACCATTCGCGGCGCATTTATCGCAGGCATGACTTCCGGCAAAATACGCTCGAGACTTTTAGAGAGCTTATCATTAACATTGGACCAAACTTACAATACAGCCCTGTCTATGGAAATGGCAGAAACAAATTCGCAAACCTTTATCAACCCTATTATCAATGCCGTGCCTTTAACGTCTGTAACGCGAAACAATGCCGCTGCTACTGAGACTGCTGCTACAACTGCCGCTACGTCATCAAATGTCACTGACTCTTCCTCCGCTCGCAAATGCTGGTACTGTGGTGGATCACTGCATGCTAGAAGGAACTGCCCGGCAAAAGACACGGTCTGCAAATTCTGTAACAAGAAAGGTCACTTCAGCAAGGTATGCCGATCAAAGCCCAACACTAGTGCATCAATTACCTCACCAGAAGAATGTGAACATTGCTCTGCCATCATAGCTGCTGCGCCGGCCTCTCTCCGAAAGGCAATGATTCCTGCCGTTATTAAAGGCATCAAAGCTCAAGCTCTAGTTGATACTGGGAGCTCAATTAGCTTCATCAATGAAGACTTTGCCAACCTTTGCCGTCTGAAGCGAAGCCCTTGTACTCAGACAGTCTCGATGGCTTCCCTATCTCATACTTCGCAAGTCAGTGGTTCAACCTGTCAGAACGTACAATTAGGTGATCACTGTTACGAAACGATCAATTTATTGATAGTGAAGAACCTTTGCGCCGACCTGATTATAGGCCATGATGTGCTGGCGCTCCATTCAACCCTGGAGTTCGCCTTTGGTGGCCCTAAAGACGCGTTCAAAGTGTGCAGCGTTGCAGAGGCCTCAGTACCTGCTGTACCACTTTTCGCCAATGTCTCTCCTGACTGCAAGCCCATAGCAATTCGATCCCGTAGACACAGCCCTGAGGACCAGGCATTCATTGCGGATGAAGTAAATAAACTGCTACAAGACGGCATCATCGAAGAGAGCCAATCTCCCTGGAGGGCACAAGTACTTGTGACTAAAAACGCAAATCACAAAAAGCGTTTAGTAATTGACTACTCCCAAACCATCAATAAGTACACTCAACTAGACGCATACCCTCTACCCAACATTGAAGAAATGGTAACTAAGGTCTCTAAGTATGCGGTCTTCAGTACCATCGATCTCCAAAGCGCCTATCATCAAGTCCCCATCCTCACCCACGAGAAACCTTTCACAGCTTTTGAAGCTTGCGGTAATTTGTATCAATTTCGCCGCATTCCATTTGGCGTAACTAACGGGGTGGCCAGTTTCCAAAGAACCGTCGATTGGCTTATCAGAAAAGAAGATCTCTCCGGTACATATGCTTACCTCGATGATATAACTGTTTGTGGCAACACCCAACAAGAACACGACATGAATTTGGATCGATTTTTACGGGCGGCTGACAAATATGGTCTGACGCTCAACAAGACTAAAAGCAAATTCAGCCAAGGCACCATCAATTTACTTGGATATACAATACAAGACCACGTCATCAAGCCCGATAGTGATCGACTACAGCCCCTTCTTAAAATGCCACCGCCAAATGATCTAGCGTCCCTGAGGAGGATATTAGGCATGTTCGCCCACTACTCCAAATGGATCCCTAACTTCTCCGAAAGAATCCATATTCTGGCTCATGCTGACTCTTTTCCCCTGACTGAAGAAGCTAAAGATTGCTTCGAAGGCTTAAAATCCACAATCGCCAAGTCTTCTGTTCATGCTATTGATGATAATATGCCCTTCACCGTAGAAACAGATGCATCCGAACACTCAATTGCTGCTACACTAGCCCAAGATTCACGACCTGTGGCCTTCTTTTCAAGAACCTTAAATCACAGTGAACTCAATCATTCAGCCGTCGAAAAAGAAGCGTATGCCATCGTAGAATCGCTGAAAAAGTGGAGACATTTCCTTATCGGGAAACATTTTACTCTTATAACGGATCAAAGATCGGTTTCATTTATGCTCAATGCCAAACACGCTAGTAAAATCAAAAACGAAAAAATCCAAAGGTGGCGGCTCGAGTTAGCGCCATACAATTATGACATAGTATACAGACCCGGGAAGGACAATAAAGCTGCTGATGCTCTATCGCGCATATGTGCTTGCACGATGAATACCACATCTAAACTCCAATCCCTTCACGCATCACTTTGCCATCCAGGAGTGGCAAGAATGTACCACTGGCTGAAGAGTAAGAATCTCCCCTACTCCATCGACGAAGTCAGGACGATGACTCGCAATTGTCGTCTGTGCGCTGAGATCAAACCGAGGTATTTCAACAACCCAACTCCCTCGCCAAAACTTATAAAGGCGACATCAGCATTTGAACGCTTAAGCGTAGATTTCAAAGGCCCTCTCCCATCAAAGTCTAACAACAAATATATTCTCACGGTTATTGACGAATACTCACGATTTCCTTTCGCCTTTCCGTGCAGCGACATGAGTGCTAAAACTGTGATCAAGCATCTAAACAGCCTGTTCATGATCTTTGGCATGCCCGCATACATTCATTCAGACCGAGGCACGCAATTTCTGTCAGCTGATCTTAGAGATTACCTCCATTCTAAAGGGGTAGCTACGAGCAACACCACTGCATACAACCCACAATGTAACGGTCAGGTCGAAAAATTGAATTCGACCGTATGGAAAGCAGTACAATTAGCTTGTGGAACTCATAATGCACCGATTGAACACTGGGAACAATACTTGTCAGTGGCCCTGCACTCGATTCGCTCTTTGCTGTGTACTGCAACGAACTGTACTCCGCACGAAAGGATGTTCATGCACACTCGCCGATCGCCCAATGGAAATACGATACCAACATGGCTCACTAGTTCAGGTCAAGTGCTAATGAAAAGATTTGATCGTAAAAACAAATACCAACCCTTGGTAGAGGAGGTCGAACTAATACAGTCAAACCCTGACTACTCGTTTGTCCGATTACAAGATGGACGAGAGACAACGGTATCAAATCGACACCTCGCCCCTATGGGGGAGAATACTGGCGAAAGACTTGAAATCCTAGAGACGGAGCCCATGATAGACGAAGAATATATGACCCCACCAAGCTCACCGATTCGTGCAGAAGTACAAACAAACTCTGCCCCTTCTAGTCCACCTGTGCAGTCTCAAACAACAAACTCTCACTCTCCTGCACAAGCTCCAGCTACTACGCAAGAGATCCCTGCTTCAAGCACTACTCCACCACGCGTAGAAGCTTCACCTCCAGTTCTCAGAAGATCGAGCAGAACTCGAAACCCACCTCGATATCTTGAAGACTACAGTGTGGGAGAATGACGTGATATGATCTATTTGCTTAAGAGTTGCAACCTCTTCCTTACTTTACCATAACTTTACTACTGTTTGCTATGACATTGTCAGTCAAGATTTCTCCGCACATTATGTTATATATCGTACAATTTTATGTTTATTAAAACCTGAATACTACAGGTTTTCTCATTATTTCAATGTCTTGTTGTGCAGTTAAATGGTGCGAAAACAACAGTAAAAATTGTAATGAAACAAATAACAATGTTACTTTTCATCGGAAGTCCATTTCTTTATTTTATCTAAATATTTACAAAAATTTGATTAGTTGCAACGCGGGTCAAATTGGATTGGACTGGTCCGTCCCCCATCTTTTTCGTTCTCACTGCAATCGTGTATATCTATCTCTCATTATCGTAATTAGTCTCGTGACGCCAATGACTAGTGTGGTGCGATGCATCATTTTGTATTGTCAATAATTATCCACTAAATGACTATTGTATCTATTGATATCGGTTTTTTTTTCGTGGATGCTATTTATTACTATTATTAATAACTTCGTGATATTAATTACTAGCTTTTGCCCGCGACTCCGTCCGCATGGAACTAGTAATTTGGGCAGCTTATTTTTTTATCCAATTTGCTTTTCATCAATTATAGCTCTCCTTAGTTCCTCGATATAAAAAAATATTCAATTTGTTCGACTGTTACCTGTATTGTAGAGGTAACGTAATTTCATTTGAACTGTACCTATAATGATTTTCTACATACACACGTACAGACACAAACTTTCCCATTTATAATATTGGTGGGATACTACTTAAGTTCAACAAACCATTAAAAGTACTTTTCAACTTGTTTAGTTTAAGCTTAAAATAAATTCAAAGTTGGCATTTATATTTTACCTGAGTGTACTGCTTGAAAAACCTTTTTGCACAACCTTTTATCGATATCGATAGAAAGCATAAAGTCATTACGATGCACGCCCTAGTGATCGGGTTCGAAATACTTCGGAACACTTCGAACCGATCGCAACTCCCCCCGCACCTCGCTAGTTGACAGAATCGTTTCCTTTTAAATTCGCATGCATTACGTCTCCAGGGGGTTTATGCTCGTAGTAGTGAAGTTTCTATGACACCAAATGATAAATGTTAAAAATAGGTCAAGATTTTCTGTAACATAAAAAGTAATGGTCTCTGAGATAGTGCTAACGACTGTAAGCAGTAAAATCAAGCCCACAGTGAAATCTGTGTTTGTTCATGGTACTTAATATACGACACGTGTTAAAAATTACAGCTTATACATACTACGTATTTTCAACACTAGACGACGCGTAGATTGAGCACTGGATATGCTCCAATGCCATATGCTACTACGCAGTTCTGTGCCCAAAAACACAACATAAACGCGTAGTTTACGCGCGTTCGTAAGGTAACAGCTAATTTTAGTACGAATTCCAAAATGCTTAAAATGTTGAGATAATATTCTCAAAAAGTACAAAATGTTTGTGCCAGCAGGTAATTTTGTCTAAATATTTTAAGGTCAGAATATGCTTTAGCCAACATGTTCTTTTAGTCAAAATGTTTCCAAGGCAGCATTAATTATGGTTTAGAAGTCCTTGTATCTGGAAGTTTTCAAGACAGAATACTCTGGGGCTGCAAGGTACGAAATACGATTGACTGAATGTGGTCATTCCCAATAATAATATTTTTTTTTGACTTTTGTACAATTTGACAAAGGCATTTATTTTTTGAACCCATTTAGACAGCGTAGAGAAAGCGTAGTGTAGGACAGGACTGCGACACGTTGGACTGATGACCTTAGGAGGACACCTAGCAGTGGCTGGATGAGGGAAACCCAGGATCGCGAGTTTTGTCACAATCTGAAGGAAGTCTACGTCTAACAGTGGTCTAGTACCGTAAAAACTTACAACTTTGCCTTTTCATTATAGCTTTGCCCACCGCGTCACATTTCAGTAAAAGCGAAATGTACCAAAAATAGTTACAAATACACTTACATTATAATCTGTGGCTTATAGCTAAACATATTGCTGGCAACACTGGCCTATCGATTGACGCGTATCTATCTTCTGTCACGCGTGAGCTGGCTTGGAGTGCGGACGTGTTTTTTGGCGGGCCAATTAGGACGAAAAAACTTCGAGTGTATTTTAAGCCAGGAAAGTCCCACAAGTATTTAATTTTAACTGTAACTAATATTCAGTTTAAAAACGATGTAGACAAAATCTCAACACCTTATCTCTATTAATTTTGTAATTATGGTATTGGGCAAAGTCATGAACGTTTTTTCGTATTACTTTCTTCAACTTTGCCCAGCAAAATTTTACGTTAACCTTAGGGTTGACACTAGTATGTTATATAAAATCATCATCATCATCATCCCAGCCTATATACGTCCCAGTGCAGGGCACAGGCCTCCTCTCAGAATGAGAGGGGTTGGGCCGTAGTTCCCACGCGGGATATTTTGAAATGATATGCAATAATACGTATTTAATTTTCTTTTACTGAATACAAACAAGCCTAATAAATTCTAAATATTTTTTTTCGGTATGCAACGTTCAACAAAAAAAAGGAAAAAATTAGGTGCCAGGGCCATTACGACCAAATTAAAATATAAATATCATACTGGACCTTATTTAGTCGTACTCGGGTAAAAGCAATAAAGTAAAAATTGACAACCCTAGCATATCCAGGATTTTGTATGAAGGATTTCAAATTTTTTTTACGACTTTGCCCACACGATTTTGGAGGTAAAATATATTACTTAAAGGACTAATAATACGACACAACGTTGCTATGCCTATTCTAGATTATTATACTTTAAGAATCATGACCATAAAATTGATAATCCCGAAGTTATAAAAGTGTAAACAAATGTGGGCAATCTCGAAATTTTTTCAATATTTTGGCCCGCCTGTTTGAGGCCCGTTTTCTAGAGTACGGAAACTCATTTTAAATGTAGTGTTCTCATCGACACAAAGAAAAGTATGTCAATATGTGAGTGCCACAGATAAAGTTGCACAATATGGACCAATTGACTCTAAAAAAAGTAAAAGATCGCAAAAAGCGGGCAAAGTTGTACGTTTCTACGTACCCATAGTACAAGCTTTGCTTAGTTTGGGACTAGGTCAATTGGTGTGAATTGTCCCGTGATATTTATTTATTTATTTAATGCTATTTTTAGCTTTTGATAAACAAGTTTGCCTTTTGGATGTTGTCTCGGTAGTAAATGTGACCTTTCAATTTTAAAGAATTATTTTATCTTATCAGAAAAGACACTTGAAAAACGTGTCTCATCACTAGTGCTACCTAATTGCCACGAGTTACCGATGTCTAGTTATTATACATTGTAAAACAATTGAATAAAAAGGAAATTCAGTTCAGAGTACAGAGTTCGAGTTAATCAGTATATCCGTTCCAAGTGGTAGCAGCTATCAAGGTCAGGACCAGGGTACAAAGCAAGAGTTATCATCGTAGCAGGCAATATCAAAGGTCCGGTGTGGGTAAGCAGTCGAAAAATTAAAAGATATCCAGGTAAAATACCGAAAACTTGGAGAAAGACGCGGGCGCAAAATCGCAAGCTAAGGTTATGTACATGTTTATGACAAGCTGTCAATGTCACATCTGGTTTTTTTTTTTAATATGCAACGGACTAAGGTTCGTGCCCGTATTATGCTGTCCCAGATTTAATAAATTGTTTTAATTTTTTATAATTATATGACGCAACCAAAAAATCTGTAATTTTTTCCTGTTAATAAGGAACGTTATTCCTACCGGTATAAAAATATTCAAGCACATTTAAAATTTTCATCGATTGCCAATTTGCATTGTGTATTGATTGAGTTATAGACTCTTATTGATAAGGAATGGGTGAAACGGAACTGAGTGTGGCAAAACAAATGTCACAAAAGGTGACATTCACGTGCTGTCGACAAAATTTCAAGTGTCATAATTCGAATTTGATAAATATTACAATATTTGTTAAATACATTTTTATTTATTGCGATGAATAGCAAAGTGACAAATAGACTAAGCTTTCAAAAAGTGTTTCTCATGAGAATGACTCATATGATAGTGATTCTGACATTCATTATCATATATATATCGTGGACATCAATGGCAGAATGGCAAAGGAATGTTCAGTTGTACAAGTTAAAAAGTTTGGAGTACTATGGAGCTACTGAAAAACTTTTATCGAATGAAGAAAACCGTGATGCGTGAAATACATATTGCATTAGTTGTATCCCGTTCCACCCTACCTTCTTACTGTGGTTTGGGCTGAAGGGTAGAGAGCATTTGTGAAGTAAGGGTGTGTGAATTCAGTGACAATTTCATCAGTAATCGATCCATACAATCACATTCCACGAATTGGTCGTGGTCTCGTGGTAGAAGAGGGCAGTCTAGTGGCTTAACGTATCATATGGTTTTTCTGAGGTTTCGGAATTTATCAAAATCACATTTGAAGTTTAATGAGCTTTACACGGTGAAGGAAAATTCGTGACGAAATCTGCACACCTGTGAAGAAACTCAATGATGTATGTGAAATTGCCAATATTCACTGGGTCCGTTTGGGAACTAAGGCTTAAGCCTGTGCCCTGCAGTGGGATGTGTTAGGATGGGATGACGTTCCACGTAGCTAACCACATCATAGAGCTTGTCTAAGCTAAAATGACGCGCGCCCCTCTACTGAATCACTTGATTTGGACGAGTGCGTGCAAATACTAATTACTCGTATACAACTCTTCATCTGTTTGGGTGCGTCGACTATTCCGTTAACTATGGTCAGTGTGCAACATCACGATCGACATATCGCATGAAAAATCCTGTGCGTAAATGCGGTGGTGGGGCGCGTCATTTTAAATTAGACAAGCTCTACATTGAAAACTGATTTGTGAAAAGTTTACCAGGGCATTTATTCGAGCGTTTCAACCATCTCATTTATCTGGACACATTTTTTAGAGAGAGAGAGGTGTAGGTAGGCCTCCAACAAGATGGAGCGACGACCTGGTTAAGGTGGTGGGATGCGGATGGCGCAGGGCCGTTCTGTTTGGCGAGCCCTGAGGGAGGCCTATGTACAGCAGTGGACGTCTTTTGGCTGGAGTGATGATGATGATGATTTAAGAAATGGCTAAAGATTTTGATGCGGCTTTCGGTTATACGTTAGAGTCTTCCTGTCTGTACGTCTACAGACAGGAAGACTAACGTATAACTGGAAATTTTATCAGAGTCTTCTGCCATTTCATATAAAAATGTGACCAGGTAAATGAGGCGTTTGAAACTCTCCAATAAACGCCCACCTAAGTAGTATTTATTCTGTTATCTTTTACATAAAAATAAATCATGATTCAATATTGACAGCAGTGGTATTATTAATTATACTAGCTGTTACCCGCGACTACGTCTGCGGAAAATTCGGTTAGGGTCGATACAGACTGACTACAATCGAACTGCAACGTAGCCGCAACTGCCAACTGCCCATACATTTCAGTCGCAGCTATAGCTACAGGGGTTGCGGTACAGGGGTTGGAGGGTATGACGGCAAAGGGGCCGAGAAAGGTGCGGGCGGCGAGCGTGCCTCGTGTGGCTGCCGCCCACACCTCTCCCGACCCCCTTTGTCGTCATGCCCTCCAACCCCTGTACCGCGCGGGCGATGACTCATTTAACCCTTTCAACGCCAACGACACATATAGGTGTCACTACGTACAGTGTCAAAGTGATCTTGACACAATGACATAAGATTCAAAGCAGCTTTACGTTTTGTCGAGGCGTGGCGTTGAAAAGGTTAAGTAAACGGTTTAGCTATAGTGTGTGGTGCAATGGAAAATGTATGGGCAATCGGCAGTTGGCAGTTAAGTTGCAGTTGGAATGCAGCCCGTCTGTATCGGCCCTTATTGCTATCCCACGAGAATTGTGCCATTTTACTGGATAAAAGTTATCCTATAACCTTCCTAGGTTTTCAAACTATCTCCATTCCGAATTCCATCTAAATCGGTTCAGCGGCTTAAGCGTGAAGAGGTAACGGACAGAGACACACTTTCGCATTTATAATATTACTAGCTGTTGCCCGCGACTCCGTCTGCAAAGAATTCGTTTATAGCTATCCCGCGGGAACTATGCAATTTTCCGGGATAAAAACTATCCTATGTCCCTCCTAGGGTCTCAATCTATCTCCATAGCAAATTTCATCTAAATCGGTTCAGCGGTTTGAGCGTGAAGAGGTAACAGACAGACAGACAGACAGACACACTTTCGCATTTATAATATTAAATAAAAATTAATAATATGGACAAGTATAGATAGATATAGAAGTATGAATTTAACGATAATATTAGTATTAGTAAGGATTGTCTATGGTCTAAATGGTGTCTATGACTATATTATATTTATGACATTATCTTTAGCAGACATTCATCATGTCTTAATGACGCTGTCAGTCATTTAGGTTACCATTTCCTAAATACTTACCATTAACAGTATAGGAATGCAATTAATAAATTTTAACTGAATGTGAATACAAACTAAAGCAAATAATCTACTCCGCGAGTTAACGTGCAGATCGCCTACGTCTGTACGACACGTATGTCTTCATGCATGGCAAATATCGCTTGATTCAATAAATTCTTTGTATGTAAATATATTGAAATTTTCGTTTCTTTAGAAACAATTTCAAAATTAAAATGTCTAGGAGAACCAAAATTATAGAGTTGTGGCTGTTTCATCAATTTGACCTGTTGGTGTACATTGGAACTATTTTGGTAACACTAGGGTGGGTATATTCAATAGGATGTCGATTCCAATACAAGTATGCGCATAAAAAGCTTCCGATTACATGGGTAAATATTGTAGCTACAAAACACACTGTCAATATACCACGTGATGAGTTTGGTATGAAATATATATTGCAATGGGTGAAGCCACACAAACTTGATTCCTTCTCGGAAGAGGGTCAAAGTGTTTTTCTTAAACACAAATGCAAAATCAACAATTGCTACGTAACTAGTAACAGGAAATTGTTGAACACTATTGCAGATTTTGAAGCACTTGTTTTTCATGGGCCAAGTTTGGCTTTTCAATTTATAGACATACCGAATGTTAGAAGTCCTCGTCAAAAGTATGTGTTTTTAAGCATGGAGTATAATATGAATTATCCTATATGTCATGACAAATTTGATGGATTTTTTAATTGGACCTGGTCGTACCGTTTTGACTCAGACTGCGCTCGTGTGTACCTTATAATCAGAGACAAAGAAGGCAATGTAATTGGTCCCAATAAAACTATGCACTGGATTGACGTGAATTCAATGAAACCTATTAACAATAAATTGAAAAGAAAGCTTAAAAATAAAACAAAAACAGCCGCTTGGATAGTTTCTAATTGCCAGAATTTGAGCAATAGGGAAACTTTTGTAAGGAAATTGCAGCTTGATTTGAAGCAACTTGGATTAGAAGTTGATGTATACGGACGCTGCGATGGAGTTATGAGTTGTGATTTGAAAAACACGAGCTCTCTGCAAATGTTAGAGGAGAAATACTATTTTTACCTTACGTTAGAGAATTCGTCTAGCGAAAATTACGTGACTGAAGACCTGCTGCTAGCATTGCAAAACTATGCTATTCCAATTGTATTTGGGGGAGCTAATTACTCACGGTAAAATATTCGTCCAATTTATAGAATTAGTTGCTACTTTAAGCCCTCCATTGAAAGCAAAAAATTACCATTTTTTCATTGTTTTAAAATGAATCCAGATTATTTCAATAGATGGTTTGGTTAATTTGATAGGAAATCCTTGTTAAATTTTTAATGGGAATTTGTGATTAAAAACGTAGTCTTTAGGACGGTACATTTTTAGTTAAAAATAAGTCAATGTATGGAAACATTTAATTTTGTCAACTTTACAATTTGAAAAATCCTTAAGGCCCTACCAAGCTTTTGGCGCTAATCGATTTTAGGTATTCTATGCAATCGTGTATGTGTGCGTGAGAGCAGCTAGAATCAAAGCCGTTCGTAAGCCCAAGTGACATGAGTTCCCCGTCCGATGGCCAAAGGAGAACTGACGCAATTGAATATCGGACAGGGGGAAGCACGATGGCTCAAGATAGGTTGGTTAGACTGCGCGTGTATTTAAGTATATTCTCATCGAATTACTAAAACAAATACATATTTTAAAAATGTAGCAACACTACGCCCTTGAAAACATCTTGTTTTACTAACATTCAAAAAATCATGACCTACCGTGCAGTATTTACGTCGTACTACGAATTTATTTTATTTTTTAGAGACGACTTTGGATTTTTTTTTCATATAGCGAACTACAAGTAATCGTGTTTCGATAAACACTGGTCATTATAGTGAATCCTCAAATATCTTACGCATGAATTTCAGGACTAAAGCTTTGCTAGTAATGATACAGCACGAGATTAAACGAATGCAATAAATGCTTCAAGAGCTCGGTAGGGCCTTAAATGGTGAATAAGGTTTTTTTTAATAATAAAGTGGTGACATACAATACAATACAAATATTCTTTATTGAGCACCAAAAACAGTACAGTGACATTACAAAAATAAAAATTTAGGCAGACATAGACTGCTGTCAAAGTACCTCCAGTCACATCATAATATCTTCCATCATTACTGACGATACCAACAACGAACAGTATAGTTTTCTGCACTCAGTCTTGTGGATTTTGACAGAATATTAATGTTTCTCTCCTTTGAGCTATATTGAGTCCAGAACCATGACCTTTTTTGCACTGCTGCGGCGCGAATAAATTTGTGTTTGATTAGTTTTATATTGTTATCTTGATTATGCGTATTTGAAGTACCAAATTAACGTTTTTTATCTATTTAGAATTACGGAAAAATAAATAGAAAATAGGATGGGTTTTTTAATTGGACGCGGATTTACAAATGGGCATAAAAAGTATAATTGATACGTAATAGTTAGAGACGTTGAAGGTTACTGGCCCGAAATTGGCCTTGAACTAGATTAAATTGGAGTCAATTACCCATTATTGACGATAAATTAAAAGAAAGATTGAAGACAAAAACGAGAGCAAATGCTGAGTCTGTTTCGAATTGGAAAATATCAGCTCGTTTGTAACAAGTTTTTATTTTATTTGCATTTTTGTTTTTTGCTGAAACAAAAGCTAAAAATGCGTTTGAAATTGTTATAGAGATGAATTTTGCATGAAACATATTCTGTCGCACAAACATAACTGCTCTGGAGGTGTGGCCGTGGAGTAACAAAGTGTCCTACGTCTTCATCTGCGAAGAATCTATTTATCACTTATTTGCGGGAAGTATGTCCTTCCCAGGGTGTCAAACTATCTTTACACCGAATTTCAGCTAAATCAGTTCAACAGCTTAAGCATGAAAAGGTTGCAGACAAAAATTCTTTCGCATTTACAATATTATTATATTATGGAGTATTGATAGCGTCAATCTTACCACGTCATGTAAATTTACCTTCTGTTATAGTTTGTAATACGGGGCGTTCAACCAACAAGGGTATATTCATCTTCAGGGTGACATGTAATGTGGGTTTCTATGGCAGCCTTGTTGGCACAAGTGTCGTGGGGTCCGTTTGAAAACTTTGATAATTTCGTCACGTCTGGGATTGCTTTAACTAAAATAGTCAATCATATGCAATACTGTAACGTCTAGCATTCCTAGTAATATTATAAATGTGAAAGTTTGTGAGTATGACTGTGCGTTCGGATTATAGTACAAAATGAAATTTTAATGAACTTAGATATTCCAGTGACGACTTAATGACCGAGTTAGAGAACCAGACTGCAAAGCTTGAGGTCTGATTATTAGTTGGTAACTTTTTTTCTCTCTTTTCAGATTCATGCCAGATGGGATGTACCTTAACGGCAACAAATTGAAACCAAAAGCCTTAGCGAAAGAGATGGCGGACATAATAAAAGACAAGGAAAGGTACTACAGTTTCTTCAATTGGCACAACCACTATTCTTACCATGCTAGAGACGAGTCACCTGAAACTGATGACCTTTGCAAGATGTGCGAAATGCTTCATGATGAGGATCTCATGAAGAAAACCACAGTATGGAAGGACTTTAGAAAATGGTGGAATTCACCGGACCAATGTCGACCAAAAAAGATCAAAAATAAAAACTAAAAATACTCCTATTCCTTGTACAGAACCTTAATTTACCCTGTAAAGGGGAGCAGAAAGAGCCCTGGGAAGCTACTACAAAATTCGAAATTTGAAGTTTATATCGTGTTGTCCCTTTCACTCTTCTTAGGGTGAACGGAACAGCACGATACGAAATTCAATAATCGAATTTCGTAGTATAGGCCAGGCTGTTATTTATTTATTTCCAAACCTAAGGGGTGCCCTATGCGACTCAATTACTAAAGGTATGTTGGCAACCGCAATTGGCGACTGCGACTGGCGACCGCGACACTCGATCGCGACACACGATTGCGACCGGGTCACGTGACCTAGTGCTTGGTGTGAATTAATATGAATCACTGACAGATGTTTGGATCCGTAAGATCTTGAGGCAGATACGGAGGGAGGATGGTAGTTGGAGGATCTGAAAAAACCAAGAGCTGGAAGACATAGTGTCCGAGCCTAATATTTTATGGAGAGATCAAGTTTGCTAGACTCCGTTGGATCGGACGCCTCGAAAGGATGTCGGCTTGCAAAGCGGTGAAGACCTACATGCCTACGCGAGGGCCTACGTGGGCTATTAGTCTAACATTTGGTAGCATAGCGTACGGTTGTGGTACCTACTCTGAAGATGAGCTGGAGGAATTGCATGAACACGCATTTCTTACATAAATGTAACTATCGTAAGGTCGCGGGTGGGCAAAGTATTTAATTGTCAGTTCATTAAATACAGACCTCGGCAAAGTAACGGCTGATTCAATAAATTAGGTATCTTATTATATTGCAAGTGGGTTAACTAAAAAATTTCAGCCCAGTAATTTTTTTTTACAGTTCAGCGTTTCGGTTAATAGACAAATGCAATACCTACCAATCAAAAGTATGAAGCCTATTAGAATATGCTAACGTTAGGTTGACTATTTTTTCCGGTCATAACATAACTTTTGACCGGAACGGAACGGAACTTTTGAACTTTAACAGGTAAATCGATATCACAGAATATATAATAGTACTGACGTACAGAATGGAAACGGTCCGCCCCGCACCGATTTGAATTACCCCACCCCTCAAGGCGCAGATAGCCGGAAACCGCCAGAAACCAGAAGAGTGCGCGTACGCGTGTACAGACGTCGTCGTGCTTATGTAGATTCAAGAACGCGTATTTGTACGTCGTGTCCGCCGCGTGTCGATATTTGCACTGGTCTGGTTAGTCAACCTAACGTTTGCATATTCTATAGGCTTTATACTTTTGATTGGTACATCACTTGTCTATTAACCGAAACGGTAAAATGTTAAAAAAAAAAAATCATTCTTGACTGAAATTTTTTAGTCAACCCACTTGCAATATATTTATATCAACATATTTAATTTCATATAAAACACTTTTCATCCATTAACCAGCTCGGTGAAGGTCGTTGTATAAGCGGATCCTGGGCTAGTAATGGTGCTAGTCAATGATGCAAATTAAACTAGGGCAATTTGTCTCCAAATTGTTTTCAGCCATATCCATTGTATTGTACTCACCTCTTAAAGCCCTTTACTTTTCATTAATTTTCATTCCGGTCATTAAAGGGCATAAGTATAATCCGCAATTTTTTTATGAATATTATGTACTCAGCGATACTCGCGCTACCAAGACGAATCTAATGTTGTATGATTTACAAAACTGGTTGAGCGGTTGAGTACCTAGTTATGAACGGACGTACATTACATACCATGTCAAAAAAATAATCCTCCAGGTAAAAAATATTGTAGTACTATTACAACCCTTCTTTGCCTTCTTAGTTCCAATGGGCAAAATTGTATGTCTCTAGATCTAGCTTTAAAGATTTCGGGATTTTACATGGTTCTCGTAGGAATGTCGGGTTAAAAAAATCAGTCGCTGTGTTATTTAAGACGTCCAGCTATAGCTAAACTCTAGCCTCGAGTGCCTGCCTCTCGCACCTTTTCCGGCCCCCTTTGTCGTCATACCCCCCAGCCCCTGTACCGCGCGGGCGATGACTCATTTAACCCTTTCAACGCCAACGACACATATAGGTGTCACATAGTACAGTGTCAAAGTGATCTTGACACAATGACATAAGATTCAAAGCAGGTTTACGTTTTGTCGAGGCGTGGCGTTGAAAAGGTTAAACGGTCTAGCTATATCTACATACTAAATTTACGAAGGCGCAACAAACACAGACACGCACACACACACACACGCGCGCGCACGTAGCACACACACCCTCATAAACTTTAGTATTTAATTATTAGAGAAGGATATTTTGTAAAGTGACGTTTCCACTTTTCCTATAATAAAATGTTTGTTAATACAATTTATGTTTGCGTTTATTTCCGTTCCAATAAGTACCTCTAGTACCGAAGTTATAATATTTGATAATATTGAATGGACTATAAAATATTTATTTAGGGTAAATCGCCAATAACTGGCCACCGTTCAATAATGGGCCACCTCATACTAAAAATTAACTATTCACCCATGAGGCAGTGTAGGTAGGCCTCCAACAAGATGGAGCGACGACCTGGTTGAAGGTAGCGGGAACGCATTGGATGCGGATGGCACAGGGCCGATCTGTTTGGAGAGCCTTGGGGGAGGCCTATGTTCAGCAGTGGACGTCTTTCGGCTGAAATGATGATGATGATGATGATGACCCATGAGGCTTGTTCACGAAAAAAAGTAGCCACTAAGTATTGTATAATTCAGGTATTCAATATGAAATGACATTTAATAAACAATTTAATTAGAAAGAAGGACTCTTCACCTTTCGTTTTGAGTGCTATTGTGGATATTTATATCAGATGTTATCACTTTTTGGGCTTACTTTCAAAATCTCTGGATTTTAGTCTTAGTTTTGTATTTTTCACGTTTGGGTCACAGAGATTTTTTATTTCTTTACTCAGATAGATTATCGACGACGCTACAATGATCCGCGAATATCTTTCCAGACTCGTAATTAATTACCGTATGCAGGTCATAAATTGTTTTGAATTATGCCAGAAGTACACATATTTGTATGCAATCATTTTAGCTCTAAGCCATAACTGAAATTATGTAGGATTTCACAAACTTTTACACATAAAAAAGAATACTCTGTTGGCAATCGAATTGCGGTTTGAACTACCTAGACCTACTGGGAGACAGTGGATAGGTACTTAGTTTTCGATGGCTACTTTTTTCCGTGGACAAGCCTTAATATAATTCATTTTTAGTATAAGATGTTAATTACTGGCCACCCTTCAATAACTAGCCACGTTATACTAAATTGAATTGTGTTTGTAGAGGTACAGAGTTCATTTTCAGTATGAGGGGGCCAGTTATTGGCGATTTACCCTATAATATCAGATAATATCGATTTTTTTTCTGAAACCAAAAACTTCTCAGGATTTAATGAAACCCATTAATTTAGGTTAGGTTAGTTTGGGGTCATTACATTATTCGAGCGTTTCAACCGCCTCACTTTCGTTCATGTTTTCTACGAATCGGCTGTAGATTTTGATGGCGTTGGTTACCTTCTCGAGCGACTGGACAGATATAAGTGCAGACAGAACGAGTTAGAAATCCAGGGGAGAGGTCTTTGCCCAGCAGTGGGACACTGATACAGGCTAGGAAAAAAAAAACTTATCCTAACTTCAAAAGTTTGAGAGATCACCCTAAAGATTGATTTAAGTACTCTGTTTACTATCTAGAAGTTTAATGTTCCATCATTTCAGCCGAAAGACATCCACTGCTGAACATAGGCCTCCCCCAAGGTTCGCCAAACATACCGGTCCTGTGCCATCCGCATCCAACGCGTTCCCGCAACCTTAAACAGGTCGTCGCTCCATCTTGTCGGAGGCCTACCTACACTGCGTCTTCCGGTCCATGGACGCCACTCGAGAACCTAATACTAATACTAGTAAATTACCATAGTAACGAATATAACTAGATTGTTGTTTACATAAATATTTGTTGAAAACGTTGTTACGATTTTATTATTTAATATTAAGTACGGGAAGTCATGGCAATTTAAATGTCTACGCTGTAATTTTATGCAATGAAATGTTTAATAGCGGATATAAAATAGACGCTTTATTTAGAAATAATGAAAGGCGAATAATAACAAATGAACGACATGTTTTTAGATCGCTATCTTTTAGTAATTTGTCATGTCGAGTTGTTGGGTATTTTCATTTCAACATGAAACTTAACATTATTTTATAAAAGTTTAAATGTTTGTGTCACTAAAAATTATAAAGTACGCAATTACCTTCTACAATTAGGGCCGGCGCCCACTGCCGGCACGGCACGGCATGGCATGGCAAAGGATTTTATTACTAATCAAGTTATTTTGAATCTTATTACAATCAGTTTAGAATTCATGTTACTTTATTTCGATACCACGATGCCGCGACGTGCCGAGGGATGCTGCGGCATGCCGTGTCATGCCACGGGATGCCGCGGCGTCGCGCGAGACGTATCGGTCACTTTGTGTCGAGGAATTATGAATGCTAACTTTTCAAATTTTTCATAGTCCATTCTGTAACAATAATAGAATTTTCGCACGTCGTATCTCAAATCATTAAACAAGTTGCCGAATTCACCTTTTGTAGATCTTGTTCTCCAGCACCCAGAATCGTCTTTTCGTCAAATTAGCAGTTTTTATTTGTCTCTCTTCGCTAGAAGTGCTATTAATACTAAATCCCAGTCAACCATAACGACACAACCAACTTCGAATCCGCGCGGAGCAAAACTGATCGATGCCAGAGTAGCTGGGCTTTCAGCAGGATGCCACGGCATGCCACGGGATGCCACGTCATGCCACGGCATGCCGTGCCACGTCATGCCTCGGCATGCCACGGGACGCCACGGCATGCCACGGAACGCCGCGGGATGCCGCAGCATAACCTGCTATGCCATGCCGTGCCGTGCCGGCAGTGGGCGCCGGCCCTTACTGTAATAAGTACTCTATCATTTCTATTATTGCTGTGAACATTTTGTAGTGGTAGAGCCATGTTGTAGCTAGCCGCTGCATCACGAATGGGCCGGCTCGTCCGGGGCAGTACCACCCTCTCACAGAACACCGGCGTGAAGCAGCAGTAATCCTGCTTGCGTTTCGTACGGTTAGTGAGAGTGCCGGGGGCCCAATACCTCACCCCTTCCCTCTCCCCCTCCCTCTCCCCCTTCCCCTATTCCCTCTCCTTTAGGGCCAACAACGCACTGGCATCGTGTAAAGCGCTGCGGGTGTCTATGGACAGTGGTGTTCATTTAACATCAGGTGACCCACTAGTTCGTTTGTCTGGCCTATCTAACATAAAAAAAAAAGAACAATTACAACAAATAAAATGATGAAACTATACGTAAGTCTTAAACAATTTTTTCGACAAAAATAAAACAAGATATAAACCAAAAACTGTAATCGAAAATTCTTTATCTTTCTACAATAATCTTCAAATAATTCCCTGAATACTATATATGAGGATGCTCGCCAGTGAGAGAGGTCTGGCAGTATTGAATACTTATAACAACATTATCTAAAAGATACATAATAATGAGCCAAGAAAATTTAAGAAAAGTGAGTAGGTATTTCGCGTACCTTTAACACCTGGTACCTGTACATTGGCCGTCCGCCCAAGGTAGCAGGTATGTTTATGTTTAAAGTACATACTAACACTATATCATCCCGTATATTTTACTCATGTGAAAATAAGTAGCCGTCTGGCGGCCCTGGGATCTTGCTCTATTCAATTCAATTTTTAAAAAAATAGCTCCATCGATACTATCGATGATTCTGCCAATGTCGAGGTTGAGAAAGACACTATCGGTTGGCCGTTGTTCGGATCTTGCTCTAAAAGCACTACGTTAGTACTATTATAATACTCTGTGCTAAAAGTTTATTTGCATGAAATAATTAGTGGGTGTCAAAACCTATGAGAAACTTGCCATCGACATAAAATGATGTGTTATAAAGCTTACTTTTTATGCCTTAGATTCACACTACAAGTAGAAGAAAAAGTGCAAAAATCACATATCCACAAAAAGTTACTTAGTTTTTAAGGAAATGTTTTAAAATAAACTGTGAAATAAATACTATTTTTTCTGATTTTTTGTACACTAATCCGACACACAAACACACACACACACACACACACACACACACACACACACAAATACACATATCGCTGTTGGTCAGTTTTACACAGTATATTTTTACATTAAAATTTAACGATTCATAAAATCGCTACGTTTTTCTTATTTACCAACTTTATTGCCTAGAAAACCTAGCAGTATACCTTCATTTGACAAAGTTGTACAAAAATAACATTTTGGTTAAGATAAATAGATAAATTTGGCAGATCTCGAGCAGCATTTTAGTCTAAGTTTTAACGATTTCTTACTTTATTCATGAATTTGAGATAATTTACAAAATCTTGCTGAAATATCCTTTCAATTGGAGAAATTAAAATTTTATAAAGTTTATCGATGCATTGTTATACGTATAGCAGTTGATTGCCAGTTGCAGAAGTAGCACAGACTAATAATTTTACTCTAATACGGTCGTTGCAATCTGTTTAAGTACATTGTAACCACAATAATCGTCATAATAAAAAAAAAAATACGCGACACGGGTCACCACGCTTCGCTGTGTGATTTAAAAATGGACAGTTTACCAAAAAAGCGGATCCAGGTTTAAGTAGTGTCAAAATAAATGTATGGAAATGTCACCCATAACCATGACTTAATTAACGACTTAATTTTTTAATCCTAGACCATGTAAGCGGACCTTAGAGATTATGAATTGGTATTGCTTGAACGCATCAGTTCTCGAGCGTCCGTCGCTGCGCACGCGCTTTGTGCCATACTCATGATAAAAAATAACACGATATTCACAATAATAATGCGAAACTTTGCCAAATTTTTCTATTACACGTCATTTTCATTTCTGCTAATATTCTTATATTATACAGTGAAAGAACTCGGAGACACTAAAAACAAAATATTGTCAAATAATAGAATAATCGAAATAGAACAGAATCTTAAAAAGCTCGTGGACAAACTACAAAAAAATGTAACTGCTAAAAGTGACCTCAAATACATTTTACAGTGGACTAATCCGAAGAATGTGCCATTTGTGTATATGGGTATAGGTCAGCAAGGATTTATTGATAGAAAGTGTAAATATACTAACTGTTTTGTTACTGATGACCGAAATTACCTCGGAGATGTTACCAAGTTCAATGTTATCGCGTTTTCAGGGACTGAAGTTATTTACATGAATGAAAATGATCTACCGCCAAAGCGATCGCCACATCAAAAGTATGCTTTTACAAATATAGAATCTGCTGACAACTATCCTGCATGTACCAATCAGTTTGATAACTTTTTCAACTGGACGTGGACTTATAGATTAGAATCTGAAACGAAGTGGGGCTACTTGATTGTAAGAGACGCGGAAAATAATATAATAGGTCCGAAAACAGAGATGCATTGGATGAAGTTAGAAGATATGGACCCTATTGATGATTCTTTGAGAGTAAAACTGAGGAATAAGACTAAGGTAGCTGCTTGGTTTGTGTCTAACTGTATGTCTAGGAGCGGTCGGGAGAACTTTGTTAAAGACCTACAAAAGGCCCTAAAACCTTATGGTTTAATGGTAGATATCTATGGTAAATGCGGTCCATTTACTTGCGAACGTGATAAAGAGGCGGAATGCAACGATATGATAGAAAAGGACTATTATTTCTACTTGTCGTTTGAGAATTCGTTTGCTGAAGACTACGTGACTGAAAAATTAACGAACGGTTTGCAGCATAATGCAATACCAATAGTTTATGGAGGTGCTAACTATACGAGGTAATTTGAAAATTTATGGTTTTAATAGTTGATAGTTATTTTAATTTCCATTTGATACCTACATCAAATATGGCTTTGAAGGACAATCGTTGTGTTGGACTGTCGTCTAGTGCATTTCCCGTTGTGATTATGTAGGGAAAAACTTATACCTATTTAAAATAACCAGTTGATCATGTACCTGAGGTAGGCACAGTTGTATATAGAAATGATCAGTTTATTAGATGGCGTTGTTTGACCAAGTTAACTAATAATAATAATATAATGTGACCAACGTAACATGCCAAATCAAAGAGTGCATCAGCAATAATGACAATAAATGAAATTATGATTATGCAATATATCGATAACTAGTTGAAATCATAATTTCATGGGTAATGGGTATACTGCTCAACCTTTTTAATTTATTTTCCAGGTTTATGCCAGATGGGATCTATTTGAATGCCAGGCATCTAGGACCGGAAGCTTTAGCCAAAAAAATGAAACATCTCATAGACAATCCTGATGAGTACGATGATTATTTTCGATGGAAAAAATATTATTCATACCACAGAAGATTTGAAAGCATAGAGACTGATGACTACTGTGGTTTTTGTACACTTTTAAATAATGAAGAAATGGTGAAAAAAACATCAATATATAAGAATTTTAGGCAGTGGTGGGATCCTCCTGGACAATGTGTTGATTTAAATGAATAAATAGCTGTTGAATTATTTTTCTGTTTATCGTGAATTACGTAAATGATCTTATAAGTAAACTACATGTTTTATTTACTTGAAATTTATTAGCTATCACGAGTAGACTAATATAAACCACGGTAAATGAAACATGTGATTTCTTTAGTATTTCCTTATTGTTTTTTTTTAATGTCAGTGTAAATTATGAATGTTTCAGAATAGAAAGTATTTCTGTGATTTAACATGTCCCCGGATTAAAAAAAGTCATATCAGTAAGCAATTTAGTGTTATGATTATGAGTGTAAGGCTTTGTATCCAATGTTTTTGCTATCGATGCTATAAAACGCGAATGTATTTTTTATTTCAATATGGTGGTGAACCAACTGTGGACTGTGTGTGTTTTCTTAAAATAAATGCTATAACTCTAGTGACATGAAACTTATATATCATACTTCTTTGCGGGCAGGGACATAATTTACCTCGACAAGGTAATACAGAGAATTTACAGCCCGGCCACGACCTCGCGCGACCGGCGGCAGTGGCGAGCGTTTTATCAGTTCATTGCGTGTGCCGCCAGGTAATAACTGTGCGGCGACCGTCTCGGCCACGCAATGAATGGGGAAAATGTTCACCACTTCCGCCGGTCGCGCGATCTCGTGGTCAAGCCATTACCACAGAATAACTAATAAATTTTGCTACGTACAGCAGGATCACTCTTGAGCAAAAGTCAACTTTAGGTAGGTACCTAACCTAACCTAACCTAACAAATAAAAAAGCCAGCCAAGTGCGAGTCAGACTCGCGCACCAAGGGTTCCGTACAAATTTTTAGGTATGTCAAAACATACGCCGTAAACAGCCGTAACTATAATAATCCAGTGTTAGTAGAACCCAGTTTCTAAGTAAATTGTACGCAGTGTGAGATCATTTTATAATGGTTAGACAGGACCCCCATTAATTAATATAATTATATTTTTATTATTTATTATTGAGCCAGCCACAGTAATACATAATCGGTGAAAATTTCAAGTGTCTAATTAACGCCATTATAGAAATAGAGTTAAAAACGCTGAAAAAAAACACGTTTCTTGTATGACAACCCCTTTACTTTAATTTTTAACTTTATTTCATTTTTAGTATTTGTTGTTATAGCGGCAACCGAAATACATCATCTGTGAAAATTTCAACAGCTATCATGGTTCATGAGATACAGCCTGGTGACAGACGGATGGACAGCGGAGTCTCAGCAATTGGGTCCCGTTTTTACCGTTGGGTACGGAACCCTAATAATAGCCGAATTGAAAACCTCGTCTTGTTTTGAAGTCAGTTAAAAAGTTAATAAATTGTAACTTTTAATTGATATAGCGGTGAGAGTAAGAAGCGGGAGTTATCAACCCAGCCTATATACGTCCCACTGCAGGGTACAGGTCTCCCTCAGAATGAGAGAGTTTGGGCCGTAGTTCCCACGCGGGCCCAGTGCGGTTTGGAAACTTCACACATACCATTGAATTTCTTCTCAGGTATGTGCAGGTTTCCTCACGATGTTTTCCTTCACCGTAACGCTCATGGTTTTCAAATGAAATTTCGCACATGAATTCCGAAACACTCAGAGGTGCGAGCCTGGACTCGAACCCACGATTCTTTGCTTAAGAGAACATTGGTCAAACCACTAGGCCAGGCTAGTTCAGGGGATTAAGTAAAGATTTTAGACAAAATGACTGCGTCTGTCTTAAACGGGTGAACCTATTTGGATGCGGTTTATTTTTAATACAAAGCAGGTTTCTTTTCGATGGTTCATAGATATGTTTCATCAAAATCGGTTCAGCGGTTTTAAAGTTATCAGCTCTTTTGTTAGCTGTGGAAGGGATCTTAGACGTATAATCTACAAACATACGAGTGACATAGTTGCGTTACGGGAAGGTTAAGGGTTTTTAAAATTTTTAATTTATAGTTATATTTAATGTTATAGGAGAGACCAAGGCGTCCAGGCTCCGGTGGTTCGGACACGTAGAAAGGTCGGGAGAGGATCGAGCCGTGTAGAGAGCGTACTTGGGACGACCGAGTGGACGTAGGCCGGTTGGTCGTCCCAGGTACCGCTGGAGGGACGGAGGGAGGGAAGACCTTTTGGATCTCGGGGTCGAAGACTGGCAAGAGCTGGCTCAAGATCGCAAAGCATGGCGCAATCTGGTGTTGGAGGCCAAGACCCACTTTGGGTCACTGCGCCCTGGCAGTAAGTAAGTAAGTATAGTTATATTTAAAAATGCGCAATTTACTTTTTCTTAATGAGGAAATTTTATGATGTTCTTACTCATCACGTCCACTATTCATTTTCATAAAGAATAATGTGTCCTTATTTTTGAGTCAGTTTTGTGATTTTTCTGTATAGTCCGTTTTGGTCTACCATTCAGACCTACTAATAGGACTAAACGGACTAAAAATCCATTTAGTCCTACTACTTCTGGCACGAATTTTAATAGGACTAAACCGCCGAAATAATCCATTTAGTCCTAAGTAAGTAGTAGGCTACTTCTGACATGAATTTTAATAGGACTAATCGGATTATGAAATAGGGCTTGTAACTAGCTTGTAAGATATTTTTTACACATTCATAGGTAGGCTACGTTTGCTAGGTATCTTAAGATGCCCGAAGGGTAGACCGCATGGAAATAGGCTCCGTCGACATAAGGCGTGGGGTGCCTAATACAGTCATTCCGTTTAGCTCTATTAGTGGAACTAAGCGGATACTTCCGAATTCGGAATTTTCTGTCCGGTTTTTCCTATTAATATTTTTAGGACTCGAAAATGTATGAAAAATTACGGAAATTTTTTTCATCATCAAAATCAGTAGCGCTCTTGAATTTGAGTAAGAAAATCCTAAAATTTCCTCATAAAAAAAAAAGTAAATTGCGTGTTTTAAAATGAAAATGCCCTCGTCGGTATTACGTAGGTATTCTCAATTACATGAGTGCGACGAATCAAGAACTGATTACAGTTGTCAGTTCTTTGGTCATACTTAGGTACCTATTTAATATTTCATTCCAGATAGTGATAGAAACACACACTTATCTACAGATTTACCGTGTTGAAATGATGAGTATAATTACTGAAATGCTCATGACGAATCACAGTAAAGCAGCTATACTCAACGTCTGGTATAAAAATTATATTGACTTTCAACCATTTTGACTTTTAACACCATCCCTGTCCGGGAGTATTTTTGAAAAAACTTGTAGGTATTCGTTTTTTGTTCATTTATTATTGTAGTTTTTTTTCACCAAAATCGATGACATGGTTCCTAAGAACAGATCTTTGTATATCTTAATAGTTACAGACTTTCCCATACTGACCGATCTAAATGTCCCACCCTGTATTATTATTAAAATATAGATGGGCGCATATTCAGCATTTTACGATGTTTGTTTCCTCATTACCGTTTGAGAAAATATTACTACAAGAGACGATGCTCAGAGTTTACTTTTATGCATATTGAAGACGGTAGGTGCTCATAATAAATCTAGTTTGATCAAAGTCCTTGCGGCCTGTCTTTTTGTTGTGTTAATAATCCTGGAATAGAAAAGTAAAGAATGAGGTTAAACTGCGTGGTCAGAACGCTCGAATGTTCACCCAGTTACTTTATGCCTCTTGATTTACTGTAGTAAGTTAAACGGTTAATCATCACATATTGTTGAAGAAATAATTTACAAGACAATGGCATTCATATGTGTTCCAAGGGCATATTATATCAGCAACTGTGCTAACATTATACAGGATGCCCCAAAAATCAGCGATAACTTGGCGAGGAGCCAAGTTATTACAGTTTTGGAAAAAATAAGAATAAAACTCCATGTTACATAGTAAAGCATAATCAGAGGTGGGAGTTTTCACGGCAAAACAAAAAACTGTCGCAATCAAGCTAGTTTTAGAAACGTATATTTACCGATATCGAGTATAATTAGATATATAAAAAAATCATACCGATATAGACATACATTATTTTATAATCATTCCAGAGAGTTCATTTAAAATATGCAAAAGTCGTGGTACCACCTCATTGAAAAAAATCACTTCAGAATTTAGTACCAAATGGCTTTATAGTGATGAACGAAACAGTCTACTCCCAGAGAATGTTGAGAAATTAATGAATAATGATTATCTACTCCTATCACTATCACAAACCAAATACATATCATGATGCTACTGTGTGCACTTACATGCATTTCCGAAAAGAAGTGCATCTGTCTCTATATAATTTTATACAAACCTTACGTAAAAAATTGTAAGTATAAGTTATTTTATTTTTGTTTGGTTTTTCTTCTATTACATAACTATCCATATCGATATAATATGTTTCTAAGACTACCTACTCTGACTGCGACAGTCTTGTTTTTTTCGAAAATATATACATAATACTTAAAGTGATATGTTATGTTGTGACTCTATTATCGCTGACATAGATTATTTTTTCTTATTTTTTTTAGAACTGGGACAACTTAACCTCTCGCCCGGTACTTGGTTGTTGTTGAGTTTCGGGACACCCTTTATTCATTCTCATTGTCATGCACTATTGAATAAATAATAAGTAAGTCTATCTAATCGTGGAAGGTAGTAAGACTACGAAAGGATATAGAGGATTAGGACTATAACTAAAATATATAATGAAAAATATTAAAAATTACTAAAAAGAAAATACATTTCGTATGAGCTTAAAGCGCAAGACGCTTATTTGGCTAAAAAGCCATAAAGGCATTTCACATCTAAGTCTGTAAATATTAAAAATAACTAATTGCTCATACAATCTATTATTGTATTGATTGTGATAACTACAAAAATGATAACATTTTACTGATAAGCATCACAATTTACAATTTGTATACTGCACCATCACCATTATTTTTTTATTGGTTGTCGTGGCACATACAACAATTATAAGGATGAAATTAAATCTCCGACGTCTTTTTGATGAAAAAAAATAATAAATTTACCAAAAATTATATTTTTTTTATAAAAAAATAAAAGGAAGATATTACATTAAAAAACAAACGTAGGCTAATTTTAGACTATCTGAAAAGGAAACCAGGAAACCCTACACCTATAGAATAACTTTGTGGTCTGCATGAAAAAAATGCAAAAATCACGAAACCGCAAAACGTAACTTAGTTTTTTTATGGAAATATTGTCTAATAAAAACATTTTTCTGCCTTTAGATGTGTACAAAAGACTAAGCGTGCAAAACAAATTTAAACTAAGTCAGTTTTCTTTTACTAAATATTATACTTAGACAGTATATTCAATCAAAGAATGTTAAAAGTAATTTAACTTTTGTACCATAACAATGTAACGGCTCATACCATAACTCTGTACGCTATTTTTATTTAACAATTTCAATGTCTAGAAAACCTAGTAATCTAAATTTGTTTGACAAGGTTGCACAAAAATAGGATTTTGGCAGAGATAGATAGGTACACTTTGCAAGAACTGATATGAGAGATCCATTGCAGCATTTTATTCTAAGTGTTAGCAATTTCTTATCTTAGAATTTTAGAAAATCTAAAAATAAACTTGCTGGAATTTTCAAACGAAAATTTTGAAAAGTTTATTGACGTGTCCCTACACTGCAGTTTGCCCATTGCAGAAGTAGCGCAGCCTAACAATTTTAGTCTAATACGGGCGGTGCAATCTGTCCGCGTACATTGTAAGCACAATAACAGTCATAATAAAAAAATAAACACGCGACACGGGTCGCTACGGTTCGAAGTGTGATTCCCAAATGTACAGTTTACTTAGTGATTATGAATTGGTATCGCTATCGTTCGAACATTTCAGTACTCGAGCGAGCGTCGCGGCGCGCGCGCTTCTTGTCATATTAATGTTAAAAAACGCAGTGTTTACAATATGCGGAACCTTGCCAAATTATTCTATTACACGTCATTTTCATTCATCATATTATTTTTATATTACACAGTGAAAGAACTCAGAAACACTAAACAAGAGTTATTGGCAGATAATAGATTAATTGAAATTGAACAGAATCTTGAAAAGCTTGTGAACAACCTACAAAAAGATGTGAATACTAAGAGTGATCTCAAATATATTTTACAGTGGACTAATCCGAAGAATGTGCCGTTTGTGTATATGGGTGTAGGTCAGCAAGGATTTATTGATAGAAAGTGTAAATATACTAACTGTTTTGTTACTGATGACCGAAATTATCTCGGAGATGTTACCAAGTTCGATGTCATCGCGTTTTCAGGGACTGAAGTTATTTACATTAATGAAAATAAACTACCGCAAAAGCGATCACCGCATCAAAAGTATGCTTTTACAAATATAGAATCTGCTGATAACTATCCTGCGTGCACCAATCGGTTTGATAACTTTTTCAACTGGACGTGGACTTATAGATTAGAATCTGAAACGAAGTGGGGCTACTTGATTGTAAGGGACGCGGAAAATAATATAATAGGTCCAAAAACAGAGATGCATTGGATGAAATTAGAAGATATGGACCCTACTGATGATGCTTTGAGAACAAAACTGAGGAATAAGACTAAGGCTGCTGCTTGGTTTGTGTCCAACTGCAGGTCTAGGAGCGGTCGTGAAAACTTTGTTAAAGACCTACAAAAGGCCCTTAAGCCTTATGATTTAACAGTAGATATCTATGGTAGATGCGGTCCATTGAAATGCGAACGTGACAAAGAGGCGGAGTGCAACGATATGGTGGAAAGGGACTATTATTTCTACTTGTCCTTCGAGAACTCGTTTGCTGAAGACTACGTGACTGAAAAACTGACATACGGTTTGCAGCATAATGCAATACCAATAGTTTATGGAGGTGCTAACTATACGAGGTAATATGAAAGTTACATTTATAATTTCTATTTGATTTATAAAATATGGATTTGAAGAAGAATCGCTTATTGTTTCAGACGGTTGTTGTAGTGCATTTGCTGCTGTGATACACATTCACAAGCATAGGGGCAAAAAATATATGTTAAATTTTAAAATAAATCTATTGTGTCACGTACCTGAGAATTTAAGATAGGTTCAGTTGAAAATAGAAATAATCAGTTTATTAGATGGCATCAATTGACCAAATTTATCATAATTCCAATGAATATTATATTTTATATAAGTAAAATATAATATATAATGCGTTTAATGTAAAGTGTCAACTCAAAGATTCCAAGTTCATGAGTACAAATTTATATAATTTATTTAATTTATTTTCCAGGTTTATGCCAGATGGGATATATTTGAATGCCAGGCAGCTAGGACCGGAAGCTTTAGCCAAAAAAATGAAACATCTCATAGACACTCCTGATGAGTACGATGATTATTTTCGGTGGAGAAAATATTATTCATTTCACAGAAGATTTGAAAGCATAGAGACAGACGACTACTGTGGTTTTTGTACACTTTTAAATAATGAAGAAATGGTGAAAAAAACGTCGATATATAAGAATTTCAAGCAGTGGTGGAATCCTCCTAACCGATGTCCATGATTTAATTGAACAATAGGTATTTAATTATTTTATGTTTATCGTGCATTACGAAGGTGATCTCGTAAACAATAATATTTTATTTACTTCTATTTTAATGTAATATCAAAGCTGTGTGCTGTACTTGTAGTATATTAATAAATAAAACACGGTAAATGAAACATGTGATTTCTCCAGAGTTTCTCGATTGAAAAAAAGTTAAAATGTCAGTGAAAATGAAATTGTGAATGTTTTTAGGATATAAAGTTCTGTGATTTGATATGCCAGTGACTTTAAGTTAGTCATACTAGTGTGCAATGTGCAATTTAGTGTTATGGGTGTGTATTTTTTGTATCCAATGTTTTTGTTATTAATGCTATGAAACGCCAATGTATTTTTTATTTCTAAATGGTTGTGAGCCAATTAAGACTATATTTTTTTATTACATTTAATATCCAGCGATATAAAAATTGTACATCACTTCCTTGCGTGCAATGACATAGTTTACCACCAGACAGAAGGTTATACAGATAAGAGAAGTTACCCTTCAAGTATTTGCGTTATGAATTAAAAAAAAAATCAGCAATTTTTGAATGAAAAATAATGTTTATCATACTAAATACAAACTGTTAATGCTCTCAACGACCATCATGTTATGTCATCATGTCTCGTCGTCGTTGTGGTGGTGGTGTTAGTATGATATATATATATATATATGAGGTCACAGCTTCGGTTCCCGGTCGGGGCAGATATTTGTGTGAAATATACGAATGTTTGTGCTTGAGTCTAGGATGTGTATACATATTACTCATCCATCATCTATCTATATAAATATGTTTATCCATTGTCTAGTACCCATAGTGATTTAGTTATACTACTGTAGTAATAAATAAGTAACATACTCGGGGTATTAGGAATGGATGATTGATATATCTATACTCTGGATTAACAAAAAACCTCATAATTAAAATTGAGCAGACTCCAAAAAAACGTTGAAAATTACTTTCTACTTACTGATCTGTTTGTAGTCGGTGCTCCAGCACGAGCCAGCAGGAGTCAAATAACTCGTACTGAGGCACCGACTTAAAACAGATGAGTAAAAAGTTAGTTTCATGGTTTTTTTGGAGTAGGTTACATTTTTACTTTGTATATATTTATTATTTCTCGCTTTTTGTTTAAACTAACAATCTAAGTTACAATAGCTGTATTGTAAACTTACCAAAGACGTCTATACAATACTAGCTTTTGCCCGCGGCTTCGCTCGCGTGTACCAAGAGTATTCCAAAGAACCAAGATATCAAGCAAGCAAGCAAACAGGCAAGCAAGCAAGCATGCAAGCATGCCAGCAAGCATGCAAGCAAGATGCAAGCAAGCATGCATGCACGCAAGCAAGCAAGCGTGCAAGAAAGCGTGCAAGTAAGCGTGCAAGCAAGCGTGCAAGCAAGCCTGACTACAGGTAGATACGGTCCTTTACAGTATTTCTTTATATTTTTGTACAATGTTTTTCGCTAATTCGGAAGCGGGCACTAAAATAACCAGGCTTTTTAATAATATAAAACCTATTATTACTATCCCCTGTCCTGCAATAGGTATAATTCAATGTTTTCTTACCTTCTACGGAAACTTGAGTAACTGGAAGCGATATGCACCTACTTAGCATTGATATTATACATATTATATATAGTATTTTGTTAAAGTGTTGTGTGACCTAACCGTTAAAAAGTTATACCTTCCATCATCAGCTCATCTGAATAACCAGAAAGAATACATCTAAAGGTCTATACGTGCATATGATATTTAAAGAAACTTCCTATAACTCCTAACCGTTAAGGAGTTTAACCTTCCATCATCAGCTCACCTGGATAACCTGAAATAATACAACTATCGGACTATACGTACCTGTAATATTTAAAAAATATCCTCAACTCCTAACCGTTAAGGAGTTTTACCTTCCATCATCAGCTCATCAACATGAGATGATGTCTACCAGACGCAAACGCTTAAATAGCTTGAGAAAATATATGAAAAACGTAATGTGTGTCTACAAAATTTGAGGGTTGCCCTCGATTTCCCTGAGATCCCGTCATCAGATCCTGATTTGGTGACAATGGGACCATCTTAGGAGTCATCATCATCATCATCATCATTTCAGCCATAGGACGTCCACTGCTGGACATAGGCCTCCCTCATTGATGCCCAATCATTACGATTGGAAGCGATTTGCATCCACCCTGAACCTGCGGCCTTCACCAAATCGTCCGTCCATCTCGTTGGTGGACGTCCCACGCTGCGCTTGCCAGTCCGCGGTCTCCACTCCAGAACTTTTGGCCCCCAACGGCCATCTTTTCTACGTGCTATATGGCCTGCCCATTGCCATTTCAACGAGCTAATCCGTTTGGCTATGTCGGTTACCCCGGTTCTTCTACGGATCTCCTCGTTTCTGATTCGATCCCGTAGAGAAACTCCAAGCATAGCCCTCTCCATAGCTCGCTGAGCGACTCTGAGCCTATTCATCAGGCCCATAGTGAAGCACCACGTCTCGGATCCATATGTCATCACTGGCAACACACACTGATTAAAGACTTTTGTTTTAAGGCACTGAGGTATTTTGGACGAAAATATCTTAGGAGTACCTATATTATATTCTTACGAATAAAAAAATAATTTTCATAATCGGTCCACAATTGACCAAGAAATCGGTGAACATACCTCCTCCTTTTTTGAAGTCGGTTAAAGAGCCCTTTGCGGCCTACTCACAGTATAAACTTATGAATTTTGAAATTTTAGCTTTCTACAACCAGTACAACGCAAAATCCCGTTTTTTCCCGTTCCCGTAAGAATTTCGGGAAATGCTTTCTTAATGCTCCCCTACACTCCCCAAGGAACCCACTTGCCAAATTTCAGCTTTCTATGACCAGTAAAACGAAAAATTCCGTTTTTCCCGTTCCCGTGGGAATTTTGGAAAGTCCTCTCTCAATGCTCCTCTGCACTGTTCAAACAACCTACATGCCGAATTTCAGCTTTCTGCGACCAGTAAAACGAAAAATCCCGTTTTTCCCGTTCCCGTGGGAATTTTGGAAAGTCCTCTTTCAATGCTTCTCTACACTCCCCACGCAACCTACATGATGAATTTCAGCTTTCTACGACCAGTAAAATGAAAGATCCCGTTTTCTCCCGTTCCCATGGGAATTTTGGAAAGTCCTTTCTCAATCCTCTCCTACACTCCCAAAGCAATCTTGTTTTTTCCTTATCCCGTGGGAATTTCCGAAAATCCTTGAAACTGTTTTTTACTATTATAATTACCTACTTCTATGCCAAATTTGAAGAGTCTAGTAATTACAGTTTATAGCATTCCGTTGAACTGAATATATAAATCCCGTTTTTTTCCATATCCCGTGGGAATTTTGAAAAATCCTGTAATTAGTGTTTTAAATAATATAATACCTACTTGTGTATCAAATTTGAAGAGCCTAGTTTTTATAGTTACAGAGATACGGTCACTCGGAATCGAATATATAAATCCCGTTTTTTCCCGTTCCCGTAGGAATTTTGGAAATTCCTTTCTCAATGCTCCTCTACGCTCCCCAAGCAATCTACATGCCGTGTTTTCCTTATCCCGTGGGAATTTCCGAAAATCCTTAAAACAGTTTTTTAATATTATAATTATCTACTTCTATGTCAAACTTGAAGAGTCTAGTAATTATAGTTCATAGGATCCCGTTGAACTGAATATATAAATCCCGTTTTTTCCTTATCCCGTGGGAATTTTGAAAAATCCTGAAATTATTGTTTTTACTAATATAATACCTGTGTATCAAATTTGAAGAGTCTAGTTATTATAGTTACTGAGATAGGGTCACTCGGAATCGAATTTATAAATCCCGTTTTTTCCCATTCCCGTGGGAATTCCCAAAAATCCTTCCTTAGTGGATGCCTACATTGTATAAGGTATCTATGTGCAAAATTTCAAGTCTCTAGATCCAGTTGTTTGGGCTGCGCGTTGATATATCAACAGTCATTTAGTTTATTTAGACATTTCAACCCCATCGCACCCCATCCAGGGAGATGGTATTTTACGTCCGCCACGTCGGATTTTAAAACCGTTGTTGTTTTCATAACCAGCGACCCGATAAACCATAGAAATAACACCCATGTTGATTTTCAGACTTTGTGACCCCTTTCCCACCTTTTAGGGGTTGAATTCTCAAAAAACCTGAAACACATGTGTACTCATTTACCATTAGGAGTACTTCTGTGAAGTTTCGAATAAAATAGTCGAACTAGTATTGTTTCCCCATACAAACTTTGGACCCCCTTTTCACCCCTTTAGGGAGTGAATTTTGAAAAATCCTTTCTTAGTGCACCCCTAGACCTTATAAGGAACCTACGTGCCAAATTTGGAATCTCTAGGCCCAGTGGTTTGGGCTGTGCGTTGATATGTCAGTCAGTCAGTCAGTCAGTTTCTTCTTTTATATATATAGATTTGAAGAGTTTACTCGATTTCTCCAGTTTCCACTCATAAACTCTTGACTTTGGTGACAATACGTCTTAAAATTTAAAGTATTTCCCCAAGCCTAAGTTTTTTTTAAATGGTTTATAAACGACGAAGTTCTAAAGTAGTAAACATAAAAAAACGAATTGATAACTTTCTCCTTTTTTTTTAAAATTGGTTAACAAAATATTTTAACCTAGAAAATTGTATAATTCCCACGGGAAAAGGGCAACCAAACTCTACACAGAGCAGTTTGCGGGAAACATTTAGTTCTGTAAATATTGGAGAATCCGTCCCAATTTTATTGGTCTTTACCTACTATATTTTAACTTTAACTCGCGAATGTATTAATTTGAGTTCCTAATGACTGCGGCGGTTTCATAGATTATCTCAGACGTTCAGACAGACAAATGGGAATTAAAATAATGAGGGTATTTTGCAACCCCTGGAAATGCTCGTTAATCACGCTGCGTTCAGTGTTTTTTAGTGTTCCGTGTCCAAAGAGAGTCCTATCACTAAGCCTCCGTTGTCTGTCCGTTCATTAGTCAGCCAAAGTTCTGAATCTTTTAAACCTTAAGCAAAAACTTAAAATGTTCACAGAATGCGTATAACTCGGCTATGCGTATCGCCGGGGATACTAGGATAGTGCAAATCCGCTTAACTAGTATTGGGTAATTTTGCGTATCTGATAAATTTAGCCAATTACCAATTTTTACTCCAAATTCGTTAAAATAAAACAAAATATGAAGTTAAAACCATCCCCTGTAAAACTATATTATGTAGTGCGCGGTATTCACGTAAAAATGCCATAGCAGATAAGTGGTTTTACACTATCCCTGATGAAATAATAAATATAAATTAAACATGATTCCCATGTAAAACACGTTTAGCGTTTTTGGTTGATCTTGACAATGTCAAAGGGTAGATAATTAAAGTTTTCATAAAGTATGTAAGGTGAACGTCCGAGAGTTGGTCACTGTCCCAGTATTTGCTATCATTAATTCTATATCATTGGCAATAAGCGACAGCAGGGGTGTCATCTATTTGGGCATAGGACCTTATTAGCTGCTATAATAAAACATATTAATTTAATTAGAAATTAGGTCGATGGAGTCCATAAAAAGGAGATGTCTTTTTTATCAATGCTAAAAATTCCATTTGCAATGGGATGCTGATAAGATAAGCTATAATGTGTCCACCCACAAAAACTCGTAGTCTATAAGATCCCACCATCAGCCACCTGTTAAATGAAAATTTAGTACGTTGCAATACATAAACATCAATCACAGCAACTAGTGCCAGGTGTATCTAATTGCCCCTGCAAGTTCAGGATGCCGTTTGCAACATTCTTCACTTCCATTGTGGTGAGAGAGTGAATCACTTTTATGTGGATGTACGTCAATATTATTGCTTAAAGTCAAAGTCAAGTCAAATCCCAATTTCCTGCCTCGCACAGCAAAGCTCTGGAATGAAGTACCTGCTACGGTATTCCCGGACCGATATGACCTTCAAGCTTTCAAAAAAAGAGCGTACTCCTACCTAAAAGGCCGGCAACGCACTTTTGACTCTTCTGGTCGCAGGTGTCCATGGGCGACGGTAATCGTTTACCATCAGGCGATCCGTTTGCTCGTTTGCCCCCTATACCATTAAAAAAAATCAAAATTCTTTATTCAATTTAGGCATCAAATCCCTATAATCTCCTATGAACGTCGAAGAATCTACCACCGGTTCGGAAAAACTCTGTTGAGAAGAAACCGGCAAATTTGAGACTAGGGATCGCCAATGCGGATCGGAATTACCTATTTCCAAACATCACTGTCCAGTCATTAATTTTATAGTGTGCTTTATATTAATGTCTTCTTCACAATGGATTTGAATTTTGTATCAGTTTATCAGTATCCAATCTATATATATAAAATTCTAAACTGACTGACTGACTGACTGACTGTTGATATATCAACGCACAGCCCAAACTACTGGACCTAGAGACTTGAAATTTTGCACATAGATTTCTTATACAATGTAGGCATCCACTAAGGAAGGATTTTCGGGAATTCCCACGGGAACGGGAAAAAACGGGATTTATATATTCGATTCCGAGTGACCGTATCTCTGTAACTATAATAACTAGACTCTTCAAATTTGATACACAAGTAGGTATTACATTAGCTAAAACATCAATTTCAGGATTTTTCAAAATTTCTACGGGATAAGGAAAAAAACGGGATTTATATATTCAGTTCAACGGAATCCTATGAAGTATAATTACTAGATTCTTCAAATTTGGCATAGAAGTAGGTAATTATAATAGTAGAAAACTTTTTCAAGGATTTTCGGAAATTCCCACGGGATAAGGAAAACACGGGATTTTTCGTTTTACTGGTCGTAGAAAGCTGAAACTCGGCATGTAGATTGCTTGGGGAGCGTAGAGGAGCATTGAGAGAGGAATTTCCAAAATTCCTACGGGAACGGGAAAAAACGGGATTTTTCGTCTTACTGGTCGTAGAAAGCTGAAATTCGGCATGAGGTTGCTTGGGGAGTGTAGAGGATCATTGAGAGAAGACTTTCCGAAATTCCCACGGGAACGGGAAAAAACGGGATTTTTCGTTTTACTGGTCGTAGAAAGCTGAAATTTGGCAAGTGGGTTCCTTGGGGAGTGTAGAAGAGCATTAAGAGAGGACTATCCAAAATTCCCACTGGAACGGGAAAAACGGGATTTTTCGTTTTTCTGGTCGTAGAAAGCTAAAATTCGGCATGAGGTTGCTTGGGGAGTGTAGAGGAGCATTGAGAGAGGACTTTCCAAATTTCCCACGGGAACGGAAAAAAACGGGATTTTTCATTTTACTGGTCGTAAAAAGCTGCAATTTGGCAAGTAGGTAGGTTCCTTGGGGAGTGTAGAAGAGCATTAAGAGAGGACTATCCAAAATTCTCACGGGAACGGGAAAAACGGGATTTTTCGTTTTACTGGTCGTAGAAAGCTGAAATTCGGCATGAGGTTGCTTGGGGAGTGTAGAGGAGCATTGAGAGAGGACTTTCCTAAATTCCCACGGGAACGGGAAAAAACGGGATTTTTCGTTTTACTGGTCGTAGAAAGCTGAAATTCGGCATGAGTTGCTTGGGGAGTGTAGAGGAGCATTGAGAGAGGACTTTCTCCGTATTAAGAAAGTATTTTCCGAAATTCTTACGGGAACGGGAAAAAACGGGATTTTGCGTTTTACTGGTTGTAAGCTAAAATTTCAAAATTCATAAGTTTATACTGTAAGTAGGCCGCAAAGGGCTCTTTAACCGACTTCAAAAAAGGAGGAGGTTATGCATTCCATTTTATGTATTTTTTTATGTAGGTATGTTCACCGATTTCTCGGTCAATTGTGGACCGATTTTAAATTTTTTTTTTTTATTCGAAAGAATTTAATATACTCCTGAGATGGTACCATTGTCACGCAAGCAATCTTGCTTGCTTGCTTGCTTGCCTGTATACTTGCTTGCTTTATATCTTGGTTCTTTGGAATTCTCATGGTACACGCGAGCGAAGCCGCGGGCAAAAGCTAGTTTTAGTATATGTACTATCAAACCAACTGAATCGTGACCAGTAGGGAACGTTTTTCATAAAAAAGTTATAGTGATACCATGATGTCGTGATATCGTGATGTCGTGATATCGTGATGAAATCTATACTAATATTATAAAGCTGAAGAGTTTGTTTGTTTGTTTGAACGCGCTAATCTCAGGAACTACGGCTCCGATTTGAAAAATTCTTTCAGTGTTAGATAGCCCATTTATCGAGGAAGGCTATAAGGGTGTTTCATTTTTCAAAATTTTTGATTTTTCTTTGACTTTGCTCGAATTCTTGTTTCCACTCATATGTTAAGTTCATACGCCAAAAATCAGTAAAATCGATTATCATCTAAAGGTTGCACAGTTTGATGACTTGTATGTCAAGTAATGGATATCGGTGTATTACAGGATAGCAAAATTTTCAAGTTTTTTATCTGAAATGGAGGGTTATAAGTGATTTAAGTGTGTCGTTTAAAAGATTTAAGCATATTTTAACGTAAATAATTAGTTTCCTTGTGATATTTTGTTAGGAGCTGGACTTCCTTCCAAGGAACAAGTGCTGTTGGTTTATTTTACATCATCACAAAGAAAAAAAACTCTTTCGGACGCCACTAATTAGACAAGTATTAAACTGCAAGAAGTGTGGAAGAAGGCTAATATATATGTCAAGACAGTAACCGTTTGAGCTAACGTTTAATAACTTTATAAGGAACACTTACCATAATTTGTTAACGTTTTCCTTACAAATTATCCGAAAGCGTAAGAGACAAGACAAAGTGGATGCTTATAAAATGTAGCATTAAAATCGATTAAAGAAATCAACATGACAGTGACCTTGGACTAAGAATGCTCTTCATTAAGTAGTCATCAAGTCATGAAGACGATGAAAATAATTCTATTCTCTGTACCACCAGCAAAAATGTCACGTCCTATTTATAAGTAAACTAAAATCTCTCGATTGGACACTCATAGCTGCATAGGACCGCAAACAACTCTCCATTCGGCAAGCTAGTACTTCGGTTATTACAGTTGTTAAAAGCCTTGGTCACGATGTCTCAGATGTTTCTATATCGCCGTCTACTATTCATCGAACTCGGGTGACCAAAAGAAGCGAAATGGCTCAAAAAATTTAAGCATCATTAACCTTTACTCTAACATTGAAACTGTAAATTGTTGCCATCAATCGCATCCTGTAAGATTCTAGAAGACAGAGTAACTATTCTTTATTTAATGATTCGATCACAGACGAATAGCAGAAACAAGCATGCAACAGAAAATGCGTGGTCAAGCGAACCAAAGATGAGGTTGTAACTTGTGTAGTCTAAGTAGTAAATTATTTATTTAGTAGTTAATGTTCTATTTTATGCTTAATTTAATTTTATTTCACTTAAAAACGATGTGTGGCTACCATATTGTGCTATCTTTAAATAAAAGTAATTACTTCTTTTTTTCGATTCTTATTTAGAGCTGTTCATTCTGTGCAACCTCTAAACATGGTCCAATCCACTTGAAATTTGGAAAATATTCTATTAACATAAGCTAGAACCGGAAGCTGAGCAAAGTCAGAAAAAATATCACAAAAATTTTTTTTACCTACATAAGTGAAACACCCTACATAGGTAGGCTTATATGTCATCACGCTAACACCAATAGGAGCGGAGCGGAGCGGAAGAATGTTTCAAAATCGGGGGTTTTTGAAGTAAAACTTCTATAAGCCCGCTTGACTTGGGAGTACGGTGGTGAATGTGAACGCGGGTGTGCGGGGGGGTTCGGTAGGGGGAGGAGCGGGGGGGGGGAGCGGAGCGGAGCGGAAGAATGTTTCAAAATCGGGGGTTTTTGAAGTAAAACTTGCGGTGTGGGGGGGTGCGGGGGAGCGGGGGGTCTCGGTGCGAGGGGGGTTTGGTGCGGGGGGTTGCGGGGGGGGTAATTTTTTTTATATCGAGGAACTAAGGAGAGCCATAATTGATGATAAAGCAAATTGGATAAAAAAAAATAAGCTGCCCAAATTACTAATTCCACTCGGACGGAGACGCGGGCAAAAGCTAGTCTATATATATAAATAAGAAACTGACTGACTGACTGACATATCAACGCACAGCCCAAACCACTGGGACTTGAGATACCAAATTTGGCATGTAGGTTCCTTATAAGGTCTAGGGGTGTACTAAGAAAGGATTTTTCATAATTCACTCCCTAAGGGGGTGAAACGGGGGTCCAAAGTTTATATGGGGAAACAAGATTCGTTCGACTATTTTATTCGAAACTTCACAGAAGTACTCCTAATGATAAATGAGTAAACACGTGTTTCAGGTTTTTTGAGAATTCAACCCCTAAAAGGGGGAAAAGGGGTAACAAAGTCTGAAAATCAACATGGGTGTTGTTTCTATGGTTTATCGGGTCGCTGGTTATGAAAACAACAACGGTTTTAAAATTTGACGTGGCGGACGTAAAATACCATCTCCCTGGATGGGGTGCAATGGGGTTGAAATGTCTAATTAAACTAAATGACTGTTGATATATCAACGCACAGCCCAAACCACTAGACCTAGAGACTTGAAATTTTGCACATAGATACCTTATACAATGTAGGCATCCACTAAGGAAGGATTTTTGGGAATTCCCACGGGGACGGGAAAAAACGGGATTTATATGTTCGATTCCGAGTGACCCTATCTCAGTAACTATAATAACTAGACTCTTCAAACTTGATACACATGTAGGTATTACATTAGTTAAAACATTAATTTCAGGATTTTTCAAAATTCGCACGGGATAAGGAAAAAACGGGATTTATGTATTCAGTTCAACGGGATCCTAGGAACTATAATTACTAGACTCTTGAAATTTGGCATAGAAGTAGGTAAATATAATAGTAAAAAACAGTTTTAAGGATTTTGGAAATTCCCACGGGATAAGGAAAAAACGGGATTTTTCGTTTTACTGGCCGTAGAAAGCTGAAATTTGGCATGTAGGTTGCTTGGACAGTGTAGAGGATTGTGAGAGGACTTTCCGAAATTCCCACGGGAACGGGAAAAAACGGGATTTTTCGTTTTACTGGTCGTAGAAAGCTGAAATTCGGCATGTTGGTTGCTTGGGGAGTGTAGAGGAGCATTGAGAGAGAACTTTCCAAAATTCCCACGGGAACGGGAAAAACGGGATTTTTCGTTTTACTGGTCATAGAAAGCTGAAATTTGGCAAGTGGGTTCCTTGGGGAGTGTAGAGGAGCATTAAGAAAGCATTTCCCGAAATTCTTACGGGAACGGGAAAAAACGGGATTTTGCGTTTTACTGGTTGTAGAAAGCTAAAATTTCAAAATTCATAAGTTTATACTGTAAGTAGGCCGCAAAGGGCTCTTTAACCGACTTAAAAAAGAGGTTATACATTCCACTTTATGTATTTTTTTATGTAGGTATGTTCACCGATTTCTCGGTCAATTGTGGACCGATTATAAAAATTATTTTTTTATTCGAAAGAATACAATATACTCCTGAGATGGTCCCATTGTCACCAAATCAGGATCTGATGACGGGATCTCAAGGAAATCGAGGGCAACCCTCAAATTTTGTAGGCACGCATTACGTTTTTCATATATTTTCTCAAGCTATTTAAGTGTTTGCGTCTGGTAGACATCATCTCATGTTGATGAGCTGATGATGGAAGGTAAATCTCCTTAACGGTTAGGAGTTGAGGATAATTTTTCAAATATTATAGGGACGTATAGACCGATTGTTGTATTCTTTCTGGTTATCCGGGTGAGCTGATGATGGAAGGTTAAACTCCTTAACGGTTAGGAGTTATAGGAAGTTTCTTTAAATATCATATGCACGTATAGATCTTTGGTTCTATTCTTTCTGGTTATTCAGATGAGCTGATGATGGAAGGTATAACTCCTTAGCGGTTAGGTCACGCAACACCTTTACAAAATAATATAATATGTATAATATCAATGCTAAGTAGGTACACAGCGCTTCCAGTTACTCAAGTTTCCGTAGAAGGTAAGAAAACATTGAATTATACCTAATGCAGGACAGGGGAAAGTAATAATAGGTTTTATGTTATTAACAAGCCTGGTTATTTTAGTGCCCGCTTCCGAATTAGTGAAAAACATTGTATATAAAGAATTACTGTAAAGGACCGTATCTACCTGAAGTTTAGTCGGGCTTGCTTGCACGCTTGCTCGCACGCTTACTTGCACGCTTTCTTGCACGCTTGCTTGCTTGCGTGCATGCTTGCTTGCTTGATATCTTAGTTCTTTGGAATACTCATGGTACACGCGAGCGACGCCGCGGGCAAAAGCTAGTTATTTTATAATCTACAATTTATCTATTTACGTATGTAGTCTTATGTAGCTATTAGTGTGCAGTTTATCTATATATACTCGTTTAGCGATCCGAGTTTCACCGACGTTACTGGCTGAAAATCAGCGCTGGGGTGGTGTAAACGCCTCAGCATTATGCTGTGCCAGCGTCCAATTTACAACTGCAATGACACACTCCATCTTTAGCTTTTGTGTTGTCTTTTTTTGGGGTTCTGTACCTCAAAAGGAAATACGGAACCCTTATAGGATCACTTATGTTTGTCCGTCTGTTCGTCTGTCTGTCAAGACCCTTTTTCTCAGGAACGCGTGGAGGTATCAAGCTGAAATTTATATCAAATACTTAAGTCTACCGTCCCTTGGAGCTGTGAAAAAATCAATTACCTAAGCCAACGCAATCAAAAGATACAGCCGTTTATGACGCAAATTTCCGCATATTTTCGAAACTCGCAAGGGAATCAAAACCTACAGGGTACTTCCCGTGAACTCAGAATCTTGAAATTTGGTACGAAGCTAGGTCTTATAGCACAGATAAAGGAAAAATTGCGAAAAGCATATTTTTTTTTGTCTGTCTGTCTATATCAGTAACCAACGCACATTTTCGACACTCGCAAGAGAATCAAAACCTTCAGGGTACTTCCCGTGAACTCAGAATCTTGAAATTTGGCACAAAGCAAGGCCTTACAGCACAGATAAAGGAAAAATTGCGAAAAGCATAATTTTTTTTGTCTGTCTGTCTATATCATTAACCAATCTACAATGATCCCACACTGCGCACATTTTGCTTAGGAGCAGGGGTCTGCTAAGACTGGATGTTCATAGATACATATAAACTTGTATGGAACCCTCGGTGCGCGAGTCCGACTCGCACTTGGCCGGTTTTTTTTGTAAAAATATTGATGTGTCTTGTGTTGTTGTAATTTCTTTCTTTCTTTCAATTATCAACAAAGAGGGTATAATGGTAGCAATAACAATAAATGGTAAAAATTAAATGAAAAGTATATAGATCAAGAAACTTGTTGTTTCGGTACGCTGATACAGAACCCTTCGAGTGCGAGGGTGATTTATAGGGTCCCGTACCCAAAGTGTGCTATAGTATAAATCTTCCGAGGTGAATTTTTCGCTTCGAGCCATTACATTAAATTTGAACCTTAATACTATGACGATACCGTTTGTTTTGAAAGATAAGGGCTCGAAGCGAAAAGTTCACCTGGGAAGATTTACACTATAACGGTAGCCTATTACTGAGACTCTGTACCACTACCATGAGTTTACAATGACCGTACTCGATAGCGACTGCGTAAATGATTTGTATGGAGGCTCCATGCAAATCATTTACGCAGTCGCTATCGAGTACCGTCACTGTAAACTCATGGTAGTGGTACTGCTGTCTATCCGATCGTCTGCCACAGGGTACTATCGTTTGAAACGTAATAGCTAGGCACTTGAAATTTTTATCGATTACGTATTACTATGGCCGCTATAACAACAAGGACTTAAATAAATTAAAGTTAAAAATTAAAGAGCGTCGTACTTGCTTTGGCTTTAACTAAATCCCACTTGAAATTTTTACCAGTTACAGTTACATCCGCTTTAACAACAAAATACTAAAAATAAAATAAGGATAAAAATTAAAGGGATCGTGATACAAGAAACGTATTTTTTCAGCGTTACTAAAATATTTTTAAAACATTATACGGAGGTACGGAACCCTTAATGTACTATTACGATTCGCGTTTGATCGTTTTTTTGTAATAAATTAACTTTATTCTTTGATGTGAATTATCACACATGATGTAGGGGCTCAACCTTTTTATGTTGGTCATGATATATTATGATTAGCTTTGTCATTGAAATTAGCGGCCCTGGTCCTTGAACTTGTTCCAAATCGCGTTTTGACTGAATTAAAGGCATCAGTATTACCTCTGCACCACCTGTACCATTAGTAAGAACAATGGTATCCCACTAGTATCATTGTTTGTATAATGGTACTTGTGGGATGTATAGAATGTTCAGTTACTTGCGTGGTCCAACACTATACCTACGAAATACGAAATAATTTCATCATCATCATCATTCATCAGACATCCACTGCTGAACATAGGCCTCCCCCAAGGCTCGCCAAACAGATCGGCCCTGCGCCATCCGCATCCAATGCTTTCCCGCCATCTTCACCAGGTCGTCGCTCCACCTTGTTGGAGGCCTACCTACACTGCGTCTTCCGGTCCGCGGACGCCACTCGAGAACCTTTCGGCCCCATCGGCCGTCAGTTCTACGAGCGATGTGCCCTGCCCACTGCCACTTAAGTCTAGCGATTCTTCGAGCTACGTCCGTGAAATAATTTATTAGGCTTTAAATAATTTATTGAATCAGGCGTTACTATGCGGAGGTTCATATTAATGAACTGAAACAATTACTTTGCACACCCGCGACCTTAAGGTCTAGGTTAAGTTCTTAAGGTGTTTCCGCCTAGCTCTAGTAAACTGTTTTTACAGTTTGTCTGCAGGATAGTCTCTATAAATAACATAGATTTACCCCCTGTTTCACCATCCATTGATCAAATTTATTTGACGGATAAATGTGATGCCGTCTCTGTTTGTTTTGTTCGAATAGACGGAGACGGCATCACATTTATCCGTCAGTAAAAATTAAACAGCCCCTTATTGCTACATTTTAAACTAAATATCTATTAGAAACTTTATGGTAAAAATTCTAAGAGATATTTTTTAAGGAGCTATTTAAATTAATAAAATTCTTGTCAGGTTCTAGGCGGATGTCATCAGGCAAACTGTTTAGGAAGGTAATATTTTATTTAATGTTCTATCACCGAAGTAGTTGGTCACTCGGGGCACCTCTTATTTACCTGAGGACACTGACCTAGTACTGTGACTATGGTTGACCAATACTATGCTATTACTTACTTTGCCGGTTTTAATCTCTCGTCCGGTTCAAAATAAAAATCAAAAATCAAAACGTTTATTCTGCAAGTAGGCCGCAAAGGGCTCTTTCACATGTCACTTTTCTTAAAACTACCAGCGCTTTCGGAAGGACCATAATTGCCTAGAAGAATGCGCCGCAAGAAACTTGGCAGAATGATGAATACTTATGTACAAACAAAAAAAAAATGTAACTTACAATATAAAACTAAAGAGAAATTATATAAAAAATACAGGGATGTATGGGGTCCCTTAGTTAAGAAACTAAAACTGAACATCTTAAATATTACTGCGTTCAGTGGAAGCGTAGAATGCTTCCACCGTCAAAAAATAAAAATAAAAAAAGGAGATTGGAGATAGTCTTCCAATTCCAATTGCCTAGTCCATCAAAATGTATTCATACTACACTATGATAGGTCTGCGTAGAAAATCCACATCCACGGCAGGTAGACAGGTTCCCTGTGGATTTTAGCGAGGTATCTAAACTACCACAGGTTTCTGAAATAGGCAAAACCGTTTCAAAGCTGTGGCGGTAGACCGCAGAATCGGATCGTTGTTTAAGCCACTTAGAGTAAAGTCATACGGAGCCGGCATAACTATGCACATATTTTGAAAGAAAAGAAAAAAGAAAGTACATTTATTTAGAACAACACAAGACACAAATATTTTTACAAAAAAGACAGCACGAAGGCTAAAGATAGAGTGTGTCGTGTCATTGCGGTTGTAAAATGAACACTGGCTCAGTATAATGCTGAGGCGTTTATAGCACCCCAGCGCTGATTTTCAGCCAGCACCGTTGGTGATACCCGGATCACTATATAGATAGATAAAACTACACAGTAATAGCTACATAAGACTAAATGCGTAAATAGATAATTTGTAGATTACAAAAGCGAGTAACTATAACAGACTTACTTATACATAATTAATTAATTACTTTAGCTCTCTTGCCAAGTATACAGACTAAAACGAAAAGTGAAATGACCGAGACAATAAAAAACAAAGAACTTTTGTGAAATATAATATTAAAATTCTGTATATCTTTTTATTTTACATAAAAGAGACCCGTGATTGATCCCTATCTCACCTGATGAAAAGTGGAGATGTGGCCAAAGAAGTATCTCATCGGGTCAGTAACCGCCTATTCACTCTAGCCTTGAAGAGGCCATAGGTTGTATCTATCTGATCTATTGGACACCTTTTCGATATAGAGCCCGAAAAAAACTATCATTTTTGAATAGGGGCGAGGCGCAAGCGATCCCAATAGGAATAGGAAGGCTTTTATTCAAGATTTTCAACCGTCTCATTTATCTGGGGCTAAATTCAGGAACAGCCCAATACGGTTTGCGAGCGGTAATTCAATCGTTTGGGAGAGGATAAGAAATAGGTTGAGCTTGGGATGAGCCTTACTTTCCTGTTAATTCGCTTTGTAAATAAATAAATAAATAAACAAATAACTAAATAAGGCTCATCCCAAACTCAGCCCAAACAAATCACTGGTTTAGTGATTTCTGGCGTTCCTGAATAGCAGTTCAAACCAAACCCAACCCAAACGATTGAATTACCGCTACCAAACCCTTGAAAGCCCGTCCCTGAATTTAGCCCCTGGTCACATTTTTAAGATATGAGAGAAGATTCTGACACAGTTTCCAATTATATGGTAATAATATAACCAAAAGCCCCAACAAAAAATGTGACCACATCAAATTGTTAGATATTCCTACTTGCGTCAAACAAAATGTTTTTAAAATCACAAGCTGGTCTAATTTTGATGGGTTGGCCCGCCTTTGACGTCTCCGGTTGCTTTCATGCTCTAAGTTAAGCCGCGTTATCTGTGAACTGACCGAAATGTAGCCTTTATGTAATGGACATTGAGCGTGTTATTCTGTAGAGTGGTATTCCATTAAAGTGATTATTTAGATATATGGTGTAATTGTTCATGTAAATAGAAATGCCTTCTTCCGAGCAGTGCGGCATGGGTTTTCCGAATTCATTAATAGACATTGTAGGTATGTTTTATTAACACATTTTCTATTCAGGGTGATTCAGGAGACGTGATCGGTATCAACTCAACATAACTCTCGTATTTACGTAAAACATTCACCTTTTTGTCCATTAATGAACATTACTGCAGATTTACTAACAAAACTAACACCACGAAAAAAAAAACCGGCCAAGTGCCAGTCGGACTCACGCACCGAGGGTTCCGAACACATTTTGATTTATGTCAAAATATACGCCGAAAACAGCCGTAACTATAATAATTCAGTGTTTGCAGAACCTTACGTAAAATGCACGCCGTATGGGATCATTTTTATTTTGGTTATTTGGGAGCTCCCTTAGTGATTAATTTACTTAATTATATTTTTATTATTATTTGTTATTATAGCGGTCACAGTAATACATAATCGGTAAACATTTTAAATACCTAGTTAGTGTCATTATAAATATATAGTTAAAATGCTGAAAAAACAGGTTTCTTGTATGACGACCCCTTTTAATTTTTAACTAGCGGCAACAGAAATATGTACCTAAATCATCTGTGAAAATTTTAACCGTCTAGCTATCACGGTTCATGAGATATAGCCTGGTAACAGACAGACGGAGAGCGGAGTCTTAGTCCTGTTTTTACCCTTTGGGTACAGAACCCCAATAAAAGACACTACCTACTCTAACTAAGGGCCTACGCTAGCTGACGCGGACGCCCGTCGCGTGCGCACGCTCGCGGGTCTCGTTCCGTAAAAAGTCTACCTAAAATCCGTCGCACGCGCCCGCGCCTCTTAGCGCTGTTCATACAATTTCTTATTAGACGCGCGCACGACGAGCGTCCGTTCCGGGTAATCCGCGTCAGCTAGCGTAGGCCCTAATTACTGCTGCGAAACGCGAGCCTATAGGTAATCATAGTCAATTGATTGTAAGTGTCGGAGCACATAGGCAGACGCGACAGCCACAAATCGCCGCCACTTGAAAGTAAAAGCTGCTACAAATGTTGCTGAAGCGCCCTTTAGCCACTTGTGGCCAGTGGTCGACACTTGCGGTCGGTGGCCGCTACTTTTTTTGACTGAAGCGAGAGGGGTGGGATATCAAGAGAGTGAAACAACTACATGAAGCGAGAAGCGACGATTTGTAGCAAGCTGAACACCGGCGTCAACCGAGTGCGGCTAGTCCGTATAAAATGTATGAAAACACACACAGGAAATAGGTCGGTGGCGGCGTTTTGTGGCAGTCGCGTGTACCTCGTGTGCCAACCCTTAAAGTTGGTCTTGACCACATCTCTAGAATCGCCCTGTTGTTTATAAATTATAGTACCTACCTAAGTACTTGAAAATAACAATGATGATGTAACTGGTACGCGGCCAGCCCCAGAACGGTTCCTCCGTATGGATGGATTTTGGTTACAATACAGTTTTGTTTCAAAAATTTCTTACGATCAAACTATCTCGCTGTAGTTTTCGACTAGGTTAGTTAGTCTATAGAAAGGTTGGCATATAGGCGGCCCACTAGAAAGGACTGCAGATGTATTGAGAGCTAGGATAGAATATAGTATGTGTCAGTTAGTAGTTGCACCAGCTGTCTCACTCTTCACGCCGGCACACAACAGCTCGTGCACTGCTTTTTGGAGGCAGGATTGACGAGTAAGACGGTGGTAGCGCTCTGGACGGATCTTGGGGAAAAAAACATGAGGCTGTGGCTATATTGGCCACGGGCAAAGAGTTGCCACCAAATTAAAAACACAAAGACAGGGAGCGATGACAAAATACAATTTTTAGTAAGACAGAGAAATCATGTTTATTCAGTCTATTCTCTCTATTTTCTAGCTACAAAACTAGTTTGTAGCAAAAACTGCTAATCGATGAATATTGTGTCCGTCCATAATCCAATAAAAAAATGTAAACCGAAGACTATCACATACCTTTTCTTATCACAATCAATTTCACGATTATTTCTTGGAACATTACGAAATGACGACATGATATTTGTAGCAAAATGGTTTCACCCTGGTATGCTTAGGCTGCGGCTCCACTGAGGTGGAGATGAGTGGAGCTGAATGGAGCAGACTCTGCAGAGCAGCAGAGCTGTGAAAAGAGTTAAGTGATTCCACTGAGGTGGAGACGAGCGGAGCTGAGTGGAACTAATAATGATTGGTCGATCCCTAACACGTCTCCTCTCCGCTCCACTGTCTCCGCCTCATTGAAATCGGAGTCGACTCGCGAGGCACGCGCATGAGATACGATTTTGTTCGACATAGAGCTCAAAATCGCATAGATAATAGCTGCGGAAAAAAGTAGCCTATGTCACTCTGTGATAATGTAGCTTTCTAACGGCAAAATAATTTTTGAAATCGGTCCAGTAGTTTTTAAGTTTATTTGTTACATACAAAAATACAAATCTTTCCTCTTTATAATATTAGTGTAGATGTGTAGATAGACTGTCGCAAAATTGGTAAAGGACTTAATGGGCCGATTATAATTTTGACGTGACAACGTCTAATAAATCTATGAACGCCAGCTGCACGCACGAAAAAGGATGACTCAGTGTAACGTACATAACGCATTGTCGAGCCGATGAACGATCGGAGCGAGAGCGCGGCACGAGCAAGCGAAAGGCACAATCGGCAAAAGTATGCAATCATTTCATCAATGTTTTGTTAAGACGTTGTCACGTTAAACTATCGTCCGTAAACCGACTTTATTTACATAAGACGACGTGCTATATCGTGTTGTATCATGATGATGATGATGACATAAGACGTGTGCTGTACGTGTGTACGTGGCTTCCAATGAAAAATGGTAGAAAAAGCCTAGTTAAAAAAAAGCTGTACCTAAGGAATAATTCCCTCTCATTCTGAGAGGAGGCCTGTGCCCTGCAGTGGGACCTACCTATATAGGCTGCGATGATGATGATGAAAGAATAATCTAGAGCCGTGCTATCAACGCGTGCTATGCTTCTACAACAGTCGAAGTGATAGTGGACAATAAGGATTCACTTATCAGCGTTAGCAAATAAAAGATAACAGGAGTGTTAGTTCGTGAGTTTTTAACCGTAAACGGATTTAATGTAACAGTTTTCAAAATATTCAACAGGTAAAAGATAACAAATGGAACATTATTAACTCGCATTAACAGGAAAACTTTACAATTTCTACGGGCACCCAAAGATTTGGCTACCCGCAAAGTAACGCTTGGATCAATCAAAATTAATGCTACTACGAAATTTCAATTGTATGGATGGATTTAGGTTATCAACTTATCAAAATGTCGTCACCATTGTGTAAAAAGCTCGTATCTCAAAATCGATAATATGGCCAAGTGAACTTTAGTACATGTGCAGCAAGGTTCAGTTTGGTTTACATATTGATTAGAGATACGAGCTTTTCTTAAAGTATTGACCATATCTAGTAGAATGCGGTAGTATCTTTGTAAATGAGAATAAACGTAGTCGACGTGCAAGAACAAGGTAGGTAGAGCTGAGACTGACAATCGCATTCGCCATCTTTTTCTGCCTCAAGACACATGTCCGTGTGAAAGAAAGAAGCAGCGAAAACGATTGTGATTGCGAGTGCGTTAGACAATAAGATCTCTGTGCGCTTATCATTTAACTCTTTTTATTAAACCGTATAACATGATTATTGATTACGGAAAGAGATGGTGAAAGCAATAGCAAGCGCCTGTGCGTTAGACAATACCTATGCCCTTAGATTATTTATGCACTAGATGGAGCGTCAGTAGCAAACATTGCGATTGCGATACAAAACGTCCACAAATCCAATTGACAGCTTCATATTACGATCGCGTTACGTCATTCCGGTTGTCACTGTGTGCGTGTTCAATGATACCAGTTAATTTCACATTCCCCAAAATGTGGGGAAAGTGAAGCTGATTGGGGAATGTGTGGGGAGAGCTTCAATTCGGGGAAAATGAGGGTATGAGCACAAATACGCGACATTTGACATCAAGTTTCTGCTAGTCTTGATTAATTTCCTACAATTCATTATTCGCAACAGCTCTAAACTAAGTCACTCGGTCCACAATTTTTCATTCCCTACACGTGGGGAATTTCGACAATGCGTTTGGGGATTTTAGCATATTACTATTGGCAACCCTGCAAATGACGCAAATGACATATAAGCCAACTATTGGCTTATATTTTTACGAGACGTTTCCATACCACCAAAGCTCTATCTAGTGCATAAATAATCTAAGCCTTTGGTTTAGTCAACATTAATTTACCGCCCCCGCAATTTTTTAAGTCTACCTATCAACATGACGGTAGGAGAGAGATGGCATGAAAGGACATGAAAGGGACAATTCAAAATAAAAGTTAATTTATGAAAGGGAATACACATTTTTAAATATGCGAAAATAAACAACTAAGCGAGTTAGGTATGAAGTATCTTTTTTGTATTTATTTTTCAACTTCATTTTTTATTACTTTTACGGTCATGGATATTTCAAACTAAATACAAACTGAAATATAGATGCACAGAAAAAACCCCAGAAAAAAGACCAATGCTGGGAATCGAACCCAGGTCTTCAGCGTTCCGTGCTGCGTGCTTACCCCTACACCATCACCTTCTGGTGGTAGACCAGTGATGGTGTAGGGGTAAGCACGCAGCACGGAACGCTGAGGACCTGGGTTCGATTCCCAGCAGTGGTCTTTTTTCTGGGGTTTTTTCTGTGCATCTATATTTCAGTTTGTATTTAGTTTGAAATAAACAACTAAGAATTTGATTAATGAAATTTATTGTGTTTCATTTCAATAGTTTAAATAATAAACGCTTCCTATATAGGAAGCTTCCTAAATTTGATTTGTTCCTTTTAATACGTGTCCCTTTCATATCACCTATTTGAGTTGTTGATATTTATGGGCGGTGGTGATCATTTTCCACCAGATGACCCGCTTGCTCGTTTGCCTCCCTCTAATAATAAAGTAAAATAAAAAACTCTCCCCTAGTAGATGCGTCAAAATATTGGTAACTCATTACAAGTAATCGCGGTAAGTAACCCTCATCATCGTCAGGTTATATTTAGCTTCTACCACCAGCTTTTCGCAGAACTTCACTAAATTGTGGTGCAGCCTCAAGTATTCGTGACTAGCCCAGGCCTAATACCTACCTGTTTTCCTAAAATGTACAATTCTTAAAACGTCTGTGTTTTCATAATGTTAGCGCTTTTATTTTGACAGTTTTCTTAAAACGTCTGCCTGCAATTTAAAACGTTTACAATTTTATCTCAGGAATATTCATAATGTTTACATTCCTATAATATTAGCATAACCATAAGTTTAGCTTTTCCGTTAGGTTCACTTTTTTAATAAATAATATAATTATAATTATTTTTTTTTTATTTACTTAATTCTATATTTGTATGATTTTTTTAATATGTAATTTATTATATTTTAATTTGAAAAGATGACTTTCTGCCAAGTTTCTTGCGGCGCATTCTTCTTGGCAATGATGGTCCTTACGAAAGCGCTGGTAGTTTAAAAAAAATGTCATGTGAAAGAGCCCTTTGCGGCCTACTTGCAGAATAAACGTTTTGATTGTTTTTTTGATTTTTTTTTTATAATAGGTCTTATAATGTTTGTTTTCCCATACCTAATGTCTGCTTTATTTTCAAATCAATCTTCTAAACGTAAAAGGCTTAATTGCTTGCTTAATTGTTTAGAGATGGTATAAGGCCCTGGGAGGAAGTAGGATTTTCGCTTTAAAATGACAAAGATATTTTAAGTGAATATTGCAGACATTTTGGGAATAAAAATTTACTGGAATGCCAAAATTGTAAGGAGGTGGATATTTTGAGGTTGCAGACATTTTGGGAATAAAGTATTTGCCACACTGGATGCGTTCTGCGGTCGCGGTCAGGTCAAATTGAACGCAGCCCGCATGAACAACATTGTCAGTTTCTGTATATCTACTATATAAAAATAAGTCGGGTTTTCCTTCCTGACGCTATAACTCCAGAACGCACGAACCGATTTCCACGGTTTTGCATTCGTTGGAAAGGTCTCAGGCTCCGTGAGGTTTATAGCAAAGAAAATTCAGGAAAAATTTCAACAGAAAAGCGGGAAAATCTTTTTTCACATACAGCGCCATCTCTGATACATAGCATGTACTACAAACCAATACTATTCTCCGCGGACGGAGTCGCGGGCAACAGCTAGTTTTGTATAGATATGCGATCTGACCGTGCGGTCCGTGCAGGCAGATCGCACGCACGCGCTATATAATAGAGACCGACAATATAGTTCATACATAATGCGGGCTGCGTTCAATAAGACCTGACCGCGACCGCAGAACGCGTCCAGTGTGGCAAATGTCTGTCATTCTTGGAGACAGACTATAAGAAGCTGGCATTTTGGTTAAAATACATTTTAGTAAAACGAACATTTCAGGCCTGAGCCACGTGACTGGCGGCGCGGCGAGCGTCTCCGTTCATTGCACGTTCGGTGCTGCCCTGCAAGCCCTAAAACGCAGTAAGAGCAAAAAACAGTTTCGAGAAAAACGCAAACGCTGGATTTCTTATATTTCTATATTAAAGTTCGGCCAAACCACTGCTTATAATACTTATGGCGAAAGTACGGAATCGCATGCGACGCATCGTATCCGCACCGTTTTTATCGCATGCCCTCCATATTGGGTATGTATTACAATACCGAAGTGCGAAAGACCGAATGTATTGAAACATCGAATGGGTCAAAAGACCGACACGATTTTTTTCTGAAACCGTTAACTTTTTAAGATTGTTATAAAACAAACCTAACCTAACCTAATTCTGTATGATGCCGTTTTAATAAATTCTGAAAAGATTACGGTTTCAGAAAAAAATCGTGTCGGTCTTTTGACCCATTCGATGTTTTAATACATTTGGTCTTTCGTACTTCGGTATTGTAAAACACACCCCTCCATATTATAGTCGTGACATTTACGACACGTCACTGCGATTCCGCACCGTTAGCGTATTTTGAGCAGCGGTGTGGACATAGGTACTAGGATGAAAACGGTATGAATACGATGTGTCACTTGCAATTCCGTAATGTCTCCGTATTTTTAACCCCCGACACAAAAAGAGGGGTGTTATAAGTTAGACCGCTATGTGTGTGTGTGTGTGTGTCTGTCTGTGGCATCATAACTTTTAAGCGGGTGAACCGATTTGGATGCGGTTTTTTTATTTGAAAGCAGGTTTCTAGGCGATATGGTTCTTAAACATGTTTTATCAAAATTGGTTTAGCAGTTTCAAAGTTATCAGCTCTTGTGTTAGCTGCGGAAGGGATCTTAGACGCATTATGGGCATTTTATTTGTGACCAAATTGCGTTGGGAGTTTTTTGAAATTTTTATTATACTTAATTATAAACAGAGGTATTGCCAAACCTTGACTATGGTGGAATTTTCTAATGGGATGTGGAATACTGTGGTTAACCGGTAATATACGCAATGATCAGAAAAAAACATAGCCACGACATGGCACGACCTTATTGATATACTTGTAACAAAATATACGTCAATGACACATGACAATGTCATAGATGCACTCAGCCAGATCACTAGTGCATTACGTGTAACGCAAGCTCACTGGTGATAGTGTTTATAACTAAAGTCAACGTATCGGGTAAATAATGTTTAGGTATGCAATTTCGGTTACTGATAATTATTACACAGCTACGAGGGTTATCAACGGTTCAAAAATAAGGTGTAAGATGTGATTTCATAATATCTGTGTTTGTAATGAAGTGTAATTAAAATAACGTTTTGTTAATAATGTAATTTTATACAACACAAACTTTTTTCACGACGGGTACTGTATTCTTCTAGTGTCGTTTAATCTTCACATAATGTGAAAAAACTTTAGGTCAATCGACTTAAAATATTATGACATTTTACTGTTTTACAACAGCGTTTCCCAACTTCTTTCAGCCATGGACCCCTAGGAAGGAAATCAAGCACAGTTTTCACGGACCCCCTTAATAAAATAAACAGCTAAAAAAAATCGTATTACGTATTTATTTTAGTTATTACAGATACAAAATAGGTACTTATAACTGTTTATCGCGGACCCCCATACATATACTCGCGGACCCCAGGTTGGGAAACACTGTTTTACAAGATTATTTTGTCATACGCATAAAGAATTCAACCACTACTACTACTACTACTAGTTTTTCGCGATTATTTATTCTCTATCCCCTTAAAAAATCTATTTTAGTAATTAGCTTGCTTGTAAAACACTAGTGCATTCCACTTAGAACCGGCCAGAGTATGGCACTCGCCGCATTGCTTTTGTAATTTTTTCGCATGAATTGTATGACATTTCCTCTCTATTGGTGAGTCATCGTCATCCCAGCCCATATCCCCACTGCAGAGCACAGACCTCCTCTCAGAATGAGAGGGGTTGGGCCGTAGTTCACACCCGGGCCCATAGCAGATTAGGAACTTCACACACACCATTGAATCTTTTCGCATGTTTATAAAGGTTTTCTCACGATGTTTTCCTTAATCGTAAATTTCAATTGTAATTTCGCACATAAATTCCGAAAAACTCTGAGGTACTAGCCGGGATTTGAACCCACGACCCTCTGCTTGAGAGGCCATGGGTCAAACCACTAGGCCACCGCGGCTGTTGGTGATTATCTCAGTGATAATGCATTTACAAGTGAAGCTAAAATAATATGAATTTAAACATTTTTATCATTATAACCTTTGACATTTGTTGTTCATTGATTAGGTAATAGGTAGTAACCGGCTATTTTCCGCAGCTGGACATCTCTACGCGCTTGATTTGCGTAATTTCATCAGATAAATTTATTAATTAATAAATTATTATTAAATTTTTGATCTTTTTGCGTTATTAATATATTATTATCTACAACTCAGCAACTTAAGGTGCTCGCAGCCCGTTCATTTTAAAGTCTTCAATAACAAAATTATATTATTTATAACATTTTCTTATTTCTTTCTTTAGATGTACCTACATACCTCTTCTAATCACCGTGATTTTAAAAATGAATAAAACTGTTAAAATAATGATAAAAACCAGACAAACTAGGTTTTACAAGTAATTTATGCATGCCTACACCCATTTCTAGTTTCTAGTTTATATTTCCTTAGTTTTTTTTTATGTTATTTTAGATTTTATAGTACTACCTATTATAATATATGGAAGAGCCGGGGCTTCCCAATACAAGCATTTTTGCTTACCGGGCGGCTCCATCCGTTACCATAAATGTATGTTCTAAATTTTTGAAAATAAAGAATTTTGTATTTTTGTATTTTTGTTGTATTTTCACGAAAATCTCATTACGTTGTCTTCTGCACCAATACAAATTCAGTTGTCAATTTCAGTGGTCAATTTCAGCTGTCAATTTCAGTTATGTTAGTTGAAGCAGTAAGTTCGCAGCTCATCGATCGTACAAGCTTTTTCGCAACACTCCGAAACAATGAGTTGTCGTTTTCCCCTTCCGTTGAGAATATGAGCATCTTTTGCTGCCATCCAAGGTGAAATATACTCTAGATCATAGCCGTATGAGTCATATGATGATCGCTTCGCATGTTCTGACCGTTTGATGGCATAGTCTTCATAACAGAGGAATTCGAGAGCCCTGGAAAGTTGTCTTCCGCAATACCTGTGACCAGGATCTTGAGCCGCCACGCAACTGATGAGAACCAGAAGAATGAGAACTTGAATCTTCATGTTTCTTTTTGGGATACGGTTGTGTGTAGCAAGTTAAAGTTGAATTTGTAATGTGAGGTATAAATTTTAGTCAAGCCCTTTTATACTACTGGAGCTCATCAATATTCGGGGTTTAAAAGCATGATATAAGGCAGGTTAATGAGAAATGACGGTATACATGTGGGCTGTTACATGTTTCAGTTATTTGACGTCATTTCTGTGGCTAGAAATATGGAAATTGGTGCGGCGTGGGATGATATCCTATAATATTTTTATCACTACTCATGCTTGTTAAGTTCATATCGTTCGTTCGTAAGTTGGAAACTGCTCTGAAGGTAGCTTTCAAATTTAAAGAAAACAAAAAAAATCTTAATGAATTATAATAATATATCATTTATTTCAGATTAAAAATTCTTACTATGTTAAAAAAAAAACATAAAATATTGTATGTGCTTTTTCGTTTGCAAATCACTTCCCTGAGTAATCTTCGATTTTGTAATGTGGTGCAACGAAAATCTGGTAAGCTAGAAACGTGGTAAAATAAGGTAATGTAGTATTTCGAAAAATCTGGTATGGCTCAGGCACAAGCGTAAAATATACAACGTGAAGACGAGCTACAGGACTTTTTTCACGGTAGCATGAAAGATTTGCTCTCAGACTAGGGATTCTTCCTTTAACCTTCTGAGGCCCAAACTATATTTAACCCCCGAAACAAAAAGTAGGGTGTTATAAGTTTGACCGCTATGTGTGTTTGTGTCTGTCTGTCTGTTTGTGGCATCATAACTCTAAAACGGGTGCAAGCTGGTTTCTTGACGATGGTTCTTAGACATGTTTCATCAAAATCGGTTCAGCCGATTCAAAGTTATAAGGTATTTTGTTAAGTGCGAAAGGGATCTTAGACGCAGAATGGGCATTTACTTATTTACCTTATTTTCAAGATAATGTGTGACCAAATTGCGTCGGGGTTTTTAAAATTTTTAATTTATAGTTATTAGGAAGTTTGTAATAACGACCCAGTGTCCTATTTAAAGGCAATTATACTGGTAGCCCAGGACTTTAATTATTACAAAAACATTATATACTTTAATAATATTTTAGACAATATTGTAATTGCTAATTAGTGCGTGTCCTTATTTTGGGACATTGGGACGCTATTTGATGAACTTTAACATTTACTTGGGCTGAAAGGATTACATTTTACAGTTCTGAAAATAAGACGTTGGGGCCCAGGAGGTTAAGACCTAAACAGCAATTTCGGGAGTGGGTAATCTCCTTGCAACCTCAATATCATCCGGGGTTTTTTCACAAATAAGCCAAACAATGCCCTGAATTGCGAGAAAAGTTCGCTTCGGGTCCTTTGAATAAATAATATTTGAATAGGGTTGAAAAGCTAACAAAAAAACTTAAACCTTGTAGAATAGAGTTCAAGAGGAATCTTAACGAAGACAACCGACCCTTTTCCAAAGGTCTCATACACCCTATACTGAGCGGTGGCCACGCACTTGGCCGATTCTTTTATTTATTTATATGATTTAACCATCGATTTTTTAATTTATTGAATCAGGCACTATATATTGTGGAAGTCAGGTTCAATTAACTGAAACAATTACTTTGCTCACCTGCGAACTTATGATAGCTACGCTTATGCAAAAAAGTTGTGTTCATGCAGTTCCTCCACCTCCCTCCACACTGTACGAACACACAAATTACATAAACGCATCTATCACGACCACCACACTAACTAACGCGTTTCGAAACCAACCAGAGCTCATCTTCAGAGCAACACAACCGTTCACCATTCTGCATGTGCTGCTCAAAATGTATTGTTCAAAAATAATTGCAAACGTGGTTTAAAATTCTTAGTCGTCACAATTTTTTCAATGTTACCCAAACAAAAGCCTTCAAATTATTTGATGTTTATCCCATAACAGAAATTTTGATAAATAACAAATAATGACACTTTAAAATTCTATTAATCACGCCCTTTGGCAACCCTGGAAGCGAACAAGGAGGGCCGGATAAGCAGGGTGAGGCCCTAAGATTAAGATCAAACGGGAGTTCTTCGTAATGGGGCTTTCAGGCATTATTTTACCGTAACACAGTTTACAGAAAGTATTGTTAAACGTGGTTGGAGGGAGAAGAATAGTACATTACTACAGAGGCCAGGAAGTAAGGGGTTGCCGGTCGAATACAATACATGTAGACGTGTATCACCGAGGTTAAGCAACGTCGGGCGCGGTCAGTACTTGGATGGGTGACCACCTGGTTTCATTTTTGTTTTTTGAATGTTTTGTTATGACGTTGTCACGTTAAACTATCGTCCGTAAACCGACTTTACAGACAACCGGTTTTTTAATGGCTGGGCGCCATGATGCTGTGTCACAAATTTATGTGGAATGGAAATTAAAAAAGACCATCTTGCAGGCCTAGCCTTCAATTTCGCACGAAATTCCACTAACGACCTCTCGTCTAGCCGCACCTAAAACGTGATACTTTGCGCCCTATTATAAAGAATAACATCAATATTTCATTGAAGGTTTGAGAAAAGGTATTTACCGACTTCAAACAAAAAGATTTCATTACTTAGCTTGGTTTTGGGTCCCAATCCATGATCAAATTGAGGATACAATGTCTTGAACAAAGGTCAGGTCAAGAGTGTCCGCCACCGGCGAGCATACTATGAAAATACTAATGACTAACGAGTGTTATGGAAGCGAAAGATCGAATCGTATCAGGTGGAAACAAATAGTCTCTGCCTACTTTTGCTGGGAAGGTGCGTGATTGTATGTATGTGTACATATGTATGTATGTGTCCCATTGTGTTGTCAAAGGCCTTATCTTGACCTCTACATCTCCCTCACCAGAGTTATATTTGGCCACGCCGTCATCTCGCTATCTCCGCCTCAGCCTGCCTTGCCGTCGGTGTCCGTCAGGCAGTACCCATTCTACGTGGTTGAGTGTACCCATTTTTGTGAGTGCATCCAGCAGACATGCCCGGCCCAATTGCATTTAAACTTGACTGTCCCTTTTTCCCACATCATCGATTCGAGTTGAAGAACACAATGTGGTGTTCCAGATTCGACAAATTTTTAATCCCGCAAGCCTTGTCGGTTACTAGCCATTGGATTACTAGTTTGTAAACCAAATTAATAATAATAATAATAATGATTCTTTATTTCCATAATAATGTACAGGTATCTTATACAAATATATGTGGAAACTAGATAAAATCATAAATAAAGTGGGCCACAGCTGCCAAACCAGGTTTAAAACCTGAATGTCAGCAGTCGGAGCTCTTCCATGAAAGCAATAAAAGTGCTGAAATCTAGCAACAACACAATCCTACAATAGTTAATAGTTGCAGTTCAAAGTGTACCAGCTGAAACGCTACTATCTCCCCTTAATGGAGCTAAAGTTACGCAATTTACCTACGACACATACTTAATTAATTTTTATTCGGTCATTATAGTAATCAAATTCGGGTCCTACATATTTACAAATACAAATGAATTCTGTATGTGAATACACATTCACTTGTACACCTTCAAAATGAACCAGCTAAATACATAAACCATCTTATACTACCAAACGCTCAAACATCCATGATGCCTTTTCATTCGTGCCGGTTGCCGCATATTAAATACAGAACACAACATGCAAATGGCCGATATTTTTAACTACTTTTAACATTTCCCTACTACGGTACAAGCCTGATAAAATAAAGAGCAATTTATAACATTTAGTAGGTAATTAATTATTATTAAACTAAGTTTTAGCTCGTAAATCAACATTTACATCGAAGTTTCGCTTCTAGTCACTTTTGGAAAACAATCAGTCTTTTTAACCGACTTCAAAAAAAAAGGAGGTTCTCAATTCGTCTGTATGTTTTTTTTTTTTTTTTTTTTTTTTGTATGTTTGTTACGCGATTACTCCCTCAATTGTGAACCGATTTTCAAAATTATTTTTTTGTTTGAAAGAGTATACTCCTGAGGTGGTCCCATTGGCACCAAGTCAAGATCTGATCATGGAATCCTAGAGAAATCGAGGGCAACCTTCAAATTTTACAGGCAAACCTATGGTGATTTTAGCATTTTTAGCATCAAGTGAAGTATTTGCACTCAGAAAGTATCATTTGGTAAACTGGACCTGCTGAAGAAGACTGTAGATGGCCAACGGAACTCCTCAACGGGTCAAATCTTGCAAGTTAAATTTGAACCGGTTTCCAATTGAGCTGAAATTTTGCAGGCATATGTAAATTGGATGACGATGCAATATTATTATGACATGGAGCTGATCTGATGATGGAGCTGAAAGATGGCCATAGAAACTCTGTAATAAAGCGATACGACCGCATTGAGTTTGGGCTCATTTGATTTGTCTTGACGAGTACTTTGATCCTAGATGGTAACTAGGATCTGAAGATGGAGTTAGAAGGTGACCATAAGAACTCCGTAATAAAACGACATAACCCCATCGAGTTTGAGCTCATTTGATTCGTCTTGAAGAGTACTTTGATAACCAGGGTCAAAAAGTACAGTCAGCAAAGAGTGCCTGTTGTATCGCTTAATGTTGATTGTTCTAAAAATTTCTGGCCAAGAATGTTTGGCATACTGTTGAAAGTCCTAAAGCATATTTGTTCGTTCTTTATTGATAACAAGAACATCGGATTACCTACAATATTAATTGGCCAAAGCAGTCCTAAGAGTTGTGTAAGTCATTCACCTAAACTATAAGTAGGTATGGCCCCTACAAAGAAAAGGGGGCAATAAAAAATACCTACAAACCACCTCCCGTTTAACCTGGTTAGGTTCGTCAGTTACCTTGCGCTCTTTAAAGCGGAATAGAGGGGGGGCTCGGGGGGCGGAGCCCCCCGCTAAAAAAAATACTGTCAAACCGCCTCCCGTTTAACCTTACCAGATTCGTTAGTTACCTTGCGTCTCTCAGAGTTAAAATTGAAGCCTTGGTACTGGAAGGGGGGCTCGGGGGGCGGAGCCCCCCGTAATATAAAACACCTTCAATCCACCCCCTGTTTAACCTGGTTAGGTTCATTAGTTCTCTAATATCTTACGTCACTCAGAGTGGAAATTGAAGCCCCGCCCTTCGAGGGGGGGGGGGGTCTTGGGGGGCGGAGCCCCCCGCAATAAAAAATATTCTTACACCACCTCCCGTTTAACCTGGTTAGATTCGTCAGTTATCTTGCGTCCCTCAGAGTGGAAATAGAAGCATCGCTACTGGAAAGGGGGCTCGGGGGGCCGAGCCCCCCGTAATAAAAAAAGAACCTTTAAACCATCCTTCGTTTAACCTGGTTAGGTTCGTTAGTTACCTTGCGCTCTTTAAAGCGGAATAGAGGGGGGGCTCGGGGGGCGGAGCCCCCCGCTAAAAAAAAATAGTATCAAACCGCCTCCCGTTTAACCTTACCAGATTCGTTAGTTATCTTGCGTCTCTCAGAGTTAAAATTGAAGCCTTGGTACTGGAAGGGGGGCTCGGGGGGCCAAGCCCCCCGTAATAAAAAAAAAACCTTTAAACCATCCTTCGTTTATCCTGGTTAGGTTAGTTAGCTACCTTGGATCCCTCAAAGCGGCCCCCCGCTATAAAAATACTGATGATATGGTTCCAGCGGAAGACCAGCGTCAGCTGCATAGCCGACATCATGCTGAGTTGGGACCATTTCGTGATAATGTTGTATCTGTTACCGTTCTTTCACCTGTTAATTTAAGATTATGTCACGAATAAATATTTTTTCTTTCTTTCTTTCTTTTTTCTTTCTGATAAACCACCTCCGATTTAACCTGGTTATATTCGTCAGTTATCTTGCATTCCTCAGAGTGGAAATAGAAGCCTCGGTACCGACCGGCAGAGGAGCTTAGGGGACGGAGCCCCTCGTAATAAAAAAAATCCTTTGAAACCACCCCCCATTTAACCTGGTTAAGGTTAGTTAGCTACATTGCGTCCCTCAAAGTGGAATTAGCAGCCGCGTTCTTGGAGGGGGGCTCGGGGGGCGGAGCCCCCCGCAATAAAAAATACAGACAAACTACCTCCCGTTTAACGTGGTTAGATTCGTCAGTTATCTTGCGTCCCTCAGAGTGGTAATAGAAGCCTCGCTAATGGAAAGGGGGCTGGGGGGGTGGAGCCCCCCGAAATAAGAAATACCCTCAAACCACCTCCCGTTTCACCAAGTGGAAATAGAAACCTCGGTCCCGGTAGAGGGGCTTGGGGGCGGAGCTCCCGTAATAAAAAAAAACCTTTAAACCACTTCTCGTTTAACCTGGTTAGGTTAGTTAGCTGCCTTGCGTCCCTCAGGGTGAAAATAAAAGCCCCGCTCTTGGAGGGGGGGGGGGGGCTCGGGGGGCAGAGAAAAACCGCAGTAAAAAACCTGTTAAACCATCTACCGTTTCATTTGGTTAGATTCGTCAGTTATCTTGCGTCCCTCAGAGTGGTAATAGAAGTTTTGATACCGGAACGGGGGGCTCGGGGGGCAGAGCCCCCCGCAAAAAAAAACCTTCAAACCATTCCTTGCTTAACCTGCTTAGGTTCGTTAGTATCTCGTATCCCTCAGATTGGAAGTGGTAGGCTTGCTACCAGAGAGTTGGCTCGGGGAGCGGAGCCCCCCTGCAATAAAAAAATACCTTCAAACCATCCCACGTTTAACCTGCTTAGGTTCGTTAGTTACCTTGCGATCCTCAGATCGGAAACAGAAGCCGGGCTTCGTCTACTGGCTACGCCTACGCATCTTTTTTATACCAAAGCAACTAAAAAGCCAAAAATAAAAAATAGAACCGCCTTCAAAAACACCCAAAAAATATTATTTAAAAATTTAACCGACTATAATGAGCATTATAATATCTTTCTACTAATCTGTTTGAAGTCGGGCCTCAGCTCGAGACAGCAGGAGTGGACCTAGTAATTAAATTAATAAATAAATATCCCGGGACAATTCACACCAATCGACTTAGTCTCAAAGTAAGCAAAGCTTGTGTTATGGGTACTAGGCAACGGATAAACATACTTATATAGATAGATACATACTTAAATACATATTAAACACCCAAGACAAACATTCGTGTTTTTTATACAAATATCTGCCCCAACGCGGGGACCGAACCTGGGACCTCAAGCTTATAGTAGTAATTTAACTTACCTACATAGATAGATACCTACTATCTATTGGGCGTCTACTACTCCTGCTAGCTCGTGCTGAGGCCCGACTTCAAACAGATTAGTAGAAAGATATTATAATGCTCATTATAGTCGGTTAAATTTTTAAATAATATTTTTTGGGTGTTTTTGAAGGCGGTTCTATTTTTTATTTAAAATTTTTATCATTAAACTTTCTTCACTGGAATATTTGGATCGTCAATAATAATAACGAAATTGGGTAAAAGTTTCTGATAAACATTAAACAATATTTTCTTGAATGTAACTTCCGTATAACATAAACCCAGTACGATAATTCACTGGAGTATAAAGACATAAATATCTATGGAACCTTTAAAAAATATAAGTATTTGAGAATTTGTCAAAACTTTGTCTTTTTTTTTCCTTCCCAGATTTAGCATTTCACCTAGATGAAGTGTAACATTAATTTTTTACTCTTAATAATTTTCATTTGCCATATTTGAGCATATAAGGTTTTCCTTAAAATAAAATAAAATAATTTTTACAGCTTCGAGATCTAAAATGTCTTTATATACCTACCAGTGAAAATCATACAGAATTTTTTGTTACACGCTGTATAACAGGTGGATAATCATGGTGGTGGTGAACAATTAGTTACCACTAACGGTATTACAAATACATACTCGAAAAATAGCTGCTACGATGGATAGCCCCAAATAACTAGTTTTCACAGAAAAAAGAAAAAAAAAATAGACAAACACATCAATCAAATATTAAAAAAAAAAACACTTGAACCACTTTGAGAAACACAAACGAAGGTTATAAAAACTGCGGTACTTAGTTGTTTGACCTATGCGTGGCCTCTCAAGCAGAGGCTCGTGGATTCAAGCCCAAGCTCGCACATCTGAGTTTTTCACAATTTATTCAATTAATTAGGTAAGGGCTAAAGTCGCAAGTAAACCTACGCACAGGTCCCCACGCCACGACAATATGGTCAGCGGCAGGAAAAAAGAAAAAAAAATCCATCACAATCAGTATTATGTATCGTGTAACCTTGAAAATCGACATCTGAACACACAATCAACTAAGTACATGAAAATGATGCATTTTTTTACTCGTTGAACCATATTTTCTAGATATTTTATCACAACAAACCCTGGGTTACTACAAAGGTAATTTACCCAACAAAGTGATCACATGAGTTCGTGCTTATCTGTGCTGCAGCGATCTCTTTCTGTTCAACAAACGATCTGAGATGCAAGATAAGACTTGCAATTAGCTAGGAGCTTGTGAAACTAGATACTAGGTAAGAACAGGGGGGCTACTACGAAATTCGATTTACGAACTTCGTAGCATGCCATTCCTTTCACTCTTCTGTTTAATATTATTAGCGTGAACGGGACAGCACGATATGAAGTTCGAAATTCAAATGTGAAGGAAATCATCGAGAAGTGCAACTTTTGAAGCGACCGAAAAAGCGAAAGCACTTCGATACATGGGTCTAGGCATCGAATACGACTTTGTCCCATTCAGCCATTCCCTTTAGGTCTCGACCCCTGGTCCGTGGGGTCCTTGCTATGAAGCTCTATGGAACAATATCAAAGAGGTAAGTTGGCGTCTCCTGATACCGAAGAGCTTCCTTCCATAGCTTAGCTACTCAAATAGGAAACGCTTTTCATAATATAATTTACCTAGTTATAATTTTATTATTGTTAATTATTGTTGTATTTGTTTTCTTTTCTTATTGTACCTACTTTTAGTCTAGCATAGGTATAAATATTGTACAATTATTATTACATTTATAAATGTTAGGCTAAAAAAATGATGTAATTTTATACGTTAACATTTATAAAATGTACCTACAAAACAACGAGTTAAAGCTAATATATATGTAACATATAATAGAACAGAAGACACAATTTCAGTTATGCAAAGAGGAAGAACTCGAGATTGAAATAATTGCCCGCCCCCCGAAATTGAGTTGTCATCTGAGTTTGCGAGATATTTTCATTTCGGGAACCTTTAACAAGTTAGGAATGTGAAGAGAAATCGTGCAAGGGCGTCTTTATGAATATGCTGGTTGATATATTCTAACTTATTTGTTCTACCTTTTCTTTGAAATCACTTAAAAATCAATACTCGACACAGTGTTGAAACATAAAGTTCAAAAAAAGAGTAGAACGCAACACACAATGGTCATTTGACATCTCTAATATATAAAAATCTCGTGTCACGGTGTTGTTTGTTATCGGACTCCTCCGAAACGGCTTGACTGATTTTTATCAAATTTTTTCTCTACATTTGGTAGGTCTGAGAGTAGGTCGTAGGCTAATTTTTCATACCCCTTTTCTGCGGACGGAGTCGCGGGCAACAGCTAGTAATACTATAATATTCGGTGAAAATATTATTTAGACGACTTTTTCTGGTCGTGTATTTTACAGATATTAGGTTAGGTTAAGTTTAACAAAAAATTATAGAGTTGTCGATTTCTGAGAAAATTGCATTATATTATATCATTAGTCATTACTAGTTGTTGCCCTGCGACTATATCCATCTGCAAAGAATAGGGGTAATAAAACAGAGCCTCCGACCTATTCTCAGACCTACCAAATATAATTCATAATTCATAATTCATAATTTCTTTATTGTACATAAATATCAATTACAACAGAAATAACAATAATAAGATTTGTCACATTAGAAACCAGGCGATATAAATATACGTAACAATTTCACAATTTTGGTTGCACTGGCCCCTACACTAGGCTCAGCCTGTTTCGTAGGTAACCAATTCCGATGCGAGTTGACATAATTGATGCGAAAATCTAATAAGAATCCCTTGGCTAAGAAACAAATGGATCTAAGTAAAAATTAAATACTATATCTAAGATTTAAATTACAAATACGGTAGTTACGTGCGTGTGTGTGAGTTTGTGTGTGTGTGTGTGTGTGTGTGTGTGTGTGTATGTGTGTGTGTGTGTGTGTGTGTGTGTGTGTGTGTGTGTGTGTGTGTGTGTGTGTGTGTGTGTGTGTGTGTGTGACTGTATGTGTGTGTGTCTGTATATGTGAGTGTATGTGTATGAGTGTAAGTGTGTGTGCTTGTTATTTTATTTTATTCTTATTATTTAGTTACTCTCATTAGGGCCTCTATATCGTTATATGAGAGGGAGCGAAGCCATGCAGAGATTTTTTTCTTAGCGTCCTTGACGGATAAATTCTTAATAGGAATCCTAGAATTGGTTCTGTTATAAAGAAAAGGATGAATGAAGTTAGGTAACCTTTTAGCGAAAGCTGAGTTTGTTGGAGGCACAAAGACTTGAGCAAAAATTTTATAAAAATCGGTCAAGCCGTTTCGGAGGAGTTCAATAGCAAACAACGTGACACGAGATTTTTATATTTTAGATTAATTATGTATATTGTTCATTCATCAAATTCATCATCAATATCCCAGCCTACACATATACGTCCCACTGCAGGGCACAGACCTCCTTTCAGAATGAAAGGGCTTGGGCCGCAGTTCCCACGCGGGCCCAGTGCCGATTGGGAACTTCACACACATCATTGACTTTGCTCGCAGGTGCACCGTAAAGCTCAGTTTAAAAGTAATTTCGCACATAAGTTACTAAAACTCAAAGTTGACAGCTCGGCCTTACGAGGCCATTGGTCAAATTACTAGGATTTTGTTTTCATCCCAGCCTATACGGGTCCTACTGCGGGGCACAGGCCTCCTCTCAGAATGAGAGGGCTTGGGCCGTAGTTCCCACGCGGGCCCAGTGCGGATCGGGAACTTCACACACACCACTCACGATGTTTTCCTTCATCGTAAACTCATGGTAAATTACAAATGTGATAGATAACGCACATAAATTCCGAAAATTCAGAGGTGCGAGGACTCGAACCCACGGCCCTCTGCTTGAGAGACCATAGTTCAAACCACTAAGCCATAACCGCTTTTTTTAGGATTTTGTTTGTCCATTATTATTTCAAACTTTAACAAACTGATAGAGGTAACGCCACCAGAGTTGAGGCCACGCACACAACCACATCTCATGTAATGACAGCGGGATTTTGACGTTGTGTTGTCGTTAAACGTCAACACAACGTCAAAATCCCGCTGTCATTACATGAGATGTGGTTGTGTGCATGGCCTCAACTCCGGTGGCGTTACCTTTACGTAGTTCCAATAAACCTCTATTTGTCTGGAAAAACACACTTCAAATTAGATGTTGCCCTGTCGAGCACGACCGCCCTTTATTTACCCAAGAAAAGGCTTTTTGTCTTCGAGCCAAATAATAGAGTTGCGCCCAACAACAGGAGTTCAATAAAAACCTTCGTGTTTCTTATCTTTGTAGTTGCTAATTGAATCTGAAACTACGAGGTTTGCCCACTGAGTGCTTGGAGCACTAAAACACTCGCAGTAGTCGATATTTTAAGGATTTTCTGAAGTCATTTTATATTGGTTTGCTGGGACCCCTCAATTCTTAATTGTACCTATTTCATTTCTATTTTTTTTTGACGTGACAACGTCTAATATATCGATGAACGTCGGCTGCACGCACGAAAAAGGATGACGCAATGTAACGTACAAGTTCCGTACATATTGTCCCGTACAAAGAGAGAGCAGTGAACGCCAGGATGTACAAGAGAGCAGCGCGCGCCAGGATGTACAATCATAGTACTAGCGCTCGGGTAATTTTTTAAGGGGGGTGGAGGGGGGAGGGGTGCGGGTGTATTAAAGGGGGATGAAAATTTCATTGATTTTGCCGTATGTTGCACCGTTTTCAAGATAAATTTGATAAAACACCGGTTCTCGTCCGATCACCGAGTTTAAGCAACGTCGGGCGCGGTCAGTACTTGGATGGGTGACTACCTGGTTTCATTTTTGTTCGTAAACCGTCTTTACAGACAACCGGTTTTTTGTTTTAGCGGCAATATCAATCCCTAGGTACTAATATTATAATTTCGAAAGTAACTGTCTGTCAATTACCTCTTCACGCTTAAACAAAATTTGATATCTTTGATCAATTATAACTGAAGATACACATTGCCGAACAAAATTCCCTTCAAAGAATGTCCGAACTTTTTTATTTGGTTGCGTAACAAATAAAATCATCACATACACAGAAATTTGAACCTAGTCTTTACTTCATTACAGTCGAATTTCGGTAGCGGCAAAACTCCACTTGACAGCTAAACTTGACAATTTCACGCAACGTTCTGAGAAAAAAGAAGGCCACTTTTATCAAAGTGGCGCTCATTTGGCTCGGACATTTTCGGGCGCACGACTGTGGATCTACAGTTATAATTGATCAAAGTTTGATATGGAGATAGTTTGAGACCCTGGGAAGGATATAGGATAGTTTTGTCTCAAAAAATGGCATAATTAAATTAATTCTTCGTGGATCTAGTTCACAATAGGTATGTATTAATTTCAGCTGTCTATCTATCACGGTTCTTGAGATACAGTCGTGATGGATAGACGGACGAACGACAATGGTGTGTGGGAAGTATGACCCAAGCCCTTTTATTCTGAGAGGACGCCTGTGCCTTGCTGTGCGACGTATATAAGCAGTGATGATGATGACGAGTTTAGCTTTTAGAGGGAGAGGATGATGCTCAATTTTTACAAAAAATTGCAAAGACCTCTCCGACGATTCCCTACACTATAATTATATATGTTTTATTTATTTATTTATATTTTATTTATAAGGATAGACGAGAGAAAAAAACACCCCCTCTTTACGTATATGGGATTGAAAGGTACCTTAAAAAATTTTTTTTTTCTTCATTTTTTTTATCACTTTGTCGGGGTAATTGCAACATGTATCCATGCAAAATAATAGCTTTCTAGCACTAATAGTCTACGCTAAGCGCGGACGGACGGACAGACAGACAGCCACGGCGAAACTATAAGATTTCCGTTTTGCCATTTTGGCTCCGGAATCCTAAAAAGTAACTTATAAATATTAGAGTAGGAAGTGGCGTAGTTAGCTAACCTTGGGCTCAAAATAAACAAAACGATAACAAATTCCCGATGAATTTATGCACTTGGAATGGCTCAGTCACTGTATGAAATATTCCGGATTCATTTTGATACCATCTTAATATACATATGCATTATACATGGTTACTTCAATACATATGTAACACTGACTCGAATTCATTTTTAAACTCGGGCCTTGCCCCTGCTGGGATTCGTACCCGGAACCTTTACTTCGTAATCAGTGTCACTAACCACTTATTCGGTGTCTACCTATGTACAAAACATTCAAAACACAGTTTTCAGGGTTCCGTACCCAAAGGGTAAAAACGGGGCCCTATTACTTAGATTCCACAGTCCGTCTGTCATGTATGTCACCTGGCTGTATCTCATGTATTGTGATAGCTAGAGAGTTAAAATTTTTACAAATGATGTATTTCTGTTGCCGCTATATCAACAAATACTCAAAATAAAATAAAGTTAAAAATTAAAGAGGGTCATCATACAAGAAACGTGTTTTTTCGGCGGTTTTAACAATATATTTTTAAATTGAAATTAACCAGATAGTTAAAACTTTCACCGATTATGTAGTACTGTAGCCGCTACAAATAACAAGTAATAAAAATATAAATACATTAAACATTAACGGGATCTCGATTAACCAACATAAAATGATCCCACACGGCGTACATTTTACTTAGAAGCAGGGCTCTGCTTATACTGGATTATTATAGTTACGGCTGTTTACGGCGTTTATTTTGAAATAACTAAAAATGTGTTCGGAACCCTCGGTGCGCGAGTCCGACTTGCACTTGGTTGGTTTTTTATTTGATCTATTTTAATTATCTGTAAGTTGTTCCAAAACTCAACGATAATCTTGTACCAGGCGACAGATCAACCTATACCAGTTTAAAAAAAAACACTTATTTAAGCGATGGAGTCAGTCATAATAAGTCAGTCTCAGTACTAGATATTTTCGCAAAAATGACATGGATTTTCACTTATTTTTCCAGATCGTTTATAACTTGGCCTCTCGGGTATCGTTGAGTTTAGGGGCACCCTTATACTCTATCACATTAAGAAGTACTTAGGTACTATTTAATTAATAACGCGGGCGAAATAAGAAATTCCCAAAAGAATCATTTCCTTTAAGCAAAAAGTTAGATAACTCTTAACAGCATTTTGAATAATTAACGGATCGGAATAAGGCAGATTCCTCATTTCAATAGATCCCGAAAACAATGCCTTTTCTTTGTTTTGATTGCAAAACAGGTACGATTTCAAAGGGCAGGCATCTTTGTTTCCAAAATTATCCAATTTCAGATAATCTTTTGAGATAATTCTGCGAGTTTTTTTGTGTTTCAAATGTCAAAAGTGTTGATATCAATCCTTAATTAGCTTTTGGAAAAGAGAGCAGCAACTTTTTTTTATTTCTTAGATGCAAAAACAAAACGATTAAGGAACGTAAACGTCACCATCAGACACAAGACGTCCAATGTTGTTAGGGAATACGTTGAAATGTACCAGCAATAGTTAGCGAAGCCTGAAATAATAGATTTTGGTGTAATTATTTTATTTATAGACAAAAAAGTTGTGGTTTACTAATTTTGAAGAGCAAAAATGAGGCGTTTCCCGTATTTTATTTTCAAATAGCAAGCAAAAATTTCCGAATATGTTTGAGAAAAAAATATTTTCAAAAAAGCTCTGATCAAGAGAAAAAAAACAATACCAAAGAGAATTTATCAAATTTTAAGTCTAGGTATTCACCAAATTCCTTAAATGAATAGCCAAATTTATGTTCAACGACAGTTGGCTGGTCAATTTTGGATGTAAATGGGGCTGGGCCAGGAAAAGTGGGAAGAGATTGAAAGGCGGGTGAATGTGGTCTGATTTAATTGAAGGAAGTAAGTGTTTGGCAAATTTGGTGTCTTTGAGAAAATGTACAGGACATCCTGTAAATAGACATCGAAATAAAATAAACTTTGTTTCGTTCGGTCTCGTGCATATCAAAGTCAAAGTGATTTTATTATGAACATAGGTATAACTGGTTACAGTGATGGAGACTTTTGACATGAAACGCTATGTTTTGCCAATAAGATAGATAAATTAAAGTTAGAATTAAATTAAAATACACAAACATAACACACAGCAGCACAGCAGGACAGGAGCGGATGACGACGTTTTACGAAGGCCCTCTGTACTACTGGGGTACTATAGGTCAACAACAACAACATAAAAAACATAACAAAAATAAGTAGAATTCCGGTATATCAACGCTGATAAAAAATAAATAAATATTAGGGGACAATCTTACACAAATCGACCTAGTCCCAAACTAAGCAAAGCTTGTACTATGGGTACTAGACGACGATTAACATACTTATATAGATAAATAAATACTTAAATACATAGAATACATGCATAACTCAGGAACAAATATTCGTGCTCATCACACAAATAAATGCCCTTACTGGGATTCGAACCCAGGACCTCTTGCTTCGTAGGCAGGGTCACTACCAACTAGGCTAAAGCGGTCGTTAATAAAGCTAATTATTTTATTTAAATTGTTCGTAAAATAATCTGCGGTAGCAATTTTAAGGCAGTAGGTACCTAGTTATTTAATTATAAATTTAGATTTTGATCAAGACTACAAATTACTCGCTTTGCTAAATTCAAATCAAAATTTCAAAAGCCAATCTTTCTCACTTCACAGTCGGTGGCCATTACGTCTAAATTGTAATTAAATAAAACAAGACTTTTAAAAATGGTGGTTTTTCAAATAACCCGGGTGCCAGCTCTTTGACAGAAAAGCAATCTATAATGGTCACTGATTTAAAAACAAAACAACCGGCCAAGTGCGTACAAATTTATAGGTATGTTAAAATATTTATACGCCGTAAGTAAACAGCCGTGTCTATATAATCTAGTCGGGACCCCCTTACAAAATTAAAAATGTATAGTTTTCAGATTTTTCTCTATAAGTGTATTACAAGACGGTATTTCTTGCTAAATTTAATAGTTCTAGGTCGAGGGAAAATACCCTATAAATTTTGATTCCCTTGAGAGTGTCGAATTATACGTTTTTTGCGACCTCAAACTTGGTTCCTATAAACAAATACAAATTCATCCTGTATGTAAATACAAATCACCTTTATACCTTCAAAATCTACGAACCCACTAAATACATTAACTATTTACTCGTAACAATAACACACGTACAATCATCAAAGGGCAACCAATTACCTTAATTATCGCGACCTTTAATAAGTGAATTCGCTCCAGGTAAATCAGATAAGTTTTTCCCGTTTAACCTGGGAACTTATCATTCTCCCGGGACACAAGTTCCATATGTCGGCCCCTCGTCAGGTAAATAGACGTGTCCCGGGACCCTCGTGACTTGACCTTAATTATAAACTAGGTAAGCTAATTCTGTCTAAGGAACGATCAAAGTCGGATTTGAATTTCCGGAAAATTTACATATTCGTCATGGAGGTTGACGTTAGATTTATGTACTAAGTAGGTTATCCGAATAGGAATTGATGGATGTAGTTTTGTTAAGGTCTGTTTTACGGTTGGGAAAAGGGAAATGTATGGAAACATTACTGGATCATGTTCAATTATTGATCAAAGTAGGGCTTTGTTTAGTGTTTAAAATAAATATACACGGTGATTTTTAGGGTTCCGTACCCAAAGGGTAAAAACGGGACCCTATTATTCAGACTCCGCTGTCCGTCCGTTTGTGTCTGTCCGTCTGTCACCAGGCTGTATCTTATGAACCGTGATAGCTAGACAGTTGAAATTTTCACAGATGATTTATGCCGCTATAACAACAAATACTAAAAAACAGGTTTTTTTTATCGGTGATCAGGTTTTGAAAAATATTGATCCCTTCCCTCGCGTCAAAGTTTATTCAAGAAACTGACTTGTCAAAGAGGTTTTATTAATCTCATAGACTAAAACATGTGTAGGGTGACAATGTTTTTAATTAAAAAGTGATTTAACAAAGTATCGTTATTTAAAAAAATAGACGTTTTGTATCATTTAACTGCGAGTTAGATGTGATCGCCACCGAAGACTGATCTAGAAAAATTGGTTCCTGATCACCGATTTAAAATCATCGTGTATTATACACTGTGTTTTTTATATTTCCGTCAGCCTCGATATATTACTTGGTAAGTCCACTCACAAAATTTAACTTTCCAATCGTCGTGTTTATTTTCACGGTGTTCGCAAATATTTTTTCGTTGCCGTGTTAAATATCTATACAGTCATTGCGTCAAAATATGTAAACATGAACCTTATGGTTAATGACCTATAGTTGTATAGATATTTTTGACACCTTGTTGACGTATATATTTAGAATAGACAGTATCTTAAAAAACATAACACTCCGGCAGTCCGGTAAAAAAGATAGAGATTTGCATAAATGATTTAGGTACGCGTGTAATGCTTGCACGTCATGTTGTGTTGGCGGAACTAGTAGCTGCACTTTGTTTCAAGTAGCTAAGCACGTATTAGCTTAAGCTAAAGCTAAATTTGGAGGTGTTTGGACCTTGTACAAGGTCCGTACAGACCACTACCATCTTGCTTGCTAATCCTTCCGCCAAGCAGCAGTGCAGCTATTTTAATTACAACTCGAGGGGACCGCAGATATAACTTATTTTGATGTTAATTTCAACTTGATACCGCCACGCATTCCTGAGAAAAGGAGTCTTGACAGAGAAACGGACAGACGGACAGCAAAGTGATCGTATAAGGGTTCTGTTTTTCCTATAGAGGTAAGAAACCCTAAAAAAAGGAAAAAAACGCAAACGAATCATACAATTTTTTTTTATTCGCGTCTTTCCTGTGGATAGATAGATAGATAGATAGATAGATTCATTTATTTCTGATTGAAAATTACAATTATATTCAGCATTCGAAATGTCACAAATATAAAGAATTCACAAAAAGATCGTCAACAGAATTTGAAAAACATAAATGGATAATATATTAATTTAAAATATCACAAAGATAATAATATTAAAAACAATAAAGGTGAGATAAAACAAAAATGTCAATAAAATATTAAATCACATAATGTGTAAATGTCAAAGAAATTTAAAAAATACAACATAAAAATATTTAATGAATAATATTAATTCACATAATGTGAAGATGTCATAAGACCAAATAATCAATAAATAATAACAATAAAAACAAAAAGAATAAAAATACATACAAATTCAGATGTCAAAATTAAATAATGATAATATCATACTCTTTTACAGAGTACAATGATTTGTCCATAAGCAGTTTTTTAAGTCGGCGGAAAAGTTACGGGTCAAATAGCCAATATGTTTTAGTCAAGTCTACATCGGCATGTGGGACGCCTGGCCAATTTTAGGCCCGTTTAGATAAATCTTAAGTTTGCTAACTCAGAGCCGTTAATTTTATATCCACTGAAGAGACATCCTTTGTGACCCAAACATGCAAGATTGGCGTTTAAGGTGTTTTAAAATTAATACTTTTTTTTTTTTTTAATTAGCCTAATGGATGTCCCACTGCTGGGCAAAGGCCTCCCCATTTTCTTTCCACCCGTCTCTTTCCCTCGCAAAATCCCGCCAAAATGGGTCAAAACGGTCCAAGTCATCCCGCCATCTCCATTTTGGTCTGCCCCTGCTCCGGTACCCGTCGCTTGGAACCCAATCGGTGACGATTTTTGCCAAGCGATCCGGATGCATTCGGCAGACATGTCCCGCCCAGTCCCACTTGAGTTTGGCGATCTTTGTCCCTACATCGACAATCTGAGTTCTGGAACGCAGGTCGGTGTTTCTGATTCTATCAGTTCTCCGAACACCTAGAATGCTGCGCTCCATAGCTCGCTGGCAAATTTTGAGCTTGGACTTCTAGGCCTCGGTTAAAGACCAATTCTGGGCTCCGTAGGTTAGGATAGGCAGTACACACATATCGACGAGTCTTAATAAAATAAATTAATACTTAAAGGTTTAAAAACAACTCAGATTATTTCAGTAGATAGTCAAGTTAGTTTGACTTAACAACCCTATACTTAAAGATTTTACATCGAAATTTTTGATTGAAATTTTAGCCATGCCTTCAACACATCGACTAATGTATCAAAACATTTCAATTTATTTTATTTTTGATGCAAGTTTTTTTGCTGACTGTACCTTTTCTTCTCTGTACTTGCATTGTCATTCAAAGTAGATAACCGTACTGTGACGGTTCAGAATACTGAAAACCGTCTCATTCACAAATATATATTTATATTATGTTTTGTAGCGTAATTTTATAAAAGAAGAGGAAACCACTACAAACCACGTAGTAATTTATGATTTCATGAATCACAGGAACCAAGATTAATTTTTTCGAGAGATCTCTTATTTTTCACCGTCATCCACGTATCGCCCAAATCTCTCTCTCTGTCAAGCTCCATACTTTTTTTTACATGTCTCTAATCAAATTCAAGCTGACAGCGAAATCAGCCAGACCAAAAACGAGACACAATATCAATGAAAAAGGTTACACTAATAAATTTGTAGCATATCAATTGCTACAATTATCCCCTTTCCAAAAGAAAAAAAACTTAAAACTCATACTAACATTGACCCTATTAATATTATTCTGACAACCCTAATTTAATAAACTTTGACAACCCTGATTATAAAATCTTAGATAACCCTAATTTAACAAAAGATTTTTGGCAACCCTAGTTATGAGAGATTCCGACACCATAATAAACTCTATGACAATCATAATGGCGAAGCGATCCCCAGTACACTGTCCACTGTAGAAAAAGCTTTTAGCTTAATATCCGTGTTTACACAATTAACACAATATTAATAAGATAGACTAGAGTGACGCAACGGCACGGATTCATTAATAAAAAGTAAGCGAATTCTTAAAGTGCGTAACTCTTATAAAATACATAGGTAGATGCAACAATAAACGTAAGGAGGCATAATCTACTAACACATAAATCAAAGTAGTTTTAACAACAAGTACATTATTCGTACGATAAGTTCGGAACATTTAAATATGGAAGGCCACTCAGTATTTAATACGTCCATTGAACAAAAACTTTGACAAAATAAATGTCACTTAAAATATGACTTAAAGCGAGTACACCCGCGCGATTATTATAATAAGGACATACGTTACATAAAACTATATTAGTCAATAATGACCCACCAAATGCGAAAAAAAAAAAAACTATTTAAGAGTATTTAACAGTAAAACTAAAAGAAAAATTCCGAATCGTTATATCACTGCGTAACACCGAATCCGCTTAGATAAAAAGATGAAGAAAACTGAGATAATAAACGATGATGAAAACTAATCAATCTGACTCTCATAGTAATTAAAATAAATAAGATATCAATCAAAGTCTAATAACGCTTAATGCCGTGCTCATCTAAACTAAATCAACAAATAAAAGTTATACGAAAAAATAATCTGTCAGTATTTTGCCGAATATTTTGGGACAAGAAAAGCAAAGGACGGCCCAAACGCCTTTTGGAATTTAAAAAAAATTGAAGAAATTACCATAACTGAAACGTCTTATTTCAGGATGTCTTTTATGTGATAAGTCCCAACATGACTTGAATCACAATCTTCCAGCTCGTAGACCTGATTGGAAATCACACGACTAACGACACAACGTGTAAAACGTGGAGCTAACTTGCCAGAAAAAAAATCATTACCAGTGGAACGTGCAAAATTCTTCCTCCAAACTATATCGCCTGTTTGTAAGGTAATCGTAACTCTATTTCGGTTATAGCTCTTGGAATTTGCGAGGAAAGCATGTGAAAGGTTGTCGGCGACCTTAGCAAATACTTCGTTGAGTGAAGAAAGACATGATGCTCGGTCAATCCGTCTTTCGGCAATATCTCCGCCTAGAGACTGATTTTCACGGCACTGCCTGTCGTCAACGATAACATCTCTTCCAAACATTAGAAAATTTGGGGAATAAGAAGTTGCCAAGTTTATACAAGAGTTTAGGTATAATTTGACTTTAGGTAGAAGTCGTGCCCAACTTCGGTGGTTTTGTTCAACTAAAATAGAAAGGCAAGTAACGACACTTTGGTTGTACTTTTCGACTGTGTTCGCTTGAGGAGAATAATACGGCGTGAAGTAAGGCTCCCCAATATTATAAGAACGTAAGAAACGACTAAAGAAATTACTGTGAAATACAGTTGCGTTGTCACAGAGAATGGATGTGGGGACACCGAAGATTAAAAAAATTTCTTTTTCGAGCGCATTACAGATACCTTTAGCATCTACTCTCTTCAGGGGTACCAACCATACATATTTGCTAAAAACATCCACCATGGTAAGAATATACTTATATCCATAATATGCTAAGGGTAGTGGACCTATTAAGTCAATCGAAATCATCTGCAAAGGCATAGTAACACTTTTTGGGTATAACATTCTTCCACGTGGTTTAGTATTAGAAATCTTATGAGCTTTACAGGTTGAACAATCTCTTAACACTTCGGAAATATCGTGATACATATTCGGCCAGTAATAAATTTTCTTTAGCAAAAGATAGGTCTTCATAGTACCAGGATGTATAGAAGGTGGATTATTGTGTGCTTCCAAAATAGATTCGCGTGTTTTATCAGCTGGAAGAACAATACGCCATGGATCACCATGAAGAGGAGAATCTAAAGGCATACGGCGCATGAGGACACCTTGCTGAATCGAATAAGCTGGAAACATCTGAGGATTGTTACGAACACCTAAAAATATCTTTTTATACCAACGGTCAGTTGTATTGTTTACCCCTTCATTGTACGTTATTAAGTTTATCTGGGGACGGGATAAGCAATCCGGAACGACGTTTAAGACGCCCTTGCGGTGCTCTATATCAAAATTGAATTGAGATATTTGCGTTGCCCAACGTGCCAGACGACCGGACGGATTGTCAAGAGTCAATAACCATTTTAACGCTATGTGGTCGGTTATAATCGTAAACTTCATACCATCTAAGTATCCACGAAAATGTTTAATAGACTCTAATACAGCTAGCAATTCGCGTTCAGTCGTTCCATAATTTTTCTCTGGTTTCGTAAGCAATCTAGAGTAAAAAGAAATCGGATGTTCGATACCATCAATCTTTTGAGATAGAACTGAACCAACTCCTATAGCTGAAGCGTCACATTGGAGAAGAAAAGGCTTTGAAAAATCCGGGCAAGCCATTAAAGGAGAACTCATAAGTTCTTTCTTTAATTTAGAAAAGGCATTTTGAGCATCCAGGTTCCACTCTATACAGTCACGACCTTTCTTTTTTCCGATAAGAGCAGTCAATGGGGCAATGATAGTCGAAAAATTTACGACAAAGCGCCTATAATAGGAACACATTCCAATAAAAGCTCTCAAAGATTTAGCAGTATTAGGTACCGGGTAGTTCTCTATAGCTGCTAATTTCTTAGGATCGGTTTGAAGACCATTTTCATTGACAATATATCCTAAGTATTTTAACTCTGGCTTGCAAAATTCACATTTTTCTAAATTAACTGACAAACCGGCTTGTTTAAGACGATTCAACACTTTACGAATAAGAAGGATGTGACTGTCAAAATCTCGTGAAACAAGGATCAAATCGTCCACATATCCAAATACGCAATCGTCGCTCAATCCGGTGAATTCATAATTAATGATCATATCAGTTAATCGCTGCATTTCTGAAGCGGCGTTTGTAAGACCGAAAGGCATTCGCACAAATTCAAATAAACCACGCTGAGGAACAATAAAAGCTGTCTTTTCACATGAGTCTTTATCATGGAGTGGGATTTGCCAAAAAGCACTACGGAAATCAAGAGATGTCATATATTTTGCTCCTCTTAGGTTATCTAAAATATCCTGTATGCGTGGTAAAGGATAAGAGTCACGAACAGTTACGCTATTTAGTTTACGGCTATCGACACAGAATCTTACAGATCCATCTTTCTTTGTAACCATGACTACCGGACTAGCCCATGGAGATCGGGAAGGTCGGATAACACCTGCTTCCAACATCTTATCAATTTCTACGTTCAAGATTTTTAATTTAGCAGGTGAGAGAGGATAGTATCTCTGACGAATAGGTGGACCTATAGTTTCAATCTTATGAGTCAGCCAAGAAGTTTTTCCTAAACCGATTTTTTCTGATGAAATTTCTTCGAATTCCGATATTACCTCTTGAAGTCGAATTTCCTGAACAGGCGTCAAAAATTTGCGAGCTTGTATGAAACGCGCCTCGCTAACGCAAAAAGGTGAATCCCGAATATTTGGGTCAGGCATATATAAGTTTTCTTTAATTTCCTTATCGAAGGCACGGCTTAATACCGTAGTGAGTCCAAACCGGTTCCAAAACTCAATTCCCAATATCATATTTGAGGTTATATTATCCACAACTAAAAAATTATGCGGAACCTTAGAACCATTAAAAAATACAGACAAACTAACTGTCCCTAAAATCTGAATGGGGGAATTATCTGCAGATACTACAGACGGTAAATTTTTAGTGCTAAATGGAACGCCAACTTTTGAAAGAAAAGATCGATTTATAAGTGACATTTGTGCACCCGAGTCTAAAAGCGCCTTAACGCGGCACCCGGCAGCAACAATCTCAATAAAAAGCCTATTGTCATTTGAATCAGTTAAAACTACCGGTGATACCGTAGACTTTTGCAGTTCACCGGTAATAATTAGTTTTTTTGGTTTGTAAATTGGTAGTTGCATGTTGGACAATCACGGGTCACGTTACCCGGACGGTGACATTTGAAGCATACAGGTCCGGGTACATTTGGACAGAACCGATATGAATGCCCCGGGTTGTTACATTTAGGACAAAGAAAATGCGCTGGGTCGCTTTTTGGGGTCTGTATTGGTATTGGCGCTACTACTTTTGGGATTGTATGGGTTTGAAAAGTTTCAAAATTAGATACCACTTGTAATAATGTGTCAACATCAGTAATAACGTTCGTCGAAAGACAGGGATACAACCGGGGATGTAAATTATATTTAATTATTGTCAGCAAGTCTGACTCTCTGATTGGTGATTTCAGTTTAGAGTTAAGATCACGTATATCTATAACGAAATCACGCGCAGACTGGGTATCCGTCTGTCTTAGTTCACGCAACTGGCGTTCAATCTTATAGTCATAGTCTACTGTGTCGAAGGTCCGGTAGAATGCTGCTTTAAGGTCACAATAACGGACGTTTGGTGAACGGATAGACCTAAAATATTTCAGAGCAGTATCTGACAAAAGTTCGTGGAAACGACGAACTATGTATTCCGAACTGATATCACGAGCATCTCTTTCCTCCTCTACACGATTGAAAAAATCACGTACACAGGTTTTTCCGGAGTAAGTCAAATTCCATTTGGTGAGTGATTCTGGTTTTATAGGCAAATTTAAAGGAAGATAAGGATTAATTGGACCGCCTGAAGTAGAAGCGGAGTGATCGCCGGTATCCGATATGTTATGCGACGCTTCGTCTGCCACGTCAGGCTGAATTACCCGACGTGGCTGGTTGATAACAGGGGAAGCAAGCCTAGGAGTAGTTGAAATTTGTCCAACATCACCTCCTTCAGCCATATTTGGAACGAAGAACACCAACAATAAATAAATAAACAATAAAACGCTTGTGAACAAAGAATTATCACAAATCAAATCGTCGTCGAAAGTAACTTCAAACACAACCAGCACAAATATTGCACGAAGGGCACTCGCCCCTGACAAAAGCAAAGAAAAAGAAACCCAAAAAAAAACACAAAGACAAAGATAACGGGATTAAAATTGTTCGGGCGCCATAATGTAGCGTAATTTTATAAAAGAAGAGGAAACCACTACAAACCACGTAGTAATTTATGATTTCATGAATCACAGGAACCAAGATTAATTTTTTCGAGAGATCTCTTATTTTTCACCGTCATCCACGTATCGCCCAAATCTCTCTCTCTGTCAAGCTCCATACTTTTTTTTACATGTCTCTAATCAAATTCAAGCTGACAGCGAAATCAGCCAGACCAAAAACGAGACACAATATCAATGAAAAAGGTTACACTAATAAATTTGTAGCATATCAATTGCTACAATTTGCAGGCCCGTAAAATGACCAAAAAAAAATTACATTAATTTATTTGTATTAATTTATCTTTATGGACCGTGATAGGGCCCAATCTATTTCCTTATAACTCACAGAATTAAATAGGAAATAACTTATAAATAAATAAAAATATTTAATTCCACCTAGATTTATAAGTTGGTTCTGTTTCCAACAAACTTCGTTTGTCTTTTTCCACATGCTACTACAAATCAATTTCATATAACGATCTCATTTTATGCCTATATTCAGTAGTGGACGAATGTCGGCTGAAATGATGATCATAATCTCATTTTATTACGTGCTCTATCTCCTTCACATCTAGTGACCTCATTAATTAAAAGACAAAATGCTCAAACTATAATTGATCATAAACACTCAGTAATAGGGTCCATATTCGAATCACGCAAATTCCACGGAGCGTTTGGAAGCGTTGAAAAATGCTATGGTATCTCAAGTCGGTCGGTCCGCCGAAACGGTTCGGGGTGTACCAACACCAACGCTTCTGCGCGCGCAAACTAGAGATAACGCACGTATCGCGAAAAAGCGCTTGAAGCGCTTTGCAAACGAGATGGTATTACGAGACGTGTGAAAGACTGCAGCGGTTTAGCGCTGATCGGGAAAAGGGACAAGAACAGGGGACTGAAGAAAAAGAAAAAAGGCGGGAACTCGGTGAGGAGAAGGAGGAGATGGCGGACGGAACGTGAGGCTGGGCTCGAGGATTTGATGGGATAATAGAGGTTTAATCCAAAGCTGATGGTTAAGTATATCCCTATTTGGTGAGTGCTTACAAATCTTAATTAATCAAGTAATAACATTGAGATATAGATGAAAAGATCTTTGAACTGGTTTGGGTTGGGGAGGCGCTCCGAGGGCACGGCGTTGAGGAGCACCAGGATTTCATTAAGGTATTAGAGGTTAGTGGTTAGGACTTATACATCTTTTAGAGATTGATAGGTAGTCGAAATTATCGGACACTTGATATACTTACTTACTTATAGACAGTTCCGACGGATGAAAGATTTCGGAGTTTACTTCATCCATATGTCCTTCGTTCAAACTCTAGTAGAAGCAATTGAGTGAGACAAAATGAAATCAATAACTCACCATGAATAATACTTATTTGCTGAAAAAAGTAGAATCTCCTTTGAAGTTGGTGGTTGTCCCTGGTAAAGCAACCTTGGATTATTTAGTCCTGTAGTGGCTAGTATACAAACTAAATTTAATGGTAAAAGTTATACCAGATACTTATCTCTATAAACTGACAATGGAAGTCACCCTGACTAAAACTAAGGCAGATGCAAGTTAGTGGTATACCGGTACCAAGAGACCCGGTAGCTACTCTTTTGTCATTATGATAAACCAATGAAGTCTACAATTACCACTGAAGTTTGGTCAGCTAATGCAGGAGTATTATGATCACAGGATTGATCCAGGGACAGCCTCGGGCTATAACTGACATTCCCTTTGATTGCCCTCTTATGATATAATATTACAATGTTATAGTCTAATTACCTGCGAGGATAAGGTACTTAGAATGCTCCATCTGAGCTAATGCGGAAGAGGTGGAGTCCCTGTATCAGGCCGGAAACCATTTTCAGAAGCGGAGGAGGGGCTTCTGAACATAGCCGCAAAATAATTTACCTTTTCCCTCATGAACATAACATAGACTATGGACAGATGACATTATAAACCTGAAATTACCTCTTTCATTTAACTATCTTTACTTCTTTTTCACTACTACTTAAGAAATCTATAACCTGAATTAATTATGGGCAACCATATATCTACATTACTAGAATAGATAGAATACCTACTATTAAGTTAGAATACCATCTTACTGTTTAATGAATTTATTTAATAACCTGGGCCTCAAGTAATGAAACATATTATCCACCCCAAACACTTCTGATTTACTTGTCTAGGCTATACTCTATTTTAAGGCTTACTCACCCTAAAACACAGATAAAACTCTATAATTGACTGTCTACTCTTAAGAAATTCAATATTAGCCTTTTTCTCTAAATAACTCCTGTAATGTACTATTAGCCGCTATATAACAATTAATTATAGGTATTTCAATCTTTACTCTTCACTGAAAAGCTCTTGGATTACTCAGGTGCGGGCACAACATAGGGTTCTCTTAGGTACTAGACGATCACATGGCCATATCACATATCACAACCAATATAAATAATTTTAGGTTTCCTCACTGTATAGAATTCATTATATAAGTTCAATATTTATTAGGCTTAGAGCTCTAGAGCTTTATAGCCTTAATAAAGATGGTTAGGTAACTTAGTTCCTTTAATTCAGTATTTTAGTAGTTCAGGTTAGGTTTTGTAGGGTGCGCACTAGGTTTTAAGAAAATTATAAACAGGGGGGGGGTAGGGATTGTTACAGTGTATAGCCGTGTCCAGGATTTGAGCCTAATTTATTCAATATTTTCAAAATAGATTTGTTTAGATTGCATAGTGATAGGTTCATAATCTTGTTGGTACATAGTTAGTTCAGTTGTAGTTATATTATGTTATACCATGAAATATAATTTGTGAAATTTTTCTAGAATTTGTCTTGTTATACAGATAGGCAGGGTTGGGTCCAGCGGTTGTACTTTAGAACACTTGCTGGACCCACAGTGTTGCCCGTGAGACGGATAGGTGGGAGTAAAGATTGATTTTATTGATAGATTAGTGTCATTAGCGATAGCTAGATAGGTAAGTAGGTATATAAATGAAAGAATACAAAAGCAATTAATCTTTTTAATTGTTTTTCCTTACAAGATTGCTTTAAATTTAAAACTCTAACACTTTGTACACTACATTGTCTCTTCTTCAACCGTAGGTAATGTTTTCAATTATTACGCTCAGTCACTGTGTTTATTCACTTAATGCGCCGTTTATTCACACATAGGTAGCTTGTTTATTACGAGTTTATTTAACATGTTTGCTTGATTAATTACCCAGGATTCGGTGTTCACTCTTGGCTACTGATTCTTTTACACATAGTCTTGTACTCTTAGGTTATTATCACGCCTGATGTAGGTACAATAGCCATTAGTTAGGTAACCATTTCAAACTTAAAGATGGTTGAATTTCATTACTAAAATTCATGTCTGTCGCACAATAATATAATAACTTGTCGATCGATCCAAAGAGTTATTACGTACGAGATCGATCTTCCAAATTCCAATCAATAGAGTGACAGTGCTTTGGTTTTAATTTAATGTTCTTTAGACGGAATGTAAAGTAAAGGGTTTGTGTCCATACAACCAATTACGAAAAGAAAGAGGTTTTCTCGTTCTCTATACGAATATTTTGTATATTATGTTGATATTTAATTCCATTAATAATAATAGGTTATATTGTTTTAGTTTAATGATGTTGTTTAGCTCGAGTTACGGTGTGTGCGCGCGAGCGGCTTTGTCTCTGCGGCTGCTATGTCGGGTCTGTGTATTTGTACCCTGGGAGTCGCGGCGCTAAGTGTGCGCACTTCCATACTGATCCATAGACTTGATGGAGTGATCGCGGGCTAGAGGGCGCATACTCTTATCAATATATAACGTCATGTGATAATTTTTAGTTTAGATTCTATTCTTCATAGTCTAGCTAGTCTATTGATTCCAATTATGTTTACCTATCTAAATAAAAATAAAAAATACCTTTAAATTTTTCTTTAGGTTAATTAACTTTAAATTATCGTCTTTTAGCTTATTTATGTTGGCTAACTAGATTTATTAGTATAAAGCGTCATAGTGAACATTAGGGTTTCGTACCGAAGGGGTGGCCCTGTTGCTGGGACTTCGCTGCCCGTTCGTCCGTCCGTCCGTTCGTTCGTCCGTCCGTCCGTTCGTTCGTCCGTCCGTCCGTCCGTCCGTCGCTGCTGGAAGCGGAATGGAACGGATGTTTGGGGGGGGGGGCTCCCATGCAGCGGGCGTGATTTTTATTTTCCGTTTTGGTGAATGATGTGAAACATCATTTGTAAAACGGACATGTTTACTAAAAAAAAAAAAAAAAAAAATATCAATTTTAGCTACTATAGAGAAATATTTCTCTTGTAATTCGGTTTTAGAATTTTATCAAATCTATAAATCCGCCTCTGGTAAGAAGTATAAGACTAGCTGTAGTTGGTAGCGCGGAACCTACTCGCGCTTGACCGGTTTTGGTTTTAGGTAAATTTCATAGGTAACATTTTAGTAATTATGTATAATTCTACTGAACCGTAGTATGTATGTATGTAAAACTCTTTGTTGCACATAAAACATGAAAATTATTTATTGACTAATTAATTGTTAGTTTTTCTGTAGGTAATGTAATTTTTCATTTTGTTATTGTTCAGTTACTGGTTGTTGCCGCGGCTCCGTCTGCGGAGAGTGGGGGTGTAAAAAAAAAAGGATATATTGGGGGTGTGTATGTATGTATAGTTTCAAACTTAAAAGATTGTACAGTTAGGGAGGCGTACATTCTATATGCGTATTATTTTGTCATCATTGGGTGGCTTTGCCTACCAAGGTAGTGTTAGTGTTTTCATATAGGTAATGTGGGTGGTAGGACAGCAGGTATCATCATCATCATTATCGTCGCAACCTATACGTTCCGCTGCGGCGTACGGGCCTCCTTACAGAATGAGAGAGGTTGTTGTGGTTTCTGCACGGGTTGGCGGCAAGGCGTGCGCCGTGGGTTTTTTTCACTGATGTGTACGGGGTATTTCGTGATGGTTGCCTTCGCCGTGAGGCTCGTGGTAGATTTCGAAAGTAATTACGCACATGTTTTCGAGAGATTCTTAGTGCGAATCCGGATTTTGACCCACGGACCTTTGTTTGATAGAACATTGGTCGAATCATTGGGCCACCACGTCTTCCGTACCGAAATATAATAAGTATTTAGTGTAATAGTCTATATACTGTATAGTAACTCGGTTTTAGTAATTATTAAGTAAATGTCTAGATAGGCAGGTAGGTGAGTAGGTCTATAAGTATGTAGGTTGGTATGTATGTGTGTTGCTAGATAGACAGGAGGGTATGGTTATTATAGACTAGCCTTCCGTCCGCGGCTTCGCCCGCGATGGGTTGATTTTCCCGTGGGAAGAGGTGTTTTACCGCGGTTGGGAGTGGCCTATGTCACTCAATGATAGTGTGGCTTTTTGACGACGGGGGAATTTTTGAAATCGGTCCGGTGATTTCGGAGTCTGTTCAATGCAAACGAACAAACAAACAGACAATCGAATCTTTCCTCTTTATATTATTAGTATAGATTAGTATAGATTAATTAGGCCAAACTATGTTAGACCTCCCACTAAATATCTATCACTACCAGTGGGCTTCTTGGAATTTTTGTGTGGTTCAGCTTTACTTGTGTGATTCAATTATTCCGATTAGATCAAAGAATGAGTTAGGTAGGTAGTCAGACCACCGATTGCTGGATTTTCTTAGATCTTTAGTACCTATTACTACTTATAGGCTGAAATACGTCATCACTTGTTACCAAATTACCTAGTAGTAAGTTGTCTGGAAGAAATCGCTTTTAGCGATGAGACCGCTTATTGGACTGAAATTTTAGGGTTCCAGAGCCAAAATGGCGGGGTGGGACCTTTGTAGGGTTGTCATGTCTGTCCGTCTGTTAGTCCGTCCGTCTGTCCGTCCACGGCTTGGTACAGATATTGTTGGTGCTGCGAAGTCGTATTTTTGCATGGATATATTTTGTGTTATAAGTGGCAATTATCCTGACGTTGTGATGAAATAAAATGTAGAACTACAACGGCTAAGTTAGCATGAGAAATGTTGGTGGTTTGGGAGTGAATGACAGCCTGACCTTTAAAATGTACCTTACCTAGTTGGGAAGTTCCGTGCAAGGTACAGAATCCTTAGAAAAATAATTGATTGTTTGGTACAGATCGCCGTATTGTAGCAGCTGCGGAGCTCTGTCCTGGGCGTGTCCGACACGCTCTTGACCGGTTTTATTTTTTTGTAATGTCACTGTTTGCTGGTTTTGGTGTTCAGTAGGGGAGATTTGTATTGTATGGTATATGGTATTGTGGTGTTCACGCTTAATGAAAAATAATTATAGCGGAGATTAGTTAGTAAATTTAAAAATTTAGATATTTATATGATGTTATAGTGGGACATTTTATGATAGAAGGGGTACGAGGTTTAATAAGTGGGATTGAAGGTGGCAAGATTTCAGTTCAAATAAGGTTGCGGTGTCGTATTTTCACGACTGTATTGTGTTCGGAAAAGGTACTTGTCCGTACATAACTTCAGGCATAAATTTCATTTTAATCATTTATAACTTGTGCATTATCGTATGCTTGTAAGTGTGAAATTTTACACAAGACTGCATACGTACCTATGTAGATTGATAGGAATAGGATAGAACAATCTTAAGTTCGATGTAGATTTGGTGCTTATGCAAGCCGTGTTTTCTTAAACTCCAGGGTTTACAAAATTTGAGTAGCACATGCTTCCTCCCAGCATGAGATATCATAATGAAACAACTATGATAGTTGTGCAGGTTTTCTCGCGATGGTTAGGTACTTATTTAGTGTACTTAAGTAGGTTCGATTAAATGCTAGCTGTGTTTTTCTAAACTCCAGGTTTTACAAAATTTGAGTGGCACAGGCTTCCTCCCAGCATGAGATATCATAATGAAACAACTATGATAGTTGCGCAGGTTTTCTCGCGATGGTTAGGTACCTATTTAGAGCACTTAAGTAGGTTCGATTAAATACTAGCCGTGTTTTCCTAAACTTCAGGGTTTACAAAATTTGAGTGGCGCAGGCTTCCTCCCAGCATGAGATGTCATAATGAAATAACTATGATAGGTGTGCGGATTTCCTCGCGATGGTACTCATTAAGCGTACTTAATTAGGTACGAATAGTTACGCTTGGTTTTTGATTCGATTTTATATTAGTTTCCACAACTGGTTGTAGTTATTGGTATATGTACTTATGTAGATAAAAGTAAGTAAGTACGTCTAGTTGTTAAACGATTTACAAGACATTCATTAGGCGTAGAGACAACATTTTAGACACTTAAATTTAACTTGAATTGTCATCAATGTAATAATGTAAGAAGAAGGTGGGGTAGTCTCATCACGGGGTTGTTCATATAAACGAAATTTTAGAGGATTGCTGGAAGGGATTTACAGGCGTTTCATTTAAGAAAAGAAGGTTGAAAGGTTTTAACTTTTTATGTAGGCCGGTTAGCAACTATGGTCAAATGCTTCCTTATTTTTAGTAACCTTTTATACGTAATAAAATAAGTTGCTTTAAGTGATTAATGGCTTGATTCTGAAACAAAGGTGTTTTTGTTTAGCGAAGGAATTACTAATTACATAGTTAAATTTACAGCAATTACAATTTTAGAAACTTTTCGATATTCTATATCTACGTTTCGTAAGCTCAAAAGTAAAATTAGGTAGGCGGTTATTAGCTTAAATAAACAACTACGTTCCATTTATTTTCAATGGATGAGTAAGGTTAGAGTTTGGTCTTAAATGGTTATCGCGGAGTAATATATCAGCTATATATCGGATTAAAAATAATAATAGGAAAGCTACAGTTTTAAAATTACAGTAGGTTCTTGTTTAGCGGAAGTGAGAAAGTTTGTGGTAATCCTTTTACTTTAAATTAATTGCTCGCATCTGAGTGTCCTGTCGGAATTGGTGGATTGTTATAGCACGAGCGAAAGAGAGACTGAAGAAGGACCAAGGTAGATGTGTACTTATTAATATATAGGTGATTAGGATAAGACTTGACCGGACTGAAAAAAAAAAAAAAAAAAAAAAAAAAAAAAAAAAAGCATATGACTTGACGTTACTGTAGTAGGTACAGCGTTTCTTAACCTTGGGTCCTGACCCAAAAGTAAGTCGCGGGCGAAAATGAGATCGGTCGCAAATAATGAAGTAAAAATTAATTTTCATTTAAATAAGTAAAACAAATAATATACAAAGGGTTAAGAATCACTGCAATAGCATGAGAGGCTACAACGATTCAGTAGTTCTGTGGATAACAAAGATGGTTTATTGGCACTCAACCCACGATACAGCACACTTCAGATGATTTTCTTGAGCAAAAGATGTTAGGAATAAGTCGAAATCGACATCAGCGTTGAAGCTGGCACCAGAAAATCATTACTTTACACGCAGTGCAGTCAAGCGGAGATGCTAGAATGCCGAAGCTTTTAACACAGCACACTACACAATCTCCGAAAGCCTAATGATTTTTGTATTGAATGGACATTTTTGGCTAGACTATTGATTAATGGATGTTTATGACCCACTGAAGAGTTGTGAGATACCAAATGGTACCAAAAAAAAAAAAGAAAAAAAAAAACCTAGTCTGATCAAAACAAGCCTAACAAAACTTTTCTAATTTCTGGGTACCCATTGCTACACCATGACCTATATAAAGGATAGCTTAAGCTTACATCCGGTTTTGGAGGAGGTTACATTGGCAGTTCCACTTCTGGTCGACAGGCAAGAGCAAGACTGGTGTGGAAGGGCCGATGCAATGCTATTAGAGCTGACTGCCTCACAACCAGTTCCTCTATCTAAAACTACCTCGTGGCCTGATAAATATCCATAATTAATAAATCGAAAAGTTGAAAAATGTTTCTTCTTACTTTGGTCGTTATCTTTTGGTATAAATAGACACTACGCCACAGTTTCACTCCTGGGAAAAGTGCTAATAAATTAAGAGAATGAGTCCATAGGCTCATTTATTAATTCGGAATAGGAAATTATTTAATTGTTTTTACCAGGTTCAAAGTTTCTCACTTTCGGAAGCATTTGTAGAGTTTGGTCTTCAATTTTAATATTGGATTGACATTGAAGTGCTTTCTAACCTCAATGTACAGTTCTAATTCCACGACGGTAGTTAGTTGATTTGTGAAAGTGAGAAAATTGTTCTTCTTTAACATCGAAATTTTTAGCTAACCTTCTCCTTTTATTTAAAATTTATTGCTTACGTCTTTGTTTCCTGTTGGAATTACTGGGTTGTTATAAGGTGGGTGAAAAACGTGAATGGGGGAGAGATTGAGGAAGGATAAAGGTGAATGTGCAAGTTTATCATCATTAATTGACTTGACCTGACAGAAAAAATACTCGAGTGTGAAGGGCTGTAACAACTCGTTAATTCTGTGGATGACGGGGATGGTTTATTGACAGTCAAACCTTGATACAGCACTCACCAAATGATTTTCTTGCGCGAAAGGTGTTAGAGTAAGTCGAAATCGACATCAGCGTTGAGGCTGGTGCCAGAAAATCATTACTCTACATGCAGTGCGTTCAAGCGAAAGTGCTGGAATGCCGATGCTTAATTCAAGCACACTACACACGCACCGAAAGGCTAGTGGTTTTTGTATTAAGTGGACGTCTTTGACTAGACTTTTGGTTAATGGATGTTTATGACCACAGAAGGGATTTGCTAAGTGATATGCAAAGATCCAGTTTTGGAAGGGGTTATATTGTCAGTTCCATTTTTGGTCGACAGAGGCAAGAGCAAGACTGATGTGGAAGGGCCGATGTAATGCTATTAGAGCTGACTGCCTCACAACCAGTTCCTCGATCTAGAACTACCTGGAGTTGTGATAAATGTTCATAATTGATAAGTCGAAAGTTATAAGATAACCTTTTTACTTTAATCATTATCTCTAGGTTTAAATACACACCACATCACAAGTTCCAATCTTGGGGAAACTGCTAATAAATTATGAGTAATAATTTTTAGGCTAATATATTTGTGAATATTAATTTAAATGTTTTCTCCAGTTTAACAGATTCTCACTTGCGCAAACATTGGGAGGCGATGTGACGGTTCAGAATACTGAAAACCGTCTCATTCACAAATATATATTTATATTATGTTTGCAGGCCCGTAAAATGACCAAAAAAAAATTACATTAATTTATTTGTATTAATTTATCTTTATGGACCGTGATAGGGCCCAATCTATTTCCTTATAACTCACAGAATTAAATAGGAAATAACTTATAAATAAATAAAAATATTTAATTCCACCTAGATTTATAAGTTGGTTCTGTTTCCAACAAACTTCGTTTGTCTTTTTCCACATGCTACTACAAATCAATTTCATATAACGATCTCATTTTATGCCTATATTCAGTAGTGGACGAATGTCGGCTGAAATGATGATCATAATCTCATTTTATTACGTGCTCTATCTCCTTCACATCTAGTGACCTCATTAATTAAAAGACAAAATGCTCAAACTATAATTGATCATAAACACTCAGTAATAGGGTCCATATTCGAATCACGCAAATTCCACGGAGCGTTTGGAAGCGTTGAAAAATGCTATGGTATCTCAAGTCGGTCGGTCCGCCGAAACGGTTCGGGGTGTACCAACACCAACGCTTCTGCGCGCGCAAACTAGAGATAACGCACGTATCGCGAAAAAGCGCTTGAAGCGCTTTGCAAACGAGATGGTATTACGAGACGTGTGAAAGACTGCAGCGGTTTAGCGCTGATCGGGAAAAGGGACAAGAACAGGGGACTGAAGAAAAAGAAAAAAGGCGGGAACTCGGTGAGGAGAAGGAGGAGATGGCGGACGGAACGTGAGGCTGGGCTCGAGGATTTGATGGGATAATAGAGGTTTAATCCAAAGCTGATGGTTAAGTATATCCCTATTTGGTGAGTGCTTACAAATCTTAATTAATCAAGTAATAACATTGAGATATAGATGAAAAGATCTTTGAACTGGTTTGGGTTGGGGAGGCGCTCCGAGGGCACGGCGTTGAGGAGCACCAGGATTTCATTAAGGTATTAGAGGTTAGTGGTTAGGACTTATACATCTTTTAGAGATTGATAGGTAGTCGAAATTATCGGACACTTGATATACTTACTTACTTATAGACAGTTCCGACGGATGAAAGATTTCGGAGTTTACTTCATCCATATGTCCTTCGTTCAAACTCTAGTAGAAGCAATTGAGTGAGACAAAATGAAATCAATAACTCACCATGAATAATACTTATTTGCTGAAAAAAGTAGAATCTCCTTTGAAGTTGGTGGTTGTCCCTGGTAAAGCAACCTTGGATTATTTAGTCCTGTAGTGGCTAGTATACAAACTAAATTTAATGGTAAAAGTTATACCAGATACTTATCTCTATAAACTGACAATGGAAGTCACCCTGACTAAAACTAAGGCAGATGCAAGTTAGTGGTATACCGGTACCAAGAGACCCGGTAGCTACTCTTTTGTCATTATGATAAACCAATGAAGTCTACAATTACCACTGAAGTTTGGTCAGCTAATGCAGGAGTATTATGATCACAGGATTGATCCAGGGACAGCCTCGGGCTATAACTGACATTCCCTTTGATTGCCCTCTTATGATATAATATTACAATGTTATAGTCTAATTACCTGCGAGGATAAGGTACTTAGAATGCTCCATCTGAGCTAATGCGGAAGAGGTGGAGTCCCTGTATCAGGCCGGAAACCATTTTCAGAAGCGGAGGAGGGGCTTCTGAACATAGCCGCAAAATAATTTACCTTTTCCCTCATGAACATAACATAGACTATGGACAGATGACATTATAAACCTGAAATTACCTCTTTCATTTAACTATCTTTACTTCTTTTTCACTACTACTTAAGAAATCTATAACCTGAATTAATTATGGGCAACCATATATCTACATTACTAGAATAGATAGAATACCTACTATTAAGTTAGAATACCATCTTACTGTTTAATGAATTTATTTAATAACCTGGGCCTCAAGTAATGAAACATATTATCCACCCCAAACACTTCTGATTTACTTGTCTAGGCTATACTCTATTTTAAGGCTTACTCACCCTAAAACACAGATAAAACTCTATAATTGACTGTCTACTCTTAAGAAATTCAATATTAGCCTTTTTCTCTAAATAACTCCTGTAATGTACTATTAGCCGCTATATAACAATTAATTATAGGTATTTCAATCTTTTCTCTTCACTGAAAAGCTCTTGGATTACTCAGGTGCGGGCACAACATAGGGTTCTCTTAGGTACTAGACGATCACATGGCCATATCACATATCACAACCAATATAAATAATTTTAGGTTTCCTCACTGTATAGAATTCATTATATAAGTTCAATATTTATTAGGCTTAGAGCTCTAGAGCTTTATAGCCTTAATAAAGATGGTTAGGTAACTTAGTTCCTTTAATTCAGTATTTTAGTAGTTCAGGTTAGGTTCTGTAGGGTGCGGTAGGTTTTTTTTAAAGAATTATAAACAGGGGGGGGTAGGGATCGTTACAGTACCAAGTTTCAAGTCGATGGCATTAAACCGTTGAAGAGTTCCGTCCTACGGAGACGATCCTGACCGGACCATCAAAATTTCACGACCAGATTATTGATTTGCATTCGAACTTATGCCAAATTTCAGCTCAGTCGTATCAGGAAGTAGGCGAAAAATTGTGTTGAATTGTTTAAACTTCAACTTACCTAATGACGTACATACAAACGCGCCTATGCCAAAGTTAAAGCTGTCAACGAGCAGCGTCACGAGTTCTGGTTAGTTGAAAAATCAGATGTGCCTCCCTTACCTCTGTTCCGTCGCACACACACATCGACAAAGCGAGTCGTGGCTCGTGCATACCGCTCTACATAATGCATTAGCCAGTACCTCCCTTAATGGACCGGAGGGGCAGGTCAATCCACAAACTTGGCCCTCCCGGGACCAGCGTTGGACAGATTAAATGGAAAGGCATAAAGGCAACATAGGATTTCACGGTTAAATTGAAAAATCGAAAGTACCTTTACTTTGTTGTCCTACGATTATGTATTACGCCGCAAGCAAGCATAAGCGTATTTTTTTTTCTTGTCTCTTGTGGACATCATCATCGTCATCATCATTTCAACCGAAAGACATCCATTGAACATAGGCCTCCTCCAAGGCTCGCCAAACCGATTGGTCTCGTGCCATCCGCATTCAACGCGATCCCGCAACCTTTACCTACACTGCGTCTTCCGGTCCGTGGACATCACTCGAGAAACTTTTTGCCCCATCGGCCATCAGATCTACGAGCGAACATTCGCGTTCATTCGTGTTGAGTGTTATTGTGGACATGGCAAAAGCTAAAGGGTCTATAGCCAATATTTTTAGTCAAGTCTACGTCACACTGGCCAAATTTCGGCCCATTTAAATAAATCTTAAGTATGCTGACTCCCAGTCGTTATCTTTGTGTCCACAGGAGAGACAACATTTGTATTTGTGTGTTATAACAGACTGAAATGTACGATGTATGGGAGAGATTCGTCGCTAACCTCTAGACCAGTGGTGGTGTAGGGGTAAAGCACGCAGCACGGAACGCTGAGGACCTGGGTTCAATTCCCAGCATTGGTCTTTTTTCTGGGGTTTTTTCTGTGCATCTATATTTCAGTTTGTATTTAGTTTGAAATATATGGTTTCATGGGATGACCGTAAAAGTAATAAAAAAAAAAATAAATGAAGTTGAAAAAATAAATAAAAAAGATACTTCATATCTGACTTATTTGTATTTGTTTTTACGTCACATAAAATAAAGATCATAAATCTGTTTTGAGTATGTTAAGTTATTAACACCGGTGTTGTCGAAGAAAATCTTTTCCACCCGACTGTCGAAGGAGGATTGTGTTTTTCGATCGTATGTATTTATGTATGTATGTATGTATCATTCTTTGGCATTGGCACGCCCTGCAGCCTAACGGCTCAATGGATTTTGAAGTGTGAGGTGTCATTAGATTCGTCTTAGTTCCGCAAGTGACATAGGATATATATTTTCGCGTACTTCCCGTGCGAACGGGAATTATACAGACGGGTTTTTTTTTCATTTAAGTAGTATTTAAATTAAAGTTATTAAGCGAAGTATTATGGCACTTAAAGCTCTTAGCCAGTTTCTTACTTAGTTTGTAAGTAGAAATTCATACCTTGAGTGAAAAAAACATCTCACTTATAGATTTTTTAGGTGTTTATAGCTGCCCAATACACTCGAGTTTGGTTTTTCCGAAGGAACTGCCTTTTGTTTTGTAACTGTTGCTTAACCTTTTTTTCATGTACTTGTTTTTCTGTATTGTTTTCTTTGTGGTGTACAATGAAGAGTCATTGACCATTGTATACACATGTTAAATTTTCTCAATAAAGAAGAAATCTCAAACTATTTTTATACCAAATTTCATCTAAATCGATTCAGCGGTTTAAGCATGAGAAGGTAACAGACAGACAGATAGAGAAACTATCGCATTTCAATATTAGTAGGGACCTTTTAAACCTAGCCTTAAATTATAGTCGTAATAAAAAATCCCACAGGGGCTTAAGAAATTCTGTTACGTCGCTTGGGTCACAAGTCACGTAACACATCAGAGACCAGGCTGTTCGTAAGACATCTTAAACTCATAAATTCGGGAACCTAATGTGGTGTCCCTGATATGTCAAGATGTAACTTGGAGCAAAAAGGAAAGGACGAAACGTGTGGGGATTGAAATTGTTCGATGTTTATGACTGTGTTAATTAACCCCCGACACAAATAGGGGTGTTATAAGTACTTATAAGTTTGACCGCTATGTGTGTGTGTGTGTCTGTCTGTGGCATCATTACTCATAAACGGGTGAACCGATTTGGAAGCGGTTTTTTTTATTCGAAAGAAGGTTTCTCGGCGCTGGTTTTTAGACATGATTCATCAAAATTGGTCCAACCGTTTTAAAGTTATGAGCTCTTTTGCATGCTGCGGAAGGGATCTTGGTCTTAATTGCGTTGGGGGTCCTGTGTCAAAATTTAAGGGTCTATAGCCAATATTTTTTAGTCAAGTCTACATTAACGTGTAAGACGCCTGGCCAACTTCCCACCCATTTAAATAAATCTATAGTTTGCTGACTCAGAGTCGCTAATTTTATGCCCACAGGTGAGACATCTTTTGTTTTTTTTTTTATGTTGTGTATGACCAAAATGGTCTGAACCAAATAAGTAGAGCAAATTGTAAGTTTTTTATTAAACTTTCGATGTTCGTATGTAAACGTTATTTTTAAACCTTGCTATTAAAATTTAACCTATTTAGAGTTTGTAGGTAGATGGGAAGACAATGCAGGTCAGCCAACAAAATAAACAGTCATTTTTAAAGACTTATTTGTAGATGAAGTAGGGTGGCAAAGGATCTTAACGCTTCGCTCGATTTATTAATTAGGTACTAGCTGTTGCCCGCGACTTCGTCCCGCGTTGCAAATTCGTTTTAATAATTTTTCGCTATCACGCGGGAAACTATGCAATTTTTCCGCATAAAAATTATCATATAATGTTCAGGTTATTAACTATCTGTGTGCATTATCGAGTAACAAATATTCCCATATCCATCCATCCATACAAACATCCACGTTCATAGTAGTAATTTAATTGATTTTCATTTTCATGTCAACCCAACTAATAAGTACTTTTACCAAATTGGTAGTATGGAATTAAAAAATCATTGCCCTTTAATGAATCTGATTCTTCCTCAATTCTCTTGGATTTTATAAAAACAGTAGGTACCTACTTTTAACGACATTCACGGTGCAAAATCTCAGCAGAACCTGTAGTAGGCCACCCCAATTTCCCTTGCTCCAATTTTTCAACAAAAGCAAAATCCGTGAATATAATATTCGGGATTTTGAGAGCAGGCCTTGACCCAGCTGGCGCAACAGGTAAGGGTGGCTACTGTTTATAAAGCCAGCTGTACATCCTCGGGCCACCTGAGCTCAATTGGAGTTATCTTGAACCTCCTGTATAAAATGCATACTGTACAGAATGGGACCACGAGAATAAGTCTCCCTTGTGGTCCCATTGATGGAACAAATCAATTTCATGTTGGATATATTTCGCGAACGCCTTATTTAGATGCAGTGGATTTCAGAATCGCATTATTTAAGCGTAAAAAAATTTCATAGGTGGATTTCAACCACTGCTTACGTTGTGTCTCTGTATTTTAATTTCACATTCTAACACTTTTTAAGTACTTAGTTGTCTTATATTTGTGTCTTCCACTTCACTTTGCATTAGATAAGTTTGTACAAAGAGGCACTATATGTGTAAGTGCTTATTAATATTATATACAGGAAGTGATATTTTATTAATGGGACAAATCAATGGGACCACGAGAAAACGTCAATGGCGACGTAATGTGGACGCCCTCTCCCCATCCAGGGGCCATAGGACATTAAGTAAGTAAATAAGCAAAGAAACCTTAATATGTTTCCGCCAGATATGAGGACACGTCCTTATCAACCTCAACCCTGTACAGCGCTCTTTAATTACGCTAATTACTGTAAACCCTAAACAAACCCCGTAAACAAGGGTTCCCAAACTGTGGGTCGAGACGGGACGAAACGCTCAAATCCCGACACGCGTATCTAGAGCTACAAGCTTCTATTTTTACAACTTTTTATTTTACTTGCATTTTTTTATTCCAATATTTTTATGGCATCGGGATGTAGGTATGCATGTACTAAATTACCAAAAATCAATCATTAAAAGTCGCCTGCATAGTCTAAGTAGGGTTTAAAAATAATTGTTTTGACAAAAACCCTGTGTTTTGGGTGACAGTTTCATTTAATTTCACACTAGCTTAGTATTTAACTCGGAATCTTACAGGGTGTCCCAAAAGTCCCAAAACTCAACGATAAAACGGTACCGGCCGAGAAGTCAAGTTACACCAGTTTTATAAAAAAAAAAGAAAAAAAAAGTCTCTTAGCCAAGTGATAATAGACATAAACATATCAATTTTAGCAGTAGATATTATCGAAAAAGCCTATGATGGCTTAACTTTTTTTTTATTATGAGAGGGAGGAAAATGAGCAAGCGGGTCATCTGATGGAAAATGATCACCACCGCCCATAAATTTAATATTAACAACTTAAAGAAAGTCACTGATCTGTTGCCGGCCTTTAAAAAGGAGAGGGAACAGGGGAGAGGGAGGGGGAGAGGTATTAGGCCCCCGGCGCTCTCACTGTCCGTACGAAACGCAGCAGGAGTAGTGCTGCTTCACGCCGGTGCTCTGTGAGAGGGTGGTACTGCACTGCCCCGGACGAGCCGGCCCATTCGTGATGCAGCGGCTAGCTACAACATGGCTCTACCACTACAAAAAACTAAGTGATATGGATTTATTTTATATTTTTCCCAAAACTGTTCATTGTGATTTGGCCTCTCACCTGGCACCAGATTATCATTGAGCCTTACAGTTAGCTCTGGTTCGTGCAAGTCAGCCTAAGAAAAACGAGATTTTGCATGGGTGCGCAGCATAATAATGACGAAAATTCAAAATGTAGACCGTGTTATACCGAGCGTTTCATAAAGATCGGTTAGCATGGGCAAGTCTGAAACCATAACACATAGAAAGGTCTGTTCTAAAGAACCATGTCATATATTTTAGTGACAAGAAAAACGGCATTCATAAATTAAAAAAAATCTTACTTGGTTAGGGAATCGAATCGATGACCATGTTGGAGAAAAATATTTACGTTCCAGTCCCGTTACGTCAGGCGATAACCAAATCAAGAATGTTAAATTTGACCCATTTTTCGTGGGCGGATTGACTTCAAATATGGTACACATAATTTTAGTTTAAGTGTATTTATAATACATTGTCACACTTACTAGATGGCCCCAACCTTTAATTATTGATAACCTACCTTAAGTTGAACAATAAACATTTTCATTTTCATTTTTCAATATGTAAATGGGATGTGTCTACATAAATACAGTTAACAAAAGTACAGCCAGCAAAAACTTTGGTAGGTATTAAAAATGAAATATTTCGAAAGTCAAAGTCAAAGTCAAAGTCAAATGTTTATTTGCTCGAATTATGGTACATAGGCTGTTATAAAAAATAAAAATCAGTGTGGATCAACACAATTCACCATACATTGGCATGCAAAACTTTAAAATTGTATCCTACTTTAAATAATAAAATTCATAATAATATTCATTTCATCATTAATTACATAAAAATAATGTCAGGATAAAAAACATACAAATTAATCTAATACTATTCATAGTTGATCTATTAATAATAATACTAACCATACTCATAAATATTACGCTTCAAAAAATTCTGACATGGTGTAAAAACATTTTTCCTTGAGCCAGGATCGTACTTTGGCTAAGAATATTTTGTAAGTCAGCTGTCTTATATCTACTGGAATTTTGTTATAAATTTTTGCTGACATAATAAAACTATTTCTGTTACACAATGCTGTCCTGGAAAAAGGTACTGTAACGCGATACTTGTCCCTACCGCGCAACTTCGGGTTCTGGACTGGTTTTGCAAACATTTCAGGATTGTTTCTCACAAACTTTGCATGTTCCAATATGTAAATGCATGTCAAGGTCAAGAGGTTGTGCTTTCTAAATAATGGTCTACATGAGTCCACTGGACCGACTCCGCACACTGCACGAACACACCTCTTCTGAGTTATAAACGCTTTGCTAATATCTGTCGAATTCCCCCAAATGATAACCCCATAGCGGAGAACAGATGCAACGTAACCATGATAGGCTTTTTGTTTTTTTTTTTTATATCTGAACGCAGTTTTTATTGTCAAAGTTCCTTAAAACAGATCTTTATTATGTCTTATAGTTTCAGACTTACTCATACTGATCGATTTAAATGTAACCACCCTGTATAGTTTTTGGCAATTGCTATGAAAATTATCCCGGAATGTCTTAACTGCCGGACCTAATGGTCCACAAGAGCAAAGCCGCGAGAAAGTCTAGTGTCTAAAATAAAACGCAATAGAAATGAGAAACTCATCCAGAATCCAGTCCAGTTAGCCTCGATTAGTGGACGTCCGTGCGCAAATGGCGGCAGATTGTCAATCATAGTTTCATTTCCGTAGAAATGTGAGCGAGGAAATATGTTACCTTGAGACCTGATGTAACGTACACTGTTACAAGCTTCTAGCCACGTCTTCACACGTGTGAACAATTAGATTTAGACATAAATTACCGTAAAATGGGGTGAGTAGGGATTTCGAGGGCAGTTGGGTCATGAATAGGGAGAGTACGTTCTACATTATGATTTATGCGGTATTCTCAGCCCAACTATTTATATTCAAAGTCACTCATAGGGTGATGGACGGGGCTATGCTCGGAGTGTCTCTGCGGGATCGCATTAAAAATAAAGAAATCCGAGCAAGAACTAAAGTCACGGACATAGCGCGAAGAATCGTCAGACTAAGGTGGCAGTGGGCAGGCCACATCGCTCGTTGAATTGACGGCCGATGGGGCAAAAAGGTTCTAGAGTAGCGTCCAGGGACCGAAAGACGCAGTGTAGGTAGGCCTCCAACAAGATGGAGCGACGACCTGGTTAAGGTTGCGGGAACGCGTTGGATGTGGGTGGATGGCGCAGGACCGATCTGTTTGGCGAGCCTTGGGGCCCATATAAATGTTCAGCAGTGGACGTCTTTCGGCTGAAATGATGATGAACTATTTATATTAAATAAAACCCTATCATGATTGTGTAGTCGAGTGGCTGATAAATAATAAAATTTTATCATTTCTTATCGATGTAGTATCGATTTATATATCAAAAGATCCAGTTTAACAAATATTCAATTTTAAGTTTGTGTTATCTTTATTTGTAATCCATGAAAGTAAATAAAAAACGGTTTTTAAGTCACATATTTAAAAACAAATTACTTAACAATTTATATTTCATTTTAAATTTACAAAATTATATTCCTTCCGCAAAGCAAATCAAAACAGCGTCCTATTTCGCCAACTCCAGTTCCATACCTGTTGCGCGGAACTGATTTGAAAGCTGTGCTTTTGTAGGGAAAATCGATGCGATGTATTCAGAACGGAGAGATTGCCGGTCTCGTTCACGGCACGGCGGGAACCGGAATCGGAACGTATTATTACTGATGCTTCAAAGAAGATTTTAAGGCGATATGAATGTCTTTGACAGTAAGATTTGAAACTGAGTGGTCATATTCGAGCGTATCAATCGCCTCACTTTCGTAATCACATTTTCTACGAATGTATAAATAAATAAATTCTGGTACAATTGACACTAAAACCTATTCCCAAACTAAGCAAAGCTTGTACTCTGGGTGTTAGACAACGGATAAACATACTTATACACGATGATTTTGAATTGGTATACAGGAACCACTTTAACTTACTGCCTGGGAAAAATTAATTCTAACTATGCGTGTGTTAAAGTAATTAATTAATTCCTGAATTATTTAAATAACAATAAATGATAAAACATTATGTACACTAATTGTGTAGACACCCTGACTTACTTGATTTCCATAAGTCAATTAAGACAAAGAACGTAGTATACCTGCCTTTTACTCTAACGCATCAACGTGTAGGTACGCCTGTTATCAGGTTTTAGTTAGTATAGTAAGTACCATTGATAGATCTTTGATGTTATTATTCATTGCTGAATAACTACACATCTTATTTCAGTAATTGGGTGGTAAACAAGAAGTCAATATTTAATCAAACTGTAATTTTAATAAATTTTACACAAACAGAACACATAAAGAATTTAAAATAACTGAAGTTATACGTATTGTTGAAGATGTTCGAAATGTCCGCCACCTTGTTGGAGAGACAACTCCGCACGATGCCTGTGATTGTCTTTTAGGCTTCTAAGGTTATACATATAAAGGCATTCGACCGTATTTCATGCAGTTTTAATTATTCGGCGGAGCTCTTCTCTGGCGTTCGACTCTTGTACACAATTCGTTTGACGTCACTCCAAAGATAGAAACCCAATGGCGTGAGATCAGGACTGCGAGGCCGCTGCAAGCTCTACGCTGCACGGGGCCGCTGCGAAATCCTGTCTTGTCCTGGGAATGGGAAAATGTCCTGGGAAAAAGTCCTGGGAATGCCTCGATCAGTATTCGCGAACTCGACACTCGTAATGTGCAGGGACACCATCGTGTTGGTAGTGTAAGTTGCTTAGATACTGCACTGGTACTTCTTCCAACTGTTCAGCAACCACATGCCTTAGAAGGTTGAGATAGTTTCTTCCATTTAATCTCTCCTCGATAAAAATGGGTCCAATGACAACGTCATGAATCCCCGCCGACACGTTTATCGTGAACCTTGAGCTGATCGTCTGCATAGAAAATTGCACAATGTCGTATTGCTCAATATTCGAACATGGATACGGCGAAGGCGTGATTTTAATTTAATTTTCAAAAATCCGTTCATCCGTGACATCATTTTATTTTGAAAAAACAACTTGTCATAAAGTAAGAAATTTAAATAAGATTGTGAATGTTTATTTTCGAAAGCCTTGGGCATGCCATGCCATGCCATGTGCCACGGAAGAGGCCTATGTCCAGCAGTGGACGAATATAGGCTGATGATGATGATGATTTTCGGAAGTTTTTTTTAATTAGGTCTTACTTATTGCTTTATTTAACTGGTAGATTTACCAAACATAGGGTGACAATAATTTCGGTTTAAAAATAAATCCCAAATAAAAGAAAATAATTCTTAACATCATGTTGTTTTACGAACTTCTAATTGAAACGTAATTGCCATCGATTACTGAATAAGAAAAAATGGTTCCTGTGTACTAATGAACTAAAACAATTACTTTGCTCACCCGCGACCTTACAATAGTTACGTTTATGCAAGAAATGTGTGTTCATGCAGTTCCTCCACCTCCACACTGTACGAACACACACAAATCACATAAACACAACTATCACCACCACCAAGCTACACTGACGCGTTTCGAACTCAACCAGAGCTCATCCTCGGAAATACTACTACTCGGTACTAATTGAAAATCACCGTGTATAGATAAAAAATATATATTTATAAAATACATATTAAACATCCAAGACTAAAACACAAATATTAGTATTTTTCACACAAATATCCGGCCCGACCGGGGATCGAACCCGGGACTTTAGGCAGGTCTTCTAACAATAATTGTTCCTTATAATTAACAAAACAGCCCACAAAAATTTGTACGTATAAAAAGTTTTTTTTCGGTAAAAATGTATCACAGTGCAGTAATTTTTGAAAATGTTATTCCCAATATTTAATTACTTACAACTTTAAATCGAAAAAGTTTACGCTTTGAAACTTTGAAATCATTTTCAGGATCTCAAACTTTCATATGAAATTAACCCGTCAGCTGCCTCCCGACCACCAATAAAGGGTCCAGTTATACGGGTTAACAATTGCAGTAGAACTGCTTTAATTAAATTGTTGAATAATCTTAAAAATAATACGAGAAAGATAAAAAAATCTTAGTGAAATCTAATTCTTATCCTATCCTAAATTATAAATGCGAAAGTAACTCTGTCTGTCTGTCTCACTTTCTCGCTAAAACTACTGAACCGATTTAAATAAAATTTGGTGCACAGATAGTCTAGAGCCTGAGAAAGGACATAGGCTATATATCATCACGCTAACACCAATAGGAGCGGAGCGGAAGAATGTTTCAAAATCGGGGGTTTTTGAAGTAAAACTTCTATAGGCACGCTTGACTTGGGAGTACGGTGGTCAATGTGGTGTGTTATGGTGAGCCATAATTGATGAAAAAGCAAATTGGATAAAAAAAATAAGTTGCCCAAATTACTAATTCCACGCGGACGGATTCGCGGGCAAAAGCTAGTTTATTATAAAAATCTCGTGTCACAGTCTTTGGTTATCGAACTTCTCCGAAACGATTTGACCGTTATTTTATGATTTTTTTTGTCTATAATTAGTAGATTCTGAGAATAGTCTATTTTTATAGCCCTACTAGCTAAGCCTCCGGCTTCGCCCTCACTGAATATTTCCCTTGGAAATGAGATATTTTCCCGTGATAAAAAGTAGCCTACGTCACTCTGAGCCCTTCAACTCTGACGATACAAAAAATCACGGTAATCCGTCGCTTAGTGACGTGAAAGAAGAAAACCAACATACATACTTTCACATTTATTATATTAGTATGGATTCTTCGCAGACGAAGTTACGGGCAACAGTTAGTCAACAATAAGCACCGAACGCCTGTTGCTTCACTCAACTTTCTGAATATCTATCCACCACTCAAAATACTTGGAACACCGCTCGCGGCTTTTTCTTCGAGTGATGGAATTCTCGCTGAAACTCGATGAAAGAATTTCCAATGAATGGCGCCATCAAAGAAAAGTGCTCCGATTCGGCGCCAGCATATTTGTAGAGTCCTTTGCATCGGAAGTTATAGGAGTTCAATCTTTACTTGTAAGTATATCACTCGGTTTCTTTGGTGAACGGACTTTTGGTTTGGCTCTTTTAATTATAATATATTATAATGCATTTGCTTCGTTTTTAAATACTTTAGTGACATTTTTATTTCGATGATAATACTTTAGCTTTTAATACATTACACCAACATTACACACTAACTTCACTGTCCGCCTACATTTACAATGCTTATTTGAACTACAGCACGTTCGTTCACCCCTTACGTTAAGCAAGGATTTTTTCATCACATTCACATATTGCTAAAACTGGGACATTAAAACTTGTTCAGCTAAAAAACCAAGGACGTTCAAGTCAAGAGGATTGACAAAAATTATTAAAAAAAAGGAACACTATCGCTTGGCCGCTGTTCGGCATCGGATGAGAACCTAAAGATGTAAGTTGGCAGCCGACTCCACGCAGCAGCAGCAGACGACGTGTCGCTAGCTATGCGAACTTATACCTTATTTCTATGAAATTCCCTCCGTAGCTAGCGTAGCTAGCGACACGTCGTCTGCTGCTGCTGCGTGGAGTCGGCTGCCAACTTATACCTTTAAATAGACAACACAAAACATACATTTTGTTAAACTACCTGATGATTAATATTCTATAAAATGATATAATTATAAATAAAATAAAACTAACCTAAACTGAAACTAGATAAAATTAACAAAAGGTTCCCCCCGCGGCATGGACCCAAAGACACTGGCAGCATTACCTCGCTGTATAGCAATGCTGGTAAGTTGTGCGAGGAAGCTGCCAGCTCTTCGGTACCTAATTAAAAATACTACTACCTGATTAAAAATATAATTTGTTAATTTTTATAAACTTATATATACCTAATACAGTTGTTAGGCGGGTGTGTGCAATGCAAGAAGGAAATTTAAGTTTTCAGGGCAAGGAAATTTGGAAAGGAGGGCATTTTTTAATGGGAGTAACAATGCAAGCTACGATAGAACATGTGTTCGAAGGCTCGTCGATGCCACATTCACAATCGGATTCATCACCATCATCATAATTTCAGTCGAAAATGTCCACGGCTGACATACATAGGCCTCCCCAAGGTTCGCCAAACAGACCGGTCCTGCGCCAACCAAGTCGTCGCTTTATCTTGTTGGGGGCCTGCATACATTACGTTTTCGAGTCCGGAGACTTCATTTGAGAACCATTTGACCCCATCGCATATCAGTATACACGAGGATTATTAATTGACTTCTGGCTGATTAGATACTTTTTTTTAGTAAATGGTTCAATTTTGCCAGCGTCAAGGTTGATCGCAATGGATGAGTCGAGATTTTTTTTAAATAAAAAACAAGTTGTCAGGTGCTGTGCTGTCAAATGATTGGTAGGGTTAGTCATACACGATACGAATTTGTAATACTTGTAATTTAAGCATGTATTTATATTTAATAGCATTGTAACATTTAACCCGACAGTTGTACCTCGGGTGGTGTTGGGCGGCGTTGCTCTAAAGGTGGTAGACCAGTTCAAGTACCTGGGGCATATGGTCACGACAGATTTAAGGGATGATCTGGACATAGAGCGGGAGAGGAGGGCCCTGTCTGTGCGAGGCAACATGATCGGCCGCAGAATTGCTCGGTGTACAAGGGAGGTTAAGATCACCTTATTCAAAGCGTTTTGCCAAACCTTTTACACCGGCAGCCTGTGGGTGAGTCATGCGCAGCGAACTTATAATGCCATAAGGGTCCAGTATAATAACGTATTCAGGATGATGATGAAACTGCCAAGACGCTGTAGCGCGTCGGGTATGTTCGCAGAGGCGCGCACTGACGGCTTCCACGCCATCAGACGGAAGAGAGTCGCGTCTCTGCTGAACAGAGTGCGCGGCAGTTCCAATATCATTCTGAATATGTTTGCCGCCCGCCTGGACTGCCCTATGACAAAGTACTGGGTGAAGATCGTCACTGGTCAAATTAAGTGACGATCTTCACTCAGTTGTTATTATTTTAATTTCATTTAATTTTTATAATTTTATTTTTTTTTTCTTTTGACTACTTATCTTGTAATATGGGTTCTGCCTGAAATAAATTGTGTTTTTTTTATTATTTATTTTGTAAGCGAGTTGGTATCTTACTGTTAGCCTACAAATGTATCTTTTTCCAAATAAATAAATAAAAAACCGGCCAAGTGCGAGTCGGACTCGCGCACGAAGGGTTCCGTACAATTATCTATAAAAATCACGTTTGTTGTATGGGAGCCCCCTTTAATATTTTTTTTATTTTAATTTAATGATTTATTTTTAAAGTCAATATATCTATACATATAATAAATCTGTAACAAGTCGGTGTCTGTACATTGAAGATATTTGAGAAAAACTGTCACTAGGGCTATTTACTAGCGCAATAGAACCCAAAACAATGTTTTTTAGAATTATTGTCTGTTTGTCTGTGCGTTTGTGCGCGCTAATCTCAGAAACGGCTTAACCTAGAAGGATGCGATTTTCACTGATATGTTGGTATTTTCTTGGATTAACATTTAGTGTTTGTTTCATTTGAATCGGTTCATAAATAAGAAAGATACGTCTATTTTAAGAATTTATAGAACAGTTTTTAGAAGTAGTGACTTGGGAGTAGGTACGGTGGTGAATGTGAACGCGGGTGTGTGGGGGGGGTTCGGTGGGAGGACGGTGACGGGGGGGGGGGGTTGCGATGGGCGGGGTAATTTTTTTTATATCGTTGAACTAAGGAGAGCCATAATTGATGAAAAAGCAAATTGGATAAAAAAAATAAGCTGCCCAAATTACTAATTCCACGCGGACGGAGTCGCTGGCAAAAGCTAGTAATTAAATATTCTGTAAATATTTCAAGCGTCTACCTTTTGTCGTTATCAATATCGAGCAAAAACGAGCAAAAAAATCACGTTTGTTGTATGGGAGACCCCTTAAATATTTATTTTATTTCATTTTTTAGTATTTGCTGTTATACCGGCAACCAAAATACATCATGTGTGAAAATTTCAACTCTCTAGCTATCACGGCTCCCGAGATACAGCCTGGTGACAGACGGACAGACAGACGGACGGACGGACAGCGGAGCCTCAGTAATAGGGTTCCCGTTTTTACCCTTTGGGTACGGAACCCTAAAAAGGATTATTCTTACTTAACATCCGTCTTTACACCTTGACAGTTGCCTGTGCCCCACTCAGACTCGACGTAATTTAGGCATACATTTGGTAACTTTTTATGAATAAGGGGGTAAGCCCCGTATGATTAAAGTAACCACATGAAACGTGTCGCGACGCCTTTATTTAATTACTGGATAAACGTGTGAAGACCCTTTGAGAATTGTCAACGAGGCTCAAAAATGTACAGGGAATATAATTAAAAGGAAATTAAGCTAATTAAGGCGTTATATTGATATGAAGGACGTCTGTGTGAGTGTTTGTTATTGAATAGATTTAATGTTATCGGCTAGAAGCATGCCATCATCAGTTTAGAAGATAATTTAAAGAATCTATACCCATACTAATATTATAAATGTGAAAGTGTGTTTGTTTATTTGTTAGTTTTTCCTTCTTTCACGTCGAAACTGAGCGACAGATTGGCGTGATTTTTGTATGGACATAGTTGACGGGTTGGAGAGTGAATTAGGGTACTTTTTACCACGGGAAAACACTTTATAATTGACTTCAGCTGGGGCGACCCGGGGGCATCAGCAAGTTACTAATAAGAACAAAAATGATGTCACGCGATCTGAAATCAGGAGGTATGTGGGTTATTTATTTATTTAATCGTATGTTATAATAGTTATGTACAGGCATTAGAGTAAAACACGTAAATTACATCCGCATCCCCAGGATTAACCCACTGCAACTCTGCATGTGTCCCCTGGGTGGTGGTAAATGAGTAACGCCCTTAAAAAAAAAAATGCAATAGGCATACAGTGTTTTTTTTTTCTTTTTTTTATATATCCTGTAATATGCCCCACTACTGGGCAAAGGCCTCCCCTTTTCTTCGCCATTTTTCCCTATCCTAGGCATGCACCTGTCAATCGGGCTGATAAGCGCTCAGGTCACTGCGCCTTCTCCTCTTGGGTCTGCCTCTGCTTCTTTGGCCATCCTTCGGAATCGTTTCGTTAACAATTCGTGCCCGTCGGTCCGGATGCATTCGGCAGATATCCGGCCCAGTCCCACTTCAGCTTGGCGGCCTTGACACCCTCATCTGTACGAGTACGAGTACGAGTTTTGGAGTGTCGTGTTTCTGATTCGATCGCACCTTCGAACGCCCCGAATACTGCGCTCCATTGCTCGTTGACAAACCTTGAGCTTGGACTTTTGAGCTTCAGTTAATGACCAAGTCTGGGCGCCATAGGTTAAGATGGGAAGAATACGGGTATGTATTACAATACCGAAGTACGAAAGACCGAATGTATTAAAATATCGAATGGGTCAAAAGACCGACTCGATTTTTTTCTGAAACCGTAAACTTCTCAGAATTTATTAAAACGGCATCACACAGAACCCCATAGGTTAGGTTAGGTTTGTTTTATAACAATCTTAAAAAGTTAACGGTTACAGAAAAAAAAAAATGCTTGCAATGGCGGTTAAATTACAATCTTAGTTTAGAAATATTTTTTTACAATAACTTAAAAACTGCTAAACTGATTAAGTTGAAAATAATTTTCCTAGAAAGTTTTTATTAAGTTTAACTTACGTGATTTTTTTCATATTTTTTAGACGTGCGGTTCAAAAGTTAGAGGGGGCACATTATTTTGAACTTTCGGAGTGAATATCTCCGAAAATATTCACTTTATCAAAAAATGGTTCTAGTAAACCCCTTTTTATTTTAAAATACCTATCCAATGATACCCCACACTATAGGGTTAGTTGAGAAAAAAAAATCACCCCCACTTTACGTCTATAGGAGGTATCCTAAATATTTTTTTTTACTTTTTTTTATTTGATCACTTTGTCGGCGTGACTGATATATATATTCATGCCAAATTACAGCTTTCTAGTAACTGAGCTTAGCCGCGGACGGACAGACAGACGGACAGACATGGCGAAACTATAAGGGTTCCTAGTTGACTACGGAACCCTAAAAATCGTGTCGGTCTTTTGACCCATTCGATGTTTTAATACAATCGGTCTTTCATACTTCGGTATTGTAATACACACCCAAGAAAACAAATGTCAACGAGTTTGCGCTTCAGTGACAGAGGAAGGTTGCCCTTCATTAGCGTCTTCATGGACCAGAAGCATACATTATCGATACGTCTATCGATTTCCCTTGACTGCCTGTTTTCGAAGGATGCTATCTGGCCCGAGTAAATTACTTGTCAACGTACTGTATGTCTTGCCCATCCACCGTATATGTGGCTTAAAAATAAAAAAATATTAGGGGACAATCTTACACAAATCGACCTAGTCCCAAACTAAGCAAAGCTTGTACTATGGGTACTAGACGACGATAAACATACTTATATAGATAAATAAATACTTAAATACATAGAAAACATCCATAACTCAGGAACAAATATTCGTGCTCATCACACAAATAAATGCCCTTACCGGGATTCGAACCCAGGACCTCTTGCTTCGTAGGCAGGGTCACTACCAACTAGGCTAAAGCGGTCGTTACTAATATTTAAATTATGATTTCCCCCGTTGAGTCTGTAAAAAAGTGAATTGTTTAGGAATGAGATACTTATAGCAGAGATTTTGGTTCAACAAAGAGTACAGTTTCCTGGCAAGTACCTACAATAATTCACTATATCAAATTAGGTGAAAAAGTGGCAACATCGCGCCGGGAAGGAAATACATACGATAGCATTTATATGAAAAATAAACGGATCACTCACGTCTTTAAACGAGTTTAACTCGACATGTTTTGGGCTAATCCGTAGCCCATCGTCTTGGAGCATAATGAATAAGAATATAGTTTTTTTTTACCCAAACCACTGTAGATATATTTTGCAATGTACTAAATTTTCTAATGTACAAAAATCGAACTCCTCCCAAACGGCTTGACCGATTTTTTTCTGAGAATAGGTCGTAGGCTATTTTTTATACGCCTATTCTTCACAGATGGAGTCGCGGGTCGCTAGTTTGATATAAAATTATTTTCATCCATTAATAATAAAGGGTAATGGTTGCCTCTAGTACGGATCTTAGACTAAGTATCGCGAAAAAACCCGCATCAAATACAAATAACGTCGGAAATATTCGCATTTAACTTTTATTCGCGACTCGAGATTCTCCCTAGGGACACAACAAATAGATTCATGCCTGCCTCGGATACACGGCCATTGTCGTCCAAATGCGACCTTTAACAATTGATTTCTGGAACATTTAACTTTTATTCTCTACTTATTCTTTTATAATACTTTTGTAAATATGGTGATGTCGAAGTTATTTGTCTATGCTATCTATCTACTTATATCATCATCATCATTCAAATTCAAATAATTTATTGTTAATTATAGGTACACGTGAAGTTGGAAAATCATATTGAAAGAACCGCTATAATTTGCTCTTTAGGCGTACAATATTAGAAATCTTCAAATTAAAAATTTTGAATAGTTTATTAGTAACATTAGATACCATAAAATCATATTCTAAGAATTCATTTACATCATAAAATATATTGTCATCCTTCAAAATTTTTAATAAAGTTCTTTTAAATAATTTTATATTTTGTTTTTTTATGGTATCTGGTAGTTTATTATACAGCTTTGCGGCCATTACAAATATGCTCTTTTTATAGTAGGTAGTCTTGGCACAATTAATTGGCAGTACATTAAACTTGTTGTAAATTTTCCTTGGCCGCTTTTTCTCAATTATTCTGAATAAGTGCATATGCTCCTTAACAAACATGCACGCCTCTAATATGAACATCGAGGAAAGTGTTAATATTTTGTACCGTTTAAACAGTGGTTTACAACTTTTGGTATTCTTTACTCTTGCTATGGACCTAACACATTTTTTCTGTAAACGAAACACATCCATTTTATTTGTATTATTTTCCCAATGCAGCAGACCATACCTCAAATTGCTGGCAACATGACCGTTATAAGCACAAAGAGCAGTATCCTGGGATGATATTAATGATATTTTCCTCAAGGCATAATCATATTTGCTAAAGTTTTTACAAAGATAATTTGTATGTGTCTTCCAGTTTCTTTGACATTGTAACATCAGGCCAAGAAATTTAATATCATTTACATGTTGGAGAGTAATATCATCGTATTTTATTATTATATCTTTGGGCTTAGACTTTGGTAAGTAGAATTGTATGTACTTTGTTTTCTCAAGGTTTGGTTTCATTTTAGCCGAAATACGTCCTTCTGAACATAGGCCTCCCCCAAGGCTCGCCAAACAGACCGGTCCTGCGCCATCTGCATCCAACGCGATCCCGCAACCTTAACCAAGTCGTCGCTTCATTTTATTCGAGGCCTTCCCACACTACTACTACATACCTACACACTGCTACTTAAATACTAGGTACATACAGCAACTTAATATCTATATACATAAATAAGAATGAATCCCCAAATGTATTGCAAAGCACAAAACTCGAGAACGACTTTTCCGATTTCAGTCATCTTTTTTTCAAAGATTTCTAATACTTTATAGAAAATTCTTACGAAAAAAATCTCACGGGATGAGATATAAACGGGATAATAATGTGTTCCAAATTTTCACTCAAATTCAATACGATGTTCTGAAATCGTATAAGCAGTGCCGGAAATCCGTGCTTCCTGTATATTTCCTGTTCCCATAGAAATCCCGGGAAAATGTATACCCTATGTCACACTCGCAATTAAGAAGAATCCAATGACACTTGGCACTATAAAACCTATCGATCCGTTTAGGGTAGGGCGTGCCAAAGAATGATACAGATATGTACACATAGTAGGTAAAACACACAGATGTACATCGAAAATCATAACCCTCCTTCAGCAGTCGGGTAATAATAATACAAGAGACATCTTCCAGCTTCAGAATTATACATTTTTTCCTGACCATGACCTATTTGAATGCGCCATGTCGTTAAGATGAAGTTGCTCTTGTGACAAAACCTTGGCATAAGAGAGAGAGAGAAATAATATTTACCGCCTTTAGAATCGCTGCGTTTCGTTACTGGAGCACTTGCCATATCGATAGCAATTTTATGTTATTATTACGTTCTTCCAATATTTTTCCTCGTATTTATAACCTGGTCGCTATTCATATACGAGTATATTAAATGTACGTAAAAACCGTCCGTGAGAAATATGTAACGATGGTGATAATATTAGTAGGATTACTTAGCGGGATCACTGATCTGATATTCTTTGCAACCTTTGTACGTAAGCACCAGAAGTCGGAGTTTTCCCGGCAAAACAAAAGATTGTTGCAATCAGACTAGTCTTAGAAACATTTTTTATCGATATCGATAGTTGTGTAATGGAAGAAAAAACGGTCCACCGAATAAAAGTATATTTTGTACAAAATTTTACGTAAGATTTGTATAAAATTATATAAAGACAGATGCAATCTCTTTTGCGAAATCCACGTAAGTACAGTAGCACCGTGACATTTTATTAGGTTTATAATATGACAGGAGTAGACAATAATTAATTTCTCAACATTCTTTGGGTGTAGACTGTTTCGTTCATCAGTTCACTATAAAGCCATTTGTGTATACTAATTTCTGAAGTTCTCATTTTCAATGAGGTGATAGGTATCACGTCTTCTGCATATTTTAATTAACTGTCGTGAATGATTATAAAAATATGTAAACATATCGGCGTGATTTTTTTATATACCTAATAATACTCGATATCGATAAAAATACGTTTCTGAAACTATTCTGATTGCGCTTGTTTTTTGTTTTGCCATGAATATTCCGTTCTCTGGTAAGTACTGTGTGGCTTCAACTTCGGCATAAAAAACGGTCGGCATTGCAGCTAATTGCTAGCTAATAACGTTTTTTCACCAAACCCAAATGGAATCCGGGTAATAATTCATCTAGAGCCTGTTCAATTAACGCCTGGACATGGGCAGGTGTGCCCGGGTTTTAATCTATCGCCTCTAATCCGGATCCAATTAAGGTTTTTAATAATTATTTACTCGCGCTCTTGGCTATTATTGCGCGAAAATTTTCAATTGTATGGAATCGGATAAAATGAGCTAATATTTTAAGGCTATTGATTTTAGGAGTACAGAAAATACTCCTTTTCCAACCTAACCGAGTACCTACCTATATGTAAAGTGTTACGATAAAGGATCTTGTGAAATGTTAAAATAGCTAAGGTTATAATAAGATCCACAAAATGAACATTGTATTTAAATTGAATTGCTGCTAAACCACAAGGTCGTATTAACTCGGTGGTTTGATTGACCTATGGCCTCACAAGTAGAGGATCGTGGGTTCAAGCCCCACTTTTGAATTTTTGAAATTTATGTGCGGATTTACATTCGCAATTTACTATAAGCCTTTCGATGAAGAAAAACACCGTACTAAATTTCAAGTCGATCCGACAGCAGGAAGTGTGTCAAATTTGACTTTCAAGATTTGACTCCCACATAATACTTGTCTTGTATAATTATACAGGGTGTACCTATACGAGGGGGTGGATCAAACGATGATCAAAGGTAGGGAACCTCAGGAGCTACCGAATAGACCCCCATGTGTGTTCAGCGATTTTCATTTGTTTCAGAGTTATGAGCATTTTAGTGAAAATTTCAGAAATGTCGGATTTCAGGTATAATTTTCTTAGTGGTAGCTAAACTATTTGACCTACGACCGTGAATTTTTTTTGGAAGTAGTGAGATAGCGGGTTTAACAAATAACAATATGCCATTTTAATTCCTGTCATCATAAATTTTACAAAAAAAAATAAAACTCTCAATAATTTGAGTACAATAAAAATTTTCATAAATTTAGTAATGCATCTTGTCTCTTTAAATAACAATCTTAATTTCTTTAATTTAATTAATTGTAGGTTTACAAGTGATTAAATTTAAAGGATGATGAGTTATGCTCCACGAGAATATGCAGAAATGCATTATTGCTACGGTGCAGCTCAGGGCAATGTTCGTGCAGCTGCCAGGATGTACCGGGAACAACTTTCACGAAGAGGAGAGCAAAACCGTTCTTACCCTGACTATCGCGTTTTCATACGCGTCCATGCACGAGCATTGCCCTGAGCTGCACCGTAGCAATAACGCATTTCTGCATATTCTCATGGAGCATGACTCCATTATAAATAAATATTAGGGGACAATCTTACACAAATCGACCTAGTCCCAAACTAAGCAAAGCTTGTACTATGGGTACTAGACGACGATAAACAGACTTATATAAATAGATAAATAAATACTTAAATACATAGAAAACGTCCATAACTCAGGAACAAATATTCGTGCTCATCACACAAATAAATGCCCTTACCGGGATTCGAACCCAGGACCTCTTGCTTCGTAGGCAGGGTCACTACCAACTGGGCTAAAGCGGTCGTTAACCTTTAAATGTTATCCTTGTAAACCTACAATTAATTTAATTTGTTATTTAAAGAGACAAGATGCATCAATCTTATTAATTACGCAATGAATGACAAAGAAAAATGTTTCAAACCTGTTCTAAGTAAATTATTATTTTTTTGTTAACCCGATACTAATGGCCAGTAATATTTGAAAAAAAAGAAGAAAACAAAACTTTTTTAAATCAAATTTTACTCACCAATTTAGATTCCACCATTCTTAACTCGCGGATATTTAGGTCATTTTAATTGTTGTAATTTAATTTTGATCAACATTGAAATGTGTTTTTCATAAAAAATGATGTAATTTGATGCATTAGTGTAATTTAAAGTTACTTTTCGGTAGCGATTTAAAAGGTGTTTTTTACTACTAGTGCCCTTTCCATATTATTTTTATAGTGATGCCTTGAGACTATCTGAAAAAAAAAAAAATACTGGTTTAAATTCTTCATAAACTAAAGTAGTTTTTGAAGTACTTTGCAGAAAAAAAACTTATGTGAAAAAAATGACCTTTAAAAATTTATGAAAAATTTTAATATACTCAAATTATTGAGAGTTTTATTTTTTGTTGTAAAATTTATGATGACACGAGTTAAAATGGCATTTTTATTTGTTAGACCCGCTATCTCACTACTTCCAAAAAAAAAATCACGGTCGTAGGTCGAATAGTTTAGCTACCACTAAGAAATTATACCTGAAATCCGACATTCCTGAATTTTTCACTAAAATGCTCATAACTCTGAAACAAATGAAAATCGCTGAACATACATGGAGGTCTATTCGGTAGCTCCTAAGGCCCCCTACCTTTGGTTTTCGTTTGATCCACCCCCCAGTATACACCCTGTATAGAATATGAACAAAATATTATAGAGCTAAAACATGTTATAAATAGGAGTCCCTCAGGCAAGGTTCCGAAGATACTGGCAGCGTTCCCCCTTTGAACAACTAAGCTAATTCTTTGTCCGAGGTAGTTGCCAGCTCTTCGGTCTACTATGACGTCGCCTCACCTCTTTATTTATTATTTTAGGGATATTGGGAACGGATCTAGGTACGTAATAGTTTCATTGAAATTTTCTAGATGGAGGTTTTTGGGGGCGGACAATCGATCTAGCTAGATCTTATCTCTGGGAAAACGTGTGTTTTAAAATTTTAACCTAAGCAAAGTTCAGTCAACAGTCTAGGGCCGACAACGCACTAGCATCGCGTAAAGCGCTGCGGGTGTCTATGGACAGTGGTGTTCATTTAACATCAGGTGACCCACTAGTTCGTTTGCCTGGCCTCTCTAACATAAAAAAGTCCAGGTATAACACTAACACGGAAAGATAAACAAAATCTTTTAAAAAATACCCACGGTCGTAATCACCATAATTATTGCAGTGAGACGGGGTACTCATTTGAATAATTCGGATTATGTGTCATGAAGCCGTCTCTTCAGAACCACGAAATTAACAACGTGACAAAGGTTTATTTAAATAATCCCTAAATCCGTGGCTCCTTGAATAACATCAACAGAACGGTACTGAAACGCTTTAGGGATTTGAGGGTAATCGTAAGGCATTTGTTGGTTACCTAGGTACTTAACTTGTATCACACTATACTTCATTTAATTTAGAATTGAAAACCACAACATCATTATATTACGGCTCGTCAACTATTTCTTACCTATCAAATAGTACAGTGCAATAGTCTGGGAGTCGCAAAATAAAATTGTTTTAATGTCACTTTATTTGCGTGTCGTCAATTGTTACTCTAGTACAAATTGTAAAGAGATTACAGTTCGCGAGCCGCAATATAATGTTGTTGTGTTTTATAATTCTAAATTAATTGGAGTAAAGTGAGCTTGAACTAACATTTGCATCTATAACTTTTTCAAATTAGTTTAAGTAACTATCTTAAAAAAAAAATCGAAACACCTCGTATTTTATTATTACTTTGCATGTTGCTTTTTTATATATCTAACTGATTTTCTCTACGAAAATCCCGACTCTCGGAGGAAATCGCAATAAAAAGTACCCTATGTTTGAATCTAATTTAAGTTTAAGTATAGCCACTTTTGCGATAAATATTAACAAATATTACAACAGACGTAGTGTAAAATGATTCTCTTTCGTACTTTATCGGAAAAGTTCGTATTTATCGTTCTGTCTCAATTAGCTTCAGTACCCATCTTACAGCCATGTAGCCATCTTACATTTTTCACTTTGACATTTAACACTAAACAATATAGTTCCTTATTAATGGATAATGAAAACGTCACTCATTTAATACAATTGACAGTTCGGATGCCATCGTATTCCGATTGAGATCCGAGTTTTCCCGATGGAAAATCATTTTGCACTACATCTGTATTTAAAATTTTTGGCTTAACTATTGCTTATTGAATTTCGCCACATTTATATTACATAGTGGTATACCCCATAATATTATAAACATTATCTGTCTGTCGTCACCATACAGGGTAAAATTTAAATGGTGATACAAAATTAGTGTTTTTGGCGCATTTATTGCATTCATTTAATCTCGTGCTGTATCATTACAAGTAAGTCTTGAAATTCATGTGTAAGATATTTGAGGATTCACTCTAATGACAAATATTTATCGAAACACGATTACTTATAGTTCGCTCGATACAAAAAAATCCAAAGTCGTCTCTAAAAAATAAAATAAAGTCGTAGTACGACGCTAATACTGCACGGCAGGTCATGACTTTTAGACTGTTAATAAAACAAGATGTTTCTAGGGCGTAGTGTTGATACATTTTTAAAATATGTATTTGTTTTAGTAATAAGATGTAAATACCCAAAAACACGCGCAGTCCAACCAACCTATCTCGAGCCATCGTGCCCAAAATCGCCCACCCAAAATCGATTAGCGCGAAAAGCTCGGTGGTCTACCGAGCTAGGCAACAAAATTTTATTTTATTTTATTTTTTATTTTTACAAGGAGAGCAAACAGAAGCAAATGTATACAACACGTACTTATAAATTAGATACAAAATTACATGCACTTACTCCCTAACTAGCTCCCACTAAAACACATGGGTAATATGAATAAGTAGACTTACACTAATACACTAATTGTTAAAATTAGTCGTATAAAATTTAGGATGTCCATACATTTAAATAAGACTAAAATCAAATGAATGAGTTAGTGCATTATATCTCTATTGTCCAGCTAGTTACCATTACCATTACCATTTAGTTTTCACTCTGTAATTTCTTTTAGGCAATACTTTTACGAGTCTCAGCTATTCATGAATTTCGTTATCAGATTTTTGCTGCAGTCTGAACAAGACTGCATGTAAACTGCAAAATATATGGAGCGAAGCCTTGCGAAGGCTCAGTGGAGCCAAGTAAATAAGAATTTACGTGTAGTGACTGTATCCTTATTCTGATAAGTTAATAAACTTCTGAAGAATATGTTAGTTGAAGATTTTTTTACAATTACTGGCTGACCCAGCAAACGTTGTTTAGCCATATAAATTATAGCCTACGACCTATTCTCAGACCTACCGAATATGGACAAAAAGTTTCAAACAAATCGGTCAAGCCGTTTCGGAGGAGTTCGATAACAAACACCACCATGGCACGAGATTTTTATACATATATTAGATAAGAACGGGAAAATTAGCATGAGGTTCAACTAATGGAATGCAATCACCGCGCCTACGTACATCTGCAACACGAAGGGTATCACAAGTGCGTTGCCGGTGGTTTAGGCGGTAGAGTGGCAAATTGGCAATGGGCAGGCCACTAGAGCAGTGGTTCCCAACCAGTGGTCCGTGGACCACCTGTGGTCCGCGGAAGCCAAAATATGGTCCGCGAATGATTTTAAATTTCTTCTTATGTAATTTCCTATTGAGTTTTTAATTAAAGTTTCAGTTTGATTATTACAGTTTATTATTTTTATTAAGTATACATACATAGTGGTCCCTGCTAACAAGAATAATATAAAAGTGGTCCCTGACTAAGAAAAGGTTGGGAACCCCTGCACTAGAGCAACATTTTATCATAACCTCGTAAGGTCCACGTGAAATTTTTACTATATTATTTGAAACTAGCTATTACTCGCTACTTCATCTACGCAATCGACTGATGAATAAACCGAATGTGCGTAATGCATTGAACGAAAGAAATTATAAATATTGCCACAGAAAAAAAAAACTATTAATAATTATTGTGTGAAGTTTCACACGCGGAAGCGCGGTCCGCGTGGAACTACTGCCCAAACCCTATCATTCTGAGGGGAGGCCTGTGCTCGTTTATATTCATAATATTTACTTATATCTGTAATGACAGCGGGATTTTGACGTTGTGTTGACGTTTAACGACAACACAACGTCAAAATCCCGCTGTCATTACATGAGATGTGGTTGCTTTGATCAATTATAACTGTAGATCCACAGTCGCGCGCCCGAAAATGTCCGAGCCAAATGACCGCCAATGGCCTTCTTTTTTCTCAGTACGTTGCGTGAAATTGTCAAATTTAGCTGTCAAGTGTCAACCGAAATTCGACTGTAATGAAGTAAAGACTAGGTTCAAATTTCTGTGTAGGTGATGATTTTAATTGTTATGCAAACAAATAAAAAAGTTCGGACATTTTTTGAAGGGGATTTTGTTCGGCAATGTGTATCTTCAGTTATAATTGATCAAAGTGTGGTTGTGTGCGTGGCCTCTACTCTGGTGGCGTTACCTATACAGGCTGGAATATTGATTACGATGAATAAACTTATACTTACCTAGGTATATTTTCTTCGGTTTTTTTTTTCTTTATGTACTAGGAGGGTTAACAAGCTTGTGTTAGGTCACGACGGGGAAATATAAAATGACTGAGCTAGGTTCCAGTAAAGTTTGGAAAACGCTGCTCTAGAGTATACGGAATAGGTACCAATTGACGTTGAAGTTACGCCTGTATAACGTCTCATCGAAACGAGTCGTGACTAATGACTTTGCTCGCGTCATAGCAGAAGGCGCTTAGCATTTCTGCACCGAATTACCATTTTAATTCACAAGGAAGATTTTTGTTTACATGAATGAAGGAGAGTTACGCCGTTAAACTGTAATAGGCTGTCAGCTCATTTAGTTATGTTTCTGTGATGTCGTTTTTGCATATTTTCACTTTAGTGTGCGATGACTTGAATATTTTATAAGGTTTGGGTGTAAGGTTTCATTGAGTACCTACCTTTTATGAACAAATTAAATTATCAATCGAGGTTTGGTACGTTTTTATAGCATGTTTTGTTGGGATAAGTTTAACCTCTATTGTCATTTTAACATCAGTGCCCCCGCCAATACGACCACGACGATATCTTTTGTCGAAGCGATTAACGTATAGGTATATTTTATTATAAATGTTTGTAGTTAAGTATATATTATTTTGAATAATTCTGCAAAGTTGTAAATTTTTGAAAAAAATACATTGTATCATGACCGTTATGTACGTAGGTATTTAAATCATTTTTTTAGACTACTTTATGTAATTTGATTTATGTAGCCGTGTAGATCAAATATTATTCAGAACGTCTTGATTCGTCAAACGCACGTTTCCAAAGCACGCTTTATTAAAACGTCACCGTGGTGTTATCAGGTCTAACTGCATTACTTAGTACAGTATAAATCATCATCATATACGTCCCACTGCAGGGCACAGGCCTCCTCTCAGAATGAGAGGGCTTGGGCCGTAGTTCCAACGCGGGCCCAGTACGTATTGGGAACTACACACATACCATTGAATTTCTTCGCAGGTGGGTGCAGGTTTCCTCACGATGTTTTCCTTCACCGTAAAGCTCATGGTAAATTACAAATGTAATTTCGTACATAAATTCCGAAAAACTCAGAGGTGCTCGGACCCACGACCCTCTGCTTGAGAGACCATATAGGTCAAACCACAAGGCCACCACGGCTTTTTTACAGTATGAATAATAGTACTTATTTTGTCTTTAAGGACAATATGTTACTAAAAAAGCCGATATTCTGCTTACAGCAGTCTAAACAAATTATTCTGGTAGGTATATAGCTCTTTTATACAAAATATAACATCTGTTGGCGACTCATGTACAGGTCGATTCACAAGAGCTGGCACGAATGGATCGAAAGAGCGAATGAAAGTATCTATGTGTTACCTATATTTGAATACACTTCATACAAATATGAAAATGACATGCATCAGTCATTTTCCTACAAAAATGTCAAAATGACATTACTCTCGTTCAATCCATCCGTGCCAGCTCTTGTGAATCGAGTACGAAGTTTATTAAAAAGTCTCCATACATATATTTTCTTGCAACTGGCCACCAATAAAATTAGAAAACAAGCAGCGTGGAAGTGAAACAAAAGAATATCGTGTACCCTGTCCTGTTCTAGTCCTCGTCCGCTTGCGTGTTAATTTTACGTCAGGTATTAAATATTTGTTTCATATTCATTATTTTATAACCCAAATAACAGTTTACATTCTACGAAATCTTTTTATTCAGTCAGTTACGAAACTATGAACATAATATTAAACACAGAACTAGCTTGAAGCGTGTGACTTCTCGAAACAAAGGAAATTATACTACTGAAAGCAAGCGAATTAAGTTTCTTTTAAACTATCGTATCTCCACTTCAAAGTTATATTTCAAATGTGACCTTAATGCTTTTGTCTAAAGTCTGAAGTTCAACAAGCTATTGACATAGTAAAGATCATTTGGGAATATACTTGTAAGGGAAAGCCTCAAGACAACCACGTCCGTCAGCCCTTCATTTGTAAGCAACTAGTAGAAATGTCTTTGTGATACAAAAGGCTTCGGAAACCGGTGTCTCTTGATTGAAGGGGTGATATCGCATCTTAGGATGAACCACAGAGTTAATAATAGAGGGATAGAAATTTTCGAGTGTAATACCCATCCCGTAATATCCAGCAATTTTAGTAGATTACGGTACTCTACTCACCATTAATATGTAATCCTTTTTGGACCACCATCTATGTAATAACCTATTTTTTGAGGAGCTAACTCAGTTGCATACTGACTTGGGATAAATAGATATAGCTTTTTAACTTGCGTTACATTTATATTTTATCTTATTATTAGATCTCTGAAATCAGTCAAGTAAAGGTAAACGTCATAAATAATTGATCACTTTTGTATCTTGTCACTTTAACGTCATGTTTGAAAAGTCATACGAAATTTTGTAACGACTGAAAGCGACAAGGTCCAAAAGTGATCACTTATTTATGACGTTGAGTGTACTGTGAGGAAGTTTTCGTTTTTGAAACTCAGCGTCGTACTGTGCTTTAGGTACATTAAACATGAAGAGTTCCCAACCATCAGCGACAGTTTTATTATAATTATGAGAATGGTTGTCTTTACGTGCTTGCAGTGTAGTTCTTGAGGAAGCTTGGCTACGCGAGTCATAATGAGGGCGCAAGAATAGAGGAAGGCATCACCGTAGACCGAATCGATCAGGAGGATAATCATTAGTAAGTACATTACTTACTCATCAATTAAATTTATCATTGTAACATCACCTCTAGATAAATTGAGCATATAAGGCAGCAGCTTCCCGCTGGGGTCTTCCCGTCGAGTTACGACCTGGGTGCCTTTAAGAGGCGAGTGTACAATTTTCTGCAGGGCCGACAACGTACTGGCATTGGTGATCATTTAACACCTACCCCGCCCACTAGTTCGTTTGTCTGGCCTCTCTAACATAAATAAGATTTTTTTGGATTGCCTGACATTCTATTCCATTATAAGTTCTGTTGGATGAACAGGGGCTAAATTCTGGAACGGCCCGACACGGTGTGCGAGCGGTAATTCAATCGTTTGCAAGAGGATAGGGATGAACTGCTATTCAGAAACGCCAAAAATCACTGGTTTGCGAGAGGTTTGGGCTGAGATTGGAATGAGCCTTATTTAGTACATTACTGCAGCGGCCGCGAAATAGGGGATTGCCGGCCGAGTAGTTATAAATGGCCGAGTGTTAACGAGGCCATCTAGAGATACGAGGCCGGCAATCCCTGTTCGTGGCCAAGGCTTGTATAGAGTTTTTCTCAAACATGCATCACCATCACCACCATCATCATCATCACCATTACCATCATGATCATCATCAACATCATCATCAACATCATCGTCATCACCATCATCATCATCATCATCATCACTATTATCATCATCATCATCATCATCATCACCATCATCTCATCATCACCATCATCATCATCAACATCATCATCACCATCTCATCATCACCATCATCATCTCATCATCACCATCATCATCATCATCATCGCCATCATCATCATCATCATCACCATCATCACCATCATCATCATCATCATCATCTTACCTTACCTTAAATAAGCGTAGTGGCAGAATGTCTTAATGAACCAAAACGCAAATATTGCTTATAGTTTTTTTTTAATGGCTAAATGCTATGATGCCATAGACCTATAAACGTCATGGTATGAAACAATAGACGATCACTTTGCTGGCCTTGGCCAGCAAAGTTGTATGAAATTCCATTATTGCCCTCTCGTCTAGGCGGTCCCCCACCACCGGCTGCACCTGCTCCTGCAACGTGACCCTTCGTGGCGTATTATAAGGAACATAACGTCAATATTTCATAGCATGTTTGAGAAAAAATTATTTTTCTCAAACATGCTATGTAATGTTTACGTTGTGTTCGTTAAAACAGGCTTCAAAATACACCGTTGCAGGCCTAGGCCGGCAATGCGATCGTCTATTGTTTCATGTCACACAGCACCATGATGTTTATATAGGTCTATGGCATCATAGTATTCAGCCATTAAAAAAAAAACTATAAGCAATATTTTGCGTTTTGATTCATTATGACATTCTGCCACTACGCTTATTTAAGGTAAGGTAAGATGGTGATGGTAATGGTGATCTGCCTAGAGAAATATTTCACCATCAACATCATCATCACCATCATCACCATTATCATCATCATCATCATCGTCATCATCATCATCATCACCATCATTATCACCATCATCATCATCATTCATCACCATCATCATCACCAATCACCATCATCATCATCATCATCATCATTCATCACCATCATCATCACCATCATCATCATCATCACCATCATCATCATCACCATCACCATCATCATCATTCATCACCATCATCATCATCATCACCATCATCATCATCACCATCACCATCATCATCATTCATCACCATCATCATCACCATCATCATCATCATTCATTCATCACCATCATCATCATCATCACCATCATCACTATCACCATCACCATCATCATCAATCACCATCATCATCATCATCACCATCATCATCATCACCATCATCATCATTCATAACCATCATCATCAACATCATCACCATCATCAACATCATCACCATCATCATCATAATCACCATCATCATCATCAACATCATCACCATCATCATCATCATTCATCACCATCATCATCACCATCATCATCATCAATCACCATCTTCATCATCATCATCATTCATCACCATCATCATCATCACCATCACCACCATCATAATCGTCATCATCATCATCACCATCATCACCATCATCACCATCACCACCATCATCATCATCATCACCATCACCATCATGATGATGATCACCATCATCACCATCATTCATCACCATCATCATCAATCACCATCATCATCACCATCATCATCATCACCATCATCATCATTCATCACCATCATCATCAACATCATCATCAACATCATCATCATCACCATCATCATCATCATCATCACCATCATCACCATCATCATCATCACCATCATTCATCACCATCATCATCATCATCACCATCACCATCATCATCATCAATCACCATCTTCATCATCATCATTCATCACCACCATCATCATCACCACCATCATAATCGTCATCATCATCATCACCATCACCACCATCATCATCATCATCACCATCACCATCATGATGATGATGACGATGATGATGATGATGGTGCATGTTTGAGAAAAGCACTATACAAGCCTCGGCCGGAACAGGGGTTGCCGGCCTCGTATCATGCCGGCCTCGTGTACCACTCGGCCGTCAACTTAGATACTCGGCCGGCAACCCCTTAAGTCCCGGCCTCTGCAGTAATGTACTATTACAATGCATATGCTCGGAAAGTGCCTCTTGACGCGAGTCAACATATCTATAGAAACTTAGTCATCCCAGCACACTTTCGCAAGTGTGAAAAAAAAATGTATGGATTTTACTTTCCACACGCGTGCGGAAAAGTAACTTTTTAAATTGCCAAATCTCAAAAAGTTGTGTCCAAACTAGTGTTTAAAAATAAGACTAGAGAGTTGTGTCTTCATAATTCAGCTTTGCACAAATAAGAAAATGTTTGATGCAATCAAATGAATATTTACTTATAAAATAATAAAACAGATTGTTTTAATATTAAAAAACACAAATTTTAATTTCGTCAAAAGTTTTGAAGTAATAAATTTAGTACTAAAATAACTCCTTGAGTCCATTTCGGACCGTACGACATCATGCGCGCGCAATCGAAATTCAACCAATGAGCTTTCAGTGAGCGCGCATGTCGTAACACGAACCAATCATGGTTACCCGTTTGCGCCTGTCAACCAATGAGCTTTCAGTGCGCGCGCATGGCGTTACACGAACCAATCATGGTTACACGTTCGCGCCTGTCAACCAATGAGCTTTCAGTGCGCGCGCATGGCGTAACACAAACCAATCATGGTTACCCGTTCGCGCCTGTCATGAAAACCCGCCACAGTAATGTTCATGAATTCAGTCCGGAGAGTTAATTTAAGTTTAGTAAATTAAAATGGAGAGTTCAAGTGATGAATTTTTACATAGGACTTAACGCCGCCTGACGTCCTAGACCAAGCACAAAATTAAATGTGACAGCCTCCTGCTGACTAAACTGATGCTGAAATTATGTAAACATCTACGAGACTTTCCTTCAATGAAAGGTAAATAAGAACGCAACATCTTTTTCCGAAAATGTTTATGAGCGTGCGCAGACAGAGAGCAGTCTGGAGTTCCGAGTTCAGAGTTCTGCGTTCTTTCGAATGTACTGAGTCTTTTACGATAACGCACACAGCAGGCGACTGGAACTCTCGAGCGATGAAAACAGAACTCTGAACGCGGAACTCGGTACTCCAGACCGCTCTCTGTCTGCGCGCGCTCTTAGCCCCAATTTTTTTCCTCGCTTAATGCATTGTAAAATGTTGTATGATATACGTGTCGAAAGTAGGAAATTCCCAACTCATGTCGGCTAAACAAAACTCGCTTCGCTCGTTTGTTTAGATCTCCGCCATTCGTTGGGAATAGCCTACTTTCCGCACTTGTATCATAAATAACTATTTTAATACAGTTGCTCAAAAAGTGGCGTATTGCAGGGACGTATAGCGTTCGGGATGTGGGCTATTACACACTCGAGCTTTTTCTTTACCTTTTCCGAACTCGTGCGTTCTCTTTCCCAACTGTCAAAATAATGTCTATTAAAAAGAGAAACCCACCACGAAGTTTTTAATAAAAAAAATCATAGAAGTTTTTATAATTCATGCAAATATTTCTAAAAAGAAGCTACTAATTTGTTTCAATATCAGATTTAATGATTTGATTCAATGAGTTAAGTTAGGTTTCATTTCATTTCATTTTATCTCATTAAATTTAATTTTCATTACATATCAATAAAAAAATTCTACTGAAGACTTGGCTGTATGGGCATAGTTCCCTTTGCCTACCCAGAATGGGTGACGAAAACAAAAAATAATTATTTTACGGTTGGCGCCATTTTCCGTAAATTTTCTTTGCGAGTTTAGTTGTTTGTTGCACAAAATGAGTAATTTCGACGATATTTTATTTGAATTAACACCACCGGAACTCAGTATAATTGCACAAAATGCTTCGGAGAACATTTTACCGGAAAAATCAAAAAGTCGCTACATATCTACATACGACGAATTTATTGCGTGGAGAGAAGAGAAAAAAGCAAATAGTTTTTCAGAAAATGTTATGTTGGCATACTTCTCCGAACTCTCAGCAAAATTAAAACCTTCTACGTTATGGTCGAGGTTTTCGATGATAAAAAGTATGCTGAAAATAAGGAACAACGTGGATATAAGTGAATACCCAAAACTAAATGCTTTCTTAAAACGACAATCAGACGGTTTTACAACTAAAAAGTCGAAAATATTAACATCGAATGAAGTAGAAAGGTTTTTGAACGAAGCACCCGATGATCGTTATTTAGCCACAAAGGTAATTTATTAATAAATACTTATATTTTTCTTTAGTATTCAGTTTACGAAATCGCAAAATACAGTCAATAATATTATTTATAAAAATATTAATCAACTCCCTTTTTTTGTAGTTTGCGCTGATTTTTGGCATTGTTGGAGCTTGCCGCAGAGAGGAGTTAGCCAATATTACTTTAAAAGATATTGAAGCCCATGGAAAAATGCTACTAATCAAGATTCCGAATACAAAAAATAAGATACCGAGAAGCTTTGTTGTTGAAGGAGATTTTCTTAGAATAGTGCAAAAATATATGAATCAGCGGTCCCAAAAAGCAAAAACCGACCGTTTTTTCCAAAATTATCAAAAAGGTAAGTGTACAGCTCAAGCAATCGGGATAAACAAATTTGGTAATATGCCAAAAGAAATAGCTACGTTTCTTGGTCTGCCGGATGCTGAGTATTATACTGGGCACAGCTTCAGGAGGACCTCTGCTACATTATTGGCAGATTCAGGAGCCAATTTGACGTCCTTAAAGCGACTAGGAGGTTGGAAGTCAGACAAAGTTGCAGAAGGCTATATTGCTGATTCATTAAACAACAAACTAGAAACTGGGAAAAAAATCACACAATCCATTAATTTAAAGTCCAGTCCGTCTCCTTCACATGACAATACTGAAGAGAACGTTCGTCCATCTGCCTTCGTTGATAATGATAATTCATCAGATCCAATTCCATCAACTAGCAAACGCCATTGTATAACACCTTTGACAAATATACATGAACAATCATACGAAATTAATAATAGTTTGTCTCAAACAGTAAATATGCAACCTAAAACTTCCCCAGTTAGTATAAAAAACTGTACCAATTTCAATGTATATGTGAATTATAACTTTTATAAGAAATAAATGATTAGTTAGTTGAGTTTATTGTGTTTTTATTATTTTATTAAATTGCTTCATTTTTTCGCAACTGTATTAAAAATAGTTGTTCAGTACACGTGCGGAACCGTCATTGCAACTTGTTCCGACTGTCAACCCTCACCTTCGGCTGCGCCTCGGCTCGGGTAGACATTTGTCGGAACTCTTTGCAATGACAGGCTTTCCGCACTCGTAATGAAATATACTATATCTTACGTCCTTCAGAGTGGAAATAGAAGGCTCGGTACCGGTAGAGGGGTTTGAGGGACGGAGCGCCCCGTAATAGAAAATACCTTCAAATTACCCCCCGTTTAACCTGGTTAGGTTAGTTAGCTACCTTGCGTCCTTAAAAGTGGAAATAGAAGCCTTGTTACCGGAGGGGGGGCGCAGGGGCGGAGCCCCCGCAACATAAAGACACTATCAAACCATACCACGTTTAACCTGGTTAGGTTCGTTAGTTACCTTGCGTCCCTGCGAGCGGTAACAGAAGCGGGGCTTCGTCTACTGGGTATGCCTACGCATATATTTAATACCAAAACAACTAAATTTTAAACATGAAACTACCGTTCACTAAAACAACTAAAAAGCCAAAAATAAAAAAAAAATTAAATAAAAATTTATCAGACTATAATGAGCATGAAAATATCTTTCTACTAATCTGTTTGAAGTCGGGCCTCAGCTCGAGCCAGCAGGACTGGACCTAGTAATTAAATAAATAAATAAATATCACAGGACAGTTCACACCAATCGACCTAGTCTCAAAGTAAGCAAAGCTTGTATTATGGGTCTAGGCAACGGATAAACATACTTATATATAAATACATACATACTTAAATACATATTAAACACCCAAAACTCGAGAGCAAACATTCTTATTTTTCATACATAATATCTGCCCCAACGCGGGAATCGAACCTGGGACCTCAAGCTTTATAGTAGGAATTTGACGTACCTACATACATACCTACTATCTTTTGGGTTTCTACCACTCCTGGGACCAATTGCATAACAAATTACAAGCTAATAGTATTAGCAATTTTGTAAACAAATTCACTAATACTATTTGCTTGTATTTTGTTATGCAATTGGGCCCAGCTTGCTCGTGCTGAGGCCCGACTTCAAACAGATTAGTAGAAAGATATTTTCATGCTCATTATAGTCGGTTAAACTTTTATTTCATATTTTTTGGGTGTTTTTGAAGGCGGTTTTATTTTTTATTTAATTTTTTTTTCAGTTCAAGCCTAAGGTTGTTTCCACCAAGCCATCTTACAATTTAGCCTTAAGATGTATGTAAGTATAAAACTCTTTATTGTGCACAAAAACATGAAATTAAGAGTTAACAAGAGGATACTATGTAACTGAAAAGGCGAACTTATCAAATATTATTGAATCTATTTTTCTGCCTTAACCTTTTAAGGCCCAGCGTATTAAATTCAAGGCAATTCTTAAAACAAATGTTCACTTTTCTTATATAACACTAAGTTTCAAATTATAATAATCAGATAATCAAAATTTGACGAAGGTCTTAGGATGTTAAGGCGATCATATTGCGCTGGCCATCTATATTACCAGTGTTATCGACTCTAGCTATCATGAACTTTACAGTGCGCGGCACATCGGTGAAGGTGACGTCGTATTTCATTGCTAGGTAGTCGTATTCGATTTCCTTGACAGCTTCCCAGCCGTCTCGGTCCGCTGCTATCTGGGTGCCAAATGCTGTCATCCACGCTCCAGTCATGGGGACACCGTGGGCTTTACACATAAGCCGTCTAAGAAATAAAGGAAAAATAAGTAAGTATTATAGGATAGTGTTAATCAATATTCACATTTAATCATAAAGTTAGCAAATCTTGTATTGGAGTGGTATTGGACGACAGATATTTATACAGCTGTAATGCGTTCATGAAAATTTAAAACACTGATTACCTAACTTTGAAGAAGTTTTCGGAAATACATAATCCTCTGTAGTCGGGGTCAACGACCAAACCTTTATCTTCGTAGTAGACCTTCAAATTAAACTCTTTTATTGGATCGTATGACGTAATTCCAGTAAACAATATCTCATAAATTTTTTTACATTCTTGCGGTACCTCTTCATTTTTCACCGTCTGTAAAATTAACGGTTAAACGGATTTAGATGCAACTTCGCGTCCAGATGTACAAAGATCTAAGTTGATGATTTTTTGTAATATTGTATACTAAATCGAAAACCATTTCGAGATAAGTAAATGCTTTTTAGATCGTTTTCCGTAGTTATTAATTTTTAATATAATGTTCTTTAATACATTTGAAGACATGACTGGATGAAGGGGGTATGTCACAAAAACATTATTTCGAGTAAATCGCAGTTAAAGGATTTTACGTTGTAATTTTGTTTCTAAATTGAATAGGGTATTGTTACTTTTATAAAAATCAACCAAATAGCCTGATCTATTGATTCTTTTAATAAATGCTTTTAAAAACATTTTTTTTTTAAAAAAAGTACATAAGCCCTTCTTTCTCCTTTAAGCTGTTCTGCAAAGAAAAGAAGTTAAATAAATGAAACTGTTTATTGTAACAAAATTTATTGATTTATTAGAATTTCTTCGTAAAAATACCTGCATTCAGAGTTTATAAATTTCAGCTGATCCCTATAATCTTTTCTTTTTTTTTTGGATATCGGATATGTCAGAATAAGACAAAATAAAAGTTTGTCTCATAACATGGACGAAGGAGCTAAGTGCGTACATGACACTTTCTTCTGTTACATTCACTCGCAAACTGGTAACCACTTCTAGAGTCATGTGCCCTTAGCACCTTCATTCACGAAGAACGTAACATATTCTTGTACATAGGCCCTTCATACACTGGGTTTAAAGCTGTTAGCTTAAAAACATGAGAACTGATAGCGTCCGGTGTTGCATTATGACTTAGAACCTTCATTTATGGCATAAAACCGAAAATGAAAAAAATGCGACATACCCCCTTCATCCACTCACGTCTTCATTTATTTTATTACATATCAAATAAGCAATTACATTATTTGACATTGAAATGCGCGAGTATGTCGTAGAATGCAAGTCGCTTTCTACCGTTTAATGCTTGAGTATCAATTAATTAAGGACGCTATAACCAGCAGTGGACGTCCTACGACTGAAAGATGATGATGAATTGAAATGAAAAACCGGCCAAGTGCGAGTCGGACTCGCGCACCGAGGGTTCCGTACAAATTTATATGTATCTATTAACGTCCAGTCTTAGCAGACCCCTGTTCCTAAGCAAAATGTGCGCAGTGTGGGATCATTGTAGATTGGTTATTGATATAGACAGACAGACAAACTAGATCTCGTTCAAACCAATTTTTGATCGAAGTTTACATGGTAATGTACATCATATATTTTTTTTAGTTTTATCATTCTCTTATTTTAGAAGTTACAGGGAGGGACACACATTTTACCACTTTGGGAGTGTCACTCGCGCAAACTATTCAGTTTAGAAAAAACCGGCCAAGTGCGAGTCGGACTCGCGCACCGAGGGTTCCATACAAATTTATATGTATCTATGAATATCCAGTCTTAGCAGACCCCTGCTCCTAAGCAAAATGTGCGCAGTGTGGGATCATTGTAGATTGGTTACTGATATAGACAGACGGACAAAAAAAATTATGCTTTTCGCAATTTTTCCTTTATCTGTGCTATAAGACCTTGCTTTGTACCAAATTTCAAGATTCTGAGTTTACGGGAAGTACCCTGTAGGTTTTGATTCTCTTGCGAGTGTCGAAAATGTGCGTTGGTTACTGATATAGACAGACAGACAAAACAATTTATGCTGTTCGCAATTTTTCCTTTATCTGTGCTATAAGACCTAGCTTCGTACCAAATTTCAAGATTCTGAGTTCACGGGAAGTACCCTGTAGGTTTTGATTCCCTTGCGAGTTTCGAAAATATGCGGAAATTTGCGTCATAAACGGCTGTATCTTTCGATTGCGTTGGTTTAGATGTTTGATTTTTTCACAGCTCCAAGGGACAGTAGACTTGAGTATTTGATATAAATTTTAGCTTGATACCTCCACGCGTTCCTGAGAAAAAGGGTTTTGACGGGCGGACGGACGGACAACAAAGTGATCCTATAAGGGTTCCGTTTTTTCCTTTTGAGGTACGGAACCCTAAAAAAGGATATTAGAAACCTTAATATCATTTTTGAAGACCTATCCATAGATACCACATTCGTGTGGGTTTGATGAAAAAAAAATTTTTGAGTTTTAGTTCTAAGTATGGGGAACCCCCAAAATTTATTGTTTTTTTTATTTTTGTGTGAAAATCTTAATGCGGTTCACAGAATACATCTACCTATCAAGTTTCAACAGCATAGTTCTTATAGTTTCAGAAAAAAGTGGCTGTGACATACGGACGGACAGACGGACCGACAGACAGACAGACAGACAGACATGACGAATCTATAAGGGTTCCGTTTTTTGCCATTTGGCTACGGAAACCTAAATACATATATATAATAAAACCATTGGTAATTTTTTTATGCTATTATAATTTTATTTTAGGAAGGTAGGACAAACTGCGGATTAAAACTAGTATTGAAACAACTCACGTACGTACACACGAACACATGCACACGCACACGTACATGCACATGCACACACACATTTATAAAAACTTTCACATTTATGTTAAAAGGATGTTAATGATTTTTTTATACAATATGTATAGGCTTTTGTTTGACCACTATAACGCCTGATGGAAAACGAAGTTGAGGCATGCGATGGAGCACGCTTGCCTAGTAAATGTTTATTCACCCTAGATTTGAAAACGGCCAGATTGTAATGTTCAGGGAACACATTCGCAAGTAGGGAATTCCACTCCTCGGCTGTACGGTTGATGAAGAAGCGAAAATGCTTTGTGCGGATTTTGGGAATACGAACAACGTAAGGGTGGAGACCCCGTCTACTATCTGGTAGTCCTGTGGAAGAAAGGAGCAGGTGGAATAAGGTCGTGCAGTGATTAAATCTGAAAACTGTACTTACCGCTGGTAACTGTGGCGCTGCTTGTTCTATAGATGTAGTCGAGTCCGTAACTAACTTCATCATGGACAGCCCCATGAGATTTTTCACGTCTGTCGTATCATCGGAACAGCAGATTACCGTTCTGAACGACGGTTCGCTCATTTTGTGCGGGAGGACCTTCCTGTACCTTTCCGTGCATGCAGGATTTGTGGCAAATCCTGTAATAGTTATTATTGTCAAAATAATCTCAATTTTATTTTACTTTTACAATCGTAATCGTGGGATCGTGGGAAATTTACCACGCGTTTTACGATGGAGTAAAACATCATGAAGAAACCTGAACACGCCTGCGGAGCAGAAGAACGAACCTGTGAAGTTCCTGATCCCATCGTATTTTGTATTATAGGTACTCTTTTACTAATCATTTATATAATAATAATAATATATTATGTATCCAGGGCAACTCTGCACGATATTCTGGTTTTGTAACAGTCATCATCATCATCATCAGCCTATGTTCGTCCACTGCTGGATATAGGCCTCTCCCATGGCACGCCACTGAGCACGATCCCCGGCCACTCTCATCCAGCTCTTGCCAGCCGCCTTGCAAAGATCATCGCTCCACCGAGTCTGAGGACGTCCCACGCTACGTTTGCCGATCCGTGGTCTCCACTCAAGAACTCGTCTACCTCAACGGTTATCGGTTCTTCGGGTTATATGGCCTGCCCATTGCCACTTCAGCGTGCTAATGCGGTGGGTTATGTCGATAACTTTGGTTCTCTGTCGGATCACTTCATTACGAATCCTTCTGACGAAGGAAAGAATGAAGTGAGGTTACTGTAACGTAATTATTGAGATCTCTCTAACGTGGCTTATCCCTACGAACACATTGAAAAACGATAAAAAAAAAAAGGCAAAAAAAAATTAAATAAAAGTTGAACTGACGACAAACAAAAAACATGAAAATATTTTATCTTTTTATTTACTAATATGTTTGAAGTCGGTGCCTCAGCACGAGGCAGCAAGAGTGGTAAAAACCCAATAGACAGTATGCAGGTAAGGTAGATGACTATAAGTATACCAAAATTGGCGGAGATATCGGTAAACATACCTACATAAAAAAGTAAAAAAAGCATAAAGTCGAACATAGAACTCCTCCTTTTTTTGAAGTCAGTTAAAAAGTGATTTTTTACGTTAATAATAGTGGTAGACATTGTGTCATACAGGGTTATTTTTAATTCACTGACATCCTCTTAACCCTGAATTCCTACCACTCAAACAAATGTTTTTTGTTTTACGACTTTTTAAAATGAAGCACTTTTTTTCCCATACAAATACACAGAGTATCGTAAAAATAAGAGGAAATCTCAAATTTTTAAAACGTTATTACACCAAAAATATTAAGTTATGACAAAAGCCGTAAAACAAAAAACATTTGTTTAAGTGGTAGGAGTTTAGGGTTAAAAGGATGCTAGTGAATTACAAATAACCCTGTATTTTCTGAGTTATGTAGATTTCATCTTGATCACATTTGCACTTAATTTTATGTATTTTCTTTTTAAATTATCGTATGCCAAAAGGTACATCATAGCTGAACCACTTTGTAATGCCTATCATCTGTACAAAATATACCTGTGATGACGAAATAAAAAATTGAATTGAATTGAATTGAATTGAAATTGAATCACAAGTCCAGAATCATCTTGTATAAATAATATAAATATGCCATAATAGTAGATAGACGTCTTCCAAGGTTTATGCTCATTAAATACCTACCTATGGACTATATTTATATGTCAAAATTACTAAGTTAATATTAATAAAAAAAATAATTATTATTATAACACCATAATATTATAATAACACCTTCCCGGCCTTTATACGTCTCAATGCAGGGCCGCTGGGCACAGGCCTCCTTTCAGAATAAAAGGACGAAGAACGATAAAGGGGAGTTAATAATAAATAACTAATTGCGTACCCACTGCTCTATGGAATGGCTCGTCTCTCGCAAAAAAATTTACCAACAAATCTAAAGCATCATTTATTCTGGCTGGAGGAAGATCTTGAATCCTCAACTTCCACAGACTTCCGTCTTTTCTCTTCGCTTCGAACCTAGACCACACCCGTTCGAACGACATTGTATTCACATAATGTAGCAGGGGATCTCTTTTGACTCGACGCAAAATGCCGGCTGCCGTGTACACATTGAAACTGTCTCAAGGATGTCACAATTTTTTTTTATTTGTCTCACTTTGGTATTTAAGCAGCGATAAGTTAACTAAGCAAAACCTAATGTCCACTTCTTCTTTTAGACCTAAGATCGTTGCCTAATGCGTGGGCACTTACAATGACATTTACTATCTCATTCTACCCTGCCTGATCCTATACCGTTTGACAGAAAAAAAATTATGAATGCGATAGTGAGTCCGAGTGAGATAGTCAATAATGGCCCCAGATCTATAATAAAATATCCAAGACCTGTGATAGTCGACCGTGTGCTGTTCACTATCCCAGAAGTTGTTGTCTTTATTTTAATGTTATTCAATAGCAATACAGGTGACAGCAAGGTGTTAGTTTTGGGCATTAGCATGTTGAACACTGGTCCATGCACTTTGAAGACAGTCTCATTAAATGCAACAAATCCTGCAAAATAATCTTTTCACTTCTCATGCTCTTAAAATGTTACTTTAGTCTCTGCATATCGGAACTAAAGCTCTTTTTTGATCTCAAGGGATTAAAGTAAAATTTTTTTAATTGACTATGGAAACCCCTAAACTGCCAATCACGGTGTTTGTGAATGGAGGATTATCGCCATTTTCAGTAACTGGGTATAGACAATTTTAAAGCTTTCCACAGACCGAAGCGCTCTGTAGCGCCCTGCGCTTCGTTCTGTGGAAGCTTGTAGGGCGTAGAAATAACCTCAAAATGACAACTGTATAAAAAATATTTAAAAAATAATAATTTCGTGAAACACATTGAATAATTACGAATATTAATCTATTTAATTATAAAATATTAAAGATGCATTCATTTTATTTTGCACGTAAAGAAAGATTTCCTTTAGCTTAGGTGTTTTTAATTTGTTTTTTTTTAAAAACGCTGTCGGCAAAGCAGTTCCCTGCTCTGTCGATAAAATAGCAATCCGCACTGTCGGCAAAGCAGTGCTGGAGTGTACGGTAGATTGAGCAGTTACGTTTGAATGTTAATATGGCGTGACTTCAAAATAATGCGATGTCAGTTGCATTTAATAGTAAATAGAAAGTATAATTAGATATAATTTAACAAAGAATTGGCATATAGAAAATAAACTTAAAAAGTCATTTCTTTATTCACGGGTAAGTGTTTCAGTTAACAATATATTTTGTGTGTGAACTTGGATCAATTAGGTTAATTTATTTGACGATTCTAATGAATGAACTATTATCATTCTTACATGCATAGTCCAATTAGTTTTAACATAGTCTTTAAGTTAGAATCTGTTGGCTAATTATGCAAGCATTTAAAGCGTCACTTTACAAAAAAATATAAAAGAAAAGAAAAGACAGCGGTATTTTTTTGCTATTTGAATTTTGAACAGATGTCCATTGCTCGTATTGAGCATACGTTGTAAAAAATTAATTTTGTACGTCGTTTTTTTCCTCGCATTCAAAGTGAAAAGTAGAGTGTTTAACGCGGGACTAAACTACCATAATGACAACTCGAATTATAGCCTCCCTCGCTATCGCTCGGGTGGCTAAATATCTCGTGTCATTATGGCTTGTTGAACAATCTACTATTCTTAGTAATTTCATTTTGACAACCTGTACTTCAACATATTGCGCCATTTTAGTTTCATACGGTGGTGAATGTGAACGCGGGTGTACGGGGGGGTTCGGGGGGGGGGGGGGGGGGGTTCTGTGGTGGGGGTGTAATAATATTCATGGCATCATAACCGAAACAAATACAATTTTTTTACTTGAGAATATAACTCTTGATCAATCTTCAGGCGTTTAATCTGAGTAGTCCTCTGCATAAATTGTGTCTTTCTGTACGATGGCGACTATCTAGTTTACTATCGCGGGCCATAACTATTTCAAATCAGTTTTCCCAACACGTCATCTTCCAGTTCAAGCACTAAGGTTGTTACCACCAAGCCCTAAATCTTACAATTTAACCTTAAGAAATATCAAATCCGTTTTTCTACCTACCTCGTAAGGCCCAGCGCACTAATTTAAGACAATTCGTAAAACAAATGTCCACTTTTCTTTCATAAAATTAAGTGTCAAATTATGATAGTCAGATAATAAAAATTTGACGTGGATCTTAGGAGATTAAGGGGCAGTTTCACCACCCATTGATTAATTTTAACTGACGGATAAATGTGATGCCGTCTCCGTCTATTCGAACAAAACAAACAGAGATGACATCACATTTATCCGTCAAATAAATTTGATCAATGGATGGTGAAACAGGGGGTAAGGCGATCATATTGCGCTGGTCTTCTTAATCCTCCTAACTGGTCCTAGCTGTTGCCCGCGACTTCGTCTGCGAAGAACAGGGGTAGGTTTAAAAAATAGCCTACTCGTATTCTCAGACCTACCACCTACCACCTACCACCTACCTATATGGACAAAAATTTTCATAAAAATCAGTCAAGCCGTTTGGGAGGAGTTCGATAACAAACACAGTGACACGAGATTTTCATGTATTAAAGAAAGAAAGAAAGAAAAATATTTATTCCGCTACCTTAATGCAGTATTTTGCTAGATTTTTGCACCATTGCTGCATTGCTGCTGCTGCTATTAGACTAAATATCGACTCTCGCGATCATGAATTTCACAGTGCGTGGCACATCGGTGAAGGTGACGTCGTATTTCTTGGCTAGGTTGTCATATTCGATTTCCTTGACAGTTTCCCAGCCGTCTCGGTCCGCTACTATCTGGGTGGCGAATGCTGTCATCCAACCCCCAGCCATGGGGACCCCATGGGCTTTACACATAAGCCGTCTGTAAATACAATAAACGAATAAATAATAGCCGAAGACGAAGAGGCAGACCAAAAACGAGATCGCTTCACACATAAACACTGTCAGAAATAAAATAAATAAATATGTAAGTGTCGTAGGATATTTTAACCAATTCATAGTCCCAAAGTAAGCAAAATCTTGTATTGAAGTGGTATTAGACGGCTAATATTTATACAGCTATAAATAATGCGTTCATGCTAATTTAACAAGCAATACTTATTAAAAAAAAAACAATAACATCGACAGCTGTATGGTCCGCCAGAGCGTGCCATTGAGTTTTTCGACTTGGCTGTTACCCTGAGGATTGTATGGAGTAGTGCGAGAGGTAGCGATGTTACAATTTTTGAGAAAAGTTTGTATTTCTTCTGACATGAAAGTAGACCCTCTATCACTATGTATATATAAAGGCTGACTGTATTCATAGAACAGATCTTTCAGACACCTAATCACAGTCGCAGAAGATGTGTCAGGACATGGGTATGCGAATGGGTATCGCGAGAATTAAGTAAGTTATTGTAAGTATATATTTGTTATTTGTATAAGAAGGTAAAGGACCCTTGAAATCTATATTCAATCTCTCGGAGGGTGATAAAGCTTTAATAAAAGTCCCTTTTGCTTTAGCAAAGCGTGGTTTGATTTCCGAGCATACGCGGCACGGCACGAAGCCGTCATCTGTTTGAGATCGTTTATAGAGTATGGGAGATTTTTCAGTTTAATCCAGTGATACATTCTAGTAATCCCAGGATGAGAAAGGGCATCATGTAATTCATAGAGTTTACTGTAGCTCATAAACGCGCAAACCCTTGAAAGAGCGTCCGCAGCAGTATTCTGAATTCCTGGTCTGTAAATAATGTCATACTTATAACACGTTATCCACTCACGTGCTTTGAGCAACTACGGTTGCCAAATATATTTTAGCAAAATGCTTCTGGCAACTGTGGTTGCCAGACAACGGTCTCACTGTTTTTGTGTTCTCCTTATGTTGGTCAACGTGTATTGAGACCTTAAAAGTATCATTCATCCATCCATCCATCCATAGCAGCCCTTAGTTCGTCCGTCTTCGGACATAGGCCTCCTCTCCATTTCTCCACGCCTGGCGATCGACAGCCATACGCATCCATCCTCCACCCGCCTGTCGGCAGATGTCGTCCTTCCACCTCATTGGTGGTCTTCCTCTACTGCGAGTGTTTTCACGAGGTCTCCACTCGAGTGTTCGTCTCGCCCAACGATCGTGATTCATCCTGGCAATGTGCCCTGCCCATCTCCACTTATTCCTCTCGATCTCTTCCACCACATCTCGAACTTTTGTGACTCGTCTGATCCACTCATTCCTTCTTCGATGCATGAGAGTTATCCCGAGCATTGACCTCTCCATTGCTCTCTGTGCAACACGGAGTTTCTCTGCAGACTTCTCTGTCAGTGTGGTGGTTTCCATTCCATAAGTGAAGACGGGCAAGATACACTGGTTGAAGATTTTGGTTTTAAGGTGCTGGTGAATCTTCCTCGACTGAAAGACTGACTTATTTGCACCGAAGGCCGCCCACGCCCGCGCGATCCGACGTTCGATCTCAGCCACTTGGTCCTCAGAACCAAGCGTAATCCTGTGCCCGAGATACACGTAGCTGCTGACGACCTCGAAAGGCAATGGACAGTCTCCGGCTCCCGGCGGTATGTTGGTCATGATTTTTGTTTTGGTGGCGTTCAACTTCAGACCAATTTTTAACGATTCTCGTTGTAGCTCATCAATCATGACCACCATGTCGCCGACGCTGTCCGCAATCAGTGCGATGTCATCCGCGAACCTTAGGTGACTTAATCTCTCTCCATCAACTACCAAGCCCCTACTGATCCAGTCTAGACCCCTGAAGATGTTCTCAAGAGCGGCGTTGAACAGTTTTGGCGATATGGTGTCCCCTTGTCGTACACCCCTCTCTAGTTTAAACGGCTTTGTTAGCTTATGAAGACATACAGAGGAAGTCGCATACTGCTGAAGATGTTTAATAAGCCGTATGTATCTTTCGTCAACTCTGCAGTCCGCCAGTGCCCTTTCCACTGCCCACGCCTCGACCGAGTCAAAGGCCTTTTCATAGTCGACAAAGGTGATGATAATCGGCTTAATTGTACTCGTGGCATTTCTCAATCACAGTTTTCAATGTCTGCAGATGGTCGTTGGTCCCAAATCCAGATCTGAAACCAGCCTGCTCCCTAGGTTGGTTTTCATCGAGTTTCTTACTCAACCTATTCATGATGACTCTGGTAAACAGTTTGTACATGTGTGAGAGAAGACTTATTGGGCGGTAATTATCCAACTTTCGTATATCCCTCTTCTTATGAAGCAATATGATCACTGCGTTATGCCATTCGCTAGGTACTCTGCCATCTAGAATGCAGTTTGTGAACAGAAGAGCTATAGCTCTACAGAGGTCAGTTGACCCCAACTTAAGCATTTCGGGAATGATGTTATCTTGGCCCGGCGATCTTCTGTTCTTCACTTGCCTCAACGCCAATTGCACCTCCTCAACGGTTACATCAGGGATTTCTTCAGAGCCTACATTTGCGATAGTGGGTCTTCCAATTTGTACATTAGATGATAGGTAAGGAGACTGTACTTTGCTCTTATAGAGGTTCTCATAGAATGTCTTCGTTACTTCCAATAGATTTTCCCTATTTGTAACGACATTACCCCTCTCATCCAGCAATTGAAAAATCTCTTTCCTTCCCTTGGAAATTTGGGCTCGCAGTACTCGTTTGCTGGTATTCGTTTCAATCGCTTTAGTGATTTGTGTTTCCTGATATTGGATGAGGTCGGCTTTGATTTTCTGACGAATGTTATTCTGGAGGCTACTGTACTCCGATGTATCTATAAGATTTTTAGTTCTTAGTTCGTGACGTCTTTCCATGAGCTTAATAGTCTCTTCGGTAAGCTTCTTTGGCTTGAAGTTAACGTCGCGAGGTGTCACCTTTTCCAGGGCCTTTATCATGATGGTAGTCAGATGCTTATTCAGCTCCTCTATCGACAGCAATCTCAACCGATCGTATTTGGCTAAATGGTCCTCAACATATGCCTCATATTCCTTAAAGTTGGCTCTAATAATATCCGGGGCTACATCGCGCGGTATGTGTTTCCGGGTGAGTTTTCGTCGCTCCATCTTAAGATCTATTGCTAGGGTTGCACGAACCAGACGATGGTCGCTTCCGGTGGTGAAATTATTGAGCACTGACACGTCATGTACAAAATCTCTGCGATTGCTTAAGATGTAATCATACTCGTTTTTATGTATTCCATCTGGATGTCTCCATGTCCATTTACGCTGGGATTCATTCATACAGATAGATAAACTGGCAATATTAAAAAAAATAAAACAGAAGGTCTATGGTACAAAATTCAAAGGAAAAAAAATATTCCGACGACACAAGTAAAGTTCGAGTCGTAACGGTCACGGATCAGCTGTTTAGATTTGTGATGAAATAAATTATATCGTGTTTAGTAAATACAATGTTACGCATACGGTTGTTATTGGCATGAATTGTAGTGTTTGTTTTAATAAGTTCAAGTGTTATAAGTGGTTTGTAGTGTTTGAAATCGACTCGAAAAAGTGCCCCAAATTTTCGTAGGTACGTAAGCATTGTTTTGCTTTTTGTGCATTTTTTAATAACTATTTCAATACAATAGCCCACCAAACTACTACTAGAAATATATTCTCTGTTTCTTTGGCTTTATTGTGTAATAATTTATGGAACACATATTTGAGAAATATTAAAAAAAACTATTTTTAAACGTAATTCGACACCGCGTCGCTGTTTGCAACGCAGGACGAGAGCAATTCATGGCCGTTTTTTTTTTCACGCGAGCAACTTTCAATTTTGTCATTTTGAATTTTGCTTGAATGGTTCTGATTGAAAATGTAGCTTACATATTTCTGATCAGTTATGAGAAGAAAGTGTCTGTGAATGAGGTAGTGGCGCCATTTTCTGGGGCTCTCGACTATAGCGCATGCTTCCTTTTCCACGGAAGCGTATTTTCGTTCGCTTTCTGATAAAGTTCTTGAGAAGAATGCAACTGGCCGACCCTTTTGAGATAGGGTTGCAGCTATTGCGAACTCTGACGCGTCAGTCTCTACCGTCAAGGTTTCTTTGTCGTCAATTGCAACCAATGCTGCCTTTTTGATATCAGATTTCAAAAGTTGAAAACTACGCTGCACATTTTCATTTAAAGGAAAATTATTGATATTAATTAACGGTTGAACCTTTGCAGAAAAGTTGTGGACCCATTTAGCGTAGTGAGCAAATAGCCCGAGCGCTCGCTTCAATTCGGCGATGTTGCGTGGTAGAGGTAGTTTTATAAGCGGCTCGAGGCGGTTTTTGTCGGGTTCAATTACATTATTCTCGACAGTGTCATGAAGATCAAGAGAAAAAAATAGATATTTATAAAAAACTGCTCACGGAAAAGGGAGCGTTCCGTAAATCTACCCCTGCTAAGAAGAGCCAGCTTTCAAAGAAGGCAATTAGTGTGGACTATCTGGACAGTGATGATGACACTCCTCAGTTTCTCTCCCCTACCTGCTCACAGCGTGGACTGGATAAGTCGACACAGACCAATGTCTCCTATACTGTCGATGTGTGCCATACGACTCATCAGCCACACCATAATAGGAATGTGGTACTTGCTACTGAAAATAATCCACATAAAGACACTGAAGATGTATCGGGAGTTGTGGTTAACAAAGTGGGAAAAAAAATTGTTATTATTAGCACTGATAATTCCAAAAAAGTTCTTGTATGTATGTATTTAATGAACATTTTATAAATAATGATAATAACCAAGCTGACATTAAAAATTCAATGAAAATTTATAAACATAAATTAATACCAAATCACGCTAACATGTTTTTGATACCTACCGACCCACAGGAAATCTTAAAGATAATTAAAACATTAAATAATACAAATTCTGTAGGACATGATGAATTAACCACAAATATAATAAAACTGACTTCTGATATTATCGCTCCAGTACTGTCACATTTAATTAATATGTCTTTTCAACAGGGTGTGTATCCTGATGGACTCAAAATATCACAAGTAAAACCTATATTTAAAACCGGTGATATTAGTTTATCTGACACGTATAGACCTATTGCGCTGGTACTTGTTTTGTCAAAGGTTTTTGAGAGAGCGAAGCATGGTCGCATAATGAACTTTATCGATAAATATGGAATCTTGTGCTCTCAACAATATGGTTTTCAAAAGGGCAAGTCCACAACACTTGCTGCTTTCAATTTGATCAACAATATCGTCGACAATGTTGATAAAAAAAAACAAAACAGTTTCAATCTTTTTTTAAAATGCGAAAATTATGGAATGAGGGGTCTGGTCTTTGACTGGCTAAAAAGCTATCTCAGGGACAGACTACAAATGGTAGAAATAACAGGATTGGACCAAAATATGATGGAAAGAGTGTATAGATCGACGGCTAAAGTTAAAAGGGTTGGTGTGCTCCAGGGAAGCATACTAGGACCATTGCTATTCTTGTTATATATCAATGATTTACCTTTAATTACAAGATTTGAATGTACTTTATTTGCGGATGACATATCAATTATTATTTATAATGATAAAAAACAGGATTATAATAATCTATATATATAAAATTCTAAACTGACTGACTGACTGACTGACTGACTGTTGATATATCAACGCACAGCCCAAACTACTGGACCTAGAGACTTGAAATTTTGCACATAGATTTCTTATACAATGTAGGCATCCACTAAGGAAGGATTTTCGGGAATTCCCACGGGAACGGGAAAAAACGGGATTTATATATTCGATTCCGAGTGACCGTATCTCTGTAACTATAATAACTAGACTCTTCAAATTTGATACACAAGTAGGTATTCCATTAGTTAAAACATCAATTTCAGGATTTTTCAAAATTCCTACGGGATAAGGAAAAAAACGGGATTTATATATTCAGTTCAACGGAATCCTATGAAGTATAATTACTAGATTCTTCAAATTTGGCATAGAAGTAGATAATTATAATAGTAGAAAACTTTTTCAAGGATTTTCGGAAATTCCCACGGGATAAGGAAAACACGGGATTTTTCGTTTTACTGGTCGTAGAAAGCTGAAATTCGGCATGTAGATTGCTTGGGGAGCGTAGAGAAGCATTGAGAGAGGAATTTCCAAAATTCTTACGGGAACGGGAAAAAACGGGATTTATATATTCGATTCCGAGTGACCGTATCTCTGTAACTATAAAAACTAGGCTCTTCAAATTTGATACACAAGTAGGTATTATATTATTTAAAACACTAATTTCAGGATTTTTCAAAATTCCCACGGGATAAGGAAAAAAACGGGATTTATATATTCAGTTCAACGGAATGCTATAAACTGTAATTACTAGACTCTTCAAATTTGGCATAGAAGTAGGTAATTATAATAGTAAAAAACAATTTCAAGGATTTTCGGAAATTCCTACGGGATAAGGAAAAAACGAGATTTTTCGTTTTCTGGTCGTAGAAAGCTGAAATTCGGCATGTAGGTTGCTTGGGGAGTGTAGAGGAGCATTAAGAGAGGACTTTTCAAAATTCCCACGGGAACGGGAAAAAACGGGATTTTTCGTCTTACTGGTCGTAGAAAGCTGAAATTCGGCATGAGGTTGCTTGGGGAGTGTAGAGGATCATTGAGAGAGGACTTTCCAAAATTCCCACGGGAACGGGAAAAAACGGGATTTTTCGTTTTACTGGTCGTAGAAAGCTGAAATTTGGCAAGTGGGTTCCTTGGGGAGTGTAGAAGAGCATTAAGAGAGTGTGAGTGTCAAGTTGATGTCATCTATACGGATTACAGCAAGGCTTTTGATCGTATTGATCATAAATTGTTGATTTTGAAACTTTATCGTATAGGCATTACCGGTGATTTGCTTAGATGGTTCTCATCATATATTGAAAATAGATCTCAGGTGGTTGTTGTGAATAACTATATTTCTGGATGGGTAACAATTCCGAGTGGTGTCCCCCAGGGCTCCTTGCTCGGTCCTTTGCTCTTCAATATCTTTGTTAATGATATTAATAGTTGCTTCAGTTTTTCGAGATTGCTGTGTTTCGCTGATGATATGAAGATTTTTGCTCGGGTTAAGTCTATGCAGGACTCAGTTCTTATACAAGCTGATCTGGAGCGCCTTGATGCATATTGTCAAGTGAATAAATTAGACCTGAACCCAACTAAATGTTTTGCATTAACCTTTTCACGGCAACGGAACCAACTTGATACTTGTTATAAGCTAAAAGGCCAAACCTTGTGTAAGGTACCTTATATGAGAGACTTGGGTGTTTCTCATGACTCCAAGCTACTATTCAGTGTTCACATTTACAGTATCATTAAAAGTGCTACCAAGTCTTTGGGCTTCATAATGCGTAACTCCTCGCATTTTAGGCAAGCTAAAACTATTAAAGTACTTTATTGTGCTTATGTACGAAGTAAGCTTGAGTATGCTTCTCAAATATGGAACCCTTGTTATAGGATCTATATTGATAGGATTGAACGCGTTCAGAAAAAATTTGTTAAATTTCTTTGTTTTAAATTAGGTCACCCATATAATTCTTCTAATTACGTAGATATCTGTAGGAAGCAACATCTTGTCCCATTTTCTGAACGTCGTGAAATTGCAGATACTATATATTTGTTAAAAATTACTAATGACAGCATTAACTGCCCTGAACTGCTAGCTAATATATCATTCAACACTCCATCCAGACCGAAGAGATACGCGCCCCCTATTTCTGTGCCTTTTGGCCATTCTAACTATAGGCGGAACAGTTTTTGTATACGTGCAAGTAGACAATTGAATAAACTAACGAAGGAGCTTGATATTGACGTGTTTAATGTTAACACTGACACCTTGAGACGTACTTTAGTGAATCGATTTTTTGAGAGCGTGCATTGAGCGTTGTACCTTACTTTAGATTAAGTTTGTTAGGTTAGGGACTTGATTAATTTTTCTCCTCCGATAAAATAGTGCTGAATTATTAGTCACTAAGTAGTTATTTTCTCTTCTTTCTTTTTTGTGTGTCCGAAGGGGCTCTGTGTGGGCATACTGCCTTATTGTTACACTGTAATTGTCGGCGAGAACCTGTAATTGGCTTGCTGTATTTACTGTAATGTTTAAGATGATGTATAAGCTGTTGGTTCTCCATAAATAAATAAATAAATAAATAAAATAAGAGAGGACTATCCAAAATTCCCACTGGAACGGGAAAAACGGGATTTTTCGTTTTTCTGGTCGTAGAAAGCTAAAATTCGGCATGAGGTTGCTTGGGGAGTGTAGAGGAGCATTGAGAGAGGACTTTCCAAATTTCCCACGGGAACGGGAAAAAACGGGATTTTTCATTTTACTGGTCGTAGAAAGCTGAAATTTGGCAAGTAGGTAGGTTCCTTGGGGAGTGTAGAAGAGCATTAAGAGAGGACTATCCAAAATTCTCACGGGAACGGGAAAAACGGGATTTTTCGTTTTACTGGTCGTAGAAAGCTGAAATTCGGCATGAGGTTGCTTGGGGAGTGTAGAGGAGCATTGAGAGAGGACTTTCCTAAATTCCCACGGGAACGGGAAAAAACGGGATTTTTCGTTTTACTGGTCGTAGAAAGCTGAAATTCGGCATGAGTTGCTTGGGGAGTGTAGAAGAGCATTGAGAGAGGACTTTCCCCGTATTAAGAAAGTATTTTCCGAAATTCTTACGGGAACGGGAAAAAACGGGATTTTGCGTTTTACTGGTTGTAAGCTAAAATTTCAAAATTCATAAGTTTATACTGTAAGTAGGCCGCAAAGGGCTCTTTAACCGACTTCAAAAAAGGAGGAGGTTATGCATTCCATTTTATGTATTTTTTTATGTAGGTATGTTCACCGATTTCTCGGTCAATTGTGGACCGATTTTAAAAATTATTTTTTTATTCGAAAGAATTTAATATACTCCTGAGATGGTCCCATTGTCACGCAAGCAATCTTGCTTGCTTGCTTGCTTGCTTGCTTGCCTGTATACTTGCTTGCTTTATATCTTGGTTCTTTGGAATTCTCATGGTACACGCGAGCGAAGCCGCGGGCAAAAGCTAGTTTTAGTATATGTACTATCAAACCAACTGAATCGTGACCAGTAGGGAACGTTTTTCATAAAAAAGTTATAGTGATACCATGATGTCATGATATCGTGATGTCGTGATATCGTGATGAAATCTATACTAATATTATAAAGCTGAAGAGTTTGTTTGTTTGTTTGAACGCGCTAATCTCAGGAACTACAGCTCCGATTTGAAAAATTCTTTCAGTGTTAGATAGCCCATTTATCGAGGAAGGCTATAGGTAGGCTATATGTCATCACGCTAACACCAATAGGAGCGAAGCGGAGCGGAAGAATGTTTCAAAATCGGCGGTTTTTGAAGTAAAACTTCTATAGGCCCGCTTGACTTGGGAGTACGGTGGTGAATGTGAACGCGGGTGTACGGGGGGGTTCGGTAGGGGGAGGAGCGGGGTGGGAGCGGAGCGGAGCGGAAGAATGTTTCAAAATCGGGGGTTTTTGAAGTAAAACTTGCGGTGTTTGGGGTGCGGGGGAGCGGGGGGTCTCGGTGCGAGGGGGGTTCGGTGCGGGGGGTTGCGGGGGAGGGGTAATTTTTTTTATATCGAGGAACTAAGGAGAGCCATAATTGATGATAAAGCAAATTGGATAAAAAAAAATAAGCTGCCCAAATTACTAATTCCACGCGGACGGAGTCGCGGGCAAAAGCTAGTCTTCTATATATATAAAAGAAGAAACTGACTGACTGACTGATATATCAACGCACAGCCCAAACCACTGGGCCTAGAGATAACAAATTTGGCATGTAGGTTCCTTATAAGGTCTAGGGGTGCACTAAGAAAGGATTTTTCAAAATTCACTCCCTAAGGGGGTGAAACGGGGGTCCAAAGTTTATATGGGGAAACAAGATTCGTTCGACTATTTTATTCGAAACTTCACAGAAGTACTCCTAATGATAAATGAGTAAACACGTGTTTCAGGTTTTTTGAGAATTCAACCCCTAAAAGGGGGAAAAGGGGTAACAAGGTCTGAAAATCAACATGGGTGTTGTTTCTATGGTTTATCGGGTCGCTGGTTATGAAAACAACAACGGTTTTAAAATTTGACGTGGCGGACGTAAAATACCATCTCCCTGGATGGGGTGCAATGGGGTTGAAATGCCTAATTAAACTAAATGACTGTTGATATATCAATGCACAGCCCAAACCACTAGACCTAGAGACTTGAAATTTTGCACATAGATACCTTATACAATGTAGGCATCCACTAAGGAAGGATTTTTGGGAATTCCCACGGGGACGGGAAAAAACGGGATTTATATATTCGATTCCGAGTGACCCTATCTCAGGAACTATAATAACTAGACTCTTCAAACTTGATACACAAGTAGGTATTACATTAGTTAAAACATTAATTTCAGGATTTTTCAAAATTCGCACGGGATAAGGAAAAAACGGGATTTATATATTCAGTTCAACGGGATCCTATGAACTATAATTACTAGACTCTTGAAATTTGGCATAGAAGTAGGTAATTATAATAGTAAAAAACAGTTTTAAGGATTTTGGAAATTCCCACGGGATAAGGAAAAAACGGGATTTTTCGTTTTACTGGTCGTAGAAAGCTGAAATTTGGCATCTAGATTGCTTGGACAGTGTAGAGGATTGTGAGAGGACTTGCCGAAATTCCCACGGGAACGGGAAAAAACGGGATTTTTCGTTTTACTGGTCGTAGAAAGCTGAAATTCGGCATGTTGGTTGCTTGGGGAGTGTAGAGGAGCATTGAGAGAGAACTTTCCCAAATTCCCACGGGAACGGGAAAAACGGGATTTTTCGTTTTACTGGTCATAGAAAGCTGAAATTTGGCAAGTGGGTTCCTTGGGGAGTGTAGAGGAGCATTAAGAAAGCATTTCTCGAAATTCTTACGGGAACGGGAAAAAACGGGATTTTGCGTTTTACTGGTTGTAGAAAGCTAAAATTTCAAAATTCATAAGTTTATACTGTAAGTAGGCCGCAAAGGGCTCTTTAACCGACTTAAAAAAGGAGGTTATACATTCCACTTTATGTATTTTTTTATGTAGGTATGTTCACCGATTTCTCGGTCAATTGTGGACCGATTATAAAAATTATTTTTTATTCGAAAGAATACAATATACTCCTGAGATGGTCACATTGTCACCAAATCAGGATCTGATGACGGGATCTCAAGGAAATCGAGGGCAACCCTCAAATTTTGTAGGCACGCATTACGTTTTTCATATATTTTCTCAAGCTATTTAAGTGTTTGCGTCTGGTAGACATCATCTCATGTTGATGAGCTGATGATGGAAGGTAAATCTCCTTAACGGTTAGGAGTTGAGGATAATTTTTCAAATATTATAGGTACGTATAGACTGATTGTTGTATTCTTTCAGGTTATCCGGGTGAGCTGATGATGGAAGGTTAAACTCCTTAACGGTTAGGAGTTATAGGAAGTTTCTTTAAATATCATATGCACGTATAGATCTTTGGTTGTATTCTTTCTGGTTATTCAGATGAGCTGATGATGGAAGGTATAACTCCTTAGCGGTTAGGTCACGCAACACCTTTAAAAAATACTATAATATGTATAATATCAATGCTAAGTAGGTACACAGCGCTTCCAGTTACTCAAGTTTCCGTAGAAGGTAAGAAAACATTGAATTATACCTAATGTAGGACAGGGGAAAGTAATAATAGGTTTTATGTTATTAACAAGCGTGATTATTTTAGTGCCCGCTTCCGAATTAGTGAAAAACATTGTATATAAAGAATTACTTTAAAGGACCGTATCTACCTGAAGTTTAGTCGGGCTTGCTTGCACGCTTGCTCGCACGCTTACTTGCACGCTTTCTTGCACGCTTGCTTGCTTGCGTGCATGCTTGCTTGCTTGATATCTTAGTTCTTTGGAATACTCATGGTACACGCGAGCGAAGCCGTGGGCTAAAGCTAGTGTTATTAATAATACTATAACTGACATATTGCAATGGCTTAAAGATAATAATTTAAAGATTAATCTAAGCAAAACAAAATACATGAATTCATAAACAAAGGAAGTAAAAAAGTATCACTTAAAATTATTCACAATAATGAAATTCTATTTGAAAGTGACAATACAATTTTCTTAAGATTTGTCCTGGACAACTACTGTTCTTGGAAATTGCATGTTGATAAAGTTTGCTCAAAAATAAATAGATTTGCTTATGCCTTGTGGCGCTTAGCTAGGATAACCAATATTAAGACAGCGTTAAAAGCATATCATGGTTATGTAGCTTCTAATTTACGATATGGAATTTTGCTTTGGGGAACTCTGCACAAGTTAATCGAGCATTTATTGCACGAAAACAGTGTATAAGAGCAATAAGTAACGTTAGTTGACGAACATCATGTAGACCTTGGTTCCAAGAATATGGTATTCTTACTGTATACTCTTTTTACATTTACGAAGCTTGTCTTTTTGTAAAAATGCATATTGAAATGTTTAAAAAAAAAGTTGACATAGTTTCGTTTAACACAAGGTATAATACATAGATAGATTCTTAAAGGCATTTGTGTTATTGTTGTTAGTTATTATTAGAACAGTAGAAGAAATAGCATGGTTGCATGAATCACATTTCAATATTTGCATGGCTTATGAAGCTTAAATGTATGAAACTGGGATTTATTTTTTTACCACCATTAATTGTACTACATTTAAGGCAAATAAACATATTTCATTTCATTTCATTAGTGACACCAAAAGGGATGCGTGTGAACTGCCATAGCTTGCCACAAGCTTCAAATGCCGTATATATTTTCTCTTTTTCTTCTTTTGGTGGTAAGCGCTCTTTAAATCAATTTGGCTAAAGTGATTGAATTTAGCCACTTTTGAAACAATCGACTCAATGTTAGGCAATGGATATGCGTCTAGATATGTATATTTATTGATAGTTCTGGAGTAGTCGATAACCATACGCTTTCGATGAGATCCACCTCCAGTAACAAGAATCTGGGCGCGCCAAGGAGAAATGCTCGGTTTAATAATTCCATCTCTTAAAAGTTTTGATATCTCAGTTTGGATAAATTGTTCTTCGTCATTGATGTGGCGTCTGGACTTGATAGCATTAGGAGAAATGTCAGCTGATAAGTGCGCAAAGATTGACGCTGGGGGTACTGAGGCTTCCATTACGCAAACCTGCAAGGGTTCTCTAGTCCCTCCGAATTGGAATTCGAGCTTGGAATGATTCTTCAGTATGTCATGCCCGACGATGATGTCTGCACACAGGTTGTCAATTACAAGTAGGGGACGTTGCTTGTATATAATGATTATTGATTCCAAGTGTAGCGAAAGATACCCCATCTACGCTTGACGTGTGGCTTAGAGAAGCTAGGTTAATAGTCTGGTTTAATGTGTTTATAACAACATTTAAATTAATTATTATAAAATAAAACGATGATTCCTTTCATATGACAGAAGAAGAATGTTTTTATTTCTTCTAAAAGTATATATATGGCATTATAGATGGCCAGTAACAATTTTTACTAAAATGAGTTTTTATGTCACAAACATAAATATCCCCACCGAAAGAAAGATAAATTAGAACATAACCAGTAAAACTTAATTAAGTATATTTAGTTATTTACAAAATAAATGCGCTTAAATTTAAATAAACTAGTATTGTGTGGTGTGGTTTAATCTTTAAATCTTATCTTAATGTCCTTTCTGAAAACTATGGGTAACAGAAATATCTAGATAATATATATTTTAAAACTTTCAAAAAAAAAATCAAAAAATCAAAACGTTTATTTTGCAAGTAGGCCGCAAAGGGCTCTTTTACATGTAATTTTTTTTAAACTACCAGGGCTTTCGTAAGGACCATCATTGCCAAGAAGAATGCGCCGCAAGAAACTTGGCAGAAAGTCATCTTTTCAAATTAAAATATAAAAAAAATAACTATATAAAAAAACAATACAGGGATGTATTGGGTCCCTTAGTTAAAAAACTAAAACAATACCTACATCTTAACTATATCTACGTTAAGTGGAAGTGTAGAATGCTTCCACCGTCAAAAAAAAAAATTAAAAAGGAAAAAATAAAAAATAAAAATATTGGAAATGTCTTCCAATGTCACAATAATTAAAAATGATTGTGTTAAAAACACATTTCAGGTCAAGTAACCATTAAACTTTTGGATTCCAAAGGCAAAATTTCTTGTGTTGCTCTACCAGCTTTCTTGTCCTCGGTGTATGGTGCTCAAAGCCTTATAGCGAAAATTATTAGATCCTTCCATTGGATCTATGGAGGCTGCACACTGCTCTGAGGCCAAGAACGTTTGGTCCATAACCTGTCCCGACACGGACCCGCCTGCCAATCCCTGCTCGCAGAGCAGAGGCAATGGGACGAGCCGCTCTGTCAACTAGTACGGAAAAACCTTTTAGATACGTCAACTAGTTCGGCAGACCGTGCTCGTCTCCTTGCGACTGCGGAGTGGGAATCGGGTCTGTGGCTGCAGGCGCTACCCTCTCCAAACATAGGTACTTTCCTAGATAACACCACCTTCCGCCTGGCAGCTAGCTTACGTTTGGGGGCATCAACTAATCAGCCACATCGCTGTCAATGCGGCGCCATGGTGGACATACTGGGTCACCATGGCCTCTCATGTGTCCGGAGCGCTGGTAGGATCTTCTGCCACGCCAGCATTAATGAAATCATCCGTCGTGCCCTTGTCAGTGTGAGAGTGCCGGCAGTCCTCGAGCCCAGCGGGCTGGCCAGGGACGACGGCAAGAGGCCTGATGGAATGTCGCTGGTGCCTTGGAGCATGGGTCGGCCGCTAGTTTGGGATGCTACTTGTGTTGATACCCTGGCACCGTCCCATGTTCCAAGCACCAACGTCACCGCTGGCGCTGCGGCATCCTCGGCTGAAAGCCTCAAACGCCGCAAATATGCCACCCTAGGAACTAGCTACATGTTTGCGGCGTTTGGCGTTGAAACCTTGGGGCATGGGGGCCAAGTGCGCGTCGGCTATACAAAGATTTGTCGACGCGCCTAATAGAGGCCTCGGGCGACCAGAGGGCTGGCCACTATTTCGCACAGCGAATAAGTATCGCTATACAGCGAGGAAATACGGCCAGCCTTCTGCACCTTGCCCATTGACGGCGATTTAGGCCAATTTTTCTATTTATAGTTTAAGTTTTTATTATGTTTGTTATTGTTTCTTAACCTGTTGTAAAAAGATAATTTCATGCTAATTATAGTCGGTTAATTTTTTATTTCATATTTTTTTGGGTGTTTTAGAAGGCGGTTCTATTTTTAATTAAAAAAAAATATTTTTGGATTTTTAGTTGTTTTAGTGAAAGGTAGTTTCATGTTTAAAATTCAGTTGTTTTGGTATAAAATATATGCGTAGCGTAGGCATAGCCAACTCAGTAGACGAAGCCCCGTTTCTGTTTCCGCTCTCAGGGACGCAGGGTAACTAACGAACCTAACCAGGTTAAACGTGTGATGGTTTGATAGTGTCTTTATATTGCGGGGGGCTCCGCCCCCCGACCCCCCATCCTCCGCTAAAGTTTCTATCCGGCAAGGCTTCTGTTTCCACTTTGAGGGACGCAAGGTAGCTAACTAACCTAACTAGGTTAAACGGGGGATAGTTTGAAGTTATTTTCTATTACGGGGGCTCCGCCCCCCAAAACTCCTCTACCGGTACCGAGGCTTCTATTTCCACTCTGAGGACGTAAAATAACTAACGAACCTAACCAGCTAAAACGGGGAGTGGTTTGAAGGTGTTATTTATTACGAGGGGTTCCGCACCCTTTGTAGGTAACATTATATACCTACCATAGTTTAGGTGAATTACTTACACAATTCTTAGGACTGCTTTGGCAACTTCATATTAGAAATATTACCTACGTTGTAGGTAATTCGATATTCTTGTTATCAGTATAAGAACGAACAAATATGCTTTAGGACTTTCAGCAGTATGCCAAACATTCCTTGGCCAGAAAATTTCAGAACAATCAACTTTATGCGAAACAACAGGTACTCTTGGCTGACTCTACTTTTTGCCCCTGGTTACCAAGTACTCGTCCAGACAAATCAAACGAGCCCAAACTCAATGCGTCGTATCGTTTTATTACGGAGTTTCTATGGTCACCTTCCAGCTCCATGTCATAATAATATTGCATTGTCATCTAATTCACACCTGCGTGCAAAATTCCAGCTCAATTGGGATGCACCAAAAAAAATAACCTATAGTTTTTATATTTTTTTTGGAAAGAATAGGATATTTTAAGACACCATTTTCATCGATTTTGAATTTGGTTGAGTATTTAATTTTTTATATTTTTTTTTAGAAATACGTTGGATGACGTCACAGTGAGAGAGCCACGTTCCATAGCCTAGAAAAATTCAAGCCGTACATAACATAATCTGTGGCACTACCACGGCACTACTGAGACCCTACTACGAAGTGCATAATTCGAACTTCGTTTCATGCCGTCCCGCTCACGCTAATATGATTTGACACGAGAGTGAGAGGGATGATACGATACGAACTTTGAATTTTGTAGTAGTGCCCCTGATTTGTCTTGTCACTGTCAATATTACAAGCACGGCTTAGGGTCCTAAATGAACCATGACAAAATAGTTTTATTTATTTCTCTTCTTTTAGCTTCGATTATTCCTGTTTGTTTAATGGTGTGATAGTAAATAGATATTTTTTATTAAAATCTGACATTTAAATTCTTTCATATTTACTTGGAACGTAGTAATTTAATAATTAAATTTGTAAAAATACATTGCGAGTATTGTATACATTTCGGACTTTATGATAAATGACAACTGTTTAAAGCCAGGTGTGCATCATGTGATTAAAATTCTGTCTTTGTCACTCTTTGCTATTATAATCAGGACAGCAACATTTCAAACTGCCAATTTGCTTTAGAGTGTAGACCTGCTTTATATCTGCCTTTGTGACGATTCACTGCAGGGTTCAAATGAAGGTCATTACTTAAATTTTCTTTATTTAATTCAGATTATCATATTTTTGGAATCTGATTTCTGAAAACGCTTCACAAAGCCTATTTCTCCAAACGGTTTTCGATTTATTATACGTTGCCTAAAATTGGGACATCCCAATTGGAAACCGGAAAGTGGGTCAAATTTAACTTGCAAGATTTGACCCGTTGAGGAGTTCCGTTGGCCATGAGCGCTCTTCTTCAGCAGGTCCGGTTTACCAAATGATACTTTCTGAATGCAAATGCTTCATTTGATGCTATATTCGTTCCTGAGTTTGGATGTTTACTATGTATTTAAGTATTTATTTATCTATATAAGTATGTTTATCGTCGTCTAGTACCCATTGTACAAGCTTTGCTTAGTTTGGAACTAGGTCGATTTGTGTAAGATTGTCCCCTAATATTTTTTTTTATTTTTTTTTTTAAAGCTTATGCCTATAAAATTTGAAGGTTGCCGTCGATTTCTCTAGGATTGCATGATCAGATCTTGACTTGGTGCCAATGGGACTACTTCAGGAGTACTCTACTCAAAACTCTTACTACTTATACTCTTTCAAACAAAAAAATAATTTTGAAAATCGGTCTATGAATTTAAATAAAAAAAAGTAAAAAAAAGTTACATACATTCGAACAGAATAACCTCCTCCTTCTTTTTGAAATCGGTTAAAAAATAATTTATTTGATCAGGCGTTACTTTGTAGGGGTCCATATAAATGAACTGAAACAATAACTTTGCTCATCCGCGACCTTAAGGTCTAAGTTACATTGTTTCAGTTCATTAAACAGTAAAATCAAATCTTGACAAAAATGTTTTTAGTGTACGTAATAGACGTGAAGTGGGGGTGATTTTTTTCTTGTTTAGCTTTAGAGTGAGGTCTCGTTGGATACAGTACTTATTTCAAAATCATTATGGGGTTGTGAAGTCAATTTTTCGATATGGTGATTTTAAAGTGCATTTTTTTTAATCGAGCGTCCAACCCTCTTGAAGCTAAAACTGTTGGTATGAAAATTTTGGAAAAATCAGTTTAGGAGGAAATATTATATCAAATTAACAAGGAAAACTATTACGGCTTAGTTTGCTTGAGAATATAAGTAGACAGCCTAACTCATAAATATACCTACTAAAAAAATTTCGTGCAAAACACAAAATATATAGAAAAATATTACTCTTTAAATACGGAAAGTATAATTAATTTGAAATAATAACGGATAGTATAATAATTGATTTGCATGCAAGGATTTTTTCGTAATGGCTGCGGAACCCTATCCTGGGCGTGTCCAACACGCTCTTGGCCGGTTTCTTTTTAGGGTTCCGTAGTCAACTAGGAACCCTTATAGTTTCGCCAAATCTGTCCGTCGTCTGTCTGTCCGTCCGCGGCTAAGCTCAGAGACTGTTAGTACTAAAAAGCTATAGTTTGGCATGAATATATATATCAGTCACGCCGACAAAGTGGTTAAATATAAAAAACTAAAAGAAATTTTTAGGGTACCTCCCATAGACGTATATAGTGGAGGTGATTTTTTTTCTCGACTAACCCTATAGTGTGGGCACACGGCGGACACGACACACAAAACACGCGTTCCTGAATCCGCACAAGCACGACGACGTCTGTACACGCGTCAATGTGTGCGTAAGATGCACAGGGCTGACTATCGCAAAAAGAGATAGAAAGAGATAGCTGCGGAAAGTGAATGCCGCGCCGTTCGTTGAGCGCGAGCAACGTTGTAACGTAAAATAAAATGAGTAGGTAATCTAATTATCGTAGTACTTATAATTAACACGTTCCCTGTCCGTGCCTTACAGTAGAACCTTATTACAATGGAATAAGAACTATCGTGTCCCACATATGGATCACTGGACTGTGAACGTGTTAAACTTATCCTTTGTCTAAATTAAATGTAGTGTAATAAGTGTATGAGTGTATTCCTAATTCATTTTGTAAAGACAATTAGAGAATGTAATTGTAGATATTGATAGGAAATATAAACAAATTACTTTTACTAATACCTACCTACTAATATAAGACGTCTATTTATACATTATAGGTAACAAACTTTTAAACCTACTTTCCCTAGTTACTAATGTTACATGTTGCTAATTAAAGTTGGTTATCTACCTTCTTTCGTCCTTCGGAAATCGAAAAAAACTCCTTTCCTTGTCTTTGGTTGATGCCAAACACCCATACAATGCACAATATATTCCCATTTCGCAAAAGTTTAGTGCCGTGCGGCCACGGACCAGTTGGTCCGTGCGTGCGGCCGACATGCATCGCGTCGCGTACCCGACTGGTAAACAGCGGCCACATGCAATCGGCGCCTTGGGGGGAGGGGTAACTCGAATCGGTGCGGGGCGGAGCGTTTCCATTCTGTACGTTAGTACTATTATATATTCTGTGGTGTGGGGTATCATTGGATAGGTATTTGAAAATAAATAGGGGTTTGCGGGAACCATTTTTGATAAAGTGAATATTATCGGAGATATTCACTCCGAAAGTTCAAAATAATGTGTCCCCCCTCTAACTTTTGAACCGCACGTCTAAAAAATATGAAAAAAATGAAGTAAGAACTTAATAAAAACTTTTTAGGAAAATTATTTTCAATTTAATCAGTTGAGCAGTTTTAAAGTTTTCGTAAAAAAAATATTTCTAAACTAAGATTGTAATTTATCCGCCACTGCAAGTATTTTTTTGTTTAAGTACCTGGTCTATAAGATCACGCAAACAGTATCTTCTTTCAAATAAAAAAAAAAATCAGTTCATATTATAAAGAATTACATCTGAAAAACCATCAACATACATACTAGTTCTAGTATTTAGTAGACTGCAGATTAGATTAGTTTAGTTACCCAATTCGTCGATTGATGGCGCTGTACCGCCGACGTTGAAATTCAACATTGCGCTGATTTGCGCTGTTAACCCTAGCGTGCGGTGGGAGTTGGAACCAAAACAACCACATTAATAAAGTACCTATGCAAAGATTTTTTTCATTCCTGCTACGGAACCCTATCTTGGGCGTGTCCGACACGCTCTTGGCCGGTTTTTTTCTTTGCCATGAAATGTTAACGTGTTTATGAATGAATCAGTTACCTTACTTTGAAGAAGTTTTTGGAAATACCCAATCCTCTGTAGTCAGGGTCCAAGACCAAGCTTATACCTTCATAGTAGAAATTTATATTTAACTCCTTAACTGGATCGTATGACGTCTTAATTTCATCATAAATCTCACGTATTTTTTTTATTTCTTGCGGTACCCCATCATTTCTCACCGTCTGTAAAATTAAGCACAACTTTGATAAACCCTGTTCTATCCTACTAATATTATATGAGAAAGTTTGTGAAGATGTGTGGTTGTTTAGATGTTTGGATATTTGGATGTTTGTTATTCAATCACGCGATAACGATTGAACTGATTTAGATAAAACTTGGCGTACGATATACTAAAGATGCAGATGTATTTTCTAAGGATTCTTAATATCCCAGTACCTAATACATTCCCGTAGCTAAGAAAAGCAGCAGAGCAGCGGTTTAAAGTGAGTTAAATATAATAGTTAAAACCGTTAGATACTGTACTGGTTCCCATTCATGGGGCTTAAATTTTTTTTAAGTTTTCCTGTAATAAACTTCTTTCAACGAGACTTTGACAAAAGTAATTCAAAGAACGAAATGATAAAAAAAAGATTGCGAAGAATGACAACGGATGTCAAGGAAAATGTCGGCAGAAAAACAAGAAATTCATGTAGAGAAAAATGAAATAAAATCATAGTGAATGTTTAAAAGGATTGCGTATTTAGTGCTCCGCGTGTGTTGAGTGTGTGTATCAGTGTGGGTATCATGTGTTCCGCTTTTAGTCTCAAAACTGTACCGCTGGTAACTGTGGCGCTGCTTGTTCTGTAGATGAAGTCGAATCCGTAACTAACTTCACTATGCACAGCCCCATGAGATTTTTCACGTCTGTCGTATCATCAGAACAGCAGATTACCGTTCTGAACGACGGTTGGCTCATGTTGTGTGCGAAGACCTTCCTGCACCTTTCCTTGCATGCAGAATTTGTGGCAAAGCCTGTAACAGTTAAGATTGTCATAATAAACTCAATTTGATTTCACTTTTAAAGCCTTGGTAGCCTATAGGTGGTAGAATCGTGGGATTGTAGGAATTTTACCCCGACTTTTACGATGGAGGAAAACATCATGAAAAAACTCCATAGGTACACCTGCGGAGCAATTCAATTATGTATTTAAATTTAATTTTAACGAATTTTAAAGCGATTGGTTTAGACTTAAATTTTAATAAATGTGAACTTTACCTACATAGATAACATTAATAACACTGTTTGGGGTTTTTAGTGGACTGTAGACGAGAAATGATAACTAACAAATATAAGATATATACGGCAACTGATTTGGGATAAAGGCTGAGACTTGTGGTTGGAAGCACTCACCTCGACGTCTGCTGATGGTGGTGCAGATCCTAGCCGTAGTGGCTGGCGCAGGTTTCCTCGATCTTCGGCTCGTCCGAACTTACCTCTGACAAGGTTACCGTTAACCAGCACAACTACTAGGATACAGCTAGGACAGTGCTTCCTCCAGTGGATCAGCCTTCCTCACACTTTTACACGCAGTTGACGTAAAAAATGGATATAATATAGGCGAGAAACAATACGAAAATTTACTTTCGAAATAATTTGCGCGGTAAGACGCCGACAAACGACACGACAGTTCAAACTTCGAAAAACGAGAGAATGACAAGCGATTTTTTTTTAATTCAAATTCGATATGAAATGTTGCCAGGCGAAATCATTAAGAAAATAAGGGTACAATCCTAAACATTTCCGCCCACCAAAATACAAGGTATTTTCTTTAAAAAATTCTAGAGTTTTTATCATACGAGGACAAGATAGAACTCACTATGGCTAGGGACAGTTTAATTATCAACTAATTCTAATATAGTATATAATCTACGATAGTTCTAATGGATAAGACGAGAAGTATAAATTACTAAGTTTTTAGTTTTTCAAAGGTAGAGGACACAGCTTAACTACTGGTCTCCTAAGTTCACCAGATTCTGTACGAATGGTTACAACGCGACAAATTCCATCACTCCCTGGATGGAGTTGTACCACACGACCAATTTTCCACTTCATGGGGCTACATTGCTCATTGACAATGAGCACGAGCATCCCAACGACAATATTTTCCTGGTGGTCGAACCATTTATGGCGTTGTTGCAAAGTGTGCAAGTATTCCAAGTGCCACTTGCGCCAAAAATCTTGATGGATCTTTTGCAACAACTTCCATCTCTGAAGAGGGCCTAACGTTGCATCGACCATACTACCTTCTGGTAGTATGGTGAGCGGTTCCAGAGTGAGAAAGTGGCCGGGGGTTAAAACCGACAAGTCGTTTGGGTCCGTACTGACAGGAGACAGAGGCCTTGAGTTTAACATCGCCTCTATTTGTGTTAGGACAGTGTAAAACTCCTCAAAGGTAAGACGCTGTGAACCAATTACACGCGAAAGATGGGTCTTAATAGACTTCATACCGGCCTCGGCTAGCCCAGAAAAGTGCGGGCTACCAGGAGGGTTGAAAACGAAATCGATTTGCTCCACACGAGAGGCCTTAGTCATTTAATCATGCAACATATTAGATGCACCAATAAAGTTCCGACCTTGGTCTGAAATCAACCTGGAGCAACGACCTCGACGCGAGATGAAGCGGCGTAGAGCTGCTAGATAAGCTTCCGACGTCAGCTCGGACACAAGCTCAAAGTGCACTGCCTTAGTGGCAGTACACACGAAAACGCAAATATAAGACTTACAAGTGCGTAAGCCACGGCCACGAGCCAAACTAATATCGAAAGGACCCGCGAAGTCTACTGCGGAAGACGAGAACGATTTAACTTGATTTATTCGAAACGATGGCAAATTGCCCATAATAGGAGGTGAAGCCACCTTGGGGCGAGCACGAAAACATTTCATGCAAGATGAAATGACTGAATTTATAGCCCTTTTCGACGACAAAATCCAAAATTCTTGGGCTAATAAATTTTGCAATGTTTGCAATCCAGGATGCATGAACCGGTTATGATAATCCTCAATGATCAGCGCCGTTAACCTATGATCACGAGGCAATAACAACGGGTGTTTAACATCGAACGATAAATTTCCTTTGGAAAGGCGACCGCCCACCCTTAACCTTCCGAGCTCATCCAGAAACGGAGACAATTTTCGCATGGGTTTTGGTAGCGAGTGGGGTGACTTTTCCTTCGACAAATAACGAAGCTCTGAAGCGAAGACTCGCTCTTGAACATGTTTTACGAGAAAGTGGAGAACCTTATTGATTTCTTCAGACGACAAATTTGGGTTTATATTTTTCGAAGATGGGTTTTGCAAATTATGCAGGTAACGAAAACAATAAGCGAGAATACGCAATATACGTTGCAGAGACGAGAACCTATTTAAGATATTATCGACAAAGGACGAATTTGAGGCTGTAAATAGGCTATAAACTTTTTGTTCATTCGAAGCAGCTTGGTCCAAAAAGGACTCAGATTGCGGCCAAGACTCCTGAGGATTGGACAGCCAGGTAGGCCCCGCCCACCATAGCGTGTTCTGGATTAAGTCAGCGGGTAACAAACCGCGGGAACCGCAATCCGCTGGATTATCCGAACCAGAAACGTGGTGCCAACTTTCCGGGGGAATATTTTCCTGTATGTGGGCAACCCTGTTAGCCACGAAGGTCTTCCACTTCGATGGACACGAACGAATCCAAGTCAGAGCGACACTGGAGTCTGACCAGGCGTGGATCTCATCGAAAGTGTGGAAATCTTTTAATGCTTCCTTAACCGAGACGACCAAGTCTGACAGCAAAACAGCAGCCAACAATTCCAACCTCGGAACGGAACACTTAGAAGTGGGGCCACCTTTGATTTAGCGCAACACAAACGCACGACAATAGAGCCGTCACTCTGAACGACACGACAATAAGTGACAGCACAAAAACCCTTCTCCGAAGCGTCACAGTATCCGTGAAGCTGTAACGACACGAAAGACACAATCATTCTACGGGGAATGGACAAAGAACTCAGCTCCGACAGTTGGATTTTGAATCTCTGCCATTCTTGAGCGATGGTGATGTGGACTTCCCCATCCCAGTCGACGCCAGACACCCATAGAAGCTGTATTAAATATTTAGCGAAAAATACGACAAGCGATAATAGACCAAGAGGATCGAAAATACGAGCGATGTCCGAGAGGATCGATCGCTTCGTACAACGACAATCGTTCAAGGACGTCTTAAACGTGAAATTATCTTCCTTTGGAAACCACGACAAACCGAGAATTTTTAACGACAAATCATGAACGTCTTCGAAGTTACGAAGTGTCTCCGAATAAAGCTCCGAGCCAGGCAAGCTTTCTAAGAATTCGGGGCTGTTAGAAGTCCATTTGCGCAAGTGAAGTTGAGCAGACGATAAAATTTCTACCAACTGCCTACGCAAAAGTAACGCATCCTCGACCGAATCTGCACCTGAGACCACGTCATCGACATAAGTATCTCTGGCCAGCACAGCAGCACCTTGAGAAGCACAAGACGAGAATTCCTTTGCCAATTTGGATACGCACCAGAGCGCCTGATAGGGAGCGCAGGAAACACCATAAGTCACTGTGAGCAAACGATAATCTTTCACCGGGTCATCAGGTGACGGACGCCACAAAATGCGCTGATAATCGCAGTCCTGTGGGTCGACAAGGAACTGACGGTACATTTGTTTAATGTCTCCAGCGAACACTACTGCATGCCATCGAAAACGAACTAATAAATCAAATATATTTTTTTGCAGTTTAGGGCCAGGCAGCAGTGTATCGTTCAGAGACTTCCCTGCAAGATCCTGGGCACTTGCGTCAAAAACAGTACGCAAAGGAGTGGTGACAGAGTCAGGACGCAGAATTCCGTGGTGAGGAATATAATAAAAGTGACCTTCAGACGACAAAGGACGATCAACTTCTATCATATGACCAGACTTTAAATAGTCATCCATGAAATCTACATAAGCTGTTCGAAACTGAGGATTCAATTTAAATTTCCTTTCTAAATTTAAGATACGCTTGAGAGCAATCTCGCGAGAATTTGAAAACCTGGGTTTTTCCTGAGGGTCAGCGAAAGTCAATGGTACTACCATCCTACCCTCGGGATTACGACAGTATGAAGTTTCCATTTGGTTTTCACACGACAATTCTAATTTCGACAAAACGACATCTTTAGGTGGATCTACACTTTCCAACTCCCAGAAGCGCTTAATATGGTTTTCTAATGAAACACTCGACACGAGAAGGCACTTCTCGGTTTCAACACTGGAACCTTTACGACAACGAGAACGAGAGCAGGCAACATCTACAGAGCACTCACCCATCACTACCCAGCCGAATACAGTGCGAATAGCAATAGGTTGACCTGCATTGCCCTTGACAACGCCAGGCTGAAGTGCTGAAGCGAGAAGGTTGACGTTAACCAGCATATCAATAGGTCCAGGTTTGAAAAATGTTGGATCAGCAAGATCTAAATCCTCAATATGTCTCCACGAAGAGACATCGATAGGTTCTGACGGCATATCAGAGCAAATCTTGGGAAGCACAAACGCTTCAAATGAAAATTTACATGAGGAGTCACCATTCGAAGGGACTATCTCACAAGCGACAACTCCCAGAGTACCAGTCGATGTATGGCCAATACCATTCACTGACTGTGAACTCCGTTTGATTGGTAGTCCAAGCTTTTGTGCACATTTCAAAGTCACTAAATTACAAGCAGAAGCACTATCTATCAGCATTCGAACAGGTACCAACTTATTAAATTTATTTTTAATTAACACAACCGCAGTTGAGAACAAAACTTGTGTATTTAAATTTGGAACAGTCAAAGTCACCTGAGGTGGTTCAACGGGAGGCTCCGTCTCATTCTGTTTATCAAAATGCAGTAATGTATGGTGTCTGTGGTTACACTTGTTACAATTCACAGATGATTTACAATTTTTAACAGTATAAGATGGACGACAACAAAGTATACAAAGTTTTTTCTCTTTTACCCGAGTAAACCTCTCAAAAGGAGACATTTCCAAAAATTTGGAGCAATTTTCCAATTTATGGCCTGAAGCTGCACATGCGGCACAATTGCTTACAGGTGGTACAATAAAAGACGGTCTAGACTTAGGTACGGGCTTGTTGTTTACGATATTTAACTTAACCATTGAGTTTTCTAACGCTTGACCTCGCTTTTCAATAAACAAAATTAAATTTTCATAACTAGGTATTTCAGCATTGAACTCTAATTGCAATTCAAAAGCTTCTTTTGTAGCTACATCTAACTTGGACCACAACAAATAAAATAACATGAAGTTCTTATCAGGTAACTGATATTTCGACAAAATTTCTAAATTTTCTTTAAATATTTGACAAACTTTATTCAAATCCGAAGCATTTTTTGATTTCATAGATTCACAGTTTAAAAGTTTCTCATAAAAGATAGTAGCGATAACTCTTTTCTTGTCATAGTGGGCTTTTAACGTGTTATAAGCAGTTAAGTAATTTTCATCACACAACGGATAATTTTTAATTAAGTCAAAAGCATGTCCACTAACACTCGACAAAAGATAATGAAGCTTTTCCACTGCCGGGATACTTTTGCTATGAATCAGTGAGTCAAATATTTGTATGAACGATACCCAATGTTCAATTTTTGAATCAAAGGGAACAATGTTTATTTTAGGTAACTTAACACTTGTACTAGACGAACTACTAGCACTAGGCAACACGGACTTTTGTTCTTCATGTTGTTTTGTTAAACGTAATTTAATGGATTTAACTATTCCCTCAAATTGTGACGAAACACTTAATTCACTTGACCTTTCCGCACTCGATAGCGAAGAGAGCAATTCAATCTGGAAAGCATGAAAGTCATTCTCGATTCTGTTTACATCTTGCAGACAATAACCCTGTAGGTCGGAGTTCTGTATATATTCGATTCTTGCAAACGCATAATCCCGACCAACACGGTTCTTGTCGCCTCCTTCGTAAGCATTATCATTGCCTCCCATGTTTATTCAATAAAATTTAAACTCAATAACAATAAACGCTTCGAACAAATGAGAGGTTATAATTCAATCTGACATTGACAATTTGACAACTATGAAAATCACATTCACAGAGTATGTTATCACTCCACTACGTATAAATAACCGCAGAGTAAAAAAAACTGCTGTGACAAATTACGTTCCGAAACCAACTACTTCGACACAAATCTTAGTCTATGAAACTAAACGTTGGTTTAACAAATTGAAAAACGCCCAAGCCAAGTGTGTTCGATTCTTACCCTCAAATAATTTTAATGATTTTAAACTGATGACGAGGCGATATGGTCCCAGACCTTAGCCTGTCCGAACGGACGAAACAGGAAAAAAAAAAAAAATTAATGATTTTATAACGAAATATTATTACGAAAATTGCAATTTAAATACGAAAATATCCACGATCACTTTACAAATGATGCGGGTCGATGGACCAAAATGTTTGGGGTTTTTAGTGGACTGTAGACGAGAAATGATAACTAACAAATATAAGATATATACGGCAACTGATTTGGGATAAAGGCTGAGACTTGTGGTTGGAAGCACTCACCTCGACGTCTGCTGATGGTGGTGCAGATCCTAGCCGTAGTGGCTGGCGCAGGTTTCCTCGATCTTCGGCTCGTCCGAACTTACCTCTGACAAGGTTACCGTTAACCAGCACAACTACTAGGATACAGCTAGGACAGTGCTTCCTCCAGTGGATCAGCCTTCCTCACACTTTTACACGCAGTTGACGTAAAAAATGGATATAATATAGGCGAGAAACAATACGAAAATTTACTTTCGAAATAATTTGCGCGGTAAGACGCCGACAAACGACACGACAGTTCAAACTTCGAAAAACGAGAGAATGACAAGCGATTTTTTTTTAATTCAAATTCGATATGAAATGTTGCCAGGCGAAATCATTAAGAAAATAAGGGTACAATCCTAAACAAACACCTCAAATCTGCTTTGTCCAAATAATAAAATTGTCAAAGCCTTAGCCTCCTGGGGTCACCAATCTTCGAAGATGCAATTCCAGACATAATCGCCAAAAGTATATCAAAATTTAAAAATTGTATAGACCCATTACTTGAAATCAGTGCTCATCCCGCTATCGCTATTTTAAAATTTTGTCTTTTTGTACCTAAATCTTTGATCAATAAAATTATAACTGTAGATCCACAGTCGCGCGCCTGAAAATGTTCGAGCCAAATGAGCGCCACTTTGATAAAAGTGGCCTTCTTTTTTCTCAGAACGTTGCGTGAAATTGTCAAGTTTAGCTGTCAAGTGGAGTTTTGCCTCTACCGAAATTCGACTGTAATGAAGTAAAGCTAGGTTCAAATTTCTGTGTAGGTGATGATTTTATTTGATACGCAAACAAATAAAAAAGTTCGGACATTCTTTGAAGGGGATTTTGTTCGGCAATGTGTATCTTCAGTTATAATTGATCAAAGACCTAAATTCACATATTTGCTTCGCTGTTGTCCCTTCTGGAAACATCAAAATTTATTAACTCCTATTGGTTCTCTCATTAAAAATTCTTTAGAATATGGTGGGCTTGGCATCCGCAAAATTTCTAGTGTCGCACTGCCAGCTTTCTTATCATCAGTCCACAGCACGTCCAACCTCGTAGGTAAAATTCTAAAGGATTGTCCTTCAAACTACGAGACGACGGGTTTGGTCGATATGCTAGGAATGCTTGGCTTATGGTTTGTCCTGGTCAAAATCTCCCCGCCCATCCAAATTATCAACGGAGCTGGGACGACGTACTTTGCAAATTAACTTATTCTGAAATTTTAAGTTCCAGCTCAGGCCCAGACCATGCAAGGCTTCTCGGTGTAGGAAAGAAAGAATCTGGCGAGTGGCTTCAAGCCTATCCTTCTTTTCCCTGGAGCCTGAAACCTTGCGAATTGCAGTTGGGCTGAGGTTGGGCGCTGCTTTGTGTTCTCCACACCACTGCCCCTGTGGTGCCAATGTCAACCAAATGGGCCACCATGGGCTTTCTTGCCAAAAAGGTACTGGCCGCTTTTCCCGACACGCTGCGCTGAATGATATTATCCGCCGGTCTCTTACCACCATAAACGTGCCGTCAATATTAGAACCAAATGGCAATGCGCGGGATGATGGCAAAAGGCCGGACGGTATGTCTCTGATTCCCTGGAGGATGGGTTCAGGTTTTAGTTTAAGACGCAACCTGCGTGGATACCCACGCAGGTTGCGTGGATTTGCCATCGCCATTGAACGAGGGAATGCTGCCAGCCTTTTGGGTACGATGCCACGGGGGCCTTTTTTAGATTTAGTCTAGTAGTTTTTAAGTTAGATATTTAGTTTATAGTTTTAATTATTGTTAAGTATTGTTTCTTAATATTTGTCTTCTTTATGTATTTAAAGTTCCTGATCCCTTAAAAGTTTGTATTACAGGTTCTCATTTTATTAATCATTCACATATTATGTACTAGTACCGGGTGACTCTGGAGATATAGTCAGGACCAACATAACAAACTCAATTAATCATAAAATTAACTGATAAAGTCGCGGGTGAGCAAAGTAATTGTTTTAGTTCATTGATGAATTGACTATGAAAATACTTTTGTAAAGGTAATTAGTGAGAGTAAGATACTTTTGCTTTTAATTTACGTCATGTGGCATGGCGGTTAGTAACACTTCAACAGCGTTCAATAAAATAAAATACAGCAAAATTAAAAAGTTTGAAAAATCTACGACGGTTAAAACGCGATTAAGAAATATAAATAAAATATTTTTAAAACCCCCGACTTAAAGAATTTATAAGTAAGCGGAGAAAATAAACGTGAAAGCTCATTATAATTAGAGTTGATCTCTCGCGAAGTAGATCATTATAAATTATAGAGTATCGGTTTTCATAGCACTTCCCAGTGTAATTATTTGGTTCTCGAAGATATATAGATGTGGCAATAACATATTCAGCTACCCATGCACTTAAGACCCAAGAATATCTGTCGGGGCTGCCATCTAAAGTACAACAAAATTTAAAAAGTTAGTATAGCAATAAAACATCTTCAATTACATCTTCACGTTACTATGAAACTGCAAAACCTTAGTTAATTTAATGGCAGCCACAAACGGATATTCTTGGGTACATAAATAGGGAAGGGGTATGTAAAGTGTTACTCTATTATTTATATGATCAACCAATAATTATAAAAAGCTTTTCATGTTAATTATCTCTTGTTACATAAATTCCTTAAGTCGGGGGTTTTTATATTATTTTATCTTTTTCAATTACGTTTTAACCGTCGTGGATATTTAAAATTTTACTTTTTTCAATCTTTTTGGACAGCATAGGTATTACCTATGTACATTGTACTACATGTTCGGTGCAACCGAACACCGTTGTGACGTCAGTCAGTGGCGGCTCCCGCCTTTTACGTATTTTAGTGCTCTTTACGGTATTGTCGCGACCGGGTGCATTCATAATTATTACTTAATATTTTACTTTTCTACAACAATTAAATCGAAGTATTTAGACGGTGCCAGTGTTTTACTCAACAACTAACATAATAAACGCCACTCCCCGAACACTACATATCGATAGTAATAATTTTATATTTGAAGTTTACCCCAAACATATATACCTTATCCATACCGCCTACTAGAGGGCGCGGCAGTAATATTTTTTTATTATATTAGCTACTATACATTATTATCCCTCTAAGTAATTAAGTACGTGTAGTTAAGTAAGTAAGTTAAGTAAGTGTAGTTAGTAGTGGTAGAGCCATGTTGTAGCTAGCCGCTGCATCACGAATGGGCCGGCTCGTCCGGGGCAGTACCACCCTCTCACAGAAAACCGGCGTGAAGCAGCAGTAATCCTGCTTGCGTTTCGTACGGTCAGTGAGAGTGCCGGGGGCCCAATACCTCACCCCTTCCCTCTCCCCCTCCCTCTCCCCCTCCCTCTCCCCCTTCCCCTATTCCCTCTCCTTAAGGGCCGACAACGCACTGGCATCGCGTAAAGCGCTGCAGGTATCTATGGACAGTGGTAATCATTTAACATCAGGTGACCCACTAGTTCGTTTGTCTGACCTTTCAAACATAAAAAAAAAAAAAAGTACGTTTTAACCGACGCGGGGTTTCAATGTTTTTTTTTTTAATTTTGTTTTTTTTTTGTCTTTTAATTATTAATTTAATATTATAAATTAATAATAAGGGGAGTAAGGGGTGAACGGAAGGACCATAATTATCCGACCCAACTGTCAACCTCACCTGCACGCGCTGCATAGCGGCGGCATGGCGTATACCATGTCGTGGTGCTCCCTGCTGGATAACTGACGAGGCCCTGGCGACCGAGCAATGGCGGTATAACCATACACCTAACCGGATAACTGGTCGGAAGAGGCTTTAACGGCCTAGGGGACTAATTAACCCCTGAAAGGTATAAATGCAGAAGGCAAGGGGAAACCACTGCATATATTTTTTCCCAAGAAAGTCATCATGGAGGTACAACCGCTTAGCTACCGGCGCCGTATTGCGTCCGGGGCAGACGGTGGGAAATTGGTTACCGGCCATGCGGATGTAGGATACCAGGCAACGTATGGAAAACATACTACTGGAAACCATATGAAGATGCGACAGATCCATAGGATAGGGACGTGGAACGTTCGCGGTCTTCTTCAGCCCGGAAAGTTAGGAATCCTAGAGAAAGAACTGGCTAGATGCAAGTTGGATATTATGTGGTATCAGTGAGACACATTGGAAAAACAACGGGCATTTTCTCACCGAGACTCACGCCATCTACTTCTCTGGAAACGACAACAACAGCAGAAATGGAGTCGCCTTCTTGATTCCTAAACATCTAAGGAACTGTGTGGTGGAATATGAACCTGTAAGCGATCGCATAATCAGAATGAGACTTAAAGCGAAGCCGATTAATTTAAACCTTGTTCAGGTTTATACACCCACTAGTTCTGCGAGTGACAGTGAAATAGAAATCTTCTACAGAGAGCTTGAGTCTACTATCGAAAAAATTGCTAAAAGAGAAATGCTTATCATCTTAGGAGATTTCAACGCGAAAGTGGGTGCAGATGCTCATCAGCTTAGCCGATGTATGGGAAGGTTTGGTCTAGGGCAACGTAATGAGCGAAGGGAACGCCTTATCCAATTTGCAGCTGATAACAACTAGGTGATATCTAATACGTTCTTTGAAAACCACCGCCGCAGACTTTACACTCGATTTGGATATCACCAGATGGCAACTATCGGAATCAAATCGATTACGTCTTGATTGGATCGCGGTGGAAGACTTCAATTATGAACACTCACACATTGCCAGGAGCAGACTGCGGGTCGGATCATCAGCTTTTGATAACTAAGGTTCAATTAAAATTAAGAGCAGCTAGGAAACTTGCACTTCACCGTAAAGTAGAAGTAACAGACAATGTAAAGTTTTTAAACACACTTGAGCAGAAGATGACATCGTGGATGAGCGTCAACTCTGGCTCGGAGACTTCCGGATCAGTTGTGGGATCGGGCCAAGAATGTTTTAATGGCCGCAGTTAAAGAGTCAGACGTTAACGTGCGTAAGCGGAAACGACAACATTGGATGAGCGAAGGAACCTTAAAGCTTGTGGAGGAGAGGCGAAACCTGAAAGCTTCTAGTGCTGATGTGAAGACTCTCAATGCGAAGTCTGCTAGGATACAGGAAGCTTGTCGGCGGGATCAGAACGCACAATTCCAGAATGTCTGTGCAGAAGTAGAAAGACACGCTAATAAGCACGAATCGAGGGATCTTCACCAGAAAATTCGCACAATCACGAAATCTCTCAGTTCAAAGACTTGGGCCATCAATAACTCTAGTGGTGAGACAGTAACAGGCATAGAGGCTATTGCTGAAACTTGGAGTGAATACTGCCAGTCGCTGTTCCAGGATCCGCAGTCGCAGTGTTACGCCCCCACTGAACCTAGGAACGAGGAGATCGAGCCAGACATTCTCGCAGATGAAATAAGAGCAGCCATAAAACATATGAAGAACAGTAAAGCAACTGGAAGTGACGCTATACCAATCGAAACAATCAAAGCGTTTTGGCGAATATGGTGTCCACATCTTTCACACCTTGTGCCAGAAGATATGGCAAACTGGTTGCTGGCCGAAGGAATGGGCTCATACTATCTTTACTATCTTTGTCCCCTTACATAAAAAAGGTTCCACCAATACGTGCAGCAATTACCGGTTAATTCCTCTCATTTCTCACGCAAGAAAGATTCTGCTGCATGTTCTGAACGAGCGCTTGAAGTCCTATTTAAGCAAAGAAATTGCTCCTGAACAAGCTGGTTTTTTTAAAGGGATAGGAACCAGAGAACAAATTCTGACAGTACGTCAAATTATAGAGAAAGCCCGGGAATTGAACAAGCCGACATACATATGTTTTGTAGACTTCTTTAAAGCATTCGACTCGGTCAAATGGCCTAAACTCTGGAACACATTGACCGCAATGGGTGCTCCAAAACACTTAGTGCACCTTATCCGAAGACTGTATGAGGACGGCACAGCCTCGGTCCAGGCAGACGACATTCTTTCAAGCCACCTGCACCCCAGCGCCGGAGTCCGCCAGGGATGTATTGTTGCTTCTCTTCTCTTTAATGTGTATACAGAACTCATAGTGAGAATTATACATGAAGATTGGAATGACGGCATTTCAATTGGTGGTTTGAAGATTTCTAACCTAAGATATGCGGATGATACAACTCTGTTCTCTACTAAGAAAAATAAAAGCAAAAAAGATGCTCTAGAAATGTGGTGCTGGAGGAGAATGCTGGGAGTTTCATGGACTGAATTCCGTACCAATGAGTCCATACTCCAAGAACTCGGCATCAAACAGCGTCTATCATCCATAGTACAGGCTCGCATTCTTACTTTTTTCGTACACATAATGTCGTCGAGGAGACGTAGCTATGGAGCGACTTATGATCCAGGGGAAAGTCGAAGGCACTAGGCCACGAGGTAGATCGCCTATGAGATGGACAGACCTATTTGTTTGATATTCGGAGACCTTATACATCTCCAGCTCTTTTTATTAATATTATTATTAATTTTGACCTTGGAGGCTTCTTACACCTCTAATGTATGTAACTAGTTTACGTTGACATTTAGAGACATATAGTATAAATTTAGATGAAGTATTTTCTATTTATTATTGACTCAGGGACTTTATATATCCCTTTGCTATATTTAAGGCTGTATATTGTTAAGCTTATGGATTTAAACTCTTATTTTTTAATTAATACTTTATTAACTAGTCATTGGCCCGCGACGTCGAAGTTCCTAAGACGGTCTCATAAGGATTATGGCAACGGAAGCGATACATGCCCTCGGTACCGCTCTGCTTTCAGAGCATGACATGAGTGCGTGTGAGCCAACTTTGGGGGCGGCAGGCGTAAGCGTTTGCCTTTGGAATCCAAAAGTTTAATGGTTACTTGACCTGAAATGTGTTTTTAACACAATCATTTTTAATTATTGTGACATTGGAAGACATCTCCCAATATTTTTATTTTTTATTTTTTCCTTTTAAATTTTTTTTTTGACGGCTGAAGCATTCTACACTTCCACTTAACGTAGATATAGTTAAGATGTAGGTATTGTTTTAGTTTTTTAACTAAGGGACCCAATACATCCCTGTATTGTTTTTTTTTATATAATTATTTTTTTTATTTACTTAATTCTATATTTTATTGAATCAGGCGTTACTTTGCGGACGTCCATATTAATGAACTAAAACAATTACTTTGCTCACCCGCGACCTTACAATAGTTACGTTTATGCAAGAAATGTGTGTTCATGCAGTTCCTCCACCTCCACACTGTACGAACACACACAAATCACATAAACCCAACCATCACCACCACCAAGCTACACTGACGCGTTTCGAACTCAACCAGAGCTCATCTTCAGAGTTACCACAACCGTATGCTATGCTACCAAATGTTAAACTGGCTGGCTGGCTGGGGTTTAACATTTGGTAGCATAGCATACGGTTGTGGTAACTCTGAAAATGATGACCACGACCACTCTGTCAAGAGTGAAACGACGAAGAAGAAAAATAATAAACATCATCATTTTTCCGGCCTTTATACGTCCCAATGCAGGGCACAGGCCTCCTTTCATAATGAGAGGACGAAGAACGAGAGAGGGGGGTTAATAATACTTAAATATCTATTATTACGTACCCACTGCTCCATGTAATGGCTCGTCTCTCGCAAAAAAGTTTCCTAGCAAGTCTAAAGCATCGCTTAATCTGGCTGGAGGAAGATCTTGAATCCTTAATTTCCACACACTTCGATCTTTCTTCTTCACTTCAAACCTATACCACACCTGCTGAAATGACATTGTAATAGTTAACAGAATGTAACAGGGTCAATGCTTTTTGTCTCGTCGGAAAATTCCTCCAACCGTTTGAAAATGTGTTAGTGTTAGGGTTACCACAAAATAATTCCTCGACCTTAATATATGTCATAATTTCATAAATAATTGTCTTAATTATAATAATTAATTACTATAAGAAAAAACTAGTTGTCGTCTGCGTCTCGAGATAACTTTTTGAATTAAAAAATAGCCTGCGTTAATCAGTGATGGTGTGAATTTTTTATAATAAGTACTGTTTTTTTTTATTGACCGGAGTTCCCAAAACTAAAGGCAAGAATCTCTTCACTGTGGTAAGATCTTTGGCGGAAGCGAGCGGTTTCTTGTTGAACACTAATACCTACATCGATTTGGTGACATGGGTCGCTGTGGGAAACGATGTGGACAACTCGAAACGTAAACCCATTATAATTAAGATGCAGACGCTACAAAAAATATGACTTTGTGGCGTGTCTACGTAAACTGAAAAAGTTGAAGGCTGTGGACCTGGGATATACTAATAGCCTGAATAGAATTTATATAAATGATCACCTCTGTCCGGCTATAATAAATTTATTCTCAAGGAAGCAAAGCAGAGAGCCACTAAGAAAGAATACAAGTTCTGCTGGGCTCGAAACTGTACTGTCATGGTTCGCCGCAACGAGAACTCACAAATTATATACATACATCACGTCTGAAGACTCTTTAAACAAAATTGTATAAGTGCTATCGTTTCAGTGTTAGTGGTTTTACGGATATGTTTTAGATGCTTCATAATAAAATTAAGCTGGTTTTGTATGTCACTATCGACCACATTAACGGTTATAATAATTAAAAATATTGTAGAAACAAATCATGCTTTAATATACACTTCCTATATAAATTACATGCTCTTCGAATATCGATAACAAACTCATTCGTTCCATGTATTATTGCGAGAATGTTTATTTTTAAAAACAACCAAGTCAATGTAGCTGCTATGCCTTCAAAAATGTTTTAGGCAGACACGGAGTAGGCAAGCTTCCCGCCAAGCATAAAAATACGTGGATGCATCCAAGGTTCAAACATTGTCATCTGATAGACTATGCCATCGTACGCCAAAGAGACATTTCCCAGGTCCAAATCACCCATGTCATGCGTGGTGCAAACTGCTGGACTGATCACAGGCTTGTTGGCACAAAGCTTCGTCTCCGCCTCCGTCCTCCTTATAGATCTGATAGAACTAAGCCGACGTATACGTAAACGTAGATAGGCTTGCAGATATCGGAACTAGGGAGCTTATACGCTGAGACTTTGACTGCAGTGCTGTGCTGCTTCCTTCAAACATAGACCATGGTGATGTTGTCGCTGATTGGACGACTCTATTCTACTCTCATTTTAGACACTGCCACATTTTCTTTAGGTCTAAAAGTACGGAAAAATGAGGATTGGTTTGATGGAAACGATGGAATACTTATAAAAGCGATTAGTACCTACCCATTGACGTCATCTACGGCGGCACAGGAGCACAAGTATACACAGTGTAGCGCAGATCAAAAGTAGTGACCTGGAGCTTCGTAGGCTAGCTCGGGAAACAAAGGACAAGTGTTGGCAGGACAAAGCTCGTCATTTGCAGTGGCTTGCAAAATACTAATCAGCTAGGGGTGGTGAAATCAAAAAGCTAATCGGCACAACTTCACTTGCTAAAGTCCCACTCAAGCCTGGTAGTGGCAAAGGCCTTCTTAAGAGTAAAGAAGAAGTGTTGATGCGGCGGGCAAAACATTTCAACGCTCTGCTGAACGTAGATAGATCGGCAGACCTCGAAGAAGTTCGCTCAAAATCCCTCAACTCCCTATACAAGTACAGGTAGACAAGGCGCTGAGACGGGGCGAGGTTGTTCTTGCTATCAAGCAACAGCAAAATAAGGAAACGATCCGTATTAACCTACTCGCATATATTGTCGTATTGTCGCGTGAGCTACTCAAGTACGGCGGTGAGGAATTGCATTCGGAGCTCTTTCAACTGATATGGAGAGAAGAGAAAGTCCCATCAGCCTTTAAAATATCGCGTATTATAGCCTTATATAAGAACAAAAGAGACCGTTCAGATTGCGAATCCTACCGTGGTATTTCGCTGCTATCAGATCATTATCATAAAAACACTACTTATTGTGCAATTTCAATTCAACACTGCAACTTTTAACTATAAAATGATTGTTCGGTAAAATGACGTTTATTGGCTTCGATCAACAATAATACTTGTATTGTATTGTTTGTATTGTTCATCGAAGTTTATTGGGTTACAACTGGCAAGATGACGGATGCTTTGAAGTTAATGCGAAAACGGGCTAGTGCAAAAAAGGCACGCCAAGGCACGGGTGACTTTGTGGTAAGGTATTGTTACAAGGGGTTTAGTCTCTTGGTCTTCAAAAATCAAAAACAGTATTTAACGACAGTTTTCCTTTAATTCCCAAGTTTGGCCCTTTACATGTGCAGGTTTCCTCGCTATGCTTAGTATAAATAGTAATATCTAGGATTATTTATAATTACAAAACCCTCTAGGAAGGGAAAAAAAAGCGCTCAGCCGGCAGGTTATCTAATGGGGCGTAGGCCTAGCCTGGGCATGTATTCACAGATCAAAAAAAATTAAAATAAGGGCGCCACGAACGATATCCGACGTTCCACCGGTATGAATTCGGACTCCTGCGACCCGAACTAAGGGTCCAACAGTGCCAAGGTCTCCAGGAAAAGAGCCAAAGAAAATGGAAGTACTTCCCTTAGGAGCTTCTACGCCGACACCGGACTGCACACAGCAACCAAGGCGGCGCTCGCACCGTCACACCGGAACTCCTGGGCCTCTGCCCCCGTACTTAAAACCCCTCCTGAAACAATATTTAAGTTAATACGAGAAAATGACAAGGGACTGGACTTGAGACACATAACCTCTTAATTTTCAAAGGAAAACCGAAGATTCTGGATACTAACCTTCGGGGATACGTGGAAGATGCTTTTCCGGGGTCCACTCGCACGTCGACAGCCGAAGAAGGGGCTCACAGATGGCCCACACAAATTTGGGAGTGCCGTAGGCGTCTCAGACCACGCGGTCTCCAGAAAGAAAAATTATCAAGAATCGGAGCTGAAATAACCCCATAAGTACCACCGTCTACGGCAATCAAGAGGCCGATCCCAAGAACCTGCAACTCACCTGCTGCCCAAAACAGCCTCCTTAAAATAATTTATGTGATTCGAACCACACGCTACACAAGCGTATTCTCGAATGCCCGGATAACAAGATGGCGTCGCCATGTCAGAATTTTAATTTAGAACGCCTGCTAAAAAAGAATAGCAACGATACGCTGTCACGCACCATACGGGCTATAAGTACAGCAGGACACAGATTCCTGTTAAAAAAAATTGTAACAGTATAAAATGGATATTTTAAATGCCATTTTTGTAATAAAAACAATTTAGATTTTTTTTGTCGCTTTGGTATTTAAGCAGCGATATGTTAAATAAGCAAAATCTAATGTCCACTTTTTCTTTTAGACCTAAGGTCGTTGCCTAATGCACGGGCGCTTACAATGACATTTACTATCTCATTCTGCCCTGCCTGATACTATACCGTTTGACAGAAAGAAATGATGAAAGCGATAGTGAGTCCGAGTGAGATAGTCAATATGGCCCCAGATCTATAATAAAATATCCAAGACCTGTGATAGACGTCCATGTGCTGGTCACTATCCCAGTACCTAGTTGTTATCTTTATTTTTATGTCACTAGCAATAACAAGTGACAGCAGGGTGTTATTTATTAGGCAGTAGCATGTCGAGCACTGGTATATCGCACCCCCAAATCAACAGCGTATCAACTCAAAATAATACACCATTTTGATTTCATCCTTCCAGAAATAGGATGATGTCTAAATTAAAATGATAGGTACTTTATTTTGAGTTAATGCGCTCTGTTGATCTGGGAGTGCGATATTGTCGCTTAGCTAACAATACTGCGTAAGTCAGATTTTCTTAGTTTTCAGGAGAGACAGAAAACTGCATTATAAAATATATTTATTTTTGGCCACATGGCCAATTTTTGACTTGCGCGGTATTGTTAGCTAAGCGACGATAAGATGCACCTTGAAGACAGTCTCATAAAATGCAACAAATCTTGCAAAATAATCTTCGTTAGTAATTGAATTTTGACAACCGTAAATACTTCAACTCAACATAGGTACTGCGCCATGTTATTTTCACGCAACTGCGCAAATAGTTTCAATTTCAATTCTGGCAATTACATAAATAATATCCAGAGTTATTGACGTAATTAATGTATTTACTTATAACACAGATAATTACTAAGCCATCAAAAACAAAACTTGTAAAAAAAACCCAAGTCTCGCAACTCAGTTCTTCTACCGTAAAAAGTTGTGAGATCCATGTAATAACAAGTCGGTTACTTTATTAAGTCCCTACTTAAGGTCCCTTAATCTGTCTTAAGTTATTACGTAATTGGGATGCACCAAAAAAAATAACCAATAGTTTTTATATTTTTTTTGGAAAGAATAGGATATTTTAAGACGCCATTTTCATCGATTTTGAATTTGGTTGAGTATTTAATTTTTTATATTTTTTTTTAGAAATACGTTGGATGACGTCACAGTGAGAGAGCCACGTTCCATAGCCTAGAAAAATTCAAGTCGTACATAACATAATCTGTGGCACTACCACGGCACTACTGAGACCCTACACGAAGTGCATAATTCGAACTTCGTTTCATGCCGTCCCGCTCACGCTAATATGATTTGACACGAGAGTGAGAGGGATGATACGATACGAACTTCGAATTTTGTAGTAGTGCCCCTGATTTGTCTTGTCACTGTCAATATTACAAGCACGGCTTAGGGTCCTAAATGAACCATGACAAAATAGTTTTATTTATTTCTCTTCTTTTAGCTTCGATTATTCCTGTTTGTTTAATGGTGTGATAGTAAATAGATATTTTTTATTAAAATCTGATATTTAAATTATTTCATATTTACTTGTAACGTAGTAATTTAATAATTAAATTTGTAAAAATACATTGCGAGTATTGTATACATTTCGGACTTTATGATTAATGACAACTGTTTAAAGCCAGGTGTGCATCATGTGATTAAAGTTCTGTCTTTGTCACTCTTTGCTATTATAAGCAGGACAGCAACATTTCAAACTGTCAATTTGCTTTAGAGTGTAGACCTGCTTTATATCTGCCTTTGTGACGATTCACTGCAGGGGTCAAATGAAGGTCATTACTTAAATTTTCTTTATTTAATTCAGATTATCATATTTTTGGAATCTGATTTCTGAAAACGCTTCACAAAGCCTATTTCTACAAACGGTTTTCGATTTATTATACGTTGCCAAAAATTGGGACATCCCAATTTAATTACCTAACCTAACAACATCTCAATAGTGAATTTATCAATATTAAAAACCTTTTATGTTTTAAATAAAATAGATTGACTTGGCCATCGCATGAAAACACGATGTATCTCACAAGTAAGTAAGATTGTTTAGTGCGATTGCCAAGTCAGTCTATTTTATTTAAAACAAAAGATTTTTAATATTGATTTGGTCAAGATTTTGTTAGGTTTGCTAATTTACGTAATAACTTAAGACAGAAGGTCCCTTAAGTAGGGACTTAATAAAGTAACCGACTTATGGCTCTCACAACTTTTTACGGTAGAAGAACTGAGTTGCGAGACTTGCTTTTTTTACAAGATTTGTTTTTGATGTCATTTCATTTCTTTTTGTAGATAGTCCTACCTTTTCCTTTCTGGTACCTTCTACCACCTTCTACTTCTTGAATACCAACAACGGATTTTCTTAAAGCCCACTCTCTGACTTATGAGTTTTTCTTATTTTTGTAGGTACGTAGGTAGGTGTTACCTTTGAACATAATTATATTATTATATAGGTACCTATCTACACGTATTATTCCATTATATTATTCATACATATACAGGTACACTGATTCATTAACTGCAAATGTAACTTACACATTTATAGGATTACAAAGTTATTTATGCAGTTCGTGTATCTAGAAAACTGGACCGGAATTACAAAATATTTTAGTTTTTCGTTTATTTATACACTAAACAATTAAATTCTAAATTTGAAGCTTCAATGTCTGCTAGAAGTGCCTTAGAGTTTTGATGATCGGTCAGTCGGTCAGTCAGTCAGTGAGTGACAAAATTAAGCAATTTTGACTAGTTAAAGTTTTAAAACTACTGCTTCAAATTGAATGAAATTTGAAATATACCGTGTTTATGTAATGCTGCTTGGTTACTGAAAATTCAGGCTTCTAGGTTTATTCACAACGATGTTATAGGGTCGAAAATGGCCTAAACTGCTTCTAGAAAAGGATGGTACGGCCGTGCCGCTTTTTTACTCGACTTGGCGGGGCACTGCCGTGCCCCCAGATATTATAATTTAAAACACGGCTCTGTGCAGTAGAGACGATTTGCCTATTTCAAGTAAAAGATAGTTCGCTACCCCGGACGAATAAAGCGGTAATATCAAAATGTCAAGTTTCCAGGAAAAAATAAAAACTAAAAAATAGGTTTTGTGGCTAAGATACTGAGTCGATAATCAAAATATTGGTATCAAAACATGCCCATAAAAATAACTCATAATCTAGTGAATTTTATATAATCTGTCGCGTCCCGTGTGGTTAAGGGTTTGTCCCACCCCCCAGGAGGAGAAATGAGACAAAAACTGCGCAACAAATAACAATTTAATGTGCCCGTAGGCTAGCTCAGAAATTTTAAAATTACAATTTAAAATGTGGGTAGGTAAATATAGGGTGTGGTTCGAATCTAGTACGCAAGTCTAACGGAAAATACGATTCCTATTATTCTTCCTAGTAAGCACTTCCCTGCACTGAAGCCGCAGATGATGGTCGGGCGCTGGTCCGCGGGCGTAAGGTAGGACACCCAATAACGGCCGTCGCTCTGGCCGCAGTGTGGCAGTTGAAGGTGGTACAAAATAGGCCCCCAGTGAGCCAACCCGTACTTGGGACCCCGAGATTGGGGTTGAAGAATACACTGAACAAATTAATAGTTTAACTAGATTTCCGCAGGTTAACGTGTAGGGACGAAAACAATGGCCGGTTACGTGAAGTACGTAGTAAGACCGGAGATGTTAGCGTACGTTCACCTCTGCGCTGATATCGAGTGTGTGGCTTGCAGCTCGCTGCGAAATGACCGGCGCCGGCGCCTCATAACGGTTCGCGTGACGTCACAGTAGTGATGTGCGACAAGCGAAATAAGATTAAATCGAGTACAGCGTGTTAACGACTAAATAGTGCTAGTTTTGTAGATAAAACACTGTAAAATGTGATTGATAAGAGTTAATAATGAACTCATTCTATTTTTTAAACCATTTAATAATAAAAATGTACGTACAACGTTACATTACCCGCCTCGCCACGGAAAGGGTTTTACCTACAGGAAAACCCGTGCTAAAACTGAACTTGTGACACCCTTAAACTCACATTCGATCATCTACATTCATCTTCATTCACTCGTTATTCAAACTAGCAGCAACAACATACAACACAGTTATTGTCGCATCTTTTCATAAGATAGGCACCAGTGATATATCGCACTGATGTCTACAAGTTATCACAAGGATGTTAAAATTGGTAAGGTAATGCACTAATGTTTTGACGTAGAAGACATGAAATTTAGACTAATTAAGATGATGTGCAAGTTTAAAATCTTTAATGTGCCAAACTCCTAAATTCTTGCCGGACATGTCTTCCAAAACATATACTAGAGGAGAACGTTTCTCAACTATACGACACTTAATGAATTTAGGGGCTAATTTTTTTGAAAAGTATTTGTCCTTGTCACTAAGTGAAAAGGTGCGTTTGAGAACTATGTCGCCTACGTTAAAATCAGCCGGTTTTCTACGTAAGTTGTAGTGTGCGGTGTTCTTTACATGTGCCTGCCATAATGAAGCCTGCACATCGTTGAACACAGAAGCCAGGCAACCAAGGTTTTCAGCGTACAAGTCACGCGGTAAGAACAAAACTTCGTCTCCTAGGTCTGAATCGGTATAATGAGATCCGCACAAGACCAACTCTCTACCGTACACGAGAAATGAAGGTGTGTAACCGGTTGCTTCGTTGACTGAGTTGTTAATGGCAAATTGTACCTTGGGAACAAAGGTGTCCCAGGATCTCTGGTCGTTTCCAACCAGCGTAGAAAGACAGGAAATGATCGTTTTATTTGCGCGCTCAACGCTGTTAATTTGTGGTGTGTATTTCGGGGTGAAGAAAACGTTAGGTATCTTATACTTTTGAAAGAGGGCATCAGTAGTAGAACTAATAAAGTAGCTAGCGTTGTCAAGAAAGATTGTCTGCGGGACGCCATGAACTAAAAATATAGAATCTTCTAATATTTTAACAACGGAATCCGACGTTGCGCGGCGTAAGGGGAAGATATGGCAGAATTTTGAGAAGCAGCATGTTATAACTAACATGTAGCTATTTTGTTTTCTTGTTACAGGAAGAGGACCTACAAAATTAATTGAAATCATCTGGAATGGCCTCGAACATTGCTTGGGACGGCCCATTTGACCCAATGTAGTGTGATTTTGCGCCTTATATGACTGACAGATCGAACAAGAGCCCACGAACTCCACAACATCTTGGTGCATACCAGGCCAGTAATAGTTTAATGACAATCGCCTGTATGTCTTGAAAATGCCCAAATGACCTGATGTTGGCTCTGAGTGGTGCTCCTTAATTATTTTCTGTCGAAAATTACTAGGAACTACCTCCTTCCATGCAAACTCTGTAGTTAAATGCGCTTTACCCGTAGACTTAGAAAGTCGAAATAAGGCATAATTTTCAATTTGGAAATTTGGATAGTTACTAGGATTGTTGAGACAGCCGTTATAAATATTCTTGTACCAAGTATCGTCTGTATTTAAAACAGAATTGGCAGTACTGATGGCTGAGACTGGAACTGCACGAGAAAGAGCATCAGGAATAACGTTATCGACACCACGTCGATGCTTTATTTCAAAATTAAAGGATGAAAGACGAACGCCCCAGCGAGCGAGACGACCAGTGGGATTATTAAGAGAAAGGAACCATTTTAAAGCAGAATGATCAGTGTAAACGGTGAAAGTCTTCCCGTTTTCTAAATAACAACGCCAGTGTTCGAGAGCAGTCAGCACCGCAAGAGTCTCGCGTTCAGTAATGCTGTAATTTTTCTCGGCACTGGTAAGAGAACGACTCATATATGCAATAGGATGTTCTTTCCCATTCATGGTCTGCGTTAACATGGCTCCTACCCCATAGTTGCTAGCGTCCGTGTGTACTTCGAACGGCTCAGAATACACCGGGCAAGAGAGGACTGGTGCGGATACCAAGCACTCTTTCAAAGCATTAAAAGCCGCGTCAGCCTCCGGCGACCACTGGAAAGGAGGGGATTTCTTGCCATTCGAAGTTAACTTGTTAAGTGGACCAGCAACTGTGCTGAAATTTGGGACAAAACGTCGGTACCAGGTAGCGGTACCAAGGAACCGTTTTAACTCTTTACGAGTAGAAGGAGTAGGAAAGTTGATAATAGCTTCCACTTTTTCAGGGTCAGTACGTAAACCGTGAGCATCAACGACGTATCCCAGGTATTTAAGTTGACTACGAAAGAACTTGCACTTCTCAAAATTCACCGTAAGATTAGCTTTTCTAAGTTTATCTAAGATGCACAAAAGACGAGAGACGTGTTCTTCAAACGTCGAGCTGATGATAATAATGTCATCAAGGTAAGCGAAAGTCTTGAAATCCATATCAGCAAAGAGCAAATCTACCAAACGCTGTTGAGTAGCAGGTGCGTTAGTCAACCCAAAAGCGGTCGTTTTAAAACGTAAGGTGCCTCTGCCCGGTACGTAGAAAGCGGTCTTGTCGCGGTCCTCAATTGCAATGGGAATTTGCCAGAAAGCCTTGGATAAATCGATGCTAGATAAATATTTGGCATCGCGAAGGTTATCTAATATTTCAGCTACGTAAGGTAAATTGTACGCATCGCGCTTAGTTACTGCGTTTAACTTCCTACTATCGAGACAAAACCTTGGTTGCCCATTCTTCTTGCTAACGATAAGTACCGGAGAAGACCAAGCACTTTCACAAGGTTCCACTACGTCCAATGCAAGCATTTCGTCTACCTGTTCTACTAAAATTCGCTGTTTCTCAGGAGACATGCGGTAGTAACGTTGCCTGATAGGCTGCGCGTCACCAGTATCGATATGATGGGAAATCAAATTGGTTCTACCTAGACCTTTCTCCTCTGTAGAGATAGACTTAAACTGAGCTATTACATTGTCTGCAATTGACTTTTGCGAATCCAGAAGGTTGTCATAAGAGTGAATGAAAGTTTCATCAGTGTTCACTTTAACCTCTGCTAAAGAAGTGCCTGACATGGTAATGCTATCTAAATACTTAGGACAAATTTGAAAAGCACGCCAAAAATCAATGCCCAATATAATTGGTGTTTCAACTTCAGGGACTACGTAAGTTTTGATTATATGAAATTGACCCTTAAACGAGATAGGCAAATTAATATATCCTAAACCTTTGAGATTTTGACCACCAGCGGCTACCATATTAATGTGATTGTCCTGATGTAAAGTGCAGTCTGCAAAGAGTAAGTGACTATTGTTGCCTAAAATGGAAACTGCAGCACCGGAATCAAGTAAACCACAGGCGTCAATGTTATTAATTTTAACGTCTACATAGGGCCTAGGATCAGTTGAAGGTTTTCGTTGCAGAATTGTAGAAATTTTATAAGTAGAGGTAAATTTTGTAATAAATTCAAGCCAAGTTTCCCAATCTTGCTTGTCAAAATTACTACAATTCCACCCATCTAGTTTTTTGGCTTCTTATTACAAACAGGGCAATCCGGAAATTTAACGTCCTTCATACCACACTTAAAACAAAGTATTTCACGGGGAGCAGGACACTGTCGAATGTGATGAGAATTAGAGCGACATCTAGGGCAATATGGAACATTATTATTGGTACTGACCGCATGAACATAACTTTGCTGTTGTCTATTGTAATTGTTTTGAGTTAAGTTATTAAAATAGTTAGATTTATTAAAAGACCTATTTGGTATATAGCTATGTTTACTGAAGTTACTAGAGGAGCTATTTTGTACTTTATTTGCACTTCTGTTGCCATCCTTTGAGTAAGCAAACTCAGGAGCAAGTGTATCCGATGTAACTCTAGGCGGTTCCTGAAATTGTGCAAGACGTGCCTGTATAGCCTCGTAATTACGACACAGTGAACGCAAAGCGTCAATGGATGCAATCTGAGAAGCAGAAGCCAAAGTGCTAGCGTAGCAAGGCCTGATATTGTGAAGGAGAATTTCAAGTTGTTCTTCTTCCGGTACAGTCTTGGATAGACGCGAGAACATTCCATTCATAATGGAGAGATAAATGGTAATATTCTCGCGTTCCCCTTGTGTACGAGACCGTATTTCAGCTTTGAGCCGGTAATCATAATCAGTTTGATCAAAATCTTCCCTCAATCTAGCCGCTAACTCTGACCAAGAGCTTACGCTATCCTTTACAGACCGATACCAATGCAGTGCATCGTCTTGAAAAATTTCAGTCGCAAAACTTAGTATTTTATGTGAAGGAGTGTTCCTAGCCTCTATAAATTCGTTAACACGCTGTATTTAGAGCGAACACAAGTTTTACCATTAAATTTTAATTTAGATAAATCGGCTGAGCCCCTATCACACGTTACTGAAATAATGTTTTGCAAATCAGGTACAATAGGCCGCGACTCGCTTGCAGAAACACCCTCCGCGCTAAAAGAGGTACTAGGTGCCTTAGCTTGGAGAGTTGCTAGCTTTTGCGAATACAGGTTATAAGCCTTGACTACATCGTCATATTCCTTCTTAATGTCGTCGCTACACGCTATCCTCATGATTCTATTATATAAATGATTAAGCATATTTTGAGTTCTCATAAGTGACGGTACATTAGGTGAAGAAGGATCAGTCGCATCCAAATTCATTTTAATTTTCTTAAGTACATCGAAACAACCTTTAAGATCTTCCCTAACGTCAATCGAGGACTCTAATATGTGCTCGGACGGAAGCTCTGGTGCTAATTTAACTATTTGTTTACGCAACTCTTCTACAGAAGATGCAGCAGTAGCGCCCCTAATCCGAACCTCATATTCAAGTTCCGACTTCTGCAGAGACAGATACTTGATAGGAAACATGATTAAAAAAAAATTAAAAAAATTAAAAATGGAATAAGTGGTGACCAACTACAGGCGCAAGTACCCTACTAAACAAAAAAGAGGAAAAAAAAAACCGTTCTCCGTTCTGTTACAATAATACTCTAATAAGAACGTCTGGTTTTTTCCTTTTGTATTAGTAAAAATAAAAAAACAAGTTAATTGCAACAAAAAAAATAAAATTGCTACTAATGTGTATTGCCGCTCAATAAGAAAAAAATATAAAGGTTAAATCAAGTTACAAATGAATATAAGCCAAAGAAGATCGTTATTAAGTTTAAAAAAAATGAGGGTAGAATGTAAATTAAAAAAATAAATTTGGAATTTTAAATTGAAACTGTTAAATACCAACGGTTTTTGTTGAAAATTGTAGACGATTTGAAGTTAAATTTAAAGTAGGACGCATGAACACCCGCAACACCCAACGGAATGCCGACGCGTTACCGAAAATTGAGGACTAAGATGGAATGCCTCGTGTGCCTGTAGATATACCGGCTATCTTACCCTCCACACCGATCAGCGCTATACAAGCACTGCTGCTTAGCGGCAGGAGTAATGGGTAAGACGGTGGTAACGACCCGGACGAACCCGGCACAAGGTTCTACCACCCAAAGAAAAAAAAGAAAAAATATATATTTAAAAAAAACACAATTTCAACAAGAAACGCTAGTAAATACACTTTAGTAGCTGCGAAAAACCAAAAAAAAGCGTAAAAAATAACACGTTTTACAAAAATAAGCCACAAACACACACTAACTACAACCAAAAAGAATAATTGGAACCAGATTTTACTTGCGTACTAGAACCACGTTAAAAGGCGCCAATGTCGCGTCCCGTGTGGTTAAGGGTTTGTCCCACCCCCCAGGAGGAGAAATGAGACAAAAACTGCGCAACAAATAACAATTTAATGTGCCCGTAGGCTAGCTCAGAAATTTTAAAATTACAATTTAAAATGTGGGTAGGTAAATATAGGGTGTGGTTCGAATCTAGTACGCAAGTCTAACGGAAAATACGATTCCTATTATTCTTCCTAGTAAGCACTTCCCTGCACTGAAGCCGCAGATGATGGTCGGGCGCTGGTCCGCGGGCGTAAGGTAGGACACCCAATAACGGCCGTCGCTCTGGCCGCAGTGTGGCAGTTGAAGGTGGTACAAAATAGGCCCCCAGTGAGCCAACCCGTACTTGGGACCCCGAGATTGGGGTTGAAGAATACACTGAACAAATTAATAGTTTAACTAGATTTCCGCAGGTTAACGTGTAGGGACGAAAACAATGGCCGGTTACGTGAAGTACGTAGTAAGACCGGAGATGTTAGCGTACGTTCACCTCTGCGCTGATATCGAGTGTGTGGCTTGCAGCTCGCTGCGAAATGACCGGCGCCGGCGCCTCATAACGGTTCGCGTGACGTCACAGTAGTGATGTGCGACAAGCGAAATAAGATTAAATCGAGTACAGCGTGTTAACGACTAAATAGTGCTAGTTTTGTAGATAAAACACTGTAAAATGTGATTGATAAGAGTTAATAATGAACTCATTCTATTTTTTAAACCATTTAATAATAAAAATGTACGTACAACGTTACAAATCATAATTTAGCCGTGTAAATAAATAAAATTAAAAAACTGGTTATTTTTATATTCGTTTATAACTTTTTACCTGGTTTAAGTTGTAAGAATTGTTTATGTCTTTATTCCCCGGAAAACAAAAGTCATTCTGCGACGTAAACGCACAGTATGTAGTTTTACCCCGCATTTTTGACAGTGTGTATCTTTACGCAGTCTGTTAATACCGCTTTATTCGCCGAACTTGGAAAGTTTTACTTTAACTTAATAGATTAAGGCGTATTTTTTGGACTTGAGATGTTTCTATAACTTAACTATACGTTTTGAAATTGTACACTGAATAATACTTCGTAAATATATAAATCAACCTTTATTTATAGTAAATAATCAAAATCAGACCAACAAAAATTATAGGAATCTTCTTTGATATAACCTTAATAATTATCAAATAAGAAAAATTGTCCTTACAATGCCACTTTCGCATAAAAAAATAAAACACCCACCAAACGAAAAAAACCAACAAACGTATGCAATTTCGGCAATTATTTTATTTTTATTAATTATAAGTGGTATAGATAACATATTTTGACTTACAATTACTCGATATTCCATCCAATCTCTCTAGTACCTAAGTCTAACATAGAAAAAGCGAGAATATAATAGCTTCTTTGTGGCCATCTGAGGGAGATCCAAGAAAACCTACAGACTTGATTGATTTTGGACTAGAAACTAATGAATTTAATCAACTTAGTGTCAGTGGAGGTTCAACATTTTGAGTTCTTCATCATTATTATCATTTCAGTCGAAAGACCTCCACTGCTAAACATAGGTCTCCCCCAAGGCTCGCCAAACAGATCGGTCCCGTGCCATCCGTATCCAACGCGATCCCACAACCTTAACCAGGTTGTTGCTCCATCTGGTTGGATTCCTACCTACACTGCATCTTCCGGTCTGTAGAAGACACTCGAGAACCTTTTTGCTCTATCGGCCATCAGTTCTACGTGCGTTGTGACTTGCCCACTGCCACTTAAGTCTGGCGATTCTTCGAGCTATGTCGGTGACTTAAGTTCTTGCGCGGATCTCATCATTTCTAATGTGGTCCCGCAGAGAAACTCCGAGCATAGCCCATTCTATCGCCTTCTGAGTGACTTTGAGCTGTCTTATAAGGTCCATCGTTAGCAGCCACGTTTCAGTGCCATAAGTCATCATAAGTGACACACACTGGTCAAAGACTTTTGACTTGAGACATTGCGGTATATTGGATGATAAGATAACGCAGCTTCCCAAACGCTGTCCAGTTAAGTCTCATTTGTCGATTGACCTCTTTCTCAAAGTTCAACCTACCTAATTTGATTGTATGTCCCAGGTAGATATAGTCAACAACACCTTCGAGCAAAGTTTCTCCGATTGCGACGGGAGTTGGTACAAAATGAGCGTTCGACATGACCTAAGTTAGGAAGTAAAAAAGGGACAGTGTGTGTCTTGTCAATGTTTATTCAAATATAGGCAATTTACGCAAAAAAACACTCATCGGATATTTTCGACCCCATGTCGACCAGTGCGAAAGTATTTTCATCTGGTGCGTCTACCGGGTCTTAAAGATCCGATGTCCGGTGACCCGATAGCCGCACTAGATAACAGCCTAGTTCAGCTACTGCAGTCTAAGTGTGTAGGTGGATTGATTTATCGATCATGAAGCGGTCGAGGAAAATATTGTTTATGTGTGAAAAAGATAAGAACTAACCAAAAAAAAGAAAAAGAAGGATTAACCTGTCAGAATAAATCATAATTGGTAGGCAAAATATTACTACAAACAATATTTACACTAACTGGCAAAATGTTATAATGTATCACATAAGTTCAACGTGACGTCACAAATAACATTAAAATTAACTAAAAACATTTAGTGCTGATTATACATGCTACATTTTGTATCTTGTTATAATATAAAAACTAATTACTTTCGATATCGACATTTCATTTCTACCCGCAACACTAAAGAAATATCGATATTGTAAACAGTCAGTGCGGACATGGGGTCTAAAAGATCCGGCAGATTGTTCTTTGTTTTCCCATCAAATCATACAGTGAATCTACCTGAAGTGAATCTGTGTGTGTGTGTGTGTGTGTGTGTGTGTGTGTGTGTGTGTGTGTGTGTGTGTGTGTGTGTGTGTGTGTGTGTGTGTGTGTGTGTGTGTGTGTGTGTGTGTGTTGTGTAAGTGAGTGAGAGTGTGAGTCTGTGTAAGTGAGTAAGCGCGTCAGTGAACGCGTGTGAGTGAGTAAGAGTGTTAGACCTAAATTCATGTAAAAACTTCAATATAAATTTACGAGACTGGGCGAAGTAAAACTTCAGTAGCATCATAGTCAAGACCCTGTAGCCATTTAGATACAGTCAATTTGCACCGAGATAAAGTAAGGGGATAAATGGTTACTTCCTTGCTGATTTTATTAAAGAGGAAACCTCCTAAGTAACAGAAAAATCTGTGAGTGAAACATGTGTTAAACTTCGATAGTAGACATACCTTATCCTTCCTACGTTTAAATGATAAAATATTTGGATCATAATGAGTAAGTGAGTGTTGCTTTAAAACTATGTGAAGGAGTTGACGTACGGAAAGGACTTCAGATTTTTTATAAAGACTAGCTGTTGGGTAAAGGTAAGGTAAAAAATGGATCACTTTCAGAATAGCCCTTTGGGCTCGCTCAAGCTTAAGGATGTGGGTTTTATAAACACCACCCCACGACGAAATACAGTTAGTAAGTGAGTAGCGACTGACACAGTGCAAAGTAAACGGTTTTGATGATTTTAGGGTTAGCAATATGGCGAAGATTCTTAAAAATGAAAATCAGTTTGCGAATTCTTGCTGTAAGAAGATCTATGTGCGAATGGAACGATAGACCATGGTCTATCTGGATGCCCAGGTATTTGATATAGGACGCGTGTTCAAGACAAGGACAGTGACAATTTGAGATATGTGGACAAGAACGAGAATGAGCGAATGGGGATACGTATCAATTGAGGGAGGAACTTTGAGAGAAAAAGTTAAATATTTGGTTTTGTCTACATTTAGTGAAAGTTTATTTTGCGCGAGAATTCTAGAAATGTTGTCAAAGCCGGTTTGCGCGTATTGATACACTTCACTCCAAGAGTCTCCGTGGAATAAGATGGCCGTGTCGTCAGCAAAAGTAATGATACGGCCATTTATAAGCTGTTGACGACACAGGACGTCAATATAAACCAGGAAAAGGGTTGGTCCGAGGATACTTGCCTGGGGCGCCCCGTAAGAGATCACTACTTCCTCACTAATGTGATCACCTATTTTTACGCACTGGGTACGGTTTACAAGGTAATCCTCGAAAAGACGCAATCGTAGCCCTCTGACACCCATGCTTTCCAGCTTTTCCACAAGTATGGGGACAGAGACTGTGTCGAAGGCTTTCGCCAGGTCCAGAAATATAGCCAAATTCTTTTGTTTGCTATTCAACTTATGAACGATTTAGTCTGTAAGTTCGTGAACTGCGTCTGAAGTAGACTTACATTTGCGGAAACCAAACTGAGATGGAGAGATAAGACCATTGGATTCTAGGTACTTGGTAAGCCATTCATGATTCGCTCAAGTATTTTAGAAAGTGATGGGAGAATAGATATAGGCCTGTAATTGTCTACGCAGCCTGTGTCCCCCTTCTTATGGATAGGAATGATAAGAGATCTTTTAAATAATCGAGGGAATACACCAGTAGAAATGGCTAGATTGCATATGTGGGAGAGGGGCGGTGTCAAAATGTTATTAAAGTGCTTGACCACGGTACTGGGTATACAGTCTATTCCAGTGGCGCAGTCCGATTTGAGATTTGATATTAGCGAGTGCACCTCTGCTTCATCCGTGGGTAGCAATACAATTAAAGAGCTCAGAGGAGAGGTTTTGGAAGCATCCTTGGAAGAACCATAGTCAACACGTGAATCAAACTTTTCCGCAAGAGATTTACCGACATTAGCAAAGAAGTTGTTTACTTTATTTACAGATTGAGTGGGATAATTTGGGTTAATAAGTTCATACGGGGTATCCTTTTGTTTTTAAGTATAAGTTATCTCTTTAATGACATCCCATAATTTTTTATTATTTGAGCCTGCTTTATCAATTTGACTTTTCTTATTCTCATTTTTAGTGTTTTTTAGAATTTTATTACAAAAATTTCTGTATCTTAAGTAAGATGTCTTAATTATTACATTCTCAGGGTCGATCTTAGTTTTTATGTGAAGGTTATCACGGTTCTTAATACACCTCAATAGTCCAGGGGTGATCCATGCTTTTTTAATTATCTTGCGGTTTGGAATTTTCACCATGTTAGTATTGGTAGTAATAGTTTTAGTTATTTAATTAAAAAAAAAAAAAAAAAATTATTTATTTTCAGACAATTACAATCCATAGTTGTTAGTATTCACCTATAAGCTATGTTAATGTTATGATACAGTACAGTCACAGTCTTTACAGTCAGTTGCGGCAGATCTACCGATCCGCATGTTTGTGAACATGCAGCTCGATATATCGCCCCAAAATGACAGAGTCAAAACGCTCCGCTATCATTTGCAGGATCCCGTTGGTGCTCCCACGCATACGGTGCACCACTGACGCATTATTTTTGCGCATAATGGCATAAAAATCATCTACATGCGCATCCGCAAACATGCCAGAAGCACTACAGTATCGTGGAAGCCTCAAAAGGGCCCTGAAAATGTTATTATACTGGACCCTCAGTGAGTCAAAGGATTTCTGCTTAAAACTGGCCCACAGACCACTAGTGTAAAAACATTGGCAATACGCACGGAATAAAGTAATTTTGACCTCAATGCTACACTTAGCGAACCTGCGCGCCAACATACCGCCACGAACGGACAACGCCCTCCTCTCCCTCTCCATGTCCATGTCATCTTTTAAATCCTCTGTCACTATGTGACCTAGGTACTTGAAATGGGTAACACGGTTTAAAGCAGTTCCATTTAACGTAATAGGAGGCACATTCGCGGGACCCTTATTTCTACCTTTAATTACCATAAACTCGCTTTTCTTTTCATTATACTTTAAACCATGTTGTACCGCATATTCTTGGCACACTTCCAATGATTTACGTATACCAGCCACCGACTGACTCAACAACACCATATCATCAGCGTAGCTCATATTATTAACACTTGTGTTGTCAATTCTACAGCCGACGTGCATGCTGCTGAGTCTGCCGATCAGCTGGTCTATATATACATTAAAAAGTCTAGGCGAGGTTAACCCACCTTGTCTTACGCCACAATTAAGTGTGTATGGATCAGAAAAGGCGTTGGCCCATTTAATTACATTAATTTGAGATTGATACCAATATGACAATATACCTATCAGTTCATGCGGAATACCTATCTCCTTTAACTTAGCCCAAAGTGTATCATAAGACACCAGATCTAATGCCTTAGATAAATCTAAGAAACAGGCAAAGATGGGCGTTTCCCTACTGACATAATAGTTAGCAGTTTGTTTCAAAGCTAATATGGCATTTTCTGTCGATAAACCTTCTCTAAACCCGAACTGGGCATCATTTAATTTAATTTGCTGACTCAAATACACGTCCATGATTCTATCAAGAACTTTTGCCAGTACTGTTGCCAGTGAAATTGGCCTGTAATTAGTTTTATCTGAAAGATCACCCGTACCATTTTTAACCAGTGGTATAACTATTGTTTTCGTGAGATCGGAAGGCAAATACGCGTGCCTTATGCATAAGGTGTATAACACTGACAACAGTTCGGCAATATGAACACCTGCGTACTGGAGGTGTTCAATACTAAGCCCGTCGTGGCCAGGCGATTTACCCCTTTTCATATTCTTAATAGCATCCGTAACCTGTTTACTAGTAATTTCAATTGGTATATAACTAGTGTCAAGCATATCGCCAACCACACTATGTGGTGAGAGTACTTTAAAATAGTCTTTAAAAAAACATTTGCTACACATTTTTGGTCACTTATCCCATCGACACTCGCAGGCAAGCCCACTCTTCCATTCAAACTTTTTGTACTTTTCCAAAACTTACTAAATTGTTTTTTGGAATGATGCGAGGCAATTATATCAAAACGAATTTGTTCTTGATTATTTTGGCAAAATTTTAGTCTAGATTTGAAAATCTTGCGACTCAAACACATTTTTTCAAACACAGTTCCACAGTTAGGTTTTCCATGAAGTACATACATTTTATAATCTAGTCTGGCCTGTGTATGCGCATCGGCTACATGCTTATTCCATCCTAAAATACACTTCCCCTTCACAGCTGACTTATGAGACCGTGCTCGACTGTCCACGGAGGCACGAATTAGAGCACTTGTAATATCGCAATATAAGCTATCAATAACTTTTTTATGTGTTATATTATGGCACATTCTATCAGCACATTGATACAACTCATAAGGAAAATGTATTTGTTTAAGGTTATTATTACATAATTCATGGTATCTATCCGATTCCTCAGTAGACCTGAGACCCCAGGCAACGTTATTTCGCGATTCATTTTGTAAAATTAATTTATTTTTAATAATATTCAAATTACACACAATTTTTAAAGGATAGTGGTCCGACCAGAATACGTCGTCAACTACTTCAACATTTAATATAGTAGACATTGCTGAAGTACTTACCACACAGTGGTCGAGCCATCTGTGACAACCATGCACATAACTTACATATGTATGTGTGTCAGACGCTATACCTAATCGCACCACATCCGCACATATCCAACTCCTGTCGTGACAGAAATCGAATAATTCTTCGCCAAAACACGCGGTAGGATTAGCATTAAAGTCCCCTAGCATGTAAACATTTTCGACACTATTGTCCTCAATAATAGCGTTCATTTCGCCTAAACACTGCGTAAAAAATGGAAGGTTGCACGATTCGTCAGTCGGCATATATACGCACATAACTATAATTTCGCGTGAATCAGCTGTTGAGGCTTTTATTGCTACTAAGCGGTCACTGGTACACTTTAACACTGATACATTACGAAAAGCACTACTTCTTCAAAGAATAGCTACGCCGCCGTGCGGCCTCCCCCGAAGTACGCCACTGGAGAGATCAACTGAAGACTTTCCCGTAAAACTGAATTGGTTGTCTATTTGTCCTAAGATATTTATGTCATGACTGTATAGCCATGTTTCTTGAAGCGCCACAATGTCTGCGTTTTTGCATAGTTCTCGAACACAGTGAAAACTCCTCTTAACATTTTTACAATTATAACTTATAAGTATGGTGTTATTATCCTGTTTCATTTAACGGTTAAATCTGTTGTTCACTTTAATGACTTTGAAACATCTTTTGCATCGTCATTGTCAGTCTTCTTGAAACGTATAAAACGCCTGCAACTAACACCATTTGGCCATAAACTGTCATTTAAGTACATATGTAGATTATGTTTATACACGTATAATTTAAAGGAATTATAGTGACGATCCCTTTTCATTGTCATTCTTTGCACTGTAACCACCTCACTAGTCTTTTCCAAGATGTACCCAGAAATATCTTGCTCTGTAGACTCCTTGTTTACAAATGTGATGAATAACGGCACTTTAACGTCAGCTGCTTTAAATTTCGCTCCCGGTTGTGTTATTGCCTTGCCAGTATTACCAATGAAACGATTTCTCAATCGGTTTCTTTGTATTGTGATCCATTCGTCAGTTTCGTCAGTTTGTTTACTGTCTTTAAACTGGCCCTCTGTGCGAGCGACGTCCGCAAAACTGTTCACAGTAACCTTGTCCTTTATGTTAGGTACAGATGAATTTAAGTGAGATAAGCACAGACTCTGGTCGTTAACGGTTTTTTGTGTGGAAAGTTGTTGTTCTTGCGCAACAGAGACCGAGTTCGCTCGAGCTGCATCACTAGTACACGGGTGCGAAAGAGACGGGTGCGATGACTCATTCGCTACTTCTTCGTTCGCACCGTCGAGAACCTCTGCCCCGTGCTCAACTGATACGGAACTACCCGCATATTCTAAATTTATGTTATGTGGTAAACCATAAGGCCCACTATCAAATAAATATGCTCCTCTTTTTCTCACGTTCACATTGCGATGATTAACAATAGAAATAGATTTTAAGCTATCTAAATCTGCTTGAAGCTCTTGCAATTGCGAAACAGTTGCGTATTTTTCACCTAAACAATGCAGATTGTTTTTTATTTTTATAATATCTTTCAACAACGTCACACAATCAATATGGTCGATAGACGTTGGAGGTAATTTTTGCAGATCGCGGGCCACAAAAATCGGAATTGAATCGGGATCCACTTCCTTGAAAAAACTGATGATATCTTGCAAGTCTCTCATCTTTTTACCACCTTCTTGGTTTCCTTTGCGTCTAGTAATGAATTGCTGTACACTTGTTTTTTTGCATTTTCTATTTCTTTCTCTGAGAAAGCGGAATCACACATTTTCTTCAGGCTTACTATGTCAATCACATCAAATTTGTACTGAATATAACACAGAACTTCACAAATTACGATGTTACAGTTGTTACATTTTAACGTATTTAACGTATTTAGCGCCATTTTTTATTTTTTAAATCGCCGAACACACCCGAATGGTTACGCTGTGCGAGCGAGACTGACAATGAGTTAATGCTGTAACAAGGTAATTTGTTGCATCATCAACGTAAGACATCTCTAATAATGGCTCAAAATCGATGCTCGTAATGTCTTTTTCCAAGTTTACAAAATTAAGTTGTCTTTTAGTCTTAATAGACTGAGTATTCTGCGCAGCTAATGCTAAGTATAAAACAACACAATCATGGTCAGTCAGGGATAAGTTAGCCACGCAGCAACGTGCATATAATTTAGTTCGCAGCATCATATGATCCAAACAGGTGCGACCATGCGTTGTAAAGGTGTGAGCTGGAAGCATGCCATGTGATGCCATTAAGTTAAGGTATTCGGGAGAGAGGAGAGTCAGAGTTTCCTTCAGCTATGTCAATGTTGATGTCACCGGTAACTAAGACATTTTTATAAGAGCTGCATGTCCGTATGATAGATCGCTTCAATGTACAGATTTTGTACATCCCTACAGAAGTAATGGTAGCTGATGTTTTTACCAAGCCACTTGGTTGTAAACACGAAACATGAGCTATTTACCAGCCAACTTGGTGTGACGTAGTGACGGACTGATGATGTCCACGTTATGGGGGAGAGTGTTGAATATAACTAACGCTGGCCATCAACAGAATCCTTAGGCTGTCTTGTTTTTATACAAAGAATTAGCTGTCACTGTCTTCTGTGCGGTTTTCCGGAGCGTGTCATAGTTTTGGATAATATTTTAAATAAACATTATATTCTCGTATCTATTTAAATCCACTCCACTTATACTCAAGTGACATCTGGTAAATACTTAAATAAGAAAATTTCTTGTCCTCCTTGTTTTTTTCCCTACAAAAAAACTGTAGGTATTGTGATTTTTCATCGAGTCTCAAACTCTCTAATCATTATAGGAATAAGTTTGATTTACAAAAAGGTACGAAATCAGTTTATTCGGGAAAATAAAACGGCGCGGTAACGACCGGCGACCATCTGCCTGCAGCCACCGTCCGCAAAGAAAACAATGAGTGATGAAACAAGCCGATGCTGGCTGCCAGACAACTTCTATTTTAGGTATTCTTAAAAAATAAATGCTTTTTGAGTGTCCTAGATGGCAACAGATCAGTATATCACTTTGAGTTGTTGATATTCATGGTGATCATTGCCCATCAAATGACTGATTGGAATATGCAAGCAATCAAGTTTTCAGTGAGCTGAGACCGTATTGATTAAAGCTTCTGCCGCTTGCCTTCGCTTTCACCGTCTCTTTCTGTTATCCTTTTATACCGTTTGACAGAAAGAAATAGTGATTGCGAAGGCAAGCGTCAGAAACGGTAGACAATAAGCCTGCAGGGGCTAAATTCAGGAACGGCTTAACACTGTTTGCGAGCGGTAATTCAATCCTTCGCAAGAGGATAGGGATGAACTGCTATTCGGGAACGCTAAAAATCACTTGTTTGCGACAGGTTTGGGCTGAGATTGGGATGAGCCTTATTTATTTATTTAATTATTTATTTATTCATTTATTTATTTACAAAGCGAATTAACAGGAAAATAAAGCTCATCCCAAGCTCAGCCCATTTCTAGTGTTAGGGAGTAGCGCTGCTCAAAGTCATAGGCGCTTGTCAGCGTCTGAAGAGTGACACAAATAATTGTGAAATAAATAGATAAATCCGTTTAGTCCGAGATATTATTAATTAGAGAGAGAGAGAGAGAGAGAGAGAGATGTTTATTTACACATATTCGATACACAGGAAATACAGTTGACAGGAAAAGATACAAATATAAATCATCGAATAGTATAAATTGGGCCCCACTCAGCATAATGTTGCGGCAAGCCGCAACGCTGTTTTTCAGTGGGACCCATTTAAAAACTAAACACAGAAAAAAAAAATAAAAAAAAACAACACAACACACTGTGATGACACGAACGCCAGCGGAAAGTAGTTCGCAACAAAACCTAAATAGGTACAAACCGGAAGTATGTATGGCAACACTTGAACAGTTTAATCGTATCTGAACCATTAAACCGCAACAAATTACGCCAAGGATTATTCTGGCTACTGTAGTGAATTATCAGCAATTTCACTAATTTTGATATTGTGACGCATCACTCAACCTTCGATAAAACAAACTTAAAAACAATAAAACATTATTATTAATTAAGTATGTTGTTGTGTTTATGGTATTGAATTATCCGTTTGTTTCAGTATAAATGAGTCTCACGGTAGTTTCATGTTCTAAGTGGGATAAATTTACGATAGCGTCATGACTTTGTATAGTCTAGAAGTCATTTTGGGTACGAAACTAACGTTGTATGGCCGCCGGTGTCAATCTATTCAATGACTCAGAAGTGCTACGCAGTAACCTCATTTCCAGGGGTCGTAAAGCAAATTTTGTGGTCGCATTTTGATACCAGTTGTCTTGCATATAATTTTACATTTTGTTGGCTCTGAGGTTTTATTATTCTGTAAACACTAAAACGGTGTTAGTACGGTTTAACAATCCGTAGCTTTGTTAAGGAAATTGTAATGAACCATTTGCAACCTTGGATTTTTGTTTAATGATTTGTAAAGCATTGTAACTACGGGGTCATGTTATTTTGATATTAGAAATCCGGAAAATTTTGACAAATAAGCTCACAATACAGTATTAATTTAGATATCAAATAAACTCTAGGTAGAGTTAACTTGGGCAGGTAGAGATGCTATATCTAAGGATACACAGAAATACAAATCTTGAATGACTGCCTGATTAACTGACATAAAGATAGACTGACTAGCGCGCAGCGAAACAATACGATACAATGACTCTACACATGACACCAGAAATAGTAAGCGATACAGAAAACAGGTACACAGAGAGAAAGTTGCAAGGGAAGCAATAGGCGGCCTTATCGCTTAAGAGCGATCTCTTCCAGGCAACCCTTTAATAGAAAGAAGGAAGGACTAGTTTACAGCAACACTTGGTTTCCCATAATTTAATATGTCATAATTTCACCTGCCATACAACGTTAACCATAAAATATGTAGAAACGTGCTGTTATCAGGATTTTTTTTGTAATGTCATCTTAGAAGCAGTAGAGGCTATTCAAACCGCTAGGCCTCCACGGCTTTTTCGTCGGTTATTGCTTTCCATCAAATGACCGACCTTCTTGTTTTCGCCATAATATCTTTTAAAAACCGGAAAAACTGAATTTTTGTAGAGGTTTCTATAGTAGTAGGTCATCATCATCATCATAGTCTATATACGTCCCACTGCAGGACACAGGCTTTCTCTCAGAATGAGAGGGCTTGGACCGTAGTTCCCACGCGGGCCCAGTGTGGATTGGGAACTTCTCATACAGCATTGAATTTCATTTCAGGTGTATGCAGGTTTTCTCATGGAAAATTACAAATGTAAATCCAAATCGCACGTAAATTCCGAAAAACTCAGAGTTGCGAGCCCGGACTCGAACCCACGTCCCTCTGCACGAGATACCATAGGTCAAACCACTAGGCCACCACGGCTTTAGTAGTAGGCACTAAAGTAGGTAGGTAGGTCTTTAAATAGACAGGGAGTAAGTAATTTTGCTACATTACCAAATGCATTCGAATTCTTTAATGCGAGCAAAGGCGCGGGCGCATTCTTTGTGCAATGAAATCGTAAAGCTGTTTTTTACCATGTTCTTATCAATTGTTACAAAACAATAAAAATAATCACGTTAAACAGTAATTAACGGTGATTCAGTTCTAATCCATTTTATAGCGACAAAAGACACTTTGTACATTCTGAAACGACTTGTTTCAAGTCCCTGGATACATATTCCTTCGATAAGGTTAAGTAACACAGTGATAACGAGATTTCTGTGATAACGAGGTATGTATTTATAATCTGAGAAGATTATAAATACATATCTACTTAATACTTACGTTTCTGCGAAGAAATTCAATGGTGTGTGTGAAGTTCCCAACCCGCACCAGGCCCACGTGGGAACTACGGCCCAAGCCCTCTTAATCAGAGAGGAGGCCTGTGCCCTGCAGTGAGACGTGTATAGGCTGGGATGATGATGATAAATACTTACGTTTATTTTATTTTATTTCGAATAATTACTTAATGATTTCCGAGAAAAAAGAGTTACCTATGCCAAATGATAAAATTATGTGTAAAAAATTATGTGATCCAACAGTGAACTGTGCGGATGTGGCCAAAGAGTTAGCTCACCGTTGCCTATACGATTTCGAAAAATTAGGCGACGGAAGCTAAATTTATTCCTTACCAGTTCCCATTATAAAAGAATAGTTATTGCCTGCGACTCTGTTTACGAAGAATACATTTATCACAAGCCCGCAAAAACTATACATTTTTCCGAGATAAAAATAATAGATTGTTCACCAAGGGACTAAAACAAGCCACAATGACACAAGATATTTAACCACCCGAGCAGAGCGAGGGTTGCTATAGTTCGCGTGTCATTATGGTAGTTTAGTCTCGCGTTAAACACTCCACTTTTCATTTTGAATGCGAGGAAAAAAATACGTGTTTTACAAAATTACAATAATAGTTTTTTACAACGTACGGCTGCTCAATACGAATAATCTCTTCAAAATTCAAATATTGTATAAAAAATAACTTTGTTTCGCGGTTTTTTCTTTTTTTTTGTAAAGTGTCGCGTTAAATGCTTGCATATTTAACTGACTGACTGAACTGAACTGACTATGCATAAAAAATTGAATTCATCCTTCCTTAATACAATTAAATAGATTCATACTCGTTATCATTAATCGTGTTCCAAATAATTCAATTATTTTTTTTTTTTTATGTTACAGAGGCCAGACAAACGAACTAGTGGGTCACCTGATGTTAAATGAACACCACTGTCCATAGACACCCGCAAATAGTTTTTTAAATATGTTTACTCGTTGTCATTTTGAGGTTATTTCCACGACCTAAAAATTGTCATACAATCACTGAAAATACGATAATCCTTCATTCACAAACACCGTGATTGGCTGTTTAGGGTTTTCCAAAGTAAATTAAAAAAATTACTTTAGTCCCTAGAACATAAAAAAACAGCTTTAGTCCCGGTATGCACAGACTAAAGTAAAATTTTAAGAGCATGAGAAGTGAAAAAATAAGTAATTTTATGTTAATCCAGGTAATAAACTACAACGCGTCTTTACGGTATGTGGTTGCATTTGTGCCAAACTTACCCACCGTGGGGCCAAAGTACCCCAACCTTGCAATTCCAAAAATACTGTTATGTACCGCATTTAGTACCGGTATTTTCGGTCTAGTTTCGAGTACAAGTACCGACTTGTGTCTGACGCGCAAGATATTTTTAGTGGAGTTCTCTAAAAAACGTTGGACTTCCATAAATTTACTCCGAGGGTTTTAGCAACTCAAACGAAACTTGTTTTCCCGGTCGAGCGAAATTATTTAAAGTTATAATTGAAAACTAGCTTTTGCCCGCGACTCCGTCCGCGTGGAATTAGTAATTAGCTTATTTTTTTTATCCAATTTGCTTTTTCATCAATTATGGCTCTCCTTAGTTCCTCGACATAAAAAACTACCCCCCACACCCCTCCCAACCCCCCCCCCCCCCGAAATCCCCACCCCCCCACCCCGCACCCCCACCGAACCCCCCCCCCGCACACCCGCGTTCACATTCACCACCGTACTCCCAGCGTGATGATAATTATATAGCCTATAGCCTTCCTCGATAAATGGGCTATCTAACACTGAAAATATCGTATCTTTCTTATTTGTCAACCGATTCAAGTGAAACAAACACTAAATGTTAATCCAAGAAAATACCAACATATCAGTGAAAACCGCATCCTTCTAGGATAAGCCGCTTCTGAGATTAGCACGTACAAACGCACAGACAAACAGACAAACAGATAAACAGACAAACAGACAATAATTCTAAAAATCATTGTTTAAGCAAAGTAATTGTTTTAGTTCATTGTTTTGGGTTTTATTGCGCTAATAAATAGACAGTGACAGTTTTTCTCAAATATCTTCAATGTACAGACACCGACTTGTTACAGATTTATTGTACGTATAATGGTTTTAGGGTTTTGTACCTAAAAACGAAGAAGGGAATCCTCACTGGAGCAGGAAACTGGATCGGGATCTAAATAATTAACTCCTCATTGGGTTGGTTGGTTGTGGAGCATTTTCTGAGGAATGCATGAGGGTCATTATCATCATCTCAGGCTATGTACGTCCCACTGCAGGGCACAGGCACCTCTTAAAATAAGAGGGTTAGGGCTGTAGTTCCCACACTAGTGCGAGGTATCGATTTAAAACTAGTATGAAATACTGAGGACTAAAAGTCGTGGTAGCTTAGTTTGACCTATGGCCTCTTAAGAAGAGGGTCGTGGGTTCGAGCCCGGGCTTGCACCTCTGAATTCTTCGGAATTTAAGTAACTACTTGCAAAATTACATTTGAAATTTACCATGAGCATCGTGAAATTACCTGCAGACACCTGGGACGAAATTCAATGGTATGTATGAAGATCCCAATCCGCAGTAGGCCCGCGTGGAAACTACGGGTCCAAACTCTCTTCGTTTCCATCTCGCAGTTAGCTTGCCATTCTTTCAGGGTCGACAAATATGGGGTCGTAAACTACCAGGAACCGTTTCGAACTATAACTATGTTTACAGGTGTAGTTTCAAAAACCGACTCTGTTCGCAAATTGACGTCAATTCAGCTGGCCCAAGACAAACCGTCCGGGACTGAAGGTTGGCCTGGTAATGTAAAAAAATAATGCCCCCGACCCGCCTGTGACGGGTTCATAAATCACTTTATTCTACCCGGTTTCCCATACCTTACTCACTACGTGAATAGAGTGTAGAGTGCACGCTAAGATTGTAAATCAGGCACTTTATAGCTCTCTAGGGAAATCGTGTAAATTGTTGCGTTCTGATAGATTCGGACTGTTCGTTTCATTGCTTACGAATAAACGAATAAGATTGTTTGTTTGATTGCGTGGGTTTGATTTCAGAATAGAAATCGGGAAATTGTTAGTCGGGACGCCTATAAAGTGTTTTTTTCTACTATAGTTGTTGGGCGACGAAATAAAAGTAAGATTTAAAAGAAATAAAATTATAACCGACATGCAGGCAGACAGATTAATTCATTTATAAAAGATGCCAAAAGGTCCAATATTTGAACAATTTCATTCTTAACTTCTAACATTCTCGAAACCGTTTTATTTCCTTTTGTGAGGGTAATTTAAAGAACATTTTATTTAAATTTAGTGGGAGTGGGCTTGGATTGTAGTTCCCTCGCGGGCCCAGTGCATATAGGGAGCTTTATACACATCATTACATTAAGTACTTGGCAGATTTATGCGAATTTTCTTTTGCCGAAATTATGAGATATAAATTCTGGGTTCGACCTACTCGATACCCAAAAAACAACAAATGATTTGGGTGTTAAAAAAATCCTTACGAAGGCAATATTAATAATCTAACCTCCGGAATCCAACATTTTCTCGCTAACTGTCCTTTCGTTGACTGTAGTTCCATTGTCATCCAGTCCACATGTGTTTACAAAAATTCGAATCAGTCGTTTAATATGTACGAACTATGTTAATGTTTGTACAGGTCGATTCGCAAGAGCTGGCACGAATGGATCGAATGAGTGAATGAAAGTATCTATGTGTTACCTATTTGAATAAACTTCACACAAATATGAAAATGTCATGCATCAGTCATTTTTCCTACAAAAATGTCAAAGTGACATTGCTTTCGTGCCAGCTTTTGTGACTCGACCAGTACTTTTGGACTATTTATGTCATATGTTATTGTTGTTATAAAAAATAAATGGCAACAAAGCTTTAGGTACCGGGTTTCAACTCTGGCCGAGGCAGATAATTACGAATGAAAAATGCGAATATTTGTTCTCGAGTCTCAGATATATATTTTTCACGACACTGCTCGAAAATGTGGCCATAGATAACCTAAATCCAGTACTCAAAACTGCCTATATATGAACATTTAACAGCTGACTCATTTATGGCGCGCAAACACGACAACAATGTTACACTAATTGAAAACAGGACGTATCAGTATATGTGTTTCATAATACGATACGACTTTTTGAAAGATAATTTCTGAATTTCATTCCTGGCGTGCTGAAACGACACTATTGGACCAATCAAAAGTAATCGTCTGCTGCATGTGATGGATGGATGGATGGATGGACGGAAGAACGGATGGACGGACGGACGGGCGGACGGACGGACGGACGGACGGACGGACGGACGGACGGACGGACGGACTGGATGGACGGATGAACGGACGGACGGACTGGATAGACGGGATGGACGGGATGGACGAATGGACGGATGGACGGGATAGACGGGATGGACGGGATGGACGTATGGACGGATGGACGGAATGGACGGGATGGACGGGATGGACGGATGGACGGAATGGACGGGATGGACGGGATGGACGGATGGACGGATGGACGGATGGACGGGATGGACGGGATGGACTGGATGGACGGGATGGACGGGATGGACGGGATGGACGGTTTTTTCGGAATGGACGGGATGGACGGGATGGACGGATGGACGGAATGGACGGGATGGACGGGATGGGCGGGATGGGCGGGATGGACGGGATGGACGGGATGGACGGGATGGACGGATGGACGGATGGACGGAATGGACGGGATGGACAGGATGGACGGATGGAAAGATGGACGGATGGACGGATGGACGGGATGGACGGATGGACGGATTGGACGGGATGGACGGGGTGGACGAGATGGACGGATGGACGGATGGACGGATGGATGGGATGGATGGGATGGACGGGATGGACGGGATGGACGGGATGGACGGGATGGACGGGATGGACGGATGGACGGAATGGACGGGATGGACGGGATGGATGGGATGGACGGGATGGATGGATGGACGGGTGGACGGATGGACGGGATGGGCGGATGGACGGATTGGACGGGATGGACGGGGTGGACGGGATGGATGGATGGACGGATGGACGGATGGACGGGATGGACGGGATGGACGGGATGGATGGATGGACGGAATGGACGGGATGGACGGGATGGATGGGATGGACGGGATAGATGGATGGACGGATGGACGGAATGGACGGAATGGACGGGATGGACGGAACGGACGGGATCGACGGGATGGACGAGATGGACGGGATGGACGGGATGGACGGATGGACGGATGGACGGAATGGACGGGATGGACGGGATGGACGGGATGGACGGATGGACGAATGGACGGGATGGACGGATGGACGGATGGACGGATTGGACGGGATGGACGAGACGGACGGGATGGACTGGATGGACGGGATGGACGGATGAACGGATGGACGGAATGGACGGGATGGACGGGATGGACGGATGGAAAGATGGACGGATGGATGGATGGACGGGATGGACGGGATGGACGGATGGACGGGATGGATGATTATGATGATGATGATGATGATGATGATTTCCTCGCATTAGTCGTGAAAAGCACAATGTTTAGTCTCGGCCAAAAGTGCAATAGATGGACTCGTACTTTCGAGGGCCTCCGCTACGCGTCGGCCCTCAAACAAACTCGTCCATCTATTACTTACTTTCCAGCCTCTACAACAATGTACTATTTATTTATCTACATATTTAAGTATATTCGTCCGTTGCCTTCTATCCATAACACAAGCTTTGCCTACTTTGGGACTAGATCAATTGATGTTGATTGTCCCGTAATATATTTTTCTACTTATTTTAATCCAACTATCATCATCCCAGCCTCACTGCATTTTGACCTTTAGGATGCAAGCTTAGTTGCGCTTTATGAAATGACTAGCTTTTTTCAACAGCTTCGCTCGCGTAAGCCATCCGATCTGACAGTGGAGTTTAAATTCAGAAACTTTATATATTCCCATGGAAATTTTCGAAAATTACATCGTGATTTTCATTGACTATGACGAATATGATTCAGTGGTAGATTTTTCGATATTCAATTACTCGTTATAGACTAAATGGAATAAATATATTTTGACTCGCCTTGACAATTATTGCCAGCAATTTAGCCATCAATTTATTTCCATAACAATTTACATTGTGTCGGATATTAAAGACTGTGGAATATAGTCTCGTTCTAAAAATCTTAATTAATCTAAATCTTAATCTAACAACATAACTTTTAACTAAAATAATTTACATTGCAATTGAGACAGTACTGCTTTCTTAATTGAGCAACTAATAGGAACTATAGGTAAGTACATATATTTCTTTAAACTAATTTAAACTATTATTAATAAAATCATTTATATCTTAAAAACACTTACTCAACAAATAAAGCTTGAGTCGTTGTTTGAACAGTTTTACACTATTTATGGACTTTAAATCAGAGGGATGGCTATTGTACAATTTAACAGTTTGGTTTCATGTGCTATGCTGTACTAACTACAACTAGGGTTGGTGCAATGGATTTAGTTAAATCTTTTCTACGAGTATTTTGTCTATATACTCTTTCATCGTGGATTTCCAGACATTGACATACATAGTAATAATCACGACTCCAGGAGGCTTATTGTCTAACGCTTCTAATGCTTGCCTTCGCAATCACTATTTTCTTTCTGTCAAACGGTATAACGTCATGATGACAGAAAGAGATGGTGAAAGCGAAGGCAAGCGTCAGAAGCGTTAAGGCAGGTCTAGACAGGGTCAGTAACTGACTTCGAATTCGAGACAAGTCAGCGCTGACCCGAGAAATACCCAATGTAAATTGATTTTAAGTCAGTACAGCGGCGGGAGGTCAGCGCTGACTTTCAATTTACATTGGGTAATTCTCGGGTTAGCGCTGACTTGTCTCGAATTCGAAGTCAGTTACTGACCCTGTCTAAACCTGCCTTTAGAATGCGGCCTCAGGTATAAACCTTCGTATTCATCATACAAGCGGTGAAGCGGCTGTCCCTACCGGGATTCAAAACCGCAACTTCTATCTATACCTATAAAATATAATATAAATGTTGAGGTACTTAAGTAGATAATGTAAACAAACATGAACAACCAACAGTTATTGCGTCGGGTTAACCAGCCAAATGCAATATTTGTAACTGACGTTCACGCGTCTCATTTTCGAGGTACCTACTCTTTAATTTAGTCGCATGACAAATTATTATGCGGCTAAACTAAAGAATACGTCAATAATTATAAAGCGACTAAACTAAAGAGTACGTCGACAATGCGACGCGTGAAAGCCAATTATTAATATTGCATTTGGCTGGTTAACCCGACGCCATAACTGTTAGTTGTTCATGTTTGTTTACATTTCGTTAAGTACCTAAAATTTTCTAGTATAGCTTCATAATCAGGGTTTGTTACCATTTATGCGATCATCAAATAATTTTTATGTTGTTGTTGTTTGGTATAATTTCTACAAACACTTATGTACCTACCCTGCAAATTTTCTGATTCATAAATTTTATCTAAAAAGAACTGGACTTATACTTACTAAGAACAAGTGGTTTTTTGGAGTCCTTTTGTATTTTTATTTTTCAACTCCAAATTTTTTTTTATTTCATAATAATTTATAGTCATCATCATCATTTTAGCCGAAAGACGTCCACTGCTGAACATAAGCCTCCCCCCAAGGCTCGCCAAACAGATCGGTCCTGCGCCATCCGCATCCAATGCGTTCCCGCCACCTTCACCAGGTCGTCGCTCCATCTTGTTGGAGGCCTACCTACACTGCGTCTTGCGGTCCGCGGACGCCACTCGAGAACCTTTCGCCCATCGGTCGTCAGTTCTACGAGCGATGTGCCCTGCCCACTCCACTTAAGTTTAGCGATTCTTCGAGCTATGTCTGCAGAGGGGGTACACTTAGAACATCACATATTTGCATAGACGACAGCGCCTCTGCAGTGAATGCGTTGAACTACAACTGTCAAAAATGTGTCAAACGTGGACTTGGCGGATTCAAATGTCTGGGCGTCTGTGGTCAACTGTCTTCTGGCTTTCGTTTGCGGACGGAAGTTGATGCTTTTCTCGAGTTCTCTCAGTTTTTTTATTATTTTTGTTATTTCATTTTGCTATTTAGTATTGTTATTGTGTTACTTTATGTTAGTATTGTTTTGTAAAGTAAGATCTTTCGTTATTTGTTTATTTCGTCATATTTAGACATAAGTGCGCCCAGGAAAAAATATTGCGTCTTTGGCTGTGAAGCTTTAAGTAAGTGTTACTTATAAATGTACCTAGATATTTTCCTAGCACGAACGAAAATTTTTCTTCTTATACTTAGTTTATCGATGTCTTATAAGTGGCATGAGACACGTTTGAAAATATAAAACAATATTTCCGAGTACCTACTTACCTACCCTTCTGTTGTGTTCATCGCACAAATATTTCGCTTTACCAAGAATGAAAACCATGACCCTGAAACGAGCTTCGCTACAGGGTTATTACCGACTAAACCAATGTGATAAGATGATTTTAATCTTTGTTTAATGTGTGTATGTAATAATTTTATTTGTTTCTTAGGTATCTCCAAGAAAAACCAATTTAAATCGAAAACTCGACTGTTCATCAAAGAGACTACTAAAATTGCTGGGACTAGCATGGAAAGATTGAATAATGCGCAAAAACATGCAACAAATATGGAACTAATGACCAAAGCAGCATTAAAATATAAAATACATAGGTTAAGGGAAATGGCAACGAAAAATAAGAAATAAATGCTTCAAACAATATTTTGTGTTTTCTTTTGGTTTACAATGCCAGTATTATATAAGAATTGCGCCTATTAAAAAGATTTTTATCGTGATCACATCACTAGAGAGTGTCGAAAATATCGATATCGGTATAGAGTACATTTATTGAAAGCCCTATGAGTCACGTGGTCACAGGCAAAGAGTATTTTAGTACATGTCACATCACAGGCTAGCAGCAGGCTAGTAGCAGCGCAATATTATCTATGGTATATACAATAGTTCTCCGCATTACCTCTAGATAGCGCTTCTCCATACATGCAAGTTTAACCATAGAGTTGCCACTCTTTTTCTATATACTAACTCTACTCTTTGTATGTCTGTGACTTTAGTTCTTGCGTGGATTTCATCATTTCTAATGCAATCCCGCAGAGAAACTCCAAGCATAGCCCTCTCCATCGCCGTCTGACATCCCCAGAGCTGGTCTTTTTTCTGGGTTTTTCTTTGCATCCATGTTTGAGTTTGTATTTAGTATGATACATATTATACTAAGAAGTTTAAAATTTGAACTATTTATCGTGCCGTCCCGCTCACGCTAATAGTATTTAATATAAAAGTCAGAGAAATAAGTGAGAGAGATAGTAAGATGGGTTCGAAATTCTTGACGGTACGATACGAGATTATTGGACTTCAGAGAAACCGTTTCTTAAGTTAAACGTTGCAGTATATACAATGGGCCTTATCATTTTGTTAACGATGCCTTAAATCTACACCTTTACAGCACTTTTAAGGAGCACAATATCTCGAGATCTTAATTTAATGCCGACGTCTTCGCAATTAACCGACTATCTAAGTTAATAATTTGCGATTATAATTAAATGTGGCTAAAGGTTAAAAGTTTTCAATTCCGAGGATAAAATACTAAGATTATTTTCAACAATTGATTAACATTTTAAAATACAACTAGCTTTTGCCCGCGGCTTCGCTCGCGTGTACCATGAGAATTCCAAAGAACCAAGATATCAAGCAAGCAAGCATACAGGCAAGCAAGCAAGCATGCAAGCAAGATGCAAGCAAGCATGCATGCACGCTTGCTTGCTTGCGTGTCAATGGGACCATCTCAGGAGTATTATTCTTTCGAATAAAAACAGATTTTTTAAAATCGGTCCACAATTGACCGAGAAATCGATAACATACTTACATAAAAAATATACATAAAGTGGAATGCATAACTTCCTCCTTTTTTTGAAGTTGTTTAAAGAGCCCTTTGCAGCCTACTTACAGTATAAACTTATGAATTTTGAAATTTTAGCTTACAACCAGTAAAACGCAAAATCCCGTTTTTTCCCGTTCCCGTAAGAATTTCGGGAAATGCTTTCTTAATACTCCCCTACACTCCCCAAGGAACCCACTTGCCAAATTTCAGCTTTCTACGACCAGTAAAAGGAAAAATCCCGTTTTTTCCCGTTCCCGTGGGAATTTTGGAAAGTCCTCTCTCAATGCTCCTCTACACTCCCCAAGCAACCTCATGCCGAATTTCAGCTTTCTACGACCAGTAAAATGAAAAATCCCGTTTTCCCCGTTCCCGTGGGAATTTTGGATAGACCTCTCTTAATGCTCTTTTACACTTCCCAAGCAACCTACATGCCGAATTTCAGCTTTCTACGACCAGTAAAACGAAAAATCCCGTTTTTTCCCGTTCCCGAGGGAATTTTGGAAATTCCTCTCTCAATGCTCCTCTACACTCGCCAAGCAACCTATATGCCGAACTTCAGCTTTCTACGACCAGTAAAACGATAAATCCCGTTTTTTCTTTATCCCGTAAGAATTTCCGAAAATCCTTAAAACCGTTTTTTACTATTATAATTACCTACTGCTATGCCAAATTTGAAGAGTCTAGTAATTATAGTTCATAGGATTCCGTTGAACTGAATATAATAAATCCAGTTTTTTCCTTATTCCGTGAGAATTTTGAAAAATCCTGAAATTAATGTTTTAACTATTGTAATACCTACTTGTGTATCAAATTTGAAGAGTCTAGTTATTATAGTTACTGAGATACGGTCACTCGGAATCGAATATATAAATCCCGTTTTTTCCCGTTCCCGTGGGAATTCCCAAAAATCCTTCCTTAGTGGATGCCTACATTGTATAAGGTATCTATGTGCAAAATTTCAAATATCTAGGTCCAGTGGTTTGGGCTGTGCGTTGATATATCAACAGTTTGTCAGTCAGTCAGTCAGTCAGTTTAGAATTTTATATATATAGATTCAAAATTTAAAGATTTTCACTCTAAACAATCGCGGCAAGCAACTTCTATTTTGACTTAGTTTGTTGTGTACAGAAGAATACCGGCCAAGTGCGAGTCGGACTCGCGCACGAAGGGTTCCGTACTATTATCTATTAAAACGAAAAAAAAACACGTTTGTTGTATAGGAGCCCCCTTTAATATTTGTTTTATTTGAATTTAATTATTTATTTTTAAAGTGAATATATAATTAAATATTCTGTGAATATAACTAGTGTCTACCTGTTATTGTTTGTCCTGTTGTTGGTATTGATAACGATCAATACCGAGCAAAATCGAGCAAAAAAAATCACGTTTGTTGTATGGGATCCCCCTTGAATATTTATTTTATTCTGTTTTTTAGTATTTGTTGTTATAGCGGCAATCAAATTACATCATCTGTGAAAATTTCAACTATTTGGCTATCACGGTTCATGAGATACAGCCTAGTGACAGACGGACAGACAGAGAAATCTGAGTAATAGGGACCCGTATTTATCCTTTGAATATGGAACCCTAAAAGTTAGCTTTAATTTGATACACAAAAATAGTACATTACTGCAGAGGCCGTGAAGTAAGGGATTGATGGACGAGATTTGGGGTACACGGCCGAGTCGTAGACGAGGCCGGATAAAACGAGTCCAGCAATCCCTCGTCCGGCCGAGGATTGTATAGAGCTTTTCTCAAACATGCATCATCATCCATCCATCCATCCATCCATCCATCCATCCATCCATCCATCCATCCATCTATCCATACATCCATACATCCATCCATCCATACATCCATCCATCTATACATCCATCCATCCATACATCCATCCATCCATCCATACATCCATCCATACATCCATCCATACATCCATCCATACATCCATCCATACATCCACCCATACATCCATCCATCCATACATCCATCCATACATCCATCCATACATCCATCCATACATACATCCATACATCCATCCATACATCCATCCATACATACACCCATACATCCATCCATACATCCATCCATACATCCATCCATACATCCATCCATCCATCCATCTATCCATACATCCATCCATCCATACATCCATCCATCCATCCATCCATACATCCATCCATTCATACATCCATCCATCCATCCATACATCTATACATCCATCCATACATCCATACATCCATACATCCATCCATACATCCATCCATACATCCATACATCCATCCATCCATACATCCATCCATCCATCCATCCATCCATACATCAACCCATACATCCATACATCCATCCGTACATCCATACATCCATCCATACATCCATACATCCATCCATCCATCACCAGTAGTTTGGGCGGTTTTGTAGATATAAAATAAGATAGATTTTTTTTTAATGTCGTAAGTGGGCTGTATGTAATTTTTCCTTTGTCAGTTTAATGTTAGTAAGCAAATTTAAAAAGTTACAGCAGCGGACAATAATGGTTTTTCATACTTACTTTTATGGCCTAGGCCAAGAAGTAATGTAGGGAGTCCATAAACAACAAACTTCATGGCTTCATTTCGTGGCATTAACGCATACATTTCAAAGCATGTTTGAGAAAAATAATATACTTACGTCATGAACGTAAAGATGTAAGTAACAAAATGTGTCCAGGGGCTAAGTTTTACTCAGGAACGGCCCAACACGGTTTGCGAGCGGTAATTCGATTGTTTGCGAGAGGATAGGGATGAACTGCTACTTGGGCCCAAACCTCTCGCAAACCAGTGATTTTTGGCGTTCCTGAATAGCAGTTAATCCCTATCCTCTCGCAAAACAATCGAGTTACCGCTCGCAAACCGTGTTGGGCCGTTCGTGAATTCAGCCCCTGCCTTTGATCAATTATAACTGAAGATACACATTGCCGAACAAAATCCCCTTCAAAAAGTGTCCGAACTTTTTTATTTGTTTGCATAACAATTAAAATCATCACCTACACAGAAATTTGAACCTAGTCTGTACTTCATTACAGTCGAATTTCGGTTGACACTTGACAGCTAAACTTGACAATTTCACGCAACGTACTGAGAAAAAGAAGGCCACTTTTATTAAAGTGGCGCTCATTTGGCTCGGACATTTTCGGGCGCGCGACTGTGGACCTACAGTTATAATTGATCAAAGGCCCCTGCTTACCCCTGGCTACGGAGGGGTTGCGGCCAATTGCGCAATGGCAGCCATGACTTTTTAAGTTCTTTACGTACATAATAAACATAAAACAAAAACTTATGATGACACGGAACGTTTGATAAAATGTTGCTCATAGGCCTCGTGCGTGTGGCGGAATGTACGGATAAATCACATCCTATGAACGAGTTTAGCTTGTCATGTTTCGGGCTAATCCGTAGCCCTTCTCCCCGGAGCCACACGTATCTGTATTTTTCGCTGTGAGTGAGTCTTACGGTGTAGTTTATGTTCAAAGTCTTGTATACACAATGTAAACATGTAATATGTACGACACACACACACTAACACATGCACACATACACACACACACACACACACACTGAGCTGAGGAGAAACTGCTACCGGGCGCGTCTCCACAAGCGGATAGGAGAATGCTCACTGCTCTAAGGAGCGGAGGGTAGGAGTGAAATAAAATAGCTCCCGCGGACAAAACTCCCCTTCGGCATGAGGGGTGGGTCATACTATCTGACCGCACACCCGTAATACTGTGGTCATGTCTCGCAGTACTGGGGGCCTAGGCTTAATTGCACGGGCCCGCGAGGTAGAAACCCTCTATAAAAAGACCCAAGTCAAGGTGTTAGAACCGTGCCGAGGAACTGAATGGCGCCGGGGAATAGGCGTCGTGAACGGTTCCCCCCTGGGGCACCAGGTCCCACCCCAGGTTATTTAGGTGGCCTTGCTCCAGCAACCGGGGCTCTGCTGGAGTGGACAAAATACTTCCCTAGGTATTCGTGGGAACAAATGAAGAGTTATACAGAAAAAAAGAAACAAAACAAAGACGTAGTTGGCGGAGATGGGCATCATGCCCAACAAGCAGCGCTATTAGCCAGCGCAGAGTTAAAGAGGACGCAAGCATGGGAACATCTTGAAAAGCTTGTCACCGGGCTGCAAGACTTCCTTGCTACCAAGCTCAACGTCCACAAGGAGATAAAAACCAAGTCGACCAGTATCGTTACGGCCGCCAGGAGGTTTAAAAAACACGATGATGAATTGCAGGTATTGCTACAGCGTCCACTTCATGGTACACCAGAGAAGACAGCTACAACAGCACCGTCGACTAGTCGTAAGGACACTGATATAGTGAAAGAGATAGATACTGGTGCCGAAGGTGACAGCGAGTCAGGCGCTGACGACATGCGTAAGAGAATTTTTAAAAGAAAGCAGCGGAGTTCACCTGAATCGATTGATAAACAGCCCAAGAAAATGAAGGACTCGGAACGAATCCTTTCCCACATGGATATGGCGCAGAACCCCGACTGCAAGAACCACGACAATAAAGAGACACCGGTCTGGGAGACAGTTAAATCGAGAAAAGACAAGAGGAAGCGAAACAAACAGCAACAGCCGAAACAGAAGAAGCCACGAAAAACAGCGATCAGACCTGAAGCGCTGATTGTTCGCCTGAAAGAGAAGGAAAAGTATAGCGAAATACTTCGCCGAATCAAAAGTGGCATCCCAGAGAAACAAGTCAGCTCTACAGTAGACAGGCTGTGTAAGACGAAGACCGGAGACGTGCTGATCATACTGTCGAAGGGCAACGTTGATAAGGGCCAAGCACTACAGAAGGCTATTGTAGACATCCTCAAAAATGATGCTACAGTCATCAGTAAAGAGCCACAAGAAGTCCTGGAAATAAGAGATCTCGATGACACCATAACGGAAAATGACGTCCTGGTAGCCTTGCAAAAGGTGGTCGGAGAGGGGTGCCAGATCCCAGTGGATGCAATAAGATCACTGCGTAAGGCTTATAGAGGTACCCAGACTGCCTTAGTGACATTGACAACTCCAATCGCGCAGAAGGCGCTTGGTGAGAATGGCAAGATTAGGATTGGCTGGGTTAATTGCCGAATACGAGAAGTAAAAAGACCATTGCAATGCTACAAATGCTGGCAATTTGGACATGTCGCTAGCAACTGTAAAGGCAATATAGACCGGTCTAAACTCTGTATTAAATGCGGGCAAGAAGGCCACAAAATCTCTGGCTGTAAAAATGCAGCTAGGTGTGCATTATGTACCGAACAACATGGCGCAGAGAATAATGCCCATCACGCTGGTTCCAGCAGATGCCCGGTCTTTAAGAAGGCACTCGAGAAGATGACGAACAGACGAACATGAAAATACTGCAGCTTAATCTCAATCATTGTGAAGCTGCGCACGATTTACTCATGCAGACCGTGCGCGAACTGGAGCTCGACCTGGCACTTATAGCAGAGCCATAAAAACACCTAAGCAGTCAACCATGGGAGACGGACAGCACAGCTAAAGCCGTTATTTGGTCTTGCGGCAAGCTTCCTTTCCAAAGTGTTGCCTACACCAGAGAAACCGGCTTTGTGGCGGCATGGATAGAGGGAATCCGATTCTATAGCTGCTACGCGCCGCCTAGTCTTAACATTGCTGAGTTCACTGATTTCTTGGATCGACTGACCGAAGATGCGAGGCAGCACTATCCAGTGGCAATAGCCGGCGACTTCAACGCTTGGGCAGTCGACTGGGGCAGCAGGGAGACTAATTCGCGAGGTAGAGTCTTACTGGAGGCCATGGCTGCGTTGGATTTGGTCCTGCTTAACAGTGGCGATACACCGACGTTCATCAGAGGAGAGACAAGTTCCATCATCGACCTCACCTTCGTTAGCAGCAGTCTAATTAGGCGGAGCAACATATGGGAGGTGATGGACATTTACACAGCCAGCGACCACAGCGCAATAATCTGGGAAATATCGACTGGTCGTGATCTTAGAGGAGCAAATAGGCAAGTCGACGCGATTGGGTGGAAAGCTAAACTTTTTGACCCAGATGCTTTCGCAGTAACCCTAAACAGTGACACTAAACTTACTGGTAATGCTGAGGAAAAAACCAAGGATCTAATGTTAAGAGTGGTTCAGGCTTGCGACGCAGGTATGCCTCGAAAACGGGGTATAAATCAGCGTCCATCGGTGCACTGGTGGAACGATCAAATCAGTGTTCTCCGTAAAGAGTGCCTTAGGAAGAGAAGAATATCTCAGCGTGGCTATGGGCGACATAACTCTGCTGAACTGGTGGCGGAGTACAAAGCAGCGCGCCGCCGGCTAAACAAAGCTATTAAAGAAAGCAAAAGAATATGCTGGCAGGATCTTATCAACGAGATAGAGAAGGACCCGTGGGGCAGACCGTATAAGGTGGCTTTAGTCCGCCTGAAAAACCAGTTGATGCCGTCACCCACATGCCCACAACTTTTGGAGAAGATCGTTGCTGCGCTGTTCCCTCAACAAGAAGAATTCATCTATTCATCAGTGCAGTGTGTGCCGGAGGAAATCCCGCCAATCACGGTGGAAGAACTTATGGAAGCGTGTAACCGAGTGGGAAACAATAAAGCACCGGGACTGGATGGAATTCCGAACATCGCTTTGAAAACAGCTATCAAAGCAGCACCGGCATTGTTTCTAGCAGTCTACGACACATGTCTCAGGGAGGGAACCTTTCCTCGAAAGTGGAAACAACAGAGGCTAGTGCTACTCCCCAAAGGAAAAAAGCCACCCGATGAACCGTCATCCTACCGGCCACTCTGTATGCTGGATACTGCAGGCAAGATACTAGAGCGAATAATCCATCAAAGAATTGAAGAAGTAGTGGAACCCCTCCTAGCCGACAACCAATATGGTTTTCGGAAAGGGCGGTCAACACTAGACGCGGTTAACCTTGTCGTCACCACAGCCAAGGATGCGATCGCAGGGACTAGATGGAAGGGTGGTACGAAGAAGTATTGCTTAGTAGCTACATTAGACATCAAGAACGCCTTTAATTCCGCTAACTGGGACTACATCATGCGGGCTTTAGAAAAGAAAAATGTACCAGGATACCTGTGTCGCATGGTAGCGAGCTACTTCACAAACAGGATCCTGAAATATGACACGAAGAACGGCTCAAGACAATATGAAATAACTGGAGGAGTTCCCCAGGGTTCGGTCCTGGGACCCCTTCTTTGGAACATCATGTACGATGGGCTGCTGGGGCTAACCTTGCCGCAAAATGTCAAACTCGTAGCATATGCAGACGATGTGGCAGTAGTTATCGTCGCAAAGGATCTCAACGAAATAAATCTCGCGTTCGACATAACTTTCGAGAGAGTTCACCAGTGGATGAAGACAGTAAAACTGCAGTTAGCACAGCATAAGACCGAAGCAGTGCTAATCACTAGTAGAAAACAAGTGGAAACTATCACGCTGGAAGTTGGAGAACATAAAATCACATCGCAACCATTCATTCGGTATTTGGGTGTGATGTTGGATGCCCGGCTCAATTTCAAGCAGCATGTGGTGCATGTGGATGCCAAGGCGTCAGTAGTGAGGACAAGCCTATCACGCCTCATGCCAAATGTCGGAGGTCCCAAGCAGAGCAGGAGGATGTTACTATCAACAGTTGTCACTTCGGTGCTGACCTATGGAATTCCCATCTGGGCTGGCGCTCTCGAAGTTCAACAAACAAGAAGAAAAGTCGCATCAATATATCGATTAGGTGCCCTGAGAATAGCCAGTTCTTTCCGCACAGTATCCGAAGAAGCGGTTTGCGTTATTGCAGGAATGCTGCCTATCCGTGTGCTTGCTGAGGAACGACGAGCCCTCTATCAGCGACGAAGAACATCTACGTTGAGTCCGGATGAGCTCAGAACGGAGGAACGGCAGTGCAGTATACGTCGATGGCAAACGCAGTGGGATGCCGCAGAAAAGGGTAGGTGGACGCACCGCCTAATACCACATGTGGATGCCTGGCTAAACAGAAATCATGGCGAGATAAACTACTACTTGACACAGATGCTTTCAGGACATGGCTGCTTTAGGGCATACCTTTATCGCTTCAAACACGATAACTCTCCAGAGTGCCCGTCATGTCCCGGAGTTACTGAAGACGCGGAACACGTGTTTTTTGCGTGCCCTCGATTCAACTCGTCGCGTAATGACCTGGAAATCGTTTTTAACAAGCGCATCCAACCAGAAGCATTAGTAAAAGCTATGCTATCATCGGAGGAGGTCTGGAACGCGACCAACATTTTTGCTACGGAAGTACTTAAGGAGCTGCGGTCCATTGAAAGACAAAGAGCAGGAGAAAAGCACGGATAGAGAAAAAGAAAATGTGACTTCAACAATCTGAGGGAAGAGCAACAGCTAGATCCTCTCCCCGCGAAGTAATGCCTAACGGCGGTTTCCGAGGGGGAAACAGAGGCTGGAGGCAGAGGGGGTTTTTTTAGTGGGTGGAAATCCCACACTACCGATCATCTTACTCTCATATACACTCCACGCGGTGTCTTTGAAAGATTTTTCCTCCTCCAACGCGAAAAAAAAAAAAAAAACACACACACACACACACACACACACACACACACACACACACACACATGTGCGCGCGCTGCGCTCGCACGCATGATCTCGCATGCCTACACCCATTTCTAGTTTCTAGTTTATATTTCCTTACTTTTTTTATGTTATTTTAGATATTATAGTACTACTTATTATAATATATGGAAGAGCGGGGCTTCCCAATACAGGCATTTTTGCTTACCGGGCAGCTCCATCCCTTACCATAAATGTACGTTCAAATTTTTAAAAATAAAGAATTTTGTATTTGTATTTGTATTTAATATATCTATGAAGTAATCTGTAATTAATTTTAATAACAAGTAAATCAAATTTTCCTCAAGAAAGCCAATTGATATAAATTTAATTAAAAATAGTAGCGGGTACATTTTAATAGGCAGACCAGTCGAAACATATTGCCCCTTTTATAATTGTTTATAAAATTTTGATTTTCATTAAATACTGGATGAACGCCGTGTCTCGTACTATATCGTTACCTAATTGTCAAGCCTTGGTTCAAAGGGCATATAATGTAATAAATGCGCCGAGTTCGCAAAATAGAATAGAATTTTTTCTACCAACACTACATTTACTTAAACTTTTTGAATCTTTTCATGCAGATGCGTAAGAATGTAGGACCGTTTGCCGATTGCAACGTTTTTATACTGGCAAATACCTTGTTTACTGTGATACTCGTAAAGTTCGTAGTCATGCCGGATGTAGGCTGCATAATACGAGTATGACTTGTATGCTCTAGCGTATAAAGCAAAATTTTCGTCTAAGATCAAGGCAGTCAGGATTAAACAGCCATTAAAAATTAAATTCTTATACTTAATCCCTCACACACCCTCCAAGTTTCAGGTCTCTACGATCAGCGGTTTAGGCTGTGTGTCCGTCAGTCAGTCATTTTCAGAACAAGGCATTTTATATGTACAGATATTGTATCGTTTTCCATAATTTTTATTAACCATCATAAAGTAATTTATTTCAGAGACAATATTTTCTTCAGAATTATTATTAAACTAACCTAACCTAATGTACTATATTTTATAGTATGACATAAAAAAATCCTGAAAATAACACGGTTCCATAATACTTAATTGCAAACGTAAGTATGTATGTTATGGAAAAATAAGCAATCCGGATTTATTATTTGGTACAAATATTAACTTTAGCTAACATGAATTTTATAGTAGGCGGTACATTGGTGAACTTGATGTCGTATTTCTTGGCCAAGTAGTCAAACTCGATTTCGCAGACTGTCTCCCATCCGTCCCTGGCCGCAGCTATCTGGGTGCCGATCGCCGACAACCAACTTCCAGTCATGGGGACCCCGTGAGCTGCACACATCATTCTCCTGTAAAATACGTATTATTTTGTATATTATTTCAACAATTTATCCAGTTAAGACAATGGGAACGGTTTACTAATGTTTCGGCGAAAAACTTTTCGCAATATGATTCATTTGGCAAATGTTTCATTTCCCAAATGTTTATTTTGGTAACCTATCGATGTTTAGAAACTCCTTTACTCGAATTTCATTTATCCGAAAACTTATCACCGACTTTTTAAAATCCATATGTTTTGTTTTTCCACAACTTCACAATTCCACAGATTCAGTTAATCACAGTGTTATTTGCCAACAAATTTAAAATCCCGAAAAACAATATCCATTTTTTCTATTTGCCAACTTAATCATTTGCCATCTTTTCATAATCTAAATGTTACGAAAAGCCGAAAGTATGTTTTTATTACCTACCCTACCCAACATTAGATTAAGACAACATTGGCTAATTTGCAGCGAGCGAGCGAAGCGAGCGAGCAAGACGGTACGGAGCGGAAGCGACTCGGATAGATTAGGTTCAAAGGCTAATGCGGGAGCGTAGCGGAGCGAAGCTCCCGCATTAGCCTTTGGTGTTAGTTATTTTTTTTATAACCACCTACAAAACCCCTTACCCACATAGCAAATTCAATAAAATATTTGGGAAACATTAAACGACGAAATGAATATTACGCTTCACACATAATTGTATGATCGCCTTTTGTACCCCTGACCTTTGCGGGATAATGATTTTGCGGGATAAATATATATTTGGCAAATGATCCTACGGAATTTCATGCAGTCGGATTTTGAATTATTTGTCAAATAAAAAAATGGATTTTAAAGCATTCGGCAAAAGAAAATATAGTAAATAAAATTTCGGACAAACAATAATTTGGAAAATGAAAAAAGGAGTTTCGTTTTCGGAATTTTAATATTCGGAAATGAGCTTTTCGAGAATATGATAGGTAACCGTTTATTTTTCTGAAACTGTAAACTTTTCAGGATTGTTATAAAACAAACCTAACCTAATCTAACCTAACCTAACCTACAGGATAGTCCTGAAATATATCCCGAATAGTTTACAGTTTCAGAAAAAAATAACATTTGGGGAATGAAACATTTGCCAAATGAATCAGTTTGCGAAAAATAATTCCCCGAAAAGGCAGTACACGCAACGGGGAACATTCAGTTATTTAAGTTTTAGAAACTTTTTTTGACAATCAATATTTGGATGTTTAACGACCGCTTTAGCCTAGTTGGTAGTGACCCTGCCTACGAAGCAAGAGATCCTGGGTTCGAATCCTGGTAAGAGCATTAATTTGTGTGATGAGCACGAATATTTGTTCCTGAGTTATGGATGTTTTCTATGTATTTAAGTATTTATTTATCTATATAAGTATGTTTATCGTCGTCTTATACCCATAATACAAGCTTTGCTTAGTTTGGGACTAGGTCGATTTGTGTAAGATTGTCCCGTAATATTTGTTTATTTATTTATTTATTTATATGTAAACAGGTTGGTCCATTTTGTCACTTAAGTTCTATGACCACGTTAGTAATTATGGCGTTTTGGCGCCACGTTTGGCGGTTTTGACATTTTGATGCCATGCTAAGTGTCTGTTCAAAATTATTCAGTTTTTTCACTCTCTTGAAAGTGACTATTTTTGATATAAAGTGATGTTAGAACTTAAGCAAAGATTTAGATGGATGAATATAAGTACTTCTCAAACTATATCTAGTACCTTTAAACGAGCAATATAATAATCATAATCTCAGAACCGGCTCCAACGATTTCGGTGAAATTTGTTATTTGGGGGTTTTCGGGGATGAAAAATTGATCTAGCTTGGTCTCATTTGCGACGTCTAACGCCATTTATAAAATAGAACTAAGTACTTTTTTCTAAAACAAATAGATAATTTACGTTGATCGGTAATTTTGGGTTCTTTGTTGTCATTGCAAGTTAGGACTTGTTTTCTGATGACAAAAAAGTGCATCTTTCCTGAGATAAATGTAAGTTATATTTTTTCTTTATGAGTATACCTGTTACTTTGCTATTATTATTAAGAAAAATAGTTTACCTATCAGGTAATATAAAAAAGTCCTTCAATATAATTGTTTTTCGCAAGGAGATAGTCATCATAACTTTGGTGGGTCGCTAACGACCCTGTGGGCAGAAAAAGTATATTTAATTGCTATTTATTATTTACTACGAATGATATAACAGAAGTGTTAGATAATTCCGATTTCGGTGATGATATTCAATGTAGGTACTGATATTTATATTGAACCTCCTGGCGATGGCAAAGTATCAGATGTTGATTTCAGTGATGAAGTATAGGGGTATTTCCATAATTCATCCCGTCGCCTGATACTTGCGCCTTCCAGTCTAGCTTTGAGACGTCCGTTTGCTGAAGGATATTATACATCCAGTAACGATGAGGAACTGGATAGAAGACGATTAATATGTCACTGGAACTAGACAGTCGTAGGACGGGGCGTCGAAAAGGACGTCGTGGGAGGGCGAGGAAGAGGACGCTGAGAATCAGTTAATCATCGTGAAAGGAATAGCAAAAAAAAAGGATAAGAAAAAGTAAAAGGATATGTGCCATGCTGTTAGGAGGCAGGATAACAGTGTTGTGTCTCTATCATCGACTGAGCACGGGGTTGAGCTTAAGCAAACAGCTAGAAGATATCCTGCTGCGATGGAATCGTGGATACGTCCCACAACCACATGTCATTTTCCAATACAATCAATTCGTGGGGGGCCTGAAACGACTGGACGCTAACGTAGAAGTATGTAGAATCGTAATGAGAAGTAATAAATGGTAAACGCCGGTTATTTTTTAGCTCATTGACGTCGCGGTGAATAATGCTCCACTCTTTAGCTCGTCAGTATTGCCGTGACATTGATACATTGAAGTTCTGAAGCAACATTGTCCATGTTTTGCTGCAGAATAATGCTTATCGAGCTTTCATTCTTACATTATGTCCAGAAAAAAAATAATTTAATCAATTTCACTCACATGACATACAGTGGGTCGAAAACGACCTTAGGTAACGCATTCGCCATGGGGGTCGTTTACGACCAGTTAAAAAAGAAACATTCTTCCCCCTCCAATCTCAAATGTTTAATAATGAGGTTTTTATAAGAAACCCTCAGGTACACACTATATCCAAAAATGGAAGAAATCGGAGACCAAAAATAGTTCTTAAATAATAACAACAACCTGCCAGAGGACATTAAGGCCCTCCGGGGAAAAAGTTTTAAAAATAAATTGACGAGTTGGCTTTTGGACGGATGTTTCTACAGTGTTAAGAGTATTTGGAGTATAAAATGACATAAATGTGGTATAATTTGTGATGGTATGTTTATATTTATTTGGAACTTGGGATTATTTATTGAATTTGTGAATTAATGTATAATGATTATTATTGTGCGTCTAATTTAATTTTATAATTGACATTGTAATTTGTATCTTTATTAATTAGTCGCCTTTCAATGACATATTTGCACGCCTGCATGCAGGCTGAATACACCGTGAACAACCATATCTATTAGACCTTACTGTACTGTGTTCTGGCAAATAAATACATTTGATTTGATTTGATTTGAATTAAAATAATAGTGGTTAAAAGTATTTTTTTAACGGAAACTTATTGATTGATATTTATGATTGATCCTCTGGTTGTCGAGGCAAACACACAAGACGGAAATGCTTATTTAAATGTAGCTTCTACTATAATATTCCAATTGACTAATTTACCTTACTTTATAAAATTTTTCGGCAATACCCAATCCTCTGTAGTTTGGTGCTACTACTATTCCTTTATCCATGTAGTAGGTATATAAATTAAACTCCTTTACGGGATTGTACTTCATAACACATTCAAAGACAAGGGCAAAATATTTCTTCTCTTCCTCGGTAATCTGTGTTTTGTTTTCCTGTTGACAGAAATTTTAATTTTGAACATTAGCGATACCTTGGAATATTAATGATGATCCTTGTGTCCGCTGGGTGCGGAACACATTCGACGATGAGCTGGGGTTTGAGGTTAGGAGAAAATGTAGGATCGACTTACAGTTGAGCTGATGATGGCGTCGTACGGCGTAAATGAGCTGAGGGTGATGGTTCTTTTCCCCAAGGATTGAGCTGGATGGTTTTAACTGTACCACATATGTATCACGAGACACTTTAAGTACCGGCCGGTATACGTGAGTAGCGAGAGGCGCGAATCGAGAGCAAGCAATGATATGTGTTCACTGTACGGCGCTAATTTTCGAGTGATTGATGATCGAGTGAGCGATGCCCGCGCGGTCACGTGACTAGGAATGAGTGAACGGATTGAATCGTTGATGCAACTGTCATACGTCACGCTTGGCGGGAACATCCTGGGGGGCCCGAGGAAGAGCCTCTTCTTGAGCTGAATCCAGTGGCAGCCTTGCTATCTTGAGCACAGGTCTGCGCAGATGTCCGAGTGTTGTGTCCAGATCCACAACTCGAATCACTCCATCCTTGCCAGGTATTGTGCGGGTAATTCGTCCCAGCTTCCATTGAAGCGGGGGCAGATCATCTTCCTTGATGAGTACTAGTTCGCCAACTTGAGGAGATGAGGAAGGGGAGAGCCATTTGGAGCGGGTTTGGAGGGTATGGAGGTAGGATCTGGTCCACAGTGTCCAAAAGCGTTGAGATAGAGCTTGTATGAGTTGGAAGCGTATAAGAGCAGACAATGGTCTGTCGTCAAAGGACAGTTCGGGCAGAGCAGTGAGCGGACGACCTATAATAAAATGTCCGGCAGTTAAGGGTTCAAAGTCTGAAGGGTCAGACGAAAGTGGGCAGAGAGGTCTGGAGTTGAGTACAGCCTCGATTCGTGCTAGAAGTGTGGAGAATTCCTCAAAGGTAAGGTGTTGTTCACCAATTACACGATAAAATAATTGTTTAGTAGATTTCACATTAATTTCGTGTAAAGAACCAAACCAGGGTCCCTTAGGGGGGTTCAGCAACCATTTGATGTGCTGATTGGCAAGTTTGTGTGCGATTGCATCATTATATTCGGCAAGAAAGTTCTGAACTTCTATGAGCTGATTTCTAGCGCCTACGTAATTCGTGCCGCAATCTGACCTAATAAGAACCGGTGTACCGCGTCGCGAGACGAATCATTGTAACGCCGCGAAGAAAGCTTCCGCAGTAAGAGCAGAGATGGCCTCCAGATGGACGGCCTTCGTTGAGAGGCAAACAAATATGCAAAAGTACGCTTTCAATAGTTTAGCGTTCCGTAACAGGCTAGACTTGACGAGAAATGGGCCGGCAAAATCAGTCGTGACTTGGCTAAATACGGGCTGAGGTGTGACTCTGTCTGCTGGAAGGTTACCCATGAACGGGGCTTGAGTTTGAGCGCGGCATCGGAAACATCTAATACATTTAAACACCCGGCGTCTGACTGCACGGCGTGCGGATAATATCCAGTATTGCTGGCGTAAAATAGCGTGTAAAGTGTCAGCGCCAGGATGGCAGTGTATTCTGTGGCAGTGTTCAATGATGAGGTCTACGAGCGGGCTAGAACTGGGCAGAATGAGTGAATGTTGAGTGTCGTACCTAATTGACGCATGAGAGAGCTGACCCCCGACTCTCAAGAGACCGTCTTTCACGAATGGCGAGAGGCGCTGGAGTCGGGCGGTACAAAGTTTACTAGTGTGAAGGCGATGAATATCATCTGCAAACTCATTTTGTTGAAAAACAGTGCGCCCCTACGTTCACCAACTGATAAGGGCCCAGAGCGCCGTGCTTCTGGGTTGTGCTTACAATTAAAAATAAATCGCTTAATACAAGCCGTCACTCCGATGAGCTTGTCAAGAGAGCTGAAGCGAGTGAGCAGATCGTCATCAAGATCGGGAATCGCTATATGAGCTGGCACCTTTTTCGGCTTAAGGCCTGGTAAGGCATGATGACCTAAGGCGGTTGGCATCTTGGGCCAAGTGCGAGGATAATCTTTAAGCCAGCTGGGAGACCACCAGAGGTCGTGTGTTGAAAGAGATTGGGCTGACATACCCCTGCTGGCACAGTCTGCGGGGTTAAGATTCGTGGGAACATGTCTCCACGTGGAGCAAGTCGAACTTGACGTTATTTTAGCCACTCGGTTGGCCTCGAACGTCTGGAGTCGATGAGGGGGCGTGTTGAGCCACGCTAAAACTATTGTACTATCTGACCAACAGATTTATTGGTCAATAGTAATGTGATCTGACAGTTCAGCTGACACACGAGTCATGAGCTGTGATAAAAGAGCGGCAGCTGAAAGTTCGAGCTTAGGAATTGAGGGGCGATTCTTAATAGGAGCGACCTTTGACTTGGCAATGACTAGATGTACATTGACATGGCCGGTGGCATTGAGCTCATGAAGGTAAACGACAGCGCCAAAAGCAGCCTCCGACGCGTCTGCGAACCCAAGAAGTGAGTAAGTGGAAGTAGGCTTATATTTGCAAATGTGCCGAGGTATGCGGAGATTCGAGAGTTGAGGAAGATCTTGGGCGATGTACTGCCACTCTGTGAGAACTTCATCGGGAATGGGGTCGTCCCATCCCAGTTTTAAAAGCCATAACTTCTGTAGAAGGATCTTTGCGCGGAGGATGACTGGTGTGACCCAACCGCTAGGGTCATAGAGAGATGCTACGGTGCTGAGAATAGAACGCTTTGTGACTTGAGGGAGCGGGGGAAGAGAGATGCGATAAGTAAACTCATCCGATTGAGGAATCCATTGTATACCTAACACTTTAATGGAATTCGATTCTGGGCTGATGTCAAAGTCCTTAGGCATGTCACATTGGTCATCTGTAAACCGGTCAAGGAGCTGGGAAGAGTTTGAGGTCCATTTACTGAGCTGAAAGCCACCTAGGGCAAGCAAGTCAATTAACTCGTTTTGGAGTGCCTGTGCAGATTCTACAGAGTCGTGACCACAGAGTAAGTCATCAACGAAAATTGAATGGCGAAGGGCATGAGCAGCTTGCGGGTAGCGATGACCATCGTCATCGGCCAGTTGAAGCAGAGTGCGAATGGCATGGTACGGGCTAGACCGTAGACCATACGTGACGGTATTGAGCGCATATGTGAGCAGAGGTTGGTCAGGTGACGATTGCCAGAGAATGAGTTGATACTGTCTTTGATCTGGGTGGATGAGTATGTTCCTGAACATCATTCTGATGTCAGTACTGAAAACTACAGGATGTGTCCTGAAAGACATAATTATGTCAACAATATCTTGTTGAAGAGCTGGACCTGTGTGCAGACAATCATTTAGACTGACCCCATTTGAGCTTTTACTGCTACCATCAAATACAGTGCGTAGCTTGTCTGATTTTGCTTTGAAGATGGCATGATGAGGGATATAGAAGTGAGGTTTGTTCGCAAAAATACTGGGGTGACAAGGTTACATATGTCCTAATTTGAGATAATCATTCATAAAGTCAACATATTTAGAGCGGAGGGGCGGATTTGTTTGTAGCTTCTTTTCAAGTTTGAGAAATCTACGCAGCGCAATAGCATGAGTGTTTCCTAAGGTTGGCGCTTCTGGTAGAAAAGGCAATGTGACCATATAGCGGCCTGATGCTTCTAGAGTGGTTGTGGTGCGGAAAATTTCCTCGCACTGCTCTTCTAACGGGCTGGTCTTTATATGAGGTTGGAGTTCTTCTGACTCCCAGAACCTCTCAAGGCTTTTACATATTTCATGGGCAGATACATCGGATTCTGACTGTGAGCTAATAATATGAGCTGAAATACACTGGTTCGCCGGTGCTGCATGCAAGTCCTCAATGGGTCCTATCAATGCAAAGGCAAAAATCGTGCCGAAGGCTATGGGCTTCCCCCGGCCTAATGAGACCTTAGTCCCATCCAGAACTTGGCCGAGAACGTCAGAACCTAATATGAGATCGATGGGAGCTGGTGTATGGTATTCTTGATCCGCTAAGGGAATCGGTGGGTGGCCTCTCACGCATGCGAGGTGAGGGACCTCTTGTAATGGTAGATTGCCAGTAACATTTTCTAAAATATGCGCTGTAGCCGTTATCGTAGGTGTGTCATGTTTTGTGGGTCGACATACTATTGTGATTGAGGCCTTTGAGTTCTGTGTGTGTTGGTTGCCCACTCCTGAGATCTTAAGTGATTTTGAGTTGAGCGGTAAATTTAAAATTCGAGCCATGCGCTGAGTTATGAGCGTTAACATGCTACCACAATCTAACAAGGCTCGTGCTGTGTGAAAATGGCCATGTACGTCTGCTATTCTTAGCGAGACGGTAGGCAATAATATAGGTAACTTATTTACATGCTCTTCACGTTGAGTGGAATAACACAAATAATAATTCTCTTTTTGAGCTGATATCGCGGAGTGGGCTTGTGATGTCTGTGTGTGAGCTGAGTGTGTGTGTTTTGGGTGTGAACGTATGCGCTGAGTTTGTTTACGTTTATCTATCGTAGCTAGTCATTGTTGACCACCTACACGAGAACCACTGGGCGAGCGGGACTGATTGGGTGGGATGTTCTGAGACGGGGGATTCTTACGTGAGGCGTGTGCCGAAAAATGTGGTTTCTCATGAGCTGGGCGCTGTTTGGGCTGATCCCTTAGGTGCGGAGGTAGCAGATGAGCGGAGGAGTGAGTTGGAGAAGACGCATTGGGGCGGTGAAGGGATGTGTGGTGGACATCCTTCCCACACTCCTTGCAAGCCCGCGTGGACTTGCATTCATTTTCGTAATGAGGGCCTAAGCAGCGCCGACAGCGGTTGCGAGCTTTAATAAAGTCCCACCGGCCTTGGATCGGTTGGTCATTGTACCGTGGGCAGGCGATGAGTTTATGTCCTCCATCGTGACAAAATGGGCAGGGCATATTATTGGCGGTGGGGGTGGTATGAGCGGGAGGCTGAGCTGAGTAGACTGGCCTGTGCTGAGTTGGGGGTGGGGTGCGGTATTCTGGGCGACTCCTCACCGGGGCTATGGGCCGAAATTCCTGATAGGGGGCGCGTCGAGGCGGGCTTCGAGGAGGGACAGCGGGAGACTGCCTGCGATATTGGCCAGACTGTGGCGAAGGCTGATTGGCTCGTGAGGGGCCCGGGCTGGCCCACTCGGTCTCTACACACCGGGCGTGCTCCTCTAAAAAGCTGATCAAATTATTGAGGGTGGGCAGAGTTTGGCGAGATCCATATTTGCGCTCGAAGAGGGTTCAGAGTTCACCTTTAAGTTTCCGTACCACAATGGATACGAAAACGTAATCGCTCTCCTTCATGGGCAGATCTAAATTATTAAGCGCGCTTTGCGCGGAAATGAGCGGAGTTAAAAAGAGTGCGCGAATGTCTGAGCGCACATGAATTATTGGGAGGCCCAGGATAATGTCTACAAAACGATCGATCAAGACGCGACGATTTTAAAAACGCCTGGTCAAAATGTCCATGGCCACGGTGAAATTTTCATTGGTGAGCTGAAGGTGGGACACCATACTGCGAACCTCGCCTGATAGACATGAGAGCAGGTAATGGAGTTTTACAGCATCCGAGATTGTGGCCATGTCATCTGTGAGACTCCTGAAAATGGCGATAAAGGAAGGCCAATCTTCTACTTTTGAGCTGAACTTAGGGAGAGCAATCTTGGGCAGAACGGCTGCAGGGGTGGGTGAGGTGGAGGGATGAGATGTTTGCGGGAGTGTCGCGGTCTCACTTAATTTTGAAAAGTGACCAATATGTCATTGTAGTTAGCAATGGCACCATCGTAGCTCCTCGTGTAGATGGTCTCAAGGTCATCGGAGAGGCCCTCGTCATCCAATATTTCATGGAAGACGTCTTCTAATTTCCTCTTGTGTTCTTCTAATTTCGGATACCGCGCTGTAAAGTCGGTGACCGTGTATTTAGTCGTATCTTTGGCTAGAACGGCCACAGCGATCTCCTTGAGCTGAGAGATTGCCTTCAGTGCCTCACGGAAAATAGCCGCTTGAGTGTTGGAAGGCATGGTGTTGAGTGGAAAAAAAATCGAACGTGGATAATAAAAGTAATTCACTATATATTGAGCTGATAAACGTTTAAACACTGAGCGGAGATTACAGGGTGAGCAAACTGTTTATTATTAAGTAAACAAACTTAGCGCAAAACAAAAGAGCAGCGAGATTGCGTGGTATCAACTGTATATACCTACGTAGATAAATGCACAAAGCTATGCAGGCAAGGGCCGAAGTACAAAAGGTATCAAATATGTATATGAAACTGAACACCTCTGGTAACTCTAAATTGAATACACTAAAACAAAATTTATTGTATTATTATTCACACTTATATAAAAACACCAACCTATATATAGCCAAGTCAGCTAAATAGCCTGTATACGGCAAGAATTGTGAAGTTATTTTATAAACAACCCAGAAAAAAAAATTATAAAAAAAAATTAATGCGATATTTATTGCAGTTATATTTTTAACACGCTGTATATTTTAATTTATTGAGCTAAGTCTATAAGCACTGTATGTGAGTTTCTAAACGAAATCAATATAAGTAAACATAAACTAATGAGAGATCAAGCAACTATTATTAAATTTATACGGCAATAAATTTAATATGTAATTGACAACATTTCAAAAAAAAAATCATTCTTGTTATTTTGCTTTTATAATAGCTGGTTAAAAATCAGACTACCCGTGTTTCTCGGTTTTCCTTTATTTTGCTTAAATTGGTTGTTAGTAATTAATTAATGAAATGATCATTAAAAAGTGAAAGGTGATTATAACAGACTGAAATGTACGATGTATGGGAAAGATTCGTCGCTAACCTCTAGACCAGTGGTGGTGTAGGGGTAAAGCACGCAGCACGGAACGCTGAGGACCTGGGTTCGATTCCCAGCATTGGTCTATTTTCTGGGGTATTTTCTGTGCATCTATATTTCAGTTTGTATTTAGTTTGAAATATATGGTTTCATGGGATGACCGTAAAAGTAATAAAAAAATGAAGTTGAAAAAATAAATAAAAAAGATACTTCATATCTGACTTGTTTAAAGTTGCACAGTAGCGCCATCTCTTGGTCCAGGTGAGCGGGTAGCTCCGAAGGAGTGTTAAAGTCTCTCGGTAGAGGGCATAAACATAGATGAGTGCTTTATCACTGCATTAGGTGATTATAACAGACTGAAATGTACGATGTATGGGAAAGATTCGTCGCTAACCTCTAGACCAGTGGTGGTGTAGGGGTAAAGCACGCAGCACGGAACGCTGAGGACCTGGGTTCGATTCCCAGCATTGGTCTTTTTTCTGGGGTTTTTTCTGTGCATCTATATTTCAGTTTGTATTTAGTTTGAAATATATGGTTTCATGGGATGACCGTAAAAGTAATAAAAAATTGAAGTTGAAAAAATAAATAAAAAAGATACTTCATATCTGACTTGTTTAAAGCTGCACAGTAGCGCCATGTCTTGGTCCAGGTGAGCGGGTAGCTCCGAAGGAGTGTTAAAGTCTCTCGGTAGAGGGCATAAACATAGATGAGTGCTTTATCACTGCATAAGGTGATTATAACAGACTGAAATGTACGATGTATGGGAAAGATTCGTCGCTAACCTCTAGACCAGTGGTGGTGTAGGGGTAAAGCACACAGCACGGAACGCTGAGGACCTGGGTTCGATTTCCAGCATTGGTCTTTTTTCTGGGGTTTTTTCTGTGCATCTATATTTCAGTTTGTATTTAGTTTGAAATAAATCCTGAAGTTATAAAAATAATACATTTTGATGGCGTTTTCGGTTATTTATTAGAGTACCTGTACTTCTACCACATAATTAAAAACTGCATCATAATCTTTTGCCATTTCTACAAAAAAGTGTCCACGAAAGTGAGGCGGTTGAAACGCTCGAATAATGACCCACTCCATTAATATAAAAGGTGTCTTAAAGTTAATGAATTGGGTCAGTTTTTAGTCATACTTTTGACGCAGTACGCCTTGAACGTGGATCAATGTATATGGAAACATTTTTCAGGCAAGATAAAATCAGAAAATATTTACGGGGCTGTTAAGTAAAACTGGCGGTGACCTATCATTTCGCCGATTTTCACTACGCAGATTTTTCTTTCTCAGACAACTATTTGCAGCCCTTTCTTTTGGCTGAGTAACGTTTGGTATAATTTCGTTACGCTTATTATTTTGTTTCGCCGAGTAGTCGGTAAGAAGAAAAGCGATACGCAGAGTAACGTTATGACGATTGTTTGTTTCGGAATTGTTTCAGTTAACGGTACAACTGTTGCATTTTTACACATTTAATATAAAATCGCCAGCAAAAATTAACTGATTGTAATGACTAGGTATACTGTTATCAAAAAGTAAGTATGTATTAAGTAAGACAACATTGCTTTATTTTCAGCAAGCGAGCGAAGCGAGCGAGTAAGATGGTACAGAGCGGAAGCGACTCGGATAGGTAAGGTTCAAAGGCTAATTAGCCTTTTGGTGTTAGTTTTTTTTATAACTACCTAGAAAACCTTTAACCCAAATAACAATATCAATAAAACATTTGAGAAACATTAAACAACAAAATGAATATTACACTCCATACATAATTGTATGGTCGCCTTTTGTACCTCTGACTTCCTCTGACCTCTGACTCGGATTTTGCGGAATAAATATTATCTTTGGCAAATTATCCTACGGAATTTTACGCAGTTTAATTTTGAATCATTTGTTGAATAATCTGATATGAGCACTGAAATAGTTCAACCGTTTAAAAGCGAAAAATTGTTCTAGCAAATGTTCAAAATGTGTAGTGATTAAATAATACGCTAAACGAATTTCTGTCAATATTTGTTCAGCTTACCTACTGACTCATAAGCCAACTAAAATAGCTGCTAAAGGTTGAGTTACGAAACGTTGGTCTGCGAAAAAATACATCTACGAAAAAATCCATCGGCGTACCGTTACTCGGCCAAACGTTGTCTGCCATTCAATAATCTGCGTAAAAATTGTCGGCGAATAATTAGGTAACCAAAACTAACCCAATTACCAAATATAATTCATTTTAAAATTAATAAATAATAATCACGGGGCAATAGACACCAATTGACTTATTCCAAACTAAGCAGAACTTGTACTATGGTTAGATAAACTTGAATACAAAAACAGATCTCGTATTTAGTTATAATCACAGATAAACAAATAGCTCCATTTCCTTATTGCCAACGGACGTCTAGGCGTGGGGAGCGTTTTGGGTATTCGAGCGTTTGTTCCGAATTACTTTCGTGGACCCATTGTTATAGGAATGGCAGAAGATAATGATACAGTTTCTAGTTATCTGGTAGAAGTAAACGAGCTCTAATGTATAACTGAAAACACTATCAAAATCAATACCCAATTCACATGATCAGATCAAGATTTAAAATGCTCGAATAATGACCCAGATGAGGCCGAAAATGTAACTCACTAATGAACTGAAACAATTACTTTGCTCACCCGCGACCAAGGTCGCGGCAGCAAAGGTCGAGGAGGTTGTTTCAGTTCATTAATATGGACCTCCGCAAAGTAACGCCTGATTCAATAAATTATTTGTAACTCACTAGTTCAGTAACAGCCTAATGAGCCATCTGCACTTACCGTCAGATCAGATAGTGCTCAATTCCTAGTCAGTTTTAACACGTTCATGGACAGTACGTTTAGGAACGTAAATTAAAACCCTCGTGATACGGCATTACCGCTGTAGACGGTGGTACCGGTCGCACCAAAAGTTGAACTGCGTCCACAGCCGGTTATTTTTCATAGCATTTGTAGGAAGCCTATGACTCTGTGCTGCTTTAGGCTGAATCACAAACAGCTAGTGTCACAGCAAACACTCCTTCTCTTGCACACACGGTTGTCTCAGTCACACATACAAAAAATTACTTTGTATTGTGGCATACGTCTGTAGCTGGACAATTTACATAAGTACACAATCTTCGTCTATGGCCGTTACTATGCCACAACATTTACTTTCAAAACGAAACAACATGACAATCCGTCCCCAGAGGTGATGATACTTTGTATGAAAAATTTGTTTCCCGTAGCACAAAGTATTGACCGTGAACGTGTTAAATTATAAAACAAGTAAATATAACATGAGACTGTTACCTCTGACATGATTTCCTCAATCCATGACGTTATGTCCGTACTTAAACACATCATGGAGAGCCCCATGATTTCTTGAACGTCATCCGAGTCATCAGAACAGCAAATGGTCATATGATAGGTTGGCATATTGGCTTTGTAAAGTTGTCTGCGCCGTTCGAGTGCTATAGGATTATTCACTATACCTGAAAAAAGGTTTAAATAAAAACGCGTTTACACAGTCTACATGCATTAGTTTTGGTTGTATAATAAACGAGAGCGGACTTGCACAAGAAGCCATGTTGAAGGGAAAAGAAAGAGAGCGCTATACGCCATGTAAGAGTCGGACGATCTCTATTAATACGTTTCCAATTAAGCAAATAGAATTTCGTAATACTAAGCAGTTTTTATGGAATCCAGGCAGATTACGACGTGGTGGTAGCTTAGACGATTTAAGACGGTGGTAGTATTGGTTTTACTTAAGTATGTTAGATACAAGTTCATACGTATTTTTTTCGAAAAGTAAACGAATTTTGTTAAAAATTTACAGGGCATATAAGTGCCATAGTTCGAAATATAACTTATAACAAATATTTGGTTAACTCAGTCAAAGTCGTAACTTCTTTTAATTGGTTTATTTTTTTTTAATTTAATTTGTAGAGATAATCCATTGCTAAGTTATTGAAGCCCCCTGTTCTCCATACGTCCCTATTTTGAATGATTTTCGGCCAGTAGTTAAGGCCCTAAGGCTTTTGGCGCTAATCGATTTTAGGTATTCTATACACTCGTGTATGTGTGCGTGAGAGCGGCTAGAATCCAAGCCATGCGTAAGCGCGAGCGACACGAGTTCCCCGTCCGGTGGCCGAAGGAGAACTAAAGAGCAGCACTCACGGCGGATATGGGGGAAGCACGATGGCTCAAGATAGGTTTTTTTTAGACTGCGCATGTATTTAGGTATGTTCATCGTATTACTAAAACAAATACACATTTTAAAAATGTAGCAACACTACGCCCTAGAAAACATCGTGTTTTATTAACATTCAAAAAGTCATGACCTGTCGTGCAGTATTTACGTCGTACTACGAATTTATTTTATTTTTTAGAGACGACTTTGGATTTTTTTCTATCGAGCGAACCGAGTAATCGTGTTTCGATAAACACTTGCCATAAGAGTGAATCCTCAAATATCTTACACATGAATTTCAGGACTATAGTTTTGCTAGAGGACGAGATTAAATGAATGCAATAAACGCGTTAAAAGCTCAGTAGGGCCTTAAGAGGATACGATGCACACCATTTCCCCATACAAACGTAGTCCCCTGTTAATAGCCTCCCTGGATAATAGCTTTAGTGCCAATTTTTTTTACTGTGTAATCTGTATCTACCACAGCTATGCCCCTATGTTTCGTTTTTTTTTTCCATATTTTAATCAACATAAGAAATATGAGCTTTCAAAAACTGAAAAAATTGCCCAATTTCAACGTCATTTTCAGACACTGAAGAGTGTCTGAAAAGAATCCCTGGTGCGGCCCGTGCCGAAGTAACGAGGAGGAGGACTTACCCTTCTTCGCCGCCGACCTCGCTGACTGGCCACGGCACGGGTGAATTTATGGAAGGCACTGCACGCACACGACACCGCTATTTATTTGTAATTATGGGGTTTATAATGCAGGAGTTCTTTTTGCACGCGACACATACAACAGCTTAGTTTTTATTTTTTTATGAAGGAATATGACGTGACAGCGGATGACGTATGCCGTGGCATCAGGGGCTTATGGCCAGCAATAACCAGGCTTGCCCACCTCCTTGCACACGGCAAAACGGCGCAACCATTCTCCCGGCCTTGAGAACCTATGGTTCTCAACAATCAAAGACCTTACATTGAGGCAGAAGAATGATACGCATGAAATGGAAGCAACTAATATGAATAACTTACATATATCTAATTAAGATATATACTATTTATTCTACTTAGTATGAAGTAAAAGCGAAAGATAAATAACTTAGAAGAATCTCTAACATGGATCCAAAGAAACTTATTGGACATGTATTATGCGTAAAAGAAAATATTTACAATGTAGGCATTAGAAAATGTGTTAAATTGCTGTTATATTTCCAATATTTACTGTTAGAGTCCTGGGAAATCGTTGAAATCCTATACAATTTCTTGCATGGGATCACTTTGGGTCTATTATTTTGTTTATTTGACAGCTTCTCAAGCCTCCGAAACCGTGTTAAGTTACAGTTCATATTATTAGTGATGGGACCGAAGGACCAGGCCGTGTCTTGCATTGCAGAAAGCGTAGGCACTCTGCCCATGATGACATAGCCAAGCGTAGTTTCTAGAGCTGGAGGCGCGGGAATTGTCGATGTGCTATCTTCGGATGAAGGAAATACGCGGCCACCAAGTAACAGATGCGGAAACAACTGTGCCCCTAATATGACTTCTATTTCACCTGGAATGTACCAACTGTCATCTGCTAGTGGTAACCCAGCTAGGTGTCTCATTTTGGAGGTATCTACCAATGCCATGGGCAACTTCTGGGTAATTGAGTCTACTACAAGCAGCTGCAGATCATAAGTGACATCCGAAAAGCGCGATTTAACTTTGAGCGACACGTAACCAAGCACATTTGTGGCTAATGAGCCTAATGTCGTGATGGTGGAATGCATGAGCGTTTTAACATTTAACTTCAGCTTCTTACAGCAAGCAGTCGTAATCAAATGATTTTGAGATGCGCTATCCAATATGCATCTTATAGACATAGGGTAACCCTTATCTGTCATGGCATGAACTTTTGCAGTCGACAGAAGAACTTCGCTGCCTTGCGTTGCTGACTGCATTTGGCACGTATATGTGACAGAATCACCAGCGAAAGCTGGGCCTGCCGGCGGGCGCGGATGCATTGGAAGCGGTTGCTGCGGTGGCAGTTGTGACGACTGCATATGTCCGCAGGTTGGCTGCCCGCATGGCGGTTGCTTGGAAGGCAGTTGCACGTAGGGCGACTGAGTGAAGGGCGACTGCACGCAGGGCAGCATGGCGGCGGGCGGGTGCGATGACGACGACTGCGCTGGCAGCAAGGGTTCTCCTATAGTAGCTGCGGTTAAAGGCGCGTTATTTTTAACCGAGTCAAAATGAATCAATGAGTGATGTTTTTGGTTGCATAACTTGCACCGAGATGATGAATTACAACGAGAATTAGTATGCTTGTAACTTAAGCAATTAGTGCAATATTTATTATTTCTTACAAAATCATACCTAACCTTAACTGGCAAGGATTTAAATCGCGGGCATTCGTACATGTTATAATGATTAGTATCATTGCACACTAAGCACTTTGAGCTGGAACTTAACTCGCGGTCAGTGATAGCAAATGAGTGGGATGTCAAATTTTGATGATGTGAGCGCGGTTTGTTATGAGAATAATTCGACTGTGACGTATTAGCAGTCGTATTAGGAGTAGCGGAATGAGAAGATGAGACCGTGGTAGATCGTTCTAAAACTTTGACCTGATGCCTTATGTATTCAACTAAGTCCGAACAATGTGGCATATCATTTGCGCGCACGTGAAGTTCAAATGCCTGGACTAATTGCGGGTCTAAACGCTTCTGCGCAAAATGCATGAAAATAAAATCGGCCAGGTCACTAATATCGAGCTGCCTTAAAGCACTGATTGATGCCGAAAAACGTTCGATGAATTCGTTCAGCTGAACAGCCGTATTGGAAACTTGCTCCAGGTCTAAAATTTTGTTAAGGTACATTGTACCCAAAGCTCTCTTGTCCTGGTACTTAGTAACAAGAGCTTTCCATATTTGCGGATAATTTTCAGCGTTGGGGACAATACCTGCAAACACTGCCAGTGCTGTGCCGCTTAGCTTTCCCACAAGATAATGTACACGTTGAGCGTCACTCAGCTGCGGGTTTTCCTGAATATTTATTTTAAAAGACTCGTAAAATAAGCTCCACTGTTCAGGTTGCCCGTTAAAGCTCGGTATCTCTATGGGTGGTAACTTAATACGTAAGTCGGTACTCTTAGGGCCTATAACTTTTGTCTCCACACTAGACACGTTGCTCTTCACCAGTGCGCTGGAGCGCACATGTGAGACATAAGAGTATATAGTTTCGAATGCCGACCATGTTGAAAAATTTGGAACGAATTTTGGATTTATTTCCATTTCCAAGAAGTTTGCTTCGTCACACATGTCGTTGAACTGAGAGTACAATTTATCCAGATTAGAAGTATTTGCTAAACATTCTTGCATGCTGTGCATTTCTGAGAAATTTACTTTTTTAGAGATGTCATATAAATTATTCATCTGTGCAAATATTGCCTGTTTTTTAGCTACAGTTATGTTTAATTTCTTTGCCAAATCCATTTTTTATAAAAATTTTAACAAGAAGCGAAAAGTAATTTAAAATGTCGAACTGTCAAAAAAAAATTTTCTATCAAATTTTTTATGATTATATTACAATGATAATACAAATTCTAATTATGAAGCGGTAAGGATAAAGCGATGCGGGATGAGAGCAGTAACTTTGCTATACACAAAGGCGATGCGGTGATAAAGCGATGACGTGCACGTTTTTTTGCGACTAACTGTACTAAATGACTATGTACATAATATGAGCGATAGCGCAATGTAAGGTCTCTGGTTGTTTACCGGTTCGATCTGGACCAAATGGTGCGGCCCGTGCCGAAGTAACGAGGAGGAGGACTTACCCTTCTTCGCCGCCGACCTCGCTGACTGGCCACGGCACGGGTGAATTTATGGAAGGCACTGCACGCACACGACACCGCTATTTATTTGTAATTATGGGGTTTATAATGCAGGAGTTCTTTTTGCACGCGACACATACAACAGCTTAGTTTTTATTTTTTTATGAAGGAATATGACGTGACAGCGGATGACGTATGCCGTGGCATCAGGGGCTTATGGCCAGCGATAACCAGGATTGCCCACCTCCTTGCACACGGCAAAACGGCGCAACCAATCCCTGATATAAACAATAAAAGAAAAAACACAGGGGCATAGCTAAATCTGTCATCTAATTAGTTTTGAACAAAATAATTTTATTGGTCCAGTTTTCGAGAAGAAAACAGGAGACTACGAAATGCTGTTTTGATCAATTCGATGGCCCAAACGAATAAACGTGCAAAGGCCCTTACACAAAAAATTTTTTTGCTTGCTATGCTTTTATATACCCTAAGGCACGTTGTGAATTTTTTTAAGCCAATCCGATTTACCGCTTATGAAAAATATGTATTTAATTTTTATTCGTTGGTAATTTTCCATATAAATTAACACGAATAAGATTCCAAGAGAGTGTTGCCGTTTTAACAATTTTGTTACTATACACGAATAAACGTGCAATGGTTTTCTACATTAACTTTTTTTTATTTCAATTTTAGTAATACTACTTTGCACGTTTATTCGTATTAAACTTTGTTAGCAAGATTCGTGTAAACTAGCATTACACCTTTGATCGCCTTCCATCTTGTCAGCCAAATTTTAGTCATACTAGCTTTCACATACTACTCATTAACGTTTGAGTCAAGAATAAAAATCATTTTAATAAATTAACACGAACAAAATTGCAAACGCCGATTGCAAAATCAAATCAAATACAAAAATAGAGGTTAATGTACATTGCGCTTAAAGCAATTGCACTTTTTAACACGAATAACGGTGCAATGAGCCATAACACAAAATGACCTGAAGATTTATGATTCGAATAAAAAAATAAAGAGGTTTTTCACTATTTACGGGAAAATGGTTAAAAATAAGGGTCAAATATTTACGCAGTTTTGTAGGTACTTTTGATATCTATCTAATGATAATATTATAAGCATATATATTATTATAACGGCTGCCAGAACTGTCAGTTATCTTCGTTAAAGTTGATTTTATTTTTCCTGTAAAGAAGTCGTTTTACGATTACACGTTTATTCGTCTGGGCCATTGAATTTTACGCACCTTTTAACGGTCTGAGCTGCAGTTGTCCCGCTCTCGCTGTACTGACACGGAGGGGTTCGGGCGAGACAGCGACATTTCATTAAAATACCTATTTCTCAAAAGTCTCTCTAACTATTTGTGGTTCCGCCAGCACCCACTTTATAGTATTCAGTCCGTGCTATGGTGTGGTATTTAGTCGCGGTTTGGATTCACGTGGCCGACATAGCCTACTTAGTCTAATTTCAATTATGTACAAACCGAAACATCGACTCATATGACTGTCATGCTGTGTTATTATTTCAATAAATAAATAAATGACGTAAATAATCATTCAAAATATTTTTTTTTCTAGAAATGACACAACATAGTTGTTTATTTATTTGTGTCTTACCTGTTGCTCTATTCAGAGACTCGTCTCTAATAAAATAATTAATTAATAAATCGAGAGCGTCATTCATCCGATCCGGTGGGAGATCCTGTATCCTTAGATTCAACACAATTCCATCTTTTCTTTTCCCTTCAAATCTACACCACACTTGTTCAGATGACATTATTGAATATTTTTAAATAAAATGAGCATATAGCAGTACCTAGTCGAGGCGTTTGAGATGGCTGCACTGTTTTATATACCTCACATTTTACACAAATGTTCTATGTGTGTAACAATAATAGCTTATCGTCTCTTACTTGTAGGGTTCCCTAACTGAAAAGAAGAAATCGGACCATTTTAGGATTACTTCGTTGACCATCAGTGGCGCGTGTTTGAGTGCTGGCATGTATGTGTTCATACTTCATTCAGTATGTTGGTGTTAGTTTGTCGGAATCGGGTTATAGGGTATCATATATTATCATAAAAAGCTTAGGGCTCTCACTTAGTCCCTTACAATTGAAAAAAATGTTTTCAGATGATTTAATTGTATTTAATTGTTTGATTATTTATTGTTTTAAGTTAGACTAGACTAGACCATTTTAGCTGTCGATCATTGCTGTAGTAATTAAGTAGTAAATAATTTATAAATATAATTTTTCTTTTTAGGCACACCTTTATATTCGCATGCTGGTGATGCCGGCGAGAGCGCAGAACATACTCATTTTATGTACCTATCGAACATCTCTGTAACCGCTACTCAAGTGAATAAATATATGATGATTTTATGATTTATGATTTTTTTAAGTCCTTGCGAGCAAAATAACAATCCTAACCTGTTTGATATCGGTGCCTCAAACAAGCCAACAACAGCAGACCTAGTCCTTACCTGCATATAATAATAACAATAATAATTCGTGGGACGATTGACACCAATAGACTTAGTCCAAAACTGAGCAAAGCTTGTACTATACTAGACAACGGATCAACATACTTATATAGATAAATGCATACTTAAATTCATATTAAACATCCAAGACTCGAGCACAAACATTCGTATTTTTCACACAAATATCCGCTACGACCGGGAATCGAATCTGATACCTCAAGCTTCATAGTCAGGTTCTCTAACCACCAACCAACCAATGACCGATACATTTTTTATTATAAGTTAACTCACGGGTTACAAATGAATTTCTGACATAGAGTAATTGGTACAGTTTACCACAAAAACATGTACCTATCCATCTAATCTTCCACAAGGTGAAAAAATGGATACATATTTTTGTAGTTAACTGTTTTGTTACCGTATCTATAAAGAATATACGATTATACACGACGGCCATTCTCAGAATTGCAAACATTTGCGCGTCCGAGCTATTAAGTAGCTCTAAATATAATCAAATACGAGTGAAAATATTTTTTTCAAATAGTTTTTAAATTTATCTAAAGGTTTTAGAAGGAATTAGCTTTATATTGTTTATTTATCATACTTATTTTATTTTTCAAACCCTTGTTCTTCGATTACCGTAGCCTGTCCGCACGCTATCTGTGTCTTGAAACTTGTTTCTCATTTTAGTTAGGAGTGGATTACACATATGTCATTTAAAATCCTGGTAGATAAAATACAGTTTGTTTGACTACGTTAAAGTACAATTCGATAAAACCTGCTTTTTCAAATATATAACCAAATATCTGCCTGCCCAGCCTTAACACCTGAGTACCATTGCCCTTCAATTTCAAAGTGATCATCCCTAAACAACGATGTATTTGCACATCACTATTGCGTCACTCGCGAGCTGTTAGTCGTACCGCAGCACCCAAACAATGTGGACGTGGTAGTGTCGAAATATATAGCTACGACGCACATAAGTTTCTAATCACCGTAACTTTGGTTTTCATTTTTTCTAATTCCCGCTCCTCTATTTATAAATTTTGTTTGTAAGGTAAACTATCCCCTAAACTCTTTACGAGTACACTAGAGCAAGTGTTCAGAAACTTGTCAGCCTTGTGGGAGTACAAGGGCATCGTTGTTGGCGACAAAAGATTAACAAATCTTAGGTTCGCCGACGACATTGTCCTTTTCTCCTTATCTGCATCGGAGCTGCAGTCAATGCTACAAGAGCTAAGCTCTGCAAGCCTTCAAGTTGGTCTGAAAATGAACCGGTCTAAAACTCAAGTAATGACCAATAGCACGAAACGTAAGGTAGAGGTAGACGGGCAGTCTTTACACTATGTCGACGAGTATCCCTACCTGGGCCAACTAGTCTCTTTCAGCCACAGACAGGACCGAGAAGTCGAAAGACGGATCCAAAACGGCTGGAAGAGCTATTGGTCAATGAAAGATCTAATGAAGGGCGATCTTCCTCTAACCCTAAAACGGAGACTCGTTGATATGTGTATACTGCCTGTCCTAACTTATGGTGCTCAAACATGGTCATTGACGGAGTTACAGAAGACCAAATTGAAGGTTTGCCAAAGAGCAATGGAGCGCAGCATGCTCGGGGTGAAGCGGATTGATCGGATCCGAAACACCACACTGCGCTCCCAAACACGCATTACCGATGTGGGTGCCAAGGCTGCCAAGCTTAAGTGGGACTGGGCAGGCCACGCCATCCGCATGGATCCAAATCGGTGGGCTAGGTTGGCCACGGACTGGATACCACAGGATGGATGGCAGCGACGAGGTAGGCCCAGGAGGCGTTGGCGGGACGACCTAGACGTGTACCTCAAAGACTGGAAGGACACCGCTCAATATCGAGATGAATGGCGAAAATGGGGGGAGGCCTTTGCCCAGCAGTGGGACACTTCTCCAGGCTAATTAATAATAATAAGGTAAATGAGCTAATGTTTATAAAAATAATAAAGCTGTGTGGGCTCTGGAAACTATCATTTTCCAGTATTTTCTATTACTTTCAGTTTTTATTTTTTTTTAGAAAAATGTCTTGTGGTCTGAGCACCATAGCGTTAATTACCGTATCTTTCTAAGTACCGTAGCATGAGTAACAATTTTTTATATATATTTTTAATTTTTGACGACCGGATAGCCAAAGTGGTTAGAGAACCTCACTATGAAGCTTACCTTTATGACAATGATATAGACTTTCTAAAAATAAATATCCTCTTTCTAAGTACCGTACCCATCTACAATTCAATTTTGTAATTACCATATCCGTAAAAAAAATAACCTCGATAAATCAGAAACTATTTTGTTTATTCCAACGCCGTTTTGAAATATTAATAGTTTAGCTCATAATTGTCAATATTCTTGTCTATATTTGGTCGTATTAACGAAAAAAAACTGACTACGGTAATTAGATGAAAATCGTCAAGAAGTGAGAATGGCCGACTTATTACCTTGATGACTTCATCAGGGTAATAAGTGTATAATATAGTATACCTATACTCAAAACACAAAATCACCATGTTGCTCCAACCCAACTAATTTGAAGTAAAAATATATTAATTAGTACGGAAGAAGATGTCACATTAGTGTTAAAAAAATTGTAGATGTCGCTAAGTCGCAAGTGTCAAAAAAAATGTTTGAAATATTTCACATTGAAAAACACCAAGTTCACATAGAGACGTCTGGTATTTTGCAAAATTATTCCTCTTTAAGTCATTAACAACACACGTATAAGTGTTTGTTTAGCTGTCGTATATAAATACTCTAACACTGGCTCGACAATGCCCACGGACTTGTAATAACTTCACTTATTCGCACCAGCCTGCCGACAGTAATTCCGCGCATTGACAGTGACAGTTATCGTACTCGGCTTTGCCGCACGTCCGTGACACACGAGACAGCGTATGTATGCTATTTGAGCTACTCGCATAATCGCATACACTACAGTATACATTACGTATACGTATACATTATACCGGTTGCGCTACTATATCCAGGGAACACGTCATTGAAGGCCGGAATATACTTGTGTCTCAAATTGAGATCATGCTGAAGCATGTCGCGGATTGGGGTAGACTTAACTTAGTTCAGTTTAATCCCCAGAAGACTCAAGTATGCGCGTTCCCCACTTAAAGGGATCCCTTTGTTGTTTCACCTTGTTTTGAAGGTAGGTACTCTCCTTGATGCCAAATCTTCTATTGGGAACCTGGGTGTCGACATTTCGAGTGATGTTCAGTTTCGTGGTCATTTAGAAGGCAAAGCTAAGTTAGCTTCAAAAAAATTGGGGGTACTTAATACTTCTTGCCAGCCCATCGCTTACAACTCTATAAGGCGCAGGTAAGGCCGCATATGGAGTACTGTTCTCATCTCTGGGCAGGAGCACCTAAGTACCAAATTCTTCCATTTGACCGCATCCAACGTAGAGCTGCTCGATTTGTCGATAATCAGGCACTCTCTGGCCTACTCGATCCTTTGACTTTGCGGAGGGATGTGGCGTCTCTCTGCATATTATACCGTATTTATCATGGGGAGTGTTCTGCCGAACTGTTCGAATTGCTGCCTGCGGCTAAATTACCCGTCTGCTCGTTTTCCCCCTCTTATATAAAAAAAATACGTGAATTACAAAAAAAACGAACTAGTAGTTTTTAAAATATTTTAAAAGGTAAAAAAAACTTTGAAGTGACATTTCAAGGACACTGTCAATAATTATCATATAAAATTTCGCAGAATAATAACTAGCATTGTTACCAATACATAGGGTATATTCATTGGCTAAAAACGTCAGGGGCATTTTTTGTTCCCTTACACGGTTATCTTCTTTGTTCATAATTCAAAATTTCGTCCGTTCTGATTTCTGAATCGTCTTCGAGTACACAGCTCCGTCAGAAGGCTATTAGGCGAAGCAAAAGCTACTTGAGCTGAGTCAATCGTCAGCTTTCAAATAGAAAGTAACTCGAAAAGGCCTTATCCCGGGTCGACTGCCTGGGATCCTGGAAGCCTCGCACAAATATAAAAAAAAAAAATTCGCAAGTTAAAGTCTCCGGGAGTTATTTCGAAGTCCGTACGCGTTGGCTTGAAGTTTCGTCAGATCCGCACGGGCCTCCAACTTTCTCAGTACGGGCCACCATCTTCTCATCGTGCGCTGTCTCCATCTACACCGTGCGCTGTCTCCACCTACACCGTCTGTTGTCTCCACCTACACCGTGCGCTGCCCGCACCTACACCGCACGCTACTCGCACCTATACCGTGCACCGTCCGTGCCCTCACCATGCGCTTCGTGCGCTCTTCGCCTTTTACGAGGCTTTACACGCGCGTGTAGCGCCTGTTACGCGCCCCCTGCCTGAACGCTGTCGGCGCCTTTACCAGGCGCTGTAGCGTCCCTCAGAGCGTCTACACGGTCTCATCACCGTCGAGCCTCCACTTCATCGAAACCTCCGTCAACGCAGCCGGGTCTTCGCTTCATCATCTTTACTTTCACCTACACACATACCCATCCACCCTCTACAATACACCACTCCACACACATCCACTGTTTATTGTAAATATTTTATTTTTAAAGTATAACTTCTTTAGGCACGCTTGACTTGGGGAGTGAGCTGGTGAATGCGTTACGAAAAGAGGCGAACGCAGGGGGGGGGGGCGTCGGGGAGGGGGGGTAGAAACAAGAGAGAGCGGTGCGCGCCAGGGTGTACAATGGTTCTTCAGTTATTTTATTTTTCATTTAATTATTTAGGTTACAATTCTTAATTATCGCTTCACGACAGGCAGTTAAAACATTGCCAATTAAATAAAACCGGCCAAGTGCGAGTCGGACTTGCGCACGAAGGGTTCCGAACCATTACTTATATCACATATTTGTTTTATTTTAATTTCATTATTAATTTTTAAAGTAAATATATATATATATATATATAAATAATTCAAGTTTATTTGCTACACATGGCCAAATGTTTCCAAGATCAACTAGACATAAGGATAAATTGTACCTCCCTTTATCAAGATCGAATGTATTTAAAAGGAATTCATTTTGTATGGCAATTAAAATTTTCAATCATTTACCGGCACATATACGAGAATGCCCCAAAAATAAATTTAAGCAACTAATTACTAGGTGGCTCCTTGAAAAATGTTACTACTCCGTTAGGGAGTTTTTCGCCGATATTTAATTAGGTTTCAGTTAATTAATTAAGATTTTACTGTGACGTCACAAGTGTTAAATATTAATTTTATTTTACTCTTAGAATCTTGACAAATTATATTAGATAAATAGTTAATTAATGAAAACAGAATGTTAGGAAAATTATTAATGTAAGTTGACATTACCCTTAGAAATTGATGATGATGTTTTATAATAATTATTATTACTGTTATGCATGAATATAAATTTAAATCAATTAATTTTTACAATAAGTGCATTATATAATTAAAATATTGCATGCCTAGTGTAGGTAGAACATAAGCACATCGTATTCACTACTCGTAAGATCTTTGTTATTTATACTATGTTCTGGCAATAAATAACTTTGACTTTGACTTTGACTTTGACTTTGACTTTGACTTTATATATAACTAAATATTCTGAGAATATTTCAAGCGTCTACCTGTTGTTGCCGCTATCAATATCGAGCAAAAACGAGAAAAAAATCACGATGAGGGGGTTAGGGCATGCGGGGGCGGGGGAAATTTCATTGATTTTGCCGTAGGATGCACCGTTTTCAAGATATTTGACAAAAACACCGGTTCTCGTCCGATCACCGAGGTTAAGCAACGTCGGGCGCGGTCAGTACTTGGATGGGTGACCACATGGTTTCATTTAACGACCGCTTTAGCCTAGTTGGTAGTGACCCTGCCTACGAAGCAAGAGGTCCTGGGTTCAAATCCCGGTAAGGGCATTTATTTGTATGATGAGCACGAATATTTGTTCCTGAGTTATGGATGTTTTTCTGTGTATTTAAGTATTTATTTATCTATATAAGTATGTCTATCGTCGTCTAGTACCCATAGTACAAGCTTAGCTTAGTTTGGGACTAGGTCGATTTGTGTGAGATTGTCCCCTAATATTATTTATTTATTTATTTTTATTTTTTTTTTGGAAGCGTTTGTACTAAAACTTCTTAATCTATTATTGCAGACAAAAAAGTATAACTTTTCGATTTGATCTAAATGTTCTTAGGATGGATGTACCTACATTTCTTTGAATTTAAGTCTTCAAGCTTAAATCACTTATTGTATACGTTCATATCATTTAAAAAAAATAATGGACTTTAGTATAATATAACGCATCCGTCGCAGTTAGTATTATGGTGTCACATTGTTTTAAATAGAAGGAGACGCTTTACGGATTTCGAAAAGAGTAAACGACGCAGAATTTCATTTAAAATATATGGCAATAAAAAAATAAAATTTGTTTTTTTTTTTTTCTAATTAGTTGACCCCGTTATCGGAGGTGCAACTTGGTAGCTTGACATTCTTAGAGATAGGTAAAAAATATTTTTCACTTCTCATGCTCTTAAAATGTTACTTTAGTCTCTGCATATCGGGACTAAAGCTCTTTTTTGATCTCAAGGGATTAAAGTAAAATTTTTTTAATTGACTATGGAAACCCCTATACTGCCAATCACGGTGTTTGTGAATGGAGGATTATCGCCATTTTCAGTAACTGGGTATAGATAATTTTAAAGCTTTCCACAGACCGAAGCGCGCTGCGGACGCACTGTAGCGCCCTGTGCTTCGGTCTGTGGAAGCCTTTAGTGCGTGGAAATAACCTCAAAATGACAACTGTATAAAAAATAATAATTTCGTGAAACACATTGAATAATTAAGAATATTAATCTATTTAATTATAAAATATTAAAGATGAATTCATTTTATTTTGCACGTAAAGAAAGATTTCCTTTAGCTTAGGTGTTTTTAATTTGTTTTTTTTTTAAAAACGCTGTCGGCAAAGCAGTTCCCTGCTCTGTCGATAAAATAGCAATCCGCACTGTCGGCAAAGCAGTGCTGGAGTGTACGGTAGATAGAGCAGTTACGTTTGAATGTTAATATGGCATGACTTCAAAATAATGCGATGTCAGTTGCATTTAATAGTAAACAGAAAGTATAATTAGATATAATTTAACAAAGAATTGGCATATAGAAAATAAACTTAAAAAGTCGTTTCTTTATTCACGGGTAAGTGTTTCAGTTAACAATATATTTTGTGTGTGAACTTAGAACAATTAGGTTAACTTATTTGCCGATTCTAATGAATGAACAATAATCATTCTTTCATGCATAGTCCAATTAGTTTTAACATAGTCTTTAAGTTAGAATCTGTTGGCTAATTATGCAAGCATTTAAAACGTCACTTTACAAAAAAATATAAAAGAAAAGAAAAGACAGCGGTATTTTTTTTGCTATTTGAATTTTGAACAGATGTCCATTGCTCGTATTGAGCATACGTTGTAAAAAAGTAATTTTGTACGTCGTTTTTTTCCTCGCATTCAAAGTGAAAAGTAGAGTGTTTAACGCGGGACTAAACTACCATAATGACAACTCGAATTATAGCCTCCCTCACTATCGCTCGGGTGGCTAAATATCTCGTGTCATTATGGCTTGTTTTAGTCCCTTGTTGAACAATCTACTATTAAAATATAGGTACATATTTAACCATATTTAACCATAACCATAGTTTTTTTTACTGATAATTGATTCTACTTCTGATGACAATAGTTTATCATGAATCACAAAACAAACATATTATTTTATGTTTAAAATAAAACTAATATTAAAGAAAAAGTAAAAGTATTGATATCGACATCATAAATATACTCAGCGGCAAAAAATGTGGCCCTCATAATTATGTATGAAATATAGGTAATTTTCTATGGAGACTGGGCCAAATTTTGTGCCGCTGAGTATATTTTTAGTAACGTTCTTAGGGATGGGTAAAAATTTTTTACCCATCCGTAAGAACGTGCAGCTACCAAATTGCATCTCCGATAACGGGGTCAAGTAATTTAGTACGAGTGTAAACTAAGGTAGGTATCGAAATAAAATAATCTGTGGCAGCTAGGCGCATTGTTATAACGACATTACGACACCAAGTGCTGTTTATGGGGAATAGAATATAGACTTTTCTGAAGCCACGTTATCTTAGTTCTTATTTAATTGTTCATGAACATGTAAAAAACAGATAAAAGTACAGAAGTAGATAAAATCATAAAAGCCGCCAGAACGTAATACAAGCATTTTTGTAACTATCAATCAAAATATACGAGCCTAGTTGTTAGACAACCTGACTACGAAGCTTGAGGTCCTGGGTTCGCTTCCCGGTCGGGGCAGATATTTGTGTGAAAAATATGAATGTTTGTACTCGAGTTTTGGGTGTTTATTATGTATTATATATAAGTAGTTTATCCGTTGTCTGGTACCCATAGTACTAGCTATGCTTAGTTTGGGACTAGTGGTGTGAATTGTCCCGTGATATTTATACATTGTTATTATTATTACTAAAATTCATATAAAAGTAGAGCTGTATGACAGATAATTAAACAGAACACGATACCAGTAAACATCATAAAATATACATTAACTTACTTGAAAAACCAGACAAGTGCAAGTCAAATTCGCATAAAGAGGGCTCCGTATAATAAAATCGCTACTATACAAGACAGACAGACAACAGATTGAGTTATCTGTCATATGAAACCATACTTCTTAAGCTTTACGGTGAAGGCAAACATCGCGAGGAAACCTGCACACACTTGCAATAAAATTCTATGTTGTGTGTAAAGTTCCCAATCCGTACTGGCCCCGCGTGGGCATTGGCCCAAACCCTCTCATTCTTAGAGGAAGCCTGTCCACTGCACTGGGATCTATTTGAGATGATGTGTTATTTATTGAGTACAATTTGTAATTTGTTGTTACATTTGTAAATTGCAGCCAACAGAATACCTACGGCCATTTAATGAAATGACGTTAAACGACGAATGACGTTAAATGAAATGTTGATTGATTATAGACTTTGTAATAAGACTCTTGATCTAAAATGTTGTAATTAATAAAAGCCAGATTACGTCTGACATACATAACAAAGATAAAAAACAAGATATACCAGACGAGATACCAGTATCATGAACTAGTGTTATGTAGTTATTAAATGACATAGACGTCTTTTTTGTTTTTGTAAATACAATAAATAATTGGTATGTCATCTGTGCAAGTATGGTATAAGTTCGAGGGTAAAAGAAAAGATGGAAGTGTGTTAGAACTAAGGATTCAAGATCTTCCTCCAGCCAGGTTAAATGATGCTTTAGACTTGCTAGTAAACTTTTTTGCGAGAGACGAGGCGGTACATCGAGCAGTGGGTAAGTAATAAATATTTAATAAGTATTTATAAATATTTATATAGGTAGGTATAATTAACATCTAAGTAATATTAACTTAGTAATTGTAAAATATAAATAAAAAAATAAACTTCAATATAGCCTTTAAGTATGTAACTCGTCGTTAACTTGTATTTAATACTAGCTCTAAAATTGAGCGTCCCGTCCCCCCTCTAATAGTATTTTTTCTACTCGCGTATTACAATGTGCTACTAACGATATCGCTATCGGTAGTCTAATGAGTAAAGGGCGGACAGTGGATGCAATATACGTCAAAGTCATGTCAAACGATATACAAAAGCATAAGATGGATAAGACTTTTATTAAATTTTGAGCAATATTTATCTATACATTTTTATTAAAAATATATCAGAAATTACAAAATATCTCTATCCTCCATAGAACAAAATGTGATTATTAAGAAATTACTGGCCACTTGTAAATTATCTCCTCTTGAGACTATTAAGTGTTTATATCTTTTACGTCTTAGACTTGTCAATTACATTGACGTTTTCACTTGCGAGTTTATGCGTTTCCTTTAATATTAATATTAAAAATAACTATGGCAAATTAAATCACAATTCGTAAATGGATAGATAATAAGCCGGATCTAATTTATGATAATTCAAATGGCTCGATCTTTTGCACAAAGTGTCAAGTGAATTTATCTGCAAAGCGTAAAAGTGTGATTGATAGACACGTAAAATCTGGTGTCCATCGCTGTCAGGAATCCTGCACGAAAACTATGAAATGAAATCAAGAAGATTTTAATATTGATCTGATAAACTTTCTAGTTTTGTGTAATATTCCGTGGAAACGGGTCAACAGTGCCGCATTTCGTCAGTTTTTTGCTAAATATATTTGTTGCAAGTGTACATCGTACATTTTGCCAAAATATACTATTTTGCGTAAGAAATATATAAATAAAGTTTTCAACCGTAAAATAAAGGAAATTCTTGAAAATAGTATGATCATTTACTACAACAAACAATAAAATAATTTAACTATTTCGCAACCATGTTCTCTTCTTTAAACCAATTGTAGTCATATCCATATAAGTATATCGTTTGACATGACTTCACTGTCCGCCCTTTTTAATGAGGTGCATTGTGTGAACGCAACTTTGACATTTCATTCTGAAACGTTTCATAATGTTCTTTTTCGCACTGCAAATGGCGGAAATTAAAATAAAAAAAATAAATAAAAAAAGTTCACCGGTTTATTGTCTAATGGCCAACAGCCATTCTTATTTAGTACTTAATTATTATTAAATCGACTTTATACTTTACTTAAAATATGTTTACACAAACAATTATTAAATAATGAATACATAACGGACAATAAATGAATTTTAAAGTTATTATTAAATATGGGTTTCGATCGGGATACGGCACCATAGACCACATCCATATAGTGCGGCAGATTATACAGAAGACCGAAGAGTATAATCGGCCCCTGTGCTTAGCGTTTGTGGACTATGAAAAGGCCTTTGACTCAATCGAGATCTGGTCTGTTCTGGAATCTTTGCAGCGATGCCAAGTCGATTGGCGATACATCCAAGTGTGGAGAGGTCTTTACAACGCCGCTACTATGGCCGTCCAAGTCCAGAATCAGCAGTCTGAACCTTGCCCCTTGCATCGTGGTGTGAGACAAGGGGACGTTATATCCCCCAAATTGTTCACAAATGCATTGGAGGATGTGTTCAAGACGCTGGACTGGAAGGGGCGCGGCATTTACATAAATGGCGAGTACCTCTCACACTTGCGATTTGCATATGATATCGTCATCGTGGCGGAAACGCTGCAAAATTTGCAACATATGTTGAATGGCCTAGCTGATTCTTCTCAACGCGTTGGTTTTCGGATGAACCTGGATAAAACCAAGGTTATGTTCAATGAACATGTAAGTCCGGAACCAATTGCTGTTCAAGGCAATATTCTCGAGGTTGTTAAGGAGTAAACAACAACAACTCGACAACTTCGAGTATGAGGCCAACTGAAAAATACAGGTGGGATGGGCAGCGTATGGGAAGCTGCGTCAAGTCTTCACATCGCCAATTCCACAGAGTCTAAAGACAAAAGTCTTCAATCAGTGCGTCCTACCCGTCATGACATACGGTGCCGAAACAAGGACACTCACTGTAGGGCTGGTCCACAAATTTAAGGTTGCTCAACGTGCTATGGAAAGGGCTATGCTCGGAGTTTATCTAAAAGATCGAATTTGTAAAGAGGTGATCCGATAGAGAACCAAAGTTATTGACATAGCCCACCGCATTACCACGCTGAAGCGGCAATGGGCCGGCCATATAGCCCGAATAACCGATAACCGTTGGGGTAGACGAGTTCTTGAGTGGAGACCACGGATCGGCAAACGTAGCGTGGGACGTCGTCAGCCTCGGTGGAACGATGATCTTCGCAAGGCGGCTGGCAAGAGCTGGATGTGAGTGGCCGAGGATCGTGCTCAATGGCGTGCCATGGGAGAGGCCTATGTCCAACAGTGGACGAACATAGGCTGATGATGATGATGATGACTTAAAGTTTCCGGGTCCATTCTAAGTTTGTGATTAGTGGAAAAAAAACGTTTTATAATAGCGGGAATTTGTTTTGCTTTTGCACGGAGTTCTTGTAAGTTAAAAGAAATAAAAGAGTTAATCACTATTTAAATGACTTTTTATGTGTGAGAATGTGTGTGACGTAGTATACTACCTCCATGAGTGATGCAGAAATGTTGTTCAATTTGACGGTTTGTTGACTAATTAGTCAGGCAGCGTCATTATTTGTCATTTTGACAAGCCTAATTGTCAATTTACAGGAATTGCAAATAACCCCGTTGCAATCGAAGGTTACCGAAAGTTTTTTGAACATCATATGAGCGATCCATCATATCGTATGGTTATCTGCTGTTCTGATGATTCGCCAGAGGTAACGAAGCTCATGGGACTCTCCATAATAAGCCTAAACGCAGACGTAACTTCATTGATTGAAGAAACATCGTCAAATTCGGCAGAGGTACAGTTTTGAGATATAATAACGTATAATGCTACTTGAGCAAATCGTCTTCGATTGGTTAGAGAAACTGACTACGGAGCTTAAGGTCCCGGGTTCGATGCCCGGTTGGGGCAGATATATGTGTAAATAATGCGAATGTTTGTGCTCGAGTCTTGGATGTTTAATACGTATTTAAGAGTGTATTTTTTAAATATAAGAGGATGCAAACGAGCAGACGGGTCACCTGATGGAAAGCGATCACCGTCGCCCATGGACATCCGCAACACGAGGGGAATACGGTGCGTTGCCGACCCTTTTAGGAATTGGTAGACTCGTTTTTATTTATTGTATTTTATCTATATAAGTATGTTAATCCGTTATTGTCTAGTATCCATAGTACAATCTTTGCTTAGTTTGGGACTAGGTCAATTGGTGTCAATCGTCCCAATATTTATTATTATTATGAAGTCAAGGAGTTTTGATCTCGACATAAAGTCTATTTTTTTTTGATACGGGCATAAGCAAAGTATCATTTAACCAATGTGTAAGTTATTTTCTTATGCTATTTATGTAAGTTGGATGACAATGCAAGTTCAGTCAACAAAAAGTATAGTCAGCGAAAAATCTTGCAATAAAAATGAACTTTTTAACAAAAACTTATTAATTCGGGATTTAATTTTACAGGAAGCAGAACCACGAGAGACACCGCAAGAAGCTAAGAAATTACTTGAGATCGTAAATGAATACTTGGCGGCTTACAATCCAGTAACAGAGTTTAATTTAGATGCCTACTATGACGACAAAGGCATAGTCGTGGACCCCGACTACAGAGGACTAGGTATTGCTGAAAACTTCCTCAAAGTAAGGTCAGTTACCATACCATACTACCTTTTTAGATTTTTTTTGACGTGACATCTAATAAATCAATGAACGCCGGCTGCATACACGAAAAAGGATGACGCAATGTAACGTACATGTAACGTTACATTCTACAGAGCAGTGAAGGCCAGTATGTACAAGAAAGCGGCGAACGCCAGTATGTACAAGAGAGCAGCGAACACCGGCATGTATTTAATGGAAGGGGGGGGTTTGATGGGGCGTATGGGGGAGGGGGTGCGGGGATTTTAAAGGGGGGATGAAAATTTCATTGATTTTGCCGTAGGATGCACCGTTTTTAAATATTTCCTTAGCTGAAATAGAATTTAATGGATGAGGTCTCAAGCAATTAAGTCTCTGTTTAGTTAAAGTAAGAAACTTTATTTTTCAAGATTGGTATGAAGTATCTTTTCGTATTTTTAGGGTTCCGCACCTCGAAAGGAAAAAGTGGAACCTTTATAGGATCACTTTGTTGTCCGTCCGTCTGTCAAGCCTCTGTCTTCTGTCCGTGTGTCTGTCACCCTTTTTCTCAGGAACTCGACGTGTAGGTGATCAAGCTGAAATTTATATCAAATATTAAAGTCTACTGTCCCTTGCAGCTGTGAAAATAGTACCTACATTACTGCAGCGGCCGCGAAATAGGGGATTGCCGGCCGAGTAGTTATAGATGGCCGAGTATGAGATGGGCTCGTTAACACTCGGCCATCTAGAGATACGAGGCCGGCAATCCCTGTTCGTGGCCAAGGCTTGTATAGAGTTTTTCTCAAACATGCATCATCATCATCATCATCATCATCATCATCATCATCATCATCATCACCCTCACCATCGTCATCGTCGTCGTCATCATCACCATCATCATCTCCATCACCATCACCACCATCATCATCACCATCATCATCATCACTATCATCATCATCATCATCACCATCATCATCATCATCATCATCTCATCATCACCATCATCATCATCATCACCCATCATCATCACCCATCATCACCATCATCATCACCATCATCAACATCATCATCATCTCATCATCACCATCATCAACATCATCATCATCTCATCATCACCATCATCATCACCATCATCATCATCACTATCATCATCACCATCATCATCACCATCATCATCATCACTATCATCACCATCATCATCATCACTATCATCATCATCATCATCACCCACCATCATCATCATCATCATCATCATATCATCACCATCATCATCACCATCATCATCATCACCATCATCATCATCATCGTCACCATCATCATCACACCATCATCATCATCACCACCATCACCATCATCATCACCGCCATTACCACCATCAACATCATCATCATCATCTTACCTTACCTAGAGTAGACTCAAATACTTTGCGCAAGCAACAGTGTTATAGTTCGTCTCGTAATTTTTATTTATAAAAAGTGGTTAAAAGTTCACAATGTGTTAAGTGTTATACATGTAATTGTAGCTCGCGAATTCTGCTACAAATTGGTATTTATTTCATCACTGAACTCTATATGGTTCGTAAGTAATGATGAAAAGACTTTAAAATATTTAACTCAACGGCCGCAGCACTGACCTACAACAATCCGCGCGTCGCTGGAAGCTGCTCGCGCATGCGCGCTATCTAACTTGCATGGCGTCGGTGAATGGATGCTTTTCATTGCTGCTTTACTTTACATTGCTGTGCAAAATTGTTTGTGCAAAATATATCTTAAAATATGGCTCCAAGTGCAAATAAACAAATTAAATGCTTTAAGTGTGCACATGAAGTAACACGCAATGAATTCTTGAAATGCTGTCTTTGTATGCATATTTTTCATCTCGATTGCACAACCAATGTTACTTACAAAAGATTTTTAATCATGTCCAAAAGTAGCAAACAGTCGTGGAAATGTGCGAAATGTCGTACTGTATCGCAATCAAATCCACTTGCTGCTCCTAAAACGTCGTTTAAATCATCCCCGGAATGTCTCGACTCTAACAATAATTTGGACAAGACTTTGAATGAAATGCGAACTAGCACAGATAATGTGACAATTAGAAAGAGAAGAGTTAAATCTACTAGCTTTTTGCTTGATTGTACGGAAATAAATTGTTCCGATACCCAAACATCATCATCGTGTTCAACTCCAATAAATGATGGGCCTTCCAGTCTACCAAATATGACGGATAGTTTGCAAATACATGACCTTAATGAAGAAATTGCCACATTGACTGCACAACTGGGCAGTGCCCATGATGAGATTGCATGTCTTAATTCTGAAGTCTTTAGACTCACTAAAGGTTATTCTGAACTAGAAGCACAAATCACAATGTTAAAAAAACTTCTTGACGATGTTCACCCAACTATCCCAAGACCCACTCCTAAGTCCAGTAAAAAAACTAAGAAAACCAGGAAAAGTGAAAACCATTCTAACCTGAATTTACAAAGCCACTTGTCATTTGACAAGACTAGGAATATTCAAGTGCACAAGGAGATTCCTGTTACAATCTCTACAGTAACTAGCGCACCGGAAACAACTGTTAAAGCAGACCAACCTAAGAATAGACAAAATGGTACTATATTTGTGTTCGGAGGAAAGCAATGCGCTGGTATGGCATCCAAGCTTGTTAATATGAAAAAGGACGGCGACAGTGAACTTGTAAAAAACAAGGTTAAGTCCTTCGTTAAACCGAGCGCATCAACCCAACAAATACTTGATGCAATATCAAGTTGTAAGTTTTCGGAGGGTGATAAAATTGTGTTATCTGTGGGCGAACATGACGAAAACCCTATGGAAGTGATGTCTAGCTTAAGTAAGACACTGACATGCCTCGAGAAATACCATGTCTTCTTACTCCGCATTAGAAAAAGTGAAAGTATCAAAACTCACTACATTAATTATATGTTGCAAAAAAGTTGTCTAAAAGACCATAACGTAAAATTCATCGATATCTTAAATAGAAACACTGGAACCAAAAAAATATTTCTGAATAGTATTTGTAAAAAGCTGAATGCAACCGTAGATCAAGTTGACTACAAAACTGAATACTATAACTTTAAAAACGATAACAAACGAGATACATTCTGTACAAGTCATATGGATAAGGAATATAAAGAAATAGATCTTTGCAAAGGAAGTGCCATTGGTACTGAGTGTAATAAAAAAAAATCACATGCCAAAAACCAGCTTTTTCGTCACCATTCCTAAAAATAATAATATTCAAACTAAACACTCAACTCGACCATTCAATAAAAATCCTAAAACCAGAACTGAATATAGTAAAATAGCGCATGTAAATATTCAAAGCCTTACTGCACATAAAATATCACAATTGGAAATATGGTTGTCATCCAATGAAGGTAACCATGTAGAATTACTCCTGATCACTGAACATCATAGAAAATCAGCTGAATTAAAAATTTTGAAGATATCTGGTTTTGTTCTTGCAAGTAGTTTCTGCCGATCTAGCAAAAAGGGCAGTGGAGGCGTCTGCATTTTTGTTAGAGAAACGATTTCATTTGTTGACTTGCCTCATGTAAAACAAACCTCAATTTCTAACTTGTTCGAAGTGTGCGGTGTCAAAGTGGACGATACGTTTGTGTTGTGCGTATACCGGCCTAATACAATAAAAAATGTCAATTTCCTAATCAAACTAGAAAATCTATTGGACTTATTTAAAGAATCGCATAAAATAGTGATGTGTGGTGATTTCAACACTAATATATTAGGTGAGAAAACTGAAGCTCGTGATTTTGAGCAATTACTGAATACATATAATCTAAAGTGCCACGTCAAAGAACCTACGCGTGTCACAAAACATAGCAGTACTTGTATAGATAATATTGTTAGCAATTTAGAACTCAAAAATGTAACCGTTGTAGATCTTGCCATATCTGATCATACTCTACAGTTTGCCAGTTTCCCAACGCTTTTACAAAAATGTACTAAGACTTTTTACAAATGGTCTAGAATTTTAAGTGAACATAATCTAAATAGACTCGAATCGAGCTTACAAAATACTTCGTGGCTTCCTGTGTACAACGCAAACGATGTAGATTCAGGTTTTAATATTTTTCATGATATAGTAACAACGAAGTTCGACAAATATGTACCAAATGCTAAAATTAAATTGAAAACTAGTGCAAAGGAAGAAAGGGGTTGGTTGACAGAGGGTATTAAAACATCGTGTAAAAGGAAAAGAGAATTATTCATTTTGACTAAAAATAGCTCAGATGTAAACTTGTTGAAGCATTATAAGTCGTATTGCGCCTTGCTGAAACGGGTAATTACTTTAGCCAGAAAGAAACACACAGAAAGGAAAATTTCGGTATCTAAAAATAAAGTACGCGATACTTGGAAAGTGATAAATGACAATATTAAAGGTCGCACAACATAACTAGCTTAATAGGTCTGTGTGATGGTGTAGAAACAGCAAATACTGTGACTGATGCTGCGAACTTATTTAATAATTACTTTAAATCCACTGTCACGCTGAATTCTAGCAATCCTACTGGTATAAAGCCAGTACTGCCTCCTTTTGGAACCACCTCCTTTTTTACTCATCCAGTTGATAGAAGTGAGTTACTAAAGATTATTAAAGGGCTTAAGGATAAAAAGTCATGCGGTTATGATGAAATGTCGTCAAGTGTTATAAAGTATATCGCTGACTCAATATTAGAACCCCTCCTGTACTTAATTAATCTTTCTTTGACTGAAGGCAAATTTCCAACTGGGCTCAAGAAAGCTAACATAAAGCCAATACTAAAACAGGGTGATGAATTATGCGTTAATAATTACAGGCCAATTGCTCTCTTAACAATATTTTCTAAGATTTTTGAAAAGATTATGGCAAATCGTCTCTACTCTTACTTGATCGTAAACAATATCTTAGCTGCTGATCAATTTGGTTTCCAAAAAGGTGTATCAACTGCTGATGCACTATTTGAACTGTCTGACTATATCTATGATGCACTGAATCGACAAGAAAATGTTGTTGCTGTTCTCTTAGATTTATCTAAGGCGTTTGATCATGTTAACCATGACATACTGCTTGATATCTTAGATCGCTACGGCGTAAGAGGTATTTCAAACAAATGGTTCGAATCCTATCTTAAACAACGGGAACAATGTGTTTTAGTATCAAACCTAAATCATAAAAATAGCACAATATCAAATACTAAATCTGACATCTCATGCACAGAATCTGGTGTGCCCCAAGGGAGTATACTGGGACCCATTTTGTTTCTTTTGTATGTAAATTACTTGCCAGAGCTATTATCCAACAAAATAATTATGTTCGCTGATGATATTTCAATGCTATTTAAATTTAAGAGAAATGAAACTAAAGACCTTAACAATATTATTTCAAATAACTTGTCCACTGTTGTCAATTGGTTAAGGATGCTCAATCTGACTGTAAATATAAAGAAAACTAAGTGTCTACATTTTAGAAACGTTAGGACTAAAAGTACTAGGTTAGATATAAAATCAAATAATTTGTCGATTCTGGCTGTAAATGAAGCAAAATTTTTAGGTATTTACATTGATGAACATTTAAATTGGAAGAAACATGTGGACTTTCTCTGTAACAAACTTAGTAGTTTTACTTTTGCTCTGAAGCGCTTGAAAAAAATGTCTACTATAAAAGCGGCCTTACAAGCGTATCACGCGTTCTTCCAGTCACACGTTCTGTATGGATTGGCAGTGTGGGGAAGTTGTACTGAAGCCCATCGGCTGTTTATACTTCAAAAGAAATGTGTACGTATACTAGATGGCATTCAGTCAAACCGAGAGTCATGCAGAGCCTCGTTTAAAAAACTAGGTTTGCCGACTCTTTCAGCACTGTATATTATAGAGCTCTGTAAACTAGTTAGCCGAAATGTAAATAAATTCCCTGCAAGAAATAATTTTAATAGCGACAGACTAAAATTGAAGTTTGCCCACGATGTCCGGGCCCCTACTGCTACGACAGCAATATACGAGCACAGCACTATCTATATTGCTGCAAAAGTGTATAATTCATTGCCTGCAGAAATTAAGACACTTAAATATACAAAATTTTTGACAGCCTTAAAAAAATTTGTGATCGGGTTATGTCCCTACAACTTAAATGAATACTACGAGTATGATTCTAGCTGTTAGTCATTATCATTAAGTACCTACAAGTATATTGTGTAGCTACACCCACTGGGTAAAATTGTATTGTTTCCTCTTTATATTGCACAACATCTGCATGTACTTTACTTTATACATACAATTTATGGCTTTTAAATAAATAAAATAAAAATAAAATACCTTAAATAAGCGTAGTGGCAGAATGTCGTAATGAACCAAAACGCAAATATTGCTTATAGGTTTTTTAATGGCTAAATGCTATAATGCCATAGACCTATAATCGTCATGGTATGAAACAATAGACGATCACTTTGGTGGCCAAGGCAAGGATGAAATTCCATTATTGACCTCTCGTCTAGCCGCACACCACGCCGCGCCTGCATTGTGACACTTCGTGGAGTATTATAAGGAACATAATGTCAATATTTCATAGCATGTTTGAGAAATAGTACATTGTTGTAGAGGCTGGAAAGTAAGCAATAGATGGACGAGTTTGTATAATTTATTGTCTACTTAGCTTCGCTTTGTATGGAGAGAATGTATGGGATGTTACAAATTCGATATTTTCACACTGTTAATCCCATTTTATTTTTTTGAAAAAAATATATGTTAAACATTATTAAATTTTACATGAAATATGTAAATTTGGTAATTGCCGCTATCTCGCAAGTTTTTTATTTTTTTTTTTAAAAACTTTCAACTCAAATATTAACTATTTTTACAAAAGATAAATCAATTATATTTTTTTCAAAAAGCGACCTTAATTATATTATTATCTACAATATATCCAAATTACAAATAAATCGGATTAGTAGTTTGGCTAAAAAAAATAAAAATGTTTTTTCTTTTTATGCTTTTTTTTTAAAGCAGAAGCATTTGTGGCTTAATTTTTGGTGAAAGCACTACATATAATGAAGGTTAATAATCCGGTAAAAGGAAAATCATTTTTTCGCTAAGGGCTGTTTCACTATGCTTACCCGGCTATAACCTTTGTACGGAACCCTCGGTGCGCGAGTCCAACTCGCACTTGACCGGTTTTTTATTTACCAGCTGTGGTGTAGGGGTAAAAGCACGCAGCAGGGTATGCTGAGGACCCGGGTTCGATTCCCGGAGCTGGTATTTTTCTGTGTTTTTTTCTGTGCATCCGTGTTTCAGTTCGCATTAATAATGGTCTAAGAGCCGTTGAAGATCGACCTTCACCGATCTGATAACTCGATGAGACATATTTTTTATCAAATATAATTTATAAACAAATATGCCTATGATAACTTGCCTATCGAAAAGTGTTCATAGCTATTTTTTTTTGTTTTTTTGTGGAGTGCCTTTGACCATCTTCCAGCTCCATCATCAGACCCTGGTTACCATCTGGGATCAAAGTACTCGTCAAGACGAATCAAACGAGTCCAAACTGAACCATACCACACTGAACTGTTGGCCATACTGAATTAATAAAATTACGAATTACGGGTCTGATGATGGAGCTGGAAGATGGCTAAAGGCACTCCACAAAAAAAAAACAAAAAAAAATAGCTGTGAATATTTTTCGATAGGCAAGTTATCATAGGCATATTTGTTTATAAATTATATTTCATAAAAAATATGTCTCATCTAGTTATCAGATCAGTGAAGGTCGGTCTTCCACGTCTCCTCTACTATAATGAAATTTAGAAACTTTCCATCCTACATTTGCTTAAGAGGATACGATGGCTGAGAGACTTTTGAGAAATAGGTATTTTAATGATATGTCGCTGTCTCGCCCGAACCCCTCCGTGTCAGTACAGCGAGAGCGGGACAGCTGCAGCTCAGACCATTAATAGGCGCGTAAAATTGATCAAAACAGCATTTCGTAGTCCCCTGTTTTCTTCTCGAAAACTGGACCAATAAAATTATTTTTTTTTTCAAAAATAATTAGGGGACAGATTTAGCTATGCCCCTATGTTTTTGTTTTTTTTTGTTTATATAAGGGATTCTTTTCTGATGAGTGTCTGAAAATGACGTTGAAATTGGGCAATTATTTCAGTTTTTGAAAGCTCATATTTCTTATGTTAATTGAAATATGGAAAAAACGAAACATAGGGGCATAGCAGTGCTGTGGTAGATACAGATTACACAGTAAAAAAAATTTGGCTCTAAAGCCATTATCTAGGGAGGAAACAGGGGACTACGTTTGTATGGAGAAATGGTGCGCATCGTCAAGTGTCATCGCAGCGGGCATTTGACAGGTAAGTACTTGACAAAACACCGGTTCTTGCTTGTTCGATCACCGAGGTTAAGCAACGTCGGGCGCGGTCAGTACTTGGATGGGTGACCGCCTATTGTTATGACGTTGTCACGTTAAACTATCGTCCGTAAACCGCCTTTGCTGACAACCGGATTTTTTGTTGGCCTATGTCTTCCACTGCTGGGTAAAAGGCACCTCCTCTTGACCTCCACAGCACTTTTCTAATGCTTAGTGGCTTAACATACTCATCAGAATCTTCCTGGCATCTCCATCTTGGTCTGCGTCTTCTTTGTTTGCTGTTACTACTTTTCAGGGTTCCGGAGCCAAAATGGCAAAACGGAACCCTTAATTTATACTTTTGTCATGTCCGTCCGTGGCTTAGCGTAGTGACTATTAGTGCTAAAAAGCTGTAATTTTGAATAATAAGTAAATTTCATATTATTATAATTATGTAGCAACTACCCCGACAAAGTGTTTTATATATTAATTAGCCTGGAGAAGTGTCCCACTGCTGGGCAAAGGCCTCCCCCCCATTCTCTCCATGTATCCTGATTTTAAGCGGTGTCCTTCCAGTTTCCAAGGTACACGTCTAGGTCGTCCCGCCAACGCCTCCTGGGCTTACCTCGTCGTCGCCATCCATCTTGTGGCTTCCAATCTGTGGCTATTTTAGCCCACCAATTCGGATTTATGCGGCTGATGACATGGCCTGCCCAGTCCCACTTCAACTTGGCAGCCTTGGCACATACATCAGTAATGCGTTTTTTTGAGCGCAGCGTGGTGTTCCCAATCCGGTCGACCCGCCTCACCCCGAGCATACTACGCTCTATTGCTCTTTAGAAAACCTTCAGTTTAGTCTTCTGTAACTCCGTCAATGACCATGTTTGAGCACCGTAAGTTAGAACAGGCAGTATACACATAAATAAATAAATAAATATCAAATAAATATCACGGGACAATTCACACCAATTGACCTAGACCCAAAGTAAGCTTAGCAAAGCTTGTGTTATGGGTACTAGGCAACGGATAAACATACTTATATAGATAGATACATACTTAAATACATATTAAACACCCAAGACCCGAGAACAAACATTCGTATTTTTCATACAAATATCTGCCCCGACACGGGAATCGAACCCGGGACCTCAAGCTTCATAGTCAGGGTCTCTAACCACTAGGCCATCTGGTCGTCTAAACACACAGACACATATCAACGAGTCTCCGTTTTAAGGTTAGAGGAAGATCGCCCTGCATTGGATCTTTCATAGACCAATAGCTCTTCTAGGCGTTTTGGATCCGTCTTTCGACTTCTCGGTCCTGTCTCTGAGTGAAAGAAAAAAAAAGTGTAGAAACATTTTTTTAGGGTGGGCAGGTACCTCCCAAAGACATAAAGTGGAGTGATTTTTTTTTTTCTTGTTTAACCTTATAGTGTGGGCTATCGTTGTATAGGTCTATTAAAGTCATTATGGGGTTGGGAAGACGTTTTTTTTAGTACAGTTATTCGTTTGCTAGATATTAAACTTTTTAGTAGTTTAAGAGTTAATAGCAGCCTGACCTATTAGGTAAAATATAGGTACCTACCTACTTGGGAAGTTCCGTACAAAATACAAAATCCTTAGAAAAAACATTACAATTACAATACAAATAATGTTTATTAATCACCAAAACAGTACAGAACAAAATTAATAACAATAAAAATTCAAGCAGAAAATAGGCGGTCTTATCGCTCAAAAGCGATCTCTTCCAGACAACCAATGTTGGATACAATGTATAAATATGAAGAGGTTTATGGATTACTTTTTGTATACAGATAATACACGTCGTAACCGCTGCGTACACGCTCTTGGCTGGTTTTACGTTTTTTATTGTATTTTCAGACGGCTTATGTGTAAGGCCCATGGAGTCCCCATGACTGGGGCGTGGATGACAGCATTTGGCACACAGATAGCAGGGGTCCGAGACGGCTGGGAAACGGTCAAGGAAATCGAATACGACTACCTAGCCAAGAAATACGACGTCACCTTCACCGACGTTCCACGCACTATGAAATTCATGATAGCTAGGGTTGGCAATACTGGTAGTACGTAGAAATTGGTAGACCTGTACGAAAGTATGAAATAAAGGATTAAAAATAGCATTTTTTGTCGAGTTGAATCATTTCTATTATAATACCAGTCCCACAATTCCTTTTAACTTTTTCTTTTACCAAAGACTGGAAACTAATTATTTCGAGTCCCTAATATTGTCTGTTTTCTATCAAAAGGTATAGGATCAGGGTAGAATGAGATAGTAAAAGTCATTGTAAATAGTTTTGACGCAATATTGCGCAAATGGGCGGCATCCATGTTGTTTAGGTTACGGAGCAGCACCAGCAGCCTTCTGGAACTGATTGTTGATCGGTGGGACAGCGCCATACTGAGTTCGTGGGTGAAGCTGCAGACGACGTCGTGTTGCTTCACCGGGAGGATGCTGTTGTAGTCGTTGCAATATGAAGGCTGCAACTACTTTAGCAGCATTGAATATTTTATGTTCTATGACTTCCTTATTACTAACATAGATTTAAGTACAATTGTTACTAACAAAATGGACCAATGTTTTAGTCTGAAATAAAGTGCGCAAGTCCGACTCGCACTTGGCTTTTTATTGTAAAAGCCTGAAAAAGTGCGTAACCAAACGGACTAATTTTAACTCCCTGTTAACAATTTCTTAAATTTTGGTACAACGAAAAATATAAATGCCCTGTTACAATTTTAGTACAAGTTTAATAATTCTTTGGAATCTTATCAAATTAATTTATTTCTCATGTAAGTGAAATGTAAAATATTCTTATGAGAAATAAATTCTTTAAACCGATATCACATAAAATCTATCAACTTGAGAGGTACCTCGAGGTAGTTGGGGTAAGAAAAGGTTCGTCACTTTTCGACTCTATGTCAACGAGTTAAGGTCGAAAAGTGACGAACCTTTTCTTACCCCGACTATACGTTAGCGTCGGCATCCCAGCCTGTATATACGTGCCATTGCAGGGCACAGAAATCTCTCAGAGTGAGAGGGCTTGGGCCGTAGTTCCTACGCGGGCCCAGTGTAGATAGAGAACTTCACGCACATCATTCTTCTCAGGTGTGTGCAAGTTTCCTCGCTATGTTTACCCTCACCGTAAAAAGGTATGGTAAATTTTTCAATAAAGAGTAACAACAACAATGTTGTATTTATTTAAATGAACCCATAAATAGAGAAAATATTTAAGACGCAGTTCGTATTTTTTCACTATGAGTGAGTCTCACGGCAGTTTTATATTCAAAGACGCAGTTGGAGTTAGATAAAGAAAAGTACTGCAGGGCAGAGAAACTCTTAATCTATACATTTCTCCTTTGCTGACCAACTGAGGAATCTTGCTGACCAAGTAATAATTGCAGTGCAAATCTTTATAAAGCAGACACTAATATGTTACAAACTGACTGCATTATTAGTAAACTTGTTGACCATTTTAAGATTGTTTGCGGAACAAGAGTTGTAGCCTATGTTTTATTTATCGCAAACAAAGGCATAATTTGCTATTCAAATTATTTAACGGCTGATTTTTGCTGGTAACCAAATTTAAAAACTGCTAGTCAATTTATTACTTCTTATTTATGTATGTGCTTTCTATTCTTGTTTGTATTCTTTGGTTACAGTTCATGAAGTAGGTACCTAATCTAACAACGTCGAATTGTTTTAAATGAGTTTACAAAGCCAGTATATAGCTATTGGAGATTTATCTTATCATTAGTTTTTGCCCGCGACTTCGTCCGTGCATAATTCTAATTTGTGGTAAAGCTTCTTCATCTCTTTCATCGAATGAAACAAAAATCCGGCAGCGGCAAAATTCAAACATCCATCATTTCATCATCATCGGTATCAGTTATTGAATATATTATAAATCCCGATTATTCCCTATCCCGTGGGAATTTCAACAAATTCGTCGTTATTCTAAACAAAATTTCAGCCTTCTATGCTTAAGGGTTTGGACTGAGCCTTGGTGAGTCAGGCAGTCAATCATCGTAAATTAATTGTATTAATATAATCTATTCTAATAATTTATAAGCGATGTTTATATAAAGCGAGTTACCTGCAGTCAAACTGTGTAAGCAGTTTTGCGGGGCATGGTTTAAATGAAAGTGTAACTTTTTATGAATAAATATATTGCATACATACATACATACGTACATCCAGTACTTTTCTTTTTAGGGCCTGTAGGGTATGCATAATGTGTCAATTGGAGGGTAGACATAAAAATAAATCAGTTAGCTCCTGAGCCGCGTTTCATTGTTACTCCAGTGGCGCAGTCGTGGTTTAAATTAAAGTTAAAAGACGATTATATCGTAATTAGATTAGTTTAAAGTGTATTAAGTTCCGCGATATACAATAACATACGTGTTTATTAAAAATGCCGATCGGTAAAATTGAGGCATTTGATTTAAATTCGAAACAATGGCCGGCTTACGTGCGTCGGGTTAATCAGTTCATACTACTGAACGAAATAAAAAATGAGTTGAAAGTGTCGACACTGATAACTGTAGTGGGTGAAGCTACATACTCATTGATGTGTGACCTCTGTGCCCCGGACCACCCGGAAAGTAAAACTTATGACCAACTCGTGCAGTTAGTTACGAAACATCTCGAACCGCAACGCTCAGAGATAGCCGAAAGGCACATTTTCCGACAACGGAGACAGCGATCCGGGGAGACCTTGACGGAATATTTGCAAAACCTGAAGCACCTGGCCGCAACGTGTAATTTCACGGGAACAGGGAGGCTCGAGGAAGAGCTTCGGGATCAATTCGTGTCGGGGTTGGCCAACGAAACCATGAGGTCGCGAATATTCGCTGAAAGGGAAATCAAGTATAGCCAGGCGGTGGAGCTAGCTCTGGCGCTGGAGGCCGCAGAAAGGCACGCGGTGCTGAGCGGGGCGGCGACGGGCGCAGGTGGCGGCGGCGGCGCCGGCGCGCGGCGGCCGGTTGGCGGTGGCGGCGCGGCCTATCCGAGCGACGGTACAGAATGTTGGCGGTGCGGTAAAGGACATCGCGCGAACAAGTGCCGGTTTGCTAACTATAATTGTGATCAGTGTCATCAGCGTGGTCATTTAAAAGCGATGTGTCCAAAAAGTGATCGACGTGAAGGTAATCGTGGCCAAAATTATTTGAGTGATAATTCAGAGGACAAGTTTTACAGCATGGAGACTGTTCGTGAAGGTAACAAACCCTATGTTATAAACATTCAAGTGGACGGGAAGATGTTAGAATGGGAAATTGATACCGGGAGCAGAATATCGGCAGTTAATGAACATTGTTACGAACAATTGTTTAATCATAAGGAATTGCAAAGTGATAATTTAATTCTGCGTAGTTACTCTGGCTCACGAATTGAACCCCTAGGTTTTTTAACAGTAACAGTAAGTTTAAAAAACACTGTTGTCACCAACCTGTTGCTTTACGTTATTAGAGGGGGTGGCAGGCCATTATTAGGCCGCGATTGGCTAAACGCGCTCCAGATCAGTGAAATTAAGATTAACCAAATAGTGGAAGATCAATTCGTTAGCCAGTTGTGTAAGGAATACCCGGAAGTTTTTAGTGCCAAACTTGGAACATGTAAAAAAACATTAGATTTGAAATTAACCGACTGCGAAGGGGTGTATGTGCGCGCCCGGCCCGTGCCGCTTGCGCTGCGCGAGCGCGTTGAGCGCGAGCTCGCGCGACTCGAGAGCGATGGAACCATCTACCGGGTAGACCACTCAGACTTCGGTACGCCGATCGTGCCGGTGATTAAAAGTAATGGGGAACTTAGGTTGTGCGGGGATTACAAGATAACGATTAATCCCAAACTTAAACGTGATTATTACCCTTTGCCGCGTATAGAGGAGTTGTTCGCGAATTTAAGTAATGGGGAAGAGTTTACAAAAATCGACCTTCGGCACGTATATGAACAGGTGATTTTAACGGATAACTCGCAGCGATTGACCGCGATAACGACTCACGTCGGCACGTTCGTATATCGGCGAACGCCATACGGACTATCCTGTGTGCTGGAAAAGTTTCAGAAATTAATGGAAGAAACCTTGAGAGGGGTCCCCGGTACGGTGGTGTTTTTGGACGACATTTGTGTCACGGGCCCGGACCGCCATACACACTTACGCAATTTGAGAGCAGTATTGGAGCGTCTCAGAGAAATGGGATTAACTGTTAAACTTAAGAAATGTACATTCCTACAAAAAAGTGTAAATTATCTAGGTTTTATTATAGATAAAAATGGGTTACACCCCGATCCCGCTAAACTCGAGGCGATCACTAGTTTACCATCACCCACCGATGTGACACAGTTAAAGAGTTTCCTAGGTCTTTTAAATTATTATGGCAAATTTATACCCAATCTTAGTGCATTGTTACGTCCCCTACATGCGCTTTTAAAAAAAAATGTGAGTTGGACCTGGGGTCCTAGCTGTGAACGCGCGTTTAGCCGCGCAAAAGAAGCGCTCGTGAGCGACCGGGTGCTAGCGCACTACGAGGAGGGGCGCGCGCTCGTGCTGTCGGTGGACAGCAGCGCGTACGGCGTGGGCGCCGTGCTGGCGCATCGTTACGCCGACGGCAGCGAGCGGCCCGTCAGCTGCGCTTCGCGAACCCTTAATGATGCCGAAAAAAATTACAGCCAACTCGACAAAGAGGCTCTGGCTATATTTTATGGGGTGACCAAGCATCATCAATATCTTTTTGGTAGACAGTTTATACTGCGTACAGACCATAAGCCCTTAATGTACATCTTTGGTGAAAAAAAAGGCATACCACAGACCGCGGCCAGCAGGCTCCAACGCTGGGCTACGCGGCTGGCGGGCTACGACTATAAGATTCAGTTTGTGAGGTCGGCGGAGAATGGTCCGGCCGACTCACTTTCAAGGTTGCCGCTGTCGCACGAGCCGCGTCACACCTCTGCGATGGCTTACATAAATACCATTATGGAGACTATACCGATTAGTTTTAAAGATATAGCTAAATGTACTAAAACGGATCCTATATTATGTAAGATATTAGGATACATTATGTTCGGTTGGCCATTGTCTCCTGGTAGTGACGACGAGAAAGCATTTTTTGCCCGTAAAGATGAGTTATACAACGAATTAGGGTGTATTATTTTTAAATATCGGATCGTGATTCCGCCAAAGCTAAGGGCGGATGTTTTAAAAGAGATTCACTCTGGCCATTTAGGGATGAACAAAATGAAAAGCATCGCTCAAAATTACGTGTACTGGCCGGGCATCGACCAGGATGTGGAGGCGTGCGCGCGCGCGTGCGCTGCGTGCCGCGCCGTGCGCGACGCGCCCGCGCGGGCGCCCCTCCACCCCTGGGATTTCCCTTTGAGCCCATGGCGGCGGCTTCATGCTGATTTTTTTGATTGTGCGGGCAAAAGATTTTTAGTAATAGTAGACGCGCACTCAAAGTGGATAGAGGTTATATTGATGGCGGGAACGACCGCGTCGTCCACAATTAAAGCTTTTCGGTCCGTTTTCGCGCGATTTGGACTTCCGTCACAACTGGTAACCGACAATGGCCCACCGTTTTCCTCCGAGGAATTTAGAGTATACTGTTGTAAGAATAGTATTAGTCATAATACATCGGCGCCGTACAGACCACAAGGAAATGGCGAAGCAGAGAATGCGGTAAAAACCGTCAAAAAAGCAGTCAAACGGGCCGTCTCGAAGGCGAAGATGTGGGAGTCGCACTGAATAGATTCCTTTTCCAGTATAGGAACACTGAGCACGCGACGACAGGGGTCGCGCCGGCAGTAGCGCTGCTAGGGCGACGGCTGCGGGGGCGCCTGGACGCGCTCCGGCCGGACGCGGCCGCCGCAGCGCGCGACGCGCAGCGCCGCCAGGCTGCAGCGGCGGGCGGACGGCTCCGCCAGCTGAACGTTGGAGAGCCCGTGCTTACACGCGATTACACACAGCGAGGTAGCAATTGGTCTGAGGGTCAAATTACGGCCACTACCGGTCCCGTGTCTTACAAAGTGGATATGGGGAATGGCAAGGTATGGCGTAGGCATCAAGACCAGATTATCCCATTGCGGGGGGGAAATCGATATTCATTATCTATGTCGCGTGCGAGTATATTATCGGAAGAAGGGAAGGGAATGACTGACGGCGCCGATGAGGAGTTAGTGGCGGAGGGGGCTGCCGGTTCTGCTACAGGGGAGGCGGAGACAGCCTCGCCGACGAAGTCGGACACGGAGTCCGAATACGGGGATGCCGTAGAAGGGTTGGAGGACCAGGTTCAACACTCAAAAGCAAATACCCCGTTCCCGCCGGCCGCCTCCGCACGTACTAAAAGAGCATATCGGAGATCACACGCAAAAATGTAAATTGTGTAAATGATTGTACCTAATTGTTTATTTACGTTATTAAGACATAGAATTAAGGTGGCATGATATTTCATAGAATTGGTGGTGGGATATGTAGGGTATGCATAATGTGTCAATTGGAGGGTAGACATAAAAATAAATCAGTTAGCTCCTGAGCCGCGTTTCATTGTTACTCCAGGGCCTACGCTAGCTGACGCGGACGCCCGCCGCGTGCGCACGCTCGCGGGTCTCGCTCCGTAAAAAATCTACGTAAAATTCGTCGCACGTGCCCGCGCCACTTAGCGCTGTTCATACAATTTCTTATTAAACGCGCGCACGACGGGCGTCCGTTCCGGGTAATCCGCGTCAGCTAGCGTAGGCCCTTATATTTATAGATTTTTGACTACCTCATGATAGAACACCCTCATGTGTTAGTAATTTCACCGTCTGTCTTACTCTCCACGCCGGAATATAGCAGCGCAAGCACTGTTGCTTCGCGGTAGGATTATCGAACATAATGACAGCAGTGATCCAGACTTACATTGCATGAGACCATTTGTCATAATTTTTGACTGGTCTTTTTTTTAAATCAGTTCAGCAGTTTCAGAGATTATCCCCTTCAAACAAAGTAAGTATAGATATTTCCCTATCCCACGGGAATTTCTGAAAATACTGAAATCTGTTTTTTTTTCTGATATGACCACTTACATTTTAAAGAACAAACCCTCCAAGTTTCAGGTCTCTACGATCTGCGGTTTAGGCTGTGTGTCCGTCAGTCAGTCATTTTCAGAACAAGGCATTTTATATGTACAAATATTGTATCGTTTTCCATAATTTTTATTAACCATCATAAAGTAATTTATTTCAGAGGCAATATTTTCTTCAGAATTATTATTAAACTAACCTAACCTAATGTACTATATTTTATAGTATGACATAATAAAATCCTGAAAATAACACGGTTCCATAATACTTAATTGCAAACGTAAGTATGTATGTTATGGAAAAATAAGCAATCCGGATTTATTATTTGGTACAATTATTAACTTTAGCTAACATGAATTTTATAGTAGGCGGTACATTGGTGAACTTGATGTCGTATTTCTTGGCCAAGTAGTCAAACTCGATTTCGCAGACTGTCTCCCATCCGTCCCTGGCCGCAGCTATCTGGGTGCCGATCGCCGTCGCCCAACTTCCAGTCATGGGGACCCCGTGAGCTGCACACATCATTCTCCTGTAAAATACGTAATATTTTGTAGAATGATGTGATATTTCAACAATTTATCCAGTTAAGACAATGGGAACGGTTTACTAATGTATCGGCGAAAAACTTTTCGCAATATGATTCATTTGGCAAATGTTTCATTTCCCAAATGTTTATTTTTTCTGAAACTGTAAACTTTTCAGGATTGTTATAAAACAAACCTAACCTAACCTAACCTAACCTACAGGATAGTCCTGAAATATATCCCGAATAGTTTATAGTTTCAGAAAAAAATAACATTTGGGGAATGAAACATTTGCCAAATGAATCAGTTTGCGAAAAATAATTCCCCGAAAAGGCAGTACACGCAACAGGGAACATTCAGTTATTTAAGTTTTAGAAACTTTTTTTGACAATCAATATTTGGATGTTTAACGACCGCTTTAGCCTAGTTGGTAGTGACCCTGCCTACGAAGCAAGAGGTCCTGGGTTCGAATCCTGGTAAGGGCATTTATTTGTGTGATGAGCGCAAATATTTGTTCCTGAGTTATGGATGTTTTCTATGTATTTAAGTATTTATTTATGTATTTATTTATTTAAGTATGTTTATCGTCGTCTAATACCCATAATACAAGCTTTGCTTAGTTTGGGACTAGGTCGATTTGTGTAAGATTGTCCCCTAATATTTGTTTATTTATTTATTTATTTATATGTAAACAGGTTGGTCCATTTCGTCACTTAAGTTCTATGACCACGTTAATAATTATGGCGTTTTGGCGCCACGTTTGGCGGTTTTGACATTTTGATGCCATGCTAAGTGGCTGTTCAAAATTATTCAGTTTTTTCACTCTCTTGAGAGTGACTATTTTTGACATAAAGTGATGTTAGAACTTAAGCAAAGATTTAGATGGATGAATATAAGTAATTTTCAAACTATATCTAATACCTTTAAACGAGCAATATAATAATCAGGAATCTCAGAACCGGCTCCAACGATTTCCATGAAATTTGTTATTTGGGGGTTTTCGGGGATGAAAAATTGATCTAGCTTGGTCTCATTTGCGACGTCTAACGCCATTTATAAAATAGAACTAAGTACCTTTTTCTAAAACGAATAGATAATTTACGTTGATCGGTAATTTTGCGTTCTTTGTTGTCATTGCAAGTTAGGACTTGTTTTCTGATGGCAAAAAAGTGCATCTTTCCTGAGATAAATGTAAGTTATATTTTTTTCTTTATGAGTATACCTGTTACTTTGCTATTATTATTAAGATAAATAGATTACCTATCAGGTAATATAAAAAAGTCCTTCAATATAATTGTTTTTGGCAAGGAGATAGTCATCATAACTTATGTGGGTCGCTAACGACCCTGTGTGTGTGACCCTGTTTAATTGCTATTTATTATTTACTACGAATGATATAACAGAAGTGTTAGATAATTCCGATTTCGATGATGATATTCAATGTAGGTACTGATATTTATATTGAACCTCCTGGCGATGGCAAAGTATCAGATGTTGATTTCAGTGATGAAGTATAGGGGTATTTCCATAATTCATCCCGCTCGCTCGCTTCGCTCGTGGTCAATCATAGAATCCTTTCGATAGCTCTTGTTTCAAATGAACACTCGCTGGTAAAATACAACTTTCCCCCCTTGTATAACAAATAACTATTGATTTGATTTGAAATAAAATAATAGTGGTTAAAAGTATTTTTTTAACGGAAACTTATTGATTGATATTTATGATTGATCCTCTGGTTGTCGAGGCAAACACACAAGACGGAAATGCTAATTTAAATGTAGCTTCTACTATAATATTCCAATTGACTAATTTACCTTACTTTAAAAAACTTTTCGGCAATACCCAATCCTCTGTAGTTTGGTGCTACTACTAATCCTTTATCCATGTAGTAGGTATCTAAATTAAACTCCTTTACGGGATTGTACTTCATAATATATTCATAGACAACGGCAAAATATTTCTTCTCTTCCTCGGTAAGCTGTGTTTTGTTTTCCTGTTGACAGAAATTTTAATTTTGAACATTAGCGATACCTGGGAATATTAATGATGATTCTGAAGTTATAAAAATAATACATTTTGATGGCGTTTTCGGTTATTTATTAGAGTACCTGTACTTCTACCACATAATTAAAAACTGCATCATAATCTTTTGCCATTTCTACAAAAAAGTGTCCACGAAAGTGAGGCGGTTGAAACGCTCGAATAATGACCCACTCCATAAATATAAAAGGTGTCTTAAAGTTAATGAGTTGGGTCAGTTTTTAGTCATACTTTTGACGCAGTACGCCTTGAACGTGGATCAATGTATGGAAACATTTTTCAGGCAAGATAAAATCAGAAAATATTTACGGGGCTGTTAAGTAAAACTGACAGTGACCTATCATTTCGCCGAATTTCACTACGCAGGTTTTTCTTTCTCAGACAACTATTGGCAGCCTTTTCTTTTGGCCGAGTAACGTTTGGTATAATTTCGTTACGCTTATTATTTTTCACTTCTCATGCTCTTAAAATATTACTTTAGTCTCTGCATATCGGGACTAAAGCTCTTTTTTGATCTCTAGGGATTAAAGTAATTTTTTTTTTATTTTACTTTGGAAACCCCTAAACTGCCAATCACGGTGTTTGTGGATGGAGGATTATTGCCATTTTCAGTGACTGGGCATAGACAATTTTAAAGCTTTCCACAGACCGCAGCGCGCTGCGGACACTCCGAAGCGCTCCGCAGCGCCCGCTCCGTAGCGCTCCGTAGCGCCCTGCGCTTCGGTCTGTGGAAGCCTTTAGTGCGTGGAAATACCTAACCTCAAAATGACAACTGTATAAAAATATTTTAAAAAAATAATAATTTCGTGAAACACCTAGAATAATTACGAATGTTAATCTATTTAATTATATTAAAGATGAATTAATTTTATCATGCATACTTAGTCCAATTAGCTATGAAATAATTTTCAAGTTTGAATCTGTTGGCTAAATATGCAAACATTTAAAGCGTCACTCAACAAAAAAAAACCGCGGCACAAATTTAAATTGCTATTTGAATTCTGAACAGACGTCCATTGCTCGTATTGAGCGTACGTTTTATAAAAGTAATATTGTAGATTAGTATACCTAAAACACCGTTTTTTCCTCGCATTCAAAGTGAAAAGTAGAGTGTTTAACGCGAGACTAAACTGCCATAATGACACGCGAATTATTGCCACCCTCGCTCTGCTCGGGTGGCTAAATATCTTGTGTCATTATGGCTTGTTTTAGTCCCTTGTTGAACAATCTACTATTGTTTCGCCGAGTAGTCGGTAGGAAGAAAAGCGATACGCAGAGTAACGTTATGACGATTGTTTGTTGCGGAATTGTTTCAGTTAACTGTACAACTGTTGCATTTTTACACATTTGATATAAATTCGCCAGCAAAAATTAACTGATTTTAATGACTAGGTATACTGTTATCAAAAAGTAAAAATATATTAAGTAAGACAACATTGCTTAATTTTCAGCAAGCGAGCGAAGCGAGCGAGTAAGACGGTACAGAGCGGAAGCGACTCGGATAGGTAAGGTTCAAAGGCTAATTAGCCAGCCTTTGGTGTTAGTTTTTTTTATAACTACCTAGAAAACCTTTAACCCAAATAACAATATCAATTAAACATTTGAGAAACATTAAACAACAAAATGAATATTACACTCCATACATAATTGTATGGTCGCCTTTTGTACCTCTGACCTTCGCGGGATAATGATTTTGCGGAATAAATATTATCTTTGGCAAATTATCCTACGGAATTTTACGCAGTTTAATTTTGAATCATTTGTTGAATAATCTGATATGAGCACTGAAATAGTTCAACCGTTTAAAAGCAAAAAATTGTTCTAGCAAATGTTCAAAATGTGTAGTGATTAAATAATACGCTAAACGAATTTCTGTCAATAGTTGTTCAGCTTACCTACTGACTCATTTATAAGCCAACTAAAATAGCTGCTAAAGGTTGAGTTACGAAACGTTGGTCTGTGAAAAAATACATTTACGAAAAAATCCATCGGCGTACCGTTACTCGGCCAAACGTTGTCTGCCATTCAATAATCTGCGTAAAAATTGTCGGCGAATCATAAGGTAACCAAAACTAACCCAATTACCAAATATAATTCATTTTAAAATTAATAAATAATAATCACGGGGCAATAGACACCAATTGACTTATTCCAAACTAAGCAGATCTTGTACTATGGTTAGATAAACTTGAATACAAAAACAGATCTCGTATTTAGTTATAATCACAGATAAACAAATAGCTCCATTTCCTTATTGCCAACGGACGTCTAGGCGTGGGGAGCGTTTTGGGTATTCGAGCGTTTGTTCCGAATTACTTTCGTGGACCCATTGTTGTAGGAATGGCAGAAGATAATGATACAGTTTCCAGTTATCTGGTAAAAGTAAACGAGCTCTAATGTATAACCGAAAACACTATCAAAATATTGATTTGACCCAATTCACATGATCAGATCAAGATTTAAAATGCTCGAATAATGATCCAGATGAGGCCAAAAATGTAACTCACTAATGAACTGAAACAATTACTTTGCTCACCCGCGACCAAGGTCGCGGCAGCAAAGGTCGAGGAGGTTGTTTCAGTTCATTAATATGGACCTCCGCAAAGTAACGCCTGATTCAATAAATTATTTGTAACTCACTAGTTCAGTAACAGCCTAATGAGCCATCTGCACTTACCGTCAGATCAGATAGTGCTCAGTTCCTAGTCAGTTTTAACACGTTCATGGACAGTACGTTTAGGAACGTAAATTAAAACCCTCGTGATACGGCATTACCGCTGTAGACGGTGGTACCGGTCGCACCAAAAGTTGAACTGCGTCCACAGCCGGTTATTTTTCATAGCATTTGTAGGAAGCCTATGACTCTGTGCTGCTTTAGGCTGAATCACAAACAGCTAGTGTCACAGCAAACACTCCTTCTCTTGCACACACGGTTGTCTCAGTCACACATACAAAAAATTACCTCGTATTGTGGCATACGTCTGTAGCTGGACAATTTACATAAGTACACAGTCTTCGTCTATGGCCGTTACTATACCACAACATTTACTTACAAAACGAAACAACATGACAATCCGTCCCCAGAGGTGATGATACTTTGTATGAAAAATTTGTTTCCCGTAGCACAAAGTATTGACCGTGAACGTGTTAAATTATAAAACAAGTAAATATAACATAAGACTGTTACCTCTGACATGATTTCCTCAATCCATGACGTTACGTCCGTACGTAAACACATCACGGAGAGCCCCATGATTTCTTGAACGTCATCCGAGTCATCAGAACAGCAAATGGTCATATGATAGGTTGGCATATTGGCTTTGTAAAGTTGTCTGCGCCGTTCGAGTGCTATAGGATTATTCACTATACCTGAAAAAAGGTTTAAATAAAAACGCGTTTACACAGTCTACATGCATTAGTTTTGGTTGTATAATAAACGAGAGCGGACTTGCACAAGAAGCCATGTTGAAGGGAAGAGAAAGAGAGCGCTATGCGCCATGTAAGAGTCGGACGATCTCTATTAATACGTTTCCAATTAAGCAAATAGAATTTCGTAATACTAAGCAGTTTTTATGGAATCCAGGCAGATTACGACGTGGTGGTAGCTTAGACGATTTAAGACGGTGGTAGTATTGGTTTTACTTAAGTATGTTAGATACAAGTTCATACGTATTTTTTTCGAAAAGTAAACGAATTTTGTTAAAAATTTACAGGGCATATAAGTGCCATAGTTCGAAATATAACTTATAACAAATATTTGGTTAACTCAGTCAAAGTCGTAACTTCTTTTAATTGGTTTATTTTTTTTTAATTTAATTTGTAGAGATAATCCATTGCTAAGTTATTGAAGCCCCCTGTTCTCCATACGTCCCTATTTTGAATGATTTTCGGCCAGTAGTTAAGGCCCTAAGGCTTTTGGCGCTAATCGATTTTAGGTATTCTATACACTCGTGTATGTGTGCGTGAGAGCGGCTAGAATCCAAGCCATGCGTAAGCGCGAGCGACACGAGTTCCCCGTCCGGTGGCCGAAGGAGAACTAAAGAGCAGCACTCACGGCGGATATGGGGGAAGCACGATGGCTCAAGATAGGTTTTTTTTAGACTGCGCATGTATTTAGGTATGTTCATCGTATTACTAAAACAAATACACATTTTAAAAATGTAGCAACACTACGCCCTAGAAAACATCGTGTTTTATTAACATTCAAAAAGTCATGACCTGTCGTGCAGTATTTACGTCGTACTACGAATTTATTTTATTTTTTAGAGACGACTTTGGATTTTTTTCTATCGAGCGAACCGAGTAATCGTGTTTCGATAAACACTTGCCATAAGAGTGAATCCTCAAATATCTTACACATGAATTTCAGGACTATAGTTTTGCTAGAGGACGAGATTAAATGAATGCAATAAACGCGTTAAAAGCTCAGTAGGGCCTTAAGAGGATACGATGCACACCATTTCCCCATACAAACGTAGTCCCCTGTTAATAGCCTCCCTGGATAATAGCTTTAGTGCCAATTTTTTTTACTGTGTAATCTGTATCTACCACAGCTATGCCCCTATGTTTCGTTTTTTTTTTCCATATTTTAATCAACATAAGAAATATGAGCTTTCAAAAACTGAAAAAATTGCCCAATTTCAACGTCATTTTCAGACACTGAAGAGTGTCTGAAAAGAATCCCTGGTGCGGCCCGTGCCGAAGTAACGAGGAGGAGGACTTACCCTTCTTCGCCGCCGACCTCGCTGACTGGCCACGGCACGGGTGAATTTATGGAAGGCACTGCACGCACACGACACCGCTATTTATTTGTAATTATGGGGTTTATAATGCAGGAGTTCTTTTTGCACGCGACACATACAACAGCTTAGTTTTTATTTTTTTATGAAGGAATATGACGTGACAGCGGATGACGTATGCCGTGGCATCAGGGGCTTATGGCCAGCGATAACCAGGCTTGCCCACCTCCTTGCACACGGCAAAACGGCGCAACCATTCTCCCGGCCTTGAGAACCTATGGTTCTCAACAATCAAAGACCTTACATTGAGGCAGAAGAATGATACGCATGAAATGGAAGCAACTAATATGAATAACTTACATATATCTAATTAAGATATATACTATTTATTCTACTTAGTATGAAGTAAAAGCGAAAGATAAATAACTTAGAAGAATCTCTAACATGGATCCAAAGAAACTTATTGGACATGTATTATGCGTAAAAGAAAATATTTACAATGTAGGCATTAGAAAATGTGTTAAATTGCTGTTATATTTCCAATATTTACTGTTAGAGTCCTGGGAAATCGTTGAAATCCTATACAATTTCTTGCATGGGATCACTTTGGGTCTATTATTTTGTTTATTTGACAGCTTCTCAAGCCTCCGAAACCGTGTTAAGTTACAGTTCATATTATTAGTGATGGGACCGAAGGACCAGGCCGTGTCTTGCATTGCAGAAAGCGTAGGCACTCTGCCCATGATGACATAGCCAAGCGTAGTTTCTAGAGCTGGAGGCGCGGGAATTGTCGATGTGCTATCTTCGGATGAAGGAAATACGCGGCCACCAAGTAACAGATGCGGAAACAACTGTGCCCCTAATATGACTTCTATTTCACCTGGAATGTACCAACTGTCATCTGCTAGTGGTAACCCAGCTAGGTGTCTCATTTTGGAGGTATCTACCAATGCCATGGGCAACTTCTGGGTAATTGAGTCTACTACAAGCAGCTGCAGATCATAAGTGACATCCGAAAAGCGCGATTTAACTTTGAGCGACACGTAACCAAGCACATTTGTGGCTAATGAGCCTAATGTCGTGATGGTGGAATGCATGAGCGTTTTAACATTTAACTTCAGCTTCTTACAGCAAGCAGTCGTAATCAAATGATTTTGAGATGCGCTATCCAATATGCATCTTATAGACATAGGGTAACCCTTATCTGTCATGGCATGAACTTTTGCAGTCGACAGAAGAACTTCGCTGCCTTGCGTTGCTGACTGCATTTGGCACGTATATGTGACAGAATCACCAGCGAAAGCTGGGCCTGCCGGCGGGCGCGGATGCATTGGAAGCGGTTGCTGCGGCGGCAGTTGTGACGACTGCATATGTCCGCAGGTTGGCTGCCCGCATGGCGGTTGCTTGGAAGGCAGTTGCACGTAGGGCGACTGAGTGAAGGGCGACTGCACGCAGGGCAGCATGGCGGCGGGCGGGTGCGATGACGACGACTGCGCTGGCAGCAAGGGTTCTCCTATAGTAGCTGCGGTTAAAGGCGCGTTATTTTTAACCGAGTCAAAATGAATCAATGAGTGATGTTTTTGGTTGCATAACTTGCACCGAGATGATGAATTACAACGAGAATTAGTATGCTTGTAACTTAAGCAATTAGTGCAATATTTATTATTTCTTACAAAATCATACCTAACCTTAACTGGCAAGGATTTAAATCGCGGGCATTCGTACATGTTATAATGATTAGTATCATTGCACACTAAGCACTTTGAGCTGGAACTTAACTCGCGGTCAGTGATAGCAAATGAGTGGGATGTCAAATTTTGATGATGTGAGCGCGGTTTGTTATGAGAATAATTCGACTGTGACGTATTAGCAGTCGTATTAGGAGTAGCGGAATGAGAAGATGAGACCGTGGTAGATCGTTCTAAAACTTTGACCTGATGCCTTATGTATTCAACTAAGTCCGAACAATGTGGCATATCATTTGCGCGCACGTGAAGTTCAAATGCCTGGACTAATTGCGGGTCTAAACGCTTCTGCGCAAAATGCATGAAAATAAAATCGGCCAGGTCACTAATATCGAGCTGCCTTAAAGCACTGATTGATGCCGAAAAACGTTCGATGAATTCGTTCAGCTGAACAGCCGTATTGGAAACTTGCTCCAGGTCTAAAATTTTGTTAAGGTACATTGTACCCAAAGCTCTCTTGTCCTGGTACTTAGTAACAAGAGCTTTCCATATTTGCGGATAATTTTCAGCGTTGGGGACAATACCTGCAAACACTGCCAGTGCTGTGCCGCTTAGCTTTCCCACAAGATAATGTACACGTTGAGCGTCACTCAGCTGCGGGTTTTCCTGAATATTTATTTTAAAAGACTCGTAAAATAAGCTCCACTGTTCAGGTTGCCCGTTAAAGCTCGGTATCTCTATGGGTGGTAACTTAATACGTAAGTCGGTACTCTTAGGGCCTATAACTTTTGTCTCCACACTAGACACGTTGCTCTTCACCAGTGCGCTGGAGCGCACATGTGAGACATAAGAGTATATAGTTTCGAATGCCGACCATGTTGAAAAATTTGGAACGAATTTTGGATTTATTTCCATTTCCAAGAAGTTTGCTTCGTCACACATGTCGTTGAACTGAGAGTACAATTTATCCAGATTAGAAGTATTTGCTAAACATTCTTGCATGCTGTGCATTTCTGAGAAATTTACTTTTTTAGAGATGTCATATAAATTATTCATCTGTGCAAATATTGCCTGTTTTTTAGCTACAGTTATGTTTAACACGTTAGCTGCGGCACCAATTTTTGCATACTTTCCGTTCCTGCGGCACGAGGTATAATCGGCCCGTACCGTGACCAGACGTTAGGGCGACACGCGGTCTATTAGACCCCACCTCCTTTTACAGACTAAAATCCATTTTCTGGCGCGAAATCAAAGATAAATGAGAATTTTGGTCCTTATTGATATAGACAGTGAATTGATGAACCCTAATCCACCGTCGCCCCGGGATCTGATGGCTAGTTTAGGAATTATTAGCAAAACAAAATATGGGATCTTATACACCTCGTAACGCACTGAAATAGGGCAAATTTTCGCTGCGATTAGTGATGGGAAAAATAATATCGACGTTTTTAAACTGTCTTAACTACGCAACGACTTGACCGATTTTGATCAATTATATCTCATTAGATCGTTTTAAGGGCAAAACCTGGCAAAACAACACAAAGCTATCAAAGGATACATTTTTTTTAAATAATCTAAATTGTGCTTGAAGGCGCCATAAAGAAAAAAAAACCGGCCAAGTGCGAGTCGGACTCGCGCACGAAGCGTTCCATTCTATACCATTAACAGGCACCTATTACAGACTTATTATTGGAAAATAATGGATTACGGTTTATGCATAAGGTTTATCTTTCTATTTGTATATGAAAATCTTAATGCGGTTCACAGAATAGAAAAAAAAGGCAACCAGAAGTAGAAAAGAAACTGTCCTATTTATTCTGCCTCGGGCTTTAAAAATACACTTATTAGAACTTGAATTAACATTAAAAAATGTTCGGCGCTGTAAAAGGACGTGCTCTCCAATCGACGTGATGCACAACACTGGTCGCGGGAAGCTCGCGTTCAGTGCGGTACGAGGTCAGGGGGGATATGGGACGTTTTAGCCTCGTTCCGCACTGCATTAAAATTATATTAATTCAGTGCGGCACGAGGCCTAAGACATCCGGTACCAAGGTAGGTACACCACCGAGTCCGGAACCATTTAGTGATCTCAAATATATATTTATCTCTTTCCTACACTGGACCAAACCAAAGCTATGCCATTCGCACGACAGAGAAATTCACTTTTTTGCTTGCCGCACCACAGGGAAGTTGCATCAGGGGTGATTTAGGCCTCGCTTCGCAGTTAACGTGTTAATTTCTTTGCCAAATCCATTTTTTATAAAAATTTTAACAAGAAGCGAAAAGTAATTTAAAATGTCGAACTGTCAAAAAAAAATTTTCTATTAAATTTTTTATGATTATATTACAATGATAATACAAATTCTAATTATGAAGCGGTAAGGATAAAGCGATGCGGGATGAGAGCAGTAACTTTGCTATACACAAAGGCGATGCGGTGATAAAGCGATGACGTGCACGTTTTTTGCGACTAACTGTACTAAATGACTATGTACATAATATGAGCGATAGCGCAATGTAAGGTCTCTGGTTGTTTACCGGTTCGATCTGGACCAAATGGTGCGGCCCGTGCCGAAGTAACGAGGAGGAGGACTTACCCTTCTTCGCCGCCGACCTCGCTGACTGGCCACGGCACGGGTGAATTTATGGAAGGCACTGCACGCACACGACACCGCTATTTATTTGTAATTATGGGGTTTATAATGCAGGAGTTCTTTTTGCACGCGACACATACAACAGCTTAGTTTTTATTTTTTTATGAAGGAATATGACGTGACAGCGGATGACGTATGCCGTGGCATCAGGGGCTTATGGCCAGCGATAACCAGGCTTGCCCACCTCCTTGCACACGGCAAAACGGCGCAACCAATCCCTGATATAAACAATAAAAGAAAAAACACAGGGGCATAGCTAAATCTGTCATCTAATTAGTTTTGAACAAAATAATTTTATTGGTCCAGTTTTCGAGAAGAAAACAGGAGACTACGAAATGCTGTTTTGATCAATTCGATGGCCCAAACGAATAAACGTGCAAAGGCCCTTACACAAAAAATTTTTTTGCTTGCTATGCTTTTATATACCCTAAGGCACGTTGTGAATTTTTTTAAGCCAATCCGATTTACCGCTTATGAAAAATATGTATTTAATTTTTATTCGTTGGTAATTTTCCATATAAATTAACACGAATAAGATTCCAAGAGAGTGTTGCCGTTTTAACAATTTTGTTACTATACACGAATAAACGTGCAATGGTTTTCTACATTAACTTTTTTTTATTTCAATTTTAGTAATACTACTTTGCACGTTTATTCGTATTAAACTTTGTTAGCAAGATTCGTGTAAACTAGCATTACACCTTTGATCGCCTTCCATCTTGTCAGCCAAATTTTAGTCATACTAGCTTTCACATACTACTCATTAACGTTTGAGTCAAGAATAAAAATCATTTTAATAAATTAACACGAACAAAATTGCAAACGCCGATTGCAAAATCAAATCAAATACAAAAATAGACGTTAATGTACATTGCGCTTAAAGCAATTGCACTTTTTAACACGAATAACGGTGCAATGAGCCATAACACAAAATGACCTGAAGATTTATGATTCGAATAAAAAAATAAAGAGGTTTTTCACTATTTACGGGAAAATGGTTAAAAATAAGGGTCAAATATTTACGCAGTTTTGTAGGTACTTTTGATATCTATCTAATGATAATATTATAAGCATATATATTATTATAACGGCTGCCAGAACTGTCAGTTATCTTCGTTAAAGTTGATTTTATTTTTCCTGTAAAGAAGTCGTTTTACGATTACACGTTTATTCGTCTGGGCCATTGAATTTTACGCACCTTTTAACGGTCTGAGCTGCAGTTGTCCCGCTCTCGCTGTACTGACACGGAGGGGTTCGGGCGAGACAGCGACATTTCATTAAAATACCTATTTCTCAAAAGTCTCTCTAACTATTTGTGGTTCCGCCAGCACCCACTTTATAGTATTCAGTCCGTGCTATGGTGTGGTATTTAGTCGCGGTTTGGATTCACGTGGCCGACATAGCCTACTTAGTCTAATTTCAATTATGTACAAACCGAAACATCGACTCATATGACTGTCATGCTGTGTTATTATTTCAATAAATAAATAAATGACGTAAATAATCATTCAAAATATTTTTTTTTCTAGAAATGACACAACATAGTTGTTTATTTATTTGTGTCTTACCTGTTGCTCTATTCAGAGACTCGTCTCTAATAAAATAATTAATTAATAAATCGAGAGCGTCATTCATCCGATCCGGTGGGAGATCCTGTATCCTTAGATTCAACACACTTCCATCTTTTCTTTTCCCTTCAAATCTACACCACACTTGTTCAGATGACATTATTGAATATTTTTAAATAAAATGAGCATATAGCAGTACCTAGTCGAGGCGTTTGAGATGGCTGCACTGTTTTATATACCTCACATTTTACACAAATGTTCTATGTGTGTAACAATAATAGCTTATCGTCTCTTACTTGTAGGGTTCCCTAACTGAAAAGAAGAAATCGGACCATTTTAGGATTACTTCGTTGACCATCAGTGGCGCGTGTTTGAGTGCTGGCATGTATGTGTTCATACTTCATTCAGTATGTTGGTGTTAGTTTGTCGGAATCGGGTTATAGGGTATCATATATTATCATTAAAAGCTTAGGGCTCTCACTTAGTCCCTTACAATTGAAAAAAATGTTTTCAGATGATTTAATTGTATTTAATTGTTTGATTATTTATTGTTTTAAGTTAGACTAGACTAGACCATTTTAGCTGTCGATCATTGCTGTAGTAATTAAGTAGTAAATAATTTATAAATATAATTTTTCTTTTTAGGCACACCTTTATATTCGCATGCTGGTGATGCCGGCGAGAGCGCAGAACATACTCATTTTATGTACCTATCGAACATCTCTGTAACCGCTACTCAAGTGAATAAATATATGATGATTTTATGATTTATGATTTTTTTAAGTCCTTGCGAGCAAAATAACAATCCTAACCTGTTTGATGTCGGTGCCTCAGCACAAGCCAACAACAGCAGACCTAGTCCTTACCTGCATATAATAATAACAATAATAATTCGTGGGACGATTGACACCAATAGACTTAGTCCCAAACTGAGCAAAGCTTGTACTATACTAGACAACGGATCAACATACTTATATAGATAAATGCATACTTAAATTCATATTAAACATCCTAGACTCGAGCACAAACATTCGTATTTTTCACACAAATATCCGCTACGACCGGGAATCGAATCTGATACCTCAAGCTTCATAGTCAGGTTCTCTAACCACCAACCAACCAATGACCGATACATTTTTTATTAAAAGTTAACTCACGGGTTACAAATGAATTTCTGACATAGAGTAATTGGTACAGTCGACCACAAAAACATGTACCTATCCATCTAATCATCCACAAGGTGAAAAAATGGATACATATTTTTGTAGTTAACTGTTTTGTTACCGTATCTATAAAGAATATACGATTATACACGACGGCCATTCTCAGAATTGCAAACATTTGCGTGTCCGAGCTATTAAGTAGCTCTAAATATAATCAAATACGAGTGAAAATATTTTTTTCAAATAGTTTTTAACTTTATCTAAAGGTTTTTAGAAGGAATTAGCTTTATATTGTTTATTTATCATACTTATTTTATTTTTCAAACCCATGTTCTTCGATTACCGTAGCCTGTCCGCACGCTATCTGTGTCTTGAAACTTGTTTCTCATTTTAGTTAGGAGTGGATTACACATATGTCATTTAAAATCCTGGTAGATAAAATACAGTTTGTTTGACTACGTTAAAGTACAATTCGATAAAACCTGCTTTTTCAAATATATAACCAAATATCTGCCTGCCCAGCCTTAACACCTGAGTACCATCGCCCTTCAATTTCAAAGTGATCATCCCTAAACAACGATGTATTTGCACATCACTATTGCGTCACTCGCGAGCTGTTAGTCGTACCGCAGCACCCAAACAGTGTGGACGTGGTAGTGTCGAAATATATAGCTACGACGCACATAAGTTTCTAATCACCGTAACTTTGCTTTTCATTTTTTCTAATTCCCGTTCCTCTATTTATAAATTTTGTTTGTAAGGTAAACTATCCCCTAAACTCTTTACGAGTACACTAGAGCAAGTGTTCAGAAACTTGTCAGCCTTGTGGGAGTACAAGGGCATCGTTGTTGGCGACAAAAGATTAACAAATCCTAGGTTCGCCGACGACATTGTCCTTTTCTCCTCATCTGCATCGGAGCTGCAGTCAATGCTACAAGAGCTAAGCTCTGCAAGCCTTCAAGTTGGTCTGAAAATGAACCGGTCTAAAACTCAAGTAATGACCAATAGCACGAAACGTAAGGTAGAGGTAGACGGGCAGTCTTTACACTATGTCGACGAGTATCCTTACCTGGGCCAACTAGTCTCTTTCAGCCACAGACAGGACCGAGAAGTCGAAAGACGGATCCAAAACGGCTGGAAGAGCTATTGGTCAATGAAAGATCTAATGAAGGGCGATCTTCCTCTAACCCTAAAACGGAGACTAGTTGATATGTGTATACTGCCTGTCCTAACTTATGGTGCTCAAACATGGTCATTGACGGAGTTACAGAAGACCAAATTGAAGGTTTGCCAAAGAGCAATGGAGCGCAGCATGCTCGGGGTGAAGCGGATTGATCGGATCCGAAACACCACACTGCGCTCCCAAACACGCATTACCGATGTGGGTGCCAAGGCTGCCAAGCTTAAGTGGGACTGGGCAGGCCACGCCAGCCGCATGGATCCAAATCGGTGGGCTAGGTTGGCCACGGACTGGATACCACAGGATGGATGGCGGCGACGAGGTAGGCCCAGGAGGCGTTGGCGGGACGACCTAGACGTGTACCTCAAAGACTGGAAGGACACCGCTCAATATCGAGATGAATGGCGAAAATAGGGAGAGGCCTTTGCCCAGCAGTGGGACATTTCTTCAGGCTAATTAATAATAATAAGGTAAATGAGCTAATGTTTATAAAAATAATAGAGCTGTGTGGGCTCTGGAAACTACCATTTTCCAGTATTTTCTATTACTTTCAGTTTTTATTTTTTTTAGAAAAATGTCTTGTGGTCTGAGCACCATAGCGTTAATTACCGTATCTTTCTAAGTACCGTAGCATGAAAATATTAACAATTTTTTATATATATTTTTAATTTTTGACGACCGGATAGCCAAAGTGGTTAGAGAACCTCACTATGAAGCTTACCTTTATGACAATGATATAGACTTTCTAAAAATAAATATCCTCTTTCTAAGTACCGTACCCATCTACAATTCAATTTTGTAATTACCATATCCGTAAAAAAAATAACCTCGATAAATCAGAAACTATTTTGTTTATTCTAACGCCGTTTTGAAATATTAATAGTTTAGCTCATAATTGTCCATATTCTTGTCTATATTTGGTCGTATTAACGAAAAAAAAATGACTACGGTAATTAGATGAAAATCGTCAAGAAGTGAGAATGGCCGACTTATTACCTTGATGAAGTAATAGGTACTTACCTATTACTTCATCAAGGTAATAAGTGTATAATCGTATACCTATACTCAAAACACCACCATGTTGCTCCAACCCAATTAATTTGAAGTAAATATATATTAGTACGGAAGAAGATGTCACATTAGTGTTAAAAAAATTGTAGATGTCGCTAAGTCGCAAGTGTCAAAAAAAATTTTTGAAATATTTCACATTGAAAAACACCAAGTTCACATAGAGACGTCTGGTTTTTTGCAAAATTATTCCTCTTTAAGTCATTAACAACATACGTATAAGTGTTTGTTTAGCTGTTTTATATAAATACTCTAACACTGGCTCGACAATGCCCACGGACTTGTAACAACTTCACTTATTCGCACCAGCCTGCCGACAGTAATTCCGCGCATTGACAGTGACAGTTATCGTACTCGGCTTTGCCGCCAGTCCGTGACACACGAGACAGCGTATGTATGCTATTTGAGCTACTCGCATAATCGCATACACTACAGTATACATTACGTATACGTATACATTATACCGGTTGCGCTACTATATCCAGGGAACACGTCATTGAAGGCCGGAATATACTTGTGTCTCAAATTGAGATCATGCTGAAGCATGTCGCGGATTGGGGTAGACTTAACTTAGTTCAGTTTAATCCCCAGAAGACTCAAGTATGCGCGTTCCCCACTTAAAGGGATCCCTTTGTTGTTTCACCTTGTTTTGAAGGTAGGTACTCTCCTTGATGCCAAATCTTCTATTGGGAACCTGGGTGTCGACATTTGGAGTGATGTTCAGTTTCGTGGTCATTTAGAAGGCAAAGCTAAGTTAGCTTCAAAAAAATTAGGGGTACTTAATACTTCTTGCCAGCCCATCGCTTACAACTCTATAAGGCGCAGGTAAGGCCGCATATGGAGTACTGTTCTCATCTCTGGGCAGGGGCACCTAAGTACCAAATTCTTCCATTTGACCGCATCCAACGTAGAGCTGCTCGATTTGTCGATAATCAGGCACTCTCTGGCCTACTCGATCCTTTGACTTTGCGGAGGGATGTGGCGTCTCTCTGCATATTATACCGTATTTATCATGGGGAGTGTTCTGCCGAACTGTTCGAATTGCTGCCTGCGGCTAAATTCCACTACCGCACTTCGAGGAATCGTCCGTCTTTCCATCCTCACCATCTTGATGATTGGCAGTCTAGTACCGTGCGTTTTAAGCGAAACTTCTTTCCACGCACGACGAAGATCTAGAAACAGCTTACTGCGGCAATATTCCCGGAGCGTTACAACTTAGGGATCTTTAAAAAACGAGCCTACCAATTCCTAAAAGGGTCGGCATCGCACCTGTGATTCCCCTCGTGTTGCGAGTGTCGATGGGCGTCGGTGATCGCTTTCCATCAGGTGACCCGTCTGCTCGTTTGCCCCCTCTTATATAAAAAAAATACGTGAATTACAAAAAAAAACGAACTAGTAGTTTTTAAAATATTTTGCAAGGTAAAGAAAACTTTGAAGTGACATTTCAAGGACACTGTCAATAATTATCATATAAAATTTCGCAGAATAATAACTAGCATTGTGACCAATACATAGGATATATTCATTGGCTAAAAACGTCAGGGGCATTTTTTGTTCCCTTACACGGTTATCTTCTTTGTTCATAATTCAAAATTTCGTCCGTTCTGATTTCTGAATCGTCTTCGAGTACACAGCTCCGTCAGAAGGCTATAAGGCGAAGCAAAAGCTACTTGAGCTGAGTCAATCGTCAGCTTTCAAATAGAAAGTAACTCGAAAAGGCCTTATCCCGGGTCGACTGCCTGGGATCCTGGAAGCCTCGCACAAATATATAAAAAAAAAGTCGCAAGTTAAAGCCTCCGGGAGTTATTTCGAAGTCCGTACGCGTTGGCTTGAAGTTTCGTCAGATCCGCACGGGCCTCCAACTTTCTCAGTACGGGCCACCATCTTCTCATCGTGCACTGTCTCCATCTACACCGTGCGCTGTCTCCACCTACACCGTCTGTTGTCTCCACCTACACCGTGCGCTGCCCGCACCTACACCGCGCGCTACTCTCACCTGCACCGTGCACCGTCCGTGCCCTCACCGTGCGCTTCGTGCGCTTTTCGCCTTTTACGAGGCGTTACATGCGCGTGTAGCGCCTGTTACGCGCCCCCTGCCTGAACGCTGTCGGCGCCTCTACCAGGCGCTGTAGCGTCCCTCAGAGCGTTCTACACGCTCTCATCACCGTCGAGCCTCCACTTCATCGAAACCTCCGTCAACGCAGCCAGGTCTTTGCTTCATCATCTTTACTTTTACCTACACACATACCCGTCCATCCTCTACAATACACCACTCCACACACATCCACTGTTTATTGTAAATATTTTATTTTTGAAGTAAAACTTCTTTAGGCACGCTTGACTTGGGGAGTGAGCTGGTGAGTGCGTTACGAAAAGAGGCAAACGCTGGGGAGGGGGTGTCGGGGTGAGGGTAGGAGCAAGAGAGAGCAGTGCGCGCCAGGGTGTACAATCTTAGTACTAGCGCTCGGGTAATTTTCATACAATATATGCTTGCGTTTGACCACAATAACTCCTGATGGAAAGCGAAGATAAGGCCTACGATGGAGCTTGCTTTTTTGATGATAAAAAACCGAGTATATATTATACATCATAATAGAAGGAGCTGAAGAAGTTTTACTTCAGTCGTGTTTTTAATTTATTTTAAATAAATGGTTCTTCAGTTATTTTATTTTTCATTTAATTATTTAGGTTAGATTTCTTAATTTTTAATTGTCGCTTCACGACAGCAGTTAAGACATTGGCAATTAGATAAAACCGGCCAAGTGCGAGTCAGACTCGCGCACGAAGGGTTCCGTACAATTACCTACAAAAACTGCAAAAAAATCACGTTTGTTGTATGGGAGCCCCTTTACATATTTGTTTTATTTTAATTTTATTATTTATTTATTTATTTATTTATTTATTTATGGAGAACCAACAGCTTATACATCATCTTAAACATTACAGTAAATACAGCAAGCCAATTACAGGTTCTCGCCGACAATTACAGTGTAACAATAAGGCAGTATGCCCACACAGAGCCCCTTCGGACACACAAAAAAGAAAAAAGAGAAAATAACTACTTAGTGACTAATAATTCAGCACTATTTTATCGGAGGAGAAAAATTAATCAAGTCCCTAACCTAACAAACTTAATCTACAGTAAGGTACAACGCTCAATGCACGCTCTCAAAAAATCGATTCACCAAACAATTACACCAAGTAATTATATAACTGTAATTATATTTTATGTTTTTTAAATGAGATGAATAATGCTTAATGCCACGTTTATGTATTGCACATAAAAACATTGGCCACCTCATTTCAGAATCATAAAATATATTTTTTATAGTTTTAGTTTTTTATGACTTTGTTTTTATTTTAGATTAGTAATCTTTGTAATTTCTTTTTGTTGTTCTTTGCTATAGTTTTAAGTTATGGACATTGTTTTTATCAATTGTTTTATTCATTATATAACTAAATATTCTGTGAATATATCAAATGTCTACCTGTTGCCGTTAACAATATCGAGCAAAAACGAGAAAAAAATCACGTTTATTGTATGGAAGCCCCCCTAAATATTTATTTTATTCTATTTTTTAGTATTTTTTGTTACAGCGGCAACCGAAATACATCATGAGTGAAAAGTTCAACTGTCTAGCTATCACGGTTCATGAGATACAGCCTGGTGACAGACAGACGGACAGCGAAGTCTCAGTAATAGGGTCCCGTTTTATTTTGGTACGGAATCCTAAAAAAACATGTATAATAAAGAGTAAGAAAGGGAACGCGTGCAGCTCGAACCTGGCGGCGGCGCCCGCGCTCAAGAACATTATAGGTATGAATCAGTAAAGAATATGACCGTCAAAAAATATTTAAAAAACAAAATAAACCTCGCAAAATGTTATTATGTTGGACGAAATCGTATTAAAAGAAGTAAACGCATCAATGCTTACTAAAATAATAGGATACAATTCAACTATCGACACATAAAACAGTTGTATCTTCAATACATTTTAGAACGAATCGTATTAAAATGGCTTAACATTAAACAAGTTCAAGCAACAAAATCAAAGAAATTTATGATGAACTATCGCCCCAAGCGCCAGATAACCACCTTAAAGGCCCAGTTTGCGTGCAGTGGCTAGACATCTGTCCATAACAATCCATAGCAATAAACATCAACGGCTGCAAGCAAATTTGTTATGAAAATGGGTATCTGGCGCTTGGGGCGATAGAACGTGTCTCAATTTTTTTGCAAGCGTTTTTGCACTAAAACTAGGGGAGACCGAGGACAGTTGACACAGAGGAGAGTAGACACAACGTCGATTTTTTAGAACTTATTAACTGCTAGAGAGCTCGCAATAGCGCGTGGTTGATAGCTCGAGACTTGAACTAAAAAACGCGCGCTATTGCGAGCTCTCTAGCAGTTAATAAGTTCTAAAAAATCGACGTTGTTTCTACTCTCCTCTGTGTGAACTGTCCTCGGTCTACCCTACTTAATTTATTATTGCATACAAAAAAGTATAACTTTTCGATTGGATTTAATTGTTCTTAGGATGGATGTACATTTCTTTGAATTTAAGTCTATCGACCTTAAATCACTTGTATACGTTCATAACATTTAAAAAAAATTATGGGTTTTAGTATAACATTACACGCATGCGTCGCAGTTAGTATTATGGTGTCACATTGTTTTAAATAGAAGGAGAAGGCTTTACGGATTTTTGAAAAGAGTAAACACCGCAGAATTTAATTTAATATAATGGCAATAAAAAAATAAAATTTGATTTTCTTGTAATTAGTAGACCCCGTTATCGGAGGTGCAATTTGGTAACTTGACATTCTTAGGGATAGGTAATAGTAGATTGTACACCAAGGGGATAAAGCACTGTATTATGTCACGGGCGCGATATTGAATCCTGAGCGTAACGAAGGACTCCAGATTTAACTCCCGAGCGTAGCGTGGGGGTTTTGAGTTGATTCCCGAGCGAAGCGAGGGAATTAAAATGGAGTCCTGAGAGCAGTGAAGGATTTAAGCGCGCCCAAGGCAAAATCAGTTTTATCCCTGAGGAGTATACTCTACTTTTCTCACCTTTTGCGAGACAATAAAAACCAAGGCTACTAGAAAAAGTATTTTATTTATTATAATACTATTTTCATTACTAAATATATATAATTGGCACAGTAAATAACAATAAAAAGTAAATTAAAAATTAAAATTGATGTTTCATACATTAGTCCAGTTATGTAAAGATATGGTTATATTTTTATTTGGTACGCTTATGTTAGTTGAGGTGGAATTTATTTGAGTAGCAGCACCCAATACATCAGAACCTTGCGTGTGAGGGTCGTTTGGCACAGTAAAGGTTGGGGAAGGTGGTGCTTGAGGCAGTAGGCTTGACGGGATATATTTTGAGCTAGATGGCTGTGGTGGCAAAGGTTTCCAAGGATCATCAATAATGGACGTAGTTTTCAGATGAATGTTGTCACCAATACGACAGCTTATCTTGTTTTTGTTTTGTATGGAATTCTCTATGTAGCCCTCCGCTACTGCATCGGATTTCCAGCCACCATGACGTTTTATCTGGGCCATATCTGCTCCTGAATCTGCCAACAGACTTGCCGATGTTCTCCTCAAACAATGACCCGTATAGAGCTCGGGATTTTGCAATTTGAGGTATTTTGCAATTTCTTTTGGCATGGCGCTGATTTTATTCTTGCCAATGACTTGCCTGGTGCATTTGCCATTACTGTAACCGATAAAAAATCTGTTTGTGTTTATATTAGAGGGGCGCAGAGCTTGGTACTTTTCGACAATTCTTGCATAATCGTCATGAACTATGAACGAACGTTCTCTATTTGTTTTGGTATCTGGTAAGTTAATCAGCAATAAATCTGTATGTTTTTTGATATCATTGACTTTTATGTTTACGAGTTCATTTCCACGACATGCGCCATTCACTCCAAAAATCAAGGCTACCTGTAACAAAAAATAGGATTGTGAGTAAATAGACAGATACACTACTACATTTTTTGACCTTTATATTATAAAAAAAGCTTGCGACAAAACCTTAGAATGTGTATTTTTTAAATGTGTGCCATAAAAATACCCTTTTATTCAATAACTATTTTATAGAGCTATTATAGGTAGGTACTAGAAACGTAACTAAAAAGTAGGCAGTACTCATACTTACTTTCATGGCCAGAAAGCTGTGATCAGGAGCCTCATTCAGAAAAGTTTCCACATCTTGCGCTGTCAATACTTTTGACTTCTTTGCTTCTGATTTCCTCTTTAAAAATGCCAATAACTTGCTATATGTATTTATCTTAATGTCGTGTTTGATGCTTATTGTTAACCTGAGCATCGAATAGATACACCACAGGCTGCTGGACTTCTTTGTACACGATAAATAATCGAAATAAACAAGAAGCACTGACTCCGACACAGACTTTGCGCCTTTTGCAGTTTTCCATTTGTGGAAATCGTCGTAAGCTTTCAAGTATTTTTCCTTCGACTTCTCTGGTAGTAGGTTATTAACAATACCTAAGGCGTCTAATTTAATGGACTCCGGAGTTAAATCACTTTCGTCACTCGACATTTTCTTAATGTTTTATTCTATCATCTTTTGCAGTTTTGTCTGATACTGATTGCACCGTATTGAAATACTCGCGGCTTTTGTTTTAAGTATTGATTTTTTTTCGTTCGGCTTGCCGTGGCGTGGCCAGCTCGATTTTCGAATAAGTTCGATTTTCAAATAAATGAGGCGCGGCGCGCGCCGCCGTCCACCTCCTCGCCGTCGGCCACCAGCAGCTGCAGCAGCCGCGCGCCGCGCGATTTTGACGAAATTAGACTTTAAATGCATAACAATAAGAACTAAGAGAAGTGAGAATCACATTACTGCCCGGCGGGTTATAATGAAATTCAGTACAACATTACATTTACACCCCGGCAAAAGACAAGGGCTATAATGATTAACTTTGAGTAAGGTTTGCATGACATATAATGAGGCATTGTCGAGCAGGTGGTGTGAAATAGTAGATTGTTCAACAAGGGACTAAAACAAGCCATAATGACACGAGATATTTAGCCACCCGAGCGATAGCAAGGGAGGCTATAATTCGAGTTGTCATTATGGTAGTTTAGTCCCGCGTTAAACACTCTACTTTTCACTTTTAATGCGAGGAAAAAAACGACGTACAAAATTACTTTTTTACAACGTATGCTCAATACGAGCAATGGACATCTATTCAAAATTCAAATAGCAAAAAAAATACCGCTGTCTTTTCTTTTCTTTTATATTTTTTTGTAAAGTGACGCTTTAAATGCTTGCATAATTAGCCAACAGATTCTAACTTAAAGACTATGTTAAAACTAATTGGACTATGCATGTAAGAATGATAATTGTTCATGGGCCGTGGGGATCCGAAGCTCAAAAACTTTTTAAATTATTAAAAAGTAAACTTGTCCGACCCACAGGTGACCATAAGGCTGGCTCTTTCCTCGGTCAACGTATTGGCGTTGCCATACAACGAGGAAACGCAGCCAGCATTATGGGCACCCTGCCCATTAGCAGCGATCTGGGAGATATTTGTAAATACAGGTTTTTAGGTTTAGATTAAGTAAATTTAAGTTTTTTTTTTATTTTTGTGTTTTAAAATATGTTTATGTATATTTAATTGTTGAATAAATTTTTAGTAAATATTAAAAAAAAAAAAATTGTTCATTCATTAGAATCGGCAAATAAATTAACCTAATTGATCTAAGTTCACACACAAAATATATTGTTAACTGAAACACTTACCCGTGAATAAAGAAACGACTTTTTAAGTTTATTTTCTATATGCCAATTCTTTGTTAAATTATATCTAATTATACTTTCTATTTACTATTAAATGCAACAGACATCGCATTATTTTGAAGTCACGCCATATTAACATTCAAACGTAACTGCTCTATCTACCGTACACTCCAGCACTGCTTTGCCGACAGTGCGGATTGCTATTTTATCGACAGAGCAGGGAACTGCTTTGCCGACAGCGTTTTTAAAAAAAAACAAATTAAAAACACCTAAGCTAAAGGAAATCTTTCTTTACGTGCAAAATAAAATGAATTCATCTTTAATATTTTATAATTAAATAGATTCGTAATTATTCAATGTGTTTCACGAAATTATTATTTTTTAAATGTTTTTTATACAGTTGTCGTTTTGAGGTTATTTCCACGCCCTAAAGGCTTCCACAGACCGAAGCGCAGGGCGCTACAGTGCGTCCGCAGCGCGCTTCGGTCTGTGGAAAGCTTTAAAATTGTCTATACCCAGTTACTGAAAATGGCGATAATCCTCCATTCACAAACACCGTGATTGGCAGTTTAGGGGTTTCCATAGTCAATTAAAAAAAATTTACTTTAATCCCTTGAGATCAAAAAAGAGCTTTAGTCCCGATATGCAGAGACTAAAGTAACATTTTAAGAGCATAAGAAGTGAAAAAGTATTGATATCAACATCATAAATATTTTTACCCATCCCTAAGAACGTGCAGCTACCAAATTGCACCTCCGATAACGGGGTTTAGTAATTAGTACGAGTGTGAACTACGGTAGGTATCAAAATAAAATAATCTGTGGCAGCTAGGTAGGCGTATCGTTATAACGACATTACGACACCAAGTGCTGTTATGGGGAATAGAATATAGACTTTTCTGAAGCCACGTTATCTATGTTCTTATTTAATTGTTCGCGAACATGTACAAATCAGATAAAAGTAGAACAGTAGGTAGATAAAATCATGAAAGCCGCCAGAACGTAAATACAAGCATTTTTGTAACTATCAATCAAAATATACGACCGGATGGCCTAGTTGTTAGACAACCTGACTACGAAGCTTGAGGTCCTGGGTTCGCTTCGCGGTCGGGGCAGATATTTGTGTGAAAAATACGAATGTTTGTGCTCGAGCCTTGGGTGTTTATTATCACTTCACTATCATCACTACATAGTATAAATCAAAGTCGCTTTCCGCTGTCTGTCTGTCTGTCCCTATGTATGCTTAGATCTTTAAAACTACGCGACGGATTTTGATGCGGTTTTTTTTAATAGATAGTGTGATTCAAGAGGAAGGTTTACATATATTATGTATAATACATGCATAATATAGTAGAGAAACACTGATAATTTTAGAGGTTTATAATGTGTATGTCGGCGCGATTGATTTCAGCGCAATCTAGCGACGATAACCTAAATGTTCAAAGTTGCTTTGATCGTAAGCGCAGCGTTTCTACCTGTGATACAACGCTCTCTAGCGAGGTTTGCTGTAATTGTCATCGGATTCACTTCGTGACGTCAGGCGAGCGCGGAGGATGGTTATTGCGTCGGAATTAAGATCACTTTTGCTCTCGCCGCCGTGTCGCCTGGTCATCTAATTGGTGAGCGTATCACACCAGAATCACTTTATTATCTTATTTCATATTATTTGTCGTTTGAGCTTCTACCCTCATTTAGCCAGCGAATTTATAACGGTTTTTCGTAATTTGTGTGCATTTTTCGGAAATGGAGAGCCAAGATGAATCCGATGATGAAAACCGTGCCTCACCCATGTTACTCCGTTTTAAATCCGACATGTATTTATACATATAAATCTTCCTCTTGTATCACTCTATCTATTAAAAAAAAACCGCATCAATAATAGTTTACAGTTTCAAAAAAAATAAACATTTGGGAAATGAAACATGATTAACATGATTAACATTAACATGATTTTCATCACCACCATCTTTTTAGCCATAGGACGTTAGGGCGTCCACTGCTTTGATGACTTCCACTGGCCACCGAGGTCGCCTGTTTTGTCATCATGTGATTATTTCTTATGGGGATACTTGAAATCTAAAGTTTATAACAGTAAGTCTCAAAATTTGGAGCAACTGAAACACAATATTAGGACAGAAATAGCAAACATTTCCCGAGAGGTTTGCAAACGTGTCTTTGAAAACTTACGCTCTCGTTTAGAGCAGTGTGTCGAAGAACGTGGGCCATTATTTAGTTAATATTATTTTTAAAAAATAAATCCGCATTATTATACTTAAGTTCTAGATTATTAAAAGTTATGTAGTAAAAAAAGTTTTTTTTTTCATAATTTATTGAAGTTTTAATTTTCTTATTGGACACCCTGTATTAGTATAGATATACGGTGTAACGTGTGATCGATCTCTTCAACAAGAGAAACGTGGCGTGAGACTTAGAACTAGAGAAAAGAGTGGATTTTCAGTTAAATTAAACTGTGGAGTAACAGCTGCGTGCCACAGAATCGCAACAGCTTCATGAGCTTTGCGATGTGAGATGTATTTTAAGCAATTATCCAAATTTGAGAGAAATCTTCATGAAACTCTCGACTCCTGGACATTCCTGTATACAAGAAATTGATAATGTGCACAGTTGTATTGAAAGACTCCTGACAAAGTCTGAATATTACTCATAATTAAATATCATTAGACTTATACAACAGGTAAATTTAGTGAAACCCTACTGCATCATACAAATGAATCTCTCAATCGTTACTTAAAGTGAGCTACAAACAGTCACATACAGAGGAAACATTTTAAAACCCCAAAGATAAATATTGGCAATATTATTTGTTGTACTGCAAAGATTCGAAAACACCTATTGTAGGAAAGTCCAAAATAGACACTATTAAATCAATGTAACAGGTGGATGCCACGAGCAGATGTGGATTACTTACTATGCAACTGTTTTAAATGAATGAGTCTAATACCATGTTAATTTTAAGTGTTCCGAAGCCAAAATGGCAAAAACGGAACTCAATAAATATAAAGCTATATTGATTAGATCTAAATGAGCCACCCTGTATACCGCTTGCCTGTGGCTCAAGCTACAAATACCGGCTCTCTCTATATCACGTTCACGGACACAAAACCTCATCCAGCAATGCCGTGGCACAGATTTTTTCCATACAAATTGATATTACGTCTGGGGACGGATTGTGACATTGTTCAGTTTTGGAAGTACATGTTGCGGCAGTAACGGCCACAGACGATGACCTTGTATGGACATTGTCCGCCTACAGACGTAGTGCCACAACGCGAGGTCTTTTTTTTGTATGTGTGACGGAGACAAACTTGTGTGCACCAGTATGAGTGCTTGCTGTGGCACTGGCGGGTTTGTGTTACATCCAAAAACGGCACAGAGTCATAAACTCCCTATAAATACTACGACAAATATTCGGCTGTGGACGGAGTGCCACTTTTAATGAAAATTAAATTCCCGTCTACAACAGACGTAGTGCCATATTACGAGGGTTTTAGTTTACGTCTCTCGACGTACTGTCCGTGAACGTGATATATTCCTCATTTTTCCGCATTAAATCAATAATTTAAGTACTAAATACTACGCTACAGACAAACAAAATCCTATGTTACACAACAGAATGTTTCTAAAACGGTTCCAAAGTTCTATGTAAAAACAAATTGTTTATATTTATTAACTAATTAACTGATTACGGTGTATTTTTATATTTTCGGCATCAGTATATTTCTGTTTCTACAATTAACATATTCATTCATCTACCAGATCTTTAACCAGCGAAATATGAGTATACTTATTTTCAAAGCTTATTATCTCCGTTCGATGTTCATGTACATACAACCTTGTAATATTATAATATAGGCTTTCTTGTAAGTCGGATTCGCGCACCGAGGGTTCCTTACAAATTTATGTGTCTATGAACATCCAGTCTTAGCAGGCCCCTGCTTCTAAGCAAAATGTGCGCAGTGTGGGATCATTGTAGATTGGTTATTGATATAGACAGACAGACAAAAAATTTATGCTTTTCGCAATTTTTCCTTTATCTGTGCTATAAGACCTTTCTTCGTACCAAATTTTAAGATTCTGCGTTTACGGGAAGTACCCTGTAGGTTTAGATTCCCTTGCGAGTGTTGAAACTTTTCGGCATAAATGGCTGTATCTTTTGATGACGGTGGCTTAGAAGTTTGATTTTTTCACAGCTCCAAAGGACAGTAAACCTGAGTATTTGATATAAATTTCAGCTTGATACCTTTACGCGTTCTTAAGAAAAAGGGTCTTGACAGACGGACGGATGGACAACAAAGTGATCCTATAAGGGTTCCATTTTTCCTTTTGAGGTACGAAACCCTAGAAAAATGTCAGGACACTGTCGAGCGAGCTATTTTGCTGGCTGTATTTTAGCCGGAATCTGGTCATTGGCTGCACGCAGTTCCCTCCCGAAACCTTGGCACACTTTTGGACCTTGCCTCACTAAGGATTGCCGTATGTTTGCGGCTTGGACTTTAATTCCAACCCGCAAACATACGGCAATCCTCACACCTCACACTTGATGCCAGTGCGGTAATACAGTTGATGCTTTAAGCCGACACGGCCTACACTGCCAACTAAATGCTGGTCGTGTTTACAGGCGTGCGTCAATTAACGACCTTATCCGCCGGGCTCTCAGCACTATTATCATATCGGCGACTCTTGAGCCCTCAGGCATGTCTGCCTCGGACGGAAAGAGACCCGGTGTTTGTACATTGCTTGGAGTTTAGGCAAGCCTTTGGTGTGGGGCGTCACTTGCTCAGACACGCTTTTCCGTCCTATGTCAGAAGTTCTGCCAGTAAACCAGGGACTGCTGCCGACCACGCCCAAACAACCAAGTGCCGCAAATATTATGCGTTCTTAGCGAATGATTACATTTTTGCGAAACTTGCATTAGAAACTTTAGGATCGGTGTCATCCGACACCAAAAAATTTGTACGCGAGGTGTCGGATAAACTTGTTAGCTAGACTCTGGCGACCTCATGGCCGGGTTTTTTTTTCGCCCAGATTCTGAGCATAGCCGTACAGCGAGGGGATATTCAGGGAAATTCAGGGTTTCGACATTTTATGATATACATAATATTGTCATTGTTTTTTTAGGAACTACAGAGGATGCATCGTTGCAAAAGAAATGCAAAGCATGAAAAATAAATCCACACAAAAGAAAAACCCTGCTCAAAACAGATTAAACGTGGTTAATAGTGCGAAACCAGCAAATCTGAACCCGGAAGTAGTGCAGCAGAAATTGTCAAACACTCAAGGTAACAAAACCTTTTCTTATGCACAAAATAACATCTAAAAATCTTAAAAATGCCCAGAATAAGTCTGCAACTAGCTTAAATATTAATATTGAAGAGAAGCCAAATAACATTCTCCACTATATGTCATCATTCGATGAGAGACTTAAAGTAAAATGAACTGAAACAATTACTTTGCTCTCCCGCGACCTTTCAGGTTCGGGTAAGGTCGCGGGTGAGCAAAGTAATTGTTTCAGTTTGTTCATTAATATGGACCTCCGCGAAGTAACGCCTGATTCAATAGACTTAAAGTACTTGAGCGAAGCGCTAAGGGTAGCTCCTCCCAAATAGAAATGACCTACACGCTAAAAATTATTAATAAAATTAAAAAAAGAAAAAAAATTAAAATAAATTTAAATTAAAATTATTAAGTTTATTTCTCGTAGTCACTATTTGTTGTTTATTTTGTGTATTTATTTATATGTTAGTTATATTTTCCTTTCTTCTCTCTGTACATAAATTATTGTTTGCCTATATTTTTACCCGACTGCGAAGAAGGAAGAGTTATGTGTTTGACCCGTATGTATGAATGTATGTATGTCCATTCCTATGTCCTCTCTTAACTACACAACGGCTGAACCGATTTTGATAAATAATACGTCATTGGATTCGTTTTGATAACGCGAGTAACACTGGATACATGAAATTCTCGAAAAATCAAAATGGCGGATTTTTGGCGCCAATTTGTGAGTCTTGAAAAAAAATTTTTTATTCAAACCTATCGAGTATATTCATCGGGTATCAAAATAAAGGGATTTTAAAAGAGATTACAAAAATATATACAAGTCATGTGTTTAAATTCAATTTGGAATAGTGAACTTACTAAGATATCTTTGAGCAATAATTTTCTCTATGAAACCCATGTGGAAAATTAAGTACCTAACTTACATATTTCAAAATTGGTTTTGAACTTTAACTAAATGACAACGGATTCCTAATTCAAAACATGAAGAATATGAGATTCAGTCCGTAGCTGTATGCGTTCAAACTAAGCGTTATCCGATCACGATATCAGCTATTTACTGTCCTCCAAGGCATTTAGTGGAGTGCCGTAAGGCGTAAATATTGCGAAATCTCGGAATCCAGGGCCAGTCAATGAATCTTCAACTGTTGGACTGCATTGTTAAAAGCTCAAATAAAAAAGTTAAAAAAAAATTGTGCGATCTTGATTAGGTACAACAATTTATAAAAAAAAATATAAAAATAATTTACTGAAAAATAAGACGAAGGGAAAAAAATGTTTAGAGCAAAGATTTCAAATTTATACTTTTTTTTTATTAAATAAATATCACGGGACAATTCACACCAATTGACCTAGTCCCAAAGTAAGCTAAGTAAAGCTTGTGTTATGGGTACTAGGCAACGGATAAACATACTTATATAGATAGATACCTCTACATACTTAAATACATATTAAACACCCAAGACCCGAGAATAAACATTCGTATTTTTCATACAAATATCTGCCCCGACACGGGAATCGAACCCGGGACCTCAAGCTTCGTAGTCAGATTCTCTAACCACTAGGCCATCTGGTCGTTAAATACTTCATCATCATCATCAGCCTATGCTCGTCCACTGCTGGACATAGGCCTCTCCCATGGCACGCCACTGAGCACGATCCTCGGCCACTCTCATCCAGCTCTTGCCAGCCGCCTTGCGAAGATCATCGCTCCACCGAGTCTGTTGACGTCCTACGCTACGTTTGCCGATCCGTGGTCTCCACTCAATAAGTCGTCTACCCCAACTGTTTTCGGTTATTTGGGTTATATGGCCGGACCATTGCCACTTCAGCGTAAACAACCCTACTTAAAAAAAAACCCTAATTTAGGTTAAGAATTTTTTTAAATTAAATAATGTTGTACTCAGTCTAAAGGAATAAACTGGTAGTGTTGCAAGGAGACCTGGTTCGGGGTGAGTTCTTGTGACTACGGCTCAAGAGGATCGGGACATTCGGTTAAGTGCACGAAGGGAAAGCTCAATCACGGCTCGCAAGTAACAAAATCGCCTACGACTGACGACGGGTACTCGTATTAGTGTCCAAACAATATGACATCGACTGCATGAAAACCAGCAATGGTCTAGACAACGTGCTTTGCGAATTCCTTTGACTAGGATTCATCGTGCAAGTCGCTTAAGTTTTTGTCGCCAATTTCTAAACTGGGGCATAAATCAACGGGGATCCGTGCTTTTCACAGATGAGTGCAAAGTTATTTTTTTTTATGATAGTCGATGGATTCGAGTATGGAGACGGAGCGGCGAGAGATTTTCAGAAGCTCGCATTCATTAAAGTGATCGTTTTGGTGGTCTTAATGTTATGATTTGGGGTGGCATTAGCTTGCAAGGCAAAACTGAGCTCCCCATCTTAAATCAGGGCACCGTAACTGCTTAAAGTTACATCGATGAAGTCGTCAGGCCTCACGTGATCCCAATTTCACAGCGAGTGGGTCCTGACTTCATTCTGAAGCAAGACAATGTCCGTTCACACACAGCTCAGGCGACTCAGACTGAACTGGAAAACGCTGGTATCTCGGTGTTGTCGTGGCCAGTGAATAGTCCAGATATGAACCCGATAGCACTTGTAGGAACAATTAAAACGAAAGGTTAGAGAAAATGAGGGAAAGGTTTACAACCAACAGCAGCTCATCAACGCTCCGAAACGTACATGGGAAGAGATACCACCTACAAACGTGAGGAATTTGGTTGGAAGCATGCATTCTAGGCTTCAAGAGTGCATAAACAAGAGAGGAGGGCATACCCGTTATCAATGAATAAAAAAAAAAGCAAAAGCCTTTTTTGTTTTCTTTAATGCGAAGTGTTTTTAGTTTGTGTTACATTAATGACACATGACATTGGGCTATCAATCAATTACCAAAAAACTAAAGTATTGCATGTCTGCTCGCCGTATATCGGGTTCAATGTAATCCCCAAAGTGGTGGCCCATAACCATTTATGTATGCATGCCTCTCATGCATGCTGCAGTTGTGAACCTCTAGAGACTGTTGCTAGCCATACATATCTAGGCCTAAAAATTGACTGTAAATTTAACTGGGGCCCTCATATTGAATACATATGTAACAAATTAAGAGCTATTCTTTGTAATATTAGTATGTATATTAAAACATAAAATGCCATATAATACTTTGAGACTTCTATACATGGCAATGGCAGATTCTGTTATTAATTATGGCATCTCTAGTTATGGCAGGACATATAAAACTTACTTACAGAAAATATATAATATACAAGTAAGAAAACTGAAAACCATTGTACCACTTAAAAATAAACTTAAGTATAGAAATAATTATGATAAATTGTTTTAGCACTGCAGAATTTTGAATGTATTTGATAAAGTCAAATTAGCCATGGCTTTAGAATATAAGGATAGACTGGGAGAATTAGTTAGATATGACAGATCAAAAAGACTCCGAAGCCTAGATAATATTAATCACTTCATTCTTCCAAAATGTCAAAATATTTATGGCAAAAGGATCTGGTCCTACTACCTTCCTCAAATACTAAATAATTTTCCCAGGACTACTATTGATAAAATAACTAGTAATCCTAAGAACATTAAAAACATAATTAAGAATTTATTTATTAAGGGCAACTCATAGCCTAGCAATTAGAATCTTTAAAAATAAAGATTAGTTAGTTATGTCATTATTGTATAATTGTTATGAAATAAACAGATATAATTTTTTTTTTATTTTCAAAAACATCGCATCAGGTTTTCTGAGCATTGAAGAAGGATACGATATGAATTCGGATCACTTGCCTATTATCCTTATCCTTACATTAAGTGAGTTCATTATAGAGAAAGACTTGTTACAAGTCTTTTGTGAATGACTAAGGTTTAGATAGTCAACAGCGTGTATGTAGTTCACAAGATCGGTTTAAGGGGTGGTGTTAGAGATTGTAAACCTCCTTGTGTTTAATAGTAGATTGTTCAACAAGGGACTAAAACAAGCCATAATGACACAAGATATTTAGCCACCCGAGCAGAGCGAGGGTGGCTATAATTCGCGTGTCATTATGGCAGTTTAGTCTCGCGTTAAACACTCTACTTTTCACTTTGAATGCGAGGAAAAAAACGATGTTTTAGGTATACTAATCTACAATATTACTTTTATAAAACGTACGCTCAATACGAGCAATGGACGTCTGTTCAGAATTCAAATAGCAATTTAAATTTGTTCCGCGGTTTTTTTTTGTTGAGTGACGCTTTAAATGTTTGCATATTTAGCCAACAGATTCAAACTTGAAAATTATTTCATAGCTAATTGGACTAAGTATGCATAATAAAATGAATTCATCTTTAATATAATTAAATAGATTCGTAATTATTCATGGTGTTTCACGAAATTATTATTTTTTAAAATATTTTTATACAGTTGTCATTTTGAGGTTAGGTATTTCCACGCACTTAAGGCTTCCACAGACCGAAGCGCAGGACGCCACGGAGCGCTACGGAGCGCTTCGGAGCGTCCGCAGCGCGCTGCGGTCTGTGGAAACCTTTAAAATTGTCTATGCCCAGTCACTGAAAATGGCAATAATCCTCCATCCACAAACACCGTGATTTGCAGTTTAGGGGTTTCCAAAGTAAATTTTAAAAAAATTACCTACTTTAATCCCTTGAGATCAAAAAAGAGCTTTAGTCCCGATATGCAGAGACTAAAGTAACATTTTAATAGCATGAGAAGTGAAAATATGTTTTCTTCAACTGTGTCCTAGCAACGATTCTATTATACCGTATTGTCTTGTCATGGTGTTTTTTCCTTTTAAAACTCTAATAAAACGAAGACATTTACGCAGGTGCGCGTAAATAATGACGCAATATGCGTACTTTATGGTTGTTACAATGTACTACCAATGTACAACTAAGTTGAAGAAATAAAAAATACAAAAAGATACTTCAAACCAAACTTGTTAATAATTATTTTGCAAGATCTTTTGCATTTAATAAGACTGTTTCTAAGATAAATGTCTCGGTGCTCGACATACTAGTGGCCAATAGATGGCACTCTGCTGTCACCTCTATTGGTTATGATAAACATGGCAACTACTGCGAGAGTGACCGCGACAGTGCCGGACGTCTTATCGTACCGTTGTATCAGGGGTCCTTTCAGATACACTTCGACCAGACGATTTTTTTTACTTCAAAATGCATAAGTAGTGAGTGTGTTGTACTTATGCAACTGACTGTCCGTCAATGTCTCATGGTTTCAAATTCAATTTTTTTTTTGAAGGATTGTGGATAAAATTTTGACATTTTTGTTATTTTTAGCAGAAATAGTTGCCACGGGTATCGATTTCGTTTAATGTCACCACGGTAAGTTCAAATTCGACGTATTGTTTTTGGTTCAATATAAGGGATGAAATTGAGATATTTCGATATTTTTTTACAAAAAGATGGTTGGCATGGGTTCCAAAATGCAAGTGCCCGTTATGGAAGTCGAACCTCTTTGCTAATAAAATTGACAATTTAGGTGTACCTACCTAAACTAAAATTTACTAATACTTGTCACTTATCGGATAGAGTGAACATTCACATTAAAATGAAGAATTAGAACGACCGCAGGACGCAGAGAATAACTAGTTTTTCATTTAGTTTCTAATAAATAAGTAGTATTATTCTACAGCATATACATATACTATATTGTATTAAAAATTCGATTCGCGTATTTATTTTGTGACAACCTTATTAGGACAATTTAAATGTGTCTTAGACGGTCGGTTGACGGCATTTTGCTTTGCGACAAAAGAAATCTCCATTCTGTGAATACAATGTCGTTCGAACAGGTGTGATAGGTTCGAAGCGAAGAGGAAAGACGGAAGTGTGTGGAAGTCAAGGATTCAAGATCTTCCTCCAGACAGATTAAATGATGCTTTAGACTTGGCAGAAAACTTTCATGCTAGAGAGGAGCCATTTCGTCGAGGACTGGGTATGTAATCTTCTATACCTATAAAACAGTACCGTGACTGACTGACTGACTGAATGACTGACTGACTGACTGACTGACTGACTGACTGACTGACAGACAACGCACAGCCTAAACCACTGGGGCTAGAGACTTGAAATTTGGCACACATGTACCTTGAGTATTGTAGAGGTGCATTAAGGAAGGATTTTTCGAAATTCCCACGGGATAGGGAAATTATCTCAACTTTCAATGTTTATTTGTTAGTAGCGGAATCTCTGAAACTATTGAGCCGATTTTAAAAATTCTTTCAGAATTAGAAAGCTACACTATCCTTGATTGACATAGGTTACTTTTTATCCGGGAAAATGCAAAATTCCCACGGGATAGAAATAAATTAACTCAATTTCGGGGCTGATTTTAAAAATTCTTACACACTATGTGATATGACTATCCCCGATTGACAAAGGCTACTTTTTATTCGGTAAAATTCAAAATTCCCACGGGATGGAAAAATATGAAATCAACTTTGGGGCTGATTTTAAAAATTCTTTCACCAATAGTAAGCTACAGTATTCTTGATTGACACAGGGTGCTTTTTTGCCGGGAAAATTCAAAATTCCCGCGGGATAGAAAAAACTGAATTCAACTTCGGGGCTGATTTTGAACATTCTTTCACCAATAGTAAGCTACAGTATCCCTCATTGACATAAAGTACTTTATCGGGAAAATGCAAAATTCCCGCGGGATATAAATAAGTAAATTCAACTTAGGGGCTAATTTTTAAAAATATTTCACAATTTGAAAGCTACAATATCCTTGATTGACATTGGCTACTTTTCTACGGGAAAACGCAAATTTCCCGCGGGATCGAAATAAGTTAACTCAACTTTGGGGCTGATTTTAAAAAATATTTTACAATTTGAAAGCTGCAATATCCCTGATTGGCATAGGCTACTTTTCTACGGGAAAATGCAAAATTCCCACGGGATAGAAACAAGTGAATTGAACGTGGGGGCTGATTTTTAAAATTATTTTACTAATAAAAAGCTACACTGTCTCTGATTTTCAAAATGTTTTGACAGTTATTTCTATCCCGCGGTATTCTGTACACTTTCTCGGGATAGAATGTTGTTGTTTCAATCAGGCCTCCTCCCAGAACGAGAACACTTGGGCCTTAGTTCCCACTTGGGCCCAGTGCGATTTGTACAGTGCGGGTGTATACCATTGAATTTCGTCTCAGGTGTGTGCAGCTTTTCTCGCGACGTTTTCCTTCACTGAAGCTCATGGTAAACTTCAAACGTAATTTAGCACACGAATACGGAATAACTCAAGAGGTCCAAGCCCGGGCGCAAACCCGTGGCCCTTTGCTAAAGAGACCATAGGTAAAACCACTAGGCCACCGCGGCTTACCGGCTTTAGAATTCACTTATTCAAATTCCGCGGGAACTTTACATTTTCCTGGCATGACCCTATGTGTTAATCCACGTAATAAACTACCTGTGTGCCAAATTTCATGTAAACAACTCTAACGTTATTGTCTTCGCGTACGAAGTCGCGGGCAAAAGCTAGTAAATAATAATAGTTATTTTGGTATTATTAACTCCCCTCTCACGTTATTTGTCATTGCAGCCAAAAAACGTCCACTGTTGAACCTAGGCCTCGCCAAAGGCTCGGCAAACAGATCGGTCCTGCGGCATCCGCATCCAACGCGTTCGCGCAACCTTAACCAGGTCGTCGCTCCATCTTGTTGGAGGGCTACCTACACTGCGTTTTCCAATCCGTGGACGCCACTCGAGAATCTTTCGACTCCATCGGCTATGAGTTCTACGAGCGTTGTGCCCTACCCACTGCTACGTGGGTTGCACTGAAAGTTTCGGGAATCGATTATTTAATGGTTTTAACCGGTGATTTCGTCCTTGGTTCTGAGGTCTGCTGAGTATCAGATTTACTGGGTAAAACTTTAAGTCTGGTTGCCCGCCTAGGACGATCGCATTGGAATGACTGGGATATTGGTGTAGATGGAAAATCAACAGGTGAACTGCTAGGCTGAATTTCTAGAGCTATTGGGCTACTAGGTGGATCGGGCGTTGGTGCCATAGGCCCGTTATTGGGCTTATCATAGTTTTCTAGAATTCTTTGAAGTTTCGCGGTACTGTATATTGAACCTCGTCTGATACATCGGGATCGGGATCGGGGAGACCAAATTTCTCTTCCAATCCATTAATTATTTCTAAATCGTTGAGTATTCTTCTACTCCTACTCATTTTCCAGATAGTCTGTAATAAGCTAAAAAGAAAATATGCACAACATGCTCACACCACGGGCAAAGGGAATATTTTTACCACCATAAAAAATGGCCACACAGGCAGAGGGAAAATATTTACCTCCACAACAAAAGCGTGTAAAAAAAAAAGTCGTAAATTCATAATGAAAAATTCGACTGAATTCAGATACAGCATACATCTTCTATCTATACCTATAAAACAGTACCGTGACTGACTGACTGACTGATTGGTGACTGACTGACAGACAACGCACAGCCTAAACTACTGGTGCTAGAAACTTGAAATTTGGCATACATGTACCTCGAGTATTGTAGAGGTGCACTAAGGAAGGATTTTTCGAAATTCCCACGGGATAGGGAAATGTCTAAGCTTTCTTTGTTTCTCTGTTTGTAGAGGAATCTCTGAATCTATAGAGCCGATTTTAAAAATTCTTTCTTCATTAGAATGCTGCTATCCTTGATTTATCTAGGTTACTTTTTATCCGGGAAAATGCAAAATTCCCACTGGATAAATATAAATTAATTCAATTTCAGGGCTAAATTTAAAATTTTCTTACATATTATGTGATATGACTATCCCCGATTGACACAGGCTACTTTTTCTTGGGGAAAATACAAAATTCCCACGGGATAGAAAAAACTGAATTCAACTTTGAGGCTGATTTTAAAAATTCTTTCACCAGTAGAAAGCTGCACTATTCGTGATTGGTATATAGTACTCTTCTTCGGGAAAATGCAAAATTCTCGCGGGATAGAAATAAGTGAATTCAACTTCGTAGCCGATTTTAAAAATTCTTTCACCAATAGTAAGCTGCACTATTTTGATTGACTTAGGTTACTTTTTATCCGGAAAAATGCAAAATTCCCACGGGATAGAAATAAATTAATTCAAGTTCAGGGCTGATTTAAAAAATTTTTACATATTGTGCGATATGATGACTATCCCCGATTGACATAGGCTACTTTTTCATCGGGAAAATACAAAATTCCCACGGGATCGAAAAAATGAATGAATGAATTCAACTAAATTATTTTACCAATAGAAAACTGTTCCTGATACAAAATTCCCACGGGATCGAAAAAATGAATGAATGAATTCAACTAAATTATTTTACCAATAGAAAACTGTTCCTGATTGGTATAGACTACTCTTCTTCGGGAAAATGCAAAATTCCCACGGGATAGAAATAAGAAACTTGAACTTAGGGGCTGATTTTTAAAATTATTTCACTAATAAAAAGCTCCTCTGTCTCTGATTTTAAAAATAGGTCAAAACAGTTATTTCTATCCCGCAGGAACTTTACTTTGCACTTTCCCGGGATAAAATAAGTCTGTTTCAATCAAGCACAGGCCTTCTACCAGAACAAGAAGACTTGGGCCGTAGTTCACATGCGGGTCCAGTGCGATTTGGGAACTTTACACATACCATTGAATTTCTTCTCAGGTGTGTGCAGCTTTCCCCGCGGTGTTTGCTTCACTGCAAAGCTCATTTTAAACTTCAAACGTAATTTAGCACATGAATTCGGAAAAACTCAGAGGTGCAAGCCCGGGCTCAAACCCACGACCGACAGAGACCATAGGGTCAAACCACTAGGCCACCACGGCTTAGCGGCGGCTATAGAATTCAAATATTCCTATTCCGCGGGAAGTTTGCATTTTCCTGAAATTATCCTATGTGTTAATCCATGTAATGTAATAAAGTACCTGTGTACCAAATTTCATCCAAACAAATTAACGTTATTACGCGGGCAAAAGCTAGTTTTATTTTGTAACAACCCTGAGACAATATCAATGTGTAGACGATTGCCGGCATTTTGCGTCGTGACAAAAGAAATCGCCTGCTTCATTCTGTGAATGCAATGTCGTTCGAACAGGTGTGGTATAGGTTCGAAGCGAAGAGGAAAGACGGAAGTGTGTGGAAGTTAAGGATTCAAGATCTTCCTCCAGCCAGATTAAATGATGCTTTAGACTTGGTAGTAAACTTTTATATGAGAGACGAGCCACTACATCGAGCAGTGGGTACGTATAATAGTTATTTATTATCAACTCCCCTCTATCGTTCATCGTCCTCTCTTTCTGAAAGGTGGCATGTGCCCTGTAGTGTGACGTATAAAGTAAAGATGATGATGCTAATTATTATTATTAATTTCTAATGTTAACTTAGTAATTTCAAGATTTTTTTTTTTATGTTTGTGAAGCCAGACAAACGAACTAGTGGGTCACCTGATGTTAAATGAACACCACTGTCCATAGACACTTGCAGCGCTTTAAGCGATACCAGTGCGTTGTCGGCCCTGCAGAAAATTGTACACTCGCCTCTTAAAGGCACCCAGGTCGTAACTCGATGGGAAGACTCCAGCGGGAAGCTCGTTCCAGATTTTGCAAGTTTGTGGCAAAAAAGACCGCTTAAAACGCACCGTCGAAGACTGCCATTCATCAACATGATGTCGATGAAATGAACTCTTACGACGGGAGGATCTGTAATGGAACCCCGCAGCTGGAATGAGGTCAAAGAGTTCCTCAGAGCATTCCCCGTAAAACAAAATTGAAAAACCGTCTGTCTGTCAGTCTTTCTGTCCGTCTGTCACCAGGCTGCAGGTACCTCATGAACCATTGAGGTAGCTATCAAGCTAGACAGTTAAAAATTTGACAAATGATGTATATCGGTTGCCGCTATAACAAAAAATACTAAAAATAAAATTAAGTTAAAAATTATAATAGGTCGTCATACCAGAAACTTGATTTTATTTCAGCGTTTTTAACTCTATCTTTATAATGGCGTTAATTTGGCACTTGAAATTTTCACCGATTATGTATTACTGTGGCCGGTAGAACAACAAATAATAAAAATATAATTATATTAAATATTAAGGGGGCCCTGTATATACATATAATTATACATATAATTAATTTCTGCCAACAAACTGCTATGCAGTTTGGCAGATGTATTTTAGCATAAGTATTTCTGTACTTCTTTTGTTTGTTTTTGTGTAAATAAATTAAAAAAAAAAAAAAAAAAAAAAGCTAGTCCAACTCGCACTTGGCCGGTTTTTTTTTATTTTAATGAACGCTGCTGGAGTGATACTAACCGATATCCCACATGACGTAAATTAAAAGTAAAATGATTTTAGATGTGCGAATCCGAGTTTAAGCCTAAATACGATCCTCTGCTTAAAAGGTCTTTGGTCAGATCACTAGGCTACCACGGCTACAGTATATAATAAAATTGAGTTTATTTTGACAATCCTAACTATTACAGGCTTTGCCACAAATCCTACATGCGTAGAAAGGTGCAGGAAGGTCTTCGCGCACAACATGAGCAAACCGTCGGTCAGAACGGTAATCTGCTGTTCCGATGATACGACAGACGTGAAAAATCTCATGGGGGTGTCCATGATGGAGTTAGTTACGGACTCGACTTCTTATATAGAACAAGCAGCGCCACAGTTACCAGCGGTATAGTTTTCAGATATTTTAATCACTGCACGACCTTATTCCACCTGCTCCTTTCTTCCACAGGACGACCAGAGGTAGACGGGGTCTCCACCCTTACATTGTCAGTATTCCCAAAAATCCGCACAAAGCGTTTTCGCTTTTTTTTCATCAACCGTAGAGCTAAGGAGTGGAATCCCTCTACCTGCGACTGTGTTCCCTGAACACTACAATCTCGCCGTTTTCAAGTCTAGGGTGAATAAGCATTTACTAGGCAAGCGTGCTCCATCGTAGGCCTCATCTTCGCTTTCCATCAAGCGTGATTGTGGTCAAACAAGGGTCAAACGCAATTCTATACTGTACAAAAAAAGTTGCCGCCGGTACAGTTTTGAGACTTACCTCCTGTTTCACCATCCATTGATCAAATTTATTTGACGGATAAATGTGATGCCGTCTCTGTTTGTTTTGTTCGAATAGACGGAGAAGGCATCACATTTATCGGTCAGTTAAAATTAGTCAATGGGTTGTGAAACAGCCCCTTAATCTTCATCATCCTACTAATATAAATGCGACTAACTAACTTAATTTCAATAGTACTTGACAATCTCGTAGACATTTCTAGCCAGCTGACATTGACACCTAATTATTAATTTTCAATTAAAATCATATTTTAGGAATCTAAACAATCAGGAGTCCATATCAGGCTTTAGGTCTCTATAAGAGTGCGTCAGATTCTATTGAAATTAACTTTATACGTATGTATGTGTATGTACATATGTGGGATCTAAATATCGCTAAGGTTGACATTTCTGAGTGAAATCATTAGTGACGGTCATCATATTATTGCAAGGGAAAATCGACCTCGTTGTATTATGATGTACAAATAAACTTCAATCGTAGGGTGGTAGACCATATTTTGGCCGACTGTACATGTATTACATGGTCTAAGAACTATCTAAATTCTTCCTTCCTCAACACTGTGTAGTGTATCTGGTAAACTCATGCGCAAAACAGTTCTGTTGCGACTCCGATGCATCGGGTGGAAAAAGCTCCAACCAACTTTTGCAGGTGCTCGCAGGAACGCTAGGCAGCGCGGTACTGGGCAGGTTGTCGATCTGCACGCCCCGCGTGAGTGCCGGTGACAAAATCAACGGGCACTGTTGTCCTACTATATTTAGTCAACTAAATATTAAGACTAACATAGCAATAGTTAATAAACAGGGGTCGAAGTTCTAATAAGCACGCTAAGACGAAATGGAACCACGGAGTTTCAACTGGACGGTGTTATGCAATACAGTGTCAACCCACAAAATCACCAAAAACGAGATATTGATACCAATCGCTTCCTTATGCAAGAAACTACAATTATCAAAAGAGTGTTAAGTGAATTGAATCGTTTTAGTACTGAATAAAAACTGTTGACACATAAGTGAAATCCACTATATAATATTTTACAATATTGTGTCATGTTCCTTAACACTAACATTTCTGGTTTAAAACGCCATCTCATTTGAGAAAAAAGAGTCATGAGACTTGACACATTATTGCTTAATTCGAATCATCCAGTGCAGGACTGTTTTTAAAAGCGTCTAAAACAAGCGCCGGGTTAAAAATTTAATTAATATAGTCTCTAATATCTAGTTTTACAAAAACTGTAAAAAAATAAATTTTAAAGTGATGTTCAACGATTCCCGTTGAAGATGGGTTCAAATTTTGGGTATTTTACTGGCTTTTATCAAACCGCTTTCGAGGTTAAGTTAACCTTTGATTTTGAAAGGTTACGGCAATTGTAATATATTTTGTTTATATCGATAGATTGTAAATATCGTTGATGAATGTGAATAATATAATATATAAGTAATTCGACTGATATTTCGATTAGTAAAACAGAATAAAATAAACAGTTTCGTTTAACACGTTATTGCAAAATTATATTTTTGACGTTTACTTCCAACCGGTCTTACATTATAGAACTTGATTGATTATTGCAAAATATATCTGACTGTCATTATAAAGCGTTAGTATTTTCAATTTGCTTTCAAATACCTTGATGCATTATGGCAAAAGTTGAAACATTAGTATTCTATGCTTCCATTCTTTATTTTAAGAAAAAATACGTTGTGTAATAATCATTATATTCAATTTCAACAAAATTTGTATTACATTAAGATACCGCTGGCGAAGTAAAGAGGTCACGTGCTCGTAGATCTTGTAAAACAAAAGGAAACCTGAGAACATACTTAAACTAATGAAAAAAGGCTGGAAGTTATTCCAAATCAATCATGCCTTGAAAGTTTCTAATTTTTTCCCCAAGAATTTTGCATTTTACTGAAGAAAAAATAGCCTATTTCAATCAGGGATAGTATAGCCTTCTATTGGTGAAAGTATTTTATAATGGACTCAGTAGGTAACTTCAGTGATTACCCCCTTCAAACAAAGAAACAAACAAAGTTTATATTCTTATAGTACGTTTTGGTCTACCATTCAGACCTACTAATAGGACTAACCGGAACAAATAATCCGTTTAGTCCTGCTACTTTTGGCACGAATTTTAATAGGAATAAACGGACGAAATAATTCATTTAGTCCTACTACTTCTGGCACGAATTTTAATAGGACTAAACGGACGAAGTAATCCGTTTAGTCCTAATTCTTCTGGCACGAAATAGGGCAGGTTAGATAATTTTTCCACATTAAAAGGTAGGTTAGGTTTCTTCAGATGCCCGAAGAGCAGACGGCTTAGAAATAGGATATAATGCGTGGATTGTCTAATGCAGTCATTCCGTTTAGCTCTACTAGTGGAACTAAATGGAATTTGTCCATTAAGTCCTATAGTAGGACTATACAGAATTTTCTGTCCGTTCACTCCTACTGATAGAACTAAACGGAAGTTTCTATCTGTTTATTCCTATTAATAGGACTGAATGGTTGACCAAAACGAACTATATCTGGATATAGTCCTTTCCCATGGAAATTTAAATAATCCTTCCTTAGTGGTAGTAGACCTGTATGCTACTCTAGGCACATGTATGGCAAATCTCAAGTCTATAGTAGCTTTAGTTTAAGCTGTGCATTGTCGGTAAGTCAGTCACGGTACTGTTTTATAGGTATAGAAGATTTTTCTAATTCATGAACTTTGTAACTAAACTCATTTTAACAATTAAATTTTTGTTCCTATATCACAGGTAGGTACAGTAGTTAATTGATAGATTGCTAGATTCTTGTGATATTTTTGTATGCACAGTTGAGCGGCGAATTTATATGACACATTATTTTTAAAAGACGATAACTTATCACTATTATCCGATTTTGATTAATGAAATAAAGCCTATATGTTGCTCCAGGCCCTCATTACTTGCGCAAACCGCATGAAAATCCGTTCAGTAGTTTATTCTGAGATTAACGTGTACATACAGACGGACAATAATGTTAAAAATGCTTTTATGTGTTCTTTTACTTTTTTTTTACCGTGCACACTATTGTTTTCATAAATTTATTCAATGTACATACATACGGTTTCCACTGCTTTATTATATGTATTGAATGTAAGCGAAATTTTCCTGTTCTTGACACTTTTATCTGATTTGTTTCAGTTTTATTAACCATTTCTCAATTTTCAATACTGTGTCAAATTAAATGAAATACAACTGATCAAATTGAAAACTTTGTTTCGAATTTTGCTATAATGTGTTATGAGACTTAAATCGTTGTTTCTCATATTATTGTTGATTTGACATTTTTCTATAATCAAAAATGCATTTTATTAAATAATTATACGTATTTTTAGGACTTTTACATTGTAAATAGCTTCACAAACGACGTAACTATTATAATAAAGGTACAAAGACAATGATTTATAAAACAGAGGTTTTATTTTGATAAAAATGTTGTTTTCATGTTTAAACACGATTTTCTCAAAATGGCGTTCAAGAGGGTTGACATAGTATTGCATAACACCGACCAACTCAGGTATTTTGATTATTATGATTGCGATACAATCATCTCTATTCCTGAAAATATTATTATAGAAAAACTTCCAACTGTTCACACATTTTATAAGTCTGATTTAGATGAAACTTGGCGTACATTTATACAAAGATCTGGATTGAGACATAGGGTAATTAATATCCCGGTAATACATTCCCCTAGTTAGTTTAATACGTTGTGTTTTAAATTTTTCTCTTAAAGGTATTTCTAGCGCGGGCAAAGCAGCGGGTTGAATCGGGTTAAGTACATAAAAATTAAAGCCTCACGAGATCGAATGACGTCTCGTGATCATGGCGCATGCAACTGTGCCGAAATATCGGGCTTCTCTGAAATCAAGGTACGCGGAACAAAACCCGATTTCAACTCATAATATTAGTAATGACCGCGATAGTCTAAAATATTCTGAAATAACTTTCTATATCAAAGAACCACTGCTATGAAGTAAAATCATAGGTATTGTCCCAGCTTTTAAATGTGTGCGGAGCCTTAGACGCGCGAATCTGAATCACATGATCAACATCGTTTCAGCCAAAAGACGTCCACTGCGCTAAACATAGGCCTCCCCCAAGGCTCGCCAAACAGATCGGTCCCGTGCCATCCGCATCCAGCGCGATCCCGCAACGTTAACCAGGTCGTCGCTCTATCTTGTTGGAGGCCTACCTACCTACACTGCGTATTCCGGTCCGTGGACGCCACTCTGAATCGCACTTAGCCGGTTTTTTCCTATAAGTATAACATTAAATTAAAAACGTTTTACTCACCTTGGGACCAATAAATAGGTTACTAGCGTATTTAATTTTAGGCAAATTTGCTCAAGTCTTGAAAGATTAATATTACAAGCCATAAAAAATCAACTTAGTTCGTGAAGTAAATTCAGATTTGGCAATCCACTTTTAATACTGTAATTAAGCGAAAAATGCCTTGTTAACAACCTCTTTGGAAATTCTTTCGCGATCCTTTTCAGAGTTTCGATGAAGTTTTAATGTAAAATAGCGATTTATTTTTTACCGCAGATTGTTTTCAGTTCAAAAAAAGCTTGGTAAGAATTTTTTCTTTGTTTTGTGGATTATTAGAACACAGTTGTTTTATTATATTAAGACTAGCTGACCCGCCATATAAAATAACCTACGACATATTCTCAGACCTAGCAAATACAGAAAAAAAATCAAAATAATCGTTCAAGCCGTTTCGGAGGAGTACGATAACAAACACCGCGACACGAGATTTTTATATATTAGAAGAAGATATAATAGAGGAGACGTAGAAAATCGACCTTCACCGATCTGTTAACTCGATGAGACATATTTTTTATCGAATATAATTTATAAACAAATATGCCTATGATAACTTGCCTATCGAAAAGTGTTCATAGATTTTTTTTTATGTTTTTTTGTGGAGTGCCTTTAGCCATCTTCCAGCTCCATCATCAGTCCCTGGTTACCATCTGGGATCAAAGTACTCGTCAAGACGAATCAAACGAGTCCAAATGTGGGGTAATTCGAAATTTCATTAATTCAGTATGGCCAAAGGCACTCCACAATAAAACGACACAACCCCATCGAGTTTGGACTCGTTTGATTCGTCTTGACGAGTACTTTGATCCTAGATGGTAACCAGGGTCTGATGATGAAGCTGGAAGATGGCTAAAGGCACTCAAAAATAAAACAAAAAAAAATAGATATATGAACACTTTTCGATAGGCAAGTTATCATAGGCATATTTGTTTATAAATTATATTTGATAAAAAATATGTCTAATCGAGTTAACAGATCGGTGAAGGTCGATCTTCTACGTCTCCTCTATTATATCTTCTTCTAATATATAAAAATCTCGTGTCGCGGTGTTTGTTATCGTACTCCTCCGAAACGGCTTGAACGATTATTTTGATTTTTTTTCTGTATTTGCTAGGTCTGAGAATATGTCGTAGGTTATTTTATATGGCAAAACAAATTCCATAATTACTAAATTTTGTAGTATATACTTTATTACTAACAATTTCTATTATGTTTTAGCTTCCTTGTCTTATCTTTTTCACGTCCTGTTGATGATCTTAGAACTATTTGGAACTACGTCACTTTCGTTTCTGTTGGTTTCTGCAACGTTACGAAAGCTAATTAACACAAATTCACTTGGTTTTCACTACGTATTTTCACGTTACAATCACTTTTTGAGTCGTCTTTGATGGACTTTACCTTTATTGGCCCTTTTCTATGTTTCACGGTTTCTCTGGAGATTCGGGCTTCATGGTCGCTGGTGCGCGCTACTTTTTCCTGTAAATTATACTCTGGGCGCTGTTGGCGCTGCCACCAGGCGCTGTCGCGCCCTTCAGAGCGTCCTGCACGCTCAAGCCACCTTCGCCACCTTCACCTCATCGAAGCCTCCGCAGCGACATCGGGTCTTCGCTTCATCTTATACCTCTACTACCACCCACAAATTTACTCCAACACCTACTTCAGAACACCACTCAACATCTCTCATTTTCGTCTGTAAATGTATTTTCTTTAATTTATAGTAAATAAATGGTTTCTCAGTTATTTTTATTTTTCATTTAAGTATTTTAGGTCTATTCTTAATTTTAAATTGTCGCTTCACGACATTTTAAGAATTTAGGTTAGGTTTCTTAGGTTATTACTGTCGCTTCACGACAATTTTCAATGTCATGATCCCTGGAAACCCCACTGTCTGTTTTATGATTTACTAGCTGCTGCCCGCGGCGCTGTCTGCAAAGAATTCGTATATCGCTATCCCGCAGGAGCTATGCAATTTTTTTAGGATAAAGAGTATTTTAAATGTTACTTAATCCATGTTCTAAACTATCTGAGTGCCAAATTTCATTAGAACCATTTAAAGCGTTTTAACGTGAAAGAGTAACAAACACCCATCCATACAAACAGACATCTATACATCCATACAAACTTTCGCGTTTATAATATTAGTAAGATAAGATTAAGAGCTGAAAACGCTGGCAGAGAACCGAAAAGAGTGGCGTTTACTCCACCGACAAGAGCTAAGCTCTTAAATTAATGATGATGATGATGAAGATTAAGACATATTATTATGTACTGTACGCTGGTGTACATATTATTATGTACTGTAGTGGGGTGTAGCTGAAATTGAACTGCCTGACCTTAACTATTCAAATAAAAACTTTCATTTCAAGACTTGGTTTTATTTGACATACGATTTTGCACACAACATTTCAGTAGCACCGCCTATCCAAGAATGGCTGCCCAGACCGTCTGCTGTCCGCTGTTCGTTTCTTGATTCGAATTCTAGGAGCCACAAAATCAAATTTTCGAAACAGCAACACGGTCTCGGCGGCCAGTGTCTACAGTACACAATTTTTACTGGTTTTGAACTTGCTGTACTCGTAGAGCATAAGTATTTTCAGCAACCCCAAAATTTAATTTAAGAAATTTCACGTAGATACTTACTTTTTGAACAATCCGCACTGATCCTCCGTGGAAACTATGGCTCAAGCCCTCTCATTCTAAAAGGAGCCCTGTGCCCTGCAGCGGAACATATATTATAAAGGCTGGGATAATGATGATGACCTTATCTTGGCGGTATATGTTATATAAAAAAATCTACAAAATTCCTTATTTCCAAGTTAGTACAGGTTGTTGAACTCATACATCTAAAATTAATGAATAAACGACAAAACCTTAACTACAAACAAACTACATACTATAATTAGAAACGCGAAACCATTTGGATCCGAACTTAAGCCTACGTAATTATTAAGCCAATCTGAGTGGAAAATTCTCCGTCCTCTTCTCTCTTGTGTACATCCTTTCGTTAGACAGAGATGGAAAAGGTACTAAGTGTTAAATATTAAATTGTATAGCAGTCGATGGGACATTAACAGGGTTCACTAAAAGGGTCCATTGATGAATGGAAACCTAGTATCGTGACAAAGTATCTGTTTGAATTAGAAGACTGTGTCGCCTAAATAGCCTTTTAGACCTAAAGTAATATCTCAGGGCTCAAGTACTCTAAGTTATTAGCAGAAATTGTAGGTATTTAAATTTTAGTAAGCCTTATCGCTTTTAATATTAATGCTTTACTTTAGAGTTAACCGTTGAAATTTACCGTCTGAAGAAAGCCGCATACGCCTGCAAAGTAATTCAATGATGTGTGTGAAGTTCTCTATCCGCTTTGGGTCCACGTAGGAACTACAGACGGCTTGTGCCTAAAAGTTATAATTGGGATACTTAAATACAAAATGTCTTAAAATTAACCCGGAATATTTCAAAAAGTGGTTGGGTTTGTGTGACTGAACAGCTGTGTAACATTTTTTAGGATTATTTAATTGTGGATGATAAAATGTTTGCTTATATTGGTCGATGTTCAAAGTGTACCGCATCAAAGGCGGTGGCCACTTTATCAATAAAAATTGCGACGGAAAAAGCTTTACTGGAGAGTTCAATCACCCTAAGTAACCCAACGGCTGCTGCTGCAAGCGCTTGGGCCGTAGTTCCCACGCGGGCCCAGTGCGGATTGGGAACTTCACATACACCATTGAATTTCTTCTCAGGTGTATTCTGGTTTCCTCACGATGTTTTCCTTCACCGTAAAGCTCATGGTAAATTACACACATAAATAATAATAATACGCACATAAATTCTGAATAACTCAGAGGTGCGAGCCCGGACTCGAACCCACGACTCTCTGCTTGAGAGACCATAGGTAACCATGAAACCATTAGGCCACCACGGCTAACCCAACTGTATACACGGTGTTTTTTTTTTTACTTCCGTTAAATTCGACACGTTGCTCGGTACATTAACATAAACTACCTGGTAGTATATTGATTTTTGATAAAATAGATATTTTTTTTTTTTCATACATAATAAATCAATATCACAGTGCAAAAGGTCCCTTAGAGTTACACAAAAGTTATTGTCAATTATGATTATGACATCGATGTGACACACATAATAAAAGAAAAAGTTTGTACTGTCGAACGAACTCGCCTCAATAATCTCCTTGTAGCAAATAGCTATGACTGGAAAACTCTTTACTGACCAAATTTAAAAATAAATAATAATAGGACATTTTACACTGGTTCAGCCAATAAATTTGATTATTGAATATCTCAAAAATAGTAAGAGTAAGACACTAGTTACTTCGAGAAATTAACTTTATTTGACCTGAATAATCTTCAAATCAATCATAAAAAAACACAGTGTATAGAAGAAATAATAGACATCGACCCGCGACATCGCCCGCGTTAAAATTACCTTAACGATTTAAACATTCACATCAACTCTCAAAAATGCTGTGACCTTCATTCTAGGTTTCATATGACTGAGTTGTACTTATTTACATGTGAATCGCATTTAATACACAATATAAACATTTGAGAGTTTTACCCAAAAAAACATTAATTGTGTTTTTAAAGCACAACGTTCGTTCAGACACACCATTTGTTAACTCTCATGATTTCGGTCGTTGATAATTTATTGTACCTAGTATGGCCAAAATGCGGAGTAACACCGACATTGTGATGTCGTATTTTAAATTGAGGATACATTTCGCTCATTTAGAATAACACTCATTTTAAAACCAAACTTGTTTTAGTTTAGTTTTGAAATGACAATTATTTGTAATTGTGGCAGTGTTATTCTAAATGAGCGATTTTATTCGCTTAAAGAACCGATTGTCAAAATATGATTATTATGAGCTTTTGGCGTTTCTATAGCATTCATTTAATCTCGTGCTGTATCACTACTAGCAAAGCTTTAGTCCTTAAATTCATGTGTAAGATATTTGAGGATTCACTCTTAATGACAAATGTTTATTGAAACACGATTACTTGTAGTTCGCACGATAGAAAAACAATCCAAAGTCGTCTCTAAAAAATAAAATAAATCCTTAGTACGACGTAAATTAAAGCACGGCAGGTCATGCCGTTTTGAATGTTAATAAAACAAGATGTTTTCTAGGGCCTAGTGTTGCTACATTTTTAAATTATGTATTTGTTTTAGTAATACGATGAAAATACCTAAATGCACGCGCAGTCTAACAGTTTACTAACCTATCTCGAGCCATCGTGCTTCCCCCTTTTTCGATAGTTATTTGCGTTAGTTCTCCTTCGACCATCGGACGTGGAACTCGGTTCGCTTGCGCTTGCGCACGGCTTTGATTCTAGCCGCTCTCACGCACACATACACAAGTGCATAGAATACCTAAAATCGATTAGCGCCAAGAGCTTGGTAGGGCATTAAAGACAAGACGCACATGTAATAAAATTGCACAATAAAAAAAAATCTGACGCAGGCAAACACAAAACCATTTTAGTGACGATACCCATTGAACTTGATAGTTTATTTTAATGAAAAAATAAATTACTTAGTTTCATTATGTATGTTTATATTTAATTTTATTTGTCAAAGTCAAATATCAAATTTCACCTACTTTCAGTGGTCGAACCAAAAATACTTTAATAGTTATGCCTGCCTACAGTATTTTCTGTATCCATAGAAAATTAAATTATATGGTGACACATCGGTCTCCGATCACGTAAGCCTCTAATGACTGCAGATAGATATCTTGATCGCGTCCCGCGTCCTTTGCCTGTGTAAATTAATAAAATCCTTACAATATCTTGTTCTATCCTTATCTGTGGCTATAAAGAGTAAACGAGACAGTGTTACAGCTCGTGTTGAAGATGGTGAATGGTTTTGCCCCGTTCTATGGTAAAATTGGCATCCACGTCGTAATATCATGAATACCTGTTCGTTTCACTGGACCATTTTGGGGGAAATTCCGAGTTATTGGGTTCAAACGCGATATTATTGTCAAGGGAATTTATATTTGGATGAATTGGACATTTCTGCAATATTAAGGTTTTATTTATTTAGGTGTTTTGATACTTCTTATTGTTTTTTATCTTTTTACGGGACTCTTTTACTGAGACTTCGCTGTCCGTCCGTCTGTCCATCCGACTGTTACCAGGTTATATCTCATGAACTGTGATAGCTAGACACTTGAAATTTTAACAGGTGATGTATTTCGGTTGCCGCTATAACATCAAATACTAAAAAACAGAATAAAATAAATATTTAGAGGGGTTCCCATACAAAAAGCTTAATTTTTTTGCTCGTTTTTGCTCGATATTGATAAAGGCAACACGCTTGAAATATTCACAGAATATTTAGTTATATACTTATTCACTTTAAAAATAAATAATAAATTAAAATAAAATAGAAAGAAAGAAAGAAAATACATTTATTTACAACAACACAAGACACATAAATATTTTTACAAAAAGGACAATACAAAGGCTAAAAAAAAGAGTGTGTCATTGCGGTTGTAAATTGGACACTGGCTCAGCATAATGCTGAGGCGTTTATAACACCCCAGCGCTGATTTTCACCGTCAGTAATACCCGTACCGTCGGTAATACCCGGAACGCCACACAGATAGATAAACTGTACACTTATAAATATAAGCGATAAACTACATAAACTACACGCGTAAATAGATAATTTGTATAGATCATAAAAGCAAATAATTTCAACAAAATTACTTAATAATAAATTACTATAACTCACTTGCCAAGTATACAACTCTGCGCGGACTAAAACAAAAAGTGAAATAACCGAGACAAAGAAAAATCAAAGAAGTTTAAATAAGTGTAAATAAATATTTAAGGGGGGCTCCCATACAACAAACCCGATTTTTTTGCCGTTTTATACCGGTACGGAACCCTTCGTGCGCGAGTCCGACTCGCACTTGGCCGGTTTTTCACTACTTTTTTAAAAAGTGCTTGTCAGTTAGTTTTTGGGTGAATCTTCGAGGTCGTGATTTTTGTTTTGTTCCTCTGTCGTATTTTTTTTTACTTATTTGACAGAAAAATTCAAGCTCCCATGAAAATAGATTTGTTCAGTAACATAAATATTGTTTTGGCACTCATTTTTATGAAACCATTTTAAAAATAATTAAAATTTTAGTTTTTGTGTCCAGAGGAATAAAAATAGTAGTAATCTTATTTCCTCAGCTATAAAGTTAATACTACAAGTAAAAATTATTCATCATTATCATGAAAATGGGGAACGGACACGACAGAGTAGTAAAAATCATGGTGTTAATTATTTTTTTGTAAATAATTAGAACTAGTTACACAAAAACTGACATAAGTCCCAGTTAAATACAGATATATGCTACCTCTGAAAAAAAAATCAAACTTCTAAACTGAATAATAATTGTCACTAGACTATAGAAGAAAAATAAAAATTTGTCGGATGATTATTACCTCTTTAATATTAAAATTTTAATTGCATTCAAACTAGACCGCCCGTACCTAACTCTTTTATAATGTCCCGACATAAACGAACTAACGTAAAATGGAAGTTTGCAGACGAAGCTGAACACTGAGAATAATTAATGAATAATGCTAAAATTAGTGTTTCAGCCGGATGCCACATGGCTCACTTTAATTAAGAAACTTTCTTGTAGCGTCGGTTGCGAACGTGCAACGCTACCGTAGATTGGTTATTTGAATCACTAACAAAGGATAAAGGCATGCTAAGACGGTATCCTATTATCTCGCCTCATTCGTTTTTCGTTCAATTCTTATTTTGTCTCATTTTGTATTCGTCTACGTCTTGTTCGCTATCCGTCACTATCTTTTTTGGTCAAATTCTGCAACTTGTCCATCTCTTAATACGTCTTATTTGTTTTTCGTCACGGTCTTCCTTGGACTCATTCGTCGTTCTTCCTTTTAGTTTTTTGTCTCATTTACTTATTCGCCAAAATTATTTCGATGCGTTCGGTGCTGGTCAAATTCGTAATTAGTCACTTTCGTTTTTGGTCGCATTCTAGGTAAGTGACGTTCGTTTTTCGTCTCATTCATTATTTGTTGCTTTCCATACAAATGGCGTTAACGTGTTCCACTCCCTAAATATTAACCGATTTCGACCAATATGGATATTCGTGGAGTGCCGGCTTAAGAATAGCACTCCCCCAATTCTTCTCGCGGGTGTCGTAAAAGGCGACTAAGAGACTTTCATGACCAAGTACACATCGGTCCCACCGGTGTCGGGCAGCAGCGATACCGGTGTGAATATACTGCGATTGCCAACCCGCCTGCTCAGCGTGGCAATTAGAGCAAACCCTGACCAATGGCAAATCGACACAAACCACGGCCCCCAGTTCCCGGCCGCCCTGCTATTCCTGATCATGGCGGCGGTGGAGCGATGATCTTCGCAAGGCGGCTGGCAAGAGCTGGATGAAACTGGCCGAGGCTCAGTGGCGTGCCATGGGAGAGGCCTATGTCCAGCAGTGGACGAACATAGGTTGATGATGATGAAAAAAAAACCGGCCAAGCGCGAGTCGGACTCGCGCACGAAGGATTCCGTACAATTATCTATAAAAATGACGTTTGTTCTATGGGAGCCCCCCTTTAATATTTTTTATTTTAATTTAATGATTTATTTTTAAAGTCAATATATATAATTAAATATTCTGTGAATTATTTTAAGTGTCTACCTGTTGCCGTTATCAATATCGAGCGAAAACGAGCAAAAAAATCATGTTTGTTGTATGTAAGCCCCCTTAAATATTTATTCTATTCCATTTTTTAGTATTTGTTGTTATAGCGGCAACCGAAGTACATCATCTGTAAAAATTTCAACTCTCTAGCTATCACGGTTCCCGAGATACAGCCTGGTGACAGACGGACGGACGGACGGACAGCGGAGCCTCAGTAATAGGGTTTCCGTTTTTTACCCTTTGGGTACGGAACCCTAAAAAAATACCAACACATCAGTGATAACCACATCCTTCTAAGTTAAGCCGTTTCTGAGATTAGCGCGCACAAACGCACAGAAAACAGACAATAATTCTAAAAACCGGCCAAGTGCGAGTCGGACTCGCGCACGAAGGGTTCAGTACAATTATCTATAAAAATCACGTTTGTTGTATGGGAGCCCCCTTAAATATTTTTTTTATTTTATTTTAATGATTTATTTTTAAAGTCAATATATAATTAAATATTCTGTGAATATTTCAAGTGTCTACCTGTTGCCGTTATCAATATCAAGCAAAAACAAGCAAAAACATCATGTAAAATAGGGTGCCCAGAAATGAGAGATAGGGTGGTTTTTGGGAGCTTATAATTCGAAGCCAATTGCTCGGGAATAGACAGACATACTCTCAAACCTTAATTTATATACATAACTATATACTAGCGCCACCACAAAATGTGTGCAAAATTAGAACTACTGAGGTGATTGGTTGTCAACCGGCATCGATTGTTAGTTAATTAGCAAGCCATCTAGTTCGGCAAATACATTGTAGATGGCGCTGTAATAAACAAATCATGTTTGTTGTATGGGAGCCCCCTTTAATATTTATTTAATTCCATTTTTTAGTATTTGTTGTTATAGCGCCAACCAAAATACGTCATCTGTGAAAATTTCAACTCTCTAGATATCACGGTTCCCGAGATACAGCCTGGTGACAGACGGACGGACGGACGGACGGACGGACAGCGGAGCCGCAGTAATAGGGTTTCCGTTTTTACCCTTTGGGTACGGAACCCTAAAAATCGTCGTTTTGGGTTCTACTTATTACGCTTACTCGTAAATAGCCCTAGTGAAAATTTTTCTTAAATATCTTCAATGTACAGACACCAACTTGTTACGGATTTATTGTATGTATAGAAATAGATTGCTGATACCTATACGTATGAGAGAGAGAAAGAGAGAGAGGGAGGTTCATTTGCACATATTTGATATAGGTACGTACAGGAAAAAATACACGGAATGAAAGATACAAATAAATAACTACATTGAATCCCATAAATTGGTCCCGCTCAGCATAATGTTGCGGCAACATTATCAGTTCCTAACAAACATTGGTTGCGAATTCTCGACACTAAAAAGTCGTGGTTTGACCTATGGCCTCTCAAGTAGAGGACCGTGGGTTCGAGTCCGGACTCGCACCACTGAGTTTTTCGGAATTTATGTGCGAATAAATATTTGAAATTTACCACGAGCAATAGGAAAACATCGTGAGGAAACTTGCACAAACCTTTAAAGTGATTTTGTTGTGAATGTGTGAAGTTCCCAATACGCGCTGGGCAAGCGTGGGAAGTAGTTCCCGCATGCCCAAGTCCTCACAATAGGAGACCTGTGCCCTGCAGTGGGGCGTATATACATAGGCATACTGTCATCCGAACGTATTACACTGAGCGTATTACACTGTCATCTGAAAAATACAATCGTAGCAAATTATAAGTCAATGCCATCAAGAATTGGCTAATTGGCTAAACAAATAAACATCGTAACTTAATGAACTGCACATAAATAAATAAAAAACAGTAGGTAAATAACCTAGGAATTCCAGTCTCAAGCAGTTCCAAGAAAGGTTTCACATCTTAAAACTCTGCTTTTAGTTAAACAAAGCCTGAAATCACTTCGACGTGCCCAAGCCCTTAAATTCGTATGAATTGGGGGATAATATTATACTGAGTGCTCGCGTCCGATTGTCTAGACTACTGAGGGTATCAATGTCAAGTGTCACTTAGGCAGGAATCTTAGGTTCAGGCTACATAGTAGGATACTTAGCGAATAACGTTACATATTATTTAATACCTAATACAATAGGGATCGGTTTACAAGGCCTAAAAAGGTGATGACAGCCATTTAATTAACAAGGCACAGTTCTAGGACTCATAGTCTTGAAGCATTGTATCAACCAGAGACGTCACGCGTAGGTACCATTTGTGTACTGTTACTTTTGAGACAGTTTACGCGTACAGAATGATAATACTAATGCGAAATCTGAAACATTTAGAAGATAAACCCCTTTCTAGTGAATTGGTTCCCAGAATTAAAAGAAGGAGCTTACAGAAATGGGAATACCATTTTGGTGAGCAGGGTATATCTAGGGGTGTAGGAATCTGGTACAGAACTATCCATGATAGCCCCCGGTGGACGCCTTGGTTTGACTCAGCCAGCCTTGCTAGAAGAGTATTGGTGTCTGCTTTTAGAGTTCGATCCGGACACATCCCTACAAATAAGTTTCTATATATAATGAAAATTAAATCATCACCACTATGTGATGATTGTCAGAAGTGTGATGACTTGATCCATGTGTTGTTGGAGTGTGTCCGGAATTCAGACTTGAGGAGAAGAGTTCTTGGGGATTTGGGTTCCATGCACAATGGCCAGGTGAATTGTTGGCTATCTGAGCCGTTGTCAGACAAAGCAATTGGCATTTACCATTTTATTGATATGTCCCTTGAATAGGGAATTGTGTAAGCACCCATGAGGCTGACATGATCACCTGGAGTGATCAAATCCTCGACAAAAATCAGAAAAAAAAAGATAAAAAAGTTTATCGGATGTGCTAGACGGGATTCGAACTCTTAGTGAACGTCGGCGTCACAGCGGCTGCCAAACGCACACTAGCAGCCGCCGTGACGTGTGACTCCGGGGAAGAAGGGCTACGGATTAGCCCGAAACATGACCCAAACTAGTTTTAAGACGTGAGTGATCCGTTTATTGTCACTATGAGCGGGCCTAACGGTAGTTTCATGTTTAATTCGAACTCTTCTCTTTTCTTGGCAATACGAGTCAAAAAACCTTTATGTTACTTAAAATCTTGGAGTTTGCTGAGTAAATATTTTGGTAATAAAAACAAATAATGTTCTTGCGTTACTCGTTTATATGGCTAAATACGCAGACATCAAAATTGCCAAAACTACTCGTACTTGAGCTCTATGCTAACAACGACGTCCGTGTATCTTATACTTTTGACGAGGGATTAGATTCATTAGGATGGTCCCTAAATAGCAGGCCTACCCTATAGTTTACAGTGAAAGTCATCTAAATATTAAGCATACTGCAAGGTACAGTTCTAAGCCTAATAGTTTATGTTCCATAGTTAATGACATTCCATGGCGCCGGTACAGCATAAATCTGACCACACAATATCCTGCGTGGAAGGCGGAAGCGTTCCTTGCCAACAAACATTTGTTTACCACGTTCAGACGCCGACAAGGCTAATGGTAGCCGTTATGTGGATATTCCACGTGAATTGTTGATGAGCTAATAAATTAGATGTTTTTGTTGTTTGACATAACAGCTGAAGAATTGTCCCGATTGTTGTTTTTGGTAAATTACCAAGTAGTGGTATTAAAAAAAATTACTAGGTTTTAGGCTGCTGCCCCGACATCATCTTCGCGTATCAATAACTCGCAAATTATGTTCCTTTTTTACAAACGGTATCTTATTTTATGCCTCTATGAGTAGATATCAGTGATATTGGAGCAAAAAAGAAACATATTTTAAAACGGCGACAAAAGAAAGAGAGAGCTAGAGAAGCGTGAATATGTGGATGTATCTACGGAACCAACACCTTGCAATTAGTATTATATAATGTGCGTAACGTTTTGTGAATAGTTAATGAGTAAGTATATTAAAGGTAACAGATAACCTAGTGGGAGTCAAGTTGTTACAAGGCCACCCCAAAAAGTATCTAATAATATGCTATTTTTGAGTAGGACTGTCTCCACTAACTTCTTGCCAAATTTGGTTCAGCGTTTTCACCGTTAAGAGACAATGAAGAGATTGACAGAAAAAATAATCAGCGCCTGTAGATAATATACTACTACACAATCTAGTATCAGCAAGTATCAGCAAGTTGGCGAGGCACCAAACTCCGAAGGCCGCATTAATATTAATTGCAAGTTTAAATAATCATTTTTTTTTAATAAGAGACGGAAACGAACTACAACACTTGTCTTATTAACACCCTGAACTACTACATTAGTACTGAAATCCCACACTGTTAACGCTACTTCATGTCAACAAAACTTAGTATTTAAAATAACTTGAAAGTTCCCTGAAGCCTGCTGGGCTGCATGCAACAGCTGAAACACCCTCGAGCGCTGTAATCTCCCCTCTTTCCCCCCACTACAGTAAATAAAAGGAAATCAGTACCCAAAGCACTCATTACCTTTTATTTGTCTTTATATAAATTATCTTAAAGTTTATAATACTGTATTAAATACGTGAATATTAAGACTTTCAAATCTTTAATCTTAAGATTTGTTGCCTTCTTTTGTAGGAAATAATACTTTGTAGCAAAAACACACGCACATGACTAAATGTTTATTGAGACCAATGGGAACATAAATTGTCATAAATTTTAACAGAAGAGAAAGTCCAGATTATCATATCCAGTAATAAATACTTTTTGTCGTTCCTTTTGAAAGCTAGACCAGCATATTTGCTTTTATGGCGGACATATTGCATTCGTCCTTTTTGCACGTGCCTACTGCTTAGAAAGCGAATTTTGGTTTATTTCGCAACTAATACTAGCGTGCTAGTCCGCCAAAATTACTAAACGCTTAGGTAATATATTGCGTGTGTTCTCAATTAAACTCTAAACGGCGAATATGAGGATCGAGCAATGAACTTTGAACGCCACGCAAGCGCAAGCATGCTATATTCAAACGAAATATTATAAAGCGCCTAGATGTATTGCTTTAGCAATTATAATGAAAGCGCAGAGTCCAGGGAGCGTACTTTGGTGCCGATGACAGACGTATGACGTCAAGCTACATACAGAATGTTTATTATTGAGACCTTTTTAGTTTACTAATAATAATCAATGTCAAATATACCGTAGTCAATTTTCATGGATGGGTTTGGGATTTGGAATTGCTTTTGCCATCCAAAGGAATTGATTTAGATGTTAGAAAGATTGTCCTTCAACAATATTTGCGGTTATGAGGGTTATGTATGACCAGTAATTTTAATAACTGGCGGGAGATTCGAGAGTTATATTGCTCTGAACGTAGGTACACATCAAATGTGTATACCTACATATGCTAAAAATGAGACATTACGTTTCAATTTTAAGCATTCTGCAATTTCTGCATACGTCGTCATTTAACGAAACATTAAATTAAATTTTGTTGTGTTGTTTCCTCACTCGAGGAAAAATATATTTATGTTAGAATTAGAGTAGGTACTCAATAAAATATTATATTCATATCGAATTTTTTAATTTACATCACCACTAAATTATTAAAAAACATTCGAGGGGATAATTTTGTTAACATCTTGTATGTGACTTCACTTCATAATGACGTCACTCGCACCAAAGTTTCGCTCCCTGGCACAGACTTTCAAGAAATGTGAAATCTTTATTCAGAAATCAGGAAAAACAGAACAGATGCGAAAGAAGACATTTAAAAGAACGATTTTACAGCTAAATATATAAAAGTAACGTGACTGACTGATAGACAGACTGACTGACAGTCTTTCCGACTGAAGTTGAAGACTTGAAACGTAGCAAATATGAAAGGTACACGGAAAGAACATGTATGTTTACCTAATTTGAGTAAGCTACAATAGAGAAATATTTCTCTTGACAGATGTTATTTATGGGTGGTGATCATTTCCCATCAATGATCCGCTTGATCGTTTGGCTCCCTCTCTTAATAATAATAAGGAAGTGATATCAAAAAATTACACAAATAAAGTTGAAAAAAAAAGTTGATAAGTTTACTTGCCTACTGTTTTTTATCAGTTTATTGTGCCTCTTTTTACCGACATAGGCGTATTTTCAGAACACAAAAGAATTACTAGAAGTGCAGTACAGCGAATTTATTTATTTTTTTACTACTCTTTGTTTCGGTATAGAGTCATGTGGGGTAACTGTACGCAGTGGGTAAGTGTACGCAAACCCATGCATTTCAGTCCGAAGTGTATGGGATTGCGTACACTTACCCACTGCGTACAGTTACCCCACATGACTCTACAACACAATTTAGTAGCACAGTGAACGGTTGCGGTACTCTGAAGATGAGCTCTGGTTGGTTTCGAAACGCGTCAGTGTAGTTTGGTGGTGGTGATAATTAGGTTTGTGTGATTTGTGTGTGTTCATACAGTGTGGAGATGAAGGAACTGCATGAACACGCATTTTTTACATAAACGTAGCTATCGTAAGGTCGCGGGTAAGCAAAGTAATTGTTCCTCCGCAAATTAAAGTATTTACTATTAAGTAGGCGCATAATACTTATACCGGCCCTATTTAATAAAAATCACAAGTTGTAAATTGTAAATTGTATCAACAGGTTACAATTCTACAAGTTTCTGTATAATAAAAATTTTAATTTACAAATTTGTTATGGTGGAAAATTTACAAAATTGTATAATTGTACCTACAATTTCACATAATTCTGTTTTCACTTCACAGGTGATTGTTTTCAATTTTGTATGGAAATTTACTTTATTAAACAAGTAATTGAACTTACAAGTTTACATATTTTGTAAATTGTAGTATAATCCCTACAGGTAACCTAGGGGTCTGTCATAAATTAATGAAGTGTACTCCGACGATCTGAATAATTAAAAATCATGGTTCTAACAACGAGTAGTGACATTAGCTTGAGGTCCCGGGTTCGATTCCCGCGTCGGGGCTGATATTTGTAAAAAATACGAATGTATGTTCTCGAGTCTTAGGTGTTTAATATGTATTTAAATATATATAAGTATATTTATCCATTGCCAAGTACCCATAACCTCCCATAACACAAGCTTTGCTTACTTTGGAACTATATTTATTTATACACATACAGCAAATATTGCTTATAGTTTTTTTTAATGGCCGAACGCCATGATGCCGTGTCACTCCGTGTGGAATGGAAACGAAAAAGATCACTTTGCCAACCTAGGCCGGCAATGTTGTATGAAATTCTAGCCGCACCTGCATTGTGATACTTCGCGGCCATAAGGAGCATAACATCAATTATTATCATTGCATGTTTGAGAACAATAATATCTTTATTCTCGTAAATTAGACCCAAAATTGTAATTTTGTTGTTGTTCTCCGTGACTTCAATAGGTTAACCAATTCAATAATTTCTTATTTATTAATAAGTCTACCCTCGTTTAATTGTAGCAAACTTGTAGCAAAAAATTACATTTTACGTAAATTGTACCTTACAATTATAATTTTGTAAATACAATATTGTCATTGAAAGCAACAGGCATTTTTTACATATGTGAACATTTATTAAACGGCGTTTACAATGGTGATAATTGTAAATTTTTAATTTGTAAGTTTCTTACTTATTTGTAGAATTTCTTAAACAGCACTTGTAGTACAATTTAACAAATATGTCAGTTTTTACAAAATTGTTGGATTGTAATGTTTATTAAATAGGGCCCAGCACAGCACACTATAGTAGCTTTGCCAACGTATTTGAAAAAATACATCGTGGCTCATTACAATAACATTAGTCATCATCATCATCCCAGCCTATTTTATACGAATACGTCCCACTGCAGGACACAGACCTCCTCTCAGAATGAGAGGGCTTGGGCCGTAGTTCCCACGCGGGCCCAGTGTGGATTGGGAACTTCACACACACCATTAAATTTCTTCGCAGGTGTATGCAGGTTTCCTCACGATGTTTTTCTTCACCACAAAAGCTCGTGGTAAAATTTCAAATATAATTACCCACCTAACATTAGTGATGTACAATAAAAACTATCCAAGTCTCGACGTAGTAGCTACGTATGGGAACTCCAAAATGTATCTGTAAACTCAATTGAAAAATGTTGATATTGCACATCGCTAATGTTAGGTAGCCACCGAACTGCCCGCTTCTTAACGGAGTAGTTTATTTATTATAATAATATTATTGAGACTACCTTTTCCAGTACAACAAGCACCCACGGTCCAACTACCTAGTCCTATCTAAGCCACGTAAATGTATTCATGCCATCGGCTAACCGTGTAAGCGGCGTAAGTACCTACAGTATACAGGATGATTGTCACGTCACTAATATTCATAAGTGGTTTTGGAACAGCCTGCGACACGAGATGATAAACGTGCCTGGGAGTACAACTTTGATGTCGGTATTCGAATAGTTTCGAGGATTGTTTAGCTTAATTTGATTGTTGTTATAGATTACTAGCTTTTCTCGTGTGAACTATCACTTCTAAAAAAATAGTTTGTTAATCTTTTATAAAAATGTTTGCAATTGGTCCCACACTTAGAGGCAAAACAAAAAATTAGGTAGAGTTACATACAAAAAATGCGAAGAAACCAACAAAAAGGTTTAATTTAGCGACAATAATGTATACGTAGAATAATTTTAGACAAATATTATTATAGAAATTATTAATGTATCATCCTAGCATTATATAGGCGCCTAAATATAAATGATTATCAATAAATAAATAATTAAAAATAAGAAAGGGGGCTGGTTAGACCGAAACAGATAGAGCGTGTGTGCGTTTCGACAGTAGAATGGTCTTTATTAACGTTGGTATTCATGGTGCAAGATGAGTCTACTCAATGCAATCCGCTCCAAAGAAATGTGTTTGAAACATCGAGGTAATTTATGCAATAAATTGTCCTATTTGGCCACCTGCTGTAATAATCACGATGTAGGTAAGTCTTTGGAATTCTTATGGGAATTCAGTAAAATCTCGATTTTTCAATTAAACTGCCGAATTGAATGTTAGAAGCGAGCAAAGTCTCGGGTTAAAGCTAGTTATAAGATGACCTTGCCCCAACGCACGCATGACTAACTCAAACAAATTATAAAGTTCTTCAACAAAAAAAACAAAAGCTTAATTAAATTCCAAAAATAGAAAATTTTATTGAAAACATGTTGATTCCGCCTCTAATGGTGGAAAATATTGGTTTTCTATCAAACAAACGTGTAATTTGAACTGACGCTACGTTTTTGGTGAAAGAAACATTAATGAACTGACGGAAATAAACAACACTAACACTACATTAGAAAGAGAAAGAGACACTTATTTGTACTTATTCAATACACAGGGAAAAAATAGAAATAAATAAACATGGAACAGTATAAATTGCCAGTGTTTTTAGTAGGCTTTAGACATTGTGACTATTGAAACGCCAGCGGAAGCTGTAGTTTTTAGATATACAAACTAGAAGCATGCCAACTCTTTATTTATAATGTTATGTTTACCTCAAACTCAATTATTGTTGCTTATTGAACTTACATAAAGAAGTATATTGAAATGCTTCTAAATTTCTCAAGGGAATGACTAAAATACTTTTAATGGTACCCTTTTAACTCGGCATCAACTTTAATAGGTCGCGAGAGAATGGTCCAAAAACTAAAAATGGGTTTTACTGTACAAATATATTTATTGGAGGACTAGCTTAGTCCCACAACTTTGCTCCCGTGAAAAAATGTTAAATTGGCTAGCTTTATCTCGTTAGAATTTCAAAAAATCACTTCTTAGTTTACCTCCATTACGTCCACTGCTGGGAAAAGGCCTCTGCCAAAGTGACCCCAAGAGGTTCCTGCGAACTTAACCAGATAGTCAATCCATCTTTTTGGGGCCTTCATACCCCACGTCTTTTGGTAGTTTTGGTTCATGGTTGCCACTCTATAACCTATAAACTTACTGCCTCATCGGCCCTCGGTTGGGGAAAAAAATGTCTGCTAAGGATTGACAGCAGAGCTGTTAGTCATTCAGAAAAAACAGTCTTTGACATAAATGAAAACAAAAATATTTATTTCATGCCTATTGTGCCGTGTCATGACAAAACACTGTATCTAAAAAACACCTATTTTTCAGAAATCGCAAAAAACTTTTGCTTTCTTTAATTGGCTACAGAACAGTGAATATTGATCTGATTGCAATAAAATTTGGACAAATCACGGATAATGTGCTACTAGAAGTGGACAAAGAAAAATAATATTAAAATTTTTACTTTTTACATGAATTTTCAAGCAAAAACGTGTTATGTCGTTATGTCGTTTATCAATAATATATGAGAGTTGCTATAACAAAACACTGTAACGTGATACTTAATGACATATAATCATAAGAAAATGCTACTTTAAATTTAATTTAGTAATATATTGCTAACATCACTATTCATAAAACCAACATTCTCATCTTAATATATATTTCTTAGTCTTTAGAAAGGATGATTACCTTGAAGAAGTCCCGACTTAAAATAAACAAGGACTTGGACTAATTTCTCGTGTGATTGTTGCGACAAAACACTGTAACTCTTGATACTATACTAAGAAAATGTGAGTTTGTTTTGGCAAAACACGGTATCTGGAGATAATACAGTGTTTAGTCTAATCAAGACCCTACGTTTTAAGAGTTACAGTGTAAATTGCAATGACGTTTTTCAATGTTTTTGATAGAAAATCAGTTTCTCTAAGCATGCATATATAGATTAGGGTCCGAATAGTTAATTTAACGGTGTTAGCACAAAACACTGTAACTCAAGTTACAGTGTTTTGTCATGACACGGCATCCGTTATCGTGTGTAACATTATTTCAAGCAATAAATGACTTATAACATTTGACTTGGCTAGTTTTTACCAGCAAATTTAATGTAGAAGATAAGTTGATTAGCCAAATATAACATGATTTGTATGTGAAAAGTAGCCAAATCAAATGTTAAGCTTCAATTTAACATAAGTTTTCTACTTTGTGTAAATTATTAGATATGTAGTTAAATTTAGGAATTTATATTTATAAATTATAAAACACAGTTGGAGTAGAAAAACCAAAGAAATAGAGGTAGTGTTATACTTTTTTAGGGTAATTACTAATTTTATGAGTTGAAATCGGCTTTTGTTCCGCGTACCTTGATTTCAGAGAAGCCCGATATTTCGGCACAGTTGCATGCGCCATGATCACGAGACGATATCGGGCTTCTCTGAAATCAAGGTACGCGGAACAAAACCCGATTTCAACTCATAAAATTGTTTAGGGTGTTATTTGTTCTTACAAATAGATTTCAGTATTACCTGCAGAACTTGGCACCCATTTAGATCTCAATCCTTTTGTCGGCGAAGTCCATAATCAAGTATATTTTTAGAATTGAACTTGGCTAACATTTTTTACATTTATGTTTTTGGTGGGATCATCATCAACCTATGCTCGTCCACTGTTGGACATAGGCTTCTCCCATGGTACACGACACGCCACTGCGCACTGAGCTATTTTAATATGATGATACTAAACATCATAAATGCGACTGTACCATCTGTGTCAGTCATAAATACACATCAACTTCCTACATAAACAATTCCTTCTATCATTAAAATTCACACTTCGTTTTTTTTTGTCTACCCACAATTTTTCCTTAAAAACGTCACCACAAATAAATTAATTTAATCACAAAACACGCGCCTTATTTCCACGACATTACCGCTTTCCCTTCTGAATCCGCAATTTTGAAATGTGTCGCAGGAAATGCTGTGTCGAAAATAATTCGTGTTCAAGCACCGTTTCCGTTAATGCATTGAGTCGAATGCCGGCGGCAACTGAATGTGCTTGTAGAAAGATGGCTGCCACTAATTGACACTAGACAGGGGTTGCCTTAATGTGAATCTGTTGCTGGCTTTTCGAAACATAATAGGAATGATAACACTTTAATATAATAATTTCAGTATTCAAACGTGCACTGCGCGCTACCGCTCTGCTCGCGCGACTGCTCAACGAAACAGACAGCGACACACAACTACCCCCCCTTTTCATCGTCATCTTTACTTTCTTTGTCAAATGAAGGGTATTACGTAGCACCCAACACTAACAATATCACTTTGTAAAGGTTCGCTCACACTCACCATTGATGCAGTACGAATATTCAACACTGTTTTCCAACTCGGGGGTTCCAACCGACCATCATCCTAACGACGATGGGGACGACGCACGCACTACATTCGTTTTGATCCTATTCGTGATCTTCTACAGAGGTAGGGACAGGTCTCCTTCCAGAATTAGTGAGCTAGGGCTCTATTTAGTTCCCACGCAAATCGTAGTTGTAGACGTTGTTTGCTGTTGGCCTACGCGGCCAATACGGTGGCATTACGAGAGCAGGTCTGTGCTCTGCAGTGCTATAAATAGGTCAAAAAAATGATGACCATGACATAGAAAAATTATACATTTAAATCTATCCAGCCGTTTTAGCGTGAAAGAATAACAAGCACACACACAGAATTTTGCGCAATTATAATAATTATTAGTAAGATTAAAATGACACACAAATTGTATTCAGTATTTTGCAGTTTACAATGCACACTGCAGTCGTATGCAATTTTAACCCATTTGTGCATACGTGAACGCCAACACGTAGTCAGGTCATTTGTTAAACGTGCTATGTTGCTTAACCTCTCGTATGCCTTAACGCTGATCTGCGCCAGATTTAAGACTATAGTTACTTATGGTGTCGTGTAAACCCTTGTTTAGGGAACTGCTCATTTTACCTCTTCCATGTATGTACATTAACGAGGCTTGCTTATTTGTAAAGCCAGCACACTAACATCTTTCGCACAAATGCTGATGTTATTAACTCGCGTACTAGAGGGTCGAAAAACCTCTACGTACCTAAAGCTAACTTGTCTGTTTACAAGAGGAATGCATACTTTTCTTGCATTAAAATCTACAATAAGTTACCCGAAAGCCTTAAGCAATTTAAAAGGAAACTGGACACGTATTTACTGAAGCATTGTTTTTATTCAGTTAGAGAATTTTTGACATTACATCATAGTTAAAGTAGGTATTTAATAAATTGTAGTAGTTACATTGTAATGTAATGTTGACATTGTTTTTCTGTTTATTTATTATTGACTTTCTGACATTTTTTTAATATTATTATTGCTTAAATTTTATTATTGCTTTATGATTTAACACTTTTTGACTTTTGTATTTTTTTTTAAATTATTGATTGCCATTAAGTATGAATTATTTAACTAGAATTAATTAATCGCAATTTATCGCAATCGCGGCAGAACGTGAGAGCCTTTTATTTATATTTTCAGAACTGTTATTTTGTACCATGTTCTATGTAAATAAATATATTATCATTATCATTATGCATTTTTTTAAAATCTGTAATAGTGGTATTGACCAAGGACATGGACAAGACGAAGATCATGTCGAATGCCCATGTTATACCAACTTCCGTTATAATCGGAAACTCTTCACTCGAAGTTGTTGACGACTAAGTATAATCTACCTGGAACATACAGTCTAATTAGGTCAAGATGTCAAGAATTGTGATACTGATTCCATGAAGTGTTAATCTGTACCTGTTCAATAGTATACCTTTACTGACTGACTGAAGACGGACAACGTAGAGCCTAAACCACTGGAGCTAGCGACATGAATATTCTTAGTTCGGCATTTTTTGAAACCCGCTTGGGATAAAGAACTAGGGCCCTTTTTCTGTGTCCACAGGGATAACGCCCAAGAAATGGGCTTACTTTTTGATTAAATTTCAATTTGTTTCTAGCTAGCTTAATGTCATAAAACTAATTTTGATCTCAAAAGAAATACATAACTTTGAAAAATAAAACTCTTTGGATTATTGAAACAAATAATCGCCCATAATGCAATATTAAGTTTAATTAGCTGTTGCCGGCGACTCTGTCCGCGAAGAATAGGGGTAGGTATAAAAAATAGCCTACGACCTATTCTCAGACCTACCGAATGTGGAGAAATCATTTCACAAAAATCGGTCCAGCCGTTTCGGAGGAGTTCGTATAACAAACACCGTGACACGAGATTTTTATATATTAAATAGATGTAAAAAGAAAATACCTGTCTGACATTCCCGAGACCTTCACGAAAACCTCAGACTTTCAGACGAATAATTGCCTAAGTTCAAACCTCAATCACATTTAAACAGACAAAATAATCTCTTTTACGTTGAGCCAAATGACTTCCCTTGGGAACGTGGCTGGCAAGTGAAAAAGAACGGGAGAATCCCCGGTTCAAATTGCGGACGATATTTCACCTGGCGGTAGCATCTGGCCACACCAAATGAAACACATTTAGAGTCTCAGGGCGATATTAAAAAGTCAGAGTGCTTGTGTGATGGCAACACCGACAGGGCTGAATTAAAAGGGGTGTCATTCGATCAGTACATAAACTTTTTGTATTACGTTTTGGGTAATAAAATTAATTATAATAAACTTTCAGCTAATAAAATAACAAATAGGAATGTTTCCTAGGTAAAAAAATAATAATTCTTATTAGTCCGTATAAAATATTAGACACGTAATTTTTCTTTTGACAATTAAACAAAAAATGACGAAGATATGGTGCATTGAAGTTCCGCGTGACGTCACTTGTTCCTAAAACGCTCATACAAAGTGTAGGAACAAGTGACGTCACGCGAAACTTCAACGCACCATATCTTCGTAATTTTTTGTTTAATTGACAAAATAAAAAATACGTGTCCAATATTTTTTGATAATCTAAAAGACTGACTAGTTAGGAAAGTAGCCTATTCTTAAAAAGTATAACATTCATTTAGGATAATATTTATGTGATTTTTTTTTATACAGTATAGGCTTGCGTTTGACCACAATCACAGCTTATGGAAAGCGAAGATGAAAGCTACGATGGAGCACGCTTGCCTAACTAGTAAATGCTCATTCACCCTAGACTTGAATTTAGGTAAATAAACAGAAAGAAGGCAGTTGGGCGAGTTGTTGTTGTTTTTGTATAATTATCGAAATAGAATTTTATGTAACGATTCTGATGGTTGGTTGCTGGTTCTGGTGGTTGGTTATGATGGTTGAACTACGTGTCTCCGTTCGGGTGCGCGCGTTTGGCAGCAGCTGCCGTGGCGTGTGCTCTGGGAAGAAGAGCTACGGATTAGCCCGAAACAGTCAAGTTAAACTCGTTTGAAGACTTTAGTAATCCGTATTCTTTCACTATGAGTGAGTCTCACGTTAGTTTCATGTTTAAAGATTTAACAGACAGACAGGATGATAATGCAAGTACAGTTTACAAAAGTACAGTCAGTAAGTAAAATTAGCAGAATTGTTGTAATGCAAGTCATTGCACAACCCATTAAAATATATGCCACTAACTCCTCTCGCCCCTTTTGTTGGAATGTTCGTTGTTCAAGATATTAATGTCGGCGACTTTTACTGGGCAATTTTTCACCCGTATAACTTGTTGAATGAATTCTGCGGGGACGACAGTTTTTGAATAAATGTTAGTCTGGGTTTTATTTCGTGTTTTTATTAATGTTTTTGAAGTTTTTGTAGAGTTACGTACCTCATCATTATCGCGTCACACTGAAGGGCACAAGCCTTCTGTCAGTATGAGATGGCTTGGGCCGTAGTTCTCACTCGGGCCCAGTGTGGATTGGAAACTTCACATACACCTTTGAGTATAAACTCAGGAGTATGCAGGTTTCCTCACGATGTTTTTCTTCACCGTAAAGCTCATGGTAAATTTCAAATGTACTTTCTCATATAAATTCCGCAAAACTCAGGGATGCGAGCTCGGGATCGAATCCATGGCCCTCTCCTTGAGAGGCCGTAGGTCAAACCAATAGTCCGATACGGCTTGCAAAAAAAAATCATACCTTCACATACTACGAAGTTGGTATAAGTAAACTTATTTTTTACTAGCTAGACCTCTTACTGTGAAAGTCCGACTTGCACTTGGTCGTTTTATTGAAGTGAAACTTCTAATGCGACTTCCAACAAGGTCTCGTTAAACGTTCAACGCTACCATGGAGGGGGTATGAATGCATCAGTATATGTACAGCCAAAGCAAGTAATCGCTCGCATTGTATATATACTAACGGATGTTAAAAACTTCGACAGTGCGATGCAGAACTCATACTGTCTGTGCAAATTTGAATGAGACTTGATAAAAGCGCCATCTAGTGAGTAATTTAAACACATAGATGCATAAGTAAATTTAGTTCTTTAAGTTATTGCAATAAGGTTCATATTGACGTATAAGTGCCTTTTTCATTTCCACATTACGAAGTTTCACTTCTTCCGCGCGGAGGAACTGCACGTACGATTTTTTTTTATTTTAATCAAACAGCTTTTTACACAAAACTAGTTTATGCCCTCAACTTCGCCCTGTAACCTGTTTGTGTTAATCTCAGCATCAAAAATTCAAAAATATTCCACATTTCGCATAACGAGTTTCGAAATTGCTCAAAATAACGATACGAATGTGATCGTTGTATGGAAAAAGTACCTACCTCAATCGAAATAATTTGCCGAAATTACAAAATGGCCGACCGAATAGCAACAATCACTGCAATTTTCAATAAACAGCGTTCCATCGATAAAGATGGAAAATATTTTTTTAAGCTTTTCATTACATTTCGGAGCACAATGCGAGTTTCAATATTCTGAGCAAGTCCATATTGGTACGTTCGAACAAAAACGCAACAAGTGGAATAACAAACTATTGAGTTTGAGTTCTGCCAAGTTTCAGCAAAATTCAAAATAGAATGAACAAAAATAATATTCTTCTTTTAATGCGCATAATTTTGCATTCAGCCTGCGCGCGTGAACAATGATTTCTAGTCATTTTCACAAACAAATCTAAAACGACTATCTTAGACCCGCGGTTTCTCTCGCGTGAATCATTAATGACCGATTTTTGATAAAAGTATCCGTCAGTTAAAACTATCACTTTCATTTTCTGAAGTCATAGAAAAAACCGGCCAAGATTAGTGCGAGTCGAACTCGCGCACGAAGGGTTCCGTACCATTATCTATAAAAACGGCAAAAAAATCACGTTTGTTGTATCGGAGCCGCCTTTAAATTTAAATTTTATTATAATTTAATAATTTATTTTTAAATTGAATATATAACTTAATATTCTGTGAATATTTCAAGCGTCTACCTGTTGCCGTTATCAATCGAGCAATAACGAGCAAAAAAATCACGTTTGTTGTATGGGAGCCCCCTTAAATATTCATTTTATTCTGGTTTTTAGTAATTGTTGTTATAGCGGCAACCGAAATACATCATCTGTGAAAATTTCAACTGTCATGAGTTACAGCCTGGTGACAGACGGACGGATGGACGGATGGACGGACGCACAGACGGACGGACAGCGGAGCCTCAGTAATAGGGTTCCGTTGGGTACGGAACCCTAAAAAGGACAGAGCTTACATTTATCTGACAGATACTTCACCTTTCAGAGCAGAATTCCAGTCTCATAAGATCAGTTAGTTTGTTAGTTAGAGGTAAAGCTAATAATAATGGTGGCAAAAGCCGTAACAAAATTGGATAGCGCCCTCTGTTATTGTTTAAAGTTAAAATATTATTTAACCCACAGGAATGCATTACCAGGATATTAAGTGTCCCTTTGTCTCAATCCTGCATGACCTTTGTGTTTATGCACGCCAAGTTGTAATGTAAAAGTAAATCCGTTCAGACGTAATTGCTTAATTGAATAACAAATATCCAAGCTTCCAAACATCTACACATCTAAATATCTTCACAAACTTTGCCGTTTATAACATTACAATTTTAAAATTTTGTCTTTTCGTTCCAAAATTTACTTATGTACTTCGCTGCTGTCCTTTCACTAAATTCAAAATTTCACGGACACGAATGGATGACTTAATCAAAGCAAACCTGGAATCAATTTTGAACATTCAGCTAAGCGAAGAATCCTGGACTCAAGCATCCCTTCCTATTCGCTTTGGTGGGATAGGGATTCGCAAAATTTCTTCTATTTCTGCACCAGCTTTTTTGTCCTCCGCTCATAGCTCGGCAGATCTCATAGGTAAAATTCTGAGGGCTTTCCCTTTAAACTATGAGACTGCGGGTTTGACAGAAGCTAAAAACGCTTGGTCTATTGCCTGTCCGGGAAAGGATTTGCCAGAAAATTTTAAATTTCAGAGGTCCTGGGACGACATTCAGTCAAATTTGACATATGAATCCCTTCTGAGCCACAGCACGGGCTCTGATCGTGCCAGACTGTTGGCTGCAGGTACGAAGGAAGCTGGCTACTGGTTGCACGCCTTTCCATCAGCCAACACTGGTACTTTTCTAGAGCCCGACACTCTTAGAATTTCTATCTGCCTGCGCCTCGGAGTAGCAGTTTGCGCACCACATAAATGCCCCTGCGGCTTTGATGTCGACGCGCTGGGGACACCACGGCCTTTCATGCCAGAAGAGTGCGGGCTGCTTCTCTAGACACTCTGCTCTCAATGACATTATCCGTCGCTCTCTTGCCACCATCAATGTGCCTGCGTTACTGGAGCCATCGGGCATCGCCAGAGATGATGGCAAGAGACCAGACGGAATGTCACTGATTCCGTGGAAATTGGGTCGTGTGCTAGTGTGGGACGCTACTTGCGTAGACACACTAGCTCCTTCCCACGTCCGCGGAACAGCAAATCAAGCTGGTGCAGCAGCAGAGGCGGCGGAGAAACTCAAGGCAAATAAATACAAAGGTCTCGGCTCTGAATACTACTTTCTACCATTCGGGGTTGAGACCTTAGGTCCGTGGGGCCCCAGCGCAAAAATACTCTATAAAGAACTTTCGAAAAGGCTCTGTGATACCACAGGGGACCGAAGAGCTGGCAGCTTCCTCGCTCAACGTATCAGCATTGCTGTACAGCGAGGTAATGCTGCCAGTATCTTTGGGTCCATGCCGTGGGGGGAACCATTTATGAATTTTATTTAGTTTAGTTAGTTTTGCTTTATTTTTAATTATACTGTTAATTTATTTAAATTTAATTTGTAATTAGTATTTAGTTTTATTGTATTACTGTTTTTAATCAATTTGAATAAATGTTTTAAAATAGAAAAAAAAAAAAACATTAGTGGAATATAAAATAACTCCCCCAACGCGGAGTTACTGTAACAAAAGAAAATAATATATTGAAATACTACAAACATGATACCTAATATAATATTTGATACGAAGATACGGATTACTGGCACGCGCGCGTAACCCTTTGACACAGGTACGAGTTTCGGATGACTTCTACGATAAAATATACCTGGCTAAAGCTCGTCGTCCATTATTTACAGAATATTAATCTTAAAATTACACATCATCATCATCATCATCCCAGCCTATATACGTCCCACTGCAAGGCACAGGCCTCCTCTCAGAATGAGAGGGCTTGGGCCGTTATTCCCACGCGGGCCCCGCACTGGGAACTTCACACACACCATTGAATTACTTCACAGGTGTATGCAGGTTTCCTCGCGATGTTTTCCTTCACCGTAAAGCTCGGTTCAAATGTAATTTCACACATAAAATCCGAAAAACTCAGAGGTGCGAGCCGGGATTTGAACCCACGACCCTCTGCTTGATAGGCCATAGGTCAAACCACTTGGCCACTACGGCTACACACACACAAAACTACACAATAATGATAAAACTGGAAAATTCGCAAGTGCCTTCTAAACTAATTAGAGTCATTGGCGTAATCATTATGCTCGCCTATATAAATCCCACTGTAGGTCACCAGCCTCCTCTCACAATGAGAGGACTTGGGTCGTAGTACCCACGCAGGCCCAGTACAGATTGGGAACTACACACACACCGTTGAATTTATTCGCAGGTGTGTGCAGGCAGAGTAAAAAAAGTAAAGTATGGAAACCGAACTTTCTCCATATCTAATATGTACGGGCCTGCAAAATCAAAATCCAAAACTTATTTGTGTAACTAGGCAATTAAAGGCTCTATATGTTTTTTTTTTAGATAACCAGCGCTTTCAGAAAAACCATGATTGCCAAGAAAAATGCCCCGCAAGAAGCGTGGCACCAAGTCATTTTATCTGCGTGGAAACTAAAGTCCAAACTCTATCACCATGAAGTAAAACACAGTTTTAGTAGTAAAACTTACGCTCCAAACACAATTTCACAAGGTAAATAAAGCTTTGTATATAAGGTAAGGCTTCAATGTGTAAACGCCTTAACGGTAGGCTCCTGTGGGAGGCTGAATCCCCTTATCTGCAGGTAATCATGGAAAAATAGGAAGAGCACAGACCCGACTGAGAGATCAGCACTTAAGATGAGGTTCTGATCGGATTTGTGTTTACTTGGATAGAAACGCCAATTATAAAAACCGGCAAAGTGCGAGTCGGACTCGCGCACCGAGGGTTCCGTGAAAATTTTGTGTATGTCGAAATATACGCCGTTAGCAGCCTTAACTATAATAATCCAGTGGTTTAAGTAAAATGTACGCAGTGTGAGATCATTTTTATTATTAATCAATTAACATATTATACAGGGTGATTCAAGAGTCATGAGCTACCTACCAGCGCTTTCGTAAGGACCATCATTGCCAAGAAGAATGCGCCGCAAGAAACTTGGCAGAAAGTCTTTTTTTTCAAATCAAAATAAAATAATAATTACAAACTAAAAAAATCAAAGAAAAATTATTACTTATATATTCTCGTGTCGCGGTACTCGCGGTGTTTGTTACCAAACTCCTCCGAAATGGCTCGACCGATTCTCATGAAATTTTATGTGCATATCGGGTAGGTCTGAGAATCGGCCACCATCTATTTTTCATACCCCTAAATGTTAAGGGTGGTTCACCCTGTTATTTTTGACGTAACAACGTCTAATAAATCGATGGATGCCGGCTGCATAGTCTAATATATAAAAATCTCGAGTCACGGTGTTTGTTGTTATCGAACTCCTCCGAGACGACTTGACCGATTTTTATGAAACTTTTTTCTCTATACTCGGTAGGTCTGAGAACAGGTGGTCGTAGGCTATTTTTTATATACCTAACCTATCCTTATTCTTCGCAGACGAAGTCGCGGGCAATAACTAGTCTAATATATAAAAATCTCGTGTCACGGTTAACTCCTTCGAGACGGCTTGACCGAATTTTGTGATTTTTTTTTGTTTGTAATCAGTAGTGAACTAAAACAATTACTTTGCTCACCCGCGACCTTACAATAGTTACGTTTATGCAAGAAATGTGTGTTCATGCAGTTCCTCCACCTCCACACTTTACGAACACACACAAATCACATAAACCCAACCATCCTGGTTTATGTGACCCATGATGGTTGGGTTTATGTGATTTGTGTGTGTTCGTACAGTGTGGAGGTGGAGGAACTGCACGAACATACATTTCTTGCATAAACGTAACTATTGTAAGGTCGCGGGTGAGCAAAGAAATTGTTTTAGTTCATTAATATGAACCTCCGCAAAGTAACGCCTGATTCAATAAATTATTGTATTCAGTAGGTCCGAGAATAGGTCGTAGGCTATGTTTTAAACTCCTATTCCTCGCAGACGGAGTCGCGGGCAACCAGCTAGTCTTCTAATATATAAAAATCTCGTGTCACGATACCGGTTATCGGTTATTTATTTATTTATTTAATTAATAGGTTTTATCGTAAATAATCGAAACCAAAGATTGAATGGAATATCCTACCCTTACACACACACATAAAGGAACGAATAACTTTTACATGATATTTTCCTTTTTCACTTCACTTTAAATCAACTAAATCAGTGTAGAATTTTTTTTAGATAGCGCCGGCTTCCGAGTAAAAGATAAACGATATTTATTATCCCGGAAAATACAATGTAATTTATGGCAAAAGCCCTGAAAAGGTTAGTAAGGAACTTTATTTTAATTGTTTGAAAGAAACTGTTTTTCAAAATATTTGGAACTAGCTTTTTTACCCGCGGCTTCGCTCGCGTGAACCATAAATATTTTAGAGAAGCATGCAATTAAGCAAGCAAGCTACATATTATGCAAGCAAGCCTGAAGCAAGCATGCAAACAGCATGCAAGCAAGCATGTAAGCTTGCATGAAAGCATGCAAGCTTGCAAGAAAGCATGCAAGGAAGCATTTAAGCATGCAAGAAAGCATGCAAGCGAGAATCCAAGCAGGATTCTAGCGAGCATGCAAGCAAGCATGCAAGCAAGCATGCAAGCTAGCATGCAAGCAAGAATGCAAGCAAGCATGCAAGCAAGCGTGCAAGCAAGCATGCAAGCAAGCGTGCAAGCAAGCATGCAAGCAAGCAAGCATGCGAGCAAGCATGCAAGCAAGCACGCAATCAAGCACGTAAGCAAGCACGCAAGCAAGCACCCAATCAAACACGCAAGCAAGCACGCAAGCAAGCACGCAAGCAAGCACGCAAGCAAGCAAGCAGTCATGCAAGCAAGCATGCAAGCAAGCGTGCAAGCAGCATGCAAGCAAGCAAGCTTGCAAGAAAGCATGAAAGCAAGCATGCAAGCGAGAATCCAAGCAGGATTCTAGCAAGCATGCGAGCAAGCATGTAAGCAAGCATGCAAGCAAGCAAGCATGCAAGCAAGCAAGCATGCAAGCAAGCATGCAAGCAAGCATGCATGCAAGCAAGCAAGCAAGCATGCAAGCAAGCATGCTAGCGAGAATCCAAGCAGGAGGCCCAAATTTTCAAAATTAAACACTGACATTAATTTATATTGACATTTTTAATTTCGTATTACCTTTTGAATGGAACGTCCGAGTCCAATAATTCAAAAAAAATCAACAGGTTTTGAACCAGTCTTGCATACGAAATATTTTATTTTATTTTTTTTTATTTTATTTTATTTTATTTTGGTTAACACAAAGGTGTGGATAACATGGTCTGATTTTGATAGGCATTTATATCATCTTTTAAAATGTAAAAAAGTAGTAATAGTGACATAACTACAATAGTTGGACGTATGGTCTCGCAAAATTTTTTGTAGATATTGATACGTTCTATAATATTGTAGAACATTTTTTTGTTCTATTATCAATACTTTCTGCAGCGCATGCGATGAAAGACATTTTATGGCTAATTTTTTTACACCTTGGGTTGGTTTTAGTAAGATTTTCTGAGGATCTCTAATTTTTTCTAGTAATAAATATAGCCTATGTTACTCAGTGATAATGTAGCGTTCTAACGGCAAAAGAATTTTTGAAATCGGTCTAGTAGTTTTTAAGTTTATTCATAACATACAAAAATACAAATCTTTCCTCTTTATAATATTAGTGTAGATTAGTGTAGATTAATAAAAAATGCTTATGTTGTGGATGACTGTCCTAATTACACATTTCAACTGTCAAGAGTTGGTTATGAAAATTTAATGCGAAACACGTAGCCGTCTTTTAAATATTTGCCTTCTCGAGTTTTAACAATTGTTTTATGAATTTAATTATTAACATAATTTACATGTTCTTTGTTTTTTTTTTCATAAAAGCTACATATAATTATGTAATTATAAGTTATTATAGTTATTAAGTCTTATCGTGATTAATTAAATTATAATGTTTTAAAGGGTCGATACTGTGCCAGAAAATCTCGACGACGTTTTCACTTTGTAGATTTTGTTTACTTTATATTCAGTTTACACAAAATACAATAAAAATCTTTCCAATCCGCACTGAGCACTCGTGGGTATTACGGCCTAACTCTCTCGTTTTGAGAGGAGGCCTGTGCGCTACAGTGAATCGCAGGGATGATGATTTATTTTCATTCTACCAAACAAATTTCTATCGAAAATCTAACGTAACATAGCTTTTATATTTACCACGAAATTCATAAAATACGAATACAAAGTGCGTAAATTACATGTTTTATTATCAATGTTCATTCTATTAAATTATTTAGTAAGCGTATAAAGAGAGTGGGAGACGTGTGACATTCACAGGTTTTTTTACGCCTGAATATTGTGCTTCATTACTTTTGTGAGCTTGTAAACGATAAATTGTATGATTTTGTTGAAATAATATTTCTCTCTTGTCATAAATAAAATTATGTTGTTTGAAGTTAGGATGTCTAATTTTAATATTTTTTATTATCAAGCTTGATCACACCGGTATAGAAAAACTGGCGACGATTTATATATTTATTTTCTATTTTTATTGTGACGAAATCACATGGAAATAACAAAAACATAGTCAGGAAATCTGCACACACCTGCAAAGAAATTCAATGGTGTATGTGAAGTTCCTAATCCACACTAGATCCACATGGGAACTACGGCCCAAGCCCTCTCAATTTGAGAAGAGGCCAGTGCCCTGCAGTGGGACGTATATAAGCTGGGATGAAATATTAATTTCGAGTGAAAATCGCGAAAGTTTGAAAAATGAAAGACTGTAACTCTTTATTTGAAACAGGCAACTTACATTATATGCGAATAAAGGAGATACACAGTTTCAAATATACCGTAGTACATTAAGAAAGAGGTCAAGGCACGCGAATCGAAAATGATGAACGATATAAGAACAGAACCCAAAGTAAATAAACATGCAAACCGTCAATGCATCCGTCCAGAGTTCACATTGCTAATTTTACATTAGCACACAATCGTATACCGAAACAGCACAAAATACTACAGAATCGGAACCACTTAGTCCCTTTTGGATTTATTAATTTCAGTGTATCGCGAACGGAAGTGTGAACAGTCTTTGGTATTTGCTCGATTATTATAGACGGGCGAATACCTCTTGAATAGGACGGCTTGGTATTTGTGGAATGGTATTTGTTATACTTAGTTGGCTATTAGTACGAAGGACGTGAAATTATTGCATAGCTTCTCATACAATACTAGCTTCAACCCGCAGCTTCGCTTGTGTCGGAAATACCTTTCATCATCATCATTTCAGCCGTAGGACGTCCACTGCTGGTCATAGGCCTCCCTCATTGACGCCCAATCATTACGGTTGGAAGCGACTTACATCCACCTTGAACCAGCGGTCTTCACCAAAACGTCCGTCCATCTCGTTGGTGGAAGTCCCACGCTGCGCTTGCCAGTCCGTGTTCTCCATTCAAGAACTTTTCGGCCCCAACGGCCATATGTTTTGCGTGCTATATGGCCTGCCCATTACCATTTCAACGAGCTAATCCGTTAACCCTTCACGGGAAAGTTTTACAATCTTAGCCTAGGCTCTGAAAATATTTGAGGGTTACTGTGCCCACATACTACATTAGTCTGTCATGTTCCAATAACGCTTGCTTTAGAAGTTCATTTTAATAGTACCTTATTTTCTAATGTCACTGCCCACTGAGCCATGACGGTCCACCCATTGACTTTTCTCCCCAAAATGTTGACCTTGATCTCATACTGTAAATATGACTCAATTGTGGAAGCCCGAAAAGACGCCCCTCGCTTGTTATAGTAAAACTGCCCATGAACATTTTCTGGCTAAAATGTTAAACTTGATCTCATACTGTACCTACCTAAATGACGGTCAATCACGGGACCGCGGACAGTCGGCCCGTGTCCTTAATATAAAACCGCCTGTTGATTTTTACTGGTCAAATTGTTGACCTGGATCTCATGCTGTCACTGACGCTCAACCGGAGGAGCTACGGCGGTCGTCCCGTGCGCGCAATATAAATTAACCACTCATTGTCAAAATGCTGACCTTGATATCATACTGCCACTGACGCTCAATAAGAGGATCCTCGACAGTCCCCCGTGCCCTAAATAAAACCGCCCATTGACTTTTCCTAACCGAAAGTTAACCTTGATCTCATTTTGTCTCTCCCCCATCGAGTGACGACGGTCGCCAAGTGCCCGAAATATAAAGCCACTCATGGACTTTTCCTGGTCAAAATGTTGACCTTACTTATTATGTATACCATCACTGACGGACTCTTAATGAGGGGAACCAAGATGCTCACCAGCGCCGCAATATAAAACCAATATAAAACCGTCCATTGGCTTCTTGGTCAAAATGTTGACCTTGTCATCATACCATCACTGACGGACGCTCAATGAGGGGAGAAGATGGTCATGCTTTGCGCGCAATATAAAACCGTCCATTGACTTTTCCATGCCAAAATGTTGCCCTTGATCTCGCACTATTAACTGATGCTTAAGGGGGGAAGCCATGGGCATGACGGTGCGTTTGCCCTAAATATAAAACCGCCCATTGACTTTTTCTCCTGGCCAAAATGTGGACCTTGACCACAGCGTCCCGAACGCAAACGAGCCGCGCGGAAATCAATTCGCGTTATCCATCAATATTAGCTACTTAGTTCTGGATGTGTACTACCTGTAACAGGTAGGGGGAGGCGCGGGCCCAGCCAGTGCAACCGAAGCCGCCCGAGCGGACAGTCGCGCTCGGCGACGGGATATTTTCGCGGACCGTTCAGGACCACTGTGCTAGTGACTGAGTATAGTGTTCTATTTCCGTTGGTTTGAACGGTTTTGTTTTGTTCTGTGATTGTTTGGATTGAGGTACGTATTTTATTTTATTTGGATTACAAATTGCATTTTTTAACTTGTTTTTTAATCCCTTTTCACATTTAAATGTCTTAAAAAAATTGTGTAGTAAAATTTATTTCTATTACCGTTTTTTGCCACGCGGTTTAAAAAAAACTCACGTGAAAAAATGTTCCGTGAATTTTGTATTCAATACCGAATTCCAGACTATTTCAATGTCCATACATTATCAAGATAATAAAGAACTATATTTTCCCGTTGTTTATGATAATACCGCTCCAGATTTTAACCAAACGGAGCGAATGAAACGTATCATTCACTCGTTCATTCGTGCAATAAAAATTGGTTTGAATCATCGACCGTAATGAATGCAAGACGTCCGTCCGTCCAAATATATTTAGAAAACCGTTAAAGCAAGAGAAGGCCACTTTTACAACATCCTACATCAGCGTTTAATGAATTAAACACTGCAGGTACATGTGCCGTTACAAAACGTGTTTAAAAGTTACTGGCCAGATGGAACTTCTACCAAAGAAGTCGGAAGCTTGTTGGCCGTCGTGTCTTTAAGAGACAGTAATTTCGATAAGCCGCCATTTTTTTTAAAATAACTGACATGAATTGACCAAGGCTCAAACAAAGCAAATTTTGTAAATGGGTACCAGGCAACAGATAAAAATTTTCGTATTGATCAATTCATACTTAAATCTTTAACACAAATATCTACCCCGACTGGGGATCGAACCCGGGACTTCAAGCTTTGTAGTCAGGTTCTCTAACCACGAGACTATCCGCTCGTCAGAAACGAATAATTGACACTTAAATAACGTCCTAAAATATGATCAGTCAGTTAGTACTTTACTCGTAATTGAATTATAATAAAAAAGCGAATATAAACAGCCAGAAAAAGATACTTACACCTTAAGACAATACAATACAGAGTCCTTTGTAATTGAGCGTTTAGCTCATGTAGACATACCACGGCTGGCTGTACAACTATTATAGAGTATTATTCCGGACCCATACCTAACCCAAAACCTTTACATGATTGCTACCGATGGATGGGATCATGTACCTATTAATTTCTTAATTACGTTATAGTACGTGTGTAATGAATGACGTTATAGTGCAATTCATTATTAATTAACAACACGGAGTTAACTAATTACTAATTCGCTTTTAATAACAAATTTTTGAGATTTTGTAGGTTTGTAAAGGAACCTGGGTTTTGTATTCAATATCGAATAGGTGACCAATTTTTGAAAACATGTTACTTGCAAATACCCATTTCAATCAATCAATCAATCATTCAATGTGTATTGCTATAAAACTGCAGCATAAATGAAATTTTTGACTCGTTGATAAGTAATTTATTGAATCAGGCGTTACTTTGCGGAGGTCCATATTAATGAACTAAAACAATTACTTTGCTCACCCGCGACCTTACAATAGTTACGTTTATGCAAGAAATGTGTTCGAAACGCGTCAGTGTAGCTTGGTGGTGGTGATAGTTGTGTTTATGTGATTTGTGTGTGTTCGTACAGTGTGGAGGTGGAGGAACTGCATGAACACACATTTCTTGCATAAACGTAACTATTGTAAGGTCGCGGGTGAGCAAAGTAATTGTTTTAGTTCGTTGATAAGTTTAATTAGAGTTGTAATTTTCTACAACCCTACTTTTATTACAAATTCAGTAAAAAAAATCACAACTTTGGGATGGTATTAAGGAGTTATGCGATTGCAAAAATTGGTACCCCGGACACGGTACGAAAAATTGATTATGATCGAATCGATTATTGTAGTCGTCGTCTCTGCCTACAAACGTCCTACTGCAGGGTACAAGCCTCCTCTCTCATTGAGAGGGCTTTAGCCGTAGTTCTCGCGCGGTTTCAGTGTGGATTAGAAACTTCACTCCATGTTATTATATTGCATGCGTGTGAAGGTTTCCACAAAATGTTTTCCTTCGCCGTAAAACTCATGTGAATTTCGAAAAACTTAGAAATGCGAGTCCAGGCTCTAACCCAAGACCCTCTGCTTGAGAGTACATAGATATCACTAGGCTTACACGGCTTTTTAGTTCTCTATGGTTGTAGGTAGTATTTTATTCTCTCTAATAATCACCTACTCGCATGGCAAATTTGAAGTACCTATCTAATAATTACAGTTACGGAGATGGGCCCATTTGAAGCGAAAATTTAAATCCCATTTATTCGCTATCCCGTGGAAATTTCGAAATATCCCTTCTTAGCGGATGCCTACGTCATAATACTCAGCCAGAGTGGTAACTATAATCCTATCTTGTTTCCATTGTGAGAAAGCCAAAGCCTAGCAGTTCTTTTATATTATGTTAGTTTATTGAACCGCTCATATAGACGGCCATTTTTTTCTGGGAAAATCGAGCGACCGCAGCAAAAATTACCCGCCAGCCCCAGCGGCGCCAACTAGCGTTGACTAGGAAACCTCAGTTAATATTGTACGAAGAGTTTAACTGTTGATATTGCCAGTGAAGCAGGTACAGTAGTGATGCAACAATTGGTATTCGCATTCGCGAATGTGACATATATTTATATTCGTATCGAAAAAAAAGAAGTATGATTAGATTACATAAAAAAATTACTTGAAAAGTGTTTTTTTTTCTGACATTACAAGGTCTCTTGTACCGAGTAACCGAGTTTGCACTTTTATAAGATGGGAAAGAATAAAAGAATTAATGTAATATTTTAAACATAGAAACATTATCAATTATATTTTTAAGAAAAACAAATAACTACCTAAAATCGTCCTTGAAGGTGTAGACCTTTTTATATCGTTCAAATTCATAAAAGTGTTTTTTTAGGGATTAGTCCTGCCAGAATCATGGCCTTGCCGTAGCCAGATCAATTAGACGGGGTATTCTTTAACAAATTTCTGTACATTTTTGTTTCATTAAGCAAGTTAAATTCGTCCTTATATATATTAAGAAATATATTACTTTCTTTTGTTTTATCCTAACTAATTAAATAATATGACTCTTACCAAACTTTTATATATTTCAATGTACATCAAAAATTCTGAAAGGATTTGGAATCGGGAAGAGATAGCTGAAAAATCGGAAACAGTATCAAACATAATAATAAGGTGTTCAAATATATCGAACCACATTCTAACTCACTTGACAATGGAACGTCTTACGATATATTTGAACACCTGATACCTGATCATCAATTCTGTAAATACTCAAGTTGCAACATTGAGTTTTGCTTGTTTAATATATTTTAACGAGAATGATACTCGTCCCATCTCTACAAAATTATCGGTTAATTCCGTGCTCGAATGCAACAAGTGAGGCGATGTTGAGCGGAGTTAACTGAACTGTGTTCTATTAATTATACAACGAATCGAATTAATTGACATAAAAATAAATAAAATAAAATAAATAAATATCACGGGACAATTCACACCAATTGACCTAGTCCCAAAGTAAGCTAAGGAAAGCTTGTGTTATGGGTACTAGGCAACGGATAAACATACTTATAATAGATAGATACATACTTAAATTCATATTAAACACCCAAGACCCGAGAACAAACATCCGTATTTTTCATACAAATATCTGCCCCGACGCGGGAATCGAACCTGGGACCTCAAGCTTCGTAGTCAGGTTCTCTAACCACTAGGCCATCTGGTCATCTACGTAAATATGATATGAAAACAAAGTTCTGACTGATTGACTGACTGATTAACTTGTTCTCTGACTGACTGACTCGTCAACGCCCATACCAAACTTTGAGTCCTAGAAGGCTTCAAAATTTTGCATAAAGGTTGCCTTTACGATAGAACCAAGAAATAAGGGCGGATTTATTAAAAATCCACCACGGGATTTATATGTTTGATTGAGAGTTACCCTATCTCCGTAACTATGATTACTAGACTCTTCGAATTCAGCATACGTGTAGGTGATCTTTATAGTAAAAATTTTATTTCAGGGTACTTGGAAATTCCCACGGGATGGCGATGATGATGATGATGGATTTTTGAATATTGCTTTGGCAAGTTTTTGCTTCATTCAATGAGAGATGCGAAGGAGCTTTACCACAAATATGAAATCTGCGTGGACAAAGTCACTCAAAACTTAGATTAATTTATATTCTGGATCTACTATTATCACAAGTTTTCAGATTTATGCGAAGAAAAATCTTGATCGCTTATAAGACTTAGTGTTTGGATGAGCATCCAAACACTTATATTTTCATGGAAATAGAGGAAATAGCGAACTAAGAAAGCTTTCCAATATCTCGAAAACTATTTAGACCCAGTAACTTTTCATTCAAACACTCGTATCTCAATCGGATCAACCATTTAAAAGTTACGAAGCAATAGATAAACACAACACGAGTACACAATTTAAACTTAAAATTTATGACGCCCCTTTTTTCGTTGTCGGGGTTTGAAAATAGATTGTTTTCGAATATTGAGCGTAATAACCACTCGAGAACTATGAAATAGGATCGGTTTCTATGTAAATAACATTTTTTTTTATGCAGTCTGACCCGTATTCATTGCTCTTGTGTATAGAGAGAGAGAGAGAGAGAGAGAGATAGAGAGAGAGATGTTTATTTACACATATTCGATAGGAAATACAGGTGTCAGGAATAGATACAAATCATCGAATAGTATAAATTGGGCCCCACTCATCATAATGTTGCGGCAAGCCGCAACGCTGTTTTTCAGTGGGACCCATTTAAAAACTTAACACAAAAAAATAAAAAAAAACAAACAAACAACACATTGTGATGACACGAACGCCAGCGGAAAGTGCAGTACGCAACAAAACCTAAATAGGTACAAACCGGAAGTATGTATGGCAACACTTGATCAGTTTAATCGTATCTGAACCATTAAACCGCAACAAATTACGCCAAGGATCATTCTGGCTACTGTAGTGAGTTATCAGCAATTTCACTAATTTTGATATTGTGATGCATCACTCAACCTTCGATAAAACAAACTTAAAAACAAAAAAACATTCTAATGACTTAAAGTTAGGCGGGAACGCAGCCCGGCCCTTTGTAAAGTCGCTCACAATAAATTTAAGCTACCGCCTTTTCGTGTGAAACTTAGCAAATAACAAAAAGAATATATCCAAAACGCACAATTAAAAAGTCAAGTACAAGTGTCTTCAGACAATGTGGAGCGACGACTTGATAAAAGTTGCGGGAATGCATTGGATGAGGATGGCACAGGAGCTATCTGTTTGGCGAGCCTTGGGGGAGGTCTATGTTCAGCATTGGACGTCTTTCGGCTGAAATGATGATAATAAATGTGATGATGATGTAATTCAGTTGCAGAGCAAGGTTTTAGTTCATGCGTACTTAATCAGTGGGTTTTGACTTAGTGCGTAAACGTCAGACTTTACCACATTTTCTCCATAGTAAAGTAGTTTACAACACGTCACTGCAAATCCGCATCGTCAACGTATTTTGATCAGCGGTGTGGAGGGCATACGATACAAACGGTTCGAATACGATGCGTCACTGCGATTCCGTAACGTCTCCGTATTTTAAGCAGCGGTATGGCCGAACCTTTAGCAACTTGAAGTTGCAGTGGGCTAGTCATATCTGCCGAATAACTGACAACTGCTGTAGTAAGCGAGTTCTTGAGTTGACACATCGTCTCGACGAGCGTAGTACGGGATGCCCTTTGGCCAGATGGAGCGACGATCTTCGAAAGGTTACTGGTAGAAGCTGGATACGTAGAGCCGAAATTAGGGCTCAATGGCATTTATTAGGGAAGGCCTGTGTCCAATAGTGGACTGGTATAGGCTGATGATGATGATGTTATATGCTTCCAGGCCACTGAGGTGATAAACAGCTAAATGGTTGTATTCTTTCAATGAACTGACTGTTTTGAAAGTTCTTTTCCACCAGAGATATGCTACGCAACATGCTGCAAGGATTGGTGGATATAAAACGCATCCATGGCAAAGTAGTATAGCACATTTTTAGAAGAAAGCACCCTATAATACGCGCCTCTATCTTCCAATCTTATCCAGCAAAATAATTAGGACTGGTAGCCGACATTAATTTGCCGTTTTGCCAAAACCAATATTAAGTTATTAAAGGCAACCGGATTATAAGTTAAGGTTACTACAAAGGCTGTTTCTCCAGACGCTTATCTTGGTTGGCCGTATTCCAAACTCACTGGAGATTAGACGCTGCGCTCGAAGCAGGTTCGATGAGGCTTCATATTTCAGGCTAGCTTTGGTAATTTCGTAGAAAAACTCTCTCAGACAACTAATAATAAGAAAAATGTTATAGACGCATTTTAAGGGATGCTGTGGCTTAAAGCCAGCGCATAGAAGAAAAATCGTTATAAAAGAGCGGACTGTATGACAGAAAAACTAGTTTAATATTTTATCATCATCATCATCATTTCAGCCGAAAGACGTCCACTGCTGAACATAGGCCTCCCCCATGGCTCGCCAAACAGATCGGTCCCGTGTGAACCGCATCCAACGCGATCCCGCAACCTTAACCAGGTCGTCGTTTCATCTTAGACGACCAGATGGCCTAGTGGTTAGAGAACCTGACTACAATGCTTGAGGTCCCGGGTTCGATTCCCGTGTCGGGGCAGATATTTGTAAGAAAAATACGAATGTTTGTTCTCGGGTCTTGGGTGTTTAATATGTAGTTAAGTATGTATCTATCTATATAAGTATGTTTATCCGTTGCGTAGTACCCATAACACAAGCTTTACTTAGCTTACTTTGGGACTAGGTCAATTGGTGTGAATTGTCCCGTGATATTTATTTATTTATTTATTATATTTATTTTATCTTGTTGGAGGCCATATTGTTGATTTAATATTATTTATTATTAATAATAATAAACAATACCTACTTAACAATAATTAAAACTATAAACTAAATATCTAACTTAAAAACTACTAGACTAAGTCTAAAAAAGGCCCCCGTGGCATCGTACCCAAAAGGCTGGCAGCATTCCCTCGTTGAATGGCGATGGCGATTCGTTGAGAGAGATAGCTGCCAGCCCTTTGGTCTCCAGTGGTGTCGACCAGACGCTTTTGTATTTCCTTAATTAAGTTGTGTGCGCCAGGACCCCAAGGACCCAGGGTCTCAAAACCGACAGCAACAAAATTGTAAGCTGAACCGAGACCCTGGTATTTTAATACTTTCCTGCTCTCGGCCGCTTCAGCCGCTGCGCCAGCTTTTTTTGTTGTACCCTGAAGGTGTGAAGGAGCTATGGTATCCACGCAGGTTGCGTCCCAAACTAAAACCCGACCCATCCTCCAGGGAATCAGAGACATACCGTCCGGCCTTTTGCCATCATCCCGCGCAATGCCATTTGGTTCTAATATTGACGGCACGTTTATGGTGGCAAGAGACCGGCGGATAATATCATTTAATATTTAGATAGACTTAAATTGGACTCTACAGATGAGCTTCCAGTTGGTCATCATCATTTCAGCCTATACACGTCCCACTGCAAGGCTTCCTCTCAGCATGAGAAGGCTTGGGCCATAGTTCCCACGCGGCCCAATGCGGATTACCAACTTCACAAACACCATTGAATTTATTCGCAGGTGTGTACTGATTTCTTCACAATGTCTTTCCTTCTTTTGCTTCACCGTAAAGCTCATTGTAAGTTACAACCTTTGATCAATTATAACTGTAGATCCACAGTCGCGCGCCCGAAAATGTCCGAGCCAAATGAGCGCCACTTTGATAAAGTGGCCTTCTTTTTTCTTAGTACGTTGCGTGAAATTGTCAAGTTTCAACCGAAATTCGACTGTAATGCAGTAAAGACTAGGTTCAAATTTCTGTGTAGGTGATGATTTTAATTGTTATGCAAACAAATAAAAAAGTTCGGACACTTTTTGAAGGGGATTTTGTTCGGCAATGTGTATCTTCAGTTATAATTGATCAAAGGTTACAACTGTAATGTGTAATGTGGCATGTAAACGAAAAACTAAGAAGTGCGAGCCCAGGCTGGAACCCACGAGCCTCTGCTAAACTTCATTTTATCTAGAATTAGAAACAACAATAACATTATATTGCGTCTGGTCAACTATTTCTTACCTAGCAAATAGTACAGTACAATAGTCTAGGAGCCGCAAAATAAAATTGTTTTTATGACACTTTATTTGCGTGTCGTCAATTGTTACTCTAGTACAAATTGTAAAGAGATTAGAGTTCACGAGCCGCAATATAATGCTGCTGTGGTTTCTAATTCTAAATTAAATGAAGTATAGGTCAAACCGCTGGGCTATCTCGACTAATCATCATCATCATTTCAGCCGAAAGACGTCCACTGCTGAACATAGACCTAGGCTCGCCAAACAGATCGGATCTTGACTACCTACTATCAAAAGGTAAACTTTAATTTATCAGAACAAAGAAACCAGTATTCCATCTCAATTACATTTAATTATTCAGTCACACTATTTTTTCACCCAGAACACGCGATCGTTAAAAGTAAAACCGGCCAAGTACGAGTCGGACTCGCGCACGAAGGGTTCCGTAGTTCCGTACCATTATCTATAAAAAACGACAAAAAAATCATGTCTGTTGTATGGGAGCCCCCCTTAAATAATTGTTTTATTTTAATTTAATTATTTATTTTTAAAGTGAATATATAACTAAATATTCTGTGAATATTTCAAGCGCTACCGTTGCCGTTATCAATTCCGAGCAAAAACGAGCAAAAAAATCACGTTTGTTGTATGAGAGCCCCCTTAAATATTTATTGTATTTTACTTTTTGGTACCTATTTGTTTTTATAGCGGCAACCGAAATACATCATCTGTGAATATTTCAACTGTCTAGCAGCTAACACGGTTTCATGAGATACAGCCTGGTGATAGACGGACAGACGGACAGACGGGCGGACAGCGGAGACTCAGTAATAGGGTCCCGTTTTTACCCTTTGGGTACGGAACCCTAAAAATGACCCTAGTATCCTTTTGTAAGAACGTGGAGCTAATTTAGATAAGTATTCAAAAGAAAATATTCTATTTACGGAGCTACCCGGCGCAGACGTTTCAATGTTTCAGTAGACCAAGAGCGATCTCGGTAACCTTTGAGATTTTTAGTAAGGGCCCGGTCACAGTTAACTAGCGTCTGGGTTATTATTCGAGCGTTTACAAAATAATAGTAATATTAATAATATGTAATAATAATAAGTGTAATTGTATTTTTTGTAATGGACACAGTAAACTAGCGTCTGGGTTATTATTGGAGCGTTTGCACAATAATAGTAATACTAGCGACCCGCCCCGGCTTTGCACGGGTGCAATTATGCATGTATTATACATATAATCCTTTCTCTTAAATCACTCCATCTATTAAAAAAAACCGCATCAAAATCCGTTGCGTAGTTTTAAAGATCTAAGCATACATAGGGACAGACAGACGGGAAGCGACTTTGTTTTATACTATGTAGTAATTAATAATAATGTAATAATAATAAGTCGTGTAATTGTATTTCTTTTTAACCCCGACACAAAAAAAGGGATGTTATAAGTTTGACCGCTATGTGTGTGAGTCTGTCTGTGGCATCATAGCTCTTTAACGGGTGCACCGATTTGGACGCGGTTTTTTTTAGTAGAAAGCAGGTTTCTTGGCAATGGTCAGCCGTTTCAAAGTTATCTGCTCTTTTGTTAGCTGCGGCAGGGATCTTAGTCATCTTAGACGCATAATGGGCATTGACTTAATGTCAAACATACGAGTGACATAATTGCGTTGGGGGTTTTTAAAATTTTTAATTTATAGTTATCTCTGTTTCTATTTAGTTGTATTATTCTATCATTGTGTACATACTATAATTTAGGAATTTGTATTTTTTTTATTATTATTTTGACATTTTGTAATTTTATTTAATTGTCATCATTTGCACGCCTGCATGCAGGCCAAAGACTTTAATTAACACCTAATACACTAGATTCAAGCAAATAAACATTTCTGATTTCAAATGCCTCACGTTTCAAGGTATTGATTGTTTCAGTACTTGGTAACCTTTGGGGTTTTAGTAAGGGCCCGGACACACTAGCGCTTGAGGTCATAATTGAAGCTTTTCAACCGCCGCACTTTATTAGTGACATATTTTATTACGAGTTGACAGATTTTGATGGCATATTTGGTTATTTATTAGAAGTCCTGTCTTTCTACCAGATATTGTCAGATTCAGATTCAGATTCATTTATTGCCAGATTGTCGATAATTATACAGATGTTACATACAAACGCCACTATATACGGCAATGCTTTCTAGGTGATCGAAAGTCCAAACCCCCATTTATTAAATTTCATCGAAATCGTTAAAGCCCTTTTCGAAATCCCGATATCAATAAATAATTCATTAATTCAGGCGCTACTTTGCGGAAGTTATCAATGAACTACAATATTATCACATTGCTGCTCCGCTACCAAATAAATAAATATACAATAATTGCTCAATAAATGTATTAGACTTTTATGAGTAATAACCCTTACAACATACACAATGTACAGGGTGTTCTGATTTCTCCGAAAGAACCTTCACAGTGTATTACTTATTAACCGTAGCTCGTAGCCTCCTGACCTATGAGGTCGGGTTTGAAATGTTGGTTCCTTGTTTTATTTAAAAAGCTTTATATTTTTTGAGGCGAATTAACTTATCCGAGTAACGGCTGGCTACCCGGCATTTTGTTTTTATTACAATGGGTAACCGTAAAAGCATATTATATTAAAGTAAAAATTATGAAAAAGCTTATATTTGATACAACAATGTATGTGTTATGCGTTGTATATGTTGTACCTACTTATGTTATAACGTAAGCACATTTAGCATACGTCATCATCATCATCATCCCAGCCTGTATACGTCGCACTGCAGGGCACAGACCTCTCCGAATGAGAGGGCTTGGGATGTAGTTCCCACGCGGGCCCAGTGTGTATTGGGAACTTCACACACACACCATTGAATTTTTTTGCAGGTGTATGCAGGTTTCCTCACGATGTTTTCCTTCACCGTAAAGCTCGTGGTAAATTACAAATGTAATTTCGCACATAAATTCCGAAAAAGTCAGAGGTGCGAGCCGGGATTTGAACCCACGACCCTCTGCTTGAGAGGCCATAGGTCAAACCGCTAGGCCACCACGGCTCTTTGGTCCTCTTTTGCTCTTTGGCTGGCATACGTATCAAGCTTACTGCTTACTGCTGCTGCTTACTGCTGCTGCTTAGGGTACATACCCTAAATTACTAAAGCTTGAGCAAAATAAAACCATCAACCTAGGGCTCTTCAATACTTTTTCTGCACTTTCCACCAGGTGAAATAGCGGTCAATCACAGGTCAGTTTACAGTTTTTTTAATCAGCATAACACTGCAACCCACCGATTTGAAATTAAATGCAAAGCTCTCGTTAATAAATCGAATAATGAATACATATACATTATTTTCATTGACGATCCTGTATAATTAATTACCTTGTCATTAAATGTACTAAATCTATTGTATCATTAAAAGTGAGTGAAAATCGATTTGAAAAATTTGTTTACGCTGTTTCTTTGTTACGGGTGAAGCTAATAAAATGGTTTTAAAAACAACATCTGCGTTGCTGTCTGGAGTTTTTTTAACAGTTTATGAACTGTTAAACCGCAGCATACCCAGCCAAATGTTAATAATTACGGGTAACGGGAGGCTGGATGAGAAAAATGCAAGATTAGTTGCCTGTAAAAGGTTTTAGGGCGTTTTGTAGATTGATTTCGTAATCAACCATGGGGCTTAAAGATAGAATAAAAATATTATTTACTTCAAAATTACTTGAAATTCGCAGACGAAGATGCCGACTACAGCTAGAAGTTTGTAAATTTGAATTACCACTTTAATCAATTGACAAAGCACATGTGTTGACATTTAACCGTCGAAAAAATCACGTGCTTCAAAAATATATGTTTGTCATAAGTCATAAGTACCTGGGCGACCGAGCTCCGCTCGGGCTGAAACTCGGTACCGAGCGTTTTCCCAGAGATAAGACCAAGCTAGATCAATTTTTCATCCCCGAAAACCGCCACTTACCAAATTTCAGCGAAATCGTTGGAGCCGTTTCTGTGATTCTGATTATATATATAAGTATAATATATATAATATACAAGAATTGCTCGTTTAAAGGTATTAGATATTATGTAAATGTTATTACTAGGACAAAATGTCATTTTAATTTTTATATGGATTGAAAGTATTTTTATATACGAAAAAAAAATCACCCATTTTTGAGTTTTATAGCAGTAAGGTGGTTTTCAGTATAAAGATTTAAATGAATAACTTTACATAAAGTAGGGTTAACTTTAATTTAACAGATATTATTTGCTCGACGTGATATGCGGGACTCCCCGAC